>JARKNS010000003.1:163060000-168060000 GCA_029990575.1 Petunia axillaris subsp. axillaris
TGCTACTCTAGATCATTATGAGTTTGGTTTCATTTATTTGCACCTTCTGGCTTCTTGAAAGATTTTAATTAATAAGCCTAACTCATCTGTTCAGGCCCTGGCAAATCTCTCGCAGGAGACACTGGAGAGAGGGTTGCTAACTCCTAAGAGCAATGTTTGGAGTTTTGGAATTGTTCTTCTTGAACTGCTCACTGGTAGGAGGAATCTGGATGGTCGGTATCCAAAGGAAGAGAGGAATTTAGTTAAGTGGAGTAGGCCTTTCCTAGCTGACGATGGTAGACTATCGCTAATCATGGATCCTCAGCTAAAAGGTCGGTTCCCCGCTAAAGCAGCTAGGACGGTGGCTGATATTGCTCAAAGATGTCTGCAGAAGGACCCATCTGAAAGGCCCACTATGAGAACTATTGTGGACCAACTCAAGACTGTACAGGTGATGAAGTGCCCTTCACGGTTTCCTTTGCAAGAACCAGGGGCAATTGGTGGAAAACACATGTCAAAGTCTCCTAGCATGAATGGAATCATCACCCCTTTGCCAAGGTTGAGTTTCTCTCCCTCCCTACCAATCACCCGAGCATCACCTTCTCCCTCAAGGGCTGCTGCACAACCCTTGTCTCGACCGTCATTAACATGTTCCTACTCTTTCAATTTGGGGGACCTTGATCAATTGGAAAGCAGAAGGTCATCAACTTCATCTTTTCGCAGGTCTAGTGTTGAAGGATTTTGATTGTATATAGAGAGCTTTCTTTGATTTTTTTATTTTTGGCCTTCTACCTTGGCAAGTGATTACATACAGTATAAAATATGTTTAGGATAAAGATGTGGTTTTCCTCCTTCCCATTCCTTAAGGAAGAAGATGGGAATAACATTTTGTAGATAAGGTTTGTCCTGTGTGTGAATAGTGTTCTGTGATCAAGATGTGGGGGAAATGTAGATGTTCCTTTAAGCAATAAAAAGAAAAAGGACAGGGAAGATGAAGAAGGAAACAACTCCCCTCCCCTCCTTTTTGCTTCTTCGAATTGATGTATAGCTGTATTGTGTACAAGTATTTTTTTATTGTATCAAAAGAAGTTTGTATTCTGGAAAGTTAGCTTGGTGAGAACTATGGTTTTGGTTATCTGGCCTGACAGCAGCAAGGCTGATCTTGCTCTTGATTGACAAGTAAATCTCAGTGTTACATGCAATCTTGTTCTTTGATGGACTAGTAAATCTCACATATTATGCATTAATTCTAACTGAAAGTCTTAACATGTATTTACCTCCAGAATCTAGTATTCCTCTCAAGTCAGAGACATGACAAGCAGGCTTGCGCTTCATTTATACTTATTCAGAAGCCAGATAGTTAAGCTGCAAAATGCTACTCCACTTACCTTTCAAAAAGGGAAAAAAGGTAGCCAAATGTTCCATATCAGCTGTTACTTCCAGGCAGATTGTTTTTATCCTCTTTTTGCTATCAACTGCTATGTTTTCATGAACTTTTTGCTGGATCTTACTGGTTGGAGTTTTGGGTCTGTCGGTTAAGTGGCAAATCACTCATCTGTGGGAGGTAAACAACAATTGCACCTTGGTCCCAAATAAATTGAGGTGGGTGATATGGATACTGTCACTTATCCGTGGGAGGTAAACAACAACAATTACGCTTTAGTCCTAAATAAATTGAGGTCGGCTATGTGGATTCTTGATGATCTTTGGAAGATGAGAGAAACAGCAAAAAAATAAATATACCCTAGACCTTAAAATTTGAAAAAAAAATAATAATAATAATCACATGAGGTTGTTTATACAAAATAAAGGGAAACCTTTTCTCAAATATGATTAAAGATTGAAACACCCTTCAAAATCTATCATCTTCATAATAAATTTCTTAAAGAGGAGGAATTTGTTGAAAAGATTTTACTTGTCATTTACATCTAATTAATCTCTTTCAGCTCCTTTGCCCATATCTACATAATATTTTCTATTCTATCAAAACAATCTAAGCAGTATGCCATGTGCTAAGCATTATAGGAAATAGACATTTCTTTCTCACTTTGGGCGTCTTTAACATACTTCTATAAAATCATTAAAATAACTAATGCAGCTGTGGTATATGGTTCTGCCCACATTAGGAAGATGCAGCTGTTACCAACTTTTGAACAGTTTTCTATTTGTCAAGCCAACTATTCAACCGCACTAATGTGGAATCCACACAAGATGATTTTCATACTTTTAACACATTAATCTCCAAGGCAGTATCTACATACATTTATCAAGGCACGCGTGGTAGAAACTATATATACAAATATTTTGATCTCCAATTTGCTTAACATACTCCTAATAACTACCAGAGATCAACAAGGTTGAGGGAGGGGTGGATGGTGATATGGGGAAGAGTGGAATTCTGGAATATCCTATCTTGATGATCCATTAAGAAAAAAGAATAGAAAAGGAGTTGTATTTCACGTTTCATGAATGGTCATTTCCACTTTGATCTGGTTCAGAGTTTTCCTCTGCAACATCCTTCTCTTGCTCTTGAGTTGTAGAAGCAAAGCCCTGATCTTCATGGACGTGTATCTCGGTCTCTCTGGTGTCTGTGGGCAATCCTTGGGACCCTGAGCTCCCTTGTTGCTCAGAAACTAAGCTTGTTAGACCATTCTGCCTCAGATATGTCTCTAGTGGTAGACTTGCTTGCTGAAGAAGAGACATCATGCTAACATGAGATGAACCTCTATCTTCACGATTTGGGTGACAGTTTAAGTCTAATGGTGACTTACTGATTTCAGGAAGCTTCTGCAATTGATTGCTGCTATGGTCCCTCGCTAGTGTCTCGCTTCCTGATCTTTCTTTGTCTGTAGGATTGATTTCTGGTTTCACCTGTCTGGAAAAGCTATCCACTTCCGTCTCTTCCTTGGAACTCCACATAAGTTGATTCCTCTGGTCAATTTCTGCTTCACGTTCTGATTGACGCTTCTTTTTACGCATCATAAGTGTCTTGAAACGCCGTTTGACTGTCATGCAAACGTTGCATGTACATGTCGGATTATGTTTGCCCTTCCCACTGGGAGGCTGGATGCACACAATGCAAGAACAGCCAGGTCGATGCCTTGGGTGTTTTGTTGTTGTTGCAACAGATGGGGCACCAGGCTCTCTCATCTCAACAGCACGACCTATCCCAGCACGACCTATCCCATTTGCTTGAGAATCTACATCAGAAGAATCATGTGCCTGCATCGTCCTTTGGCCTGCTGCACTTCTCTGTTTCTTCAAATCTGTGCAACGAAGGATTTAAGAACCATAAATATTTTTGCACAATTAAACATGGGTACACAGCCCAGCAGACAGTTGCAAGGATTGCAAGTAGAATGACTATGTCAGGCATGCAACATATATTCTAATATTATGTGCCCAAGTTACCACTAGCAAATTTACGTGCCTGGTAAATGACATTTAGGTTAGTGCAACCACAGGCTTACAAACAATGATGGTATAACACCAGGGTCCAAAAATTTTAGGGGATGATTTGTATAAGAACCAGCTGGTACATAGATGATATAGACTGAAACTAAAGCAGTAAGTTAATTCACCCTTGTCCATTTTGAGAAGATTTTCAAGCTCTCTGGGTGTTAAATCATCTGGGACAGAGCAAGAGCACCTGAGAATATGAGTACTAAAAGTGTCAAGCCCACATTAATGCTGTTGAGCAAAATTTCCTTGAAATTGCTAACTCGCAAACCTGCCATGATCTGAAATATTGTCCTGGCATGTCCACTGCGGAGGTAGAAGATAATCAGCTGGTAATCTTCGCCATCTGAAGCAATTATCACATTGAGCCCACTGCTCCTGCTCCCTGGATCAGTGATATACCAGTAAACCTCCAATTCGAGCAGTGTAGGGATCAGCAAATGTCAATAGTTGGACATGGAAAAGAAATGATTTAGAAAAGCAAAAAACAAATTGTTGTGGTTGAATATGTTGATACAGATTGCAGTCTATAGCTCAATGGTGATGCTGTATTACTCATGGTGAGTATAAAAAGAAGGATTCTGTTTCGGTGCCCCCCCCCCCCCCCCCACAAAATCAAACGTCTTCCCATTACTTCGTCATTCTGACCCTCTTCTATTTTCTTGTTCTCTTAACCCTTCGTAAAAGAAAAAGGTGGTAGAAGGTTAGGGGAAGAGATGACACCAATTGAACAATCAGCTTCCAAATTAACACCTGAGAGAAAGAAAAAAATAGCCGGAATGTGACAGAAGAAAGGCGTCTCTCAGGGAAAGCAACACTGTACAGACTGCTATGTATTTGGACCAAACTTTTAGGTCACCATAAAGCCCTTCTTGTAGCAGCAGAACAAGAGTTAAAAGTTATTCATCTTAGAGACATTCTTCACGGTTCCATGCTGGGCAAAACCAGTCATAAGCATCAAACTGATTAGAATCAGCTGTGGGCTCCTTGTTAGTAAAATATTCAGAAAAGGGTAACTTATGACGGGTCCTTATTGCTGATGTCCTTTTCATCATTTTATCAAGCAACAAATTGGTGTATTGGAATACATTTGGTGGATTATTCTTTCTTACCCGGATAAGCGGACAGTAAATATGCTCCGTTTCCCAAGAACAGGAGGTTGCTGCATTTCGAAGAACAATGACATCAAAAGCCAGAGTTTTTAGCAGACTTAATTAAATATTAAATAGTAATTCTTGGTTATCAAAAGAAATGTCAAGTTCAATAGTTCAACCATAAAGCAAGGGGCAGCACAAATTTAGTTAAAAGAAAAAGCTACATACATCGTACTCTTCAAATTCTTGATCCTCAATTGTGACAGTGGTTGGCTGGGTACTCAGCGGTGGACGGAGCATATCCTGCAACTCTTCCCATGAAAGTTTCAGCTCCAAAGCATCATGGCTATCAATGAGCAGTCTCTTACTTTTTGACCCAATATTACGACTTCTTTTACGCTCTGAAACAGGCATTGACGGGGAAAATGCATCATCCGCATTCCTGCCTCCATTTTTCTCAGTTAAGTACCAGCCAAAATCACCACTACTGAAATGCTTCGAAGACAAATTCACAGAAGACTCCCTGCTTCCTTTAAATGACTGAAGAAACCCAGAGTAACCTCTCACTAAAGGTAGATTCTCAGGCATTGCCGAGAAGGAGTTGGGTTCAGCGGAGAAGACATTCTTGGGTATGGCTGATAGACGATTTTCCTGTTTAGGCAAATATAATCAATATTATATGCCATAAGCCAGCTGAAATGATTATGGATTACTCTTTAAAGATAATAATCAATTTAGGAAGTCCAGAAGAAGTCAAATGAAACCCCTAAAATGGGATAGTTACCTGGGTTGAATTAACGGTTGATGCTTTACGGAACCCCATTAAAAGCTTTCCTTCTGGATCCATGCGGCTGAAAATTACTGAAATGAAATGCTCTTATAGGATGAGAAATGAATAGCAGAACATTAAGTCACAATCCAGCTAGAGAGCCCTCCCAACCCAAAAGAAAAAAGAAGGAAAAAGGGACATAAATAGAAACAGCAGGAAATTTTTGGAATTCATTCACTAGAGCTAAGCAACACAAATGTTGTTTCTTGAACATATGGAGCTTGCTGGGGAGCTGGAATTTGCAAAATATGGATACAGATGTTACCAACACTAGGCAGGTAAAACAATATTCACGTACTGCTTATTATCTTGCTTTTTTGAAAACAAAATAAGCTTTTATTAGTAGTTGAAGCACTTTTATTCAGAAAATCGAATCATACAGCCAGTACACCTGACACCTTCAGTAGAAAGCACACAAGAAATCTAATTCGCTCATACTAGTTATCTAGAAGAAGCGAATGAAACATATACACTATCAACTTCTTCACTCTACTCCCTGTCATAGTGTTCTTACATTGAAAACCTGTAAGGAATCATACCAGAGGAGCAAGTATCTATGTTACCAGTGTAAGGATTAGGTGTGATTATCCTTCTGACAGTGTATGAATTGGAAAACAGTTGGTTGCTACAAGTATATAGTTCCGGGTCATCCTATCAGACCAACTTGGAAGTTTCCGTAGTTAACAATGAACTTAATGATGTTTTATTGCTAATGATAATATTCCAAACTTGGAAAAATAAATTATTGGACCTATTACTGTCATTTCTGAGTGACTTTGACAAGAGGGAGGGACAAAAGCATGTATTTGGAGATTGTCGAAATCCAAATCTTATAGATTATATGTTAAAGCAAAGAACTAAAAGAAGCTGGTCATAAAGTGAATCTTAAATGTCATGGACAGGAAATTGAAGACAATCTTATAAGCAGAGGCAATGCCAAATGTTAACATGATTAACCAAGTAGTAATAGGTTTCATGACTCACTAAAAAACATGAACTTCCTTACCTGTATCTCCAGCTTGTAATTGCATAGATTGTATGCAAGGGGTCACACCTTCCAGGACATACATTCTGCTGTTATTGTTTGGCCAGAATCTAAACTGGAATACCCATTCTTTGCCCTTCACATCTTGAATCCGCAAAGGAAGGCCTTCTGGTTGAGAAATTGGTGGGAAATATGCCTGAACAATGAAATATCTTCAAATCAAATTAATACATTTGCTGGTGTCATCAAGAGGAGAAAAGGAAAAGGAAGATCAGGTCTCTGCTGTGGTGAGCAAAAGAGCACATTAACTTTATTCACAAAGGGGAACAAAGTGAGTTGAGGAATGGGCTAAATGATATGAAGGAAACAAATGAGAGACATACTTCAGCACATGCTTTAGGAAGTACCAAACGGCCAATTCTACCTGCATCACTTGCACTCAAAACCTTCTCAAATAATGGTATGATGGTGGAATTTGAGCTGGAAGACACATGGTCAAGGAAATCATGTGCAAAATAGGTCAACAACAATGAATATAGTTTAAGAACTTATGAAGGATACTCTCCAGATATTTGCTGCAACTCCTGATCTGTTATCCTCGGCCAATAACGTGGAAGCAACTGATTCTTAATCCGACCTTCAACAGGTGGCCTGGCAACTCGGATTTGTGACATTATGCCAGCATTTGTATCTGGTCCAACAGTAGAAGTAGATTTTGGAGGTTTTGGCAAGATGTTTCGAGACCTAGACCCTTGTTGCAAGGAAGAAATTGTCTTGTTCAAATCCCCCTCATCCACTGTAGCTGGATAGAGTTTTGTGTTTGCTGAAGGTGCAGACAGAGCTATGCTTAAGTTTGTTTGCACCAGTGATCCAGGAATCTCTTTTACTCCTATGTATCCATTATATGCATCCAATTTTCCATTTTTAGAGGACTCTGCAGTAGCCTGATACAAATTTGATGAAAATGTGCTTCCGGCTCCAGTAGGATGGAAGGCTTCTTCCAGTTTTATTTGGTCCATAGACGTATTTGTGTTTTCATTCTGGTGTTGAAGCAGAAGTGTAGGATCAATACTGTCAAAACCCTCTCTTTTATTAGGTTCAGAACCATTCATCTGACTGCCCAAAGAAGTTGAAGCCGTTTCACCAACACTGTTTGAGTTAGAAGTTCCGAAAGCTTTGGGCTTTTCATGATTCGGTCTCTGCAGGATAATGGAAGAACATGATGCTACAATCGAAATACTTCCTAAGTTTCGGGTAGCAAAACACTAAGAAATAAAAGTTTTGTCTAGCAAAGTCGGTCTGTTACATTCAAAGAAAAATAATTGCTTATTTAAAAAAAATAATACTTGCTTAACTACATCACAAAAAAGAAAGAGGATGTGTTGCTCCTGAACAATGTTTAGAACAATCTGAAATTATAACCGCGAAACATATATATGGCAAGCATGACTGGAATTTGCTGGTCTTTCTCTGGATAAAATCATTAGGAGCAATGAGTCAGCTCTCTCCAGGAGGTTGGCCACCTATCCTAGATCTTCCCATTTCCAAGAAGATCCCGGGCTCGATCTGGTTTACTATCAAGGTGATTCTTTTTATAGGGTAGGAGAAGGTATTTCAAATCTTTCCACTAGAGAACCAAACCAGGACTAGGCATCCTATTCCCCTTTTTGACTTTCTTTTGGAATCATCTTCTTTTAAATAAGATCTTCTCCCTTGTTCTTCCCTCTGCCTATGATCTTGACCTAATATGTTATTCAATTGTTTTGTGGACTACCATTCGAATTACACAATCCATAGAGAGTTAGGAAGCCAACTTGAAAAGTGACAATTCATTTGTGCAACTTATATCATATGTTCACAGCACAAAAGTTCACATGGTTTCATGAAATTTATCTTACAGCAAGCAGTTGACGACTCCTTGCACAGCTGACACAATTAATGCCCCCACTATCAAGTAGCTCCAGCAAAGAGCTAGACGCGATGCATCCACAATGAAGACGCTGCCAATACAAAAACTCAATTCAAATGTTAGTTATCGGAATCTCTGCAGAGAATCAGATAATACTATGAAACAGAAAGACCATTCTGCGAGCTAACCTTGCCACATGAAATACACTCCCTCCAACCAGATTCCTCTGAGTGGAATAAATCACAGAAGACTAGTTGCTCATACGCAGTCCTAGAGTCAATCCAAAATTTCCCATGTTATGAACATCTGGAGTTTGTGGTCTAATTCATAGAAAATTGTGAGTGAAATTAACTGCTTGTTTGGATGGCCGTTCCCCAATGTAATGTATTGAACTGTTATTTTGAATACAATACTGTTTTGATTGTGAATTAAATTGTATTGTTAAATCTGACTTTACGTAACGATGAAAAGTGTCATTTTATGTAACGACCCCATGGAAATTTGAAACGACGGGAAATGAAACAGTCTAACCAAAAATATATGTACTAACAAAAACAATACACTACGATATGATACAATACAATACGATACGATATATTATGTAACAGCCATCCCAACAAGCTGTAACTGTGTCCAAGTTTAGAAGTGTGTCATTCTTTTGCAAACACACTAACAAGAAAATTATGAATTCTTTCTTGGAAGTAAGTAAAATCATGATACAATATAATCCAATACGATACACTATATATGATATGTAACAACCATCCAAACAAGCTGTAACAGTCACAAGACTCTGTCCAAGTTTAGAAATATGTCGTTCTTTTTCAAAGAGACTAATAAGAAAATTATGAAATTCTTTCTTGGAAGTGAGGGAGTAACAACAATAAAACTAAAATTATGATACAATACAATACAATATGATACGATACATTATGAAATGATATGTAACAACCATCCAAACAGTCACAAGACGTGTCCTAAGTTTAGAAATGTGTCATTCTTTTTCAAATAGACTCCTAAGGAATTTATGAAAATCTTCTTGGAAGTGAGGGAGTAACAACAATAAAATCATGATACAATACAATACGATACATTATGAAATGATATGTAACAACCATCCAAACAAGCTGTAATAGTCACAAGAAGTGCTCAAATTTAGAAATATATCATTCTTTTTCGAACGGACTAATAAGAAAACTGTAAAATTCTTAAAAATTCAATATCAAGAACTCAAAGATCTGAATTGAATAGAAATACCCGCACTTATCACAGAGAGTAGCAAAGTCACCAGATCGCAAAGGCCATCCTTTTTTCAACTCAATTGAAGTACAAGTAGCTCCACAAAGTCCATTCATGCAAATCTTGGAATCCATTAATTCCTTATAATACTTTAAGTACCCATAAAAAGAAAGTGAAGTCTTTAGCAAAACCCAATTTGGAAAGTGGTAGCGCTGGTGAAGTTAGGGAGAAAATAGAAAGAAAGAGTAAAGCGTAAAAAAAAAAAAAAAAAAAAAAACAGTAAACTGAAAAGGGGAGCATGCAGTGCACTCTGAGACTTGAAGGGTCAGCAAGAAAAGGGTCGCCCGCCTTTCCCTTTCTTTCAGTTCCTCTTCCACCAACGTCCTTCAGCTTAATCCTAACTACTCCCTCAGTTAGATTTCATGTGTCATAATTTGACTCGGCACAAAGTTTAAGAAATAAAGGAAGATTTTTTAAATTTGTGGGGGTAAAATAAGATAAAGATGTTTGTGTGGTTGTAAATCATTTCAGTAATGACAAAACTGTAATTTTGAAGTTAAATTGTTACCAAATTTATAATGTTGTCATTCTTTTCTGGAACAGACGAATAAAGAAATGCTGACATGTAAATTGGAACAGAAGGAGTAGTATTTTTTATTTTATAGCTTGTTTGGATGGTTTTTATTAATTCATAAAATGGTCACTGAACTAATGTAAAGTATTTAAAAAAGTCATTTTCTTTTGGTTTGAGACAAAAATATCACTCAACTTATTCAAAGTACCTTAAAAAATCATTCTCGCAAGTTGTGGTTAAAGTTCACCAAAAAATGCTGATGTGGCATTTAAATTTAGTTATTTTTATTAAAAATGAACCCAACAAATATTTTAAATTTAAAAAAAATTACACCAAATTATTTATTTATAAGATAATTTACTGGTGGATTATTTATTCTTCGTCTTTATATTATAAGTATTTTTAGTATTTTACTGGTTTATATTGATGTCATATTTGCATATCAATAGTATATTTGATTTCCTACTATTTGCATATTAATAGTATATTTGATTTCCTACAACCGTAAATTGTGCATCATATACTAATTATACATATCTATGTAAAGTGTGAGAACTTCATAGGGGCAGAGGGATTTTGGTAGTATACTCCCAAGTAATTTGGCATTCAGTTAAGCTGATTTTACGGAATGCTCATTGGAAAATATATCAAAGCGTGGAAATAATATTATGGTACCACAACAAATATGCTAAAGAGTGTAATTAGAAATTATAACTGATGTAGTTATTTAAAATCTTCCCCAATAATTATAGTTGAAAAATGTAGTACCGTAAGTTTTTTACATATTTTTGGGCATAATAATTATTAAATTATGTATATTTTCGTATGCGGTATATCTTTTTGATATTTTGGTTAACAAATTTGGTTTTTACTTTAAGTTGAATCTTTTCCCATAGCATATTCTTAGTTTTTTTTTTTAAAAAATAAAATAAAATTTGAGAGGTTTGAAGTTTGAATTGTCATATTCAAAGTTTGAAGTCCGAAGGTTTTTTTATTCAAAAGGACGGAGAATGAATAGCTTATTCATAATCTTATAGGCCCCGAAGATAATTTTACATCAACAAGTAAAGGAAAAAAGAAATTTGAAAGTAGTAGTAGAGGTCAGTCTTTTCTTTTTGCCCGGAGATTACCCATATATGGATGAATAACCGTGAAGTTCGACAATCTTTTGAGGGAGGGGAGTCGTAAGCCACAGCTTACTTCGACGTTTTCAATTTCCTAATCACGCTTTGAAGGAGGGAAGTAGTGGAGCAGAAATTCAAGTTTTAGACCCCTCCCTATCAGTCCCACCTTTAAAGTTACCCGGTCTGGTTCCAAATCTAAATGGGTATACACAGTTAAATTCCAGCCAAGTGGGGAGTCGTTCTTTCATTAGCAGTTGACAAGGTTTGATTTACAATGGTCAAACGTCTAAAATTTTGTGACTATACCTTAAATTTTGACTATTGTGTAAAATCTCGAGATGGCTAATACTTTAAATTTTTTTTATATATTTGTTGGGTCCATTTTTAACAAAAAGAACTAAAAAAAATGTCACATCAGCTTTTTCGGTGAACTTTAACGCACAACTTGAGAGAATGACTTTTAAGGTACTTTGGATAAGTTGAGTGATATTTTTGTCCCAAAGCAAAGGAAAGTGACTTTTTTAGATACTTTGCATTAGTTCAGTGACCATTTTAGGAATTAACTTCATGTTGTTTCATAATATATGTATGGTGTCATAGTATTATACTGTATTGTATTGTATTGTATTATATTGTATTGATAAATTCGACGTTTGAAGAGATTGTATTATTTTCTATCGTTCGATAATGTCATGCACTAACAATATAAAGAATGAACTTACAATATTTTCAAGAAAAAAGTAGGTACGTGACAGAATTACAAAAGGAAATATAGGGTAAAAGATAATATGTAGTAAGCGTTAAGGGGAGGAAGAGGGAAAAATTAGAGAAATTTTCAATGTAAACCATGGAAAAACAATACTCCTATTATATTTAAGTACATCCTGTAAGTCAGCTAAATACATAACCAACTCTTGTTTAAAGTACAATATGAAGGTGATGTTCAATTCATATTATTACTAGTACTATCTTAGGAATTTACTAAGGTTACATTGCATACCCTTAGAAAGCTACTTCCTCCGACCCAAATTAGTTGTCATTTTAGCAAAATGTATTTGTTTCAAATTAGTTGTCATTTTAAGATTTCAAGGCTAAATTGATTGGTTCTTTCCAACTATACCCCTAATAATTAAATAAATTCTCAAAAAAAGTTAATGGTGAAACATTAAATAGGGATAAGATAGTAAAATAAATACCCTATTTAATGATTTTCTTAATGGGTATGAAAAAGCTGAAGACGACAACTAAAATGGGACGGAGGGAGTATTTACTAATATCTTTAATCAGATTGTTTTTCTAAAAAGTCTCAACCATCATTTATTTCTCTTTCACATTTCTAATTTAATTGTAAGAATAAATTTGAAAAGAAATAATTAACACTTTTTTTATATTTCCAAAGTTCAAATGATTTAAAACAATATTAGTACGTCCACAATGAATATTATACATATTTTAATATTAGAACCAAGATTAAATTGTTACAAAAGAAGTTTATGGCATATTATAAAAGTTAAACGAGTAGTGATAAGAAATATGTGTGTAGTAGATTAAACAAGATCTAAACAATACCACTTGTTGCTCTAGGGCGTAACTAAACAAGCTTTGTGGGGAAAAAAAATAGCTCCCCTATATGGTGATGATTATCGCTTTTAGAAATTTTTTTGTTTTATTTTTTAAAAGATCAGAGAAAATGAAAAAAAGTGTTGTAGAAGAAGAAAAAAGGCTGCATAGTGGAACTCCCAATCATAGCAGCAAAAATCCTCTATCCTTTTGGACTATGGTATTGGTGCCTATCTTTGTGTGTACGAAAGAAGAGCGAGTAGGTGACACTGTGACAGTACTAAACTGAGATATGTGTCAATCATTATTGCGTAATTAAAAAGATAAGTAAATCTAAAGTTTATTCAATCTTGTAATTGATTACTTCTTCTTCGCGTGCGTCCCTGCGTGCAAATACTTTAAAAGTCATTGCTTAATAAAGACGTCATGCTTGTGAAATGGATAACCCAAACACATTAATTTTTTTTTTCTTAAAAAAAAGGACTTTTGCGTTTTTTTGTATACAAACATGTCATTCATGTGTTCTTGAATTGATAAACTAATTTGGACAGTCTCATTCACTTTGGGTTAAAGGAGCAATTAAGGGATAAATTAATAATCTTTAATTTATACTACTTAAAATGATCCACAAAAAAGTTTTACGGCTTATTCTTTTTCATTTACTAATAAAAGCTTATCAAAGTTACTTGTATCTAGTTTATATCCTGAGCTAAAGTAAATGAACTGAGATTGTAGTAGAAAATAGTGTATGAACAAGAAGGAAAAATGAATATGATTCATATAGATGTAATTAAATAAATTATATTTAAATATAAAAAAAAATTAAAAGTTGGTTAGAGATAAACAAATTGAATGATGATTCATTGTTTAACCCATCAAAATTCGACATTCTTTCAACGTATCTAACATGTTCGTTTGATACCAATACTTTACTTTTCCCATCTTATAATCCTTGTTTTTGAGATTATATTGTTTCAATGCACACATACATGATACATATAACACAGTTGTTGTTGACGGACGGGTCCGTCAATTGAACTCTTCAAATGTTGCTTCACTAGGCTAATTGATCAACTACTTGGACTAAAATTGTATGAAAAGAAAACTTGAATTAAGAATTTAAACCAGATGATTTTATACTACTAGCAGCATGCATGGCTCTAGAAATTGGAGTCAGTCAGCTGATAAGATTATCTGCGTGAGGATCCATTGTCGTCCTCTGCTCCTTTCTTTCCATCTTGGGTGTTTGAACAAATTTTCTTTAAAGTTCCAATACATTTTATTTTATCTTAAGCGAAAAAGGTCGACATCAAGTGGGCAAGTGAGGTAAGTGGTGCCCTACTAGAAAACTTCGAGTTCATGTATTGCTTTCTTTTAGGTAAATACTCCCTCCGTTCCAATTTAGATGAACCCATTTGACTTTGCACGGAGTTTAATAAAGAGAGAAGACTTTTGAAACTTGTGGTCTAAAATAAGTTATAGATATTTGTATGGCTACAAATCATCTAGCGATGAGTAAAAGTAATATTCCAAATTTAGAAAGAGGTCATTCTTTTTTAAACAGACTAAAAAGAAAATAGGTTTATCCATTTTGAAACGGGGGGAGTACAATATTTTATATTGAGGTTTTGAACTATGAGTTCATGTATTGCTTCTTTTAGGTAAATACAATATTTCATATTGAGGTTTTGAACTCAAGAATTTTGCAGAAGTTTAAGCAAATATAGATTTTCTTCTAAAATTTTACAAAACCGACTAATCTATCATTCAATATTCCAAAAAGTAGATATTGATCAAAATCTACCACTCTTAGTCTTCTTATATTTGTTCTCCCTAGTCCCTATTTTAAAAGTTTTGCAAATATAATCTATGTGCTTCACAATTGGAAGAATGAAAAATTTAGTGCTATAATTTCTTGATAAGTTAGATCGGTACTTTAAAATTTACTGATAATATTTTTTAGGGGTAATTCAGTTTTGAGTTGATGGCTCAAATGGTCACTTAGCTATTAATAATTGACCAATAAAGTCATCTTTCTTTCATTTATCGCTTAAAAGTCATCTTTCTTTCATTGGTCGCTTAAAAGTCATCTAACTTTAGTTAATTGGCTCAAAAGGTCATCTTTTACTAAAAAGTGACATGCCATGCTTTTTATTTTTATTTTTAACCTTTTAAATATCAAAATTAAATATTCTAAAGAATTTTATATCCAACCCCCAAAAAAGGCCATCCCAAACCCAACTCACTTTAATAGGTTTGCTTCAGCTTCTTATTTTATTGTAACACTTGAATTAAACACATTAGCTGGCATATCTTCCTCGACTTGCTTGTACGACATAGTTATCAATTTTGAGAGCTACCCCAATGGTTGAATCAAAGTTTTGAAAAATTATTTCAACATAATATTCAGTGGATAGTTCTGGTAGTCTCGCTCCTACTGATGAGTAACTTGATTGTGTAGCTGTAAATGAAAATTTTGGTTCTCATTCTTTAACCAAAACATACTGTCCACTGATGAGCCATGGTCCCGAGAATAGAGCTCTTTGGTAATTCTCTTGCTTAGAGAATCTTATAGCATAGTAGTCTTCTCCTAAATCAATAAGGTTTAACTCTTCCATTGGCGTCCACAAGGATTGAAGCCTAATTCTAATAAAATTATGCCCAAGTTTTTTCCTAACACCCTAATATGATCCTAAGATCTAAGAATGGAAAAATAAGCAATCAAATGATACAATGAGCAACACAAAGTAAGGATAAACGGGATAGGGGATAGATAGAAGAAATAAATGATAGAAAAATAAGTCATCAATACTTTGACCTTCTAATTATAACGATTAAAATAAGTTTAACAATCCGAGGGGGAAGAGACTTGAACTCAAGCAATGGATCTCTCATACAAGAGAATCCATGAGAGATCCAAGAAGAGGGAACGGGGTACAACCAGTATACACTCTCACTAGAGTATTCTCAATCATTCATCATCAAAATTTAATAACTAAACCCTAAAATTAGGCTATTTATAGTAGTTACTAAATTCAATGAAGGAATGGACTAAATAGCCCCTAATGCTAATGTCATTAAGCTACCTAGAAACGTTCTTCATCGCGATTGCGCATGTGTTCTCGCGATCGCATCATGTAGTCTGAGATCTCCTCGCGACCGCGCCTTAGTATCTCGCGATCGCGGACCTTGACTGAGTCCTTCTGTGCGAATGCGCTCTGTGGCGTAGCGATCACGAAGCATACTCAAAAATCAAAATCATGCAGCCTTCTATTTTTGCTCTTTTAGCCATCCTTTTCACTTAAGTCTTGCTTTCCATGCCCTCTTAAAGCACTCCAAGCTCTTGATCTAGCATGAATCCTCCAACGTCATAAGTGCTAATCCGGATTGCATCATTCCCTCATTCTTTAAAGAAATTCGTCCTCAAATTTGGGTCTTGCAAAACAACAACCAGAATAAGTACCAAGTCAAGAACTACATTCACAATACCAAACAAAAATGATAGAGTGGAATACTCCCATTCAAATCTCACACTCTTATGGTAGAGCCAAGTATTAAGACTATCCACAAAGAATATTTTTTCCATTCCAACATTAAATACTTGACTAGAAGAACAACAACTTGCAAGTTCATTCGCAAAATAATTTTCACTTTTAAGCTTATTCAACTCATGCCAAGCCTCCATTAACAATTTGTCACTATTTTCATTGGAAGCTCTAGCATAGTCCACCTCAAATATATGCTCAAAACTAGGAATAAAGTAAGTAAAGAAATTGACACTAAAGCTAGCATCTATTAATTTACCACTACTATTACTAGTGCCTCCATCCTTCTTTAAAGAACACTATTTAGTTTTGGAGGATTCCCCAACATAAGACAAGCTTTCAACAAATATTTTGGGAGTAAGCTTGCTAACATCTACACAATTAGCATTATCAAGCAAGTCACAAGAATCATTTGCACAAGTTATGCACTCTTTAAACATTGACTTTTCATTTTCACCAAGTGCAAACAAGTCCAAAATAAAGGTATAACTCAAGGAAACATCATCAAGTGTGCCCTCATATTCAAGCTCTCTTTCAAGTGCATACTCACAACTCATAACAAGATTCATCAATTTTAACCACAAAGGAAGATAATTCAATATCATACTAAGACAATTCATCAATTATTTCACTTCCCTCAAGTAAGTGCACACTTTCCATTCCAACACCACTTTCAACTTAGCACAAACTACCACCACAATCAAGAATGATATTAAATGTTACCACATCAAGAGCAATCAATTCATTTTTACATTTATCAAACAAAGGTGGAGTGTCAAATCAAAAATCATTTTGTTCAAGCTCACCCATTTGCACACTACTAGTATGAAATAATTCACACACACAAAATCCATCAATTTTTCTTTCACAAGTGTGCCCAACTAGTGAAAACTCACAACTTTCACTTTGACTATTATCAATGCAAGATAAAGAATCATCAATCCGATAAAAAGTAAAGCTATCAACCATACTCAAATCTCTATCAAGCTCACCCAAATAAATACAAGAGTTAGGATTAGTTTTATTACCTTGTAGCACACCTAAAGATTCTTCTTTACCTTGGCTTTTCAAATTTAAGCTCACTTGTTCATTAGGAGAATTCATCTTAGTCTCCTCTTTTTCTTCCAAGCATAAAACCATTTCCAAAGAAGGATTCCCCAATTTAGCTTCTCCAAGAGTACCTTCAAAAGACACACAACAACTAGAGATACAAGAAAGGTTAGAATCATAATCATAAGAATAAGGAAAACCCTCACTCTCGCTCTTTTGTTTTCCCTCTTTCTTTTCTCTCAATTTTTCTTCACTCTTTTCTCTTTTCTTGTGACAACTCACTCACTTCACTCAACTCAAGCTCTCATTTTTTCTCTCTTGAGTAGTCACTTGTCACTCCCTTACACTTCTCAATCTTTTCTCTCTCAAGTTCATTTAAATTAGGACATGTGCCAAGAATCCCTTTGGAAGGAATAGGAGTACTCTTCACCACAACTTTCAATTTTCCTCCCCGAGAACTTTCGCCTAACTTTTGTCTAAACCCTTTTGATGTTGCCTTTCTTGCCACTTATAGAATTCTCAAGTAAACCTCTTTGACTTTCAATGGAGGAGAGGCTTTAAGAATAAACTTTTGGTCTCTTAAAGTGAGAGAATATTTTCCTAACTCCTCACTATACTTGGCATTTCTGGCAATCTTCCATGGTTTTCCCAACAAGTGACAAAATTTCATTGGCATCACATCACATAGCACTTTATCTTGATAATTACCAATTTTGAACTTTACCCACACTTGTTGGGTAATTTCTACAAATCTATTTGCATTCAACCAAGGCCATCTATAGAGAAATGGATGTCTACAAGTTTCCATCTTTAATTGCTCAACCATAGAAACACTTGCAACATTAGTACGACTCTTATAATCAATGATCATAGCACAAATGTACTTCCCAACCCTACAATTTGTATGGAAGAATTTATTTCTTTCCTCCCAAAGTTGCGCCACACAAATTTCATCACACTCATGGTTGTCTACCAAATGATTCCATTTAAACAAAGTTCTCAAAGCATTGTTAGACCAAGACAAACCATTTGTAGAACAAATAGCACTTTTTCTCACTTTATGCCTCACATTTCCTCTCACATAAGAATTAGAGGTATTGAACATTTTAGCATATGTAGAAGATGTAAACTCTCTTTTTTCCATGGAATAAATACCACTTCTTCTCCAACCAATAGAAAGACCACTACTACTCTCTTATTTATTTTTAGAAACATAAAGAGAAGATGCAAACGAACAATCTCTATAATAAATTTCATCATCAATCCTCTCTATGTCACTATGTACATTTTCAAGTTCATCACAGGAAGAGTAAGTAGGAACATTGTACCTTGAAGCGTCACTATCATCAACTCTAAGACTAGAAGCATAGGAGTTTTCATCATCACATTCATCCCCATAAGCCTCATAGTCTCCACAAGCTCCATGATCTCCATAGTAACTCGTTTCATCACTATAAGAGCCATAGTCCCCCGAATCACCATAGCAACTCCCACCATCATCATAGGAACCATAGTATCCACAATCATTATAGAAACTCCCGTTATCACCATAGGAGTCATAACCTCCACAATCTTCATCCTATGACATATTTGTAACAATAAAGAGAAAAAAGAATTTCACAAATTCACTCCCTCACGTGTATCACTCAAAATATGAACACTCAATTTTTTTCTACTCATATATATACTCAAGGTCAATGGACCACACTCTAATGATCTCACCACTCAAGCCTTTTTCCACTCAAGAGTTCTCTTAATCTCCTCAAGGTTCTACAACCTCAAATTCTCAGGGCAAGTGCCCCAGTATTGGTTTGGAGTGGAGTTTATAAGACACTAAAGAAACGGACAAAAGATACACTAACAGTCTAGGAAATAAATAAACACACAGTAAAACTAAAAGAGAAAAGCTCGAATCGAATTGACACGAAACGATGTTGGAATTGGATAAAATTTTGTGTGTGATCTAGAAACTTACTATATTTGATGATGAGAATGGAGTTTGGGTGATTTGAAACTTTTTAGAGGCTATTTTCATCTCTCTGTATTTTGGTCTGGCGCGTTCGCGTCTGCAGAAAGCGCGACCGCAAAGAACAGTCAATAGCCTTGCGCCTTCGCGTCTGCAGAAAGCCCTATCACGAAGAACAGTCAGCAAACTTGCGCCTTCGCATCAGAAGAGCTCGCGATCACGAAGAACAATCAGGGGGCAGGAGCACGTGATCGCAATTGAGGGCGTACGATCGCGAAGGTTTTATGGGTTTATGAAGAACCAGATTTTCTAGAAATTTTCTTCACTTGAATTTTCACAAATCAGCTTGTTTTTGCTCCAAGTTTGAGATATAAGCTCCTTATAAGTCCGCTAACAAACCCCAATGATCTATTCTTCAAAAACAACACCCAAATCAAAAAATCCCAATTCACTTGTACAAGAACTTGAAGAACCCTAGATTTTTTATCTTCAAATTGGAAAACGTTGTTTGTTGTTCGATTCCTTCCAAATACATCTTCTACTAGCAACAATCAATAACGTTCAACAAAAATTTCATCCTAAGAAACCCTAAATCTATGACTCAATTTTTTTTGTAATTTTTTATTTTTGATTTTTTTTTTATAAAATCAGATTTGATAAATCAAATCTTAGACAATGTTTGTAAGAAAAAACACTAATCCAAGCTCTGATACCAAATGATATGATCCTAAAATCTAAGAATGAATACACAAGAAATCAAACGATACAATGAGCGACACAAAGTAAGGATAAACGGAATAGGGGATAGGTAGAAGAAAGAAATGATAGAAAAACAAGTAAAGATGTAGCTAGACAACCTAAGTCATTAATGCTTAGACCTTCTAATTATAATGATCAAAATAAGTTTAACAATCTGAGGGGTAAGAGACTTGAACTCAAGCAATAGATCTCTCACACAAGAGAATCCAAGAGGAGATCTAATGTCACGACCCATTTTTTGAACGAGTTGTGACCGACACTCGGTACCTGAACTTGACTGAGCGAACCTCTTTTACTCACCTATGATATTCTATTTTTGTCATGCAATGTAAATGATGCAATCATTAAACATAAGTTCAATAAATTAAGTCTGTAGAAAAACTCATCTTGAAATTGTATCTATAACACAAATAACTATATTATGTTTTGTACAAAATCATGCAATATGGACAACCACACCCAACTACAAGATTTTCTATGAAGCCTTTAAGAATTTATATCTTACATTACTACTAACAATATGGAAGATTGAAAAAACAAAAAAATCACCATGAATAAAGATGTCGAGATGCAAATTTAAAGAAATTGTTTTCTAAATATCACTATAGTATCTTTGAATAGTGTAGAAACATAAATTAATTGATCAAGAAAAATAGAAAGCCATACGAACTAAGTTATATGGATTCATTTATAGCTATGCAACTAAGATAATTGAGTGTAAGTATCCGCTGACATCACCCTTTTTCCTTTAAAATTGATAGATCAAGTAAAAAAGAAAGTCAAATGAACTAATTACATGAATGCCTTTAAAGCTAATGTATCCAAGGCCATCTTAATGGCGAGACCACTAAAGTTTAGGTTCATTTATATTTGTAAGTATTCTTTTAAGTAAATATAATATTAACCATTTGTTATAATACAGTATATTGATTTTAGTTGTCATATTTTATTAATAGATATAAAAATTTGAGTACACTATAATAAATATGGTATTTAGCTACGAAAATTTTAGTGACGCTAAAGAATTCGTCACTAATTATTTACTTTTAGTCACAAAATTTACATTTCGTGTCTAAATATATAAACTGTATATTTTTAGTGACAAAACTCAAATATCGTAACAAAACTTTTGTCAACTAAAATTTCCCACAAAAAAAGAGGGTTGGCGCTATTTTTGACTAATATTAGCCACAAACTTAAATTAATCGGTGATACTTTGTTTCTTTACTAATGATGTACCCAATTAGTGACAAACTCACTATTTGTCGTTTGAAATATTTATTTTTTGACACGAAAAAATTTCGTCACAAAAATATATTGTCCCAATAGCAACAATTAAATTTCGTAGTTAATGGTGCAAACTTTTAGTCACAAAAGTTTATAATTATTTGTAACATTAGTTTTTGTCACGAATAGCATAAAGAATTAGGAACATTTATTTCATTGTCTCTATTAAATCTAATATTTAGCCACAAAAATTTATACTTATTTGCGACGTTAGTATTTGTCACTAATAGTGCAAAAACTTAGAGACACTTATGACATTTTCTGATTGACTATGATTAAAAGTTTTATTTTTTGATAATAATTGTCACAAATTATGATAATTTTTAGTGACAGTATTGTATTTATCACTATAAATAATTTTTCAACAACGACATGATACTTTTTAATAACAATTCTTAACTAGTTATTTTTCATAATTTAATTTGTCATTATTCATACATTTAGGGACGAAATTCCCTTTGTATATAAAAAATAGCCTACAGTGACAAAATTCTATTTATTCAACTACAAAATACAAGCATCTTTAAAGACAATTGGCGTTGTCACTGATGAAAATACTAATTACTGACAAAGTAGTTTTGTAGGCATTAAGAACCTTTTTAGTGACAAAAAATACACTATCAACTACAAAATTTTATACTTTTATGACAACTAAGTTTGTCACAAAACTATACATCTGGGGATGAAAAATGATTTCGTAGTTAATATGATGTTGTTTAGTGACGAAATACTAATTTTTCTTTGTGTACTTTTACCTACCCATGGTATAGGGACGAATAATTGACGATTTCTTTTTCGTCATAAAAGGTTTTCGGTGACGAAATATAAACTTTCAGTGACAAAAAATTCGTCCTCAATAACCACTTTTGTTGTAGTGGTAGTTTAATTAAAAAATTTATATTATTAGACAAAGTTCTTGTTGAAGTATGAGTTTTGATGATTAATAAAATGAGTGAAATATTTAAAGGACCAGTTCCATGTACAAAGTCTCTGTGTGACGAAAAGCTACAGAGTCATATTTCTACTCTTAATCAAAATAGAAAATGAGTGCATAAAAGAACAGACTCATGGACAGTTCCAGTTGGAATAGGATTATGAAAAAAACCTTGCTGAGCGTGTATAGTTATTCGACTAAGGTTTGGAGACTTGAAAAAAAAGCAACTACTATGATCTAAATAAGAAAGAAGATCAAACTTAGTGAGGAGTTGAGTTCTAAAAGGAAAACATTAATTAGGAGATATTTTCATTCCAGTTTTGGAAAAAGTTTTCTAGTTTGGTTTAACTCTAATCGATCTCTATAAATACATTATGATGTGGAAGCATTTCTCCAGCCACCAGATATGGAGTAGTTTCGACCACTGCTTTATTTGTGTTGGAGGTTGTTCAGCCTAATCTACCATAGCAAAAATATAAGAAAATAAAAGAAGAGTGTAAGTTTTTGAGTCGTAAGCAAAACATAAGATAGATAATGGAACAACAAATCTTGCTTAGGCCTTGATACGATGCTAGATATTGCTATATTTCAGCTACTTTTGCCTAGTGTTCATACTTCTACTTGCGTTATCTTGTCATACTTTCAAATGAATTTCTCTCATTTGGTGTGATTTATGTTGTAGGGATTACATTGATGATATGCGGCATTTTTGGAGCATAATTGATGAAAAACAAAGATTTTGAAGTCTGACTAGAAGCTCGAGGGTCGTGCGAACGAAGGCCAGACGAAAGAAGGACAAAATACGAAATTAGCATACCACACCATAGTGTGGCATGTTGTATGGGCACATCTTGTGGCTTATAGTATGGAATCCTGCAGCTTGTTTTTATGTGCAGAAAATCAGACATCATACTACACGTTGGGCTGCACGCCGTCAAATCCTACACTATAAATACATACTTAAATTCCATTGGAGCATACTTTTGGATTAATTAACATCAAAAGGAGACAAGGAAGAGAGAAGATCAAGATTCAAGGCTCAACTTCATCAATCCGTCCATCTCTGTGATAGTTACATGCTTATAGTTTATTCTTGTCTTAGAATATGATTCTGAATGGCTAAATCACTCATTCTAGAGTTGATTGAATCATTCCACATACTTGTGCGATGATAATTATTATATTGTGAACGAACCTTGTTAATTCCTCCTATTTATGTTGTTTATGAATTTCATGCTATTAATTGGTAGGATTCTCAATTAATTGTCCCATTTATTCTTGTTACTAGGAATAGATTCATGAGTTAGGGTTAAACGCATAACAGTATTTCAATCTAAAACAGAGGCATTGCTTAGGTTTTTAAAAGGCAGAATACATAGATGGCCCTTCAAAGTTGTACCCAATTCCCACTTGAATACTCCAACTTTCCTAGTGATCAACTGGGCACTTCTTGTTGTCTCTAATACATCTAGTGGACACATGATGCTGACATGGAAATTCGTGTGTGTTTCACTTAAAATACAGCGCGTTGAGGGCCTTTTTAACATTTTTGTTTTCTTATTTTAAATTAAATTATATTAAGTTATTCAAGTGGGCCTCACTCCACCATTATTTGACTTATATCTACCCTTTCTTCATCAAAACACCACCTGAAACCATCGCCACCTCCACATTTCCATCATTGCCACCATGTAAAAAATACTCTATAGTCACAACTCATTGTTTCCCCAAAAATCTCAACACTAATTTCTAAAAATATGTGGCCGCCGTCATCGTATTTTCCGTATTAATCCATGACCGCTGCTAAATCTCCCCGTAACGCTACTAGCAGGCTTGTCCTAAGTCACACCATATTCTCAAAGCTAAACGTTCTATAATAAAAATCAAGCCTTTCAAAAATCTGTGTTAGGTTTTGGCTTAGTGTAAGAAAAGAAACTGGAGATTTGCCGACGGTGACAAAGAAGTTTTCCAGGAGGAAGATCGAGTGATGGTGAAATTGATAAGAGAGAATCCATGATTTTGTGATCAGCTTTATAATTAATATGATGAATTTTATAAGTGTGAGAATTATGGAATGGTATATCTCTGCCTTAAAGTCTTGTGTAACTGAAAGAAGAGGAGAAATGGAAGCTTCTGGATAGTTTGTGAATAAATTTACTCTAATTTGCAGATTTTTTTGTTGTTGGTATGATTGAAGGAGTGGTGGAGTCATGAGAGCCATTAGAGCTCATTTTCTAAACCAGAACCTCAATTAAATTTGGGAAAACTAAAGAAATTAAAAACAAAATTAGTTTGGTAGCTAATTTTTTATTATTTAACATGATTTAACAATACACAAACCAATGGTGGAGAAAGTTTGGCAGGTGACGGAGAAGATAAGAAGGGTGGGCGGGTGAGAACATTTGATGAAGAAGCAGGAAGAAGATGGTTGAGGGGGTGGGGCCGCTGGTGGGGTAATAAGTTTTTAAAAAGAAGAAAGAATATTAATTATGGTCAATTTTTTAATAAAAATACACGTGTCATTCTTTGATTTGTTCATTTGACATGTCAGCCATAAATGTAATTCACGCATTTGACTTGTTGGACGTGGATGCTCACGAGACATACTGGGGACGACATGAGGTGTCAACGAAAGTTGGAGCGTTCAAGTGGGAATTGGGTACACTTTCGAGGGGCCATCTATGTATTCTGTCTTTCTAAAATGGTGAATTATGACTATTGATCCTTACTGTGAACCATAAGTATAGTCCTCCCTATCTTCATTAGTTAATTGGAATAGTTTGTTGGGATCGAAACAACATGGCGTCATGCAAAAGCTAACAAACCAAACTTTGATTAACAATAAATCAGACATATAAAAGAAATAAACTAAAAAGAATTTTATTTAAAATTGTTTGGCCAATAAGCCTACATGAAATGGGAGAAGAAGTCTCCCCAAAATTCTTATAATGACTACATTGTGGAGTGTTTTTTGTTATGTTTTTGTGAAGCAGAGATCTTCAATTTATAGATGTCCAGATTTTTCTTCCAAGTAAAAGGATAGGAATAGAAGGAGATATATTCCTTTTAGAACTCTTTTCTATCTCTTCAGTATAGAAGAGTCCTAGTAGCTTACAAATTCAGGACAAAACCCTAATATAGTTGACTAGTGAAAGTTATTACTTAACGCAAGTGGGTAGTTGTAAACTTGGGGCACTTGTTCAATAAGAAGACTCAAGGAGAATTAATAGCACAATACTTTAGCACAAATTAGGAGTTGGGGAAATTAATCCTAGGTTTCATATCTCTTGAATCAAATCTATCTTTCGATACTTGTTATTTACTTTCTTGTCTAGTAGTATTAGTATAAAACCAAACTAAAGATATAAATTGAAGTTGATTGGGTAGATAATTTGGCTAGATTAATGATAATTTGGGACGATCAAGCTGATTCATAAGCACTTTATCTTCATCACTAATGTCATCTTCTTCATCATTTTTTTCTTCATTTTCTTCCTCATTTTCTCCATCATTTTTCCATTATTCTTAGTTCATCAGTTCTCACTTCATCATCTTCTTCAGCACTTTCTTTGGCTTTCCCAAGTTACAGAGCATTCATCCGCTTGATAAGCTTGATATCTTCAAATGTATCTCTGTAAGATCTCTCTTCGAAAACTTCATCGTCTTGAGGTTTTAGTTTCATTATTAAGATTGAGGTTCAATTTGGAGTTCAATTTCAGCATCTTCAGCAACTATTGATCGATTGATTATCAACATCTTTCATTGATCTTAATCTTAATATTTTACTTTCTCTAGCGTATGGAGGACTTGAATTCTTTTGCTTTGGTCTTATCATAACTTTATCAACATACAAAATTAGTCAAAACTAATAATTAATCCAGCCAATTGATAAACAACCACAAAGCTAATCGAGCAAATCGATAAAACGACAAGAACAGGACAACAAAAACAAACACACCCCAAATTTTACGAAATCACCATTAACGTTTCCAAGAAAGGACCAAAATTATAAAAAAATAGGGATTTTCACCTGTGAAATCGGGACCTTCACTAGTCTTAGCTCACAACTAAGAGGCAAAAATGGGGAGATTGTGGTTGTGTAGACAATGGCGGTGGTGCTCTAAAAACTTACGAATTATAAGGACGAGAACGAGAATGAGGGACGCAGATTTTGGAAAAGGAGGAGCTGAGGAAGACACTAAACTTGGAGTGGGAAAGACTCAAATTTGACCCATTTTATTTGTCTTTGTTGAGTTTAAAAAAGACTCAGAAGTGTTTCTATTTCTAATCTGCCCCTAACGTGCCTCTTAACCCAGCTTAATCATTTCATTCATAAAAAATAAGTCAAAAATAAAATGAGAGATCAGTTCTTTAATAAAAGACTGGGAAATTTTGATCAGTATATATTTTTGGACGCGCTTATTGGAGACTATCCACCGTTTCAAAATTCACTGAAGAATAGCCAAAAATTCGCGCGCACACTTAAGTTCCATTAGCGTTGGAAAAACACCCCAAACTAGTCCTATAACAAAATACTGGGGCTTTGAACAAAACTTGTTCAAAGCCCAAGTATTTTGTTATGGGACGGAAGAAGTCCCATGACAAAATAATCCCATAACAAAGGTACCATCAAAGGGATAAATCCCATTATTTTGTTATGAGACTTTATATATAAAACTTCAGTCCCATAACAAAATGCTGGGGCTTTGAACAATTTTGTTCACAGCCCCAGCATTTTGTTATGGGACTGAACAAAACTTGTTTAAAGCCCCAGTATTTTATACTGGGGTTAGTTTACTGAAGCTTCTCAGTATAAGTAATGGGGCTTTGAATTCAAAGCCCCAGTATTTGTACTGTAATTTGTCCGGAAGTGGCTAGTCTTCAAACAGTTTTGCATAGCTGGCTAGTATTCATTTAACGCGGTCAAAACAGGTTGTGTGACTAAATTTTTACTAAAAGACTCAGGGGACCTTTTGGCTAAATCCTCTCACGACTCTCGATAGAAAAATTGATTATAAATTTTTTGGAACTTTAGGAAACATTCTTCGTTCCCAGCGAAGCCCCAAAATTTACTTGGGAAAATAAAAATGGAACCGAGCTATTAATTTGAGAGTCCAGTATATCAGTAAATAATAAATACTCCCTTCGTCTTAATATATGTGGCAGAGTACTCCCTTCGTCCCAATTTATATCGCGGTATTTGACTTTGCATAAAATTTAAAAATAAAAGAAAAAGTTGTTGGTAGTTTTAAAGTAAGTAGAACCAATAAGAGTGGGATGTTCCTATGGGAGATATGGAATGCTCGAAACAACTTGGTCTGAAATTGAAAAACAACGCGACCAGACACTGTGATACATAGAGCCAACCACTTCTGGTAGGAATGGAAAGCAGCACATACAAATGGTTATACTTATTTGGTGCATGAACCAGATTTTTATGTTAAATGGTTTCCTCCAGATCCAGGTACTTTGAAATTCAACATTGATGCATCTTATGATATTTACTCTGGAAGAACAGGGGGTGGTATGCTAATTCCGGACACTTATGGCAATTTTGTTAGAGGATTTTGCTCACCATTAGAGGCTACATCTAAAGCACTAATGGCTGAAATTCTTACGGTCCGAGAAGCATTGAGTTGGTTAAAAAAACTACTATCACACAACCCCGATTGTCATTGAAATGGATGATTTGATGGCCAAGCAAGCATTGGATAAATCTGAGAGCGACAATTCTTGCTTTAATATTATTGTGCAAGATTGTAAAGTACTCATGTGTGACTTTATATCTATATCTTTGTCTTTTATTAAACGGTCAACGAATCATTGTGCCTAAGTGTTAGCAAGGGCTGTGGATTCTATGTCTGATGCTATGGAGTGGATCACGCATCCCTCATCTTTAATTTATGATTTACTCAGTTATAATTTGAATAATAATTAAGTTGATTGATTCTTTTCAAAAAAAAAAAAGAAAAAAAGAAAGTAGAACCCAACAAGGGTAAAATAGGGATGGTGCTATTAAATAGTTGTAACATTCTTTTTGGGACTAAAAAGGAAATAATGCCACAGTTGGTATAGGGTAAACACTTATACGGGTAAATACTTATCTGCACCCGGTGTTTACACACCATGTAATTTAACTATGATAGTTAGACGGTGTTTGACTAAGCTTATAAGTTGATCAAACTAGCTTATAAACACTTTTTGGCTTATCTACCTGTTTGGTAAATATCAAAGTGCTTATAAGTCAAAATCAGTCATAAGCCATAAGTTGGTAATTCCCAACTTATTTCTTTTCAGCTTATAAGCACTTTTAGTTTGACCAAGTATTTTACTATTTTATCTTTGAAATATTTTGTAATCCATGAAATATTATTTCTATAATAAAATTTTCAAACCTCTTCCGCATTTTGTATTCGTCATTTGTCATTTTTAATATAAAATACTTTTAAATTTATTTTTTGTAAATAACTTAAAGGACATTTTAATCATTTTAATAATAAACGTACTTATCAGCATTTTTTTTTCCAAACACAAC
Source organism: Petunia axillaris subsp. axillaris (assembly GCA_029990575.1). NCBI lineage: Eukaryota > Viridiplantae > Streptophyta > Magnoliopsida > Solanales > Solanaceae > Petunia > Petunia axillaris. Next base: position 163,088,829 of record JARKNS010000003.1, read on the forward strand.
AACGACTTATCATTAATTTCAGTAATTCTATCCAAACAGATAACTGCTTATTTATAAAATCAGCTTCAACACGTGATGCTTATCATCTACTTTAAATCAGTTAATTCAAACGGGTTCTTAAAATTTGAAATATAAATCATATTATCTATCCATAATTAAGTAATAAATAAATGTATGTAATACACATATATTATATTTTTTGGTTTGGTGTAAACATCACTCTTAGAATTTTTGCCTATAGAGTGAGTAGTATTGTAGTCACTTCCTTATCTATAGTCTATAAACAAATGGTATAGTGCATACTGCATACCAGTCCCTTTGAACTCTACACAACCAACCAACAATGGCGGGACTGACCAATCTCAAGTTATCTCTTTTACCCAATTTTTTTTCTTCTGTCTCCTTCTCATCTTCAAAACCGTTCCTTGTTTCAACCAAGATTTTTCCCAAAACATCCTATCGTTTCCCAAGTAATTTTCTTGTAAACTAAAAGTATATACAATATTCTTGTTTTTCTACTCATAAAGCTATGTGGGTTAATTTTCATTTCTTCATTTTGTGGTCATTTTCAGAGATATATGCGTATTCAAGCAATGATATTAAAGTGGGCAGCAACATTGAAGTGGATGGAGCTCCTTGCAAAGTTATAGGTAAATGACTAGTGGCCACCTCGTCAATTTATGTGACGCTCTTTTCTTTTTAGTCCGTTCTGAAAAGGACGACACTTTTCTATAATTGTTAAACATTTAACTTTAAACTTTTTATTTTAGCGAAACTAGATGTTATGGTTTATTTTAGATCACACGTTTCAAAAGTCTTTTACAAAAAATCCGTGTCCAGTCAAACACTTTTACATAAATTGGGACAGAGGGAGTAGTATTTATTGTATCCAGATGATATTATGATATTATCCATTTCAGATTGTGTATTTTTTTTTTCTGGATAAATATTGTCTACTTGTCATAGTACATTGCTGCACATTTGAGTTAGCTTTTTATGGCTTGATTATGGTAATCATGCATTTTTTAACTACTTAAGGAAAGTGGTTGTGAACCAGCTCTAGTAATTTGTGAAAATTCTGGCTTTGGTCGAGCGGTAAGAGCTCAACTTGTGAAGTGTGGGTTGGACGCAATGTCGTTGATTCTAACCCTGCCACATAGAAAGCTGGATATTCAAAGAGAAGGCAGAGGGCCGGACAATTATTCAAAACCGTGCAGGGAGAAAGAAAATCCAGGCATTGGATAGTCAAGTAACTACTCTGAAGAAGTAAAAGCGCCATAACCTTTCCAATTAGAAAAATTACCAGTCTTAATACATCTGAACATTTGTGTTTACGTCACTGTTCAACCATTTTCGGATCCTACCTAATACTAGGAATAATTACTACTGAGAATATACAAAGTAGAGCAAGACTATAGGATTCCCAAGTGTTGTTATGAAGTGCAAGGTTCCATGATTACAATGAATGAACGAATCTAATATTTTCATAGAGCATTGTAGGTCCACTCATTTTCTAGAGTATGCTAGCTGTTATAAACACTTTGTTTTGCTGTTCAGATTTGATAGGTTACCAAGACATTACTTTTTGGAACTGTAATAAACTAGAACTTTTATATCCATGCATAATTGACTGTAATCTTACTTGTAGTTCATAAAGTAGAATTCAAGAACATTCTGATTTTTTGAATATGGGATATATATGGAATAGTTTGGTAATTGAGTACACCTAATTTTGGTTTGACTCTATTATTGTTTGATTATACTTATTATTGGGTGTTTTTAGAGTTTCTTCATGTAAAGCCTGGGAAAGGAGCTGCTTTTGTGAGGACCACATTGCGGAATTATGTAACTGGGAACACTGTTGAGAAAACTTTCCGAGCTGGAAGTAAGGTAATATCTTTGGAACCACCTGCTCTTCAAATGCTTATTCTCATACTCTGTCTGTGTTATATATTCGTCAATGGCTTCCAGTGGATTTTATTGCCAAGGTCACACCACATGCATGCCATTTATAATAAGAACATGTTATGGAGCAGAAGCCCTTCCTTTTGAATCAACCAATTGAAGTTGTCAAGTACCTGGACAAACTGAGGAACTACAAATTGGTGATATACTTCAAGCATTTGTAGTTTTCCAAATGATATTTGAAATACTTGTGGGACACCTTTCTAGCTTGGTGCAAAATGCACTTTAGTTTGATAGGGATAAGTCTTCTTTTGGGTGTTAAATACTAATGGAAAGTATCTAGAAAACCTTCTATGAGCTAATAAAAGAGGTTTTTGGATTGTAAATCCCTCTCTAGACTTTAGTGATGCAACACAGTAAATACCATCTCGTGGCTAGAAATGAGCTTAACCTGCTCTGGCCACCCCGCGCATGGCTCCATCTTGTTAACTCTCAGCAACCTGTATGTATTAACCCTTCTGAGCATTTTTTTGAAAAACAGTCAGACTTTAGCTTTCCTTATATTATTATTGTACTACGAATGAAATTATAAAAGTAATTTTCCAAGACAAGATGATGAATTCCAGCCTCTGTGGATTCAAGATCTTCAGACTTTCTTTGATGTTCTTGTTTAGTCGAGTATCTGTGAAAGTTGGTGAGTAAAGATTTGGACCCTCGATCTCCTCAAGGGGTGACGGCTGGTGAAATGGATGTCAAACTATAATTCAAGGTTTTTATTTCTACGGTCAAATTTTCTTGGTTAGATATCGTACCAGAGAGAAAGAAAATGTGCGTAAATTCTGAATGTACAATTGCTGGCAGTTGATGGATTTTGGAATTGATGAAGCTTTCATTATTAATGGTGTGATGGCACTGGTGATCTGAGCTATCTACAAGGATGATGTGTCGAGATAATTGGGATTGTGAATGTTACTTTTAAGGCTTTTATTTTTGGTGTATATAGGCAAAGCTGCCAGTGGTTGAGATGTTCTGGAGTTTGAGGTACAAAATAGCATTGGTTGTGTTCAGGATGGTGCTGACCTGGTAAGAGTAGGCATATGGGCCGCAAGAGTCTTGATGAAGCTGGTGAATACAGGGTTCTTTGAGTAGGAGAAAATTGGGATTTCTGTTGGTCATGCTGGTTGTTAGATGTCCTTCGCCAAAGTGATGCAATCGCTGTAGTCATCAGGATAGCATATGGTCTTTTCTGGAAGGTGAGCAGATATTATTGTTACCATGATGAACAGCTAGTCATGAAATACTTTCCTTCTATTTCTATCTAATCTTAGGAATGTTATAATAGATGCACATATCTTTGTAATTATAGTGAATATATTTAGGGATGTTAATAGCTGATTGTTAGGGATTAAATAGCATATCTTTAGGGATAGATAGCTGATCTTTAGGGATGTAAATCTGGATTTATTCTATTTAAAGGAAGAGCTCTCCATTGGAGAAGCATTCAGCAAAAATCCTGACATGGTATCGGAGCCACAACCTTTTCTTGTCAGCTTCGATTCTTAGAGTTTAGCGTCTCTGTCGTCTTTAAATTTTTTTTCTAGTTCTCTTGGCTGAACTTCAGAATTAGTCCTAAACACCTAGGGCTCTTCGGTCTTGGATATTCTGGTTATTTCTTGATTTTTTGGTTTCTTAGTTTTCTTAGTTATTCAAGAACATGTCTTCACATCAACTTGAATCCTTTAACGTCCGTTTCACCGGAAAAAATTATTCTGCTTGGGAGTTTCAATTTCAATTATTTGTTACTGGAAAAGAATTATGGGGTCATATAAATGGAAGCGAACCTGCTCCTACTGATGCTGCAAAGTTACGCCAATGGAAGGTCAAAGATGCTCGGGTGATGACATGGATTTTAGGGTCAATCGACCCTCTTATTGTTCTTAATCTGAGGCCATATAAGACCGCAAAAGACATGTGGGATTATCTACAAAAGATTTACAATCAAGACAATAGCGCAAGACGTTTTCAGTTGGAACATGAAATTGCTAATTACTCTCAAGGAAATCTCTCCGTTCAGGACTATTTTTCTGGATTTCAGAATTTATGGGCAGAATTTATTGATATTGTTTATGCAAAAATACCTGCTGAATCTCTATCTATAATTCAAGCAGTTCATGAGCAAAGCAAGCGAGACCAATTCTTAATGAAACTACGATCTGATTTTGAGGGTGTTCGCTCTAACTTAATGCACCGTGACCCTTCTCCCTCGTTGGATGTTTGTTTTAGGGAATTACTTCGTGAAGAGCAGCGTCTTATAACCCAAAGCACCTTCAAGCAAGAGAATCAGGTCACTGTTGCATTTGCTGCTCAAGGGAAAGGAAAAGGCAGGGATATGACTAAAATGCAATGCTATAGTTGTAAGGAATATGGCCATATTGCTATCAACTGTGGTAGAAAGTTCTGTAATTACTGCAAACAACACGGACACATTATCAAGGAGTGCCCTACACGTCCTCAAAATCGTAGGGTTAATGCTTTTCAAGCTGGGATAAATGGTTTTACTTCTGATACCTTATCTTCAGCAGGCCCTACCAACCAAGTTGCTGCTTCAGTAGTTTCCCCAAGCCCTTCCACTACATCTGGTCAAGTTCTTACTCCTGAAATGGTACAACAAATGATTGTCTCAGCTTTTTCAGCTTTAGGACTACAAGGTAATAATACTACCTCTCAATTTTGGCTTATTGATTCTGGCGCTTCCAATCATATGACCAATTCCGCTAATATGCTTACTAATGTTCGTGAGTATCATGGTCCATTAGAAATTCAAATTGCCAATGGTAGTAATTTACCCATTACTAAGATTGGAGATATTACTCCAACTTTCAAGAATGTTTTTGTATCACCAAAGCTCTCTACTAGTTTGATTTCGGTTGGTCAGTTAGTAGATAATAACTGTAATGTTCATTTTTCTCGTAATGGTTGCCTTGTGCAGGATCAGGTGTCGGGGACGATAATCGCGAAGGGGCCTAAAGTTGGAAGATTGTTTCCCATTCACTTTTCCATTCCTCATGTCATATCTTTTGCTTGTACTTCTGTAGCTAGTAAGACTGAAATTTGGCATAAGCGTTTAGGACATCCAAATTCTAGTGTATTGTCTCATCTATCCAATTCTGGCTTACTGGAAAATAAAAATCAATTTTCGAATCTTTCCTTTGATTGTTCTACATGTAAATTAGGCAAAAATAAAACACTTCCTTTTCCTACTTTTGGTAGTCGTGCAGCAAAGTGTTTTGACGTCATTCACAGTGATGTTTGGGGGATCTCACCAATTATTTCTCATGCTAATTTCAAATACTTTGTGACATTCATTGATGATTATAGTCGGTTTACCTGGGTGTATTTTCTTCGTTCCAAATCTGAGGTATGTTCCATATTCAAGAATTTTTTGGCTTACATTGAGACTCAATTTTCAACCTCTATCAAAATATTAAGATCTGATTCTGGAGGAGAATATATGTCTCATGAATTCCATGATTTTTTGCGTGAGAAAGGAATTATCTCACAACGCTCTTGCCCCCATACGCCACAACAAAATGGGGTTGCTGAGCGTAAAAATCGTCATCTTTTAGATGTCACTCGTACTTTATTGATTGAGTCCTCTATGCCATCTAAATATTGGGTGGAAGCTTTGTCTGCTGCTGTATATTTAATTAATAGACTGCCATCTCAAGTGTTAAATTTTGACTCTCCATATTATCGTCTTTATCACAAATATCCTAGCTATCATGATTTGCATACGTTTGGTTGTGTTTGTTTTGTGCATCTGCCTCCTTCTGAGCGTAATAAACTCTCTGTTCAGTCTGTTAAATGTGCTTTTATGGGCTATAGTACTTTCTTTGCTATGATTCAAGTTCTAAAAAATTTCGTGTTTCTAGAAATGTTGTTTTCTTTGAAAATCAATATTTCTTTTCTACTCATGTTGAGTCCTCTACTACTTCTCCTATTCTTCCTACTTTTGAGGATTTTTCATCTCCTTCTAATCGGTTCAAACCTGGAGTAGTGTATGTACGACGTCAACCAACTTTACCCCATCACGAGACTGATCCGCCACCTGAGACTGCTTCTAGACCAGAATCTGAGATCACTTCAAAGCCTGCTTCTCTAGAGCCTACACGCCGATCTACCAGAGTATCTCGTGCTCCAAATTGGTATGGTTATTCTTCTACTTTATCCACCACAGCTGTTCCAACTAGTTACTCGCAGACCTCCAAGCAAGAATGTTGGCAAAAAGCAATGGAAGAAGAACTTCAGGCTCTTCAAGAGAATTACACATGGGACATTGTTCCTTGTCCTTCAAATGTCCGCCCCATTGGTTGTAAATGGGTTTATTCAATTAAACTTCATTCTGATGGAACTCTAGACCGGTACAAAGCTCGTTTGGTTGCCCTTGGTAACAAACAGGAGTATGGTGTGGACTATGAGGAGACTTTTGCTCCTGTAGCAAAAATGACCACAGTGCGAACTATTATTGCCATTGCTGCTTCACAAGGCTGGTCTCTTTATCAAATGGACGTCAAAAATGCTTTTCTGCATGGTGATCTCAAAGAGGATATTTATATGAAACTTCCACCTGGTTTGTTCTCCTCCCCAACATCAGATGTATGCAAGTTGAAGCGGTCTTTGTACGGATTAAAACAAGCTCCCAGGGCTTGGTTTGATAAGTTTCGATCTACTTTGCTTCATTTCTCTTTTGAACAGAGCAAATATGACTCGTCTTTGTTTCTTCGTAAAACATCTGCGGGTTGTGTTCTTCTTTTGGTATATGTAGATATTGTTATCACAGGAACTGATTCTTTGTTGATAACTACCCTCCAGCAGCAGCTTAAGGATTCTTTTCATATGAAAGATCTTGGCACTCTTACATACTTCCTGGGATTGGAAGTTCGTTATGATTCTTCAGGGGTATTCTTAAACCAGCACAAATATATTCAAGATTTGATATCTTTGGCTGGTCTACAAGAATCTTCCTCCGTAGATACTCCATTAGAATTGAATGTAAAGTATCGTCGTGAGGAAGGAGATCTTCTTCCCGAGCCAACTTTGTTTCGCCAATTAGTTGGGAGCCTAAATTATCTTACAATTACTCGGCCTGATATCTCCTTTGCAGTCCAACAAGTTAGTCAATTTATGCAGGCTCCTCGTCATCTACATTTGGCGGCTGTTCGTCGCATCATTCGATATCTCTTAGGAACATCAACCCGTGGCTTGTTCTTTCCTCGTGGTTCTCCTGTTCGACTTAATGCTTTTAGCGATTCAGATTGGGCTGGATGTCCAGATACTCGACGCTCTGTCACTGGTTGGTGCATGTTTCTTGGAGATTCTTTGATATCTTGGAAGAGTAAGAAGCAAGATCGTGTTTCAAAGTCATCAACTGAGTCTGAATATCGAGCCATGTCTACTGCTTGCTCTGAGGTTGTTTGGCTTCGTGGGTTACTTGCAGAGATTGGATTCCCTCAATCTAATCCTACTCCTCTCCATGCTGACAACACAAGCGCCATACAAATTGCTACCAATCCTGTTTATCATGAAAGGACCAAACACATCGAAGTGGACTGTCATTATATACGGGAAGCTGTCGAAAAAGAAGTCATTACTCTTCCTCATGTGTCGACTGATCTTCAAATAGCTGATGTGTTCACAAAATCCATGCCACGGCAACGCCATCAGTTTCTAGTCAGCAAATTGATGCTTTTTGATTCACCAGCATCAATTTGAGGGGGGATGTTACCATGATGAACAGCTAGTCATGAAATACTTTCCTTCTATTTCTATCTAATCTTAGGAATGTTAGAATAGATGCACATATCTTTGTAATTATAGTGAATATATTTAGGGATGTTAATAGCTGATTGTTAGGGATTAAATAGCATATCTTTAGGGATAGATAGCTGATCTTTAGGGATGTAAATCTGGATTTATTCTATTTAAAGGAAGAGCTCTCCATTGGAGAAGCATTCAGCAAAAATCCTGACAATTATGCTCATCACCTAGCCTCTATTCTGAGTAAGTCGCTGATAAAGTTTGGAAATGGATAAGTTGTTGTAATTCTGAGGAGGAAAAATAGTGCATATCACGAATTGATAAAAGGAATTAAATGAAATCCCCTGCCTTAGTTGTCGAGGGGTATCTGATTATATAGGAAGAAGAACTGAATCACAACAGAACCACAGTTGGACTGTGCAAAAACATAGAATGCTGCTGAAGGAAGATATGTATCATGAGAGGTTATTAGTCTACTTTTTCCCCACAATGTGGGAATCAGCTAATGACATAAAGGGAAGTGCAGTAAATGTACTTGCCCTTCCTCAATTTTGGGGATTACAAAAATCTAGGACTAGGAATGAAAGATCTAAAGCGAGGATGTATAACCTCAAACTTCATTTATACAAATCAAATAATTACTGTAGTTACATACTTGTTATACAACCTAATACTCCTTGTCTTTTCTGTTGGCTGATCAAATAGAAGTGTTAAATCGTAAAACAGACAACCACACTAGAATGCCAGGAATTTCATGACTTTGTCTAATAACCTCCTAATGGAACAGCATCACTCATCTTGGTGTTTAACTTTCGCAAGGCAATAGAAGATCTATCGAAAGGCAGTGTGGAAGTTCCTTTCCTTCCTGTTTAAGAACATATTAATCTACTGAAAGACTGTCTGATCTATTACGTTGATACTTGACCTGCGTCTCTGACATCAGTTCCTTTTCCAAACCAAATTGACAGTGCTTACGTGAGTAAATATTTCATTTGACATTCAAATATCTCTGCAGATAGAAGAGGCAGATATCTTCAAGGAGACGAAGCAATTCACTTACAAAGATGGTGCCCAGTATGTCTTCATGGATCTGGTATAATACAATAACTTTAATAGTGGTGCTATGTGCTAGCTTTCTTCTTGCAGCTTCATTGGCATACAGCTTCTGTGGGTTGCTTTTATACAGCTCGCTAATCCCAGTCCGTAAACCCTCTTTCATCCTCCCGAAAAAAAGAAGTGCAATCATAGACCTCGCCACCTTTAATGGGCTTGGTTACTCGACTGATTATGCAATACCTTACCTTTTTCAAAGAAAAAGTTGAGCAATTATGCATAGCTGTAAGAGAAATTCTCTTTTTCAGAAATGCAAGATACTACTTTTATCCCTTGATAAACATTTAGCCCATGTACTATTATTCTGGAGATTATGTCTTTCATCCAACCCTTTTGGAAAACCTAGACCCAACTTCAAGGACCTTTAGAACATACAACTGAGCATCAAAGCGCGTGCTAGTTTATTTGATTTTGGTGAAGTTCTAAATAACTGGTATAGAGTTGCTCCCAACAGGTACCTTAAGTTGTGGACTCTGCTTATCCAGATTTAGCTATGCTAGTCAGACAGGTTAAATGGCTTATTTAAATATTTGAGAATAAAATATAGCTGTGCATTTCACCAAAGAGTTTTGACATCTTTTGTATGCTTGACGTTATCTGAAAGCATAAAATGGTGATGCTTAAAGGGATTTGAAAGTCCTTTCTGCTGTAAATATCAGCACCTTCTTGGTGCCTATGCATGAAATACCTAGAAAAAACAAAAAAAAAATTTAATGCGGTTTACTCATGTCTAGATTGGTTATATAATCGATCCAAAAAATATGTTAATTGGTGACATTGCAAACGTTGATCAAGTTTCCTCAAATCCTGCTTGTTCCATACCCACTTCTAGGAAGGATGAATTAGAATTTGGTTTTCTTTTTTCTTCCCCCTCCCTGTTTCTTATAATTTCAAAAAATATATGTTCCCATTCTTTGCAAACTAGTGGCATCAACTTTAAAGTATTATATTTTATGTTAACTTTGAGGTAATTTCTATTGCAGACCACTTATGAAGAATATCGTCTAAATGAAAAAGATGTTGGAGATAAAGCAAAGTTTCTGAAGGAGGGCATGGACTGCACTTTGCTTTTCTGGAATGCAAAGGTACTTTCCAATGCTGAACTTATTTTTACCGTTTGCTCTCCTGATGTTGTCCTTGAAAAGTTTCATTTGAGAATCTCTGCGTCTCACAATCTTATAGTTTGTCTTGTAGAGGCAAGTGCTTTTATATTTATTTTAGGTAATCAGTTTACTAAAATTAATATTTCCATAGGTGATCGACTTTGAATTACCTATAACGGTGAAGTTGACTGTGGTGGATGTTGATCCAGGTCTCAAAGGTGACACTGCCCAAGGTAATCACTTATTCTTTTCTAGCTTGAAACGTTGGACGGGAGGGACTGATGAATCCTAGAGGGGATTCTTGAGGCATAAATACTTCGTGCATTCAAACCTGTAGCAGAAAAATATAATGCTATAACTCTTCCGATGATTGATTATATATTTGATATATTTTTAATGTGTCTATCCTGTTCCCCATAAACAAGAAGATTCGTGTCATCTACTTCTTTTTTTCCCTATTGCCTTCTGTTGGGTTGGGATGGGGGACGTTGCTTGTTTTACTCTAGTCCCCTTCATCATCCTCCTATCATGCCCGTCTCTCTTACTCTCTGTAGAAACCGTGGATGATGTCCCACTTCTTTCTTTTTAGTTTATCCAAAAAATTTCCAGTTAAATAGAAAATGTTGTAGTGAAGAGCATAGTCTGATTGAATATGGTGATATGTAAATATTGGATATTGACTCCCATTCAAGGTGTCCAGGCAACTGTTTTCTATCTGCATATGATTCAAAGGTCTATAGCGTTAGTTCTGGCATCGTAGATTAGGGCATCTTCATGTGTCAAAGATGCGAATCGTAGTTCCTAGTTTATCTGAATCAGGTTTGTCTGAGTTGCAGTCTTATGTATGTAGGAGGACATAAACTATCCATGTCTCTTGGTTCGTCTCAGTGTCAACCATTGCAGTTGTTGATGTTCTTCAGCTATAGCTACTATGATGCCAGATTTATGTTTTGATTGTTAGTCGTCTAGAGTAAATTACTTCTTCTGTTCTTTTATGACCTTGTGAGCATGATTTGTATATTTGGCAGGTGGATCAAAACCTGCAACCGTCGACACAGGTGCAATAATTAATGTTCCTTTATTCATAGAAAGGGGAGAGGAAATTTTGGTGGATACCAGAAACGGACAATACATGAGCCGCGCAAAGGAGGCTTGAGATAACTTTTTGTAACAACTGGAAATTTTGGTATCTTATGTACTAATCAAGTGGTTATCCGGAGTAATTCTAGGACCTCACTGCAGATGCTCTTTGGCGCCTTCTGTTTTCGCCTATTTGAGTAGACAATGAAGTGATGTATAAAGTGGAGGTATAAACTATCAGGTAGATGGTCTTAGTTGTAATGGAAGAGACAGATGGTTATTACAGTAAATGTAAACGTCATCATTTATTATTTGGCGTATCCTACACTTCTATGAAAATAGGTACACTGTGACTATAACCATCATATAACACATCCCACTATGACAAAGTTTTCTTTCGATTTTTTATGTTATGTTACGTTACATTAGATGTTTTCGATAACATTTCACTATAGCAGCCAAAATATTTCGAGAAAACAGATGCTAGTATCTAACTAGTTGGCAGTTAAAAACAAAGCTTGGTTACTATAATGAGAATGAAATTATCATTGTCCAACTATCCATTAGAGAAAATTAGCTAAGCGAATTGTCCCCCCTTATAATTTCAAGCAGGTATGTAAACATTCACTCTCTCAGGCGTCATACAAATATTGCCTTAATTCCGCAAAACCTTCTCAGGAGTGGCATAAAGTTTCATCCCTAACATATGTAGCCTTCATTACACTTGTCCATAAGTGAAAGACCACCATGCATATCTCACTAACCTAAAACTTCTCCTATCATAATTGGGAGTTTATGTGCATCGTCAGGATGAACATTTACATAAATAGGACCTCACTGAACAGTGAGAGTTGTACTAGAATGACGGGACCACAAAGAAACTTCATGCCAAATTGGGGGAAAAAAAAGAGCTGATCGTGATATCACTTGATGTTACTTTCTACTTGCGCAATCATCCTTCAGCAACGAACTTTTATCAGACATCCCCGTGAGAACCATGATTCGGCACCTCTCCTTGATTATCCAAAGGCATATATTGTGCCATGATGGCCCGGATCTCCGAATCCATGTATCTCTGCATATAAATAGGCTTTAGATTACATAAACCACAATGAAAAACATAATATGAACTAGAACAGAGTTAAAACTGCACCTAACGCATAGGCCACGTACTTCCATATACTGATTTCATTAATTAAAATCCAGGAGACCAAACAAAAGAGGAAAAAGACCACTACATCGACAACTGATAAACAAGCCCTGAAATGGATGTTGCAGAGCACAGAAAGGGACAAGAATGAATTTATAATGACTAAACCAAACATATTACAACATCTTTAAGTTGTTTCCAACATCGGCTCAATCGCATTCTTCGGGTTCCTTCTCAGGGACTCCCTTAGGTGGATAATTATTCAAAGAGACATTATAGGTGTAAGCTAGTAAAAGCGGGCATGGTTATTCTTAAGATTTCTTTGAAGGAACTACTCGCCCTTCCCATCAACTACTGAGCACTTCTATTTAAATGGAACCTAATAGACTTCTTCTCAAGGGATTGTAATTCCCTCAAACAATTAGCTTTTCACATTTCAAGCACTTAACAACTACCTGCCCTCTTTGAGAAGGACAGAGTTAGGGAGAGCAGCAATCCTAGCATAAAGTTGTTACTCGTTTATACTGGACGGAAATCAGGTAATTTTGGCATGTTCACAGTACTTTATGTTTCCCCAATGCCCACATCACTTCAGAAGAAATCAGCTATTGGTGGAAAGCTAGTACTAACGTGACTAAAATTACCATAGTAATTTCATAACTGATCTCTTTTTTTGATAAGAATTGTATCCAAAAACCCAAATGTCATAATTGACCAAACATCTTAAGTTGAAACGTATAACAAAACATACCCGAATCCTATACTTGTACACGGCATATCCTCCAACTGCTGTAACTGCCAAACCCAAGATGATAGCCCAAACAAGTCCCCAGCTAAATTCTGATTTGACATCTTTGCCTGCATTTTTAAAAATTAGTTAAGAGATAAAAACATAGGATTTTGAAATTGCAGTAGCTCAGAGCTGTTAGCTGTTGGCAAAATTCCGTAACAGAAACTTGATAAAAAGTATCAAAACCACCATTTTAAACGTTTAACTAGCTTCACCCATCTTTAAAAGTATATTTCCCTCACTATGATAACTTCAAACTTACCTATACACGTGTCGTGTTCCTGCATGTACAACAAATTGCCTTTGCAGCTGCAGTCATAACTACCCCATGTGTTCTTGCATTTGCAATCTGGACATTGGCATGCCACCTTCTCCTTGCATTCATCAATATCTGAAAAAGGGCAAGAAGAGAAAATAATAAAATTTGAATCTCATAAAATTATTAGTCACATAGGTACTAAATAATGAGCAAGACTATTGCTACCTCTACATCTCTATGGGCATATACAAGCTAGCGTTCTTCTAGGATGGAAGATAAAACAACAGTTCCACAGAAAGAAAGGAAAGTGAAAAAAGTTTGGTGCAAGCAATGAGAAGAGACATCTAAATCCTCAAGTAGATGAGAGTTGAAGATTATAACATATAAGAACCCTGAGTTTCCTGAATGCTACCCAAGAACAGCAAATTAAGAAAAGGAAAAGATACATAATGAAAAGAAGATTCTCTGTACCTTCACAACTGTTCACTCCATCTCCTTTGAACCCTGGTGGACATTTACAGCCCTTGGTGTGGTCATCCTGACAAGATAAGGATACAAACGAAGTCTCCATGTTAACTGAATGAAAGAGCGCTTAAGTAAAACCAGTAAAATTAGAACATGTGAGAGCCAGAAAAGGGGGGAGATCAAAGAGGAAGATTATTTTTCTAGCTGCAATTCTCTAATAAATTAAGAAACAAGAACCATATCATATTGTGATACACTGCTTCAGTACAACTAGAAAGAGATGAAGGGTATGCATTCTCGTAAAAGGCGAATGTCAAAGAGTAAAAGTTCCAGGCTAGGTAAGTATGCTTGAATGCAGCCTCTTACAATGCAAGCAGAGTAAGTCCTGCCATCCTTGGTTCCCTTCCAACAACCTCCGTTATTTAATCCACAGCGTAATGCTCCAGATGCTGTCAAACCAAGGCACAAAGATTAAGTCTATGAAGACAATGCTCATGCATCATAACAGTGTCTTTATTTGACCAAAATTTTGAACATAGTCTCTTAATTACCTTCACAGTGAGTATAACCATCACCAACAAATTTCACTCCCTGGACTATTGGGCATTCACATACTCTCCCACGGAAAGTATCCTGCAGCACAAGTACATACATGGTATCGGAAAATCAGCTAGTAAAAATTAGATCAAAATTATGCAGAATTATGCTATCATAACAGTAGTCAACTGAAAATAATTAATACCCGGCATGCAGTAATGTTAGCGGCCTTGTCCTGCCAGCACCCACCATTTGACTCCAAGCATTCATTTGTTTGTATATCTGAGAAGTGTAAAACAACTTATGAATACCATCTAATAGGATACCACAGAGTTTATGTACCAGCTAGTCCTGAAGAATATTTCGACAAAATTAACTGTTTAATAAGCATTACTCACTCTGTTCCACTTTATGTGTCATAGTTTGACTCGGCACAAAGTTTAAGAAATAAAGGAAGATTTTTTAAACTTGTGGTGTAAAATAAGTCAAAGATGTTTGTGTGGTTGTAAATCATTTCAGTAATGGCAAAACTGTAATTTTGAAGTTAAATTGTTACCAAATTTAGAATGCTGCCATTCTTTTTGGAACAGACGAATAAGGAAATGCTGCCACATAAATTGGAACGGAGGGAGTAATAGCTAAGAAAATTTATACTTCAACAAATTACAAGTAGGAATTTGTTGGATAAGCTAGAGCAATGTCTGCAACAATCGAGGTCTCGACACCCTTGGAATTAAAAAATAAATCAAGTATGATCCCATAGTGTTATTAAAGTGACTGAATGCATTAAAATCTGCAAGCATGCCAATTGGTACAATTATATTGTCCTCAAAAATAAAGAGAAAGGATAAAGGGAAATGACCATCGGCTAAACAAATTGCAGGCTCGGTTGTCTCCTCGAAACCTGAACAAATGGCCTTTAGAACTGCTCCCTTGTCCAGCTTGCCTGCAAAGAAGGTAGTTAACAAATAAGAATCTAATTTATTTAGACTAGACACACCTTCTCACTTGAACTCTAAGAGTTATACCTCTGTACTGTCTATTGTTTATCACAAGAGTTGGCAAGATGGTAACGTCTCCACGAGAGTCCTTTCCAATCTGAATGTAGCAACGTAAAAATAACAACTCAATTTTCTATCAGAAACAGTAGAGTTAAGTCATAAAGGGGTTAAAAAAGAGCTTTTGGCTCCTTTTTTTGGCAAGCACCTGTGATTCTTGTTCAGCCTTTAGAACAGGGTTGTCAGTATCTGCTTCAGGATCTCCAACGCATTTATCTATCTGTTTTACTTCAAAGCCTATTGCAGGGAACAACAAGGTTAGCAGTTAGACAAAATTAGACAATATCTCAAGTCTACAAAGAATAAGGACAATGAATTAACACAGAAGTCAGAACCACAGTCCACAACTTTTTGATGAAACTACATAAACTATACAAGGGATAACCCTTTTCAGCCAAAACCTTTAGTTTAAAGGAAAAGGTTGGAGTGACATTTCTGACATTTGCAACTAACTGAAAGATCTAAATGCATCACTTCTGTAACAGAATAGTAACCCAAGTGGAAAAACAATCACGCACTATCATTTCCGAATATATTGAGCTAACCTTCAGACTACTGTTTGATGAAGTAACATTCAAACTGTTGTCAAGTGAACCATCAAATCCAAGACTAAAATAGGATCCCGGAAAGGATTTTGTGCTATAGAATATTAACAACTAAGTGATTGAGGCTTACACAAGCTGTTTCTTATCAGCAAGCAAGGGTATTATTCATCAAAGACATAGCACCACACAGGAGAGAGCATATGTCAGTTACAAATATGTCCTCTTTTTTGATAAATACACAAAATTCCTCTTAATCCTGTAGAAATACTGAGCAAGTCACATAATGTATCTATATCATACACAAT
This sequence comes from Petunia axillaris subsp. axillaris, assembly GCA_029990575.1. Classification (NCBI taxonomy): domain Eukaryota; kingdom Viridiplantae; phylum Streptophyta; class Magnoliopsida; order Solanales; family Solanaceae; genus Petunia; species Petunia axillaris. Next base: position 163,104,956 of record JARKNS010000003.1, read on the forward strand.
GTTTTATGTCATACCAACAAAACTCTTGAGACTCAGAGCCAGTGAGAACAACATTAATCAAATTGCAGATAGTGGATCAGGAAGATGGAGTACACTTAAGATGCAGTCCTCACTGCTCATGGACAAGGATGTGAAGACAGAAAAACCACCAAACCACAGTTAGCAACAGCAATAACTAACCATTGATACTACATTATGAAAGAGAGAGAGAAACACAGATTGCAGTTAGCACAGGGAACCATTAACATCAAACGAACAACTATACTGGCGATAATGTGAATGAACTGAAAATTCACCATGGAAACACAAAAGAGAAGAAACTCCAACCTACCAAGTGATTTGATTACTTGATCTGCACACTCTTTTGTGTACTTATTGTCTTTCATTGGACAACGAATTCCGAAATCAGTAACATAGTCCCACCACAACCAGGGCTTCCCACTTTCATTGGCAACCTTAAAGAAGCAGGCTTGGCGCAAATTTTGCAAAACAACATCCTTCCCATCGTATCCTTTGCTGAAGTCTTGCTCAGGATCTGGAGCACAATATCTCCCATGGTTGATGCACTGAGACTTGCACTGCTTGCTCAAAATAAATGCCTCAGGACAATACCAAGTTATGTAATGGGGAGTGAACTGTGTATATCCCTTCTGCTCGAGTATCTGGGCAGCCCCTTTGAAGTTGTTGACAAACTGTCTCTGACTCTCACACTTAGGGCCACACTCATCATTACTGTTGGTCCAGAATTCATACTCCACTCTTTCATCAGGATGTGGAAGAGCCTCTCTCCAATCAAGGTTTATGTTAACCATCTCCCCTTTAGATAGTTCCTTTTTGATGCTATCCCCAAGAGATTGACTAATTAGAGCTGATGGAATAGTTATATTTTGAAGATAATCTGCCTGTGCATCCTCTTCCTCAGGAGTGTCCATGGTAATCAAAGGTTCATTGCGATCATCAGCAACAAGAATAGCAGCAGCTCCAGCCTTCTGAGCATTCCAAGCCTTTAGTGTGAAATAGCAGTCTGCCGGAGCAGCAGCGTACACATTCCGGAAAAGGAAACGGAGACACATGTTAGATGGGCAAACATTCTAACAAGCTCCATATAGATCATCCACCACTAATTACCCAGTCTTACATACTATTCCACTTAATATAGGTGCATCATTCGTGAAGTTAGAACTAGAACAAAGTACAACATAGACTAATCAGCAAATTCAGCCAAATTACATTTCCTCTACAAGTGCATTTTTATCACAACATCATAAAACATCGACAACATGAAAAAGGTATCAGAATAATCTGAATTCTGTTCCTTATTTCAAAGGTTTCCAACGATAGAATATATATATATATATTTTATATATATATATATATATAGAGAGAGAGAGAGAGAGAGAGACACACTTTTCCTTTTTACTTCTCTTTTCTTGGTTCAATGAGATTGGCCTGAATAAAGCCTTTTGAGGCAAGTTGATCGAAACAATTACGGACTTTTACACTGTATGAACATGGCTAGGCCAGTTAAACAAAAAATAGCCTTTTTTGCATATTGCATGTATATTCTATGTATAATATCGGTATAATCTATGTATCCTGACTACAACGGCTAACAGACCTAAAATCTAACTTATCAAGAAAGTCAAAACTAACATAATTTATACAATCCTAAGCACCTAAATAGATGATCCAAAAATCAAGAACATCATTTAGCAAAGTATTTATTCCACAAGTGGGGTCTAGGGAGGGTGAGGTGTCCACAGACCTTGCCCCTATCCCCGAGTGAGGTAGAGAGGATGTTTCCGATAGACCCTCGGCTCGATAACAAATAAGTAAATATCCTCATTTAGACAACTACTGCGCCTCAATCCCAAACAAGTTGGGATCGGCTACACGAATCCTCATTGGCCATGCTTCTCCTATTATGCTCATCATCATACAACTATAGTACATATCACCTATACCGATCTTTTTCTTCCATCGTGCCCTATCTTTAGCTACTTTGCCTTGATTCCAATGAATCGTAGGTCCTTCGAGACAACTTCCTCATTCCACACAACATAAAAAAAAACAAAAACAAAGTAACTACCCAATACAAAAGGGCAATAAAGTAACAAAATTTATACCTCCTCGATCAATAAGAACAAAGACAGGCATACCACCAGCCTTAGATTTGAAGGAAACATCAAAGCTCTTACAAGACTTTTGATTAGCTTTTGGATACATAACAATACCAACCATTGTTCCACCATATTGTGGGACCCCAAAATTACCAATTGCACATTCATACACATCTTTAATTGACTCTGGTGAAGTTACTCTTAAACTATTCTTTTCCACAACAAATCTACCATAACAACTCCCTATTACAATAAACCAAATAAATACTAAAAAACCCAACTTTTCTTTCATTTTTTTACAAAAATAACAATGACCCAAATCAAGAAATAGCCAAATTTAGCTAAATTTAGCTCAAGATCAGATCTTTAAACCAAATTGACAAATACCAAGATCATGAATTTTGTAAAAAAGTAATCTTTATTGATCTAAGTGGAGAATTTTAAGAGTTTTATTGATAAAAGATAGAATCTTTATTGTATAAAGAACCTTAACGTGGAAGAAAAAAACAAAAAGAGTTAGAAATTTGAGAAACAACGTGTAAACTATGGTGAAATAATGAAATGTTTATATATGAGTTTATATAGTAAGTACAATTTATCAGGTAGATTTTTTTTAGTACTATATGTTAGTATATGAGTAATTTTGTGACATAGATTTGTGGGATTTCTTTTGTTTTAATATGAAGTTGGAAAGTCTTTTTGAGTTGTGGATTAAAAAGATATCTAATTATAGTAGTAGTAAAAGATCTAAGGTGGCGACTTCTTCAAAGTCCAAATATGCAAATGAAAAGGTCTTTATTGTCACAATAATAGTTAAACTATAGTTAGAAGCATAACAATTATTTCATACTTTTTTTCAATTTATTATTGCATGCATTAACCTCTAATGACACTCTTTAATTATAAAAGCATATTATCTTGGGTAATAATTATAGAGTACTAGGTAAAAGTTATTTTTATGACTATGAAATGAGACTGATGCTTGTATTAGGCTATAGTGTGTACATGACATTCATTTATAGTCCATCTCGATTCCTGCATGATTACGAGATGTTTCGTGCAACAAGCTGCCCAAACTTAGGTGTTTGGTCTTTTATTCTACCTTTATTTGATTATGATGAAATACATGTTTCATTTATCACATTCCATATTATCTTACATTTGTTATATTAATAGTGTGTTTATAATGGTTTTGAAAATATTTAAAATAATACTCTCGTCTCTACTTATGTGAATTCTTTTAGGAAGTTAAAGAATAAAAAAAAATTTAATTTGAATTAACCTTATTATTGAAATAAACTTGTTCCTTTCTTGGATATTGTTTTTGGTTCCTTTTTGGGTCTTTGTAAGTTAAGCAAAGATGATGAGGTATGGCGGCTCTTAATGCCTTTGGAACCAAATGCCCCGTGAGGTGTCTGCTCCAATAGGCACAGTCCACGTATAATGTTCAAGAAATATTTGAATTCTAAACTTTTGTTATTATGGATACTGAATTTTTTTTTTTTCACAAATATTGTTGACCTCAAAATATCAATTCATATCCTTTTATATATAATTTTGTATTAGAGAGCTATTAATTAATATGTATTTATTATTAGTAAAACAATAAAACTAAATTATAACTTTCAGTTCTGAGTAGAGAGTTTGGGCATCATGGTGTAGGATATTCTTAAATATTAAAGTATATGGGATTAAGACTTTTAGTAATTTGTAAGTAGAAAATCATCCTATCACTCCTAATAAATAAGGGCAGCCCAAGTTGTCCTCCTTATTTATTTAATTACAAATTACTATTATTTTATAAATCTAATGTAGGAGTAGTAGGAGAAACGAAAAGTAATTGTTGGTAGGTGGTGCAACTAGTATATGGATAAAACTACTTATTAAACGTGCAGCATTTCAAAAGCCACGTGAAAGATGGTCAACTTGTCATTGTTTTTAGCTAATGAATTAATGAAAAAATTAAAGAGAATCGAGCGTAAAAAGTACTTAAAACGGATAATCCAAGCCTTTTTACTCCAAGGGCAGCTTTGGAAAAAAAGTATTAATGACTTCTTGATATGTGAAAAAATCAAATATTATGGACTGCCGAAAAAGGGACAAAAAATCTTATATTGTGAACCGGAGAGAGTATGTTTATGTGATAATTTTAAAATTTACCGCAAAATTATTAATATATTTTATATTTCAAAATATATTAACTATAAAATTCTTAATTTATCAATAATTATTAATTTATGATTGCATAAATATTTATTCTTATTTTAAATCATATTTCAAAACTCATCTTTCGAATATGTCGTGATCATTAAACAAACGTAAAATTATGAAAGGAGGGAATAATAATTCCTAAAAAAATACTCCCTCCGTCCCAAATTAGTTGAAGCTTTAGCAAGATTTGTTTGTTCCAAATTAGTTGACGCTTTAGGATTTCAAGACATTTTTTGTTCATTCTTTCCAAGTATACCCTTAATTATTAAAGATATTCTCAAAAAAAATTTAATAGTCATATATTAAATAGGGGTAACATAGTAAAATGTATACTCTATTTATTGATTTTCTTAATGGGCGTGCAAAAGCTGAAAGTGACAACTAAAATGGGACGGAGGGAGTAGCTTAGGGATTTCATTTTTCCTCACTCCCACTTACTTTTTCTCTCTCACTTATTTAAATTATTTTATACTTTTATTTCTCTTTCTTCTTTCTCCCTCTTTTTTCCTCTTCCTTCTAGATTTCTTTTCAAATTTCATTTCATCACCATTCTTGTTATTTTTCTTTGTTCTTCTTCGTCTCTATTTTCTTTTCATCCATTTTATTTTTTCTTCGTTCTTCTCCCTTTTTCTTCTTTTTTGTCCCCGTTTCATTCTTTTTCATGGTTTTTTCTAATTGTAGTCATTTTACACATATTTTCGGATGTGTATACAAACTTTTCATATGTTTATATAATTTTGGAGATATTTTCACGGCTGGAAAAGATGTGTACACATCTAACTCATATGACATATCTCGACTGATGTGTACACATATTATTACATATATTATTATATGTGTACACAGATAATAATATATGTACACATATATTATATGTATACACATCTCGACTGATGTGTATACATCCTTTTATTAGAGTGGTGGAGGACGGTGGGGTGGTGGTGGAGGATGGTAGAAGGTGGTGGCTGGTGGTGGAGGGCGGTAGAAAGTGGCGGTGGAGGGTGGTGGAGTGTGATGGATGGGCAGAGGGGGGATGGGGGTAGGGGTCCTAATGGAGGGTGGGGGCTGGGGAGGGGAGATGAGAATGTGGGGGGCTTTGTGCAAATAAAAAAATTTGGGGACTTTTAAAATATTAGTCATTAGTATTAATTTTAAAAGTGTCTCCTCACCCAATTTTTAAAGACTTTGTCCCCTTTTCTTATTTAAGAGACTAAAAATTCCCTCTCACTCACATATATCAGAAGAGCCTTGTGTTTTGACCAGGACTATTTTTGTCATTTCAATATAAGATAACTTTGGAGTTTTACTCCATAAAAATCAGGAAGTCTGGCCCCACTATCTTTATGGATTTCAAATCTCCATGTCAAAAAATAAAAAAGCTACGATGCCAACTGCCAAGCATACAAACGAAAATTAAACAATTCCATCTCCATTTGTTGACAATCTGTTTTACTTTAGCTTCCTTAGGAACTTTGACTGACCCAACTTCCGAAAAGTTGTACAATTAAAAAGATCACAAATTATTAAAATAGTGTTATAAGTATCATTTTATTCCGTAATAATGGATTTATCAGTAGCATTGAGTTAATTTATAATAAACAATTTTACATAATTATCATATAAAAATATTAGTAAGAAAAACAGATCCAAACTACTCCATCGGTTACGATTTATGTGAACATATTTCCTTCATAGTCAATCCAAAAAAGAATAACCATTTTTTAGATTTGAAAAATGATTTAACTCTAAATTTTTTATTTCACCCTTAATATGATGATCTAGCAACACAAATTATATGGTTTATTTTAAATCAAAAGTTTCCATAAATATTCATTTCTATATAAAATTTTGTGCTCAGTAAAAAGGTTCACATAAATTGTATTAGAGGGAGTATTAAAAAAGTTATATTTTTTATGTTGAGTTTAAAAGTATCAGACAATTAAATTGTTAGAACTAACTTCATAGAAAATTTTATAAATCAAAGCACCAAATATGTAAAATTTTTACTATTGATTGTAAAATTCAACTATTCACCTAGTGGTCTCATATAGCTCCACGTATTGTGTCACGTGTTAATTAATTTTTAAGCAGAATATCTGGAAAAAAAATCTTCTTGATAAACCATGAGTTTATTGAATTGATATGAAAACAATTTGAGTTATCTCCTAAGTCTATCATCCCCCCCCCTCCCCCCAAAAGAACCATTCTTCCTAATCTGAGTGCAATAGGTTGCTCATACATAAAATATTAAAATATATTTCCTAAAGTTGAAAAGCATGTTAACTTTTCAATATATCATTTGAATATGAACACAAAAAAATATTATATTTTTTGAGATGTTAACTTATCAATATATATTGAGTTCTAATTCTAATTAGTAAAACTTCCTATACAGCAAATCTGATTATATTTTAAATATTTAACTCTGTTATTTAATTTCTTTTATTAATAGACATTTTTAATGTTTAATTAACATTGTCTGTTAAGATTTCAGTGAGAAATAAGATGAATATTTTTACAGCTAAAACTATCAAGAATTTGTGTAGTCTATTCTCAATAATTGAATAAAAAAATCAACCATTTACTCACTCTCCTTATTCCTACTATATAGCTAATAATGAGAGTTATTCTCTTTATGCATCTTCTCTATAAGTTTTTCTCATTCAGAAGCTTAGAATGTTTGGACGAAAGATCTAAGAAGTTCTTGCTATATCTTTTACATGTTTGAAAGTATTAGTTTGTTCATATAGCGATTCTTGGTTGTCATCATCCATATAATACCCAACATGTTTTTAACCTATTAATAAGTATTATTGCTTCAATAGTAACATATGATTAGCTTACATATAAAGGCACAAATTGGTAGGCTAAAATATAAACGTTGTTACAAAACTAGATGTAAGTGGTAAACGTACCGAGCTATTTCAATTTTTCATTTGTATAACAGTCATTGTTAGTCGCAATTGTATTCTTCAAATGCTTTGGCACTTTGAAAGGAGTTTTAAAACTACTTTTAAGGAAGAAATATACAAATGGTTTCAAAATATTGCCAATTATCAAGTCAAACTATATATTCACTCATATATAAATAAATATCAAGATAACCTGTATATTGTTATTTACACATTCATTTACCTTTCCTTTTGGGATATATATATGCTACTCCCTTCATGACGAAAATATCATTGAATATTGTCTCGCCAACAGATTCATGCTAATATTTCTTCAATTTCTATTTGGATTCTACCCGTTCCTCCTCCTTGGAAGTAATACTCAAATATGAATGTGTGTATATACTAATATCTAAAAAAAAATTTGGTAGCAATAATATATCTATTTATTGCTCGAGTATATATGTTTGCTTGAAACATATGAATCTTCAGTTTCTAGATCTTTACGACAAAATGATCATGAAAGTCTTTGTTGTAAATTTCCTATAAGAGACTAATAAAAATTTCCTATTAGTTGACTATAAAACATGAACTAAAGTAAGTTAAATAGGTAGCTATATGTGCAAAACATCGGTAATTATATTTAAAGAACACATGGTAGATAAACTTGAAAATAACTACTCTATTATTAATATAATATAATACAATATTGTTAATACACATTAGTTTTAATTAACATACATTATAGTAACAAATCTTCTATACTATTCTAAAAGCATGAGGGCCTTAGTGAAATGTCATCCGCCTTTTTCAAAATTACTATTTTTAAGGGTAAAATTGTCATCAAATTTATTTTAGTTTGTAATTCTTTTAGGTTTGGCTGATCCGTGTATACCTATTCAATTCTGATTTATTAGGTTTAGTTTATATAAATACATATATAGTGAATTATCGAGTCCAAGTTAAACTCTAAAATTGAAGCTTTTCTGCAAATATATAAATACATTAAACTCTAAAGTTAGCTTTTTTATTAATCCTATATAACCTTACGGTGATTTCAAGAATTCCTTACTAATCAAATCTGTATGAATTGGTTGCAGGAACAAGTCAAAGCTAGCAACAGGATGAAGAAAATCATTACGTTCAGGGTAAATTTGTCATCATAATTAATTTACCTTTTAGTTTATTTAGGTTCGTGTTGTTTATTTAATTCGCTTATACTTCTGATTTGTTTTAGTAAAAGCCTTGTGAGTCCATGTTTAACTCTATAAACTCAAAGGCACCATATAGGTACGTATAAGAGCTCTCTTGAAAAATAAATACTATTGTACTGCATCTATTACTTTGGATGTGCAATAATTTCTTTAAATCAGAAATTTTCCATCTATCTACTCTTGGTAGTATATTGCTTCCAAAACCACAGATGGAATTCTAAATAAGCAAGTCCTTCATTTTATGTTTGACTGTTTAAACTGAATTTTTGTGTTAATTGTAAATCTTTTTCTCTAAATTTTTTTTCCATATGTAATCAGGTTGAAGTTTTTTATTACGAAGAACTGAATGCAAATAATTTGGAGCTTAATGCATGATCAGGTATGATCGACTTCCAACTGTCTTATTTAGATTCCTCCATTAATTAGATAAATATCTTATTGTGAGTTAATGAGTTAATAAGATTATATGAAACAAAATGATGGTAGTAGAGAGTAGAGACTAAATTCTACAATGGCATGTTGTGGACGGTTTGTGTGAGTGAGATTTTTTCTTTTAAGATCAACCTTAATTAATTGTGTTGAGAAAATTGCACTTTATCCTTTAATTACTATTTGGTAGCTCAACAGATTGGTTAATTAGTGTTCATATGATTTTTAAAATTATTATATTCATTTATAGTAGATACATATCTATATTTTCTATACTATTCTAAAAGCACGAACGCCTTAGTGAAATGTCATTATATTGGATAAAATAGTAATTTTTTAATTTTAGTTATGCACAAATAATTTTTTAAACAACATAACTACAAAAATTAGGGCCATATAACCAAACTTCACGGTAGAGACATCTGTGAATTAGTGTTCGTTTAGGTTTCTTCTTATATTTGATAGGTTAAGTTAAATATAGAGTAGAAAGTTTTTCCAAATATGTATAAAGTTTATATTGTGATTCATAGAAACCACTACACACTTTTGAATCTATCTCGGTTTATGCTTCAATATTTAGGTTTAATTCAATTTTCCTTATAATGTTTTGTCTACTCTGTTTGGTTTTTGTTTTGAAGGAGCCAAAACAACTAGAGAACGGCAAAACATAGGTGATGAATTTTAGAAAACTTTGTCAGAGGTATTATCAGTTCCCTTTTTTTCTATCTTTGATATCAATTAATTAATTATTTCCTTGAGACTTTTGCTTTTATTTCTTTGTTTCTGAACTTTTGTTGATATTAGAAAGGCAAAATGCATAAATTGCCCCTCAAAGTAATCCTAAAACGCCCCATCTTTAACTTTGCGGGGACCTATTGCCCCCCTAAACCTATTTGAAGTGGTATTAAGTGCCCCCTCCACTGTCAAACACAGTTTTAACAAAGAAGTTGAGAGTCACGCACCAGTCAAAAATTTCCACGTGTCAAGTTGTAAAAACAAATAACTATATTTCTCTTTGAATAAGAGAGACCCTAAAGGAAAAAGAAAAAACAAAAAACAAAACAAAAAGAAATGTTTAAAGGAGTAAAATATATGACAGAGAGAATATTGAGAGACTTGTGAAGGGAGAGGAAAAATCCCAAAAAAGATGGGCCAGATGTGAAGACGAAGAAGAAAGGACGTCCAGCAAAGGCATATCTCGCTGCTAGGCGCAACGCGTCCGTCGTAGAGTCATCGAGATCGAGAAAGCTGAGCGAGAACTCTGGCGGAATGGACGGCGTCGGGTTAATTAGTACTCATAATTATTACTGGCATCATTTTTTAATTAGATCTAGTTTTGTTTGGACCTCTGGTGGTGTTAATCACTATCACGACTAATCATGGTGTGTTGTCCCTGCGTTAATGAAAGAATTGGCTTCCCGAACGAATTTACTAATTTTAGTAATATTGGAGAATTTTGAATCCTTCTGGAATTCGTGGAATTCGTGAGTATATACAGAGGGAGAAATTTGGGGACGAAGAGAACAAGGTCTTGGATATTGAAATTTGGCGATTTCATTGAAGGAATAGTAGAGTTTTTTCAAGGGATCCATTCCTATTTATTTACGGTGCCGTTAGCCATTAATGTTTTCTCTTTTTGCGATTCAATGGTTGGTTTCTTTCTGTCGACAATAAACTTTCCGGTGACCAAATATTTTTCGACGGCCGGTACTATTTTCCGGTGGTTGGAGTTGGAATTGGCAGAGAAGAAAGAAAAAGAGATGAAGAGACAGAAAAATAAATAAAAAGGACCAAAAAAATAAGTGAAATAAAAATTTAAATGCTGAAAAAATAAAATTTTAACCATTTTTTTCCATCTCACTCTCCTTAGGAGAGTGTAATACACACTCTTTGGTGTCAGCCGTTACAAGAGGGTAAATGATGTGTTTCAAACAAGTTCAGGGGGTGATAGGACTCCCGCAAAGTTAAAGGTCGTAACAGGTTTTTCGAGCCACTTCAGAGGGCACTTTAGCCATTCTGCCTATTAGAAAACGACAAGTTATATTCGATTTCTAACCCTTTTCGTTCTCCTTAATTCCCAGTTAATTTTGACGTTCTATAATTCAAAACTTTTCTATTTTTGTGAATAATTATGTTGTTAACTCTATTTTATTTGTGCAAATTTGTAATATAATTGTCTATTTTTAGTTGCTTCTTTTACCAATTGTTTGTTATTTTAATTTGTTTGTCAAAGGGAGATCTTTCCCCGATAAATTATTTTTCATTTGAAAAGCTATGTATATCTTCCACAATTATTGTAACTATTTTTTTCGGATTTGCAATATTTTTATTAATTTTGGCTATTTATACCTAGATATTGTTACGTTAAGGACTCTAAATGGAAAAAGATTGAAAGTACAACTTGGCCAAAGCAAAAAGGATTACTCTACCTTTGCAGCATATCCATTGGATAATTGCAATAAGTATTGGTACTAATTCTTCATGGTTTTGTTAATGGTATACTTTTGTACGTGAAGGACTAAACAATATAATTAAATGTATGGTGTAAACTTTTTTTATTTATATCTTTTATTGACTTAATTTATTTGTCTCATTATTGTTTATCTCTTTAGCAGATTGTGCAAAAGATAAAGGGTTGGAGAGCAAATTTTAAAGAAAACGTACTAAAGCTAGGTGCTAGAAATCAACAAAATCGCACAAGTTTGACCATAGGTATAATATCATATCCTAAGGGGTATGCACAACGTGTTTTTGCTTTATTCTAAATCTTTCATCTACATATTCGGCTGGTTTTGAATTGAAAGTACGCTATGATCATCTAAGAATTGATGAGAACTTTGTTTATTCATGAAATAAAAGTGTATTGGGTAAAAATCGACTCGCGATGATTCTCCTCGGCCATGCGATCTGACAGCAACCAAGCACTTAACGGTAAGCCAGAAACCGAAGCAGATGAGTGGATCGCCGAAGCCAGACACCGAGGTTGTCACCCAAGGCGAGCCGCAAACTGAGCTTCGACGATAGTCACCTCGGTCAAGTAACAGGGCCCGACCATCGAGGTCATCTATTTGCGCCTCGGTGAGTCCCCCGGTTCAAGCGGCTTTGCAGCCCACTACTTCAGCCCACTACTTTGCCCATTAACTCCACCCATAAATGCTCCAAAAGTGGGTTGGTCATGAATAAGTAGTGGAGAATGTGGGGCAATACCTTATATCTATAAATAACACTTCATTTTACATTGTACATATTCAGAAATACATACAGAAACTCTGCCCAAATTTGTACTCACTACAATATATTGAAATCAAGTTGTTCTTTCGCATTTACGCTTACTTCTTGCACTTTTCTAGCTTTGATACGAAGTTTTGCTTATATCCTAACCCAAATTCGATTTGTGATCCTAAAACTGGTTTAAGCCCATACAAATTGGCGCCGTCTGTGGGGATATAAGCAGAAATGCTTTGTTCCAAAGTTCAACGCTCTTTTTCGTCAAAGCACACAGTCTCTTCAATGTTATGGCTGATAACATTGAGAATCTTAACGAGCGGGCTGACGTTCCGTCGAACCAACAGTCCACGTCTCCAATGACAATCGAAGCGTTCCAAGCTTTTGTTGTTAACGCACTAAAAGCTCTCCAAGATCGACAGGATGAGCAGATCAACATTAATGCTGAATACCGCGCCTCGTTGGAAGCGAGAAACAGCGCAGCACCGGATGGCATCCAGCCTTCGGCTCCAAGTGGAGGCATCCCGACTTTCGTTCCTACGGGCGCGATAATAGGGGGACCTCTCAACGGAGCCACGTCTGGGGGTTCGGGAAACGTACCAGTCGCAACGCCACACTTCGGGACGATTCCTATCATGGCTGAAACAACATCCTCGGTCGACGTTAAGAGATTGACCAGAGAGATTGAAGCACGCGTTGAGGCTCGCGTCGAGGCACGCGTGGAAAAACGCCTCGAGAGCGTACCGGGGATGACAAAAGTCGAAGATGATCTTGATATAGATCAGTACAGGGAGTTTCCCTTCAAGCCCGAAGCGGCTCCAGCCCCGACTCCTAAGAACTTCAAGCTCATTTTTTTAAAGAAATATGATGGGACCACCGATCTCAGAGAGCATGTAAGGGAATACATGGCAATGGTAAAGAGCAATGACTTAACGGCGATAGAGCTCGAGTAAATGTTCTTAAAGAAGTTTGGCAAATCCTTGGAGAAAGGAGCGCTACGCTGGTACATGTGCTTACCAGCGGGGTTGATTTCCACTTTCAAGGAAATGTCCAACGCCTTCGTTAAGCCGCACACCGGGGCCCAAAAAATCCTCTAAAGGAAGGAGGACATATGCGAGGTTAAGCAATGACCCGGCGAGCCACTTAAGGAGTTCCTTGAGCGCTTTCACGCTGAGCGCATGGAGCTGCCTCGGATGGATGATACTCTAGCCATCATGATATTTGAAAAGGGTATCAATGTTACAATTCTGACACCACTACTGAATTGCGAAAGGAGCTCCAACAATACCAAGTTTTGACATGGGAAGATCTACACAAGCAGACTTACTCCAAGATCAGATTGGAGGAAGCTGAGTTCAAAAGTCGAGGTTACAATTATAAAAACTGAGGCGAATCCTCACACCGCGCCGAGGCGTCGCGAGGAAACCCGAAGGGGAGGTATGAACCATACACCTCTACAAGGCAGCCTGTCAGCCAAAGGCTGGGAAACTCCTTCGGGAACTCATTCATAAGCCCGCACATAAGCCAACGGCTCGGAGGAAAGGTTTACTCCAACAAGAACCAAAGAAATTCCTCAAGCCCAGCTTCGGCCTCGAAGAAGGAACTGCCCCGGATCCCTGACTACAATTTCAATATATCGACTTCGGAGCTGGTCAACGTAGTCAAGGGGACTGCCGGGGTAAGAGTGCCCAAAGACATGAGAGCTCCAGCGGATAAGAGAGATCATAATTTGCACTGTGAGTTCCACGCGGATTATGGCCACCGAACTGAGGATTGCAAAGCACTGCGCCTCGAGATGGCTCATTTGTTGAAGAAAGGGATGTTGGCTGAGTTTCTCACCGACAAAGGAAAGGACAACTACTCCAAGAATCGAGGTGGTGGGCAACCACCTCGGGCTCCACCCCCAGAGAGAGTTGTGAATGTCATCACTGGGGGATCAGAGGTGAACGGGGTGAATTTCGCAGCTGCGAAGAAATTCGCCAAATTATCGATCACCATGGAAAAAAGAACCCGAGTTGGCGGCTCGGGCAAAGAGATTGTATTTGATGATGATGATTGTGATGGGATGATGTTCCCTCATCACGATGCCTTGGTCATCATGTTAAGAATCAACGACTCCGACATCAAGTGAGTCTTGATCGACCCCGGCAGCTCGGTCAATATAATCAGCTATGGGGCCGTTAAGAAAATGTGGCTCAAAGGGGAAGTTGTCCCCAAAGCAACGGTGTTGACCGGCTTCAACAACTCCACAGAAAAAACTTTGGGTGAAATTACACTCAAAACATTTGCTGAAGGAGTAAGCAAGGAAACACTGTTCCAAGTATTGCCCGAGGACATGGCATACAATGTGATCCTCGGCAGACCATGGATCCATTCCATGGAGGCTGTTCCTTCCACGCTGCATCAAGTGATCAAATTCCCTACACCTTGGGGGGTTCTGTCAATCAAAGGAGAGCAACGAGTAGCGAGGGAATGCTATTCGGTTGGGTTGAAAAGTGGAGTCGCCCTGACCGGGCCAAAACAATAGCAACTATAGCAACCGGGGTCGAGCGAGGAGGACCTCCAAGGAGAAGTTGAAAAGATCCTGATTTACATTCAAGAGCCTCGGAAACAAAAAGCCGAGGACTCTACCATTGAGGAATTGGAGTCCTTCGCACTATTGAAAGATTTTCCCGAAAGAAAGGTATTTGTCGGCTCGGAGTTGGACCCAGAGTTGAAGAAGGCAATCATTGAAGTTTTAAAGTCCAACAACGATTGCTTTGCTTGGTCTCATTCAGACATGATTGGTATCGATCCGGAGATCATGACCCATAAGCTGAATGTGGACCCAAAGTTCACCCTGGTGAAGCAAAAGAAGAGACCTCACGCCGGGGCTAAAAAGAAGGCAATCGAAGATGAAACCACAAAGTTGCAAGAAAATGGTTTCATAAGGGAGGTGAAATACCCCGAATGGCTGGCTAATATGGTTGTCGTATCGAAGAAGAATGGCAAGTGGAGGATGTGTGTAGATTACACCGATTTGAACAAGGTTTGCCCCAAAAACTCCTACCCATTGCCACAAATAGACAGGTTAATAGACTCTACAGCTGGACATAAACTATTAACCTTCTTGGATGCCTATTCGGGTTACAACCAGATCCTCATGGACCCGAAAGACGAAGAGAAAACCTCGTTCATCACTGACCGAGGCACCTTCTGCTATAAAGTAATGCCTTTCGGTCTGAAAAATGCTGGGGCGACGTATCAAAGGTTGGTGTGTCGCATGTTCAAAGAGTATATTGGAAAATCTATGGAGGTCTACATAGATGATATGCTCATCAAATCGGTTCGAATGGAGGATCATTTGAATCATCTAAGGGAAGCTTTTGCTGTTTTGAGGCAATATGGCATGAAGTTGATCCCTGAGAAGTGTGCCTTCGGTGTTGGGTCAGGCAAATTCTTGGGATTCATTGTCTCCGAACGAGGCATCGAGCAAACCCCGACAAGATTAGAGCGATCGAAGAAATCCCCGAAGAGCTGACCGGGGTGAAAGAAGTTCAGCGCTTAACTGGCCGAATCGCTGCCTTGAGTCGTTTCATCTCAAGGTCCTCGGAGCGATGCCACAAATTCTTCTCTGTTTTGAGGAAGAACAATCACTTCGAATGGACACCGAAGTGTAAAGAAGCGCTGAAAGATTTGAAATGCTACTTAGCTAACGCGCCGTTGCTCGCCAAGCCTAAGGATGGTGAAACATTGCTGGTTTACTTGGATGTGTTCGAGGTGTCGGTCAGCGCGGTCCTGGTTCGGGAGGAGGATGGCAAGCAACAGCCCATCTATTATGTGAGCAAGACACTCCTCGATGCTGAAACCAGGTAGCCACATTTAGAAAAACTAGCACTTGCTTTAATCATTACTGCCCGAAAACTACGACCCTATTTCCAATATCACCCAATAGAGGTAGTTTTAACTTTCCCCTTGAGAAGTATATTGCACAAACCAGAGTTATCGGGGAGGTTATCAAAATGGGCGGTAGAATTAAGCGAAATGACATCACCTATCAACCCCAAACAGCCATCAAATCCCAAGTCTTGGCCGACTTCATAGCTGATTTTAGTGTTGGGATTTTGCCCGAAGCCAAAAAGAAGAACTCAATATCGAAAGGAACGGCTTCGGGGCTAGGGATACTTCATACCGATGGGGCAACTAACTCCAAGGGTTCGGGGTTAGGCATAGTTTTGAAAGCGCCCACCGGGGAGAAAATCAGGCACTCGGTTCGGTTAAAAAAAGTGACCAATAATGAGGCTGAATATGAAACGGCTCTAGCTGGCTTGGAATTGGCTAAGGAAATAGGGGTGGAGAGAATTGAGCTAAGGTGCGACTCCCAGTTGGTGGTGAACCAAGTGCTCGGCGAGTACACGGCTCGAGAGCCCAGAATGCAGCTATTCTTTGACCGAGCATAAAGGATTTTAGCATAATTCTGAGAGTGGCAAGTCAAGCAGGTGCACCGAGAGGAGAATACCGAGGCTGATGTCCTGGCAAATTTGGGTTCGGCAGTCGATGAAGCTCACTCGGGGACTGATTCAGTGGTTCAGTTGTTGTCCGCGCAAATGAGAGAGATGAAATTGCAGGTCAACTCAGTGGACAACAGATGGGATTGGCGAAGTAAGTTCATCTCTTATTTCGACTCGGGGACTGTTCCCCAAGACAAAAAGGAGGCCAAAAAGTTAAGTACCCAAGCGGCTTCATACCACTTGATCGAGGGAAATCTGTACAAGAGGATATATTGTGGCCCGATGGCTAAGTGATTGGGTCCCAATGAGGCTAGATATGTGATGGCTGAGGTGCACGAAGGCGAGTGTGGCAACCACTCGGGGGGAAAATCCTTGGTGCGCAAATTACTAAGAGCTGGGTATTATTGGCCCACCATCAGTGCAGATGCAAAGGCCTTCGTGCAAAAATGTGATAAGTGCCAACGCCACGCACGGATGATCAACCAACAGGCCGAACCTCTGCATTCGGTGGTATCACCATGGCCTTTGATGAAGCGGGGGATGGATGTTGTTGGACCTTTACCGAAGGGAAATAGTGGTGTTCGCTTCATCCTCGTGTTAACCGATTACTTCACTAAATGGGTGGAAGCAGGAGCTCTTGCCGAAGTCAAACAAAAGCATGTAATCGATTTGATCAAGAAAAACATCATCTACAGGTTCGGTGTTCCGAGGGAAATTGCCTGCGACAATGGTAAACAGTTCATGGGAGCAGCCATCACTGATTTCTTCAAATAATGGGGAATTAAGAGAATTGCTTCGACCCCCTATCATCCAAGTGCCAATGGCCAAGCTGAAACTTCAAATAGAATCATAATCGAAAATCTCAAGAAAAGGCTCGATGAGAAAAAGGATCCCTGGCCCGAGGAGTTGCCAGGTGTGCTGTGGGCCATGCGGACAACGGAAAAGAGCAGCACCGGTGAGACTCCTTTTTCACTTGCTTATGGTATGGACTCCCTCATCCCCGTGGAAGTGGGCGAACCAAGTCTTTGGTACGCCCACACCACCGAAGATGCAAATCAACAGGCTATGCGCATAGAATTGGATCTGCTCGAGGAGAAAAGAGAGCTGGCTTTGGTTCGGTTAGTCGCCCAAAAAAGGCAGATCGAAGCATACCTCAACAGGAAAGCCAAACTCAGAGATTTTAAAGTTGGCGATTATGTGATAAAGGCTACAAACCAGTCAACGAAGGAAGAAAACGAGGGAAAGCTTGTTGCGAAATGGGAAGGACCTTACAGAGTCAAAGCGATTGTTGGGAAAGGATCCTATCAAATTGAAGATCTACAAGGTGTGCCCGAACCTTTAAATTGGAACATCTCCAATTTAAAGCGGTACTACTTCTAATCGAGGTAAATATCCCTTGCTCATTTTTTTTAAAAAAAACTTTACCCACAGCCTCGAGCAGAACCTAAAGGCTTCGGTCGAAATGTACTAACTTGCTCCTCGTTTCATTTTGCTTGACCTTTTCAGGAAGCAGACTAAATGATCTCTAGTGCCCGAGTCTTCATCAAGATTCGCACCCGAACACTGGGGGGGAGTAAGGGACGAGTTGCAACCGAGGTAAAAAATGCGCCTCCCAACTGAAGACCATCTATTCGACAACCGGGGACTGTTACCCGAGGAGTACATTTAGTACATTGTAATTTCGCCCAGTAGTGGCACATTGTTAATTTGTGTTTTTGTGTTTTTACCCGAGGCCCGCTTCGACTTGGTTCCTTGTAAAAGCCAATTTCGGCTTGTTAATATTGTTTATGAAATGAGCTTCATTCCATAACTTTATGTTTCTATAAATCTGCACTCCGAAGTTGCACTTTAAATGCATCGACTCGAGGACGACACGTCGTTCTAAGTTTGCATTGATTAAATTCAGTCAAGTCTTGCAAGCGAACTACTTATTCTAAAGTGTTCGGTACATGCACAAACTGACACTGAAGATAAGAAGTACTGAATCGTTTTATTAGAAAGCCCGAAGGCTTAAAATATTTACATCAAAAGGACCCGAAGGTCCAATGATAGCCCCCCCGGCATCTTCTTCATCATCATCGTCGCTCGAGGCCTTCACTTGATGGGAGGTCATCCACCTAGGCGAAAGAAGCAAAGGCTCAAGCTATCATTGATGACCTCCCATCAAGTGAAGGCCTCGAGCGACGATGAAGATAAAGAAGATGCCGGGGGGGGGGGGGGCTATCATTGGACCTTCGGGTCCTTTTGATGTAAATATTTTAAGCCTTCGGGCTTTCTAATAAAACGATTCAGTACTTCTTATCTTCAGTGTCAGTTTGTGCATGTACCGAACACTTTAGAATTAGTAGTTCGCTTGCAAGACTTGACTGAACTTAATCGATGCAAACTTAGAACGACGTGTCGTCCTCGAGTCGATGCATTTAAAGTGCAACTTCGGAGTGCAGATTTATAGAAACATAAAGTTATGGAATGAAGCTCATTTCATTGACAATATTAACAAGACGAAATTTTCTTTTACAAGGAACCAAGTCGAAGCGGGCCTTGAGTAAAAACACAAAAACACAAATTAACAATGTGCCACTATCGGGGGAAATTACAATGTACTAAATGTACTCCTCGGGTAACAGTCCCCGGTTGTCGAATAGATGGTCTTCGGTTGGGAGGCGCGTTTCTGACCTCGGTTGCAACTCGTCCCTTACTCCCCCAGTGTTCGGGTGCGAATCTTGATGAAGACCCGGGCACTGGAGATCGTTTAATCTGCTTCCTGAAAAGGTCAAGCAAAATGAAACGAGGAGCAAGTTAGTACATTTCGACCGAAGCCTTTAGGAGCGTTTGTTCTGCTCGAGGCTGTGGGTAAAATTTTTTTTTAAAATGAGCAAGGGATATTTACCTCGATTAGAAGTAGTACCGCTTTAAATTGGAGATGTTCCAATTTAAGGGTTCGGGCACACCTTGTAGATCTTCAATTTGATAGGATCCTTTCCCAACAATCGCTTTGACTCTGTAAGGTCCTTCCCAATTCGCAACATGCTTTCCCCCATTTTCTTCCTTCGTTGACTGGTTTGTAGCCTTTAGCACATAATCGCCAACTTTAAAATCTCTGAGTTTGGCTTTCCTGTTGAGGTATGCTTCGATCTGCCTTTTTTGGGCGACTAACCGAACCAAAGCCAGCTCTCTTTTCTCCTCGAGCAGATCCAATTCTATGCGCATAGCCTGTTGATTTGCATCTTCGGTGGTGTGGGCGTACCAAAGACTTGGTTCGTCCACTTCCACGGAGATGAGGGAGTCCATACCATAAGCAAATGAAAAAGGAGTCTCACCGGTGCTGCTCTTTTCCGTTGTCCGCATGGCCCACAGCACACCTGGCAACTCCTCGGGCCAGGGATCCTTTTTCTCATCGAGCCTTTTCTTGAGATTTTCGATTATGATTCTATTTGAAGTTTCAGCTTGGCCATTGGCACTTGGATGATAGGGGGTCGAAGCAATTCTCTTGAATCCCCATTGTTTGAAGAAATCAGTGATGGCTGCTCCCATGAACTGTTTACCATTGTCGCAGGCAATTTTCCTCGGAACACCGAACCTGTAGATGATGTTTTTCTTGATGAAATCGATTACCTGCTTTTGTTTGACTTCGGTAAGAGCTCTTGCTTCCACCAATTTAGTGAAGTAATCGGTTAACACGAGGATGAAGCGAATACCACCCTTTCCCTTCGGTAAAGGTCCAACAACATCCATCCCCCGCTTCATCAAAGGCCATGGTGATACCACCGAATGCAGAGGTTCGGCCTGTTGGTTGATCATCCGTGCGTGGCGTTGGCACTTATCACATTTTTGCACGAAGGCCTTTGCATCTGCACTGATGGTGGGCCAATAATACCCAGCTCTTAATAATTTACGCACCAAGGATTTTCCCCCCGAGTTGTTGCCACACTCGCCTTCGTACACCTCAGCCATCACATATCTAGCCTCATCGGGACCCAAACACTTAGCCATCGGGCCACAATATATCCTCTTGTACAGATTTCCCTCGATCAAGTGGTATGAAGCCACTTGGGTCCTTAACTTTTTGGCCTTCTTTTTGTCTTGGGGAACAGTCCCCGAGTCGAAGTAAGAGATGAACTTACTTCGCCAATCCCATCTATTGTCCACCGAGTTGACCTGTAATTTCATCTCTCTTATTTGGGCGGAAAATAACCGAACCACTGAATCAGTCCCCAAATGAGCTTCATCGACTACCGAACCCAAATTTTCCAGTGCATCAGCCTCGGTATTCTCCTCCCGGGGAACCTGCTTGACTTGCCACTCTCGGAATTGTGCTAAAATTCTTTGTGTTCGGTCTAAGAATAGCTGCATTCTGGGCTCTCGAGCCGTGTACTCGCCGAGCACTTGGTTCACCACTAACTGGAAGTCGCACCTTTGCTCAATTCTCTCCATCCCCATATCCTTAGCCAATTCCAAGCCAGCTAGAGCCGCTTCGTATTCAGCCTCATTATTGGGCACTCTTTTGAACCGAACCGAGTGCCTGATTTTCTCCCCGGTGGGCGCTTTCAAAACTATGCCTAACCCCGAACCCTTGGAGTTAGTTGCCCCATCGGTATGAAGTATCCATAGCCCCGAAGCCGTTCCTTTCGATATTGAGTTCTCTTTTTCGGCTTCGGGCAAAATTCCAACACTAAAATCAGCTACGAAGTCGGCCAAGACTTGGGATTTGATGGCTGTTTGGGGTTGATAGGTGATGTCATATTCGCTTAATTCTACCACCCATTTTGATAACCTCCCCGATAACTCCGGTTTGTGCAATATACTTCTCAAGGGGAAAGTTGAAACTACCTCTATTGGGTGACATTGGAAATAGGGTCGTAGTATTCAGGCAGTAACGATTAAAGCAAGTGCTAGTTTTTCCAAATGTGGGTACCTGGTTTCAGCATCGAGGAGTGTCTTGCTCACATAATAGATGGGTTGTTGCTTGCCATCCTCCTTCCGAACCAGGACCGCGCTGACCGACACCTCGGACACAGCTAAGTAAACCAGCAATGTTTCACCATCCTTAGGCTTGGCGAGCAACGGCGCGTTAGCTAAGTAGCATTTCAAATCTTTCAGTGCTTCTTTACACTCCGGTGTCCATTCGAAGTGATTGTTCTTCCTCAAAACAGAGAAGAATTTGTGGCATCGCTCCGAGGACCTTGAGATGAAACGACTCAAGGCAGCGATTCGGCCAGTTAAGCGCTGAACTTCTTTCACCCCGGTCAGCTCTTCGGGGATTTCTTCGATCGCTCTAATCTTGTCGGGGTTTGCTTTGATGCCTCGTTCGGAGACAATGAATCTCAAGAATTTGCCTGACCCAACACCGAAGGCACACTTCTCAGGGATCAACTTCATGCCATATTGCCTCAAAACAGCAAAAGCTTCCCTTAGATGATTCAAATGATCCTCCATTCGAACCGTTTGATGAGCATATCATCTATGTAGACCTCCATAGATTTTCCAATATACTTTTTGAACATGCGATACACCAACCTTTGATACGTTGCCCCAGCATTTTTCAGACCGAAAGGCATTACTTTATAGCAGAAGGTCCCTCGGTCAGCGATGAACGAGGTTTTCTCTTCGTCCTTCGGGTCCATGAGGATCTGGTTGTAACCCGAATAGGCATCCAAGAAGGTTAATAGTTTATGTCCAGCCGTGGAGTCTACTAACCTGTCTATTTGTGGTAATGGATAGGAGTCTTTGGGGCAAGCCTTGTTCAAATCGGTGTAATCTACACACATCCTCCACTTGCCATTCTTCTACGGTACGACAACCACATTAGCCAGCTATTTGGGGTATTTCACCTCCCTTATGAAACCATTTTCTTGCAACTTTGTGGTTTCATCTTCGATTGCCTTCTTTTTAACCCCGGCGTGAGGTCTCTTCTTTTGCTTCACCGAGGCGAACTTTGGGTCCACATTCAGCTTATGGGTCATTATCTTCGGATCGATACCAATCATGTCTGAATAAGACCAAGCAAAGTAATCATTATTGGACTTTAAAACTTCAATGATTGCCTTCTTCGACTCTGGGTCCAACTCCGAGCCGACAAATACCTTTCTTTCGGGAAAATCTTTCAATAGTGCGAAGGACTCCAATTCCTCAATGGTAGAGTCCTCGGCTTTTTGTTTCCGAGGCTCTTGAATGTAAACCAGGATCTTTTCAACTTCTCCTTGGAGGTCCTCCTCGCTCGACCCCGGTTGCTGTAGTAGCTATTGTTTTGGCCCGGTCGGGGCGACTCCACTTTTCAACCCAACCGAATAGCATTCCCTCGCTACTCGTTGCTCTCCTTTGATTGACAGAACCCCCCAAGGTGTAGGGAATTTGATCACTTGATGCAGCGTGGAAGGAACAGCCTCCATGGAATGGATCCATGGTCTGCCGAGGATCACATTGTATTCCATGTCCTCGGGCAACACTTGGAACAGTGTTTCCTTGCTTACTCCTTCAGCAAATGTTTTGAGTGTAATTTCACCCAAAGTTTTTTCTGTGGAGTTGTTGAAGCCGGTCAACACCGTTGCTTTGGGGACAACTTCCCCTTTGAGCCACATTTTCTTAACGGCCCCATAGTTGATTATATTGACCGAGCTGCCGGGGTCGATCAAGACTCGCTTGATGTCGGAGTCGTTGATTCTTAACATGATGACCAAGGCATCGTGATGAGGGAACATCATCCCATCACAATCATCATCATCAAATACAATCTCTTTGCCCGAGCCGCCAACTCGGGTTCTTTTTTCCATGGTGATCGATAATTTGGCGAATTTCTTCGCAGCTGCGAAATTCACCCCGTTCACCTCTGATCCCCCAGTGATGACATTCACAACTCTCTCTGGGGGTGGAGCCCGAGGTGGTTGCCCACCACCTCGGTTCTTGGAGTAGTTGTCCTTTCCTTTGTCGGTGAGGAACTCAGCCCACATCCCTTTCTTCAACAAATGAGCCATCTCGAGGTGCAGTGCTTTGCAATCCTCAGTTCGGTGGCCATAATCCGCGTGGAACTCACAGTGCAAATTATGATCTCTCTTATCCGCTGGAGTTCTCATGTCTTTGGGCACTCTTACCCCGGCAGTCCCTTTGACTACGTTGACCAGCTCCGAAGTCGATATATTGAAATTGTAGTCAGGAATCCGGGGCAGTTCCTTCTTCGAGGCCAAAGCTGGGCTTGAGGAATTTCTTTGGTTCGTGTTGGAGTGAACCTTTCCTCCGAGCCGTTGGATTATGTGCGGGCTTGTGAATGAGTTCCCGAATGAGTTTCCCAACCTTTGGCTGACAGGCTGCCTTGTAGAGGTGTATGGTTCATACCTCCCCTTCGGGTTTCCTCGCGACGCCTCGGCGCGGTGTGAGGATTCGCCTCGGTTTTTATAATTGTAACCTCGACTTTTGAACTCAGCTTCCTCCAATCTGATCTTGGAGTAAGTCCGCTTGTGTAGATCTTCCCATGTCAAAACTTGGTATTGTTGGAGCTCCTTTCGCAATTCAGCAGCGGCGTCAGAATTGCGAATATTGATACCCTTTTCAAATGCCATGATGGCCAGAGTATCATCCATCCGAGGCAGCTCCATGCGCTCAGCGTGAAAGCGCTCAAGGAACTCCTTAAGTGGCTCGCCGGGCCGTTGCTTAACCTCGCATATGTCCTCCTTCCTTTGGAGGATTTTTTGGGCCCCGGTGTGTGCCTTAACGAAGGCGTTGGACATTTCCTTGAAGGTGGAAATCGACCCTGCTGGTAAGCACATGTACCAGCGTAGCGCTCCTTTCTCCAAGGATTTGCCAAACTTCTTTAAGAACATTGACTCGAGCTCTATCGCCGTTAAGTCATTGCTCTTTACCATTGCCATGTATTTCCTTACATGCTCTCTGGGATCGGTGGTCCCATCATATTTCTTTAAAAAATGAGCTTGAAGTTCTTAGGAGTCGGGGCTGGAGCCGCTTCGGGCTTGAAGGGAAACTCCCTGTACTGATCTATATCAAGATCATCTTCGACTTTTGTCATCCCCGGTACGCTCTCGAGGCGTTTTTCCACGCGTGCCTCGACGCGAGCCTCAACGCGTGCTTCAATCTCTCTGGTCAATCTCTTAACGTCGACCAAGGATGTTGTTTCATCCATGGTAGGAATCGTCCCGAAGTGTGGCGTTGCGACTGGTACGTTTCCCGAACCCCCAGACGTGGCTCCGTTGAGAGGTCCCCCTATTATCGCGCCCGTAGGAACGAAAGTCGGGATGCCTCCACTTGGAGCTGAAGGCTGGATGCCATTCGGTGCTGTGCTGTTTCTCGCTTCCAACGAGGCGCGGTATTCAGCATTAATGTTGATCTACTCATCCTGTCGATCTTGGAGAGCTTTTAGTGCGTTAACAACAAAAGCTTGGAACGCTTCGGTTGTCATTGGAGACGTGGACTGTTGGTTCGACGGAACGTCAGCCCGCTCGTTAAGATTCTCAATGTTATCAGCCATAATATTGAAGAGACTGTGTGCTTTGACGAAAAAGAGCGTTGAACTTTGGAACAAAGCGTTCCTGCTTATATCCCCACAGAAAACGCCAATTTGTATGGGTCTAAACCAGTTTTAGGATCACAAATCGAATTTGGGTTAGGATATAAGTAAAACTTCGTATCAAAGCTAGAAAAGTGCAAGAAGTAAGCGTAAATGCGAAAGAACAACTTGATTTCAATATATTGTAGTGAGTACAAATTTGTGCAGAGTTTCTGTATGTATTTCTGAATATGTACAATGTAAAATGAAGTGTTATTTACAGATAGAAGGTATTGCCCCACGTTCTCCACTACTTATTCATGGTCAACCCACGTCTGGAGCATTTATGGGTGGAGTTAATGGGAAAAGTAGTGGGCTGCAAAGCCGCTTGAACCGGGGGGACTCACCGAGGCGCAAATAGATGACTTCGGTGGTCGGGCCCTGTTACTTGACCGAGGTGACTATCGTCGAAGCTCAGCTTGTGGCTCGCCTTGGGTGACAACCTCGGTGCCTGGCTTCGGCGATCCACTCATCTGCTTCGGTCTCTAGCTTGTCGTTAAGTGCTTGGTTGCTGTCAGATCGCATGGCCGAGGCGAATCATCGCGAGCCGATTTTTACCCAATACAAGTTATTTTTATATTGGTCATGCTACAACTTGGCCAAAACAAAAAAAGAATACTCTATCTTTGCAACATATCCATTGAATAATCGCAGTAAGTATTGGTACTAAATCTTCATGGTTTTGCTGATGGTTGTTGAGTGCTGGTTTTGAAGAATGACAAACGTAAAGGACTCAATGGTCTTAGAGAAGACCTAGTCCTTGTATAGAAGGGCACGACCGATCGAAAAGAGTTGCGGGTTGCAAATCCCTGCGGAACTAGGAATAGTGGCGCGTGAATGAATATGCATCCTAGTCAGACTAAAAGAGGCAGTGCCCAGGCTGTGTCTTCGAAGTGTGAATAGGAGTTGGACTTCAACAAGGAAAAGAGGTACTAGGAATCCTGTCTTACCATAATTACAAGGATTCCTTGTAGGACTCAACTAGGGTTACAAGGCCCGTATAAATACAAGTAGTCGATGCAGCCGTGAGTCAGTTATTCACAAACAGAAAGTTGAGAGCATACAAAGGCGATCCAGCATTTTTCTACGTGAGTTAACTGAAGAAGACAACTGGTATGTTTGAATCAATTGAGTCTAGATATTCTGTCTAGGTTCATTGAGTTGTAAGTTGTCTTAGTTTGAGCTTTCATTGTTTGTACCTATTGGCTTATTGTAGAAGCATATGTATTAGGTGAACATTGTGAGAAATTGCTTGAAAAGCTAGAGTTTAGCTTTGAGTAGTGATTAGGGTATAGAGTGTAGCCCCTTGGTTACAGTGTCTTGTAATCAGAAACTTGCTCGTTGTATTAGTGGATTGAGTTCTCAAATCCCAGAGTGTGGGTCGTGGTTTTTCTCCCTTGAGCAAGGAGTTTTCCACGTAAAATCCTCGTGTTCTCTGTGCGTATGTTTGGTGTGAGTTGCAGCGTTTGAAACAGTAGAGTTGCAAAGTCAAAAACTGGGTTCTTAACACAGAAAGAACCAGGTTCGTGAAACGAAAATCGGTAGACACTATTCAACCCCCTCTAGTGTCTTTAGGAGGTGCATAGATTATAACAATAGTATACTTCTGTGTAGTAAGGACTAAATGTACATACATATAGTAAACAATATAATTAATTGTAAGGTGTTCACTTGTTTATTTATATCTTCCATTGACTTAATTTATTTGTCTCATTATTGTTTATCTCGATAGCAGATTGTGCAAAAGATAGAGAGTTGGAGAGCAGATTTTAAAGAAAATTACTAAAGCTAGGTGGTAGAAATCAACAAAATCGCACAAGTTTGACCATAGGTATAATATTCATATCCTAAGGGGCATGCATATCCTTTTCTCACGCAATTAAAAGGTACATGTTTTTGCTTTATTCTAAATCTTTCATCTACGTATTTGACTGGTTTTACATTGAAGGTACGCTATGATCATCTAAGAATTGATGAGAACTTTGTTTATTCATGACATAAAAGTATACTGAACTGCTCAAGGATGCTGGCAGTTGATGAAGGGAGGAGAAGTTCGTGAAAAGAGGAGTTGAGGAAAATAAACATAAGCGTCACAAGCTTTATTTTAGTTTTCTCTTACATCAGTTTTCTTGGTGTGTTTGTATAGTTATTTTTATATTGCTCATGCATTTAGTTTCGAGACTAACTTGCTTCTTTTATAATGAGGATAAATCTTTCCTTTCAGATGTTATATTCATTGTGTG
Organism: Petunia axillaris subsp. axillaris; assembly: GCA_029990575.1. Lineage (NCBI taxonomy): Eukaryota > Viridiplantae > Streptophyta > Magnoliopsida > Solanales > Solanaceae > Petunia > Petunia axillaris. The sequence goes on from JARKNS010000003.1 coordinate 163,132,333, forward strand.
CTACAATTGAGTTTGAAGTTGCGCCTCTTTTCTTAATTGATAGTGTATTTCATGGAGAACTAGAGGAGATAAAGATAGTCAAAGATTACCACGGAGAATTTAAGTTTCGATAACATGAATCTATCAATAATAATCATCTGTTTTACATAGCATTTCTAGTTGTCACAATCAAACTGTATTGTAAATTTTCTACTAAAATTTTGCCTATCTATTTTCTCATATGTTTTAACATGTCTTAGATATCGTTAGATTTTTAAAGTGTCATATAATGTTATTTCATACATGACTATTTCTATGCTATATGACTGCATTCTGTTCGATTTTTTTTTTTTTTTTTTTTTTTTTGAGTTGTCAATAGATCAAAACCGGTATTTGCAATTTTTTCTTATAAGATTATCTTAGCTTTTCCATTCATAATTTTTAGTTTTTCATTAAATGGTCACGTGCAACGCACGTATACAGAAACTAGTAAATAATATATATGCCATCTTAGTTTTTGAAATAAGTTATTGACCTTCCAGTGATGATTTCTAGATAATCCAAAGTACTATTCATAGTAAAAGTTCTACTACAACAAAAATACTTACACTATTATTCAAAGTTAACATGCGAATCAAACTGTGTTGCATTTTCAACACGCTGGACCTAACTATTCTCAAGAAGGTAAATAGCTACTTCTAACCTGAAGAGTCATACATGAATTCATGGAATTAGCTACTTTGATACCTCGGATCAGGATCTTCCCCCGATGGAAGAGAAGAGATGTCCCTCGATCGCCATATCTCATGACTTTCATAAAACATATTTCACAACCACAACAACAAAAAAACAAAAACAAAAATGCAAAGCTCGTTACTATAGGATTCTTAGATTCATCTTATATGGATAAAAATTTTATGATATCCTTTGAAGTCATCATAATGGTTTTTGCACAAAAAGAAAAAAAAGAAGGATCTATATGATATGAATAAAATTCTAAATCCATCAAAAATATATCTTGAGATAAAATTTTGAATTTCAGTATTGACAAAATAATAATATTTCCTTTGCAATTTTTTAAAGCATATATAGAGTTAATGATAACCACAAAAAGAAGAGAAGAAAGACTCACATTGATTTAATACATCTCTAGTGCTCCATCATACTTCTATGCTTTGACAATACATGTCATCTCCTGCACCTTGAGGTGCTTCATATTGTTTGACACGCACACTTTATTTATGTATATCGCTAATCCTATGAGGTGAATCGCCGATTTTGCATCATTCTGTAGTTTAAAGCAACAAAGCTATGCTTCTAATAAAATTTCCTTTCAAAGAACGGTCCTTCTCTTTTACCAAATTGCTTTTAGATTAGCGAAAGTCTTTTATGTTAAGTTGTTTTCGTACTATAACTTCTGGAATGTTCAGATTTTGATATATAGGAAATGATAAAAGCACGTTTCTTAGTTTGATCAACTTTTGAGGATTGCTAATCTTTATAATTTCCTACTCCAATTGGTAAGGGTAATTAATACATTTAGGTTCCCTATTTATCTCCATGTATTGTACATGTAATATCCCACATTTAATTCTTTATTATATGCAGAGAAGGTCGTGTAGTAAAGATCAAAAAAAGGAAAATAAACGTCAGAAACTTAGGATTCACCTTCGGTTCTCTTTCTACGACCATCAATTCCACCAATTTCAGATCTCTTTCTAAGGCCATCAATTCCACCAAGGAGGAGTGCATTTATAATCCATGACCAAAGTCCTATAAAATGCAAAAACTAAAGCAGAATATAGCCATGAGATGAATGAACATAAGTAGAATTAGCAACACATAGAACTTTATTAGTAGTCCGAATTATTAAATAATTGGAACGCTTTCGCTGGTTAAGTTAGATTTTGAAAAAGCAATATGTCTAAGAATTTAATTCTCTACGATTAAATAAATCAATCAACAAAAAAAAATAACTTTTAAGTAGAATTGATCAATTGATTTTCCTTAAAGAATAATATAAATATTCCTTCATCATTAAGTGATGCTTAGTCATTGATAAGTGACTACTCTGTACATTGATTTAGAGAAAAATAGGAGTGGTTCTATATTGGGTATGTGTTAAGAAATCTAATTAAAATTTATGCACATTTCATCGTATGGGTTCAATTTTGAATTCGTTATGATAGTTATTGGGAAATAGTTAGGACAATATATTTGTCCATTGTCTTAAAATTGAAATAGAAATTTTAAATGAAAAAATAAAATTATAAATTTAATTTAAAATAAAAGATAAACTATAGTGTTGAAACTAAACTAACTTTATCCTTCTATACTTAAAAGTCTGTTTGATACATTTTTTGAAAAGTTTAAATTGAAAAGTATATTTATATCTATAAGTAAAAAGAATATATCAAGGATAAGATAATTTTTTATCATAATTGGTGTAATAGATTCCTATACTAATCAATAACTCTCAGTTTGTTTAGATAAACGTTGTTATATATGTTTAATTTAGAAGATAAAAGTTTTAAACCGAAAGATCAAGTGTCCTATTTTCAAATGAATTGTTATCATCTTGAATATAAAGGGATAAGTTTGTTTAATGTTTAATATTATTTTTACTTTTGAATTATGAAGAAACAACAATATATGTATATCCACTTCTATTTCTATATCTTTGTCTTACATTTTGAATTTATTGTGGTAAATCAGAGAGTTTGAACTGGGATAAGAGTTTTTTTTTTTTTTTTTTTTTTTTTTTTTTTTTTGAACTGAAAGACATAATATCTACATTTAATTTGAATTTGAATTTAGAATTAAAAATATTTGAATCTATATTTATCCATCTCTACTGTATCCAATTTCTTCGCCTATTTAAACCAATAGATAATTTTTGATATACACCTTCTTGCCATTAACTTCAGTACTGCTATTTTGTATTCTTACTGTTTTATTTATGTAGCATTTTCAATGAGTACTTTTGTATCTTATTTTCAATATCAGCCAACTTTGATGCATACATAGCCTCGATTTTTCATTATTATTGAAATTATGAATAATTTTTTTTCTTCTTTTTAGATCTCAATCCATAAATACGAAGAGGAAATATGCATATCCTTGATGAAGAGGTATGTCTTCTTTTTTATATATCTATATTATTCCTTTGTATATTTTTAATCTTTCTGTTGGGTATGTGTTAAGAAATATAATTAAAATTTTATGCACATTTCATCGTATGGAATGGATTCTATTATCTATAACCAAATACATGATATATGGAAGAGAACCAAGAAAATAACATACGTACTAATAATAATGCAGTTGTTTCTAAAGTAAATAAACAACTAACGTGGTCTTTCATTACTGAATAAACTTCGTGAGGAGAATACCTCCATTGTCCAAATTAGCTCATTGCACCTATAATAGGAAATCAAATATTAAAAAGTTTATATTTTGCAAAAAGACAATTGAACATTTTTAAGAGAATAAAAAAGATACCTACAACAAAAATACTTCGAGATGTTCCAGTAGCTATATATGCCATGTGAATAACTAATAGAGATAGTCACCTCAATATGTTAGCAACTAAAATTGTACAAACTTTTCAGTTAACAAAAATATAGAGAAAACTCCAAAGATATTGTTGCACAACGCATAAAAACTTGCACAAAAACGATGTATCATGTGAGAATAACTTGAAAATTTAGATGCTAAAGATACATGTAAAATTCATCGAAAAATACTCTCTAACTTAAGACTACAATTGATCTCCTAAAAAAGAACAATAATGTGAAAGCCGCCTACTAACCATAGTAATGCACTTCCTCATCATTTAATATGTCTATTTTATATACAAATTCATTGAATATGAGGATATGCATCAACTCAATTTATTTCAAAATTTTAAAAATTAGTTAGGATGTGGAGATATGGATCAACTCAACCTCAAAAGATTTTAAATTAAAAACTAATCAGAAAAACAAAAACACGTAGGTTACTTAATTTGCAAGATTTTAATTATTGGAAAACCATTGCGAGATTCATTATTTAAAATTGTAAAAATGGATTTCTTTGAGATATTATAGGATCTTATCACTTATACACTTTTGTGTATTTAAAATAAAATAAGTTTCAAGATAAGGTTATCTTCCAAAAGACTAAATAACGTAGGTTTTTTCCTAGGAACTGAATTACATTAAGCATTTGATTGAAAAAGAATATTAATTTTCAATTTAAAACATAAAATATGATACTTGTATTTGGTTTGATTACAATCCCTATATTGTTCTGTTTGTGATACTTTTAAATATCATATAACCTTATACAAATGGTATTCTACTTTATCCAGATTATATACCATTTAAATGATTCTAAGCGTATGTTGGAAATTGGATATGGGCACCCATATGGGTCAACCCGGATCCATATCCTAATATATAAAATATATAATGAGTTATATATTTATTATATTAATAAGTATTAATAAAAGGGAAGAGTCATAACTGTTAGGAAAAGTCCTAACAGTTGTACCTATTCTGGTATTCAGGAAACTATATGAATGTTTGTACAGAGAAAAAAAGATAACGCTTCTTTTTCCCTCTCTTCCCTTGCAACTAGAACAAAACTCTCTTCTTCTCTTATCATGGAAGATTCCCAAAAGAATTGTTTTCTACGAATTGGAACAGTCTTCTGTAACCAGGTACGACTTTAGACTGTGAATTAATCTTTACAGTTCATGTTATTACATGTGATTGTATTGTAGACTAGTGAAACAAATACGGTTAGAACCTGGGCAAATTGTATGTTATTGGATTGTGTATAATCCTTCATTGGTATCAGAGCCAGGTTATTTATTTCCTAGTCCGAATCTTTTACTTGAATATTACCGTCGTGAAAAGAGTTTCGTGATCATAGTTGCTGTAATTATTTTTTATGTGGCACTTTGAAAAGGTCAAGTTCTGAATCTGCCTAGTAAAGGGGTTAAGAGTAACGCCAATGACTACATGTATTGTCATTAAGGGGTCGTTTGGTTTGCAATGGGGTTAAGCTTATACCCTCACTAAAACCCACATAGCATTACATTGCTTAATACAATGTTTGGTTGCACATTTTTTACCCGCATAAAATTTAGCATTACTTGTGCAATGTTTGGTTGCCTTTTTCTTCATAGCATAAAACTTAGCACTATTTTGTGCAATGTTTGGTTTCACTTTTTAATTTCCGCATAACTAATACCCGCATTATTAATGCGGGAATCTATGTATTATTTTATGCGGGGTAGAAGGTGGTATTAATAATGCGGGTATTAATAATGCAGGCATTAAAATTTAAAATGACAAAATTAACCCTCATAATAGTAAGAATATTTTAAAATTATATTTAAGGAGTAACTAAATATTTTAAATTATAACATTGTATATTAATTTGTAATATATTAGTGATTCAAGAAATAATCCCTATGTTATAATATATGCATAGCTAATACCCGCATTACTAATACCCACATTATTAATACCCGCATTACTAATACCCGTATTATTAATACCCACATTACTAATACCCGTATTACTAATACCCGCATTATTAATACCCACATTGCTAATACCCACATTACTAATACGTACATTGTTAATACCCGCGTAAACTCTATCTCAACCAAACGACCCGTAAGTCTTTAAACAGTGGCGCTGAAAATCTTTTGTGCTCAAGAAAAATTGTGGCGTCTCCATGTTACTTTCTGTGGTTCATAAATAACTTTTAATATGTAATCAGATATAGTCTAGAAGAAGGTTAAATATCTCAGTACATATAAATTAGATGAACCAGAGAAACGTAATTACTGGTTTAAAGGTGAGTCAGTCTCCCTTTATCAAAAGGGCATTGCACCAATGATGTAATAGCAAATTGCAGACACTTGTCTAGTTGTCTATTTTATTCATGGCTAAGCTATGTGGCTGCCATGTGATTGTGTTTTTTGATGTAAGAAGATAGGATTCATGAATTCATGACTAAATTCTTGTTATCATCATACATCTTGGTGTAAAATTTACTATAAACCCCGCTAAGTTCTTGATCCAAAGAGTGAATTTCATAGTATGACATTGGAGATGAGAAATTTCGTACTCAAATGAACGTTTTTTTTGTGACTTATCGACGACTGGTTTTTGGCCTATGGTGTCGTAAAAAAATGAGTTTTTTTTAAGACGCAAAACAATTGGATAAAGTGTCTCTTCATAATAGTTGTCTTGTAACTGTAATACATTCATGAAAAGTATTACAGAAAAGAGTTGTGAAAATAATTCGAGTATTATCACTTTTACAGTTGTTTGTAACTTGTTTTTAAATTTGTTTTCTTAAACAAAGTTAGAACATGGACGAGAGTCCTACACTAAAGTTAGACGTGAGAATCTTTGTCCAGATGGCGCAATGGTTCTGCCAAAATTATGTTTTGGATGAACAGGTAATTGTTTAACTCAAGTTCCAAGAGGGATGAGAAAAGATTAAGGTTTTTTTCCTTCCCATCTATTTGCCACGTTACTTGGAAGCAAGAGAGTGCCTCTTCTTTTGGCTTTGGAGCTTTCATAAATGGAACCAGCATGGTCAATTTGAAAAGGTTCTGCCAAAATACACTTTCTTTTTTAATGAAATTGCTTTGTCAATTCATTTATGAGTTGTGTATGTAACTAACTCTTCACAAGAAGAGTGAATATGTTACTCTCTACACATCAAAAGAAAATAGACGGCAGAAATTCACAAGATATATGATCTGAATAGTTTGACAAGTACAATGTATTGCTATAATGCATTCAAAGTGGTCATAGCTTCATCGTGGGTTTTTAAGTTCTTCTATGTGTCATAGAAAGAACATGTTGTAGAATTTATGCTTATTCGGTCTTGAATTTAAGTAATTTAAGACAAGTCTTCCTTATATAATTAATTATGTTAGATTTATAACATATTAGAATTTGGATGATGATTGGGAACATAGTGAACTTTCGATTCCAAATCTAATGTGAAATAAATATTAACATAGTTAAATTATTATAAGGATTAGTATCTATATGAACTTTAAGCTTTAAAAAGTACATAGTTGTCTCTATAAGTTTATATTAGTTTATATCAATATGTCAACTGCTATGAGAATATTATCCTGAGTTTGATAATGAAATCCAGTATGTCCTTAAAGAGCAAGAGGCTCTCGAGACTCTAGATATGTCTATGAAGTCTCTTCAAAGTGGCATTACATTCCATTGTAGCTGGTATACTATGATATCTGTGATCCAAATTATGAAATTGTTCTAAGTCAGTTACTTATATTCCATATAAGTTATGGATAGACGAAAATTCAATTTATTTTTACTCTTGGGTTTGTACTGCTTTTGTACATAAAAATTTTTCCATATGGAAAACTAGTTCCAAGGGGAAGGACTTGTATCTTTCTGTGATACTATTTCAGTTCAACGTTTATGTGTTCATATGTGAACAAGATAGTGGCACTGTAACTGAATTTGGATTACATGATGTAACATATTTATTGGCTAATATTTTTTCCTAAGTAGGGTGAGATAGCCAAGACTTATCTTTTATAAAACTATGGACCAGATTGCTTCCGCTATTAACTCTAAATGGATTCGAGTGGGAGTCATGTTTGGTGATAATGGATGTGTTCCAATTAACATCAATATATTGTCCAAAAGAGAATCCATTTAATATTCTTGGTCCCAGTGGGAGTAACTATCAATTGATAAATCAATTTTATCAATCTCAACCTCGACGAATGAGTCGTCTACATATTTTCCACCGTCGATTTGAGATCGAAGGGGAAACATATATAGTTACTCCACAAGATGAATAAGAGCAACGAAAGATATAAATGAGGCTCTTAAATACCCTGCTAAGGATAAGTACCAAGAATAATGGAATAATATGGGTGAATTCTTGAAGATCAGATTTCAAGAAATCGTTCCAAGAGATTGTTGTCTCTTTCACAAGAATCTTATATAAGAAATTTTCTTGAACGATTTAATGTGCAAGAGCGCAAGCCCATTAATACTCCTATTTCTAGAGGCAAAGTTTCAAGTGGAGGATGTGTCCTCGTGAATCCACAAGAATATGATTTGTCTCATGAAGCTTGATATCTTTTATTCTAGTTAGCAGATATCAATCTGATTTAGAAAAGGAATACTGGAAAGCAGTTAAAGGATACTGAGGTATCTCAAAGGCACGGTCGATTATCCCTGTATTGTCAAGGAAAGGATCTGCGACTAAATGGCTATACTTATGATATTGAGAAGGAGATTTAGACAAGAGAAAATCTAAATATGAGTATGTCCTTCTTTGCTAAACAATAGCGATGTGTATATTGTTGAATAGCAAGAACAATCATTAGCCTTATTTTACAATAGAAGCTGAATTTGTAGCAGCAACTGTGCAAGAAGCTATTAGGCTTAAACGTCTTTATGATAAATTTGGGTGTGTTTGATAATGCTATTGAATCAGTGACAAATGACAGTCAAGTGTGATAGTCAAGTCTCAATAGCTTATACAAAAATCCCAAGTATCACAGGAAGATGATACATATTGATATAAAGTATAATTTCGCTAGAGACATAGTTGTACTGGTACATAGAAAAGTGAACATGAAATACATCTCTACGCATTATATGATAGTAGATCCGATAATACAACTCATAGCATTTGGTGTTTATGAGTCATATGTGAAGGCATTGAGTTTGCGTAGATGTTGATGTATTTATATTTAAATTTTCCCAAGCACGTTCACATAAAACTGCATTATTGGAGTTGATGTAGTTGAAGCCTAAATTGATTGTTGTTGGTTCATATACATAGAATAGTTTTATGTTTAGTACATAAATTTGAAGTATGTCGGACAGACAAAAAGATTGGCCTATTCACACAGGCAATCGCCTCTATTATCTAGGTGACTAATAGGGATGAGACAATTATAAACTTATTATTATCTGAGGTGATAATAATAGAGAGCTTGAAGTTGAAGTTTATAATAAGAATGTCGCTTGTTTTTGACTAATCATATTTGATTAAATGTGAGTCTGTTTTTAATGCCAGATGTGAGTTCTGAAGGATAAAATGTATGAGTAGATTTGTGAACTCAAAGTTAGACATGAGTTGTCTGAACTATCATCTGCACAGTATTTAATTTACGTAAGACATACGCTCCACGGGAAAGGAGTTAATACTGTGATACATGATTCATACCATGTATGCATAAAGTGACATATGGGTGATACAAGTTTAATCTCTACTTGTTTATCGTGTGAAGCCCTGAAAATTATAAGTAATTTTCTTTCTTTCGTACCCTCATGACTTTGATCAGTTTTTCGAGATTCAATTTGGTGTTTGCTATCTTAGGGTGTTGCCAAAAGATCATGGATGATTCGATCTGGCGGGATATTTCTAGAAAAGCAAGTCAAATTGAGATTAAGAGATTCATGAGATGAGAAAGATCATTAATGAGTACTATCACATTAATTGTGTTCATTGGTGCGCCCATTATGTTTGTCTTTGAGACAAGAGCATAATAACATAATGATGAACTCAAATTAATACAAAGAGAAAATGAGAGATGTGAATGTGAATGTGATAAATGATCTAGGGTACTGCATACTGCAATCTACTCCAAGGTTTCGTTAATCGAGATGTTATATATTCCTAACAGATGTATGACAACTAAGCTCTCGAAGTATGCACTGGTCACACGGTCTAGTCGTTATGTATGGAAGTTACAGAACGGGAATGAGAGTTGCCCCATTATGCGTGAGTGGGAGATGTTGGAAATTGGATATGGGCACCCATATGGGTCAACCCGGATCCATATCCTAATATATAAAATATATAATGAGTTATATATTTATTATATTAATAAGTATTAATAAAAGGGAAGAGTCATAACTGTTAGGAAAAGTCCTAACAGTTGTACCTATTCTGGTATTCAGGAAACTATATGAATGTTTGTACAGAGAAAAAAAGATAACGCTTCTTTTTCCCTCTCTTCCCTTGCAACTAGAACAAAACTCTCTTCTTCTCTTATCATGGAAGATTCCCAAAAGAATTGTTTTCTACGAATTGGAACAGTCTTCTGTAACCAGGTACGACTTTAGACTGTGAATTAATCTTTACAGTTCATGTTATTACATGTGATTGTATTGTAGACTAGTGAAACAAATACGGTTAGAACCTGGGCAAATTGTATGTTATTGGATTGTGTATAATCCTTCAGTAATCTTGCAATATATCCACATTCTTGGATTTAAAATTTCAGATAAGCAAACAAATACTATAAGCAAACAAATACTAAAAGCATACCAGATTCAAATTTTTTATATTTCAATTTAGGACAATGGACAAGTGTTCTATCCTAATTCTTATCCTAATTATTTTCCTAACTACTTTAACTACTATCCTCATTTTATATATATCTATCTATACTATTATAAAAGCACGAAGGCCTTAGTGAAATGTTATTCGTCTTTTTTACCCTCCCCAAGTACTTTTATATTGGATAAAATTGTAATTTTAATTTTAATTATACACAAATAATTTACACATAATTATTTAAATAACCTGTAACAATAAATTAGTGTTGGTTCAGGTTAGGGATTCTCTTTTTCTTATATATATCAGCTATTATACGACATTAGTTTTAGGTTTTCCCTTTATTCTTGTACTGTTTGTTAAGTTTTTTTTTCCTCTCTTTTGTAGTTTATCCGTCCCACACATGTATAGAGCTTTTAGATTTTGCTTTGAGTTTCATTTTTTTTTCGTGTATTGTTTGTCTAGGTTTGTGCTTCTTTTTTATAGTTTATCCATTACGTCAAACATGTATAGAATTTGTATTGTGAATTCCTAAAATCACTATACACTTTCAACTTAGTTATGGTTTAGTTCAGGTTTTATGTTTTGTTAGTATTTTTTTTATGTTTTTTGTATGTTTGGATGTTGTTTTGCAGGAGTTGAAATCTCCTATAAAAGATGCCATTATTCCACATTCTTCTTGATAAGCTTGATGCAGAGTATTAGTTTTAAAGTGCAGATCAGCAAAAAAGAGGTGACAAAATTTACATAACATTTTCAAAGGTATTATTAGTTCTCTACTAATTTTTCCTCTATCTTCAATATTAATTGCTAATTATTTGCTTTCTTTTTTGCTTTTATTGATTTTTCCATTATTATCGGGCTTTTATTGATATTAGAGACATCACGTCTATAAAAGATGTCATTATTCCACATTCTTCATGATAAGCTTTATGCAGAGTATTAGTTTTAAATTGCAGATCACCAAAAAAGAGGTGACAAAATTTACAAAATATTTTCAAAGATATTATTAGTTCTCTACTAATTTTTCCTCTATCTTCAATATTAATTGCTAATTATTTCCACATACGTCTAATTCCAAAAGAATTCCAATCTTGTTAGCTTTTTGAAATAATATAGCCTAGCATCATTAAGCTTATCTTAAAATAGGGATCGTCAAATCTTTTGTGTTACGATTATGACAGAGTATTGTCTCTTATTTTTTTTCCTTGCAGCATGGCTGCATGTATTATGAACATCATTTAATAAGCTTGCAATATTTTCTTATTTGTAGAATTCGATAGTATTTGTGAGATAAACTATAGTTGTATACACAGAAATTTTTAGGTATTCAAAGTCAGATTCTATGGAATAATATTAATTTTTTGTTGATAATTGTACTCAATTTTGCAGCACGCGCATAACAAGATGAAGAAAAATAGAATCGTGATTTTTTCAAGCCGCTAAACTTGAAGGATCAGGTACGTTATCTATTTTGTGTTATGGACTTGCACAGTCAAAGAATTGTTTTTAGATCTTTGTTTGAAATTCCAAAAGAAAAGTATCTAACATATCCAGAGATATTATATATTCGTAGACGCACTTTTTATTATGTGATTTATGATGTGCTAACATGTTTGTCTACATACATATGCACACATTAAAGATATGAATTTTATTTTCCTTATTTAGTTTTGGTTTTGTGAATTTATTTATGAATTATATTTTTAATCGTTCATTTGTTATGATCAATTGAATCATTTTAAACTTAAAAAGTAACAAAATATTCTTTTATTACTTGTAATTTATTTTGCTTTAGAGGTATCATATTCTTTAAAAATATTGATAAACAATTTTGCAGCTGTGCATAGTTTCCACCTCTGGCTTCAGTCTGCTTTCAGGTACATAACAAAAATGGCATGCTTTCAGAACTATCTTTTTCTTGATTCCTCTAATTCTATCTCATCGATCAACAGTAGCGAGCAACTTCATTAGGGTATGTTTTTCTACTTCTCATTTCGCTTTTTTGTGTATTTATTAATATTTCTATATCACACTTCTGGCTATTGATTGTTTGAGGTAAATTTTTATATGCATCGAAACAATAAGTTGATGACAAAGTAACTAATTTTCAATAAGGTTTTTTACTTAGTGAAATCTGATTTTCAGATAAAGTTTTTTACTTTGTGAAAGCGTATGTCAAATAGTCAAGAATTTTTTGAGTATGCAATTATATATGTGATTTTTTTAAGAATTTATGCTCATAGATGGTTCCTTGCTTAGTGTCTTCCAGGGGCGGATTCAGGATTTGAAGGCTACGGGTGCCACTTTTTGTATTTACTCTTAGCCACAAAGACCAAATAACAAAGGGTGGATCGGGTCGGGGCGATAGAACTTTTATTACTTCGACTAGATTAAGTCTTATTTTTTCCAATAGACAAATAAGTTGAGTTTAATTATATTTTTCACATTTAACTAAATTCTATATTATGAAAGGATATATAATATAAATAGTAAAAGTAGAAAATTTACTGTAAAGTAGCTTACTTACTATACATTTTTTGTTTGATTAGATTAATTTTTCTTCAACAATCTCTCATCTTAAAAGACACATTTTATAGCAAGTTTTTTCATACCAAAAATTATAAAATTTAATATATGAAAAATAACTTAAAATAGATTATTTAATTGTTAAAGGTTAATAGCTCAAATTATTTTTCAATATGTGTAGATTAATATGATATAAAAGAGAAATTATATGTTTATTATAATTAATTCAAACTTTTCATAGAAAATAGACTCCTCATGAATTAAGAATAATGATAGAAACAAAGTAAAAAAGAAAACAACAACAAAAAAAAAAGTAAAGAAGGAGAGATTATTAAAAAAAATAAGAAAAAGAATAAAAAATAAAATAAAAGAAACGAAACAGAAGTCTACGCTAAGGCTAGGACAACTGGACAAACGTGTCTTAGCACGTACTTGTGGAAAACAAAATAGAAGCTGAAAGCTAGATTCGAACCCCTCACGTCAGGGAAAAAAAATACAGCCATCGCCATTGGCACCATGAAGTTTATATTCATACTGGGTGCCATATTTGATATTTGTACTATTTTTCCTATAAATATACATATAGACAGAGATTTTATACATATAGATACATAGTCCCGCCGAAGCTTGCGGGTACCGTGGCACCCGGTGACCGCTACATAAATCCGCCCCTGGTGTCTTCAATGTTGGATAAAATTATAATTTTTCTTAAACAAAATAATTATAATAAAATTTTATACCAAAATATGCAAAATTATCTCACCATCGAATACAGATTCTGATGAACTTCTAATAGAGAAAAGAATCTAACTTTGTTTGCTATTTGAAACAGTGTCATAAGTATTGTTGAAGCTCCAAAGCAATAGCAATTCTACATGAACAAGAGTACTTCAAACAATCTATAACCACTATTTGTGAAGAGCGGCTACGTTCCTTATCAAACGAGTTTTCTCCAAAGTTTTAAGTCCTCAATAACAACTAGATCTAGCTTCCCTATTAAGGAGTAGTTAAAGTTGGGTTCGTGATGCAAAAAATTATTGTCCTTTTCTTTTGTTAGCATGAATTGAATGTAGTAGCATTTAAACATTGCAATATTTCATTACTCATAATTATTATCACTCCAATATTTATTATTTGTATTAGTGGATAAATATAGGCTTATGAGATTAATCCTACTTATCTTTACATTAAGTCTCATTCTTTTGAGCCTTAATAATATTTGATTTAGTTATTCTAATATGTTATGCTGAACATAGAGAAGGTAATGATGAATAGCAGCATGCCGGCGTGGGATCTTTGAGCTGAGAAACTTAAGGGAAGTATTTGGTTAGCTGATCCAATTTGATTTCAAATAAACTTTTGCATTCGTCATTTGACCTTAACTTCTTAATTAATGCAGACCATTCTTTTTGCGTTCTCTTTATCATCTACTTGGGTTAACTATTTTTATATATTTTAGGTGTAATTTAATATTCTTACATTTTAGGTTGTACATGTTCCTGTATACTTTAAGTATACGAAACATGCCAATAATTTTATTGAATTACTTTTTCTCAAACTCGGTCTTCCCTTAATTTGTGGAGCATTTGTAATTGTTCTCAAAAGCATGTTTTTAAGGTATGTTGGTTTAACTTTAGCACTTATACGGCCATACCTTATCAAGCTAGATAGATAAATTACTACATAACAAGAAATATGATACTATTAATAGTCGTTTATTATAGTAAAACTTCTTTAATCAGTTACAAAAAGATTTAATTTATATACTTTTTAAATTCATATATTATGTTTTTTATGAATGTTATATTTACTATCTTGATATCTGAAGCTTTAAGTAATTTAAGCAAGATGACACGTGCAACGCACGTACGCCAAAACTAGTATATATATACAGAGAGAGAGATTAGCAGATTTTATTGTCAACCTCATGTCATGGATTGTTGTGGTTATTTAACAAAGACAAGTAATCTTTGTATAGCACAAATAGATTTGGGTGCCACAACATTTACTAATTAAGTGTTGAAGTAACAATAATCCAATGCATTACAGTTGGTTGAAAAGGACCAATTGTTATAATATTTTATAAAAACACATATAATTATATAATAACGATAGTTATTACACTATTAATAATGAATTAAGGATTGAAAGAGTGCTTCATAGTTATTTCATATTTTATTACAAAACAATAACAAATCTTTGAAAAAATATTTGTAATATAAAGTAGAAACAACATTATATTAAAACGTAGTTCTACACTTATTATTTTTTCTCAAACAGTAAAAAGAAGAAGAATTAAAACTAACCAATTGAAATTTGGGCCCGTGTTGTAGCCAGGACATACAGATCTAGTATAGTATAAATTCACAACATTAGAGTTTTTTTAATTAAACGATTTTATTACCAAGTGTAAGTTTACCGCTCAAATAAAGGAGAAAAACTAGCTAACTGGACATAGTTCCCGTTTTAGCCTGCTTATATTGCTAACTCTATCTCTCAACTATCATCAGTATTCAGGGATATAAGTTAAAATTTCTTAATCTGCTACCTAGCTTAGCTTTTTCTTCTGCTTTAAGAAAAATATCTTGTATAATCATCTTCACAATGGCTTTTATATCTCTTTTCTTGGCTTGGCGGAGTCTGGGGTTTCTTTCTTGCCGACTATAGTACATACAACCAGCCAAGGCCATCCTATACGCTTGCACCTTAGCTCTTTTTTCTTTTGCTCTCTGATTTGCCCAGTTAATTTCATCTTGTTGAAGTCAGGTTTTGATGATTGATAAAGGATCTGGTGCTGAGTGAACAAGGAAAATGTTCACAGTTGAAGTTGAAGAAAAAGTTGTTCGAGTTGAAGTTCGAGTTTTAGTTAAAGAAGGAAAAGAAAACAGTTGAAATTGAAGTCTCAATCCGAGTTGAAGAAGGAGGAGCTTAGAAGCGGCGCTGGAAAGAAGGAGTTTCTTAGGCGGAAAAGGATTGAAGACTTAGGCAAAGTAACTTAGGTTTCAAATGAGGAAAGACTTACAAACCTTATGCGAAACAGATTCCGAATTGTAAAAGGAGTTCTAAGCTAAATCGAATAAGGCTTTCATGAACTCTATAAATACAAATTATTTTGGCCTGAATCATTATGCACTCAGAAAATCTCAATAGAGCAAATACTTGTGAGAATTATTGTGTGCAAGAGAAGAAGCAAGGCAGCAGAACCTGGAGGAGTTGCAGTTTCATAGTTTAATCTGTTTGTCTACTTTTCTGTTATAGGAATCTAGTTGTAATTCTATCAGCTTGTTAAGCAGCAATAAGTAGAATACTTTTGTGTGAGGTAGTTTCACCTTACAAGCTATAGTGAAGCTTGGAAGGTTCTAGGTACTAAGAGTGTTAGTTCCTTGGTTATAGAGCTGTAACCTAAAACTTTCTCAGTTTTCTATAGTGGAAGAGTTTAAATCCCAAGAGTTTGGGTCATGGTTTTTGATCCTTCGAGCAAGGATTTTTCCACGTAAAAATATCTGTATTCTTTTGTTTCCGCAATTATTTTAAGTGTTAGAAATAGGTGAAATCATTGAAAACCAGGTTCTTGGTGAGTAACGGGACTTAACAAGAAGCAAGTTTTGGGAAATCAAAAATCGGGTAAGGATACTATTCACCCCCCTCTCTAGTATTTTATAGAGGTGCACCAAGTGGTATCAGAGCAGGTTCTCATAGAAAGATTAACATCTTAAGAATGATCTGAATCATGAGTGCATCACAGATTCCGAAGGACATTACATAAACATGCCTCCCCAGTTCAACGGTTAACGTTATAAGCATTGGAAAGCTAGGATGTAGATCTTCTTGCAGACAAGGAACTATCAGCTATGGAAAATTACGACTCATGGTTCCCACAAAAACTAATATATTTGGGAACAAGGTCCAAAAGCCTGTAAAAGAACTGAATGAAGATGATTTCAAATTACTTCAGATGAATGCTGAAGCAGTGAGGATACTTCACTGTGGTCTGGGATTTAACGTGTATAAATGAATCCCAAAATGCTCAACTGCAAAGGAAATCTGGGATGCGTTATAAACTGTCTACAGAGAGAACCAGAAAAGAAGGATGAAGTTTTTATTACAAAGTAGGGACTATTTGAAAGTGACAGTAATTTCAAAGAAGAAGAAGAACCTGATGATGACTCTCCATTGACACTGATGGCTCTTAGCGAAGAAAATCCCACAGATGATCTGCCTGAGGTAAGTCTTGATGACTTAAAAATAACTTCATACTTGTTCCCAAAGAGAACTTACTTTGCTCACACAAACTTTAATTGAAGGTATTGAGAGTTTAAGAGCTGAGATGGACCAATTACTGTTTAAGAGGGACCAAGTGCTCTCCGTTGTGTCTATTTTTGATTTTAAAAATGAAAATAAAAACTTGGAAGAAGCTAAAAATTGAACTAGAAGTAGAGATAACATCTAGTAATGCACAAGTTTTTCAACTAAAATAGAAAGTCTCAACTTTTGAACTTGCAAATATGAAATTAAAAGAACAGGTGCTTGGCAAGCAAAAGAAAGTTTCTACACTTGAACTTGAGAATATTAAATTGAAAGAAGTCTCAGGTAAGCAAGTAGTTAGTCAGGCTCAAGTATCTTGAAACTGAGCTTAAAAAGAAAAATGAAGTTCTATATCAGGAAACTGAGAAGAACCGAGTTCTTCAAGAAAATGTTGATAAGGCTAACTATGAATTCACTAGACTCACGAAGTGGAACAAGTCTTCTAAATCTTTGAACTAGCTGCATGAAAATCATAACAGAGGTAAAAATGATTCAGGACATAGGAAATCTTTACGTGTCTAGAATCCTAATAGTAAATATGTAGGACTTCCTTGCAACAAGTTCTGCTTTCAATATGGAAAAACTGGTCATTATAAAAATAAATGCAGTGTTGACAAAAGGACAGTTATAAAGAACAAAAAATCAGTTTTATCTTACTGGGCTAGTCTGGGTTCCTTTTACTAACTCCTGATTTTATTTGCATGCTGGAGTGAGAAGGAACAACACAAGCTGGATTCTTGATAGTGGGTGTTCCAGGCACATGACCGGAGATAGAAGAAACTTTCTTTCACTTGCAGCATTTCAAGGGGGTAGTATGGCTTTTGAAGGAGGCAAAAGTGGTAAAATTATAGGTATTGGAAAGGTTGGGAGGTCCCTCAATCATGCTATTGAAAATGTACTCTGTTTGAATGGATTGAGGCACAAGCTGTTTAGTATCTCCCAACTATGTGATAGAGGAAACGATGTAAGCTTCACGTCTATAGAATTCACTATGAAGAACATGCAGTCTGGTGAAGTAATACTGGAAGGGAAACACGCGAACAATGTGTACAATGCTACATTAGGTTCTCTTCCTGAGAATAATTTGACTTGTCTGAATGTGCTTGAGAATGATACACAACTGTGGCACAAGAGATTAGGACATACAAACTTGACTCAATTGAATAAGTTGGTATCAAAGGACTTGGTTCGTAGAATACCAAGTAAAAGGTTCAAAGACATCAAGATTTGTGATGCTTGTGTGAGGGGGAAACATGTAAGATCTTCATTCAAGTCAAAGAAAGTGGTTAGTACTTCTAAACAACTTGAGTTGGTTCACATGGATTTGTGTGGGCTAATGAGGTTAATGAGCAGATGAGGTAAGAAGTTCGTGATGGTGATTGTTGATGACTACTCCAGATACACATGGACCTTATTTCTTAAATCCAAAGATGAAGCATATGATATGCTCGAGGATTGGGCAAAGATCGTTCAGAAGAAACTAGGATTCCAACTAGTGAGTATCAGGTTTGACCATGGACTGAGTTTGAAAATGCTAAGTTTGCAGAGTAGTGCAATAAACATGGTGTGGACCACAACTTCTCTGCATCAAGGATCCCTTAACAAAATGGAGTAGTTGAACAGAAGAACAGGTCCTTAGAGGATATGACTAGAACTATATTGTTGTCAAGTAGTTTGAAAAAGAACTTCTGGGCTGAAGCAGTAAACACTGCTTGCTACTTGCTAAATAGATGTTCTATTCGTCCTTTATTGGAGAAAACTCCCTATGAGTTGATTTTTTTTATTAGAGGTAGGAAACTAAGGTCCCGTTTGGACATGATTTAGAATTTGGGATTTTAAATTTAAGATTTGGAATTCGGGATTTGGGAAGTTGAAATTTTGTTTGGACATACAATTTGAATTTTTTAAATTTCTTAAATTGTATTTTTTCTCATAAACATGAAAATCCCTCAATTTTTTGAAAACTATCAAAACTTTTCCAAAATTTATATAATCTTACCAAATGAGAAAATCATAATTCATAGATAAGATATCAGACTATCCTAAAGCGCTGCATTAAAAAATTACATATCTCAATAATACTTTTATAGATAGATTATTACATGTTATTACAAACTTTCAAATATACATAACTTTTCAAAGATCTACTTTCAAAAAATCAACAATAGTAGCAATTAGCTATTTTTTAATATAATCATTCCACATGGTATGAGTCGTGCACGAGTCATTTTGTACAAGCTATAAGATTTTTTTAACAAAGTATAAACTTATCGGTCAAATTTTATATTTAAACAAAATTGAATCAAGATTTGGAATCCCAAATTCTATTTTTTTAGAGAATTTGGATTTGAAATAATATTTGAAGCTGAACTTGAAATTTTGTGCAAATTTCATATACAAACACTGATTTGAAGTCAATATTTGAAATATTGCTCCCAAATCTTATAGACAAACACTAGATAAATATTGCACATCTAAAAACTTTTAGGTGCAAATGTTTCGTGCATAATAATGGTAAAGAACTTCTAAGGAAGTTTGATGTTAGAAGTGATGAACCCATCTTCTTCGGATAGCAAGGCTTATAAAGTTTTTCAACTAGAGGATCTTGACTGTGGAAGAAAGTGTGCATGTGGTATTTTATGAATTTGAAGTAGTTACAAACAGAGGAGAAAACGATGATCAGGAAATTAGGCTTGCTAGAGATGAACCTGCTGAAGACTTTGAGAACTTAACAGAGAGTGGAGCTGAATAAAGTGATGATAAGGGTCAAACTCAGGGAGAACTAAAGAACGAGAAGAGAGCAATGTAGACGCATCAGGTCCCTCTGACAGTACCTCTCAGCAGATTCAGCCTAAACCTTGGAAACATCAAAGTTCTCACCCATTGGAGAACCTTATCTCTGATCTTAATACTCGAATTGTTACTAAAAAAGTTTTGAAGAACTTCTGTGCATTCTATGCATTCCTTTCTTCTATAGAACCTAAGAATGTACGAGAAGCACTTGAGGATCTAGATTGGGTGATTGCTATACGGGAGGAACTTCATCAGTTTGAACGAAACAAGGTATGGCACCTGGTCCCTCGACCTAAGGACAGGTCCATCATTGGAACTAAATGAGTATCTAGAAATAAACTGGATGAACATGGCATAGAACACGGCAAGACTGGTGGTTCAAGGATAGAGCCAAGAAAAAGGGATCGATTATGATGAAATATTTGCACCTGTTTGCTAGAATGGAAGCCATTAGGATGTTGATTGCATTTGCAGCTAACATGGAATTCAAGTTGTATCAGAAGCTCCTATTTTTCATTTAGAAGATATGGACCATCTTACCCAAACTTTATCTTTCTTGTTACAAAGATTTTGTAAGAGCTTGTAGACTACTGCTTTATTCCAGGTTTGTACATCTGTGATATTGATACATCCTTTTGTTTTGGCAAACATAGTGTTTCCCAGGCCACTGGAGCAGTTTTGGCCCCATTTACTCATCCACTCCATAGGAATTTTCTACAAGAAACTATCATATGCTGGATCACTTTCTTTGGTAGTACATATATCTGAGCCCAGTAGATTTGTATAGACTGTAAGACACTTCTAATAAGCTAGACTCTTCTAGCAGAAGAGAGAAATCTTATTGTCCAACTTTTTATTCAATCAAGCATTTTTATCAAGAAAAGATTGAAATTGTAGGATTGACAGTCTCTAAGTTCTTAGAGGGACTCCAAGATATCTGATTGGTAATATCTCTTGACTAAATTCAAGCAAATCAAGCACCTCCTTGTGGAATTTCTGTTGTACCCCCTCCCAAAGTAGACAAAACTTTTCCCTTTATTAGCTATAAATCCTGATGCATTGGAGAAACTATGGAGGCAGTCAAACACTAGTTGAACTGATATCACATCACCTCTGTAGAATTGATGGATATCATCTGCAAACCCTAACTGCATTGTATTTAACTCCGCACCTTGGATGCTACTTAAAGTCAGTATTATCTTTTGATGTCTTCAAGGATCTAGTTAGGCACTCCATTCCCAGCACAAACAAATAGGGGGACATATGATCCCCTTGTCTAAGTCCTTTTATTTATTTTGCAGGGAAGGGCTCAATTTGTTCCCCTTTAAACAAGATAAGAGTATGAGACAATTGACACAGATTTCATGATC
This sequence comes from Petunia axillaris subsp. axillaris, assembly GCA_029990575.1. Taxonomy (NCBI): domain Eukaryota; kingdom Viridiplantae; phylum Streptophyta; class Magnoliopsida; order Solanales; family Solanaceae; genus Petunia; species Petunia axillaris. Next base: position 163,153,665 of record JARKNS010000003.1, read on the forward strand.
CATTTGATGAATAAGCTAGAGAACTACAGACTAGCCAAGCTCTGCTCTTAGAAAGCCCACTCAACAGAGTCATAGACCTTTTACATATCAATTTTGATCGTACATCTATGAGAAACACCTTTTCTGCATGCCTTTTAACTAGTTGATAGCTTAGCATGATATTGTTTGCTACTGCTCTATCATCTACTTACCAATACATAACCTCTTGCATTCTTCTGGTAATAATTCTAGAAATCAACTTATACAAGATTGTGTGAGGAGATGGGATTAAACTCTTTGACACTTGAATATTGCTGAACTTTTGGTATTAGTGTCGCTGTTATACAATTAGTAGACCTATACATTGTGCTTAAAGTAAAGAGATTGAGGACAACATCAGTCAGTTTACACTTTATTCCCTACTCTATGACATGCTTTCTTGAAGAAACATGAGTTGTATCTGTCACACCCAGAAGCTTTGGAGTGATCTATACTACATAGTGTGTCGTAGACCTCCTCTCTAGTAATAGATCATATCAGATCCAGATGTGGGCTTATGTTTAGGATTTCCCCTCCTTCATCACCAATCAACTGTAGGTTGACATGGAGCTGCTGTTCACATTAGCTTTTTGTAGGAGCTATAAATCTCTTCCTTTACCTGTTGTTCCTCCTGTAACACTTCTCCATTTGAGTTGATGAGTTTTTTATTCTGTTGTGGGCATTTCTCTGCTTCTGTAAAAAAAAAAAAATTGGAGTCTCCTTCTTTGAGCTACTCGACCCTTATGTTTTCCTCCAAAGACTTTCTTTAATTAGCACATATGTTTTTAATTCAATCTTTGTCACTTTTTCATTATCAGCTAATAATTACACCTTCTGTTGATCATATAATTGATCTTGATTGTGTTGTAATTTAGAGTACTTCTCATCTCTTTCACCCTTTTATCTGTACCAACAAACTCTCTTTTATTTAATTCCTTTAGTCCATACTTGTCCTATTTTAATTTGTCTCCACACTATCCCTGCCAATGATCATCCTCCACTATCTTTTTACACTCAGAATGGTTGACCCAATATTTGAAGAATCTAAAAGGCACATAGCTCCTTTAATCACTATCTAATGTTATTCTCAAGGGGGAATGATCAGAGAAGTGGGGGTTAATAATGAGGACCTCCATTCCTGACCATTGACTAAAGCGATCTATTTATACTACTTTAGACATGATTATTTGTTGAAGTGGATATTCTTCCAATGTTTTTCAATTTAATCATGCCAGTGTCTTTCATAAAATCTTTAAACTCTCTAACGTCATTGTCTTATACTGCAACAACATTCATTCTATCAGTAGCATGAAGAAATACATCGTAGTCGCCAAAAGCAAGACATTGTCCTTGTTATCACCTACTGATATTTCTGAGCCCTTCTCACAGTATTTTACCATGTTCCACAGTATGTAGCCCATATACAATTGTCATATATTGTGCCAATACACTTTGCTTTAGATGTGAAATTTCATTGTGCAGCAATGAAGCATTCTACAGCAGCTATGGTTGATTTATGACCCACAACATAGAGGATTACTGCCATTTTTTATTTTGCATTTTCATTCTCAACATCCCTCTAGTCTATCTCTACAATTCTTTCTCCGTTCTAAATTTTTAATGCTCTGTAGGATCGGTTCATACCTCTAGGCACAAGATTTTTGCTGCCGAACAAGGTGTTCCAGCGTTGGTCTTCTTTCATAGCTAGGTCTACGTTCAGTTTTCGTTTAGCTCCAGTCGAGCTACTTTTTTCTTGCTGAGCTAGTGGTTGCTGAATTCCAGCTAAGTCCTCTTTGGATTTGCAATGAATTTCTTGGATTACCCCTGTCGAGCTACCCACATGTGTTATGTATCCTTCCTGTCGGCTCACTAACAGCGGCCACTCCTCTAAGTCGATAGTTTTTTTTTTTTTTTTTTTTTTTGGGTAAGTATGAAAAATCTCCAATTTTTTTGTTGCTTTGGTTACTCATATCTCGTGTTGCAGATGTTGTTGGCTTATTTTTGTGCTTCTTCGGTCATCCGCGTGACATTTTATGGCGAGGCACACTTTTGTAACATGCTAAAGTGCACCGAGAGAGAACATAAATCCACACGAAAAGAGTACCCCTTCTATCTTATTTATGGGAAGATTTTCAGTTTCAAGAGTCAAAAAAGTTTTATTTCATAGAATTTTTAAATAGTTTTAATTATTGATAATTTCTAAATAATAAACATCATCTCAAAAATTTAAAGTTTCTATAAGCGAAATCACGGTCAAATTTAAGAATTTATCTTTTATAATTAAAAAATCTTCACATAAATTGAGAGGGGGAGTATTATGTTAGTTGAGTAACATATAATTATAAATAATGAATTGAACAAACTCTAAATCTACTACTTTTAAGTTTTTTAATTCATCTCCAATAGCATATTATTGGATGCTTTACGCTATATGAGATATCCAAATACTTAATACAATTTATTCTTTGATTGTTGGGCTCTTTACAGAAATACGTAATAGTAGGAAATAGTAGTACTCAAAAAATAACAAAATCATATTCTGTTGAGAGCTGGTTTTGAAGCATGACAAACAGAAAGGACTCCGAGGTTCACGCAAAGAACCTAGTCCTTGAAATGAAGGGCACGCTTGATGGAAAAGATTACGGGTTGCAAATCCCTGTGGAACTAGGAGTAGTGGCACGTGGTTGAATACATATCCTAGTCAGACTAAAAGAGGCGGTGCCCAGGCTGTGTCTTCGAAGTGTGAAAAAGAGTTAGACTTCAACATGGAAAAGAGTTGCTACGAATCCTAACTTACCATAGTTAAGAGGATTCCCTGTAGGACTTAACTAGGGTTTCAAGACCCGTATAAATGCAAGTAGTGGAGACAGCCGAAAATCAGTTATTCACAAACAGAGAGTTGAGAGCATACAAAGGCGATCTGAGATCTTTCTACGTGAGTAAACTGGAGAAGACAACTGAGTGCATGCAGTATATTGAGTCTAGATTTTCTGTCTAGGTTCATCGAGTTGTAAGTTGTCATCTTGTTGAGCTTTCATTGTTTTACCTATTTGCTTATCATAGAAGCGTATGTATTAGGTGAATTCTTGTGTAATTACTACAAAAGCTAAAGTGTAGCTTTGAATAGTGATTAGGGTCTAGAGTGTAGCCCCTTGTTTATAGAGTTTGTAATCAGAAACGTTGCTCTTGTGTTAGTGGATTCAGTTCTAAAATCCCAGAGTGTGGGTCGTGGTTTTTCTCCCTTGAGCAAGGAGTTTTTCACGTAAAAAACCTTGTGTCTTTGGTGTGTGTTGGTGTGAGTTTCAGAGTAGAAGGCAATATAAAAGATAACTGAAGAACTCCGTTCTACGGTAGAAGAACAAGGTTCTTGTGACGAAAATCGGTAGACACTATTCAACCCCCCCTTCTAGTGTCCCTAGGAGGTGCTTATAGTATAACAAGTGGTATCAGAGCGGGTCTTCTCGTGTGAAGCTAACACCTTGAGAAGGATCAGGATGAGTGTACCGCCTACCATTATTGAAGGACAGTCGGTTCTAAGGCCCCCACAGTTTAATGGGCAATACTATGTATGGTGGAAGAACAGGATGGAGAATTACTTATATGCTGAAGACTACCAACTTTGGCTGATAGTTTCTGAAGGAAACCTGATCCCCACCAAAATAGTTGGTGAAGGAACCACTGCCACGAAAGAACCTAAACTGAAAGAAGAGTTTGATTAGACGGATTATAAGATGATCGAAAAGAATCACAAGGCCAAGCGTCTGGTCATATGTGGTCTTGGTCCGGAAGAGTTCAATCGAGTATCATCGTATAAGACGGCTAAGGAAATATGGAATGCTCTACAGGTTGCACATGAGGGAACCACATAAGTGAAGGACTCAAAAAGGAGAATGTTGAAGAGACAATTTGAGCTGTTCACTATGGGCGAGAAGGAATCGATTCAGGACATGATGACCAGGTTGACCATGATCACAAATGAAATGAGATCTCTGGAGATGAAATTGCCTGAAATAGAGATGGTCGATAAAATCCTGAATGTGCTGCCTGAAGCATGGGAACCAAAGATGACTGCCATCATTGAATCCAAACCTTTGAAATCCATCAAGCTTGAAGAACTGGTTGGAAGCTTGAAGACGCATGAGATGATGAAGGACTCAAAGGCTAAACCAGCAGCAAAGAAGGACAAGACCCTTGCACTGGAAGCAACAGAGGAAGCTGATGAATATGTTGATCTTCAATCAGTTGAAGCAGCAATGGTAAGTGCCCTAAGACAAAAATTCAATCTGGGAAGGTTCAAAGGATTCAAAAGAGGCAACAAGGAAAGTTCTAGCAGGAAGAACATAGTTGACAGCCCAGATTACTCTGGATGCTTCAAATGCTTTAAGAAGGATCATGCTGTAATGGATTGTCCTATGTGGGAAATAGAGTGGATGAAGAACAGAGCTGCTAAGGACAAGGAGAAGGAAGCGACAAAGGAAAATGACAAAGACAAAAAGAAATCAAGACGGCCTCCAAACTTCCGAGCAGAACGAAGAAAGAGGAAGGAAACCTTCTATGCCACGTGGGGACCAACTAATAGTGAGTCTGATCATGAAAAGGAGTCTGAAGATGATCCACCACTAGCACTAGCAGGTATGGCGGACATTAGTTCTGATGAAGAGGATCCTCGAGAATTCAGAGGAGGAAGAGATCCATCAAGGCCACCGGTGTTCAACGGGACTCATTACAATCACTGGAAGAAACAGATGAAGACTTTCCTACAAGCAACTGATTACAGCTTGTGGCTGATTGTGAAAAGAGGACCTCATGTTCCTGTGAAGAGAGCAGCAAATGGAGTCCTGGTGCCAAAAAAAGTGGAAGAACTGGATCCTCAAGATCTAGATTGGTTACAAGTAAATTCCAAGGCTGAAGGGTACCTAAGGAGAGGACTTACAGATGATGTGCTTTCAAGGATACTGGAATGTAAGTCTGCCAAGGAAACCTGGAAGAAACTGAAGGAGTTGTACACAACCGACAACACAAAGAAGGACTCAGCTCTCATGGCAACTGATGGAGAGGAAGCTGGCTGTTCAGCAGAGGTATGTTTATCTGATCTGAAGAAAACTTTACATACATGCTCTTCTGAAAATTTAATTCTGATCACAGCCACCTTGATTGAAGGCTATGAAAAGGAGAAACTTGAAAAAGATAAGCTAACTGAAGAACTGAGTAACCTTAGAACTAAGCACAAGAGCCTCATAGAAGAGAATATTGAACTGGAAGAAACCAATGCCATCTTAAAAGGACAGACTCTTGTGTCAAACTCTAAGATTACTGAGCTAGAATTGGAATGTAATCAGTTAAGAGAGAGTAAGAATGGTAAACAAGTTATGAGTGAAGTTCAATCTTTTCTGGAAGATGAACTGAAAAGAGCAAATGAAATTCCGTATCAGGAAACTGAAAAAAACAGGATTTTAAACCAAAAGGTTGAAAACTCAAAACTTGAACTTACCAGACTGACAAAATGGAATAAATCTTCTGAGGCAATGAATTGGGTTCTTAAAAATCAAAACAAAGGAAAAAGGGTGAACAACGTATACAAGGCATCGCTGAAGTCCTTACCTGAAAACAACCTAACATGCTTGAATGTGCAAGAATGTGACTCTCAGTTGTGGCACAAAAGAATTGGTCATGCAAGTCTTTCACAGCTAAATAAGCTAGCTTCGAAGGAACTGGTTCGTGGACTGCCAAGCAAGAGATTTGAAAACATAAAAATGTGCGATGCTTGTCTAAAGGGAAAGCATGTGAGAACATCGTTCAAATCAAAGAAAGTGGTAAGCACATCAAAACCACTGGAGTTGCTACATATGGATCTGTGTGGACCTATGAGAGTCAGGAGCAGAAGAGGAAAGAGATTTGTGTTCGTGATTGTTGACGACTACTCAAGGTACACGTGGACTTTGTTTTTGGCTTCTAAGGATGAAGCTTTTGACAGCTTTAAAGACTGGGCTGGTGTAGTTCAGAAAAAATTAAGTCTTGAACTCATTAGTATTAGATCTGATTATGGAACTGAGTTTGAAAACTCAAAATTCTCTGAGTATTGTGCAAGGAACAGCATAGATCACAACTTCTTCGCACCAAGAACTCCTCAACAAAATGGGGTGGTCGAGAGGAAGAACAGGTCGTTGGAGGATATGGCTAGAACTATGCTGCTGTCAAGTGGGCTAGCAAGAAACTTTTGGGCTGAAGCTGTAAACACTGCATGTTACTTACTGAACAGGTGTTCCATCAGAGCAATTCTTGACAAAACTCCATATGAGCTACTCAGAGGCAGAAAACCAAATATTGCTCACCTAAGGCCCTTTGGTTGTAAATGTTTTGTTCACAACAATGGCAAGGAACCCCTGGGAAAGTTTGATGCTAGGAGTGATGAGGCAATATTTCTGGGATATTCTACTCAAAGTAAGGCATACAAGGTGCTTAACAGAAGAACACAAACAGTGGAAGAAAGTATGCATGTCGTATTTGATGAATCAGACAAGGAAATGAGAGAAGCTGAAGCTGACGATCAAGAGATTGGATTAAGAAGGGATGACAGTGTAGATGAGTTGGAAGACTCAGAAGAGAAGGAAACATCAGGAGAGAATCCAAGCACATTAGAACAAGGAGTCAACCTGACAGGGGGAACTTCTGATGAAGCTGATGATGTAGCAAGTCAGAACGAACCTCTCCAAGATAATGCTGCAGGTCCTTCAAGTCAGATTCAACTCAAGCCATGGAAACATCAAAGTTCTCATCCCTTGGAGAATGTTCTATCTGAACTGGATACAGGAATCATGATCAGGTCGGCTCTGAAGAACTTCCGTGCATTCTTTGCCTTCCTTTCATCTCTGGAATCAAAGAATGTAAAGGAAGCTCTAGAAGATCCAGATTGGATTCTAGCTATGCAGGAGGAACTTCATCAATTTGAAAGAAGCAGGGTGTGGCACCTAGTTCCTAAGCCAAAGGACAGATCCATAATTGGAATAAAATGGGTGTTCAGGAACAAGCTGGATGAACATGGTATAGTGACAAGAAACAAGGCAAGGTTGGTTGTACAAGGTTACAGTCAGGAAGAAGGAATAGACTACGATGAAACCTTTGCACCAGTTGCAAGAATGGAGGCGATCATAATGTTAATTGCTTTTGCTACATACATGGAATTCATGCTTTATCAGATGGATGTAAAGAGTGCCTTCCTAAATGGCTACCTGAACGAGGAAGTTTATGTGATGCAGCCTCCAGGCTTTGTGAACAATGAATTTCCTGATCATGTTTATAAACTGGACAAGGCTTTATATGGATTGAAGCAAGCTCCTAGAGCCTGGTATGAAAGACTCTCGGGATTCCTGATGAAGAATGGCTTTTCGAGAGGTAAAATCGACAACATGCTATTTCTCAAGAAGAAAGGAAAAGATCTGCTGGTGGTTCAAGTGTATGTTAATGATATCATCTTTGGAGCAACTGATGAAGAACTGAGCAAAGGCTTTGCCGACCTGATGGGAAGTGAGTTTGAAATGAGCATGATGGGTGAACTGAACTTCTTCCTTGGGTTGCAGATTAAGCAGACGCCGGAAGGAACTATGATTCACCAGCAAAAATATGTCAAGGAACTGCTGAAGAAATTTGACATGGAGGGAGCAAAGGAAATGACTACTCCTATTGCACCTGGAACAAAGCTGGATATGGATGAACTCGGTCCTTCAACAAATGAGACAAAATATAAAGGAATCATTGGCTCACTTCTTTATCTCACAGCAAGCCGCCCTGACATAGTATACAGCGTAGGACTGTGTGCCAGATTTCAGTCAAAGCCCAAGGAATCACACTTGACAGCTGTGAAGAGAATTCTGATATACTTGAAGGGAACTCAGGATCTATGCCTTTGGTATCCCAGAGGAGGAACGTTTGAACTAATTGGTTTTGCTGATGCAGATTATGCAGGTCATTTGGTTGACAGGAAAAACACTTCAGGAATGGCACACTTTCTAGGTCCTTGTTTGGTCTCGTGGGCTACAAAGAAGCAAAACTCAGTTGCTTTATCAACTACTGAAGCTGAGTATGTGGCAGTTGCTTCATGCTGTTCACAATTGTTGTGGATCAAACAACAACTGGAGGACTTTGGTATCAAGTGTGGAGCAGTGCCAATTTTCTGTGACAATACTAGTGCAGTGAACATTGCCAAGAACCCAGTCCAACATAAAAGAACCAAGCACATTGATATTAGACACCATTTCCTGAGAGATAATGTGGAAAAGGGTCTGATTACTATGAATTCATGTAGGACTGAAGATCAAATTGCTGACATATTTACCAAAGCTTTGAACAAGGTACAGTTCGAAAGGAACAGGTTGGAGTTAGGGATGACCAAAATACACAGATGACCCAACAGGTAATCCCTCTATGATTGGTTAGTTAAGTATTCAATGTGTCTGCTTGATATTTGTCATTACTGTCTAGTCTAACCTCGTACTTGAATAAGTACACTCGTTCAGTTGTTTTGAGCACCAGGTAAAAATAATGTGATCCCATGAAGAACCTACTGTGTACTGAGAAGGAACCAGCTAGAACATGAGGAATCGTGTCCAGGTACATTCACTCTACCCTGCATGATAGAAGTCATAACTAAAATTTAAAATTGTCAATCATACGTGTGTCATGGGAGATCCGCCATGTTCTTATAACCGTCCTAAATTATAGGAACACATTCCTTTTTAGGATAGAATTCTATTTGAATTGTTTGGACCCCACTACTTAAAAAGGGTTTATTGATTGAGTCCATAACCGTCAAATTTTTAAATCTTCCCGGTTCTCAAAAAGTTCAAAAAGCTGCTTTTCTATTCTACATCATTACTTCTTGCCTTCCCTAGACAGTGTCAAATCACCGAAACCCCTTCTCCTTTAACAATACTCTCTCAATCCTTTACAATTCACCCACTCTTTCTTCTCAACACCAAAATTCTCTCTCAAGCCCTAAAACCAGAAAAATCTTCTATCTCAGTGGCAACACATAAAAACTGCGTCAAAATATCTGAAAGACCACCACCATCTACTCTTGCCCAAAGAATCGCGAGGGCTTGCACAAAGCAACTTGAGGCGCTTGTCAAACACTTCAACCTTCAGCTTTGATTCTCCCAGTCCTGTCCTCCTACTTCTACCTGATGTCTATCCCTTTCCTATTCTCTCTTGATTGCATATTATGGTTGTTTAAGACAATTTAAATTTTTCTGTTGTGTAGCTATTAACAGGGTTGTGCTGATGTCACAACCTGGATGTTGATTTTAAATTTCTTATGCTTATGACTGGTTTCTGCTTAAGTAATTTGGTTCTTGGTTGGGCCCTTATTTCTGTATGTCTGTGTTCTTATTACTGTTGAGTTGCCTTGTGCTTTAGACTGGATTAAATTGACAGGTTCCTGCAGGTCTTTGAATCTTTTCGATGATTCCAAAAGGGGGAAGAAGGAAATGTTGGGGTGTTTGTGACCTAACTCATCTGTTTTAATTGTTTCTGTTACTTTTTGTTTTTTTTGTTTTGGTTTATGTCTACTCAGGTTCTTGGGCAACATTTGTTTGTCATCATCAAAAAGGGGGAATTTGTTGAGAGCTTGTTTTGAAGCATGACAAACAGAAAGGACTCTGAGGTTCACGCAGAGAACCTAGTCCTTGAAATGAAGGGCACGCTTGATCGAAAAGATTACGGGTTGCAAATCCCTGTGGAACTAGGAGTAGTGGCGCGTGGTTGAATACATATCCTAGTCAGACTAAAAGAGGCGGTGCCCAGGCTGTGTCTTCGAAGTGTGAAAAAGAGTTAGACTTCAACATGGAAAAGAGTTACTACGAATCCTAACTTAGCATAATTAAGAGGATTCCCTGTAGGACTTAACTAGGATTTCAAGACCCGTATAAATGCAAGTAGTGGAGACAGCCGAAAATCAGTTATTCACAAACAGAGAGTTGAGAGCATACAAAGGCGATCTGAGATCTTTCTACGTGAGTAAATTGGAGAAGACAACTGAGTGCATGCAGTATATTGAGTCTAGACTTTCTGTCTAGGTTCATCGAGTTGTAAGTTGTCATCGTGTTGAGCTTTCATTGTTTTACCTATTTGCTTATCATAGAAGCGTATGTATTAGGTGAATTCTTATGTAATTACTACAAAAGCTAGAGTGTAGCTTTGAATAGTGATTAGGGTCTAGAGTGTAGCCCCTTGGTTATAGAGTTTGTAATCAGAAACGTTGCTCTTGTGTTAGTGGATTCAGTTCTAAAATCCCAGAGTGTGGGTCGTGGTTTTTCTCCCTTGAGCAAGGAGTTTTCCACGTAAAAAACCTTGTGTCTTTGGTGTGTGTTGGTGTGAGTTTCAGAGTAGAAGGCAGTATAAAAGATAACTGAAGAAATCCGTTCTACAGTAGAAGAACAAGTTTCTTGTGACGAAAATCGGTAGACACTATTCAACCCTCCCTCTAGTGTCCCTAGGAGGTGCTTATAGTATAACATCTTCCTTTACAAAACATGTAAATATTTTCTTAAAATAATATATACAAACACCAATAAATTTGTATATACATATATTTATATGTATTTATAACTTTGTATATATTATTAGTGGCCGTTTGGCCATAAATTCCAAAAAATATTTGGAAAAGGGTTTTTGGAGTTGAGTTGAAAAATGGTATTTGGAAGTTGAAGTTTTGTTTGGACATACATTTCATTTGGAAAAAAGTAAAATTTTGTGAGAGAAATAGTAGCTTTTTTTGAAAAACTTGAAAAAGTGCTTTAAACCACTTTTTGGTTTTTCAAAAATAGTTTTTTCAAAAAAAGTTGAAAAAGTCATAAGATTTCATGGACACACACTTTTTCAAAAAATTTTTGGAAAAAAGGAAAAAATTTTGCATGGACAAACAGGTCCTTAGTATGTACTTATATGTCACGTGTATGTTTGTATATTTATGTATGTATAGCCTTTCACAAGTAGTTCATGGACTTAATTTATTACCCTATATTAGATCGTGGAAATAAGTACTCCTATATCTTTTTTAGTTATGCATTTTGATTTTTAGATCTAACAAAGTAAAAGCTGGAGCGCGATATAATTAAAAATTTGTATAACACTTGCAAGAAACAAATCTACTGAAGCGGAACTACAGAACTTGAAATATTCTTCTTAGTTATAACTTACTTTACATGAAATAAGAGGTACAATTGGAAAACAACAACAAACAATGTTAAATTACAGTACAATTACTGTACTTATTCGAATACTTTCACAAATGGCTGGTCATGAGCAGCTGCACACAACTTTCAGCACACAATAACATCTGTAAATAATGACATATCCTAGGCAAATTTCTTTTTTAGTTGTTTAATCACTTTCTTATCAAGCTGGAAACCTTTGGCAAGAACATCATCAAGAATAGGTGGATCAGAAGCAAAGATTGAGTTAGGCATAAAGACAAATCCAGTGTTTTGACTGTTGTAGGTAGCAAGTAATGTAGCATTGCTCTTGTCTCCCACATTATAGATGAAGTGAATAAGACCTTGTGGTATCACAAACACATCACCAGGATTCAAGATTTTGCTAAAGAACCGACTCTTAAAGAGGTTTGTAGTTGGAACAAGAAATCCTACATAAATAGTACCCTCCAATATAGTTATGAGCTCACTAGATCGAGGGTGTGTGTGAAGTGGAATAAGACCCTTTGGTTCGATATCGGCTCGAGATATAGAAATACCAAGAGTGTTGAGTCCAGGCATTGTGTTTGCATCCACAATAGTTGCAGAATAACCAAATACAGGTCGTGATATTTTTCCTCTTACATTAAGACCTGAAGCAAAGAAGTCATCTGCAGTTGCAAGCTTTGGGTCTTTGCAGACCTTTCCATTCAAGAAAACTACATAAGTGAAACAAAAAGAATTAAGTTAGCATATTATTCAGATATTAATTAGGAGCTAATGGCAGATGCAAAAATTAATATTTACGGATAGTATAAATGTATCAATATATTTTGCAATAAAACTAACTACTTTAATTATGCACTATATAATGATATATGTCGGCATTAGTGTCCTTAAAGTTGAAATTAAAAAAACCTACTAGAAACATGTGGAATTTCGAGGGAGTGATATTTTGCGGCGAATTTTTGTTGTACTTCCTTAGCAAATTTGCATGGTGCTGTCTAAGCACATCTTAAGTGCATGGCTTCAACGTGGGTGTTAACCTCACGCTTCACATTACTTCATTGCTTAAACAACGAAGATACCGATGGCTTTTAATAATTTTTTATTATGTAGTACAACATATTGTTAAATAAGGAAAAAGAAATACGAAATTACTTAACAAGCTTTAATGACTATAGAAGGATGATATACCAGAACTGTTAGCGTCATTAGCTGCAACACATATGTCTTGTAGAGGGTCGAGGTCATAGGCATAAGCTAGGGAAGAAAAGAAAGCCACAAGGGCTAAAGAAGTTGTTAACCAGCTCATGCTAAATTGTTATAGCAAGTATCTTTAATTTCTTTTTTGGGAAACAGCTTTGTTTGCTATCGGCTTGTTATAATTTCTTCGATACAACCAGAAAGGTGCGACTACTTATAGTTCATCTAGTCAATGGTTGCATCCTTTTCGGGTCTTAATCGATTGTAAGTTTCTTGCTTTACACTTGTCTAAAATAAAAGTCTAGGTAATTCTTCATTTTTAAAATGCTGGTTGATCACGTTCAAAATTATTATCAAGAATTTGGTGATCTGTTTTTCCTTTAACCAATGGTTAATTTCAATTCAAGAAACTGAGTTAATGATAGAAATGCCTTAACTAGCAATCAAAGGTTAGTCAATTGGTTCATTTCGCAGAAACGTTTGGAATTTGAATAGGAAAAACGAGAAAAGTCCACAATTAAAATGTTAATCTAAGCATGTTGTCCTAATTTAATATTTTCTAATAACAAGATTATCCCTCGCCTACAAATGAATGTTCTCTTCTTAGTGTGAATCAAATGTGAACTCCTCAAAGCTTGCTCAGCGTTCAAGAATATAGGAAGAATTTTGAATCATGTTCAAAGTCATTGCTTCGACGTCGCTTAAAGCGATGAAACCCTGTGAAGTGATGGGTTATCGCTCCATGAGTGAAGTCATGCATCTAAGAGAAATGTGCACTTAAAACAATGTCAAAGAAAGTTCTCCAAACGGGAAAATCTCAACTGAGGAGTTGGGTTAATATTGACACTATTGTGTTTCTGATGTTGAATGTAATTATTTTAATGCAAAATACTTAGAAACCCTCTAAAACTTGGCTTGGATTATCATATGCACACCTAAACTATGCGGAGTCTTCATTACCCTCCTGAAGTTGGCTATTCGATAATATTTGTCCTCGAGACGCTGATATGGCAAAGAGTGTGTATACACCCTCTCTTAGGCACGTGAGAGTGTGAAAAATCATAAAATCAGCCTCCAAAAATAATATTTTTCAATATCGTTAATCATCACACAATCGTATATGATTATTTATTTATTGTATATTTTTTCTTAATTTTTCATAATGTAAAATGCATATTTTACGTAAAATTAATAGTTTAATTTATTCTTTAGGTACAATGACTAATTATTCCAACATGGTATTTTTTATTTTCATGCCAAATTTTGAAAAAAAGTTTTATCCAAAGAAAAAAAGTTTTAAGAATAATATTAAAGTCTCTATTGTGTATTTCAGTTTATTTATTCTTTAGATCTAATATCTATTTATTTCAACTAGTATGTCATTTTCGTGTACATGCTTAATATAAAATAAAATAAAAAGGTGGTTGAAATTTTATTAGTATTAGTCAAATAAAAAATTAGCTTAAATAATGAGTATCTGACTCTTTTCACATGTATGGATGGCTATAAAAAGATGATCCAACAAATTTATGAATTTTAAAAGGTAAAGACTTATATATTTTATCTTAAAAAATGCCACGTGAACACAAAAATTTCACATGGCAGTGAGTGACTACCACTCTCTAAGGTAAGACTGCTTGGGGGAGGGTAGAACTATAGCAAATAGTCTAGTTCAGGGGTAATTAAGACTCTGAATAGTTATGGTGTACATCTTGATAATCCGAGCCAAGTTTAGGTGGGTTTCTATGTATTTTTCCTTATTTTAACTATAATTTGATTAGTTCAGTACTAAATTATATTAGATTTTTTTACGCTAATTGACACACTAAGCATCAAAATTAGAAAAAATACTGACATTATTGAGAAATTATAAAATATAACGACATTTGTATTTTTATTACAAAACCTACCATTTTCACATTTTTCCCTCTCTCTAATACCTAACCCTAATTTTTTCCTGTCTCTTTCTCTCCCCTTCTTCCACCCATTCACCGGAGCCAAAGCACTGCCTCCCCACCGCTGATCACCTCCGTTCCACGGTCATTTTTGCTTGTCTTCTTTGCTGCTCGGGTGGTTTTTCGATCTGGTGCAACAGCTGCTCCGATTTGGGGCAGCTGTTGCTCCGATCTGGCATGGTTGCTTCTCCGATCTGCTATGATGTTGTTGCTGCGTGACTGCTCCGGCGACCGTGCCGGAGGTCCGATTTACTTCTTCTTCTTTTTTTTTTTTTTGTTTTGTTTTGTATGTGTATATACATGTATACATTTGTATTCCCATGTATGTGTATGTCTTGGTGGTTGTTGGTGGTTGTTTGAAGGTGAAACAAACTGTATGTCTAATTTTATACGGGATGTATGAATCTGTATTTTTGTGTATGTACATGAAGTGCACAAGTGTATATATGCGTATATCATTGTATGAACGTGTATGTCAGCGTTTATATTGTATTTTTGTATGTATTTTTGTGTGTATGTCAAGTATAAGTGTGACACACATAAATTTGTATGTTTAATTTATAGATCTGTAGATCCTCGCATGTTTGTGTGTGTCTAGTATATGTATAACATATTTTTTTGTGTATTTACATGTATTTTTTAGTTATATGTATTTTGCAACTTTAATTTCAAAAAAAAAAAATCAATGTTTATATGGTGTACTTATGTGTATTTCATTATTTAGATGCAAAAAATAAAAAATAAAAATTCTGGTGGGTGGCTGGCGGCGGCCGACGGTAACTAGGTGGCGGCCGCTACTTGGGTGGCAGCAGTGGGCGGGGGCAGCAAGAAGAAGGAGAAAGAAACCCTAATTTGTTTGTTTTGTTGGTATTGGTATATAGTATGTAAAAAAATGCTAGTATATTTTGTAAAGTGTATAATGTTGGTATTTTTTTGTAATATTTATAGTTAAAGTGGTATATCTTTGTAAAAAGCCCATTATATATTAGGGTTGTTTACATATATATCCATCCATAAATAAATATTTACTTTTTATTGTCCACAACTTTTTTTAGCCGCAATACAAATACAAAATAAAAGAAATATTTAATATTAATATTAATATTTGGTAATTATTAACTTCCTAAATAAAGGTAAACTTTAAATATTAATATTATTATTTGTGAAAATTTAATGCCTTAAATAAAAAGGATATTAGTCAATCCTTAAATTGATTTGCACTAAATATGGAATATGCACGATTTTAGCTTAAAACATAAAGTCATATAAACTTAAGAATTCTATTCTACACCAATTCACTATCATAAACATATATTTGAATGTATGTTAATATTGTCAAAATATATATTTGAATGTATGTTAAATATATTGTGAAAATTACGTAAATATATATTAAATATTATGAAAATATCAAAAACTATATTTTAGTGCACTAATATATACAAATTATGATATTTGTATATGCATAATTTATATCTCAAATACATTTTACAATATTGAATGAAATTATATAAACACACATTAAATATTAATAATATTTTTATTAATAATTTTAAAATATATTTAAATATACTTAAGTATATATAAGTGAAATTATATAAATATACATTAAAAATAATTGAGTAAATATTAAAAAGTATATTTAGGAAATATGCATTATTCCTATTTGTGTGTAGATATGTTAAGATGCAAATGTGTGTAGCAAAAGTTAAACAAGAAAAAAATATAATTACTGCATTAATTGCCATTAAACAAGGAAAGCTTATACTCCTAAAATGTAGGCTCAAATTAATGATCATCTAATCCCATAAATACATAATATTAATATATATTCAAAATATTTAAAATATATTTTAAAATAGAAAAATGGTTATGGAAAGAAAGTAACAACAAAAGATGGATAAAAACAGTAATTATTCTTTCCCAGCGGTTATGTGTCATAATTTTCCCTATATTATAAATGTTTGGTATTGTAAAAATTTAGTGCAGGGGCCTGTTTGGCGCGCGTTAATTGATTTGTAGCCGTCAAAAACAAATTCGCTGAGAAATAGCCACCTCCGGACAAATCCCAGTATAAATACTGGGGCTTTGAACAAGTTTTGTTCAAAGCCCCAGTATTTATACTGGGAAGCTTCAGCAAACAAATCCCAGTATAAATACTGGGGCTTTGAACAAGTTTTGTTCAAGGCCCCAGCATTTTGTTATGGGACTTTGTATAAAGCTTCAGTCCCATAACAAAATGCTGGGGCTGTGAACAAAATTTGTTCAAAGCCCCAGCATTGTTATGGGACTGAAGCTTTATACAAGTCCCATAACAAAATGCTGGGGCTGTGAACAAGCAGCATTTTGTTATGGGACTGAAGCTTTATATATAAAGTCCCATAACAAAATACTTGGGCTTTGAACAAGTTTTGTTCAAAGCCCCAGTATTTTGTTATGGGACTAGTCTGGGGTGTTTTTCCAACGCTAATGGAGCTTAAGTGTGCGCGCGAATTTTTGGCTATTCTTCAATGAATTTTGAAACGGTGGATAGTCCCCATTGAGCGCGTCCAAAAATGGCTAGTGATCAAAATTTCCCTTTGGTATTGTTTATTGAAATTTTTACACAAAAGTTCAATTTTTAGAACTTAATTACCAAATATAGTACTAATATTTTAGCAAAATAGCCCTATATAGAGGAAAACACAAGTTAATTACAAACATAGTAAAAACATAGCAATATTTTCCCATAACATACCAAATCCTTACATTCTTCCTCCTATTCCCCCACTATCACTCTTGCTCCCCCCATTTCCCCCTATTTCACTTTTCCTTCCACCATTTCCCCCAATTTCACTTTTACTCCTTCCATTTCCCCCAGTTTCATTTTTCCTCATCCCATCCTCGCTGTATCTCGTTGTATCTCACCGTATCTCGATGTTTCTCAACTACCAACCACCTCGTATCTCATTGTATCTTTCCGTATCTCACTGCATCTGCACTATTCTGTACCGTATCTAACTATTTATAGACAGTATTTTGTTGTTTCTAGACTGTTTTAGCATTTGTTTCATCCCGTTTGTGCGTTGTTTCTCACTGTTTCTAAACTGTTTCACCTTTTTTGCATTGTTTCAGATTATTTTTTATATTTTGTTTCGGACTTTTTCACTAGGTATTTTAGACTGTTTTAGCGCTGTATCTGCACTATTTTTGCTCCGTATCAAACTGTTCCTGCATTGTTTCAGGTTGTGTTCAGCACTGTATCAAACTGTTTCTGCACAGTTTCAAGTTGTGTTCAGCACTATATCAAACTATTTCTACACCGTTTCAGGTTGTGTTCAGCACAGTATCAAATTATCTGCACCATTTCAGAGTGTTTCAACATAGTTTCAGATTATTTCAGCTCCATTTCAGACTGTTTCAGCGCCGTGTCTGACTGTTTTTCACCGTATCTAACTATTTATAGACTGTGTCATACTGTTTCAACACCGTTTCAAGTTGTATTGCACCGTATATAACTATTTATAGATTGTATCAAGTTGTTTTTGGACTGTTTTAGCATTGTTTCATCTTGTTTTTTAGCATTTAATTGGGGATCGTACAACAAAGGCGCAATAAGTGAGACAGAATAATTGAGTAGTAGAGAACTCAACTCATTTACACTGTTACAATAAACGAGAAAAGTGGAATTAGATTACTTATTAAAGCACATAATACACCTTTCCTTAGTGAAAAAAGGAAAAAAAAAAAAGAAAGAAATTTTGAAAGAAAAACCACACACAGAGACCTACTGTATCTATTTCATGTTCATAAACTCAAGCTTCGTCGATCTGATATAGTATTGAAACATGACCTTTCCATTGTTAATGATTATATTCCAATACCACAGCGTTCAGAGATCTATGGAAAATATGGTACTGGATGAGCCTGAAAAACCACGACGTCGTCCATGGCGATGGAAAACCACGGCGTCGATGCAACCTTGAATGACCGCCGATGGAGGTGGTGGCTTAGCCACGGGTGCTCCGCCTGTTCCATTTTCCAATCTATTTCCTTTTTCAACTAGTGGCTCCGCCTTAACTGGTGCAGATTTCGATGGGTTATTTATGGTGGGGGTGGGGGGTGGGGGTGGGGGTGAGGGGTGATGGCGGCATCGGGGTGGGGTTGTATGTTTAGATCTGAGAGAACCAATTGAGGTGACGGCTGGTTTGTTTGGAGAAGTGGAGAAAGTATTTTAGAATTTTTAGGAGAGTGGGGGAGTAAGTGTAATTATCAAAAATAAAAATGTGCTAAAAAAATATTGATATGCCTTGTAATTTAAAAAATCTTGCTATTTTTTTTTGTAATTAAAGGTGAAAATTTGTATATTTGTGTAAAAAATCCTGGTTTAATTTTCCGTAAATTGTGAGTTTATCATCTCGCTTCACGTTGAGCCTTATGGAGTGTGTCAAGCCATGATTACAAAATCGAAAGCAAAAAACAAAAACGAAGAATGAAAGCTTAGTAGTGACAAGAACGAACAGGTTAGTCAGAAAAGTTGTTTGAAATTTTAAGCAGTGAGAGCATAATTCAAAACCAAAAAGGGAATCATATATTGGACGTATCCTTCTAGCTATAATTACTTAAAGTCGAGTATTAGAGCAAGAAACCATAGTTCTAATATGTCTTCGCTTGAGCTTTCCCCCAACTGTGTAGTACTTGGTTAAAGATGTGATTGCATGACAAATCCTCAAGGAAAAGTGCATACTCCAACCACATTTTCAGATGCCAAACACAAACTGAGAAAGAAAGATGCACAATGGTGGATGTAAGAACTTCGGTACATCACCCAATAAAGAAAGAGTTAAATCTAAAAGAACTTAATAGAGAAAAAACGAAAGAAAATGAAGATGATGCTCCTAAGGAACCACAGTAGGTAAGTTACCAATTAATCGAAAATCCATAGATTTCACTATATACAAGTTCTAACTACACCTCTTACAACATGTTTAACATCCCTCTTAAGGTTAATTTGTACATGGTATACACGGATACAAGTGATGTTAGAGCATCAACATTGAAAATACAAATTATTTCTTGTTCCTGAGGGACTCTCTTTTCTTTCCTTTCAAGCTTGGTCCCTGGATCGCTAATTACCCTCACTCCAGTTGTGAGCGAAATAGCTTCCTCATCATACTCATCTGCAGTCTCCCCAGCGTATGCATGCGTACCTTTAAAATCAGCAAGCAAAAACAATTTTAGCATATAATTCCTGATAACATAGTTTTAGCACTATTGTAGCTACACAAGTAGGAGTAATATTGTTTGTCGGCTAATGAAAACCAGAAAGACTCTAGAGAATTATAAAGTAAACACCATTAGAATCTCAATACCGGATACATTATTCTCTAACACTAAATAGATAGTTGTAATGTAACATTAGAAGATTGCGACCGAGATAGTTACACACACGCTTTTTCATTCTAGACCGTATTATCTGGAAGATTAAGTGAAATTATAAATTGCTTTCATCTTTCTATTGCTCAATTATCATCCATGGTACATCCTTTCCACTACTTGTCATGCCTGGACATTCTATGCCATAGGAGACGAATCAGACACCAACAATTAGAAAATATTGTTGAGTTCAATAACCATCGAAGATTATGAAACTTGAATATCCCATATCAATGTCACCAATGATAATAACATAAAAGCTAAGTTACTCGGACTCGGGTGTGGGTGTCAGATACGGGTGCAGATTTAGAGGTCGGATCCTTCATGATCTATATTTTAATATTTGGAGATACGGATACAATTATGGATACAGGCGTGGGGATTCGGCTAAAAAATTCAATAATCTAAAAGTAGAGTTATAAAACCTAAATTATGAGATATTATGTGGAAAACTTGAGGAAAAGATATTGATCTGGACATAGAGATTTATATATACAATAATATAAGGTATTCTATTTCCTTCAATTTCCCCTTTTGTTTTGATTGAAGAAACCATTGAACCTGTCAAGACTTTCTCCATTGATTTTGGTCAAAATACCCAAAATCAGTTGACCAAATCGGGTACGGATCCCACACCCACACCCACATGGGTACGGATCCGACACGGGTCCTGCACCAAAAGTGAAGAGTCCGAGTAACATAGAATAAAAGTATAAAACTAGGTTCAGTAGTGTTAACAACAAATACCAGCAGAACATTTTAACAGAAAAAGGCTACTAGAAAGAATTAGGGGTTCAAGTGACTAACATATATACCTGATTGGATAACTTGAGGGAGCCCAAAGAATACATATTACTACCAACAATGAAAAGGCAAGCAAACTCCAGAAAGCTGGAATAATCCATGAAATTCGCCATAGTTCACTTAATGGGTCACTTGCATTGAAGTACAGCTGAACCAGAATTAGAAAAGTGAGATAAATTATATATGTTGACGGACATAGTGATTACTAGTAGAGAAGCCAACGATAAGTACAAGAACACGTACATATGTTATCACTATAAACTTTCATCACAAATTACAAACTAGAATTACCTCATAAATTAACCTCACCTGCTCCTTGCAATGTAAGTCCTATTTTCTTACCATACCTACATATTCAAAAAGTACTGAAACTCAACTGTATGTAGCTTTACTTTCATTTTTACCAAAAGATGCTTCTCCTATGGGTGCCTTGGAGCTTACCGTCACTAATTAGCAGAGGGATCTCACAGTTAAGCCACATTTCATGTATTGGACACCATATCATATATTCAGGACTGGAAATTAAATTACCTCATAGCCAACCCAAGCGATTGAAAGCCATACAAAAATTGCAAGGGAATTGGTAAACATTCTATAAAGATCAAGTTTTGCCATGCTTTTCCGCATCTGTAGTTTAGAGTGAAAATTAATCAGTAACTGCGTGAAATAAATACACGAACTAAATTAATAAAGTCATATATGTCTTATGTGGAAGGTTAAGATTTAGAAATAGATTAATTAAATTAGTTATATCAAGTTAGGTTGAGTAGTCTCTTCTCTTCTGTTTGTTTAATCCTTTTCTCTGTAGCACTTCTTAGAAAGTTAAATTCTAACTTGTTGCAAAGATGTAAATTTATCTGTGAAGATACTAACATTATAACAAAATAAACAAATATGGAAAGAATGAAGACACACAATATATATGACATACTTTTAGAAAATACGGAAAGAATATATAATGACATATTTGCACATACATGCATGCATATAGAAAAATGTGGACATAAACAAGAAAGAAGACTTGACGACGAAAACAAGAACAAAGACTTGATACACAAAAAGGTTCAAAGCTTAAATGATGGCCAAATCATTTGTAGATTATCTTGGTGAAAAATACGTAGTTGACAAAATCTCTCCAGCTATCATAATTCCATTCAAATTACCAAATCCAAATGAAACTGATAGAATCTGCGCTAACACACTTGCACATTTGATAGTTTGTTAAGATCCTACAAGCATACCTGTAACTTTTCCAGTGTCTTGGATAATGATGAGAATATCCACAAAATAAACAATGCATCCAAGAAAACAACAGGCAACACCAAATATATCTTGGTTTTCCTTGAGAAGTCATTGATGCTTCCCAAATGCAGTTCAAGTGCTTCAGTATCAATAAAATATGTTAGGCCTAAAAGATACAGTTTTGAGGTTACACCACCAAGTGTAGGCCGAACAACACCATAACCCATTGAAACGACTAAAAGAAGCACACGAGACAATGTCTTCTTTACAGCAGCCATAGTGACTGCCCAAATTGTAATTACCATAGGTCTACTTCCTGTGGCATTAAGATTTGCATATCCCAAGTACAAGATAGGCTAACGAAGAAACTCCGTAGAAGGTCATCAAGGGTACCATTCTCTCAGGTAAATAGCCATCTGGATTTTTCCATACAGTTCTACCAGTGATTGTTGTTCCCTTAAGTTTTGGGTCACAAAACATAAAATAGAGATAGTACATACCAGTACTGTTTATTTTAACCGTTGGGGGAAGCATATTCGCTTCCTGATTCTTTCCTTCAACAAATGTTTGAATACGTAGAGGACACTTTGGATTGTCTGGGTTGTGCTGAATTATAACCTCTCCCACTGTGCAGAACTTTTCTTGAGCTAGTTTTGGAGTACAACACAATGCATTTGACTTTGCAAAAGCAGATTTCTTTCAATCAATCCAGTTCGACTCTGCATCTCATTTTTTGCATTAGCAGATTTCTTTGTCCTCAGAAAAACAATATCTTCAAATCTGCAAAGCTAGGATCAAGTCGTGAGGTAGGAATTTTGAAGGCCAATAGAAAAAGAAAAAAAAGAAAATAAATGGACTACGAAGCATATGTTAGTACATGCATATCTCAAACTAAATTTACTATCCAGCTAAGAAGAAATAAATTTATCAAAGAAGCTAAAAAGAAATAATACAATTATTTAGTAAATATTTTAAATACAATAGAGTAGCTCATGCTCCTTAGAACTTGTTTATGAAAGAAGTGAAGTAAACTTAAATAAGAAAGAGAAGATAATTTCAGCATTGTTTGAAAAAGCGTGGGATGTTTAAACAAGAAGGAAATGGCTCATTTTCAACTTCCCTTTGAGAGTCCCACACCTAATTTGCAAGACCCTCAATTGCAACAGTCTACCTTTTGATGTTTTTACCAAGTTTCCTACTTACCAAATGCACAAAAAGGGTAACTTTCCAGCTCTTTTATTAGATTTACTTCATAGGTGAGGTCTCTGGTTCAAGTCAAGGAAATGGGTAAGTAAAGAGATGGGGGTGAGGAAAGAGGTAGAGCAAGAAGTGCCTAAACAATTTTGTCATTAGTATCGAAACCTTGAAACACAACTAGAAAGCTTAAGTATATTAAATACTACTACAACAGAAAGCCATCCAATTGTTAATATCAAGTAAATGCATAGTCAGGCAACAGATTTTATTTTTTAAAATAAAACAACGGATACTTGTTGATATTGCTTGCATGATGAACCACATAGATTTCATACTAGCAGCAAAGATCTGAAGCATAGCATAAGAAATACCCACACAAACTTCACTCCCAAGGAGTCTAGAGAAGCAGCAATGATAATATACCAAAGTAAAAGTAATGACAAGCTTCAAATGGAAAATAAAAGTACCACTCGTCTCAGCCACAATACACTATTATTTCACAGTTTCTTCAAGCTGTTATCATTAACTGGCAAAAGTTATCCCACAAATTGAGGTTCACAAAGGGGGCCATTTGAAATGCTAAACTCCAGGTTGTCTACCTTCCAGGCCGTCTTCTTATTATTACGCCAAACTCCGCATTGGGTTGTCTATCCTCTGCCATGCCAAACTCGACATCAGGCTGTCTATCCTCAGTCAATGCCAAACTCCGCATCGAGCTGTCTACCCCATGCCATGCCAAACTCGACATCGGGCTGTCTACCCT
Source organism: Petunia axillaris subsp. axillaris (assembly GCA_029990575.1). Lineage (NCBI taxonomy): Eukaryota > Viridiplantae > Streptophyta > Magnoliopsida > Solanales > Solanaceae > Petunia > Petunia axillaris. The sequence continues at coordinate 163,177,451 of JARKNS010000003.1, forward strand.
CAGTCAATGCCAAACTCCGCATCGGGCTGTCTACCCTCTGCCATGCCAACTCGACATCGGGATGTCTACCCTCAGTCAATGCCAAACTCCGCATCGGGCTGTCTACCCTCTGCCATGCAAAACTCGACATCGGGTTGTCTACCCTCAGTCAATGCCAAATTCCGCATCGGGTTGTCTACTCTCTGCCATGCCAAACTCGACATCAGGCTGTCTACCCTCAGTCAATGCCAAACTCCGCATCAGGCTGTCTGCCCTCTGCCATGCCAAACTCAGCATCGGGTTGTCTACCCTCAGTCAATGCCAAACTCAATATTGGGTTGTCTACCCTTAGTCAAACCAATCTCCGCATCGGGCTGTCTATCCTATACCATGCCAAACTCAACATCGGGTTGTTTACCCTCTGACATGCCAAACTCAACATCGGACTGTCTACCCTCAGTCAATACCAAACTCCGGATCAGACTGTCTACCCTCTGTCATGCCAAACTCGACATCGGGCTGTCTACCCTCAGTCAATGTCAAACTCCACATCGGGCTGTCTACCATCTGCCATGCCAAACTCTACATCGGGTTGTCTACCCCTCAGTCAATGCGAAACTCCGCATCGGGCTGTCTACCTCTGCCATGCCAAACTCAGCATCGGGCTGTCTACCCACAGTCAATGCCAAACTCCGCATCGGGCTGTCTACCCTTTGCCACGCTAAACTCAATATCAGGCTGTCTACCCTCAGTCAAACCAATCTCCTCATTGGGCTGTCAACCCTCTGCCATGCCAAACTCGACAACGGGCTGTCTACCCTCAGTCAATGTCAAACTCCGCATCAGGCTGTTGACTCTTTACCATGCCAAACTCAACATCAGGCTGTCTACCCTCAGTCAAACCAATCTCTGCATCGGGCTGTCTACCCTCTGCCATGCCAAACTCGATATTGGGCTATCTACCCTCAGTCAATGCCAAACTCCGCATCGAGCTGTCTACCCTCTGTCATGCCAAACTCAACATCGAGCTGTCTACCATCAGTCAAACCAATCCTTTTACTGGGCTGTCTACGCTCCAGGCTATCTACCTCCAGGATTGTCTATCTTGCAAAATAAAAGCGTAGTGAAAGAAAACTAAATACCTTCTTGTCAAGGGAGGTTTGCCTGTCGTGTCGGGCTGTGTACCATAGTGCCTGCATTCAAAGAAAGATTTGTGAGTTGTGAGGGGGTGGTTTAGTTTGTGCATTCTTGGCTCGCTTTGCGCCTGCTTCTTTTGCATGCCGGGACCTCGGTCAAGCTGGTAGGGGTATATATATAAAGTAGTAAATTATGTAAATATTTTGTAAAGCTTTTGTATGAAAGTATTTTATTCCATTGAGTCATGAACCACATTGTGTAAGACCTTGGTCATTGTTCTTCGGGTTGATCTAGGATTCTCCGCTGAATAACTTTTGAGGTCCCCTCAAAATTCTGCCTCAGTTTTTTCATTTCGAAATTTTTGAAAGGGTCTCAAAAATTTCTGCCAGTGTCGATTCTATCTGTCCTTTTTGGAATTTTTGAGAGTTCCTCAAAAATTCTGCCCTAGTGTCTTCTTTATGGGATAATGAAATTTTTGTATTTATACGCTCGAACCTTGGGTAGGTTGCCTACGTATCCCACTTGGGGAATCAGGTCATAATGTAGTTCCAACTTACATGATACATTGCTGAATAATAAAACCATTAACTAATGCAAGCTCTTAAACATAATATTTTTTGACAACATATGCATTGATTGGTTTTGGCCAAACTTCTCCACCCATTTCTGCCAGTATTAATGCTCCTCCAGTTAGGACTCGGTGGACCATGTATGGCCCTTGCCAATTTGGTGCAAACTTGCCTCTTCTTGATTGGGGAATATCTTTTTCAGCTCTAATTGTCCAAGTTCAAAAGACCTTTCTCAAACTTTCTTGTTAAATGCTTTAGTTGTCCTCCTTTGATATAATTGCCCATGACATATCGCATTCATTCTCTTGCCATCGATGAGTGCTAACAGCTCCATCCTTTTTTTGATCCATTCAGCGTCTTTCAATTGTGCCTCTTGAATGAACCTTAGAGATGGTATCTCGACCTCTGCTGGTATCACTGCTTCGGTGTCATACACTAACAGGTAAGGAGTGGCTCCTGTTGATATTCTCATTATAGTGCGGTACCCTAACAATGCATAGGGTAAGTTTTCATGCCATTGCTTTGAATTGTCTGTCATTTTGTGCAGTATCTTCTTGATGTTCTTGTTGGCTGCCTCAACCGCTCCATTCATTTGAGGTCTATATGCAGTGGAATTACGGTGCCTGATCTTGAAATTGTTACAAGTTGCTTTCATCAAGTCACTGTTGAGGTTAAACCTATTGTGAGTGATGATTGATTCAGGGATGCCAAATCTACAGATCATCTTGTCGCGAACGAAATTTGCTACCACTTTCTTTGTCACTGACTTGTATGATGTAGCTTCCACCCATTTAGTAAAGTAATCAATAGCCACCAATATGAAACGGTGTCTGTTTGAAGCGGCAGGTTCGATTGGTCCTATGACATCTATTCCCCGGGCAGCAAAGGGCCAAGGTGACCCCATAACATTCAACTCGCTGGGAGGTACTCGAATCATGTCTCCATAGACTTGGCATTGATGACATTTCCTTGCGTGTATTATGCAATCGTGCTCCATTGTCATCCAGAAATATCCAGCCCTTAAGATCTTCTTTGCGAGCAGAAAACCATTCATGTGTGGGGCCGCACGTCCCATAATGTATTTCTTCTAACAATCTTGCAGCTTCTTTAGTATCTACCCATCTCAGTAAGCCTAGATCAGGTGTTCTTTTGTATAGGACTTCGCCTCTAAAAAAAAACCATTTGCCAATCTCTCCAGTGTATTCTTTTGAGGACTTGTTGCATCTTTAGGGTAAGTTCGATCTTTGAGAAATCTCTTGATGTCGTAGAACCAAGGTTGTCTATCCAACTTTTCTTTCACATGATAACAATATGCTGGTTGCTTCCTCACTGCCATGGGTATTGAGTCAATGTAATTCTCTTCAGGATGTTTGATCATGGAAGATATGGTGTCCAAAGCGTCTGCGAACTCATTTTGTAGCCTAGGCACATGCCGGAACTCTATCTTGGTGAATCTCTATTTCAGCTCTTTTATGCATTCAAGATACGACAATATCTTAGAATTCTTTGCTGTCCATTCTTCTCGGACTTGGTGAATCAACAAATCAGAATCTCCAATTGCCAACAACTCTTGTACGTTTATATCTACCACCATGCTAAGACCCAGGATGCAAGCTTTATATTCCGCCGTGTTGTTGGTGCAAGGAAACCTCAATTTGGCTGTAATAGTATAATGCTGACCAGTCTTGGAGACTAGTACTTCTCCAATGCCGACTCCTTTGAAATTTACTACTCCATCAAAGAATAATCTCCAACCGTCATATTCCTCTGCGCTGTCTTCTCCTACAAACATGACTTCTTTATTAGGGAAATAAGTGTACAGAGGTTCGTAATCATCATCCATAGGATTCTCGGCCATATGATCTGCCAAGGCTTGAGCTTTCACAGCCTTTTGAGTGACAAAAGTAATGTCGAATTCACTGAGTAGCATTTGCCATTTGGCCAACTTTCCAGTAGGCATTGGCTTTTGGAAGATGTACTTGAGAGGGTCTATCCTTGATATCAGCAGAGTTGCATATGATGTCAAGTAGTGTCTCACCTTTTGTGCTACCCAAGTCTGTGCACAGCAAGTGCGCTCCAGTAATGTGTACTTGGCTTCGTAGGGAGTGAACTCCTTACTCAGATAGTATATTTCTTGCTCCTTTCTTCCAGTTGAGTCATGTTGCCCCAATACACATCCAAATATTGAATCCACCATAAATAAGTACAAGATCAAAGGTCCCCCAGGTTCGGGGTGGAACCAGCACGGGTGGACAAGACAGATACTTCTTTATCCGGTCAAATGCTTTTTGGCAGTCCTCAGTCCATTAAATTGCTGCATCTTTCTTCAATAAATTGATGATCGGTTCACAGATGACTGTTGATTGAGCTATGAATCGACTGATATATTAGAGTAGTCCTAAGAAGCTCATGACCTCTTTCTTACTTTTCAGTGGCGGTAATTCATTGATGGCTTTGATCTTGGATGGATCTAACTCAATGCCTCTTCTGCTGATAATGAAATCCAGAAGCTTCCCTGCTGGGACACTGAAAGCACACTTTGTTGGATTCAGCTTCAAGTTGTATTTACGTAAGCGATTGAAGAACTTGCGTAGGTTATCGAGATGCTCTGAGCTCTTCTTTGACTTGATGATCACATCATCCACATATACTTCAATTTCTTTGTGCATCAGGTCATGAAACATGGTTGTCATTACCCTCATGTAAGTTACCCAAGCGTTCTTCAACCGAAATGGCATAACCTTGCAGCAATAGGTTTCCCAAGATGTAGTGAAAGCTGTCTTCTCGGCATCTTCTTCATCCATAGGTACTTGATGTTAATAGGCAAAATAATCAACGAAAGACTATAGTTCATGCTTCGCACAATTGTCAATCGGGATGTGTATATTTGGCAAAGGAAAGTCATCTTTTGGGCTGGCTCTATTCAGATCTCTGTAGTCTACACAAAATCTGAGTTTCCCATCTTTCTTTGGCACTGGGACAATGTTGGCTAACCAAGTCGGGTATTTAATTGATTTCAGAATTCCCTCATTGAGCTGCTTGGTTACCTCTTCTCTAATCTTTAGCAAGGTAGATGACTTGAAAGTTCGGGCTTTTTGCTTGACTGGCGGAAAGATTGGATTGATGGGCTATTTGTGAACCACCACATCCGTGCTTATGCCGGTCATGTCATCATACGACCATGAAAACACATCCTTATATTCTTTAAGAAATTCAGTATACTATTTTCTTTCCTCTGCAGTGAGATGTACACTGATTCTTGTCTCTTTTACTGTCTTATCATCTCCCAAATTTATTACCTCAGTCTCTTCTAGGTTTGGTTTGGGCTTATTTTCAAATCTTTCAATTTCCTCTTGTTTTGCTTCATCAAACTCATCATAGTCAAAATCAGACTCTCCAAGCTCCGTAGTTCCATTACATGTTGCAGTTGTAGACTTAATGGAATTATTAGTTTGAATATAAGGTCTGTGGTAAGCTCGGGCCAGGTTGCTGGTCCAGTTATTCTTCAGTGCAGCTCCAGATTCGGCTTTTACAAGTCTAAGAGGTTTAACATGCTCTTCTAGGATCACACAGCAGTCTTCGTCAGATAGGAACAGTTTTTGGAGGCCTGCCAGTAAATCTTCTTTAGCATCAACAATCTTCGTCTCAACCCCTTGTGCTGTAGATACCTCCCCATTCCGACCATCTAAGTAGCCAAACGAGATGAAAATATGTAAGAGAGTTTTGGTGCTTCTCTTATAGTATTTGAAGTCCAGCGAAGCTTCTTCCATACTTTTCTCATAAGTCACGATGTACCCTATGCCAGCTTTCTCGTTGTCGGGCCTCATCACAATTTGAATTGGCTCAACCATGCCATCTAGGTTTTTGCCCAAATTTTTCCCAGGTTCATAACCTTGCCTTATCATGATTCCTATAACCCAGTCTCCAGGCCACTTTGCAGGCTCTGAGAGTATGTATAGCTCTTCAATAACTACCTCCATTGGTGTAAGTTCGGGTATTTTAGGTAGCCATACTTGATTTCCCCTTGTCTCTTCAGAAATGTGTTTCCAGTTAGGACGAGCATTAGGTGAGTATATCGGCCGCTTCTTTGTTTTGGCAGGTATGATCTCACGAAATTCACAAGAAGACACATCCCAATCAGATATTAGGGGTTCCCAGACCAAGTTCCCTTCTTCATAGCCTTTGCCTAGTCCGTCCCAATAAGCATTGTAGAAACTTCTCCTTTTCTCTTCAGTCCCTGGTGGTGTGTTGACCAACTTAGGAGTGAAGTGTGCAGTATATCCTCCTTGGACTGTGTTAGTGGGATTCCAACCTTTGTTGTAGTTTTTGTAGTATCCTCCTCAGTTACCTTGGACTGTGTTAGTGGGATTCCAACCTTTGCTGTAGTTTTTGTAGTATCCTCCTCAGTTACCTTACAATGTTCCCACAAGCTCCACAGTATAGAAGGTTTGTCCGTCAAGAGCATTCCCTTCAATTGCTAGTATGGTTTGTTCATTATAGATGGAGTTGCTCCCCTCGCCAAATACTTCCAACTCTTTGTTGTCCCACTCAAACTTCACTGTCTGGTGCAATGTAGAAGGTATCGCCCCATCCAAGGTCTCCCTAGTAGTAGGTTGTAAGAAGCGGAGATGTCTATGACATGAAACTCAGCAGTGAACTCCACGGGACCAACCATGATGGTTAAGTCAATTTCCCCAATGGTGCTTCTTTGTGAACTGTCGAACCCCTTCACCTTCACGTCGCTCTCCCTTATCTTGCTTTGATCAATCCTTATTCTCTTCAGAGTAATAAATGGAAATATGTTCAAGCCGGACCCCCTCATCGATCAAAATTCTTCCCACAAACCAGACTTTGCATTTCATGGTGACATGCAAGTCCTTATTGTGACTCAATCCCTCGGACAGTAGCTCATCTTCGTGGAAGGCGATTCGATTGGATTCCATAACTTGCCCGACCATGCTAGCCAAGTTTCAACTGTGGTGTCCATTGGGACATGTGCTTAATCTAGTACTTTCACTAAGGCATTTCGGTCATTCTCTGATTTGGTGGGTGACGAAACAGTTTTGGTTTCAACAGTGAAGGGTAGTAGGTTGTTTTGCGGTGCTTGTAAGTGGGGTAGGGAATGTCTTTTTTCGGGGAGCAGTGGATCTTTGTCGTGAGGGCGGGTAGTTTTGTTTGGTTCGAAGGTTCCATTAGCATGGACAAGAGGAATCCAATTCTCCAACTCAAACAACCTTTGCTCCAGCTTAGCATAATCATCATAGGCAACCACACCTTGCTTTTCAGGGGTTCCATTTCCAGCTTTGTCAAACTCAGTCATGATATTACGTCTTGTCCTTGTCCTTGTAGGTAAAAGGGGAGGTGTTAGAATCGATCCTCTAGATCTTAACCGGTACTGCGGCGTTGCCAGAATGCACAAACCAAACTTCAGGGACTTGAGACTAAAATATAAAAAACAGAGAAAACAATGTGAGTAAATGTTAGCATTAATAAATTCGTGTACTATCATGCAAGGGACCTCTTTTGTGCCAGAGATAGGCCTACAGATGATTCAAAGTAATGTTTGCGCCAAATACATCATTTCGTTTGCTTAAGCGTAATCAACACAAGTCTAAAAACCCAATAATAACAAAGTTTTATTTGATTTGATTGGCTTTATTACAATCAATAGTTTTGAAAGGAAGGCAACGACTTGACTCAACGAAAAAGACAACTTGAAATGAAAAATTACTCGACTAAAGATGACTGGACTACGTGCCAAGCAAAGAGGTTCTCGTATCAAGCATCAGCTCCAACATCTTCTCCCTCCTCTTTTTCCTCGGTCTTTTCTTTGGGTCCATTTATTAAGTTTGCTGGCGGAGGGTCAACGAACATCTCGGTAAGGTCTTTTCCAGCTTGCATATCACCCAAAGCCTTTGTAATGAACTCACAGATTTTTATTCACATTGCTTCCTTTTATGCCAACGGTACTGATTTAAAGTAGTCTCCCCATCCTTTGAGCAGGTTTTGCAGATTCCCAGCGGCTTGTCTTGCTGCCACGGTTTTGCCTATCTAGTACTTAAGTTCATCTCCTTTGATTCTTTCCTTTAATTGTCTTCTCATCTCCCTTTCTTGTGTTATCCTTAATTCTTTCTTACTTTGGTCGAACTTATGCCGCATTTTCTTATACTTCTCCGTAACACTTGGAGTTTCAGCTTTCCTTTTCAACGTGGTCTTTGATCGAAATTTCTCTCTGTCTTCACTGAGCCATAGAGGGTAGGTCAAAGTAGTGCCGGGGTTCACCCTGCTGTCTCGGCCATGGAAAAATTGCATAGTAGCCCTTCCTTCCCACATTGCCAATATTGTACCAACCATCAAATGTTCAATGTCTTTTATGTCAACGTTAAAACTTCTTCCTTTTGTCAGCTGAGGAGTTTGCTGTGTCATTCCTACTTTCCGAAGGATTCTTAGGGGAACATAGTGATGAGTTCCTCAAAATCCAATCAATGTCAAGAAAGTGGTGTCTCGACTCTGTATGGAGATGGTGAAACCAACACAGTTTTCAATTACCCATTGCACTTCTTGTAACTCTTCGAACTTGGCATACCATCCTCGCATGTTTGCGGGGTCTTCCCATACTGTCGTGCCAGCCATGCGAGTTCTACGTGAGAGGATGCCACCAACCCTCGATGCCCTCGGTGCTATTGGACTAATGGTGACTTTGTGTAAGTGTTCTATCAACCACATTTGTAGCAAGATGTTGCAACCTTCAAAGAAGTCCCCTCCTTTTCTACACTTGGTCAGAGCTTGGCAGATTTATCGCACGATCATTGGAACCAAACTCACTAGGCGCTTGTGAGCACCTTTACGCAGTCCTTTGATTACTCTTCCCAACCTTATGTCGGTATTTTTTTCTTTTTTTGTGGAAGACCACACTTCCTAAAAAAGCAATGATGAAGATAGTAGACTCAGTCCATTCCCGTTCTTGAATTTCTCATTCCCCTGTCCAATTGTGCCTAAGAGTTGGATCTCCAAATCTAGAATATAGATATTTCAAGGTAACCTTTCCCTCATGCACTCCCTCGACGTATGGATCATAAGGAGCTTGCATCAGCTCAATGAACTCTTTAGGCTCCACACCTCGAGGGTAAATCATGGTCTCAGCCCTAGGTTCTAACCCTGCCAGACCTCCAATTTCTTATAACATCGATGCCAACTCCAAACTGTTGAAATGAAATACAGCCCTCTTGTAATCCCAGAAATGTGTAGCAGCTTCGACCAAACCAGACACGACAGTGTAAGCCTTAAGGGCCACCAATTCTCCCAACACCTTTTGAACATGGAACTTACTGACTGCAGCCAAATCTTCCCACCAGAGCCTGATCACACCCAAACAAACAATCAACATTTGTGCAAACATCTCTTTGAATCTATGCGAGGATGAAGTTTCGTCTTTTCCGGGTTAAGAACCCTTTTTGACGCTTGGGCAAGGTTTGCTAATAGACTATGACGTGTCAAAGACGTATATCCTCCCTAAGCTTTGAACGTATTTTAAAATTAAACATGTAAGTGCACCCCATTTATTCTCAACTTACCACCAAAAATATTGTACTTTTATAAATCAATTTTGACTACAATAGAAAAAGACAAAAAAGAAAAATAAAAAATTTGGATCCTCATGCATCTTTGATTCAGCGTCGGACTTCTTCAACTTCTTTTGCATCTTCCCAATGTGTAACTGAGCAACGATCAAGTAAACCATGGCTAGCAATCCTCCACCTCCGTCTCTATGATTATAACTTTCATTGTACTTTTCCTCGAACCCCTTGTTTAGACCTTCCAGTTCTCGATCTAGATCTTCTACCTCATGTATATGCCTCTTTCGCTCTTCCTTCCTTAACTTCTCGGACATCTTCAGTTTCTCTATCAACCATCTAATTTTATATTAATTTTCAGCTTCTTTGTCTTTGACTGTCCTAGGTATGTCGGCTTTAGGAACGGGAACGGGAACGTCTTTTATGTCATTACGCAATCATTCCAGATAGCCAACTCCATAGCCTGTATGATATCTATTTGGTTCAATTGAATTTTCTTCAGCAAACATCTTTTCATTCCATATCCTGTAAATTTCTGGTACGAACGGGATTTTGTCTTCTTCATAATCAACTTGGAATCGAACTGTGTCTCCTACCAATGAAATATCCTGCCTTCTGCCTACTTGCCTTAAAGCTCTGATAGATATGTAAGGCTAGAGACCGCGTATACCCATAAGGACTACAAATGATTTCATCTCCGACCAGAGCAAAACCTATGGAAAAGTAAACAAGGGATACATCCATTGTATGTCTCCATCTTTCAAGTTCTTCAACAATAGGTAGCACTCATGAGTAGTGCAAGGTACTTGGAACCTATTGACTCCATAGTGTTGTGCCAATATGTGGTTTGAACGACACATGTTGTAGAACTCCTGACCTGCATTTGGCTTCTTTTGAAGGTGTTAGGTCAGCCACACTTGTAATAATAAGTTACAATCTTCAAAATTTTGAGCCTCATTCTTGCACCTCCCCAAGGCTCTAAGGATGTCTACTAATATAGTGAGAACCATAGTGCAAATCTTTTTTATACCGTAGAATAAAGCATGTGTGAAATGAACTATCTTTGTGTTGATTTCATAGTGCATTCCTTCTGGGAACACGACAACGCCAAAGAACACTACCGCAAATATAAAAATTCTTTTGCACTTCCAATCATAGTGTGATGCAAACTCTACTTTGTGTTTTTCATAACTCTTCTCATGGTCGAATTTATCATACAAATACATACAGCTGAATTTTGATCGTTGTAAAATTTTGGGTACATCATTTGTTCGAAAATCGAATGCTTTCAAAACTCCTCTTTAGTAGGTTGACGCGGTACAATAACTCTAGCGTCTTTCCATCTATGTCCCTTTCTTCTCAATCCTGGATCTTCAATAAAACCTCCGATTTCCTCCAAAAGTGGCATCATTTTGAACTCATCATCATCCCAAAAGCAAGTGACGGCTTCAATAATGAGTTTATTGGGTTCAACATCCATTAGTGAAGGAAAGTAACCCAATATTTTACTTAATTTAAATTGACCAGCTTCTCCCAAATTTCTATACAAGGCCCTTATCTCCCTTGGAATGTCGATGATCATGCCAAACCGATGGTAGTCTTTGTGACTCATGGTAGCTTGTAAAAAAAGAAAATGTTAGACTCAACCCCCCTTTCCCATTTGAGAATAAATGGCGTACATTTGGCATTTTAATTTTAAAAATATGCACACATAGTCATATCTAGACGCCCTTTGGAGTTAATAACTCGTCTGGGTTTGGTTTAGATACGGTGAGCTAAAGACTTAGGCGTGGCCGTAGTCGTAGTTTCCTAAAATGATATGATTCATGAACTTAATAACGTCTCCACTAAGAGTTTGGTGCTACTAGATCGGTTCTTTCAAGCGGACAACTTGAAAGTTGAAGGCTTACGAACTGCCAAAAGCTTCGCTAATTAGCTAATTTTGCAAGACCTCCTCCTAAAGGTTTATTTTGAGTGAGAAAAGGGGCGGTCGTGGGTTCCACGCAACCGTCCCTTCCTATGGGCTTTAAGATTTAAGAGGGCGCCAGGAGTGGCAGACGTTAAAAACGATGATGTCAAATAATTTACAATATTTAAAGAAAATACAATACATTAATAAATTGTGGAAGTAAATAAAAGGAAAAAAAAAGAAAACAAGTTAGTATGCAATAATAATAGTTAATACAAAATAGATAATAAAAAAAGTAATAAATCTCAAAAATTAAAGCTCGTTATGGTTAGGATTTTGGTTATCCCAGCGGAGTCGCCATTCTGTCATACCCAACATTTTACTCAACTCGAAGCGAGTCAATACTCGGGTTTGACTGGGTAACTCGTTTGACTTAAAGATTAGAGTCACCACCTAATATGGATTTCTAAGGTGTATTAGGCCACCTAAAAGTCTAAGGTCGGGTCTTTTATTAACGTATTCAATTTCAGATATTCGAGGGTAAGAAGTCCAAATGACTTGGGGAAGAAGGTATGAGGTACTTCCCCAAGTCCCACAAAAAGTGGTTCCCGCCCAAGCAATTATTTTTGGGATGTCTAAACAAGTTATAAATGTTGTCATATTCACGAAAATGTATATTACTAACTTAAAGAGTCAAATTCACAATTAATTACGGAATGAAATCTATTTGTGCAAAAATAGTGTATAAGGGCAGCATGTACATGCAACTGGGCTTTTAAATTTATGAGAATGGCCTAAGCCCTATGCCTAATCACGCATTTGGCCCCAGGTTGGTAAACATATATCAGGATAGGCTAATATCGCAATGAGATGGTTCAAATTAGTTTACTTGTGCTATTTTCAGCATCTATTTATAATTTGTAGCAATAACAAATTTTGCAAAAAAAAAAAAAAGGCCAGTTTGACGAAACAGTTCAAAATTGGTTAGAAAACAAGTTGAGGTTATTTTTGAAATAAAATATTAGCCATTTAGGATTGGTGTGACTTGACATTAATTGTCGAGCCCTAACCTTAATGGCTATTTCATTTTTGGAGCCACTTTTGAAAATATATAGGTATAGAGAGGCTATTTTGGAAAAAGGGATCACGGAACATACAAATGCACATAAGGGCTATCACACGTAATATATATAAGTATAGGCATGCAAAATACATGATAATATTTATCTAAACTTGAAAATACATATAAGTGTTAGTATGGTTGACCCCAATAATCCATACACCCTTATACACTATGAGATTAATGTACAAGAGTTTAGGAGTTGTAAAATTTGTTTAAACAAGCAAACAGGGCCAGATTTTAAAAAGGTTTTGGGCACAGCTTAGTTATGCAAAAGGGGGCGATCTCATTTACTAAGAACGATTCAAATTAAGCAGCTAATCACGAAATAAGCCCCTATTTGTAAGAAATCACATATTTTAGCAGTTTAAGCATGAAAACTATGTTGGATTTCGATTTTAGAGACTAAGTGTACTGTATCAGTCGACTAGGCATAAGAAATAACCCTATTATCATGATTTTCAAATTCTATATGTGAATGTTTCAATCAGACTTTAATGGGCCTAATTCAAATCATGTAATAGGTTTCAGTTATCAGTTAGAAATATAAAGATTTCTATGATGCAATCCCATAAATATAATGGGAGAGTGAGAGAAGGCCCCTGGATAGCCAATTACACCGTCTTCGTGACTGTGTTAACCTTTTTTAATCGTGTACAACAGGGAAAGTCCTAACAAATATACACATAAGGGGATGCTACAGAAGAGAAGGCATGTATTAAAGCCCCATTCTTTAAACCTCAAGTTAAAACTGCCCAGGTTACTCCTAATCCCAGTTTTTATGCGTTAGAAATCTGTATCAACATAATGTAGTTGTTGAACCACATTCATTCAATATCCTGCAGTCAATAACACTGGTATGGTCCTTTTAGACCATCCTAGCATGATGTATAAGGGTTAACAGGGACTAAAGGAAACTCAGAACTAAAGCGCAAAGTGACAGGGTCTCAAACCAGTGCAGACAGTTTAAGGCATGCAAACATAAGCAAAGAAAGAGCATGTAGGAAAACCAGGCATAAGCAAGTGTAAACTATAGGCAACAGTAGAGATATACCTTCTGAGCAACAGTAGTAACCAAACAAAGTGCAGAAGATGCTAAGTACTAGCAAAGACAGAGTCCAGAAGAGAGCAGGGTCCTTTCAATGGTCTTGAAAGAAAATCAGAGATTAATATGCAGTATTTTGTGTGTCTAAGTGTGAAAATTGTGCAAGCTTGTGCTTCTTTGTATCGAACTATTTGTTCTATGACAAGAAGACCAGTTTATGTAGTTGTAGGGTGAGGATTTAAGTGCAAACAGGCAGGATACCAAGAAGGCAAGGAAAAACTGTCTCCCTTAATTAAAAGGATTCAAAAAAGTATCCTTACCAAATATAGTTCAGTCAATCCCTAAATCTAAGGCAAATAAAAACTTAAAACCAATATAGTTTCTCTTATTCACACCTAATGAGGTCTAGGTTCAAAACTAGTGTGTTCAACAGTTTTAGGATCGAAAATATCCTTAACATATGTGAGAGATTCCCATTAATACTAGGTTAATCAAATAACCACTTTCCATTCCAGTTTTCAATTAGAATTTCACATTGAAACTAATTAGGATACTTTAATCACATAGGTCAGATCTCAAGCTAATTAAAATATATTATTCACAAAGATGGCATGCTGAAATAGGATGATCGATTAGATATATTTCACAAAATCAATTCCTAAATCAAAATGGGTTCCAGACTTGAAACTAGTGAAGTTGGTGCAGGGTTTAAGCTATGATCAAAGAAGGTTCAAGCATACAGTATTTAACTAGTCAGTGACTTAGGCAAAGATTACGAATCATGTGAGATAAGCAATTAATAAGGAACCAAAGATTATGTTAATTCACAAAGGCAACTAGGCAATTTTAGACTTAATAATCACATAGGTCCAAGAACAATTAGAGAAGAAAGAAAAAGCTAAGGGTTGCCCGTTTATCAGAATCGGGTAGGTCTTGACCCGTCTCAAATGTGTTGGAATGAAGGATTTCATTCCTTATTTTGTAGTAGTAACGCCTTAGGTTCCGTTTAGTCATGGCCAGAGACTGTTTCCGGCGACTGAAATTCTCATCGGTGAGGGGTCAGTTGAAACGACCTCGGTCAGTCGTTTCGGAAGTTAGGACTCCGATTGGCGTGCCGATAGTTTTAAAATATGCGTAATGTCCATTAGAACCTGTCTGTAAAATTTGAGCTAAATCAGACCTCGTTTGGTAGGCATCGGAAGAAGGTTTCTGTTTTTATTGGCGATAAATATTAAAAAAAGATTTTTGAGCTCGGTTTTGCCGAATGAGCTCCGATTCGAAATCCGAAAGCGCCGTTAGGTTCGTATGATTATTTGTGATTTTTGTAAAATTTCGAAAGTTAATTTTGATGTTGTTCGGCTAGTTTCCGCTAAAATGCCGAAAGTTAAATAATTTGACTTTTTCTATTTAAATTCGTATCTTGAGTTTCGGAAGTCCGATTTGAGATCCGTCTTCGCGAGTATGTTACATATATTTTTTATAACTTGTATGCAAAAGTTGGAATTATTTAGAATATCGTAGGGTACCTTTTTAATTTTCGTCTCGAAAAGAAAAGAAAAGAAAATAAAATTAAAAAAAAAAGACAAAAAAGGGAAAAAGGTAGGCGGTGGTCTTCATCACCCCTACCTAACTAATATATATACTAACGAATACAGAAATAGGAGAACAAAAAAAACAGAAACGTGAGACAGAGAAATTATTAGAAAAAACTGCCAGAAAATGAGAAAAGGGGCCGGAAAAAAGTAGAATTTTCACCCTGAAACATTCAGGTAATGATCCTAATATATTATTTGAGTTTATTACGTATGTTTAAATATATTTTTACGATAGAAATTGAGATATTAGACATCATCCTAATAAGTTCAATTAATAGTTTAAAGGGTCAAATGGACCCCGATAATGAAATTGAATATATATTCGTACTCAGTGAGTTATGGGCAATATATAAATGTAATTTATTTGGGGTTATGTGACCTTAAACCCTGTACATAGGCCTCGCCTGCGTATTGCGTATGCGAATAGGGTATCAGGTTCCTAACCGGATTGCCCTAAGATGTGAGGAATGAAGCCTTTAGCCTAATTTGATATATTTTTCTGCTTATTGAATACAGTGGGATCGTTTGGCAATGAATCCAAAGGAAAAAGCGGTTATTGAGTGGATGTACTAACTTTGTAACAAGGTAAGTGTTTATATCCATTTCTTTGGAGGCACCTGGCCTCATGGATTTTCTACCACGTGTTCCTTACGTGTGTAGCTGCCGCTAGGCGTACTCATTACGCCTTCGCTTTGGATTTACATTGTATATTATATGTTATGTCCTGTTGTTGGTATTGCATTAAGGATCTGAGCATTGTACTCTGGCTGTGAGTTGGCATCTACTTTCCGGCTATCGATGAGAGTCCCGCGCCGGTGAAGGGTTATTATTGCATCATATTTCATTCATATGCATTACATTGCATTATATTGAGGGTAGGAGGATTCCGCCCTCGGAGCAGGAGGATTCCGCTCCATTGCATCATATTGAGGGTAGGAGGATTCCGCCCTCGGAGCAGGAGGATTCCGATCCATTGCATCATATTGAGGGTAGGAGGATTCCGCCCTCGGAGCAGGAAGATTCCGCTCCATCTATTTGGCACATGTGACACCATTGCATCATACTGCATTCATCCTATTTAATTGCACCGTGTGCTGACTATTGTGTGACTATCATGCTGTGTTTTGTGTATGCGGTATGTATACCATATTGTGGACAAATTTCAGTTTGTTTATGTATTTTTGGCTCGTATTCTGAGTTGCGGGGATCGGGTTGCACGCCACAACGGTATAAATATATGGATAGGGTTGCACGCCGCAACGGTATAAATATAGGGATAGGGTTGCACGCCCCGACAGTATGAATTTGTTCTGGCTATCTTACGTTCCAGGATTTATTGAATTTGTGATTCCATACATGTTTCTAGTTATTATTTGGCTCTGCCTTTTCATAATTTAAATAAGAGGAATTTTGTTTATCTGTTTCTTTTCTCCCTGGCTAGCTATCCTATTCTTTGAGGTGGCTAGTCTGCCCCACTTATTGAGTCCTTTTCACTCACCCTTGTTTGTTGTTTGTTTCTTGTCTATCTATTTCGTTTCGGCAGGTTCGCTCCAGGATTGAGTTCGCCACGTTGTGAAGGAGCGAAGACGACTTCAGCTGTCAGGGTGAGCCAGCTTTTATTCCGGATGGCCACCAGTTTATTGATTGTTATTTCAGTTGCATTTTGCTCCCTTCAGGAGGTATTTCTCTTCTTTTGTACTCTTAGATGTCTAGTCTGGATAGCCCTAAACTTAGTATGTTGGGTAGTTAGCTGTAATTTTCTTTCGTACAGCTTAGAAGTGTCAATATGTCTGTGTGTTTTTTTAAGTCTTGTCCTTATTTATGAACTATTATATTTATTTTCCTAATTTAATTGGTAAGGGTTCGCCTGACGGGTCTAGGGGAGGATGTCGGGTGCCCGCATGGCCTAACCGGATTCCGGGTCGTGTTAGTTGGTATCAGAGTCATGTTTAGAGTCTATCCAGACTAAGACAGTGTCTAGTATTGTCTCGCTGATGGGTACGTAAACGTCCGTACTTATCTACGAGAGGCTATGATGACATTTAGGAAGTTTCACTTTCTTCTTTTCTGATCGTGCGTCGGTCTAGGATGCAAAAGTATTTTTATTAATTCCTTCGTGGTAATTGTGAACCCTTGTGCGGTGAATCAGCAAACGGTATGAGTTCAAGACGAAGCATTTTAGCCTGGGGTTAGCACCGACGAAGCCCCGAGTGTTTTTATCGTGCTGACGATCTAGTTACGGAGGTCCCAGTTGTACGAGCTCGCGATGGGCAAGGGAGCAGGGCCTTGTGGTTCCCTTGGCTTTCTACGATGCTTTTACGAGAATCTTGGCGACCCAGATACCGCGAGAATCTATTATTCGCCAGGCAGCTTATCAGGTTGCCGCAGATGCAGACGTTCGGTCTCAGGGAGCTCCTATTCCAGTTCTTAATATTGCCGCAGTAAAGTATGTTCCGGAGGCAGCATGTGTTGTGCCTCCCGTTGTTCTGGCTGGTTAGGTAACTGAGGTAATTATTCGGTCCGAGTGCTCAAAGAGGTTGCATTATTTTACGCGGTTGAACATCTCGATATTCCCAAGCAATGCATTAGATAATCCTTGTTTAAGTTTTTTTTTAAAAAAATAAAATGATATCAGTGTATCCTTCAGGCTCTTGATTATATCGAGCGATATGGTGTTGATTATTCTGCTTTTCGGTTTCAGTGTCCAGCCTTGAATTGGTGGGTTGCTTTCTTATTAGTTAGCTTGGTTTGGTTTTTCTGCTAGATTCATGGGAAAAATTCCTTTCGAGTAGCGAGTGAGATGAAAAGTATTTCCAGTTTGAGTGGATTAAACAGGGTAGCCTGTCGGTTAGTCTGTTGGTTTCAGAATATGAGATTGTATTCTATAGAATGGCTGAATATGCATTAGAACTAGTCCATGAGCCTTTTGAGAGATTCAAAAATTTATTGCTGACCTTTCTCCTTCCTTGAGATCCCGGATGGCTCGAGAAATTGAGGTTGGGACTTTATTTGATTTCGTTGTTGATATTGCTCGAAAGTACAAGGCATACCATAAGTTAGAGTGGGAAAAGATAGAGCGAGAGAGCGAGAAATCCCGTGGCCCTAGTGGGTAACCATGGTACCTCATTTGGAGGTAAGAGTTCTGATTATTTTGGGAGGTCACCTTCCAGGTTATCTCAGCTTGTAGAGCGTGATTTTCAAAGTGCGCGAGTAGTTCATCAAGATTAGACCCAGTTTTTCTCTTTATAGCTATCAACAATCTGTCCAACTTCCATTTTCACTGAAAATGTGTTATCATTGTTGTGAGCCTGTCATCTTTGGTGGAGTTCTCCCTTACTCCGGCAAGTAGAAAGTCGTCCTTTCTCTTGTCATCAGGCACCTGCACAGTCGCAGGGGATTTCCTTTAGATCTTAATCAGCCAGAGAAATGCCACCATCCAGTAGCGGTTGAGAGCGTGGTGGTAGTAGTTCTTCAGAAGGTAATTATCAGTGTAGCGGCTTAGTTCAGCCGCAGAGGCAGTTTTATAAACTGCCAGCCTGGCAGGATGCTGAGGCATCCAATGTAGTAGATCCATGTGTTTCTTCTTCCCTTATATGTGAGTAAGATTTGATTCTTTCGATCGATCTAGAGATGGTGTGTTTTATCATGTTTCGATGGTTTCCTTGGATGTCGTTTCTATTAAGAATCGGTTGCGGAAGAGGGGTGACCTTCTGATATGATTTATTCCTGGCATTTATGATGACCCTACTAGTTTATCTGGCTTAAATGTGAGGGGTTTGTGAGTGAGTATCGGTATTTTTCTGCTTGGCAGCTTGTTATGCCACCTTCTGTTATTATGTCAATTCAGTTTACCGCTCCTCGGAAATTAGTGTTGGTAGGATGATGGGATTCTTATTCGTCACCATCAGAAAGTGTTATCGTTTCTTCCGGTGCAAAGTGATAAGTAAGTAATATGCAACTTATCTGCCTTCCTTTTGTTCAAGATGTTTGTAGAGTCATGTTATTTCATGAGCTTGTCTTAATTATAAAAGGGTTTCTGGTAAACTATCAGAGTTTCCTTCTTATTGGGAGATTAAGTTGGCATAGATGTTGTTCCATAAAGCTCATTTAATGTCTATCTCTTCAATTGCGATTCTTTGGCTCACCTGACTCGGAAATAGTCTAGCTTTGGTAGCCAAGCAAATAAGAAGATGAACTTCCTGAAGCTCTAATTATTTCTATTGTTGATCCATTTCCATTTCTTCTTCGTCCGGCACTTGTGAGCTTGGGCGATTGGTAGCCGCTTGTAATGTTCCCTGTGTTGAGCCAGAGCACGTGTTATTGTAGCCGGGTAAGCATATTATTGTTTTGGATATCAGTTTATCCGGGTATCCATTCCCATGTATAGTATAGTGCTGGTTCTGTTTTTGCGGATCATCCAGTTTCAGGGGAAACTCTGCCGAAATTTTTATAAAGAAGTACCATCCATCAGGCGGTGGTGTTTACGGCAAAGGTATGGAGTTGTGAACTTGAGAGTTGCAGCTAGTTGGCAACTCGAAAGGGTAGTTTGGTAGTTTAGGTCTGCCTATGTTCAGCTTTTAGCTATGTCTTCCTTAGTCCGGTAGACTGTGCGAGGATGACTATTTCTATTCAAGTTAGCGGTATGAGTTAATGCTCTAAGTGGAGGAGTCTTCGTCCAATTGATACCGAATCATAATATTAAATCTCTAAGGCGTTGCTGAAGCGTAAGTTAATTCTTAGTTCCATCGACCTGTTCCATATCGAAAGGTATATCGAAGAGGTAATTATCGGCTGAATCATGCTAACCCATTCAAAGTTTCGTGTATCTTTGTTTCGAAAATATAAAACTCCTCTCTCATGATTGAGAAAGGGTCGGTTTAGTCAAAATAAGTTGGGCAACGACGTTATGATATTATCCAGCTATGTTTTTATCCAAGAGTTCGATATGCGTGTTATAATTCTGATCCTGTAATCAGGAAATAATTCCCGTGGAGTAGCTCATAAAGGTCGTGCAAGTTCTTTTATAATCTGCGTGAATCTTGCTTTAGTCTTAGGCTCGTTCGAGGACGAACGAGAGTTTAAGTGGAGGAGAATGAAACGACCTCGGTCAGTCGTTTCGGAAGTTAGGACTCCGATTGGCGTGCTGATAGTTTTAAAATATGCGTAATGTACATTAGAACCTGTCTGTAAAATTTGAGCTAAATCAGACCTCGTTTGGTAGGCATCGGAAGAAGGTTTCAGTTTTTATTGGCGATAAATATTAAAAAGAGATTTTCGAGCTCGGTTTTGCCGAATGAGCTCCGATTCGAAATCCGAAAGCGCCGTTAGTTTCGTATGATTATTTGTGATTTTTGTAAAATTTCGAAAGTTAATTTTGATGTTGTTCGGCTAGTTTCCGCTAAAATGCCGAAAGTTAAATAATTTGACTTTTTCTATTTAAATTCGTATCTTGAGTTTCGGAAGTCCGATTTGAGATCCGCCTTCGCGAGTATGTTACATATATTTTTATAACTTGTATGCAAAAGTTGGAATTATTTCGAATATCGTAGGGTACCTTTTTAATTTTCGTCTCGAAAAGAAAAGAAAAGAAAATAAAATTAAAAAAAAAAGACAAAAAAGGGAAAAAGGTAGGCGGTGGTCTTCATCACCCCTACCTAACTGATATATATACTAACGAATACAGAAACAGGAGAACAAAAAAAACAGAAACGTGAGACAGAGAAATTATTAGAACAAAATACCAGAAAATGAGAAAAGGGGCCAGAAAAAAGTAGAATTTTCACCCTGAAACATTCAGGTAATGATCCTAATATATTATTTGAGTTTATTACGTATGTTTAAATATATTTTTACGGTAGAAATTGAGATATTAGACATCGTCCTAATAAGTTCAATTAATAGTTTAAAGGGTCAAATGGACCCCGATAATGAAATTGAATATATATTCGTACTCAGTGAGTTACGGGCAATATATAAATGTAATTTATTTGGGGTTTGGTTATGTGACCATAAACCCTGTACATAGGCCTGGCCTGCGTATTGCGTATGCGAATAGGGTATCAGGTTCCTAACCGGATTGCCCTAAGATGTGAGGAATGAAGCCTTTAGCCTAATTTGATATATTTTTCTGCTTATTGAATACAGTGGGATCGTTTGGCAATGAATCCAAAGGACAAAGCGGTTATTGAGTGGATGTACTAACTTTGTAACAAGGTAAGTGTTTATATCCATTTCTTTGGAGGCACCTGGCCTCGTGGATTTTCTACCACGTGTTCCTTACGTGTGTAGCTGCCGCTAGGCGTACTCATTACGCCTTCGCTTTGGATTTACATTGTATATTATATGTTATGTCCTGTTGTTGGTATTGCATTAAGGATCTGAGCATTGTACTCTGGCTGTGAGTTGGCATCTACTTTCCGGCTATCGATGAGAGTCCCGCGCCGGTGAAGGGTTATTATTGCATCATATTTCATTCATATGCATTACATTGCATTATATTGAGGGTAGGAGGATTCCGCCCTCGGAGCAGGAGGATTCCGCTCCATTGCATCATATTGAGGGTAGGAGGATTCCGCCCTCGGAGCAGGAGGATTCCGATCCATTGCATCATATTGAGGGTAGGAGGATTCCGCCCTCGGAGCAGGAGGATTCCGCTCCATCTATTTGGCACATGTGACACCATTGCATCATACTGCATTCATCCTATTTCATTGCACCGTGTGCTGACTATTGTGTGACTATCATGCTGTGTTTTGTGTATGCGGTATGTATACCATATTGTGGACAAATTTCAGTTTGTTTATGTATTTTTGGCTCGTATTCTGAGTTGCGGGGATCGGGTTGCACGCCACAACGGTATAAATATATGGATAGGGTTGCACGCCGCAACGGTATAAATATAGGGATAGGGTTGCACGCCCCGACAATATGAATATATGGATCGGGTTGCACGCCGTAACAGGATTAATATATGGATCGGGTTGCATGCTGCAACAGGATGTATTTCTGATTGTTGATATGTTCGGGATACCTCTATGTTCTGGCTATCTTACGTTCCTGGATTTATTGAATTTGTGATTCCATACATGTTTCTAGTTATTATTTGGCTCTGCCTTTTCATAATTTAAATAAGAGAAATTTTGTTTATCTGTTTCTTTTCTCCCTGGCTAGCTATCCTATTCTTTGAGGTGGCTAGTCTGCCCCACTTATTGAGTCCTTTTCACTCACCCTTGTTTGTTGTTTGTTTCTTGTCTATCTATTTCGTTTCGGCAGGTTCGCTCCAGGATTGAGTTCGCCACGTTGTGAAGGAGCGAAGACGACTTCAGCTGTCAGGGTGAGCCAGCTTTTATTCCGGATGGCCACCAGTTTATTGATTGTTATTTCAGTTGCATTTTGCTCCCTTCAGGAGGTATTTCTCTTCTTTTGTACTCTTAGATGTCTAGTCTGGATAGCCCTAAACTTAGTATGTTGGGTAGTTAGCTGTAATTTTCTTTCGTACAGCTTAGAAGTGTCAATATGTCTGTGTGTTTTTTTCAGTCTTGTCCTTATTTATGAACTATTATATTTATTTTCCTAATTTAATTGGTAAGGGTTCGCCCGACGGGTCTAGGGGAGGATGTCGGGTGCCCGCACGGCCTAACCGGATTCCGGGTCGTGTCATCAGTGTTAACCTTCGTCGAAATGGCAAAAGAGCATAGGGGTTAGAGAAGAAAGAAAAAGTTAAGGGTTGCCTGTTTATCGGAGTCGGATCGGTCTTGACCCGTCTCAAACGTGTTCGCATGAAGAATTTCACCTTCTTTTGTAGTAGTAACGCCTTAGGTTCCGTTTAGTCATGGCCGAAGACTTTTCCAGTGACTGAAATTCTCATCGGCGAGGGGTCAGTGTTGACCTTCTTCAAAATGGCAAAAGAGCATAGAGGTTTTGTAGCGGACGACGAGAAGACCAAGAAAATATAATTTTCTTGACGTTTTGCCAGTGGAGTTGGCCAGAAAGGCCATTGACGGTGGCGATGTAGGGTTTTGATCGCGAGAGAGAGAGAGGGTGTGGCGGCGGAGGGTTAGGGGGGAAATGAAAAGGGTGTCAAGGGTTTAGGGGTTGGGTAAATAATTAAAAATAGAAATATTAATCCTTGCCATTGGATTAATGTCGTGGATGGCCAGGATTTGGCCACGTAGGCGCGCATGTGACATAAAAGCTGAGGTGCATACGTATATATGTATAAATTGTATATATTATGTATAATTATGTATAAAATGCAAATAAATGTATAGAAAAAATTATATAAAATACTCATAAAATTATATAAAGATACAAAAATTAATTATGAGGGTTAAATAGTTAAGAAACCCTATTATTTTAAATTTTAAAATAATTTAGGTAATTTTGCTAAAAATGCGAATAGTTACAAGAAATTGTAACGAAACGTCCAAATTTCTTAAAATAGAAATCGCTTGTGCCAATATCTTTAAAAATAGCCTAATTGGCGTGTGTGTGTGAAGTGATGATTTTGAATAAAGGTGAGTGTATGATAATCGTGTGGTTATCAATGCAATTTCGTCTGAAGAATGACTATTGAAATAGGAGGGACAAAATTAGGTGTCAACATGGAGTAGGTTGGAATTGAGGCTAGAACATAATTAATAAGAGTGGCTCGACCAGCTACGTTGAGGCATCTGGTTTTCCAACCTTGGAGTTTGTTTGTTATAGTGTCTAGAAAGAATTGGTAGTCTGTGCGATGGTGATTTGTAATAGGGAAGCCAAGGTATTTGCCAATAGTTCTAGATATTTCCATATTAAGGGTAATAGAAATATTATTTTGGATATTTTTGGGGAGGTGGGGGGGGGGGGGGAGGTATTAGGAGAGAAAAGGATTTTGGATTTTAGAAAGTTAACTTTTTGGCCAGAGCTTTTCCAAATTCAGAGAGGATATTATTGATGCAAGAGGTATTTGCTCTTGTTGCTTGTCCAAACAGGATGAGATCATCTGCAAAGAGAAGATGAGAGAGTTTAGGACCTGATTGAGAAATCTTTATGGGGGCCCACAACTTTCCTTCAACGGATTTCTCAATTATCCTGCTTAGGACTTTCATGCAAATAATAAAAAGGTAAGGAGAGAGAGGGTCGCCTTGTCTAATGCCTCTAGAGGAATATTGAGTGGGCTTACCAGTAATCATAATAGAGATAGAGGTCGAGGAGACACAATCCATGATAAGATTTATAAGATTAACGAAAAATTTTAAGTAGAATAAGCTATATCTAATAAAAGACCATTCAAGCCGGTCAAAAGCTTTTTCTAAGTCTATTTTGAGCAACATCTTGTCTGTTTTACCTTTTGACTTTTTGAAGAATTTGATAGCTTCCTGGACTATGATAGCATTGTCCAATGCTCTCCTGCCAGGAATGAAACTTGATTGAAAGGAGTCTGTAATAGAATTTAGGTGGGGACGGATCCTGTTAACAATGATCTTAGTTATAGTCTTGTAGATATTGTTACAGAGACTGATAGGGCGATAGTTGGAAATGGTTTTAGGGTGCTGAGTTTTAGGAATAAGGGTGATAAAATTTTTGTTGATAACTGAATCTATTTTATTTGTAGAGAAAGCTTTGAAGCAAGAAAATTCTATACAAGTTCTTGTTTCCTTATAGCACTTTTGAAAAAAAATTGAATGAAGACCCTCAGGCCCAGGTGCTTTGAGTGGTTTGAAAGATTTAATAGCTTTAGATATTTCAATGTTGGATAGGGGTTGAGACATTAAACCTATTTGGTCAATAAAAAGGGTGACCCCATCTGCTTCTTCAGTTTTATGTTCACAGAATGGAAGCTCAGCAGAATAGATAGTGGTAAAATATTGGAGAATTATGGATTAATCTGACCTGGCTCAAAGAACCAATTTCCTACAGTGTCAGCCAGGGCGATGACTTTATTACGACGACGTCTAGTGATGGTGGAGGTATGAAAAAATTTTGTGTTAGCATCTCCATCACTCAGCCACTGGATACACGATTTAAGTTTCCAGAAATCCTCCTCACTCTTAAGGACATCATTATAATTAGAGATTAGGGAGTTTTTAAGATTATAATGGAAAGGAGTTTTATTATTCGGATCCATTTTCTGCAAGCCCTCAATTCTCTTATTGATAATATTTTTTATAAAAAAATATTACCAAATACATTTTTATTCCAGAGCTTGGCATTTAAAGTGAAATTTTTAACAGCAATATAGTAATTGGGTTAGTCTTTCCGGTCAGCTTTGACAATTCTAGGGAAGTCAAAATGGTTAAGCCACATTTTTTTCGAATCTAAAAAGGAAATTTGAGGCCCCACTAGAAAGAGTAAGGTCAAGGAGGAGGGGACAGTGATCCGACCTAGTTCTAGGAAGGTGAGTAATCGTTAACTCTTTAAGGTGTGAAGCCAGTCGAAGTTGGCTAGGAATCTATCAAGCCTTTCAAAAATTAATTTTTTTTTGCATTCTTGCTCATATTGGTCTAGGTATAAAGGGGGCCTACAAATCCCAAATCATGCATGTCCAAGTTATTAATGAAATTTGTAAAGGCAGAGACCCTAGAAAAATTAATAGGATTTCCTCCAATTTTTTCGGATGCAGCCATAACTTCATTAAAATCCCCACATAATAGCCATGCCCCAGTTATTCTTACTTAAGTCTAACAACCTATCCCATAGATCCAGTCTTTTATTATAACTACAACTAGCGTAAAAAATAGATAAAACCCAGGGGGGGCTATTGGATGTACCTTTATAGTAGCATGAATTTCATGGACTTTGCAATGCAGAAAGCTCACATGCAGTTCCTCCTTCCTCCACAATATTGCTACACCTCCAAGGTATCCCTCAGCTGGAACCTAGCTTATGGCATTAAAAGGTAAGTTGTTAAGTAAGGCATAGTGTCCATCTTCATCTAGTCTAGTATCTATTAGAGCCAACAAAGTGGGATTATGCATGACAATAAGGTCCATGGCATTTCTGTGGAAGTTCAGACTCCCTGCACCCCTACAGTTCCATAACATCATTTTTATTGAGCTAACTGGAAGATGAAGCATGTTTATTGTCCTCATTGGTTCCATCAGAACAGTGTCTGGACTCCATCCTGACCTCCCTTCCTTGTATGAGTAAATCCCTTCCAGCATTGGGTATGCCACTGCCTTGTAGATAGCAGTTGAAGGAGGGTATTATTTCCTTATACTCAGTGATGTTTGGTACATCACAATATAGAAACTCCAGCATAGGCGACGCTCCTTCTCCTCTTCGAACCCGCACCATAGGGCAATGCTCAGAACATCCATCTCCATTTGGATCTCTCTGTCGTTTAAGTCCATGATTTCTGTGGCTTCTACTTCCTGAGATAGGCTGTAAGGTGTTGGTGATCGAGATAACTGAGGGTAGCCTTGGTTGTAGTTCCTATGATGGTTTTGGGGAGCAGGTTCCATGGGTATCATAGTTCTTAGAAACACGTTGTCGGAGTTGGTTGGTAGGTGTGATCCCCACAAGCAAGGAGGGAAGGTCACTGGCGTAGTTAGGGGTTCTGGCTGAGCTGATTCACAAAGGGCCTGTTGTTTATGTCCACAAATATTTCTACCACTATCCATGTTAGTCCCACCTCCAACCAAGTGATGGGGTGGAAAGGTTGGATCCTTGTAGTGTCCATGAGAATCATGTAGCGAGTAACTGGGTAACAGTTCACAGGTAACACCATTGATTGGAGAACCACAACTAGGGGTTGGACCGTGGGGAGTTGGTGTTAAGCCTGAGGTTCTAGTTTCATGTTTTTCCCAGCAGAGTCGCCACGCCTGTCACACCTATTTTTTCTCGAAAACTGCTTGGATTATAGCGCTTATGAGATTTATTTTGATTTTCGGGCGCTATTTATTAAAGGGTTTTTCATTTAAGGAAGTGATAGTGTTCAAAGGTACCAAATTATTATTATTTTTTCGGAGTCGCCACTTGACAAGTTCAAAGGGTGTGCCAAGTCACCAAAAGGTACCTCGGAACACCTATTGACTCGTCAAAGGCCTGCATTTTGAGATTCAGGTAAGGACCTAGGTTGACTCTCGGGAAGGTATTAGGCATCCTCGAATCCTGTGCCTTTTTTTTTATCACATCTTGGCTTTTAAAATATTTTATTGTATTTTTTCTTTGCTTTGGTTACGCTTTGATACTCTTTTATTTTGCATAAACATGTGTAGACCTCAACGTGAGAGCCTACCACTTTTTTATTTTATTTTTATTTATTTATTTGTTTATCGTTTGCTCATTTTTTATTTGGAGGCCTCAACGTGAGAACCTATCTTTAAACTAGGCCATTTGAAAAAAGCCTTTATTATGGGAGACCCAATTTAGATGTTCTGTTAGTAAAGAAATTTACGTAGCTGGACCTCTTTGAATTGTCATTTCAAGTTCAGCCCTTGGACCTATAGAGCTATTACATTTATTGTGTTTCCTTAGCATTTTTTTAGACGTGACTGATCACATTCAAGCTCTTTTACATTTCCGAATTTTAAGGATTAACCAATTATTAAGCAAAGGTAGACTTATAATTGAAGGGTCACATTTAAAACATGGCTGGATTATTTATATAAATTCCATTTCCATACTGTCCGTTCTTAAAATTTGCACTAGTGGCCTTGTCTCCTTTTTTTTTTTCGCTTCAAATTTTGGCCTCCTTTAAGCATGTACAAAGTGGTTCTATTTTGAAGTTGTTTCATTTATGTCCCACCTTTGCCAAATTATTTTTTCTAATATGTCAATGTTTTTTCCAAATTTAATTCTTTGCAAATCTGACTTTAGGTTTTGAGATAGACATCAAATTCACTTACTGTTTGCATTGCATGGCCAATTTATAAAAGAAGTTCAGATTTGTCGTACAAAAATGGATCTTTGGACAAAATATTTATGCTTCAGGTTAACCTTTACATACATGGTATAACACATACAATAAGTAAAGAAAGAACCATGTTAAACAATGACTAAATAGATTTCTAACTTGTATCATTTTCCAACAGATTAAAGCAACATGCCTAAACAATATTTTCATAACTTTAACATGCTGATTTTCATGATATAACCACAATAAAAGTACAAGGAATTTTTTGTGTTTACCTTGTATGCAAAAAAACTGAATATAAATGAAAACCCACAACACAGGCCCAACAAGAATGGCTTAGCAAACCAAACAACAACAAGCAGAACACTCAACAGCAACTACCAAGCCAGCTTCAACCTCTAAACTACTTAAAGATTTTAACTTAAACCAAAACTCAAGAACTTCTCATTTTTTTCTTACTATTTTTCTCTTGTTGTAAAAGAATTAATGTGGGTGTCAATGCATCCACTATTCATTGAAGACTTCCATTGCCTATCTTTTCTTTACTACTATTGGATTTGACTAATGCATAGTTACAATAATAGTTTATCCCTCAGCATATGTCTATAAATGGAGACTTGCATTACATTTGTAAACTACACTTCAATATAGAGAAATAAAATTACTCTCCCTCTTCTCTCATCTATTTAGTTATTATTATCTTTTATAATCCTAGTTAATTACTATAATTTCATAACACGTTATCAGCACGAAGCTCTAATTTATCATTGTCTCAGGTCACGGTTCGCCTTACACATGTACGGAATAGACACTAGTTTAAGTGTAAAATATACTAATATGATAAAATATTTTCTATAACCTGTAGCTATAAATTTAAACTAACTTGCATTTTTTAACAAGGATCTGTAAAGCTTTTACATCAATTTCAAAATATATGTTTTGTAATAATTGTGGAAACATGGACCATAATACATGACTTCTTGTTAGATAAAATAATATGTGAACTTTTCTTTTATTAGTTGGAAATGACAGCTCGGTTAGAAAAAGGATTATAAATTAAAAGGGAAAATCTTTTCTATTGTTAGCTAGCTACCAGTTCAATACAAAATTTATGTACTCATGTTTTCTTCCACACTGTCTTTTGCTCAACATGCATTTCATGCATTTTTTGGTATCTTATTCATCTAATCCATTTATTTTTCTGTAATAGTTTTTACTATGTCAAATTTATCCAAGCTTGAATTTGTGGCACTGGAGATCAGCAGAAATAATTATATGTCATGGGTACTTGACGCTGAAATTCATTTAGACGCAAAAAGTCTTGGAAATACTATTATTGAAGGCAATGAATCAATTAATCAAAGATAAAGCGAAGGCCATGATTTTACTTCGTCACCATCTTCATGAAGGGTTAAAAACTGAATATTTAACTGTAAAAGATCCCCTAGAGTTGTGGAATAATTTGAAGGAACGGTATGACCACTTGAAACTTACGGTATTACCAAAAGCTCGTCATGAATGGATGCATTTACGGTTTCAAGATTTTAAAACCGTTAGTGACTATAATTCTGTTGTTTTCAGAATAACTTCTCAATTAAAATTATGTGGAGAACCTTTTAGTGACAATAATATATTGGAAAAGACTCTCTCCACTTTTCATGCCTCAAATATGGTGTTGCAACAACAATGCCGTGAAAGGGGTTTTAAGAAGTATTCTGAACTAATAACATGCTTACTTGTGGCTGAGCAGAATAATACCATGTTGATGAAAAATCATGAATCTCGTCCCACTGGATCTGCTCCATTCCCTGAAGTGAATGTAGTAGCAGCATATGATAAGTCTGAAAGAAGACTAAACAATTATTGTGGTCGTAGCTATGGTCGCGGACGTGGACGTGGTAGGGGACGAAAATATTATCGTCACCCTGGAATAAAAATACATGAAAACAACATGGGTTCTCAGAATTATCCTTCAAAGGCTAAAGATAATATTTGTCATAGATGTGGCATGAAAGGTCATCGGGAACGTATTTTCCGTACGCTTGAACATTTTGTCAAGCTTTATCAATCCACCATTAAAAGGAAACAAAATGATGTGGAGGCAAACTTGATTTTTAAGAATAATGATAATGAAATGGATCTTGCGAATAACCTTGCTTGTAATGAGGCGGATGCCTATATAAATGATGATTTTGAAGGCCTTGCAAATTTGACTCATTTAGAAGCTGAAGACTTCTTTGAGGATAATAACTGAAGAATGATCATCTTATCGGGGATGCAATTATGTTATTTTATATTTTCACCTAGTTTAATCTTCATGTGTTTGATTTTCATAAATAATCATGTATTGTTAATCTCTACATTCCAAGCTTAGTTTCTTATTATGTTGTTAATGTTTCGTATTTCTTATGATGTACTTTTTATTTCTTTATGAAGAATTATGAAAAATTCCCAGTCTTCAGTTGAATCCAAGATCAATAAAGATGATATATGTCTTCTGGATAGTGCCACAACACACACCATTTTAAGAGATAAAAGATATTTCTCTTATTTGATAATGAAAGAAGCCAATGTTAATATAATATCTGGCAGTACCAAAGTAATTGAAGGTTCAGGAAAAGCTAATTTATTACTACCCGGAGGAACACGTTTAGCTATTGATAAAGCCTTATATTGTAGTAGGTCTCAAAGAAACTTATTAAGTTTCAAAGACATTTGCCAAAATGGTTATCATATTGAGACTACAAATGATGGAAATGTTGAATATCTTTATATTACTACAATAAAGTTGGGTAAAAAATATGTACATGAAAAGTTACCCTCATTTTCCTCCGGCTTGTACTACACAAGTATTAGCATAGTTGAATCACATGCAATTGTAAACAAGAAGTTTACGAATCCGAATGATTTTAATATTTGGCATGACCGGTTGGGCCATCCCGGTTCTAATATGATGCGCAAAATAATTGAGAGTTCACATGGACATTCATTGAAGAACCAGAAGATTCTTCAATTTAAGGAATTCTCTTGTGGTGCATGTTCTCAAGGCAAATTAATTACTAGACCATCAGCAACTAAAGTAGGGATTGAATCCCCCGCATTTCTGGAACGTATACAAGGTGATAAATGTGGGGCCTATTCACCCACCATGTGGACCATTTAGATATTATATGGTTTTAATAGATGCATCAACAAGGTGGTCACATGTATGTTTATTATCAACTCGCAACTTGGCATTTGCGAGATTGCTTGCTCAAATAATAAGATTAAGAGCACAGTTTCCAGATTATGCAATTAAGACAATTCGTCTTGATAATGCTGGTGAGTTCACATCTCAAGCCTTTAATGACTACTGTATGTCAACTGGAATAATAGTGGAATATCCTGTTGCTCATGTTCATACACAAAATGGTATAGCGGAATCATTTATCAAACGCCCCCCAATTAATAGCTAGACCATTACTTATGAGAACAAAACTTTCCATTTCAGTATGGGGACATGCTATTTTGCATGCAGCAACACTTGTGCGCATCAGGCCAACAAGTTATCATAAAGCCTCCCCATTGCAGTTAGCTTTTGGTCAGGAGCCAAACATTTTCCATCTTAGAATTTTTGGATGTGCGGTATATGTTCCAATTGCTCCACCACAACGCTCAAAGATGGGTC
This sequence comes from Petunia axillaris subsp. axillaris, assembly GCA_029990575.1. NCBI lineage: Eukaryota > Viridiplantae > Streptophyta > Magnoliopsida > Solanales > Solanaceae > Petunia > Petunia axillaris. Next base: position 163,208,884 of record JARKNS010000003.1, read on the forward strand.
CTCAAAGAAGGTTGGGAATATATATTGGCTATAAATCTCCTTCTATCATTAAGTATCTTGAACCCATGATGGGAGATTTGTTTACTGCATGATTTGCAGATTGCCATTTTGATGAATCAGTATTCCCAACATTAGGGGGAGAGAAAAAGCAGTTGAAAAATGAGATAGAATGGAATACACTATCATCATCTTATTTGGATCCTCGTACGAATCAATGTGAACTAGAAGTTCAAAAGATAATCTATTTACAAAATCTAGCAAATCAACTGCTAGATGCATTCACTGACCTACCAAGGATTACTAAATCTCATATACCAACTGAAAATGCTCCAATTCGAGTTGATGTTCCGGTAGGATAATCTACTTGTGCAAATGAGTCTAAGACACGTCTGAAGCGTGGTAGACCCCCTCGGTTCCAAAGATAAAAATCCTCGAAAAAGAAAAGGATCAAATGAAAAGGATGGTCATGATATGGAGGTGGTTGCTCAAGAAGCATCCCAAGACATAACAATTGATAATACCTCAAAGGAGGTTCAGGTACCTAAAAATGATGAAAATCAAGAGATCTCAATAAATTATGTCTTGACAGGAAAAAGATGGAACAAAAATAGTATTGTTGTAAATAATGCTTTTGCATATAATGTTGCTATTGAGGTAATGCAACAAGATGAGGATCTTGAACCAAAATATGTTGGTGAATGTAGACAAAGAAATGATTGGCCAAAATGGAAAGACGCAATTCAAGCAGAATTGGCTTCACTTGAGAAATGTGAAGTTTTTGGACCTATAGTCCGAACACCTGAAGGTGTAAAGCCAGTTGGATATAAAAGAGTTTTTGTGCGAAAACGAAATGAGAAAAATGAAGTCGCAAGATACAAAGCACGTCTTGTGGCACAAGGATTTTCACAAAGACCTGGAATTGATTATATGGAGACATACTCTCCCGTGGTGGACGCAGTAACCTTCAAATATCTTATAAGTCTGGCAGTGCATGAAAAACTTGATATGCGTCAGATGGATGTTGTCACAGCCTATTTATATGGATCATTGGACAACGAAATATTTATGAAAATCCCTGAAGGATTCAAAATGCCTGAAGCATTTAAAGGTTCCCGAGAAACTTGTTCAATAAAACTTCAAAAATCCTTATATGGATTGAAACAATCGGGTCGTATGTGGTACAACCGCCTTAGCGAGTACCTACTGAAAGAAGGGTATAGAAATGATCCAGTTTGTCGTTGTGTCTTTATAAAGGGGTCTGTATCTGAGTTTGTTATAATTGCTGTGTATGTTGATGACTTAAATATTATTGGAACTCCCACAGAGATTCCAAAGGCAGTAGACTATTTGAAGAAAGAATTCTAAATGAAAGATCTTGGAAAGACAAATTTTTGTCTTGGTCTTCAAATTGAGCATTTGACAAATGGAATTTTTTTCCATCAATCAACATACACTGAAAATATTTTAAAGCGATTTTACATAGATAAATCTCATCCATTGAGTACTCCGATGGTCGTGAGATCGCTTGACATAAATAAAGATCCATTTCGCCCCCATGAAAATGATGAAAAGATTCTTGGTGCTGAAACACCATATCTTAGTGCAATTGGGGCATTAATGTATCTTGCTAATAATACCCGACCAGACATTATTTTTTCTGTAAACTTATTAGCAAGATTTAGTTCTGCCCCAGCACAAAGACACTGGAATGGTATCAAACATTTATTCAGATACCTCAGAGGAACAATTAAAAGGGGTTTGTTTTATTCAAGTGAATCCAACTTTCCACTAATTGGCTATGCAGATGCAGGATATTTATCAGATCCACATAAAGGTCGATCTCAAACAGGCTATTTATTTACATGTGGAGGTACAACTATATCATGGCGCTCAACAAAACAGACTTTAGTTGCTACTTCCTCAAATCATGCAGAAATAATAGCTATTCATGAAGCAAGTCGAGAATGTGTTTGGCTGAGGTTAATTACTCAACACATTCAGGAAATGTGTGGATTTTTGAAAAAGGAGATTCCGACAATATTGTTTGAAGATAATACTGCATGCATAGAACAATTGAAAGAAGGATATATTAAAGGAGACAGAACGAAACATATCTCACTAAAGTTCTTTTTCACTCGTGATCTTCAAAAGAATGGTGAAATAAAGTTTCAACAAATTCGTTCAAGTGACAACTTGGTTGATTTGTTCACAAAATCATTACCAACCTCAGCATTCGAGAAGCTTGTGTACAAGATTGGAATGCGTCGTCTCCGAGACATGAAGTGACGTTTTCATCAGGGGGAGTAAAATGTGTGTTGTACTCTTTTTCCCTTAACTAAGGTTTTGTCCCAATGGGTTTTCCTGGTAAGGTTTTTAATGAGGCAGCATACGAAGCGTATTATAAATAAGTATACATTAACAAGATACACTTATTTATTGATGCATAGACATCCAAGGGGGAGTGTTGTAAAAGAATTACTGTGGGTGTCAATGCATCCACTATTCATTGAAGACTTCCATTGCCTATCTTTTCTTTACTACTATTGGATTTGACTAATGCATAGTTACAATAATAGTTTATCCCTCAGCATATGTCTATAAATGGACACTTGCATTACATTTGTAAACTACACTTCAATATAGAGAAATAAAATTACTCTCCCTCTTCTCTCATCTATTTAGTTATTATTATCTTTTATAATCCTAGTTAATTACTATAATTCCATAACATCTCTTAATATTTTCTATTTTTGAATCTGAATATTTTCTTTTGTTGAAGGGTAGTTGAAGTGCCTTCAATGTCTGTAATGAGAGAGTAACTGCTCTCTTTTATAGGAGAGAAAAAGGGTAAATGCAAGCTGTAACAGCTGGGTCAAACCCCAAAGCATTTTTTGCTTTTCAGCAGGCATGCCAATGCCATTTAATGCAAGCTTGGAAGGTTTCTCAAAGTAGAAAAACTGGCAGTATGGAGTGCTGCCCTTGCCAAGCCTTTTTTTACCACTTCCGGCTTATCAAATCTGCCTCATTAATGAGGCAATTTTTTTTCTTGAATTCAAACTTAAATGGACCTCAATTCATTTATATCCTAGACAAATAAAACTTACTTCCTTTTCCAGATTTAAACTCAAAGGCCTAGAATATCTTAATTTTTATCCCAAGTCCAAGCTCAACATCAAACTTCAAACTAAGCTCCAAGGATAACTCATAATGACACTATTGAGTCCAAGAGATGGACCATCTGGTCGCCTTCTTCTTAACTGAACAACTCAGACCTTAGCTAACACACTTAAGACTAATTTTCCTTCAGAGGATACCAGGGAAAAACTACTACTCATCAGTAAAATAGTTCAGACAACTAGCATGCTTACATACTCCACCTTACATATGCATAATCACTCTAATTCACACTTGTTTAAAACCAAACATGCATAAACATACAAGATGATCAAAGGATTTCATACAATTACTCTATGTTTGATACTTGAAGCAATTTATGCTTAATGGAGAACCAAACAACATTCTTAGATCCTGCCTAAAAATAAGCAGGAAGAGTATGCAAATTTCATACTCAAACAAGGAAAATAATAACAGTAAGCTTCTATACTTCCAAGTCCCTAACACAACTAACAGACATGCCAATTTCACATTTAGACTTAAGCCAAGATTCTTACTTAACAATGAACATGATTATCCCATTAAACTTATACATACACAGACAACACACTTGGGATCATTCCCTACTTGAACCAATAAGTTTGGATACTTAAACAAAGGTAAAAGACGTTTACACTCAAAAATTCATTGGAATCAAGCAATAGATATAAAAATCAAACTCACAGTTTTATTCATTATTCGTAAGCTATTACGCACATCTGAGCACTTCTCCATAACTGAACAATACTAGTTATTACGCACATCTGAGCACTTCTCCATAACTGAACAATACTAGTTTTATCACTAAACATGACCTAGACCAAATAGGGAAAGAAAGAAAAATAAGTTAGGATAAGATTTCCATCTACTCAATTACCAAAGCTCAATATTACTCGTTGTCGAAGCTTCACCACTGGTTCACAATCCCCCTCGCAGCATCATCGTCGTGACAGCCTCCTTGTAGTCACTGTTTCGCTGCCATCGTAACTCTAACAGCTTTTACACGGCCTCAGCTCCAAACAATGAATCATCAATGTCACAACATTGCAAAGCAAAGTCAACATACCCTCGTCACCTTGACGCTGCTGCCATCGCCTCGTCGAAGCTCCAATCGACAACAAACTGCCTCGCCGTCCATACTCCGCTACTGCTTAACTATTCACCACTGCCTCGGCTTGGCTGTATCATTACCAAATCAAACAAAGTAGCCAAACGCACCACTGAATCAGCCTCAGACCAGCTTCGATATCGCCGTGCCATATAAAACATCATGCCTACACTGCCTCTACAAGCCAAAACTCATCTAAAAAACCTACAATCATTGCGACCAAACCTACGCAGTCGCAGCTCCACCACGCCAAATCCTGTCGCCATCTGAAACCCCAAAGCCAAAATAGTCATGACACACCCACACATACACCGCTAAGAATACTGCAATATCATCACCACATCCTCTCCGTTGTTTAACACCCCGTTGTACAACCCAGTTCATACATAAGCCATTCTGATTTGTTCCCTTCTTCTTCTAACGAAAACGATCCAATTTGGGGTCGTTTCAGCTAGAAAAATGAAAGAAAGGAAAGAGGAGAAAGAGAATAGTGCGTAGCCATGTAAAATCACCGAAAAAAATGAAGAAAACTCACCGGAAAAAGTTTTTGCGTTTTGGATTATTCTAGATGCCACCTAATAAATTATTCTAGGCGTATTAGGTCACCTATTAATTTCTAATAATAACTCCGGGTTGGTCTACTAATCAGAGATTTGGGTAAGTGTTCGAATTAACTTAGAAGGAAGGGATTAGGCACCTCCTAAGTTCCACTAAACGTGGTTCCCGGCCGATTTTTTATATTGAGTTTTTAACATGTAAGGAAAGTAAGAGGATAAAAAATTAAATCAAATAAGCAAAAAGGACATGTATGTAAACAAGTAAAAGATATGAAATTAGGCAGTTCAGTATACACGTTGTCAATTTACAGACATCTTACATATATAGCTACAATTTGCAATGTTAGGCAAAGTTAACCAATATGTCATCTTTTACTTTAATTAACACAAGTTAAAACAAAATATGGAGTAAACATATAGTAAAAAAATGTGCGCCACTAAAGGATGGTATTGTAACATTAATTGACACATACCGTTAACTTCGGTGGCGACTTTAGTGTGAGGTCGCGTTTAAAATAATTATTTAAAAATGAGTAAAATATATATTTAAAGTTTATAATTGTATGCATATAGATGAGAATATAGTTATACACATAACATGATATAATGACCACATATGTATGAATGAAGTAGGGAGCAAATACGACAATTTAAGAAATATTAGTAATAGACATAGCAAGCAAATAATTCAAATTTGAATAATTTTCTTATAGAAAATAGCATAAGTTTTAAAGGACTTGACCTCCAAAGTCGATAAATCTCTCACAAGTTATTAATTAACTTGGAGTGACTTAGAAAAATTATAGAATTTGATTAAAACGGGTTAGACTCCTGCAAATTTAAGCCTTTGTGGAAATAGGCCAGTTTTAAAAATATACTTGCACGTTATTCTTTTTCAGAAAATCACTTGCAGAATACGTTTCGCAGAATCTAAGATTTGCAGAAATACTGCCATCTTCAGTATCAATTTCAGTTTTAGACCTGTTGCAAACCAACATGATTTTAGTGTTTAAATATTGCACAAAACATACTAGTTTTCAACCTGCTCTGCGATTCTAACCTTTTATACACACAACCACAAAATAAAGCTAGAGAAATGGCTCCTGTTTAATGCACAATTTCAGATTATGACTCAACACGAACACTCCAGTTTTAAATCAGCACTTTACATTTTAACATATCTTACGAACTTAGCCATTTCAAAATAGAATAAGCAAAAGAGTTCGAAATGGCCCCTTGATTAGCCGACGGGCTACCTGTAGTCATAGTATAGCAAAAGTAATTGCCTTAAACGCTGAAGTTGCATCTTACGATGCTTAATACATGCATATAATCTTAACAAGTACGCAATTCAAGCAATCAAGTTTCTAATTACGTGCAATCAAATGTTAAATAGAATGAAGAGGCATGGACTTCATCTACTTTGAAGCTTAACAGAACCAGATATAAGCCAAGCTTCTCTGCCAAACAACCTGCAACAAAAGAAAATCTTGATACTGGTATAGCCGTAATGGCTATCCTACTAGGATTGGAGACAACCTGCATAAGGGATTACAAGCTGATCTAAACAGACCAAAGCAATAATACAGAAGCACAAACAACGCTTGTCCAAAAACAGCCATGCTAACCATTTGACACTTAACCTACTAAGCCTTCCATCAGAATACAAGCAGGGACAATCAATTAGTTTCAGGTTGCTTACCGTGGAGGCAGATTGGCAACGAAACAGAATAGAGTAATGAAGGCAGCAAGCAATGCTAAACTCTTCCTTAGTTTATATCAGGCGAGATAATTCAAACAAGAATAACAAGTGAAGAAAGAGTGTTTCTGAGGGAAAAGAAAAGCAGTAGTTCTCAAGAGAGATAAGTAGTATTCTTTCAGTCTGTAGAGAAAGTGTAAAGTGCTAGAGGTGTAGAGAGTGTCTGGTTCAGTGTGTGTGAAAAGTAGAGAGGGGGGATTCCTGAAAGCTGCCCTTTTCAATGTAAAAGGACCAAGTATTTATAAGTGTAGTGTAGGGTAGTCAACAATTTAAATTCTATCTCAGAAAGGAAAAGAAATCAGTCCAAGTTCTTAGAAAGGGAAGGAAGAGGTGATATGTTGTTAGTCACACGAAATTAGGGGGAAGATCATGTCATTAATTGCACAAAATCAGTGAGAGATCATGGTTTATACACTTCCTTAATTAAGGCTAATTAGACAGATTTTGAAATAGAAACCTATTTTATCTCCTCTAACTGGATAAGTTAGATATCATCTTTATTATTATGTTCACACCTTTTGCAAAGCAAAACCAGTATCATGTCATATTTGGGCGAATCACACACAAAATAGAGGAATGACTATAACTGCGTCGTATACACCTTCAAAAAGTAATTCGAAATTTGAATGACAAGATGACTCTTTCTCTTACTAATTTAGGTTGGCATTGCACATACATACACACATATTTTCAAGAATTTCAGCATATCAAGGCTCAATTTCAAAGCACTGCATATACATTTTATCCTAAAAAAAGCATGTCAAATATATGAACATAATTTGTAATTCAATTTACTAATCATGCTGAAATGGGTAGGAAGTTTCATCAATCACAGAAATAATAAAAAAAATCTAAAAGGAAGGGGTACCCGTTTACTTTCATGTTGGGTCGAGTCGGGTCAGGTTCCACCGGGTCGGGTCAGTCCCATTTGACCCGTTTCAGCTTTGATTCGTCTAGATTCAATAGAGATTCCCTTGTTTCATTCTTCGTCCGTGCTAAATCAGAGCGTATCGTGTCCGAGATTCGTCAATCTCTTCCTCTCCCTTTTCGGTTTCTATGGAAAGAAAGATTTGTTCCCTTTTTCCCGTGTGAAAACGACAAGGAAGAGAGAGAGGAGACGAGCGGAGATGGCGGATTTGATGGCGGAGTGGTGCTGAAACTGAGCGTGTATGTGGACGGGTTTGAGGGGGAAAAGGGAGAGAGGGAAATGGGATCGGCGGCTGATATAGGGGAAAGGGAAATGGGGAAATGATTTTAGGGTTTTAGGGAGAGAGGGGTGTGTGTAATATTAAAATGTGGGATTTGTTCTGAGCCGTTGGATTAGATGGATGGAGCGCTCAGATTTGGCCACGTAGGCACGCGTGTATATATGTGTATAAGTAGTATATCTGAGGTGTAAGGAAAATGGGGGCATTGAGGGGTTGTACTTCATGCAGAAGTGAGTTGTACGCGTGCTTTGGATAGTTGTACTATGCTCATGATGAGTTGTACGTGTAGTATAATTGTGTTTTAGTGGACAAAAGGTGATGACGAGGACTACGTGTGGTAGAAATATAGGTGTAAATTAGCAATTGGCTAGTATTTAATTAAAATACTTATAAATATAAATAATTAGTATAAAATAGGAAATTTTGTAAATAATTATAAATAAATGTAAATAATTATAAACAAATGTAGATGACCACAAATAATACTAATTGGATATAGATAGCCACAAATAATTATTATATGATATCGTAATGCGTTAAATTACACAAATAGCACACGTATTTTAGAAAATAGCCTAAATGAATACATTTACGTAATTATAATCACAATTAAATAAATAGGTGATTAATAATAATATTACACACGTAAATGCATGTTGTCTAATGCAGTTTTATTTGAAAAATTACTATTATAAATTTTAATTAAATATAGCCAAATTACGAAAAATGGAGGGACAAAATTGGATGTCAACAGCTGCCCCTCTTTGCCCGGGGATGATGAAAGAGTCTTCGGGCAAAGATAGTTGACGGAATAACCAATTTTGTCACGACCGGTAGGCAAGAATGATAGGAGTTTTGGGTGTTTTTGGCCGAACCCCGGTATCTGAGTTGCCTACATATCCCGGGTTTCACGAGAATCAGGCCGTGTGTAGTTCTAGAATGGCATGTTGCCTGTGTGAGATATTTATGACGCACGATTTTGGATGTAAAGACTAAACTTATCCAAGTACGTAAAGTTTAGATTCAATCTATGCTTTGCCTTTTGGCAAGATGAATGAAGAATGAAGCAAGGCATTTTCGAAGATGAAATAACATCGATAGATCGAGCGTGGGAAAAGAGGCTTATAAACATCCTAGTTATGAAGATGTGGTGCACGACACACCCATAAAGAGGAGTTTACACGGACATAGTTTCCACTTCATCTCGATAAATGAGTCATCTTGCCTTCAATATTGCCTTGAATGAGCTTGAAAACATTTGGGGAGCGAGTTTTATGAATGCGCACGATACAAGCAGACGGACACGATTAAGCACGAAAATACGCACGATTGATGCAGATGGATACGAATAGGAAGGAATACAAAACTGACTCCCAACCGACAAGGAAGGATTAGGTAGACCACTGGTGCGAGTATGGAATTGTAGCTTGGAACTCGGCAAGATAGGTAGCTTGCGGGTATAGCAAAAGGCATTGTCTGTAGAGTTAGGCTTTGCTTTGTATGTTTTTGAGGTTTTGCGGTTGCATGATTGGTAGTGATATTGGGAGTAGACGTGAGAGTACAGCATAGAGGTTTGTTGAGAGATCGGGGAGTACCCTGCAGCAAAATCATGATAAATGCAATAGATATAAAGATAAAGTAAGGTAAACTTCCCTGTCGAGCCGAGTGGTTGTTTTGTCTAGTACTTGTTTGATTGATCCAAATGTCTTTCCAATGTTATGCCCACCGGTGCGGACCATGCTCTACTGCAAATTGTTGTCATGTTCACCACTGCGAACCTTATATATCTTATGTTGCTTTCAATGTTGAACTGTACACATAGGCACTGATCATGTGTTGAACTGCCCACAAACGCAGACCTTATCATCCACAATCGCGGATTCTATGCTCAATCAATAGTCGGTCTGTCCACAAGCGCGGACCTTACTGCTCCAAATTGCTGAACTATGTCCACAAACGTGGACCTTATGATGCTTTCACTGTTGAATGTGTCCACCGACGCGGACTATATATGCTTCCTCAAATTGCTGACTATGCCCACAAATGCGGACCTTATACCTTCAATTGCTGAATTATCCACAAACGCAGACCTTATATATATCCATCGACATGGCTTATATACTTCTTCCATTGTTGTCATGTCCACAAATGCGGACCTTATATATCCATCGACATGGATTTAATACTTCTCAAATTGATGTCATGTCCACCGCTGCGGACCCTATATATCCACCGACATGGATCCTATGCTTGTCATGTCCACCGATGCAGACCCTATATATCCACCGACATGGATTCTTTACTTCTCAAATTGATGTCATGTCCACCGCTGCGGACCCTATATATCCACCGACATGGATCCTATGCTTGTCATGTCCACCGATGCAGACCCTACACATCCACCGACATGGATTCTACACTTCTCAAATTGATGTCATGTCCACCGCTGCGGACCCTATATATCCACCGACATGGATCCTTTGCTTGTCAAATTGATGTCATGTCCACCGCTGCGGACCCTATATATCCACCGACATGGATCCTATGCTTGTCATGTCCACCGATGCAGACCCTATACATCCACCGAAATGGATTCTACACTTGTCAAATTGATGTCATGTCCACTGCTGCGGACCCTATATATCCACCGACATGGATCCTATGCTTGTCATGTCCACCGATGCAGACCCTACACATCCACCGACATGGATTCTTTGCTTGTCAAATTGATGGATATTTCTTTGCAAGAGTAGTTAGGTATACTCGGTACCTGTGTAAACCTGCAATCAAAAAAGATTTGTGAGTATTTTGGGGGAGGTTGACTTGCGCATTCGCTGTGTCGTACTCTGCTGCTGCATCTTGTATAATTTCTCCTTGTAATATCTCCCTTTTCGAACGTCGAACCTTAGTCGAGCTGTGGGCAAAAGGGGTAAGGAAATGGGATATGCATGTGTTTTCTGAAAATTATTTTTAAATAGTAATGCAAATTTGTTCCATTGAATCATAGACTGCGACGTGTTGTTTGGACATAATCTCCTCTAATCCATTTGCTGCTCCAAGATCATCCACTTTGAAATTTTGAGGGAACCTCAAAATTTCTGCCCCAGTGTGTTGCTTGTATTTTCCTTGAATTTTTGAGGTCCCTCAAAAATTCTGCCCAGTATGCTGTAATGCATTCTTTGAATTTTTTGAGGGAACCTCAAAAAATTCTGCCCCAGTGTCTAATAAAATTTTCTTATGATGTGACCGTGCCTTGAGTAGCCTGCCTACGTATCCCCTTTTGGGAATCAGGTCGCTACGTAGTTCAAATCCAATAAAGATGAATGTTGCTCGATTTGTAGTATCTCTTGATTGTATCTCAAAGGATCTTGTTAATTTTTCTCGATTTAGGGAATTCTACTTCAGGGCCAACTATAATTTGCTAAACTCCTTGTTAAATTCCTTTGCCTTTATATTTCTTGTTTTGCCCGTCACTTGCTCCAGTATATTTTTGGCCCATTTGGGATTGTCCAATTTTGCTCCTTATATGTATTTCTACTGTTTCGCCTTGAATTGTAACTTATCTTCCTCAATATGTTCTTGTCTCAGTTGTCTGCTATAAGATTTCCACGATTAACTATGAAGTTCCTTGAATGTCCTCTGTCGAATCACAATAGTTTGGTTTGTACTCTTCGTTTTGGACTGCTTCCTCACATCGCAGTCGCAGATTCAATTAAAATATTTATGCTGAAAATGAATGATGCATACTTAAAAAAAAATAGAAATGTTTTTATTATTGTACTTGAGAAAAAGTCTTCGAAAGGAAACAACGATGATACAAAGTTGAAAAACAAAGAAAACAAAGTTAACGACTCGGAGTCGTGTTTTATTTAAGAAAACGACTAATGCCCCAGCTCCACTAAGGTTCTCGGCATGCTCGAAATATGCTGTAGATTCAGTTGTTCAGCTTCAGCTTTCTAGATGTTCAGGGCTTCAGTATGCTTTTCAAGAGCTGTATCATATTCTTCCATGAATAGCTCCTTTAGACCGGTCAGCTCATCTTCTATACCGTGAACACCTTCGGCAAGTCCTTCTCCCTTGAGAGTTTTCATGTAGCCTGAAAAGATGGAAGCTTGTTTCAAAGTTGGAACAAACTGCTCTAGTGAATGATAACCTCTTGTATCTTTTGTAGTACTTTTTCCTTTGCAAACCAAGATGTACCCCATGCCAAACTTGTGTTCATCAAACATTGTCTTTGCTTTTATGATTGTACCTTCTAGGTTGTACTCTTCGCCGATGTCAATCATATTCACCTTCTCATCTCCATGATTAGGTAGTGGATTATTGTGCACATTTGGTGTCTTCAAGTGAATGACCTTTTCATCTATTAGGTCTTGAATCTTATCTTTCAATGCAAAACATCTCTCCGTCTCATGCCCCGGTCCACCTGAGTGGTATGCGCACCTTTTGCTGTAATCAAAGTGTGGTGAAGGATTGTCTGGCACCTTTTGAGGGATTGGGACAATAAGCCCAGCAGCTCTCAATCTCTCGAACAATTGGGTGCGAGATTCGGCTAATGCAGTGTAGTTTCTTTTGGGTGTTTGGTTTGCCTCAGGGCGAGGCCTGGGAGAGTATGGTGATGCATTTCGGTAGTTGGTTTGAGTATTTTGGTATGATGGACGACTTGGTGCTGGGGTGTGGAATATAGGCCGAGTGGGTTGAGTGTTGTAAACGGGATATTCCGGTGGTATGTGACGGTATGGTGGTGGTGTTTGGTAATAGTGGTTGAAAGCAGGGTCTTGAATGGTTGCAGCAAAAGAGACTTCATCTTTCTTTTTTTTGGAAAGACTCACATTTCCTGGAGAGCCTTATTAGTAGCCTGTAGTGCAGCTAGGCTAATAATCTTTCCACTTTTCAGCCCTTCTTCTACGTCATCTCCCATCAACACTACATCAGCAAACTTCTGATTTTTCATATGCAACAGCTTATCGTAATAGACGTCCTCTTGAATGCGGATGAATATGTTCACTATTTCTTTTTCATCCATAGCGGGTTGTACCTTGGCAGCTTCTGCTCTCCACCTAGTAGCATATTCTCTAAATGTTTCAGTGGGTTTATTTTTCAACTTTTCCAGGTAGAAACGATCTGGTACTATTTCAGTGTTGTACCCAAATCGTTCTACGAAATCTGCTGGCATGTCTTCCCAACCGAGCCATGTGCCAGGCTTCTGCTTAGAGAACCAACTCAAAGCCTCTCCGGTCAAGCTTCGGCTGAATAGCTTTATCCGTACTTTCTCGTCTTCCCCTGCTCCAATCAGCTTGTCACAATATGTTCTCAAATGTGCCATAGGATCTCCAGTTCCATTGAACAGGTCGAACTTTGGTATCTTGTATCCGTCTGGCAATTTCAAAGTAGGATAGATGCACAAGTCTTCATAAGCTAAACCTTTAGTAGTTTTGCCTAACTCAAACTTCTTAAAGGCTGCTTCCAGCTTACGAACTTTCTCTTTTGTGCCATCATCATTGGCTTCATCCTCCGCCCATTCATAGTTTTCATGGTTTTTGATTGGCGAAGTGAATTGTTTGGTTTCAGCAGTGAACATGGGATTGTATGGCTGCGTATTTGCGATATTAGTGTGAGGTAGGCTTGTGTTTGGGTAAGTGGGGTATGCAGGAGGTGGTGCTTTATAAGTAGCTGGTGGTGCTGGATAGGGAGGCGGTGCTTGATATGTGGCGGTTGGTGCAGTTTGGTAGACAGCAGGTGGTGCTGTTTGGTAAAGAGCTGGTTGTGTTGTTTGGTAAACAACAGGGGGATCAGTTAGGTGCATAGGGTCCTTTCCGTTACGGCGGGGTGACCCACTTGGATCGACTGATTCCCTTGAATGGGCGGAGTTATCAACGGGTAAACTGGCCATTGTCAGTTTCTCTTCAAGTTCTTTAATTCTTTGCTCTAAAGTAGCAACATGTTCGTTATACTCAACTGGGGCAAGCTTGCGCGGTGTTCCAATGTTATCATCAATAAGAGCAGCGTTATTCAACTCAGACATGATGTTTCGCTTTCCTCTTCTTCTAGTTTGTGAAGGGGGAGGAGTTGTAACTGGTCCCTTGGTTCTCGTCCGGTACTGATGCTCGGCCAGAATGCACAAGTCAACCTCAGGAGTGGGAGTAAAAACTTAAACAAGAAAACAATAAGTTAATGTCGAGGTAATAATTACCAAATACAAAATATATCACTCTTTATAATGCAAGAGACCTCTCTTGTATCGGAGGTAGGCCTGACAAAACCAACACACATAAGATGCATGATAGGCGTCATTTGGACGAAGTTGGCTAATGGACTTTAACATGCCAAGGATGTTAAGCCTTCCTAAGCTTGAGTATGATATTTAAAATTGAACGTGTATCGTGCGTCATCCCATTTGTTCTCACAACCCAAAGTTAACAGAAAAAATAATTTTGTTGTATAAATGTGGAATAACATTTTTAGGTAAATAGGAATAATAATTGATCTTGCTACATTAAAAGTTGAAGAAATTAATGTAAAGTATATGATTTGGGTTTTCATGAAAATAGAAAAAAAATTAATTTCATTCGTAACCCAAAAATAATTTTATGAAATAATTGGTTTTGTATGAACGTAAAAAATTTCATATGTAAATAGAAATAAATAATTGATTTCTTTAACAATTTCCATTTATAGAAATAAATAATTGATTTTGTTACATAAAAGTAGAAGAATCAATTTAAAGTCTATTTTCTTTGATCTTCCAAATCTTTGACTTGTGACATCCTCAAAATAAATAATTGGATGATTCACACTTTTGAGAACGAATGGTCTACATTAGACTCGTTCAATTTTAAATAGATGCACACGTAACACATTTAAATATCCCTTAGGGTCGAAAACCCGTTCGGTTCATTCAAATATGGTGAACTAGTAGACTTAGACCTGAGCCGAAGTCAAAATGGTCCTAAATATGACATGATGCATGATTTCTAGAAGGAGTCTTCATTAAGAGTTGGCTAATCTAGACAAGGACATGGTTCCCCCAGGCGGACAACCGAGGGGTGGGAACGTTTGGAATTGTTGGTTGTACCACGGACCAACTTATCCCAACCGTCCCCTCTAAAGGGTTTTTTGAGAGTGAAACGACCGTGAGATCCACGTAATCGTTTGTGTGTGTGTAAGTGTCAATTTTCCAGGAGTGGAGGAGTATGAACGAAATGCAACAAATAAGTTCAGTAATATACTAAATATATAAAAAAAATTACAAAATGTAAAAGATTACCCACCTGCAAAGAGAAAAATTTAGTATTGAATAAAATAATAAAAAGTAATAATAAACCCAATATAAAAACGTAATGGTTAGAACATTTAATCCCCAGCAGAGTCGCCATTCTGTCGCACCCCACTTTAAAATAATAAAGTGGTGTCCGACTTGGGGTAACTCGTTTGGATTGAGTTTTGGAGTCGCCACCTAATAAATTATTCTAGGCGTATTAGGTCACCTATTAATTTCTAATAATAACACCGGGTTGGTCTACTAATCAGAGATTTGGGTAAGTGTTCGAATTAACTTAGAAGGAAGGGATTAGGCACCTCCTAAGTTCCACTAAACGTGGTTCCCGGCCGATTTTTTATATTGAGTTTTTAACATGTAAGGAAAGTAAGAGGATAAAAAATTAAATAAAATAAGCAAAGAGGACATGTATGTAAACAAGTAAAAGATATGAAATTAGGCAGTTCAGTATACACGGTGTCAATTTACAGACATCTTACATATATAGCTACAATTTGCAATGTTAGGCAAAGTTAACCAATATGTCATCTTTTACTTTAATTAACACAAGTTAAAACAAAATATGGAGTAAACATATAGTAAAAAAATGTGCGCCACTAAAGGATGGTATTGTAACATTAATTGACACATACCGTTAACTTCGGTGGCGACTTTAGTGTGAGGTCGCGTTTAAAATAATTATTTAAAAATGAGTAAAATATATATTTAAAGTTTATAATTGTATGCATATAGATGAGAATATAGTTATACACATAACATGATATAATGACCACATATGTATGAATGAAGTAGGGAGCAAATACGACAATTTAAGAAATATTAGTAATAGACATAGCAAGCAAATAATTCAAATTTGAATAATTTTCTTATAGAAAATAGCATAAGTTTTAAAGGACTTGACCTCCAAAGTCGATAAATCTCTCACAAGTTATTAATTAACTTGGAGTGACTTAGAAAAATTATAGAATTTGATTAAAACGGGTTAGACTCCTGCAAATTTAAGCCTTTGTGGAAATAGGCCAGTTTTAAAAATATACTTGCACGTTATTCTTTTTCAGAAAATCACTTGCAGAATACGTTTCGCAGAATCTAAGATTTGCAGAAATACTGCCATCTTCAGTATCAATTTCAGTTTTAGACCTGTTGCAAACCAACATGATTTTAGTGTTTAAATATTGCACAAAACATACTAGTTTTCAACCTGCTCTGCGATTCTAACCTTTTATACACACAACCACAAAATAAAGCTAGAGAAATGGCTCCTGTTTAATGCACAATTTCAGATTATGACTCAACACGAACACTCCAGTTTTAAATCAGCACTTTACATTTTAACATATCTTACGAACTTAGCCATTTCAACATAGAATAAGCAAAAGAGTTCGAAATGGCCCCAATTAATAGCTAGACCATTACTTATGAGGACAAAACTTTCCATTTCAGTATGGGGACATGCTATTTTGCATGCAGCAACACTTGTGCGCATCAGGCCAACAAGTTATCATAAAGCCTCCCCATTGCAGTTGGCTTTTGGTCAGGAGCCAAACATTTTCCATCTTAGAATTTTTGGATGTGCGGTATATGTTCCAATTGCTCCACCACAACGCACAAAAATGGGTCCTCAAAGAAGGTTGGGAATATATATTGGCTATAAATCTCCTTCTATCATTAAGTATCTTGAACCCATGATGGGAGATTTGTTTACTGCATGATTTGCAGATTGCCATTTTGATGAATCAGTATTCCCAACATTAGGGGGAGAGAAAAAGCAGTTGGAAAATGAGATAGAATGGAATGCACTATCATCATCTTATTTGGATCCTCGTACGAATCAATGTGAACTAGAAGTTCAAAAGATAATCTATTTACAAAATCTAGCAAATCAACTGCTAGATGCATTCACTGACCTACCAAGGATTACTAAATCTCATATACCAACTGAAAATGCTCCAATTCGAGTTGATGTTCCGGTAGGATAATCTACTTGTGCAAATGAGTCTAAGACACGTCTGAAGCGTGGTAGACCCCTAGGTTCCAAAGATAAAAATCCTCGAAAAAGAAAAGGATCAAATGAAAAGGATGGTCATGATATGGAGGTGGTTGCTCAAGAAGCATCCTAAGACATAACAATTGATAATACCTCAAAGGAGGTTCAGGTACCTAAAAATGATGAAAATCAAGAGATCTCAATAAATTATGTCTTGACAGGAAAAAGATGGAACAAAAATAGTATTGTTGTAAATAATGCTTTTGCATATAATGTTGCTATTGAGGTAATGCAACAAGATGAGGATCTTGAACCAAAATATGTTGGTGAATGTAGACAAAGAAATGATTGGCCAAAATGGAAAGACGCAATTCAAGCAGAATTGGCTTCACTTGAGAAATGTGAAGTTTTTGGACCTATAGTCCGAACACCTGAAGGTGTAAAGCCAGTTGGATATAAAAGAGTTTTTGTGCGAAAACGAAATGAGAAAAATGAAGTCGCAAGATACAAAGCACGTCTTGTGGCACAAGGATTTTCACAAAGACCTGGAATTGATTATATGGAGACATACTCTCCCGTGGTGGACGCAGTAACCTTCAAATATCTTATAAGTCTGGCAGTGCATGAAAAACTTGATATGCATCAGATGGATGTTGTCACAGCCTATTTATATGGATCATTGGACAACGAAATATTTATGAAAATCCCTGAAGGATTCAAAATGCCTGAAGCATTTAAAGGTTCCCGAGAAACTTGTTCAATAAAACTTCAAAAATCCTTATATGGATTGAAACAATCGGGTCGTATGTGGTACAACCGCCTTAGCGAGTACCTACTGAAAGAAGGGTATAGAAATGATCCAGTTTGTCGTTGTGTCTTTATAAAGGGGTCTGTATCTGAGTTTGTTATAATTGCTGTGTATGTTGATGACTTAAATATTATTGGAACTCCCACAGAGATTCCAAAGGCAGTAGACTATTTGAAGAAAGAATTCTAAATGAAAGATCTTGGAAAGACAAATTTTTGTCTTGGTCTTCAAATTGAGCATTTGACAAATGGAATTTTTTTCCATCAATCAACATACACTGAAAATATTTTAAAGCGATTTTACATAGATAAATCTCATCCATTGAGTACTCCGATGGTCGTGAGATCGCTTGACATAAATAAAGATCCATTTCGCCCCCATGAAAATGATGAAAAGATTCTTGGTGCTGAAACACCATATCTTAGTGCAATTGGGGCATTAATGTATCTTGCTAATAATACCCGACCAGACATTATTTTTTCTGTAAACTTATTAGCAAGATTTAGTTCTGCCCCAGCACAAAGACACTGGAATGGTATCAAACATTTATTCAGATACCTCAGAGGAACAATTAAAAGGGGTTTGTTTTATTCAAGTGAATCCAACTTTCCACTAATTGGCTATGCAGATGCAGGATATTTATCAGATCCACATAAAGGTCGATCTCAAACAGGCTATTTATTTACATGTGGAGGTACAACTATATCATGGCGCTCAACAAAACAGACTTTAGTTGCTACTTCCTCAAATCATGCAGAAATAATAGCTATTCATGAAGCAAGTCGAGAATGTGTTTGGCTGAGGTTAATTACTCAACACATTCAGGAAATGTGTGGATTTTTGAAAAAGGAGATTCCGACAATATTGTTTGAAGATAATACTGCATGCATAGAACAATTGACAGAAGGATATATTAAAGGAGACAGAACGAAACATATCTCACTAAAGTTCTTTTTCACTCGTGATCTTCAAAAGAATGGTGAAATAAAGTTTCAACAAATTCGTTCAAGTGACAACTTGGTTGATTTGTTCACAAAATCATTACCAACCTCAGCATTCGAGAAGCTTGTGTACAAGATTGGAATGCGTCGTCTCCGAGACATGAAGTGACGTTTTCATCAGGGGGAGTAAAATGTGTGTTGTACTCTTTTTCCCTTAACTAAGGTTTTGTCCCAATGGGTTTTCCTGGTAAGGTTTTTAATGAGGCAGCATACGAAGCGTATTATAAATAAGTATACATTAACAAGATACACTTATTTATTGATGCATAGACATCCAAGGGGGAGTGTTGTAAAAGAATTACTGTGGGTGTCAATGCATCCACTATTCATTGAAGACTTCCATTGCCTATCTTTTCTTTACTACTATTGGATTTGACTAATGCATAGTTACAATAATAGTTTATCCCTCAGCATATGTCTATAAATGGACACTTGCATTACATTTGTAAACTACACTTCAATATAGAGAAATAAAATTACTCTCCCTCTTCTCTCATCTATTTAGTTATTATTATCTTTTATAATCCTAGTTAATTACTATAATTCCATAACATCTCTTAATATTTTCTATTTTTGAATCTGAATATTTTCTTTTGTTGAAGGGTAGTTGAAGTGCCTTCAATGTCTGTAATGAGAGAGTAACTGCTCTCTTTTATAGGAGAGAAAAAGGGTAAATGCAAGCTGTAACAGCTGGGTCAAACCCCAAAGCATTTTTTGCTTTTCAGCAGGCATGCCAATGCCATTTAATGCAAGCTTGGAAGGTTTCTCAAAGTAGAAAAACTGGCAGTATGGAGTGCTGCCCTTGCCAAGCCTTTTTTTACCACTTCCGGCTTATCAAATCTGCCTCATTAATGAGGCAATTTTTTTTCTTGAATTCAAACTTAAATGGACCTCAATTCATTTATATCCTAGACAAATAAAACTTACTTCCTTTTCCAGATTTAAACTCAAAGGCCTAGAATATCTTAATTTTTATCCCAAGTCCAAGCTCAACATCAAACTTCAAACTAAGCTCCAAGGATAACTCATAATGACACTATTGAGTCCAAGAGATGGACCATCTGGTCGCCTTCTTCTTAACTGAACAACTCAGACCTTAGCTAACACACTTAAGACTAATATTCCTTTAGAGGATACCAGGGAAAAACTACTACTCATCAGTAAAATAGTTCAGACAACTAGCATGCTTACATACTCCACCTTACATATGCATAATCACTCTAATTCACACTTGTTTAAAACCAAACATGCATAAACATACAAGATGATCAAAGGATTTCATACAATTACTCTATGTTTGATACTTGAAGCAATTTATGCTTAATGGAGAACCAAACAACATTCTTAGATCCTGCCTAAAAATAAGCAGGAAGAGTATGCAAATTTCATACTCAAACAAGGAAAATAATAACAGTAAGCTTCTATACTTCCAAGTCCCTAACACAACTAACAGACATGCCAATTTCACATTTAGACTTAAGCCAAGATTCTTACTTAACAATGAACATGATTATCCCATTAAACTTATACATACACAGACAACACACTTGGGATCATTCCCTACTTGAACCAATAAGTTTGGATACTTAAACAAAGGTAAAAGACGTTTACACTCAAAAATTCATTGGAATCAAGCAATAGATATAAAAATCAAACTCACAGTTTTATTCATTATTCGTAAGCTATTACGCACATCTGAGCACTTCTCCATAACTGAACAATACTAGTTTTATCACTAAACATGACCTAGACCAAATAGGGAAAGAAAGAAAAATAAGTTAGGATAAGATTTCCATCTACTCAATTACCAAAGCTCAATATTACTCGTTGTCGAAGCTTCACCACTGGTTCACAATCCCCCTCGCAGCATCATCGTCGTGACAGCCTCCTTGTAGTCACTGCTTCGCTGCCATCGTAACTCTAACAGCTTTTACACGGCCTCAGCTCCAAACAATGAATCATCAATGTCACAACATTGCAAAGCAAAGTCAACATACCCTCGTCACCTTGACGCTGCTGCCATCGCCTCGTCGAAGCTCCAATCGACAACAAACTGCCTCGCCGTCCATACTCCGCTACTGCTTAACTATTCACCACTGCCTCGGCTTGGCTGTATCATTACCAAATCAAACAAAGTAGCCAAACGCACCACTGAATCAGCCTCAGACCAGCTTCGATATCGCCGTGCCATATAAAACATCATGCCTACACTGCCTCTACAAGCCAAAACTCATCTAAAAAACCTACAATCATTGCGACCAAACCTACGCAGTCGCAGCTCCACCACGCCAAATCCAGTCGCCATCTGAAACCCCAAAGCCAAAATAGTCATGACACACCCACACATACACCGCTAAGAATACTGCAATATCATCACCACATCCTCTCCGTTGTTTAACACCCCGTTGTACAACCCAGTTCATACATAAGCCATTCTGATTTGTTCCCTTCTTCTTCTAACGAAAACGATCCAATTTGGGGTCGTTTCAGCTAGAAAAATGAAAGAAAGGAAAGAGGAGAAAGAGAATAGTGCGTAGCCATGTAAAATCACCGAAAAAAATGAAGAAAACTCACCGGAAAAAGTTTTTGCGTTTTGGATTATTCTAGGCGCCACCTAATAAATTATTCTAGGCGTATTAGGTCACCTATTAATTTCTAATAATAACTCCGGGTTGGTCTACTAATCAGAGATTTGGGTAAGTATTCGAATTAACTTAGAAGGAAGGGATTAGGCACCTCCTAAGTTCCACTAAACGTGGTTCCCGGCCGATTTTTTATATTGAGTTTTTAACATGTAAGGAAACTAAGAGGATAAAAAATTAAATAAAATAAGCAAAGAGGACATGTATGTAAACAAGTAAAAGATATGAAATTAGGCAGTTCAGTATACACGTTGTCAATTTACAGACATCTTACATATATAGCTACAATTTGCAATGTTAGGCAAAGTTAACCAATATGTCATCTTTTACTTTAATTAACACAAGTTAAAACAAAATATGGAGTAAACATATAGTAAAAAAATGTGCGCCACAAAAGGATGGTATTGTAACATTAATTGACACATACCGTTAACTTCGGTGGCGACTTTAGTGTGAGGTCGCGTTTAAAATAATTATTTAAAAATGAGTAAAATATATATTTAAAGTTTATAATTGTATGCATATAGATGAGAATATAGTTATACACATAACATGATATAATGACCACATATGTATGAATGAAGTAGGGAGCAAATACGACAATTAAAGAAATATTAGTAATAGACATAGCAAGCAAATAATTCAAATTTGAATAATTTTCTTATAGAAAATAGCATAAGTTTTAAAGGACTTGACCTCCAAAGTCGATAAATCTCTCACAAGTTATTAATTAACTTGGAGTGACTTAGAAAAATTATAGAATTTGATTAAAACGGGTTAGACTCCTGCAAATTTAAGCCTTTGTGGAAATAGGCCAGTTTTAAAAATATACTTGCACGTTATTCTTTTTCAGAAAATCACTTGCAGAATACGTTTCGCAGAATCTAAGATTTGCAGAAATACTGCAATCTTCAGTATCAATTTCAGTTTTAGACCTGTTGCAAACCAACATGATTTTAGTGTTTAAATATTGCACAAAACATACTAGTTTTCAACCTGCTCTGCGATTCTAACCTTTTATACACACAACCACAAAATAAAGCTAGAGAAATGGTTCCTGTTTAATGCACAATTTCAGATTATGACTCAACACGAACACTCCAGTTTTAAATCAGCACTTTACATTTTAACATATCTTACGAACTTAGCCATTTCAACATAGAATAAGCAAAAGAGTTCGAAATGGCCCCTTGATTAGCCGACGGGCTACCTGTAGTCATAGTATAGCAAAAGTAATTGCCTTAAACGCTGAAGTTGCATCTTACGATGCTTAATACATGCATATAATCTTAACAAGTACGCAATTCAAGCAATCAAGTTTCTAATTACGTGCAATCAAATGTTAAATAGAATGAAGAGGCATGGACTTCATCTACTTTGAAGCTTAACAGAACCAGATATAAGCCAAGCTTCTCTGCCAAACAACCTGCAACAAAAGAAAATCTTGATACTGGTATAGCCGTAATGGCTATCCTACTAGGATTGGAGACAACCTGCATAAGGGATTAGAAGCTGATCCAAACAGACCAAAGCAATAATACAGAAGCACAAACAACGCTTGTCCAAAAACAGCCATGCTAACCATTTGACACTTAACCTACTAAGCCTTCCATCAGAATACAAGCAGGGACAATCAATTAGTTTCAGGTTGCTTACCGTGGAGGCAGATTGGCAACGAAACAGAATAGAGTAATGAAGGCAGCAAGCAATGCTAAGCTCTTTCTTAGTTTATATCAGGCGAGATAATTCAAACAAGAATAACAAGTGAAGAAAGAGTGTTTCTGAGGGAAAAGAAAAGCAGTAGTTCTCAAGAGAGATAAGTAGTATTCTTTCAGTCTGTAGAGAAAGTGTAAAGTGCTAGAGGTGTAGAGAGTGTCTGGTTCAGTGTGTGTGAAAAGTAGAGAGGGGGATTCCTGAAAGCTGCCCTTTTCAATGTAAAAGGACCAAGTATTTATAAGTGTAGTGTAGGGTAGTCAACAATTTAAATTCTATCTCAGAAAGGAAAAGAAATCAGTCCAAGTTCTTAGAAAGGGAAGGAAGAGGTGATATGTTGTTAGTCACACGAAATTAGGGGGAAGATCATGTCATTAATTGCACAAAATCAGTGAGAGATCATGGTTTATACACTTCCTTAATTAAGGCTAATTAGACAGATTTTGAAATAGAAACCTATTTTATCTCCTCTAACTGGATAAGTTAGATATCATCTTTATTATTATGTTCACACCTTTTGCAAAGCAAAACCAGTATCATGTCATATTTGGGCGAATCACACACAAAATAGAGGAATGACTATAACTGCGTCGTATACACCTTCAAAAGTAATTCGAAATTTGAATGACAAGATGACTCTTTCTCTTACTAATTTAGGTTGGCATTGCACATACATACACACATATTTTCAAGAATTTCAGCATATCAAGGCTCAATTTCAAAGCACTGCATATACATTTTATCCTAAAAAAAGCATGTCAAATATATGAACATAATTTGTAATTCAATTTACTAATCATGCTGAAATGGGTAGGAAGTTTCATCAATCACAGAAATAATAAAAAAAATCTAAAAGGAAGGGGTACCCGTTTACTTTCATGTTGGGTCGAGTCGGGTCAGGTTCCACCGGGTCGGGTCAGTCCCATTTGACCCGTTTCAGCTTTGATTCGTCTAGATTCAATAGAGATTCCCTTGTTTCATTCTTCGTCCGTGCTAAATCAGAGCGTATCGTGTCCGAGATTCGTCAATCTCTTCCTCTCCCTTTTCGGTTTCTATGGAAAGAAAGATTTGTTCCCTTTTTCCCGTGTGAAAACGACAAGGAAGAGAGAGAGGAGACGAGCGGAGATGGCGGATTTGATGGCGGAGTGGTGCTGAAACTGAGCGTGTATGTGGACGGGTTTGAGGGGGAAAAGGGAGAGAGGGAAATGGGATCGGCGGCTGATATAGGGGAAAGGGAAATGGGGAAATGATTTTAGGGTTTTAGGGAGAGGGGTGTGTGTGTAATATTAAAATGTGGGATTTGTTCTGAGCCGTTGGATTAGATGGATGGAGGGCTCAGATTTGGCCACGTAGGCACGCGTGTATATATGTGTATAAGTAGTATATCTGAGGTGTAAGGAAAATGGGGGCATTGAGGGGTTGTACTTCATGCAGAAGTGAGTTGTACGCGTGCTTTGGATAGTTGTACTATGCTCATGATGAGTTGTACGTGTAGTATAATTGTGTTTTAGTGGACAAAAGGTGATGACGAGGACTACGTGTGGTAGAAATATAGGTGTAAATTAGCAATTGGCTAGTATTTAATTAAAATACTTATAAATATAAATAATTAGTATAAAATAGGAAATTTTGTAAATAATTATAAATAAATGTAAATAATTATAAACAAATGTAGATGACCACAAATAATACTAATTGGATATAGATAGCCACAAATAATTATTATATGATATCGTAATGCGTTAAATTACACAAATAGCACACGTATTTTAGAAAATAGCCTAAATGAATACATTTATGTAATTATAATCACAATTAAATAAATAGGTGATTAATAATAATATTACACACGTAAATGCATGTTGTCTAATGCAGTTTTATTTGAAAAATTACTATTATAAATTTTAATTAAATATAGCCAAATTACGAAAAATGGAGGGACAAAATTGGGTGTCAACAGCTGCCCCTCTTTGCCCGGGGATGATGAAAGAGTCTTCGGGCAAAGATAGTTGACGGAATAACCAATTTTGTCACGACCGGTAGGCAAGAATGATAGGAGTTTTGGGTGTTTTTGGCCGAACCCCGGTATCTGAGTTGCCTACATATCCCGGGTTTCACGAGAATCAGGCCGTGTGTAGTTCTAGAATGGCATGTTGCCTGTGTGAGATATTTATGACGCACGATTTTGGATGTAAAGACTAAACTTATCCAAGTACGTAAAGTTTAGATTCAATCTATGCTTTGCCTTTTGGCAAGATGAATGAAGAATGAAGCAAGGCATTTTCGAAGATGAAATAACATCGATAGATCGAGCGTGGGAAAAGAGGCTTATAAACATCCTAGTTATGAAGATGTGGTGCACGACACACCCATAAAGAGGAGTTTACACGGACATAGTTTCCACTTCATCTCGATAAATGAGTCATCTTGCCTTCAATATTGCCTTGAATGAGCTTGAAAACATTTGGGGAGCGAGTTTTATGAATGCGCACGATACAAGCAGACGGACACGATTAAGCACGAAAATACGCACGATTGATGCAGATGGATACGAATAGGAAGGAATACAAAACTGACTCCCAACCGACAAGGAAGGATTAGGTAGACCACTGGTGCGAGTATGGAATTGTAGCTTGGAACTCGGCAAGATAGGTAGCTTGCGGGTATAGCAAAAGGCATTGTCTGTAGAGTTAGGCTTTGCTTTGTATGTTTTTGAGGTTTTGCGGTTGCATGATTGGTAGTGATATTGGGAGTAGACGTGAGAGTACAGCATAGAGGTTTGTTGAGAGATCGGGGAGTACCCTGCAGCAAAATCATGATAAATGCAATAGATATAAAGATAAAGTAAGGTAAACTTCCCTGTCGAGCCGAGTGGTTGTTTTGTCTAGTACTTGTTTGATTGATCCAAATGTCTTTCCAATGTTATGCCCACCGGTGCGGACCATGCTCTACTGCAAATTGTTGTCATGTTCACCACTGCGAACCTTATATATCTTATGTTGCTTTCAATGTTGAACTGTACACATAGGCACTGATCATGTGTTGAACTGCCCACAAACGCAGACCTTATCATCCACAATCGCGGATTCTATGCTCAATCAATAGTCGGTCTGTCCACAAGCGCGGACCTTACTGCTCCAAATTGCTGAACTATGTCCACAAACGTGGACCTTATGATGCTTTCACTGTTGAATGTGTCCACCGACGCGGACTATATATGCTTCCTCAAATTGCTGACTATGCCCACAAATGCGGACCTTATACCTTCAATTGCTGAATTATCCACAAACGCAGACCTTATATATATCCATCGACATGGCTTATATACTTCTTCCATTGTTGTCATGTCCACAAATGCGGACCTTATATATCCATCGACATGGATTTAATACTTCTCAAATTGATGTCATGTCCACCGCTGCGGACCCTATATATCCACCGACATGGATCCTATGCTTGTCATGTCCACCGATGCAGACCCTATATATCCACCGACATGGATTCTTTACTTCTCAAATTGATGTCATGTCCACCGCTGCGGACCCTATATATCCACCGACATGGATCCTATGCTTGTCATGTCCACCGATGCAGACCCTACACATCCACCGACATGGATTCTACACTTCTCAAATTGATGTCATGTCCACCGCTGCGGACCCTATATATCCACCGACATGGATCCTTTGCTTGTCAAATTGATGTCATGTCCACCGCTGCGGACCCTATATATCCACCGACATGGATCCTATGCTTGTCATGTCCACCGATGCAGACCCTATACATCCACCGAAATGGATTCTACACTTGTCAAATTGATGTCATGTCCACTGCTGCGGACCCTATATATCCACCGACATGGATCCTATGCTTGTCATGTCCACCGATGCAGACCCTACACATCCACCGACATGGATTCTTTGCTTGTCAAATTGATGGATATTTCTTTGCAAGAGTAGTTAGGTATACTCGGTACCTGTGTAAACCTGCAATCAAAAAAGATTTGTGAGTATTTTGGGGGAGGTTGACTTGCGCATTCGCTGTGTCGTACTCTGCTGCTGCATCTTGTATAATTTCTCCTTGTAATATCTCCCTTTTCGAACGTCGAACCTTAGTCGAGCTGTGGGCAAAAGGGGTAAGGAAATGGGATATGCATGTGTTTTCTGAAAATTATTTTTAAATAGTAATGCAAATTTGTTCCATTGAATCATAGACTGCGACGTGTTGTTTGGACATAATCTCCTCTAATCCATTTGCTGCTCCAAGATCATCCACTTTGAAATTTTGAGGGAACCTCAAAATTTCTGCCCCAGTGTGTTGCTTGTATTTTCCTTGAATTTTTGAGGTCCCTCAAAAATTCTGCCCAGTATGCTGTAATGCATTCTTTGAATTTTTTGAGGGAACCTCAAAAAATTCTGCCCCAGTGTCTAATAAAATTTTCTTATGATGTGACCGTGCCTTGAGTAGGCTGCCTACGTATCCCCTTTTGGGAATCAGGTCGCTACGTAGTTCAAATCCAATAAAGATGAATGTTGCTCGATTTGTAGTATCTCTTGATTGTATCTCAAAGGATCTTGTTAATTTTTCTCGATTTAGGGAATTCTACTTCAGGGCCAACTATAATTTGCTAAACTCCTTGTTAAATTCCTTTGCCTTTATATTTCTTGTTTTGCCCGTCACTTGCTCCAGTATGTTTTTGGCCCATTTGGGATTGTCCAATTTTGCTCCTTATATGTATTTCTACTGTTTCGCCTTGAATTGTAACTTATCTTCCTCAATATGTTCTTGTCTCAGTTGTCTGCTATAAGATTTCCACGATTAACTATGAAGTTCCTTGAATGTCCTCTGTCGAATCACAATAGTTTGGTTTGTACTCTTCGTTTTGGACTGCTTCCTCACATCGCAGTCGCAGATTCAATTAAAATATTTATGCTGAAAATGAATGATGCATACTTAAAAAAAAATAGAAATGTTTTTATTATTGTACTTGAGAAAAAGTCTTCGAAAGGAAACAACGATGATACAAAGTTGAAAAACAAAGAAAACAAAGTTAACGACTCGGAGTCGTGTTTTATTTAAGAAAACGACTAATGCCCCAGCTCCACTAAGGTTCTCGGCATGCTCGAAATATGCTGTAGATTCAGTTGTTCAGCTTCAGCTTTCTAGATGTTCAGGGCTTCAGTATGCTTTTCAAGAGCTGTATCATATTCTTCCATGAATAGCTCCTTTAGACCGGTCAGCTCATCTTCTATACCGTGAACACCTTCGGCAAGTCCTTCTCCCTTGAGAGTTTTCATGTAGCCTGAAAAGATGGAAGCTTGTTTCAAAGTTGGAACAAACTGCTCTAGTGAATGATAACCTCTTGTATCTTTTGTAGTACTTTTTCCTTTGCAAACCAAGATGTACCCCATGCCAAACTTGTGTTCATCAAACATTGTCTTTGCTTTTATGATTGTACCTTCTAGGTTGTACTCTTCGCCGATGTCAATCATATTCACCTTCTCATCTCCATGATTAGGTAGTGGATTATTGTGCACATTTGGTGTCTTCAAGTGAATGACCTTTTCATCTATTAGGTCTTGAATCTTATCTTTCAATGCAAAACATCTCTCCGTCTCATGCCCCGGTCCACCTGAGTGGTATGCGCACCTTTTGCTGTAATCAAAGTGTGGTGAAGGATTGTCTGGCACCTTTTGAGGGATTGGGACAATAAGCCCAGCAGCTCTCAATCTCTCGAACAATTGGGTGCGAGATTCGGCTAATGCAGTGTAGTTTCTTTTGGGTGTTTGGTTTGCCTCAGGGCGAGGCCTGGGAGAGTATGGTGATGCATTTCGGTAGTTGGTTTGAGTATTTTGGTATGATGGACGACTTGGTGCTGGGGTGTGGAATATAGGCCGAGTGGGTTGAGTGTTGTAAACGGGATATTCCGGTGGTATGTGACGGTATGGTGGTGGTGTTTGGTAATAGTGGTTGAAAGCAGGGTCTTGAATGGTTGCAGCAAAAGAGACTTCATCTTTCTTTTTTTTGGAAAGACTCACATTTCCTGGAGAGCCTTATTAGTAGCCTGTAGTGCAGCTAGGCTAATAATCTTTCCACTTTTCAGCCCTTCTTCTACGTCATCTCCCATCAACACTACATCAGCAAACTTCTGATTTTTCATATGCAACAGCTTATCGTAATAGACGTCCTCTTGAATGCGGATGAATATGTTCACTATTTCTTTTTCATCCATAGCGGGTTGTACCTTGGCAGCTTCTGCTCTCCACCTAGTAGCATATTCTCTAAATGTTTCAGTGGGTTTATTTTTCAACTTTTCCAGGTAGAAACGATCTGGTACTATTTCAGTGTTGTACCCAAATCGTTCTACGAAATCTGCTGGCATGTCTTCCCAACCGAGCCATGTGCCAGGCTTCTGCTTAGAGAACCAACTCAAAGCCTCTCCGGTCAAGCTTCGGCTGAATAGCTTTATCCGTACTTTCTCGTCTTCCCCTGCTCCAATCAGCTTGTCACAATATGTTCTCAAATGTGCCATAGGATCTCCAGTTCCATTGAACAGGTCGAACTTTGGTATCTTGTATCCGTCTGGCAATTTCAAAGTAGGATAGATGCACAAGTCTTCATAAGCTAAACCTTTAGTAGTTTTGCCTAACTCAAACTTCTTAAAGGCTGCTTCCAGCTTACGAACTTTCTCTTTTGTGCCATCATCATTGGCTTCATCCTCCGCCCATTCATAGTTTTCATGGTTTTTGATTGGCGAAGTGAATTGTTTGGTTTCAGCAGTGAACATGGGATTGTATGGCTGCGTATTTGCGATATTAGTGTGAGGTAGGCTTGTGTTTGGGTAAGTGGGGTATGCAGGAGGTGGTGCTTTATAAGTAGCTGGTGGTGCTGGATAGGGAGGCGGTGCTTGATATGTGGCGGTTGGTGCAGTTTGGTAGACAGCAGGTGGTGCTGTTTGGTAAAGAGCTGGTTGTGTTGTTTGGTAAACAACAGGGGGATCAGTTAGGTGCATAGGGTCCTTTCCGTTACGGCGGGGTGACCCACTTGGATCGACTGATTCCCTTGAATGGGCGGAGTTATCAACGGGTAAACTGGCCATTGTCAGTTTCTCTTCAAGTTCTTTAATTCTTTGCTCTAAAGTAGCAACATGTTCGTTATACTCAACTGGGGCAAGCTTGCGCGGTGTTCCAATGTTATCATCAATAAGAGCAGCGTTATTCAACTCAGACATGATGTTTCGCTTTCCTCTTCTTCTAGTTTGTGAAGGGGGAGGAGTTGTAACTGGTCCCTTGGTTCTCGTCCGGTACTGATGCTCGGCCAGAATGCACAAGTCAACCTCAGGAGTGGGAGTAAAAACTTAAACAAGAAAACAATAAGTTAATGTCGAGGTAATAATTACCAAATACAAAATATATCACTCTTTATAATGCAAGGGACCTCTCTTGTATCGGAGGTAGGCCTGACAAAACCAACACACATAAGATGCATGATAGGCGTCATTTGGACGAAGTTGGCTAATGGACTTTAACATGCCAAGGATGTTAAGCCTTCCTAAGCTTGAGTATGATATTTAAAATTGAACGTGTATCGTGCGTCATCCCATTTGTTCTCACAACCCAAAGTTAACAGAAAAAATAATTTTGTTGTATAAATGTGGAATAACATTTTTAGGTAAATAGGAATAATAATTGATCTTGCTACATTAAAAGTTGAAGAAATTAATGTAAAGTATATGATTTGGGTTTTCATGAAAATAGAAAAAAAATTAATTTCATTCGTAACCCAAAAATAATTTTATGAAATAATTGGTTTTGTATGAACGTAAAAAATTTCATATGTAAATAGAAATAAATAATTGATTTCTTTAACAATTTCCATTTATAGAAATAAATAATTGATTTTGTTACATAAAAGTAGAAGAATCAATTTAAAGTCTATTTTCTTTGATCTTCCAAATCTTTGACTTGTGACATCCTCAAAATAAATAATTGGATGATTCACACTTTTGAGAACGAATGGTCTACATTAGACTCGTTCAATTTTAAATAGATGCACACGTAACACATTTAAATATCCCTTAGGGTCGAAAACCCGTTCGGTTCATTCAAATATGGTGAACTAGTAGACTTAGACCTGAGCCGAAGTCAAAATGGTCCTAAATATGACATGATGCATGATTTCTAGAAGGAGTCTTCATTAAGAGTTGGCTAATCTAGACAAGGACATGGTTCCCCCAGGCGGACAACCGAGGGGTGGGAACGTTTGGAATTGTTGGTTGTACCACGGACCAACTTATCCCAACCGTCCCCTCTAAAGGGTTTTTTGAGAGTGAAACGACCGTGAGATCCACGTAATCGTTTGTGTGTGTGTAAGTGTCAATTTTCCAGGAGTGGAGGAGTATGAACGAAATGCAACAAATAAGTTCAGTAATATACTAAATATATAAAAAAAATTACAAAATGTAAAAGATTACCCACCTGCAAAGAGAAAAATTTAGTATTGAATAAAATAATAAAAAGTAATAATAAACCCAATATAAAAACGTAATGGTTAGAACATTTAATCCCCAGCAGAGTCGCCATTCTGTCGCACCCCACTTTAAAATAATAAAGTGGTGTCCGACTTGGGGTAACTCGTTTGGATTGAGTTTTGGAGTCGCCACCTAATAAATTATTCTAGGCGTATTAGGTCACCTATTAATTTCTAATAATAACACCGGGTTGGTCTACTAATCAGAGATTTGGGTAAGTGTTCGAATTAACTTAGAAGGAAGGGATTAGGCACCTCCTAAGTTCCACTAAACGTGGTTCCCGGCCGATTTTTTATATTGAGTTTTTAACATGTAAGGAAAGTAAGAGGATAAAAAATTAAATAAAATAAGCAAAGAGGACATGTATGTAAACAAGTAAAAGATATGAAATTAGGCAGTTCAGTATACACGGTGTCAATTTACAGACATCTTACATATATAGCTACAATTTGCAATGTTAGGCAAAGTTAACCAATATGTCATCTTTTACTTTAATTAACACAAGTTAAAACAAAATATGGAGTAAACATATAGTAAAAAAATGTGCGCCACTAAAGGATGGTATTGTAACATTAATTGACACATACCGTTAACTTCGGTGGCGACTTTAGTGTGAGGTCGCGTTTAAAATAATTATTTAAAAATGAGTAAAATATATATTTAAAGTTTATAATTGTATGCATATAGATGAGAATATAGTTATACACATAACATGATATAATGACCACATATGTATGAATGAAGTAGGGAGCAAATACGACAATTTAAGAAATATTAGTAATAGACATAGCAAGCAAATAATTCAAATTTGAATAATTTTCTTATAGAAAATAGCATAAGTTTTAAAGGACTTGACCTCCAAAGTCGATAAATCTCTCACAAGTTATTAATTAACTTGGAGTGACTTAGAAAAATTATAGAATTTGATTAAAACGGGTTAGACTCCTGCAAATTTAAGCCTTTGTGGAAATAGGCCAGTTTTAAAAATATACTTGCACGTTATTCTTTTTCAGAAAATCACTTGCAGAATACGTTTCGCAGAATCTAAGATTTGCAGAAATACTGCCATCTTCAGTATCAATTTCAGTTTTAGACCTGTTGCAAACCAACATGATTTTAGTGTTTAAATATTGCACAAAACATACTAGTTTTCAACCTGCTCTGCGATTCTAACCTTTTATACACACAACCACAAAATAAAGCTAGAGAAATGGCTCCTGTTTAATGCACAATTTCAGATTATGACTCAACACGAACACTCCAGTTTTAAATCAGCACTTTACATTTTAACATATCTTACGAACTTAGCCATTTCAACATAGAATAAGCAAAAGAGTTCGAAATGGCCCCAATTAATAGCTAGACCATTACTTATGAGAACAAAACTTTCCATTTCAGTATGGGGACATGCTATTTTGCATGCAGCAACACTTGTGCGCATCAGGCCAACAAGTTATCATAAAGCCTCCCCATTGCAGTTGGCTTTTGGTCAGGAGCCAAACATTTTCCATCTTAGAATTTTTGGATGTGCGGTATATGTTCCAATTGCTCCACCACAACGCACAAAGATGGGTCCTCAAAGAAGGTTGGGAATATATATTGGCTATAAATCTCCTTCTATCATTAAGTATCTTGAACCCATGATGGGAGATTTGTTTACTGCATGATTTGCAGATTGCCATTTTGATGAATCAGTATTCCCAACATTAGGGGGAGAGAAAAAGCAGTTGGAAAATGAGATAGAATGGAATGCACTATCATCATCTTATTTGGATCCTCGTACGAATCAATGTGAACTAGAAGTTCAAAAGATAATCTATTTACAAAATCTAGCAAATCAACTGCTAGATGCATTCACTGACCTACCAAGGATTACTAAATCTCATATACCAACTGAAAATGCTCCAATTCGAGTTGATGTTCCGGTAGGATAATCTACTTGTGCAAATGAGTCTAAGACACGTCTGAAGCGTGGTAGACCCCTAGGTTCCAAAGATAAAAATCCTCGAAAAAGAAAAGGATCAAATGAAAAGGATGGTCATGATATGGAGGTGGTTGCTCAAGAAGCATCCTAAGACATAACAATTGATAATACCTCAAAGGAGGTTCAGGTACCTAAAAATGATGAAAATCAAGAGATCTCAATAAATTATGTCTTGACAGGAAAAAGATGGAACAAAAATAGTATTGTTGTAAATAATGCTTTTGCATATAATGTTGCTATTGAGGTAATGCAACAAGATGAGGATCTTGAACCAAAATATGTTGGTGAATGTAGACAAAGAAATGATTGGCCAAAATGGAAAGACGCAATTCAAGCAGAATTGGCTTCACTTGAGAAATGTGAAGTTTTTGGACCTATAGTCCGAACACCTGAAGGTGTAAAGCCAGTTGGATATAAAAGAGTTTTTGTGCGAAAACGAAATGAGAAAAATGAAGTCGCAAGATACAAAGCACGTCTTGTGGCACAAGGATTTTCACAAAGACCTGGAATTGATTATATGGAGACATACTCTCCCGTGGTGGACGCAGTAACCTTCAAATATCTTATAAGTCTGGCAGTGCATGAAAAACTTGATATGCATCAGATGGATGTTGTCACAGCCTATTTATATGGATCATTGGACAACGAAATATTTATGAAAATCCCTGAAGGATTCAAAATGCCTGAAGCATTTAAAGGTTCCCGAGAAACTTGTTCAATAAAACTTCAAAAATCCTTATATGGATTGAAACAATCGGGTCGTATGTGGTACAACCGCCTTAGCGAGTACCTACTGAAAGAAGGGTATAGAAATGATCCAGTTTGTCGTTGTGTCTTTATAAAGGGGTCTGTATCTGAGTTTGTTATAATTGCTGTGTATGTTGATGACTTAAATATTATTGGAACTCCCACAGAGATTCCAAAGGCAGTAGACTATTTGAAGAAAGAATTCTAAATGAAAGATCTTGGAAAGACAAATTTTTGTCTTGGTCTTCAAATTGAGCATTTGACAAATGGAATTTTTTTCCATCAATCAACATACACTGAAAATATTTTAAAGCGATTTTACATAGATAAATCTCATCCATTGAGTACTCCGATGGTCGTGAGATCGCTTGACATAAATAAAGATCCATTTCGCCCCCATGAAAATGATGAAAAGATTCTTGGTGCTGAAACACCATATCTTAGTGCAATTGGGGCATTAATGTATCTTGCTAATAATACCCGACCAGACATTATTTTTTCTGTAAACTTATTAGCAAGATTTAGTTCTGCCCCAGCACAAAGACACTGGAATGGTATCAAACATTTATTCAGATACCTCAGAGGAACAATTAAAAGGGGTTTGTTTTATTCAAGTGAATCCAACTTTCCACTAATTGGCTATGCAGATGCAGGATATTTATCAGATCCACATAAAGGTCGATCTCAAACAGGCTATTTATTTACATGTGGAGGTACAACTATATCATGGCGCTCAACAAAACAGACTTTAGTTGCTACTTCCTCAAATCATGCAGAAATAATAGCTATTCATGAAGCAAGTCGAGAATGTGTTTGGCTGAGGTTAATTACTCAACACATTCAGGAAATGTGTGGATTTTTGAAAAAGGAGATTCCGACAATATTGTTTGAAGATAATACTGCATGCATAGAACAATTGAAAGAAGGATATATTAAAGGAGACAGAACGAAACATATCTCACTAAAGTTCTTTTTCACTCGTGATCTTCAAAAGAATGGTGAAATAAAGTTTCAACAAATTCGTTCAAGTGACAACTTGGTTGATTTGTTCACAAAATCATTACCAACCTCAGCATTCGAGAAGCTTGTGTACAAGATTGGAATGCGTCGTCTCCGAGACATGAAGTGACGTTTTCATCAGGGGGAGTAAAATGTGTGTTGTACTCTTTTTCCCTTAACTAAGGTTTTGTCCCAATGGGTTTTCCTGGTAAGGTTTTTAATGAGGCAGCATACGAAGCGTATTATAAATAAGTATACATTAACAAGATACACTTATTTATTGATGCATAGACATCCAAGGGGGAGTGTTGTAAAAGAATTACTGTGGGTGTCAATGCATCCACTATTCATTGAAGACTTCCATTGCCTATCTTTTCTTTACTACTATTGGATTTGACTAATGCATAGTTACAATAATAGTTTATCCCTCAGCATATGTCTATAAATGGACACTTGCATTACATTTGTAAACTACACTTCAATATAGAGAAATAAAATTACTCTCCCTCTTCTCTCATCTATTTAGTTATTATTATCTTTTATAATCCTAGTTAATTACTATAATTCCATAACATCTCTTAATATTTTCTATTTTTGAATCTGAATATTTTCTTTTGTTGAAGGGTAGTTGAAGTGCCTTCAATGTCTGTAATGAGAGAGTAACTGCTCTCTTTTATAGGAGAGAAAAAGGGTAAATGCAAGCTGTAACAGCTGGGTCAAACCCCAAAGCATTTTTTGCTTTTCAGCAGGCATGCCAATGCCATTTAATGCAAGCTTGGAAGGTTTCTCAAAGTAGAAAAACTGGCAGTATGGAGTGCTGCCCTTGCCAAGCCTTTTTTTACCACTTCCGGCTTATCAAATCTGCCTCATTAATGAGGCAATTTTTTTTCTTGAATTCAAACTTAAATGGACCTCAATTCATTTATATCCTAGACAAATAAAACTTACTTCCTTTTCCAGATTTAAACTCAAAGGCCTAGAATATCTTAATTTTTATCCCAAGTCCAAGCTCAACATCAAACTTCAAACTAAGCTCCAAGGATAACTCATAATGACACTATTGAGTCCAAGAGATGGACCATCTGGTCGCCTTCTTCTTAACTGAACAACTCAGACCTTAGCTAACACACTTAAGACTAATATTCCTTTAGAGGATACCAGGGAAAAACTACTACTCATCAGTAAAATAGTTCAGACAACTAGCATGCTTACATACTCCACCTTACATATGCATAATCACTCTAATTCACACTTGTTTAAAACCAAACATGCATAAACATACAAGATGATCAAAGGATTTCATACAATTACTCTATGTTTGATACTTGAAGCAATTTATGCTTAATGGAGAACCAAACAACATTCTTAGATCCTGCCTAAAAATAAGCAGGAAGAGTATGCAAATTTCATACTCAAACAAGGAAAATAATAACAGTAAGCTTCTATACTTCCAAGTCCCTAACACAACTAACAGACATGCCAATTTCACATTTAGACTTAAGCCAAGATTCTTACTTAACAATGAACATGATTATCCCATTAAACTTATACATACACAGACAACACACTTGGGATCATTCCCTACTTGAACCAATAAGTTTGGATACTTAAACAAAGGTAAAAGACGTTTACACTCAAAAATTCATTGGAATCAAGCAATAGATATAAAAATCAAACTCACAGTTTTATTCATTATTCGTAAGCTATTACGCACATCTGAGCACTTCTCCATAACTGAACAATACTAGTTTTATCACTAAACATGACCTAGACCAAATAGGGAAAGAAAGAAAAATAAGTTAGGATAAGATTTCCATCTACTCAATTACCAAAGCTCAATATTACTCGTTGTCGAAGCTTCACCACTGGTTCACAATCCCCCTCGCAGCATCATCGTCGTGACAGCCTCCTTGTAGTCACTGTTTCGCTGCCATCGTAACTCTAACAGCTTTTACACGGCCTCAGCTCCAAACAATGAATCATCAATGTCACAACATTGCAAAGCAAAGTCAACATACCCTCGTCACCTTGACGCTGCTGCCATCGCCTCGTCGAAGCTCCAATCGACAACAAACTGCCTCGCCGTCCATACTCCGCTACTGCTTAACTATTCACCACTGCCTCGGCTTGGCTGTATCATTACCAAATCAAACAAAGTAGCCAAACGCACCACTGAATCAGCCTCAGACCAGCTTCGATATCGCCGTGCCATATAAAACATCATGCCTACACTGCCTCTACAAGCCAAAACTCATCTAAAAAACCTACAATCATTGCGACCAAACCTACGCAGTCGCAGCTCCACCACGCCAAATCCAGTCGCCATCTGAAACCCCAAAGCCAAAATAGTCATGACACACCCACACATACACCGCTAAGAATACTGCAATATCATCACCACATCCTCTCCGTTGTTTAACACCCCGTTGTACAACCCAGTTCATACATAAGCCATTCTGATTTGTTCCCTTCTTCTTCTAACGAAAACGATCCAATTTGGGGTCGTTTCAGCTAGAAAAATGAAAGAAAGGAAAGAGGAGAAAGAGAATAGTGCGTAGCCATGTAAAATCACCGAAAAAAATGAAGAAAACTCACCGGAAAAAGTTTTTGCGTTTTGGATTATTCTAGGCGCCACCTAATAAATTATTCTAGGCGTATTAGGTCACCTATTAATTTCTAATAATAACTCCGGGTTGGTCTACTAATCAGAGATTTGGGTAAGTATTCGAATTAACTTAGAAGGAAGGGATTAGGCACCTCCTAAGTTCCACTAAACGTGGTTCCCGGCCGATTTTTTATATTGAGTTTTTAACATGTAAGGAAACTAAGAGGATAAAAAATTAAATAAAATAAGCAAAGAGGACATGTATGTAAACAAGTAAAAGATATGAAATTAGGCAGTTCAGTATACACGTTGTCAATTTACAGACATCTTACATATATAGCTACAATTTGCAATGTTAGGCAAAGTTAACCAATATGTCATCTTTTACTTTAATTAACACAAGTTAAAACAAAATATGGAGTAAACATATAGTAAAAAAATGTGCGCCACAAAAGGATGGTATTGTAACATTAATTGACACATACCGTTAACTTCGGTGGCGACTTTAGTGTGAGGTCGCGTTTAAAATAATTATTTAAAAATGAGTAAAATATATATTTAAAGTTTATAATTGTATGCATATAGATGAGAATATAGTTATACACATAACATGATATAATGACCACATATGTATGAATGAAGTAGGGAGCAAATACGACAATTAAAGAAATATTAGTAATAGACATAGCAAGCAAATAATTCAAATTTGAATAATTTTCTTATAGAAAATAGCATAAGTTTTAAAGGACTTGACCTCCAAAGTCGATAAATCTCTCACAAGTTATTAATTAACTTGGAGTGACTTAGAAAAATTATAGAATTTGATTAAAACGGGTTAGACTCCTGCAAATTTAAGCCTTTGTGGAAATAGGCCAGTTTTAAAAATATACTTGCACGTTATTCTTTTTCAGAAAATCACTTGCAGAATACGTTTCGCAGAATCTAAGATTTGCAGAAATACTGCAATCTTCAGTATCAATTTCAGTTTTAGACCTGTTGCAAACCAACATGATTTTAGTGTTTAAATATTGCACAAAACATACTAGTTTTCAACCTGCTCTGCGATTCTAACCTTTTATACACACAACCACAAAATAAAGCTAGAGAAATGGTTCCTGTTTAATGCACAATTTCAGATTATGACTCAACACGAACACTCCAGTTTTAAATCAGCACTTTACATTTTAACATATCTTACGAACTTAGCCATTTCAACATAGAATAAGCAAAAGAGTTCGAAATGGCCCCTTGATTAGCCGACGGGCTACCTGTAGTCATAGTATAGCAAAAGTAATTGCCTTAAACGCTGAAGTTGCATCTTACGATGCTTAATACATGCATATAGTCTTAACAAGTACGCAATTCAAGCAATCAAGTTTCTAATTACGTGCAATCAAATGTTAAATAGAATGAAGAGGCATGGACTTCATCTACTTTGAAGCTTAACAGAACCAGATATAAGCCAAGCTTCTCTGCCAAACAACCTGCAACAAAAGAAAATCTTGATACTGGTATAGCCGTAATGGCTATCCTACTAGGATTGGAGACAACCTGCATAAGGGATTAGAAGCTGATCCAAACAGACCAAAGCAATAATACAGAAGCACAAACAACGCTTGTCCAAAAACAGCCATGCTAACCATTTGACACTTAACCTACTAAGCCTTCCATCAGAATACAAGCAGGGACAATCAATTAGTTTCAGGTTGCTTACCGTGGAGGCAGATTGGCAACGAAACAGAATAGAGTAATGAAGGCAGCAAGCAATGCTAAGCTCTTTCTTAGTTTATATCAGGCGAGATAATTCAAACAAGAATAACAAGTGAAGAAAGAGTGTTTCTGAGGGAAAAGAAAAGCAGTAGTTCTCAAGAGAGATAAGTAGTATTCTTTCAGTCTGTAGAGAAAGTGTAAAGTGCTAGAGGTGTAGAGAGTGTCTGGTTCAGTGTGTGTGAAAAGTAGAGAGGGGGATTCCTGAAAGCTGCCCTTTTCAATGTAAAAGGACCAAGTATTTATAAGTGTAGTGTAGGGTAGTCAACAATTTAAATTCTATCTCAGAAAGGAAAAGAAATCAGTCCAAGTTCTTAGAAAGGGAAGGAAGAGGTGATATGTTGTTAGTCACACGAAATTAGGGGGAAGATCATGTCATTAATTGCACAAAATCAGTGAGAGATCATGGTTTATACACTTCCTTAATTAAGGCTAATTAGACAGATTTTGAAATAGAAACCTATTTTATCTCCTCTAACTGGATAAGTTAGATATCATCTTTATTATTATGTTCACACCTTTTGCAAAGCAAAACCAGTATCATGTCATATTTGGGCGAATCACACACAAAATAGAGGAATGACTATAACTGCGTCGTATACACCTTCAAAAGTAATTCGAAATTTGAATGACAAGATGACTCTTTCTCTTACTAATTTAGGTTGGCATTGCACATACATACACACATATTTTCAAGAATTTCAGCATATCAAGGCTCAATTTCAAAGCACTGCATATACATTTTATCCTAAAAAAAGCATGTCAAATATATGAACATAATTTGTAAT
Source organism: Petunia axillaris subsp. axillaris (assembly GCA_029990575.1). Taxonomy (NCBI): domain Eukaryota; kingdom Viridiplantae; phylum Streptophyta; class Magnoliopsida; order Solanales; family Solanaceae; genus Petunia; species Petunia axillaris. Next base: position 163,249,519 of record JARKNS010000003.1, read on the forward strand.
TCAATTTACTAATCATGCTGAAATGGGTAGGAAGTTTCATCAATCACAGAAATAATAAAAAAAATCTAAAAGGAAGGGGTACCCGTTTACTTTCATGTTGGGTCGAGTCGGGTCAGGTTCCACCGGGTCGGGTCAGTCCCATTTGACCCGTTTCAGCTTTGATTCGTCTAGATTCAATAGAGATTCCCTTGTTTCATTCTTTGTCCGTGCTAAATCAGAGCGTATCGTGTCCGAGATTCGTCAATCTCTTCCTCTCCCTTTTCGGTTTCTATGGAAAGAAAGATTTGTTCCCTTTTTCCCGTGTGAAAACGACAAGGAAGAGAGAGAGGAGACGAGCGGAGATGGCGGATTTGATGGCGGAGTGGTGCTGAAACTGAGCGTGTATGTGGACGGGTTTGAGGGGGAAAAGGGAGAGAGGGAAATGGGATCGGCGGCTGATATAGGGGAAAGGGAAATGGGGAAATGATTTTAGGGTTTTAGGGAGAGGGGTGTGTGTGTAATATTAAAATGTGGGATTTGTTCTGAGCCGTTGGATTAGATGGATGGAGAGCTCAGATTTGGCCACGTAGGCACGCGTGTATATATGTGTATAAGTAGTATATCTGAGGTGTAAGGAAAATGGGGGCATTGAGGGGTTGTACTTCATGCAGAAGTGAGTTGTACGCGTGCTTTGGATAGTTGTACTATGCTCATGATGAGTTGTACGTGTAGTATAATTGTGTTTTAGTGGACAAAAGGTGATGACGAGGACTACGTGTGGTAGAAATATAGGTGTAAATTAGCAATTGGCTGGTATTTAATTAAAATACTTATAAATATAAATAATTAGTATAAAATAGGAAATTTTGTAAATAATTATAAATAAATGTAAATAATTATAAACAAATGTAGATGACCACAAATAATACTAATTGGATATAGATAGCCACAAATAATTATTATATGATATCGTAATGCGTTAAATTACACAAATAGCACACGTATTTTAGAAAATAGCCTAAATGAATACATTTACGTAATTATAATCACAATTAAATAAATAGGTGATTAATAATAATATTACACACGTAAATGCATGTTGTCTAATGCAGTTTTATTTGAAAAATTACTATTATAAATTTTAATTAAATATAGCCAAATTACGAAAAATGGAGGGACAAAATTGGGTGTCAACAGCTGCCCCTCTTTGCCCGGGGATGATGAAAGAGTCTTCGGGCAAAGATAGTTGACGGAATAACCAATTTTGTCACGACCGGTAGGCAAGAATGATAGGAGTTTTGGGTGTTTTTGGCCGAACCCCGGTATCTGAGTTGCCTACATATCCCGGGTTTCACGAGAATCAGGCCGTGTGTAGTTCTAGAATGGCATGTTGCCTGTGTGAGATATTTATGACGCACGATTTTGGATGTAAAGACTAAACTTATCCAAGTACGTAAAGTTTAGATTCAATCTATGCTTTGCCTTTTGGCAAGATGAATGAAGAATGAAGCAAGGCATTGTCGAAGATGAAATAACATCGATAGATCGAGCGTGGGAAAAGAGGCTTATAAACATCCTAGTTATGAAGATGTGGTGCACGACACACCCATAAAGAGGAGTCTACACGGACATAGTTTCCACTTCATCTCGATAAATGAGTCATCTTGCCTTCAATATTGCCTTGAATGAGCTTGAAAACATTTGGGGAGCGAGTTTTATGAATGCGCACGATACAAGCAGACGGACACGATTAAGCACGAAAATACGCACGATTGATGCAGATGGATACGAATAGGAAGGAATACAAAACTGACTCCCAACCGACAAGGAAGGATTAGGTAGACCACTGGTGCGAGTATGGAATTGTAGCTTGGAACTCGGCAAGATAGGTAGCTTGCGGGTATAGCAAAAGGCATTGTCTGTAGAGTTAGGCTTTGCTTTGTATGTTTTTGAGGTTTTGCGGTTGCATGATTGGTAGTGATATTGGGAGTAGACGTGAGAGTACAGCATAGAGGTTTGTTGAGAGATCGGGGAGTACCCTGCAGCAAAATCATGATAAATGCAATAGATATAAAGATAAAGTAAGGTAAACTTCCCTGTCGAGCCAAGTGGTTGTTTTGTCTGGTACTTGTTTGATTGATCCAAATGTCTTTCCAATGTTATGCCCACCGGTGCGGACCATGCTCTACTGCAAATTGTTGTCATGTTCACCACTGCGAACCTTATATATCTTATGTTGCTTTCAATGTTGAACTGTACACATAGGCACTGATCATGTGTTGAACGGCCCACAAACGCAGACCTTATCATCCACAATCGCGGATTCTATGCTCAATCAATAGTCGGTCTGTCCACAAGCGCGGACCTTACTGCTCCAAATTGCTGAACTATGTCCACAAACGTGGACCTTATGATGCTTTCACTGTTGAATGTGTCCACCGACGCGGACTATATATGCTTCCTCAAATTGCTGACTATGCCCACAAATGCGGACCTTATACCTTCAATTGCTGAATTATCCACAAACGCAGACCTTATATATATCCATCGACATGGCTTATATACTTCTTCCATTGTTGTCATGTCCACAAATGCGGACCTTATATATCCATCGACATGGATTTAATACTTCTCAAATTGATGTCATGTCCACAGCTGCGGACCCTATATATCCACCGACATGGATCCTATGCTTGTCATGTCCACCGATGCAGACCCTATATATCCACCGACATGGATTCTTTACTTCTCAAATTGATGTCATGTCCACCGCTGCGGACCCTATATATCCACCGACATGGATCCTATGCTTGTCATGTCCACCGATGCAGACCCTACACATCCACCGACATGGATTCTACACTTCTCAAATTGATGTCATGTCCACCGCTGCGAACCCTATATATCCACCGACATGGATCCTTTGCTTGTCAAATTGATGTCATGTCCACCGCTGCGGACCCTATATATCCACCGACATGGATCCTATGCTTGTCATGTCCACCGATGCAGACCCTATACATCCACCGACATGGATTCTACACTTGTCAAATTGATGTCATGTCCACTGCTGCGGACCCTATATATCCACCAACATGGATCCTATGCTTGTCATGTCCACCGATGCAGACCCTACACATCCACCGACATGGATTCTTTGCTTGTCAAATCGATGGATATTTCTTTGCAAGAGTAGTTAGGTATACTCGGTACCTGTGTAAACCTGCAATCAAAAAAGATTTGTGAGTATTTTGGGGGAGGTTGACTTGCGCATTCACTGTGTCGTACTCTGCTGCTGCATCTTGTATAATTTCTCCTTGTAATATCTCCCTTTTCGAACGTCGAACCTTAGTCGAGCTGTGGGCAAAAGGGGTAAGGAAATGGGATATGCATGTGTTTTCAGAAAATTATTTTTAAAGAGTAATGCAAATTTGTTCCATTGAATCATAGACTGCGACGTGTTGTTTGGACATAATCTCCTCTAATCCATTTGCTGCTCCAAGATCATCCACTTTGAAATTTTGAGGGAACCACAAAATTTCTGCCCCAGTGTGTTGCTTGTATTTTCCTTGAATTTTTGAGGTCCCTCAAAAATTCTGCCCAGTATGCTGTAATGCATTCTTTGAATTTTTTGAGGGAACCTCAAAAAATTCTGCCCCAGTGTCTAATAAAATTTTCTTATGATGTGACCGTGCCTTGAGTAGGCTGCCTACGTATCCCCTTTTGGGAATCAGGTCGCTACGTAGTTCAAATCCAATAAAGATGAATGTTGCTCGATTTGTAGTATCTCTTGATTGTATCTTAAAGGATCTTGTTAATTTTTCTCGATTTAGGGAATTCTACTTCAGGGCCAACTATAATTTGCTAAACTCCTTGTTAAATTCCTTTGCCTTTATATTTCTTGTTTTGCCCGTCACTTGCTCCAGTATGTTTTTGGCCCATTTGGGATTGTCCAATTTTGCTCCTTATATGTATTTCTACTGTTTCGCCTTGAATTGTAACTTATCTTCCTCAATATGTTCTTGTCTCAGTTGTCTGCTATAAGATTTCCACGATTAACTATGAAGTTCCTTGAATGTCCTCTGTCGAATCACAATAGTTTGGTTTGTACTCTTCGTTTTGGACTGCTTCCTCACATCGCAGTCGCAGATTCAATTAAAATATTTATGCTGAAAATGAATGATGCATACTTAAAAAAAAATAGAAATGTTTTTATTATTGTACTTGAGAAAAAGTCTTCGAAAGGAAACAACGATGATACAAAGTTGAAAAACAAAGAAAACAAAGTTAACGACTCGGAGTCGTGTTTTATTTAAGAAAACGACTAATGCCCCAGCTCCACTAAGGTTCTCGGCATGCTCGAAATATGCTGTAGATTCAGTTGTTCAGCTTCAGCTTTCTAGATGTTCAGGGCTTCAGTATGCTTTTCAAGAGCTGTATCATATTCTTCCATGAATAGCTCCTTTAGACCGGTCAGCTCATCTTCTATACCGTGAACACCTTCGGCAAGTCCTTCTCCCTTGAGAGTTTTCATGTAGCCTGAAAAGATGGAAGCTTGTTTCAAAGTTGGAACAAACTGCTCTAGTGAATGATAACCTCTTGTATCTTTTGTAGTACTTTTTCCTTTGCAAACCAAGATGTACCCCATGCCAAACTTGTGTTCATCAAACATTGTCTTTGCTTTTATGATTGTACCTTCTAGGTTGTACTCTTCGCCGATGTCAATCATATTCACCTTCTCATCTCCATGATTAGGTAGTGGATTATTGTGCACATTTGGTGTCTTCAAGTGAATGACCTTTTCATCTATTAGGTCTTGAATCTTATCTTTCAATGCAAAACATCTCTCCGTCTCATGCCCCGGTCCACCTGAGTGGTATGCGCACCTTTTGCTGTAATCAAAGTGTGGTGAAGGATTGTCTGGCACCTTTTGAGGGATTGGGACAATAAGCCCAGCAGCTCTCAATCTCTCGAACAATTGGGTGCGAGATTCGGCTAATGCAGTGTAGTTTCTTTTGGGTGTTTGGTTTGCCTCAGGGCGAGGCCTGGGAGAGTATGGTGATGCATTTCGGTAGTTGGTTTGAGTATTTTGGTATGATGGACGACTTGGTGCTGGGGTGTGGAATATAGGCCGAGTGGGTTGAGTGTTGTAAACGGGATATTCCGGTGGTATGTGACGGTATGGTAGTGGTGTTTGGTAATAGTGGTTGAAAGCAGGGTCTTGAATGGTTGCAGCAAAAGAGACTTCATCTTTCTTCTTTTTGGAAAGACTCACATTTCCTGACTGGAGAGCCTTATTAGTAGCCTGTAGTGCAGCTAGGCTAATAATCTTTCCACTTTTCAGCCCTTCTTCTACGTCATCTCCCATCAACACTACATCAGCAAACTTCTGATTTTTCATATGCAACAGCTTATCGTAATAGACGTCCTCTTGAATGCGGATGAATATGTTCACTATTTCTTTTTCATCCATAGCGGGTTGTACCTTGGCAGCTTCTGCTCTCCACCTAGTAGCATATTCTCTAAATGTTTCAGTGGGTTTATTTTTCAACTTTTCCAGGTAGAAACGATCTGGTACCATTTCAGTGTTGTACCCAAATCGTTCTACGAAATCTGATGCCATGTCAGCCATGTGCCAGGCTTCTGCTTAGAGAACCAACTCAAAGCCTCTCCGGTCAAGCTTCGGCTGAATAGCTTTACCCGTACTTTCTCGTCTTCCCCTGCTCCAATCAGCTTGTCACAATATGTTCTCAAATGTGCCATAGGATCTCCAGTTCCATTGAACAGGTCGAACTTTGGTATCTTGTATCCGTCTGGCAATTTCAAAGTAGGATAGATGCACAAGTCTTCATAAGCTAAACCTTTAGTAGTTTTGCCTAACTCAAACTTCTTAAAGGCTGCTTCCAGCTTACGAACTTTCTCTTTTGTGCCATCATCATTGGCTTCATCCTCCGCCCATTCATAGTTTTCATGGTTTTTGATTAGCGAAGTGAATTGTTTGGTTTCAGCAGTGAACATGGGATTGTAAGGCTGCGTATTTGCGATATTAGTGTGAGGTAGGCTTGTGTTTGGGTAAGTGGGGTATGCAGGAGGTGGTGCTTTATAAGTAGCTGGTGGTGCTGGATAGGGAGGCGGTGCTTGATATGTGGCGGTTGGTGCAGTTTGGTAGACAGCAGGTGGTGCTGTTTGGTAAAGAGCTGGTTGTGTTGTTTGGTAAACAACAGGGGGATCCGTTAGGTGCATAGGGTCCTTTCCGTTAGGGCGGGGTGACCCACTTGGATCGACTGATTCCCTTGAATGGGCGGAGTTATCAACGGGTAAACTGGCCATTGTCAGTTTCTCTTCAAGTTCTTTAATTCTTTGCTCTAAAGTAGCAACATGTTCGTTATACTCAACTGGGGCAAGCTTGCGTGGTATTCCAATGTTATCATCAATAAGAGCAGCGTTATTCAACTCAGACATGATGTTTCGCTTTCCTCTTCTTCTAGTTTGTGAAGGGGGAGGAGTTGTAACTGGTCCCTTGGTTCTCGTCCGGTACTGATGCTCGGCCAGAATGCACAAGTCAACCTCAGGAGTGAGAGTAAAAACTTAAACAAGAAAACAATAAGTTAATGTCGAGGTAATAATTACCAAATACAAAATATATCACTCTTTATAATGCAAGGGACCTCTCTTGTATCGGAGGTAGGCCTGACAAAACCAACACACATAAGATGCATGATAGGCGTCATTTGGACGAAGTTGGCTAATGGACTTTAACATGCCAAGGATGTTAAGCCTTCCTAAGCTTGAGTATGATATTTAAAATTGAACGTGTATCGTGCGTCATCCCATTTGTTCTCACAACCCAAAGTTAACAGAAAAAATAATTTTGTTGTATAAATGTGGAATAACATTTTTAGGTAAATAGGAATAATAATTGATCTTGCTACATTAAAAGTTGAAGAAATTAATGTAAAGTATATGATTTGGGTTTTCATGAAAATAGAAAAAAAATTAATTTCATTCGTAACCCAAAAATAATTTTATGAAATAATTGGTTTTGTATGAACGTAAAAAATTTCATATGTAAATAGAAATAAATAATTGATTTCTTTAACAATTTCCATTTATAGAAATAAATAATTGATTTTGTTACATAAAAGTAGAAGAATCAATTTAAAGTCTATTTTCTTTGATCTTCCAAATCTTTGACTTGTGACATCCTCAAAATAAATAATTGGATGATTCACACTTTTGAGAACGAATGGTCTACATTAGACTCGTTCAATTTTAAATAGATGCACACGTAACACATTTAAATATCCCTTAGGGTCGAAAACCCGTTCGGTTCATTCAAATATGGTGAACTAGTAGACTTAGACCTGAGCCGAAGTCAAAATGGTCCTAAATATGACATGATGCATGATTTCTAGAAGGAGTCTTCATTAAGAGTTGGCTAATCTAGACAAGGACATGGTTCCCCCAGGCGGACAACCGAGGGGTGGGAACGTTTGGAATTGTTGGTTGTACCACGGACCAACTTATCCCAACCGTCCCCTCTAAAGGGTTTTTTGAGAGTGAAACGACCGTGAGATCCACGTAATCGTTTGTGTGTGTGTAAGTGTCAATTTTCCAGGACTGGAGGAGTATGAACGAAATGCAACAAATAAGTTCAGTAATATACTAAATATATAAAAAAAATTACAAAATGTAAAAGATTACCCACCTGCAAAGAGAAAAATTTAATATTGAATAAAATAATAAAAAGTAATAATAAACCCAATATAAAAACGTAATGGTTAGAACATTTAATCCCCAGCAGAGTCGCCATTCTGTCGCACCCCACTTTAAAATAATAAAGTGGTGTCCGACTTGGGGTAACTCGTTTGGATTGAGTTTTGGAGTCGCCACCTAATAAATTATTCTAGGCGTATTAGGTCACCTATTAATTTCTAATAATAACTCCGGGTTGGTCTACTAATCAGAGATTTGGGTAAGTGTTCGAATTAACTTAGAAGGAAGGGATTAGGCACCTCCTAAGTTCCACTAAACGTGGTTCCCGGCCGATTTTTTATATTGAGTTTTTAACATGTAAGGAAACTAAGAGGATAAAAAATTAAATAAAATAAGCAAAGAGGACATGTATGTAAACAAGTAAAAGATATGAAATTAGGCAGTTCAGTATACACGTTGTCAATTTACAGACATCTTACATATATAGCTACAATTTGCAATGTTAGGCAAAGTTAACCAATATGTCATCTTTTACTTTAATTAACACAAGTTAAAACAAAATATGGAGTAAACATATAGTAAAAAAATGTGCGCCACTAAAGGATGGTATTGTAACATTAATTGACACATACCGTTAACTTCGGTGGCGATTTTAGTGTGAGGTCGCGTTTAAAATAATTATTTAAAAATGAGTAAAATATATATTTAAAGTTTATAATTGTATGCATATAGATGAGAATATAGTTATACACATAACATGATATAATGACCACATATGTATGAATGAAGTAGGGAGCAAATACGACAATTAAAGAAATATTAGTAATAGACATAGCAAGCAAATAATTCAAATTTGAATAATTTTCTTATAGAAAATAGCATAAGTTTTAAAGGACTTGACCTCCAAAGTCGATAAATCTCTCACAAGTTATTAATTAACTTGGAGTGACTTAGAAAAATTATAGAATTTGATTAAAACGGGTTAGACTCCTGCAAATTTAAGCCTTTGTGGAAATAGGCCAGTTTTAAAAATATACTTGCACGTTATTCTTTTTCAGAAAATCACTTGCAGAATACGTTTCGCAGAATCTAAGATTTGCAGAAATACTGCCATCTTCAGTATCAATTTCAGTTTTAGACCTGTTGCAAACCAACATGATTTTAGTGTTTAAATATTGCACAAAACATACTAGTTTTCAACCTGCTCTGCGATTCTAACCTTTTATACACACAACCACAAAATAAAGCTAGAGAAATGGTTCCTGTTTAATGCACAATTTCAGATTATGACTCAACACGAACACTCCAGTTTTAAATCAGCACTTTACATTTTAACATATCTTACGAACTTAGCCATTTCAACATAGAATAAGCAAAAGAGTTCGAAATGGCCCCTTGATTAGCCGACGGGCTACCTGTAGTCATAGTATAGCAAAAGTAATTGCCTTAAACGCTGAAGTTGCATCTAACGATGCTTAATACATGCATATAATCTTAACAAGTACGCAATTCAAGCAATCAAGTTTCTAATTACGTGCAATCAAATGTTAAATAGAATGAAGAGGCATGGACTTCATCTACTTTGAAGCTTAACAGAACCAGATATAAGCCAAGCTTCTCTGCCAAACAACCTGCAACAAAAGAAAATCTTGATACTGGTATAGCCGTAATGGCTATCCTACTAGGATTGGAGACAACCTGCATAAGGGATTAGAAGCTGATCTAAATAGACCAAAGCAATAATACAGAAGCACAAACAACGCTTGTCCAAAAACAGCCATGCTAACCATTTGACACTTAACCTACTAAGCCTTCCATCAGAATACAAGCAGGGACAATCAATTAGTTTCAGGTTGCTTACCGTGGAGGCAGATTGGCAACGAAACAAAATAGAGTAATGAAGGCAGCAAGCAATGCTAAGCTCTTCTATAGTTTATATCAGGCGAGATAATTAAAACAAGAATAACAAGTGAAGAAAGAGTGTTTCTGAGGGAAAAGAAAAGCAGTAGTTCTCAAGAGAGATAAGTAGTATTCTTTCAGTCTGTAGAGAAAGTGTAAAGTGCTAGAGGTGTAGAGAGTGTCTGGTTCAGTGTGTGTGAAAAGTAGAGAGGGGGATTCCTGAAAGCTGCCCTTTTCAATGTAAAAGGACCAAGTATTTATAAGTGTAGTGTAGGGTAGTCAACAATTTAAATTCTATCTCAGAAAGGAAAAGAAATCAATCCAAGTTCTTAGAAAGGGAAGGAAGAGGTGATATGTTGTTAGTCACACGAAATTAGGGGGAAGATCATGTCATTAATTGCACAAAATCAGTGAGAGATCATGGTTTATACACTTCCTTAATTAAGGCTAATTAGACAGATTTTGAAATAGAAACCTATTTTATCTCCTCTAACTGGATAAGTTAGATATCATCTTTATTATTATGTTCACACCTTTTGCAAAGCAAAACCAGTATCATGTCATATTTGGGCGAATCACACACAAAATAGAGGAATGACTATAACTGCGTCGTATACACCTTCAAAAGTAATTCGAAATTTGAATGACAAGATGACTCTTTCTCTTACTAATTTAGGTTGGCATTGCACATACATACACACATATTTTCAAGAATTTCAGCATATCAAGGCTCAATTTCAAAGCACTGCATATACATTTTATCCTAAAAAAAGCATGTCAAATATATGAACATAATTTGTAATTCAATTTACTAATCATGCTGAAATGGGTAGGAAGTTTCATCAATCACAGAAATAATAAAAAAAATCTAAAAGGAAGGGGTACCCGTTTACTTTCATGTTGGGTCGAGTCGGGTCAGGTTCCACCGGGTCGGGTCAGTCCCATTTGACCCGTTTCAGCTTTGATTCGTCTAGATTCAATAGAGATTCCCTTGTTTCATTCTTTGTCCGTGCTAAATCAGAGCGTATCGTGTCCGAGATTCGTCAATCTCTTCCTCTCCCTTTTCGGTTTCTATGGAAAGAAAGATTTGTTCCCTTTTTCCCGTGTGAAAACGACAAGGAAGAGAGAGAGGAGACGAGCGGAGATGGCGGATTTGATGGCGGAGTGGTGCTGAAACTGAGCGTGTATGTGGACGGGTTTGAGGGGGAAAAGGGAGAGAGGGAAATGGGATCGGCGGCTGATATAGGGGAAAGGGAAATGGGGAAATGATTTTAGGGTTTTAGGGAGAGGGGTGTGTGTGTAATATTAAAATGTGGGATTTGTTCTGAGCCGTTGGATTAGATGGATGGAGGGCTCAGATTTGGCCACGTAGGCACGCGTGTATATATGTGTATAAGTAGTATATCTGAGGTGTAAGGAAAATGGGGGCATTGAGGGGTTGTACTTCATGCAGAAGTGAGTTGTACGCGTGCTTTGGATAGTTGTACTATGCTCATGATGAGTTGTACGTGTAGTATAATTGTGTTTTAGTGGACAAAAGGTGATGACGAGGACTACGTGTGGTAGAAATATAGGTGTAAATTAGCAATTGGCTAGTATTTAATTAAAATACTTATAAATATAAATAATTAGTATAAAATAGGAAATTTTGTAAATAATTATAAATAAATGTAAATAATTATAAACAAATGTAGATGACCACAAATAATACTAATTGGATATAGATAGCCACAAATAATTATTATATGATATCGTAATGCGTTAAATTACACAAATAGCACACGTATTTTAGAAAATAGCCTAAATGAATACATTTACGTAATTATAATCACAATTAAAAAAATAGGTGATTAATAATAATATTACACACGTAAATGCATGTTGTCTAATGCAGCTTTATTTGAAAAATTACTATTATAAATTTTAATTAAATATAGCCAAATTACGAAAAATGGAGGGACAAAATTGGGTGTCAACAGCTGCCCCTCTTTGCCCGGGGATGATGAAAGAGTCTTCGGGCAAAGATAGTTGACGGAATAACCAATTTTGTCACGACCGGTAGGCAAGAATGATAGGAGTTTTGGGTGTTTTTGGCCGAACCCCGGTATCTGAGTTGCCTACATATCCCGGGTTTCACGAGAATCAGGCCGTGTGTAGTTCTAGAATGGCATGTTGCCTGTGTGAGATATTTATGACGCACGATTTTGGATGTAAAGACTAAACTTATCCAAGTACGTAAAGTTTAGATTCAATCTATGCTTTGCCTTTTGGCAAGATGAATGAAGAATGAAGCAAGGCATTGTCGAAGATGAAATAACATCGATAGATCGAGCGTGGGAAAAGAGGCTTATAAACATCCTAGTTATGAAGATGTGGTGCACGACACACCCATAAAGAGGAGTTTACACGGACATAGTTTCCACTTCATCTCGATAAATGAGTCATCTTGCCTTCAATATTGCCTTGAATGAGCTTGAAATTCGATCAAAAGCACGACATGACAGGAAATCCCTAACATTAAATCAAGAAGGACATCGGTCAGTACGGAAGAAGCTTTCTGAAGGTTCGGTACCAAAAACTGGTAAAAGAAAGTCTGCAACGTCGATTTCTGATGTTAAAGGGAAAACCATTGTAGATGATGATTTTGTTGATGAAATCAATGTTGATGTTGCATGCTCAAAGAAAAAAATTGATCGGGGTGAAATTCTCGCTAACAATCAGTGTTCCGAACAGGAATTTACACTTTTTTTTATTTATATTTATTTGTGTACAAATATATGTATAAAATGTATGTTAAAAGTATTTTTAGTGTGTATACTTGTATTGAATTTGTATTTTGTTAGTTACATTATGTTTTGATGATTTTTATGAGGACAAACTGTATGTCTTTTGAATTTTATGTGTATAGATATGTATTTTTTGTGTATAGAAATGTATTTCTGTGTGTAGCATTTTTTCCACGAATTTTTGGGGGAAAGCTGTATCTATATTGTGTTTATATGTATAGCCTTGTATTTATGTGTATAGTTTTGTATTTATGTGTTTAGATATACTTTTAAATGTGTATCGCAATCTTTTCACGTCTTTTTTTTTTTTTTTTGGGAAAACCTGTATGTACATTGTACTTATGTGTATAGACATGTATTTTATTTGTATAGACATGTATTTTATGTGTATAGGAATGTTTTCTGTTTATAGCATTTTTTCCACGGATTTTTGGGGGAAACCTGTATTTATATTGTTTAAATATGTATAGCACTGTATTTATGTGTATAGCTTTGTATTTATGTGTTTATATATACTTTTAAATGTGTTTTGCAATTTTTTCACGCCTTATTTTAGGGAAAACTTGTATGTACATTGTATTTATGAGTCTAGACTTGTATTTCTGTGTTTAGAGTTGTTTTTTTGACAACTGTTTTCACAATTGTGTTTACTGTGTATATATTTGTATTACTGTGTATATGTTTGTTTTATGTATATAGAACTGTATATCCACATATTTATCCATATTTAGTTTGCTTTTTGTAGTTCTGTCTAGTTTATTTTATATGTATACATGAAGATTTTTTAAGTTATTTTGTAGTAATGTACTTGAAAATATTTGGGATGTGCGAGGCGGCCCTGTGTTTTGTATAGCTGTATTTGTTTGAGTTATATCTTGTTATATTACAGTTGAATTTTAGTTTTGATGTATGTTTTTGTCTTTCTGTCCATGTTCAGCCTTGCACGTACTGTGTCTCCACCAATGAACCATTTGTTACCAGTCATTGGATTGCCACCACCCAGTGTCATATTATTTCTCTGTTAAAGCAGAAACTGAGTGACACGCAGTTGGATATGTTCAAGGAGACTTGTTTTGGGTATTTTTTGCGTCTACCGCTAGTACACATTCAAAATCAGCTTATTCATCATCTTATGCTGCGAGAGTTTGTGTCAGTGGACTCAAATGTTTTTAGAATTATGATGAACGGCACACGACTGCATTTTGGTATTAAAGAATTTGCAGCAATCACTGGTTTAAATTGTTTAGGCGATGATACTTTTGTTGATGATCCTGCACCAAATAGGCTTATCTCATCATACTTCCCAAATCAGTCTAAAGTGCCGAGGATTCAACTGTTGCACTGCATTTTTGAGAAGAGATGGATCTGTGATGAAGATGCAGTGAAGATTGTTGCGTTGTTCTTTATACACTTTTTTGTGTTGTCAACAGATAATGGGGCTAAGTCATACATACCAAAGGCGCACTTTGATTTGGTAGAATCTGGTGCATATCTTACGTATCCGTGGGGTAAAGCTTCATTTTCTGCATTACTTGAAACCATTAGCAAAAAGTTACATCCAAAAGGGAAATTTTATAGGATTGGTGGGCTGCCACTTGCTTTACAAGTTTGGTTTTACGAATGTTGTTCAAGAGTTGATGGCAGTATCGCGCTTTGTACTGGTAATGGAATCCCTAGGATTTTGAATTGGAAAGTGATTGTACGACAACCATCTTTTCGAAAGTTGTATGAGGGAATTTTTAGAGGAAAAGGAAGTCAGGTAAATTCACTCCACAGCCTTTTTTTGTATGTATGCTGTATGCACATAAACTAGTTGTATATAGTTGTATTACTTTTCCTATTACTTTAGTGTATTACTGTTTTTTGTCTTTATATCCTTTTATTTTACTGTTTTTGTAGGTTGTGTTTAACAATATTATTCCAACCGCTGATGAGGTGCGAACCTTCAACTTGGATGCACTAGCGGATTCTAGCAATGAACTTGAGCAGCCTGTTATCCATACTAGTAGTGCTCAAGTCCCTCATGCTAAATCTATGAGTAATCCCTCCGAAGCTACTAAGAACTCACAACATGCTGCTGCCAAGGGATCACAACAATTTGGTGCCTTTTCAAGTAGTCCTGCCAAGGATTCGCACCAATTTTCTGTATCTTCAACCGATCCTTCCATGTCTGTGCAGTTGTCTTTGATTGGGAATGAGTTGCACCGATTGAACAATGAGTTTGTAACACATAAGACGCAGGTATTTTTGTATTTTCTATTTTTACCATAAGAGACTTTTCCAACACTTTTAATCAAACTAATGTTTCTTGTTTGTTTGTAGGTTGATTGTAAGTTTGCTGATCTTAAGAGCTTTATGACTGAAACATTTAAGAAACTGTTTAATCACCTAAAGGTAATGTTTCTACATTTTTGTATTTTTAAACAAGATTGTTTTTGTTTATATAATGATTTTGTTGTTCCTTTTTAAAAGATTGGCGGAGGTGATCCTGTTGTAGATCCTGATAGAGCACGCACTGATTTCAGCTTTGGCAGCCCTTTTGACCCTGGACATTTGGCGCAACAGAAGGAGATGTTTGTGAACGATCATGTACGTGCACTCTTTTTATGAATCCATGTCTAAACTTTATGTCATTTGTATTTAGGTGTCTAGACATGTATTTTTATCTGTATAGGAATGTCTTTTATGTGTCTAGGAATGTGTATAGTAATTATTTCACAGATTTATTTGGGGGAAACCTTTATGTACATTGTTCTTATATGTATCGACTTGTATTTTATTTGTATAGCCATATATTTATGTGTTTAGAGATAATTTAAATCTATATAGCAATTTTTTCATGGGTTGTTTGGGGAGAACCTGTATGTACATTTATTTTTGTATGCATATACTGCATACTTATTTTTATGTGTATGTAGTCCCATTTATGTGTATGGACTTGCATTTTATGTTTTTAGAGATAAAATGCATTATTTTTGTGTTTAGAGATACAATGCATACTTATATGTATCGACTTGTATTTTATGTGTATAGTCTTATTTTTATGTGTTTAGAGATAATTTAAATGTGTATAGCAATTTTTTCATTGTTTGTTTGGGGAGAACCTGTATGTACATTATTTTTGTCTATGTAGTTCCATTTATGTGTATGGACATGCATTTTATGTGTTTAGAGATGTTTTAAAATTGTTTTACTATTTATATATTTTTGTATTAGTATGTTTTATGTTTATAGAACTGTATATCCAAATATTTAAATGTGTTCTATTTACCTTTTTTGAAACCAGGTACTTGGAAGTGCCGTTGTCAGAGATGAACAGTTACACCAAGTCGGCAATTTTTTTGATGGAAGCCCTGTTATATTGGGAAATGACACAGTTGACACTGTTGTCCATGTTTCTGTATGTGTCTTTATTTTAATTTTACTTTTAATTCATTAGGTGTTAAATTTTTTTAACTATTTAAACTTTTTTGTTTGTTGAAGGGTGTTGGGACAGTACTACCTGCTGTTGCAGATGCAGCCGAGCGTCTTCCTGATGAAGACACTGCTTCTAAAATTTCAATACCATGTGCTGTTTCAGCTGTACCCGATGTTGTAGATGTCCGAACTGAAAAGGCTGCTTGTGAGGGCAGTGATGAGCCTTTTGCAGATCCTGCTTCTAAACTTCCATTGGAGCAGGGTGTTGGGATAGAAGCCGAGGCTATAGACGTTGCACCTGAATGGACTGACCAGTCTGCTCCAACACACAGCGAGGGCAGTCACGTGCCTGCTGAAGATACTCATTGCAAAGTTCGTGAAGATGATGGTTGTCCAAGCTTTTCTCTTGGTTTTTGTGATGAAGATGAGAATCCAGCTCCTGCTGCAAACAATAGTGGTGGTAGTGTCCATCCGGATGATCAGGTATATTTTATATAAATTCATACATTTTTAAAATTTTGTATATGAAGTAAACTATATGGAATTTTCATAGCAGGTAACTAGTGCTGGATCAGTCCATGCTTCTGGTATGGATACAAAAGTTTGTGAATCAAGCAAGTTGGGTACTCTTGATGACGATGATGCCTTTTTTAATGCTACGCACCTTGCGATGATTGATGATGTTGTGGCAAGTGTACTTAAGTCTAAAAGTGGGTCGGTTGAAAATCTTAAAAAATAAGGTATACCTGACATCTTTTGTTGTTGTTACTTTTGTTATTGTTGTCACTCATTTTACTTTATAATCTTGTTTTTGTTAATAGATGTTGCTTGTAATTCTGAAGAAATAGATTCTGAAGATGTTGGTTCAGAAGTTCAAAGCCAACGTGATGGTAATGATCTTGTTGCTACTGAGTCTCAAATTGTTTTGGTTGAGCCTGATGAAGAAGAAGGTGTTGTTACACCTGAGCAGTTAATTGCCCGACTGAGGCGTCCAGGGAGGTATGCTAATTCTCCTTGGGTTGTTGCAACACCAAAAACACCAGGACCAAAATATTTTGGAACAAAACATCCATTTACGAGTCAAATTGGTGTTGAGGTTGATGAAGACCTACAAAATGCATTTTCTGTATGGCTTGATGAAGGGGTCTGTCCAAGTAAAAGAAGGTAATGTCTTTGGTTGATTTTTTTTTCTTTGTATTTTTTGTTGTTTACATGTATCTAAGTCATTGAATTTATTTGAATTCCTTAGGAAATCAGTTTATCCAAGAGTAGCCAATAGACTTCAGGAGGCTTTGAATTTAGGAGTGTTGAAAGTTGAGTGGAAGGACTGGTTCCGCACATTGGTACATGTTGGAACGTGTTTGAATGATGGGTATGCATGTAGTTATTTATAATTATTTCTAACTGCAAGGAAATGCATAAATACACACACATAGGATTTTTATACTGAAATATGCACTTGCATACACAAACTGAGACTCTCATACACACACATACAGTTTCATACAAAGTCTGTATGAACTAGGGTGTTCTGTATATTTTTGTATGCCACATGGATGTTGTATATATTTTTGGACTTGACTTTTTTTATACACCGATATTCTAAAGAAATTATACACGATCTTTGTACCTTATTGTTGTAGCAACTTACATACACTCTTTGAAGGCATATGAATAACATTCTCCAACCCCCCTCTAATAAAATAGTTACCAACCTGTTTGATATAAGTGCCCAAGTGAGACCAAAAATACAGGCATATGAATTAGGATTTGTAGCAAGTTTCAACTACACTGTCTTTGTGAAACAGCAATAGGAAGGCCTAGTGATAGTTGCCACCACCTTTGTATTATTTCCTTCCAAATCTTTCCTAATATTATCCTCAAACACAATATTATTTGTATCTCCAACAGCAAAATCACTACTTGTTCGTCTCACTTCCAACACAAACAAGAGTATAGTTAACCACACAATGACTTGTGTAACCGATCCTTGGACAACTAAGTGTACAGCTTCTTCATAAATGGTTGAATTTTGTTTTTACGTTGTTCCATAAACGCCAAATGCAAGCATAGTGTTCTGTATGGATGTTGTATATATTTTTGGTATGCCACATGTTTTTTTAATTATAGTTATGTTTTTATTTTTTTCCAGTACATTGATGTGATCTTTTACTACTTGCGGAAAAAAGGCAAGTATGGTCCAAATGTACCTTTTAGGTTCACATGTACTGATTGTTGTTTCAAAACAAGAGTTGAAGAAGCGTTTAACTTGTATGAGGCCAGAAACAAGGATGGTAGTGTGGTTTCCAAGGATGATGTTGTTAGTGAGTATATTATGGGTTTTAAATTGCATGCCAACACCCCTTGGATCCATGTTGACTATGTTATGATGCCTATACATATCAGAGAAAAAAACCATTGGGTATTGGGAATTGTCTCATTTATTGATAGGTGTATTTGGGTGTATGACTCTCTACTTGGAAGGAATGGTGGTTGTAGTGCCGTTGTTCGTGGTGTGGTTCAGAAATTTGTTGTTTTGTTGCCTT
The DNA here is from genome assembly GCA_029990575.1 of Petunia axillaris subsp. axillaris. NCBI lineage: Eukaryota > Viridiplantae > Streptophyta > Magnoliopsida > Solanales > Solanaceae > Petunia > Petunia axillaris. Next base: position 163,267,862 of record JARKNS010000003.1, read on the forward strand.
TGTACCTGTCAGTAACTGGTTTTTATGGTGGGAGAATTGACATTGATTGGCAGTCAAATCCATACAAAGACAAAGCTGTGACAGATCCATACAATGTTGTCATAGTTCCAAACCTGCCTCAGCAAGCTCCTGAATCGCTGTATGTATTTTTTTTTTGGTTAAATTTGATGTATTTTGCATGTGGCTGACTTTTAGTTGTTGTTGCTGCAGCGACTGTGGTATATTCGTTGCTGCATATGCAGAGTCATTTGCATGTGGACTGCTTGAACCCCCCGTTGATTTTGATGTTGCTATGTATCGTATGAAGTTGGGGGCACTTCTTTGGCAGTATGCAACACAAAAGCAGGCAGAAGGAGCAATTAGCGCACCTGAAGTCATAGGAAATCATTTTAGGAAGAAGGGTGGTCCGAAAAGGGGAGAAGTGCATTGTTAAGTAGTTTTAGTGGATTTTGTAATAACATTTTTAGATACTTGGGCTGTTGGACATATCACAATTATGTTTGCCCTTTGTTTTAAGCTATATGTTACTTACGATAAATACTTTTGTATGTTTTGTATTTTTCAGTGTATGACTGATGAAAATCTATATAAGTTTTGAATGTTAACTATATTTGTTGTGTTGCCTGACATTACATTTTATATAACTTTTTAACGGTGTGACTGTATGTATGTATTTGCACATGTACAAACTTAGATATTACAACATCTCGTAGTACATTTTATGAAAACACACATATATTTATGTATTTGGACAGGTACAAACGTATACAATACGCAAACACACATCTTCATACACACACACACACACATACACACTCTTTCATACATAAACATACATCTTCATACACTTTCATACACATACTCAAAGAAATAGATAAAATAAGTCAATACTCAAACATACATCTTCATACACTTTCATACATAAACACTTAAAAAAATTTATAAAATAAGTCAATACGTAGACATACATCTTCATGCACACACGCGCGCGCACACACACACACAGACACACTCTTTCATACATAAATACATAAACCTACAGTTTCATACATGGAAGTACAACTTTATACATGCAAGTACGGGTTCATACACAAATTTGCAGACATACAGCTTCATACACTTTCATATATAAACACTTAAACAAACACACTTTCAAACATACAAGTACAACTTCATACCCAAATTTGCAGACATACATCTTCATACACTTTCATACATAAACACTTAAATAAACACACTTTCAAACATACACGTACAACTTCATACCCAAATTTGCAGACATACATCTTCATACACTTTCATACATAAACACTTAAATAAACACACTAAGTCAATACTCAGACATACATCTTCATAGACTTTCATACATAAACACTTAAACAAACACACTTTCATACATACAAGTACAACTTCATACACAAATTTTCAGACATATATCTTCAAACACACATACGCACACACACTCTCTCTCTCTTTGATACATAAATACATAAAGCTATAGTTTCATACACGGAACTAGAGACATACATACATAAACAAATAGACAAATAGACACGTATATAGCCTCATAGACAAATTATTCAACAACTTATTTCTGCTTTATGTCATTTCCAACAACATATGTAATATAATTGCCATAGCAGTACCTATTTAATAACATGTAAAAGTTTTATGTATTTTGAATTTAATATGTATAGTTTGCATTTTGTGTTAAATCCTGAAACAATAGAAATACTTTTTTGAGAAGCTTGTTTATTTTTTGGTGGCGGGATTCCTACAAGTAGCTCTGTTGTGTCCTTCCCGTCCACAATTTCCACAGGTAATCTTTGATTTTTTAGAATGTATCTCCCAAGATGGCTTGTATCTTCTCTTTTTCGGTCTTCCTGGAGGCCTTTTCCCAGTTGGAGGCAGTACCACTTCTTCCGAAATATATGTAGGAACATCCCAATTACTCTCATCTGGAATGGGATTCACTGGTACTTCATAGGTCTTCAGCAAGTACTCTGTTGTGTAGTATGCAGAAGCATAATCTTCCTCCTCTATGTGCTTTGACTTTAGAACAGCCACTGCATGTGGACATGGTAGCTCATCCATTTGGAATCTTCCACAGCAACATGTTCGATCAGTCAAGGATACTAAGAATTTACGCTCCCCATGCATCACTGTATACATGTTTGTTGTAGGTTTTACCTATAATTGCACAATTAGATCTTTTGTCAACTTTCATACAATATATTCAACTAGTAAACTACGAACAACTACACATAACTATGAATAATTGATGTAATATAGTTAATACACAAATATAAAATAGTGATGCCAAACACACATTAATGATGAACTAAAAATGTATTTTTACCGTCATGTGGACTGCCACCTTTCGATGTGTATCCAGAATGTCGTGATACTTTGTACCAAGCTTCCTGAATCTGTTTTTTGCAGCTTCATTGTTGTTATAATTCCATCTCTCAACCAAATTTCTCATGGATTCCATGAAGGCAAGTACTGGCATATCTCGTGAATCTTTGCTAGCTGCATTCAATGATTCAGCGATGTTCGAAGTCATTGTGAAACCTCGATTCACAGTAGAATGAGCTCGTGCCCACCTTTGATACCCAATATTATACAAGTATTGCTTAATACGTACATCCATATTTTCTACCTTTGTCATACAACTATCAAACTCCTTAATTGTGTATGCCTTAGCCATGCTAAAGAATACCTCATGTAGCTTCTCTTCTCCCCTCTTGAATTTTGTTTTTATGTTGTTCCATAAATGCCAAATGCAAGCATAGTGAGGGACATCTGGATACACAGTAGATGCTGCTTTTATGATGCTCTCGTTCCTGTCTGACACAATTCACATACCCTTTCTTTGACCATAGGCTTGTCTTAACCTATCGAAAAACCATCCCCATGCATTATCATTCTCTGAATCTACTATAGCATAGGCAAGGGGTAAGATGTCGCCTGTATAAATTTTAACAAAAAGTGTAAAAAAATTTTTATCATCACCTACATACATTCATATACATGAACATACAACTTTTACTACATTTTATACATGGCACAACAGGGAATATAGTTGATGTTGTGGAATTTACCTGATGCATCCGTTGTTGTTGCAGCAAGGAAAGTTCCCTTGTGAGCAGCGGAACGAAAGCTGCCATCGACCACCACAATAGGCCTACAATATTCCCAAGCTTTGGTAGATGCATAGAGCGCCACAAAGACATACATGAAACAATCATCTTCATCTTTAACCAAATCTACAATTGACCCTGGATTGGCTTTCAGCAACATATACAGATAGCTAGGTAACTTGGTGTATGACTTTGTAGGATCCCCTCTTACAAATTCAAGTGCCTTTTCTTTTGATCTCCACGCCTTCATGTATGGAAGTTCAATGCCTAAGCTTTTGTGCATGTCTTCAATTATATCCTTTGGTCTGTACTCTCTCTTGGGGTTGATATACCTGTGTTTAATTATACTGCCAATGATTGTTGCACTTGCTTGCCGCAGCTCGTAAATTCTGTCCTTCAATAGGCATGAGTGCTCATCGATGAATTTTCTAACTTTGAACAGACCAGATTCATGCAAACTTGAAGACTTAAACAACCATGTGCAATCATCCCTTATGCATTTTAGGCAGTAGCTATACAACAAATTACGAACAAATTAGAGCTTTGTGATATACAATTAGATACACATCATAACTTAGTCATAAACACACATATACATAGTGAAACAGAATAAAACAATACATACAAAATTGTCCATAGACATACATAACTGAACATAGATTTTATTATAATAGAATAATGGGCAAGTATAGTTTCATACACATGCAACTATAGCTTTCATACAGGAAATACAATGACATAGAGCTCCATACACAAACACGCTTTCATACACATATACATAAACCTACAGCTTCATACACACAAGTAGACCTTCATACACATAAGTTCAGCTTCATACAAAAAATACACAGAAATACAACTTCCTACACAAACACGCTTTCGTACATAAATACATAAACTTACAGCTTCATACACGCATATACAGCTTCATACACATAAGTCCAGCTTCATACAAAAAATATACAGACATACAGCTTCATACGCAAACAAACTTTCATACATAATGCATAAACTTACACCTTCATACACACATATAAAACTTCATACACAAATACGCAGACGTACTTCTTCATACGCAAACACATTTTCATACATAAATACACATATATAGCCTCATACACAAATAAATATGAAAAGTGTAAAAGCTTTTATACAGACATACATGATTTTATACATAAACGCATAGATATACAGCCTCATACACAAATAGACAAAGCTTTTAAAATTCATACCATTTCGAACTCGATCTTTTCACCTTAAACTGAAACTTTTGCCTTAATGCATAGTGTTTCATTGCAGTAACAATCGTCTCCTTGTTTTCGAAAACCTGTCCTTCCGCAATAACTTCATGCGTAGGGTCAGTAATTATTCCAACAGTTTCATCATAATCATCAAAATATTCATCATCATTTAACAATTTCACTGTATCATCATCTTCTATTGCGTGTGTGTGAGTTCCTTCTGTATATCTAGGTGATATAACCAATGAATTTGCATTAAATGCATCGCTGAATGATTTCTCTGTTACTGTTATACACAAAGGATATTTTCCAAAATCCTTATCCTTTTTTAGCTCGACATACACATTCACCCCCATCTCGTTGTGTATCTCTATGGCAGGACATGTCGCATTCACCTTGTACTTGATTTCCATGTGATTAGTAATAGTATCAACACGAATTTGTTTTGAAATTGTATATTCTAGATCATCAAATGTACAATCAGTGCTTATTACTATTGCATCAGCACAAAAATCAACGTATTCTCCTGTTTTATCCCAGCGACCTTTGTGTTGGAGAAGAACTGTTACTCTTGACATTAGAACTTCCTAATTTGTTTATGAAAACAGATCAAAAATCAATATACAGCTTCAATTTTGAATCGCGACTGCTGATTAGTGTATGAAATCGATCAAACAGCTTCAATTTTGAATGCGAGAGACAATTTGTGGATGAAATAGATGTAAAACCTTCAAATTTGAATTGCGATTGAAATCGCGATTCAAAATCGCATTGATTTTGAATGTAAACTACAGCAAATTGATGTTTGAATTGGAATATGTAATTGCATTTTGAATCTCCTTTTGAATCGCCTTACTGAAGAACTGGAAGCGCAGTGATTAGGTTTAGCGGGGTGGGTGAATGCTCTGTTTCTGTTGACCTTTTTCTTTGAATATGTTTCTTTATATAGTTGTATAGGTTTTGAAAAAAAATATCGGTATTTTTTGTAAATTGTATTTGTATCGGTATTTTGTGTAATTTCAGTCCTAAACTGGTATATTTTTGTAATCAGCCCTTAATATATATATATATATATATATATATATATATATATATATGTATGTATGACCCTTTTTACTATTTTCTCCTAATTAATTACTAATAAGCTAGATAAAAATTGGCATAAACTCTAGAAAAATTTTAAAAAAATTAATAGAACTACTTCGAGTAATTACCAATTTAGTGCAAAGATTAGGTGATTACACTATCTAATGTTATTCTCAAGGGGAATGATCAGCGAAGTGGGGGTTAATAATGAGGACCTCTATTCCTGACCATTAACCACCCTTGCAGGGTTGACTACAGCTCTGTTTATCTTACTTTAGGCATGATCATTATTTGTTCAAGTGAATATTCTTCCAATGCTTTTTATTTTAATCATGCCAGTGTCTTTCCTAAAATCTTTAAAATCTCTAACCTCATTGTCTTATATTTCAATTATATTCATTCTATTAGTAGCATGAAGAATTGCACCTTAGTCACCAAACACAAGACATGGTCCTTGTTGCCCCCTACTGATACTTTTGAGCCCTTCCCATGGTATTTTTTCTTGTTCCACGGTATATAAGTCATATACAATTATCACATTATTTTGGAGCTTCAATTCATTTAGCAGAATAAACTCATAAATTTACTGTTGATTTTTGTTGATTATTATATAGTCAAGTTTGTTATAGTCTCAGAAGATATCCAAATGCTTCCTTTACCTTCAGCATCATAGTAAGCACACTAATCCCATCATGGTTCTACCTTTTGTATTATATTTGTACCATTTCTACCTTTACTCTATGTTCTACTACGCCTTATAATAAGCTTTATTTTTCCTTAAACAACTATCTTAACTCCTTTTGTTCATAAACTTTATTTATGCCTCTCAGTTTTCATGACATAATTTTTATGTTTGAAGGATGGAGGGGTGTCTTTATTATAACCCAGATGCTTGATATAGCTCCTGTGAATACTATCTAATATTATTCTCAAAGGAGAATGATCAGCGAAGTGAGGGTTAATAATGAGGACCTCCATTCTTGACCATTGACCACCCATGGAGGGTTGACTAAAGCTCAATTTATCTTACTTTAGACATGATTATTTGTTCAAGTGAATATTCTTCCAATGCTTTTCATTTTAATCATGCCAGTGTCTTTCATGAAATCTTTAAAATGTCTAACCTCATTGTCTTATACTGCGACTATATTCATTTTATCTGTAGCATGAAGAATTGCATCGTACTCACCAAACGCAAAACATGGTTCTTGTTGCCCCTACTGATACTTATGAGCCCTTCCCACAGTATTTTTCCTTGTTTTACGGTATATAGGTCATATACAATTGTCACATTATTTTGGAGCTTCAATTTATTTAGCAGAACAAACCTATAAATTTACTGATAATTTTTATTGATTATTAGATAGTGAAGTTTGTTACAGTCTCATAAGATCCAAATTCTTCATTTACCTTTAGCATCATAGTAAGCATACTAATCCCATCATGGTTCTACATTTTGTATTATATTTGTAGCATTCCCATCTTTACTCTATGCTCTACTACTACTACTTATAATAAGCTTTATTTTTCCTTAATGAACTACCTCAACTCCTTTTATTCATAAACTTTATTCATGCCTATCACTTTTCATGACATAATTTTTATGTTGAAGGATGGATGGGTGTCTTTGTTATAACCAACAACCTACTACTCATTTTTTCTCTCACTTTGTTGCCATCAAGATTTATATCCTTATTAAGAGGATTAAATTAGAAGTTTGAATTTGGGCCCGTCTAATTGAGAGTTTGGGTGCCTTTTTTGGGCTAGTACTGCTTCTCACTTCTTGCCATCCTTTCTTCTTTACATCCTCTTTGTTCTTTTACTTCTTCTCAACTATTTTCCTCAGTTACCATTATCATGATGACTTTGAGGCTTGTGCTGGTGATTTTTCTTTCCAAAATTGCACAGGTTTGTATAGATAGATCATACTTTGGCCAGGTTGTGCTAGTTGTGTTTGGGCTTTTTGGGGCTTGTTCTTGTTCATTTCCTTGACATTTATGACCCGGTTGCAGGGAAGTAGCGCAATAAGCAGGTTCCTATTAATACTCAATAGATTGTTTAAACCATCTTCTACAAGAATCTTGGACCTTCACAGTGTTTGGCGATTATATGGTCACATCTATCTCTATCAACATTCTAGCATAAAAAATCCTTTTAATATTGGTCATACAAGCATAAAAAAATAAAGGATTTCCTAAGTTATTTCCAACTCTAATAAGAGATCCCACACCCAAATTCAATGGGAGGTTTGGCAGTCTGATCGAAATGGGGGTTAGTTTCAAAACCTCCTTAATAAAATCAAATTCAGGTATCCAAGCTTTAATTAATTATGATTGGTCAACTGTTTATGGTATTTGGCCTAGAAATCAGAGCTGCATATATGTCCTCTATCAAGTTATATTTGATAACAAAGTAGCCATCATTGTGCCAATACACTTTGAATTTAAATGCGAAATTTCATTGTGTTGCGATGAAGCGTTCTACAGCAGCTATATATAGTAGGTTCATGACCCACAACATAGAGGATTACTGCCATTTTTCAATTTTCATTTTCATTCTTAACATCCCTCTTGTCTTACTCTACAATCCTTTCAAAATGCTAAATTTTTTGTAGGTTCATACCTTAAGACGAAAGATTGTTGCTTGCGAACAAGGTGTTCCAGCGTTGGTCTTCTTTCTTAGCTAGGTCTAGGTTCAGTTTTTGTTGAGTCCCAGTCGACCTATTTTTTTCTTGTTGAGCTAGTGGTTTCTGAATTCTAGCTAAGTCCTCCTTAGATTTGCAACTAATTTTCTAGTTTGTCGAGCTGCTCACTTATGTTATGTATCCTTCCAGTCGGCTCACTAACTGCGGCCACTTCTCTGATTCAATAGTTTATTCTATCAAGTTTGAAGAATTCCCAATTTGTTTGTTGCTTTGATTACTCATATCTCGTGTTGCAGATGTTGTTGGCTTATTTTTGTGCTTCTTCGGTCATCCACGTGACTTTTTTGGCGAGACACACTTTAGTAACACGCTAAAGTGCACCTAGAGAGAACATAAATGCACACCATTAATTTAAAGAGTACTCTTTCTATCTCATTTATGGGAAGATTTTCAATTTTTATTTTTAAATAGTTTTAGTTATTGATAATTTATGAATAATAAATATTATTTCAAAAAATTTAAAAATTCTATAAGCAAAATCACGGTCAAATTTAAAAAAATTATCTTTTAAATTAAAAAATCTTCACATAAATTGAGACGGGGTGTATTATGTTAGTTGAGTAATAAATAATTATAAATAATGAATTGAAGTTGAGTAATAAATAATTATAAATAATGAATTGAACATACTCTAAATGTACTAATAATTTAACTATTAAGTTTGTAATTCATCTCCAATAGTATATTATTGAAAGTTTATGCCATATGATATATCCAAGAGATTTTTACGCTAGTTGACACATTAAACCCCAAAATTATAAATTATACCGACATTTTCAAATATTTACAAAATATACCAATATTTTTCAATTTATTACCCTACATATACCATTTTTCACTTCGACTCTTCCCAAAACAAAACCCTATCTTCCTCTCTCTCTCCCCTCCTCCACCCACCCCTACCTGCCGCCCCCCTCATTTCTAGCAATCTGGTCCTCCCGTGAACCACGATGGCGCTGTTGCTGCTACAAATCTGAGCTCGTCGGAGTTACTGGTTCAGATCTGAATCTTCTCCTTCTTCTTCTTTATTTTTTTTTTAACAAAAAACACATACATATATGTATCCCTTTGTATTTTCATGTATCCACATATTTTTTGTGATTACAGTGGTTGTTAATGGTTGTTTGAATTGAAGGTGGAAGAAAGTGTATGGTTGAATAGTGTCCACCGATTTTTGTTTCAGGAACTCGATTCTCCTGAGTCAAGAACCCTGTTCTTGCCTCTACAGTTTTACTAATTGAATACCACAACACACGCCAATCACAGACACAAGGAACACAAGGATTTTACGTGGAAAACTCCTTGCTCAAGGGAGAAAAACTACGACCCACACTCTGTGATTTTAGAACTCAATCCACTAACACAAAGAGCACGTTTCTGATTACAATACTCTGTAACCAAGGAGCTACACTCTAGATCCTAATCAATAAACAAAGCTAAACTCTAGCTTTACAAAGTAATCTCTCAAAAGTTCACCTAATACACTGCTTCTAAGATAAGCTAATAGGTAAAACAATGATCGCTCAAAATAAAACAACTTACAAAGCAAAGAACCTAGACAGAATATCTAGACTCAATCAACTCAGGTCCACCAGTTGTCTTCTTCAGTTATCCCACGTTTGAAAGTTGCTTGATTGCCTTTGTATTCTCTCAACTCTCTGTTTGTGAATAACTAATTTCGGCTGTATCAACTACTTGTATTTATATGGGCTTTCTAACCCTAGTTGAGTCCCACAAGGAATCCTTGTAATTATGGTAAGACAAGATCCCTTGTAACTCTTTTCCTTGTTGAAGTCCAACTCCTATTCGTACTTCGAAGACACAGCCTGGGTACCGCCTCTTTTAGTCTGACTAGGATACATATTCATTCACGCGCCACTATTCCAAGTTCCGCAGGGATTTGCAACCCTCAGATCTTTTCGACCAGTCGTGCCCTTCTGTTCAAGGACTAGGTTCTTCTTCGAAACCACTGAGTCCTTCTTGTTTGTCATTCTTCAAAACCAATTCTCAACAAATTCCCCCTTTTTGATGATGACAAACAAATGTTGCCAAGGAACCTAAACAGACAAAATTTCCAAAACAAAAAACAGGAATAACAGTTTGAAAAATTTAAAACAGATGAGTTGGGTCACAAACATCCCAACATTTCCTTCTTCCCCCTTTTGGCATCATCGAAAAGATTCAAATACCTGCATGAACCAGTTAGTATTATCCAGTCCAGAGCACAAGGCAACAAGTCAGCTAAAATTTTAAACACACAGAGATAAGGCTAAGGGCCCAACAAGAATCAAGTACCATAGAACAACACAGACGTAAACAAGAGAAATTTAAAATCATCATCCAGGGTGTGATAGCAGCACAACCCCATTAAGAAGTACACAACAGAAAATAAATTGTCTTAAACATCATCACAATATCAAGGGAATCAAGAAGGGATAAGAGAGATTATGAGGAAGGACTGGGAGGTAGGAAAGGAGGACTCAGGGTTGTAGGTTGAAGTGTTTGATAAGTGCCTCAAGGTGCTTCGTATTTTTGGCCCTCTCCATCACCAGCTCGGCCTCATACTTGTGGCAATCTATCTTCAAACGATCAATTTCTTGATCCTTCAACTTCAGCTTTCTGTGTAGCTCAGCATTTTCTATGTTCACCTCAAGAACATGGCTCTCCAGTTTATGCACAGCATTAATGGCCTCCTCAAGTCCATACTCCTCGCTTTCCTCAGACTGCTCCTTCTTAACCTGCATGGGTCTCTTGGAAGCTCTCTTCTCTGTGATGAATAGTGGGCTTTTTCCCTGCTTCCAAAGGAACCCCAAAATGCTCTAGAACCTGCTGAAGGACGTAGGAATGCACTAATGAATGTGGCTTTTGGTCAGTGTCTGCAATCCTCTTGATATGTCTGGTTATCAGCCCAGGCAAGTTGATTCTTACCCCTATATCCAGCAAGTCCATATAGGTTAAGTCCAGAGCACTGGCTTCAGTATTTCTCTCTCCCCTATGCAATAGGTACCTGTGCACAAACTCGAAGAGCAACTGATGTGCTGGTTCCATCTCATTCTTGTCTACTTTCCTCTCTTTTTTGAGCTTTGGTTTTCCTGAGAATTTTCTCACCACACTAAGAGGAGTCACTCCATCTGTCCTCTTGGTCCATTTTAACTTAATGTACCTGCAATAACCTTCAGTAGGCATGTCAAGAATCACCCCTAGCTCAGGTCTCCCAAACTCAATTTCAATTCCCTTCACTACTGTAAACACTCTCCTTGTTGTAACCCTACAGTTGGTATATAATTCCCTGATCTCATTTGTGTGCAGCATCCTGTCTTTGTTACCAAACAAGCTTAACCACCCTTTGATGTAGGAAATCAAACGCGGAAAAATAAAGATAAGAGCGAGACGTAACTCGTACGATAATCTCGAGTAGCAACGGAGAACTTGTTCCGTTACACCCCAAGAAGATGACAAGAACACCTACACTAGGCAACTACCCTCGAGCTAACGTGAGCACGCAAGTAGAATGGTCGGGGGGGATTGGAATTCATCTAGATCCGCTAGAGGAAGAACAAGTCCCGTCAAAGGTTTCATTCATCAAAAAAGAGTTCAACTCTCAACACAATTGTTTGTTTAATCATCAAGGTAAGCTAATGAAATAAGACAAGCTACTAGCTATTTATAGGTGTTGTTAGACACCCTTTGAAAGGTCTAAAATGCCGACACTTAGGCTTAGGAAATAAAGGACCACGTAGGGTCAAAATAGTCTTAACATAGCTAGGAATCACGTTCTTCAGCATCCCGGGCGGAGCGCCCAAGATTGGGGCGGAGCGCCCGCATTTTGTGCATTTTTAGGCAGTGGGGTGGCTCGGGCGGAGCGCCTGGATATGGGGCGGAGCGCCTCAGCCTAGGCCTCTTCAGGAGGTGCGCCTGGAAGGTGGGGTGGAGCGCCCAGAACACTGAGTTGTTCTCCTTGTGCTCTAATCACCCGGAATGGCTTCCAATTGCTTCCTTCTTCTAGTCCCTTCCTCTCCAAGTGTAGGTGTACTCCTTGGATCTCCTTAGCTTGGCTCCGAGTGAAGGGTCTCGTGGATTGCCCGGCATCATCCTCCCCTTCTTGAGAGGATTTCGTCCTCGAAATTGAAGCATCATCATCTACGACATCTTCATCGTCATACACAACCCCTTCATTACCTACATTCAAAGGAACCAAGTCACAAACATTGAAAGTATTAGAAACTTGATACTCACTTGGCAAGTCGTCCATATAGGCGTTGTTGTTTATCTTTGAGAGCACTTGGTATGGGCCATCTCCACGGGGTGCCAACTTCCCTTTTCTAAGGTTTGGAAACCTTTCTTTCCTGAAGTGCACCCACACATAGTCACCCTTCTTGAGTTCCACCTTCTTGCGTCCTTTGTTCTTCTTGGAGGCAACCTTAGCATAGGCTTCCTCCAAATTCTTCTTTGCCTTGGCATGTAGCTCAATCAAATCCTTGGCTCTAGCTTTCCCTTCAAAATTAACAACCATTTCCCTTGGCAAAGGGGTTAGATCAAGGGGAATCAAGGGGTTAAAACCATAAACACATTCGAATGGAGTCATGCCAATCATTCTATGCACGGTGCGATTGTAGGCAAACTCCATAAGAGGAAGCTTGTAGATCCAAGTCCCACCCTTACCTCGGGTCATGGCTCTAAGAAGAGCACCCAAAGTACGGTTTACCACCTCCGTTTGACCATCGGTTTGGGGATGGTGGGACGTAGAAAACAAGAGTTTGGTGCCAAGGGCACCCCATAAACTTCTCCAAAAATGGCTTAGGAACTTAGTGTCCCTATCACTCACTATAGTTTGAGGCACACCATGTAGCTTCAAAACATTTTCAACAAACAAGGAAGCTACATGTTGGGCATCATCACATTTCTTGCAAGGAATGAAATGAGCCATCTTTGAGAACCTATCCACGACAACAAAGATTCTATCGTGGCCCCCGTAGTCCTTGGTAATCCCATGACAAAGTCCATTGATATATCCAACCACAGACTAGTAGGTACGGGGAGTGGGGTATATAGGCCATGGGGATTCGACTTGGACTTGGCAAACTTGCACTCAAGACAAGAGTTGCAAAGTCTCTCAACATGTGTCCCCATTTTAGGCCAATGAAATTGCTCTCTAAGGATGGCTAAGGTTTTATCCCTACCAAAATGACCCATGAGACCTCCACAATGTGCCTCTTGCACAAGCAATTCCCTCCATGAGGACTCGGGTATGCACACTTTACCATTTTTAAAGATGTATCCATTAACCCATTGGTATTTCTCGACTCTCTCCCCCTTCTCTAGAGCCTCATGGATGCTCTTTAGCTTAGGGTCATGAGCATACATCAATTTGATACTCTTAAAACCCATAAGCTTGGAGGTGAGAGTAGTGGCTAGTGCGAACTTTCTAGAAAGCGCATCCGCCACCACATTGTCCTTCCCTTTCTTGTATTGGATAACATAGGGAAAGGACTCAATAAATTCAACCCACTTGGCATGTCTCTTATTAAGCTTCTCTTGGCCTCTCAAATGCTTGAGTGACTCATGGTCACTCTTGATCACAAACTCACGAGGCCAAAGGTAGTGTTGCCAATGGGCAAGGGCTCTCACAAAGGAATACAACTCCTTGTCATATGTAGAATAATTCGAGGAGGCCCCTTTCAATTTCTCACTAAAGTAGGCGATGATGGGTTTGCTATCTTGCATTAATACACCACCAGTTCCCACCCCCGAGGCATCACATTCAACCTCAAACGCCTTCCCGAAGTCGGGCAATTGCAATAGGGGGGCGGTACTCAACCTACCTTTCAACTCTTGGAAAGCCTTTCCTTGAGGCTCTCCCCAAACAAATGATTGGTCCTTCTTTACCAACTCGGTAAGTGGAGCGGCAATGGAGCTAAAGTCTTTCACAAATCGTCTATAAAAACTAGCAAGACCATGAAAGCTCCTCACTTGAGTCACGGTAGTAGGAGTATGGCCTCTACCTTAGACTCATCCACCTCCACTCCTTGGGCACTCACAACAAACCCAATGAAGACAACCTTCTCCACACCAAAGGCACACTTTTTAAAGTTAGCATAGAGCTTTTCGGCTCTCAAAACTTCAAGCACTTGCCTAAGGTGGCCAACATGTTCATCAATTGTCTTACTATAGATCAAGATATCATCGAAATAGACAACAACAAACTTATTGATAAAAGGCTTCAAAACATGGTTCATGAGTCGCATGAAAGTGCTAGGTGCGTTGGAAAGCCCGAAGGGCATTACCAACCATTCATAGAGACCAAATTTGGTCTTGAATGCGGTTTTCCATTCATCCCCGGGTTTCATCCGGATTTGATGGTAACCGGACCTAAGGTCAATTTTGGAAAAGACACACGACCTACTCAATTCATCCTACATATCATCAAGTCGAGGAATAGGGTGACGGTACTTTACCATTATCTTATTCACGGCTCGGCAATCTACGCACATTCTCCATGTTCCATCCTTCTTGGGCACAAGAATAACCGGTACGGCAGATGGACTTAAACTCTCCCGGACCAAGCCTTTAGAGAGCAAGTCATCAACTTGTTTTTGCAATTCTCTTGTGTCCTCCGGATTACTCCTATAAGCCGGCTTGTTGGGGATTTGAGAGCCCGAGATAAAGTCGATTTGATGTTCAATACCCCTCAAGGGAGGTAAGCCATCGGGCATCTCATCCGGGAACATGTCCCCAAAGTCCTTCAAGACATTCTCAAACACACTAGGCAAAGGGTTAGTTGAAAAATCACAATTATAGTTAAGGATCATACCTTTGTGCACTAGGCATAGGAGAAACTTGGTGCCATCATTTCCTTTCAAGAGCTCGCCTGGTTGCATCATGGCACATATGCCACCGGTAGATGATGTAGGTGGGATTGCCACCATGCTTTTGGACAAAGGGCTAGTCTCAATGATTGACTTGGCCTTGGCCACCTCTCTCAACTCCTTCATCTTCTTGTAGTCCTCACTTACTTGTTTAGGAGTGAGAGGTTTACGCACAAATCTCTTCTCTTCATGTTTGACCGTGTAAGTGTTGACACGGCCATCATGCACTACTTGCCTATCGAATTGCCATGGCCTCCCTAAGAGTAGGTGGCATGCTTGCATAGGCACAACGTCGAACAAATTCTCATCAACATAACTCCCCATTTTGAATCGAATCATCACTTCTTTGACCACTTTAAGCTCCCCACATGCGCTTAGCCATTGTAGCCGGTAAGGTTTCGGATGCTTCATGGTAGTCAACTTCAATTGGGTCACAAGTGATTGACTCACTACATTTGCACAACTCTCGGAATCAATTATCATAGAGCAAACAACATCTTTGACCCGGCACCTAGCATGGAATAGATTTTCCCTTTGCAAGGTTTCGTTGTCTTCCACAATCAAAGCCCCTAGACTCCTTCTCACCACCAAGAAAGTATGAGGATCCTCCTCCTCCACCGTGTCATCTAACAAATCATCCTCTACTCCCTCTTCTCCCTCTACCCCCTCTTCTTCCGAATCACTCTCTTTCTCATATGCATCATTACCAACAACAATCATGGTCCTCTTCGTAGGAATTCCCTAGCAAAGTGCCCATAGCCTTTGCACTTGTGGCATTGCATTGAAGAAGAAGTGGGAGCATGTAATTGAGTTTTAGAGTTACCTCCCACATTAGATGTGCTCTTTTCATATGGCTTCTTCACATCATTGCTTGCATTGGTACCACTTGTGCCACTTGCACTTGGGAATTTGGCATTTGGAGTAGAAGTCTTCCAATCCTTTGGTTTGCTCACGGAAGTGGAAGTGTTGCTCTTGTAACGGTTGGCCTTTTCATTGTTAAGCCATTGTTCGGCTTGAATAGCGGCATCAAGGACTTCTTGAAGTGATAGATAAGAATGCAATCTCAATTGTGAAGCTATGCCCTAGCTCAAACCATTCATGAAACGGATCACGGCTTGCTCCTCATCTTCGTTGTCCATATCCAAGGCCATTCGAACTCTTTCAAACTCATCAAAGTATTCATGCACCGACTTGACACCTTGTCTCAACTCATAAAGTTTCTTGAGTTGTTCTTGACGATATCTAGGAGTAATGTACTTAGTACTCATGATACCTTTCAAGTCAATCCAACCCACATTCACATGAACTCCGGCTCTCCTCCTTGATCTCTTAACGGATTCCCACCACGTAGATGCATAGGACTCAAAGGATGAAATAGCATAAGTACCTTTTTTTTCATCGGTCATTTCGTTTATATCAAACATCCTCTCCATAAGTAGCACCCATTGAATGTAGGCCTCCGGATCACAATTCCCTTTAAAACTTGGAAGATTGAGCTTTACACTATTGAGGTTGGTATTGTCACGACCTCCACGGTAAGGCTCCGGTTGGCCCCCATAGTGGTCTTCATTCACACCATACTCCCTTCTACCATTTCCACCATCATACCCCATAGGTGGCCCTCGACCTCGGCCCCTACCTCGATCAACATTTCTACCCCAATTCATACCTCGTCTCGGTTGAAAGTGATCATCAAACCCATACACATCATCACCATAATCGGCTTCCTCCCCTTCTTGAGCCGCATTAACTTGCCCAAGAGGTTGCACATTTCGGATGGGTCTAGGTAGTGGGATGTTTCTTGGTGGGTTGTCCAAAATACGGGGAATGCCCGTTCGTTGGGTATTGCCTAACTCTTGATCAATCCTCTCACGATCCTCCTTTACCCGTTGTTGTTTTAGCAACTCAACGACTTGTTCCGGGGTAAAGGTAGGACTATTTGATCCCTCTCCGGTCTCAATTTGGACTCTCGGGGTCCCCTTTTAAATTTGGACAGTCGGGGTCCCCTTTTCATTGTGGACACTCGGGGTCCCATGTTCACCTTGAGTGCTTGAAGCTCCTTTTTCAAGAGACTCAATTCTTTGGTTCATGAGGTCCATCTTGGCAAGAAGATTAGCCAAGGCCTCCTTTATAAAACCTTGTCCCTCGTTAGCCATGGTACCTACACAAGTAACAAACATTAGCAAAAACAACCTCACACGCTCCCTCACAAAAGATTTCACTCGGTTCTCTCTTTTAAGTGGCGGTGGCTATTTCACTCGACTTGTAGTTCCAAAGCTTCACGTAGATGACTAGCAATTCCCCAACTCAACTGGAATATTCACGAGTCAAGCAAACTCCGGGGTGAGTGGAGTTAATTGGACTCAATGAATGCTAAGCACTTTGAAGTGAAGGACTTGAGTAAAAGGTTCTACGCTTTTCTTGGAATTTATACTCTCCAACTAAGGCACGATTCACCTAAAGCAATGAAGGATTAGTGTTAATTAAGTAGAAAGATTACTTAGATCAACACTAATTAGAGGTTAGGCAACAAAGAAACAAGCAAACCTAGAAGAAACTACCCGGTTCCCAAGCTTCAGGCCTCAGGCGGAGCGCCCAGTGAAGTGGGGCGGAGCGCCTGGCCAAATATCCAGTGAGGGTGGTCAGGCGGGGCGCCTGAAGGGTAGGCGGAGCGCCTGGAGCAAGACAAACTAAGGTGGAGCGCCCAAGGTCTAGGCGGAGCGCCTGGACGAAGAACAACCTGGGTTTTCAACAACGTGTTCTTCGATTTCAATCCAACTTTTTGGTCGATTCCAACGTATTCTTCCCAAATTCGAAGTACCCGAAGTTGTATAATGATATATTCACCAAACCCCAATCAATTTCACACCCAACCAAGCAACTAACAAGGCAAATTCATGATTCAAGTCTCAAGTTGGGTTTTCTCAATTTTTCAGAAGGGTCAAAAAGGTGGATTTCAATCTTTCAAAATCAATGTTATACAACTCCGATTCACACCAAATTTGTTGCAAATGATTCATTTTCAAGAGTAGATCAATCTCCGGTAATCAAATCCCAAACCCCACAATCAAACAACCCAAAACCAATCAATTTTTCTCAAGAACAAGGGTTTAGTAGGGTTTAAGGGCAATTGGGGTTTCAATTTTTCAAACTTCACCAATCCAGCAAATTTGGTACCCAAACAACGGGAATTCAATCACGATCACAAATCTATAACATCCAATCCAAGAATCGATTATACCAAAAAGTTACGCCAATTTTTGTATTTTTCAATTTTTTCAATTTTTTTGTGGTTTTCTTCTAACAACAACTTCAACAACAAGAAAACTAAACAAACTAACCTAGGCACGAAGAATCAAGGGTCGGGGGTTCGTAGAAACGAGACCCGAGCCTTGATCTGATACCAAATGATGTAGGAAATCAAACGCGGAAAAATAAAGATAAGAGCGAGACGTAACTCGTACGATAATCTCGAGTAGCAACGGAGAACTTGTTCCGTTACACCCCAAGAAGATGACAAGAACATCACACTAGGCAACTACCTTCGAGCTAACGTGAGCACGCAAGTAGAATGGTCGGGGGGGATTGGAATTCATCTAGATCCGCTAGAGGAAGAACAAGTCCCGTCAAAGGTTTCATTCATCAACAAAGAGTTCAACTCTCAACACAATTGTTTGTTTAATCATCAAGGTAAGCTAATGAAATAAGACAAGCTACTAGCTATTTATAGGTGTTGTTAGACACCCTTTGAAAGGTCTAAAATTCCCACACTTAGGCTTAGGAAATAAACGACCACGTAGGGTCAAAATAGTCTTAACATAGCAAGGAATCACGTTCTTCAGCATCCCGGGCGGAGCGCCCGCATTTTGTGCATTTTTAGGCAGTGGGGTGGCACGGGCGGAGTGCCTGGATATGGGGCGGATCGCCTCAGCCTAGGCCTCTTCAGGAGGTGCGCCTGGAAGGTGGGGCGGAGCGCCCAAAGCACTGGGCAGAGCGCCCAAAACACTGAGTTGTTCTCCTTGTGCTCTAATGACACGACCCGAAATCCGGTTAGGCCGTGCGGGCACCCGACATCCTCCCGTAGACCTGTCGGGCGAACCCTTACCAATTAAATTAGGAAAATAAATATAATAATTAAGAAATAAGGACAAGACTTAAAAAAACATAGAGATACTGATACCTTTAAGCTGTACAAAAGAAATTACAGCTGACTACCCAATATACTAGGTTTAGGGCTATCCAGACCAGACATCTAAGAGTACAAAAGAAGACAGATACCTCTTGAAGGGAGCAAAATGCAACTGAAATAATAAACATAAAACTGGTGGCCATCTGGAATAAAAGCTGGCTCACCCTGACAGCTGAAGTCATCTTCGCTCCTTCACAACGTGGCGAACTCAATCCTGGAGCGAACCTGCCGAAACGAAATAGATAGACAAGAAACAAACAACAAACAAGGGTGAGTCAAAAGGACTCAATAAGTGGGGCAGACTAGCCACCTCAAAGAATAGGATAGCTAGCCAGGGAGAAGAAACAGATAAACTAAATTTCTCTTATTTAAATTATGAAAAGACAGAGCCAGATAATAACTAGAAACACGTATGGAATCACAAACTCATTAACCACCATGAACGTAAGATAGCCAGAACATATATGTATCCCGAACATATCAACAATCAGAAATACATCCTGTTGCGGCGTGCAACCCGATCCATATATTCATCCTGTCGCGGCGTTCAACCCGATCCATATATTTATACCATTGCGTCGTTCAACCGATCCATATATTCATACCGTTGCGGCGTGCAACCCGATCCATATATTTATACCGTTGCGGTGTGCAACCCGATCCATATGTTTATATCGTTGCGGCGTGCAACCCGATTCCCGCAACCCAGAATACGAGCCAAAAATATATAGGCAAACTGAGATATGTCCACAACATAGTATACATGCCGCATATATAAAACACAACACAATACACACAATAGTCAGTATGCGGTGCAATGAGATGGGATGAATGCGGTATGATACGATGCAGTCACATATGTCTGATACCTATCTCCGGCGCGGGACTCTCATCGTCTACCAGGAGATATATGCAATAATGACCCTTCACCGGCTCGGGACTCTCATCGATTACCGGGAAGTACATGCAATGCTCAAAACTAGAGTGCAATGCTCATATGTTCAATGCAATACCAACTACAGGGCATAACATATAATATACAATGTAAATTCAAAGCTAAGGTGTAATGAGTACGCCTATCGGCAGCTACACACGTAAGGAACACGTGGTAGAAAATCCACGAGGCCAGGTGCCTCCAAAGAAATGGATATAAACACTTACCTTGTTACAAAGTTAGTACATCCACTCAATAACCGCTTGTCCTTTGGTTTCATTGCCAAACGATCCCACTCTATTCAATAAGCAGAAAAACATATCAAATTAGGCTAAAGGCTTCATTCCTCACATCTTAGGGCAATCCAGGTAGGAACCTGATACCCTATTCGCATACGCAATACGCAGGCCAGGCCTATATACAGTGTTTAAGGCCACATAACCAAATCCCAAATAAATTACATTCATAAGTTGCCCATAACTCACTGAGCACGAATACATAATCAATTTCATTGTCGGGGTCCATTTGACCCTTTAAACTATCAATTTACGTCATTAGGGCGATGTCTAATATTCCTATTTTTACCGCAAAAATATATTTAAACACACGTAATAAACTCAAATACTATATTAGGATCATTACCTGAATGTTTCAGGATGAAAATTCTACTTTTTCCCGGCCCCTTTTCTCATTTTCTGGCATTAATTTTCCTGATAAGTTTCGTTGTTTCTCATTTTCTCAGATTCTGCTTTCGCTCACTTTTACTTGTGTTTTGCAGTGACCCAATACTACCTGGTCCTTAGCTTAAAGCTAAGGACCCACCGTCCAACATTTCATTTTTTGTTGTCTTTCCTTTTTTTTTTTTTTTTGTTTTCTTTATTTTCTTTTCTTTTCTCAACGAAAATTAAAACGGTGCCCTACGATATTCGAAATAATTCCAACTTATGCATATCAGTGATACAAAATATATGTAACATACTCGCGAAGGCGGATTTCAAATTGGACTCCCGAAATTCAAGATGCGAATTTAAATGAAAAAGAAGTCAAATTATTTAACTTACGGCATTTTAGCGGAAACTAGCCGAACAACATCGAAATTCACTTTCGAAAGTTCACAATGGTCATAAATAATCATACGAACCCAAAGGCGCTTTCGGATTCCGAATCGGAGCTCATTCGGTAAAACCGAGCTCGAAAATCTCTTTTTCATATTTATCGCCAATAAAAACTGAAACCTTCTTCCAATGCCTACCAAACGAGGTCTGATTTTGCTCAAATTTTACAGACAGGTCCTAATGGACATTACGAATATTTTAAAATTATCGACACTCCAATCGGAGTCCTAACTTCCGAAACGACTGACCGAGGTCGTTTCATTCTCCTCCACTTAAACTCTCGTTCGTCCTCGAACGAGCCTAAGTCTAAAGCAAGATTCACGCTGATAAGAAAAGAACTTGCACGACTTTCATTAACTATCCCACGGAATTTTTTCATGATTACAAAATCAAAATTATAACACGCATATCGAACTCTTGGATAAAAACATAGCTGGATAATATTCTAACGCCATTGCCCGAGCTTATTCTGACACTGAGCCTTCCTCGATCACGAGAGGAAAGTTCTACATTTTCGAAGCAAAGATATACGAAACTTTGAATAGGTTAACATGATTCAGCGGATAATTACCTCTTCGATATACCTTTCGATATAGAACAGGTCGATGGAACTAAGAATTAGCTTACGCTTCAGCAGCGCCTTAGAGATTTGATATTATGATTCGGTATCAATTGGAGGAAGACTCCTCCACTTAAAGCATAAACTCATACAACTAATTTGAATAGGAATAATCATCCCCGCACAACCTGCTGGCCTAAAGAAGATTTGGCTAAAAACTGAATGTAGGCAGACCTAAGCTACCAACTACCCTTTCGAGTTGCCAAACAGCTGCAACTCTCAAGTTCACAACTCCATACCTTTGCAGTAAATGCCACCGTCTGATGGATGGTACTTTTATATAAAAATTTCGGCAGAGTTTCCCCTGAAACTGGATGATCCGCAAAACAGAACCAGCGCTATACTATACACGGGAATGGATACCCGGATAAACTGATATCCAAAACAATAATATGCTTACCTGGCTACAATAACACATACTCTGGCTCAACACAGTGAACGTCACAAGCGGCTAGCAATCGCCCAAGCTCATTAGTTCCGGACGAAGAGGAAATGGAAATGGATCGAGGATAGAAATAATTAGAGCTTCAGAAAGTTCATCTTCTGATTTGTTTGGCTACCAAAGAAAGACTACTTCCGAGTCAGGCGAGCCAAAGAATCGGAATTGAAGAGATAGACATTAAATAATCTTTATGAAACAACATCCATGCCAATTTGACCTCCCAATAAGAAGGAAACTCTGACAATTTATCAGAACCCATTTTATAACCCAGACAAGCTCATAGGATGACATGACTTTACTAGCGTCTCGAACCGAGAGGAGATACGTAAATCGAGTATTACTTACCAGCCACTTTACACCGGAAGAAACAACGACACTTCCTGATGGGGACGAATAAGAATCCCATCATCCTACCAACGCTGATTTCCGAGAAGAGAGGTAAAATGACTTGACATAATAACATAAGGTGGCATAACAGTATGCCAAGCAGGCAATAGCAATACTCACCATCAAATCTCTCATATTTAGATCAGATAAACTAGTAGGGTCTCATAAATGCCAGGAATAAATCGTATCAGAAACTCACCCCTCTACAGTAACCGATTCTTAATAGAAACAATATCCAAGGAAACCATGGAAACATAATATGACAAACCATTTCCAGATTGACCGGAAGAATCAAATCTTACTCACATTTTAAGAGAAGAAGAAATACTCGGGTCTACTACATCGGATGCCTTAGCATCCTGCCAGACTGGCAGTTCATAGAACTGCCTCTGCAACTGAGCTGAGCCACTATCATGACAAGCACTTTCTGGAGAACCACTGTCACCAAAATCTCAACCTCTGCTGGATGGTGGCATTTCTCTGGCTGATTGAGATCTAAATGAAATACCCTGCGACTGCGCGATGCCAAATGACAAGAGAAAAGATGACTGCCTACTTGCCGGAGTAAGGGAAAACTCCTCAAAGGATAACCAGACTCATGACAGTGATAACAGCTTTTCATTGGAAATGGAAGCTGGACATATTGTCGATAGCTATAAAGAGAAAAACTGGGTCTAATCTTGATGAACTACTCGCGCACTCTGAGAATCACGCTCTACAAGCTGAGATAACCTGAAAGGTGACCTCCCAAAATATCAGAACTCTTACCTCCAACCGAGGTACCATGGTTGCCCACCAGGGCCACAGGATCTCTTGCTTTCCCGCTCTAACTTATAGTATGCCTCGAACCTTCGGGCAATATTAACAACAACATCAAATAAAATCCGGACCTCAATTTCTCGAGCCATCTGGGATTTCAAGGAAAAATAAAGGTCATCAATAAATCTCTGAATCTCTCGAAAGGCTCATGAACTAGTTCTGATGCATATCCAGCCATTCTATAGAATTCAATCTCATATTCTAAAACACCAACAGGCTAACCGACAGGCTACCCTGTCCAATCCACTCAAACTGGCAACACTCTCCATTTCGCTCGCTACTCGAAAGGAATTTTTTTTTCCACGAATCTAGAAGAAAACCGAACCAAGTTAGCTAATAAGAGAGAGAGTCCCATCAATTCAAGGCTAGACCTTGAAACTGGAAAGCAGGATAATCAACACTATACCGTTCGATATAATCAAAAGCCTAAAGGATACAGATACCCTGACATTATTTTTAAAAAAAAAATTCACGGGGTTTATCTGATGCATAGCTTAAGAATATCGGAAGGTTCAACCGCGTAAAATAATATAATCTCTTCGGACACTCGGACCGAACTGATACCTCGGCTGGCTAACCAGCCAGAACAATTAGAGGTACAACACATACTACCTCCGGAATATAATTTACCGCAGCAATATTAAGAACCGGAAAAGGAGCTCCCTGAGATCGAACGTCTGCACATGCGGCAACCTGATAGGCTGCCCATCGAATAATAGGTTCTTACGGTATCTGCATCACCAAAATTCTCGTAAAAGCATCATAGAGAGCCAAGAGAACCACAAGGCCCTGCTCCCTTGCCCATCGCGAGCTCGTACAGCTGGGACCTCCGTAACTAGATCGTCAGCACGATCAAAACTCTCGGGGCTTCGTCAGTGCTAGCTCCAGACTAGACTGCTTCGTCTTGAACTCATACCATCTGCTGATTTGTCGTACGAGGGTTTACAATTTCCAAGAAGGAATTACAAAAATACTTTTGCATCCTAGACCGACGCACGATCCGAAAAGAAGGAAGTGAAACTTCCTAAATGCCATCATAGCCTCTCGTAGATAAGTACGGACGTCTACGTACCCATCAGCGAGACTCTACTAGATACTGTCTTAGTCTGGATAGACTCTAAACTGGGCTCTGATACCAACTGACACGACCCGAAATCCGGTTAGGCCGTGCGGGCACCCGACATCCTCCCGTAGACCTGTCGGGCGAACCCTTACCAATTAAATTAGGAAAATAAATATAATAATTAAGAAATAAGGACAAGACTTAAAAAAACATAGAGATACTGATACCTTTAAGCTGTACAAAAGAAATTACAGCTGACTACTAGGTTTAGGGCTATCCAGACCAGACATCTAAGAGTACAAAAGAAGACAGATACCTCTTGAAGGGAGCAAAATGCAACTGAAATAATAAACATAAAACTGGTGGCCATCTGGAATAAAAGCTGGCTCACCCAGAAAGACGTAAGAAACTTACAAACTCAACCAAGGATGCGTGCCAAAAACATATCAACAATTATGCAAATCACCCGAAATCCGGTTAGGCCGTGCGGGCACCCGACATCCTCCCGTAGACCTGTCGGGCGAACCCTTACCAATTAAATTAGGAAAATAAATATAATAATTAAGAAATAAGGACAAGACTTAAAAAAACATAGAGATACTGATACCTTTAAGCTGTACAAAAGAAATTACAGCTGACTACCCAATATACTAGGTTTAGGGCTATCCAGACCAGACATCTAAGAGTACAAAAGAAGACAGATACCTCTTGAAGGGAGCAAAATGCAACTGAAATAATAAACATAAAACTGGTGGCCATCTGGAATAAAAGCTGGCTCACCCTGACAGCTGAAGTCATCTTCGCTCCTTCACAACGTGGCGAACTCAATCCTGGAGCGAACCTGCCGAAACGAAATAGATAGAAAAGAAACAAACAACAAACAAGGGTGAGTCAAAAGGACTCAATAAGTGGGGCAGACTAGCCACCTCAAAGAATAGGATAGCTAGCCAGGGAGAAGAAACAGATAAACTAAATTTCTCTTATTTAAATTATGAAAAGACAGAGCCAGATAATAACTAGAAACACGTATGGAATCACAAACTCATTAACCACCATGAACGTAAGATAGCCAGAACATATATGTATCCCGAACATATCAACAATCAGAAATACATCCTGTTGCGGCGTGCAACCCGATCCATATATTCATCCTGTCGCGGCGTTCAACCCGATCCATATATTTATACCATTGCGTCGTTCAACCGATCCATATATTCATACCGTTGCGGCGTGCAACCCGATCCATATATTTATACCGTTGCGGTGTGCAACCCGATCCATATGTTTATATCGTTGCGGCGTGCAACCCGATTCCCGCAACCCAGAATACGAGCCAAAAATATATAGGCAAACTGAGATATGTCCACAACATAGTATACATGCCGCATATATAAAACACAACACAATACACACAATAGTCAGTATGCGGTGCAATGAGATGGGATGAATGCGGTATGATACGATGCAGTCACATATGTCTGATACCTATCTCCGGCGCGGGACTCTCATCGTCTACCAGGAGATATATGCAATAATGACCCTTCACCGGCTCGGGACTCTCATCGATTACCGGGAAGTACATGCAATGCTCAAAACTAGAGTGCAATGCTCATATGTTCAATGCAATACCAACTACAGGGCATAACATATAATATACAATGTAAATTCAAAGCTAAGGTGTAATGAGTACGCCTATCGGCAGCTACACACGTAAGGAACACGTGGTAGAAAATCCACGAGGCCAGGTGCCTCCAAAGAAATGGATATAAACACTTACCTTGTTACAAAGTTAGTACATCCACTCAATAACCGCTTGTCCTTTGGTTTCATTGCCAAACGATCCCACTCTATTCAATAAGCAGAAAAATATATCAAATTAGGCTAAAGGCTTCATTCCTCACATCTTAGGGCAATCCAGGTAGGAACCTGATACCCTATTCGCATACGCAATACGCAGGCCAGGCCTATATACAGTGTTTAAGGCCACATAACCAAATCCCAAATAAATTACATTCATAAGTTGCCCATAACTCACTGAGCACGAATACATAATCAATTTCATTGTCGGGGTCCATTTGACCCTTTAAACTATCAATTTACGTCATTAGGGCGATGTCTAATATTCCTAGTTTTACCGCAAAAATATATTTAAACACACGTAATAAACTCAAATACTATATTAGGATCATTACCTGAATGTTTCAGGATGAAAATTCTACTTTTTCCCGGCCCCTTTTCTCATTTTCTGGCATTAATTTTCCTGATAAGTTTCGTTGTTTCTCATTTTCTCAGATTCTGCTTTCGCTCACTTTTACTTGTGTTTTGCAGTGACCCAATACTACCTGGTCCTTAGCTTAAAGCTAAGGACCCACCGTCCAACATTTCATTTTTTGTTGTCTTTCCTTTTTTTTTTTTTTTTGTTTTCTTTATTTTCTTTTCTTTTCTCAACGAAAATTAAAACGGTGCCCTACGATATTCGAAATAATTCCAACTTATGCATATCAGTGATACAAAATATATGTAACATACTCGCGAAGGCGGATTTCAAATTGGACTCCCGAAATTCAAGATGCGAATTTAAATGAAAAAGAAGTCAAATTATTTAACTTACGGCATTTTAGCGGAAACTAGCCGAACAACATCGAAATTCACTTTCGAAAGTTCACAATGGTCATAAATAATCATACGAACCCAAAGGCGCTTTCGGATTCCGAATCGGAGCTCATTCGGTAAAACCGAGCTCGAAAATCTCTTTTTCATATTTATCGCCAATAAAAACTGAAACCTTCTTCCGATGCCTACCAAACGAGGTCTGATTTTGCTCAAATTTTACAGACAGGTCCTAATGGACATTACGAATATTTTAAAATTATCGACACTCCAATCGGAGTCCTAACTTCCGAAACGACTGACCGAGGTCGTTTCATCTAATCACCCGGAATGGCTTCCAATTGCTTCCTTCTTCTAGTCCCTTCCTCCCCAAGTGTAGGTGTACTCCTTGGATCTCCTTAGCTTGGCTCCGAGTGAAGGGTCTCGTGGATTGCCCGGCATCACCCTTGGTCACCAATTATCCTGAGCAAAGGTTTCATATGATGCTCCTTCTCATCATGCAGAATGCTACAGCAAGCACCTGGTGCTTGGCAAAGAAAGCTATCCGGTCAACCTCTTCCTCAGAACCTCTTCTTCTTTTCCTATTCTCCACCTCACTGTCAGTCTCAGAGTCACTTGGCTCCACATAACTGCCAGCTTCATCGCTTTCTTCTCTTGACTCATCGCCCTTCTTCTCTTCCTCCTTCGTTTTCTCCTCTTCTCTGTCTCTCACATTTTTAACTGTTCTTTCAAGCTTTTCAACAGTCGCCAGCTGTTGTTTCAGAGCTGACCTAGTTCCTACTCTTCTTGGTACTGGCTTTGTTACGACTTTGTCATCACTCTCTTCACTAGATTCATCCACCAGTTGACTTTTTGATACAAACAGTCCCCCTTTCACCAATCTTCTTCTTTTGTCAGGCTCCACTCTAGTCTCACTCACAAACACCACTTCTTCTTCTTCTTCTTCATTAAACAACATTTCATCCTCCTCACCAAGCCTTCTTTTCATTTTTTTCTTCTTTGTTTCTTCAGCTTTCTCTGCAACTTCCTTACTTTCACCCTTATCTTCTACAACTTCCACATCCTTCTCCTATTCAGAGTCTGTCCACTTGAGTTCTGCGTCATCAGCCTCTGTAGGATCTGGGCAAGAACCAGGTTCTTTGCTCAAATCCTGTGAAGCCTTAGCAGAACTAGGTCCTCCAACACCCGGACCTTCAAGTGCAGACACCCCTAGACTTTTCTCATCAAGAACAGCACTAGAACTGGGTTCACCAACATGTTCTTTAAGTGATTCAACAGAATCCTCTTCCCTCTGCTTTTCTAACACTTTTCCCACAACATCAAGCTCTAACACAGTCTCAGTTACTACAGGCACACATATACTAACCTTAGGTTCCTCCTGAGCATCCTGTTGTTTCCCCTCACCTACCTTCCCCCTATCAGATATACCACTAGGCTCTACTTTTCCTACCAATTCATCTAGTCCTTTTACCAATGTTTCATTACTCACTTTTCCAGGACTTTTTACCACTTCTAAAACCGCAGAAGTAGACAAAGTAGAGTCACGTATTACCTTAGCCGGTTTTTCAGTGGACGCTTGTTCTGTAGGCATACACGACAGGGATCTGGTCATCATCTTCTTGACTAATTTCTTTTCCCCTTTTTTGAAAAACTGTCCTAGCCACAGCAAATCTTTCTGCAAGAGTAGATGGAGGGGGTTTTGGAGTAGATTTCTTCGATATGCGTGGTTTGGAGGTCTTGGGAGGTGATGATGAGGTAGACTGTTCTTGAGACATGATGAGAGTAATTAGGGTTTTGAAAATAGGACGACAGAGTTTGCTCAGTTTGATTTTAGAGAGAGAAAGTAGGTTGAATGGAAAGAAATCAGTTGAGTGTGTGTGTTCTGTGTCGATTAAACCGAAGGGATGAGAAGGAGTTATGGTGATGAGATGTTTTCCTGGGGAACACAAAGTAATGATGACCGAAAAGTGAAAAGCAGTCTTTTGAACTTTTTGAGAATCGGGAAAAGAGTTATGGAATTGACGGTTACTTAGACTTGGCCAAATAAAGATTTTTGATTTGTGGCGTCCATTCAAAGTCTAATAGAAGTCTAACCCAAAAAGGAATGCGTTCCTATAATTTAGGACAGTTAGAAGAACATGGAAAGTCTACCTTGACACATGTATAATTGACAGTTAATTTCAGTTATGACTCCTATCATGTGAGGCTGTGTGATTGTACCTGGACATGATTCCTCATGTTTGCTTTGGTTCCTTCTACATACTCAGAAGGTTCTTCATATGATCTCATTAGCCTCACCTGGTGCTCATCAACTGAACAAGTATACTTAATAAAGTATAATATTAGACTGAACAATAATAACAAATGTTACACACAAATCATTGAACACTTAACTAACCAATCATTAAGGGACAAACTGCTGGGTCATCCGTGTATTTTGGTCATCCCTAACTCTAACCCGTTCCTCTCAAACTGCACTTTGTTCAATGCTTTGGTAAATATGTCAGCAATTTGATCTTCGGTCCTGCAAGAATTCATAGTAATCAGACCCTTTTCTACATTGTCTCTAAGAAAATGGTGTCTAATATCAATATGCTTTGTTCTTTTGTGTTGGACTGGGTTCTTGGCAATATTCACTGCACTTGTATTATCACAGAAAATTGACACTGCTCCACACTTGATTCCAAAGTCCTTCAACTGTTGTTTGATCCATAGCAATTGTGAGCAGTATGATGCAGCTGCTACATACTCAGCTTCCGCAGTAGACAAGGCTACTAAATTTTGCTTCTTTGTTGCCCAAGAAACTAAGCAAGGACCAACAAAGTGTGCCATTCCTGAAGTACTTTTCCTGTCCATCAAATGACCTGCATAATCTGCATCAGCAAAACCAATTAGTTCAAAAGTACCTCCCCTTGGGTACCATAGACATAGATCCCGAGTTCCTTTCAAGTATCTTAAAATCCTCTTCACAGCTGTCAAATGTGACTCCTTAGGCTTGGACTGAAATCTAGCACACAGTCCCACACTGTATACAATATCAGGTCGACTAGCTGTGAGATAGAGAAGTGAACCTATGATTCCTCTATATTTTGTCTCATTAGTTGAAGGACCTAGTTTATCCATATCCAGCTTGGTTCCAGGAGCAATAGGCGTAGTCATTTCTTTTGGTCCTTCCATGTCAAATTTCTGCAGAAGTTCCTTGACATATTTTTGCTGATGAATCATGGTTCCTTCAGGTATCTGCTTTATCTGCAGTCCTAGGAAGAATTTTAGTTCACCCATCATGCTCATTTCAAATTCACTTCCCATCAGATCAGCAAACCCCTTGCATAGCTCCTCATCAGTGGCTCCAAAAATAATATCATCAACATATACTTGAACCACCAATAGATCCTTTCCTTTCTTCTTCAGGAATAATGTGTTGTCAATCTTCCCTCTTGAGAAACCATTCTTCAGTAAGAATCCTGAAAGTCTTTCATACCAGGCTCTAGGGGCTTACTTTAATCCATAGAGTGCCTTGTCCAGTTTGTAAACATGATCAGGAAATTCATTGTTTACGAAGCCTGGTGGCTGTATTACATGGACCTTTTCATTTAGGTAGCCATTCAGGAAGGCACTCTTCACATCCATCTGATACAGTGTGAACTCCATGTATGTAGCAAAAGAAATCAGCATTCTAATTGCCTCCATTCTTGCAACTGGTGCAAAAGTCGATTGCTTTTTCCTGACTGTATCCTTGAACTACTAGTCTTGCCTTGTTCCTTGTCACTATACCATGCTCATCCAGTTTGTTTCTGAACACCCATTTTGTTCCGATTATTGATCTGTCCTTCGACTTAGGAACCAGGTGCCACACTTTGCTTCTCTCAAACTGATGAAGTTCATCCTGCATGGCCAGAATCCAATCGGGATCTTCTAGAGCTTCTTTTACATACTTTGGTTCCAGAGATAAAAAGAATGCAAAGAATGCACAGAAGTACTTCAAGGCTAACCTGGTCATGATTCCAGTGTCCAATTCTGATAAGACATTCTCCAAGGGGTGAGAACTTTGGTGTTTCCATGGCCTGGGTTGAATATGATGAGAAGAACCTTCAGCATCACTCTGGGTAGGTCCCTCCTGACTTGCTGGATCATTGACTTCGTCTGATGTTCCCCCTGTCATATTGACTCCTTGTTCTCGTGAAATTGAATTCTCACCTGATGTTTCTTTGTCTTCTGAATCTTGAGAGTCAGCTGCACCATCTTCTCGACTGAGGCCAATTGCTTGATCCTCTACCTCAGTTTCTCCTAATGCCTTATCTGATTCATCAAATACCACATGCATACTTTCCTCCACTGTTTGTTTTCTTTTATTAAACACTTTGTATGCTTTGCTTTGAGTAGAGTAACCATGAAATATTGCCTCATCACTTCTAGCATCAAATTTCCCCAATGGTTCCTTTCCGTTGTTGTGGACAAAGCATTTACAACCAAAGGGTCTAAGATGTGCAATATTAGGTTTTCTTCCTCTGAGTAGCTCATATGGGGTCTTGTCAAGAATAGCTCTGATGGAGCATCTGTTCAGCAAATAGCATGCAGTGTTTATTGCTTCAGCCCAAAAGTTTCTTGCAAGCCCACTTGACAACAACATTGTCCTTGCCATATCCTCCAAAGACCTGTTCTTCCTTTCAACCACTCCATTTTGTTGTGGAGTTCTTGGTGCAGAGAAATTATGATCAATGCTGTATTTTACACAATACTCAAGGAATTTTGAGTTTTCAAAATTCGTTCCATGATCAGATCTAATACTGATAAGTTCTAGGCTTAACCTTTTCTGCACCGCACCACACCAGCCCAGTCTTTGAAGCTGTCAAAGGCTTCATCTTTAGATGCCAAGAACAAGGTCCATGTGTACCTAGAGTAGTCATCAACAATTACGAACACAAACCTCTTTCCTCCTCTGCTCCTGACTCTCATAGGTCCACACAGATCCATATGCAACAATTCCAGTGGTTTGATGTACTTACCACCTTCTTTGACTTAAAGGATGATTTCACATACTTCCCCCTTACACAAGCATCACATATTTTTATGTTTCCAAATCTCTTGCTAGGCAATCCACGAACCAGCTCCTTAGATATAAGCTTATTCAGTTGTGAGAGACTTGCATGACCCATTCTTTTGTGCCACAGCTGAGACTCCCTTTCTTGCACGTTCAAGCAAGTTAAGTTGTTTTCAGGCAGTGATTTTAGTGATGCTTTGTACACATTGTTCACCCTTTTTCCTTCCATAACAATTTCTCCACTCTGTAGATTTTTCACAGTGCATCCTACAGAAGAGAAACTCACTTCATTTCCTTTGTCACATAATTGAGAGATACTCAGCAGGTTATGTCTGAGACCATCGACACAGTATACGTTTTCAATTGCGTGATCCAGAGTTCTCCCAACTTTTCCAATTCCTACGATTTGAACACTTTTACCTCCTCCGATGGCTACACTGCCTCCTTGAAATGCTGCGAGTGAGAGAAAGTTTCTTCTATCTCCTGTCATGTGCCTTGAACAACCGCTATCAAGAATCCAGCTTGGGTTTTTCTCCCTCACTCCAGCCTGCAAAACAGATTAAGGGTTAGCTTTAGGAATCCAGACAAGCTTGGGTCCCTTCTTATGAGAAAACGGATAAATCAAATCCTGTTTAGCCCATTTAGGTAGCACACTTCTTTTATTTTTGGCCTTTGCCTTGCTTGCATTCATGCACCTTTATTTGTAGTGTCCAGTTTCACCACAAAAGGTACACAACATGTTGCAGGGCAATCCCACATACTTGCTCTTAGGATTATATGGAGGCAATGGTTTCTTGAATCCTAGTCCTTGTTTTCCCTTGTTTGGATTTTCAAGAACCCAGTTCATTGCCTCAGAGGATTTATTCCATTTTTTTAATCTGGTAAGCTCAAATTCAGATTTTTCAACCTTTTGATTTAAAATCCTGTTCTTTTTCAGTTTCCTGATACAGAATCTCATTTGTTCTTTTAAGTTCGTTTTCAAGAAAGGTTTGAACTTTACTTATTACTTGCTTACCATTTACACTCTCTTTTAACTGATTAAGTTCCAATTCCAGTTTAGTGATCTTAGAGTTTGACACAAGAGTCTGCCCTTTTAAGATGGCATTGATTTCTTCCAGTTCAATGTTTTATTCTTGAAGACTCTTGTGCTTGGTTCTGAGATCACTTAACTCTTCAGTTAATTTATCTTTTTCAATTTTCTCTTTTTCATAGCCCTCAATCAAAGTGGCTGTGATTAGAATCAAATTTCAGTAGAGTATGTGTGTAGATTTTCCGTAAGATCATATAGACATACCTCTGCTGAATGAGCAGCCTCAGCTCCATCAGTTGCCATAAGGGCAGAGTCCTTCTTGTGGTCATCACCTGTGTACAACTCCTTCAGCTTTTTCCATACTTCCTTAGCAGACTTGTATTCAAGTATCCTTGCCAACATGTCATTAGTCAGCCCTCTTCTCAGGTACAACTCAGCTTTGGAATTTTCCTGTAGCCAGTCTAGATCTTGAGGATCTAGTTCTTCTACCTTCTTTGGCACCAGAACTCCGTTCGCTGCTCTCTTTATAGGAACGTGAGGTCCTCTCTTCACAATCAACCATAGACTGTAATCTGTTGCTTGAAGGAAGTTTTTCATCTGTTTCTTCCAGCACTTGTAGTTAGTCCCGTTGAACACAGGTGGCTTTGAAGGATCTCTTCCTCCTTTGAACTCCCGAGGGTCTTCCTCATCAGAACTGATTTCTGTCAATCCCATCAGTGCTAGTGGTGATTCATCTCCAGATTCCTTTTCATGATCAGATTCACTGTCAGTTGGTCTCCATGTAGCATAGAAAGCTTCCTTTCTCTTCCTTCTTTGTGCTCTGAAGTTTGGAGGTCGTCTTGCCTTCTTCTTATCTTTGTCATTCTCCTTTGATGCCTCTTTTTCCTTTTCCTTAGTCGCTCTATTTTTCATCCATTCCGCTTCCCACACAGGACAATCCATAACCGCATGATCCTTCTTTAAGCACTTAAAGCATCCTGAGTAGTCAAGACTGTCGACTATGTTCTTCCTTCCAGTGTTTTCCTTGCCACTTCTTTTAAAGCCTTTAAACCTTCCAAAGTTAAGCTTCTGCCTCAAGGCACTAACCATAGCTGCTTCAACTGATTGCAGATCAACATAATCATCAGCTTCATCCGTTGCTTCGAGTGCAAGGGTCTTGTCCTTCTTGAGAGCTGGTTTAGTTTTATAATCTTTCATCATCTCATAAGTTTTCAGGCTGCCAACCAGTTCTTCAAGTTTAATGGATCTTAGAAGTTTAGACTCAATGATAGCAGTCATCTTGGGTTCCCAAGCCTCAGGTAGCACATTCAGAATTTTATCCACCATCTCTACTTCTGGCAATTCCATATCCAGGGATCTCATCTCATTAATAATAATGGTCAATCTGGTCATCATATCCTGGATTGATTCCTTCTCTCCCATAGAGAACATCTCGAATTGCCTCTTCAGCATTCTTCTCTTGGAGTCCTTCACTTCAGTTGTTCCTTCATGCGCAGCCTGCAAGGCATCCCAGATTTCCTTGGCAGTCTTGTATGATGATACTCTGTTAAACTCCTCAGGACCAAGACCACAAATTACCAAACGTTTGGCTTTGTAATTCTTTTCAATCATCTTATAGTCTATCTCATTGAACTCTTCTTTCAACTAAGGTTCTTGTTTGGCAGCAGCTCCCTCACCAACTATTGTAGTAGGAATCAAATTCCCTTCTGATACTATAAGCCATAGCTGGTAGTCCTCAGCATATATGTAATTTTCCATCCTGTTCTTCCACCAAGCATAGTACTGCCCATTGATCTGTGGGGGCCTCTGAACTGACTGTCCTTCAGTGATGGCAGGTGGTGCACTCATAATTCCGATCCTTCTAAAGGTGTAAACCTAGCACGAGAAGACCTACTCTGATACCACTTGTTATACTCTATGCACCTCCTAAGGACACTATTCAACCCCCAGGACACTAGAAGAGGGGGTTGAATAGTGTCCATCGATTTTCATTTCAGGAACTCGATTCTCCTGAGTCAAGAACCCTGTTCTTGCCTCTCCAGTTTTGCTAATTGAACACCACAACACACGCCAATCACAGACACAAGGAACACAAGGATTTTACGTGGAAAACTCCTTGCTCAAGGGAGAAAAACCACGACCCACTGTTGAACCCCAAAAATTACCCCGCAAATGATAAATTCCAGAATATCGATAGGATGGGCTAACTCTTTTGGAGTTTTTGGAGTGGCCACCCAATGTAAGGAAAACAGGGAACCAAATTAACAAATGCGTGCAAAAACTACGTTTTTTGAAAAAGGCAGTCTTTTCAGAGATTCTGAGTAAGAGATTTTATTAATTTCGGAAGAAAGTTTTTAAGGCACTTCCGAAATTCCGTTAAAAAATGGTTAATCCGACAGGTTTCCAAATATTTACAAGTGCGCTTTTTCTTGCGAAAGAATTATTTAAAAAATAGTAATAATAATAATGACAATAATAATAATTAATTGAATAAAAGCTTATTTGCAAAATATTCTTTTACTTGCACGCATTTGCTAAGATGGCCCCAATTTGCAATAAATTAAATAACGACTTCACAATAAAAGGAAATGAACATAATGTAAAGCAATCAATCAAATAATCATATATAATCAAAGGTTCATTTTACAAATAATTTGTACAAATTCTATCAAGTCTAACTACATAAATAATGAGAATAAGTTCAAAAGGTAGAACCCGGGAGCGGCATATTCATTCAATCAAATGTACCTCGCAAAATAAATAAAATGAAACTGGATTAGTACAATAATAAAGTGTAATAACTAATAAAAATAAAATAATAATAATAAAATAATAATAATAATAATAATAATAATAATAATAATAATAATAATAATAATAATAATAATAATAATAATAGTAAGGGGGTTTTATTTTGCAAAAATTAGGCTCAGGTTTGTATGACGCGTCATGTAGAGGCTCGGGATGTCGGTACGGTTGCAAACACGCGGCCGGTCGTGTTGCCATGCCAAGTACCAATTCCGTTACTCTATTCAACTTGCTTTGCATTAAAGTGCATACATTCATCATCGCCTATTTGCTTTAGGGACACGGGGACGGGACCATTCAAGCGTAGTATCATGTTCGAATCAGTGCAAAGGCCTCAATACGTGTACATGTATTTTTTCATTGGCCGGGTGTAGTATCAAGTTCAAATCAGTGTTTAACCACAACGAAATTATTTTCATAGGCCAAAACAAAGTGCAATATTTATCCGAATCAGAAGCAGCCTGCAAAATAACATTGGAAAAGGGCCATGTACAACACAGTAA
Source organism: Petunia axillaris subsp. axillaris (assembly GCA_029990575.1). Lineage (NCBI taxonomy): Eukaryota > Viridiplantae > Streptophyta > Magnoliopsida > Solanales > Solanaceae > Petunia > Petunia axillaris. The sequence continues at coordinate 163,304,462 of JARKNS010000003.1, forward strand.
ATATATTAACAGTGGTCTAATCCAAAGAAAAGTCGAGCAATATCCAAAGGGTCACCATCGGCCAAACAAATCCAATACACAGCATCATCAACCAACATTATGAGAAACTTGGAACCAAGAATAATCAAGTAAAGCAATAATATAATCAAAATGCCAAGGTCACTGAGGAACTCGAGTTCAAACCCACAGCAATTTCAAGATTTGTAACAGATCAAAGAGACATCAGTGAATCCCAAAAAAAAAAAAAACAGCGATTGCCGTTGAGATTTTCTGGTGAAGCAAACAGTGGCAACAGCACACAAATCGAGTAAACGGACGGAGGAGAAGCAATGCCGATTTGGTGGCGTCGCTACCACTCCCCCACTCCCTTTTTCTAGTTTCGATTCAACAATAGGAATAGGGACACAGAAAAGGCCACCAGCGATGCTCCAGTGAGATGCACAGGTGACGACGGCGGGCACCAAAATTGAACTGAGGAGCAACAGCCAACCTTCTCGCTGGTGGCGTCGCTGCCACTCGATCTTTTCTTACTCTCTGTTATCAATTTCTGAATCGAACAAACAGATCGGAGGAGAAGCAATAGAATAATGACCAGCGACTGGTTTTCCAGTGCTTTCCACCGCAGATGGTGGTGGCCACCGCTCCGTTTCTGCGGATTTCCCCTGTTTTTGGCCTTTCACGGTGGTTCCCCCTATCCCCTTATCCCCGATCTGTTTTGCACGTGCGCATGTGTGTAAGTTGGTTTTTGGGTGTGTCTCTGTGCCGTTTCAGATCTGTGGGGTGTGTGTGTTGGTGTATATGTGATATTTTTTGTGTAGGTGTGATGATGGGGTCTTGTGAGGGGGCTGATGATAATGGTGTAGATGGGAGAGATCTGGGTTTTTTAAGTAATGGGGTGTAAGGGATGAATAGTGACAGTGTTTTCGGGAAGAAGGTAAAGGGGAGATGGGGTTTTTGCGTAGATCTGAAAATTTTTTGTGTTTTTTCAATAATGAGGAGGAAGATGGTGAATGAATAGTGGATGTTGAGGCTAGGGTTTTGGGATAAGTGTGTATATATAGGTAGAGGTATTGCAAAGGTAGGCTGGGTTTAGGCTTAATAACACATATAGCCTTTAATTAAATTAAATAAAGAATTACATAGCAGGCCGCAAATGAAGGGATGACTTGCGATTTTGGCCATTTCTCTTTTAAAATTAGCTATTTACTTGAAATTTTCAAAATTGAACTTAATTGAAAATAATTATATATTTAACTAAAATCTGGGACAAAATTGGGTGTCAACAGCTGCCCCTCTTTACCCGAAAAGGATGAAAGAGTTTTCAGGGTAAAGAAAGTTGACGTGAAAACTAATTTTGTCACGGTAAAGCAAAGACTCTGATTCCTTGGATCAAAATGCGAGGCTTATGGACATGGCCGAGCTCCGGTTTCCGAGTTGCCTACATATCTCGGGCTGAAAGAGAATCAGGCCATATGTAGTTCGACGCGATTTGAAAATTAAAGACGAGACAGTAACGACTACTCAAGCGCGGGAAAAGAGGCTTGTAATCACCCAAGTTATGAAAATGTGGTCGACGACACATCCATAAGGAGGGGTTTACATGGACATAGCTTCCACTGTATCTCGATAACCGTGCCATCTTGTCTCCAATCTCAAACCTCAGACTCAGAGTTAACAAGAGACTTACCTCTAGGGTTGATGACTTATGCGGGTGCGATTCTTCAGGTCTTTGTTGACGAGTCTAGCTCATATCAACAATTTGCCAGTTCACCGCTAAGAAAAGTTCCAATGTTATGCTCCAAACGCTGCTGCGGTGCTGCTAAAAATCCTGTAATAATCTCAACAAACGGTAAGCGTGCAACTGCTAATAAACTGTAATAATTGGAATAAGAAATAAATAAAGCGATAACAAAAATTGCAAATGCGGGTTGCGGTATCATCGATAAGTTCTTCCTTCGATCAACTGACAAGGTACTCCACCCGGAGAACCTCTAAGCTGATCCTTATTTTCTCCAAATTTAGCAATATGGTAGGCATGACGTAATTTGTAAGTGCAAGCTGCAATATCTTTGATAAATTGTCTTCCCATCCACTGGCCAAGCAATAAAGTAAGTGCGAAGGCATAGTGCAAAGCATTTTCAAAAATCTTGACAAATCAACTGGCAAGCCGGTCGGGCATGAAGCAAGGAGGGTCTTGGGGTTGATTATCGAACAAATCAGCTGGCGAACCGGTCCGGCACGAAGCAAGGAGGGTCTCCGGACTAACCCGTTAACCTGAAGAGTAAAACAAGACGTAATACAAAGAAAATGCGAAGGCATAATTTAAAGCAAGTGCGAAGCAATTTGAACAATCTTGACAAATCAACTGGCAAGCCGGTCGGGCACGCAGCAAGGAGGGTCTTGGGGTTGATTGTCGACAAATCAGCTGGCGATCCGGTCTGGCACAAAGCAAGGAGGGTCTCGGGGCTGACCTGTTAACTTGTTAAGCTAAAAGTAAAGCGGTTCATAATATAAAGCAAGTGCAAAGTCATAATTGAAAGCAAATGCAAGGCAATTTGAACATCTTGACAAATCAACTGGCAAGTCGGTCGGGCACGCAGCAAGGAGGGTCTTGGGGTTGATTGTCGACAAATCAGCTGGCAATCCGGTCCGGCACAAAGCAAGGAAGGTCTCGGGGCTGACCTGTTAACCTGTTAAGCTAAAAGTAAAGCAAGTAAAAATATAAAGCAAGTGAAAAGGCATAATTGAAAGCAAGTGCAAAGAAATTTAGCGTGAAATGTAAAGCAACGCGAAAGCGATTTAGCGAATCAACAGGCGTGAAAGTCCAACAAGAGAGAAGCTCCGCCTGGTGGTCAACCTGAAAAATGTAAAGCAAGGCATCAATTTTAAAGCAAGTGCGACGACATAATTTAAAGCAAGTGCAAAGAAAAGCAGTGCAGGATTGTAGAGCAATGCAAGAGCCATTTGGTGAATCAACAAGCGAGATAATCCAACAAAGGGAATCCTCATAGCTGACGGTCAACCTGAAAGAGTAAAGCAAGGCGTTAATTTTAAAGAAAGTGTGAAGGCATAATTCAAAGCAAGTGCAAAGCAAAGTAGTGCGGAAATGTAGTCAGTGCGATAGCCATTGATAAATCAATTGGCGAGACAATCCGGCAAGGATGGCCTTGTGCGGATTATAACCTGAAACAAAGTGATGCCCTGTTTGGCTTAGTTTTGAAAACACAAAACAAGCCTCGGCTTTGTCACCTATTAGGAATAAAAGTCATAGAGGTAGAAATGCCACCTGTTCGGCAATTACTCATGACAAAGCATAACACTTTAAGTCATGAAAAGGCAATGTGACGCAATCTACAAGGCAATTTTGGATGCGCGTTCAATAAATTGTTTATCCATAATGCGAATGATCCTTTCATTGCAAGCTTTCATGTTCCTGCTCTCAAAGAAAAATTGTTAGTTTTGGAGAGGGAGGGGGAAGCGTTTGATTTGTGCAGACTTCATCCTGATCTTGCTGCTTCTGCTGCTTCCTCATCTTCATTGGACTTGGATTTGCGAATTGCTTCCAGAAACTTGGCTCATGAACTCAAATAGCATAGATTTTTGAAAAATAGAGGCAAAATAAAATATTTTAATGCAATATAGCGAGTGAAATAAGCATGCAAATGAAGTCAAAGATGCATTTTGAAAATTTTGCCTTGACTTAAACTTGTAACATATTTTAAAACAAACTGAACGTCCTTTGGCTTAGACTTTGCACTGTTTGCTTAACCAATTACAGAGTTCTTGTCAACTCATCTTTAATAACCAACGCCGCTTCTTGCAAAATTCTGCCCCAGTTATTATCTTTCGCATCTCCAACTCACTTTGCAAAATTGCCCCAGTTGTCCTTCTTGGGGAAAAATGAAAATTTAAATGCTAAAGGGTCGAGCCCGATGGGGGAGCCTACGTATCCCTCCTTGGGAATCAGACCGTGCGTAGTTCTGCATCACTGCTTCAACGCCATATACCAACAAATAAAAGCTGCCCCAGTTGAAGTTCTAACAGTAGTGCAATATCCAAAGAGCGTAGACAATAACTTTTCAGTGCGTCGATTTAAATTGTTCAGTTGTTTTGCCATACGTTACAAGCAAAGCCTTGGCAGGTTTATCAATTTTAATTTTGAAATGGAAACAAATGCAAGCGTAAATAATATAATAAGAATGAGATGCATTTTATTTCAACTTTCATAAATTCAAAATGAGTTGATTCAGATTAACATAAGCTTTAAAGTACAACGCAATTCAGGGCTTCAATCTGAATTAAAATTGAGAATAATGCTACTAAGTTCAATTGCCAAGTTCTTTCAAACAATGCCATTAGCTTCTGGTTCTCCATCGTTCACGAGCTAGAGCGTCTACCATCAATCAGATCTCGAATCCTTTGCGTGGTGAATGGTCAGCCACTTCACAAATCCAACATTTGCTAGAGAAATAAACAAAACAAAAGAAACCTCTCAAAGGTTAACTAAGATAGTTTGCATGTCATTCATAGGATTGCATACAAGCAAGCAACATCTAGTATTTAACGCATTTTGAGCAAACAAAGCAAGGCAAGAAATTAACATGCGACAATCACAAGTAGTTGAGCGTAAATAAATATGCAAACGCGTCCTACCCTGTAAGGTGCCTCTTTGCTAGAGGTAAGCCTAATCGTCAAGTTGCATGCACATGCGGTTATTATAACGGCACAAGCTATTTGTCAATACAGCATCCGAGATAAAAATAAACCGACATAATTGTCAATTTCTCAAATTTGACATGGCAAATGGTTTGGGATTCATTATAATATCCACATGATCACATAATATGCAGTGTCGTTGGGATTCAATAACCCGTCAACAAAAGGGCGGTTTCTTAATTCCTGGAAACGGTACCAAGGACCGGGTCCAAACTAAGGTGTATATGCATGCATGACCTAATCTCCTTCTAAGAGTGGGCTAACGGTTGAGGCTGATTCGACCTATGCGGGATAAACTTGGCCCCATAAACCAGTAAAACCGGCCATGACAAAACCAGGCAAACCATACCCCAACTAACTTTGGTGGCACGAAAGAAATTCAAAGAGTTAGGAAGGACAATGCCCTTCCTGTATTATTTCCCGTCACGCGGGCTCCCCGTGATGAAATCGAGGATATGAAAGAGAATTGACAGGCTCCATGAGGGAGGAAATATGAACAGAATGCAGACTATGCACAAATAAAATGTAATACATGCTTTCCATACAAACCAAACAAACAGATATAATAAAGCAAATAAATTAGGCATGCTAGTTACAAATAATTGGAAACCTTTATGGTCAAAACCTTTATTGCTCCCCAGCGGAGTCGCCATGCTGTTGAACCCCAAAAATTACCCCGCAAAGGATAAATTCCGGAATATCGACAGGATGGGCTAACTCTTTTGAGGTTTTTGGAGTGGCCACCCAATTTAAGGAAAACAGGGAACCAAATTAACAAATGCGTGCAAAAACTCCGTTATTTGAAAAGGCAGTCTTTTCAGAGATTCTGAGTAAGAGGTTTTATTAATTTCGGAAGAAGGTTTTTAAGGCACTTCCGAAATTCCGTTAAAAAACGGTTAATCCGACAGGTTTCCAAATATTTACAAGTGCGCTTTTTCTTGCGAAAGAATTATTTAAAAATAGTAATAATAATAATGACAATAATAATAATTAATTGAATAAAAGCTTATTTGCAAAATATTCTTTTACTTGCACGCATTTGCTAAGATGGCCCCAATTTGCAATAAATTAAATAACGACTTCACAATAAAAGGCAATGAACATAAAGTAAAGCAATCAATCAAATAATCATATATAATCAAAGGTTCATTTTACAAATAATTTGTACAAATTCTATCAAGTCTAACTACATAAATAATGAGAATAAGTTCAAAAGGTAGAACCCGGGAGCGGCATATTCATTCAATCAAATGTACCTCGCAAAACAAATAAAATGAAATTGGATTAGTACAACAATAAAGTGTAATAACTAATAAAAATAAAATAATAATAATAAAATAATAATAATAATAATAATAATAATAATAATAATAATAATAATAATAATAATAATAGTAAGGGGGTTTTATTTTGCAAAATTTAGGCTCAGGTTTGTATGACGCGTCATGTAGAGGCTCGGGATGTCGGTACGGTTGCAAACACGCCGGCCGGTCGTGTTGCCATGCCAAGTACCAATTCCGTTACTCTATTCAACTTGCTTTGCATTAAAGTGCATACATTCATCATCGCCTATTTGCTTTAGGGACACGGGGACGGGACCATTCAAGCGTAGTATCATGTTCGAATCAGTGCAAAGGCCTCAATACGTGTACATGTATTTTTTCATTGGCCGGGTGTAGTATCAAGTTCAAATCAGTGTTTAACCACAACGAAATTATTTTCATAGGCCAAAACAAAGTGCAATATTTATCCGAATCAGAAGCAGCCTGCAAAATAACATTGGAAAAGGGCCATGTACAACACAGTAAATATATTAACAGTGGTCTAATCCAAAGAAAAGTCGAGCAATATCCAAAGGGTCACCATCGGCCAAACAAATCCAATACACAGCATCATCAACCAACATTATGAGAAACTTGGAACCAAGAATAATCAAGTAAAGCAATAATATAATCAAAATGCCAAGGTCACTGAGGAACTCGAGTTCAAACCCACAGCAATTTCAAGATTTGTAACAGATCAAAGAGACATCAGTGAATCCCAAAAAAAAAAAACAGCGATTGCCGTTGAGATTTTCTGGTGAAGCAAACACTGGCAACAGCACACAAATCGAGTAAACGGACGGAGGAGGAGCAACGCCGATTTGGTGGCATCGCTACCACTCCCCCACTCCCTTTTTCCAGTTTCGATTCAACAATAGGAATAGGGACACAGAAAAGGCCACCAGCGATGCTCCAGTGAGATGCACAGGTGACGACGGCGGGAACCAAAATTGAACTGAGGAGCAACAGCCAACCTTCTCGCTGGTGGCGTCGCTGCCACTCGATCTTTTCTTACTCTCTGTTATCAATTTCTGAATCGAACAAACAGATCGGAGGAGAAGCAATAGAATAATGACCAGCGACTGGTTTTCCAGTGCTTTCCACCGCAGATGGTGGTGGCCACCGCTCCGTTTCTGCGGATTTCCCCTGTTTTTGGCCTTGCACGGTGGTTCCCCCTATCCCCTTATCCCCGATCTGTTTTGCACGTGCGCATGTGTGTAAGTTGGTTTTTGGGTGTGTCTCTGTGCCGTTTCAGATCTGTGGGGTGTGTGTGTTGGTGTATATGTGATATTTTTTGTGTAGGTGTGATGATGGGGTCTTGTGAGGGGGCTGATGATAATGGTGTAGATGGGAGAGATCTGGGTTTTTTAAGTAATGGGGTGTAAGGGATGAATAGTGACAGTGTTTTTGGGAAGAAGGTAAAGGGGAGATGGGGTTTTTGCGTAGATCTGAAAATTTTTTGTGTTTTTTCAATAATGAGGAGGAAGATGGTGAATGAATAGTGGATGTTGAGGTTAGGGTTTTGGGATAAGTGTGTATATATAGGTAGAGGTATTGCAAAGGTAGGCTGGGTTTAGGCTTAATAACACATATAGCCTTTAATTAAATTAAATAAAGAATTACATAGCAGGCCGCAAATGAAGGGATGACTTGCGATTTTGGCCATTTCTCTTTTAAAATTAGCTATTTACTTGAAATTTTCAAAATTGAACTTAATTGAAAATAATTATATATTTAACTAAAATCTGGGACAAAATTGGGTGTCAACAGCTGCCCCTCTTTACCCGAAAAGGATGAAAGAGTTTTCAGGGTAAAGAAAGTTGACGTGAAAACTAATTTTGTCACGGTAAAGCAAAGACTCTGATTCCTTGGATCAAAATGCGAGGCTTATGGACATGGCCGAGCTCCGGTTTCCGAGTTGCCTACATATCTCGGGCTGAAAGAGAATCAGGCCATATGTAGTTCGACGCGATTTGAAAATTAAAGACGAGACAGTAACGACTACTCAAGCGCGGGAAAAGAGGCTTGTAATCACCCAAGTTATGAAAATGTGGTCGACGACACATCCATAAGGAGGGGTTTACATGGACATAGCTTCCACTGTATCTCGATAACCGTGCCATCTTGTCTCCAATCTCAAACCTCAGACTCAGAGTTAACAAGAGACTTACCTCTAGGGTTGATGACTTATGCGGGTGCGATTCTTCAGGTCTTTGTTGACGAGTCTAGCTCATATCAACAATTTGCCAGTTCACCGCTAAGAAAAGTTCCAATGTTATGCTCCAAACGCTGCTGCGGTGCTGCTAAAAATCCTGTAATAATCTCAACAAACGGTAAGCGTGCAACTGCTAATAAACTGTAATAATTGGAATAAGAAATAAATAAAGCGATAACAAAAATTGCAAATGCGGGTTGCGGTATCATCGATAAGTTCTTCCTTCGATCAACTGACAAGGTACTCCACCCGGAGAACCTCTAAGCTGATCCTTATTTTCTCCAAATTTAGCAATATGGTAGGCATGACGTAATTTGTAAGTGCAAGCTGCAATATCTTTGATAAATTGTCTTCCCATCCACTGGCCAAGCAATAAAGTAAGTGCGAAGGCATAGTGCAAAGCATTTTCAAAAATCTTGACAAATCAACTGGCAAGCCGGTCGGGCATGAAGCAAGGAGGGTCTTGGGGTTGATTATCGAACAAATCAGCTGGCGAACCGGTCCGGCACGAAGCAAGGAGGGTCTCCGGACTAACCCGTTAACCTGAAGAGTAAAACAAGACGTAATACAAAGAAAATGCGAAGGCATAATTTAAAGCAAGTGCGAAGCAATTTGAACAATCTTGACAAATCAACTGGCAAGCCGGTCGGGCACGCAGCAAGGAGGGTCTTGGGGTTGATTGTCGACAAATCAGCTGGCGATCCGGTCTGGCACAAAGCAAGGAGGGTCTCGGGGCTGACCTGTTAACTTGTTAAGCTAAAAGTAAAGCGGTTCATAATATAAAGCAAGTGCAAAGTCATAATTGAAAGCAAATGCAAGGCAATTTGAACATCTTGACAAATCAACTGGCAAGTCGGTCGGGCACGCAGCAAGGAGGGTCTTGGGGTTGATTGTCGACAAATCAGCTGGCAATCCGGTCCGGCACAAAGCAAGGAAGGTCTCGGGGCTGACCTGTTAACCTGTTAAGCTAAAAGTAAAGCAAGTAAAAATATAAAGCAAGTGAAAAGGCATAATTGAAAGCAAGTGCAAAGAAATTTAGCGTGAAATGTAAAGCAACGCGAAAGCGATTTAGCGAATCAACAGGCGTGAAAGTCCAACAAGAGAGAAGCTCCGCCTGGTGGTCAACCTGAAAAATGTAAAGCAAGGCATCAATTTTAAAGCAAGTGCGACGACATAATTTAAAGCAAGTGCAAAGAAAAGCAGTGCAGGATTGTAGAGCAATGCAAGAGCCATTTGGTGAATCAACAAGCGAGATAATCCAACAAAGGGAATCCTCATAGCTGACGGTCAACCTGAAAGAGTAAAGCAAGGCGTTAATTTTAAAGAAAGTGTGAAGGCATAATTCAAAGCAAGTGCAAAGCAAAGTAGTGCGGAAATGTAGTCAGTGCGATAGCCATTGATAAATCAATTGGCGAGACAATCCGGCAAGGATGGCCTTGTGCGGATTATAACCTGAAACAAAGTGATGCCCTGTTTGGCTTAGTTTTGAAAACACAAAACAAGCCTCGGCTTTGTCACCTATTAGGAATAAAAGTCATAGAGGTAGAAATGCCACCTGTTCGGCAATTACTCATGACAAAGCATAACACTTTAAGTCATGAAAAGGCAATGTGACGCAATCTACAAGGCAATTTTGGATGCGCGTTCAATAAATTGTTTATCCATAATGCGAATGATCCTTTCATTGCAAGCTTTCATGTTCCTGCTCTCAAAGAAAAATTGTTAGTTTTGGAGAGGGAGGGGGAAGCGTTTGATTTGTGCAGACTTCATCCTGATCTTGCTGCTTCTGCTGCTTCCTCATCTTCATTGGACTTGGATTTGCGAATTGCTTCCAGAAACTTGGCTCATGAACTCAAATAGCATAGATTTTTGAAAAATAGAGGCAAAATAAAATATTTTAATGCAATATAGCGAGTGAAATAAGCATGCAAATGAAGTCAAAGATGCATTTTGAAAATTTTGCCTTGACTTAAACTTGTAACATATTTTAAAACAAACTGAACGTCCTTTGGCTTAGACTTTGCACTGTTTGCTTAACCAATTACAGAGTTCTTGTCAACTCATCTTTAATAACCAACGCCGCTTCTTGCAAAATTCTGCCCCAGTTATTATCTTTCGCATCTCCAACTCACTTTGCAAAATTGCCCCAGTTGTCCTTCTTGGGGAAAAATGAAAATTTAAATGCTAAAGGGTCGAGCCCGATGGGGGAGCCTACGTATCCCTCCTTGGGAATCAGACCGTGCGTAGTTCTGCATCACTGCTTCAACGCCATATACCAACAAATAAAAGCTGCCCCAGTTGAAGTTCTAACAGTAGTGCAATATCCAAAGAGCGTAGACAATAACTTTTCAGTGCGTCGATTTAAATTGTTCAGTTGTTTTGCCATACGTTACAAGCAAAGCCTTGGCAGGTTTATCAATTTTAATTTTGAAATGGAAACAAATGCAAGCGTAAATAATATAATAAGAATGAGATGCATTTTATTTCAACTTTCATAAATTCAAAATGAGTTGATTCAGATTAACATAAGCTTTAAAGTACAACGCAATTCAGGGCTTCAATCTGAATTAAAATTGAGAATAATGCTACTAAGTTCAATTGCCAAGTTCTTTCAAACAATGCCATTAGCTTCTGGTTCTCCATCGTTCACGAGCTAGAGCGTCTACCATCAATCAGATCTCGAATCCTTTGCGTGGTGAATGGTCAGCCACTTCACAAATCCAACATTTGCTAGAGAAATAAACAAAACAAAAGAAACCTCTCAAAGGTTAACTAAGATAGTTTGCATGTCATTCATAGGATTGCATACAAGCAAGCAACATCTAGTATTTAACGCATTTTGAGCAAACAAAGCAAGGCAAGAAATTAACATGCGACAATCACAAGTAGTTGAGCGTAAATAAATATGCAAACGCGTCCTACCCTGTAAGGTGCCTCTTTGCTAGAGGTAAGCCTAATCGTCAAGTTGCATGCACATGCGGTTATTATAACGGCACAAGCTATTTGTCAATACAGCATCCGAGATAAAAATAAACCGACATAATTGTCAATTTCTCAAATTTGACATGGCAAATGGTTTGGGATTCATTATAATATCCACATGATCACATAATATGCAGTGTCGTTGGGATTCAATAACCCGTCAACAAAAGGGCGGTTTCTTAATTCCTGGAAACGGTACCAAGGACCGGGTCCAAACTAAGGTGTATATGCATGCATGACCTAATCTCCTTCTAAGAGTGGGCTAACGGTTGAGGCTGATTCGACCTATGCGGGATAAACTTGGCCCCATAAACCAGTAAAACCGGCCATGACAAAACCAGGCAAACCATACCCCAACTAACTTTGGTGGCACGAAAGAAATTCAAAGAGTTAGGAAGGACAATGCCCTTCCTGTATTATTTCCCGTCACGCGGGCTCCCCGTGATGAAATCGAGGATATGAAAGAGAATTGACAGGCTCCATGAGGGAGGAAATATGAACAGAATGCAGACTATGCACAAATAAAATGTAATACATGCTTTCCATACAAACCAAACAAACAGATATAATAAAGCAAATAAATTAGGCATGCTAGTTACAAATAATTGGAAACCTTTATGGTCAAAACCTTTATTGCTCCCCAGCGGAGTCGCCATGCTGTTGAACCCCAAAAATTACCCCGCAAAGGATAAATTCCGGAATATCGACAGGATGGGCTAACTCTTTTGAGGTTTTTGGAGTGGCCACCCAATTTAAGGAAAACAGGGAACCAAATTAACAAATGCGTGCAAAAACTCCGTTATTTGAAAAGGCAGTCTTTTCAGAGATTCTGAGTAAGAGGTTTTATTAATTTCGGAAGAAGGTTTTTAAGGCACTTCCGAAATTCCGTTAAAAAACGGTTAATCCGACAGGTTTCCAAATATTTACAAGTGCGCTTTTTCTTGCGAAAGAATTATTTAAAAATAGTAATAATAATAATGACAATAATAATAATTAATTGAATAAAAGCTTATTTGCAAAATATTCTTTTACTTGCACGCATTTGCTAAGATGGCCCCAATTTGCAATAAATTAAATAACGACTTCACAATAAAAGGCAATGAACATAAAGTAAAGCAATCAATCAAATAATCATATATAATCAAAGGTTCATTTTACAAATAATTTGTACAAATTCTATCAAGTCTAACTACATAAATAATGAGAATAAGTTCAAAAGGTAGAACCCGGGAGCGGCATATTCATTCAATCAAATGTACCTCGCAAAACAAATAAAATGAAATTGGATTAGTACAACAATAAAGTGTAATAACTAATAAAAATAAAATAATAATAATAAAATAATAATAATAATAATAATAATAATAATAATAATAATAATAATAATAATAATAATAGTAAGGGGGTTTTATTTTGCAAAATTTAGGCTCAGGTTTGTATGACGCGTCATGTAGAGGCTCGGGATGTCGGTACGGTTGCAAACACGCCGGCCGGTCGTGTTGCCATGCCAAGTACCAATTCCGTTACTCTATTCAACTTGCTTTGCATTAAAGTGCATACATTCATCATCGCCTATTTGCTTTAGGGACACGGGGACGGGACCATTCAAGCGTAGTATCATGTTCGAATCAGTGCAAAGGCCTCAATACGTGTACATGTATTTTTTCATTGGCCGGGTGTAGTATCAAGTTCAAATCAGTGTTTAACCACAACGAAATTATTTTCATAGGCCAAAACAAAGTGCAATATTTATCCGAATCAGAAGCAGCCTGCAAAATAACATTGGAAAAGGGCCATGTACAACACAGTAAATATATTAACAGTGGTCTAATCCAAAGAAAAGTCGAGCAATATCCAAAGGGTCACCATCGGCCAAACAAATCCAATACACAGCATCATCAACCAACATTATGAGAAACTTGGAACCAAGAATAATCAAGTAAAGCAATAATATAATCAAAATGCCAAGGTCACTGAGGAACTCGAGTTCAAACCCACAGCAATTTCAAGATTTGTAACAGATCAAAGAGACATCAGTGAATCCCAAAAAAAAAAAACAGCGATTGCCGTTGAGATTTTCTGGTGAAGCAAACAGTGGCAACAGCACACAAATCGAGTAAACGGACGGAGGAGGAGCAACGCCGATTTGGTGGCATCGCTACCACTCCCCCACTCCCTTTTTCCAGTTTCGATTCAACAATAGGAATAGGGACACAGAAAAGGCCACCAGCGATGCTCCAGTGAGATGCACAGGTGACGACGGCGGGAACCAAAATTGAACTGAGGAGCAACAGCCAACCTTCTCGCTGGTGGCGTCGCTGCCACTCGATCTTTTCTTACTCTCTGTTATCAATTTCTGAATCGAACAAACAGATCGGAGGAGAAGCAATAGAATAATGACCAGCGACTGGTTTTCCAGTGCTTTCCACCGCAGATGGTGGTGGCCACCGCTCCGTTTCTGCGGATTTCCCCTGTTTTTGGCCTTGCACGGTGGTTCCCCCTATCCCCTTATCCCCGATCTGTTTTGCACGTGCGCATGTGTGTAAGTTGGTTTTTGGGTGTGTCTCTGTGCCGTTTCAGATCTGTGGGGTGTGTGTGTTGGTGTATATGTGATATTTTTTGTGTAGGTGTGATGATGGGGTCTTGTGAGGGGGCTGATGATAATGGTGTAGATGGGAGAGATCTGGGTTTTTTAAGTAATGGGGTGTAAGGGATGAATAGTGACAGTGTTTTTGGGAAGAAGGTAAAGGGGAGATGGGGTTTTTGCGTAGATCTGAAAATTTTTTGTGTTTTTTCAATAATGAGGAGGAAGATGGTGAATGAATAGTGGATGTTGAGGTTAGGGTTTTGGGATAAGTGTGTATATATAGGTAGAGGTATTGCAAAGGTAGGCTGGGTTTAGGCTTAATAACACATATAGCCTTTAATTAAATTAAATAAAGAATTACATAGCAGGCCGCAAATGAAGGGATGACTTGCGATTTTGGCCATTTCTCTTTTAAAATTAGCTATTTACTTGCAATTTTCAAAATTGAACTTAATTGAAAATAATTATATATTTAACTAAAATCTGGGACAAAATTGGGTGTCAACAGCTGCCCCTCTTTACCCGAAAAGGATGAAAGAGTTTTCAGGGTAAAGAAAGTTGACGTGAAAACTAATTTTGTCACGGTAAAGCAAAGACTCTGATTCCTTGGATCAAAATGCGAGGCTTATGGACATGGCCGAGCTCCGGTTTCCGAGTTGCCTACATATCTCGGGCTGAAAGAGAATCAGGCCATATGTAGTTCGACGCGATTTGAAAATTAAAGACGAGACAGTAACGACTACTCAAGCGCGGGAAAAGAGGCTTGTAATCACCCAAGTTATGAAAATGTGGTCGACGACACATCCATAAGGAGGGGTTTACATGGACATAGCTTCCACTGCATCTCGATAACCGTGCCATCTTGTCTCCAATCTCAAACCTCAGACTCAGAGTTAACAAGAGACTTACCTCTAGGGTTGATGACTTATGCGGGTGCGATTCTTCAGGTCTTTGTTGACGAGTCTAGCTCATATCAACAATTTGCCAGTTCACCGCTAAGAAAAGTTCTAATGTTATGCTCCAAACGCTGCTGCGGTGCTGCTAAAAATCCTGTAATAATCTCAACAAACGGTAAGCGTGCAACTGCTAATAAACTGTAATAATTGGAATAAGAAATAAATAAAGCGATAACAAAAATTGCAAATGTGGGTTGCGGTATCATCGATAAGTTCTTCCTTCGATCAACTGACAAGGTACTCCACCCGGAGAACCTCTAAGCTGATCCTTATTTTCTCCAAATTTAGCAATATGCTAGGCATGACGTAATTTGTAAGTGCAAGCTGCAATATCTTTGATAAATTGTCTTCCCATCCACTGGCCAAGCAATAAAGTAAGTGCGAAGGCATAGTGCAAAGCATTTTCAACAATCTTGACAAATCAACTGGCAAGCCGGTCGGGCATGAAGCAAGGAGGGTCTTGGGGTTGATTGTCGAACAAATCAGCTGGCGAACCGGTCCGGCACGAAGCAAGGAGGGTCTCCGGACTGACCCGTTAACCTGAAAAGTAAAACAAGACGTAATACAAAG
This sequence comes from Petunia axillaris subsp. axillaris, assembly GCA_029990575.1. Classification (NCBI taxonomy): domain Eukaryota; kingdom Viridiplantae; phylum Streptophyta; class Magnoliopsida; order Solanales; family Solanaceae; genus Petunia; species Petunia axillaris. Next base: position 163,319,810 of record JARKNS010000003.1, read on the forward strand.
AAAATGCGAAGGCATAATTTAAAGCAAGTGCGAAGCAATTTGAACAATCTTGACAAATCAACTGGCAAGCCGGTCGGGCACGCAGCAAGGAGGGTCTTGGGGTTGATTGTCGACAAATCAGCTGGCGATCCGGTCTGGCACAAAGCAAGGAGGGTCTCGGGGCTGACCTGTTAACTTGTTAAGCTAAAAGTAATGCGGTTCATAATATAAAGCAAGTGCAAAGTCATAATTGAAAGCAAATGCAAGGCAATTTGAACATCTTGATAAATCAACTGGCAAGTCGGTCGGGCACGCAGCAAGGAGGGTCTTGGGGTTGATTGTCGACAAATCAGCTGGCAATCCGGTCCGGCACAAAGCAAGGAAGGTCTCGGGGCTGACCTGTTAACCTGTTAAGCTAAAAGTAAAGCAAGTAAAAATATAAAGCAAGTGAAAAGGCATAATTGAAAGCAAGTGCAAATAAATTTAGCGTGAAATGTAAAGCAACGCGAAAGCGATTTAGCGAATCAACAGGCGTGAAAGTCCAACAAGAGAGAAGCTCCGCCTGGTGGTCAACCTGAAAAATGTAAAGCAAGGCATCAATTTTAAAGCAAGTGCGACGACATAATTTAAAGCAAGTGCAAAGAAAAGCAGTGCAGGATTGTAGAGCAATGCAAGAGCCATTTGGTGAATCAACAAGCGAGATAATCCAACAAAGGGAATCCTCATAGCTGACGGTCAACCTGAAAGAGTAAAGCAAGGCGTTAATTTTAAAGAAAGTGTGAAGGCATAATTCAAAGCAAGTGCAAAGCAAAGTAGTGCGGAAATGTAGTCAGTGCGATAGCCATTGATAAATCAATTGGCGAGACAATCCGGCAAGGATGGCCTTGTGCGGATTATAACCTGAAACAAAGTGATGCCCTGTTTGGCTTAGTTTTGAAAACACAAAACAAGCCTCGGCTTTGTCACCTATTAGGAATAAAAGTCATAGAGGTAGAAATGCCACCTGTTCGGCAATTACTCATGACAAAGCATAACACTTTAAGTCATGAAAAGGCAATGTGACGCAATCTACAAGGCAATTTTGGATGCGCGTTCAATAAATTGTTTATCCATAATGCGAATGATCCTTTCATTGCAAGCTTTCATGTTCCTGCTCTCAAAGAAAAATTGTTAGTTTTGGAGAGGGAGGGGGAAGCGTTTGATTTGTGCAGACTTCATACTGATCTTGCTGCTTCTGCTGCTTCCTCATCTTCATTGGACTTGGATTTGCGAATTGCTTCCAGAAACTTGGCTCATGAACTCAAATAGCATAGATTTTTGAAAAATAGAGGCAAAATAAAATATTTTAATGCAATATAGCGAGTGAAATAAGCATGCAAATGAAGTCAAAGATGCATTTTGAAAATTTTGCCTTGACTTAAACTTGTAACATATTTTAAAACAAACTGAACGTCCTTTGGCTTAGACTTTGCACTGTTTGCTTAACCAATTACAGAGTTCTTGTCAACTCATCTTTAATAACCAACGCCGCTTCTTGCAAAATTCTGCCCCAGTTATTATCTTTCGCATCTCCAACTCACTTTGCAAAATTGCCCCAGTTGTCCTTCTTGGGGAAAAATGAAAATTTAAATGCTAAAGGGTCGAGCCCGATGGGGGAGCCTACGTATCCCTCCTTGGGAATCAGACCGTGCGTAGTTCTGCATCACTGCTTCAACGCCATATACCAACAAATAAAAGCTGCCCCAGTTGAAGTTCTAACAGTAGTGCAATATCCAAAGAGCGTAGACAATAACTTTTCAGTGCGTCGATTTAAATTGTTCAGTTGTTTTGCCATACGTTACAAGCAAAGCCTTGGCAGGTTTATCAATTTTAATTTTGAAATGGAAACAAATGCAAGCGTAAATAATATAATAAGAATGAGATGCATTTTATTTCAACTTTCATAAATTCAAAATGAGTTGATTCAGATTAACATAAGCTTTAAAGTACAATGCAATTCAGGGCTTCAATCTGAATTAAAATTGAAAATAATGCTACTAAGTTCAATTGCCAAGTTCTTTCAAACAATGCCATTAGCTTCTGGTGCTGCATCGTTCACGAGCTAGAGCGTCTACCATCAATTAGATCTCGAATCCTTTGCGTGGTGAATGGTCAGCCACTTCACAAATCCAACATTTGCTAGAGAAATAAACAAAACAAAAGAAACCTCTCAAAGGGTAACTAAGATAGTTTGCATGTCATTCATAGGATTGCATACAAGCAAGCAACACCTAGTATTTAACGCATTTTGAGCAAACAAAGCAAGGCAAGAAATTAACATGTGACAATCACAAGTAGTTGAGCGTAAATAAATATGCAAACGCGTCCTACCCTGTAAGGTGCCTCTTTGCTAGAGGTAAGCCTAATCGTCAAGTTGCACGCACATGCGGTTATTATAACGGCACAAGCTATTTGTCAATACAGCATCCGAGATAAAAATAAACCGACATAATTGTCAACTTCTCAAATTTGACATGGCAAATGGTTTGGGATTCATTATAATATCCACACGATCACATAATATGCAGTGTCGTTGGGATTCAATAACCCGTCAACAAAAGGGCGGTTTCTTAATTCCTGGAAACGGTACCAAGGACCGGGTCCAAACTAAGGTGTATATGCATGCATGACCTAATCTCCTTCTAAGAGTGGGCTAACGGTTGAGGCTGATTCGACCTATGCGGGATAAACTTGGCCCCATAAACCAGTAAAACCGGCCATGACAAAACCAGGCAAACCATACCCCAACTAACTTTGGTGGCACGAAAGAAATTCAAAGAGTTAGGAAGGACAATGCCCTTCCTGTATTATTTCCCATCACGCGGGCTCCCCGTGATGAAATCGAGGAGATGTAAGAGAATTGACAGGCTCCATGAGGGAGGAAATATGAACAGAATGCAGACTATGCACAAATAAAATGTAATACATGCTTTCCATACAAACCAAACAAACAGATATAATAAAGCAAATAAATTAGGCATGCTAGTTACAAATAATTGGAAACCTTTATGGTCAAAACCTTTATTGCTCCCCAGCGGAGTCGCCATGCTGTTGAACCCCAAAAATTACCCCGCAAAGGATAAATTCCGGAATATCGACAAGATGGGCTAACTCTTTTGGGGTTTTTGGAGTGGCCACCCAATTTAAGGAAAACAGGGAACCAAATTAACAAATGCGTGCAAAAACTCCGTTATTTGAAAAGGCAGTCTTTTCAGAGATTCTGAGTAAGAGGTTTTATTAATTTCGGAAGAAGGTTTTTAAGGCACTTCCAAAATTCCGTTAAAAAATGGTTAATCCGACAGGTTTCCAAATATTTACAAATGCGCTTTTTCTTGCGAAAGAATTATTTCAAAAATAGTAATAATAATAATGATAATAATAATTAATCGAATAAAAGCTTATTTGCAAAATATTCTTTTACTTGCACGCATTTGCTAAGATGACCCCAATTTGCACTAAATTAAATAACGACTTCACAATAAAAGGCAATGAACATAAAGTAAAGCAATCAATCAAATAATCATATATAATCAAAGGTGCATTTTACAAATAATTTGTACAAATTCTATCAAGTCTAACTACATAAATAATGAGAATAAGTTCAAAAGGTAGAACCCGGGAGCGGCATATTCATTCAATCAAATGTACCTCGCAAAACAAATAAAATGAAATTGGATTAGTACAATAATAAAGTGTAATAACTAATGAAATTAAAATAATAATGATAAAGTAATAATAATAATAATAATAATAATAATAATAATAATAATAATAATAATAATACTAGTAGTAGTAGTAGTAGTAGTAAGGGGGGTTTTATTTTGCAAAATTTAGGCTCAGGTTTGTATGGCGCGTCATGTAGAGGCTCGGGATGTCGGTACGGTTGCAAACACACCGGCCGGTCGTGTTGCCATGCCAAGTACCAATTCCGTTACTCTATTCAACTTACTTTTCATTAAAGTGCATACATTCATTATCGCCTATTTGCTTTAGGGACACGGGGACGGGAGCATTCAAGCGTAGTATCATGTTCGAATCAGTGCAAAGGCCTCAATACGTGTACATGTATTTTTTCATTGGCCAGGTGTAGTATCAAGTTCAAATCAGTGTTTAACCAAAAATAAATTATTTTCATAGGCCAAAACAAAGTGTAATATTTATCCGAATCAGAAGCAGTCTGCAAAATAACATTGGAAAAGGGCCATGTACAACACAGTAAATAGATTAACAGTGGTCTAATCCAAAGAAAAGTCGAGCAATATCCAAAGAGTCACCATCGGCAAAACAAATCCAATACACAACATCATCAACCAACATTATCAGAAACTTGGAACCAAGAATAATAAAGTAAAGCAATAATATAATCAAAATGCCAAGGTTACTGAGGAACTCGAGTTCAAACCCACAGCAATTTCAAGATTTGTAACAGATCAAAGAGACATCAGTGAATCCCAAAAAAAAAAAACAGCGATTGCCGTTGAGATTTTCTGGTGAAGCAAACAGTGGCAACAAGACACAAATCGAGTAAACGGACGGAGGAGGAGCAACGCCGATTTGGTGGCGTCGCTACCACTCCCCTACTCCCTTTTTCCAGTTTCGATTCAACAATAGGAATAGGGACACAGAAAAGGTGACGACGGCGGGCACCAAAATTGAACGGAGGAGCAACAGCCAACCTTCTCGCTGGTGGCGTCGCTGCCACTCGATCTTTTCTTACTCTCTTTTATCAATTTCTGAATCGAACAAACAGATCGGAGGAGAAGCAATAGAATAATGACTAGCGACTGGTTTTCCAGTGCTTTCCACCGCATATGGTGGTGGCCACCGCTCCGTTTCTGCGGATTTCCCTTATTTTTGGCCTTGTACGGTGGTTCCCCCTATCCCCTTATCCCCGATCTGTTTTGCACGCGCGCGTGTGTGTAAGTGGGTTTTTGGGTGTGTCCCTGTGTCGTTTCAGATCTGTGGGGTGTGTGTGTTGGTGTATATGTGATATTTTTTATGTGGGTGTGATAATGGGGTCTTGTGAAGGGGCTGATGATAATGGTGTAGATGGGAGAGATCTGGTTTTTTTAAGTAATGGGGTGTAAGGGATGAATAGTGAGTGTGTTTTCGGGAAGAAGGTAAAGGGGAGATGGGGTTTTTGTGTAGATCTTAAAATGTTTTGTGTTCTTTCAATAATGAGGAGGAAGATGGTGAATGAATAGTGGATGTTGAGGCTAGAGTTTTGGGATAAGTGAGTATATATAGGTAGAGGTATTGCAAAGGTAGGCTGGGTTTAGGCTTAATAACACATATAGCCTTTAATTAAATTAAATAAAGAATTACATAGCAGGCCGCAAATGAGGGATGACTTGCGATTTTGGCCATTTCTCTTTTAAAATTAGCTATTTGCTTGCAATTTTCAAAATTAAACTTAATTTAAAATAATTATACATTTAACTAAAATCCGGGACAAAATTGGGTGTCAACACCCACACTCTGGGATTTTAGAACTCAATCCACTAACACAAAGAGCACGTCTCCGATTACAAGATTCTGTAACCAAGGAGCTACACTCTAGACCCTAATCACTAAACAAAGCTAAACTCTAGCTTTACAAAATAATCTCTCAAAAGTTCATCTAATACACTGCTTCTAAGATAAGCTAATAGGTAAAATAATGATCGCTCAAAATAAGACAACTTACAAAGCAAAAAACCTAGACAGAATATCTAGACTCAATCAACTCAGGTCCACCAGTTGTCTTCTTCATTTATCCCACGTTTGAAAGTTGCTTGATCGCCTTTGTATTCTCTCAACTCTCTGTTTGTGAATAACTAATTTCGGCTGTATCAATTACTTGTATTTATATGGGCTTTCCAACCCTAGTTGAGTCCCACAAGGAATCCTTATAATTATCGTAAGACAAGATCCCTTGTAACTCTTTTCCTTGTTGAAGTCCAACTCCTATTCGTACTTCGAAGACACAGCCTGGGCACCGCCTCTTTTAGTCTGATTAGGATACATATTCATTCACGCGCCACTATTCCTAGTTCCGCAGGGATTTGCAACCCTCAAATTTTTTCGACCAGTCGTGCCCTTCTATTCAAGGACTAGGTTCTTCTACGAAACCACTGAGTCCTTCTTGTTTGTCATTCTTCAAAACCAATTCTCAACATTATTATTATTATTATTATTATTATTATTATTATTATTATTATTATTATTATTATTATTATTATTATTATTATTATTATTATTATTATAAACTAGAGAACCTGCGGCCGCTACCCTTTGGGTCCTATATTAGATAGTGGAAATAAGTACTCCCATATCTTTTTTAGTTGTGCATTTTGATTTTTGGATCTAACAAAGTAAAAGCTGGAGCGCGATATAATTACAAATTTGTATAACACTTGCAAGAAACAAATTTACTGAAGCGGAACTACAGAACTTGAAATATTCTTCTTAGTTATAATTGAATTTACATGCAATAAGAGGTACAATTGGAAAACAACAACAAACAATGTTAAATTACAGTACAATTACAGTACTTATTCAAAAACTTTCATAAATCGCTGGTCATGAGCAGCTGCACACAACTTTCAGCACACAATAACTTTTGTAAATAATGACATATCCTAGGAAAATTTATTTTTTAGTTGTTTAATCACTTTCTTATCAAGCTGGAAACCTTTGGCAAGAACATCATCAAGAATAGGTGGATCAGAAGCAAAGATTGAGTTAGGAATAAAGACAAATCCAGTGTTTTGACTGTTGTAGGTAGCAAGTAATGTAGCATTGCTCTTGTCTCCCACATTATAGATGAAGTGAATAAGACCTTGTGGTATCACAAACACATCACCAGGATTCAAGATTTTGCTAAAGAACCGACTTTTAAAGAGGTTTGTAGCAGGAACAAGAAATCCTACATAAATAGTACCCTCCAATATAGTTATGAGCTCACTAGATCGAGGGTGTGTGTGAAGTGGAATAAGACCCTTTGGTTCGATATCGGCTCGAGATATAGAAATACCAAGAGTGTTGAGTCCAGGCATTGTGTTTGCATCCACAATAGTTGCAGAATAACCAAATACAGGTCGTGATATTTTCCCTCTTACATTAAGACCTGAAGCAAAGAAATCATCTGCAGTTGCAAGCTTTGGGTCTTTGCAGACCTTTCCATTCAAGAAAACTACATAAGTGAAACAAAAAGAATTAAGTTAGCATATTATTCAGATATTAATAAGGAGCTAATGGCAGATGCAAAAATTAATATTTACGGATAGTATAAATGTATCAATATATTTTGCAATAAAATTAACTACTTTAATTATGCACTATATAATGATATATGTCGGCATTAGTGTCCTTAAACTTGAAATTAAAAAAACCTACTAGAAACATGTCGAATTTCGAGGGAGTGATATATTACGGCGATTTTTTGTTGTACTTCCTTAGCAAATTTGCATGGTGCTGTCTAAGCACATCTTAAGTGCATGGCTTCAACGTGAAGTGATAACCTCACGCTTCACATTACTTCATTGCTTAAACGACGAAGATAGCGATGGCTTTTAATAATTTTTTGTTATGTAGTACAACATATTGTTAAATAAGAAAAAATAAATACTTACGAAATTACTTAACAAGCTTTAATGACTATAGAAGGATGATATACCAGAACTGTTAGCGTCATTAGCTGCAACACACATGTCTTGTAGAGGGTCGAGGTCGGAGGCATAAGCTAGGGAAGAAAAGAAAGCCACAAGGGCTAAAGTAGTTGTTAACCAGCTCATGCTCATTGTTATAGCAAAGTTCTTTTCTTTTTTCTATTTTTGGAAACAACTTTGTTTGCTTTTGGCTTGTTATAGTTTCTTCATGTAACCAGAGAGGTGTGACTACTTATAGTTCATCTAGTCAATAGTTGCATTCTTTTCGGGTCCTAGTCAATTGTAAGATTCTTGCTTTACACTTTTCTAAAATAAAAGTCTTAAGGTAATTTCTCATTTTTAAACTGCTGGTTGATCATGGTCAAAATTAATATCAAGACCCATGATATGTTTTTCCTTTAACGTTATTTTCAAATCAAGGAAGTGCGTTAATGATAGAAATGCCTTAACTAACAATCAAAGGTTAGTCAGTTGGTTCATTTCGCAGAAACGTTTGGAATTTGAATCGGAAAAACGAAAAAAGTCCACAATTAAATTGTTAATCTAAGCATGTTGTCCTAATTTACTATTTGCTACTAACAAGATTATCCCTCGCCTACAAATGAATGCAGTTCTCATCTTAGTTGAATCAAATGTGAACTCCTAAAAGCTTGCTCAGCATTCAAGGATATAGGAAGATTATTGAGTCATGTTCAAAGTCATTGCTTCGACGTCGCTTAAAGCGATGAAGCCCTGTGAAGTGAGGGGTTATCGCTCCATGAGTGAAGTCATGCATCTAAGAGAAATGTGCACTTAAAACAATGTCAAAGAAAGCTATCCAAACAAGAAAATCTCAACTTTGAGGAGCTGGGTTAATATTGACATTATTGTGTTTCTGATAGCAAATAGATAGTTGTAATGTAACATTAGAAGATTGCGACCGAGATAGTTACACATATACGCTTTTTCATTCTAGACCGCATTATTCGATGATTAAGTGAAATTATAAATTGCCATCATCTTTCTATGTCTCAATTATCATCCGTGGTGCATCCTTTCCACTACGTGTCATGCCTGGACAATATTCTATGCCACCGAAGGCCAATCAGACACCAACAAATGGAAAATATTGTGGAGTTCAATACCTATCAAAGATTATGAAACTTGAATATCCCATATCAATGTCATCAATGATATAACATAAAAGTATAAAACTAGGTTCAGCAGTGTTAACAACAAATACCAGAAGAACATTTTATCAGAGAAAGGCTACTAAAAAGAATAAGGGTTCAAGCGACAACATATACCTGGTTGGATTACTTGAGGGAGCCCAAAGAATACATATTACTACCAACAATGAAAAGGCAAGCAAACTCCAGAAAGCTCGAATGATCCATCAAATTCGCCATAGTTGATGCAACCCGACGCTCGGCCAAACCATTCACAAGGAGCCAAGCGCGGGAGTTGCAACAGCTACAGGCTATGTTCACACAACTGGAGCTGATTGAGCAAGTGTTGGAGGTTTCAGGGCAATTCTGCATGCTCACTGCCTCTGGAATTGAAAATACTCATCGCGATCGCGCGTGCACAGACACGATCGCGGAAGGTTAAAAGGCAGAGCTGCGCGATCGCGCGTCCACAGACGCGATTGCGCGTCCACAGACGCGATCGCGCAAGAGGCTGGTTGAAAGCCTTCGCCTACGCAATCGCGTAACCATAGCCGCGATCGCGAGGCTATGATTTATTGCTCAGCGCGATAGCGCCCGTTACTTCGCGATCGCGCTGAGACGAGGATCAAAAAGCCCAATAGTAGCTAATGACTTGAAGGCCCATTGTTAAGGGTTAATTAAGGCAAATGTGCTACACTATAAATACTCTTATTGTTATTAGCTTACCTAATTTTTTATGATTATTGACATTGTGAGGAATTTGGCTAAGCTTGTTTGCTTTAGCACACTATTAATCCTTGATTTACAATTAGATTCCATCTGTCACGACCCTTTTTTAACACACAAAAACTAAAATAAATAGAATTGCGTATTTAAAAGGTTATGACGGGTGTTAAAGGTACACAATTATTCAAGAGAAAATCGGAGTCGCCACTTGACAAGTTAAAGGTATGCCAAGTCACCAAAGCGGTGTACCTGGAATACCCTTGACTCGTCTAATGGTCTGCGTCAGAGATTCGGGTAAGGTCCTCAGTTGACTCTCGGGAAGGTGTTAGGCACCCTCGAGTCCTGTGCCGAGCACAGTTGCTTTATCGTCGCGTTTTGATTTATTAAACGTGGTTGTTATATCTTTGCCGTTCATTTAAAGTTATGCTTTTATGTGTTTAACCAAAATTGTCTTAGGTAACCCGCTGGGTATACCTTAGCGCAAACTTGCGACTATCATTTGAAAAAAAACTTAACAAGACTGCCAATCATTTAACAAAGATGTGGGCTGAAATATTTGCGAAAACTGGGCCGTTTTGGAATCTGTTTGCAAAAATAATCACCTTCATTCCTATATTCCAAATGAGTTGTTTTCTTGCGAAGTGAAGGTGTGGCCAAATTTCAAATTAAGCGTCCTAGTCATTGTCTATTCGTCCAGATTATAAAAGATATTACAGCTCGTGGCCATATTTGCAGAAACAGTCCAGCTTAAAATGTGTTATATTTTTCTTGCAAAATAAAATCCGCCTTTGTTAACTTCAAATTGTCATTCACTTTCCTTCCCTTTTATTCAAACGTACCAAGAGCAACACTTTATAAACACTGTAAACATGCTCACAAGTACTAGTAGCCTTTCTATTTTAGCACAAGAACAAGTTTTAAAGAGTTCTAACACAATAAGCAAAGTTCAAGACTTAAAACATACTAGTTTCTTTCCATCTTTACTCATGCATAACAAACTCAAAATAAATACAAAGGTTAAACTTTGTGTTTACCTATATAACGAGACCTTAGAGCACTGCAATGAAGATCCCACAAAGCTTAAACCAAAGCAAACGAACACAGCAACGTCACCAAAATTCAGCAACTAGACAGCCCTTTTAAAACCTTAAGACTTAAGATTTATACCCCAAAAGTCCCTTGGTATGAAGGTTTTTGGTTCTAAATCTATCCCTTAAACTTACTATTTTTTTTTTCTCTCAAGTATTTGCTCTCAATTATTTTTTTTTTCAGCTGGTTGTTCTTGTTGTTTTCAACTTGTAGATGTTATAAATGAGGAGTAAATGCACTCTTATATAGCTGAAAATTGAGGGCCCAAAAGGTGGAGTGTAGACTTACACAAAAGTACAAGCCCACACCCCTTTACTTGAGTATTTTCAGAGATAGTACAGCAGCCCTATGACATCTTTTCAGCCACCCTATGCTGTCCCAAAAAGCTAAAAGTAGGTTGTCCTTTCAAAGGACAGCCCATCACATCAACAAACCCAACTAAACTAAACAAAATAGCCCCCAAACTAAATGACAATCTGACTTTTAAACTAAATTTTGCTTCCTACCTTAACTAAACAGACCAAACTAACTTGCAATTAACCAAAGATACAACCAGATTCTAAATTAAGCTAATAGAGTCCAAACTCAACTTTTCAAGAGTTCTAATAACTGGAAAAAGCAAATCAGCCCCGCAAGCTTCGTCACATCATTTAAAAATCATTATAGCAGCCCGCAAAAACTCACCATAGCAGCCCCCAAACGTCGTAGAATGGCCCTCCAAAACGCCATCATAGCACGGTCATCAACGAACAATCAACATCACAAAAATAAAGAAAAAGAAAAAGCAAGAAAGTAAGTAACATAACAAAAAAAAAACACAAGCAAGAAAAGAGGGGAAAAAATAAGAATCTTGAGCAAGTGGGGTATGAAAAGTGATAGAAGAGGGTGAGAGAAAAGGGAAATACCAAACACTTACCGGGAAAAGGGAAAAAATGCCGGAGTTCAAGTTTGACCGAAACTTTGAGGCCAGATCTGCAAAAAACGGCTATGAATTTGGATAAAATAATACCAGAAATGGATAAAGAAGCTCGATAGCTTTCCGGAATGGTATAATTTGTATTTTTCCGACCACCGGAAGGCGGTGGTCCGGTGGCGGAAAGGTGGTGGCAGAGAGGGGTGGCGGAAAGGTGGTGGCAGAGAGGGTTTCCCCAAGCCTTGAGCTTAGGTGGTGTGAGTGATGAAAAATGAGGAAAGAGAGCTTATATATCTAGGACTTTGGGTGGGCTTTGGTCTATTGGACCGGGTTTAGGATTGGGCTACATATATTTCTACCAATGGCCATTAAAGACTCTAAACTTTTTAAAACATACATAATTTACTACAATTAAAACCACATAAATTTACAATACTATCACAATTAAACATAGAGTCATAGTTAAACACATAACAAGTATTTTTTGGCAATTTTCATATTTTCTATCCTAATTAATGATAATTTTAGTTAAAATAAAGACTAAAATTTAGGAAAATTTCAGCAAAATCCTAAGAATCTAACACGGCTATTTTGAGCAATTTTTCTATATTCGTGCCAAAATTAGGTGATTACAGCTGCCCCTCTTTGTTCGGAAACACGAAGAGTTTTCGGACAAAGAAGTAATCGACGACTAATTTTGGCTTTCGGTTCTAGCCGAGAACATGTTTTGCAAAATGGTGACCGTACCTTGATTCTTTGGTTCCAACCAAGAACAAGGCTACCTACATATCCCCGGACTAAGGAATCAGGTCAGTGTAGTTCCTCACGTGCGGCAGCTGGGACTACCGCTTTCAAACAGACACTAGATTCTCTAGGCTAACACTAGACGCTTCTAGGCATACCAGGAATGACTCGATATACTTCTAGACACAGAAAGGGACTGACTACTAAACACTTCTAACACACTAAGGGACTGACTACTAAACACTTCTAACACATTAGGGCCGTCGCTGCTGGTTGCTGGTTGCTTGCTGATTGACGGTCATTGCTTTACAAAGGAAACGAAAGTACAACATTGAAAAATATAAAATTACAATTCCTAATCTAAGTCTTCATGCTTCCCGAGATGAGCTTCTTGGTTCTTGCTCTCCTCATTGGTTAACCACCGATCTTGGTTCAGGTGGGTCTTCCCTCTTTACAGAAATGGGTTCCCTCGTTCTTCAGGTGGGCGCTTGGACTTCTTTAAATGTATGTCCTCGTTCTTCAGACTTCTTCAAATGTATTCCCTCATTATTCAGGTGGGCACCTGGACTCCTTCAAATGTATTTCCTCGTTCTTCAGACTTCTTCAAATGTATTCCCTCGTTCTTCAGGTGGGCGCCTCGACTTTCTCTAACTACTCCCTCATTTCAGGTGTATTCCCTCGTTTTCAGACTTCTTCAAATGTATTCCCTCGCACTTCTTCAAATGTATTCCCTCGTTCTTCAGTCCTCTTCAAATGTATTTCCCTCATTCTTCAGGTGGGCGCCTGGACGTTCTCTAACTACATCCCTCATTCTCCAGGTGGGCGCCTCGACTTTCTAAAGCTACTCCCTCATTCTCCAGGTGGGTGCCTCGTTCTTCACAAGCTGATGAACCTTTCTGAAGATCCAACTAATCCAGTGGGTCTCGAAAACTTGAAATTGCCGCTTGGGCGGATATTAACTTGAAACTTGAAATTGCCGCTCGGGCGGGCTTTAACTTGAAAGTTGAAATTGCCGCTTTGACGGGCTTTGACTTGAATGCTGAAATTGCCGCTTTAACGGGCTTTGACTTGAAAGTAAAATTACTGCTTTTACGGGCTTTGACTTGAAAGATAAACTGGAAACACCACTCTGGTAGGCTTTGGTTTTGCTTAAAATTAAAATCATCTCTCTGATGGGTCTTGTTCTTGCTAAATTGAAAAACCATCACTCTGATGGGTCTTGTTTTTGCTGAAAATTGAAACCATCTCCCTGATGGGTCTTGTTCTTGCTGAATTGAAAACCATCACTCTGATGGGTCTTGCTTTTGCTGAAAATTAAAACCATCTCTCTGATGGGTCTTGTCCCTACTGAATTGAAAACCATCACTCTGATGGGTCTTGCTTCTTCTGGGAATTGAAAAACCAATACTCTGATGGGTCTTGTTTTTTTTACTGAATTGAAAACCATCACCCTGATGGGTCTTGCTTCTGCTGAAAAATTGAAAACCATCACTCGATGGGTCTTGCTTCGGCTGGAAATTGAAAACCATCACTCGATGGGTCTTATTTTTTACTGAATTGAAAACCACACCCCGATGGGTCTTGCTTTAGCTGAAAATTAAAAATCATCACTCTGATGGGTCTTGCTTCTACTAAAAAATTGAAAACCATCACTCGATGGGTCTTGTTTTTTTACTGAATTGCAAACCATCACCCCGATGGGTCTTGCTTTTGCTGAAAATTGAAAAATCATCACTCTGATGGGTCTTGCTTCTTGTCGAAAATTAACACCACTACTCTAGTGGGTCTTGTTCTAAAAGCTGAGTTAAAAACATCACTCTGATGGATCTTGCTCTTGTTAAAAATTAGAAACCATCACTCTGATGGGTCTTGCTTTTACTGAAAATTGAAAACTATCACTCTGATGGGGCTTGTTCTTGAAGAGGAATCCCATTACCCCAACGGGTCTTGCGTTGAACCTTGAATCCCATCATCCCAATGGGTCTTGTGTTTAAATTTGAAAATTCTATCACATTATCCAATGGTTCTTGTCTTGAAAGTTGAAAACCACGGCTCCCTGCTCAGATGGTCCCTGATTTCTTTCTTTATTTCTTTTTCTGCTCTTCAAGTTTGTCCCCGACGAGCAACTGACTTGATGTAGTTGTGTTCTAACACTTCTCAACCCAAATTCTCATATAGGTCTTTGGTCACACCTTGTAGAAATAACAAACCATTTCCCGGTGATCTTCATGGTACAATCTCGGCGTTAGGCTCTCATTCCCGACTTTTCTGGTACAACTGAAACTTGCAGACAAGTTTTGCAAACCTTTCTGAATGCCCGAAAATAATGAGAAAGAAATAAATGAAAAGGAAAGTGAAGAAACTCAAACAGAGACATCGAATGAAAGATGTCTCTAGTAGATAGAAGAAACTTATTTGGAGGTGAAACGACAACCTTAGTAAAACATGACATGCAATTAGAATCAACTCTTGATTAGTTCACACAGCCATAACTCTGACCTTACACCCAGTTTGAAAATCTTCTCAACCCGAACTTGATGACGAATTCCATGACACTCAGTCGACTAGTAGTGCCCCTCAGGGTTTTCACTGACTAGCCTCTCTCTTTGTTCTTTTACCTCACTATTGCCTTGCAGCGCCTTTTCAGGTTTTCACCGACAAGATTTTATTTTTTTTTCTTTTTTTTTCATTCCTTTCATTTTTCTCTCTTTCCCAATCGACCCCCAATCTTTCCTTGCTGCTCGACCCCGTCTTTCCTTTCTTTCTTCAATTTTTGCTTTTATCTTGATTCCCCGGAGAATTTCTCCTTTAATAACCTTGGTGCTCCCAGCTCCTAAATGCGATTGTCGACTTATAAGAATGCGACTTTACAGTGTGGAACTTATCCCTTGATACCCTACTCGGCTTGACATTCTCAATGATCGGTCAGAAGGGTCTTTATTTGGACTGTAACATTGGATTTGGTTAGGCTATGAAGAAATGGGTTCAACATAAAAGCTCAGAAACATCTCATGAGACGATCAGATGAATATCACAAGCTATGAAATCACCGCTTTTTGAAACTAAAACAAACTTATTTCCCCAGTTTAGGAAAATTGGAGATTCTTTTTTTTTCTTTTTTTTTTGAGTTTTCTATTTGGTTTGAGAAGCGGTATGAAAGTATCTCATGAAATGACTTGGTGAATGATACAACCCTTGGAATCATTTCTTTTTAATATAGCAACAAAATGTAGCCCCAGTTTAGTAAAAATCGAGAAATTATCTTTTGAATTTTTTCCGACATGAAAACATAGGGGATATTGAGATTATCCCTCGACATAAAAAATAATGAAAGCAAAGGGAATTGATGTTCTTCTTTTCTTTTAAAAATAAACTAAACTTCTGCCCTGGTTTAGGATAAACTGGGGCGCTTTGAGTTTCTTCCTCGATTTCAAGACTGATATCTCATGAAACATATGAATAGATGGTACAACAACATAGAAGATTGTTTTTATTTTATTTTATTTTTTGAAATAAAATAAAAACAAACTTCTGCCCCAGTTTATCATACATTGGGGATTTAAATTTCTTTTGATATTGGCCACAAACTTGGAGCAATCTTTTGCGTTAATGAGGAAAGAGGGAATTTAATTACGTAATAAGAAAGAATAAGACTAGTTTGTGAACCCGGGCATCGGGGAACCAAGTCGTGAGTAGGATAGACATATACTTGCTCGCCTAGTTTAACTAATTACAGAATTCGTTAATGCGTGCACGTGATTCAACCCATAGACATATAGGGATTGAAGTAGCCTGCATAGACTGTGAAGAATCGAAAGGTTTTCACTGGTACATTTAATCTGTCAGTTAGTAACCCGGGATTTAAGAAATGGAATCAATTGGAAAACTCAACTGGATTGTTCGTAACTCTGACCCTGGCAAAATGACCTAGTTTAAAGATAGGCTCTCACGTTGAGGCCTCCAAACAAAAAATGAGCAAAAGATAAACGAATAAATAAATAAATAAATAATGTGGTAGGCTCTCACGTTGAGGTCTACACATGTTTATGCAAAATAAAAGAGTATCAAAGCGTAACCAAAGCAAAGGAAAAATACAACAAAATATTTTAAAAGCCAAGATGTGACAAAAAAAGGCACCGGATTCGAGGATGCCTAATTACCTTCCCGAGAGTCAACCGAGGTCCTTACCCGAATCTCAAAATGCAGGCCTTTGATGAGTCCATAGGTATTCCGAGGTACCTTTTGGTGACTTGGCACACCCTTTGAACTTGTCAAGTGGCGACTCCGAAAAAATAATAATAATTTGGTACCTTTGAACACTGTCACTTCCTTAAATGAAAAGCCCTTTAATAAATAGCGCCCGAAAATCAAAATAAATCTCATAAGCGCTATAAACAAAGAATCCAAGCAGTTTTCGAGAAAAAATAGGTGTGACAGCCGTGGCGAATCCGCTGGGGAAAACATGAAAAACTAGAACCTCAGGCTTAACACCAACTCCCCGCGGTCCAACCCCCATTTGTGGTTCTCCAATCAATGGTGTTACCTATGAACTGTTACCCAGTTAGTTACTACATGATTCTCATGGACACTACAAGGATCCATCCTTTCAACCCCATCACTTGGTTGGAGGTAGGACTAACATGGATAGTGGTAGAAATCTTTGTGGACATAAACAACAGGCCCTTTGTGAATCAGCTCAGCCAGAACCCCCTAACTACGCCAGTAACCTTCCCTCCTTGCTTGTGGGGATCACACCTACCAACCAACTCCGACGTGTTTCTAAGAACTATGATACCCATGGAGCCTGCTCCCCAAAAGCATCATAGGAACTACAACCAAGGCTACCCTCAACTATCTCGATCACCAACACCATACAGCCTATCTCAGGAAGTAGAAGCCACAGAAATCATGGACTTAAACGAAAGAGAGATCCAAATGGAGATGGATATTCTGAGCATTGCCCTATGATTCGGATTCGAAGAGGAGAAGAAGCGTCGCCTGTGCTGGAGTTTCTATATTGTGATGTACCAAACATCACTGAGTATAAGGAAATATTACCCTCCTTCAACTGCTATCTACAAGGTAATGGCATACCCAATGCTGGAAGGGACTTACTCATACAAGGAAGGGAGGTCAGGATGGAGTCCAGACACTGTTCTGATGGAACCAATGAGGACAAAGAACATACTTCATCTTCCAGTTAGCTCAATGAAGATGATGTTATGGAACTGTAGGGGTGCAGGGAACTGTAGGGGTGCAGGGAGTCTGAACTTCCACAGAAATGCCATGGACCTTATTGTCATGCATAATCCCACTTTGTTGGCTCTAATAGATACTAGACTAGATGAAGCTGGACACTATGCCTTACTTAACAGATTACCTTTTAATGCCATAAGCCAGGTTCTAGCTGAGGGATACCCTGGAGGTGTAGCAATATTGTGGAGGAAGGAGGAACTTCATGTGAGCTTTCTGCATTTCAAAGTCCATGAAATTCATGCTACTATAAAGGTGCACCCAATAGCCCCCCTTGGGTTTTATCTGTTTTTTACGCTAGTTGTAGTTATAATAAAAGACTGGATCTATGGGATAGGTTGTTAGACCTTAATAAGAATAACTGGGGCATGGATATTATGTGGGAATTTTAATGAAGTTATGGCTACATCCGAAAAAATTGGAGGAACCCTATTAATTTTTCTAGGGTCTCTGCCTTTACAAATTGCATTAATAACTTGGACATGCATGACTTGGTATTTGTAGGCCCCCTTTATACCTGGACCAATATGAGCAAGAATCAAAAAAATTAATTTTGGAAAGGCTTGACAGATTCCTAGCCAACATCGACTGGCTTCACACCTTTGAAGAGTCAACGGTTACTCACCTTCCTAGAACTAGGTCGGATCACTGTCCCCTCCTCCTTGACCTTACTCTTTCTGGTGAAGCCTCAAATTTCCTTTTTAGATTCGAAACCATGTGGCTTAACCATTTTGACTTCCCTAGAATTGTCAAAGCTGACCGACAAGACCAACCCAATTACCATATTGCTGTTAAAAATTTCACTTTAAATGCCAAGCTCTTGGAATAAAAATGTATTTGGTAATATTTTTTATAAAAAAATATTATCAATAAGAGAATTGAGGGCTTGCAGAAAATGAATCCAAATAATAAAACTCCTTTCCATTATAATCTTAAAAGCTCCCTAATCTCTAATTATAATGATGTCCTTAAGAGTGAGGAGGATTTCTAGAAACTTAAATCGTGTATCTAGTGGCTGAGTCATGGAGATGCTAACACAAGATTTTTTCATACCTCCACCATCACTAGACGTCGTCGTAATAAAGCCATCGCCCTGGCTGGACACAGTAGGAAATTGGTTCTTTGAGCCAGGTCAGATTAATCCATAATTCTCCAATATTTTACCACTATCTATCCGGCTGAGCTCCCATTCTGCGAACATCAAACTGAAGAAGCAGATGGGGTCACCCTTTTTATTGACCAAATAGGTTTAATGTCTCAACCCCTATCCAACATTGAAATATCTAAAGCTATTAAATTTTTCAAACCACTCAAAGCACCTGGGCCTGATGGTCTCCATTCGATTTTCTTTCAAAAGTGCTATAGGAAACCAGGACTTATATAGAATTTTCTTGCTTCAAAGATTTCTCTACAAATAAAATAGATTCAGTTATCAACAAAAATTTTATCACCCTTATTCCTAAAACTCAACACCCTAAAACTATTTCCCACTATCGCCCTATTAGTCTCTGTAATACTATCTACAAGACTATCACTAAGATCATTGTTAACAGGATCCGTCCCCACCTAAATTCTATTATAGACCCCTTTCAATCAAGTTTCATTCCTGGCAAGAGAGCATTGGACAATTCTATCATAGTCCAGGAAGCTATCAATTTCTTCAAAAAGTCAAAAGGTAAAACAGGCAAGATGTTGCTCAAAATAGACTTAGAAAAAGCTTTTGACCGCCTTGAATGGTCTTTTATTAGATATAGCTTATTCTACTTAAAAATTTTCGTTAATCTTATAAATATTATCATGGATTGTGTCTCCTCAACCTCTATCTCTATTATGATTAATGGTAAGCCCACTCAATATTTTAGTCCCTCTAGAGGCATTAGACAAGGCGACCCCCTCTCTCCTTACCTTTTTATTATTTGCATGAAAGTCCTAAGAAGGAAAATTGAGAAATCTATTGAAGGAAAGTTGTGGGCCCCCATAAAGATCTCTCAATCAGGTCCTAAACTCTCCTATCTTCTCTTTGCAGATGATCTCATCCTGTTTGGACAAGCAACAAGAGCAAATGCCTCTTGCATCAACAATATCCTCTCTGAATTTGGCAAAAGCTCTGGCCAAAAAGTTAACTTTCTAAAATCCAAAATCCTTTTCTCTCCTAATACCTCCCCTCCCCCCCCCCCCTCTCCCCAAAAATATCCAAAATAATATTTCTATTACCCTTAAAATGGAAATATCTAGAACTATTGGCAAATACCTTGGCTTCCCTATTACAAATCACCATCCTAAACGCACAGACTACCAATTCTTTCTAGACACTATGACAAACAAACTCCAAGGTTGGAAAATCAGATGCCTCAACTTAGCTGGTCGAGCCACTCTTATTAATTATGTTCTAGCCTTCATTCCAACCTACTCTATGTTGACACCTAGTTTTGTCCCTCCTATTTCAATGGCCATTCTTCAGACGAAATTGCATTGATAACCACACAATTATCATATACTCACCTTTATTCAAAATCATCACTTCACACACACACGCCAATTAGGCTATTTTTAAAGACATTGGCACAAGCTATTGCTATTTTAAGAAATTTGTACGTTCCGTTATAATTTCTTGTAACTATTCGCATTTTTAGCAAAATTACCTAAATTATTTTAAAATCTAAAATAATAGGGTTTCTTAACTATTTAACCCTCACAATTAATTTTTATATCTTTATATAATTTTATGAGTATTTTATACAATTTTTTTTATACATTTATATGCATTTTATACATATTTATACATAATATATACAATTTATACATATATACGTATGCACCACAGCTTTTATGCCACATGCGCGCCTACGTGGCCAAATTCTAGCCATCCACGATATTAATCCAACGGTCAGGATTAATATTTCCATTTTTAATTACTTACCCAATCCCCAAACCCTTGACACCCTTTTCATTTCCCCCAATTCCTCAGCTGCCACACCCTCTCTCTCCCTCGCTATCAAAAGCCTACATCGCCACCATCAATGGCCTTTTCTGGTCAACTCCACCGGCAAAACGTCAAGAAAATTATATTGTCTTGGTCCTCTCGTCTTCTGCTACAAAACCTCCATGCTCTTTTGCTATTTCGAAGAAGGTCAACACTGACCCCTCGCCGATGAGAATTTCAGTCGCTGGAAAAAGTCTCCGACCGTGACAAAACGGAACCTAAAGCGTTACTACTACAAAAGAAGGTGAAATCCTTCATGCGAACACGTTTGAGACGGGTCAAGACCTACCCGACTCAGATAAACGGCAACCCTTAACTTTTTCTTTCTTCTCTAACCCCTATGCTCTTTTTCTATTTCGACGAAGGTCAACACTGACCCCTCACCGATGAGAATTTCAGTCGCCGAAAAAAGTCTCTGGCCATGACTAAACGGAACCTAAGGCGTTACTACTACAAAAGAAAGAAAGAAATTCTTCATGCGAACACGTTTGAGATGGGTCAAGACCGACCCGACTCCGATAAACGGGCAACCCTTAACTTTTTCTTTCTTCTCTAATTGTTCTTGGACCTATGTGATTATTAAGCCTAAAATTGCCTAGTTGCCTCTTCGAATTAACATAATCGTTGGTTCTTTGTTAATTGATTATCTCGCATGATTCGTAATCTTTGCCTAAAACACTGACTAGTTAAATACTGTATGCTTGAACCTTGTTTGATCATAGCTTAAACCATGCACCATCTTCACTAGTTTCAAGTCTGGAACCCATGTTGATTTAGGAATTGATTTTGTGCAATGTATCTAATCGATCATCCTGTTTCAGCATGCCATCTTTGTGAATAATATATATTAATTAGCTTGAGATCTGACCTATGTGATTAAAGTATCCTAATTAGTTTCAATGTGAAATTCTAATTGAAAACTAGAATGGAAAGTGGTTTTTTGATTAACCTAGTATCAATGGGAATCTCTCACATCTGTTAAGGATATTTTTGATCCTAAAACTGACCCCATTAGGTGTAAATAGGAGAAACTATATTGGTTTTAAGTTTTGATTTGCCTTAGATTTAGGGATTGACTGAACTATATTTGGTAAGCATACTGAATCCTTTTAATTAAGGGAGACAGTTTTTCCTTGCCTTCTTGGTATCCTGCCCGTTTGCACTTAAATCTTCACCCTACAACTACATAAATGGGTCTTCTTGGCATAGAACAAATAGTTCAATACAAAGAAGCACAATCACGTACAATTCTCACACTTAGACACACAAAATACCGCATATTAATCTCTGATTTTCTTTCAAGACCATTGAAAGGACCCTGCTCTCTTCTGGACTCTGTCTTTGCTAGTACTTAGCATTATCTGCACTTTGTTTGTTTACTACTATTGCTCAGAAGGTATATCTTTACTGTTGCCTATACTTTACACTTGCTTATGCCTGGTTTTCCTACCTGCTCTTTCTTTGCTTATGTTTGCATGCCTTAAACCGTCTGCACTGGTTTGAGACCCTGTCACTTTGCCCTTTAGTTCTGAGTTTCCTTTAGTCCCTGTTAACCCTTATACATCTTGTTAGGATGGTCTAAAAGGACCATACCAGTGTTATTGACTGCAGGATATTGAATGAATGCGGTTCAGCAACTACATTATGTTGATACAGATTTCTAAAGCATAAAAACTGGGATTAGGAGTAACCTGGACAGTTTTAACTTGAGGTTTAAAGAATTGGGCTTTAATACATGCCTTCCTTTCTCTAACATCCCCTTATGTGTATATTTGTTAGGACTTTCCCCGTTGTACATGATTAAAAAAGGTTACACAGTCATGAAGACTGTGTAATTGGCTATCCAGGGGCCTTCTCTCACTCTCCCCTTTATGTGATTGCATCATAGAAATCTTTATATTTCTAACTGATATCTGAAACCTATTACATGATTTGGACTAGGCCCATTAAAGTCCGATTGGAACATTCACATATAGAATTTTTTTTTTTTTTTTTAGCGAATATCACTAGGCAGGGTGCCTAGTGACTAGTTTTATAAATAATAAATGCCTCAAAGAGGACAATACAAAGTAAGGAGGGCCATACCATACCTTACATCATCCTATCGAGGTGAGACCTCGCTCCTAGCAAGAATGCAAAAAATAAGAACTAGCAAGAACCAGATAAAGAATGATCATCACAGAGTTTATAACACACTCTATGATGATATTACATATGAGAATACTAAAATAATGAAATAACATAAAAGCTAGAAAGAAAGTGGAATCGTACAATCCACACTTCCTTCTACAAGAGATGAAATGGAATATGTAAAAAGGCCCTACACACCTAACTTGAAAAAATGATATTTGTGGCTCTCTATCACGATCATATATACTATCCATCATTTCTTCGACTTCTTGGACCTCTTGGATTTTGATTTTGTACTCCGCGTGGGTTGCACCCTAGTAGGCTCTAAGGGGTACCTTACCCTCCTTACTCTCTTTGGTGCATTGTCATGAATTTCCCTAGGAGACAAATCTCCCTCTCTTGCCACCATACTAAAATTATGTGCAGTGGATTCTTCTTCAAATTCCTCATCTTCAAACAAATCATCATCCTCCACCAAATAATGGCCTTGAGGTACCCTCTCTTGAAGTGAGCCCACTTGCCGCGCCAAGATACCCCTCGAGTCATTCAAATCCATACGCTTGATAAGTTCATCATCCGTGGGTAACAACTTTGAACTTGGGACAAGCTGCATCAAGGATTTAGGTACATAGGAAGGAGCATTTATATTCAAAAAAGATTTACCAAAATTAGGAGAAACACTTTTACACAACCGTTCAAGATGAGCCGTTGGTATAAGATTTTTCCCAATAAATTTTGACTTTGCCATACTCATAGATTCCAAATCCGTACTCTCCGCAAGAGAAGGGATAGAAAGAACCTGCTTGTTTTCCACACAAATTTGTTGGTTGAAAGGCCCATCATCATCAGCACAAATTACTGCCTGAACCGCTGCATGAGTTGGCGTGGACTGTATAACATCTTCAGTAACTTGTGGCGACACAGTATATACATTGACAACACCCTGCACTTCATTTATAATATCATAACCCCTTCCCTCATTAATTTCTATGCCTCGATGCACATCATTAAAATCCCTACTAGTTCGATCACGTGTAGGAGATGCTAAGGAAAACGTAGCATCAATCCCATTAGAAGCTGAAGGTTCAACCCCACATGATTCCATTACACCATCCAACATCTCCCTAATCCCACACGAATTCCCAAGCTGCACACCCCCAGCTTGATTAGGAGATAATATTAATTCCCTACCTAATATGGAATCTGATTCAAAAATAGGCAGGCGTGGGGAATCTCCCACACCCTCTGCATTAAATCCCATTGGACCCCCAGCCTCTACCACGTGAGCATCCTTCAGCTTTAAATCCACTGCCTTAAATGCGTTCTCATTAAAGTCCCCAGCAGCATTAACGCCCTCCTTCAATTTCAACGCAGCTCCTATAGCTTTATTACTCCCTTCAGCTTTATTACCTGAATCTTCCACTACACCAAAACTACTCCCAGCTTCAATATTACCCACTTCATGTATTCCTTTCCCATTAATTACACCAGATAAACCCTTCTGCTTTAAAGCTGGCGCCTGCAACTCAGCACCCCCAGCTTTACTGAGATTAACAACACCTCGACCCTCAGCTGAACGTGCATTATCAACAATAAAAATTCCTTGAGAACCAAGAAACTCTTTGTCAAGAGCCCCTGTTCCCCCAGCTTTAAAGCTCTTCCCATCTGCATGAACAACACCCTTCAGCTTAGTACCATCGTTCTCATTAAGTGCTGTACCTCGTTTTTCCCCAGCAGCTTTGTCATGGGGCACCTCTCCCCCATCTTTATTACATTCAACATTAACAGCACTCCCATCTTTTGTAGCATTCGTCTCTGTAGGAATAACTTCCTCCTCAATTTGTAAAACATTAAATGCATTGCTATTACGTGCAGCTACATTAGTTACTGCTTGTTCTTGACCGTTAACACCAGTGGATTTCTTCTTCGTAACAACTTGCCACGCATTTGGGTCGCGAACTGGGTTTTGTCTTCGCATATTATTGCCAACCTTCCTGCCTTGATTTTCAATGTGAGCATGAGTACCCTTCTCCTTGTTTACACCACTTGGTCCAGGATCTCCTACAATTTTGCCACTTTTAAGAACTTTAAAACCTTGTTGAACTGCACCTTGTCCTTCATTATTATCCCCTCGATCATGAGTCTCCTCATACAACTCTGGATGTAAAACTCGACATTCCTCATCAACATGACCTTGCAAACAACATTGCGAACAATATTTAGGGAGATAATCGTATATGATATTTATACACTTAGACTTCTTCTTCCCCGTATCTTCATCTACTTCAACAATATCGATTTCATGTGGCAAATCTCCTAACAAATCAATCTCCACTTTTACTCTAGCACAACTAGGTCTAGTATGGTTCAATGTTGCTGCATCCAAGTGGAGGGGCGTACCCACTGCCAAAGCTAAGGAGAAAATACATTCCTTCACAAAAAAATTTGGTGGCAAGTTGGGGAAAGAAATCCAACCTATAGCTATTGAAGTTTCTTTCCTAGCATCACACCAAGGATCCCACTTGAGTGTTCGCATCAAAAACGATTGACGACCAAGAGTAAGCCAATGACCTTTAGAGAGTAAGTTCACGTAATCTTCAAAGAGAGAACAATGGATGAGGATACTCCTATAATCTAAAGAACCAATAACACAATGTCCACGAATCTCACATTGCGTAGGAATCACTTTACGAAGATCATTCAACTCCGGCGAACCGTACGTAAACTTTCCAATAATACCATATATCAACTTTGTCGAAACTATCGACTGATGAACCTCACGTTTGTTCCAGATCATGGTAGGACGTCCATTTAACTTTTGTGGATGCCGAACTGGAAGCAAAGGAACTTGGGCAGCGTGGGTTTCTATGTTTTGTGTTGGCGGAGCCACCATATCAGCGTAGGAGGCAGTGGGTGGATTTGGGGTGGGTTGGGACGTTATAGGAGGTGGTGTATTGGACTGAGCAACCCCAGTGGGGGGCTGCCCAGCGGCCATGTTGGCCATGGGAGGTGTCTAGGCTCGGCAGCAATGAAGTCGCCCAAGAATCGCCAAAATCCTAGAGAGAAAAAGTCAAAACCGCTTTTTTGAAAATCTTGATAACAGGGTTATTTGTTATGCCTAGTCGACTGATACAATACACTTAGTCTGTAAAATCGAAATCCAAAATAGTTTTCATGCTTAAACTGCTAAAATATGTGATTTCTTACAAATAGGGGCTTATTTCGTGATTAGCTGCTTAATTTAAATCGTTCTTAGTAAATGAGACTGCCCCCTTTTGCATAACAAAGCTGGGCCCAAAACTTTTTTAAAATCTGGCCCTGTTAGTGTGTTTAAACAAATTTTACAACCCCTAAGCTCTTGTACATTAATCTCATAGTGTATAAGGGTGTATGAACTATTGGGATCAACCATACTAACACTTATATGTATTTTCAAGTTTAGATAAATATTATCATGTATTTTGCATGCCTATACTTATATATATTACGTGTGATAGCCCTTATGTGCATTTGTATGTTCCGTGATCCCTTTTTCCAAAACAGCCTCTCTATACGTATATATTTTCAAAAGTGACCCCACAAATGAATAGCCATTAAGGTTAGGGCTCGACAATTAATGTCAAGTCATACCAACCCTAAATGGCTAATATTTTTTTTTCAAAAATAGCCTCAACTTGTTTTCTAACCAATTCTGAATTCTTTCGTCAAACTGGCCTTTTTTTTTGCAAAATTGGTTAGATGCTGAAAATAGCACAAGTAAACTAATTGAACCATCTTATTGCGATATTAGCCTATCCGGATATATGTTTACCAATCTGGGGCCAAATGCGTGATTAGGTATAGGGCTTAGGCCATTCTCATAAATTTAAAAGCCCAATTGCATATACATGCTGCCCTTATACACTATTTTTGCCCAAATAGATTTCATTCCGTAATTAATTGTGAATTTGACTCTTTAAGTTAGTAATATACATTTTCGTGAATATGACAACATTTATAACTTGTTTAGACATTCCAAAAATAATTGTTCGGGCGGTTAGGGGTGTCAATGGTTTACGAAAAACCGACCTAACCGACCGAACCGTACCGAACCGAACTGATTTTTAGGTTATTTTTACCAAAACCGATGGTTTGAATATAACTCTATAACCGTACCGAATAATTAGGGTAGGTTTTTTCGTAAAATAAAAAAAATTGAAAAAATACCGAACCGAACCGAATATATTTACACACACGATATATATATATATGTTTTATGTGTTAAGTCTAAAAATAAATATATGCAAACTTTTTTAGTCTAGGTCTTGGACCTTGAGATGATGGAAAATAACGTTGCATATACTAATTAGCACTGAAAGTGCAAACTACCAAACTCATCCGCACTCATATAATCTTGTTGAAACTAAATCAATTGGTACGACTAATAAACTTGAACATAATCAAGCTACTAAGTGACCAAGATATCAAATATTTTTCTACCCTTTTAAATTTCTCTTAGCATATACTTAATCTTTTATTATCCTACTTCTTAAGTTATATTTAATCAATATCTATCAACTTGTGTTATTTAGAATTTTTTTATCTTTGCTTCATTGATTTTATAATATCACTATAGAATAATGTTCTTTTGATTAATTGTATTATAAATAAATTTTACCAAAGTCATGTATATGGTACCGTGTTCTATTATCCACTTAATATAGAGTGACAATCACTTGTAGCTCGATATTAGAGAATGAAAATATGTCGAGTACTTAAATATTGGTTACGGATATTTAAGAGTTATTACTTATCAAAATATTATCTTAAACTATACTTTATATGTTATATTAAAATTATAGGTATTTTACATAAAATTGGCATATTCTAATAATGGTACTGCTCTACCATAGAGTTAAAAAAAAATTACCGAAAATTAACCGAACCGAACCGAAATCGAAGGAAAACCGACATGAATAGGACGGTTTTGAAAAGTCTTATTTTGGTTATGCATAATAGAGTAACTGAAAAATTGGTATGGTATAAATTTCATGAAAAAGCCGACCGAACCAAACCGTTGACATCCCTACGGGCAGGAACCACTTTTTATGGGACTTGAGGAAGTGCCACATACCTTCTTCCCCGAGTCATTTGGACTTCTTACCCTCGAATCTCTGAAATTGAATACGTTTATAAAAGATCCGACCTAAGACTTTTAGGTGGCCTAATACACCTTAGAAATTCATATTAGGTGGCGACTCTAATCTTTAACTCAAACGAGTTACCCAGTCAAACCCGAGTTTTGACTCGCTTCGAGCTGAGTAAAATGTTGGGTATGACAGAATGGCGACTCCGCTGGGAACCAAAGTCCTAACCATAACGAGCTTTAATTTTTGGGATTTATTACTTTTTTTATGATCTATTTTGTATTATCTATTATTATTGCGTACTAACTTGTTTTTTTTCCTTTTATTTACTTCCACAATTTATTAATGTATTGTATTTTCTTTAAATATTATAAATTATTTGACATCATCGTTCATAACGTCCGCCACTTCTGGCACCCTCTTAAATCTTAGAGCCTATAGGAAGGGACGGTTGCATGGAACCCACGACCGCCCCTTTTCTCACTCAAAATAAACCTGTAGGAGGAGGTCTTGCAAAATTATCCAAATAGCGAAGCTTTTGGCAGTTCGTAAGCCTTCAACTTTCAAGTTGTCCGCTTGAAAGAACCGATCTAGTAGCACCAAACTCTTAGTGGAGACGTTGCTAAGTTCATGAATCATATCATTTTAGGAAACTACGACTACGGCCATGCCTAAGTCTTTAGATCACCGTATCTAAACCAAACCCAAACGAGTTATTAACTCCAATGGGCGTCTAGATATGACTATGTGTGCATATTTTTAAAATTAAAATGCCAAATGTACACCATTTATTCTCAAATGGGTAAGGGGGGTTGAGTCTAACATTTTCTTTTTTTACAAGCTACCATGAGTCACAAAGACTACCATCGGTTTGGCATGATCATCGACATTCCAAGGGAGATAAGGGCCTGGTATAAAAATTTGGGAGAAGCTGGTCAATTTAAATTAAGTAAAATATTGGGTCACTTTCCTCCACTAATAGATGTTGAACCCAATAAATTCATTATTGAAGCCGCCACTTGCTTTTGGGATGATGATAGAAATGTTTTCAGATTTGGAGAGTTCAAAATGACACCACTTTTGGAGGAAATATGAGGTTTTATTGAAGATCCAGGATTGAGACAAAAGGTACATAGATGGCAAGACACTAGAGTTATTATACTGTGTCAACCTACCGAAGAGGAGTTTTGCAAAGCATTCGATTTTCGAACAAATGATGTACCCAAAATTTTACAACGATCAAAATTCGGCTGTATGTATTTGTATGATAAATTCGACCATGAGAAGAGTTATGAAAAACACAAAGCAGAGTTTGCATCACACTATGATTGGAAGTGTAAAAGAATTTTTACATTTGCGGTAGTATTCCTTGGCGTTGTCGTGTTCCCAGAAGGAATGCACTATGAAATCAACACAAAGATAGTTCATTTCACACATGCTTTATTCTACGGTATAAAGAAGATATGCACTATGGTTCCCACTATATTAGCATACATCCTTAGAGCTTTAGGGAGGTGCAAGAATGGGGCTCGAAATTTTGAAGATGGTAACTTATTATTACAAGTGTGGTTGACCGAACACCTTCAAAAGAAGCCAAATGCAGGCCAAGAGTTCTACGACATGTGTCGTTCAAACCACATATTGGCACAACACTATGGAGTCAAGAGGTTCCAAGCACCTTGCACTACTCATGAGTGCTACCTATTGTTGAAGAACTTGAAATATGGAGACATACAATGGATGTATTACTTTTCCATAGATTTTGCTCCGGTCGGAGATGAAATCATTTGTAGTCCTTATGGGTATACACGGTCTCTAGCCTTACATACCTATCAGAGCTTTAAGGCAAGCAGGCACAAGGTAGGATATTTCATTGGTAGGAGACACAGTCCAATTCCAAGTCGATTATGAAGAAGACAAAATCCCGTTCGTACCAGAAATTCACGGAATATGGAATGAAAAGATGTTTGCTGAAGAAAATTCAATTGAACCAAATAGATATCATGCAGGTTGTGGAGTTGGCTATCTGGAATAGTTGCGTAATGACATAAAAGAAGCTCCCGTTCCTAAAGCCGACATACCTAGGGCAGTCAGAGACAAAGAAGCTGAAAATCAATATAAGATTAATTGGTTGATAGAGAAACTGAAGATGTCCGAGAAGTTAAGGAAGGAATAGCGAAAGAGGCACATACATGAGGTAGAAGATCTAGATCGAGAACAGGAAGGTCTAAAGAAGGGGTTCGAGGAAAAGTACAATGAAAGTTATAATCAAAGAGACGGAGGTGGAGGATTACTAGCCATGGTTTCCTTGATCGTTGCTCAGTTACACATTGGAAAGTTGCAAAAGAAGTTGAAGAAGTCCGATGCTGAATCAAAGATGCCCGAGGATCCAAATTTTTTATTTTTCTTTTTTGTCTTTTTCTATTGTAGTCAAAATTGATTTATAGAAGTACAACATTTTTTGTGGTAAGTTGAGAATAAATGGTAGGCACTTACATCTTTAATTTTAAAGTACGTTCAAAGCTTAGGGAGGCTATACGTCCTTGACACATCATAGTCTATTAGCAAACCTTGCCCAAGCGCTAAAAAGGGTTCTTAACCCGAAAAAGATGAAACTGCATCCTCACATAGATTCAAAAAGATGTTTGCACAAATGTTGATCGTTTGTTTGGGTGTGATCAAGACTATATGATTATTTTGATCTTTTCTCTTTCTGTCTTGTTTTCATACTATGGCTGCAAGAGGTGCACTTCAATTTGAGACTGTCTTCCAAGCTCCTCACTTGATCAGGCTCTGGTGGCAAGATTTGGCTGCAGTCAGTAAGTTCCATGTTCAAAAGGTGTTGGGAGAATTGGTGGCCCTTAAGGCTTACACTGTCGTGCCTGGTTTGGTCGAAGCTGCTACACATTTCTGGGATTACAAGAGGGCTGTATTTCATTTCAACAGTTTGGAGTTGGCATCAATGTTAGAAGAGATTGGAGGTCTGGCAGGGTTAGAACCTAGAGCCGAGACCATGATTTACCCTCGAGGTGTGGAGCCTAAAGAGTTCATTGAGCTGATGCAAGCTCCTTATGATCCATACGTCGAGGGAGTGCATGAGGGAAAGGTTACCTTGGAGTATCTATATTACAAGAGGGCTGTATTTCATTTCAACAGTTTGGAGTTGGCATCAATGTTAGAAGAGATTGGAGGTCTGGCAGGGTTAGAACCTAGAGCCGAGACCATGATTTACCCTCGAGGTGTGGAGCCTAAAGAGTTCATTGAGCTGATGCAAGCTCCTTATGATCCATACGTCGAGGGAGTGCATGAGGGAAAGGTTACCTTGGAGTATCTATATTCTAGATTTGGAGATCCAACTCTTAGGCACAATTGGACAGGGGAATGAGAAATTCAAGATTGGGAATGGACTGAGTCTACTGCCTTCATCATTACTTTTCTGGGAAGTGTGGTCTTCCACGAAAAAGAAGAAAAAATCGACATAAGGTTGGGAAGAGTAATCAAAGGACTGCATAAAGGTGCTCACAAGCGCCAAGTGAGTTTGGTTCCAATGATCGTGTGAGAAATCTACAAAGCTCTGACCAAGTGTAGAAAATGAGGGGACTTCTTTGAAGGTTGCAACATCTTGCTACAAATGTGGTTGATAGAACACTTACAAAAAGTCACCATTACTCCAATAGCACCGAGGGCATCGAGGGTTGGTGGCATCCTCTCACATAGCACTCACATGGCTGGCATGACAGTATGGGAAGGCCCCGTAAATATGCGAGGATAGTATGCTAAGTTCAAAGAGTTACAAGAAGTGCAATGGGTAATTGAAAACTGTGCTGGTTTCACCGTCCCCATACAGAGTCGAGACACCACTTTCTTGACATTGATTGGATTTTGAGGAGCTCATTACTATGTTCCCCTAAGAATCCTTCGGAAAGTAGGAATGACACAGCAAACTTCTCAACTGACAAAAGGAAGAAGTTTCAACGTTGACATAAAAGACATTGAACATCTGATGGTTGGTACAATATTGGCAATGTGGGAAGGAAGGGCTATTATGTAATTTTTTCGTGGCCAAGACAGCAGGGTGAACCCCGACACTACTTTGACCTACCCTCAATGGCTCAGTGAAGATAGATAGAAATTTCGATCAAAGACCACGTTGAAAAGGAAAGCTGAAACTCCAAGTGTTACGGAGAAGTATTAGAAAATGCGGCATAAGTTCGACCAAAGTAAGAAAGAATTATGGGAAACACAAGAAAGGGAGATGAGAAGACAATTAAAAGAAAGAATCAAAGGAGATGAACTTAAGTACTGGATAGGCAAAACCGTGGCAGCAAGACAAGCCGCTGGGAATCTGCAAAACATGCTCAAAGGATGGGGAGACTACTTTAAATCAGTACCGTTGGCATAAAAGGAAGCAATGTGAATAAAAATCTGCGAGTTCTTTACAAAGGCTTAGGGTGATATGCAAGCTGGGAAAGACCTTACCGAGATGTTCGTTGACCCTCCACCAGCAAACTTGACAAATGGACCCAAAGAAAAGACTGAGGAAAACGAGGAGGAAGAAGATGTTGAAGCTGATGTTTGATACGTGATACGGGGTAAATATGCGGAAGCAACAACAAGTAACGGAAGCAAAATATAAACACGAGATCAATGAAATAAGGGACGGGGAAGAACAGAAATAGAAGAAAGTATTGATGCTTGGCTCTATCATAAAAGTGTGTTTTTCACACTACTTGCGCTAACCTACTAATGTAGTAGGAGCTTTTGGTTGTGCTTACCTTTGGTTGTAGGTCTTGATGGTTTGATTTCGGGGACAAAATCCTTTCAAGAAGGGGAGGATGACGCAGGGCAAATCGAGCCTAAGCAATAACCATCAAGAACCACACTTAAAGGACACAAGAGAGAGCACAAGGAAGAGTCTTGAAGATGGAGGCCTCAGAGATGATTAGAAGACCATCCACTTAAGGGCCGCGGGTGTCACAGCTTTGGGCGGACCGACCACTACACTTGGCGGACCGCCTCTTCTGGATGTTGCTCTCTGGACTTGGACTGGGCGGACCGCCCACTGACAGAGGCGGACCACCTCTTTGTCAACAGGAGGAGCGCCTACTTCAACAGTTGGGGCGCCTACTTGGGGCGCCCACTTTTCTAGGCGGAGGGCCTACTTCGAGACGGGATTCTACTAGTTTTAGGGTGTATTTCCTATATTATCCCTATGTGGCCTTTTATGTAATAACCCCAATTGAGGGCCTTTTAGACATTTCATTTAGAAGTGTGGTAAACATATAAATACCACACTTAGTCATTTCATTTCATTAGCTTACCTAGATTTGAAGAATAGACATAGAAAGAGAGGCAACACCTTCTTCTTGTTGAAGCTTGAAGCTTCAGATTATCTCTTTGCTTGTAACCTATGGAGATTCGTCACTAGTACGGATTCCTTGTATGGTTCAAGTTTTCCTTCCTGTCTTAGATATTCATTCATGGTTTAAATTGTTTATCCATTATTTTCTTCTATTTCTGTTCTTTCCCGTCCCATATTTCTTTGATCTCATATTTATCTTTTGCTTCCGTTACTTGTTATTTCTTCCGCATATTTACCCCGCATCAATACGAGAACCTCTTTGCTTGGCACATAGTCCAGTCATCTTTAGTCTAGTAGTTTTTCTTTTCAAGTTGTCTTTTTCGTTGAGTCAAGTCGTTGCCTTCCTTTCAAACCTATTGATTGTAATAAAGCCAATCAAATCAAATAAAACTTTGTTATTATTGGATTTTTAGACTTGTGTTGATTACGCTTAAGCAAACGAAATGATGTATTTGGCACAAACATTACTTTGAATCATCTATTGGCCTACCTCTGGCACAAAAGAGGTCCCTTGCATGATAGTATGCGAATTTATTAATGCTAACATTTACTCA
Organism: Petunia axillaris subsp. axillaris; assembly: GCA_029990575.1. Taxonomy (NCBI): domain Eukaryota; kingdom Viridiplantae; phylum Streptophyta; class Magnoliopsida; order Solanales; family Solanaceae; genus Petunia; species Petunia axillaris. The sequence continues at coordinate 163,353,505 of JARKNS010000003.1, forward strand.
CATTGTTTTCTCTATTTTTGATATTTTAGTCCCAAGTCCCTGAAGTTTGGTTTGTGCATTCTGGCAATGTCGCAGTACCGATTAAGATCTAAAGGATCTATTCCAACACCTCCCGCTTTACCTACAATGACAAGGACAAGGACAAGGACGAGACATAATATCATGACTGAGTTTGACAAAGCTGGAAATGGAACCCCTAAAAAGCAAGGTGTGGTTGCCTATGATGATTATGCTAAGCTGGAGCAAAGGTTGTTTGAGTTGGAGAATTGGATTCCTCTTGTCCATGCTAATGGAACCTCCGAACCAAACAAAACTACCCGCCCTCACGACAAAGATCCACTGCTCCCCGAAAAAAGACATTTCCCTACCCCACTTACATTGCACCACCAAAAGCACAGCACAGCAAAACAACCTACTGCCCTTCACTGTTGAAACCAAAACTGTTGCGTCACCCACCAAATCAGAGAGTCACCGAAATGCCTTAATGAAAGTACTAGATTAAGAACATGTCCCGATGGACACCACAGTTGAAAACTTGGCTAGCATGGTCGGGAAAGTTATAGAATCCAATGGAATCGGCTTCCAGGAAGATGAGCTACTGCCCGAGGGATTAAATCACAACAAGGCCTTGCATGTCACCATGAAATGCAAAGTCTGGATTTTGGGAAGAGGTTTGATCGACGGGGGAGGAGGGGGGGTCTGGCTTAAACATATGTCCATTTATTACTCTGAAGAGAATGAGGATTGATCAAAGCAAGATAAGGGAGAGCGACATGAAGGTGAAGACGTTCGACGGTTCACAAAGAAGCACCATAGGGAAAATTGACTTAACCATCATGGTTGGTCCCGTGGAGTTCACTGCTGAGTTTCATGTCATGGACATCTCCGCTTCTTACAACCTATAGCTAGGGAGAGCTTGGATGGGGCGGTACCTTCTACATTACACCAGACAGTAAAGTTTGAGTGGGAAGGCAAAGAGTTGGTAGTATTTGGCGAGGGGAGCAACTCAATCTATAATCAACAAACCATACTAGCAATTGAAGGGAATGCTCTTGACGGACAAACCTTCTATACTGTGGAGCTTGTGGGAACAGTGCAAGATAACTGAGGAGGATACTACAAAAACTACAACAAAGGTTGGAATCCCACTGACACAGTCAAAGGAGGATATACTGCACACTTCACTCCTAAGTTGGTCAACACACCATCAGGGACTGAAGAGAAAAGGAGAAGTTTCTACAATGCTTATTGGGACGGACGAGGCAAAGGCTATGAAGAGGGAAACTTGGTCTGGGAACCCCTAATATCTAATTGGGGTATGCCTTCATGTGAATTTCGTGAGACCACACCTGCCAAAACAAAGAAGCGGCCGATATACTCACCTAATGCTGGTCCTAACTAGAAACACATTTCTGAAGAGACAAGGGGAAATCCAGTATGGCTACCTAAAATACCCGAAGTTACACCAATAGAGGTAGTTATTGAAGAGCTATACATACTCTCAGAGCCTGCAAAGTGGCCTAGAGACTGGGTTAGAGGAATCATGATAAGGCAAGGTTATGAACCTGGGAAAAATTTGGGCAAAAACCTAGATGGCATGGTTGAGCCAATTCAAATTGTGATGAGGCCCGACAACGAGGAAGCTGGCATAGGGTACATTGTGACTTATGAGAAAAGTATGGAAGAAGCTTCTTTGGAGTTCAAATACTATAAGAGAAGCACCAAAACTCTTTTTACATATTTTTATCTCGTCTGGCTACTTGGATGGTCGTAATGGGGAGGTATCTACAGCACAAGGGGTTGAGGCGAAGATTGTTGATGCTGAAAAAGATTTACTGGCAGGCCTGCAAAAACTGTTCCTATCTGACGAAGACTGCTGTGTGATCCTAGAAGAGCATGTTAAAACTCCTAGACTTGCAAAAGCCGAATCTGGAACTGCATTGAATAACTGGACCAGCAACCTGGCCCGAGCTTACCACAGACCTTGTATTCAAACTAATAATTCCATTAAGTCTGCAACCGCAACGTGTAATGAAACTTCGGAGCTTAGAGAGTCTGATTTTGACTATGATGAGTTTGATGAAGCAACAGAAGAGGAAATTGAAAGATTTGAAAATAAGCTCAAACCAAACCTAGGAGAGACTGAGGTAATAAATTTGGGACATGATAAGACAGTAAAAGAGACAAGAATTAGTGTACATCTCACTGTAGAGGAAAGAAAATGGTATACTGAATTTCTTAAAGAATATGAGGATGTGTTTGCATGGTCGTATGATGACATGACCGGCATAAGCACGGATGTGGTGGCTCACAAATTGCCCATCAATCCAGGCTTTCCATCAGTCAAGAAAAAAGCCCGAACTTTCAAGTCATATACCTTGCTAAAGATTGGAGAAGAGGTAACCAAGCAGCTCAATGAGGTAATTCTGAAATCAATTAAATGCCCGACTTGGTTAGCCAACATTCTCCCAGTTCCAAAGAAAGATGGGAAACTCTGATTTTGTGTAGACAATACAGATCTGAATAGAGCCAGCCCAAAAGATGACTTTCCTTTGCCAAATATACACATCCCGATAGAAAATTGTGCGAAGCATAACTACAGTCTTTCGTGGATTATTTTGCATGTTACCATCAAGTACTTATTGATGAAGAAGATTCCGAGTAGACAGCTTTCACTACATCTTGGGGAACCTAATACTACAAGGTTATGCCATTTGGGTTGAAGAACGCTGGGATAACTTACATGAGGGCAATGACAACCATGTTCCATGACCTGATACACAAAGAAATTGAAGTATATGTGGATGATGTGATCATCAAGTAAAAGAAGAGCTCAGAGCATCTCGATAACCTGCGCAAGTTCTTCAATCGCTTACATAAATACAACTTGAAGCTGAATCCAGCAAAGTGTGCTTTCAGTGTTCTAGCAGGGAAGCTTCTGGGTTTCATTATCAGCCGAAGAGGCATTGAGTTAGATCCATCCAAGATCAAATCCATCAAAGAATTACCGCCATCGTAGAGTAAGAAAGAGGTCATGAGCTTCTTAGGACTACTCTACTATATCAGTCGATTCATAGCTCAATCCACAGTCATCTGTGAACCGATCATCAAGTTATTGAAGAAAGATGCAGCAATTGAATGGACTGAGGACTGCCAAAAAGTATTTGACCAGATAAAGAAGTATCTGTCTTGTCCACCCGTGCTGGTTCCACCCCAAACCTGGGCGACCTTTGATCTTGTACTTATTTGTGGTGGATTCAGCGTTTGGATGTGTATTGAGGCAACATGACTCAACTGGAAGAAAGGAGCAAGCAATATACTATCTGAGTAAGAAGTTTACTCCCTACGAAGCCAAGTACACATTACTGGAGCGCACTTGCTGTGCACTGACTTGGGTAGCACAAAAGGTGGGACAATACTTGACATCATATGCAACTCTGCTGATATCAAGGATAGACCCTCTCAAGTACATCATCCAAAAGCCAATTCCTACTGGGAAGTTGGACAAATAGCAAATTCTACTCAGTAAATTCGACATTACTTTTGTCACTCAAAAGGCGGTGAAAGCTCAAGCCTTGGCAGATCATATGGCCGAGAATCCTATGGATGATGATTACGAACCTCTGCACACTTATTTCCCTAATGAAGAATTCATATTTGTAAGAGAAAACATCGCAGAGGAATATGACGGTTGGAGATAATTCTTTGATGGAGCAGTAAATTTCAAAGGAGTCAGCATAGGAGCAGTACTAATCTCCAAGACTGGTCAGCATTATCCTATTACAGCCAAATTGAGGTTTCCTTGCACCAACAACATGGCGGAATATGAAGCTTGCATATTCCTAGTCTACAAAATGAGTTCGCAGACGCTTTGGACACCATATCTTCCATGATCAAACATCCTGAAGAGAATTACATTGACTCAATACCCGTGGCAGTGAGGAAGCAACCAGCATATTGTTATCATGTGAAGAAGAGTTGGACAGACAACCTTGGTTCTACGACATCAAGAGATTTCTCAAAGATGGAACTTACCCTAAAGATGCAACAAGTCCTCAAAAGAATACACTGAGGAGATTGGCAAATGGTTTCTTTTTTAGAGGCGAAGTCCTATACAAAAGAACACCTGATCTAGGCTTACTGAGATGAGTAGATGCTAAAGAAGTTGCAAGATTGTTAGAAGAAATACATTATGGGACGTGCGGCCCACACATGAATGGTTTTGTGCTCGCAAAGAAGATCTTAAGGGCTGGATATTTCTGGATGATAATGGAGCACGATTGCATAAAACACGCAAGAAAATGTCATCAATGCCAAGTCCATGGAGACATGATTCGAGTACCTCCCAGCGAGTTGAATGTTATGGGGTCACCTTGGCCCTTTGCTGCCTGGAGAATAGATGTCAGAGGACCAATCGAACATGCCGCTTCAAACAGACACTGTTTTATATTGGCGGCTATTGATTACTTTACTAAATGGGTTGAAGTTACATCATACAAGTCAGTGACAAAGAAAGTGGTAGCAAATTTTGTTCGCGATAAGATGATCTGTAGATTTGGCATCCCTGAATCAATCATCACTCACAATGGGTCTAACCTCAACAGTGACTTCATGAAAGCAACTTATAACAAATTCAAGATCAGGCACCGTAATTCCACTGCATATAGACCTTAAATGAATAGAGCGGTTGAGGTAGCCAACAAGAACATCAAGAAGATACTGCACAAAATGATAGACAATTCAAAGCAATGGCATGAGAACTTACCCTATGCATTGTTAGGGTACCGTACTACAATGAGAACATCAACAGGAGCCACTCCTTACCTGTTAGTGTATGGCACCGAAGCAGTGATACCAGCTGAGGTCGAGATACCATCTCTAAGTTTCATTCAAGAGGCACAATTGAAAGACGCTGAATGGGTCAAAGAAAGGATGGAGTAGTTAGCACTCATCGATGGCAAGAGAATGAATGCGATATGTCATGGGCAATTATATCAAAGGAGGACAACTAAAGCATTTAACAAGAAAGTTTGAGAAAGGTCTTTTGAACATGGACAATTAGTGCTGAAAAAGATATTCCCCAATCAAGAAGAGGCAAGATGCAATTTTCTACCAAATTGGCAAGGGCCATACATGGTCCACCGAGTCCTAACTGGAGGAGAATTAATACTGGCAGAAATGGATGGAGATGTTTGGCTAAAACCAATCAATGCAGACGTTGTCAAAAGATATTATGTTTAAGAGCTTGCATTAGTTAATGGTTTTATTATTCTGCAATGTATCATGTAAGTTGGAACTACGTTACGACCTGATTCCCCAAGTGGGATATGTAGGCAACCTACCCAAGGTTCGTGCGCATAATTAATACAAAAATTTCATTCTCCCATAAAGAAGACACTAGGGCAGAATTTTTTAGGAACTCTCAAAACTTCCAAAAAGGACAGATAGAATCGACATTGGGCAGAAATTTTTGAGACCCTCTCAAAAATTTCAAAATGAAAAAACTGAGGCAGAATTATGAGGTCCCCCTCATAATTCATTCAGCGGAGAATCCTAGATCAACCCGAAGAACAATGACCATGGTCTTAGACAATGCGGTTCATGACTCAATGGAATAAAATACTTTCATACAAAAGCTTTACAAAATATTTACATAATTTACTACTTTATATATATATCCCTACCAGCTTGACCAAGGTCCCCGCATGCAAAAGAAGCAGGTGCAAAGCGAGCTAAGAATGCACAAACTAAACCACCCCCTCACAACTCACAAATCTTTCTTTGAATGCGGGCACTATGGTACACAGCCCGACACGACAAGCAAACCTCCCTTGACAAGAAGGTATTTAGTTATCTTTCACTACGCTTTTATTTTTCAGGGTAGACAACCCTGGAGGTAGACGGCCTGGAGCGTAGACAACCCAGTGAAAGGATTGGTTTGACTGATGGTTGACAGCTCGATGTTGAGTTTGGCATGACAGAGGGTAGACAGCTCGATACAGAGTTTGGCATTGACTGAGGGTAGATAGCCCAATGTCGAGTTTGGCATAGCAGAGGGTAGACAGCTCGATGCAGAGATTGGTTTGACTGAGGGTAGACAGCCTGATGTTGAGTTTGGCATGGTAAAGAGTCGACAACTTGATGCGGAGTTTGGAATTGACTGAGGGTAGACAGCCCGTTGTCGAGTTTGGCATGGCAGAAGGTTGACAGCCTAATGAGGAGATTTTTTTGACTGAAGGTAGTGTTAACTTGGATAAGCTTGGAGTTTTGACTGATGACTGAGGAACGGATTCAAAGGACCTGTTCCTTTGAATCACAGCAGCTAAATGGATAATTCATGCAAAATCGTTTAAGTTGAGATATTATTAATTATCCTAAAACTAATATTTATCTTGATAATTATGCAGGTCTAAATGGATACGAAAAGATTGCATAAACAAAGGATAAAGGATACAAGATCCGGATTCTCAAGAGAAGAATCCAATTAGGACTCAAACTCAAGGGAGCTTTGGAGTTCTAATTGATCAAGGCTTCTTGGCTGCTGGAGCTATAAAACGTGGAGCATATCATCCATAGAAGCAAGCACAAATACAGAGAGCATCGAGCAAAAGCTTAAAAGAGTTATTAGCTTATTTGTGTAATCAGTTAGCTACAGTAGAACTAAGTTAGAACCTGTTCCTTAGATTGAATCTTGTAAAAGTTCAAGTCTTAGTTCAATTGTAGTAAGCAAAAATTGAGCTGTAAACTTTCTAGTTCAAGTCGTGGACTTGACACAACATCACTGATCGTGAGAAAGATCACTAAAGGATTAGAATTAGTCCTAGGTTAGTAAGAGTGAGTCTTGTAACCAAGTGGGTCTTTTTACATAGTGAATTTGAAATCCTACTTGAGAAGTAGGTCGTGGTTTTTTAATCCCGAGTCAAGGGGTTTTTCCACGCTAATATCTGGTGTTCAATTACTTACAGTTTTAATTCCGCATATCGTAGAGTAAAGGAACACATTTTAAGGAACTGGTCCTTAAAACAGTAAAGTGGTGTATCGTGGGAAATATTAATTGGTATCAGAGCAGGTTATCCTTGAAAAGGCTAACACCTAAGATTAGATGAGTACATCACGAGAGAACAGTGAGGGTCAGTCAATGGTTAGAGCTCCTTATTTCAATGGGAAATACTATTCATGGTGGAAAGAGAGGATGCGTGATCACCTTCAAGCAGAGGACTATGAATTGTGGGACATAGTAACTGAAGGTCCCATGATCCCAATGAAGAAGGATGCTGAGGGAAATGATGTTCCCAAAACCAGGAAGTAATGCAATGCTGAAGACATAAAGCAATGAAAAAAGAATGCAAAGGCAAGGAAGTGGCTTGTTGGTGGACTTAGTCCTGACGAATGCACTAGAATCAGAGGGTATGCCACTGCAAAGGAGATTTGGGATGCTCTACAAGTTGCACACGAAGGAACAAGTCAGGTAAAAAGGTCCACAGGTACACTTCTTTATGCTGAATATGAAAGTTTTAAAATGAAAGAAGAAGAGTCAATCTCTGAAATGTATACTAGATTTAATGCCATTGCTTCTGAACTTATCTCCTTGGGAAGGGTTTTAACTGTGAAAGATAGAGTAGAAAAGATTTTAACTAGGGTTCTTCCAGATTCCTGGGAGATCAAAGCTTGTGCTATCATAAAAAGAAAAGATTTAACCACTCTATCCTTAGATGAACTTATAGGCAATTTAAAGACTTATGAACTAAGGAAAAAGGTTAAAAACATAGGAGCACCAGTTAAAACTGAACCTAACCTAGCCTTGACTGCTGGTGATAAGATCATTGATGATAAGGAACTGGTCCTTATCGCTAAAAGTGTTCAGAAATATTTGATTAAGAAAAAGGCAATTAGTGGACAGGGTAGGTCTACTAACATGAAACAGGCTGGAGAATGCCACAAATGTGGAAGCTCGGAGCACTGCATCAGCAAATGTCCAATCATGGAAGGAGAATGGAGGAAGAGATTCATTGAGGAAAGGAAAAAGGCTAGGGAACAGGTCCATAAGAAAAGTGGAAATCCCAAAGCAATGGTTGTAGAATGGCAAGACAGTGAAGACGAAATAACTGATGATGATCTGGATGAGGATCTTGCTCTAATGGCTCTTGGAGATTCAGAAAATGAAGAAGATGCTGAGGTATTTGTTTCTAAACTTAAAGAAGATGTAAAAAGCATGTCTAGAGAAAAATTGGTTAAAGTATTCCATATTGTGCTAAATGAATTTAAATCTCTAAGGGATGGCAATCATAAACTGCATGATGAAATTGATTGTTTAGAAGCAGAATGCAAAGAGGAAGTAATTAAAAATGATTTTCTGGAAAGGAAGATTAGCATGCTTGAGGAACAGGTCCTCACACTTAAATCAACTGCTCAGGAATTAGAAAATCTTAAAATAGTTGAAAAAGGTAAAGGTATTGCTAATTCTCATCAGATCATTGCTGAAGAGAAACTGAAAGTCACAGTTAATGAACTGTGTAAGAAAGATGAGAAGATAAGATCTTTAGAAGAAGACTTGGTTAAAACAAAAATAGAACTAAGGAAAACTGTAGAATGGAACAAGTTTTCTGAAGCACTAGAATGGTTACAAGAAAATCATAGTAGTAACAGGAAAGATATTGGATTCATGAAAGCACAGAGTTCATCCAAATGGGATCCAAAGAGTAAGTACTTATCATTTCCTGAAAACTGGCTATGCACTCATTGTGGGAACACTGGTCACCGGAAAGAAAATTGTCAATCTTTAAAAGGGGCTGCCCAGAGGAACAGGTCCTATAAACCTATTTAAAATCCTGTGAAACAGAAGAATAGGTCCTATAAACCTGTTCAAAATTCTGTAAAAAGAGAAACTGTTCATACAAAGAAACCATTACCTTTTTGGGCTAAGAAAGATCTGATTCATCCTTTTTCCAAAGGAAAGGAATCCAAAATAGTTTGGGTTCTTAAAATTAACCCCTAGTTTTCTTTTGCAGGCTAGAGTAAAGGAGATAAACCACAAATGGTATATGGACAGTGGTTGCTCAAGGCACATGACAGGACATAAGGAACTGTTCCTTTCACTCTCAGCCTTTCATGGAGGAAGTGTTTCCTTCGGTAATGGTAAGAAAGGGGAAATCATTGGAATTGGAAAGGTAGGTAGGTCTGATTCACACTGTATAGATAATGTGTTTCTAGTAGATGGATTGAAGCATTGCTTATTGAGCATATCTCAATTGTGTGACAAAGGTAATAATGTTAATTTCTCATCTACTGGATGCACTGTAACTAACAAAACTTCTAGAGAGATTATTTTGTAGGGAAATAGGCATGGAAACATCTACAAAGTAGACTTGCTGACACTTTCTGATGGAAGCTTGAGTTGCTTAAGTGTGGTGCAAAATGATCCCCTCCTATGGCACAAAAGACTAGAACATGCTAGTCTTTCACAATTGAACAAACTTGTGTCCAAGGATTTGGTGATAGGTCTTCCTAACATCAAGTTTAATGATGAAAAAGTATGTGAAGCTTGTGCCAGGGGGAAACAGGTAAAATCCTCCTTCAAACCGAAAAAACAAGTAAGTACCACTAAACCTTTGGAACTGGTCCATATGGATTTATGTGGTCCAATGAGAACAATGAGTCGTGGAGGTAAGAAGTATGTTATGGTATTGGTGGATGATTACTCCAGATTTACATGGACTATATTTCTTGCATCTAAACAAGAAGCATTTAATGCATTTTCAATTTTTGCTAAGAAAGCTCAAAGAACTCTAGATAGTCATATTGTTGCCATTAGGTCAGATCATGGAACTGAATTTGAAAATCATATATTTTTCAATTTTTGCAATGAAAATGGCATCAATCACAATTTTTCATCACCTAGAACTCCACAACAAAATGGTGTAGTGGAAAGGAAAAATAGGACTCTAGAGGAAATGGAAAGAACTATGTTAATATCTGGAAATCTTCCACAAACCTTTTGGGCTGAAGCTATTAATACTGCATGCTACATAATAAATAGATGTATGACTAGGCCATTAATAGAAAAGACCCCATATGAGTTGCTTAAGGGAAGAAAACCAAACATCTCTCATCTTAGGGCTTTTGGTTGCAAGTGTTTTATACACAACAATGGGAAATATGCCTTAGGAAAATTTGATCCTAGAAGTGATGAGGGAATCTTTGTTGGTTATTCCTTAAATAGTAAGTCATATAGGGTGTTTAACAAGAAAACATTGAAAATTGAAGAAAGCATGCATGTTAAATTTGATGAAACTGACAGTCTCACTCAAGAACAGGTACAGGAGGATGAAGAAATTGGACTGCTGAAAGCTTATGAACTTGATCCACAAATGCAGAGTCTGGATATGAGAAGTGAACTGCAAGGAACTGTTCCTCAGGATAGAACTGAGAAGAGTGGCACAGAAACAGGGGGAACAAATGTTGGTTCCACCTCACAAACTGGTAGTGCTACTCTATCAGGAACTGTTCCTCAGCAGAGGACTTCTGACAATGGATTGACACCCAAGCCATACAAGTATCAAGGGTCACATCCTGTGGATCAAATAATCTCATACAAGACTGCTGGGATTCAAACTAGATCAGCAGTCAAAAATCACAATCTATGTGTCTTTAGTGCTTTCCTATCTCTTGTTGAACCCAAAAATGTGAAAGAAGCACTGAAGGATATAGATTGGATTAATGCTATGCAGGAAGAACTGAATCAATTCTAAAGGAGTCAAGTTTGGCCTCTGGAACCTAAGCCAAGGAACAGGTCCATAATTGGAACAAAATGGGTGTTCAGAAACAAACTTGATGAGGATGGCATGGTAACAAGGAATAAGGCCACGCAAGTTGTTCAGGGATACAGTCAAGAGGAGGGCATCGACTATGATGAGACTTTTGCTCCAGTTGCAAGACTGGAAGCAATAAGACTTCTTATAGCCTTTGCTACATACATGGAATTTACGCTACGTCAAATGGATGTCAAGAGTGCATTTCTGAATGGTTACTTGAAAGAAGAAGTGTATGTCAAGCAACCTCCAGGTTTTGAAATTGAACAGTTCCCTGAACATGTGTACAAGTTGGACAAGGCCTTGTATGGGCTCAAGCAGGCACCAAGAGCATGGTATGAAAGGCTATCAAAATTTCTACTCCAGCATGGATATAAAAGAGGTAAAATTGATAGCACATTGTTTTTGAAAGAAAAAGGTAAGCATCTCTTAATTGTTCAAATTTATGTAGATGGTATAATCTTTGGTGCTACTTGTGAAAATTTAAGTAAGGAATTCGCAAACTTGATGGGGAGTGAGTTTGAGATGAGCATGATGGGTGAACTCAATTTCTTTTTGGGTTTACAAATTAAGCAAACCTCAAATGGAACTATGATCCATCAACAAAAGTATGTTAAGGAATTACTTAAAAGATTTGATATGGATAATGCTAAGGAAATTGACAAACCTATTGCCACTGCTACAAAATTGGATCTTGATGAACATGGAATATCAGTTGGTCAAAAATTGTATAGACGTATGATAGGTTCTCTACTTTATCTAACTGCTAGTAGACCTGATATTGTATTCAGTGTTGGTTTGTGTGCTAGGTTTCAATCAGATCCTAAAGAATCTCATTTGAAAGCTGTTAAAAGAATATTGAGGTATCTGAAAGGAACAGGTCCCTTGGGACTTTGGTATCCAAAAGGTGGTAGTTTTAATCTTGTTGGATATACTGATGCTGACTATGCAGGTTTCCTTGTTGATAGAAAAAGTACCTCAGGTATGGCACATTTTCTTGGTGAGTGTTTGGTTTCTTGGGGAACCAAGAAGCAAAATTCAGTGGCACTTTCCACTGCTGAGGCTAAATATGTGGCAGCTGCTTCATGTTGTTCACAGTTATTATGGATCAAACAACAATTACAGGATTTTGGTATTGATGTAGGAACTGTTCCTATCTATTGTGATAACACTAGTGCTATAAATATGATAAAGAATCCAGTGCATCACAAAAGGACTAAACACATTGACATAAGACATCATTTCCTAAGAGACAACTATGAAAAAGGTTTGATCACCATAGCATTTTGTCCAACTGAAAAGCAAATTGCTGACATTTTTACAAAAGCTCTAGGTAGAGATGATTTTGAAAGAAATAGATTGGAATTAGGGATGATTAAATTCACATAAAATCATCAATGCTTCACTTCATAATTGGCTAGAAAATTGCACTTAAAATGAATTTTATTCAAGTCATTATGAATGATTCAGTCCAGTTTAATACTTAAATGTATACTCTTATGCCATATTTCTTATTTAGAGTTGCTAAAATTGAATGATGTTACCCTTATGCTTTTAGAATTTCAGATGATCAAAAATATTGCAAATTGGAAGGACACTAAATTTTTGTGTTAAAATCAGGTATGTACTCGTTATTATTCAGTTAATTTAGAAGTGCAAAGGCTATAGGTAACTTGTGATTAGGATAAATCCCACTAAGTTTCCTAACCATATCCAAACTGAATAAGAGTCCGATCGGAGGAACAGTTCCCATTCTGAAAAGGAGACTGCAACAGCCTAACGGCTCTATTTCTCCGGGAGACTCCCAAGAGTCCATAACTGTTGCATGTTGTGCTGAGGTAAGTGTGATCATTTCCTACTCTAATTACACTACCTAATTCACACTATAAATACACTCCTTCTCCCCCATTATTCTTTTACCTTGTTCATCAATTAACTTCTCAAAATTTCAGAAAGAATTGTCAATTATCTTTTAATTCGAATTGCAAGAATGTCTCTTTCTTCTGATAATTCCCCATCTGCACCCACTACTGAACAACCACAAAACCTCAACCCTCCTTCACCTATGGAAACCACTGATCCAAACCCTGAAATTCCTGAAATAATCCCAGAAGTACCAGAACCTGAAATTCAGGGGGAAGGACCAGTTCCCACGGCTGAATCAATTGCTGAGCAAGTTGAGGATTTGTCAAGAGCTATAGTTCTGTTTCAGTATCAGGTAAACTTTGCTTATCCCTTGAATGTCGTGGTAGATGAGGAAGAAAAGGGAGAGGGGTCTGAGGATGTTCCTGAGGGAGAAACTATTAAAAGGTTGGAAGCACCAATTCATGGGTCATCGGGGTCTCCAGAGGTTGCTTTTAGAGCACCCATGGAGGATGTCATGGATGTTGATGAAGCTATAAGTGATAGTGATAGGCCTTTGGTGGATTTGATCAACATTAGGAGTCTGAAAAGAAAATTAGCTAGAAAGGGACCCATTGATGACCATGTGACTGCTGAAATTGCTGCTAAGTTGAAGAAAATAGGTGATAGTTATAAGCCCGGAAATAAGAAGAAAGTTGAAAGTTCCTCCAAGGCAAAAGGACCTGTTCCTTCTGCTTCAACCCCTGCTTTTGGGGTTAGGAGGACAAGAAGTGTTGCAAAAGCTGCTGATGAACAATTAGCTGCTGCCGCCTTAGAAAGGAGCAGAAAAGGGAAAGGAAAACAGGTAGTTGAAGAGGAAGAAGTGGAGGATATTGATCTTGATGATTTTTCTGAGGATGATGAGATGGCAGATGCTGAGGAGGTTGTGCCTCAGTCCAAGAAAAGAAAAGTTGCTGAGAGAAGGGTAACAAGAAGTTCTGTTAAAGCTGCAGAAAAGTCTGCTAGGAAGACCAGGTCTTCTAAAAGAGTTGTTGTATCTGAAAGTTCTGCTAGTGACAGTGATGAGTCATTTGCTGAAGGTGAAAGTGATAGTGAAGCTGAAGGTGATGAGTCTGTACACTGTGTTCATGATGACATGTTGACCAGGAAGGTGTTGAAAGGTCGGGTAATGTCTGATGTGCAAGAAGAAGGAATGCTATGGTTGCTGCAAAAACTGCATGCTCAGGGCTGGAGGGACATGGTCCTTAAGATCTCTGGCAGGTGTGCAAAGGGGATGGTGCAGGAGTTCTATAAGAACTGCTCCATCAGAGTTGACTGCCTTACTACCTCTGTCAATGAAAATGTGATTATATTTGATACCAGGGAACTTGGTGAGCAGTTGGGTATTCCTTTTACTGGGTATGACAGCTATGTCATGAAGGTGTGGCCTGACTTGACAAACTTGCCTACTGATCTGGAGATCACTAGGAAGTTTGCTGAGAATGAAGGGGAAGAGAAACCCAGGGCTATGCAGAAGAGTGAGATGCACCCACAGCACCAAGTATTATTTGAGTATGTGAACAAAATTGTGCTGCCAAGGCAGGAGAAAAGAGGAGTTGCCAGTTTCATGGACCTGGTCCTTATGGAACTGTTGGACACTGAAAAGCAGATCAACTGGCCCAGCTTTATGATCCACCTGATAAAAAGGGTGATTGCTGGGAAAAGAAAGCACTCCTTGCCGTTTGGTTTCATCCTGACTGATGTGTTTGCAAAGTTGAAGATTCCCTTGGAAAGGGTGGTGAAGGCTACAAAGAAGGAAAAATTTGGTTGTGCCACATTGATAAGTTGTGATTTTTCCAGTTCAGGCTGATCCTCCACAGGCTGGTGTTGGGAGGCAGCCATTGAACAACAAAGTAAGGGCACTTAGGCAACAGGTTGCTATTCAGACTGCTGAGATAGCAAGGTTTGAAGAGGAGAAGAATTACTGGAAGGCAGAGGCCACAAAAGCAAAGGAGACGAATGAGGGAATGCTCAAGCAGATGTTTGAGTAGCTTAACAAGTCTCAGGGACCTGGTCCTTCCACATCCTGACCACTTTAGCCTTTAGCCATCTTTTGTCCAGTGGGATTTAGCCTAGTCTATTGCCTTAGTCTTTTCCTTCTTTAGTCTTTGAATAATTCTGTAGTACTTGATTGTATCCCCTGGTTTCATCTTTTGATTTATTGAATTGTCTTTGATGGCTAATATTATTATTTTGCAGTTGCTTTAATCTGATTTATGTTTGCATTTTGAGTTGCCTCAATGGCCATGTGCTGATTAATTCTAACACTTGAGTTATATTTTATATGCAACCTTTTCAATGATGCCAATAGGGGGAAGAGTAAGTCTGATTTTAGCATGAAGTTATACCTAATTGAAAATTTATTCCTTAATGATGACTAAAATCTCCACTGATTGATTTTTTTTAGCTTAAGTTGTGCTTCAGTTTGTCATCAAAAAGGGGGAAAATGTTAACTTGGATAAGCTTGGAGTTTTGACTGATGACTGAGGAACGGATTCAAAGGACCTGTTCCTTTGAATCACTGCAGCTAAATGGATAATTCATGCATAATCGTTTAAGTTGAGATATTATTAATTATCCTAAAACTAATGTTTATCTTGATAATTATGCAGGTCTAAACGGATACGAAAAGATTGCATAAACAAAGGATAAAGGATACTAGATCCGGATTCTCAAGAGAAGAATCCAATTAGGACTCAAACTCAAGGGAGCTTTGGAGTTCTAATTGATCAAGGCTTCTTGGCTGCTGGAGCTATAAAACGTGGAGCATATCAGCCATAGAAGCAAGCACAAATACAGAGAGCATCGAGCAAAAGCTTAAAAGAGTTATTAGTTATTTGTGTAATCAGTTAGCTACAGTAGAACTAAGTTAGAACATGTTCCTTAGATTGAATCTTGTAAAAGTTCAAGTCTTAGTTCAATTGTAATAAGCAAAAATTGAGTTGTAAACTTTCTGGTTCAAGTCGTGGACTTGACACAACTTCACTGATCGTGAGAAAGATCACTAAAGGATTAGAGTTAGTCCTAGGTTAGTAAGAGTGAGTCTTGTAACCAAGTGGGTCTTTTTACATAGTGAAGTTGAAATCCTACTTGAGAAGTAGGTCGTGGTTTTTTAATCCCGAGTCAAGGTGTTTTTCCACGCCAATATCTGGTGTTCAATTACTTACAGTTTTTATTCCGCATATCGTAGAGTAAAGAAACACATTTTAAGGAACTGGTCCTTAAAACAGTAAAGTGGCGTATCGTGGGAAATATCAGGTAGACAACCTGATGTTGAGTTTAGCATGGCAAAGGGTAGACAGCTCGATGCGGAGTTTAGCATTAACTGAGGGTAGACAGCCCGATGTTTAGTTTGGCATGGCAGAGGTAGACAGCCCGATGCAGAATTTGGCATTGACTGAGGGTAGAAAACCCGATGTCGAGTTTGGCATAGCAGAGGGTAGACAGCTCGATGCGGAGTTTGACATTGACTTAGGATAGACAGCCCGATGTCGAGTTTGGCATGGCAGAGAGTAGACAGTCTGATCCAGAGTTTGGCATTGACTCTGGGTAGACAGCCTGATGTTGAGTTTGGCATGGCAGAGGGTAGACAACCCGATGTTGAGTTTGGCATGGTATAAGATAGACAGCCCGATGCGGAGATTGGTTTGACTAAGGGTAGACAACCCAATATTGAGTTTGGCATGGCGGAGTTTGGCATTGACTGAGGGTAGACAACCCAATGTTGAGTTTGGTATGGCAGAGAGCAGACAGCCCGATGCGTAGTTTGGCATTGACTGAGGGTAGACAGCCCGAGATCGAGTTTGGTATGGCAGAGAGTAGACAACCCGATGCGGAGTTTGGCATTGAATGAGGGTAGACATCCCGATGTCGAGTTTGGCATGGCAGAGGGTAGGCAGCCCGATGCGGAGTTTGGCATTAACTGAGGGTAGGCATCCCGATGTCGAGATTGGCATGGCAGAGGGTAGACAGCCCGATGTGGAGTTTGGAGTTGATTGAGGGTAGATAACCCGATGCAGAGTTTGGCATTGACTGAGGGTAGACAGGCCGATGTCGAGTTTGGCATGGCAGAGGATAGACAGCCCAATGCGGAGATTTGCATAATAATAAGAAGACAGCCTAGAAGGTGGACAGCCCGGAGTTTAGCATTTCAAATGGCCCCTTTTGTGCGCTTCAATTTGTGGGATAACTTTGGTCAGTTAATGATAACAGGTTGAAGAAACTGTGAAATAATAGTGTATTGGGGCTGAGACGAGTGGTACTTTTATTTTCCATTTGAAGCTTGTCATTACTTTTACTTTGGTATATTATCATTGCCGCTTATCTAGACTCCTTGGGAGTGAAGTTTGTGTGGGTATTTCTTATGCTCAGCTTCAGATCTTTGCTGCTAGTATGAAATCTATGTGGTTCATCATGCAAGCAATATCAACAAGTATCAGTTGTTTTATTTTAAAAAAAAATAAAAAATCTGTTGCTTGACTATGCATTTACTTGATATCAACAATTGGCTGGTTTTCTGTTGTAGTAGTATTTAATATACTTAAGCTTTCTACTTGTGTTTCAAGGTTTCGATACTAATGACCAAATTGTTTAAGCACTTCTTGCTCTACCTCTTTCCTCACCCCATCTCTTTACTTACCCATTTACTGGACTTGAACCAGAGACCTCACCTGTGAAGTAAATCTAATAAAAGAGCTGGAAAGTTACCCTTTTTGTGCATTTGGTAAGTAGGAAACTTGGTAAAAACATCAAAAGGTAGACTGTTGCAATTGCGGGTCTTGCAAATTAGGTGTGGGACTCTCAAAGGGAAGTTGAAAATGAGCCATTTCCTTCTTGTTTAAACATCCCACGCTTTTTCAAACAATGCTGAAATTATTTCTCTTTCTTATTTAAGTTTACTTCACTTCTCCCATAAACAAGTTCTAAGGAGCATGAGCTACTCTATTGTATTTAAAATATTTACTAAATAATCGTATTATTTCTTTATAGCTTCTTTGATAAATTTATTTCTTCTTAGCTGGATAGTAAATTTAGTTTGAGATTTGCATGTACTAAAAATGAGATGCAGAGTCGAACTGGATTGATTGAAACTATCATTCTTGAGGTCACAGACAGAGAAAGGATTGGAGATGCTTTTGCAAAGTCAAATGCACTGTGTTGTACTCCAAAACTAGCTCAAGAAAAGTTCTGCACAATGGGAGAGGTTATAATTCAGCACAACCCAGACAATCCAAAGTGTCCTCTACGTATTCAAACATTTGTTGAAGGAAAGATTCAGGAAGCGAATATGCTTCCAGCAACGGTTGAAATAAACAGTACTGGTATGTACTATCTCTATTTTATATTTTGTGACCCAAAACCTAAGGGAACAACAATCACTGGTAGAACTGTATGGAAAAATCCAGATGGCTATTTACCTGAGAGAATGGTACCCTTGATGACCTTCTACGGAATTTCTTCGTTAGCCTATTGACACGACCCGGAATCCGATTAGGCCGTGCGGGCACCCGACATCCTCCCAATGACCCGTCGGGCGAACCCTTACCAATTAAATCTGGAAATAAATATAATAATTCATAAATAAGGACAAGACTTAAAAAAATACAGACATACTGATGTCTCTAAGCTGTATAAAAGAAGTTACAGCTGACTACCCAACATATTAGGTTTAGGGCTATCCAGACTAGACATCTAAGAGTACAGAAGAAGACAAATACCTCCTGAAGGGAGCAAACTGCAACTGAAATAATAAACAATAAACTGGTGGCCATCCGGAATGAAAGCTGGCTCACCCTGACAGCTGAAGTCGTCTTCGCTCCTTCACAACGTGGCAAACTCAATCCTGGAGCGAACCTGCTGAAACGAAATAGATAGACAAGAAACAAACAACAAACAAGGGTGAGTCAAAAGGACTCAATAAGTGGGGCAGTCTAGCCACCTCAAAGAATAGGATAGCTAGCCAGGGAGAAAAGAAACAGATAAACCAAATTCCTCTTATTTGAATTATGAAAAGGCAGAGCCAGATAATAACTAGAAATACGTATGGAATCACAAACTCATTAACAACCAGGAACGTAAGATAGCCAGAACATCTAGGTATCCCCAACATATCAACAATCAGAAGTACATCATACTGTCGCCGTGTTCAACCCGGTCCATATATTTATACTGTTGCGACGTGCAACCTGATGTTTGGCATTTTATGCCTATATTTCCTTAATATTTCCTCACGTTTGAGTACTTTATTCACCCGTTTTATAGTTTGTGACTATGGTTTTACACTGATTTTATGTCGTGCGTGTGTAGGTTGGTATGCAGTGTAAGTGGAGCTTTAAAGAGCATGATTGAGCAAGAAAAGATTGGATTTTGATTGAGGATTGGATCGAGCACACGAAGGCACAACACGAAACGAGAAAAAGAGCAAACGAACAGGAAAATGGCTGGGCGCCGTGGGCTCCGCGCCGCGCCACCCATAGCGCGCAGGGGTTGGGCGCGGTTGCCCATGCGCCGCATGCCCAAAACGGGGAGTTTTAGGCGGAGTCTGTCCAAGCTCGCGCGATCGTGGGCGCGGGGCGCCCGTCATAGCGCCCCTTGTGCGCGATTTTATGTCCTATTTCGTCTAGGCTTGGGTCTAACTTATTACTAGGCTTTTGTAAACCCTATAAATACTCTTTTACTTAGTTTTTCATGGGAGTTCAGACTTTGGAGCAATTGGAGAGCTCATAACATCAAGAACAAGGGTTTTTCTTCCTTCCATTAATTTATTTCATCATTCTTCCATTATTACATCAAATCCTTGTGTTGCTATTATGAGTATGCGTAGCTAAATCTCTTGTTCTAGGGTTAGAGTATTTCATGAAGGTTGATGTTTGAAGATTGATTCCCATTAATTGAATCCCATAACGGGTTACTTATTCTTTCTTGATTTCACTTGTGTAATTGTCAGGGCCCGATTATTACGCACTATCTATGGTTTTTAGATTGAACTCGACAGAGGGAATTTAATTACGTAATAAGAAAGAATAGGACTAGTTTGTGAACCCGGGCATCGGGGGACCAATTCGTGAGTAGGATAGACATATACTTGCTCGCCTAGTTTAACTAATTACAGAATTCGTTAATGCGTGCACGTGATTCAACCCATAGACATATAGGGATTGGAGTAGCCTGCATAGACCGTGAAGAACTGAAAGGTTTTCACGGGTACATTTAATCTGTTAGTTAGTAACCCGGGATTTAAGAAGTGGAATCAATTGGAAAACTCAACTGGATTGTTCGTAACTCTGACCCTGGACCGTCTCCTTATTACTGATAACAACCCATTTTTGCTCCATTGTTTGAATTTACCTTTACCCTCTTAATTATTGTTCTTTAGTTAATAAAAACTCTCACCATTGGAAAAAGACCCCTGGATAGTAGATAGAAATTGTTTGTTAAGTGTCAGTCTAAATAGTCCTCGTGGGAACGATACTCTACTTATCACTTTATTACTTGTCGACCACGTATACTTGCGTGTGCGTTGGGAGCAACAAGTTTTTGGCGCCGTTGCCGGGGACTAATTTTTGACTGATTTCTTTTTGAACAGTTTATTAATTTCTATTCAGGTTTAATTTTTGTTTTGAGTTTTCTGCTGTTTCAAGTATTAGGTCCCGCTTGATCTTTACCTACAGGAATGGCAGAAGAACAAGCTTTAGCTGTGCGAGATGTTGCTCTCCCCAGTCTGGAGGGAGTAGCCTCGAGCATAGTTAAGCCTGGAATTACTGGAAATTTTGAGATTAAGTCCGGTATGATACAACTGTTACATACGACTGGACAATTTGGTGGATTACTTCATGAAGATCCGCAACAACACATCCAGAATTTCTTGGAGATCAGTGATACTTATACACCAGCGGGAGTTCCTGTTGATTATGTCCGCTTGACATTGTTCCCGTTTTCACTAATTGGGGCAGCAAAGAGGTGGTTAAAGGCTGAAAAGTCTGGGTCTATCACCACTTGGAATGATTTGGCTAAGAAGTTCTTGGCTAAGTTTTATCCATCTGCCAAGACAGCCCGGGTGAGGAGTGAAATCATGTCCTTCAGACAGTTAGAAGGAGAATCTTTATATTCAGCCTGGGAGCGGTTCAAAGCTTTACTGAGAGATTGCCCACACCACAACCAATCCAATGAGGTTCTTGCACATACTTTTGTTGAGGGGTTGACTGCACATACTAAGATCGTGGTAGATGCTGCTGCTGGAGGTCAAGTATTGGCTTTAAATTTTGACCAGATCTATGATTTGCTAGATAAGTTTTCGCAGAGCAATCCTGATTGGCAAGGTGATGGTAGAGCTACTACGCAGAAAGCTGCAGGGGTACTTCAATTAGATGCAGTTTCAGAGCTACGGGCTAGGATGGATGCTATTTCCAATCAAATTAGCAAGTTAGCTCTGCCAAAGACTCAGCAACCAGTGGCTCCAGTGCAACAAATCCAGAGCTTTTGTGAGGTTTGTGGTCAAGACCATGCTACAGAGGTTTGCCCCTCTAATCCAGAGTCAGTTTATTACGTGGGTAATCACAACAGGCTGCAGGGTCAAAATCAGTTTGGTAATTCTTATTATCAAGGCAATATGAGAGCCCCGAATAATTACCACCCACTCCCAGCTCCACCACAGCAGGTTAGCAGTTCAGTTGAGGAGATGCTAAAGCAGATAATGGCGGGCCAGCAGAGAATGATAGCTGACACTGCAGCCCATGCACAGGCCATACAAGATCTTGCCAGTGCTCACAAGAACTTGGAGCACCAGTTGGGGCAGTTGGTGGGAGAAATAGGTACTGTTAAAAAAGAGCCTGAACAATGTCTTGCAGTGACTTTAATTAGGGGTGGAGAGCTAATGGCCAAGCCTGAGGAGAAAGCTGAAATTGCAAAAATTGAAAAATTGGAGAAGGTAAAGAAGAAAGAAGAGATAAAGGAGGCACCTCGGCCACCTCCACCATTCCCGCAGAGGCTTATACCATCGAAGGATTTGGCTCAGTATCAAAAATTTGTGAGTATGCTGAAAGAACTTCATGTTAATATTCCTTTGACTGATGTGTTTGAATTGATGCCATCCTTTGTGAAGTTTTTAAAAGAGATTTTAGTCAAGAAGAAAAAGCCTCAAGAAATAGATTCAGTTGAGTTGGTGGAGGAGTGTAGCACAATTTTGAGCAAGCTACCTCCAAAACTTCAAGATCCTGGGAAGTTTACTATTCCTTGTACTATTGGAGGGCATAGTATCACTGGTGCCTTGTGTGATTTGGGTGCGAGCATAAATCTCATGCCTCTGTCTGTTTGCAAAAGGTTAGGGCTAGGAGCAATCAAGCCCTCTTCAGTTACTCTTAAGATGGCGGATGGATCACTCACCCACCCTGATGGTAAATTGGAGGATGTGTTGGTTAAAGTTGGTAAATTTACATTCTCTGTTGATTTTGTAGTCCTAGATTATGAAGAGGACTTAGAAGCTCCAATTATTTTGGGGAGACCATTCTTAGTCACCTCGAAGGCACTTATTGACATGGAGCTGGGTGAGATGACTGTTAGAGCGCACGGAGAAAAGGTTACTTTCAAGGTGTATAATGAGAAGGAGCACATAGCTAAAATTGAAGAGTGCTCTATGATTGAATGTGTCGAACAAGAACATGGAAGTACCCCACATGTGAAGTTGAAGTTGGGGTCTCTCAAAGAAAGGAAGAAAGCAAAAGTTCGGCGTAAAAGAAGACATAAATGCTGGAAGTGAGCTAAAAGTGTCGTCGTGCCACGACGTTAACTAAGGCGCTTCTCGGGAGGCAACCCGAGTTTGTACTTGTATTATTTTATTTTATAGTGTCACGTAGTTTTGTTTTCCTTGGATTGCAGGTTCATGTAATGTCGAGTTTAAGTGTGGGGTGTCCTCACCCTTGCATAATATTGATGACCTGATGGGGGAAGTCTGAGTACCTCATACTATATGGAAGCTTGGAGGATGCTAGCACCAAGGACTAGAATCTTCAGGGAAGTTTTCTTTACCTTGCACTTTCTTATTTTTGGCACTGAGGACAGTGCTTAGTTTAAGTGTGGGGTGGGGAACTACCCTTGTAGTTATTTTTGAGGTTAGGGATGCATGTACCGTAGGATTTTTTTTTCTTGACTTTATTTTTATTTGTTTCATGCTTTAATATATGAAAAATTGAAAAAAAACTAGAAAACCAATGAAAAATTCCAAAAAGATTTTCCTTTTAGTTTTATTAGTGGTACATGTCATCCGCCCCGTGGTTTTTCTTATGACCTCGGTTCTTTTCCACGGGGAGACCTTTGAACCGGGTAGTTTTTTATTAGGATTAGAGTAGTTAGTTATAGGTGTCCCTAGACGAAAGGAATAGGTGGAATGCTAGGTGCCTTTGATTTGTTTGATACCGGTGGACTTGAATTGATTGCATGTGCTATTTGTGGTGTCCTTGGGTTTTAAATTGAGATGCATGCCTAAAAAAAAAAATGGAACAACCCCCTTGAGATGCTTGAGTCCGCTTGCTTGACTTGTTGTTAACCTTTGTGCATGAGTGCTTAAATTTCCACAAGTTGCATTCTAGAAGCTTGGTTGAGAGTTGTTGATGGAACCTTTTTGTATGGACCATGTGCAATGTGTGTTGTGAGGCATATTTTTGTTGCTCCATGTTGCATATTAATGCCTAGAACTTGCCCCGTGTGTGTGCAAAGCGAAATCCTAGGTTCGCTCTAGTCGGGAAATGATACAAGGCCTTCTTTGATTTGCCTACCCTTACATATATACCTTGAAAAAAATTGTTGTTGTGATTTCTTTGACGCTTTTTGTTGGCACCCACACCCCGAGCCTACCCATTTGTTCTTAATTGACTCTTTTGGCCCTTACTCCTTAAGCACTTTATTGATATTGTGTGGATGATTGGAGTTGTGGTTGGATGATGGGAGGTTCTTGAGTGGAGCTAATGAAGGGAAATAATTGTGAAAATTGTGAAGTAGTGAAAAGCATTGGCAAGGTTGAAAAAATAATGAAATTGAAAAAATGAAAAAAAA
Organism: Petunia axillaris subsp. axillaris; assembly: GCA_029990575.1. Classification (NCBI taxonomy): domain Eukaryota; kingdom Viridiplantae; phylum Streptophyta; class Magnoliopsida; order Solanales; family Solanaceae; genus Petunia; species Petunia axillaris. The sequence continues at coordinate 163,377,261 of JARKNS010000003.1, forward strand.
AATAGCAAAGTTGGAAAAAATTGTGAAGAAAAGAAAAAAAAAGAGAAAGATATTCATTCCTTGCTAGTGTGTGCTTAAAAGAAAAATGCTACTTGTTGAGAAGGTGTATGTGTGGAAATGTTGATTGGGTGGCTTGATGAGATTTGTGCTTAATTAAATGTGATGTATTAAAAGTGCTTAGGGAGGTAGTCACTATTACCCATATGTATCATACCCGCACCTTAGCCTACATTACAACCTTTTGTAAAGTCCTAGTTAATCCCGATTGGAGTGAGCCTACATTAGTGGAGTCCTACACTACGGGCAAGCCTATGGTACGTTGTGTGTGACATGTGAGCCTTTCATGAGAGTGAGAGAATTCATTTGTTATTGCCCCGTTCTATTCATGATACTTGTTTTTGTGTGTGATCTTTGGGGGGGCACTCTCTTTCATATTGGTGAGGGCACATGGTTTGCATGAAGTAGGTGAAGTTGATGGCTTTTGATTGAGTAGATAGGTGTAATTTTGTGGGAGCATGGTTGCGTTAAGTTGAGTTTGTGCATTTGAGCTATTTTGGGGTGGTTGTTCTCATATTTTTGGTTGTGGTAAATTGTTGGCATGTTGTGGATCCATGGTAGTCATGTGTGCATTGGTTCAATGATCGGTATCAACCATCGTCATAGGCAGACCTGTTCTACCTAGGTTGGGAAGTGAGATGTGACTTGCTCGAGGGCGAGCAAAGGTTCAAGTGTGGGGTGGTGATGTTTGGCATTTTATGCCTATATTTCCTTAATATTTCCTCACGTTTGAGTACTTTATTCACCCGTTTTATAGTTTGTGACTATGGTTTTACACTGATTTTATGTCGTGCGTGTGTAGGTTGGTATGCAGTGTAAGTGGAGCTTTAAAGAGCATGATTGAGCAAGAAAAGATTGGATTTTGATTGAGGATTGGATCGAGCACACGAAGGCACAACACGAAACGAGAAAAAGAGCAAACGAACAGGAAAATGGCTGGGCGCCGTGGGCTCCGCGCCGCGCCACCCATAGCGCGCAGGGGTTGGGCGCGGTTGCCCATGCGCCGCATGCCCAAAGCGGGGAGTTTTAGGCGGAGTCTGTCCAAGCTCGCGCGATCGTGGGCGCGGGGCGCCCGTCATAGCGCCCCTTGTGCGCGATTTTATGTCCTATTTCGTCTAGGCTTGGGTCTAACTTATTACTAGGCTTTTGTAAACCCTATAAATACTCTTTTACTTAGTTTTTCATGGGAGTTCAGACTTTGGAGCAATTGGAGAGCTCATAACATCAAGAACAAGGGTTTTTCTTCCTTCCATTAATTTATTTCATCATTCTTCCATTATTACATCAAATCCTTGTGTTGCTATTATGAGTATGCGTAGCTAAATCTCTTGTTCTAGGGTTAGAGTATTTCATGAAGGTTGATGTTTGAAGATTGATTCCCATTAATTGAATCCCATAACGGGTTACTTATTCTTTCTTGATTTCACTTGTGTAATTGTCAGGGCCCGATTATTACGCACTATCTATGGTTTTTAGATTGAACTCGACAGAGGGAATTTAATTACGTAATAAGAAAGAATAGGACTAGTTTGTGAACCCGGGCATCGGGGGACCAATTCGTGAGTAGGATAGACATATACTTTCTCGCCTAGTTTAACTAATTACAGAATTCGTTAATGCGTGCACGTGATTCAACCCATAGACATATAGGGATTGGAGTAGCCTGCATAGACCGTGAAGAACTGAAAGGTTTTCACGGGTACATTTAATCTGTTAGTTAGTAACCCGGGATTTAAGAAGTGGAATCAATTGGAAAACTCAACTGGATTGTTCGTAACTCTGACCCTGGACCGTCTCCTTATTACTGATAACAACCCATTTTTGCTCCATTGTTTGAATTTACCTTTACCCTCTTAATTATTGTTCTTTAGTTAATAAAAACTCTCACCATTGGAAAAAGACCCCTGGATAGTAGATAGAAATTGTTTGTTAAGTGTCAGTCTAAATAGTCCTCGTGGGAACGATACTCTACTTATCACTTTATTACTTGTCGACCACGTATACTTGCGTGTGCGTTGGGAGCAACACAACCCAATTCGTATATTTATCCTATTGCGGCGTGCAACCCGATCCGATCCATGTATTTATATTGTCGCGACGTGCAACCCGGGATACGAGCCAGAAATATATAGGCAAACTGAGATACGTACACAACAAGGTATACATACCGCATATATAAAACACAACACAATACACACAATAGTCAGTATGCGGTGCAATGAGATGGGATGAATGCGGTATGATGCAATGCAGCCACATATGTCTGATACCTATCTCCGGCACGGGACTCTCATCGTCTACCAGGAGATATATGCAATAATGACCCTTCACCGGCTCGGGACTCTCATCGATTACCGGGAAGTATATGACCCTTCACCGGTGCGGGACTCTCATCGCCAACCGGGAAGTATATGAAATAATGACCCTTCGCCGGTGCGGGACTCTCATCGCCAACCGGGAAGTATATGCAATAATGACCCTTCGCCGGTGCGGGACTCTCATCGCCAACCGGGAAGTATACGCAATAATGACCCTTTGCCGGTGCGGGACTCTCATCGCCAACCGAGAAGTATATGCAATGCTCAAAACCAGAGTGCAATGCTCATATGTTCAATGCAATACCAACTACAGGGTATAACATATAATATACAATGTAAATTCAAAGCTAAGGCGTAATGAGTACGCCTATCGGTGGCTACACACGTAAGAAATACATGGTAGAAAATCCATGAGGCCAGGTGCCTCCAAAGAAATGGATGTAAACACTTACCTCTTCCAAAAGTCAGCTCTGCTAATCAACAACCGCTTTATCCTTTGGTTTCCTTGCCAAACGATCCCACTGTGTTCAATAAGCAGAAAAATATATCACATTAGGCTAAAGGCTTCATTCCTCACATCTTAGGGCAATCCAGGTAGGAACCTGATACTCTATTCGCATGCGCAATACGCAGGCCAGACCTATATACAGGGTCTAAGGTCACATAACCAAACCCCAAATAAATTACATTTATAAGTTGCCCATAACTCGCTGAACACGAATATATAATCAATTTCATTATCGGGGTCCATTTGACCCTTTAAACTATCAATTTACGTCATTAGGGCGATGTCTAATATCCCTATTTTTACCGTAAAAATATATTTAAACACACGTAATAAACTCAAATACTATATTAGGATCATTACCTGAATGTTTCAGGATAAAAATTCTACTTTTCTCCGGCCCCTTTTCCCATTTTCTGGCATTTTTTCCACTGCGTCATTTGATTTTTTTCTGTTTCGATGTTTCTGCTCTCGTTTCACTTTTTTTGAGATTTCCATGTTAGCTTAGCTAAGGACCCACCGCCATCTTTAAATTTTTATCCTTTTTCCTTTTTTTTTTGTTTTCATTTATTTTATTTTCTTTTTTCAACGAAAATTAAAATAGTACCCTACGATATTCGAAATAATTCCAACTTTTGCATACAAGTTATACAAAATATATGTAACATACTCGCGAAGGCGGATCTCAAATCAGACTCCCAAAACTCAAGATACGAATTTAAATGGAAAAGAAGTCAAATTATTTAACTTTCGGCATTTTAGCGGAAACTAGCCGAACAACATCGAAATTAACTTTCGAGAGTTCATAAAAGTTACAAATAATCATACGAACCTAACGGCGCTTTCGGATTTCGAATCGGAGCTCATTCGGCATAACCGAGCTTGAAAATCTCTTTTTAATATTTATCGCCAATAAAAACTGAAACCTTCTTCCGATGCCTACCAAACGAGGTCTGATCTAGCTCAAATTTTACAGACAGGTCCTAATGGACATTACGAATATTTTAAAATTACCGGCACGCCAATAGGAGTCCAAACTTCCGAAACGACTAACCGAGGTCGTTTCATTCTCCTCCACTTAACCTCTCGTTCGTCCTCGAACGAGCCTAAGTCTAAAGCAAGATTCACGCTGAGAACAAAAGAATTTGCACGACCTTCATAAACTATCCCACAGAATTTTTCCCTCATGATTACAAAAATAAAACTATAACACGAACACCGAACTCTTGGAATAAAATATATCTGGATAATATGATAACATCATTGCCCGAATTATTCTGACTAAGATGATCCTTCCTCGATCACGAGCGGAGAGTTCTACATTTTTGAAACGAAGATACACAGAACTTTGAATGGGTTAACATGATTAAGTCGATAATCACCTCTTCAATATACCTTTCGATATAAAATAGGTCGATGAAACTAAGACTTAGCTTACGCTTCCATAAAGCCTTAGAGATTTAATATCTATATAATTAGTATTGGAGAAAGACTCCTCCACTTAGAGCTTCAGCTCATACAGCTAAGTTGAATAAAAATAGGCATCCTCGCAGGGTCTACTGGATTAAAGAAAACTTAGCTAAAACAGAATGCGGCTCTGAGCTACCAAATTACCCTCTCGAGTTGCCAAACAGCTGCAATTCTCGAGTTCTCAACTCCATACCTTTGTTGTAAACACCACCGCCTGATGGATGGTACTTCTATAAAAATTTCGGCAGAGTTTCCCCTGAAACTGGATGATCCGCAAAAATAGAACCAGCACTACACTATACATGGGAATGGATACCCGGATAAACTGATATCCAAAATAATAATATGCTTACCCGGTTTCAATACCACGTACTCTGGCTCAACATAGGGAACATCACAAGCAGCTACCAACTGCCCAAGCTTACCAGTGCCGAACAAAGAAGAAATGGCAATGGACTGAGATTAGCAATAATTAGAGCTTCAGGAAGCTCATCTTCTTATTTTCTTGGCTATCAAAGCTAGACTACTTCCGAGTCAGGCGAGCCAAAGAATCGCAATTGAAGAGATAGACATTAAATAAGCTTTATGGAAAAAATCCATACCAATTTAACCTCCCAATAAGAAGGAAACTCTGACATTTTACCAGAAAACCCTTTTATGCCGAGACAAGCTCATGGAATAACATGACTCTACTAGCGTCTCGAACCAAGAGGAGACACATAGATCGAGTATTATTTACCAGCCACTTTACATCGGAAGAAACAACGACACTTCCTGATGGTGACGAATAAGAATCCCATCATCCTACCAGCACTAATTTCCGAGGATAGAGGTTAAATGACTTGACATAATAACACAAGGTGGCATAACAGGATGCCAAGCAGGCAATAGCAATACTCACCATCAAATCTCTCACATTTAGATCAGATAAACTAGTAGGGTTTCATAAATGCCAGAAATAAATCGTATCAGAAACTCACTGCTCTACCGCAACCGATTCTTAATTACAACAATATCCAAGGAAACCATCGAAACATGATAAGACACACCATTTCCAGATCGATCGAAAAGATAAATCTCACTTATAGATAAGGGAAGAAGAAACACACTGGTCTACTACATCGGATGCCTCAGCATCCTGCCAGACTGGCAGTTCATAAAACTGCCTCTGCGGCTGAACTAAGCCGCTACACTGATAATTACCTTCTGAAGAATAACTGCCACCACGCTCTCAACCTTTACTAGATCGTGGCATTTCTCTGGTTGATTGAGATCTAAATAAAATCCCCTGCGACGTGCAGATTTCTGATGACGAGAGAAAAGACAACTGCTAACTTATCGGAGTAAGGGAAAACTCCTCAAAGGATAACCAGACTCATGACAATGATAACACCTTTCCGCTGAAAATGCTAGCTGGACAGATTGTTGATAGCTACAAAGAGAAAAACTGGGTCTGATATTGTCGAACTACTAGCGCATTCTAAGAATCGCGTGACATACGCTGAGATAACCTGGAAGGTGACCTCCCAAAATAATCAGAACTTTTACCTCCAAATGAGGTACCATGGTTACCCACTAGGGCCACAGGATCTCTTGCTCTCCCGCTCTAAGTCTTCCTGCTCTAACTTATGGTATGCCTAATACCTTTGAGCAATATCAACAACGACATCAAATAAAGTCCCAACCTCAATCTCTTGAGCTATCTAGGATCTCAAGGAAGAAGAAAGGTCATCAATAAATCTTTTAATCTCTCGAAAGGCTCATGGACTAGTTTTAATACATATTCAACCATTTTATAGAATTCAATCTCATATTTTGAAATACCAACAGGCTATCCGACAGGCTACCCTGTCCAATCCACTCAAACTGGCAACATTTTTCATCTTATTCGCTCCTCGAAAGGAACTATTCCACGAATCTAGAAGAAAAATCGAACCAAGTTAGCTAATAAGATAGCAGTCCACCAATTCAAGGCTGGACCCTGAAACTGGAAAGCAGAATAATCAACACCATACCACTCGATATAATCAAGAGCCTAAAGGATATGCTGACATCATTTTATTTTAAAAAAACTTACACAGAGATTATCTAATGCATTGCTTGGGAATATCGGGATGTTCAACCGCGTAAAATAATGCAACCTCTTTGGACACTCGGACCGAACTGATACTTCGGCTGGCTAACAAGTCAAAATAACTAGATGCACAACACATGCTATCTCCGGAACATAATTCACTGCAGCAATATTAAGAACCGAAAAAGGAGCTCCCTGAGATCGAACGTCTGCACATGCGGCAACCTGATAGGCTGCCCAGGAAATAATAGGTTCTTACGATATCTGCGTCGCGAAGATTCTTGTAAAGCATCGTAGAGAGCCAAGGGAACTACAAGGCCCTGCTCCCTTGCCCATCGCGAGCTCGTACAGCTGGGGCCTACGCAACTGGATCGTCAGCACGATCCACAACTCTCGAGGCTTGAGTAGCTCTAGCCTCAGGCTAGACTATTTCGTCTTGAACTTCTCCCGTTTGCTGATTTGTCGTACGAGAGTTCACAATTACCACGAACGAATTAACAAAAATACTTTTGCATCCTAGACCGACGCACGATCAGAAATGAAGGAAGTGAAACTTCCTAAATGCCATCATAGCCTCTCGTAGATAAGTACGGACGTCTACGTACCTATCACCGAGACTCTACTAGACACTGTCTTAGTCTGGATAGACTCTAAACTGGGCTCTGATACTAACTGACACGACCCGAAATCCGATTAGGCCGTGCGGGCACCCGACATCCTCCCAATGATCCGTCGGGCGAACCCTTACCAATTAAATCTGGAAAATAAATATAATAATTCATAAATAAGGACAAGACTTAAAAAAAATACAGACATACTGATGTCTCTAAGCTGTATAAAAGAAGTTACAGCTGACTACCCAACATATTAGGTTTAGGGCTATTCAGACTAGACATCTAAGAGTACAGAAGAAGACAAATACATCCTGAAGGGAGCAAACTGCAACTGAAATAATAAACAATAAACTGGTGGCCATCTGGAATGAAAGCTGGCTCACCCTGACAGCTGAAGTCATCTTCGCTCCTTCACAACGTGGCAAACTCAATCCTGGAGCGAACCTGCCGAAACGAAATAGATAGACAAGAAACAAACAACAAACAAGGGTGAGTCAAAAGGACTCAGTAAGTGGGGCAGACTAGCCACCTCAAAGAATAGGATAGCTAGCCAGGGAGAAAAGAAACAGATAAACCAAATTCCTCTTATTTGAATTATGAAAAGGCAGAGCCAGATAATAACTAGAAATACGTATGGAATCACAAACTCATTAACAACCAGGAACGTAAGATTGCCAGAACATCTAGGTATCCCGAACATATCAACAAATAGAAGTACATCATACTGTCGCCGTGTTCAACCCGATCCATATATTTATACTGTTGCGACGTGCAACCCAATTCGTATATTTATATTATTGCGGCGTGCAACCCGATCCGATCCATGTATTTATATTGTCGCGACGTGCAACCTGGGATACGAGCCAGAAATATATAGGCAAACTGAGATACGTTCACAACAGGGTATATATACCGCATATATAAAACCCAACACAATACACACAATAGTCAGTATGCGGTGCAATGAGATGGGATGAATGCGGTATGATGCAATGCAGCCACATATGTCTGATACCTATCTCCGGCGCGGGACTCTCATCGTCTACCAGCAAATATATGCAATAATGACCTTCACCGGCTCGGGACTCTCATCGATTACCGGGAAGTGTATGACCCTTCACCGGTGCGGGACTCTCATCGCCAACCGGGAAGTATATGCAATAATGACCCTTCGCCGGTGCGGGACTCTCATCGCCAACCGGGAAGTATATGCAATAATGACCCTTCGTCGGTGCGGGACTCTCATCGCCAATCGGGAAGTATACGCAATAATGACCCTTCGCCGGTGCGGGACTCTCATCGCCAACCGGAAAGTATATGCAATGCTCAAAACCAGAGTGCAATGCTCATATGTTCAATGCAATACCAACTACAGGGTATAACATATAATATACAATGTAAATTCAAAGCTAAGGCGTAATGAGTACGCCTATCGGCAGCTACACACGTAAGAAATACGTGGTAGAAAATCAAAGAGGCCAGGTGCCTCCAAAGAAATGGATGTAAACACTTACCTCTTCCAAAAGTTAGCTCTGCTAATTAACAACCGCTTTATCCTTTGGTTTCCTTGCCAAACGATCCCACTATGTTCAATAAGCAGAAAAATATATCACATTAGGCTAAAGGCTTCATTCCTCACATCTTAGGGCAATCTAGGTAGGAACCTGATACTCTATTCGCATACGCAATACGCAGGCCAGACCTATATACAGGGTCTAAGGTCACATAACCAAACCCCAAATAAATTACATTTATAAGTTGCCCATAACTCGCTGAACACGAATATATAATCAATTTCATTATCGGGGTCCATTTGACCATTTAAACTATCAATTTACGTCATTAGGGCGATGTCTAATATCCCTATTTTTACCGTAAAAATATATTTAAACACACGTAATAAACTCAAATACTATATTAGGATCATTACTTGAATGTTTCAGGGTAAAAATTCTACTTCTCTCCGGCCCCTTTTCCCATTTTCTGGCATTTTTCCCACTGCGTCATTTGATTTTTTCCTGTTTCGATGTTTCTGCTCTCGTTTCACTTTTTTTGAGATTTCCATGTTTGTACTGTTTTGCTGGTCCTTAGCTATGACCCACCGCCATCTTTAAATTCTTATCCTTTTTCCTTTTTTTTTTGTTTTCTTTTATTTTATTTTCTTTTCTCAACGAAAATTAAAATACTACCCTACGATATTCGAAATAATTCCAAATTTTGCATACAAGTTATACAAAATATATGTAACATACTCGCGAAGGCAGATCTCAAATCAGACTCCCGAAACTCAAGATACGAATTTAAATAGAAAAGAAGTCAAATTATTTAACTTTCGGCATTTTAGCGGAAACTAGCCGAACAACATCGAAATTAACTTTCGAGAGTTCATAAAAGTTATAAATAATCATACGAACCTAATGGCGCTTTCGGATTTCGAATCGGAGCTCATTCGGCATAACCGAGCTCGAAAATCTCTTTTTAATATTTATCGCCAATAAAAACTGAAACCTTCTTCCGATGCCTACCAAACGAGGTCTGATCTAGCTCAAATTTTACAGACAGGTCCTAATGGACATTACGAATATTTGAAAATTATCGGCACGCCAATAGGAGTCCAAACTTCCGAAACGACTAACCGAGGTCGTTTCACCTATCTTGTACTTGGGATATTCTGGTTCCCGAGGTTCGTCCAGTTCTGGAAGGATGTCATACAGCTACACTATCAGATTACTCTTTTTATTGCCCTTGGCATGTCTGAAATGGCTCTTTGGTATTATGAATATGCAAATCTTAATGCCATAGGAAGTAGACCTATGGTAATTACAATTTGGGCAGTCACTATGACTGCTGTAAAGAAGACGTTGTCTCGTGTGCTTCTTTTAGTCGTTTCAATGGGTTATGGTGTTGTTCGGCCTACACTTGGTGGTGTAACATCAAAACTGTATCTTTTAGGCCTAACATATTTTATTGCTACTGAAGCACTTGAACTGCATTTGGGAAGCATCAATGACTTCTCAAGGAAAACCAAGATATATTTGGTTTTGCCTGTTGTTTTCTTGGATGCGTCATTTATTTTGTGGATATTCTCATCATTATCCAAGACACTGGAAAATTTACAGGCATGCTTGTAGGATCTTAACAAACTATCAAATGTGTTAACGCAGATTCTATCAGTTTCATTTGGATTTGGTAATTTGAATGGAATTATGATAGCTGGAGAGATTTTGTCAACTGCGTATTTTCACCAAGATAATCTACAAATGATTTGGCCATCATTTAAGCTTTAAACCCTTTTGTGTGTCAAGTCTTCTTTCTTGTTTTCGTCGTCAAGTCTTCTTTCTTGTTTCTGTCCACAATTTTCTATATGTATGCATGTATGTGCAAATATGTCATTATATATTCTTTCCGTAATTTCTAAAATTATGTCATATATATTGTGTGTGTCTTCATTCTTTCTATATTTGTTTATTTTGTTATAATGTTAGTATCTTAACAGATAAATTTACATCTTTGCAACAAGTTAGGATTTAACTTTCAAGAAGTGCTACAGAGAAAAGGATTAAACAAACAGATCGAAGAGAAGAGACTACTCTACCTAACTTGATATAACTAATGTAATTAATCTATTTCTAAATCTTAACCTTCCACATAAGATATATATGACTTTATTAATGTAGTTCGTGTATTTATTTCACGCAGTTACTGATTAATTTTCACTCTTAACTACAGATGCGGAAAAGCATGGCAAAACTTGACCTTTATAAAAAGTTTACCAATTCCCTTGCAATTTTTGTGCTGCTTTCAATCGCTTGGGTTGGCTATGAGGTAATTTAATTTCCAGTCCTAAATATATGATATGGTGTCCAATACATGAAATGTGGCTTAACTGTGAGCTCCCTCTACTAATTAGTGACGGTAAGCTCCAAGGCACCCATAGGAGAAGCATCTTTTGGTAAAAATGAAAGTAAAGATACATACAGTTGAGTTTCAGTACTTTTTGAATATGTGGGTATGGTAAGAAAATAGGACTTACATTGCAAGAAGAGCAGGTGAGGATAATTTATGAGGTAATTCTAGTTTGTAATTTGTGATGATAGTTTATAGTGATAACATATGTACGTGTTCTTGTACTTATCGTTGGCTTCTGTACTAGTAATCACTATGTCCGTCAATTGCACAATCCCCCCCCCCCCCCCCTCTCTCCATTGTTTGGTTATTAATTGTTTGGATACTGTGAGATTTAGTTGATACAATTTTGGAAGAATATACTCAATGTTTTAGTCTTATTAGTATGTTTAATTTAAGTCCAGGGTTCGATATGAGTCTTTTGGCCTGGTCAGTAACTCACTATCAGTAGAAAATGTAGAGAGCTTCTAGTGTTACAAAAGCTAAACTATTATAAGATTGGATTGATTCTAGAAGAAATGGTGACATAGACACTGAGGATTCAAGTAGCCGACTCCGACTTTCTTGGCATTAAGGTGTAGTAGTTGTTGTATACTAAGTGCTAAATTTAATTTGTAGTGTGGGTGAGAGTAATTTTTGGTGCTGTATAGCATGAAAATCTTCATATCTTTGTCATCCTTACTGTCCACGAGACGAGGAAGAGATATCAGATAGTTACCTGTGGTCATGTTATTTAATGGTTTTGCCTCACATGTATGTAGAAATAATGCTTCTTTTATCTCACTTATCTAATTCTGGTTCAGGTGTACTTCAATGCAAGTGACCCATTAAGTGAACTATTGATATGAAAATTAAAGACACGAAATTAAAAGACAAGAATTAAAGAAAGACCTAACTTGATTAGAGAAGAATTAAAGAAGTAAATTAGGAAAATTAGCCTAATTACCCCCTTAATGACCTAAACAAGAGAACCAATTCTATTTGATCCTCAATTAGATGGAATCTAATTGCAAATCAAGGATTTATAGTGTGCTAAAGCAAACAAGCTTAGCCAAATTCCTCATAATGTCAATAATCATCAAAAACTAGGTAAGCTAATGACAATAAGAGTATTTATAGTGTGGCACATTTGCCTTAATTAACCCTTAAAAATGGGCCTTCAAGTCATTAGCTACTGTTGGGCTTTCTGATCCTCGTCTCAGCGCGATCGCGCAGTAATGGGCGCTATCGCGCTGAGCAATAAATCATAGCCTCGCGATCGCGGCTATGGTTACGTGATCACGTAGGCGAAGGCTTTCAACCAGCCTCTTGCACGATCGCGTCTGTGGACGCGCGATCGCGCAACTCTACCTTTTCATCTTCCGCGATCGCGTCTGGCTGCCCGCGATTGCGTAGATTTTCTTTCTGGCCCTTCGCGATCGCGTCTGTGCACTTGCGCTCGCTATGAGTATTTTCAATTCCAGAGGCAGTGAGCATGCAGAATTGCCCTGAAACCTCCAACACTTGCTCAATCAGCTCCAGTTGTGTGAACATAGCCTGTAGATATTGCAACTCCCGCACTTGGCTCCTTGTGAATGGTTTGGCCGAGCGTCGGGTTGCATCATTCTCCCCATCTTGAGAAGAATCCGTCCACAGATTCACTTGATCTTTGACTTCGAAGGGAGACAAGTCACACACATTGAACGTGTTGTGCACTTGGTAATTGCTTGGCAAGTCCACCTTGTACGTGTTGTCATTGAGGCATTCAAGGACATGGAAGGGGCCATCGCCTCTAGGGTTCAATTTGCTCGTCCTCTTGTTTGGGAACCTATCCTCCCGGAAATGAATCCAAACCCAATCACTGAGCTCGAAGATAACCTTCTTCCTTCCTTTGTTCGCTCTTTTGACAACTTCTTGATTTTTCTTCTCGAGTTGTTTCCTTACTTGCTCGTGAAGTTGCTTCATCTCTTGAGCTCTCACCTTGGCATCTAAGCTTCAGACAACATCACTAGACAAAGCCGTAAGATCCAAGGGGGTAAGGGGATCAAAGTCATGCACAACCTCAAAAGGTATCATGTAAGTAGATGTGTGCATGGTCCTATTATAAGCAAATTCAATGAAAGGTAGATGTTCTTCTCAAGAAGCTAGTTTCCCCTTAACCATTACTCTAAGAATGGCACCCAAGGTTCTATTAACAACCTCGATTTGGCCATCGGTTTGGGGGTGGAACGAAGTGGAGAACAACAACTTAGTGCCAAGCCTCCCCAAAGCTCCATCCAAAAATGACTAAGGAACTTGGGATCCCTATCACTAACAATAGTTTTTGGAACCCCATGCAATTTAAGCACATTGTCAACAAACAAATTAGCTATGTGAGATGCATCATCAACCTTGTGACATGGAATGAAATGATCCATTTTAGAAAATCTAGCAACGACCGCGGAAATGCTATCTTTTCCCCTTTTGGTCCGAGGCAATCCAAGGACAAAATCCATAGAAATGTCAAGCCAAGGACCTAAGGGAATGGGGAGGGGTGAGTACAAACCATGTGGAATTAGCTTTGACTTGTCTTGCCTACACTCCAAGCATTGGCCACACACCCTCACAACATCCACCCTCATTTTGGGCCAATAGAATTGCTCCTTAAGAATCTCTATGGTCTTGCCCACACCAAAATGCCCCATTAGTCCCCACTATGGGCCTCTCTCACTAGCAACTCCCTCCAAGATGAGCTAGGCACACATAACTTCCCATTCCTAAACAAGAAGCCATCGAACTTGTGAAACCTCCTTTTCTCCACATCACCGCTAAGTTCCTCTTCACCACACATTCGATTGATTCTTCTACCCCTTTCCTCCACTTCACAATTAGCATAAAGTTCTCCAAACTCCGGGTCATTAACATACATCTCTTTCATACTTTCAAAACCCATGAGTTTAGACCCCAAAGTATTCAACAACAATTGCCTTCTTGATTGAAGCACAAACTTTCTTGACAAGGCATCCGCCGCCACATTCTCTTTCCCCTTTTTATAATGGATGACATAAGGAAAGGTCTTAAGAAACTCCATTCATTTGGCATGTCTCACATTCAATTTCTCTTGGGATTTGAGGTGCTTTAAGGATTGGTGGTCGGTTCTAATAACAAATTCTTTGGACCAAAGGTAATGTTGCCAATGAGCCAATGCCCTCACCAAGGCATACAACTCTTTGTCATAAGTGGAATATTTAGTGGTTGCTCCCTTGAGTTTCTCACTAAAAAAGGCAGTTGGCTTTTGTTCTTGCATCAACACGGCTCCAATGCCTACCCCACTAGCATCACATTTAATCTCAAAGGTCTTATCAAAGTTTGGAAATTGAAGAAGAGGTGTGGAACTAAGGACTTCCTTCAACTTCGCAAAAGCCTCTTCTTGCTCTTTTCCCCATACAAACGCCTTATCCTTCCTTATCACTTCGGTCAATGGTGCGGCGATAGTGCTAAACCCTCTCACAAACCTCCTATAAAAGCTAGCCAACCCATGAAAACTTCTCACATCACCAATACTTTTAGGAGTGGGCCAATCTCTAATGGCCTCCATGTTAGCCTCATCTACTTCCACACTATTTGCACTCACCACAAAACCAAGGAAAACAACTTTCTCAACACAAAAAGAGCACTTTTTCAAATTAGCAAACAATTGTTCCTTTCTCAAGACATCAAACACTTATTTTAAATGTTTAGCATGCTCATCAATGGATTTTCTATAGATAAGGATGTCATCAAAGTAAACTACAACAAATTTTCCAATGAAGTATTTGAGCACATGATTCATCAACCTTATGAAGGTTGAAGGAGTATTGGACAAGCCAAAAGGCATGACAAGCCACTCATAAAGACCAAAGTTAGTCTTAAAGGCCGTCTTCCACTCATCACCCGGCTTCATCCAGATTTGGTGGTATCTACTCCTCAAATCAATTTTAGAAAACACACAGGATCCACATAACTCATCAAGCATATCTTCTAACCTAGGGATAGGATGAAGATACTTTACTGTAATCTTGTTGATGGCTCTACAATCCACACACATGCGCCAAGTCCCATCTTTCTTTGGCACTAGGATGACCGGGACCGCACATGGGCTCAAGCTTTCTTGCACAAGTCCTCTCCCAAGCAACTCTTCCACTTGCTTTTGGAGTTCTTTGGTAGCTTCCGGATTGCTTCTATAAGCAGCCTTGTTGGGCAATTGGGAACCCAGAACAAGGTCAATTTGATGCTCAATGCCTCTTAGTGGTGGCAATCTACTAGGCAACTCCTCGGGGATGATATCTTCATAACCTTGCAAAAGAGAAGAAATAGAACTAGGCAAAGAAGGGGTTAGTTCATTAGTAACCAAAACATGTTCCTTGTGTAGGAGGAGAATCATGGGTGCTCCTTCCTCCACATCTCTCAAACACTCCTTCCTAGACAAGAACAAGTTCACTCCCTCTTTTGTTTCCTCACTCTTTTGAGTAACAACTCCCACTCTCCTTCCTCCACAACTCCCTCTTTCTTTTCTTTCTCTCTTTTCAACTTCAATTCCCTCATCTTCCTATAACCCTCACTCACTTACGCCGGGGTCAATGGGTTGAGAACAAACTTCTGACCCCTCACTTCCAAGGCATACCTATTAGTTTTTCCATCATGCTTTGCCAAGCGGTCATATTGCCAAGGCCTACCAAGCAAGATATGACAAGCTTGCATAGGAACCACATCAAATAGAAGCTCATCATGGTAGTCCCTAATCTTGAATTTAATCAAGGCTTGCTTGGTTACCTTTAGTTCACCACACTCATTCAACCATTGGAGTTTGTAAGATTGTGGACGCTTTCTAGTGGGTAGTTTGAGTTGCTCAATCAAAGTAGTGCTCACCACGTTGACACAACTACCACTATCAATAATTAGAGAGCAAGTAGTCCCTTGAACCTTACAATATGCATGGAACAAATTCTCCCTTTGACTCGACTCCTCCTTCACTTGCACCTCCATTATTCTTCTCACCACAAGCGTAGCATAGATATCATCCAATTGTTCACCCTCCAACGGTTCCTCATTAAAATCATCGTCACATGGCATACCCCTATCTATCTCATCATCCTCACTACCACCCGTTTCATAGCCCCCATCACCCAAAGCAATAATAGTCCTCCTATTGGGACAATCTCTCATCATGTGGCCACGACCATTACACTTATAGCATTGAATGTTAGATAAGCTTTCAAGTTTAGCTTTATTACCTCCCGCCTTGGGCTCCTCTTTGGGCTTGGTTCTTTCAAAGTTGCCCTTGAACTCCTGTTTGGGCTCCTTAGCTTTATCCCATGGGGTATAAGCCTTCACGTTATCCTCAACGGTTCCTCATCAAAATCATCATCACATGGCATACCCCTATCTATCTCATCATCCTTACTACCACCCATTTCATAGCCCCCCATCACCCAAAGCAATAATAGTCCTCCTATTGGGACAATCTCTCATCATGTGGCCACGACCATTACACTTATAGCATTGAATGTTAGATAAGCTTTCAATTTTAGCTTTATTACCTCCCGCCTTGGGCTCCTCTTTGGGCTTGGTTCTTTCAAAGTTTCCCTTGAACTCCCGCTTGGGCTCCTTAGCTTTATCCCATGGGGTATAAGCCTTCACGTTATCCTTTTCTTTGTTCTAAGTGGAAGGGATGTTTTTGGCCTTGTAAGACTTGTCTAACTTGATCCCTTTCTCCACCTTGAGAGCCTCTTGGAATATATCATTCAAGCTTTCAAACCGGTGCAATTCCATTGGAGAAGAGATCTCCCTATTCAAACCTCCACAAAGCTTTGGTATGAGAGACCAGTCACCATCTAGCACGTTGGCCCTTGTCCTAGTCTTCTCAAATTCATCAAAATACTCCACCACGCTCTTGGTCCCTTGCCTCAAATTGTAGTATTTTTTGATTAATTCATCCTCATAGTTTGGAGGTAGAAACCGAGCCTCCATCATAGCTTTCAAAGCGGCCCAATCCCCATTGGCAATGAGCCCTTGTGTTTCCCTTTGTCTTTGCTTAGACTCCCACCAAGTAGAAGCATAGTTTTCAAATTGGGTGATGGCATACTTCACCTTTGTAGCATCTTAGACATTGTTTGTTTGAAAGATTCTCTCCATCTTGACCACCCACTCCAAGTATTCATCCGGATCACTCTCACCTTGGAAGGTAGGTAGGTTGACCTTGATAGTGTTCACCCCCCTATCTTCATCATGATACCTCCGTTGTCTACCATAACCCTCGTGGTCATAGTAGTCCTCATCACGATCCATCCTCCCTTGGTAACCTTCCCCAAATCGACCACCTCGACACCTAGCTCCCCCTCGACGGGCATTCCCCGGTTAGTGAAATGGGCCATTGTCATAGTTCTCATGCTCATGAAAAGCCTCATCTTCAAGTGGCCTTGGAGTGTCATCCCTTAGTTGTTCATTTCTTGGGAGATCATGAGTGGGATCCCTTGCTTGTGGAGTGACATTTGGAGAATAGGTATCTTGGACCACCATGTGAGAGTAGCGGTCATTGGCCCGAGAAATTAGGCTTGGTCCATCACCCCGCACCCCCACGGTTGGAGGTGTGCCAACTACTTGCTTACCCATTTTCCGAAGCTTATCCTTCCGAGATAGCTCATCAAACGTCTCTTGGATCATGGTTTTAACTTCCATGTCCGCCTCGACTTCCTTTTGAGCCATCGTACCTACAAATAATTAAACAAATAAAGTTAGTCGAAAGAGTCCTCACCGAGTCGCTCCTAAGTGTTTACACTCAAATTGATGTCACTCAATTTACTCGTGTTTGCACTCAATGCTCGGCTTTTACTCTCACCACACTTGCCTTTTTCCACTCTTTGGCTATTGCAAGTTTGTTCCTCGCATACTAAATCTGACTTGACAATCAAACTCAAGCTAATTCGGGATCGAAAGGAATTGTTGTGACCAGAAACGGACAGTTGAAACTGACGAAAGCAATTTAGGAAAGTTTAAAGAAATGGAAGAAAGAAAGGCACGAATCGAATTGGCACGAATTGGATTCGGAATTGGATGAAATTTTGTTTGTGATCTAGAAACTCACTGTTCTTGATGCTGAAATTGGGTTCCGGTTGATTGGAAACTGTTACGGGGTTGTTGCGAACAATCTGTCTAAGAATCTGTTTTTCTGGAAATTGTTGTTCATCGCAATCGCGTGAGTGCATCGCGTTCGCGAAGGCTTGCAGGTGGTACTGGCGCGATCGCGTAGGACTGTCGCGATCGCGTAGGCCTTTTAATTAGTAGCCTGCGCGATAGCGCTTGATTGTGCGCGATCGCGTAGGCTTCTGGGCTTGAAGCAGAACCCGATTTTCAAACCCACTTTTCAACTTGAATCTTCATAAACCACCGTATGTTTGCTCCAAATTTGAGATTTATACTCCTTGTTGGTCCGTGAACAAACCCCAGTAGTTGAATCTTCAATATCAACAACCAAATTCAAAAGCCCCAATTTCTTGATGAAGAACCCTAAATTTTCAATCCTTCAATTCAGCACCAAATTGTTGTTGTTTGATCAATTCCTTTTTGGAGTAGTTTCTAGACAACAATATCTTCAATTGGTAATAAAAATTTCACCCGAAAGAAACCTAATCCTAAGACTCATATTTTTGGATTTTTTTTTTTTTGACTTGATAAACAAAATTGGGTTAGCGATTGTTAAAACAAACACTACTCCAGCTCTGATACCAAATGATATAAAAATTAAAGACATGAAATTAAAAGACAAGAATTAAAGAAAGACCCAACTTGATTAGAGAAAAATTAAAGAAGTAAATTAGGAAAATTAGCCTAATTACCCCCCTTAATGACCTAAACAAGAGAACCAATTCTATTTGATCCTCAATTAGATGGTGTAATCACCTAATTTTGGCACGAATACAGAAAAATTGCTCAAAATAGCCGTGTTAGATTCTTAGGATTTTGCTGAAATTTTCCTAAATTTTAGTCTTTATTTTAACTAAAATTGTCATTAATTATGATAGAAAATATGAAAATTGCCAAAAATTGCCAAAAAATACTTGTTATGTGTTAAACTATGACTCTATGTTTAATTGTGATAGTATTGTAAATTTATGTGGTTTTAATTGTAGTAAATTATGTATGTTTTAAAAAGTTTAGAGTCTTTAATGGCCATTGGTAGAAATATATGTAGCCCAATCCTAAACCCGGTCCAATAGACCAAAGCCCACCCAAAGCCCTAGATATATAAGTTCTCTTTCCTCATTTTTCATCACTCACACCACCTAAGCTCAAGGCTTGGGGAAACCCTAGCAATTTTTCTCCTCACCATCAGAAAAATCCCGCCACCCCTCTCTGCCACCACCTTTCCGCCACCGGACCACAGCCTTCCGGTGGTCGGAAAAATACAAATTATACCATTCCGGAAAGCTATCGAGCCCCTCTATCCATTTCTTGTATTATTTTATCCAAACTCATAGCCGTTTTTTGCAGATCTGGCCTCAAAGTTTCGGTCAAACTTGAACTCCGGCGTTTTTTCCCTTTTTCCGGTAAGTGTTTGGTATTTCCCTTTTCTCTCACCCTCTTCTATCACTTTCCATACCCCACTTGCTCAAGATTCTTATTTTTTCCCCTCTTTTCTTGCTTGTGTTTTTTTTTTTGTTATGTTACTTACTTTCTTGCTTTTTCTTTTTCTTTATTTTTGTGATGTTGATTGTTCGTTGATGACCGTGCTATGATGGCATTTTGGGGGGCCATTCTACGACGTTTGGGGGCTGCTATGGTGAGTTTTTGCGGGCTGCTATGATGATTTTTAAATGATGTGACGAAGCTTGCGGGGCTGATTTGCTTTTTTCAGTTATTAGAACTCTTGAAAAGTTGAGTTTGGACTCTATTAGCTTAATTTAGAATCTGGTTGTATCTTTGGTTAATTGCAAGTTAGTTTGGTTTGTTTAGTTAAGCTAGGAAGCAAAATTTAGTTTAAAAGTCAGATTGTCATTTAGTTTGGGGGCTATTTTGTTTAGTTTAGTTGGGTTTGTTGATGTGATGGGCTGTCCTTTGAAATGACAACCTACTTTTAGCTTTTTGGGACAGCATAGGGTGGCTGAAAAGATGTCATTGGGCTGCTGTACTATCTCTGAAAATACTCAAGTGTAGGGGTGTGGGCTTGTACTTTTATGTAGTGAATTTTACATTGAGTAGACCTTTTTTAGTCTTCCTAACATAAAATGGATACATTATTCATTATTTATGTTATCTAGACATTTAACCATAGGCATTCCACTTATTATGGCCATTACTTCTCATATCAAACTTACCTAGTTTAAAGCCTATATTTATGGGATTTTATGGGTAATGACAATTAATATTCTGCATATCCATTTAAAGGTTTAAATCTAGGTTTAAATCTAATTAATTTCCTATCTTCCCTGTGTGCACTACTTCCATGATTCCTCCCAGATCCTGCCTTTTCCTTTTCCCTGTTCCATTGTTCAATCTTTGCTCTTCTCTCCTCACTTCCTTCCCTGCATAGGTTGTTCATATCAACAGTGGGCACGCCTAGACATCGAACTTTACAAACAGGATCCCTTCTCCAGTGGGTATGTATCAACTCTAACATGTTATGTACCAATCCATCACGACCTATCAAATTCAAAGCATCAGTTAAAAAGTTCAAAAGGCACATTGTTGTCATGCTCAAAATTCTAATAGAGCAAAAGGTACAAAATGAATGGAAGAATGAAGAAAAATTGAATGGATTCATGCTCAAAATTCTAAGAGAGCAAAAGGTACAAAATGAATGGAAGAATGAATAAAAGTTAGAGGATGTGATTAGTTATTCACTTATATTCATGTTGTATGCATTTTTTAATTGTTATGATTTTTGCAGTAGTATATAAGTGATATTGCAGAATATTTTTTCTATATTATGAATTTATTTTACATAGATGACAATATAACTGGAATATGCAACTATATCTGAGTATATTCAAGATATATGCATGGTATATTTATCTCGAATTTAACTATATCTGGTATATTTGAAATATATTCATGGTATATTCAAGAGATATTCATGGTATAAAGGGAATATGCAACCACATCTGAAAACTAACAGTGTAGGTATTCAAGATATATTCATGGTATATTTGCAAGGTTAATAATCATATGTGGTAATATCTTTGTTATCCGATCCTTTCACGCAAAAAAAATATTTAATGATTACAAATAATTTTGGTGGAACTAAATATATATATCCGTCAAAAATTTAAAAAGACAAAAGGAAAATCGAGCAAAGAAGATGATTTGGATGGAATAGGGCTCCATAATTTTCTCCTTATTGGGTGGGAGTTGAGCTCCTTAATTTTCTCCTTTTCTTAACTACTTTTTAGAAATAGAACTTAGACATATTTATATTGGGTAAATTTTGGCTAGCATATGTGAAGATGTTCAATGGCTATTTAAATGTAGGGCCATGGTATATATTTGGTTAGATATGAAATTTACCCTTTTATGTAAGTCTACACTCCACCTTTTGGGCCCTCAATTTTCAGCTATATAAGAGTGCATTTACTCCTCATTTACAACATCTACAAGTTGAAAACAACAAGAACAACCAGCTGAAAAAAAAAATTGAGAGCAAATACTTGAGAAAAAAAAATAGTAAGTTTAGGGGATAGATTTAGAACAAAAAACCTTCATACCAAGGGATTTTTGGGGTATAAATCTTAAGTCTTAAGGGTTTAAAAGGACTGTCTAGTTGCTGAATTTTGGTGACCTTGCTGTGTTCGTTTGCTTTGGTTTAAGCTTTGTGGGATCTTCATTGCAGTGCTCTAAGGTCTCGTTATATAGGTAAACACAAAGTTTAACCTTTGTATTTATTTTGAGTTTGTTATGCATGAGTAAAGATGGAAAGAAACTAGTATGTTTTAAGTCTTGAACTTTGCTTATTGTGTTAGAACTCTTTAAAACTTGTTTTTGTGCTAAAATAGAAAGGCTACTAGTACTTGTGAGCATGTTTAAAGTGTTTATAAAGTGTTGCTCTTGGTACGTTTGAATAAAAGGGAAGGAAAGTGAACGACAATTTGAAGTTAACAAAGGCGGATTTTATTTTGCAAGAAAAATGTAACACATTTTTAAGCTGGACTGTTTCTGCAAATATGGCCACGAGGTGTAATATCTTTTATAATCTGGACGAATAGACAATGACTAGGACGCTTAATTTGAAATTTGGCCACACCTTCACTTCGCAAGGAAACAACTCATTTGGAATATAGGAATGAAGGTGATTATTTTTGCAAACAAGATTCCAAAACGGCCCAGTTTTCGCAAATATTTCAGCCCACATCTTTGTTAAATGATTGGCAGTCTTGTTAAGTTTTTTTTTTCAAATGATAGTCGCAAGTTTGCGCTAAGGTATACCCAGCGGGTTACCTAAGACAATTTTGGTTAAACACATAAAAGCGTAACTTTAAATGAACGACAAAGATATAACAACCACGTTTAATAAATCAAAACGCGACGATAAAGCAACTGTGCTCGGCACAGGACTCGAGGGTGCCTAACACCTTCCCGAGAGTCAACTGAGGACCTTACCCGAATCTCTGACGTAGACCATTAGACGAGTCAAGGGTGTTCCAGGTACACCGCTTTGGTGACTTGGCACACCTTTAACTTGTCAAGTGGCGACTCCGATTTTCTCTTGAATAATTGTGTACCTTTAACACCCGTCATAACCTTTTAAATACGCAATTCTATTTATTTTAGTTTTTGTGTGTTAAAAAAGGGTCGTGATAGCTTGGCGACTCCGCTGGGGAAATTAGTGAAAACTAGAATCTCCGGCTTTGAAAACTTGTCGCATGTTTTAATTTATTAAATATTTGGTTGTTATATTCTTGCTGTTATCACATGAAAAGTTGAATGTTACTGTTTTAATTTTATTTGAATTGTAAATATACAAAATTGTCTTCTCTCGTACACCTCTGAGTCTTCTGGAACACTGCACACATGCATGCCAGTTTCGCTTTGTCGGCTGGAATTTTCTGTCGTGTCTTCGCACACAAAAAGTTAACCCTATTTTAGGAGGAGGTGTGTTGGGTTAGGCCGTTAGACGTTGTCGATCGGTACCCCCGAGGCACTTCCAAATTGCTAGAAACTATAGAACATGAACCTATTGAGTCACCTAGAGTTGAACCTGTGCTTTTATCTAGACCGATTTATTTGCATGTCATTAGACTTAGTGAGGTGCGGCACACCGGTACCGCACTTGTCTAGGATGACTCCCTGGCATCGAGATACGTCCGAAGTATTTTTTGTGTTGCATTTAGGAAGAAGGGTCGTCATGCTGACCGAATCGGGGAAGGGCGGATTTCAAAAGAAATGAAAAAAAAAAGAGAAAGAAAATGAAGGATAGAGAGGAAATAGGGTGAATTCCAGTTTGTGGATGTCTTGTTTTAATACATTTCCTATTTTGGGTCATGCTGTCTAAACAGAAAATTTTTTGCAAAGATTTATGTGTCGGAAAGATTTTGAGTCAGTTTTTATGTCGTCATAATGGCGAATTTTTTCCAAAAGAAAAAGAAAAAAAGAAAAAATTCATGCCAAAGTTGTCAAATTTTCTGGAGATAGTCTTGATATCGTTATAGTGGCGAAATATTTTAAGTTTCCAAGTGCCCTGGTTGGCCAAGGATTCTTTTTGGTTCAAATTCACGCCGTTATAATGGTAAAAATTTTGAAAATTGCTAAGTCCCATTGTGACAACCGTGATATGCCTAATTTTGTGGAAAGTATAAGAGCCTGTTTCGTTTTGGCAACAATATTTTGAGTCAATTTTTCACGTCTCTAGAATGGTAATTTTCTAGCCTTTGTCACCAGCAGAAGAAGATCTCGAGGAGTCACTTGAGTTGTACTTAGGGGAGCCAGCTGATTCTGAGTCAGGGTTGCCTTAGCAGATACATCAGTCCGAGATGATGCAGCTTATTATTTTGTTTTGTCACTCATTTAGCGTCTCGACATATTGTATTTTATGTATCTTTTTGGACTTAGTAGTGATAATTTATTTTTATTTTTAGTCATTTGTACGTTTCTAAGGTTGTGCCTTAGAGCACTGTATGTCTTGTACTCTCTTTAGTAATGGAAATCTTTTGCTTATTTTATGTGTCGATTTATTTCACCTTCTGGCCTCTCTTTGAAAAAAAAATGAAAAAAAGAAAAGAGAAAAGAAAGAAGCTCAAACAATACACTTGGGAATCTAATCCAAACCGTTTCGGGATGATGCATGACGACCTTAGGCTTGTAGGCACGCTCGGCTTGTAAATATTGTGTTCTCTAACCTGTTTTGTTTGCGACAAGTCTAGATTACCAGTGATTTCGTGCAGCACTCTGCCATTACCCAATTCTCGCACAATTAAAGGGATCTGAAATTCCATTTGGTAACATGGCCACTGAAGGAGATAAATCTGATGCCGGTTCCGAGGAAAATGAAAAGACGACAGAGGAGGTCCAAAGCTTGAAACAATTCCTGGTAGACATGCATCATGCGATGACCATGGGACAGGCACCCCCTCCCATGCCAACCCTCTTAGATGGGCTTGTGCCAACAGCGATCCAGCGAGCACCGGGCACATCTACAGCAGTCGAGGATCCGACCTATCCTCCTGGTTTTGGCCCTAACCATGGTGCAACGAAAGTGGCTGAAGTGCGCCCTCATGCGCCACAACCACCACCTCCACCACAAGGGCAGTATGGTCCACCTCCACTACAGGGACAGTATGGCCCACCTCCCCCACAGGTTCCAGTTTTTCGAGGCCCAGCTAGGCCTGCCATGGCCAGTCCAACAGTGAACCACATCTCCAAGCTGGGGATCATCATTATGATCAGCACCATGAACCCAATTTCCGACACAGTGACTCATATGATCAGGGGTTCCATCGCGAGTCTCAGGTTGAGGTTGATCGATCAGGAAAGCTGGATGAGAGTGAGGTTCTGCGAAAGGTGAAAGGACTAGACAAGCAGTAAGGACCATTCAAGGATACGGAGATCATACTAACATCTCTTTCAAGGATCTTTGCCCCTACCCCGAATTGCAATTGCCAGAGGGGTTCATAGTGCCAAAGTTCGATCTATACACTGGGCAGGGAGACCCAAGAGTTAATATGAAGACCTACTGCAACAAAATGAGAGGGGTCAAGAAAGACAAGCTGTTGATAGCATACTTTTCTGAAAGCTTGGGGGGCGCAGCTGCCGAATGGTTCATGAGGCAGGATTTAACTAAATGGCTGACATTTGAGGATATGGCGCAGGCATTCTACGACCAGTACAAGTATCACATCGAAGTTTTTCCAGATCGATCCTCTTTGGATGCGATAAAAAAGAAGCCAAGTGAAAGTTTTAAGGAGTATACCCTCAGATGGCGCGAGCAAGCTGCTCGAGTAAACCCCACAATACTGGACGATGACATGGTTTGTTTGTTCATTGAGGCGCAAGATGAGGCGTTCTATGGTGCATTGATTGCCGCCTTCAAAAAACCATTTAGCGAAGTCGTCAAAATGGGAGAAATGATTGAGAGAGGGGTCAAAGCTGGTAAGATTGTGAGCCAGACTGCATTAAAGGCGACTACATAGGCTGTGCAAACTGGGGCAGCGGGGTTTGGTAAGAAGAACTAAGAAGATGTGGCCATGGTAGGGTCAGGTCCGCAAAGGTGGAGTGAGGAGCGATACAATCAACATAGTTTATACCAAGCTCCACAAATACACCCTCCACAACACTACTACACCCCACAAAATCTACAGTATTCCGTCCCTCCACTCCAATACTCAATCCATACAATGCAACCATATGCTCCAATATCATCTTATCCGCAATGGCGCGCTCCAGCCCCACATCCTATATATCCTACTCACCAAACTCCACATAACCAATTTCAAACTCCACCGAACTTTCCCCACCGACCAAGAGGTCCTCCAGGTTTTTGCCTAAAAGCTGAGTACAAAAAGGTGCATCAAGAGAAAAAGAATGAGTTCACGCCAATTGGAGAATCTTATGCCGAACTTTTTCAGAAGTTGCAAGCTTTGAACATACTGAAACCGATCAATGGAGGAATGCATCCTAGGGATAGGGTTGACGACTCTCGTCAATGTGCTTACCATTCAGGTGCATCGGGGCATGACACTGAGGATTGCCATTTTCTCAAGAAAGACATCCAAGCTTTGATTGATAATGGTCAGATTCAAGTCGAGGGCTCAGATGCACCCGATACCAACAAGAACTCATTGCATGTCCATGATGATGTACATATGGTGGGTGTGGTATGTGGAGAAGATTGGAGAGCTGAATCTGCAATGCCGATAGTACCTGTTGGTGATGTGTCAATTGGGGCTAACCAAATGCTTGTGACCGTGAACTGTGTTCCTGAAATAGTGTTTGGGGTAGTAGACAGAGTAAGGGGTGAAGAAATGAAGAAGACGAACATGTCTCTCAAGAAGCCAATTCCATATCTTACCCTGTCATTCATCAATCCTAAAAAAGTGAAGTCTACGTTGATGGGAGTTGGAGAAAATGAGGAAAAGCAGAAGATGTCGCCAGATTCAGGGAATTTCTTTGGTATCAGCATGGTACATCTTGGTGAAGGGCTCAGCAATGCCTAGCAATGGAAAACTAGCCCTGACTTGCAATTGAGTGACTGTGAAATATTGTAGCTTGTTTTGCTAATCTTTCTGTGTACTTGGTTATTTAAGGGTTGTAATCCAAGTGCATTATTTTGCTTATTTTGATGTTCAAATCCTTCTATCTTTAATTCAATGAAAAGCGAGATCTTTTCTCGTCTCGACATTATTTCTCTTATTTTCTTTCTTGGTCTTTTTTTCTTAGTATTCAGTTTTATGTTTTCTCGGCCTTAATAACATGACATGCGCGCGGAATTCACATCTTGATCTAAACACGTGCTCTGGCATTGTGAGCTATCTGAGTAGTAAAAAGGGATAAAAGAGAGGGTGAAATAAGTTGGAAATTAATCATTATCCATCTGATAAGGGAGATCAGTGAGAAGTTCAAATCGTTTTTGGTCGCTTTGGCCGAATTTGAAATACCAGTTTTGAGAACCATCGTTGAAGTAGAAGTCGAGGACACGTGTGGATTAATCCAGGTCAATTGATTGAACTATTATTTGTGTGAGGTATTCTCGGATCGGGATGACGAACGGCTTTCATTTCTTCTACCCAAACACTATATCCTTTTGTCAGTCCTTTTTTTTTAAACCTTGTTCTGTGTTTTCTTTGGCCTACCCTTCCTTGGAATCAATTTGAGGTGACTAAAGAAAAAAAAAAGAAAGAAAAAGAAAGAAAAAAAAGAAAAGAAGAAAAATCTACCTCAGCGGTAGAGCTACGTCTGACCTGATTCCTCTCAAAAGGATACGTAGGCAACCATTCGGGTGCGATCATAACAGGGGAAAGTTTATTTTTCCCCTGTTGTTTCTTAGTTCCCCAAGAAACCAAACACTCACCAAGAAAATGTTCCATACCTGAGGTGCTTTTTCTATCAACAAGGAAACCTGCATAGTCAGCATCAGTATATCCAACAAGATTAAAAATACCACCTTTTGGATACCATAGTCCCAAGGGACCAGTTCCCTTCAGATACCTTAATATTCTTTTAACAGCTTTCAGATGAGATTCCTTAGGATCTGATTGGAACCTAGCACATAAACCAACACTGAACACAATATCAGGTCTACTAGCAGTTAGATAAAGTAGAGAGCCTATCATACCCCTATACAATTTTTGATCAACTGATATTCCATGTTCATCAAGATCCAATTTTGTGGCAGTGGCAATAGGTGTGTCAATTTCTTTAGCATTATCCATATCAAATCTTTTAACTAATTCCTTAACATACTTTTGTTGATGGATCATAGTTCCATTTGAGGTTTGCTTAATTTGTAAACCCAAAAAGAAATTGTGTTCACCCATCATGCTCATCTCAAATTCACTCCCCATCAAGTTTGCAAATTCCTTACTTAAGTTTTCACAAGTAGCATCAAAGATTATATCATCTACATAAATTTGAACAGTTAAGAGATGCTTACCTAGGGACACCAACATTGAGTCACCGTCTATTGATTCTATTCCTATTGTTTGTGAGTTTGCTGATGTGTTTCCAGAGGATTTACCGGGTGTTCCTCCTGATAGAGATATTGAATTTGGCATAGATGTTGTTCCGGGTACGCAGCCTATCTCTATTCCTCCTTATCGTATGGCTCCTGATGAGCTGAGAGATTTAAAGGAGCAGTTGCAGGATTTACTTAGTAAGGGAATTATCAGACCCAGTGTTTCACCTTGGGGAGCTCCAGTATTATTTGTTAAGAAGAAAGATGGCTTGATGCGGATGTGTATTGACTATAGGCAGCTGAACAAGGTGACGATAAAGAACAAGTATCCGTTGCCTCGTATTGATGACTTGTTTGATCAGCTGCAAGGAGCTAAATTCTTTTCTAAGATTGACTTGAGATTTTGTTATCATCAGTTGAAGATTCGTGAGAGTGATATCCAAAAAACGGCCTTCCGGACCCGTTATGGTCACTATGAGTTTCTGGTTATGTCATTTGGGCTTACGAATGCCCCGGCAGCTTTTATGGATTTGATGAACCGAGTGTTCAGGCCTTACTTGGACTTATTTGTCATTGTCTTTATTGACGATATCTTGATTTATTCCCGTAGCCGAGCGGAGCATGAGGAGCACTTGAGAGCTGTTATGCAGACACTTCGGGTTCAGAAGTTGTACGCCAAGTTCTCTAAATGTGAATTCTGGTTAGATTCTGTGGCATTCTTGGGTCATATTGTATCTAGTGAAGGCATTAAAGTTGATCCGAAGAAAATTGAGGCAGTTCGGAATTAGCCACGACCTACTTCTCCGACAGAGATACGTAGTTTCCTTGGCTTGGCAGGGTACTACCGGCGATTTGTTCAAGGGTTTTCTTCTATTGCAGCTCCGCTGACCCGTTTGACTCAGAAAGCTGTGCAGTTTCGATGGTCAGAGGAGTGTGAGGCGAGCTTTCAGAAGCTCAAATCCTTATTGACTACTTCTCCAGTATTGATTCTTCCTACTGGTTCAGGTGGGTTTGTAGTATATTGTGATGCCTCTCGTATCGGTTTGGGGTGCGTTTTAATGCAAAATGATAGGGTTATTGCATATGCATCGAGGCAGCTGAAGGTGAGTGAGAAGAACTACCCTACCCATGACTTAAAGTTGGCAGCGGTTGTGTTTGCATTGAAACTCTAGAGGCACTATCTTTATGGTGAGCCTTGTGAGATTTTCACTGATCACGAGAGCTTACAACACCTATTTAATCAGAAGGATTTAAATGGTAGGCAACATAGATGGCTTGAGTTGATCAAGGATTATGATCTTACCATTCGTTATCACCCGGGAAAGGCCAATGTTGTAGCTGATGCATTGAGCCAGACGTCTATGGGTAGTCTTGCATATTTAGATGCTGATATGAGGCCCTTGGCGATTGATTTGCAGTCTTTGACTAACCAGAGGGTTAGAGTATTCAGCCCAGTGCCTGACAGGGTGTTTGCTTGTATGATGACCCAGTTTTCTCTTGCCAATCAGATCAAGGAGAGGCAGTATGAGGATTCTTAGAGTTGCGAGATACGACCCTAAGTGGGGGAGCGTCAGAGTTTACAGTTGGTGATGATGGTGTCCTTCGTCTCAACGGTCGTTTGTGTGTTCCTAATGTTGATGACTTGAGGCGGTTTGTATTGGATGAGGCACACATCTCGCGATATTCCATTCATCCCGGTACCACTAAGATGTATCATGACCTTCGTGAGTTATACTGGTGTAAGGGAATGAAGAAGGATGTTGTTGATCACGTGTCTCGATGCTAAAACTGTCAGCAGGTCAAGTACAAGCATAGAAGACCCGCAGGTTTATCCCAAGCATTACCTATTCCCGAGTGGAAGTGGGAGATGATCACTATGGACTTTGTTGTTGGTTTGCCTAGGACTTTGAGACAGCATGACTCGGTTTGGGTGGTGGTTGATAGACTTACCAAGTCTTCTCACTTTATTGCAGTGAAGACTACAAATTCAGCAAAGAAGTTGGCTCAGATTTTTATTGAGCATATTATCCGATTGCATGGTACTCCACTTTCTATTATTTCTGATAGAGGCTCTCAGTTCACAGCACAGTTTTGGCAGTAATTTCAGCGAGAGTTGGGAACTAAGGTTCAGCTTAGTACTGTATTTCACCCACAGACGGATGGTCAGTCAGAGCGGACTATACAGATACTAGAGGATATGTTGAGAGCTTGTGCGCTGGACTTTGGTGGTCATTGGGATGACCATTTACCCCTAGCAGAATTCGCTTATAATAATAGCTACCAGTCTTCTATTCAGATGGCACCATTTGAGGCTTTGTACGGGCGTAGGTTTCGCTCTCCAGTGGGATGGTTTGAGTCTGGTGAGGTGATTGCTTTAGGTCCGGATTATGTGCAGCATACTTTGGATAGGGTACGGATTATTCAGGATCGCTTACGGACTGCTCAGAGTAGGCAGATATCATATGCAAATCGGAGGACCTGGGACTTGGTGTTTATGGAGGGTGATTTGGTTTACTTAAAGGTGTCACCGATGCGAGGTGTGATGAGATTTGGGAAGAAAGGAAAATTGAGTCCTCGTTTCATTGGCCCGTTTGAGATTATTCAGCGTATTGGTAATGTTGCTTATAAGCTTGCCTTACCCGATTCGATGCCGGTTCATCCAGTTTTTCATGTTTCTATGCTTCGGAAGTATGTTCGTGATCCTACTCAAATTATTGAGGTGAATACAATTAAGTTGGATGAGGATCTAACTTATGAGGAGGTTTCGGTTGCTATAATTGAACGGGATACACGCAAGTTAAAATCAAACAAAAATTCTGTTAGTAAAGGTGCAGTGGCGAAACCGTCCACATGATGAGGCTACTTGGGTGATTGAGGCGAGTTTGCGAGAGAAATATCCGTACTTGTTTGAGACAGCAGGTATGTGTCATGACACTTGTTAGTCGAAATTTGCTTATGTCTTTTATCTATTGGCTCTTGTGCAATCGTGTGGGGCCTATATATTTAAATATGTTCTTGAGAGTCGTTTGGTTGTAGTCCTTTAGGCGGACTTCGAGTATCGTTCGAGGACGAACGAGAGTTTAAGTGGGGGAGAATGTAATGATCCTATATTTTATAAATATTATCTTTTAGTTATTCCCTCATATTTATTTTAATCATCATTATAGGAAAATTATTCGTGTAAAGAGTTTGAAGGAGGGGTAGAGGTATAATTATGAGTAATTGTTGGACCAATTAGATATTATCCCTATTAGTTGGTATTTAAGAAAAGATATATAATAATATAAAATTTAAAAAAATGGAGAAGTGGGGTGCGTCCATGCTAAACAGCTCTAGTCACGTTATTAGTATTGCAAAATTACTTTGTTTATAGGTTTAGAGTACGACATAATTGAGAGCCGCAGTTCGGTTTTTTTGGGATTCGTGGAGCTTCATCAGGTACTAAATATTCTCTCACCCTACTATAGTTTTGGTAGCCTTTGGTTTGATTTTGTAGACTCAAATAACTTGGGCGATGATAAGTGATAGTAAAGGGGTGCAATTGTGTGATTAGAATGATGGTATTCATAATGGAGATGGAATCAATGATTGGATAATTATGACTTGTTAGTGATATGAGTTTCAAAATATTAATATTTACTACTGCAAGTTAGTCGTTGTCAATTGAGGAGGTATGGTTTCAGTACCTTGGGAGACAATTATTATTTCCAATGGTATTAAAATAGTTTGCTAAGTAAGACACTAGTTGATTAGGCAATTGATGACTTGCCAAGTTAATCCAATTCCACTGCCGAAAGTGGGAAATGTAATTCATATTGCTTACTGATTCAATATTCCATGTTATGGTGGACTCTATTTTAGTACAGTTACAGAACGCACATACGGTGTAACTTTTAGTAATAATTTATTTTATTAGGTAGTGAGATTGAGATTGGAAATTTGACCGAATAGCGTAAATTGATTCCTATTCTATTTTCTTATTTAGAGCAAGATAGTTTGGAGGAGGTTTGACGTGAAAAAATTATTGTTGAACAATACGTTGCTTCTTCGGACAAAGGTAGGTGGTTCTATCCCTTTCTTTGGTGGAACTAGTCCACACGGGATATTGTACATACGTTCCTTGTATGTGCACTGCCCTAGGTGTAACCTTTTACACCTTTTCGTTGTATTTAAATGTTTACTTGGAATATGTGTTGTTTTTCCTTGATTGTGTTTACTCCTGGTTGTTTAAAGTATTGCAAGTTATGTGTATGTTTGACATGAAAATTTATGATTACTTTGATATGTCGGAGTTGGTCCAATTGATAATGTTTCGGAGTTTGTCCATTTGATAGCCTCAGAGTTGGTCCACTATCTATTTTAGAGTTGGTACATTTGATAGCCTCGGAGTTGGTCCACTATCACATCTTTTCGGAGTTAGCCCACATATTCTGTTGGTTTATTAATTGAGTTTACTTGTTGGTTCTTGAATGAGATTTATTGATGTTGAATGGTGTGATTGGATGGACTATTTAAATAGCGAATTATAACATGTTTCTTTTTCTCCCTCCTCTATTCTGTTAATTTATTGCTCAGACAAGCTTCCTGTCTTTCATAGAAACTAGTCTACCTACCTACTAAGTCCTTTTGAGTTACGTTATTTTCTTTATTGTTTCTTATTATCTGTTCGGGCAGATACGGTTCCGAGTACCAGCGAGTCCCGTGGCCAGAGTTGAAGATTTTCCTATTGATCAGCGGTGAGCCAACCATCCTCATTCCGTGGTGGCGCACCTTTCTATTATTTCATTCCTGACATTTATTGTTTCAGACTTTCGGGATATTTTATTCAACATTTATCTTATAGATATTCATGGCTTATGGTAGAGGACTAGACCTTTTGTTTGCACTATGGGATATTCTGCGTATTTCAGTAATAAATGTCATAACTTGAACTTTATTATATTATTTTTTTAATATTATTGAGGTTAATTGTTAATATAGCGAGTGGGTTCGCCCGATGGGGTTTGTTCGGGTGCCCTCACGACCATCCAGGATTTTTGGGTCGTCACAATGCATAATCCCTGAAATGGCATTGAAATACTACAATCCAAAAAGCTTAAGACTAGTGATGTTGGGCGTACATTCCTATATTTTGATATCTATTTATTGGAGATTTTAATGTATTTAAGCGATTAACTATGCCTAACATTATCTATTTCTTGGTGTTTCACTACTTGATGAAGCAGGGAACCTTGTAGCATTTTTTGGAGTGAAAAGGAGCTTGTGGCGCAACAATTGAAGGAAGCTAAGATTGATGCCTAGCATCCAGGTTAACATCCGAATGCAAGGCCTTGCAGATACAAAACTGAATTTCAGCGCGCACAATTTTAAAGTAAAGCAAAGTCAACAACGTGAATACTCCTTGAGCTGCAGACTTCCATATGACTCGAACAAATCCAACTGGGACTAAGAATTCAAAGTAACAAGCCAAAAACTTGGAAAATACAAGTCCACAAGAACTGGGAAAAGAAGATCCTACAGCAAGATGAAGCTGGAAATACAATTTAGATTAGGATTTTTTAATTCCAATTAAAGTAAGAAACTGTAATGTGTATATAAGCTCATAGTTTATCAGATTTCTAGATCATCAATTCATACAATTGAAGGCTAGGAGCTAGGAGCAATTTCACAGGATACTATACAGGGTTCTTATTCTTCTTCTCTCTTACAACTTATGTTATTTCAAATTAATAGTTGGATTTCTATCATGACTATGTGTAGCTAAATTCCTTGTTCTTGGGTTATGGGTTTACCATGAATGTTGATATTTAAAAGTTAATTTAATTTAATTAATTTATCACTTTGGGTTATTTATTCATATCATGTGCTCAATTATTTGATTGTTTGGTAGCAGTTAAATACTATCTACGAATCTTGAATTGAACTTGGGAAAGAGAATTTTAGATTGTTATAGGATTGAATATGGCAAGTTCTTGAACATCTGCATCGGGGAACAGATTCGCAACTAGGATTAGAATATACCTTTTTGCCTTGCTTAATCACTTTACAGGAATTCTTAATGCATTTTTGTTAATTCTAATTCCATAGGAACATAGGCGTTAGATTAACTTAAATAGATGAGTAGGAAATCGGAAGATTCCTATAAGTAAAATTAACCCTGTCGATTAGTAAGCCAGATGAATTAATTATTTAAATTAACTGAAGAATTCAGCAGGATTGGCAGATATCCCATAACCCTGGAATAGTTCCTCCCCTTGATAACCAAAACCTTATTTGTTTGTTTTGATCAAATTACTTTCTTTAGTTATAATTTTAGTTTAAAATTTTAATTTTTAGTTACATCTTTAATCCACGAAACCAACTCTGCTTATTTAGATAATTTGAAATCGTTTAATTCAGTTAATAGTTAACAGCAGTCTCTGTGGGACGATACTCGATCTTATCACTTTATTACTTGTCGGCCACGTATACTTGCGTGTGCGTTTGGGAGCAACAAGTTTTTAGCGCCGTTGTCGGGGACTGAATAATTGACTGTTTTATTTTTGAACGATTATTTATTGTCTATTAAGGTTTAATTTTTTGTTTTGAGTTTTTGTAAT
Organism: Petunia axillaris subsp. axillaris; assembly: GCA_029990575.1. Classification (NCBI taxonomy): domain Eukaryota; kingdom Viridiplantae; phylum Streptophyta; class Magnoliopsida; order Solanales; family Solanaceae; genus Petunia; species Petunia axillaris. Next base: position 163,411,899 of record JARKNS010000003.1, read on the forward strand.
ATTTTAGGTAATAGTTCTTTCATGCGAAAGGATAAGAAGGTTGACAACCTCGAACCTTTTGATCCCGAACCTGAAAGGACATTACATCGGTTGAGGAAAGAAGCAAGAGATCATAGAACACTTGAATTAGTACTTGTTGCTTTACCTGTAGGAATGGGGGACAATCAAGCTTTAGCCGTGCGAGATGTCGCTCTCCCTAGTTTGGATGGTGTGGCTCCGAGTATTATTAAACCTGTTACTGGACATTTTGAGATTAAGCCCGGCATGATACAGCTATTACATGCGACGGGGCAATATGTTGGATTACTACACGAGGACCCACAACAACATATCATGAATTTCTTGGAGATCAGCGACACCTACACTCCAACAGGCGTTTCAACTGACTATGTCCAATTGACACTCTTCCCATTCTCATTGATTGGGGCAGCAAAGAAGTAGTTAAAGACTGAAAAGCCTGGGTCTATCACAACTTGGGATGCTTTGGCTAAGAAATTTTTGGCTAAATTCTATCCCTCTGCTAAAACTACTAAGATACGGAGTGAGATCATGTCATTCAGACAGCGAGAAGGAGAATCTTTATATTCCGCTTGGGGGAGATTTAAGGCGCTCTTGAGAGATTGCCCGCACCACAACCTATCTAATGAGGTGTTGGCTCATACTTTCGTGGAAGGACTGAATGCTCATACAAAGATCGTGGTAGATGCTGCTGCGGGTGGCCAAGTCTTGGCTTTGAACTTTAATGAGATTTACGAACTACTAGATAAATTTTCTCAAAATAATCCCGACTGGCAGGATGATGGTAGAGTTCCAAGCCAAAAGACAGCTGGAGTACTTCAATTGGATGCCTTGTCAGCGCTAACTGCAAAGATGGATGCTTTAGCCAACCAGATCAGTAAGATATCAATACCTCCAACTCAACAACAAGTTCAACCTGTTCATCAAGTGCAACAATTCCAAAGCTTTTGTGAAGTTTGTGGAGAAGATCATGCTGCAGATGTGTGCCCTGCCAACCCAGAGTCAGTTTGTTATGTGGGAAATCAAAATAGATATCAGACACAAAATCAGACTCAGTTTGGTAATACATAGAACCCCAACTGGCGTAACCATCCAAATTTCTCTTGGGGTGGTAACCAAGCCAATCAAGGTAATATGAGAGCTCAGAATAACTATCAAAATTTGCAACCTCAGGCCCAGCCACAGCAGACATCCAATTCAGTTGAAGAGTTGATGAAGCAAATGTTAGCCAGCCAGCAGAAAATTTTAGCCGATAATGCAGCCAATGCACAAGCCATAGAGGATCTTGCTAATGCTCAAAAGGACTTAGAATGCCAAATAGGTCAGCTAGCTGGAGCACAAAATACTAGACCACATGGTGCCTTGCCTAGAGACACTGAGAAAAATCCAAAAGGATATGTTCAAGCCGTTACTTTGTGGAATGAGCGAGCTTTAGAAGAAGTACCTCCAAAACTAAAGAAGTCTGTTGGTGAACTAGTGCCAAACAATGAAAAAGAAACTGAAAAACAAGATAAAAAAGTGGTAGAGAAGCAGCCCGAACTTGATATTGTTAGACCACCACCGCCCTTCCCTCAAAGGCTTCAAAAGCTAAAAATTGACGCAGCTTGTAAGAAATTTTTGGAGATCTTGAGTCAAGTACAAGTCAATATTCCTTTGGTGGAACTTTTACGAGATGTTCCAAAATATGCTAAGTACATCAAGGATATTGTTGCTAATAAAAAGAGATTGACCGAGTTCGAGACAGTTGCACTTACTGAGGGGTGCAGTTCTAGAGTATGAAGTAAGCTTCCTCCAAAATTGAAAGATCCTGGGAGTTTCACTATTCCTATAAAAAATTGGTAAACATTATGTTGGACGAGCTTTATGTGATTTAGGTGCTAGCGTGAATTTAATGCCATCATCGGTATTTCGGAAGCTGGGCCTGGGTGAACCGAGACCAACCACAGCGACTCTACAGTTACCCGAGGGAGTTATTCAAGATGTTCTTCTTCAAGTAGGCCAATTCATTCTTCCAGTTGATTTTATAATTTTGGATTATGAGGCTGACAAATAGGTTCCTATCATATTGGGAAGAGGATTCTTGGCTACTGCTGATGCTGTGATTCGAGTTAGAGCGAGAAAGATGACCATGAGGGTGAATGATGAAGAAGTTGTTTTTAATGTGTTTCGGGCTACTCAACTTCCATTGCATTATGAAGAGTTATCTATGGTAAAAGTAGTGGGTGAAGAGTTGACTGAGTCTGAGAATGAATTTTTGGCATCTAACGAGGATTCTCTGGAGAGAGGATTAGTATATGAGGACAATGTGCTCAATGATGATGAAACTGAGGAATACTTAGAGATTCTCAACATGGAATGCCAATATGTTCAAGTGTGGAAGAAGTTTAAGGAGCTATATAGAGCGCTGACATTAGCTCCTCCTAAACCGTATATTTAGGAGGCTCCTATTCTCGAACTCAAACCTTTACCGGCTCACTTACGTTATGCTTACTTGGGTGAGGGTAATAGCTTGCTGGTAATTAGTCACGACCCAACTTAGGGCCGCGACGGATGACCAACACTAAGTGTAATCCTACTGCTAATATGCTAACCATTATAACTGATAAACAGAATAAGCATAAACCTAGCTGATAAGGAGTATGCAATGCAAATAGCTGACAAGGCTAACATAAGCTGACATACATAACATACCGACTGCACCACACAGGGACATATCTACAGGCCCCTAAGAGTGATGAACTGAATATACAAAGGACGAGATAAGGCCCCGCCATACCCAAGCTGGCTGACTGTACACATACCAAAAGATAAGTAACTCCGGGAGTAAGCGGAGTGACTCCAGTAGCTGATAGATGGCCTACTAACATGGTCCAAGCATTGATCTATCTGCACCTGCGCGGCATGAAACGCAGCGCCCCAGAAAAGGGCGTGAGTACGATATGTACCAAGTATGTAAGGCATGAGCATATAATATGTCATATCTGAATGAAACTGTAGGCTGGAATATAAATATGTAAACATGAGCTGGAGCATAGCAATATAGCTGGAAATCTGAAGAACGTACTAAACATGATATGAATATAAGCTGAAGTCTAGCTGAATCTAAACCTGAAGACTGAGCTGAACTATACTGATAAATAACTGTAATATGACTGATAGCTGGTTACTAGAAACTGGAACTGATAACTGTCAACTGATACTGACGCTAAGAACTGGTGGCTGATAACTGAGAACTGATAACTGTCAACTGATACTGACGCTAAGAACTGGTGGCTGATAACTGAGAGCTGATAACTGGTACCGAGCTAAAGCTGAACTGTTATCTGAACTGGTACCTGTCTGGCGTTATGGGCTATATCCCCCCAAATCAGGTAACTAAAAACCGGAACTAGCCTCATGTATAATCATGCAGTGCATATTTTGGCTATATACGCATATATAACAAAACTGGTGGGTGTTATGGGCTATATCCCCCCCAGCCAGTAATATCTAGTCTCTCTGGTCAGAGTGTGTGAATGACACCCGGTCACACTAGGTGTTTCAACTCCCGCCTGAACCAGAGGGGCTGTATCCCCCAGACGGGTAGTATCACGCGCGATCGGACTGTGCGTCCAATGTCCAGCCTCTATGGGGGACTCCAAATCACACATAACATGATCACAATATAAGCATAAGCATGTATGAGGCATAACACATGTGGCGACAATATATATGGACTCAAAGGAATGATAAGAAAACTCTGGATGGAATTGTAGACACAACCTGAAACTTAGAATTTGTCTAACTCTTTGATTTTTATAAAAATTTCGGCAGAGTTTCCACTGAAACTGGATGATACGCAAAAGCAGAACCAGCACTATACTATACACGGGAATGGATACCCGGATAAACTGATAACATAAACAAATTAACTGGATAACAAGATGAGAGTGGCGTAACAATTCCACGGATGTACAGAATTTCTAGACAGTACCAGCGTCCTGTATTGCATCATAGTTTTGAGGGTGCATATAAAAGTTATAGACCTCATAGTCTTCATGAAAGTTTTAGATATATGTATTAGGATTCTGGAGATTCTTAAATCATCTTAATATCAATTTTTATAAGGAGTTATGATCAATATACTAACACCTGTCCAAAGTTCAAAACAATTTTCCAGATTTTGAAACGTTTTGCCTTTCTGATTTGGACGTCTTTCACCTTGGATTTTAGTACCAAATTAAGTATATACAAGGTTTCCTTGGTACCATACAAGTTTCTCACAAGAAAAACTAAGTTTAAAACTAATAAGAGCTTCAAAATCTAAATGATACATGCCTTGCCAAAAGAAAGGTTTAGCCTTACATACCTTTGATGTTTCTAGCTTCTAAACTTCGTTTCCTTTGAATTCCACACCTTCTAAAGCTTAAACAAGCTATAAAATAGAATTTAGATACTTTACTTAGCTATGAAGTAATTCTAAAACTCAAACTATAGACGAAATTGAAGGTAGCATAATGTTACCCTAATCGCGTAGAGCGTTTTGACGCAATCCATCTTCCGTTTCGTGTCAAAATTGATGTTCTATCTTCAAAATCATAGAAAAATGGATTCAAACTGAAAAGGCTCTGTTTATATCATGGTTTTACTGGAAATGTCGAGAGAGAGAGAGAAATTTCTCTTTTATAATAAAAACATTTCATTTCTAGTCCTCTTTGCGCTTATGTCCCTTTTTCTGGTCTGACTTCTGACGCTCATATCTTTTTATCTATAAGTTATATGAGCAAACCGTTAAAAGTGTTGGAAACTAAACTCCAAGACCTTCAATTTGGTATATGATATGTCCCCAAAAGACTTCATATAACACATCAAATTAATTGCTGAAAAAGCTCCGTTACAAGGCAATTCCTTAGTCGGTTTTTCCGCAACTTAAATCTGATTTTTTCCAAAATTTATATTCAACATATAAACATCATATATGGTCATATTATTACTTTAAACTCACTTAAATCATTCTTAACATGATATTATAATGATATACGTCAATTTAGACGTACGGGGTGTAACAATATTCGCCCGTTAGGATCATTCATCCTCGAATGTTAAATGAAGTATGTAGAAGCATTAAGCAACGATCTGTTACATACTCGAAGTAATGAAGAGATGTGTATATTTGGCCCTCATGTCATTTTCAGCTTCCCAAGTTATTTCTTCTATATTATTGCTTTTATATAGCATCTTAACTAAAGGAATGTCTTTCGTCCTTACTCGACGAATCTGCCTCTTTAAATTGCAACTGGCACCTCCTTATTAGTCAACTGTTCTGTAATCTGTACATCCTCTACTGGTACAACTCTAGAAGGATCTCTGACACATTTTTTTAGCATAGAAACATGGAATACTGGATGTACCTCCTGAAGGTCTGCTTGAAGGTCTAACTCGTAGGCTACACGCCCAACTCGCCTGATAATCTGATATGGACTAATAAATCTAGGGCTAAGCTTTCCCTTCTTTCCAAATCTCATAACGCCTTTCATAGGTGATATTGTCAGGAATACCTAATCGCCAATATGAAATTCTAAATCTCAATGTCGATTATCTGCATAGGACTTCTGTCTGCTCTGCACTGCTAATAATATTTCCCTGATCAACTTGACTTTATTAATTACTTGTTGAATTAAGTCTGGACCTATCAATTGAGACTCGCCAACCTTGAACCATCATATAGAAAACCTGTATTTGTGCCCATACAAAGTTTCATATGGCACCATCTGTATGCTAGAATGATAGCTATTATTATATGCAAACTCTATCAACAGTAGGTGACCATTCCAGCTGCTTCTAAAATCTAACACGTAAGCTCTAAGCATATTTTCTAATGTCTGAATGGTCCGCTCAGCCTGTCTGTCTGTCTATGGATAAAATACTGTACTCAGATACACCTGTGTCCCTAAACCTGTCTGGAACGATCTATAGAAATTAGTTGTAAACTGGTGCGCCCCCGTCTGAAATAATAAATACTGGAATACCATGTAGGCGCACTATCTCTCTGATATAAAGTCTGGCATAATCCTCTGCTGTATACGTAGTTCTAACAGGAAAGAAATGAGCTCATTTAGTAAGCCTGTCAACTATAACCCAAATAGAGTCATATCTGCTCCGCATACGGGGAAAGCCTGTAATGAAGTCCATATTCACTGCTTCCCATTTCTATGATGGAATCTCGACTTCCTGTAACAAGCCACTAGGTTTTTTTTTTATGCTCGACTTTAACCTGCTGGCAGTTAGCACACTGAGCCACAAATTCTGCTATGTCACGCTTCATTTCGTCTCAACAATAAATCTACTTAAGATCATGGTAAATCTTAGTCGAATTAGGATGAACAATATATCTGGAATAATGTGCATCTGTCATAATCTGTCCACATAAATCTGCAACATCAGGAACACAAAGTCTATCTTTATATATAAGAACCCCGTCACTAGTAACTTATATAATAATTTTGGTTTTCTTCTGGCTATCTGCCTGTATTGAACTAGAACTGGATCCTCATACCGGCGCTGCTTTACTTATGTCACTAGGCAAGTAGTGATTGCGTTCTGAACTGTAACTCTTGCGTCCTCTGAATCTATTAATCTGACATCCATGCTGGCCAACTAGTAGAGTGTATGAGCTAACTTTATTTTCTCTGGTTGTAAATAAGATAGACTACCCATAGGCTTGCGACTAAGGGAATCAGCAACAACGTTCGCTTTACCCGGATGATAAAGAATGTCCATGTCATAGTCCTTCAGCAACTCTAGCCGCCACCTCTATCATAGGGTTAGCTCCTTTTGCTTAAATATGTACTGGAGGCTCTTGTGACCCGTATAAATATCAACATGAACACCGTAAAAATAATGTCTCCAAATCTTCAATGCATGAATGACTGCTGAAAGCTCAAGATCATGGATGAGGTAGTTCTGATCGTGCTTTTTCAGCTGCCTAGAAGCATAACCAATTACTCTTCCATGCTGCATCAAACACAATGAAGACCAATTCGAGAAGCATCACAGTAAATGACATAGCCCTCAGATCCCTCTGGAAGTGTAAGTACTGGAGCTGTTATCAACCTGTTCTTTAGTTCTTGGAAGCTGTGCTCGCAAGAATCAGACCACTCAAATTTAGCTGATTTCTTTATCAATTTGTTCAGTGGAGCTGCAATGGAGGAAAAACCCTCTATAAACTTTCTGTAATAACCTGCCAAACCCAGAAAACTACGTACTTCAGTTGGCGTCGTAGGCATGGGCCAATTCTTCACAGCCTAGATCTTCTGGTCATCTATTTTAATTCTTTCTGCTGAAACTATGTGGCCAAGAAATGCCACTGAATCTATCTAGAATTTACACTTTGAGAACTTAGCATATAATTGTTGGTCCCGATGAGTACCCAATACTGTGAGTAGGTGCTCCGAATGCTCTGATTCAGACTTTGAATAGATGAGAATATCATCAATAAATATAATCACAAATAAATCTAAATAAGGCCTGAATACGCTGTCCATTAGATTCATAAATACTGCAAGGGCATTAGTGAGTCCAAACAACATCACTAAAAACTCATAATGGCCATTCCTAGTCCTGAATGCAGTCTTAGGTATATCAGATTTTCTAACTCTAACCTGATGGTAGCCTGATCGCAAATCTATATTCGAGAAGCACTTGGCACCCTGGAGCTTGTCAAACTAGACATCAATCCTTGGCAGAGAGTATTTATTCTTAATAATGGCTTTATTCCGTTGTCTGTAATCTATGCACATGCGAAGAGAGCCATCTTTCTTTCTTTTTTTTTTTTTTACAAATAGCATCGAGGCTCCCCACGGGGAAATGCTGGGTCTGATGAGGCCTTTATCTAACAAATCCTTCAATTGCTCCTTAAATTCTTTCTGTTATACAGGTGCCATCCTGAAGAACATGCCCCTGATGGCGTGTTGATGCTGAGCAAGCAACTAGTGATCTAGCTGGCTGGGCTGTACAACTGCCACCCCTAGGCGGGCAACCTTTCATGAAATAGCTGCCTCGCGACAAATGTAACAAGTATCAACTCCTAACTGACATGGACCCAAGTGGCGTCTACCACAATCCGAACATCTGGGATATGTCTGATTGGCCGGTATAGAAGTACCACGACACTTTAATCTTGAAGTCAGTGATGTGTGACTAGATCTGGACTGAGGAGGTCTATCAGATCTAAAGCCACGAGACTATGTAGGTATACTAGCTGGTGGTTGTCTAACACTCTGCTATCTACTCGCTCCAGACGTCTCTCCAAACGAACCAGAAAATCTGCCCCTCTTGTCTAACACTTTATCCCTGTCGGATCTCTATTTCTGCTTCCTCTCCTCAAGTAACAAAGCAAATGCCTGAATGTTATGTTCATACATGACTGCATAGCAACTGTCATACGCTCGTTCACTAGGTGTGGAGCTAGTCCCACTATATACCTGTGAATTCTATCCTCCATACTCACTACAACCGTAGGGGCAAACCATGCTAAAGAATTAAAGCAATAATTATACTCTTCTACACTCAAACTTCCCTGTCTCAAGGTCAGGAACTGATTAGCACGGGCTCCCTATGTCTCTATAGGCATATACTGATAAAGGAAGGTATCTGAGAATTCCTTCCAAGTCGTGGGAGTAGCATCAGGCCGTCTAGATAGCTCCCATGTCTGGTATCACCCTGCTGCTAGGTTATGCAATCTGAATGCAGCCAACTCTACTAACTCTGTGTCTGACACGTGCATAACCCTCAACACTCTAGCTATCCTCAATAGAAAATCCTGAGGGTCTTCTCCTGTACGGGATCCGGTAAAGACTATAGGCTCTAGCCTGATAAAATCATTCATCCTGGATCCAACATCTCCTTGGGCATCTGCACTGTGTTGTCTAGTCTGAGCAACTACAACACTAGTCGATAATCTGATGGCATCCCTCATTTCCTGCCCCTGACTATCAGGCTAAGAAGGTGGAGGTATAGTAGCTGCAGTACCTCTAATATCACCCTGAACTGATAGGATCTGTGAGGCCTTGGATGGAGCCTCAGGTCTGGACTCCTCACTCTCATCCACCTTAGGTGGCACTCTACTAATACCCTGGCCGGCAATAATCTTTCCCTTCTGGGCAGCTGTTAGTTTCTTTGGCGGCATCGCTTTGCTGAAATTACTATTGTTAGAGGGCTGAATTCTATAATCATGGCTCTATCATACGATCTAGAGAAGAAAGAAAGACAACTGTCCTGAAGTGCCTTGTAGCCTCCTGTTCAAAAGTATGGCGCGCAACATACTCCTAAACAAGACTCTACTAGACACGGCCTGTAGACACCCTAGGACTAAACTGCTCTGATACCACTTTTTTGTCACGACCCAACTTAGGGCCGCGACGGATGACCAACACTAAGTGTCGATCATCACTAATCCTACTGATAATATGCTAACCATTATAACTGATAAACAGAATAAGCATAAACCTAGCTGATAAGGAGTATGCAATGCAAATAGCTGACAAGACTAACATAAGCTGACATACATAACATACTGACTGCACCACACAGGGACATATCTACAGGCCCCTAAGAGTGATGAATTGAATATACAAAGGACGAGATAAGGCCCCGCCATACCCAAGCTGGCTGACTGTACACATACCAAAAGATAAGTAACTCCGGGAGTAAGCGGAGTGACTCCAGTAGCTGATAGATGGCCTACTAACATGCTCCAAGCATTGATCTATCTGCACCTGCGCGGCATGAAACGCAACGCCCCAGAAAAGGGCGTGAGTACGATATGTACCAAGTATGTAAGGCATGAGCATATAATATGTCATAGCTGAATGAAACTGTAGGCTGGAATATAAATATGTAAACATGAGCTGGAGCATAGCAATATAGCTGGAAATCTGAAGAACGTACTAAACATGATATGAATATAAGCTGAAGTCTAGCTGAATCTGAACCTGAAGACTGAGCTGAACTATACTGATAAATAACTGTAATATGACTGATAGCTGGTTACTAGAAACTGGAACTGATAACTGTCAACTGATACTGACGCTAAGAACTGGTGGCTGATAACTGAGAACTGATAACTGTCAACTGATACTGACGCTAAGAACTGGTGGCTGATAACTGAGAGCTGATAACTGGTACCGAGCTAAAGATGAACTGTTATCTGAACTGGTACCTGTCTGGCGTTATGGGCTATATCCCCCCAAATCAGGTAACTGAAAACCGGAACTAGCCTCATGTATAATCATGCAGTGCATATTTTGGCTATATACGCATATATAACAAACCTGGTGGGTGTTATGGGCTATATCCCCCCCAGCCAGTAATATCTAGTCTCTCTGGTCAGAGTGTGTGAATGACACCCGGTCACACTAGGTGTTTCAACTCCCGCCTGAACCAGAGGGGCTGTATCCCCCAGACGGGTAGTATCACGCGCGACCGGACTGTGCGTCCAATGTCCAGCCTCTATAGGGGACTCCAAATCACACATAACATGATCACAATATAAGCATAAGCATGTATGAGGCATAACACATGTGGCGACAATATATATGGACTCAAAGGAATGATAAGAAAACTCTGAATGGAATTGTAGACACAACCTGAAACTTAGAATTTGTCTAACTCTTTGATTTTTATAAAAATTTCGGCAGAGTTTCCACTGAAACTGGATGATACGCAAAAGCAGAACCAGCACTATACTATACACGGGAATGGATACCCGGATAAACTGATAACATAAACAAATTAACTGGATAACAAGATGAGAGTGGCGTAACAATTCCACGGATGTACAGAATTTCTAGACAGTACCAGCGTCCTGTATTGCATCATAGTTTTGAGGGTGCAGATAAAAGTTATAGACCTCATAGTCTTCATGAAAGTTGTAGATATATGTATTAGGATTCTGGATATTCTTAAATCATCTTAATATCAATTTTTTATAAGGAGTTATGATCAATATACTCACACCTGTCCAAAGTTCAAAACAATTTTCCAGATTTTGAAACGTTTTGCCTTTCTGATTTGGACGTCTTTCACCTTGGATTTTAGTACCAAATTAAGTATATACAAGGTTTCCTTGGTACCATACAAGTTTCTCACAAGAAAAACTAAGTTTAAAACTAATAAGAGCTTCAAAATCTAAAAGATACATGCCTTGCCAAAAGAAAGGTTTAGCCTTACATACCTTTGATGTTTCTAGCTTCTAAACTTCGTTTCCTTTGAATTCCACACCTTCTAAAGCTTAAACAAGCTATAAAATAGAATTTAGATACTTTACTTAGCTATGAAGTAATTCTAAAACTCAAACTACAGACGAAATTGAAGGTAGCATAATGTTACCCTAATCGCGTAGAGCGTTTTGACGCAATCCATCTTCCGTTTCGTGTCAAAATTGATGTTCTATCTTCAAAATCATAGAAAAATGGATTCAAACTGAAAAGGCTCTGTTTATATCATGGTTTTACTGGAAATGTCGACAGAGAGAGAGAGAAATTTCTCTTTTATAATAAAAATATTTCATTTCTAGTCCTCTTTGCGCTTATGTCCCTTTTTCTGGTCTGACTTCTGACGCTCATATCTTTTTATCTATAAGTTATATGAGCAAACCGTTTAAAGTCTTGGAAACTACACTCCAAGACCTTCAATTTGGTATATGATATGTCCCCAAAAGACTTCATATAACACATGAAATTAATTGCTGAAAAAGCTCCGTTACAAGGCAATTCCTTAGTCGGTTTTTCCGCAACTTAAATCTGATTTTTCCCAAACTTTATATTCAACATATAAACATCATATATGGTCATATTATTACTTTAAACTCACTTAAATCATTCTTAACATGATATTATAATGATATACGTCAATTTAGACGTACGGGGTGTAACATAATTCTTTCTTCTTTGTTATCCGAGGTGCAAGTTGAGAAGGTACTGAGGGTGTTACGAGAGCGTAAGAGGGCAATTGGATGGACCATTGCAGATATTAGAGGGATTAGTCGTTCTTTTTGCATGCATAAAATTTTATTAGAGGAAGGCGACAAGCCTAGTGTCGAGCATCAACGAAGACTAAATCCAGTCATGAAGGAGGTTGTAAAGAAGGAAATTATCAAGTGGCTTGATGCTGGAATTATTTTTGAATCTCTGACAGCAATTGGGTGAGTCCAGTCCAATGTTTTCTAAAGAAGGGAGGTATGACGGTTGTGACGAATGAGAATAATGAGCTAATTCCTACAAGAACAGTCACGGGGTTGGCGAATCTGCATTGACTATAGAAAATTAAACAAAGCTACTAGAAAAGATCACTTTCCACTTCCCTTCATCGATCAGATGTTGGATAGGCTAGCTGGACACGAATATTACTGTTTTCTAGATGGATACTTGGGCTACAATCAGATAGTGATAGCGCCTGAAGATCAAGAAAAGACTACGTTTACATGTCCTTATGGCACCTACGCCTTTAGAAGGATGCCTTTCGAACTATGTAACGCGTCTGGAACCTTTCAGAGATGCATGATGGCGATATTCACCGATATGGTGGAGAAATATGTTGAGGTATTCATGGATGATTTTTCAGTTTTTGGTGACTCTTTTGATGGCTGTCTGAAAAACTTGGATGTCGTGCTTAGCCGTTGTGAAGAAATAAACTTGGTACTTAACTGGGAAAAGTGCCACTTTATGTTCCAAGAAGGCATTGTACTAGCGCATAAAGTGTCAAAGAAGGGGATCGAGGTTGACAAATAAAAATTTGAAGTGGTTGAGAAATTACCACCTCCTACCTCTGTTAAGGGTGTGCAAAGTTTCTTGGGACATGCAGGTTTCTATAGGCGATTCATTAAAGATTTCTCGAAAATAGCAAATCCCATGTGCAAATTGCAAGAAAAAGATGCAAAGTTTGAATTTGATGAAGCATGTATGAAGGCGTTTGAAGAGCTCAAAAAGAGGTTAGTCACTGCACCTATTATTATTGCTCCGGATTGGTCTTTACTGTTCGAGTTGATGTGTGATGCAAGTGACACCGCTGTTGGGGCTGTTCTTGGTCAAAGAACGGGCAGAGTTTTTCATTCTATATATTATGCGAGCAAGACCCTTGATGCCGCTCAATCAAATTATACTACCACCGAGAAGGAGCTATTGGCAGTTGTTTATGCTTTTGACAAATTTAGATCCTAATTGGTTGGTACTCGGGTTATTGTCTACACTGATCATGCCGCAATTTGATATTTATTTGATAAAAAGGATTCCAAGCTGAGGCTGATTCGTTGGGTCCTTTTATTGTAAGAATTTTATGTAGAGATTCGAGATCGAAAAGGGACCGAAAATCAAGTTGCCGATTATTTGTCGAGGTTGGAAGATAGAAAACATGTAGATGAAGGGCCTGAAATAAATGAAGTTTTCCCTGATGAACAACTTTTTGCTCTACATGTAGCTGAGGTACCATGGTATGCAGACATAGTTAACTTGTTAGTGAGCGGAGTGTTCCCACCTGATGCAAATTCACAGCAGAAAAAGAAATTTCTTCATGAGGTTAAATTTTATGTCTGGGATGAGCCTTACTTGTATAAAATAAGCCCGGACCAATTGGCAAGATGGTGCATTCCTCAAGGTGAGATAAATGAGGTACTAAAGAGTTGTCATTCGTCGCTTTATGGTGGACATCACAATGGGGATCACACTGCCGCTAAGGTGCTTCAATCTAGGTTATATTGGCCGATATTGTTCAAAGATGCTTATACCTTTGTGTAGAGCTGTGATCGCTGCCAATGGACTGGAAATATTTCTAGAAGACAAGAGATGCCTCTCAATATTATCTTGGATGTTAAGATTTTCGACGTTTGGGGCATAGACTTCATGGGACTTTTTCCACCGTCCTATGGTAACAAATATATTCTCTTGGCAGTCGACTATGTTTCAAAATGGGTGGAGGCCATCCCTCTTCCAACTAATGCCGCCAAGGTAGTAGTCAAGTTCGTGAAAAAGCACATATTCACTCGTTTCGGGACCCCGGAAGCCATGATAAGCGATGAAGGTACTCAATTTTGTAATAAGTTGATGAAGACTCTTTTGGTGAAATATGGGGTGAAACATAAAATTGCGACTGCATATCACCCTCAAACGAGTGGACAGGTTGAAGTTTCGAATAAAAAAATCAAGCAAATTTTGGAGAAAACTGTGAGCGTGAATAGAAAGGATTGGGCGACCAAGTTAGATGACGTGCTCTGGGCTTATCGAACTGCATATAAAACTCCTATTGGAACCTTTCCATATAGGTTGGTTTTCGGTAAAGCGTGTCACTTGCCGATTGAACTTGAACATAAAGCGTATTGGGTGATCAAGAACCTCAATTTGGATTTGGAACTAGCAGGGGAAAAGCAGATGTTACAGCTTCACGAGCTAGATGAGTTTCGCCTTCAAGCCTATGAGAATGCCAAGCTATATAATGAGAAGACCAAGAGATGGCACGACAATCATATTCAACGTCGAGAGTTTGAGCCGGGCCAACTTGTTCTGTTGTTTAACTATAGGCTGAAGTTATTTCCTGGAAAGTTAAAATCCAGATGGTCAGGACCGTTTGAGGTAGTCAAAGTTATGCCATATGGAGCGGTCGAGCTGCGCGCCCTTGGCACGGAGAGGAAATTTTTGGTGAATGGCTAAAGGATAAAGCATTATTTAGGAGGTGATGTGGAGCGTCACAAAACCTCCGTAATTTTGGAAGATGCTTGAGAAAGGGTATCTTCGTGCCACGACGTTAAATCAAACGCTTCTTGGGAGGCAACCCAAGCTTTATCGCTTTCGTTTTCTTATGTGAATTCTCTGAAGTCTTGCTGCTTTGGTCCATTATTTCATTATTGAAGTTGTAGGGGAAACAATCACACACACACTCTGGACCCTTGAATTTATGGTACTTGCATGAGAATTAAGTTAATGCATCAATCTTATTTCCCGAATGTACTTAATGGGTTGTGATCTTGATATTGTAGAAGGCTTTGGTATTTTGAGTAATGTGAAGTGGTGAGCTTAAATGAGAACTATGTGGTATAACAGTAGTTATGAAGTCCCTTAAGTTCAATTATGAGTTGTCTAAGAGAGTTATTAAGTTTGGATTGTCCGAGGACGTACAAAATGTTTTGTGTGGGGTAGTGATGTTGGGCGTACATTCCTATATTTTGATATCAATTTATTGGAGATTTTAATGTATTTAAGCGATTAACTATGCCGAACATTATATATTTCTTGGTATTTTACTACTTGATGAAGCAGGGAACCTTGTAGCATTTTTTGGAGTGAAAAGGAGCTTGTGGCGCAACAATTGAAGGAAGCCAAGATTGATGCTAGCATCCAGTTTTGTATCCTCAGGGCCTTGCATTCGGATGCTAACCTGGATGCTAGGCATCAATCTTGGCTTCCTTCAATAGTTGCGCCACAAGCTCCTTTTCACTCCAAAAAATGCTACAAGGTTCCCTGCTTCATCAAGTAGTGAAATACCAAGAAAAAGATAATGTTGGGCATAGTTAATCGCTTAAATACATTAAAATCTCCAATAAATTGATATCAAAATGTAGGAATGTACGCCCAACATCACTACCCCACACTTAACCTTTTGTACCTCCTCGAACAATCCAACCTTAACAACTCTCTTAAACAACTCACAATTGAACTCAAGGGACTTCAAAACTATTGCTATACCACATAGTTCTCATTTAAGCTCACCACTTCACCTAACTCAAAATACCAAAGCCTTCCACAATATCAAGATCACAACCCATTAAGTACATTCGAGAAATACGATTGATGCATTAATTTAATTCTCATGCAAGTGCCATAAATTCAAGGGTCCACAGTGTGTGTGTGATTGTTTTCCCCTACAACTTCAATAATGAAACAATGGACCAAAGCGGCAAGACTTCAGAGAATTCACATAATTTTCAAAAAATTAACTAATAGGTATCACAATTTACTTCAACTTCCATAATCAAGCCTCAAGGATCAACAACGGGGTATTTTCCATTATTTGCATAACACTTGGATGATTGGGGATCTAGGAAATCAACAGACACGTCAACCTAACTAGGATGCCTTTGGCGTGTTCATACTCAAGGCTTTTATCACCCTTAACCGAGTATAGGAACATTGCCCCCATCCGTTTTCTCTTTTTTTTCCTTTTCTTATGCTTTGCACATTTTTTTCCTTTTTCCAGTTACCCTTCTTGCTTTATTCCCTTTCACAGGCTCTCAAATGGTTGTTCCAATCATATCTTTCATTCCTTTTTTTTAAATTTATTTTCTATCATATCTCTTGTGTTCATTCTTCTCATCATTGCTAATCAAAGGCCATGTTCACAATTATTTAAGTACATAGGGAAAAACAAAATGCTCAAAGTATAGTGGACACCATAGGATTTAAGCAAATGCACTCGAATTAAAGCTAAGAATCAAGTCTTTCCCTACTCTCCTAATGCTTCATTTTTCCATCATACAATATGTCATCAGGCTCCAGTTAAAATGAATTAAGCTAAGCAATTTTTTTTTCTCTTCTCTCTCTTTTCTTTTTTAAGCTATAAAATTCTAACTAACTACAACTGTTCCTAAAACACCCTGTTCAAAATAAAAAACGTCCCTGGAAAAGAACCGTGGCTTGAAGAAAAACCAAGGACCCTACCCTAATACTAATCTAAAAAGAAAAAGAAAAAAATTATCCTAACAATAAAGACAACTAAGGCGCATAGACACCCCCACGAACTCAAATTACATTGCCATCAGTGTGTCTCCAGTTTGCGTACGACTCTCGCACCCATGTAAAATTTTCATAACCGAAACCTTTCAATATTGGATGCCATTTTTTCTTATTATGAAGTGTCAACAAGAATGAGGGATGCTTTCTACTAAGAGCTGAAATGTGCAGTGGCTTTTTGGAATGTAAGCCTTGGATGTGACAATTTTGTCGTAAGCTCGGCGAGCCTTTGCACTCACAAATGTGCCTACCCATTCCTGCTCCTCAATTGGTTCGCCATCATCTTCTTCACTCATGTCAACCTGCTCTTCGTCTTCATGATCTGATTCAGGCTCGGAACCCGACTCATGCACCACAGGCTGTTTCCCTTTGCGTTTTTCAGTTTCTTTCCCTTTTTTCGAACTCTTCTTTTGCTTGCTTGGGCGTTCTCCCTGATTTTCTCTGATTACTATCCCAGGCTGAGAGGTTTTCTTCGATTTTTCAACTTGCTTTGCTTTCGCTATGCCTGTGTCCGCAGCTGGCTGATCTTGCTTCTGTTTCTTCCTTTGTTCCATGTTATCATTATTATCCGCTGGTCTTTTGGAAGGTTGGCTGCTGGCGCCACTTCTCAAGGCTCTCACCATTTTCTTTCTCAGTAAAGAAGGTACCTGAAACCTGCAGTCACAAGAAGTAGCTAGTAATATTAATCACAAGCTCAAAAACTCCAGTCGCAAGTGCAAAAATCAGGGTTCATGTAAAAGCTGCAGTTATGAGCGACCATCAAAGAAGCTCACTTCAGGCTTCTAGCAGCTTATCAAGAACATATGCAGACAATTCACAGGCTGTTACTACTAGTTTAGCGTTTCAAACAATCTGAAATCGTGGAGTATTTGGAATTAATTAACACTTTGTATTGGAATTAGTCTACATAATCATCAGACCGCTATATACGCATAATTCTAGCTTGTAACAGCCCGCACACTTAATTCTTTTACATGTACTTGCTTAAAGAACTTTGCAGCAGTCCAAATGCAGAATTTTTTTCACTCAGACATTCTGTCAAACACCTAGCGTGCAGAGCTGTACTTCAGAGGTTTCTTTAAAATCTAAAGAGTTGAACCCTCCTAAAAATAGCTGCAGGGAATGATAGTTTAGCAGCCATGATAGCAAACAACACCCAACATGAACCCACAGTTGTATTAAATAAATTCAAAAACGGGCAGAATTGTGCCTTAAATTTTCAGCAAAAACAGTCCGTGGGGGAGGGAAAAAACGGGTCTGCAACAGGGAGTAAGTGAAGGAGAAGGTTACCTGATTTCCTTAGAGCGCAGGGAATGATCTAATCCTGCAGATTGAAGGCGCACATGTAGTTGTGTGTGATTGTGTGATGGATATAATTTATTGATATATTTTTATAGTTAAATATTAAGTATTTTAAATAAAACGTGAATAAATATATCCATCTCTCGCATATTTTCTAACATATTTTGCAGGAAGAAGAAATTATTCAAGGTGAAGAAAAATAAGGGAATGACCATTGATGATTACATTATTCATAGTGTGATTATAACACTGATAGTAATGTCCGTGAATTATTTTACGCTGAAGAATAAAAGCGCAAACGGAAGAAAATGGAATGAAGCTACGTGTGAAGAAGTCTTCAAAACCCAACACACCTTGGCCATCTTGAAATATTTCCTACCACCTTAAGATTTGCCATCTTAGGTAGAAATTTGGCATGGAATCTTTTCTATAAATAAAGACCAAAGTTGTATGAAAAAGGGCATCAAATTTTTCATCTTTGCAGAGAACTACTTTCTCTTGCTCTTTTTCTTTGTCTTTTATAACATTAAGCTTTTGTAGTTTTCTTTTGTAGAAGAAATACTACTTCTTCCTAGTCTTTATATTTTTAAAGTTTTTCTTACTCCATAATGGAGTAATCTCTTTTGTTGGGATAGTTGATGAAACTCGGTAATATTTATAATACGTATCTCAGTTTTAATACATGCTTAGTCTGAAGTTTTTAATCACATTTTAACGCTGTGCTAGAATTATAGTTTTTACTAAATCTTTATTTTCACATCCGTCTATTTTATATCTAGGTTATTGTTATATTAATTTTGTAATTCTCACGGAGCAAAATTAATGTATAATAACTGAAGAATAAAGTAGTAGAGTAAAAACTATTTTTCCAAGTCTGTAATCTTGTTTACCTCAATTTTAATTCTCACGGAGGAATTGTTGTAGGTAAGATTATTGATTTTCCGTAAAAATATTCTCACGAAGTTTTTACTACTTTTTTAGCACAATTCAGGCAAGAAAAATATTTCGGTTTAATCGTCACTAGTTATAATTTGATTAATATGCATAACCTCACGGAGTGTTATTAATTGATTATTTTCTTAGTGAGCAAAATATAATTGAATTAGCAATAAGCAATTATTCTTAAGAGAAATACATGTTAAAACTGAGATATTTATTATAAGTATTACCAAGTGAATTCAACGATTCCCAACTCCTTTTAAATTTGAAATCTTCCAGAAGTTCTTTAATTTAATTTAAGTAAATTTAAACTAAAAACTCACTTTTCATCAATTTGATTCTCTCAAATAGTAATTAAAATACTACAAGTCCGTAGCATAGAATACCCAATCTCTGTGGGACGATATCTTAAACTATATTAGAATTTGACAAGAACGAGCAGACAATTCCTATGCACTTTGGACCTCGTCAAATTTTTGGCGCCGTTGCCGGGGATTGGCGTACATCTACTTCGGACTAAATATTTGATTACTAATTTGAGGACTTATTAATATAAGTAATATTAACATAATCTACTTAATACTACTATAACAATAACTATTGATTACTAACCTTTAACCTCTAATAATATTATATTTGCTTCTAACATTTTTATCTTTTTTAACACTTTTATTTCTTTTAGTATATCTATTATTGTTATTAATTTTCTTTACTGTCACTACTAATATATATATATATATCCTACTTTATTAGCTTTTCATTGTTATTCCTTCTATTTACTGTTTTTGATCAATTACATCTCTTTTATTATAAGTAACATTGTTAATACTTTTTGTTCTTTCTCTTTCTTCTATCTATCTTATACTTAAAAGTCTTATTTTTAGTAGTTCTACTTATAGTACGTTTTCTTCCTCAGCTATTTCCGTCAGCTTTCTAGTTTTTCTCTTTTCTTTCTTTTCTTTACCATCAGTACTAGTAATACTATTACTTTATCTATTATATAATATAAGTATTATATTTGACTCATTCCTTTGTAATATCACAGACTGTTGTTATAGTAATTATAAGTTTCTTTACTAGTGTCACTTATCACTACTACTATTAATATAACTATTGTTTTAGTATTATTTTTATTTCTATTTCCTTCTTCCCTCTCTTTTATTCTGAGCTATCACTACATTTTTATTTTTATTTTTTCCTTTTCTCTTCGTTACTTTCAGTAGTACAACCTTATGATAAGAATTACCATCTTGTCTATCTATCTTTTTAACTACCTCTGTCAAAACTAATACAACTTATTACTTTATCTATATACTAACTACTACTACTTACTATTCCCGTGTCAGTATCACTATATGTTGTTTTGTCATTGTTGTTTCTTTCATTACTAATGTTATTTTTATATATCACCGTATCATTTTCTTTGCCTTGTTACCAAGCATTGCTATTATAATTATAAAGTTCTTTACTATTTTGCTAACCACTTCTATTGTTACTACTGTTATTATCTAGTAGTCAATTTTTTTTTTCATTTCAAGATATTATTATTATTATTATTATTTACAGAACTTCTATTACTAATTATTTCTACATTTTAGTATTTTCTTATAATACTTTTATTACAAGTACCTTTTTTTAAAAAAAAAAAAAATTAACAATTTCAAGTAGTTTATGACCCGCTCTTCTAATAAAGAGTTAGTCATTTACGATCCTGAAATTGAAAGATCTTTGAGATTGTGCAGGAAAGGACAATTATCATCTTCTAAAATTGTAACTTGTGACAAAATGGAACACCAATTAGGAGATGACAATAACCCATTGGGAGTCCCACCACCAATCCATGTAGAGGATCAATTTGATGAAGTGGCACCAAGACCAGCAAACAGAATCCTAAGGGATTATGCTAGGCCAGACCACTTTAACTGTGAATCTAGTGTCAGAAACCCACCTGTAGCAGCCAATAACTTTGAAATTAGGACCGGCCTAATTCAAACAATTCAACAGTCTTGCACCTTTACTGGTGATCCAAGTGAAGATCCACATAGCCATTTAATTGATTTCTTGGAACTAGTTGAAACTGCTAAATATAATGGAGTGCCTCCTGAAGCAATTAAGTTAAGACTATTTCCTTTTTCTTTAAAAGGAGATGCCAAGACTTGGTTGCGAAGTTTGCCTCTAGGCTCTATAACCACATGGGACCAGATGACACAGAAGTTTTTGAACAAATATTTTTCCCCTGCTAAAACAACAAAGTTAAGACAAGATATTTCTAATTTCTTGCAGACTGACACTGAGTCAGTTTATCAAGCATGGGAAAGATTAAAATCAATGTTAAGAAAATGTCCACATCATGACATTCCTGAACATATGCAGTTATATATTTTCTATCATGGACTAACACGTTCTTCTATAAATGTGATAGATGCAGCTGCAGGAGGTTCCATCATGGGAAAGACCACAGAAGAAGCATTGCAATTGCTGAATGAAATTTCTGAGAATGCCATCCAATGGCCATCTGATCGTGTAACCATCAAAAAGGCTGCCACGGTAAATCAGGCAGATGCTTTTAATACACTAACACAACAGATTGCCTCCTTGGCACAAAAGTTTGAATCTTTTCAGGTGAATGCACAACAACCAAGCCAGTCTGAGGCTTGTGATATGTGTGGAGGAAACCATCTTAACCATGAATGCCGCGCAAACAATCAGAATGATGAGCAGGCTAATGTCATCGGTTACAAGCCGTACCCTTTTGGAAGCCCAATGGCACAGAAATATCCAGGATTTCAGTGGAGCAATCCAAATGGTGCTGAGAACTCTCAAAGCTTCCAGAAGCAACCAGCACAGGGTCCACCTGGATACCAAAATTAAAATCGTGGGCAATCGAATTTCAGGCCATATCAACAAGCAGCTCCATATCAGCAAAGGCCTCAACAAGCTCATTCAAGTCTTGATGACTTGTTGTACAAGTACATTAAGACCACTGATGAAAAGATGGAAAGCCAAAACTCAACCCTCAAAAACTTGGAAATTCAGGTAAGCCAATTGGCAACTCTTGTTTCAGAAAAGATTCAAGGTCCCTTACCAAGCAATACAGAGAAAAATCCAAAGGAACACCTTAAGGCCATCGCCTTACGGTCAGGTAAGAATCTTGATGATCCATATGCTGACAGACAGGAAAAGAACCATTTTGAACACCAGGCAGCAAAGGGTAAGAATGTTGAAATACAATCTGATCCATCAGAAGAGAATGAAATCAAGAAAAAAGATGAAAAGAATTTTGAAAAAATAACTCCTCTCCCTGTGACAATTCCTTTTCCACAAAAAATGAAAAGAGAAAAGCTTGACAATCAATTTGCAAAGTTTTTGGAAATTTTGAAACAGATTCACATTAATATTCCTTTTACTGATGCTTTATTGCAAATGCCTTCATATGCTAAATTTTTGAAAGAAATTTTGTCAAGCAAAAGGAAATTGGAAGAAGTGTCTGTGGTAATGCTTACTGAAAAATGCAGTGCTATACTTCAAAATAAGCTACCACAAAAACTCGGTGATCCGGGAAGTTTTACGATTCCATGCACTTTGGGAGGAGTATATTTTGAAAAAGCACTTTGTGATTCTGGAGCTTCAATAAATCTGATGCCATTTTCTATTTTTAGAAAATTGGATCTTGGTGACATAAAAAATACTGTTGTCTCTCTTCAATTTACTGATCAAAGTACTAAGAAACCTAAGGGAATTATTGAAAATGTGCTTGTGAGAGTAGATAAATTTGTTTTCCCTGTAGATTTCATAGTACTTGAAATGGAAGAATGTCCTGATGAGCCAATAATTTTGGGTAGACCTTTTCTTGCTACAGGTAGAGCAATCATAGATGTCCATCAAGGACAACTAATTTTGAGAGTAGACGAAGAAAGAGTCATTTTTGATATGCACAAGATTCTAAAATTTCCCGGAGATGAGACATCATCTTCTTGCTTTTCAATTGACATGATTAGTGATCTTGCAGATGAATTCAAAGATGACCAACTGATTTCAGACTCATTGGAAAGATGCTTGGCCCAATCTGGCACAAGGCAGGATGATGATCCGACAATTAGAAGTGAAGCTGAAATATTGGAAAATGATTCTGAAGAAGAGGGAGAAATGCTATCAGAAAGCGTTCAACCAAAAATTGAACTCAAAATTCTCCCTTCCCATTTAAAGTATGTTTATCTTGAGCCTGAATTATTTCCTGTAATAATTTCATCTTCTCTGACTGCAGAACAGGAACATAAATTGATTAAAGTACTGAGAGCACACAAAGGAGCTTTAGGGTGGACTATAGCAGACATCAAAGGCATTAGTCCAGCTATTTGCACACATAGAATTCTCATGGAGGATAGCTACAAGCCAATAGTCCAACCCCAAAGGAGATTGAACCCAGCAATGCAAGAAGTTGTGAAAAATGAAATAATAAAACTTTTGGCTGCAGGTATTATTTACCCCATTTCTGACAGCCCTTGGGTAAGTCCTGTTCAGGTGGTACCAAAGAAAGGAGGTATGACAGTTGTAAAAAATGAAAATAATGAACTCATACCTACCAGAACAGTAACAGGATGGAGAGTCTGTATTGATTACAGGCGTCTCAATGATGCCACAAGAAAAGACCATTTTCCTTTACCATTTATTGATCAAATGTTAGAAAGAGTAGCAGGATATGGTTTTTACTGTTTTCTTGATGGATATTCAGGGTATAACCAGATATCAATTGCACCAGAAGATCAGGATAAGACAACTTTCACATGTCCTCATGGAACCTATGCCTATAGGAGAATGCCTTTTGGTTTGTGTAATGCACCTGCTACATTTCAGCGTTGCATGTCAGCTATTTTCTCAGACATGACTGAAAAATTTTTGGAAATTTTTATGGATGATTTCACCCTTTTTGGTAAAACATTTGAAGATTGTCTTAATCACTTGACCTTAGTTCTTAAGAGATGTGAAGAGACAAATTTGATTCTTAATTGGGAGAAATGTCATTTTATGGTTACCGAGGGAATTGTTTTAGGACATAAAATCACTGCTAAAGGAATAGAAGTTGACAAGGCAAAAATTGATCTTATAGCAGGATTACCCCCTCCCAAAACTGTTAAAGGCATTAGAAGTTTTCTAGGTCATGCAGGTTTTTACAGACGGTTCATAAAAGATTTTTCAAAGATTTCAAAACCGTTGACTAACCTTTTGATGAAAGATGTTAAGTTTGATTTTTCAGGAGATTGTATGAAAGCTTTTGACACTCTTAAAGAGAAATTATCATCTGCCCCTGTAGTTGTGTCCCCTGATTGGAACCAACCTTTTGAGGTCATGTGTGATGCAAGTGATACAGCTGTTGGAGCTGTTTTAGGCCAGAGAAAAGATAAAATTTTCCGTCCCATTTACTATGCCAGTAGAACATTGAATGAAGCTCAGCTCAACTATGCCACAACAGAAAAAGAACTACTGGCAGTAGTATTTGCTTTTGATAAGTTTCGTTCCTATTTGATAGGAACCAAAGTCACTGTTTTTACTGATCATGCGGCTTTAAAATACCTCTTAGCAAAGAAGGATGCCCGACCTAGATTGTTAAGATGGATTTTACTTCTCCAAGAGTTTGACCTTGAGATAAAAGACAAAAAAGGAATAGAAAATCAGGTAGCTGACCATTTGTCTAGATTAGAGAACCCTCCTCTTGAGTCTAGTGATATAAAAGAAGAGTTTCCTGATGAACACATTTTTTCTGTCAGCTCAGTAGTAACTCAACCACCCTGGTTTGCGGACATTGCAAATTACTTGGTTGGAAAATGGACACCCAGAGATCTCTCTTACCAACAGAGAAAAAAACTTATATCTGATGCTAAATATTATCTGTGGGATGACCCTTACTTGTTTAGAATTTGTGAAGATAATATCATTAGAAGATGTGTACCTAAAGATGAAATGCCAAAGATCTTGTTTCATTGTCATGATGGAGCAATTGGAGGACATTATGCTGCAAACCGAACTGCTTTCAAGGTTTTGGAAGCTGGATTCTTCTGGCCAACACTTTTTAAGGATGCCCGTGTGTATGTTGCACAATGTGATAGATGTCAGAGAACAGGTAATATCACAAGGAGAGATGAGATGCCATTGCAATCTATTCAGGTATGTGAAATATTTGATGTCTGGGGTATAGATTTTATGGGACCTTTTCCTTCATCTCATTCATTTGAATATATCCTTGTGGCTGTTGACTATGTTTCACGATGGGTTGAAGCCATTCCCACAAGAAAGAATGATGCTCGAACTGTATGCAATTTTCTCAGAAAAAATATTTTTACCAGATTTGGCAGACCACGAGTCATCATTAGTGACCAAGGGACTCATTTCATTAATAAGCAATTTTCTGCTTTATTGTCAAAATATAGTGTGACTCATAAAACTGGAACACCGTATCATGCTCAAACTCAAGGGCAAGTTGAGGTTTCCAACCGTGAACTAAAAAGAATTCTGGAAAAAACTGTTGGAATCTCAAGAAAAGACTGGGCTTTAAAATTAGATGATGCATTATGGGCATACCGAACGGCGTTCAAAACGCCGATTGGAACATCTCCATATAAATTAGTCTTTGGAAAAGCTTGCCATTTGCCTGTTGAATTGGAACACAAAGCCTTTTGGGCACTGAAAGCATTGAACTTTGATTTAACCTCTGCTGGTAAAAATAGATTTTTGCAGGTTAATGAGTTGGATGAACTGAGGATGGAAGCCTATGAAAATGCCAAGATTTACAAAGAAAAAACAAAAAAATGGCATGACAATTTGATCCGACCAAAAAATTTTAAAATTGGAGATCAGGTACTTCTTTACAATAGCCGTCTCAGGCTATTCCCAGGAAAACTGAAATCCAGGTGGACAGGTCCTTACAATGTTACAGATGTTACTCCATACGGAGCAATTGAAATTCAACAAAGTAATGGAGGAGAGAAATTTAAGGTCAATGGTCACAGGCTAAAATTGTACTTTGGAGGACATTTTGAACAACACCCTTCAGTAACCATGATAGTATGATGAGTGCCACAGTTACTACGTCGAGCTGACGACGTTAAACTCAGAACTATGGTTCTTTATCCCGTAGCCATTGAGGGTGAAGCAATGGAGCCTCATAAGTCCAACTTAGATCTGACAAATTAAATGCTTAACCAATTGATCTGGTCAATATCCAGATTATTGTACAACCGGAACATCTCATGAAGGCCTCTACAAAAACAGAGTCACCTAGACAGGAGTAACTCCATGGTGATCGGTATGCCTAAGTTACTGGTTGGTTAACCATTCAATTGTCCAAATCTAATGTTGGCACAGGTAATTTTCTAGTTTATATTCAAACTAGGACCTAATGACTGATAAGGTTTAAAAATAATTCAGTCTATTACACATAGAACATGTGTGGTCACAGTTTCTTTCAAGCTTTCTTCTGTGATCGTATATTTGAAAGCCAAAAAATTTTTTATTTTACTAGTAAAATAGTATTTTTTATATTAATTATATTATAGTTATATAATCCAACTACCACTTGATCCTTCTTCATTCTTATTTTTTTTCCATCCTCCTTTCTTTCACTTATCTAAAAAAAAAAACATTTTCATCCAGGAGAATGAAGCGTTCAAGTATGGGGGAGGTTATTCTGGTATAAATATAATTTTTAAGTTCTTTATTTAACTATATATTTTTATCTATATATATTATACACTATTTTTCTCTTATTTATGGTCTTAATTGTAGGTTTTTAATTAACAATATAAATTTTTGTTCGTTCTGTTCAATATTATTTCTCTTTATATTCACCATAAGATTTTTCATGTCTATGATTTTGACTTTGTGAAAGCAAGAGCAAACATCTTCAACTCATAAAATCATTGGAATTGAGAAAAATTATGATCATAAAGAAGGTAGAATCAATGAACTTGGCTAGAACTTGCTCTGAATGTTCTTCGAGGCGAAATAATGGATGATACTAATTTTTGAAAAATGAAATTAGGCCTTCTTTGATACACAATTCAAGCCTCTCAATTTTCTATTCAAATATACATATTTTTACCTTTTTGAACCCTTCTTTAAGCCTTAATCCTATATTATTATTTTTTTTCCATGATATATTACCAAAAAAAGATATATATGATATATGTATACATTGTTTACATATATATAAAGAAAAAAAAAGAGTTATTGTTTCTTCCAGCTTTGAATGAGCAAAGATTAAACATCACCAAAAGGAAGAAATATTACCAAAAGAAGCAATGTTGTGAATATATGAATATATATGATATAGCAAAAAGAAAAAAAAATTTGACCCAAAAAAAAAAAAAAGTATTACCCAATGGAGAAAATTTTGAGAAATGTTAGCTCCAAGCTGGAAGAAGAACAGTCACTATCAAATATCCTTATCCTACCAGCCTGAAGCCTAACATTACAAGCCATAAAAAGTCCTAAAAAGATTTTGAAAGTCAGTATTGAATCTATATTAGTGGAGACGAACATGACGAGCAAGCCTATGGACAAGACTATGATACTTATTGAATACATGATCATAATTCTATCAATTTTGAAAGATTCAAGGGGAGAAGGCTGCAAGTTCTTGTTGATCAAGTCAAAATTCAGAAATAAGTTAAAGAATTTGGTGAAGTAAAAAGAATAATTGCATTGAGCATGATGAAAGAAGTTTATCTTGAAAAAATTTTCTATCCTACAAAGATCATAAGTTTGAAGAAAGTATTCTTATTAAAATAAAAAAAAATAATAAAAAAAAAAATTTCTTTTTCCTCGAGGACGAGCAAAGATTCAAATATGGGGGAATTTGATGGATATAATTTATTGATATATTTTTATAGTTAAATATTAAGTATTTTAAATAAAACGTGAATAAATATATCCATCTCTCGCATATTTTCTAACATATTTTGCAGGAAGAAGAAATTATTCAAGGTGAAGAAAAATAAGGGAATGACCATTGATTACATTATTCATAGTGTGATTATAACACTGATAGTAATGTCCGTGAATTATTTTACGCTGAAGAATAAAAGCGCAAACGGAAGAAAATGGAATGAAGCTACGTGTGAAGAAGTCTTCAAAACCCAACACACCTTGGCCATCTTGAAATATTTCCTACCACCTTAAGATTTGCCATCTTAGGTAGAAATTTGGCATGGAATCTTTTCTATAAATAAAGACCAAAGTTGTATGAAAAAGGGCATCAAATTTTTCATCTTTGCAGAGAACTACTTTCTCTTGCTCTTTTTCTTTGTCTTTTATAACATTAAGCTTTTGTAGTTTTCTTTTGTAGAAGAAATACTACTTCTTCCTAGTCTTTATATTTTTAAAGTTTTTCTTACTCCATAATGGAGTAATCTCTTTTGTTGGGATAGTTGATGAAACTCGGTAATATTTATAATACGTATCTCAGTTTTAATACATGCTTAGTCTGAAGTTTTTAATCACATTTTAACGCTGTGCTAGAATTATAGTTTTTACTAAATCTTTATTTTCACATCCGTCTATTTTATATCTAGGTTATTGTTATATTAATTTTGTAATTCTCACGGAGCAAAATTAATGTATAATAACTGAAGAATAAAGTAGTAGAGTAAAAACTATTTTTCCAAGTCTGTAATCTTGTTTACCTCAATTTTAATTCTCACGGAGGAATTGTTGTAGGTAAGATTATTGATTTTCCGTAAAAATATTCTCACGAAGTTTTTACTACTTTTTTAGCACAATTCAGGCAAGAAAAATATTTCGGTTTAATCGTCACTAGTTATAATTTGATTAATATGCATAACCTCACGGAGTGTTATTAATTGATTATTTTCTTAGTGAGCAAAATATAATTGAATTAGCAATAAGCAATTATTCTTAAGAGAAATACATGTTAAAACTGAGATATTTATTATAAGTATTACCAAGTGAATTCAACGATTCCCAACTCCTTTTAAATTTGAAATCTTCCAGAAGTTCTTTAATTTAATTTAAGTAAATTTAAACTAAAAACTCACTTTTCATCAATTTGATTCTCTCAAATAGTAATTAAAATACTACAAGTCCGTAGCATAGAATACCCAATCTCTGTGGGACGATATCTTAAACTATATTAGAATTTGACAAGAACGAGCAGACAATTCCTATGCACTTTGGACCTCGTCATTGTGAAATAGTGTTCAAAAGAGGGAGTTCAAGACTTAGAAAAAATATGAGCAGGTTTTTGTGGAAGTGGATATGTAAAAGCTTCAGGTTTTGTGAACTTACCTGTGCACGCTGTGTGGAAGCGAAGCGTCCCAGTTATAACTGGACGCTGAGTTGTACACCATGGGTGAATCTTCACTGCCTAGAATTGGAAAAAATTTAATTCTTATGCTGAATGCAAGCGACTATCAAGCGACGCTTCCTCTTGTTCCCAGACTTTTACTCATCTTTGCACCAGACACCTTCCTCTGGTGCAATTTTTCCACTAGCTTCCATTGATTCTATGACTTCCTTTACCAGCTCACATGACTACCAACTATCCATAACACACATAACTAACTATACTAGCAAAAATTTAACAACTAAGAAAAACTAGAAAAATTTAATAACTAAGAAAATTTTAACGACTAAGAAAACGAAAGCGATAAAGCTTTGGTTGCCTCCCAAGAAGCCTAGCCTAAGTAATTTCTTCCTACAAGTACTAGTCTGGCTTTGGACAACCCTTTCAGCAGCCTTTGCCTCTGTTTCCTTCATTTTTTCGCTTTCATTTGTTGTAGTCCACTTGTTGAAACTGCTGCATTGCCTTTCCACTTCAATCCTTTTTTAGGCTTATATCCAATGTCTCCAGTTACATCAGCTAACCTCTTGCCAGACCTTGTGCTCATACTAGGCTTCATAAAATGAAAGACAATCAGTTATATTAACTTACAAAACATAGATTGAATCATCACAAGTAATTAAGGCTATGCAAACTTAAATTATGGATTGTAAATCCACTAATCAGTGTGCAGCACCCCTATCCTACCATTCTTGGCCTTTTAAAGCTAGTTGTACCCTTTTCTCTACCAACACCAACACCCTAGAAAGAATGACAACAGTTTATATTATATTGGAGCTAACAATACTTAATGGGATTAGAGATGAAATTAGGATGCTACATGGTAGGTCCTGGATGTATTCCCCTACCCCTTCCTCTTCCAGTAGCATTTCTTGGAGGTGGTGCTGATGACGAAGCAGAAGGTGGTTGTAGTGCTGAACCAAGCACCAACTGGTCTTGAAGGTGGTGGTGCTACATGATAGCCCCTTTTATTGTACCCCTTTTGATTGCAGTTACTGCATGTCATATCCACTCCCCTCTTTGACAATTTTCCTCTCTTAGTTTTAGTAGCTTCTTTTCTTCTAACCTTTCTTGGTCTGCCAGGCATTTTCCTCACTTCTGGTGGAATCACTGAAGGGTTTTGTGACTGTGGCCACATTTTCATTCCCAGCACAGACTGTATAAAAGAGCCATAAGTGTCCATGTATGTATCTCTACTGTACCAGTGAGAAACATAGTCCAGAAGGTCTAAGTCCCTGTCATAAAGTGTAGCAGTGGCATGTTGGCAGGGTATCCCCTTAAGCCCTCAAGACCTGCAACTACAAGTCATGTTTGCCATGTTTACATTATGTGTGCAATCCTCTTCTTTCACCTCAAAAGCCTGTATCCCCATTCCAAATAGGTGTGCACTTCATTGACTTCTTCATATTGTTCTCTAGGGTCTTCTGTGCCATAGGAAAAATGTGAAGAGGCCACTTGCTACAAAATTCTCTCATTTTATTCTGATAGTCATTTTGACCCTATTCTCTTCAAGCATTGTAATGATTGTCTTGTGTCTTGCTTCTAGAATCCAAGAGTTAAAACTTTCACCCATATTATTGTCTACACCGTTATATTTGCTAGTGTATTTGAAGTACATTTTTCTCTACCTCTCTACATTGTAATACAAGAGGTCATCCATTATTTTCTCTTCCCCCAACTTCTTCATATACTCAATGTTTTCCCTCAACTCAGTTTCAAAAGTAGATCTGGCAATCTTCCAAAATGTGTTCCTCCTCTCTATCCTCTCTAGTTCTTGGACCAGTTTGCTAGGATGTGTCTAGCACACATCTTATGTTCAGAGTTTGGGAAAAGGTCATCTATGGCCATCTTTAATCCCTGCATAAACAAAAAAATATTCAGTTAATCTAATGTACTACAAGAAGTATAAAAAACAGTTAACTATACAAACAAGTACCTTTTGCATGTCTGTTATAATGGTGACATCCGTTCCATCTCCCAGCTCAAGATCAATTCTTAATATGTTGACAAACCATCTCCAAGTGTGCTAGCTTTAATACTCAACTACTGCCCAAGCCACAGGCAGCATTTCGTTATTCCCATCCTTGCACACAGCAGTGAGTAATTGGCCCTTACAAACCCCTTTTAAGAAGCACCCATCCAACCCGATACACTTCCTACAACCAGTCAAGAAGGCTTTTTTCAAAGCAGCAAAGTAGATGTAAAAACTGTTGAACATTTTCTTCCGACCCTCATAAGTATCCTCACTCAACTTCACCACACATGTACTACCAAGATTAGACCTCAACAACTCATCCTAATAGTCTAGAATCCAATTAAACTCTACTTCATGGTCTCCCATTATCTCTTTCAGCACCCTATATCTAGCTCTTCCAACAACAATCCTACCAACTTGCATTTCTAGGACTTCCCTTATCAACTTCTGAAGTTCAACAATCCTAATAGCAGGCTGTTGAATAATCTATTTCTTGTAATGTTTGTGTTGCACTTGGTGCACCTATGTAAGACACCAGAGAGGGGGATGAATAGTGTCCTTACCCGATTTTTAAATTCCTAAAACTTGCCTTTAACTTTTATCGCCTAACTTACAAAGAACCAGGTTCCTTGCAAGTTTTACCTATCTCTGAAACTTAAACTTAATGCAGAAACGTAAATAACACAGAGATTTTTACGTGGAAAAATCCATGCTCAAGGGATCAAAAACTGCGACCCAAACTCTTGGGATTTCAACCTTCCACTAAAGGAAAACCGAGCAAGTTTTAGATTACAACGTAATGCAATCAAGGAACTAGACCTCCCTAGTACCTAGAACCTTCCAAGCCACACGTTAGCTTGTCAGGTTGACTCTACTTCACCAAAAAGTAACCTCTACTAAATGCTTCTTAACAAGCTGATAGATTACAACTCGATAGCCTATAACAAAAACTAAAACAATAGACTTAACTATAAAACTTCTCCTTCGTAAGGTTATGCTGCTCAGCCTTTGTTCTTGCACACAATGCCTCTCACGATCTGTTTGTTCTTGATTTGCTCTATTAAGATGTCTTGAGTGCGTAAATCAATTATGGCCAAATTAACTTGTATATATAAAGTTTGACTTAGCCAGATCCAACTAAGTTTAGAACTCCTTTTCTACTTTTGAATCCGTTTCGAAGAAGGCTTACCCATAGTGCCTTATTTGAAACCTAAGTTAATTTGCCTTAGTTTCCAATCTTTTTCTACGTAGGAACCGCATTCTATTTCAGCACCGCCACACACTTCTCCTTTTCCAGGTAGGATTGAAACTTTGACTCCAGCTGTTCTTGTTCTCCTTCTTCAACTCTAACTTGAATATCCCGTTGAACATCTTAGTCTTCTCAACTCAACTGTGAACCTTTTCATAGTCCACTTAGCACCAGGTCCTTTGTCATCTTCAAAACTCATTCTTCAAAAAATTCCCCCTTTTTTATGCTAACAAACAATGTTGTCTCACCGAGGGTAAGTAAGCACAAGAACCTGTAAAATTTCAAACACTAACCAAGAACCAGGGTAATACAGTTAGGCAAAAAATAGGTCACAAATCATACAATGAACTAAACAACATCTAACTTCCCCCTTTTGGCATCATCGAAAAGTTCCACAGTTGTATGAACCTGCTCAACTTAGATTAAGTCTAGTTGACTCTAGTGCCATAGGCAACTAGCCAACCGTTATACGCCAGGAACCTGTTTCAGACAATAAATACTAGCAAGGAAAGGATATTTATATCAACAAAAGCGCCAAACCGGCTTAAAATATCCAAAGCATCATTCAAATATTACAAACCAAAATATAATAATTATCTTAAAACCAGGCCATAGAAAGAACCAACGAGAGGACTTGGGAAAGGAACTAGTTCAGAATTGGAGAATATTAGGGATGTTAAAGTGAGCAAGCAACAAGGCAAGGCGACGCGAGTTTCTTTCACGTTCACTCTCCAGCTCAGCATCTAGCCTAGTATTTTCTGCATTCATCCAGGCCAGCTCATCATTTTGCCTATCAAGCTGCCTCCTGAACCCCTCAATCCTTCTGACCATTCTAGTGTTTCTTCTTTCCTCAGCTTCCTCCTCTACATGCTCTGGTTCATCAGCAGGTTCACCATCCAACACATAGTCATAGGATTTCAGAATGTTCCTCCTAAATACATCATTGTGATCCGGCTCAGTCCACTTTCCAACAGGCACCCCAAAGAAATCAAATACCTTACTAAGAAGAAACCCGTAGACTAAGGCATGTTTACCTAACCCCATATCAGCTACCCTACCAATGTGCCTGATCATAACTTCAGGCAGATTAATACGAACCTCGCGATCTAGCAGGTCCATATAGGTCAGATCTAGAAAGTTGGCCTCACTGAGCCTCTCCGACCTCTGCAACAGGTTCTTTAGCACAAATTCAAACAGCAACTGGTAGAAGGGTTGCATTGCCTTCTTCTTTATTTGCGTTGCCCTTGCTAGCCTAGGTCTCCCTACAAACTTTTGGGTCACCTCCAAAGCAGACACACCATCTCCTCTAGCCGGCCACGAGTTTCTCATGTACTCACTGTATCCCTGAGAAGGAACACCCAAAATCTCACAAAGCTCTATACAATCAAACTGGATTACCAGCCCTTTCACTATGGTTGTCACAATTCCTTCACTTACTGTGCAATTAGAGTAAAACTGTTGAACCTCCTGCTCTCTCAGCTGTTTAGTTCGATCACGAAATAGGTTCAACCAACCCTGAGCGTTTAGCTTAGCTCCAAGCTGTGTCATCCCCTCCAGCTCTACATCAGTGAGAATTTTACCCTTTCCCAATGTAAGACTTCTAAAATAAGCCACTCTCCTCTTTTTGTCTTCCTTGACATCTCCAGCCATCAACTTTGTCTTTGAACCTCTCCTACGAACCTCAGGTTCCTCCACAACCCTCTCCTGCTGCTCTCTAACAGAACCTCGAGTAGCAGGTCTCCTAGCATGACTCACTATCTTCCTACTGCTTTCTCCCATACCTTCAGCATCACCAGAACTTCCAATTTTAGAACTACCCACAAATTCTCCTCCCTTTACCAACCTTCTTTTCTTCACAGTTTTTCCCTGTTCCTGAATCACATGCCTTTTACCCAATCTCCTCTGTTCCTCCACCACCAAAACATTAGTTTCACTGGAGGAACCTTCACTAGCTTGAGGAGTTCGATTAGCCTCAGGAAACACAGCATTCAAAGGTTCAGTAAAACCTATACCCTCTACATATCTTCCACAAAATCATCAATCTCCCTCAGATCTGCATCATCACCTGCCGCAGAACCAGAGAGCGAACCAGGTTCATTCTCAGGTTTCTTGGTAGGTTAAGCAGATTTTTCTTCTCATCTATAACTACTGGGCTTTTCAACCACAGGAACTGTCATAGGAAGTGGTTCCTCGACAGTTTTTTCAACGTCTTTCTCAACTAGACCAACCCCTGTATTAACAGACTTTTCTTTTTCAAGATTTTCTCCTACCTCCCTCTCCTTTACGCTAACCTCAGCCACTACTTCCTTTTCTAAATCTACAGGCTCAGAAGGTAAACTAGTTTCTACAACAACAGTACCAGTACGAGAACTAGGGTTTACCTTTTCGGTTTCTTGAACAGTTTCCACCCATTCTTCCGTACCAGTCACTGAAACACTTTCCCCCCTTGTTAGTTGCCTCCTCCAACTTCTTCTGCCTCAATTTCGCAAACTTTTTTGCCACCACTACGGAGCAACTTGCAGCCAGTTGCTTAGCCTTTTGATTCAGTTTAGAAGTTTTGGGTTTAGGTGAGGAGGGATGTGAGTCAATTTTAGAATCAGTCGACATTGTTATAGAGTGTTTGAGTTTTTCTTAGAGAGTAAATGAGAGAAATTGTTTAGAGAGAATTTTACTCTTTTACACCGATAGAAACAATGTATCTCTAATGCTTAATGAAATAGAGAAGGTTATAGGTTGTATCGGGAAAGGGGGAACGGGTGATGGGATGTGAAAAAGCTGTTAGAACATTATTACGTCTAGGAGCTGACGCCAGCGGGTTCAATGAATTTGAATCTGAAACACCTACCACTAATCCGGCGCCAAGTGAGGATAATTGGTAACAGATTGTCCACGTAAGACAAGTATTATACTCAGTAAGTAAAATAGAATGTGTACCTGAATGTCAATGCACCAGGTTCTTCAATGATATCCTTTATTCAAAATTTTGCCAGCAGCTAAATCATGAAAACAGGTTCCATACAGGTTAGCAAGCAAAACAATTAAGTTTCATTTATAGAATCAACTAAACAAAGTTAAGCTAGGTAAAACAAGGGAACTTCTCTAGCCAATCATTGGGTGAACCAGGTGCTGGCTCGTTCAGTGTATCTTGGTCATCCCTAACTCAAGCCTGTTCTTTTCAAATTGTACCCTGTTCATTACTTTAGTGAAGATATCAGCAATTTGATCCTCAATCCTGCAAAATTTCATGGTAATTAGGCTTTTTTCAACATTGTCCCGTAAAAAGTGATGCCTAATATCAATATGTTTTATTCTCTTGTGCTGGACCGAGTTCTTGGCTATATTGACTGCACTGGTATTGTCACAAAAGATTGGAACCGATCCACACTTGATTCCAAAGTCCTCCTGCTGCTGCTTGATCCATAAAAGCTGTGAACAACACAGAGCAGCTGCTACATATTCAGCCTCAACTGTGGATAATGCCACTGAATTTTGCTTCTTCGTAGCCCATGAAACTAAACAAGGACCTAGAAGTGTGCCATCCCAGATGTACTTTTCCTATCAACCAAGTGACCAGCATAGTCAGCATCAGCATAGCCAATTAGATCAAAACTTCCACCTTTTGGGTACTATAAACCAAGATTTTGAGTTCCTTTCATCTCAAGATTCTCTTGACTGCAGTTAAGTGTGACTCCTTTGGTTTTGACTGAAACCTTGCACACAACCCCACACTATAAACAATGTCTGGACGACTTGCAATTGCAGTTAAATACAGCAAAGAACCAATCATCCCTTTGTACTTGGTTTCATCAATTGAAGCACCAAGTTCATCCAGATCTATCTTCGTTCTAGGAGCAATGGGTGTGTTCATATCCTTAGCAGACTTCATATCATACTTCCTTAAAAACTCTTTGATGTACTTCTGCTGATGGATCATTGTGCCTTCCTGAGTTTGCTTGATTTGTAAGCCTAAGAAGAAATTCAGCTCACCCATAATACCCATCTCAAATTCACTTCCCATCAGGTCGGCAAACTCCTTGCAAAGGTTCTCATTAGTAGCTCCAAAAATAATATCGTCTACATATACTTGAACAATTAGCAAGTCTTTGGATTTCTTTCTCAAGAACAAATTACTGTCTATTTTACCCCTTGTAAAACCATTCTTCAATAAGAACCCAGAAAATCTTTCATACCAAGCTCTAGGAGCCTGTTTCAGCCCATATAGTGCCTTGTCTAGTTTGTAGACATGATCAGGAAACTATGTACTCTCAAAACCAGGTGGTTGAACCACATACACCTCTTCATTCAGATAACCATTAAGGAATGCACTCTTCACGTCCATCTGGTACACTTAAACTCCATGTAAGCTGCAAAGGCAATTAGCATTCTAATGGCTTCCATTCTAGCAACAGGCGCAAAAGTTTCATCATAATCGATTCCTTCTTCTTGACTGCAACCTTGAACCACTAATCTTGCCTCGTTCCTTGTTACTATGCCATGTTCATCCAGCTTGTTTCTAAAGACCCATATAGTACCAATGATGGACCTGTCCACTGGTCGAGGGACCAGGTGCCATACCTTACTTCGTTCAAACTGATGAAGTTCCTCTTGCATAGCAATCACCCAATCTGGATCCTCAAGTGCTTCTCGTACATTCTTAGGTTCTATTGAGGACAGAAACGCAAAGAATGCACAGAAGTTCTTTAAAGCTCTTCTAGTAATAATTCCAGTATTCAAATATGATATAAGGTTCTCCAGTGAATGAGAACTTTGATATCTCCAAGGTTTAGGTTGAATCTGCTGAGTAGTGTTTCCAGGAGGAGCTGAGCCATCCAATTCGTCTTCATCTTGCTCTTCAGTTCCCCCTGTCATATTTCCTTCGAGTTCCCCCTGAGTCTGATCCTTATGCCCATGATTATTTTTGTCCTCATTCAGATTCTCAGGGTCTTCAGCAGGTTCATCTCTCGCAAGACCAATCTCCTGATCATCATCTTCTTGTCTATTTGCAACAGCTTCAGATTCATCAAATACCACGTGCAAACTTTCTTCTACAGTCATGGCCTTCTTGTTGAACACTTTATAAGCTTTACTTTGTGAAGAATATCCCAAAAAGATGGCCTCATCACTTCTAGCATCAAACTTCCCTAGAGGTTTATTCCCATTATTATGCACGAAACACTTGCACCCAAAAGCTCTGAGATGTGCAATATTAGGTTTCCTGCCTCTAACCAGCTCATAGGGATTTTTCTCTAATAAAGGACGGATAGAACAATGATTCAGTAAGTATCAAGCGGTGTTGACTGCTTCAGCCCAGAAGCTCTTTGACAGACCACTTGACAACAACATAGTTCTAGCCATGTCCTCTAAGGACCTGTTCTTCCTTTCAAAAATACCATTCTGCTGAGAGGTCCTTGGTGTAGAGAAGTTGTGATCCACACCATGTTTGTTACAATACTCAGCAAACGTAGCATTCTCAAACTCTGTCCCATGGTCAGACCTGATACTTACCAGTTGACACCCTAGTTTCTTCCGATTAACTCTGACCCGATCCTCGAACATATCATATGCTTCATCCTTAGATCTGAGGAACAGGGTCCATGTGTATCTGGAGTAGTCATCAAAAATTACCATTACGAACCTCTTACCTCCTCTGCTCCTCACCCTCATTAGTCCACACAAGTCCATGTGAATCAGCTCAAATGGTTTGGAAGTACTAACCACTTTCTTTGACTTGAATGAAGATCTTACATGTTTCCCCCTCACACACGCATCACAAATCTTGATGTCATTGAACCTCTTGCTTGGCATTCGACGAACGAGGTGCTTTGACACCAACTTATTCAACTGAGTCAAGCTTGCGTGTCCTAATCTCTTGTGCCACAACTGACTATCATTCTCCAGCACATTCAGACAAGTCAAGTTATTCTCAGGAAAAGAACCTAATGTAGCCTTGTACACATTATTTTCTCATTTCCCTTCCATTATCACGTCACCAGTCTGCATGTTCTTTATAATGCAACCTACAGATGTGAAACTCACTAGGTTTCCTCTATCACATAGTTGAGAGATACTTAGAAAAAT
The DNA here is from genome assembly GCA_029990575.1 of Petunia axillaris subsp. axillaris. Taxonomy (NCBI): domain Eukaryota; kingdom Viridiplantae; phylum Streptophyta; class Magnoliopsida; order Solanales; family Solanaceae; genus Petunia; species Petunia axillaris. The sequence goes on from JARKNS010000003.1 coordinate 163,450,568, forward strand.
GTGCCTCAATCCATCCACACAGAGTATATTTTCAATGGCATGATTGAGGGATCTCCCAACTTTTCCAATACCAACGATTTCACCGCTCTTGCCTCCTCCAAAAGCCACACTACCCCCTTGAAATGCTGCGAGTGAGAGAAAGTTTCTTCTATCTCCTGTCATGTGTCTGGAACACCCACTATCAAGAATCTAGCTTGGGTTGTTCCATCTCACTCCAGCCTGCAAAAGAAACTCAAGGGTTAGTAACAGGAACCCAGACTAGCTTGGGTCCTTTTTTGTTATAGAATAGATGAATCAGATCTTTTCTAGCCCAATAAGGTAAAAACTGACTTTTTATTCTTTTTCACTGCTATTTTAGCAACACTGCATTCATTCTTAATATGACCAGTCTTTCCACACAAGAAGCAGAGTTTGTTGCAAGAAAGTCGTACATATTTACTGTCAGGGTTCCAAGTAGGTAAAGGTTTCCTATGTCTTAGACCAGTTTTACCTCTATTATGATTTTCATGCAACCAATTCAAAGCTTCAGAAGAGTTGTTCCATTTAGTGAGCCTGGTGAGCTCAGAGTTAGCTTTTTTAACCTTTTCCTGAAGAACCCGGTTCTTCTCGGTTTCCTGATTTAGAACCTGGTTTTTATTTTTAAGCTCAGCTTCAAGGTTGTTTTGAGCCTCACTAACTCCTTGCTTACCAGACGCCTCTTTCAGTTTTTGATTTTCAAGTTCGATTGTAAAAACTTTCTTTTGCTCACTAAGCACCTGTTCCTTTAATTGACGACCTTCAAATTCAAGAGCTGAGACTTTCTGTTTTAGTTTCAAAACTTGACACTTGTAGTTAATTCCTTTTTAAGATCAGTTTTAGCTTTTTCCAAGTTTTTATTTTTCATTGAAAAATCAGACATAACTGAAATTAGTTGGTCCTTCTCAGAAAGTACTAGTTCCTTCTCAGTCCTCAAATTTTCAATTCCTTCAATTAAAGTCAGAGCAAGCAAATTTAATTCCCTAGGGGAACAGGTAAGAAGTCTAGTTTTCAGTTCATCGAGACTTACCTCAGGTGGATCGTCAGTGGAAGGTTCATCATCAGCCGTCAGAGCCAATGGAGAGTCATCTTCCGGATCTTCTTCTTCATCATCACTTTCGCTTTCAGAAGGTCCCCATGTTGCATAGAAGGCCTCTTTCTTCTTTCTCCTTAATGCTCTGAAGTTAGGTGGACGTTTGGTCTTCTTAGGTTCATTCTCCTTTGTAGCCCCAGACTTCTTCCACTCAATATCCCATAACGGGCAGTCCTTTATGGCATGATCCTTCTTGTTAGACTTGAAACATCCTGAGTAGTCCGGATTATCAACTATGTTCTTCTTAGTAGGAGTAGCTCTGGTTCTTCTTTTCTCAAGACTTAAGGACTTTCTTATAACATTGACCAGAGCCATCTCATGTTCAGAAACTTCATACTTAGAACCTCCAGTAGCCTCAAGAGCTAGGTTCTTCTCTTTCTTAGGTTCCACCTTGATTCTCGACTGTATCATCAGTTCATGGGTTTTCAGACTACCAACGAGTTCATCCAACTCAATCTTATCAAGTTCTTTTGACTCAATGATAGCTGTAACTTTTGATTCCCATGAATCAGATAGAATTCTGATAATCTTTTCTACTAAATCTTCATTGGTCAGAGTCATACCCAGAGACTGCATCTCATTTGTTATGATTGTGAACCTAGTCATCATGTCCTGGATAGACTCAGATTCTCCCATAGCAAATAACTCGAACTTTCTCTTCAGTATCTGGATCCTTGACTTATTTACTCGTGACGTTCCTTCATGAGCAATTTGTAGAGCATCCCAAATTTCTTTGGCAGTCTTGTATGAGGAAACTCTATTGTATTCATCAGGGCCAAGTCCACATATGATGAGCCTCTTAGCTTTGGCATTCTTCTCAACTATCTTAAAATCAGCATCAGTATACTCCGATATCTCTTTGGGAACAGTTTTCTGATTGGGTGGCTGTCCAACAGTTTCGCTGGAATAAGAGGTCCATCCTTAGTAATTATCCATAGCTGAAAGTCTTCATCTTGAATAAAATCCTCCATCCTGCCTTTCCACCATCCATAATATTGGCCATTGAACTGAGGAGGCCTGTTGACAGATTTTCCTTCGGTTATGATTGGTGGTGCACTCATTGTTCAGATCCTTCTCAAGATGTTAATCTTTATTCGAGAGAACCTTCTCTGATACCACTTGTTGCAGTTGGTGCACCTATGTAAGACACTAGAGGAGGGGAGGGGTGAATAGTGTCCTTCCCCGATTTTTAAATAGAAAAACTTGCCTTTAACTTATATCGCCTAACTTACAAAGAACCAGGTTCCTTGCAAGTTTCATCTATCTCTGAAACTTAAACTTAATGCGGAAACGTAAATAACACAGAGATTTTTACGTGGAAAAATCCTTGTTCAAGGGATCAAAAACCACGACCCAAACTCTTGGTATTTCAACCTTCCACTAAAGGAAAACCGAGCAAGTTTAGACTACAACGTAATGCAATCAAGGAACTAGACCTCCCTAGTACCTAGAACCTTCCAAGCCACACGTTAGCTTGTCAGGTTGACTCTACTTCACCAAAGAGTAACCTCTACTAAATGCTTCTTAACAAGCTAATAGATTATAACTCGATAGCCTATAACAAAAACTAAAACAACAGACTTAACTATGAAACTGCTCCTTCGTAAGGTTCTGCTGCTCAACCTTTGTTCTTGCACACAATGCCTCTCACGATCTGTTTGTTCTTGATTTGCTCTATTGAGATGTCTTGAGTGTGTAAATCAATTATGGTCAAATTAACGTGTATATATAGAGTTTGACTTAGTCGGATCCAACTAAGTTTAGAACTCCTTTTCTACTTTGGAATCCATTTCAAAGAAGGTTTAACCATATTGCCTTATTTGAAACCTAAGTTAATTGCCTTAGTTTCCAATCCTTTTCTACTTAGGAACCGCATTCTATTTCAGCACCACCACACGCTTCTCCTTTTCCCGGTAGGATTGAAATTTTTACTCCAGCTGTTCTTATTCTCCTTCTTCAACTCTAACTTGAATATCCCATTGAACAGCTCAGTCTTCTCAACTCAACTGTGAGAACCTTTTCGTAGTCCACTTAGCAGCAGGTCCTTTGTCATCTTCAAAACTCATTTTTCAACAGTTTGGCTATGAACTTTGAGTTGCAGAATTTGTTTTTGTTAGTGGTGACACACATGTGAACAGGCTTGTAATTCTTCACCACAAAATCACCAGTTCTACTGTCAAAGCTAGCATAGAGGAGCCAAGGACACTTTGGTTTTTTACACCTCACCCTCACTTTTTTTTCTCATTAATATACTTGTCAAGTTGAACCTTTTCAGTAATTGCATACAAGGTTAAAGCTTCCCTAAACTGATACACATTCTGAAAAGCTAGACTAGTCTCCCACACAATTTTTTTAGAAGCAGGATAAAAAATTACTCTTTTTCTATTTTTTCTTTTACATCTCTTTTTCTTTGGATCCTCAGACTCATCATCAGCTTAATCACTATCTGTTTCATAGCTTGCAGACTCATCAAATGGATAAAAAGGCTCATCACCACCTAATTTTCCATCTAAACTCTTCTTATAACCAGGTTCGGTCTCATCATATCTACCCCTTTTTGCCCTAGTATGAAATCAGATTCTGCAGCCCTAGCCTTATTCTTTTTTCTAACAGCAGCACTTCTCACCTCCCTAAGTTTCCTATATTCTTCATGAGCATCACTACCTTAATCTCCATTTACCTCTTCAAAGAGGTCATCATTATCTAAGTTATCTTCACTACTAGAAAAGTCACTAGATGCAGTAGAAAAATCACTACTTTCAGTTGTTGGATCTGGCTATGGAGTAGGTCCATTAGGAGCTTCAATTTCAGTCCCATAAGTAGGTTGTTCAAACCCTTCAGGCTTATTAAAAGAAGACCCATCAGCAGCCCCAAGATTTTGACTAGTTTCATTTTCAAAAGACACACCATTGTCCCCCACTCCCTGGCTTTGAAATTCTATTGGAAGTGGGGCTACAGGCTGTTCTATCATGTGGGCTACAAAGACCTCAAGTATATCTCCATTATCTATCCAAGTAAGAATACCACTTATGTCCTAATCAGATTTAATTTCTACCAAGCTACCATTGGCAGGTGATTTAATATAAATTACTTGGGCACCTTTATTGTAACTAAAATCAGCTACATAATCCCTCAACTCAAAAGAGGATAACCTATCTATATCAAAGTCGAACACATCAGGTAATTTGTTAACAACATAAGAATTAGTCTCAAAGTCCACATAACCGCCATGATAAACCCTCAAAGTTACCCGTACAAAAGACATATTTTAACCTGAAATTGATAATACATAAACAAGATAAATCGATTAATCAAGAAATTATAGATTAGCCCTAAATACAGAAACCCTAATTAAACGAACAACAGATCAACAATTATAACACAAAATCAAAAAAGTTAAGTGTAATCCTATAACTAAACGAACATACAGATCAAGAATTAAAAGTTTAACCCTAGAAATCGACTAATCAAGAAATTAAATGAACCCTAGAATTGAAACGATTAAGCAACAAAAAAGAAGTAAAAATAAGAAGACGACATACCTTTTACTTATTATAACCTTAGAATTCTTCTATTCGCGGCTCGATTTTAGCAGAGATTAGATCGATTGGGTTAGGATTTTTTTGCGGGTATTTTGTGTAATTAGGTGAAAGTAAAAGAGAATGACTTTTTGTTTTTTTTTTGTTTTAACTAGGGTAAATAATTAGTTTTGTTAATTATCAACTATTAAACGACGTGGCCAATTAAAGGGGCTCGTCTCTTCAACTCTCTCATAATATGTTGGGTTGGGGTGGATAAGGTACTAACTAATATCATATAGAAGTTGGTAAGGGGTGCAACGGATGCCCGTAAAGTTAAGAGGAGAAAATGACAATCGGGGACAAGTTTAGGTGGGAAACAACTTATTTCGCTAAAAAAATTTAGTCGGGAGAGGATTAAATTCCATGTGGCAGTGGTCGGGGTCCAATTTGGTGACATTTGGCTTTTCAAAATAAATTTATTAAGAAAACTTTTTTAAAAAACAAATAAATATAGGTCGTTAGTCGAAAAGGGTATAGTTGTGCCAAAGGAGTAACTACAGGGATACGAATGAGCCATTGAGTTAATGAGGGGTAAATCTGTGCAATATCGAATAGTTCAGGGTACATTTGGCCCTTTGCTGTTAAAATTCTTTTTAACAAAAATATATATTATGAAATTTACATATATTTGACATTTGTATTTCCCAATAATGCATCGGAAGGCCGAAAATTAAAAGTACTATTAGTGGATGATTTTTGAAAATACTCCTATGTACTTAATCCTTATTTGAATTGGAACTCAAATTAGCAATCATTGAATTAAAAGCTTGATACGGTGTTTGTTAATTTCTTAATCAAGATACCCTTATCAGATATGAATCAATTTGAAAGTCTACACAAACATTTCAACAGTTCTTTATCTGGATTATCTTTCCAAAAGATGTCGTCAAAATTCATTTCAAGAAAATGTTTGAAGGCAAACGTGTGAATACGTATAAACTAATTGGCGGAATACATAGACAGCCCCTTAAAGTTGACAATATTTTCCTCACAGTCCTCTCTACTTTGCCTTGTCCCTGTGAGCCACCTGAACCTACTATATAATGTGCCTAGTTAGCACAGCTCGCTTACCTGGCACAAATCGTGAACTGTACTCGCTTAAAGTACGTGAGTGAGTAAAAAAAGTTGACTATACTATCTCCGCCACCTATAGCAACAACTGCTCTGTGCCGCCATCACTGCCTCCTCCATCCCCGCCTTTCATCCAAAACCAACCAAGATTCATCCATGATAAAGTACAAGCTACAACCCATTCAATTATCTCTATAATCAACACCACTTCTGACCAAAAAACAACACCTACCAGCCACTTTTCTTCAACATCACACACTAAAACCATCAAGAAACCTCACTGAAACAAAGCATTATTTTTAATTTAGGATAGTGTTAGTACATAATTAGGATGATCTAGTAATATTTGGTTAAAATTAAAAATCCAGGTAAGTCACAACATTATTCTTCTGTTTCGATAAATTGAGCAATCAATAGCTTTGTAACTGTAAAAGTCATATAATCTTGAAGTCCGAAGCTGACGTGAAGTTGTCGAGTTTATCCCATGAATTTTCTTTCAAATTGATCTTTGCCAGAGAGTGGAGGGTGCACTATTCTAAATTTTAGATTGTGAAAGTGTAAAAATTGAGTGATATGTGATGGATTGATAGCAAATAGGTGGAGAAAGTAGGTGATGGATGATGAGTGAGTGAAAAATGGATGGTTAGATAATGAGAAGATGATGGTAATGACTATTCAAGTTGGCGAATTTTTTTTTGGCCGAGAAACATGATGGAGGAGTAAAATGGTGAGATTGTAATTGGGTTGGTGTCGGGTAGAGAAGATGATGAATGTGTAATTGAATTTTTTATTGTGGGGTCCAAAAATTTATTAAAATTTATTTTAATTAGACTCAAAGCCACGTGGTATTGTTTGACCGGCATATTTGCCACATCATAGTGCGTTACTTGCACGCATGTTGGTCTGCTGAATGTTTGTGTGAAGAGTGTCTAAATGAAACATTTTGGGTAGAGTTTAAGTGTTCAAAAGGTCATAGGTATAGTTTAGGGAGCTGTAAGGAAAATGCTGTCAATTTTAGGGGGCAGTCTATGTATTCCGCCAAATTAATTCCAAGTATAAGAATTACTATATAATTTCGCCACCAAAATCATTTTTACTATATCCAGAGTAGACCATGACTTAAAATGAGCTCAATTTATTTACTTCTAGTGCACCACTGTGAAGCTTACAACAACAACAACAACAACAACAACAAAAAACCCAGTGTGGTTCCACAAGTCAGGACTGTGAAGCTTATTACATAGTAAAACAACTAAAAGCAGTAATACAAGTATAATACAACTGAAAGCGCAAAGATGGAATGCTACTACAATATAAAGTTGAAGAAATTGACCCCCTAAATATGATTACAGAAATATGTCCACAGCAAATCAAATGTTGAAAAGTATAATCAACTCAAGATTGGCCAACCGTAAAAGGAAGCAATAGGGGTATACAAGGGGCTGCATCTAGAGGTCCACACCAAATTTCTCTCTAAGAATTTCACCATATGGAGCGTCTCTATACTGGCTTACCTGCACAATGCAAAATTAGTGCCCACAATCCAGTTAAATATCCAGCAAAGTTCTTGATGAATATGGTAAATGCACTTAGAAAATCTAAGGGCAGTGGCAAGGCAGTGCACAGGTACAACGGTCCTGCATATAGGCATGCTGTCTATATCAGATGCGGATGGAGCCTTTGGTAACGGTTAACGAAGCCTAGTACTTTCGACATGAAACATACACGTGTGTGTGAGAAAATTACTAATTTGTTTGAATATTAAATGTTGAACCCGTAATCTCAAAGTGCAAACGGGTTCAATCCTAAGAACCTTATAAGTTGAACCCAGAAGTTTATATAGTGAATCCTACTGTCTGTAATGTGTATGTTTCACTAGTAAGACATATCAGTACTATTGTTTGAAGTACAACAATAAAAAATGTAGGTTACAAAATTTTTTTTTGACTTCCAAGAAATAGGGAATGGTATGTCCATAGAAGATATATAGCCAATTTTGGTCCATGTGCAATTTCACATTAAAATCAGATAAAATGGGGCTGATTTAAGAAATTGACAGTATAAAAGAGAACAAGAAGGAAAACATAAACAACTTGCCTGCTGAATCTCAGAGAACTTGGTTAACATATCATCAGGTATAGACCAGTCAAAAATATCAAAATTCTCTTTGATCCTAGATTCGTTTTTGCTTTTAGGCAGTACACTATGACCCATCTGCACACCCCAACGAAGACAAATCTGAGCAGGAGCCTTGCCCAATTTCTCAGCGACTGAGAGTACAACAGGCTGCTTTAGAACCTCATCACCTGTGAGGAGTTTGAAACCTGGAGAACCGAGCGGAGAAAAGCCCTGAAAGAAGCAACCGTATATCATAATAACATCTCATCGAAATCAAATGGAAAAATTGACTAAAAACATATTCAAATTTGAAACTTCCTTTAGTTAGTGAACTCACAGAGAGGTGTATTCCCTTGGATTCACAGAATTCCCGCAATTTTCTTTGCTGCCATGAAGGATTGCACTTCACCTGGTTGACAGCAGGAGGAATACGAGCTGTTTCGAGAAGATCTCCCAGTTTTTTTATAGAGAAATTGCTAACCCCAATAGCTCTTGCTTTCCCAGAATCATAGAGTGTTTCCATGGCTTGCCATGTGCGTGGTATATCTGCTGGAATAAGGTTTTCAGGTTTGAAGCCATCTGCGGCATTCTTCATCCGAAGAGGCAGGTGAATCTTAAAAATGATAAAACAAAAAGGAAAACGAAAATCTAAGTCACACAGAAGTTCAACAACTCATTGAATCCCTCTATAACTCTATTGATGAGTTTTTTTGTTAAATAGACAAGATAACTTCTAAGAGTGGTGCTAGTTAATAGAGTTCTTACGAGCACTCCTGCTGCTCTTAAATATACTCCTTATGTTCCATTTTATGTAGAACACTTTCCTTATTAGTATATTTCGAAAAGAATGACACATGTCTATATTCAAAACAATCTAACTTCAAAACCTCTCATTTTACCATTAATATTTTAGACCACAAGTTTCAGAACTCAGGGCCGAGTAAAACATGAAGTAAAATATGAATTGAACGAACGGAGTAGTTTTTTGTAGGTACATGACAAGTCTCAAGTCAAAGTATTGCAGAAGATGCTTCTAAAAGATACTTAATAAAAATGGGAACATCTATCAGCACTCACAAGGTACAGATCAATGTAGTCAAGTTGCAAATCATCCAGAGTTCTATCGAACGCCACCGGTACATCTTCAGGTGCATTATCAGTGCACCTACACAAGTTCAATCTATGAATATCTTTGAAAACAAAGGGAATATCATTTAAAACAAAGGACAAAAGGTATTGAAAAATACGAGGACCAAAGTTGAAAGTGTTTGTCCTGATAAAAACTACAAATAAAGATCCTTGCTCATATAAATGAAAAGGAATGATTGTTCCTATTGTTAAAGGCAGCTTAGAGTAGCTATTTTATTGTCCGATACTAGGAAATGTAAAGCACACATCAAAAGCGCTTTCCGTCCCAGAACACAACAGAGACAGGGAGAGGGGAGGGAAGGGGACTAAACACTAAATGATCAATTGATGGTTAGTAATGGATAGAACACACACATTGAATAAGTCAGTTTAAAAGGTGTCTTATATCAATTTGTTCGAATCTTGATTACCAGAGTTTGGATGTAATAAAGAGATCTTCCCTCTTGACAACACCATCATTAAACAGCCTCTTTAGAGCTTCACCAATCTATATAAATGGAGAAAAGAAAGTACAGGTAAAGCTTTCTGACAGATTAACGTAGAAAAGAGAGACACAAACATTGATCATGTTGCACGTTCTATAGGAATAAATCAAAGTGAAACTAATTAACAGTAAGTATTAGTCTAGCGCATGTGTTGAAAGATCAATCTCGAAAAGAAACCATAAAACAATATCAAATCTTATACCATGAATAATTTACCCAATACATCATACCAAACATGCTCTAATTTTATAATCTTTCACCTTCTATAGGCATAAAAAAGAGTACAAATCTTCAAAGGTTAAGATGTCAATCCAACTTTGACAGGAGACGCAAATGCTAGATAGCTTGCAAAAATGAGGTATGTCCTAGTAGTTATCAGAGCAAACATGACAAGTACAATAAAACAATAAATCCAGTGATATCCTAAAAGTATTGTCTGCGGAGGGTGAAACGTACGCATGCAGGAAGGAGAATCAGTAACTACCTATTGTGCTAGAACCATGGAAATATGCAATAAGATGAGATTCCATGGCGAGAAGATGGGCGATGTCACAATTGTTGAGAAGATATTGCGCTCCCTGACTGCGAAATATGATTATGTCGTTTGCTCCATTGAGGAGTCAAAAGACATAGATGCTCTATCACATGACGAATTGCAAAGCTCATTGTTGGTGCATGAGCAAAAGATGAACCGCAGTTCAACTTTCGAAGAACAGGCTTTGAAGGCTTCTACTAATACTCATTCCTCAAATTTTAGAGGAAGGGGTAGAGGTAGAGGTAGAGGATATCGAGGTAACAGAGATGGCGATAATAGAGACAGCAACAAAAATTTCAAAGCCAACGCTGACCAATTTCAAGGCAAAAGCAGAGGTCGAAATTTAGACAAGTCAAAGATAGAGTGTTATCGATGTCATAAATTTGGTCACTATAAGTCTGAATGTTACACTAGGCTGCCTAGTGACAAGGACGAGAAGTCAAATTTTGTTGAAAGCAAAGAAACTGAAACTTTATTGATGGCAATTCAAGGAGAGGAAGAACCTGAACAAGATGTTTGGTATTTGGATACAGGCTACAGTAATCACATGAGTGGAAGTAAGTCTTCTTTTTATTATTTAAATGAAGACTTTCATTCGACAATAAGTTTTGGTGATTCTTCTACTGTGAGTGCAATAGGAAAAGGTGACATTTAAATTAAAACCAAGAATGGTTTTGAAGAAACAATCTCAAATGTGCTATATGTTCCTGCTTTGAAAAGTAATTTGCTGAGCGTTGGTCAATTGCAAGAAAAAAGATATGTTATTACTATTGAGAAAGGTACTTGTGAAATTTATAATCCTATTAGAGGGGTTGTTGCAATTGTGAAAATAAGTTCGAACATGTTGTTTTCGCTAAAGATTGAAAGTATTCAACCTTGTTTGAAGGCGGAAGTAAAAGATCCGTCATGGTTGTGGCATTTTAGATATGGCCACTTAGGTTTTAGTGGATTAAAAACTCTCCAGCAGAAAAATATGGTGATAGGCCTCCCTGAAATTACCATTCCTTCTCAAGTTTGTGAAGAATGTGTTTTTGGAAAACAACATCGTTCTCAATTTCCAAAAGGAAAGTCATGGAGAGCTAAGGGTGTTTTGGAGCTGGTGCATTCATACATTTGTGGCCCAATTAATCCAGTTTCTAATGGAGGTAAAAGGTACTTTATTACCTTTACCGATGATTATTCTCGGAAATCATGGGCATACTTTTTACATGAAAAATCATAGGCTTTTAAAGCATTTAAAAGCTCAAGGTTCATGTAGAAAATGAGACGAGAAAGACTCTTCGAACTGATCGTGGGGGCGAGTATTGCTCTAAAGTTTTGAAGTTTTTTGTGAGTCTAATGGCATTCGAATGGAGCTCACAATAGCTTATACACCACAACAAAATAGTGTATCGTAGTGGAAAAATAGAACCATCCTCAATATGGTAAGAAGTCTGCTAGCAAAAGGAAGAATGAAAAAGACTTTTTGGTCTGAAGTGATAAATTAGTGCATTCATATTTTGAATAGAAGTCCTACATTTGTTGTTCAAAATATGACTTCAGAGGAGGCTTGGAGTGGAAGAAGACCAACTGTAGATCACTTTTGAATTTTCGGTTGCATTGCGTATGCACATGTTCCGGATGAAAAAATGAAGAAGCTTGATGATAAAAGTGAGAAGTGAGTCTTTCTTGGTGTTAGTGAAACATCCAAGGCAAATAAATTGTTCAATCCATGGACAAAGAAAATAGTGATCAGCAGAGATGTGGTTTTTGATGAAGATAATACTTTGGATTGGGATATACAACAGCCTACTCCAATCCTATTTGATAATGAATTTGAAGAAGCAGCCTTGATGCCCGAAAATTCAAGAAATTCTGCCCCAACAGCAGCTGAAATTTCTCCAATAACTGCTGAAATTTCGCCAATAACTGCCGAAATTTTACAAACAGTTGTGGAAGAAACAAATGCAGCAACCCAGTCTCTTCTTCATGCTCGCAAAAGGCCTACGTGGATGATGGACTATGAGGTAACGGGAATTGATGTAAATGATAATTCGATTACTCACTTTGCATTATTTGCAGATTGTGACCCTGCTACTTTTGAGAGTACTGTCAAACAAGAAAAATAGAGGAGCACTATGGATGATGAAATTGATGCTATTGAAAGAAATGACACTTGGGAGTTAACAGATCTTCCGAAAGGTCACAAAACTAGTGGTGTAAAGTGGGTATTCAAGACAAAATTGAATGAAAATAGTGAAATTGACAAGTATAAGGCACGCTTAGTAGCCAAGGGATACAAGCAAGAATATGGGATTGACTACAAGGAAGTGTTTGCTCAGTTGCAAGACATGATACAATCAGGTTGGTGATTCCTTTGGCAGCACAGAATTCTTGGCCCATTTTCTAACTAGATGTGAAATCGGTATTTTTGCATGGACACTTGGAGGAACAGGTATTTGTAGAGCAACCTCTTGGTTATGTTAAGATTGGAAATGAGCATAAGGTTTATCGATTAAAGAAAGCTCTTTATGGACTAAAACAAGCTCCGCGAGCTTGGTATAGTCGTATTGAGACTTATTTTCTAAAAGTTGGTTTTCAAAAGTGTCCGAATGAGCATACTCTTTTTGTGAAAATTGGGAATGATGGAAGAATACTCATTATGTGCTTATATGTTGATGATCTTATATTTACTGGAAATGATAGTGCCATGTTTGCTGAATTTAAGAAATCAGTGATGGATGAGTTCGAGATGTCCGATCTTGGTAAAATGCATTACTTTCTTGGTTTAGAAGTGGTCCAATCTAATGATGGGATATTATTTTCCCAAAAGAAGTATGTTCGAGAAATTTTAGATAGGTTTAAGATGTCAAATTGCAATCCCTAAAACACTCCAGTTGAGTTTGGCTTGAAACTATGCAAAGCTGGAAGAGGAAAGAAGGCGGATAGTACGCTTTACAAGCAAATTGTGGGTAGTTTAATGTATCTAACTGCCACAAGGCCGTTCTTTATGTATGCAGTGAGTCTTGTAAGTAGATATATGGAAAGTCCAACTGAGATGCATCTGCTAGCTGCGAAGAGAATTCTTCGCTACTTACAAGGAACCAAGGATTTTGGGATTTTCTACAAGAAAGGAGAAAATTCAGATTTACTTGGCTTTACTGATAGTGATTTTGCAGGAGACCAAGATGATAGAAGGAGCACTTCAGGCTATGTTTTTATGCTAGGGAGCGGGACAGTTTCATGGTCTTCTAAGAAGGAATCAATTGTCACTTTGTCAAGCAGTGAAGCTAAATTTGTCGCTGCTACAGCTTGTGCTTGTCAAGCTATTTGGTTGAGGAGAATTCTTTGAGAATTACAATTCAAACAAGAAGGGGCAACGACAATCTTTTGTGACAACAACTCTGCCATCAAGTTGTCAAAGAATCAAGTACTACATGGCAGAAGCAAGCACATAGATGTGAAGTATTATTTCCTGCGAGATCCCAATAATGAAAGAACAATAAAGCTGGAGTACTACCGAAGTGAAGATCAGTTGGCGGATATTTTTACCAAACCTCTCTGGTTCCTTCATTTCCAAAATCTGAGAAGGTTGATGGGGATTGGCGCTATGGAAGAGTTCACGATGCTGAAGTTACACTGAAGCTTGAGAGCTTTCAGTTTAAGGGAGGGTGTTAGAAATAGAAGTCTTATCAGTTGGTAAATAAGAGTCATCTTTTAGATTTGTCCTAGTCTTTAGGAAGTTGTTTAACGTGGATTGTTTCCTAGTATTTAGGAGTTAGTTTGGTGAGTGGTTCCTGAATTTTTTGTTTTAGTTTCCTGCTTGTTTTTTAATTTATATCTACAGTTGCAGAGAACTTTTAATATCAGAAAAATGCAGTCTTTTGTTTTGCATTATTTTTCTCAGTTCTTTGCTTACAAATTCTTCGTCGGTCTATCTCTATCTGGGAACTGAGCTTCTAGATATTAACTATAACAAAACTTTTCCCCCTGCACCAGCATTTGAAGAACATGTAAATAAGGCCACACTCTTGGGTGGGCATTTCGAACATAACACTAAATATTGTGTCTTGGCAAGTGCCAGATTAACAAAGTCCATTAGCAATAACATTTGCAATGCAAGAGGTAGTTAAATATGAAAAGCCTAAACTTGCTTTATCGTTAACTCAACTTACCTCTTTTTCATTGTCATACACTGGAGCACAGTCAATATGACGGTATCCAACCTGCAGCATAAATGAAAGTAAAATAGTTATTCTGACATTTATTGTGCTAAATATCAAAATGAAAACAATAATTCTCTTGCACCAAACGTCAAACAACCATCCCTTGCTACCCAAAATGCATAAGTTCCAATATGAGACCTCTTAGTGGCTCTTCAAAGAGGATAACTTACTAAAAAGTAATCCATATAGCGAAATGAGCTATAACAATCCTAGGAACTTACTGAATATGGGACACTCTTCCTTCACGGTGTTCCACATTGGTACACTACCCCAAACTCTAATCTTACAATAATGTGAGAAGAATACTTACTTGGATATCGATGCATATACTAAACTAATACTTCCTCCGTTTCAATAGGTGGTGGAGTTTGACTTTGTACGGAATTTTAAAAAAAAAGATTGACTTAGAAAGTTTCAAGTAAAGGTAAGAAAGAAAAGATTGGATCGAAGTAAAATAAAAAATTATTGGCAGCTTTAAAACGATAATGTTATTAAATAATTATCAAATAAGAAAGTATGTCAACTTTTTTGAGACAGTCGCAAAAAGTATATCCATGAAAATATGACATATGCCTTTTAACTATTGGTCAATTATTCTTGTCTTAATTTATCACTTAATCATAATAAGTTACTATCTCCATCCCAATTTATGTGGCGGTGTTTGAATTTGCACGGAGTTTAAGCAATAGAGGTTGATCTTGTAAATTTTCAAATTTACCCTTCAAAAAAGTAAGAAAGATAAGATTGAAGTAATTAAAAAGTTGTTGGTAATTTCATTAAATAGATGTCAAATAAGAAAGTGCGACATTCTTTTTAGGACAGATTAAAAAGGAAAGAGTGACACAAGGAGAGGGAGTAGAATATTCCGGTGCATAGAACATGGATTTTGAATCTAACTCAATCTGTCCTCAATAGCTAGCTCAAGAGTTGATGATTGTCTAAAACCTTATAAAGAGTCTAGTGAACAGACTCTGGGCGATGTGGGATAACCATCACTATAACATTAAAAATACATTACATCCTATAATAGTTTAAACTTTACCAATTATAACTCAAAATTATCTCTGTCACATTAAAGTAACTTAACTTTGCTCACAATAACAATAAAGTCACTATCCTTATCCAATATACCAAACAAAATATACGTATTAAAGTGACTTTAAAGTTATAGTAGGTAATAATTTGATGACTATACTTCTATAATTGGTAATGTTCAATTGCTTTTACTTGACGAACCTTACAAATCTATATATAATATAATTGAGGGCCTTGAAAAGATGACTTGGCACATCTCTATGGCAAGCATTGACATTTGTCTTTTTTCTCAATTTTTTGACATTTTTCTCTTATTTAACCTCAAAAATATTCCTCCAAAATGAATACACTATTAAAAGACTACAACTGTCTACATAATTGCTCCATTAGCACGGGATGACATTTAAGAAAAATTAAGTCTTTCAATTTTTAAGAATAATGTTCCTACTCTTCGAGAACTCCGATCCTCTGCTGTTTCATTTTTTAATGTACTAAATAAGAATGAAGAAAATTAAAGAGGATGGTGTCCTCAAATTTCATCAGAAATATTTTCAACAAATCAACCGTTTCTAAAACTTTTCAACTTCCCATGCTCTAGGTTAAACATTAGCTCTCCCACAAAATTTTCTTCAAACTGAAACCAAGAGAAGTTGGTCTCCGTCTCCCTATATCATGGGTACGTGTTTTTTTTTTTTTTTTTTTGGGTTCATTTCTTCCGACTGATATCCGCTTGAATAACAAATTGTTGCACTTTTTGCTTGACATTTTATCTCATATATGTGTGTGCATTCCATTATCGGTTTTCTGAGCTAATAGATATTGAGATGCTTGGCTTATCATTTCATATAATCCATCATATCATTGATTTTACAGCGGCGGATACTGGCTGAGGAAAAAAAAGTGTTAATCATGACCAAATGGGCATTGTGATGAGTGATTAGAGGTTCTTTTAGACATCATTTTGGTTTATCATTTCATATCTATATGTATTCAGGTATAACTATGCGACAGTACTTTTTGATGTCTTCTGTAGCTATTCCTTTTTTAGTTTATCATTATATATTCAAGTAGTAATATTCTTCTCTTGAATTTCTGTTTCATCATTTTCTTCGGCAAATATGTTAATTATTCACAAGCTTATAATAAGGGAATAGAAGATGGTGTAGATAGCAAATTCAAAAAGCAGTTGAGATGAATTTTATGGGTCGTGGAAGGTCATACTCTTATATGTAGGAATGACCATGTAAATCAGTTCAAGAAAGCCGCTTGAATTTAACTCCCTAAGTGCTGCTTGACATAAGCCAAAGAACAGAAGCATATGAGGTACGATGGTTTTTTTCTTCTTCCATTTTTAAATTTTTATTTTGTATCATCTCCTTTTTAGTTTTTTTTTATATAATTTATTTTACTTAATCATCAATAATTCATATTAAGAAGGGCTTAGAGGAAGAATAAGTATTTTTTTCCACCTTTTCTTCTTTCCATTGTATTCATAATTTTTGGGTATATCATCCTTATTTTTCCTTTTGTCGTATCTCAAATAGCTCATAATCAACTTCCGGCTTCCTCCTCCACAATTTTTATTCTTAATCAGCATCCGTAACTCCCGCGCATCATGTCCATAACCTCCGACAATTTGATGTATAAGTTTATAAATTATAACACCTTTATAGTCTGCCTCTATTATATGTATGCTTACATAAGTTTATGTTCATATTTTGGAATCTTATCATTTTCTTAGAAGTAATTTCATTCTTGCAGCTGAGGGGCACTCCTTTAACTCAGTGATGATTCGCCTCTAGATATTATCGTAACCCACTGATTTGGGTTTTATGAATTTGAAGATTTCAGCTACATAGACAGAGTGGTATAGCCTTTAAGTAGGATGCTATTGTTAGATTTGTCTACTGTTTTACATTACTCATATGTATCTCTTTCCTACTACATTTGTTTTATATGTATGTCTTATACTATATATTCAATATTTTATTTTTTCTTTGTCCGTATAAATTATCTCTTTACTTCTATCGATAGATTTCCTGAGAACGGAAGTTGAATGTTTAATACTCTTAACTATAAAAAATAAAAATAAAAAGAGGCTTAATTATTATTAAAAAATTAATCAATAAACTTTTATTGTTGTAGAATATAGAAAAGACAAACCTGATCAATCCCTTTCTAATGATGAGTATTCTCATATTTTTAGTCTTCACACAAATGATGAATCTGCTTTAATTTGTTATTTTTAATATTCGACATTAGGAAACAGTCATTTTGTATGATTAACGAGAGGGTTTTCAAGACCGCGCGATGCGCGGATATGTTACCTAGTATAAGTAATAGTTGAAGTCGAGTTACTAAATGTGGCACAAAATGATTAGACTTTCACTATTATAATGATTAAAGTTTAGTGTTTATACTCGAAATGAATCCACTTGAAAACAATACTAACTGATCAACTTAATACAAAAGAGAGTACCTTGATAGCAGTCTCAACGGCCTGGCCAACGACACTAGGTTGACATTGCCACGTACCAAAGCCCAATGAAGGAATCTTAGCTCCAGTATTCAATTCAAAGTAATGCATAGCATCTGCCATAGACAAGTTCTTGAAATCAAAGCTTATAGTAAAAGAAGAAATGTATTAGCAAACACGTGCTGCACACAACTAACAGGGAGGGACACTGAGCCACAACAATTTTAGCTGTATATATAAGTTCAAGAATGAATGATTTTGTCAAAGATATCGTATTCAACAATAATTTTTTTCTCTGTTGAGTATTTATTAGATACAAGAAAATATGACATACTACTATTCTAGGTGAAGAAATCTTTTTCGATTGTATGGTTGGGTATGAATGCCTTTAAGAAGATCCGTACCGTTCCTATAAACAAGCAATTACGGCTGCTATTTTTTTTCCTCCAAAGTTTGCCAAACTAATGGACATTTGCATCACGCTAGAGTCCGTTTGTCCATGGATAAGTTTTCACTTTCTTCAAAAAAAAAAAAAAATGAATAATTTGTTTGCCATTAAAAACTGTGGAGACTTTTACAAAAATAGTTTTTACAAAATCAATTTTTTAAAAATAGTTTTTGAAGTTGAGTTTACAAATCGCATTTGAAAATTGAATTGGTGTTTGGGTATACATTTCAATTGAAAAAAGTATAGTTCTGTGAGTGGAGAAAATTAAATTTTTGAGAAAAAAATTTCAAGTGAAATATAGTATATCCAAACACAACTTCAATTTTCAAATGCAATTTTTAAACTCAACTTGAAAAACTCTTTTTCAAAATATTTTTGGAATCCATGCACAAACACCTACTAAATTTATTAGAGGGGAAAACTCAACTTCCGATCAAACGACCCCTTCCATTAAGAGGTCGTTTGGTAGGAGGGATAAGGAATTACAATCCCGAGATTCAATTTGGGATTATATTATGCTATGCTTGGAGGAGGTATTACATAAATTATCCCACATTTATGGGATTATCTTATCTCATATAAAGGGCGGGATAAGCTATCCCAAATTTTAGTTCCAAGTTTAATCCCAAGACAAGCTTTATCCCATTTTTTGGCAATCCCTCATGGCTCCTACAATCCTCCATCACAAGCATCTCAGGGTGGAAGCTACATATGGTCAAACATACAGAAAATATACACAAACATACAAAGACATATAAAAAAATGCATCCAAGTAATTTTTCTAGTTTATACATACACATACACAAGCATACAACAACATACACATATATACAACAACATACACATATATACAACAACATACACATACAAAAGTGGAGATTAGACATCTATATATAAAAAATACAAAGACATACATATTTATATACAAAAAAATATAAGAACATACGTATTTATATACAATAAATACAAACATATACATACCACATACTTACATACATACAAAAAGTTTAAAAAAAAAAAAAAAAAAAGAAGCAGATCGGACCCACCGGAAAACCCCATCGAAATCGCAGATCGGGCTGCCACCGCTGCAGTGCAGCAGCGCCGCCGCGAGGAGCAGTGCCGTTGCACTGCAGCGACAGCAGCGGCTATAACGGTGAGGTTGTGGGGTCACAACAGTGGAAGTGGGGACAAGAGGGTAACGACACCGATGGTATCTCTGGTCGCCGGTGAAGGAGAGGGTGACGGCAGCGGGTGGGGTGGGTGGATGGGTGGAGGAGAGGAGGGAAGGATAGAGGAAAAATTAGGGTTTATGTTTGGGGGAAATGAGAAACTATTGTTGTGTTATTGTTATGTAGTGTAAATGTTTAAAAATATCGATATTTTTTATAATTTAGCTATTACGGTAGTCATTTTGTATAAATTTTTCAAATTTTTATCTGAAAATTTTCCATATATATATTTTTTTTTATTTTGATATTCTAACTTAAGGATGTTTCAGTTGAACACTTCAAAATAGCGTCACTTGAACACTTATTTCACACTCCAAACCAAAAATTTTACGTGAATATTACTTGCTAAAATATAAAATTACACATCAGGAAAGTAAATAAAATCAAAAAGAAAAAATAACAGATGACAAATTGATCGGGTCCGGAGAAACTCCATCATCTCAACCAAAATTCGGCGAGGCTAAGAGAAGGGGATATACAAACTTTGGGTTAGAAAAAGAAAAGAACAAAGAGGGATAAACTTATATCCACTAAAAATTTTGGAAACCTGGACCGCTTTGCTATTCAAAGTTTACATTTCTTTTTTCAAATTCTTGAAAATACTACAAGAAAGTGACTGATGAAGGAAAAAAAAATCAAACTTCTGAATTTTTCCAATATTTGAATTGTATTATTCAAGGTTCAACAATTCAAAGGAAAATTCCTAACTTGGACAGATAGAAACCTTCTCGTGGATTTCCTACTTTTTAATGTGGTTGTGGTTTATTGTGCATGTGATTCTGCTCCGGGGGAGATGCAAAGAGAAATTAAAATTAAGAAATCGCTTTTCAAAATGAAGGGGTGGGGCCCACTTTAGATTTGTCAAATTTTTGACTCACTCTATTACCAGCGTAATATACATATTGTTCCACGTAGGCCAGGGTATAGAGCTGAGCCGACTCGAAGCTCGGCTTTGCTCGGTTGCATTTTAGCTCGGCTCGGCTCGTTCCAAAAAGATCGCTCGATTCGGCTCGGCCTCATTCAATGTTCAGCTCGGCTCGGTTCGGCCCGGCTTGGTCAAACCTCATTTCCAGTAATGATGCATTTTTATCTAGCTTAGAAGCTCAAAGTATGAAATTGTCAAATTCTAGCAAAGTTTGGTTGAGCTCTGCTCAGGATCAGCTCGGGCTCGGCTCGGCTCGGCTCAACTCGGTATGGTATAAAGCTTGGCTCAGCTCGGCTCTGTAGTATAGTAAGCTCGGTTAGGCTCGGTTCGGGCTCGACTCGCTCACTCGATGCCCATGCCTAATTCCACGTAAACTAGATATGTATAAATGACGCACTTTGAGCTTACATCAAGTGTTTAAATGAAATTTAGTTTAAATAAAGTATTAAAGTAAAAAGTATGAACAAGCTTAAAGGGCTATCTATATATTTTGGCAACTTCTAAAATACATTTAAGCATTTGAAGACATGTACAACTATTAATTATAAGTGTAAAAATATTTTTCCTCACTAAAATTTTTGGTTTTTTTCACTTTTAATCCTTATGTTATTTTTGCTAACCATATTTACCTCGTGATAGAGGGGCAAGATAAACTTTCCTCTACCTATTTTTGTTAATGGAAACTGCTCAAAAAAATTCACTCGATGTACCCAAAATTTACTGGTTCTGAGAGTTTATCCTCGTTTGAGATGGTTTTACCAAAATGGCCTCTGTTCATCCGTAGGCAACACTTCAATATGGGAGAACGTGGAAAGAGGTCAAGGTAAAATGTTACCTAGCAAGAATATCAATGGCAGGTGCTTCCAAGGCAACACTTCAAGTTATCTGGGAGAACATGAAAGAAATTCAAGAGCAAGTGTTTCCTAAGCAAGAAGGGTCAAAGGCAAGTGCTCCCTTTTAGGCAGTACTTACGGAGAAAGGGAGGGGGATATGGACGTCATTTTACCGTTCGCAGGAATATTTCCGTCTGAAATTTATTCATTAAACCAAGCGGAATCCAGTTTTACTAAACAGCTATTACAAGACTAATAATGGCAAACCAGTTGCCCCTGTGTCATAGTTTTGTAAATAACCTGAAACTTCTCACTTCTGTCACAGCTTAAGTATCCAGAATAAACTATGTACACTCTATTTACTTCTAGTGCACAAATTTGAAGCTTATTGCATAGAAATAAATGCAATACTAAAAGTTAAATTATTTATTAAAACTCGAACTACAAAGATGGCATGCCACTACAACATGAAGTTAAAACTGACCCAAGATATGATTATACAACATGTTTACCGCAAATCAAATGATGAAAAATATTATCATAGTAGAATATCTAATGTAGAAGGAAGTAGTAGAAGTATTGAACAAAAGGCCTGTATTAAGGAGATGAAATAGATTCGAATTGGCCATTTCAGAAACCTCTCTTCACGTTTAGTTTCGTAATACTTACCTCTGATATTATATTTACCTCCCTTTTTTTATTTTTGTGTAACAATTCATTTAAACTATTTATCATAAATATAAAAAATTAAAATTTGACAAATTTACCCTTATTAATATTTATAAATTTTTTTTTTCATTTTGATATGGTGTTTGCCAATAAAAATCATAATCCATCTGTGGAAAAGTCTACCATATTGGCAAACATGATTCTGTACCTTCTTTTCCTAATGGAATCATGTAATGTACTTGAGGTAAATTGCAGAGTAGAACTCAGCTTCATTGATGAAAAATGCTTTACTGTTAAGCTAAAGATTACAGTAGAGAAAGGAAGAGGGATGGAAGTAAGGGAGATAAAGAAGCAGGTAACTGCTCTTAATTAACTAACGAGCTAGAAACTAACTAGTTCTATATACAATTCAGATTAATTCTCCTTAATTGATTCTCATTGATTCTGAACTTATTCTGACTGTCCACGTGTCCCACCTTATCGGTCTTGGAAATCAACTGTCACTTTTCTAATTCCGTTCGTTTTATTTTGGTCTTCCTTTCAATTTATCCATATTTGAACCCGGTAGTAACAATTCTACCGCCTTTAGATAGATCTTGTCCTCAAGGTCCATTTTTAGCCACAAATTTAGGGAAGTGGGTTCTCAAATAACCCAAGTACTCCCAAGTTGCCTCTTCTGGACTTAGACTAGTCCACTGCATTAACCACTTTACTGCAACATTGGTGTTTACCTGAATCCGTTGACATTGCAAAACAACCAAAGGTCACATAAGAACTCGACTATCACGATCACAAATAGGACCCTGAGTTTGAGGAGTCATTGAAGGGCCCCACTCATTTATTCAATTGGGAGATGTGAAAAACTAGGTGAAGTTGTGCTCTGGGCAGCAATTCCATTCAATAAGCTACAGACCCTATTCGCTGTAGAATTTTATATGGACCGTAATAACGGCCACTTAATTTCAGATTTTTTCGCACATGTAGAGATACTTGACGATAGGGATGTAACTATAGGTAGGCTAAGTCACCTACCTAAAAAGTCCTTTCTGATATCCATTGATCGACATAAAATTTTATTCGTTCTTGCGCTTTAGTTAGATTGTCCTTTAGATGTTATTGGAGATTCTTCCTTTGCGCTAAGGATGCCCTACTAGTGTAGGGTATGATAGGGATCCCAATTGTAGTTGTTAGAACCCGTATAGTGCTTCAAATGGGATTGACCTCGGGGCACTTTGGTAATTAGTGTTATACCACTATTCTGCCATAAAGTCCAATTATCCCACTACTTCAGATTGGTAAGTACCATAACACTCAAGTAGGTTTCAAAATAGTTGCTGAGCTTTTCTATTTAGCCATCAGACTATGGGTGGTAGGCAGAACTTAGGTTCAGTTGTTTTCCCCATTGTTCTGAATATATGCTACCAAAATTGGCTGGTAATAGTGTCCCTGTATGACTATAGACTTAGGGAGGCCATGCGGCCTATAAATCTCATTCATAAGAGTTCTGCCACTTCCTATGCTGTGAATGGGTATTTCAGGGTGAATAAATACCCATATTTAGATATCTTGTTAATTATTACAAGGATCATTGATTTGTGATTTGATTTTTGTAACCCCTCCACAAAGTCTAAAGCAATAGCCTTCCATACCTGATTTGGTATAGACAGAGGTTGTTGAAGACCTTGATGTAAGCAATTTTCAGATTTAACCCTTTGGCACACATCGCATACAGACACAAACTTGAATATTCCTAGCTTCATATTAGACCAGTAGAACCCCAATTGTACCCTCTTCAATGTTCCTTGTTGCCGTAAATATCCTCCCAATGGGGACCTGACAAGTCAAAAGTCTACCCTAAAATGAGAGTGACACGGTCGATGCAAATATACCGGATAATACGTCCGAGTCGAATTCACAGAGAGCTAGCTAGATTAATTGAGATATGACTTTGTCAATTTGGTTTACGTAGTTTAGCTACTTCTCGAATCAAGTTTTGTTTAAAGTAAAACTACAAGCTATATCTAATAATGTAAACTATTATAAACTATTGAAGGCAATTAAAGATAATTATAGATAATTATCAAATGGGTAAAGAGAACTAGAGTTGTATTCCTCATCTAAGCATGTACTCAATGGGATTGTCAACTAAGTTTTTCCTTGTTGTATAGGTTTTTTTAGTTGTCACACTTTTGATTACTTACTAATATCTCTCGATTACTAGAAACCCTAATCATAAAGAATCTCTCGATTTCTCTTGGATTGCATGAAGAACAAGTGTAAAGACTCAAGTAAGAAGATTCCTATCTCTACTTCACTTCTTTTAGATCGGTTTTTTTAAATCTATTTAGGCCCAAAAATCCTTGCTAACTAGTTTTTACTCAACCTTATTACTACCTTCGCAAGTGAGTAAATGGGGAAGTAGGAATGAGGTTAGTGTTTGCGACCACAACCCTAGAAATTTAGCATGAAAGCAGTTAGAAATTCACACTTAGACAATATTTTTGTTAACAACTCATCAAGCACACACTTAGGGTTGGTCTACAACCCTAGTAAATAAGCTCAGATACTCATATTATGTAAGAGCACAACACTTAGACAAGAAGCATTCAACATAATTTTATAGATCTAAGAGAGGATTGATTACCCAAATAATGTTATTGATCTTACAAAATTATAAAATTACCCACCAAGTTCTTGGCATTGTATACTTCTCAATGAAGTATAAAATATGGGTGAAACCCCTAATATTGTTCTATTTATAGTTGTATTGGGTGAAACATGGCTTGCACACGTGGCGCCTCGGGAGCATGGCTCGAGACGTATTTCACAAGAATTTTCAAGTTGGCCCCGAGGCAAACAACATAGCCCTCGAGGCAGAATCCCGAGGGCAAAGTCCTCGGCAGGCCACGAGGAAGAAGTCAAATCGAGGGACGGAAAACTCATCTCCCCAAGGTGAGTGACCCAAGCCTTGGGGGGCAGTTCAACTTCAGCGGAAGAGTCGGCCCACGATCTCCGCCCATTAATTCAACATTTAATGGGAGAGGTCGTGGGCGATCTGAACGTGGATTAATGGACTTAAATGTCCTTAGAGGGATATGCTATAAGTAGCATTGTTTTCATCTTGTAAAGGCATTCAGAAATATCTTGGCAAAATTCTACCCAACTGTAATCCAAAAACCGTTATATTAAAGTTGTTAACTTGGTGTTCTTGTTATTCATCTGTTTACGCTAATTTGCTTATTTTACCAACTTTAATATAACATATTGCTTGAAACCTCTTACAAATTCAATTAATTGTCTTAATCCGATTTAAACAAATACAATTTGGCACCGTCTGTGAGGATCAAGTAATTACGCCTTGTTCCAAAGTTGTACGACACGTTTGTTCACGTTTACATCTTGATTCTTGATGATGGCTGATAATAATGAAAGTGTTAACGGAAATCAACCATGCCCCGATGGGCTAACTGGTAGTGGAATATTTGTACCTCTACCTCCACCAGCTAATGGAACACATGCACCTCGACCTTCTCCACCTCCAGCTGACCCCTCTTCCTCAGGGTTAAATGATGTATTTAATGCATATGTTATGAACATTTTGCAACAAATCCAGGGGCAGCTTGCTGAGAAAGCAGTCGTCAATGCTGAGTTTTGTAGTTCGCTACAAACCATCTCAGGAAATATGAGAAACAATACTACTCCCACCAACACTCCACCCGTGGCTCCAAATGGATGCATCTGAACTTTATTTCTATGGGCACAACAACAGGGAGACTTCCAAATGGTGCTACATTTGGGGGGATGGGGACTGCTCTACATGGCAATCTGCCTTTTGGAACGGTTGCTACGGTGGCAGAAACAAGCATCTCGGCAGACTTTGAGAAGTGAAAAAGCGATTTCAAAGCCCAATCCAAAAAAGACTCGACAGACAGCATGTGAGCCAATGACTCGGGGGTAAGTTTAACATAAATGTTAATCAAAAAGGCACCGCGCGGCCATCCTTAGTGTCTAAGGAGAAAATCTACCCTGCATCTCTGAGTACAACTTCAATGTGTCGAACGTGGAGTTAGTAAATGCATTCAAAGGAATGACTAATCAGAGAGTGAGACTCCTGAAGGATATGAGAACAGCCCCTGGGAAGAGGGATCACACCCTCTACTGCAATTTCCACACCGACTATGGGCACCTAACTAAGGACTGCAAGGCATTGTGCCTCGAGGTGGCCTATCTGTTGAAGAAGGGTATGTTGAAGCAGTATTTAACAGATAAGGGAAAGCAGAATTTTACAAAGAAAATATGGGATGGACAACCACCGAGGGACCCTTCTCTCAAGAGGATTGTGAATGTTATAATAGGAGGTTCGAAAGTTAACATCGTTAACTTCGCCGCTGCAAAGAAGTTCATTAAGCTCTCTATTACGATGGGGAAAAGAACTCAAATTGGTGGTTTGGGTAAATAAATCATCTTTGATGATGACGATTGTGATAGGATGATGTTTCCCCATCACGATGATTTGATCATTATATTAAGAATCAACGAATCGGACAACAAATGAGTCTTGATTGACCTCGAGAGCTCAGTGAACATCATAAGCTACGGAGCAGTGAAAAATATGTGGTTGAAGGACCTTATCGTCCCGAAGGCAACCATCTTGACCGGCTTCAACAACTCGATGGAGAAAATATTGGATGAGATCACACTCACCACGTATGCAAAAGCAGTTGTGAAAGAAACCATGTTTCAGGTTATGCTCGAGGACATGGCCTACAATGTAATCCTCGGGAGACCTTTGATTCATGCGATAAAGGCCGTGCCATCCACTCTTCACCAAGTCATTAAATTACCTACTACATAGGGAATTCATTTGATCCCAGGAGAGCAACGAGTAGCTAGGGAGTGCTATTCGGTTGCCATGAAAAGTGGAGTCATCCCGAGCGGACCGTCAAAATAGCAATCAATGCGCCAGGGTCTGACGAAGGAGGGGGTTCGGCTATTGAAATGGACCGCTAAGAAGGCATGGTGGAAAAGATTCTGGTGTGTTTTCAGGAGCCTCGGTAGCAGAAAGCCAAGGACTCAACCGTAGAGGAGTTGGAATCTTTCACACTATCGAAGGATTTCCAAGAAAAAAAGGTGTTCGTCGGCCCAGAGTTGGACACGGAGTCGAAGAAAGCTGTTGTTGAGTTATTGAAGTCCAACGATGATTGCTTTGCGTCGTCCAACGCCGATATGGTTAGGATCGATCAGGAGATTATGATACACAAACTTAACGTGGACCCTCACCACACTCAAGTGAAGCAAAAGAAAAGGCCACATGCTGGCGTTAGGAAAAAAGTAATCGAAGATTAAATGAAGAAGCTAGTTGACAATGGCTTCGTGAGGGAGGTCAAATACCTTGAATGGCTCGCCAACGTGTTGGTCATGCCAAAGAAGAATAGAAAATGGAATATGTGCGTGGATTACACGGATTTGAATAAGACGTTCCCCAAAGATTCATATCCGTTACCACAAATAGATAGGTGGATAGACTGTACGGCTGGACACAAACTATTGACCTTTTTGGATGCATACTCAGGGTATAATCAAATCTTGATGGACTCGAAGGAGGCATGTATTTCTACAAATTGATGCCCTTTGGATTCAAAAATGCTGGAGCAACATACCAAAGGTTAGTGTGTCGAATGTTCAAATATTACATTAGGAAGTTAATGGAGGTTTACATACACAACATGCTGTCAAGTTGCTTCGAATAGAGGATCATCTGAATCATTTGAGGGAAGCTTCTGCCATTTTGAGACGATACAAAATGAAGCTGAACCCCAAGAAGTGTGCCTTCGGGGTTGGTTCAGGAATGTTTTTGGGGTTCACCGTCTCTAAGTAGGGCATCAAGGTGAACCCTAAAAATATCAGAGCCATTGAAGAAATTCCTGAAGTGCTCTCGGGGACTAAGGAAGTTTTAACTCTTAATTGGTCGGATCGCTGACTTGAGTACATTCATCTCGAGGTCATCTGAGCGATACCACAAGTTCTTATCGGTCTAAAAGAAGAACACCACCTTTGAATAGACACCAGAGTGCAAAGAAGCGTTGAATTAATTGAAACATTACTCGGCTAATGCACCGTTACTTGCAAAGCCAAAATATGGAGAAATATTGTTGGTCTACTTGGCTGTGTCCGAGGTGTTTGCGAGTGCAGTCCTGGTTCATGAGTAGGATGGAAAATAACAGTCCATCTACTATGTGAGGAAAACACTCCTCAATGCCGAAACACGGTACCCCCATATAGAAAAATTGGGACTTGCCCTAGTTGCTACTGCTCAAAAACATCGGCCCTACTTAAAATGTTATCCCATAGCCGTAGTAACTACCTTCCTTTTGAGAAATATATTGTATAAGCCTGAGTTGTCGGAAAGGTTATCTAAATGGGAAGTCGAGCTGAGCGAATATGACATCACTTATCAGCCTCGAACAACCATAAATTCCCAAGTGTTGGCGGACTTCGTGGCTGATTTTCGCGCTAAGATTCTCCCCGAGGGTGAAAAAGAGAACTTAATGTCTAAGGGGCCAACTTCTGTGTTTTGACACTCTATACGGATGGAGCCATTAATTCAAAGGGCTCCGGGCTTGGAATAGTTTTGGTAGCCCCCATGGGGGAAAGAATGAGACACTCAATCAGGTTTAAGAATGTGACCAACAATAAGGCAGAGTACGAGGCCGTCATAGCGGGACTGAAACTGGCTAAGGAAATGGAGTAGAAAGGGTTGAGTTGAGAAGTGATTCACGACTGGTGGTGAATCAAGTACTCGGGGACTATTCGGCTCGAGAACCCAGGATGCAGCAATTCTTAGCTCGAGCTCAACAAATTTTGTCTAAGTTTCAAGAATGGAGAATTAAAAAGATTCCCCTAGAAAAAAATGCCAAGGCCAACGGCTTAGCCAATCTAGGCTCTGCCATCGAAGAAGAACACTCAGGGACTAATTCGATCATTTGGCTCCTCTCATCTGTTGGGGAAAAGATTAAGTTGGAAGTTAATTCAGTGAGTAATACTTGGGATTGATGTACCAAGTTTATCTCCTACCTAGATTCGGGGACTCTTCCAATAGGTAAAAAGGAAGCCAAAAAGCTTAGGACACAAGCAACCTCTTATTTGATGATTTGAAGGCAGTTGTACCAGAAGATGTGTTGCAGCCAGATGGCCAAATGTGTAGGTCCGGGGCAGATTGAGTAGGTGATGAGAGAAGTGCATGAGGGTTAGTGTGGCAATCACTCGGGAGGAAAAGCTCTAGTGTGCAAATTGCTTCGGGCAAGTTATTATTGGCCAGACATCAACATAAATGCTAAGGCCTTTGTGAAAAGATATGACAAGTGCTGACGATACGCTGAGATGATTTACCAACAGGTCGAGACTCTCCATTCGGTCATGTCGCCATGGCCTTTTATGAAGTGGGGGATCGACATAATTGGACCAATTCCAAAAGCTAAAGGCAATATTTGGTTTATCCTAGTGCTGACTGATTACTTCACCAAATGGGTTTGCTCAAGTTAGATTGAAAGAGGTAATTAGTTCATTTGGAAGAACATCATTTGTCGGTTCGGTGTCCCGAGGGAGATTACATGTGACAATAGCTCTCAATTTATCGGCTCGAATGTCACATTTTTTCTCAATAAATGGGGCATAAAAAAGATTACGTCAATCCCATATCAACAAAGTACGAATGGTCAAGCTGAATCTTCGAACATGGTTATTATTGAGAACATCAAGAAAAGGCTTGATGAAATAAAAGGCCTGTGTCTCGATGAGTTGCCCGGGGTGCTGTAGGCAATGCAAACTATTGAAAAGAATAGCACCAGTGAAACCCCTTTCTCTCTCGCCTACGGGATGGATTCACTGATCCCTATAGAAGTTGGTGAGCTTAGTCTTCGGTATGTTTATGCTACCGAAGAATCAAATTAGCAAGCAATGCGCATGGAGTTAGACTTGCTTGATGGAAAAAGAGAACTAGCTTTGGTTCGAGTGATGGCTCAAAAGAGGCAGATCGAGGCCTATCTTAATAGGAAGCTAAGGCTAAACTTAGAGACTTCAAAGTTGGAGACTACGTGTAGAGGGCCTCGAACCAATCTACCAAAGAAAAGAATGTTGGCAAGCTCGCTGCAAATTGGGAAGGACCCTATCGGGTCAAATCAATTGTTAGCAAACGATCCTATAAGCTGGAAGATTTGAAAGGCGAACCAGAACCCTCGAATTGGAATATTTCCAATTTGAAGCAGTACTATTTCTGACACTGAGGTACGTTACCATTTCTCAACAAATTTTCACCTACAGCAACGAGCCGTAAACGCTCTTATGCTTAGGTGGAGTGATTCTAAGTGACCCCCTATTTTTCTTTGCTTGACCTTTTCAGAAAGCAAAGGGAATGAAATACAGTGCTCGTGTCCTCATCAATTCGCACCCAAACACTGGGGGATAAAAGGGATGGTATGCAGTCAAATCCGACTCAAAGCCTCTCGTAATTGGGACTGCAAATAAAACCGACGACTAACTATCTGCGCACCGAGGACTGTCCCCCGAAGAGTAGCTTAGTATTTTGTATTTATTGTGAAGTAGTGGCTGTTTTTTTAAAAAAAATTTGCCTAAGCCTAGCCTCGACTAGGTTTATGTAACGCCTGTTATGACTTATTATTATCAATGAAATGGGTTATACCCAACATCTCTTTGTTTCAATATCTAACTCCCGAAGTTATATTATTCAATTGAGTTTATCTTTTTATGCTACAGCTAGGAAACGAGACGTCGTTCTAAGCTAGCATCGATTTGTCATAAATTTTGTTTAAGTCTTGCAAGCAACAAATATTCTAAGTAACCTGTCGTGCTTTTAAACAAAGCAAAGGCTAACACTTTAAAGGAAAAGTAAAATTTCATTTAAACAAGCCTGAAGGCTTCAAAACTTATTTATACATTAAGGCTCGAAGGCCATAACAAATATAAAAGGAAGAAAAGAAACAACTAAGCATCGGGGTCACCTTCCCCCTTGGAGGTCCCATCATCGTTGTCTTCTTCTTCATCATCCTCGTCCTCATCATCGTCCGAGCATTCACTTGAATGAAGTTCGTCGATGATAGCTCAGGCTTAGGCCGCGTCATTACTGGCTATGACGATCTCATCATCCAAGTCCATCTCCCCAGCTTTGCACTGCTCGAAGGTTTTCAGTCGGGTTTGGATGATGGCCCAACTTTTGTCTAACTTGGCCCTCGTGGCCTTTGCTTTGAGCTTAACCTCCATAGCAAATTCCTTGTCGTGCAAGCGCTCAACTTCAGCCTCGAGCACTGGAGTACTCTCCGCCTGACTCTCCAAGTTTTTTATTGCAAGAACATACTCGGTTAACTTGCTATGATTCTCCCTAGCAGTCTAAGCAAACTTGGCTATGGCGCGATCCAACTTGCGGCGAAGCCTCTCAACTTTGGCAGTTAACCTCGAACTCCCAGCCTTATGGCTCTCATTCAGAGCTTGTATTTTTGCCTCAGAGGCAACGATGATTTCACGAAGATTGGACATACACTTTGCTAATTGAGCTTCCAACTTAGAGATTTGGGTTTTGTACCATGCCTTTTGGCGGTCCCAAATGTCACTTGCCCGCCGCAGGTTTGTGTCTCGATCACGTTCAACTTGCATTGTCTTGAGTGAGAACACCAGGCACTGTAAAAGTTTTGAAAATAGATTAGAACATGAACGCTAATTGTAGAAGGAAAATTATGAGTGTTGGAACTTACTCGAGCGGCGCTAGCGGTAGAGCGGGCCATCACTGATGTTGGGTTCATTCGCTTGACAAGAACTTCTTTTTTTCGGCCCGAGCAGCTGAGTAAGACTCAGAGCAATGTTGATCGAGCCAACAAAGAGGCACATATCAGAAGATATTTTTACCCTCCTAATAGCCCTCTGAGAAGTAGAGGCGCTAGGAGGCTCGGAGCTGGCCCGAGGGGCAGTTGTAGTCACCCTTTCTCCAAACGAGGGGAAGGGGGGCTCGACCTCACCAACCTTAGCTTTACCTTTGGCTTTTTCATCCGCATGGTCAGACCCCTCGAGGTCTACCATTTCTAAATTTTTGGGGACCTCGGACCCCTCTTCATCTGGTTCATCCCTCAACTTGAACTGAGATTCAATAGCAGGCTTATCATTTTTTGCCTCGGTACACGGGTGTACTTCTCGAGTCGACTTCTTCGAGGCCCCTCTTTTCCTCTTTGAATCTGCAAAGAGATAAGTTAGAGGCTTAGAAGAGAAAGAGGAAGATATTGTGATAGAAGTGATGTCGTCGTCACCTTTGGAAGAGGGTCCTTGGCAAAATGAGGCCTTCGAAGATTTGGATTTTGGGATGGTGCCAGCTAAGCTTGTGATCTTGGCTAGGCAAGCACTAGCATTAAGAACTTCCTTTTCTTTATTCTTCCCCTTTTTTCTCTTCTTTTTCTTAGGCTTGATGATAGCCGCATTGTTGGGAATATCTGCGAAAGAGAGGGCAAAATAAGCGGAAAAGAGACCTCAAGCGACCCCCATAAGAGACAAAAAATTTTACAAACTACTTACCGTGTCTCTGACACGCCCAGTTGTTTTCCGCCTCAGCGGCTATGCTCATCCAAGTTCTCTCAGGCCGAGTTAGAGCTTTGATCATCGCGCGAACCCAATCAACTAAGCCGGCTGAGGGTTTGAATGGAACTTTGTTTGCTGTAAAATTCGGAGTATGAGATGAAAGTTAAGCTCGAGGTTAGAGTTGAAAGAAAGATGAATTATGCAAAGGATCACTTACGCTTGTCGTTCCATGTTGACACCCAATTTTGTCCCTCCTTTTTTTAAAATTGACTATAATTTAACTTAAAGGTGCAATTTGACTAATTGTGTAAAATGTGCATTACAAATCATGCATTTACGTGCGTTATCCTCTATCTATATATTACATACTTAAATATGGCTATATTACGTAATTTTACATTATTTAGGCTATTTGTGAAACTGTGACTGTTTGCGCAATTTAGTACATTTATAATATATAATATAATTGCATCATTTAGGCTACATGTTAAATTTATATCGATTTGTGATCATTTGCGCAAATTAATAATTATCTGTGGTTATCTATATTTAATAATTTTATTTGAGTTTATTTAATGATTATTTGTGCATTTTATACAATATGTATATATCTTTTATTTTTTGTACCTTTAAGTTAAATATTGGCCAGTTAAAAAGAAAATGTCCAACTTCCTTTTCATTATTTTTCCCATATTTCAAAATCCCTACCAAAATTCTTTATTTATTTATATTCATTTTTATCTACTTTTTCTATTTGAATTATATTTTCTATTTGAGCCTAGACAAATGTTCGTCAAGATACGTTCATAGTTGCATTTAAAATTTCATTTTCCTCCTACTTTATTTTGAATTAAATCATTCCTAAATCCCTATAATCCCTAATTATCTTCTCCTTGATTTTATTATCTTTTTCAATCTCTTATTACCTAAATCTCTCTCCTAAAATCACTCTCCTAATCTTTTCTAATCCTCTATCCCTAAAATTATTCCCCCAATTACCTCCTTTAATCATTCATCCCCGGGCATACATAGACATTACAAAAATTAGTACTTCTCACATTACACATCGACACTTAAGAAAAAAATCAGTACATCATCTATTCACATCCATCTTCACACACACTCAAAAATGTAGTACACGGCTCTCTCTTTCATCTCACAAAGAAATCAGTATATTCTCACCCTCCGATACACACTATACAAAAAGCAGCACCCAAATACTTTCACATAGACACCACCACCCCGTCACTCCTTACCCTTCATCTCACAAGCATATACACCACACATTTGTTGGGTTTGGAAGGAAGGTAAAGTGGTGTGAATGGGAAATGAAGGGAATATTTATTAAATATTAATATTTGATTTGGGGCCGTTTTCGTAACGGAATTAAAGAGAATACTTATGCAAATATTCCAAAGGTTGGCTGCTGTAACGTTTCTAATGAAATGGTGCTTTTCATTGAACAACCACCTTGAAGGCTGCCTTTCATGAACAGCCATTTCACCAAAATGAAAAGATACCTTTTTATTGAACAGCCACCTTGAAGGCTGCCTTTCATGAACAGCCACTTCAGCAAAATGAAAAGACACCTTCATGCCTTTTCACTCCAAATCTTGTGGCTATAAATAGAGAGGCATTTTGCCTCATTTTGTTCATCCAAAATTTCATACTCTCTCTCTCTCATTTCTTTTTGTATTTGTTTTCAAAACAAAAGTAAGTTCTGAGTCAGTGTGATTTGCTACCATTATTTGAGTTCGCTGTTCACTGTGATTTGAATTACCGCTATCACAGTGAAGATAATTCCATTCTATCCTGGGAGAAATTAATTCACAGACCTTGGGTAACTGTGAGGGGATTAGATTTCTTAAGGACAGGCAGTGTATACTGTTGGCTTGGAATTTTTCTACTTCATCTATTTCTGTTTTGGTCATTATCGAAAATGAAGACATATAACAATCTCTAACAATCTTAAGAAATCTAATTTGTATTTTGGTCTGCTAATCGATAATAAGCTGTTTGTAGAGACTAAAATCTGAAAAGATTTTCTACTCCAAACTGTTGTGGAGAATAAAATCTGAAAAGATTTTCTACTCCAAATTTAATATTCCGTTTTGAAGATTTAAATACTTCAACGGATTATTAAAATTATTGTGTGTTTAATCCGTTCTGAAGATTAAAAACTTCCGGATTATTATAATATTTATATTGTTATTTGGAGTTTGAAAATATAAAAACTTCACTGTACATTAAATCGGTTTGAAGATTAAACTCTTCACTGAATTTGCTTGTACTTCGGTTTGAAGATTAAAAACTTCACCATTGTAATGAATCGGCTTTGATGATTAAACTTCGCAGTTGTATTGTGTCGGCTTTGAAGATTAAAAACTTCGTCGTTGTAATAAATCGGTTTTGAAGATTAAAAACTTCACCGATTTATTAACATGATTGCTTCATATTCCAATGACAAGAAAGAAATTTTGGAATGAAATTATATTTGTTTTCTGGTATGAGGAAAACGATGAAGAATTTGGATAAGAAGATCTAGATCCTGGAACTCTAATGATGAAGATCCGCAATTCAATGATTCTTCTAGCATCATGGAATTATTTGGTAAACTATCAAATAATAATGAGACATAGTTCAGTCACGTTTCGTGGAGGATTGGTTGAAATTAAATAGACCTTTTCAATCTTGTTAGTTGATTCCACCAGAGGTGTAGGAATAAACGAAAAATATTTAATTCTAATGTTTGAAGAAACCTTTTGGGCAAGTGTTAGAAAGTTGCCTTTCAAAAGTTGCCTTCGAGAAAAGTGACATTCCTAATAGTCACGTTTATGCAGAATTTTTAAAGACTAGAAGTCTATTAGTACAATTCTCTTCAAATTCAAATATAGTCCATGTCTAATGTGATACATTACTTTCACAAAGTCATGGATTACGATAAGATGAAACTTTTGTCAGTAAGCGATGAATCTGCTCAGTCCTTGTTAGATTAACTCTTGAATTACGACAAGGAACTAGCTTTGTGCCATTTTTGAAAAGCTATGTGGCATTTGGCAAGGTCCATGCCCTAACATTAAATTGATCGGTATGCCGTGAACTAGATATTCGATGACTTAAAATAATCGAGAAGGCACATGAAATACTTTGAAATGTGGGGGTATTTTGCCTATGCATAACAAAAGTCAATGTTAGACTTAATGTCTATATTATCCCACAAAATCCTTGGTGGATATTAATGTGGTTGTTAATGATTCACGACTCTTCGATCTTTGTGATGACTAGTTGATAAAATAACCAATTCAAAGGTGGACACGTACCTTTACTAAAACCTGACTGTGCTTTTTCGTGAAAGGGTGCCACTTGAAATATTATATGATCTTTCATGGAAAGATTATGACTTTAATGAAAATAAGTGTTACTTGAAAGATTACCTATTTGTATAGACCTGACCGTTCATGAATGGATGTATTGAAAAGTTGGTCTATAAAATGGTAAATCAATTATTAAAATTGATTAATAAAATCCATATCAAATTAGATTTAAACGGTAAACCAACCAATGGAAAAAATTATAAAATCCAAGTCGAGTTGGATTTGTATAATGCGTGAGTGTGCTATAATTTGGGCATCATTTGAATTTGTATTCCATGTTGGAAAAATAATAATAGCATACAAATGCTAGGAATAGGCTGAAATGGATGAGAAATATATTAAATATGAAAAGGTTGTGCGCACAACTGATGCAACCATTTCAATCTATGGATAAAGTGGTGCTACATTAAGAAGCCGAATTCACAGCCTAGGCAAGGCTGGTGAAGAAACTGAATGGCTCCGAAAACTTCTTGGAAGATATTCAATTTTGGCCCAAGTCATTGATACCGATTTGCGTACATTGCGATAGTCAATCGGCTATAGGACGGGCTACGAGCCTTATGTAAAACGGTAGAAATCGTCACATACGATGAAGACATAAGACCGTTAGACAACTACTCTCTAGGAGAATTATCACTATTGACTTCGTAAGGTCAAGTGATAATATGTTGGATCCACTTACAAAAGGCCTAACTAGAGAGGTAGTTGAGTGATCATCAAAGAGAATGGGACTATGGCCGAGGACAAGTCGTCATGGCGGTAACTCTACCTAGAAGACTGGAGATCCCAACATCTAGGTTCAAGGAGCTCAAACAAAGTTATGTACGACCGCTCCAACATTGTCAAACAACTCAACTCATTCTCTTAATAAGACAATGTTCAATACCAAGGATAAAACGTTAAAGACGCTTTTTAATGATTATCTAAGTTTGATATAGGAATTATCAAATAGTGTACATCTACGGGATTACACGTTTAGAAATCACTTATGTGAGTGTGAAGTGGAAGCCGCTTCAAGGAGAATTCTGTAAGGCCAATTCTCTATGCACTCATGAACCAGGCGATGTTCATGGCTGAAACGAACACAATAATGAGAACCAAAAATGGTCAAGGATTAATTGTGTGACATATGTTGTCTAGATATACACCAAAGTTCGACGGTTTAAAGATATCAAATCTACCGATTGACCGAGTATATCCGATATATGTTCACTACAGAAAGTTCAAAGAGAAACCCACTTATCCAGATGCAATTAATTCTTACTTGCAAATCACACAGTTTTCTGCATGCTTTCTTCATATAGCCATTCCCCATTTATGTGGGGGATTGTTGGGTTTGGAAGGAAGGTAAAGTGGTGTGAATGGGAAATGAAGAGAATATTTATTAAATATTAATATTTTATATTAATATTTGATTCGGGGCCGTTTTCGTAACGGAATTAAAGAGTGGAATACTTATGCAAATATTCCAAAGGTTGGCTGCTGTAACGTTTCTAATTAAATGGTGCTTACCATTGAACAGCCACCTTGAAGGCTGCCTTTCATGAACAGCCATTTCACCAAAATAAAAAGACATCTTTTCATTGAACAGCCACCTTGAAGGCTGCCTTTCATGAACAGCCGCTTCAGCGAAATGAAAAGACACCTTCATGCCTTTTCACTCCAAATCTTATGGCTATAAATAGAGAGGCATTTTGCCTCATTTTGTTCATCCAAAATTTCATACTCTCTCTCTCTCTCATTACTTTTTGCATTTGTTTTCAAAACAAAAGTAAGTTCTGAGTCAGTGTGATTTGGTGTGCTTTAACCAATCGCCGATCACTTGTTGCTACCATTATTTGAGTTCGTTGTTCACTGTGATTTGAATTACCGCTATCACAGTGAGGATAATTCCATTCAATCCTCGGATAAATTAATCCACAAACCTTTGGTAACTATGAGAGGATTAGATTTCTTAAGGACAGGCAGTGTATACTGTTGGCTTGGAATTTTTCTACTTCATCTATTTCTGTTCTTGACATTATCGAAAGTGCAGACATATAACAATCTCTAACAACATTACCACTTACACTTCAGAAAAAAAAAACAGTGCCATCTTCCCCTTTCTCCTTTGATTACACAAATACAGATATCACTCACAAGAAAACAAAAACAGAGATACCCACATATCATCCCATTCCTTCGTCTTCTTCCCTAATTCGCGACAAAAATATACACACATCAAAAAACAAGAACAGATCCACATCTATATACACACAAACACCCACCGTTATGCAAAACACCAAGGGAATCGGGAAAAGGGGATAACACCAATGAGCAGTGAGGGTTAACGGAAACAAGGGAAGGGAGCATCAGGGATCGAGGGAGAACAGTACAATAACGGAGGGAAATCGGGTTTGGGATCTGGAAACTGTGACAATGACGTCGCTGATCACCATCACCGCCGACCCTCGCTTTTTTTAGTTCTTGTTGAGTACTGATTGAGACGGAGAAGAGAGTGGTGGAGTTGTAGTGGCGCCACCAGTCTGGTCAACGGTTGCTCCTCCCTCCACTCGATTCCAATGTTTGCTCTATATGTCGTTGTCTCTGAATCGCGGGATAAGACAGACGAACGACGAGTCAGTCGAATCCTGTCACCGGACCTGTTAATTGAGAGGACATTGCTTTCTGATGCTTTTGGCCTGTTAATCTTATTGCACTGACCCATTATTTACTTCATTGTATTATTCTGTTGTTGGTGGCCCGTTTATATTCTATTTTGCAGCTTTGACCCGTGACTTGTGGAGTATTTGATTTTTGCACCTTTGACCCATTTTACTGCATTTGCTATGCAGCCAAGCCTATGAAAAATACATGTTTTGAGGCTACACAAGGAATTGGCGCATACACAAGGAATTGACGGATATATAACGAATTAACGGATACAATACATTGAATTGACGGACTGATTTGAACATGATACTACACTTAGGCCAAGGACGTTTGGAGGCCTAAAATCAGTCCCGTCATGTATTACCCCGTGCTTGGCATGGCAAACCGGCCCGGGCTCTGTATTTGCAGCCGTACCGACATCCCTAACCTCTGCTTGATGCAATACATCATTCTGAGCCTACATTTTTATAAAATCCTTTTCCCCCTTTATTTTATTTATTTATTATTATTATTGATGTTTTATACAATTATTATTTTTATTAATACTAACTTATTTTCTCTATATTTTTTGCGAGGTAAAATTGGATAAGAGACGACGGTCTATTTTGAGAATGACTAGAAGAAAATCCCTTTATTGTTATTATTATATATTAATATTATTCTTCTTCTTATTATTATTATTATTAATTGACGTACTAATTCATATTTTTACATTTTTGCGAGGTACATCGTGGGAAAATTACAAAAGACAACTCTTTCACAAAAGGAAAAAATATTTAAAATCATCGACTTTACTTGATTTTGTTTTATTAATCCTGTTTGCCATTTTTACTAACTCTTTTGTTTGTTTTGCGAGGCAAAAGGCTCAGTTATTAGAAGAGGCGAATATTTAGTACTTGTCTTTAAATTTGTAGATCATAGTTTAATATTCAAATAATTTACTGCTTAGTTAGTTTAATTAATTAATTACTTAGAGTCCCAATTATTTAGTCCGGCCGGTAACCACATGTGGTGGAGCCTGAGAGGTGCCTAACCCCTTCCTCTCGGGTTTACTTGAACGCTTACCTAGAATTTCTGGTTCGTAGACTATGTTTCGGAGTTAATTGTAAAATTGGCTAGAAATAAAGTAGGTGCCCTAATACGCCTAGTTAAAAATATGTTAGGTGGCGACTCCAACTCTTTACTCGTGAGTTACCCAATAAGTCGAGCTCTATTTCGAACTTTAACCGGTTCGGGTAAAAATAGGATGCGGCAGAATGGCGACTCCGCTGGGGATATCAAGGTTCAAACCATAACGGACTTTAAATTGGGATTCTTTATTTGCTTTGTTTTCTTGTCATTTATTTCGATACTAACTTTTCCTCCTTTCCTTTTTGCAGGATTAAAGTTTATTTTTGAATTTCCAAATTTTGGGGTTCTATTATTTGAATTGCTTTGTTATATTTTCTTAATTGTGTTTGTCAATCACACTTCTTCCACTCCTGGAAAGTTTATACTTGCACACACTATAAGCAGTTACGTGGATCTTACGACCATTTCACTCTCAAAAAATCCTTTAGGGGGAGCGGTTGGGGTATAGTTGGTTCGTGGTACAACCAACAATTCCAAACGTTCCCACCCCTTGGTTGTCCGCCTAGGGGAACCATATCCTTATCTAGATTAGCCAACTCTTAGTGAAGACTCTTTTTAGGGATCATTCATCATGTCATATGTAGGACCATTTTGACTTCGGCTTAGATCTAAGTCTATTAGTTCACCATATTTGAACGAACCAAACAGGTTTCCAACCCTAAGGGACGTTTAAATGTGCTACGTGTGTATTTATTTGTTCTCAAAAGTGTGGATCATCTAGTTATTTATTTTGGTTGGAGGTTGTCACAAGTCACAAAGACTTAGACTTTAGATTAATTTTTTTCTACTTTGTGTAACAAAATAAATTATTTATTCCTATTTTCCTAAAATCGTTATTTCTATATTTATACAACAAAACCAATTATTTTATAAAATTATTTTTGGGTCAATTTTTTCTACTTTTATGTAAACAAAATCATAGACTTTAAATTAATTTCTTTTACTTTTAATGTAAAAATATCACTTATTTATTCCTATTTACCTAAAAAGAGAAAATGTGGTATTTCTACATTTATTTAGTAAAATTATTTTCTGTTCATTATTTTGGGTTATGAGAACAAATGGGACGACGCAAAATACTCGTTCAATTTTAAATACCATAATCAAAATTAGGAAGGCTTAACATCCTTGGCATGTTAAAGTCCATTAGCAAACTTCGTCCAAAAGCGTCATCATATGATGTCTATCATGCATATTATGTATATTGATCTTGTTAGGTCTACCTCCGCACAAAAGAGGTTCCTTGCATTATAAAACATGATATGCTTTTCATATGAAAATTATTATCTCAACACTGACTTGTTGTTTCATGTGTTAGTTTTACTCCCACTTCCGAGGTTGACTTGTGCATTTCTTCCAAAACTTGTACATTTTTAACTTGTGCATGCATACCTTGCGCCACTCCTGGCGACTTTCTAAATCGTGCCTTGAAAAATACGGTGGTTACAACCACC
Organism: Petunia axillaris subsp. axillaris; assembly: GCA_029990575.1. Taxonomy (NCBI): domain Eukaryota; kingdom Viridiplantae; phylum Streptophyta; class Magnoliopsida; order Solanales; family Solanaceae; genus Petunia; species Petunia axillaris. The sequence continues at coordinate 163,491,621 of JARKNS010000003.1, forward strand.
TCTTCCCTCACATAAAAATTCCTTTAGGGGGAACGACTTGGAATCTATTTGGTCCGAGATATTCCCACTCCCAAGTCGTCCGCTTGGGAGGATAATAAAATCCGGTCTAGCTAACTCCATGCCTTAGTAGCGGCGCTAGGAATCATACATCATGACATATCATTAGTCGACTTGTTCTCAAGTCCAATAGGCCAACTTGTTCAAACAATCCGAACAGTTTTTTGACCCCAAGATGATCCAACAACAGCCCAGCACGACGAAGCAATCACTTCCTGACGAGAAGCACTTAGCAAATGAATATCCCCCAGAGGAGAGGCACACATCCCCTAGCATTGAGTCACTTCAAAGCGGACCAGAGCTCAACTCAACAGGGAAGTTTACTTTATCTTTATTTTTTATCTCAAATTGCATTTATCTTGATCTTGCTGTAAGGACTCCCCGATCTCCCGACGAATCCTTGCACCATACTCTCATTCCTACTCCTAAAATCACTACCAATTATGCAACCGCAAAACCTCAAATACACAAAAAGCATCATCCTAAGATCCAATTCAAAAGGCCTAATCCTACAGACAATGCTTTTGCTACACCCGCAAACCACCTATTTTGCCGAGTTCCAAAACGCTCAAAGCTACAATCCTATACTCGCACCAGTGATCTACCCAACCTTTCCCTTTCGATTGGGTACTAGCTCCGTATTCCTTCCTATTCGTGCCTATCTATTTGAATCGTGCATATTTATCGTGCTTTACTCCTCAATGTTCCTCAGGTCATTCAAGACAATGTTAAGGCCAAGATGACTCTTCTATCGAGTTATAGTGGAAAATGTGCCCATGTAAACCCCTCTTTATGGGTGTGTCGTGCACCACATCTTCATAACTAGGACATTTACAAGTCTATTTCACCACACTCGATCTATCGATGTTATCTCATCTTTTGACAATGCCTTTGTTTACACTTGCGAACTACATATTTTGTCGAATTCTGACACGCCCGAAGCCAATCATCTCATACTCCCACAGGTAATCTGCCTAATCCTTCATTATGAATTAGGATATTTTGTATTTCCTTCCAGCTAATACGTACTTTGTCTATTCAAACCTATCTGCGTCAATCGTGCGTGTCTTCGTGCTTAATCGTGCCCATCTACTTGAGTCGTGCGCATTTATAAATTTCGCTTCCCAAATTCTTCCCAGTTCGATCGAGGCAATATTGGAGGCGAGTTTACTCATTTATCGAGACGAAGTGGAAACTATGTACATATAAATTCCTTTTTATGGGTGTGTAGCGCGCCACATCTTCATAACTAGGATGATTATAAGCCTCTTTTCCCACGATCGATCTATTGAGGTTATCTCATCTTCGATAATACCTGTACTTTATTCTTCATTTATCCCGCCAAAAAGCAAAGCATACACGAACCTAAACTTTACGTACTTGGATAAGTTTAGTCTTTACATCCAAAATCGTGCGTCATAAACAACTCACAGAGGCGACATGCCGTTCTAGAACTACACACGGCCTGATTCTCGTGAAACCCGAAATATGTAGGCAACTCAGAGACCGGGGTTCGGCCAAAAACACCCCAAAACTCCCATTTTTCCCTTTCAATTATTTTGCCCACCAGTCATGACAAAATTGGCTACTCCGTCAACTATCTTTGCCCGAAGACTCTTTCATCATCCCCGGGCAAAGAGGGGCAGCTGTTGACACCCAATTTTGTCCCTCCTTTTTCTAAAATTGGCTATAATTTAACTTAAAGGTGCAATTTGATTATTTGTGTAAAATGTGCATAAGAAATCATGCATTTACGTGCGTTATCCTCTATTTATATATAACATACTTAAATGTGGCTATATTACGTAATTTACATCATTTAGGCTACTTGTTAAACTGTGACTGTTTGCGCAACTTAGTACATTTATAATATATCATATAATTGCATCATTTAGGCTACATGTCAAATTTGCACCGATTTGTGATCATTTACGCAAATTAATAATTATATGTGATTATCTATATTTAAATAATTTTATTTGAGTTTATTTAATGATTATTTGTGCATTTTTATACAATATGTATATATCTTTTATTTTTTATACCTTTAAGTTAAATATTGGCCAATTAAAAAGAAAATGTCCAACTTCCTTTTTATTAATTTTCTCATATTTCAAAATCCCTACCAAAATTCTTTATTTATTTATATTCATTTTTATCTACTTTTTCTATTTGAATTACATTTTCTATTTGAACCTAGACAAATGTTCATCTAGATACGTTCATAGTTGCATTTAACATTTCATTTTCCTCCTACTTTATTTTGAATTAAATCATTCCTAAATCCCTATAATTATTTTCGTATCGAACCTACACAAGTTTCTTAACCAAATACATTATCTTATTTGAATTTTGAAAGAAAACATTTCCCAAATCTTCTCCTTGATTTTATTATCTTTTTCAATCTCTTACCTAAATCTCTCCCTTAAAATCACTCTCCTAATCTTTTCTAATCCCCTATCCCTAAAATTATTCCCCCAATTACCTCCTTTAATCATTCATCCCCAACGGCATACACAGACATTACAAAAATCAGTACTTCTCACATTACACATCGACACTCAAGAAAAAATCAGTACATCATCTATTCACATCCATCTTCAAACACTCAAAAATGTAGTACACGACTCTCTCTTTCATCTCACAAAGAAATAAGTATATTCTCACCCTCTGATACACACAATACAAAAAGCAGCACCCCAATACTTTCACATAGACACCACCACCTCGTTACTCCTGACCCTTCATCTCACAAGCGTATACACGACACGTTACCACTTACACTTCAGAAAAGAAAAACAATACCATCTTCCCCTTTCTCCTTCGATTACACAAATACAGATATCACTCACAAGAAAATAAAAAAAAATACCCACATATCAGCCCATTCCTTCATCTTCTTGCCCAATTCGCACCAAATATATACACACATCAGAAAACAAGAACAGATCCACATCTATATACACACAAACACACATCGTTATGCAAAACACCAAGGGAATCGGGAAAGGGGATAACGCCAGTGAGCAGTGAGGGTTAACGGAAATAGGGGACGGGAGCCTCAGCGATCGAGGGAGAACAATACAATAACAGAGGGAGATCGGGTTTGGGATCTAGAAACCGTGACAATGACGTTGCTGGTCACCATCACCGACGGCCCTCACTTTTTTCTGTTCTTGTTGAGTTCTGATTGAGACGGAGAAGAGAGTGGTGGAGTTGTAGTGGCGCCACCAGTCTGGTCGGTGGTCGCTCCTCCTTCCACTCGATTCTAATGTTTTCTCTGTATGTCGTTGTCTCTGAATCGCGGGATAAGTCGGACGAATGGTGAGTCAGTCGAATCCCGTCACCGGACCTGTTAATTGAGAGGACGTTGCTTTCTGATGCTTTTGGCCTGTTAATCTTATTGTTACCCCGTGTCCCTAAAAACAAATAGGCGATGATGATGCATATCACTTTGCAAAGTAAGCGATAGTGGAATGGTAGAATTGGAGGTGCTTGGCATGGCAAACCATCCCGGGCTCCGTGTTTGCAGCCTTTTCGACAACCCTAACCTCTGCTTGATGCAATACACCATTTTGTGCCTATATTTTTATAAAATTCTTTTCCCCCTTTATTTTATTTATTATTATTATTATTGATGTTTTATACTATTATTATTTTTATTAATACTAACTTATTTTCTCTATATTTTTTGCGAGGTAAAATTGGATAAGAGACGACGGTCTATTTTTAGAATGACTAGAAGAAAATCCCTTTATTTTTATTATTATTTATTAATATTATTATTATTCTTATTATTATTATTATTATTATTATTATTATTATTAATCGACGTACTAATTCATATTTTTACATTTTTGCGAGGTACATCGTGAGGAAATTACAAAAGACAACTCTTTCACAAAAGGACAAAATATTTAAAATCATCGACTTTACTTGATTTTGTTTTATTAATCTTGTTTGCAATTTTTACTAACTCGTTTGTTTGTTTTGCGAGGCACAAGGCTCAGTTATTAGAAGAGGCGAATATTTAGTACTTGTCTTTAAATTTGTATATCATAGTTTAATATTCAAATGTTTTATTGCTTAGTTAGTTTAATTAATTAATTACTTAGAGTCCCAATTATTTAGTCCGGTCGGTAACCATATGTGGTGGAGCCTGAGAGGTGCTTAACACCTTCCCCTCGGGTTTACTTGAACCCTTACCTAGAATTTCTGGTTCATAGACTAAGTTTCGGAGTTAATTATAAAATTGGCTAGAAATAAAGTAGGTGCCCTAATACGCCTAGTTAAAAATATGTTAGGTGGTGTCTCCAACTCTTTACCCGTGAGTTACCTAATAAGTCGAACCTTATTTCGAACTTTAACTGGTTCGGGTAAAAATAGGATACGACATTTCGCACCTCGGGAAACCCAAGCTCTGTAGAGAGCTGGTTTGTTGGTAAGAGAATGTAGCGGTCAAACCAGCTTCGGTCTCCTGTGCCTTCACTCTTTGTAAGAAAGGAATACTTGTCTCAGAGATTCAAAACCACAACCTCACCTTTGTGAAAGGAAGGGTAAAAGAGATAGATCAAATGCTGAAAAGTGAAAGGCATCCCAGCCTTTCGACTTAACTAGTCCAAGTATTGAACAACCCTCCAAAGCCCAGGGCCAAGCTAGGCCAAGCAGAGGTAAGTTTGGCAGAACGTATTAGTTATCCCATGAATGGGAAGAGAAAATCCAATTCTAATAGGATAAGTGTAAACGAAGAAGAGGCCCTCTACATGGTCAGAACTGCTACTGGTCGGGTCAGGCACATGGATTTGGACTTCGGCAATCCTTCCCAACCAATATCAGGGTCGGCGTGGTTTGCGCTGGAATATTTCTTATTTTCTCTTGCTGAGCATCCGACTAGTCTTGTTATTTGAAATCCTTTTCAATATAGAAGCTAGAGGGTATGATTGGATAGAGCTCGAGCTCCTTTTTCTGTAGAAGTATTCTTTGGTTTCGAAGACTCGACCTCGGCTCTACAAAACTACACCAATGTTGGCTCCTCCGCCACTCACTTCATCTGCAACGTCAGCGTCGTCTTCTTGGCTATCTATTTCATCGAATTTATCGTGAACAATGATGGCTTTGTGTTGCCTAGTGTTCAAACTACCCACTTCAGATTTCGCCTCATTATCGTCATCTAGTAGAGTAATGACGTTTAGAAACTTAGTGATGTTAACAAACTCGCCGCCGATAATATTTTTAGCTGCATCAGGTCGTGGAGCAGTTCAACTTCAGCGGAAGAGTCGCCCCACGATCTCCGCTCATTAACTTAGCATTTAATGGGAGAGGTCGTGGGCGAAGCCACGATCTGAACGTAAATTAATGGCCTTAATTGACCTTAGAGGGACAAGTTATAAATAACATTGTTTTCATCTTTTAAAGGCATTCAAAAATATCTGGCAAAACATTGCCCAATTGTAATCCCAAAATCGTTATATTGAAGTTGTTCACTTGGTGTTCTTGTTATTCATTTGTTTATGCTAATTTGCTTATTTTACCAACTTTAATACAACATATTGCTTGTAAACTCCTTACAAATTCTATTGATTGTCTTAATCCGATTTACGCAAATACAAGAGTGCTAGAAAAAATGACATAAATTTTGTTCCCGTCCTAATTATACTAACTTGCAAAAAATTCTGTTGCGCGCACAATTGCTCGGATTCACTTTACACTTTTGTTTCCTCTGCATGGTGCAAACCTATTGTGCGGGCGCGCACAATCCATTTCCACATTGTCCGTTCTTAAAATTTGCAGTAGTGGCCTTGTCTTTTTTTTTTTTCGCTTCAAATTTTGGCCTCCTTTTAGCATGTACAAAGTGGATCTATTTTGAAGTTGTTTCATTTATGTCCTACCTTTGCCAAATCATTTTTTCTAATATGTCAATGTTTTTCCAAATTTAATTCTCTGCAGATCTGACTTTAAGTTTTGAGATAGACATCAAATTCACTTACTGTTTGCATTACATGGCTAATTTACAAAAGAAGTTCAGATTTGTCATACAAAAATGGATCTTTGGACAAAACATTTATGCTTCAGGTTCTCTAACGTGAAACTTAACCTTTACATAGATGGTATAACACATACAATAAGTAAAGATAGAACTATGTTAAACAATGAATAAATAGATTTCTAACTGGTATCATTTTCCAACAGATTAAAGCAACATGCCTAAACAATATTTTCATAACTTTAACATGCTGATTTTCTTTATATAACCACAATAAAAGTACAAGGAATTTTTTGTGTTTACCTTGTATGCAAAGAAACTGAATATAAATGAAAGCCCACAACACAAGCCCAACAAGAATGGCTTAGCAAACCAAACAGCAACAAGTAGAACACTCAACAGCAACAAGCAGAACAGTCAACAACAACTACTAAGCCAGCTTCAACCTCCAAACCTCTTAAAGATTTTAACTTAAACCAAAACTCAAGAACTTCTCATTTTTTTTCTTACTATTTTTCTTTTAATATTTTCTATTTTTGAATCTGAATATTTTCTTTTGTTGAAGGGTAGTTGAAGTGCCTTCAATATCTGTAATGAGAGAGTAAATGCTCTCTTTTATAGGAGAGAAAAGGGGTAAATGCAAGCTGTTGGACAGCTGGGTCAAACCCCAAAGCCTTTTTTGCTTTTCAGCAGGTATGCCAATGCCATTTAATGCAAGCTTGGAAGGTTTCTCAAAGTAGAAAAACTGGCAGTATGGAGTGCTGCCCTTGCCAAGCCTTTTTTACCACTTCCGGCTTATCAAATCTGCCTCATTAATGAGGCAAATTTTTTTCTTGAATTCAAACTTAAATGGACCTCAATTCATTTATATCCTACACAAATAAAACTTCCTTCCTTTTCCAGATTTAAACTCAAAGGCCTAGAATATCTAAATTTTCATCCCAAGTCCAAGCTCAACATCAAACTTCAAACTAAGCTCCAAGGATACCTCAAAATGACACTATTGAGTCAAAGAGATGGACCACCTGGACTCCTTCTTCTTAACTGAACAACTCAGACCTTAGCTAACACACTTAAGACTAATATTCCTTTAGAGGATACCAGGGAAAAACTACTACTCATCAGTAAAATAGTTCAGACAACTAGCATGCTTACATACTCCACCTCACATATGCATAATCACTCTAATTCACACTTGTTTAAAACCAAACATGCATAAACATACAAGATGATCAAGGGATTTCATACAATTACTCTATGTTTGATACTTGAAGCAATTTATGCTTAATGGAGAACCAAACAACATTCTTAGATCCTGCCTAAAAATAAGCACGAAGAGTATGCAAATTTCATGCTCAAACAAGGAAAACAATAACAATAAGCTTCTATACTTCCTAGTCCCTAACACAACTAACAGACATGCCAATTTCACATTTAGACTTAAGCCAAGATTCTTACCTAACAATGAACATGATTATCCCATTAAACTTATACATACATAGACAACACACTTGGGATCATTCCCTACTTGAACCAACTTAAACAAAGGTAAAAGACGTTTACACTCAAAACTTCATTGGAATCAAGCAATAGATATAAAACCAAACTCACAGTTTTATTCATTATTCGTAAGCTATTACGCACATCTGAGCACTTCTCTATAACTGAACAATACTAGTTCTATCACTAAATATGACCTAGACAGAATAGGGAAAGAAAGAAAAATAAGTTAGGATAAGATTTACATCTACTCAATTACCAAAGCTCAATATTACTCGTTGTCGAAGCTTCGCCACTGGTTCACAATCCCCCTCGCTGCATCATCGTTCTGACAGCCTCCTTGTAGTCACTGTTTCGCCGTCATCGTAACTCTAGCAGCTTTTACACAGCCTCAGCTCCAAACAATTAATCATCAATGTCACAACATTGCAAAGCAAAGTCAATATACCCTCGTCACCTTGACGCTGCTGCCATCGCCTTGTCGAAGCTCCAATCGACAACAAACTGCCTTGCCGTCCTTACTCCGCTACTGCTTAACTGTTCACTACTGCCTCGGCTAGGCTGTATCATTACCAAATCAAACAAAGTAGCCAAACGCACCACTGAATCAGCCTCAGACCAGCTTCGATATCTCCGTGCCACATCAACCATCATGCCTACACTACCTCTACAAGCCAAAACTCATCTAAAAAACCTACAATCATTGCCACCAAACCTATGTAGTCACAGCTCCACCACTCTAAATCCAGTCGCCATCCGAAACCCCAAGGCCAAAATAGTCATGACACACACACACACACCCCCCCCCCACTAAGCATACTGCAATATCATCACCACATCGTCTCTGTTGTTTAACACCCCGTTGAACAATCCAGTTCATACATAAGCCATTCGGATTCGTTCCCTTCTTCTTCTAACGAAAACGATCCCATTTGGGGTCGTTTCAGCTAGAAAAATGAAAGAAAGGAAAGAGGAGAAAGAGAACAGTGCGTAGCCATGTAAAATCACCGAAAAAATGAAGAAAACTCACCGGAAAAAGTTTTTGCCGCCCTTTCAAACTTTGATCTGGGAAAACCTAGCGTGTTTTTGGAAAAACAAGTGGCGAATCGGGGTAGAGGAGATTGAGGCGAATCAAAATATATAATTTGGTATTTTTCCAGCGGCAGGGGACGGCAGCGCTGCCGGCAGTGGCGATTTCTGGTGGGGCTAAGAGAATTTAGGAAGAGTTTGCCTAGCCATAAGACACTTGAGGGGAAATGAATTGAAATGAGGGGAATTGAGGGTTTTTTAGCCGAAATGGATGGGTCAAATTAGGCCGTCCGATCAAACTAATTGAGTGAAATTTTGATCACTAGCCATTTTTGGACGCGCTCATTGGGAACTATCCACCGTTTCAAAATTCACTGAAGAATAGCCAAAAATTTGCGCGCACACTTAAGCTCCATTAGCATTGGAAAAACACCACAGACTAGTCCCATAACAAAATACTGGGGCTTTGAACAAAACTTGTTCAAAGCCCAAGTATTTTGTTATGAGACTGAAGCTTGTTCAAAGGTCCATAACAAAATAATCCCATAACAAAATAATGGGACCTTGAACTAACATGTTCAAAGGTCCCATTATTTTGTTATGGGACTTTATCCCATAACAAAATAATGGAATTTATTCCCATAACAAAGGTCCCATCAAAGGGATAAATCTCATTATTTTGTTATGGGACTTTATATATAAAGCTTCAGTCCCATAACAAAATGCTGGGGCTTTGAACAAGTTTTGTTCATAGCCCCAGTATAAATACTGGGGCTAGTTTACTGAAGCTTCCCCCAGTATAAATACTGGGGGAAGCTGAGAAATAGCCACATTCGGACAAATTCCAGTATAAATACTGGGGGTTTGAACAAAACTTGTTCAAAGCCCCAGTATTTATACTGGAATTTGTCCGAATGTGGCTATTTCTCAGCGAATTTATTTTTGACGGCTACAAATCAATTAGTGCGCGCCAAACAGCCCCTACGCAAAATTTTGACACTAATTGAACGGCTCAGATCTTGCAAATTCTCGGGTGGGTCAGGCGTGGAACTGGGCTGAACTTCATTTTTAAGAGTTTTCTCTAGTAGCCCAATTAACATGTTAATAAAACATGGCCCTATATATATATATATATATATATATATATATATATATATATATATATATATATGTTATACACGCACACACCTTTTTACTATTTTCTTCTAATTAATTACTAATAAGCTAGATAAAAATTGGCATAAACTCTAGAAAAATTCTAAATAAATTAATAAAAGTACTTCGAGTAATTACCAATTTGGTGTAAAAATTAGGTGATTACACTGTCCAATGTTATTCTCAAGGGCAATGATCAGCGAAGTGGGTTAATAATGAGGACCTCTATTCCTGACCATTAACCACCCTTGCAGGGTTGACTACACCTCTGTTTATCTTACTTTAGACATGATTATTTGTTCAAGTGAATATTCTTCCAATGCTTTTCATTTTAATCATGCCAGTGTCTTTCCTAAAATCTTGAAAATCTCTAACCTCATTGTCTTATATTGCAACTATATTCATTCTATTAGTAGCATGAAGAATTGCACCTTAGTCACCAAATGCAAGAGATGGTCCTTGTTGCCCTCTACTGATACTTTTGAGCCCTTCCCATGGTATTTTTTCTTGTTCCACGGTATATAGGTCATATACAATTGTCACATTATTTTGGAGCTTCAATTCATTTAGCAGAATAAACTCATAAATTTGCTGTTGATTATTATATAGTCAAGTTTGTTACAGTCTCAGAAGATCCAAATTCTTCCTTTACCTTCAGCATCATAATAAGCACACTAATCCCATCATGGTTCTACCTTTTGTATTATATTTGTAGCATTTCTACCTTTACTCTGTGCTCTACTACGCCTTATAATAAGCTTTATTTTTCCTTAAAGAACTATCTCAACTCCTTTTGTTCATAAACTTTATTCATGCCTCTTAGTTTTCATGACATAATTTTTATGTTGAAGGATGGAGGGGTGTCTTTATTATAACCCAAAGGCTTGATATAGCTCCTTTGAATACTATTTAATATTATTCTCAAGGGGGAATGATCAGCGAAGTGAGAGTTAATAATGAGGACCTCCATTCTTGACCATTGACTACCCATGGAGGGTTGACTAAAGCTCTATTTATCTTACTTTAGACATGATTATTTGTTCAAGTGAATATTCTTCCAATGCCTAACCTCATTGTCTTATACTGCGACTATATTCATTTTATCTGTAGCATGAAGAATTGCATCGTACTCACCAAACCCAAAACATGGTCCTTGTTGCCCCTACTGATACTTATGAGCCCTTTCCACAGTATTTTTCCTTGTTTCACGGTATATAAGTCATATACAATTGTCACATTATTTTGGAGCTTCAATTCATTTAGCAGAACAAACCTATAAATTTACTGATGATTTTTATTGATTATTAGATCGTCAAGTTTGTTACAGTCTCATAAGATCCAAATTCTTCATTTACCTTCAGCATCATAGTAAGCATACTAATCCCATCATGGTTCTACATTTTTTATTATATTTGTAGCATTCCTATCTTTACTCTATGCTCTACTACTACTTATAATAAGCTTTATTTTTCCTTAATGAACTATCTCAACTCCTTTTATTCATAAACTTTATTCATGCCTCTCACTTTTCATGACATAATTTTTATGTTGAAGGATGGAGGGGTGTCTTTATTATAACCAACAACCACTATACTACTCAATTTTTCTCTCACTTTGTTGCCATCAAGATTTATATCCTTATTAAGAGGATTAAATTAGAAGTTTGAATTTGGCCCGTCTAATTGAGAGTTTGGGTGCCTTTTTTGGGCTAGTACTGCTTCTCACTTCTTGCCATCCTTTCTTCTTTACATCCTCTTTGTTCTTTTACTTCTTCTCAACTATTTTCCTCAGTTACCATTATCATGATGACTTTGAGGCTTGTGCTGGTGATTTTTCTTTCCAAAATTGAACAGGTTTGTATAGATAGATCATACTTTGGCCAGGTTGTGCTAGTTGTGTTTGGGCTTTTTGGGGCTTGTTCTTGTTCATTTCCTTGACATTTGTGACCCGGTTGCAGGGAAGTAGCGCAATAAGCAGGTTCCTATTAATACTCAATAGATTGTTTAAGCCATCTTCTACAAGAATCTTGGACCTTCACAGTTTTGGCGATTATATGGTCACATCTATCTCTATCAACATTCTAGCATAAAAAATCCTTTTAATATTGGTCATACAAGCATAAAAAAATAAAGGATTTCCTAAGTTATTTCCAACTCTAATAAGAGATCCCACACCCAAATTCAATGGGAGGTTTGACAGTCTGATCGAAATGGGGGTTAGTTTCAAAACCTCCTTAATAAAATCAAATTCAGGTATCCAAGCTTTAATTAATTATGATTGGTCAACTGTTTATGGTATTTGGCCTAGAAATCAGAGCTGCATATATGTCCTCTATCAAGTTATATTTGATAACAAAGTAGCCATCATTGTGCCAATACACTTTGAATTTAAATGCGAAATTTCATTGTGTTGCGATGAAGCGTTCTACAGCAGCTATATATAGTAGGTTCATGACCCACAACATAGAGGATTACTGCCATTTTTCAATTTTCATTTTCATTCTTAACATCCCTCTTGTCTTACTCTACAATCCTTTCAAAATGCTAAATTTTTTGTAGGTTCATACCTTAAGACGAAAGATTGTTGCTTGCGAACAAGGTGTTCCAGCGTTGGTCTTCTTTCTTAGCTAGGTGTAGGTTCAGTTTTTGTTGAGTCCCAGTCGACCTATTTTTTTCTTGTTGAGCTAGTGGTTGCTGAATTCTAGCTAAGTCCTCCTTAGATTTGCAACTAATTTTCTAGTTTGTCGAGCTGCTCACTGATGTTATGTATCCTTCCCGTCGGCTCACTAACTGCGGCCACTTCTCTGATTCAATAGTTTTTTCTATCAAGTTTGAAGAATTCCCAATTTGTTTGTTGCTTTGATTACTCATATCTCGTGTTGCAGATGTTGTTGACTTATTTTTGTGATTCTTCGGTCATCCACGTGACATTTTTTAGCGAGACACACTTTAGTAACACGCTAAAGTGCAGCTAGAGAGAATATAAATGCACACTATTAATTTAAAGAGTACTCCTTCTATCTCATTTATGGGAATATTTTCAGTTTTTATTTTAAAATAGTTTTAGTTATTGATAATTTTTGAATAATAAATATTATTTCAAAAAAATTTAAAATTCTATAAGCGAAATCACGGTCAAATTTAAAAAATTTATCTTTTAAAATTCAAAAATCTTCACATAAATTGAGACGGGGTGTATTATGTTAGTTGAGTAATAAATAATTATAAATAATGAATTGAACATACTCTAAATCTACTAATAATTTAACTATTAAGTTTGTAATTCATCGTCAATAGCATATTATTGAAAGTTTATGCCGTATGATACATCCAAGATATTTTTACGCTAGTTGCCACATTAAACCCCAAAATTACAAAATATACCAATATTTTTAAATATTTACAAAATATACCAATATTTTTCAATTTATTACCCTACATATACCATTTTTCACTTCCACTCTTCCCAAAACAAAACCCTATCTTCCTCTCTCTCTCTCCCCTCCTCCACCCACCCTCCCACCCACCCCTACCCACCGCCCCCCTCATTTCCGGCAATCTGGTCCTCCCGTGAACTACGATGGCGCTGTTGCTGCTACAGATCTGAGCTCGTCGGAGCTGCTGGTTCAGATCTGAATCTTCTCCTTCTTCTTCTTCTTTCTTTTTTTTTTTAAAAAAAAAAAACACATACATACATGTATCCCTTAGTATTTTCATGTATCAACATATTTTTGGTGATTACTGTGGTTGTTAATGGTTGTTTGAAGGTGGAAGAAAGTGTATGATTAGTTTTTCTACAAGTGTATGTATCTGTATGTTCGTGTATATACATGTATTTATTTCAAGCACACAAGTTTATGAACGTGTATGTTACTGTATGAACATATATATTTGTATTTTTTGTATGTGCTTTTGTGTGTATGTCAAGTGTATGTGTGGCATACATAAATTTGTGCATTTAATTTGTAGATATATAGATCGTTGTATGTATGTGTGTATTCAGTGTATGTAAAATATATTGTTTTTGTGTATTTACAAGTATGTTTTGTTTGTATGTATGTTGCAAGTGTATTTTCAAAGAGAAATCAATGTCTATATGTGGATTTCATTTTTTAGATTCAAAAAAAAAAAAAATCCGGCTGGTGGCCGGCGGTGACTAGGCGGCGCCGCTGCCTGGGGTGGTAGCAGTGGGAGGGGGCAGTAGGAAGAAGGAGGAACCCTAATTTGTTAGTTTTATTGGTTTTGTATATAATGTGTAAAAAAATGTTGGTATTTTTTGTAAAGTAAAATAATATTGTTATTTTTTATAATTTTGGTGTTAGAGTTGTATATATTTGTAATTATCCCTATATCCAAATAATTTATATAACTTATTCTTTGATTGTTGGGTTCTTTACAGAAATACATATAGTAGGAAATAGTTCTCAAAGAATAACAAAATTATCTTCCTTTACAAAATATAGCAAGATTTTCTTAACATAATATATACAAACTCCAACAAATATGTATTTACATGTATTTATATGTATTTACAATTTTGTATATTAATGTATGTATGTTTGTATGTTTATGTGTGTATGTATAGCCTTTCACAACTAATTCATGGACTCTATTATTATTATTATTATTATTATTATTATTATTATTATTATTATTATTATTATAAACTAGGGAACCTGCCGCTGCTACCCTTTGGGTCCTATATTAGATGGTGGAAATAAGTACTCCTATATCTTTTTTAGTTGTGCATTTTGATTTTTGGATCTAACAAAGAGCTGGAGAGCAATATAATTACAAATTTGTATAACACTTGCAAGAAACAAATCTACTGAAGCGGAACTACAGAACTTGAAATATTCTTCTTAGTTATAACTTACTTTACATGAAATAAGAGGTACAATTGGAAAACAACAACAAATTAACAATGTTAAATTACAGTACAATTACAGTACTTATTCGAAAACTTTCACAAATGGCTGGTCATGAGCAGCTGCACACAACTTTCAGCACACAATAACATTTGTAAAAAATGACATATCCTAGGCAAATTTCTTTTTTAGTTGTTTAATCACTTTCTTATCAAGCTGGAAACCTTTGGCAAGAACATCATCAAGAATAGGTGGATCAGAAGCAAAGATTGAGTTAGGAATAAAGACAAATCCAGTGTTTTGACTGTTGTAGGTAGCAAGTAATGTAGCATTGCTCTTGTCTCCCACATTATAGATGAAGTGAATAAGACCTTGTGGTATCACAAACACATCACCAGGATTCAAGATTTTGCTAAAGAACCGACTCTTAAAGAGGTTTGTAGTAGGAACAAGAAATCCTACATAAATAGTACCCTCCAATATAGTTATGAGCTCACTAGATCGAGGGTGTGTGTGAAGTGGAATAAGACCCTTTGGTTCGATATCAGCTCGAGATATAGAAATACCAAGAGTGTTGAGTCCAGGCATTGTGTTTGCATCCACAATAGTTGCAGAATAACCAAATACAGGTCGTGATATTTTCCCTCTTACATTAAGACCTGAAGCAAAGAAATCATCTGCAGTTGCAAGCTTTGGATCTTTGCAGACCTTTCCATTCAAGAAAACTACATAAGTGAAACAAAAAGAATTAAGTTAGCATATTATTCAGATATTAATAAGGAGCTAATGGCAGATGCAAAAATTAATATTTACGGATAGTATAAATGTATCAATATATTTTGCAATAAAACTAACTACTTTAATTATGCACTATATAATGATATATGTCGGCATTAGTGTCCTTAAAGTTGAAATTAAAAAAAACCTACTAGAAACATGTCGAATTTCGAGTGAATGATATATTGAGGCGGATTTTTGTTGTACTTCCTTGGGAAATCTGCATGGTTCTATTTAAGCACATCTTAAGTGCATGGCTTCAACGTGAAGTGATAACCTCACGCTTCACATTACTTCATTGCTTAAACAACGAAGATACCGATGGCTTTTAATAATTTTTTATTATGTACAACATATTGTTAAATAAGGAAAAAGAAATACGAAATTACTTAACAAGCTTTGATGACTATAGAAGGATGATATACCAGAAGTGTTAGCGCCATTGGCTGCTACACAAATGTCCTGTAGAGGGTTGAGATCATAGGCATAAGCTAGGGAAGAAAAGAAAGCCACAAGGGCTAAAGTAGTTAACCAGCTCATGCTCATTGGTATAGCAAAGTTCTTTTCTTTTTTCTATTTTTGGAAACAACTTTGTTTGCTTTTGGCTTGTTATAGTTTCTTCATACAACCAGAAAAGCGTGACTACTTATAGTTCATCTAGTCAATGGTTGCATCCTTTTCGGGTCTTAGTCAATTGTAAGATTCTTGCTTTACACTTTTCTAAAACAAAAGTCAAGGTAATTTCTCATTTTTAAACTGCTGGTTGATCACGTTCAAAATTAATATCAAGACTCATGATCTGTTTTTCCTTTTAACCAGTGGTTAATTTCAATTCAAGAAACTGAGATAATGATAGAAATGCCTTAACTAGCAATCAAAGGTTAGTCAATTGGTTCATTTCGCAGAAATGCTTGGAATTTGAATAGGAAAAACGAGAGAAGTCCACAATTAAAATGTTAATCTAAGCATGTTGTCCTAATTTACAAATGAATGTTCTCATCTTAGTTGAATCAAATGTGAACTCCTAAAAGCTTGCTCAGCATTCAAGAATATAGGAAGAATATTGAGTCATGTTCAAAGTCATTGCTTCGACGTCGCTTAAAGCGATGAAGCCCTGTGAAGTGAGGGGTTATCGCTGCATGAGTGAAGTCATGCATCTAAAGAGATATGTGCACTTAAAACAATGTCAAAGAAAGTTATCCAAACGGGAAAATCTCAACTTTGAGGAGTTGGGTTAATATTGACACTATGTGTTTCTGATGTTGATTGTAATTATTTTAACCACAATTTGATTTTTTTAGTACTAAATTATATATACTGTATATGTTTGGTATTGTTTAATTTTCCGTAACTGTGAGCTTAACATCTAGCTTCACGTCAAGCCTTATGGACCTTGTAACTTCTCCCACAACTTAGACAATCTGCACTAGGGCTCTAGCTGGAGTCGCAGTGTCCACCAATGATTACAAAGTCGAAAGCAAAAAACGAAGAATGAAAGCTTATAGTGACAAGAACGAAACAGGGAAGTCAGACAAGTCTGAAATTTTAAACAGTGAGAGCATAATTCAAAACGAAAAAGGTAATCACGAACTGATCAGAAGATCAATGAAATACAAGAAGGTCATTAAGCTATTGGACGTATCCTTCAAGCTATAGTTACTTAAAGTTGATTATTAGAGCAAGAACTAAAATATAGTTACTTAAAGTCCAGTATTGGAGAAAGAACCATAATTCTAATATGTCACGTCTGAGCTTTCCCCCAACTATAGCAATTAGTGAAAGATGTGCTTGCATAGCAAACCCACGAGGAAAATGCATATTGCAACTGCATTTTCAGATGCCAACACAAAATGAGTAAGAAGCACAATTGTGGAAGCAAGAGCTGTTGGGGTTGAAGTGTGAATGGGAAATGATGGAAGAAGATGAAAAGGCACTTATAGATTATTTATTTAATATTAATATTTTATGTGACTGTTTTTGTAACGGTAATTTGTCTTTAAGCCACTATCAATGTGAACTGCCACCCACCTGAAGGGTTGCTTTTCATGAATAGTCACTTGCAATATAAACAGCCACCCACCTGAAGGGTTGCATTTCGTGAATAGCCACTTGTAATGTGAACAACCACCTTCACACCCTTTCATCCAGAATTTTGTTGGCTATAAATAGATAGTCATTCCTTCAGAATTTTTCGCCCTGAAATTTTCTGATATATCTCCTCTTCCTTTCTGCATCATTACTTTCAAAACAAAGTAAGTCAGTCGTGTGATTTGCACCATTATTTTGAGTTCGCCGATAACTTAGTGGTTTGAAGTGTCGCTACTGCTAAGTTGAACGTTCCATTCTATCCTGGGAAGAATTTATCCGTGAACCTTGGGCAACAGTGAGGGTATAAGATTCTTTAAGGACGCACAAGAAATTTGTGGGCTCGGGACATATAATTGTGCATATTTCTGTTCATCTGTTTTTCTGCTTTGGTCACTTACGAAATCAGATTCCTAACAAGCTTACTATTCTGATTTTCTTAGTGACTGTGGAGACTAAAACTTTCGTGGTTTTCTACTCCTAACGTTACTGTTAATTGGAGATTAAAAATCTGTGTGATTTTTCTACTCCTAATCAGTTTGAAGAATAATCTCTTCACTGTGCTGTTTAAATCAGTTTGAAGAATAATCTCTTCACTGTGCTGTTTTAATCGGTTTGAAGAATAATCTCTTCACCGTTGTATTAAATAGGCTTGAATATTTAAAACTTCGCCGTTGTATTGGATTGACTTTGAAGATTAAAAACTGCGCCATTATATTGAATCGGCTTAGAAGATTAAAAACTTCGCCATGTTATTACATATATGGTTGTGTCATGTTCCAATTAAGTGGAAAAATTTGGAGTGAAATTTTGATAGTTGTCTCTTGCAGAGAGAAAGTAACAAACAAAGAAAAGCATCTTACAATTCGTTCAAGTGAAATGGATAAATGTACATGCTTTGTGCATAATGTTTAGAATTCAAAAATGTGATTTGAGTTCTATGAAATATGGCACTTGAAATATTTGAAATGTGGGGGCGTTTGATTTATGCATGTCAAAAGCAAGTAATGCCTATTTATTTAGAAGAGCTAGTTGACATGTTTTTGAACCCCACAAATCCTTAGTAGATATTGACGTGGTAGTTAGTAAATTCATAACTAGTTCTATTTTGGAGCAACTAGTTGATGGAACTACCAATTTGAAGGTTATACACGATCCTTCCGCGAAAAGAGTGCCATTTGAAATGCTATGTTCCTCCATGAAAAATTGTCACTTGAAATGTTATGGCTTTTCATGAAAAGATGCGTTGGTTGAAAGACTACCTTTTTGTATAGACCTGACCATTCGTGAACGGATGTATTGAAATGTTACTCTATAAAACGGTAAATCAATTATTAATATAATGATAAAATCCATATCAAGTTGGATTTAAGCGAAAAACTAATAAAAATTATTAAATCCTTATCAAGTTGGATTTACAACTTAGATGGAGGTGATATAATTTGGGCATCAAATAAATAGCAAGAGGGAAATGGTTGAGAAATATATTGAATCTTAAAAGGTTGTGGCCACAACTGATGCAACAATTTCAAGTTGTTGATGCAGTGATGCTAAATTAAAAATACCCAATGACCGCTCTAACAATGCGCGGTAAAGAAGCTAAATGGCTCTTGGAAGACATTTCATTATAGCTCAAACCGTTGACTCTAATTTGCATACGTTGCAATAGTCAACCGACAATTGGATGGGCTGGGAGCACTACGTATAACGATTAAAATCGTTACAAACGACGAAGATATAAAATCATTAAACAACTACTCTCTAGAGAAATTATCACAATTGACTATAGTCAAAAGGATAATTTGTTGGATCCACTTACAAAAGGCATAACTAGAGAGGTAGTTGAGAAGTCATCAAAGGGAATGGGACTATGGCCGAGGACAAGTGACTCATGGCGGTAACTCTACCTAGAAGATTGGAGATCCCAAGATCTAGGTTCAAGGAGCTCAAACAAAGTTGTGAGTGACGGTTCAACATTGTCAAACTAAATTTATTTTGGTCCATTCTCATGATGAGACAATGTTCAGTACCAAGGATAAAGCGTCATCACTTTTTAATGATTATCTAATTTTGATATGGGGATTATCAAACAGTGTACATCTACGGGATTACACGTTTAGAAATCACCTATATAAGTGTGAAGTGGAAGCCGTTTCAAGGAGGATTATGTAAGGCCAATTCTCTATGCACTTATTAAACCAGGCGGTGTTCATGGCTGAAACGAACACAACAATGAGAACCAAAAAATGGATAAGGATTAATTGTGTGACATATGTTGTCTAGGTATACACTAAAGCTCGACGGTTCAAAGATATCAAATCTACTGATTGACCGAGTATATCTGATATATGTTCACTACGGAAATTTCAAAGGGAAACCTACTTATCCCGATGCAATTAGTCCTTAGTTGCGAATCACACAAGTTTTTTTCATGCATGTTTCCATTATTCCCTATTCATGTGAGGGATTGTTGGAGTTGAAGTGTGGTAGTGTGAATGGGAAATGAGGGAAGAAGATGAAAATGCAACTTATAGATTATTTATTTAATATTAATATTTTATGTGACTGTTTTCGTAACGGTAATTTGTCTTTAATAAAAGGATTTTTTACATAAAAGTACAAGTTTTAGAGCTTAATTACCAAACATAGCAATATTTTAGTAAAATTACCCTATATAGAGGAAAACACAAGATAATTACAAACATAGCAATATTTTCCCATAACATACCAAACCCTTACATTCTTCCTCCTATTTCCTCCACTATCACTTTTGCTCCTCCTATTTCTCCCTATTTCACTTTTCCTCCAACCATTTCCCCCAATTTCATTTTTATTCCTATCATTTCTCCCAATTTCACTTTTTCTCATCTCATCCTCGATGTATCTCGTTGTATCTCAACTGTTTCTGCACCGTTTCAACTGTTTCTGCAGCACCGTATCTAACTGTTTCTGCACAGTTTCAACTGTTTCTAACTGTTTCTGCACCGTTTCAACTGTTTCTGCAGCACTGTATCTAACTGTTTCTGCACCGTTTCAACTGTTTCTGCAGCACCGTATCTAACTATTTCTGCACCGTCTCAACTGTTTCTGCAGCACCGTATACAACTGTTTCTGCACCATTTCAACTGTTTCTAACTGTTTCTGCAGCACCGTATCTAACTGTTTCTGCACCGTTTCAACGGTTTCATCCAAACACTTATTAGCATTGTCATCCCCATCATATAATGGAATTGATTCGTCAGTCCTGACCTTTAAGATCAATTTAAGAAACAAAAAGGAAATAAGAAGAATCAGAAGTGTCGTAATTTTATAATACCAACATAATAATAGTAAGACGGGTAATTCATGGCATGGATGTGAGGAAGTGCGTATTGGCTCTAAAATCTCTCATATATACAAATCCTTTATTAGCTCAAGGCTTGACTAATTCACTACATACCACATGTTTTTCAATAAGACTTCCTTTCTCGGAATTTTGTAAATCTTTTAGCCTGCTCTTCAGAGATGTACTGCATAAAAAAGACCCAATGTGAACATAAGAATTCAAAGCTCAATTTTACCCAAAAGGATCTCAAAGAATCCTCTCTGGAAAAGGGGCCCTAAAATCAAAAGCAAAAGTACCTAAGACATGATTCAATTCTTTCAACTCCGAAAAGCACTACATAGCCTTCAACACTTGGAACAAACTCTCAGCAAATAATTACCCCAAGGCTCCTCGATGTCCTATTTCAAGACTACCAAATAGAACACCTAAAAGAAGGCAGTTACATCTCTATGTTTTCACATCTTTGGCACATCTAGCAGTGGTGCCTTTGAACGGGGGAGGGGGGTGATGGCGCTGGTGTGGTGGTGAAAGTAGGGTTATGGCGTTGGGGTGGTGGGGTGGGTGTGGGGTGATGGGAGAAATAGTGAGTAAGTGAGAGAATTTTTAATCTGGGAAAAATGGGAAGTGAAAGTGAAATGTGTTAGATTATTGTTAAATGTGTTAGAAAAATAATACTATGCATTGTAATTAGAGAAATATTGCTATTTTTTTGTAATTAAGGGTGAAAATTTGTATATTTGTGTAAAAAACCCTTAATAAAATTCTCGCCCTTGAAAATTCGTAAAAATTTCGTCCAGCGGCCACTTTTAATACCGGTATTTAGTTTGAGGCCACTATTTTCTTTGGTCTTACACTAGAGGCCACTTTTGGACCTTTACTAAATAAGCATTGACTTAAGTTCTGATCATTGACTGAAGTTCTGTCCATAGGGCCCTGGACTGAAGTTTTATCTTTAAAGACTGAACTTCAATCCATATGGCTCTGGACTTAAGTTCTATCTTTAAGGACTGAACTTCAATCCATATGGCCCTGGACTGAAGTTCTATCTTTAAGGACTGAAATTCAGTCAACATGACCCTGGACTGAAGTTCTATTTTTAAGAACTGAACTTCAATCCAGGGCCTGGACTGAAGTTCTATCTTTTAAGCGAAAGTGGCCACAAACTAAATATTTTGGTATTAGTGGCCTGTGCCCTAAGACCAGTGGCAAAAAAGGCCTTTCGTGCACTTACCCCTGAAAATTCCCGCGTATTCTAGAAGTGCTGCTTTTCATGAATAGTCACTTGCAATGTGAGCAGCCACCCACCTGAAGGGTTCCTTTTCATGAATAGTCACTTACAATGTGAACGACTACCTTCATATCCTTTCATCCAGAAATTCGTTGGCTATAAATAGATAGTCATTCCTTCAGAATATTTCACCCTGAAATTTTCTGATATATCTCCTCTTCCTTTCTGTATCATTACTTTCAAAACAAAGTAAGTCAGTCGTGTGATTTGCACCATTATTTTGAGTTCGCCGATAACTTAGTGGTTTGAAGTGCCGCTACCGCTAAGTTGAACATTCCGTTCTATCCTGGGAAGAATTTATCCATGAACCTTGGGCAACAGTGAGGGGATAAGATTCTTTAAGGACGCACAAGAAATTTGTGGGCTCGAGACATATAATTCTGCATATTTCTGTTCATCTGTTTTTCTATTTTGGTCACTTACGAAATCAGATTCCTAACAAGAGCATCACCCAATAATGAAAAATCTAAATGAACTTGAAAGAGGTCAAACGAAAGAAAATGAAGACGATACTCCTAAAACTGACAAGAAAAAAACTGCAGTAGGTAACTTACCAATTAATTGACAATCCATAAATTTCACTATATATACACGTTTTACCTGCATCTCTCACAACATGTTTTGACATCCCTCTAAGGTTAATTTGTACATGGTTACACTAATACAAGTGATGTTAGAGTATCAACATTGAAAATACAAATTATTTCTTGGTCCTGAGGGGCTGAGGATGATGCTACTCGAGCTTGTCCTCCTCAGGGTCTTCTCTTTGATCACTTACATGATCTGTTGAAGCAGGGGCTTTCTTTTCTTTCCTTTCAAGCTTGGTCCCAGGGTCACTAATTACCCTCACTCCTGTTGTGAGAGAAATAGCTTCCTCATCATACTCATCTGCAGTCTCCCCAGCATATGCATACCTTTAAAGTCAGCAAGCAAGAACAATTTTAGCAGATAATTCCTGATAACATCGTTGCAGCATTATAGTTAAATCAGTGAGTCTGCTATTCCTGCTACTCAAGTAGGAGCAATACTGTTTGTCGACTAATGAAAACCAGAAAGACTCTAGAGAACTTCAAAGTAAACACCATTAGAATCTCAATACTGGATAAACTCCATAAACCTATTCATTGTAAATTATTCTCTAACAGTAAATAGATAGCTATAATGTAACATTAGAAGATTGCGACCGAGACAGTTACACTTATACGCCCTTTCCTTCTAGACCGCATTATCTAATTGCCTTCATCTTTCTATTGCTCAATTATCATCCGTGGTACATCCTTTTCGCTACGTGTCATGCCTGGACATTCCATGCCACAGAAGACCAATCAGACACCAACAATTAGAAAATATTGTTGAGTTCAATACCCATCAAAGATTATGAAACTTGAATATTCCATATCAATCTCACCAATGATAATTACATAAAAGTATGTAACTAGGTTCAGTAGTGTTAACAAGAAATACCAGCAGAACATTTTAACAGAGGAAGGCTACTAGAAAGAATTAAGGGTTCAAGTGACAACATATACCTGGTTGGATTACTTGAGGGAGCCCAGAGAATACATATTACAACCAACAATGAAAAGGCAAGCAAACTCCAGAAAGCTGGAATAATCCATGAAATTCGCCATAGTTCACTTAATGGGTCACTTGCATTGAAGTACAGCTGAATCACAATTAGATAAGTGAGATAAAAGAAGCATTATTTCTGCATACATGTGAGGCAAAACCATTAAATAACATGACCACAGGTAACTATCTGATATCTCTTCCTCGTCTTGTCGACCATAAGGATGACAAAGATATTCAGATTTCCATGCTCTACCGCACCAACAATTACTCTCACCCACCCTACAACAACAACAACAACAACAACAACAACAACAACAACAACAACAACATACCCAGCATTATCCCATAAGTGGGGTCTGGGGAGGGTGAGATGTACGCAAACCTTATTGTATGGAAACATTTTAGAAAACTTGTATGGAAAAACAAGATGAAAGTATCAGGGTAAAGTATCAAACAAGTCGGAGTCGGCTACTTGAATCCGCATTGTCCATGTCACCATTTATGCTAGAATTGTCCAATCTTATAATAGTTAGCTTCTGTACCACTAGAAGCTCTCTACATTTTCAACTGGTAGTGAGTTACTGACCAGGCCAAAAGACTCCTAGCGAACATTGGACTTAAATTAAACGTACTAAAATGACTAAAACATTGAGTATATTCTTCCAAAATTCTATCAACTCTCACACTATACAAACAGTTAAATAACCAACAATGGAGAGAGAGAGAGAGAGAGAAAGAGAGCATACATAGGAGAAAGGAGAAGAGGTGAGCAATTGACGTAAGTACAGAAGCCAAAGATAAGTACAAGAACACGTATATATGTTATCACTATAAACTATCATCACACATTACAAACTAGAATTTCCTCATAAAATACACTCACCTCACCTGCTCTTCTTGCAACGTAAGTCCTATTTTCTTACCATACCCACACATCTAAAAAGTACTGAAACTCAACTGTCATGTCACTTTCATTTTTACCAGAAGATGCTTCTCCTATGGTGTACCTTGGAGCTTACCGTCACTAAACAGTAGAGGTATCTCAGCCACATTTCATGTATTGGACACCATATCGTATATTCAGAACTGGAAATTAAATTACCTCATAGCCAACCCAAGCGATTGAAAGCAGCACAAAAATTGCAAGGGAATTGGTAAACTTTCTATAAAGATCAAGTTTTGCCATGCTTTTCCGCATCTGCAGTGAAGAGTGAAAATTAATCTGCAACTGCGTGAAATAAATACACGAACTACAACAATAAAGTCATATATGTCTCACGTGAAAGGTTAAGATTAAGAAATGGATATATTAAATTAGTTATATGAATTAAATTAGAAATAGACTAATACATGAGCACAGTTGAGTACTCTCTTCTCTTCTGTTTGTTTACCCTTTTTTCTGTAGCACTTCTCGTAAGTTAAATCCTAACTTGTTGCAAAGGTGTAAATTTATATGTTTAGATGGTAACATTATAACATTAAAATAAACAAATACGGAAAAAACGAGACACACACAATATATATTAACATATTTTCAGAAAATACGACAAGAATATATAATGACATATTTGCAGATACCTGCATACATATAGAAAAATGTGGACATAAACAAGAAAGAAGACTTGACGATGAAACAAGAGCAAAGAATTGACACACAAAAGGGTTCAAAGCTTAAATGATGAACAAATCATTTGTAGATTATCTTGGTGAAAATACACAGTTGATAAAATCTCTCCAGCTATCATAATTCCATTCAAATTGCCAAATCCAAATGATGATAGAATTTCGCTAAAACACTTGCATATTTGACAGTTTGTTAAGATCCTCCAAGCATACCTGTAACTTCTCCAGTGTCTTGGATAATGATGAGAATATCCACAAAATAAACGATGCATCCAAGAAAACAACAGGCAACACCAAATATATTTTGGTTTTCCTTGAGAAGTCATTGATGCTGCCCAGATGCTCCACAAGTTCAAGTGCTTCAGTAGCAATAAAATACGTTAGGCCTAAAAGAAACAGTTTTGAGGTTACACCACCAAGTGTAGGCCGAACAACACCATAACCCATTGAAACGACTAAAAGAAGCACACCAGACAACGTCTTCTTTACAGCAGTCATAGTGACTGCCCAAATTGTAATTACCATAGGTCTACTTCCTGTGGCATTAAGATTTGCATATTCATAATACCAGAGAGCCATTTCAGACATGCCAAGGGCAATAACAAGAGTAATCTGATAATGTAGTTGTATGACATCCTTCCAGAACTGGACGAACCTCAGGAACCAGAATAGACCAAGTACAAGATAGGCTAAAGAAGAAACTCCGTAGAAGGTCATCAACGGTACCATTCTCCCAGGTAAATAGCCATCTGGATTTTTCCATACAGTTCTGCCTGTGATTGTTGTTCCCTTAAGTTCTGGGTCACAAAACATAAAATAGAGATAGTACATGCCAGTACTGTTTATTTCAACTGTTGCGGGAAGCATATTCGCTTCTTGATTCTTTCCTTCAAAAAATGTCTGAATACGTAGAGGCCACTTTGGATTGTCTGGGTTGTGCTGAATTATAACCTCTCCCACCGTGCAGAACTTTTCTTGAGCTAGTTTTGGAGTACAACACAGTGCATTTGACTTTGCAAAAGCATCTCCAATCCTTTCTCTGTCTGTGACCTCAAGAATGATAGTTTCAATCAATCCAGTTCGACTCTGCATCTCATTTTTTGCATTAGCAGATTCCTTTGTCCTCAGAAACACAATATCTTCAAATCTGCAATGCTAGGATAAAGTTGTGAGGTGGGAATAGTGAAGGTCCATAGAAGAAAACTGAAAATAAACGGACTGCAAAGCATAAGCTAGTACATGCAAATCTCAAACTAAAATTACTAACCATCTAAGAAGAAAGCAATTTATCAAAGAAGCTATAAAGAAATAATATAACTTTTTAGTAATTATTTTAAACACAACAGAGTAGCTAAGGCTCCTTAAAATTAAAGGAAGAAATGAACTTAAATAAGAAAGCGAAGATAACTCAGCATTATATGAAGAAGAATGGGATGTTTAAAATAAGACGAAACTGGCTCATTTTCATTTTTCCAACAGCCCCACACCTTTTTGCAGGACCTCAAATCTCAATTGCAACAGTCTTTCTTTCAGCTAAATTGTAAGGAAAGAGATAGAGCAAGCAGTGCCAAAACAATTTGGTCATTAGCATCAAAACCTTGAAAACACAATAACCAAGCTTAAGTTCAGATTAAAGATTACTACAGCAGCAAGCCAGCCAACTGTTTATATCAAGTAAAGGCCAAGTCAAGCAGCGGATACTTGTTGATATTAGCTTGCATGATGAACCACGTAGAATTCATACGAGCAGCAAAGATCTGAAGCTTCGCTTAAGAAATAAATATACCAAAGTAACTACGACAAGCTTCAAACGAAAAATAATAAAGTTTCAACTCGTCACAGCCCCAATACACTATTATTTCACAGTTTCTTCAAGCTGATCAAACGTGTCCCCCCAAATCAAAGCTCACAAACGCTTGGGGGGGCGGAGGGGGGTTGAAATGCTATTTGATAAAGGAAAGTGGCACCTGCTAGTTGCTATTTGACCATGTCAATTCCTCCTTCGAGTCATCTCAAGCTAAAAGTTTCTTATAGTGACTCTCCTCTCCTTTTATACACACACGATGTGAACCAGTTTCCATCAAGTTTCTCGTTTATAGCACAGATTGACAATACTGTCTGTCAGGCTTTCTCCAGCCACGGTGTGGTACTAGTTAAGGAAAACGCAAGCAGCTAGCTGCAACTTTCAGGTGTCAATCCATTCTACATTTTCACCTGATCACAGGTTTGCCACAGCCAATTTCAGCATCAACATATTAGACAATACACCTGAGAATCCCTAGAGTACTTGGCTATGTTATTACTATCTTTTTTTTTTTTTTTTTTTTGGATAAAGAGTACTTGGCTGTGTTTCAGGACGGTTAAACGGTTAAACTGGATAACCATTTACCTAAACAGATACAGTGAAGACTACAATAATATGATATGCTACTTACAATTCGAATGTCCTTTTCATATAGTCAATTTTTCAGAGAAAGCTTCTTCCATTAATATTATGGATCCATCCTATACTGAAAATATTTGACTAGAATCATATTCTTCTTTATCATAATGCTCTCCTGAGTAGAATAACACCAAATTTTATTTAAAATCCGATTAATTAAGAATTATTTATAGTCAATAAGATGGAGATTGTTTCTATGAACTATATTAAACAGTTAAACACTTGAACCTTCACAAATAGAAAGGAAAAGCAACTTTCAGATTCCTGCCGCTTCAATTTCATCCTTGTCCCTACCAGTGAGAAGGTAAAACTTAACAGGGTATACTATTTTCCTGAAGCAGATAAGTTAGATGAGGGTAGATACCCCTGAATTGATTCTGAAAATTAAAATGTCAATAGCTAATGTTATACAAAAAAATCTGGAATAAGGAAAACTAGAAATGAAAATAAACATAGTTTCATATATTTTGAGACCTGACTTCACAGTTTAAACTTTAAAACCCTATGTAATCCCTTTTCAATCTCACCTACGTACAGTAAGCAAACAAAACTACAATAAGAACTACTTTGCTTCAATCTCTAGTTAGTTGAGACTAGGTATTTGAATTACCAACATAATGAGTCCTAAACATAAAATTATCAGTGTTACGTGACCATCAACCTACCTCCTTCATCCAAGTTTAGGACCGCCTCTCCGAGCATCAGAGAGGCGGAGTGGCAGTGATTGAACAAGTACGCCCATTTATTCATTAATATACTAAACATAGTCCATCCAGACGCTCATATAATGGTAAATATTACTCACTAGATTCCAGAAAATAACGCCACAATTTCTTTATTAGTCGTTCCGAAAAGAAAGGCGCATTTCTAAATCTAGAAAATATTCAACTTGAACTTCTTATTTTACCCTTATCCACACAAATGTAATGACATGTTAAAAACACAAGTTTCATCACATACTCCTAGATGTTATAGCATATATTAGCTACAAGTTTCAAAAGTCTTCTTTTCTTTTTTAAACTTCGTGTCCGGTCAAACTATGTCATATAAATTAATAAAACGGTTGGAGTAGGTAGAAGCATAACGATCAATCAATCAATCAACTACGCCTCAGTTCCAAACTAGTCGGGGTCAGAGAAAGTAAATTATTTTTGTCCATTCCATTCCATTCAAGCTCATTTACTAAGATAGTACTAAACATTGTAACAACTAAAAACTTGTCTACTTTATGAGGGCGCGTGAGAGCGCGTGAAGTACCTGATGAATGATTTTCCTTCGAGGGGTTTATCAGGTAAACTCTTTGATGATGATTTGGAAGCATAAAGACCTTCAGTTCCACCATGGAAGAAAAAAGCATTGGACTTTGGAATAAATTGCTCATCTTTGTACTCGTGAATTGAAGCTGACACTTTACTGATTGAAGTGTATGTATAAAAGAACAAAAGGAGCACAAATCTTGCCCATAAGTTAGAAGTTTTGTGTATCATTGATTCTTTTGGCTGTGTACGGTGGAGCTAAGGTGGTTGTAGTAGAGTTTCAGTAGAAGCAGAGAAAGGAAACTACTAGGCTCATTTAACACTCCATAACGACGTCGTTTCTTGGGTATCTTTTTCCAATTATTTTTTTGTGTTCTGAGTGGTATTGATTCGGAACTGTATTTTAATAGTCTGTTTGGCTAAGCTTATTTTGTTTAAAAAGTGTGTATTTTAAAATTTTAGAGTGTTTGGCCAAGCTTCTAAGGAAAAATAAGTGTTTAAGCTCAAAAAAGTTGTTTTTTGAATAAATAAGTATTTTTGGTTATTTGGTACAAGATTACACATATCAAACTTTCATATTTAATCAAGTTAATATACATTTTCGTAATTTGGTAATTTTTTCAAATATCGGTCAAATAAAAATTAATAACAAAAGCACTTATTTAAAATTTGGCCAAACACAAATTGCTTATCTCGTAAAGCATTTATTTGAAAAGCACTTTTGCTAAAAAAAATACTTCTCAAAATAAGCTGATTTTGACAGCTTGGCCAAACAGGCTCTAAATCTCACCCATTCGGGTTTATGTTGCATTAGACTCATTTAAACAAAAATACTCTAATATGACCCATTACTCCCCAATAAGCCGGATTCCGGTTCCGGTCCGGAACCGGGCTAAAAAAATTTCAAAACCGGTGTTTAACCGGTCTACCGGTCCGGTCCTAGCCGGTTTAAAAAAATGGTGCCGGATCGGGACCGGTTCCGACGACCGTTAAGCCGGTCGGTACCGGTCCAGTCCGGCCGGTTTAACGGTTTTTTTAATTTTTTTTTTAGTTTTTTTTTTAGGCAAATAAAGTTAAAATTTGAAAAACTTAACAATTTATTTAAACACTATTTGTGATAATTATGTAAATTATATTTTTTAATGAAACAAAATAATTATGTAAATTATATTTTAAAATTTATTAATGTAAAGTAAATAAATAAACACAAAACAAACGTTTATTGAAAGGGAAATACATAATTGAAATGACAAAACAAACTAGAAATTGAAAAATTACAAAGATACTAAATAAACTAGAAATTCGAAAATACATAAATTAAATGACATAGATATTCCCTTAGTCACCTCTTCAAATTTCCAATCACGCGGAATAAAGCCATTTATTCTATCCCATTCGGTTTTGTGTAAATTTTCTAAGTGTTTCCTAAACCTTCCCGTCCCTCCATGGTAGTCGCCAGTGTAAATTTGTCACTCTTTGTTACAGAGGCTACATTTAGCTTTCTGAGCTTCAGTATCTTTCATAATAAGTTGCCACACTATAGAACGACGTCTTCGTTCCGCAATTCTTGTTTCACTAGGACCGGGAGCAGCGGGAGCTTGATTTTCAGCCATTATAATTTATAATTGTTTGGATTTTGGAAGAAATTTAGAAAATAGCCTTTGAGAGTAATTTGAGAGATAAATTGATAGAAAATGCTAAATTGTGTGGTATAATGATGAAATAATAGGGTATATATAGATAAAAATAGGTTGGGGGTATGGGGGGCGTTTAGGGGGGGTGATAGGCAAATATAGCCGTTTTTGGCCGTTGGCCAACGGCTATATTTGAAAGAGAGCCGTTGGCCCAAACTGCCGGTCCGGCAGTTCGGGCTATTTATATTTTTTTTTTTGTTTTTCCATTGTGTTTTATTTAAAGTGGTGGAAACTTTAAAAAATATTACAACAAAATATTATTAAGTTTTTACTTGTACATATAACATATGTTTGGAATGTTTAATTTATTTCAATGTTTAAAGTTTAAACTTAGAATTAAAAACTTGTAGTATTTTTTTATACTTTGAAGTAATGATTCAAAGTTCAAACTTTTGAATTAATTTGTTAAGTTCAAAATTCAAACTTTGAATTAATTTTAGTAAATTCAAATTTGAACAAATTTGCGCAAACTATAAATTGAAAATAAAAAGTATGAAGATAATAGTTGTGATTGAATTCCAAGACTTGGAGCAATTTTATTGAATTGTTTAAGACATAAGTAGTGCAAATTACATCTAAACTGCAAACTTGTAAATTCAAAATTCTTATTTAGAAAATTACATTCTTTTAAACATATTAGCTAGTTTCTTGAGGATAGTTGTAGGCTTTTCTTTAGGAACTAGCCGTTGTTGATCTTGTTCATCATCTCCTTCTGGTTCTTCGTCTTCTTCTTCTTCTTCTTCATTGCCGGTTTGACTCCCTTCACTTGTTCCGTCGCTCAAAATTTGATCGAGATATGCTTTGCCCTTTTCCTTAGTAAGTTCTGGTAAACCAAAGTTTCTTCGCTCTGCTCTGATCCAATCCCTGAATAAAACTCCCGTCTCCATTGCCTCCTCCTTCAACGAATATCTGTGATCTCCAATTTGAAATCTTCCTTGGCTAAAAGCGCTTTCCGATGCAACTGATGAAGCTTGAATTGTTAATATATCCCGGGCCATTTTTGCAAGAATTGGAAACTGCGATTCTTTATTCTTCCAATAATCCAACAAATTCTTAGTTCCAAAGTTGTTAAGTTTCTTTGGATATTGAATTAAATACACTTGGAACTCGCTGTATTCCTCCCCGTACTCGTCCTGTTCTGAAAGCAACTTTTCGTCAAGTCCCCCAAAGGTGCTCATCCCCGCACGTGAAGAACTTTGCCCGGTGGATAGTATTGGTTCCGTTGGTGTAGCAGTGTCTGCCCAAGCTCTATACTTTGCAAAAACAGCCACGGTATCTGCATAAACATTAGCAACAGCCTCGTCTACACTTGGATACTTGTTAGTAGCAATTTCAGTAGGAGTAATTTCTAAATTTGCATATACTTCTCTAACAAGTCGTTCAGTTAACTTAATTTTAAAAGTAGGATGCAACACAGAAGCAATGTAAAAAAGAGGAGGAATTGGAAAAAAATATTTTCTAAATTTTTCAATCATTAACTCTACAGCCGGTTTGTAAACTTCATATTGCTTATACATTTTCAATAATTCCGATATTCCAGCTATATAATATAACATGGTAGGAGTAGTTGGATAGTATTGACCGGAAAATTCTAAAGTAGCTTGATAAAATTTTTGTAAAAATTGAAGAAGATGTTGAACAAGTTGCCAATCCTCAACTTTAAGGTGATAGATTTCCATAAAATATTTATTATACATTTGAGAAATAGGCACTCTATAGTCATAAGCGACAGTCAATGCATCATATAAAGTGTTCCACCTAGTACAAACTTCCTTTGGGACTCTCCTAATTGGCATTCCTAATTCTACACATTTTCTTTCCCATTCTCGTCTTCTTTCTTGGTTTTTATTTCTAAAAATATAAGTAATAGCTATCTGCACCTTTTTGATAATGTCGTTAAACAAGGCAAGACCATCTCTTACTACTAAGTTGTAAATATGACATGCACACCTAACATGAAAAAATTCAGCAAAAGGGGGGTTCAAAATAGGTATCAAGTTCCTAAGTGCATCTGTGTTGTTTGTAGCATTATCTACCGTAATACTAAAAACTTTGTTAGATAAAAAGTACGTACGACAAATTGATGAAACTTTGTTACAAATATAATTTCCCGTGTGTGGTTCATCAACAACTTTGTAAGCTATAATACGTTTTTGAAATACCCAATCAGGATCTATCCAATGAACAGTAACAGTAATATAATCACATCCATTAGTAGAACGACCCATATCCGTAGTAAGACATACTCTAGTGTCAAAGTTATCAAACATATATCGCAAATAATCCTGATATTCGTTCTTAAATTTAATAATATCATTTTTAACAGTAGTTCTTGGACAACCATGAAAAGAGGGATTATATATAGACTGAACATAACGAACAAAACCAGTAGAAGAAGGAAAACTATAAGGTAAACCCTCGAGGGCAACTAGTTTAGCAATAACTTCCCTATCCTTTTGTTTATCATAAGTAAGAAGCCCTCCTGTTGTTTGGTTAATTCTTGTTTGGGTACCCGAAGATTCATCATGCGCTACTCCCCCATGTTCGGTCCCTAAATATATACCACCCGACCGCATTGACCATTCTTTAGGATGTTTCTTTTGTAAGTGCTGCCTAAGTTTACCCGTCCCACCCTCATTACCCCCAGTTCTAAAAACCCACACCTTATCACAAATCCCGCATTTGGTCGTCTGCTCTGCAACATTCTTTGATGCAAATTGCCACACCTCAGATCTATCCTTACGTTTAGCCGGTATTCTAGTATGAGGTTCAAGAGGCAAGTCAAACTGAACTTCGGGTGGACTAGCTTGAAATTCAGGTGTTTCTTCTAAATTAACCCCACTTTGATTCCTATATCGTGTTTCTAACATTTCGTGATCAAGTATGGTATCGGCGTTAACATCATGATAATATTGAGAATCATCTATGTGGGTGAACTGACTAGAACTACCAGCAATTTCTTTACCCCTATTTCCCCTACGACCACGTGCCCGCCCCCCACTACTAGTTCCAATTGAACCTCTTTGAGACATAATAATAGCTAATAAAATAAATATATATGACAAAAAATATTATAAAAGAGTAGAAGTAGGAACGACCAACCAAATATAACCGTATAATTGAGGTGAAGTTGAAACTTGAGCCTCCACTTCAATTAATTAGTTGAATACTTGATAATCGAAAAATTGTAAAAATAGCCAAATTGATATTTCAACCACGTAGCACCTCCAATTGACCCAATACTTGATATTTGTAAACTTCACCAAATAGCCAAATATAACTTTGATAGAAACTCCAAATAGAACTTGATAAAGTAGCCAAATTATAATTTTTTAACAAATAGCCAAAATAGAAGAATAGCAATATTGTAGAAAATTTGAGAGAATTGGAAGATTTGCGTGAAAAATATGATGAAATAATGGGGTATTTATAGAAAAAAAATAGTTTGGGGTGGTTATGGGGTGGTAGAAGGGTGAAATTGACCGTTTTTGGCCGTTGGACAACGGCTAGGGGGTCAAAAGAGCCGTTGCCCAACGGCTAGAAACGGCTATAATCCACAAAATTTTTCTTTTTTTTTTATTTTTTGGACCGGTCCGGTCCGGCCGGTTCCGGCCCAAATTTATACCGGTCCATCCGGTTTTTTTTCGTGGAACCATTTCGGGACAAGGTCCGGGGCCCATTAGGGACCAACGGTCCGGTCTCAACCGGTCCGAACCGGTCCGAGCCGGTTTCCGGCCCGAATCCGGTCCGGTCCGGTCAAAACCGGACCGTTAGCCACCCTTACTCCCCAACTCGTAGAGACTAGGCGATCGTTGTTAATATAGTTAGATTAGACTTTACCGTCGAACCCCATAAAAAGCGTACATATAAAAAGTAATTATTAATTTCACTAGCCAAGTTATCTAGCTGTAATTAATGTCAAAAAGTGCTTATAACTAATAAATTTTACTAATTAACAAAAGAAAAAGTAACGATAAACTAATGAATATAGAAGATAAACAAGAAGTCAATATGAGATGTATAGGATTATAACTTTCCTAATTATCGGGATAACATTCACACAAGTTATTCCTACAACTGCGGCGTCTTCTTTTCTATCGACGGTAAAGGCTAGAGGTCCATAATTTTCTTCCAAATATAACTATGGTTTAATCCTAGGTTTATTCTTCCATATTAAGTCTAGGTATGAATTACTTAACAACAATCTGATTCATTAGTCCTAATACCTCTTTACGTCTCTCTAATTATCTTCACGTCAGTTAGCAACAAATGTTATTGGTCAACCCTCTTTACTCCTAAGCTTATTCTCGAATAACAAAAGATATCAAGTAACTAACTGTTGGTCATACAACTTATCACAAGTAGAAGTACAGATGAACAAATAGATTCATTGAAGAAAGACTTAGATTATTAGAACTCGTCATATCAATTCTCCCAATATAAAGGTTTCGAGTTTAATTACTCATGCTCAAGAGTAAAGACATAATCAAAACAAGAAGCATAATGTCAAAATAATGAAAGCTCTAGAGATCTTGTGTCTAGTTTTGCTCTTTCATACCTTCAAAACGGAAGGATTACACACAATTCATTGAACACAAAGTTCGTCTAAGATTATTTCGTATTTGTTTCACTAGTCTACAATACAATCACATATAATAACACGATCGAACTGTAAAGATTAATTCACAGTCTAGGTCGTACCTGTTATAGAAGATGGTTCTGAATTCGTAGAAGACCATTCAATCTTCCAATGATGTTCTCATCATAATAGAAGAAAGAGGGATTACTGTTTTGTTCAAAGGAAGAAGAGAAAAAAAAACTAGCATGTGTTTTTTTCTTTTCTTTTTTTCTCAAAGGAAAAGTCAGAAGTTCTATTATTCAGAACTTCTTTTATACCTTTGAAGTGGTGCAACTTTTCAAGGATTTATTTCAATAGTTGTACCTTTTCTTCCTTTTTATTTATATTAAATTATATAACAAATATATATTTAATACTTGGATATGGATTTGGGTTGACCCACATGGGTGATCCGAATCCTAAATTCCAAAATCTCCCACTCACACATAGTGGATCAACTCTCATTCATATTCTGTAACTTCCATACATAGCGACTAGACCGTGTGACCAGTACATACTTCGAGAGCTTAATTGTTATACATCTGTTAGGAATATATAACATCTCGAATAACGAAACCTTGGAGTAGATTGTAGTATGTAGTACCCTAGATCTTTTATCACATTCACATCTCTCACAATCTCTTTGTATTTATTTGAGTTCATCATTATGTTATTATGTTCTTGTCTCAAAGACAAACATAATGGGTGCACCAATGAACACAATTAATGTGATAATACTCAATGATCTTCCTAATCTCAAAAATCTTTTAATCTCAATCTGACTTGCTTTTCTAGAAATGTCCCGCCAGACCAAATCATCCATGATCTCTTCGAAACACCCTAAGATAGCAAACACCAAATTGAATATCGAGAAACTAATCAAAGTCATGAGGGTACAAGAAAGAAAATTACTTATAATTTTCAGGGCTTCACACGATAAGAAAGTAAAGGTTAAACTTGTATCGCTCATAGGTCACTTTATGCATACGTGGTATGAATGACGTATCACAGTATTGACTCCTTTCCCGTGGAGCGTATGTCTTTCACAAATAAAAATAATGTGCAGATGATAGTTTAGACAACTCATGTCTAACTTTGAGTTCACACATCTACTCATACATTTATCCATCAGAACTCACATCTGCCATTAAGACAGATTGCCACATTTAATCATAAATGATTAGTTATAATCCAAACGACATTTAAATTATAAACTTCTAGCTAGCTCTCAATTATTATCACTTCTGACAATAATAAGTTTATAACTTTCTCATCCCTATTAGTCACCTAGACATTAGAGGCGGCCTGTGTGAATAGGCCAACCTTTTTGTCTGTCCGACATACTTCAAATTTATGTACTAAACATAAAATTATTCTGTGTATATGAACCAATAACAATCAATTTAGGCTTCAACTACATTAACTCTAATAGTGTAGTTTTATGTGAACATGCTTGAGAAAAATTAAAGTACAAATACATTTACGTCTACGCAAACTCAATGCCTTTATATATCATTCATAAGCACCAAATGTTATGAGTTTCATTATCAGATCTACTATCATATAATGCATAGAGATGTATTTCATGTTCACTTTTCACTGTACAATTATGTCTCAAACGAAATTATACTTTATATCAATATGTTTTGTCTTCCAATGATACTTGGAATTTTTTTATGTAAGCTATTGAGACTTGACTATCACACTTGATTGTCACCAAATCAATAACACTATCAAACACACTCAAATTTATCATAAAGTCATTTAAGCCAAATAGCTTCTTGCACAGTTACTGAAAACGCTACAAATTCAGCTTTCTTTATAAATAAGGCTGACGACTGTTTCTTGTTACACAAACAATATACACATCGCTATTGTTTAGCAAAGAAGACAGTCAGATTTAGATTTCCTCGCATCTAAATCTTCTTTTCAATCATCATACGTATAGCCTTTCAATTGCAGATCCTTTCCTTGACAACACAAGGAATAAACAACTGTGCATTTGAGATACCTCTGTATCTTTTAATTGCTTTCCAGTATTCCGTTTATAAGTCAGATTGATATCCCATAACTAAAATAACAGATATCAGGCATCATAAGCCAAATCATATTTCTATGGGTTCACGAGAAACACATCCTCCAACTTAACCCTTTGGCTCTAGAAATAGGAGTATTAATGAGTTCGCACTATTGCATATCAAATCGTTCAAGAAAATTTCTTAATACAAGATTCTTCTGAAAGAGGCAACGATCTCTTGGAACGATTTCTTGAAATCTTAACTTCAAGAATTCACCCATATTTTCCAATACTATAATAAGCCTTTCACATATTCTGAGAACACGCTTCTTCCAAATGATGTTAGACCCAAAAGTAGATCAACCAATCCCAACTCTTGGTTTAGTTTCACTAACTCCATTTCATCTTTCATTGCTTAAACTATTTATCCTTAGCAGGCACTTAAGAGCCTCAATTATTTTTTATAGCTCTTATATATTGTGGAGTAACTATATGTATGTGTGTGATAACCATTATTTAGTTTGACGACATAACTTTCTCCAAATTTGTATTGCTCATCACATCTGTTTTACTATTATACACAGTTCTTTAAAACGTTAATATTTATTGAGATCAGGAGGCGGCTCAATAAAATCGGACAAAAAGTCAAAACTTAATAAATGGCATAAACCTTTATAAAATTCATGCATATATTCTTATTTAATTTCACTCTCTAAATTTTTAGAAATAAAAAAGCTAGAGATTAATCTTTTTACTGGATTAATTCCGTCAAATCCTTCTTGTTGACAACTAGATATAATTGATTCAGAGAATCAAGTTGTGAAAAAAATTGCGACTTCTCAATTAAATAAAATCTTTTATTATTTTATCATGACATTGATAATATTGTAAATATTCTTTTCAAAGTTTTAAATTTTTATTTTAATTATTCAAGTTTGATAGTAGAACTTGCTTAGTATATTAAAACTTTAAATTAAAATACAAAAATATTCATATATATTAATAAAATTTTTGACAACGAGAACCTACGTATTGTATTGAAATAAATTATGAATATTTTGATAACTTGAAAGAGCCCTTACTAATATAAATAGATATAATAATAACAAAATTTTACGGGCCTCTGAATATTATGGACCTTAAGCAAAAATTTTAGTTACTTACCCTTGAACATACCATGATAGACATGAGAAAAACCTGCAATGTACCTGTCCAGATATTAGTTTTTCATATATAGGTTCTACCTAAAATGATGAATGAATAGTTTGAGGTTGTACCCAATGTTTTAAAAAATATTTATTGGAGCACATCTTAGGGTGTGCCTTTGGGCTGGGTAGAAGAAAGTTTACCCTGACGTGTTGATAAAAAGCGCCAGCTTTTGGAGGGCGTTAGATCTGAATAGTCTGATGTTTGCCAAGGCGCATCTTTTGCCTCGTCGGTGTAGCGTATGAACACTGCAATAGTTCATTGTACATAACGCACTGTTGATGGTAAGTTAAATTTGGTCCAATATCATTGGTGAACAAACACGTGTACATCACTATTCCTTGATCCACTCCACTACTGTATCGTGATTCGTGAATTTTCTTAGTTGATTGTGCTCTCTATTGCATCTAATAGACTAACACTATTCAAGAGGCTTTCTTGGTAGGATCATCTATTACTTATTTCTAACAAAGAATACTTTCAGTTTTTCCCCATCTTCTCCGCCGCGAGTTAAACTTTCAGTTCTACCCCAATCTCATTTTTTTTTTAAAATCTATATGAGGGCCTTTTTTTTCATATTTGATTTGAAATTTCAGACTTTTGTTTCTTTTGTTTTTTGGACTTTTACTTTCTAATAATCAAGCACTCTATTTGGTGATTCTTTTTATTTTCTTTGTAGTAGAGTATGTGGTTTTGGATAGTTAATCCAGACAAAGATGGATTTTCCTCTTTCTTCATGTTTGAATTTTGTACATGCATGTAAATATTTGTTAAAACTCTTCTATGGACTATGGAAGCACACTTAATTGCCATTGGAGTACTACTTAACAAAAAGGGAAGAGCTTTTATGCAGCAAAAGTGTTCTACTACTTAACAAAAAGGGAAGAGCTTTTATGCAGCAAAAGTGTTTGATGAATTAACTGAAAGTTTTTCTTTTGCCGATAATAATGGAACATTTTTTTAATCCTATTCTTTTTGGTGTTTTAGGTGCATAACTACATGAACGAACCCCGGTAAAAAAAAAGGCCTGCTTCTTTCTTTATGGTTGAACGGAATCAAAGGCATATTAGATAGTATTATTTTTTCCATCAATTCCAAAGTTTTGCTATTTTTGAGTGAATAACATTTACGAATTATACTCAATGCATAATAGTCATATGTGTTTACTTCGATGGTGACAAGTGACAACAAAGCAATCAGAGGAACAGTTGATTGGTTCAACGGAGAATCAAGTCACTTGTAGTGTTGGGGCGTCCATAAATAGATGAATATGTTTATCATATACTCTTATAGCTATGAGTTTTATCTTATAGCTATGAGTAAATGTTTTGTACATAGAGTTTTATTTGACAGTTTTTGTTTCTTTTGCTCTTCACTGTATTTAAGTATCGTGAAGCACTACACATAGCAGAATTTACTTAAGTTCGGGTTCCATTATTATTTTGTCAGGTATGAGTTGCTTCCTACCTTGTTCCATTTTAAGGTTAGTTTAGATCGGACTTGAGTTAGCAAAGACTAAGTTGAAATGTAATTGAAACATCTAGGATTTCTAATCAAGAAACAACAAAGCCTTTCCGTATCGCATGATATGTTTCTTAAGGAATAAGGAGTGCAGTGATAAAACTTCTCATATTGTTTTATGTTATGAACAGGTTGTCTTCTCTCTTAAATTCGATTAATGGTCGAAAACTTAGATAAAATAGGTAAATAGTATAATAGATAAAAGTCCAGACACTTCATTTGTCACTTTAAGTAATTGGAAATTGTTTTGATGAATCTGATCTAATGGTGGTTGGAAGAAACGAAAATAGTTAGTAGTATTAACATTACATTTTGAGCCTATTTCTATCAATTTGTTTAAAAGTAAAACGTAATTTATGGAAGACGCAAATGATGTGAATGAATGAAAAGTAAAGCTAACATATGTGGAGGCGTTTTACAGCCACCAAAAGATCTGCTAGCAGTACAGACCAATCTCAACTTTTGAGGCTTCCATTGGTGTTAAAACCCTCCCAATCAATCCATTAAAGAAAAACCATCTCAAGAAACTCAAGTTCAACTACAATTGAAAGAAAAAACCATACTATTAGATTGACGATGTAACCTGATCTTAATGGCCAAAATAATCAAGAACAAAATTATGATAAACTCAAATTGAAATAGAATCAAAAGCCGAAAGAGATATCCAGTTTATCTGCTGTACTTGACAATGCAATATAGGAAAGAAATAAGAAAATTTAAAGAAAAAGCTTCTAAGACACTCAATTCACACGTTCTTAAGGCTTAAGCTGATGCAAGGGTATTCCTCGGAGCACTTGACTTCTTCTTAGTTGCTATTTGGTGATCAAGCTCACATAATAATGAAATGATAAACTACATAGGGAAAATGATAACACAGGCTGCTATATCTACATTTATAACAGTTTGATGTAAAGATTTTTCATCACGTAGGTTGGTGAGAAAGAAATATCAAACTACGAGACCTGATAGAAGTGTTGTGCCGTGTTTTTAGTTATCAATGCCATAAAAGTACATACCCTAACCTCCTGAAAATGCAGTTTTTTACCACGCACATTGGTGAGACAGATCTTTAAATATGTTTTTTTAATTAAAAAGAAAGGTTAGATTTTATGTTTGCGCCGTGTTGTTGTGTTAGTTCATACAATCTCTTCCATTGGATTTGTAATAACTTATCATGAATTCAAGTAAATGTTGATACCACATAACCATAATTATGTAATATTCAGGAGGATATCATTTAATTTATCACATTGATTATAATATTCTTTCCAGTGAAGTGTAGCTATCTAATTGTTGTACACCACTGTATATGATTTGCAAAATTTGTTTTCCATATAAATAGCTCTTTGTATCCAACTGTATTATTATTTGATATGTCAATGGAAGGTTTTGTACAGAATCGGCAGCTAGAGAATAGTAATTGATGGGTTGCTTAAAAAGATTTGAGGAAGCATAAGCTCTCAGGTACAAAACTACTAATAGTTGTATTATTAGGGGCTTACAGGGTATGCATGATAGTGTCCGGATACCTGCATTTGTTAAGTGGTAATTCTTTGCCTGTTTTATATGGTATTCCGAGTTGAAGAACAACTATAATGTAACTAAAAGTTTCCCCCCTCCATGACAGATTGCAAATGTGTTTTCGCAAATTGTGTTGAGGGAACAAACGAGCATTTTTGAAGTGATTAATTCTCTCATCTCAACCTGTGTAAAGTTGAAAGTCTCCTACATTGCTCAACAAATGGAGGACAAGTTCTTTGGTTATTGGTTTGGGGTTTTACATTTAGTTTTGTTGATTTCGTTAGAGATTGCTTCTAATGTACTTGAATTTTCACAATTTGATGTGTCATGGTTCTTTAAGCATTTTTACTTGGATACTGTTAACGTCTTGATATCTATGATAGCCTGTTTCATGTGTAAGTTCTCGAGATGGTATTGTACGTCACATTCCATCGAATCTGACATAAAAAAATATTTTTCTTTTGCGCAAATTGCCAAGACAATGCGCAAGTACACAGTTTAATATATTTTGACCATCACTTGATTATTGTATGGAAATACAATCACTATATTAACTGCAAGAATAAAATCACAAAGTCAAACTGTTGGGCCCGTGCTTTGCACGGACATGTCCTTTCTAGTAACTCTATAAATTAGAGTATGGTTGTGTGTTGTAAGTTACAACTCCCCACTTCTAACTCTTCTTCCCTAGCTTCGTTTCCATTTTTCATCCTCTTTCATCTATTTTCTATTTCACATGATTGTGAGTTAGGAAGGATCCAAACCTCATCTCCTTTCAACCAAGATATTAACATTTTAGCTTAACTATATTGGAATATGAATAAGTTCGATTAAGGTGGGTTAGGAGTAGTATTAACCTGTTGTGTTCTAACACTGTATCAAGACTGCTAATTGAAGGTATGTGAAAGAAATTTCTTATCTTAGAGTTCTCTTAAAGATAAATTTTGTTCTGCGATAGACCGATCGATCATTTGCCCGACATGCTATCGATCAGTCTTCTGTGTTATCCGATAACTGATCGATTGTAGTAATGGACCTATCGGTCCGACAGATTTATCATTGATCTTTCTATTTTGATTTTCATGTTTGTAATAATATTTTATCTTACAAATTTTTAATAATTCTATATCAATTATTATAGGTACAAAATCATGACAAGAGTTGTCTTACTTGTTGATTATTTGGAAAAGTGGGTGGATGAACAGAAATTATGAAGATAGTACTCTCAAAATAACACGGTTAAAACAATTCTTGTGAGCGATGATGTTACATTTTATAAATTCATGGAAACTATCATTAGAAGAGGTGATCTAAGTTGCGAACATGCTTCTATTTGTGTCCAAAAGAGCAATGGGAGTGGGTCAAAGAAAGTATAATTAATCCACCAATCGTGAAGTGTGTGCAAGGTCAAAAATTAGTGAAAAGGATCTCATCTATTGGTGAAGTTGTTAGAAAGCATAACAAGTGTTCTCACTGCAAGAAAACGGGCCACGAGAAGACTACTTGTCCTGATAAACATGCTTGAACTTTAAATATATAATTGAAAGTTCTTATTATTTTGGAAATTATATGTATGTATATTTGAACTATTTTATGGTTTATTTGTGTTTTGAAGTTTTATTCCTTAGTTATCAGTTCTCAAGTTAATAGAAAATATCACCTTAATTTTACTAAGTTATTGTAAATAGAGGTTGATCGAAACAACTGCATATTTATCGGATAGATCCTTAATTTGTCAGGTTCTATGCGAGACCGATTACATATCGATCAGACAGATCATTAATATATCGGTGATTTATGAGCGGGCTCTTGATTTTACATTCTACATAATTAAAAGCAAGGAACAATAATACAAATTCAAGAGATTTTTGGAATAAAAAGTATGAATATTTGAATTTTGTGTACATATGAAGGTGCTTTCACGCAAACATAGTTTGTATTCTAGTATATCCTCTTATTATTTTATATCGAATGATCACGTCAATATTTTTGTGAAATTTTCACTAAGTTCACTCCTTTTACATCAATATTTAACATAACACAAAAATTCATTATTAAACTTATAGTGAATAAGGCGATAGTGGCCAGTCGATGTCACATCCGGCCGATTGAAACAATTGTCGTAACAGACCAATAATATATTTATCGGACAGATCCTTAATTTGTCAGGTTCTATGCGAGACCAATTACATATTGATCGGAAAGATCATTAATATATCGGTGATTTATGAGCAAGCTCTTGATTTTATATTCTACATAATTAAAATCAAGGAACAATAATACAAATTCAAGAGATTTTTGAAATAAAAAATAGTAAGAAAATGAATATTTGAATCTTGTGTACATATGAAGGTACTTTCACGCAAACATAGTTTGTACTCTAGTATATCCTCTTATTT
Source organism: Petunia axillaris subsp. axillaris (assembly GCA_029990575.1). Lineage (NCBI taxonomy): Eukaryota > Viridiplantae > Streptophyta > Magnoliopsida > Solanales > Solanaceae > Petunia > Petunia axillaris. The sequence goes on from JARKNS010000003.1 coordinate 163,535,557, forward strand.
CATATCGAATGATCACGTCAATATTTTTGTGAAATTTTCACTAAGTTCACTCATTATACATCAATATTTAATATAATACGAAAATTCATTATGAAACTTATAATGAAGAAGGCGATAGAAGCCGATCGATGTCACATCCAGCCGATTGAAACAATTGTCGTAACAAACCGATATCATATTTATCAGACAGGTCCTTAATTTGTCAGATTCTATGCGAGACCGATTACATATCGATCGGACATATAATTAATATATCGGTGATTTATGAGTGAGCTCTTGATTTTATATTCTACATAATTAAAAGCGAGGAACAATAATACAAATTCAAGAGAATTTTAGAATAAAAAATAGTAAGAAAATGAATGTTTGAATACATATGAAGGTGTTTTCACGCAAATATAGTTTGTTTCCTTATATATCCTCTAATTATTTCATATCGAATGATCACGTCAATAATTTTGTGAAATTTTTCACTAAATTCACTCCTTATACATCAATATTTAACATAATACGAAAATTCATTATTAAACTTATAATGAATAAGGCGATAGAGGTCGATCGATGCTACATCTGGCCGATCGAAACAACTTTCGTAACAGACTGATAAGCTCTTTATCGGACATATCATTAATTTATCAGGTTCTATGCAAGACCAATCAAATATCGATCGAACTGATCATTAATGTATGAGTGATTTATAAGCAAACTCTTGATTTTATATTCTACATAATTAAAAACAAGGAACAATATTACAAAGTCAAGCTATTTTTGGAATAAAAAGTATGAAAATGAATGTTTGAATACATATGAAGGTACTTTCACACAAAAATAGTTTGTTTCCTTATATATCTTCTAATTATTTCATCGAATGATCACGCCAATAATTTTTGTGAAATTTTCACTAAATTCACTCCTTATACATCAATAATTAACGTAATACGAAAATTCATTATTAAACTTATAATGAATAAGGCGATAGAGGCTGATCGAGCCATATCCGGACGATCGAAACAATTGTCGTAACGGACTGGTAAGATATTTATCGGACAGATCATTAATTTGTTAGATTTATGCAAGACCGAAAAAATACCGATGGACAGATCATTAATCTGACGACAACAATAAGTGAATCAAATGTTAAAATAGACACTATTTTCATAGAGACAAAATACAAATATCATGAAATTAAGATAAGTTGATTAATTTTGTCAATAGAGACAGAACATAAGTACCATAACAACTTATAAGAAAACGATAAAACTAGAAGACAGATTGTCAATTGATCGGGCAGATAGGTGCGCTGTCTGACAGGTCCAAAAGATATCCTAACAAGATTACTAACTATCAACAGTAGTCTTTTTTTCTTTGTTAAAGTCTTCATAATATCTGGAGCCTCCCGCTTTCTTTGTCCCTCTGTTGCATAAGGGGAATTGTACCTTGAGTTTTATTTTCTTTGTCGTTTCACCCTTGCAATATATACATTCTCAAATTTTCTATTTTCGCCTTCATCAACCATCTTACGCAAACCATAGTGTGATGGGTCTATCGACATTTCATATTCTGGTACCAATAATGTGTTGTTCTCAGAGGACTTACTCTTATCACCAGATTCCTCAGAAGATGCATCTCTATCACCACCAGATGCCTCAGAAGATGCATCCCCTTCACTAGATGCCTTAGAATACTCATTATCATCCTTAGATGCATTAGAAGTCTCATCTTCGTCATTAGAAGTATCATACTTCTAAGGATAAATATAAGAAAGACAATATCAATTAAACGAACAACAAAACTGAGATTGGTCTCAGATTTTTTAATGGACAGATTATAAATTGATCAGACCAATTATAAATCGGTCTATTCTAATTTAAGGAAAATAACAAATTAACTGGATGACAAGCTTTATGAGTCCAATTTATGATTTTATTTTAACAAAAATCTATTTTTTTAAAAAAAATAAGGAGAAATAGAAAAATATCATAGACAATGTGAGTAATTTAAGATGAAATGATGCGAACAAATTATTAATACGAGCAAATTAAGGGAAAACGTGAAAGTAAGCCAGTGAATAAAATATCAAGAAATCCCTAGAATATTAATCAAGCATATAAAAAAAATATGAAACACAACATATGGCTTATTAGATGGACCTGATTCTCATCGAGCTCGATATTGTCGTCAACTTCTTTTGAATCATATTGTTTGGCTCCAAAAATTCTTCAAAAAAATCAAAAAATTTGTCAAGATTAAACCCACAAAATGTTACCTATATTAAAAAGGAAATTGGTAACTTAAGTAGAGCTGGAGTAATGAACTTAAAAAGAAGAACCCATAATCGGAGAGGAAAATTGAAGAAGGAAGAAAAGTAATACCAGTATTTTGGTCTGTCTTTGGGTTTTTTATTGATGAAGAAGAGGGAATTTTGTTGATGAAAAAGGGAGAGGGAATACTTGTATGAATTAGGAGAAATTAGGTTTTATATAATTTAAAGTTTTACAATTTGATCCAATACTTTTTAATATGTTAATTAGACCCAAGCTTCATCAATTAACCATTCTTTTCTATTTATTAAGTATTTTTTCTTTATTTTTCTATAAGAAAAATAGGAGGAAGACATTTTGTTAAATAAACACTTGACTAGGTCTCTTAGCCAAATTTTCTCTTCCGAAGAAAATAACTAAAACAAAAAATGAAGAAATAGACTTGGCATGCAAAAGCACACACCTATGTTGACCACCGTTGGACCCTTGATTTTGTGGGATTCGGTCTTGGCACGAGTTTGGACATGTTGGCTCGGCCATGGGCAAAAACGGGTGGCAAACAACATGATTGATGAACATTTGGACAAGTGCGGGCTAAATGTGACTTGGTCGGATCAAGGCATGTGTGAGCTGATTGTCAAATGTGTTGGTGGCACGACCGCTAGGCAGCCTAGTGTCTTGTGTGTGTCTAAGTGTGGGCAATGATTGCACGACGTCGCTTGTTGGGCGGCAAGTGAACGAGGCAGCGGGCAAACGACTTTGTGGGACAAAATGTGTCATGACGTGGTGTTGTGATGCCAAGGAAAGCATTGGCTTGGTTAAGTGTTAGTGCATGACACTTGGCCTAAGTTGGCTCGGAATGGCTAGGCGGGATGAGCTACATGGCTGGACGTAGGCACAACCTTGGCCGCATGTGCCAGGCATGTGAGGGCAATGGCCAAGACATGGCCTGAGAACGTGGGCGACATGGCTAAGAACGTGGGCAGTGTGGCCGAGAAACGTGGGCACTGTGCTGGCCAAGTGTAATTTCGTCCCTTATCCAAATGTAAAGCCTTTTGGCTGATCCCGTTTGTATATAAGTTGTATTTATTCATTGTAAACATAACTTAGACATAAATGTAGCTTAGGCAACATAAAATAAGACGTCTCCTTTAGGGAAGGAGACGTTTGGCCTTGGTGGCTACTCCTTTGTATTTACGGATAAATATAAAGGTTGGGAATTGGTTTCCCGTATATCGTTGTATTGCTTTTACTTTATACTTGTTGCCTTAACTTGTTTTAAGTACAAAAACAACTTCAAACGACCCTATCAGTTTAATATAGTGTTGGGAAAGCTGAGCATTGCAAGGGTTGCTTGGCTGCCGCATGGGACAAATCTCGGCAGGTTTTGGTTGTCAAAAACCACCCTTTTGACAACTATCATGGTGATAATAATTGAAATCGCAAGTTATTGGAAGAGATAACCTTTGTAATGGATCCTTATTTGTAAAAATCATAACAATCTATTTAAACTCGGTTCTTTAAATAAAATTCTCAAGCAAAATAAAGTTTTCGTGAGTGTTAGGTCACAAAATTATAAAGCTGAAAAGCTTGGGTTTGCTTTCGTGGAGACTGGATGAAGGTACAGAGAAGAAAAGCTTCTAAAAGGCACAAAAGAACACGTGTAAAAGGCACAAAAGAACACGTTAATAGATTGTTATGAAAAGTGATGAAATTCAATACCAATGAGAAGTGATGAAATTCAAGATTACCACTGTTATTGATCTTTATTTTCGGAAATATAGTTAGCAATATCTATCTGAACTATAGTAATAATTTTGTGTAAACAAGAAAAAAAAAGAAGGTAAAAGAATAAAAACGTCTCACAAAAAGAGAATTGAGCTGGTGGGTATTATCATATTTCAATTTAGTCTATTAACCCATACTTAAATGTGTATATATTTTTTAATTAATGATCCCATTGTTTTCAAAATTTGTAACATTTCTACTAATTATATGTACTTATTTAATATTTTTTAATTTACATTATTAAAGATATATGGGGCTTACGCCCCACGCCTTGAGGTTTATGCTTTGCCTCAAAAAGAGTAAAACGTTTTGACTTACGCTCTCCTATTGTTATAGCAACAATAAGAGAAAAACTGCCATCACAATGATAGAATGGGTGCACTTCTATGTTTCTATTCATCTTCTTTTAAAAAGTGTGAAGAACGAAACTGCAATTGGTTTGAGCCTATTGTGGTTGCATCATTAGTGACTTTATTTTCTCTGTTTCTAAAATGATTGGCTAATTCATCAATAAATATCTTATTTTATGAATGTTGAAGTTGTAGGAACAAGATGAGAGAATTTGTGTGTGATTTAACCTTCGATTTTGCTTTATTTTCTTCTCTTTATTTGAAGTTTCTTTATGCTTTGTGGACTTACAAACTGGTTATGTATTGCATTTCATGCTTTCAAGTTTTTTAAACTATTGATAGAAAGACCTAAATGAAAGAGCTCTGTCGTGGTACCAATATTGTTAGGTGTTATACTAAATCTTTATACTTTTAACTCAAAAAATATTTCTATATATACATATACTCGTATATATATGTGTGACTAAAATTTTGAGTTTGATGTTGAAATTTTCCATCAAATTATTCCATTTTGTCCCAATTTTCTTCAATTACACAGAGTTATGATGTATTTCATTTAATTTATGAAGGATTATCCACAATCCAAGAACACAAAGTTTGCCCCAAGATCGCTGTATTTATTTCACTAGTCGACAACGTAATCACATGTAATTAAGATACGAACTACGCTATAAAGTTTACAGTTTAAGTCGTATCTGGATACAAAATATTGTTCCGCGTGGGAGAAGACTGCTAATCATCTTCATTAGGAATCTTCCATTGAAGTTCTTTACTTGAAGAAGAGAGTTTTTCTACTGCTGGAAGAGGAAAGAAGACTGGCTCTTTTTTAGGGAAAATAAACGTTAGTTTCTGCCAGTAGAAACTTATTTTTATAGTCCTGAATGAACACAACTATACAGGAAAAATCCTAATAGTTGTGTCTCTTCTCTTTCTTTTTTATTTTATTAATCTAATAATATATATAACGAATTATATATATTTATTTAAGCATGGATCCGGGTAGACCCACATGAGTGACCCAAATCCAAAATTCCAACATCTCCCACTCACACATAGTGGGTCAACTCTCATTCCCATTCTGTAACTTTCATACATAACGACTAAACCGTGTGACCAGTGCATACTTCGAGAGCTTAGTTGCTATACATCTGTTAGGAATATATAGCATCTCGACTAACAGAACCTTGGAGTAGATTGTAGTATGCAGTACCCTAGATCATTTATCACATTCACATCTCTCACAATCTCTTTATATTATTTCGAGTTCATCATTATGTTCTTGTCATAAAGACAAACATAAAGGACATGTCAATGAACACAATTAATGTGATAATACTCATCAATGATCTTCCTCATCTCAGGAATCTCTTAATCTCAATTTGACTTGTTTTTCTAGAAATATTCCGCCAGACCGAATCATCCATGATCTTTTGGCAACGCCCTAAGATAGCAAACACCAAATTGAATCTCGAGAAACTGGTCAAAGTCATGAGAGTAAAAAGAAAGAAAATTACTTATAATTTTCAGGGCTTCGCACGATAAACAAGTAGAGATTAAACTTGTATCGCCCATAGGTCAGTTAATGCATACGTGGTATGAGTCACGTACTACAGTATTGACTCCTTTTCCGTGGAGCGTATGTCTTTCACAAATGAAAAATACTGTGCAGATGATAGTTCAGACAACTCATGTTTAATTTTGAGTTCACACATCTGCTCATACATTTATCCATCAGAACTCACATTTGGCATTAAGAGAAGCTGTCACATTTAATCATACATGATTAACTATAATTCAAACGACATTCATATTATAAACTTCTAGCTAGCTCTTTATTATTATCACTTCTGATAATAATAAGTTTATAACTGTCTCATCTCTCTTAGTCACCTAGACAATAGAGGCGATTGCCTGTGTGATTAGGCCAATCTTTTTGTTTGTCCGACATGCTTCAAATTTATGTACTAAACATAAAATCATTTTATGTATATGAACTAACAACTAGCAATTTAGGCTTCAACTGCATTAACTTCAATAATGCAGTTTTATGTGAACATGCTTGGGAAAAGTTAAGATATAAATACATTGACATCTACGCAAACCCAATGACCTCACATATCATTCATAAGCGCCAAATGCTATGGGTTTCACTATTGGATCTACTATTGTATAATGCGTCGAGATGTATTTCATTTTCACTTTTCAATGTACAACTATGTCTCTAAGAAAATTATACTTATATCAATATAGTTTGTCTTCTAATGATACATGGGACTTTTCTGTAAGCCATTGAGACTTGACTATCACACTTGATTGTCACTAATTCAACAGCACGCTATCCAACACACCCAAAATTATCATAAAGACATTTAAGCCAAACAGCTCTGCACAGTTGCTGAAAGCGCTACAAGTTCAGCTTTGTTTATAAATAAGGCTGATGATTGGTTCTTGCTACACAAACAATATACACATCGTTATTGTTTAGCAAAGAAGATATACTTAGATTTAGATCTTCTTTTTCAATCATCATACGTATAGCCTTTGAATTGCATATCATTTCCTTAACAACACAAGGATAATCGACTGTGCCTTTAAGATACCTCAGTATCCATTAATTACTTTCCAGTATTCCTTTTCTATGTCAGATTGAATATGCTAACTAAACAGATATCAAGCATCACGAGGCAAATCATATTTCTATGGGTTCACGAGGACACATCCTCCCACTTGAAACTTCGCCTCTAGAAATAGGAGTATTAATGGGTCTGCACTATTGCATATTAAATCGTTCAGGAAAATTTCTTATATAGGATTTTTTTGAAAGAGACTACGATCCCTTCGAGCGACCTCTTGAATTTTCTGAAAAAGACAACAATCCCTTTGAACGACCTCTTGAAATATGAACTTCAAGAATTCACCCATATTTTTTTTACATTAAGTCTTCCACGTATTTTGAAAACCCATCTATTCCCAATGACGCTATGACCCAAAAGTAGATCAGCCAATTCCAACTCTTGGTTTGGTTTCACTAACTCCATTTTATGTTCCATTGTACAAAATACTTATTCTTAGCAGGGTATTTAAGTGCCTCATTTATCTTTCGTTGCTCTTATTTATCTTGTGGAGTAACTATATATGCTTCCCCTTCGATCTCAAATTGACGATGGAAAATATGTAGACGACTCATTCGTCGAGGTTGAGATTGATAAAATTGATTTATCAATTGATAGTTACTCCCACTGGAACCAACGATATTAAATAGATTCTCTTTTGGACAACACATTGGTGTTAATTGGAACATATCCATTATCACCAAATATGACTCCCACTTGAATCCATTTAGCATTAATTGCGGAAGCAGTCTGGTCCACAGTTTCACAAAGAGACAAATCTTGACCTATCTCACCCTACTAGAAAAAATATTTACTAATAATGTAACATCGTGATCCAATTTCAGTTACTATGCCACTGTTGTCTTGTTCACTTATGAACATACAACCCTCAAACTTCATGGAGTATCATTAAAATATACACATCCTTTCCCTTGGAACTAGTTTTCCATGGGGATAAAAGTGTATGTACAACAGCAGCACAGACCCAATAGTAGAAAGAATTGAATTTTCATCTATCCATAACTTATATGGAGTATAAGTAACTGACTTAAAATAATTTCATAATTTGGATCACAGATGTCATAATGTACCAACAATAACGGAATATATTGCCACTTTCAGGAGACATCGTAGACAGATCTAGAGTCTCAAGAGCCTCTTGCTCTTTTAGGACATACTGGATTTTATTGCCACTGTTTAACACTTTTGTTAAACTCGGGACAATAGTCTCTTAGCAGTGGACATATTGATACAAACTAAGTATAAACTATTTGAGACAACTATGTACTTTCAGAGAGCCTAAATTCACATACATATCAATCCTTAAAATAATCTGACTATGTTAAAATTTATTTTATATTAGATATGAAATCGAAAGTTCACTATGTTCTCAATCATCATCCAACTTCTAATATTTGATAAATTTAACATAATCAATTATTAAAGGAACACTTGTCTTAAATTACTTAAATTCAAGATCAACTTTATAAGACAGAGATAGAAATATTTATAAATTAAATTTCACACAAGTGCGCATACTTATATGAAAATAATAGCACACAAATAACTACACATTAAATGCACCATGATATGATTTTCCGTAACACATACTGGAAAAAATTCAAACTCACTACAACTCTACATAACTATGTATGTATATTAGGAGTATATGGTATGGTGACCGAGAAAGTTCAAAAAAAACTTTATATAGTAATTCAAAACATTACTTCCCTCTCTTTCTGTAACTTATACAAAAATAATAATATCTCCTCAAAACAATACATTCCCAAAAGTATCAAACTTTTGGTGGTGCTTTGTGAATTGTGACAAATTTACTACAGGGCTTGGGATCCATTTCTCATGTTATAAGAAAAAAATTAGTAGACAACTAGATCATATTTATAACTTTTGACATAAAGGCTAAGACCACTGTCTTGCTCTTATCATTGGCTTATAGAATTTTGCGTTGATCCTGCCTAGTGGGATTAAGTCAATGCTTCTTCCATCAAGATACACTAAGTAACGATTACCTTCATCAATATTAAACCTTTACAAGTTTTGCCAAGGATCCAAGCACTTGCAAGCCAACACTATGACTTTTATGGAGACTGACCACTGTTTTCAGTTTCTTCGTTCTTTTTTTTTTTTAAATCCAGGAATCATTAACTAGGACCTCCTTAGTCAAGGTTTATCCTTGGAAACCAGTAACCAATAAAAAACTATAGTTTCATGCACTCATGAATGAAATTAGTCACTGAATGTTTTTCTATGCAAGGTTGAGTTTCTTGTTGTGCACTAATCCATTCAAGCACACAACAAAGTCCAATATCACATAACATATTAGGACGGTAGACAACTCAACTTAAAACTTTAGGACCATTCTCTATGGGAAAATCTATTAACTCCATTGATGCTATAGATTTCACATTCAGAGATGTTTTTAAAAAAATATACACGCATATGTATAAAATATTTTTCCCAAAAGGTTGTTTCCTCCACATAAGTGGCAGATTGTAGTGCTTTTAATATTTTTCTTCTATCGTTTTACGAAATGCTTGACAAAAGAGCATTCCTAATATGTTGTCAATGTTGGAATTATTTATTTAAATATGGACTTAACATTAACTTATTTATTCGGTTTTAGAAAACGGGCTAATTGTAAATAGTTGGTGGACAATACACGGGCCACGTATTTATGGATTCTATGATGGGCCTATATTATTTCTTGTATTAAGTGTGGGCTGGCAGTAGTGTAGGCCTGTTGATAAACCTGTGGGCTTATTATGGGTGGGCCTATTAGGTTAAGGCTTTTAAGCCTATATATATGAGGCTATGTCTTCTCTCCTGGTTTAACTTATTGTAGACAACTTCCCATTAAGCTGTCAGTTCTCATAAGCACAAGGAGAGGAAAGACTTAGCCTTGGTTCGTCTCCAATACTGTGTTGCCATGGCGGATAAAGGAACGCCCTTTTGCTCACATCCTTATTATGGTTAATAGGTGTTCTTGATTTATGTGATTGTGTATTTATAATTAATTCAACATATCCTTTTTTTTAACTGACACATATATATCTTGGTAAAAGATTGAAGGAAAACTCATCCCAATCTTGACAACAAAGCATTACCATTTGCAACATGACACGGTGAAGAAAAACATCAACAATAGAAAATTACTTCGTAAATCCATATGCTCAGCCCCCAAATAACAAAACATAGTTGAAGAGGGACTACTAATTTCCACGAGAAAGCAGTGAGTAGGCCACCTTATGTGATCTTTTCCCAAACGTCCATACCATTATATATGTTTTCCATAGATCACTAGAGGGCACCGGTCAATTTTTATTTAATACGCTTGGGGAAAAAATGACTTTTATGTGTCGAACAAGGAAAACACAAGAACAACATATCTGTTCGTATTTACGGCGAACAATAGCAGTAAGATCCATCCAATGCCGTCTTTCAACTGTAAAACGACAATAATTTTGCACAGATTGCAAGAACTTGGCTTTACTAGATGGAATTGTATCCTTAAATAAATTCTATTCTGTGATTTGTTTAATTCAACAAAAAAAAAAAACAGGAAATGAAAACTTCCACTCTTTTTCAGAATATGTCTATCACGCCAAGATCACCACAAAAAAACAACCAGCAAATAGGGACCTTTTCCCATACATATTTTTTTTATCGGAAGACACAACATAAGAGACTAGAAAATAAATAATTCAGGCTCTGATACCAATGAAGGATTATCCACAATCCAAGAACACAAAGTTCGCCCCAAGATCACCGTATTTGTTTCACTAGTCGACAGCGTAATCACATGTAATTAAGACACGAACTACGCTATAAAGTTCACAGTTTAAGTCGTACCTGGATACAGAATATTGTTCTGCGTGGGAGAAGATTGCTAATCATCTTCATTAGTGTATTTCCTAAAAATGTATTTCAGGTATTACAATTAAATTTGTATTTAGTTGAGTCTTAGGCGACCATTTATATCTCAATTTGACCGATTGATAAGAAGTTTATGTGGATAAGTAATCGATTTACTAAATATTAATTCGAAAGCGGGGCAAGTACCGAGTTCGAAGGAACAGATAATGATGACTTCGATAAGATTATACAGTAAGTTCAATTCGAAGACAGATATGATCGAATATGGAGTTAAGCGACAGATTCACAAAACACGATGAAGAAATCAAACGAATGCAAGCAATCGATGTTATATGACTCCGAACACAGTCAAAAGGATTAGTTCTACTTAATATCAAGTGAATGATTCAAAAAGACTCGATGAAGTATGCAAAATCACGATGGCAACGTTAAATAAGCAAGACTGGGTAAATTAATCGATGACAAGATTGATAAAACGATAGAACTATGGTTAGCAGATTGGTGATAACTTTACTGAATTAGCAATATAATCAAGATGGCAACAGTAGCTACTTAATGTGATCGATGATAGTGAATAGATATGTCTAGCAATAAGTCTAACGATGCAGTCAACTGTATGTGAATAACTTAATGCGATTGATGACAATAGACAAATGTATCAAGCAATGCAAATAGCAAGCAAACAACGAAATAAGGAATAATAAATTAATGAACGAAAGCAGTAATGCTTATTGTGTTTGATTGATCAGAGGTTGGTGCGTCGTTGAAAGAGATGAATCTTCCTCCAAGTTTGAACTAAGCTATGACTGATGTTTTTGTACAATAATTGAGATTGCAACAATGAGAGATATGTTTATAATAGTGAAGGCGTAAACAAATTGTAAAAAGGGGTGCACTTTTGTTCTGATGAATGTAAGTTTACAACTGAGGGAATGGGGACCTATTTACAGGCTAAAGAGGTGGAGTCTCCAACCCTAGAAGGACTCTACTCTCTCACGTCTCTCCTCAGCCACACAGCAGTAGTTGCCCACGTCCAACAACTTCTGCTGAATTTGCTCCGACAAAAGCGGGATAAGATCAACCCAAGTTCTGATAAAGCCATCGTCTTCGAGATATTCCGATCACAATGCAACATAATCGATCACATCAATAACCAAAGATGTTTTCAATCCGACCTCATTTTACAATGTCTTCGGAATCTGTTCTCACCTTGCCACGTAGTTGACTACGTGTCTTTTGCGTGATCAGACAGAAATCGACCAATACAGATAGTCCCCCCACTTGCCAAGCGTGTGTTCGAAAAACTTGGCAAATGGCCTGAAACTTTAGCCGGGAAAACACGTGGAGCATTCGTGGCCCTTCAATTTGAAACGTCAAACCGTCACTTCAACTTCTCATCACGACACGTGTCAGGCATCGTGCGGATGACAGTTTTCATCGGTTACCGAGGTAATGATGATTGTCGCCTTATAAATACCAACCTTAAAATCATTTTGCAAACTTTACAACTTCCGAAACTTTCAAAACTCTCCAACTTCTTCAAATCAAATTCTACAATTTCTTGCTTGTGTTCTTCAATTCTGTTTCAAGTTTTCAGATTAGTTGTTCAAAACCCCAAGTTTACATTTGTTCAAGATGTCTTCATCTACTCAGAACGATGCTGACACTGAAACTACTGCTTCCACCGATCTTGCCGCCACAGCACCACCGCAGACTGCTGCGGTGGTGGAGAAAATCGCCGCCGTTGCTGGCCCTTCAGAGGATAAAAAGGGCAAAAAGCGAAAGGAGAGAAAACAAAAGGACTTTGGCCCCAAGAAGCTGTATTCGAAAATCCTTCCGAAGAAGTTCACTTATGACAATGATTGCAAAGTGAGCGTCCAAAGCGATATGGAGAAGAACAAGAAGAAGAATATTCCCATCGACTCCGTATACTGCGCGATTACTCCTGAGTCGATACCACGAGTTCGGGAAGATTGTGGTTGGAAGACAAATGAAGTGGATGTGATGTGCCCTCCAAGGAAGTCGACTCTGGCCACCCACATCGAAGGCCATTCGGTGGCGTTGACTTAACCGTTTATGATTGGTTTCACTCTTCCGGTTGACAATGTGATCGAAGACTTCTGCCGGATGTACAATGTCTGCCTCAGACAGCTTTCTCATGCGATATGGAGAACGGTGGTGATTATGCGGAACATTGCATAGAAAGCGGAAGTGGAACTGACACTTCGCCACATTCTTAACATCTACTCTCCCCGAGTTTATAAAGCAGGGGTGATCAACTTGGCGAAACGAGGCCAGCGGGCTCTGATCTCCGATAACGATGACGATCTCCGCGGATGGGACCAACGTTTTGTTTTCATCCCTACGGAGCAATTGACTGATATCGGAAAGGAGCCGCTTCCAAGTGTGTGGAACCGAACTCGTAAGTGTTCATCTATTTCAATTTTTGAACATATTTGGAATTTGTCTGACCTTGAAAATCCATCTTCCCATTTTCAGCTGACAAAGTTTTGTTTGATCAAGTCTCTGACATCGTACCATGGTTGATCTGATTTTTAGACAAGACAACCAACGATGAGAGGGCTTTAAACCGGTTGCAGCTTTGCGGACCCTGAAGGCCAAGAATCATGGTAAACTTCTTTCTTCTGAATTTGTACTTTGGTTTATTCTCCCCACTAAACTTTGAATTTCCTTAGGAATTACTGGCATCGGAGGCGAGCCCAGCGATGAAGAAGTCGAAGTCGAGGGCGAGGAGAAGGTCGATGACGTCCCTCCTCCGAAGAAAAAGAAGAAATCCTTTAAGGATTTAAATAACAAGTATTTGTCCAAGGTTGTGGACAAAGGGCAAGGGGACAGTTCGTCTGCTGCGCCCCAAACAATCAAAGAAGTGATCGCTGGGACGGGCTCAGCTATTACAGCGGCGAAAGCCGCCGAAGAAGTGACTCCGATCATTGACCTCGAGGAGGAAGAGGCTGGAGAGGAATCGAGGTCTGATCGATTGGTGAGGCGCCCCAAAAGGCCTGTGAATGAGAGGTTCCAAGAAACAGCTATTCAGCTTAAGGCGGCTGAACAACTGGGAGACCTCTCAGCCGATTTGGGAGGCGAAGATTCCCATCTGTCTCAAATAGCCGAAGAGGTCACTTTGGGCTCAGGAGGTTTACCCAGCAGAGAGGGTCCCATAGTTTCCTTGGGTGTTGTGTCTGAGGTTGAAGAAGAGATGATCGACTCCTTTTATCGAAGTCTCGAGAAGAGGGATCCAGCAAAAGGAAAAATGTCAGCCTTAGATCGGCCAACGGCGACATCGAAATCTAAATACGATGAAGAAACGGGTTTGTCGTTTTTTGGTGCGGATCATGCTGACCCAATCGTACCTCTCCCTCGAGGTGAGGATGCTGCTGCCTTCGCTGCTTTGGCGAATCTGAAGCGTTGGGCGATAGGTCGCTTACAATAACCGTGCCGCGCAATTTTGACTTGCTTAGATGCCCAAAGCGGCTTGCCGACTATCTTTTCGATGTTATGGGCCCGATGGAGCAGGCTCGTTTGAATATGCACAACGGCTTGAGCTTGCCTTCGCAGATTGCTTTCGCCAGTTTTAGGGTAAACTTCTATCATCTACTTTCTTCCTTTCCTTTGCATTTTATTGAATCTTACCTACAACTTGTTTTCAGAACTCAATAATGGCGATCGAGACAGCTGATCGAATCTGCCAACTTCAAGACGGAGCCACAGTGCTAAACGAGCAAATCATTTACCTCACTTCGGCGGGGGAAGAGTTGCATCGGAAGTTGAAGGCTTCGGAGGCTGAGCATGCTGAGCTTTTGGCTAATTTTGATAAGAGCACGAATGAGCATGCCCTTCGTCAATCTGAATTAGAATGTCAGATTCGAGCTCTGAATGAACAGCTTAGCACACACGAAGCCAACTCAGAATTGAAATGTGCCGAACTCGCTCTGCCTTGGAGAGCAAAAATCGAGAGCTGGCTGAAATGACCGAGGAACTCCAAACTCTTCGTAATAGCAATGAGGACTTAAATGTTCAAGCTAACAGTGTGACGGAGAGGATTCGAGTGCTTCTAAAAGAATCAACCACCCTAAGGCGCGACCTCGAAGAAGAATTTGAGAAGAAAAAGGACTTGATCCTTGCCGAGTCGAGGTGCGATGTGCTTAGAGAGATGCTGGATCGAAATATTGATATTCTTACTGAGTTGAATGACGCAGTTGCCATTGTGAGGTTGCCTCGTGAAGATCTTGGTCTCCCTGCAAGCTCTTCCGATGAAGGCTCTGACAGAGATGATGAATGAGTCGTGATTTGAATTCATTTTTTGTTTAGTCGTTTTCGACCAGTAGCTTGGTCTTTTGTTTTTGAAATGATGAGGTCTTTTGACCGATGTATGTAAATATTTTTCGAATGAATGAATTATGCTTTTAAGAGACTTCTTTTTATCGCTTTGTATGTTGTTTTCCGAAGATAAGCTAGTTTGATCATTCGAAATGCTAACGATTGAGCGATAATCGTCGGAAAGAATATGATGTGATTGGGGCCCGATGTATTCGATGCGTAGTAAAGAATGACGTCTTATTTTCACGTAATGCACTCTTCGAATGATTTCAAGTTCGGGAAAATTTGGTTTACACACTTAGCAAAAAATTGGAATTGTGAAATTCATCAATGTAGAGATCGATAACACAAATCAATAAGTGTCGTAGAGATCGGAAAAATAATGTAAGTGTGCATATTATTGAAGTATTGGCCGTTGTCGGGCGCTTGATACATCATTTGGTAGATTTATTCGATCGATTACACATTACAGCTGTTTTAAAGGCATTGACGACACAAAATTTCTTTGATCGCTAATAGATCGTTTACATATTGCATGTCCTATCTAAACGAACAGTCCCCGGCTTGAGGTAGAAATGTTGGGGCTTGGCATCTTCATCAAACCAGGATGAGTCCCAAATTCGAACGAGTCCCCACTTTAAACTCATCACAAATTCGAACGAGTCCCCATTTTAAAAGATAAACGTTGGGGCCTGGGATCTTTGCTGAATTTGAACGTGTCCCCGATTTTGTATTGCATCTTCTTCTTCGAACGAAGTCCCCAGTCTTTGAATGTGCGATTATCCTACTAACTTCATCTCCCCCAGTGTTCGGGTGCGAAGTATGAGCAGTCAAACACTGGACTTTGATATCTGAAACGAGGATGTTGAACAACGATAGAGAGCGTTAAAGATGAAGACCACGTTGGAGCTTTCGTCAGATTTTATCGACCCCGATTGGAGCGTTTCGAGCTCAAGTGTTCGTGGGTGATGTTTGTCATCATTCGATTCCAACTATGCCTATCATCTAAAAGTGTTAGTATCAAATAATCTGCAAACAAATGCGCCCGATGGTGGGGAAATAAAAATAATGTAAGTAAAAAAAAATGAAATTCGATCATACGATACCGTAGTATTTAGAAGTAATACTTCTTCAATTGTGTGATATTCCAATTGAAGTCGACTGGCTTGGAGTCCATTGTTTCAAGTTGGTATGAACCTTTTCCGATCACTGCCTTGACCCGATAGGGTCCCTCCCAATTTGCTCCTAGTTTGCTTTTGTTTGGTTCATCCTTCTTTGGCCTTTTGACCCTCAATACATAATCGCCTACATTAAAAGCTCGATACCTGATTTTTTTTTTGAGGTATTTTTCTGCCCTTTGTTTTTGTGCTTGTATCCGAACTAGTGCCATATCTCTTTTTGCCTCGATCAAATCCAAATCTATCAGCATGGCTTCTTTGTTTGATTCATCGGTGGAATGAGCAAACCGAAGGCTAGATTCACCGATTTCTACCAAAATCAATGCTTCTGCTCCATAGACAAGTGAGAACGGAGTTTCTCTGGTGCTGTGTTTCACCGTTGTTCGATGAGCCCACAGCGTACCGGGGAGCTCGTTCGGCCAATGCCCTTTGATTCATCCATCCTTTTCTTCAAATACTCGATTATTGTCTTGTTTGAAGACTCAGCTTGTCCGTTTGCGCTGGGGTGATAGGGTGTTGATGCTATCCGCTTGATCCCCACTTCTTGAAGAAAGCTGTGATTCGGCTTCCAACGAACTGTTTGTCGTTGTCGCATGTGATCTCTTTCGGGATCCCAAAACGACAAATGATGTTCTGGTGAATGAACTTGATAATTTTCTGTTCACGAACAAAGCAATTGCTTCTACCCACATAGAAAAATAATCTGTTAAAATTAAAATGAATTTTACCTCACCGAGTGCTGTCGGAAGCGGCCCGACCAAATCCATTCCCCACTTCATGAATGGCCACGGTGACATGACCGAGTGAAGGGGCTCTGCTTGTTGATGTATGAGGTTGCCAAATCGCTGACATTTATCACATTTACGAACAAAGTCCTTGGCGTCCTCTGCGATCGTTGGCCAATAAAATCCAGCTATGATTATCTTCCGTACCAACGATTTGCTGCCAGAGTGATTGCCACATTCGCCTTCATGAACCTCCCTCAACACATAGCTCGTGCCGTTTGGCCCAACACACTTTGCTAAAGGGCCATTGAACATTCGCCTATAGAGTTGATTATCTAAGAGGCAATATCTGGCCGCTTTAGCTTTGAGTGCTTGGGCAGACTTCTTGTCTTCGGGTAGAGTACCTGCCTGCAAATAGGACAAATATTTGTTTCTCCAATCCCAAGTATGGTTAACATTGTTTACCTTTCTTATGCTTCGACAGAGTGGAGATTCGAACAGATGAACCACCATTTCATCAAGTTCTCATTCAATTGCAGCTGCAGAACCAAGGTTGGCCAAGGCATCTGCCTCGATGTTGTCCTCCCTTGGGATCTGAGCTATCTTCCATTCCTGAAAAGAAGTTAGAAGATTTTGTACCTTGCTGAGCAGTTGCTGCATCCTCGAATCTCGAACACTAAAATCCCCTTGGACTTGGTTTACCACCAATTGGGAATCGCTTTTGATATCCAACCGTTCGATTTTCAAGTCTTTTTCGATCTTTAAACCTGCAACGAAGGCCTCATATTCGGCCTCGTTGTTAGTCTTTGTATGTAATTTGATCGCATACCTGAGTTTTTCACTGGTTGGGGCTATCAGCAAAATTCCGAGGCCAGTTCCTTTCACGTTTGAGGCTCCATCGGTGTACATCATCCAGACTCCGGGTTCTGGATCTCTCATCATTATTTCCTCTTTATTCGCTTCCGGAAAGATGTTAGCGCTGAAGTCTGCTACAAAATCAGCTAAAACTTGAGATTTGATGGCGGTGCGAGGCTGGTAAGTGATATCGTACTCCCTCAGCTCGACCGCCCATTTTATTAATCGACCGGAAAGATCTGGCCGATGTAAAATATTTCGTAATGGAAAAGTTGTTATAACATATATAGAATGACATTGGAAATATGGTCTTAGTTTTCGTGCAGCAGTGACTAGTGCGAGTGCAAGTTTTTCTAAGTGTGGATATCTTGTTTCTGCATCCAATAGTGTTTTATTAACATAATAGATAGGAAATTGGTTACCTCCATCCTCGCGAACGAGGACAGCGCTTACAGCCACTTCGGAAACAGCTAAGTAGATCAGCAACATTTCTCCTTCGATTGGTTTTGAGAGTAGCGGAGGGTTGGACAAATACTGCTTCAATTCTTTGAGGGCTCGTTTGCATTCTGGCATCCAATCAAAGCTTTTTTTTTTTTCCTTAGCACCGAAAAGAACTTGTGACATCGTTCAGGTGACCTCGAGATGAACCTGCTGAGATAGGCTACTCGACCGGTCAGCTGCTGAACTTCTTTCACCGCTGTCAAGTCTTCGGATATGCTTTCGATCGCCTTGATTTTGTCTGGATTAGTCTCGATCCCTCTCTGCGATACGATGAATCCCAAGAACTTGCCGGATCCGACCCCGAACGCGCATTTCTCCGGATTTAGCCTCATGTTGAACTGCCTTAATATCATAAGCGTTTCTTTCAAATGACTTAAATGATCTTTCCTTTCTAATGACTTAACCAGCATATCATCAATGTACACCTCCATCGTTTTCCCGATCAAATCCTTAAACATGGTGGTAACCAAACGTTGATAAGTAGCCCCATCATTTTTGAGACCTAAGGGCATGACTGTGTAACAATAATTCCTCATGACTGTGATAAACGAAGTTTTTTTCCGATTTGCTGGGTCCATCGAAATATGATTATAGCCTGAGTAAGCATCCAAAAAACTCAACATTTCGTGCCCTGCCGTCGAATCAATCAATCTATCGATGTGAGGCAGTGGGGACGAATCTTTTGGGCAAGCTTTGTTAAGGTCGGTGTAATCAATGCATACTCTCCACTTCCCATTTTTCTTTGGTACTACAACAGTGTTTGCAAGCCACTCTGGGTACTTAACCTCCTTAATGAACCCATTCGCCAACAATTTATCTACTTCATCGTTAATAACTTTCCTTCGGAATCCTCCGTTCGGTCGTTTCTTTTGCTTTAACGGCCGATGTTTTGGGTTGACATTCCACTTGTGTGCGGCAACCTTCGGGTCGATCCCTATCATGTTCGCGTGGGATCAAGCAAAACAATCATAATTATATCCTTTGATGCTGAGGCTTTTATTCGTGTGGGGGCGGTTATGGAATTGTTCGACAGTGGTGAGGCGTTGATATTGGTGGCTGGTGTTGAAATAGCACTGCTCTAATGCTCAATTTTTCTGTGAAACTATAGGCAAGGCAGCGGGTGTGTTTGGAGAAGCTGCAGAGGTGAAGCAATGGCGATTGTCGTTTTGCTTGACGGGTTAGAGTTACAAAGATCCCTCTTCCTATATTCCCTTGTGTTATCTATTTGTTCAAAATTGTTTAGCAATAAATGTCATGTTACTTTAGCGATTAGCTTGTGTGTTAGTTTGAAGCTTACTAGTTTAAATTTGGAAAGCTTGTAAACAATTTATGGTTTGTCCAATGATCAAAGTAATTTGTCCAAGCTTGGTAAATGGTGAACGAATGTTGATTGGTCTGTTAGTTTGATCCTTGTTGTATGTTAGTTAAATGTTTAGGTTCAAATGGAGGTCATGTTAGTATGAATCCCTATGTACATCTTATCGTTAGAAAGATTTGAACCATATATTGTTGAAGTGATTAGTTTTTATTTTTCTATGAAGTCAGTTATGTTGAAGTTGTATGTTTCTCTTGCCCGGAAACATAAAGTGTGGTTTGTTTATGATAGTTTTTTTTAGTTTCTGTGACCTTTAGAGTGGGACTTGAAGTGTTTTCATTACTGTTAAGCTTGGTGTATATTTTCAGTTCATTAGAGCAGTTTAGTTTATTTTGTTGGGTGCTGAGAGTTCAAATATGTCACATTGACCACATTGGGCTCAAGGGAGGTTAAAACTCAGCCTGGGATGGTTAGGGGGTATGTGTTAAAATCTGAAATTTTAGAATTAAAAGAGTCAAAAAGTGAGTCACATGGGATTTTTAAGAGGAGTCAAAAGTCGAGTAACAAGACAAAAAGTGGCACCCCTTTTGAAGGCATTGCCTGCTACATTTCTTGTTTTCTTGTGAGGCATGCTTGCTCTCAATTAATGATTTGGGGCCTTGTATTAAATGGTAGTTTTCACCGTCTTTCACACACCACCCTCAAGTCTATTTAAAAGCCTCTCTGCCTTTCATTTGAGGGGAGACTTCACCAGTGAAAGAAAGGGAGCAGATCTGAAAATAGGGAGGATAACATCTGAAACTTCACCACTCTCTCTAAAAAAATAGATCTGAAACCCTCCACTTCACAACTCAAGAGAAAAAGAGATCTGAAAAAAAAAGAAGAGCATTTCTTGATAGGAAAAATAGGGAGAAACTTAAAAGAGGAAAAGAGCATGAGTTAGAAAGTGAGGTTTATGTCTTGAGGGGGTCGATAAAAGATATGATTTTCGCTCTTACTTCGAGATCCAACTCTGCCCCGACGTATACTTTCCGATCTGGTTTTCATCGAATAGCATTACTTCCTCTAATTCTTCTATCATAGAATCTTTAGCTTTTTGTTTGTGTGGTTCTCTAACACATGACGGAATCGGTGCGAATTCGTCTTCGACTACGGGCTCCGCTAACTGTACTCGTTGAGCACATGACGGAGTCGCAGTGAAGTCTTCGGCCACAGATTCCGCTAACTGTGATTGCTATTTTTGGACGTCATCCTTAACAGCCACTGAGTAGCACTCTCGAGAAGCCTGTTGCTCACCTCTTATTTCGCGCACCCCCCATGGAGTGGGAAATTTAACAACTTATTGTAGGGTCGATGGAACCGCTCCCATAGCGTGGATCCATGGTCGACCAAGTATCACGTTGTATGCCATGTCACCTTTCATCACTTGGAACAATGTATCATTTTCAACGCCTTCTGCGTATGTCTTAATTGTAATTTCTCCAACGGTCACTTTGCTCGAATTATTGAATCCCGATAACACCGTTGAATGAGGCACGATCTTGTCATTCAACTGCAACTGTTCCACTACCCTAGAATGTATTATGTTAACCGAACTGTCGGCATCGATTAACACCCTCTTTACATCGGCATCGTCAACCCTCATCATTACTACCAATGCATCATGATGGGGATGAATCCTTTCATCGAAGTCAAAATCCCCGAACAAAATCTCATCGTTCATGTCGTCTCGTGTCCTCTTGTCTCGTGTAAACGAAACCTTTGCGTATTTCTTTGTAGTGTAAATTACCCCACAAACGTCATCATCTCCAGTTATGACGTTCACCATTTTCCTAGGAGCAGGAGGTTTTGGTGGTTCATTATCCTTCTTTTTGTTGAAATTATTTCGCCCCCTTTCGGTCAAAAGTTCTACTAAGTGTCCTTTTTGCAATAAACTGGCTACTTCGTATCGTAATTCCTTGCAATCTTCAGTTGTATGGCCAAAATCATGATGAAATGCACACCATAAGTTTTCATCCCTCGTGTTTGGATTCGTTTTCATGCGATCGGGAAACTTCACAACCTTTTCACCCATTCCTTTCAAGTGGTTTACTAGATTCGATGTCGACACACAAAAGTTATATTCCGTTATTTTAGGAGGCAGTGGTCGATCCTTCGGAGCCAAAGATGAGTTCGACTGCCCCCTCTTCGGTTGATTCTTTGAGCTACCAGCTTCGTGGTTGTTGCTCCCCATTCGGGGGAAACTGTAGGGCTCCCATCGTTGATCCCTGTAGCTTTGTCTGTCATTCTCACCTCTCCGTGGTGGTGGTCGATCATACTGATGACTATATCGGCCTAGCTACAATTCTTCTTCTTCAGCCCTAATTTTTTGTTCACACTCACGATGCAAATCATCAAAGGTCCATGCGTTGATTTCCCTTAAACAATCTTTCAACTTTGCACATGCTTCTGTCAAGTCGCTGCGTAAGTTATTAGCAAAAGACAAACAAGCCTATCTCTTCTCGAGGTTTGGGATGTTAATCTTTTCATCGTTGAACCGTTTCACAAACTGTTTGATAGTTTCACCGGGTCGCTGCTTAATATTCAAGATATCTTCCACTCTTGGTTCTATCTTTTTAGCTCCAGTGTGCTCGAATTAACTTAGCTGCCATGTCATCGAAGTCTGATATCTCATTTTCGGGTAGCTGCAAATACCATTTCAACGCTGCCCCTTTCAGTATTTCACAGAACTTTTTCAGACTAACAGAATTGATCTCATCCGAAGTCAGGACATTTGATTGAACTGCAACCGAAAACATATCGATGTGATCCCTTAGATCTGTAGTTCCATCGTATCTCAAGCTTTCCGGCAACTTGAAAGTTTTGGGAATAGGCAGTGGGGCTGCACTTGGCGGAAACGGACGCTTTGAGATCGATTTCTTGGCGACATCGTCCGTTAACTTTGGAACACTCGGCAACTTCTACATAAACGACTTCATCTCATTGAATTTCTTATCTACTGTATCGTTTAACAACGTTTGCATCATAGCCAATATCCTTACTTATGTCGTAACGGAGGCCGGAGCTCCCATAGCCACGGCGGCCGTACCCGATCCTCCAGATCCGACCCCCACTACAAGTCCCCCTGTTACGGCACCCTGAGGAACCGAAGTCGGAATGCTTGCGAGGGGTGTGATCGGGGAGGTGGGCGCTCTATTTCCGATAGAGCTAGACAGAATCGCCAATTGCTTATATATCATTTCGAACAACACATCGTGCCTTTTCAAATACGCCATCACCGCCATATTCATATCTACTGACTCAGCTTCGACCGCGGGTTCCTTACCGGGTCGCTGTCCTTGAGGCGCGTTCAATCGTGAACCAGCAGGAACGTCGTCATGAATCGGATCCTGCTCGTGATTGGTTGATTCATCGACCGCTTCAACATTTGTCGGAACGTGAACCCCGTCATTGGGATTGAGCTGTTGTTGGCCGTTCAAAGCGGTGGTAGCATCAATATTACGTTCATCCGCCATCGTAAGACAAAAAAGCAAACGTAAGTAGTATCAAACGATTCAAATTTCGGAACAAATCGATTTCCTAGACCCTACGGTGGGTGCCAAATTGTATTTCCTAAAAGTGTATTCGAGGTATTACAATTAATTTTGTATTTTGTTGAGTCTTAGGCGACCGTTTATATCTCAATTTGACTGATTGATAAGCAGTTTATGTAGATAAGTGATCGATTTACTAAATACTAATTCGAAAGCGAGGCAAGTACCGAGTTCGAAGGAACAGATAATGATGACTTCGATAAGATTATACAGTAAGTTCAATTCGAGGACATATATGATCGAATATGGAGTTAAGCGACAGATTCACAAAACACGATGAAGAAATCAAACGAATGCAAGCAATAGATGTTATATGACTCCGAACACAGTCAAAGGGATTAGTTCTACTTAATATCCAGTGAATGATTCAACAAGACTCGATGAAGTATGCAAAATCATGATGGCAACATTAAATAAGCAAGACTAGGTAAATTAATCGATGACAAGATTGATAAAACGATAGAACTATGGTTAGCAGATTGGTGATAACTTTACTGAATTAACAATATAATCAAGATGGCAACAGTAGCTACTTAATGTGATCGATGATAGTGAATAGATATGTCTAGCAATAAGTCTAACAATGCAGTCAACTGTATGTGAATAACTTAATGTGATTGATGACAATAGAAAAATGTATCAAGCAATGGAAATAGCAGGCAAACAACGAAATAAGAAATAATAAATTAATGTACGAAAGCAGTAATGCTTATTGTGTTTGATTGATCAGAGGTTGGTGCGTTGTTGAAAGAGATGAATCTTCCTCCAAGTTTGAACCAAGCTATGACTGATGTTTCTGTACAATAATAGAGATTGCAACAATGAGAGATATGCTTATAACAGTGAAGGCGTAAACAAATTGTAAAAAGGGGTGCTCTTTTGTTCTGATGAACGTAAGTTTACAACTGAGGGAATGGGGACCTATTTATAGGCTAAAGAGGTGGAGTCTCCAACCCTAGAAGGACTCCACTCTCTCACGTCTCTCCTCATCCACGCAACAGTAGTTGCCCACGTCCAACAACTTCTACTGAATTTGCTCCTACAAAAGCAGGATAAGATCAACCCAAGTTCTGATAAAGCCATTATCTTCGAGATATTTCGATCACAATGCAGCATAATCGATCACATCAATAACCGAAGTTGTTTTCAATCCGACCTCGTTTTACAATGTCTTCGGAATCTGTTCTCACCTTGCCACGTAGTTGACCACGTGTCTTTTGCGTGATCGGACAGAAATCGACCAATACAATTAGGAATCTTCCATTGAAGTTCTTTACTTGAAGAAGAGAGTTTTTCTATTGCTGGAAAAGGAAGGAAGACTGGTTCTTTTTTGGGGAAAAATAACGTTAGTTTCTGCCAGTAGAAACTTATTTTTATAGTCCTGAATGGACACAATTATTCAGGAAAAATCCTAATAGTTGTGTCTCTTCTCTTCCTTTTTTATTTTATTAATCTAATAATATATATAACGAATTATATATATTTATTTAGGCATGGATCCGGGTAGACCCACATGGGTGACCCAAATTCAAAATTCCTACAATTTACGATACAAAAGACACTTTTTCTTTCTGAAAGAAACAATAATTTTATGGTTAATTTCCGCTATTAGAAAAAAAATATTTGGTTCGTTAAATAAGGTTTTTCACGACCATGCAAAACGGGGACAAATTGTAGTTGATAATTAAACGGGATACAATAACAACAACAACAACAACAACAACAACAACAACAACAACAACAACAACAATAAAAAATACAGTATAATCCCACAAGTGGGGCATGAGATGAGTGAGACGTACACAAATCTTACCCCCAACAAGGTGGAGAGGCTGGTTCTGATAGACCCTCGGCTCAAGTAAAAAAGTGGAAACATTCTTGCAAAATAAGATGAAATAATTCATGATAAAGAAACTATTGTCAAAGAAACTACCGATAACTAAAATAAACAAACAGTAATAAATGCACATAAGGCTATAAACAAAGTATATAAAATAATAGAAATGATATTAAAATAAAACTCTCATGACTACTACCTAACCTTCTATCCTGATCCTCGACCTCCACGCTTTCCTATCAAGGGTCAATTCCTCGGTGATTTGGAGGTGGGCCATGTCCTGACGAATCACCTCGCCCCAATTCTTCTTTGGTCTATCTCTATCTCAACATAGACCTAATACTGTCAACCTCTCGCACCTTCTTACTGGAGAATTTGTGCTCCTCCTTCTCACATGACCGAACCATCGCAACCTCGCTTCTCGTATCTTGTCGACCACTGAGGCCACTCCAACCTTGTCACAAATGACCTCATTTCTAATCTTATCCATTCTTGTATGTTCACACATCCATCTGAGCATTCTCATCTCTGCTACGCTCATCTTCTAAATATGTGGTCTTGACTGGCCAACACTCAGCTCCGTATAACATAGCTGGCCTAACGACCGCTTTATAGAACAAACCTTTGATTCTAGGTGCCATTTTCTTATCGTATAGGATATCGGACGCGAGTCTCCACTTTATCCAGTCTGTCCCCATATGATGATTGACATCATCATCAATTTCTACATTATCTTGGAGGATTGAGCCAAATACTTGAAGATAATTAAATGGGATGATATGTTAAAAAAGAATTGTCTTGCTCCCTAGGCGTGTAGGGCTGGTCATCAAAGGAAGGTCGGGAGAATTGCAGAACTATGACATCATACGCGATAATTTACCTTTTTGACCCCATAACAATGATTTAGAAAAAATGACTTCAACTAAGTTTAATAAATAAATAAATTATGGACGAAAATTTTCCTATAAAATCTTATAATAACACCCTTATCCCACCCTTCTTTCTCGTAAGTACTGCCTAAGAAACAATACTTACCTTTGATTCCTTTTTGCATATCCTTTTTGCATAGGCAAAACTTGCCATTTAATCTCTTCTCACTTTCTCTCGGATAACTTGAAGTGCTGCCCCTTCAATCTCTTCGCATATTTTTGTGGGTAACGCTTGTCCATTGATCTCGTCCTAAGAGGCAGCACTTAATAAAATCTCTTCGCACATTTTTGCATACCCGCACATTTTTGTGGGTAACACTTGTGGGTATCAATCAATTTTATGGATGCGCGGTGAAATTTTTTGAAGAAAGTCGCTCCTTAATTATAAAAAAACTAGTATAAATATCTGCGCGATGCATGATCAATATCAAATGAGACGAATCACAACAGATATTACATATCAAAATAACAAATATTTAAAATTATTTCTATGGAGTCTTAAACTTCAAGTTGTCTTAAACTTCAAGTTGTTGAAAGTTCAAGTTGTTAATTCAACTGGATACCTCATGAATATATATGGGTCATGGCTTGCATAGAACCAGGCCATCTGCTATTTTTGTTTGTGTCCGTGCAGTGTGTGTAGCTGATTGGTGTCTTTTGCTCCGACTCTGGGAGTGCTCTGTTACACTTTATGTGATCGTTTTTCGAAATTCAAATCGATGAACTTTAACCAATATTTAAAGATGTATTTAAATTTTAATTTAAAAATATTGATACTTTTCATATAGCTTATGAATATTGAAATTTTAAAATTTTCATATAGCTTATGAATATTGAAATTTTAATTTTAAAATATTGCATTAGTCTGATCGAATTTATCTTTAAAAATTAATTAAATTGATTCTCAAAAGTAAAATAGGTTACATAAACGGAAATGAATGGAGTATGACTTAGTATGTAATATATAGCAAATAATATTAATTCAATAAATAGCTAATAAATCTTATATAAATGAAATATAAACATTTTGATTAGCAACAAAATCTTCTTCTTAGGCAAAAAATTAGCGGCCGATATCTGGAAGAATACCATAATTAATGTGTAATAGTTACACCAATAGTAGTTCTTCGAGCTCCTCGTCCTTTCTCACTATTCAAAAAAGAAGTACTTCTAAGCCATAGATTATAGAACTTATAGGCTGTCACCGTTTATCACAAATTAAGGACCCGTTTGTCCATGAATAATTTTTTACTTTTTATGGCCAAACGGCCACTTAGTTCACTAAAAATCCATTATAAAAGTTGCATCAAGATGAGGATTTTGCAAATCCCTTCCCAGAAAATTAAACTTCAACTTAATAAAACATAAATGCATGAATAGAAACACAATTAGCTAAGCATATATATGGTATTGAATTTCATTTAAGCATACCATCTCTAAAAGAATACAAGAATTTCATCATATGAGTGAGTAAAAAACAACTTCCAGGATCGGCATTCTTATTTAGTTTCTTCTTTCATTGATCTTTTTTTTTTTTTTTTTGATGTAGAAAGAAGATCCAATGATTGAAACAATAAATTCATAGATGATATTGCATAACTATCTGACAATACACGGACTTCCGTTCTTGAACACAATTGAGAATTGAAAAATACCGTTGAGATAAAAAAAGTTGTTCCAAATTAATTCATATATAAAATACATAAATAAAATTGTCAAAAGTTGCATAAAACAGCACAAAGTTGCAGAAAGTAACAACCAATTAACTGGAAAAAATTGCAGAAAGCTGCAACTAAACTACACCAAAAACCAGCAACCAAACAATATAAATATCGCTTGGAACTCTTCACTTTGTTGAGTTTAATACATATGTGTACGCCTTTAGCTCTCTGAAACACTTCACTGTCAAAGCCAGCCTTTCATTTATCCGTAACAAAATTGTCTTCGACCTAGACAATTATATATAGAGATGGGGGAAGACCAAACAAATGGTGAAGAAAAATAACGTAAAAAGAGGGAGGAATATGAACCTGGATTGGTTCCATGAGAAATTGAAGATTCTGTTCTTTATATACCAGTTTGATCGTTTCCTGTGTTTAATAGGAGAAATGAAAAGATTGGAAGTTATAGATAATGAAGAGTCCGTAATAACTGAAATTAAAAGTACTAGTATTAGAAACTGAATTCTCCTCATTTACTATCATCTAGGAAAACGTCTGAATAGATTACTTATCATGTAGGAAAACGTCTGCATAACTCATTTAAGTCCATAATGTATTTAATCACTTGTATATATTTTTTTAAAAGTAAAATTAACAGAAAAAAGGCAAAAAACCACAAAATAATTAATTGTGAAGGCTGGCCAAAGAGATGTGGCACATCACTTTTCTTGAGCCTAGAATTATATTTATACTAAAAAATTTGTCCGCGCATCGTCCGGTCGGTAAAAACCGTGTTGGAAGTTACTAAAAACGCGTGTCATATAAAAAGAGAAACCGTGTTGGAAGTTACCAATAACATATTAAAAGTTGAAAATATACCAATCAAACGAAATTAGTGTCTAGATAAGGTGCATGCCCATTGAATTAGCTTCTGTTATGTATTACCTTTCCTTTTCTCTTTATAGCTTCTCTTGTTACAAATACATGTATGTAGTATAAATGTGGATGACCACTACTCTCCACTACTCTCCACTTATTCACTTGTAACATATGATTTACTATCCCACTTTCTCCTACTTAATTCCTCCCCACCTTCTCCTACTTAATTCCTCATTTAGGGATGACTTGTAACTTCCTATGTATTGGAGTCCTATAAATAGAGGACACTTTGTCTATGGAAGACATACTTGAAACACTTTGAGTATACAAGTTCTTCCTTCTCCTCTCATATACTTTTGTCTTGTACTATTTTACTATTATTTTACAACACGTTATCAGCACGAAGAACTCTAATATTCTATAAGTCAAGTTTCAATCTTTCCCAGCAGTAAGCCTAGGTATAATTTCTACTAATCTTTTTCAGCTTCATGTCTCTAAGTATAATTTTGTTATAGATTAATATATAAATAAGAAAAGTGAACACCTTATGCTACAAATGAACTACGACTAGCAACTTGCTTGACCAATGAATTATTTAACGTTTTTTTATCTTCACATATATATATATTCCTATAATGCATTGTAGCATATTTACATTTAATAAAAAATAGAGTATTAGACATTCTTGTTTTGATTGATAATAATTCTAATCTATTTTATTTTCTTTGATAGTTTTCACTATGTCAAATTTATCAAAGCTTGAATTTGTGGCACTTGACATATCCGGCAAAAACTATTTGTCATGGGTACTTGATGCCGAAATACATTTGGATGCCAAAGGTCTTGGTGATACTATCAAAGAAGGAAATGAGACATCAAGCCAAGATAAAGCTAAAGCCATGATTTTCCTTCGCCATCATCTTGATGAAGGATTAAAAACAGAATATTTAACCGTGAAAGATCCACTCGAATTGTGGACTAACTTAAAAGAACGGTATGATCACCTTAAAGCCATGGTACTACCAAGGGCTTGGGATGAATGGATTCATTTATGGTTACAAGATTTTAAAACTGTAACCGAATATAATTCTGCTGTTTTCAGGATCAGTTCTCAACTGAAATTATGTGGAGAAAATATTGATGATGCTATGTTGTTGGAAAAGACACTCTCCACTTTCCATACATCGAACATGGTATTACAGCAGCAATACCGTGAAAAGGGATTTACAAAATATTCTGAGTTGATCTCATGCCTTCTGGTGGCTGAGCAACATAATTCTCTGTTGATTAAAAATCACGAAGCCCGTCCCACTGGATCTGCTCCGTTCCCTAAGGTGAATGTGGGAGCACATGCTCCATTCCCTGAGGCGAATGTTGTAGCAACAAATAATGTGCCTGAAAAAAGGCAAAATAATTACCGTGGTAAAGGCCATGGTCGTGGGCGCGGCAAGGGACGAAATAATTCTCATCGTCACAGTGGAAATAAATATGAGAACAATAAGGGTTCTCAAGCTAATCCTTCAAAAGGTAA
This sequence comes from Petunia axillaris subsp. axillaris, assembly GCA_029990575.1. NCBI lineage: Eukaryota > Viridiplantae > Streptophyta > Magnoliopsida > Solanales > Solanaceae > Petunia > Petunia axillaris. Next base: position 163,565,804 of record JARKNS010000003.1, read on the forward strand.
GAATAATAATATTTGCCATCGATGTGGTGGGAAAGGTCATTGGGCGAAAATTTACCGTACGCCGGAACATCTTGTCAAGCTTCGCTCAAAAGAAATGAAAATAATGTGGAGGCACATTTGACCTTTCAGAATAATGACAATGGGACACATCTGGCATATCTTGCTGACAAGCATGATGAGACGGAGGCGTATCTTGCCGTAAAAGATGATGATCTTTTTGAAGGCTTCCCAAATATTACCCATTTAGAAGCTGGAGACTTCTTTGAGAATCATAACTGAAGAACTGATGTTGTAACTGGGGAATAAAAATAAAAAGAATAATGTTGTCTTTATTTTATATTTTAAAGTTAGAAAAAAAATGTCATCTTTATTTATGTTTCAATGTTTAAAAGTACTTTTCTTGTACTTTATTTTTAGTATTTCTTACTATGTAATTTTTATCTTTTTATGAAGAAAATGGAAATTCCCCAGTCTTCAATTAGATTCAAGCTCAATAACAAAGATATATGTCTCTTGGATAGTGCTACAACGCACACAATTTTAAAGGATAAGAAATATTTTTCTTATTTGATTAATAAAGAGTCCAATGTTTAGTACAATATGTGGTAGTACAAAGTTGGTTGAAGGTTATGGCAAAGTCAATTTATTATTACCTGGAGGAACAAGTTTGGCTATTGATGAAGCCATGTATTGTAGTAAATCTCAAAGAAACTTGTTAAGTTTCAAGGATATTCGCCAAAATGGCTATCATATTGAGACTAAAACTGACGGAAAGATTGAATATCTTTATATTACTACAATAAAGTCGGGTGAGAAATATGTTCTTGAAAGCTCCCCGCTCTTTCCTCCGGTTTGTACTACACAAACATTGGTACAATTGAATCACATGCCATAGTAAACAAAGGGTTTACTGAATCAAATGATTTTATTATTTGGCATGACCGGTTGGGCCATCCCGGTTATAATATGATGCGCAATATAATTGAGAATTCAAATGGGCATACATTGAAGAACCAAAAGATTCTTCAATTGAAAGAATTCTCTTGTACTGCCTGTTCTCAAGGAAAGCTTATTACTAGAGCATCTAAAGTTGGGATCGGGATCCCTGCATTTCTGGAACTTATACAGGGTGATATATGTGGGCCCATACACCCTCCATGTGGACCGTTCAGATATTTTATGATTTTAATAGATGCATCTACAAGATGGTCACATGTGTGCTTATTATCAACCCGCAATATGGCATTTGCGAGGTTGCTTGCTCAAATAATAAGATTGAGAGCACAATTTCCGGATTATGCTATTAAGACAATTCGTCTTGATAATGCTGGTGAGTTTACATCTCAAGCATTTAATGATTATTGTAGGTCAACTGGGATTACAGTTGAACATCCAGTTGCTCATGTTCATACTCAATATGGTCTAGCAGAATCATTTATCAAAAGCCTCCAATTAATGGCTAGACCAATGCTTATGAGAACACAATTACCCATTTCAGTATGGGGTCATGCTATTTTGCATGCGGCAGCTCTTGTTCGGATTAGGCCGACAAGTTATCATAAATTCTCCCCACTACAATTGGCTTTTGGCCAGGAGCCAAATATTTTCCATCTTAGAATTTTTGGATGTGCGGTATATGTGCCAATTACTCCACCACAGCGCACAAAAATGGGACCCCAAAGAAGGTTGGAGATATATGTTGGATATGAATCTCCGTCTATTATTAAATATCTTGAACCCATGACGGGAGATTTATTCACCACAAGGTTTGCTGATTGTCATTTTGACGAATCAGTTTTCCCAACATTAGGGGGAGAGAATAAGCAGCTGGAAAAAGACATTGACTAGAATGCATTAACACTATCTCATTTAGATCCTCGTACAAATCAATGTGAACAAGAAGTTCAAAAGATAGTGTATTTGCAAAATATTGCAAATCAACTGCCAGATACATTCACTGACCTACCAAGGGTTACTAAATCCTACATTCCAACTGCAAATGCTCCTGTTCGAGTTGATGTCCTGGTAGGACAATCTATAAGTACAAGTGAGTCTAAGGCACGCTTGAAGCGTGGTAGACCACCCGGTTCCAAAGATAAAAATCCTCGAAAAAGAAAAGGAGCAATTGATCAAAAAGATCAAAATATGGAGGTAATTGCTCAAGAAGAGCATAGAGACATAACAATTGATAAGTCCTCCTCAGGAGAGGCTCGGGTACCTGAAAATACTAAAATCGAAGAGATCTCAATGAATTATGTCTCTACCGGAAAAATATGGAACCGGAATGATATTGTTGTCGACAACACTTTTGCATATAATGTTGCTGTTGATGTGATGCAACATAATGAGGATCTTGAACCAAAATCTGTCAATAAATTTAGACAGAGAAATGTCTGGCCAAAATGGAAAGATGCAATTCAATCAGAATTGACTTCACTTGAAAAACGTAAAGTTTTCGGACCAATTGTCCGAACACCTGAAGGAGTAAAGCCAGTGGGTTATAAGTGGGTATTTGTGCGAAAATGAAATGAGAAAAATGAAGTCGTTAGATATAAAGCACGACTTGTGGCACAAGGATTTTCGCAAAGACCTGGCATTGATTATCTGGAAACATATTCTCCCGTGGTGGATGCAATCACCTTCAGGTATCTCGTAAGTCTGGCAGTACGAGAAAAACTTGATATGCATCTAATGGATGTTGTCACAGCCTATTTATATGGTTCATTGGACAACGAAATTTTCATGAAAATCTCCGAAGGGTTCAAAATGCCTGAGGCATTTAAAGGCTCCCGAGAAGCTTGTTCAATAAAGCTTCAAAAATTCTTGTATGGGTTGAAACAATCGGGACGCATGTGGTATAATTGCCTTAGCGAATACCTGTTGAAACAAGGACACAAAAATAACCCAGTTTGTCCTTGTGTTTTTATAAAAAGGTATGGGTCTGGCTATGTCATAATAGCTGTGTATGTGGATGATTTGAATATCATTGGGACTCCTGAAAAGCTCCCAAAGGCAATGGAATGCTTAAAGAAAGAATTTGAGATGAAAGACCTTGGAAAGACAAAATTTTGTCTTGGCCTACAAATTGAGCAATTGCCTAAAGGAATATTTGTTCATCAATCTACATATACAGAAAAGGTCTTGAAAAGATTTTACATGGATAAATCACATCCGTTGAGCACTCCAATGATTGTGAGATCACTTGATGTAAATAAAGATCTGTTTCGACCATGTGACATTGATGAAGAGTTTCTTGGTGCTGAAGTACCATATCTTAGTGCAATTGGTGCACTGATGTACCTTGCCAACAATACTCGGCCAGACATAGCTTTTGCTGTAAGCTTATTGGCAAGGTTTAGTTCTTCTTCAACTCGAAGATATTGGGATGGTATTAAGCATATACTTAGATACCTCCAAGGCACTATTGATAAGGGTTTGTTCTATTCGAATGAATCCAAGTCACAATTGATTGGTTATGCCGATGCTGGTTATTTATCTGATCCACATAAAGGTCAGTCCCAAACGGGCTATTTGTTTACATGTGGAGGTACAGCCATTTCATGGCGTTCAGTGAAACAAACTATTGCTGCAACTTCTTCAAATCATGCAGAGATATTGGCTATTCATGAAGCAAGTTGGGAACGCATTTGATTGAGATTAATGACTCAACATATTCAGTACATTTGTGGTTTTCCTTTGAAGAAGATTCCAACAATATTATATGAAGACAATAGCGCGTGCATTGAGCAATTGAAAGAAGGATATATTAAAGGATACAGAATAAAACACATTTCACCAAAATTCTTTTTTACTCATGATATTCAGAATATTGGTGAAATAGATGTTCAACAAATACGGTCGAGTGATAATCTGGCGGATTTGTTTACCAAGGCATTGCCAACCTCAACATTTGAGAAGCTTGTTTATAAGATTGGAATGCGTCGTCTTCGAGATATCAAGGAGTGTCTTCATCAGGGGAAGTAAAATACGCGCTGTACTCTTTTTCCCTTAACAAGGTTTTATCCCACTTGGGTTTTACTTGTAAGGTTTTTAATGAGGCAGCTCTAAATGCGTATTACAGGATATGTGTACTCTTTTTCCTTCACTAGGCTTTTTCCAACCGGGTTTTTCCTAGTAAGGTTTTAATGAGGCACATTATCTTTCAAATGGTCATCCAAGGGGGAATGTTTCAAATACATGTATGTAGTATAAATGTGGATGATCACTACTCTCCACTACTCTCCACTTATTCACTTGTAACATATGATTTACTACCCCACTTTCTCCTACATAATTCCTCCCTACTTTCTCCTACTTAATTTCTCATTTAGGGATGACTTGTAACTTCCTATGTATTGGAGTCCTATAAATAGAGGACACTTTGTCTATGGAAGACACACTTGAAACACTTTGAGTATACAAGTTCTTCCTTCTCCTCTCATATACTTTTGTCTTGTACTATTTTACTATTATTTTACAACATCTCTTTTATTGTTCTTCCTTTTTTTAAATGCATTTTCTATCCCTTAATCTCCTCCTCAAGTAATTAGCTCTTGTTCCAAAGAAGTCACATTTTTTCCAATTTTTTTCATTCTTTAACTCATCCATTCAAACTTGTTCTTCTTTTTTTTTTTTTTTAATAAGGCATTTCCTATCCCTTAATCTCTATGTGTATATGTTTAACAAATCTTAAAACATTTTTTCCGTTATACAATTAATATATGTACATGGCTATTTAATTATACGAATCACTTCTTTTATTTATGTTTTTATTTTTGTGTTTCCTTTCTTGGCCTTCTTTCAACCTTCTTACTCTTATCTTCTACTATCTTTTAAGTATCATTTTCCAAAACAATGTCGAATGTCCTTTTTTCTTCTTCTTTAACTTCCTAATAATTAGTTAAGTATCGAGAGATAATATTCTTATAAGAAATGTAAATAATCTTTTTTATACCGGTGATAATATGTAAACAAAATTAAATTGACAGTGCGTAAAATATATTAAAGAAAATGGTTTAGAATTTTCCAATGAATAAATTGTCCAATTTTATAAGAGGATATCAAAAGATCCTATAGTTAGGAAGATGGAAGACAAACAGTTTAATTAGAGCAAAAGAAATGTTAGGAATATGGAAACATATTACTTAATTTAATGTTTTTTCGTAACAATCCTATATTTATCCCGGAGCCTCAAAGTAAAGTCATTGTTAAATCATAATACATTGATACAGAGCAATGAAAAGTTTGCTGGAGAAATAAGAAATCATCAAACTATATTTAAGTACAACGCTTCATGATATACTGTAACTATTTTCTCGGCATCTGATCTGGTTGGAATCGTACTAAATTGCGGAAAAAAATTCAAATACAAAGTCAAAACTTACCGCACCGAATGTTTACACCAAGTACAGTTAAGACTAGGGGTGTTCATGGGTCGGTTTTGAAGGAATATAAACACAGCGGAAGCAATTCCAGGATCATGACTCACATGTAATCTAGACAAACTAGCAGGCTATTTAGTTTTACATAAACATAAAACGGAATACCTCTTGAAGCATGACTTCAACCGCGAAGCAACTCTTCAATCACGAGCAGGATCATCTACGGGGTCGTTCTCCAGTTCCATGATCTTCTGTCGTGTGCCCGAACAATACCAGACTAATAATATTTGGGTGGAACAAATATTTCAGAGAGAGAAAACTATTAGGGTTTTCGGGTGTTTTTCCTTTTGGCCAAGAGTCCTCTTTATATAGTTTTAAGGGTAAAACCCTTTTCCAAAACTGTATAGGATTCTTTTCCACCAAGAAACCTCTCTCCTAGTCCTAATTGGATTCGGTCATAACAAGGACCACTGAATTAATTAATGAGACTTCCAATTATGGAATTAATTCTTTTTCTCTAGAATTAATCTTTCCATAATAAATTACAAATTATTTCCACTAGAAATTCGTAGTTGCACTCCTCAGTTGAATTTCAAATTCTTCCATCAAATCTTATTTAACTCCCCACGTTAAGATTACAGACACCAATCAATAATATCAAATTACTGACAATTTAATATATTGACTAAATATACATATCCTTTAGAGTTCCGCTTAACTTATCCCATGTGTCGGATACAAAATCTCTATAATGAGACGTGAATTCTATCAACTAGCTATTACTTCGCAAAAGCATATTATCATTATCCAACTTATCAGGAATTATTTGACCCAAATATCCTGGACCTCACCTATAGATAAATCAAGACAATGAATAATATACACCACTAATAATAGCTATATCAAGATTAAGAGTATAAGTACATTTGATAAGCTAGAGAGTTTGTTTTATATAGTCAGTATAAAAACACTTATCTCTACTTGGTCCGTTCAATGCACACAAAGCGCACTAGTACAAGAAGTTGGAACTATACCATTCCCATAATCAAGATAAATTATATATAATCTTGTACTACAATCATACCGATGGCTTTGTCCAATTTCCATCTTAGATTGCGAACATTACTTTATTATTTATAAGAACCGATGATTTAATCTTCCGTGTATAAGCTTGGCTCTACACACTAAATCAACTACTATATAAATAATAGGACACACGTGACACAATTGATCTAAATAAATAATAATTTATTATATTTATAAATGAACAACCAATTGTTCAACTAGGAATAATCCAACTAAAACCGCATGGTTATTAGTATATCCCAACAATCTCCCACTTATACTTATAACCATTGTCATTGTTATAATACATACTATATCTTAACACATGGTTAATAGTATATATCCCATCAAACTCCCACTTATACTTTTAACCATGCATTTACAACTTTCACAAGCATTCCTTTTATATGAATACTAAAAGGATCAAGCCAAGTTGTTTTCTAATGCAATCATTGTCCAACAATGCTTTTCAATACTAACCGGCCGGTCTTAACCTCTGCAGGATCCAGTTATGAAACTATCCCAAGAGTGCTAACCGAACCATTTTCATTCTTTTCTCCCACTACGACAAAGTACTACTACTAAGTCACACTACTATGTTCTTGTGGACAAACCACATAACAATCAGAATCTTAAGTCTCAATATTCTTTCCTTACCTTACGGTATTAGAATATGAACAACTTTTTCTTGTAGTGTATATTAATGACTTATCAAAAAATCACTCCCACTACTTTGGAGTAGTGGATAATCCAAGCATCTTTTGTCTATTGACATTTCTCCCACTATTTAATTACAATGGAATGTCAATTCCAACATGTCGATTGGATTTCAATTGAACTTTTGGATTTTCAGGTGATCCACTTGTTATTTCTATGTTCAGTCCAGTAAATAAAATTTACTTCTAGGAACATTGTTTATTAAATAGTCATATTCTAGAAATCTGGTACTCATGCTAACAAATACCTTCTTTTCATTATGACAAGAAAATAAACATCCTTTCGTCTCTTTTAAATAGCCAACAAACATATACACATTCATCCTTGATTCCAACTAATCAGTTTTCCCTTGTGAAAGGTATTAACATAGAAGGACTACATTTAGAATGTAATTTAAAGTTTCTAAGGCATATTTCCGATACGAAATAGAATAACAAATTTGAACAACTTACATTGATTTAACCATCTCCATAAGAGTCTTATTTCTTCTTTCTACTACACCATTTTGTTATAGCGTCCCAGGTGTAGACATAATTCCTTATTCTGATAAGTAATTAGTGAACTTTACAAAGAGGTATCACCATCACGATCAAATCGCAGTGATATAGTAATATATTTTGCATGACGCATTTCCTTTTCATTCTTAAACTCCTTGATTTCTCAAAGTATTAAGACTTATAATGCATCAAATAAATATATTCATATTTTGATTAATCATTTATGAATGTCATAAAAATACTCAAAAATACCTCTTGCATGTATGTTCATCAGACTATACTAATCAGAACGAATTAATTCTAACTTATCACTAGCTCTATCTCCTTTTAAGAGGAAGTATCACTTAGTCATATTTCCTTTTAATAAGAATTCACAGGGTTGGTAGTGCCTCCACTTTCAATGAACCTTAAAGATCCATCCATAACCAACCACAATATTCTATTAAAATACATATGACCTTGATACAAGAGCAATAAATAAGTGTTATTCAATTTCAAAGAATACTTTCTCTTATGGGGCAGATTAATATCGTTAAATTTAGAAGATATATTAAATGAAAAGGCTTTACAACATTGTACCACAAGAGATAAATATTTATTAACCTCAATAACACCAAAATTATTGGTAAAATAAATTGAATATCCACCTCTCATTAAGCTAGAAACTGAAATCAAATTTCTTTCTAACTTAACATACATATAATGCATCTTTTAAATTAATGTCTTGTCATCACCAAAATAAATCTTTGAAATAATTATTTTGTGAGAGAATAGCACTAAGTGATTTGAATAAAGACATATATAATTAGTGAGATAAAATAATTTAATTAGATCAATTTTGGTCATATAACATTGAATAGTTAAATTCAAAACACATCACATACATATTTTCATACATCTTGAATAGCCAAATTCGTTGGGAAAGTAACTATTTATGCACCATATACATGCAATGTCAGATTTCACTCATTAAATTAAATAATATCTAACTCAGTTGGAGAGTCTACTATCAATTTAATTCAAGTGAATATCAATTATTGAATAGCCCTAGTTTCATTGACTCAACATGCAATTCTCAGTTGGAGAGATATATACAAGCCATCAATAACTAGTGATTAAAACTAGCATACCAACAATATATTTATCCATTAGGGAGGAAGACCTATTGTCAACACGTAAATACATTGTTTATACTAATATTTAATCATGGATACCTTAGGGACTTTTAAGCCAAGTATACTTAACAATAAATTTATCCGTTATGGAGGAAGAACTATGTCAACACGTAAACTTATTGTTTATACTAGTATATGATCATGGAGACCATATAGAATAATCCCTATTACCACTGGGTGCCAACCATTTACTTTTCGAAGAAAAATAATTTTCAGAAAATAGAAAAACGCCAAAAACACCATCTTAACAGCCTCAAACTGCCGAAAAACGACATGGTTCACTGCATAGCATTGAGTTTTTCTCATTGGGCCGTTTCCGATGAATCTACCAAATTTCAGGTCAATCGGAGTTCGTTAAATTATCTGATCTCCAAAACTATGACCAAATTCGGACGAACATTGTTTTCACGTTGTTAGAATTTAAAATATCCTTGTTGCTTGTTCTAATCATATATCAATATAAATTTTTTTGATACCCATGAGCCAAGATCAAACAACATTCTAAGTCTCTAAGAATATAAAATATGAACTACATTCTTATCATATATCAACATATATTAAATCATCATGCATTATCATGTCCCAAATTTAATATAAACCAAAATTGATATATAGAATGACTTTTCATATTTAATTCACGTTTAAATCCAGTACACTACCTAAAACTCCATCCAAACGATCTCAAAACGTTAAACTGACATCACTCACTCCAAAACAGTGAAAACTGCTTACTTGACCGTTTTTGATGTCTCTACCAAATTTCAGGTCAATTAGAGATCATAAATTTCATGATCACAAAGCTATGACCAAATTCGAAAGATAACTTTTTAGGTGGTTTTGCAAATTGAAGCAAACACAATTCTATTTTTCATTCTCCTTATAATTATCCCATGAGCATTAGGTATACATGTGTTACTTCTTTGACTAAGATACACAAAACTTCATCATACGTCAAATTGTTATCTCAATTAATACACGTAAGAATTAAAGATATTATTTTCTCCTATTAGGTGAAAATCTTAATATCTTATCTCATGAATTAATTTAGCGTTTCTAGTATCACGAAATTAATCTCCTTTTCAAGCAGCTAAAATTTCACCACTAACATACACTTACCAAGAGACAATTTATACATGGTACATTGAGAAAAATCAATGACTCAAATAAATAGATCACTTTCGCAAATCCTATTTATTAATCATAACTCTCAATTCATGCATTGACATAATTTCACATGTATAAAGCTTTAAGAATTTTCAATCATTCTGAATAAATACTCCACTTTGGAGGTAACCATTTATTCATCATAAACTCCTTATCCATATACAATATCCTCTCACATGTATAATATTAAGAATTTTCAATGACTCTCAATAAATATTCCATATAAAATGGTAACCATTTATCAATCATAAACTCTTTTAATCTCTTATGTATAACGTCATTAAGAATTTCTAAAGATTTCAAATAAATAAACCAATTTGATTGCAACCATTTATTTATCATAAAATTCTTAACATGTGATAACATATTAGGAATTTTTAATGATTCCAAATAAATCGATCAATTTAGTTGTTTATTTATTAATCAAAAGATTTGTAATTTATACGTGATATCATCTTATGTGTATATAATATTAAGAATATCCAATAATTTCAAATAAATACACCCCCTTTATAGTAAGTATTTATTAATCATCAATCTTAATTGATACAACATTATATACATATGAGAAACCGGAATAATATAATCAATGTCCATATAATCCAACCTTTATGTGCCCTTTACAGAAAAGCCTAAAGCTCTCTGGTGTCCATGGCTCAAACAAATCAACAAGGAGAGTTAACTCCTACTTGGCAGGTGCATTCCATCTATCTATTAGTACTATTCTTCTTTCTTCTTCTTTTTAAAAAATAGAATAAAGAATATTAGATGCAATTTTAGAAAACAAACAATGTCTTCTCTGCCGTCACCCATGTTTGGCCAATCACCATAGAAGAAGAAAAGAAAGAAGCACAAGGATTCACGTTGAAAATCAATCAACACTCCTAAAGAAACAAATACTAATTTTGTTGCCACCATTCGTTAATGTTAATCAAGATTAGTTCTGGCCAAAAACATTTAGACAAGGGATGGTGTGCCTAAAATTTTGTTAACAATATAAAATAACGAATTAATAATCCTAGAAGTACGGGCTTTTACAAAATCCTCAAACAAGCACCTCCTTTGTTAAAATTAAAATTCCCTTCAGGAACAGAATTTGAACCCCGAAAAGATATTACTCTCGCTGCTGCCACCCGCGTGTCAAAACATGTACGACAGCTTTTTCTTTTCCGATTATCTTAGTTAGGATCGATCCAAACTCTAATTACCTAGTTAGATGTGAGCAGGCTCTGATACCAATTGAAGGAATATAAACACAGCGGAAGCAATTCCAGGATCATGACTCACATGTAATCTAGACAAACTAGCAGGCTATTTAGTTTTACATAAACATAAAATGGAATACCTCTTGAAGCGTGACTTCAACCGCGAAGCAAATCTTCAATCACGAGCAGGATCATCTACGGGGTCGTTCTCCAGTTCCATGATCTTCTGTCGTGTGCCCGAACAATACCAGTCTAATAATATTTGGGTGGAACAAATATTTCAGAGATAGAAAACTATTAGGGGTTTTCGGGTGTTTTTCCTTTTGGCCAAGAGTCCTCTTTATATAGTTTTAAGGGTAAAACCCTTTTCCAAAACTGTATAGGATTCTTTTCCACCAAGAAACCTCTCTCCTAGTCCTAATTGGATTCGGTCACAACAAGGACCACAGAATTAATTAATGAGGCTTCCAATTATGGAATTAATTCTTTTTCTCTAGAATTAATCTTTCCATAATAAATTACAAATTATTTCCACTAGAAATTCGTAATTGCACTCCTCAGTTGGATTTCAAATTCTTCCATCAAATCTTATTTAACTCCCCACGTTAAGATTACAGACACCAATCAATAATATCAAATTACTGACAATTTAATATATTGACTAAATATACATATCCTTTAGAGTTCCACTTAACTTATCCCATGTACCGGATACAAAATCCACTGGCCAGATTTACACATAGAAACATATAAGCTTTCATAAAGGGGTGTCATCAATCTCTATAATGAGACGTGGATTCTATCAACTAGCTATTACTTCGCAAATGCATATTATCGTTATCCAACTTATCAGGAATTATTTGACCCAAATATCCTGGACCTCACCTATTGATAAATCAAGACAATGAATAATATACACCACTAATAATAGCTATATCAAGATTAAGAGTATAAGTACATTTGATAAGCTAGAGAGTTTGTTTTATATAGTCAGTATAAAAACACTTATCTCTACTTGGTCCGTTCAATGCACACAAAGCGCACTAGTACAAGAAGTTGGAACTATACCATTCCCATAATCAAGATAAATTATATATAATCTTGTACTACAATCATACCGATGGCTTTGTCCAATTTCCATCTTAGATTGCGAACATTACTTTATTATTTATAAGAACCGATGATTTAATCTTCCGTGTATAAGCTTGGCTCTACACACTAAATCAACTACTATATAAATAATAGGACACACGTGACACAATTGATCTAAATAAATAATAATTTATTATATTTATAAATGAACAACCAATTGTTCAACTAGGAATAATCCAACTAAAACCGCATGGTTATTAGTATATCCCAACAGGTTTGACTCGGTTTTTGTTTAAAAGAAAGTCAAACCTATTAAGTCGGTGTTGTTAATATTTAAACCAAACCAAACCAATATAACATAAAATTTATCAGTTTCGGTTCAGTCGGTTTGGTTCGGTTTTTATGGTTATTTTGTTCCTACAGACGTAGTTTATAGTACAAACCTACCAGAAAACTAAAGATAAGAAGAGTTTTGCTTGAAACGAAACAAAAATACCATGTATCAATAAAAATGAGTGGAATAAGATGCAAAAGAGGTAAACTCGACTTCTCTGTATCAATAATAATAAAGAACTAAAAGTACGAAAGACCAAAATTTAAATAGAAAGAATAATTTAGAATAAAGACATATATTTTTCTATCAAAGATATCAAAAATGCAAGTCTAGGGAAGTATGAAGCAAATTATCATTACATTTCTTCATGGCCTAGATATTACTATTTAGTCTTAGTGGATAGAATTTAAAGACACCAACAAAGGACTATCATATAGTAATACATTATGATATGAACTAGACCCATTAAACTTCATAAAACTATAGATTAAGAAATTACATTTGATCTTCCTTTTGTTGTATCCAACTTTCTTTATGTATAACTGATTTTCATACTTGCTTCACATCTTTTTCAACTTCATATTAAGCCGCGAGTTTTTTTTTATTAGTTTTTTTTATAATAGTGTTTTACTTTTTATATATCTAAATATATAATTCTAACTATATCTTATTGGGCTAAAAAAAGAACTAACGTGAGAATTATTTAAGAGAAAATTACCATTATTTATTGATCTTGCGCTTGGACTGTAGTGAGAAAATATTATTTTATATTTGTCGATTTGGTTTCGGTTTGGTTTGACTTTTTTCATTCAAAACCAAAACCAAAACCAAATCAACTAAAGTCGGTTTTTGAAAATATAAAATCAAACCTAACTAAACCAAACCAGTAGTCGGTTTTTTTAATCGGTTCGATTCAATTTTTCGGTTTGATTCGATTTTACGGTTCGGTTTGAACACCCCTAAGTTAAGTTAACCATTAAATACAAACTAAGTTATATTTGGAATTCTATTTCTAATAAATAACAAATTAAAAAAAAAAAAAAAAAGGATTGAACTCCTATTAACGTAAGGGTTTCTTTTTGCTGTAAGCACCGCTTCGTTTATGTTATTTTCATTCTTCTTCTATCATTCTAGTTTAATTCCAAGTTTACTATGCTTTTTTCTTCATTCATTATTTTGTCTTCTTATTGGGAAATTGATATGTAGGATTTCGTCGAAAGCTCAATTGATAGTATACTACAGATCAAGGCAAGCTTTACGAAAACATACTGATGATTAATTCTTTGTTAATTTTGGAAGAAAAAGAATGCCTCGATATCTAACTTTTTACACATGCTAAATTTTGATTTGTAAAAATTTGATGAAAATTTTTATAACGTAGACAAAGCAAAGAAACACTCCTAATTAAGCTTCACAGTTGATAAATCCACCAATACAACTATATTGTCTTTAAAAAAGTTACTAAAACATAAGTACTTATTTTCTTTTCTTAATTAAATTTGATAAACTTTTCATGCCATGCATGTTACAGTCTATTGATCATCAAAGGAAGTATTTTTTTTTCTTGTTAATGTTAAAGTGTTAAATGCTAAGTTACAACTAAGCTCGTCATGGCCAGTAATGGCCTTTAATTGGGACACCAAAAGTGACGGCTAGTAATTTAAGTTAATGTTAAAGGTGATGATGGAAAATAACAGCAAGCTAAGAGAATTAAGAATTTCATTTTAGTATATATGTTATGTGCAAAACAAATAGTGTTAACTATGGTTAGGTGCTAATAGATGTTGTCAAATATAGGGACATGTATCATTTATTTATTGGGCGGGTGTAAATACCCGGTGCGGATAAGTTTAGGTGTAATTGTTCAAAAACAACAGGTCAAAAAAGAAGAATGAAGTAAAAATAAGCAAAAGCTTTGCAACCACCCACAAATATATATATATATATGTACATATGCAACAACTTTACATAAGCAAGTATGCAACAACAACTTTACATAAGCAAGTATGCAACAACAATTTTACAAACTACTAAACTGAAAAAGCTAAGAATTATATGCGGTACCTCTTTTGATCTCCTAATGAAGGCAAAAGAAATCACATAATTAACAAAATATAGAAGATGTCAGCGCCCAAAAATCACATGCAAGGATATTTGATAATTTACCTATACCCCCTGATGAGAATAGTCAGATGTTGGTAAATGGTTGTACTAATATATGGATTGATAAACTGGAGAAAATAATACGCCCAAGAAATGGGATTTGAAGACCTTTTAATGAGAGATCGGCTAAGATTTAGGGATTTAGATGAACCCTAAATTGAAGAAGATGATGTGAGGAAGAAGGAGAAGCTGTGAGAGAGATGAGAGAGATTGAACTACTTCATTAAGCAAAAAGTTGCAGAATATGCGTACATAAGCAGCTATATATAGCTGTGTTTTAACTAGTAGCTAATTAGGAGAAATTAACTAACTAATAACAGAATTAGAAATGCTAACTGTAATTAGGAATAGCTGAAAATGACTACTATGCCCTTGAGGCCTAACTGCTTCTAACTGCCTATTCTTTAACACTCCCCCTCAAACTAAGAGGGGTAAAAATATTAGCTACTCCTAGTTTGGAACACAAACAGGCATGTTGAACACAATTAAGAGTACCCTTGGTTAAAATACCAGTTGGTTGCTCCTTTGTAGGGATGTACATAGTCTTAATCAATCCAGTTTGAATCTTTTCTCTAATAAAGTGGCAATCAATCTCTATATTCTTAGTTTTTTCATGATACACTGGGTTGGCTTCTATTTGAATTGTTGCTTTGCTGTCAGTAAACACCTTGACAGGAAGCTCAATTTGTACTCCAAGTTCCTTGACCAAACCAACTAACCAGATCAGTTCTGTAGACAGTGTTGCTAAGCTTCTGTACTCAGACTCTGCAGAGCTTCTAGACACAGTGGTTTGCTTCTTTGATTTCCAGGATACTAGAGAATCTTCTAGCTTAACTATATAACCAGTCACAGACTTTCTTGAGAATGGACAAGCAGCCCAGTCAGCATCACAACAAGCTTTGATTGACTAAATATTGTTAGAGGATAACAGTACTTCTTGACCTGGCTGATTCTTCACATACTTCACAATTCTTAGTGCAGCCTCCATGTGTGACACCTTTGGTTGTTGTAGGAACTGCTAAGAGTTTGGACACTGTAGGCTATATCAGGCCTTGTGATTGTAAGGTAGATCAATTTTTCAATAAGTCTTTGATAAGAAGAGGGATCAGACAACAGTTTATCAGTGGTCTTTAGCTTCAGCTTCTTGTTAACATAACCATCATATTCTTTAGTGGTCAGTTTGACATTTAGTTCCATGGGTGTGTTAGCTGGTTTTGCATCACTCAAACCAGTCTCAGAGATGAGTTCAAGAGTATATTTTCTCTGATGCATCAACAATCTCTTGCCTGATCTAGCAAATTCCTGACCTAAGAAATATTTTAGCTCACCTAAATCCTTCATTTTGAATGCCTGCTGTAGTGATGTTTTAATTTCTGTTATCAGTTCCAAGCTGTCAGCAGTGATCAGCATATCATCCACATAAACCAATATAATCACCATGCCTCTGCTGGTTCTTCTTGTGAACAAGGAGTGATCTAACTTACCCCGAACAAACTGAAATCTTTTTAATGCTTCAGTCAATTTTGCATTCCATTGCCTAGGGCCTTGCTTCAGCCCATACAGAGATTTTATGAGCCTACATACTTTCTCCCCTGGCTCTTAAACCCCTGTGGCAAGTCCATATATATTTCATCATACATATCTCCTTGTTAGAAGGCATTATACATATCCATTTGATGTATATGCCATTGCTTTGCTGTAACTACAGACAACACAGTTCTCACAGTTAACATTTTTACTACTGGGGAAAAAATTCTTGGTAATCAATTCCTTCCTTCTGACTATAGCCTTTAGCTACAAGCGTTGCCTTGAACCTTTTCACTTCTCCAAATGCCTTATATTTGATTTTGTACACCCATTTGCAGCCTATTGTTCTCTTCCCTTTAGGTAAACTGACTATGTCTTATGTATGATTTGCTTCTAAAGCTTGTATTTCAGCTTTCATAGCCTCCACCCATTTAGGATCAGCTGCAGCTTCTGCATAAGACTTAGGTTCATTAGTAGATGAGATAGCTGCAACATAGGCCTGATATTTTGGGGTTATAGTGTCATAAGACAAGAACTGGTCCATAGAATAAGGTATGTCCTCATAAAGGCCTAGGGAAATGAAATCTTTCATCCACATTGGAGGATTCTTGCCTCTTCTTGGCATGTCTGTGTGTGATTGTACCTGAGAAGGTTGTGAAGTCTGTGACACTTCAGGTTGTGTATCTGCTGATGATAATTTAGGATGTGCATGAGCTGATGCATTAGGCTGTATTTCAGGTGGTACACTGAGTTCTGGAGCATTACGAGGCATTAAGGATGAGTCAGTAGGCTGAGTATTATCAGTGACTGTTGGTGTAATAGCAGTAGGAATGTTAATGTCAAGTGGTGTGTCTTCAGTCAGGATGTCATTGTTGATTGAGAAAATAGAAGGTGAAGTTTCTTTCTGCATGAATGGAAAAATGTCTTCCCTAAATATCATATCTCTATTGAAAAAGAAAGACTTTGTTGTCAGATCATATAAGACATAGCTCTTTTGCACCTCTGAATAACCCATGTGAATTGCTGCTTTGGTTCTTGACTGAAGCTTATCAGACTCATGTACTAACTTAGTATAACATAGGCAGCCTATGACTTTGATATGAGACAAGGATGGTTTCTTACCATACAACATTTCATAGGGTGATATGTTTTTCAACACTGAAAATGGTACCCTGTTTATTAGATACACCGCAGCTAATATACAGTGACCCCAAAACCTTATAGGTATATGAGCTTGGCATCTGAGTGCCCTGGTTACTTCCAGAATGTGCCTATGCTTCCTCTCAGCTACTCCATTCTGCTGAGGGGTATATGCACAGGTTCTCTGATGGATCATGCCTAGTTGGTTAAACATAGATGTACAAACAGAATTAAGGAACTCTGCACCATTATCTGTCCTTATTACTTTGACAGTTCTGTCAAATTGAGTTTTGACATAGTTGAAGAAATTTTTCAAGGCAACACATGAATTAGATTTCAATTTGAGTAGATACACCCAAGTCATTCTAGTGCAGTCATCAACAACTGTCAGAAAAAATCTATTACCATCAAAAGTAGCTTGTTTGTATGGCCCCCATATATCCACATGAATCAATTCAAAAAAATGTACACTTTTGATACTACTAGGTGGAAAGGGTAACCTGGTTTGCTTTGCACATGGGCAAACATCACATTTATTTAAAACTGTACTAGTAATTCCAGAGTCTACTTCAAACAACTTGCTTAATTAGTACTTTTGATGAGACATGACCTAGCCTCTTGTGCCATACTTTGATGTCTTCAGCAGTGTATGTTGCAGCTAAGCTTACTCCTTGATCTGTCTTAACCTGACTTCTCAGCACATATAGCCCATTGTCTTCCTTACCAATCATCCTCACCTTCCCATTGGAGAGATCCTGAAATACACACAGGTGAGGAAAGAAGGTGACTGAGCAGTTTAACTCCTTGGTCAGCTTGGATACAGACAATAGATTGTATTTAAACTGAGGCAGGTGAAACACATTTTCTATTATGTTTCTTCCTGGCAGCTGACTTGAACCAGTACGTGTGACTAAGGCTACTTCACCATTAGGTAGACACACCCTCTTAGGATGACTGTTGTCAAGCATTTTTGACTGATCAAGCATTGTAATATCTGACACCATATGATTAGTGGCTCCTGTATCAATGATCCAGTCCTGAACAAGATTAGAGGCTAACATTGCAGTGCTCATACCTGCTGCATTTGCAGAAGCTGATGTTGAAGAGTTGCTGTAGCTGTTGACCAACAATTTTAGTATTTCTTCATACTACTCTTTGGTAAAAGTGGTTGAGCCCTGACTCATCTGACTAGGTTATGTTCCCTGTGTCTGATATGCATTTGGATCACTGTAACCATCAAATTCTCCCACAGCATTATAGGCTGCATTGTTTGGTTTTCTTCTCTTATAATCTGCAGGATATCCCTTGATTTTGTAACAATCTTTAGTGTTGTGATTCCTCATCTTACACTTCTCATAGTACATATTTTTTTAATATGGTCTTTTGTATTTCTGGTTACCACCAGTCTTAGTATACAGTGCAGTTGAATCCATCACTGATGCAGCACCCAGAAGCCCTGATATATTTGTCACCCCCTTTTGACTCTCATCACTCATAATCATAGCATATGCTTGATTAACAGTAGGTAGAGAGGACATCAATAGAATCTGACTCCTAGCTTGCAAATAAGACCCATTAAGACCCATTAAGAATTGGTAAAACTTCAGTCTCTGTAGGTAATCCTTGAAATCTTTAGACTTATCACAACTACAACCATGAGGTGGCACTAAGGCCTCAAATTCATCCCATAAGTCTTTCAATTTTGTGAAGTAACAAGCTACAAAGGTAGTTCCTTGAACCAAGGTTGCAATTTCTTTATGAATGCTGAAGGTTCTTGAATCATTCACCTTATTGAACCTCTCACAAAGATCCTCCTAGACCACGTGTGCATTAGATGCATATACAATTCCACCTAACAGACTGTAAGACACAGAATTCATTAACCAAGAGAGTACAATTGCATTGCACATTTCCCATTGAGTCCACAAATCTTCAGTATACAGTTCTTTTCTACAAGTACTATCGACCAGACCTAGCTTATTTCTTTCTAGTAGGGCAATTCTCATAGACCTACTCCACAAAGAGTAATTTTTAACACCAGTTAATTGATCTGAGATTAAAGAAATGCCACTTACACTATTTAAGTACAGATAGAGGGGATGATTGTAATCCATTGCTTGTGAAACAGTTCCATTGTTCTGAACATTTGCCATGTTCTTCACCAGATTCTTGGAACTTCTTGAAATGCTTGAAATGAGAAGAAAAGATCTTGAAAGTGTGTAGGGTCTTTATTTCTGGATTCACAGAATCGATTACTCAATCAGATTTGTTGATTGATTTGCTCTGATACCATACTAAGATTTAGGGATTTAGATGAACCCTAAATTGAAGAAGATGATGTGAGGAAGAAGGAGAAGCTGTGAGAGAGATGAAAGAGATTGAACTACTTCATTAAGCAAAAAGTTGCAGAATATGCGTACATAAGCAACTATATATAGTTGTGTTTTAACTAGTAGCTAATTAGCAGAAATTAACTAACTAATAACAGAATTACAAATGCTAACTGTAATTAGAAATAGCTGAAAATGACTACTATGCCCTTGAGGCCTGACTGCTTCTAACTGTCTATTCTTTAACAAGATCAAACTGTTACATTTTTAACAATTAAGAATAAAAATAAATGGGTCGTCACCTATCAGCAACAACGTTCAGTTTAATGCGTTGTTGTAGTTAATTCACAGGATGAGGGAAGATAAGGGATGTCAACAGGCTTTAAAAGAAAAATGAGTGAAAAAG
This sequence comes from Petunia axillaris subsp. axillaris, assembly GCA_029990575.1. Taxonomy (NCBI): domain Eukaryota; kingdom Viridiplantae; phylum Streptophyta; class Magnoliopsida; order Solanales; family Solanaceae; genus Petunia; species Petunia axillaris. The sequence continues at coordinate 163,586,000 of JARKNS010000003.1, forward strand.
CCTAAAACATGAGAAACAAAAAAAGTATTGTTTTCTTAACTTTTTGAAGAAATGGTGGCCATAGAGAGGTGACACATCACTCTCCTATAGTCCTCAATTAGTGTGTACACACACACACACACACACACACACATATATATATATAGATTTCTCAATTAATAGGCTCAAACTCAAAATATTTGATAATTATAAGCATTTAATTCCAAGAATGTTAAAATATATAAAAGAAAATGGAAGGCAGAAAAGAAGAGTTACTAACCTAAGATTTCATATATACTTCTACCTCGTAATAGTGACTCACAATATTGTTATTTTAAGAATACTTTTAAGAGAGCACATCCTATATATTAAGGAGATAGAGTCTCGGAGAAGTAGGAATTTTATAGATAATAACTCACTGGCACCTTTTATCTTTTTCTTTCCTAATTGCCTTATTGACGAGTTCCTTTTCCCTCCACTTCTCCACTTAAGGGAAAAATGGACAATTTGTCATGTTAGTCTATTATTTCTCTACAACAATACTTTGTCACTTCGTCTTCTCCCTGAGTGAAGGTATACATGCATCTGTCTCACCCATGTTTCCAGTTATGGAGCTAAAGTGGTTATATACCTAATATAGATGGAGTACCTTAACAGTACCAAGGATCCATTGCCATATTTTTGGATCATTTAATTAATTTGTATTACTCTGTTAGTTTTTACTACCTCAAGGGCATTTCAAGAATTTCACTTATGTTTCCTAATTTTGTTGTAGTTAGGAATCTAAGAAATGTTCATTCATAAAAGGAATTTGTTTCTTATTATTATTCAGTTTATTAGAAGTTCCTCATTAACTTGATTCTGCATTTTCAATCAATGCACGAATGAATAGGATATGTCATATGGCCATTCGGTCACGCAAATCTTGCTTTCGCTAATGTATAGTGTACGTACGTGTGGACATCTATCATTCGATTTTTGTTAAAGTAGCTTTTTGTAAGCCATGCTTGTTACGTTAAGACTTGTCTAGTGCATGTGTCTGCTCGATCTTTGAGGAGATTATGTGATCCTTTTTCACAAGAGATTAGTAAAATAAATATATGGAATAAGTAAATAAAATTAAGAATCATGCGAGCTCATTTTCTTCTATTCAAATACTAACTAGGCGACACCATTTCCTCAGTATAGGCCATTTTTATTATGTGGAGAATCACCACCAAAACCCTTGTGTTAAGAAAACAAAACGAAATGAAAAGAACAGAGAAAAAGCAGAACAATAGAGTTTTCTGGTTACTTCTTTTGTGACAAGTGCATTTTGTGTGATTTTCCCCATTAAGAGAGTTAGGTCGGGGATGCTGCCAAAGATAAAAGTCTTTAATCAGTTAGCAAATTGGCATTCTACAAAGAATTAAGCAGATACACCAAAATCTGAAACAAATTAAAGATGAGAGCCAATCTCACCTTAATCTGAGACGCCATTATCTTCCCATTATATATATGTTAGTCCGTTGTGTATTTTCCACTACAGAAATCCCCCACCTAATTTTTTAACACAAGTGCATGCTTTTTCCTACCTTTTTTGCTAGTTGCTAGTGACATATAACTCCACTTATCAACAGTCAACACCCAATCTTTTGAACAAAGATAAATAAATCCAAAGACCAAGAAACTGTGTCCTCTGTATTGTTGCATTCATTTCTTTCAGTGAAATATTGATCAAATGGGTGCCATTAGTTTCCTGGACACAATATTAGTTCCTTTGAGTCTCTTCATCACAATTGGCTACCATGCCTATCTTTGGCACCACATGAAGCATAAACCTTCTCACACCACAATTGGCATGAACATGCTCAAGATGAGAACTTGGCTTCGAGAGCTCAATCAAGCAAGTCTTCAATTTCATTTTTCAGTTTTAAAATTCCTTTAAATATTTATAAAGAATCTGATAAATAGAGGTGGATAAATGATTCATGTGGGTTCAACTCAATTTATTGTTTTCGGTTCCAATTTTATATACGTACCTACATATGCATGGGAGTAACATATATTTTTTGCAAATTCAAGGGGAAAAAATTTAAAATACATTCATATAATAAGATCAACATCCATTCTGAACCGACTGACTCTAGATCCTGAATTAATTAATTTGACATTGCTTACGATTTATTAAGTTCCTATATTTTCTTTTTGTGCAGGGAGATGATAAGAAAGGCATGTTGGTTGTACAAAGCTTGAGAAATTCTCTGATGCAAACAATACTTACTGCTACAGTCACGATTCTCATCACCTTGTCATTGGCAGCTCTCACAAACAATGCTTTTAAAGTGAAAGACCTCTTTACTAGTGCTTTCTTTGGCTCACAGACTGGGAAAATGATTGTCCTAAAATATGGCTCAGCAACAATTTTCTTGGTGGCTAGTTTCTTGTGTAGCTCAATGGCACTTGGTTTCTTGATCGATGCAAATTTCTTGGTGAATGCATTAGGGGAATTCTCCGTAAATCCAGGGCACACAGAGACTATATTTGAAAGAGGATTCACCATGGCTTTTGTTGGTGACAGGGTGCTTTGTATGGCTTTTCCTCTTTTGTTATGGATGTTTGGCCCTGTGCCTGTTGTTGTGTCTTCTCTGGCTTTGGTTTGGGGACTGCATGAGCGTGATTTTGCTGTAAATTTGTCAAGAGCTATGAATAAGAGTTGTACTTGATGGAAAGAAAACAAAATTAACTACTGGAGTAGTTGTTTGTTATTAGCCTATGTCATCATGATCTCTTGGTTTTTCTGCACATAGTCGTATAGTGTAAAATAACTATATTTTCGGTGCACAGAAGTTGCTTTTGCTAGGAAAGTGAATTATTGTGGGAGCGAGGGAATTATGCATTTTGTTCCAATATATTGAAGTCTTAAGCTTGAAAGTCACAAAAACATTAGGATCTTAGCTTGATTTTTTTCTATAATAATAACGTAATCCATATAGTTCATGATGAAAATCCCAGGTATTAGTTACTGTTATAAGATGTAAAAACTTGGATATAATTTGATCCAATAAGTTACAGGATTGATACTTACTAGTACGATATGATGTCTAGCTCTGAAGTATCCTGTTATTACTAGGCCATTTTATTTTTTCCAAAATGTAAGTTGATTATAGATTCTAAACAGGGCCTGCATCATCTTAAACCCAAAATTTTAGGTGTAGATCTTTATCTCAAGTTCACATTATGCACATCAGTTCTATTTTTAGGAATTTTTAGACAAAAGTACAATTTTTAGAACTTAATTACTAAACATAGCAACATTTTAGCAAAATAATCCTATATAGAGAAAAACACAAGTTAAATTACAAACATAGCAAAAACATAACAATATTTTCTCATAACATACCAAATCCTTACATTCTTCCTTTTATTTTCCCCACTATCACTTTTGCTCCTCTCATTTCCCCCTATTTTACTTTTCCTCCTACCATTTCCTCCAATTTCACTTTTGCACATCCTATTTCCCCTAATTTCATTTTTCCTCATCTCATCCTCACCGTATCTCGTTGTTTCTCGATGTTTCTCAACTACCAACTACCTCATATCTCGTCGTATCTTTCTGTATCTCACTGTATCTGCACTGTTCTGCACCGTATCTAATTATTTCTAGACTGTATTTAGCTGTTTCTAGACTGTTTTAACATTTGTTTCATTCCGTTTGTGCGTTGTTTCTCACTTTTTCTAAAATATTTTCACCTTTTTTGCGTTGTTTCACATTATTTTTTACATTTTATTTCGGAATTTTTCACTAGTTATTTCAGATTGTTTCAGCATTGTATCTCACTGTATCTGCACTATTTTTATTTTGTATCAAACTGTATCTCATTGTATCTACATTGTTCAGCATCGTTTCAGGTGGTTCTGCACCGTATCTAACTATTTCTAAATTGTATCTAGTTGTTTCTAGACTGTTTTAGCATTTGTTTCTTCCCGTTTGTTTGTTGTTTCTCATTGTTTCTAAACTATTTCACCTTTTTTGCATTGTTTCACATTATTTTTTACATTTTGTTTCGGACTTTTTCACTAGCTATTTTAGACTGTTTCAGCGTTGTATCTGCACTATTTTTGCTCTGTATCGAACCGTATCTAACTGTTCCTGCACCGTTTCAGGTTGTGTTCAGCACTGTATCAAAATGTTTCTTCATCATTTCAGCATTGTATATGCGTTGTTTCAAACTGTTTCTACATCGTTTCAGCAATGTATCTGCGCTGTTTCAGCACTGTATCTGCGTTGTTTCATAATATTTCTGCATCATTTCAGCATTGTATTCGCGCTGTTTCAAACTATATCTAATTGTTTCTGCACCGATTTAGGTTGTGTTCAGCACTGTATCTAACTGTTTCTGTACTGTTTCAGGTTGTTTCAGTACTGTATCTAAATCTAACTGTATCTCATTGTATCTGTGTTGTTTCAAACCGTTTCAGCACTGTTTCAAAATTGTTTCGGCGCTATTCAATCTATTTCAGACTGTTTAACAATGTTGTATTTATTTGGATCAGAAAAATCCAACAATTATGTAACTGTAATAATCAAGCATTTAGAAAATAAAAAATAAAAAAATTATGATGAAAAATGATATATAAATATATTTTCAAGGTCTAAAGTGACCATTTCTGTATCAGTAACAACCGTATCAACATTCAACAGCTCTATGAAACTACTTGTTGATATGTCGAAAAGCCGGCACCGGCTAAAATTTGAATGATACTGTTCTAGAAGCTTCTACAACTAACCTTAGAAAATAAACTATTCTTAAATAGTACAGCCACAGACAAGGAAGAAGAAACAAAGTATGGAAACAATAGCAACAGATTCAACGACTGAGATGATAGACTAGACTATTGAATTAACAATTGAGATAGGTGAACTGCCGGCTGAACTCTCTGGTGAGTGAGCATCGGTGTTGCTGCTACTCCGACGTGCTTCGGCGTCGCTGCTACGAGGTGACGAGATTTTGGTCGGCGATGGTGGCGCCACAGTAGAACAGTACAGAGTGCATTGGTGACGTTTTCCATTTCTGATCTGAGTATTTCCACCACTGATGAGTGTTAATTCTCTGTTCCTCTGCGCTCGTTCCCACTGGTGGTTCCACCGTTGTTGGTGGTGAGTTTTACAACTGATTTGGATCTGTATATGGTGGTGTTATATGTCTCACTGTTGGCGGTGGTGGTTTTGCCTATGTTGAGATACAACGACGGTGGTAGTTGTGGTATTTCTACTGGTGTTTAGATCGGTGATGGTGGTGGTGGAGTTATATGTTTGGATCTAAGAGAAGGAATTGGGGTAGCGGCTGATTTGTTTGGGGGGAAGTGGAGAAAGTGTTTTAGAATTTTTAGGAGAGGGGGTGTAAATATAATTATCAAAAATAAAAATATGCTAAAAAAAATATTGTTATACCTTGTTGTAATCACCTAATTTTTTACCCTCTTTCTAACAATTTCATCATTTTAGTGTCCAATTGATCTTCCTCTAAATATTTGAGTTTTAGTATTTTTAGTAGTTTTTATAAAATAAAAAAAAGTACAAAATAAGCGCACATACACTCGTAGGACATTTTATTAAATACGCTCATGAAAATAGGGCCTTTACTAATTTAACTTCAAAAATTGGGAAATTTTGATCAGCAGCCATTTTTGGACGCGCTCATTGATGACTATCCAGCGTTTCAAAATTCATTGAAGAATAGCCAAAAATTCGCGCGCACACTTAAGCTCCATTAGCGTTGGAAAAACACCCCAAACTAGTCTCATAACAAAAAACTGGGGCTTTGAACAAAACTATGGGACTGAAGCTTGTTCAAAGGTCCATAACAAAATAATCCCATAACAAAATAATGGGACCTTGAACTAACATGTTCAAAGGTCCCATTATTTTGTTATGGGACTTTATCCCATAACAAAATAATGAGATTTATTCCCATAACAAAGGTCCCATCAAAGGGATAAATCCCATTATTTTGTTATGGGACTTTATATATAAAGCTTCAGTCCCATAACAAAATGCTCCCCAGCATTTTGTTATGGGACTGAAGTTTTATACAAAGTCCCATAACAAAATGCTGGGGCCTTGAACAAAACTTGTTCAAAGCCCCAGTATTTTATACTGGGGTTAGTTTACTGAAGCTTCCCAGTATAAATACTGGGGCTTTGAACAAGTTTTGTTCAAAGTCCCAGTATTTATACTGGAATTTATCCGGAGATGGCTATTTCTCAGCGAATTTGTTTTTGACGACTATAAATCAATTAACGCGCTCCAAACAGGCCCTGCACGAAATTTTTACCAAAATATCCAGCTCCCTCACGTCACTTGCACCAGCACGTGACCATTTACATATACAGGCACATTTGTACCTTATCATTTACAAAAATAGCTACACACTCTCATACACTCACATGCCATCACATATCACACACATGCACATTTAAGACTATTATTGCACAACCCACTTTAGATTTCTTTGCCCTAAGCTTAGATTTCAGCACACACCAATATATAGTACTCCCTCTCCTTCATTCCAAAATGAGTGTTTGAGTTTGACTTGGTGCGGAGTTTAAGAAAATAAGAAATTTTTTTAAATTTTATGGTTTAAAATTAAAATTGTGTGTAATGTGGGCCAATACTTTTAGATCTTGTGGTCCAAAACAAATCTTATAATTTAAGAGTTACCAAATATGAAAAAAAACGCTCATTTTAGAATAAACAAAAAAGAAAAAGTAGACACTCATTTTGGGACGAAGAGAGAGTAATACATAAGCGCACACATTTGAATGGGGGACACAAAAAACACCTTTAGCACAAAACACTATGAATATTCCATCTTCTTCAGTGGGCAGCCGACGCTACTCCTCTGTTTAACATCTAAATTCCACCATTTTTAATCACTCCTCCATCATGACTACAACAATTTCATAATATTAATGTTACTGATATAACTTCACTCCTTAAATATTTCTTACCTCTGCTTAATTTTAGTTAAAAAAAATTGTAATTTCTTTATCATATTTTAGCTTCTCAAAGGACGAAAATTTGAAAGAAAAGTACAAAAACGGTCTACCGATTTGAAAACGTCATTGAGTTCTGGGTTTTCCATCCGAGTTTTGGTAGTTCCGGTTCCAGTTCCAGTTCCCGCTGCGTTTGTAGTTTCTTTTGGTGTTTGATTGTATTTTTTCGGTCGGGTTGCTATTCTGTCATGTTCCAACTAGACATATTCTTATCAATCAGAAAAGTTTTGCCACTTTAAAGGTCAATTTCTTCACTTTAACTTATATCTCAATTATTGGTATGTTTGACGTGATACGTGACTATTTTATGCTTTGGTTTGGTTCTGTGCTTATCATATGAGTTTAATGTTTGCAATTGGATAAAATTAATGCTTTTAATGATTAAATGAACATTGATGGTTAATTGAGATTTAAAGGGAAACTATCCATACACTATTATTGTTCAATTTTATGCCCATTTGTTTGATCGCGAGACGAGAAAAAAAGTGAAAAAAAGACGAGAAAAACTTATCAAACTTACCTTGCGATGGGTTGACAGCGAAATAAAGATGGAGTCGCCGGAGTAAGTGGCGTCGACGGTGTAGTAGTGAAGGAGACGAAGAGGCAGTAAGGGAGATGTGTTTTGTTTGGTGTGGAATTGTTTGGTGTGGAGTGTGCTATATATTACTTACACTGAAGGAGTATGAAAATTTTCCCCTTCAGCTTGGCGAGGGAATTCCCAAGCCGGTGTTAATTTTTAAATTTTTTTTGTTGGGGTGAGTGAAAGTATAACACTTATTTCTAGTATCCGGAAAGGAGTAGTTTTTATTTACTACATGAAGAGGGGAGTCCCTCGCCATTTACTTGGCAGATCTGAGTATTTTTATTGGAGAGGGAATTCCCTCTCCAATCAGGAAGAGAAAATTGTCCCTCTCCAATCAGGAGAGAGAAAATTATAATTTTCACTATTTTTATTGGAGAGGGAATTCCCTCTCCAATCAGGATCTCCTGATTGGAGAGGGAATTCCCTCTCCAATAAAAATAGTGAAAATTATAATTTTCTCTTTCCTGATTGGAGAGGGAATTCCCTCTCCAATTAGGAGAGAGAAAATTTTGTCCTGCAGTTTGGCGAGGGAATTCCCAAGCCGGTTTCAACTTTTTTATTTTATTCGATTGGGCGAGTGAAAGTTTATGTTTGGAGAGGGAATTCCTTCTCCAATTTTTCGAGAAGGAATTCCCTCTCCAAACAGTCCCTCGGAATATCAACAAATTCTAGTAGTGTCGTGTGTTTGTGTGCCAATATTATTTATGTACTTATTTATTCCGGTGGGATGTCCCGATTTATAAAAGATGTAAAAGGTGGCAGTTCGTGAGAAGACTCGGGATATCGGGTGAGCTTTAGTGTAGGATAGTATAGTTTTTTTTTTTGACATTGTAACAGACTGTACATAAACTTTATCTGTGTGTGCCTGTATGTCTGTGTGTTTCAGTCAAACATTTCTCAAAAGCCGACAAAGATCAAATGAGCAGATATGCATAGCATAGGGTCGGGGAATGCCTAATACCTTCTCCTCGATCAATAGAACCTCCGCACTCGAATCTCTAATTTTTCAAAAACCAGTTAATCGGATGTCAGTATTTTTAAAAGTGGTTTTCCTTCAAAATAAATTAATAATAAATAAATAAATAAAAATGATAAATAAAAAGAATTGCAAATATTTGTGAAAAGTTGATTATGTGTCCTGCCACTCCTAGTTGACGTACTTTCTTCACTTTTTAATGTTGGTGGCGACTCTGAAAACCTTTCAAAAACCTCTTTTGAGTCGCTACTTGTTTTTTTTTTTAATTTCGGAAAAAATGGGAGCGACACTTATAATTTGAAAAGTATTATTTTTTTGTAATTAAGGGGTCAAATTTATATATTTGTGTAAAAAAATCTTATTTTAAATGTACCAAAAGGAAAAGAAAAAAAAATGTATGAGGCTCTGGTCTTTAGTTTATCCACACACACGGAGACTATCCACATCAAAATCAAAGCTACAACCACAGAAGAACGAAAGAGGCATTTCCAATAGTAACCAACTAGAAGGTAATTACAGAAAGAGGGGAACTTGCATCCAATGATCAGCCATAGCAAAATGATTGTAAAGGAATACATCGACAACTCCCTATACAACTATACTTGCCAAAAAATTTCATAACTCGAGGCACGTAGATCCACCCATCACTGTTTTCCTATTCATAAGTTTGCATCAATTAAGCTAGCGTTTGGACATAGATTTGATTGAAACTTGAAAATTTGAGTTTTTGAGATTGGGTTGAAAAGTAACTTAAAGTTGTGTTTGGGCATGCATTTTAATTGAAAAAAAATTGAAGTTTTGTGAACGGTAAAAAATATTTTTCCCAAAAACTTTCAAAGACTGATTGAGAATTTGAATCTTGGTTTCAAAATCTGGCCAATTTTATAAACAAACAGTTTTTTCAAAAACTACCCCAAGTTTTATATCCAAAGGAGTCTGCCTACTTTCGACGAGTTTTTTTTGCAATTTCATCCATCTTCTATAACCTGATACATTTGGACTAATCTCATGTTACATACTTCCATTTTATCTCTAAATTCTTTTGAGTATTCATACTTTCTTTTTAGATCTATTTGTAGGATTATGGAATACAACTGATGCCCTTAAGGGGTCGTTTGGTAGAAAAATAAATTATATATGGATTAACAATACATGGATTATTAGTGCATGAATTAGTAATTGTAATCACCTAATTTTGGCACCAAAAATACAAAAAATGCATAAAATATATGTGTTAATTGTTATGTGATTTTACCGTTTCTTTTGACTATTTTAGTAAAATGCCAAAAATTACCCTAAATAAATAAATAAATAAAAGATGGTTGCATTTGTGAGTAATGTTTAGTTGATTTCTCTTTTGTATCAGTGAGAATATTTGTTGCGTATTTCTATTAATTGTGTGGTTTAATTAATTAATGGTGCTTATGTAGGATATAGTAATTTTGTATTTAAATAGCCATCTAAATGTAAATGTAGAATAGTCAGCCCAATATTGCAACCCACTAGCCCAATTCCACTTGACCCGTCCAAGCCCATAGTATAAAAGTTCCAAACTTCCCCATTTTTCTCCTCACACCACTCAAACCATCAGACAAGAGAGGAACCCATATCCCTTTTCGACCCGTCGCCGTCAACCACCACTGACAACGGCGGCGACACCTCTTCCCGGCCAAAATTTACATCGGCTGACGCCTATTTATCTCCTCTCTTCATTTCCCAGGTCAATTCCCCATAAATCCAACTGGAACGGCGTAAATCGAGGTTCAAAGATTCGAATGAAACCCTTTTCCGGTGACCCATTTGTTTCTCCGGTGGGATTTTACGTGGTACGCACAGTTTCCTTTCTCTTCTTTCCGTTATTTCCTTCTTCTAGCTGAAACGACCCCAAATGGGATCGTTTCCGTTAGAAGACGAAGGTGACGGATCCGATGGTCTAAATATGGTATCGGGCTGTTCCGTTTTGAGTGGGTGTATTATGCTTGATGCGTGTGTATGTGTGACTGTTTTGGTTTGGGGAGTTTCGTATGATGATGATGATATGGTGAGGGCAGCCGTGATGGTGTTCTTTCGACGTCGAGGCAGTTTGTCTCTGCGCAAGGGAGGTGTAATAGTGGCGTTGTGATGTTGCTAGCAAGGTTGTGATGGGAGTTGTAGTGTTGTTACTATGATGGTGAGACAGTGAGGGAGATTGATGTGGAGGTGAGTCCGTGATGGTGATCTTGGAGAGAACGGATATGCAACAGCTATGTTGTTGTGCTCGGGGTGTTGGTGAATAGTTTGGTGATCGCTCGGAGAATTCTATGATGCCGAGGTGACGACAGTGATGCCGAGGGCATGGAGGCAGCGAGGCTGCGACAGTGATGTCGTGTGTAAGGACTGAAATGGCTTTTCCCAGGCACGATGGTTGTGATTACAATAGAGTCAAGGGATGTGATGTTGCTGCGATGATGAGGATACGGTTTTGAGGCAGTAGCTCAGGACTGACAAGGCAGCGGAGCATTGAAGCAGTGGACGATCAGAGTCGTAGTGATGCAGCGGCACGATGATAGTTCGGGAACAATTAGCAAACTGGTTAGAGTTAGAAAACTCTATTACTTGATTTCTTTCTTGTTTAGTCTTGAAAAGAAAAGGAAATAGAAAGAGTAAATTGTTTCAATTGTTGAGAAAATAGGTTGGTCCGACTGTGAAAATCAATATATACATGTTGTTGTTTCGTAATTATGATCTCGTGTCGAGTTATGTTGAATGGTGTATGCATATGATTGTTCATCCGAATAATACTCAGTTAGGTTGTAGTTTGTTCAAATGCTCATGTTTTGGTTGAATAAATCTGTCCGATTTGTTTGTTTATTCATAGTCTAAATGTATAAGTTGGCGTCTGAAGCACGAAACTGGAATGGAACTTAGTTGTTGACTGTGTATTTGATCCGTATGTTGATTTAGTTGTTCAAGATGTTCAGTCCTATGAGTTTAAATATACGGTCGTGATCAATCTTTGTTCCAAGCGTGCAGGTGTGTATGTATGTCTCTGATTGAGTTGTTCAAAGTCTTTTGTTTCAAGTTTGGTTGTGAACTCTATTTAGTGTTTGTGTATGAATAAATTTGTTGCTGTGAATTGTTTGGGGTCTGAGGCATTTTGTAGTTGGGAGGAATGAAGTAGCTCCCTGGTTCATTTTGGTTTTTGAGAGCCTGGGATTGCTTTAGTAGAACTTAGGAAGTCAGATGTATGGTCTGTTGTTAGAGCTTTGTTTCAGATTTGTTAAATTGTTCTTAGGTGGACTTAGTCCACTCAATTTAGTTTGGTTGTGATGGGTTTGATTTGCTTAGATAGTTAGGATGACATAGGGTTGATGATGTCAAAAAATGAGGCAAGGAAAGTACATGGGTGGCAGCATAGTTCTGTCCTTTTTTTGGGTTCTGGTACAAGCCTTGCATGCAAGGCAATTATGGGCTGAAATCTGATGAGTGAGGAGGGCACATGGGCTAGTCCTTGGCACTAGTACACACCCACTTCCCTCTCTATTTCAAGGGAGTTTTCACTCTCTTTTAAAGGGCATATCTGAACCAAAGGGGAAAAAATATAGCAAACAGAAAATTGAGAGACACAGAGAACACACACGAAATCTGAGAGCTAACAGACACAGACAAGAGCTGAACCATGACCTCTTTCTCTTAAAAAAGAAGATCTGAATATACACACACGAAAATCTGAGAGAACACACACAAGAGAGCTAAAAAAAAACACATCTGAGACACGAAATCTGGGAGAGAACACTTCACAGAAAAGCGAAACAAAAAGAAGAGAGTTTGTGTACAGATCTTAAGGATTAGGAGGCAAGGGTTCAAGGGTTTTTTTTTCTTTTTGTTGGTTTATCTTAAGGTTTGGTGTTGTTGCTAGTAGCTTGGGGTTTGTTGCTGGGTCACTCTGTGTTGCTGCTTGTTTTGCTTTGTATGTCATTGATGTTGCTGGGAGCTGTTGGCTTTAGGTAAGTCTTCAAGCCATTCTTTGAATGTTGTATACACTTGATATTTAATTGAAGGCTTTGGAATGAATTACCGCCTGTTTAAGGCCCATTTACTCATGTTTGCTTACCTGCTTTTCATGCTATGTTTGAGATGAGAATATTAGAAATATTTATTTTTGTTCGATTCTATTTTGCTATAATAGACCACGTGTTGGACAAAACTTAAATATAATGATGTAACTTAACTTGAAATTTCAGATCTGGATATGGTTTTTTAAACTTGACAATCTGGACATTTCTTAAAGATGATGTTCATCGCACCTATTAAAAACTGGATTAAAAGAAAATGTGAATAACTTATGCAAACGGTATGAATCTGAAAGAAAAAATGCAAAAATGAGACACCAAGCGCAGATGTTTTGAATACAACTTGTTTGTAAACTAGCTTTCAGAAAACGCTAATAAGGCAGCAAGCCATTTCATTTTGATAATCTTGGATCTAAATGTCCCATAAATAGGTAGTTATTTTTTCGCAATAAATTAGTCAAATTGAGAATTAAAATGCCATATTGAATAAAGGAAACTAACACGATTAGGCAGATTTAGGCCGAAACAATAAAATCAAGTCGCTCAAATGTTTATATGGAGCTCATTTTATTGGAAATTCGAGCGGATATCGTGTTCGTGGTTAATTTCCAATAGAGTATCCATCAATGAACAACTGAATTTCTACATGAAACTCGATTAAATTAGAAGATTTCACTCGAGCGGGTGCTCGCGTGATTATATCTAACCGAGTCTTCATTTGAATGAATGGACGATTTTATGTTAAAAATAAAAGTGTAATAAATGTACAATGTTTACACGAAACTCATTTATATCAAGATTCGAATGGACAACGCATCCACGGTTAATCTTTGATAGAGTTTTCGTCAATGAACAAGCGACTTTCATCTGAATCAAAGTGTAACAAATAATAATATGGCAATTAAACAAACAAACAATAATTCACAAGCCGGAGAGCGTCAATAAAGCAACTGTGACTGGCACAGGACTCGAGGGTGCCTAACACCTTCCCGAGAGTCAACCGAGATCCTTACCCGGAACTCTGACGCAGACCACTTATGAGTCATAGGTGTTCCAAGGTACCTCTTTGGTGACTTGGCACACCTTTGAACTATGTCAAGTGGCGACTCCGAAAAATCTCTAAATAATTCGGTACCTTAAAACACCTAACCTAAGTCACAACCTACCTTTTTATTTATTTATTTTTAGTAAATTTTAGGGCCGTGACAGCTTGGCGACTCCGCTGGGGAAAATTAGAATCTCAGGCTTTAATCATTGTCGCTTTTAGTCTTGTGAATATTTGTTTGTTTGTTTGCCATGTTTTGAATGTTACTGCTTTAATATTTATCTGAACTGTATATAAACTGTCTCCTCTCGCGCACCCTCTGAGTCTCTGATATATATATACCAGTATTGCTTTCAGCATCTGGGAAACCTTCTTACACAAAATTGCCCATGATTTAGGAGGACGGTGTGTCGGGGTTAAGTCGGAGACACTGTTGCCGAACAACCTTGATGCGCTTTCCGCCCGGTTTGTCCACCGGGTTCTGAGCCAGTCTAGACACCGAGTCAATTTTGTCACCCAGAGTTAAGCCTTTAGGCCCGATTTATCTGCATTTCATTTGATGACTTAGTGAGGTGCGGTACGCCGGTACTGCATTTGTCTAGGCTGACCTCCTTCGTGTCAAGATGGGACTCACATCCTAGAAAGACACATTTATGGCATTTTCTGTGTTGCATATGTTCGGAAGGTTGTTATGCTGACCGTTATTGGTTTGAGGGGTCGGGGTATACTGAAATGGATACAAATGGAAAAAAAAAAAAAGTGTCATCATTATTTTTACGTCGTTATAATGGCGAATTTTTTTAGGTTATTGTGCCAAAATCCATAAAAAGGGTTTTCTTCGAGTCAAAATATATTATTGTGTCGCTATAATGCCGAATTTTCTTTAGGTCATTCGTGTTTAAGTCAGGTCTCACAGTCTAGCCTAAAATATTGAAAATAATTTTTTATGCCGTTATAATGGCGAAACTTTTTGGAATTTTTAAAATTTTGTGTCTAAATGTGTGTCAAAGGGTTCTTTAATTTTGTCCGGTTTTTACATCATTACGACGACTGTCCAAATATGAGTCAAGGATCTTATCCCAAGTTGTCAAATAAACTATCATTTTAATGCTGTCGTAATGACGAATCATCCGGAATTTGTGTCAATTTTATACCTTTATCCAAGTCGTAAAAAAAAATTAATTAAAAAATGGTGGTTTGAGTCTCAAGTCTGAAAAAAAAAATATTTTAGTCGTCATTTAAGTCATTGTAACGACGAATATTTTTTAGAGTCTTGTGTTTAGTTCCGTATTCGGTTTTGACCCGAATTTATTTTTGAAAAAAATAATTTGTTGTCACTATAACGGTGAAACTTTTAGAACCCTTTCTGTTTGTCTAGGTCCGTGTTCGGGTTTTGGCCCGAGTTTGTTTTTGAAAAAATAATTTGTTGTGGTTATAATGGCAAAAGTTTTGGAACCCTTTATGTTTGCCTAGGTCTGCGTCCGGGTTTCATCCCGAGTCTCAAAATAATTTTTGGTCATCAGTTTATGTTATAATGACAAATTTTTTTTAAATGTTCCTGTGTTTGAGTCTGTGTTTTGATTTTACCCTAAGTATGAGAATAATTTTTCTTCTTTTATGCCAAATGGCAAAATTTTGTTAATCATTCATGTGTCTTGTGTCTGTCATTTTGTATCCTAGTTTTTCTCTAATTCTATAAATACCCAGACGTCGTGTTTTTATTTTTTTTTACTCTTGTCTTGTGTCATTGTTTAAATTATGTCAGTTGTTTCAAGAAACATGATTAAAAGTAAAAGGATAAGAAAAGAAAAAAAAAGGGAAAGAAAAGAAAGTCAAGCTTGTTTGTTATCTCGAATTACGTGTCGTCTACGATTTGCGTCCTGACTTTTCTCAACGCAATACGTAGTCAATATTTTTGGGATAGGGTCGGTACAAGCGGCATACGCTGTGAACCTTTTCGGGATGACGCATAACAACCATAAGCTTGTCAATGTGTATTTTGTGCTAACCCAATTTGTTTGCAACAATTGTTTGGACCTCTGCGGTAACTTGGACAGACATTCTGGCATCATATCCCCCATACACAACAGCATCAATGCAACCCGTGATCATGATATCTAAAGGTGGAAATTCTGAGTTCGGCGCTCACGAGCGTTTGATTGAGTTGAATGAAAAGTTGACCGAAGAGGTCAAAAATCTGAAACGGTTGATGGCCGAGCAGAATGAGAGGTTGACTAAAGAGGTCCAAAATCTGAAACAGTTAGTGGCTGACATGTATCTCGCCACTACTTCGGGACAGACAGCTCTTCCCATGCCAGCTAGTCTCACAAGTCTTGCACCGAGCATCGTGCATCAGGCACAAAACCCGCCTACAACAGTTGAGGACTCTCAGTATTCTCCCAACTCTCCTCACTACTATAATGAATCAAAAGTGGCAGGATCCTCCACAGTGTGTCCTCTGGCACCACCATCTCCACTTGCTCCACCCTCGGCCTCTGCTCCACAATTCACTTGCCTAGCTAGGCCAGAGAGTCTTGCGAAAGAAAGACAAATGGAACAAAGTCCCAGAAAACAGAGCGAGAGACAGTGCAAACAACCTCACTCACACCCCCAAACTCCACAAAAGCATCATCAGCACCACCACTCCTTACATGATCCAAAATACTCCACCCCAATACTCAATCCATACAGTGCAGTCATATGCTCCAATATCGTCTTATCCGCAATGGCGCGCTCCAGCCCCACATCCTATATATCCTATTCACCAAGCTCCACATAACCAATTCCAGCCTCCACCGAACTTCCCTCACCGACCAAGAGGTCCTTCAGGTTTTCGCCCAAAAGTTGAGTACAAAAAGGTGCATCAAGCGAAAAAGAATGAGTTCACGCCAATTGGAGAATCTTATGCCAAACTTTTTCAGAAGTTGCAAGCTTTGGACATACTGAAACCGATCAACGGAGGAATGCATCCTAGGGATAGGGTTGACGACTCTCGTCAATGTGCTTACCATTCAGGTGTACCGGGGCATGACACTGAGGATTGTCATTTTCTCAAGAAGGACATCCAAGCTTTGATTGATAACGGCCAGATTCAAGTTGAGGTTTCAGATGCACCATATATAAACCAGAACTCATTGCCTGTCTGTGATGATGTGCATATGGTCGGTATGGTATGTGGAGAAGATTTGAGAGCTAAATCTGCAATGCCGATAGTACCTGTTGGTGATGATTCAATCGAGGCCAACAAAATGCTAGTGACAATGAACTGTCTTCCTGAAATCGAGCTTGGGGTAGCAGACAGAATAAGGGGTGGAGAAATGAAGAAGACGAACATGTCTCTGGAGAAGCCAATTCCAAATCTTACCCGGTCATTCATCAGTCCCAAAGAAGTGAAGTCTACCCTGATGGGACTTGGAGAAAATGAGGAAAAGAATAAGATATTGCCAGATTCAGGGAATTTCTTTGGTATCAGCATGGTACATCCTTATGAAGGACTCAACAATGCCTAACACAGGAAAACTAGCCCTGACTTGCAATTGAGTGAATGTGAAATATTGTAGCTTGTTTTGCTAATCTTTCTGTGTACTTGGTTATTTAAGGGTTGTAATCCAAGTGCATTATTTTGCTTGTTTTGATGTTCAAACCCTTCTATCTTTGATTCAATGAAAAGCGAGATCCTTTTCTCGTCTCAACATTATGTTTCTTATTTTCTCTTTTGGTCTTTGTTTCTTTAGTATTCTGTTTTATGTTTTGTCGACCTTAATAACATGACATGCGTGCGGAATTTACGTCTTGATCTAAACACGCGCTCTGCCATTGTGAGCTATCTGAGTAGTAAAGAGGGATAAAAAAGGGATTGAAATAAGTTGGGAATTAATCAGAAGTCATCCAATAAAGGAGATCGATGAGAAGTTCAAAATCGTGCACGGTCGCTTCGACCGAATTTGAAATACCAGTTTTGAGAACCATCACTGAAGCAGAAGTCGAGGACAGTGTGGATAAATCCAGGTCAATTCATTGAATCATTATTTGTGCGAGGCATTCTCGGGTCGGGATGACGAACGGCTTTCGTTTTTCTTCTACCCAAATACTATGTCTTTTTGTCAGCCCTCTTTTAGCCTTGTTCTGTGTTTTCTTTGGCCTGCCCTCCCTTGGAATCAATTTGATATGACTAAAGAAAAGAAAAAAAGAAAAGAAAAAAAATCAAAAGAAAACAAAATAAAATCTACCTCAGCGGTAGAGCTACGTCTGACCTGATTCCTCTCAAAAGGATACGTAGGCAACCATTCGGGTGCGGTCATAACAGGAAAAAGTTCATTTTTTCCCTGTTCATATTGACGCAAAACTTGCCTCCAAGTTTGCGGCAAACGTCAAAAGAAATTTTGTTCCCCATTCCATGCTAAACTGGGGCAGAAGTTTGTTTTTATTTTATTTTATAAATAAAATAAAATAAAAACAAACTTCTATTTTTGTTGTACCATCTACTCATATGTTTTAAGGGATGTTTGGTATATCAGTCTCGAAGTCGAAAAAAAAAAAAACTCAAAGCGCCCCAGTTTATCCTAAACTGGGGCAGAAGTTTATTTTTAAGAAAAAAAAGAGAAAAGGAGAAAGTCAATTCCTTTTGCTTTCTTTGTGTTCATCTCGGGGGAAGTCTCAATATCCCCTATGTTTGCATATCAGAAAATTCAAAAGATAATTCCTCGGTTTTTCAATAAATTGGGGCCTCAGTTAGTTGTTATTTTTAAAAAAAAAATTATTCCAAGTGTTGTAATATTTTACCAAGTCACTTCATGAGATGCTTTCATACCGATCTTCAAACCAAAGGAAAAAGAAAAAAAAAAAGAACAAGAGAAAAGAAAAAAGGAAAAAAAAAAATCCCCAATTTGCCTAAACTGGGGAAAAAGTTTGGTTTATTTTTCAAAAGCGGTGATTTCAAATCTTATAATGCTCATTCTAGTCGTCTCATGAGATGTTTCTGAGTTTTTATGCTGAACCCCTTTCTTCATACCCAAACCAAACCCAATGTTACAGTCCAAATAAAAACCCTTCTGACCGATCATTGAGAATGTCAAGCCGAGTAGGATATCAAAGGATAAGTTCTATGCTGTAAAGTCGCATTCGTATAAGCCGACAATCGCATTTAGGAGTTGGGAGCACCAAGGTCATTAAAGGAGAAAGTCTGGGAAATCAAGATAAAGGCCAAAATTGAAGAAAGAAAAGAAAGACGGGGTCGAGCAGCAAGGAAAGATCGGAGGTCGATTGGGAAAAGAGCGAAAAAAAAAAAAATGAAGTCTTGTCGGTGAAAACCTGAAAAGGCGCTGCAAGGCAATAGTGAGTTAAAAGAACAAAGAGAGAGGCTAGTTGGTGAAAACCCGAAAGGGCACTACCAGTCGAATGAGGGTTGTGGAAGTCATCATCAAGTTCGGGTTGAGCAAAGTTGTCAAACTGGGAGCAATTTCAGGAATACCCTGTGTGAACGGATCAAGTGTCGATTCCAAGATGCATGTCATGTTTTACTAAGGTTGTCGTTTCACCTCCAAATAAGTTTCTTCTATCTATCAGGGACATCTTTCGTTCGATGTCTCATTTTGAGTTTCTTCACTTTCCTTTTCATTCATTTCTTTCTCATTATTTTCGGGCATTCAGAAAGGTTTGCAAAGCTTGTCTACAAGTTTCAGTTGTACCAGAAAGGTTCGGAATGGGAGCCTAATACCAAGATTGTACCATGAAGATCACCAAGAAACCGTTTGTTATTTCTACAAGGTGTGATCAAGACCGGTATGAGAATGTGGGTTGGGAAGTGTGAGAACAAAACTACATCAAGTCAGTTGCTCGTCGGGGACAAACTTGAAAAGCAGAAAAAGAAATAAAGAAAGAAATCAGGGACCATCTGAGCAGGGAGCAGTGGTTTTCAACTTTCAAGACAAGAACCATTGGGATAATGGGATAGAATTTTCAACTTTAAACACAAAACCCATTGGGATGATGGGATTCAAGTTTCAGCGCAAGACCCGTTGGGATAATGGGATAGAATTTTCAACTCTAAACACAAGACCCATTGGGATGATGGGATTCAAGTTTCAACGCAAGACCCCTTGGGATAATGGGATTCCTCTTTAAGAACAAGACCCATCAGAGTGATGGTTTTCAATTTCCAGCATAAGCAAGACCCATCAGAGTGATGGTTTTTAAATTCCAACAAAAGCAAGACCCATCAGAGTGATGGTTTTCAATTTACAGCAGAAGCAAGACCCATCAGAGTGATGGTTTTCAATTTTCAGAAGAAGCAGAACCCATCAGAGTGATATTTTTCAATTTCCAGCAGATTCAAGACCCATCAGAGTGATGGTTTTTAATTTTCAGTCAAAGCAAGATCCATCAGAGTGATGATTTTTCAATTCAGCAAGAACAAGACCCATCAGAGTGATGGTTTTCAATTCAGCAAGAGCAAGATCCATCAGAGTGATGGTCTTTCAATTCAGCATGAACAAGACCCGTCAGAGTGATTGGTTTAGCAAGACCCATCAGAGTGATGGTTTTTAATTTTCAGTCAGAGCAAGATCCATCAGAGTGATGATCTTCAATTTCCAGTACAAGCAAGATCCATCAGAGTGATGGTCTTTCAATTCAGCATGAACAAGACCCGTCAGAGTGATGGTTTAGCAAGACCCATCAGAGTGATGGTTTTCAATTCCCAGCATAAGCAAGACCCATCAGAGTGATGATTTTTCAATTTTCAGCAAAAGCAAGACTCATCGGGGTGATGGTTTGCAATTAAGTAAAAAAAAAAATAAGACCCGTCAGAGTGATGGTTTTCAATTCAGCAGAAGCCAGACCCATCAGAGTGATGGTTTTCAATTTCCAGCATAAGCAAGACCCATCAGAGTGATGGTTTCTAATTTTCAACAAAAAGCAAGACCCGCCAGAGTGGTGGTTCCAGTTTTATCTTTCAAGTCGAAGCCCGTCAAAGCGGCAATTTCATTCAAGTCAAAGTTCGTCAAAGCGGCAATTTCATTCAATTTCAAAGCCGGTCAAAGCGGCAATTTCATTCAAGTCAAAGCCCGTCAAAGCGGCAATTTCAATTTTCAAGTCAAAGCCCGTCAAAGCGGCAATTTCAAGTTTTCAAGACTACTTTGGTAATGGGAGCTTCGGACCAGTTTATCAGCTTGGGAAGCATGAAGAAGTTAGCTTAGGAATTGTAATTTTACATTTCAAATGTTATATTTTCATTTTTCCTTTGTAAAGCAGTGACCACCAGCCAGCTAGCCAGCAACCAGCGACAGTGACCAGCAGCAACAACTCTAGTGTGTCAAAGTGTCTTGTGTCAGTCCGGGTAAGTCTAGGAGCGTCGAGTCAGTCCCAGTTAGTTCTGAAAGTGTTTAGAGTTAGTCTGTGTATATCTAAAGAGTGCTTAGTGTTAGTCTAGAAGAGTCCAGTGTCTGTCTAAATGCGGTAGTCCCAGCTATCGCACGTGAGGAACTACCCTGACCTGATTCCTTGGTCCGGGGATATGTAGGTAGCCTTGTTCTTGGTTAGAACCAAAAGGTCAAGGTACGGTCACAATTTTGTAAGCGTGTTCTCGGCTAGAACCGAAAAGCCAAATTTAGTTGTCGATTACTTCTTTGTCCGAAAACTCTTCGTGTTCCTGAACAAAGAGGGGCAGCTGTAATCACCTAATTTTGGCACCAAAAATACAAAAAATGCATAAAATATATGTGTTAATTGTTATGTGATTTTACCGTTTCTTTTGACTATTTTAGTAAAATGCCAAAAATTACCCTAAATAAATAAATAAATAAAAGATGGTTGCATTTGTGAGTAATGTTTAGTTGATTTCTCTTTTGTATCAGTGAGAATATTTGTTGCGTATTTCTATTAATTGTGTGGTTTAATTAATTAATGGTGCTTATGTAGGATATAGTAATTTTGTATTTAAATAGCCATCTAAATGTAAATGTAGAATAGTCAGCCCAATATTGCAACCGACTAGCCCAATTCCACTTGACCCGTCCAAGCCCATAGTATAAAAGTTCCAAACTTCCCCATTTTTCTCCTCACACCACTCAAACCATCAGACAAGAGAGGAACCCCTATCCCTTTTCGACCCATCGCCGTCAACCACCACTGACAACGGCGGCGACACCTCTTCCCGGCCAAAATTTACATCGGCTGACGCCTATTTATCTCCTCTCTTCATTTCCCAGGTCAATTCCCCATAAATCCAACTGGAACGGCGTAAATCGAGGTTCAAAGATTCGAATGAAACCCTTTTCCGGTGAACCATTTGTTTCTCCGGTGGGATTTTACGTGGTACGCTGATTCCTTTCTCTTCTTTCCGTTATTTCCTTCTTCTAGCTGAAACGACCCCCACCCCAAATGGGATCGTTTCCGTTAGAAGATGAAGGTGACGGATCCGATGGTCTAAATATGGTATCGGGCTGTTCCGTTTTGAGTGGGTGTATTATGCTTGATGCGTGTGTGTGTGTGACTGTTTTGGTTTGGGGAGTTTCGTATGGTGATGATGATATGGTGAGGGCAGCCGTGATGGTGTTCTTTCGACGTCGAGGCAGTTTGTCTCTGCGCAAGGGAGGTGTAATAGTGGCGTTGTGATGTTGCTAGCAAGGTTGTGATGGAAGTTGTAGTGTTGTTACTATGATGGTGAGACAGTGAGGGAGATTGATGTGGAGGTGAGTCCGTGATGGTGATCTTGGAGAGAACGGATATGCAACAGCTATGTTGTTGTGCTCGGGGTGTTGGTGAATAGTTTGGTGATCGCTCGGAGAATTCTATGATGCCGAGGTGACGACAGTGATGCCGAGGGCATGAAGGCAGCGAGGCTGCGACAGTGATGTCGTGTGTAAGGACTGAAATGGCTTTTCCCAGGCACGATGGTTGTGATTACAATAGAGTCAAGGGATGTGATGTTGCTGCGATGATGAGGATACGGTTTTGAGGCAGTAGCTCAGGGCTGACAAGGCAGCGGAGCATTGAAGCAGTGGACGATCAGAGTCGTAGTGATGCAGCGGCACGATGATAGTTCGGGAACAATTAGCAAACTGGTTAGAGTTAGAAAACTCTATTACTTGATTTCTTTCTTATTTAGTCTTGAAAAGAAAAGGAAATAGAAAGAGTAAATTGTTTCAATTGTTGAGAAAATAGGTTGGTCCGACTGTGAAAATCAATATATACATGTTGTTGTTTCGTAATTATGATCTCGTGTCGAGTTATGTTGAATGGTGTATGCATATGATTGTTCATCCGAATAATACTCAGTTAGGTTGTAGTTTGTTCAAATGCTCATGTTTTGGTTGAATAAATCTGTCCGATTTGTTTGTTTATTCATAGTCTAAATGTATAAGTTAGCGTCTGAAGCACGAAACTGGAATGGAACTTAGTTGTTGACTGTGTATTTGATCCGTATGTTGATTTAGTTGTTCAAGATGTTCAGTCCTATGAGTTTAAATATACAGTCGTGATCAATCTTTGTTCCAAGCGTGCAGGTGTGTATGTATGTCTCTGATTGAGTTGTTCAAAGTCTTTTGTTTCAAGTTTGGTTGTGAACTCTATTTAGTGTGTGTGTATGAATAAATTTGTTGCTGTGAATTGTTTGGGGCCTGAGGCATTTTGTAGTTGGGAGGAATGAAGTAGCTCCCTGGTTCATTTTGGTTTTTGAGAGCCTGGGATTGCTTTAGTAGAACTTAGGAAGTCAGATGTATGGTCTGTTGTTAGAGCTTTGTTTCAGATTTGTTAAATTGTTCTTAGGTGGACTTAGTCCACTCAATTTAGTTTGGTTGTGATGGGTTTGATTTGCTTAGATAGTTAGGATGACATAGGGTTGATGATGTCAAAAAATGAGGCAAGGAAAGTACATGGGTGGCAGCATAGTTCTGTCCTTTTTTTGGGTTCTGGTACAAGCCTTGCATGCAAGGCAATTATGGGCTGAAATCTGATGAGTGAGGAGGGCACATGGGCTAGTCCTTGGCACTAGTACACACCCACTTCCCTCTCTATTTCAAGGGAGTTTTCACTCTCTTTTAAAGGGCATATCTGAACCAAAGGGGAAAAAATATAGCAAACAGAAAATTGAGAGACACAGAGAACACACACGAAATCTGAGAGCTAACAGACACAGACAAGAGCTGAACCATGACCTCTTTCTCTTAAAAAAGAAGATCTGAATATACACACACGAAAATCTGAGAGAACACACACAAGAGAGCTAAAAAAAAAACACATCTGAGACACGAAATCTGGGAGAGAACACTTCACAGAAAAGCGAAACAAAAAGAAGAGAGTTTGTGTACAGATCTTAAGGATTAGGAGGCAAGGGTTCAAGGGTTTTTTTTTCTTTCTGTTGGTTTATCTTAAGGTTTGGTGTTGTTGCTAGTAGCTTGGGGTTTGTTGCTGGGTCACTCTGTGTTGCTGCTTGTTTTGCTTTGTATGTCATTGATGTTGCTGGGAGCTGTTGGCTTTAGGTAAGTCTTCAAGCCATTCTTTGAATGTTGTATACACTTGATATTTAATTGAAGGCTTTGGAATGAATTACCGCCTGTTTAAGGCCCATTTACTCATGTTTGCTTACCTGCTTTTCATGCTATGTTTGAGATGAGAATATTAGAAATATTTATTTTTGTTCGATTCTATTTTGCTATAATAGACCACGTGTTGGACAAAACTTAAATATAATGATGTAACTTGACTTGAAATTTCAGATCTGGATATGGTTTTTTAAACTTGAAAATCTGGACATTTCTTAAAGATGATGTTCATCGCACCTATTAAAAACTGGATTAAAAGAAAATGTGAATAACTTATGCAAACGGTATGAATCTGAAAGAAAAAATGCAAAAATGAGACACCAAGCGCAGATGTTTTGAATACAACTTGTTTGTAAACTAGCTTTCAGAAAACGCTAATAAGGCAGCAAGCCATTTCATTTTGATAATCTTGGATCTAAATGTCCCATAAATAGGTAGTTCTTTTTTCGCAATAAATTAGTCAAATTGAGAATTAAAATGCCATATTGAATAAAGGAAACTAACACGATTAGGCAGATTTAGGCCGAAACAATAAAATCAAGTCGCTCAAATGTTTATATGGAGCTCATTTTATTGGAAATTCGAACGGATATCGTGTTCGTGGTTAATTTCCAATAGAGTATCCATCAATGATCGAGTGAATTTCTACATGAAACTCGATTAAATTAGAAGATTTCACTCGAGCGGGTGCTCGCGTGATTATATCTAACCGAGTCTTCATTTGAATGAATGGACGATTTTAACTTAAAAATAAAAGTGTAATAAAGGTACAATGTTTACACGAAACTCGTTTATATCAAGATTCGAATGGACAACGCATCCAGGGTTAATCTTTGATAGAGTTTTCGTCAATGAACAAGCGACTTTCATCTGAATCAAAGCGTAACAAATAATAATATGGCAATTAAACAAACAAACAATAATTCACAAGCCGGAGAGCGTCAATAAAGCAACTGTGACCGGCACAGGACTCGAGGGTGCCTAACACCTTCCCGAGAGTCAACCGAGATCCTTACCCGGAACTCTGACGCAGACCACTTACGAGTCATAGGTGTTCCAAGGTACCTCTTTGGTGACTTGGCACACCTTTGAACTATGTCAAGTGGCGACTCCGAAAAACTCTAAATAATTCGGTACCTTAAAACACCTAACCTAAGTCACAACCTACCTTTTTATTTATTTATTTTTAGTAAATTTTAGGGTCGTGAAAGTAATGTATGGATTAATAATGCAATGCTTATTTTTCGTCATGTGTTTGGTTCATTGTATTAAAAATTGGATTAACATTGTATAACTTAAACTTATGTTTGGTTAAAAAAATATATAAAGTATTATTTCTAATTATACCCTTGAATTCTTATCCATGTATTAAAAACAAGGGTTTGAGGGTGGATAATTTTGTCATTTCATTATTTATCCATATATTAATAAGCATGGTATCTAATACCGTGTTGGCCTTGGTATTAATTTATACCACAATTTTGATACTAAATTATACATGAATTACTAGTACTTGATTGAATTTTGCTACCAAACAAGGGATAAAACTTAATATATAGAGTAAATTAGTCAATATATCATACCAAATGACCTCTAAGTGTTAACCTTACCTATTGCTTTGGAAAATGGCATGAACAAATGTGTATCAGCACTCCTATGCAATTGTAACATTGAACCAGCCCCAGTAGCTCCACAGTTGAAATGAGCGCGCAATGACAAAACTTGTGCACATTAACTGAAACGGTTGCCTCTCAACCAACTTGATATAGCTTTTATATAGTACTCTCTCCGTTCCAAAATGGATGTCACTATTTCCTTATTAGTCCGTTCCAAAAAGAATGACACAGTTCTAAATTTGAAAATATTTTTGAGTTGAAACTACTACTTTACCCTTAATGAAATGATTTATAGCCACATATTTATGTATGGCTTATTTTGGACCACAAATTTCAAAAGTCTTACCATATTTCTTAAACTCTGCTCCAAGTCAAACTATGACAACCATTTTGAAACGAAGGTAGTAGCATTTTTCCATTTCTTGATAGTTATTGAATTTTGGTTTCCGCCAGAGGCGGATGGAGAAGGAAGCAACTGATGAGTTCAACTTATAGCTCACATTTTCGACACACCGAGCCTAAATATATATGGAACAATTACTAAAATCATTGGAGTAATAATATTACTCCTAGATACTAAATCTGTAAATTGAAGTGTGTTAACTTGGAGAAGCTTGGAGTTTTGACTGATGACTAAGGAACAAATCAAAGGACATGTTCGGTCCTTTAAATCACTGCAGCCTAATAAATATTTATGCAAAATCATTTGAGCAGAAATATTAATTATTATCCTAAAATTTAATGTTTATCTTGATAATTATGCAGGGATGCACGAGATAGAAAAGATTGTATAAGATTGGGATAAGGCTAAAGGATTTCATCTATCCAAGCGAGGAATTCAATTAGGACTCAAACACTGGAAGACATTTGGAGTTCTAATTGCACAAGACTTCTCAAGATTCCAAGTCTATAAATTGAGAAGCATTTCAGTTGTTGAAGACACGCACAAATACAGAGAGTTTAGAGCTATAGCATTGAAGTAATTCTAAATTATATTTGAGCAGTCGTTAACCTACATGGAACTAAGTGAAGAACTTGTTCCTTTAGTTGAGTCTCGTTGTTCTCAGTCTTAGTTTATCTGTAGTAAGATCTGTTGAGTTGTACTATTTACTTTCATAGAAGTTCTGTAAGAGTACACATCATTTAAGTGTGGATTAGAGTTAGTCCTAGGTTAGTAAGAAGGAAGTCTTGTTAGTGTAACCAAGTGAGCCTTTCAAATAGTGAAATTGAAATCCTACTTGAGAGAGTAAGCCGTGGTTTTTTTATTCCAAGCTATGAAGGTTTTTCCACGCTAAAATTCAGTGTTCATTTACTTGTTCTTTATATATTTTGTACTTAACAAAGTAAAGGAACACATCTGAGAAATTAGTCTTTCAACTCAATAGTGGTGTGTCTTAGTGAATATCAAAGTGTGTAATAGGTTTAGTTGTAACTGATAACAATTTAAAGGCTGAATATAAAATCTAAATGGGAAAATTTCATAACTAACCAAATATATAACATGGCCCTACTGTTTAATAGACACATTTAATATACAACAAAGGCTAACCAAAAAGATTCTAAAAAATAGGTTCATGCATATCCTGTATTCTTAAAAAGCTGCGTGAATTTCTCAAAATAACTGAACATATTTATGGAATCCCCCAGGCGAAAATAAAGGAATCTCACCAGGCACGTAATCAAGAATCTTTCCCCCCCCCCCCCACACACACACACACACACACACACACACACACATATATATATATATATATATATATATATATATATACGATGATATTTTTTCAAAAATATCGCAGAAATATTCATACAATTTTAACGCATAAAGTATCTGTATACACTGTATATTCCTGTATTCACATTATATACTAAGGTGAATATCACTAATATGTATGTAATATATATATACTGTATGTATGCATGTTGAAAGTTTAATATCACTAATATGCAATACATATCCCTCTAGTATGTACAATATTATGTTATATCACTAATATGTATGTAGTATATACTGTGTATATGCATGTTTAAATAAGAATATCACTAATATGCAAGGTATATCCCTCTAGTATGTACAAACTGTGATTATATCACTAATATGTAAAAGGCACCTTTGTGTTTAGTTTTGATTTTGAAATTTTTAACTTTTCATTTACCGCTTTAATTAAGATATATCCATAAATTTAGGAGATAAGTCATAGAATAAATTAAATAGTTAATTTCAGATTAATTAATAATAATTAATGCACTAAAACAGTCTATCCCAATATCCCACAAAAATAGGCACGTTTAATGGGCATTAATCAATTATTGATAGTGTAAATTAAATATTTAATTTCAGATTAATTAGTAATAATAAATGCACTTAAACAGTCAATCCCAATATCCCACAAAAATAGGCACGCTTAAGGGGCATTAATCAGTTTTTGAAAATGGCTAAAAAAAGTAATCTACATAAGTCTAAATGTCTATATACAATAAATTAGGAACAATATATCTATTTTATGTTAAAGACATTTCCAAATGTCTATACAATGTAAAAATTCCAATCTAAATTTTGGATGTCTCCATTTGTCCATGGTGTACTATTTTCTAAGTTTTCAAGTTATCTATGGATCTAATATCAGATGACGTATAGATTATGTCACTACGTTCATGTAAAAAGATTTCCTTACTCTAATGGGAAACATTTACCACTTGAGGAGCTTGGTAAAACTTTACCACACCCATAAAACTTTATCTACACTCGGTGTTTATTTCAGATTAAATAATTTAACCTTAGTAAATACTCCATCCGTTTCAATTTATGTGAACATTTTTTACTTGGCACAAAGTTTAATAAACTAAGGAAGACTTTTGAAACTTGTGGTCTACAAGAAACCATTGGTATTTGTGTGTCTGAAAATCATTTCATTAAAGGCACAATGGTAAATTTAGAGTTAAATTATTTCTAGATTTAGAAAGATGTTTTAACGGACTAAAAAGTAAAGAAGTTCATATAAACTAAAACGGAGGGAGTATAATTTAAAGTGAAAATACACATATAATTAAAACCAAGGTTAAATTGTAAATGTGTGTATGCAATATATATATATATATATATATATATATATATATATATATATATATATATATATATATATATATATATATATATATATATATATATGAGTGTCTTACATTCATTGGTTGGTGCAAACACCGTGTGCAAATAAATTTTTTTTGACTTGAGGGTGATGCATAAGTAAATATCTGATTTAGTCGACCTCCAAACTATACCTGTCAATCGAGCCGGGCTAGTCCGGTACCGGACCGGTAAAAGACCGGACCGGACTGGTTCATTATAAGCGGTCCGGAACAAGAAGGAAGTGGGTTGCGGGTCGAGCCGGGCTTACGAAAAAAGACCGGTTAGTCCGGACCAGTAAAAGATCGGTCTTTGGCCCACCGGTGGACCGGACCGGTTTTTTCATTGAAAAATTATACTATATATCGAGGGAAATTGAGACATTCTTTTGCCAAGAATCATACAAAATATAATATAGCATTTAATCCCTTTTAGAATCCATCACTATGCAATAGTATCAAAGATATTTTTAGCTTCATTAAGTACAACGAATGAACATATTCATTTACTATTTTTTCATTGCTAATCAAGAATATATATTAATTAAGTATTTTATACAACAAATCTTCTTCGTTGTAAGAGAATTTGATAGTCACAGTTTCTCACCCTTGAGTTGTAGTATTAAAGTTGTATCTATTTGACTAAGCGTACTATAGTAATGATAAGATAGTACTTACTTAAAATAATAACAATGATCTTTTACTTCATAAGTAGTGCATCAAATTAACATAGTGATTAAACTTGGTTTCCATCAATGAGTCAAAGTATATGATTCTCAAAATGTTTGATCCTTTCTTTCCTGCTTTCACCTTCCTTCTCTTTTTATATAGGATTATATGTCCTTTCAATTGTAAGACAAAGTGATAGGCTTAGCTAAAATATGAAAAAGAAAAACGAAGAAAAAAAAAAACCGGACCGGTCCGTTGCTTAATGGGCTAAGGGCCGAGCCGGGCTTCAATTTTTTGAAAAAAAAACCGGTTCGGACCAGACCGGTAATGATCCGGACCGGTACCTGGACCGGTGAGCCGACTCTTAACGGGCCGGTCCGGACCGGTCCTGGCCCGATTGACAGGTATACTCCAAACAATGAAAGAAATGCTTCAAATTAGTAGTTTTTTGTAGAGAATTGTAGTCATGATTTATATATTTGATACTTAAAGGCCTTTGACAGTAAAACGAGGAAAAATAACCAATTTCATTATAAACCATTTGATTATATAATTTGTTCGGCAAGGTTATGATGCTTATATTGTTGAGGTTTTTTACAACAATATACAAATTTGACCACTTAATTACAAAAAAATAGTAATATTTTTCAAATCATATTTCATTTTTCCATTACCACTCCCTTCTATTGAAATTTCTCAACCCCACCCCCACCACAACTACCCTTCCTCATTTCCACCGGTCGCCAGAGCTCCGCCGATGCACAACGCTGGATCTGAAGCCGCCACCATCAACCACGCCGGATCTCTCCATCTCACTCCGTTTTTCTTATAGTTTCCCCGCGGATTCAGATCTCGTGTCCCCTCAATAGTGGCAGAAGACGAAGTTTTGCTGGCCCAGTAATGGTTTCTCGGCAAAGCAAAACAATATAAAAATCTACTCCCGTTCATATCGCTGGTGATACAATAAATTCCCAAATCCCAAAACCCGTTCAACCCGACCCGATTCAAAAACCAATTTTCAGGCTCAACAGACTACTCCAAAATTGAATTCTCGTCAAATATAAAATGAATCGGGTGGTTAACAAAACAAGGCAAGTACATCAAAACATGGTGCCGTCATTGGTTCATATTAAAACAAGGCAAGCTTTTATGGTTTAAAGATCCTGCGTCAGTTAAACATGGAGTTGTATCAATTTTTCAATGTTTAACAGTGAAAGGTGCTAGAGATGTAATTAATAAGGCATATGTTTTTGAGATATCTACTGGACATGATACATATGAAATTCTCTTCTTTTGTTAAACCACAATATTAGAATGTTGCTTAACTTTGTTATGTCCTTATTTTAACAGTTTATTTTGGCTACTCTGCCTCTGTTTCACTAAAATATTTGTGAAAGAATTTGAAACATCGTTGAAAAAATCTGAAACAGCTGTTGAAACAGTCTGATATAGTTCTGAAATGACGTTGAAATAATCCGAAACGCCTATTGAAACAATCTGATACAATCTGAAATGGTATTGAAACAGTATGATACAGTCTGAAACAGCTAGTGAAAAAATCTGAAACGAAATGCAAAAAAAATAATATGAAACAAATAGCTAGATATAGTCTAGAAATAGTTAGATACGGTGCAAAACAACCTAAAACGATGCTGAAACAATCTGAAACAGTGCTGAAACAGCACAGATACAATGCTAAAACGATGCATACACAGTTTGAAACAACGCAGATACAGTGTTGAAACGATGCAGAAACAGATTGAAAACAACGCAGATACAGTCTAGAAATAGCGAAGATACAATCTAGAAATAGTTAGATACGGTGCAAAACAATATAGATACAAACGAGATACGAAAAAATATAATGAGATACGAGGTAGTTGGTACTTGAGAAACATCGAGATACAACGAGATACAGTGAGGATGGGATGAGAAAAAGGGAAATTGAGGGAAATGGGAGAAGTAGAAGTGAAATTGGGGAAAATGGTGGGAGGAAAAGTGAAATAGGGGGAAATGGGAGGAGGAAAAGTGACATTGAGGGAAATAGGGAGAAGAATGTAAGGGTTTGCAATGTTATAAAAAATATTGCTATATTTTTGCTAGTTTTGTAATTAACTCTTCATTTCCTCTATGTTGAGTAATTTTGCTTAATTGTTGTTATGTTTGGTAATTAAGTTCTAAAAATTGTACTTTTGCGTAAAAAATCCTCATTTTTACTCGTTTATAAGGCTGACTTTAAGCTTCCTAGCCAACTCTAGCTGGGCTACATGAATCATACATGCCTCTTGTTGGATTTATCTGAATAAAAGTGTCCACCCATAAAGGGGTGCTCTTAAAGTCTATCAGGTAAAAGATAAGTTACTTGATAGAGTCCTATAAGAGGACAACTACTGTTTTATACAGTTATAAATACAGTAAAAGGTACAGATAAATAAAGTGCTTTTCCTACTGCTCTTTTCTACTTCTCTCTCAAATAAACTAGTGTTTAGACTGTGGATAAAGGGGTTGATCCGTCAAGCACGTGACAACCACCGACGATCAGTAATTCCAGCCGTGGTAAAGATCCTACTGCTTCCGCTTATAAGGAGAACAAGTAAGTTCTCTGATCAATGTTATTGTGTAATCTATTTAGTATAGATTTTGTGATATATACATGTATGAATCTCCTTCATTGGTATCAGATGTCATAGGTTGGTTTCTGGTCCTAAAACATATGTGTTTTGTTCTATTAGTCAACATGAAATTAAAACGGTCAGTGCAAGATTTTTTTTTTCATAGTCACTGCACTTAGAATAGTTAAATGAGTTACAATATTTCCCACCAATTTTGAATTATATTGCACTATGTGTGTAATTTCGGAATTAAAACTTTATTGAAACTATTGAGTTTCAAATATATGGAAGAGAGATCAAGTTCTCATAAACAGCTATATAACAGAACAAAAAAAATAGATTTGCTGCCCCATCTCCTAGTAATCACCGTATTTACACAGCCCACCAGCGGAAAAGGCTCCAGCAAGGAGCAACAATCAGCCAAGAAAAAGAAAAATGTTTCAATTTCTCTAATTTTTTCAAAAGTGAAAAAAAAGGGATGGCACTTCATGGACGCTATGGCAGAAATATAGGAAGAAAAGAATAAGTTTACATAAATTCACTAATAAAAAAAAATATTTTTTTTTAAACCTGGTTGGCGGCTGCTTCATAAGGAAGAAGAAGAGGAGAAGACCTTAGGGTTTCTCTTTCTTTTTTTAAAAAACATAAGCTGAATTTGGGCAAATGGTCCCTCACAGAATGCCTACGTAATATGTCGTCTTTAGGTACGTATTTGCTGATTTAGTGAATATGGGCCAAAGGCCCACGTGAAAAACCATGTAAAAAGCAGCCTGTTATTAGGTTGAAACTTGAAACGTTGGCAGATTATGAGTATTGGGCTACAAGCCCACTAAAAGTTTCTTTGCTGGTAGAATATAGGCAGAATTGGAAAAATAGCCCATTTCAAGATTTTTTTGACTAATAGGCCATTAACAAATATTGTACATCTTTACTCTTATTATAGTATTAAAAAAAGGATCTATTATAAACAAATATTAATAGAATTTTTTTTAATTTTCAAATTTGCGAAATTATGTCAAATGGACTTAATTTTCTGAAAATAAATTTAGTATTTATTTACTTGATAAAAATATTTTTTTACTATCCCAATTGCATGATTGTTAACTTGTTTAACATGTTACAAATATTAATTAGTTTAATATTTAATATATTTGTTGATTAATTTAACGAATATATTTATGTTAATTAGTTTAACATTTGATTTATTTATTAATATGTTAAATAAAATTTATAATTAAATTTAAGTTAATTTTTCTAACTTAGATCCATACGGGATTAATCATAAAAATAAAATATTGTTTTAAACATGATTAGACATCAAACTAAGTGGTTGACTAGATTAATTTACATGTGTATAATTTTTGGACGATGACTGGGAACATAGTGAACGTTCGACTCCATTATTAATATATGTGTTTATTAACTTAATCAACTTAGTGTTTATTTTGTGAATATGTATGTTGAACATAGTACTTGCGTTTAGAAATTCCTTCTTTAGATCCTCACTATTTTTTTATTTTATTTTGTTAAAAGAAAATGTCTACTGATGCTAAGAACATTGTTGTTGAGCTTAATAAAGGGTTGAAACTCAATGGTGACAACTATGAGATCTGGAGCTTAAAAGTTTAATATGTGCTTGAAGAGCAAGAGGCTCTAGTGGCAATAAACATCGTCATGGATGAGCCTAAGGAAGGCACCACGACTCAGCATAGGCGTGACCGTGCGGCTTATTACGCTTGGAAAAAGAAAGACTCCTTGGCTTTACGTTGCTGAGCACCTTAGATGATGATATCTTAAGGGAATTTAAGGATCACCAAAGAGCTATGGGTCTTTGGGTTGCTTGAAGAATAGGTTTTGGTACCTGTTCTGTTGCAAGGCTTCGATCCTTAACAATCAAGTTTGATTCATACAAGAAGCGCCCAGAGCATTCAGTGAGAACACATATGAGGCATATGACAAACATGATTGGGGAGTTAAAAGATGCTGGTCATGTGTTGACCGATGAGCAACAAATTCAAGCTGTCATACGCTCCTTACCTGATTCTTAGGATCATATGAAGATGCATTTGACCCACAACCAGCTAATCACGTCTCTGGAAGATGTCCGGAGATCTCTTGAGCTTGAAGAGGATCGGCTTGAGGCTGCTAAGCCAATAGCTGAGTTGCATATGGCAACATCCTCTAAGGCCAAAGGTGGCTTAAAGAAAAAGAATTGGGTTAAGATAAGAGGACCAACTCAGTCTCAGCCTGCTAAAAGAGCAAGGGCAGAACAACAAGGCAATAACAAACGTCCCAAACGTGTCTATGTTGCAAAGGTGAAATGCTTTAACTGTGACAAAAAGGGTCACTATGCTAAGGATTGCTCTGAGCCTCCTAGAAAGGTATTTCACAAAACTCAAACTAGTGAACTTTGTGTTTCTAGTTTATTATTTTTGACTGAATCTAATACTTTGTTGATTGTAGACTCGGGAACAACGGACCACATAACGAGGGAACGCAATTCTTTTGTGGAGTTTCGGCGTATTTCACGTGGAACAAAGTGGATTTATGTGGGCAACAACAATAAAGTCGCTGTTGAAGGGATCGGTACATGCAAGTTAGTCTTGCATGGTGGCCGACACCTACTACTACATGATGTCCTCTATGTTCCAGGAATTCGCCAAAATATTATTTCTGTTATTGTTTTGCTTAGGCTTGGATTTAGCTTGTTTTTCCATGACAATTCTGTCAAATTGACTTTAGGTTCAACTTTATTTGATTTTGGTCATGTGACCGGAGGTTTTATTATTATGGATTTGGATTATGATTTATTTAATAATAATGCTAGTTTTTCTATATTTGCTTCCTCACATAAATATGATAGTGATGTAAACATATGGCATGCTAGACTTGGTCATATTGACCAACAAAGAATACAAAGGTTAGCAAAACAAGGTTTGCTTACTGGCATTGAACATATAGAATTGTCCACTTGTGAAAGTTGTCTAGCAGGAAAATCTGCAAGAAAACCCTTCGGTAAAGCGACTAGAGCTGAATATCCCTTGCAATTAGTCCATTCGGACATCTGTGGGCCTATGAATGTCAGGGCTAGGCATGGAGCGTACTATTTTATCACATATATAGATGACTATACTCGTTTCGGTTATGTCTATTTAATTTCCCACAAATCAGAAGCAATAAGTTGTTTCCAACGCTATATGAGCTTAGTGGAAAATCAATTAGACAAGAAGATAAAAGTTCTTCGAACTGACCGAGGTCGAGAGTACTTGTCAACTCAATTTAATAAGTTATGTGATGGAAAGGGAATTGTTCATCAGTTGACTATCCCAAATACTCCACAAAAAAATGGTGTTGCGGAGAGAAGGAACAGGACGCTTCTATAAATAGTTAGGTCAATGATGGCACAATCTAACCTCCCAATTAGTTATTGGGGTGATGCATTTCTTACAGCTACCTATGTACTTAACCGAATGCCTACAAAGTCAGTTGCAACCACTCCATATGAGTTATGGACTGGAAGAGCACCCAACCTAAGTGTATTAAGACCTTGGGGTTGCGCTGCCTATACACATGATTCTTCTCACAAATATGGCAAATTAGGCCCGAGAGGAAAGAAAAGTATTTTCATAAGATACTCAGAAACCTCTAAAGGTTATGTGTTTATAGGTCAGCAAGACAGTGG
Organism: Petunia axillaris subsp. axillaris; assembly: GCA_029990575.1. Classification (NCBI taxonomy): domain Eukaryota; kingdom Viridiplantae; phylum Streptophyta; class Magnoliopsida; order Solanales; family Solanaceae; genus Petunia; species Petunia axillaris. The sequence goes on from JARKNS010000003.1 coordinate 163,621,916, forward strand.
GAGCGTAACTGAATTTGAATCACGAGATGTCACATTCTTAGAGGATGAGTTTCCTAAAAAGGGAGAGGTAGGTCAAGGCCTAACCTTGTTTGAGATAGAGGATCAAGATGAACAAAGATCACTTCATTCGAGTGGGAGAAATTTAACTGATGATGAATTAGTTTCACATCAACAACCTCCTTCATCATCGGATGCGAATGTAAGTAATCATTTGACATCAAACAGTGACCAAATGGATCTTGTTCTAAGTGGGAGCGAGATGGTCGTTGATCTTGTTCCAAGTGGGAGCAGGGTAGATGTTCTTGATCCAAATGGGAGCAATGTTGATCCAAATGGGAACAACGAAGAAGAATCACAAAAAGGACGTGGTTTACGTAAAAAGATTCCCCACCGACGATTTGATGTCGAAGGTGTTGAACTTTTTATGTTGTTCTTACAAGTAGAAAACGAGCCTAAAAATGCAAAAGAGGCTCTCTCATTCCCTTCAAAGGAAAAATAGATAAAAGCAATGGAAGATGAAATTGAGTCGATGAGAGTCAACAAAGTCTGGGAACTGGTTGATCTCCCGAAAGAACGCAGAGCCATTGGGAGCAAATGGGTTCTCAAAATTAAGCTCAAGGCTAATGGCACAGTTGAGAGATGAAAGGCTCGACTGGTGGCGAAAGGTTATACACTACAGGAAGGAATAAATTACGAAGAGACTTTCTCACCTGTTGTGCGATTTAACTCAACTTGCCTGCTTCTAGCTATAGTAGCAAGTTTAGATCTTGAATTACATCAGATGAATGTAAAGACTGCCTTTCTCAATGGAGAATTAGATAAATAAATTTATATGGAACAATCCGAATGTTTCATTGAAAAAGGCCACGAGCAAAAGGTTTGTAGACTTTTGAAGTCTATTTATGGCCTCAAACAATCTTCAAGGCAGTGGTATATACACTTTCAAATGTGATCATATCCAATGGTTTTACTATGGTTGAAGAAGGCCATTGTGTTTATACCAAGAGATCAAGAAATAAGCTTGTAATTCTGACATTGTATGTCGATGATATACTTATAGCTGGAAATGATAAGGAGTTATTAAACGAGGTAAAGGCCTGGTTTTCGTCTCAATTTGAGATGAAAGATATGGCTGAAGCTGCATATATTCTTGGAATCAAGATTTCAAGAGATCGTCCTAAGAAACTATTGTATCTCTCTCAGGAGAATTACACTAAGAAAATTCTTGAACGATTTAATATGCAGAATAACAATCCAATTGACACTCCTATCAGCAAAAGCCATAACTTGGGAAATCATTTGTGTCCTCAGACTCCTGAAGAGACAGAAAAGATGAAGCGAGTGCCTTATAGAAGTGCAGTCGGATGTCTAATGTATGCTATGGTGTGTACTAGACCTGATATTTGTCAAGCAGTTGGCTTGGTAAGTAGATATCAGTCCGATCCAGGTCCAGCACATTGGCAAGCAGTAAAGAGGATCATGAGATATCTGAGAGGAACAAATGACTACTGATATTTGGCTATTTTACCTATATTTTCAGGGTATTTTTACCATGTTATGATAGTACACCTAAGAGTTTATATGTAAAATTCTCAAGATTTGATACTAATTGAGTTGTTTGGTGTTGTAGGATTTGAACATGGTGAATTGAGCAAGAAATTGCTAGTTTTGGAGCTAAAAGTGAAGATGTTGAAGAGTTCAAGTGATCCGTGTGCCACGCGAGTGACACGGGAAGAAATAGAGTCTTTTCTTAGGAATTGAATAAAAATTTCAGCACATTTAGGCCAAATACGCGAGCGCCACGCGAGCTGAATTGCCTGAAGAAAATTAGTCCGCGTGGCACCGAAGCACAGACTTATGGAGCGAAATTTTAAGGGTTTTTTGGTACTTTTGCTTAGTTTCCTACAGGGTATAAAAGCTTCTTTTGCCTCCATTATGAAGGATACACGGGAAAAGAGGCAAAAAGGAGGCTAGAGCTTTGGAGACTTCAAGAACACGAGTTTTTCCTAAATTCTTCCTTACTTTTTGTAATTTATTCATTCATGAATTATTTTGATATGACTATCATGAACATGAGTGGCTAATTTACCCATTCTAGGGTTGCTTGAACCACTCCAATACTTATGTGTTATGAATATTTATTTCAATGAATGAAACTTGTGAATCCTTCCTATCTAAGTGTTTATGTTTTGATTGCTATTAATTGGAAGAACTCCCAATTGATTGTTCCCATTATTCTTGTGTGTCTAGGGATAGATTCATAGGTTTGGGTTAAACACTTAGCAATATTTCAACCTAAAACCAAGGTCTTACTTAGGTTGTCAATAAGGTGATTTGTGACCATTGACCCTGATTGTGAACTAAACTTGTAGTCCTAGTTATCTTCATTAATTAATTGAAAAATTGGTTAGTGAAAGTTACTACTATTACATGGAAGTGAATAGTTGTATAATTGGAGCAAGTGTTCAATAGGAAGAAAACCAAGTTGAATTTGTTAAAAGAATTATTCTAACACATAGGTAGGAGTTGGGTAAATCAATTCTAGGCTTTTAAATCCTTGATTAATTTATTTATTAATACTTGCTATTTACTTTTGTTACATTGAAACCATTATATATTTACAAAACCTCGGAGTTAATTGGTTAGATAAATTAGTTAGAATAACAACTAGATTTCGAGTGTTCCCTGTGGGATTCGACCTCGGGACTTTAAGTACCGAGCTATATTTGCTGCGACCGCTTAGTCCCTTTTATAGGGTGTAGTTGGGCGTGATCAACTATGCACTTTGTTATCAAGGCGGCAAAGATTTGCGATTAGTTGGATACACTGATGCTGATCATAGAGGAGATTTAGACGAGAGGAAGTCTACCTCAGGATATGTCTTCTTACTTAGTAATGGTGCCATATCATGGAAGAGTAAGAAGAAATCATGTGTAGTACTATCCACGATGGAAGCCGAATATGTGGCTCTGTCAAAAGCAACAGAAGAAGCTGTTTGGTTGAATAGGCTCTTGAAAAGCTTGTTGGGTAACACTGATAATGAACCAGTGTTGGTCTATTGTGATAGTAAGGCTGCAGTTGATGCAACCAAGAATCCTAAGCATCATTGTGATACTAAGCACATAGATATCAAGTATAACTATGCTAGAGACATGTATAAATGCAAGAGGTTGAACCTGGTGAAAATATCTATAGAAGATATGGTAGCAGACCCATTGACCAAGCCGTTAGCTAGAGATGCATTTGTGAGACACACTAGGTCTCAAGGCTTGCGTAGACTTTGAGTGATTTTGTATTATTTTTTATTTTTTCCAATTGTTCACAAAACTATGTTCTTTGATAATCAATAAAGTTGATTTACTTACATACATATTCATGATTTATTGAGTGTTTAGTACATTCTTCAATTATATTTTAGTATGTCGGGTAGACAAGAGGTTGGCCTTCTCACACAGGCAACCGCCTCCTTATCTTAGTGATAAGTAGAGATGAGACTTGATTTTAAGAAAAAAAATTATCAAATGGATAATTTGAGAGCTATATGCTTAAAATCAATAGAGACGTTTAAATAATGACATAAGGTTATTAAGGTGAAAGGATGTTCACCTAGTCTACTTAGTGAGCTAGATGTGAGTTTAAGGAACTCGAATTTAGATACGTATGGTGTCTGAATTTCATCTATACAATATTATTTATAAAGACATACACTCCTTAAGGAAAGGAAAAAAATATTGTAGCACGTGTTTCATACCATGTGTGCTAAATATCGACCATGGGTTAACATAAGTTTAATCTCAACGTACTGTTGCGTGAGACCCAGAGCCTTATGATGGCTCAAAATGATGTACCCTCAGTGACTCCGATCAGATACTTGAGACTTAGTCTAATGTTAGCTATCTTAGTGTGTTTCGAAAAGACCATGAAAATGGATGCGAGCTGGCGGGACATATCTAGAAAAGCAGTTGAGCAAATGTTAAGATAATCGTGAGAAGAGGAAGATCATTAAAGGAATCTCATTAATTTTGTATTCACAGGTGCACCAATTATAACTTATGAGTTATAATTGTGAATACATAAAAATGATATTTGCGATTTTGAGAGGATATCAAAATGTGATTCATATGATCTAGGGTATTGCATACTTTATAATCTACTGGCAGGTTTGCACTCGACGAGAGGCTATATACTCCTAACAGATATATAGCACGTAGCTCTCACAATATGCTGGTCGCACGGTCTATTTCACTGTATGAATATTCGTAGAGATGAGATGAGATGAGAATATGTTTCTCATATTGTAAGAGCTCTCCCATTATGTGTGAGTGGGAGATGTTGGATTTATCAGAATAAAAGAGTCCACCCATAAAGGGGTGCTCTTAATGTCTATCAGGTAAAAGGATAAGTTACTTGATAGAGTCCTATAAGAGGACAACTACTGTTTTATACAGTTATAAATACAGTAAAAGACACAAAAAATAAAGTGCTTTTCCTACGGCTCTTTTCTACTTCTCTCTCAAATAAACTATTGTTTAGACTGTGGATAAAGGGGTTGACCCGTCAAGCACGTGACAACCACTGACGACCAGTAATTTTAGCCGTGGTAAAGATGCTACTGCTTCCGCTTATAAGGAGAACAAGTAAGTTCTCTGATCAACGTTATTGTGTAATCTATTTAGTATAGATTTTGTGATATATGCATGTATGAATCTCTTCATCTCTAAACATCTTTTTTCTGGTTCATGTAATATCTATTCATCATTTCATCTCCTTTAATAATTTTCGTGGTTGAATAATAGTTGACCTACATCTTTTTATTTATACCCTTCTTTCGTTCTTTGCTTTTCTTTTTTGTTTTTAGTGCTACTTTGAGTTGAATTGACTATAATATAAATTCTAAGATAAATGGATTAGCAATCCAGAAGTTAAAATTGATTTCATACTAATTAAAGAATCTGACGCCTTGTTACAAATTTTATGTCAACATAATATAAAGAAAAAAAATTTCTACCAAACCACCGGTTCATGGGAGCTGAAGCACCAAATCTTGCACCTATTAAGTGAATCCAAAATCTAGAGTCAATGAGTTTAAAACGAGTCTCAATCTTATTACTACGTGTATACATATTAGATTTTGTTTACATATGTATACATATTTCTAACAAGTAATGTGTTTCAGCTGAACTAAATAAACTCATCCTATATCCACCTATGCCAAAAAAAAAAAAAGATTGTTGAGATAAAACTCTACCCTTCAAATCCAAAAGGGAAATCGTCAAAGTCAAATGATCTCATAACAAGCATGTCAATCTCCATTTCCATACTGTGACTGCTAGTACTACTAAAACTGGAGTGGACTGATCCAGATGAGATGAAATCCACATTACCTGAACCCGAAGTTAATGTTGCCTCAACGATATCGTTGGGGGTTTCAGCTGTCGGAGTCAGATAATCATTGCATGTAATGAAGTAGTTAGTGCTTGATGATTTGTTTTGGTTGTTACAAGGGTAGATACCACTTAGAGAAACCTCTTCTTTGGTTTCCTTTTTTATTGAAGGAAATGAAGGAAAATAAGTTTGGTAACTATTAACGTTGGAATCAAAGCTCAGTAGGACTGTAGAATCACAATCTGTCGAAGAATCTAGGAGTATTTTGGAAGCTGTGGGGTAAGTTCTACATGTGTGATGACCTTGGTACGTGGTCCGAAATCGTGGTGGTTTGGCTTGGATTCTTTGCACTTGTTTAGTTGCTGCACATCCTTGATCAAATTTATTGGTGCATCTATAATAGTTCCTGCATATTAGTGCATATGTCAATCAACTTCATCATTAAACAAAGTACTAGATTACAAGAAGGACAAATTTCACAATAAACTTGATCGCTAAACAAAGTAGATTAAAACAAGGACAAATTTCTCCTACGATACTTAATGCAATTAAACAGTTTTGATCTTGATGAACAAGACTTAAAATTTATGGAAAAAAGTAAGTACCTTGGATATGGAGAATCAAGGATCTGTTTCTGTCCATACTTTCTCCAAACATGACCATCATCTAACAAAGCTGAGGTTTCTTTTATGCTTGTCTCTGAAATTTTCCTGTTAAGATATTTGCCAATCATTATTAGCGACTCACTCATCATTGAAACTTAAGACTCAGCATCAAAACACAGAGATAAATTTTCACCTTTTCTTATTGCATCCTCTTCCATCTTTTAGTGATGAAGTCTTGCAACTACCAGTTAAATCTTCCGGTGAGGTTCGACCGCCTTTTCGAAGAGGTGAAATGACCACAGGAACCTGAGAATCTTCATTGAACTCGTTAGAGTTCAGTATTGACAGAGTCTTGCAAAATGAATCCATAATTTTCTCCACCAAATCCTCAGCAACCATAGTATTGGTGCATCCATTTCCTTGAGGTTTCTTTATTACCTCTCTTAGACGGTTTGTGAATTCCTGGCCGCAGTGCAACTCCTTGATTAAAATTTTCAGATGTGCCAACGGGTTTTCTGGCCATGGGGACGACTCCATATTTTTATGTGTAATGTTCACCATAGAAACTATAACAAGAAATCAAGGGATATGAGAGCCTTATTTATATAGAAAAAGGTACACGGTTGAATTTAAGAAGCTTTCGAGGATAAATTCGTCCTTATAACTTAGTATTAGATCAAGAAAAACAAAATAGCTCGTACGTGCTTAATAAACTTTCTAATTCTATTGATAAATAACCAGAGATAATAATGAGGTTAATTATGTTCATGGAATCATGAACCTACGCAGTTTGGAGCTTAGCTAAAACCACTTGGGCATCAGTAAATTAAATTATTCACATCCAACGTTTATGTATTAAATCATTAAATAAATGCATTGTTTATAAACGTTTATCACTTAATTATGAATAAATAATTTAAGTTAGAGTACTTAATTTGGTTTAAACAAGAAGGGAAATCAGTATTTTATGATTGGACAAGGCCGGCAAGAACGTTAACTAACAAAATGTTACACATTGCTGGTGACGTTTTTATATGTTGTCACCCTAATATCGTCATCCATGTTTACCTGGCAAGAATTAAATGAGAACATGCTGTTTAAGAATAGTTAATTGGTAGAATGGTAGTTGCTTAGCCATTATTAATTACAAGTTGTGTAGTTATATTTCCTAATCCTACGGCGTTGGATATTACAAAAAGTCAGAACCAAATAAGAGAGAGTCGATATGGATGCATGTGTACAAGGGATGGGAACAAAAGTATCTTGAAAAAAACAATGTGAATACAGAGAGGATAGGCATATTAATATACCAATCATAAAGAATACAATATCCTATAGGCATTATTATAACGTCAAGAAGTGATTAGCTATAGAATATAAATATACACGTTTAGAAGTAAGAAGTTGATCTTACATGCATTTGTTTACGAATTAATCGTTACATTTTTACAGTTGACATCTCATTATCGTTTCTACTTCAACATATGAAAAAGGAACAGATAACTTCAACGAACTACCTTAGACTAGAACTTCACCCCAACTACTGGCGATATCTAGCCAAGGTCATTTTTTACGATAACATATATATGAAGATGAGGAGGGCAATATTTGCCACAGTGTTGTCGAGCGAGATCGCGAATTAAAAGTTGATATAATAAAATGATTTAACTGACACACAAAAATAATACTCCCTCCATTCCAATTTATGTGGCAGCATTTCCTTATTCGTCTTCCAGAAAGAATGCCAGCATTCTAAATTTGGTAACAATTTAATTTTAAAATTACAGTTTTGACATTACTGAAATAATTTACAACCACACAAACATCTTTGTTTTATTTTACACCACAAGTTTCAAAAGTCTTCCTTTATTCCTTAAACTTAATGCCGAGTCAAATTATGAGACATACGAGTCGTTTGGTAGAGAATTGAGTTATACATGGATTAACAATACAGGAATTAGTAATACATGGATTAATAATGCAGTGATTAATAATGCAGAAATTGTTTTTAGTCATGTGTTTGGTTGATTGTATCAAAACTTGGATAAACATTGTATAAGATTTTATTTCCAATTATGCCCTTGAATTCTTATCCATATATTAAAATAAGGGGTTGAGGGTGAGTATTTTTGTCATTTCATTGTTTATCCATGTATTAGTAAACATGATATTACTAATACCATGATGAGCTAGGTATTAAGTTATACCACAATTAAGGTACTAAATAATACATGGATTAATAGTACTTGATTGATATTGACTACCAAACAAAAGATAAAACTTAATACATGGATTAAATTAGTCAATACATCATACCAAACAACCTCATAAAGTAGATGGAGGGAGTAATTACTAATATCAATGTAATTTAACTTTTTGTACTAGGTTATTGGACCTATTTTTCAAGTAACTAGTTCCACTTGTGAAAGATATACACCCATAATAGGGGTTTTTATACTATATACCCATAAAATTCAAAGTATTTATAAGTCATACCTACTAAAAATTATATTACTTATGAAATTAAAAGTATTTACACAACCTACCCATTTATTACTGTATACCTTTATTATACCTTATGGGTATCTTTAAGGTATACTGCATAAATAATAGTAGTAAACAAGTCTAGATATAGGTGTATACCTTTAAGGTATACTAGATAAATAATAGTATACAAGTCTACATGGGTAGGACATGTAAATAGTTTATGAGTAGGCCTTGTAAATATGAAACTTATGGGTAGAGGTGGATAAATATTTTGATTTTAATGAGTATTTTCGTAAATCTCCCTTACTAATACCTACTTTAAATCTTATTCCACATTATACATCGTACAAATTAAAATAATACGTAGATTTACCGTATCAATGTCTTATTTATGAGAAAAACAAAAAGGAGCAACTATACTTAGTAACTTTAATAAATTAGTAGTAATACTTATTGTTGATTTTTATGTATATATAGATTAAATCTCAGTGAAACCCAACCATACATTGTGCACATAACAACCCTTGGAAGAAGAAATCAAGTTGATGAGAAAACTGGTGGATATTTCATCGAGCTAGTTATGCGTTTTTTATTAACATAACCCCTTGGACTTTGAGTGATCTCTGCTCCTAATAAGACCTATTCGGCGTAGTAAACGTCGATCAAATGCAGGAATTGTTTGATTCCTTTGTTAGATCATGGTTTTAATTATTAAATTTGAATTAAAAGTGTAATGTGTTCAATTGATCGGATGCTGGACCCATTAGATTTAAATTATAGATCCAGCTCTAATGGTGATTTAGACATCAAAGTGAGAACCCACTATAAAAGTATAACCAACTAATTTTACTTTGTGTATCCAAGTTGTGTTTAACTTGTTTATTTTTTACTTTTAAGATTGTGAACCTAAAAGTGTGAGATTGTTAATCCATTGTGAAATAGAAACAAGACTCACAATTAATTATGTCAGTTATATGATGCACAACATATAAAGTTTCACAATATACTGTAAAAAAATCAATTCGTAAACTTAAATCAGTATCTAAGATGAATTTATTAAAAACTGAGAAAGTATAGTATTGCAAGGTAAGGTTGGACATTTCCCATCCCTTGCGATGATCATTGATGATTTTTCACTTTCAGATCCGCATTTGGCACTTTCAAAGCATGTCTCTTTCGTAACTAAGTTTGAAGTTTGAACGAGATTTTTGTTCACTCAAAAAATTTTAAAATATCCACATCTTTTATCCACGGGGATTACTCATAAAAAAGTACTAATTTGGATTAATTATTCACTATGGTGGTGATGATTATTAGGATGACGAGTATAGTGATGATGTCATGATGACACGACGATGATGATTATGATGAATTTTTTTTAATGATGAGATTTTGATTTAAGGTTTAAGTATGATATTAGTACTACTATATAAACGCGGAAGTGAGCTGCTTCGTCCAGCCTATGGTTCCGTGCCAACATTTGCCAAAACAGCTACTTTTTTGTGATTAAGCTGACTACGTAGCCAGTTTATGCAATATACTGATTTGCCAAAACAGCCACTTTTTACATATTGCAGTTGACTAGGTAGCCCGTTTTTGTATATTTTATATTAAACTGATTAGCCACTTTTACGTTACTGATTGAAACTATAGTCACTCTTTATACCAGATCAACGAGATGCATTCAAAGCTATAATTTAAAGCATTGCTAGCTTTTGCAAAACCAAATGGCCACTTTAAATTCATTAATTGAATATAGACATTTTTTGCATAGTTTGCCAACTAAATACCCCATTTTTGATGATACAATCAACTTTTTTTACTGAAATTCATGAATTTTTAAGTTGATCACGAACTTAGAAAATATTTCTAGAATTTACAATGGTGTAGGTAAAACTTTGAGATAGTATTTGAGAGCTAGCCAACCAAAGAACCATATTTACACATATTACTTGAGAATGGGGTGTAGGACTCATCGGAAAAGATTCCTATATTTAAGTAACACATGTGTACGTATATACTATATACTATATACTAATAGTTTAAATATTTGTCACGGCTAATATAAAAAAATATCCTACCCTTAAAGTTTATAAAATTTGTAGTCATTCCAAATGTAGCATGGAGAATTGAGTTTAATTCCTTGAAATCTGTCAGAAAGTGCTCCAAATTATGTCGATATGAGTTAAACAGTTATTAAGGAGACTAAAAAATTAAACACCATCACTAAAATATTTTATTTGTATAATTCAACATTTATATTATGCTTGGGCCCGGGCTGGCCCGGGCTGTCAGCCACTAGTAATTAAATAGAAGTGGCATTGACTAAAGGATGGTGGCACCTTCTATTTTTCTTGTTCACACATTACGTTTTTTAATCTCCATTTTCCACGACGTGCAAGTTGACCTATATAATCAGTTAAATTCTTTCTTTTGTTTAGTCTTCTGTCCCTTTAGAAAATTTGAGTTATGTTGTTAACTTGTGCTGCCCCGCATAAGTTTTCAATTTTTTTCCTTTTTTTACTCAACACATTTGTAACCTAATAACTTGTGCTTTTCCAGCAAATAGGTCTCTCGTAAACTTTTTTTTTATATATAATAAAAATGAATTCATTCATTAATTAAAACTGGAGAAGAATTAGCTAAAAGATCCCTCAAAGTGTTGAATAAAAAGTTTAACCTTTCCATTTTTTTGACTTATTTTTGGAGAGAGAAAAACTTAAGTGGGTTTAAGTGGGGACCAAGGGCTGGATTAGTATTCTTAGAAACTTGTGGGTGCAAAAAAATAATTCCTTAGGGTGTAAAACATAAAAAACTTGTGAACTCTTTTGAAATAAAAAAAAGTACCCGGGTAATTTAAAACATAACGGATACTACATCTACTCTATTTGGTTGATCATACACTACATTGTGCCGTTCCAATTTTCACTCTCAACTTCTCCTGTTTTCTATCTATCAACTGCTTGCACGACTTCATAACTGCTGTAAGTGTCCCGTTTGAGTTATTTAAAGGATCTCTGTGGGTTAAGCACATTATCGACGAAGAGCATAAACAGGTACGCACTCGATTTTTTTAGAGTTTTTATTTGAAATTTAACTCTGTATTTTCTTCGATTAATGGCTATTCTGCATCTTTACATCGAGATTTCGGGTAATGGGTTTTGTTATTTTAACGGTTTATACGCAATTTTTGATTTAGGATTTCGGTTTAATTTTTGGGGGTTTTTCTTTAACTTTCATATTAAAATGTGGTTTGTGTAGGTGTAATTTTTGGGGGTTTTTTCTTTAACTTTCGTTGTAAAAATGTATTTTGTTTAGGTGTTTAAATGCCTAGGGTAAAGCACGCCGTTCCGAAAGGAAAAGGTCCACGAACTTGGGAAGAGCGTAGAGCGGAGCTTTTAGAAAACAAGAGAGCTAAGGAAAAAAATATGCATACGCGTAGGTGGTCCATGCGTAAATCAGCGCAAGAAGCTTGGGTGTCTGCGAACATCCCCACAGATTTTGTCAAATGTAAAAGACGAAGGGTGGAGGAACATGATGACAGTGATGCCACATCCACTGATAAAGATGTTGGTGGTGGTCAAACAGAGGTGGGTGACAACTTGAGTTCAAAAGGTGCATCTACTGATACCTTTGATCAGATAGACAGATTTCAAGCTGAAGATGGAGTTGGTAGTAGTGCTGCTGCTGCAGCAAAAAGAAAAGGAAAGACTGTTGTTATTGATGATGATGAGGATGAGGATGAGGATGATTCTGGGGAGGCAAGTAGGAAGAGTGCTGGTCCAGGGGATGGAGAGGAGGATCAGGCTGGTGCAAGGGATGATGGAGTTGATAAAGGAATTGATAGGGATCAGGCTGGTGCAAGGGATGCTGGAGTTGATGATGGAGTTGATAAAGAGAGAGATGATGATGATGAAGAGGATGTGCATCCTTTTGACAGATTAAGTATTCCACAGAAGGTGATTGACATTGATGTCAGTACCTTTAGGTTCAAAACCTGGTTGTCAAGGTTTGAATTATTTAATGCAATGATCTCTGTGAGATCTTCAGTGAAAAAATGTTATGACTTCAAGACCAAGCTGGCAAAATTGGGGCTTGAAAAGATGTTTAGGAGATCAGTTTTTGGGGATTTCTTAAGCCTTTCTGATAGTTGGACCTTCAATGGTCAGCTGGTGCACTCGGTGCTTTTGAGGACTATTAGGCAGTCCAAGAAAAAGCATGAGATGTGGTTCTTAATAGATGGTAAGCCAGTCTGTTTTGGCTTGAGGGAGTTCTACTTGATGACTGGCTTAAACTGTTGTCAAGAGCCAGATACCAAATTGAAGGCCAAGTTCTTGGCAAATGGTGAAGGATTTCTAGAGAAGGTCTGTGGTGGTGGGGAAGTGAGGGCAGAAAATCTACTGTACTTGATGGAGCAGAGACAGTTCTCTAAGGAAGAGAAGCTAAAGTTGGCTCTTCTGTGGTTCCTCCATACTGTTCTGATGGCCAGGGACAAAACTAAAAATGTTGAGAAATGGTGGATCCAATGTGTGGATAACCTGGACTTTTTCAGCAAGTACCCCTGGGGTAGGCTTTGTTATGACTTGACAGTGGACTACCTCTACAATAAAGTGGATTTTGCGAAGACCCATCGACAGCATGTAGAGGGAAAAACTACCGGTTATGCACTGTTTGGATTCCCATGGGCCTTCCTTGTAAGTATTATTATTTTATTTTCCAGTTTTGTTAAGAATGATTGTGTGAAAACATAAGTAATGTGACTGTGGCATTCATGACAGGCATGGATATATGAGGTTGTGCCCTTGGTTGGCCGTAATGCTGGCAAATCTGAACAGTCCCCCTTGCCAATCCCAAGGATGCTGAGGTGGCAGCATACAAGAAGAAATTTGGGAGATGTTGATGCAGGCCATCAAGTAGCTAGACAGGTATGTACCAATTCAATTTATTAATTATGTTATCATTTAATGATTAATTAATTTATTAATTATTTTATCATTTGATGACAGGTTTTGCACCCTTTCTTGATCCCAACAGTGCAAGAAGTTGAGGGTTGCAAAAAATTTGTCTCTCCTCATGCTGATGAGGTCGAGGATCCTGCACTGGACAGGGTAAGGGCTATGCTGGAGGGGTCACTGGCATTAAGTACATTGTGGAGGAGTATGCTGATGAAATGCACAAAACTGAAAGCCAGGAAGATAGGGGTGATGATGTTGATGATGGTGATGATGCTGGTGCTGGTGATGGTGTTGATGGTAGTAGTAGGGGAACTTGCAGGCACTGTGGGCATGTGCAAGGTGTGATGTCAAGAATGCTGGAGGTGAGTGAGGAGATTTTAAAGTTGTTGAAAGAGAAAAAGGTGAACAGTGAAAGGAAAACAAAGTCCAGGAACTTGATGAAGAGGAAGCTGTTCAAGCAAAGGAAGCTTGTGAAGAGAAAAAAGAAAGGTATCTATATTCATTTTACTGATAATTTGATTATTTTTGTCAGTTTCTAAGTATTTCCTTTTAGTTGTAGTGAATGAAGGGAATAATGATGAAGATGTGAGAGAAAAAAATGCGGCAGTCGATGAAGAAGAAGAGGTTTTCCATGATGCTCAAGTTCATGGAGCAGATGAAGGAAAAAATGAAGCAGTGGATGGAGACAATGCAGAGATTGTTGAAGAAGCCAGAAATGAAGAGATTGTTGAAGACAATGCAGAGATTGTGGATAAAGCTAATGTTGCTGTGAATGAAGTGCTTGCAAGTCTGAATGTTCAATTTCCTTCAGAGAATATTGGAGCAGATAATGTTTGACGGGTTCCAGTATTAATGATTGGTTTCCTGATTTTGTATAAGTTGAATGTTGAACTAGTAGTTTATGACAGTAGTTGATGGTTAACTTTAAACTTGTTAAGGTATATTCTATTGATGACAATAGTATATTCTATTATGGTTATCTCTGGTTAGTCATAGACAAGTGTATGGTGGCTGACCTTGTTTTTGGACATGAAGTGTGGGTTTATTAATGCAGGGTACTTGTTAGGAGAGAACTCATTTCATTCATTGTTCAATGTTTCAATTATGGTTTGCAACTAATAACATGTTTGTACTTATGTGCTCGCAACTCAAACAATAACAAAGCTTTTATAACAAAAACAAAACAGTGCTTTCCCGACTACATTACAAAAACAGCCAAATTATTGGCCTTAAGTTTATACAAAAACAGCCAAATGATTGGCCTTAAGTTTATACAAAAACGGTCAAACAATTGACCTTATGTTTACACTGCGTCAAAATAATAATACACATATACGGATTAATTACAAAATTTACACTGTGTCAAAATAATACACATACTAAAAGAAGCGAACTAATAGGAGATCCATTTAAAAACGGAGCAGATAACACAACCACCAACCATCGACTTAATCAACATCTTCAGTCGATGACTCTTCTGCTCAGCTTCTTCCCTCTTCATCTCAGCGTCTTTCAGCTTCATTTCACCTTCCCTCAGTATGATTTTCAGAAAATTATTTTGTTCTTCACATTCACTCAGTAGTTGTCTCAGTAAAACAAAATTGTCTTCGGTATCCTTAAGCTTTCTAACCAAGTTCCCAATCACACTCGATGTTGCTGCAGGCAGTGGTCCACCATCAAACCACCGAAAGTAGTCGCACCCACCATTTGACTGCATTATTTAACAAAACCCAAGAAAAATTCAGTACATTAACAATTAATCAAAAACAAAAAACAGAACTATAATGTATGAGTAACACACTTTTGGAGTTTTACAACTCCAAAATCTGAGGCCAGGGTTTGTATTAGTGCGAGAGGTCCTCAGCTTCGTGCTTTTTCCGCAAAAATAGATATCGGCTTCCTCTGCTACGTTGGAGCTGGACGAATCTTGACTCATGATGTTCTTTGAGTTGTTTGATTTTTCAGCTGGTGAAAGCGAAGATTTTGAAGAATTGGGTGGGTTAGGTTTGATTTGTGAAATAGAAATTGTTTAGGGAATTGTTAAATCAGCTTTTATACATTTGGGGAATTGTTTTAAAATATTGAAATTAATGTTTAAGTGAGACGGGAAATTGGGGGAAATTTGGGCTCCATTTTTCGCTCAAATTTTTTGACTTTTGCCTAAGCCACGTGACCTGGGGCGTGACGTGTTCCGTGTTTGGGTTCGGTGTTTGGGGATTTGGGGTTTGGGGTTAGGGTTTAGGGTTAGGTTAGCAATAATCGACATATAGTAGTCGATAATCAACTTTGTATCTTGAAAATTAACATATGGAATTATTCTCGAATCCAAAAAGGGTAATACTGTAATTATTCATTGAAAAGTGTATAAATGATGTTAAAAATGAACTGCACTAACTTAATACATGCTTATACTTAAGTTATGTAGTATTTATCCTATCATTCATGGTGTAACAAGATATATGAGTCGCAATACTAGGCATTGCTTACCAAGAATTGACGTAATAGGCTTATGTATTGACGAGTTACACCATTGTAGGCATCAATGGGTTGTTACAATGTATTAAAGTGGTCAATAATGTTAAATGGGCACATTATACCATCACTTATGGTGTAACAAGACATATAAGTCGTAACACTAAGGCATTTCTTAACAAGAATAGACATAGTAGGCTTATATATACATGAGCTTTACCCTTTTAGGCATCAATATGTTGTTTTAATGTATCAATGTAAGCTATAACACTCAAATGGGTTCCATATACCAACACATGAGTTGTAACAACACCCATTAGTCATGACACTAAGGCATTGCTTAACAAGAATAGACATAGTAGGCTTATATATACATGAGATTTTCCCTTTTAGGCATCAATATGTTGTTTTAATGTATCAATGTAAGCTCTAACACTCAAATGGGTTCCATATACCAACACATGAGTTGTAACAACACATATTAGTCATGATTTTTTTGATTTTATGTGAAATTACACTAGGTCGATAATCAACCATTTCGTGGTTGAATTGATTAATAGTCGATTACCTTTGTCCTATGTGCAGTCGATTAGTTGAGTTGGTTAATAGTCGATTACCTTTGTCCAGTCAAGTCCCGACTTTTTATTTTTCTGATACGTTTCCCTTTTTTAGAAAATTCTCCCATTACTTAAATATTTTTCGTATTACTTAATATTTATTTTATTTACATTTTCCAGTAAATTTCACTTTTTCTATTAATTAAATATTATCGTAATTTATTATTTTACTTTTATCTTTTTCTATTTATATTTTTTTTCTCATTTTCTGATTATTTCCATTTTTGCGAACCTATCTATCGATTTATCTACTTGGTGTTGGTTGATTATACACCAAAATAGAGTATGGACAGTTCATCAAGAATACGCAAAAAAAATGGGGGAGCGGGAAATTGAACGAGAAATTAAATGAACAAACAGATATAATAATAATAATAATAATAATAATAATAATAATAATAATAATAATAATAATAATAATAATGCCCAGGGGGCTTTTCATTTATAATAATTTTAAAGAAAAGAGAAATCATAATGAAAAATCTTTTCTTTTTACATTTAAAAATTAAAAAAAAATTATTATTACGAGGGGAGGGGGGAGGGGTGATGTAGTTGTCCAGATCCTCCCCTGCTTGTTCCATGAGCACCCTCAACATCCTAGCAGAATGGCGGATGTTCATCTCCTGCCTCCTACGATCATCACACAGGAGGCGGATAAGCCTGTCTATGTCAGCACGAATCAGCAGCACCTCTGGGTCGTTGTTCCTAAGAGTGACAATTCCTCCATTGCCATAGTTGTTGTTGTTTCTGGTGGCACTTCCACTTCTACTTGCAGTGCGTGGAGCTCTTTCCATTATAAGATGAGAGTGATTCTTGAGTTGTGTTGTGGATTGTTGGATCTAATGCCTCTATTTATAGGCTCCAAATCGATGCAACCTTTGGTGTTCCCAGAAAAAGGAAAGTCTAATCGTTTCAAGTGGCAATTATGAACAGCCACTTCGTTTAACCCAATTCCGGCTGCTTTCAATGACGGGGCGCACGCGTGTATTAAATGCGTTCAATCACTTTATCAACTGCATTGGGTCAATTAATCTACGTTATTTTTTTTTTCAATAATCAACCCATATAGTGTTTATTAATCGAAAATGTAAATACTCAACTGGTTGTAAACATGTCCAGCATTTGCTGAACTCAAATAATAGTCATTCTTATAAAAGACACTTAACATAGAAATAAAATACATTAACAAAACTATTACAATCAGTTCAAATTGTACCAACAAATAACACATTACCAAATTAAGACAACCATATCTAACACTACTTAAACACACCAAATTATCACAACTTAAGCTAATACACCAAATCAAAATTGCAAGGTTGATTATCAACCTCGTACCAAAGCAGGGCAGGTTGTCCTCTTATAGCCACTTCTCTTGCAGTTTGAACATCTATTTTGTCTCTTCCTTGAGAAAAAAGTTTCACCAACTGAGGAAAAACGATTAATTCTCCTTCTACCCTTTTTGGGATCAACCATCGGTGGAAGAATTCTTCTATGAACTACCTCTGGAGGAACCATCCATTCTTGCTCTGGTGGCATTGGATAAACATTTTCTTCATACGCACACATGTAAGTCTGAAGCCTATAAAATGGACAAGTGTAATGGTACGCGCTAGCACCATATTCATCTCCGTACCTTATCCTTAACACTGCAAACGCATGCTTGCATGATATCTTGTCCAGGTCAAACTCCCGGCATGTACACGTTCTGAAATGAAGATTGACAGTGTGGGATAGGCCATCTCCAACCACAGTGTACTTCAGTACTTCCACGTTCCTGCATGCATGATAAGCAATCAATTTGTTTCCTTCAAGCATATTCTGATTCAATTTTGTTTCAGCACTGGGCACCAAAATGGTGTTGTGTTTCTTCATCTCCTCACGCCTCTCATTGAACTTGTCAGTAAACCTGCGAGTAATAGCATTGCACAGTCCCAGGATGGGGTATTCTCTCTCGTCCTTGAACATTGCGTTGAGGGACTCGGAAAGGTTTGTGGTCATTACATCATACCTGTTTCCTGGAAAAAATGCTCTCGTCCACCTATGGAAGCCCACTTCATCCTTAAGACAAGCAGCTGCAGCAGGGCATTTTGACGCGAGCTGGTTAAAAGCATCGCTGAACACTTCAAAACGGTACGCCTTCGCAGCGGTGTAATAATCCTTCAAAAATGATCCACACTTGAACCTTACGCGCATGTTCTCAGCAAGGTGCTTGGTGCAACAGCCATGAGATGCTAAGGTATACACCCTTCTAATCCCATTTGCTATGGCCTTGGCGCGATCGGAAATTATGCACAGGTCCGGTGTATTGGGGACTACGTGAGCCAGCTGTTCAAAAAAGAATTGCCATGAGCTATCGCACTCCTTGTCTACCACACAGAAAGCCAATCGATAAATGTGATTCTCCGTGTCCTGCGCGACAGCCGTCAACAAAACACCGTCGTAGGTGGACGATAAATGTGTCCCATCGACTGATATCACCTTCCTCATATATGTAAACCCTCTAACCCAAGCTCCGTAAGCTACAAAAAAATACTTGAACCTCCCCTGTTCATCAACCCTTAACCCAGTCTTGCTGCCAGGATTTAGGCTTTCCAACACAAAACTGTACGCATCTAAAATTGCGTAACTGTGCTCCGGACTGCCCCTAACTAAAGCCTTTGCAATTTCTCTTCCTTTCCAGCACTTCCAATAACTTACCTTACTATTCAGTTGTTGATCCAAAGCGCTCTTGATATCTTTTGTCGTCAACCCTTTGCCTTCAATAAACCTGTTCTTGAAATATTCTCCGATGACATCTGCTGATGCATGTGGATGATGGCTTGGTAGATGTTGCACCCCACATGTGTGCTCTTTAAAGTATTTGGTGATCACAAACCTGTTGGAATTAACATACTTCATGGCGCGCACCATCCACCTGCAGCGCGCTTCTACACATGCCACGACATACAGGGATTTAGTACTCTTCTTTATTTTGAATGTGAATGGCTTCTTCATTGAACCCATCTTCAAAGCCACAACCAGGCTCTTCTTGGTATCGAAGGTTTTCCCAGTATGAAAACCTGTGCAATCATCAACCACATCACCCAAGTTGCTGCCTTGAGTGGGAGCAGATTCGGCAACACAGTTGCTCCCATTTACAGCGGGTTCTCCAACCTCTGGATCTTCAATAGCATTTTCTTCCTCACTATCCATATCACCAGCAGTATCACCAACTCCAGCATCACTGCCATAATCACCCATACTCACATTGAATAGTGGTGGTCGTGGTGGTCTTGCAGAAGCAGCTGTAGCATTAGTGGCAGCATTTGAGCCTGCTTGACAGCTCTCGCCAACAAATATCTTTAAAATAGGCCTGCTACCATTATTTCCAGCATCGAGCATATAGATATGCAAATCATTATCATTCTTTATAAAAGAAGGAGCCACCTTACCCCTCGTAGGAGCAACACTAAAAACATAGCTAATTGAAACCTCGCTGAGATGGCACGTTAAGTTGCCGCGATCGATTAATTGGTCAATTAACTGATCGTAGGTACATTCCAAATTTAATGCAATAGGGATTGTTGTCTTTGTCCTAGATTGCCAATTCCAGCATTTTGGGGTCTCAATCCATTCACCCATAAAGTCAGCACCTACTACTACGAAACCCCCCATCTACTTCAACGAAGTCGATGATCAACCAAATGTGGTCGATGGTCGATGAAATAATGCAGTAGTTCTGCAACAATGGCGAACGAATAAAAAACAGCTTGAACTTCTTACCAGTTGAAGAAATGAAAGGATGTATGTGCAAAGACGGAAGCCCAGACCAATTCACCTCAGATTTCCATCCACATTACTCGCATCGAGACGTTACAGCCGCAACGAGAAATTTCAAGAAAAATGGGTTCCAAAAGATAAAACAGTTATAGATCGAGATGACGCAGTTCTTGATGAGTGAAATGTAGCAAAAAACGAAGCTCAAACAACCATTGAAGGCGCAGGTGGTTCTGGGCAGGAAAGCTTGGAGGGAAGAAGAAGGCAACTGGGGGTCTAGGGGTTTTGGTGGGAAGATTTAATTATTTTTTTGCTATTTTAGGTAAATAATAATTGTTTATATAGTAGACCAAAGTGTAGTTTTTGTAACTTGGGGGCTGGGGGTTTGAGACTAGAGAACTTGGATAAGATCATTAGTGTTAAATGGTCATTAAGTAATTAAAGGGTTATACACCCAATTTTTAAGACTTGAGGGTTATTCCCTCTATTTCCTTCATTGCAGGGGTCTTTTAGCCAAGTCACCCTTAAAACTGTCTAGAAGTGACGTCAGCAGTGCCCCTTCTATCATTGTCTAGGAATTTAAAGCGTAAACTAATGTGGGTGATTCCAAGCTCATGCATTGATTCCAAGCGTAAAGAATATTCATGTGCTTTGGCAGATGTTTTTGAACTAAACTAAGATCAAAATATCTAGAGCTACAGTCACCTTTTGGTTAATTATAAGTGAGTTATGATGTCATAAGTATTAAATTTTGGAAAATAATCGTTGGTATAAAGCAATTCAAGCAGTTTTTTTTTTTTTTTTTTTTTTTTTTTTTTTTTTTGCAGAAATTTTACAGCCAGTAGATCTGATCCCCAAAAATACATAACGAGCATGGTTGCCTAACGTGGGAAAATTGACCCATTTTGCCTTGCTATCAGCAAACTCTTGTGCTTGGAAATCCAATCCCTTTTTTCTTCCTCTTTACTACACTCACTAGAAGGACAATTGTTTTTTAGTAATGAAAAGGAGAGCTCATCCTAAACTATGACTCAATGAGCAACACTTCATTTGAAATACCCACTATTTCTACAACAACTAGTTCGAGTCCACATCTGTCACTTCCAATGCGCATGTCCTTTTCATGAATAAATTTGAACAAACTTTTCTTTAACTTATATAGAAGGTTTAAAATAATATCTTTTATCTTTTTCGCAGAGGAGATTACTCATAAATCAGTATAGATATGTGTTCATAATATTGGTGATGATGCTAACTCTGGATTCATTATAATGATGATGATTTCATTATAAGGAGGTATGATAAAATTAAATGGACTATTCCTTTTTCAGTTTCACAATATGTAATGATGGAGGATAGTATTGAGATGCATTAGTGAAATTACAGACATTGATAAAGGAGTACGTCTCTGTACATGCATCAAACTTCAAAAAATAAAAGGAAAAATAAAGAAGGAAGAGACGTCTCTAACTAAACACAAAGTAAAGAAAGACACAATTCTTACTCAACCCTAATAGAATGATTTCAATTTTATATATAGTCATCCACACAAATTAAAGTACACATGTTCATTATTCCTTTAATTAGATCGTAAACTAACTTGAGTACAACTTTCCGAATGAATCCTCGGTCGTGATTACATTCATAACACAATGGGCGAGTTGACCTATATATCTAGTTAATTTTACTTTCCTTTTTCCTTTTAGTATTTTTGGCTTTGTTTGAAAAAAAAAAATAAAACACAAGCTGGACCTACAATTATATGTGCAAGAAAGGAAGAACAATGTAGGATATATAGTCACTTTCATGTTTTTTTATTTCCTCAGAATTGGATAGTAAGTAGGATTTTTTACATAAAAGTACAAGTTTTAGAACTTAATTACCAAATATAGCAACATTTTAGCAAAATAACCCTATATAGAAGAAAAAGACAAGTTAATTACAAATATAGCAAAAACATAGCAATATTTTTCCATAACATACCAAACTCTTACATTCTTCCTCCTATTTCCCCCACTATCACTTTTGCTCCTCCCATTTCTCCCTATTTCACTTTTCCTCCCACTATTTCCCCCAATTTCACTTTTATTCTTATCATTTCCCCCCAATTTCACTTTTACTCATCCCATCCTCGATGTATCTCGTTGTATCTCACCGTATCTCAACTGTTTTTGCACTGTTTCAACTGTTTCTGCAGCACCGTATCAAACTGTTTCTGCACCGTTTCAATTGTTTCTGCAGCACCGTATCTAACTGTTTCTGCACCGTTTCAACTGTTTCTGCAGCACCGTATCTAACTGTTTCTGCACCGTTTCAACTGTTTCTGCGGCACCGTATCTAATTGTTTCTGCAGCACTGTATCTAACTGTTTCTGCACCGTTTCAACTGTTTCAGCACCGTTTCAAACTGTTTCAGTGCCGTTTCAGACTGTTTTTCACTGTATCTAACTGTATCTGCGCCATTTTAGACTATTTCAACACCGTTTCAAACTGTTTCAGTGCCGTTTCAGACTGTTTTTCACCGTATCTAACTATTTCTAAACTGTATCTTATTGTATCTGCGTGGTTTCAAACTGTATCAACGTTATTTTGAGCACTGTTTCAGCACTATTCAAGCTGTCATAACTTGATGAGATGTCTTCACGAATGTTTTCACTGCCCATTACAAAGAGAAACTAAAATGTCCTTCATTTTAGCTTGATGTTTAGGATTAGTCAACCCGCGGGATAATATTTCATCATAGGAGTTTACGTCTATTGTTTTATCAAGATAAACAGCAACTGCAATGCTCACAAATGTCTGGATACAATCAGCTATTATCACCTTGCACCTATCATCACAAACCACATTTGCCCATCGCGGCACATTAGTTGAATTCTTCTGGTCACCGGCATTCAACCGCTTATGTGAATACAACTCTGTAACCAAATTTCTAGCAAAGCTACCAACAACAACCGAAACAAATCCCATCCCAGCTTTACTCATTATTCTATCCATAACCTTATCAGCAAAACTCAGCCTACCACCCACCTCTCCAATCTCTGCTTTACTTTCAGATCCATAGCCCTTTAAAATCTCAACTGTTACAGCTTCGGAACAACAGATCTACTATTCTAAGCTTCTTCAAGCTTTCCATCACATTCGTCGGAGTAACAACGACGACGACAATAGGTCTTTGGCGATCTTCGGATGAAACGTGTTGCTTGTCTCGCCCGAAATACCACCGGATCTAACTGGAATTCTGGTAATTATGTTTCTGGTAACGAGTATTTGGTGATGGGTTTCTGGTAACCAGCAGGTGGTGGGGTGGTGGGGGTGGGTGTGGGGTGATGAGAGAAAGAGAGGGTAAGTGAGAGAATTTTTAATTTGGGGAAAATGGGAAGTGAAAGTGAAATGTGTTAGATTATTGTTAAATGTGTTAGAAAAATAATGTTATGCATTGTAATTAGAGAAATATTGCTATTTGTTTTTGTAATTAAGGGTAAAAATTTGTATATTTGTGTAAAAAACCCTAATATATACTACTATTACATACTTAGCTTTTGAATAGGGATATATTAAAATTATTTTCATATCAAGCAACACCTTGCTACAAAGTCTATGTCAACGTGCGTTACTAAAAAAATTACCCCACTTATACTAACTCCTTTGCTGAAGGAGATGCAGTACCAACCCCTCCTCCATATAGACAAGAAAGTTTTAAGAAAAATCTCTACATAGATCAAAGTCAAAAGAAAAATCTTGAAAATCAATAGAGCCCACCATGCATCATATCCATCTCCAAATTACAAGTACTAGTAATACAAGAAGAGTTGACCCCATATGACATGACATCACCATTATTAGACCCTGATGACAATGCCTCTTTAATTGGATAATCATCAGACGAAAAATAATATTGGGAACTTGATGATTGATTTTGGTCAACGTTACAGTAGATGCAACTTGTAGAGACTCAGTAAGGTTGAAGGAAATAAAGGAACATAAGGTTGGTGATAATTAACATTAGAATCAAAACTCAGTAAGCCTGAAGAATCCCCATCTGCTGAAGAATCCAACAGTACTTGGGAAATTTTAGTTGGTTTTTCACATTCTTGATCAAATTTACGGGTGCATCTATATTAATTTATGAATATATCAATCAACTATATATGTAGCAACTATAGTATTAAGTAAAGAAGTGTGAGGGGCTTTCTAAATATATTACCACAGATAATGACGGGGTCATATTTATGAAGCAATGAACAAATCTGGCACGCCCTGTGATGAATTTAAAAAAGTGTTACATACTGCATGTGACGTTCGAATATGTTGTCACCTAAAAAATCGTCATCCATGTGCCACACGGCAACTATTAAATGGTACTCCCTTAGTTCCACTTTAAATGAACTCATTTGATTTTATACGGAGTTTAATAAAGAAGGGAAGATTTTTGAAACTTGTGGTCTAAAATAAGTTATAGATATTTGTGTGGCTACAAATCATCTAGGAATGAGTAAAAGTGAAAATTTTTTTCCAAATTTAGAAAGACATCATTCTTTTTTAAACAGACTAAAAAGGAAATAGGTTCATCTTTTTTAAACGGATGGAGTAGTAGCTAGTAGTTGTTTTTAACTATAAAAATAATTGCCAATGGTTTTAGTCAAAGGTGCAAAGATAGATACTTATATATAAACTGAAGTTGTACTATCACCGACTCAAATACATTATCTAATCCTACGGGGTTGGAGGTTAGAAATAAACAAAAATGCTCATTTTGTTTGCACCTAGGCCTCTTTTATTAAGATTAAAATGTTTAAATTTAACTACATATTTGAATATTGAGATTTGTATTAAAATCTAAATTTCTGAATTTGAATATACATTTGAATATAAATGTCTGAAAGCTGAATGATTAAGATTATTAATTTTTCATGATTTATCTTTATAGTGTTAATAAATGTAAAATTTAAATAAAATAATTTAAATACTTATTGAAATATTCACTTTAGTAGTTACAAATTGAATTGAGACTTGAGCATCTTAAGACTTTGGATCATTTCGGAGTGATCATCACTCCCAACATCACATATGACATATGGTCTAAAATATTGTCTATGCTCATTAGTTCACACATGCAATTTAATTTCAAATGCTCATTTTTTGTCTGGAAGTTTGCCTTTTTGGCAAGGGTTGAACATACTTAATTAAGAGAGGGAGGGTTAACTGAGAAGTACTTAATTGGTGCTAAAATATCAGTACTCGCACATGCAAATTAATGTTAGGGGTTTTTATACTATACACCTATAAAATTTAAAGTATTTATAAGTTATACTCATTAAAAATTACACAATTCATGAAATTAAAAGTATTTATCAATCTATCCATTTATTACTATATACCTTTGTTATACCTTATAGGTGTATACCTTTAAAGTATACTGCATAAATAATAGTATACAAGTCTAGATATGAGCGTATACCTTTAAAGTATACTACATAAACAATAGTATACAAGTCTAGATGGGTAGGACATGTAAATAGTTTATGGGTAGGGCTTGTAAATATGAAACTTATGGGTAGAAGTGCGTAAATATTTTGATTTTGATGGGTATTTTCGTAAACTTCCCTTAATGTTAAATGGTGACTACTTTTTTAAGGAAGTTTCTTAGAAGTATCCAGGTTTATAGTCCAGAGATACTATTGGAAGTTTTTCAGACCTATTGTGGATCTAAAATTTAAACTTAATAGGTTCGATCTTATGCACTATATCAATCGTACTCCTGAAAACTAGAATCTATGAATTTCCAGAGCAAACACTACCAGTAAATTATCCCTTTTCGATGGATGTTTCGACAAATTCCGTTAGAAATTAGCAAATTTTGGTAGTTAATCTGTTAAAATTTAGTAATTTTTTTTTACACATATATCTATACTCCAAAATGTTGGGTTGTACTATTAAATTTGCTGTAGACATGCAGCATGCTGCATGTGGGAGTGGAAGGCGAGTGGGAAAGGTTTGACGAAGGAGTAATAAAGGAAACTAGAGTATTTGGTTAAGGACACACCTTAGTGCCAACACCAAAATAATGGAATTTAAAAAAAACATAGTATCGCGTGTTTAAGCTAAACCAATTAATGAAGATAGATATCTTTGATATACATATTTATCACTTAACCAAGTTATGGACTATATATTATTATTTATTTATTTGGTGCAAAACTCGATGCAGGTAACTATTGACCATAGGATAATTGTGTAGCTATTTAAATTATGGGTTTATACATATGGATTTGTCAATTGTGATTCTCGACTCCACAAAGACAAACGTCTCGTCATTTTATTCATCTTATGTTAATTTCATGTGCATGTAAACGAGGAATTTATTTTTCAATCGGACGGGTGATGACTGTGTCTTTATTTCTTCTTTTAAAAGAAAGACTTCTGTATCACTATGCGTTTGAGGCCCTACTCTTTAAACCTTGTTGTATATTAATTCTTGATCTTGGTAACAGTTTTAGCCTAATGAGCGAGTAGTCATGATAATTGGCGACATAGAGTTCAGAAGGCTGACTCATAGGATTAAGTGTTGCAACTTGCAAGTGTTCGAGTTATTTTCTTCTATTTAAACTGTAAATAGCCACGTTGTTCCGAGTACTCTCGGATACACTGTTGTGCTACAGTTGTACTTCCAAACAGTAATAAGAATCTGAAATTGCTAGATTTTCCAAGTGATTGGCATATGTGCAGTATAGAGGAAAGTCATTAATTTTCTTTTTGTGAGCCATGAATTACCACTTCAAAACCATACTAATTCGAAATCTTTGGGACATCTCTGGATTTAACACGGGCCTTCCTATTTTCATTGTTCTATGTATCGTCAAGGTTACTTTTGAGTAATGAATTTTAGGTTTTTAGAATATCATTATGCATGTTGGTTAGCAAATAGGCACTCATAGTCAACCTATGTGAATGACATTGCAAGGTAAATTTGTACTAGTTTTTCAGCGACTCAAATCACCTTATTGATAGTGGCTGGCACCTTTGCTCTAATAACTCATGCATATAACTTCGAGTATGCTCAACAGAAACTTTGGGGTTGAGAGAGGGGGGTGGGGGTGGGAGAACAGATTTTCAGATCAAATATGTTCATGAATCATGAATAATTGCTTTTTCCTATAATTTGTTACAAGAGTGGGGTTAAGAAATCTCAATCTTTACAGGTAACTATGATACACTTGTATTTCTCTCCTTGTTCTTCATTTCATTTCTCTATCTTTATAGGGAAGTTACTGGCACCATGCTGAATATCTAACAAGCATAGGTCCATTTCAGTTCTCGGAACACAGTCCAGTGGTTATAAACAACAAATTACAAAAACCATCCCAAAACCTTTATTTGCCCCGTCGCCCTCAACCAGATCCTCTTCTGCTCTGCAGCTGTCAACACACTTAGCTTTGAGTTAACCCTCGCTTCCCATTTACATGGTGACGCCATTTCTCTTTCACATTGTCACCGATTTCACCTGCTGACATTGAGTTGGGGTCGCTCATCTGAAGCATTTTTTAAGATACCATAAGTATGGTCCACTTGGTATTACGAAATTTTGAAATAAAATCTTCCATGGAGATAACATTTGCATAGCAAGTGAAAGATACAAGGTGTGAAGCAACCAACGAACTTTCAGATCATTGCACAAGCTACAGCTAACACTAAACATCCAAACCAACCAAAAGTAGCACAAACGCATTATACAGAAGCTATTATACAGCTCATGTCACAACAAACATTATGAATTCTGGTTTCGCTTTTAATGATGCCATTGGTGCAATTGTTGTTGTTAAGGTTAAGGAACTTGCACCTAACTCAACCCCAAAAGGATTGACCAAGACCATATAAGGAAACGACAACTCATTCTTCACACCAATGTGGGGACATACTTGACACCGTTTTTCCTCTCCCCTCCCAAGACGCACGGACTAGACATCTAGTGAATGGACAACAATAACATGGGAAGAGGGCTAACATTGGATAATCAAGAACTGGGATGCGTCTAATACCATGTTAATAAAATAGAAGTTGGCCCTAACTCAAAGCGGATAATCAAGAACTGTGATGGGTCTAATACCATGTTAATAAAATAGAAGTTGGCCCTAACTCAAAGCTTATGATGTAAGGATTGCCCAAGATCATCCAAGGAAAAACAGCCCATTCCCTTAATTAATGTGGGAAACTTAACAATTAATGTCGCAGATTTCATGCTCTGATCACTCTCCTCAGCCTCCCGTTCCCCCAGGCACCAACGTAGCAAAAGTTAAACTGTGAAGTACAAATTTGCATCCATGCAAATTTGAATTAGCACCAACTTCTTCAACCCAATAAGTTTTCAACACTATATACATAGAATTCTCTTCTCTGGTTTTACATGAGATATAATTTGAGGAAGGGTAGCATGTTTAACCCAGGAATCAGAAAGATGGCATTGGTAAGTTTTAGCATTACTTAGAAGATACTTTAGATAAACATAATTTAACAATTTAGGACAGGATGCTGTCAAGCTCTTTATAAATGTTTATTTTCTCTTCTTTTCTTTTCTTTCTTTGTTTTGGATGAAGTAGCTCTTTCTAACTGTTATCTTCACTCTAAAACTATCTGCAATGGCCAGATGATACTGAAAACGGGAAGCTATATGAAACATTAGAAAGAAAAAAAAATCTTTTTGTTGTGCTGGAATGCAGCCTTTCGGGGAAAAAGTCAGGAAAGTCTTTGGGCAACCATTCCTTTAAGCATTGCATGGTCTATTTGGAACGAAAGGAATAGGAGATGTTTTGATGGCAAAGTTGAGCCGCTTCATGTAGTTAAATATAGATGTATTCATAATCTCTATTATTGGAAGAATGGGAGCAGTGTTTTTAGTTTTCAGGATTTGATAGACTTGCTAGACTTTGTAAAAGGCTATAATGTAGTCAGCTTACAGTATCTTCTCCTGGATACTGTTTTTTCTATCAAAAAAAAAAAAAAAAGAATCCTAATGAAGTAAAAAGTTATCAATTAGTTCCAACTCAAACAAAAAGGGACAGCATATGCACGATATATAAAGACAGGAAAATAAATTCAAATAATGTTCAGGAGAAAAATAACTAACCTGCCTACTTCTAATCCTGCACTCCACGGAAAGCCAAATACAGGTAAACTCAAGGAAGCTACAGAAAAATGGGGTGATCCATAACATAAACAGACGAGATTAGCTTTTATCATGATCTGGCTTAGACATAAAATAGCTATGGCTTTTTTTCAGGACCTCTGCTTCTCTAGCTATCTGAATGTCCGAAGGACAGAAGCTTTGATTTATAACCTTGACAATAAACCGAGGAAGCAAAGCCAAAACTATAATAAGCAAAATTGAGAGCCAGTAAGTAGGAGATTTCGCCAGCAGAAAAATTGTACTGCAAGAAGACAAAAAAGGCAAGTTAGTACCATGGTATAGCATTTTTTGAGCCAATATTAAAGGAAGTCACGTGAAATACTAACTTATAATTGGGGAAGACAGGTATCGAGTCCAGAACCACCAAGCAGCCATACGTTATAACAATTGACCCCCATATTGCCATATGAGTAAATAATAACCAGCGCTGTACATCCATTGCCAAGTGCATGTTTACAAGGATCACAACAGCAATTGTCCACAAGCTACCCATACTCCATATGTCAATATCACTCTGATCATAGATGAACACTGGTACATAAAAGAGAACGAGACTCTGCCACACTGTATCAACCATTGTGATCCAGAAGAGTTTCATGTTGTAGCTCTCATGTCTATGGCCAGCAGCATAGAGTTTTGGATACTTCAGTAATGTCTTATGACTCAAGTCTTTGTCCAGAATACCAACAACTAAAGTTGGTATGGAAGTATAAATGAGAGAATAAAATACACTACTCCAATCTGTCAACGCAGAAGTGGTAGAAAAACCTGCGTACAATATGTACCTAAACATACCAAGTATATGAATAAGGTCAGATGCCAAAGTCATGATAATTTTAGTATTGCATCATCAAACACAAGAATTTGATAACGTGTCAAAGAAGAGGCGACTACAGTGCATGAGAACATATAAATCAAACTCAGGTTTAGAGCACATAAAAAACAGATCTTAATAATGGTGGTCTTGGGTCAACTTGCATGCACCTCAACTATTCCAACGGGTACCTATTACCTCTTCAGTCACAGGTAACAATGCATGGGCTGAGGCTGGCATGTCCCACCGACCCTCCGAGAAAGTAAGGGCTCAAGGTAATTTTAGTCAACAAGACTTTAGATGGGAATAAATGACCTAGTATTTTTTGGCTCTGCTGAGATTTGCAACCTAGTCTGCAAGGTTTTCACCGACTTCATTGAGAAGTAAGCCAGACCCCTAGGTGCACATGTAGAAAACAGATCTTAAGAATACATCCTCAGTGAACTCATTTATCCAGATATTTGTAAAGTTCGTAGAAATATCTCCCTGAAGGCACGACTCTCAAGGGGAAGGACTCATTCTCTCCATCATAATTGTAGAGATGAGGTAATTCTCTTACTTCATTTTCAGTCATAGTAAGCACAAGGGAAAGGATAATTTTTCACCAAGGGATGGGAAAATTAGCCCATGAAAAAATATGACCCGCCCAAGTTTGTGATGGTCCTATTTTCATGGAGAATAATTTTAGGCATCGCCAAGTTAGCTCATCTAAACGTAGGGCTGATTAAGGCTAAATATGTGTTTGGAATCGACCCATGAGAACACTAATAAAATTGTTTAATACAAAAAAAAAAAAAAAAAAAAAAAAAAAAAAAAAAAATTTGTTTGAGATTTTTTATTTTTTGGATCAAGTAATAAGATTTTATCGCCAAAGGGAAAAAAACTTTCGTATTATGAAGTACACCAAAAAGTAGAAAACCTCACAAATCATTATAAGCAGAAAATTAGAAATACTCAAAACATAATATGATTTCTACAAATGGCACCCAATCTTCTACACCTACAAGGATCTTGTGGGTGCACCAAAAGGAAACAAGAGATAAAGCGACTATTCCTCAAATGTGTAGAACCTTTCTCTATTATCAAAAAGAACTCATATTTCTCTCTTTTCATACTGTCCACATAAGTCATGCGCCTTCTCTTTGATCTTCTAAAGGTCCAGGTAAACAATACTTTTCTAATCATGCCTAGCATCATCACCTGTTGGAGACCAAACTAACACAGTATTACCCACCATAATCAAGACGCTATAAACCAATTTTAAAGGAGATGATTCAAATATTTACCCGAGCTTTTACACATGAAGCACCAACTGAGACAAGTAATCCTCCTCTTCCTCAAATTCTCCGCTGTCAAAATTAACCTCCCCTCTACAGCTAGCCAAGTAAAGAAACACATTTTTCTCCATACTGAGAGATATGGAAAGGTGGACTGCACCTCCCCACCCTCCACCCCCACCCCCAAAAAAACCATCTCATAATAGGACATGACATAGAAGATACCACAACTCCCAAACACCCATCTCCACACCGCACACATCATGACTAGCCTGTTATGGAGCAACTCAATCAAACTTTGGAATTCTAAAACCTCCCCATCTTGTAAGTTCCTCCCAAATCTCAACTCCCCATTAACTTCTCCACCTTGTAGCCTTCTTATCCATTAGACATCTTCGCAGGTTTGGAAAATAGAAACTCAAGGAGTTCTTATCGCACTACCAATGTTTCCAGAAACTTACCATATTCCATCATTCACCCTAAACGGAACTTCCCACCTCTTCAAAATATTTCTCCAAAGCCTGCACCCATAAGGAAGTGCGATATTTTTAGTCCTCCATCCCCTTCCAAAACACATAATCACCCCCTCCAAAGAGAACTTTCCCCTGCCGCGAATCTCCACAACCACTTTCTAATGTTGTCGCTTGTTGAAAACCTTTTAAACATCCACCCCAACACCTTGGTGTCGTAACAATCTCCTAATTTACCAAGTGAAACTCTCTCCTCAATTGAACATCCTATAAAAATCCCTCCGATTTTTTTCAGCTTCCTTGTAACACTAACTGGAGCTTAGACATGAAGTATCTACGAATACTCGAGAATGTCTTCATCAACACTTCCTTCCCCTTTATTTATCAACAAAAAAAACACTCCCCCCTTGGGATAAATATCTCTTCGCCAACACTTGTAACACTATTTGGGTTCCAAACTGTTTGATCCTTATTGGATGCTCCTAGTTGTAACCAAGATAAGTAGTAGGAGGCGCCACAGCATTGCAATTTACAACCTGTGCTAAGACCTCAATATCCTCGTATTTTTTGAGATAGAGCTTCAGGCCCCACACCACCTAGAACCATATCAACACTTGCTCCATATGCTCCAACTGAGCCCTATCAACATCACATCACACTAGGGTATCATCAGCAACTAAGAGGTGCGACACCCTCGCAGTGCCTAGCCCCCTTACCGCCTGCAGAAAACCCCCTTCATGTAACCTCCTATAACGGCTTTGTCCATCGTCCTACTCAATGCTTCCTATCACTAGTATGAACAACTAGATTCTCTACTTTTTTGGTACAATGCTTGTCTACCCAGTTTTCCACATCAATAAATTAGTTATCTTGTCACAAAAAAGAAGTTAATTTAATGAATGTTCTCCTCTTCTCTTTCATCTTCTTTTCAGAGGGATGGACCACATTTTTGCTCAGATATCATACAAAAGAATGCAGGTCAGAAGGGAAAAAGAAGAATACCAGAAAAGCATGAAAACAAAAACAGCATTTCTGTAGAAGTTGTAAAGAACCAAATAACCAACGCGCTGGTAATTCAAATGTCCATGCACAAGGAGCAATCTCTTCAGAAACCGAAACTGTCCCATAGCAAAATCTGATGCCATCACTGCTTGCCGCCCTTCTTGACCACATATTCCAACACCAACATCCGCCATTTGGATCATTGAAACATCATTGGCCCCTGAGAAAGTCTTTAAAATTAGGTGCAAGAAAATCAACCCATGAAATATGCATCTCGCAAAACAGTGATGGATGCAATTGCACATGAAAAAACTTGAAACCCGACTCTCTAAAATATGACCTCAAAGCCTTATGCACAAATCATAGAATTGTGTTCTCCGACAACCAACAAAGTTCTGACATAAGATTGCCCTTGTGTCAACAAGGCATCAGATGTAGCTAACTCACCATCACCTATAGCTAGTGTCATATCATCTGTCCGGCTCTTTATTAGGTCAACAATTCCAGCCTTCTGCAAGGGAGCGACACGACAACAGATCACAACCTTACATGAGGTTGCAATGTCGAATAGCTGTGGAAGGAATGAAAATAACACATTAGGACTCAAGCTGCACAGGAGAAAAGGGCAATAATACCGCAAACTGCAAAGTGCATATTACCACAACAAAGCTTTAAAAGGAAGATATGTTCATACCTCGGACTCGAGATCTTTCTCTAAGATGTATACCAGACTATTCCCGTCAATTATGAGTGCCAAAGATTCCCCAGAAACTCCTTCCTCTCCTGCATGCTGCTCTGGTAAATTCAATGACTTATTACTGGCAGGAACTTCGTGATAACCATTTTCTGCGTCTATCTCCGCTGTTATGATTTGATTACAACAACTTGCAGTCTTTACCCCAAATTTGGCCTTAGCATCAAACAATAGCCTCTTGCATTCATTTTCTGAAGTGCCATTAATTATGATCCGCTGCATGCCTGGGGTCAGGAGTTTGCAAGACATCCCAATTGAAATTGCTGTTTCTTGCTTATCTCCAGTAAGAACCCAAACCTTTATTCCTGCTTGCCTTAGAGACTCAATAGTTTCTGGTACACCCTCTTGTAGTTTGTCCTCAATTGCGCTGGCCCCCAGTAGAGTCAAGTTGCACTCAATAAGAGCTGCTGTTTGGCGCAGTTTTGCCGATCTATCAGTCAAAGATGTGCTAGCATCCTCATACATGCATTGCCACTCCTCCAGTTCTTCTCCAGTAAGATCCCTTGCAGCAACAACCAGGGTCCGTAAACCTTCAGACGAGTACTCATTCAAATGGTTAAGAGTAGCATTCTGTATGTCATCGTGCCTTTTGTGGTCTTTCCTTAAAATGCTAAACATCGAAGTATCAGCCCCTTTGACCAAAACTTTTACAGTATCGTTTGGGAATCTGATAACCACAGACATTCTTTTACGCACACTGTCGAACTCATGCAGTCCCAAGACATCCAATCTGCAGTGGCCAATAAATAAGTCCACAATTCGGTAGGACAGAGAATATACTATTGCATGAAAAAAAATATACCATAACTATATTATGAATCAACAAAGAAAGGGCAAGAATAGAATAGTGAATTTAATGAGAGAAAAGACACCATGCTTTGGATGAAGAAGTTCCAGCTTCCTAAATATGAATCACACTTACTAGACGAATCCACATTGCTGTTTAAGATGTTCTAAAATGTGCCCATGTGTAACTACCACCAAATTAGGAACTTTGAGAGAGACGGTCATCTACCTTAGTTTCTCACCATTGACATCAATCACAATATGACCAGATGTCCGCTCACAAAGTGTATATCCATATGCAGAAGCAGCAGCAACTAGCGCTTGTTCGTCAGGAGATTCACCTTGATACTCAATTGTGCCAACAGTGTCATGCACTTCATCCAGTATAGCACATGAAGATGAACTATGGGTAAGCATAGGAATCACGGTATTACATGCTGCTAACGTCATAAAGAACTCGTGCGCAGCAACCCTCTCTTCCCCGGCTAGCTCAGTATGTAGCAATTCCATAAGTTCAGAATCAGTTGGGATTTCCGAGTTAAGCCTCGATTTTATTTGACTTGAAGGGGCTGCTGTTGGTTCTGCGCAAAAAATTACAAGAATAATTGTCTGGTCTGCAGCACGAGCATGGCTAGAGGAATAGAGAAACCTCAAAAGGAAGAATCACATAAAGTAGTGCAGTTTGCACTTCAATATCATTTAATCAGCAAACACATGCATGAGCACAATTACCTACTCTATAAGGACTATCATGCACTAGTAGCAGTAGTGTTAGATATATAAGCATTATACAGCACATTAGATATAGCGCAGAAAAAATGAAGATGTAGCTTAATACAGCTTAATCAGAACTCCATAGTGTTTAACACTGCCCAAACAGTGATGACAGTAGACATAAACCATAAATCTCATTGTCACTTAATTCTTTAGTCTACACTACTTTTCCTATGCATGATAGAGGCCATCGGTAGGCTCAAGAAGCAGTTGAAGTGGGGTTACATAGAAACTTTGAGGCCGGCAATAAAAAAAAAAGGATTGACATTTCACCCATTAATTACAACTCAAATTAATTTCATTAATATCATACCGAAAGGGTGCTAACAAATATATGCACAAGGCGTGAAGTTAGCTAAACCACAATACTCTACCATACTATCCCTATGATTTATACACGTGCATTCTCTTCAGACTGTCCCAATGAACTATGAGACCCATCTTGCTACTACGTCATCCACAATTCTTGGAGGCACCCATGAGATATTAAATACCCCCAAAAAAGAAGATACTCCCTCTGTTTCATATTATGTTTCATCATTTGATTGTGCACGAAGTTTAAGAAAGAAATGAGGACCTTTGACACTAGTAATCTTAGAAATGCATAATATTTGTGTGGTCATAAAACTTGTCATTAAAGGTAAAAATGAAAAATTTAAGTTAAATTGTTACCTTCTTTGAAAATTGTTTCCAAATTTTAAAAAAAAAAAAAAAAGTCATTTTTGTGGAACGGATTGAAAAGGAAGTACTGGTACATAAAGTGGAACTTAAGGAGTACCATACCTGGGTCAGTAAACCTACAACCTTATCAAAAGATATTTTGAGACGGCAAAGCTCCTTACTCAAATAACCAACTTACCATGATCCACACCTGTTCAATAGCAATTCATTATAATGATGCTTTCTCCGTCTTATTCTATCCACGGCTGTTTTTTGTATATCCGAGAAATCCTGAAGGCCAATTGTCGCGTGGTTCCAAACTCAATGGATAATGAACCCGCTACTCTACCGATCTTCACTTAAATACCATACTTTTGTTTGTTGTAGAGTTAGAACTCACGATGTGCATGATAGAGAAAGGAACATAGTAACCAGAGTCTCGTATCATGGATGTTCGAGAGAGGCAACAATCTCATATGGGGTGTGACCCTATGAATAGAAATTTTGAAGAGTGCCAGATTCACTAAATGTGTTGGTCACACAATTGCTAGCAAGAACATGATAAAAGAGGATGTGTAGATAGATGAACAACCCTAAAAGAGGTCTTCTATCAGGTGTTTGGTGAAGCCGCGTCGATGATAATGTGAGGTCACTATCAAGAAATTTAATAAGCAGCTGAACTTGAAAAAAAAAAATTGTCCATACAACCTCAAATTTGAGAAAATACAGCAGTATCAGGGCATGAATAATTAGCCATTTGATATTTCTGATGCAGTGAATCAAATCTTAACTAACATCACCAACCCAAAAGAGAGAGTCTGCAGTCTGCATTAATACTGTAAAAATCTTACAGTAATAACCAATTCTTCCTTCCGTACTACTTCTTTTATTGAATTTCACAATGCATATAATAGGTAGACTGCTAGTAGGAGGCATTCGTAACGAAAACATGGTGAAAATATTTTTTGGGCAAAATTATTTTCAAATTTTTAAGTGGTAGTTTAATAGTTTTAGAAAGAAAATCAAGGTTTACAGCTTTTAGGAGTTCTCCCATTCCAAAAACTTGAAAAAAAAAATCAATATTCTGGAAGAAAAGGTGGTAAACTTTTTTTGACAAACTCTATCAAACAAGCACAACTCCAAAACTTTAAAAAAAATAGAAATTGCCAAAAATATTTCACCTTTCCTTCCAAACGGGACCTCACCAATCTACATCATTGTAAATACATAGTCTGATGATGCTAATAATGCAGATGTACAGGTAAAAGATTCAATTTATGCGTGAAAAGTACATTGTGTATAATAACCCGTACCTCCAAAATCTGTGTTCAATGATGCACCAACAGCAGAAAGGGCTCCCCCATAATTTTTTCCCCACACACTTGCTCTTTTAAATTCCATCTTATTTTCAGTAAGTGTTCCCGTTTTATCTGAAAAAACATAGCGTATCTGACCCAAATCCTCATTGATATTCAAGGATCTGCACTGGAACCTCGAATTACTGCTATCATCATACATGTACCTATCTCCAATCATGAAATACGACTGTCCCAACCGAACCAACTCCATTGTGATGTAGAGAGATATAGGTATCATTATCTGGAAAACTATGACGGAACTCAAAAAGGAGAAAAATGTTTCCATAGGAATCCCATAATATCTATACCGTTTACCAGGATGTGTTCCTTTTTCAGAGTATATTTTCCGGTAATAAGGCAAGGTATCAAGCTGCTTCTCATGTTCCTTCAGCCATACACACATCCCAGATGCTACTGCCAAGCACATAACAAAAAGAAAAACAGACAACCAAAGGGTTTCCCGGTTCATGTAGGTTTCTAACCTGCTTCTTTTAGAAGGAGATGCCGCACTGTTTAGCATAGCCTTGGTCTCTTGCCCAGCATAAACTGCCACTCCTATCGCCCATTCTGTGTTCTTCAGCTGACATCCACGTAAGATAATGTTTGATTGGCTAAGCGGAAACTTATGACCATTCAGCTCCATGTTGGCAGTGAACTCGTAGATATTCCTGTTAGGCTGTTCACATCTGATAACTCCTGCAATTGTCTCCACTTCACCCACTAATGAAGTTGTTTCTTGCCTAGCATACCTCGTCTTCAAGTTTGATTCACCATCTAGATTCATTGTCTGGATATAAGCAATCCCACTAGGGTCACTTGTTCCTAACAACACCATGTCACAAGGAATTGTCTCATCAGCAAGGATCTTTACAACCTCAGCAACCCTAATATTTTTCCATCTTTTTAACTGAAACTTGCCAAATTGAAGTACAAGAGCCTCTCGATTATTCTCATTCCTGTCTGATCGGTGTCTTCTCCAATCCTCATAACCATCTTTTATAGCTGTCACAGAAAGCACAAAAAGAAGTGGAAAGAGAGATACAGTTCTCCCAAACACTGCAAGAGGTGGAAGCTGATTCAGAGCAGCAATTGCTAAAAAATATAAATAAGCAACCCGGTGGAACTGAATGAAGAGATTTTTAGGCAAGAAATTTATTATCGTATACTTGCTAGTTCGGATCTCATTTCCAGTGAACTCAAACTGATCATTGGTCCTTTTCGGATCATTAACATGGATCAACCTAGCGTTACTTCCATGTAACAAGTCATTCTCAAGCTGCATACTTTTTTGAAGAAGCCTTTGGGATTTGCTTAGCTTATCCTGGACACGAGATGATGCCGTCCTGGACTCATCAACATGACCTTGAGATGACGTCCGGGTAGATGCTGCTCTGGATGAAGCCACCCTAGAAATATCACTGGATATCTCAAAGGTTGTTTGCTCGGTACCACCCCATGACACAAAGCGTTTCCTCTCCCGTGAGGGACATTTTGACTGCACCCTAGAATTCTCCACACCTGATGTATCTTCTAGCAGTTGATTACCGTCCTCCACCTCCTCCTCTTTTAACTCACATAAATTGGACTCATCCAAATCAGCAGAACCTGATGCATTCTGGGGGAGACATCCCAGCGAGCAGATCCCTAAGGATGGGTTTTTCGGTCCAGAAGAAGGCTCAGATTGCGACAGCAAAGGCTTGCCGGAAGTCATAAATACTCCTCCAATGAAATCACATTGGTGAGCATCAAACTAAAAACCCCAACAACAATCTCAAAATCCTTAATTTTCCACAAATTGACCGGCCAACGCGTAATTTTAACACCGGTTAGCTGAATATCGACTACGAACAATGGAAATCCACATAATGTATCATCATTCACTATGATTTTCCATTCAAGTGTTCAAAACAAACAATAAACCATAACAACAAATCACCAAGAACGCGCCGTTTCGCAATTATTTCCCCAATAATTTAACGAATTTTCTTGCTTAATCCTCAAATCTTGCAGATTTCAAACAACCCCACCTAAAAAAGATGATATTTTTACCTGTAATTCAACTTCCAACAATCAAAATCTTGAAATATCTCAAAAAAAGGACAGAATTTAAAAAATAACCAAACAAATTGATCAATCTGTACGTTACCCAACAATGCAGAAACAATATTGAAAATGTTAGATCTAGGACATGCGATCTATTATTGAGTTTAATTAAATGATACCTCTGATCAACTTTATTAACAAAATTAAAAAAATAAAAGCAAGAAATTAAATATATAAATAAAGGGGGGTAAAAGAGAAACCTGATTGAAAATATGTATATTTTGTTAACAATGCTTTGATGGAAATGGAGATGGAAAGGAGAGAGGAAGTGTGTAGAGAGAGAAAAGGGAGGAGCACAAATATATTGCCTTTATTTGGCTTTTCTTTTAACTAGTCGGTTCTATCTCTCCCTCCTTCTCTCCTTTTGTATGAGATGATCAAAATATGCTGGAACTTCATTTTTATGACAATTTACATGTGACCAGAGTAGGGGTATCGAGTTGAGTCAAGTCAAGTCGAGCTTTACAGGTTGTTTGGAAGGTTGGTACACATCGTATTATATTGTACTGTTAATAAGATTATATTATTTGTTTTGATTATAACTTTAAAATTTTATTGTATCGTATCATTAAATCATCGTTACGAAACGACGAAGAGTCTCATTTTATATAACGATCGATGATCGTAGTGTTACAGTATCTCTTTTCTCTCTTCTTCTCCTTAATAATCATATATTACCATTTACCCTACATTTTCTATAGTTACTCTACCCCGTACCATACTTTTTTTTGGCAATATTGTAAGTTCATTATTCATATTGTTAGTGCATGTATTATGGAATAATAAGAAACACTACAATCTATCCAAAGATTGTCCTCACTAGAACAATATGATACGACACAATGCGATACATTTTGAAAGGATGTGTAACAACCATCCAAACAGGCGGTTAGTTTGGTTTCGCCTATTTCCATTTTGGCTCGATCTATGCTTGAACTTGAGCTTGATCAATTTGATGTTAAATGTAATATTATCTAATTTGAATATATTTTATGACATGGTGATGATATGCATTCTTGATTGAGAATTCTTATGCAACAATATAAAAAGATTTACCATTAAAGAAAGTACTATATTTTATATGTATTATTGTATTTAAAAAGTGATGAATAATGAATATATTATGCAATAGCAAAAGAGCATTGTCATGAATAGTGTTTTAAAATATGAGTCATTTTACTTGATACTAAGCAAAGAGTAAGCTTGAGGTTTTGTGTAACCACGTGAACCTTTAACTTTTAATAATCACATATTAACATACTCCAAATAATATTTAAACAAAAATAAAGCACAAAAATGACAAAATACATAAAATTTCTAGAAAATTAGTATAGGATGAGTAAAATATTGTATAGAGTAGTTTTGTCTCAACAATTTTGCAAGGCTTTTAAACCTTGTAGTTTGTGAAAAAGAATAAGCTACTCGTTTCACTCGGTAGGCTGTTTAAGAGAAAGAGAATGAATTAAACTTGCTAAAAACAAATAATTTTTTGATGATTTGGCTTTTGAATTTTATTATTTTTTACTTTTAAAAATTTAACAAGTTGATCATTGAATGTGGGGTTTAAATTAAAGACTTAACAACAACTTTCATCTTAATTTGAAAAAACAATAGGGCTTACAATCCAAGATAAAAAGTCGTCCAACGTCTTTCGATACCTTTGTCTCTCATCCTCTAAATTGATCGTAAGCAATTGATTTTCTCAACTCTCAAAAATAACGTATGAAGACAATAATTACTTCACAATTGCTTCACTGTCATGATACCCACATGAAGAACCAACAAAGTCCACAAAACGACCACTTCGTATAGATAATTTCTCATACACATTTGTCTTTACTACTTTCTCCCTTATATTTTATATCCGCTGGAAAATCATTGACACTCAATCATTATAACTCCACATTGATTGTCATAATACTATTATAAGTGATGTATGAGTTGAATATTGCATATGTGGATTTGTTTTAATATTAAAAAATCGATGAGCCTTAATGTTGCTATGTGTGATATGATAAGGATTGGTAATGAAGTTGTATCGATAAAATCCCAACAAATGTGAAAATATAACTTAATTATTAAAGTTTGAGTTTCATTGCAATGATTTGAGATTTGAGACTGGTCAATATGAGTTAGGGAGTAGAGACATGATTATTGAAAGTTGGAAGTGTTGAAAATACGATGTTGCTGCTGATGGAGCAGTGTCCCTATTCTTTAAAGTACATAAAAAATCCAAATCATTTCACGTAATGTTAAATTTGACCATTACGTTGTAAAAACAACGCTTATTGTAAAGATTCTACCTTTAGGCAATAAGAGTAAATCCGTAGGTAGAGAAACTCTCCTTTCTCTCTAACCCCATTCCCTATTTTCTTCATATTATTAACTCCCCCAACTGTTTCCCCTTCCCAATGACGACCAACGTCAATGTTTCCATTCCCCCAAAACCCCTTGATATTCACGAAATTAATGATCAACAAAACACTACCAGTGACATAGCACGATCTATTTACCGTGAGAAATTAATACTAACCCAAACCCTACAAGAAAATAATGTTTCCACACCATTACTCTTTCACCCTCTCACTAAAGAACAATCATACCTACCCCCATAAACAGATCTGCATGATTTTATTCCTCTAACCTCTTAAGAACGCCAACGTATTTATTCCCCTTGGGTAAACCCAGTCATAATTAAGTTATATGGGAAAAGGCTTCATCATCAGTATCTATCTGAAAAATTTAAAAAGCTATGGGAACCTAATTAAGTTATATGGGAGGACTATTGTATAGGAAAATTTCATAAATATAATAGTCTACACCATGTTCTTATGAAAGGGCCATGGTTTCTAAATGGAATCTCTTGTCTATTCGTTGTTGGGAACCTAATTTTGTGTCCTCTGAAGCAAAATTAACATTCACTACAATATGGGTTCGATTACCACAACTGCCCATTGAATTCTTTGATGATGGTATTTCAAAAAGATGGTAAAAAATTGGGAAAGCTATTAAGAATCGATATGAGGACATCCACT
Source organism: Petunia axillaris subsp. axillaris (assembly GCA_029990575.1). Taxonomy (NCBI): domain Eukaryota; kingdom Viridiplantae; phylum Streptophyta; class Magnoliopsida; order Solanales; family Solanaceae; genus Petunia; species Petunia axillaris. The sequence continues at coordinate 163,664,412 of JARKNS010000003.1, forward strand.
GCTTTAAAGAGGAGGTACACATGCCTCTGTCTAATATAAACTCCAGCAAACAACTTCATATATGTGGGTACCATAAACATCAAATTATATATTAAAGCGACCACCTATTATGCAAATCCTGTGGAAGATTACGCAATTTACAAGAAAGGTGTACCTTCGCACACTCACTACCAGTCCAGGACCTTAACAAACCCTCCACCTCAAATCCTTAACCTACTGAAAATACTTAGGCCACAGGGGGCGAATGGAAAACAATCAACTTTCCTAAAAAGAGAAAAAATAAAACCCCTAGAAGATTACCACTACAAGCGGAGGGGGCCACGATTAGCTTGGCCAATCCATGTTCAAATGTTTTTTATTTAAATCACTCTACAAGTAAGTTCCCTTACTAGTTGTCTAGTTCATCTAATCCTAGAAGTTATAATGAGCATGGATCGTCTTTGATCTCTAAAAATACAAGTAATAAATTTAACGTTCTTCGTACTCAAGATCAGGATCGATCAGATCTTCCTACTGGATTTTTTTTTAATTAATGACTCGGCCATGCAAAAAACTAAATCGTTATACTATATGCAAACAAGGCACAATTAAAAAGCCACATTGCGTAAACGTGGACCACACACAATCCAAAAGTGCCAAACCGTCCCAATCATTAGAGCAGCACGTATTTTTTACTGTCCCCACCAGTATTGTCCAATCTAAAAGATCTCTTAATTCAAATGAAACCGCTACTTTTAGCAAAACTTGCACTGACATTAATGCTCTGTGAGTATCCAGAAACCGTCCACTACAACCAATCATATTTCTATATTGGATTCTCACAAAAATGTTAATAAAACTTTAACTGCTGACAATTTCTGCAAATTCCTTAACTGCAAATATTTTTCATATTCCCTGGATGCAATCGTCTATACCTTGCATTCAAACATAATCTACTATAACCCTTCACTCTTTTCCTTATAAAACCCTAGTTACTAAAAATAAAACTACCAACATCAAAAAAGAAAGCAAGGAAAATAATGAGGGAACTACTAAAACAACACAGACAGAACCGACTCCTCTCAACCATGAATCCAAATCAGCTACCACCAAACTTCAACCAACCCCCACAAATGCCACACTAAACCACCCTCTAGTCTTCACCATGCCTCCACCACAAAACACTTTACCACAATCATGGTTGGAGCAAACACTATGGGGCCAAGCTGCAACACTGAACGTGGACTTGAATGCGTATCCAGCCTATGTGATTATCCAGAACCCGACCTACCTAGCACAACTATTGAGAGAGGGGATAAATTTAGCAATAGAGAACTACACAAACCAAAAGTGGTTATCGAATGTCCTTCATCCTTTGGCCCCTACCATATCTCCTTATCTCTTCTAGGAGATGCAATAACAATGGAACCTACCTCCCTTCTACAACCTACAACTGAACCTTCTTGTGGTAGACCTCCAATTCTTTCCTACAATGGTAGTACTACCTCAGATCCCTATCTTTATCCCATGGAACTTGAATCTAGTTCCACCACAGGTTCCTCAACATCTAGATTTTCCATGAACTCAAGTTTCGATGGGTATTTTGATGGATTTCTACCAGTACCAGAATTTCAACCCCCACCCACTCCCCCACCTAATCCACTCGCACAAGAAGGGAATCAACTGGGTCAATTAGAACAAGTCGTGCAAAGGAGCAGGGGAGTTGTACGAAGTTCAAAAACCTAAAGGAAATACTAATTTTGTTACTCCAAAAAAAACTAGACAGAAAATGCATTCTAACATGTCATCAAATACTTTGCAAATGCTCAATCGATATACGTCCACCGCGAACAAATCGGTAGGGAAATATGTAGTGCTGGTTCCTAAGGAACGCTCATGAAGATAACCCCAACATACTCCCAATAATGAACAGGAACCTTAACATGATCATTTGGAATGTTAGAGGTGTGAACAATATGGACTTCCATATGAATTTTAGGGTTGTCCTTGACCTTCACAACCATGTTATGGTCGCTCTTCCGAAAACCAAGATGGATGATCATCATGGTTTGAGGGTGGACTTCAATTTTACTGACTATGCTGAGGGACGTTCCGGGGATATTGTTCTTCTATGGAACTGTTTATGCTTAAATTTGTACGTCTAGGTTAAACAATTAATTATGAATGAGGTCACAAGCAATACGGTAAATTACGATGGAAAAAGTAAATAAATGTGATGAAAGTAAAGACAAGTAATTAAGCAAGAAATAATAGAAAAAATAAAGTAATTCTTATTTCTTGAGAGTAGCCGAGTTTGATGGCGAATTGTGTCTTGTGTACAATACAATGTAAGAAAGGGTATTTATAGTAGTGATACCCAGTCCTAAATAAGGTAAAATACAAATACTAATAAAGTCATGGGCCTACAACTCAAGGAGGTGGTATACTAAACTCTAACTAGGAGACTGTAAACCCTAGGCAGTGGGATATATGCCCCTATGACCAAACCGCCTAAATGGTTGTTGGCTCTAGGAGCGGGCGTATATTCTTAGTGCCCGGTGACTTGTAGGATAAGTCTAGTATCGCCAGCTGGACTCATATCCCCATAACAATAGGTGGCATATTTTTTCCCACATAGGAACAATGATCAAGTTACTACCACTGACATTCACATTAATGGACATGAGGTCCATGCAATGATCAAGGTAAACTGCATTCCTACTCATTGGTTGCTTTCTATAATCTATGCTAGTACTTCTCCTACTATTAGAAATATATTATGAAAAAATTTAAGAGATTTAGCTGACACGTATAAGGGTCCTTGGCTCATTGGAGGGGACTTGGACCAGATCTTAACCTAGGATGAAAAATGGGGGAAGACTCTTAAATAATACTTTTTTCTCTAAATTTTGGCACTGTATAAATTGATGTAACCTTGTTGACCTAGGTTTTAAAGGTCCTAAGTACACATGGACCAATCATAGTAGAAAGAATAGAGGTCTAATTATGGAGTATTTGGATAGATGCTTAGCAAACCCTACCTAGATCACCCTCTTTAAAGATTTCTCAGTTATACATCTTCCTAAAACCTACTCTGACCACAATCCTATGCCGCTTAACTTAGCTAAGTCTAATCCTTCTCCTTATGGAAAATCCTTTAAACTAGAGACCATGTGGTACTCCCATCTGGATTTTAAAAATATTATTGTCAGCAGCTGGAATAATAGAAATCTAGAGGAAGCTTCCCTAGAATTTAAAGATCATGTTACTATGTGGAATAAGATTGTTTGGTAACATATTTAGGAACAAGTCTAAACTCTTAGCCTGAATTAGGGAATTCAGTTTTCTCGTAGTTATAGCACTAGCTCTTTTCTACAGATCCTAGAAAAGGATCTAATGACCAAATATAATATTATGCTTTAGAAGGTTGAGGAATTCTGGAAATTAAATTCCCGAGTAAATTGGCTTAATAATAGGGATGCTAATACCAATTTTTTTCACATCACAACTTTAAACCGTAGAAGGACCAATAGAATTTCTTTCCTTCAAGATGAGGAGGGTAAGCCAAATGCTGTGGCAACCCATTATTGTCAACTATTTTCATGTATTAGGTGAACCTTTGAGAGATTACTTTGTAAAGCTAGAGTTTATCTTGGTTGAGTGATTAGGGTCTAGAGTGTAGCCCCTTGGTTATAGAGTTTTGTAATCTAAAACTTGCTTTTTGTGTTAGTGGATTGGTTCAAAAATCCTAGAGTGTGGGTGTCGCTCCAAACGCACACGCAAGTATACGCGGTCGATCAAGTAATAGAGTGATAAGAAAGTATCGTTCCCACGAGGACTATTGATTAACTATTAACTAGACAAACTTCAATTCAAGTATTGTTCAAGAGAGTTTAACCAAATTTCAAGTTGTGTTTAATTAACTAATTAACTAAAAGTAATAGGAATAAATGGAATGCAAGACAATTCAAGAGTTCTAGATATCAGTGAGAGGGAATATTCCAGGATTATGGGACTATCACCAATCCAGTTGCACTCATCCGTTAGTTGAACTAACTTTATTTATCTGAGTTGCTAATCACAGGGTTAATTATACTCACAGAGCTCTTTCGATACCCTGCTCGCCTATTCAAGCCAACCTAACGCCTATATGTCTATGGAATTAGAATTAACAAGAATGCATATGCTCCTCCTGTAAACTGATTAAGCGTGATTGTTAGGTATATTTCTATCCTAACCGCGAAACCATTCCCCGATGCCCGGGTTCAAGAACACGCTTTATTTAATTCTATTGCAACCTACGGTTCCCACTTTCGAGTTCAACCTTAGGTTCATGGATAATACTCAATAACTGGCTAGGAAATTAAGTAATTCAGAGCAGAATTAAATAAACAACTCAATCTGATAAATTTAATAGAATTCAACCAACTTCAGAGTACAACTTTCGTGGTTAACCCATAACCCTAGAATAATAGAATTTAGCTACTCATAGACAAGTTAGCTTTCTCACAAAATAATCTAGAATTCATGAAACAATAAAGAGGGAAGAAGAATTACAACTCAATTGATGAATCTCCGTTCTCTAGCCTCTACTATGGTTCTTGCCTCCAAAAATACGTAAAAGAATGTCTAATAATATGTTTTCCAACGTTTTAATATGGAATAATAGGAGTAATACACGCCCTAGGCTAGTCCAAGCTCGGGTAGGAAAGTCCCAGTCGTACAGCAGCCCATACAATGTAAGAATCCTTGTATGCCCCAATTCTCAAGTCTCACAGCTTCTCATACAATGTACGCCTGTTGTAAGGCTCATACAATGAGCTTACAAAGCTCCTAGTCCGCTGATTTTTTACACTCGAATTCTTCATTTTTCTACTTCAATCTTTGACTTCGAACTTCTCCACAAAATGTAGCCATATCGCTCCAAATTCCACCAATTCGTTCCTAAACCATTCAAACACACCAAGTTAAGATCATGTCACAAATTAGCATTGTTGGGCATGTATTGCTATGAAAACCATTTAAGAGTGTTAAATACAATTGCTAAAAATATAGGAAATATGCCCAACATCAACACCCCACACTTAGCTTTTGTTCGTCCCCGAACAAATAAACCCAACACACTTGTACTCAAGGACTTCAATTACCCAACTCAAGAACTTTAAGGAGGTGCACCTATGAAATAGGTTGATACCAACAATTAGCCACTAAACATACAAGCACACAACTCCCCATATTTGCACACCACACATTTAGAAAACAAGGATTATCAAGCAGTCAAGTAGCAACAACCAAGCCTCAAGAAACGACTCTTTACACCAACTTACTCACGACATGTCCACTCGCTCAAGATTAGGGCCTAATAAAAGCTCCAACCTCTCATAATCCATGTGCCCTCACCAATCAAAGTCTAGTCCCAATCACACAAAAATATATCAACTGAATTATAAGGGACTTTCAAAATAGGAAGAATACGCTCACACTCAAAAAGAATCTCAAGTGCCACACAATGGTACCATAGGCTTGCCCGTAGTGTAGGACTCCACTAATGTAGGCTCGCTCCTATTCGGGATTAACTAGGACTTTAAGGGTTGTAATGTAGGCCAAAGGACGGGTAATGGTTAAATGACTACCTCCCTAAGCACTTTAATACATCACTTCCACTTATATAGCTCAACTCTTCACAAAAACAACCGAGCTACCATCCGAACATCAACTCAAATACTTCCCTCCCTTTAAGTATTTTTTTTTCTTTCAATGTGCACAACACTAGCAAGGATTGAGAATTTTTTTTTCTTTTGCTTTCTTTTTATTTTTTTTCACTTTTGATTTTTTTTCTTCTTCTTTTTTTTTCAACATTTGTCACTTTTTCCTCAAAAATACCATCATAAATTTATTCTTATTGACTCCACTCAAAAGCCATCAATTTCCACCAACCACAACTCCACTAACAACAATCTTTTCAATTAAAGTGCTCTAAGGAGTACGGGTTCAAAAAGAAGGTAATTAAGAATAAAGGGAATAGGCTTGTAATGTGGGTGTCAACAAAAACTAATAGGCTCAAAAAGGATTACAGGGGATATATATGAACGGGTAGGCTAATCAAGGCTGCAAAAGAAGGGGTTTATTAAAGAAGGCCTGTATCATCTCCCGACTAAAGCAAACCTAGGATTTCGCTTTGAACACACGCGGGGCAAGTTCTAGACCAATAATGCAAGCACGAGAATAAAGAAAAGCACCTCACCACTCATGGCACATGAACTACTCAAGGCGAAACAATTCCAACACCTAACAAAAATAAGTGAGACAAGTCATGCTATTCAGTCAGCACTCAGAGTCAGAAACCTGAGCCGAGGAGTCACTAACAAGACTGACTATCAATCCAATATATAACTCACACAAAAAATCTTAGGGAAGTTCAACTCACATGTAAAGGACTAAATATGTCAGTATCAAACAATTCACAGAGAAGGCACAGGTCCTTACCACTTAGCTACTCCTATTTCCTAATTTTTTTGTATTTTAAATATATATTTTTTTTTTAATCTAAAAACACCCGGTTCAAAACAAAAGGCATCCTCGGGAAAGAACCGTGGCTTGAAGAAAACCCAAGGATTATGCCACTAATCTAGAAAAAAAAAATTAAATGCATTAAAAATATACAAGTACAAATCATGATACCCCACCCCACACTTAAAATAGTGCATGGTCCCCACTGCACAAATACAAAAATAATAACAAGAGTGGGTATCAAGAAAGCTCCCTCAAACCGCAGAGTCTGGAGGTGCTGCAGACCGGTCTGAACCCGCAGTCTGAGCAGTGGAGGGATCCAACAAGGTAGTGCCAGCTGCATCCATCTCATCAATTAGCGACCCCTCCATAGTAGTGGCAGTAGCCGGAGCTGGCTCTGCAGCAGTGCCATCAGTAGCACTCAAATCCACAACCTCCTCACTGGACCCTGCATCAGTCTGGACGCCAATGGAACGCGTCTGGGACTCTGAATAGCGGCAAGTATCTCTGCCAGTGTGCTCTGCATCAGGGTATCTCGAGCTGCCTGCTCCTGTCTCAACCGGGTCAGCTCTGCCTGCTGCTCCTGTCTCAACTGGGTCAGCTCTGCCTGCTGCGCCTCTCTCAGCTTAGCTAGCTCGGCTTCAAAGCCCACAAGTCGCTCTGATGTAGTTCTCTTATCTGCTTTGGCTGCGACCGGGTCAAGCACTGAAGTGATGTCATGAGCAATGGGCACCTCCAAAAGATCATCCTCCTTATAGAAGGGCACCCTGTGCTTCCTCATCAAAGCTGTCAGAGTGTGCACAAAATACAGCTTCAATGTCTTCTCCTTACGAGTCCGTATCATCTGCTCGTACATAAGCTCACCCAAGTTCAGAACTATTCCATTCATCAGAGCATAAATAAGAAGCACCCGCTCCCGAAGTACATTCGTCTGATGGTCAGCCTGCATGATCCTGTTAGACACCCAATTGAGCCAAGATCGACTCTCCCTCGACATAAACCGCTTGGGTAAAGTGGCATATTTTCTCTGCGTGTTGTGCAACCACGCAGGCTTCGAAGATTCACGATCATCCAGAACAGCTGGTGGGTCACACAGTACCTCAATGACATCCGCAAAATCCGGCTCTGCTAGCATCTTCTTATAATCATCCATTGCCACTTCAGTCACCCTGTAATGTGCATTAATGGCTCGGGCAGAAATATCAACATCAACATCTCGAACCCGCACTATGCTGCTCCTCGGGTTGATCCAGTTCGCATATAGCTCCTGAACAGCAGTAACATTGCCCTTGCCCGTAGGACCCTGCATAAATCTGTCCCACTTCCTATCTTTAACAACCTCCAGAATAGCCGGGCACGCCTTCTCACATGCATGATAGTTCAGTGGTCTTTCCTGTGTAATCTGCTTCTTAAGGATCCACTGATATGCCAAATATGCACTCTCGCTCTCAAAGGTGTCCTCCCACAATGCCCTGTCAATCGGGCCACTAGTAGAGGAAATGTCCTCAGGCTCTGGAATAGAAGTGTACTCCTCCTCAGCATCATCATCCTCATCATCCTGCTCTATTGGTTTCTTTCCCTTGCCCTGAACTGCTCTCCTTTTCTTGGCCGGTGGTCTAGAAGCACCACCTTCACGGATCACCATGGGCTTTTCCTTAGCAATGGTTGATTTCCTCTTTGCGTGGTTACCTGAGAGGCGGGAATGGTCATATCCGGAGCAGGTGTATCTTGTTTCTTCTTTGAGCGTTGCTCCCTTTTATCCTTGCCCTCAGGTTGATTTCGTGGTGGTTGGCCACCGTCCCCGCTTCCACCACTCTTGGATGTTTGCTTTGCAATCGCCATTTAATAATAGAATACCTGCATTTAAACAATGTGAAATTAGCCAATGAGTTATTCCCGAGCTCTTTAAAGTAGCTAGAAACTAAGCCAATTCAAGCTAGTAGTCTACTTCTCATTGGTGCGCACGCACCCCACACTTAAAGCTCAAGTGTAATCTACAAGTAATCAAGTTATGCTCATAGTACGCTCATTGTAACATTTGCGAGGTACTCAGACTTCCCTCGACGCGCACTTCTTTATTCGAAACAATTCTCATGGTTAAAATTCAACAAAGTGTGCAAACGGGGTCTCCACACCCCACACTTATGCTCTACTTCATCTCAAAAATATGGAGAAATATTATTTTAAGCAAAGCAATAAAAGAAGCCCGTGAATTGCATAACGGAGCAATGGCTCGCTCAAGTAAAGTGCAAAACAACACTTCTAGTGTATGAATAAAGTGCATTGAGTGTCGTTTATAAGAAAACACTTTAAAATCAGCCTCATGTCCTAATTCTAACTAATATATGTTCAACTTATGCCCCCTAATTGATTTGGCTACTCAGACTTCACCAAATACCTCAAATTGTTCATTGGGGAATTTTATCAAACACCTTATGTGCAGTAAATTGGACAGCTTGTGTATGCACTTTTTGTTAATGTTTGGACCTCCCAACTCCGGGAGCTTACGTTTATACTCATCATGGTGCATCACCGCACCCCCCACAGCAGATACCAATCAAAAAGAACCAAGTTTTAGCATAGTTTCATCACAACTTTAAGTAAACTCTAAACCTAAGGGGAGAGGTGAATGGGAACAAGTGGTAGCTTGACCAACAGTGGGGGAGTAGCATTAGGGATGAGAGAGAAGCAGAAGAGAGAGGAGAAGAAATCATACCTGAGAGATTGAAAGCGACCAAGAAGATTCAGCCGTGAGCTTTTCCTATTTTTCTTGTGTTCCCGTTTCTTTTCTGTTCTTTCGTGTTCTGTCTTTTTTTTTTTGTGTTGTGTGTGTGTTGTAATTAATAGAAGTGGTGTTAAACACTTACCAGCATACAGGGGAGCGAGTTTCAGTCCCACAACACTGTCCCAAACAAAGTCTGCGAGAAAAGGAAAGAAAAAAAAAACTGCTGCTGCGTACAGCTCCCTGCGCATCGCACGCTGGCCTGTTTTGGCTAAAGTTTTGGATACAGCGTCCAGCGTTTTAGCTCCACAACACTGCCTCCTGTCTGGCAGCAACTCAGAGAAAAAATTTCAGCTGCACACAGTCCCTAGCGCGACGCGCAGGGCACTGTTTTGGTGAGAAAAAACTGAAACAGCCTCCAGCGTATTCGCCTTGCAACACTGCCTCCTGTCTGCATTTTTGTAACATTGTTTTACTGAGCACAGCCAAGCATGCGATGCATGCAAGGCTGTGCTGGCCTCAAAACAGCTTTCTTGCTTTCTTTGCTCCATTTTGTTGTCCGGGATCGACTATTTCGTTGATCCAACCAATTTCGAGCCTCGGCATCCTGTAAAAACACTACACAAACACGTTAAACACATCAAGAATCCATTCTTTTTGTTCTTTTCAATTTTTTTTTTATTTTTTTTAAATGAAAATACGGACCAACTCTAGAAAGCGATAAAACATGGGTTGCCTCTCATGAAGCGCTTGATTTAACGTCGCGGCACGACGAGTACAACCCTCTTTCAAGGGTCGACTAAAGAAATGGAGGATTTAAGCCTATCGACTTCACCTCCCAATATCGCTTCACTCTTTGCCCATTCACTAGAAACGACTTATCCGAGCCCGGGCTCGCAATGCAATCGCTCCATGGGGCATCACCTTAACAATTTCAAACGGACCAGGCCACCTCGACTTGAGCTTACCAGGGAAGAGCTTCAACCTGGAGTTAAATAAAAGAACTTGTTGGCCCGGCTCAAAGTGACGATGCTGAATCCGCTTATCGTGCCACCGCTTAGTCTTCTCCTTATATAACTTGGCATTTTCATACGCGTGCAACCTAAACTCATCGAGTTCATTGAGTTGCAACAATCTCTTCTCACCCGCCAAGCCCATATCAAAATTTAGCTTCTTTATCGCCCAATAGGCCTTGTGCTCAAGCTCGACTGGCAAGTGGCACGCTTTCCCATATACCAGCTTGTACGGTGAAGTCCCAATTAGAGTCTTATAAGCTGTCCTATATGCCCAGAGTGCATCATCGAGCTTGGTAGCCCAATCCTTCCTATTCGCACTGACAGTTTTCTCAAGAATTTGCTTCACCTCTCTATTGGATACCTCAGCCTGTCCACTAGTTTGCGGATGATAGGCGGTGGCGACCTTATGCTTGACCCCGTATTTAGCTAGAAGGTTGTTTAACAACTTGTTACAAAAGTGTGTACCTTCATCGCTAATCAAAGCCCGCGGAGTTCCGAACCTGGTGAAAATGTTCTTCTTGACGAAACTCACCACCACTTTCGCATCATTAGTAGGAAGAGCAACGGCCTCTACCCATTTGGACACGTAATCCACTGCCAGTAAAATATACTTGTGACCATTCGACGAGGGGAAAGGACCCATGAAGTCGATCCCCCACACATCAAAAATCTCCACCTCTAGAATGCCTTGTAGAGGCATCTCTTGCTTCCTGGTGATTGTGCCGGTCCTTTGACACCGATCACACTTCTTTACAAAAGCGTGAGCGTCTTTGAACAATGTCGGCCAATAGAAACCAGACTGAAGTACTTTGGCGGCTGTTCTATCACCACCATGATGACCCCCATAAGGAGATGCATGGCACTCTTGCAGAACAGCCTCCGTCTCTTCCTCAGGAATGCATCTTCTCACCAACTGATCTGCACACACTCTAAACAAAAACGGCTCATCCCAAACATAAAATCTCACATCATGAAAGAACCGACGCTTACCTTCTGCAGTCAGATGTGGTGGCACTGCCTCACTTACCAAATAGTTGACATAATCAGCATACCATGGGTCCGAGTGATTGGTGATGGCAAAAAGTTGCTCATCTGGGAAGGTTTCTCTGATCAACCCTCCTCATCCACATGCTTGTGGTTCTCCAACCTAGATAGGTGGTCAGCTACTTAATTTTCCGTTCCCTTACGGTCTCGGACTTCCAAGTCAAATTCCTGCAGCAACAACACCTAACGAATTAGTCGAGGCTTAGCATCCTTTTTATCAATTAAGTACCTGATTGCTGCGTGGTCTGTGTAGACAATAACTTTGGTTCCCACCAAGTATGCCCGAAACTTATCAAAGGCATACACTACTGCCAGCAACTCTTTTTCAGTAACTGTGTAATTCAATTGGGCAGGATTAAGAGTTTTGCTGGCGTAGTAAATGGAATGGAACACCTTGTTCCTCCTTTGCCCTAGGACTGCACCAATAGCGACATCGCTAGCATCACACATTAATTCAAATGGTGCAGTCCAATCAGGAGCCACTATTATTGGCGTAGAGACCAATTTCTCTTTAAGCTCATTAAAGGCCCTCAGACAGGCCTCATCGAACACAAATGCTGCTTCTTTCTCAAGTAACCTGCACAAAGGAGTAGAAATCTTAGAAAAATCTTTAATAAACCTCCTATAGAAGCCAGCATGCCCGAGAAAACTTCGGACTCCCTTCACAGACATGGGTGGGGGTAATTTTTCAACCGCCTCCACCTTCGCCTTGTCAACCTCAATTCCAGCACTGGACACCTTGTGTCCCAAAACTATACCTTCACGAACCATGAAATGGCACTTTTCCCAATTTAAAACAAGGTTAGTTTCTTCACACCTAGCAAGTACTAGACCAAGGTTAGTTAGACAAACATCAAAAGAAAATCCGAAGACAGAAAAGTCATCCATGAACACTTCGACAAACTTTTCCACCATATCAGTGAAAATAGCCATCATACACCTTTGAAAAGTCGCAGGTGCATTACATAGCCCGAACGGCATCCTCCTATAGGCATAGGTACCGTAAGGGCATGTAAAAGTAGTTTTCTCCTGATCTTCGGGAGCAATCCATATTTGGTTGTAGCCAGAGTAACCGTCAAGGAAACAGTAATACTCTTGGCCGGCTAACCTATCTAACATCTGATCAATAAAGGGGAGGGGAAAGTGATCCTTTTGGGTGGCTTTATTCAATTTTCGATAATCAATGCACACCCTCCACCCCGTAACAGTTCTTGTGGGGATAAGTTCATTATTCTCATTCTGCACCACTGTCATCCCTCCCTTTTTAGGGACACATTGCACTGGACTTACCCACTTGCTGTCAGAGATAGGAAAAATTATACCTGCATCTAACCATTTAATCACCTCTTTCTTTACCACGTCTTTCATGATTGGATTAAGGCAACGCTGATGCTCCACACTTGGCTTGTAACCGTCCTCCATAAAGATCTTGTGCATGCAGAAATCCGGGATTATTCCCTTGATATCAGCTATAGTCCAGCCAATAGCACTCTTATGCTCTCGTAGCACTCTTAACAGATTTCCTACCTGCAAGTCGGACAACAGAGAAGAAATAATCACAGGTAAAGTGTCAGATTATCCCAAATAAGCATACTGAAGATGCGCAGGTAAAGGTTTGAGCTCAAGCTTGGGTGCCTCTTCAATAGATGGCTTGGGTGGTGGCCCGAGCGGTCTATCTAAAGGCTCAAACTTGGGGAACCCAGTAATAAATTCACAAGAACAGTCCAAGAGCTGCAATATCTCCTATATGTCAGCATCTTCACTAGTTTCTTCTCCCAACATCAGTGCTTGCTGCAAGTCATCATTGACATAATCAGCTGGGTCAGTCGACTTCTCCTCCAGGTCATTCACTGTGATCATAGACAACTCTTCATGATGGTTAGGCATTTTTAGAGCCTTGTACACATTAAAAACTGCTTCCTGATCATCCACCTTCATTGTCATCTTTCCCTCTCGGACACGGATCACAGCATCACCAGTGGCTAAGAAAGACCGTCCCAAAATGATAGGAACTTCCTTATCTGCCTCATAGTCCAGGATAACAAAATCAGCGGGCAGAATGAATTGACCAATCTGAACCAGTACATCTTCAATCACCCCCTCAGGATAAGTAGTAGACCGATCAGCTAACTGAAGTGAGACTGTTGTTGGCTTTGGAGTGCCGAGACCCAGTTGGTTGCACACAGACAATGGCATAAGATTTATGCTAGCCCCTAGATGACATAGGGCTCTACCAACTGCTACGTTGCCAACACGGATAGGAATGGTGAAACTACCTGGATCCTTCAACTTCTGAGGGAGTTTGTTCTGAACTCTGGATGTGCACTCTTCAGTAAGTGCTACAGTTTCAAATTCATTGAGCTTCTTTTTTGATGACACTATGTCTTTGATATACTTAGCATACTTTGGAATTCCCCGGAGCACATCTACCAATGGAATATTGATACTAGTCTGACTGAGTATGCCCAAGACCTTTGTAACTGCAGGATCTTGCAGATTCTTTTGCAACCTTCGCAGAAAGGGAGGTGGTTGTTTAGCAGCAATCACTGCCTCTTGCTTTTCTGCCTCCTTCTCGACTTCGACTACTGACTCTGGCTCTTTTCCTTTGTCAGGGTGAGACTGCTTTGGCTTCTTTGGCACTTCTTCCAGTTCTCTCCCATTTCGTAATGACACTGCTTGCACTTGTTCCTTGTGATTAGGATCAGTAGTGCTTGGCAAAGCACCAAGTGGCCTTGTATTTTGGTTACTAGCAAGCTGTCCCATTTGTTTTTCTAGAGAGCGAATGGCACTGTCCTGGTTCTGCTGTAGAGTTGAAATTTTCTGATTCAGATCAACAGCCAGTTGTTGTATCATTGCCTCTATCTTTGACGTTTCAGGCTGTTTCTGCTGTGGTGGATTCTGCACTTGCTGGGTATTACCTTGAGGTTGTCTGCTGCCTTGTCCGCCTTGATTACCGCCCCATGAGAAATTAGGGTAGTTGCGAAAGTTAGGTGGATAAGTGTTGCCATACTGAGCATTTTGGTTGAAACCCCTGCCCTGCTGACCCACGTAAAATGCAGACTCTGGGTTGTCCGTGCAAACATTGCTTATATGATCAGATCCACCACACACATCACAGTATGGAGTTGCTTGCACTTGTTGAACCTGGGGTGGAGCTGGTGGCTGTGGCTTGCTCACCTGGACTAGTACTGCATCAAGTTGCTGCTTAACAGAGTGTTGCATCGCTGCTATTTCAGCTCTCATAGCTGTCAGTACATCCACTTCCACCTTTCCACCTGGCTTGAGATTTTTACCTCTGCCTGAGTCACCATGATAATGCTGACTGCCTTCTGAAATTTTATTAAGAATGATCTCTAGCTCATCATACTGCTTCTCTAGACTTGGTTCGCCACAATAAGCATCTAGCAGGATTTTACTATGTGACTGCAGTCCCTCAACAAAAATATGTCCCAACACCTCCTTTGATTGACCATGGTGTGGGCAGCTTCTCAATAATGCCTTGAACCTTTCCCATGCTTCACCTATCTCCTCTGATGAATTCTGACTGAATGACACTATCTCACCTCTGATCTCTGCAGTTTTGCCCGATGGAAAAAATTTGATCAGAAACTTCTTTGCCAATTCGTCCCAAGAGTTAATGGAGTTCGGTGGTTGGACCAAGAGCCACTTCTTTTCTTCACCCAGCAAGGTGAATGGGAACATCGTCAGCCGTATGTATTCATCCGACACATCAACATATTTGTAGGTGTCACTGATCTCCAGAAAATTCTGCATGTGCTGCTGAGGATCTTCATTTGACAGTCCCGCGGACTGACCATTAGACTGGAATAGTCGGATCATACTCTCCTTCAGCTAAAATTTACCAGTAATGGATGGCCTCACAATGGCCTTGGCCATGTTAGCGAGAGTAGGTCTGGCCACATCCAGTATAGCGCGGTTTTGGTTTCCAGCCATCTCTGCAGGTTCAGAAATAGGAGCTTTCTCTAGCTTTGCTTTGAGTCTGGCTTCCTTCCTTAGCCTGTGAAAAAGTCTTTCAGGTTCCGGGTCAAAAGTGTAGAGTTTATCACCACTCTTGCTCCTTCGCATTCAAGCTACAACCTGAAACACCCAAAGACAACTAAAACCAAAAATTAATCTTGAACAAATAACAAATAAAAGCTAATCTAGAAATTAATTAAATCTTAGTCCCCGGCAACGGCGCCAAAAACTTGTCGCTCCAAACGCACACGCAAGTATACGCGGTCGATCAAGTAATAGAGTGATAAGAAAGTATCGTTCCCACGAGGACTATTGATTAACTATTAACTAGACAAACTTCAATTCAAGTATTGTTCAAGAGAGTTTAACCAAATTTCAAGTTGTGTTTAATTAACTAATTAACTAAAAGTAATAGGAATAAATGGAATGCAAGACAATTCAAGAGTTCTAGATATCAGTGAGAGGGAATATTCCAGGATTATGGGACTATCACCAATCCAGTTGCACTCATCCGTTAGTTGAACTAACTTTATTTATCTGAGTTGCTAATCACAGGGTTAATTATACTCACAGAGCTCTTTCGATACCCTGCTCGCCTATTCAAGCCAACCTAATGCCTATATGTCTATGGAATTAGAATTAACAAGAATGCATATGCTCCTCCTGTAAACTGATTAAGCGTGACTGTTAGGTATATTTCTATCCTAACCGCGAAACCATTCCCCGATGCCCGGGTTCAAGAACACGCTTTATTTAATTCTATTGCAACCTACGGTTCCCACTTTCGAGTTCAACCTTAGGTTCATGGATAATACTCAATAACTGGCTAGGAAATTAAGTAATTCAGAGCAGAATTAAATAAACAACTCAATCTGATAAATTTAATAGAATTCAACCAACTTCAGAGTACAACTTTCGTGGTTAACCCATAACCCTAGAATAATAGAATTTAGCTACTCATAGACAAGTTAGCTTTCTCACAAAATAATCTAGAATTCATGAAACAATAAAGAGGGAAGAAGAATTACAACTCAATTGATGAATCTCCGTTCTCTAGCCTCTACTATGGTTCTTGCCTCCAAAAATACGTAAAAGAATGTCTAATAATATGTTTTCCAACGTTTTAATATGGAATAATAGGAGTAATACACGCCCTAGGCTAGTCCAAGCTCGGGTAGGAAAGTCACAGTCGTACAGCAGCCCATACAATGTAAGAATCCTTGTATGCCCCAATTCTCAGGTCTCACAGCTTCTCATACAATGTACGCCTGTTGTAAGGCTCATACAATGAGCTTACAAAGCTCCTAGTCCGCTGATTTTTTACACTCGAATTCTTAATTTTTCTACTTCAATCTTTGACTTCGAACTTCTCTACAAAATGTAGCCATATCGCTCCAAATTACACCAATTCGTTCCTAAACCATTCAAACACACCAAGTTAAAATCATGTCACAAATTAGCATTGTTGGGCATGTATTGCTATGAAAACCATTTAAGAGTGTTAAATACAATTGCTAAAAATATAGGAAATATGCCCAACATTAGTGGGTCGTGGTTTTTCTCCCTTGAGCAAGAAGTTTTCCACGTAAAAACATCGTGTTCCTTAAGTTTACTATTTGTGTGTGTTGTGGTGTTTGTAGAGGAAAACTATTAAAACAAGAACGAGGTTCTTGACGAAAAGAATCGGGTTCTCAAAAATTGGTAGACACTATTCAACCCCCCCTTCTAGTGTCAATAGGAGGTGCTTAGATTATAACAAGTGGTATCAGAGCAGGTCTTCTCGTGCTAGGTTAACACCTTGAGAAGGATCGAAATCATGAGTGCACCACCTACTATCACTGAAGGACAGTCAGTTTTGAGGCCCCCACAGTTCAATGGGCAGTACTATGCTTGGTGGAAGAACAGAATAAAAAATTACATCTGTGCTGAGGATTACCAACTCTGGCTTATTGTATCTGGAGGGAACTTAACTCCTACCAAAGTAGTTGGAGAAGGAGCTGCTGCTAGAGAGGAACCTAAGTCAAAAGATGAGTACAATGAGGCTGACTATAAGATGATTGAAAAAAAAAATCACAAAGCCAAACATTTGGTAATTTGTGGTCTTGGTCCTGAGGAGTTCAATAGAGTATCATCTTATAAGACTGCCAAGGAAATCTGGGATGCCCTGGAAGTCGCACATGAAGGAACCACTGAAGTGAAGGACTTCAAGAGAAGAATGATGAAAAGACAATTTGAGTTGTTCACTATGGGAGAGAAGGAATCAATACAAGATATGATGACAAGGTTGACCATTATCACAAATGAGATGAGATCCCTGGATATGGAGCTGCCAGAAGTGGAGATGGTGGACAAGGTTCTGAATGTACTGCCTGATGCCTGGGAACCCAAGATGACTGCTATCATTGAGTCCAAACCTCTTAGATCTATCAAACTTGAGGAACTGGTTGGAATCTTGAAAACACATGAGATGATGAAGGATTCAAAAAGTAAACCAGTACCTAAGAAGGACAAGACTCTTGCACTCGAAACAACTGATGAAACTGAGGAGTTTGTTGATTTGCAATCAGTTGAAGCTGCAATGGTCAGTGCTCTGAGACAGAAGTTCAACCTGGGAAATTTCAAAGGATTCAAATGAAACAACAAGGAAAGCTCTGGAAGAAAGAACATTGTTGACAATCTAGATTACTCAGGGTGCTTTAAGTGTTTCAAGAAGGACCATGGAATTGTAGATTGTCCAATGCGGGAAGTCGAGTGGATGAGGAATAGGGCTACAAATGAGAAGGAGAAGGAAGCATCAAAAGAAAATGACAAAGACAAGAAGAAGTTCAGATGACCTCCAAACTTCAGAGCAGAAAGAAGAAAGAGGAAGGAAGCCTTTTATGCTACATGGGGACCTACTGACAGTGAATCTGACCAAGAAAAGGAATCTGAGGATGATTCTCCACTAGCACTTATGGGTTTGTCATGTGAAAGTTCAGACGAGGAGGATCCCGTGAGTTCAGAGGAGGAAGAGATCCGTCAAAACCACACGTGTTTAATCGCATAAGCTACAAGTGGTGGAAGAAAAGAATGAAAAACTTTCTTCAAGCAATAGATTATAGTCTCTGGTTGATTGTAAAAAGAGGACCTCACGTTCCTGTCAAGAGAACAGCAAAGGAGTTCTAGTTCCAAAGCTGGTAGAAGAACTTGATCCTCAAGACTTAGATTGGTTGCAGGCAAATGCCAAAGCTATGTTATACTTGAGAAAAGGGCTGACCACTGATGTTCTACAATGGTACTCGAATACAAGTCTGCCAAAGAAATTTGGAAGAAGCTGAAAGAGATGTACACAGAAGATGACCAGAAGAAGGACTCAGCCCTTATGGCAACTGATGGAGAAGAAGCTGCTCATTCAGCAGAGGTATGTCTTTCTGACTTAAAAGAAAATTTGCACACATACTCTACTGAAAACTTGATTCTAATAACTGCCACCTTAATTGAGGGTTATGAAAAGGTAAAAACTGAGAAAGATAAATTGATTGAAGACATGAGTGATCTCAAAACAAAACACAAGAGTCTCCAAGAACAAAATATTGAATTGGAAGAAGTCAATGTTGTTTTGAAAGGGCAGGCCTGAAAAAAATTAACATGCGTGAATGTTCAAGAGAGTGATTCTCAACTGTGGCACAAAAGAATGGGACATGCTAGTCTGTCATAACTCAACAAGCTGGTATCGAAAGAGCTGGTTCGTGGATTGCCAAATAAGAAATTTGAAAACATAAAAATGTGTGATGCCTGTGTTCACGGAAAACATGTGAGATCATCTTTTAAATCCAAAAAGGTGGTGAGCACATCAAAACCATTGGAATTGATACATATGGATCTGTGTGGACCCATGAGAGTCAGGTTTAGATGAGGGAAGAGGTTCGTGTTTGTAATTGTTGATGACGATTCAAGGTATACATGGACCCTGTTCTTGGCATCCAAAGATGAAGCCTTTGATAGGTTCAAATATTGGGCTGGTGTTGTGCAGAAAAGGTTGAGCCTAGAATTGGTCAGCATCAGATCTGACCATGGCACAGAGTTCGAAAACTTAAAATTTTCTGAGTATTGTGCAAAACACAGCATTGATCATAATTTTTCTGCACCAAACACTCCACAGCAGAATGGAGTAGCTGAAAGGAAGAACAGGTCTCTGGATGATATGGCAAGAACCATGTTGTTATCAAGTGGTCTTGCAAGAAACTTCTGGGCTGAAGCAATAAACAGTGCATGTTATTTGCTGAACAGGTGCTCCATAAGAGCTATTCTTGACAAGACTCCATATGAACTTCTCAGAGGAAGGAAACTGAATATTGCACATCTGAGGCCCTTTGGGTGTAAATGTTTTGTCCACAACAACGAAAAGGAGCCATTAGGTAAATTTGATGCAAGAAGTGATGAGGCAATATTCCTTGGGTATTCTACTCAAATCAAGGCATACAAAGTGTTTAACAAAAGAACACAAACAGTAGAGGAAAGTATGCATTTGGTATTTGATGAATCTGATAAAGAAATTGATTAAAAGGAAGTAGATGATCAGGGCATTGGTCTTACTCGAGAAGATGGTACAGCTAACTCTGATAATTCAGAAGAAAAGGAGGAACCATGTAAGGAAAGTGAGGATTCAGCTCCAAGGGAACAAGGAGTCAACATGTCAGGGGGAACAGCAGATGAAGTTGATGATTCAACAAATCAGGAAGAACCCACTCAAGGTGTTGCTGAAGGTTCTTCTCGTCATATACAACCCAGACCATGGAAACATCAAAGTTCCCATCCTCTGGAGAATGTGCTATCTGAATTGGATACAGGAATTATGACCAGATAAGCCTTGAACAACTTCTGTGCATTCTTTGCTTTTCTATCATCTATGGAACCAAAGAATGTAAAAGAAGCCTTGGAAGATCCAGATTGGGTACTAGCCATGCAGGAGGAACTACATCAGTTCGAAAGAAGCAAAGTCTGGCCTCTGGTTCCTAAGCCAAAGGATAGATCAATCATTGGAACAAAGTGGGTGTTCAGAAATAAATTGGATGAGCATGGTATAGTGACAAGAAACAAAATTAGATTGGTAGTTCATGGATACAGTCAAGAGGAAGGAATTGACTATGATGAGACCTTTGCACCTGTAGCTAGGATGGAAGCCATAAGAATATTGATTGCCTTTGCTACATACATAAAGTTTACACTGTACCAGATGGATGTGAAGAGTACCTTCTTGAATGGTTACCTTAATGAAGAAGTCTATGTAATACATCCACCAGGTTTTGTGAATAGTGAATTTTCTGATCACGTTTACAAACTTGATAAGGCACTCTATGGATGAAGCAAGCTCCTAGAGCCTGGTATGAAAGACTGTCAGGGTTTTTGTTGAAGAATGGTTTTTCAAGAGCAAAGATTGATAACACATTGTTCTTAAAGAAGAAAGAAAAAGATCTATTGGTGGTTCAGGTATATGTTGATGACATCATTTTTGGTGCCACTGATGAGGAGTTATGCAAGGGATTTGCTGAATTGATGGGTAGTGAATTCGAAATAAGCATGATGGGAGAACTCAATTTCTTCCTAGGATTGCAGATCAAGCAGACACTTGAAGGAACTATGATTCACCAACAGAAATACGTCAAGGAGCTCCTAAAGAAGTTCGACATGGAAGGAGCAAAAGAAATGTCTACACCTATTGCTCCAGGTACCAAGCTGGACATGGACGAACTAGGTCCTTCTACAAATGAGACAAAATACAGAGAAATCATAGGTTCACTTCTTTACCTCACAGCCAGTCGTCCTGATATATTATACAGTGTGGGACTGTGTGCTAGATTTCAGTCCAAGCCTAAGGAATCACATTTGACAACTGTGCAGAGAATCTTGAGATACTTGAAGGGAACTTAGGTTCTATGCCTATGGTATCCAAGGGGAGGTATTTTTGAACTAATTGGTTTTGCTGATGCTGATTATGCAGGTCATCTGGTGGACAGGAAGAGCACTTCAGGGATTGCACATTTTCTTGGTCCTTGCTTAGTTTCTTGGGCTACAAAGAAGCAGAACTCAGTAGTCTTATCTATTGTAGAAGCTGAGTATGTAGCAGCTGCATCATGCTGCTCACAATTGCTATGGATCAAAAAGTAATTAGAGGATTTTGGTATTAACTGTGGAGTTGTGCCCATCTTCTGTGATAACACAAGTGCATTGAACATTGCCAAGAACCCAGTCCAATATAAAAGAACAAAGCACATTGATATTAGACACCATTTTCTTAGAGATAATGTGGAAAAGGGTCAGATTACTATGAATTCTTGCAGGACTGAAGATCAAATTGCTGACATCTTTAACAAAGCACTTAACAAAGTTCAATTTGAGAGGAACAGATTGGAGTTAGGGATGGCCAAAATACACGGATGACTCAGCATTTATTTCCCAAGGATTGGTTGGTTAAGTGTTCATTAACTTGTTTGTAACTATAGGTCTTATTGTACAGTCTAAATTTTGTACTTCATTAAGAGTACTTGTTCAACTTAGTATCACCAGATTAGGCTAATGTGTTCCCATGAAAGAACCTACAGGGTATTTAGAAGGAACCAAGGCAAGCATGAGGAACCATATCCAGGTACATCTACACAGCTATTTATGTTAAGTGTCATAACTGAAATTGATTGTCAAGTATACATGTGTCAAGGAAGCCTTTCCATGCCTGTGTAACCGCCCAAAATTATAGAAATAATTTCTTTTTTGGTTAGACTTTTACTAGACTCAATCGGACCCCACTTATTTAAAAAGGCCTTAATTGGGTAAGTCTTTGTAACTGTCAAATCCTACACTTTTCCCGGTTTTCAAAAACCTTCAAAAAGCTGCTTCTCCTTTCATAGCCATCATTAACACCTATTCCCTAGAGAAACCTCAACTCTCCAGTACTTCTTCTCACAGTGGAAAGGAAAAGAAAGAAAACACTTGCAAATTTTTCTCTCCACTCCGCCATCTCTCTCTCTCTCTAAAATTTACAATTTAAAATCCTCTTTCAGAAACCCTAACCACAATCACCATGTCACAAGCACAATATTCATACGCTTCTCCTACAAAGACCTCTGAGACCCACACATCCAAAGAATCGTCACTTAAGCCCCTAGCTTCTACTCTTGCTGAGAGAATTGCCAGAGCGAGGTTAAAGTTTCACAAGAAAATGGGAAAGAAGGGTTCAAAGAAGGTTGCAGTAAAATCTTCATCTCCGACACCGGCAGTACAAGTTTCCGATGAAAAACCGATCGAGGTAAGGCATGACTTAACCTTAGCTGGTTCTACTATTTTAGATTCTGTAAAAAGCCCTGGGAAGTTGAGTACTGAAACTTTGGTCAAAGGGCTAGATGAAATTATAGAAAAAGTAGAGCCTAGTGGAGTGTCTGATAGGGGGAATGCTGGTGGGGAGAACTTGCAAGCTGTTCAGGAGGAATTTGTGCCTAAGATTAGTTTTCATGTTCCTTTAGTGACTGACGAAGTAGTAGAGGTTAATGTAGTAAAAAATTTGTTGAAAAGATTGAGGGAAGAGGATTCTGCTGAATCCCAAAAGGACCCAGCCAATGAACCTAGTTCGGAGGCTGCTCTTACTGAGAAATTTCATGGGATGTCTGTGTTAGAAGGTCCAGTAGTTGGAGGACCCAGTTCTGTTGAAGCTGCTAAGGATTTGAGTCAAGAACCTAGTTCTTGCTCAGATCCTATAGTGGCTTTGGATGCAGAACTAGACCGGACTGACTCTGAGGGGGAAAAGGATGAGGAAATTTAGGGTGGAGAAGGTGAAAGTAAAAAAGCTGAGAAGAAAGTTGAGGAAAAGAAAAAGAAGAGGGTGAAAAGAAAGTTTGGGGAACAAGATGAGAGATTGTTGGGAGAGGAGGAAGAAGAGGAGGTTGTATTTGTGAGTGAAACAAAACCTGAAACAGACAAGAGGAGAAGGCTACTGAAATGGGGAAAAGTTGTGTCTAAAAGCACGTTAGTGGATGAGAGTGATGAGAACTCTCAGGAGGAAAAGGAGAGTGATGATAAGTTATCTGCTCAGATAGCACCTAGAAGGGTGGCTACCAGGTCTGCATTGAAGCAGCAGTTAGAGAAGGTGGAAAAGCTTGAAAAGAAGGTTAAGAAAGTGAGTGATGAGAAGCAGGAGAAGAAAAATGAGAAAAATGTTGCTGAAGCTAAGGAGGAAAGTGATGAGGCAGGAAGTTTTGTTGAGCCGAGTGATTCAGATACAGATAGTGAGTTAGAAAGCAAGAAGAAGAGGAAAGAGACTGATGAGGAGGTTGATAGAACAGCCTTCTTTGCAAGGCACCAAGTATTGGCTGGAAGCATCTTGAGTGACCTACATGAGCACAACATGAAACCTCTACTAAGGAAGGTGGAGGATCAAGGCTGGTTAAACCTCTTTGCTAAGAAGGACAGGTTTCTGTACATTGAGGAGATCGGGGAGTTTTACTCAAAATGTAGAGTGGCTGCTAGAAGAGTGTTTTCAGTTGTCAAGGGTGTGAAGATAGAATTTGGAAGGACGGAGCTGGGAGTAATGCTTGAGTTTCCTGCTGAAGGTTATTGCAGGTACATCAAGCTGAAGTGGCCAAAAAGGACTGATGGTGTAACACCTCTGAGTGTGGTGAAAAAATTCTCAGGAAAGACCAAACTCAGAAAAGAAAGAAAAGTTGATAAGAAAGAAATGGAGCCGGATCATCAGTTACTTTTTGTGTTTGTTCATAGGTTTCTGTTGCCTAGGGGGAAAGGAACCGTGAGGCCAGTGCACTTGACTTGACTTACATAGATCTACTGGACAGAGGAATAAGGATCAGTCTACCTGGTCTGATCATCAGACACATAAATAGGATTGCTGATACTGATCAAAAGCCACATTTTCTGGTGCATTCCTACATCCTACAGCAGGTTCTTGAGCACTTTGGGGTACCTTTGGAAGCTGGAAAGAAGCCAACCATTCATCAGATGTTTGGTCTAAATGTACTGAAAAATTGCGACTTCTTCAATGAAAAGAGAGCTTCCAAGAGACCAGTGCATGTCAAGCAAGAGCGGCCTGAGGAAAGTGAGGACTTTGGACCGGATGAAGCAATTGCGGCAGTGAAGGAACTTGAGCAGCATGTTCTAGAAGTGAATGCAGAAAATGCTGAATTGTAGAAGAAGCTGGAGTTGAAGGATCAAGAAATTGATCGCTTGAAGATCAAGTGCCACAAGTATGAGGCTGAGCTTATGATGGAAATGGCCAAAAATACAAAGAGCATTGAGGCACTTGTCAAGCACTTCAACTTGAAGACCTGAGTCCTACCTACTTTCCTTCCTGTCCTTGTCAAAATCCCTCCTTTATCTCTCCATGTGTCCTTCCTTGATTTGTGTTCTTAAGACAATCTTTTAAAGTTGTGTACTTAATTGTGTTGTGTGGTGGTCATGCCCTGGATATATGGTTTTAAATTTGTTTTGCTTGAATTGGGTCTGTTCTTAATATATCTGGTTCTAATTGGGCCCTTAACCTTATTCCTGTGTGCCTTATTCAGTTGACTTGATTGCCTTGTGCTCTAGATTGGATAGTACTAACTTGTTCTTGCAGGATTTTGAATCTTTTCGATGATTCCAAAAGGGGGAAGAAAGGAAATGTTGGGGTGTTGGTGACCTGACTCATCTGTTTAAATTTCAAATGTAATTTCTATTTTTGTTCTTGGTAATTTTTGTTTATTCAGGTTCCTTGGCAACATTTGTTTATCATAAAAAGGGAGAATTTGTTGAGGTAAATATTTTGAAGAATGACAAACGAGAAGGACCCAGTGGTTCTGGAGAAGAACCTGGTCCTTGTATAGAAGGGCACAACTGATCGAAAAAATTGAGGGTTGTAAATCCTTGCAGAACTAGGAAAAGTGGCGCGTGTACGAGTATGCATCCTAGTCAGCTAAATGAGGTTGTGACGTGGCTGTGTCTTCGAAGTAAGAATAACAGTTGGTGCCTAACAAGGAAAGAGTCACAGGAAATCTTGTCTTGCTATAATTACAAGGTTTCCTTATGGAACTCAACTAGGGTTCTGAAGCCCATATAAAAGCAAGTAGTTGATGCAGCCGAAACTCAGTTATTTCACAAACAGAGAGTTGAGAGCATACACAGGCAATCCAGCAACTTTCGAAGTGACTTAACTGAAGAAGACAACTGTTGGAGTCAAATTAGTGAAGTCTAGGTAATCTGTCTAGGTTCTTGATTTGTAAGTAGTCTTATTCGATACTATCATTGTTGTTACCTATCTACTTGTGTTACAAGCAATTGTATCAGGTGAACCTTTGAGAGATTACTTTGTAAAGCTAGAGTTTAGCTTTGTTGAGTGATTAGGGTCTAGAGTGTAGCCCCTTGGTTACAGAGTTTTGTAATCTAAAACTTGCTCTTTGTGCTAGTGGATTGGTTCGAAAATCCCAGAGTGTGGGTCGTGGTTTTTCTCCCTTGAGCAAGGAGTTTTCCACGTAAAAATACCGTGTTCCTTAAGTTTACTATTTGTGTGTGTTGTGGTGTTTTTAGAGGAAACTTATTAAAATAAGAACGAGGTTCTTGATGAAAAGAATCGGGTTCTCAAAAATTGGTAGACACCTCCCCCCCTTTCTAGTATCAATAGGAGGTGCTTAGATTATAACACTATCTTTTCTTTTAAGCCTTTAAAGGCCTCCGGCCCATATGACCTTCATCCTTTCTTTTTCCAGAAGTATTGGGCTATTGTAGGTAATTCTATTATGCAATTTTGCCACCAAGCCTTTTCTACTTATATAATGCCTGAAGAATATAATAACATTTTTTATGTCGTAAACCTAAAGTGAAGAATGCTGCCAATCTTAAAAACTCTCGTCCAATAAAATTGTGCAACACTGCTTATAACTATTACAAACCGCATCAAACTCCACCTTGATAAGTTAATTGGACCCTATCAAGCTAGCTTCCTTAAAAATAGGAGGGAATGTGATAATATCATTACTATCCAGGAAATTATCAATAAATTTGGTAAAATGAAGGGCAAGACTGGCGATATGATCGTTAAAACTGACTTGAGAAAGCATTTGACAGATCGGAATGGTCCTTCATTCGTAAAATGGTTGTCTTTTTCAAATTCCTGCATAATATATCTGAACTTATTATGTCCTGCATAACCACTTCTTCCATTTCGGTCTTAATTAATGGCTAGGACCCTATTCTTTTCCTAACTCATGGAATTAGACAGGGGGACTCCATGTCACCCTATATTTTCATTCTTTGTTTGGAATTACTATCAATCTATATTGAGCACAATGTGGATATCATGATGTGGGACCCTATTGAAATTAACCCAAGAGGTTCAGAATTATCCCATCTATTTTTTTGCGGATGACCTTACTTTCATGGCAAAGGCAAATGAGAAATCCACAACTTGCATTAAAAATACTTTGAACCTTTTATGTAAATATTCATGTGAGAAGGTGAGTAAGGCAAAGTACAAAACTATCTTCTCCAAAAACTATTGCCCTAACACAAAAGATAATGTGGCCAATATCTTAGAATTACCAATTGGCAGTCATTTTGGGAAATATTTGGGCTTTCCTAGTTTGAAGCATAAACCGACTCATAGAGACTCAATTTTTTATGGATAATATGATCATAAGACTATCTGATTGGAAACTAAATTTTATTAACATCGCAGGGAGGACAACCTTAATTAAGTCTATTCTTAATAGCCTTCCAAACTACATTATGCAATTTTATTTACTGCTTATCAAAACCCTAAATCAAATTGATAAAATTCAGAGGAATTTCCTTTGGGGAACTACTCATGTTAAGAAAAGCTCCACTTATTCTCATGGGACAATATTACCAAACCAAAGAATCAAGGGGGTCGGTCCATTGTCAAGGCTAGGTTTAAAAATAGGGTTATGCTTACCAGTCTTTCTTGGCGTTACATAACCAACCCTAACAACCTATGGGTTAAGGTTCTTAATAAAAATTATGTCATAAGAATCCTTTTTTATTTGGGAAAATATTAAAAAGAGTAATGATATTTGCCAAAATGGCATGCATTGGATCCTTGGTATTGGGAAGAATGTCTCCCTTTGGTACAATTCTTGGATCCCACCCCTAAGGAATAAAATTCAAAGCCCTCTAATCCCAGATGAAATTGAGGCCACAATATCAGGGATCACTGATGGCTGTAATTCTGAGTTCTCAAAGTTTTCCTTCATTCTTCCCAATGATATCATCAAAGGTATAAACTGTATGGATCTAATCTTTCCATTATATTGAAAGACTATCCAATATGGTCTCTGAACACTAACGGTATTTTTACTACAAGGTCTACATACCAACTAATCGAGCCCTACTCAAATTCTAGCATTGATTTCCAATGAATTTGGCCAAGAGATGTGCCAACAAAATTAAATATTTTTTGTGGCAATGTAATCATAACTGTGACAACTAGATCCTACCTTCACAGAGGATCAATATTGACAACCATGGTCTAGTTTGTAAAACTGAAGATGAAACTCTTGATCACATTTTCCTAGACAGTTTTGTAGCTAGAAGATTTTGGTCAGAATGCTCCATCTCTGTTAATAGAAATAAAGATCAAGATTGGCTATCCTACTTAAAAGATCAAACTCATGGGCACTCAAATCAACACTATTCGTGGATGGAATTTCTTTCTTTCGTAATCTAGAATCTTTGGCTTAACAGAAATCATGATAACATTAATAATATGGAAAGTATATTACTCTCACCTTTGTCCATAAAAGAACTCTTGAATATAAACTCTTCACTTCGAAAGAGACAGAAATAGAGTTTTAGAACAATTTCTATAAATGGCACCCTCTCCCCCATGTGTTTAAACTTAATATTGATGGTTCTTTTAATCAAACTTTGGAGGGGTATTTAGAAATTCCTCCAGTGATTGGATATTGGGATTCTAAGAAAAAGTATATGGAATTAATCATACTCTTGTTGAGCTGCTTGCCCTATATAGGGGTTTGTATATTGCCAGCTCTCAAAACCTCAAACCACTAGAAGTGGAACCCGATTCAACATAGATTATCAATTTGTCAGACAAATCAACAAGGCTTACTCTTCTCTTATTGAGCTCTGCAGGTCAATGAGGATCTCCTTGGGCATGCCGACAATAAGGCATAACTTTAGGCAGGATAAAAATATGGTACATCTTCTTGCAAAAGGAGCTCCCGCACAGTCCTAATATAACACTACTTATCACCATGTAGTGTCCCCTCTATTTGTACAACAAGATTTGGCGACGGATAGATCGGGCACACATTATGCTACCACCATATCAGATAGTAATTGTTCTGCTTATCATCATTAGGAAACCATAATGCTATTCTTGACACTTCTATATTCAGCTCTACTATGTTAAATTCTCATGTCATGGATTCTACTAGGATCTTTATGAACACTTTATGTAATCTGTCGTAATATCCTATTAATGTATATCTTGTTTCTACAAAAAAAAAAAAAAAAAGAGGATAGATCTAGCTTAATTTTGTAACAACATAATACGTCTAACTCGAAATATTAACATAGAGAAAATTTGAACTATTTTACAAAATTTAAGGGCAAGGTTGGACTTTTTCCCTTAGTGAAAATGGTTTTTTGAAGATAGATATAATTGTTATATTCAAGGAGGGACATTTTAATTTGAATTTATACCTTTTTATGTGGTAACATATGCTAATATTAATAAGTTAGAAGGAGAATGCTTCTGGTTATGCTACCTTAGCGTAGTATTTGAAAAATCCAAAGGTGTTTGGCTAATCGACTTGAGTTAGGTTGTCTTCATTGTTAATTAAACATTGGAAAACCTTACAAAAGAATAGCATCTTTAGATTGATGTGTACACTTCTGTTGTCACTTTAAAGCGATGATGTATTGTTCATTTTTTATTTTATATAATAATTGGGAAATATTGTCCATCTATATATTTGTGAGATACTTAAGTTGTTCATAAACATGCTTGAAAAAGTTATTTACAAATTTTAAAATTACGAACGACCGATCCCTTACCCTATATTCTTGTCCAAAGTGAGTCTTTAAAGTCGCTATGGCAAAGACCTTCCTAGACGCACAGAAAAAGCAAAAAAAGGTTAAAAACATAGTCCATTTGTTCAAATTTAAGATAACAATATTTTATTTTTATTTTACAAAGAATAACAGGTTTCTACATTAGAAAATAATTTAATTTTAACTTTTTATTTTATCCCTAGTAAAAAACTTTTAAAGTCACACAAATGTTAAGGAATGTTTAAGACTGCATGTTTCAAAATTCTTCTAACCACATAAACGATATGATGCAAAGTTTTCAAAAGTATTACTTTCTTTTTCTCTTAATTTTTTTTATTGAATCAAACTATATCACGTAAAATGAAATGGATAGAATATTAAATATTCACTAGACATATTTCAATTGAAAATTAACAAAAATTGCACTTAATCATTATTATTAAGATTTTTGCAATTTTCCTTTTATACTCTTTTTCTTCTACTCTTTTTCTTTTTCTTATTTTCTTCTATTTTCTTATATTCTTCTCTTTTCGGCCACATTTTCCTAAAAAAAGTTGACCTAACCCACTTTTCTAATTGATTACCGCATGCCTCCTTCCAACAACTCCTCACTCCTTACTCCTCATCTCCTTTACAATGGTAGAGAAAGATAATATAAAATAGTTAACCAAACTTAAACAAAATATAATAGATCAGAAAACATCTGATTCGACGCATGCATCGCATTATATTGAGCACTTGCATTGTTTTAAACTCATTCAGTAAATCTTAAAAAATAATATCGACCATAGTGACTTACAAAAGGAAAACAAGTATTCAAAGATCAAACAACAATCTTAGAATAGAAACAGAAATCTTAGCATAAAAAAAGGATTGAAACAAGTATTCAAAGAGCGAAAGAGCAATCGAAGACACGCGACAAGAAGTTAATTTGAACTGGTTGTTCAAATGTTGAGATCTCAATTTTTTTGACACAAATTTAGGTACTCACATTGTTGTCGTTGTTTCGCCATATACTATAACAAGCGGCTTCAAAAGTGAGTAATGAGAAAAGTAACACAATTCCAGTCAAGCAACAAAGTCCCACTGGAAGCTGTATCATAAGCAGATTCATGGAATATATTTAAAGTTTTATGGTTCAAATTCTATGAAATATGTTGATCAAAAAACACAAATTAGAGTTAAGGAGAACTAACTCTCTCAAGGCTTATCTCTTAGTTTAAAGCAAACTAGCTTGGGGGCAAACATATGAATCAAACGCACTAGTAATTTTCATATATACACTAGATTTTTCTTACAAGTTGAAAAAAGATAGCCATATGCTTCAATGCACTATCGTGATGCTTGTTATAAAATATCTTATTGTCATATATGAATATGTAATTAGTTTAACGCCAAGTTCTAAAATATTAGAAAAGTCCTACTATGAAAACTTGAAAAATCAAAACAAAAACTTAGTTCGAAATGAGATTCACTACATTTACTAATGCCATGAATCCCATTAATTAATACATTTATTTATCATGTGGTTATAATTTTTCTTTTGTCACACATATTTCATTCTTTTTTCCTATTTATGATAATTTCATTTTTTAATTCTGACTCACTTTTATGAATCAACTATTTCTATTTAACTATTAAAAATTAATTAATGTAATTATTTCGTAATAAAAAATTAACTTTTCAACTAACTAATAAACATTACAGAAGAATATACGAGAATTTTATCGAAAAGTTTATAGCACCTCTTTTTAAAAAAAATAACAAAACAATAATAATGACCTAGCAACTTGAGATTAATTAGTTGGACATTAATGTATTAATATCAAGGTCTAAGGTCTTAAGTGCAAGACCTACATTAGCCAACCAGAACATGAGTTTATCTACGTACTTTTAAATTTTCAGCTTTCTATACTAAAAAGATAACGAACCTCATGCATTGAGCACCAAACGTGTCCGCGACTTATGCCGAGCAGTTGAAGCACCAAACGTGTCCGCGACTTATGCCGAGCAGTTGATCAGGTGGAATCCGGGTGTTTAGTGTCTCGCTCCTAAGATATTCCCAATTCTACCTTTTGAAACAAAACAAAAAATAATAACAAATTAAAAGGTGAGCAAGAGGCGCGTACATATAGAGACAGTCTAGGGAGAACTAGGTACATATGAAAAATAGTCGATGAGAACTACGTATACATGAAAATTTCTTCCTACTACTCATTATATTTATTATTACTTATTACTACTACTACCACCACGACTACTATTACTGCTATTGTTATTTTTTCTTTTTGTTGTTGTTTGGTATATATTGTCAATATAAGAAATAATAGAAATTAAATAAGTTTCATTCATAGGCCTCCAATTTGGATTTTGGATTGTTGAGTTCTTAGAGAATATGTTGAGCAATAATAAGATCACTTACCGAATTATACAATATTAAAAGTTATTTTACACAAAAATAACAATATTAAATTATTTCAAAATATAGCAATTTCTTTCACTATTTCTATTCAATCCCTTTTCTTTTACACGAACACTAGACCACCATCGTACCCGTTGACACTGCCCCTACCGCTTCCCCATGCTGCCCCTTACTGCCACCTACCTCCGCCAGCCCCTATCGTCGATCTCGACCGGTCATTATTGTCGGTCGTTATGGATTTTTTTAGTCTAAAAATAAATTTAATTAACATTTTAAGTTACTTATGAGTGTATACTTAAATTTTATATACATGACATCCAGTTGGAATACAACACTAATATGATTGACATACAATCTCAAACAGTAAAATGCCAAATATACAATAGATATATAATAGTCAAGGAGGATGATCAATTAGCAAGAAAAAGGAAAAGCTATGGAAATCATTC
Source organism: Petunia axillaris subsp. axillaris (assembly GCA_029990575.1). NCBI lineage: Eukaryota > Viridiplantae > Streptophyta > Magnoliopsida > Solanales > Solanaceae > Petunia > Petunia axillaris. Next base: position 163,696,581 of record JARKNS010000003.1, read on the forward strand.
ACCAGGAGAATACGATCAACCTGGAAGAGGGATGGAAATATCAACATTAGCATTGTCTGCGCCAACTTCTTCTTCTTTTTCTTCAGCCTCGGAACTCACCTCAATCACGTGTCTTCGCCTACACAAAGTGGGAATAGAAGAGGGAGTAACGTCAAGGTCAAGAGAGGCAACTTTAGAAGGGGATTCACCAAACTGTGACTCACGCACTCAGGGGACTTCAGAAACCCTGCAAAAAAGAACGACTGTGGTGATGGCGGCCCCTAAAAGCCCAACAGTTCTCCTTTTTTTTCAAGGATCGGGAACTTCTGGCCAACCCGACATTTCTTTCAACAGAGACTGACAAGTCTGGTAGATCTTCTACATACGGAGCCATAATCTTAATCTCCTAGAGAGGAGGCATATTGTCATAATTGGGGGTTCTCGTCCACTTAGATGCTACATATTGGAACCTCATCGTGAGTGGGGGGTTCTTCATAAAAAGCCCTATGGCTCATTCAACCATGTTGTCATGAGAAATGGGAGATTGAGGTACACGGTGCACTGCAGGAATTAGGAGTAAAGGGCCAGCAAAGAGTTCAACAAGGAAAATTAAAGTAAAAGTGGCAGAGAGAACTTACACTTCCTTTTGAAATTTCAGGAAAGGGAATGGACGTAGCTAAGGCAAAGGTATGCAAGGACACATAGCGATAGCACCAACCGCGGTCGTTAGTGTCCTCATTGTTTGAGATAACGGCCTTCGTGGCTCGTATCTTGAAGTTAAACATACCCGACTAAGTATGGAGGTACCAGAAAGTGAATTCAAGACTGGTCTTTCTGGTCAGGTGTCCCAAGATGGCTAATTGGCTATCAAGCGCCATACGGAGGGACCAAAATGGCCCAGGCAGATGTTGTATTGGTGGCACACCTCTTCCACGATTGGATGTACCGGAAGCCCTAGCCTGATACGAAAATTAACAACAAGAAAGTAAAATAACAAGACTTAAAGCAAGACCCAATTGATTAGAAAAGGATTAAGAAAGTGGATTAAGGAAAAGTGGCCTAATCACCCCTTTAATTGTCTAAACAAGAGAACCTATACTAATTGATCCTCAATTAGTCTAAGCCTAATTGCAAATTAAGAAAAAATCAATGTGTGCTTAAGCAAACAAGCTTAGCCAATAATCTCTCAAGTTTAGTGTCATCAAAATCTAATCCTAAAATAATGAGCTATAAGGGTTTTATATAGGGGTTCTAAAAATGGCACAATCTGCCCTAATTACCCTTAACAATGGGCCTTCAATAAGTTATTAGCTGAAACACGACATTCTGATCACTGTTACCGCGCAATCGCGCTGGAACAGGTGCTATCGCGCTGCTTAATAAATCAGAGCCCCGCGATCGCGGCTATGGTCACGCGATCGCAAAGGCATGGCCTTCATCCAATGTCAGCCTCCTGCGCGATCGCGCTGCTCTTCATTTCCTTCTTGCGCGATCGCGGCTGATGGTGCGCAATCGCGATGGTCATCTTTTTGGCCTTTCGCGATCGCATCTGAAGACTCGCGATCGCGATGAATATTTCATATTCTGAGGCAGTAAGCATGCAGAAATGTCCTGAAACCTCCAACACTTGCCCAAGCAGCTCCAGTTGTGCAAACATAGCCTGCAACTGTTTGCAACTCCCGTGCTTGGCTCCTTGTGAATGGCTTGCTCGCGCATCGGGTTGTATCATTCTCCCCGTCTTGGGAAGAATTCATCCACGAATTCGATTGTTCGTCGACTTTGAAGGGATACAAGTCACACACGTTGCAAGTGTTGTGCACTTGGTAGTTGCTTGGCAAGTCCACCTTGTACACGTTGTCGTTGAGGCGTTCAAGGATTTGAAATGGTCCATCGCATCTAGGCATCAATTTGCTCGCCCGCTTGTTGGGACATCTATCCTTCTGGAAATGAACCCAAACCCAATCACCGGGCTCGAAGACAACCTTCTTTCTTCCTTTGTTAGCTCTTTTGGAAACTTCTTGGTTTTTCTTTTCGAGCTGTTTCCTCACTTGCTCGTGAAGTTGCTTCATCTCTTGAGCTCTCACCTTGGCATCTAAGCTTAAAACAACATCTTGAGACAAAGGCGTAAGATCCAAGGGGGGTATGGGGTTAAAACCATAAACAACCTCGAAAGACGTCATGCAAGTAGAAGTATGCATGGTTCTATTATATGGAAACTCAATCAAAGGTAAGTGTTCTTACCAAGACGCAAGTTTCCCCTTGACCAATGCTCTAAGCATAGCACCAAAGGTTCTATTGACAACCTCGGTTTGGCCATCGGTTTGGGGGTGGCAAAAAGTGGAGAATAACAACTTAGTGCCAAGCTCCCCCATAATTCCTTCCAAAAATGACTAAGGAACTTGGGATCCCTATCATTAAAAATAGTCTTTGGGACCCCATGCAATTTGAGTACATGTTCAACAAATAAATTGGCTACATAGGATGCATCATCAATCTTATGACGTGGAATGAAATGAGCCATTTTGGAAAATCTATCAACTACCACAAAGATGCTATCTTTTCCCCTCTTGGTCCTAGGTAATCCAAGCACAAAGTCCATAGAAATGTCAAGCCAAGGACCAAAGGGAATGGGGAGGGGTGAGTACAAACCATATGGATACTTTGACTTAGCTTGCCTACAGTCCAAGCATTGGCCACACACCCTCACAATATCCACCTTCATCTTAGGCCAATAAAATTGCTCCTTAAGAATCTCCATGGTCTTGTCCACTCCAAAATGACCCATTAGTCCCCCACTATGTGCCTCCCTCACTAGCAACTCTCTCCAAGATGAACTAGGCACACACAACTTCCCATTCCTAAACAAGAATCCTTCAAACTTATGTAACCTCTTTTTCTCCACATCATCACTAGGTTCCTCTTCACCACACATTCTATTAATCATTCCCCCCTTTCCTCTAATTTACAATTAGCATAAAGTTCCCCAAACTCCGGATCATTGGCATACATCTCCTTCATACATTCAAAACACATGAGCTTGAATCCCAAAGTATTCAACAACACTTGTCTTCTTGATTGTAGCACAAATATCTTTGACAAGGCATCCGCCATCACATTTTCTTTCCCATTTTTGTAATGGATGACATAAGGAAAGGTTTCAAGAAATTCCACTTATTTGGCATGTCTCACATTCAACTTCTCTTGGGATTTGAGGTGTTTCAAAGATTGGTGGTCGGTTCTAATGAAAAATTCTTTGGACCAAAGGTAAAGTTGCCAATGATCCAATGCCCTCACCAAGGCATACAACTCTTTATCATAAGTGGAGTATTTAGTGGTTGCTCCCTTGAGTTTCTCACTAAAATAGGCAATGGATTTTTGATTTTGCATCATCACGGCTCCAATTCCTACCCACTCGCATCACACTCAATTTCAAAGGTTTTATAAAAGTTTGGTAATTGAAGGAGAGGTGTAGAACTAAGCACTTCTTTCAATTTTGCAAAAACCTCTTCTTGTTCCTTTCCCCATGCAAATGCCTTATCCTTCCTTATCACTTCAGTCAATGGTACAGCTATAGTACTAAATCCCCTCACAAACCTCCTATAAAAGCTAGCCAACCCATGGAAACTTCTCAGATCACCAATGCTTTTAGGAGTGGGCCAATCCCTAATGGCCTCCACTTTAGCCTCATCTACTTCCACACCATTTGCACTCACCACAAAACCAAGAAACACAACTTTTTCAACACAAAAGAGTACTTTTTTAAATTAGCAAATAATTGCTCCTTTCTCAAAACATCAAACACTTGTTTCAAATGATTAGCATGCTCAGATAAGAATGTCATCAAAGTAAACTTCAATAAATTTTCCAATGAAAGATTTGAGCACATGATTCATCAACCTTATGAAGGTTGAAGGAGCATTGGACAAGTCAAAAGGCATGACAAGCCACTCATAAAGATCAAAGTTAGTCTTAAAGGCCATCTTCCACTCATCACCCGGTTTCATCCGAATTTGGTGGTATCCACTCCTCAAATCAATTTTAGAGAACACACAAGATCCACACAACTCATCAAGCATATCATCTAACCTAGGGATAGGATGACGATAATTTACAGTGATCTTGTTGATGGCTCTACAATCCACACACATGCGCCAAGTCCCATCTTTCTTTGGTACTAGGATGACCGGGACCGCACATGAGCTCAAGCTTTCTTGCACAAGTCCTCTTTCAAGCAACTCATCCACTTGCTTTTGGAGCTCTTTAGTGGCCTCCGGGTTGCTTCTATAAGCGGCCTTATTTGGCAATTGGGAGCCCGGAACAAGGTCAATTTGATGCTCAATGCCTCTTAGTGGTGGCAATCCACTAGGCAACTCCTCGGGAAAGATGTTTTCATAACCTTGCAAAAGAGTAGAAATAGAACTAGGCAAAGAAGGGGTTAGTTCATTAGTAAGCAAAACATGGTCCTTGTGTAGGAGTAGAATCATGGGCATTCCCTCCTCCACATCTTTCAAACACTCCTTCTTGGACAAGAACAAGTTCATTTCCTCTTTTGTTTCCTCACTCTTTTGTGTGACAACCCTCACTCTTTTATCCGCTACAACTTCATCTTTCTTTTATTTCTCTCTTTTCAACTTCAACTCCCTCACTTTCCTATAGCCTTCACTCACTTGAGCCGGGGTCAATGGATTAAGAATAAACTTTCGACCTTCCAACTCCAAGGCATACTTGTTAGTCTTGCCATCATGCTTTGCCAAACGGTCATATTGCCAAGGTTTTCCAAGCAAAATATGACAAGCTTGCATTGGAACCAGATCAAATAAGAGCTCATCATGGTAGTCCCTAATCTTGATTTTGATCAAAGCTTGCTTGGTCACCTTTAGTTCATCACATTCGATCAACCATTATAGCTTGTAAGATCGTGGACGTTTCCTAATGGGTAACTTGAGTTGTTCAATCAAAGTTGTGCTCACCACATTGACACAACTACCACTATCAATAATTAGAGAGCAAATAGTCTTTTGAACCTTATAATATGCATGAAACAAATTCTCTCTTTGATTCGACTTCTCATTCACTTGCACCCCCATTATTCTCCTTACCACAAGAGTAGCGTATGCGTCTTTCTCTAATTGCTCACCTTACCCTTTGTCCCCGTCAAAATCATCATCACATGGCATATCCCCATCTATCTCCTCTACATCACTACCACCCGTTTCATAGCCCCCATCACCCAAAGCAACAATAGCTCTCCTATTTGGACAATCTCTCATCATATGGCCTCGGCTATTGCATTTATAACATTGAATGTTAGACATGCTTTCAAGTTTAGCTTTGTTACCTCCCACCTTTGGCTCTTCTTTGGGCTTGGCTTTGTCAAATTAGCCTTTGAACTCTCGCTTGGGCTCCTTTGCCTTGTCCCATGGGGAATAGGATTTCACAATATCCTTTCCTTTGTTCCAAGGGATAGAGATGTTGTAGAACTTGTAGGACTTGTCCAATTTAAGCCCTTTCTCCACCTTAAGCGCCGCTTGGAAAGCGTCATACAAGCAATCATATTGGTGCAATTCCATGGGAGAAGAAATTTCCTTATTCAAGCCTCCAAAAAATTTTGGAATAAGGAATCGATCACCATCTTGAATGTTGGCCCTTGTCCTTGTCTTCTCAAATTCATCAAAGTATTCCGGCACACTCTTATTTCCTTGCCTCAAGTTATAGAATTTCTTGATCAACTCATCTTCATAGTTGGTGGGTAGAAATTGAGCCTCCATCATGGATTTCAAAGCTGCCCATCCACCATTTGCAATTAGTCCTTGAGTTTCCCTTTGCCTTCGTTTGGACTCCCACCAAGTAGAAGCATAATTCTTAAATTGAGTAATGGCATACTTGACCTTTGTGGGTTCTTGAACATTGTTGGTTTGAAAGATCCTCTCCATCTTGACAACCCACTCTAGATACTCCTCGGGATCACTTTCTCCTTGAAAAGTTAGTAGGTTGATCTTGATGATGTTCAACCCTCTATCATTATCATGATGTCTCCAATGTCCACCATGACCCCCATAGTCATAGCAGTCCTCTTCACGTTCCGCTCTCCCTTGGTAACCTTTCCTAAATCGACCTCCTCGACCCCTATTTCACCTTTGTCGTGCCTCCACCAAATAGTGAAAGGGATCATCATCATAGATCCCATGTGCATGAAAGGACTCATCATCATATGGACGTTCATTTGGTGGTGGCACTACTCCTTCACTCCTTGGAGTCTCATTCCTTGGTGGTTCATGGTTGGGATTCTTCGCTTGTGGAGTGTCACTTGGAGAATAGGTATCTTGGACCACCATGTGTGAATAACGGTCATTAGCCCGAGAGATCCGGCTAGGTCCATCACACCGCACCCCCACGGTTGGAGGTGTTTCAACCACTTGCTTTTCCATTTCCCGAAGCCTATCTTTTCGGGATAGGTCATCAACCGTCTCCTTCATCCCCTTGAATTCATCTTGCATTGAATTAACACTCGCTATCAAGGCTTGCAACATGGTTTTGAGTTCCATGTCTGCCCCGACTTCTTTTTGAGCCATCGTACCTACAAACAAGTAAACAAACAAAGTTAGTAGAAAGAGTCCTCACCAAGTCGCACCCAAAGTATTTACACTCGATTTGATTGCACTCAATCCACTCGTGTTTACACTCAACGATTGGCTTTTACTCGCTCTAATACTCTCACCACACTTGCCTTTTTCCACTCTTGGCTATTGCAAGTTTGTTCTTCGCACACAAGTCCGACTTGACAATCAAACTCAATCTAATTCGGGATGAAAATAAATTGTTGTAGCAAGAAACAGACAATTGAAGCTAACGGACGGAATTTAGAAAGAGTCAAAGAAAGGAAAGAAGAAAGGCACGAATCGAATTGGCACGAATCGGATTCGGATTTAGATGAAATTTTATTTATGATCTAGAAACTCACTGTACTTGATGCTGAAATTGGGCTCTGGTTGATTAGAAACTGTTCAGGGGCTGTTGCGAGCAATCTGTCTAAGAAACTATTTTTTTGGAAATTTGCTGTTCAATGCGATCGCGTGAGACACGACGCGATCGCGATGAGCAACCTGGCAGTTGGTGCGAAATCACGTAAGACGGTCGCGATCGTGTAGGCCTTTTAATTCTTGTCCTGCGCTATCGCGCTCGGTTGCACGCGTTCGCGTAGGCTTCTGGGTTTGAAGCAGAACCCGATTTTCAAACTCTCTTTTCCACTTGAATCTTCACAAACCACCATATTTTTGCTCCAAATTTGAGATTTATATTCTTTGTTGGTCCGTGAACAAACCCCAGTAGTTGAATCTTCAATAGCAACAACTAAATTCAAAAAGCCCCAATTCTTGTTGAAGAACCCTAATTTTTGAATCTTCAATTCAGCACCTCAAATGATGTTTGTTGTTTAATTCCTTCGAGGAATAGCTTTTAGGATCAAATATCTTCAGTTGGTAACAACAATTTCACCCAAAAGAAACCTAAACCTCAGACTCATTTTTTTTTTTTTTGAATTTTTGGATTTTTGATTTTTTTTGTGGTTTTTTAGATTTGATAAGCAAAAACTGGTTAGTGTTTGATGCAAGCTAAATCCGAAGACAAGCAAGCAATCGGAATCAACAAGAACACGACGCGGAAACGATAACGATAAAGATGCGGAAGCGATAAAGTAACCAAGATAACAAGAAATCGGGGATGGGGGAGAACAGAAATAAAAGAATGAATGGATAATCCGAATCAAACATTGATTGATTATCTAAGGGAGAAGATGAAACTTGAACCTAACAAGGATTCATACTAGGGATGAAATCCATTCGGTTCCAAGCCAAAGAAGGCATACACGAAGCCTCGGGCTTCAACAAGAATGGCTCGGCCAATTCTTTCTCTATTCTCTCAATTCAATATCAGCTAAAAACTGTCTCCTAATGAGCTATGCTAGGAGTTTATATAGACAACAATAAAAGGGCAAAATAGTAAAATGGTCACAGGCGACCAATGAGATAAAGCCACGCAGGGCTGGAGCAGTTTTATGTGTTCGGCAGCTCAGCTCGAACACATTGGATTCGGACGCTTGTTTTCCTCGATCACATTTGGAACCGAACGCTCTCCTGCCTCGGGCACATTTGTAGCCCTTCGATTGATTCTTTGACTGGAGTCGTTCTTCCATGGTTCGGTTGCCTTCAGCTTCGGGCTCGAGCTTGATCGTTGAGCTTTCATAAGTTGTCTCGGTCTCATAGCTTCCAAAGTTAGTGTCAGCATCGGGCGCTTGTTGTCTGCTCGGTGGATTTCCATCGTTGTTGGTCGGCGAGGCAGTCTTCGACATCTTCATTCCGGCCACACTTTGGTCGTGGGCGTCATGTGACTCCTGGGTGGACTAGCTTGATGAATCGAACAGGTGAGCCTGGTTCGTATTGCATCATCCTCCCCTTCTTGAAAGGATTTCGTCCTCGAAATCAAACCGACAAGACCTGCAAACAAAGCAGATACAAACAAAGCTTCCTACTTCGAAACTAGGTTAGTGTTGTGGAAAACACACTCTTATGATAGAGCCAAGCATCAATGCAAATCAAACAGCCTATGTCTCCGAAGGAAACAACAAGTTCTTGGCTCAAATTGAAACTGTATCGAACACATAAGTAATTGAAGAGATCAATAGGACACTTTGCATGTAAGATGTGATCAAAGGACCTATTACTTCTAAACCCATGGTCATCATACCAAGCCCTTAGTTTACTTTCATTACCATGGGGCTTATGGACTTCGGTATGCACAATACACGAGGTGTGATCAACATGTGGGATGGAGTAAGTGAAATGATTGACTCGACAACTAACATCGAATTCTCCACTCCCCTTCTTAAAAGAAATCTTATTCACACCAAGAGATAGCTTTTCACCTCCCAAATCACCTTCAAGACAATCCTCCTCATTAGACAAGCTTCCGAAGAAGGTCTCAAATAATGGATTATCGAAGGGGTTAAGCTCTACAAACCGAGGTGGTTCTCCTCGAGTCGAATGCATATCACCATCTCTTTCGAACAAAGGATTAGTGAAAACAAGTTCACTACCCATCAAAGGTGCATCCGAACCCAGGTCATCGTCCACACTTGAGGAGTCATCGAAGATAATCTGATCCAACTCATTCACTAGGGACTCCTCAAGGGTATCATCATCCTCACTACAATACATAGATCCACCATAGGCAATAATTTCAATAAGGGTATGATCAAACAACTCACTTTCCCCTTTATCAAAGATTGGTGGTGTGTCATAACAAGGGTCACAAGCATGGTCAACTACAACTTCATCACTAAAGAGAGGTTCGATGAAGATCGAGCTCACATCATGATGTGGCTTATCAATTCTCTCAACTAGTAGTTCACATTCTTTCACAGGTTGACCATTCGACTCTACACTAGGTGCAAACACATTGTAATCATACAAATCATCAACTAGCATAGAAGTTTCCTTAGCAATTTCACAAGACAAGGAAGTATCATGCTCATGGGAAGGAATTCGAGCACTTATCTCGGAGTGGCCTTCGGTCTCTCTCATTTCCTCCGAAGTGTCATAAGTAGTTTCTTCACCGTGGAGCTCACATGGAAGATTCTCTTCACCTTGTCGATCTACTTTGGAACAGAGTTGAGGCTCCTTCGGTTTGCCTCCAAGAGTACCTACACAAGAATTCAAGCAAGTAGAAGAAAAAGATAAAAGGTAAAGGTTAGAATAAGGGGTGTCCTCACTCTCATTGATTCTTTTTCCCTCTTTCTTTTCCCTTATTTTCTTTTCAAGGTCAGGTGTGGGTTCGGGTGGTGAAAACTCGCTCACATCACTCGACACAACCTCTCCTTTTTCCTCTCGAGAGTTGTCACCGGTCACTCCCTTACTCCTCTCGATCTTTTGTCTCTCATATTCGGGTGAGTTGGGTCGAGGCCCAAGAATACCCATAGCTGGAGTAGGTGGACTTTTAACATCAACCCGAAGTCGAGGACTCGAAGACTCATCACCCGAGGTCTCCTCTTTATTGTCGGTGAACCACTTGGCTTCGAAGTTTGTGGCTTCGGGCTCACATTATTGACTTCGGTCGGCTCTTTTCTTGCACTTGTCCCACTACCTTTTGTGTTTGTAGGACTCCTTGATGGCACCTTTTCATTCACGGAATGGAGTTCTTGCTCGTTTCTTCTTTGCATAGACGAAGAGGATATTTTCGAAGGTGGTTTGACTATTACCACGCAAGATTCAAAGTCATAAGTCCTTAGTCCCTTGCGAATCTTATACAGATCCTTCGTGCTATCATACTGCACTCTCTTGTCTTGCAACCATGGATCACCTAACCAAATTGAAATATGTTTCATGGGATAAACATCACATCAAATTATGCTCTTGTAATTCCCATGAGATATGATCACTTTAGCCCAACTGGTGACCCAAACACCTTGATACTCGTAAGGATGCATCAATCTATAGCAAGGCATCTTTAGTTTATCAACCAAAGAGGGGTCAATACAATTAGCATCGGTTCCACCAATTTTGAGCACGAATTCTCCCTTTCCGTTTACCTCAAAAGCGAACCTTTCTCTACCCAAGTCTTGCATCGACACATCCAAGAGAGGGCTTGAATGTCTATAAATATTGGGTCCAACAACTTGTGTCTTCCTTATTCCTCCACTAGTGGCAACACCACTACGATAATTCCCACTTCCTTTCACTCTCCCAACATTATAAGTAGTGTTGAAAGTCGAGGAAGGAGTTCGAGCATGGAACCCGTAAGAACTTCTCCTCGGGGGAGGAGTTCGGTAGAAACCTCCTCTACTCTCCTCAGGTCCATAACCACCAGTGCTCCTCGAGCCACCCTTCCAATAGGAATTGGAAGCATTGAATCGTGTGTCACGACTCAAGGTAGCAAGTCTTCCTCCTCCCATGGAACAACCTCCACCACCTCCTCCCAACCCGATGGAAGGAGTTCTACTACTCCCTTGTGCTCCATACGAGACACCGAAGGAAGATGACATCGAATAGTTCACTCGATCAACTTCGTCATCGATTTCCCCGATGTCACATTCATCGTATTCAAGATCATCACAATGAGAGTAAGCAGAGTCAGCATACCTCGAAGCGTCACTACCTTCGTATTCTTGACCCGAAGCATAAGAATCTTCTCGTTTATCTTCACAAGCTTCGTAGTCTTCTTCGTCTTCGTATTCACCATAGTGACCTGCTTCGTCTTCGAAAGAGCCATAGTCCCCGGTGTCGTTATAACAATCATCACCTCCGTAGGAACCATAGTCTCCATCATCTCCACACGAATCATACCCTCCGTAGCTACCATCATCCGAAGACATAGCTGCAACAAACAAGAGTAAAGGACCTCACAAGTTCACTCCCTCACGTGTATCACTCGAGTAATGTTCACTCAATTTTCTTTCCACTCGTGTTTACACTCAAGGTCGTTGGCTTTTCTGACCTCACTCTATTGTTCTCACCACTTAGCCTTTTTCCACTCAAGTTGGCCTTGCCCTCTTGTTAGGAAACCGAAGTGATAAGTCACAACTAGTACTTTCCAGGCCTAGGTTCGGAAGGAGTTTATATGACTCGATGGAACGGAAGCTATTTAAGTGCGCACGGGGAGTCAAAGAATTGTCTACGAAAATTGGGCTTCGGTCACCCCACGCACGAGTTCCTATTAAGCTCAGATTTGATAGTACGACCTCGAGTAGAAAGAATTACTCCAGAGATCCACTATCGAGAATATTCGGACACAAGAAAAGTGAAATCCTAAGAGAATCTACCTCCTCCTCGGTTCCGCTTCGGAATTTTCCGAACACGTGACCTCAGTACAAATGTTTCCTCCTCGGTTCAGATAGGGTTTAACCTTATTTGCTTTCCTTTTTCTAGCCGTCAACTTTTCACCTGGGGTTTTAGATTTTAACAGTTTACCCCTTCTTCAATGGAACAGTGAACTTTTACTCCGGTGTACGGACAATTTAGATTCGTTCACAGTCCACTAACAACAGATTAAGCTATAGATTTGGGTTGTCTCCGGTTTTACAACGTCGGAGAACACTCCAGTTCCAAGCAGAGCTAAGAACACAGCTCACGTCGTCCGTACACTGTTAACAATGTCAACAAGTTTCCGGCGTACGGACAGTGTCTACAAGCAGTGGAGCTTCAATTTTAAGCACAAAATCGACCCAAATACATCAATAACCACCAGTTTTCATCGATAAACACCGAAACACAACTGGGGTTCGAATTCAACTTCACCACGTCAAGAACACGGTCCAAAACGACGGAAAAACCCTAGTTACAGATGTTGTACATCGGGTACTCAATCGATTCCTTAGACAGTGGCGACTCCGAATATGTGATTGTTTAATCCAAACAATCAACATTCAACACAAATTTTTGAATTTTCTTCTTTTCACTTTTTTTTTTTGTAAAATAAGAACACCAACAGAAAAGTAAAGATAGATTGAACAAGGAACGTGGATTCGTAAGAACGAATTCCAATCCTTGCTCTGATACCAAACTGATGCAAGCTAAATCCGAAGACAAGCAAGCAATCGGAATCAACAAGAACACGACGCGGAAACGATAACGATAAAGATGCGGAAGCGATAAAGTAACCAAGATAACAAGAAATCGGGGATGGGGGAGAACAGAAATAGAAGAATGAATGGATAATCTGAATCAAACATTGATTGATTATCCAAGGGAGAAGATGAAACTTGAACCTAACAAGGATTCATACTAGGGATGAAATCCATTCGGTTCCAAGCCAAAGAAGGCATACACGAAGCCTCGGGCTTCAACAAGAATGGCTCGGCCAATTCTTTCTCTATTCTCTCAATTCAATATCAGCTAAAAACTGTCTCCTAATGAGCTATGCTAGGAGTTTATATAGACAACAATAAAAGGGCAAAATAGTAAAATGGTCACAGGCGACCAATGAGATAAAGCCACGTAGGGCTGGAGCAGTTTTATGTGTTCGGCAGCTCAGCTCGAACACATTGGATTCGGATGCTTGTTTGCCTCGGTCACATTTAGAATCGAACGCTCTCCTGCCTCGTGCACATTTGTAGCCCTTCGATTGATTCTTTGACCGGAGTCGTTCTTCCATGGTTCGGTTGCCTTCAGCTTCGGGCTCGAGCTTGATCGTTGAGCTTTCATAAGTTGTGCTCGGTCTCATAGCTTCCAAAGTTAGTGTCAGCATCGGGTGCTTGTTGTCTGCTCGGTGGATTTCCATCGTTTTTGGTCGGCGAGGCAGTCTTCGACATCTTCATTCCAGCCACACTTTGGTCGTGGGCGTCATGTGACTCCTCGGTGGACTAGCTTGATGAATCGAACAGGTGAGCCTGGTTCGTATTGCATCAGTGTTTATGAGAACAAGCACAAATCCAGCTCTGATATCAAATGATACGAAAATTAACAATAAGAAAGTAAACTAACAAGACTTAAAGCAAGACCCAATTGATTAGAAAAGGATTAAGGAAGTGGATTAGGGAAAAGTGGACTAATCACCCCCTTAATTGTCTAAACAAGAGAACCTATACTAATTGATACTCAATTAGTCTAAGCCTAATTGCAAATAAAGGAAATCAATGTGTACTTAAGCAAACAAGCATAGCCAATAATCTCTCAAGTATAATGTCATCAAAATCTAACCCTAAAATAATGAGCTATAAGGGTTTTATATATAGGTTCTAAAAATGGCACAATTTTCCTTAATTACCCTTAACAATGGGCCTTCAATAAGTCATTAGCTGAAACATGGCATTCTGATCACCGTTACAGTGCGATCGTGCTGGAGCAGGCGCTATCGCGCTGCTTAATAAATCAGAGTCTCGCGATCGCGACTATGGTCACGCGATCGCGAAGGCATGGCCTTCATCTAATGTCAGCCTCCTGCGCGATCGCGTCTGAGAACTCACGATCGCGATGCTCTTCATTTCCTTCTTGCACGATCACGGCTGATGGTGCGCGATCGCGATGGTCATCTTTTTGGCCTTTCGCGATCGCGTCTGAAGACACGCGATCACGATGAACATTTCCAGATTCTGAGGCAGTAAGCATACAGAAATGTCCTGAAATCTCCAACACTTTTCCCAGCAGTTCCAGTTGTGCAAACATAGCCTGTAACTGTTGCAACTCCTGTACTTGGCTCCTTGTGAATGGCTTGCTCGCGCATCAGGTTGCATCATAGCCCAATGGTAAAAAAATACATGTAGACAAAGGAATAACCTTCATGATGGCTAGATATCATTTCTCCTGCAGTCAGAGTGACAATCCTTACGCCCGGACCCCAACTACAGTCAAGTTTAACGTGCTGAAGATCTCCAACTTGAATTGCGGAGGTTGCTGGTATCCCATTGTTTTTGCTTTTTGGCGTGCACCAGCAACCTACCATCATTATTGAAATTAGGGTTCAAGGGAATATAATCCTGAGCCCTGAAGTCATTTGGGAGAAATTTTGGGGTGCTAGCCATTGTAAGAAGAAGAGTTTTAAAGAAAAGAAACGGTATTACTTGCAGTAAGTATGAGTAAAAAGATGATAAGAAGACGATGGAGAAGATCAGAAGTAACAAAGCACATATATACAATACGTGTGATTGTGATGATTATGGCAAACATGGGCTATCACGCTAATAACGAGATATGACAGAGGGATATAGCATTGGGAAGACGCGGGCGTGGCCTGCTAATCAAAAGTTTACACATAGGCGTACTTGAGTATTATCTGATATTCACCACAAACGAAATATCAGGGGGCGTGACCAGAACCTGGCCAGTATTGTATGTCTTTTTTCACGCTTCTTTCACTTCCTGACTGCTTACGACAACACTCAAGCAAGTGGAGAACTGACTGTGTGAGTAAAAATGCGCCACATACTACGGAAAAATGAGTCCAGCTGGCGAAGGCTAAACTTGTCCTATAAGATAACGGTCACTAAGAATATATGCCTGCTCCATAGTCACGACCGCTCATCATGAACATGCCTAGAGCCGAAGGGCATAGTTCTAGTCGGCCTAATGGGAATTAATCTCCTAGTTAGGTTTTACTTTGTGTAACCGTATCTTATAACAGTCTCAAGGCCTATAAAGTTAGGGGTCGTTTGGTTCAAAGAAAAGTTATACATGGATTATAATACAAAGATTAACAATACAGAGATTAGTAATACATGAATTGTAATATGGAGATTATTTTTTTATTAGAAGTTTGGTTCATTGTACTAAAAATTGAATATACATAATATTACTTAAATATTGTACTTAGTTTTACCATCACACCCTTTTCCTTTTTTTAGCAAAATTTCATACTTCTTCTTTCGCTGGCATTATCACTCACAAACCAAGCAAGAACCCAGGAGCCAAGAACTTCCCTCCAAGCAAGAACCCAGGAGCCAAGAACTTCCCTTTCCAATATATGAAAATCTCAAACTTTAGTTTGGGTCACAAAAAGGAAAAAATAAGAAATAAACAACTCCAAATACAAAAGCCACATGTTGAGAGGTTAAATACGGAAGCCACTATGAAGAAGGAAAAATCTAGTTCAATGGAATGGGTTCGTTCATGTGGACAAAGAAGATGTGATTAATTATTGGGTTTCATCACTGCAAGTTTTCTCTGGTTGATTTGAGTAGTTACGGGAGAATGTCAAAAATCAGGGGCAAGTTTTTCTTTTCAGCACTTTATCCAAGTTTAACTAGTAACAATACTATTATTTATGCCATGAGCCCATGCTGTATCCGATATAGAGTATACACCATTTTGTGATGACCTGCCACGTCATCATGCCACGCAGGTGCCATTTGGCGCATAGCTTTGCCATGTGGAAGCTTACATGTAAAGGAGCCTAGCACTTAATGGAATATTCTAGAGAGGTGGTGAAGAGCTTGCCCTAGGAAGACTCTAGATCCTTATAGATTTGTGTGGGAAGAATATCTTGGAATACCTTGGAATATTCTAGCTAGGAAGATTATTCTAGAGAGGGACTTTTTTGTAAATATGGAGGGATTTGTAGAATAATTATTATTTGCACACTAGTCCCTAGGAGAGTAGTATAAATAGGGGCATTCATTTGTGAACCATCAATAAATCCAACAAAGATCTTCCAAATAATAAAAAGCTTCATTTGGCAATCTCTCTTGTTCGTTTCCATTCTCTTAGCGATCGTTAGTGATCTCGGCTGACTTGGCATAGCAAGATCATGAGCAAATTGTCAAGTGTCGCACGATTTGCTTAGTTCAAAACTAAGGTTGTGATAAGGTGGTATCAGAGCGAAGGTTGTGACTAAGAGAATGGCCAACGTGGAGGAAACCAACAACCAACTCAACTTTGCCAACGTTCCAAACAACATAGTTCGGGAATCCGCCACCAAGAAAGGGCGAAGTAGAAAGAGAAATGCCAACCAGCGTAAGGATGAGCAGTCTAGTGTCATTCCAAGCGAAAGAGCTACATCCCCGACCCACCAACCACCGAAGCAAGTGAGGAGGAAGACGAGGACCTCATGCCCAGGAAGGAGTGGATCTTGAAGGTCGAAGCGGGGATGGAAGCCATAGACATCATTGACCAACGGTTGGGAAAACTAGAAGGCGCTTTCGACACTCTTGAGAGGCACACCCTTGATGAGATTGAGGACGTCCAGAAGGAGTTGGAGGGACGTAAGCAAGCCGAGTTTGGGCTAAAACAGACCATCACTACCTTGGAGTGCAGGCTCATAGACGCGCTGAGCACCATCGATGCCATGAAGACAAAGATGGAGGCACTCGAGGAGCAGGTCGATACTAGTGTGACCGAGGCAGCCAGCAATGTAGTTGTGACGAGGGAGGCTAAGATTGAGGCTCCCAAGCTGCCGGTGTTCAAGGGGGTTCGTGATGCGCAAGATGTGGAGAACTTTCTTTGGCACTTGGAGAACTACTTTAGGCATGGAAAAGTGAGGGACGAAGAGGTCAAAATTAACACTGTTGTGTTATACCTCTCGGAAACTGCCATGCTTTGGTGGAGAAGGAAGACGGCTGACATCGAAAAAGGCTTGTGCACCATTAGCACGTAGGAGCAGTTCAAGGTGGAGTTCAAGCGGCAGTTCTTCTCCAACAACGTCGTGTACGAGGCAAGGCGCAAGTTTAGGGAGTTGAAGCAGACAATAGTATTCGGGACTACGTGAAAGAGTACACCACCCTCATGCTTCAAATTCCAAACCTTACTAGTGATTACTTGTTATTTCACTTCATGGATGGGTTGTAAAATTAGGCTAAGCAGGAGTTGCAACGCCGACAAGTCACCAACATAGACCAAGCCATAGTTGAAGCTGAGTATTTGATAGATTTCAGGCATGACAGACATGACAAAGACAAGGGCAAGGAGTCAAAGGGTGGCCCTACCAAAGGTGGGAAAGACCGTGGTAGATGCAAGAAGATGCATCAACAACACCCTAAGACTCAAGATACCAACAAATCCGATGGCAAGAAGAGTGATCGTCAGAGTTATGCCGAGAAAAAGGCGCAGGCTGAGAAGAAAGGATGTTATATATGTGGAGGACCGTACGACTTTAGGAATTGTCCCGACCTAAAGACTCTTAGTGCCATAGTGCGGGAGCGGAAGGAGCAGGAACAAGGAGAGAGCTTGGGCACAGCACAATTGGGTACGATCGGACTATGTGGAGCTGTCACGAGGCAAGCTAATAAGTCCAATGAGTATAGCACTCAGTACGTGGATCTCACTATCAACAACAAGCCCGCTCGTGCTACACCTATTTCCCTGACGAGGAAGTTATGTTCATAGGGGAAGATATCACCGAAGAGTATGATGGTTGGAGGCTATTCTTCGATGGAGCGGTCAATTTCAAAGGAGTCGTCATTGGAGCAGTATTAGTTTCCGAGACTGGACAACACTATCCTGTCACGGCCAAACTAAGGTTTCCTTGCACCAACAACATGGCGGAGTATGAAGCTTGCATTTTGGGCCTTAGAATGGCGGTGGACATGAACATACAAGAGCTGTTAGCAATCGGGGATTCTGATTTATTGATTCACCAGGTTCGAGGGGAATGGACAGCCAAGAATTTGAAGATATTGCCATACCTGGAGTGCATAAAGGGGCTAAAGCAAAGATTCACCAAGATAGAGTAAAGGCATGTACCTAGACTGCAAAATGAGTTCGCGGACGCTTTGGCTACCATATCTGCTATGATCAAGCATCCGGACAAGAACTACATTGACCCAATACCTGTGACAGTAAGGAAGCAGCCAACATACTGCTGCCACGTGGAAGAGGAATCAGACGGACAACCTTGGTTCTACGACATCAAAGGGTTTCTCAAAGACGGCAGTATCCGAAGAATGCAACAAGTCTCCAAAAGAAGACACTGAGGAGGTTAGCAAATGGCTTCTTTCTGAACGAAGAGGTTTTGTACAAGATGATACCCGATCTAGGCTTGCTGAGATGTGTGGAAGCAAGAGAAGCTGCTAAATTGTTAGAAGACATACATTCTGGGACGTGTGGTCCATACATGAATGGCTTTATGCTTGCAAAGAAGATTTTGAGAGCTGGTTATTTCTGGATGACAATGGAGCATGATTGCATGATTGCATAAAGCACGCAAAGAAATGTCAACAATGCCAAGTCCACAGAGATATGATTCGAGTGCCTCCCAATGAATTGAACATTATGGGATCGCCTTGGCCTTTTGCTGCCTGGGGAATGGATGTCATAGGACCTATCGAGCCAGCTGCTTCCAATGGGCATCATTTCATATTGGTAGCCATTGATTATTTTATCAAATAGGTAGAAGCTACATCATACAAATCAGTAACGAAGAAAGTGGTGTCAAACTTTGTCCGTGATAAGATGATCTGCCGATTCGGCATCCCCGAATCCATCATCACCGACAATGGGTCCAATCTCAATAGTGACCTAATGAAAGCAACCTGTGAGGTTTTCAAGATCAAGCATCGTAACTCCACTGCGTACAGATCTCAAATGAATGGCGCAGTCGAGGCGGCCAATAAGAACATCAAGAGGATATTGTGCAAGATGACAGACAATTCAAAGCAATGGCATGAGAACCTACCCTATGCCCTGTTAGGGTATCGCACCACAATGAGAACATCAACAGGGGCTACTCCTTATTTGTTGGTGTATAGCACCGAAGCAGTGATATCCGCAGAGGTCGAGATACCATATTTGAGAATCATTCAAGAGATACAGTTGAAAGATGCTGAATAGATCAAAGGAAGAATAGAGCAATTGGCCCTCATCGATGGCAAGAGATTGAATACAATATGTCATGGGCATTATATCAGAGGAGGATGGCTAAGTCATTTAGCAAGAAAGTTCGAGAAAGATTCTTTGAACTCGGGCAATTAGTACCGAAGAAGATATTTCCAAATCAAGAAGAAGCAAAAGGCAAGTTTGTACCGAATTGGCAAGGGCCGTACATAGTTCACCGAGTTCTGAATGGAGGAGCATTGATATTTGTAAAGATGGACGGAGAAGTCTGGCCTAAACCAATCAACTCAGACGTTGTCAAAAGATACTATGTATAGAAATTTGTACTGATTAGTGATTTCCCCGTTCTGCAATGCATTATGTAATCTGAACTACATCACGACCTGATTCCCCAAGTGGGATACGTAGGCAACCTACTCAAGGTTCGGTCGCATAAATACAAAAATTTCATTTTCCCACAAAGCAAACACTGGGGCAGAATATTTGAGGAACTCTCAAAAATTCCCAAGGGACGAACATAATTGACACTGGGGCAGAAATTTTTGAGGACCTCTCAAAAATTTAAATACAAACTGGGGCAGAATTTTGAGGCCGCCCTCAAAATTCACTTAATGGAGTTTGGAACAGCATGAAGAACGACAACTTTGCTTTTACACAACGTGACTTATGACTCAATGGGACAAAATATTTCATTTCATTTCTTTCTTATAAAATTTTTTCGAAATCATTTTGCATTATGTACTACTTTACGCATATCCCTATCAGCTCGGCCAAGACCCCGGCACTCGTGGATGGCGAGCGCGAAGCAAGCGAAGAGTGCACAAACCAAACCACCCCGCACAACTCACCAATCTTTCTTTGGATGCAGGCACAGAATACGTAACTGGGTAACACGCGACAGATATATTTCGGCAAAGGTTTGTCATTTTAAATTAGCTGAGGGTACACAGCCCGATATCGATTTATATGTTTACATTAGCTGAGGGTACACAGCCCGAGGCGTCGGTTGAGGGTACACAGCCCGATATTGATTTGTCATTTAATTAGCTGAGGGTACACAGCCCGAAGCGTCGATTGAGGGTACACAGCCCGAAGCGTCGATTGAGGGTACACAGACCGATATCGATTTGCATTCTACATTAGCTGAGGGTACACAGCTCAAAGCGTCGGTTGAGGGTACACAGCCCGATATCGATTAGTCATTTAATTTAGCTGAGGGTACACAGCCCAAAGCGTCGGTTGAGGGTACACAACCCGATATCGATTTATCATTTAATTTAGCTGAGGGTACACAGCCCGAAGCGTCGGTTGAGGGTACACAGCCCGATATCGATTCGTATTTTAAATTAGCTGAGGGTACACAGCCCGAAGCGTCGGTTGAGGGTACACAGCCCGATATCGATTTGCATTTTACATTAGCTGAGGGTACACAACTCAAAGCGTCGGTTGAGGGTACACAGCCCGATATCGATTTGTTATTTAAATTAGTTGAGGGTGCACAGCCCGAAGCGTCGATTGAGGGTACACAGCCCGATATCGATTTGTCATGTAATTAGCTGAGGGTACACAGCCCGAAGAGTCGATTGAGGGTACACAGCCCGATATCAATTTGTCATTTAAATTAGCTGAGGGTACACAGCCCAAGGCGTCGGTTGAGGGTACACAGCCCGATATCGATTTGCATTTTTGTTTCTTTGCGGAGGGTACACAGCCCAATGCACCGACGGAGGGCATAAAATCCAATGTCGAATCTAACACTTGACAACAAAAGACACACAATTATGGCATAGATAACACAATCACATACGGCAAGAATCCTGGAAAGACAATCCAGCCCTGCAGGAATATAACTTTTTATATATACATTATATGGCAAACACATCTTCATTGCAGGATACATTCCAAGCTAAGCGAGCATTTCAGCCGGACGCCCTACATTCCCATAAGTCATAGGCTCCTCTAGAGTCATGACAAAATTGGCCGCACTGTCAACATCTTTGCCTGAAGACTCTTTCATCATCCCCAGGCAAAGAGGGGCAGCTGTTGACACCTAATTTTGTCCCTCTTATTTTCAAAATCAATAGTTTTCGAATTTTACACACGGTTGTGTATCCACTCTTGCCCCGTCCATTCCTTCAAATTACCTTCTCATAATAGCCTGATAATTGAGGCTATTTTCAAAAGCATCGTCTCAAACCATAGCTACTTTTACAATTTTCGCAATTACTTCTATTTTTGACAAAATTATTCAAATCGATTTAAATCCCAAAATTATAATTTTGTGCATTTTCTAGCTATTCTAACACTTTAAACTTAATTCCATAATTTTCCTATGATTTTATATCTATTTTATACAATTTTTATACCTAAATTATGCCTAATATACATTAGATATACACTACATATACATAAATACATATATATACATGTATACGCGCGCACACACCTACAAATCAGCTCATTGTTGCCACCTTTGCGCCTACGTGTCTAAATCCTAGCCGTCCACGTAATGGATCCAACGGCCAGGATACAAGTTTCCTATTTTAACTATACACCACCCCCAAACCCTACCCCTCTCATTCATTTTCTCTCACACTCGGCCGCCTTTCCTTTCTCTTTCTCTCGTCTTTAACCCTAATGGCTCCACTGGCAAGGCCGTTTCCAGTCAAGTTCACCGACGAAATGCAAAGTGAAATACATCACAGTGATCCTCTCACCGTCCGCTACAAAACCCCTATGGGTTTGTCACCTTTCGATAATGAGTCAACATCGACCCATCGTCGGGGAAGTTGCAATCACCGAAAAATTCTCCGGCCACGTCTAAATGGTACCTAAGGTGTCGCTACTACAAGAAAGGAGGAAATCCTTCGTGCTAACAGGTTTGAAACGAGTCGAATTTGACCCAACTCCAGTTACGGGTAATCCCTAATTTTTTTTCTTCTTTTCTGATTATTTTTTGAACCAATGTGATACCACGCCTAAAATTTGCCTGGATTCTTTGAAAATTAACATGATTTGTTTATTGTTTGATTAATTAGCTAAATATGAAACCTCTATGATTATTGATTTCTCACCTAATGCATTGAACAGTCGCTTCGAACCCTTGTGTGCCTAAATATAATGTTATCATAGTGTGAACCCTGTGTTTCATTAACTAAACCCTAATCCTTAAAATTTATGACAATTTAAAATTAAACATGATTGTTCTACATACTCTCGATGAATCTGGTCATCTATCCTGTTTAAATGCATAGTTCCCACGGTTGAGCAACTTCACGTATGCTAAAATATTGTTTTAGAATCTTGAATTGATCCAATTTGAATTTCTCATTGAATTTTGAATATCTGATTGATCCAGTGTCAGTTAGGGATTTTTGTGAAGTCTGTCAAGGGATTTTCGAGCCTAAATTGATTTGATACACTTTTGTATGTTAATTTTGAACCTGGATGTGTTATTGATCAAAAGGGGGAATTGTACTTGCCATAGGTTCTGATTTGCCTTAATTTTAAGGATTGGGTGATTTAAATTTGGTAAGTCTTCCTAATGGGATCCTCTTAACTTTGGAAAATAATATTCCCTTGCCATTCTTGGCTTTCACCCGTTGGACTTCTAATTCCCACCCCTCACTATATAAACTGGCTATTCTTATTCACTCTGGACACAGTTCGTACACACTAAAAACATTAAAAAAAAAAAAGCAATCTAAGACTATTGCAGACACCTCTCTCTTTTCCTAGAAAGATTCTTGCTCTCTCTCTTTGCTGGAAAACGGAGGATCTCTTACCTCATTGTTACAAGCTTCTCCTGGCTGCATTCTTTTGTTTACATTCTGCTTGTTTGATTTTTGACAAGGTATAAACTTCCTTCCTAGACTTATGATGTTACCTGCTTAAACCTGCTTCCCCTCATCCCTTCTTTTAATTGTCCCCTGATTCTACATTATTACTGGTCTGAATCTCATTAACCTATAGAATGCCCATCATACATGACTTGATATTTGCTCTATATGTGATCTGAGGAGGAGGTTCTGCCTTCCCCTGCTTCCATTCTTTGAAAACTTAAAATCTATGTTAGTATTGCTCTGTTACAGTATTTGTTCAGGCCTCTATTTTGGCCCTGTTTAACCCTGGGTGCAGCTTTTTGAATGGATGGCTTCACAGGCCATACCAGGTCTGTGTAGTTGCAGGTTTAAGATCTTGAGAAATCTCTAAATTGTGTTATGCAAGCACAGTTATTTGATGACCTTACTCTGCTTGAATTCACTGAAGGCAGTCCCCTTGTTCGTTTACACTTTTCCCTTTAGAGACTGCCCTTATCTGTGTATATTCATTAGGTCTCCCCGTTTGTATTTGTATAACACAGGGAACACAGTTGCTAGACTGTGTTATGGCTATTCAGGGGCCTATTTCTTAACTTCTACTTCCACATGTTGCATCATGCTAGGTTTCAATCTCCTTAAATCAACCTAACAGGCATACGAAAATCATACAGATTGATGTAAAGCTTTCAGCCTTATTCCGTTAATTGTCTTAAGCTGATTTTAGAATTAAAACTTGAAAGCATGTTTGTTTACGATTGAATCTGAAATTTAATTCGAAACAGGGGCTATTTGTGCTAATTTGTGTCTAAAACGGACGATTTTTGAAATTTTAACTCGCCCCTCCTTTTATAAACAGTCTGGGCCCAAAGTTGATTTCAAAAAAGAGCCTCTATGTGCATAAACTGATTTTAACTACACTTAACGCTCCTATACACTAATCCAATAGTGTGTATGGGTGTATAAAAGCTTGGGGTCATTTATACACTTTAAAGTATATTTTTAAAGTATAACTATCACTTACTCATGTATTTGCATGTTTTATACTTATAAGTATCTATACTTTATATGCGACAGCCTTTATTTGCATTTATGTGCTTCTGTGACACCCGTTTTCGAAAACAGCCCCTTCGCCTATATAAATTCACAAAATCTGACCCTACACAAAAAAGGCCATTAAGGTTAAGGCTCGATAATTAATGACGAGTGACACCAACCCTAAATGGCCAACATTTCGTTTTAAAACAACACCCCTTTCGGTTTTTGCTAAATCTGAATTTTATTTACAAAGTAGATTATTTATGCAAATTGTTTTAAGTGTGAAGTTTGCATAGATAAGCTGAAATTGAGCATCCTTTGCATATTGAAACATGTTTACGATTAGGCCTTATAGCAGGCCCTAAAATGCGATTAGGCTTACATGTAGGCCGTATTTGAAATCTATTTGCATAAGTATCAGTTAAACTGTGTAGATATATTACCTTTCTTGAATAAAGTGCTATATTAAACTTCCCAAGTTAGTATTCATGACGATATATACTCTTTTTTATCCCAAAATATAGACTCGGACGGTAACCACCTTTCGTGGGACTCGGAGAAGTGCCTAACACCTTCTTCCCCGAGTCATTTGGACTTCTTACCCATATAGAATCTCTGGAATTGACTAGTTGACTTATTGAATTTGGCCTTAGATATTTAGGTGACCTAATACGCTTTAGAAACCATATTAGGTGCCGACTCCAATATCTAAACTCAAACGAGTTCACCCAGTCAAATTCGAAATCCGACTCGCCTCGAGTTGAGTCAAAATCGGGTATGACATATAATACGACATGGTAGGAACGCTAGGATAATATTGGCCACAAAAATCTTTCATAGAAAATCAATTACTTAAAAAAAATTGAATAAGATGACTAACAGTCTCCCAATCTCCTTCACTAAGATGAAAATCTACATTAACTTGAGAATTAAACATCATTAATATAGGTTGTTCGTATTTTCAAGTAACAAATAATATTTTATATAAAGTGTTCCACCTAAAATTAACTTCTTTTGGAACTTTCCTAGGTATAGTGCCACAAGTTGTGCAACATTGTTTATATTCCCTCCATCTAGCTTGCTTTTGGATTTAAAAATATAAGAAATAGTTATTTTCACCTTTGCAATACTAAAATCATAGAATTAAGACCATCTTGTACCACTAGGTTGTAAATATGACATGCACATCTAACATAAAAAACTCAAAAAAAGGTGGATTATATCTTGATTTTGTTAATTTCATAGCAGAATGATTATTTGTAGTATTATCTACAATTACACTTAAAATTTTGTTATTAATTTCATAGGTCCTACACATATTTGTTACTTCACGGGCAATAAATGTTCCATTGTGTGGTTCATCATCAACACATTTATATGCTAAAATACGTTTTGCATTATCTAATAGGATCTATCTAACCATACGCAATAATAGTACTAATACAAACTGTAGTATTAAAGTGATGAAATAGATAATGTAAATACTATTTTTAATCGATAATTTAATAATATCACTTGTAACAGTAGTTTTAGGAAAATCATGATAAGATGGATTATTTGCCTGTTGAATAAAACGAACAAAATCTGTTCAAAAAGGGAACTAAACGATAAAGCCCTTACCGCAATTATATTTTCTCAATTTTATCTATCTTTTTTCTTATCATAATGGTAAAATCCTCCTTTTGCTGGGTTAAGTTCATCTTGAACAACAGAACACATAGATGGTGTTTTCCCCCTAAATACTTGCGTCCACGCCTATTACCCAATTTTTATTATGGTAGATTTGCAACTGTGTTCTCAACTTCCCCGTCCCCATCATGTCCTCCAGTCTTAAATTTCCAAACTTGTGCATAAGATTACACGTAGCCTTCTTACTCTCACGATCTTTCTTATAAATTCTCACACCTCTGATCTATCCTTTCATGGAACTGGAACTCTAGGATGAGCAATAAGAGGTAGTTCGGCTGAGTTTCAGGTGGACTTGGTTGGAATTGACTAGTAGGTGTTTCATCTAGATTAACTCTTTAATTGCTATCAAATTCTTGGTATTATACTTCCAGTGTTTCATCATGTAGTTGTACTTCTATTGATATTATGATATTATTGAGATTCATCCAGGTGAATATATGTATCTCTATAAGAGTGAGTATATTCATCTATAAGAATTACTAAAACTACCAGCAAGCCTTTTACCCTTACCACCACGACCACGTCCAATAAATGCTCTAATAAGTCCAGACATTATAATTTTGGCAAGTAAAAAAATACTATAGCTAGAAAAGATATTACGAGAATAAAAAAATGGTTTACCAAATATAAACATAAAATTGAGGTGAAAGTTGAAACTTGATCCAGGTAGTTTCCTATTTAACTCCAACTAATATATAAACTCTTAGTTGATACTTTGTTAGCAAATAGCCAAATAGATAGCAATATTAGAAAGAGGTAGTTAAATAAAATGATGAAACGATGGGGTATTTATAGGTAAAATTAATTTTGGAAGGGTGGAGGGGGATGGGGTGTTAGGGGGTAGAGGGGCCAAAATGGACGTTTTTGGACATTCGCCAACAACTTTTTGGTCAAAATAGCCATTGGCAATGGCAAGTTTTAGCAAAAATTTCTCTTTTTACAAAAAATAAGATATTCCAATTCCGATTCGGTCCGATCCATACCGGCGTTGATCCTACCTATTGGGGAGCTGGACTGATAATGCTCTAATTCGATTCGCATCTAACTGTCCGGTTACCGGCCCAACACAGGTCCAGTTCTGTGTGAACCACAACGTTAGACAGCCTTAAACGGAACCAAAAGGTACACAAAATACATAATATTAATTGACGTCGACCAGTTTGAGATTGAGATTTTTTGTCGCACACTATTTGGAAACATAGCTCTTGTTTTCATTTAGTATTCTGTATAACTCCTGGCTTTTGATATACAATAAACTCCGCTCAAGTTTTCCCACAAAGATGAAAGTTCGCTACTCATCGTGATCCCGTTGTTCTCTCTAAATTTTCTTGTCTTGTTTTTCTGTTTGGCTTTGAGAAGGTTTTTTAGAAGTTGGATAAGTAATTTGATAGGAACACTAGATATATGGAGAAAATATCACATCAAAACTTAAGGTTTAAATAATTTAATGACTTCAAATTTTTTAAAGTTATAAAATTACATATAAGTGAAACAATATGGAATAGAGAATATTTCTGAAACGTCTCAACTTAGGAGTATCATAAAACTGAAAAAGGTGTCATTTTTCACAATTGAGAAGCTAGAAGCAAAAGTAGGCAAATTAACTTTCAGGATACATTATTTTTTTAAATTAACCAGCAGAACCTAATTAGTGCAAATATGATATCATTAAACTTACTAGGTCCGTGCTGATAGTTATGGAGTAATATACTACTTCCCCCATTTCAAAATGAGTGTCTACCTTTTCTTTTTAGTTTGTCTAAAAAATATATTTCTTTCTATTTTGGCAACTCTTTAATTCCAAGATTTGTTTTGGTCCACAAGATTTAAAGACGTTGACTCACATTACACACAACTTTAATTTTAAACCACAATGATGCAGGGTAAAATTGCGGAAGCTAAAGAATGATAGACGCGGAAGCAAATAAATGAGATAACACGAAAGTTGAGATTTGGGAGAGTAGAAATAGAAGAAAGAATTAATCAAACCCACATACGTAGATTGATTCCAAGGGAAAAAGATGGACTTGAACCGCTCAAGGAATTATACTAGGATGACCTTCCATGGATTCCAAATTTAAAGAGATATATGAAGCTTAAACTTCCACAAAGAAGGCGATGTCTCTCTTTCCTTTTTTCTCTATTCAAGATTCAACAATGACTAACTAATGAAATAAGATACCTAGGAGGTATTTATAGGTTCACCTCACTTAGGACATAATGACATAAAAGCCCACAAGTTGGGTCAAAACATAATAGGCCATTTAGGGCTAAAAATAGGAAATAGCTATAAAATCCCGTAAGGCATAAAGCAGGCCGAGGTGGAGCGCCTGGACTGTGAGGTGGAGCGCCCGGAAGAAACTTCAGAGAGTTGGGAGTTCCAGACTTAGCTAAATTTCGGACAAATTTGGGGTAGGCGGTCCGCCCATCCCTTGAGGCGGTCCGCCCAAAGCTGGAGCATGTGGAGAAGAGCTCAAATTAGTGTTAGGCGCTCCTCCTAGGTGTTGCAGCGGTCCGCCCAAAACTGTGCTCAAGAGGAACATCTTCAAATCGCTTCCGAACTCTTCTCCGAAGCGCTTGACCTTCCATCCTTTATGTCCTTTAAGCTTGGCTCTTGATGGTTGTGTGAGCCCAATTTAGCCTGCATCATACAAAATTTAAAAATCTTTCCTATTTTCTTAATCTCTACCCCAAGTCAAATCAAAATATTCATTTTGGAATAGAGGAAGTACGTAGTAAGTACACTGTTGTTTTCCTTGTTATAGTGGTCAAGGTTTTAACACGAAAAAAAATAATTAAAGGGAAGAATTAGATATTCTCAATATTGTGGCAGCCAGGTTTCCACGTCCAAAAGAGTACGTAACTGGACTTACTAAAGCAACGGCAACATGTACGATGAGTCGTGTTTGTGAAATCTACCTTGAATCCTACCTAAAATATGTGGCCCTTCCATTGGTGCAAACTAGTTTTCCCTCTAGCTACCTAACTAAAATAGCCTGTTTGGCCAAATTTCACATAAGCCAAAAGTATTTTCTTTTCTTTTTCAAGAAAAATATGTTTTTGAAGAATTTTAAGGTAATTGGCAAACAAAAAAAAGTATTTTTGAGTTAAGCGGAAGCAATTTTTCTGATATTTGGGAAAAGCTACAATTTTCTGTCTTCTTCTCAAAAGCAGGAGCAGTCTATTAATCTTTTAAGACAAAAGCATCCTTACATTTATTTACAATTATATTTTAATCGATATATCTCTCAAATATAAATAAAACAATGTTCTCAGCTTTCATCTTTTGGTTTAACTTTATTCTTATTAATTTTATATTTAATTTAAATTAAATGAAAATAAAATATTAATTAAGTCTTTCATAAAAATAATATTTAAATTTTTTGTACGTTTAAATAATATTTGTTGCAAAATGAATCTTCATACTGTCATTTTTCGTTATTTGAGACTCAAAATTACTTTTTGTAAAGATTATTCAAACACAACTTGTTTAGTAAAACACTTATCAAAAGAGTTGGTCAAACACAAACTGCTTATTTTTCAAAAGTAACTACTTCTAACAAAAGTACTTTTTAAAATAAGCAGTTTTAAGCAGCTTGGCCAAACAAGCTCTTCATACCTACCAACCGATAACAAGTGTCTCACGTCAGTTCTTTCTCTATTTATTTATACAAAATTACAGATCTGTTTCAATGTTTTTTGAATTGAATTAGTTAGCGTTGAGATAGAAAATAATTTTTGAAAGTTGAAGTTTGTTTGCACATATATTTTACTTGAAAAAAAAATAAAGTTTCGTGAGTTGAAAGAAATTTTTCTCCCAAAAACTAATTTGAACTAATTTTTTAATTTTTAAAAATTTATCTTAAAAAATTATCCAAAAACTATCACATTATATAAACAAATAATTTTTTTAAAAGAAAATTATATTGCATGAACTATGCTAGATCAATTTATTAAAAAATAGCAGTTTTTTGCATAATTGATATATATTTTATGCATAATGTTGTATACTATGTGCATAAATTATGCACGCTGCCTAGAACGACTATTTATGTAAAATTCTCATTTTTATCTATCTTTGAAAAAAAGGAGGAAATCCATGTCCAAACGGGAGCTTAATGATGTTTGGCAATATTTGCCTATTTTACCTTAATATTTCCTCGCATTTTGATACGTTATGCGCTCATTATATGAGATAATTGCGATTCTTGCGCTCACTTATTGTGTTTGCGATTATAGGATTGGTATGCATGAATTCGAGGCAAGAACAATCAAATTGGAGCAAAATACTTTGAAAAGAAAGGCTTGGACCAAAGTGATGATTTGTAAGCTACTTTAAAGGCAAGGCTTCCAAGAAAGCCTTGGAATTTGGAAGCTGTTTTGAGAGTAAAGCTTCAGAGATAGCTTTGAAAATTGGAAGCTATATTGGAAGCGAGGCTTCCAAGAAAGCTTTGAGGCTGGCGAGAATTAAATTTTTCAACCAATTTAGGATTTGGTTTAACTTATCCTAGCACTTTATAAACATTATAAATACATTATAACTTAGGTTTTTATGAAGTTGGGGGACGTGGAGAAGAGAAAATAAGCCCTAGATGTCTTCTAAACAAGTTCTTTCTCTCTTTCTCTTATTCTTCTCTTTAGTTCTATAGTTTGTTCGTTCTAGAGTTAAGGCAAATACATGAAGGTTGACGTTTGAAAGTTGATTTCTACCTATTGATTTACGGTTACAAATTGTTTATTCTTTCTTGAGCCTAATTGTTTGGTTATTAGGGCCCGATAATTGAACACTATCTACGGTTTATAAGTTGAACTCGACAGAGAGAATTTATGAATGAACATAAGAAAGAATAGGGCTTGATTGTGAACCTGTGCATCAGGGAATCGATTTGCGGGTAGGATAAACATATATCTATTCGCCTTGCTTAGCCAAATACAGAGTTCTTTAATGCATGCATGTGATTTCATTCCATAGATATAGGCGTTAGAGTAGCTTGCATATAGTCGTGACGAATTAACAAGTTTTCACGAATATATTTAACCTGTTAGTTACCAATCTAGGAAATCAAGAAGTAGAATCAACTGGAAAACATAACTGGATTGTATGTCGCTCTGACTCTGGATCGTTTCTCTCTTATTGATAACAACTCATAAATTGCTCTCGATTACTTGACTTCATTACTCGCTTTTAATTATTCTTTGCTTAGTTAGTATAAAAATTAAACCATCATTGAAAAAGATCCTTGAATAGTTTTTAGGAAATTGTTTACTAGAATACGGTTATTAATAATAGTCGTCGTGGGAACGATACTCGACTCACTACTTTATTATTTGTCGACCACGTATACTTGCGTGTGCGTTTGGGAGCAACAAGTTTTTGGCGCCGTTGTCGGGGACTAAATAATTGATTATTTTCTTTTTGAACGATTTATTATTTTCTATTCAGGTTTAATTTTTGTTTAGTTTAGTATTGTGTTAATTGTCTTATCATTGCATCTTTTAATAAAAATTGGTCGAATGATGGTTGTTCAAATTTTGATGATATCTGTCTACTTTGTGGAGGAACTCACTTGTTGGAAAATTGTTCAAGTCTTTCAACCCTGCGAGACTGGTTATGTGAATTTTCTAACACCTTTGATTGGAATATTTGCAAATTGTGTGGTGGACAGTGGAATAGTTGTCCTAAGTGTCATACTCCTTCCCCCAATAGTTTTTGTGATGATCATAACAATGTTTGTGAGTTTGAGAGGAGCGATGAAGTGCAAGTTGTGAGTCAAACTTGGCTAGTGGGGCAAGCCAAACTCTTAGAAGCTTATAGGGATTTCAAGAATGCAATAACAAATATGACAAGACAGTTCATAGATGCAAGAGTAGTGCTCAGACAAGAGATCGACAAATTTGGCTTGGCTATTCACGACTTGGAGGCGAATTTGAGTGATATGGTTGAGGTGTCTAATGCCCAACTATCAATTATTGTGGATAGTAGATTTGAGATAGAAGAGCTTAGAAGCCAATTTGAGGAGAAAAAAGTGAAATTTCTACCATTCGACCCAATATTAGTTGATGATGCCGAGGTGGATAAAATTACATTAGAGTCAAGTGAGGAAAAAGAAAACATCATATTTGAGGACTCTAGTGTTTGTGCAAGTGAGGGTGTCAAAAGTAATGCAATTTTTGAATTGAAGCGCATAGGACCTCATTCCAATCATTTTTCAACATTGTGTTTGGATGGTGACATGGAAATTAAGCCACCCGAGCCTATAAAGAAACCAAAAGAGGAGAAACAAGGTGCTTATATTTTAAAGTTTGTGATGCCAAGGAGACAAAACGACATTCCTCATTTAAGAGCCAAAAAGTGTAAAATGCGACATTGTTTAATTGATTCTTTGGTATTTTTACCACCACCCCAATACCGTAGCAGTAAGCTTGAGGCGCAGTTGGGGAGACAATTCATTAGTGCAAAGTGGAGGCAAAAGTGGTGGAGTTGGTATCGTCGTGTCGCGGCGTTAAATAAAGCACTGGTTGGGAGGCAACCCAATTTATGTTGTTTTAGTCGTTTTCATTTATGTAACATTACGTAGTCTTTCTTGTCGTTTTTTTGTAGGGCTCACTAAGTTCGGAAATCGAGTCGAGAACTTAACAATATTGGTAGAGCAGCAGTTGAGATACAATTATTGGAAAAATGAGTCCTTCAACTGAATGCATTGCCTCCAGCATAGTTGTCAAAGCCCGTAACACTTGGTAAAAAGATGCTGGAAAAATTTGGGTAGCAGTAGAGTGCCTCCATAAGAGCTTCGGCTAAACAGACTGCTCCAGACCTGTAGGGGGCTGTTTCTGAGGCATCGCCCCGATCATAGCTCCATGCTGGTTACTTAGAAACAGGGCAAGGCGTCGTCCTTGGAATCGCCTGCTCGATGAAATAGTTCGAAGCGACGCTCCATGTATCGCTTTAACCAAAACAGTAAGTTCTAATTCAGCCAAAGCTTTCATCAAGCATCGCTGCTGAGATCGCTTCCATATTTTGGCGATGTCGAGCTCAAGTGTGGGGTGTTGCACACCCAATGCCTTATCAAAACAATATGTTGGGGGAAGTCTGAGTACCTCGTATTTTACAGACGCTTGGTTGGAAGGTGAGGAAGCTGACACCACCGCTAGCGCAAAAGGCTAGGCCTTTTTGGCCTTCAGGGAAGTTCCTTTAACTCTTGCACTTTATTTATTTTTATCGTATTGAGGACATTACTCTGTTTAAGTGTGGGGTGGGGGAATTCCCAAATTTTTTTGAGGTTGTGGATGACTGTACTTTTAAGAATTTCTTTTAGCAATTTTTACTTTTGTCATTTGATTTTATTTTTATTTATTTCTTGCTTAAATATAAAAAATGAAAAAAAAATTATAAAAATAATGAAAAATTTCAAAAAGATTTTCTTTTTAGTTTTAATTAGTGATACATGTCATCCGGCCCGTGGTTTTTCTTATGGACTCAGTTATTTTTCATGGGTAGACCTTTGAACCGAGTAAGTTTTATTTTTAGGAGTAGTATAGTAGATTAGTTAGTAGAGTATTTTAGAAATATTGATAGAATGCTAGGTGCCTTTGGTTTGTTTGATACCGGTGAATTTGGACTTGAACATTTGCTATTTCTGAATCCCTTTTGGTCTTAAAATTGTGATGCATGCCTAGAAAAATTTGAATGACCTTCTTGAGACACTTAAATTCAACTACTTGACTCTTTTGTGAACCATTGTGCCTTAGTGCTTAAATTTCAAAAGTTGCACCTTATTTGCTTAAACCGAGAGTTGGAATGGAATCGTCTTGAGTGAACTACGTGCCATGTGTGATGTGAGGTATTCTTTCATATGTTCCGTGCTTGCATATTGATGTCTAGACCTTGCCCCGTGTGTGTTCAAAGCGAAATCCTAGGTTCGCTCTAGTCGGGAGATGATACAGGCGTTTCTTTGATAAGCCTTTTAGCCTTGATTAGCCTACCCGTACCTATATATCCCTAGCAAACCCTTTTGAGCCTATTGACCCTTTTTGTTGGCACCCACATTGCAAGCCTCATCTCGTTTGTTCTTAATTATCTTTTTTTGAACCCGTACTCCTTAGAGCACTTTAATTGAAAAATATTTTTGTTTGTTGAGTTGTGGTTGGAGAAATTAGGTGGCTTATGAGTGGAACCAATGAAAGAAAATATGGTGCATTTTTAAAAAAACTCATTGGCAAGGTTGAGAAAATATATTGAAAAGAAAAAAAAAATGAAAAAGAGAAAATAAAAGGAAAAGAAATCTCAATCCTTGCTAGCGTTGTGCAAAATTAAACAAAATGCTTAAAGTTGAAGGGAAAATTCTTGGGTGATGTTTAGGCAGTTGCTTGGTTGGTTTTGAGAAGAATTGTGGAAAAAGTGAAATTGATGTATTAAAGTGCTTAGGAGGTAGTCACTATTTTATCCATATTTATCCTACCCATCATTTAGCTTACATTACAATGTCCTAGTTAATCCCGATTGGAGTGAGCTTACATTAGTGGAGTCCTACACTACGGGCAAGCCTATGGTACGTCGTGTGTGGCATGTGAACTTCTTTGTGAGAACGAGTGAATTCTTTCGATATTATGTCCCTAATCTATTCTTGAAATATATTCTTTGTGTGATTTTTGGGACGCTCTCTTGATTCATTATTTTTGGGTGAGGGCACATGGTTTGTGAGAGATAGGTGAAGTCATTGACTTCTTGGTTGAGCGAATGAGTGTGATTTTGTGAAAGCTTGGTTTTATTGAGTCGGTCTTTGAAATTGAGATGTCTTGATTTAGTTGTTCCAGTGTTTTGAAATGTGGTGAATTTTTGGCATGTTGTGGGTTACATGGTATGTACTTATGCTCTTGTCTAATGGTCGGTATCAACCATAATCATAGGTAGACCTGTTCTATCGAGTGTTGCGATCTAGTTGGGAAATCGGTTTTTGTGATTGCTCGAGGGCGAGCAAAGGTTTAAGTGTGGGGTGGTGATTTTAGGCAATATTTTCCTATTTTACCTTAATATTTCCTCGCATTTTGATACGTTATGTGCTCATTATATGAGATAATTGCGATTCTTGCACTCACTTATTGTGTTTGTGATTTTATGATTGGTATGGATGAATTCGAGGCAAGAACAATTAAATTGGAGCAAAATACTTTGAAAAGCAAGGCTTGGACCAAAGTGATGATTCAGAAGCTATTTTGAAGGCAAGGCTTCCAAGAAAGCTTTGGAATTTGGAAGCTATTTTAAGAGCAAAACTTCAAAGATAGCTTTGAAAGTTGGAAGTTATATTGGAAGCGGGGCTTCCAAGAAAGCTTTGAGGCTGGCGAGAATTAAATTTCCCAACTAGTTTAGGATTTAGTTTAACTTATCCTAGCACTTTGTAAATATTATAAATACATTTTAACTTAGGTTTCTATAGAGTTGGGGGACGTGGAGAAGAGCAGAGGAGCCCTAGATGTCTTCTAAACAAGTTCTTCCTCTCTTTCTCTTATTCTTCTCTTCAATTCTATAGTTTGTTCGTTCTAGAGTTAGGGCAAATACATGAAGGTTGATGTTTGAAAGTTGATTTCTATATATTGATTTACCACTATGGATTGTTTATTCTTTCTTGAGCTTAATTATTTGATTATTAGGGCCCGATAATTGAATCTACGGTTTATAAATTAAACTCGACAAAGGGAATTTATGAATGCACATAAGAAAGAATAGGGCTTGATTGTGAACCTGGGCATCAGCAACTTGTGGGTAGGATAGACATATACCTATTCACCTTGCTTAGCCAAATACAGAGTTCTTTGATGCATGCATGTGATTTAATTCCATAGATATATAGGCTTTAGAGTAGCTTGCATAGAGTCGTGAAGAATCGACAAGTTTTCACGAATAGATTTAACATGTTAGTTAGCAATCTAGAAAATCAAGAAGTAGAATCAACTGAAAAACACAACTGAATTGTCTGCAGCTTTAACTCTGGACCATTTCTCTTTATTGATAACAACTTACAAATTGCTCTCGATTACTTGATTTCAGTTACTTTCTTTTAATTATTGTTTGTTTT
This sequence comes from Petunia axillaris subsp. axillaris, assembly GCA_029990575.1. Lineage (NCBI taxonomy): Eukaryota > Viridiplantae > Streptophyta > Magnoliopsida > Solanales > Solanaceae > Petunia > Petunia axillaris. The sequence goes on from JARKNS010000003.1 coordinate 163,732,428, forward strand.
AATTAGTAAAAATCACAAGCATAATTGAAAAAGATCTCTGAATAGTTTTTAGGAAATTGTTTGCTAGGATACAGTAATACTAGTCCTTGTGGAAACGATACTCAATCTTATCACTTTATTACTTATCCACCACGTATACTTGCGTGTGGGAGCAACACTTAAACTCGAGGTCTGTTGTCTTAATATGATATGAGAGCCGGATCCGTCTTTACACTTAGATCTACCCCATTGATGGATTATTATTTTATACTTCCACGCTCTAAATCGGGGCGGGAGTCAATAAATTATACCAGATGATTCAAAAAATATTTGGGAATCATACGTGAATTTGCATAACTAATTTAGAGCAAGTTTTGAAACTCATTCGCCATTTTACTATAATTTTACTTTCTGTGATAAGAATTTACTAGTGCAAACTAAATTTCATAGCTCAAATATAGTAATCATAAAAGAAAAGCTCATAGATTCATACTCAATTTTCATCTCTGTTACTCCATTTTGTGGATGCTTGAACCAATTCGATTTCATCCGCTTTAGTATAGATAGTAAAATCTGTTATATATCTGCACTTTCGATAATGACCAAAACAGAAATAGATGAAGTAGAAAAAATTCCAAGCCAACAGTCTACACTGTCTGTCCTTAAGAAATCTAATCCCCTCACAGTTACCCAAGGTTTGTGGATTAGTTTCTCCCAGGATAGAATGGAATTATCCTCACTGTGATAGCGGTAATTCAAATCAGAGTGAACAGCGAACTCAAATAATGGTAGCAAATCACACTGACTCAGAACGTACTTTTGTTTTGAAAACAAATGCAAAAAGTAATGAGAGAGAGAGTATTAAATTTTTTGGATGAACAAAATGAGGCAAAATGCCTCTCTATTTATAGCCACAAGATTTGGAGTGAAAAGGCATGAAGGTGTCTTTTGGTGAAATGGTTGTTCATGAAAGGCAGCCTTCAAGGTGGCTGTTCAATGAAAAGGCACATTTTCATTGGTGAAGTAGCTATTCATGAAAGGCAGCCTTCAAGGTGGTTGTTCAATGAAAAGCACCATTTCCAACTGAAATGAATAACGTTACAGCAGCCATTTCCTTTGGAATATTTGCATAAATAATCCACTTTTTAATTTCGTTATGAAACCGGCTCTATATCAAATATTAATATTTATTTCATTTACCATTCACACCACTTTATCTTCCTTCCAAATCCAACAATCCCCCACATGAATGGGGAATGGCTATATGGAGAAAACATGCAGAAAACTATGTGATTTGCAAGTAAGAATTAATTGCATCTGGATAAGTGGGTTTCCCTTTGAACTTTCCGTAGTGAACATATATCGGATATACTCGGTCAGTCGGTAGACTTGATATCTTTGAACCGTCGAACTTTGGTGTATACCTAGACAACATGTGTCACACAATTAATCCTTGACCATTTTTGGTTCTCATTGTTGTGTTCGTTTCAGCCATGAACACCGCCTGGTTCATGAGTGCGTAGAGAATTGGCCTTACATAATTCTCCTTGAAGCGGCTTCCACTTCACACTCACATAGGTGATTTCTAAACGTGTAATCCCACACTGTTTGACAAACCCCGTATCAAACTTAGATAATCATTAAAAAACGTCTTTAACGTTTTATCCTTGGTACTAAACATTGTCTTATTAAGAGGATGGGTTAAGTTGTTTGACAATGTTGGAGCGGTCGTACACAACTTTGTTTGAGCTCCTTGAACCTAGATCTTGGGATCTCCAGTCTTCTAGGTAGAGTTACCGCCATGACGACTTGTCCTCGGCCATAGTCTCATTCCTCTTGATGATCTCTCAACATCATCTCTAGTTAAACCTTTAGTAAGTGGATCCGATACATCATCCTTTGACTTAACATAGTCAATTGTGATAATTCCTCTAGAGATAAGTTGTCTAATGGTTTTATGTCTTCGTCGTATATGACGATTTTTACCATTATATATAAGGCTCCCAGCCCTCGATATTGCCGATTGACTATCACAATGTATACACACAGGTGTCAACGGCCTATGCCATAATGGAATGTCTTCCAAGAAGCTTCGGAGCCATTCAGCTTCTTCACCGGCTTTGTCCAAAGCTATGAACTCAGCCTCCATTGTAGAGCGAGCAAGCAAGGTTTGTTTGGATGATTTCCAAGTTACCGCTCCTCCACCTATTGTGAAAATATATCCACTTGTGGATTTTAATTCTTTTGAGCCGGTGATCCAATTTGCATCACAATATCCTTCTATAACAGCGGGATACTTATCATAGTGCAAAGCATAGTCTTGGGTGTACTCCAAATAACCCAAAACTCGTTTCATAGCCATCCAGTGATTTTGTCCAGGATTACTTGTGTATCGACTCAGTTTACTTATAGCACAAGCTATATCTGGCCGTGTACAATTCATGATGTACATTGGACTTCCCAACACTCTAGCGTAGTCTCGTTGAGACGTGCTTTGTCCTTTATTCTTTGTAAAGGCAAGATTAACATCAATTGGAGTCTTTGAAGTTTTGAAGTCTAAATACTTGAATTTTTCCAGGACATTTCTGATGTAATGAGTTTGAGATAATGCCAAACCTTGAGGAGTTTTGTGAATTTTAATACCCAAGATTAAATCCGCAACTCCCAAGTCTTTCATATCAAACTTGCTAGTTAGCATACGCTTAGTAGCATTGATGTCAGCAATATCTTTACTCATTATTAACATGTCATCCACATATAGACAAACAATGACTATATGATTTGGAGTGTTCTTAATATAAACACATTTATCACACTCATTAATTTGGAAGCCATTTGACAATATTGTACTGTCAAATTTCGCATGCCATTGTTTAGGTGCTTGTTTTAGTCCATAAAGAGACTTAACAAGTCGACATACCTTCTTTTCTTTCCCAGGAACCACGAACCCTTCAGGTTGTTCCATGTAGATTTCTTCCTCCAAATCTCCATTTAAGAAGGCTGTCTTTACATCCATTTGATGGATTTGAAGATCATACACGGCGGCCAAAGCTATTAGCATCCGTATGGATGTAATTCTGCTTACCGGAGAGTATGTATCAAAATAATCAAGGCCCTCTTTTTGTCTATAACCTTTAACGACCAGTCTAGCCTTGTATTTGTCAATAGTACCATCAGCTTTCATTTTCCTTTTGAAAATCCATTTGTAACCTAAAGGTTTGTTCCCAGGAGGAAGATCAACCAACTCCCATATGTGGTTGCTTAAAATGGATTCAATCTCACTATTGACTGCCTCTTTCCAATATGGAGACTCTGAAGAAGCCATTGCTTCTTTATAAGTTTGAGGCTCTTTTTCCAATAGGAAAGTCATAAAATCTGGTCCAAAAGAAGTAGACGTCCTTTGACGTTTACTACGTCTTGGATTATCATTATTTGGCATACTTCCTTTTGTACCTTCTCTTGGTCGTTTCGTGCTGACACTTGACGATTCATATTCACTTTTATACGGATATATATTTTCAAAGAATTCAACATTATCTGATTCCATAACCGTATTAACATGAATGTCAGGATTTTCTGATTTATAAACCAGAAAACGATATGCCTTACTATTCTTGGCATATCCTATGAAAATACAATCAACGGTTTTTGGTCCTATCTTTTCCCTTTTAGGTTTAGGAACTTGTACCTTTGCCAAACACCCCCACACTTTGAGGTAATTCAAGCTTGGCTTTCTTCCCTTCCACTTTTCATATGGAATGGATTGTGTTTTGCTGTGGGGTACACGATTAAGTATTCGACTAGCTGTAAGAATAGCTTCCCCCATAAGTTTTGGGGTAAACCCGAACTTATCAACAAGGCATTCATCATCTCCTTTAAAGTTCTATTTTTTCTTTCCGCAATCCCATTAGATTGTGGCGTGTAAGGGGCAGTAGTTTGGTGAATAATGCCATATTCCAAACATGTTTATTCAAAAGGAGATTCGTATTCACCGCCCCTATCACTTCTTATCATTTTTATTCTTTTGTTAAGTTGTGTTTCAACTTCATTTTTGTATTGCTTGAATGCATCTATAGCCTCGTCTTTACTACTAAGTAAATAAACGTAGCAGTAACGAGTGCTATCGTCAATAAAAGTTATGAAATACTTCTTTCCACCACGAGATGGTATTGACTTCATATCACAAATATCTGTATGAATTAAGTCTAAAGGTTCGGAATTCCTTTCAAGTGATTTGTAAGGTTGTTTCGCAAATTTAGACTCAACACATATTTGACATTTTGATTTATCACATTCAAATTTAGGCAATACTTCCATATTTATCATTTTCCGCAAGGTTTTATAATTAACATGTCCCAAACGTGCATGCCATAATTCATTTGACTCAAGTAAGTAAGAAGAAGCTTGAACTTTATTATTGATAGAAACAGTCATTACATTCAGCTTGAAAAGGCCCTCACATAGGTAACCTTTTCCTACAAAACTATCATTCTTAGTCAATACAACCTTGTCAGCAACAAAAACACACTTAAACCCGTTCTTGATGAGAAGTGAAGCTGACACTAAGTTCTTACGTATTTCTGGAACGTGAAGAACATTGTTGAGAGTCACAACCTTGCCCGAGGTCATTTTTAGGCCTATCTGGCCACAACCTTCAATCTTTGCTGTTGCAGAATTTCCCATGAAGAGTGTCTCATTAGGTCCAGCGGGAGCATAGCTAGTAAACGCATCTTTATTTGCACAAACATGGCGGGTAGCTCCAGAATCAATCCACTATTCTTTCGGATTTCCTACCAAGTTACACTCAGAAATCATTGCACAAAGATCTATCTCTTGCACTCCTTGGGAAATAGTATCTTTTACCATGTTTGCTTGACCTTTATTATTTTTGGCATTCTTTGGAGCACGACAGTCTACAGCCTTGTGTCCATATTTGCCACAGTTGCGGCAATTGCCCTTGAATTTCTTCTTTTTCGGCTGATTGTTTGGTCCAGAAGGTTTCTTCCTTTTGTTGTTCTTTGGTGCATCATTTGTCTCAACGATATTTGTTCCCATTACCGTTGAACTTCCACGAGCAACCTTCTTCTCCGCAATCTTGTTGTCTTCCTCGATCCTCAAACGAACAATGAGATCTTCGAGTGACATCTCCTTGCGCTTGTGTTTCAAGTAATTCTTAAAGTCTTTCCACAAAGGTGGTAACTTTTCAATTACCGCAGCCACTTGAAATGCCTCATTGATGACCAAACCTTCAATGAGAAATTTATTATTAATAGGATAATTAATACTTCTAATATAAGCATTAATTTGGATCATACCTTCAGCAATGAGATTATGAATGATCACTTGCAACTCTTGGACTTGACTTATGACAGTTTTACTGTCCACCATCTTAAAGTCCAGAAATTTGGCGGCTACAAATTTCTTCATCCCAGCATCTTCAGTTTTGTACTTCTTTTCAAGAGCAAGCCAAAGCTCCTTCGAAGTTGCAGCAGTACTGTAGACATTATTTAAGTCGTCCTCCAGTCCATTCAGAATGTAGTTTTTACATAGAAAATCAGAATGCTTCCATGCCTCAATAACAATGAAACGTTCATTTTCAGGAGTGTCGTCTGCCGGGACAGGAACATCCTCCTTAATGAATCGTTGCAAACTCAGCGTGGTCAGATAAAAGAACATCTTTTGCTGCCACCTTTTGAAGTCAATCCCGCCAAACTTTCCTGGCTTTTCAGCCGGTGCTGGCGCAGGGGCCGGTGCAGATGCGCTGGAGCTTGCACCAATAGAAGCATTTGGTGTACCAGAAACACCGTTGTTATTTTCTGTGTTCGTCATTATTCTGTAAGAATAAAATAACACAGTCAGATTCAAACAATATGATACAGTGAAGACTTTATATCTTCAAACTGATTTAATGTACAGTGAAGTTTTTATATCTTCAAACTGCAAATAATAATATAAATATTTTAATAATCCGGAAGTTTTTAATCTTCTGAACGGATTAAACACACAATAATTTTAATAATCCGTTGAAGTATTTAAATCTTCAAAAACAGAATATTAAATTTGGAGTAGAAAATCTTTTCAAATTTTAGTCTCCACAATAGTTTGGAGTAGAAAATCTTTTCAGATTTTAGTCTCCACAAACAGCCTATTATCGATTAGCAGACCAAAATACAAATTAGATTTCTTAAGATTGTTATATGTCGGCACTTTCGATAATGACCAAAACAGAAATAGATGAAGTAGAAAAAATTTCAAGCCAACAGTCTACACTGCCTGTCCTTAAGAAATCTAATCCCCTCACAGTTACCCAAGGTTTGTGGATTAATTTCTCCCAGGATAGAATGGAATTATCCTCACTGTGATAGCGGTAATTCAAATCACAGTGAACAGCAAACTCAAATAATGGTAGCAAATCACACTGATTCAGAACTTACTTTTGTTTTGAAAACAAATGCAAAAAGTAATGAGAGAGAGAGTGTGTATTAAATTTTTTGGATGAACAAAATGAGGCAAAATGCCTCTCTATTTATAGCCACAAGATTTGGAGTGAAAAGGCATGAAGGTGTCTTTTGGTGAAATGACTGTTCATGAAAGACAGCCTTCAAGGTGGCTGTTCAATGAAAAGGCACATTTTCATTGGTGAAGTAGCTGTTCATGAAAGGCAGCCTTCAAGGTGGCTGTTCATTGAAAAGCACCATTTCCAACTGAAATGAATAACGTTACAGCAGCCATTTCCTTTGGAATATTTGCATAAATAATCCACTTTTTAATTTCGTTATGAAACCGGCTCCATATCAAATATTAATATTTAGTTCATTTCCCATTCACACCACTTTATCTTCCTTCCAAACCCAACAAAATCAATATATGAAGGGTCTGTCTTTTTTCATGTTATTTACTTTAAACCGTGAACACATTAATTAAAGCATATCATGTATATGCAAGTTTTAATACAACCATACAAACATTCGATAAAATATTAATAATCCGATAAAATATTAATAATCTATTGCTAATCTTAGTATTACTAATTGTTGTATAACTCATTTTTTCACCGAACAATTCAGCGTTACTAATTTATGTATAACTCGTTTCTCTACCAAACGATCCCTGATAGTTCTCACCTCACAAGCTAACCGAGCTAACTTTTACTCCTTCCGTTTTATTTTATGTATCATAGTTAAAACCGACACAGAGTTAAAAAAGAAATGAAAATTTTAAGAATTGTAGTCTAAAATAAGTTATACGTATTTGTGTGGTTATAAATCATTTCATCAAAGGTAAACTAGTAATTTTAATATTAAATTATTTCTAATTTTCAAAAGCTGTCATTTTTTTTTGGAACATATTAGTATGAAAAATAAAAATTTACATAAATTAGAACGGACGAAAAATAATGTCACATAAATTAACACGGACGGAAGGAGTAAGATTTAAGTGAACACAAGTTTACCTTTTTCTTCTCTCACTCAAGGCTCATAACAAACCCCACCGACAGGTAAAAAGAAAAGGAACTTCATCACGCATCAACCCCCAAATTTATTATAGGTAGGTGGCATCTTCATTTCAACCCCCACCAGCCACCATAGAAAAATTCTATCTGATGCCTCACATTCCAACTCAAACTTGTGTGAGGGTATATTATATTTTTCAAATAACTTGTGGGTCCCACAGTAATTATTTTTTTACTCTCTCCATCCATAAACAGTACATACACCCTCCTATTTGAATAAGTAATTCCAACTCTTTCTCCATCCAAGCTTCTACATATAATGTTTTCTAGAATTACATGATAACCACACGAGTTTTTGGAAATTCATAGATAACGAGTTCAAGAACAAAAAAAAAAGGACAAATTTTGATTTAAAATTGGACAAAAACCAGATTGCTCCAATTCATTCTTTCAAATCCAACTATCTCTTTGATTTCTCTCAATTGAATGCTTCTCAGTAAAATGGGCGTGAAGAAGAATATTTGATAAAATTAACATGATTAGGCCCAAAAGATTTAATTTTTCTCAATTGAGTTGTCGTAGAAATTGAAGGAGTTCTACCCACAAGAGCCATACCCTTTAATTTTTTTCAAGAAACAAAGACTCACACATAGCCGCTAGCCCCTGCATTAAAGTTTTGATTTTTGATCTATGTAGTTAATGACTATGTAAATATTGTAGATCCTGAGTTTTAGTAGTCAGAGAAAGTGAAACTGAGTAAACAAGGAAAGCAACTCAGAGGAGATTCTTAAAGAAATTGAATATTCTATGAGCTTCATGGTACTTGTAAAATTTCTTTAAAGATAATGTACTATTTTCTGGAGATTCGGCAATCATATGTTTGGACGGATACATGAAAAATGAGGCAGGAAAAGCAGATTGAAGAAGGTGTTGTATGGTTTCTATGGTGTAATGATAGTGGAAGAGAAGTTACTTGTATGGTTTCTTGGTAGTGATGCACATAAGGGCGGGGGTGTTTTGGGGTAGGGGAGACTGTTGTTGGGAAGGAGAGAGTAAAAATAATTACTGTGGGACCCACAAGTTATTTGACAAATATAATATACCCTCACACACGTTTGAGTTGGAATGTGAGGCATCAGATAGAATTTTTCCCCACCATAAACTCCAACAACTAGTCATTTTTTCCCACCATAAACTCCAACAACTAGTCATCGTTTCTACTCCACAAGAAAACATACTACTAGTCAAAAACTGTACTACTTATAAACAAACAAGAAGACCCCTCAACCTTCACTTGAATAAACTAAAACCGAAACAACAAAGAATCATGACTACTTCTCAACTTCACATTGCACTTCTTGCTTTCCCTTTTGGTAGCCATGCAGCTCCTTTACTCACACTTGTCCAAAAAATCTCTCCATTTTTACCATCAGACACAATATTTTCATTCTTCAACACATCACAATCCAACACTTCAATCTTCTCAAAAGGTTCAAAACCAGACAACATCAAAGTCTACAATGTTTGGGATGGTGTCACTGAAACAAATGGCAATAAACCAGTTGGGCTTGAGGCTATTAAGCTTTTTATACAAGCAACACCTACTAACTTCGAGAAAGTTATGAAAGAAGCAGAAGAAGAAACAGGAGTGAAGTTTTCTTGCATTTTTAGTGATGCTTTCTTGTGGTTTTCTTATAAATTAGCTGAGAAAATTAATGTCCCTTGGATTGCTTTTTGGACTGCTGCTTCTGGTTCTTTATCTGTTCATTTGTACACTGATTTCATTAGATCCAATGACGAAACATCATTAAATATTCCTGGATTTTCATCAACTTTGAAAATCAGTGACATGCCACCAGAAGTTATGGCTGAGAATTTGGATTTACCAATGCCATCTATGCTTTATAACATGGCTTTGAATTTGCACAAAGCAGCTGCTGTTGTACTGAATTCTTTTGAGAAATTAGATCCAACAATCAACAAGGATTTGAAAGTAAATCTTCAAAAGGTACTCAACATTGGTCCTTTAGTTTTACAACCAACATCTTCAAAGAAAGTTTTAGATGCTTGTGATGAAAGGGGATGCATAATTTGGCTAGAAAAGCAAAAAGAAGAATCAGTGGTGTATCTTAGTTTTGGAACTGTTACAACGCTACCACCTAATGAAATTGTGGCAGTGGCAGAAGCATTAGAAGCTAAAAAGTTTCCTTTTATTTGGTCCTTAAAAGATAATGGGATCAAGAATTTACCTACAGGGTTTCTTGAAAGAACTGGACAGTTTGGGAAAATAGTTTCTTGGGCACCCCAGTTAGAAATCTTGAATCATTCTGCTGTTGGTGTTTTTGTAACACATTGTGGATGGAATTCTATTTTGGAGGGCATATCATGTGGTGTGCCTATGATTTGTAGGCCTTTTTTTGGTGACCAGAAGTTGAATAGTAGAATGGTGGAAAGTGTTTGGCAAATTGGTTTGCAAATTGAAGGTGGAAGTTTCACAAAAATTGGAACAATTAGTGCACTTGATACCTTTTTCAGTGAGGAAAAAGGGAAGGTGTTAAGGGAAAATGTTAAAGGGTTAAAAGAAAGAGCATTAGAAGCTGTGAAACCAGATGGAAGTTCAAGCAAAAATTTCAAGGACCTTGTAGAGCTAGTTAAATGTCACAAGCTTACTTGATTATTGGATTGTGTTAGCTGTTACATTTGCAATTGGGGACTATATATGTATCAGCTAGAAGTTGGTTCAGTCTATTGTAAAATAAATTATTCAGCTTGTGGCCGACTTTACTGGATTAAGGTTGTGATTGATCCTTAGTGTTTGAATATTTTTTGTATAGTTTGGCTATGACGTATAACTATGTTTAAGTGATTAGGATTATCTATGCAGTTGAAGGGCAAGTTTAGATTTTTTTTTAAACTATCCGTAGGAAAAGTATAACAAAAAAAAAAAAAAAGAACAATTAAATGAGAAGAGAGAAGGAAAAACCAACAAAAAAAATAAAAAATAAATAACAAGAATCCGGAAAAATGTTTGTATAAAATTTATCAGAGAAAGAGAGTTTTGAACTTTTTATTCCTTCAAGTTTATGACAGCATAAAATTCAATACCCTCATTTAAAGATATACGTTAGTAGTAATACCGAAGTGTTATGAATGAGTACATTAATCATTTGGGAGTAATGAGGTCACAGGCATTATGGAAAGACTAAAGCAGAGCAAGGTTATGAGTATGGCATATCCTGTGGTAAATATTGAGCCACCTCCCAAGTTCTCTTGCAATCTTCGCACTTGGTGCCACCTCTTACCTCCCTTGGCCACGTAGATGATACGTGTCGTGAGGGAACGGTACGAAATATTCCGTTATGAATTGAATAGAAAATATAATAAAACAAACATTTCTTGTTTTATATTATCGATCTTTTACGTTTTAACGAAAAGATATTAGATGAAATATGCGATCAAATATGAGCATCTAACGCAAGATTTCGTTGTACAAGAACATGAGAGATGTTCAAAGTTGCAATAATTATAGGGGCTTCAAGCTATTAAGTCATACCATAAAAATTTCAGAGAGAACGATTGAGAAGAGGATGAAGAGCGATGTAACAATTTCTGAGAATCAATTTGGATTCATGTATAGCCGATTGTTTATGTCTAAATTTGTACGTCTAGATTAAACACTTAAATTTATGAAGGGGTCACAAGCAATACAGTAAAATACGACGGAAAAGTAAGTAAATAGAGAGAAAAATAATAGACAGGAAAGTAAAGAGTTTGATTCCTTGAGAATAGTCGGATTCAGTATTGAAACGTTTTGATGTACAATACAATGTAAGGAGAGGTATTTATAGTAGTAATTATCCAATCCTAATTATGGTAAAATACAAAGACTAAAGAGGCTCATGGGCCTATAAACTCAAGGCAGCAGTATATACAAAACCCTAACTAGAGGACTGTAACCCTAAGGCGGCAGGATGTATGCCTTGCGTTCTACGCCCGTACCGCCTGAACGGTCGTAACTCGTAGAACAGACGTGTATCGTTTGTGCCCAGTGACTTGTAGGATAAGTCTAGTCTCGCCAGCTGGACTCGTATCCTCGTAATAATAGGTGGTGTATTTTTGCCCACACAGTCGGTCCCCCCACTTGCTGAGTGTTGACGCAAGCAGTCAGGAAGTGAAAGAAGCATGATAGAAGACATAAAGGTGTGACGGTACCGATACTCGTCTCCTACCTCTTCGCATGTGTTGTATTAAATGCAAATTCCTTAGTACAATGACGTGTCCCTCCGCGATTGGAGGGGTTTTTCGCTTATCTTCTCAATGTTGCCACTGCTCTGTTCATATCCCGTAATTATGGGGATACACATCACGTAAACCACAGTAATCATAATTACGACTCCACTTGACCAAGATCGTTCAGCTTCTCATTCAAGAATCCTCTTAGGCGTGTATATATACGTCGTAAGTGTAGTAGCTTCTTCATCGATCTCCAAATAGTTTCAAGAAATTCCTTCCAAAAGACAAACATTCTTCTACCCTTAACAATAACTCCATCTTTTATCCATGGCACAAGGACCAAACTTCCTCCCTGCACACTTCAGAGCCCTAGACCTTCTTCCTGCCACTATTAACTTCGAAGGTGATGGCCGAATGCAACGTCAAACACCCAAGCCAGGAAGGCAAAAACAGTAACCTTTCTATTAAGTGTTATCCATCTGCGGTTACAAAAGACGATATCACTCGTATCATACTAGATTTTAAGTGGCCTGAGAGATTGACATTATTGTCCCTTCTGCTGAAGAAAGAATTTCTTCCCATTGTGTTGGTTACTCGATGATCCATACGTACCTTTTTACTATGTGCCTCAATTAGCGCATTCATTCAATTATTAAAGAGATTTGCCGCCAATATAATATATGTTTGGGTCAAGTAGGCCCCTCCGTGTGGAAATTGGTGGATGTACTGGATCACTTGGCGAACCATGCCAGGGTAGAGTTTTTCCTCTGGCATCTTCTTGCTTTCTACTCTCTCCATCTCCACAAGGCGGGTATGCTGATGTTCATTAAAAGGGGGAAGAAAGGCGTGGTTCCCAATAGTGAAGACTCCAAAAATCGCGGCTGGGTCCACCGGTATGTAGCGGTGAGGCCGCCGGGTATTGTATCCTCTCTTTCCTTTCCAGAGGTCTTCAATAGGAGATGTAAGTCCCCGCGTTCTTATTTCATGTATTTCACGTCCGTTACTTTTCTGAACTGACTTTATGTCTTACTCAGTGAATTCCGTGACTGGTATACAATTAACCAATGATGAGTTAACCATGTGGGTTACTGTAATTTTTGCGAGAAACCCCAATGATCAACTGACTTTTACATCTCTGGCCAACGCGAACAGTTGGCGTGCAAAAGACCATGTTAAGTTATTCTTTCCTTGATTTTTCTTTTGATCTTCGGCTCCGATTGCCCTCATTATCCCCTTTTTTCAGGGTTCTCCCATCGTGAAATGCCCCCCGATGAAGGAGATAAAAATTGACGCCCCGTATATTGCTCTCTTACCCGATGTGCGGACGTCTGGAGGGAGAATCATTGAGAGGGCGAGCAATTCCCACTTTTCAAAAAGAAAAAGATCTTCCAAGCCTGATAATTTGGTGACTGCCAGTGAGCCCTTGGTGATTTCAGATGGTGAGGGCGAAGTCCCCTGAGTGCATGAGCCTGAGGCCATTGAGACCTTCTTCTGCTGCTGCTGCTGAGTCTGGTCCATCTATGTGGAAGCGTAGGCATTTGATAGATGAATCTTCTGAGGCCGGTGAAGAATCCGTCGTGGAAGACGAAGTGGCGCTTCCTACCGTTCACATCGAGCCTCAATCAGGTTTTTTCTTCATTCCATGCTTTTCCAGCATGCTTTCCTTTTGCTCCTTGTAAGCCAATATCTTTTCATGTATATGTAGAGTCTGCTGCTCCGACTCCGTCCCCCGAGCCGACTGATTTCTTTCAACGCCGTCCCTGTAAGGAGGTGGCAATAGATGCGGATGCTGCGGATGAACCTGTGGATGGTGCCCATGAGGTTGTTATTCCCATTGCTACGGGAGTTAACCTGTTCAAGACACCGAGGGTTGTGATAGACCACACCACTGAACTGATCGGCCCTAATGAATGGAGATACCTGGCCGGCTACAGTCGCCAGAAACTACTTGAGGTCGCCGCTGGTTGCTCTCTTCGGGTAAACTTCCTTTTCCATTTTTCAGCATCTTTTGAGTTGAGTCCTTACTCTTCATCCGCTAAATATCTGCTTCGACGTTTGTTCAGGGGTTGATGGTTTACCATGAGATACTCCACCGATGAGGCTCAGATGAGAACCTAAGGGAAGATAATGAGGCCTTGCTGGGGCAAGTTGCTAGCCTACAGCCTTTTGTGGAGGAAGCTGAATGGCTGAGAGGGGAGCTTTATACTACACGCAGAGCTTATCAGCAGGAGTCCCTGAGAGGCAAGAATCTTGATGAGGCCTTGAGCAATGAGATCCGCAAGCACAAGCTGACTGTAGAACCCTCCAATCTTCTCTTACGAAGGCCAAGCTTGCCGAAGAGCTTCAGCGTAAGAATAAAGCCCGCCTGGAAGCAGCTATGGAGGCCCCCAACAAAATCTATCTAGGTTGGACGAGAGGATCGAAGCTGCTGAAAAGAGTGTCTATGTTGCTAAGGGCCTTTCCGCTTTTCTCCAAGATAAGAACGATGGGCTGAAAAACAAAGTTATGTCCCTAGAGAAGGCTAGCGACAAACTTTGTAATGATGCTCATCTTAGGGACGAACAAATGAATGCCTTGAATGCTCGTTGCACAGTTGAAAAGGATCGTGCTAATATCATAGTTGCCCTCGCCACCTTTCTTCGGGTTCGTGATGACCATAGTGTGGACCTTGAGGCTGCAATTGCTTCGTTGACCGAGCTTGTAGCCCAAGCAGATGCTCAGATGGGGTCTGACCTTGAAGAAGGTTCTGAAGAGGCTAGTGGCAAAAGAGGAGATGAAACATTTGCTGGGGAACCTACAGCTAGTAAAGCAGGACCTTCGCGGAGTGTTGCCACCGAAGGGAGTCCCCTGAGAGAGGAATAGAAATTCCCCTCTGATGCTTTTGATTTTTTGCATCTTTGTTACGAACAATTGCCCATGTTTTCGGACGTAATGATATGATTTTGGGCCCGTTTTGAGGCTTTTAACTTTAATTACTTGTTAATTTTTTTGTGACAATTATAGTTTTTGCTGTAAACAATTAAGTAATGTTCTTACTAAATTGAGTCCTCATGAGCGTGTGTGCTTAAAGGTTAAGCAGCTTTTGGACGTCCCGCTCGTTTTGTCGTCTAGAACATTTGTCAGTGAGCCAGCTTGGGCAATTATGTTTGTTGCGTGTGCCAGTGTTTGATCGCCTTCACCGTCGCTGGGCACATGGACTGGTTCCCTGGCAGGATCCTTTGGCTGTACGTTGGGATCGCTAGGGTCCTGTACAGACTCGCTTACTGCATCGGCAATGTTCTTTGGGGTGTTGTCATTGTCGTCTGACATGACTGCTCCTTTTCCTGGTAGAATACCTTTAATTTCCTGGGCCCTCGCCAAACTGTTTATGCCTAAATTTGTACGTCTAGGTTAAACACTTAAATTTATGAATG
Organism: Petunia axillaris subsp. axillaris; assembly: GCA_029990575.1. NCBI lineage: Eukaryota > Viridiplantae > Streptophyta > Magnoliopsida > Solanales > Solanaceae > Petunia > Petunia axillaris. The sequence continues at coordinate 163,747,506 of JARKNS010000003.1, forward strand.
GGTCACAAGCAATACAATAAAATATGATGGAAAGTATGTAAATAGAGAGAAAAATAATAGACAAGAAAATAAAGAGTTTTATTCCTTGAGAATGGCCGGATTCAGTGATGAATCGCTTCATGTACAATACAATGTAAGGACAAGTATTTATAGTAGTGATTACCGAGTCCTAATTATGGTAAAATACAAAGACTAAAGAGGCTCATGGGCCTATAAACCCAAGGCGGTAGTATATACGAAACCCTAACTGGGAGACTGTAACCCTAAGACGGCAGGATGTATGCATTACGTTCTACGCCCGTACCGCCTGAACGGTCATAACTCATAGAACAGGCATGTATCCTTTGTTCCCGGTGCCTTGTAGGATAAGTCTAGTCTAGCAAGCTGGACTCGTATCCTTGTAATGATAGGTGGCGTATTTTTGCCCACACAGGGATAAGATCTGCGTACATCTCACCCTCTCCAGACCCCACTTGTGGAATTACACTAGGTATGTAGTTGTTGTTGTTGTTGCGACGCAGAATTTTAAGAAAGTAGATGGAGATTTGATATATTTATTTTCAATTTCTTACACATTCGATGAGGAACACTTTGTATTTTAACACACCCTCCTCACTAGTAACTCAGTATTATGGTACGTAAGTGGATATCTTTTTGTGAAGAATAAAGATGACAGAATACCAATAGGAGCGAAAAGAGGATGCATTTAGGTGAGGGATTTGATTAGAAGATGAAATAATAAGAATAACGGGTTAATAAGTGGACCTAGAATGGCTCGGTGAATAAATTTTTTTTGGGAGAAAAATTTAGAGAAACTGTTTGGTCTAATTTGAGAGAGAAGCCCAGAGAGAATAGCACGTGGGACATCGGTTGTACACATGAACTCGCCAACGCTTGGCTTGATGCCATGTGAAAAAATCTGAGCATCCAATTCAAAACTTTAAGCTAATAGGTGTAGTAGCCCTAGACATTATAAGTTCCTTTAGGAATGCTTAAACGACAGATTACAGATGAATGGATTCTCTATTACCTCCCGCACTACTAACCCCATTATACTGATTTACAAGTTCATTTATTTTTTAAAAGTAGAGAAAGAGCATGAGGCCCAGTAGGAGTGCGTTTGGAATAAGCGACCAAATATGATGAGAGGAAGCAGTTATGTAAAGAACTCACCAAAGTATATCTCTTATATTATATGAAAGAATTTGAGTATACAACTAGAAACTTTAAAATAATGTTTGGAGTGTGGCATGGCTTGTAAACTCCTTTGAGACTTACAAAATGCAAAACTTTCGTGTGTGTGGGTGCCTCTTTAAGTATTTCTTTTAAGTTTTAGTAAGTTTTAAAAAAATATTTATTTTTAGCCGTTATTTTGAATTATAGATTTTTACATTTGAAGTTAGGTTAGACGAGTTCCAACCTTCAAAACTTTGAAATTCAACCTAACAACTAAAAAATTAAATAATGTAAAATCTGACTACATCTTATATTGCTCGCCTAAAATAGAATCTTCGTGCACTTTCCCTATAAAGTTGACGAGGGATACTTTATATTCTAATGAAATGAACGATATAATTAAGCAGTAATTAAATATTTTTTTATGTGATTTGAGCATTTTTTTTAACATGGTCTTGATTTGGTGAGCATTTTTTTTTAAGGTATTGAACTTTTGAGCACTTTTAAAAAAAATTTCAATTATATCCCTTAAGCATTTTTCTATGATTATTTGACAACTTCTTCTGTCACATTTTCTCTCTAGAAAATCTATTTCTCACTTCTCCTCTATCTCCCACCATGGCTACGCCGTCGTTGACCCCCGTTGACCGCCGCTGGCCGCTGCTGAAATTTTGTAAACATTATATCCCCAGATTCGTCTTGGACTCCTCTTTCCGTTTCTACCATTGGTTTCCCAAACATCACACTAAATTAGCATAAATCTGATTCTGAAAATACGGGAAAACTTTTTCTAGAAACTCTTTCATCTTTTTCCAGCGATGATCAAGCATGTATCTTTGCTGCAGTGAAATCAGAATAACAGATACACATATATGGCACTATACTACAATAATATCCCTTTCTTTTTTAGTTAACTAAATCGCACTATAGGTTCATCATTCTTTTTCTTGTATATGTTCATGGACAAGCATGAGTTAACTTTTGTTAGAATTATGCCATAGAGATGTTAATATATTAATTGGTTTATTCAATTTAGTAATGCAATATCCTAGAGGTGTCATCAACTTCTTTGATACAAGCTTTGGCCTGAAATTGTGACTTGAGAAACTCTTATCCACACAAATCATCTAATTTTTACCCTTAAAAGATCACCAATTAAAATTAGAGAGGACTAAAGTCAATCATATGATATACTGAAGGTATTTAATCAGAGAGAAACCTGAGCATGATCAGTAATGCCATCGGTGGCCACTGAACCATCATGCTTCACCCAATCATGTGAAGATGCATACTTCAATCCCTCAATGAAGTGCAAGATTACCAGTTTAAAAGCATCTAGAAAGAGAAAAATAAGGAGCAAGATTGCCAATATAATGGACAAATGATATCAGATTGGTCTTGTTTTATTTTTACTTTGAGTATTTGTATTGGGGCAAAATGATAATCATTTGGTGTCATTTGCTTGTAAAATAGACATAGTAGTTTGGCTCACTTGTAAGTAAATGATGCCGAATCCGCCTTGCTTTATTTTTACTTTGGGTTTTTGTAGATGGGCAAAGTGATGATGATTTGGTGTCATCTGCTTGTAAAATAGACATAGTAGTTTTGCTTAGTTATGAATAAATACGACTGAATTGTCTTCATTTTATATTTTCATATGTATTTTTATAGATGAATGAAGTGAAGACGATTTGGACTCATTTGTTTGAAAAATATACTTAAAATTTGGCTCACATTATAAATAAATGATGATGGATTAGGGTAGTTATATTTTCCTTTGAATTTTTGTTGATTTTTTTTTTTATATGTATTTTGTGGATGAACAAATTGAAGACGATTTGGACTCATTTATTTGCAAAATGGACACAACTTTTGGTTCAACATATGCAAAACACAGGCGAATTATCATTATTTCTAAATATATAAGCACTTGAAGATTTTTTTTGTGAATGTGTGAAGTGAGGCCTATTTGATATAATTTTTTCACAAAACGGACACAATTATATGCATAAACAAGGACGGATTGTCGTTATTTCTAAATATATAAGTATCTAAAGATCTTTTTTTTTTGTGGATGTGTGATGTGACCGATTTGGCCTCATTTCTTCATAAAACTGACACAATTATATGCATAAACACATATGGATTGTCGTTATTTATTAAATGTATAAGCACTTGAAGTTATATTTTGTGGATGTGTGTCGTTATTTCTTAAATGTATAAGCACTTGAAGTTATTTTTTGTTGATGTGTGAAGTGAGACCGATTTGGGCTCATTTCATCACAAAACAAACACATTAATATGCATAAACATATACGTATTGTCGTTATTTCTAAATATATAAGCACTTGAAGGTATTTTTTGTGAATGAATAAAGTAAGTACGATTTGTCATAATTTTTTTAAAAAATGAACATGATTTTTTGCTCACTATACGAAGAAATGATGTCAGATTGGTCTTATATTATGTTTTGCTTTGACTTTGGTATATGAGCGAAAAGATGACAATTTGACCTTATTTATTCACAAAATGGACGTGAAACACAGATGTGAAATACAGACGTGATTGACATTATTTTCTACTTTGTAGGAAGTAGTGACATATTTTATAATTTCGAATTTAAAAGGTGCAGTGGCTTTTTTGTAATTACGGCTTCAAAAAAGGGCACGGTACATTTTTATAATTACGGGAATTGCTCTATTAGTAAGGGTATTTCTATACTTTCAACTTCATTTAATGTAAAAGTGCTCAACTTTTAAAGATCGCCTTTAAAGTGCTCAGCTTTTCAACACCCTCTTTTTTTACCTATTTTTTAAATTCTCCCATAATTTAATTAGTAAGCCTATACTATAGAATCTACACCGCCATTTAGGCATGAATATTGCACGCCATTCTCACACATATATGGAGCTCATGGCTCTTTATGTGGATCTCTAGATAGCTCTCACCAACAATCTGCAAACTCTTGAAATTGATACAGATTCAACGGAGGTTCTCCAACTACTTAAACATAGTAATCCAGTTTATTCTAACATTATCACTGATTGCAGGTGCGCACTCAAGAGGTTGGAGAATCCAGTGGTGCGATATAGTTTCAGAGAGGCTAACAAGGTTGCTCAGTTTTTGTCAAGGAAAGGACTCCAGTTATCTGTGAAGAATCAGCCGCAAATACTCCGTCAATTTAAAAAACTATACAATCTAACACTCTTTTCTACACTAAAATGTCAATATTATCTCATTTTCAAAACATAGCAATATTTTTTTCAAAACATAGCAAAATACATACAAAAGGGTGATAAAACTCTAGATCCACCTCCTACCACCTCAAGCCGCCACCCACCATTACTGCCACTGCCGCCAGTCACCGAAAATTATTTTTTTTTAAATTTTTTGTAGATCTGTGTGTATTTTCACTGTATGGACAGTGTATAGACAATGATACATTGTGAATACAATAAAAATATAGTAGATACACACACATACTGACATACAGTTATTGTATGTTTGTATATTGACACGACCCGAATTTTCGGCTAGGCCGTGCGGGCTCCCGACATCCTTCCCTAGACCTGTCGGGCGAACCCTTACCAATTAAATTAGAAAAATAAATATAATTCAATTCATAAATAGGAACAAGACTTAGAAAAAGCACAGACATACTGATACCTTTAAGCTATACAAAAGAAATTACAGCTGACTACCCAACATACTAGGTTTAAGGCTATCCAGACTAGACATCTAAGAGTACAAAAGAAGACAGATACCTCCCGAAGGGAGCAAAATGCAACTGAAATAATAAACAATAAATTGGTGGCCATCCGGAATAAAAGCTGGCTCACCCTGACAGCTGAAGTCATCATCGCTCCTGAACAATGTGGCGAACTCAATCTTGGAGCGAACCTGCCGAAACGAAATAAATAGACAAGAAACAAATAACAAACAAGGGTGAGTCAAAAGAGCTCAATAAGTCGGGCAGACTAGCCACCTCAAAGAATAGGATAGCTAGCCAGGGAGAAGAGAAGCAGATAAACCAAATTTCTCTTATTTAAATTATAAAAAATAAAAAAAAACAGAGCCAGATAATAACTGGAAATACGTATAGAAGCAAAAATTCATAAACAACCAGGAACATAAGATAGACAGAACATATAGGTATCCTGAACATATCAACAATCAGAAATACATCTTATTATATGCAAATATTGTTACGGCGTGCAACCCGATCTATGTATTTATACTGTTGCAGCGTGCAACCCGATCCATATATTTATACCGTTGCGGCGAGCAACCCGATCCCCGCAACCCAGAATACGAGCCAGAAATATATAGGCAAATCAAAATATGTCCACAATATGGTATTCATACCATATACAAAAAATACAGCACAGTAGTCACACAATAGTCAGTATGCGGTGCAATGAAATGGGATGAATGCAGTATGATGCAATGGGGCCACATGTGCCCGTAATCCCATTCCGAAGCGGAATACTCCTGCATTCGAGAGCAATGCAATATATAGTAACCAACTGGAGCGGAATACTCCTGCACCCGATATGATATAAACAAGAGGCGGAATACTCCTGCACTCTCCTGGGCCGGAATACTCCTGCACCCGATATGATATGAATCAGAGGCGGAATACTCCTGCACTCTCCTGGGGCGGAATACTCCTGCACCTGATATGATATGAATCAGAGGCGGAATACTCCTGCACTCTCCTGGGGCGGAATACTCCTACACCCAATATGATATGAATCAGAGGCGGAATACTCCTACACTCCCCTGGGGCAGAATACTCATGCACCCAATATGATATGAATCAGAGGCGGAATACTCCTATACTCTCCTGGGGCGGAATACTCCTGCACCCAATATGATATGAATCAGAGGCGGAATACTCCTGTACTCTCCTGGGGCGGAATACTCCTGCACCCAATATGATATGCAATGTAATGCATATGAATGACATATAATGCATATGAATGCAATATGATGCAATAATAACCCTTCACCGGCGCGGGACTCTCATCGACAGCCGGGAAGTAGATTCCAACTCACAGCCAGAGTACAATGCTCAGATCCTCAATGCAATACCAACAACAGAACATAACATATAATATACAATGTAAATCCAAAGCTAAGGCGTAATGAGTACGCCTATCGGCAGCTACACACGTAAGGAACACGTGGTAGAAAATCCACGAGGCCAAGTGCCTCCAAAGAAATGGATATAAACACTTACCTTATTTCAAAGTGCTACTCAACAACCGCTTTATCCTTTGGATTCACTGCCAAACGATCATGCTTATTCAATAAGCAGAAAATATATCAAATTAGGCTAAAGACTTCATTCCTCACATCTTAGGGTAATCCGGTTAGGAACCCGATACCCTATTCGCATACGCAATACGTAGGCCAGACATATGTACAGGGTTTAAGGTCAAATAACCAAACCTTAAATAAATTACATTTATATGTTGCCCATAACTCACTGAGTACGAATATATACTCAATTCCATTATCAGGGTCCTATTAGCCCTTTAAACTATAAATTGAACTTATTAAAATGATGTTTAATATCCCAATTTTTACCGTCAAAATATATTCAAACACACGTAATAAACTAAAATAATACATTAAGATCATTACCTGAATGTTTCGGGGTAAAAATTCTATCTTTCTCCTGCTCTTTTCTCATTTTCTGGCATTTTTTTCGACAGTGTTTTCTCTTTTGCTTCTTCTGTATCGTTTTTATTTTGCTTTTTTCCCTTTAGTTATAAGCTAAGAGATATATATATATATATATATATATATATATATATATATATATATATATATATATATATATATATCCCTTAGCACCACCGCCTGCACCTTTGTTCCTTTTTCTTTCTTTTCCTTTTTCTTTTCTCTTTTCTTTTATTTTATTTTTTTCTTTTCGTGACGAAAATTAAAACGGAACTTTACGAAATTCGAAATGATCCCAAATTTTGCATACAAGTTATACAAAATATATGTAACATACTCACTAAGACGGATCTCAAATCGGATTCCCGAAACTCAAGATGCGAATTAAATGAAAAAAAGATAAAATTATTTAACTTTCGGCATTTTAGCGGAAACAAGTCGAACAACCTCGAAATTTACTTTCGAAAGTTCACAAATATCATAAATAATCATACGAACCCAACGGCGCTTTCGGATTTCGAATCGAAGCTCATTCGCCAAAATTGAGCTCGAAAATCTCTTTTTTAATATTTATCGACAATAAAAACTGAAATCTTCTTCCGATACGTACCAAACGAAGTCCGGTTTAGATCAAATTTTATAGACAGGTCCTAATGGACCTTACGAATATTTTAAAATTATCGGCACGTCAATCGGAGTCATAACTCCCGAAACGACTACCTAAGGTCGTTTCATATATTCTCTGTATGGGCACTGTATGCACAGTGTATGCCTGCTCACTCACCGAACATACATACAAAAAACAAATCGATACGTGTTATATATTTATTGAATGGCAAGTGTATATTCATTGTATGTCCGGTGTATACTCATTGTATATATAGTGCATACACCGCCCCATACAATGAAAATACGCACGACATATATTCCATACAGTCCACAAACACCAAACATACACCACAACCACCATGGTTCCGCCGTGTCCCACCAAAAACTTTTTTTTAAAAAAGGAGACAAGCAGCAGCTCCGGCGAGTCCTCACCGGAGAAGGCCGGATCTGCTATGTTGTAGCAAATCCGGGCTCAATCAAACAGAAAAACACAGCAGGAACAATGTGCCCACGCCGGAGCAACAAACCACGACCGGGGAAGGGGTGGGGAAGGGAGGATAATGGCGCCTTCGTCAATGTCATGGAGCTCCGACGAAGCACTCGCCGGAGCTCCGCCGCACATAACAAAAAACAGAAAAAAAAAAAATGGAAAACACGATGGTGCTGTGGGGAACGACGATGCGGGGAGGGGCAAGAAACAGAAACCACCGGCGAGGGTATGGTAGCTGAGAACGACCGAAAAATCAGTGGGTTGGGGGAGGGGGAAGAGATAAAAGAGTAAGAAGAGAGAAAGAGATTTAGGGTTTTTTATGGCTTGTTTGATTGCATTTTTTGAAAATGTTGCTACATTTGGTAAAGTGACAAAATGTTGCTATAGTTTTTTAAAAAATGCCCTAAAATGACACTGGGTGTAATTTAGCCAGCAATCTACTGATCAAATTATCAATGCAGTCCAACTTGATAGAGATGGTACTACTTGTATTAAAATTATTTCAACGTAATAGTTTAGCAGCTTTTGGAAACTTGGTTGTACTCTCAAATAGTGTGTCTCACACTATTTTTGCTACTATTGATGTATTAATGCCCTAATAATTAATATAAACAACCTTTCTACCAAGAAAAAAAAAACACCGCCATATAGGCGCTAGTCATCTAAAATGGGGAACTTACATAAATACCTACCAAAACTAAACTAATTACACTCACTACCTATTACTTTCAAATATTACCAACCTACCCATTCAAGTAATTGCTATTCCTACACAGTCCTCCATCTCCAAACTATCTCCTCCAAAATTCAGCGAACACAATCCTCCATCTCCAAACTATCTCTACCAAAATTTCCCTAATCTCCCCCAAATTCAGCTGATCTCCACGAAAATTACCCTGATCTTCCCCAAATTCAAACATACCGTATACTTTCTACATAATACCGTATACTTTCGGTATACTTTCTACATAATTATAATTCTTCTACAAATTCGCTATACTTTCTACATAATATCGTATCAATGGAAGTTGAAGTTTTGATATTGCAGATTGGTCTGATTCTCAACTTCAGCTTTTGAGTTCTGGAAATCAAACTGAAAAAGAAGGAGTCGAAATTTGGAGTCCTACCCGAGGAAAAAGAAAAGATCCACCTGTCCAAGTTTCATCTTGCAACTTCTCGAAGAAGAAGAAACAAATTGTTACCGGACGGTTCCCGTTTAAAATGTCTATTATATTAGACTGTGATGACGAGCCTTTGGCCAGTAAGTATTTGCACTTAGCTGGTATATCTTTAAATATACAGTATACTTTACTGGTATACAAATTTACTTTGTTTCACAAATTTCGTCATTTGATTACTTAGTTGGTATATCTTTAATTATACAGTATACTTTACTTACCTAGTATACATTTTAGTATACAGTATACTTTATTGGTATAACAATTTACTTTGTTTCACAAAATTGATCATTTTATTACGTAGCTGGTATACCTTTAATTATACAATATACTTTATTGGTATACAAATTTACTTTGTTTCACAAATTTCGTCATTTTATTACTTAGTTGGTATACCTTTATACTTTACTTAGCTGGTATACCTTTTAGTATACATCATATTTTACTGATAGACCAATTTACCTTGTTTATGTTAGTGGTATACTTGTAATTATACAGTATACTTTACTTAGCTAGTATACCTTTTAGTATACAATATACTTTACTGGTATACCAATGTACTTTGTTTCACAAAATGGATCATTTTATTACGTAGTTGGTATACCTTTAATTATACAATATACTTTATTGGTGTACAAATTTACTTTGTTTCACAAATTTCGTCATTTTATTACTTAGTTGGTATACCTTTATACTTTACTTAGCTGGTATACATTTTAGTATACAGTATACTTTATTGGTATACCAATTTACCTTGTTTCACAAATTTGATCATTTTGTTACGTAGCTGGTATACCTTTAATTATACCGTATACTTTATATACCAATTTACTTTGTTTTACAACTTTCGTCATTTTATCACTTAGTTGGTATACCTTTAAGTATACAGTATACATTACTTAGGTGGTATACCTTTTAGTATATAATATACTTTACTGGTATACCAATTTACTTCATTTCACAAATTTGGTAATTTTATTACTTAGCTGGTATACCTTTTAGCATACAACATACTTTACTGGTATACCTTTTAGCATACAACATACGTTTAAATATTTAACCTGCATTGCAGATTGGTTTAATGTTCTACATCTGTATTTTCTGGACTTCATCATCAATTTTCGGAGCAGTTTATGTTTTCCCATTTGAAAAGATGTATTTGGTGAAAGAAAGGAAAGCAGACATGTATAGATTAAGTGTCTACTATGTCTGCAGCACAATGTGCGACATGGTAGCTCATCTTCTATATCCGACGTGTTTCATGTGGATTCTATACTTCATGGCTGGCTTCAAGAGAACTATCGAATGTTTTTTCTTAACATTGGGTGCAACACTATTAATTGCAATAACCAGCCAGGTAAATGTTGTCAATTTTCGCGAATCGAATAACGTTCTAGTCTCTTTTTGGCAATAAATGGATTATTTGATGATAGGGAGCTGGAGAGCTTTTTGGAGCTGCAGTTATGAGCATTAGAAGGGCCGGGATGGTCGCGTCCCTTATATTGATGTTGTTTCTTCTCACAGGAGGTTACTACATTCAGGTATCAGAATAAATAGTACTTCATAACATTCTTATTCATTCTCAGAAAGTATAAAATCTGTTGTATATGACCCAATGCAGTCTCGGTAGAAATCTAAAGCTGTTGAAGAGATGGTGCAGGCTTATGCCTTGGTGGTTCCTTTATTCTTATGCAAAATTGAGTTTTATGATAAGAAGAAAGATATTGTCTTGCACAACGGCTTACACATTAGCCAGGCGTTGACAAACCCATACAAAGTTGTATTTGTTGAAAATCTTCCAAGCCAGTCATTAGCGTAAGCACTCTTTCACCCATGTATACTCTTCACACACTTTAATCATATGGCTTTGACATTCTGTGTAATGTATTTGTGTGCAGGGATTGTGGAGTGTTTGTAGCTAGTTTTGCTGAGCATCTCATTGAGAAAATCCCTATTAAAGCTAGTGATTTTAACATTGAGCGATTTCGGTATAGATATGCTGCACTTTTGTGGGAGTATGACTCTAACAAAAACATGAACCATGAAGAAAACGTTTTGAATATCACGTTGCTGAAGCCAACCCGGAAGCATAGCAAGATTACAGATGGTCAAAGAAAGAAAACACAAGTAGAAATGAGTCAATGAAGACTCTAACCTGCCTGATTAGTAATGTGTAGTGTCTACATATTAGTTTTTAAATCATGTTAGAATGTTTTTGCTTAACATGGCTGTATACACTATTTTGCAAGAGTATACAAGGTTTAGTAAGAGCAGTCAAGGCTGCTGTAATAAACATATTTTCGGGTTGCAGCAGTATACCACTTTTCTTCTGTATACCTTTCTACCATATTGTATACCCCTAGTGGTATACTGATTTGATTTGTGAAACTAGGTATACCCTTAATGCCGAAAAGAATGAACAACGTAATTAACAAGTACGTCTAAGAAATAATTATGTCATTTAATGAAAGCTCAATTGGTATAGATATAACCCATTTAATTTCCTACCGCGGCTATATAATTCTTTTCGGGTCGGACAAACTTAGAGAATATTGCAATGATATACCAGTTTAATGTTGCACGTCCAGCCTTCCCAAAATACAAGAAAAAGTAAATAATTTCTTATTGTATACAATTATAGCACTCTCAAATAAAAATATACTAGTTTAATTGAGTTTCAATATTTCAAACCAAATCGACAAAAAAATATGCTACTGGATACCCTTTAGTATACATCATTTAGTATACAAAAAACAGCTACCATCAGCGATACCAAACAATAGGAGTTGATGTGTTGTGGGGTGGCTCTGGCATCATGCAATGCTGTCTTTGCCACTGATGTAGCCCTTCGTTCAGACCAAGTGCACCAGCATCGATAACAGAACTTTGTTCAGCACTGACATTGTTGTCTTCCACATCCATTGTCATCCCCTCTGAGTCTTCAGCTTCCATCATATCTAAAACGTCCGTCTGACCAAGATCTTTAGCTCCTTGTGTTGAAGGAAGCTTAGATGGAACCCAGGGAACAACTGCTAGACACTCTTCAGAAGAACCAGATGAGTTCTCATCCGCATTTCTATCACCAACAAGCCTCAAAGTGCAAGTGTTGCTTCCCCATAAGACTTGATCTGTACAGGACGTAGAAGCTGGTTATGTTTGATATCAACCAAAAGTTCAGCAGGAATTGAACAAAACTAATGCGACCATAACAATTTATAAATCATAACATATATGTAGTTACCACGAGGCAATGATGTAAGTCAGGTGTGAAGTACTCTCTTTTATACACAGACCAGTATTGCATACACCTTAAATCTGAACCTCTTAAGACTTAGGAATAGACAACCCACTCAGCATCTAGGCATAACATTTCCCGCTCAGCATCAGTTGGGAAGTTTTAATAAACTGTTTCAATCTAGAAACTACCTGATCGTGGTTTTTGGATATGTTGTAGCACTGTGAGTCTTCTTTCAAATGCCACAGAAAGCTCATAGTTCGAATATTCCTGCAGCAAGATACAATTTTTTTTGTCAGGATGCGCGAAAACTAAAACAAGCAGTATTTCAGAATTCATAGTCCGACTTCAGATAATAAACTGTTTCAATCTAGAAACTACCTAATCGTGGTTTTTGGATATGTTGTAGCACTGTGAGTCTCCTTTCAAACGCCGTAGAAATCTTGTGGTTCGGATATTCCTGCATCAAGATACAATTTTTTTGGTCAGGGTGCGCGAAAGCTGAAACAAGCTGCATTTTAGAACTTATGGTCTGAATTTCAAATAATTAGCTGTGTTAATACTGAGGTGTTCAGATCATGATTTTTATATGAGTTGCAGCACAAATAGCCAGCTATTCATCACTGCAAACCGTTTATTATTCGGGCATCCCTATATCGAGATATAATTCTTATGATTATGCGCGGGTCTGCGGTAGCAGTCTATTAGAGACAAAGAGTTGGCTCTTGAAAGAAAAACGATTATTACCTGAGTAAATCAACAAGCTACAAACTGAAACTCTTGCACACAGAGTTCTTCAAGTGCGTGAGTCGTCCGTAACTTGGGGGCAGCTGCAGGGAAATGTGATCGCTGGTGCGTCAATGCTGCAATCATACAAACAAAAAAAACAGTCAGGTTCAAGTTACAATGAGTTCGCTCGATGAAAGATAGAATTATAATTTATGAGCAGCATGGTGTTCTGCTCATCTATGTGAGCGAGCATGTTTAACATCAGTCGCACCAAGTATCGAACACAAAGAAAAAAAGAAAAAACTTATAACTCAGTGAGGACTAGAAGAACTCAAAGCTGGTTACTTTATGATTCAAAAGCAGACCTCGGAAATGTCTTAGGATATAATGCACCAGAATGGGTCCTTATATAGACACCTAAGACTTGTATTTTACTCCTTTTTGGACATGGTTTGTTTGGGCTCTTACTTATCTGAAAGGAATCAAATTCTGATGTGAGGAATATTATATTTGCAATGTGGGACTAATAAAGGTATACTGCAATAAATAACTATATCTTCACAGTTTACTTCTAAAATGAGAAGCATCCTTGTGCAAACAAAATTGTACTGTATACTAATACACAAAAAAATACCTTCAAAAGTACAGAAATGCAGAAAACTAACCAATTCAACTGAGTTATCAAATATGTTGAGCAGTTGAGAACTAGAAGCACACTCCATGTCAGCTCCGCTCCAATTCATAAGGCGTGGTATCTTTGAATTACTTACAGATACATTTTAGGAAGCAATTAATCCTTGGTACTACGAAACATGTGAAGTTGATACTTCGTCAAGTGGTCCTTTAACTCTTTGACGATGTTAACATTGACATAATTGTTGATCTTGAGAGTATAATCATCATAGCTAGAAGATGCAGCATAATAATCCCAAGCCTAGAAAACACATACAAAACAACAGAATACTAATTACTTGCTATACATTACTTTGCTATAAACCACACATATACCAAAAATTCTACTTAACTTTTATTACATGTTGCACAAAGTGAACACAGATCAAGCGACACACATAACTTGTATACCAAACAGTTAACGGACAACACGGGTCAGTTGACAGTAATATAGTTAAGTAATAGTGGGTGCAAATCCAGTGAAACAAGGTAATTTGTTATACTAACAAGGTATACCGTGAACAGTATACAATTAAAGCAAGGCTCCTAATAACTTATACACACATAACTGGTATACTATAGGGTACAGTATACTAAAGAAGGTATACCATAGGGGTATAGAGTATACTAAAGAAGGTATACCATAGGATATACCATAGAAGTATACAGTATACTAATAAAGGTATACCATAGGGGTCAAGGTTGACTTCAAATCGTCAATTATATTAAGATTAACATCGTATGCAATCTTTGGGGAGTATATTTTATGTAAGGGAAAATAATAATCCCAAACCTACAAAAAATAGGAGTAGGGTGATATATTGAAGAGGTATACAGTTAAAAGTAAAAAATGTCAGTAACAGTGGGCGCAAATCCAGTGAAACGAAGTAATTTTTTATACTACAAAAAAATAAAAAAGTACCTTAGGCTCCGTAGTCTCCTCAACAGGAACAAGCGACATATTAGGTGGACTGTTACTACGTCGTCAACGTTTATAAACATTTTTCAAGCTCAATTTTGAATGTCTAGGGTTTAACATTTGGGATCGATTTGAGAGAAAGTAGAATCTAATTATACAAGCTCAATTTTGAAATTGGTGGAGTGTATGGATGATAGATTTTGGGGGAGATGGGGAAGATCAGAGAAATGGGAAGGGGCGGGAAAGGGGAAGGTGAGAGGGAAGGTGAGAGAAAGGGGGGAAGGGCAAATAGGTAGGGCTGTAAATAGTTTCAAATTTGTGGGATAGAAATTATGAATAGGTAGGTGGGGTAATTAGTTTCATTTTGATAGGCATACAGTGTAATAACTCCTTTAAAAAAAAAAACTTGCAACTTTAGCCATTCAGGCGCTGCGTTTTGAAATCTCGGTCCACTCTACTTTAAACTGTGATAAAGACTGGAATTTTATAGTCACTTTACAAGTCGGTAAAAGAGAAACAGTTATCACTTAAAATTTTATAAAAATAGCCATCACTTACAAAAAAATACGAAAAATCGCAAGTTTTTTCCCTATGACTTGAACTAAATCCCAAATGTTTAATTCAAAGTTCTAGAGAATTTTCTAGGACCGCAAAATATGAAGTCTCAGAAAACTCCAAGAAATTTCCTAGAGTTCAGTTCAAATTAAAAATAAATAAATAAATAAATAACCCGAGGTTTCTAATATTTTATTGAAGTAGTGGTTATTTTTCTAAATACTTTTTAGTAATATTTGAACGGCTCACAAACTGGCTATTCTTCAACTTTTTGGTGAGCTGAGCTTATTTCAAATATAAAAATTTAAAATTGAAACGATCTTTCCCAATAGTTGAAGTTCAGGCCAACCTAGATTAATAACAAATTACATTAATAATATATATAACTTAAAAATTAAAATCTTTTGAATTTATTCTAGCATTTTAACCTCTCGTATATTCTTTTATGATCCAAAACCTATCTAAAATGATGTCAATATTTAGTGGACTCACCCTAAAAAATCGAACCATTCAACTACTCAATATCAGACCATTTCTGACACTTGCAGTTACTTTATTTTGTACTGAAGCATTCATAATTTATCATTGTGGTTGTAGTGTAAAAGTTCTATAACACTTACGTATCTCAATCGTCCAGGACTCAGGGAGCATACACTCGGAGATTTAAGACGTTTATTGGTCGTTTGGTTGGGAACAAGTTATCTATATTATAGTGATGGAAACAATATGTCGACCACTAGATTAAAAAAAGAATAATAAAAAGAAGAAGATATACGAAGTATTAGAGTCTAAGTGAGGATTTGAAGTTTAAGAATATTAGTATAGTTAGTGATGGGAAAGAGGAGAGTTAAAAGGTGTCTCTGTTTTAAGTATATTTTCACAAAGGATAAGTATATTCTTAATAGACATGACTTTACTTTTATGTTACTATAAATACATGTGTGTGTCTACAAAACAAATATTAGAAAACCAGTTACTTCTCTTTTTCTAAAAAAACTCAAAATATTTGTTTTTGTGGGAGATTCTAGTTCATTATTGAAACTTGAATTTCAATGATTTTGTAAATTCTAGAGGAACTTCACTACATAACCCATGGAGCACATATAGTGGGAGCCACATTACTCTATCGAAGCCGATTTTGTCTGTTTTTCCATTTTGAAAATTTATTTTATAAATCTTAAGGAATTTAAGGGAGATTATTTTTGGATGAGTGATAGAAGGAAAAACCCGATCGTTTGTCCGCTATAGAAGAATTCCATGAAGCAGAATCTTCATGGGCAAAATATCAAGGTGCGTATATTATGTAGTGATGTTATCGGCTATTTCAGTGATAGGAAATTACATGCTTTCCCTGTAATTTTCTTGTTTGATCCTTTCATATCAGTTTCAACGGTTGTCGCAGCCCACTTTTACCTCCTCGGATCACGCGCCCGAAAAGTGGTTTCCTATTTGGGTAACTCGTTTGGAGTTGGAGTTTTGGGGTCGTCACCTAATAAATTTTCTAGGCGTATTAGGTCATCTAAAAATTTCTAATTAATTGCAAAAGATAACTTCGGGTATGGTCTACTAATCAGAAATTCGGGTAAGTATTCGAAATAAGCTAGAAGGAAGGGGTTAGGCACCTCCTAAGTTCCACTAAGTGTGGTTCTCGACCGATTTCTATGATTGGATTTAAACATGTATTTTAGTTAAAAGGAAAAAATATTAATAATACATATAAAGAAGGTTATGATGTGTAAACAAGTTGAAAACTAAAAAGGGGAAAGTAGTAGAGGCAATCCTAAATTTGGTGGTAAATCCACAATTCCATCCTATAAAATAGTATAATCTTCAAAGGGGTCAAAAGCTTAATTACGTCTCAAATATAGAATGTCTCTGCAAATCACAAATTTAAGCCAATAGAACAGTTTCAGAGATCAGTTTAATAAAATAAAAACGAAAGCAAGCAGTTTAATCTCGAATTGCAAATTTAAGTTAAAGTAAACTAACTAGCAATTAAGGGATATGATCATCTTTTCCTTCAACAGACACTAGATTTTCAGGTGACGAAACATGAAGAAAATAAATGATTAAAAAAATATACGCCACTAAAGGATGGCAATATAACATTATTTGTCATATACCACTAACTTCGATGACGACTTTGATGTGAGGTCACGTTTAAAATAAGTAAATTATCTAAAATAGATATTATATAGAGTATATTTAGAAACTACTAATCGCAAGAAAATAATAATAAATGGACACATATATCATGAACTAGAGTTAGTATAATAAACAAAGTAATATTGATTTAAAAGACCAACTTATAATTTTAATTAAAAAATAATATAATTTTTAAGAACTTGACCTTCAAAGTCCTAATCTTCCTCAAACTATTAATTAGCTTGGAGAGATTACATGTAAATTTTTTAAAAAAAAAAATGCTCATAAGATTATTATATCTTTTTTGTAGACAGAGCCGAAAGTAGGCCTGAATTCTTACCATACTTGAACAAAAATTTTTAGACGAATGCAGTGCATTTGAGGAGTCAAAATATTACTTAAGATAATCATGTACTTTGTGAGAGTATTTAACAAAGAGAGAAAAAACTCGAGACTAAAATTTTCTGATTCATACCAATAAGAAAAAGACTTAAGTGTTCAGATAATGACATAGTTACAATTAGCCTGCTAGTGATCAAAGAACATATTACTTCTAGAAACTCTTGAATGAGCAAACAAGGTTCAGTTATTAACTATTAGCATAGTGAGAGGCACATAACTAGAGAAAGACTAACATATGCAAAGGCAAGCAGATACAGATAAAACAAGGAACCGTCTTCGCCCTGACATCCAGAAACTAGATCCTCGATGTACTTGAGATTATAAAATATGTACTAATAAAATACATAGATGTCACGGAATGTATCCGGTATAATGACGAACTTTGGACTTGAAACTTTTTATGGCTCCATGGCGCGCTTATGCAAGACAAAACAAACAAGAGAATAAGGTTAGTAAATAATAAAGATTTGAAAGTACACAATAAAACAAAACCTTTCTATTCGAGATGCGTCAAGTTGTGTTCTGAACAACTTCATACTTGCTCCTAGTAATTGTCTCGCACGCACGAACAAGAATTCAGGGAAAAAAACAAGGATTAAAATGATAATGAGATGAAGAGAGCACTGAGGAATTCACCCGTAAGATGATGATGATAAGGTATCAAAACATGGTTTTTATAGTTGAAACTAGTGCTGAGGTTTTTTTTTTTAAAAAATAAAATACCACTAAGCTTATAGCTTAGCGGCTAAATTTATTAATAATAAACAAACAAAAACAATAAATTCAGTCTTTACATCATGAAAGAAATATAAACTTGTTAAGACTAAATAATGACTAAGTAGTGGTACTATAGCAAAATACCCAAGCCTGAGGTTTCAATATAAGAGAGGGAAAGAAATTATTTTTAGGAATAAATTTTGAATAATCAGTGGAGAAACTAAAGGGATTGTGATTTTGAAAATGTAGTAAACCAAATTCGTTTATAACAATAAGAGAATAGAGTCATCAAAAGGAAATAGCCAAGATTTGAAATCCTAGTTCTAGAAATAAGAATTAATTAGTAAGGTAATAGAAAGTCATAATCAAAGCCCTTTACCCCATGCCATGTCTAGATTCTCCGAAAAAGAAAAGATTCAACTTTGAATCTCTACAAATTCTTCGCAGATGCACTCTCTGAAATGGAAAGATGAGGCAACAATCTTGGATGAAAATATTGATTATGAATGATTTGAATTTCGCCAAAATTGAGGAAGCAAAGAGGAACTAGAAACGGACTATGTGTTTAAATGAGATGATATTTAATTATAAAACATCATAATAAATGAATAGAAGAGTAATAATTAATGTAAAAGTGTGAATAATTATGAATAAATACAATTTAGCACAAATAAAAAAATTAAACACTAATTAATTTAGTACGAATAGTCACAACTAATGAGGTAAATGTGTTCCAAACACAACCTCTTTCATAACTAGTCACAAACAATGCATGTTTTAGTAAAACAACGTAATATAGTCACAATTAAATAAATAATATATAATAATTACACAACTAAATGCAAGCTATCTAATGTATTTTTTTTTCAATATAGCCAATTATAAAGAATATGGAGGAATAAAATTGGATGTCAACAACGGTGATCAAATTGCCCAGAGCATCTAGACGTGCCTACTTTTGGCAAAAGAAAAATTTGCAGAAATAAAATTGTACCCATGTTTGGAGAATCTTATTATGATATAGAATTAATAAGTCGAGAATACAAAAGAACAAAATTTGTCCAAATTAATAGTGGTCTTGAAGTTAGAATCACTGGTTGCAAATACTACAAATAATTGCCCAAGTAGTGTCTATTTATTTTTGGGCAAAATACTAAAAGAGTTAGTTTCCTTAATATGTTCAACAAAAAGTTGAATGTGTAGAGTTTCGATCCAACGTCATTGAGAAGTTTTTGAACAACCTTTGCCAATTGCACTATAGGTTCAATTCTGTTAAGGCTGTTCAACACTTAAGATATATTGTAAAACCAGTACTGTTTGTTTATCTACTCTGTCCAATTTTTTGGCGTAGGTTGTTCGCCTGACCAACCAGCGATACACGTAGCTCCGCCCCTGCTTATTATGATATAAAATTAATAAGTCGAGAATACAAAAGAACAAAATTTGTCCAAATTAATAGTGGTCTTGAAGTTAGAATCACTGGTTGCAAATACTACAAATAATTTCCAACTTGAAAAATGCAAAAGCTACATTGTGTTCCATAATTAACTTTCTGGCATATTGCAAAACAGTAGTGGAGATATTAATGAACTCACAAGTTTAGAAATGGAAAGACTCTACCAACTTTGGAAATACTCAGTTATTATAAAAATCTTTGGTAAACGTATTAGTCATCAATACTTAAAAACCAAGTTGATCCAACTATGGAAACCAGCGGAAGTTTTTTCATTAATTGATTTGGGGGCTGATTACTACATTGTCAAATTTCTAAAGGAGGAAAACCTAATTAAAGCATTACAATTTGGTCCGTGGTTTATCAATGGCTTCTTCTTATCTGTTAAGCGATGGGAACCAAATTTTGTTGCATCAATGGCAAAGATCACGTACTCTGCTATTTGGCTTCGGTTACCTGAACTACCTACTGAATTCTATGACATGCAAATCCTCACTAAAATTGGTTCAAAGATTGGCAAACTTTTAAAGGTGGATGCTTGCACCTCATCTACTCTTAGAGGCAGATATGCACGTCTATGCGTAGAAGTTCCTTTAGACACTCCGGTGAAGACTTCCATTCAAATTGGAAATCACAAACAAGCAATCATTTATGAAGGAGACAATATCCTATGTCAACTTTGTGGGAGATTGGGTCACAGAAACTCTATGTGCACTTATGAGAAGGGTAAAGCGGCTGCTTCTCCTTCATCAATTAATGATGCAAACTTAACTACTCCTAGCTCCACATTAATTCCAGATCCAGACATAAAGGAAGCATGGAAAACAATTAAGTTTTCTAGAAGGAAAAACCGCGTCAATTCAGGTATGTCTGAACTCCCTTTGGATCAGGCAAAATTTAATGCGCCGGCTCCATTTAATGCTAAAATTTTCGATGCCAAAAGTGGGAAATATCTCACTACTCAGAATTTCATCTACAAGTCTATGAATTTTATCATTAAGCAGGATAAAACTAAATCGTTACAACCTAAGGAAAATTATAACTTTTTTAATATTTTAAATAGTGACTTAGATAAATCGTTACAACCAATGAGAGCTCGACTATGCCAAGTGTCACTTGCCCTTCTTCCCTCCCAAATGATTCTCAATCATTGCATTACTCCACTGAAAATAAGAAAAAAAATCTTTCTTCTAATAGCATGCAACCCACTGACCAATCCTCTACCTCCTTCGCTGCTCCACCGATTCTATCAACCGATCCCTCTCCTCTTCCTAATGATGAACATTCCAAATGTTCTCTATCTGACACCCTACTAATCACTCTGCATGCATTTACTCCATCCCCCACGCCCAGCCACCCTACTACTATGGACATAGATAAATCCACCTATAAGCTAACTCCTGTTGACACCCAATTTTGTCCCAAGATTTAATTAGCGGCTAAATTATTTAAATGAGAATCAATTATAAAAATAAAATTAAAATTAGATTTAGATAATTAAATTATTTGAATTGAGTTCAAATTAATCAAATTTAATTAAAATAAATTAACTAATTTCAAAGGGGAAAAGCTAAATGTGCAACACATAGCTTTAAATTAAACCTGCGCGTGCAATAATTGATTTCCTTAACCTATTCTAAAATAAATGGGGCCAAAAATGTTTAAATCCTAAAATCAGGGCTATTCGCGCAACCCACATAACACCTAACCCGGCCCAAACCCTTTAACTCAGCTCCCTAATCCAAAACCCAATTCCCTCTACAGCCTAATCGATTTCTCTCTAAACCTGAAGCCTAATTTCCCCTGATCCCTAATCGATTTCCCCTTTTCCCCCCAAAAATTCATCACAAACAGCCAAAACATTGTACTAACTGGTCCCCATTCCTTTTCCCTCTCTCTAGTACAAGCAACAATCGATCCTGACCCTCCATTTTGAATGCGAATCGATCCAAGCCGTGAAGAGGTTATAACGTCCATTTTCCCTTGAAAATCAGGGTGAAATTAGTACAATCCGAAAGGATTATACTATTTTGACCTTGGTTTTCAAAGGGGAAAAGCAAAGGAGTCAGGGTCGGCTGGGAATTTCAAAGAGATCCGAAACCCTAGCATTACAGGTATAAATTCATCCTTTTGCTCATTTCTTAGGGGTTCGGGGAAAAATGGGCATAAAAAAGAAACGGCAGTAGAAAATAGATTTTTTTTAGTTTAACTTGTTCTTTAAAAAAAATATACAGATAGTGTTCTGTTTCTGGTTTTTGCTCCTGAGTTTGGTTTGTGTTGTCGCTTCGACGTTTAAGTCGTCGCTTTGCTCGAGTCATCTTCTTGTTCGAGTCGTCGCCTCGTTCGAGTCTTCAACCTCGCTCGAGTCGTGTAGTTCGAGTCGCTTTTTCATTGCTCAAGTAATCGTCTTGTTCGAGTTGTTTTCCTTCAGTCTTTAAAGCTCAGTTCACTGCATTTAGAAAGGTAATACACCCTTTCCCTTTTACTATATTCATGATGCATTATTCAGTTTATTTCAATGTATGTATATGTGAAATGTTTATCTGATTTTCTGCTGAAATTTCAGCTTGTCAGTAAGTTTCAATGAAACAGTTTCTAAAGATGTTGACTTTGTATACAGTTAAATTTACCTCTGTTAGTTCTTTAAAGATGAATCCAGCTGGTATTAACTCTTTGATTAGTGTTAGATGATTTTTAGAGATAGCATTGGCAACCAGTTTTAAGCAAAAAGCTTTCGTCTTTTGTTCGTTAATGTTCAAATGGTTAAAGTTCCAATTTTAAATATCATGAGATAACTGGATTAAAAGGAGTTTGGTCTTGGTCTTGTGAGAGTAAAAGGTTTGTCCCCTACCTTTTCTATGTCTCAAGTAGTATTTGTGTAGTCTTGTTTTTCTTTTACTCTCTTTATGGTATAAATTTGGTTTGAAGTCAGGATATTGGGGGTTGAAAGAGTTAAAAAGGGGCTGCAGATGTTTATGGTAAGCTGAAGGAGTGTAGAGGAGTTTGTGGCTGCTGTAGGTTATGTGATGTTGTTTCAGGGATGCTGATGGAGTTCTGGAGGCTTGAAGCTTCAGGGCTGTTTCAAGTGGTTGTTAGGAGGCTGTTTATAATCTGGAGTTTGGCAAAGGGTGGTCTGTTATGTGAATGTGAGGTTGTGTGTGCAGGCCTTTAGTTTAGATTCTGGTGAAGTGAGTGTGTAGTGGAGATGTAGTAGCTTTGGAGGATGCAGTTAGGTGTATAGGAATCAGCTTTAATTGTTTGTAGGCGTTTCAGGTTTTGGTCTTGTTTCAGGGAGTTTGGGGATATAGAGCTTTGTTCAAGCAGTTGTTAGAGGTATGTAAGTTATTCAAGTTAGAGTTGTACTAATTATGAGCAAGGAATAAGTAGAAGGGGAAGGTCTGGTGTGGATGCAAGTATATAAAGGGTTGAGTTTTTATTAGTCTATGGTAGTGAGGTATTCCAGATTTAGTAATATGAAAAGGGGTTTGATGGTTCTTAGTCTTGAATGTTGAAAGATGCTTTGCAAGTGAGGTGCAGGTTTGATATATGTTCTCGAGCATAGTTCTGTTCATTTTCTAGTTGATAGTTATTATAGTTCAGATAAGTGAAGATTGTTTCATTAAAAGAGTGCATCTTTGGCTTAACTTGTATGTTTGGATCACAATTTGTCTGGCCTAATAAAAGTTTAAACCTTGGTTATATATCCAGTTCTTGCTTGGTTAAATGACTTTGCTCTGCTATGATCAGGACTCTTGAATTAGGCTTATCCATTGGTTTATAGGGTGCATTCCAGACTGGTTTACATGAGTTAATTTTGCCTTTAATTTGTGAGCCCCTTTTCTTACGTTTGCATGATAATTGGTCAAATTGAAAGAGTACAGACTTGTATGTTTAACGTTTAGGAATTGACATATTATATAGAAACCTCCCCCTTTGGTGTGTGAATCTTCATATTAATGGCTGAAAGACTATTTTCAAGACTTTTCCTAGCTATGTGTTGAATTTATAAGTCTGACATTTCCTTATTTTGGGTTAGGTGTTATTCTAAAACAGACCCAAGTATAGCTTCTGGAACTATTTATATTAATTAAACTTAGTTGATTTATGTTAATTTATATTTGTATATTGTAAGTTATATTTACTTGATAGCCTTGAGCATTTTCTAATCTTTACCTCCCCATTTTCCTTGACATGACATCGACTTTGGGATCGAGTTGGCTAAAACTCACAAATTGGGATGGCGTACATTCGGGAGTTATTCGATCCGCTTCGCATTTTCGGGACTTGATATCCCCGAAAATGTAAAAAAAAAAGAAAAAATGAAAATCACAAAGTCCAAGGCTCAATGATGAGTTTGCGCTTCCGGGTTCTATCTTCTAAACTCCATTCTTCCCCGCTCCCTTAGAAAATGCATGTTGTATAGGATTTCCCCATAGACCGGATTAGTAGCCCTGTAGGATAGAAATGATATTTGAATTGTGAATAACTATTGTAAATTACTTAAATTATTTTATATATGCTTTGTATCATTTCTTTTCGAATCGCCAATTAATTTATGGATGTTTAGAATCATTTGTCAATTAATGAGTGCAAAATCAAATTCGACTAAAAACCGTATCTTCGTCATAATTTGCATTTGAATTATTTATTTATTGATTATACTAATATTATTTATTTATCTAATCTAGTTTATTTATTTAATTAATCCATTAAATTTTGATCCTTTATTTATTTATTTACTTAATCTAATTTATTTAATTTCAATTAATCATTTATTTAATCAATTAAATTTTTATTCATTTATTTATTTAATTAATCAATTATTATTCATTTACTCCTTTATTTAATTAATATTGATAAGTATTCATTTATTCAATTAATTTATCTATTTGCTTATTTATTTATCTATTTATTCAATTAATTAATCCATTTATTATCATCCAATTATTTATCTAATGTATTTTATTTAATTATCTAGCTTCATTTAACCTTTTATTTATTCTATTAATTAATCAATTGATCATTATTTCATCATCCATTTAATTAATCTTAAATTGGATAATTTATTTATCTAAGTATCGGCATAATTAAAATCTTATCTTATTTATATTATTCATATTATCCTTATATAAAATTAGCTTTATATACTTATTATCTTTAACAAATTCGTGAAAACCGCCGGATTAACCGCATTTAGCGGATTTTCGAAAGTGCTCCCGCATGGGACCTTCTTTCGAATTTAACAGAACCACTTACCTAAGAATCTCTGAATTATTTTCCTTTAAATAAGGAATAAAATTGCACTCTTTAGTTAACTTAGGTTCCTAATAATCCTTAAATTAGGTGGCGACTCCAAAGAAAACCCTTTGGAATCCCACTTTGTTGAACATTATACCCGAAACCTATCTTTTCTTAAAAGAAAGGGTAATTTTTTGGGGTTCAACAGCGTGGCGACTCCGCTGGGGATACGCAAATGGTTCTAACCAAAAGGCTTTCACGAATCTGCTTGTTTGTATTGTTTGAGTTGTATGCTGATATTAGTATGCGTAGCTTATTTAATAATTGTTGAAACTAGCATATCCATTGTTTATTTGCGAGCATGCTTAGTTAATTTAGTTGATTGCTGTGTGTCACGAAAGCATGTCACTACACCCCTATTTGCGCACATATAAATTGGCATTCCGTTCATACTTCCCCCATTCCTGGGAACCTCTTGCATTTTCACCCCAAATATCCGCGAGGTGCGCCCATGCGCACCCGCACTTTCTTCCACTAAAGAACCCTTGTGACGAGTTGGTACACCGGCGGCCATCGTAGGAGTTATTCGACTGCGAGACCGCTTGCCACTCACCTGTTAGCCTCAACCGTTAACCCACTCTTAGAAGGAGATTAGGAGCATGCATGCATTTACACCTTAGTCTGGACCCGGTCCTTGGTACCGCCTCCATAGTTAGGAAACCACCCTTACGTCAACGGGTTTTTTTTAAAACCCAACGACAATGCATATTATGTGCTATGTGATGACGAATCCTCAGTCCTAACCATGTTTTGAGCAAAATCAGATTTAGAATTTTGTCTTCCATGTTGTCTTTTAGGTCAGAAAATGGAAGAATTTAGCGGAATCTATGTGGTCATAGCAGTCCACATAGAATTTGAGATCATAGAGAGAATTGCAGTCCGGGGAAAGTTGGCAGATTTGATCAGTTTGTGTTTTGGAGATGGTATGGTGTAGTGAGATCTAAGAGGCGAAGCCCCTGGTGTCTTTAAAAGATCAGTGGGGTCCCTCTCGTGAATGGCTTTGTGTGTGTGCAGGCCTATGTTGACTAACCAGCTGCAAATTCTTATGGAATGAAGTATGCTTGTCGCATACTAGGAGAGTGAAGCCCCTATGTCTATAAACGACCAATGGGGTCCCTCCTTGAAGACCAGTGCGGTCTTGGCTACCTAGGAAACTGTGAGGCTTGATTAAAGCCGAGGACCAGTGAGGAGCCCTATGAACAAGGTCTGTGAGCCTTGCAAAACCTAGGAAGCTGAGAGGCTTGACTAAAGCCGAGGACCAGTGAGGTTTTATTTTTTGAAAGGCCAATTGGCGCCTTTCGTGATTTGCAGTCTGGTATTGTGAAGGCAGTTGGAAATCTCACCCCTGAATGTTGTGAAATAATTAGGAGTTGTGCTTGGAGGAGTGTGGATGTTTGCAAAAGCTATGAAGGATTGTTTCGGGTTTTAGGCATTTGGGTTTAGAATTTTGTGCAGACGTTGTGGAGAGCATGGGCTGTGTTAGAATTTCGAGTTGACACCAACTTTTGGAAGTTAAGTTGGGATAATGGAGAGCTGATTGTTATCGATTATTGGTATTATTTATCGCTTACTCTAAATCTGAATTGCTCAAAACTGGCATGAACTATTTTTCGTTACCACTTGTTTGCGCGTCTTAGGCCCACCTCTGGCAAAGAGGCACCTTACAGGGTAGGAAACGTTCGCATTTTCATTTACGCTCAACTACTTGTGTTTGCCACATGTCAACTTGTTTAAAATGCAAAGCGCTACGTGATGCGCGCTATGTGATTTGTGTGCAATTTTACCAATGACATGCAAACTAACATGGTTACTTTTGAACTTTTCTTTTGTTTTGTTTATCCCCCAAACAGAGGTTTGATTTGTGTTGATTTAAGCTGGCTGATCACTCCTATTACACAAGAGCAAAGGACCAATCTGCATACTGGCACACATTTCCACAACTGACAATGACTGGAATAGATAATGAACCTCTCAATACCGAGAAAAATCTTACAACTCCTGAATCTTCAAAAAGAAATGTCATTATTGCTCAAGACGATCTGATTCTTGAAATGGCTAAGGAACTACAGATGCTAAAAGATGAACTGGCTGCGGTAAAAGGGCAAACTCCTAAAAACACGCCGCTGCGTGGGCCCGATGCATCCCCCTCTCTGGGTCAAATGGGGCAATCTCTGAACTCAATTGATGGAGCCGCCAATATGAACGCACCTTTAAACACTCACAATTCTCTAAAAGCACCAGTCCACCAAAGCAACTTGCCACTTGCCCAAGCTCCACCTCCAAATAGCGCTCAATCTAGCCAAACAATTAACCGACCACCCATCTACCCATCACATCAACAATACCCATCATACACCCCGCACCCTGTCAATACTTATTATCAGACAAATACTCCATATCCGTACCAAACCTCCACTTACCAAAATGAACCCATCCCGCAAGCTTATACTGAAAATCCATCCGCACCATTAGTCCAAGTGGCGGTATCTGGCGGGCAAGATGTTCCTGTTGTGCAAATTGATGATTACACCAATCCTCCTTATGTGAAGTTTCAAAATGGTGTTAGAATAGCCGAAAAAGCAGTCGATGGGGGTGAAGATTTGGAGAAAAAGGTACAAGGTTGGGTGATGAGTGCTCTTAGCAAAGCATCAAAAGGCAAGGACAAGGAAAGTCTAGAATATGAAGACTTGTGTGTTCATCCTGGGATTGAATACCCAGAAGGGTACAAAGTACCAAAGTTTGTTAAGTTTGATGGCAAAGGCAACCCCCGAGCCCATTTGAGAAGGTACTGTGAAACCTTGGGAGTGGGGAAGAATGAAGAGCTCCGTATGAAATCATTCATTCATAGTCTTGAAGGCGAAGCTTTAGACTGGTACTCCGAGCAGGATCCCTCAAAATGGATTAACTGGAGGAGCATGGCTCACGACTTCATGGAGCGTTTTGGTTTCTATGCTGAAATACCATTAGATCGGTTGGCTATTGCAAGGTTTAAGAAGAAAACGACCGAGACTTTTAGGGAATACGCGGTACGTTGGAGGAGTGAGGCGGCCAAAGTTAAGCCTCCCATGAGTGAGGAAGAGTTTGTGGGACATTTCATCGAGACATTGGATGAATTCTACTATGATCGAATGGCATCCATGACTAACTCTACTTTTGCCAATCTAGTGAAAACGGGGGAGATGTATGAAGCTGGTTTGAAATCTGGTAGGATCACAAATTTGGCCGCTTTGCAAGCTACAAGTAAGGCAATCCAGTCTGGGTCTGGTAATGGCTTTAACAAAAAGAAGAAAGAGGAAGTGGGAGCTGTTGTAGGGGACATCGAGCGTCAACCGGCTGTAAAGTTGAATTTTGACAATCCGTCTGCTTTTCCCACCTACCAAAGCCCATATTACCCAAATTACCCCACTCACTACCAGATGCCACCTGTTCCTTATCCGGTTTATAATGCACAACCAAATTACTACCAACCTAGAGCACATGCACTTAATCAATATCCTCGTCAACCAAATTTTCAAGCACCCCAAAATTACCAGCCTCGTCCTCCTGTTCGTCCTAATGTGCAAGGGTTTAATCAAAATTACGAAAGGAGAGCAACCAAAACCTATACTCCTATAGCCGAGTCATATGGCCAGCTTTTTGAGAGATTAAGGAATGCAGGAGTTGTGCAGCCTATCCCTGATAACACCCCAAACCCTCGTCCAAATTGGTATGATGCAAATAAGCACTGTGCTTATCACTCAGGAGCAGCCGGCCATGATATTGAGAGATGTTATACTTTCAAAGACAAGGTCGAGGGTCTAATCAAAGCAGGCACCATTCAACTCACCGGCACTGAACCAAATGTGCATGATAATCCTCTTCCCAATCATGGTAACAATGCAGTTAACATGATTTCTCTTGAGGAAGAGCCAAATCTGAAGGGCACCATAGTCTCTATTTATGATGTGAAGGTTGATAATATTGCTTCTAAGGTACCTAAGCAAACACTAACTCTGTTGCCAAAGAATGAGGGAACTTTTGGCCTAGGTGGCAACCCCGCTGAAGGAAAGATAGAAAAGGCTGAGTCTGAGAAGAAGCCGACTAGTGTCATACCACAGCCTCTTTTACCATTGAACCGATCATTTATCCAAGCACCAGAAATGGCCATGCAGAATTTGATTGAAGGTGTTGGCAGCCTATTCTTGAATGATGGATTGAAATGCAGTGCAACTATTGAAGATTTTGAGAAAGAGCCACACGTGCAGAATGCTGAACCAAGTGATGTGATGGCTAATTGGACTTGTGGTCCAAAAGAGACTTGATGAATGAACTCGTTATTTTTGTTTTGGCATCACAGTCAGCTTGAGGCCCTGAACTGTGTTTTGCACTTTGTTTATGTTTATGTCTATGTCTTTCAAATAACTCTTTTAAATCCTGCATGTTTACTTTTATGTTGTATGCCTCCCTAAATTAGGTTTTGAATAAACAAATGCACTGCATTCCTACCTTATTATTTTGCTATACTTTAATTATTTATGTGCTTTATTATTTGCTTTTGATTAATATACTTACTATTGTTTTAAATTAAAAATAACAAAACCTGCTTGAACTTGGCTTGTGACCTATAACGAAACAACTGAACAATTTAAGGATGATGCATTGGAAAATTACTCTTGCACTCTTTGGATATTACATTACCGTTAGAACTTCAAACTGGGGCAGCTTTATTTGCCGGCAATTGGAGCCGAAGCGTTTTATCTATGCAAATGGAGGACCTTTATTTGAGAAGCCATTCAAGAAGATAAGTTGGAAGATGTTGAATGCGCAAAGAGAAGATTTGAATAGTTTACTTCAAACCGGGGCAATTGGTGTTGAAGAAGCTCTTTCCTAATTAAGAAGAAGCAACGGGAAAATTTGCACGAAGTTGGCAATGTCTTTATGTGGAAGAACACTAATCCTGGCAGATATTCATGATCAAGTTTGGCCAAAGGTAATCAGTGCAGATGTGGTCAAGAGATACTATGTCTGAAGCAATCACAAGTTAGCATTGGTTCGAATGTAATCTTTGATGTAATGCGAACTACGCGTAACCTGATTCCCAGGGCTGGGATACGTAGGCAACTCATATAGAGTTCGGTTGCACTAGCACAGGAATCCCCTATTTCCTCTTTTATGTATTTTTGAACTACTTCTGACCTGATTCCTGGAATGGCAACAGGATAAGTAGGCAATCCTTATCGGATTCGGTCAAAATATTGTAATACTTTAAGCTTGTTTATCTTTTATGATGTAATTCCGAACTATGCATCTGGGCAGATGTATATGTTTTCCAATTCGGATGCGGTTTCATACTTAGATTGCCATACTTCCCCAAAAAAATCTTTATGTAAGCAGAACTACGCACAGTCTGATTCCCGTGGAGGGATACGTAGGCGCTCTTAATGGGCTCGACTCCATAATATTAAAAATTTTAGTTTCCCCTAAAGCAAGCAACTGGGGCAAATTTTGCAAGGTGAATTGAAGATATGGAAGATAGAAACTGGGGCAAATTTTGCAGAAAGAGTTTGAAGGCATAAAGATTATAATTGGGGCAGATTTTTGCAAAATTGGTATTGCTTATCAAAGGATGAAGTGGCAAATTTCTATAAGTATTCAAGATTAGCACAAGTTGCAAAGACAAAGGACGTTCAGTTTATTTCGAAATATGTCATGAGTTTGAGTTAAAGCAGAAATTTTTAAATGCATTATAACTTTCAGTTGCATATCAATGATTTATTGTTCAATATTTTATCAAATTACTTATCTTTGCCTCTATCTTGAAATATTACACAATATTGAGTTCATAAGTCAAGTCTCTGAGTATAATTTGCAAGCCCAAGTCTAAAGAAGAACGAGGGAGCAGCGGCAGCAAGTTCAAGATGAATCAGCACAAATCAAACGCCCCAACCCAAAACTAACAAATTTTTCTTTGAGAGCAGGGACGATGAAAGCTTGCAATGAAATGATCATTTGCACTATGGATGATTAATTTATTGAACGCGCATCCAAAGTTGCCTTGCAGACTGCGTTGCATTGCCTTTTCATGACTTAAAGCATTATGCTTTGTCATGAGTTGTTGCCGAACAGGCGGCATTTCTACCTCTATGACTCTCATTCCTAATAGGCGACAAAGTCGAGCCTTGTTTTGTGTTTTCAAAACTAAGCCAAATAGGGCATCGCTTTATTTCGGATGATAATCCGCACAAGGCCATCCTTGCCGGATTGTCTCGCCAATTGATTTATCAATGGCTATCGCACCGACTACATTTCCGCACTACTTTGATTTTCACTTGCTTTAAATTATGTCGCCGCACTTGCTTTAAAATTGATGCCTTGACTTACATTTTTCAGGTTGACCACCAGGCGGGGCTTCTCTCTTGATTGGACTTTCACGCCTGTTGATTCGCTGAATCGCTTTTGCGTCGCTTTACATTTCACGCTAAATTGCCTTGCACTTGCTTTCAATTATGACTTTGCACTTGCTTTATATTATGACTTGCTTTACTTTTAGTTTAACAGGTTAACAGGTCAGCCCCGAGACCCTCCTTGCTTTGTGCCGGACCGGATTGCCAGCTGATTTGTTCGACAATCAACCCCAAGACCCTCCTTGCTGCGTGCCCGACCGGCTTGCCAGTTGATTTGTCAAGATTATTCAAATTGCTTTGCACTTGCTTTAAATTATGCCTTAGCATATTCTTTGTATTATGTCTTGTTTTACTTTTCAGGTTAACAGGTCAGTCCCGAGACCCTCGTTGCTTCGTGCCGGACCGGTTCGCCAGCTGATTTGTTCGACAATCAACCCCAAGACCCTCCTTGCTGCGTGCCCGACCGGCTTGCCAGTTGATTTGTCAAGATATTCAAATTGCCTTGCACTTGCTTTCAATTATGCCTTTGCACTTGCTTTATATTATGAACCGCTTTACTTTTAGCTTAACAGGTCAGCCCCGAGACCCTCCTTGCTTTGTGCCGGACCGGATTGCCAGCTGATTTGTAGACAATCAACCCCAAGACCCTCCTTGCTGCGTGCCCGACCGGCTTGCCAGTTGATTTGTCAAGATTGTTCAAATTGCTTTGCACTTGCTTTAAATTATGCCTTCGCATTTTCTTTGTATTACGTCTCATTTTACTTTTCAGGTTAACAGGTCAGTCCCGAGACCCTCCTTGCTTCGTGCCGAACCGGTTCGCCAGCTGATTTGTTTGACAATCAACCCCAAGACCCTCCGTTCTTCATGCCCGACCGGCTTGCCAGTTGATTTGTCAAGATTGTTGAAAATGCTTTGTATTATGCCTTCGCACTTGCTTTATTGCTTCGCCAGTTGTTTGGAAGACAACTTATCAATGATATCGCAACCCGCACTTGCAGATTTGTATCATCAATATTTGATCATTCTTTACTTTTGATTATCAGGCTTTATTAGCAGTTGCTCGCTTACCGTTTGTTAAGTCTTTACAGAGCTTTAGCAGTACCGCAGCAGCATTTGGAGCATAACGTGGAACTTTTTCTTAGCAGTGAACTGGGGCAGTCGTTGATATGAGCTAGACTCGTCAACGAGGATCTGAAGAATCGCACTCGAACAAGCAAGTTCTTACCTAATCTTTCATTCCGGATTAGGAGTCAGTTTGAATTCTTTCCTATTCGTGCGTCCTTTCTGTCAATCGTGCGAGTTTTCGTGTCTAAGTGTCGTCGAACTACATATGGCCTGATTCTCTTTCAGCCCGAGATATGTAGGCAACTCAGAAACCGGAGTTCGGCCATACCCATAAGCCTTACTTTTTGGTCCATGGAATCAGAAGTCCTTGGCTTTATCGCGACAAAATTGGCTTTATGTCAACTTCTTTACCCTGAAAACTCTTTCATCCTTTCCGGGTAAAGAGGGGCAGCTGTTGACACCCAATTTTGTCCCAAGATTTAATTAGCGGCTAAATTATTTAAATGAGAATCAATTATGAAAATAAAATTAAAATTAGATTTAGATAATTAAATTATTTGAATTGAGTTCAAATTAATCAAATTTAATTAAAATAAATTAACTAATTTCAAAGGGGAAAAGCTAAATGTGCAACACATAGCTTTAAATTAAACCTGCGCGTGCAATAATTGATTTCCTTAACCTATTCTAAAATAAATGGGGCCAAAAATGTTTAAATCCTAAAATCAGGGCTATTCGCGCAACCCACATAACACCTAACCCGGCCCAAACCCTTTAACTCAGCTCCCTAATCCAAAACCCGATTCCCTCTACAGCCTAATCGATTTCTCTCTAAACCTGAAGCCTAATTTCCCCTGATCCCTAATAGATTTCCCCTTTTCCCCCCAAAAATTCATCACAAACAGCCAAAACATTGTACTAACTGGTCCCCATTCCTTTTCCCTCTCTCTAGTACAAGCAACAATCGATCCTGACCCTCCATTTTGAATGCGAATCGATCCAAGCCGTGAAGAGGTTATAACGTCCATTTTCCCTTGAAAATCAGGGTGAAATTAGTACAATCCGAAAGGATTATACTATTTTGACCTTGGTTTTCAAAGGGGAAAAGCAAAGGAGTCAGGGTCGGCTGGGAATTTCAAAGAGATCCGAAACCCTAGCATTACAGGTATAAATTCATCCTTTTGCTCATTTCTTAGGGGTTCGGGGAAAAATGGGCATAAAAAAGAAACGGCAGTAGAAAATAGATTTTTTTTAGTTTAACTTGTTCTTTAAAAAAAATATACAGATAGTGTTCTGTTTCTGGTTTTTGCTCCTGAGTTTGGTTTGTGTTGTCGCTTCGACGTTTAAGTCGTCGCTTTGCTCGAGTCATCTTCTTGTTCGAGTCGTCGCCTCGTTCGAGTCGTCAACCTCGCTCGAGTCGTGTAGTTCGAGTCGCTTTTTCATTGCTCAAGTAATCGTCTTGTTCGAGTTGTTTTCCTTCAGTTTTTAAAGCTCAGTTCACTGCATTTAGAAAGGTAATACACCCTTTCCCTTTTACTATATTCATGATGCATTATTCAGTTTATTTCAATGTATGTATATGTGAAATGTTTATCTGATTTTCTGCTGAAATTTCAGCTTGTCAGTAAGTTTCAATGAAACAGTTTCTAAAGATGTTGACTTTGTATACAGTTAAATTTACCTCTGTTAGTTCTTTAAAGATGAATCCAGCTGGTATTAACTCTTTGATTAGTGTTAGATGATTTTTAGAGATAGCATTGGCAACCAGTTTTAAGCAAAAAGCTTTCGTCTTTTGTTCGTTAATGTTCAAATGGTTAAAGTTCCAATTTTAAATATCATGAGATAACTGGATTAAAAGGAGTTTGGTCTTGGTCTTGTGAGAGTAAAAGGTTTGTCCCCTACCTTTTCTATGTCTCAAGTAGTATTTGTGTAGTCTTGTTTTTCTTTTACTCTCTTTATGGTATAAATTTGGTTTGAAGTCAGGATATTGGGGGTTGAAAGAGTTAAAAAGGGGCTGCAGATGTTTATGGTAAGCTGAAGGAGTGTAGAGGAGTTTGTGGCTGCTGTAGGTTATGTGATGTTGTTTCAGGGATGCTGATGGAGTTCTGGAGGCTTGAAGCTTCAGGGCTGTTTCAAGTGGTTGTTAGGAGGCTGTTTATAATCTGGAGTTTGGCAAAGGGTGGTCTGTTATGTGAATGTGAGGTTGTGTGTGCAGGCCTTTAGTTTAGATTCTGGTGAAGTGAGTGTGTAGTGGAGATGTAGTAGCTTTGGAGGATGCAGTTAGGTGTATAGGAATCAGCTTTAATTGTTTGTAGGCGTTTCAGGTTTTGGTCTTGTTTCAGGGAGTTTGGGGATATAGAGCTTTGTTCAAGCAGTTGTTAGAGGTATGTAAGTTATTCAAGTTAGAGTTGTACTAATTATGAGCAAGGAATAAGTAGAAGGGAAAGGTCTGGTGTGGATGCAAGTATATAAAGGGTTGAGTTTTTATTAGTCTATGGTAGTGAGGTATTCCAGATTTAGTAATATGAAAAGGGGTTTGATGGTTCTTAGTCTTGAATGTTGAAAGATGCTTTGCAAGTGAGGTGCAGGTTTGATATATGTTCTCGAGCATAGTTCTGTTCATTTTCTAGTTGATAGTTATTATAGTTCAGATAAGTGAAGATTGTTTCATTAAAAGAGTGCATCTTTGGCTTAACTTGTATGTTTGGATCACAATTTGTCTGGCCTAATAAAAGTTTAAACCTTGGTTATATATCCAGTTCTTGCTTGGTTAAATGACTTTGCTCTGCTATGATCAGGACTCTTGAATTAGGCTTATCCATTGGTTTATAGGGTGCATTCCAGACTGGTTTACATGAGTTAATTTTGCCTTTAATTTGTGAGCCCCTTTTCTTACGTTTGCATGATAATTGGTCAAATTGAAAGAGTACAGACTTGTATGTTTAACGTTTAGGAATTGACAGATTATATAGAAACCTCCCCCTTTGGTGTGTGAATCTTCATATTAATGGCTGAAAGACTATTTTCAAGACTTTTCCTAGCTATGTGTTGAATTTATAAGTCTGACATTTCCTTATTTTGGGTTAGGTGTTATTCTAAAACAGACCCAAGTATAGCTTCTGGAACTATTTATATTAATTAAACTTAGTTGATTTATGTTAATTTATATTTGTATATTGTAAGTTATATTTACTTGATAGCCTTGAGCATTTTCTAATCTTTACCTCCCCATTTTCCTTGACATGACATCGACTTTGGGATCGAGTTGGCTAAAACTCACAAATTGGGATGGCGTACATTCGGGAGTTATTCGATCCGCTTCGCATTTTCGGGACTTGATATCCCCGAAAATGTAAAAAAAAAAAAGAAAAAATGAAAATCACAAAGTCCAAGGCTCAATGATGAGTTTGCGCTTCCGGGTTCTATCTTCTAAACTC
Source organism: Petunia axillaris subsp. axillaris (assembly GCA_029990575.1). NCBI lineage: Eukaryota > Viridiplantae > Streptophyta > Magnoliopsida > Solanales > Solanaceae > Petunia > Petunia axillaris. The sequence continues at coordinate 163,783,657 of JARKNS010000003.1, forward strand.
CATTCTTCCCCGCTCCCTTAGAAAATGCATGTTGTATAGGATTTCCCCATAGACCGGATTAGTAGCCCTGTAGGATAGAAATGATATTTGAATTGTGAATAACTATTGTAAATTACTTAAATTATTTTATATATGCTTTGTATCATTTCTTTTCGAATCGCCAATTAATTTATGGATGTTTAGAATCATTTGTCAATTAATGAGTGCAAAATCAAATTCGACTAAAAACCGTATCTTCGTCATAATTTGCATTTGAATTATTTATTTATTGATTATACTAATATTATTTATTTATCTAATCTAGTTTATTTATTTAATTAATCCATTAAATTTTGATCCTTTATTTATTTATTTACTTAATCTAATTTATTTAATTTCAATTAATCATTTATTTAATCAATTAAATTTTTATTCATTTATTTATTTAATTAATCAATTATTATTCATTTACTCCTTTATTTAATTAATATTGATAAGTATTCATTTATTCAATTAGTTTATCTATTTGCTTATTTATTTATCTATTTATTCAATTAATTAATCCATTTATTATCATCCAATTATTTATCTAATGTATTTTATTTAATTATCTAGCTTCATTTAACCTTTTATTTATTCTATTAATTAATCAATTGATCATTATTTCATCATCCATTTAATTAATCTTAAATTGGATAATTTATTTATCTAATTATCGGCATAATTAAAATCTTATCTTATTTATATTATTCATATTATCCTTATATAAAATTAGCTTTATATACTTATTATCTTTAACAAATTCGTGAAAACCGCCGGACTAACCGCATTTAGCGGATTTTCGAAAGTGCTCCCGCATGGGACCTTCTTTCGAATTTAACAGAACCACTTACCTAAGAATCTCTGAATTATTTTCCTTTAAATAAGGAATAAAATTGCACTCTTTAGTTAACTTAGGTTCCTAATAATCCTTAAATTAGGTGGCGACTCCAAAGAAAACCCTTTGGAATCCCACTTTGTTGAACATTATACCCGAAACCTATCTTTTCTTAAAAGAAAGGGTAATTTTTTCGGGTTCAACAACTCCTAATTCCACTTCACAAGACACTAAAACCTCTCCACTTACCCTTCTTAATGATGCCGAGAATTCCTTTAAATCATCAAAGGAGAACAATTCGGCTCCAAGGAACTCAACACAGATTACTTCTTCGAGCACCTCAAGCTTTACACATGGATCCCCACCCACCACCTCTAGCACCAAACAATCCTCTCCCCCAAAACAATCCACCTCTTCCTCCTCTCCTCTTCTCCATGCCTCAACAGGAGAATGTACTCCCAACTTCTTGGCTCGAACACTCAATGAGAGGGAGAGCTCTCATGTTTCACTTCAACTTCAACAACCAGCCAGTGATAGTAGCGATCCAAAACTCTCAGTTCTTAGCACGTGCCTTTACGGAGGCAATGACAATGGCTGCTCAAAGTTACATGAACTTTCACATGGCCAACAATGTATTGAATCCTCTAGGGCCTCAGAATCCCCTAGACCCTTATGCGCAACATTTGATGAATCTTCCTTATTATCATCCGATGGAGGGAAACCCTCAACCTCCAATCTTCTATCAGTGGCCACCTCAGGTCAACATGGAGCAGATGCCACCCCAACATTTTCAGGCACAACAAGAGGAAATGAATATCCCACCTCAGGAGCAACCTCCAATGAACATGCAAGATCACAACAATCCAGAACCAGCAGAGGAGGTCCTACTACAAGAACAAAATCAAAACGAGATGCCAATGGACCATCAGGTCATATTCTCAAGCCTGCGAGAGATAACAATCATGTTATTCAAAGAAATAGTCGAAAAAACTTGTCTTCTTTACTGTCCACTGTCTCTCACAAAATGCTCGATGGATTTGAGGTTTCCTACGAACCTAAGAGTAGCCAAGTATGCGATAATATGGAACCCTACCCTAAGGGCCAATGTGAACCCCCAGGGGATGAACCACGACATTCCACCCCCAAACCCTAATTTACCTATGAATAGGGCTAACTACATTATGATCTGGAATGTTAGAGGAGCTAACAATGCTAATTTTAGGCGTAATTTTCGATCTTCTCTGGATCGTCATCGTCCTTGTTTGGTTGTCCTTTTGGAAACTCATATTAATGATCACACTGCTCTTAGGGATGCTTTTAATTTTTTTGGGATGATTCAAAGTCCTACAGGTGCTAGGTCTGGAGGAATTGTTATTTTATGGCACACTAACTTAATTTCTGTTGATGATGTTCGTATAAGTGAACAGGAAATCCATGCCATGGTGAAGGTATTTTCTATATCCCAACCTTTTTTATTTTCTGCCATTTATGCAAGTAATTCATTTACTGATCGTTTAGTCTTATGGAATAATATTATGAGCCTTTATGATTCATATAAAACTCCTTGGCTTATGGATGGAGACTTCAATGAGATAATGAGTTCTGATGATAAGTGGGGTGGGAGAAGTCTTAGACCTAGTCGAGCAAATGCCTTTAGAGATTGTATGAACTCTTGCCATCTTCAAGACCTAAGTTTTAAGGGTAGCAAGTATACCTGGACTAACAAACAAAAACCTGGTAAAATTATTTTGAAAAGATTAGACAGATGTTTTGCTAATGATGCTTTGATTCAACTATTTCCGAACATTTTAGTTACTCACTTACCTCGTACCCACTCTGATCATTCTCCTCTCTTAATTCAATTACACCATCACAACATTAGCTCTAGCCAGAAACCTTTTCGCTTTGAAAAAATATGGTGTAATCATCCAGACCTTATTAATGTAGTAGCGAATGCCTGGGACCATAATAATGATTTCCACAGCTGCACTAAAGTCTTCCAAGAAAATGTTACTACATGGAACCTAGAATATTTTGGCAATATCTTTCAAAAGAGAAAAAACATTCTAGCACGTCTAAATGGGATCCAAAAATCCGCTCAATATCCTACTAGTTCTTTCCTCCAAAACTTAGAATCCCATCTTCAGTTTGAATTTAACAATATTCTGAGAGACGAAGAGGATTTTTGGAAAATGAAATCTAGAATAAATTGGCTAGACGAGGGTGATGCTAATACGAAATTTTTTCATATATCTACCCTCAACCGTCGTAGAACCAATAGAATCGATTTCATTAAAGATGATAATGATAATATACTTTTCAATCAAAATGACATTGAAATGCATATTCTGAATTATTTTCAAAATCTCTTTACAACTGATGAAATTTTTTCCTATCGTATCCATGGAAATGCTAACACTGGCTCCTTCACTCCCAAGGACCTTGATAGGCTTAATGCCCCTATCACTAATTTTGAAATATATTCTACTCTCAAATCTTTTAAGCCCTTCAAAGCCCCAGGTCCGGACGGTCTCCAACCTTTCTTTTTTACAAAATATTGGCACATCGTAGGTCCCTCTTTCCTGAGATAATGCCATGATATCTTTAATTCAGGCACTATGCCTCCTTATTTAAATGAAACTTTCTTCTGTCTCATTCCAAAATTTGTCAATGCTAATAGCATTAAAATTTTTAGACCTATAGGCTTATGCAACACTATTTATAAAACCATCACTAAAATTGTTGCTAACCGAATTAAGCCTTTCCTAAATTCTATCATTAGTCCTTGTCAAAGCAGCTTCCTCAAGAACAGACGAACCTCAGATAGTGCCCTTATCATCCAGGAGGTTGTCAAAGCTTTCAAACACAAGAAAGGAAGGATAGCCAACATGATCCTTAAAATTGACCTTGAAAAAGCTTTTGATCGTCTTGAATGGAGCTTCATCCTTAAAACTTTGGAATTTTTTCAGTTTCCTAGAAACATTATTAAGCTCATAATGTCTTGTCTTACATCCTCTTCCATCTCCATCCTTATAAATGGCAAAAAAACAAATTTTTTCCATCCCTCTAGAGGTATTCGTCAAGGTGATCCCATATCTCCTTATATTTTTATTCTCTGCCTTGAAATGCTCACTAGAAATATCAATAGAGAAGTGTCAGAAGGAAATTGGGATGCGATTAAAATTTCGAGAAATGGGCCTATTCTGTCCCACCTTTTCTTCGCAGATGACCTCACTTTTTTCTGCAAAGCCGGTAGCAAAAATTGTGATTCTGTCGCCCATACTCTGACCTCCTTTTGCAAACAATCTGGTCAAAGGATAAATTACGCCAAGTCGAGAATTATTTTCTCTAACAATTGTGATCCTACGATTAGAGAAATCATTTCCACAAAGCTCAACATCAAACCCTCTCTCTCTTTTGGCAAATACTTGGGTTTTCCAATCCTCGACAAAACCCCTAAAGCAAAAGATTTCCAATTTATCGTTGACTCTATGAATAACCGCTTAACAAATTGGAAAACAAAGCTTCTCAACATGGCCGGGAGAACCACCTTTGCAAAAGCAACTCTGAATTCCCTTCCAAATCATATTATGCAAATTTACAAACTTCCAAAAAAAGTTTGTCACTCTATTGACCGCATTCAAAGAAATTTTATATGGGGCTCAACCAATGAGAAATCTAGACTCCACCTTTTGAATTGGACGACCATATCCCTCCCAAAATCCAAAGGAGGTTTGGGTATAATCAAGGCGGAATCAAAAAACTTAGCTTTTCTCTCAAGTCTAGCTTGGCGCCTCCTATCCAATCCTAACTCTCTATGGGCCAATCTGCTCATCGCAAAATATACAACTTTTAACGCCGATACAAACTCCTTGACTACTAAATGCTCCTACAAAGGTACCTGGAAAAACATCATGACGGGCCTCAACCTTTGTAAACCTGCTACCTCTTGGCAAATAGGCAATGGCAAATCTATAAACTTCTGGTATTCGGAATGGATTAAGGATACTCCTATTCGATCCATGGCCCCCTTACAAGAGAAGAAGAGAATTTCTCTATTAGTGACCTAAATCTTAGGGGAAACTGGAATCTCACCCAAATATCTTTCAACTTTCCGGAAGACATTAGGAGAACTATCTTAAGTACTCACCTCCCCACCCTCTCTACTTCCAAGGATCAACCTTACTGGAAGCTCTCCAGTAATGGCTTGTTCTCTACAAAATCCGTTAAAGCTATTATTGACAATGTTCATTCAGGTCCACACAAAGATTTCACTTAGATCTGGACCCTCAAAACCCTAAATAAAATCAAATATTTTCTCTGGCTATGCTATCATGACAGACTCCCTTCCAGAACCTATCTTCACCATATTGGTATCAATATAAATCCCAAATGTCCCTCTTGCCCCAATGAAGATGAAAGCCTCCCTCATATCTTTTTCTTCTGCAAACAAGTTAAGGACATTTGGTCCAAACTCCACATTAATCCTCATCACTACCCTAACCAATCATCCCACTGGCTAGACTGGATCTATAATTACCATGTTGTTTTTACTCACCTCCAATATTCCTGGTCCACTTTCTTTCCTTTCCTCCTGTGGAATATTTGGACCAATCGCAATAATAATCATCACAACAACTTTTCCAATGAGGTGTCTTTCACTCTAATTCATAAACGTACAATGGAATATAGCCTCATAACTCAAAAACTCTCTGCCCAACCCCTTCCCATCACCTTAAATATTAAATGGCATCCCCCTCCTAGAGGCTTCCTTAAATTAAACATTGATGGAGCTAGTAAAGGGAACAAGGGTGGTACTGGTGGTGTTATTCGCAATTATAAAGGTGATTGGGTATTAGGCTTCTATAACCATATTTTCTCAACCCAATCTGTCCATGTGGAACTCTTGGCTCTGTGGCATGGTCTGAATATTATTAAGGAACATCAGTTAAATCCCATTATAATAGAAACTGATTCCTCAGAAGTTGTTGCTAATATAAAAGAAACTAACACTAATACTTGTGCTTTACTTTGTGACTGCAGAAAGTTGATGGAATCAATGGAAACGGTGGAGCTTAGACACTGCTTTAGAGAGGGAAACAAGGTGGCTGACCAACTAGCAAAAATGGGACGTGATCATAGCCAGGCTACTTCTCAAATAGTTTTTGTTAAACCTACTACTACTAATCTTATATCTCTGTATTCAAATGACTCTGAAGGGTGCTTGTACCCTAGACATCTCTCTTTAGAAGCATGTAATATTCTGGCCTCTCTTGGCAACTATGATGCACAACAGGCAGTTATGCCTGTTGCTAGCCTCTCCTAATATATAATATATCGTATTTTGACCAAAAAAAAAAAGAAGACAATGCCAATGTTCGAAGATCTCCAAGAGTAAAATGGTCAAGTTTATTATTGTTGAAAGTCAACGTTTAAATCAAAGACTTGGTGGAGCTATTCATGCTGTATTAGATTATTGGAACAGCATAAATCGGGATTATTCAACTTATTCTTTAATTTTCTACGATATATGATTTATGAAATTTAGTCTCTACAAATATTAGGGTAGGTATTCATTAAATTATCTCAAATATATTATTTGCATGCTGTGATGATACTTGGGGATAATATATATTTAAAGTTAATGACATTATTCTTGTTATCTTAATAAAATTGACAAGTTCGTGTACAATTCAGTAGCATGCATGAAATTATATGAAAGATTATTTTCAAGGTTGCATGATATGAATCATGCTTACAAGATTAATTCTTGAAAATATTATTGAGATCCTGGAAAATGTATCTTGTTTTTAAATATAAAAACTAGTATTAGCACCCGTGCGATGCGCGGTCAATAGTAAAAGTAATTAAACATATCAATTTTATATATCAAACTATCCCAGTTGAATCTTAAACGTAACTATTTGCCTGCCTAGCTGCATAGTTTTTTATTAGTTCAATTTTTCATATATGTTATTTATTTCTTAAAGTTGAAGAATATGTTAACACATCACTATAGCATTTGCTATTTGTTCTTCGACTTATTTTTCATAATATTTAATAAAGAAATATTCTCTCGTAATTATTAATCTTCACGGGATGATTGTCGAGATTATATAAAATCGACACACACATACCGTATTTCAAAGAAAATACATGAGATATATAAAAATTAATGATTTTACATGATATGAAATAAAAATGTACACCTTGTGAATGCAAGAATATGAACGAAAAGAGAAGCGATGTAGACACCCCATGCCCCAGTTGCATGAAAGAAAATATAACACTAATCCTTTGTAATACCCATTACCCAATTATCCTCCCCATTGATCTCACAAGCTAGTAATTCATACACTAACAATAAAATATCGGCAATTTGTTTAGGTTGATCCTTTAAGTTGATGATATGTGAAATCGAAATTTTAAATACCATGTACAATAGTACTAAAATGATTTTATCTTACTTTTAAAACTTGCAATACCATGTATAGATTTTTGCATTACGTAATCAAATATAATGTGTTTAAAGAGATTATTCCAAAAATATAATCTAGTCAAATACTAATGATGGAGAAATATTTTTTTGTCTTTGGCTTTTATCCAGTAGGACTTCAACTTAAGTATTAATCTCCACATTTTTAGCCTATAGAATTGAGATTTATGTTATCATCTCAATTACGCACATTTTTTCATCTTTCAAATTTAGATAATTCTTATATATCAATTCAATTTTGAATACTTTATCTTTCATTTCAAAACTTTATCTTGTAATATTATTAAAATATGTGTTTGCAGTTTAAAAGTTAAGTACAATATTTACTCAGGTGCGATCCCAAAAGCTAGTACTCTTATCTCATTTTCTATGTTAAAGAGTTACTTCTTCCTTTTTTTTCCACAAGAACAAACATCAAAGATGGATTAATCAAAAAAATTCATCTTACTAAAGCAATATTTGATAAAATCAAAAGTTACAAACTTAACTAATGAATAATCTCTTTCAATACATCAAAAAGAGAACGAAAAAATTAACTAACAATAAAGAAGAAAGGAACATAACTATTTAAAACACTTTTAGATGATTGTTACGACTTATGTAAAATGAATATTATCTCAATTCCAGCTAATACGATTGATTTCTTAGTTAGCATAGGAGCTAACTCCACACATCTTCAATAATTTAAGAATTAGTCTTGAATACCTTACTCCAGGCAAGATTTTGCACTCCTAAAATAAATTCTAATTCTATTTATATATACAAACAATAATAAATCAAAAACAAATAAAATATACATACATACAGTGATATCTACCATTACATAAAAGCTACAAATAGACATTTTAGAGCAAATATCTTCTAAAAAATTATACAGTAGCAAAAGAAGGTCTTACATACTTGATCCTATATGTAATGTTTTTTCCTATTAATTCCCTTCATAGTTTCGACTAGTTCCTGTAATTAAATTAAGAAATTTCATTTAAGAATTCTTGCAACAGTGCATTGTTCTATTTGGCTAACTATAGAAATATGTATATACACTTTAGAATCACAAACATGATCCATAGATAAAACAACGTTTGAAATCCACCAGTACCTAAAAGCCACAATTAGGCATTTTATAGCATACAACTTCTACAAAATTATATCATTTTATGGCCAGCAGCAAAACAAAATTACAAAGTTGATCCTATATGTAATGTTTTTTCCTATTTCCCTAAATAGCTTCGGCTAGTTCCTGCAACTACTTCAAGAAATTTCATTTAAGAATCCTTGCAATTCATTTAAGAAACCTTGCAACAGTCATAGTTCTATTTGGCTAACTATAGAAATATGTATATACATTTTCAAATCACAAATATGATCAAAGACAAAACAATGTTTGAAATTGTCCTTGAAGTGATAAAATACAACATTTTATGTTTTGTACTTCTAAATACATCCACCAAGAAAATATTATATTTTTTTAAGAACCGTAATTAAAATATTGCCAAATATGCACACCAATATTTAGAGGAGTTAATGCTTTGCCACTCTTAAAGAAAACAACTGATAGAAGAATCAAAGGGAAAAAGAGGAGTTAATGTTTGTCAGGTACTCCCTCCGTCTTTATTATTTGTCCTTCTTTCTAAAAATAGTCGTCTCAAAATATTTGTCCAGTTAGGATTTCAAGGTAAAATTTCCTATTTTTTGCCCATTTTACTCATAGTAGTAAATGTCTTGAAGATCACAAAGATCTCACTTATTGGTTAATATTATAATTGTTCAAATATCAATGAAGATTAAATAAGGGTAAAATAGTCAATAATCCTCCGTATTAATAATTTCTTAAGGGGCGTGTAAAAGTAGAGAGGACAAATAATTTGAGACGGAAGGAGTATATATCAATATTTAGAGGAGTTAAAGTTCATTGCTCGCTCGCTACAATAATTCATATGTATGCAGAATCATGATTCAAGAGCTACAATGGATCATATATATTAAGAAGCATGATTGAAGAGCTGAACTGATGTCAAGGACTCACTTACCAGTTAAACTTCAAATGCTTCTCTATTATAGCAGTTGTCGATATCGATCGGCAGGTCTCCATGTTGTAACCCGTCGCCCAAACTTTTTGTGGTCATGAACAACATACAAATAAAAATGTTAAAATTCTCCTTATGCATTTAATAATTTGAATATGGTATAGAATGGTGACACTAGTGATAAATACTATAAAAATTCTAACATATAAAGAGAGGCGTCGGGATCTGCAACCAAATTTCTTAACCATGAAAACCGTCAGTCTAAAAATATTATGTCATACCTTTTCATTCTACAGAACAATTCAAATACATGCATATAAAACTAATTGTAAAATAATATACGATAACTTTCATCATGTAAAATTTATTCAGTCTAGAAGTATTGTATGATTTCATGAGGCGAGTACGATATGTAAATAGTTGCGACTCGAAATCCACATTGAATACATTTAAAAGGCGATCTCCTTTGCAATTCGGTACCAGCTTTGATATCCATTCTGCCAAAACAGAAAAGAAGATTAACTTAGCTGGTCAAGTCAAGAAAACACTAAATAAATTATATCCTATAATAAATAAAAATTTAACATTTGGATAGTTGATTTACTTACAGGATTTCTATTGAAGTGTGCCATCAAATGCTTTGCCGAAACTTCAAAGTGCAGTATTTTTTTTTTAACACTTTTCATGGTAAGGTAAAGAGTTAAGGATAATGACAGAATATTTTAAGAGATGGTTTTCTCAATGTAGTTACCAACTTAACCACACGATTGATATTTAGAGATTATGTTGGAGAATTTATTCACATTCAAATTTGATTTGCGGTATGTATATTTTACACTTAATCACCACTACTCACGCGTTCTCCACTAATAACTAATGTAAATTGTATCTATTATTATTAGCAAAGAAAAAGAAAACTGCTTTTCCGGTCCAACTTTCCTAAACTGAGGGTCTTATCACTATCTATCTATTAAGGCTAAAGACAGGCATGACTTGATAATCATCCAAAGTATTCACTATCATCATTTATAAATCTGCAGTTTCTGGTATAACAAAAAGATTATATTATTAGTGTTTCTTGTAGATCTCTCTCTCTCTCTCTCTCTCTCTCTCTCTCTCTATATATATATATATATATATATATATGAGAGTCGATAGGAATAAAATACTCCCTATTACTCGTCCAAAAACATGAGAGAAAGATAAATACATAGGTCTCAACTCTATCCAATTCATGTTCGTTTGCGTTCATTAGTAAATCCAGTCACTATATAGCAAAACAAATGATACCTAGAAATTATCAAATACATTTCAAGGAAATTTCTAATTGAAAAGTACAAAATTCAATTCAATGTGTGTGAATTACCTCACAATCCAAGAAACTCCATCCAATACATTTCAAATTACATTAAGTGGTATGATAATGACTTCTCAACTTTCGTCATATTCCACCTGCAATTTAGCACCTGAGTTTTCAATTCAAATTCAATTCGATTTGTGTAAGTCAATATAATTCTTCGGTATTTTAAGTAGAGCAGGTAACTCGTATGGGGATGGATAAGCATTAATGAGCTAGGAATGTTAATCACCTCACATTGTGCTTTGTTGCACATAAAATCATCCACTAACTGAACTTAGACGTGGTAATGTGTGAAAAAAGGATATCCTAAGAGATAAACCTGGAGGAATTATTCCAGTCCATAAATTAGATAAATATAAAGGGATTATGCTTGAAAGCTTGCCAAAGATTCTGCATGTAGATTTATAACCAAGAGCCAAAGTAGTCATTGAATAATATTTTCAAACAAAACAGAATTGTGATAGTAATAGAGATAAGCATAATAAAAATGTAAAAGCATAAATCGAAACTCTTTAAGAGAAATAGTTCATACTGTAACTCTTATTGTTGTGGCATGTGGCAGAGAAATGGATATTACTGCTCCAATATAGACTTGTGAACATATATGATGTATTGTCTATAAATTACATGTAAACTTTCTTGAATATCGGTTCTATACAGAAAAAAGATCATTTAACCAGTTAGAACTCTGTAATACTCGTCTTTCAATGTATCTTAATTTCTATAACTACTAACCTTTTCCTTAAGATAAGTCACTGTAACTTTGCATTTTACTTGAGTATTCTCTATATTCATTGACTTGATGTATCTTTTCATGATGAGAAATTATAAAACCTGTCACAGTAGCAATATAAATAAATTAAAAAACTGAATACTGACGAGGCAAAAGTGTATAGAATTTTCCTGCCCGTGCTTTGTCAAATTATAGTATAGTTTAAGATATCGTCCCACAGAGATTGAGAAATCTATGGTACGGACCTATAATATTTTGACCACTATTTGAGAGAATCAAATTGATGAAAAGTAAGTTTGTTGTGCTTTTAATTAACTTTAACTAAAACAAAAGAACTTACGAAAGATTTTCAATTTAAAAATAGTTGGGAATCATTGAATTCACTTGATAATATTTATAATAAAAACCTCAATTTTGACATATATTTCTCTAAAGAATAATTGCTTATTGCTAATTCAATTATATTTTGCTCACAAGAAAATAATCAATTTAGGATAATCAAAATAGAAAATACTGCTTCATAATTTAAATATAAAAATATTTTTGGCTTTCAAATTTACAATCACAGAAGAAAGCTTGAAAGAAACTGTGACCACACATATTCTATGTGTAATAGACTGGTTATTTTAATACCTTAACAGTCATGAGGTCCTGATTTGAATATAAATCAGAAAATTACCTGTGCCGACATTAGAATTGCACAATTGAATGGTTAACCAACCGATAACTTAGGCATACCGACCACCATGGAGTTACTCCTGTCTAGGTGACTCTGTTTTTGTAGAGGCCTTCATGAGATATTCCGGTTGCACAATAATCTGGATATTGACCAGATCAATTGGTTAAGCATTTAATTAGTCAGATCTATGTTGGACTTATAAGGCTCCATTGCTTCACCCTCAATGGCTACGGGTAAGAAACCTTAGTTCTGAGTTTAACGTCGTCAGCTCGATGTAATAACTGCGAAACTCATCAGTCTATCATGGTTACTGATGGTTGTTGCTCAAAGTGTCCTCCAAAATACATTTTTAGCCTGTGACCATTGACTTTAAACTTGTCTCCTCCATTAATCTTCTGAATTTCAATTGCTCTATATGGAGTAATATCTGTATCAATGTAAGGACCGTCCACCTGGATTTTAATTTTCCAGGAAATAGCCTGAGTCGGCTATTGTACATAAGTACCTGATCTCCAATTTTAAAGCTTTTCTGTCGGATCAAGTTGTTATGCCATTTTTTTTATTTATAAATCTTGGCATTTTCATAAGCTTCTAGCCTCAGCTCTTCCAATTCATTAATCTGAAAAAATTTATTTTTACCAGCAGATGTTAAATCAAAATTCAGTGCTTTTAATGCCCAAAAAGCTTTATTTTCTAATTCTACAGGAAACTGGCAAGCTTTTCCAAAGACTAATCTATATTGGGATGTTCCAATTGGCGTTTTAAATTCCGTTCGGTATGCCCATAATGCATCATCTAATTTTAAAGCCCAGACTTCTCTTGACATTCCAACTATTTTTTCAAGTATCCTTTTTAATTCGTGGTTAGACACCTCAACTTGCCCTTGAGTTTGAGCATGATATGGTATTCCTGTTTTGTGAGTTACACCATATTTTGATAGCAAGGCAGAAAATTGTTTATTCATGAAATGAGTGCCTTGGTCACTAATGATAACTCGTGGTGTACCAAATTTGGTAAAAATATTTTTTTCGAGAAAATTGCACACAGTTCGAGCATCATTCTTTCTTGTGGGAATGCCTTCAACCCATCGTAAAACATAATCAACAGCTACAAGGATATATTCAAATGAATGAGATGAAAGAAACTGTCCCATAAAATCTATACCACAGACATCAAGTATCTCACATACCTGAATTGAATGCAGTGGCATTTCATCTCTTTTAGTGATGTTGCCTGTTCTCTGACACATGTCACATTGTGCAACATATGCACGAGCGTCCTTGAAAAGTGTTGGCCAGAAGAATCCAGCCTCCAAAACTTTAAAGGCTGTCTGATTTGCAGCATAATGTCCTCCAATTGCTCCATCATGGAAATGATACAAAATTTTTCTCATTTCTTCTTCAGGCACACACCTTCTAATAATATCTGCACAATATTTAAACAAGTAAGGATCATTCCACAGATAATACTTAGCATCAGATATGAGTTTTTTTCTTTGTTGGTAAGAGAGATCTTAAGGTGTCCACTTTCCAACCAAGTAATTTGCTATGTCCGCAAACCATGGTGGTTGAGTCACAACTGAGCTGACAGAAAAGATGTTCATCAGGGAATTCTTCTTTTATTTCATAAGACTCAGAATGAGGGTTCTCTAATCTAGACAAGTGGCCAGCTACTTGATTTTCGGTTCCCTTTTCATCTTTTATTTCAAGGTCAAACTCTTGCAAAAGTAAAATCTATATTAACAATCTAGATCGGACATCTTTCTTTGTTAAGAGGTATTTTAAAGCTGCATGATCAGTGAAAACAGTGACCTTTGTTCCTATCAAATAAGAACGAAACTTATCAAAAGAAAATACTACTGCCAATAGTTCTTTTTCTGTTGTGGCATAATTCAGCTGAGCTTCATTCAAAGTCCTACTGGCATAGTATATGAGACGAAAAATCTTATCTTTTCTCTGGCCTAAAACAGCCCCAACAGCTGTATTACTGCATCACACATGATCTCAAAAGGTTGGCTCCAATAAGGGGATACAACTACAGGGGCAGATGATAATTTCTCCTTAAGGCTTTCAAAAACTTCTAAACAATCACCTGAAAAATCAAACTTGACATCTTTCATCAAAAGGTTAGTCAGAGGTTTTGAAATCTTTGAATTTTTTTTATAAACCGTCTGTAGAAACCTGCATGGCCTAAAAAAACTTCTAATGCCTTTAACAGTTGTGGGAGGGGGTAATCCTGCTATAAGATCAATTTTAGCCTTATCAACTTCTATGCCTTTAGCAGTGATTTTATGTCCTAACACTATTTCTTCAGTAACCATAAAATGACATTTCTCCCAATTAAGAATCAAGTTTGTCTCTTCACATCTCTTAAGAACTAAGGTCAAATAGTGGAGACAATCTTCAAATATTTTACCAAAAAGGGTGAAATCATTCACAAAAATTTCCAAAAATTTCTCAGTCATGTCAGAGAAAATTGCAGACATGTATCGCTGAAAAGTAGCAGGTGCATTGCATAATCCAAATGGCATTCTCCTATATGTATAGGTTCCACGTGGACATGTGAAAGTTGTCTTATCCTGATCTTCTGGTTCAATTGGTATCTGGTTATACTCTGAATATCCATCTAGAAAATAATAAAAACCATATCCTGCTACTCTTTCTAGCATTTGATCAATAAATGGTAAAAGAAAATGGTCTTTTCTCGTAGCATCATTGAGACGCATGTAATCAATACAGACTCTCTATCCTATTACTGTTCTGGTAGGTATGAGTTCATTATTTTTATTTTTTATTACCGTCATACCTCCTTTCTTTGGGACCACCTGAACAGGACTTACCCAAGGGCTGTCAGAAATGAGGTAAATAATATCTGCTGTGAGAAGCTTAATAACTTCATTTTTTACCACTTCTTGCATTGCTGGATTCAATCTCCTTTGGGGTTGGACTATTGGCTTGTATCTATCCTCCATGAGGATTCTGTGTGTGCAAATTGCTGGACTAATACCTTTGATATCTGCTATAGTCCACCCTATGGCTCCTTTATGTGCTCTGAGTACTTCAATCAATTTATGTTCTTGTTCTGCAGTCAGAGAAGATGAAATTATTACTGGAAATAATTCAGGCTCAACATAAACATATTTCAAATGGGAAGGGAGAATTTTGAGTTCAATTTTTGTGTGAACTTCTTCTGATTGCATTTCATCATCTTCCTTAGAATCATGTTCCAATAATTTTGCTTCACTTTTGACTACAAGATCATCATCCTGTGTGGTTCCAGATTTGGCCAAACATCTCTTCATTGAGTCTAAAATCAATTGATCATCTTTAAATTCATCTGCAAGATCATTAATCATGTCAATTGAAAAGCAAGAAGATGATGTCTCATCTCCTGAAAATTTTAGAATATTTTGCATATCAAAAATGACTCTTTCTTCATCGACTCTTAAAATCAATTGTCCTTGATGAACATCTATGATTGCTCTGCCTGTAGCAAGAAAAGGTCTACCTAAACTTATTGGTTCATCAGGACATTCTTCTATTTCAAGTACTATGAAATCTACAAGGAAAACAAACTTTTCAACTCTCACTGAACATTTTCAATTATTCCCTTAGGTTTCTTAGTACTTTGATCTGCAAATTGAAGGGAACAACTGTATTTTTCATCTCACCAAGATCCAATTTCCTAAAAATAGAAAATGACATCATATTAATTGAAGCTCCAGAATCACACAGTGCTTTTTCAAAATGTAATCCTCCCAAGTTACATGGAATTATAAAACTTCCTGGATCACCGAGCTTTTGTGGTAGTTTATTTTGAAGTATAGCACTGCATTTTTCAGTAAGCATTACCACAGAAACTCCTTCCAATTTTCTTTTGCTTGACGAGATTTCTTTTAGAAATTTGGCATATGAGGGCATTTGCAACAAAGCATCAGTAAAAGGAATATTAATGTGAATTTGCTTTAAAATTTCCAAAAACTTTGCAAATTGATTATCAAGCTTTTCTCTTTTCATTTTTTGTGGAAAAGGAATTGTCACAGGGAGAGTAGTCAGTTTTTCAATATTTTTTTCTTTTTTCTGTACTTCTTTCTCTTGTGACAGTTCACTGGGTGTTTCAACATTCTTACACTTGTCTACTTGTTCCTCTGGCTGGTTCTTTTCCTGTTTGTCAGCATATGGATCATCAAGATTCTTACCTGACCGTAAGGCGATGGCCTTAAGGTGTTCTTTTGGATTTTTCTTTGTATTGCTTGGTAAGGGTCCTTGAATCTTTTCTGACATAAGAATTGCCAATTGGCTTACCCGAATTTCCAAATTCTTAAGGGCAGAATTTTGGCTTTCCATTTTCTCGTCAGTGGCCTTAATGTACTTGTACAAAAGGTCGTCATTTATGGACTTGTTGAGGCCTTTGTTGATATGGAGCTGCTTGCTGATATGGCCTGAAATTCGGTTGCACACGATTTTGATTCTGGTATCCGGGTGGTCCTTGTACATGTTGCTTCTGGAAGCTTTGAGAATTCTCAGCACCATTTGGATTGCTCCATTGAAATCCAGGATGTTTTTGTGCCATTGGACTTCCAAAAGAATACGGCTTGTACCCAATGACATTGGCATGTTCATCATTCTGATTTTTTGCTTGGCATTCATGGTTTAGATGGTTTCCTCCACATATGTCGCAATTCTCAGACTGGCTTGGTTGTTGTGTATTAACCTGAAAAGATTCAAACTTTTGTGCCAAAGAAACAATCTATTGTGTTAGTGTAATTAAAGCATCTGCATGATTTACTGTAGCAGCTCTTTTTATTACTACACGATCAGATGGCCATTGAATAGCGTTTTCAGAAATTTCATTCAATAATTGCAATGCTTCAACAGTGGTTTTGCCCATTATGGAACCTCCTGCAACTGCATCTATCACATTTCTAGAAGATGGTTTTAGCCCGTGATAGAAAATGTACAGCTGCATATATTCAGGAATGTCATGATGTAGACATTTTGTTAATATTGTTTTTAATCTTTCCCATGCTTCATAAACTGACTCAGTGTCAGTCTGCAAGAAATTAGAAATATGTTATTTTAACTTTGTTGTTTTAGCAGGGAAAAAATATTTATTTAAAAATTTCTGAGTCATCTGGTCCCATGTAGTAATAGAACCTTGAGGTAAACTCCGCAACCAAGTCTTGGCCTCTCCTTTTAAAGAAAAAGGAGATAGCCTTAATTTGATTGCTTCAGGAGCTACTCGATCCATTATATTTAGCAGTTTCAACTAGTTCCAAGAAATCAATTAAATGACTGTGTGGATCTTCACTTGGATATTATTATAAGTTTTATAATAAATGACTGACGAGGCCAAAGTGTATAGGATTTTCCTGCTGATGTTTTGTCAAATTATAGTATAGATTAAGATATCGCCCCACAGAGATTGGGAAATCTATGCTACAGACCTATAATATTTTGACCACTATTTGAGGGAATCAAATTGATGAATAGCGAGTTTGTTGTGCTTTTAATTAACTTTAACTAAAACAAAAGAACTTGCGAAAGATTTTCAATTTAAAAAGAGTTGGGAATGATTGAATTCACTTGATAATATTTATAATAAAAACCTCAATTTTGATATATATTTCTCTAAAGAATAATTGCTTATTGCTAATTCAATTATATTTTGCTCACAAAAAAATAATCAACTAATAACACTCTGTGAGGTTATGTAAATTAATTGAGTTATTACAAGTGACAGTTAAACCGAAATACTTTCCTTGCCTGAATTGGGCTAAAAAGTAGTGAAAACTTCGTGAGAATATTTTTACTAAAAATCAATAATCTTGCCTACAACAATTCCTCCGTGAGAATTAAAACTGAGGCAAGCAAACCTACGGACTAGAAATAGTAGATTACTAAAAATTCCTTTCGCTCTACTTATTTTATTCATCAGTTATCACATATTAATTTTGCTCCGTGAGAATTATAAAATTAATATGATAATAACCGCGAGATAAAATATGTAAGAGTGATAGTAACAGGTAAGAAATATCCAAAACGGTCAAGATTAGGTATGATTATCTACCTAAATATTATAGAGAGTGTTGTTTGCAAGGCCATAGTGATGATGAATGTCGTGTTCTACATCCTCAACTCTGTGTAGACAAGTTGAAAGTTCCTGTTAATGTTGAAGTAAAGGAAATTCACATGTTCAAGACAAGGAGCAAGGAGTACGAGTTGTTGACAAGGGAAAAGGTGTGGTGCAAGCTGCTAGCAATCAAGAAGGTAGAAGAAATATTAGGGTTCATCCTAATAGGGACCCAAACGCATGGAAGGTAGTTGGAAAAAAGAATCATGTTTTTGATAAGGAGACGGGGCAGATTAACGTCTCAAAAAATAATTTTGCTGCGTTGGAAGATATTGAGGAAGATGGTGAGATCGTGGCTGCGTCTATTGATGGTGTTGATCGTGTTAATGATGGTGGAGTTATTGTTAAGAATAAGGAGGTGCAAATTGTTAATGAGGTGATGGAATAAACTCGTACAAATAATGAAATAGATGCAGTGGCTAATGAAGCCGGGGGTAAGCAGCTTGCAATTAAGGAAGCTCAAAAAGTTGTAGAAAATAATAATCGTATGTCGTCCCAGGGATTTAATACCACAGCAGCAGGGAATGTCAATTCTGGGAATTTACAAAGTATTAAAGTTGTGGGTAATCAAGGTGCAATGGGTGACGTGGATAATGCAGGTAATGATGGGAATTTACAAGGAGTTAAAGCTGTGGTAAACATTGACACAAAGAAGCGGGGTATGAATGCATGTAATGACACGATGGGTAATAAAGCTGGGAGAGTTGCAGTGGGTAATGATGTTGTGGGCTTTGACGTAATTAATGATACACAAAGATTGTTGAATGTGTATATGGCGTCTGATGTTGGAGGGCTGTTTAATATTAAAGGCGCAGTTAATGCTTTTCCGGCTGAGCACATTGAAGCTGGGAGATCAAATTTGGGTGTAGGTAATGCTGCATTAAAGCTGGGAGCTGGACAAGCAATTAATTTGATCGAGCAACCTGTAGGTGCTGAGTTTAATGCAGTTGGTGGCAGTCAAAAGCGTGTGAATGATAAGCCGTTTTTGTGTCTGAGTTACCTGTGGGTTCAAAATTTAATGATGAGTGTGGTGTTAACAAATTTAATGTAACACTGAATACAGAGGAACATTCTATTCCGTCTCAGAATTCTCTTTGGGAAGAAGCGTGTCCTAATTCTTCCAAAAATCTGATTGTTGCTTCACAACAGTACCCGTCTCCTAAGCATAGCGGGAATGCCATGGAATTAATTTCCCAGAAGGTTTCTACTCAACAAGTTCGTATTCATAAGGATGTGCAAAATTTTTTGGCGTCTAAGCAGATTGTGCGTGATTTGAATATGGAGGCTCCAGCGCCACATAATGATATTGTTCCAGCTGGAGGTGTGTTATCTGATGCAAATACAAATTATTCTCTTTCCACATTAAACAAGGAGCTGTTGATCAAAACTCTAAATGAGAAGCAGGCGACAGAGAGATTGGAAGCTGCTAACTCGGAGTCATTCAAACGTTTGCCTTCGGATGATGAACTCATTGCCAACATGAGTGATTTACCCAACATAATTACCCCTATGCCAGCTATGATTTGTCATTTGCAAGATGGTCCTCTTAGCCCGGGCAGATTGTTAGAGGAGGAAGATAATGAGTCTACAGCGCATAATTTCAACGAGGCAGCAGCTAGGGCGGATATATCTCCTAGAAAACAAACTAGCAGGGTGAGCCCTTTGAATGCGTTGGAGAAGCCAAGTGAAAATAATGAGCAGGTGAAGACTTTGAAGAAGCAGAGGCGGACAAAGAAAGACCTTGCTATTGCTCTACAGCGAGTTCAACCTTCGAGGTCCGTCTCGACAAAAAAGAATTTATTGATGGATAAAGATTTGATATGGAACATTAGGTCGGTCAAGACCAAAAAAACTTTTCAGCATCTTACAACAATGCATAATAGATATAAATTCAATTTTGTGGGGTTGATGGAACCATTTCAAGCAGCTAGACATATTGATCGGTATAGAAGGAGATTGGGGATGCCGTTTACTATTGCTAATTGTAGTAATAAGGTGTGGGTGTTTGTTAATGATGGGTTTGATGTGACTGTAGTTCAAGATCACGTTCAACATCTCACTTTGAACTTGTATAGTCAGGAACTAGATCAAGATTTCTTGTGCACGTTTGTTTATGCTAAATGTTCAGGTGTTGAAAGAATTGATTTGTGGGATTCTTTATATTCATTGTCCGAGGGTGTTGATAAACCTTGGATGGTGGGTGGCGATTTCAATGTGATTCTTTCTGATGAAGAAAAATATGGTGGGCTACCAGTGCTTCTCCCAGAGTATGAAGAATTTGCCAACATGATTGCGAATTGTGGGCTTATTGATTTAGGTTATATAGGCAGCGTGTTTACATGGTGGAATGGTCGCTTTGATGATGAGTTTATTCTTAAACGACTTGATAGATGCTTGTGTAATCAAGAGATGAGGGAGTATTTTACTTCCATTGAGGTGGAACATCTTCCTAGAGTTGGCTCGGATCACGCCCCTTTGCTTTTGTCTTGTAAAATTGATATGCGTACTATAGTCAAACCTTTTAGGTTCTTAAATATGTGGCTACAACATGCTGAATTTTTGGATGTGGTGCGCCAATGTTGGGGTGATCGTGTGGAGGACAGTCATTTTTTTAAATTTCACTCCAAGTTGAAGAAGTTGAAGGTGGTACTTTCAAGATGGAGTAAAGACACATTTGGCAATATTTTTGATAGAATTAAATCTCTTGAAGACGTTGTTAAAATTCATGAATTATAATTTCAAGATACTCCTAGTGCAGCTAACAGAGAGGCGCTTAAGAGAGCTGAGGCTGAATTAATTAAATATCATGCTCTGGAAGAAGATTTTTGGAGGCAAAAAGCAGGTATGCAATGGTTTCAAGAAGGTGATAAAAATTCCAGATTTTTTCATGCTCATGTCAAAGGTAGAAGAAACAAGCTCCAGGTGTATAGAATTAAAAATAGATGGGGTAATTGAATTAATTCTAAGGAGACAATGGCGAATGGGGCTGCTTATTTTTATGAACAAAAATTTAAGCAGGATGAAGAGCCTTCGAATTTTGATCTTCTTATGCATGTTCCTTCCATGGTCTCTGAGGCGCAAAATGATGATTTAATTAAGGCTCCTTCTTTAGATGATGTTAAGAGGACAGTGTTTGGCCTGAATGGTGATAGCGCAGCTGGTCCGGATTGTTTCAATGGTAAATTCTTTCAGGTTTGTTGGGACATTATTGGTGAAGATCTCACCTTATTAGTGAAAGCTTTTTTCTCCGGGCAATTTTTACCTAAGTATATTACTCACACTAATTTGGTTCTTTTATCTAAGAAAAATGATGTTGCTACTTTTTCAGACTTAAGACTAATTAGTTAGAGTAATTTCATTAATAAGGTGATTTCTAGAGTTATTCATGATCGACTTGCTCCTATTCTTCCTGCTCTAATTTCTCCTACTCAGGCTAGTTTTGTGAAGGGTAGGAGTATTATTGAGAATGTGTGACTAGCTCAGGAGATTGTTCGTGATATAAATAAGAGGGTCAAGGGATGCGAATGTGGTCATTAAGCTGGATATGATGAAAGCTTATGATCGGGTCCCGTGGTTATTTCTCTCTAAAGTTTTAATGAAGATGGGTTTTTGCCACGCCTTTGTTGATATGATTTTCAAGTTGGTGAGCAATAATTGATATTCAGTTCTTTTTAATGGTCAGGCCACTGGTTTTTTCCATTCTTCTCGGGGTTTAAAGCAAGGTGATCCGCTTTCGCCTTCACTTTTTATCCTAACTGCTGAGGTGCTTTCTAGAGGTATGAATTCTGTTTTTCAGAATAATTTGTATAAGGGGTATCAAATGCCTAAGTGGAGTAGTCCTTTCATCAATCATTTGTCGTATGCCGATGATACAATTTTATTCACTTCTGCAGACAATAATTCTTTGAGGTTGGTAATGGGTGTGTTGGGTGCTTATGAAGAGGCCTCGGGGCAGCGTGTTAATAAAGAAAAAAACGTCATTTATCTTCACAATAATGTTGAGGAGGAGGAGGTTGGTCAGCTGGTGCAAGGTATTACGCAGATTTCTATTGGTAGTTTTTCTTTAAATTATTTGGGTTGTCCCATTTTTTATGAAAGGAGGAAAAATGATTACTACAATGATATTTTTGATAAAATTATGAGGAGGCTTCAATCTTGGAAGGCCAAGATGCTATCATTTGGAGGTCGTGCAGTTTTAATCAAATCTGTGCTACAGAGCTTGTCAATTTATTTGTTGTCAGCCATAGATCCTCCAACTTGTGTCATTAATAAAATGCATAAACTGTTTGCTAATTTTTTCTGGAGAAATTCTCAGGAAACTTGGTGCAGGCATTGGGCTTCTTGGGACACTCTTTGTCTTCCTCCAGGTGAGGGAGGACTTGGTTTTAAATCACTCTATGATGTCTCTATGGCATTGTTTAGTAAATTATGGTGGAATTTTAGAACAAAATCATCATTGTGAGGCACTTTCATGGCAAATAAATATTGCAAGAAGCTTAATGCAGTTGTTGTTCAATATACGGATGGGTCATATGTTTGGAAAAAAAATGCTCATGGCTAGAGATCGTTTTGATCAACAAATTTTTTGGCAAGTCAAGTGTGGAAATTCGCATTTTTGGTATAATAATTGGAGTGGTTTGGGTGCAATTCATAAGCTTCTTCCTGCTGGTTGGATGGTTGATGGATGTTTTAATTTAGTTGAGGATTATGTTGATGGTAATGGTTGGAATGAAGAGCTAGTTCGAGAAAAAGTCCCGGGTTTTATTGAAGATCATAGTTTGAATTTGCCTTCTATTATTCAGAGAGGTGGCCATGATAAATCTTGGTGGAAATTGACTCCTAATGGTAAGTTCTCTGTTAATTCGGCATGGAATTTTATTAGGCAAAAAGGTGTGTTGAATGATTGTTACAAGAAGATGTGGGTGAAAGGCCTGCCGTTTAAAATTTTATTTTTAATATGGCGCTTGTGGAAGTTTAAATTACATTTGGATGATGCGCTTAATAAGATGGGTTATTGCTTTACCTCGAGGTGTTATTGTTGTAGAAGTCCCAGGGAGGAAACTATGGAGCATGTGTTCTTTACAAGTCTGTATGCAAAGAGATTGTGGGATTTCTTTGCATCTGTTGCATGCATCTCACTTGTTAATTGTACTCTGCGACAAGGGATTTTAAAGTTGTGGGCTGCTCGCGCTAGACCATGCTCGAAGCTGTTATTGAATGCTGCTCCTTCAGTTATTGTGTGAGAATTTTGGAAGCGTCGCAATAAGTTAATGCATGGAGGTCAAGTGTCGTATGCGCGCCTTGAATTTGAGGTGACTTCTACTCTTCAAAATCTACTGATTACAGTGTGTCCAGGTATGAAAAATCCGTCGTTGTCATGGGTTGCTATGGTGGATCATTTAAGAACTTTTGTGCCGAGATTGCGACATACTTTGGTGAGTTGGAGTCCTCCACATATTGGGTGGTACAAATGCAACACTGATGAAGCTTGTCGTGGGAATCCGGGGTTGGGTTCATTTGGTTTTTGTGTTAGAAATTCTACAAGTGACATAGTGAGGGCTGTGGCCAAACCTTTGGGAGTTTGTACAAATGTTTTCGCAGAGGCTAAAGCAATTCTGGAAGCGATGCGATGCTGCTTAGCTTTTAATTTAGTTCCTACTATTTTGGAGACGAACTCCCTGCTTTTGAAGAATATTATAGAAGGTAGTTGGGATTCCCCGTGGGCAATTTCAAGTGTTGTAGACGATATACATTCGATCATGGGGTGGCAATTTAAAATCGTCCACATATTTAGAGAAAGGAATAAACTTGCGGACTATCTTGCTAATAAGGTGTTGGATGATGGGGGTGAATTGTTCTACACTAGTTTTAATGAGTTTTCTATCAAGGGAAGGCAAATAATTAATTTGCACAAGGCTCAATGTCCATCAATTCGTTCAAGGGTGGTGAAAAGATGATGGGTGAAAGGTATATGAGGACACTGGATGTTTTTTATACTCATGTTGTTTCTTGTTTTGCAGGTACAATGGAGGCTGTTCTAGGCTTAAGTTCTTGTTCTCTGATGGCACAATTCTGCGTAAATATTTTCAGGATTGTTGAGTATACAAGGTTTTGTATAAAATCACTGATGAAGAGGTCTGCATTAACGTGTTTTGCTCCAGAAAATCAACATCATGCAGTAGGTTCGAGGGAGGTGGCAGTTGGAACTGTTCTAACGGTTTTTGCACCTTTCTTGCACCTGTTTCAACCTGATGTGTGGGACTATTTTTGCTATAATTCCCAGTTGATGGCATTGCTTTTGAGGTTAGGTGCAGGTTCAATGAAGGTGAGGACTGCTGGTTTTACAATGCGACACATTGGTACATGGAAAAGAGGGCCTGAATCTATGACTATTGATCTTAGAAGTCGTCTTTGTTGCCCGTTATTGCTTCAAATTAAGTCAGCTGCTAGTTTTGTGTTAATTTTGTTATTTGAGCAGCTGGGCTTTTCGTTGGTCATTGTTCCAAGATTTTTCAATGATGAGCTGCATATCTTTCATGAGAAACAAGAAACTACATTTGTAACTTCTTCAGCGGGCTTTAAGCGCGTGTTTGTTTGCATACATTATCGCTGGACCCTAAGCTGCTTCTTCTTGCAGCGTTGCTATTGGTTTTGGCATCAGTTAATTCAATTGCGAGGCTCAACTCTAATCCTACTGAATACATCATCGCTGGACTTTATGCTGCTTATCAAAATTCTAGTTGCAGGGTTGCTTTTTGGGCTGCATCGTAACTGCATGAGGTCCTGCACATGTAGAAAAGAAGTTACAAGTTATTACATTAATTTAATTAGAACTTTTAGCCTAGTTTTTGCTTGGTACAATGTAGTGTGCTATTTTAATTTATCGTATTCTTCTTTAATGGTGGTATTAGCACTTGGTGCTCAACCCATTGAGAGGAATATGGTAAAAAGAAATAGTACACTTTATAGGCTAGATTACATAGCATTTATTTCTACTTTATTTTCTTGTAAGATATTTTTATTGTTTTGTATTATTATTAATAAAATTAGCCGCTAAGCTACTAGTTTAGTGGTATTTGCTAAAAAAAATAAAAAGAATAATAAAACTAACATTCCCGCACAGTGTAAAATATGAAATAGATAATTTCAGGCCAATATTAAAACTGAGATAAGTATTATAAATATATCAAGCTTCATCAACTATCCCAACAAAAAGGAATTACTCCATTATAGATTGTAAAAAGATAAAAAAGAAATTTAAAAGACTTATATTAAAACTAGGAGTATTTTACTACTAGCAAAAGAAAGACAAGAGGAAGAGCAACTTTAAAGAGTAATAGCTATTCTATGACTTGATTATCAACTACGGGAGCGTTTTCCTCTATTTATAGAAAATCAATTCTTCATTAAGTCTTATAATGTCAAGTGATGAAGATGTGTAGCAAGTTCCTTGCATACGTAAAGTTTTCAAATGCCAACTGATAAAGATGTTTAGCAAGTTCCTTGCATAATGACATGGATATGTGAAGTCTTCTTTTGCTCCTTCATTTGTTTTAATTCCAATATTCTTTTATTAAATGTGTAATTCCACATAAAAAATGTATAATAGGAGCAAATATTGTAGCCAAGATATATAGCAACTTTCTTGCATAGTGAGGAAGACATGTCATGAATTTCTTGCAATTGATGTTGATACGTAGATATCTTCTCTTTTTCTAGCTTCTTTATTTTCTCTTTCCAAGTATTCTTTTCCATGCAATATTTGTTAGAAAATATAGGAGAATTGAATATATTTATTCATGCTTTTATTTAAAATATATATTTTTATATAAGAAAATACATGAATAAATTATATTCATCAAATACTATTGAGATGACATTCATAATCAACAATAATTTACCTCATGAGTCATTCTTTTGATAGATCAACTATGATTGTTTTACGTCTATAACATATAAGGAATAAATGGAGAAAGTTTTCGAGCCACATTTACAATATTGGCACTCAAGACTTGCAACAAAAGAAGGGATGGCATATTTGGATGTCAGATCCTGAGGAAGTAATACACAAAGTGAAGTTATACATAAAAAGAATTGGTAAGTTCAGTTTAGAGTTCGAGAATGATCAAGATAAGAATGGAGTACTTTGTTTTTCAATTCAAAAGAATAGATAAAATTTGAGTTATTTTCTTCCCCAATTCTAAAGTTTAAACCACACGGTTAAAACATGAAGTTCTGGTTTAACTACCCACGTTCTTATCAAACTACCCATGTTCTTATCCATTACCCACATTCTTTCATTAACTTTTCATCACAAAGATAGGGGAAATTTTTTTTGCTAGTTTTTGAAACTAACTAATATGTCCGAAGTGTCCCATCTAGCCTCCAGAGTGAGCTTCTCGAACCAAAAGCTCTCTCCACGATGACATAGGTACACAAACCCTCCCATTCTTAAAGAGGTAGCCATCGTGCCACTGATATTTCTCAACCCTTCAGCCACTCAAGATTGCGTCACAGACGCTTTTCAGCTTGGGGTCATCTTCATACATTGATTTAATGCTTTCGAATCCCATGAGTCTCGAGGCGAGAGTTGTCGCTAAGGAAAATTTCCTTGCTAGCGTATCTGACACGACCCGGAATCCGGTTAGGCCATTTTTTCTATGAAACTTCTTCAAAACCCCATTTATACACCTTATATACTCCATATAAACCCACCCACCTTCTCCATATTCTCTCAAAACACCATCAAAAACTCAACTTTTTCCCAATAAAGATTCAATCTTTACACAAAATCCTCACTTGGGTATTCAAGAAAAGCTCCAAAACATGTCAAACAACAACAATAATCAATCATCTTTTTGGCAATTCAGTGATCAACTTCGTTTACAAAACAACAACTTAACAAATCTTTCATTAAATGATTCAATTTGGAGCAATAATTATGTATCCAAAAAGCCTGAAAATAGAAGAAACTTTGATATCAACAACAACAATTCGATAAATAGTAACCCCATCAAGTCAAATTACAATCTTTTTAGTAACAATGGTTGGAAAGTTGAAGAAAAAGAGTTCTTGAAGTTGGTTTAAATGGTGGATTTAATAAAGGGATTTATTCAAATCAAGTTTTGAATTTTAATTATAGTAGTAAAGGTACTAACAATATTGCAGTAGGTACTACAAACAAGAAGATTGGTAAAGGTGAAGATGAATTGGGTGGTTATGGAATTAATAGAAGTGTTAAGAAGAATAATAAGATTAATAAGGAGAGTAATAAAGATGAGAAATTGAATGGTGTTTGATAAAAGGTTTAAGACTTTGCCACCAGCTGAATCTTTACCAAGAAATGAAACAATTGGTGGATATATTTTTGTTTGTAATAATGATACTATGGCTGAAAATCTCAAAAGGGAGCTCTTTGGTAAGTTTTTTTTGTTTTTAGTTGTTTTTATATATTGTTCTTGATTGGTATTTTTTTATGTTTGATGTTTGTTAATTTTTTACCAATAGTTAGAATATGTTGTTTTGAATGGAGGGGTATGCCTGATTTGATAGAAATGGTTTTTTTAATAGCACGTTGTGGTCGGGCTAGTTGGCACGCACCTCGACTAATTTGGAGTGACTTTACTTGTACCTAGTACCTCCCACTAGCACATGTATCGATGGACTATGTCCACCAAGGCCCACCTAGTGTTTTTGTCTCCATTGGGATTTGGACTTGAGACCGTATAGTTCTTAACACACTCCAACTTCCTCTCATATGCCATCAAACACAATCAAATATGAACCATAGAACTATTGACAATATAGTCTCATAAATAAAAATTATTTACTCCAAGCGTGTGAGAAAAATATGGAAATAATTTAAAAAGAAGTAGATATAATCGGGTTGGAAAAAACTAGAAAGATAAGTGTAAACTTTTAAAAGCCCATTTAGCCAAGCTGTCAAAATCACCTTATTTTGAGAAGTGTTTTTTATCAAAAGTGCTTTTCAAAGAAGTGTTTTACGAGATAAGCAATTTGTATTTGGCCAAATTTTAGAGAAGTGTTTTTGTTATTAATTTGTGTTTGACCAATATTTAAAAAAAATTACCAAATTACGAAAATGAATATATAATAATTTTAATTTGAAACCCGTATCTCCAACGTCTCTTGGTCATGGAACGGGACGGATGTTGCATGGTGCCTACAGTGACTATGTCGTAGGGAAAAGGTCAGACCCAACATTCGGCTATGCAACTTGTCAAGGGGCTCAAGAAGGGGGAACCAATATTCATAGCAACCCTTGCAAGCTTAGAGAATGATGGTGGTGAGCCAGAGATATTGCCACCTTGCATAGAGAAGTTGCTCGAGGAAAATTAAACAAAGGCGTTATGCCCAAGGAGCTGCCTAAGCACTTACCTCCGAGACGCGAGGTGGACCACAAGATCGAGTTGGAGCCAGGAGCTAAGCCACCTGCATTTTCCCCATATGGGATGGCACCACCCGAGTTGGAGGAGCTTAGGAAACAACCGAAGGAGCTACTAGATGCTAGCCATATCCGCCCATCGAAGGCACCCTTTGGTGCACCGGTATTGTTCCAGAAGAAGAATGATGGATCATTGCACCAATGCATAGACTACCGGGCGCTCAACAAGGTCACAATGAAGAATAAGTACCCGATCCCGCTCATTGCTAACTTGTTCGACAGACTTGGACAAGCCAAATACTTTACCAAAGTGGATCTTTGCAAGGGCTACTACCAGGTTCGTATTGCAGAAGGGGATGAGTCGAAGACAACATGCGTGACGAGATACGGAGCCTTTGAGTAGTTGGTGATGCCCTTCGGCTTAACCAACGCACCTGCTACATTTTGCACTCTTATGAACAAAAAATTTCATCCCTACCTTGATCAGTTCATGGTGGTCTACTTGGACGATATAGTAATCTATAGCAACACCTTGGAGGAGCACGTCCAGCACTTAAGGAAGGTTTTATAAGTCTTGCGTGAGAATGAGCTATACATCAAGCGGGAGAAGTCCGAGTTTGCTTAGTTGAAAGTGCATTTCTTGGGGCATGTCATTAGTAACGGTGAGTTACGCATGGACGAGGCTAAAGTACGAGCTATCCAGGAATGAGAGGCACCAACTAAGGTAACCGAGTTGAAATCTTTCCTTGGCCTTGTCAACTACTATCGTCGGTTCATTAGTGGCTATTCAGCCAAGGACGTACTACTGACTGAGTTGCTGAAGAAGAATAAGTCGTGGGATTGGACGGAGTATTGTCAACATGCGTTTGAAGGCCTTAAGGCAACGATAATGGAGGAACCAGTCTTAGCATTGCCAGAATTTGCCAAGACGTTCGAGGTACATACAGATGCTTCAGACTTTGCCATTGAGGGTGTATTGATGCAAGATAGGCATCCTATAGCCTTTGAGAGCCGCAAGTTGAATGACACGGAGCGGTGCCACACAGTGCAAGAGAAGGAGATGACGCTATTGTGCAATGCCTACGCACATGGCGACATTATTTGTTTGGGTCTAAGTTCGTGGTCAAGACAGATAACGTGGCCACTAGCTATTTTCAGACACAGAAGAAGCTCACACCAAAGCAGGCTAGGTGGCAGGATTTCTTGGCCGAGTTTGACTGCGTGCTAGAATATAAGCCAGGCAAAGGAAACATTGTGGCCGATGCCTTGAGTCGGAAAGCCGAATTTGCTGCCATCACTTCAGCAAGTTGTGACATTCGCAAGGCTATTAAGGAGGGTATGCAGCATGACCCGGCAGCCAAGCAGCTCATGGAGTTAGCCACCCAAGGCAAGATAAGACGTTTTTGGGTGGAAGATGGACTATTGCTTACCACGGGACGGAGGGTCTACGTGCCTAAGTTTGGAGACATCAGGCGGAACATCATAAAAGAGAGCCATGATACTATGTGGGCCGGTCATCCAGGCCAACGTTGCATGAGGGCCTTAGCTGAGTCGGTCTACTACTGGCCCCGCATGCGGGATGACATAGAGTGTTATGTGCAGACTTGTCTTGTGTGCCAACAGGATAAGGTTGAGCAGCAGAAGCCAGGAGGATTTTTGGAACCACTACCCGTTGCAGAGCATCCATGGGAGAGCGTGACTATGGACTTTATCACATCCTTGCCGAAGTCCGACGGTTACAACATTATTATGATGGTCGTGGACAGATTTTCGAAGTATGTCACTTTTATGCCCGCCTCAGCCAGTTGCACCGCTAAAGAAGCCGCCAAGTTATTCTTCAAGAACGTGGTGAAGTGTTGGGGCTTATCGAGACACATTATTTACAACTGAGACCCTCGCTTCAGTGGAAATTTCTGGAGGGAGCTATTTGAAATGCTTGGTACGGAGCTGCACTTTTCTACAAGCTTCCATCCGCAGACAGATGGACAAACAGAATGGATCAATGCCTTACTGGAGTGCTACCTGAGGCATTATGTGAGCGCACATCAGAAGGATTGGGCAAGACTCTTGGACATAGCCCAATTCTCTTACAACTTGCAGCGGAGCGAGTTCACGGGGCGAACGCCATTTGAGCTAGCCACTGGACAACAACCACAAACTCAACATTCACTACCTGCAACATTCGAAGGCAAGAGTTTGGGGGCTTATCATATGGCCAAGGGCTGGGAGGAGCAGCTTGATACTGCCAAGTCCTACTTGGACAACGCAGCTAAGAGGATGAAGAAGTTTGCAGATCGTAAGGGGCGTCCCATAGACTACAAAGTTGGAGACATGGTGATGGTGAAGTTTAACCCGAGGCAATTCAAGTCACTACAGGGCATGCACCAAAATTTGATGCGCAAGTACGAGGGCCCATTCAAGATAATTGCCATGGTGGGCAAGATTTCTTATAAGCTTGAGTTGCCACCACATCTTAAGATCTATCCTGTCTTCCATGCCAGCATGCTCAAGTCATACCACGAAGACAAGGATGATTCGAGCAGGAGCCAGTCGAGTCGTGCTCCTATCACTATCACTACCTCGCATGATCGAGAGATCGAAGCTATTATTGACTACCAAGCCATACGGAAATAGGGACAAAAGGCCACGACCATGTTTCTGGTACATTGGAAGGGACAAGCACCAGAGGAGGCCACATGGGAGAGGTATGAAGACTTGTGGCAATTCAAAGACAAGATCCGAGAGTTTATGCAGCAGCATTGCGCTGTGGTCGTCACAACATTAGGTGGGGGAGAGTGTGATGACCCGCCACATCATCATGCCACGTAGGCGCCATTTGGCGCATAGCTTTGCCATGTGGAAGCTTACATGTAAAGGAGCCTAGCACTTAATGAAATATTCTAGAGAGGTGGTGAAGAGCTTGCCCTAGGAAGACTCTAGATCCTTATGGATTTGTGTGGGAAGAATATCTTGGAATACCTTGGAATATTCTAGCTAGGAAGATTATTAAAGAGAGGAACTTCTTTGTAAATATGGAGGGACTTGTAGAATAATTATTATGTGCACACTAGTCCCTATGAGAGTAGTATAAATAAGGGGGCATTCATTTGTAAACCATCAAGCAATCCAACAACAATCTTTCAAATAATAAAAAGCTTCCTTTGGCAATCTCTCTTGTTCTTTTCCATTCTCTTAGTGATCCTTAATAATCTCGCCTGACTTGGCATAGCAAGATCGTGAGCAAATTGTCAAGTGCCGCACGATTCGCTTACTTCAAAACTAAGGTCGTGGCAATTTGATGTATAACATTATCCTGGTACCAAAAAATGAAACCAAACGGTGGGATAGAACCTATCCCTGGATTATCTAATCCTATACGTCCAACCAAACGAGCAGGAATACAACTCCTACCTTCTTGCTTTCATTATACTACTCTTCGTAATTTACTTTATTGTTTGTGACCCCTATAAATTTATCTATTTAATCTAGAGTGCAAATTTTAGGCATAACCTAAAGTACATAAAATCAATATAAATACTATCAAATCAAAAATAATAGCCACAATAATAATACAGTAATAACAATAATGTCAAGAAAAGAAATAGAAAAGCCAATTCACATACAATTTCCAGATGATTATTGTAGTCCACAAATAACTATACTCAGCTTCAACCAACCATAGAGTATATTCTAAGAATATCGTTATATTTTTGGTCCAACTAAACCATTAAAAATAGTCCACAATCACATGTCAATTCAACAAAATAATAAAACCAAATAGAGCACTTTGATTGGTGTGTACATGATCCATATTTTTCGACCCCTTAACTATACTTTTCCATATTTTTGCGGCGACGCGAAATCTTTGGGTCCCTATCATAAAAACAACGCCTTTTCTCCTGAATTACCAAAAAAAAATAAACTTTCCTTCTTTGTTCTGCCAAGGTATGTTTTATGTTTCGAGGCCGATCTACAATTTAAATCTTGTGCATGTCTGTATTATGTGTGTATGTTGTATATGTAAAGTGGTAGATTTAAAGTCCCATTTTGCTTTCTTGTAAAATGGTGGTGATATATATAGCTATATCTGAAAATTGGCTAAAAATTGAAATATAGTAACATGTTTTGTAAAATGTACTTGGTATGTAAAAAAGTTGGAATCTTGGGGTTTAATTCAGTAAATTTATTGGATCTGAATGTGATATATGAAAAATTGGATTAGGTGATTTTTTACTATCTGCCTAAGCATTGGTTGTCAGAGGTACTCGGTATCTGTGTTGGTGGGAGGTTGCAGGTACTTGGTGAAGTAGTCGAGGTGTGCGCGAGCTGGATTAGACACTGTAGTCATAAAAAAGGATATTTGGAATAGGATTAAACAATGTCTGAAAATTGGCTAAAAATGGAAATATAGTAATATGTTTTGTAAAATGTACTTAGTATGTAAAAGAGTTGGAATCTTGGGGTTTAATTCAGTAAATTTATTGGATCTGAATGTTTGTATTAGTGGTGATATATAAGGTAGATATATGAAAAATTGGATTAGGTGATTTCGCATGGTGTGCACATGCCTTGGTTGGCAGAGTTACTTGGTACCTATGCTGATGGGAGGTTGCAGGTACTTGGTGAAGTAGTTGAGGTGTGCGCGAGCTGGCTCGGACACTATCCTCATGAAAAAAGGAGATTTGGAATGGGATTAGACAACTTTTGAAATTTGGCTAAAAATTAAAATATAGTAGTAACAGGTTACTTACTATGTAAAAAAGTTGGGATTTTGGGGTCTGATTCAGTAAACTCATTGGATCTGAATGTTTGGATTAGCATCATCTCCTTATGTTGTTCCCCACTCTATTTGGACAAAGAAAGGGGAAAAAAAAATACTACTGTAGGTGATTTCTTACAATATGCTATTACTCGTACTTTTGCGAGAAGTAGTTGAGGTGTGAGCAAGCCGGCTCGGGCACTGCGCCAAAAAAAATTGGATTAAGATTAGACAACTTGTGAAACAAAGGAAAGTAAGTTATTAACGATTGGTTGTTGACCGAATTGCCGTTGACTAGATATTCTTAACAGGCAGAACAATAATGTTGATTAGTCTGTAAAAGAGTTGGAATTTGGGATTGATTCAGTGAATTAATTGCAACTGAATGTCTGGATTAGCAATTATTGCTCTCAGTTGCTTGATTGTTCATCATCTCCTTATGTTGTCTCTCCCTCTAATTGGATGAAGAACGGCTAAAAGTACAACTAGAGGTGATTTTTTGCGTCTACCTAAGCGTTGGTTGGTAGAGTTACTCGGTAAATGTGCTGGTGAGAGATCGCATGTACTTGGTAAAATAGTCGAGGTGCGTGCAAGGTGGATCAGACACTATCCTCATAAAATGTAGTATGTGAAAGAGTTGGAATCTTGGGGTTTAATTCAGTCATTTATTGGATCTGAATGTTTGGATTAGTGGTGATCTTTAAGGTAGATATCTGAAAAATTGGAATAGGTGATTTTTTACTATCTGCCCAAGCCTTGGTTGGCAGATTTTCTTTGTACCTGTTCTGGTGGGAGGTCGCATGTATTTAATGAGGTAGTCGAGGTGTGCATGGGTTGGCTCGTACACTATCGTCATTGAAAAAAGTGAAATTTTGGAACAGGATTAGACAACCTCTGAAACAAAGGAAAGTAATTTATTAACGATTGGTTGTTGACCCAATGTGCTATCGACTAGATTTTCCTAACAAGCAGAATATTGATGTTGATTTCATTTATTGTCCATATAAGACTCGTCTTTTAGGACTAGAAAAACTAATAATGATAAGTGGTTTGTAGGGGCGGAGCCAGAAATTAACGGACATGGATTCAGAAAATATTAGAATGTCACACTTGGATTTTGAACTTGTGACCTAAAACAATTTTTGAACCCCCTTTACCACCACTAGCATTTTTCCTTGTGTTAAGGGGGTTCAATAGTGTGTATATGACCAAAGTAACTCAATTTTACCCTCTTTGTGCAGTATAATTTTTTGATGAAGGGGGTTACCCCCTTGAGTATACATAGATCCGCCCCTGGTTGTATGTACTTTCTCGTGAGAAGCTAGATGTTGCATAATCATGCGGGAGGTTTGAGAGAAATTTTGTACAATAATCCTAGAGAGTCAGAAGTACACAGGGTAGTGCAGCATATTTGGTCTTCTAATTTTGTTTTGCATGATAATACAGAAAAGTAAACTGGATATTGAAGCATATTTCGTCTGCTGATTATGTTACTCCCCCTCTCTCAATAAATCCGTCGACAAAGTTGGTTTTCTTTATTTTCTTAATGATGCTATGAGCATTTGTTCAAAGTGCTTTTTATGAATTTAACAAGTTTAAACCTTATTGAGTGGCTGATACTACAAGTCTTAGGAAACATGGACCATCAATTTGGAAATTATTTGTTTCAACTGATAAATGTATCTTGAGTGCTACATCTTTTGTCGAATTATTTGAGCAAAGTACTTGGTAATAAATCTGAATATCTGTATACTGCATTCAATACTAGTTCTGAGTTTGCATTTTGCAGATTATTAACGGTAAATACATCGGACTGCTACTTCTCTCTAACTTGCTGCTTTGCTCTCTGTGTCGACTTGTATAACAGATTTGACTTCAAGATCTTCATGAATTCTAGAACTACTGTGGTATCTGCAGTTTCCTGTGAATCGGGAAACAAGACACGCTTCTTCTGCTGGATTTTGTTGTGCTTGCTTTCTAAGTTCTTTAAGACTGCAACGCTGAACGTGGACTTCACCTCAATTACGGCTATTTCTAGGATTTTGTTGGTAGTTCACTCCGTTGAAGTATTTGGAAAGGCTTGCCTGCTATAATATTAATATTTGGCCATCACATCACTCAAATAGTTACTGGGAACATGGTCTCTTCTCAGCTATTTGCTCCAACGAAAACTAAGTTGCAGAAGTCTTTGCAGCAACAGTTTCTCTTACCATTGAGTGCCCCCAATATTGTTCCCTCAGAGCAGGTTGAATTGGATTTCTCTGATGTATTTGGCCCTCCTTCTTGCCCGACGTCAAATGAAGCTGGTAATGGAATGTCTGGAAGTGTGGTCTTTCAAGCAGATATGAGTGAGCTTGTCTATGATGATCCAGAGGTTATACACAGTAGGTCACATTCCTTGGTTGGTCCTTCTTCATATACAAGTCAAACACTGAAACTTGGAAGGCTCACCATTCATGAAACAGAAGATTCAGTGGAACTGGTAGAGAATGTTATCACACAGACAATTAAGGAAGACCAGGAACTGTGTGTCAGTGATTCAGCAAAAGCTGGAACTGTGTGCCTTGAAGATTTTGAAGTCATGAAAGTCGTTGGGCAGGGTGCATTCGGGAAAGTATTTCAGGTGAAAAAGAAGGGCACATCAGAAATTTATGCAATGAAGGTGATGAGGAAGGATAAGATTATGGAGAAGAACCACGCTGAATATATGAAAGCAGAAAGAGATATCTTGACAAAGATCGATCACCCATTTGTTGTCCAGCTTAGATACTCATTCCAGGTGATCTGTTAGACTTTCTCATTCAATAGTTCTTCAATCGTTGAGCAACTGCACATGGATATTACTGTTCTGTTAATCCATAGAACTGTATGATCGGAATTCAATCATGACTTTGGAGCTCTTTTTGATAATCAGACACTAATACTTTCATGGTTTTACATACAGACAAAATATAGGCTTTACCTTGTGTTGGACTTCATTAATGGTGGCCACCTCTTCTTTCAGCTCTATAAACAAGGCCTTTTCAGGTAGATTCTCCTTGCTTTCTGGTGAAAGCTGAAACTATGAATTACTAATTTTCTGCTTTCCTTCTCAGAGAGGATCTGGGACGTGTATATGCAGCGGAAATGGTATCAGCAGTGTCTCACCTTCATGCAAATGGGATAATGCATAGGGACCTCAAACCGGAAAACATTCTAGTGGATGTGGATGGCCATGTATATTGACCCCTCCCTTCCTGCGTGTTTGTCTGTCTGTGTATTACCTATCCCCTTACTTTGCTTTGCATCCAAAGGTTATGCATTTAAATTCCTTCATCTCCTTATGTCTTGTAGGCAATGTTGACTGATTTTGGACTTGCCAAGCAATTCAAGGAGGATACAAGGTCAAACTCCATGTGTGGAACAGTAGAGTACATGTCACCGGAGATTATTCTTGGGAAGGGACATGATAAGGCTGCCGACTGGTGGAGTGTAGGAATTTTGTTGTTTGAGATGCTTACCGGGGAGGTCAGTATTTATGTCTCTGCGCGTATAAGTAGAACAGCTTCCTTTCATCATTAGTCTTAGCCATCACCTAATCATTTCATTTATGAGCAAAATTCTGCACGCCTATGTTCTTACACCTCCTTTAAAAGCCACCACCTGCTACTAAGTTACTATGGTTTGACCTATTTCTGCAATCTTATCAAATTATATTCACATATGGAGAAATAAAGGGGTGTCCTATGGTAGCATTTCGCCACTTTAATCTGGAGCACAATTTACTAAAGAATTGTGATATATCACTTCTTTTAATTGTGGGGCCTGGGAGGAATCTATCAGTTGCAGGAACAGTTGGACTCTTTTACAAATATTCTTATAAAAAAAAATCTTCTCAAAAACAAATATTGAGATCTTTTGTCCTGCAGGAAACTTTTCAGTTGGATGTTTTATGTCGCATCCTTCAGAAAACTTGATGGTACGTTCACTGCTAATGCTTTGTTTTTCTGTACTTGCAGCCCCCTTTCACTGGTGGAAATAGGCAAAAGATTCAGCAGAAGATAACTAAGGACAAACTCAAGCTGCCAGGATTTTTATCCAGTGAAGCACATTCTCTGCTTAAAGGGGTAATTTTCTTTCATCTCCTTTTATTCTTTCTGTAAGTCTTCATATTGTATATCACTGGTACAGTTGCGTAAAAAACCAGATAACGTTGTACTTTTCGTCTTCACACCCCTAGTTTTAACTAAAGATAGTATCTTTTAACTTGTTTACATTTACAAAAGCTTGAATTTCATGACCTATTTCCAGTTCTATAATAATGTTTTCAAGTGTTCTCTGTATATTTTGTTGTTGTCTTTACCATAAGATTAATCGATATTCCCAATTCTCTAGCTGCTGCAAAAGGACCCAAGTAAACGGCTTGGCAGTGGGCTTAAGGGAAGTGATGAAATCAAGGGCCATAAATGGTTCAAGCCAATTAACTGGAAGAAGTTGGAGGCAAGGGAGATACAGCCAAGTTTCCGTCCTGAAATTGCTGGAATACACTGTACTGCCAATTTCGATAAGTGCTGGACAGAAATGTCACTGCTAGATTCTCCAATTTCCAGTCCAAATGGTAATGGAGACCATTTTCAGGGTTATACTTATGTGAGGCCTGCTGCTTCCTTTCTCCAGAGGAGCAGTCCCTTGTGCTCGGATGGATTTTGAAGATGACATTTTCTCTTGTTTCATTTTCTTCTCTAGGATGTAGTAGTCAGTTGAGGTCATTAGAATAATGAAACCTAAGCTTCTATTGTTTAAGCTGTTTCATTTTCTATGCCTTCTTTCATTTAGTTATTCAGAGGTTTCTTATCTTAGACCTTGCATCATATGTATGCAAGGTTTGTTCGTTAAAGTTGAGATTCATCCCTGATTGTTGCATTTGGAATTGCTAAGAATGACCTGGTTTCTTTTCCCTTGAAATTTGGTAAAGTAAAAGACAATAATCTGTAGTTGAACCTTGGTTAAGGAAAAGACTTAGAGTTAAAAAAGATAACCACCTGACTAGCAACTGTTCTTCTTGTCTCTTTTTCCTTGAAATCTTTTTCATAAATGCTTAATTTTGGGTGGTTCATATATCAAAAGTTAAACTTTGTTTAATCATTTCCCTTAATGTCGTTTCTTTTAATCATTTACTTGATCATTACTTATCTTCTTCTCTTCTTATATTTACCCTAAAATTTGTATGTTAATCAACTGTTCTTTTAATAAACTGAGAAATCTATGAGAGCAATGGTGCATGATTAAAAACTTGTTGGATAATGGGCTTTCGCTCTAGCTTACTCCACTTAAATATCAGGCTGCGGCATGGTTCGTATTTCGTGACATGCGGCATGGTTCGTATTTCGTGATATGCGCCTAATCCACACATCACAGGTTGTGTTCTTACCACCATACCAAAGTAATGGGGGCATAATTGACTATCTTGGTTTAAACTCTCCATCCCAGAAGTAAGAAATTTTAGTACAGTTATTTTCATTATTGCAAGATGGATATCAGTTTGGAATGTCTTTCTCTGATCTCCTTATACTATAGCAAAAAAAGGCAGCCCGGTGCACAAAGCATCTCGCGTCACGCAGGGTCTGAGGAAGCGGGATGCTTTGTGCACCGGGCTGCTCTTTTTCTATAGCAGAAAGATAAAAATGTATGCAATTCTAATTGTCGTAAGAAGATTGTTAATGGAAGAATAATGAGACTGCTAAAGATGTATCAGATCGTAAAAGTACTTATATTGTAGGATACATTGTAGTTTTATGACAATTATCTTTTCTCGTGTCACACACAGCTCCTTTCTAGTATGTTGAACAATGGTGTAAATCAGCAACGAAAAGGCAGCTATTAACTTTACAAATATAGTTTACATACAGCTATTAACTTTTCTTTTCATTGGCATTTGCATTCCTTGACAACACATTCTGGCTTATCATCATTTCTTGTAAGACAAACTTTATTTACATTCCACATAACATACATAGATGTAGTCTTTTATGGTTTGTAAAAACATCTCATTCACATTCAATTATCGTATCTTCTTGAACATGTTAAAGCTCTTCATGATATTGGAAGTTGTCTAGGACATGTTTCTTTCTGCAACCCCAGTGGCATTTCCAAGAGCAGAGAGAATTGAAAGCAGTTAGCCTCTTTGAATGAAGAGCGACGATGTCTGAGGTTGAAGGCGATTTTGAAAGTACTATTGCATACCCGTCATCCATGTAATCTGTTCCTTCTGGAAAGACTTGCCACAAAAGACTTCCACTTCCAGCCCCTCCCCTTTTAGTAGAATTCAGGATTGTCTTGTAAACTGTACTGATTAGTGTGTTTCTGTAAGTTGAATTGTAGCCAGGATCTTTTGCAGAGACACCAAACTCTGCAAATACAACTGGCATGTTCAGATAGTTCTCTGCATCATCAATGTGTGATTGCATCCACGATTTGGTGAATTCAAGATGAGCATCAGAAATTGATTGTGAAATCCTGAGGCAGTAGAGAACGTTAGTCTCTGTCATGCAAATTCGAGGTATAGCAAATTAGCAATCTGATATTGCAATATTTTAATGTGCTTACCAAGAGTCTGGATACATGTGTACTGAAGCAAAATCAACCCCAAGAACCTGATGATTTCTAATGAAGTCAGTTCCCACTTGTTGAGCATAGGAATTCGGATTGATCTGAGCTCTATTAGGAGTAGAGACGCCATAGAAGCCTTCGGTTCCAATCTCCACCAAATGCTTTGGATCAATACTCTTCACATAAACTGCCATTTCTTCTATCCATGCCTACAAAGCATCAACAATAGTGATGTTTCACAGTTTCAGTATTCGGTTCAAAAGAATGACATTTAAGTGGCAACTGCAAGCCTAGTTTTGTTCACTTAGTATATTTACTTTGACAATAAACATTCCACACAGTTTTAGCTAGTAGTTAAAGGTGACGTACATGCAGTTTATCCCCAGAAGGATCTGATTCACACCGTGGCTCATTCATCAGTTCCCAAGCGAATATAGTAGGATCATCCTTGTATGTTATGTTGGTAAAGGTATTAACTCTATTGAGCACAGCCTGCAGCAACAAATTAAAACAAATTCAGGCTTGACAGTGAAGACAATGCTGCATTATGGAGGTCACTAAGAAGTATACAAAAAATATTTATAATGTGTTGCTGTGATACTGTGAAAATGAATAATGCACCTTTACATGAGACTTGTAGTAGCTTTTGAGTGTGGGATGAGAGAAGAAGTCATCATCAGAAGTCAAATTCAGGCCAGCAGCTTTGCCCCATTTTACATACTGGGATTTGCCACCATATGCTTCCCAGTTGTTGACTAGTGATAGTATCAGCCGCATCTTGTACTTCTTCGCTTCACTCACTACAAAGTCCAGAGCCTGAATAACAAGAACAACGATACTTGTTAGCTTTTCTGATTAATCTCTGCCGGAGCAGATGAAGCAATGCAGATGACTCTTTAAGGTCAGCTTATGTAAATAGAAGAAACTTTGGGCTACAAGATAAGAAAGCACCTTGAAAACGTCTTCGTCATAAACAGAAGGAGATTTCTGAAGAGCTCGCCACTGGCCATCGTTGAAAGCCCAAGTTCGGCATACTGAGAGACCAACAGCAGATGCCTGCTGGAACACCTCAGTGACTTTTCCCCTTGTGGACTGATCAGCAGCAAACACCATTAACCAATAAGTATTGAATCCATTCACATAGAAAGGTTGGCCATTCACCACAAATTGGTTCCC
Source organism: Petunia axillaris subsp. axillaris (assembly GCA_029990575.1). Taxonomy (NCBI): domain Eukaryota; kingdom Viridiplantae; phylum Streptophyta; class Magnoliopsida; order Solanales; family Solanaceae; genus Petunia; species Petunia axillaris. Next base: position 163,824,868 of record JARKNS010000003.1, read on the forward strand.
ACTTTTCTGCACCATTGTCCACTCTCCATCTTCCATCTTTCCCCTGTCATTGAAGACTCGAATCAAATTAGAGAAACAGATAATTCTGCAACATAACAAGAAAATGAGAAATTTTCTTGAATACACATACTCTGCACTAGAATATGCTAACTGATTCACAGCTTCATCAAATGTAGCACAATTTCCATACTTTATAAGCACTACAAGTAGAAAACTAACAGCCAGAAAAAGGAATTTGGAACTAAAAGTTTGCTCCTGGTTGACCATGTTGGGAAGTCAATTGCTGAGTTGAGGTTATCTTGAACAACATAGTATATATAGATGTACAACAAGACATGTCCGAGGTTTTTTAGTATAAGCAACAAGCTTATGATAATGGAAAGAAGTGTTGAGGAGGGAATGATCATGCTGCCTTGAAAGCAAAGATCCATTGTCCCTTCTTGTCCCTCCTCTTAACACATTCATTTTCATTTCTTTTCTCAAAATAATAATTATGGATATACATTTTCTCTTTGAGAATATTGATCAAATTAATTATTTCTAAGGAAACATGACCTTAGGCAATAAAATCCAAATCTTAACTTGTGAAGGGTGGCTTTCAAATTTGGCTCATATGTCTTTATCAATGAAAATGATCAGCTGAGACTGAGTTATCAGTCCTACATTGCTAAGTGTCAGATGGAAAGTGGTCCTTGGCTTCAAAGCATTAGAAATGGAGCATTAGTATAGAAGTCTACTAAGTACAAACAAAACCAAAAACTAAAAGAGCAAATTTATTAAAATGAACTTTTGGACCAAGAAAACAAAATTCCCTGACATAATAAAGAAATGAAGAAGGGTCAAGGCTTTATTAAAACATAAAGCACTAAATATTGTTTTTATGAGGTTACATAAATGATCACCGTCAAGCGCAAGATTCAAAACAAGAAACTTCCTACTTTTTGTAAATTGTAGCATCATACTTTCTTTATCTTCACTCTTTCATTTTACTACATACTATGTGGTAAAAAGTTAAAGTGAGAAGTATGAATCACTAAAGAAAGCACCAATGCGGAAAGCCTCTTCAAGGAAAAAACCAATAGCTGTCATCATTTTATTGAACTTGAAATCTTAAAAAGGAATACTAACTCCGTTCAATATAAGTGTCTGTTTTCTTCATTTCACGTCCATTAAGAAAATATTAAGTATCATATATACTTTACATAATTGTTCTTATTTACTAATGACGATAATCAAACTTAAGTACATTAATCATCTCTTACTTCTTCAATTGCAATTGCAAGAGTATGATTAGAAAAAAGATATTTTAATTTTTCATTGGCTTTCTAAAGTTGTGACAAAAAATGAGCAAATGGACTTATATTGAGACGGAGGTAGTATCTTGTAATGCTATCTAGCGGACCGGTGCAAACCGGGCCAATTAACCCACTCCCAGAACGCCCCGTCCTTCGACCCGTCACCACCCTTTTGCACCGACTAAACCGGATGAAAATGTTCGGACCGGAAAAATTTAAAAAAAAAACTGTTGGGCTGCTTGGTATATAGTCGTTGGCAACGGCTCTTTTCATCAATAGCCGTTGGCCAACGGCCAAAAGCGACTCTTTTTTGCTCCCCCATCCCCCTAGGCGCCCCCATAGCCCCCAACCTATTTTTTCTATAAATACCACAATTTTTCATCAATTTATTCACAATTTCTCTAATATTCTCTCTAAATCTCTCTTCTTTCTACAAAGGCTATTTGCTAAATAATTCAAAATCGCTCTCACAAAAAGGGATTTAAGTTTTAAATTGCATTACAAAAAATATTTGGAGTGGAGTGGAAAATTGTTCGGTGTGGTTCCGGTCAAGTTTCAACTTTCACTTCTAAGTTCTAAGTTCTAACGCGATATCAAGTAGACTCGTTCTTACTTCTTATTATCTATTTTAATTTTTTTTTGCAATATTGTTTTTAGCATATAGCGATATTTTAGTAATTTATTTGTTTGTTTTACTTATAATAATGTCTGTAGTGTGGATAACACTTACTGAGCGTACAGGTAGCGGTCATAGATCACGTGCTAACCGAGGGGGGGAGGGATGATAGATGTAGTCGTGCTCTAGGTAAAAGACCAATTGATAGTTCTAGTGCTCCTGCTCATCTAGATGATTTTACTCAGAAAGATGACGCGCAATTTTATCATGATATAGATTTTGATCAACAACTATATAATGATATGTTAGATGCACAATATCAAGAAAACACCGAAGGGGTTAATTCAGATGATGAAACACCTACTAGTCAATTTCAAGGTGAACCTGCAGAAACTGAATCTGAATTACCATCTATGCCTCATAGTAGAGAACCAACTAAACGACCGGATAGATTGGATGTGTGGAAATTTATAACTAAAAATGTTCTGGCTCAGAGCGCTAAATGTAATCTTTGTAAAAAAGTTTGGGATTTTAAAACCGGCAAGCATCATGGTGGGACAGGGAAGTTGAGAACACACTTAGAAAACCATTATAATAAAGAATGGGAAAAGAGGTCGGGTGGCACTCAATCAGGGAACAGAGTGGCTCCATCTCAAGGTAGTGGAGTTCAACATGAAATTAACCCAGTGAGGGGGGGGGGGTTATGCATTATGATAAGAAGAAAGATAGGGAATAAATGACAAAAATGATTGCGGTAGAGTGCTTACCTTTTACATTTGCTTCTTGTACTGGTTTTATTCATTATATTCAAACCGTATATAATCCATATTTTTAAGGTTTTCCAAAAACTACGGTTAGAAGTGATATTATAAAATATAAAAATGAATATAGACAATATTTACGATGTATGTTTTATCACTTGTCTTACTACTGATTTGGGTCGTGGTGTTAATGGGTATGATTATTTAACACTTACTTGCCATTGAATAAATCCTAACTGGGTAATGCCAAAAAAAATTTATCATATAGCGCTATTGATGAACCACATACGGGAATATTTATTAAGAGAGAAGTAAATAATATTTGTAAGGCGTATTTTATTAGTGATAAAATTTTAAGTATAAATGTTGATAATGCTTCAAACAATGATTATGCTATTAGTCAGTTAAAACCAAAGTTGAACCCCCCTTTTGAAGAATTGTTTCATGTTAGATGTGCATATCATATTATATAATTTAGTTGTAAAAGATAACCTTAAGTTATTTGATCCTACTATTGTGAAGGTCAGACTCGCAATTAGTTATATTTTTAAATCTAAAAAGCCGGATAGATGGAGGGACTTTAAGGTAGAGTGTATGAAAGAAGGTTTGGAACCTAGAAGAGTTCCTAAGAAAGTTTCAACTAGGTGGAACATTGTATATGAATCTTTGTCTGTTGCTTACAATTTACGAACGACTATAACTAGCTATTTTAATGGTAAAGTGGCTGTAGAGTATCACCTAGATGATTCTAATTGGAGCCTTGTTCTCCGTCTTCTTATATTTTTAGAAAAGTTTTTTTATGCTACTAAAGAATTTTCCGGTCAATATTATACTACAGTTACTACCATGTTGTATTTTATAGCTAGAATAACAGAATTACTTAACGAATATAAATTAGTGTCTGGTTAAGTCGTTGCTTCTATGATTGAAAAATTTTAAAAATATTTTTTTCATATTCCACCACTTTATTACATTGCTTCTGTATTACATCCCAGTTTTAAACGGTTTAATACTGAAATGCTTATTAGAGAAATTTATCGGAGTTTGGAAATTACTGCCGATGAAACACCAAGTGTAGAACAAGCTTTTGCGCAGGTATTTTCAGATTGCCAACGAATTTATGAAAGATATAGGAGTGCAGCTGATAATGTTGTTCCAAGTGTTCCAAGTGGAGCTTGTTCAAGTTCAACACAGGCGAGTAAAAGAGCTGCAGTCGGATTGGAAAGTTTTTTCAGCCTTAATCAAAGGCTTTCTAGCAGGTAATCGAGTAGAAGAGGGTTCAACGAGCTTGATGTTTATTTACTTCATGGTTGCAAGGAAATTGAGTATTTTGGAAGTGATCAACTACTGCAATTTTAGAAGGATCAACATGCACAGCTTCCAATTTTATCAAAAATGGCGCGGGATATTCTAACAATTCAAGCATCATCAGTTGCTTCAGAAAGCGCGTTTAGCCAAGGAAGATTACAAATTGGAGATCATAGACATTCATTGAAGGAAGAAGCAATGGAGACGACCGTATTATTCAGAGATTGGATTAGATCGGAGCGAAGAAATTTTGGATTTCGTGAAGAAAATGAACAAACAGATACAACATATTCATCCGAAATCTTATCAGGTGGTGGAAGTGTGGAGAATGAAAATTATTATGAAGAAGATGAATCTTTGCCACCGGTTCCTCCTGATGTGCCAGAAGAAATTATTCAGAAAATGAGAAGTTTTATTTATTAATATGTAGTTTTGCAATTTAATATCTCTGTACTTTGCAAAAAAATAAAAAATTATTCAATAAAATGCGTTACACCTTGCTATTAAGCTATCATTCTTTGTTATATTCTCAATTATCCTTTGTTATATCTTTTTATAATTTAATACTTAAATACTAAATACTAAATACTAAATACTAAATACTAAGTATATATTTTAAAAAAATAACAAGTGTTATGCCTTGCTATTAAATTATAATTGTTTGTTATATTTTCTTATTAATAAATAGTTTTGAAATTTTATTTAGCTATGGTAGCAAATACGGAGTAGTAAATACTTAAATACTAAAATACTAAATACTTATACTAACTTACTCCCTCTGTTCCAAAAAGATTGTCATGTTTCGGATTTCGAGAGTCAAACGAGTTCATTTTGACCGTAAATTTAAACATATAATTTTTAAATTTTTTCGAATGATATTTATATATTTGGAAACTACATAAAAAGTACTATAAGTCACAATAATTAATAATTCAAATTATTTGAAAGACATATGAAAATATTACGGTTAAAGATAAACTCGTTTGACTCTCGATATCCGAAACATGACAATCTTTATGAAACGGAGGGAGTACTATTTAGTATTTTACTTTGAAAAAAAAATAACAAGTGTTATGCCTTACTATTAAGTTATAATTGTTTGTCATAATTTCTTATTAATAAATAGTTTTACAATTTTATTTAGCTATGTTAGTAAAATAGTAAATACTCTAAATAGCAAATATTAAATCTTATAGTATATAGTATATACTATATAAAAAGTAACAAGTTATAGGTCTTGCTATTAATTTATAAATGTTTGTTATTTTTTCTTTAGCAATATACTTAATTTAAAATTCCAAAACTACTTTAAAATATAAAAAAATATAACTAAAAAAAATAAGTCGTCCAAAACCAGGCCGGTCCCAAAAAAATCAGCTCTCCCCTTTTGAAAAATAGCCGTTGGCAACGGCCATAAACGACTATTTTTCCCTCCCCCACCCCCATAAACGCCCCAATAGCCCCCTCTCCCAACCTAATTTTTCCTATAAATACTCCCATATTTCATCAAATTAATCACAATTCAATATTTTCTATCCATTTCTCTCTAAAATTTTCTGTCAAAGGCTATTTTCTAAATTTTCTATCAAAATGTCTGGAAATCAACCTACTCAAGCTCAAGGTGCTGAAGCCCCCTCCCGACCAAGAGCTGTATCCGAAGTTTTGGAATTTATCACGAAAAATCGTGATACTAACACTGCTCAGTGTAATCTTTGTAAGAAAGTTTAGAATTATCAAACTGGAGCACATGATGGAGGGACAGGGAAGTTTAAGACTTACTTGCAAAACCAACGTAGCACAGAATGGGCTGTTCGTGCTGGGGGAATATATCTGCGTGACATGAATTGAGTCGTTGAAGAAGGCATGAGGCACTTGAGAAATTTCTATGATTTATATATTTTTCTAGTTTATAGTCTACTTTCTAGTTTTTATTTTCTAGTATGTCACTTTAATTATGTATTTCCAACTTAATGTATTTTCATACTGTTGAATAAAATATTTTTGTTGTGTTGTTTATTTTTAACTACAACAATTTTTTAATCTATTTCAAAAAATAAAAAAAAATAAAAAAATTATTTCAAACCGAACCGGTACCGGACCGAGTTGAACCGGTACCAGACCGTTTCTCCCTTGCCAGTACCGGTTCCGACACGGCAGGGGAGAAGCTGCACCGGTAGACTGGACCGGCACCGAACCGGTACCGGCGATCGAATTTTTTTTTAAGCCGGACATGTCCGGAACCATCAAGGCGCGTCGGAATCGGACCAGATCGGACCGGTGGACAGCCTTAGTATCTTGTATTCTCATTAAACATTATGGTGCTAGAAACTTTATTAATGTTCATTGCTCCTAGTAACCAAAAAGTGATCCAAGGACGTAAAGAAAAACTAGTTGGCATATAAAGAAACCAAATGAAAGCTAGCACTTAGGCCTTGGTTAAGTGGTAAGAGTGTTAGCACATTACTTTCATGTCACGAATTTAAACCAGCAGCCAAGAAAAGCCTAATATTAAGTGTATAGGCATAACTTAATATCCACCGAACTTCGAATCGTGTTACAGTTAGCGCTGAAAATTTTGTAAAGTAAAAAACACAAATGAAAACTGAATGTTTACCTCAAAATTTTACAAAAAAGCACATGTAGTACTTTCTTGCATAGAAGCAGAAACTCGTACCACCTAAAACAGTTTGTGCTGCTGTTGGTTGACTGACATGTTAGTTCTGATAGTCCACCACAGCTCCTACCTAAGTAATCATAACTCATCCTCTTAGTCATAGTGGTATTCTTACAAGTAGTAGAAAACTGAACTGTCTGAAAATCTTTTGAACTATGAACATTAGAATAAGAAGAAATGGAGAACCTTTCAATCTTTAATGTTTCTTCCTAGAGTGGAAACAAAGTGTGCCGACAGACTGCCATCTCATTGTTTGACTTCTTTTTCTTTTTCTCTTTTTGGTCTTTTGTTGGTAAGTGGGGTAAATTTTCTTCCTGGATTTTAGCGCATTGGTGATGAATGATGATATAATCAGAGGTATAAACTTATAGTCTCGAGCGTTTACATCAAATCAATAAATACATTACTCGATCTCAAGATTTAATACTATACTATACAATCAACTTTATAGTTATTTTATGTAGAGATATAAAATATGAAACACATTCTATTTAAAATACGGGTGGTCATAAGACAATTGATGAGGTAGATTAAATGAATTCTATATTAGGACTTAGATGATGCAGATTAGTAACTCGCAACAAGAGAAATTAGTAACTTCTAGGAACAATTCGAAGAAGGGGTTGAAGGTTCAGGGAGATGGGGGAAATCCGAGAACAATCAATGAATTGACAATTGTAATGTATATTGTATTGAATGAATGACTAATGGAGGATTACAATCCTATTTATACAAGTGGAATTGATCCAAATCCAGCTAAGAACTATAACTACTTGTAACTAACAACTCTAACAATTTTTCCCGCCAATTTCTAATTCTTAACAGCTGTAACTACTTTAACTAACTACTCTGCCACGTCAGCTCTTCTTCTTCCTTCTTCTTCTTTCTTCTTCTTGCTAATTCTGTATCAATACTCTCCTCTCAAAGTAACCCTTGTCCTCAAGGGTTAAAAGAAGGAAATCTAGTTTGAAGGGCATTACCAAATTCCCAGGTCGCTTGATCAGTAGACAACCCTGACCATTTGACTAGGACTTGAGCAACAGCTCTGTTGCCCTTTTTAACCATCCTGCGATCCAAAGCAGCCTCAGGGGTAGGACAATGTGGGTGTGCAATATCCAGGATAGGGGGTGGTGGAATTCAGTGGGAAGTTGATGGCATTTCTTCAGCTGAGAGACATGAAAGGTAGAGTGAATCTTGGCCTCAGCAGGAAGCAACAACTTATAAGCAACCTTGCCCACCTTAAGAAGCACCTGATAAGGGCCATAGTACTTGGCTGCTAGCTTGTGATAGGGTTGCTGAGAGACTGTGAACTGTCTGTAAGGTTGTAACTTGAGATACACCCAGTCTCCCACCTGAAACTCCCTGTCAGACCTCCTTTTATTAGCAAGGACCTGCATTCTGTGTTGAGCTCTTTGCAGGTGAAATTTAAGGAGCTGTAGCTTAGTTTCCCTATCAATTAGAACCTCATCTACCTCAGTACTTGTAGCCTCACCAGGAAGATAGGGAAGATGTAGTGGAGGTGGTTGTCCATACAGTGCTTCATATGGTGTTGTGTTGGTTGAGCTGTGGAAAGTAGTATTGTACCACCATTCAGCTAAGGGTAGATATGAGGGCCATTTAGTTGGGGCATCAACACATAAGCACCTCAAATAAGTCTCTAGGCATCTGTTGACTACCTCAGTTTGGCCATCAGACCGAGGGTGATATGTTGTGGAGGTGGCCAACTGTACCCCTTGAATTTCAAACAATCCTTACCAAAAAGTGCTCATGAAGACAGGGTCCCTATCACTTACCAATCTTTCTGGTAGCCCATGAAGTTTAAAGACATTGTCTAAGTACAACTGGGCCACTTGCTGAGCTGTGTAAGGGTGTGACAAGGTCTGGAAGTGAGCATACTTACTCAGCCTATCTACCACTACCAGAATAACCTGTTTGCCTTGAGATAAGGGTAAGCCTTCAATGAAATCCAGACTTACATCAGTCCAAAGGGCCTGAGGAATAGGGAGAGGTTGAATGAGACCAGGAGAAGCAGCAGCATCATATTTACATCTTTGGCAGACATCACACTGGTTGATGAACTGTTTGATGTCCCTGGTCATACCCTTCCAATAAAAAAGTATTTTTAGCCTTTTAAGAGTAGCATCAATGCCTGAATGGCCACCTTGGGGAGTGGCATGCCAGCAGCTAATAACATGAGTCCTCAAATTGCCTACTTTACCAACTACCAGCTTAGCATTCTTCCTGAGTTGTTGATTTACCCAAGTGTAGCCCTTATAGTAAGGCTGTGCCTGCATCTTCTGAATGATGGCTTGTAGCTCAGGATCAACATTCCAACTGTCTTGAATCAATGTATACAGTTCCTCTGAACTAGGAGAAAATACTAGTGCCATTAGCTCTGCACCAACCTGTCTAGAGAGAGCATCAGCTGCTCCATTTTCACTCCCTTTTCTGTACTCAATATCAAAGTCAAAGGGCATTAGCTTAGCCATCCATGACAGCTGAGTATCAGTGTGGAGTTTTTGTTGTAATAGAAACTTGAGAGCCTTGTGATCTGTTTTAACTGTGAAGTGTCTTCCTAACAAATACTGCGACCATTTAGTTACTGCAAACACTAAGGCTAGCAGCTCCTTTTCATAGGCTGAGTAAGACATATGTCTCAGTGCCAAGGACCTGCTAATGAAAGCAATAGGATGTCCCTCTTGGCTCAGTACAGCTCCAATACCTAACTGGCTTGCATCAGTTTCCACCACAAACTTCTTGGAAAAATCAGGGAGTGCTAGGACAGGAGCACTCACCATAGCTGATTTTAATTGCTCAAAGGCTTGAGTAGCAGCTGGGCTCCAAAGGAAACTGTCCTTCTTTAACAGCTCAGTGAGAGGTTTACTTATAAGACCATACCCCTTCACAAATCTCCTGTAGTAGCCAGTAAGGCCTAAGAACCCCCTCAGCTGCTTAATATTCACTGGAATGGGCCAGTCCTTGACAACTTGTATTTTCTTAGGATCTGTGGAGACACCTTCAGGAGAAATGAAATGGCCAAGATATTCAATAATTTGCACTCCAAAAGAGCATTTAGAATCCTTTGCATATAGCTGGTGTTGTTGCATTGTCTTAAAAACAGATCTTAGGTGCATGACATGCTCACCCCAATCCTTGCTGTATACTAATATGTCATCAAAGAAGACAAGTACAAACCTTCTGAGGTAAGGTTGAAAAACAGAATTCATGAGACCCTGAAATGAAGATGGTGCATTGGTAAGGCCAAATGGCATTACCAAGAATTCATAATGTCCAGAATGTGTCTTGAAAGCAGTCTTATGCACATCTGCACTAGCCATTCTTAGCTGGTGGTAACCTGCCCTTAAATCAATTTTTGAAAACACCTTAGAGCCTCCCAACTCATCTAACAGATCCTCCACAATTGGAATAGGAAATTTGTCCCTGATGGTACTTTTATTCAGTTCTCTATAATCCACACACAATCTCCAGCTCCCATCCTTCTTCCCTACCAGTACTACAGGTGAAGCATAAGGGCTATGACTGTCTTGAATGACTCCTTGCTCTAACATGTCTTTCACTAGAGACTCTATGATGTCCTTCTTCATAGCTGGATATCTGTAGGGTCTTTTGCTGATAGGCTGTGCTCCAGTTTGGAGTGGAATGTGGTGGTCAAAGGGTCCTCTGTGAGGTGGAAGTATCTTAGGAATAGCAAAAATCTCAGAGAACTCAATGATTAGCTTAGTGATCTCAGGGTGCTGGTCCTTTGTTTCTACTGCCTGAGCTGAGCAGATTTCAGGTCCCCCTTGTAGTTGTAGCATGAACAGTAATGATTCAGAGTCAATGAACTTGTTCAGTCCCTTACCATTTACAGATTTCACCTTACCAGGTGAACCCCTCAACACATGCCTCTTACCATTAAAATGAAACTCCATGGTCAGCTTACTAAAGTTTAGTTTGATGTCACCTAACTTCAGCATCCATTGTACTCCTAGTACCATGTCACATGACTCTAAGGGAATGATATAGAAATCATTAGTGAATGTAGCACCTTGTAACATCCAAGAAAAATCTTTACAACTCTCAGAAATGTGAATTTTCCTGCCATCAGCTACACTAACAGAACCAGAACTTGTAGGGGTCAACTTGCACCCCAACTTCCTTGCAGTTTCTATGTCCATAAAATTGTGTGTGCTTTCACTATCAATCAAGATATAGAGAGGTTTTCTTTCATGATAACCAGTTACTCTCAGAGTTTGATATCCTTTTGAACTAGTTAAGGCTTGCAGAGAAATAGAAGGAACCTCCTCCTCTTCATTTATCTGAACATTATCTTCCTCATAGCTATCAGGATAGTCTTCATCTTCTACTTCCAATACTAAAATCTGTTTATTACTACTACACTTATGCCCTAGTACATACTTCTCATCACAGAAATAGCATAAGCCTTTAGATCTCTTCTCATTCATTTCCTCAGGGGTGACAGTTCTCCTATACCTGGGCTTAAACTGACCACTAGCTAATGGTTTAACTTCTGTGTTTTTGAACCTGCTGGGTTGCCATTGTGAGGTTCTGTGACTTTTATTCTTAGCTAGGAAAGATCCTTCTAGAAGTCTAGCCAGTTCATAGGCTTCTTGTAAATCCTTAGGTCTTGCAGCTTTTACATCTAACTTGAATTCAGGTATCAGGCCATTAATGAAGCAGCTAATAGCATCAGAATTAGAGATATTCACACGAGTCATTACCTTATCAAAGGCTGCTTGATAACTCTCCATGCTTCCTGTTTGCCTCAGATTCATTAAATCTGCCATAGGATCATCATAAGTGAGGCCAAACCTTCTGTGTAATGCCAGTACATACTCCTCCCATGATGGTAAGGTCTGGTGCTTTCTTCCTCTCATGAATGCTTGATGCCATTGAATTGTTTCTCCATCTAAATGCACAATAGCAATCCTTACTCTTTGTTCTTCAGGTACATCATCGATTGAGAAGAATTGGTCAACTTTATATAACCAAGACTTCAGATCTAACCCATTGAATCTGGGGAACTCTAGTTTAGACAATCTAGTGAAGTAGCATTATTGCCCAGCATTTCTGTACTGATTTCCTAATTCTACTTCGAGTACTGGTGGATTAGAAGATGATGGATTGGAGCAACTCTTCTCCTTAAATCCTAACTCCATTCTTTCTATCAATTCTAGGGTTGTTTGTTTATACTGCAACTCCAGTTCTTCTTGCCTCTTACACATGACAGAAAACATCTTCTCCATTGCATCCTTTAACTCTTTAATTTCTGACACAGTTCTAGTATCTGAAGGCATGGTGAAAAGTAAAATTTGGGCCGAGGATTAGTGGCTCTGATACCAAATGATGCAGATTAGTAACTCGCAACAAGAGAAATTAGTAACTTCTAGGAACAATTCGAAGAAGGGGTTAAAGGTTCAGGGAGATGGGGGAAATCCGAGAACAATCAATGAATTGACAATTGTAATGTATATTGTATTGAATGAATGACTAATGGAGGATTACAATCCTATTTATACAAGTGGAATTGATCCAAATCCAGCTAAGAACTATAACTACTTGTAACTAACAACTCTAACAACTTTTCCCGCCAATTTCTATTTCTTAACAGCTGTAACTACTTTAACTAACTACTCTGCCACGTCAGCTATTCTTCTTCCTTCTTCTGCTCTTCTTCTTCTTTCTTCTTCTTGCTAATTCTGTATCATCAGTTTAAGCCCAGGTATAGGAGAACTGTCACCCCTGAGGAAATGAATGAGAAGAGATCTAAAGGCTTATGCTATTTCTGTGATGAGAAGTATGTACTAGGGCATAAGTGTAGTAGTAATAAACAGATTTTGGTATTGGAAGTAGAAGATGAAGACTATCCTGATAGCTATGAGGAAGATAATGTTCAGATAAATGAAGAGGAGGAGGTTCCTTCTATTTCTCTGCAAGCCTTAACTGGTTCAAAAGGATATCAAACTCTGAGAGTAACTGGTTATCATGAAAGAAAACCTCTCTATATCTTGATTGATAGTGGAAGCACACAACACTTCCTCCTTTTGGCTGCAACGATGCTCCCAAGTTCCAGCTGTAGTAAGGAGATCTTTGACATACTATCAAAATCCATCTTCAAAGAAGGAATTGCTATTGTAGATTGTCACGCAAAAGCGATCCTTTCACAAAAGTTGTGCATACTTAAATCTTCTACATAAAAGATGTCTTCCATGCATCCCCGGATATTTTACAAGGATGGTAATCTTTTTCATTTTGCAAGTAATTAAATGCCACAATGAGGGGGTAAACACAAGTTAATTCACTCTCATGACACCATTAGAATAATCTGACAGGACATATACGAGGAGGGTTATGACTTATGTTTGGTTATCATGATGTTTCTTTAATTTTTTCACTTTGCCTCATCAATGTCGTGGCATCTTCATAGAAAGATTTTGTATGAAACCAGCTTAGCCAAGAGTCAATGTCACAAGATGAAATTGCCAATGGCCTTTGTTGGCAGTTTGCCTCTATTTTGTGATGTTATTTTAGACGAGCAAAAAAGACATAAGAAGAGTTGAATTAGGACTTGGCCGATTTTATATTCAATTTACTCAGGATTATGTATGTACTTGCATATTATTTTATAATTTATTATTTACTCATGATTAATTATGTACTTACATATTATTTTATTATTCAATTAGTACTCAAGGTGCAAATAGATACTTATTTCTCCGAAGTGTGTTTGGTATGAAGTATTTTTTAAATTTTGTGTATTTAGTTGGCTTAAAAGCTTTAAAAAATAATTTTCATAACAACTCATCTTTCTTTAATTAGCAGAAAATGATTTCTCTTGTGAGTGGGGTTGTTAATGGGTCGATTTAAGACGGTTTTCTCTCTAAAAGAAAACCAAACCAATTAGTTAAGTTTTTCAAATACTTAAACCACACCAAACCAATTAAGTCGTTTTTCATTTGTTGGGCTTTTGTCGGTTATATCAGTTGTTTCTGACTTTCGGTTTGTTCGATTTTTTGTCGTTTTTTTTTCCGTCTAAATATGTGACATACACTTTCAAGGATCAAACACATATTCTAGCGACTATAATCCACCATGACATGCCCAAACCAAGTACTCTCTAGAAAAAAATAAATTATATATAATCAAACACATGCACCTTCATCCAAAAACTGTATGATTATATAAGTATTTAACCATTATAAATTAATTTAATCAAACTTCTTACAACGGTTTTTTCATGTTTGAAAAATTGTAGACATATCATTTGCCAAGATATCTTGATGATATTTAGTTAACCAACAGTAAGGACTACATGACAAGTTATTTTTATAATGTAATAGATTGTTTGATTTATCAAAATAAAGACTATAATGCAAACTAAGAGTATCCATCGGTCTGGTCCGGCCCGGAGCCTTTTTTTTGCCGGTTTCGGTCCGGTCCAGTCCGAGTGGAAGAGCTGTATCAGATTATTTTGATCCTCTTGGTCCGATCCAACTGGTTCTAATAGGGTGAGCCGGTTCGAAACCGTGACCTCTACCTGGTAGACCGGTTTTTTCGGTCCGATCCGGTCTGGTTTCATAATATTTTAATATATATATATTTTTTTTAGAGAAATACAAAGAAAATTAAAATACACGAGTTGTAAAAAACTATTTCAGCTAATGTAAATAAACATTGTAGTTAAAATAGAAAGACTAAAACACTTCATTGAATATTTGAGAAATACATAATCGAAAAGACAAACTAGAAAATGAAAATTATATAGATGTTCCCTTGAGTAGTTCTTCAACGCAGGTATTCGCCCACTGCCCGAGCAGCTCATTCTCACATATGTTGTCGTTCTAAGTGGTACCTTAACTTTCCGGTCCCTCCACCATTGAGTATCCACCCTCTCTGACAAATTAAACATTTAGAAGTCTGAGTTTCATTATTTTTCGTCATAAATTTCCACATTTTAGCTCCATTTCGTTGTTCTGCACGGGCTCTAGCTCTTGCAATTTCTTCACGTTCACTTTGAGTAGGTTGATTTTCGGACATTATAATATTTTAATAAAAATTTAGAAAATGACCTTTGATAGTAATTTTAGAGCGAAATATATAGAAAATATAGAATTATGATATAATTAATGAAATAATATCATATTTATATATAAAAATAGGTTGGGGAGGCAAGTTTAGCTGCTATTTTTCAAATTTCAGCCTTTTTTTTTTCCAAATTTTCGGTTCGGACTGGTTCGGTTCCGACTCGATTTGACGGTTCTTTTTTTTTTTGGTTAAATTCTTTAGTTTTTTTCCTTTTAAGTCATTGATAATTTGAAAATTATGAAAATATAACAACAAATTATTACAAACTTTGAATATAATTTTAAATGTTCAGTTTATTTCAAGCTTTGAATTAAAAACTTTAATATTTTTCAAACTTTGTTAATTTCAAACTTTAAATTAATTTGATAACTTCAAACTTTAAATTAATTTTGAAACTATTAAATTAATTGTAGTATTTTTGTGCAAAAATGAATTAAAAGAAATAAAAACACGAGGGTTGTGATGGAATTCTAAGACTTGGAGCAATTTTATTGATAATATTTAAATGATGCAAAGTACATGGCCAAACTTTCAATATTATTTCAAACTTATAATTTCAAATTTCTAACTTAGGAAATTACATTTTTCTAAATAAGTTGGCTAACTTTTTGAGGATAGCAGTAGGCTTTTTGACACGGCCCAAATTTCTGGTTAGGCCGTGCGGGCACCCGATTACCTCCCCTAGACCTGTCGGGCGAACCTTATCGACAACCTCAATCTATATATGGCATAAAAATGACTTAATGACGAAAATGAAGCTTACTTCAAATGTAATATAGCTCCAGAAGATAGATATATATACATAAGATGAACAAAATGTACAAGCTGTTGGAACAAGTACAACTATCTACCCTAAACATAGGTTAGAGGTTCTCAGATCAGACATCTACGAAGTCAAAAGAATATATACATATCCCGAAGGGGAGAAAAATAGGATAACACTATAGTATCTACAGCTGGCAGCCTCAAGGAATAAGCTGGCTCACCATAGACAACTAAAAACGTCCTCGCTCCTCAGTCGCGTTGCTGGCTGGGTCCTGGAGCGGAATTTGCCGAAACGAAAAGACACAAGAAGAAACAAAGAGGGGGTAAGTTATAAGGACCCAATATGCGAGGAATAACTAGCGACCTTAAGGGTTGGTACACTAGTCAGGGTAAAATAGAGTCACAACAGCAAAGCAACTAAGTCAACCATAAATAAACAATGCTATACATCCATACAGATCATAAAACTCACATAAAGACATAAATAAATGTATCATGATGCAACGGGGTCACATGTGCCTGAAACCTATCTCCGGCGCGGGACTCTCATCGACTACTATGAGATATATGCAGTAATAACCCTACATCGGCGCGGGACCCTCATCGACTACCAAGAAGTATATGCACCAATAATCTTCAACGGTGCGGGACTCTCATCGACTGTCAGAAAGTATATATCAAGCTCATAACTAGAGTACAACGCTCCTATGCTCAATGCAACACCAATAACAAGGCATAACATACAATATACAATGTAAATCCAAAGCTAAGGCGTAATAAGTACGCCTATCGGCAGCTACACACGTAAGGAACACGTGGTAGAATATCCACAAGGTCAAAGGCCGTCAAAGAGATGGACATTATCACTTACCTCAAGTGCTGAGTCAGAATAGCTACTGTATGGTCTCCTTTCCTTTTCGATGCCTCTCAAAATAATCCTCTTCTGAGCCAAAAGAATATATTTGCACTTATAAGTGCCCGATAAAGGAGTATCTAACCATTACACAGAAAAGAAAATTATCAAAATACTCCTGGGTCGTGCTTAGCCGAAAGCTCATAAATTATATATTTCCGGATCCCTTACAATCTCACGAATCCAATTATATTATTAGTTTTTATTTCTGAATTCAATTTCATCAAATTCTCCCAATTCCATAAACTAAGGTTTTAGCCCTAATTCCACAATTCAATTTCTATAGAATTCAACTCCTACATCATTGAATTAATACAATTAAGTTATTTAGAACAATTATCTATTGTTATCCCACAGCTTGGTATGAATAAATAACCTTTGAACCGTTTAAAATAAGTTAGAAATGAATTGGGAACAAATAGGCCGACATGGGTCTTTTACACCCAGAAATCGTCGCTTCGCGCCACCATAAGCGTCCACGCGCCAACCCTTCTTTGCAGTAGCGCTAACAGGAAGCCGAAATAAGCACGGATGCGGCCCCATGTGCGCGATCGCGCAGACCTGCCCAGAAGGTGCAAAATTCTGCATCAGAACCTGCTAGTGCTGCGATTCGGGTCGGAACGTGACCCTACGAGACTCGGAATGACCTAAAATTTTTTACACAAGTCATACAAAACTTGGGTGACATGCTCGCGATAATGGATCCCAAATTGGATCTCCGAAACTTAAGATGTGGGTCCTACGGGATGAGGTCAATTTCTTAACTTTTGGAGCTTTAGTGAAAACTATCCGAACGACCTCAGATTTCACTTCCGAAAGTTGCTACAGGTAAAAAATGACCATACAAACCTAACTCAACTTTTGAATTTCTAATCGGAAGTCATTTACTCAAATCAAGCTCGAAAACCTCTTTTAAGCTTTACCAACAACTGAAACGAAAACCTTTTCAAAAATCATATCAAACGGGGTCCGAATCAACTCAAACTTTACAGACAGGTCCTAATAGACCTTATGGAGTTTTTAAGACTATCAACATGCCAATCGGAATCCTAACTCTTGAAACGACTACCTATGGCCGTTTCGCTTTTGTTGAGGAACTAGTTCTTGATCTTTTTCTTCTTCTTCTTCTTCTTCTACTTCTTCTTCTTCTTCGTCGTCGTCGTTTGTTTGACTTCCTTCGTTCTGTTGTTTAAAATTTATTCGAGATATTCCCTGTATTTTTTGTTATCTTCTAGTAGTCCAAAGTTTCTTCGTTCAGCTCTGATCCAATCCCTGAATAAAATTGCTGTCTCCATTGACTCTTCATTCAACAAATATCTATGATCTCCGATTTATAATCTTCCTTGGATAATAGCGGTTTCTAAGGCATCTGATGAAGCTTGAATTTTTAATATATCCCAATCTATTTTTGAAAGAATTGGAAATTGTGGTTCTTGAAGCTTTCAGTAATCTAACAATTGATGACTTTCAAAATCTTTAAGCTTTTTTGGAGCGTAAAGTAAATAAACTTAGCACTCGTTGAAATCCCCCCCGTAATCGTCATGTTCATGAAGCAACCTTTCATTAAGAGAGGCAAAAATGTTCATACCCATTGGCCTTTTATCCATTTGAGAAGAACCTTCATCGGTGGATTGTATTGGTGTAGTTGGTGTAGCACTGTTTGACCAAGCTCTATACTTTGCATAAACAGTCAAAGTATCTGCATAAACCTTAGCACATGCCTCTTCTACACTTGAAACTCCATCAGTCTCAATTTCATCAGTAGTAATTTCTAAATTTGCATATATCTCTTTAACAAGTCGTTCAGTTAACTTACGTGTAAAAGTATGATGCAACACAGAAGCAATCTCAAAAAGAGGAGGAATAGGAAAAAAATATTTTTAAATTTTTTCAATCATTACTAACACAGCGGGGGTATATACAATATATTTCTTATATTCTTTCAATAACTCCAATATTCCAGCGATATAATATGACATGGTAGGAACAATTGGATAATATTGTCCAAAAAATTCTTTAGTAGCTAGATAAAAGTTTTCTAAAAACTGAAGGAGATGAGCGATAAGGTTCCAATGTTCAGGTATAAGATGATAGGACTCCATAACATGAGCATTAAATATTTGTGTAATAAGTTCTCTATAAATGTAAGCAACACTCAATGCATCATATAAAGTGTTCCATCTAGTACAAACTTCCTTTGGGACTATCCTATCATGCATATTTAATTCTCTACATTTTCTTTTCCATTCTCTTTTTCTATCTTTGTTTTTTATTGTGTAAAAATATAAGCAATAGCTACTTTCACCTTTTCGATAATGTCGTTAAACAAGTCAAGAACATCTTTTACTACTAAATTGTAAATATGACATACACATCTAACATGAAAAAACTCCTCAAAAGGAGGGGTTAAATATTGGTCTTAAGTTCCTAAGGGCGCTCTCATTGTTTGAAGCATTATCTACCGTAATACTTAAAATTTTGTTACTTAAACCATACAATTGACAAATTGATGACACTTTATTTGAAATAAATATTCTCGTATGTGGTTAATCAATAACTTTATAAGCTATAATACATTTTTGAAAATTTCAATCAACATCTATCCAATGAACTGTAATTGTAAGATAATCATAATTATTAATAGAACGGCCCATATCAGTAGTAAGACATACTCTAGTATCAAAGTTATAAAAAAAAACGCAAATATTGTTTATATTCGTTCTTAAATTTAATAATATCATTTCCAATAGTAGTTTTTAGAAAACCTTTAAAAGAGTGATTATATGTATCTTGAATATAACGAACAAAACCAATACACGAAGGAAAAGTAAAGGGTAAAGCCTCTACCACAACCATTTTTGCACAATTTTCCATATCCTTTTGCTTATCATAATGAAGAAGCCCTCATGTTACTGAGTTAAGATGTTGTTGGATACCAGAACTCTCATCCATCGCTACTCCTCGATATTCAGTCCCTAAATAAATGCCCTCCTGCCTCGATGCCCATTCTTTAGGATGACTTTTTATCATGTGCGTCCTAGTTGTACATGTCCCACCTTCATGACCCCCAGTTTTAAAATCCCAATATTTTTTTACAAATTTTGCATATTTCTTTTTTGCAAATTCTCACACCTCAAATCTTTACTTTCGTTTAACCGGTTCTCTAGTAGGAGCTACAGGAGGCAAATCAGACTGTACTTCAGGTGGACTAGCTTGGAATTCACTAGTGGGTGTTTCTTCTAAATTTAACTCCTTGTGCTGTTTGATAGTCATATTGTGCTTCTAACAAATCATTATAAGTGGATTATTAGCGCTAACATCATGATAATATAAAGATTCATCTATTTGGGTGGCCAGGGAGTGCCATCCCTAAAAAAGAAAAAAATCACTCTTTTAGAGAAATCATCTCTATAATGCTGACTAGAACTGCCAGCAATTCCTTTACCGGTATTTTCCAGACGACCACATGCCCGTCCTCCACCACTAGTTCCAATAGAACCTCTAACATATTTTTGAGACATAATTATAGCAAATAAAAAATAAATATATGACAAAAAATTATAAAAGAGTAGGAAGTAGGAACGACCAACCAAATATAACCGTATAATTGAGATGAAGTTGAAACTTGATCATTCACTCCAATTAATTAGTTGAATACTTGATAATTGAAAACTTCAACAAATAACCAAAATGATATTTGATACTTGATAGCAAGTAGTACCTCCAATTTATCCAATACTTGATAATTGAAAACTTCACCAAATAGCAAAATAGAAATTTTATAGCAACTCCAATTAATACTTGATAAAGTAGCTGACACGACCTGGAATCCGGTTAGGCCGTGCGGGCACCCGACATCCTCCCCTAGACCCGTCGGGCTAACCCTTACCAATTAAATTAGGAAAATAAATATAACAATTCATAAATAAAGACAGGACTAAAAAAACACACAGACATATTGACACCTCTAAGCTGTACGAAAGAAAATCACAGCTGACTACCCAACATACTAGGTTTAGGGTTATCCAGAATAGATATCTAAGAGTACAAAAGAAGACAGATACCTCCTGAAGGGAGCAAAATGCAACTAATAATAACCAATAAACTGGTGGCCATCAGGAATAAAAGCTGGCTCACCCTGACAGCTGAAATCGTCTTCGCTCCTTAACAACGTGGCGAACTCGATCCTGGAGCGAACCTGCCGAAACGAAATAGATAGACAAAAACAAACAACAAACAAGGGTGAGTCAAAAGGACTCAATAAGTGGGGCAGACTAGCCACCTCAAAGAATAGGATAGCTAGCCAGGGAGAAGAAACAGATAACCCAAATTCCTGTTATTTAAATTATAAAAAGGCAGAGCCAGATAATAACCAGAAACACGTAAGAAACTATAAACTCAACCAGGGATGCGAGCCAGAAACATATCAACAAATAAGCAATGCACATATAAGCAGAACAGTAGTCATGTACCGCAAGTCTACAAAATGGTATGAATTGAGATGAAATGAAATGAAATGTGATGGAAAGGGTCACATGTGCCCGTAATCCCATCCCGAAGCGGAATACTGCTGCATTCGAGGGGAATCCAATCTGATAACCAACTGGAGCGGAATACTCCTGCTCCTGGGGCGGAATACTCCTGCACCCGATACAGTATAAACCAGAGACGGAATACTCCTGCACTCTCCTGGGGCGGAATACTCCTGCACCCGATATAATGTAAAGCTGAGGCGGAATACTCCTGCACTCAATATCTGACATAAGAGCGGAATACTCCTGCTCCTGGGGCGGAATCCTCCTACCCTCAATATGATACAATGGAGCGGTATCCTCCTGCTCCTGGGGCAGAATACTCCTGCACCCAATATGATATGCAATGTAATGCATATGAATGACATATAATGCATATGAATGCAATGTGATGCAATAATAACCCTTCACCGGCGCGGGACTCTCATCGACAGCCGGGAAGTAGATGCCAACTCACAGCCAGAGTACAATGCTCAGATCCTCAATGCAATACCAACAACAGGACATAACATATAATATACAATGTAAATCCAGAGCTCAGGCGTAAGGAGTACGCCTATCGACAGCTACACACGTAAGGAACACGTGGTAGAAAATCCACGAGGCCAGGTGCCTTCAAAGAAGTGGATATAAACACTTACCTTGTTACAAAGTTAGTACAGCCACTCAATAACTGCTTTGTCCTTTTGATTCATTGCCAAACGATCCCACTGTGTTCAATAAGCAGAAAAATATATCGAATTAGGCTAAAGGCTTCATTCCTCACATCTTAGGGCAATCCGGTTAGGAACCTGATACCCTATTCGTATACGCAATATGCAGGCCAGACCTATATACAGGGTTTAAGGTCACATAACCAAATCCTAAATAAATTACATTTATATGTTGCACATAACTCACTGAGTACGGATATATAATCAATTTCATTATCGGGGTCCAATTGACCTTTTAAACTATTAATTGAACTTATTAAAACGATGTCTAATATTCCAAGTTTTACCGTCAAAATATATTTAAACACACGTAATAAATTAAAATAATAGATTAAGATCATTACCTGAATGTTTCGGGGTGAAAATTCTATCTTTTTCCGGCTCTTTTCTCATTTTCTGGTATTTTCTTCGCCTGCATTTCGCGTTCTCTTTTCTGTTCTTGTTCATTTTTTTATGTTGCTGCGAAGTTTAGCCAAGGGATTTATATCCCTCTGCCAACCGCCATTACTTACTCTTTTTCTTTCTTTCTTTTTTTTTCCTTTTTCCTTTTTCTTTTATTTTATCGCGACAAAAATTAAAACGGTACCCTACGATATTCAAAATAATTTTAACTTTTGCATACAAGTTATACAAAATATATGTAACACACTTGCTAAGGCGGATCTCAAATCGGACTCCCGAAACTCAATATGCGAATTTAAATGGAAAAAGATCAAATTATTTAACTTTCGGCATTTTAGCGGAAACTAGCCGAACAACATCGAAATTCACTTTCGAAAAATCACAAAAGTCACAAATAATCATACGAACCCAACGGCGCTTTCGAATTTCAAATCGGAGTTCATTCCCCAAAACCGAGCTCGAAAATCTCTTTTTAATATTTATTGACAATAAAAACTGGAACCTTCTTCCGATACGTGCCAAACGAGGTCTGGTTTAGCTCAAATTTTACAGATAGGTCCTAATGGACATTACGAATATTTTAAAATTATCGGCACGCCAATCGGAGTCCTAACTTCCGAAACGACTAACCGAAGTCGTTTCATTCTCCTCCACTTAAACTCTCGTTCGTCCTCGAACGAGCCTAAGTCTAAAGAAAAATTCGCATAGATAACAAGAGAACTTGCACGACCTTCATGAGCTACTTCACGGGCATTATTTCCTGATTACAGGATCATAATTATAACACGCATATCGAACTTTTGGAATAAAATATATCTGGATAATATGATAACACCATTGCACAGCTTATTCTGACTAAGCTGATCCTTCCTCGATCACGAGAAGAGAGTTATACATTTTCGAAGCAAAGATACACGAAACTTTGGATGGATTAACATGATTCAGTCGATAATCACCTCCTCGATATACCTTTCGATATAGAACAGGTCGATGGAACTAAGAATTAGCTCACGCTTGATGCAATAGGGGAGCTTTTGAAGTACCTTGTCACTACACACTATAGAAGATTTGATGCAAGCAATATTATTTTTTTACGAACGCATTATGCAACATCTCAGTTGATGTTAGTGTTGTTCCGCAAGCTCCTTGTGGGAATGTAGTTACTCATATCCTAATGTATGTCAAGGGTTCATCTGAACAAGGTCTATCATATAACGATAAGTATCATGCAAATACTACTGGATAGTATGATGCAGACCAGGAATGATTTTCAGACTGAACATCTACATCAGGGTATTGTCTTTGAATTGAAAATATTAAGACTTGAAAAAGTGAAACTAAAAGAGACATGTATTTGGACCATGAGCTAAGGCAGAATACCAGAAACAAAGTTGATTACATGTGCACTTATAACGCTAAAGTAACTTCTCAAAGAGTTGAGGTGTGAAGGAGATATGCCAATGATGGATGGACGACAAGCTGCACTAGACTTTTAACTCTAAATTTTCATGAAGTATAACAACGCTAGTATGAGGATCCAGTTATAGTTGAATACAGACAGATAGCCAGAAGAAAATCGGAGTCACCATATAGGGTTACTGCTGACGGTGTTCTCATGTATAAAGATAGACTTTTTGTTCCTGATGTTGCAGATTTACGTGGACAGATTATGATAGAGGCACATTATTCCAAATATATTGTTCATCCAGGTTCGACTAAGATGTACCATGATCTTAAGCAGATTTATTGGTGGGACGGAATAAAGTGTGACATAGCAGAATTTGTGGCTCAGTGTTCTAATTGCCAGCAAGTTAAAGTCGTGTCAGCTTTCCAGACCTTATGCTTTCAGCAGATAGGTACGTATATATATGATCAGGTTGCCAGCTTATCTCTATCATTAATAGATTATTAGTGGGTTTAGCAATGATCGACATTCATTGTAGGTTTCTGTCGTGGCCCTAGGTTGGGTCGTGACAAAAGTGGTATTAACGCCTTAGAGATTTAGTATTACCATTCAGTATTTGGAGGAAGACTCCTCCACTTAAAACACAAACTCATGCAGCTATTTGAATAGGAATAACCATCCCCGCACAGTCTGCTGGACTAAAGAAGATTTAGCTAAAAGTCGAACGTAGGCAGACCTAAGCTACCAAACTACCCTTTCGAGTTGCCAAACAGCTGCAACCCTCGAGTTCATAACTCCATACCTTTTCCGTAAACACCACCGCCTGATGGATGGTACTTCTATTACCCTTAGAAGCCTTTAAAAATAATAATATGCTTACCCGGCTACAATAACACGTACTCTGGATCACAAGCGGCTACCAACTGCCTAAGCTCACTAGTGCCGGACGAAGAAGAAATGAAAATGGACCGAGGATAGAAATAATTAGAACTTCAGGAAGCTCATCTTCTTATTGCTTGGCTACCAGAGTTAGACTGCTTCTAAGTCAGGCTAGCCAAAGAATCGCAATTGAATAAATAGGCATTAAATGAGCTTTATGGAATAAAATCTATGTCAATTTAACCTTCCTATAAAAAGAAAACTCTGACAATTTACCAGAAACTCTTTTATAACCCAGATAAGCTCATGGGATAACATGACTTTACTAGCGTTTCGAACCAAGAGGAGACACATAGATTGAGTATTACTTACTAACCACTTTACACCGGAAGAAACAATGACACTCCCTTATGGTGATGAACTAGAATCCCATAATCCAACCAACACGGAATTTCCGAGAACAGAGGTAAACTAATTTGATATAATAATAGAAGGTGGCACGACAAGATGTCAGGCAGGCAATACCGACACTTACTGTCAAATCTCTCATATTTAGACTAGAAAAATTAGTAGGGTCTCACAAATGCCAGGAATAAATCATACCAGAAGCTCGCCCCACTACCGCAACCGATTCTTGATAGAAACGACATCCAAGGAAACCATCAAAACATGATAAGACACACCATTTCCAGATCGATCGAAAGAATCAAATCTTACTCACATTTAAGAGAAGAAGAAATACTCGGGTCTACTACATCGGATGCCTCAGCATCCTGCCAGACTAGCAGTTCATAGAACTACCTCTGCAGCTGAGCTGAGCCACTACCCTGATAATCACCTTCTGAAGAACCACTACCACCACGTTCTCAACCTCTACTGGATGGTGGCATTTCTCTGGCTGATTGAAATCTAAATGAAATCGCCTGCGACTGTGCAAGTGCCTGATGACAAGAGAAAGGACGATTGTCTACTTGTCGGAGTAAGGGAAAACTCCTCAAAGGATAGCCGGACTCACGACAATGATATCACCTTTTCGCTGAAAAATGGAAGTTGGAAAGATTGTTGATAGCTGTAAAGAAAAGACTGAATCTGATCTTGATGAGCTACTGGTGCACTCTAAGAATCACGTGACACAAGCTGAGATAACCTGGCAAGTAACCTCCTAAAACAATCCGAACTCTTACCTTCAAAAGAGGTATGGTGCCTACCAGGGCAGTGGGATTTCTTGCTCTCCCGTTCTAACTTATGGTATGTCTAATACCTCTGAGCAATATCAATAACGACATCAAAGAAAGTCCCAACCTCAAATTTTTGAGCCATCTGGGATCTCAAGGAAGGAGAAAGGTCACCAATAAATCTTAGAATCTCTCAAAAGGTCCATGGAATAGTTCTAATGCATATCCAGCCATTCTATAGAATTCAATCTCATATTCTGAAACACCAACAGGCTAACCGACAGGCTACCCTGTCCAATCCACTCAAACTGGAAACACTTTTCATTTCGCTGGCTACTCGAAAGGAACTTTTTCACGAATCTAGAAGAAAAACCGAACCAAGTTAGCTAGTAAGAGAGCGGCCCACCAATTCAAGGCTGGACCCTAAAACTTGAAAGCAGAATAATTAACACCATACCGCTCGATATAATCAAGATCCTGAAGGATACACTGACATCATTTTATTTTAAAAATTCACACAGCGATTATCTGATGCATGGCTTAAGAATATCGGAAGGTTCAATTGGGTAAAATAATGCAGCCTTTTCAGATACGGACCGAGCTATTGCTCGGGCTAGCTAACCAGCCAGAATAACTAGAGGCACAATACGTGCTGTCTCCGAAACATAATTTACTGCAGCAATATTAAGAACTGGAATAGGAGCTCCCTGAGACCGAACATATGCATCTGCGGCAACCTGATAAGCTGCCTAGCGAATAATAGATTTTTGCGGTATCTGTGTCACCAAGATTCTCGTAAAGCATCGTAGAGAGCCAAGGGAACCACAAGGCCCTGTTCCCTTGCCCATCGCGAGCTCGTACAGCTGGGACCTCCGTAACTAGATCGTCAGCACGATCAAAACTCTCGGGCTTCGTCAGTGCTAGCCCCAGGCTAGACTGCTTCGTCTTGAACTCATACCGTTTGCTAATTCGTCGCACGAGGGTTCACAATTACCACGAAGAAATTAACGAATTAACGAAAACATTTGAATCCTAGACTGGCGCACGATCAAAAATGAAGGAAGTGAAACTTCCTAAATGTCATCATAGCCTCTCGTAGATAAGTACAGACGTCTACGTACCCATTAGCGAGACTCTACTAGACACTGTCTTAGTCTGGATAGACTCTCAACTGGGCTCTGATACCAACTGACACGACCTGGAATCCGGTTAGGCCGTGCGGGCACCCGACATCCTCCCCTAGACCCGTCGGGCTAACCCTTACCAATTAAATTAGGAAAATAAATATAACAATTCATAAATAAAGACAGGACTAAAAAAACACACAGACATATTGACACCTCTAAGCTGTACGAAAGAAAATTACAGCTGACTACCCAACATACTAGGTTTAGGGTTATCCAGAATAGATATCTAAGAGTACAAAAGAAGACAGATACCTCCTGAAGGGAGCAAAATGCAACTAATAATAACCAATAAACTGGTGGCCATCAGGAATAAAAGCTGGCTCACCCTGACAGCTGAAATCGTCTTCGCTCCTTAACAACGTGGCGAACTCGATCCTGGAGCGAACCTGCCGAAACGAAATAGATAGACAAAAACAAACAACAAACAAGGGTGAGTCAAAAGGACTCAATAAGTGGGGCAGACTAGCCACCTCAAAGAATAGGATAGCTAGCCAGGGAGAAGAAACAGATAACCCAAATTCCTGTTATTTAAATTATAAAAAGGCAGAGCCAGATAATAACCAGAAACACGTAAGAAACTATAAACTCAACCAGGGATGCGAGCCAGAAACATATCAACAAATAAGCAATGCACATATAAGCAGAACAGTAGTCATGTACCGCAAGTCTACAAAATGGTATGAATTGAGATGAAATGAAATGAAATGTGATGGAAAGGGTCACATGTGCCCGTAATCCCATCCCGAAGCGGAATACTGCTGCATTCGAGGGGAATCCAATCTGATAACCAACTGGAGCGGAATACTCCTGCTCCTGGGGCGGAATACTCCTGCACCCGATACAGTATAAACCAGAGACGGAATACTCCTGCACTCTCCTGGGGCGGAATACTCCTGCACCCGATATAATGTAAAGCTGAGGCGGAATACTCCTGCACTCAATATCTGACATAAGAGCGGAATACTCCTGCTCCTGGGGCGGAATCCTCCTACCCTCAATATGATACAATGGAGCGGTATCCTCCTGCTCCTGGGGCAGAATACTCCTGCACCCAATATGATATGCAATGTAATGCATATGAATGACATATAATGCATATGAATGCAATGTGATGCAATAATAACCCTTCACCGGCGCGGATCTCTCATCGACAGCCTGGAAGTAGATGCCAACTCACAGCCAGAGTACAATGCTCAGATCCTCAATGCAATACCAACAACAGGACATAACATATAATATACAATGTAAATCCAGAGCTCAGGCGTAAGGAGTACGCCTATCGGCAGCTACACACGTAAGGAACACGTGGTAGAAAATCCACGAGGTCAGGTTCCTTCAAAGAAGTGGATATAAACACTTACCTTGTTACAAAGTTAGCACATCACTCAATAACCGCTTTGTCCTTTGGATTCATTGCCAAACGATCCCACTGTGTTCAATAAGCAGAAAAATATATCGAATTAGGCTAAAGGCTTCATTCCTCACATCTTAGGGCAATCCGGTTAGGAACCTGATACCCTATTCGTATACGCAATACGCAGGCCAGGCCTATATACAGGGTTTAAGGTCACATAACCAAACCCTAAATAATTACATTTATATGTTGCCCATAACTCACTGAGTACGGATATATAATCAATTTTATTATCGGGGTCCAATTGACCCTTTAAACTATTAATTGAACTTATTAAAACGATGTCTAATATTCCAAGTTTTACCGTCAAAATATATTTAAACACACGTAACAAATTAAAATAATAGATTAAGATCATTACCTGAATGTTTCGGGGTGAAAATTCTATCTTTTTCGGCTCTTTTCTCATTTTCTGGTATTTTCTTCGTCTGCATTTCGCGTTCTCTTTTCTGTTCTTGTTCGTTTTTTTATGTTGCTGCGAAGTTTAGCCAAGGGATTTATATCCCTCTGCCAACCACCATTACCAAGGGATTTATATCCCTCTGCCAACCGCCATTACTTACTCTTTTTCTTTCTTTTCTTTTTTCTTTTTTCCTTTTTCTTTTATTTTATCGCGACAAAAAATAAAACGGTACCCTACGATATTCGAAATAATTCTAACTTTTGCATACAAGTTATACAAAATATATGTAACACACTTGCTAAGGCGGATCTCAAATCGGACTCCCGAAACTTAATATGCGAATTTAAATGGAAAAAGATCAAATTATTTAACTTTCGGCATTTTAGCGGAAACTAGTCGAACAACATCGAAATTCACTTTCGAAAAATCACAAAAGTCACAAATAATCATACGAACCCAATGGCGCTTTTGGATTTCAAATGGAGTTCATTCGCCAAAACCGAGCTCGAGAATCTCTTTTTAATATTTATGGACAATAAAAACTGGAACCTTCTTCCAATACGTACCAAACGAGGTCTGGTTTAGCTCAATTTTTACATATAGGTCCTAATGGATATTACGAATATTTTAAAATTATCGACACGCCAATCGGAGTCCTAACTTCCGAAACAACTAACCGAAGTCGTTTCAGTATCCAAATTAAAATTTTTAACAAATAGCCAAATTGAAATTTGATAGCAAAGTAGCAATATTGTAGAGAATTTGAGAGAATAAGAGTGTTTATTTTTTTAGGTGGAATGAGTACTTTAGTGTCTGATCTTTATTTGGTGAGCTATTTTTTGGTGGTCTTTAAAGAATAAGCACTTTTGACCACTTTTAAAAATATTTTTATTTCTACCCTTAATCACTTTTTCTATTATTATTTGGCATTCACAATTTCTGTCTCTAGAAAACTCATCTCTCACTTCTCCTCCTTCTATCTATTTGACCGGCGTTGACAGACGCCAGACCACCACCGGCCACCACCGGAATGTTGCAAAAACTATATATCCTCATATTTGTTTTGGTCTCCTCTTTTCGTTTCTACCTTTGATTTTTCAAAAGTCACACTAAATTAGCGTAGATCCGAATTTAAAGATTTGAACAAACTAGTCCACTCATGCCCGGGTATCTTTCCACAATATATTTATACAGCGTCTTATCTGTGGGATTCTTTCTGAAGATACAGATGAAAAAGGGAGGAGGAAAATGGAGGTCGAATGATTTTATACCATGTCGAAAGTTTATTGTATTTTACACATTTAATTGAATACATCTTGGTTATTGTTTGCATATTAATTGAATATTGTAGCAAACAATTTTTTTGACTTTGCCTTTGTATAGGCAACTTGTTCAGTTCTTAGGTTTAACCACCTATTTTCAAGCAAGTTGGCAAATAGTACTTGCAGCCATACATTGGATAATGCGCTCTTCATTCCCTTGTATTTTAATCTGTTGCTTAAATGACGATCTTTGTATAAATCTTATGAAAAAATGAGTGTTTGGTTCAGTAGTACTGATACATCTGACGCTTGATGAAATCAAAGCATATTTGGAATTTGATGAAGCTGCGATAGTGACGATTGAGAGGTGGTGGTTGGGGTCGATTCGGCTCCGGCGGTTGATGAAGAATAGATTCTAGTCCTTTTTTTCTGTTTCTATAATAGGTAATATTATAAAGAATAATGACAATTTAGATTCATTTGTTCGTAAAATGTACTTAGAATTCGCTCACACTATGAATAAATGTTGCCAGATTTTTCTTAGTTATGTTTTTCTTTGAATCTTTTTATATGAGCAGAGTGGTGATTATTTGGTGTCATTTATTTGTGAACTAGACAGTTAATTTTTGCTTAGTATGAATAAATGCGTCTGAATTGTATTCATTTTATATTTTCATATGTATTTTTATAGATGAATGAAGTGACGAGTGTCATCACCCCTTTTTGCCCGAACCGCTATGGGTTCGAAACAGGATTCGACTTATTGGAACTCACAAGACTTGGAGTCGCCACATAAAATATTTTTTAACTAGGTGTATTAGGTCACCTACTTGGTTTCTAGCCAATTTTTACAATTAACTCCGGAAAGATGGTCTTGCGAACTAAAAATTTTCAAATTAACCCGAAAGGAAGGTGTTAGGCACCTCTCAGGTTCCACCAAATGTGGTTCCCGGCCGGACTAAATAGTTGGAATTTTAAATAAAAAGTCAAGCAATTAAACTAATAATTATGGATAAAAGTCTAAATATTCAAATGATATTTTAACTAAGCAAGTATTATGTCTTAAAGGGGTCAAAAGCTAGCAATAATCAACACTACTCCAACTCCTCAAAAATAAATATTTTACGATACTGCATATTTTATGTATGAAGTCGGATGAATAGAATGAGATCTTTTGAATCCTCCGTAAAACATTCTTTCGCATGTATACTTCACAAGAGAGAAAAAGTATTACTAGAGACATGTGTCACCTTATTGTTGGTGACGAATTTAAAGTGAGAAAATAATTAGACAACTTCAACGATAAATGAACTAAAGTAAAGCATTTAGAAGAATGCATGATCATGTATAGGTTAGGCAGGAGAAGGGCCCAATCCTATGTTACTTCCCTCTATTTGAGTTTATATGTTCGACACTCTCGAGTGTTTCAAAATGAAAAGAAAAAAATATTTAGTTTTGAAAATAGTGTATTCGACTCAAAATTATTTGGCGTCAGTTGAATGAGTAAAAGACATTTTCTATTTTAAGTGTTGCGTGCTATTTGTTAAACGACGTAAAATTTAAAAATAGTTTAGCGTTTAATTTTTCTAAACATGCCAAAGAGTTAAAAGAATATCAAAGTTTTATTTACTTTTTTTAAAAATAGGCGTATCGAGTCTTTAAAAAAACCTTAATAGAGAGTGACATATCAAATCAAAATGAGGGAGTAATGAGTCGTTTTAATTTATAAAGCTATATATGTGTTCTTCATTCGAGAAGTCGACTAGCTTGCCGTTGTCATCATATCCCAAAACGTACCTGGCGTTGCTCGGGGTGACAACTCCAACAATTATCATGCATTGACTCCAATTCCACCTTATTCTGTGGTTGACGAACTCCTTCCTAGATCATGTGTACTTACAAACTTGAAGCTTGATGGAATTTTTTTCGTGGACCCTAGCCGAAGCTCGTCATTGTCGCTTCCTCTCAATCATAGATTTCATGCAAAATATTTAAAAGATGTGAGGGAAGAGTAGGAATCATCATCGTGGAATTTAAAATGCAACAACTTAGCACACTTAGAAGGCAAAAGAAAATGACACACACTCACAAGACATATAAGTAGAGTACTTTTAATTAGAGATTAGTAGTCAAACCTCACTGTCTAAAAATTTGTCAAATAAAGAATTTGAAACTTTCTTTTTGTTTAACATCTCTAGTCCTATTAATCTTTTGTTTAGGAAAAGGAAACAAACCACGTATGAAATCTAAGAAAAGTGTTTCAACCAGAAACCAAGTTTTTAAAAACTTTGATTAATTACTCCACAAGTTTTAGTAAACCAAGACATATGATATATTCTCACACCCCAAAACAAAAAAGTTTTAACTTAGTGTTTAAAATGCAAAAATTGGTAAAACAGCGATCTGAATCGAATATGGTATTTTTCATCTATTAAATATTAAGATGTGAGAAATATATATCTAAAATTATAAGCTATTCTAAATAGCTAAACTAAATGATTTATGTAGCAAAAAAAAAAGTCTTAGAGGCGACATATTTCAAACGAGCGGGACTTGCTGTTGTCACTATTGTCATTCCTTCGCAATGAATTTCTGGCCAAACTCTGATAATGGTCGCTGCTGCCTATTCAGTGCTAGTTCATGGGTGAGAGGTGGAGAAAGACAGAGACCGAAAGAGGTATGTCGTGCTATCAAAAAAAAAATACAATACTTGTAAAGAGGAAAAGAGAAACATTTAGCGTGAGTTTTTGAGAGCTGAGAGATCATCTTGTGTGAACTTTTTGTTTGAATTTATAGTGGGAAATGAAATGTTAAAATTGGTAGGAATATATTTGGTGCAGTATTTTTAGCGACCGTGTATAAAGCCCATAATAGAATGAGACTTTGTATGGTAAAAATTCTCATAAAATAAGAGAGTGGAAGGTGCTAGAAAAGGGAATATATATAAAAAGAGAAAGTAAATATTTTGTGAAGAAAGTTAAGGCAATAGGAATAACTCCAATTTGCTTTTCATTATCTAACTCCAATATCATTATCTAACTCCAAAGCATTGTTTGACCAAGCTCTATACTTTGCATAAACAGCCAAAGTATCTGCATAAATCTTAGCACATGCCTCTTCTACACTTGAAACTCCATCAGTCTCAATTTCATCAGTAGTAATTTCTAAATTTGCATATATCTCTTTAACAAGTCGTTCAGTTAACTTGCGTGTAAAAGTATGATGCAACACAGAAGCAATCTCAAAAAGAGGAGGAATAGGAAAAAAATATTTTTAATAATATATTTCTTATATTCTTTCAATAACTCCGATATTCCAGTGATATAATATGACATGGTAGGAACAATTGGATAATATTGTCCAAAAAATTCTTTAGTAGCTAGATAAAAGTTTTCTAAAAACTGAAGAAGATGAGCGACAAGGTTCCAATGTTCAGGTATAAGATGATAGGTCTCCATAACATGAGCATTAAATATTTGTGTAATAAGTTCTCTATAAATGTAAGCAACACTCAATGCATCATATAAAGTGTTCCATCTAGTACAAACTTCCTTTGGGACTATCCTATCATGCATATTTAATTCTCTACATTTTCTTTTCCATTCTCTTTTTCTATCTTTGTTTTTTATTGTGTAAAAATATAAGCAATAGCTACTTTCACCTTTTCGATAATGTCGTTAAACAAGTCAAGACCATCTTTTACTACTAAATTGTAAATATGACATACACATCTAACATGAAAAAACTCCTCAAAAGGAGGGGTTAAATATTGGTCTTAAGTTCCTAAGGGCGCTCTCATTGTTTGAAGCATTATCTACCGTAATACTTAAAATTTTGTTACTTAAACCATACAATTGACAAATTGATGAAACTTTATTTGAAATAAATATTCTTGTATGTGGTTCATCAATAACTTTATAAGCTATAATACATTTTTGAAAATTTCAATCAAGATCTATCCAATGAACTGTAACGGTAAGATAATCATAATTATTAATAGAACGGCCCATATCAGTAGTAAGACATACTCTAGTATCAAAGTTATAAAATAAATAACGCAAATATTGTTTATATTCGTTCTTAAATTTAATAATATTCGTTCTTATATTTAATAATATAATTTCCAATAGTAGGTTTTAGAAAACCTTTAAAAGAGTGATGATATGTATCTTGAATATAACGAACAAAACCAATACACGAAGGAAAAGTAAAGGGTGAAGCCTCTACCACAACCATTTTTGCACAATTTTCCATATCCTTTTGCTTATCATAATGAAGAAGCCCTCATGTTACTGAGTTAAGATGTTGTTGGATATCAGAACTCTCATCCATCGCTATTCCTCGATATTCAGTCCCTAAATAAATACCCTCCTGCCTCGATGCCCATTCTTTAGGATGACTTTTTATCATGTGCGTCCTAGTTTTACATGTCCCACCTTCATGACCCCCAGTTTTAAAATCCCAATATTTTTTTACAAATTTTGCATATTTCTTTTTTGCAAATTCTCACACCTCAAATCTTTACTTTCGTTTAACCGGTTCTCTAGTAGGAGCTACAGGAGGCAAATCAGACTGTACTTCAGGTGGACTAGCTTGGAATTCACTAGTGGGTGTTTCTTCTAAATTTAACTCCTTGTGCTGTTTGATAGTCATATTTTGCTTCTAACAAATCATAATAAGTGGATTATTAGCGCTAACATCATGATAATATAAAGATTCATCTATTTGGGTGGCCAGGGAGTGCCATCCCTAAAAAAGAAAAAAATCACTCTTTTAGAGAAATTATCTCTATAAGGCTGACTAGAACTGCCAACAATTCCTTTACCGGTATTTTCCAGACGACCACATGCCCGTCCTCCACCACTAGTTCTAATAGAACCTCTAACATATTTTTGAGACATAATTATGGCAAATAAAAAATAAATATATGACAAAAATTTATAGAAGAGTAGGAAGTAAGAACGACCAACCAAATATAACCGTATAATTGAGATGAAGTTGAAACTTGATCATTCACTCCAATTAATTAGTTGAATACTTGATAATTGAAAACTTCAACAAATAGCCAAAATGATATTTGATACTTGATAGCAAGTAGTACCTCCAATTTATCAAATACTTGATAATTGAAAACTTCACCAAATAGCCAAATAGAAATTTTATAGCAACTCCAATTAATACTTGATAAAGTAGCTGACACGACCTGGAATCCGGTTAGGCCGTGAGGGTACCCGACATCCTCCCCTAGACCCGTCGGGCTAACCCTTACCAATTAAATTAGGAAAATAAATATAACAATTCATAAATAAAGACAGGACTAAAAAAACACACAGACATATTGACACCTCTAAGCTGTACGAAAGAAAATTACAGCTGACTACCCAACATACTAGGTTTAGGGCTATCCAGACTAGACATCTAAGAGTACAAAAGAAGACAGATACCTCCTGAAGGGAGCAAAATGCAACTAATAATAACCAATAAACTGGTGGCCATCAGGAATAAAAGCTGGCTCACCCTGATAGTTGAAGTCGTCTTCGCTCCTTCACAACGTGGCGAACTCGATCCTGGAGCGAACCTGCCGAAACAAAATAGATAGACAAAAACAAACAACAAACAAGGGTGAGTCAAAAGGACTCAATAAGTTGGGCAGCCTAGCCACCTCAAAGAATAGGATAGCTAGTCAGGGAGAAGAAACAGATAACCCAAATTCCTCTTATTTAAATTATAAAAAGGCAGAGCCAGATAATAACCAGAAATACGTAAGAAACTATAAACTCAACCAGGGATGCGAGCCAGAAACATATCAACAAATAAGCAATGCACATATAAGCAGAACAGTAGTCATGTACCGCAAGTCTACACAATGGTATGAATTGAGATGAAATGAAATGAAATGTGATGCAAAGGGTCACATATGCCCGTAATCCCATCGCGAAGCGGAATACTCCTACATTCGAGGGGAATCCAATCTGATAACTAACTGGAGCGGAATACTCCTGCTCCTGGGGCGGAATACTCCTGCACCCGATACAGTATAAACCAGAGGCGGAATACTCCTGCACTCTCCTGGGGCGGAATACTCCTGCACCCGATATAATGTAAAGCTGAGGCGGAATACTCCTGCACTCAATATCTGACATAAGAGCGGAATACTCCTGCTCCTGGGGCGGAATCCTCCTACCCTCAATATGATACAATGGAGCGGAATCCTCCTGCACCTGGGGCGGAATACTCCTGCACCCAATATGATATGCAATGTAATGCATATGAATGATATATAATGCATATGAATGCAATGTGATGCAATAATAACCCTTCACCGGCGCGGGACTCTCATCGACAGTCGGGAACTAAATGCCAACTCACAGCCAGAGTACAATGCTCAGATCCTCAATGCAATACCAACAACAGGACATAACATATAATATACAATGTAAATCCAGAGCTCAGGCGTAAGGAGTACGCCTATCGGCAGCTACACACGTAAGGAACACGTGGTAAAAAATCCACGAGGCCAGGTGCCTTCAAAGAAGTGGATATAAACACTTACCTTGTTACAAAGTTAGCACAGCCACTAAATAACCGCTTTGTCCTTTGGATTCATTGCCAAACGATCCCACTGTGTTCAATAAGCAGAAAAGTATATCGAATTAGGCTAAAGGCTTCATTCCTCACATCTTAGGGCAATCCGGTTAGGAACCTGATACCCTATTCGTATACGCAATACGCAGGCCAGGCCTATATACAGGGTTTAAGGTCACATAACCAAACCCTAAATAAATTACATTTATATGTTGCACATAATTCACTGAGTACGGATATATAATCAATTTCATTATCGGGGTCCAATTGACCTTGTAAAACTATTAATTGAACTTATTAAAATGATGTCTAATATTCCAAGTTTTACCGTCAAAATATATTTAAACACACGTAATAAATTAAAATAATAGATTAAGATCATTACCTGAATGTTTCGGGGTGAAAATTCTATCTTTTTCCGGCTCTTTTCTCATTTTCTGGTATTTTCTTCGCCTGCGTTTCGCGTTCTCTTTTCTGTTCTTGTTCGTTTTTTTATGTTGCTGGGAAGTTTAGCCAAGGGATTTATATCCCTCAGCCAACCGCCATTACTTACTCTTTTTCTTTCTTTTTTTTTTTCCTTTTTCCTTTTTCTTTTATTTTATCGCGACAAAAATTAAAACGGTACCCTACGATATTCAAAATAATTCCAACTTTTGCATACAAGTTATACAAAATATATGTAACACACTTGCTAAGGCGGATCTCAAATCGGACTTCCGAAACTCAATATGCGAATTTAAATAGAAAAAGATCAAATTATTTAACTTTCGGCATTTTAGCGGAAACTAGCCGAACAACATCGAAATTCACTTTTGAAAAATCACAAAAGTCACAAATAATCAATCGAACCCAACGGCGCTTTCGAATATCAAATCGGAGTTCATTCGCCAAAACCGAGCTCGAAAATCTCTTTTTAATATTTATTGACAATAAAAACTGGAACCTTCTTCCGATACGTACCAAACGAGGTCTGGTTTAGTTCAAATTTTACAGATAGGTCCTAATGGACATTAAGAATATTTTAAAATTATCGGCACACCAATCGGAATCCTAACTTCCGAAACGACTAATCGAAGTCGTTTCATTCTCCTCCACTTAAACTCTCGTTCGTCCTCGAACGAGCCTAAGTCTAAAGAAAAATTCGCACAGATAACAAGAGAACTTGCACGACCTTCATGAGCTACTTCACGGGCATTATTTCCTGATTACAGGATCAGAATTATAACACGCATATCGAACTTTTGGAATAAAATATATCTGGATAATATGATAACACCATAGCACAGCTTATTCTGACTAAGCTGATCCTTCCTCGATCACGAGAAGAGAGTTATACATTTTCGAAGCAAAGATACACGAAACTTTGGATGGATTAACATGATTCAGCCGATAATCACCTCCTCGATATACCTTTCGATATAGAACAGGTCGATGGAACTAAGAATTAGCTCATGCTTGATGCAATAGGGGAGCTTTTGAAGTACCTTGTCACTACACACTATAGAAGATTTGATGCAAGCAATATTACTTTTTTACGAACGCATTATGCAACATCTCAGTTGATGTTAGTGTTGTTCCGCAAGCTCCTTGTGGGAATGTAGTTACACATATCCTAATGTATGTCAAGGGTTCATCTGAACAGGATCTATCATATAACGATAAGGATCATGCAAATACTACTGGATAGTATGATGCAGACCAGGAATGATCTTCAGACTGAACATCTACTTCAGGGTATTGTCTTTGAATTGGAAATATTATGACTTGAAAAAGTGAAACTAAAAGAGACATGTAGTTGGACCATGAGCTGAGGCAGAATACCAGAAACAAAGTTGATTACATGTGCACTTATAACGCTAAAGTAACTTCTCAAAGAGTTGAGGTGTGAAGGAGATATGCCAATGATGGATGGACGACAAGCTGCACTAGACTTTTAACTCTAAATTTTCATGAAGTATAACAGCGTTAGTATGAGGATCCAGTTATAGTTGAATATAGACAGATATCCAGAAGAAAACCGGAGTCACCATACAGGGTCACTGCTGACGGTGTTCTCATGTATAAAGATAGACTTTGTGTTCCTGATGTTGCAGATTTACGTGGACAGATTATGATAGAGGCACATTATTCCAAATATATTGTTTATCCAGGTTCGACTAAGATGTACCATGATCTTAAGCAGATTTATTGGTGGGACAGAATAAAGTGTGACATAGCAGAATTTGTGGCTCAGTGTTCTAATTGCCAGCAAGTTAAATTCGTGTCAGCTTTCCAGACCTTATGCTTTCAGCAGATAGGTACGTATATATATGATCAGGTTGCCAGCTTATCTCTATCATTAATAGATTATTAGTGGGTTTAGCAATGATCAACACTCATTGTAAGTTTCTGTCGTGGCCCTAGGTTGGGTCGTGACAAAAGTGGTATCAACGCCTTAGAGATTTAGTATTACCATTCAGTATTTGGAGGAAGACTCCTCCACTTAAAACACAAACTCATGCAGCTATTTGAATAGGAATAACCATCCCCGCACAGTCTGCTGGACTAAAGAAGATTTAGCTAAAAGTCGAACGTAGGCAGACCTAAGCTACCAAACTACCCTTTCGAGTTGCCAAACAGCTGCAACTCTCGAGTTCATAACTCCATACCTTTTCCGTAAACATCACCGCCTGATGGATGGTACTTCTATTACCCTTAGAAGCCTTGAAAAACAATAATATGCTTACCCGGCTACAATAACACGTACTCTGGCTCAACACAGGGAGCATCACAAGCGGCTACCAACTGCCTAAGCTCACTAGTGCCGGACGAAGAAGAAATGGAAATGGACCGAGGATAGAAATAATTAGAACTTCAGGAAGCTCATCTTCTTATTGTTTGGCTACCAGAGTTAGACTGCTTCTAAGTCAGGCTAGCCAAAGAATCGCAATTGAATAAATAGACATTAAATGAGCTTTATGGAATAAAATCTATGTCAATTTAACCTTCCTATAAAAAGGAAACTCTGACAATTTACCAGAAACTCTTTTATAACCCAGATAAGCTCATGGGATAACATGACTTTACTAGCGTTTCGAACCAAGAGGAGACACATAGATTGAGTATTACTTACTAACCACTTTACACCGGAAGAAACAATGACACTCCCTTATGGTGATGAACTAGAATCCCATAATCCAACCAACACGGAATTTCCGAGAACAGAGGTAAACTAATTTGATATAATAATAGAAGGTGGCATGACAAGATGTCAGGCAGGCAATACCGACACTTACTGTCAAATCTCTCATATTTAGACTAGAAAAATTAGTAGGGTCTCATAAATGCCAGGAATAAATCATACCAAAAGCTCGCCCCTCTACCGCAACCGATTCTTGATAGAAACGACATCCAAGGTAACCATCGAAACATGATAAGATACACCATTTCCAGATCGATCGAAAGAATTAAATCTTACTCACATTTAAGAGAAGAAGAAATACTCGGGTCTACTACATCGGATGCCTCAGCATCCTGCCAGACTAGCAGTTCATAGAACTACCTCTGCAGCTGAGCTGAGCCACTACCCTGATAATCACCTTCTGAAGAACCACTACCACCACGTTCTCAACCTCTACTGGATGGTGGCATTTCTCTGGCTGATTGAAATCTAAATGAAATCGCCTGCGACTGTGCAAGTGCCTGATGACAAGAGAGAGGACGATTGCCTACTTGTCGGAGTAAGGGAAAACTCCTCAAAGGATAGCCGGAATCACGACAATGATACCACATTTTCGCTGAAAAATGGAAGCTGGAAAGATTGTTGATAGCTGTAAAGAAAAGACTGAATCTGA
This sequence comes from Petunia axillaris subsp. axillaris, assembly GCA_029990575.1. Taxonomy (NCBI): domain Eukaryota; kingdom Viridiplantae; phylum Streptophyta; class Magnoliopsida; order Solanales; family Solanaceae; genus Petunia; species Petunia axillaris. Next base: position 163,865,096 of record JARKNS010000003.1, read on the forward strand.
TCTTGACGAGCTACTGGTGCACTCTAAGAATCACGTGACACAAGCTGAGATAACCTGGCAAGTAACCTCCTAAAACAATCCGAACTCTTACCTTCAAAAGAGGTATGGTGCCTACCAGGGCCGTGGGATTTCATGCTCTCCCGTTCTAACTTATGGTATGTCTAATACCTCTGAGCAATATCAATAACGACATCAAAGGAAGTCCCAACCTCAATTTTTTGAGCCATCTGGGATCTCAAGGAAGGAGAAAGGTCACCAATAAATCTTTGAATCTCTCGAAAGGCTCATGGAATAGTTCTAATGCATATCCAGCCATTCTATAGAATTCAATCTCATATTCTGAAACACCAACAGGCTAACCGACAGGCTACCCTGTCCAATCCACTCAAACTGGAAACACTTTTCATTTCGCTGGCTACTCGAAAGGAACTTTTTCACGAATCTAGAAGAAAAACCGAATCAAGTTAGCTAGTAAGAGAGGGGCCCACCAATTCAAGGCTGGACCCTAAAACTGGAAAGCAGAATAATCAACACCATACCGCTCGATATAATCAAGAGCCTGAAGGATACACTGACATCATTTTATTTTAAAAATTCACACAGCGATTATCTGATGCATGACTTAAGAATATCGGAAGGTTCAATTGGGCAAAATAATGCAGCCTTTTCAGATACGGACCGAGCTATTGCTCGGGCTAGCTAACCAGCCAGAATAACTAGAGGCACAACACATGCTGTCTCCGAAACATAATTTACTGCAGCAATATTAAGAACTGGAATAGGAGCTCCCTGAGACCGAACATATGCATCTGCGGCAGCCTGATAAGCTGCCTAGCGAATAATAGGTTTTTGCGGTATCTGCGTCACCAAGATTCTCGTAAAGCATCGTAGAGAGCCAAGGGAACCACAAGGCCCTGCTCCCTTGCCCATCGCGAGCTCGTACAGCTGGGACCTCCGTAACTAGATCGTCAGCACGATCAAAACTCTCGGGCTTCGTCAGTGCTAGCCCCAGGCTAGACTGCTTCGTCTTGAACTCATACCGTTTGCTGATTCGTCGCACGAGGGTTCACAATTACCACGAAGGAATTAACGAATTAACGAAAATATTTGAATCCTAGACCGGCGCACGATCAAAAATGAAGGAAGTGAAACTTCCTAAATGCCATCATAGCCTCTCGTAGATAAGTACGGACGTCTACGTACCCATTAGCGAGACTCTACTAGACACTGTCTTAGTCTGGATAGACTCTCAACTGGGCTCTGATACCAACTGACACGACCTGGAATCCGGTTAGGCCGTGCGGGTACCCGACATCCTCCCCTAGACCCGTCGGGCGAACCCTTACCAATTAAATTAGGATAATAAATATAACAATTCATAAATAAAGACAGGACTAAAAAAACACACAGACATATTGACACCTCTAAGCTGTACGAAAGAAAATTACAGCTGACTACCCAACATACTAGGTTTAGGGCTATCCAGACTAGACATCTAAGAGTACAAAAGAAGACAGATACCTCCTGAAGGGAGCAAAATGCAACTAATAATAACCAATAAACTGGTGGCCATCAGGAATAAAAGCTGGCTCACCCTGACAGCTGAAGTCGTCTTCGCTCCTTCACAACGTGGCGAACTCGATCCTGGAGCGAACCTGCCAAAACGAAATAGATAGACAAAAAACAAACAACAAACAAGGGTGAGTCAAATGGCAATATCGTTATCTAACTCCAATTTGATTTTTGAATTTGAATTCTAAATATCATTATCTAACTCCAATTTGCTTTTCAAATTTGGCATGAAATTTGTTGGCAACGAGATTTAGTAGGAGTCCATTTCTGAAGTGGCTCTTAAATGACAATATATATGCGAGTCTTCCATATCTGTTCTGCAAAAACTCTATAGTTATGAACTAAGAGAACTTACCTAACATAAATTTTTATGTTCTTAAATATGTAGTCAGCTGCCAAGATTTTCTTGATCAATGATTATTTTTGTACTTTATCAATATGCTGGTGAGATTGATCTAATTCAATTAATTCACTAACTTTTACCTATGTCTTTCTTTATGCAGGTCCTGCAGGGTGTAGCAAAAATTTAGGATTCATCAAAAAGATAGAGAAACCGATGACAAATAAGGTGTTGAAATTTCTTCTTGAGTTATCATTACAACAATATTACAACAAAAATTATGATTTTACATAAATTATTCTTGGACTCTCATAGACCTGTTTTCTCCCGTAGCAGCGCTACATTGGAGGTAATTTCATTACCCTATTTATTAGAAGTAGTTATTATTTCAGATGTCTTTCAAGTACACAAGAATAATCATTAATTACTAATGCTTCTGGGTGAAATATATGTTTTATTTTGATCTGTAAGTTATGATATTTTGCAGGAAAATTTTTAAAGAGTAATTTTTCGAAAGCATATGAGATGACTCGATAAGTATTTGTAGGATAACAAGCTCTTCATTATTTACTTTAATGATCAAAAGCTTATAGTTTGTCTGGCGTAGTCTCTTTTTCCATTGTCAGATTTACTTGGATGAAGGGAGAAAATAATTTGCTGCAGTTGGGTAAATTATGATGAGAAAAGTTGTTAATATTGTATTGTTATCAGCTAATTGTTTATATTTTTCCTAAGAACTTATTAAACAGAATAATATGTTATTGTCTTTGAATATTTTCAGAGTGTAATTTTTTTTTTAAGATTATGTGTTCATAAACGTAAGTTAATATTTTTATTCGCCGCCTTCATATATTTGGTCGTGCCCCTACTGTACAGATGAATTGTTGGTGCAAATACTCATACCATCTCCCTTTTGTACTAATTAACTACTCCCTCCGTCCCAAAATGAGTGTTTGGATTTGACTGAGCACATAGTTTAAGAAAATAAGGAAGACTTTGTCACGACCCAAAATCTTATAGGCCGTGCGGGCACCCAAACCCAACTCATTGGGCGAACCCCTCTTGAAAAATACTTTGCTTGCATATGAAATAACCAAAAAAAAAGAAATTATGAAAAGAATAGCAGAGTATGATATATAAACCCAATACGCAACTAGGATCTTTACAACCATATTCTAAGTTCTCCCATAAATCATGAACATCTAAGGAGTCAATAAGGTTATACATATCCGAATATAAAGAAATATACACATTAATTCTAACATAAGAATAATAAGGAAAGATGTCACCACAGGACAAAAATGGTTCACCGCTAGATTAAAGGATGAGCAACTCCGTTTACCACAATGCTTGCTAGAACTTGGTATCGAATCTGCCGAATATAAAACAATACGAAAGAACAAAGAAAGTGGGTGAGTTAAAAGGACTCAGTAAGTGGGGACAGGGCTCCAAGTAGAATAACTAGTTGAAAATATATGAAAACTCAAACAACTCCAAGGTAACAAAAATAAAGCCAAAATCATTTAATTAGCAAACAAGTAATATTCATACCCAGTCATCAAAGTACCAAGACACTCCCATTGTGACCTAATGATATGTATGGGACTACGCCATACTACGACAATATGCTTGGAACTACCTCGTGCTACGATAATATGTACGGAACCACATCGTACCATAATAATATGCACGAAACTACATCTTGCGATGATAATATGTACGAAACATCATACCACAATAATATGCACGGAACTACATCGTGCTACCATAATATGTACGGAACTACATCCTACCATAATAATATGCATGGAACTACATCGTGCTATGATAATATGTACGGAACTGCATCGTACCAAAATAATATGCACGGAACTACATCGTGCTATGATAATATGTACGGAACTACACCGTACAATAATAATATGCACAGAACTACATCGTGCTACGATAATAAATCAATAAATAGTAATGAACTGTAATCATACTTTTCAAAATAGTCTTGGCATAGTAAGTATGCCCATTTCAGCAGCCATGTATGTAAGGAACACATACATAGACATCTAATGTGGAGGAAGTCCACCAAAGAAAGGATGTAAACTACTTACCTCAAGCCGATGATTGCTAACTAGCCCACGATCGTCTTTTCACGCTCAAATCCCTCCAAATAAGTCCACTTTATGCAAAACAATAAATAATACGATCAATATAAGCTACCCTACTAATTTTTATAACGTTATACTCCCTCCGTCCCAATTTATGTGGCACCATTTCCTTTTTTGTTTGTCCCAAAATAAGTGGCACCTTTCCTTATTTGACAACTATTTAATGCATCATCTCTATTTTACCCTTGTTGGACCCTACATACTTTTAAACCTACCAACAACTTTTTTATTACTCAAATCTTCTCTCTCTTACTTTTTCAAGGGTAAAATTGATACTTAACAAGGCCAACCTCTATTTTCTTAAACTCCGTGCCCGGTCAAATGGTGCCACATAAATTGGGATGGAGGGAGTAACAAACAAGTCAAAAAGTCAACCCAAAAGTCAACTATGGGCCCACATATCCAATTATCATAACAAAATACATTTTTAGATTACCCATTCGTCCACGAGTCTAAAAGTGTGGTTACTTTCTCAATCAAAGTCTATCTACGTCATCAAATAGCCAGTTTATCAATTTTCGGGTTTATGTTGAAAGTCAACTATTTATTAACACCTCAAATCTCAAATCCAATTCTACAATCATGTTACTCATTCGAATACGAGTTCATACATACGAAAATCGAGTCAATCCGATATCGTTAACATCCCCAAATATACTATTCCACTTTTGAGTTTAAACAAAAAAAATTAATCAACTTCCCCAATTTCTCACAACCACCATTCATGACCAAACTAGAGATATCAAATTCAACCTTTTAACCAATGCAACTTGTAATAAAGATTATAAATCTTTACAAATACTTTTAAGTAGCTAATTTGAGTGGTTGAAATTACCTCAAAGCATCCAAACATTGAAAATCCATGTTTTAGCAAAGTTTGGTGTTCTTGACCAATTTGGATAAACTTCTATGAGTTATCAAGTTAAAATGATGTTAGATTCCATGCATAATAGTTGTAATCAACTCAAAACATCATTAATAACTCACCTTAGTTGATAGACAAAGTCCCAAGCTTCAACATCTTCCATAAATCAAGCCCTAGCTCATTATTTTTGCCCAAAAATGAGCTGCCCGTTTTATATTTATACAAACCCAGCAGCTTGCGCTGGTTGTACTCTGTGTTGCGTAAGTTGTACCTTGCCAGACAGCTTTCAGTAAAACATTCATATCTTTTTACTGAAATGTCCAAATGATACGAGATTTATGTCATTACAACCCAAATTCAAAGGGCTACAACTTTTATGTTTTGACCTTTTCCCAATTTATTATAGGTTGATCTCTATAATCATATGAAGCTAGATTTTGTGTCGCCGAAGTACTTCTTCTTTGTGTAATTGATGCCACAATATACCAAATCAATTTCTTATATACCCACATATCCTTAAAACCTCCGAATCATTGTGCAGATATATTTATATTTTTTTTTATCAAAAAACTTTAATAAATATCCGTCACGATTAGAGATTTGTAGGTCGTTACAGACTTTTAAATCATGTGCTTTAAAATGAAAGATGTGTGTAATGTGGGCCAGAGTCATTAAATCATGTGGTCCAAAATAAATCTTAGATTTAAAGAGTTGCCATAAATGGAAAGAGGCACTCATTTTGGGACAAACAAAAAAGAAAAGATAGACACTTATTCTGGGACGGAGGGAGTACTAAATTAATCATAAAGAAAATAATGGAGATATGGTACTACTAATCTCCATATTATAACAGTGTGCTTTAGTTGGAGTTTGTACGAGGATAATAATATTTTTTGTGATAATTATTCTATACTCCTTAGGTAGTTTTATCCTTATTCCTAACAAATTGATATAATTTTGTAATTTGAAAAATTTTTGCGGGAATAAAATTTCAACTCTTTAAATCTATATAGTACCCTACCAGTTCAGTTCTTCTAAATTTATGCTTTGTTCCTTTTGTGCTCTAATTTGTTTGCATTCTATTGCTTTCAAAATTGTGTTGAGCTTAACATTCGACATGTTGAAGCAGCTATCGAGAAAAATGACGTGAAAGCTAACACATGTTTAATTTCTTTGTTGCTCTGCTTTAAAGCACTGCTTTAAAGCAACTTCAATGATGCTAGAAGGCGGTTAAATCATAAACCTTCACAATAATTACCAAAGCTTATAGCAATCTATATATTATTGGCGCATTTTGTGCATGATTAGAGGAGATATGATGAAGGATGAAGCAACTCTCAGTTCATAAGCTGATTTATTCATGCTTTTACAGTTTGTTAACATGGGGATGTAAATGATACAATACAAAGAGCATTAAAATAAAGATACTAAAGATACATATTTTTTACTTTATGTCTTCATGTAAGTGCTAAAAAATGTTTATATATTATTTTCATAATTCTTCTTCTTGGAAGTATTGTTAAAGTAATGATAGTTGCATGCAATTTAATGAGAAAGTAGATAAAGGATATAATTGACCGCGCATTGCGCGGGTGATATACTAGTATATATATAAAAGGAGAGTAGTAGTTATATTAGTTGTTAGGATTGAATTAGGACAAAAGTTAGTTATTAATATTGTAATAAATTTTTTGAATGAAATGTAGTTAAGGATTATTAGAAGTTTTAGAAATGAAAATTTAAGTGATAAATCAGGAAGAAAGAATTTGTGATAAGTTTCATTATAAAATTAGAACTCCAAAGCGTCATTCTCATTAATCTCCAAGTAATTCCGTGTGATTGGTTAGTATTTGATTTTTTTCAAATTAGGATAACTATCTTTTTAATTGTTTTATCACTATCCTAAATTCTTTAGATAGCCCTATGCCCCTACCATTATTTAAACAATGTGATTAGAGGTATGAGGACTTAATCCTAACAAACTGGTTTGGATTTGGAATTTGAATTTAAATCATAATTGAGTTGGAATGAAGTTACATTTTCTCAACCTCTTATATATTAGAGTACCTTTTCATTCAATCATATGTAACAATTCATAAATATGAAAATATAAGTCTTTGAGCATTAGTGAAAAGTTCTCCATATTTGTCAGCGTTTTCTTTTGTGATCATAGAGTAGTATTTAGTCTTCCAGTAATTCTATATTGCACATAAAAATATAATATATCTTATTTTTTACTCCAGGTTATGGTATTTGAAACTTCTGGACTTGCTGTTCCTTTTGGAACGAATTATATAGGCCTTTAATGATGGCAGCCATTGGCAGGGAAACCATAATTGCAGTGTTCTTCAGAGGAAGATGAAAATCAACTTACTAAAGAGAGAAACAAAGGTGGAGTTCACTTTTACTATCACCTGTTAATATTACTCCATTATTTTGGTTTTTTTAAGTTTTAATATAAGACTTCAAATTAAGATTTAGATCATTGATTACCTCAAACCTGTATTATATTAATAGTTACAGTAAGTATCAAATGATTTTATTAAACGTTTATATATGTTATTACTTATTAATATATATCAAATATATTAATTATTGTATTTTGTCATATCAAAATGTCTTAATCTATATTGTATTAATGAATAGTAGTGGGCAACAATACTTTTTATTTCAAGTGTAAAGCTAAAGAAAATAAGTAATAAGTAGTTGATATTGACAAAAATAAGAACTGGATGCATCTCTGGTTCTAAAAAGTTTTATCTTGAAAGGTACCTCAGATATCCGTAAGGAATTGAAAGCATCGGAGGCTAATTTTATTAGCAAGCCAGCTCCTATTGTTTTAGGCATGGATTACATGACAAATTCAGCCATAGATAATGTCTTAATTGGAAAGGTACAAATGACTTCTAAAACCATTTCTTATGTTCTATTTGTGGTAATACTTATTTTATTAATTTGGAAATAGTTATTAATGATTCTTTCCACCACATATCTATTTTTAATGGTGCTCGAGTTTTTGGAGCTAGACTATTCACATTTTTTCAATATAATGGTTCTACGACATGGCTTTTGTTCTATCGACCATGTCCAAAAGTGAAGTGATAAACTATTGTCATAGTGAAATTATTCTGAATTTGAATTTATCCAAATTATATTGATACAGTATATTGAATTAATATTGATTTACACCACGTTAATCTTCAAAAGAGACGTAAAAAAGAGGGAGAGAATATAATATAAGTGTGAAGAGGGAGAGACCATAACCTACCGTTGAAGTGAGAAGTAGGTATATCAACAAACATCTATACAATAAAAGTTTGAGTTTCAATTTTAATAATTAAAATTTCCTACATGAATAATTTATTTATATATTTATATATTAAACGTGTTTCTTGAAATTTCTTCATTATTTAAATATACAGTGAGCATCCTAGAAAGCAGATTGATATTACCTTGGGTATTGGTAGTATAAGAGAAACAATGCAACTACGGCTTGAGTTATAATATTATAGTATTTTATTTGGTTATTTATTTACAATTATATTTAGCATGTTGTTCGATGAATTTTTACTTTAACAGAGCATAATTGGCAATACAATCAACGCTTCTTCTCTAGCTGTTTGTTAAATTTATTCTTGACTTTAATGCGTCTTTTTGTTGGTTACAGGTAAAAACTTGATATGTATCTATATATTATATTGAAAAGATTACTCTCATTCGACGTGAGCCAAGCGGTGTGTTAATATTATCTCTTAACGTATATCTTTGAAATCTTCATATTCACAATTGGCAGAAGCAATTGGCTTTGTTAGGGGAAGACGATTCCATTATATTTTATAGAGTGTGCATGTGATGTTAAGGAATCTAAATATGAAGAATGATGGCAAGTGAATGCACCACAGCAAGTACTTGAGCTTATTTAGCATGGAGAAGATTTTGCAATGATAAAGTTAATGGAGTGAGGATCATTTGTATCGCAAAACTTACTTAAAAGGAGTGCTATGAACAAAGATCATTGCATCATTCTCTATTTATCATGAATTGATTATCCAAATGGTATCGTATTTTATATATATATATATGCTTTTCTACTACATATCATTAAAAGCGATAACAAGTTGCATAGTTAGTAGCAAAGAAAATAGAGAAGAAACTATGTGATATTAGAAATTTCTACTAAAAATAAAGAAGTAAACCTAGATATATCGTAGCAATCTCAAATATAGCCGTATGGGACTTTTAAATGTATAGTTCATGAGGGAATTCACCAGACATCCCAATTTGCTTTGTTAAACTTTGTGTTTAAGAGTATTTGTGAACATGTGACATATTGGTATTCAAGTTCAAATTTTAATAGAGGTTATAACATTTATTTGGATTTAAATTTATCCGATTAATAATTAAATTATTTTATACATAGTAACTGTGGCGATAATTTATTAGTATTTGTTAATGTTATTTGAGGATCATTAAAATTTAGTTAACGTATTCTTATTTTTTTAGTCATATATTTTATTTTTAAGTAGTTGTATCATACATTGTCTTAAATAATAGTATTTGATTACAATACTTTAATATTATCCGCGCATCGCGCGGGTACTAAGACTAGTATGATCATAATTAGATCTATAATATATAAATAAGAAATAATACAAATAAATGAATGCTTTCTAATGCATATTTTGTTCAAATAGTTAAATTGCATCTTTAAGTTAAATATAGCCAATTATCTGAAAAAGAAGAGAAAAAATTGGGTGTCAACAACGAGGATATGGACTCACTTGTTTGCAAATTGTACTTAATAATTGGCTCACATTATGAATAAATGATGACGGATTGGGGTAATTACGTTTTTCTTTTGAATTTTTATTGATTTTTATAGTTTTATATCTATTTTGTTGATGAACAATGTGAAAACGATTTGGACTCATTTATTTGCTAAACGGACATAATTATTGGTTTAACATATGCATAAACACAGACAGATTGTTGTTATTTCAAAATATGTAAGCACTTGAAAGTGTTTTTTTGTAGATGCGTGAAGTGAGGCCGATTTGACCTCATTTCTTCACAAAACGGACACAAATATATGCATAAACACAGCCGAGTTGTCGTTATTTTTAAATATATAAGCACTTAAAGGTATTTTTTTATAAATTAATCAAGTAAGGCGGATTTGACATTATTTATTTACAAAATGAACATAATTTTTTGCTCATTATATGAACAAATGATGCCGGATTAGTCTTATGATATGTTTAAAATTGATTTTTGTATATGAGCGAAACGATGACGATTTGATTTTATTTATTCACAAAATAAACGCTTAACACAGATGGATTGGCTGCCTTATATATGAGCGAAACAATGACGATTTGACTTTATTTATTCACAAAATAGTCATGAAACACAGACGAATTGACGTCCTTGTATATGAGCAAAATAATGCCGATTTTGCCTTATTATTAACAAAATGGACGTGAAACACAGTCGATTTGGCATTGTTTTTCTGCTATGTAGGGTACAGTGGCGTTTTTTCTAATTTCGGATGTAAAAAGGTGCAGTTGCATTTTTGTAATTACGACTTCAAAAAATAGTCGGTGGAATTTTTGTAATGTTTTCAAGCTGAGTGCATCTGTGCTCAAATTTGTAACTCACCCAGCACATCTTTTTATGTGGAATGAGCATTTTAGTGCCTGGTCTTTATTTGGTGAGCTATTTTTTTATGGTTTTTAAAGCATAAGCACTTTTGACCATTTTAAAAATATTTCCACTTCTATCCTTAATCACTTTTTCTACAATTATTTGGCATTCACACTTTCTGTCTATAGAAAACTCATCTCCCACTTCTCTTCCTTCTCTCTAATTGACCGCCTGTCACCTGCGTTAACCGCTACCGGACCACCACCGACATGTTGCAAAAATTATATCCTCATATTCGTTTTGGCCTCCTCTTTCCGTTTCTACCATAGATTTTTCAAAAGTAACACTTAATTAGCGTAGATCTGAATTTAAAGATTCGACCAAAGTAATCAACTCATGCCCGGTATCTTTTCACATTAGATTTATACATCATCTTCACTTTGGGATTCTTTGTGGAGATACAGATGAAAAAGGGAGGAGGAAAATGGAGGTCGAAAATTTTATACCATGTCAAAAGTTTATTGTATTTTGCATATTTAATTGAATACAGCTGGTTATTGTTTGCAACTTAATTGAAAATTGTAGCAGAAATTTTTTTGACTTTGCCTTTGAATAGGCAACTTGTGCAGTTCTTAGGTATAACCACCTATTTTCAAGTAAGTTGGCAAATAATTAATATTTGTACTTGCAACCATACATCGGGTAATGCGCTCTTCTTTCCCTTGTGTTTTGATCTGCTGCTTAAATGACGATCTTTGTGTAAATCTTATGAAAAAATGAGTGTTTGGTTTACTAGTACTGATACATCGACACTTGATGAAATCAAAGCATATTTAAAAGTTGATGAAGCTGTGGTAGCGACGATTGAGAGGTGGTGGTTGGGGTCCATGAGGCTCCGGTGGTTGATGAAGAATAGATTCTAGTCCTTTTTTTTTCTTCTGTTTTTATAATAGGTTATATTATAAAAATTAATAACAATTAGGAGTCATTTTTTGTAAAATGTATATAGAATCCGCTCACACTATGAATAAATGATGTCAGATTGCCTTTAGTTATGTTTTTCGTTGAATCTTTTTATATGAGCAAAGTGGTGATGATTTGGTGTCATTTATTTGTGAACTAGATGGTTAATTTTTGCTTAGTAGGAATACATACGTCCGAATTGTCTTTATTTTATATTTTCATATGTATTTTTATAGATTAATAAAGTGACGAGGATATAGACTCACTAATTTACAAAATATACTTAATATTTGGCTCACATGATAAATAAATGATGACGGATTGGGGTAATTAAATTTTTCTTTGAAGTTTTATTGATTTTTATAGTTTTATATCTATTTTGTTGATGAATGATGTGAAGACGATTTGGGCTCATTTGTTTGCAAAACAGATACAATTTTTGGTTTAACATATGCATAAACACAGACGGATTGTTGTTATTTCAAAATATGTAAGCATTTGAAGGTGTTTTTTTTTTATGGATGCGTGAATTGAGGCCGATTTGGCCTCATTTCTTCACAAAACGGACTCAAGTATATGCATAAACATAACCGGATTGTCGTTATTTTGAAATATATAAGTACTTGAAGGTATTATTTGTGAATCTATAAAGTAAGACCGATTTGACATTATTTATTTACAAAATGAACATAATTTTTTGCTTATTGTGTGAAGAAATAATGTCGAATTGGTCATATGTTATGTTTTGAATTGATTTTTGTGTATGAGTGAAATGATGACGATTTGAATTTGTTTATTCATAAAATAGATGTTTAACACAGATGGATTGACTGCCTCGTATATGAGCGAAACGATGACGATTTGACTTTATTTATTCACAAAATAGTCATGAAATACGGACGAATTGACTTCCTTGTATATGAGCAAAACAATGTCGATTAGCCTTATTTATTTACAAAATGGACATGAAACACAATCGGGTTCGCCACTGTGGGATTCTTTGTAGAGATACAAATGAAAAGGGAAGGAGGAAAACGGAGGTCGGATGATTTTATACCCTGTCGAAAATTTTTATATTTTGCACATTTAATAGAATACAGCTGGTTATTGTTTGCAACTAAATTGAATTTTGTAGCAGACAACTTTTTTGACTTTGCCTTTGAATAGGCAACTTGTGTAGTTCTTAGGTATAACCGCCTATTTTCAAGTAAGTTAGCAAATAGTTAATATTTTCACCTAATAATCAATTAAAACTCCACATAATTTAGTTACATTCATGTTGAGCACGAATTTTTTATATATTATGAAGATCATCTTGTCATCAAATTAGTACCAATAATACTACTCGAGTCCAGTATGAATTACTTGAGCATTTTAGGTAGTGGAGTCTTACTAGTATTACTAACTGTGTGGATTGTGATCCGCCAGAAGAAATTAGGGCCACGACAGCTTCCACCAGGACCAATGTGCTTACCGTTGATTGGGAATCTGCATAACATGCTTGGTGCTGATCCAGCCTACCAGTCCTTTGGGAGGCTTGCTCACAAGTATGGACCCATAATGAGTCTCAAGTTGGGCAGACAGAAACCTTCTGTGATTATATCTTCATCAGCCGTGGCTAAAGAAGCCTTCGAAACCCATGATGAAGCCCTGTCCAGCAGAGAATTGAAAGATGCAGTGCAAGCCAATAATCACCATATATTCTCCATCGTATTTCTACCCTTCGCCAGTACTCTTCGGAAAAATCTCCGCAAAATATTTTATTCCAATATCTCCTCTGGGAATATGATTATTGCAAACCAGTACTTGCGGTCCAGGAAGTTCGAGGAGCTCATGGCCTATTGTCGTCAGTGTAGCCAAACTGGTGAGCCGGTGGATATTGGCCAAGTTGCTTCTGATACCGCCATAAACATTTTGTCAAATGCCATTTTCTCCAAGGATCTAGTCGACCTGCGTGCGGATTCTCTAAAAAAAATTAAGCATGTCATCCGGGACTCCACTTACCAGATGGGAAAGCTGAACCTGGCGGATTACTTCCCTGCTTTGAAAATCATAGATCCTCAAGGGATAAACCGACTCAATTCAATTAATTTTGCTAAATTGCTTCGGTTCTTTGGGGGCTTAATTGATCAAAGGTTGGAGCAAAGACAAAAACTGTCCCAGAACGACCGTCGTAGCACCAACGACATTCTTGATATTCTGTTAAATATGAGCGAAGAAGATCCCAATTCCATGGACAGGAATCAGATCCAACACCTATGTCTGGTAGATAAATTTAATGCATGATTAACGGATAGCGAAATTTAGCAGTTTAATGGGTTTGCTAAACTTAAGCCTTTTATTTGATCTCCTTAGTTGATTTTCCGAGGCTGCTCTAGTTTTGCTTTGATTGCTAAACCTTTCTTTTGATATTACTGCTACGGGCCATTTATTACATGCATGCATTTCTACTGGATCTAGCAGTCTAGCTAGTTCGTTGTAATTCTAATTTCACCGTCTCTCTCTCTCTCTCTCTCTCTCTCTCTCTCTCTCTCTCTCTCTCTCTTCATATATATACATACACACACACACAGAGAGACACACATACATATACACATCTTGAAAACTAAATACATCTCCATATTCTTACAATATTATACTCCCTCCGTCCCAATTAATGTCGGCGTGTTTGAATTTGCACGGAGTTTAAGAAATAAAGGCTGACCTTATAAAGTTTCAAATTTACCATTGTAAAATTAAAAGAGAGAAGATTGAAATAATTAAAAAGTTGTTGGTAACTTTTAAAGTAAGTAGAGCCCAACAAGGGTAAAATAGAGATAATGCATTAAATAGTTGTCAAATTAAAAGTGTGACATTCTTTTTAGGACAGACCAAAAAGGAAATAGTGACACATAAATTGGGACAGAGAGAGTAGTAATTTACTCCATCAGTTAAGGTACAGTGGTATTTAAATTACAATAAAGAATTACTAAAGTATTATGTTTGGCTTGCATGATATCTATTTCGTATGGTTCATTAGTTACTCCTTTGCAGGATCTTTTCGTTGCTGGAACTGATTCAAGTACCACTGTGGTAGAGTGGGCAATGCTAGAGCTGATGAAGAAACCAGAGGCAATGGCAAAAGCAAAAGCTGAGCTGGCACAAGTTGTTGGCAAAAATAAGGCAGTAGAAGAAGCTGATATTGCTCGCCTTCCTTATTTGCATTGCGTTCTGAAAGAGACCATGCGGATACACCCACCTGTTCCACTTCTGACTCGCAAGGCTGACCAAGATGTTCAAGTGCGTGGCTACTTGGTCCCAAAGGATTCCCCAGTGTTTGTGAATGTATGGTCAATTGGTCGTGATCCCGCCATTTGGGATGATCCTTTGGCATTTAATCCTGAAAGATTTTGGGGTTCTGATATGGATGTTCGTGGCCAAGATTTTGAGCTCATTCCCTTCGGTGTTGGTCGGAGAAAATGCCCTGGGCTACCCTTGGCAATTAGGACAGTTCCCACAATGCTTGCTTCCTTGTTGAATTCATTTGCTTGGATTGTTGAAGGCGATTTAGATGCTGAAGAAAACTTTGGCCTTATACTAGCTAAATCACGTCCTCTACTACTAGTCCCAGTTTCACTCTAGGACTATGTATGGCTCAAATTGGACATGATGTATCATTTAAATTGGAATGACAATAGCCAAACTTATTAAATAAACTGTTGTTCAAATACATATTGTCATGAGCATCATGTTCCACAATCTTATGTTTTACCTAGTTTGACAAAATAAGCTAGCATCCTTTTCAATGGCATGCACTTGTTACACCAGTAAGTTTCTAGTTAAGTACTTTTAGCCAGTGCTCTCACAGACGGAGCCTCTTCAAAAGTTGCAACATAAAAGTAGAAAATAAAATTAAATTTTAGGGCTAATATAAATAAGCAGTCTGTGAAAGTTAGTAAAATATTTTTTTAATTAATTTTTATTTTTTTATGTGGAATGAGCACTTTAGTGCCCGTTCATTTTTTTGGTGAGCTATTTTTTGGTGGTCATAAGCACTTTTGACTACTTTTAAAAATATTTCAACTTTTACCCTTAATCACTATTTCTACAATTAGCTGGCATTCACAATTTCTCTCTCTAGAAAACTCATCTCTCACTTCTCATCATTCTCTCAAGTTGACCGCTATTGACCGGCGTTAACCACCGCCGGACCACCACCGGCAACCACCAGAATGTTGCAAAAGTTATATCCTAAGATTTGTTTTAACCTCCTCTTTCCGTTACTACCATTGGTTTTTCAAAAGTCATACTAAATTAGCGTAGATCTGAATTTAAAGAATCGACCAAAGTAATCAACTTATGCCCGGGTATCTTTTCACAATAGATTTATCCATCATCTTCACTGTGGGATTCTTCGTGGAGATACAGATAAAAAAGGGAGGAGGAAAACAGAGGTCGAATGATTTTATATCCTATCAAAAGTTTATTTTATTTTGCACATTTAATTGAATACAACCGCTTATCGTTTGAAACTTGATTGAATATTGTAGCAGACAATCTTTTTGAATTTGCCTTTGAAAAGTCAACTTGTGCAGTTCTTAGGTATAACCACCTATTTTCAAGTAAGTTGGAGAATAGTTAATGTTTGTACTTACAACTATACATTGGGTAATGCGCTCTTCATTCCCTTATGTTTTTGGTCTATTTCTTAAATGACGATCTTTGTGTAAATCTTATAAAACAATGAGTATTTGGTTCAGTAGTACTGACACATCGATGCTTGATGAAATCAAAGCATATTTGGAAGTAGATGAAGTCGCGGCAGCGATTATTGAGAGGTGGTGGTTGGGGTCGATTCTACTCCGGTGGTTGATGAAGAATAGGTTATAGTCCTTTTTTTTTTCTTTTTTTATAATAGGTTATATTATAAAAAGCAATGACAATTTGGAGTCATTTGTTTGCAAAATGTATATAGAATTCGCTCACACTATGAATAAATGATGTGCCTTTAGTTATGCTTTTCTTTGAATCTTTTTATATGAGCAAAGCGGTGACGATTTGGTGTCATTTATTTGTGAATTAGACAGTTAAATTTTGCTTAGTATGAATAAATGCGTCTGAGTTGTCTTTATTTTATATTCTCATATGTATTTTTATTGATCAATGAAGTGACGAGGATTTGGACTCCCTTGTTTGCGAAATGTACTTAATATTTAGCTTACATTATGAATTAATGATGACGGATTGGGTAAGTATGTTTTTCTTTTATTTTTATTGACTTTTATATCTTATATCTATTTTTGTGGATTAACAATGTGAAGATGATTTGGACTCATTTGTTTGCAAAACGGACACAATTTTTTGTTTAACATATGTATAAACACAGACGGGTTGTCGTTATTTCAAAATATGTAGGGCTTGAAGGTCTTTTTTGTGGATGCGTGAAGTGAGGCCTACTTGGCCTCATCTCTTCACAAAACGGACACAATTATAAGCATAAACACAGCTGAATTGTTGTTATTTTTAAATGTATACGTGAAGGTTTTTTTTTGTGAATCATTCAAGTTAGGCCGATTTGGCATGATTTATTTATAAAATGAACATAATTTTTTGCTCATTGTATGAAGAAATGATGCCGATTGGTATTATGTTATGTTTTGAATTGATTTTTGTATATGAGCGAAACGACGACGATTTGATTTTATTTATTCGCGAAATAAACATTTAACAAAGATAGATTGGTTGCCTTGTGTATGAGCGAAACGATGTCGATTTGACTTTATTTATTCAGAAAATAGTCGTGAAACACAGACGAATTGATTGCCTGAATATGAGCGAAATAATGCCGATTTAGCCTTATTTATTAACAAAATGGACGTGAAACACAATCGATTTGGCATTATTTTCTGCTGTGTAGGAAGCAGTAGCGTTTTTTATAATTTTGGATGTAAAAAGGTGTGGTTGCATTTTTGTAATTACCGCTTCAAAAAATGGTCGGTGGAATTTTTGCAATGTTTTCAAGACCAACAAAAAAAATTTGTAACTCTTACAGCACATCTTTTTATGTGGAATGAGCACTTTAGTCCTTGGTCTTTATTTGGTGAGCTATTTTTTGTGGTCTTTAAAGCATAAGCACTTTTGACCACTTTTAAAAATATTTTCACTTCTACCCTTAATCACTTTTTCTACAATTATTTGGCATTCACACTTTCTGTCTCTAGAAAACTCATCTCTCACTTCTTTTCCTTCTCTCTATTGACCGCCGGTCACCTGTGTTGACCGCTGCCGGACCACCAGCGGCATGTTGCAAAAATTATATCCTCAGATTCGTTTTAGCCTCCTCTTTCTGTTTCTACCATTGATTTTTTACAAGTAACACTAAATTAGCGTACATCTGAATTTAAAGATTCGACCAAACTAATCAACTCATGCCCGGGTATCTTTCCACAATATATTATGCAGCGTCTTATCTGTGGGATTCTTTGTGGAGATACAGATGAAAAAGGGAGGAGGAAAATGGAGGTCGAATAATTTTATACCCTGTCAAAAGTTTATTGTATTTTGCACATTTAATTGAATACACCTGGTTATTGTCTGCAACTTAATTGAATATTCTAGCAGAAATTTTTTTGACTTTGCCTTTGAATAGGCAACTTGTGTCGTTCTTAGGTATAACCACCTATTTTAAAGCAAGTTGGCGAATAATTAATATTTGTACTTGCAACCATACATTGGATAATGCGCTCTTCATTCCCTTGTGTTTTGACTTGTTGCTTAAATGATGATCTTTGTGTAAATCTTATGAAAAAAATGAATGTTTGGTTCAGTAGTACTGATACATCGACGCTTGAGGAAATCAAAGCATATTTGGAAGTTGATGAAGCTGCGGCAACGATGATTGAGAGGTGGTGGTTGGGGTCGATTTGGCTCCGGCGGTTGATGAAGAATAGACTCTATTCCTTTTATTTTTATTTTTTATAATAGGTTATATTAAAAAAAATAATGACAATTTGGAGTCATTTGTTTGCAAAATGTACATAGAATTCGCTCACAGTATGAATAGATGATGTCATATTGGCTTTAGTTATATTTTTCTTTAAATCTTTTTATATGAGCAAAGTGGTGACGATTTGGTGTCATTTATTTGTTAACTCGACAATTAAATTTTGCTTAGTATGAATAAATACGTCTGGATTGTCTTCATTTTGTATTTTCATATGTATTTTTATTGATGAATGAAGTGATGGGGATTTAGACTCATTTATTTGGAAAATATACTTAATATTTGGCTCACATTATGAATATATGATAGCAGATTGGGTAATTATATTTTTCTTTGAATTTTATTGACTTCTATATTTTTATATCTACTTTTGTGGATGAACGATGTGAGGACGATTTGGACTCATTTGTTTGAAAAACGGACACAATTTTTAGTTTAACATATGCATAAACAAAGACGAGTTGTCGTTATTTCAAAATATGTAAGCATTTGAAAGTCCTTTTTGCAGATGCGTGAAGTGAGGCAGATTCTGCCTCATTTTCTCACAAAACAGACATAATTATATGCATAAACATAGCTGGGTTGTCGTTATTTTTTTAATATAAAAGCACTTGAAGGTTTTTTTTGTGAATCAATAAAGTAAGACCGATTTGGCATTATTTATTTACAAAATGAATATAAATTTTTGCTCATTGTATGAAGAAATGGTGCCGAATTTGTCTTATGTTATGTTTTGAATTGATTTTTGTATATGAGCGAAACGACGACGGTTTGATTTTATTTATTCACAAAATAGTCATTTAACACAGACGGATTGACTGCCTTGTGTATGAGCGAAACGATGAAGATTTGACTTTATTTATTCACAAAATAGCTGTGAAACATAAACAGAATGACTTCCTTGTATATTAGCGAAACGATGCCGATTTGGCCTTATTTATTCACAAAATAGACGTGAAACACAACCAGGTTCGCCACTATTTTCTGCTGTGTAGGAAGCACTGCATTTTTTTTATATAATTTTGTATGTAAAAAGGTGCGGTGTCATTTTTGTAATTACGGCTTCAAAACTTAGTCGATGGAATTTTTGTAATTACGGGAAGTTCTCTATTAGTAAGGGCATTTTTGTATGTTCAACTTCATTTAATGGTAAAATGCTTATGTTTTCAAGATCACCAAAAAAAGTAAAAATTTCGTCTAGAGGCCACTTTTGCCACTGATATTTAGTTTAAAGCCACTTTTTTATTGGTATTTCATGAGATGCCACTTTTTGGAACTTCAATCTTTGTGGTGGGTTTGAACTTCATGCTTAAGTTATGAAGTACAACTTCAATCCGTAAGGGTTGAACTTTTAGGCATAGATGCCGTAAACTTCAACCCTTGTGGGTCGAAGTTTGAACTTCAATCCTTGTGGTGAGCTGAAGTTAAACTTCAACCCTTGTGGGCTGAACTTGTGTGAAGTTCAACCCAAAAGGATTGAAGTTCCAAAAAGTGGCCTCTCATGCAAAACCAATAAAAAAAGTGGCCTCAAACCAAAGACCACTGACAAAAGTGGCCTCTCATGCACTTTCCCCCCAAAAAAATGCTTATGTTTTCAAGACCGAGTGCATTTGTGCTCAAATTTATAATTAAGCCGAGAGAATTTGATAGTTTGTGTGAAAATAAGATAAAATAATAAGATATTTATAGGAAATAAATAGTTGGAGAGACGGGGTTATGGGGTGATAGGATTGGGGGAAGGGAGGCTAAAATGGTCATTTTTGGCCGTTGGACAACAACTAGGGTATCAAAAGAGTCGTTACCAACAACTAGTTAATGACTGAAAATGCAGAAACTTTTTTATTAATCCGATTCGATCTGATCCCAGTCGGTTCTGACCCAAAAAAATCTGGTTGATCCGGTCAAAAATAGGAAGGCCGACTCAGAACCATAGCCGGGGCAAACTGAGGTCGGATCGGTCGGGTTCAACCGATCCGAGCCTGTCCGGGCCGGTCAGAACCAGACCGTTAGCCACCCTTAATACAAACTAGAATACAAAAGCAAAAATTATAAAAGGTGAGAACTAACTAGAATTCAAGAGTGCAAAAAATTAATGTCACGCCCTAAAAAAAATTATTAACTGCTCCTGCGGGAGGTTTATTATTTAAAGGCTTGTGACTGGTGTTCAAAAAGGTACAAAAATTATTTAGAGAACTCGGAGTCGCCACTTGACATAGTTTAAGTGTGCCAAGTCACCAAAAGGTACCTTGGAACACCTCTGACTCGTCTAATGGTCTGCGTTAGAGATTCGGGTAAGGTTCTCAGTTGACTCTCGGGAAGGTATTAGGCACCCTCGAGTCCTGTGCCAAGCACAGTTGCTTTATTGTCACAATTTTAATTTATTAAATATGGTTGTTATATTAATGTCGTTCATTTGAATTTACACTTTGATTAAAAGCATTATTCTTATCCAACCTCACGGAAGATTGGTTAAACTTAAATTTTAATTCAGAAAATTAAAGTGTATCATTCTATTCCAACCTTACAAAGGACTGGACGAATTTACACTTTTACAATAGATAAAACGTATTGCGTATTTCCAACCTCACAAAGAAACTGGCATACTTTTTAGAAGAATTTAATTAACTTCAAAAAAAAAATTAATTTAGAATTGGCTTAACTCAATTTTAGTTTTTTCTCTCTTAACCTAATAAGTAGATCACAGATCATACTTATAATATTGCCTAATTGGATTTGAAACCATATTTTTATCACAGGATTCATCATTGACTTCTCTTAATTTAATTTGGCTCGTCTCAATTTAGTTTTCTTTTGGCCTAATAAGTAGATCACAAATCATACTTATCGTTTTGCCTAATCGATTTAATTAAGTACAACCGCTAACTATTATTAAATGACAAATTGGGACTCCCAAATTTGCTTTTATTGATAAAAAATATAGATTACAAAAATATGTATATGTATATACATATAGTAGGTTATTTTATTAAATTGGAACATGCTGATGCAGCCCGAACACGTGCTAATCAAGTGTTCGATCCACCGAGGAGACCGATGACAAGAAGCCAAGCCAAGCTGCTGCACGATGTGCACATTCACTTAGCCTGGCCGAAGGAAAACAATTGCTCCGAGGCTGAGTGGCCGAGCTCAAGAACCGAAGACATTATCTTCAGATTTGAGCCCGAAGGCAAAGTGACCGAGGACAATGAGCTCGAGGACAAGTGAGCATCCGAGGACAATGAGTTCGAGCAAGCAACCGAGCACCGAAGTCAAGGCTGCCGAACACAAACTTGTCTCAGCCCTGCGTGGCTTGTTTTTATTAGTCACTTGTGACTATTTACTATTCAGTCCTTAGCATAGCCTATAAATACTCTATTTTACTTCATTGTAAAGGATCCAGACTTTGAGTTTATGAAAAACATAGCAAGTGCTATTGTGAGTCTCCGATGGAGCCGAACCCCGACGTGGGCTTTTAAAGAACTTGTGTCAACCGGTGTTATTTGATTGAACAATTTCTTCTTGATCATTCAATTTGCAAGAAGCGGGTCTTTCTTGAGGATTGTTGCATAGTATAGGTGCGTCTTGATTTCCCTTCGATCGAGCTTTGAGACAGGTTCCTCACTGTTCTTTCGAATCGAAGCAAGATTTGTCTTGCTTCTATCTTTACTTTCTTGTTGTTTTCTTCCGCGTTTCGTGTTTAGCAATTCCCCTCGGGTTTGCTTGCACCATCTTGGTATCAGAGCACGGTTTGGGCTTGTTTCTACAACCCCAAATCCTATTCAAGTTATCTTTACTTTCGTGCGATTGTGTCTTTGTTTTCCGTTTCGTGTTCTTGATTTTGTTTAAGTTGCTGTTGTTGTTACTTTACAAAAAAAAAAAAAAAAAAAAAAAAAAAAAAAAAAAAAAAGAGTAGTAGAAAAACAAAAAAAAAATTCGAAAATTGTGTTTGATTGTTGGTTGTTTGGAATAAACGACCATAGATTCTTGTTCACCATCGATTCCTGATTCCAACAAGTACCCGACGTACCATTTTCGTGACTAGGGTTTCTTGGCGAGATTTGGACTGTTTTGGAAGTTTGTTGGTGAATGGAACTCGAACCCCATCGTGTTTGGTTGAAACCGATGAAGATTGGTGGTTCTTGAGTGATTTGGGTTTGTTTCGTGCTTGAAGGATCGAAGTTCTGTGTTTGAATTGTTGTCCATACGCCGGAAAATTGTTACAATTGTAACAGTGTGCGACACAAAGGAGCTGAGATCTTAGCTCAAGAACTTCGACTGAACTTCCTCCGTTGCTGATAAGACCGGAGTTGAGAAAAGCCACCCAGATCTTGTTAAAATCGTGGTCAGTGAACCGAAGCTGATTTATCCGTACGCCGGAGTAAGGTTTCACTGTTCCATTGAAGAAGAAAGGGGTAAAGTGTAAACACCAAAATCCCAGGTGAAAATTTGTTGGCTGAAAAGGGGAAAGTGGATAAAGTAAAACCCTATCCGTACTGAGGAGGGACCACTCTTGTACGGACAAGAGTTGGTGTGTTCGAAAAAGATTCCAAAAGGGAATCAAGGGGTAGATTCTCCTAGGTTTTCACTTTTCTTCTGTTCGAAATTCTAGTTAGTGGATCTCTTGAGTAATTGTCCTACTCAAGGTCGTACTAACTCATTTGAGCTGATAAGAACTCGTGCGTGGGTGACCGAAGTCCAACTTCGTAGAAATTCTTCTGACTTCCCAAGCGCAAGAGTAAATAGCTGTCCGTTCCATCGAGTAAAATCAACTCACTCTTCCCGAAGTAAGACATCGTAACTTGTCAAAATTCGAAGGAATTGAGAGAGGTTGATCAACCGAGGAAGTCATTGGCTACAAGTTCTTGAGTGACCAAAATCGAACCTCTAAATTGAGTGGACCCGAGTGCCACCCATCAAAGGTGAGGGAGTATGTGAGGTGATTTCTAACCTTTAACATTTGTTTGGTCTTTGACTTGTGCAGGTACCATAGCTGGGAATGGAGGCAATGGCCAAGGCATTGAGAAGCCCGAAGTGTCGTTAGCCGATCTCATGGCTGTGATACAAGGCGTCAGTGCCGAAGTAAGAGGAGTGAGCGTTCGAGTAGCTCAACTCGAACAAGGGAGCGCGTCCGTGGCCTTGCATGGGTCCGGCGCTGGAACTAGCCAATCCACTCCAATGAAACCTGAGCTGTATGCTGAGCTTGTACGACAACATCAGTTGACAAGTGAAGCAATTCGAAGAGAGCTAAACTTGGGCAATCCCCAAGCTGGTTATCAAAACTTGGGCATTCCCCGAGGAGAAAGGATACCACTTCCAAGGGCCCGAATAGATCTTGGAGCCGTTGCCGAAGAGGTTGATGAAGAGGAATTTCCCGAGGATGAGTATGAACGTGAGCCGCCACTCGCTCAACGAATGCAAGCTCACCGAGGTAGTGGAAATTTCCGAGGTCGAGGCCGAGGCGCAAATGTTGGAAGAAATATTGAGCGTGAGGCTGATGATCGTGATGATGAGTATCCCGAACAGGTTCGTGGTGTTCGAGACTCCAACTTGAACAGTGTCAAGATCACTATTCCACCCTTCAAAGGAACTAGTGATCCAGATGAATATCTTGAATGGAAGCTTAAGATGGAGCGCATCTTTGAAACCAATGAGATGACCGATGAGAGAAAAGCTGCCCATGCCATTGCTTCATTCAAAGCTTATGCATCAACATGGTGGGAATCCGACAAGAGGCATAGAAGAAGAAATGACTATCCAGTAGTCAATACTTGGCCACAGTTGATGAGAGCAATGGATGCTAAGTATTTGAGTGCCAAGTACAGGCAAACTCAAATGCAAAAGCTCTATGAGCTAAAGCAAGGGTCTAAGTCAGTCCAAGAGTACCATGATGAGTTCGAAAAGGTTCGATTGAATCTTGATCTGGTCGAAGGCGAAGAACAAGCCATTATCCGATTCAAAAATGGCTTGGCTCGGGATGTGTCATCTCAATTGAGGCTACACGTGTACCACACGTTGGAAGATCTGTTCGATGCTGCCACCGAAGCTGAAAAATTGGTGAAGGACGATAAGGCAAACCGGTATCGAGGGGTCACTACTTCTCCCTTGAACCGAGGTAAAGAGTGGAAGAGTCCAAACCAAACAAGTGCCAACACTGTTCGAGATTTGAAGAGACCCTTTGAAAGAGGTGTGACTGTTAACCAATCAAGAGAAGTGGGAGGTAAAGTTCAGCTAAACTCTCCTAGTGCTTCAAATATTCAGTGTCACAAATGCAAAGGTTATGGTCACATGGCAAAAGAGTGTCCAACTCGCAAAGTTATGCTTCTGCTTGAAGATGGAACCGTCCATGAGCAAGCGAGTGACACTGAGGAGGAATTTATCGAGGAGACTGACCGAGCTGAAGGTGATGATGATCATGAGGCTGCCGAAGCTGATCATCCGGAAATGTTTCTTGTGGTTCGAAGGAATTTGAGCTGCCTGACTCTTGAAGAAGAGGACAACCAAAGAGAAAACCTCTTTCATGCCCGATGTCGAGTGAGGGGAAAGGTGTGTTCGATGATCATTGACTCTGGTAGTTGTGCCAATGTAGTGAGCCAAATCTTGGTTTCGCAAATGGGACTAACTACGTTAAAGCATCCCCACCCTTACAAATTACAATGGCTGAATGAGTGTGGAGAATTGAGAGTTGTCAAACAAGTGTGGATCAAGTTTAGAATCGGAGAGTATCAAGATGAAATGATATTCGATGTAGTGCCGATGCAAGCTTGTCATTTGCTATTGGGTCGACCATGGCAATACGACCGAACAGCTGTCCACAATGGGAGATCCAACACTTACACTGTAAAGCTTGACGGGAAGAGTTTCATACTCAAACCCTTGTCACCAAAGCAAGTCACCGAGGACTATAAACGGATGAAAGAGTTGAAAGAAGCGGCCAAAGCTAAGCTTCCGATGGGAGCAAAATTGGGGGCCGAGGAGACAAACTCACTGCCCGAAGTAAAACAAATCTATGCAGTCATGCAACCGGGTGAGTTTCTACGAGGCAACGACAACGGTCAGATGATGATTTGCCTCGTACACAAGGGTATCTTTCTAAACTCTAATGATGATTTTTCTAACAATAACCCTTTGCCTAGTGCTGTACAAAGTGTTTTGCAGGACTTCGGAGACATGTTTCCCGAGGAAATGCCAGGTAATCTGGATTACCTCCGTTGAGGGGAATCGAGCACCAAATTGACTTCGTACCGGGGTCTCAAATCCCCAACAAACCTGCATACCGGTGTAATCCCGAAGACACCAAAGAGCTCCAAAGGCAGGTCGATGAGTTGCTGAACAAGGGCCTCGTTTGAGAGAGCTTGAGTCCTTGTGCCGTTCCTGTTATCCTTGTCCCGAAGAAGGATGGAACATGGCGAATGTGCGTTGACTGTCGAGCAGTCAACAAAATAACAGTAAAGTATCGTCATCCTATTCCTCGACTAGATGACATGCTAGATGAATTGAGTGGTTCTTCATGCTTTACAAAGATTGACCTCAGGTCCGGTTACCACCAAATCCGAATGAAACCCGGAGACGAGTGGAAAACCGCATTCAAGACCAAATTCGGTCTCTATGAATGGTTGGTAATGCCATTTGGCTTATCCAATGCACCGAGCACATTCATGCGACTGATGAACCATGTGCTCAAACCGTTCATAAATAAGTTTGTTGTCGTGTATTTCGATGACATACTTGTTTATAGTAAATCTGTGGATGAACATGTTACACACCTAAGGCTAGTACTTGATAAGCTTCGAGAAGAGAAGTTATATGCTAACTTCAAGAAGTGTGCCTTTTGTGTCGAGCGTGTAGTCTTTCTAGGATTCGTTGTCAGTGCTAATGGTGTCAAAGTCGACGAGTCAAAAGTCGAAGCCATCAAAGATTGGCCAACTCCAACCTCGGTATCACAAGTTCGTAGCTTCCATGGCTTAGCTAGCTTTTATCGAAGGTTTGTTCGTGACTTTAGCACCGTGGCAGCTCCTTTAACCGAGCTAGTTAAGAAAGACCATCCATTTGTATGGGGAGAGTCCCAAGAAAGGGCTTTCCAAGAGTTGAAACGGAGGCTTTGCTCTGCCCCGTTGTTGCAACTCCCTGACTTCGGCAAAGTATTCGAAGTCGAGTGTGATGCATCTGGAGTTGGGATCGGAGGAGTGCTGATGCAAGAATCGAAGCCAATCGCTTACTTTAGCGAAAAGCTTAAAGGTGCAATCTTAAACTACTCTACGTATGACAAGGAGTTGTATGCCCTCGTTCGAGCACTTACCCATTGGCAGCATTACTTGTGGCCTCGAGAGTTTGTGATCAAAAGTGATCATGAGTCCTTGAAGCATCTCCGAGGACAGGAAAAGTTGAACCGAAGACATGCCAAGTGGGTTGAATTCATTGAGAGCTTTCCCTATGTAATTCATTACAAAAAGGGAAAAGACAATGTTGTGGCCGATGCGCTATCAAGAAAATTTGCCTTAGCGATCACTCTCGCCTCTAGGCTCATGGGATTTGAAAGCATCAAGTCGATGTACGAAGACGATCTCAAGCTGAAATGCGTTCGTGACGCGATCTTGAGTGGCCGAAGGGTTGAGAAATATCAATGGCATGATGGCTACCTCTTCAAGAATGGGAGGGTTTGTGTACTAGTGTCATCGTGGAGAGAGCTCTTAGTTCGAGAAGCTCACTCCGGTGGACTGATGGGACACTTCGGTGTCGACAAAACTCTTGGTATCTTGACTGAGCAGTTCCATTGGCCCAAAATGCGACGAGATGTGGAAAAGCTTTGCAACGCTTGTCTCGTTTGCAAGAAAGCTAAATCGAAGTCCAACCCTCATGGTTTGTATACCCCATTGCCAGTGCCTGATCGACCTTGGGTTGATATATCCATGGACTTTGTGCTAGGGTTACCGAGGTCGGGGGGAGGACATGATAGCATCTTCATGGTGGTTGACCGTTTTTCAAAAATGGCTCACTTTATTCCTTGCAATAAGTGTGATGATACACAGCATGTAGCTACATTGTTTGTTTCTAATATGTTGAAATTGCATGGTGTACCTCGTACTATTGTGAGTGATCGAGACTCAAAATTCTTGAGTCATTTTTGGAAGTGTTTGTGGGGTGCCCTCGGCACCAAGTTACTATTCTCGACGTCTCACCATCCTCAGACTGATGGACAGACCGAGGTAGTTAACCGAACCTTGGGATCTTTGCTTCGAGCAATGACCAAAGGCAAGTTTGGGAACTGGGCTGATCGTTTGCCCGTGATGGAGTTTGCATACAATCGAACGGTGCATCGAATGATAAACATGACCCCGTTCGAATGTGTGTATGGTTTTAATCCTTTGATTCCACTTGATTTAACCCCATTGCCTCGAGATTCTGTTCTTGATTTTGAAGGTACTCACCGAGCAGCTGCTTTGATCGAATTGCATGCAAGGGCGAAGAAGAACCTCGAGGAGGCCTATGCAAAGGTTGCCTTAAAGAAAAACAAGGGGCGTAAAAAGCTGGAATTAAAGAAGGGAGATTGGGTTTGGGTTCACTTCCGAAAGGAACGTTTTCCAAACCAAAGGAAAGGGAAGTTGGCTCCTCGAGGGGATGGTCCATTTCAAGTGTTGACCAAGATCAACAACAATGCTTACGTGATCGACCTCTCTGGTGAGTATAACGTGTCCAACACCTTTAATGTTTCTGACTTAGTTCCTTGTGTTGTAGGTCAAACTTCGGAGGACGAAGAAGGCTCGATTTTGAGGACGAAATCTTCTCAAGAAGGGGAGGATGATGCAGCCCGAACACGTGCTGATCAAGTGTTCGATCCACCGAGGAGACCGATGACAAGAAGCCAAGCCAAGCTGCTGCACGATGTGCACATTCACTTAGCCTGGCTGAAGGAAAACAATTGCTCCGAGGCTGAGTGGCCGAGCTCAAGAACCGAAGGCATTATCTTCAGATTTGAGCCCGAAGGCAAAGTGACCGAGGACAATGAGCTCGAGGATAAGTGAGCGTCCGAGGACAATGAGTTCGAGCAAGCAACCGAGCACCGAAGTCAAGGCTGCCGAACACAAACTTGTCTCAGCCCTGCGTGGCTTATTTTTATTAGTCACTTGTGACTATTTACTATTCAGTCCTTAGCATAGCCTATAAATACTCTATTTTACTTCATTGTAAAGGATCCAGACTTTGAGTTTATGAAAAACATAGCAAGTGCTATTGTGAGTCTCCGATGAAGCCGAACCCCGACGTGGGCTTTTAAAGAACTTGTGTCAACCGGTGTTATTCGATTGAACAATTTCTTCTTGATCATTCAATTTGCAAGAAGCGGGTCTTTCTTGAGGATTGTTGCATAGTATAGGTGCGTCTTGATTTCCCTTCGATCGAGCTTTGAGACAGGTTCCTCACTATTCTTTCGAATCGAAGCAAGATTTGTCTTGCTTCTATCTTTACTTTCTTGTTGTTTTCTTCCGCGTTTCGTGTTTAGCAATTCCCCTCGGGTTTGCTTGCACCACATGCTTTATGGGCTGTTTACGCCAGGAAAAGATTATTGGCTGCCATAGTTTAATTTGAGACGGGCTGAATAATTTTGCGAAAATAGACTGCTTTAAGGTGTTTTGCAAAATTAGTCACATTGTGTTTATATTCAAATGATGACTGATTTTTTAATAAAAATCAAAAAGTGGTCAGAATTTAAAAGACGTCCTAAATCTACAGCCTACTCGTTCCAGGCAGTGTTGATTTACTTTGCACTTATGTCCTATTTTACCTACTTATTTCAGTTTTAACTCAAGCCAACGTATGAACACATTTGCAAAAGAAATCAAGTTACGTATCAAATTTTCAGAAAAATAAAACAATTCCAGATTTTTTACTTATGAAATGCTGATGGAGATTATTAGTTTTAAAACAAGCCTAAAATTACTTAATGATTAATAGTTCAAGTTATACAAAAAAATGGACTGCAATACCATACAAGCTTGAGACTGGATAAATGACAAGTAAATGGGCTGGCCTAAGTCTACAATTATAAGGGTTCAAGACCTGGGCCTCAAAAAAAAGAATACATCTATTATTATCTCTTCATGCTTCTCATTTTTTCAGAACACAAACACTGATAATTTATACAGTAAATTGACAATAGAATGAACAAAACTTCGAGCTTTAGCATGCCATATTTTATGCTAAAACAAAAGCTAAAGTTTACAAAGTTTAAAATTACCTTTGTGCCGGACCTTCTAGCAAACAAAGATACCAGTGAAATCACTATCCCAACACTAGACCAGACCAAGAAAAATGGCAGCAGATCAACCAGTAAAAATCACTCCATTGTTCAGCAGCTAACAACCCTTAAAGTGCCCTTAACTAACCTTTAAAACCTTAAGATTTATGCTCCAAAAGACCTTAGATGTGAAGACTTTTGGTTCTAAATCTAAACTCTCAAACTTACCATTTTTCTCAAGTATTTTTGCTCTCAATTTCAGCCTTGTTTCAGCTGGTTGTTGGTGATAAAGTGAGGAGTAAATGCTCCTATTTAAGGCTGAAAAATGAGACCAAAAGGTGGGGTGTAAAGTTGTACAAAAGTACAAGCCCACACCCCTATACTTGAGTGTACTAGTCCCAATTTTCAGAAAACAGTACAGCAGCTATAGGGCACTGTTACAGCCCCCTAAAACAGTCCTAAAAGCTGAAATTATGTCCTTTACAAGGACAACCAAACACTCATTATACTACCCAAAGGTCTAGGACCAACTATACAAACTAAATCAACCCCAAACTAACTAAACTAGACTAGAGAGCAACCAAATTCTAACTAAATTGACTAAACCAAACCAAACTAAAACAGCCCCCCTAACTAAACTCAACTAAGGATCTACCAGATTTTTCACAAAGCTGACCAAAACCCATTCAAGGTCCACCTTCTAACCAAAAACCAACTAAGCTACAGATTTTATCACTCTTGAATGAGTGATCAAACAAACTCAGTCCAACAGAAAAGCAAACAAGCTTAAACTAGTGTTTTTCAAGTCCCCTGGACAATTTGAAACCAGCTTTAGATTCACTTCCTTCATAGTAAACTCAACCACATATTAATCCTGAACAAATGGTTTAATACTTCGATAGAAAATAACTCAAACTCCCAGCTAATTTTATTTGTTTCATAAACTCATGGAAACAGGCAATAAACCAACAAAAGCTTAAATACTCCATGCACAACTTGGATCAGCCCTATTTGACAGATATGTATGTATAAACTTGCTTGGTAACACATGATTCCATACACAACTTTAACAAAGAACAAGCTTATTATATTAACATTATGATTTGATTTCACATGTCTGATACTACAAACATAACAATGAGGATGAACTTCTTGGTATCATGAACACAAACTATGGACAAACACTAAACTCGTTCACTGATTTACAAGCTAACAAGTCGACGGTTAAACCTAGCAATTAGACAAGTAGAAGACAAGGAATAAGGAAAAGGGGAAGTGAGTTTCTGCCTAACCCGTGACCAGGAATTAAAACTGCCTCACCAAACCACTGTCCCGCTGTGTCGCTTAGCCTTCACCACCACCATCCTCGTCACACCAGCTACGAACACCATCATCGCTGCCTCGTCTCATAGCTGCTCGTTTAAAACTGAATCAGCGTCACCACTGCCTCGACATCGCACACTGCCTAATCAAACAAACTCACCATCACAATCACAAAATAATCCCCACGCCTGCGCACATCATCCTCACAAAATGTAGTTTCAATTGAAACACCATTAAAAAATCAGCTTCGCCTCACAAGCCTTGACAAAGTCACACATCCGCTGCTTATTATTTTTACCCCAAATCCAACTAGCCACCAGCCTTATGGCTGCCTCGACATACACCAGACCTCAACCTCGCACGCCATGTCACAATGGGAGAAAAAAAATGCCGTGAGGGACTATAACAGAAATGAGAAGAAGAAGAATGGAATCAAGAAGAAAAAAAATAAAAATAAGAACATGGAACAGAGAAAAACGGGCAGGGGGAACAATTTTTGGGAGAAAGGGGTAGGAAAGATGGTGAGAAGAGCAAAGGGGAAGCAAAAGAAACCCAAACTTACCAGAAAAAGGTCACAAGTCGCCGGAGTCGAGTTTTGACCGAACTTTGACCTCCGATCTACTCCAAACGACTTGGATTTCGGAGAAAATAGTTATGGAAATGGAACCAGGGGGTCAAGGCCTTTTGATTGGTATACTTTTTGTATTTTCCCGGCCACCGGAGCCGGTGGCCGGCGGCGGCAGCGCGGTGGCTCCACGGTGGAGCAACGGTGGTTGCGATTTCCGGCGAGTGAGAGAAAATTTGGCATGGCTTGGCCTATTTTCTGATTTTTTGTGTAAAATGAGCAAAAAATATAATGTTTGGCTTATATAGTTAGTGAGTATGGGCCGGGTAAACAAATGGGCTGACGGGCCAATGTATTGGGCTGTTATTTTTTACGAATAACCATTAAAATGGTTACTACTTACCAAAACACACACAATTAATCATAATCTAAACCGCATAAACTTACAATATAATCACAATTTAAACATAGAATCACAATTAAACATATAACAAGTAATTTTTGTTAATTTTCAAATTTTAACGTCCTAATTAAAGACAAATTTAGTCAAAATTAGGTGATTACAATTAACATATGATATAAATTCATAAATCTTAACATAAAAATGACATAATTATATGTGTATTACATTATGTTTCCTTTTGGACATATGTATTTTTTAAGTAGGTATTTATTTAATCGGTTTGGTTCGATTATTTCGGTTATTTTTTGTTTAAAAAGCAAAACACGCCAAATTTTTTCGGTTTTTGAAATTAGAAACCAAAACCAAACCTAGAAAATGTCGATTTTTTCTTTTGGTTTGAATCACGCTTTGCTTCGATTTTTCGGTTTCCCGTGAACATCCCACTTAGGAGAGTAGGAAAAATATTTGCCAAATATAATAATCACACTCATTATCTGTTTCCTACCCCAAACACCACAACCACTCACTCCACCCCACCCCAACCCCAACCCCCAACCCACCCCAACACCAAAAACCCCACCCCTATCCCACCAACACTCCACCCGACCCCTTATTACATAGTAGTAAATTATTTTAACCACACGCTGAAAAGTAGGTAAGATAGTCGGGTGACTTGGCTAAAAGACCCCTGCAATGAAGGAAATAGAGGGAATAACCCTCAAGTCTTGAAAATTGGGTGTATAACCCTTTAATTCACTAATGGTGTTTTATTCTTAATCATACTTAACAAAGTGTAAAGAGTTTAAAACCTCCAGCCCCAAAGTTCTTAAAATTACAAATTGGTCCCCACATCTCCATTTCCATTTTCTTCTTCAAACCCGTCACCATTGCCGAACATCCGATGAAATTTCCGGCAGCCTCCACCTCCTCTTTATGTCTCTCTCCCACTTCTTTTTTTCATAGTAATAACCAAATAACTCAAACAAAACTGTTTCCATTTTCCTTCTTCAATCCGTCACCATCGCCGGCGATGTTTCCGGCAAAGTTTCAGGCAGCCTCAGCCTCCTCTTAATGTTTCTCACCTCCTTTTTTTTGCACGTCTTCCTAATCCCAAAAGAAAGTTGTCAAGTTTAATATCTCGGTGAAGAAATTAAAGGATTTGGCATGAACAAATTCAACCCGATTAATCTGAAAATTGACGAGGATGAGAACAATTCTTTTAATTGTTAATGGAATAAATATGAATGGCAAGCATTTCACACATAGCATCTGATCACAGCGCAAATCCATCACAGGAGCATTATAATCTCCTTCAACTCCAAACCATTTAAAATGGGGGATTGCTGCTACCAAAATCAAAAATGAAATCCAGCAAATAAGGACAAGAAATAAGCACTGAGTAGTAAAAGAAGGATCGGCAATAAGCTTCAAGCCAAAAGAACAAAACAAAGCATATGAATTGACAATCCGTATGGCACAATGAATTTTAGCCGAAAACGGTGTGGGAATCGACAAACAAAAGGCGTCGTATGAACAGATCTGATGAGGAGACACCGCTGGATAAAAGTCCGGCGAGACGACGACGGCAATACAAACGGAGCAACAACAAGGAAAACGGGAAAGAACCCGTCGTTTAAGACAACCAGGCAAGAGAATATACAATATTGTCAGCCAAACTCCGGCGGGTAAATGGCGATAGAAGCAGCAAGGTGGAGGAGGAGGAGCAGCAACCGTCGACTGCTTTCCGGCGAGAGATTCCAGCGCCGTCTCTGCCACCCCATTCCCCCCTTCTTCTTTACATGCTCTGTTTACATGCTTGCTTCAGTCTTTTTTTGCTTTAATTATTCAACGAGTACTTTCATTAGCTGCTTTGCATCCAGTGTATCTTGAAATTGTTATATGGAACCACATAACTATGTTGGGATACCTTCTCTACAATAAATAGCTACTAATTTTTCTGGTGTCCAGCACCGTTGTGATGAATTTGGAATTGAAATTTAATCTACTTTTGGTAGATTCTCAAGTAATTTTATTTGTTGATTTCAATTAGTAACGGTAGAGTACTTCATACGCATATAATTCATTGTTTTTATCAACTTTGTTTCTTCTTAATTCAGTCTAAATTGGAAATGACGAAATTTTATCACTTTTACGTTTTTCAAAATAGAAGGTGGAAGATATTCAAGACCCGAATTATGTAATTTGATTTTTAGTTGATTTGTTTATGCTTAAAGAAAGAAAAGTAAATATTGGAGTGATTAGTTTCATCCCACGTGAAATAAAAGATTTGTTAGATTGAGAAATTTGATGATCTTGCTCTTTCAATCCATTTGTTTCCTGAAGCTTTTTCTGCATTTTCAGATGCGTACTACGAGGAAGATGAGAACAATTTACATTTTCTTTTTTTTTAATTTTTTATCTATTTAAAAATATTGTCATATTTGAAATATCGACATAAAAATTGGTAAGAATCATAAAATTGTATAATTATTTGTGCTAGTGAGTAGATTATCAACTTGGTCGCATTAACAAATAGACTTATCTATTATAGACAACTTGTTAGTAGATTATCAACTTGGTCGCATTAACAAAAAAACATCAGTATGGATTATGGGTTTGGGATTTGGGATTACGGGCTAGGGTATTTATTAGCAACCACTTGTTGGTAGATTATATATTTCAACTATTTTGCACTTTAAAATTGTTGTTCTATAATCGACGAAGACGCAGTAGATTATCAACTTGTTGCATGAACAAAAAAAACATCACTACATCATACGGGTTTGGGGTTTGGGGTTACGGGGGTATTTATTAGCAACCACTTGTTGGTAGATTGTATATTTCAGCTATTTTGCACTATAAAATAGATGTTCTATAATCGACGAAGACGCAGTAGATTATCAACATTGTCTCTTAAAAATTAAAATATAGAATTTTTGCCAAATCCAAAACATGTAATAATAGAATTATACATTGTAAAGTATATAAATGATATAAATGGATGACAATGACTCAATACATGTGAATACTTATGTTGTGTAGCTATTATACTAACATTTGTGGTGTAACAAGACATATGAGTCTTAACACTAAGACATTGCTTAATAACAATAGACGTGGTACATGATGTATAGTTGAGTTGTACCATTGCAGGCATCAATAGGTTGTTATAATGTATTTATATCATTACTCTTAGTACAAATGGTAACATTATATCAATATTTTGTGGTGTAACAAGACATATGAGTCCTAACACTAAGACATTGCTTAACAACAATATATATGGTACATGGTGTATAGTTGTGTTGCATCATTGTAGGCATCAATATATTGTTATAATGTATTTATGTCATTACTCTTAGTACCAATGGTAATATTATACTAACATTTGTGGTGTAACAAGACATATGAGTCCTAATACTAAGGCATTGCTTAACAACAATATATGTGGTACATGGTGTATAATTGTGTTGTACCATTGTAGAAACCAATAGGTTGTTATAATGTATTTATGTCATTACTCTTAGTATAAATGGTAACAACATAACAACATTTGTGGTATAACAAGACATTTTGAGTCCTAACACTAAGGCATTGCTTAACAACAATATATGTGGTACATGGTGTATAATTGTGTTGTACCATTGTAGAAACCAATAGGTTGTTATAATGTATTTATGTCATTACTCTTAGTATAAATGGTAACATCATAACAACATTTGTGGTATAACAAGACATTTTGAGTCCTAACACTAAGGCATTGCTTAACAACAATATATGTGGTACATGGTGTAGTTGTGTTGTACCATTGTAGACATTAATAAGTTGGTACAATGTCTTTTTGTTATTATATAGGAATGATTAGGAAATGTTAAACTATCTTTTAAGGAACTAGGTCCAAATCATTTAATTAATATCTGATTTAATGTGAAATTAAATAAGGTCGATAATCAACTTTGATTTTGGTCGATTTGGTTAATAGTCGATTAAGGAACTCGTACCTTTGTTTAGACAAGTTGTGCCTTTTTAATTATTTTACTTTTTAATAATTAATTTCAATCTAGTTAATTAATTAATTTAATGTCAAATTAAAGTAGTTTGATACTCAACTTATATTTCAATTGATTAGGTTGATGGTCGACTAACACTGGTAGATGAGCATCCAACGGTCGATTAATGGTACTATAACAATTAAATATATATACAATCTTTGCATATTGTTAAGTCGTTAATTTCTTATTGTTAAGATATTGTTGTTCATTAATTCCTTCTTATTAACATAAAGAATTTTACTAGTGACTGCTTATTGGTTGATCATCGACAAGATTTAGTTGATTGAACAAAAATTGATTAAAAGAAAACAACTATATTTATACATCAAAATTTTTACACAAAATAGTTTATACAATTGCAATGTTACAGCTCTACAACAACTTTATTATATCTTTTAATAAAAGAGTTTTATGTTCCACATTTGGCTGCACTTATATTGTTACGGATCATACTTTTAATAAAATATTTCCTTTTTATCACACAAGATTGTTAATTATCACCTAAAAATTGCTGCATTGTAAATCATTAAAATTTTATTAAAATAAATTTTTGAAATATCATTAACTTTTTAGTGGGTGTCTAATGGTTGATCATCTACTAAAAGAAAGTTGAGTACGCGAGCGTTGGTTGATCATCGACAAGATGGGTTGATTGAAACCATCTATTCCATAATAATACTTTAATTTAAACGTTAGATATAATCCGTCTTCTATGTGACGATGCATTTGGACTTCTTTTTCAAATATCTCAAACGATTATATAAGTACACCATATTTATTGTTTGAATTTCACTTATATCAAGTAATGTGAAGATAAGGAGAAAACAAATAAAGAAGCAATGTTTTTTGAACTTTCATGAAAGACAAAGCTACAATATTTCTCATATATAATCAAATTAACTAAGTTAAGAATTAATACAAAACATTTTTTTTTTTGGTTCTTCTCTATCAATTTTGAACTTTTCGTGCAAGCATAGGCAATATTAATGGACAATTCTCATTTTATTTTATTTGCTTTCTTTGTCGACTTGCTCTATTGACTCGCCTTCTCTTCATCTCGACAACTTGCTCCATCGACTCGCATTCTTTTCATCCAACTAGCAAATTTTTTCAACGCGAAGAATGAAGCTTAATATGTGGTTTGCTCAATCTCATAAGATAAGCTTCCGAAATTTACCATCCAATTGAGAATCTAGCTTTTGCAATATAAGACTCAACCTTAAAGTTTTCGAGTCTTCCTCCGCCACACCTACTGCAAAGTACACCTAATCAATCTCTTTAATGTTTCAAATTACAGAGAAAGGCTTGAAGCAAATATTGATCTTCCGTCCATATTCAAAGGAACCCAACTTGGTTATATGCCTTTAGCTTCATATAAATAGAGACCAAAAGCCAATTGAACAGACAAAAAAATTAAAAAGATCAAGATATGGTGTTGTAAAAAGAAAGAAAGATTATGATAATGGTAGAACTAATAAATCTTCCAAAATAAGATCAAGCATTGGAAGCAAATACAGGGACATGAATCACATCAAACATTTGAAAAGAAGCTCCGACCAAAAGTTAAAACTTTGAAAAATTCATCATTTGTGCGACCCAATGGAATAAAAAATTCTGAAATTGAGTTATGAACATAAACCAAGAGAGTATACATAAAATCTAGTAAATAATGCACAACATTCTTTTTGTCCATTGTGTCCTCTTGATGCTACTAGTTCATAATGGATATTCTTTTAGGAACATTTCATCAAACACTTTCCGCAAACCAGCTAGAAATCCACATTTTCTCTTAAAAATCAATGAAAGCGGTAAAATTTAAACAATCACCCTCAAAACATGGACGAGAAAAAATCGGTAATGCCGGAATCTAAAAGTATTCGAATCGAAAATACAGTCTAGCAAAATAGAAGAAACAGCAAGTGAATAAATAAAATAAGACCAACTGCAACTTAGATTCCCCGATGCACAAAATATATTACTTCAAATTTGATTGAAGCTGATTCATATAAACAACTGAGAGAAGGATTGATAACGAGGGAACTTGGGTACGAAGTTCAATAAAGCACATCGATGCTGGTCCCAAAGGAGTGTTGATGACGATCTGGTCCCAAAGGAAAGTGGAGGAACAGTAGTTGGGGCCTGTGTTTGTAAGCTTACAAATAGTAGCAATGGGTGATATGGGTTTTACGGCCCAGAGAAAATGCTGGGATCTTTTGTTTGATTTTTGAGAAGTATTTGTGAAGTTCTAAAACGACCCACATGTTTTGGTAATGTTAAATAGGCCCTGTCCCATTTAATCTCCACTTAAGTTTTTCTCTCTCCAAAAATAAGTCAAAAAAAATGGAAAGGTTAAACTTTTTATTCAACACTTTGAGTGGGTCTTTTAGCTAATTCTTCTCAAGATAGTCACTTATTTTTCAAGCAAATATATTTTAGGAAAATATTTTCAAAAATATATTTTAGGGAAATAATTTTTAAAACATTTTTCTTTCCTACCAAAAACACCCTAATAAAAGCGTGGAACATAAAATCCAGAGTGGATGCAAACCATTCATATTTTGTGGAAATATCCATTTGGGTAGCACAAAATTCCCAACTTTTTCCTACCCAATATTCCAATGCAAACTCTACACTTGGAATCCTCTTCTGCTGCTTCTTCCTTGTAAGTAACAAGCAACAGTTTTGGTCAAATTACTCTGCTTTTTATTTATTTATTTATTTATGTATAGTTTCTTGTTCTTTTTGCAGGTCCACTATTGTTTCACTTAATTGTTGTGTAGTTGCAAATTCTTTGCCATTTCCTTGCAATACTAATTTGGGTTTTGTGAAAGGTACCTCCTTTTTCTTTAAAATATGCTTTCTTGATATTTCAAAGAAGTCAACTTTTTTATGTTGCTAGTTAATGTTCCATTTTCTTTCAATTCTTGATCTAGTGGCCTCTGTATTTGTAAATGAAAGTGCTTTAATGGGTAATGTGTGATTAGTGATCTAGTCCCTCCGTCCCATATTAGTCGTCTTCTTCAGCTTTTTCACGTCCATTAAGAAAACCATTAAATAGAGTATATATTTTACTATGTTACCCCTATTTAATGTTTGACTATTAATTTTTTTTTTTAGAATTCTTTTAAACTAATAAATTTAGTCTTGAAATTCTAAAGAGACAACTAATTTTTGAACTTTAATTTGAAGCTACAGGGTTCTACCAAACCTATATGAGATACCCTACCCCTGCACCCACATCGGAAAGATTATACTGGTTAAATAAGGAAAAGATGAGTTATTTCAGTTATACATAAGCTGTTGAGTCCCCTTGACATGATGAAAGATTCTAGTGTAGTGGGAAATTATTCTTTTTAGTACTATATTTTGGAATCCCCTTGGATAAATTTTTGAACCCCTTAACACAAGGTAATATACTAGTTTAATGCTTAAGGGGGTTCAAGAATTGCTCTAGGTCACTAGTTCAAATCCCAGGTGTGACATTTTAATGTTTTTTGAACTCCCTTCCATTAATTTCTGGCTCCGCCACCACTTATGGAGTCTGGAAGTTGCTGAACTGTCAGAAGACCCTGCTAACATTTGGATTTTCCTTTTCAGTGTCGAAATCCTTGTTTCAAAGCTTTGATAGTAGATGAAAAATGAGTTGTGTAAGTGGTTGTAAATGCAAGATTATTGTAAGACTTGATTGTTCTTGAAGCTGTCTAATGTTAGAAAATACCTACCTGTCTTTTGGATCTTAAACTGGTTTCTTTCCGATGTCACAATCCTGATTTTTGGGGTTCCTTACTTTGTATTCCTTGTTCCGAGTCAAAATGTAACTTGTCGCATACTCATAATTCTGTTTAGTTGACTTAGTAGGAAACCTCATGGTGCTTGACCTGCGTAACTGTGAAATAGAGGAAAAAACCAAACACGAGTAAACATGAAAGACATAATTATTCTTTTAGTTGTTGGATTTCAAGCTCTTTCTCCTAATACAAAGTTATTTTTACTTCTAATCATATTTGCAGTTAAGAGGCAACTGAAGGTTTCTAACTTGAAGGCGGGCTTCTGGGAATCCATCAGATCCGGGTACTTGAAAATGTTTGACAAACTTTCTTTTGATAAAAATTGCACCTAAGCTGTAAAGCTTATGATGAAAATTCCAAATTGTGCGTGACTTTCATGACTTCGTTTTTAGTTTTGAGTTTAAGAGATCTTTGTCGTTAAACACGTGGTTATGCATATGGCTTTGTACTTTTTACTTAAATGAAGAGAGTCAATCCAAGTTGAAGAAAATGGGATAGAAGATACATCTTAATGCAAACCAAAAAGTGGCATTGGGAAAATGCCCGACAATAGTAGAATTTGTAAGAGTTCACAGGGATTCACTTTATTTATGCAAGAGCTCCCACCAATTTCCACAAAAAATGTAGCAAGATGGCTACACATTAAACTACAACCTATTGTATAAGTACCCAGATGATACTATTGATCACAAGATGGCAGACGCAAGAACATTAAATGTGAAATTAGGAAGGAAAGAAAAGGAATGAGGTGAAGAGTTTGCATGTGTTTTTATTTTTTGACTTTGCAAATATAATAGTTGGAAGATGTAAAAAAAGTAGGAAGATGTCAAATCTTGTCCAAATTCAAGATAGCATTATCATATGATACTTTGAAGCTTCGAAGACAGTAAGATATATGATTATACTTATCAAAGAGGTTATGCCATTATAGGAAGAGACCAATCTTTTGGGCAGGCTAAAACAGAAAACAGGTCAAATAAAATCGGATGGAGGGAGGAGTAACTATTTGGTGATAATCAATAAGTCGGTTGTCTTTGAGGGTGCATATATGTCACAGGTGTTAAGTCATGTAGTCAGACAAATGCTGTGTTGAGGGTGTTGAACCCTAAATTAAACTAGTTATAATAGCATATATAGCTAAAGAGGTAGAGAATTAGATCCTTCCAAAATAAAGGCTATTCAAGACTTACCTCTTCCAAAATGTCGGAAGGACGCGATGAGTTTTCTTGGTCGCCTCAATTATATCAGTTGGTTCATAGCTCAATTGTAACACCCAAAATTTATTAAAAGATTTCATGTAGAACTATTGGATTTTAAGAGAAGACAAAGAGGGCTAGGGTTTTTTTTTAGGAGAGTTCTTTCTAGAGGAAGGAAAAAGAAATGATATCAAAATAGAAATATAACATATTTACACTATGACACTCAAAATCTAATGGTCCCAACATGATACTTTCTAGCTTTCTCATTTAATATGTAGAATATCTCAATAGCTTAGCATACATTACCCGATTTAAATCAATTTTATCCTCAAATCAAATAAGCAAGTTTCACTATCGGGAAAAATGAAGTTCAATATAACCAGAAAATGTTTAATTAAAAAGCACCTAACAAGTTTACTGAATTTGGGGTGTTACAACAATCCACTGTGATATGCGAACCAATACTCAAGCTGTTGAGAAAGGATGCTTAACACCTTCCTTTTAGAATAATTTGAACCCTTACCCTAAAATGTCATTTAATTAGAAGACCATAATTGGAGTCAGCATTTTACTCCTCATTTTAAACCCTTTTTGAGCCCATAAGTTGTATGCTGTTTTAACTAGTTTAATTTAGGGGTCAACAGAGGGACTTATACTAAAATCTATTCATACACATCGAAGGCAATCTCCAGGTATATTATAACCATGGAAAATTTATGTGACCAACTTTTAGAAGTACCAAGGTAGAATTGACGTTTCACTAAACGCCCCTGTTGATAGAAAGGTGGAGAAATTACTCATTTATACAAGATGTATAGTCAAGAGATTTTCTTTGTAATGGTTGGTAGGGTAAACCTCAGAATAAAAAAAGCTAATGCGAGAGAAATGTTTTAGTTGTTGACTGTTTGACCTGACAGTTCTTAGTGATGTTTATGGATAATATACAAAAAAATTGCTTACGGATAAAATTGAGAGAATTATCTGTGATGTTTTTGACTTTTGTTCAGCTGAAACCATCACATATCCCAGAAATGAAATTATGTCAATTGGTTGTTAGTCAAATAACTTTTACTTTTTGATAAGGTAAATAATTTTATTAATGAATAAAGATGGGGCAAAAAAGTGCCCATATACAAGTAGTATACAAAAAAAAAAAAAAAAAAAAAAAAAAAAAAAAAAAAAAAAAGAAGAAGAAGAAGAAACCGAAACCGTTAAAACATATGGTATTCTACAAATGCCACCTAATCTTCTTTATGGGTACACCAAAAAGAAATAAGGAAAAAAAAAAAATAGATATCAACTGAATGAAAGTCATCTCTACCCCTTCAAAAGCTTCCTGTTTTTTTCTCTCCAAATAACCCACATTAGTGCTAAAGGAGCCATTTTCCATCCCTTAGAGTCTTCTACTCCATCCACCATAAATTCAACTGAAAATTAACTCTTTTAAGGTGCTTGGCATCACCCATTAAATGCAAACCAATTGAGAATTTCCCACTAAAACGTTGAGACAAAGCTACAATGAAGGAGTAGATGATCGACATCTTTCCCTGCCTCTTTATGCATGAAAAACCAACTGACATAAGTGACCTTATTCTATCTAAGATTCTCAGCATTCAAAATCACCCGTCTAGCTGCTAACCAAGTGAAGAATTATATAACTTTTATACATGAAGTAAATACAATGTGATGGGATAGGTTTACTTTCATGAGTCCTTCCCTGCATCAAGGCAGATCGAGCATCCCTCCCTCCAGGGATGTTTCATGTAGTGTGTGTGTTAACTTTCTTTATAAGATTTAATATATCGTCTTGGAGTTATATTTGAATATATAGCTTCGACTTATTAATCTTCAATGACTTTAAGATTCTCCATCGTGCAGGTTTGTCAAGAATAACACAACACAGGTTATAGAATCACCGTCCAGTGAAGAAGGCGACGAAGAAGAGCCTTTGCCCGAGGAATTCATTCTAGCTGAAAAGACTCAACCTGATGGAACAGTTGAACAGATTATATTCTCTTCTGGTGGAGATGTTGACGTGTATGATCTCCAAGCTTTATGTGATAAGGTGATTACA
The DNA here is from genome assembly GCA_029990575.1 of Petunia axillaris subsp. axillaris. Classification (NCBI taxonomy): domain Eukaryota; kingdom Viridiplantae; phylum Streptophyta; class Magnoliopsida; order Solanales; family Solanaceae; genus Petunia; species Petunia axillaris. Next base: position 163,908,257 of record JARKNS010000003.1, read on the forward strand.
TTTGTCAAATTCTTGCACTGGGGTGAAAATTTGGTGCTTTTTGTCAGATGGTTTAGGCAACATAATTTTCATGTGGAAAAGAGTGATGATTTGTCAGATGTTTTAGGCAATCGTTGTGTGAACTGTATTTTTTTTGTGTTAGTTGACCTAAGCTTACTGCTGGGGTGGGGCTCGGCCTCCGAACCGTACGTGGGACGAGTTTTTTCCTCATACAGCTTGGCCCGAAGACTGAGGGAAGTTAAGAAGAGTTGGGGAAACCTAGCCCTGGACTTTAATTATGACATATAGTTGAGTAGCTATGTTAAGGATAACAAAATGCAATCAAAATGAACTCCAAGATTGGAAAAGAGCAATCCTTCACTGTTTATGTTTATTTGGTTGAAGCAACTTTTGTTTACGAGCACTCAACACTTCTCAAATTTTGGGAACTTTCGTGTTTTCAAGTTCGATGCATGTGCAAATCATCATTTTTCAGATGTTATAAAACTAAACTTACATTGTTATAGTATGTCATTGGTTTGACAGGTTGGGTGGCCTCGAAGGCCACTTTCTAAGCTAGCCGCAGCTCTGAAAAATAGCTATATAGTTGCAACTTTGCATTCCAGGAAATTCTCATTAGGAGAAGGTATGTAGGTAAAACAACTTTACAGTGGGATTCATATGTTTGTAATGCCTAATTATCTGAATTTGTTTGCATATGGGTTTTAAAAGTAAGTGATAAAAATCTTAGTCTACTTGGACAAGTTACTTGGCAGAGGGGAATGGAGAAAAGAAGCTGATTGGCATGGCTCGTGCAACATCAGATCATGCTTTCAATGCAACGATTTGGGATGTTCTTGTTGATCCTTCCTATCAGGTATCTGCTCCGAGCGCTTTAAAGAAATTTGTCTGTGCTGATAAATATGTTTATTGGCTGATAGTAGTCAGGATCGTTAAATATTTTTGGAACTTTATGTGGTACTAGCTTCTTGTATTTTTTTATTTTAAATTTTTTCATAAAAATGACGTGAGGGGTCAGAAGGAATAGCAATTAAGATCTGCTATATTTGAAGATTTAATATTTGAAAATTTAGGTCCTGTATGACTACTACGGGCATAGAAATCTCTAACAAGACTTGAAGAACCCGAGCGAGCTAAACCTTAACCCAATTAATTGGTAACATGTATGGATCTTTATGTTCCACTATGCCCTATTGTGGCGCTAAGTTTGCTTGGATTCGAAGAAATTATAGGACTTCTGAAACAACTTCCTTCCATTTGATTTTAGGTTACCTCGTCCCAGTTTAGCATCTTAAATTACTATGGATTAGCACCTACAGACTTGTGCATTTAAAGGTCGTTTAAATAGACCATCTCCAGCAACCATCTCTCTCTCTCTCTGTCTCTTTTTTTTTTTTTAATTACCGTGGTGTCCAGGCCAGCTTGCGTGCACCTCGACTAATTCAACGGGGCCTGCTACCTCCCACCAGCATAAGTATCAGGTAACTCTATCCACCAAGGCTTGGATAGATGGGAAGAAATTACCTAGTGATTGTTTGCCTTCACTGGGATTTGAACCTGAGACCTCATGGATCTCAATCCACTTCATTGACCACTACACTACACCCTTGTTGCGATATCCCTATCGACCCTCTCTAATTTATCATCTATTGTTTTGCATGCACTTTCTCCCCAATCTGATCATTTCTTATCTTGTATAATTGGACATCTATTTATCACTCATTTTTTATCAGTCACCTTGTGGGTATGATGGACCTTAGAGACCTAACGTCCACTCCCATATTACATGACTTGTCTTACAACTGTTCTGTAGGACTTACCTTTCACTTTGGTAGATATCTCCTATGCATAACACTCCGCTAATTCTTATCAATTTCAGTCATCCTATTTTGATTTTACGTGTAACTTCTAATCTATCATAATATTCTCCTAAAACTTGAAGCCTAGATATTTGAATTGTTTGCATCTAGGCACAATGATTCCATCTAATCTCACATTGACTTCTCTCTTTTTTGTTGGTTAGATTTTCCATGAACATTTACAGTCTTACTTCTTTTTATCTTGAACCCTTGCTCTCTAGATTCCTTCTCCATTATTCAGACTTGTGGTTGACACATTCATTTGTATCATCAATTAATACAATATGGTATGCTTGTAACTTATTCCATGAGACCTTATCATTTCTATGGTCCCAACAAGAAAGCACTCAGGATTTGGGATACAATTCCTCAAGTCATTTTTTGCTTAATATGGATTAGAAGGAACAACAGATTCTTGAATGCAAATGGAGAAACATAATCTTAAGTCTAGATAAATATTTTTGCCTGCATTTTGGTGCAACCTGTTCGCTGTAAATGATGTGTATTCCATGTTAGAAATGATTGGCGGATAACACAATCTGTAATTTTTGTGCGACTAGCTTTGTGCTTTTATATCGTTATAAAATTATACTTACCTATCGAACGGAAAAAAAAAAAACCAAGGTAAACAAGTATGACCTCAATATTGCAGAATTGAACTAAAAGTGGATTTCACTGAGAAATTCTTATATGTGTTGGCTGGACTTGAAGAGGAAATGACTGTAAATGCTTCTCCATGATAACCATTTATTCTCTTGTGTCTATGTGGAACGATCAGGTTTACCTGATGGTTTTGTGATATTCATCTTATTATTTGAAGTAAATATGAACTAACATAGTTTATTTGATGGTTCTATTGACATCAAAGGGACAAGGACTTGGAAAAGTTCTTATTGAGAAACTGATAAGGACCCTTCTCCAAAGGGATATTGGGAACATTTCACTATTTGCAGATAGTCAAGGTACTAAGGTCTCAGATCTGTTAAGATTTGTTTGGTGTTGAAACATGTTGGATAGTTTTTGTTGAAAAGCTTTTAAATCTTTTTCAAAATCTCATATATTAAGAAGTATCTTTTCTACAGTTTCGCTGTTAACCTAAATAGGCTTCTGAAATTTCGCTCTTTTATTGCTCTATTCTTGCAGTTGTGGAATTCTATAGGAATCTTGGTTTTGAACCTGATCCAGAGGGTATCAAGGGAATGTTTTGGTACCCAATGTATTAGTCATGTAATTGTTCAGCCAACACTTTTGGTCTCTTGCGCTATACAAATTCCTCAGAGTGGTGCAAGAATGTTCGAATTCAGAAATAACAACTTTCAGCATTCTTCTGAAGCTTGTGAGCCATCTTGTAGTGTACATTGTAATGACCATGGATGGAACCTTTGCTGTTATAGCTGGAGAGTCATTGTAATGGCCATGGATGGAACCTTTGCTTTTATTTACATGTATATTAATTATTCTTATACTCAATGAGCTTCTTTTATTGTATTAAGGGATCACTTGATCAAGTCAGACTACAAGAGGGCGTTTCTTGCCTTGGCTGGTCTTGACATCGCTCACTGTGACAATGCAAATTGCTGCTCTTCTTGTTATAAATTAATCGGCCACATGATTTTAAGTAATGTAGAAGCAACAGTGACAAAAGGCTCTCCTTTATAAAATACATGAACAAATTCTTCAGATTAGCTATATGTCGGCTTGACGGCTTGTCTTATACTAGTAGTATTATATTATTAGTGGTGTATGGAAATATTACTAGTTGCTAAAAGTCTCTTCTTTTTCTCCATCACATCAATTGATATAAAGCACAACTCAAAGTTTAAAATTTGCCTAGCTTAATAAATTTATTTTTTGAATGTCGTATATAACAATATTGTTAGACATTATGATGTCAAAATATTTTGAGATATCTTGAAATGGAAAGAGCGTCATAGAAATTGGAAGATAGAAACTATTACTCCCTCCGTCCCATTTTATTTGTCATAATTTTTTTATTAGTTCGTCTTAGACCACAAATTTCAAAAGTCTCTATTTCTTTATTATACTTTGTGTCAAGTCAAACTTTAACAAACAAAATAGGATGGAGGGAGTATATGGCACGTCAACAAGACATAAGAAGCATTGCAACAGCAGAATCTGTACAAGATAATGAAGCAGAATCAGATGGCTTTTGAGACAAAGCCGAGTCTACCTAGTACCTACCAAGTGAACTGTTGTAAAATGACATGTTGTAAAATGTTGTGTACTTATTAGCAAGTAGTAAGGACCAAGTCCCCTTGCCTATTCATATTAGTCATTGTTTATTTCCAAGTCAGCTATTTCTGGTAGTCATGTGTGCATCCAACGCCATTATCTGGGAATTTATTTTTAACAAATTGCCATACTAAAAATCTCAATGTCCAATTACTTTTTTTGTCAACTCATACTGACAATGCGTTACCACCTACTAGTCGATTTTTGTTCTCTGATATATATATAAAAAGAGGAAAACTTGACGACTTCAAGTTTGCCAAAGTCTCAACAGCTTAGTTCACATATGTACATTTTTAAATTGATACCACTTTCCTATCATTTATGTGGACTTTGCTGCATTCGTTTAGTTCTCTAACTTCTTATTCTCTTTGAGGTTTTCTGGTAAGAGTTTAATATTTTTGAAAATTAAATTTACTTGCAACTATGATATTACTTGTAATACAAAAAAGGAGACAATTGCTTCATCAAGAATCTCTTTTAGAGTAGTAGTGATTTTCTTTTTTTCCAATGAACTAAAAACTTAATATTTGGTTTAAGGAAACTTGGCTATGGGCAGAGGTAGAAGAGGGAAGGTTGAAGGACACAATGACTTGATATTACTATTTGTGGCTCTTTCAATATGTTGGTCTGCTAGTGGACAATTAATGATCACTGATCCAAATGAAGGTAATAGTTTGTTTCCGTATTAGTTTCTAATACTCCCTCCGTTTAAGTTTATTTGTCCAAATTTAGCAAAGTCAAATTCTTAATTTACTTGTCCTTTTAGCAATTCAAGATAAAATTAGCTATGTTCTTCCTAATTTACCCTTGACATTAAATTGTAAAATTCTTCAAAATCCCTTTCCAATTAATTAGAAACTACAACAAAGTATAATAAATAAGGGTAGATTTGTCAAGTTTAATTTTTCTTATTTTATCTTGGTTGTAGTGCAAAGTTGAATTTGGACAAGTAAACTAGGGAGTATTTGCAGAACATTTAGACTAACAAAACGAGAAAGATAACAAATCATATGTAGATGACTATTGTTGAACTTTTAAAGAGTAAACATTTTTGGAAATATGAATTCTTGGAATACATCTTTTTCTGTTTCAATAAAATCACAAAATAATAGGAACTAAATTATAATTACTGTAATTAAACTTTAATTAGACTTTACATTTACATTATCTTTTGGAATGCACATTTACATAAAATTAGACATACAATCAAAAGTCTCTTTCCCTTATAAAGCTTTATTGTATTTGGTTCTAGATAAATTATTTATACATATTACGAGTGTAAGTGGTTTATTTAACACAAAAGAATCAAAGTTATAACCGGCTTCTGCCGAATCCATAACTTGACTTGTAGATCCACCCTTATGTTTTATATATGTTTCTAAACAGTCTTTCCATCATAGTTGGGGTAAGATTTGCGTACATATATCATCCTTCCCAGACCGTACTTGTGAAATTACACCGTGTATATTGTTGTTTACTAATTCGTGAAAAAGAGTAATTGTGTAGTAGTAATTAATTAATGGTGTGACCCTGGTGGAATGTGCAGTACTGGCATTAGAGGCAATTCATGGGAGCCTAGAGGATCCAGTGGGTTATCTGAGGAATTGGGAAAAGGATAAAGACCCATGCAATTCTTGGTCATTTGTGCACTGCGTTCAAAATGAAACTGAAGGTTATCAACACGTTAAGGAATTGTATGCACCCCTCAAATCTCTCTCTCTCTCTCTCTAATATAGTAGTATAAGTTTTGTCTAGTGTTGCGAAATTGTGTGAATCACTTGTCCAAATTTTGTGTCAATATATAACACGTCTCACTAGTCACTAAATATGTGTGGGTTTGAAAATTCGTTTTTCTTTTGAGCTGAGTATATATATAAAATAAAAGTATCTTGTTAAAAGTTTAAGTTGTAACTTGTAAGTATTGATAGTAGAAAAATTAACTTTTTTAAATATCACTTATAAGATAATTATTGGTAAACTTTATAATATACATAATTAGTAGCATGATAGAAATGGTAACTGCTATCACATGTTAAATGATACCGACTTTGAAAAAAAAAATTATAATATTAATTGATAACTTAAATCCTTAATAATTTTGTTAATAGATAATTAATTATGAAAATCAAACCTGAAAATCTGCAAGTCTACCATGTTATATTATGTGAAATTAGTAACTCATGTAAAAGTACCATCATGCCAAATTAACTTAAGTGTAACTTCTTTTTGCATTGATAGCATATGAACAGTTAGTCACTCATAAGTCAATTATAAGTAAATTCTAGATACATATTACGAGTAATTGGCAACATGATAAATGTAATAATTAACTCACTATTACATATTAAATTTATTTAAGTTTTATCGTCTAACATAGAAATATACGATGCACTACTCATATTTTCGTTAACGTAACAAAAGCAAAAAAGGAGTACATGCTGCTTCGAGGGTAGTATGAAATTTTAGGAGCTCTTGAAACACAGCATGGTTTCATGTCAATACCAAATGCAAAGAGTAAACAATTGAAGATGAGGATGTAGCTGCGGGTTCCGGAATTCGCCGAACCTAATAGCTTTCATCTCACCTGTATACGTGTTAAATTTTACTAAATATGTATAATCATTAAATTTTAAACTCAATAACTCAAATAACCATCACTTAGTCCCAATGACACTCCGAACCCATCAACTTCAAACTCTGTCCCTATCTCTGTGTTCAATGTGGTATAAAGTGCTATGATAAAGAATTATTACTGGATTTCCTAGACATGCAACTTGACCTATCATGCATAGTAGTTTTTACACAAGTTTTTCATTCTGTGAACATGCAGGCGTCTGATGAATTTGTCTCTATCTGGTACACTAGCTCCTGAGCTTGGCCAACTAAAACAAATGGATATTTTGTGAGTGCTGCCTTTAATTGATAGATAGTAGTATTAATTAGCACTTGACAAGTTTAATAGTACCTTCTATTCAATTGTTTGGTCATGATAATTCCATTTCTTTCAAAAAAACTTCCAAGGAATTTCATGTGGAACAGCATTAGCGGCAGTATACCAAAGGAGATAGGCAGCATTACTGCTCTGAGGCTACTGTATGTCTCTTCAATGCTCAATTTCATTTCTAATCATTGTTAAGAAAATCCCATTTTTTTTATATACGTAATCACTTGAAAAGTCAATAGTTCGGATAAAACTATGGCTTGTTGGTTTCTATCTATAGTGAATGTTGCTGTGAGGAGGCCTTTGTGTCCAGTGAATGTTGCTTACTATGATTAGAAACTAAATAAGTACAAAGAGAATTAAATGGTGGTGTTTGAATGGACACGGTTTAAAATATTAATTTGACTCGTGTATTACATGGTGATAGTGTCGTATAAATTGAACCAGAGAATGCTCTCTATTTGTAATATAATAGCAAGACAGACAGTTTTGATTCTTTCACAGTGACAATAGAACTTCTCATAGTCAATCTGTAGAAGGTAGAACAAAGTCATAGACTCATAGTACATGTTTTTTGTTCCATGTAAGGCAAATAGTAATGATTCTCAGCACTTCAGCTCCTGTCTGTTGTGTAATCTTGGAAAATTGATGGTTATCTACCGTTAGGAGTTTCTGGTGTAATATCTGCGCAACCAAGTGTATCAACTACTTGAAGTCATCTGAGGTTCTGCATATTACATGAAACACTAGTGACAGCTGCAAGGGTGGACCAATGTTACACCTAAATTGTCTTAATTCAATAAAGAAGCTTTCTTACAGCCATTATCCAGTTCGATGTCTTAACTTTATCATGAGAAGTTAAATATACAAATATTGGAATTTCGCTTCTCCATATAAACTTCAATCAACACTTCAGAATTCCTGCTTCAATTGAAGCCCGAAAACGCATGTGCTTCAATGTTTAAAATCAGTGCAATAGCTTACAGAGTTGCAGCTGAAGATATATTCTAGTAACTTGCATAAAGTCAGCATGATTGTGTGCATTCATGGGAAACTCCACTCCAGCTACCATACTTCTGTTTTTGCAGGCTTTTGAGTGGAAATCAACTATCAGGCCCTTTACCAGAAGAGCTTGGTAATCTTCCTAATTTGAATAAATTTCAGCTGGACTTAAATGCTATATCAGGACCAATACCAAAATCATTTGCAAAGCTGCCGAAAGTTAAGCATTTGTGAGTTCTCCACTAGAACTCAAAGATTCTCTGACGTTTGTGGATGTTTAGTTTCTACAATGATCATCCATTTTTGTGAATGCAGCCATATGAATAACAATTCAATAAGCGGTCAAATTCCTCCGGAGCTGTCTGCTTTACCTCTGCTTCAACACTTGTAAGAATCACTTAACCTACAACACCTAGTATGGCTAAATTTGTAGCAGTGGTGCAAATCTATATTTTAGGAGCAAGGACTTTTTGCTCTAATTTTCGTGTTTAGATTTACTTGGATGTGCTTTATTGCAGCCTTATGGACAATAACAACTTATCAGGTTACCTTCCGCCAGAGCTTGCACAGATGCCGAACTTAACGATTCTGTATAACTTGTCTTTGAACTCTTTTTAAGTTTTTCTGTTTCAATAGTTTTAAATTCGTAATGATGTCGGGTCATTTCAGCACTAATATACCCATCCCAACACCCCATCTCCCCTTGAAAACAACTTTTGCAGTCAACTTGACAACAATAATTTTCAAGGCACTGAGATTCCAGCTTCTTACAGCAATATGTCCAAACTCTTCAAGTTGTAAGTTACTCATTTCTCAGCTTTATTGGTTCATGTCCCCCCTTCCATATCTGATGAATTTAGATGCCCGTTTCCACGATGCAAGAAGAAAGAGTTCTAAAGGATGTTTGCATCACTTAACTTTAACTATAATAATAAGTTTTCTTTTTCATGCTACGATGGATTTGCCATTCCCTAAGGAATAGTATATATGTTGTTTCATCAAACCTGCAGGAGTCTTAGGAACTGCAACTTGCAAGGACCAGTTCCTGACCTTAGCACAATTCCAGGGCTTCTTTACTTGTAAGCATATTTCATTGAGAAATTCCTCTGCCAGTTAAACTACAGTTAAAGCATGTGTTCGACTGTTCGATAGTGTTGATATCTTCTAAATTCTTACATACCAGATGAAGTTTAACTCTTCTGCTACCTACTCAGTTTGTGCTGAAATTCAGATTGTTTATTTATAAGGGCAAAGAAATCTGTGATAATTCATCTGATATAACTTTCTCATGTCACAGAGACCTCAGCAGAAACCAGCTCACAGGAAATATACCTTCGAATAAGCTCTCTCATAATATTACAACCATGTAAGTTCCTGGAAATGTGTGAAACTTCTCAACAGTTTCTCGTTTGATTCAACTCATCTTATTATCTCATCCCATCCCCTTCCTCTCCTCTCCTCCTCATCTCCCCGACTCTCTCTATCACTATCATGGGCAGGTAGTGGAATGGACATAACTGATAGTACTCATTTTTTGAAGTTTGAGTAACTCATTTTTTTTCTTTTTGTTACGAGACTCTCAATAGCGAATTGATTCCTTTGGTGATGATTGCAGCATTCTATCCGGAAACATGCTTAATGGTTCTATCCCTTCCAGCTTTTCTGCCCTTCCGAAACTTCAGAAGCTGTAAGGAGCTACATTGTTTCTCAGGATGTTCAAATATCATTTCCATACTATAACATGCATTATTGACACTTCATATTTTTTCCCTTGTAGCTCACTCAACAATAATAAGTTAAGTGGATTTGTGCCGACTACCATTTGGGAGAATATGACATTTTCCGCAGACGCAAAACTTAGATTGTAAGAGTCTCATTTCTACATACTCCTCTTTATCAGTACTTTATTGTTCACGCTCGTGCTGTCTTCTGCCCCACAATCTATTAGCAAGTTAAAGTTAGTAACACTTATATTCAGATAAAAGTTATTCGTAGAGATCGAGCCAACTTTTTCTGCCAGTTTCAGTTTGGTAGCTATTAAGTCCTTATGTAGTTTGGGTAGATGAAGAAGATATTTTGTATAACAAAATTGAAATAGAGAACTATGTGTAATGGAGCAACAAGAGATGTTATATCTCTATACAGCTAAATACAAGTAAGAGATAATCTGTCTGGTGTTTATTTTACTGGAGTTAATAAGAGATTATTAGCCCCTTAAATTTCCACATACAGTTTGCTGTGCTGATCCAGTTGATCTTTTTTGTGCAGGAACTTTCAACGTAATTTGCTGTCAGATATTCCAGGGATACTTGCTCCTCCTCCAAATGTTGAAATGATGTAAGACCTTATTGCATATAGTCTTGTAAACAAATATTTGTAGTTATATGTGGCGAATCATGTTTAGTTGATTCAATGGCATACATACTTTCATGGTCCTCTATATTATATGAAAGATAAATTTCCAAAGTTATTCAGTACAATCTTCAGTTTCTATTTCTTTGACTAAACCAAAAACTTCTCATGCGTTTGCTAATTGCTATTAGTTCTTTTTACGTCATTGTAGATCAAAGTTTAACTTTTAGACAATGTTTAGATTGATTTGATAGATAGTGAAATGGGTTGCTGTGAATAAAGATTACGTCACAAACCCAAAGAAAATTAGGATTTTGGAGTAACATTAGAGAGACTGAAAGTGTACCTTGGGGGAAGATCTCATTGACCAAAAAGAGGGAGATTGCCATCAGTACCTATAAAATATTTGTTGCAGTTCAATAGTACACAGGAGAACTATGGAATTAAATCCCTGATAGGCAAGGGCTGTCAGTTGATCGTAAACAAATAACTTTCCAAGGGAAACGTCACTCTATTATAAATTTAAGTGATGTGCAGAAAAAAGCTCACCAGATTTTATTGGATATAAAGAGTCCAGTATGTTGATCTTATAGTTAAACATGCATCTGAAACATACTACGAGTGTTGTGGGAAATTGCACATTAGAGTGAGGACTCAAAAGTTCCTAGTCAGCAGTCGAAGATAATGGTCCTTTCATTTGCTGTTTTCATGCTAAACTGAGAATTTCCTTGATGGAGATAGAGTAGTGAACCAACTCATTCCGCTTCTTGCTTCCTGTTGGGTCTAATTGTGCATGTGATTGCAACTGGAAAAATTCCTTTTTTCATGGGTTAAGATGGTAGAGTTTATCTCGTACCTTTGTTTAGCTCAAACAACATGTCAAAGTGATTACATATATGTCATCCAAACCCTTCTATACTAAAAGCTTCTCTCATCCATTGATCCATGTTAGCAACAAGAAATATGCCATTCTTATAGGCATGAATGCTACCTTGAATAGGTTATATAATGAAGAATTAACAAGTTTTTCAGTTTGATCGATCGTGCCTTAACTACCTTCTAAACCTAGTATATACTAGCTTTTGTGTTTTACACAAAACAAATTGCTCAACTTCTATCTCGGTTAAATGTCATCCGCCTTCTTCTGCTAACTTTTATATGTGCAGCTGTGTGTGCCATCTTTGCTGATCGCACAAATAATATAAATATAGGTAGGGGTTTTCATTTTTAACCCAATTTACTGGTATTGTAAGGTGCAAATGTATCCAATGACATAAATCCCTTCTCTCATTTTGCTTATCAGCTCCTTGATATTTCTGATATTGAGTATTCATTAAATGATGACACTTTAATGGAATAACTTCCAGGCTTTATGGCAATCCTGTTTGTGAGAACGCAAATGAGCGCCAGATTACCCAATTTTGTAAATCAAAACATGGAGATGAAGAGTACGGAAGCTTGAACAACACTATTTCAAGATGTGCAGTCAAGCAGCCATGCATCAACGATTTTGAGCATGTCCCAACATTAACAGATGACTGCTTTTGTGCAGCACCTTTTGGAGTTGGTTTGCGTTTAAGAAGTCCTAGCATATCAGACTTTCCACCACATTATACTGAATTTGATGAGTGGATAACAACAAGTGTTAACTTGAATCTTAATCAACTGAACATTCATTCAATTGCATGGCAAATTGGTCCTAGGCTTAGGATGTTCTTGAAATTCTTCCCCCCACAAACAAATGATCTTGGAAGATTTAATGACAGTGAGGTAGTACGGATTGCAAACAAATTTGCTACCTTCAATCTTACATCAAGTGATATTTTTGGCCCATATGACCTGCTCAATTTCACTGCCATGTCATATAATGCTGGTATGTTTCCAAACCTGTTCTCTTTTTTCATGAGTAGGATAATCTAAAATATTTCTGGCAGATCAAATTTAAATGTGGGCATCTCCAGCTGTAGTTGTGTAATGATTGGCCGAAGAATTTGAAATAGAACTAGTATGAATAACATGTTTTTTTTTCAGAAAATGAGGTCATGAATGGAGAGTGACATACACAAAATTTGCAGCTCAATTTCTCTAGGGAGTCCTAAGGTTTAGATTAGCATGCAAGCTGAGAGAAAAGCCATTTGTTATCATAAAACATGTTTCCTTAGTTCTTATTTTGCATATAATGGCAAAATAATGGATATGTTTCAACTAGACAGGAATTCTGGAACTCTTGCGCGCATGGATGACCAATTTTCTTTCACACTTGATGATTGTCGAATATGGTTATTATTAATTTCTTTTATCTTTTTCTGGTTAGGCTCAGGTAAAAAGTATCTTTGCTTTTGTGCTCCTTTGACTTTCTGAAAATGTCTCATTTATATTGTTTACCTACTGATATATAGCATGTAAGTATGAACATAACGAAATGGTTGAAAGATTATGCATAATGTGATGCTTAATGTTCTCATGGACATGCTAACCTCACAGAGATGCTTATGATCTCTTGGATATTCTTTAACTGATTATTTAGCAAAATCTTAGGAAAACCACACGATACTTTCTAAATTTAGTATCATATAAGGGAGTGGTTATTTACTCTATTCTTGTCCTTCTTCCTGCTTTCTTAAGTTCAAATTAATAATTCTTTCTTCTTGCAGTCCTTTTTCCTGCGCTTCCATCGCTTGGGGAAAGCAAAAAGGACAGAGGCCGCGTGATTGGAATTGTCATAGGGTCCATATCAGCTGCAGTTTTGCTGCTTATGGCCATTATATTTGTGTTGCTTAAAATGCGTCGGAGGTTCCATGTCTCTGAAGATCAACCAGGTGAGTTTATCTTGAGTTGTCATATGTACTTCTCCTCGTCTAAGGGGAGCTTCTCCGTCATCTCTTTCATTCACCCCGTTAGGGCCCACTGATTTAGTAGTCAATAGTTATATTTTCCGGTATATTTTGATAAATCTCCAAAAAAAGGACAACAACATTCTTTAAGTGCTTCATACATATACCGAGAGCTTCATAACTGATAAGCTCCACTTTCCAGCTTCTGAAGAACAAAAGATGCCAACATGCATAGAATTTTTCCTCCCTTACTCTGCTTTACTTGTTTAAATTCTCTATTTAATCAAGAAATAGCACAGAGTTGGCAGTATCAACCATCTTTTTCTATGTGGTTTATTACCTTTCTTAGCATGTTTATTTGTACTTTAACTATGGCATGATGTTTCACTTTATTTTTCTTTTTAGAAAAGACTATAGTGCTTTACTTCTTCTCATGAACAGACCATTTTATGGTTTCGTATTTACAGTAAGCTCTCTGCGCAGGCCCCATAGCGTAAAACAAAAAATGGAAAAGAAAGAAATAGAAGATACAGCATGTATATAAAAGACTACCCTTGTTGTAATGCTTCTGTTATTTGTACATTAATTTGGCGATGATTAATGTTCTACAAAGTTAGCTGAAGCCAACTATTGAACTCATAGTTATAGTCCTTTCATTTCTTTTTGTAGCCCCAAAAAATCCTATGAGAATAGAAGGTGTGAAGGCACTCAGTTTTAAAGAATTAGAGGTAGCAACAAGCAGTTTTAGCAGTACTACCCAAATTGGCCAAGGAGGCTATGGAAAGGTCTACAAAGGCACTCTAGTAGACGGTACAATAGTGGCAATAAAGCGTGCACAACAAGGTTCATTACAGGGAGAAAAGGAGTTCTACACTGAGATAGAATTACTGTCACGTGTGCATCATCGGAATCTGGTTTCATTGGTGGGATACTGTAATGAAGGAAGTGAACAGGTAAGATTTCTCCAAATTGAAATGTGTGTGTGTGTTATATATGCATATATTCTTGTTGTGATTGTGGTCAAATTAAGCCAAGCTGCTTTACTTGTTGAATTCTGTTTGTCCAATCCTGGTTGAACACCAACGTAAATATTGAAAATTTGTGTAAATCCTTGATCATTTTGGACTTTATGATGTCTCCTTGCCTATGTGCAGAAGCATAACCTCGATCACCTTCCACGTTTTGCTTCAAAAGATAACGTAGAGATATATTACATATGTCCATTTTGTACCAGATGCAAATGGAAATGACAAGCACCACACACATGATCGATGTTACTCGGACTCGGGTGCGAGTGTCGGATACGGGTGCGGATCTAGAGGTCGGATCCTTCATGATCTATATTTTAAGGTTCGCGGATACGGATCCAGTTATGGATACGGGCATGGGGATTCGACTTAAAAAAATCAATAATCTAAAATAGAGTTATAAAACCTAAATTATGAGATAATATGTGGAAAACTTGAGAAAAAATATCGATCAGGACATACAAATTTCTATATACAATAATACAAGGTGTTCTATTTCCTTCAATTCCCCCCTACTTTTGTTTTCATTAAAGAAATCATTGAATCTGTTCAGAACTTCTCCGTTGATTTTGGTCAAAGTACCCAAAATCAGTTGACCAAATTGGGTACGGATCCCACACCCACACCCACACGGGTACGGATCCGACACGGGTGCGTCACCAAAATGAAGAGTCCGAGTAACTTAGCACATGATAGTTAAATTGCAGCAACGTTGATAAAAACTTTGCGGATATTCTTCTAGTAAACTGAAGAAAACTAATGCTGACATAAGATTTTCATCATACATCTTCTTTTCTCGCCAATATTTATCACACATTAAGTGATTGAACATTTGAGAAAATCCAGTTTACAGTACTTCGATCACTGAATGTTAAGTTCAACCAACATCTATGTCTATGAACAGCTCATCAGTTTCATCCCTCTTCTTGTAGTGAAGTGCATGTTGTTTGATCTTCATACAGTAGATGGACGCATGAGAATGGATATTATTCTTTTATTGGTTCTTTTCTTCTGCTTTTCTAATTGTTGGTTACATGTGCATGCAGATGTTAGTGTATGAGTTCATGCCAAATGGTTCCTTGCATGATCTTCTCTCTGGTATGTCATCTATCCTGCCTTTCCCTATGGTGGTCATTTTACTTCCTTTTGTTTGAATCAAGCACAGTCTATTCTCCTCTCCACTTTCTTTGCGTTTTGCTTTCTCCTCCTTTGGAGGAAAGGTGTTTGGTTTCTTATCCCAAAAAAGATGGTGGGAGATATATCCTTCAGTAAAATATGCTTGCATGGATGAAAGTAAAGCTAGTCGCGCAGAGACTGCATTTTTCTGAACCTTTTAGTTCATTTTGATTCCATTTTTTTTCAATCATCATAGTTTTCCTGGATTCTCTACTTCTGTGGTCATCAGCAATTTATCATGTGAATTTTATGTTCTTAACTTTAATCGCGTGGCAGTTCTAATATATCAGAACAATTTTTCTTATTTTACAGCTAGGTATAGGGAATCTCTGACTCTTGGAAACAGGTTGTACATTGCTTTAGGTGCTGCCAGGGGCATCCTTTACCTCCATACTGAAGCTGATCCTCCAATAATTCATCGTGATATCAAGGCAAACAACATACTGTTGGACTCTAAGTTCACCGCCAAAGTCTCTGACTTTGGAATCTCAAAGCTTGCAACATTACCTGATGCTGAAACAAGCGGACACATATCCACTGTTGTGAAAGGAACTCCAGTAAGGCTTTACTTGTCTTATATGTTGAAGCCCGCAATAGAAAAGATAGAAAATTTCAATACTGCTTTTACCTTTTCAATTCTTTTTCTCTGGTTTCCCAACACTGATGACAGTTGCCCATATATGGCACTCATGTAGGGCTACCTCGATCCTGAGTACTTCTTGACCCACAAGTTGACGGAGAAAAGTGATGTTTACAGCCTTGGTATCGTGTTTCTGGAACTTTTAACAGGGATGCGGCCTATATCTCATGGCAGGAATATCGTCAGAGAGGTACTTGATGCTTTTCTAATCTTAAAGTTTTCTTACCATTTCACTTTGTTCATGAGGATCGGAATCTTCAAAGAACATTAGATAGCTCTAACAGATATTTCCATATCTTCTAAGGGATCTGACAAGCAATAGAGATCAGCTTATATTATTTTAGTAACCACCTGCATACATTTCGACTTGATCTATGTTATGAAAGTGAGATACAGCATCTCAATCCGTATAATGAAGAATCTTACCATATCTAGTGGTTAGAAATGAAGTAGAGGCATCTGGTGCATCCCTGGCCAACCTTATCTCGTACAGTAAAAATGTTTAGATGAGTTTTCAGAAGTAAAAAGGAAACAACTAATTTTATGAAGATTGTGTTTGCATTAAATTATGAAGCCATTCTAGGTAAGTTGGATGCTCTAACATAAATGTTATGATAAAAATTGTGATCAGCATCAATTTTGCGCCCCTGTCCACATGAATGCGCGTAAGTCCTCAATATTCAATCTGATCCAAACTAGTCTTTTTTATGTGAATCAAACATTTATTTCTTATATCTTGGAAAGAAAATTTGCATTTCTTTTATAATAAGATTCGACTCTTCAAAGTAAAGGCGACATTCTTTTGGAATGAAGAGAATAAGAAAATTTACTTTTGTACTAATGACAGGTGAATGCAGCATGTCAATCAGGGACGGTGTCTTCTATCATTGACAAAAGCGTAGGTCCATATTCCTCAGATTGTGTCAAGAAGTTCCTGGCTTTGGCCCTCAGGTGTTCACTGGATGAACAAAAGGATAGACCTACAATGTTGGAGGTGGTGAGAGAGATAGAGAACATAACTTATATGCTTCCAGCATTCGACAATGTTGCACCTGATACAGATGTTTCGGCATCTGGAATGTCATCCTCACCAGCAAGTAGTTCAGCTTATTCCAGAAACACCACCTACACGACTATGGATTTTCAAGGAAGTGAGCTTGTGAGTGGTGTTATTCCTTCCATTAGGCCTCGTTGATGCGTTTAAGGACTTGCTACCTTAATTTACCAGCAAGTTGATCAAATTCTGAAGTATGTTCAATATTAAGTCTGAGGTATGTAAATATATAAGCAGATTAAATCTATTCTGAGAGGAGAAAAGACTTGTACATAATCATGATGTTGTTGTCCTACCATTAGATATGCAATCTGGTTTTTGAATTATGACCATAATAAGTGATTATACATAACTTCACTTGTTGAGACTGTTTGCAGTTAGTTGCGTGCTTGTGCTCAAGACATTTTTATAAGTATTTTATACTACTTGTCTAGAATAGTTCTTTCCATTTTGATGAAATGGTTCTGTAATGAACCTAGACTAGTTTAGTAGTAGTGTACATAGATAGAATATCTAGAAGATTCTTTCTTTGATTTATTTCCTTATTTAGATACAATATCTCTGTATATAACGTTGAACCTATTGGAATGATACTATAAGGAATTTCCTCCGCTCTCTTATTAACTTACATGGTATCAGAGCCGCTAGGGCTCGATCCGAAATTCAAACGTTACTTGGCTTCAACACTCTAGCTCGCTGGTTGTTTGGAACACACTTAGGAGTAATCTATTTGTCTCACCACCACCGTAGTTAGAATAAGTGGAAGATTTCGACCGGAGTGACCCATCTCCGGCGACTGATTGAGCAGCGAGTGGAAATAACGCGCCCGAAGTATTTTTCCGGCAGTAGTGCGTTTGGGCGCGTGGACCAGCGAACTTCACCCCAGTATATCTTTGACTGGTGTCGCCGCCTTCTGAACGGCCGACCCATTTGGTTAATTTTCTGATCAACAGACCACTAGTCACCTTGGAATTTCGCGGTCAGATCTGGTCCTTCTTCTTTGGTGATTCTGATCGAGTGTGGATTTTCTTTACAGCCTTGAGTTTCCGCTTCTCTGAATTCCGGTGCTATTTGGCCAGGATCGTTGTTTTGGCCTCTTGTTGCTGAACTTGGTTTGGACTTCCAGGTTCTTTTAATCCTTTATGAAATTTATTTGTGGGTCACTCTATCTGGGTTTCAATACTACTGTTCAGTGCAAGTGAAGTTCTCTGTCTTGTTTGGTAAAACAAGTCGTCTGGCCTATTGATTTGTTTTGGTCTGGTTCTGTTTTGGTTACTGCAGTACTACAATATTTTTGGTGTGGAATTTATTTTTCAATTAGTTTCATCTTAATGCTCCGAGTCTAATATTTGGGAAAATGACTAATAATTGTGGAAGAGTGAGCAAGTCTTCAGCTAGCCATGACTTTGGCAAAGAATCCAGCGCAGTCACTACTCTGGTTGAGTCAACTAAAACATGTCTTATCTCATCTTCGAATAAATGGGTAATTGATTCAGGTGCCACAGATCATATGACGGGTAATCCTCATATATTTGCTACCTTCCAATCACATAAAGTACCATCTCATGTGACTGTAGCTGACGGGTCAACTTGTAATGTTATGGGATCTGGTATGGTTAAAGTAACCTCCTCTATCACTCTTACATCTGTACTATGTCTGCCAAAGCTTGCCTTTAACTTAATCTCTGTGAGTAGACTTACCAGAGACCTTAATTGTTCTATCTCATTCTTTCCGGATCATTGTCTGTTTCATGATCTTACAACGAAGCAGGTTATTGGTAAAGGATATGTATCTGATGGTCTTTATATTCTTGATAAATGGGAGCCTCGTTCAGTTGCTTGCTCTAGTGTTGTGTCTCCATTTGAAGCACATTGTCGGTTAGGGCATCCTTCACTCTCTCTATTGAAGAAGTTATGTCCTCAGTTTCATGATGTTTCTTCTTTGGACTGTGAGTCATGCCACTTTGCAAAACATCACCGTATTCCACTGAGTCCAAGGGTTAATAGACGAGCTGAGTTTGCTTTTGATTTAGTCCATTCTGATGTATGGGAACCATGTCCTGTTGTTTCTAAAACTGGGCACAAGTATTTTGTCACTTTTGTAGATGATTTCTCTCGAATGACGTGGATATATTTTATGAAGAGCCGCTCTGAAGTGTTTACTCACTTTAGTGCCTTTTGTGCTGAAATCAAGACTCAATTTAATAGTCCAGTACGCATACTCAGGAGTGATAATGCAAAAGAATACATGTCATATTCATTTCAGTCTTATATGAGACAACACGGGATTCTTCACCAGTCGTCGTGTGTTGATACACCCTCTCAAAATGGAGTTGCTGAGAGGAAGAATAGGCATTTGCTTGAAACAGCTCGGGCACTTTTATTCCAAACAAAAGTTCCTAAACAATTTTGGGATGATGCGATCTCTACAGCTTATTTTCTGATCAATCGGATGCCGTCTTGAAACGACCTCGGTCAGTCGTTTCGGAAGTTAGGACTCCGATTGGCGTGTCGATAATTTTAAAATATTTGTAATGTCCATTAGGACCTGTCTGTAAAATTTGAGCTAAATCAGACCTCGTTTGGTAGGCATCGGAAGAAGGTTTCAGTTTTTATTGGCGATGAATATTAAAAAGAGATTTTCGAGCTCGGTTTTGCCGAATGAGCTCCGATTCGAAATCCGAAAGCGCCGTTGGGTTCGTATGATTATTTATGACCATTGTAAACTTTCGAAAGTGAATTTCGATATTGTTCGGCTAGTTTCCGCTAAAATGCCGAAAGTTAAATAATTTGACTTCTTTTCCATTTAAATTCGCATCTTGAGTTTCAGGAGTCCAATTTGAGATCCACCTTCGCGAGTATGTTACATATATTTTGTATAACTTGTATGCAAAAGTTGGAATTATTTCGAATATTATAGGGTACCGTTTTATTTTTCATCGCGAAAAGAAAAGAAAATAAAATAAAATAAAAAATAAAAAAGAAAAAAAGGAAAGGGCAAAAGAGAAAGACCATGGGCGGTGGCCCTTGGTCAAGATATGTATTTAGAACAGAAACAGAGAATATGAACAGAAAGGGAGACGTGAAATTTTAACATGGAAAATAAGAGAAAAATGTCAGAAAATGAGAAAAGGGGTCGGAGAAAAGTAGAATTTTCACCCTGAGATATTCAGGTAATGATCCTAATATATTATTTGAGTTTAATATGTGTGTTTTAATATATTTTAACGGTAAAACTTGGAATATTAGACATCGTATTAATAAGTTCAATTAATAGTTTAAAGGGTCAAATGGGCCCCGATAATGAAATTAATTATATATTTGTACTCAGTGGGTTACGGGCAACATATAGATGTAATTTATTTGGGATTTGGTTATGTGATCTTAAACCCCGTATATAGGCCTGGCCTGCGTATTGCGTATGCGAATAGGGTATCAGGTTCCTACCTGGATTGCCCTAAGATGTGAGGAATGAAGCCTTTAGCCTAATGTGATATATTTTTTTTGCTTATTGATCACAGTGGGATCGTTTGGCAATGAATTCAAAGAATAACGCGGTTGTTGGTCGCAATGCTAACTTTTGAGAGAGGTAAGTGTTTATATCCATTTCTTTGGAGGCCCTTGGCCTTGTGGATTTTCTACCACGTGTTTCCTTACGTGTGTAGCTGCCGATAGGCGTACTCATTACGCCGTTACTTTATATTTACATTGTATATTATATGTTATGCCCTGTAGTTGGTATTGCATTGAACATATGAGCATTGCACTCTAGTTTTGAGCATTGCATATACTTCCTGGTTGGCGATGAGAGTCCCGCACCGGTGAAGGGTCATTATTGCATATACTTCCCGGTTGGTGATGAGAGTCCCGCACCGGTGAAGGGTCATTATTGCATATACTTCCCGGTTGGCGATGAGAGTCCCGCACCGGTGAAGGGTCATTATTGCATATACTTCCCGGTAATCGATGAGAGTCCCGAGCCGGTGAAGGGTCATCATTGCATATACTTCCCGGTAATCGATGAGAGTCCCGAGCCGGTGAAGGGTCATTATTGCATATACTTCCCGGTAATCGATGAGAGTCCCGAGCCGGTGAAGGATCATTACTGCATATATCTCCTGGTAGACGATGAGAGTCCCGCGCCGGAGATAGGTACCAGGCATATGTGGCTGCATTGCATAGTACCACATTCATCACATTTCATTGCACCGCATACTAACTATGGTGTGTATTGTGTTGTGTTTTATGTATGCGGTTTGTATATTATGTCGTGGACATATCTCAGTTTGTCTATATATTTCTGGCTCGTATTCTGGGTTGCGGGGATCGGGTTGCACGCCGCGACAGTATAAACATATGGATCGGGTTGCACGCCGCAACGGTATAAATATATGGATCGAGTCGCACGCCGCGATAGTACGAATATATGGATCGGGTTGCACGCCGCAACAGTATGAATATATGGATCGGGTTGCACGCCGCAACAGGATGTATTTCTGATTGTCGACATGTTCAAGATATCTATATGTCCTGTCTGCCTTATGTCCCTGGCTGTTTATGATTCCATACGTGTTTTCAGTTATTATTTGGCTTTGCCTGTTTATAGTTCAAATAAGATGGATTTCATTTATCTGTTTTTCTTCTCCCTGGCTAGCTATCCTATTCTTTGAGGTGGCTAGTCTGCCCCACTTATTGAGTCCTTTTGACTGACCCTTGTTTGTTGTTTGTTTCTTGTCTATCTATTTCGTTTCGGCAGGTTCGCTCCAGGATTGAGTTCGCCACGTTGTGTAGGAGCGAAGACGACTTCAGCTATCAGGGTGAGCCAGCTTTTATTCCGGATGGCCACCAGTATATTGGTTATTATCTCAGTTGCATTTTGCTCCCTTCAGGAGGTATCTGTCTTCTTTGTACTCTTAGATGTCTAGTCTGGATAGCCCTAAACCTAGTATGTTGGGTAGTCAGCTGTAATTTCTTTTGTACAGCTTAGAGGTATCAGTATGTCTGTGCTTTTTCTAAGTCTTGTTTTTATTTATGAATTGGATTATATTTATTTTCCTAATTTAATTGGTAAGGGTTCGCCCGACGGGTCTAGGGGAAGATGTCGGGTGCCCGCACGGCCTAGCCGGATTCCGGGTCGTGTCACGTCTGCTGTGCTTAATGGTGGTATACCTTACAGTGTTCTCTTTCCAGACAAGCGACTATTTCCATTAGAGCCCAGAGTATTTGGAAGCACATGCTATGTTCGAGATGTAAGGCCATGTGTTACTAAGCTAGACCCGAAGGCCTTGAAGTGTGTTTTCTTGGGCTATTCTCGTGTTCAAAAGGGATATCGTTGTTACTCTCCTGAACTTGGTAGATATATGGTGTCAAATGATGTGACATTTTCGGAGAATACACCATTTTTCTATGCACCACCAATTTCTACAAGTCAGGGGGAGGAAGATGACTGGTTAGTTTACCAAATTATATCTCCAGATGCTTATAATAAACGATCAGGGGAAGGTGCTCCTCCTATATCAGATGGCGCACCTCCTATACCTGATGGTGTTCTTTCTATACCTTCTGTTCCTTCTATACCTTCTGGTCCTTCCGTTGATCAACAACACCCGACCGTTGCATCCCATGAGTCAGCAACTGCGCCATCTACCTCCATAAGGCCACCTATCACTCAAGTTTATTCGAAGAGGAAGCAAACTAATGATATATGTCCCACACCAGCTCCTTTGCCATCAAATCCGTCTCCACCTGATCCCCCCGCAGAAGATCTTGACCTTCCTATTGCTCTTCGGAAAGAAAAACGCCAGTGCAAGTCTACTTATTCCATTGCTAATTTTGTTTCATATGATCATCTATCTCCTGCGTCTAGTTCTTTTGTTGCCTCTCTGGATTCTGTCTCAATACCCAAAATAGTAAAGGAGGCTCTGAGTCATTCTGGTTGGCGTGATGCAATGTTTGAAGAGATACACGCCTTGGAAGAAAATCACACTTGGGATTTGGTGCATTTACCCAAGGGAAAGAAGGCAGTGGGATGCAAATGGGTTTTTGCAGTCAAAGTTAATCCTGATGGTTCCGTGGCCAGGCTTAAGGCTAGACTTGTAGCTAAATGATATGCTCAGACATATGGTGTGGATTATTCAGACACTTTCTCTCCTGTGGCAAAACTCACTTCTGTCCGCTTATTTATATCCTTAGCTGCTTCTCAACATTGGCCTTTACATCAACTGGATATCAAGAATGCATTTCTTCATGGTGATCTCCGGGAAGAAGTTTATATGGAGCAACCACCCGGTTTTATTGCTCAGGGGGAGTATGGAAAAGTTTGTCGTTTGAAGAAATCACTATATGGCTTGAAGCAGAGCCCCCGGGCTTGGTTTGGTAAGTTTAGTAAGGTTGTTTGTGAATTTGGGCTAAGGAAGAGTAGATGTGATCACACAGTCTTCTATAGGCAATCAAGAGCTGGCCTTATCCTCCTTGTTGTATATGTTGATGACATTATCATTACAGGAAGTGATTCGGCTGGGATCTCTTCACTAAAGTCTTTCTTGCAGACTAGGTTTCATACAAAAGATTTGGGCCAGCTGAAGTACTTCTTGGGAATAGAAGTCTCCCGGAGTAAGAAGGGAATTTTACTTTCACAGAGAAAGTATGTTCTTGACCTACTTGCAGAAACTGGAAAGTTGGCAGCTAAACCTTGTAGTACTCCAATGGTCCCCAATATGCAGCTTATGAAAGATGATGGCGATCTTTTTGATCATCCAGAGAGATATAGAAGATTAGTTGGAAAGTTAAACTATCTCACTGTGACTCGTCCAGACATTGCCTTTGCAGTGAGTGTAGTTAGCCAATTTATGTCTGCACCTACAGTCAAACATTGGGCAGCCCTGGAACAAATCTTATGCTACTTGAAAGGAGCACCTGGACTTGGCATATTATATAGCGATAATGGACATTCTCGCATTGAGTGTTTTACGGATGCAGATTGGGCTGGATCCAAAATTGATAGAAGATCCATTACCGGCTACTGTGTCTTTGTTGGTGGAAACTTGATATCATGGAGAAGCAAGAAACAGAGTGTAGTATCTCGTTCCAGTGCAGAATCGGAGTATAGAGCTATGGCACAGTCCACTTGTGAGATTATGTGGATACGTCATCTCTTAACTGAAATTGGGTTGAAATATCGTACTACCCCAGCAAAGCTTTGGTGTGACAATCAAGCTGCTCTTCATATCGCTTCAAATCCGGTTTATCATGAAAGAACTAAACATATTGAAGTTGACTGTCATTTTATTCGTGAGAAGATTGAGGACAACGTGATTTCAACTGGTTATGTGAATACAAGAGAGCAGTTAGCGGATTTGTTCACAAAGGCATTGAATGGAGCTCGAGTTGATTATTTTTGTAACAATCTGGGCATGATCAATATCTATGCTCCAGCTTGAGGGGGAGTGTAATGAACCTAGACTAGTTTAGTAGTAGTGTACATAGATAGAATATCTAGAAGATTCTTTCTTTGATTTATTTCCTTATTTAGATACAATATCTCTGTATATAACTTTGAACCTATTGGAATGATACTATAAGGAATTTCCTCCACTCTCTTATTAACTTACAGGTTCAACATGAAAAGCCCCACGATGCACCAAAGAGAAGTATTTATCTAGGATATTTAGTTTTGTAGAGTTATTGTACAAGTAGCACCGATTGCGTAATTGATTCTTAAATACTATTCCTGGTTGTACAAGCCGGCTATGGTTCTATCTTCTATTCTCCTTTTAGTGTGGGTTTGAATTTAGGCCAAATACATAACTGGGCCCTTAAACATGACATCAATTTTCATTTGGCACTTTAACTAAGGCTTGTTCCTATCAGATAAACATCTTTCAAAGTGTGCATATTAAACACAAAATGATCGGCTATATCACCTTTAAGGGATGCCTGGTGGAACTGGTTGGGGTAGGCGGTGAGTTGATCTAAAAGGAGAGGGTTGGGTGTTAGATTTAAATCAACAATGCAATAATTTGGGTGAAAACTCTCTAACTATTCCATTATTATGAAGGGTTATACATACACTTTAACGAAAAATCCTAAATTTAGGGACTAAGAAACCTAAAGCCCATCAATGAAGGCCCAATACTATAACCCTACTTTCTAGTTACACATATATCTCTTAGTTACACATAAATTATAGTATGGCCAATTCTCTTTTTAAATAGTGGTATTATCCCATTAAGTTGGAGCATGAGGATTCTGAATGATCAACTTGAAAATGAAATAATCAAACTAAGCTTTGCCCAAAGCCTTAGTAAAAGTGTCTATCAACTGAATTTCCGAAGACATGTGACTTGGGCTTATCATCCCACCAACTACTTCATCTTGGATGAAGTGATAAACAATTTAAATATGTTTGATCCGTTAATAAAACACTGATATCGTGTAATGTGATGTGCCGCTTGACTATCACAATTCAGCTGTATCGGGGAGTGATGGTTCACCCCAAGACTTAATAAAATTCTTTATAAGCCACTTAACACACATACAGTCATATCCATAGGCTGATATTCATCATCTGTTGATGATCTTAATATTGTTTGTTGCTTCTTAGTTCACCAAGAGATAGGTAAGTCTTCGAGACCAACATACCATCTCATAATTGAACACCAGGTTAGCAGACACCCAACCTAATCTATATAAACAAAGATCACAATAGAAGCTCATCACAATTTCTTGTCACGAACTGCCCTTCAAATATCACATCGCTGATAGAGCTTCATCCCTATGCCCAACTCGTGGATGTTGTATTAATTAAGATAATATGTGAACATTATAGGACAAATAGAAAGGTGTGAAGTAGAGATAAATCAGACGGCCAACCAATCATCACAATTTCTTGTCACGAACTGCCCTTCAGATATCACATCGCTGATAGAGCTTCATCCCTATGCCCAACTCGTGGATGTTGTATTAATTAAGATAATATGTGAACACTATAGGACAAATAGAGGGGTGTGAAGTAAAGATAAATCAGACGGCCAACCAATCATCGATATTTTTCCGAATCGTTAAGAAATCGATCACTTGCAAGCCCCAATCAGTGGTTCTGCTTCATAGTAGTACCAATTGGTCTTCCCCCAATAGGCCAATCTCTCGAAAATTATGTCCAAAACATAATTTCATTGACACGGATAAATTCCATTGCAACCTTGCATCTTCAACTCCAAGAAATACTTTAGAATTTTCAGGTCTTTCATATGAAAAATATTTGAAGAGATAATATCTTGAAATTTTGAATAACTTGTGAATTGTTACTGGGAATAATCAAATCATCCACATAAATAGGCACAATCAACTGCACGTCTCCCTTGTTCAAATTATAGAGAGAGTAGTCGGAATAAAATTGCCTGAAATCATACCCCTTCAATATTGCCGATAATTTTGCAAAGCAACACTTCGGTGCCTGTTTCAATCCATATAAGGACTTTCGAAGACGAAAAACATGTCTATAACCTTTATTCCGGTAACCTGAAGGCAACTCATAGATTTCTTCTTAAAAATCAAAAGAAGCATTATGAACATCCATCTAATGCAACTCTTAATTTTAGTCGCGGCTACTGCAAGAAATACCCGTATAGTCACCATTTTTACAATGAGAGCAAAGGTCTATGTGTAGAGGATTCCTTCAATCTGGTGGCTACCAAAAATAAACAATCGACCTTTTACCATATGATGGAACCTTCAGTATTATACTTTATTTTGTATATCCACTTAAATGCGAGGGCTTTATTTTTCAGAAGTAGATTCTCGAGAACCCATGGTTCCGTTATCATTCAAAACTCGTGTCTCCTCCTGCATTGCTTTCCTCCGTCGGCTATCTTTCATAGCCTTAGAGAACGAGTTTGGCTCATGACCCACAATTATGGCTGTAAGAAAACTTTGATATTGAAGGAAAAAATATCAAAATTCATGTAACGTGCTAAAGGATAGGAATTTCCTAAGGCTGTTGAGGATTAGGTGAACAACCATACAAACCCATTCCTTCTCAACAAAATTTGAAGTATCCTTTGCCATCAATATCGTATGGAGAAACCACAAAAGGCACATCTTCAACTTTTCCTCTTGGTCAAATCTTCTGCTAGTTTTCAACACCCTCCACAGCCTCGACGATGTCACTTTAACATTCGCCTTAGTGGATGGTTTCCAAGTTAGCTTTTCATAAAATTCTCCACCTTTCTTCACAACCTTATTCTTTGCTTTACCGCTGGGTTTTACCCCACACTCCAAACCAGTCATTAGAGCAAACTCCTTAAGCCCAAAACAAGCTGGCTTCCCATCAACCAAGAACCAAACATCCCGACGTTTTTTATCCTTTATTCTATGTAGAAGTAGGGAGTGGACCATCTGTCCATTGAATTGCCAAAATTTGGACATTTCAAGGAACTTCCCAAACACAGTATCCTTAAATTTCTTTTCTAATTTCAAGGTTTTCAACAACTTTTTGAATAGATAAAACTTTTTAATGATAGATCGAACAGATATCTTCGCCGGGAATGATGGAATTTCATCAAGCCGAGTTTTAAGTCGATACCTTTGAACGTTGATTTCCTTGATGCATCGAGGAACTGATTAACGGTCCAACTCACGCTCAGGCTCCCTGGCTTCATCCCCTTCTTGATCAGTTTCTTCATCACGTTTTTCATCAGTTTCTTCTTCTTCACCTTTTTCACCACCTTCATCTTCTCTTGGTTCCTCTCTATTTCCTTCATTACGAGTAGCAGAACTTTGTCCATCATCACCACTACTATCATCGATGCTTTCCTTACCTTTCCCTCCATTAGAGAGTTCATCTGCTTTAAAAGTGTTGATTTCAGCCAAAAGATCCTCAGTTTGTGGTTTCACTTGGGTCTCTTCCGCCACAGTACTTTTTGCAGCGTGATCCTCTATGGTCTTTTCTATCTGGGGTTCTTTTTTACCAACTTCAGCATCCATTAAACCAGTTTCAACAAGTAGAGATTGATTGTCATCTGCTGCTGGATTATTAGCACTTTCAGGAACACCACCACTTATGGATTGATTGTCATCTGCTTTTGAATGTTAGCAAGTTCAGTAACTTCAGTTTCATCTCCTCAACCGCTTAGAGATTGATTGTCACCTTCTGCTGAATGTTTATCCAATTCAGCAACACCGGTTTCAGAATTCGTCTAACACTTTGATTGTCATCTTCTTCAGATTGCTTACTGTTGACACCCAATTTTGTCCCGGATTTTAAGTAAAAGTATAATAATTTTAAAATTAAGTTTAATTTTGAAGATTGCAAATAAATAGCTAATTTTAAAGGAAAATGGCCAAAATCGCAAGTCGTTCCTTCATTTGCAGCGTATTACATAATTATTTGTTTAATTTAATAAAGGGCTAAATATGTTCTTAAATTGCAATTTAGAATTGTTTTTGCAAAGCCCATATAACACAAAACCCAACCCATTATTCACCTTCTCCACACTTATACAAAAAACCCTACACCCATTTTTTTTTTGGAGATTAGACATCAGCCGCGGCTCATCTCCCTCACGCCCCTCTCTCATTTTCCTCACCCATACACCTCCCCCACCCTAAAAGACCAGCCGCGGCACCCTTAAAAAAAAACAAAAAAACACACTCACTATTATTCATCATCTCCTTTACCTATACAACACAATATCCACACAGACACCAACTCCTCCTCTCACACACACCCTGTCGACAAACAATATATACGAAACACACAAACAGATCTGGAACAGTGGAGACTGAAGCCACCATTAATTCCGGTGGAGAACATCAGAAACAAGGGAGTATCGCGTGTGATGACGCGACGCCGGTGGCAACACCAGACGCCGACGACACTTGCTCTCTCAGTTTTTTATTTCCTTGTTTTATTTGCTTCCTTTTCGTTCTTGACAACTGGTATTTGAGTGTTATTGACAGGGAGATCGGGAAAAGGGATTTCCAGTGGTAAAATCAGTCACACCACCGGAGTTTGGCCGGAAAACCACCATTGGCGTGTGCTTTGTTTTTCCCTATTCCTATGTGGTTGTTGATGGTTTGTCGAAGCTGAACGGAAAAGGGTTTGGGGTTGTAGTGATGCCGCTATCGGCGTTGCTCCTCCTTCCCTGATTTCTATCGCCGGTTCTCTGAACCCCGTCACCCTCGCTTATTTATTTGGTCGCATTGGTTGCTATTGCTTGCAGGGGATTATACTTAATAATAGATATGGTCTCATCGGAGATTGCCATGTCGTTGCTGTTTTAGCCCGATTCTGGTTTTGATCGACTCTGGTTTTGTTTTATCCTGCAGTTCGGCCCATCGTTGGTGACTGAGTTTTCTGTTTGCTTTGATCCATTATATTTGTGGCACTGATGGTTTTCCTTTTCTGGTTCATTTATCCTTACTGAATTACGTTCAGTCTGCCTAACCAATTTCTTTTGTGAAGCATGGAAACTCACTTTGGTATTGTTGGTTTCGACTGGTGTTGCTTATGATGTAGATTAATCTTGAGCAGAGAGGGAGCTCTTTGTCTTTTGTGACTCGGGGAATGCAGGAGTTTCTAAGGGTGGTTGCTCTGCTTCTCCTTGAGTTCAGAGCTGAGAAATTATGTGGTTACTTTTGATCAACAGCCCTTGATTTGCATGATTCTAAATGATTGTGCTCATCTTAAGCTTTAAGAGATACAACATTTCTAAGCCTATGAAATAATTAATTTTTGAGGCCATGGACTGATTTGAACAAGATACTACACCGGGCCAATGAAAAATATGTATACACGTATTGCGGCCTACACAAGGAATTGACGGATAATGAATTGACGGATTTTGAACACGATACTACACTTGATCCGTCCCGTTCCCGTGTCCCTAAAGCAAAAGGCGATGATGAATGCATTTTAATGCTAAGCAAGTTGAATAGAGTAGTGGGTTTGGTGCTTTGGCATGGCAACACGGCCCGGGCTCCGTGTTTGCAACCGTACCAAATCCCGAGCCTCTATTCGACGCGCCATACAAACCTGAGCCTAAATTTTGCAAAACAACCCCCGTCACTATTATTATTATTATTATTAATATTATTATATATTCCCTTACTATTATTATTATTATTATTATTATCATTATTATATAGTTTATTATAATTATTACTTTATTATTTTAGTATTATTATTTCATTTTCATTAGTTATTACACTTTACTATCGTACTAATTCAATCTTATTTGTTTGTTTTGCGAGGTGTATTTTGGCACGAACACTTGGGTACGAGTCGGTTAAAACTCAATTGGGGATTGCTTGCATTGCATTGGAGCCGTTTGGGTTCAGGTCGGGGCTCGAGCTTTCAAGAAAGCGAAGATCTAGGAAAATTTTAAAAAATGCTTTGTTGAGTCATGTGATGTTTAGACTCATGGGCATAATGTATAAAAAATAAAATTCAAGGCTCCCGTGAGTTTGTCAATTTCGGGTTCTTCTTCTAAACCTCTTCTCTTTCCCAATCCCTTAGAATTTGCATGTCATTAGGAATTTTCCCCTTATTAGTTGTAGAATAATTTGTTCGATTATCGATTTATTAATGAATGTTTATTATCTATTGAGTTATTTCGTGAGTAGTTTATTTCTTTAGAATCTCCATCTTATCTATGAATTGTGAACCTTTTAGTTAAATAGCGCGTGCAATTGAATCCGAAAATGATTAAGCAAATAACTTGATTTTAAATTAAATAAATTGCAACTTCTTTCCAATTAATTAGATTTTCTATGTTAGCGAAATTGCAACCTTTCCAAGTCTAAGTTCATTTAAATCCCTATTCCTTTAAAGCACAATTTAATGTAATTTTAGAATTTCGGCATTAATTTTAAGACTTTTAGATTAATTTTTGAAAGTTTCCTTTATTTAAGTTATTTTGTGAAAACCGAAGGATTAACCACATTTTGTGGATTTTCGAAAGTGCTTTCAAATTGAAACCTTCTTTCGAAAATAATTGAACCTCTTACTTAGAATCTCTGAAAAGACCATCTTCCTTAAAACGGAGGAATTGCACGCACTATTTAATTAATTGGTTCCTAATTCTCCTAAATTAGGTGGCGACTCCAAAGAAAGCCCTTTGGAATCCCATATTGTTGAACATTATACCCGAAACCTATCTTTTCTTTAAAGAAAGGGTAATTTTTTGGGGTTCAACAGCGTGGCGACTTCGCTGGGGATACCTTAAGGTTCTAACCGCAAGGTTTTCACAAGATAACTCTTTATTTGTTTATTATTTGCAAAATAGCATGTTTAGTTAATTTGATTATTTGCAATTGTTTGTCACTGAAAGCATGTCGCTACACTTTATTTGCGCACGTATTAAACTGGCATTCCGTTCATATTTCCCCCATTCCTGGGAGCTTCTTCATGGTTACTTATACCCGCGAGGTGTATGCATATACACCCGCAACTCACAAAAAACCCTTTAAGAAAGAGTGCGCGTACCTGCGGGGTGAGCGGATAGTTTTACTACCGCGTGACCGCTTGCCACTCAAAACAGCCTTGTGTCTAGTGAACCCACTCTAGAGTTTCCATTAGGAACATGCATGCATATACACCTTAGTTTGGATCCGGTCATTGATACCGTTTCCAAAAATTAAGAAACCACCCTTTTGTTGACGGGTTATTGAATCCCAACGACATTGCATATTATGTGATCGTGTGGATATTACAACGAATCCCAAACCATTTGCCATGTCAAATTTGAGAAGTTGACAATTATGTCAGTTTATTTTATCTCAGATATTGTATTGACAAACGGCTTGTGTCGTTATAATAACCACATGTGCGTGCAACTTGACGATTAGGCCTACCTCTGGCATAAAGAGGCACCTTACAGGGTAGGACGCGTTTGCATATTTATTTACGCTCAACTACTTGTGATTCTTACATGTTAATGGCTTACCTTGCTTCATTTGCTTAAAATGCGTTAAATACTAGGTGTTGCTTGCTTGTATGCAATCCTATGAATGACATGCAAACTATCTTAGTTACCCTTTGAGAGGTTTCTTTTGTTTTGTTTACTTCTCTGCCAAATGTTGGATTTGTGAAGTGGCTGACCATTCACTACGCAAAGGTTTCGAGATCTGATTGATGGTAGACACTTTAGCTCGTGAACGATGCAGTACCAAAAGCTAATGGCATTGTTTGAAAGAACTTGGCAATTGAACTTAGTAGCATTATTTTCAATTTTAATTCAGATTGAGGCCCTGAATTGCATTGTACTTTAAAGCTTATGTTAATCTGAATCAACTCATTTTGAATCTATGAAAGTTGAAATAAAATGCATCTCATTCTTATTATACTATTTACGATTGCATTTGTTTCCATTTCAAAATTAAAATTGATAGACCCGCCAAAACTTTGCTTGTAACGTATGGCAAAACAACTGAACAATTTAAATGACGCACTGAAAGTTATTGTCTGCGCTC
This sequence comes from Petunia axillaris subsp. axillaris, assembly GCA_029990575.1. Lineage (NCBI taxonomy): Eukaryota > Viridiplantae > Streptophyta > Magnoliopsida > Solanales > Solanaceae > Petunia > Petunia axillaris. The sequence continues at coordinate 163,940,867 of JARKNS010000003.1, forward strand.
TTTGGATATCGCACTTCTGTTAGAACTTCAACTGGGGCAGCTTTATTTGTTGGTATATGGCGTTGAAGCAATGGTGCAGAACTACGCACGGTCTGATTCCCAAGGAGGGATACGTAGGCTCCCACATCGGGCTCGACCCTTTAGTATCTAAATTATTATTTTCCCCCAAGAAGGATAACTGGGGCAATTTTACAAAGCGAGTTGGGGATGCGAGAGATAATAACTGGGGCAGAATTTTGCAAGAAGCGGCGTTGGGTATTAAAGATGGGTTGGCAAGAATTTTGAAATTGGTTAAGCAAACAGTGCAAAGTCTAAGACAAAGGACGTTCAGTTTGTTTTAAAATATATTACAAGTTTAAGTCAAGGCAAAATTTTCAAAATGCATCTTTGACTTCATTTGCATCCGCATTAAAATATTTTATCTTGCCTCTATTTTCGAAAATCTATGCTATTTGAGTTCATGAGCCAAGTTTCTGAAAGCAATTCGCAAATCCAAGTTCAATGAAGACGAGGAAGCAGCAGAAGCAGCAAGATCAGGATGAAGTCTGCACAAATCAAATGCTTCCCCTCCCTCCCCAAAACTAACAATTTTCTTTGAGAGCAGGAACATGAAAGCTTGCAATGAAAGGATCATTCGCACTATGGATGAACAATTTATGGAACGCGCATTCAAAGTTGCCTTGCAGATTGCGTCGCAATCCCTTCTCATGACTTAAAGCATTATGCTTTGTCATGAGTTATTGCCGAACAGGCGGCATTTCTACCTCTATGACTTTCATTCCTAATAGGCGACAAAGCCGAGGCTTGTTTTGTGTTTTCAAAACTAAGCCAAATAGTATAATCCGCACAAGGCCATCCTTGCCGGATTGTCTCGCCAATTGATTTATCAATGGCTATCGCACTGACTACATCTCTGCATTACTTTGCTTTGCACTTACTTTGAATTATGTCTTCACACTTGCTTTAAAACTAATCCCTTGCTTTACTCTTTCAGGTTGACCATCGGCTACGAGGATCCCCTTTGTTGGACTATTTCGCCTATTGATTCGCCAAATGGCTCTCCCATTGCTCTACATTCCCGCATTACTTTGATTTGCATTTGCTTTGAATTATGTCTTCAGACTTGCTTTGAAATTAACGCCTTGCTTTACTCTTTCAGGTTGACCACCAGAAATTGAACATCAGATTCAACAAGAACGGAAGGCATTCAACGCTTTGCCGCACTATTAATACAAGCAACACGACCCAGTTTTGCTTATTTGTTTTGTATTATTTTGCCTTAATTAATCCAATTTGCAACTTTGTTTTGCAGGCTTCTATCAAATTTAGGCTCGTTCGCCTTATAATTGAACGTTTTAGGCTCGTTCGCCTTATAATTGAACGTTTAGGCTCATTCGCCTTATAATTGAATGTTTGGGCTCGTTCGCCTTATAAATGAACGTTATGTTACCTGCGTAGGATATAGATTAGCCAAGTCGACTTGAGATATTATGTCTTGTTAGTCGACTTATTTTGTGAAAGCCTTGCATTTTACAATTCGTTCTTGCTTTACTTATCATCTTGCTTTACTGTTTCAGAATAAGGATCAGCTTAGAGGTTCTCCGGGCGAAGTATCTTGTCAGTTGATCGAAGGAAGAACTTTGGATGATATCAAGACCCAACTTTGCTTATTTGTTTTGCAGGATGCTATCAAATTTAGGCTCGTTCACCTTATAATCGAACGTTTTAGGCTCGTTCACCTTATAATCGAACGTTTTAGGCTCGTTCGCCTTATAATTGAACGTTTTAGGCTCATTCGCCTTATAATTGAATGTTTGGGCTCGTTCGCCTTATAAATGAACGTTATGTTACCTGCGTAGGATATAGATTAGCCAAGTCGACTTGAGATATTATGTCTTGTTAGTCGACTTATTTTATGAAAGCCTTGCATTTTACTATTCGATCTCGCTTTACTTATTGTTTTGCTTTACTGTTTCAGAATAAGGATCAGCTTAGAGGTTCTCCGGGCAGAGTATCTTGTCAGTTGATCGAAGGAAGAACTTTGGATGATATCACCACCCGTATTTACAATTTTTGTTATCACTTTATTTATTTCTTATTCCAATTATTACAGTTTATTAGCAGTTGCTTGTTTACCGTTTATTGAGATTATTACAGGATTTTTAGCAGCACCGCAGCAGCATTTGGAGCATTGCGTGGAGCTTTTCTTAGCGGTGAACTGGGCAATCGTTGATATGAGCTGGACTCGTCAACGAAGACCTGAAGAATTGCACTCGCATAAGTCATCCACCCTAGAGGTAAGTCTCTTGTTAACCCTGAGTCTGAGGTTTGAGATTGAAGACAAGATGGCTCGGTTATCAAGGTGCAGTGGAAGCTATGTCCGTGTAAACCCCTCTTTATGGGTGTGTCGTCGACCACATTTTCATAACTTGGGTGATTACAAGCCTCTTTTCCCGCGCTTGGTTAGTCGTTACTATCTCGTCTTTGATTTTCAAATCGCGTCGAACTACATATGGCCTGATTCTCTTTCAGCCGAGATATGTAGGCAACTCGGAAACCGAAGTTCGGCCATGCCCATAAGCCTCGCATTTTGATCCTAGGAATCGAAGTCTTGGCTTTACCGTGACAAAATTGGGTTTCACGTCAACTTCTTTACCCTGGAAACTCTTTCATCCTTTCCGGGTAAAGAGGGGCAGCTGTTGACACCCAATTTTGTCCCGGATTTTAAGTAAAAGTATAATAATTTTAAAATTAAGTTTAATTTTGAAGATTGCAAATAAATAGCTAATTTTAAAGAAAAATGGCCAAAATCGCAAGTCGTTCCTTCATTTGCATCGTATTACATAATTATTTGTTTAATTTAATAAAGGGCTAAATATGTTCTTAAATTGCAATTTAGAATTGTTTTTGCAAAGCCCATATAACACAAAACCCAACCCATTATTCACCTTCTCCACCCTTATACAAAAAACCCTACACCCATTTTTTTTTGGAGATTAGACATCAGCCGCGGCTCATCTCCCTCACGCCCCTCTCTCATTTTCCTCACCCATACACCTCCCCCACCCTAAAAGACCAGCCGCGGCACCCTTAAAAAAAACAAAAAAACACACTCACTATTATTCATCATCTCCTTTACCTATACAATAAACAAAAAATCAAAATTTCTTCAAAAAATACCATTGACATTTCTTCATAAGTTCTAAGACTTGTATGAGAACCAGAAAAAAAATTCAACGATACTAGGGTTCCTCATCTGAAGAAATCAGAATTTTTAAAATTCTTCAACCGCTACTTCAAATCTTGGAGAAAATTATTAAATATCGGTTACTCAAGATTTCAAACTGAATGAGAGACGAAATTATTTAGAAGAACTTATGGAGGGACATAAAATCAGTTCGAAAAATTGGAAGAGGCGCGAGCAAAGAAGAACCCATTTTTTATTTTTTTGACCCGACAAAATAACCCGGTTTTGGTTAGTTTATATACTTTTCTATAATATTCACTCTTACCCATAAGTTTTTCTATTTCTAATCAAGCCCCCGACCCCCCACTTAACCTCATTTAACTATTTCCCCAAAAAAAATAAGTTAAAAAGAAAACAAGAGGTCATTTATTTAAGTCAAAGTTTTTTTGGGGTCTTTTAGTTAAATCTTCTCTTCTATCTTCTATTCTCCTTCTAGTGTGGGTTTAAATTTAGGCCAAATACATAACTGAGCCCTTAAACATGACATCAATCTTCATTTGGCACTTTAACTAAGGCTTGATCCTATTAGATACTCAAACATCTTTCAAAGTGTGCATATTAAACACAAAATGACCAGCCAAATCACCTTTAAAGGATGCCTGGTGGAACTGGTTGGGGTAGGCGGTGAGTTGATCTAAAAGGAGAGGGTTGGGTGTTAGATTTAAATCAACAATGCAATAATTTGAGTGAAAACTCTCTAACTTTTCCATTAGGGACTAAGAAACCTAAAGCCCATCAATATAGGCCCAACACTGTAACCCTACTTTCTAGTTACACGTATATCCCTTAGTTAAACATTAATTACAGTATTGCCAATTCTATTTTTAACTAGTGGCATTACCCCCTTAAGTTGGAGCATGAGGATTCTGAATGTTCAACTTGCAAATGAAATAATCAAACTAAGCTTTGCCCAAAGCCTTCGTAAAAGCGTCTGCCAACTGAGTTTTCAAAGACATGTGACTTAGGCTTATCGTCCCACCAACTACTTCATCTTGGATGAAGTGATAATCAACTTCAATATGTTTGATGCTTTAATGAAACACTGATATCGTGTAATGTAAAATGCCGCTTGAGTATCACAATTCAGCTGTATAGGGGAGTGACGATTCACCCCGAGACTTAATAAAATTCTTTATAAGCCACTTAACACACACAGAGTCATATCCATAGACTGATATTCATCATCTTTTGATGATCTTAATATTGTTTGTTTCTTCTTAGTTCACCAAGAGATATGTGAGTCTCCAAGACAAACATACCGTCCCGTGATTGAATACCAGGTTAGCAGACACCCAGCCTAATCTATATAAACTAAGATCACATGTAACGTTCCTCAAATTTTTAAGTTTCAGGATTTTGTCGATATGGAGAATAATTTAAATAAACTCATTGATGTCATGACGAGGTCCGAGTACGAAATATATGGTGAAAGTATATTATAAAATATATCATGGATGAGATATAAGTACTTAATTATGTTGAAAGTAAAAGAAGAAAGTATGAAAAAAAGCCAAAATTAAAGTTAACTTAAAAAGGCTAAAGTTTAAATGGCAAGTTAGAGTGGCACCTTAAAGCAAATAAAAAAAAAGAAAGAAAAAGCTTACGTCAATAACCTAGTAGCTAAGAGGGCAGCAAACCATAAAGAATCAAAGTTGATTCTTTTCTCCTTTACGCCTGGACTTAAGAAAAGTCTAACACATGCCGCCAGCGTTCATCCTGAGCCTTTCCGGAGCGCACTGAATAATCAGGAATCCTATCTTCTTTTTTACCAGAAAAATCCGAATAGCTTTAGCATTTCTTGAGTTGAAAAGGTATTGGCCTTCCTACCAGAATGCCTTCTTGCTCGAAGAGCCCCTTTTTTACTAGTAAGGACGCAGGAAGCAAAAAAACAAAGCAAGAGAAGCTACAGAAAGCGAATTCTTTAATAATATTTTATACCGGCGTAACAAGAACAAGCTGAAGAATAGAATATTTCTTTTGTTTTTTTTTTTATTCTCTTTTTTTTTTTGAATATTCAATATAAAAAGAAGCACCCTTATTAGCAATGTTCCAATTACGGGAAGGGAGAAGAACCAAAAACAAAGAGGCAGAGCACGTTTGTCCTCCACTACTTAGACGAAAACAAGTCTCCAAGCTAACACCAAGGTAAGTTTTCCTATGAATCAACCACGATTATCACATCATATATATATATATATATATATATATATATATATATATATATATATATATATATATATATATATATATACACTAGGACTTAACATTGAAATAGATTCCATTCATAGAAAAGTTTCCCAAGACTTAGAAGTTAGAATTTGAACCTAAGTTTTATATGGAGAGAAAAAGATGAAAATTTTAGAATTGATTAGATAAATTGGTGGTTGTTGTAGTTGTCCCGTGACGTGAAGTGCGTGAATCGGAACTTACGTTTAGGCTTGAGGAGTAATCAAGGTGAGTTGAGATATACCCTTTCTAAGGTCTTTTTTTTTCACAAAGTGCATGATTTAAGGTGTTTGATAAATTGGTTTAGAGAAGTTAATGTACGTTTGATTGGAGCGGACAAATGGAAATTGTTTTTTAGTATCAAGTATCTAGAATTATGTTTCATAGCTTCCTTACATCCCGATAACATACCTTTACTTGGGTATGATTTCATGAGATTATTTATGTTATTTTATAATTATTATTAAATGATTTCAAGAGTTATTTGTGTTTGAAAGCTAATGAACCTATGATGAGATTTTACATGAAAGGTTAAGTTCAAATTGAGGCCTTTGGTGCCAAGCAATATTTTTGAAATATTTTTGGGAGCTACCTTAAATTCTGAGAAGGGTAAACATGTTCGTAACCATAGTCGGGCTGCGGAGCGTGACCATAGTCGGGTTGCGTTTTACCTCGAAACTACCCTGACAGGGTAGGTTTGTGCCATAGTCGGGCACTATATTATATTGCCATAGTCGGGCAATGAATGCTAGCATGTCAGACTTTGAACTGTGGGACGCCACGGAGATAGGAAAGAGAAAGAAAGAAAAGATGTCAGACTTGAGCGGTACTCCCTAAAGAAAGAAAGTATAAGCTATTTTACAATGTTTAAGAGTTTATTTTGAGCTAATGTTTCAGCTGTCTTAAAGTAAAGTTTATGCACTCATGTTTTATTAACTCTCGTTCCGGTCTTAGTGAGGGAGTCAATGATACTCACTAGGTGACGAGCGATTCGTTACTCACGTTCCTTTTTCTTGGAACCTACGTTGGCTTTGTCAACGTAGACGCAGATCACAGAGGCGATCAGACTACAGGCTAGGATTCTCCCTCACATCTTCCGTTGTTGGTGAGCTCCACTTTTGTTCGTGGAGTATTTTCATTCGAGTCAGCATTATTTAGTTAGTTGTTACCTTGGGAACTAGCCAGGAAGTTCATGTCCTGAGCAGTGCGTCAGTTTATCAGTAGAGGCTTCATAGACAATCTAGTATTTTTGGGTTGTGGTCCTTACTTACATTATTTTGCATAAAAGCAGACTAAAGATGAGTTGCTACTATTAATTATTATTATTCCCAGATTGTTTTGCTACTATTTTCAGAGTATGAGTTCAAGAGAATTGTTGAGTTACATGTATTTTCAGCATTATAACGTAATTGACAGGTGTAGATGGTTCGCTCGGTCAAGGTTAGGTACTGGGTGCCGGTCATAGCTCGTTTGGAAAATGGGTCGTGACAAACTTGGTATCAGAGCAGCAGGTTTAAAGTATCCTAGGGGTCTATGAAGCCGTGTCAGTAGTGTCTCGTTTATCGGTATGAGGGACCCATATCTATAAACGGGGGACTGCAGGCATTTAGGGAAAGTTTCATATTCTTTCTTATTCTACATCGTGCGTTAAAGCCTAAAGTAAGAATGAAACTCATACTTCTATCGATCATTGGGATGATTGAAATAAGCGACACTATCAGATGATGCAAGAGCTAATGATGCATAAAGTCACAACTACTTAAGATATGTCGCGTATGGTGTTAGTTGCCCTCGAAATTGGAATGATGATGATGGCCAAGAATGAATCAAGGTAAATGTTGTTTGAAAGATGAAGCTGAGGTGGTTCTAAGTGAGACCGCTGACGGATTAGCCATTAATTATATTGAAAAGACTTACATAAAAGAAATGAGGTCACAATATCATAAAACAATGCTAGAGTTGTAAGGACCATCATGAGGGGCTACGCTAGTCGGATAAGTTGTAGAGGTCAACAACCTTATTTCTAAGCTATGCTCAAAATTAATGGAGATACTGGGATGGCCAGCACAATAAAGCCCATTGCTACACAAATAAGAAAAGACATGAAGAACCACATATTAGAAAAGGGTGTTCCTAAGTTGAAAACAAATTATATTCGGAAGAACAAGAATGAAAAACTATGTATAAGGGTAAATGAGTAACCAAGAATTGAGATAGAAAGATAGGACCTCAAGATTGCACGGTAAGATAAATTGGCCAGGGAGGCAAACCGTTATAATGGCAGCGCCAAGCCTTACAAAGTTATATATGTAACCCAAGTTGTGGGAGTGATGGTTCGGAGGAAAAAAAATCTAGTATGTGAAAAAAAATGCTCTTATGGGAGTCAATCGGGATTGTAGAACTCAGGATGATCCAGACCTCGTATTATAACACAGTCGAATGTTATACTTGGCAATGAAAGCTAAGAATATACCTCCAATGAGCTATAAATGCGGTGTGTTAGCTTTAGACACTAATCCCTATAAAGGAAATGATGCGCTTGAAGATAGAAAAATTGTGAAACCGTCAGGATACATGATGAAGCGACTCAAGATCTCAAATACGGTATGTATGGGTCGTGGTCAAAGGTGCCATAGTAGGACAGAGAAATGGGAAAAGCTAGACCCTAAGGGAAAAATATTAAATAGTTAGATTATGTGCAACAGATATAATTTCGAGGAAAACCCAAGAGATTTCTTGAATGCATAAGACTAGAAAAGGTAATAACGATTTATTTCCCTTTAATGCATGAATATACTTATATTAATGCAGAGCAGTTTTGGGTTAGTATGCGAGGGAGATGCGAGCTCTTTCATGAAACTTTACTTTCTCGAGTTCAGTTAAGAGTTACTCAAAAAAAAAAAATTGAGTAATGTAAGAGAGTTGCAAGAAATGGTACCAAGAAGTTTTGGCTGCACGTAATCTACCACAGTGAGCATGATAATTTGGACATAATTAAAAATCGAGAGAGGCCAAGTAGAATGAGCCAATCCTGCTTAGTTGTGTGCTTATGTAGCACGAGAATAGAATATACAACTTAAAAGGGAAAGGGGGACTAGAAATGAAGCCACTAGTCATAATGATGGCTATAATTGTAGTGATAAAAAAGGGGTGATTAATGAGTTGGGAGAGATTTATCTATAGGTTATGACCCAAGGCTATCTTGAATACTATGGGAAGCTTAAAGAAACACATTTAAGAAATGTCGTCAACCCGATAGTGCATCTATGGCCAAAGAAAAAAAAGATTTGGCAAATGTCAAAAGGTCATGACGGCCTTTAAGCTAAATGAATGTACTCATCACAAGAAAATCTTGTATTGGGCGTGCTCATAGAGTTAAAGATGCTTGAATGATTTGAAGTGAACTCCAAGAGTGATAGCCTGCATAAGAGTACTAAACTGTTGCAACAACTTAGATGTGAATGTACTGAAAGTACTGAATCTACTGAGTAGCAGGTATGTTAGTGAATGTGGCCTAATCTAGAAGGAAAGAATTTGTTGCACTTCAATTTGAGTGAAAGACGCTGAAAAAAAAGCAAGAGAAACTTCTACTAATATGATTGGGGCCGTGTGTGAAGAAAATGTTTTGAACTTAGAAAATGTGAGAATGAATACTTGCGTTGGACCAACTATGCTTGCCGACACATTTGAGCTAAAATCTAAATGTTTCCTTTTGTAACTACGATCTGGTAATGAAATAGATTACTTATTAATGCTTCAAACCAGACAAGACTAGTGTTAAGACTTTAAGGAAAAGTGAAGGAGCTGTAGAAGGATTCAGTAAGATGCATATTTTTCAAGAGCCCTACAGGTTCTATGGTATTATGGAAGCATTGTCAGTGAAGGAGGTTCATGTAAACTGCACAAGAGCAATAGAACAAGCCCTCAGAACCTTTGGATCCTATGACCGCGGCAATAAAATAAAGGAGACATCTAAAGAATGCGCTAAGTCCCAAGATTCTTTTGTTTTCCTAATTTACTTAATGTACTACATGCCAAGGTACAATGAATATGGTTATCTATTTGGTGTTACCCCTCAGATGAGTAAGAATCCAGGAGAGGAATTCTTAAGGAAGAGTCTTTGATCATGAATCAAGCTTACTAGTACGAAAACCTTCAAATGCAAAAAAATAATATCAAGTTACGTCTAATTATGTCTATATATGTATGATTTCGCTATCCGTGTAATGAGGTAAGTATGTGCGATGCTACAACAAGACGTATGATGTTCCATGGTATGTGAAGTTAATGTTTCGTGCGTTTCAAGGAAGGTAGATTTCATGGGAAAGCTTCATTTTATTCATGCATTTGCCATAGCGCAAATATTATTATTATCATTATTATTATTATTATTATTATTATTATTATTATTATTATTATTATTATTATTATTATTATTATTTTGAGGTAATTATGTTATATGAGTAATCGCGAGATGCCTTGATGATTTCTTGAGTTGAATAACTGTATATGCACACGGTTGGTGTGTATTTAGACAAGTTGATTTCCTTTTGGCATACTATTATTTAAAGGGGAGACTGTTTCGAAATTTTTAGAAATTGGAGAGTTAAGATAAATTTTAAGGACCAGACAAAAAGGGTCAAGAAAGTGACAACAAGGTCTAAGTACCTTAAAAAAAAACCAATGGATGACCGACCTTTCAAGGGGGGAATGGGCTTAAGAGGAGGAGGATGTAGTGCCCTGTAAAATTTCGTTGGCATAAATGATTTTGACATTTGAGTTGCTCAAATTAGTTATTGCAAGTTGGTTGAAAGAGATTTTTGAGTTATTCTGTACATGTGGATACTATTATTTTAATGAATTACACATATACATGAAATACATATTGAGAATTGAAATCAATATATAAAATGGAGTCAAGGGTTGTTGTCGCAGTATCAAGTTTGTACTTTGGATGATGCAACATAACAATGAACCTCTCGAGATTGTTGTTTTGGATTGACTATAAAGAGTAAGAAGTAAATGAAATGACTTAAGTTGTCACTTTTGTAGAGAGAACTTTAAGGGGGATTTGAATGATTCTTATTGTAAGGTTAAGAAATGGAAGAATCAGCCCATAAGTGCTTGAATAATCTATTCAGGTGGGTCTCAGTAATCTTTTGGAGAGCAAACTATTAATCTTCGTTGGTCACTTTTAAGGGGACATTGTAGCTTATGCCTAATGACTCGTGCCTTTATTGTTGCCTCATGGGAAAGTAATCACAAAAGAGAATTAGTAAAATTCTCTACCAGCAGTACTATAAGCGATGGAGATTTCAAGAGTTCTTTATGACAATAAATTGAACTTGGAAAGAGGCCAACCTTCTAGGAATGATTATTCGTTGCAGTGGGGTATCTATACAATTACCTATTTGATTCCAAGATGGGGCAGCCACATTTTTAATATGCAATGTGGGCAGACAAATGGATGTAGAATCAAAGCATGGGGTTCTTTTATTAGTTAGAGGACGACTTAGATTCGACATTCGAGGACGAATGTCCAATAAGGGGAAAGAATGTAAAGCCCTAGATTTTTCTAACATTTAATTGGTGCTAGTTACGACCCTGAAGAGGTGTTTGAGAATATAGTCATGTGTATACAAAGCTATGGTGTGATGTGTAGTCGCTTGAGAATAACTTAAGTCTGAGTATTTCTTATTTTAATGAGATATCATGTGGGTTATCTCCTTGCCAGAGTATAATTAATTCGTTAGTATAATTTAGCTCTTTGTCGGAGTATGGTTGATTTATTATTGAGATTTAGCTCCTTGCCGGAGCATGTTTCATTTATGGTTGAGATTTGCCTCCTTGTCGGAGTGGTAGTAATTATTTTGAGCTATTATTGGTACCTATGCATGACCTGTTATGGTGTATTGGTAGTTATGGTATTTGTGACAGAGATATTTTTTTGGATAGTCCAGTTGCAGAGGAAACTCTGCCGAAAATTTTATAAAATCCAATACTTAGCCAAATTTTGGAACATTTGGCAAGTTGGTAGGATGACAAAGTGGTCTAGGAGTGGGAAGTATTCATCATTCGAGGACGAATGATTTTAAAGGGGGGAAGAATGTAACGTTCTTCAAATTTTTAAGTTTCATGATTTTGTCGATATGGAGAATAATTTAAATAAACTCGTTGATGTCATGACGAGGTCCGAGTACAAAGTATATGGTGAAAGTATATTATAAAATATATCATGGATGAGATATAAGTACTTAATTATGTTGAAAGTAAAAGAAGAAAGTACGAAAAAAAGCCAAAATTAAAGTTAGCTTAAAAAGGCTAAAGTTTAAATGGCAAGTTAGAGTGGCACCTTAAAGCAAAAAAAAAAAAAAAGAAAAGAAAAAGCTTACGTTAATAACCTGGGTAAGTTTAAAAAGAGGTCCCAAGCAAGTCTTTTAATAATGAAAAGGGCCTCAAGTTTTAAATAATAGGTATAGGGTCCTCCATTAGGATTAGTGTTAATTGGGTAAAGATTGTATGAAAACTTAACCCTCAAGTTTTAAAATTTACACTTTGCACCCTCTCATAAACCCTCATTTTACACCCCAAAATGGCAAAAAAAAAATTTCCCACCCAATAGCTCCCCCCGCCGTCCCCCACCACCCCCACCACTGCTCCGCCGATTCCGGCGAGTTTCCGGCCATTTTTTTTGTTTTTTTGGTTCACTATCAGCTCCCCAAAGTAGATTCAACAACCATTTCCAAGTATATCGTGTATTTGCAAAAGATTTGTTCTAAAAAAATTTGAGATTTGTCAAAATTTGCTCAGCCATTTACAACGCAAATCTCAGCTAATCGTTTTGGATTTTCAGCCACATTTGGTCTCTGGTAAGTGTTCTTTAACTTTATAGTCGAGAAATTTGATTTTAAGCTAAAAGCTACCGGATTGACAATTTTGAAGAACTGGGTTTGGTTTCTGGTCAAACATCCGTCGACGAGATGGTTGATGTTTAAATATCTCGTTGATGTTTTTGTGCACATCGTATCATATGTTTAAACATATGTGGCTGCTGAGCGTATGTTTAAACAATTAAACATTTAGACTTACGTTTAAACATCATGCATGATGTTTGAATATAAATCAGGATTGCTAAACATCATTGAGGATGTTTAAACATAAATGCAAATGTTTAAACATATGAGCGTATGTTTAAACATTCTCAATGATGTTTAGTAATCCTGAATGATATTCAAACATCATGTATGATATTTAAACATAAGTCCAAATGTTTAAACATTTTAACTGATGTTTAAACAACCTCAATGATGTTTAGTAATCCTGAATGATATTCAAACATCATGCATGATGTTTAAACATCTGAAAAAATGTTTAAACATACATAAATATATGTTTAAACATTTGTATCGATGTTTTGACAATCCTGAATGATATTTACACATCGCTCAGGATGTTTAAACATTATTCAAATGTTTAAACATTTGTATCAAATGTTTAAACATCCTGAGCGATGTGTAAACACTGAAATTTTTTTTACAGAATGTTTGAAGCAGTACCTTTCATAATTTGTGAATATGGCTTCTATAAACAATTGTATTATGAAATTTATGCTATAAGGATCTAATTTAGACCATCTTTGTATCTTCAGGACAAATAATGGGGCCCGTATTATTGGTAGTTGATTATCTCGGCGAATGGGTGGAGAAAGCTAAAAGTTTTGTTTGGGTTCCCGTTGTGAAAGAGAGTAGACCTATTTTTGTTAGTAAGCAGGTTACTTATAATGAGCTGGTTGAAAAAATCATTCAAAGTTGGGGAATTCTTGATGATCCGAGGGATCTTTTTATTACGTACTTGTTGAGCATTGCAAAGCAAAAGACTGCACCCTCTCACATTAGGAATGACATAGATGTCTCTCTTTTTATGGCTGATGTGGATTCATCTGGTGCTAGGCCCACTCTACGTGTAAATATGGTTCCTCGGACTGAAAATTCTAATGAACAAAATCATGGGTTGGATGACATTGGGGAGGAGGCTTCATTAAATATGAATGTGCCTGAGAAGGAAGAAGAGGAAGAAGCAAAAGAAATCCAAGAAGATAATGAGGTACAGTTTCCTGATTCAATACCATCACAAGGCAGCCACACTCGGCCGGACGGCACTGGTTTCTACACAGGGCAGACATTCACGAACAAGCGTGAGTTGGATGTGCTGTTGAAGCTTGCTGCAGTGAGAGTGCCTTTCTATTTTCAGTATGTGAAGAATAAGAAGAATGTATTTTGTGCTAGATGTGTGGACAAGAGTTGCCACTGGTGGATTCGAGCCATGAAGTACAAGAGCTGTGACATGTTTTATATCACTGTCTACAACAGCCAGCACACTTGTGGTTCTAAGCATTCTAAAAGCCATCATCCACACGCCACGTTCAATGTTGTTAGAGAGTACATGAAGAACAGGTTTCATGATGGAAAAGCACCATCCACCAAAGAAATCAAGGATGCAGTTCTAGCAGAGTTGGGTTGCAAAATAAGCTATTGAAAGTGTCTCAAGGGTAGCAACATTGCAAAGTGTTTGGCAAGGGGGTCACCCGAACATGGCTATGCCATTCTTGGTGCATACAGCTATATGATTCGACAGTCAAATGAAGGAAGCAAGACAGCATTACAGCTTGATGAACAAGGGAGGTTTCTGTATTTTTTTGTTTCTTATGGTTCGTGGATCAGGGGGTTTAAGACTATTAGAAAAGTGCTGGCTGTTGATGGCACTTTTTTGATGGGTCCATATGGTGGAGTGTTGTTGTCCGCTGTCGGTCAGGATGCTCAAAATCACATCTTTCCTCTTGCATTTTGTGTAGTTGACAAAGAGTGCGATGCCGCCTACGAATTATTTTTTGAGCAATTGGTCGGAATAGTCCGTGACGATGATGAGTTGTGAATTATCTCCGACTGGCACAGAAGCATTTAAAAAGTTGTTTCTAAGGTTTTCCCATTTGCTAACTATGGTTATTTCATGAGGCACCTTGGTGAGAACCTCCGCACGACTTTTCATTGTGGAGATTTAATTGGTAAATACATTACCGCAGCGGAGGCGTATACGGTTGCTCAGTTTGATAAGCATTTGAAAGAAATTGAAGAAATTGACCCGAGGGTATCCAACTACCTGGTTGATCTTGGGGTTGAGAAGTGGAGCAGAGGACACTTCCCTGGAAACAGGTACCTGAATACACCAAACATATACTTAGATGTTTGAAACATTATTGTTGATGTTTGAAACATAGTGTTGGATGTTTAAACATATTAACGAATGTTCCAGTATGTGTGACTGCATTTCTAAACATTTTAATATATGTTTGAAACATATCCGTAATGTTTAATATGTGTTCACAACAATTTAGCAGATGTTTGAAACATTATGGTTGATGTTTGAAACATTTTGGTTTATGTTTAAACATATATATTGATGTTTCTGTCTATTCAGTGCATTGTTATTGCTTGTGACATAATTTATTGTTCAGGTTTCAGATTCAGGTTCATATTAACTTTATTGTTTGTTAATATTGTAGGTTCAATGTGATGACCACAAACATTGCCGAGTCGGTTAACTCAATGTTCAGGAATCACAAAGAATTTCCAATTGATGCGCTTTTTAATGCTATAAGCGAGAACTATGCTGAAAAGTTTCTTCAGAGGTGCATGAAATTTTTGTACAGTTCGAACACTTGTGTCCCCTTAATTGAGGAGGTGATATCAGCCAACAATTTATTGGGCATCAAGCTTTTGGTGCATCGAGTGAATACCTATTTTTTCAAAGTTAAAGGAGGAGGTCCAACAAATATGACTTATGAGGTGGACCTACACAACAGGACATGTACTTGCAAGCGGTTTGATTTGGACAAGATACCTTGTCCACATGCTATGGCAGCTATGAGGTTGAAGTATCCAGATGAGTTTGGGAGGAAAATCTACGAATACACGTCGCCATATTATTATGTAGATTCCTACTTGCTTGCATATGCTGAGTCAATCTATCCAGTTCCGGATGAACAATCTTGGCATGACTGTCCTCATGAGCTAAAGGAATATAAATTACCTTGCCCTTACTTGAAACTTGGCCGTGGAAGAAGGAGGATGAAGACAATTCCATCCGTTGGGGAGCGATTCAAAAAGAGGAGAAACAAATGCGGGATTTGCAAAAAGCTTGGACACAAAAAAACTACCTGCCGAACAGTTACAAGACCAAGTCAGAACGATCCCACAAGTGTTTAGCTGCTGCTTTGAACAATCCTTTTATTTGGGTGTTTGTTGTTGAATTTCTGAACCTCTTTTTAGACAATCCTTTAATATGTAATCTCTATTTAGACAATCCTTTATTTATGTTCGTATTAAGTTATTAAGGTGTGTCTTATTTTCTCATGCTTTGCCTGCTACTTTGTTCCATATAAAATATTTGATCGCACTTGAGTCTGTTCCAAACATCTTGCACAATGTTTAAACATCTTGAACTATGTTTAAACATCAGTGGAGATGTATACACATTAGATCAAATGTTTAAACATAAGTTAATATGTTTCAACATCACGTGTAATGTGTAAACATATTATGAAATGTTTGAGATTCCACCGAATATATTAAACATCCCACTGGATGTTTAAACATCAGGACAGATGTTTCACAGTAACTGTGAAAAACTGCACGTCTACACTGAAAAAACGGGTTCTCCTGAAAAGACACATTTAAAAACTGCACTGAAAAGACACATTCATTCCACAAGGTGCCTCTTAAAGTATAAACGGTGACTTTTAAAAACCACATTGACATCCTATAAATACCCAACACTATATGCACCAACAGTATATGTAAATTTTCCATCACCAACAACTTCAAAAGCATAAATATGTCTGAAGCAGGATCAAACGACCCCTTGCAGGTTGGCAATAGTGATCAGGCATCACGTCACAACCAACCAATACAGAATGCGCCACAAAGAGAACGACGAGGCGATATAAATTGGGAAGTTGCAATTCTAAAGGACGACATGGCAGAGATGAATCGAGCCATAGAAACAGTACGAGCAGATTTATGGTGTTTAAGGTACAGGCACGCGAGGGATCACCGAAGGGTCATGCAAATAATTACACAAATTTTGGATGAACTGGACCTGGAGATTGAAGGCGTATGAAGTTTATGATATATTTTAACTTGTTATATATTACCTTAGTTTCCGTATTTAACGTATTATTATGTTGTAAACTTTATATCATGTAAACTTTATATCATGTAACGTATTATTATGTTGTAAACTTTATATCCGTACGTTGTAAACTCTACTATTATTTAATTTAGTCGTTTAGTCTCTTTTTTACAACTGCGTCTTCTCATTTTAGTATAGTACTTGCAATGTTTAACAAGCAGGCGGAATCTTAAACATTTAACACGACGTTTAAACATATGTCGTTATGTTTAAGATCTCACTAATTTACTTAAACATAATGTGTTATGTTTAAACATTTGACATGATGTTTAAACATCATGTGTGATGTTTAAACATATCATGTTATGTTTAAACATCCCATGTGATGTTTAAACATAATATGATATGTTTAAACATCACGTGATGTTTAAACATCATGACAAATGTTTAAGATTCTGCCAAATATACTAAACATCACCCTCTGATGTTTAACATTTCGTAAGATGTTGCACATCGTACGAGATGTTTCAAACATCTAATGGTATGTTTAAACATCGTCGCAGATGTTTGAAACATATGACCATATGTTTAAACATTTCATCAAATGTTTAAACATATCATGCTATGTTTGGATGAAGCAATCTATTTTTTTTGTAAGTATGCAACCATATGTTGAGTTATGAGACGTATAATTACACATTTTGAACGATAAACTTAATGATTAAGTATACAAAGTATAATTCCATCGATATTGAAGGTGTTTGAAATGATAACACTGATGATTGGTGTTTATATCAATCAAGATGGAGGTGTTTGAGTGAAATGTGTTAGTGTTATGAGTGATAACACCAACAACTAAGCGTTTACATGTATTTTTATTGAAAGGTGAACATATTGGTTGTTTAAACTCCAATAATTAGTCGTTCCTATGTGCATGTGAATGATTTTGAACAAAATTGGAGTGAGAACTCTATTTTAACTTGTTCACTCATGTAGATGAACATTAATAAAAGAGTTTGGAGTGACCTATCAAGTGATTAGAGTTAATCTAAGTTTTCATCGAAAATTGAAGGGTTTAGGAGTCAAAACGGTAAAAAAAAACACTTTAAAGTAAGTATATATTGATAATTGAACTCATTCTTATTGAAAGCTCAAGCTTAAGCTTAAACATCATACGAGATGTTTCAAACATCTTCTCATATGTTTAAACATCACAACAGATGTTTGAAACATATGACAATATGTTTGCACATTTCATGAAATGTTTAAACATAGTGAAAATATGTTTAAACATCGCTATTCATGTTTGCACATCGTCCAAGATGTTGGAAACATACCCATACGATGTTTCACATTCTTACGAGATGTTTAAACATGTGTAGTGATGTTTTTATAAACCGCATTGATACCAGAAACTGTTATTTGGAGCGAATGTGTAGTATTTTTTGTGACAATGAGCAGTCGTATTTAATGTGAATGTGCAGTTATTCTAATGTGTAAAAGAGAAAAGATGAAAGGGTGTACGTGGGGTTATGAAGGGGTGTGTTCGAATTTATGAAGGGGTGGATGTGAATAGGCACATACACAACTACATATAAATAGGCACCTCCTGTGACTATCACATATGCAACCGAAAAGGCACCAAATTTAGCCTATATATATGTTCCATAATTACTTCCATCCAGCCCAAACAAAATCTGAAGAAAACAACACAAACCAACACTATTAGAAAGCATTTGAATCTGCAGCAAGCAACAACATTAACAACAACAAAGATGCCTCGCCGACGAACGCACCCAAGAGCACCAGAACATGATCGTAGAGTGCCAAGGACCACTGAAATCGAATATGTCCATGAAGATATTGCAACCTTGAGCGCAGATGTGGATCAATTACCAGCATATATTGGAAATATTGAGGATCAAGTGACGCAATTAACGATTAGGTTCGACGAATTCCTTGAGGATTATAAGATAAATATACATCTTATCAAGCGTATGCTCCATGGTATTCAAGTTGAACTCAAGATTGACCCGCAGAACTACTCTACACCACCACGTCCTCCAGCGGCACACATGTGAAGTGAAGATATAATGTAGTTTGAATTGTCTCCTTTTAAGTCTAGTCATTTAATTTTCAGTTTGTTTACAATGCTGTGCTTTGTAGTCTTTTATTTTCATTTTCCGTTTCATTGTTTTGAATAATTATTAAGTGGTATTAAGTATTTCTTATCAAAAAGAAAAACAAAAAGGAAAGAAAGAAAGAAAAAAGAGCTTGCAGCGCATTAAACTAACCTTTTAAACATAAATGTGATGTTTAAAACATATTTTGAGATGCTGGAACTTCTGTATAAATGTTTCAAATGTTTAAACATTTAGATAAGATGTTTACACATATATTGACATGTTTAAACATTTGGATGATGTTTCAGCATATTCCAATTAATATTTTAAACATCTGAATTATGTTTCAATATAGTCAAGTATGTTTACACAAATGATGAGATGTTTAAACATCCACACGATGTTTCTTAAGCCAGTGAGATCTGTACAGTGCACACAACCAAAGTATTTACATAAAACATATAATTATCCTTACATGACGACCAACAAAACATAACATAACATAAAATTAAGAAAACAAGCCAAAACAAATACTTAATTATCCTTACATGCCAACAAATACTTAATTGTCCAACCATAACTTATCAAACTACGGTACCATCTTTCCACGAAATATGTCCACAGCCCATTTCACCCTAAAATCCACCATGGTGTTGTCACAGAGCTTGTTCCAGGGAGTCTTTGTAAGAAGGTGCTCTATGAAGGCAAGGGCATAACCACCTGATGCAGTACGAGTGTTGTTTGTCGGGAGGTCTTTCACACGCTCATATGGCCACAATTTTTTGTTCAGGATATCCTCCGGCAAATTTTGGAACATCTCGCACTGTCTGATGAAAATAGGGAAAAGGGAAGTGATGGGCTTGATCAGTGTGTCAAATTCATCATCAGTGTTGTCACTGTACAGGGAGTCGTATACCCTTATCTTACCTTCCTCCACAAGGAACTCCACAGTGACAAAATGAACACCTTTCAATTTCAACACACAGAAAATCCTCTCCACCCCAGCCCACTTCACACCCCCTGGGTTCGGCTGCTTACTTTGTGCATAGTCCAGCATGTCATCCTTGAATTGAACAGTCTCAAGCTGTACTTCTAGGGGCGCAGCCAATGCATCAGCGAGTACACGATGCTTCTTGTAAAGCTCACACAATTTTTTAGAGAAATTCAAATCCAAAATGACATCGAATTTGAGATAGAACTGGGAGTGTGCATTCTTTTTAAGTCTCATAAGGCTCATGATTTCCTCAACATGCTGCAGAAAAGGAAAAAAAAGGAAAAAAAAAATACATAAACACCAGGCAGAACATGTCAACATCAGTGGAAATGTATAAACACCAGACATAATGTTTAAACATCTTGTGATATGTTGCAACATCGTAGAGATGCTTAACATTATATAAACATATATGCGTAATGTTTAAACACTAACTAATATGTTTACACATTATGTATTATGTTTACACATATCATAAGTTATTTGTGATGTTTAAACACTGCTTGTTATGTTTGCACATCCCAATCCATGTTTAAATATCTGCTCTAATATATGCACTAAGAAAAAAGAATTAGGGTGAATTGCGTGTACCTTTTCCTTCAAATTGCTTTCCATTCTAATGATCTCTTCCAGATCCTTGTAATTGTACTCATGCCCAAGAAAAAGTGGACTTTTTTCCTCTTTCTTCTCTGCCAAGAAGGCATCCAATGCATCTTTGCTCTTCTTATCCACAGCCTTGCAAATATCAATCTTCCCCCTCACTATCTTCTTCTTCCCCTTTCTTCCTGAAGCAGTAAATGGGGATTTCAGAACTCTACTAGGGAAGATGCTTCTCAAACCTGTTCTCTTGGGCACCTGGGTTTTCATCATTTCCTTCACCTGTTCTAACATTGTCTCAATCCCACCAACCTTTAACATCAATTTATCAGTGTTCTCCTTGCACTTTAAGCATTTGCAAGTGCACTCTCCAGTCGACGTACCCACAACTGCTTCTTCTCTCCTCACAACTCCTCCTCTAGTACTTCCACCATCTTCTTTTCTTCTAGCAGGTCCTCTACTGCTACCATCTGCTTCTCTTCCAATAACTCCTCCTCTACCCTCAGCCTGCCTTCTAGCATATCAAAAAAGATCCCCAGCAATTCCAGTGTACTCTCTTCCACTTACTCCAAAAAGAGCACCACCCTTGCCGCCACTGTATCCCGTCAACATTGCACCACGGCTTAGCACAACATGTTCTAGAGGGGTGTTAGGAACAACAGCTTGTTTCCTCAACATTGTGACCCCATCCAACTGCCGCATCAAGCCATCAATCACCACGTCCTCTACATCCTCAAATGGAACAAAGTCATGGAGCACATCCCTCAACTCTTTGGGTGTGGGTACGAGGTAAGGGTGCACCTCCTGCAATAAAATAAACACAAATGTTAAAACTATGCATATATGTTAAATATCTGTATATATGTTCCTAAAACATTTAATGTGATGTTTAAACATTTTGTGTAATGTTTAAACATCACTACTAATGTTTACACAAATAATGCAGTGTTGAATGTGAAAGATCTGGGGATTAAAAGAAATCCTACCTGGGTGTCAACATGCTGGAACACTGCATCTGGGTCCTTTTCTACCTTCTCCCCAACCAACGCTTCATCTGTGGTATTGTCTTCTCCTCAGGGTATGCCCTTAGCCTAAGTGCCGGAATAGCCTCTAACACCCATGCCATGAAAGCCCATGGAAATCCATACAGTGTATAGCTATTCTCAGGAGCCTTCCAGCATGTAAAATCCTTCAGGATATAAAACACAATCAAGTCAAAGCTTTTTCTTCCCCATGGGTACTTGTAAAAGTATTCAGGGGTGCTCGCGAGACAAACAACCCATTCCTCAATACCACTGTTAGTGTCCTTTGAACACAACACTTGGTGCTCGAACCAACACAAATATAAACTGAACCTTATGTCATCATCCTTCACCAAGTCTTCACTCTCTATCAGTTCCAGAATATAATCACCACTTGCAGCCTTCTTCCCCTTCCTTGAACTAAATCCCACAAATCTTTCCCCTTGCTACGGGCTTCATCCATGAAATCATCAGGAGGAGGTAGGGTACAACTCAATTTTGTCATCAGGGCAAACTCCTGCATCCCAAAATGAAGAGGCAGATCATGGAATTTAAACCACGCCTCAAACTTCTTCTGAAAAATAACCCGACGAAGTAAAATGTTGTGAACCAACTTTGGAGCAAAGACACACTTGGGCAAATCGATTAGGTGCCCGATACAGCTTTCCTTGAATTTTTTTATTAGATTAAAATGTTTTAAAGCTTTACGAAATTTTTCCAACTTCGAGTGCATTGATGATCTGACCGTCACCTTCTTTGTTGCGAACGCATTATTATACTCCATCCACGTCTTCATCTGACTCAAATCATGCAGGTCAGTCTTTATGCATGGGGTAACCTCATCAGCCAACTCCACCTGAAATTGATACAAGAAAAGCAATCATTACACAGTCACATTACTAATGAAGAAAACACTTTCATGGTTTAAACATCGTTACCCAACATGTTTCCAACATCTTATAATATGTTTGGAACATAATCTATAATGTTTGAAATAAATCCAAACATCATTGATTATGTTTGAAACATAATACAAAATGTTTGAAACATTCGGACTGATGTTTGAACATATTCGTATATGTTTGAAACATCATACAAGATGTGTAAACATAAGCATCGATGTTACCTCCTATTCTGTTGCCTCTACAAATTGATCCTCTGTTGTTGCTTGTGTTGTTGTTTCTGTTGTTTCTTCTGTTGTTGCAGGCAAATCATGAACGGCTTTTCTTCTTCCTTCCCTTGCCTCACTAACTCTAGCTTGAGGCTTAGCACCACTTCCTCCTCTTTGTTCATTACTTGGCTCTGCTTCTGCATCCTCTGTACCGTCTTCACTACTTCTTGATCTTTGTTGTTCCTCTTCCTCTTCGTGTTGATTTTTGCTAAGATCCCGACTAGCTTGACTAGCACAACTAGCTTGACTAGCACGACTAGCGCTTGGGCTCTCGAAAGGGACCTGTAAAAGATCTGGTACTGCCCTGCTTTTTTGTCTTTTTGCATGAGGAGATTCACTTTCAGGTTCCATGGAAACTTGCCTCTTTGTGGCATTGGTTGTGGTCTTCTGGACCTTCTTAGCTGCGGCAGCAGTAGCTTTTAACAGTTTCCTTTTTTAGGGGGGCATGTTGCCTACATACACAAAAGTTTCTTTATAAGAACAAAATATGGTGCAAAAAAAATCATACATACAGGCAACAAACATCATGAGTAATGTTTAAACATCACGCTGAATGTTTGTATTCTATAGGGACTGATGTTTAAACATCTTTATTGATGTTTAAATCAAGGTAACATTTCTCCGGCTAAACATCCGGTGATATGGCCAAACACATCACAGATGTTTCAAACATCTTACGGGATGTTTGAAACTGACGGATTTTGTTTAACCATATCACCGGCAACAACACACAAATTTCAGTCAAAACTTCATCATTTCCTCCTTCAAACCAACCCCAATCAGAATCATCAAACAAACAGAACTTTTAAAACGAAATTCTAGGGTTTTTTCTTGACACAAAAAACGGAATAAAAAATTGGTAAAAAAATACAAACGGGTGAAGAAAAATAGAATGTCGGTGTTGGAGAAGACTTACAATCGATAATCGGTGACAATCAATGAGTTTGACAGTCGGAATTTCGAGAAATGGCGCAGGGTCGTTAAAACGGGTCGGGTTTCCGCTCGGGTATGTTTGAGGAGTTTGAGAAGTTTGAGGAAATGTTTGGGGAAATGTTGGAAATGTTTGAGGGGTTTGACTTTTGAAATGGTAGTGGGGTAGTGCAGTAGTGGGGTGGGGGTAGTTTGTAAGTTTTAGGTGTTTTAATTATGCCCCACAACTTTTAAAAGAATCTAATGACCCCCCCCCCACTTAAACTTAATCACCCATGCGAGAGAAAATAAAAGGAAAACTAAATGAAAGGACCCTTTTTTTCATTTCACACTTGAGAGGCCCTTTTTGTGTCATTTTCTCTTAATAACCTAGTAGCTAAGAGGGCAGCAAACCATAAAGAATCAAAGTTGATTCTTTTCTCCTTCACGCCTGGACTTAAGAAAAGTCAAAGAAGCACCCTTATTAGCAATGTTCCAATTACGGGAAGGGAGAAGAACCAAAAACAAAGAGGCAGAGCACGTTTGTCCTCCACTACTTAGACGAAAAAAAGTCTCCAAGCTAACACCAAGGTAAGCTTTCCTATGAATCAACCACGATTATCACATCATATATATATATATATATATATATATATATATATATATATATATATATATATATATATATATACTAGAACTTAACATTGAAATAGATTCCATTCGTAGAAAAGTTTCCCAAGACTTAGAAGTTAGAATTTGAACCTAAGTTTTATATGGAGAGAACAAGATGAAAACTTTAGAATTGATTAGACAAATTGGTGGTTGTTGTAGTTGTCCCGTGACGTGAAGTGCGTGAATCGGAACTTACGTTTAGGCTTGAGAGTAATCAAGGTGAGTTGAGATATACCCTTTCTAAGGTCTTTTTTTTTCACAAAGTGCATGATTTAAGGTGTTTGATAAATTGCTTTAGAGAAGTTAATGTACGTTTGATTGGAGCGGACAAACGTTCATTATCCATTAATGTTTCCAAGTTGTTCTTTAGTATCAAGTATCTAGAATTATGTTTCATAGCTTCCGTACATCTCGATAACATACATTTACTTGAGTATGATTTCATGAGATTATTTATGTTATTTTATAATTATTATTAAATGATTTCAAGATTTATTTGTGTTTGAAAGCTAATGAACCTATGATGAGATTTTACATGAAAGGTTAAGTTCAAATTGAGGCCTTTGGTGCCAAGCAATATTTTTGAAATATTTTTGGGAGCTACCTTAAATTCTAAGAAGGGTAAACATGTTCGTAGCCATAGTCGGGCTGCGGAGCGTGACCATAGTCGGGTTGCGTTTTACCTCGAAACTACCCTGACAGGGTAGGTTTGTGCCATAGTCGGGCACTATGTTATATTGCCATAGTCGGGCAATGAATGCTAGCATGTCAGACTTTGAACTGTGGGACGCCACGGAGATAGGAAAGAGAAAGAAAGAAAAGATGTCAGACTTGAGCGGTACTCCTTAAAGAAAGAAAGTATAAGCTATTTTACAATGTTTAAGAGTTTATTTTGATCTAATATTTCAGCTGTCTTAAAGTAAAGTTTATGCACTCATGTTTTATTAACTCTCGTTTCGGTCTTAGTGAGGGAGTCAATGATACTCACTGGGTGACGAGCGATTCGTTACTCACGTTCCTTTTTCTTGGAACCTATGTTGGCTTTGTCAACGTAGACGCAGGTCACAGAGGCGATCAGACTACAGGCTAGGATTCTCCCTCACATCCTCCGTTGTTAGTGAGCTCCGCTTTTGTTCGTGGAGTATTTTCATTTGAGTCAGCATTATTTAGTTAGTTGTTACCTTGGGAACTAGCCAGGAAGTTCATGTCCTGAGCAGTGCGTCAGTTTATCAGTAGAGGCTTCATAGACAATCTAGTATTTTTGGGTTGTGGTCCTTACTTACATTATTTTGCATAAAAGCAGACTAAAGATGAGTTGCTACTATTAATTATTATTATTCCCAGATCGTTTTGCTACTATTTTCAGAGTATGAGTTGGAGAGAATTATTGAGTTACATGTATTTTCAGCATTATTACGTAATTGACAGGTGTAGATGGTTCGCTCGGTCAAGGTTAGGTACCGGGTGCCGGTCATAGCTCGTTTGGAAAACGGGTCGTGACATCACAATAGGAGCTCATCACAATTTCTTGTCACGAACTGCCCTTCAGATATCACATCGCTCATAGAGCTTCATCCCTATGCCCAACTCGTGGATGTTGTATTAATTAAGATAATATCTGAACACTATAGGACAAATACGTGGGTGTGAAGTAAAGATAAATCAGATGGCCAACCAATCATCGATATTATTCCGAATCATTAAGAAATCGATCGCTTGCAAGCCCCAACCAGTGGTTCTGCTTCATAGTAGTACCAATTGGTCTTCCCCTAATAGGCCAACCTCTCGAAAATTATGTCCAAAGCATAATTTCATTGACATGGATAAATTCCTTTGGGACCTTTGCAACTTCAACTCCAAGAGATACTTTAGAATTTTCAGGTCCTTCATATGAAAAATATTTGGTGAGATACATCTTAAAATTTTGAATAACTTGTGAATTGTTACTTGGGATAATCAAATCATCCACATAAATAGGCACAACCAACTGCATGTCTCCCTTCTTCAAATCATAGAGAGAGTATACGGAATAAAATTGCCTAAAATAATAGCCCTTCAATACTGTTGATAATTTTTCAAACCAACACTTTGGTGCCTATTTCAATCCATATAAGGACTTCCGAAGACGATAAATATATTTGTAACCTTCATTTTGGTAACCTGAAGGCAACTCGTAGATTTCTTATTGAAAATCAAAAGAAAAACATTATGAACATCCATCTAATTCATCTCTTAATTTTAGTCGCGGCTACTGTAAGAAATACCCGTATAGTCACCATTTTGACAACAGAAGCAAAGGTCTTCGTGTAGACTATTCCTCCAATCTGGTGGCTACCAAAAGTAAACAATCTACCTTGTACCGTATGACGGAACCTTCGGTATTATACTTTATTTTATATATCCACTTACATGCGAGGGCTTTCTTTTCCGGAAGTAGATTCTCGAGTACCCATGATCCCGTTATCATTCAAAACTCGTGTCTCCTCCTGCATTGCTTTCATCCGTCGGCTATCTTTCATAGTCTTAGAGAACGAGTTTGGCTCATGACCCACAATTATGGCTGCAAGAAAACTTTGATATTGAAGAAAAAAATATCAAAATTCACGTAATGTGCTAAAGGATAGGAACTTCCCGAGGCTGTTGAGGCTTAGGTGAACAATCAAATTAGTTGCTGGGGGTTGTAATAGGAAGTCTGACCTTAAGTTTATATTGAATGCTGTACACGTACAGTTGGAATACCATTTTTTTTTTGTTGGAAAAAGTGTTACATATCTATTATGCATCATTTTAAACTGAGGTGCTAGTAGAGGCACCACGGGCAGTAGGGGGATCATCCATAGTTTGAAAGTTCGAAGAGTCAAAGTTTGTTAAATTGTGAGGTATCTTATCTAGCTTGTGAATTGTGAGGTTATCTAATACTTAAAATTTGTTAAAAGAATATACTTCTATTACTTAATTATGTACTTTTTAGAAAAACCCATCACATTAACACCCGAAAATACATATGCTACAAGATTTATCCTTTGAAAGTGTCAGAGGGATCGATAATGAATTCTTAAGTGGGTCTTTGGCTAGGCATATAAACACCATCTTATAAGTAAAGGAATAAAATCATAAGCTTGATTGCAGACCAGATCATAAGTAATTGCATATCAGATTTATTTGTTATGCAATGATTAATTCTGTTAGGATCAGGGATGTAGCTCTGTAGATTAATATCTCTCCTTTCCTTTGCGTATAATTTTGGAAATCAATTCTCAATCATCAATATATAAAAAGAAAGTTAATTTTATCGTCATTCAACTATTGCTGCATTACCACAAAGTCACTTTTTTTCCTTTTGTTATTCAAAAGTCACTTACCTTTCCTCCGATCTACACCAAAGTCACTCTAGCCGGATTTCACTAAAAGCTCACGGAAAAAATGACATGGCATCATTAATAAAAAAATAATCTTTCTTAATTATATTAACCTAATTCCTTAACCCACTATACTAATTCTACCCAACCCAAGTATTGCCGCCACATGCATTTGATCTCATCATTCTCAAATCACATGCAACTATATTTCAGATATTATGACAGTAAAAATATAAGAAAAAGCAGAATACATTCATACGTCTTCTTACAAAATATGTGAATTTCGCCTTTAAAAAAAGTTGTTCAGTTGTCGTTCGATGCCATTCCATAACTTGATCAAGCTGATACTTCATTATCTTAATGAAATAATAGCAAATCACACCAGCAAAAAATATTTAAAAAGGAACTTAGCACATTGGAAGTAAAGTCCATTAAGAAAATAAATTATACTTTGTAATATTGAATTGGTAGTATAATAACTAGCTCATTAACCTAACAACCATGATAAATTTACAAAACGATGCAACTACTCATAAGGGAGTAAAAGAAGTCTTAGAACAGCTGAAATATTTTCTACTCCCTCCGTCTCAATTTAGCTGATACAGTTCGGATTTCGAGAGTTAAACTACTTTATTTTTACCGTGAATTCGGATATACAATATTTAAATTTTTTAAAAAATAATTTACATATTTAGAAACTACATAAAAAGTACTGCAAGTTACAAAAATTAACAATTCAAAATATTTAAAAGACATATAAAAAAATTGCGGTCAAATATATTCCTGTTTGACTCTCGAAAAGCAAAAAGTGTTACATAAATTGGAATGGATGAAGTATTAAATAACCCGTCTAGCAGTGGGTTAAGTAGTGAAGTGGGTTTGGATCTTGGATTGGGTATAACTAGTGTAATGAGTTAAGAAATTGGGTTAATATAATTAAGAAAGATTACTTTTAATTAATAATGTAAAATCCGACTAGAGTGATTTTGGTGTAGACCGGAGGAAAGATAAATGACTTTTGGGTAATAAAAAAATAAAATTAACTTGATAGCGATGAAACAATAACTGACTGACCACCAGTAAAATTAACTCTATAAAAAAAAATCAAAATAAATCAATACACAGTTTTTCACTCATTCATAAAACTAGCCAAAATCTACTCCTTTTCAGTTTTCGTTTACTTACGCGTCTATAAACATTACAAGTGGTTATAACCTAAAACTAGCCAAAATCTACAAATCGATCCCCTCAATTTATTGGTTTTCACGTTATACGATAATCACTAATCAGGATCTTTACTCCTCCCTCCGTTCCAATTTATGTGACAGTATTTCCTTATTGGTCTGTTCCAAAAAGAATGGCAGCATTCTAAATTTAGTAATAATTTAACTTTAAAATTACAGTTTTGCCATTATTGAAATAATTTACAACCACACAAATATCTTTGACTTATTCTACCGCACAAGTTTCAAAAGTCTTCCTTTATTTCTTAAACTTTGTGCCGAGTCAAACTATGACACATAAAATGGAACGGAGGGAGTATCTAATTTTTCCCCCTAACTTGAGAAATACTCTTTCCAAAATTTTATTAAATTCCTTTCCATTATATTTCCATTATTCCAAAACAAAATCACTAATTAAGGGTATTTAAACAGAAAATCGCTTATCAACTTTTACCTAATAAATCCACAATAACCTATTATCAACTTTAGTTTATATATATATATATATATATATATATATATATATATATATGCACTAACCAAGCATTATATTCAACACTAGTATAGTGCTCAACCAAACATATATTCAACACAAGTATATCATTGAAAAACTCGACGCACTAAGAACTGGAGTAGTCCGATATTGAACAATACGTCATGACTCATGAGACATGCAACAATGTTAGGGATTTGCCTTGGCTTTCATGTTGCAAACTTTGGGACTTGCGACACTAAAATTTGTTAATTTTTGAAAGCCATTGTCATCAAATATTTGGACGTCGAACATTAACTACACATCTGCGTAAGGCTGGACAAAAACAAAACAGTAATCGTCCGTTTGATTGTTTGTTTATTCCATCTGGATATATAGTCAACTTATAAAATTGTTCAGGTTTCTTCATCAATATTAATCTTTTTCATTTTTTACTTTCTCAAGTCTCCATTGTATAGCAGTATATCCAACACCCTAGATAATCCAAACACCAATAAGTCATCCTTTTCCAAATATATCATCTCTCGTCCCCCCCCCCCCCCACCCCCCCCCACCCCAAACACTCTCTCTATCAATCTCTTCACATATATATCCACTATTTGGTTTACGTATTTATTGTTGAAGGAATCACGACAAGGACAATGACATCTCTTTCACATGTAGAGTGTGTATATCATATATGAAGAGAGTTATTAGTCTCGAAAAATATTTATGTTTCTAAGAAATACTTTGTGGTATTTTATTTGTAAGCACTGCCGGCTCAAAGGCAAGGTAAATGAAGCAACTTATTTAGGCTTAAAAAATTAACGACCCAAAATTAGAATTAATATTGTAGATAACATATAAAAATATTTTATATAACTAATGAACTTGTTGCTAGTAATATTGTCAAAGTGTTATTAATAACAGAAAGTAATTTGAAGTTAAAGTTAAAATAGTACTCCCTATACTCCACTTTGGAGAACAAGGGTCAAATTTTTTATGTGCGGTTAGTCAATAGAGTATAACTAATACTTCAAATTATTGAAAACTGAGTCTCCAAATACTCTCGCCGTTCCAATTTATGTGGGAGCATTTCCTTATTCGTCTGTTCCAAAAAGAATGGCAGCATTCTAAATTTGGTAGTAATTTAACTTCAAAATTACAGTTTTTCCATTAAAATGATTTACAACCACACAAACTTCTTTATCTTATTTTAGATCACAAGTTTCAAAAGTCTTCCTTTATTTCTTAAACTTTGTGCCGAGTCAAACTATAACCGGAGTAGTAAATGAGCCGAACAAAATGGAATGGATAGAGTAGTAAGGAAAATGACGTTGGCCATAAATGAGAGATTTCATTGACTTATTTTAAAAACATTTTTGGAGAATGATTTTCAGTCGTACCGTACACATATTGTCAGTATATATCCCATGTCTAAGTACCATCGTCACATTAATGTAATCCTTTTAGTACTTCCCCAACATATTTAAGCTACACCTTAATATAACTTCAACAACCCCAAGAACCTGCTGTCTTCCTATTTTGAGATATATATATATATATGTGTGTGCTCGTTTGATTCTAAAGGATTTACAATTGGAAGAAGAAAAAAGAACTGGTGAATTTCTCATTCCACCTTTTCCTCTGCATGTTCATGCATGTCTCTTGGTTCTTCTTTTCAATAACAAATGTAGATTACTCCAAGTTAATGAAGACTGAACCAAGTTTTACGTAAAGAAAGGCAATCTAATGAATTAAAGTCTAAATTTGTTTTATTATTCTTGCAGTAGCTAACATGTAACCATTATCATTTAGCACTGTTGGACTAGATGAATCATAGTCCAACACTTGCACGAAAATTAAATTTGTCTGCCTAGTTTGTTAATTACTTTCAGTTTGGTCAATTATGGGTTCAATAAGAAGTGTAAACTTTCGACGTGAATTATTAAATATGACTAATTACTTTTGTAGGGCTTCAAGATGACGGGAGTAAGACGTACTGGATATGTTTTTACTGTAGTAATATATTGTTCTATGCTGCTAACAGTTGCTCAAGTTACTGATCCTTCTGAAGGTAGGCTTTCTTCTCTCATTCTTAAAGTTTATAGTATTATGGTAAATAGAGGTGAAGAAGGTACGTATGTCTACTTTTATGTATCGTATACTATAATTGGTATGGAAACGTTAAATAAGAGAATACGTATATCTCTGGATTCATACATATATCTACTCCTATTCAAAAGGATATGTTAGGATATTATGTGTTTAGTTGTAAAATGATTTTTCTACCATAATGAGTCTTTAACAGAGAATTGTGGTATCTCAAAGCCAAAAGTATTTTGCAATTATTATTGTCTATACTACTTCGTACATCTAGACGTATTGATTCAACTTAATATTGTGGATCAATTAGGATATGAGTTGATTAGAAAAGTCAAAATTATATGATTTAATTAAGTGAAAGCCAACAATATTAACTTGGATTTAAACTGCTTTAGGAAGAAAAAGGGATCGATCAAGGGGATACTTTTTCTTGGTATTCAATTCCAAATGTTGTAATTTTTTTTACTAACAAATTTGCACAAGCTAAGGAGGTCCTTATAGAAATACTTTACATCACCGCTGAATTAGCAAAAGAATTAAAAACTAAAATTGGATATACTATGAGTTATACTCACAAACGTGTAATGTACGTGTAATGACATTGTTACTAACATTTGTTTTGTAATTTCGATTATTTATTCTGCTCATGACAACTGCACCAAATCCTATATCGTTCTCGACTGAATTTAGTACCTTGCCCCCAAAATTTGTCCATTAAATTTAAGTATTCTCTATTCCATAAATGATGACACAATTTGAATTTTTAAGAGTCAAACGAGTTTTTCTTTAACTGCTATATTTTTATATATCTTTTAAATATTTTAAATTATTAATTACGGTAGCTTATATTATTTTCTATGTATTTTTTAAATATGTTAAAAAAAATCAAAAAACATAAAGATTTTATATCCACATTCAATATCAAAATTACAAAATAACTCTCGAAAACCTAATTGTATCATCTTCTATGGAACGGAGGTAATAACAATTAATGCCAAGACGTGTTGTTTAACATTAATGAAATGTCATTAAATTTTTTGATTGTATGCCACAGAATCCAATTTATATTCACATCTTTAGTCAAAGTAACTTCAAACAATGGTATTTGAATATTAAAATGTCCATTTTCTCATAGTAGTCCATGTTAAAAGTTGGTCTTTATAAATTATAATTGAACACATGAAGTGAATATTATGAATTTTAACCAATGCCCTGTTGTCATTTGCAGTCTCAGCTTTGCTATCTATAAAGAGTGGCTTAATTGATAAGATGGAGTACCTGAAAGATTGGAAGAAAAGTGATCCATGTACATCAAACTGGACTGGAGTCCATTGTTTTCACAAAGTTGGCGCTGATGGCTACATGCATGTCAAGGAGCTGTATGTTATTCTTCTCTTTTTTATAAAATGTACTATGAGAGAAACTATTTTAGTTTGTTACTCGATTTCGAGAATCAAACAAGTTTTCTGTCGTAGTTTCTGTACATGTAAATTTTATTTTTAGAACTTAAAATCCTATATATGTCTTTTAACGATAAAATTAAGAAGTATGACTCTCGAACTTCGAACTTGAAACTCCTCCGCGTAAATTGAGACAGTAATTAGGTAAGTATAGTGATTAAATGCCACCCTATACTTATTAAATGATTTATGCTATTTTAAAGATTTTATAATCAGTTAGCTCCGAGTTCTAGCAAAAGATGTTTCTTTACTTACTAGTATGACTATCTTGTGCAGCCGTTTGATGAATATGAATTTTTCTGGAAGTTTAACACCCGAGCTTGGACAGCTATCCTATCTTGAAATTTTGTGAGTTGTATTTAATTTTACATTATAACACAGAGATATGTGATCACAGGATGGACTTTTACATATTTTTTCTGTCTATGTTGCTTACTACTACCTTTATTATTTTTCTTTCTAATAGGGATTTCATGTGGAATAATTTGACTGGAAGTATACCGGAAGAGGTTGGAAACATCAAGACTATGAAAGTTGTGTAAGTTGAATGAAATGTACTTCCTTTATTTTTATCTTGATTTTGCACTCACCCTAATGCTATTAACCTGTATGCTGCGAAAATTGAACTCACGACCTCTACGTGCTCCACCCCATATTGAATTGTGTGACCATCTTATTTAAAAAGTTGAAGTTGTGTAACAGCCCAAGCCCGCCAGTGATATTGTGATATTGTCCGCTTTGGGCCTAGGCCCGCACGGCTTTAAAACGCGTCACTAGGGTCTAAGGCCAGTTAACTTATATACCCAAGATCACTCCTGTGTTATGCCGATGTGGGACACTTAACTCTTAGTTGGGGTGTTACAAGTTGTTTGAAAGATCACAGTTCTATTTACTTAATTATATCATCAACAGAACCCTCGAAATAGATTGGAGGCAGTTTCTAAATGAAAGGATGCCAAAACTAGTACTATCTGTCTATAAAGAAGTCCCTTGATAGTCATTTGGCTATATGGGGATTTTTTATGGTGGATAGAGTAAAGGAACATTTATTGTACCTACTTAATATGTAAGGTTTTTCAGGAAGAAGTAAAGCTTAATGCTTGGAAGATCATGATCTAAAACTTGATTTGTCCATTGGTTTGATCCTAGTGCAATTATGTTAATGCAGGCTCTTGAATGGAAACCAACTTTCAGGATCTTTACCTGATAAGATTGGGTACCTCGCGAAGCTGAGAATACTCCAGATAGACCAGAACCAGATATCCGGAAGAATTCCTAAATCCTTTTCCAATTTAAACAGTATGGAGCATATGTGAGTGTTCCTCATTTGATTGTTATTTGAAATTGGAAGGAAGTCTAAGAATTCATAATTTATCTTATCATGTGATGTATCATATATATGCAGCCACTTCAACAACAACTCACTGAGTGGTCAAATCCCTTCAGAATTTTCCAATATGTCCGCTCTGCGTCACTTGTAAGTTAATGGAAGAGATTCTTCTTATCTTTTTTTTTTCCAAGAGACATGCATAACCCCAATAGAGGCTAGCTAGGGGGACACAGACTTTGGTAACTCTAAGATGACTTTTATCTGCTGATGCCTGTAAACTAAATATTACTAACAACTAATGTTTTTATGATGATACTTTGTTGTCAACAGGCTTTTGGACAATAATAATCTGTCAGGATACCTTCCTCCTGAGCTTTCAGCATTGCCGTATATTCGAATAATGTAAGTCCCTCTATGCATATATAGTGGACTTCATATGCAACTTTCATCAGCTGCATTTTGCTCAAGTGTTATATAACCATATCTTGAAAACACAGTCTCTTTCTTTAGTAGTTATATGGAATTTAAGGGGAACTTTGGACTGAACTTTCTGAAGTAGTAACTGGTTAGAAATTTGAAGGTATGCTGGCACCTTATTTCCTATGAGTGAGACTGTCTTTGTTGCTCTTACTTGAAGTGGCTTTATTGGCCAAATGATCAGGCAACTCAAGATAAAGGACATTCTATAACAGATCTATATCCTTGAGAACCCTCTGATAGCCATCTTCAGATCGTTCTGTTATTATAAAGTTCATCAATAATCATTCTTTGTAATATACAAGACTAAGAATTTGATCTTAGATGCAGATACTAATCCTTGAATTACCATTCACTTGAGAGCCTTTCATGTCATAGAATATCTCCTATCCCATAATGCCATTGGCAATTCCACTGAGAAGTGCATGGGTTTGTTGAAATTTATGCTGAAGTTCTGGTTTATTCTTGAACAGCCAAGCTGATAACAACAACTTCAGCCGTTCTGAGATTCCGGCTTCTTATGGGAACATTTCATCATTAGTGAAATTGTAAGTGCTTCTTGAACAAATTCCTCTAGTATGTTCTTTTCTTTTCCTTTTTCCCTTCTTATTTTTTCTTGCTTAACTGAATAAAATTGATTAATCTCTTTACGCTTCATTATTATCTCATTGACACTGCACTGCTTCTGATAATATTGCAGAAGTCTCAGAAATTGCAACTTGCAAGGATCCATTCCTGATCTTAGCAGAATACAGAACCTAAGTTATCTGTAAGTTCATTTTTGAAACTTTTTCTTCTACCTCCTTTGACAGTGACCTCTATACTTCTTTCTTTATAATTATTTGATTGATGAATATCCGAAAATCTCCAACTTCCTGCTTTCTGTTTGTACAGTGATCTCAGCGGGAATCAACTGTCAGGATCTATACCACAGAATAATCTTTCCAACAATATGACAACTATGTATACTTCCTTAATTCGTGCTCGATGATTTCTTCGTATATCTAACGTCTTGATTCAGCCAATGATTGTATGTTTTTGTGTGTTCTTTCTGTCATCTCCCCTTAATATAATGTATTGGACAAACTCATCATGCAGTGTTCTGTCGCACAACCGTCTTGATGGATCTATTCCGAAGAGCTTTTCAAATCTTCCGTCTTTGCAGAAGCTGTGAGGATCTTCGCTATGTCTTTCAATCGTTTTTCTAAAGAGCTACCGTTTCTTTAAGGCAATATAACGTTTATCAACTCAAATTTATGAATAACGGATCGATGGACCGCTTTGTCACAGGTCATTGGAGAACAACCTTTTGAATGGTTCCTTTTCCACCGACATTTGGAAAAAGAAATTTACTTCAACTTCCAGACTTATGATGTAAGATCCGCTCCCAAACTGTAACATCAAACTTCTGAGTATTATTATTCACTTCTGGAATGAACCTTTACACAGAAGTCTGGACTTTTATAAGGGAGTTCTTTCTAACCCTTCTATCTTCTTTGCAAAACCTAGTGACCTTCGGAATAATTCACTTTCAGACATTTTGGGTGCTCTTGAACCTCCTCCAAATGTCACTCTAAGGTATGGTTTTCTCTTTCCATTTTCGATGACAAAACCTAAGAGATATCATTGATCAAAATAATTGTATGATTTGATCATCACTTTACTTTATGTCTACATTTCAATAATGAAAGATCTTATGTGCCTCAGTAAGTGTTTTGCGCTAAGTTTTGGCAATTGTTCTGCCCTAACGTTACCAAATATTCCTAGGTTGCAGGGAAATCCTGTCTGCAGCAATGAGAATGTGAGAAACATCAACAAATTCTGTGGACGTGCCAGACCAGAAGATAAGACAAGTAACTCAACATATCTAAATGGTTCTTGTCCAATTCAAGCATGTCCTGGGGATAACTATTATGAATATGTCCCAACATCACCTGTTCCTTGCTCTTGTGCATCGCCTATCAGAGTTGGATACCGGCTGAAAAGTCCTAGTTTTTCTTACTTTGATCCATATGTGCATCAATTTGAGCAGTATATAACTGGTGCTTTTAACTTGCACATTTATCAAATTTTGATTGAATCGAGATCTTGGGAAGAAGGACCTCGTCTACGAATGCATTTGAAGTTTTTCCCTGCAGTTGGTGTCAGTACATTTAATAAAAGTGAGGTCATTCGTATCAGCGAGATTTTCTCGACTTGGGGATATCCTGTAGTTGACCTGTTTGGACCATATGAACTCCTTAACTTCACTTTGCTGGGACCTTATTCATATTGTAAGTTTCGTAGCTTCAATGTATCACTAGTCCTTTAAATTATTTAGTCTTTATAATATGATCCATGTGATGCTGCAGTGAGTCCTGATATTCAAGCTAAGCATACAAGCAAACGTGCTTTGGTAACTGCCCTTGTAGCAGGTGCTTTTGCTGCATGTGTTTCAGCATTTATCGCAGTGTTAATCAAAAGACGATATGCCAAATACCAACGGACCCTATCAAGGAAACGTTTATGTAAGTTCTCTAATTTTGTTAACTTACCTTTTCTTTATATGAATATGTTTCTTTCAACTCTTTCTGCAAAATGGATGAGTAATTGCTGAATGCAGCCTCAAAGCTCTGTATAAAAATGGATGGCATTAAAAGCTTCACTTTCAGAGAAATGACCTTGGCCACAAACAACTTTGATAACTCAAATCAAGTTGGGGAAGGAGGATATGGGACTGTCTTTAGGGGTATTTTAGCAGACAAAACAATTGTTGCTATCAAACGAGCAAAAGAAGGATCATTACAAGGGCAAAAGGAGTTCTTGACAGAGATATCATTGTTATCAAGGTTGCATCACCGGAATCTAGTTTCGCTGCTAGGATACTGTGATGAAGAAGGAGAACAGGTATGATAAACGAGTAGTACATAGTTTCAGATTCGGATATACTCGATATTTTTTCCTTTTCATCCATCCCACTTTACTTTTCTCCTTTACCTAAGTGAAGCCATTAGTTTCTTCTTGTTTATTCATTTGCAGATGCTGGTTTATGAGTTCATGCCCAACGGAACTTTGCGAAACTGGATTTCTGGTAAGGAAGTAGTTATATTTCTTATAATACCTATGGCTGTTTGGATTAGCTTGCTCGCACTTTGATTAATCCGGTGAATACCTAATACTTCCCACTAGCACATTTATCATGTAACCCCGTGATCCAACTCTCAGTCAAATGGCTCACCTTTGTCGGGATTTGACTTTGATCTAAAAGATGTATGTCTACATAGATTCACCTAAAACAGCCAATAATCAGGTCTAGTGAATTGAAAATTAAATTTCATGGTTTTCTCATGTTCATGCTTTTATTTCTTCAAATTCTGTACATCAATTTGCTGATTCAAATAGCATCTGATATCATTCATATTATTCGACAGGTAAATGTAAAGAAAACTTGAAGTTTGGAGCACGACTGCAGATCGCACTGGAATCGGCTAAGGGCATCCTTTACCTCCATACAGAGGCTAATCCACCTATATTCCACAGGGACGTCAAAGCCAGCAATATACTTCTAGACGCTAAACTAACAGCTAAAGTTGCTGATTTTGGATTATCTAGGCTTGCACCTGTCCAAGATGATGAAGGTGTACTACCAAATCATGTATCAACAGTTGTGAAGGGAACACCTGTAAGTCTACTACATTAGTCATTTTTTAAAGTGTGTTACTAGTACGCAGAAATTCTGAATCATGTATCAGTATATAATGAGAGTCTCTGAGAGTCGAACTCGAGGCCTAAACCTGATCTGATACCATATTGTTGTATGTAATCATCTTTATGATTAAGAAACTGCATTAAAATATCCATGTTTCTTTATATACAAGTGGAAGCAGGTCGATAGAAGGTTCCTCCTATTCGAAATGCATAGTTTTTTTTCTTTAGATCTTGTTGCACTCCATTTGCCATAGGGAGCAAAGATTTAAAGAAGCATAATATGGCAGTGTACAGCTATATGTTGATTAGATTTTGGTAAAGTTCCTGATTTACATATCCTTTATCCTCTTTGTTTTCTATCTTTTTTCTTTTTTCGGGTAAACTGCAGCTACTTTCCAGTCAGAAAAGAAGTAATATTTTTCTCTCATTCGGGTGAATCTCAAAAGTTCAAGTTTCATTGTGTTGTTAATAAATAAGATTACGACTCATGACTTATAAAAACCAAAAATAGAGCATGAGTTCTATTCCCTCATAGTGGTCGAGGCCTCTACCAACTCATAATGGCTTGTTTAATACTTTTGCAATGCTACATCAACTCTCCTTTAGCTTTAATATATTATAGCACCCCTCTCCTAAAAGTTCAGCAATTGTAGTATCCTAAAGACTATACATCCAAACATGGAATAAAGATTTTGAAGAATCAGTTCTGTTATACATTCAATTGGTGTCATCTACTTATCTCTTTTCTTTTCTATTTGGCCTCACTGACTATAAATTAGTATCAATGAATTGTCTGTATTGAAATATACTAACTATTCTTGTATATGCAGGGTTATGTTGATCCCGAATATTTCTTGACTCGAAAATTGACAGATAAAAGTGATGTCTATAGCCTTGGAGTTGTATTTCTAGAAATCATAACTGGAATGCATCCAATCTCACATGGAAAAAACATTGTTCGCGAGGTATCTCTCTCAAAGACAACTTCCCGATTCCCATTACTTATTGCTTGCGTAGGTTGTGATAAATAGTTTGTGCCATACACGAAGTGCTCATGACTAATGCATTTTCACCACTGAACCATCCTGTTACTTATTGCTTGCATATTTTGTGATAAACATAATTTGCCATACAATCTTTATGTTTTCACCACTGAACCAATGCATTTTTACAATATGAGTTCAAATGTAAATATTTGTTGAGATGTTAATGATATTCTATGTTCAACGTAAAAATTTCTGAGTCAAGTTGAACTAGTTTATTATACTTACTCCCGCCTCCAGGTAGAAAAGGGATAAGGGAAGTGTGAAAATATATCTTGTCTTGCATTTCTACAAGAGGCTCAATGCCTCTGTGGCCTATTGGTCGCCACAAAAGCCACTCTACTGCATTCAATTGTCCCTTTCAGAAATATTGAATTAGAACCTTTAACCATTAATGACAGGTAAATTTGGCTGGTGAGTCGGACACAATGTTAGCGGTCATGGACAGTACAATGGGACCTTACCCTTGTGAATGCATGGAAAAATTTGTGGCTTTGGCCTTGAAGTGTTGCCGGGACAAACCAGAAGAGAGACCTTCAATGTTGGAAGTGGTCAGGGAGCTGGAAAATATTCGGTCTATTCTCAAAATGATGCCAGATACTGAAGCTGATTCCACAGATAAGGCTAAATTTAATGAACCCAAGTCGTCATCTTCATTTTCGGATAGCAACAGCAGAGACGCATTTCTATCATCCAATATGTCAGGAGGTTACAGCATCAGTGATATCGGTCTTACTATGCCTCGCTAGTAGTTACGTATCTTTTGTACTAGAAATATTAGTATGTAGAATAAGGTATTATTATCTGTATTTCAAGGATTGTGCACAAGAACCTCTTCTCATAGCTATGACCACTGATGTTACTGCATGTACTGA
Source organism: Petunia axillaris subsp. axillaris (assembly GCA_029990575.1). Classification (NCBI taxonomy): domain Eukaryota; kingdom Viridiplantae; phylum Streptophyta; class Magnoliopsida; order Solanales; family Solanaceae; genus Petunia; species Petunia axillaris. The sequence goes on from JARKNS010000003.1 coordinate 163,981,047, forward strand.
TATGTTATATCAACTCAATAATTGAGCTTCTACCATAATACATAGATTGATTTGTATAACTTGTACTACTACAGTATATGCGTATGCTTTCACAAGCCAAAAATTGGCTACAGGTAGCAGGCAGCACATCATCAAAACTTACAAAATGGACTGAGCCAGGTGATTGCTGTATGTCATTTTGTTTGTAAGGTAATAAAACAACTGGCAACCAGCAGGTCCATTGGAGTGTCACGAGAAGTACATAAATAACCACTCATTGGAAAGTCAACAATAAGCTTCTAGTTGTACCTTGGATTATTTCAAAGTTATTGCTAAATTTGCTGTACCATATAACAAAGCATGGAAAATCCATTTGCTTATCATCCCTCGTCAATTACCTTTCCATGCAACTAGTCCATCTTCTATACCAACCAACTTTCCATCATTCGCTTTCTGCACGCCGTTCTCTGGTTTCTTCAGGAGCTGGTCACTATTCTGGAAGCTCTGCACCGAGTCTATGCTTTTGAGGACGAAGAGAAATGTCTTGATGAGGAAAATAGCATTTTGAAGGCCACTGTCGAGAAACGTAGTCCATTGGCAGAGGAGAATAAGCGGCTGCAGGCCACTGTTGAAAGCTTGAGCCCACTAGCTGAAGAACAATCGGCTGCAGGCTCTGTTGAAGGCCTTGATTACTGAGCATCGACAGAGCTGGATGCATGTGGAGAGGCTTGAAAAGCTGACTGAGGAAATGAAGTGCGAGTAAAAGGAACTATGTTGGCCTAAATCTGATTAGGTCAATCAATCGAATTTGTAATGTGGTTTACAAGCAATTGGTCGTATCAAAGTTATTAACGGAATCAAGAAATTAAACAACAAGAGTAAAAACGAGCAATAAAGAAAAAGTAAGAGTTTTCGCATATATGTTCGGATGCCCCTCACAAGGAAAATACAATGTTGTTTATAGCCTGTTGAATACAATGGTAATTAAAACATTAATGAAGCAGTAAGAAACCACTCCTCACATTCTGATCGTGGCTTGCCCATGATACTCCCATTAAATGCTTGAGTTAATGGTCTGTCGTTACAACATTAATCTCCAGGTGATACGTAACCATCTCCGCAAGGCTTAAGCTGTATGCCTCGGGGAAACATGTCCTCCACTACCGAAGGCAAGATCTCCTCGAGGTTTGCCTCTTTCCTTGACCTTGGGGATTCGCCTCGGGAATCAAACCTCCTGCTTCTTGATCACGTCGCACATCTTGACGGACATACCTCGAACCTTACACTGAGGTGACACATAAGCAACGCCCTAGGTGCCATGTAAGCTGGTGATTTTTCACCCAATACAGATAGTCCTCCCACTCCTCGGACAATTGCCAGAACTTTCGAGGAGTGGAATGAAATTTAAGCGGAAAACTGATGTGGCGACACGTGCACCTTGCAATTTAAAAAGTCACCTTTCACTTTAACTTTCCATCCACTACACGTGGCGGCCACTGAGAGGTCAGGACATTTCGTTCCTTCTTCCCCATGTAAACGCAATAATGACTTCTTCATTATAAATAACCCCTTTGCTTGAGTTCTTCTCCATTTTCAAATCTTCAAGCAACAGTGATTCTTAAGAGCAAAATTGAGTTTCAAACCTCCTTTTCAAAAACCAAAAGTTTATAACCATCATCTTGATTCAATATGTCTACTAAAAATTCTATTCAAAATTCCTCAGGTCTTTCTGAGGAAAGGGTTCCTGACGCCGCCACAATGATCCTGGAGGCGGCGAGCTGGTTAACGTTTCGGAGCGTCTGAACCTAATTGCTCCGTCGGATGACGAAAACGAAGCGTCCTCTCAAGCGGGCGATTTAATCACAAAGCGGCGTAAAACCACCGCTCGGCGTAGTTCATCCCCAGCATGAAGAGGAGATTGACGTCGCCGTAGTGGATGAAGTGATCGGTAGAGAAGCCGATGTAGGAGTTGGTAGAACTGAAACGATCGGCGGAGGAACCGACGTCAGTGTTAGTGGAACTGAGGTGGGACCTTCAAGACCCAAAAAGAAAACCTCTGCTGACAAAGAACTTAAGCCTCACCAAATCATCCCTTTAAATTTTGACATTGATAAATATTTTTAACTGCAAGATCAATCGGATGCTCAACAGAAGGAAAATAGAAATATCCTTATCCAAACCACGCCGAGCCTGATCACCCAAGCTCATGTAGAATATATTCGAAGAGATTGCAAGTGGGGATCCGAGGTTCAAATCTTGATCCCTGCTCCGAACAGCTGCATCACCGACCATGTGGTCGGGCTTTCTTTTGTCTATACTTACCCCTTCACTTTGGGTTTCACTCTCCCCATTCATGGAGTGGTTGATATGTTCTGCTGAGCGCATAAATTGTGCCTTGCTCAACTTGGCCCCGGTTTCTGGAGAGTCGTGCAGTGCCTCGATTTTCTGAGTCGAGAGGCGGGAGTGCCTTTCACCTTGCAGCATTTGATCTCCCTTTTCTATCCCACCTTCCACAAATGGGGAATCGTGGCCTTAACCAAATGTGGCGATTACTCTTTGATTACAAAGAGTGAAGACCGCGGGGACTGAGATTTGTGCGATGGGTACATTCTTCTGCCAACAAAGCTGCTTTCCACCGAGCTTGGGTTCCCGAGGTGTGGAATGATGAACGTAAGTAATTTGCCTTCTCTTTTTTCAAATTATTATTGTTGGTTCCTTTAACCATTATTTGCCCATACTTGTATTTTTTGCTCAGCCAACAAGGTTCCTATCAATCCCCCTGATGACCAGCTTAACTGGGTGAAGGTAGTGATGAAAATTCGAACCGATCCTGATAGGACCTGGATTATTATAGCCGCCGAACCCGACAATAATTGGGCGTGCAAGAGGCACGGTGAGTTGTTTGTCACAATACCTCTTTGAAGTTCGCCCGAGGTATCCTTCTCATGGTTTTCCTCCCTTTTTCGTTGTAGGTTTTCCAAATAAGACAGCCAAGCCAAAGGAACTCGAAGACAAGGAGAAGGAAAAGAAAAAAAGAAAGAAGAAGGAGAAAAAAGTAATTGACGTCGAGGAAGGTGTTCATGTGATGTCGAACCTGACTAAGACTCTTGCCCAAGCCAAAACACCCAAAGGCTCCCCAGGCCAAGGAAATTCCAAATATGATAATGACATCTTCCTTGGTCGAAAAACTTACATCTCAACTTATTCTTCTTATGTCCTTAAACCTTCAATCCACAATTCTACAGATCCGAAGAGGAAAAGAGAAGCTTCAATGAAATCAACCCGAGCAAAGCGCCCTCAAGTTGAAATAACTTCCGCCACAGGTGCCGAAGTCGGTGCTGAGCTAAGTAATGCTTAAATTCCCAAGGAGGTCGAGAATATGGACCTCAAGGGATCTGATCAAGCCACCACCAAGGTCAAAGGTAAAACCAAAGTTGGTGAGGCTGAACTTCCCCCATCGCCGAGGAGAGAGCAGCAACAAGTGTAGCCCGAGCCAGCTCCGAGCCTCTCAAAGCTTCAGCTCCTGGGATGGCTTTGAGGTAATTAGAGATCTCAGCCAATGCAAATCTCTTGGATTGTACCTGCAATGATATTTTGAGCCTCAGTCCGTTGTTGGGACTGGTGGAGGAGAGAGTCCTCGAGTATTTGACCCCGGCTAGGATAATGGCCACTTTAGCTGCTACAGAACTTCAAGTAAGTCTTCTCAAGTGTCAATTTCTTCTTATTATAGTATTTGCCTAACTCTTGAAAGCTTTTGTGCAACTCCTCCTTCTCTCATTGAAGACTGTGCAAACTGAAAATGCAAGGATCGAAGAGGTCAGGCGTGTAGCAAGTTCTTGGGATCGCCAAAAAGAGAGGTGTACAAAAAAATTGTTGAATTGCAAGCCCAACTAAACAAATCCAACTCCGAGCTAGGTCAAGCTCGTAAAACAGCTGTCGAGTCTGAACTCGAGCTGAACCAAGTTCACGAGGCTGCTGCTGTCCTCGAGGCTCGGATACAGGTGCTGAGTGAAAGCCACATGACTGAGCGCTCGAGGTTAAATTCTAAGATCGAGCAGCTTCGTGCCGAACTGGCTTAGATCAATGCTCAACTTGTGGAGAATGGCCACAAATATCATGAAAATTTGAAGTAGTACACACTCGCAATTAAGAAGTTGGAAAGTCAAGTGAATATGATCCCGACACTTGAGGCCGAGGTTTCTCAGCTTCAGAGTGAGATTTCTGATTTTGAGGAGCGGGCCAAAGAGCAAGCCAAAGTCAAGGCCATAAAGGCGGACTTTGAAAATACCTGGGCAATTATCAAGACTCGGCTGAAAACTCTTGAGCAATGCAAAGCGGAAGATATCAATCTGGATGAAGAAATTGCTAAGGCCAGGAATGATGCTGTCGAGGCCCAAAAAATCATTGATGAGCTTCCCTCGAGTGAGGGTTCGGATGAAGATGAAGCCGAGGACGGTGAAGAGGCCAATGAAACTGCCGAGAAGGGTAATGAAAGTGCCGATGACGAGATCTTCGAGGAGGGTGACGGTCCCAACGCTTAGTAGTTTTCTTTTTTGTGCTTGTTTTTATAACGATCATCAAGCCGTTTTTGTGTAAATAATTAATGGCCTCCGAACCTTTATCAATGAAATGGCATTAATATTCTCTTTCTCAAGTGTTAGTCTTTACTTTGCTTTAAAAGTGTGCGACAAGTCACTTTGGATATTTTCGCGCTTGCAAGACTTTGATAATTTACCGATGCTAGCTTACAACGACGTCTCATTCCCGTGCCGAGGCATAAAAATGCAACGATGTCTCGTTCTTGTGCCGAGGCATAAAAAATCAATCATAACTTTGTAAGTTTTAAACATTGAAACAAAGAGATATGGAATCAAGATTATTTCATAATGACCCATAGCAGGCGTTACAAATGTAAACCTAGTCACGACTAGATTCTAGGCATCATTCTAAGCTAAAGCCACTACCGGGCGAAATATACAGGATAGATACTGAACTACTCCTCGGGTGACAGTCCCCGGTGTATGAATAGCTACCCTCGAGTGTGCGAGGCTCTAAGCCGATCTTTACTACACATTGTCCCCTACATCCCCCCCCCCCCAAGTGTTTGGGTACGAAGTAGAGAGGATCCGAGCACTGTACTCCATACGAGAGAGAGTGATACAAAATATCCAGCTTAAACATTGGAGCGTTGCCGGCTCGGTACAGTAAATGGCCTTGGTATCTGAAGTAGTACCATTTTAAATTGGACACAATCCAATTTAAAAGTTCCACTTTGCCCTTCAAATCTTCTAATTGATAAGACCCTTTGCTAACGATCGCCTTGACTCGGTAAGGCCCTTCCCAATTTTCAGCCAACTTGCCAACATTCTTTTCATTATAGTTTGGTTCGAGGCTCTCAACGCATGATCTCCAACTTTGAAGGCTCTGAATTTAGCCTTTCTATTTAAGTAAGCCTCGATCTGCCTCTTCTGAGGCATTAACCGGACCAAAGCCATTTCCTTCCGCCTTTCGAGCAGTCCAACTCCACGCGCATAGTCATCCCCATAAGCATATCGAAGGCTTGGCTCGCCAACTTCTACTGGAATTAAAGAATCAATCCCATAGGCGAGGGAAAATGGGGTCTCACTCGTGCTATTCTTTTATGTGGTACGCATTTCCCACAATACCCCGGGCAACTCATAAGTACAGACCTTTTTCCTCATCGGGCCTTTTCTTAAGATTTTTAATAATTATCCTATTTGAGGATTCAGCCGAAGTAAGGGTTTTTGCATATATTTTCGGATGCCCCTCACAAGGGAAATACAATGCTATTTATAGCATGTTGAATACAATAGTAATTAAAGAATTAATTAGGCAGTAAGTAACCACTCCCCACATTTTGATCGTGGCTTGCCCATGATTCTCCCATTAAAGACTTGAGTTAATGATCTGTCATTACAACATTAATCTCTAGGTGATACGTAACCGTCTCCCCGAGCCTTAAGCTGTATGCCTCGGGGAAACATATCCGCCACTACCCGAGGCAAGATCTCCTCGAGGTTTGCCTCTTTCCTTGACATTGGGGATTCGCCTTGAGCCCCACACTGAGGTGCCACATAAGCAACACCCGAGGTGCCACGTAAGCAGATGATTTTTCATCCAATACAGCAGGTCAAAGAGCTTGAGATGTCTGTTCGGAGAAAGGGGTTGTGAGGCCGTGGCCAAGGCTAAAGCTGCTCATTTGAGAGTCGAACTGGTTGGCCATGCATACCGTACAAACGTTGCTGACAAACAAGTGCTCGAAGCTAAACGAGTTGCTGTCGAACTCCAAGCGATAAATAAGCAGTTGAGGGATAAAAGCGGTCGGTTGAGGGCCATGTGTGATAAGTCCCAGACTTAAATTGAGTTCCTTTGGCGAACTCGTGATGCTCGCTACAATTAACTTCACGCCAGCAGCACGTGCATGAGAATCCTTGCCTCGGCTTGGCAGATGAGATCGAAGAGAAGCAAGCTTTGGTAACTGGGACAGATGCCCGACTCGTGTTTGATATTGAAGAAGGAACTGAAGAAAGTGGGCCTAGACAAGGAGGTGAATGTGGTGAGCTCCCTGGGGCCAAGTCAGAGATGAATGTGGCATGTCAGAGGAAGATAGTTTCCCTCTGGCGAGAATTAGTCCCCACCCTCTCTAGATTAGCTTTGGTAGTTTCTTTTTGGTATATTTGCAGTCTTCGCGCTTTATAAACATAGCGTTTTGTTTCTTGCTTTTGACGAGTTTTTGTTTGCACGTTATTATTTATGTTAGCAATATTTTTTTATCCTCAAGTTATTTTCTTAACTACTATCAGAGTAAGTGTGCGCTCGCGGAGAGTTTCTTTATGCTCGCTTAGAACATGTTATGTTACTTCATTGAGGATGTTTTGCGCCTGCTAGGGATGTCTTTGTTTTGTTGATTGAGGACATATTTGCGCCCGTTGAGGACGTCTTTATTTGTCTATTGAAGACATATTTGCGCCCGTAGATGATGCGTTCCTTCTTCACTTAGGTGTAAAATTGAATTGTCGATTTCAATGCATGATTTGGTCTGGAAGTTTAGTTGAATTAACAGTTTCAACATACAATGTGGCTCGAAAGCGAGTTAGGATATTAACTGATTAAAAAATTGACTAAATAGAATAGTAGTTTTATTAAAAATAGGGACACTGTGTCTGAAAACACAACGGGGATGCTGGGTCCGAAAAGAAAAGAAATGGACGTTGGACATGTAAACAAAGGTGGACGCAAGGTCCAGAAATATCTATTAACTTCAAAATGTAAAGAGCTAAGGAACATAATGTCTGTAACTATTAGTTATCTTATTTCTCCCTCCCCCCCCCCCCCAAGCATCTAGGTCCATTGGAAAACGGCTGTAGTGCTTTAGCCCTAAAGCTTAGGCATTTTCGGTTACTTATGTTGTGGTTTCATTTTAGCTGGGGTCGTGAGTGATGCCCGTTATCTTATTGGGCTTCGTCCCTTCCCACCTCTGAACTTCTATCGTACTTGTTATGGATGTCGTGCAACACTCTCTCGAAGTTTTCTACTCTCCTCGGATCTTTTTATTCTCCATTTGGTTACGTACTTAATCATCTAATGAAGGGTTGACGGTACCGCTCTCAACTCATGTATCTAGGGCCTCCCCATAATGATGCTATATGGGATGTCGCTCCTGAAATGATGTGGCGGGGTGCATAGATTGGTAAGATAATGTCCCCTATTGATTTCTTGTTAGATTTATTAAAGCCAGATAGTGTATACGAGCTTCGAACTATTTGATTCGTGATCTCCCTAGCTTATACTATTTCCTACCTAATGATTCACATTGTTCTCGGCATCAATAAGGACACGCTTTACGTCTGAGTCCCCGACCCTTAAGGTGAAAACCAAGGTGTCACGGTGTGGGAAGAGTAGGTCATTGGCATCCCTATCCTCAAAGAAAACTATGTCGTTGTGGACTACCTTCTCGCCACTTTCGCTGGCTTCACACTCCATTACTCTGCACAGTTATTGTTTGTAATCTCATGTCCTCCAATTATCATGTTGATGGACCTTTTGGCCTCTGACAGTTCTGGGAGCTTTTCTGCATCCTTATTTTTTGCATACGGTTGTTTCCCTTTGTCTGAAAGTATCTCCTTAGGTGTCCTTTGCTTAGGAGATGAGCTACCTCCAGTATTAGAGTTGTACAACTGGCGATGTTATGGCCATGATCCTGATGAAACTCGCAATAAACGGACAGGTCCCTTCTGCCTGGATCTGCCCTCATATCTTTAGGCCAACGGATCTGTGTTTCTTTGATGTGATTCTTCACAAAATTAACCGCATTCACCCACAGACCAAGATCTTCGCATCTTGCATGAATCTTTCCAGGATGTGAGGACCCCCGCTACTGTGTAAGCTAATTCTTAGGGTATCATCGTGCCTATCCACTAGTGTTGGCAAATCCGACCGAGGTTCCTTCTTACTCTTTTCTCTACAGTCATCAGACCAATCATCCTCGATCGGATCGCGCTTGCAGCTTATGTTATCACTCTTTTTGGATACCCTTACCGAGTATGTTTTGATCCTAAGCTTATGATAATAGCGATGGTATAACTCTTTCCACATCTTAGCCAGATGCTCTTACTCATCTACAGTTCTCGTGTTGCCACCGAACTCTTAAGTTTGGACTCTTGATGAAAGTTATGGTTGCTATATTGTCCGGCACCGGTGGGAGAGTCATGCGCTCCTTTTAGAATCTTTCCAAATAACCCTTCAGTAAGTCGCCTTCCTCCTACTTAATCTCGAAATATCTTCCATCCTTTTCTCTTGCTTTAGGGCACCGAAGTGCACTTTTACGAACAGATCTTGCATATGAGCATACGATCATATAGACCCCTCAGGTAGTCAAGGTAAGAGCTCTTTCAGTCATGGTAGCGCCAAATTTCTTTACCAATATGGATTAGATTTCCTTCTTTGTTAGGTCGTTGCTCTTGACCACCGTTACGTAGGCGGCCACGTCATCGCTCAGGTCTGTGGTGCCGTTACCTGGGTATGTGTGGTAAGCAGAACTTTTTTGGGACCGGAAAAAGACGCAGCGCTCGATTTGTAAGGTTGTTGGGCGAGCTTGTCCTCATCAATCTTCTTCAATAGCATGGGAGCTCCTGGTATTTATTCCATCCGGTCGCTTTGCTCCTTCAGTTGGTGAAGTATATCTTCCTCAAAAGTAGTCCTTGGTGTTGTTGGGGCGTTGGTGGTGTCTAAACTTCCTAACGCTGCATTGAGTTTAATGCCACAAAATCTAGTGTGTTTCCTATGGGCCTTGATCCTCGTGGGGATTCTTGAAGTAGCTCTGTCTTTGTGAAAGCTTCCTCCACGCGCTCAGACAGCGCGACATCCATTAGTATTGAATATTGTTGTTCTGCCTCAATGAGTTATTCCAACGCTCTCCCCAGTCTCTCTTTCACTCTAGTATTGCTCTTCTTCTTAGTAGGGCATTGCTCCTAAGGCTGGGATTCCGAGTCACTTTAGTCGTCATCTGTCTACAGATCCATTGCTTCATTGTTTTGATCAGCTTCTTTTCTGTTGAGGTCCTTGGCCACCTCGTCTGCTCCCAGGGAGGCATTGTGCGAGACTACGTCGTTGTTTTACGACAAGGTTGATATATTTCTTCGAAATAACAAGGAATTGCCTGAGACCCACGATGGGTGCCAAACTGTTTATGCCTAAAACTTGATCGATAGGAAAATAATTTAATTTATATATTTGGGCCACGGAAAATAATAACATATCGAAGAAAATAAAGTAGGGTAGCCTTGTATTGCTTGAATATTGAAGAAAGAAGTATGATTCTAGCCGATCTCATCGTGGAATAACAATAGGGACAATGGAGTATTTATAGGCTAGACTTTACCCTAACTCTAGTTCTAGTACAACACTTTTACGTGAGGCCTTTGACCCATTACAAGAGACGGTTATCCAAATTTTACCCTAAGTAGAAGTAGAGTTAAAACTAAGGCGGCTAAATAGTAGTAATGTGTCTGTCGGTTCTGCACCTATGCAGCCGTAGATGAAGGAGCCGATGTGTCCTCCTTAGACCTTCTAGCACTCATTGCTCTTTAGGCTTATTTCGCTTGGGCGAGGGGCGAGTGTGCCTTTTATTTTCGTAATTATAGGTGGCATAATTTGATCCACACCATATATTCTTTCATTCTATTCCCAATATTTTTCATCTTTCTCTATATATAAATATACTGTGTACTTTTTTTGTAAACAATTTTAAAAATATTTTAACAGAAAATTGCTTATTGACCTTTTATTACCAAAATAGGCTCATTTGCAAAAATATGACACGGGAAGCAATGGTTTGCCTTTTTGCCCGTGCTAACAGATGGTTTGCAAAAATGCCCCCGTTAAGACTTAATGAAAAAAATACGGGGTCAAGACTTGCCGTTATACTTTTTCGTTTTTTCAACACTTATCCCTTCAAGTATTGGCAATAGGCAATACTTGCCGCACTTGGCCGTAAGTCTTGGCAATTGCCAAGACTTACCATTGACCCCTGCTCGATTTGCCAACACTTGAACGGCAAGTATTGGCAATAGGCAACACTTGCTGAACTTCGTCGTAAGTCTTAGCAATTGCCAAGACTTGCCCCTTCCAGTTTTCCCTGCATTCTCGCCATATAACTTGAAGTATTGGCAAAACAGCACTTGCTATAGCCAATTGCCAAGACTTACAAAAATTTTGCCTTGAAGTCTTGGCTCCGGACTAAATAAGGGCATTTTGCTAAAATATTCCTTAGCGCAGGTAATTTTGTAAAATCACTCCTTATGAAGGGCTTGCGGTGAATTGCAAAAATATGCTACCGGAAGCAATGGTTTGCCAAATTGCCCTCACTAATAGATGTTTAGCAAAAATGCCCTCATTAGTTTAATGAAACTTTTTTCGGACCAAAATATCCCTACAAACCAATAAAAAGACACGCACAGTCCATCCCCTTCCTTTTCACTATTCACGCGATCACATCAACCCTAAAGACCCATTCCTTTCAGAGATTGCTCCGTTCAAGCAAAGGTTCACTGTAAGATTTCTTCAAATTGCTATTGAATTTTACTAACAATTTGATTAATTTTTTTATAATTTCCTTTATATTATGCTTAACTTTGGTTAAAATTCTATATAAACCAAACGAGATATGATTTTTATTCATAATAATCAAAAAACACATGAAATTAGATTGATTACAGTAATTGTAATATGCACTTTCATAAAAAAGAAAAAACAAAATCTATCAATTCTGGAAAAGTCTTGGCTTATTGACAATAGTTTAAGCTCTGGTGCAATTGGAGGCTTGTACAAAGTTATTGCCTATTGCCAAGACTTTCAACCCTATTGCAATGAGGGGCTATAGCCAAGACTTGCAGCTCTGATGCAATGGGGGCCTTGTAGACACTTCTTCCCTATTGCCAAGACTTACAGACCTGTTGCAATGGGGTACTTGCAGACAAATTCTCTGCAAGTCTTGGATATAGCCAAGACTTGTAGCTCTGGTGCAATAAGCACAAAACAGAGACTTCTTGGCTATTGCCAAGACTTTCAGACCTGTTGCTATGGGGGACTTGCAGACAAAGTCTCTGCAAGTCTTGGCTATTGCTAAGAGTTGCAACTCTGGTGGAATAAGCACCTAGGAGAAACTTCTTGGCTATTGCCAAGACTTTCAGACTGTTGCTATGAGGGGCATGCACAGAAAATCTCTGAAAGTCTTGGCTATTGCCAAGAGTTGCAGCTCAGGTGCAATAGGCACCTAGGAGAGACTTCTTGCCTATTACCAACACTTAAAGACTGTTACTATGGGGGGCTTGCAGACAAAGTCTCTCCAAGTCTTGGCTATTGCCAAGAGTTGCAGCTCTGGTGCAATAGGCACCTAAGAGAGACTTCTTTACAAGACCTTAAGCACAGAAAAGGGCAACACTTTTACCGATGATCCTGCTTCTATTAAAGCATATTATTTGTCTTGATTATGTGCAGGATTACCACTATGGCGACTCGCTGCATTTATATAGCTTATAATGGGAATTGGGATGCAAACAGCAAATACATCAACCACGATATAAAGTTGATACTTGTCGAAGACGGTATAAGCTACCACGCATTTAGAAAAGAAATTTGTAATGCTCTGACCATCAACACTGCTGAAACTGAAGTAAAGATAAGGTTTGACACAAATCTCGAAAGGTGCAGAGAAATGATGGTAACAAATGATCAAGAACTTACGTCTTGCATGTTTCTGCTGAAAAATGATGAGAATTTCAGAAAATCCTGCTTCATAGTAGAAGTAATTAAAAGGACTGAAATACCACAACCTTTATAATTTTTAAAGTAATAATAACTCAAAAACTAATAAAACTATAGAATTAAACCAATCTTGCCAATAACATTTATTTATCATATTTTCAAATATTAACGTCACAAATAATAAATATTTTTAAAAATGAAAATGTGCTATGAAAGATATACCTGAAGTATTGGCAATAGCCAAGACTCTGCACTCAACCTATTCAGAACTTCGGTTTCTTTTCGCATAAAATATTGGCAATTACCAAGACTTCAGTGATTGGAAAGTTCATATTATCAATGCGTTCAACTCATGGCAATAGCCAAGACTTTACACATATATAAAAAATAAATTCAACTGATATTGACGCAAGAGTATTGTCAAAAGGCAACACTTGCCAACACTTGAAACTCATCCAATTGAAAACAACCCAAATATTCAAATTAACAAAAATATCAATCATCCAAGTGTACTTGTTTACATAAACATAACAACCAAAAAAATACAAAAACAAATATTATCAGTAGACTAAACTCTTGGAAATAGCCAACACTTTACAGTCAAACCAATAACCAATTCAATTTAACTTGACCCAAAAGTATTGTCAACAACTAAGAATTCCTACCAAACCTATAAAAATTGTTTCTCTAACTCTTTTGCAGTACTAAAAGTATCATTTGGACTACTACAAGAAAGATCGCATGCACCATCTTCTTGCGATGGAGATAACAAACGGAAATTTGGAAGTTCATCAACTAGATCACATCTTTGCCTCTTCCTGCCACCTTCATCAGAAGATACTGGCTGACTTATAAAATCATCCACAGAGTCTATATGAACATTATATTGATCACAACACTCAATATCACTTACCTGCAAAATATGAAAAAACAACACTGACAACACATAACAACAAATAAATCAAACAATAAAAGGAACACCATATACAAACATACTTCTTTGACACTCGGCACTTCAACATCTCCTGGTTGGGAAAAGATAAGAATCTCTCCACTTTGCAGTTTAGCAATAATCTGAGAAGCAGTTTCTACAACAACATCAGCACCTTCTCCTTGAGAGCCTTTTATACCAGCACTGGATGAAACCAATTTTTTGCAACTCCCAGATTACTTTCATTGATTCCAATGCACCTAGAATCCCTTTTGTATACACCGCCTTCAAAACCTTTCTTAAACAAAGCAACATGCTCCAAGACCGAGTCGACCTTGGAATCCAGACACTAAACAGGAATAAAATGAAGTCAAAAATTAATATTAAAAGGAGACAATCAAAAAATTCAAAGTATGAACAAGACCGAACCAAGACTTTCAGTTCTGGTGCAAAGGGAACACATACACTGTAAATATCTAAACATATTGGCAATAGCCAAGACTTTAAACTCTATTGCAATAACCAATTTAGAAAAAATCTATGCAACTATTGGCAATAGACAAGACTTTACGATCTGCTGAAAATGGGACCTTACACTGAAAAATCTCTAGAGTATTGGCTATTGTCAATACTTTAAACTCTACTGCAATAACCAATTTAGAAAAGGTCTATACAACTTTTGGCAATAGCCAAGACTGTAAGCTAGATGAAATTTGAAGCTTCAAATGACCGGAATCAAACAAACACAACCAAAAGAATCTATAAAAATCTCAAACATAAATCAAAATGGAAATAACTGACAAATAAATATATAAACACCCACAATAAGTATACAAATAAAATTGCAGGTGAAAAAATTTGCAGATAAATGATTAGGCTTAGTAAAAATAACAATTTAAATAAAAAATATTACAACAAACACAGGAAAACATAGAATACGAATCCTAAATCTCCACCACAAAACGAAGAAAGAAGGGAAACAGACCAAGAACGTTGAAAGAGAGAGAGAAACCCTTTCAGGGAGGCTATGTTAAACAGAAAAATGTGAATTATGTTAGTCGGGGGCAAAATAGTACTTTTACAGGGGACTATGAGGTGGAGGGTATTTAGTTAAAACATTTCTAAGTATGGGCAATTAGGTAAGACCACCTCTTATTGAGGGTACTAGGTGAAATTTTTTGACCAAAATAGATGAATAGCCCATTATCAACTTTATTTTGTCATTTTGCCATTTTGTCTAAACACGTACGTTTATAACTCACATAATAAAGTCAGTTTGAGAATTTTCAAGCGTATATTCAACACAAATATATTATCGACAAAACTCGGTCACATTAGGAACTGGAGTCCGATATCACTACAAAAAAACTTGGATATAGCGGCGGTTTTGAAATAGATTTAGCAGCGGTTTTCACAGCTGGAAAAAAATATACCAGCGGTTTTATTGCTGCTGCCTAACTAGGCGTACTTAAACTATTCCCCAGCAGTTTTGATGAGCCGCTGGCAGAACCGCCGCTAATAAATTTACTTGCGGCGCTTTTCCAACCATGATAATTGATGAAAATGAACATTCATCGACATGTCCTACACACATGGGCCACCCTGAAGCTTCTAGCCATGTTGGGCCTACACAAATACATGGGCCGGACCACAATCATTGTTAAACTTCACTTTTGGCCCAAGGTTCAAGTATTTCTTGTACGTAACCTGATGCAATTTTGCTTATAAAGCAACAAATATCTTCCTCAAGTTTCGATGTGGGACAAAACGCAAACCGCTGCAAAAACTCTAAAACCGCTGCAAAAGCTGCTGATTGCCCGTTGACTTAATAAAAATCGCTGCAAATTTGTTTCAAAACGGTTGCTATGCATTTTTTTAGCGGCAACTTTAAAACTGCTGGAAAATAGTTAAAATAGCGGCGGTTATCAGAACCGCTGCTGAAAAACTGCTGCAAAGTCCCGATTTTTTTGTAGTGTATAGAACAAGATACATCATGAGAACATGCAACAATGTTAGGGACTTCTCCTGGCTTTCACGTTGCTAACTTTGAGACTGCCGACACTACAGTTTGTTAGTTTTAAATATTTGTGCAAGGCGAGACAACAACAAAATCTTACTCGTCCCTTTGATTGTTCGTTTACTTTATCCGGATATTCATTCAACTACTCTAATAAGAGTTCAGATTTCTTCATCAATGACCTTTTCTATTGCTTTTTTAACTATCTCGAGTCTCCCTTGTCCAGCAGCACCCAACAACCAACCACCCAAAAGACTTTATTTATCCTAAATAATCCAAACACCAATAAGTCATCCTTTTTCCAAATATATCAACTCTCATCCCCCCCCCCCCCAACCCCAACCCTCCGGATAAAAAAAACACTTTCTATCTCTTCCTATATCTATCCACTGTTTGGATTATATATTTATTGTTGAAAGAGTCACGACAAGGACAATGACATCTCTTTCACATGTAGAGTGTGTTTAGTAATGAGAAAGTTATTATTGATTGGCAAAATAAGAGTGTGTTGACGAAATATTTGAGTACTAAAAGTTAAGTACAATAATACCTATGTGAGTGTTAGTAGGAGAAAATTATTAAGTTGAAGTAAAATAGTAGTCCATCTGTCCAAATTTATGTAATGATGTCGGATAGAAAGAAAAAAAAAATTTAAAACTTATGGTCTAAAATAAATAATAAAAATTTTATTAATTGTAAATCATCTCATTAAAGATAAAAAATAAAGCTTAAAATTAAATAATTATTTACTGAGTATATAAAAATATTGTTCTTTTTTAAACTAACTTAAAAAGAAATATTGTCACATAATTTAATTTGAACCTAAGGAGTAGCAAGTAAATGACTTTAGGCTCTAAATGAGTGATTTCATTATTCTACTCTAATTAGGTAGAACATGTTTACTCGAAAAATATCTTTTGACAACCAAACATTGAAAATGACTAATTTTGTTGAAAACTTTTTCAAAAATTATTTTCATTCAACACCTATGGTTAGACTATTTCTTGCGACGAAGTCCATCATCATACTCTCTCTCTCTCTCTCTAACTTCAACAACCACAAGAGCTTACTGCCTTCCTATTTCGAGATATACTCAAAGGTGTTGAAGAAGAAGAAGAAGAAGAAGAAGAAGAAGAAGAAGAAGAAGAAGAAGAAGAAAGCTGAAAGAAAGAAAAGGTAGCATTCTTCCTTTTTTCTTCTGCATGTTCATGCATGTTTCGTTGTTCTTCTTTCCATTAATAAAATATTAATTTTCTTATTAGTCCGTTCAAAAAATAATTTTGAATGATGCAATTCTAGATTAAAAATAATTTAACTTTTCATTTTAACTTTAATGAGATGGTTTATAGTACAAATATTTAGGACTTTGTTTAAACCATAAATTTCAAAAGTTTTATACGTTCTCTTAAACTCCACACAGACTTTGTCATTATATGTAGAACGGAGCGACTAGTAGATTACTCCACGTTAATGAAGACTGAACCATGATATAGGTAAAGAAAGCAATCTAATCAATTAAAATCTTAATATGTTTTATTATTCTTGCAGTAGCTAACGTGTAACCATTAATAAATAAATTTCTCTCTTGATTAGGTTGAGGCATTCAGCAGTACTGTTGGATTAGATGAATGTCATAGTCCAACACTTGCACTAAAATTAAATTTGTCTGCCGAGTTTAGTTTATAATTACTTTCAGTTTGGGTAATTATGACGGAGTCATACTTCGGTCCGGTTAGTACAAGGTTCTGTCTATTTATTCCTTTAAGCTTATACTCCATATCTTATACCATTGCAATTAATTGAAACTAGAATTATTATCTTTGGCTAAATATTTTGCTAGGGCTTCAAGATGGTGGGAGTAATCAGACGTTCTGGATATGTTTGTATTACCACAATTTATTGTGCTATGCTGCTTACGGTAGTTGCTCAAGTTACTGATCCTTCTGAAGGTAGGCTTTCTTCTCTCATCAAGTTTATAATATTCTAAAGAGGTGAATATGTGTAGTATATAGTAATTGGTATACAAAAGTTAAATATTAAGAGAAAATGTGTCTAGTTGTAGAACGATTTGTCAACCATAATATAAGTAAGCTAAGACTTCTGTATAATTAAGGGGCCTCTCTTGTAACACTGTAAATTACTAATTGATCAGATAGCAAGATACAAGTAAACCAACTATTTTCTGGGGTTAATTTGAAGATCCTTGAATCTTTAAGACAGAATTGTGGTACTTCTAGAAATACGCTGCATCAATCTTGAATTAGAAAGAGATTTAAAACTAAAATTTGATATACTAGGAGTGTACTCGCAGACTTATAGAAAGTAAGAACATTGTTGCTGACATTTAATTATTTCATAATTTCAATAGTTCATTTTGATCATGATAACTTAGTTTGCTCGGACTCTTCAAAAATACCGCCTTATCCGTATTGAATCCTTCAAAAATATTGTACTTGTGGACGATCCGACACGCATCCGTAGAGAGTCCGGCAACATAGATGACAACTGCACCAAATCTTGTGGACTGACTTTATTTGCTAGCTGCCAAGAGTCCATTATATATAGTAGTTGTTTTGGAGGTTATTTATTCTACGTCCTAGAAGTAATCTAGCTCCTTGTCTATTAAAAAGAGTCACATAATTAACTTGTTTGGAGCATCTTAGCTATTGGCACAAAATTAAATTAAAGAACAGAAAAAATTTACTTAATATTCAAAATCTAACTCTTTACAATATTAATGCATGCTCATCTAAGAATTATATACAAAGAATTAAGAGGACATAAGTTGGCGAGAGAGTTAATTACAACTAACTTCAGGAAGCCATGTGCCCAGCTAAGACACTTGCCAAAGTCAATATCTAACCAACGTACAATTAGGATCCTATCACAATTCTAAGTGTTGCTAACTATTATTGACGATCTAAGTTTATCATAGGAAGGTTAAATAATAAGCTACTTTCAACCCTTGAATTAAAAATACATAAATAAAATAAAAAAGACATTTAAAGGCTAGAAATATTGGAGATGCTTAATAAGCGTTTGGATATAGACTTTGGTTGAAACTTGGAGAAAAGAGTTTTTAAGTTAAAGTTGAAAAATAGTTTTTAGAAAGTTGTAGACTTGTAGTAGTATTTGGAGAAGCATTATACTTTAAAAAAAGTTGAAATTTTTACGAGTGAGAAATATTTTTACCGAAAACTGGTCTGGATCTGAATATATTCATAGTTGAAAAATATCTTTGTATTGTACTCGGTCCATCTCCTTTTTTTTTTTTTGTGTATTTCCCTTAAGAAACGTTAATAAGGAGAGATTTTTTTACTATTTTACTTTATTTATATCTTTAATCTACCACCTTATTCATTCTAATTTTTACTTCCAAGATCAATTAATACTAAGGACAGCGTAGGAACAAAGTAATTAATTTTGTCTTGATATTTTAAAATGACAAATATTTTGAGACGAACATTTACAATAACCATGACAAATAAATTGAGACGGATTGAGTACATTCATTTTGTCATTCGTCCTTGTAAAAGAAGTTGCTTATTGAGCCTTTTTTTTTTTTATTCTGATAGAGCTGATGCTTTGATTATATCTGTTGAATCTTAATCAACTACTGTTGGTATATACTAAATTTGCAGTCTCAGCTTTGCTATCTATAAAGAGTGGCTTAATTGATAAAATGGAGTACCTGAAGGATTGGAGGAAAGGTGATCCATGTACATCAAACTGGACTGGAGTTCATTGTTTGCACAAAGTTAAAGCTGATGGTTACTTGCATGTCAAGGAGCTGTATGTTACGTTATTCTTCTATTTTTATACAATGTACTATGAGACAAACTATTTTAATTGTTAATCATGCCATTTTTGTAACTAATTAGCTCCAAAAGATGTTTCTTCACTTACTATTGTGTCTATCTTGTGCAGCCGTTTGATGAATATGAATCTTTCTGGAAGTTTAACACCCGAGCTTGGACAACTATCCTATCTTGAAATTTTGTGAGTTGTGTTAAATATTAGTACATTGTATACAAAGATATGTGATAACAAGATGAACTTTTACATTTATTTTCTGTCTATGGTACTTACTAATCTCTTTATAATTCTCTTTCCAAAGGAATTTCATGTGGAATAATTTGACTGGGAGTATACCGGAAGAGGTTGGAAACATTAAGCCTTTGAATGTTGTGTAAGTTGAATGGAATTTACTTCCTTTATCTTTTTTTGGTCCCATCTTCTTGATTTTGCACTCACCCTAATGCTATTAACCTGTATGCGCGTGAAAGTTAAACTCAGGACATCTACGTGCTCCACACCATAGTAAAGCTTAATGCTTGTCAAGATCATAATCTAAACTTCATTAGTCCATTGGTTTGATCCTAGTGAAATTATGTTAATGCAGGCTCTTGAATGGAAACCAACTTTCAGGATCTTTACCTGATAAGATTGGGTTCCTCGCGAAACTGAGAATAATCCAGATAGACCAGAACCAGATATCCGGAAGAATTCCTAAATCCTTTTCCAATTTAAACAGTATGGAGCATATGTGAGTGTTAACTCATTTGCCTGTTATTCAAAATTGGAAGGAAATCTAAGGTTTCATATTTGTTATCTTATCGTGTGACATATAGTATGTGTGCAGCCACTTCAACAATAACTCACTGAGTGGTCAAATCCCTCCGGAGCTTTCCAATATATCCACTCTGCGTCACTTGTAAGTTAATGGAATAGATTCTTCTTAGCTTCTTTTTATTTTTCAAGAACATGCGTAATCTCAATAGATGCTAGCTAGGGAAACATGTGTTAGTAACTCTAAGATGACCTTTATATGTTGATGCCTGTAAACTAATACTAATGTTTTTATGATGATACTATTTTGTCAACAGGCTTTTGGACAATAATAATTTATCAGGATACCTTCCTCCTGAGCTTTCAGCATTGCCGCGTATTCGAATAATGTAAGTCCCTCACTCCCTCTATGCATGTATATTGAAATTCATATGCAACTTCCATTAGCGGCATTTTGCTCAAGTGGTATAACCATATCTTGACAAGACACTCTTTTTAGTAGTGCTATGGAATTTAAAAAGCAACTGTGAACTGAACATTCTGAAGTAGTAACTGTATACAATTTTGAAGGTATGCTGGCACCTTATTGCCTGAGTGAGTTTGTCTTAGTTGAAGTGGCTTTATTGGCCAAATGATCGAACAACTCAAGATAAAGGACATTTGTAACAGATCTATCCTTGAGAACCCACTGATTGTCATCTTCGGATCGTTCTTTTATTATGAAGTTCATCACTAGTCATTCCTTGTAATATCCAAGACTAAGAATTTGATCTTACTTAAGATGAATATAGTAATTCTTGATTCCAATTCACTTGTGAACCTTTCATGTCATACAATACCTGCTATACCCATACTGCCATCCACTGAGAAGTGCATGGGATGAAATATATGCTTAAGTTCTGGTTCTTTTCTTGAACAGCCAAGCTGATAACAATAATTTCAGCCGTTCTGAGATTCCAGCTTCTTATGGGAACATTTCAACATTAGTGAAATTGTAAGTGCTTCTTGAACAAATTCCTCTAGTATGTTCATTTCTTTTCCTTTTTTCCTTCTTTTAGTTTCTTGCTTAACTGAATAAACTTGATATCTCTTTGACACTGCATTATTAGTTTTACATAAATCATGTGCCTTTGACATTTTAAGATGCTTCTTCATCATGTATAATTTTACATGTTATTTTAGGAATTGATTTGTCTGAGTCTTAATGTACTTGTAATTAAAAATATACCCTCACACAATATTCTTTTGGAGTTAAGTCATATACATGTGGAGCCTGATACTTAATGCCCAGGCGTTTAGCTTCTAGAGATCTTTCTATTTTCTTTAGTCATATATGAAAGCTAATGTTTAGGACATCTTATCATGATGGAACCGGTAGATAAAATAAGATGTAATGTTAATGCTTCTGATAATATTGCAGAAGTCTCAGAAATTGCAACTTGCAAGGATCCATTCCTGATCTTAGCAGAATACAGAACCTAAGTTATCTGTAAGTTCAAGTTTGCAATTGTTTCTTCTACGTCCTTTGATAGTGACCTCTATACTTCTTGCTTCATATTTATTTGACTGATGAATATCCTAAAATGTCCAACTCCTGCTTTCTGTTTGTGCAGTGATCTCAGCTGGAATCAATTGTCTGGATCTTTACCACAGAATAATCTTTCCAACAACATGACAACTATGTATACTTCCAAATTTCATGCTCGATGATTTCTTCACATATCTAATGTCTCGGTTCAGCCATATTTTGTGTCAACGTCATTCTTATCATGACTGTGTGTTTCTCTGTTGTTTTCGGTCATCTCCCCTTAATCTAATGTCTTCTACAAACTCATTATGCAGTATTCTGTCGCACAACCGTCTTCATGGATCTATTCCGAAGAGTTTTTCAAATCTTCCTTCTTTGCAGAAGCTGTGAGGACATTCACTGTCTTGCAATGGGTTTTTAGGTACTATTTTGCAACTCATTCTTATGTATAACGAACCGATGGATGGCTTTGTCACAGGTCATTGGAGGACAACTTTTTGAATGGTTCCTTTTCTACCGACATTTGGCAAAAGAACCTTATTTCAACTTCCAGACTTATGATGTAAGATCTGATACCAAATTGTAACATCAAATTTCAGAGTACTATTATTTACTTCAGTCATGAACCTTCACACAGAATCTGGATTTTTATGAGGGAGATCTTTCTAACCCTTCTATCTTCATTGCAAAACCTAGTGATCTTCGGAACAATTCACTTTCAGACGTTTCGGGTGCTCTTGAACCTCCTCTGAATGTCACTTTAAGGTATGGTCTTTCTTCCATTGACAAAACCTAAGAGATGCTACTGATTCAACTAATTATATGATTTGATCATTACTTTACTATATGTCCACATTTCAATAATAAAAGGAGTAATGTGACTCAGTAAGTGGTTTGTGCTAGCTTTTGACTATTGTTCTGCCCCTCACATTATCAGAAATTTCTAGGTTACAGGGAAATCCAGTCTGCAGCAATGAGAATGTGAGAAACATCAACATATTCTGTGGACATGACGGCAGAGTAGAACTTAAGACAAGTAATTCAACATATCTAAATGGTGCTTGTCCTATTCAAGCATGTCCTACGGATAACTATTATGAATATGTCCCAACATCACCTGCTCCTTGCTTTTGTGCCTCCCCTATCAGAGTTGGATACCGGCTGAAAAGTCCTAGTTTTTCTTACTTTGATCCATATGTGCATCAATTTGAGAAGTATATAACTAGTGCTTTTAACTTGGACATTTATCAAATTTTGATCGATTCGAGTTCTTGGGAAGAAGGACCTCGTCTCCGAATGTATTTGAAGTTCTTCCCAGCAGTTGGTGTCAGTACATTCAATAAAAGTGAGGTCATTCGTATCAGCGAGATTTTCTCAACCTGGGGATATCCTGTAGTTGACCTTTTTGGACCATATGAGCTCCTTAACTTCACTTTGCTGGGACCTTATTCATACTGTAAGTTTTCGTAGCTTCAATGTATTGCTAGTACTCTAAATTATTTAGTCCCTATATATAATACGATGTGTGATGCTACAGTGAGTCCTGATATTCAAGCTAAGCATAAAAGCAGAGGTCCTTTGGTAACTGGAATTGCAGCAGGTGCTTTGGCTGCATGTGTTTCAGCATTTATCGCTGTGTTAATCAAAAAACGATATGCCAAATACCAAAGGACCCTATCAAGGAAACGCTTGTGTAAGTTCTCTAACCTTCTCTTTATATGAATATGTTCCTTTCAACTCTTTCTGAAAAAATGGACGTTCAACTGCTTAATGCAGCGTCAAAGCTCTCTATAAAATTGGATGGCATTAAAAGCTTCACTTTCAAAGAAATGGCCTCGGCCACTAACAACTTTGATAACTCAAATCAAGTTGGGGAAGGAGGATATGGGACTGTCTTTAGGGGAATTTTAGCTGACAGAAGAATCGTTGCTATCAAACGAGCAAAAGAAGGATCGTTACAAGGGCAAAAGGAGTTCTTGACAGAGATATCACTGTTATCAAGGATACATCACCGCAATCTTGTTTCATTGCTAGGATACTGTGATGAAGAAGATGAACAGGTATGACAAATGAGTAGTACATAATTTTGGAGTTACTCCCAGTCCTTAAACTTTCCCATGATTTTCATATGTACTGCTTCCTTTCCATCCCTCTTTACTTGGCTCCTATACCTAAGTGCAGCAATTAGTTTCTTCCTGTTGATTCATTTGCAGATGCTGGTTTATGAGTTCATGCCCAACGGAACTTTGCGAAACTGGCTTTCTGGTGAGGAAGTAGTTCCCTAAATGCTTTTCATGGTTGATATATTCTGATCCATCACGTTCATTTTCTTAAATTTTGGTTAGGCCATCTAATTAGTACCAGGGAGTGTGATTTTTTATTTATCATTTCCTCTTAACATCTATGGTTGTTCGGGTCAGCTTGCTCTCACTTTGACTAATCTGCCGAATACCTAATACTTCCCACTAGCACAGGTATCGTGTAACCCGTGTTCCAACTCTTAGGCAAATGGCTCACCTCTGGTGGGATCTGACTTTGATCTAATAGATGTAATTCTATATAGATATTACCTAAAACACCCTATAATCAGGTCTAGTAAATTGAAAACTAAACTTCATAGTTTTCGTCATCAGTTCATGCTTTTATTTCTTCACTTTGTGTACATCAATTTGCTTACTTCAAAAGCATCTGATATATTCAGATTTTTACAGGTAAACTTAAAGGAAAATTGAAGTTTGGAGCACGATTACAGATCGCGCTGGATGCAGCAAAGGGCATCCTTTACCTCCATACAGAGGCTAATCCACCTATATTCCACAGGGATGTCAAAGCCAGCAATATTCTTCTAGACTCTAAACTAACAGCTAAAGTTGCTGATTTTGGTTTGTCCAGGCTTGCACCTGTCCAAGATGATGAAGGTGTAATACCTAATCATGTATCAACGATTGTGAAGGGAACACCTGTAAGTTTACTACATTAATCATTATAGCACCCCCTCTCCTAAAAGTTCAGCAATATACAGCCAATTGGTGTTCCACTTATATCTTTTCTTTTCTATTTGACCTCACTTTTTTACAGTAGTATCATTGAATTGTCTGTAATGAAACTATACTAACTATACTCGTATATGCAGGGTTATCTTGATCCCGAATATTTCTTGACCCATAAATTGACAGATAAAAGTGATGTCTATAGCCTTGGAGTTGTATTTCTAGAAATCTTAACTGGAATGCATCCAATCGCACACGGGAAAAACATTGTTCGTGAGGTATCTCTCTCAAAAGACAACTTCCCAATTCCCGTTACTTATTGCTTGCAAATGTTGTGATAAAATATGTTGTCAATAAGATCTTTATGTTTTCACCACTGAACCAATGCATTTTTTACCATTACTTATTGCTTGAAATGTTAATATATTCTATGTTCAATGTAAAAAGTACTGAGTTAACTTGAACTAATTGATTATATTTTACGAAATTTTGCCTTGCATTTCTACAAGAGGCTCAATGTCTCTGAGACCTATTGGTCCCCAAAAGAGCCACTTCACTGCAGAAATATTGAATTAGAACCTTCAACCATTAATGGCAGGTAAAGTTGGCTCGCAATTCGGACACAATGTTCGCGGTCATGGATAGTACACTGGGACCTTACCCTTCTGAATGCATGGAGAAGTTTGTAGCTTTGGCCTTGAAGTGTTGCCAGGACAAACCAGAAGAAAGACCTTCAATGTTGGAAGTGGTCAGGGAGCTGGAAAATATTCAGTCTATTCTCAACATGATCCCAGATACTGAACCTGATTTTGCAGATGCTAAAGCCAAATTTAATCAACCAAAATCATCATCTTCATTTTCGGATAGCACTAGCAGAGAAGCATTTCTATCATCCAATATGTCGGGAGATAACAGCATCAGTGGTGTTGGTCTTACTATGCCTCGCTAATGGTTGCTTATCTTTTGTACTAGAAATATTAGTATGTAGAATAGGGTATATTATCTGTATTTGAAGGATTCATGCACAAGAACCTCTTCTCCTAGCTGACCACTGAGATTACTGCATGTACTGATGTAGTTGTATCAAATCAACATAATTGAGCTTTTACACTAATAGATAGCTTCTCATTAGGACTTGTATAACATGTACACCACTGAGATTACTGCATGTACTGATATAGTTGTATCAAATCAACATAATTGAGCTTTTACACTAATAGATAGCTTCTCATTAGGACTTGTATAACATGTACTAGTAGAGTCTCTGTATGTCTTCACAATCAAAAAATTGGCTACAGGTAGGAGGCAGAACATCATCAAAAACTTACAAAATGGACAGAGACAGGTGAATGCTATTTGTCATTTTGTTGGTAAGGTACATACAAGTGGTCACTAAAACAACTGACAACCAGCAGATGCATTGTAGTGTTAAGATAACTACATAAAATAACCACTCAATGGGAACTCAACAATAAGCTTCTTGTTTACCTTGGAATATTATCTCAACGAATAAAAAGAGAGAAATACCATCAATGTTACAGCTAAAATGGCAGTACCATACAACAAACAGGGAAAATCCATTTGCTTACCATTCTTTAATGTTTTCACATAAAATCTCATGTTCAACCACACAAAGCAACGCAAACTAATCCTTAAAGCTATATCAGGGGACTCCCAGTCCTGTTTTATGGAATCTAAGTTAGACATGATTGACCCACTCTAAACTCCTCCAAGTGCACAAGAAGTCAATTTCTAGGACTAAGAAGACAACATAACTCATCTTATTTATAGATCGTAATAGAGAAAAGGCAAAAGATGGCTCGACCAGGAGGGATGGAGCCGGTTTTAAACTCCGGGTTTTTAGACACAAATGTTGATAATCACTTTGAAGCAGAATCAGCAGTATGCAAATTGTCATTCTGGTCCAGCAAACTCTCTTTCTCTGCAACTAGTCCATCTTCAAAGACAACTACCTTTGCATCATTCGCTTTCTGCGAGCCTGTCAGCTTTGCCAACATGACAAATGTCATTCCTCCAAGAATATTATTCACGCATCGCAAAACCACAACTGAGGTCTTAAATACCAAAGGAGGAAGACCTTTAGCGAGCACAAACTCAACACCATTAAGTGTTTGATATCTTAAGTTACTACTGAGCCCCATATGTATTGCCCAAGTAGCAGCATTTAAAAGTGTTGGAGGTGGCTTGTTTGGTGTTTCAAAATTCGGATCCATTTTTTTCCTCATCGTGATCAAACCATTAGAAATCGCAGTTCCAACAAGCCCTGCAGCGAATCCAACTGCAGCAAACTGAGTTCCTTTATACACAAAAGTTCCAAGCCTACTCAACAAACCATAAGAACCAGACTGAAACATGTGGCTCGGTGGACAACTAGCGAAAATCGATGGCAAAGTTTGAATCGAAGCAGATGCAGTCGGTGCCAACAGATACATCAAGACAAAGTTCATAATCGATCCAACAACAAGCGTCGAAAACACGAAATCGAGTTCATTAAGCCCAAAATTAGGCCTAGATGCCATATCTCCAAGAACATTAGCACTTACACCAACCAATTCTTCCATAAGAACCTTAAAAGGAAACTGTGGATCTGCAGCTACCCTTGATCTCCAACCATTAACAAAAGCACCAATTGGTCCAATACTATCCCAAGAAGACTTTTTCGAATCATCTGAATCACCACCTTCACTCCACCCCCCACCCTCACCACCCCCACTACCCCCCTTACCAATCCCAATACTTCCTCCATCACCTCCACCAACACAAGGAACCTGAAACTTCATCAAGAACTCATGATCCAATTTCTTAGAAGTACTAAAAGTTCCAGTTTTTAAAGGGTTAAAGCTGAGTTTTTGCTGAAACTTATTATCACTAAATCTTGGTGTAACACCATAAAGGTGACAACTTTGATGATTCTGAGAATAGCCAATAACAGGCTTATAACAAAGTTGAGACATAGCCACCATTTTCTACCACCCTACAATTACAAAAGACAAATCAAGAAATGATCTTTAGTACTAAACACAAAGGAAACAAGAAAATTAGCAAGATCAAATGGAGGGGCTGTTTCCGAATAGCAAGATCAAATGAAGGGATTCTTTTTTTATGCAAAGACAAGAATTTAAAACAATAAAAAACACAGTAGCGGAGTAAACAAGAAATCAAGAAAATGAAAAAAGGGGTTACCTTTAAATGGTTTTTCGAGTGTTACTTTGAAAAAAGATGTGATCTTTCAGCAGCTGAACATAGTATAATATAATGTAATTATTATGTAATATAAAGTGTAATTGTTTTGACAAGTGTAGTGCTAGTAAAATGTGGATCTGCATGGAAATTAGAGAGTTTATATATGGGAATCTAATGACCTAAATAATATTGGACGGCAAAGACAAAGTGGTATAGGACAAATCAACGGTGTTTGAACTACTTTGATGGAATAAGAATATATTTATGGAGTTACACGTAGCAAAAGAACGGCTCGTTTGGTTAGTAGAATTGAATTAACAATCTCGTGATTGAATATAGGATTACAGTTATTTCATATTTGGTTGACGGTTTAGCTAAATTGAGATAGATTTTATATCAAAATCATGGTACTATTTTATCTCATTGAGGGGATAGGATTATTAATCCGAAATGATATAAGTATAATCTCAAATTAATGACATATCCTTGACCAAACGACTAGTATTTACAATAGTCAGTAGGTACTGAAAATGGCCCAGTGGGCCTACTGTCATTGATGGAAAATGGCAAAATGGTTGTTGGTTTGCTTTTTGGGTCATCCATCAGCACCTACTAGTCCATAATGTTCGAGGTTGGTGGCTTTTGAACTACTATAAAAGTACTGAATTTTGTTGGCACAAAACTTAGACTTAAAATTTAGACTTTTAGTTTAGTTAATGTTAGTGTTTTTATATAGTAGTAATAGAAATGTCCAGACTAAGTTTTTAAATCTATATTCAAAAAAAGATTTTTTTTTTAGCCGAGAATCTATCGAAAATAGTCTTTTTATGTCACACAAAGTAGGAGGGATAAGATGTACATTTCACCCTCAGCATACCCACTTGGCCACTTGTGATATCACAATAGTTATGTTTGTTGTTGTGTTTAAAGTTATAAATATTAAGCCTACTTTGAGTATGTATCAAAAAACTTTTTGTATTCTTTATAATGTGCACTATCAAATGCTGGCATATAAAATAAATTTGAGGTCGCACTACATTGAACATTTTTCAGTTATATAAAGACAAAACCGAAAACAACACACATATAGACAAGCACACGCTGCCTTATAGACCCGTCCATACTTTGCTGTCACCTTTCAAGTGTTTGGTGCTAGCTGCCCAGATATATATTGAAAGTCATATTTGAGGTTTTTTTTGTTTGTCTTTCTTGATTTTGTCATATGATTTCACCTATTCATAATGCGTGTTTTTTTAAATTTTTTTTTTTTTTAGAGCCGAGGATCTATCGGAAACAGCCTCTCCATCTTGGTGGAGTAAGGTCTGCATACATCCCATTGTTAAATATTATAATTCATCACCAACTTTATTTGTGGATTTTTTTAGAAGGTTCTAGAGTAGCCAAGATAATATAGGGGAGGAATAAATCTAGAACAATTCTAGAGAAGTAAAAGGAACAACTCTAGAATGAGAATTCTAGAATAGTTCTAGAATGTGTAGTTCTAGAATTATGTAATAGGGGAGTATTCTAGAGAAGGGTAGTAGAATGCCCTTAACTAGATCCTTCCATCACCACCTATAAATAGAGGTGGATCATTTGAGTTGTAACCAAGCAAGCAAGAAAAGCATTGCAAGAGAGAAAGAGAGAGCACAAGTGAGAGTTAAAGAAAAAAAGAAAGAGAGGTGCTAGAGTGTGAGTGAAACCTTGTAAAATACTTGTGAGATCAAAGTTGCTTCTTAGTTTGCAATAATAAAATTCAAGTTGTATTCAACCATTTGTGTTCAACAAGTGGTATCAGAGCCTGGTGGATCAAGAGCGGTAGCCATCCAAGAGAGGTTCAACAAGCTACTACTCGAGGCTACAAGTCAAGAGGCACCAATCCATGGCGGATTTTGCAAGCACCCTCAGTAGCGTTGAGAAGCTCAACGCAAGCAATTATGGATCGTGGAGCACAAGGATGCAATACTATTTTCTCGCCAAGATCTATGGGACATTGTTGGTGGCTCTGAAACAATATCACCAACAAATGCTGAAGAAGCAAAAAAGTGGAAGGTCAAAGCATGAAAGGCCATGTATGCTCTCACAGTAACAGTTGAGGACGAGTTCTTGCAGAGGATCAAGAATGTCAAGACGCCCAAAGAAGCTTGGGACACGCTGGCAACAATCTTTACCAAGAAAAATGATGCGAGATTACAAAGGCTAGAAAATGAGCTTTTGTCGATCTCGCAACGGAATATGACAATCAGTCAGTATTTCTCAAAGGTTAAGTCTCTGTGTGATGAAATATCAAAATTGGATCCAGAGAATGCTATCACAGAGACAAGGATGAAGAGAATTATCATTCATGGTTTGAGGCCTGAGTATAAAGGCATAGTTACTGCGACACGCTGGTGGGCCACGGAACCAACTTTATCAGAGTTGGAGAATCTGTTGGCAAATGAAGAAGACTTGGAAAAACAACTTTCAGGCCTTTCTACAAAAGATGAAGAAAAGGCGCTCTTTAATAAAGGGCAAAGCTACAATGCTCAAGGAAGAAGAAACGAGGGATCAAGCAAAAATCAAGGCTACCAAAGAAGAGGTGACGCGAGAAGCTCGCAACCAGGGAGAGATCAACATGATCGGCGTCAAGGAAGTTATCGACCCAACAAGAAGGCGGACCAAGGAGCCAGCAATCGGCAACGAGACAAGTGCTACAATTGTGGGAAGAAGGGACACTATGCCAGAGACTGCTGGTACAAGAAAGTTGAAGGTAACATAGCCATAGCCACTTCTACTCAGAATAAGCAAGACGAGGAAGAAGATTGGGATTTTGAAACTTCCTATGCAGTTGATGAAAGTAACAATGAGGAAGAGCCCATCACCTCGCACCGTGCTGAGTTGGAACAAGAACTCGCGCTTGCAACTGTAAGCGAAAAATTAGTAGATTATGACCATGATTGGATCGTTGATTCTGGATGCTCCAATCATATGACTGGTGATGAAAAGAAGCTGATCAACATGAGTGAATACAAGGGTGGTCGAGTAGTGGTGACTGCAAATAACTCAAGAATGCCAATATCTCACATTGGCAAGACAGTGTTCGTGCCTCGTCACAGCTCGAGACAAGTGCAGCTTCAGAATGTCTACCACGTGCCAGGTATGAAGAAGAACTTGTTGTCTGTATCGTAACTAACAGCTTCAGGTAACTATGTCGTGTTTGGACCGAATGACGTAAAAGTGTATCGAGACTTGAAAGTTACAAGCTCGCCAATCATGGAGGGAAGAAGATTAGAATCAATCTATGTCATGTCAGCAGAGACAGCTTATGTGGAGAAGACTCGGAGTAATGAGACAGCTGACCTATGGCATGCACGCCTTGGGCACGTGAGTTACAGCAAGTTGAAAGTCATGATGCAACAGTCAAAGTTGAAAGGGATTCCCCAACTTGAGATTAGAGGAGACACTATTTGTGCCGGATGTCAGTATGGGAAAGCACATCAACTTCCCTATCAAGAATCGAAGTATCAAGCTAAAGAGCCACTGGAGCTGGTGCACTCAGACGTGTTTGGACCAGTCAAACAACCTTCTATCAGTGGTTACCGATACATGGTGACATTCATCGACGACTTCTCAAGGTATGTGTGGATTTACTTCTTAAAGGAGAAGTCTGAAGTATTTGAGAAGTTTAAAGAGTTCCAACACATGGTGGAGAATGATATTGGAAGGAAAATCAATTGTCTCCGCACCGATAATGGAGGAGAATACACATCACGAGAGTTCAATGGCTACCTCAGAGAACAGATGATAAGGCAACAATTGACATGTCCAAACACCCCACAACAAAATGGAGTAGCAGAGAGGAAAAACAGACATCTCGCAGAGATATGTAGGAGTATGTTGCACAGCATGAATGTACCAGCAAGGTTCTGGGCGGAATGTATGAAGACTGTTGCTCACATCACTAACAGGCTACCACAGGCGCGACTTGGATTTACCTCGCCGTTCGAGAAGCTCCGGAAGATGATACCCACTGTAAGTCACTTTCGAGTATTCGGATGTGTGTGCTATGTGTTCGTGCCAGATCATCTTTGTAGCAAGTTTGACAAGAAAGCAGTTCGATGTATTTTTGTCGGCTACGACGAGCAAAGAAAATGATGGAGATGCTGTGACCCAACCACTAATCGGACATATGTTTCAAGAAATGTGGTGTTTGACGAGGCATCATCGCGGTGGTCCCAAGAAGCCACGCTACCAGATTCAAGAGAATTGGAACAAAAGCTACAACACAAGCTCGAAGAGGACAGACAAGGAAGCAAGGAAGAATCCAAACAAGAGGGGCATGAAGAACATGAGCCAACAATAGAAGAGATATCCTCAAGAGGAGAACACAGGAGTCCATGGCAAACTGGAGTCTATAAAACCCCCGAGGAGTTTCAAGAAGAAGCTGGAGAAGTACATCAACCTCAACTAAGAAGGTCTACCCGAAAGAAATTCTAAAATCCTAAGTATGCAAATGCAGCACTAGTCGAGGTTGACAAGATCAAGGAGCCCACTACCTTTGAAGAAGCTTCAAAGAGCAGTGAATGGAGAAAGGCAATGGAGGAGGAGATTCTAGCCTTGAAGCAAAATCAGACTTGGGATTTAGTGGCCAAACCCAAGGATAGTAAACCCATATCCTGTAAATGGGTTTATAAATTAAAAACACGCCCTGACGGATCCATCGTTCGGTACAAGGCCCGACTGGTAGCTCGAGGATTCTCTCAGGAGTATGGGCTAGATTACGACGAGACATTCAGCCCTGTGGCAAAAATTACTACAGTTCGTGTTTTACTAGCTTTGGCGGCTAGCAAGTCATGGACACTATGGCAGATGGATGTGAAGAATGCTTTTCTTCATGGAGAGTTGGACCGGGAGATATACATGGATCAACCACAAGGGTTTGTGAATAAAGACAACCATGATTATGTGTGCAAGTTGAAGAAGGCTCTATACGGCTTGAAGCAAGCCCCTCGAGCATGGTATGGAAAAATTGTTGAGTTCCTAATTCAAAGTGGCTATCAAGTGGCTCATGCAGATTCGAGCTTATTTGTAAAGGCCCGAGGAGCAAGACTAGCTATCATACTAGTCTATGTGGATGATTTAATCATCACCGGGGATGACATTGATGAGATTCATCGAAGTAAAGAAAATCTGAAGGTACGATTTCAAATGAAAGAGCTTGGTGAACTAAAGCACTTCCTTGGTCTTGAGGTCGAGAAGACAAAGGATGGACTATTCCTTTGGGCAACAAAAATATGCGAGAGATCTACTCTTGAAATATGGGATGTCAAGTTGCAAACCGTCTTCTACACCAATGGAGCCTAACTTAAAGTTATGCTCTTATGAAGGCAAAAACTTGGAGGATGGGACAATGTACCGTCAACTAGTTGGTAGCCTCATCTACCTAACGCTGACCAGACCGAATATTACCTTCGCAGTTGGAGTAGTCAGCAGATTTATGCAGAAGCCAAAGAAGCCTCACTTGGAAGCAATCAAAAGAATATTGAGGTACATGAAAGGAACTATTGATTATGGACTTCTCTACAAGAAAGGTGTTCCATGCCAAATAATTGGATACTGTGATGCGGATTATGCTGGTTGCTATGATACTCGAAGATCAACTACAGGATACAAATTCAGTCTTGGGTCAGCTGCAGTATCATGGTGTAGTAAAAGACAACCAACTGTTTCACTTTCAACGACAGAAGCGGAATATAGAGCAGGAGCGATGGTAGCACAAGAGAGCACATGGCTAATGCAACTCATGAGAGATTTGCATCAACCATCAGAAGATAATGTTGCACTATATTGTGACAACTTGTCAGCCATACGATTGGCTGAAAATCCAGTGTTTCATGCCAGGACAAAGCATGTGGAAGTACACTACCACTTTCTTCGGGAAAAAGTGCTTCAGGGTGAAATTGAAATGGAACCAATCCGGACGGACGAACAAGTAGCCGACATATTCACAAAGAGCTTGGATAATATGAGGTTTACAAGATTCCGGGAAGCACTTGGGATGATTGCAATACCAAATAAAGTTGGTGCTGAGGGGGAGTGTTAAATATTATAATTCATCACCAACTTTATTTGTGGATTTTTTTAGAAGGTTCTAGAGTAGCCAAGATAATATAGGGGAGGAATAAATCTAGAACAATTCTAGAGAAGTAAAAGGAACAACTCTAGAATGAGAATTCTAGAATAGTTCTAGAATGTGTAGTTCTAGAATTATGTAATAGGGGAGTATTCTAGAGAGGGGTAGTAGAATGCCCTTAACTAGATCCTTCCATCACCACCTATAAATAGAGGTGGATCATTTGAGTTGTAACCAAGCAAGCAAGAAAAGCATTGCAAGAGAGAAAGAGAGAGCACAAGTGAGAGTTAAAGAAAAAAAAGAAAGAGAGGTGCTAGAGTGTGAGTGAAACCTTGTAAAATACTTGTGAGATCAAAGTTGCTTCTTAGTTTGCAATAATAAAATTCAAGTTGTATTCAATCATTTGTGCTCAACACCCATCCTCCCCAAACCCCCCACCTGTGGGATATACTAGGTATGTTGTTGTTATGTCACCTATTCATAATCATGCTTCTGCATTATATTTTATACTCCTAAGTCCACTATATCATACCAAAACCTAATGAAATAAATATAATAGTATATATATGAACCCACAATATCACCATCACCAAGATATTGGTTACACCATTTTGACCAATTCTCAGCATGACACTATTGGACTAGGAAATAAAATAAGTAGTTGGGAAAAGGCAAAAGTAGTTCAAAATGCAATAATCTGTACGAACCATATACATGAATCCGAGTTTAGTAAAAGCACGTATATGGGTGCATCTTTGATAATAATTGTTGAATGTAACTCGACATAATGGTAGTCGAAGAAATACCTATATGCTTACAAACCAATACAATGAGTCAACAGAATATTTCATACACAATTACTAACACAAAAATAAATCCAATGGAACAAGTTTACAAGAATTGACATGACCAAAACTAATTCAATGAGCCAACTGTATAACCCAAAAGATCTGTTCTTCCTTTGTACTTTCTTTCTGTTTGTTTCTGCTGTTGGTAAAAGAAAAAACAAACCACAAGCCGACCACAAAGGCACAACGTCACCCTCAAACCTGTTTCTTTCTTTATATATTGGCCTTAGTAGCTATATGAATGTTGAATGAGATATGTTGAGAGGAATACTCATGCATGCCTCTGAGAATCCATGTTGAAAAAGAGATCAAGAACTTGAATGCCTGAACTCTCAACGACCAGTCTTGGGACGTTTCAATCCACCACTATTGAAAGGGGAGACACTGCCACTTGGTCCAGGACTATCTTCCCTGAAATTTGAATTCAGCATGGCAAGTTCTTGCAATTGTTGTCTCTTTATATAATCCTGTGATTCCTCCTGTAAATGGTAACATTGCATAAGAATAAGGTGGTAAGATACGAGACATGCAAACTTAGTTTATCGTGGTTTCTCTTGAAAATGGATTATCAGGCACAGAAAAATGCTTTATCTCATAAGAATAACACAGCTATAATTAGGCAACAGACCGCAGCCAATTTTTCCTTTAGAAAGAGGGAAACTAATAAGATTCTTTTTGTTAACCTCACCATAATGAAAGAAATAGATATACGAGGGGACCAGAACCACCACACGATTTCTGAATATGTGAGAGCATCAACTCCAAGATTAAGTACCAGATACATTTTCTTTAAATTAGTTTTGTTTAATGTCTACCATGTGATAACGTGATTACGTGCCAGATGCTTAACCTGTTCTACTACCATGGAGCACCTATATGGTCGACCGATAATTTTCCTTAATGTTGATAAAATGGTCCCTCTTTGTGAGGGACATGATGGCATCAAAGATATAAAAAAGAATCACGGGTAGTTTAATTAATATCATAAAGTTCAGAACAGTTCTCGACGAGGGAGTACATCGGAAATACATACCACTGGCTTGAGCAACTCCTCTATTATTTCTTGTGCTTGTCTCAATCTAATATCCACGATACTGGCTGGCAAATCCGCCTCGATTAAAATATGGAGTGGTTCATTCAGGTGCTCATATCCTGGTATTCCCCGTAGTTTCTCCTCCTAGAGATTATCAAGCAATTAAGCACATTAGAAATCCAATGATCAGCTCACATAAATGGACTTCCAAAATTTTGAACGAAGCCCTTTAAATATAAATATCTGATTTTCTGGAAGTCAAAGGATAAGACGATCTGGATAGAGGCATAACTTTACAGTCAACTGCAGAGGGGTGAGTCTAAGTTTTTCTAAGGCGCAACTCATTAATCTATATAAATACAATAACATTAGCAACTTTGGTCCATAACTTGAATTAACTAAGCCTCAAATTGCAAAATCGGTCCATAACCCATTTAACATTCTACTATCAATGATGAAAATTCTTTTAGTAAAATCCTGAAGTGTGTAGCTTTAGATAGAAAATCTAAATGCAAGTTTCCTATACTTTTCTCTTTTTAGTTTCTATCACTGAACATTGTACTGCAGGTGCAATACAAATTATTATATTCAGTTTCAGTTAAACTTGTGGAAACTTTGATTCACACCAACCTTTAGCTCTTCCTAAACTTAACCGTTAATACTGGAATATCTCGAGATAGTCTTCTCTATTAGTCAAGATAATTAATAAGTGAAGATATATCAATACACCTAGGTGATGACAAAAAACTTGCTATATATTAAAGAGTAAGAAGGAGAAGATTTACTCAGGATTTCTGATGTTTCCTTTCACTTCTTTTACTTGTTTAAATAGGTATCTTCCCTCCAGTTAATAATCAAAACAATAAAAAAGAACCGATGAACTAGATCATACCTACCCTTAATGATACTCACTCTAGGTTGGTTAATCCATCCCTTCACTGACCTAGCTTACAAGTTCAATATCACCCTTCTTATATGAAGATACTAAGAGAAACTAGGTCAGAAAACAGTACAGATGTTAATGAATAAGCAGAAAGAACACAGTTTGATGTCGGTCTGCAGTAGTGGTGGCAAATGGTTGGGTTGGGTTGGATTTGGGCCGGCTAAAAACGGATCTAGCAAAAACGGATTGGGCTGCAATCCACCCATATTAGTATGGGTTAAATATGGATCGGGTAAAATGTGGGTTGGGTAAAATCATTAACATCTTATTGGCAGGACAAGCATTAAGTTAAAATCAACTTATCTCATTGGCGTCTTGAATTATATGAGACGCTTTTGCACTGAACTGCGTTTGAAAGAAAGTTGTACTAAATAAAAGCATCTTGGAGACTTGGCAATTAATACCACTAATAATAAGCAAGTTATATACTCCTGTAACTAGGAACTAGTCAATCAGACAATCCAAAAGGACTGTGAAAGAATAAAATACTAGCACTACCTGATCCGGTTCCTTCACAGACCCTCTTCCTCTAATATATACACGACATCCTGTAGTAGCTTCCACCTGTTTCAAGGAATTGCCCCTGGGACCCAGAAGCCGCCCGACAAAATTGAACTGAAATTCAAACAGAAGTTAGTTCAGACAAAGGTTCTTTTGCCCCAAATACAACTACTCCGTATAGCACTGAGCCAGTGACAGCCGGTGTGCGTAAACAAGAAATAAACGCTTACATTTGGATAAGTGTCTAATGGAATTTCTAAACGCAATATCCTTTTCACAGTGTATGAACTAGGACTTGCTGGTGCACCTTGCCAGTCCATTGACATTCCAGGAGGTCTACTTAATCTCTGCTGCAAATAAGAAACTGGTATTTAGGACAAAAAGGGAAAATAAATAGCAAATGAACAAATAACAAAGAAACTAGCTAACTCACAACACAAAGTGCTTGACAAGGCAAAAGACAAATCCATAGATATAGTCTAAAAATTAAAAACCAATTATCAAATGAATCACTAGCATGTGCAAACTAACGAAACAAAAGTTACAAAGCTTAGCTAGTGAGAGAGATTGACTTTTATCACATCTCACTTGCCAAGCGCTAAAGGATGTGCTCATTTAATATAACAGCTCAAACAGTTCTAAAACCCTCTGTATCTTCACTCATTCACCGATAAGTTTCACGTGCTGATCTTCAGGCTGCTATGCCCAAAGAAATGATAAAAAATAATATCTTCAGCGGGCTAGTTCTGTAATGCAAAGGTCCTCTATGTTCTTTTAGGTTGTCACTATCCCAACATTTAAATTGTAACTTTGATATCTAGAGGGAGAAACGCATAACAATACCACTGAAAGAAATATAATTGTTCCAGAGCTGTATGGGAAAACAGCCAAATAGACATTCACGACACCATATTACCAGTAACATTTTTCTGTGAGTACCAAATTGTATATCCATAAAATCAATTACTCACGTGCTTATGGCTTTCAGTTTTACATGGAACGAGTCAAAAATCTCATAGACCCTTCTATTCTTTTTTCTAGATCAAACAGATAATCATCTTCTGATGCTACTGGACAAAAGTTGACATGGGAAGTACATCAGTAATCACAAGAACCAAGGGGATTCCCAAACCTGAACAAGGCAACATCTCAGCAGAATATCCTCCTTTTCGAATATAAATGTCACAACTTGTTGGAACAATCGTCACTCAACATCTAAACCTTTACAATCCAACTTTTACTGGCAAAGATTTGGGAGAGCTCATCTCAGGTATGGTAATTGTGTCCATGTTGATTCCAGCTAACCTTATTCGGACCTTGTTTATGGACTCGGACCTTGCTTATGGACTCTGGGACATTATCATGTACTTGAAAAGGAGGAATGCCTCTAAACAATTGGGAGACTGAGAGTTTCTCTAACATGCTTTCACTGCTAGAACAATTCAGAGGGCTTTCTGGAAATGGAGACAAGCTGTTTTGGATCAACAACAACAAAGGAAAATTTACAGTGAAATCTGCTTATGGGAGGTTGAATCAGCCAGTTACACAGTTAGACATGCGGCCCTGGAAACTTATATGGAAAGTCAAATTTCCATATAAAGTTCATGTTTTGTATATTTGGTTGTTAAAAGTGCATGTTTAATTCATGAGAACTTACAAAGAAGAGGCTTTCAAATATGCTCCAAGTGTTTGTTGTGTGGTGAACAGTCTGAGAGCAATAGTGTTATGATTTTTATTTCTAGAGCCACAAGTCTTTCGGCTCAAGTTAGCAAAGATTGTTACGGCTTATTTTAGAGGAGCATGTTAGCATATTCACATTTTATTTCCCTAACACTAGTGGTATAAATACATCCTCTTGTAATGCATTTTTTCATCTTTGAAGAAATGAATTAGTTTCAGCTTTTAGTTTAGCTCTTAGCATTTTTCTATTTTTCCTTTTACTGCTATTTTAATTTCAAATTAAGTGAGCTTCCTTCCAAAATCGTGTCAGTCTGAGAGCAATAGTCACCTTTTCTTCATTGCAAAACTACAGGGCAGCTTTGGGATATGTAGTTTAATCTCTTGGGAATCACATGGACAATGCCAAGGACAACTCTAGAGTTTCTATTCAGCTGGAATGCTTTTAACAGAAAGAATGGATATAGTGAGGAGTGGAGGACCATTCCAGGATGCATATGTGGGATAGCTTGGAGAGAAAGAAATTCAAGATGTTTTGAAGATAAATATAGTGCCACTTAGAAGCTTAAGAACTGTCTTCTTTTGTTTTAGTTTTGGTGCAAACAAGATGTCACAAATGATGTGGGAGAATTAACTGATTTCATAGGAAACTAGTAATTAGTTATTAGATCAGTTATTCTGGTTTTTGCTTTTATGATGTACATAAGGATCTTAGCACCACCCTGGTGATGAATATGGGGATTTTTAATAATATTGTTACTTTTATCAAAAAAAAAAAAAGGAGGAATGCCAGGATTCATTGTTTTATTCATTCTCCTACAAAACAAAAGAACCATCTCTGAACTTGGTGCAAGGAAAGAGCTGTGCTCTTGCCGTGCTGCAAGTAGAACAAGATCATGACCGCCACCATAATGCAATAAGATACTAATGATCTTTGTTTTTTCACCTAGTTACTGATCTTGCTAACTTCCACTAACATATGCACTTGCTTGTGTACTTAAAATGGTTTTCATTAGGTTTCTCCACATCCTCGCAAACCTTGCTTAGTGATTGCTCTAAATACTCATCACACAGAACTTAGATAAACCCAAACCAATTCAAATAGTAGATAACATGCATGTACATACACATAATGTAACATCCTGAGAGGCTTACAAAAGCTAGAAAACGAAATATTTTCATCAGGATATTTTTCCATGGGATTAAGAAACTTTAGTATTAAATAATAAAAGCTAATGATTCAATGATTCATTTTGAATCAATGTAGCATACAAATGCACTTGAATGAAGCAACACTAATAGTAAGGACTCATATAGCTGACGCAGACCAGCTTAGAAGTGAGGCGTAGTTATGTAGTATTCAGATGCAGAAACAGGAAGTATTCTTACTACAGAAGAATATTCACAAAATAGTGCAGCCTGAAACCAATTGATTCTTATTACTTCTCAATGATCAATACCTGTCAGTTGCCTGAGTACCTAGTCCAGTGAGTGGAGAACATACCAACAATCTGTTACTTTAAGAAGACCACCAAGTGGCATTATTTGTTTACTAAGGCATCACAGTATATGTGATGCAGAGACAGTAAAGGGACAGTCCTCTTAAGATAAGAAATCCACCACATAGGGCAAATGGACAACTTATCAGATAAGAGATCACAAAGCCAATTACCTCCTGCGCAACTCCACTCCAACCACCAAATCCTGTTCCAGCAACATTTGACATAAGGTTTGCTGAAGCCATAGGACTGGGACTTCTATGCCGAAATCTGTCTAGCTCACCAAAACCTTGGTTTGGCATCATTCCCGATATTCGTATGATCTCTGAAAATCAGAATTAAGGTAATTAATCACCAAATCAATATGTAATAGCATGACGACTATGACATAAAATAGTTAAACACCTGTAAGATCTCTGAAGATCAGAATCTAGTTATGGTCATCAAGCATCAAATAAAAGCATAATGACTATGACGCACACAATATTTTAACAACAAACTCATGACATACTCATCAAAAGCTTGGTAAATAAAGCCAATAAAAGCACGAGAGATTAAGAGGAAATAATGTCTTGTGCTATCAATACCTGGAGA
Source organism: Petunia axillaris subsp. axillaris (assembly GCA_029990575.1). Taxonomy (NCBI): domain Eukaryota; kingdom Viridiplantae; phylum Streptophyta; class Magnoliopsida; order Solanales; family Solanaceae; genus Petunia; species Petunia axillaris. The sequence goes on from JARKNS010000003.1 coordinate 164,021,757, forward strand.
ATGAGAGCTTACAATTTGAACAACTCAAGCTGCATACCAATCGAAACTAGCCTAGATCAAGGATGTTAACATGAAGAGCATGCTAGAATAATTCGCATCTAATCAAATCTGAAACTCTCCAAACTGGCCAGATATTTTTTCAAGCAAAGATCAGCATAGGATGTCCACTCTCAAGCAGGTTATTCCATGACTGACTGTTCAATCACCTAAGTCATCTTTTACTTATTTAAGCTTTCATAAAACAAGTAACAGGATAATAAAACTGTCAAAGTTAGAAATCCCCAAAGGATAACATTTCAAACTTTAAGAGCTAATTAAACTAACACTCTAGAAAATTCTAATGAGCTTGAACTCATATTTTCCCTAAATATGTGAAATCTGATATTTTGTATAGATTTGAGAGATCCAACTTGCTGAAGAAAAATAAGCTTTTTGATGTCCTTATAATCTCTGCCGACCATCTGCATAATTTAGTAAATTAGACCCTTGTTTTGTGAAACACAAAATGCAACTGAACTTTTCATCACCATGAGTTCAATGTCTCACCAGTCAATGGTGGACGTATGTTAGAGCTGCTGGTGCTCAAGCACCCATTCATTTGGGATCAGAAACTAGTAATGCATACAAATGTATTAACTGAGAACCCAATCTCATAAGCAACTTCGGATTAAACGTAGTTGAGGGCTCATAATTTAACAATCCTAAGTTCGCCACTGTCCCCATTGCCTCATGGATTAAATGTTGTTTGCCTTAGCTAATCAAATTCATTCCAACCGAAGAATCATACATTAAGTTATTGTATGCACAAATACAAAAAGGGGGTAAAATCTACAACAACATAAGCACTATAATCCAACAAGTGAGGTCTATGGAGGGTGAGATGTACGCAGACCTTACCCCTACCTTGAGTAAGGTAGAGAGGTTGTTTCCGATAGACCCTTGTCAAAATCTAAAAAAAGATGATTTCTTTTATCAGGCCACAACCTCATCTTAGCAAGAAGTTGGGCGGGCGAACACATATAAAGTAAAACAAATGGTGGTCCATAAAGGTGAACATCAATCAAACAGATCTAACATGTCATGTTTAACACAAGGAAGCTAAAAAAAATGCTTTCTTTAGGGAAAAAAAAGTTACCTTGATTCAAGAGTGTGCCACATATAGGAAGAACTTGCATAAAAGGACCAAGCTTTTGATGCTCAGCCAACAATTCTGACAAGTACTGATTACTAAGATGACAAAAAACACAAGGTGGTCACAACCAACATAGCAAATTCAATTCAAGAAACCAAACATATGTGGAATTCAACAAGAACATAACAAACAAAACAAGAAATGATAGCAACAATTAGAACCATATATACCTGTCAACATCTGGATTACTACTTCTAATCTGTGGAGATGCAGCTCTTGATGGTGAAAAGTTGTGATTATATAAACCTGACATAGCTAGCTTTTTCAGGCCAAAGAGTCAAATGGGGTTCCCAGAATTTAGCAGCAGTAGACAGAGATAAAGAAAGTACACCCTTTAAAAGTGTTTGTGTCAAAAGGTCTCTGAAATTGCCAGAAAGGCAGCAAAATCTTTTCTTTCCTTATTTTCTTCCCCTTTTCTATAAATTGGATTTTTCTTTTTCTTTCCGAAACTTTACAATAGTCACTCTAGTCAAAATAAATATACGTATATTATAAACTTATTAATTACATTGCGAAATAAAAAATAAAAAATAAAAAAAAGTTACCAATTTTTGTTTAAACAACATATCGACTATGTAGGCACTAGACAGTATATCTTAATCGTTTTTAACTTCTTGATCTGATTAAATTAAATTCACGTTAGATATAGCTCGTTAAAAAAAAGACGAGCTCACAAAACTGTCTTAATAAAAATGGAGAGATCATATTCATTCTACGTACCAATAATTTGAACTTGCTACTATCACTATTTGTTGGTTGAATAAACTAAATTAATTGAAATGAATAAATGTAAGAATATATAAATGGAGAGAAATTTGTTATGTTATTGGTAGCTGTAATAGTCAAGGAATTAGACTAATTGTCACCCTAAGAATCCGCTGTCACTTTCTATGTTCTGTCGTGTGAGGTGTGAATGCAAGAAAATGATTAGAAGAAAATAAATAAATTATTAAAAATGTTGAAAAGTATAGTAGTACTCTATTAGATTCTAATTATTGTGCTAGGTAGGTAGGTACGTGAAATAAAAGATTTTTTTACTGCTACATATGTTACGAGGTAAGGTAAATTCCAGGTGAGATTTGTCCTTTTTGTGGGGTTAATACTTTACAAAAAAAAAAAAAAAAAAGCATGCAAAGTACCGCTGTCACTGTGCCCAGCTGATCAATTCATGTGCCCAAATGGTAAATTATGTACTAACCAACAAGTCTTAGCTGGACGTACTTAGTGGCCGTTTGGCCATAAATTCCAAAAAATATTTGGAAAAGAGTTTTTGGAATTGAGTTGAAAAATGGTATTTGGAAGTTGAAGTTTTGTTTGGACATACTTTTCATTTGGAAAAAAATAAAATTTTGTGAGAGAAATAGTAGCTTTTTTTGAAAAACTTGAAAAAGTGCTTTAAACCACTTTTTGGTTTTTCAAAAAAAGTTTTTCAAAAAAAGTTGAAAAAGTTAGCAAGATTTCATGGACAAACACTTTTCCAAAAAATTTTTGAAAAAAAGGAAAAAATTTTGCATGGACAAACAGGTCCTTAGTAGCCGACACATTGCCATTAGACGCTCTACATTGGTTACAAACAGTAACGATTGTTCACATGGTAAGCATCCTCTATATATAATTAAGAAGTTGTGGGTTCAAGTCATAGTTAGAACAAAAAAGTAAAAAGACTAGTATTTGTTTTCGATAGAGGGGAGGAATGGGAAAAAAGTATTTATGTTGTATTACCTTTCCTAATCTCTCAAATTAAATATTGCATTTATGCAAGGATTTTATACTGAGCTTTTTTTTTTTTCAAATCTCATCAACCAAACGAGTGAACAGCCCCCAAAAATTAGTAAGTACTCCCTTTGTTCTAATTTATGAAAATATTTTTTTAATTTATTGCAAAGAAAATAATAATTTTTTATCAATAAAAATAGCTTTACTGAAACTTTTCAAATTATCCTTAATAAGAAGCTCTTATAACCACATAAATATTATTAATGTTATAGAATGATTGTGACCACAAGTTTAAAAGGTATTTCTTTTTTATATTTTGATGGTACGGGAACCCGCAGCCCCCTCTTGATGTAATAACGCATAAACCATATAGAAGAGGTAACCCGAACTAGGCAAGCCCAGCACAATAGGCTCGAATTGAGAAAGTTGTTGGCAATATATGGAGTCTGAACTCAAATCTCCCATATAAAAAATCACTTATTAAAACAATTCAGCTACCTTAACGGATTTTCCTTTCTTACATTCTATATCAAAATTTGCTCCATAATTAGAGCGAACATATTGTTATTCATCATATAGGAATGTGAAAACAACTGACAGCTCTTAGAGTAATTTTTGTAAAACATCGAAACATTAGCTAACCATACAATATGATTTTTTTGTGGTAAATTTTTAAGATATAAATCGGTTTCACCATTTATTTGGTTAAAATTTCTGTTTCTACTAATAAAAATTATTCTCTCTATCTCATTTTTTGTGAAGATCTTTCTTTTTTTGGTCAGTAGTAAAAAAATGACACATATTTATATTTAGTGATAGTTTAATTTTAGGATTTTTACACACCCATAAAATCCTAAGTATTTACCCATTCTACCCATTAAAAATTACACTACCCATAAAATTAAAAATATTTGCTCAACCTACCCATTTATAACTGTATACCTTTGTTATACCTTATGAGTGTATATCTTTATAGTATATTGTATAAATTATGGTATACAAGTCTGAATAGGTAGGATATGTAAATAGTTTATGGGTAGAGCTAGTAAATATGAAATCTATGAGTAGCGGTGGGTAAATATTTTGGTTTTAATGTGTATTTTCATAAACCTCCCTTAACTTTATGAGATAATTCAATGCACATATTTTAAAGTATTTCTTATACTTCATGTTCAGTCAACCACTTTCACACAATGCGCGACCGTGGGAGTATAAAATTGTAGAAAAAGGATACTCATAAGGGTCTGTTTGAACTTTTGGCCCCACTGAACAAAATCTTGGAAAAGAACCTTTGCTACCATTAGGCATACGCTATAGTTTTGCCTAGTAGACAAGAGCTTTGGTCGTTTTATAAGTTGCACATAATGAAGATAGTATACTTAGGTTTCAACTAATTAGAACTTACGCACAATGGATAACAAAAATTATTAAACTAATTAACACTTATGACCACGAGGACATTTTAGAAGACTTTGTTAAGTGGGGTCAAAAGACAAAACCACATCATTATATGTCCTATTTTCGTAAATCACCCATACAACAACTCTGTGTAGGAAAAAAAATGGCAGAATACATGTGTAGCCCCTTAAACTTGCCCGTTTTTTTCATTTAAACACCTCAACTTAGGATTGTACCATTTGAACACTTGAACTTGAACCAAATTGTATCTTTTGAGCACATTTTTTACAACAACAAAAAAATGCTTCAAGCGTGAGCCTCAAACGCTGCTTACATCAGCATTATTACAAATCCAAAAATGACACATCAGAAAAATAAAAAATAAAAAAACACCAACCATCAGCTTTTTCTCCCTTCTTCGTCTTCCTCCTCCCAACCCCCCCCCCCCCCCATTCTTTTCCTCCTCTATCCACCCTAAAAACTACCCACCAGCACCACACCACAAGCTTCAATATTAGGCGTTGGTGTATTGTTAAGAAGCTGCCAAGAAGATTTCAACCAATTTGCTTCCACGGCTAAAAAATTTCGAGAAGCTTTTGATAGTGCAAGTAAATGGTGACCTAGATCATTTACTCTTTTGCATCCCCACCAATTTTATCAATATATTACTAAAAGAAAACAATTGGAGTATATAAAAAGAATAGAAAAATTGCTGCTTGCTTAATAAAAATGTTAGTAAATCAGCAGGAGAAGTAGCTAGTAGAGGAAATGTTATTAAATGAGTGCTATATATTAAAATGGCAGAACGCTCAAATAGACACTCGTACTTGTCCACTTTAACCATAATGACTCTTGTACTTCAGGAAGTGTCAAACTGCCCCTCCTACTCGTTCCAAACATAACATTTAAACCCTCCCGCGCTGATGTGTCTTGTATGCTGCTTATGTGGCAACTGTGCGTGAGCCACACGCTTTTTTAGTGCGTGGAACTGTATAAATTCAGTAATAACGGCTATTTTTTGGCCTTTTTAAGGGCCTTGCACAACCAATTCATTTACCCTTCATCTTTACTTCTTTTCCTTAGTTTCTTTCAGCCTTCTTCTTTATTCCTTAGCCATGTTTGTAAGTCTTTTTTTTTTACCGAAATTCAGATTAAATGGTGGAAGACATGGAGCATCCACCATTGTGTTATTGTGGAATGATAGCGGACATGAAGACATCATGGACTATTAGAAACCCGGCAAGAAGATTTCTTGGGTGTCCAAATTATGGATTGGGTATAGGGTGTGACTTTTTCTTGTGGGTTGATCCACCTCTTAATGATCATTACAAGAATGTCATTGTAGGTCTACGCAATAGAAGGAATGTAATTGAACGCCATGAAAATGGCCAAAACCGAGGGAGGAAAGTGTGGATTGCTAGCCTTATTGCCTTCTTTATTGGAATGTTTTATGCTAAACTAATGTAATTTCTATTTTTTTGTAATGTAATTCTCTTGGTTGAATGCAATTTTACTAGCAATAGTACATTAGAATTATGGAAACAAACTGATCCAACAATGGAAGTCACACAACCACAACATAACAAAATACTTCCCTTTCATAGCAACACAACAGTTTCAAGCATAATCACAAGGAAGTTTCAATGGAGTTTAAGCAAGCTTAACAAATACCATCAACCCAAGAGTCTAAAATCAGTTCCAACTATATCTAATTGTCTTGACATAAACATAATTTGGGCAGTTTAGGCAGTTTCAAAAAGAAATAAGGAAGGAAACACTTAAAGCTTCATAGCTGCTTCATACTTGGCTTCCTTGACTGCTCTGAACCTTTCTTTGAGCCATATCTCTTTGTTGCTCAAGCTGCCTTCCAGTCACAGCATTTTTGCCTTGCCACTTGAGCCCTGGTGGTTTGAATCTACTTTCAATGTTGGTTGGAGCTGAATGCTTAACTGTTGAAGCATTGTGAATCACCCTATCCTTTACCCCAGACTGCACAAACATAACAACAACCATTAGGAGGACCAAACAGGACAATAATAGCTAGAACAACAACCATTAGGAACAAGAAATTCAAGTAGACATACTAACCCTTTCTATAATAGAACCATTAGGACCAAAGAGTACACCATAACCAGCTGATCTAGGCCTCTTAAAGCCAACATTGCCACCAGGTGTTCTAATCATGTTAGGCTTATTCACAGAACTTGATGTGGGCTGTGAACTGCTCATAGTAGTTGATGCAACAGTGGTTTGGGGGGCATTAATGGGCTGAGAACAAGTCATACCAGATGCAGCAGTAGAAGCAGCAGGTTGAGAGGACTTCTTCCTCACTGAATTAGAAGCTTTAGGTTGAGATGCCTTCTTCCTAACTGAAGTAGAAGTAGCTGCAGATCCTTGAGTGTTAGCCTGGGAAGTGGCTACACTTGTTTCAGCTTCAGAACCAGCATTACTAGCTATATTTCTCTGCCATTTAGTCACAAAAGACATGAAATTTGTCAAGTAGAAAGAAATAGTTTAAGTGTAAAACAGTGTAAGTTAGATATAATTTAAGTGTAAAAACAGTAGCAAAGAAATAGTACCAGACTTGGACACCCTTTTTTGTTATGTCCAGAAGTCTTGCAATGAGAACAAGTCATCACCCTTCCCTTTCTTGACAACTTTCCAAACTTTTTCTTAGGTTCATCTGGAGCCTTCCTCCTGTTTTTCTTTGGTCTCCCTGGCATTCTAGTGAACTCAGGTGGCTCAATTCTTGGGTTTGAAGTAGCTGGCCACATCTTCATATTTGTCATAGGTTGAATGAAATTGCTAAAGGCCTTCAAGTATGTCTCCTTCCAGTACCAGTGAGCAATGTAAGTCTCAGGCTCTACATTCCCATGATGCATTGCACTAATTGCATGTGCACATGGAATTCCCCTTAACTGCCAGGACCTACAAGAACATGTAAGGCTCCTCATATCAACAGTGTGTTGATACTTTTCATCAAGCACTTCATAACCAGCATCCCCATTGAATTTCAGCTCACATTCAGTTGCTTTTTGAGCATTCTTTCCTAGAATGTCCATTGCCATTGGAGACACATCACACCACCATTTCTCAGAAAATTCCCTAAGTTTAATCATTCTATCCATCATCTTGTGTCTTATTTCCTCTAACATGGTAATGATTGATTTGTGTCTAGCAGCCAATATCCAACTATTAAAGGTCTCACACATATTGTTCTCCACTATGTCACACTTACACCCCTATCTAAACAAAGCTCTACACCAAGTTTCCTTAGGGTACTTCACTAGATCCTCCACTATATGGTCACCTAACTTCCCCATCTCCCCTAACTCATCTTCTAACAAAACCTCAAATGAGGCTTTAGAACACCTCCAGAATTGATTTCTCCTCTCCTCACCCCTCCAATTCTGCTTCCAATTGCTCCAAATATGCCTAGCACACATTCTGTGCTCTGCATATGGCAACAAGTCCCTAACAGCCAAGATCAGTCCCTACAACAAGATATTAAACTGCTTAGATTAATAATAAATAATAACAAAAATCAAATAAATGAAAGGTAAAGTACTGAAAATAAGTCATACCTTCTGCATATCACTCATGATTGTCAATCCTTCACCTTGATTGTCAACTAGCTCCAAATCATGCATCAAACATTTAATAAACCAAGACCAAGTGTCCTTGGTTTCTTTCTCAACCACTGCCCATGCCACTGGATACATTTGATTATTTCCATCCTTTGAAATACATGACAGTAGTTCACCCTTACAAACTCCTTTCAAAAAAGCCCCATCAAAGCCAATAATCTTCCTGCACCCCTCTAACCACCCAGCTTTCAAAGCATGCAAGCAGACATATATACCCATAAACACCTCTTTTCCTGGTTCTGCCTCCTTTGATGTCCTAACACTAACTGTTGTACCAGGGTTTGTTTGCCTCAACATATCAGCATAGTCATAAAGCCTTGCAAACTCTTCCTTAAAATCACCCATGTTTTCTGTCAAGATCTGTATTTTTGCCCTTCTACAAGCAGTTTTATTGACATACAGCCCATAGTCTTTCCTAACTAGGTTCTGAATTTGCAGTAGTTTCAACTGAGGTGTCCTAATTATTGTATCTTTGTATTTCTTAGCAATCCAGGCAGCATTACAAGACTTATTTCTAAGTCTTGGGTAGCATTTATGGGCAGGGTAGTAAGTCTTAACAATAAAATTTCCAGTACTACCTTGTATGCTGCCCAATATATGCCATGGACACCCTTTCTTTGTACATGTTTCCCTAACCCTCCCCTTCTCATTAGGCTTCAACCTAAGCTGCACCTTTTTCTGAATTGAGTAGTCATGTAAGGCCTCCCTGAACTGAACTGCACTATGGAATATCATGCCAAGCTGGAAAAATATTTTTTTAGCACAAGGGTCATAAAAAACCTTGTTGCTGCTACACTTCCTAGGTGCCAACTGCCCCTCCTCATCAGATCCTACCATTTCCCCCTCACTGTCCTCACTACCAGGATCTGATGAGTCTAAATATTGCTCATCCCCACCTAATTTTCCTTCATACTTTCCCTGTTTGTTTTTATACATATCCTCAAAACCAGCATCAACCCCTACAGGTCCTACTGGTAAGGCATCAATATTAAGCTTTTGAGCCTTAAGCTTCTCTTTCTTATCATTAATCTTTAACTGCCTAACCTCTACAACCTCAGCATCTATGTCACTACCTTCAGCAGCATCCTCATCAATATCATACAAGGAATCATCACTGTCTTCACTATCAAAATCACTGTCAAAAGAAGATGAATCTGATGTCTGAAGGTGGTAAGAAGAGAAGTCATAGAACTCACCTTCAGACTCAGATATTTCAGTGTTTTCAGCAGCCCCCTTCCCCTTTTCTTTAGAAGCAGCCCCCTTCCCCTTTTCTTTAGATACAACAGCCCCCTTCCCCTTTACTTTTTTATTAAGTGGAATATTTAAGTCTTCAGTTGCCCTAGAAGGTGAAAAGACCTCACTGCCCTCAATGGGAATATCATCCCCATGTACTAAACACACCTCTACAAAGTCCCCATCATTCAAATAAGTCCCAAAATTAATCACATCATCATCATTAGCAATCAAATGATAATTACCACAATTATTAATCCTAAGAGCAAATTTGTATACATTAGAGTACCCTAATAACTTAGCCACATCAAGAAACATCATGTAGTACAACTCATCTACATCTACCCTAGTTGATGTACCATGGGGTATAGCATTGGCATACCTTGACTGTGGGTCAGCCACAAATTTACCCTGGTGAAGAAACTGTAATTTTATGAATCTAGAATCCATTTTCCTGTCCAAGAAGGAAATTAAAATTAGTTAATCATACTGCCTAATTAGTTAATATATTAGTCAAAGAAGCAGTTAAGAAAAAACATATAGATAAAGTCCTAATTAATTAAAAGCCTAATTAGTTAAAGAACAGATCATTAAACAGTCCTAATTACTTATATTCTTAATTTATTAAAGCCCTACTTAGTTTAAAAACTAATCCTTCTTCAGTCCTATTTAGTTTCTGACTAATAGTTAAAATAACAGATATATAAAGTCCTAATTAATTAACAACCTAATTAGTTAAACAATAAATTATTTAACAGTCCTAATTACTTAAATCCTAATAACAGTCCCCATCAGTCCAAATAAGTCCTAACTACTTCTAATTAAATCCTAATAACAGTCCTAATTACTTCAACATTCCTACATTCCTAATCTAAATAGGTAAAGGATGTTTAAAGTTATACAACCTGTTAACGATTGAAGAGGGATTTATAGGATGTTTAAAGTCATAAGTTTGTACAACAATAAACAATTTTAAAGGGTCCTACAAAAAGCCCTAATTTATTCACCCCAAATATTTCAAGATTCTTTAGCATCGATTTAAAAACCCTAATTTCAATAAAAATGCGATAATCAATCAAAATTCCTAATTCCTAAACATAATATGACTAAGTGATCATGCAAATCCCTAATTTTTATTACAAATCGCAGATAACAAATCAATACCTAAAGAACAAAATAAAACGGGTTTAAACCTTACCTCAAATGTTGGGAAACCTTCAAATGTTGTTAATCAAACGGGTTAAATATTCTTAATCAAACGATTATCATTTTTTTGTTGTTAATCAAACGGGTAAATTTTGTTTGGATTTGTGGTAAGTTTGATTTGGATTAGGTTAAGGCAACAGACGGGTGAATTTTCTTGCCCTTTTGGTTTACCCTTTGTCGTTTAGGTTGCCTTCTTGTTTTTACCGTGTAAAAAAATTACGTGTAATGTTCTATGGGCCACAAAACTGACGTGGACGCCACGTGGTAGCGTTTGTGCTACACGCTAAGACGGGAGGGTTTAAATGTTATGTTTGGAACGAGTAGGAGGGGCAGTTTGACACTTCCTGAAGTACAAGAGTCATTATGGTTAAAGTGGACAAGTACGAGTGTCTATTTGAGCGTTCTGCCTATTAAAATTAGAAACAACAAGATCAGAAGGTAAAGAATCAAAGCCAAAAAAAATTGATCTTTCACGATGATCCAAAAAATCTATGGCACAGTAGCAGAAATTTTTTCACTCCAAAATTTGATCTTTGTGAGGACACGGTTGCAGAGGGAGTGGAGATGATGACGGTACATGAGGTTGGAGGAGATAGCTTTTTATTTTTTAATTTTATTATATTTATTTCTTAAAAAGAAAATTATGCTTGTCACTCTCTCAAAGGAGAGTGTATTGCACATGGTGTGCCATGTCAGCAGCAAGTGTTCAAAAGATATAATATGGTACAAGTTCAAGTGTTCAAATGGTACAATCCTTAGTTTAGGTGTCTAAATGAGAAAAATTGGCAAGTTTAAGGGGCTGCACATGTATTCTGCCAAAAAAAATCTATGTCCAAACAATGTTAACTTCTAAACTATTTTTTAACAACTCCAAAACTTTCCAAAATTCAACCAAATATATCTCCAAACACTTACGTAGTTATTTTAGTGTTTGCAGGCATCAACCTTCATTTTGAATGTGCTTTGGTCATTTTGATTAAAGTTCGTGTTGTGAAAGAATATGAGCAATACAATCTAAAATCTTAAGGCAATATGGTGGAGTGACCTAGGACATTATAAATTTTTTATGAAAATTCTGACACAATTAATATGGAACAAGTGCATTATTTAACACCCTGACACAAAAAGGAGTGATTTTTTTAGAGGGATGAGAGAGAATAGGCTCAATAAGCTAATGAGTGGATCTATAGCGACATGATAGATTGATTTTTGATAGAGAAAAACCTAGAACAACTACTGTTGAACCCCAAAAATTATGCTGCCGTTTTTCTTTGTATGTAAAGATCAGAACCCTTTCAAAATGAGAATAAAATCAGTATAAATACCTGCGGCTAGGGTTTTTAGGCTGTGGGGATTTTCTTCAAATTTTCACCCCAAAATTGACATTTCACCTTTGATATAAGGGCTTGAATCGTCCATGCTTGCAAAAATTCGTACAATTCCTGCCCTTATACCAAGAGAGAAGGCCGTTGGGATCGAATCAACGCTTGGGATCAGATTCGCTTTTGAAATGGATGAACAGGATCAAAAGCTGGGGTTTGTACGAAAGAAAGAGATGGAGAAACGTGGGGGGACCATTTGGTACTAGGTTTCTTGGATTGTTGTAAGGTTTTTTGAAGAGAAATCAGGATTAAGGGGAGGGGATTAGGGTTAATCGGGTTTAGGGGATTAGGGAATTGAGGATATCTGATTAAAGAGAGGGGGTGAGTTAAAAGGGATTTGGGCCGGGTCATGGACTGAAGTGGGTCGCGCAAATGGCCTCTATTTAGGCTTTAAACGTTTTTTTTGGCCACTTTATTTAGGATAGGTTAAGGAAATCAAGAATTGCACGCGTAGGCTTAATTTAAAACTATGCTTTGCGCATTTAGCTTTCTCCTTTGAAATTAATTAATGCTTTAACTAAACTTAACTAATTAATTTGATTTAATTTAATTAACTAAATTTTATTTTAATCAATTAATTTTGACAATTGACTTTATTTAGATAAGCAGTCATTAATTTGATTTTTGGGACGAAATTGAGTGTCAACAGCTGCCCCTCTTTACCCGGAAAGGATGAAAGAGTTTTCAGGGTAAAGAAGTTGACGAGAAACCAATTTTGTCCCGATAAAACCCAGACTTTTGATTTCCAAGGACCAAAAGACGAGGCTTAAGGACATGGCCGAACTCCGGTTTCTGAGTTGCCTACATATCTCGGGCTGAAAGAGAATCAGGCCATATGTAGTTCAACGACACTTAGATATAAAGACTCGCACGATTGATAGGAAAGACGCACGAATAGGAAAGAATTCAAACTGACGCCTAATCTGAAATGAAAGATTAGGAAAGGACTTGCTTGTTCGAGTGCGATTCTTCAGATCCTTGTTGACGAGTCTAGCTCATATCAACAATTGCCCCAGTTCACTGCTAAGAAAAAGTTCCACGTTATGCTCCAAATGCTCTGAATGCTCCAAATGCTGCTGCGGTACTGCCAAAATCTGTAAAGACTTAACAAACTGTAAGCGAGCAACTGCTGATAAACTGTAATAATTGGAATGAAAAATAAATAAAGGGATAATATAAAATTGTAAATGCTGGATGTGATGCTATCCATAAGTTCTTCTTTCGACCAACTGACGAGATACTCCATCTGGAGAACCTCTAAGCTGATCATTATTCTGAAACAGTAAAACAAGACAATAAGTAAATTGAGAACGAATTTGTCGAATGCAAGGCTTTCATAAGATGAGTTGACTAACGAGACATGATATCTCGAGTCGAATCGCCTATCTCTATCATCTACTTCAATTATAACGTGCCAATATTGCAAGACAACCGGCATCGCGAAACACTCCGAAAGTGGTATTCCAGCCGACTTGTCTTAAACTATCACTAAATGCCAATATTGCAAGACAACCGACATCGCGAAACACTCCGAAAGCGGTGTTTCAGCCGACTTGTCTTAAACTATCACTAAATGCCAATATTGCAAGACAACCGACATCGCGAAACACTCCGAAAGCGGTGTTTCAGCCGACTTGTCTTAAACTATCACTAAATGCCAATATTGCAAGACAACCGACATCGCGAAACACTCCGAAAGTGGTGTTCCAGCCGACTTGTCTTAAACTATCACTAATGAAAATATTGCAAGACAACCGACATCGCGAAACACTCCGAAAGCTGTGTTCCAGCCGACTTGTCTTAAACTATCATTAAATACCAATATTGCAAGACAACCGACATCGCGAAACACTCCGAAAGCGGTGCTCCAGCCGACTTGTCTTAAACTATCAATAAATGCCAATATTGCAAGACAACCGACATCGCGAAACACTCCGAAAGCGGTGCTCCAGCCGACTTGTCTATCAATATCGCGAGGTAAATTCTATCGCAATGTTAAGATGTTGAGAAAAGAAAAGTGCCGCCTTTTCGGCAATAATCAAATGTAATGCTTAGATGCCGCAAGAGTAAATCTGAATGATCTGTCAAGCCAAATCATTTGCATTGTCAACTTGGTTGGTGTCGCTTGTATGGATAGTGGTTCAAAGTTTTGAATGCTCTCTTCAGTTCATATTGAATCTGATGTTCAAATCCTATGCGGCAAGGCGAATAATCTCCGAGAAACTGATGGTTGACCTGAAAAAGTAAAGCAAAGCATTAATTTAAAGCAAATAAAATGGCAGAATTTAAAGCAAGCGCAAAGCAAAACAGTGTGGAAATATAATTAGTGCAATAGCCATTTGATAAATCAATTAGCGAGACAATCAGACAATGATGGTCTTGAGAAGATTGTCAATAAGGCAACGCTTATTTGGCGTGATTTGAAAACATAACGCATGCCTCGGTTTCATAGCTTATTTAGAATTGAAAAACATAGAGGTAGAAATGCCGTCTGTTCGGCAATAACCCATGACGAAGCATAATGCTTTAAGTCATGAAAAGGCAATGCAACGCAATCTGCAAGACAACTTTGAATGTGCGTTCAGTAAGTTGTTCGTCCACAGTGCGAATGATCCTTTCATTGCAAGCTTTCATGTTCCTGCTCTCAAAGAAAAATTTGTTAGTTTTGGGGAGGGGTGTTTGATTTGTGCTGATTCATCTTGAATTTGCTGCTATCGCTTCCTCTTCTTCGCGAGACTTGGACTTTGAAAACCATCCTCGGAAACTTGGTTTATGAACTCAATAGTATAACTCATTTTAATATAGAGGCAAAATAAAATAATTTGATAAAATAGTAAGCAAGCAATCATTGATATGCAAGTAAAAAGTTTATAATGCATGTAAGATTCCTGCTTTAACTCAAACTCATGACATATCTCGAAACAAACTGAACGTCCTTTGCATCTGCAACTTGTGCTAATCTTGAATACTTTCAAAACTTTGTTGTTTCATCCTTGGATAAGCAAACCAATTCTTGCAAAGATCTGCCCCAGTTATGAACTTCCAAATCTTCAACTCATTTTGCAAAATTTGCCCCAGTTGATATTATTCAAATCTTCAATTTACCTTGCAAAATTGCCCCAGTTTTATCTTCCATATCTTCAAATTATCTTTGCAAAAATTGCCCCAGTTGCTTGCCTTAGGGGAGACTGAAAATTTTAATATTATAGAGTCGAGCCCTTTAAGAGCGCCTACGTATCCCTCCACGGGAATCAGACCGTGCGTAGTTCTGCTTACATAAAGATTTTTTGGGAAAGTATGGCAATCTAAGTACGGAGCCGTATCCGAATTGGAAAATCCACACATCTGCCCAGATGCATAGTTCGGCATTACATCATAAAAGATAAACAAGCCTAAAGTGTTACAATATTTTGACCGAATCCGAAGGGGATTGCCTACTTATCCTGTTGCCATTCCAGGAATCAGGTCAGAAGTAGTTCAAATTTACATAAAAGAGGAAATAGGGGAAATTCTTATATCAATGCAACCAAACTCTATATGAGTTACTACGTATCCCACCTTGGGATTCAGGTTACGCGTAGTTCGCATTACATTAAAGATTACATTCAAAATCATGCTAACTTGATTGCTTCAGACATAGTATCTTTTGACGGCATCTGCGTTGATTGCTTTTGGCCAAACTTGACCATCCATTTCAGCCAGAATCAGTGCTCCTCCGGATAAAACCCGATGAACCACATATGGACCTTGCCAATTCGGTGCGAATTTGCCCCTTGCTTCTTCTTGATTAGGAAAGATCTTCTTTAGCACTAATTGCCCCGGTTTGAAGTCTCTCACTCTCACTTTCTTGCCAAAAGACTTGATCATGCGATTTTGATAAAGTTGCCCATGACAAATTGCATTCATTCTTTTCTCATCAATAAGCATCAACTGTTCATATCTGCTCTTCACCCATTCAGCATTTTCTAACTCAGCCTCTTGAATGATTCTTAAGGAAGGAATTTCTACCTCCGCGGGTAAGACTGCTTCTGTGCCGTACACCAAAAGATAAGGAGTTGCCCCAGTTGAAGTTCTAGTGGTGGTGCGGTACCCAAGAAGTGCAAAAGGCAACTTTTCATGCCAATCTCTATAATTATCAATCATCTTGCGAAGAATACGCTTGATGTTTTTATTTGCCGCCTCAACAGCTCCATTCATTTGAGGCCGGTATGCAGTAGAGTTGCGATGAGTAATCTTGAAGTTTTCACAAGTTGCTCTCATTAAATCACTATTCAAGTTTGCACCATTGTCAGTAATGATTGATTCAGGAACTCCGAATCTGCAAATGATATTATTGCGCACAAAATCTGACACCACTTTCTTGGTTACGGACTTGTGAGAAGTTGCTTCCACCCACTTGGTGAAGTAATCAATAGCCACCAAAATAAAGCGATGTCCATTTGAAGCGGCCGGCTCAATAGGACCAATAACATCCATTCCCCAAGCGACAAAAGGCCAAGGAGAACTCATTGCATGAAGTTCAGAAGGAGGTCTTTTGATCATATCTCCGTGAATTTGACATTGATGGCATTTCTGCACAAACTGAACACAATCCGTTTCCATAGTTAGCCAAAAATAACCGGCTCTCAAGATCTTCTTTGCCAAGACAAAACCATTCATGTGCGGTCCACAAACTCCCGCATGCACTTCCACAAGCAATTTATTTGCTTCAATGGCATCCACACACCTTAAGAGTCCTAAGTCTGGGGTCCTCCTATATAGGATTTCACCGCTTAGAAAGAATTGATTTGCTAACCTCCGAATGCTCTTCTTTTGAACACTTGTTGCATTTTCAGGATAACTCCCAACCTTGAGATAATTCTTGATATCAAAATACCAAGGATGGCCATCTCGCTCTTCCTCAACTTGAAAACAATAAGCTGGCCTATCACGCAATTCAATTTCGATAGGATCAATATAATTCTTGTCAGGATGTTGGATCATGGAAGATAAAGTTGCCAAAGCATCGGCAAACTCATTTTGAAGTCTTGGAACATGCTTGAACTCAATCTTTGCAAACCTTTTGCACAATTCCTTGATACAACGCAAATAAGGAAGGATCTTTGCATTCTTGGTGTTCCACTCGCCTTGTACTTGGTGAATCAGCAAGTCGGAATCCCCAATCACTAAAAGTTCTTGAATGTTCATATCAACTGCCAGTCGAAGACCCAAAATACATGCTTCGTACTCAGCCATATTGTTAGTGCATGGAAATCTGAGCTTGGCCGAAACAGGATAATGCTGACCCGTTTCAGAAACTAAGACAGCTCCAATACCAACACCTTTGAAATTTGCTGCTCCGTCAAAGAAAAGACGCCAACCATCATATTCAGAAGAGATGTCTTCACCCAGAAACAAGACCTCTTCATCAGGAAAGTAAGTTCTCAATGGTTCATAATTGTCATCAACAGGATTTTCAGCTAAATGATCCGCCAATGCTTGTGCTTTTACCGCCTTTTGGGTGACATAAACTATGTCAAATTCACTTAACAGAATCTGCCATTTTGCTAATTTCCCCGTGGGCATTGGCTTTTGGAAGATGTACTTCAAAGGATCCATCCTCGAGATAAGATAAGTTGTATATGATGAAAGATAGTGCCTTAACCTTTGTGCGGTCCAAGTCAAGGCGCAACAAGTTCGCTCCAAGAGAGTGTACCTGGCTTCATAAGGGGTGAACTTCTTGCTTAGATAATAGATGGCTTGTTCTTTCTTCCCGGTCTTGTCATGTTGCCCCAAGACACATCCAAATGCATTTTCCGAGACAGACAAATATAAGATCAATGGCCTACCTGGTTCAGGAGGAACTAACACAGGCGGATTGGATAGATACTCCTTGATCCTATCAAAAGCCTTTTGACAATCTTCCGTCCACTCAATAACAGCATCTTTTTTCAACAACTTGATTATTGGTTCACAAATAACCGTGGATTGTGCAATGAAGCGGCTTATGTAGTTCAAGCGGCCAAGAAAGCTCATCACATCCTTCCGGCTCTTTGGAGGAGGCAAGTCTTGGATAGTCTTGATTTTAGACGGATCCAATTCTATACCCCTCCGACTTACAATAAAACCCAACATCTTACCAGCGGGAACACCAAACGCACATTTTGCAGGATTAAGCTTCAAGTTATACCGCCGAAGGCGGTTGAAGAATTTTCTCAAATCTGCCAAATGCTCTTCTTTCTTCTTTGACTTGATAACAACATCATCTACATAGACTTCAATCTCTTTGTGAATCATATCATGGAAAAGAGTTGTCATCGCTCTCATATATGTTGCCCCGGCATTCTTCAAACCGAAAGGCATAACTCTATAACAGAACACACCCCAAGGCGTGATGAAAGCGGTCTTTTCAGCGTCATCTTCATCCATTAGAATCTGGTGATAGCCAGCAAAGCAATCTACAAAAGACTGAAGCTCATGTTTTGCACAGCTATCAATAAGGATATGAATATTTGGCAATGGAAAATCATCCTTTGGACTTGCTTTGTTGAGATCACGATAATCAACACAAACTCTAACTTTGCCGTCTTTCTTGGGCACCGGCACAATATTTGCTAACCAAGTGGGATATTTGAGAGATCGAATCACCTTAGCGGTCAATTGCTTTTGCACTTCTTCCAATATTTGTTTGCTTGTGGAAGTTTTGAAGTTTCTCTTCTTTTGCTTAACAGGCGGAAATGAAGGATCAGTTGGCAACTTGTGAGTGACAAGATCGGTACTCAAACCGGGCATATCATCATAAGACCAAGCAAAGATGTCTCGATACTCGTTCAATAATTCAATATAAGCTCTTCTTTCCTCCGAGGTCAAACGAACACTGATTCTGGTTTCTCTAACATCTTCTGAAGTCCCCAAGTTGATTGACTCGGTTTCTTCCAAGTTAGGCTTTGGTTTGTTCTCAAATTGATCAACTTCTCTTGTTATTTCATCAGGAACAAAATCTTCATCAAACTCTCCCATACTCAATGCATCAGTACCAGTTTGTTCAGTTGTTTCATTATATGTCACAAGCAAAGTTTCGGCAGTTTTGTTAAGTGGAAAGCTGAAACAGAAACAAACATTAATCAAAAGCGTCAAATAAAGTAAATAATTAAAGCATAGCAAAATAATAGTAGGGGAAATGCAGTGCATTTATTTTCAAAAGTCTAGTTTTAGGGAGGCAATACATTAAAGTAAAACATGCAGAATATAAATAAGTTATTTTGAAAAGACATAAACATAAACCAACGGCAAAACACAGTTCAGGGCCTCAATCTGACTGTGATGCCAAAATAAACTAGTGAGTTCATTCACCAAGTTTCTTCCACCGGGACACAGGTCCAATTGGCCATCGGATCCTTTGCCTCAACATTCTGCACTGGTGATCCCTCAGCATAATCTTCAATAATAACATCGCATTCCAAATCATCACTCAGAAACAAATTGCTAACTCCCTCTATCAGATCCGGTATAATGACTTCCGGTGCCTTGACGAATGACTGGTACAAGGAAGGGAGGGGTTCTGGCATAGCAATGGCTGGTTTCCTCTTGGCCTTTTCGATCTCCTTTTTGGTAGGACAGTAACCCAAGCCAAAGGTACCCAGATTCTTGGGCAAGCAGATGGGTTCAGTAATGCCGTTCAGATTTGCTCCCAATCCCGAACCAGGTTTGAAACCATTTTTCAACATTTCCACAGCAATCATCTTGGGGACCCTAGGTAGGGTACCTCTTTTCGAATCATCATTAGATGCTCGAGTCACATTCATTAGCTCAACCGTGTGAAAAGTAGTTCCATCAAGCTCTGTGGCGTTGTCCACCATAGGAATCGTGGTGCTAGCATGCATGGGGCTGTTTCCCTCGCCCTTGACCACTACTTCTTCATTATCCCATATAAATTTCACACTTTGATGCAAAGTGGAAGGGACGGCTCCGGCCATGTGGATCCAAGGTCTTCCTAACAGCATATTATAGGTAGATGGGATGTCGAATACCTGAAACTCCACAGAGAAGTTCACAGGACCTATTTGCAGATCAAGATCAACTTCTCCTAAGGTGCACCTTTGAGCTCCATCAAAAGCCCTTGCTTTCACCTTGCTTTGTCTAATTTTGCCAGCATCAATTCCAAGTTCCTTCAGAGTTGCCAACGGACATATATTGAGCCCGGAACCACCATCGATCAGCACCCGCCCGACAAATTTATCCCTACATTTGACAACAATATGCAAGGCTTTGTTGTGTCCGAGACCCTCGGGTAGAAGCTCTTCTTTGAAGAAGGACACCTTGTGAGGTTCTAAGATTTGGCCAACCAAGACAGCCAAGCTCTCAACCGTGGTCTCAACAGGCACTTCTGCTTCTTTGAGCACTTTCAGCAATGCATTTCTATGTGTTTCCGAGCTCATCAGCAAAGCCATGATGGATATCCGGGAAGGAGTATTCTTTAGGTGCTCCAGAATAGAGTATTCCTTTGACTGCATTTTCCTCCAGAAGTCCTCAGCTTCGGTATCAGTCACTCTTCTTACAACGCCCTCCTTTTCCCTAAGGCCTCGACCCAACTCCTCAGGCGTATAGAATCTACCAGATCTGGTCATGCCTTGTGCAGCAGCAACAGCAACAGTTACCTTTCCACTTCCGATAGGCACTTCAGAATAGTTCCAAGGAACCCTCTTGTTATCATATTGAAGGGGTGAGGCAAGCATGACGGTGACAGTTGGCCTTGGGATACCCGCTTGCACCAGAATGGGAGCTTTAACTTGCACCGATACTTTGGCCTCGCTAGCAATCCTCACATTGCTAACGGGAACAATAGTCCCTTTCAAATCAAACTCCTCATCAAGGGAAATGACATTGACAGCATTGTTTCCATAGGTGGGAAGAGGATTATCTTGCACATTTGGTTGAGTTCCAGTAAGCTGGATAGTGCCTGATTTGATCAAAGCTTCAACTTTATCCTTGAAGGCATAACACCTTTCCACATCATGGCCCGCAGCCCCAGAATGATAAACACAATGCTTATTAACATCATACCACCTTGGAGGAGGATTTGGAGTATTGTCAGGAACAGGCTGCACAACTCCGGCGCTTCTAAGTCTTTCAAACAATTGACCATAAGATTCGGCTATAGGAGTATAGGTTTTGGGTGCTCTCCTTTCATAGCCTTGGTTAGGTCCTTGCATATTTGGACGGACAGGAGCACGAGGTTGGTAATTCTGTGGGCGAGGAGGGTATTGTTGTGGTTGTGGTGCTGGTGCTCGTGGTGGATAATAACTAGGTTGTGCTTGATAGACAGGATATGGAGCGGGAGGAATTTGATAGTGACTAGGGTAATTTGGGGGTGGTGCATTTGGGTAAGGAGAAGGAACATTTGGGTAATGAGGAGGTGCATTTGGGTAATGAGGAGGTGCATTTGGGTAATGAGGAGGGGCGTTTTGGTAAGTAGGGTAGGCTGGTGGATTATCGAAGTTCAACCTCCTAGCCGGGCGGCGGTCAATGTCTGCGGCAACAGCTGTGACTTCTTCCCTCTTCTCTTTTCTTCTAGAATTGTTCGGGTTGGATTGAGCATTTTGAGCACTTGACTTCATTTCAGCAAAGCTCACAATCCGACCGGATTTGATGCCTTCTTCCACCATCTCCCCCATTGTGAGAAGTTCAGCATAAGGTGCACCCATCATAGGAAGCATATGCATGTAATAGGAATCGTCTTGAGCACGAATAAAGTACTTCACCATATCCCTCTCAGTCATCGGGGGTTGCACCCGTGCAGCCTGTTCACGCCACCTCAAGGCGTATTCCCTAAAAGTTTCTGTTGGTTTCTTCTTCAAATTGGCCAAGGTTATGAGGTCAGGGACCATCGCCACATTGTATTCAAACTGCTTTGTGAAGTCACCAGCTATATCATCAAACTCGTGCCATTTGCTTATGTCTTGTCTGGCAAACCATTCAGCAGCAATACCTTCCAGACTATGGCTAAAGTAAGCCATCAAAAGTTCTTCTTTGCCTCCCGCCGCTCTCATTCTGTTGAGGTACTTGGTTAAATGAGCAAATAGGTCACCATGACCATCATACATGTCAAACTTCGGCACTTTAAAACCGGGGGGAGGAGTGATGTCCGGGAATAGATAAAGACTGCGGTATGAAGTGCTTTGCCGTTTCTTAGTCACCTGCAAGTCCTTAATAGATTGTTGCATGACTTTCATTGCTTGGATTATCTCATCTTGTTCGCTTGTCTTTCCCTGTTTTTCCACAGTTGTGGGCATTTCATTCTGTGGCGGATAGTCTGTGAAGTCCACATTCTTCCCATTAGGGTCATGCTCATAATATAACGCCTCGGGATATCCCGGCCTTGGATCATTGGCGTTTGGAGGAGCAACGGCTACAGGAATGGGTGCTTGAGATTGTGGAGGACGGGGAGTGTCTTTAGCAGGCAAATATTGGTAGTGAGGAGGAGTGGGGTCGTTAGGATATGGATAATATGAAGGATAGCCAGCGGGTTGGGTATTTTGTTGAGCGGGCGGGGTATTTTGACTAACTTGTGGGCGATTTAGTGGTGGTGGTGTTTGATTAACTGGGTTGTTTTGATATGCGGGTACATTGTGAACAGGATTGGCATTTGAAGGTACGTTTTGAGGGGCTTGCCCTTTAACTGTTGCTAACTCATCACTCAGCATCTGTATCTGCTTAGTCAGATTTAGAATAAGGTCATCTTGAGCAAGGATGATATTTCCCCTCGAGGATCCAGGAGTTTCAAGAGTCTTATCATTGAGAACGGGAGGCTGATCATCGCTACCAGACATTTTGTCGAATTCTGAAGTGTATATCAATGTGCAGAGAAAAGTCTTTGGATCAGCTCAATCAGCACAAACCAAACCTCTGTTTTGGGAATAAACAAAACAAAAGAAAAATTCAAAAGGTAACGGTGTTAGTTTGCATGTTGTTGGTAAAATTTTGCATACAATCACATAGCGCGCGTCACGTAGCGCTTTTGCATTTTAAACGAGCGATAAATTAAGGCATGTGGCAAACACAAGTAAGGTGCGTAGAATAAAAAATACAAACGCGTCCTACCCTGTAAGGTGCCTCTTTGTGCTAGAGGTAAGCCTAATCGCGCAAATAAATGATAACGAAAAACAGTCACAACCATTTTTGAGCAATTCAAATTTAGAGTAAGACATTTCATTAAATAGATAAAACTGATACAAAATTGTCTTTCATAACATAACATCATACTTTCATCCTCTTCTTTTCTCTTTTCTTTTCTTTTCATCTTTCTCTTTTCTTCTTTTTTTTTTTCTTCTTTTCTTCTTCTCTCTTTTTTTTTTTCATACATAATCCTTACATAGCAAATGAAAAATACAATAAGCATAAAGACATAATTGAAAATACATCAAAACTAAAATAAAGCCGCCACTCTGCCAATCAACTGCATCATGCTGGTACAGGTGCCTTGTTGTGACTGAATCCCGCCTTCTTTGCTTCATCTTCATCGTCAGGTCTGCATCATTGTAATCAACTTCCTTCATTCTTCCTGCCTTCCTTTCCCTTTTCTTTTCTTTTTCTCTCTTCTTTTTCTTCTTTTTCAATGTTTTCTCTTTTTCTTTTTTTTTTTTCAATATATCATCATTACATAGTAAATGAAAATACAACATAAGCATAATAAAAAGTACATCAAAAGTAAATAAATGAACTGCTATTTGTCCAAATTCTGCATCATGTTTCTGCTTGCTTCATCTTCTTGCTTGTTGGAGCGGATGTTTCATCATGACTGGTTTCTGCTCTTGCATGTTTCATTTTCTTCGTCATGTCGGTGTCTTCATAGCCAGCTCTTCCTGGAGGACTGGGACCTAAGCGCCGCTCTTCTCTGATCCAAGCGAGATATTCTGGTGTACAGCTCTGGTGCCTCTCTGACACTTCTACCGGACGTAGATTCCTCCAAACAGTGCAAATCTCCTCCTTTCTTGGTATCCCTCCCTTTAACATGAAAGTAACTTCCGACGTTGACATGTCGGCACAGAGAGGAATAACCTGTTCTATCCCAAATTGACGAAGGACCCTCAAAGGTGCATAAGGTTGGAGCCCGGTTAAACCGGCCAATTCAATATAATACTGCCTAGGGGTTCTCAGTACGGTTTCTCCATTAGGAACATAGCTAAGCGTCCACATCACTTCTTTATCAGTAAGGTGAGCCAATAAATCAAACCAACCCTGAAAACTTTTTGGTTTTTCGAATCTCTTCGTTCTGTTATTCTGGGTAACAATGGGATTCACCGTTCCCCTAAGATCTCCCACATAAAATATATCTACTCTACGATCTTCACGACGACATACTTGCTCTATTGCCCATACCTGGAGGAGAAGGTTGCAACCTTGAAAGTATTTTGAACCTCGCCTGCATTCATTCAAAGCTCGATACATCTCTGCCAGAATCATTGGGACTATAGTGGTAGATTTGTTCCCGTCAATTCCATCAAACATTACATGGACTACAGAACCGATACATGTTCTGATATGTCCTTCTTCTTCAGGGAAGACTATAGCACCCAGAAAGGCAACAACAAAAGCTCTCACACGCCTTTCTTCCCAAGTCTCTTTACTACAAGCAAACTCTGGCCCGAAATCACGGTGACCCCATCTGTTTCCAAACCTTGTATACAAATAATCTAAATGAACCCAGTCATTATCGATACAACCCAACCTGTTGTCTCTCTTTAACCCCAGCTTCTGCTGAAATTTCTTTCCCCCATGATATGTTGGGAAAATCATTTCTCTGCCCTGACACTTTAAACCAGTTATCCCAACTATCTCCCCTAGAGTGGGTGTCAGCTCGAAGTCTTTGAACTTAAACACGGCTCGTGTGGGACACCAAAACGGGACAAGAGCCTGAACCAAATCGCGATTTGGGGTGACATAATAGAGCAAGTCCACCATTCTGCCTAGTTTTCCCTCAAGTACTGCCGTCTCTTGCTTAGTAAAGCTTTCCCACCACATTTTCAACTTCTTTGGGATTTCGGTAACCATGTAGATTTTGTCAA
Organism: Petunia axillaris subsp. axillaris; assembly: GCA_029990575.1. Taxonomy (NCBI): domain Eukaryota; kingdom Viridiplantae; phylum Streptophyta; class Magnoliopsida; order Solanales; family Solanaceae; genus Petunia; species Petunia axillaris. Next base: position 164,046,574 of record JARKNS010000003.1, read on the forward strand.
ATTGTTGTTCCATTCTTTAACCTATAAGACAAGGAAAACAAAGTTTCTAAATTTAATTATGCTCAAAATTCAGCTGGGACTGGAGATTCGTTATCACAAAACACATAGTATGCGGGTCGTTGGGTCGCAATGACCTGTCGACATAAGGGCGGTTTCCTAACTATGGAGGCGGTACCAAGGACCGGGTCCAGACTAAGGTATAAATGCATGCATGCTCCTAAAGCTCATTCTAAGAGTGGGTTAACGGTTGAGGCTAACAGGTGAGTGGCAAGCGGTCTCGCAGTCGAATTACTCCCACGACAACCGCCGGTGTACCAACTCGTCAGAGGGTTCTTTAGTGGAAGAAAGTGCGGGTACGCATGAGCGTACCTCACGGATATTTGGGGTGAAAATGCAAGAGGTTCCCAGGAGTGGGGGAAGTATGAACGGAATGCCAGTTTATATGTGCGCAAATAGGGGTGTAGTGACATGCTTTCGTGACACACAGCAATCAATTAGATTAATCTAAGCATGCTTGCAAATAGACAATAGATATAATCATGCTGGTTACGACAATAACTGAATAAGCTACGCATACTAATATCGGCATACAATTCAAACAATACAAATAATTAAATTCGTGAAAGCCTTTTGGTTAGAACCATTTTTGTTGTCCCCAGCGGAGTCGCCACGCTGTTGAACCCCAAAAATTATGCTGCCGTTTTTCTTTGTATGTAAAGATCAGAACCCTTTCAAAATGAGAATAAAATCAGTATAAATACCTGCGGCTAGGGTTTTTAGGCTGTGGGGATTTTCTTCAAATTTTCACCCCAAAATTGACATTTCACCTTTGATATAAGGGCTTGAATCGTCCATGCTTGCAAAAATTCGTACAATTCCTGCCCTTATACCAAGAGAGAAGGCCGTTGGGATCGAATCAACGCTTGGGATCAGATTCGCTTTTGAAATGGATGAACAGGATCAAAAGCTGGGGTTTGTACGAAAGAAAGAGATGGAGAAACGTGGGGGGACCATTTGGTACTAGGTTTCTTGGATTGTTGTAAGGTTTTTTGAAGAGAAATCAGGATTAAGGGGAGGGGATTAGGGTTAATCGGGTTTAGGGGATTAGGGAATTGAGGATATCTGATTAAAGAGAGGGGGTGAGTTAAAAGGGATTTGGGCCGGGTCATGGACTGAAGTGGGTCGCGCAAATGGCCTCTATTTAGGCTTTAAACGTTTTTTTTGGCCACTTTATTTAGGATAGGTTAAGGAAATCAAGAATTGCACGCGTAGGCTTAATTTAAAACTATGCTTTGCGCATTTAGCTTTCTCCTTTGAAATTAATTAATGCTTTAACTAAACTTAACTAATTAATTTGATTTAATTTAATTAACTAAATTTTATTTTAATCAATTAATTTTGACAATTGACTTTATTTAGATAAGCAGTCATTAATTTGATTTTTGGGACGAAATTGAGTGTCAACAACTACACAGACTGATTTGAGAAAGAGAGGGGCAGGGGGGCCTCGAAAAAGAGGACACGGGGAGAGCGGTCGCACATGGTCGCACTAAATTTTGACTTTGATACCGTGTGAAATAATCTGAACATCCAACCAAAACTTTAAGGCAATAGGTGGAGTGGCTCAGGGCACTATAAACTCCTTTGAGAACTATTAACTAATATGGACCGGTGTATTCTTTAACATATGCATCATTTATGTGTTTTGTAAGCTTGAACACGAGTTCACGGTTGAAATTTATGCAAAAATAATCCAGACATTTAAGTTGTGATGAGAGTGCAAAAGGGTTTGTGTAATTTTGATGAGTAGTCATTTTTACACGCCATAAGTGAATTTCGTCCATCATTTCACAATTCATTGAGAAATAGTCAAATTACTTTCCCGGACACTTACAGCCTCTTAGAGTTAAAACAGCACCCAAACTAGACAAAAATGTGGGGTTTTATTCAAAGTTTCAGCAAAAATCATAATTTTATGTTCAAAGTCCCAGTATTTTATATTGAAATTTATATTCAAAAAGACCCAATATAAAATACTGGGACTTTCAATATTTTTTATACCTTGATTTTTAGAATCTGGCTACTTTTCAACAAATTTGTGCTGCGGACTATTGCTCAACTAACGCAGTCAAAAGTGACTCATATGCTAAAATATGAAGAGTGTATCCTAGTCTCATAATTTCCCGAAGATGGGCCTGCATGAAGTCATGGCCCAGTTGGAGGAGGATTATTTTGAGAATATAGCCAAATGCCATGATCCATATTCTTAACAATAGCAACTGCAAAATCAAGCAGGGGAAAGAAGAAGGAAGAAACAGAATGGGATTGAGATGGATAGAAGCAGTACTTCCACTAGGAATCATAGCTGGTATGCTTTGTGTTATGGGTAATGTTCAGTATTTCATCCACAAAGCCGCTCATGGCCGGGTAACCCCCTTTTCCTCAGATCCGAGATTTCATCTTTTTTATTTCATTTGATCACGGGTTCGAGTCGTGGAAACAGCCGCTGATACTTGCATTAGGGTAGGCTTCATATATCACACCCATCAACTGGTGCGGCCCTTCCTGACCTGTGTGAATGCGGGATGCTTTGGGCACCGGTCTGACCTGTGTGAATGCGGGATGCTTTGGGCACCGGGCTGTTCATTTGGGTTTTCTTTATCATTCTTTTTGCATCATATTTTAACACCCAATTCGTATTTTTGATTAAAAATTCAATCTTTGGTATAAAATTTCATCTTTTTTCCCTTTTGGTCACGGGTTCGACACATGGAAACAGCCACTTATGTTTGTATAGGCTTAGGCTGTGTGCATCACACCTTTAGGGTGTGGCCCTTTTCCGAACCCTCCTTGAATGTGGGATGCTTTGTGCAACGGGTTGTACATTTGGGTTTTGTTTATCATTCTTTTTGCATCATATTTTAACACCCAATCCGTATTTTGATTAAAAATTGAATCTTGGTGTTTAATTTTGCAGCCAAAGCATATTGGGAATGATGTGTGGGATGTTGCAATGGAAAGGAGAGACAAGAAAATGATGGAGATGCTTGCTTCTCCTTCTTCTTCTTCGTCTTAGGCTTTGATTAAATGGTAATCTATTCGTATTCTTTGGATGGTAATAGAGTCTTAGGGTATTTTTATGTTTTGTCAATTGTGTTATTGAATTTGTTTATTTTTTGGATTAAATTTTGGCAAAGGGTGAGTTGTTATGATGCAATTTCGTGCTTGAGCTTGTTTATAAGCTCATCATAAGTGATTAAGTAAGTAGGCTGATATAACAACTAAATAAATCCTCGTTGACCATGTTTTTCCACTTAAGCTATATCTATTATGAGGATTCATCATGAATTGCAAAGTTTTATGTTGGTTGTCAGCTTACCGCAACCCTCCTCCTTTTCTGGGCTTGGGACCTCCAATGTAAGCAAACTCAAACAAGGTGGAGTTTAATTAGATTGATACACCAATAAAAGAAAAAGGAAGAAGATCAACTTAGTCTCGTTGCAATTTCGCAATTTTTTTTTTTTAATTGGTGCTTCTTTAGCCTCAGCTTGAAAAGCAATAGTTTTCCACTGGATGAAAAAACATTTTGTAGGTTAATTATGATAACATTTTGTAGGTTAATTGTATTCCCATGTGATTTCTGATTCACCTATAAGCTACTAGATTTATCAACTACAAAAATGATTTTCTTTTGCTTAAGTCAACACTTGGCATTTAGCAATAGTGGATTTTTGTTATAGTATCCTACTTTCTCATGATTAATGGATACCCCAAAGCAGGGATAGAGAATCTAGATGGTTAATGTCCTCTCCATTTGTTTTAACCTAGGCAGTGAATGTTTCTAGCCCCCATGAATGACCAAGGCAGGTTTCTCACTTGCATCATGGTGAAGATACTATCCTTTTCATTTTTGGTGATGTCGATGGGTTAATGTTGACGAATTAAATCGTATAGCCTTTCCAAGATCACAAAGATCGGCATCGACCCGTCCATTAATTTTGATAATTGGAGCTGTATGTAGCACTTATAATGTCCGTGACTCATTTTAGGGTTATTTATGGGGCTATGGAAACTTGGTTGCCTTCTGGCATCTAATAGTTTATAGATTCTATGGAAGTGCTATTTTAGATATGTGGTGCCGTTTCTTCTTTGATGTGGTGAGGCAGAGTTATTAGAACCAAACTCGAGCAAACCTCCTTGTTTAGCAGTTGTGTCTTTTTAAGTTTTCAAAAGAATCCTGATCAGAAACCTTCGAAGATTCTGTGCTTAATTGGTCAGTTATTATGCAAATGAGTCAAGGAAATTTGGAGTGATGGTTCTAGTAGGTTAGTGGTTAGTTAGCAAGTCTAAAGAGGGAGGGTTTTAACCAAAATATAGTTGGATGCAATTGTTGGCACTAATGTCTTTATTCAATTCGTATAAGTTCAGTTTCTGGTAATGTCAGGCTCAGTGAAATTAAAAGCGCGCTTAAAGCCCTGAAGCGAGGCTCTCAAAAGCCTTTGCGCTTCGCTTCACCCCAGGCGAGGCCCACTTTTTTGAAAAAAATTATGTTTTTTATTTATTTATTTTTTGGAAAAAAAAAAGAAGCTGTCAAACAGTCTTTGAGTCTGCTACAATTCCCTAAGCCTCAAAACATGGAAAGAAGTTAATTAAGGGAAGAAATCAAGAGTTGCAAAAAATAAAATGAAAAAGAGAAGAGAAGTATAAGAAGGCAGAGGCAGACGAGCAGAAATTCTTATAAATAATGCTTCAAGCTCTCGAGCTCCACCTAGTCACCTAGAAAGAAGATGAGATTGATTTTGATGGGTCAAAGGAAGAAGAGATTGGAGGATATATATATATATTAAAGTTTCTTCATATTGCGCTTTTTTCACTAAAGCCCACGCTTTTAGTGCGCTTTAAGCCCCAATGGATCCTTATCGCTTTTTTGCGCTTCTCGCTTTTCACAACACTGGTCAGGCTTTTTGAAGACATGTAGTGTGATAGTTAGTATGACCTCTTACTGAATCATATCTCGGGACAAATCCATCATATCTGTGGGCTTAGTTACCCTTATTTACCCTTAACCGCAACCCCATCTGATTCACAATGGGCATGTGAAACATTTTATGTCAACAAGAGAGCTGAACAAACAAGAGGTAAACTGTCTATGATTAGATACCTTCATCATTGTCCGGACATGCTATCATTTTTTACTTGTATGTCTCAAAAATGATATTAAGTTTGTAGATCTTGAAGTCCAGGAGAAGGCTAGGCTCTACTGACAAATTTCTCGTATTGTTGAACATAGAATGTGGAGGGGGTTCTAGTTGTTTCATTCTTTACCTTAGCTTATCAAAACTGAAATAGTAGACGCCGATATGGTTTAGCTCATGTTAGGCACTTTCCTGTTATTCTCTGGACCATGGGGTTTCTTTTTGGCGGGTCAAAGCTCTGGCCTTTCCAATTTTCCTCTGTCAATTTCCATTAAGTATCCTTTCCAATTTTTCTTTGTCAATTTCCAAGCTTCTCCATCAATTTCAGAATTTTCTTCCAAGTACTACAGCCTTCATTTCGTATTGGAATCATCCTTGGACATTTCTTCATCGTCACAAACTTGTGTGTTATGAAGCAAGAGGGGCGAGTTAGAGGACATGGTGGCTTTTGATGTGTGGCCAAAATGCACGGTGTTCAATTACGTAAAAGTCATAGGGCTAGATGGCCGAGCAAATGGCTAACAGATTTTGTCTGCAAGGCAGGTTGAGGACCATGTGAGATGTGACAATTGGGCGAGTGAAATAATGTTGTTAAAGGGAAATGTGCCAGTAGTAGCAGGCAGGCCCGAAGTTGGTTAGGATATCTCTCTATCTTATTCTCTCTCTCTCTCTCTCTCTTTTTCTCACGCCCTTCTCCTTGGTTACTGTTTTATCTCGTTTCCTGTAGTTTCCTTCATTTGTAATTTGGTTCTTCACTACTGCAATCAATTCCTCTTTTGGCGACTCGGTGTGTTGAACTTGGGACGTTGTTCCATTCTGAATCACTTAACTGATATGAGCCCTTTGTAAAGGCAATGAGCTGACAGTCGAGGCGTATCGAATTACAAGTCCTGGCTGCCTTGCCCCATTTCACCAAATTAATACAAGCTGAAACCCCCTATGATAGTTGTCTTATCGGAATTCTGTTGTTTACTGAATGACATAGTACATCAATATTTAAGCACTCCATTAAGAAAGCTACTGAAGACAATTTATCCGGAAAAAAGGAAAAGAATCAAACTCTTCTTCATTTGTTTGTTTTATTTCTGGGCAGCATGAAAATGCATGTTTGACACTGAAATAGACAGATTGTATGAGCTGATAATGCATGCAACTTTGTTGTTTTTAAGTTGTCATATCATATACTTACGTATATCTTCACTGTCATGCTAGTTTACATTTGGACTTGTGTGAAATTCATTGTCATGCTAGAATTTGAGGTGGCTCTTTTCTTACTTGCAAAATATTTGGCAAGAATGTAAGTTGCTTTGGTTAAGATGACAACTAACTGTTATGATATATCGATATTCATCAAACTCTGTACTTATATCGTACATTGTCTTGTGACATTGCAGGAAACCTGTGTTCTGGAATAAAAGTCGTAGATGCTCTCCTTGGTTGAGATCACGTGCGAAGTACTTTTGCATCGTGTTTCTTGCTTTTCCTGTTGATGATTTTTCGTGGCCTATGAGCTTTATAACAATGAAAATGTTATTCAGAATATGCTGGTTTGTATTGTTGTGAAGCATTTTAGTCCCGCTTTATTGAGTCTGAGGTGCAGTTGTTGGTCTAAATTTGCACTACCCACTTAAAAAGAGGGATTGACTGGTACTTCTTTTGTTCAACCATTCAACCGAAACTTCTGAAATTTATATCTGGCATGTTTTCTTTAAATTTACAACTTGCGCACCCCCTCACACCTCAACTGTTTCATTGGGCATTTTCCTTGTTATTTCTAACTGTCGCAACAATCTAAAACTTTGTAGCACAAGTTGCTTATTTCAAGCATATGCAGTATGCTAGATCACCCGAACAATCCGACTTTGCAGTAGCATACAGACCAAACAAACCTATATCTTCACAGTTAGTACAATTGATTAATGAACAATGAAAGATTGAGAATATGCATACGAGGCCATTGACAAACTTATCAAACTTATGAGGACCCCAAGATAATCGTTCGACCTCATACTAATTGCAACTCAAAATAGTTGATGTGAACAGACAATTTTATCTCGCTACTTGAATAATACAAGTCAGCGCTCTAAAAAGTGCTCCCCGAGCCTGTACATAATCCATATATCAGCCATCAAGATGTTTTTTTTATTAAACAATGATAACCTACCAGCGATCAAGAGATTGCAATTTTTAGCGTCTTGCTTGTGTTCCAAACTGTGTCCAGATCTAAAACTTGAGAGTCCTCAACTATACTCACAAACCCATTAAGCTTGTTCTTTTTCCCACCGTGCATATCTTAGTACCCCACAAGTAATTCAATCTCCAGTATTCTCTCTGCTTCACTTTCTTTGCTTCTGATTCCTCATTGGCATTTAAGGTATTCTAACCATTTCAGTTTGTAGCAAACTCAAGTTTTCATGAAATTAGTTTGTGAGCTTTCATTCAGGTCAACAAAGTCAGGCTTCTATCGCGAAGCTTGATACTTTTTAATTGGATTTTTATTCCTCTAATTCCTTTCGGTCCTGCTATGTTATTGATACAGTTAAAAAATTAGGGTATGCAATACAGTTAAAAAAATTAGGGTATGCAAGGGTTATATACAAAAGCATAGCTACGTATATAAAAGCAGCAAATAAGACACATTGTCATCTTGACAGAATGTTCTCCTTTAACTAATCTTTCACTTCCCTGAAAGGGAGTTCCTCCGGTGAAAACAACAATATCAAATTGCTGCAATGGATAACAATATCAAATTGCTGCAATGGATGAGTCTCATCAACTGAGACTCCTAGCTGCGCAACATTACAGAAAGTTGTGTGGCGCACAAAATCTGATCACAACGTGATAACTTCAACAAATGATTTGCCAAGTTCTCCACATGAGGTAACACTGCCTGAGGACAGCCGCTCGTGACAATAGCAACGAAGAATAAAGATCGTAGGATTGTATCATCAGTGACGACCACATGGTTCTCTCCTATTTGTGAACAAGCTTTTAGGATCAATTTCGACATACCACCAATGCTTGAGTGGAATATCGTACAGTTTATGTCCGGCCAAAGCAACAAAATCCTTGAGGAGTAATCCGGCCAATCCGTCCGAGCTATCCTAAATCTCTTTTCAATACCCGGGTCAAGGTGCGAGAGAAATTTGGAACATTGCAGGTGCGAGAGAAATTTGGAACATTGCACCCATTTATGTTACCCGGGTCAAGGTGCAAGACAAATTTAGAACATTGCATCCATTTATGTTATTAATTCGTCAGTGAACAAGAATTCTTTTCTAGATGAAAATATGTTTTAGATTGAAGAATGTTTTCTAAGTAACATCACTAACACAAACGTTTTCTATGAGAACCAATCACAATGTACTGGTATACTCTCGGTTTAGTATTAATATAAGTATCCATTTTAGCAAAACAAAACTCCAATTTTTGATATTTAAAGATAGCTCGACAAGGCTGCTAAATGATCTTGTCTTTTTGACATTCATGTATAATTTCTTTCACAAGATTAATTTTCATAAAATTATAGATACGTATATGTCCATGTGTGATATATTTTACGAATAAAAAGTATTTAAGACCAATTGATACAAAATCTCGAACTGAGATTGAGTTTCTTCTATCGTGAAACTAATCGTAAGAGAATATGTAACTAATGGTAGTAGTACCAGTAAGTAGTAAATCGAATTAAACCATGAACGGTAGCTTAATTGATGTAGCAAGCCTCAAGTGCACATCAGGTCGTGTACATCTTCAAGTGACGGAAAGCTTGTTTGGCTAAGCTTCTGATAATTATTTATTTTCAAAAACGTTTTTTTTTTCCGAAGTGCTGATCGTAAAAGTATTTCTAAAGGGTAGTAGTTTGTGTTTGACCTACTTATTTGAGAAGCACTTTTGTTAATAGTAAGTGTTGAGTAGTAATTTGTATTTGGCCAAACTTTTAAAAAAATATTTTTTAGTATTAATTCACGAGTAAAGACATATAAGGATTCGCTTTATAGTTATTAATAAAATGAATGATTTTAAATATTTATTATCAAAGACTATATTTACATTTTTTATTTAAATAATTTTTTTAAAAGAACAATATTTATAATTGAATATTCAAAATTGATACCTTAAATAAAGATGCAATTTGATTCAAAGCTCCTAAGTCCTAACAATAATGATGTAGGTGTGTGTAAAAGAACAAAAAAAGGTACTATTTACATATTATAATTATTAGTCAAAATAAATAGTGGTAATTAGGTAAATAAGTATTTTTGGTAAGGGTTTTAGAATGATAAAAACTGAAAATGCTTCAGCTTTTTAGAAAAAACTATTTTTTACCGCTTTTTCCCTCACAACAAAAAAACAGTTTTTGCACTTATTTTTTTCTTAGAAGTTTGGCCAAATACTTCAATCTTTCAAAATAAACATGTTTTTTTTTATAGAAAATAGGCACTTTTGGCTCTCTAGACCCATGAAATAGAGGCCTAGGGCACCATAGAGAAGTAGGAAAAATATCTTGAAGTCTAGAAACTTTATCAAGCCTGCAACCAAAAAACTGACCAGCTTTAATATATGTTATAGCTTGAATTTTGGTTTCTATGTTAGAATTATTTATTAAATATTAGAATTAACATTAACTTATTCGGTTTTACCAAAACGGCCTAATCGTAAATAGTTGGTGGACAATATACGTGTCACATATTTGTGGATTCTATGATGGACTTGTATTGTTTCTTGTATGGGCTATTTACAAATATATACAACCCTAACACCAAAATTACAAAAAAAAATAACAACATTATTTCCATTTACAAAAAATAACAACATTTTTTACACACTATATACAAAAACCAACAAAACTAACAAATTAGGGTTTATTCCTCCTTCTTCCTACTGCCCCTCCCACTGCTACCACCCCAGGCAGCGGCGCCGCCTAGTCACCGCCAGCCGCCAGTCGCCGGAATTTTTTTTTTTTAATTTTTTTGTAGATCTGGTGTATTTTCACTGTATGGACAGTGTATACATTATGCATACAGTGAAAATACAGTAGATACACACACATACACCTATTGTATGTTTGTATATTCTCTGTATGGGCACTGTATGGACAGTGTATATGTGTTGATTCAACGGACATACACGCTAAAACAAATCATTACGTGTTGTGTATTTATTGTATGACAAGTGTATATTCATTGTATGTCCAGTGTATATTCACTGTATATACAGTGCATACACCGCACATACAATGGAAATACGCATGACATACATTCCATACAGTCCACAAACGCCAATCATACACCCCAACCACCGTGGTTCCGCCATTTCCCACCGGAAATTCAAAAAAGAAAAAAAAAGGAAAAAGCAACCAACAATGGCCTATAACAGACCGGACATCGTCGACGACGGGGAGCCACCGGAGCTCCGTCGTCGACTATACAGATCCACAACAGAAGCACATTACATCCACAACGGAAGCACAACAGAAGCACAGCAACGCCACTGCAGCAGCGATGGTTCAGATCTAGGGAACGGCGGAAGGAGACGGAGAAGGAGGCCGGAAAAAAAAAAAACGATGCAGCTGCGCCGCTGTAGCAGCTGCGACGCCGTAGTGAAAACGACGGGGCAACGCTGGGGATGGGGGAGGCGGGACGACGACTGGGGTGGGGGCGGCGGCGACGACTGGCCGGAAAAACAGTTGGGGGGTGGGGGAGGCGGGGAAAGAGAGAGTGGAGAGAAGAGAGAAAAAAGAGATTAGGGTTTTGGGTTAGAAAGAGAAGGAAAAATGATAATATGGTAAATGTCGTTATGTTGTGTAATTTTTCAATAATGTCGGTATTTTTTGTAATTTAAGTACTTAATGCGTCAATTAGCGTAAAAATATCTTCTTGTATTAGGTGTGGGCTAACTGTAGTGTATGCCTATTGATAGACCCGTTGGCCTATTATAGGTGGACCCATTAGGTTAAGGCTCTTAAGCCTATGTATATATATGAGGCTAGGTCTCCTCTCCTGACTTAACCTGTTGTAGACAACTTCTTATTAAGCTGTCACTTCACATAAGCACAAGGAGATGAAACACTTGGCCTTTACTCGTCACCAATATTGTATTGTCATGGCAGATAAAAGTATGCCAGGTGTTCTTGATTTATGTGATTATATGTATGTTTTTATAATTAATTCAACAATTGGTATCAAAGCAAATTACACAGTTGTAGAATTCTACATCATTCATGTGAGATAAATTATCTTTAACTAAAACTATTGTGAACTATGTTATTAAATTTGAGTTACGCTGCTATTGTTGTTTTGTTATGGTGCGTGGCTACCTGTTAACAAAATTGAGATCATGTTAGTAAGTTACCCTAATATGTTGTGTGTGTACTAATTACAATCTAAAGATAAAGAGGATTCTGCCTAGCAATACGGCGCATGGTCGTTTATGGTGGAAACAACGTGTTTAACTTGAAATTGAAAACAGAGAGTAGCTAAGTCTTAATATTAAATTATTATTTGAGAGAAGGTCAATTTTATATTATTTTATTACTATATTATTGATTGTTTAAGATCAAGTTTTGTTTTTCATGATATAATATGTTCATGAACTTTAAAGTTCCCACTGTTATGAAATAAGTGAGTGCTTTCTGTCATAGTTGGCCCCTATGTGAATTTGATTTGTCAAAATTCAGTTGTTTTCGTTTCATCCTGAATATTGTTTCCATCTTTTAGTTAATTGTTCATCATTCTTAAATAATTAAATCAGCTATTCCAATATTAATTAAAGTAGCACTTTGGGAAAAAGAGGCACTGTGACGAAGAGGTGACTCGATTAAGAATTAATAAATGTCGGACCATAATGACTTTGTGTATACATATTGTGAAGTATGTGCTAGGCAATGTCATATGTAATCCCGGGGATTGAATTTGTTTTGTGAATTGAGATAAATAATGTGCACCAAAGTGACCGTTTTATCTTGACTTATGAGACTTACTAATTCAATGTTGGGAGGATATCACTAGGTTATAACATACAATGGCCTGCCCAAAAGTGATTTATTGTGTATTGTAATTTGGTGTTTGATGAGCCAATTATATGAGAATATTATGATTTAGTGAATCTGTCTGCCCAAAGGGGATAGGTTTCTAATATTGAATATTTTCTTGCCCTGCCCAAATGGGGGCTATGGTCGTTGCTGTTGGACTCGTCGTTGTGATAATATTATCTTATGCCTTGCTAATAAAATCCCATTCATGTTATGCTATGTACAGTTACTATTACGTTGAACAACAACAATGCTGAAGTTGTGATCCTGTCGGGGTCTAACTTTAAGAGATGGAAGGAGGATCTTGATTTTGCTTTAGGCATGGCCGACATAAATCAAGCTTTGTGCGAAAAGGAGCCACCAACTCTCACTGCTACTAGCACTGCTGCTCAAAAGGAAAATTATGCTAAGTGGGAGAAATCTAATAGGCTATGCATCCTTACTTTTAAGAGAACGATTGTTGAGCATCTCAAGAGCGGGTTGCCTGAAACTACCAATGCTAAGGAGTTTCTTGCCTAAGTGGAACCGATATACCATATATCTAATAAGGCTGAAACTGGAGATCTAATGAGTAAACTCGCGGGGATGAGGTATGATAACATTGTAGGGGTTAGTGATTATATCCTTAAAATGGTCCACATCCAATCTAAATTGAAATCTCTTGACATAGTTCTCCCTGATGCTTATATTGTCCACTCTGCTCTTAACACCTTGCCTGCTGAGTTTACTCAGATGAAAACTGCTTTTAACACCCAAAATAAGTCTTGGTCAATTAATGATCTCATCTAAAAATGTGTTGTCGAAGAGGAGAAGATAAGAAAAGAGAAGTGTGAGACTGCGTTGCTTGTTTCTCATAATTCTAGAGCAAGCTCTAGTAAGGGACCTAGGAAGTTCAATAGGTCTAATCATTATACTTCTAAGAAGGGTCAAGACACCAAAAGACATAGTAAAGGTCAGACCGAAAACCTTGGGGCAAATAACACTGTCATTAAGAAAAATAATAATTGTTGCTTTTGTAAGAAACCTGGTCACAAGCAGAGAGATTGCACCAAGTTCCATCTCTGGTTAAAAAAGAAGGATTCAAAAGAAGGTAATTATCTAGCTCTTATTTGTTTTGAGTCAAACTTAATTGATGTCCCCATTAGTTCTTGATGGCTTAACAGTGGGGCCTGTGCCCATGTTGCAATTTCTTTGCAGGGGTTCATAAACAAAAGGAAGCCAAAGGAAACTGAGTCAAAGATTAGAGTCGCCACAGATGTCCAAGTTGAAGTGAAGTTCATTGGAACAGTAGTTTTAGCATTGAAGAAATACCTATGAGGGTTACTGTTGCAGATGGGAATCACTTGATGAGTTACTTGACTTGTCCTAAATTCAAGTGGAAACCCCAGGGGATTGAGTTTGCACATGCCCTGAGACTCTTGGATATTAGGGGGTGTGATATAGTGTTGGGCATGGACTGGATGAGGAAGCATAACCCAGTCTTGTTTGATTTTATTGTTAATAAATTGGAGGCTATTGTGGGGGGGGGGGGGGGGGAATGACAGAACTCAAAGGTGTGCAAGAAGAAGCAAGTCTACAAAGCATGTCTGTGACCAAGGTTAAACAACTCATTAAAAAAGGCAAAGTAGTATGGGCTTACATCTTCACAGTATCAGCCAAAACAGCACCGACAGAGCATGAGATCCCTGCTCCAATTAGCCAGGTCCTAGCAGAATTCCCAAAGGTGTTTGCAGAACCCAAGACTCTTTCCCCTAGGAGGCAGCATGATCATGCTATACCCCTGAAAAGTGGTGCAAATCCAGTTAGTATCAGGCCCTACAGGTACAACTATTTCTAGAAAAATGAAATAAAAAAGCAAATCAGTCAGATGTTGAGTAATGGGATCATTCAGCTAAGCCATTCACCGTTTTCCTCGCCAGTGTTATTAGTGAAGAAAAAGGATGGCAGTTGGAGGTTTTGTATTGACTATAGAGAACTGAACAACATGACAATCAAAGACAAATTTCCAATTCCATTGGTAGATGACTTGATGGATGAGTTGAGTGGGTCTTGTATATATTCTAAGATTGACCTAAGGGCTGGTTACCATCAGATCAGGAAGAAAGAAGAAGACATTCCTAAAACTGGGTTCAGGACTCACATTGGGCACTATGATCTCATGGTCATTCCATTTGGGTTGACCAATGCCCCTGCCACATTTCAAGGGCTGATGAACCATGTATTCTCACACTATTTAAGGAGGTTTGTGCTTGTATTTTTTGATGACATCCTGGTGTATAGTGCTTCCCTCTAAGAATATGTGTTACACCTTAGGAAGGTGATGGAGGTGTTACAGAAGGAGTAGCTCTTTGCCAAGCTATCCAAGTGCTCATTTGGGCAAGAAAAAGTGGAGTATATGGGGCATGTAATTACAGGTTTGGGGGTTTCAACTGATCCCTCAAAAATTGAGGCCATGTCCAGCTGGCCTACTCCTAGATCAGTCAAGGCATTAAGAGGGTTCCTAGGACTGACAGGCTACTATAGAGGATTTGTTAAAAACTATGGTACTATCAGCAAAGCACTAACCAATCTCCTAAAGAAGAATGTATTTCACTGGAATGAGGAAACAAAAGCAGCCCTTTAACAACTGAAGTTAGCCATGACCACTGCCCCTGTATTAGCACTAGCTGACTTCACTAAAACCTTTGTGATTGAAACAGATGCTTGTGGGAAGGGCATAGGGGCAATGTTAATGTAGGAGGGAAGGCCTATTACATTCTTCAGCAAGGCCTTATCCCCAAGGCATTTAGGCCTCTCCACTTATGAGAAGGAGTACCTGGCTGTATTAGTAACTGTGGACAGATGGAGACATTATCTCCAAGGAGCCCATTTTATAATTAAAACAGATCACCAGAGTTTGAAATTTTTACTAGAGCAGAGAATGCACACAACACTTCAACGGAAGGGATTGACAAAACTTTTGGGCTTGGACTATGAGGTGAATTACAAGAGAGGGTCTGACAGCAGGGTTGCTGATGCACTATCAAGGAGAATGGAGGATAAACCCACTCTCAATGTCATTTCTCACTCAAAGCCTACATGGATGCAAGAAATAGCATTGAGCTATGAGCATGATCATATTTTCTTGCAGCTCATCACAGAATTAATCACCTACCCTGGAGGAAAACCCAGGTATTCATTACAACAAGGTGTAATTAGATATGATCAGAAGATCTTTGTTGGGAGAAGTGCTGATCTGAGAAGAAATTTTTTTGAAGCCCTTCACAGTTCTCCCTTAGGGGGGTCACTCTGAGCAGCAAGGGACTTACAAGAGGATTTGCATGATATTCTACTGGCCTAACATGAAGGCAGAAATAGCTAAGTGGGTCTCAGAATGTGATGTATGCCAGAAGGTGAAGACTGAAGCTATCTTTACCCCAAGACTACTATAGCCTCTGCCCATTCCTGAAGCTCCTTGGCAGGACATAGCCATGGATTTTGTGGAAGAGCTACCTTCCTCAGGCCACAAAATGCCATACTAGTCATAGTGGACAGGTTGACCAAGTATGGTCATTTCATGGCCATCAATCACCCTTACACAGCACAAGATGTGGCTGACCTGTTCCTAAGAGAGATTTATAAACTGCATGGGCTACCTAAGTCCATTGTCTCTGATAGAGACCCCATCTTTACTAGCCAATTTTGGCAACACATATTTAAAGCCATGTGAACTCAACTCAAAATGTCCACTTCCTATCATCCTCAAACGGATGGACAGACTGAACGACTAAACAGGTGCCTGGAATCCTATTTGAGGGCCATGGTATTTCATCATCCTAAACAGTGGCTGAAATGGTTACCCTTAGCTGAGTGGTGGTACAATACCAACCACCACAGCTCCTTAAATACTACCCCATTCCAAGCAGTTTATGGCTTTTCCCCACCACAGATTCCATGGGATCATTACCCTATTCTACTCAGTCAGGAAGTGGCTCAGAGACAGATCATGTTGCAACAATTGAAAGACAACATGAAGCAAGCTCGGGTGCATATGAAATATTTTGCAGATCGTAGGAGGTCTGAGAGGGTCTTGTCTGAGAGGGATTGGGTTTACCTCAAACTTCAACCCTATCGCCAAAGTTCAGTCGTAGTTTGGAAGAATCTAAAGCTTAGTGCTCACTATTATGGACCTTACAAGGTGTTAAGGAAAACAGGGTCAGTTGCTTACCAATTGGAGCTGCCACTACGGTCCCAAATCCACCCCGTCTTTCACGTTTCCCAATTAAAATGCCGAGTTGGAGCTGCTATCAATCCGCAGCATCAGCCATCAGTTTGCGACCCAGATGGACGAATCTTGATGCAACCACTCGCGATACTGGATCGTTGCATGGTCAAGAGAAATAATGCAGTCGCCGTCGAGGTATTGATACAGTGGGCCAATTTAGGGCCTGAGGAGGCCACATGGGAGCAGTGGGGTTACATCAAAAGCAGGTTTCCAGAGTTTTTGGCTCAGATTGATACAGAGACGGCTAGGGTTTTGACCTTGAGGACAAGGTCGATGTGAACGAGGAGGGAGTGTTAGGAACTGAAGAGTTATGTCGGATAAGTCAAGGATAAGGGGCCAATTGGTCTCATCACATGGACACGTATGTAATTCTATATCAGCTGAAGTGAACACGTGCATTTCACATGGGAAAGAAGTGAACGGCTCAGATCTCTTATGCAGTGAACGACCCAGATCAGAGGAAGAGTTAGTTAGAAGTTAGGGTCCTTATAAGTTGAGTTAGTTAGGATTAGTCAGTTAGTTTTTGGAATATCAGATTCTCCTTCCTTCTCCCATTCTCTCTCATCTCATACCTTCTTCTTCCTTATCTCAATTTCACCATTGTAGCTTAGCCCCCAAGCTAAGTTCCTACTGTGTAATAGTTTGAGTATTGAATATTACTATTTCATTATTAAATTTTTGAATCATAAGGCAATTCATTACAGTTATAGTCTAACCCACCCAACTTGACTCATTAATTTTACAATTTTAAATTTACTTTCTATCATTCTATATTAATATAAGAAGACTTATAACATAAAGAAAATGATGATCTAAATACATTATTGAATAAAAATTGAGCATATTAATTTTACTTAGTCAAATATAGAAAATAAAATAACTTAATATTGAATATTTTATGGGTCAAGTTGGATATGATTATGGGTCAACTTGGCATGTTGGTTTTTGATAGGCTAATTTGGGTATAACCCAAACCCATCAAAATTTGGGCGGGTTGGGTTGGTCAAATGGGTTTGGGTCAATTTTGCAACCCCTAGTAGTGACAGCTATATTGCCAACGGACAGAAACTTTAAACCTAATTAACAAGAAAAAAAATACTAGGCAGATAGGATTCACACAAGTATGCGTCTGGAATATCTCTCAATATCAACTCAAACAAATCAATTTGCAGTTGTTAAATTTGCACAACGCACAAGCAAGAAACCTACATTGTTTGTCGGTGCCACTTTTACCCCAAGGTCCATGGCTAAAGACGAAAACTAAAAGAAGCCACTCTGTTTGGATGGTTGTTACCCATCGTTTCATAATGTGTTGTATTGTATAGTATTGTATGGTACTGTATTGTATTGTGTTGTACAATGTTTGGATAGATTGTATTGTTTACTGTGGTTTAACAATTGAAAATAAGGTAAAGGGTAAAATGAAAATATTAAATAATAAGTGAGGGCATGATGGGTAAGAAAAATAGGTAACGATGCGATCTTACCAAATCGGTCGCTACATAAAGTGACTGTTTTCATGGTTATATAACCATGGATTTAAGGATATCATACAATGCAAATTAGAGAAACAATCAAAAAAAACGTCGTACCCATTGTAACAATACAATACCATACCATGGGTTACAACCATCCAAACAAGCTGTAACAGTGTAGCACAAGAAGGACTGGAGTAAAGATGAGTAGTTTTTTTTAGAGTTTTAACTAATATACACAGACGGGCGTAAACCTTTTTTTTACACAGTCGACTAATTTAAAGCATATTTTCAAGTTTGTTGCTTATTTTAATATTGGCAAGCCTAATATTTCATTTAAATAGCTAATCTAACTTAGAAAATTAACCAGTGGTTGATTCACGATCGAAGAATTGAGCCTCAAGAATCACAAGGACAAAAACTTGCATGTAGTTGGTATCTTAGGCAATAAAGGAAGGATTGTTGATCAAATCATTGACATAATAAAAGTTTAAATATTAGTAATACAAGTAAGAATACTTAAAAATTTACTTGTAATATGCTTTAAATTAGCCGACGGTATAAAAAAGAGATTTATACCGTCGGTGTATATTAATTAAACACACATTACTAATACCCACATTGCTAATACCCACATTAACTGTTAATACCTGCGTAAAAGTAAATTCAACCGAACGAAGCCTTGAGTGCTCCATTTATTGATCAGAGAGTAACAGGTATAAATAAATGTTGCGTCACTTAGAATAGTTTGTCATTATCTATTTTTTCAAGTTCGCATTTTTTTCTCGTATTGTGTAATGATATCCGTGTAAGTTTGATTTTTATTAATAAAATTAAAGCACCCCGCTTAGTGAACTTTGTTTTAAAACATAGAAGAAATGATCTCTTATGTATGTTTACTATTTGAATAGAAGCAAATAATCTTACAAAGATCTCATCTAATTTTTCTACAAATTATTTTTGTTGATCTCTTGTGGAAAAGTCATTTAACTAAAATGAAATTTGTAAATTTTCAGAAACTAACCTTTAAAACAAGAAGAATGTTGTTGGTAACGCGTACTGATATGAAGAGACAAGGAGTGGAATGTGGATCATTTAAAGAAAGACCAGGGGTTTTACACACTAGTAAGTAGTCACTGCCAACCACTATTAGTGTAGCGGATGGGGCTACTCCTCTCTTAATCAGAAATCTCGGGTTCGAGTTCTGTGTATAGAAAAATTACTGATAGGGAGCGTTCCCCCCGAATTGGGCCCTATACGGTGCGAATCCGGATTAGTCGGTGCTCCAATGAAAGTTCCGAATACCGGATGAAAACAAAAAAAAAAAGTAGTCACTGCCAGTGCTCAGTCCTCACGAGGGACCATTTTTAAATCATTGTCGTTTTAGAGACAAGGGGGTCTGTGGACAAGGCATTAATGTGTTGGAATTTTCCTTCATTTAGTTCCTCAATTGAAATATTCTGCTTTTGACTGAAAGTAGCTACCAAAGTCAATTGATTTATTACCCTTTCATTAATTCATTAAATACTAATCTGCACCTCTGTAGTTGTTGTACAGTTGTCCATAGTACGCCTAGTCACAACACGGTGACGAATTCAACCATGAGTTTACGATTTCAGTAGAACACTTTTGCTTTTGGTCATGATGTGATTTTGAATTGAAAGAGTTGGTTAGAAAATGTATATATATGTTTATCAAATTTTTTTTTGTGTGTGTAAAAATATATATACATTTTCGAACCAACTATTTTAATTCAGAATCACATTGTGTAAATATTTCATCCATATATATACACACACAGAAAAAAAAAAGAGAAACATTGCTATATATATATATATATCTCTTTTAATTCAGAATCACATCGTGTAAATACTTCACATCCATTCGCAACAGCCAGGCAGAAAGTTGTTTGTATGTGGATGTACATTATACACTGTTATACACAAAAGTGCGATACATATATGCTAGCTACTGTCCACAGTCCACACTATGGGGTCGTTTGGTATGGTGTATTGCTTAGTTAATACGTGTATTAGCACGTTTTTCAATGTTATCCACTGTTTGGTAGGTTTTTTTAAGTTGGGATAACTAATACATGTATTATTTAATACACCTATCTAATACCTAGCTCACCATGGTATTAGTAATACCATGTTTACTAATACATGGATAAACAATGAAATGACTAAAATACCTACCCTCAAACCCTTGTTTTTAATACATGGATAAGAATTCAAGGGTATAATTGGAAATAAAACTTTATGCACTTTTAAACCAAACACACGTTTAAGTTATACAATGTTTATCTCAGTTTTAATACAATGAACCAAACACATGACTTAAAACAATCCATGCATTATTAATCTCTGCATTACTAATCCCTGCATTACTAATCCATGTATTGTTAATCCACGTATAACTCATTTCTCTACCAAACGACTCCATATGTGTATCATCACTCATCAGCATTCAGCAATATTGATAAATAGTATTTAGATTCTATTCCAGCTTCTTCCTCATGGTGCTTTCATCAAAAGTTGTTAAAACATATACAACAAGTCCATAGCCAAATCAAGTCTTTTATTTTGTATCTTGAACACACTCCTCACTCCTTTGGTTTTATTTACATTATCATTTTAGTGCTAGTACTACTTATTTAGACAAGATATAAAGGAAACTTTGGTCCCTCCATTCTAAACTTCTATTTGCTGATATTTTATTCTTGCTAGTGCTTTGCATCTATGTAGCAATGTCTTGGCACCATCTTTGTTGGGCGCATGAAAAAGCCACATCATTACATAATCTTCAAAGAACATAATAAATGTTTATATGTCTAGCTGTCTACATTAAAACATATCCACAGTCTGTATTCCTTTGTCCATTAGAGTGCAGCCTGAATAATTCTACATACTGTAAATGAGCCTTGCATGGAGGGCTTGAAGCCAACACAAAGGAATGCTATTCACAGCATCACAACCATCTTGTAGCAGATGTTATAGCATCTTCGGTCTCGAAAAATTTCATTATAAACAGAGAAAAATACCATCAATATATTTTATTTCTTGTCAATGGGTCTTACAAATTTTGATTACAATGAACTCTAACCATATCCTAAACGTCTAAATGCACAAATTAACAAATCATCACAAATATGAATGGTTTTTGTGGAAGCTAACAGATTTTAATGTACACAATAATCATGTACTACTCACACTACAACAATAAGCCTACTAAAGAATTGAATAAAGTAACACCAAGAAAAAGGGGTATGGTTGAAAGAATATATAACTGCAACAAAAGAAAGATGAATATGATCAACAAGATTAGGGCCTGTACTCAGTTTCTAGAGTAGGTTGTGTTCGTGTTACTGTAGCAGCCGGTGCTTTTGTGCCCCCGACACGAGTCATATGCAATGCTTCCCCAACCTCAGCAGCCTTCTCCATTTGTTGCATTTTCTTTTTGTGCTTGTACTTGCGCACAACCGCCATCAGCATACCTAAAAGAAACAACAATACTAGTCCTCCTGCAACCGAACCAATAATTATCCAGACTTTCGACTTGTTCTTCTTTCCCTTACCATGAATTATAGGTGCTTCCTTTGGAGGGGCTACCGGGGTTGGTGCTGGAGACACTGGCGCAGGAGAAGGAGCAAGAGCAATTGACTCGATCACAATAGAGAAATGCCCCTGTTGAAATGTTGTGCATGTGTTATCCGATAAAACACTGCTGAAATTAACTGAACCTTGTAAATCAATTATAACACACTTTGCAGATGATCCAACAGGCAATGGCTTGACATCTGAAAACTTTATTGAGATGGGCTGACTGGAAGCTTTAAAATCCAACTCAGGCAAGTTAGTTGCTGACAGGTTTGATGCATCATAAGCAAGAAGACCCAACACAGGAGCCGCGTACATGTAGCCAGGTAAACTATAGTACCTTGCGGACCAATTGCCCAGATTTTGATAGACTAATACAAGCCTCTCAACATAAGGCTGCTCAATGACACCAATCGGTATCTGGAACTCTTTATACGTTTTAACTCCTCTACTCCTTAAGCTACCACTCCTAAGCCTCAATGCAGACACCTTAATCCCAGTCAAATTTGATGGCACATTTGCATCATAGACAACACCTGTCTTAATCCTCGGACGATCAAATGCAAGATAAGCATAATCTTGGAGAAGTGCATCTAGGGAACGTGCAGCTCCCAGGGAAAAATCAGCTAACTGAGAGCTGCCTAATCGTGGCAACCAAAACAACCACATTAGAAGGCGAAGCATCGAGAGACCTCCTAGAAGCCCCATCATGCTTCACAGTACAACCGGCACAATTCCCTAGTTCACACTTCAGATCCCTCAAGTCACAACAATGTCAGCCCCCAAATATGTCAATACCTCTTTTTTCTTGAAATGGCTCTTGCTATCGCCAGAAACTCAAGAAATAAAGTACTAAATAGGCAAATGTCGAAAATGAAGAAGGCCAATTTGCTGTTGAACAGAGTTGGTACTTTTTGGGACTTTCTTTATTCGTTTTCGTTGAAACAAATACAACTGAATAAGACTGCTAGGAATATTCAGAGTCTAGACGTACTAAATTCCTAGTCCGAATCCTGGACCAGATTCACACTTGATAAAAACAATTTTTCTTCTTACTAATCAGCTGTGCGACTTGCTACTGCCTACAAGCGCGGGTATCGGGTAAACCTGTCCACCAAGGTTTGAGCAGATAGGCTCACACTGGGGGGTAACACGAACAATTCGAACCCTCTAAAAATGTTACTTATCTAGTGATGTTCTTAGATCGAAAATGAGCCAGCCATAAAGGAGAGTGTGGATATAACATCTAGTAGTACTACTTTATTATCTAACAAAGACTTCATGTTCACATTTCATGTACTTTAAATTCATAGATTTTGTTAGAGAATCTGATACTGCAAAAACAAAATGTAACGGTAACTGTATCATAAAGTAAGCCAGCCCTGGAGATAATAACATAAAGCAAACATACTTAACTACTTTGACCCGTTGAAAAGTTGAAAGTTCCAAACAAACACCTTTTGGATATTCTTGCTCAAAGTGAAAACATAAATTTGCTTACTAAAATTTCCAAAACCCAACAAGAAAACTACAATCTTGAATGATTCTATATACTCACATTATCTCTGAGACATGGACATTTTAGGAAAATATAATGCATTGCAGATTTTTATCCCGAACCTTGTGTTGCGTGAATGCAAAATACTTTGTGTACTGGTCTTTTCAGGTGGACATAAGAAAAAGCAAAAAAATGCAAACTTTTTCTTTTCTCTTGATTTAAGCTCAGAAACTCTAATCAAGGCCAACAATGTTAACAAGAATGGAAATACAATAAATACTCACATACCAACAACACATTATACATATAAAAGCTTTAAAACTGAAGTTGGCATTGTGGAGAGGAGCTTGAAAATGAAATAATGTCAGAGAAAAGTTAAGTGAATGGCAACAGACAAGAAAGACAATGAAACAGTGGGCCGTGTGATGAAATGTTAAAAGAGAGACATAAGTCTCTTTAGATTTGGATATTAATAATGTAACTCACCTTTTGTAGTACTTGGTACACCTTTGTACAGTTGTACATACAATCACATAATGTTGTGTGAGCTGTGAATTCTAAGTATATGTTTTGTCTATAGTTGTGACTAAATAAAATCTTGTACTAAATTTGGTATTGATTGAGAGAATATTGGTTCTAATTTTTTATTTAAATAAT
This sequence comes from Petunia axillaris subsp. axillaris, assembly GCA_029990575.1. Classification (NCBI taxonomy): domain Eukaryota; kingdom Viridiplantae; phylum Streptophyta; class Magnoliopsida; order Solanales; family Solanaceae; genus Petunia; species Petunia axillaris. The sequence continues at coordinate 164,070,295 of JARKNS010000003.1, forward strand.
GGTGCTTACTTTGATGATTTCGCACCGAGTACCTCACTAGCATACGTGGAATCTGTTACCTTCCATCATTCTTTAAATCTTTTTGTCTTGTTAAAATTTAAGCTTTGCTTTCAAAAGTGTGAATTTAATTGAACTGCACCACAATTTTTTGTGTTTGATTGTAGTTTGTTATTTACAATTAAATATCAGTGTTAATTATGGAATAATTTTGTATATAAATACTTATATTTTGAACTTAAAGTTGACTAAAGATATCTACATTAAAGGTGTGTTTGGTACTGAAGAAAATACTGGAAAATAGATTTTTTGAGAAATAAGTGATTTTCAATCATTTTCTAGTGTTTGGTAGCAAAATAGAAAATAATTTCTTTTATTACTATCTCTATCCTTCGCCCATCTACCCCCAAAAACTCACCCACCCCAATCGCCCCCTCCCATCACCCCCTAAATACCACTCACAATGAGAAATGTGGAACCACAGCGTTGGCGAGAAGGAGGTCATGGGCAGTAAGCGAGGGCAAGATCTCGGCGAAGGAAAGTATGGAGGCTGAAGGTTTCATTAGTGTTGATGTCTAAAAGGGGAGGAGCTTCCGATCTGACGACGGCGTGGGTTAGGATTAGGGGTGGAGTTAGGGTGTGAAGAGGGGACGAATCTGGTGACGGGGGTGGGGTTTCCCAATGTCGGAATATGATGAGGAGGATGGGGTTCGCCGGCGTCGGAATCTAGTGATGGGGTGGGATTCGTTGGCGTCGAAATATGGTAACTGTATTTAGGGAGTTGGGTGGTTATTTTTTTTTTTTTTTAGCAAAATTCCACTAAGTTTATAGCTTAGCGGCTAATTTTATTAATAATAAACAAACAAAAACAATAAATTCAGTCTCCTCATGAATAAAATATAAACTTGCTAAGACTAAAAATAATGCCTAAGTAGTGGTACTATAGCAAAATACCCAAGCATTGCGTTCACCTCATTGGGTTGAGCATCGTACAATGCTAATACCACCAATTGAGGCAAATTTAACACTTGGATAATATGCTTTACATGAATCACCACACTACTTAAGAATAATATGTATGAAAAACTAATAAAATATATAGTAGCTAAGAATTTGATTAAAACCATGAGAAATAATCTTGAAAAGCATCCTTGAATATGTTGCATTGTATCCTTGATGAAGCATCCAATAGTAGAGCCAAAAAATGGAGGGATAGTTCTCACATAATAGCTTGTTGAGGAGCTCGTTGAGTAGGTTAAAAATCTGCCCGCTCCCTTGTATTTCCTCCTACGCGCGCCTAATGTTGCTCCCAAACGCACACGCAAGTATACGTGGTCGACAAGTAAAAAAGTGATAAATCGAGTATCGTTCCCACGGGGACTGTTGTTACGACTGAATCCTAGCACACAATTTCCTAAAAACTATTCAGGGATCTTTTTCAATGATGGTTGAGATTTTTACTAACTAAATGAAATAATTAAAAGCCAGTAACTGAAGTCAAGTAATAGAGCAAATTCTAGGTTGTTATCAATAAAAGAGAAACGGTCCAGGGTCAGAGCTACAAACAATCCAGTTGATTCTACTTCTTGATTTCCTAGATTGCTAACTAACAGGTTAATTATATTCGTGAAAACCTGTCGATTCTTCACGAGTCTATGCAAGCTACTCTAACGCCTATATTTCTATGGAATTAAATCACATGCATGCATTAAAGAACTCTGTATTTAGCTAAGCCAGGCGAATAGGTATATGTCTATCCTACCCGCAAATCAATTCCCTGATGCCCAGGTTCACAATCAAGCCCTATTCTTTCTTATTTGCATTCACAAGTTCCCTCTATCGAGTTCAACTTGTAAACCGTAGATAGTGTTCAATTATCGGGCCCTGATAACCAAACAATTAGGCTCAAGAAAGAATAAACAATCTATGATGGTAAATTAATAGGTAGAAATCAACTTTCAAACATCAACCTTCATGTATTTGCTCTAACCCTAGAACGCTATGTTTAGCTACGCATATTTATAATAACAACACAAGAATTCATGGAAGAAATATGAAAGATTGTAATAGATGATGTAAAAGAAATTAAACCCTTGGGTCAATGTGTAAGAACTCCAAACTTCCTCCCAAAAATCGACCTCCCTTTACAAAACGAAATTATGAGGTTTTATAATGTTTACAAAGTGTTAGGATAAGTTAAACCAAAGCCTAATCTAATTGGAAAAACTTGTGGTTCGTCAGCCTCAGAGCTTTTGTGGAAGCCACGCTTCCACCATAGCTCCCAACTCCAAAGCTTTCGCTGAAGCCTTGCTCCCAATATAGCTTCCAACTCTTCAGGGCTTTCTTGGAAGCCTTGCTTCCACCATAGCTTACAATGTGTCCATTAACTCCAATTTGATTGTTCTTGTCTCGAATTCATCCGCACCATACCTAAAATTACAAATACGATAAGTGAGCACAAGAAACACAATTATCACATATAACGAGCGCATAAAGTACCAAAATGTGAGAAGATATTAAGGTAAAGCAGGCAAATATTGCCAAACATCACCTAACAATTCCTCGCTCGCCAAGGATGCTCGTTGAGGCGAGCAAAAATTTGCCTGCATCTTCCTTACACCCTCAGCTGCGCTCGCTGGCTTAGCTCGTTGAGGCGAGCGAGTTGCTTCACGGAAAAATTTACGCTGCACCAGTTCATTAATTTGCTCGCTGGATACGCTCGTTGAGGCGAGCAACTTGCTGCCCCTCCTTCTCAAATGCCTCCAAATTCGCTCGCTGGGAAGGCTTGTTGAGCTTGATAATTTACTGGGTGCCATTCCATAATGCAACGCTACCTAACAACTCATTCCAAACAAGATCAACGGAGCCTCATATCTACAAACATGAATAATTTCCATTCTAAAACATTGCACAATTCCCTTAAAACCATCATGAGCAAGATGAATCTTCACACCATGAATTAGAACAATGAGAGTACCTACAAAAAAGAAAATAAAGTTAGTAATAAAAGCCTTCATGCCTCCTCTACATAGATTCGAGCATGAAGTAAAATTTCACCTCCCTTGTTTTTACGCATTCCTCCTCGGCCTAGTACGAATGTATGGCTCATTACACTTATCCCCATTCACCAACCTCCTTCCCATACTATCCAACTCATTAAACGAATTAATCGTGACATCTCCTTGATCAAGAGCCAAGTTCGCCAAGTAATCCGCCAATTTATTCCCTTCTCTAAACACATGTATCACCACCACCTCTCTACCCTCCATCAAACTCCAAATCTCCTCTATTATTTGTACAATTTGCCAAGGCACTTCCCAAATCTTTGTCACTATATTCTTGAGCAACATTGAGTCCGTTTCGACAATAACTTATGCATAAGAAGTAGAAACCACATACCTCAAGGCCATAAGAAATGATGTTGCCTCCACTTGAGTATTTGTGGTCATGCAATCATCTATCTCCTTAGCACAAGCACGCAAAACATCACCCCTGTCATCTCGAACACAAAATGCCTAAGAACTAACACCTGGATTACCTCTAGAAGCACCATCCGCATTAATTTGATCCAACCCACCTGAGGCGGACTCCAAACAACCTTTGTCATCACAAGCATAGGCGTATGATCCCTTAGCACCGGCAACAAATCCACCCACCTACCAGGCGCATACTGAAAGTTCTTCCTGCGAACTCTCAGAAACATAATAATATGATGTGTGACAAGATACACCAATCTATGAGCTGAGGTCGACCCACCATGCCTAAAATTATTCCTCCGTTTCCACAACTCCCATAAGATAAAAATGGAAATAGCATGGTAAATCATCCTCAAGACTGGGCTACCAGGAGCATCCTACCACGCATTTATGACTTGTGTCAAGTGTAACCCATCAAAATTAAGCCCTGCAGGACTTCCAAAATAATTCCATACATAACGTGCTACATGTGAATTAAGAAACATGTGGGAGACAGTCTCCACATCAGGGTTGACACAGCAGTGACTGCTAGAGGGAAATTGAATTCCCCACCTCTTCAACATATCATCTAAAGGGACCTTAAATTTCCACAGCCTCCATAAGAAAAATGACATCTTAAATGAAATACCTTTAATCCAGATGTACTTGTAGAGATCACTTGGCTTCTTCCTTTTCCTCACCAAATGGTAAGCTGACCGGACTGAAAACGTACCCCGAGACTACAGCATCCAAAAAAGCCTATCATGCTACTCAGGAGAAGTAGGAGGCTTGACATTTTGAATCATGTGCTCAGCAAAGTCTTTAGGCAAGAGCTCACTGAGCCGCTGTTCCATCCATACCCTCAACAACTTCATAAACACACACTACAGTCTCATCATATGCAAACTCACATGGAACTGCATTATACAACTGACCAGGTTCTGTCCAGTTATCAAGCCAGAAATAAGAATTGCCCTTCTTCAGCTGCCAAACGATCTCATGATCCATCTCAGGCCTGCTCTGCAACATCTTCTTCCATGCATATGTCCCCCTCTTCCATAGAACCACCATAGAGTGATATTTTTTCAAGTATTTGTTGCTCATATAATCCCTCCATAAAGACTGCTTGGTGCGAAAATTCCACCAAAGCTTTGCAAACAATGCCTTGGAAATATCATACAAGCTCTTAAAGCCAACTTCTCCTTCATTTAGAGGATGACATAGAGTCTTCCAAGAAGCCCAGTGCCTGCTATCTTGACCTACAGAGTTACTCCAGAAAAACTTGGCAAACATCATGTGAAGCTGAGCCACCATCCCAGTAGGGAGGTCATAGGCAGATAACAAGTGAATGGGCATACTCTGTAGCATTGAGGAAATCAGAGTCACCCGTCCACCTATAGAGAGCAGTTTACTAGTCTAGGAGTCAAGCTTTTTCTGCACCTTCTCCACCAGCTCGTTGTAGTGAATGTTCTTCCTCCTAGCATAATGAATAGGCACGCCAAGATACTTGAAAGGAAAATCTCCCCTTGGTATCTCAGTAATATCGAGCACCCTGTCAGCTATCAACTGTGGAAACTGGCCATGCATGTACACATTACTCTTCTCATTATTAATTTTTTGACCGCTGGAAAGCTCATAACTAGCAAAAGACTCCATTACCAATTTCAACGATCCCTTCTCAGCAGATGAAAAGATAATCATATCATCTGCGTAAGCCAGGTGATTAAGGTAGGGACTCCACTTTGGCATCCCATATGGCATAAAAGTATCATCTCTATGCAGCGCATTCAGAGCTCTGGAAAGGCAATCAGCAGCAAGCAGAAAGAAAGTATGTGATAAAGGATCACCTTGCTTCACTCCCCTAGAAGAATGAAAAAATCCAAAAGGCTTGCCATTTACGAGGACAGATTACCAATTGTTGCACAAAGTCCTATAAACCATTCCAATAAACATCTCACCAAATCCCATCTTCTTCAAAGCCTCTATCAGGAACACCCATGAAACTTTATCATACGCCTTAGCCATTGTTATACTCTATGCACCTCCTAAAGACACTAGAAGGGGGGGGGTTTGAATAGTGTCTACCGATTTTCGTTTCAAGAACCTGGTTCTCCTGAATGTAGAACCTAGTTCTCGCCCTTGTAATTATGCTGGTTCAAACACTACAACACTCCACAACCACACTCATAGAAAACACAAGGATTTTACGTGGAAAACTCCTTGCTCAAGGGAGAAAAACCACGACCCACACTCTGGGATTTGCGAACTGTATCCACTAACACAAGAGCAAAGTTTCTGATTACAAACTCTGTAACCAAGGGGCTACACTCTAGACCCTAATCACTACTCAAAGCTAAACTCTAGCTTTTCTAGTAATTACATAAGAGTTCACCTAATACATATGCTTCTGCAATAAGCCAATAGGTAAAAACTATGAATGCTCAAACGACGACAACTTACAACTCGATGAACCTAGACAGAATATCTAGACTCAACACACTGCATGCACTCAAGTTGTCTTCTCTAGTTTACTCACGTAGAAAGATACTAGATTGCCTTTGTATGCTCTCAACTCTCTGTTTGTGAATAACTGATTTACGGCTGTCTCCACTACTTGTATTTATACGGGTCTTGAAACCCTAGTTTAGTTCTACAAGGAATCCTTTTAATTATGGTAAGTCAGGATTCGTAGTAACTCTTTTTCTTGTTGAAGTCCAACTCCTTTTCACACTTCGAAGACACAGCCTGGGCACCGCCTCTTTTAGTCTGACTAGGATGCATATTCATTCACGCGCCACTACTCCTAGTTCCTCAGGGATTTGCAACCCGTAATTCTTTTCGATCAAGCGTGCCCTTTGTTTCAAGGACTAGGTTCTTTGTGGGAACCTCTGAGTCATTTCTGTTTGTCATACTTCAAAACCAGCTCTCAACAAATTCCCCCTTTTTGATGATGACAAACAAATATTGCCCAAGAACCTGAGTAGACATAAACCAAAACCACAAAAACAAAAGATAACAAGTTCGAGAAAAAAAACAGATGAATTAGGTCACAAACACCCCCCAACAACATTTCCTTCTTCCCCCTTTTGGCATCATCGAAAAGATTCAAATACCTGCAAGAACCTGTCAATACTATCCAGTCTGAAGCACAAGGCAACAAGTCAGTAATAAGAGCACAGACATGCAGAAATAAGGGCCCAATCAAGAACCAATTACTTAAGCAGAAACCAGTCATAAACATAAGAAAATTAAAACCATCATCCAGGTTATGATATCAACATAACCCCATTAATAAGTACACAACTGAAAAAGCAAATTGTCTTAAACAACCATCACATGCAATCAGGAAAGAATGGGAAGGGATAGACAACAGGTAGAAAGAGGAGGACAGGACAGGAGGACTCAAAGCTGAATGTTGAAGTGTTTGACAAGCGCCTCAAGTTGCTTCGTATTCTTGGCCCTTTCCATCACTAACTCGATCTCATACTTGTGGCGATCTATCTTCAAACGATCAATTTCTTGATCCTTCAACTTCAGCTGTCTGTGGAGCTCTGCATTTTCTGTATTAACCTCAAGGACATGAGTCTCCAGCTCCTTCACAGCATCAATGGCCTATTCAGGTCCATAGTCCTCACTTTCCTCTGCTTTCTCTTGCTTGGCCTGCATTGGTCTCTTAGAAGCTCTGCTTTCCTTGAAGAAGTCACAATTTTTAAGCACATTATGCCCAAACATTTGATGAATGGTTGGCTTCTTCCCAGCTTCCAGGGGGACCCCAAAGTGTTCAAGTACCTGCTGGAGAATGTATGAATGCACAAAAGAATGTGGCTTCTGATCTGTGTCAGCAATCCTTTTTATATGTCTGATTATCAGCCCAAGCAAATTGATCTTTACCCCCCTGTCCAGCAAGTCCATGTATGTCAGGTCCAAAGCACTAGCTTAACAGTTCCTCTCTCCTCTAGGCAGAAGGAACCTGTGCACAAACTCAAACAACAACTGGTGTGCAGGTTCCATCTCCTTCTTATCTACCTTCCTCTCCTTCCTCAGCTTGGGTTTTCCTGAGAACTTCCTGACAACATCCAGATGAGTGACTCCATCTGTCCTCTTTGGCCATTTCAATTTTACATACCTGCAATAACCTTCAGCAGGTATGTCAAGAATCACTCCAAGCTTAGGTCTCCCAAACTCTACCTCTATTCCCCTCACTGTGGTGAACACTCTCCTAGCAGTTACTCTGCAGTTGGTGTAGAACTCTCTGATCTCATTAACAAACAATCTCCTTTCTTTGTTGGCAAACAACCCAAGCCATCCCTGGTCACCAATCATCCTTAGCAATGATTTCATGTGGAATTCCTTTTCATCATGCAAGATGCTGCCAGGCAACACCTGATGCTTTGAAAAGAAAGCTTCCCTGTCAACCTCTTCTTCACTGCCTTTCCTTCTCCTCCTGTTCTCAGCTTCACTGTCTGTGTCAGAATCACTTGGCTTTGCATAACTACCAGTCTCGCTTTCTTCCTGTACTTCCTTATCTTTCTTTACTTCTTCTTCCCTCTTCTTTTCCTCTCTATCTCTTACATTTGTCACTGTTCTTTCCAATTTACCAATTTTCTCAAGTTGTTGCTTCAGAGCAGACCTGGTGCCAACCCTCCTGGCAACAGGCTCATCCACAGTCTTGTCATCACTTTCTCCACTAGCTTCATCAACCAATCTTGTTTTTAACACTGGCTTTCCCCCTTTCACCAGTCTACTCCTTTTCTCAGGCTCCACTTTGTTTTCTTTGACAAACACAATTTCCTCTTCTTCTTCCTCACCTGCCAGTCTCTCATCCTCTTCACCAAACTTCCTTTTTCTTTTTGGTTCCTCTGCTTTCTTAGCAATCTCTTCCTGTTCAGCCTTTTCTAAAACAATCTCCTCATTCCCTACTTCCTCAGAATCTGTCCAATCTAAATCTGCATCATCAGCCTTAGTGGAATCTGGACAAGCAACAGGCTCTTGAACCAAATTCTCTGAGGCTTCAGCGAGATCAAGTCCACCAACTACTGGACTTTCTGGCATAGATTCTTTCTTATTCTTCTCAGTACTACCAACTTTGTTACAAGGTTCCACTTCACTTTCTCTCAAGGTTTCAACACGATCTTGTTCCCTAAGTTGTTCTTTCACTCTTTTAGCAATATTCCTCTCTACACCAGACTTTTCAACCAATGACACCTGCAAATTCTTCCTAAGTTCACCCTGTACACTATCTAGCTCTGCTTCACATGGGTTCCCCCTATCTATTCTGTCATCATGCTCAACTCCTATTATTTTGTCTAGTCATGTAACTAGGGTTTCAGTTTCTGTAGTTCCAGGGCTTTTTATATCTACTGAACCGACAGGAGTAGATGAAATAGGATCAGGGATTACCTCAGACAGTGATGAACTTTGTGCAATGGGCGTAGTAGGTACTGCTCTTGACCTCATCTTCTTTGTCAATTTCTTGTCCCCTTTTTAAAGAAATTTTGTGCGGGCCCTCGCGATTCTTTGTGCGAGAGTGGATGGAGGTGGCCTTTCAGACATTTTGAAGAATTTTGTGAGTAGTTTCTGAGATTTCTAAAGAATTTTCTGTTTTTAGGGCTTGAGAGAGAACTTTGGTGTGGACGAGAAGAAGTGGTTGGATTGTGAGGGATTGTGAGTGTATCGTCAAAGAGGGGAGGGGTTTTGGTGATTTGACAATTTCTAGGGAAGACAAAGAAATAATGATGAAAAGTCGAAAAGGAGCTTTTTGAACTTTTTGAGAACCGGGAAGAGTTAAAGATTTGACGGTTATGGATTCATTCAATATACCCTTTTAAGTAGTGGGGTCCAAACAAGTCAAATAGAATTCTACCCGAAAAAGGAATGTGTTCCTATAATTTAGGATGGTTATAAGAACATGGATGATCTCCCTTGACACATGTATGATTGACAATTTTAATTTCAGTTATGACTTCTATCATGCAGGGTAGTGTGAATGTACCTGGACATGATTCCTCATGCTTTAGTTGGTTCCTTCTTAGTACATAGTAGGTTCTTCATGGGATCACATTATTCTCACCTGGTGCTCAAAAAACTGAACCAGTGTACTTATTCAAGTACAGGGTTAGACTAGACATTAATGACAAAATTCAAGCATGAACAATTGAATACTTAACTAACCAATCATAAGGGGATTACCTGCTGGGTCATCCGTGTATTTTGGTCATCCCTAATTCCAACCTGTTCCTCTCAAACTGTACCTTGTTCAATGCTTTGGTAAATATGTCAGCAATTTGATCTTCAGTCCTGCACGAATTTATGGTAATCAGACCCTTTTCCACATTATCTCTCAGGAAATGGTGTCTAATGTCAATGTGCTTGGTTCTTTTGTGTTGGACTGGGTTCTTGGCAATATTCACTGCACTAGTGTTATCACAGAAAATTGGCACTGCACCACACTTTACACCAAAGTCCTCCAGTTGTTGTTTGATCCACAGCAATTGTGAACAGCATGATGCAGCTGCCACATATTCAGCTTCAGCAGTTGATAAGGCAACTGAGTTTTGCTTCTTTGTAGCCCACGAGACCAAACAAGGACCTAGAAAGTGTGCCATTCCTGAAGTGCTTTTCCTGTCCACTTAATGACCTGCATAATCTGCATCAGCAAAACCAATTAGTTCAAAAGTACCTCCTCTTGGGTACCAAAGACAAAGGTCCTGAGTTCCTTTCAAGTATCTCAAGATCCTCTTCACAGCTGTCAAGTGTGACTCCTTGGGCTTGGACTGAAATCTAGCACACAGTCATACACTGTATACTATGTCAGGCCTACTGGCTGTGAGATGAAGGAGTGAACCTATGATTCCTCTATATTTTGTCTCGTTTGTCGAAGGACGTAGTTCATCCATATCCAGCTTGGTTCCGGGTGCAATAGGGGTAGTCATTTCTTTTGCTCCCTCCATGTCAAATTTCTTCAGTAGTTCCTTGACATATTTCTGCTGATGAATCATAGTTCCTTCAGGCATTTGCTTTATCTGCAACCCAAGGAAAAAATTCAGTTCACCCATCATGCTCATTTCAAACTCACTTCCCATCAGGTCGGCAAATCCTTTGCTCAGCTCCTCATCAGTTGCTCCAAAGATGATATCATCGACATACACTTGAACCACCAGTAGATCTTTTCCTTTCTTCTTGAGAAATAGCGTGTTGTCAATTTTACCTCTCGAAAAGCCATTCTTCAGCAGGAATCCTGAGAGTCTTTCATACCAGGCTCTAGGCGCTTGCTTCAATCCATAAAGAGCCTTGTCCAGTTTGTAAACATGATCAGGAAATTCATTGTTCACAAAGCCTGGAGGTTGTATCACATAAACTTCCTCATTCAGGTAGCCATTTAGAAAGGCGCTCTTTACATCCATCTGATATAGCGTGAATTCCATGTATGTAGCAAAAGCGATCAACATTCTGATGGCCTCCATTCTCGCAACTGGTGCAAAGGTTTCATCATAGTCTATTCCTTCTTCCTGACTGTAACCTTGAACTACCAACCTTGCCTTGTTTCTTGTCACTATACCATGCTCATCTAGTGTGTTCCTGAACACCCATTTTGTTCCAATTATTGAGCTTTCCTTCAGTTTAGGAACTAGGTGCCACACCTTGCTTCTTTCGAATTGATGAAGTTCCTCCTGTATGGCTAGGATCCAGTCTGGATCTTCTAGAGCTTCTTTTACATTCTTTGGTTCCAAAGATGAGAGGAAGGCAAAGAATGCACAGAAGTTCTTCAAAGCTGACCTGGTCATGATTCCTGTATCCAGTTCAGATAAGACATTCTCCAAAGGGTGAGAGCTTTGATGTTTCCATGGCCTGAGTTGAATATGACCGGAAGAACCTGCAGCATTATCTTGGAGGGGTTCCTCCGGACTTGCTGGATCATCAGCTTCGCAGAAGTTCCCCCTGTCAAGTTGACTCCTTGTTCTAGTGTGCTTGGATTCTCACCTGATGTCTCCTTGTCTTCTGAGTCTTCCAGTTCATCTACACCTTCTTCCCTCCTTACGCCAATCACTTGATCATCTGCCTCAATCTCCCCCAATGCCTTATCTGATTCATCAAATACGACATGCATACTTTCTTCTACTGTTTGAGTTCTTTTGTTAAACACCTTGTATGCTTTGCTTTGAGTAGAATAACCAAGAAATATTGCCTCATCACTCCTAGCATCAAACTTTCCCAAGGGTTCCTTGCCATTGTTGTGAACAAAGCATTTACAACCAAAAGGCCTTAGGTGAGCAATATTTGGTTTTCTACCTCTGAGTAGCTCATATGGAGTCTTGTCAAGGATTGCTCTGATGGAACATCTGTTCAGCAAGTAACATGCAGTATTTATAGCTTCAGCCCAAAAGTTTCTTGCAAGCCCACTTGACAGCAGCATAGTTCTGGCCATATCCTCCAGAGACCTGTTCTTCCTCTCAACCACCCCATTTTGTTGGGGAGTTCTTGGGGCGGAGAAGTTATGATCTATGCTGTTCCTTGCACAATACTCAGAGAATTTTGAGTTCTCAAACTCAGTTCCATGATTAGATCCGATGCTGATGAGTTCAAGACTTAACCTTTTCTGAACTACACCAGCCCAGTCTTTAAAACTGTCAAAAGCTTCGTCTTTAGATGCCAAGAACAGGGTCCATGTGTACCTAGAGTAGTCATCGACAATCACGAACACGAATCTTTTTCCTCCTCTACTCCTGACTCTCATAGGTCCACACAGATCCATATGCAGCAGTTCGAGTGGCTTTGACGTACTTACCACCTTCTTGGATTTGAAATATGATCTCACATGCTTTCCCTTTACACATGCATCGCATATTTTTATGTTTTTAAATCTCTTGCTTGGCAATCCACGAACCAGCTCCTTCGATGCAAGCTTATTCAGTTGTGAGAGACTTGCATGACCCATTATTTTGTGCCACAGCTGAGAGTCACTTTCTTGTACATTCAAGCATGTTAGGTTATTTTCAGGAAGGGACTTCAGCGATGCTTTGTATACATTGTTCACCCTCTTTCCTTCCATAACGATTTCTCCACTCTGTAGATTCTTCACAATGCACCCTACAGACGAGAAACTCACTTCGTTGCCTCTGTCATATAGTTGGGAGATGCTCAGCAGATTGTGTCTGAGACCGTCAACACAATAAACATTCTCAATTGCATGCTCCAGAGTTCTCCCAATCTTTCCAATACCTACTATCTGACCACTTTTTCCTCCTCCGAAGGCCACACTGCCTCCTTGAAATGCTGCGAGTGAGAGAAAGTTTCTTCTATCTCCTGTCATGTGCCTTGAACAACCACTATCAAGAATCCAGCTTGTGTTGTTCTCCCTCACTCCAGCCTGCAAGACAAATTAGAGGTTAGCTTTAGGAACCCAGACTAGCTTGGGTCCCTTCTTATGAGAGAATGGATAAATCAGATCCTGTTTAGCCCATTTAGGTAGAACACTTCTTTTATTCTTGGCCTTTGCCTTGCTAATATTTGTGCACTTTTGTTTAACGTGACCAGTTTCACCACAAAAGGTACATAACATGTTGCAAGATAACCCCACATACTTGCTCTTAGGGTTATATGGAAGCAATGGTTTCTTGAATCCTAACCCTTGTTTACCTTTGTTCTGATTTTCAAGAACCCAATTCATTGCCTCTGAAGATTTATTCTATTTGGTCAGTCTGGTAAGCTCAAATTTTGATTTTTCAACCTTTTGATTTAAAATCCTGTTCTTTTTCAGTTTCCTGATACTGAATCTCATTTGCTCTTTTCAATTCATTTTCCAGAAAGGTTTGAACTTCACTCATAACTTGCTTACCATTTTTACTCTCTCTTAACTGATTGCATTCCAATTCTAGTTCAGTGATCTTAGAGTTTGACACAAAAGTCTGCCCTTTTAAGATGGCATTGGTTTCTTCAAGTTCAATGTTCTGTTCCAAGAGGCTCTTGTGCTTAGTTATAAGATCACCTAATTCTTCAGTTAATTTATCCTTTTCAAGGTTTTCCTTTTCATAACCCTCAATTAAAGTGGCCGTGATTAGAATTAAATTTTCAGAAGAGTATGTATGTAGAGTTTCCTTAAGATCAGATAAACATACCTCTGCCGAATGACCAGCTTCATTTCCATCAGTTGCCATGAGAGCGGAGTCCTTCCTTTTGTTGTCATTTGTGTACAGCTCCTTCAGTCTTTCCCAGATTTCCTTGGCAGACTTGCATTCAAGTATCCTTGTAAGCACATCATAGGTAAGTCCTCTCCTCAGGCACCATTCAGCCTTGGAATTTGCCTGTAACCAGTCTAGATCTTGAGGATCAAGTTCTTCCACTTTCTTTGGCACCAGAACTCCATTTGCTGCTCTCTTTACAGGGACATGAGGTCCTCTCTTCACGATCAGCCACAGACTATAATCAGTTGCTTGCAAGAAATTCTTCATCTGTTTCTTCCAGTGCTTGTAATGGGTCCTGTTGAACACAGGTGGCCTTGATGGATCTCTCCCTCCTCTAAACTCTCGAGGATCTTCTTCATCAGAACTGATGTCTGTCATACCCGCTAATGCTAGTGGTGAGTCGTCTTCAGACTCCTTTTCATGATCAGATTCACTATCAGTAGGTACCCACGTAGCATAGAAAGCTTCCTTCTTCTTTCTCCTTTCTGCTCTGAAGTTTGGAGGCCTTCTTGGCTTCTTCTTGTCTTTGTCATTTTCTTTTGACGTCTCCTTCTTCTTATCCTTAGACGCTCTGTTCTTCATCCACTCTATTTCCCACATAGGACAATCCATGACAGCGTGATCCTTTTTGAAGCACTTAAAGCATCCTGAGTAATCTGGACTGTCAACTATGTTCTTCCTGCCAGAACTCTCCTTGCCGCTTCTTTTGAATCCTTTGAACCTTCCCAGATTGAGCTTTTGTCTTAAGGCACTTACCATTGCTGCTTCAACTGATTGAAGATCAACATATTCATCAGTTTCTTCAGTTGCCTCAAGGGCAAGGGTCTTATCCTTCTTTACAACTGGTTTAGCTTTTGAGTCCTTCATCATCTCATGGGTTTTCAAACTTCCAACCAGTTCTTCAAGTTTGATGGATCTCAGAGGTTTGGATTCAATGATGGCAGTCATCTTTGGTTCCCATGCTTCAGGAAGCACATTCAGGATTTTATCAACCATCTCTATTTCAGGCAATTCCATATCCAGAGATCTCATTTCATTTGTAATGATGGTCAACCTGGTCATCATATCCTGAATTGATTCTTTCTCACCCATGGTGAAGAGTTCAAATGTCTCTTCAACATTCTCCTTTTTGAGTCCTTCACTTCTATGGTTCCTTCATGCGCAACCTGCAAAGTATCCCATATCTCCTTAGCTGTCTTATAAGATGATACTCTATTGAACTCCTCAGGACCAAGACCATATATAACCAGACGTTTGGCTTTGTGATTCTTTTCAATCATCTTATAATCCGTCTCGTTGAACTCTTCTTTCAGTTTCAGTTCCTGCTTGGCAGTAGCTCCTTCACCAACTATTTTAGTGGGGATCAGGTTTCCTTCAGAGACTATCAGCCAGAGTTGATAGTCTTCAGCACATATGTAATTCTCCATCCTGTTCTTCCACCATGCATAGTATTGCCCATTAAACTGTGGGGGCCTCAGAACTGACTGTCCTTCAGTGATGGTAGGTGGTGCACTCATTCTGATCCTTCTCGAGGTGTTAACCTTTTAAGAGAAGACCCGTTCTGATACCACTAGTTATACTCTATGCACCTCCTAAAGACACTAGAAGGGGGGTTGAATAGTGTCTACCGATTTTCGTTTCAAGAACCTGGTTCTCCTGAATGTAGAACCTAGTTCTCGCCCTTGTAATTATGCTGGTTCAAATACTACAACACTCTACAACCACACTCACAGAAAACACAAGGATTTTACGTGGAAAACTCCTTGCTCAAGGGAGAAAAACCACGACCCACACTCTGGGATTTGCGAACTGAATCCACTAACACAAGAGCAAAGTTTCTGATTACAAACTCTATAACCAAGGGGCTACACTCTAGACCCTAATCACTACTCAAAGCTAAACTCTAGCTTTTCTAGTAATTACATGAGAGTTCACCTAATACATATGCTTCTGCAATAAGCCAATAGGTAAAAACTATGAATGCTCAAACGACGACAACTTACAACTCGATGAACCTAGACAGAATATCTAGACTCAACACACTGCATGCACTCAAGTTGTCTTCTCTAGTTTACTCACGTAGAAAGATGCTAGATTGCCTTTGTATGCTCTCAACTCTCTGTTTGTGAATAACTGATTTACGGCTGTCTCCACTACTTGTATTTATACGGGTCTTGAAACCCTAGTTGAGTTCTACAAGGAATCATTTTAATTATGGTAAGTCAGGATTCGTAGTAACTCTTTTCCTTGTTGAAGTGCAACTCCTTTTCACACTTCGAAGACACAGCCTGGGCACCGCCTCTTTTAGTCTGACTAGGATGCATATTCATTCATGCGCCACTGCTCCTAGTTCTGCAGGGATTTGCAACCCGTAATTCTTTTCGATCAAGCGTGCCCTTTGTTTCAAGGACTAGGTTCTTTGTGGGAACCTCTGAGTCCTTTCCGTTTGTCATACTTCAAAACCAGCTCTCAACAGCCATGTCTAGCTTGATTATCACATTTGCCGGCTTTCCCTCTGTCAGCAATATCGTGTACAATCTCTTGCACCAGCAGGATATTCTCAAAAATGCTCCTCCCTTTTACAAAGTCAGACTGCTGAGGTGAAATGATCCCAGACAAAAGAATAGAGAGCATGTCGTGAATTACCCTGGAAAACACCTTGTTGCTGAAATTACTCAAACTAATTGGTCTCATGTCTGAAAAGGTAGCAAAGTCTTTCCTTTTAGGCAAGAGAACCATGTTAGTAGAAGTGATGTACCGCAGCAGAAAGTGACCCCGAAAGAATGCCTGCACCATTTTAACCATATCAGCGCCAATAATATCCCAACACGAATGGTAGAAAGCACCCGTAAAACCGTCAGGGCCCTCTGCAGAGTCAGCATTCAGCCTAAGAACTGCCTTCTTCACCTCTTGTTCATCTGGTACAGCAATAAGAGCAGTATTCTGATCCTGCGTAACAAGACTAGGCAGGTGATCAAGTATGGACAAATCATCTGGCGCCGCATCACTAGTAAACTGAGCCTGGTAAAATCTGATTGCCTCCTGGGCTATGTCTGCTTCGTTTTCCAGCCAAGAACCAGCAGCATCCTGAATTCTCCTAATCTGCAACACCTTCCTTTTTCTATTTACATGAGCATGAAAGAATTTGGTATTCCTATCCCCGTCTTTGAACCACTGTATACCAGCTATCTGCTTCCAAAACTGTTCCTCCAGAGCATAGAATCTAATCAACTCAGCATTCACCCTCTGTAGTCTCTCTCTGTTGTACCCAGTGGGATGCTCCTCGAGTTCTTGTTCATAGACCTGGACCACCTCCTCTAGTGTAGTAATCTGCCTAAATATATCACCATAGGTCTGCCTGCTCCAAAAAGACAATGCATTTTTCAATTTTTTCAGCTTGCAGTTAAAATTATAAAAAGGATCAACACTGAAGTTTTATGCCCAGTTCTCTCTGACAACACCCTAGAATGACTCATGCTGCATCCAAAAATTTAGAAATCTGAATGACTTATTCACAATGGGAGTATCCATGTTCGGAATGAGCAACAACGGAGCATGGTCTGACCCTTGCCTAATTAAGTGCTCTACTTCAAACTGAGGAAAATGCGCCTGAAAAGCCTGATTCACAAGACACCTATCAAGCCTTTTAAATATGAATTCATCATCTAATCTACCATTCCACCAAGTGTACATGCTGCCCTTGAAACCCATGTCAATCAACTGACAAGTGTTGATGCAGTGCACAAAATCTTCCACCTCCGGGTACCCCGAACTTCTCAAGCTCATCTATAATTACATTAAAATCTCCCCCAACTAGCCAAGGAGACGTCATGTTACTAGCCTGAGCATACAACAAATCCCACAGTTCCACCCGAGTAGTATGATCCGTACTAGCATAGACCAAAGATACCACAAATTCGAACAAACCATTTAAATGTGTCAGGTTCAAAGATAGCATCTGTGATATATCATACACCACTTTCACTTGATAATCACCCTCTACAAACACCTAAATTTTACCATTAAATTTATGCCAGGAAGAACCCATACCTAACCACATACGATATTTGTCAATATGTCTGTAGTGCTGAAATGGCTCCATTAATGCAATAAATGAAAAGTGCTTCTGCCTATGCATTGTTACCACTCTATCAAAGGCCTGTTAAGTGTTTACAGACCTTATATTCCATATGAGTGAGCTATTCATTGGTGACCAGAGGCTTTGGAAACAATCCTCCGCGTTGACACCCCTCCAACTGTCGGAGGTGCGCTTTTTCCCATTTTGCTCGAACCTGCTTGGCCTTCTTCTTCTGTGCCACCACTTGTTTAGGTGATATATCACCCTTCTCAGCTTCATTAACATAATTCTGAGCCATAGACTCGGTACCAAGCTCTTCATCATCCCCAATTTCCACTTGCTTTTCAACCGGTTTGTTAAAAACATGCGCTAAAGCTGGTGTAGGTTCAAAATTCTTTGCAACCAACTGTGAATTCTTCTTTTTTGCACTATCACAGGCTGCTTTCAACTCCTCCAGCTCCTTAACAGTGATTGGCCTACCTTTTGACAGCCCCGGACTAGCATTAACCACATCAAGTTGCTTGTCAGGACCTCCCTGCGACTTATCAGCAGTGCCTTGTGACTTTTCAGCACTAGCATTTTTAGGACTTGAAACGCCTTCTTCTTTGTCATTCTTCCCATCTTTACCACTACTATCCCTTGACAATTCACCCTCCAACCCCATGTATTCATCAGACGGACCATCTTCATAATTTTGTGGATCAGCATCATCAATTCCACTGTCATCCCCGTAATCCACCAATTCTTCATCGTCCTCTGAATCTACTACCTCCAGCTGGTCATTATCATCAACATCATTTGAAGCGACCTTGGCCACCAAAGAATTAGAGGGTACCTCCTGTTGAGCGGTATTCTTAGGCACCTGGACATCAGAAATAGGCGCTGCATCAGTAACAAGACCTCCATGTAGAGCTGTTTCACCAACTGTTTCACCCTTCTTCTATTGCTGAGGCTTAGCAGGCTACTTTCCATCTTTGGGTCATCCCTTATTCACCCATTCCTTAGTCGACTTAGGCATATACACAACTTTCCCGGCTGATTTCTGATTTTCAGCAGCCTTTTTTGCTGCAACTTTACTTGGACCTGCGGCATCTCATTTTTGAACCGTATTAGGCTGCATTCTATCCTTTGATACAACTGTTTCCTTGACCCCCACGTCACCAACTTCCTGGATATCATCTTCCTGTAGAGCTGCAAACTGATTGTTCCCAGCCTGCACTAAAGCTAAATTGTCACTTGGCTTCGCAACAGTATTTTTCACCTGATCATTGGCATTCCATTTCCTTACTTTCTTATTCTTTGCTTCATTCCACTCTTCCTCATTCATAGCATTTCCAACCACCTTTCCACTTGACAAAATACGCACTGGGGGTGCTGGTAGGGTAGGGGCAGGCTTGTCGCGAACAACACTTTCATCCTTGTTTCCACTATTTTTTTGTTCTTCCCACAACTCAAGGTGCACAACTTTGCATGAAGTTTCACTGTGACCCTGAAGCTTACAAGTTCTGCAATACAAAAGGAGATAATCATATTCAATTTCAGCCCAAAAAGATGTAATTTCCCCCGTATCATCATCCTCCTCGTTGATTAAAACCCTCGTAGGGTGCTTAGCCAGAAAATCAAGTTCAACTTACACTCCAGCACAACTGGGTCTAGTCTTATTCAAAGTAGCCGTATCAACTTTCAAAGGAGTTCCCACAGCTGATGCTATTGAAAAAATAAATTTCAACGCAAAAAAATTTGGAGGAAGGTTAGGGAAACTTATCCGTGCAAGAGCCATTGAGGTTTCTTCGTCAGGTTTTCAGTATCTAGTCCATTTCAATGATCTCATAGGGTAAGACCCCCCTCTAAATTTAATCCAATAAGCAGGTGTTGACAGAAAATTAACATAATCTTCCAACAAAGTCAATCTAATCAACACGTAACGATGCTCAAGATAATCAATATTACAGTCACCTTTAATATTACATTGGTCCGGGATCAATTTACGTAAATTCTCCAAGTCTGGTCTTCCATATGAAAATTTCCCAAGCACTGCATACTGCAACTGCTCTTTGATAAGTGATTTCTTTACCTCTGAAGTCTTCCATTTAAGTGTGGCTTGTCCTTGACTGTAATAAACACTACGACAAAGACGTTGATCAAAATCAACTTTTTGGATCTGAGATTTGAAAATATGGGCATAAGAGCTATTTGGATTGGTATTTATGGGTGTTGTAATAATGGGTGGAGCGGGTATGGGCTGAGCAACTCCAGGAGGGGGCTGCCCAATGGTTGGCGTGGCCATAGAGGTCGTGCAAAAGTATGGCACGATTTTTCTCCTTGAATTCGCCCCAAATCACCTAGGGGGAAGAGAGAAATTTACAATGACTTAATTAAAGAGATTAGGTGGGTGGTTATAGGGTAGGGAGTTGGGGGATTTTTGGGGGTGCGGGGTGGGATTAGAGTTTGTGTATGTATTTTAGGAAAATATTTTCCATTCAATTTTAAGGCAAACATTTTTCTCTGGTTGATTGAAGCAGAACAATAAAAAAAATAGCATTTGTGCTTCTACTTGTGTGATTAATCATGGGAAAAAACAAATTGCGGTTGTACTACTACTTCTTCAGGTAATCATTTTATACTTGTTCTTTAACTTTTTGTTTTCCTAATACACCTTTTGTAATTTTTATTTAAATTCTTAAAGAAAAGTGTCAAAACTAATGGAAAAGAAGAAATGTATAGTTGCAATATATTTATGTTTTACTTAATCATACTTTTCTCAAATAATACTCCTATTATTTTAGAATTTAACTATTATACACTATTAATGAAAAGGGATCAATATAGAGACTGGAGTCCCTTTACATAAATTACCTATTCAGGCCAAAATAATTATCCTTGTCTATCTATTACTTATTTATTTACCAAATATATCCATAAAAATATTTACAATGTATACCTATTTGTTATTTCTTTCATATTTTAATGCAAGAATTAAGAAAATACTATGCTCTAACTTTCAAAATAGATAAATTTGTATTTCTACTATAATTTCTTCATTTTTCCTTATTTTATTGTTTCTTTCCTTTTCCATTTTCTTTCTTTTTCCTCCATTTCTTTTATCCTTATTTTTTTTTTATCAATTTCTAATTCCATTCACTTATTATCCTTAAAAAAATCTTTTTAAATAATCTAATTTCATACAGTTTTTTGCTACACTTTTTTTAATATTATATTTTTCCTCAGTTATCGCTATACAAATGAATAAAAAAAAGATAGTAATTGATATAATAACATTTCTTCATGTTTTCATTATCTTTTATCACCCACCCCACCCTCGCACCCACCTCCTACCCCCACTACCCTACCCCACCATCAAAACCCCACTCCTATACACCCCACCTTATACCCCTATCCCCCTACCTGGCCCCCCATTTCGACATCCAATAATCTACCCACCCTGTACCAACCCCACCCTCACCAACCCAACCTCCTTACCTTCTACGCAAATACCACGCCCACCTCCGCGTATCCCCCCACCCCCTCACCTACCCCCACCCCTACCTTCTATCCACCCCCTTATTCCCACAATCCCACATTCTACCCTATCCCAACCTGCTTCTCCATCTTCATTTTTTAGATCGTAACACCACCCACCCCCCACCTTCTACCTCTATGCCATCCCCACTTTCTACCTCCACTCCACCCCCTTCACCTTCCTACCCCACCTTCTACCTCCACCCCACCCCCTTCACCTTCCTACTACACCTTCCACGTTGGCCCCCAAACCTACCTCAACCCCTACCGACTTATTTTTACATTGTTATCATCGTATTAGCTGACTTATTATTCACTTTTAGATTGTTATAACTGTATACTGTAAGAGTATATTGGACTTATTCTTCTTTTTTATATTGTTGTCACTGTATACTGTAATAGTATATTGTATTGTCTTATAGTATACGTGATAATTTTGCCTTTGAAGAATGCCATATTTTGAAACAGTATACTCTAATTTTTCTATTATCACTATATACCTTTGGAGCATAATGTTGGAACATAGAATTTTTCAAAGGTAAAATATTATTATATATTATAGAAGTATACAAAATACTCCAAGGGTATACAGTACTCCAAAAGTATATCATAATGAAAAATTGGACTATACTATTTTAAAACACAACATTCTTCAAAAAAAAAAAAAAAAGTAACATTGTATATTATAAAAGTATACATTATACTTTAGAGGGGGAAATGGTCACAATAAAAAAAAAATCAAAGTATACTGTTTCAAAGCACAACATTCTTCAAAGGAAAAATAACATTTGTATACTGTAAAAGTATACATTATACTCTAAAGGTATACAATGATAATAAAAAATTGGAGTATACTGTTTCAGAGCATATCATTATTTAAAGGTAAAAATATCATTATATACTGTAAAAGGTATAGTCCAAGGGCATATAATATGCTCCAATGATATACAGTGATAACAAAAACTTGGAGTACTATTTCAAAACATATTCTTCAAAGAAAAAATAATGGTGAATACTGTAAAAGTATACATTATACTCTAATGGTATAAAGTAATAATAAACAATTAGATATTATTTCAATGCATATCATTCTTCAAAGGTAAAAATATGATTGTATAATGTAAAAATAGTATAATCCAAAGGTATATAGTATTCCAAGGGTATACAGTGATAATAGAAAATTGGAGTATACTATTTCAAAACATAACATTTTTCAAAAAAAAAATATAACACTATACACTGTAAAAGTATACATTATACTCTAAATGTATACAAAGACAATTAAAAATTGGAGTATACTATTTCAAAACATAATATTCTTCAAAAGTAAAACTAGAATTAAATAATGTTAAAGTATACAACATACTCCAAGTGTATATAGCATTCCAAAGGTATATAGTGATAACAAAAAATTGGAGTATTTATTTCAAAACATAGCATTCTTCCAAGAAAATATAACATTATACATTGTCTATATTATACTCTGAAGATATACAATAATAATAAAAAATTGAAGTATACTGTTTCAAAACATAGCATACTTCAAAGGTAAAATTATAATTGTATACTCCAATGATATACAATGGTAACTAAAATTGGAGTATATCATTTTAAAACATATCATTCTTCAAAAAAAAAAATATATACTATTTACTGTAAAAGTATATATTATACTATTTGTTCGATTACAACTCACTTTTCGATTCAAACATGAAAATGTATAAAAAAAAAAAAGAGTATACAGTGTACCAAAAAGGTATACAGTGTTTAAAACAACAAAAATTAATTAAAACACGCATATGTTCGAAAGCAGCTCACGCTCTTTGAACTACACACAAAAAGGTACACTAAAAGAGTATACGCCATATCACAAAGGTATACTGTATTCAAAGCAACAAAACTTTAAACCTTTATTTGTTCAATGACGGCTCATACTTCAATCCAAACACAAAAAAAAAAAAAAAGTGTATACCGAAAAAGTATACAATATTCTGTTAAAGTATACAACTGTGGTAAATTGTATACTATAGTAACATATTGTTTCGGTAAACTATAACAGTATACTATTGCAGTATACAATTGAAGAACAGTATACTATTACAATAATTGTAACAGTATTCTATTGTAGTATACAGTTTAATTATGCAAGTTTTTTCTTTGATTTGTAGCTCAAAAATTTTGATTTCAAACACCTCAAATTTGACTCCAAATAAGATCAGATTTTAGCATTGATGTTTCAATGATACTAGATAAAATATTTTGCAAACACTTTAAATCAAAGAATAAATAAAAAATTAAAATTTCATATTCAAGAACTTCAAGCTCAACAATAAATTCGAAATATTCATTTGTTCGTTAGTCTGAAAGAGAAAGATCACCCATTTTTTTTCTCACTTCACGCACAAAACAAGGATATCACTACAAGCAGCTCACAGTTTGATTTTTAAACAAAATAATGTACAACAAAGGAGTATACAAATGCAGTTAAAGTATACCATTGTAGTAAATACTAAACAATATACTCTATCAATATAGTATTATAGTATACAATTAAATTATACAAGTAGTAAACTGTATACTATATGAATATACTATTATAGTATAAAATTAAATTATCCAAGTAATAAATTGTATACTATAGCAGTATACAATCGAAGTATACTGTTGCAGTATGCACTTTATGCAATATTTCTTCTTTAATTTTCAGCTCTAAAGTTCGATTTTAAGCACTGCCAATCAACTCCAAATTCGACATAATTTTTTATGAACTTTTCTAAGGTATTAGTGGCAATATTTTACAATACTCACTTTTAATCAAAAAATAAATAAAAATTTTGTATTCAAGAGTTTCAAGTTTAACAATGGTAGGTATTCAAAAATTATTTTTCAAAAACAAGTCAACTCCAAAAGAAATCCAATGTTGGTATGAACCTTCCAAAGGTACTAGAAACGAGCTTCAAGCTCAACAATGGTGGATATTCAAAAATAATCTCACAAACACCTCAAATTAACTCCAAAAGCGATCAAATTTTGTTATGAACTTCCCCATGATACAAGAATTAATATTTTGCAACATCCGCTTCAAATTAAACAACAAATTCAAAAAACTAAATTTTCATATTCAAGAGTTTCAAAAATAATCTCACAAACGCCTCAAATCAACTCCAAATGCGACCAAATATTGGTATGAACTTCCCCAAGGTACAAGAAGTAATATTTTGCAACATCCACTCTGAATCAAACAACAAATACAAAAAATTAAATTTTCATATTCAAGAGCTTCAAGCTCAACAATGGTGAATATTCAAAAATAATCTCACAAACGCCTCAAATCAACTCCAAATATGACTAAATTCTGGTATAAACTTCCCCAAGGTACAAGAAGTAATGTTTTGCAATACCTACTTCGAATCAAACAACAAATAAAAAAAATGAATTTTCATATTCAAGAGCTTCAAGCTCAACAATGGTGAGTATTAACAAATCATCTCTCAAACACCTTAAATCGATTCCAAATGCGATAAAACTTTAATATAAAATTTTCTAAGGTTCTAGAAATAATATTTCGTGACACCCACTTCGAATGAAGCAACAAATTTTTAAGTTGAAAATTGAAGTTTAAAAATTACTGCAACGAAAAGGCAAATCATACCACCATAACACCAAATGAGTGGATAAATGCTACAGATTTAAAAATTCAATTAGTTAATGGTGAAATTAAAGGGTTAATAGTGAAGAAGGAATAGATTTATTCGGTTGGGGAATTAGGAAAATGGAGAGATAAAGAGAGAGAACAAAAAGAAGAAGGAATTTTCTGTGAATTAAGCGGATTTTTGGAATGGGTAGGACTGTAATAATTTTTACTATAATGGGTATAAAGTTTAGCATGGGTACTATATGTAATTAAATTAAGCACTGTGGGTACACAATGTAAAAATCTCATTAAATCTCTATGAATTGGGAGCTGAGCCGACCCACGGGCAACCCCTACAAATATTTTGTAGCACATTCTTTTTTACACAATTAGAAAGTCATTTAAAAGATATTTACATGTATTGTACTTTTAAAGTAGGATTAACCTGCAAAATAAAGTTATAGCTTTTTTATATAAGAATATTAAATCTTTTATTTTAATCTGAAATATCTTGAGGGGGATTATAGACTTTGGGATTCAATGGCCTGGGCTGGGCAAGCACAGCATTTCGGCCTGGGTTGGGCAAGCACAGCATTTCGGCCTGGGTTGGGCAAGCACGAATACTAATTTAATACTAATAGATTGTAATAAAATGTTAAAAAATACTAATTAAATACTAATAGATTGTAATAAAATGTAAAAACTTGACGATAGCATTTTAATTCTTTTAAATAAAAAAAAAACTCATCAAAGTGACTTAAAGCTATTTTCTTTCAATTTTAAAATTTTAAATTAAATATTTTTTTTATTTGGCCCACAGTCCTGACCTTACCAGCCTTGGTCAAGCCTCACGGGTTGGCGGAACGTACATGGGGTAGCTAAAAAGCACCGCTCTTAAATGGGCTTAAAAATATTGTCCAACCATGTCATATAACAAGTCCATGTTGGGCTGGCCCGGTGAGCCAAGCCCTTATTTGACGGCTCAAAGTGCACGTGTAGCCACTGCCAGTTCCGAAAAAAAAATCACACTTTTAAACCATCAGGATTGAAGTGTATGCCAGATCAAGCTAGCTTTAGCACATTCTAGTCTGAGTTAAAATCTGCTGGTGTCTTTTTTTTTTTTGTATGTCTTGATCAACTTCAAATAAAAGATTTGAATTTGGTTTGAGCTACACGTTTTTCGTCTGAATTTTACTCATTTTCAGAATAAAAAATTTAAGTTGAATGTATTTTACATCGTGATCTATAGTTTAATACATAACTACAACCCTGATGATTTAAAAGTGAATGGCTACACTTAAAAAGAATTTTTTTAAAATGGGCCAACTGCATAAACATCTCCTTAAACATGTACGTTTTTCGCATTTAGACACCTGAACTAGGGAGTGAACCTGTTGAACACTTGAACTTGAGCCAAGTTGTATCGGTTGAACACATTTTTCGCTATCAACAAAAATAAGGAGGCACGTAATTATCAAACATCAAGATATGATAAAGAAGCCAATCAAACATTGACACGTTGAAAGATGACAAAAAATATATATAATAAAAAAAAAGCATGGAACTTGCCACCGGCCATGAAAGTTCCCAGCGAGGTGGCAAATGGCTTCGAGAAAAACCATATGAAAGAAATAAAAATAAAAAGAAAGAGAAAGAAAGAAAAGTAAAAAAGAGAATTTGATTAACCATTTCGAGATACCTAGCACACTGAAGTAGGTGAATGATACATATTTTGCCTATGTTAGCAAAATATGTCTGCTAGATACACTTCTGAAAGAATTTGACCCCTTCGTTCAGGTATCTAAAGGGGGGAAATACGGGCAAGTTTAAGGGATTGCTTCTGTATTTGGCCTTAAAATGATTAAAAGCTAAAGGAAAATTTACACTAGATGACAATCCTAATAGCTAAATTACAAAAAATACCGATACTTTTAAACATTTACCCTAAATAACGATACTTTTAAATATATTACCCTACATACCATTTACTCATTTCCCCCTTTCTCCTATCACAAACCCTAATTTCTCTCTCTTTTCTTTCTCCTTCACCCACCACCCACCCAGCCACCCGCCGTCCCTCCCCCATCTCCGGCGACTAGCACCTCCCGTCGTCCTTCCTCCTCCATCTCCGGCGACTAGCTGCTGCTGTTTCCTCCATCTCCGGCCAAGCAGATCTCTGATCCGATCTGCTTCTCTTGTTGCTTCTTTTTTTGTTTGTTTTGGAAGTGTATTAATGTGTATATATGTATATACTTTTGTATTAATGTGTATGTGTATTTTTTGTGTAAAAATACACATTAAAATCTTTTCAAATGGCTATTTAATTTTTTGTATTGTTATTGTATATTTCTGTATTTTTTGCATTTTCAATTGTATGTTTGTAATTTTTTTGTTGTGTATCTGTATTTTTTTGTATATTTCTGTATTTTTTGCATTTTCATTTTTGTATAGCTTTTTGTATGTTGTGAGTGTATATAAATGTATATTTTGTATATTTTAAATTTTATGTATGTTTATGTATTTTTTATTGGTTAAATATATTTTTTTAAAGTATGAATTTGTATTTTGTATGTTTTATGCTTGTTTTCCAGATTTACAAAAAAAAAAAAAAGAAAAAAAAAGATTTTCCGGCGACCTGCCGCGGGTGACCGGCCGCCGGCCGCCGCCGGCATACCTGAAACTGAAGCAGTGGCTTGGGGGAGAAGAAGAAAGCTTCATTTCCATGGTTTTGTTGTAATTTGTATATGTTTTGTAAAGAAACTATTGGTATGTTTTGTAAAATGGAATAGTATTGGTATTTTTTGTAAATTTGTTATTAGGGTTGTATATTTATGTAATTCACCCAAAGCTAAATGGCATGGGTAAACCTGGCTGCGTAGCGAATATGTACTATCTTCACGGGTATGGATCAAGGATTGAATGGGATTTGGCCCAAAACGTTGGGTTATTTACATAAGTAGGATAATTTTGGCGCTCTATCACAGTTTTAGCCTCAAATAGAAAGTTATATTTTTAGTCTCTATCAGGAAAAGCTCATGGCGATTGTCAGATCTTACTAATGCTCCTTCTTCATTTCAAAGCCTTATGAATTATGTTTTTCAACCTTATCTTAGAAGATTTGTACTTGTCTTCTTTGATGATATCTTGGTATACAGTAAGGATTGGAGTGAACATGTAGTACACTTAAAGTCTGTCTTTGAAGTGATGCAGCAATACAAGCTATATGCAAAGGACTCTTAAGTGTTCTTTTGGAGTGCAAATCTTTGAGTACCTTGGACATTTCATTTCTCCTCAGGGTGTGGCTACAAATCCTAAAAAGATCCAAGCTGTAAAGGATTGACATGTTCCAATCAATATCAAGTATTTAATGGGATTTTTAGGCATTACGGGTTATTATAGAAAGTTTGTAAAAGAGTATGGTATTATAAGTAAACCTCTCACTGAGTTGTTGAAGAATGATAACTTTGTATGGAATCAAGTTGCCACGCTGGCTTTTGAAGAACTCGAAGTAGCCATGGTGAGTGTTCCTGTATTAGCACTCCCTGTTTTTTCAAAAAAAAATTATGGTGGAGACTAATGCAATTCAGTCAGATATTCGAGCTATTTTAAGCCAGGAGGGGCACCCCATTGCATTTATCAGCAGATCATTAGCATTGAGACATATATCTTATTCAGTTTATGAAAAGGAATTGCTGGCATTGGTGTTTGCAATAACTAAATGGTCCCAATATTTACTGGGACCCAATATTTGTTGGGAAGTCAATTCACAGTTAAAACAGACCATAAGACTCTCAAGTTCTTGCTATAGCAACAGCTCCATACTGATATTCAATTATCATGGATAGTTAAGCTAATGCCCTTTGATTTTGATATAGAATACAGGAAGGGAAGTGAAAATGGAACAGTTGATGCCCCATTAAGAAAAGCTGGTGCTGAGCTACTTGCACTGGCTACCTCTCCTAGTTCAACTTATTTATACCCATTGATTCAAGAAAGTTGGAGTACTTACGCTAAATTGCAAGTTCTCATTCAGAAGTTACAATCTCAATCTTATTATAAAAAAGTTGTACATGGATCAATCAGCAACTCAAAAAAAATGCTAAGCTAGTGGAAACAGGTGATCTAAGAAGTCAAATTATCTAATATTGGCATAATACACTTCAAGTTGGTTATTGTGGTATTGATGATACACTTAAGAGACTACAAGCTCTTTTCTATTGGAAGTGTATGACTAAATACATTAAATAGTTCATCATTTAATGTGATATTTGTCAGTGACGTAGATATGATGTTGCAGCTTATCCGGGTCTTATTCAACCTTTCCCTATCCCTCATACCTTATGGAGTGATATGAGTTTAGATTTCATTGAAGGTTTACCCTTATCCCATAATAAATAAGTTATTCTAGTGGTGGTTGATAGATTGAACAAGTATGCTTATTACTTGGCTTTGTCACACCCTTATACAGCACAACAAGTAGCTCAGTTCTAATTAGGATAACATTTTCAAGTTACATGGATTGCCTGAAAGATTGGTCAGTGATAGAGATCCAGTGTTCTTGAGTCAATTTTGGCAAGGTCTGTTTGAAATCCGAGGAGTTTAGTTGACTATTTCAACAGCCTACCATCCTCAGTCTGATGGTCAACTGAGGTAGTAAACAGGTGCTTGGAGATATATTTGAGGTTTTTGTGCATTGATACTCCTGCTAGGTGGCCTACTTATTTAGCCTTAGCTGAGTGGTGATATAACTATAATTTACACACTGCTATACAAACCATCTCCTATGAGGCATTATATGGCCAACCACCATCCTTACACCTCCCATATCTTATTGTTGAAGCTGCTGTTGCTGAGGTGGATGAAGTCCTAACAGATAGAGAAACTAAGCTTCATCTTCTTAAGTTCCATTTGCAGATAGCTCAAGATAGGATGCATGTCTTGGTTAATAAGAGAAGAACTGGTAGAGAGTTTAATGTGGGTGATTGGGTATATCATAAGCGAATATAGTGCCACGTAGACCATCTACCACTGTGTGACAAAATATATAACATATTAATACAGAATCATCCTTATACACTCAAAATAATCATAATACTATAATAAAACAAAGCATATCAAAATTTATTACCAAAAAAAATCAATTCATGATGGTATGCCTCGATAACCATCAAATGATAGACTTTATTCGACATTCTGACAAGTTGATTCCAATATGTTGTTATTGTATTATCATAAACACGTTGGGTCTCAACATCACCTTCATAATAAGGCGGATAATTTGTCAGATATGCATATTGGCCCTCGTGTATTATAAGCTCTCGTTCCAATGTAGTGATTATTTTCTTGACAAGTTGTGCATTAGGAACCCTTATGCTCAAACTTGAGGGGGGATAATTGTATCAGTCTAAATCGGATTTTAGTAATACAATTGAATTTATTTAGGGGTTACAAGCAATGAGATGTATCAAAGTCGTTAAAAGCAAGAAAATGACGAAAATGTATGAATAATATGAACACAAGAAGAACAATTTCACTATCAATGAACTGAGAATACAATTGCGCAGAGTTTTGCCTATATTTTTGAATGACTACAAGATTACATAGGTTCTATTTATAACAAATGAGTTAGAGACAAATGTGGGCATTAACCAGCCTACTTCTCCATATCTAGATCATGGCCAACCCAAGATCTTTTTCATTAAATACTGAGATCATGAGTGGAGATCATGGGGCGCTGCTTGTGCTGAAGTCGAACCGCCTCCCGATGCTGGGATCCTTTCGCCTCGGGGCGGTGAACTTATTTGTTTTCCCGAAGAGATCATACCCCATAGCTTAAATAATCTTGACCTCGGGGCCTCGTCTCAGTCGCCATTGTATCAACCTCGTAGCCAACTCGTGATTCTCACAGAAAGCTCCCCGAGCCTTACGCTTCGGCTGTCACATATCTAAACTATATTTTCACCAATACAGTAATGACACATATGTACTCCCTCCATCCCAATTTATGTGCCACCATTCGCATTTTGAGAGTCAAACTGCTTTATTTGACCATATTTCGGACATACAATATTTAAGTTTTTTTTTAAAAAATAATTTATATATTTAGAAACTACATTAAAAGTATTATAAGTCACAATAATTAACAATTCAAAATATTTAAAAGATATATGAAAAAATCATGGTAATTTTTTTTCTTATTTGGCTCTCGTTACGTGAAAAATGTCTCAATTTGAAAAGTGGCACATAAATTAGGATGATGGAGTTATACTTTACATTTAAATAATGGTAGTTGAGGTGTATAGTTGTAATTACCTAATAGAGTTACTACTTACTCACCAAGTTCAAGGTATAGTTGTAATTACCTAATAAAGTTACTACTTACTCACCAAGTTGAGGCCGTGAGGGTATAGTTGTAATTACCTACAGGATTATTACTTGCTCACCAAGTTGAGGGGTATAGTAATAATTATCTATATAAGGTTACTAATTTCTCACCAAGTTAAGGAATCTTATTGGGCGACTACTTGATGACCAAGTATAATAACACTTGTATATATAAATACACGTGTAGGAAGGTTTTCAAACTAAAATTTTGTGGTTTCTAGTTTAATCTAACAATTTTAGAAAATTAATGACAATATATCAGGGTTTAATAATCAATGACGCCATGCATCTCGTTCTAGATGATTAGTATGTTGGAAATTTTCTGTACAGAAAAATGAATACTGATACTGAGCAAATCACTGCATTGAAACGAGAACTAATAATGCACGAGGGACAACATGCATATTTGACGAATTATCCGCCTTATTATGAAGGTGATATTGAGACCCAACGTGTTTATGATAATACAATGCAATATATTGGAATCAACTTGTCAGAATGTCGAATGAAGTCTATCATTTGATGGTTATCGAGGCATACCATCATGAACTGGATTTTTTTGGTAATAAATTTTGATATGCTTTGTTTTATTATAGTATTATGATTATTTTGAGTGTATAAGGATGATTCTGCGCTAATATATTAAATATTTTGTCACTTAGTGGTATATAGTATGTATTAATGTGCTCAACAACCTTATCATAAGCTTGCAGCTAAGTATTACGGCCCTTATTAGGTTTTACTCAGAATCATGGGTGGCTCAAGGGTAAGGTCACTAAAGCTTCCGCTTTAGGCCCCCATGAGTCAAAGACTCCTAAAAAGATTTTACTAGTTATATTTATTTATATTGGTTGGTTTTTTTGAGTGAACAAAATATTAGTTATTTATTTCAGTATGCTACATTGGTTATAATTATCAAAAGTTTTATTGACAGATATGAGTTTAATTTTAAATTCAAAATAGGGATTTTTACACTCTATACCCATAAAATTTAAAGTATTTACAAGTCATACCCATTACAAATTATACTACCCATAAAACTAAAAGTATTTACCCAACCTACCCATTTATTATTGTATACCTTTGTTATGCCTTATAGGTGTATACCTTTAAAGTATACTGCATAAATTATGGTATACAAGTCTGGAGGGATATTTATTACTGTATACCTTTGTTATGCCTTATAGGTATATACCTTTATGGTATACTGCATAAATTATGGTATACAAGTCTGGGTGGGTAGAGTGGGTAAATAATTTAGTGGGTAGGTCCGGTAATATTTGAAAGTAGTGGGTAGTGGCTGTAATTATTTTAGGTTTTGTGGGTATTTTTGTAAGTGTCCCTTTAAAATATTAGACAAATTTCTACTATAAAAAACTTGATTTTTTTTACAAGGAAGGAAAAAAACTTACAAGCTTTGAAAAAACTATTTACAACATTATTAATATCTGCACCATATAATCGATTGACTAGATCAATGTGTCGATTTATTCATTAAAAAGATATTTGAAGAAATTAATTAAGAAAAACTAATTTATACTTTGCAACTCAAAAAATAATAATTAAAAAGTGAACTTTAAAGTAAAATACACATGCATGTTATTAAAAAAATGTCAACTTTAGGCTTTAGGCCTCCAATATTATTGGGCCGCTCCTGCTCAGAGTGGGCAAGGTTGCCCACATGCTTCTATTTCCTACTGAGGTCCAGACTCATTCCAGTTTCACTTCTCCCAACTCAAGAAATGTTATCAACTTCCCACAATAACCTCATGTTTTGGACATTGACCACCCACAGTGTCCTGCTCCTGAAGCTGCCTTAGATCGCATAATTATTAAGAAAGGCAATACGGATGTTGCTCAAATTTTGGTAAAATGGACTGGTCTAGATGCTGCGCAAGCTACCCGGAAGTTCTATAATACCATTAAGACCAAATTTCCTTTTTTTTAACCCTTGAGGTCAAGGGTTATTTTGAGTGGAGGATATTTATGCAGAATTAACAAAGAAGAATAAAGCAGCTGAGGTGGCTAAGCAGTTAGATGATGTGGCACATTTAGTTAGAGTTGTTAGGAGTTAATTTTAGGCGGAAAAAGTAGTTACAAGGGGGTACAATACCTTCTTAGCTAGAATTGAGTGGATTCATTGCATAAAAGTGATTGTAATCCATTCTTTTATATTCATTCAATAACAATTTCATTTTAAATTATCAATTTCATGATTTGTTCTCGGTTTCCCTTAAATTCCCTGAACTATTGACCCTTCTTCGAATTTACTTCCTAGAAGTTATTATATCTTGCAGTTTGATTCATCCTTCTGGATTATATGGTATCAGAGCCACCCACCACCCCCATGCTCCGTGCACCGTGCCTTGTATGGTGACGCCGGTATTGCAGTATTCATGCGGGGCTAGAAAGTGGGTAGCGCACGGTCGTCGAGAACGACAGATGTGGAGCGTGGTGGTTTGTTATGAACTATTGCAAGGTATGTGACTTGAGTCCCACATCGGTCAAATGGGGCTGTTGTGGGGCTTATATAAGCTTGGGCTCTCCCACCTGAATAGCTAACTTTTGGGACGTAGTCCTCCTAAAATTGTATCATCTTCATTTATCTTTTCCAACAATTAAAGTTTAAACATACACTTTTGGTTGAAGTAGAGATCAAATATTATCAAGTGCACCTACCAAAATAATGCATTCAAAGTTCAAACTTTACAAACCTGCCTCACGTAGTTGAGAATTTTAATGCCAAACTTATGTGTTGGCCTCCAAGAAGTAAAAATTTAGCCCCGGAGCCTGTTTGCCTTTTAGCTTTGATCATTCGACGCCGAATGAAAGGGTTCCTCGCTACTAGCCAGCGAATGCAAAATTATTTGAAGACTAGCCATCTCCGTACAAGTTCTAATTTTTTATACTGAGACTTTGAATATGTTAGTCAAAGTCCCGGTATAAAATACTGGGCTCACTTAAACACTAATTCCATTATAAAATACTGAAACTTTGAACATGTTAGTTATACTGGGATTATATATATATAAAGCTCCAAGGGACAATAAATATAAATTCCATTATAAAATAATGGGACTTTGAACATGTTAGTTCAAAGTTCCAGTATTTTATACTGGGAGTTTATATACTACTACTCTAAAAGTGAGAAGGCCTATTAGATACAAAGTCAAAAGACCATATTAGCCTTTTACACTCAAGGCTAAATAAGCCTATTAGATATTTGGTTTTGAGCTCAAGGCTAAATTACTCTAATTAAAAGAATTAACTGTCCTCTATGATCAATATAATTTTCTGTAATCTTTGAAACTAATTTGTACAATATACAAACTCAAATATTAATACAAATAACAGATAATGATGTAATTATATAAAACTACTAAATAAAATTTATTACTCTCCCCAAAAAATAATGCACTATCCCAAGGTAAATAAACATTCATGTAGGGGACATTCTTCCCCTTCTGTACAGTCACTGTAGTCATCAGATCATGAGCTCTAGGGGACTATAAACATGAATCTCATTATAAAATAATGGGACTTTGAACATGTTAGTTCAAAGTCCCACTGTCTCAGTATAAAATACTGAGACTAGTCCGGGGTGCTTGCCAACGCTAATGGAGCATAAGTGTGCCCGCGGATCTTTGACTATACCTCAATTAATTTTGAAATGGTGGATAACTCTCACTTAGCGCGTTAAAAAATAGCTACACATCAAATTTTCCCCTCCAAGAAGCAGAATGACTATGAGCCAGTTTGGGTGAGCTTATTATAAGTAAGCCATTTTTGAGAAGTCAGGATTTCCTAACTTCTCACTTTTGGCTTATTTTAAGCACAAAATTGCTTATAAGTTTATTGCTTTTTGAATTACCAAATACTCATTAATGAGCTTATAAGCACTTTTGTGCTTTTAAGCTTAGCCAAATGGACTCTATCTCTGCTTTTGCACTAAGTTGAATTTAGTATTACAGTATGATTCACATTGTCTACGTTGTTTCATTATTTACTTCTAAGATTTTAATACAGTTATTCTTGTCAAATCTCATTAGTTGATCAATTTGGATCTCCTATATTACTATGAAGGAAACTTAATTACCATTTTTATTTCTCATGTCAAAGCTTTAGAATCAGTTATAGGTGTAGACTTCAAATAAAAAGCTACCAGATCCTACCCGTGGGATATCATCAGAGGTGGACCGAAGGTTTGAGGACGTCGATAGCACCACTAAATTTTATATAGATATGCCAATTAACTGAGGGTGCCAAGTACTTGATATATCCGATTTTTGAGGTATTTATATTTATATAAATATATATATTTTTTACCGACGTCAACGATTGTCGATGCGCTCCCGTTTACACACTAGATCCGCCTCTGAATATTATTGAGTATGTTGTTGTAGTACTTTTAATAAAAATTAGGCAATTCATCTAAAGATATATTGAAAATCTTTGGTTATACTATAGAGTACTTAAATGAATAAACAACCTCATATTACTCCAATGGAAGTAACTAACTGTGAATTAGTTGTCCACCAACTATTATTTAGCTAACCCCTTAGATAGGTTAGGGAAGAAAGTGATTTTCATACACAATATTCTAAACGATGACCAGGTCTTTTTAATTTTTAAAATTTTACATGTCTAAGTTGTAACTATGGTATTTCGCTAGCATTTAGACTTAGATTTGGTTGAAACTTGGGAATTTGAGTTTTTGAAGTTGAATTGGAAGAACTTGAAATTGTGTTTGGACATACATTTCACTTGAAAAAATTATTTGAAGTCTTGTGAGTGAAATATACAAAATTTCTCAAAAAATCTTAAAAAGTGGTCTAGGCCTCTTTCTGGTTTTTGGGACTTTTTGCTCCATATTTTGGTCAAATACTATAAACAAACAATTTTTCTTCCAAAAACTCTCAAAAAAATCTTCCCAAAAAGTATAAACAAACGCGAGAGCTTATATTTAACTGGAAATGATCACCACTTTTGTTTCTCTATGGTTTGCCTTGTCAAAAAAATCTATTCAGAGTTTTTGTTAAACTAGTTTATAATCAAAACAATTTATTACTACTCCATCCCATTCCGTCTACTATAAATATCATATTTAACTTGTTAGAAATGTAATATATCTAGGCAATCATTTAATAAATGAGTTATTTTACTATATTGCTATCTATCTCTCTTCAACTTTTTAAACTAAATAAACACTATTGAGATGAGCAATGGTAAGTTGAAGAAAAAAACCATATAAGTGACACTTATTTGAACTTTTTGACCCGAATTTTTTCAAGAACAATCTCTCCACCTCATGCAAGATAGGAGTAAAGTCAACATACAATCAACTAATCCACCATCCCAAAATCATACATGTGGATATTGTTATGTTGTTGAAACTTATATTGAACTACTCCCTCCGTTCCACTTTAGATGAACCCAGAGTTTAATAAAGAGAGAAGATTTTTGAAACTTGTGGTCTAAAATAAGTTATAGATATTTGTGTGGCTACAAATCATCTAGGGATGAGTAAAAGTGGATATTTCTTTCCAAATTTAGAAAGAGGTCATTCTTTTTGAAACAGACTAAAAAGAAAATAGGTTCATCATTTTTGAAAAGGAGGAGTAGTTTTTAAAAAAATGGAATGTGACACGTAAAATGGAGCGGAACTACTAAAATGGGAGTAGATGTGATAGTTTGTTTTTAGCTCTCGTCTCCTGGCGCACATTCGCTACAAAACCAAACAAAACTCCAAAAAGTCAGATACCCTGACCATAACCACCCCCCCTTATTCCACCTACCATTCACCCCCTCCCCTTCCCCTCCCCTTCCCCTCCGTCGCTCTCATTATCATCGCCACACAATTCAACAATTCATCAAATTTTTGAATTTTCCATTCATACGCTATCGTTGACCATTCAATTTTAGGGTTTGTCAATTTCTTCCACGGCGTTTCCTTATCGCAGGTAAAATCATTTAACATTATTTATGAAGGGGCACCTCGGAGCAATTGTGACCTTTCGTGGAAACAGCTACTGATGCTTGCATCAGGATGGGATGCCCTTTTAATTAATTGAATATATATGATTTTTTTTTTTTTTTTTTTAGCTTTTTATTTATGAATGTTTAAATTTTGTATGTGTTAGGGTTGGGTCTAGGATTAGGGCAATGCGAATGGAAGCGTCCGGTAACAATTCGGACGCTCATCGGAATATATCATCATCATCATCAAGTAGTAACAATATTATTATTGGTAATAATAATAATAATAATTCTAGAAGACAACAACTTCATAATGGAGGAGGAGTACAATTATCAGCTTCGAATTTGTTTCGTTCGCCTATATCGACGTTATTGGAATATTCTGGAATTTTAAGGACACGATCATCATCGAGTAATCATAATTCAGATTCGGATAGTTCTAGTTTGTTAAACAGTGGGTATCGCGATCATTTTCAGCCCCGTGTTGTGGATGATAATGTCGGGGCATTGGCAACTTCGGATGAAGTTTCGATTAGGATTATTGGTGCTGGCGAGCAGGAGTCAGCTTCGCCAGCTGTCGGATCGGTGGATGGGGAAAATGATGTTTTTAGGGGGCGGACGATTTCGAGGTCGGGGTCTGCAGCTTCGGTCGGGGCGTTGGAGAGTCAATCGGGGGATAGAGGTGCGGGAGATGGAGTGTCGCAGCAGGTGAATGGGAATGCGGATACGGGGGCGACGGATGGTGCTGGTGTTAATAATAGGGAGTCTTCTTACCAAAGATATGATATACAGCAAGCTGCTAGGTGGATCGAGCAAATTATTCCGTTCTCTTTGCTTTTGTTGATTGTTTTCATCCGGCAGCATTTACAAGGTATTGCCTATTTCTCCTCTCTATGGCAACTAAGTGTTTTTTTCACAAGAAATTGTTCATCACAGTTCTTGCTTGTACTTTTTACTGTTTTCATGTATTAGTGATGCTCGCTTGGCGTTCCCTTTTATTTTGGGGGTTGGGTACGTGTTCACTCAAGCAATTAGAGTTTGTTGATGTTGAGACCATTAGTGGTGTTGGGCAATTTTTATTTTTGACTTTCAAGTAGGCTGTACCATTTCAGTGCTAGTTTTCTAAGACCAGTCCTGAAAAAAGGTGCAATTGACCTTGTTTAGGTCGCACAGTGCTCAGGTGCATGACTTAGCAAAAACCCCAACCAATAATATTTCTCACATTAAGGTCTGTTTATGAGACTCATGAGCTCTTTGAAGAGGACAGCAATAACTAGGAAATATAGTGGCCAAAATGATAATTAACTGTTAAGCGATCACTAAAGATGGGTGTTTTGTGGTTTTAATAGTAAATTAGTAATTAACTAAAGAAACGAGTCAGAAATCAAATTTAGAAAGTTATATTGCATCTTTTTTTCTGCGTAGGAATTTAAGATGCTAATAAACCTTATTGAAATGGTTTTACATTATATATTTACCAATTGCAGATTCTGCATCAAAAAATAAATAAAAATAAAAATAATACCAATTGCAGATTCTTCAATTCGTCTGGGGTTATTTGCCTTTTCATATAGTAGAAGACATTCTTCAATATGAAGTACTTTTTCTTGTGATTCTTTTTCACTAAAGCGTGGACTTCATATGCATTTTCTCTTATTGGCCAAGTGTTTTCCTAAGCTTTTCGCATTTGACCACATTTGAGTAATATGGTCCGCTGATTGAATTTTTCTACTTTAGTAGGATATCATACATTCATGGTTGCATGAGTACTTTATCTACTAGAGTGATACTTATCTTGGTTAGTTAATGTGGCTATCTTATATTGGTAACAGGTTTATGCATATAGTATGTATAACATCATTCTCTTTTAGTTATGGAGCACTTCTTTTCTTCCTAATATTTCAACAGAAATGACTATGTAATTCTTACATTTCTGTGCATAGGACCTGCATGGTGTGTTAACCTCTTGGATTAGTAGAATACATGTCGTGTAAAATAATGGACTACTTGGTCAAGGGGTTCACTTCTCTCCCCTTTGTCATCCTTGCTTTCTCATCTTGTGTCCTTTTATCTCTTTCCTCTCTGTTTATTATTTTGTCACTGTCCCTATCTGCTCTGCCATTTTTTTTCTGTGTTCAAAGCTCTGTTGGTTATCTGTTTTCTTGTTTTGCCTGTTTGAGATTTGCTATAATCTAATCTCTTTGGCTTGTGCATGAACCCACAGGTTTTTTTGTCACAATTTTGATTGCTGCTGTCATGTTCAAGTCAAATGATATTGTAAAGAAGCAGACTGCACTTAAGGTAATGCAAAATTTCCTGGCTACACTAACTCCTCAACAAGGGAAACAAAAAATAGAAGGAACTGATATGCTGATTAATCATCTCTTCCTGCCCTCTTCTGGTTGATAGTTTTATCCTACTAATAAGCAATGAAATTGTTAATCTTCTTCCTTGCAGGGCGAGAGAAAAATCTCTGTTCTGGTTGGTGTATGTCTTTTGTTCACCGGTTATGTGATTGGGTTTTATTGGTGGTACCGGTATGACGATCTTTTATATCCATTGCTGATGCTTCCACCAAAGGCCATACCTCCTTTTTGGCATGCCATCTTTATAATCATGGTTAATGGTGCGTTCCTGTGAAGTTGTATAATTAGAATATCTTGCTTCAGCATTTTGATTCTGATGTGCGATAGATATCATTGAGTTGACTTCTTTCGCTTTGCTTTCCCTTGATAGATACTTTGATCCGTCAGGCGGCAATGGTCTTCAAATGTTTTCTTCTGATGTATTACAAGAATAGCAGGGGCCGGAACTATCGTAAACAGGTCAGCAGCTTAGATAACGTGCCATTTCTTTTTAAATAGTTCCTTTCCTTCTCCGTGCTGTGTATGCATGTATGAAAAGGGGAAAAAGGCATTCTGAGAAAAACCATTTTTTTCAGGGTCAATTGCTAACTTTGGTCGAGTATCTTTTACTGCTATATCGGGCTTTGCTCCCAGCTCCAGTTTGGTATCGTTTCTTTTTGAACAAGGAATATGGAAGCCTCTTTTCATCATTAATGACCGGGCTGTATCTAACTTTCAAGCTCACTTCTGTTGTCGAGAAGGTATCTTTTTCCAATGCATCTGTATTTCTTCCATGTGTCTTCTCTGTCTTTGGGTATATTGATTCTTCTAATTGTAAGGGCCGTCACCTGGTTTTTATCTCATCCTACCTTCATATCCTTAGGTCCAATCCTTCTTCACAGCTCTAAAGGCACTGTCACGTAAGGAGATTCATTATGGCGTGTATGCTACTTCTGAACAGGTAATATACTTTCCTTTTTGATAATATGTATACATCATCCTGAAGTTGCTGTAAGATGGGTTCCCTCATATTTTTGTTATAAGATAATTTCCCACTTCTTTTGCTCATGACAAAGAAGAATTACACGAGAATCTCATAATGCAACATAGTACTCGATTTTCCAAAGTTTAGAAACTTATCATCTGATGATTTTGTAAATTGTTTTGCTTGGAGGAATGGCTGTTTAAAGATCTAACAATTTGACTCAAGTGTATAACTATTTATCATATGATTTTTCTTGAGGATTTTGTCACTGAGCTATTTACTGGAGTAGTTTGTTCTTTGGATAAAATGAAAAAAGAAAGAACTTCCTCTAGTATGGTGCTACTTTAATTTGCAATTTTGGGTGTTGGTGAGGTTCCCTTCTTGTCTAGGATGAGACAAATGAAATACATGCCTTGCGCTCTAGCATTTTTATGGGTAGCCATCTACTTTATCCATGGTCATTTTGGGAGTCCCCTGGAGTAGTGTGGTTGATGTTTCCCCTTTGAAGAAAGAGTGGTGAAGAATATACTCACCACTGTCCACAAATGCCTTACACTTCCTGACGATCTTGCACATACCACTTTATGTTACTCCCTCCTTTTTAGTTTATGTAATAGGATTCCCTTGTCAGTCCATTCAAAAAGAGTGGCAGCTTTCCAAAGTTGGAAATTTAACTTAAACTTCCAATTTTACCTTTAAATACAAGCTTTTATAGCGACACAAATGCTTTTTTTAAATAATCGGGAAATCTTCGAGGGCTACTGGGATGCAGTTTGAAACTCAGTAGATAATGAGCTTGTCTTTCAACTTTTCTCCACTTAAATACTGAGCTTTTGTCGGTGGCATGATTTGATTTCGTGATGTGCGCCTAACCAACACATCACCAAGCTACGCCTTTACAATTAGACCAAAGCCCTAGGAGCTGTAGCCACCCGTGTTGTGAAAGGTGAGCGTCTCTCGCCTAAGGCGACGAGGCGAGGCGATGGGTTCTCGCCTTTCGACAGTGAGGCGATGTGAGTGTAAAAAGGCGACTGAGGCGAGGCGAGAAAGGCGTCGCCTTTTTAGGTTTTTTTAAAAAAGGGGCTGCTAATATTTTAAAATATAAAAAGCCCACAATTAGGGTTTCATAAAACCAAAAAAAGGCTTCCCGAGTTCTTTCCTTCTCTCCAAAAGAGGTACTCTTTCCTTCATTACTATTCTTCTTTCTTCTTTCTTTCTTACTTCATTATTTTCCTCTTCTTGTTTCTTCTTTCTCCTCTCTCTTCTTTTAAGTTTATAGCAGATTTTTCTTTTCTTTTTCCTTCTTCCCCTTCTTTCCTGTTTGGCTCACAATCTTTTAAAAGAAACAGTAAAATGGCTTCAGAGGGTGAGTTGTAGGGGCAATATAATTCTTATAATCTTGGGACTGAAGAAATTGGAGATCTTGAATAGTAGTGGTAGGGAAAAAACTACAAATATGTTTCTATATTGGTAGTGGTAGGGTTAATATAATTACTATCTTCTTCAAGATCAATTACTATCTTCTTCAAGATTGTAATTGAAATGAATTATATTGCCCCTACATATATTGCCCCACCAATACTATCTATTTCTAGTTTTTTAATTGAAATATTTACTATTATGC
Organism: Petunia axillaris subsp. axillaris; assembly: GCA_029990575.1. Taxonomy (NCBI): domain Eukaryota; kingdom Viridiplantae; phylum Streptophyta; class Magnoliopsida; order Solanales; family Solanaceae; genus Petunia; species Petunia axillaris. The sequence goes on from JARKNS010000003.1 coordinate 164,112,473, forward strand.
TATTGCTATTGAGATTTTGGTTATTTCTATATGCATTATAATATTTTTATTTTTTGGCATTAATTGGCGCCTCACTTTGAAAAGGCGAGCGCCTCGCCTCTCGCCTCTGTGAAATTGACCCTTGTTGCCTTACGCCGTCCAAAACACTGGTAGCCACATAAAATTTATGGCATGTTTAAGACCACAAGTTTTAAAAAGTCATATAACCACAATAATGTTATGATATGTTTAAGACCACAAGTCTCAAAAGTGTTTTTTTTTTCTTTATAGTCGTGACTAGTCAAACTATGCCACAAAATTTTAGACAGATTGACCATTTTACTTGAGTGAATTTGTTGTCATGCGTGGTCTTTTGTTTTATGGTGGTCACTGGGAGAGTTCTCTTCGATGGGTGTGCTTGATCTTTATAAAGAAAGAGGGAATAAATAGACAATTATTTTGTCCACAAGAAGAGGATGGCTCAATGGTTGAGGCATAGAAATAACAACATGAAGATTCCAGGATAGTTGGGCAGGTTTAGCCAACACCTGCATATATAAGCTGGCTCAGACACCAAAAACATAAAAAAGAAGTTACTGCACTTTGTTAAGAATTAGGCTATTATTAATATGGCAAGAACTCGTTCCTTGTATATATAGGGAATGTCTGAAATCCCTATAATTGTGTAAATAGGAGTAGGAATTACAAGGAACTACTTTCCTATTTCCTTTCTAGGATTACTTCTATACTTCCCTTTACCTTTTAGGATTTCTTGTAATGATTTTATTAACCAACATGCTTGAGAATGATCAAACAATTCATTTCCAACATTTCTTCTTTTCTCATTCTTTATCATGATATCAGAGCCTGACCAATCCCTGTGTTTTCCCATTGTCGAGTCCCCATGTGATGTTATCCGTGATCTAGTTTGCCTGCATAGTCCTGCGGGTATTAAGTGTCCGACGTTAGTTGAGGGATAAGTTGTTTGTCTTCTTCTATGGTTTTGGGCAATACTCGCCTCATGAAATGTCTTCACTTTCTTGAACTTAATCTAAGTCCCATGCTATATGTGATGCAAAATGTGTTTCAAGAGGCAGAAGGCTCAACCTAGTTTAAATGGAAGAATGTGATGTAATTAGGTCATGGAGAATATGAAATACAGATTATCAATAAAGAAATGAGGAGATATTGGCCACGTATTTTAGTGTGCCATGAAGTAGAGCCTGGTTTTAGGAGGGTGGGGGGATTAGAAAATTTTGGGGTAAGAGAAACTAGAATTTTCTGAGGCAGAGGAGATGATGAACCCAAAGAGCCTTAGTAAGACAGCAAAGGAAAAAGAGAAGTTAGAGAACTGACGAAGAAGAGTGTGGTACTTATAAAATTTGACAGCTAACTGACTTGCACCTCCTACCCAAGCCTGAGAGCGGAGAGGGAGGGTGGTGGAGTCCTAAGTTCGCATCAACAAAATTTTCAACCTTCGGAGTGTAGTCTTTGGATTTTCAACTTTTTCAAGAACACCTTTGAGATCTTGAAAACATTGAAAACCCTGAAAGAGGCGACGACTTTGCCCATTTATTCTTGAAAATGCATCTTAAGTGATTTTGATAGAGAATTCTGTTTAAAGATGTGCCATCACTCTGGTTCATGATTTCATTGAATCAACAACAACATACCCAATGTAATCCACGAGTGGGAGGAGGGTACCTTACTCCTACCTTGAGTAAGGTGGACAGTCTGTTGCCGATAGACAGAGAACAAGTTTGGAAAAAAAACCAAGAAATAAATATAGAAGTTATGAAATAAAAAACTAATGATAACCATAATATGAAAACAACTAGCAATAGTAGCAATACATAAAGAAGAAAAGGTAGTACAAAAACTAATGATAACCATGATCTCATTGAGAGCCCATTTGGGTTAGCTTAAAAGTGGCTTAAAGGCAGATATGTGCTTATAAGCCCAATAATGGGTGTTTGGTAATCCAAAAAGCCATGAGCTTATAAGCACTCAACAACAACAACAACAACATAATACCCAGTGTATCCCACAACTGGGGTCTGAGGAGGGTGAGATGTACGCAGAGCTTATAAGAACTCATGTGCTTAAAAAAAGCTAAAAGTGAGAAGTTAGAAAATCCTAACTTCTCAAAAATGGCTTATAAGCTACTTATAATAAGCTCACACAAACAGGCTCTGAATCTTTTGGTCAAATCCTTACAACTCAAAGGTGTCGTGTTAACTTAAATAAAGAAAAAGAAGAAACCTTAAAGGTGTTAAGATTATGCTGAAAGCTATTTTTCTTTAAAATCAGTAGCCTCAGCCTGGGGAGCGCACTAGGATGTTTTGGAAAAATTCAAGCACTTGGATTGAGTTGGGAAAAGCTGCCAGAGTTGTAACGGTTTTCAGAAGGAGAAACCATCAATTGTGAAATTTATTTCCGTAGGACTTATTAGTGTGTTTTTGCAAGAGATTGACTAATCTGTTTGCTATAAATGATTGCTGGAGCTCTAAGATGGTGTGGTCGATTGCAGGTCAATGCAGCCGGGGATCTTTGTGCTATTTGCCAGGAGAAAATGCATACGCCAATCTTACTGCGTTGTAAACACATATTTTGCGAAGACTGTGTTTCTGAATGGTCAGTTTTCTGCATTTTTCTTTGGCCATTTGTGCTTTGACCTTCTTGAGCATGGTTCATAAATGATGGTAAACCTTTTATTAGAATGAAGTAATCTTCCTTATCTCATTACTCACCCAGTAAGTGTAAAAGTTATGTGATCTTCCTTATCTCAATAGTCACCTGGTAGGCGTAATAGTATTGTAATCTTCCTTATCTCAATAGTCACCTCGTGGTTGTAATAGTAATTACATCCCTTCTGTTTCTTTGAGCATATTCACCTTGGTTGTGGTCAGGAATTTTACAGTAGAGCCTATTCTTATCAAAGTTAGAATGAGATGTTGTGGTTAATAGAATGAAATAGGACGCTGTCCTCCTTTTTATTTTGACCCATTTTTCTGTAGACTTTGCGTTTTGCAAATTAATTATTGTGCAACTATGTTTCTCCTGATTCTGAAGAATTACTTGTTTCATCTTCATCCCTAATACCATCTTTTGGTTGCTTGATGGTTCTTATTTTTGTGTTACCAGGTTCGAGAGAGAAAGGACGTGCCCTTTGTGCAGGGCTTTAGTAAAACCTGCCGATCTAAAATCATTTGGTGATGGTTCAACAAGTCTCTTTTTCCAGTTATTCTGAAGAAATAGTTGTCGATGAGAGGAAGTCTCTTCAAAGCTGCCAACTTTCACATAGAGCAGCTGTCAGCGGATATTTTACCATCCACGGAAAGAGATATCGACACTTAGTTCAGTATCCTGATATGTTTCTTCCATGAATTAGTAAGTATATATGTGGTTCGATACAAGGAGCAGGCTATTGTTCATATGTTTGTAACGAGAAAATATTTGTATCCACTAATCAACAGAAGCCAAGTGTATGTAATAGCTAAGTTATCAGATATATTTTTAACCCCGAAGCAGGTTATGTTTCGTCCCCTACACAAAGGTATGAATGGTGTTCAGACGTTAACAAGCTAAAGCATCTTTTGAAAAAGCATAGTTTTGGGTGGCTTGAAGTTGAAATTTGGTTTTGCCTGGAAAGACAAGGCCCTGCATGATGCAGGTTGTATTGCTAGTCATGTTAACGAATAATTACTTATATTCATAGTACATTCAATATCCCTACTTGTTTTGGGTTGAGGTCAAACTAGTTACATCGGCCATAGCATAAAACGTAAATCAAACAAGAAAGAAGTTGAACAATTTGATGATCGGCGACCACAGATCAATCCCCTTTTTATTTGGGAGTATTGACTACACCCCAATTCTGAGCTTCATGTTCATGTTACTCTTTCCAAGTGACATGTTAGGTCCAGGGCATCCAATTGGATTGACGCGAAATTGTTTGAACCCAAAATTGGGTCTTGGTCAATAACAATTGATTTTATGTTAAGTCGGTAAAAAATAAGGTGTTATATCAAAATTAGTGATTATCTTTAGATATAGATATAGTTTAAAAATGAAGATTTGAGCTCAATCAAATAAGAGAAAACAATAATAAGAAAACAAAGTGAAGTGCAAGAGTAATCTTATTTAATGAAGATTCAAGAGAACCAAATACAGTCAAATCTCTTTCTATAGTGACAGTGTTTGTCTGGAACTTTCATGGTTGCTATAGAGAGGTGTTGTTATACATGTATGCTGGCATTTGACATTTAGATATCATTTAGTTGTTATAGTCAAAAAGTTCGCAGAAAATACATGTTAAATTTAAAATCTCAATAGATTTTCAGATTTCCTTACATTATTAATAAATCTATAACTAGTTGTACCGTAAGGAATATATGCATTAAAAATTAATTAAAACTGTAAAAAAAGATCAAGTTTGACGTAAAACTTTTATAATTGTAGGTTGTTTCGTAAATTATAGTCTCTTAGTAACAATATAACACTTGAATTGGTGAAGATTTTGTCCAAACTTCCAGCAAAATGATATTCAATAGCTTTCCCTTGAAGACTGTCTAAGAGCTTAACAATTGACTCTTCTATTTCGGACCAAGTAGCAGTAGCTTGAGGCAATATATTTATGTTATAAATAAAAAAAGGTAATGTATTTATGTTATGAATTATTATCATAAATATATTACTATATTTTATTTATACATAACATATCTCTTACAAAATATTATTACATAATATTTGACTATGGCTGTTATAGAGATATAATTTTATAAAGAGTGTACCGCTATAATAAACGACATTGCTGTTATAGGTAGAATGCTGTTATAGAGGTAAAATGTAACATGAAAAATCGGTTCTGAAGAAAATTAGACCGTTATACTGAAATGCTGTTATAACGAGGGCTGTTATAGAGAGGTTTGATTGTAGAAGCTTGAATATTTCACTAATCCTTATACAAAATCTGTTGATTAATAGTAAGCAAGTGTTGGTGTGTCTTACGAGCGAAGGAAATGGTGTATTTATAATACTCAATTTTTGCGACACACTTTTTTTTTTAGTTCATTAAAAAACGAATAATACTTTTTTATTTGGCAACTATTGAATAGTATGATCTCTATTTTATCTTGTTGCGCGTTAATTACTTTAAAAGCTACCAATAACTTTTTAATTACTCCAATCTTCTCTCTTACGCTTTTTACATATAACAAGACAATGATACTTCTCAAGGTCAATTTTTATTTCTTAAACTCCTGTGCAAAGTCAAACTCTGCCACATAAATTGGGATGGAGGTAGTATTTTCTAACACTAGATGTTCTCTATACATCCTTTTAACACGTGGCCCTTCTGAATAAGGTTTTGTCTTTTTGTAGAATATGAATGTTGATGTCACCGTACGACTTTGAATATCCATCGTACTGGCGTACTGGCCTAGTGATGCAAGCTAAATCCGAAGACAAGCAAGCAATCGGAGACAACAAGAACACGACGCAGAAACAATAAAGTTAAGAGGCGGAAGCAATAAAGTAACTAAGATAACAAGAAATCAGGGATGGGGGAGAACAGAAATAGAAGAAAGAATGGATAATCCGAATCAAAACATGATTGATTATCCAAGGGAGAAAAGGAAACTTGAACCTAACAAGGATTCATACTAGGGATGAAATCCATTCGGTTCCAAGCCAAATAAGGCATACACGAAGCCTCGGGCTTCAACAAGAATGTCTCGGCCAATTTTATCTCTATTCTCTCAATCAAAAAAACTTACTATCTAATGAGGTATGCTAGGAGTTTCTATAGATAATAAAAAGGACAAAATAATAAAATGGTCACCTCAATAAGATAAAGCCACGCAGGGCTGAAGCAGTTTTATGTGTTCGGCAGCTCAGCTCGAACACACTTAAGTCGGACACTTGCTTGCCTCGGTCACAATTGGAATCGGACGCTCTCCTGCCTCGGGCACATTTGTAGCCCTTCGATCGATTCGCTGCTCGGCGTCATTCTTCTTTGGTTCTGTTGCTTTTCAGCTTCAGACTCGAGCTTGATCGTTGAGATTTCATAAGTTGTGCTCGGTCTCACAGCTTTCGAAGTCAGCAACGGTCACTTGTTGTTTGCTTGGTGGATTTCCATCGTTGTTGCTCGGCGAGGCAATCTCCAACATATTCCATTCCAGCCACACTTTTTGATCGTGGGCGTAATGTGATGTGACTCCTCGGTGGACTAGCTTGATGAATCGAACAGGTGAGTCTGGTTCGTATTGCATCATCCTTCCCTTCTTGAAAGAATTTCGTCCCTGAAATCAAACCGACAAGAGCTACAAGCAGGGCAAAGATAAACAAAGCTTCCTACTACAAAAGTAGGTTAGTGTTCAATAGTATGGAAAACACATACTTATGATAGAGCCAAGCATCAATACTAATCAAATATCCTATGTCTCCGAAGGAAACAACAAGTTCTTGGCTCAAATAGGAATTGTACCGAACACATGAGTAAACGAAGAGATTAATAGGACACTTTACATGCAACATGTAGCGATCAAAGGACCAATCACCTCTAAACCCATAGTCAACACACCGAGCCCTCGATTCACTATCATCACTATGTGGCTTATGGGCTTCGGGATGCATGGTACTCGAGATGTGATCAATATGTGGGATGAAGTAAGTAAGATGGTTCAATCGACAGCTAACATCGAATACTTCACTCCCCTTCTTAAAGGCAGTCTTATTCACACCAAGAGATAGCTTGTCACCTCCAGAATCACCTTCAAGACAATCCTTCTCATTAGGCAACCTTCCGAAGTAGGTCTCAAATAATAGATTATCTAAGGGGTTAAGCTTTTCAAACCGAGGTGGTTCATACTCTCCTCGAGTCGGATGCACATCACCATCTCCTTCGAACAAAGGGTTAGTGAAAATAAGTTCACTACTCATCAAAGGTGCATCTGAACCAAGATCATCATCCACACTTGAGAAGTAATCGAATATATTCCGATCTAACTCATCCACTATGGACTCTTCAAGGTTATCATCATCCTTACTACAACACATAGATCCACCATAGGCAATAATTTCAACAAGGGTATGATCAAACAACTCAGCTTTCCCTTTATCGAAGATTGGTGGTGTGTCATAACAAGGGTCACAAGCAAGGTCAACTACAACTTCATCACTAAAGAGAGGTTCGGTGAAGATCGAGCTCACACCATGATGTGGCTTATCATTCCTCTCAACTAGTGGTTCACTTTCATACACAAGTTGACCATTCGACTCTACACTAGTTGCATACACATTGTAATCATACAAATCATCAACTACCGTGGATTTTTCACAAGCAATATCACAAGACAATGAAGTATCATGCTCACGAGAAGGAAAATGATCACTTACCTCGGAGTGGCCTTCGGTCTCTCTCAATGCCTCCGAAGTGTCATAAGTAGTTTCTTCACCGTGAAGCTCATGTGGAAGATTTTCTTCACCTTGTCTTTCTACTTCGAAATATGGTTGAGGCTCCATTGGTTCGCCTCCAAGAGTACCTACACAAGAATTCAAACAAGTAGAAGAAAAAGATAAAGGGTTAAGGTTAGAATAAGGGGTGTCCTCACTCTCAATGATTCTTTTTCCCTCTTTCTTTTCCCTCATTTTTCTTTCAAGGTCGGGTGTAGATTCGGCTGTTGACAACTCACTCACATCACTCGACACAACCTCTCCTTGTTCCACTCGAGAGTTGTCACCGGTCACTCCCTTACTCCTCTCAATCTTTTGTCTCTCATATTTGGGTGAGTTGGGTCGAGGCCCAAGAATACCCATAGCTGGAGTAGGTGGACTTTTCACGTCAACCCAAATCTTGGACTCGGAGACTCATCAACCGAGGTCTCCTTCATTGTTGTCAGCAAACCACCTGGCTCCGAAGTTGGTGTCCTTGGGTTCACCTTGTTGACATCGGTCAACTCTTTTCTGGCACTTGTCCCATCAATTCATGTGTTCCTCCTCGGTGGCACTCTTTCGATCATGGAATGAAGTTCTTGCTCGTTTCTTATTTGCATAGACAAGGAGGATGTGTTCGAAGGTAACTTGAATCTTGCCCGACAAGGTTCAAAGACAAAAGTCCTTTTTCCCTTGCTTATACTATACTCATCCTTCATGATATTATTGCACTCTATTGTCTCGCAACCATGGATCTCCTAACCAGATGGCAAGATGTTTCATGGGATAAACATCACACCAAACATAGCCCTTTGAATTCCCATGAGATATGAACATTCTAGCCTCACTGGTAATCCGAACACCTTGATACTCATAAGGATGTTTCAATTTATAGCATGGTATCTTTAGTCTTTCAACCAAAGAGGTGTTAATACAATTAGCATCGGTTCCACCAATTTTGAGCAATTATCCTCCATTACCTTCTACCTCAACATCAACACTTCTTAATCCCAAGTTTCGTATAGGATCATCCAAGAAATAACTTGGAAGTCTAGGAATAGCTTCACCAATAACTTGGGTCTTCCTTATTCCTCCACTAGTGGAAACATCACTAGGATAACTCCCACTTCCCTTTACTCTTCCAACATAAGAAGTGTTGTTGAAAGTCGAGAAAGGAGTTTTAGCATGGGACCCGTAAGAATTTCTCCTCGAAGAAGGAGTTCGGTAGAAACCTCCTCTACCCTCCTCTGGTCCACAACCACCAGTGCTCATCGAGCCACCCTTCCCATAGGAATTGGAAGCATTGAATCGTGTGTCACGACTCAAAGTTGCAGGCCTTCCTCCTCTCATAGAACAACCACCACCACCTCCCAACCCGATGGAAGGAGCTTTACTACTCCCTTGTGCTCCATACGAGACACCGAAGGAAGATGCCATCGAATAGTTCACTCGATCAACTTCATCATCGATTTCCCCGATGTCACGTTCATCGTATTCAAGATCATAACAAGAAGAGTAAGTAGGATCATCATACCTCGAAGCGACACTACCTTCATATTCTTTACTAGAAGCATAAGGATCTTCTCGCTCATCTTCATAAGCCTCGTGGTATTCTTCTTCTTCGAAATCATCATAGTGATCCGCTTTGTCCTCGTAAGAGCCATAGTCCCCAGTGTCATTATAGCAATCATCACCATCGTAGGAACCATAGTCTCCATCATCTCCACACGAATCATACCCTCCCTATTTATCATCATCCGAAGACATAGCTGCAACAACAAGAGTTAAGGACCTCACAAGTTCACTCCCTCACGTGTATCACTCGAGTAATGTTCACTTAATTTTCTTTCCACTCGTGTATACACTCAAGGTCGTTGGCTTTTGTGACCTTACTCTATTGCACTCACCACTCTAGCCTTTTTCCACTCAAAGACGGCCTTGCCTTCGTTTTGGAAACCGAACTGATAAGTCAACAACTAGTACTTTCCAAGTATAGGTTCAGAAGGAGTTTATATGACTCGATAGAACGGTTGCTATTTAAACTGCGCACGGGGAGTCAAAGAATTGTCTACGAAAATTGGACTTCGGTCGCCCCACGCACGAGTTCCTAAAAGCTCAAATTCGATAGTACGACCTCAAGTAGAAAGAATTACTCCAGAGATCCACTATCAAGAATATTCGGACACAAGAAAAGTGAAAACCTAAGAGAATCTACCTCTTCCTCGGTTCTGCTTCGGAACTTCCCGAACACGTGACTTCGGTACAGACAAGGTGGTCCCTCCTTCGGTACGGATATGGTTTAACCTTATCCACTTTCCCTTTTCTAGCCAACAAACTTTTCACCTGGGGTTTGGATTTTTTAACAGTTTACCCCTTTCTTTTTCAATGGAACAGTGAACCTTTACTCCGGTGTACGGACAACTTCACGATTCGTTCACAGTCCACTAACAACAGATTTAGCTCCGGATTTGGGTCGTCTCTGGTAAACTTGACAACAGAGATAATGTCCAGTTCCAAGCCGAGCTAAGATTAGCTATATCGTAGTCCGTACACTGTTAACAATTTAACAAGGTTCCGGAGTACGAACGGTGGCTAAACAGTGGAACTTCGATTTCAAGCACTAAAATCGACCCAACTCAAACAACAACCACCAGTCTTCATCGATAAACACCAAAGCACAACTGGGGTTCGGTTTTCAACAACACCACGTCAAGAACACAGTCCAAAATCGAAGAAAAACTCTAGTTACAAATAATGTACGTCGGGTATTCAAATTGATCCTTGGACAGCGGTGAATCCAAATATGTGATCGTTTAATCCAAACAATCGACAACAAACAATTTTGATAATTTTTCAACTTTTTCAATTTTTTTGTATTTTCTTCTTTTCAAGTAACAACAACAAAGTAAAGATAAGATGAACAAGGAACGTGCATTCGTAAGAACGAAATTCAAGCCTTGCTCTGATACCAAACTAATGCAAGCTAAATCCGAAGACAAGCAAGCAATCGGAGACAACAAGAACACAACGCGGAAACGATAAAGTTCAGAGGTGGAAGCAATAAAGTAACCAAGATAACAAGAAATCAGGGATGTGGGAGAACAGAAATAGAAGAAAGAATGGATAATCCGAATCAAAATATGATTGATTATCCAAGAGAGAAAAGAAAACTTGAACCAAACAAGGATTCATACAAGGGATGAAATCCATTCGGTTCCAAGCCAAATAAGGCATACACGAAGCCTCGGGCTTGAACAAGAATGGCTCAACCAATTCTATCTCTATTCTCTCAATCAACAAAACTTACTATCTAATGAGCTATGCTAGGAGTTTATATAGATAATAAAAGGGCAAAATAGTAAAATGGTCACAGGTGACCAATAAGATAAAGCCACGCAGGGCTGAAGCAGTTTTACGTGTTCGGCAGCTCAGCTCGAACACATTTGAGTCGGACGCTTGTTTGCCTCGGTCACAATTGAAATCGAACGCTCTCCTGCCTTGGGCGCATTTGTAGCCCTTCGATCGATTCGCTGCTCGGCGTCATTCTTCTTTGGTTCGGTTGCTTTTTAGCTTCGGACTCGAGCTTGATCGTTGAGCTTTCATAAGTTGTGCTCGGTCTCACAGCTTCCGAAGTCAGCAACGGTCACTTGTTGTCTGCTCGGTGGATTTCCATCGTTGTTGCTCGGTGAGGCAGTCTTCGACATATTCCATTCCAGCCACACTTTTTGATCGTGGCCGTAATGTGATGTGACTCCTCGGTGGACTAGCTTGATGAATCGAACAGGTGAGTCTGGTTCGTATTGCATCACCTAGGTGTCCTTTTGATTCCTCTGGCAGCGAGTCCAAGATTGGCTCTGACGTCCATGGCCGGTGACAAAGTCTGTAGTAGGTTCGAGCTTTATACACAAGGTCGGTGAGGCGACTGTTCCCGGGATTAACTTTTATCAACTTGTAAATATTCTTCTTGCCTTTGGTTCTAATCGTCATCCCTGGACATGTCACTTAACTTTACCTCCAGCTATTCTCGTGCGTGGCTTACGTGGTAGTTATGATCTTTCACCAATACGATTTCTTTAAGGGAGATAATTGGAACAATCTTATTTTCCTATTTTTGAATATTAAGTCTCTTTGGATGTTATGGATAATTTACGATTATCCTCTCTTATTTTTTTCTCCTCGATTACAAATAGAAGCAATTAATCTTCAATAAGACTCGTGACACCAGACTGTTCTCATTCCACTTATCTATGAGAAGGGGTAAAAGAAAAGGAACAATTGAACCAATCAAGAGAAGAAAAAGAGTAATACACATCTGTAGTTACTAGAAAAAAGAGTGAACCAATCAAGAGAAGACACAAACACATACAAAAGACTTCTTCAAAAAAATCCCTCTTAGTTCACCACTTCCATAACAAAATCATATAGCCAAAACAACATACTAGGCAAAATATAAAATATTGATGAAAGCTTATTGGTGTTGACACTTGAGCAACAATTAAAATCATTGTCTTGTTAAATCTTTACCCTTAGAAGTTGAAGTATAGGAACTTGGTGGAGTTGTTTCCTTTGTCAGAGAATTTCTAGATGGTGACTTATGCATGGATGGAGTTGTTTCCATTGTTAGAGAGTTTCTAGATGGTGACTTATGCATGGATGGAGTTGTTTCCATTGTCAAAGAGTTTCTAGATGGTGACTTATGCATGGTTCTAGGGGATAATGGAGGAGAAGCAGAAAGCATTCTTGAGACAGCAGGTATTGGAGAAACTTCAGTAACTTCTTCAATGCCTTCATCAAGATACACAACATCTTGCATTGTCAATTGGTGATACTCCACAATCTCTCTTAAGATGAGATTCTCACGAGCGTACACTGAATTCTCATGTGCTAGACGAGCCTTCTCTGCTAATAGAGTCTCCAGTTGAAGCCTTATCTGAAATTGCAACAAAATTGGCAGCAAATGAATCTTATAGCAGAAATGGAGAACAGTATCCAGAAAATTTTGTACTAGTACTTTTGCCAAATGCCATGGTAATCAAACATCATAAGGGGTAATGTACATGTTATTAGTGGATGCTAAAGAAGGGGAGTGCGCAGGGCTAAGAGTTGCCACCAGGTCAGGTTCAAGTCGTGAAAACAGAGTCTTGCATAAATGCAAGTTAAGGATGCTTACAATAGACTCAATGCCGTCCCACCCTTTCCCCAACCCCACACAACGTGGGAGCTCAATGCACCGAGCTGCCCATTTATTAATGGATGAGGAACAACTTGAAGGAGAAAAGGTGCAGGTTAAACAGCTGTAATGGTCATCGATGGGTGAGATTTAATGTTTAGCAGTATATGCTTTTCAGCATAAGAAAAAACAAAAGTCTCAGATTGCAAGACATGTACATCAAGCTGCTCCAAAGAACTCAAGACGGAAATCATGTACTACAGAACTTGCACCATAAAATGAAGGCTCACTGCGGTTAATGTAGAGCAAAATTTGTAGTAGTGAGTGAACAATTACCATGTCATCATCAGCAGGGTGATCTCCCTTCTCACGAGCCTCTCGAAGCATTTTATTTTCTTCTTCCAGCTGAGAGCAACGTTGCTTTGCAAAAGCAAGATCTGCTTTAACAGTCTTTAACTCTCGTAGTAGTAGTTTGGCTTTTGCTGCAGTTGCCATTGCCACCTGTAACCAAAAACACATGCCAAATTAAAATCCATTTCACCAGCAAGGAGATAAGTACTAAAAAGAACATCATATAATAAAACTATGCTAACAACATAACTCATGCTGCCACTTTAAATTTGTCTAGATTTGAATAGTTTTAAAGCTTTGTCAATAGTATACATTCAGAGCCTTAATGCATGAACAGGAAATACATATATCAACACGCAAGTTGCCACCTTACGTCGCGAGAAGCCTTTAATTGATCTTCATGACAAGTTGTCTGTGTTTGAGGCCGAGCCGTTTGCTGCCATGGGCTACGTCCACCGGAGACATAATTTTGTGACCTCTCTTGATATAATAGTCCTTCCTGAAAGTCAATAAAAACTTATGTTGAAGCACAGCATGTATCAGATGAAGGAAGCCAGAGATACTATAAACTATTTACTCTTGTGAAAATCAAACTTCAGTCAATCCATTGTTTTTTTTAACATCAGTTCAAATCATTTTTTCTGGGGGTTAAGTTCTATGTATAGCATTTACTCAAATAGGTCATTCTATGATAGATACTAAAAGACTAGTTCTAGCTAGTCCTATACTTGATTGAGCTTGTGGAGGGTTTGGAGGTAGACTTAAACATATGGGTTCGGCAGAACTTAGTAGGTTTGGGTCAAACACTGTATATGTGTTAAAAGGTTCACTAAACACGACTCCGGCTCCGAGCTTGTGCACGGATTATGAGAAGATGAAAGAGGGCTAAATATAAAGATCACCTGGCTTTCTTTTAGAATGCTGCTGCTGCTGGGAACTCCAAAATGCTGGGAGATCATATTACCATCTTCAAGAATATCTTTGCCTTTCTTAGCTAATACTCCCCAAAGACCACCACCTGCAGCACCCTCATTTCCATTTGCTGTTGATGCATAACCATTGGAAACAGCAGCCTGCAGATTTTGATGGGAATTACATACAAATAAATATCAACAATATAATTAGTCAAACCGTTTTTTATTCAACATGATGGGAATATATATATGCTCGTCAAAAAATAGTTCTCTTTGTAAAAAAACATTGGATGTGCCATCATGGAAGTCCATACTGATAATGTAACTTCACGTAAAGTTTACAGTCCATAAATTAAAGAATTAATAGCTATAGAGCAATTTTACTCCAATGGTGATTGGACGTATAAAATGTTCGTTATGCAAACAAAGTTACAAAAGGCCTCACATCATTAAGAATATCCCAACACGTTATGTAGCTTCCCAATCTTTTCAGCTACCAATGTGAGACTTTTGTTCGCAGAAAAGGGGTCAGTCAGAAAAGCCATATAAATAGAGATCATTTGACATTTGCATGCATAAGTTTATAAATATAAGGAGAATTATATGGGGATCTACAAATAGACCAAAAGAACAGATGAAAAGGAGAAGAGAGGAGACCTGAGAGGATTGATCACGATGAGCGGCTGTGGCTCTAATGGCCTGAGCTGCAAGAGACGACGAATTCGACGACAAAGAAGAAGAAAAAGGGTCTCCAGGAGTACGGAAAATTCTCTCTTCTTGAAATGTGGATGATCTTGTGATCCCTTGTTTCCTTCTGTATGCCATTTTTAACTTTCTCCAATCTTAGCACTTGTTGGAAAATTTTCTTTGAAAAAACAATTATAAGAGAGTTACAAAGCAACAGCACAACCAGAGGAAGGGCCACAATCTCCAGCTCCACCACCAAAAAATGTGACAGAGGGTATTGGATTGGATTGGATTTGGATATATTGCAGAAAAAAGAATGGCAGGGCTGATTGGGAAAGAGTGAATGTGCGGGAAAGGCCCGTATAACGTCTCTAACTAACTTTCCACATTTTAAGTTGACATTACTAAGCAATTAAACAAAAATAACTATTTTGTGTTTATGATATTTTAGATGTATACTATAGTTTTTTGGTTGGCGCCTTTGCACGTGTACACAATCATATAAATGAATGTATATTAAACAATTTGATTGAGTTAAATTGAAAATTGTAAGTTACTGAAAATAATGGATGTGTTCATAACAGTAAAAACTACTAGTATTAGTCAAAAACAACCAGCATGAGTTATTCGATCAACAATGCCATAAAATTATTCAACTGCCTTTGTTCTACCTTACAAGTGATGAAGTCCAGGCTGATCAAGACTTGTTCGTGCCATCAAGACCGTTCACCAAAAGCCAAGCTAAAGAGTTGCATGATGTTCACGTGCACCTATCTTGAAAGGGAATAGAGGCCGTTAGCTTGGAATGGATTGGAGGAGCAGGCAACGTGTTTGGAGACTCAACGAGCAAGTTGGCAAGCGCCTAACTGCCTATGGCGTGAAGGGGCAACAAGTTGAGTAGCTAAACGAGCAACTCAACGAGCGCCTAAGTATTGGGACGTTTGGGGCAGCAACTTGTTGCTCTCAACGAGCACTCATTGAGTGAGTACAAGTCTAGACTATTCTTTAGAGATGCTTATATTTTGGCCCTGCGTGACCTTATTTTAAAAACCAATTGTGGCTACATTTTAAACAACATGCACATGTGGTCTTCTCCTGTATAAGCCACACTTAGGCTTTATTTCCATCAGCTAGTTTACACATAAGAAAACAAGTTACTTTGCTCTCAATGGGAGAACCTATTTCGAAACTTGTTCTCTTTGTGGAATCCAATTGAACTCCTCTTATTTGACTATTCAATTTGCAAGAAACAATATTTTTTTAAAAGATTATTGCATAGCATAAGTGCTTTGAGTCATTGTTAGAGAGGTAATACAGATCGCCCTGTATTATATTGTTGTTCTAACTGTTCATCAATTGTCCCTTGCTTCTATGTTTGTTTTCTATCCGTATTCATTATAACATCAACAAGCCATAGTCATGGACCAAAGTTAATATTTTGCCCGTAAATTCGGGTATTGACTCTTGGAATTAAAATTTGCATAACCAAAATACTATACGAAGAATAAATATTTGACTCTCCAAATTAAAGTTGTTACATTCTTTTTGTGATAGAGAAAGTATTACTCATAACGTTCGCCTAAACACATGTTTCTCCGTTCTCTTTTATCTCCATTAAGATATAAAACAAAGGAAGCCAATTACGAAAACGACTATTTATATCTTTCAATATCAGCACTAGAGATAGAAAAAACAATTTTCATTTTATTTATGGTTGAGAAATTTAAACAAGATAATCTTTTATTCATGCATGGGGAATTCAAAGAAGCTACCATGAGTATCACTATATGGAAATAGTCTCATGCCATAACAAGTTCTACTAGTTAGCTACACTCTTCTGGGCAAGCATCTGGACAAGGACTTGCGGTGCAACTACCGCCGCAAAAAGTCCCTACACAGGCACTGATCAGCAACTTTCTTGGTTTTCTTGCATCATTTTCCATCAGTTGTTCCAAGCCAGAAGCTGCTGGTAACGGTATTTTATCCGATTCCCGTGGCAGCATAGAAGTGCTTGATGAAGAGTGCTCGATATGGCTGAGGCAAAGAGCAATAAACATGATAACTACTGCTATGGTAATTTTCGCCATGGTTGATATATTAGCTAGCTGAAGTCTTTTGTGGGAGTGCACTCAAGGCTAGGTGTTATCAAATGCCCACTTAACATGTGATTATATATAAGGTCCGCTATAGCCTAGGCATTATGAATTAAGTTTGAAGTAGTCCAGTGTTAATTTTAAATTCCATATGAGGAACAAGATCCTAACATTGAGGCGTTAGCTGATGAAATTTAATTATTCCATACATTATCAAATTCCCACTTGCTAACAAGGCTCTATCAAGATAATATTATATACTCCAAGCATATAGTGTCAGACTCGCCTGCTCCTTTATTTTTATTTTTATGTTACTCCGTCCTTTCAAAATTTCAAATTATATTTTGACTTTGCACAAAATTGTTTAGAAAATAGTTACAAGTTTTTTTTTTTAATTTATAGTCTAAAATAGGCTGTAAATATTTGTGTGTCTATAAATAAATCTACTAAAAATATAGTGATAAGTTTAATATTAATTTATTTTTAAGTTTAGAATTGTACTATTTTGTTTAGAACTGATGTATAAGAAAATTGTGCCATTAATTTGGAGTATAAGTTTTGGAGAGTTGAAGTTCTAAGCTAATTTTTAATTTCCACCTGCATATAGGATATGAATGTGCGGGAAAGGTCGTATAACGTCTCTAACTAATTTTCCCCCTTTTATGTTGACTTTATTATGCATTATTAAAATCAGGAAATTAATTCATCACTCCTAATTTGCTTCAGTTTTTTGGTTGCTATTACTACTATTTAAAACTCAACTAACAAATTTATTTATTGGTTGCTATTACAAGCTTCCTTTGACCAAAAGCTTGATCATACATACTAGTCCTCCCTTTCAAGAAATACCGAGCACTTAGCGAATTTGACAGTATTCATTTGCCCAGAATAAAAAGGGGTGTTAGATTTCATAAATATGCTAAAAAAAAAAAATAGTGTTTTCAAAATGTAATAAACATAAATAAAATTAAATTAATCTCATTGATTTAGCTCTGACATTTAGTCATAAGTAAAAACCATTTACTTATTGACTAAATGTCATAAGTAAATATCATGTGATTACATATAAGGTCCGCTAGCCTATAGTCATTATATTATTTGTTGTCACCAATTATAGACACTAGAATTAAATTTGAAGTAATTCAGCGCTAATTTCAAAATCCATAAATCAATGTGAGGAGTAAGATCCTAATTTGAGGCATTAGCTGATGAAGTTTAATTATTCCATACAATATCAAGTTCCCACTTGTTAATAAGGCTCTATATTATATATCAAGATAGTATTATATACTCCATATAATGTCATACTGGGCCTGCTCCTAATTTTATTTGTTACTCCCTCCTTTCAAATTTACAGATTATATTTTGACTTTGCATAAATCTGTTTAAGAAATAAATGACGATTTTTTAGATTTGTAGTATGAAATAAGTTATATATTTGTGTGATTATAAATCAACTTACTAAAGATAAAGTGAAAAGTTTAAAGTTAATTTGTTTTAAGTTTAGAATTATAATATTTTATTCAGAACAGATGAATAAGAAAATTATGTCATTTTTTTTAAACGGAATGAATATATATTTTGGAGAGTTGAAGTTGTGTGCTAATTTTAAAACTTCCACTTGCATATAGGATATGAATGTGCGGGAAAGGTCGTATAACGTCTCTAACTAAATTCCCTCCTTTTATGTTGACTTTATTATTGTTGCTCCCAACGCACACGCAAGTATACGTGGTCGACAAGTAATAAAGTGAAAGTAGAGTATTGTTCCCACGAGGATTATTCAGACTGACACTTAACAAACACTTTCAAACTACTACTCAGGGATCTTTTTCCAATAGTTGAGGTTTTAGTAACTAAAGAACAATAATTAAAACGGTAAAAGTGGATTCAAATAATGGAGCAAGAATGGGTTGTTATCAGTAATAAGGAGACGGTCCAGGGTCAGAGTTACGAACAATCCAATTGAGTTTTTCAATTGATTCCACTTCTTAAATCCCGGGTTACTAACTAACAGAGTAAATGTACCTGTGAAAACCTTTCGATTCTTCACAGTCTATGCAGGCTACTTCAATCCCAATATGTCTATGGGTTGAATCACGTGCACGCATTAACGAATTCTGTAAATAGTTAAACTAGGCGAGCAAGTATATGTCTATCCTACTCACAAATTGGTTCCCCGATGCCCGGATTCACAAACTAGTCCTATCCTTTCTTATTACGTAGTTAAATTCCCTCTTTCGAGTTCAATCTAAAAACCATAGATAATGCGTAATAATCGGGCCCTGACAATTACACAAGTGAAATCAAGAAAGAATAAGTAACCCGTAATGGGATTCAATCAATGGGAATCAATCTTCAAACATCAACCTTCATGAAATACTCTAACCCTAGAACTAGAGAATTAGCTACGCATACTCATAATAACAACACAAAGATTTGATGAAATAATGAAATAATGATGTAATAGATTAATGGAAGGAAGAAAAACCCTTGGTCTTGATGTTATGAGCTCTCCAATTTGCTCCAAGGTCTGAACTCCCATGAAAAACTAAGTAAAAGAGTATTTATAGGGTTTACAAACACCTAGTAATAAGTTAGACCCAAGCCTAGACGAAATAGGAAGTAAAAACTCGCACAAGGGGCGCTATAACGGGCGCCCCGCGCCTCGGAACGCGCTGAAACAACCAGTAGACGTCAAACTTTGGGCGCTATAGCCATGCCCCACGTGAGAAACCGCGCCACAGGCTTGGCGCCTTGCCTGGCGCGGCGCGCCACCTGTGGCGCCCAGCCAATTTTCTGTTTCGTTTGCTCCTTTGCTCGCTCGTGTCGTGCCTTCGTGTGTTCAATCCAATCCTCAATCAAAATCCCATCTTTTCTTGCTCAATCATGCTCTTTAACGCTCCAATTACACTTCATAACAACCTACATACACACGACATAAAATTAGCGCAAAACCACATTCATAAACTATAAAACGAGCGAATAACAAGCTCAAACGTGAGAAAATATTAAGGAAATATAGGCATAATATGCCAAACATCACCACCCCACACTTGAACCCTTGCTCGCCCTCGAGCAAGTCACATCTCACTTTCCAACCTAGGTAAAACAGGTCTGCCTATGACTATGGTTGATACCGACCATTGAACCAATACACACATGACTACTATGGATCCACAACATGCCAACAATTTTCCAAAACCAAAAATATGAGAACAACCACCCCAAAATAGCTCAAATGCACAAACTCAACTTATTGCAACCATGCTCCCACAAAATCACACCTATCTACTCAACCAAGAAGCCACCAACTTTACCTATTTCATGCAAACCATGTGCCCTCACCAATATGAAGCAAAAGAGTGCCCCCCCAAAGATCACACACAACAATAGATATCATGAATAGAACGGGGGCAATAATAAATAAATTCACTCACTCTCATGAAAACCTCACATGTCACACACAATGTACCATAGGCTTGCCCGTAGTGTAGGACTCCACTAATGTAGGCTCACTCCAATCAGGATTAACTAGGACTTTAGAAAGGTCGTAATGTAGGCTAAGGGGCGGGTAGGATACATATGGTAATAGTGACTACCTCCCTAAGCACTTTAATACATCACAAATATTTCATCACAATTCTCAACAAGCCACCCAATCAACACTTCCACACATACACCTTCTCAACAAGTAGCATTTTTTTCTTTTTAAGCACACACTAGCAAGGAATGGATATCTTTTCCTCTTTTTTTTTTCTTTTTCCACAATTTTTTTCTTTTCAACTTTGCTATTTTTTTCTCTTTTCAATTTCATTATCTTCCAACCTTGCCAATGCTTTTCACTACTTCACAATTTTAACAATTATTCCCCTTCATTAGTTCCACTCAAAAACCTCCCAAAATCCAACCACAACTCCAACATAACAACACAATATCACTAAAGTGCTTAAGGAGTAAAGGGCCAAAAGAGTCAATTTAGAACAAATAGGTAGGCTCGGGGTGTGGGTGCCAACAAAAAAAAGTAAAAGAAATCAAAACAATTTGTTTTTTCAAGGTGTATATGTAAGGGTAGGCAAATCAAAAGAAGGCCTTGTATCATTTCCCGACTAGAGCAAACCTAGGATTTCGCTTTGCGCACACACGGGGCAAGTTCTAGACATTAATATGCAACATGGAGCAAACAAATTTATGCCTCACACACACATTGCACATGACCCACACAAAAAAGGTTCCATCAACAACTCTCAATCAAGCAAATGGAGTGCAACTTGTGGAAAATTAAGCACTAATGCACAAAGGTTCACAATAAAGTCAAGCAAGTGGACTCAAGCATCTCAAGGGGGTCGTTCCATTTTTTTTCAAGGCATGCATCATAACTTAAAACCCAAGGACATCACAAATAGCACATGCAATCAATTCAAGTCCACCGGTATCAAACAAATCAAAGGCACCTAGCATTTTACCTATTCCTTTCGTCTAGGGCCACCTATAACTAACTATTCTAATCCTAAAAATAGAAAAACTACCCGGTTCAAAGGTCTCCCCGTGGAAAAGAACCGAGGCCATAAGAAAAACCACGGGGTGGATGACATGTACCACTAATAAAAATTAAAAGAAAAATGTTTTTGGAATTTTTTTCATTGGTTTTCTAATTTTTTTTTCAATTTTTTTTTCATATATTAAAGCAAGAAACAAATCAAAATAAAGTCAAGTGACAAAGGAAAAATCCTAACGGTACATGCATCCCTAACCTCAAAAATAAATAAAAAGGGTAGTTTCCCACCCCACACTTAAACTAAGCACTGTCCTCAGTGCTAAAAATAAGAAAGTGCAAGGTAAAGAAAACTTCCCTGAAGACTCTAGTCCTTGGTGCTAGCATCCTCCAAGCTTCCATATAGTATGAGGTACTCAGACTCCCCCCAACAGGTCATCAATATTAGGCGAGGGTGAGGACACCCCACACTTAGCCTCGACATTACATGAACCTGCAATCCAAGGAAAAACAAAAACTACGTGACACTATAAAATAAAATAATACAATTACAAACTCGGGTTGCCTCCCGAGAAGCGCCTTAGTTAACGTCGTGGCACGACGTCCCTTTTAGCTCACTTCCAGCATTTATGTCTTCTCTTCTTACGACGAACTTTTGCTTTCTTCCTTTCTTTGAGAGAACCCATCTTCACTTCAATTGGTTTACTTCCACATTCGATCATAGAGCACTCTTCAACCTTAGCTATGTGCTCCTTCTCATTATACACCTTGAAAGTAACCTTTTCTCCATGCGCTCTAACAGTCATCTCACCCAGCTCCATGTCAATAATTGCCTTCGAGGTGACTAAGAATGGTCTCCCTAAAATGATTGGAGCTTCTCGGTCCTCTTCATAATCTAGGACTACCAAATCAGCAGAGAATGTAAACTTACCAACTTTAAGCAACACATCCTCCAACTTACCATCAGGGTGAGTGAGTGATCCATCCGCCATCTTAAGAGTAACTGAGGAGGGCTTGATTGCTCCTAGTCCTAACCTTTTGCAAACAGACAGAGGCATGAGATTTATGCTCGCACCCAGATCACACAATGCACCAGTGACATTATGCCCTCCAATGGTACAAGGAATAGTAAACTTCCCAAGATCTTGAAGTTTTGGAGGTAGCTTGCTCAAGATTGTGCTACACTCCTCAACTAACTCAACTGTATCTATCTCTTGAGGCTTTTTCTTCTTGACTAAAATCTCTTTCAAGAACTTCACAAAGGATGGCATCAATTCAAACACATCAGTCAAAGGAATATTAACTTGAAGTTCTTTCAACATACTTACAAATTTTTGATACTGGGTCAAATCCTTCGATGGTATAAGTCTCTGGGGGAATGGTGGAGGTGGAAGAGGTGCCTCCTTTCTCTCTTCTTTCTTCTTTACCTTCTCCACTTTTCAACTTTTTCTATTTCAGCTCTCTCCTCAGGCTTGGCCATCAGCTCTCCGCCTTCAATTAAAGTCACTGCAAGACATTGTTCAGGCTCTTTTTTAACAGTGCTTATTTCTCCCACCAACTGCCCCAACTGGTGCTCCAGGTTCTTGTGAGCATTGGCAAGATCTTATATGGCCTGTGCATGGGCTGCAGTGTCAGCTATCATTCTCTGTTGACCCGCCATTATCTGCTTTAGCATATCTTCAACTGAACTGCTAACCTGCTGTGGTGGAGCTGGAAGTGGGTGGTAATTATTTGGGGCTCTCGTATTGCCTTGATAATAACTATTACCAAACTGATTTTGACCCTGCAGCCTGTTTTGATTACCCACGTAATAAACTGACTCTGGATTAGAAGAGCAAACCTCTGTAGCATGGTCTTGACCACAAACCTCACAAAAACTCTGGAGTTGTTGCACTGGAGCGACTGGTTGTTGAGTCTTTGGCAGAGCTAGCTTGCTAATTTGATTGGAAATAGCATCCATCCTAGCCCTTAGCTCTGAAACTGCATCTAACTGAAGTACTCCTACAGATTTCTGTGTAATAGCTCTACCATCTCCCTGCCAATCAGGATTGCTCTGCGAAAACTTGTCTAGCAAATCATAGATCTGGTCAAAATTTAAGGCTAATACTTGGCCTCCAGCAGCAGCATCTACCACGATCTTAGTGTGCGCATTCAACCCCTCAACAAAAGTGTGTGCAACAACCTCATTGGATTGGTTATGGTGTGGGCAATCTCTCAATAAAGCTTTAAATCGCTCCAGGCTGAATACAAAGACTCTCCTTCTATCTGTCTGAAGGACATAATTTCACTCCTCAGCCGGGCTGTCTTGGCAGACGGATAAAATTTAGCCAGGAACTTCTTAGCCAAATCTTCCCAAGTAGTGATAGACCCAGGCTTTTCAGCCTTTAACCACTTTCTTGCTGCCCCAATCAGTGAAAACGGGAACAAAGTCAATCGAACATAATTAGTAGGAACTCCCGCTGGTGTATAAGTGTCACTGATCTCCAGGAAATTCTGAATGTGTTGCTGCGGATCTTCATGAAGTAATCCAGCATATTGCCCAGTCACATGCAGCAACTGAATCATACCGGACTTAATCTCAAAGTGCCCGGTGATAGCGGGTTTAACTATGCTAGACGCTACCCCCTCCAGGCTGGGGAGAGCAACATCTCGCACAGCTAAAGTTAGTTCTGCTGCCATTCCTGTAGGTAAAGATCAAGCAGGACCTAATACCTGAAACAGCACAAAACTCAAAACAAAAATTAAACCTGGATAGATAATAAGTAATTGTTCAAAAAGAAATCAGTCAATTGTTTAGTCCCCAGCAACGGCGCCAAAAACTTG
Source organism: Petunia axillaris subsp. axillaris (assembly GCA_029990575.1). Lineage (NCBI taxonomy): Eukaryota > Viridiplantae > Streptophyta > Magnoliopsida > Solanales > Solanaceae > Petunia > Petunia axillaris. Next base: position 164,136,419 of record JARKNS010000003.1, read on the forward strand.
TTGCTCCCAACGCACACGCAAGTATACGTGGTCGACAAGTAATAAAGTGATAAATCGAGTATCGTTCCCACGAGGACTATTCAGACTGACACTTAACAAACACTTTCAAACTACTACTCAGAGATCTTTTTCCAATAGTGGGGGTTTTAGTAACTAAAGAACAATAATTAAAACGGTAAAAGTGGATTCAAACAATGGAGCAAGAATGGGTTGTTATCAGTAATAAGGAGACGGTCCAGGGTCAGAGTTACGAACAATCCAGTTGAGTTTTCCAATTGATTCCACTTCTTAAATCCCGGGTTACTAACTAACAGAGTAAATGTACCTGTGAAAACATTTCGATTCTTCACAGTCTATGCAGGCTACTTCAATCCCAATATGTCTATGGGTTGAATCACGTGCACGCATTAACGAATTCTGTAAATAGTTAAACTAGGCGAGCAAGTATATGTCTATCCTACTCACAAATTGGTTCCCCGATGCCCGATTCACAAACTAGTCCTATCCTTTCTTATTACGTAATTAAATTCCCTCTTTCGAGTTCAATCTAAAAACCATAGATAATGCGTAATAATCGGGCCCTGACAATTACACAAGTGAAATCAAGAAAGAATAAGTAACCCATAATGGGATTCAATCAATGGGAATCAATCTTCAAACATCAACCTTCATGAAATACTCTAACCCTAGAACTAGAGAATTAGCTACGCATACTCATAATAATAACACAAAGATTTGATGAAATAATGAAATAATGATGTAATAGATTAATGGAAGGAAGAAAAACCCTTGGTCTTGATGTTATGAGCTCTCCAATTTGCTCCAAGGTCTGAACTCCCATGAAAAACTAAGTAAAAGAGTATTTATAGGGTTTACAAACACCTAGTAATAAGTTAGACCCAAGCCTAGACGAAATAGGAAGTAAAAACTCGCACAAGGGGCGCTATAACGGGCGCCCCGCGCCTCGGAACGCGCTGAAACAACCAGTATACGCCAAACTTTGGGCGCTATAGCCATGCCCCACGTGAGAAACCGCGCGAGGCGTGGCGCGCCACCTGTGGCGCCCAGCCAATTTTCTGTTTCGTTTGCTCCTTTGCTCGCTCGTGTCGTGCCTTCGTGTGTTCAATCCAATCCTCAATCAAAATCCCATGTTTTCCTTCTCAATCATGCTCTTTAACGCTCCAATTACACTTCATAACAACCTACATACACACGACATAAAATTAGCGCAAAACCACATTCATAAACTATAAAACGAGCGAATAACAAGCTCAAACGTGAGGAAATATTATGGAAATATAGGCATAATATGCCAAACATCAATTATGCATTATTAAAATCAGGGAATTAATTCATCACTCCTAATTTGCTTCATTTTATCGGTTGTTATTACTACTACTTTTAAAACTAAGTAACAATTTTATTTTGTTGGCTGCTATTACAAGCTTGCTTTGGCAAAAAGTTTGGTCACGCTAGTCCTCCCTTTCAAAATACCGAGCACTTAGTGAATTTGACAGGATTCATTTGTCCAGAATAAGAAGGGCTGTTAGTTTTCATGAAATCATTTTGAAGATTAAGAGCCAGTTTGGGTTGACTGAAAAAAAAATAGTTTTTAAGTATTTGTGTTTTAAAACAACTTTTTATATGATGTGACTTATTTTATAAAGAAGCTTACGTGTATGGATATAACTATTGATACTGACAAAAAGTTGCTGAGGTGTTTGGTTAACAAATATTTTTTATGTTAAAATGATTAAAATATCCTTAAAATAAACAAAAGAAAATAGAAGGATAATCTAGGATATTTTTTTAGTATAGTATTAGTGGAATTAGAAAAAATTATAAAAAATAAACGTGTAAAACTCTTGGTCATTACTAAACAAGCTAATTAGTCAAAAAACCATAAGTTAAGATTGCCCAACTTATGACTTTTGACTTGTTTTGGCTTAAAAAACAAGTGCTTTTAAGTATTTTTTAAATTACCCAAACACTTTCAAGATCTAAGAAGCATCACGCATTTTCCCCATTAAAAGGTTGTTGGTGGATATCAACTGCATTGCTCGTCTTTTGCCAAGGACTCCCTATGGGTACAACCCCGCAAATGCATTGCTGATCCACTTATCATTTGACTTACTAGATTCGAAATTTAATATTTTTATGTACTTAATATGTTTCTTAACAGATAAATATAAGGATTCATGGTATGGTTCTTTTTTTGGGGTCTTTATCTTGACATATTTTTATCTAATGGGAAACATAGTGCAGTATATATGTAATTTAAGCGATGGCTTGTTAATTCTCAGTAACATTGTGGAAAATTTTACAATCACACTATGTTGTGAGCTACTTCAATACTGACAAACTATCAATGTCATGGAAAGAACATTGTATGGGCAAAAATAGTGTATGTATTTGCTTCTTCTGATATGGTAATTGTATCAAGTAAACGTACAACAAATGCCAGAAACAATCCCAAATTACTTATTTTTCCAAATGAACATCTGTGTCTGTTTCACCAAAATGCACAGCCTGACTTCAACATAGCCATTATCAAGGTAACATAAGCTTGCTTTAACAGTGGAAGTAGCCAAGTAACTAATAAGAAGCAATTAGTTAACTCCATCATGACTAATTACATATAGATGTCATAGATAGTATTCCTACATAATCAATACATCTCTCTCTTAAACGCAAACAATGATATGAGGTATCGATCGAGGCTAAAGCAGGCAGCAGCTATTCAACAAGCTGGCACGATCTTGGCTATAGGAATAAAAATGTTCCATCCAAGATCAATCTCTTCTTTAACTTTGTGTAGCAATACAGCTGATCCTAACTTAAAAGAGTATGTTGAGGTAGAGGATGATCCATCCAGCCATAGAGAATATAGCAAAAATATGAACCCAGAATAATACAGAAGCTGCCTCCTTCCCACATCCCCTCAAGTTGGCAACAGCACCTATCCATAAAAAAATTTAATCGAACATGCATTCAGATACAAAGGAGAAGAAATAGAACAAAGTGCTAAATCATACATCTAACATGCTTCAAAACAACTGCAAAAGTTATGTCCTTTACCTGAAAGTACTGATGTGGGCATCGTATGCTGAAGAAGGAGAACAAATCGGAACATTTTATCGCCAGCGGGAAGGAAGCCGAGCTTATCAGCTAACATGACAATGCCAAGTCCAGTTGGAGGAACCAAAACCAGCCGTCCAAAGACAATTGCAGCAGTTGTCTTTAGACCAATTTTTGAACTTCCAGGTCCTGGCCCTGCAGATGATAAATATCAAGAGGTAAATAGGAGTTTCTAAGTACATCGGAATACAAAAACCGATGGAAAAAAAAAAAAAAAAAAAAAAAAAAGGAAAAGTTGCATACCATCAACAAGATTGCCTCCTAAAGCCAGCAATATGCAGGGAATCATGGCATCCCTGGTAACATGAAATATAACAGCAGTTAGAGATTTCACTGACATTTACAGACATGATACAACAGCATTTCTACCACTAGACAAGAAGAATCATCTTATTGCATATGTCAATTCTGCTAGGTAGAGTATTTTAGAGGAAGAGGAACAGATAAAAGCAGATTTCAGGAATCCAATTCGGTATGAATATATACTGATGTAAACTATCAAAAAGGAATATGTATTATGTACTGATGTATGAAATTCTTAGGCAGACTCTTAGGCTAGCATGTCGTCAGGACCATAAAGTGAGATGCCTCTTGTCTATTTGCAGCAAACAGTAACTGGAAATGATAATCTCACATATGCTGCATGGCTTTTATGGTTGCTTAAAACCAATTCTGCAATGGAATAAAACTTACCCAAGAATCAAACAGCTGTCGGTGAAGAAGTAAAGTGGAGCATCAGAAGTAAAGACCTGTCGCCTCAGGATTGGCACACACCCTATGATGATGGCTAGGATCTGTTGAAAGAACATGCAATTTAGCAACTACCATCAAAATTGTTCTAATTGACGATCTGTTAAATAAAGATATTGACTTAATTGACAACTATATAAGTGAACTATGCAGTTCAGCTCCTCTTGGGCCCCCTAAAGATCCCAGAGCTCGAAGACTCTCGATCGAAGAACAGTAAAAATATTCTTGGAGAGTATTTTGTTGTTGATATATCAATTACTAGAGTAAAATGTGGCAGCTAAATGGCATTCTCAGTAAAAGTGTTCTCATAAATAATTAAAACAGCAGCAAGTTGGAAACTCAAAGGAAGATGTTAAATAGAAACTAAGGCGAGCCCCATGGATTGCATTTGATTGTCAACAACAACATACCCAATGTTGTCTCACAAGTGGGGTCTGGAGAGTGTGAGATGTACGCAGACCTTACCCCCACCAAGGAGAGAGGATAGACCCTCAGCTAGAAAACATTTTGAAAACAAACAAGGGTAAGGTCAGGATATTTCTTATTCCTTGATATACTGGAAGAAAGTATTGCCTAAAGTGAAAAATAAAGCATTCCTAATCACAAGAATAGTTCACAAAATAGTCTCAAGGAACTTTGTACAGTGGAAGACCAAAATATAAAGCAATTTACAGGAGAAAGGTGATTCATTATTTAGTTTATCAATGTAAAGTCTATTAATATGGAGCACCCAGTATGTGGAGCCATTCCAAGATATTGAACTTACAGAAGCTATAATAGGAGGTTGAATCAGTTGCTTGAGCTTCAATTTCTCATATAGAAACTTAAAGAACGCTTTAACCTGCAAGAAAAGCAACAAGTAATCAGACACCAGTATTAGTATTTCTATTTATAGAATAAATAAACTTCATTAATGAAGTATTAGTAGAATACTATCAAAAACATCCACCAAAAACCATATTTCAAAAGATTTTCTCACATGCAAAATGTGAACCAAGGTATCAAGCACCAACAAGATTAATTTTCCTTCATTCTCACTATGCCAGCTTGTAACTAAAATAAACTGAAACTTAACTAAATAACTGGAACTAACTTAGTGCTTAACAAATGCAAGTTCAACCACCAGAAGTAATAAAGAGCAGAGTCATGTACAGATGCAAACAAGTTAAGTATCTACTCCCTCCGTCCCACTGTTTGTCATACTTTTCTTATTAGTCCGTCCCAAAAAGATTGTCATATTTCTAAATTTGGTCCAAAGTTACTTTTTGACTCATTTATACCCACACATATATCCATGGCTTATTTTAGACTACAGGTTTCAAAAGTCTTCCTTTCTTTATTAAACTTTGTGCCAAGTCAAACTATGACAAACAAATTGGGACGGAGGGAGTATTTCTTAAAACGAGAATTGAGAATCAAGGAGCTGATAAGAATTCAAATCATAGGTTCACTGTATATTTGATAACTCAAAGGCTTAAAATTTGTCAATTTTTTTATAAGACATTATGCAGAAGCAACTAAACTGTGCAATTAGGAATAAACCCAGCACTCAACATGACTTTGATCTGACTAAGGATTTCGAGTCAACACTCACCAAAAACATCAAAGTAACTGAGGTCGGATTTTAAAAGCTCTGTTCACTTCAAAGCCCAAATATCCAGTTCCACCCAAAGTTGAGAATGCTTCCTGATTATTCTTATTATGGGTAGATTCCTGATTTCTTTATCTAAATTCAAATTAATCTATTGAAGGGAAATAGTAGTTCTGAAGATGGAGAGAAAGTTTGAGAGCCATAATCATTGAATGTCTTCCGTAAATAGCATTTCATTGCATAAATTACTAGCAATGTCTTGTCAAAAAAATTACCAGCAAGTTGACACAAAAACCAAGGGAATATAACAAGAGAAACTACTTCTGACACCAAAGCAATGCAAGCTTGACCCTTAATGCCTAAATTCCAACATGTTTTCCATATCATATAGGGGGTAACTTTTTCTAATCATTGGCAAGTCTAAAACTATGGGTAAAGGGACAAAATATATATGCATAGCGTGTCTGTCTCACCTTTTCTCTCTTTGAACCACTTGAGCCAGCCGGTGCTATGTCTGTTGTAAGTAATGGAACTTGCTCTGGTGAACTACCTGATGGATGGCTCTGCAAGCTATCTTTGTTCGGGGTCTTGATAGGAAGCTTTGCATCTTCCACGTCGAAGGTGCCTCCAGGAGGAGGTGCGAGCATATTGAACACATAGGTATAGAGGACAATTGCACCAACCTAACCACATATATCAAATAATAACATTAACATTGTGAAGTTCGTAGACGTTTGCAGATATTCACATACATCCAAGATTGATGCAAACTTCTAGACTAGGTGCTGGATTTCCATGCAATGGATGGGAGATTCTTCTTTTATCAGGGTGCGGGATGGAGAAAGTGTTAAACAGGAATAACAAGAGTGGGAAAAAAATTCTATCGGCTGGTCGCTAGTCAGTATAATGATCAACTTTCATAAGACATCCTTGCATCAGTTGGGAGGAAATAAGGCAAAATCAAAGTTTAAAGTTGACGAAATGCAAAAACAAGTGGTAGTGGAAAAACTTACAAAGAGCCAAGAAGGACAATAGTATCCAATTAAAGGACTCCAAAAGAATGACAATGAGTTCGAAACCATCAAATGAATTCATACATACCCACTGGCCAAATGAGATGTATGCATTTCCATCTCGCGAACATATCTCATAGTCACCAAAAGGATTTGATTTATCCCGACATAGTGCAGCTATCAGAACAAGTGGAACATTTCCAATATTCCCTGCATAGAAATTTTAGAAGAATCATAAGCTAACACATCGGGCAGTAATTCCAGATGCCAAGACAATAAATAGAATAGATAGTTACAAGCTGAAATGCACTTTCATGTAAAAAGCAATGCGAAAAGCATAATAACAAGTTTGGCATGTCTTAAACACAGTACACTGCAGTGACTATACTATGGAAACATGTATCAGCAACTACAGATTGTGGAAGAACTTTAAACGCATAATTCAATTTCACCTATCAAGTTCAGGGAATATCTCCACTAAGTGTAAGTCAAGTCCGTCCACCAATTTAGAAAAGTTCAAGTTATAGGAAGCTTCATTATATAAAAATCAAAGAGACCCGGAAAATAAGTGATTCCTAACTGTGAAACTTAGCCATTGATGTCACACTTACCAATGCCAATCTGTACAATGGTAAACTTGAAATAAGGGTATGGTGGACGGACGATCGTAGCGACAATAAAACCTATAAGAGAACCAGAGATAGTGGCGATAACAATGTTAACAGGGATGAACCACCTGATAAAATGAAGAAACGTCAGCTGAAAAGAAACACAAATCAAGCATTGCATTACGAAAAGACCATGAATGTAATCCTTACCACTGCAGCAGTTTCTCATACGTTATGGCTTGTCCAAGTTGAGAGAATATCAAGCATGGCAGCAAAAGTGAAAACACCAACTGCAAGAAACCATGTAATAGTATAATTAGAGATCATAAAAGCTAAAACTTGCTACTTTTGCTGCTAGGGACCACAGTAGGACATCAAAACAATTGAGGACTCCAATCAGTGGTGCTTTTCTAACACCAGACCTTAATAATAATAATTATTATAATACCATAAAGTACTGACCCCATTTAAAAGCTTCCTTCCATTTGCTGGTAGAATATTGACATATTTGGAGGCCATCAGAAATCCCAAGAAGCACATGGTAAAAACTTTTGCAATAGGTAAAACAGCAATCTTAATTGACCCGAGTAACGACTCTCCTCCTCGTTGCGGTTCTGTCAGAACCTCAACAAGAAGCCTCGGCACCCTATCCATCTTTTCTACCTATTAACTGCTTCCCTCAGAGGCAAAAGATTTTCCTGATCATCCAACAAATCACTCCAAAAAGCCAAAAAATTTCCCTTTTCGGTTTTGGACGTCCTGCTATTCTTATTCAGGAAACTGTACCAGAAACAAAATACACCAAAAAGGTTTGAGCTTTATCTAGCTTCCAATCCAAAAACAAGAAAAGTTCAAATCTTTGGCAAGTAGTGCTCAGCTGGTCCACAGTAGAGCTCCCTTTCTGCACAATTAGGTAACAAATAGCCAATTATTTTCAAACACAACATAATACATGAAAGCTAGGTGACAACCTAATTAAAAGCTAACTTACAAACGCTTTCTGCAAGGATTGTGATAGGGTACACAAAAGGGGGGAGGGGGCAAAAATCAAAACTTTCAGATAAATTACAGAAACCCCATACCATAAATTAACATCAAGAACCAAAAACAACAAGACAAATCCCTTTTTCACCACAACAAGAACCAGAAATAGCTAGAAACATGAATTAATAACATCAAAATATGGTAAGTACTTATCATCAGAATTAAGAAACTTCCCAAAAATTCCAAAACCATTCAGGTAACTCAGACAAATTACAGAAGTCCCATATCATAAATTAACATCAAGCACCAAAACAACATACTCATTATAATCCCACAAGTGGGGTTTGGGGAGGGTGAGGTGTACGCTAACCTTACCCCTACCTCGAATGAAGTAGAGAGGCGGTTTCCGATAGAACCTCGGTATCAAGCACCAAAAACAACATAAAATTCCATTTTTCACCACAACAAGAACAAGAAATTTCTAGAGAAAATGATCAAAATATGGTAAGTACTAATCACAGATTTAAGAAACTTCCCAAAAATTCCAAAACCATTAAGGCAACTCAAATCTACAACAAAATGGCAATCACACAGTTTACACTTACACGTTAAGAATAACATATACTAACATGTAATATACACAATTAACATCGCAAATGAATAAAAGGGGTCCTAATAAATACAATAACAAAGATAAGTATACAATAAAAAAGATGACTAACCAATTAAAGGGTGTCTTTCCAAAGAGCTAATAATCTTGATTTTTATGTATGTGTAGACGTTTCTTTGTATGTATGTAAAGGTATAATAATAAAATAAAAACAAAAATGAACAAGAGGAGTTATGAACAAGAATTCTAAAAGGTTTAAATGTGTGAGAATTCAAATTATAAAAGAATTGTAATATGTGTAGAATTTATATAGGAAGTTACAAACTACAGTAAAAAACATTTAGAGACCCCACCAACATGGTACTTTCAAGAAGACTCTCATACGTTGATGTCACATATTTAGGACTAAGGTGTTAGCTAAATTTCACATGATGTTGGAAAGTTATATTTTTTGTTGACGTTTTTGCCCTTATTGATTTTGGACGTTTTTTCCGTACTAGTACGTTCAATTTTGACACATGGCTTCGTTCTACAGGGGTAAATATCTTATCTTTTGCTTTTTGTTGTTTTATATTTTCTTGTTTTTAGTAGGAGTAGCTTTTTACGCGGCACAAATAAGCTGACAAAGTACTCAAAATCATTTCAGAATTATTTTCTCTATGTAAATTATAAAACAAATCAAGTTCTTGCTAGAAATAAGAGCTTAATTCCTAATACTCAAAGAAATATAATACTATGACTTAGGACCACATTAAATATTTTAGGAAAAATTACAATGAGTGTAACTTTACGGATTTTATTTGCAAACTAATATATATATATATATATATATATATATATATATATATATATATATATATATATATATTGTTTTACGAAAAATTGTGATATTAATATGTTACAAATAAAAAATAGGTAAAAATAAGGACTCTATCTCTCCTTTATGAACCAGATCCTAATTTTGATCTCATCTCTCCTCATCCTTTCAAGTCGCCCCATTCCCTGTTCTCTTAAGCCTCCTCCCGCCACCCTTTCCTCATTCCCAAATGTTCAACCTCCAACGACTAGATGATTTGATGGACGATTATGATGGATGAAAGTAAGAGCCAACGAACGACGACATTCAACCAAATCAGTCGACTTAATTGAATCGCTAGTTGGATGACGGACAATGACGTCGGAGAAAAACCGCCGGCTAACCTCCATTATATGTCAATTGTATTTCAATTATATGTCATGTATATCCGTCTTTGTAAATTATTTAGACATCCACACAAGAAAATATTACATTGAGAAACATATGTCGACTTATAGACGTTAAGCAAAGCTACCACAATGCAATTTTTGGCAAAACAAAAATAAAATTCGAGTAATATACACATGACGTAACTCAAGTATTTTTCAAGAAAACTTTGAGCATCTATTAAGCAATATTATAATTTTATTATTTTAAGCGGGACCATCCGAACTTCCTTTTGTAGGTTATATCTTTCATGTTTGTAGCTATTGGCTAACGAAGATATTTGAATATTATCTTGCGAGAAACGGAGCATTGATGGATCCTTTCTTTATTTGGCCTTTTACTCTTTAGTCTTAAGTCTTAACTAGACCATGCAAATTGCAACTGTTAGGCAATGCTACAGATTTATTGCTTAATTAATTAATGGAAAGAAGGTTAGCACATCAAGTAATGATGATAGCAATATAATGAGCCAAACATGGGGCAACGTGGCAAGTTCCAATAGAGAAGTTACTAGTTCATACAGTATATGATGAGGGTGTTTTGATCAATAAGCTAATAACGCAACCTAGTTAAATCAGTCAATAAACACTTTTTGTATTTTTCCTCATATAACCATCAATCAGTAATATTATTCATCGACTCGACTAATTAAAATTTATACACCTATAATTATTAAAGAGGAAAATTCTCACTACCAACTATTTTCCCTTTTTAGGGTTCGAATATAAACTTAATGAAGATTTCATTGATCCCACGAGCTCACCAAAACCACTTGATGGTACTTTTTTGTTTAATTACTAGTTTAGTAAATCCAAAAACTGCTTATATCCCAAGTTACGATGGCTTGACAAAATTTATCACTTGTATATTATCTCCTAATCAAAACAAAACTCCTAATTTCGAGGTCGTTCCATTTTCATCGTTATCATTTATCATGTAAAAATATCTTAAATTTATCATTTTTCTTGCAAACAGAAAAGTGTACCGTGCTTATGATCAGCACATTTATACCAAGTATATTAATTGTTTATTTAGTTTAAATACTTTTATTCACATGCTTAAATATTTATTTATGAAATGTGTTCTATCAAACAAACAACAACATACTCAGTATAATCCCACAATACGCAGACCTTACTCCTACCAAGATGGAGAGGTTGTTTTCGATAGACCCTCGGCTAGTGAAAATGCTTAGAATACACGCTCGAAAACAACGGGAAAATATCATCATGCTAACAAGAGTAGTAAAACTAAAGCATAACAAAAAAATAAACAGATAACAACAGTATAGATAAATACAAAGACTAAGATGAGACTAATCTATACAGCATATTATATAATAATATAATAAGAGACAAGACACTCGACTGTTATCTAACTTTCTACCCTAATTTTCGACCTCCATGCTCTCCTATCTAGAATCATGTCCTCGGTGATCTGGATCTGAGTCATGTCCTCGGTGATCTGGATCTGAGTCATGTCCTGTCTAATCACCTCGGCCCAGCTCTTCTTCGGTCTACCTCTACCTCTACCTCTCCGTAGACCCAGCACTGCCAACCTCTCACATCTCCTCACTGGGGCATCTGTACTTCTCCTCTTCACATGACCGAACCATCGCAATCTTACTTCTCGCAGCTTCTCAGCCACTGACGCCATGCCCACCTAGTCACGAATGACTTCATTCTTAATCCTATCCATCTTAGTGTGCCCACACATCCATCTAAGCATTCTCATTTCTGCTACATTCATCTTCTGAATGTGTGAGTTCTTGACTGGCCAACACTCTGCCCCATACAACATACATGGTCTCACGACCACTTTATAGAATTTACCTTTAAGCCTAGGTGGCACTCTCTTATCACATAGTACACCGGAAGCAAGTCTCCACTTCATCCACCATACTCTTATACGGTGTGTGACATCATCGTTGATTTCTCCATTGCCTTAGAAAATTGTGCCGAGATATTTGAAGCTTCCTTTCTTGGGAATGAGTTGAGAATAAGGATTATATCCCTCCCTCATAAACTAGATCCCATTCCTCACCGCACCACAAAAAAATTGGAAATAGCAACGGAATATTTTTGTCGCGAAACTGCCTAATTCCGTTGATAAACAGGATTTTCGTTGCTATTAGCATATTTTCATCATTAGTGCATCGATAATATCGTTGTAACTAAGACCATCGTCGCAAAACCGACGTTAAAATCAGATTTTTTTGTAGTGTCTCCGCCCTTGTAAGTCGCTGCTTGCCACCCCTTCCCAGACATTCTTTTAAGCCGTCGTCTGCCACCATTTTCAAACTCCAACTACTAGAAGATTCGATGGATGACGACTCCAAATCAGTTTGCTTGTTAGAATTGTCAGGTCAGGAAAACGATATAGGAATACCGCCGGCCAACCTCTATTGTATGTCAATATTATATCTTAGTTGTATGTCATGTGTATCTTTATTTTTAATTTTGATTGACGGGACACATGGCGGAGTTAATGATAAGCTGGAGAAGTGGAGACAAACTTTTAAGTTGAGCAGGACAAAAATCAAGTACGTGGAGTGCAAGTTTAATGATGTATATTAGGAGTCAGATGTAGAAGTGACGCTTCATAAAAAAGTGATCCCAAGATAGAAATCTTCAAGTATCTTGGTTCAATACTTTAAGGTAATGGAGACATTGACAATGGTGTCACACACCGTAATAGGGGCGTGTTTGATGAAGTGGAGGCTCGCTTTGGTGTCCTATGCAATAAGAAATTGCCACCTGGACTTAAATGTGAGTTCTATAGTGTAGTCGTTTGACCAGTTATCTTATATGCGGCAAAGTGTTGGCCAGTTAAGAACACATACATTCAGAAGATGAGCGTAGCATAGATAAGAATGCTTAGATGGATGGGTGCGCATACTAGGATCGATAAGATTAAGAATGAGGTCATATGTGACAAGGTGAGACTGGCCTCAGTGGTAGACAAGATGCAAAAAGTGAGGCTACGGTTGTTCAGACATGTGAAAATGAGGAGCATGGATGCTCTGGTGAAGAGGTGCGAGTGCTGGGTATACAGAGAGGTAGAGGTAGACCGAATACGAATTGGGGCGAGGTGATGAGATCTGACATGACTCACCTTCATATCATCGAGATCATGATCCAATATAAGAAAGCACGGGGATCGAGGATTAGGGTAGAAAATTTAGATAGTAGTCGAGCGATTTCTGTCATATTAGCGGTGGTATTATTCCTATATATAATATTTCTATCTTTCTTTTCGTCTTTATTGCTATTTGTGTTTTCTGTTTACTTTGGAAATTATTTAGTTTTTATATCAATATTTTATTTACCATGGTATTTCATCTTACTTTTTCAAACAAGTGGAGATAAAATTTGCGTACATATCACCCTCTCAAGACTACATTTGTGAGATAACATTAAGAATGTGTTGTTATTGTTGTGTATCTGACATTTTAAATTATTTAGACACCCTCACGAGAAAATATTACGTTCAGAAACATATCTCGAATATAGAACGTTAGGCGAAGCTACCTAAACGCAACTTCCAAAACAAAAATAAAATGCGAGTAATATACACATGACGTAACTCAAGTACTTTTCAAGAAGACTTTGAGCCTTTATTGAGCAATATAATTTTATTATTTTAAGCGAGACCTTTCAAACTTCATTTTGTAGTTATATCTTCATATATTTCAAACAGCAGTTCTTTTAACTAGTGATACGTCTTAAAGAATTAAAATAAAAATATTATTAAGAGAAAAGAGAGAGAGACTTTTGTCCTGGATTATCTAACGCGGTAACGGAGCATTGATGGGTCCTTTCTTTATTTTACTTCCTACTAGACCATGCAGATTGCAACTGTTAATTAATTGCCTGTTTTCATATAGGCAATGGTACATATTTATTGCATAATTAATTAAAGAAAGTAGTAATGTAATGAGGTAAACATGGGGCACGTGGCATTTTTCTTTATTAGTGTGCTGGTGAAAGTCAAAATGTTCTCAGGTAGAAAATAAATTACTATTTGAAGCAGCTATATATGTTGACAATTGACAAGAGACCTTCTTTTATATAATATAGTAATAATAAGTACTAAAATAAACACTTCAATTAGTAGTTGGTCATAAAAGAAAAGATGCCATGACAGAGACATTTCATTTAGACATAGCTTGGAATAAGAAAAGAGATGCCATAAGAGAGACATTTCATTTAGGCATTAGCAAGTAACTAAAAAGATGCCATAAGAATTTTTTTTTATCCGATGTCCCCGTAGGGACACAGATAATCTTATGGCAAATTGTTCCATTTCTATATTAAGGAACGGAACTATAATGTTTACGAAATATCAACCCGCCCAGGTCTGTTCATGGATTTTTTGGTTTAAGGATATATTTAGGGTGATATATTCGAGAAAAATCTACTTTTATATTTGTTACTGTACACATAAAATGTAATTCATGGGTATCTATACCCAAAAAATATCTTTATGGAATGTTGTAATGTACTGATCAATTATGACAATTTTGATGCCCAACAGGCGGTTGTACGTAGGCATGCCCTAATATATAAGTATTCATAGTATTACCAAAATGGAAATGTAATTCGTAGGATTGTTTTTTATTGTACAACCTACTAGTGCTCTTACCGTTTAGCAAGTATTATGCTTTTGAAAAATTATGACAAGAGAATTCTCATTTTATACATTTACATAAGGGAATATTTGATTTAAAAATTTAATCCCATTTTTATTTGTCATAAGGGAAAAAAATTCTGGCGGTAGAATTATTTTAACACATTTAGACAAAGGGAATTAATATTTGCACAATTTATTTTTGAAAAAAAAAAATTGTTGTTAGAAAACAAACCAAAAGCTAATACCAACCGGTATGAACTTCTCCTAGGCAATAAAAGATAAAATGGAAAATAAAATGCAGTCAGCAAACTTTAAATCAAAATAGTGAAGTAGCTCCATATCGTATCTTAAAATATTTAAAGTTTTGCACGAGAAATTATTACCTTGAAACAATATATAATAGGGTTTAGACTTTAGACGATAACTAAACCTACTCAAATGCAATTTTTATCAAAAACAAAATCACGTTAAAGCAATATAAACACAAGGTTTTGCAGATAAAGATAGCTGGACTGAACTAATAAGTAATTTAAATCTTCATTATCACTCGGCTTTCAAGTTTGTGATAAAACGATTTAATCTGGGCAAAAGAACTCATTTTTTTCAATATTCGAGATTCCTGAATTCCAAAACAAAGCCCCATTCATAGATGAATGCACTGTTCAGTTTCTATTCCTACTCTTGACTAAGGGATGCAAATGTTTATTCCTCTCCTTAATTATTCCTTAAATTATATATGTAAAATATTATAGTTCTATTGCTCAATTAAAACTGAAGAAAAGTTGGGTTAGTAGCATGAAACAATGAAACAATAATGATAATTATCGATCGGCTCCTCTCCTGTGCACTCACTGTCCAGTCCAGGTAGTGCACCTCTAACCAACTGGCACGTGTCCATAATAAATTTTAAGGATATAATTTCTATTTCAGCTAAACAATCTCTTAACCATGGTCAACCTAACAACTACCGAAAAAATTGCCAAGATACGCGAGCTTCCGAAAATATTGCGATTCCAATTTCAGAAAGATTTTCTTTCCATGGGGATAATTCGTTCAAGAGAGAGGAGATACAAGAATCAACAAAAACATAAGAGTAAATCACTTACAAAGTATAACTACAACAAAAGAACACAAGGAATCAGTTGATGAACAATTCTTTTCTGGAGAATCGCTGACAACACAAGAATAGGTAATTCTCCCTTACACCATTTATGATCATTCGAAGTCAAGATGGTCTGATCTTGTGATTCTTTTAGTGGCACTTGTTGACGTGTAAAAGTGTATGTAATGTGTTCGATAAAATGTCTCAGCTAGACTGTTTGAGAATATTCAATAAAAAAATGACTAATGGAAGTTTGATAAATTACAATATCAAAGTATAGAATATATTTTGGATAGGAGAGAATTGATTTAACTATGAAGAGAACACAGTGGAAGCAAATAATTCATTTAGGCAATGACGAGTTGTGATTAAAGCTGGTTGTTGCAATCTACTTACACTAGCTTCGATGGTTGTTATGTGTCTTTTGTTTGGTTAGAAACTTGCTTGTCTGTGTAGGAAATCATACATTTCTAGTGCTTCTAATTCATTTAAAAAGCAAACTATTTAGTAGTGAAATAAAATGATTTTGAATAGAGCTTAATGGATCAAAGAGTTCTTCATAATTGATGGATATTTTCATAAACGGCACCACTTTCATTCTTGTTCTTCAAGAATTTTATGTTCTTTGCTCTTGAGCTCTATCTGCATTTAACTATGTTTAGGTTGGGCGCACTTGAGATTTGTCTTCACTTAACATTGTCAAAAAAATATTATAATTTGAAGGAAGCAATTACTAACTATATTCGTCTTTCAGATTGATAGAGAGTGCATCTACTCAGGCACAAAGTGGATGCCTGCCCCTAAAACTTGGGATGGAGTTTGATTCAGAGGAACATGCATATGATTATTATAATAAATATGCAGCTGCAATTGGTTTCAGTGTTAGGAAAGAATATGCGAACAAAAATAGAGTCCAAGGATATGTAACTTCAAGGAAATTGACATGTTACAAAGAAGGTTATAGAGACAAAGATAAACGAGATGCAGCGATTCAAAAACATAGAAAGGAAACTAGGACGGGTTGCTTAGCTCATATTATCGTTAGTCGTCAATCAAATGGTAGGATTCGTATCATTTCCTTGGAAGAGGAACATAATCATCCCCTTGTTCCTTCTTCTTTAGCTCATATGTTACCTTCACAAAGAAAGATAAAAGTTGCTCAAGCATATGAAATTGACTTATTAGACGACTCCGGAATACGTCCTAAAGCGTCATTTGACTATGCCGCTAGTCAAGTTGGAGGACAGTCTTTTCTAGGCTTTACAAAGAGAGATCACAAGAATTATCTCCGAGACAAAAGAAAAGAAAGTCTGAAACATGGAGTTGCTCGAAGCTTGGTGGATTATTTTGAGAAAAAAACACTACAAGATCCTGCTTTTCGATTTTCTTTACAGTTGGATGATGATGGTTTGATAACTAACGTCTTTTGGGCTGATGCAAAGATGATAAGTGATTTTAAGATTTATGGAGATGTTGTGTCCTTCGATACAACATATAGAACAAATAAAGAGTATCGACCGTTAGCATTATTTGTTGGCTTGAATAATCATAGGGAAATGGTTATATTTGGTGCATCCCTTCTATATGAGGAATCAACAGAAGCATTTGAATGGCTTTTTAACGCATTCTTTAGGGTCATGTCTGCAGGTAAACCCCAAACATTCATCACTGATCAAGATCCCGCAAATTTGGCACTTGGAAAAGAATGCTTTTAAACATCTCAGTCATATCTTTAGAGGTAATTCTTCATTTCCGAGAGATTTTAGCAAATTGCTTTATGATTATGAGTATGAAGAAGATTTTTCAAGTGCTTGGCAGGATATGATTGACAAATATGACCTTGGGGATAATAGTTGGTTGAAATACACATTTACTATACGGGAGAAATGGTCCATGACATATGGAAGGGACACATTTTCAGCAAGGATGAAAAGCACACAATTAAGTGAGAGTTTTAATGGTTCTTTGAGGGGATATTTAAAAACTGATTTGGATATTGTTCAATTTTTTAAGCATTTTAAAAGATCAGTTGATGATAAGCGTGCTAATGAGAATAAGTTGAATTTTGACATGACTCAAAGAATACCTATTTTAAAGGTGAAGCTTCCTTTATTAATTCATGCTAGGGAAGTATACACCCCAACTATATTTGAGATGTTCCAAAATGAATGGGAAAAGTCATTACTAGTTTCTATAAAAGAGGTCCGTGAAGTAGAGGGATCTTGCATATACAATGTTAGCACTCTTGGAAGTGCTAAGGAGCATGCAGTAACTTTTAAACGGTCAGTAACTCAAGTTTCTTGCAGCTGCAAGTTGTTCGAGTTTATGGGTATACTATGTGGACATGTTTTAAAGATCTTGGACATACTGAATGTAAAAGATATGGTTCCTGCACATTATATATTAAAGAGGTGGACAAAAGATGCTACAAACATGAATGAGATGGATGTCAATCTAGTAGCAAAAGATTCTGATCCGAGAGTTGAAGTTATTGAAAGGTATAGATATTTATGCCAAACTTTTGTCCAAATTTCAAGTGAAGCTTTAAAATCCAAAGATTGGTATGAATTGGTGGCGAAGGTTGCAAATGAGTTGATAGCAAAATTAAATGATATGAAGATGAGCGATGAACCACATGTTAATTCAGCTCCAAGAACCAACATTCAAAATGAACCGAGTGAGACAATATTTATTGATAATACAAATGTCACGAAGGTGACTGGGTTAAAAAGAAAGCAACCAACTCGTCGTTCTAATACTTGTCCAAAGAGTTTTATGGAAAAGGCCAAGAAGAAAACCAAGACGTCACTGCCAAAATCTCCTCAAAGTCAGACCGACCAACAATTAGACCACAATCCAAGTTTTCAAGTCCCATATCCACCTTCAGACCCATCAATGGCTACGGTATTCTGCGTTATTTAAAAGTTTTCCTACTAATTTATTGTTATAGCACAAGAACTTATGTTACTTTTTAAATAATAGGGAGAAGCAGAAGGAAGTTTTCCTCCATGGTGCTCTTCGCACTTGTCTCAAGGATATCCAACGGAAGTTTGAGTCAACTCTTAAGAGTTAGTGAACAAAATTTATAAATCTTTTCATATATGTAATTTTTCTAATTTATAGTGACTACTCATTCCAATGTATTTTTTTAACTTCGCAGGATGTTTCATTTCACGATTTTAACAGTTATTCTCAAGGCTGATTGTAGAAACTCCAGAAAAGCAAAGATTACATGGTGATGATGAGTAACAAGCCCATTGTTTAATAGTGAAGTCTGCTGCTATTAGTGAAGTCTGTTGCGGCTATTACATCCCAAAATTTGTGAAGTCTGCTGCTGCTATTACATGCATAAATTACTGAACTTGGCAGCTGCTATTACATTCTAAAATTAGTGAAGTCTGCTGCTTCATTATCATTGTTGTTCCAACATAGTAACTTGCTTTTTGTTTAATAAGTTGTGTACCATTACACAACTCAGTATTCTTCTAAGTGAATTGAACTTTTTTTTTTTTGCATTAAGGTTGCAACCTAAACGTAGATGTTGGAATTTTTTGTTATTTTGAAACCAGGTGTGGATCTTGCTTGTCTTCATCATTTGTTCTCATGAATAATATTCTACCTTTCATACCATGGAAAATCCCAAGCTTTGTTAAGCTTTACTAAGATTGTTAATGACATCTGAATGTTGATAGAGGATTACCGGAGATGAGTTGATAAATCTTAATGGTTTGTGTGAATATTCATGAAGCTCTCGTGCCTTGGATACAATTAGTTATATAGAGTTGCATGTCATAATCTTAGCAATACTTATGTATTTCAAGGGGCCTCCTCCTCCAGTTGGATCAATCTCTATGTATTTCAACTGTTTATGTCTTATGCGAGTGCACAGGAGTCGGTTGAAAGATTGGTAATGTGTACAGGGTACTTGAACTTGATATTAAGTTGTCTTTAGCTGTGAATTGTAGTTACTTGAAAGACTAGTAATGTGTTTGAGGTTAATTGTGATGCAAAGTTTAGGAATATTAAAGTGGCTTGCTTAAGTTCTCTAAAAAGAATAGTAGTAATAGACTTGATTGAAACAATGTGAAATTACTTGAACCTAGTTTACTTTGAACAAGTTTGGGATTAAGCTTTACTGAAATTAGTTAACAATAAAGAAAAATCAATTAAACTAAAGAAAAACAAATCAAATTACGTAAATTTTGATAGTTGCTACTTCCGAACAAGGTAATACATGAGAGACCTCATTTAATTTGGATACCACCCAACAAATTCGCCCAGCTCTAGCTTATTTTAAGGAAAAGATACATCAAATAACTAAATTTAGGTTGACCATGGTTAAGAGATTGTTTAGCTGAAATGGAAATTATATCCTTAAAATTTATTATGAACACGTGTCAGTTGGTTAGAGGTGCACTGCCTGGACTGGACAGTGAATGCACAGGAGAGGAGCCCGATCGGACATGTAGGACATGGAAATTGTCTATTAGAGGCAATTCTTTACGCATTTTATATTTATACATTGAAAAATCCAAACTTCAGTTGGTACATAGCTGTGTGAGTCTAGAAATAAGAAAAGGATACCAAAGAGAACAATAAACTTTTCTTTTTTGTCCTTTCATATGTACATATACAAAACCAATAATCTTTTTATTTTTCAAGTATAACTATATATTTGATTTTAATCGATTCAATTAATTCATATTTGTATTTTGTAAAACTCATATGCTGACTATCAAGATTCAAGGGCTTCTCCATTCTCAAGGTTCATCTATATTCTCACTACTTCTACATACTTTTTTTAGGTTATGCCTTCTGAAAAATCATAACTCTAACAAAAAATTTCTTTGAATAATCTAACATTATCTGGTAATTTGTAGGAGAATGCGAACCATAGGTGCTTGATAGAGATACGACGTTAAATGGGATTAGGGTTTTCTTTTAATGCATTCAAATAGCTTCGTATTCGTTGTTCTCTCTTTTAAGTTGGCAAATTGTGATAGACATTGAAGATATAGTATAAAAGTAGATCTAGGTTCAGAAACTTCCAAATAAGCATAGTTCTCTGCCGAGAAACGATTCCTTTGATGAGTAGAAAACTTCGAAAATGATTCCAAAAATTCTCTTTGAAGGCTTTTGTCCTGCTTGTAGCTAGCATCAGTCCTCCAGTCATAAATTGTATTTTATGCTAAAAACACATGCATTTTGTTGGCATAAAATATTTCATAGGTTATTATATGGACCAGCGCACATTAAAATTGAAAACAAAAGAAGGACAAATCAAATGAAATCAGCAAATTGGTAACTGGAATCATTCATCAATAATCAAGTCATAAATAATTACATACCATAAACCCATCAAGTAATAATGCATTAACAAATTATTTATCTTACTAATTCATAAGATAAGAAAAGATTCCAGTCTATTTAGGGCACACTGATTGACACATGTGAAATGTAAATAAGGCCTCATTAGCATACAAATAGAAATAAAATTAGGGGGTCCGCACATGTGTTATTGATCTGATGATCTGGTTGGAATGTGACTGTGATATGATATGGAGTAATACTACTCGGCAATAGCAATTCGATAAGTGGACTTAAAACACTTATTTGCGCATATATAGGGACAATTTCTTACTTCTCCATTATCTCCATGTGAAGCCAACGCAATATTGTTGCTACTATATTAGTCAATAAAATAATTTTGTGAAGTGCACCGAGTGTGTAAGAATAGCTCATTATTTACAAACGAGGATTCATGATTTAAATATAAAGGGATTCAATCTTTAAATTCATACCAGTGAACCCAATCGTCTATTGAAAATATGGGTGCACTATTTAACTTATATCGAAATTTTAGTAATTTTCGTTTACATATAATGCGTATGTTTCGTGCTTTGGGTTTAATTACCGTTGTTATTATGCTACACACCTCTGATCATCTGACAGTACTACTCAGTATGTTTGGCAACTAAGATATCAGCTTTCTCCTTATAGAATATATATATATGAAAGTCAGTGAGAGTTACCATGATCGATCTAGAGATATTGATTAAAACAAGTTGAAAGTGAGAGAGATATAAGAATCCACCATTATAGAAGTCTAGTGGATCTCATAAGTGAAAAATGTTAGAACTCATCAAATTTAAATTTGAAAAAAAAAGAAGATCTCTTATATTTAAGGATAGGTTCAAAATAGTCTATTATATTTACTCCTAAGTACGTAGTTTTAGTCCTTTAAATCTACAAAACGTGAGCACTTTTGGTCTTCATCAAAAACTATGAAACTCGGAATGTTAAATAAAATTGCGTAAAAAGAAGATTTATTGGGTTTATTAAATATTATGAAGACCAAAAGCACTCATTACTTGCAAAATTAAAGGGTTAAAACTACTCAGGTGTAAACCTACCACTAAACATAAGGTACCATTTTCTCATTAGATCTCAACTCACTCTCTTTTAACGAGTTTGGCAAATATTTAAAGTCAAGTGATGAATGTGATCAGTTTTTAGTAGTAGCTTACTGTAGTTTTACTCAAAGCCGAACCAAAAAAAAAAAATCACGCAAACTCCTACCTTATCCAAGGGAACAGAATAGTATGAAGTCATAGAAATAAATAAGACACAACTATGCAAAAGTTTTTATTTAAAGACAAATGGGGACACCAAAATGCAAGAATTCCTAAGTAAATTACACGAGGACACATTTAC
The DNA here is from genome assembly GCA_029990575.1 of Petunia axillaris subsp. axillaris. NCBI lineage: Eukaryota > Viridiplantae > Streptophyta > Magnoliopsida > Solanales > Solanaceae > Petunia > Petunia axillaris. Next base: position 164,158,804 of record JARKNS010000003.1, read on the forward strand.
GAAATAAAACCTGCAGCTATATCGATGCCACAAATAACAAGATAAGCTAGAGTTTGAGATAGATTGTAAGTTGAACTTATAATCTTATATTAATCTTGCTGGTGTTTCAGTTGTTAATTAGTTTACTTTCTATGCATGTACTGATGTTCTGTGTATTTTTAAAGCCACAGTTACAACTTACAACCATACAATCACAAAAAGCTGTGCTTTTCTTTGTCTACAAATATTGTATATTCCTAGGAAATAATATATAGGGAAATAACGTTTTCAATTAACGTTACTCCTTGTGATAAAAATGAATAACCAGTACGTCTCACTTGTCAAAGGTTAGAAACAATTTATGTTGACCCATTACTTAAATGTATTCTCATATTTAAAAAGGTATAAACTTCACAAATTGTGGAATTCTCACACAATTTCTTAATTAATAAATTATATGCTCAAGAGAAGCAGAATCACTGCTATGCAATTGAAAATATTAGTTAAATCAATTGCTATCGGTCGTTTCTTTTTCTTTTTCAAAAGTTGTTTCCAAAAATTATTTTCCTGAGCGGAGGATGTCTTTCTGAAACAGTCTCTCTGTCTCATCCATAATAGAGGTAGTTCTGCATACACCACACCCTACTCTAACCCCATTTGTTGTTGAAGTAATTATTAAATCAATTGCTAAAGGAAAATCTAATTCCATCTCTTAAATTTTTGTCACTCAAGTTCTTCCGACTCAATTTGACAGATATAAAAGTTATTCATGTTTCTGATATTATTATTTCTTTTCTATAAACAAAAATATCTTTTGAGAACCATTGCGAAATTGCCTGCGATAGATTAATATTGATAGTTTTTGGCATGATAAACATATGCATTTACAAGAAATGTGACGCAAACATTTGGAAAAGAAAAATAGTATCCCCTCAACCAGTTTATATGAACTTTTTTATTTTTCAAAAGTCAATTTTAAATTTTTAAAGTTAAATTGGATTAAATTATTTTAATATTTTAAAATAAATTTTTTAATATTCAAACACTATATAAAAAGTACTATAAGTTACAATTCTTCTCATATCAATATAATTAAAAAATACATCTTAAAATATTGATCAAAATTTATATAATTTGACTCTCAAAAAGCGAAAAAATCCCATAATAGATGACTAATTGACAAAAACGTAAAGAGACGGATCGAAAAAATTTAGCATGACATACAGATAAAGTTAGGAAAGTGATTTTCCTTACACTCCGTTTGGATGGTTGTTACCTATCGTTTCATAATGTGTTGTATTATATTATATCGTATGGTACTGTATCGTATTGTGTTGTACAATGTTTGGATAGACTGTATTGTTTACCTTGGTTTAATAATTGAAAATAAGATAAAGGGTAAAATGGGAATATTAAATAATAAGTGAGGGCATGATGGGTAAGAAAAATAAATAACGACGCGATCCCACCAAATCGGTCGTTACATAAAGTGACAGTTTTCATGGTTACATAACCATGGATTTAACGATACCATACAATGTTAATTAGAGAAACAATCAAAACAAACGTCGTATCCATAGTAACAATACAATATCATACCATGGGTTACAACAATCCAAACAAGCTTATAGTACGTGACAGAGATACTAAAAATCAAATACTGTACGTAAGGTGTGGGAGAGAAGGTGACAGGTACCCGTTAATTTGGAGGTAGTAGCAGCAATAAGGAAGTTTCAAGGAAAGATCACAGGAAGGTCCAAAATCTTAGATTTGCAGAAACAAGTTTCAAGGAAGGATCAAACGAAAGTTCGTAAGTCTTTTGGTTTTTTCTTATGAGAGAGGCCTTTCACTTCCAGTACTGTACTTTTACAAAATCTTGTTCACACTATATTATTTTCGAGATGTGTCAATCGGAGGGGGGAAAATATTGTGATCTAATTAACATTAAACATGTCTCCTTTAATCTTACTGCATGGTTCTGAGTGATCTATAATAAGTAAAACAAATGTCCATCTAGGATTGAGTCACTAATTAATGTCCTATTCATCTCTTACAATGGGGAGAATTGCAAAACTATGACACTGTTTGCCCTTTTGATCTTCATTACGATGGTTTAGCAAAAAAGACGTACGTTTGGTTTGAATGGCAGAACTATGAACCGTTTGCCTTTTGACCTTCATTACGATGGTTTCGCAAAAATGACGTACGTTTGGTTAAATGAGTAAATTTTGAACGAAAATGCACTTATAAATTTTATAAATGACGTTCGTTTGGTTAAATGAGTAAATTTTGAACGAAAATACACTTATGAATTTTATAAATGACATGCGGTATTATATTCTTCCCCCCCCCCCCCCCCCGCCCTCATCCATCTAAAAGTTTGGCCTACTAGGAAGCACTTGCACCCCATAAGTCTTGGGTAGGCAACGTTTGCCCTCGTCCCCAACATCCCAGTTAGGCTTTAAAGTCTTAGCAAGGCAGGACTCTTACCCTCGACCCCTTCCCCCAATCTCTCAGGTAATTGCCGTGAAGTTTAGCCTAGACAGCGTTTGCCCTCGTCCCCAACATCCCAGTTAGGCCTTAAAGTCTTAGCAAGGCAGGACTCTTACCCTCGACCCCTTCCCCCAATCTTTCAGGTAATTGCCTTGAAGTTTAGCCTAGACAACATTTGCATGCCCTCGACCCCTTCCCTAATCTTCCTAGGCAGCACTGCCCTTGACCTCTTCCCACATTTTCCCAGTTAATTACCTTGAAGTCTTGCTAGACAGCACTTGCCCCACCTCTTCCCCTAATCGCCCAGATAATTGAAGTCTAGCCTAGTCATCATTAATTGCCTCTGATTTTTTTCCACATTCTCCAGCTAATTGTCTTGAAGTCTTCTCTATGCAACACTTTAAAAAAAAAAAAGGGAAGGTATCAAAGAGTAAGCCAGTTTGTTAAAATAATGAAAAACTGAGACAAACTCTCAGAACCAGTCAAATTGTGTGTATTTTTAGATCTGTGTGTACGTAAAACTCAAGTTGATCAACATATTTTTAGATCTTCATGAAGACAATAGATGCGGATTTATATATCTATTTGCGTGTAGCTACGGCTGTTGTGATGCTATGATTGATTTTTTTTATTATTTTTTTTAACATTTTGATTGAATTCCACTTATTCTTTTTTCTGAGAGTGTGATGTGTCATAACATCTGCCTTTAGCATGATTAAAAAGTTTCTTAAATGGTACGTGTTGATATTTACAAAAAGTGAACTAATGAAGAGCAAAACAAGCTAACAGGCATCAGCATATGCGTTGAATTGCAAAAACCCATAATAGAAGTCGTTCTTTTTCAAAATTAGGGTTTGAAATCGCTTATGCTGAAATAATTCTTTTTCAACAACGTTAGTATATTTGTTAACAGTATTCTAACTTGTTGGTTTTGTTGAATCTCACCAAGGTAAAGGTCAAAGGCTCGATGCTCACGCTCGGATTATTCTTTACGCTACAGCTTTAATTGGAAACCAGCAAATCTAACTTGAGTTTCAAACCCCCAACTTTTACTAGGCACATGGCATATGCTTGACCAATGACCACTCCACTAGGATATATACTGACTATCGAATTGTGTCATTTAATATATCTATACCTGTTTTTTCACTTTATTCCAATTATATATCAGTATAAATTTTGTAAAAATACTTCGTCATACGTAGCTAGGTGCATCCTCCCAGGATATATACTAGTGAAGCTAAGGTTTCTGGATTCTGTATGGAAGCTTAGCTTGTTAATGCATTTTTCAGAAACTTAAAAAAAGAGAAGGAAAAAGTATAAACTACTCCTACATTACAACACCCGTTATACTCAGTAACATGCGCATACCAAGAAGTTGCATATATACATTTGAATAACAAAGGAAATACTAATATAATTATATATATTAGTATTCTCCTATGCTATAAATTTGAAATGCTATCATGTCATTTTGTTTGTGTCGACGTCATCCACGGATATGTCACAGTTTACCATGCAAGCGCTTAATTATAATAGACAATTTTACTTTTTTGTTGATCAAGGACATATCCATCTTTTATTCTCTAGTATCTTAAATTATCGACTACTCTCACATGTTGGGGGCGGTTCAGCTTAGATATATTTTTTGAGAGGCAAACAAGTTAGCAGACCACATGACTAAAGTTGGGAATTCCTAGGATCAATCCAAAGTTTTAAGCATTTCTCCGTTTCATTAATGTCTTGTTTTAATTTTCTAGACAATGATAGAAGGGACACTGCTATTATCACTTCTATACAACAATATAATTTCGATCCCGTTAATTAATGAATGCATCCTAATTATCAAAAAAGAGTACTCTCACATGTTTCTTCGTGTTGTGTGTCGGGCCTAATTATTCACTCAATGGATCCCTTCTGCTAAAAAAAAGGAGGGTGCTGTTCGGCCACATCATTCTTGACAATATTCGTGTAATAATTAGGGTACTCTCAATGTGTGTTTGGCTTCTTAAACTATTTATTCCCTCCAAAACTTTCCCTCCAACTGAACTATTAAATGTAGCATATTCCCAAAACTTTGATCCCTACAAAATATTTATGAGTGGGAGATGAAAGGTTAATATAATAACTTTACATAATACGTGTCCGTATACGTACATACATAATATCTAATTATACTTTTTCTTATTTTTTAAATACACTTTATTTATTAGAATCATTTCTTATACCATACATATTTGCACACTCATCAATAAATATTTACTTTTAGTTGTCCATAACTTTTTCTATCCAAAAACTTAATACATAAATATATATCCGAAATACATAATATTAAATATATATCTGAAATACATAATATTAAATATATATCCAAAATACATAATATTAAATATATATCTGAAATATTTAAAATATATTTTAAAAAGAAAAATGATTATGGAAATAAAGAAACAACAAAAGGTGGACAAAAAAAGTAATTATTCTTTCCTAATGGTTAAGTGGTGTAATTTTTCAAGTTATATAAATATAAACAATAATATGAGTGTTGTTTTTAAAATAATGACACCTAATTGCATATTTTGAACTGATATTATAGTATAATTAAATTAATGATTCAATACAAATTATATTTAATAAAATATTTCAAATATTTTATGACATAACTAATTAGACATGAACAAAATTATTTGTTGGAGGTCTAAGAGTGTAATTGACTATAATCACTCACTTTAATTGCATCATGTAGTCACTAGAATACAAATTTATGTGATCACATTTATACAATAGCATGATGTACACTACGACATTATACCGGTGACCTTAACTCGCCATATGGATCATTGTGGGATATCTATTGGTGTCATTACCTATGATCACTCACTTCAATTGCATCATGTTGGTAAAAGAATATACATTTTATGTGATCATATTAATACAATAGCATATATACACTACGACATTATACCGGTGACCTTAACTCGCCACAAGGACTAATGTGGGAGATCTAAGGGTGTCATTAGCTATTATCAATCACTTCAATTACATCATGTAATCACAAGAACACAATTATATGTGATTACATGTATACAATAGCAAAATGAGCATTAAATTAGACTAGTGACCTTTAGGGTTTAGAGTTTTATGAATCTGAACTTAAAAAGCACATTAAAAAAAAAGAGTCTAACCAAACTCGAACCCTAAACCCCCACCTCAAGTTATTACGCTTAACACCACTTTGCTAGAATAGAATGTTCTGCCTAAACAACTAACTTTCGTTTCTTTATTTAATGTTGTAGTTGGTCGTCAATATGTGCGTAATTTATTGTAGGCACACTTAACGACGTGAAATTATAAACATACATATTAATGAGATTGTTCTTAAATAATGACCCTAATTGCATATTTTGGACTGATAATATTATGTCATTTAATTAGTGACTCTATATAAATTATATTTAATAAAATAATTTCAAATATTATAGTGTTCTATTAATTAATCAAGAACAACATTTTATGTGGGAGATCTAGGGTGTCATTAGCTATGGTCACTCACTTCAATTACATCATGTAGGCACAAGAACGCAATTATAAGTGCTCACTTGTATACAATATCATGATGTACAAGTACGATATTATACTGGTGACCTTAACTCACCACATGGACCAATGTATGATATTTAAAGGTGTTATTACATATGATCACTCACTTCAATTGCATCATGAAGGCACAAGAACACAATTATAAGTGCTCACTTGTATACAATAGCATGATGTACAAGTACGATATTATACCGGTGACCTTAACTCACCACATGGACCATTGTAGGATATCTAATGATGTCATTACCTATGATCACGCACTTCAATTGCATCATGTTGGCAAAAGAACACAATTATATGCGATCATTTGTAGACATTTACACCGATAACCTTAAGGGCTCATTTGATTTGCGGGACTAAATATAAAGAAAATCCCATAAATAATCCCATCACCTCCATGATATAAGTTATAAATAATTTAATAATAAAATCTATCTAGAAATAATTAATACTACTAAACAAACGTGGGATAATTATTATCCTTATCAAAACCAACCAAACGACCCGTAAGGGTTAACTGATAAGGGTTTAGGGTTTGGGTTTTATGATTTAGGGTTTGGGGTTTAGGAATTACGGTTTTAAAAGGCATATAAAAAAAAAGTTAGAGTCTAACCAAACTCGAACCCTAAACCACCACCTCAAGTTAATAACACATAACCACTTTGCTGGAATAACATCACCTGCCATATGACTAACTTTTTGTTTCTTTATTTAATGTTGTAACTTATTATATTTAGGGAGAATTCAAGGAGGAAAAAATATAGGCACAAATTTTTAAACTAAAATGTCTAATAAAATTCTTAAAGGAAAAATTAAAGTTGAGGGAATTATTAGGTCCGGCAGCCAACATTTAAAGGTGTACATATATTGCTCAAAGTATTAGGGTTAGAAAATGACCAATAAAAAAAGAGTTGGAAATTAATCTATAAGTATAGTATACAATTTTGTAGTAAATACACGAAAAATGGAGTATAGTATACTAGTAGTATGTATTTCGTATGTATTATGTATATTTTAATGCTCTACCTAATCTCATTAAATAATTTATGGAAAACAATCAAATGCGTTTAGTTGTGAAAGTGTTTTGAGAATATAACTAACAATTAATAACATGAGAGAGAATTACACAAATTATTCAAAATTAACTTAAAATCTGATTAGGGGTATAAATGGAACAAAATTAACGAATTTATTAAAAAGGCATATGAAATTATTATACTAACCCCATTTGGGACGTTTGGGCCATAAATAGTGTGGTCATTATATTTTTTGAAAAAAAAGTAGGAGTACAATTTTATTGAAAATTGTATTCTCTTCCTCTCTCTTTCGTTTTTTCCCGTGAAATTCATGTACCCACGCAGCACGAACTAAGGAAACACATGCGTTTATTTGATTAAATATTTATAACTGATTAGGTTTCATGTTAAGATTTTTCCGAGTTCGAATAAAGTAGCTCTGTTTGTGTTTAGTTCTATATTTTTATCAATCGGATAATTAATTATACATCCTACGAAATTATTGCAAACGCAATGGATTGTTAACTCTTAGAAAAGACTGCCCTTCTTCTAAACCATTTGATATCCAATAGACACAAACTCATTAATTTAGATTCATATCGCGTAAGAGTTATTAAAAAAACTCACGCTACTAATTAGAATTTTCTACATATTTTCAAAATATGAATATGAAACCTTCAATTAAAAATAAAGAGATCCATCCCATCACACACTCTTTGATGCTAACCTAATGCCCCTCACTTATACTAATATGACAAAACTAGAGCATATGTTTCACACTATCTGTTTGGCTAATCAAGGCATTGATTGCTACGTGCTGGGCTAACACAAAAGGGACAGCCTTCGCAAATCTGAAATGATAATAATTAGTTACAGTATAATGGTAATAATGCATAGTACTTATAATCTAATGTTGTTATAATCATGCATATGACTCCTCCCACTCATTGTAAATCAATAATTGAGATTAATGATGCTAACAGCTTATCATTATAACAAACTAAATAATGTTAGTTGAACTTTAAAAAAGCAGAAAACTTTCCAATAATCAATAATCAAGACACTGGCAAGAGATAATATATGATTAAGGGGGAGACCTTTTCGTCATAAAGTTAATTCTTCTTTTTCTTAATTTTCTGTTTGAAAGCGAAATCATATGTACTGTCCCTTTGTTGTATCGTCACATCTTCATCCGGACGTACCATTTTGAGAAAGAATTAAAAATCAAAAAGGAAGAAAAGGGGTCAGAATCAAATGTTAGAGGACCAACCACAATACATGTCACAAAAAAATTGGTGCAGCACGTTATTCGAGTCTGTTATTCTTATTCATATTACCTGTTTTCCTTGTAAATGCAAAATAAAAAGTAAGTCAAGAGGACTTAACTGGATAGTGGTGGCCAGTGAATTTGACAACGCTACGAAACAATTTGAACTTTGATGGTAAAAATTTCGCCCAGAGGCCACTCTTAACACTGGTATTTAGTTTGAGGCCATTTTTTTCAGTGGCTTTACACTAGAGGCCACTTTTGTGGCAGTACACTAAACGGGGCATATTTAAAAGTCCAAATTACCCCTCACCTTTTCTGAATTGACAGGGGTTTTTAAAACCCTCCTTCTTCATTTTAACCGTTCATTCATGCATTTTAACCTTTTTCTTCTTCACTGAATCTTCATGCAAAATAACCTTCAAACGTAGAATAGTTAATGAACTGAATTTTAGTTGCATTACGTACGTTGAATTACAATTCTCTCTTCACCTTTGCATTTTCGCAGGTATAACATTTCTCTCTTTTCATATACTACTTTTTTGTATTTTTTTTTTTGTATTTTTTTGTGAAATATGTTGTTGTTAAGTTAAGTAACGTTATTTTAAGTTTAAATTTGTATGTTTTTTGCGTATTTAGTAGTTAATTTTTATTCAAGTTCTAGTGTGTGTGTAGTAAAGTTATGTGTGTGTGCGTCTCTGTGATCGTCGTGTGTGTGTGCGTGTGTGTGTTTGTGTGTGTGATTGACTGAATTTACGTTTGTGTGTGATGGACTGAAGTTCCACTAGGATTGAACTTCTGTCTCCAGTGATTGAAGTTTATTCCTAGTGGACTGAAGTCCCCCACCCCCTTCCCAATGCGTCTGACTCAGTGTGTGTGTGTGTTTGTCTGTGTTTGTGTGTGTTTGTGTGTGATGGCTGAACTTCTGTCTCTGTGTGATGGACTGAACTTCTGTCTCTGTGTGTGTGTCACAAGCACTATTTCAAAGCAAAAAACACAGTATGTGTCACCATTGCATTAGGTAGAAAGCAGTGTTTGTAAAAGCGGTCGCTTCATCGCTTAAAGCGCTCACTTCATCGCTTAAAGCGCTCGCTTCGTGCTTCAGTTGCTTCATGCTTCAGCACATGAAGCGTGCGATTCATTGAATACGGTTTGAATAGTGCAGCTTCCAGTTTTGAATAGTCAGTTTGCAGAAATCACAGTAGAATTTCTTTGCCTGTCTCTTGAAGTTTTGATTTCCCTGGTTTCCTCTGACCTTAGTGTACATTGCACCCTGATTCAAGTTGCCTATAGCTGGTGCAGCAGCAATAACTTATGTATGTGTGTATGCTGAGTCCACATAGGACAGATGTTCATTTCTAGTGGACTGAAGCCTATCGCCCATATGTGTGTGACTCAGTGTGTGCTCTCATCCTACTATTATTATACTTCTGTCTCCAAGGAATGAACTTCTGTGTGCGTGCGTGTGTCTGTGCGTATCCTCAAACCTGTATTTGTTTATTTTGTATGTGTGACTGATAGTTTTTTCTTTTATTGTTAGCTTTGTGCAATATGGATGCTGGAATGGAAGGTAATCTAGTGTATCCATTCGACCGCTGGTTCAACATGAATGCATATTGGCAAGGGGAGCACAATTTGGATCATATCATTTCAAATTTCAGTAAAGCGCAGCGTAAGAAGCTTTCGGATGGTGTGTTTGGAGACTTTCTGAAGTTGCAGTCGTACAAAACTTCTATGAGGTTACTGCACTGTTTATTATTGTCACGTATTGTGAGCAGTGATCCGAATAGATTAAGTTTTAATATTTTTGGTCATCTCATCCATTTTGGTCCCGAAGAATATCATGTTTACACTGGTTTGAGGTTTTGTGAAAACCGTGAGGAATTGTTTGATGGACCTGCTATAAATATGAATCAGAGGCTTCTGAAGCAGTACTTTCGTGGCAAAAGCAATCTTCAGGTGTCAGACGTTCGTAAATTTTTAGTATCAATGAACCCGGCATCTCTGGTCGATGAAGATGATGCAGTGAAGATTGCAGAGTTTTATATTTTTCAGTCAATCATCTTGTGTTCTAACAAAAAAACAAGCTTGGTTGAAGTGCATTACTTGGATATCATTGACAACGAGGATCTTTGTAGAGCTTATCCCTGGGGGAGTGCGGGTTTTGAAGCACTATTTAACTTTGCAATGAGACCTCTTAAAAGTGGTGTAAATTACTATGTGCTGGGATTCCCGTTTGTGTTATGCGCTTGGTTTCTGGATTTATTTCCATCACTTCGTTCTAACTTTTGTACATATAATGGTCGTGGCTTCCCAAGGATGGTTAGGTTTATTAGTTTCAAAAATCCTCAGTATAACACTTTGGTTGATCAGTATTTTCATAATGTAAATGTAAGTTTCTATATCTGTGCCTCAGTGTGTGTGTGTGGTTGCTTAAGTTCTTTACCCTCATGGACTGAATTTCTATCCTAATGTACTGAACTTCTTCAGCCTTACTGAATTTCTATCATTATGTACTGAACTTCTCTTCCATCCATGTATCTGCCCTCATGGACTGAACTTCTAAAATTGTACCAATTGAAGTTCAGTCCATGAGGACAAAACTTCTATTTCTGCATATAAAAGTTTTATTTCTTATTTTACTGTGGTGCTAATATATTTCTCATGGTTTCTTGTTTTTTTTTATAGAGTTTTGACAAATTTAAAATGGTTCCAATTCTTCTGTCTGAGGAAGAAAAAAGGTCGGTGGAATTGAATGTGACAGAAGCAGGTCCTGTTGTACCTGTTGTTGCATGTAAACTTTTAAAAGGAAAAGAAGTTGTTGAAGATAGTGAGGATACGTCTGATGATTTTGAGGTTGGTGGGGCTCAGACATACCATGATGGTGCTGAGAGTGAAGATATTGCTGAGACTGAGACTGAGGATGGTTCTGAGAGTGAACATATTGCTGAGACTGAGTATGGCTCTGAGACTGAGGGAGGTGGTGGTGGAACTGAGGATGGTGCTGATGAGAGTGGAGATGTCGGTGCTGAGACTGAGGATGATGATAATGTGGGTGAGGATGATGATGATGTGGGTGAGGATGATGTTGCTGAGACTGAGGATGATATTCATGCGGGTGAGGCTGCTTGTGATGAAAGGCAGGATGCTCGACATGGTGTAGAGCTTGATGAAGATTTAGTTAATGCAATTGTTAAAGTGAGTTTTCAAGTATCATGTGCATTCATCTTTTTCTGTTTTTATTTTAATTGAATATTTTTATCAGTTTTATTGATTTTTTTTTTTGTTTTTGCAGAAGGTGAATATAAAATTCCGGAAGAGGATGCGTAGTCAGCGACGGCGTATAAGGAAGTATATTGGTGGTGTAGAAAACAAGGTTCGTGGTGTAGAAAACAATGTTCGTGGTGTAGAAAACAAGGTTCGTTGTGTAGATAACAAGGTTGATTGTGTTCTGGATTTTATGAAGAAGTTTGCTAAGAATTTTGAGGAAAAGGAAGCAAGTTGGAGGAAAGATGTTAGTGGAAGAAGGAGCAAGGAACAATCTGGTAGCGTTCGTAATTCCTTAAACTTGTATTCATGTGGAGGCAATGCTAGTGATGGAAGGAAGAGGAAGTCTCCTCCAGATGTAAGAAAAGACTTCAGTCATGGAGCTGTATCCGGGAAAGATGTTAGTGGAAGAAGGAGCAAGGAACAATCTGGCAGCGTTCGTAATTCCTTAAACTTGTATTCATGTGGAGGCAATGTTAGTGATGGAAGGAAGAGGAAGTCTCCTCCAGATGTAAGAAAAGACTTCAGTCATGGAGCTGTATCCGGAAAATCAAAATCTCCTTCAGATGACAGACAAGACTCCAGCGAAGGCAGTGTAGTTAGGAAATCAAAAAGCTGTTCAGATGTCAGAAAAGAAGTTAGCGGTGGTGGTGCAGGTCTAAATTCAGCTATACAATTGCATGGAGCTTTACAAGGTGCGTTTGTCAATGAAACCCCTAGACAAATTCATGAACGAATTGAAAGTGAATTAGACATGTTTGGTGAGTTGACTGCAGCCCAGAGGGAGGTGCTGGATATTCAATTGCAAGTTATAAGTGGAGAGCTTGATCTGTCGACACCTCGCTTGCTCCCTCAGGATATGATTTTGGAGAAATCAGGTACAACTTCTCCACCCATCCAACCAAAAACCTATGAAAGGAAAAGGAAGAAGTTGAAGAAAAATAGTTCACATCCTGATATGCCTAGTTTTAATATACTGCCACCGAGTCAAGAAAGTGTTAGCGGGGGTTCATGTGATGCTGAAGATACACCAAGAGCTGAAGAAATTCAGCAAGATATGTCGAAAAATCAGCAGCAGGTTGAACTTGGAAAAGAACAAGGCATAATTCTGCAACAGGAGAGGACCGATGACGTTGAAATGTATAATGTTGATGTGAGTTATCAAGCAGGAAGAGAAGAACCAGAAGGGCAGTTGGTCAACAAAACAGTAGAAGAAGAGGTGATTTCGCACGGAAAGGAGATGCCTGTTGATGTCGTTATGGAGAATGCTGACAGAAGTAACCAAGTTGAAAGAGATGGGGAGATGACTGAAGATCAGCAGGCTCTTGGCTGTCAGTCAATTGATGAAGAACCGAAAGAAGAGATTAGGACACAGGAACAGGAGATGCCTCTTAAGATTGTTATGGAGACTCCCCAGGCTATTGAGCAAACAAGAACAGAAGTTGATTTGACTGAACCACAGACTTTTGAAAGTCTTGTCGACAAACAACAGTCAGTCGGTGTAGCGGGCAAAGAAGAAGTAATGACTCAGGAACAGGAGAAAGAGGAGCTGAACAAAGAACAACAGGCTGATAGGAGTAACCAAGTTGAAAGAGATGGGGAGATGACTGAAGATCAGCAGGCTCTTGGCTGTCAGTCAATTGATGAAGAACCGAAAGAAGAGATTAGGACACAGGAACAGGAGATGCCTCTTAAGATTGTTATGGAGACTCCCCAGGCTATTGAGCAAACAAGAACAGAAGTTGATTTGACTGAACCACAGACTTTTGAAAGTCTTGTCGACAAACAACAGTCAGTCAGTGTAGCGGGCAAAGAAGAAGTAATGAGTCAGGAACAGGAGAAAGAGGAGCTGAACAAAGAACAACAGGCTGATAGAAGTAACCAAGTTTTAAGAGATGGGGAGATGACTGAAGATCAGCAGGCTCTTGCCTGTCAGTCAATTGATGAAGCACCCAAAGAAGAGGTTACGACACAGGAACATGAGAGGCCTGTTCCGATTGTTAGGGAGATTGCCAAGGCAAGTGACCAAGCCCCTGTAAGTACTAAGGTAGAACAGGCGGAGCAGCAAGGTCTTCTGGGGAAAAGGGACCGAAAGCCCAGTCAGTGGTTGTTATCTCCATATAATACCACAAGGACTAAAAAGAAGACAACTGACTGGAAGGCTAATTACAGACGTATTTGTCCATTCCACCACTTGCAGAATAATCCAGCAGTGTTGGATGAGTTTAAATCTGTTTTGCTATTTCAAAGAAATGGCACTAACCTGATGAGTAAGTCTATTTTGTATTTTTTTATGATTTCTTGTCTGTAGTTTTATAAGTTCAGTGCATAGTTGATGAATTTGGAAACCTATAGGTCAATCCCCTATGGACTGAACTTCTTATCCCATGAGTTCTGCTCCTATGGATTGAACTTCTGTGCATATGGAGTAAGTTCTGTCTGTAAGAATTGAACCTCAGTCAAAAGGCCATGGACTTTTTTGTCCACAAGGACGTGCAAAGTTCTGTCCCCCTATAAGATTGAACTTCATTGCCTATTATATTCTTAAGTTCATTCCTGATGGAAAAGTAATATGTGTTTTGTATTTTGTATCTTTTTAATTAGGAACAACCGTGCATGTTATATACGCGATAATGATTACGACAGTAATCCATATCAGCTGGAAACAATGAAGCCAGACAAGCAGTGGTTTTTGGAGTTTGTAGATGTTGCCTACCCTTTGTCTGATAATGTTAGTGCATTTTCTGTTCTTTGGTTTGTTTCGTGTTCGTTATTCTGTGTATTGACTAAACAGGTTCATTTTTTTGCAGCATATCGATGTTGCTATGTATTATCTTAGGAAGAGGGCATGCTACCATTTGTTCCAGTTTCCTTATACACTGTCAACTACTGATCTTGTTTTTGATAGTTATATGTGCTCTATTTATAAGTCAGAATTCAAAGACAAAAGTGAAAGACCAGGTGATGAAATCTGGCTTGACGGTATTGGACAGTATATGTGTGATTACGTTCATGGCCTGGAACGGAGGTGTTCGATTCCCTGGGGTGGGGTTGATAAACTCTATTTTCCGTGCCGATTGCAAGCAAAACCTGGTGAAACGGTGACACATTACTTTTTGGCAGTCTTTGATTTGCACGACAAGAAAATACGTGTATATGATTCGATGGTCAAAAGAAGGAAGCCACCAGCAGACAAATTCGACCACATCAGGGCTTATGCTGTTGTGCTCCCACATCTGTTCAAGTATGTCAACTTCGGGTCTCTGCATGATTCTTTCAAAAACGACAAGTTCAATGCTGCCTATAAAGCCCATTGGGTACTATCACCGAATCAACTAGATCGGTAAGTCTTTTCATTTTAGTGCAAAATTTGATATAATTGACTGAACTTATAACCCCCTGCCTACTTTATGTCTTACTCTTTGTTTTGGTGCCTCATTTTTTTAGGACTAGTTGTGGCGCTTTTGTAATTTGGTATGCTGATCTGCTGACCAGAGGTAAAATTCTTGACAAGGTTAAACCAGATCAAATTCATATTTTCAGGGAGCGGTTTGGTTGTCAGCTTTGGGCTCATGGTCGTGCAAAGGCTAGGGATGGATTTGAGACTCCACCTGAATATGTTGAGCATGATTATGGGCAACATAATGAGGACATGTGCCAGTTGTAAATATTTTTGTTTTTATCTTAAGAATTCCTAGTAGTATTTTTTGTAAAGTTTTTTTGGTAAAGTATGGTGAAACAGATATTATGTACAGAAGAACAGATTATTATGCATAGAATTATGTAAATGCCATTTTTGTTGCAGTGATGCAATTATGGAGTGAACCTTTTTTATACCCCCTCTGCGTTTGTGTGTGTGTGTATGTTTGTGTGTATGTGTGTGTTCAGTCCAGCAGGGGATGAATGTCTCTGTCTCCAATTGATTGAAGTCCACAGAGGACTGAAGTTTTATCCTCATGACAGAAGTTTTACATCAACTCCATGTCTGTGTGTGTTTTCAGTCCACTAGGACTTCTGTCTCCAAGGTTGGAAGTTCAAACCAAATGGACTGAATTTCTACCACACATAGATTGGACTTCTATTTATATGCCGTCAATTTCAATCTACAGGGGGACTGAAGTTTTATCCTCAGAGACAGAAGTTTTATCTTCATTGATGCACTGAACTTCTATCATCATTGGTTGAACTTTATTACCCTCATTGTGACTGTTCAATATTTTTATTTACCTGTTATGGACTGGTGAACTTTGAACTATAAGTTGCAACTTTTAAAATGTTATTGTGCCTTTTTGAATTATAAGTTGCAACTGTTAGTATTTTATTGTGCCTTTTGAACTACAAGTTGCAACTGTTACAATTTTATTGATTTTTTTTCTATAAAATACATAACTGACTGTTAATGCTTATCATCTTATTATTTTAGGATTATCTATTTTTGAGATTTCTAAACTTCAGGCGCAAGAATGTCTGAAAGTAGTGTGAATCAACCACCACAAGCAGAGCAATCAGGTGCACCAGGGTTTGCCCCAGCACCAGGATTTGCACCAGTACCAGTACGGATTCCAAATAATATACCATGGGAGATTGCAGTCCTAAGGCGGCAGATGCAGGACCAGGAGAATGCAATACAGGAAATGCAAAATGATATTTTGTATATGCGTAACATGCAAAGGCGACGAGTGCGAATGATCACCCAGGCTATTGAAGCTATAGCAGCACATGTTGGTTTTGATCTTGCTGGTCTTCCACCACCATCTCCATAACTGAATATGTATGAAGTTTCTATGGTGTAGAGTTTTTTATAAGTTCTGTGCCTATATATGTATCAACAGTTATTAATGTTTAATGTTAATTTTTTACATTTTACATATATTCCAAGTATAGTCTTTTTCTTAATTCTGTGAAAGAAGATAATCATATGCAAGTGGCTAGAGACTTCAGTCCATGATAATAAGAGTTCTGTCCATGATGAGTTGTGTTTACTTAAAGACAGAGCTTCTAATCGAGTTATTTCAATTTGAAACTTAAAATCCTCATGGACAGAACTTCAGTCTATGATGATAGAAGTTCTGTTCCATGTTGATTTAAGTTCTAGGTTTACTTAAACAAGGAGCTTCTAATCCTTATGGACAGAAGTTATGTCCATGATGATAGAAGTTCTGTTCCATGTTGATTTAAGTTCTAGGTTTACTTAAACAAGGAGCTTCTAATCCTTATGGACAGAAGTTTTGTCCATGATGATAGAAGTTCTGTTCCATGTTGTTTTAAGTTCTAGGTTTACTTAAACATGGAGCTTCTAATCCTCATGGACAGAAGTTCTGTCCATGAGGATGCTTCTACTTTACTTATTTTCAGTTAATAATGAGAGATTCAAATATATAAAACATAACTAGGTTGAAGTTCATATATTAAAAATAGACATTGTAATAACAAAACAAACCGTACTGCATAAACTAAAACAACAAACAACTACTAGAAATTAGTCAATTAAAATTGGATTGTCTGCTGATGCTCCACCATCATCGTCATCATCATCATCACTGCTTAAATCATCATCATCATCATCTCCTTCACCAGCATCATTGTTTACGAGAAAAACACCAAAAACAACAGATGGAACACCATCGATCATCTCGTGCCATAGGTGATGAAAACTAAGCGTATGACCTATCCTGAAGCCTTTCTTAGTGAGCATAGCCTTCCAACCGTTACACAGCCTTGCATGTCTCCCAACTTTGAAGTGCATCAAATGTACGTCATCCTCTCCTCCGTCACAAAGTATGCATGCCAGCCCATTTATATTTGGCAGCTTGTGCTTCCAACTGTCTGGAAAAATCTAAAAGCAAGAATATTTCACAGTTAATAAACAAAATCACAAAACACTGAAAAATTAAATGAAAAATATAAAATATACTCTGGTCATTTGTTTTAACATACAAAATCATCTCTGTTATAGTAGGACGATGTTATTTTCTTCCTGAAACTGCCTAGTTCCTCCACACGATTGTTTTCGTTTGCCATATTTTGTTTTCTGAAAAAAAAAACTATGTAGTATGTATCAGATGAAGAGTGAATAAACTTTGTAGTTTCCTCTAAATGTAAAGGGGGTATTTATAGTTAAAAAATCAGTAACTGGCAAGTGGATGGTCTTTTACAGTTTTCTGTACGGTTATGGTTTCTATGGATCATTGAATGTAGTCAAAAAAGTTTATGTTTTCTATGCTGTTACAGTTTCTATACAGTTATGCTTTTTATGGTCTTACAGAAACTGTACAGTTATGGTTATTAATGGCAGTTTTTGACTCGGACTTCAGTACCCGTCCGTTGACTGAACTTCACTAACCAGATATGGACTGAACTTCACTACCCCTCAATGGGGACTGAAATTGCACAGCACTTTGCTAAATCCCACAGAAGGTTATGTATTTTTTTTTTTTTATTAATTGCAGTTTTTGACTGAACTTTTAGTCCCCTCATTGACTGAACTTCAGAACCCACAAATTGACTGACCTTTTAGCACCCCTCATGGACTGAAATTGCAGTGCAGTTGTTAAATCGTACCGGGATTATGTTGTTTTTTTATTAATTGCAGTTGTTTGACTGAATTTCACTCCCCCCCTGATGGACTGAAATTGCAGTTCAGTTGTTAAATCCTACTGGGGTCATGTATTCTTTTTATTGTGTAGTTAAATCCTAGTGGGGTCATGTACTCTGTCAGGTGTGTTGGGTTAGACTACAGAACAAAAGAAGAAAGAATCTTCAGCTTTATCCAACAGTGAAATGACAACACAAAAGTACAGAATATCTTTTCTATAATTATAGCAATACAAATAGACCTTACTATTATTGAAGAGAACAACCAAATAATTTCTATTTCTAAGATGGCAGCACTCATTGATGCAGTTTTGACTCAATTGGATACTTAATCAGATCAGTTTGTAAGTTATTCATAACATTTTTGTCTTTCAAAAGTATTATTTTTTGTTATTTGTTGTTAAAAAATAACAGTGTTCATTTTTCTTTTTGTTGCAAAGGTTTTGCCAGCATTGTTGTCAATTAGGCTTCCCAGACGTAATGTTCCAGCAATTGTAATTTGCCATGGTGCTCATTTCCGGATGAACTACCTAAAAGTGGGAAGGGAAAGGTGGTTGTCTAATGGATGGAGGGAATTTGTGCGTAGGAATAATCTAGGAGTAGGAACTAGGATACTTTTTGGAGTTGTTGAATCCTCAGATCGTGTGGTTTTAAGTGCTGCTATTTGGCAGGATGTTAGAGAACCTTTAAGTTCCAGTTCTAGTTCTAGTAGTGGGTCTGTTGTTGAAGATGCCTGATAAGATAATATCTATGTGTTGTCTCTTATATTTTGTTGGTAATAAATTTTGAGTTTTCCAGAATTTTTTGTTTTCAAGTTCACCGATGCTGCAACAATGACTTTGAACTTTTGTCTCTTAGTATTTGATTGAACTTCTGTCTTGTTTGAGGATGGATGTTTTTAATTCATGAGATCAAACTTCTACTCACACAAGGATGGAAGCTCAAACTTATGCGCTGTTGGTTTGTAGAATATAGACTGAGCTTTCTATCCACCAGGAATAAACATTTGCTTCCAAGTATGGAAGTTCAAACCATATCGACTGTAGTTCTCTTCTACCCTCGTTGACTGAAGTGGTATCATTATGGGAATGAAGTTCCTAAATCCCACTTTTCAGTTCATATTTGAAAAGGCTGAATTTACACTCCATAAGTACCTACAAATTCAGTCTTATATGGACTGAAAGTGCTTCGAATACTAGTATCCAACTTATTAACATACACACACACAGATACAAAAATAAACTGCAATGCATTCAGAGTTTGAATACCTTCATTATCTTGAATGTTTGATAAGAAACTATCAGCAATTTGAATATCTTCATTTATTTCTGCACCGTCATTGACAGCGAAGCAGTTTCATGAAACAAAAAGAAGTTAGAAAATTAAATTAGTAGGAGGGACATATTTAGTAAAAAAAAGTTTATGGTTAACGAAGGAAGTAGCAGTACCTATATTTCCTTGAATAGGGTCGGACTACTGGAGTATTTATGCATGAGGTTCTATCATGTCCGCTGCATTTGCATCGACTACATTTGTTTGTTTTGACCCGTACAGCCTCAGCAATCGAGATGTATCTCTTTGTTTTTCTTCTTCCTCGTTGTATTTTGACGTTAGGAGTCTCTATCCTCTGGCTTTTCACGGTATCTGGTACAGTCCAAGAGGTTTTGTGCCCTATCATATTCACCTCACCTTGATATGCGTTTAACCAAAACTCTCGTGAATACCATTTTGAACAGAACTTAGATTTCAGCAGTCGTCTTTTCTCAATGCATGCAATTGCATGTACACATGGGAGTTCATCAGTCTGGAATTGAAGACAGTCACAGGTCTTCTTCTTTAAGTCGACGTTGAAGCTTTTTCCTTCATCCTGCACATTGAATGTTGCTGTACCTGTGGGGAATACCTATTTTGAAATGAAAAATAACAACTTTTGTGAGTCAGTACAGATGTTATTTAAAATCGGCTATTAGTGAGTCAGAGCAAGAGTTCAGGAGTACAGTTCTAATGGACTGATTGGAGTTCAAATCATATGGACTGAAGTTCAATCCCACAAAGATCGAACTGTCTGTACTGGAACTTGCTTAATGTTATGGACTGAATTTTGTAGCAACAAGTATTTGAACTCCACCCCCCAGTGGTTATGTACAGAAGTGCTATCCTCAAAAGGTTGAACCCCCCTCCCCCCTTTTTTTTACTGAAGTTCCAATCACAGTCCTGAATTTTCAGTCTATCTTTATCTGTATTTTTTATACACTATTAGGATTGCATATTTGGCACTGTATACTTACATTCATTGTGAAGGCCAGCTGAATCTTCTTGTTCAATTCATCTTCTGCCCACCTTGATAAGCTATGAAAAGTCTCTAGAGCAGCAGTTCTTCTTTCACAAAACCATTTCTGCTTCTTAACAATGATTAAATCCAAAAGGCTTAAAATGGGCAACTCTCTTGCTTCAAGTAATGCAGAATTCATCGACTCAACTATATTTGTTGTAAGCATATCATATCGTCGCCTCGGTGAGTAAGATCTAGCCCATCTTTCAGGTGGTTCTTCCATTATGTAGTCGTACGTGTTTTTATCCATTCCCTCTAATTCGGACATGAAATAATGAAACTCTTCACGCTTATAAGCTCTTGCAGCAGTTTGAAACAGACTTATCACTGTGGTTCTCACATTCTTTTGGTTTAGATTCTTTTCAAAATGGTAGATGCAGATACCATGGTGGCTATCAGGATAAACTTGTGCAATTCCATGCGCAATTGATTTGTTTCTGTCTGATAGAAACACCAGTTCAGAACGAGTACCTATTGTCCTTCGCAGCTCAGTGAAGAACCAAGTGTAAGCTTCATTATTTTCAGAGTCTGCAATCCCATAAGCTAGAGGGAAGATTTGATTATTTGCATCTTTTGCTACAGCAATGATGAGAACACCTAGATATTTCGCCTTCAGAAACGTCGCGTCTACTGCTATCACTGGTCGACAATACCTCCACCCGTCTATTGATGGCTTGAAAGCAACAAACATATACATAAACCTGAAACATTTTAAAAAATTCTCAGAATGTTTTCAATTTCCGTATAGCAATCGAACTGACTTTTGAGAAATGCTTACCGATTAAGACTGTCTATCTTTAGATTTGTGTGAGCGCCTGGATTTCTCTCTTTCAGCACATGCAAGTATGAAGGGAGCAGATGATAATGATCATCAGGCCGTCCCCTAATTAATGCGTTTGCTGCTTGAATTGAACGCCATGCCTTGTGATATCCTATTTCAACCCCGTGTATCCTTCTCATTTCGTTGACAATAAATGTCGGTCTAACATCTGTTCTGTTCTCGCGGATGTTTTCAAGAAAGTACTCACATATCAATGTTGACGTGGCATGTTTCTGATCAGCCTTCTTAACGTCAACAGAGCATGTATGTGTATTCTGAAACTTAATTACCTTAAACAGTGAGGAATCTTTTATCCTTCTTGCTCTAATGTTCCAATCACAGTTTGGATCGATGCATTTCAGTTCATATCTCGTTCTATTTGATCTGATAACCTTGAACTGAAAATGCTCCTTTATTGCCATCTTGACAAAACACTTCATCATGGTTTCCTTGGTGTCAAATGTTGAGTATGCTGCTACATCTTTCGATGATACATCTCCTGTTAATATCATCGCTGGAGATTGTTTCTGTTTTACCCTGGACCTTTTCCGTTTGCTCTTGGCAGCTGGTGTGCTACTAGGGCATTGAAATGTTGGCGCTGGTGACTGAAATTGAGCATTGTTTGGTTGCAGTGTCTCAGCAATGCCAGGTGTTTCAAGTGCTAGGTGGGAGTCAATCTGCATTATCAAGCTTCCCTCTTGTTGTGGAAGCTCTGTGCATGGAGTATGATTATTTTCAACTGCTTGAATGCAGTCGATCTGCATTATAAGGGTCTCCTCCTGGGGTGAAACTTCTGTACGAGGAGTTTTATTCTCTAGCTTCTCAATCACGAAACGACTATTCTTGAAAGTCGGATCATTCTTCAACAAAAGCATGCATGTTCTCAGTTCTTCTTCTGTAGTTACAAGCATTCCCCTGCTCGAGTCCATTCCAATATCAAACCATATATTGACAGTGCCAGTGAAATGTGTTGCTTCATAAATCTTGTGCATGAATGTTCTGAATTCAATCATTTGATTAACAAGCAGAAGTTTTGTTTCATGATGCAAGTACTTGTAATCTTTTGTCCAATTCCCATTGAAAGCAATAACTAAACAAACTGTATCCATTCTGCATTGAATAAGTAAACCAGAGAAAGAATTGTGTTAGTATGAAGTTCAGTCTTAATAATAATGGCAATAAGTAATCACAAAGTATTGAGGTTGCTTCTTTCAGTTTATAAAAAGCATTTACGGCATGTGGATTGAAGTTCAGTTCACGTGGACTTAAGTTATATGCACAAGGATTGAACCAATGAAGTTCTGTCTTATGAACTGAAGTTCAGTCCTAGCGTGCTGGCACTTAACATGCCAATGCAAATAAGCAAATCGCAAATATGAACTGAAGTTCAGTTTATAAATGAACTTTTTCACCCCTTAAGCACTGAAATTCAGTCATAATTAACTAATTCTTAGTTCAAAGACTGAACTTCGAGGTATCCTGATAACACGACAATGGCGATACTGATGTTCAGTCATCAACGGCACATTGAGGTATAAAATCTAGTAAATTTTAAACGAATTTCTCTGAATTCAGTTCACATAGATTCAAACTCAGTCCTAATGCAGCATAAAGTAAAATTCAAACGTAAAGTACTTAATGAACTGAATTTTAGTTCAAACTTCAGTGCTAGTGTGCTGATACTAAACATAAAAATAGTGATACTGATGTTCAGTCATCAACGGCACATCGAGGTATAAAAACTAGTAATTTTTAAATGAATTTCTCTAAATTCAGTTCACATAGATTCAAACTCAGTCCTAATGCAAACTCAGTCCTAATGCAGCATAAAGTAAAATTCAAACGTAAAGTACTTAATGAACTGAATATTAGTTCAAACTTCAGTGCTAGTGTGCTGATACTAAACATAAAAATAGCGATACTGATGTTCAGTCATCAACGGCACATCGAGGTGTTAAAACTAGTAATTTTTAAATGAATTTCTCTAAATTCAGTTCACATAGATTCAAACTCAGTCCTAATGCAAACTCAGTCCTAATGCAGCATAAAGTAAAATTCAAACGTAAAGTACTTAATGAACTGAATTTTAGTTCAAACTTCAGTGCTAGTGTGCTGATACTAAACACAAAAATAGCGATACTGATGTTCAGTCATCAACGGCACATCGAGGTGTTAAAACAACGAATTTGTCTGAATTCAGTTCACATTGAATGAATTTAGTTGAAACTCAGTCCTAATGCAGCATAACGTAATATTTAAACGTAGAATACTTACAATTTTGATGCAAAATTGTGAAGAAATTTGAAAAATTGCGATTGGGGCGTGAAGAATTGGTGGAGTATTGAGCAGCAGCAGCAGCGACAAAGTATGAAGAATAACGAACTCTCTGTTGTATATATAAAACGAGGGGTAATTTAGTCTTTTTCCTTTTTCATTTATTGTGGGTGTAACTAAAGTGGCCTGAAAGTTAATGTTTTGGGTTTAGTGGCCTCTACTATAAGACCAGTGGCCAAACTGGCCTTTCGTGCACTTCGCCCACTTTGATGTCTACATGGAGTTGCCTTTGCAAAGTACATATAATTTCCCTCCTTTTTAACAGAAATGAACTCAGAAAAGCGGGCAAAGTGAACAAATAGCCACTTTTGCCAGTAGTCTTTTGTTTGAGACCATGTTTTAGGAAGGTTTATGAAAATACCTATCAAAATCAAAATATTTATTCATCTCTACCCATAAGTTTCATATTTACAAGCCCTACCCATAAACTATTTACATGTCATATCTATCTAGACTTGTATACTATTATTTATGCAGTATACCTTAAAGGTATACACTCATATCTAGACTTGTATACTATTATTTATATAGTATACCTTAAAGGTATACACCCATAGGGTACAACAAAGGTATACAGTAATAAATAGGTAAGTTGGGTAAATACTTTTAATTTTATGGGTAATGTAATTTTTAATGGGTATGGCTTGTAAATACTTTAAATTTCATGGGTATATAGTATAAAAAATCCATTTTTTTATTGGTTTTGCATGAAAGGTCACTTGTTGGAACTTCAATACTTGTGGGCTCAAGTTCAAACCTTAGGAGCTGAACTTCATGCATAAGGTATGAAGTTCAACTTTAGCCAGCAAGGGCTGAACTTTTAGGCATATAGTGCGTAAACATCAACTTTGAACTTAAGTTAAACTTCAACCCTTGTGGTATGAAGTTCAACTTCAGCCTGCAAGGGCTGAACTTTTAGGCATAGAATGCGTGAGTTCAACCCGTGTGGGCTAAAGTTGAACTTCAATCTTTGTGGTATGAAGTTCAGCCCACAAGGATTGAAGTTCCAAAAAAGTGGTCTGTCATGGAAAACCATTAAAAAAAGTGGCCTCAAACCAAAGACCACTGGCAAAAGTGGCATGTGTACGAAATTTTTACTAGAAAAGCGCCTGCAAAAATTAGCGTAAAAATTTCGCGTAAGGGCCTGTTTGGCGCACATTAATTGATCTGTAGCCGTCAAAAATAAATTCGTCAGAGAAATAGCCACCTCCGGACAAGTCCCAGTATTTTATTATGAGACTTTATATAAAGCTTCAGTAAACTAACTCCAGTATAAAATAAGGAGACCTTTGAATATGATAGTTCAAAGTCTCATTATTTTGTTATGAGACTTTATATATAAAGCTTCGGTTCATTATAAAATAATGGGACCTTTGAACATAATAGTTCAAAGTCCCATTATTTTGTTATGGGACTTTAATTTATATATAAAACTTCAATCTATTATAAAATAATGGGACCTTTGAACATGATAGTTCAAAATTCCATTATTTTATTATGGGACTTTATATATAAAGCTTCAGTCCATTATAAAATAATGAGACCTTTTAACATGATAGTTCAAAGTCCCATTATTTTGTTTTGGGAATTTATATATAAAGCTTCAGTTCATTATAAAATAATGGGACCTTTGAACATGTTAGTTCAAAGTCCAGTATAAAATACCGAGACTAGTCTGGGGTGTTTTCCAAAGCTAATGGAGTGTAAGTGTGCGCGCGAATTTTTAGCTATTTCTCAATTAATTTTGAAATGATGGATAAAACTCAATGAGCGCGTCCAAAAATGGCTATGCATCAAACTTTCCCAAAATAGACACTTCTGGCGCTGCTGCTATAATTTTGCAAATAATTTCACCACATATACCTTCTTGTCCCTGGTTATGGTTTTTTATCCCTACTTAAGAATGGTTTAGCAAAATAACCTCGGGGGCAGCACTTCAAGTTATAAATTGACAAGTGCTATCACGGGTGCAACACTTCAGATTATAAATTGACAAGTGTTGCCTCTTCGAAAAATATAAAGGGCACGTACTTCAAGTTATCTGGGAGAATATTGAAAGAGATAAAAGGTCAAGTGCTACCACGGGGGCAGTACTTACTTAAAAGGGATGGTGGGATGCGGACATCAATATAAGATTTTGTAGGGGTATTTCCGTCCGCAGGGTAGCACTTCAAGTTATAAAAGGTCACGTGCTACTAGAGGGATAGTACTTACTTAAAGTTAGCGGACGTCGTTCTTGCAAACTATTTTAAGCAAGGTCAGTTAGGCAAACCATTGCCTAAGGTGTCATAGACTCATAGTTGTGTAGTTCTCCCATAATTTTCCCTCATAACAAAAATTGTACAATAATAACTCCTCTCAGGAAAAATTACTCCCCACCATCATTAGGTCTTTGCTAATTAAAAGATACTGCGATTGATAGGAACTTCTTATATGAGCTATTTTTGCAAGATTTTCCTTAAGGTGGTAAAATCTCTAATGGGGCCTATAAATCTTCTAATGGGGCCTATAAATCTCCCAAGAATAGAAGGTGATTTTGATCAATATCCACTTTTCAGGGTACTAAACAAGGAGCAACCAGCAGTTTCAAAGCAATAGTGGTATATTCACTAACACACATACTTGAGGTTTTGTAAAATAGATTTTCGCTCAAGGTAAGTTTGATTGACATTGGTCTTGATAAACTCCATGTCTTTTACTCTGGAAATTGAACTCTGAAATAAAATACTAAAATTTATAGTGGAAAAATACTGAATTCCAAAAAAAGACCTAACTTCAAAAATTTTAGGGATAATTACACTAAAAGACAAGCAAAAGACGAAAATTACCAAAAATGGCCCATATTTTCGAATCTTACCCGAGCTGTCACCCTTTTTCCGAGATAGGGGTCGCCGCAAGTTTATACAAATTTATACACATATATAAAATTGTATAAATTTGTATAAGTGTGTATATGTGAGTGAATAAATCTGTATATTAAGGATGTTTATATGAATTTTTACTTTTTTTGTGTATATTTTTGTATTTCTCTCATTGCTACGCATTTATCTATGTATATTCATGTATAATTTATTTTTTGGGGGGAGATTTGTGTGTATAAACTTGTCCAAAGCAATGATTTAGACGCAATAAACAACATAAATTCAGTAAAATACAAAAAAATAACGACACCACTGGCGGGAGAGGGTGTCTGCCGGCGACTTAGTGGCTGAGGAGGAGGAGATTTGGTTGCTAGGGTATTTTTTATGAAGGAGTGCTAAAATTTGTAATTTTAAGGGTGGGTGCTATGCATGAAAAAAAAATATGGCCTCTTGTTTGTAATTTTGGGTAGCGGGCTGCCTATTTTTGAAAATTTTCCAAAATTTTAATTTCAAACTACTAATTTTTATTCTGAGCCCGACTAGCTAGTTTTTATATTAACTTTCGCGTTTTAACTGTTATCATTCGTTGATTAATTTGCAAACACTGGCTATTTCTGTTTACCACTCTAAACCGTTTAGACACAAATTTCGCTTGTATACACTAACAACAACAATATATTCAGTGATATTCTATCATGGCGGGGTCTACAGAGGGTGAGATGTACGCTAACTTTATATCCATCGAGGTGGAGAGGCTGTTTCTGGTAGACCCTCAGCTAAAACAAAGACAATTTTAAAAACATGTTTGAGATAAAATAAGAAGGGACTAACGAAAATACAGATAAAAAACTATAGAAAAACCAAAATAGACAGAATAAGAGCTATAACAACAA
The DNA here is from genome assembly GCA_029990575.1 of Petunia axillaris subsp. axillaris. Classification (NCBI taxonomy): domain Eukaryota; kingdom Viridiplantae; phylum Streptophyta; class Magnoliopsida; order Solanales; family Solanaceae; genus Petunia; species Petunia axillaris. Next base: position 164,186,260 of record JARKNS010000003.1, read on the forward strand.
GGTCAGAAAATAAAGTAGAAATAAAATATGTATGAATAATACTGCTACTAATATGATAAAAAGCGCTCAACTACACCTAATATTCTATCCCAATCCTCAACCTCCATACTTTCCTATCTAGGGTCATGTCTATATCGTCTGCAAATAAAATAGACCGTGGCACGACCCATTGAATACTCGTTGTGAGTTCATTCATCACTAGAGCAAATAAGAACGGACTAAACATTGACCCCTGATGCAACCCTATCTCGACTGAAAAGTGCTATAAGTTTCCTCCTACTGTCCTTACTCGGATCTTGGCTCCACCATACATGTCTCTAATCGCTCTGACGTATGCCACATGTACACTTTTCGTCTCCAAGCATCTCCACAGAACCTCCCTCGTGACTCTGTCATAAGTCTGTTTTAGGTCAATGAACAAAATATGTAAGACTTTTTCCGTCCATATACTGCTCCACCAACCTCCTCAGAAGATGGATAGCTTCCGTAGTCGATCTCCCCGGCATGAAACCGAATTGGAACTCGGAAATAGTTGCATCCCTTCTCATCCGCTTCTCTACCACCCTATCCCAAACTTTCATTGTATAAATTAGAAGCTTGATACTCTTATAGTTATTGCAATTTTGAATATCACCATTGTTCTTGTACAACGGTATCATGGTACTCTTGCTATACCTACACTCTTCTAAAATTTTGCTGGAATCTCATCCGGCCCGGTCGCTCTTCCCCCTCACATCTTACGAATTACCTCCTTAATTTCATCGATTTGAATACCATTGTAGTGTTCAAAATCGCGATAATCATCGGAGTGCTCTAAATGGCCCAACACAATGTTGACAAGCAAATTGAAACGTAAAAATTTCGTGTAGGGGCCTGTTTGGCACGCGCTAATTGATTTGTAGCCGTCAAAAATAAATTCGCTGAGAAATAGCCACCTCCGGACAAATTCCAGTATAAATACTGGGGCTTTGAACAAGTTTTATTCAAAGCCCCAGTATTTATACTGGGAAACTTCAATAAACTAACCTCAGTATAAAATACTGGGGCTTTGAACAAGTTTTATTCAAGGCCCAGCATTTTGTTATGGGACTTTGTATAAAGCTTCAGTCCCATAACAAAATGTTGGGGCTGTGAACAAAACTTGTTCAAAGCCCCAACATTTTGTTATGCGACTGGACCTTTGTTATGGGACTTTGTATAAAGCTTCAGTCCCATAACAAAATGCTGGGGCTTTGAACAAGTTTTGTTCACAGCCCCAGTATTTTGTTATGGAACTAGTTTGGGGTGTTTTTCCAACGCTAATGGAGCTTAAGTGTGCGGGCGAATTTTTGGCTATTCTTCAATGAATTTTGAAACGGTGGATAGTCCCCAATGAGCGCGTCCAAAAATGGCTAGTGATACTACTGAAGATTCTGGTAAAATTTTCGTGTAAGGGCCTGTTTGGCGCGCGCTAATTGATTTGTAGCCGTCAAAAACAAATTCGCTGAGAAATAGCCACCTCCGGACAAATCCCAGTATAAATACTGGGAAGCTTCAGTAAACTAACCCCAGTATAAAATACTGGGGCTTTGAACAAGTTTTGTTCAAGGCCCCAGCATTTTGTTATGAGACTTTGTATAAAGGTTCAGTCCCATAACAAAATACTGGGGCTATGAACAAAGCATTTTGTTATGGGACTGAAGCTTTATATATAAAGTCCCATAACAAAATAATGGGATTTATCCCTTTGATGGGACCTTTGTTATGGGAATAAATCCCATTATTTTGTTATGGGATAAAGTCTCATAACAAAATAATGGGACCTTTGAACATGTTAGTTCAAGGTCCCATTATTTTGTTATGGAATTATTTTGTTATGGAACAAGCTTCAGTCCCATAACAAAATACTTGGGCTTTGAACAAGTTTTGTTCAAAGCCCCAGTTTTTTGTTTTGGGACTAGTCTGGGGTGTTTTTCCAATGCTAATGGAGTTTAAATGTGCGCGCGAATTTTTGGCTATTCTTCAATGAATTTTGAAAAATCTGGATAGTCCCCAATGAGCGCGTCCAAAAATGGCTACTGATCAAAATTTCCCAAGATTCTGATGTGCATGATTATAATGCACTACACATGGCTATAATGGCAGCCAAATATGTTTGTTTGCTTAATCAAGATTCTGAACTAAATTCTTCAGGGATTTAACTGATAAGTATGTAGGTACAATGTAAACAAAATTTTTACCTTATTGGTATAGTATTAACATAATATCGTTCGAGCCCTCACTCTAGAAGCCCTTTAAATGTGATCATAAAATGTCTTATTGTTCCTTAGTTTCAAGTGAGTACATTATTTGCATTATTGTAAGTTCTCAGTTCCAGACATAGGCTTTATGTGATGATAACATGACTATATTGTTCCTTTGTCTTCGGTGTTTGTATTTTTCAAGTTCTTTGCTCGAAATGTAGGTTATTACCTTATTTTTTATATTACCTACACTTGCTTAACGTAAATGAATTTAAGCTATATGCAACTGATAATATAAAAAGCATTTATACACTGTATACATCTGCGGAAGTAACAAGTTACTCCTATTTGTTGTTTATTCTAGGTTACTACTCGATGCATATTAGATCAATTTATTAGCAATTACTATAAATAATTACCTCTAGTTGGCCACATGGTAGTCTAACAGATGTGTGTGTACACATTCAAAGTATACAAGCCAAATTCCATGTTTAGCAGATGATTGCATCTATTAGCTTCAATTAGAAAAAAGTATAATGGATTCACTATGGCCTAAACCATTTACATATGATTTACAAGAGTCAACTATACTACATTAAGAAATTCGAACTCAGCTTGGGCACCTAACGATTTCTTACAATGAGCAATGGCTGCCTGAACGGAATTATCCCTGGAATAAAATTTCCTAACTTCATTATCACAACCATTAGTGCTATGCATAGGTGATGACTTAATAGAGCCTGGACAGCTTTTACTTTTGCTGTGCTTGTTAGCAGATGATGTCCCTATTCTTGCACTTGTGTAATAACGAAGAGCGTCTAACACTCCTCTTACTGCCTTAAAGTTTACTATGCCAGCGACAGATGAATTTGATTTATCGCGATTTAGATTGTGATAATCAAGTTGAGAATTGTCATTCATTAGATTCCTGCTGCAGGTGCTGCTGCCTCGCTGTAGCAACGGTCGTCTGGCGCGCATTTGTTCCCCTCTGGCTTTTGGTGTCACCATGGAAACCAGCATTGATGGAATATTACTGTACTTGAATTTCACTATAAAATTCATAATGCCGTTGTGCTTTGAATCAACCATTGTGCGTTCTTTCCTGCAAAATATGACATCAACTCATGAGTCATGATACAACAAATTTTATCCAGCAGTACCAAGAAATGAGAACACCATCTTTTAGCAGGCTTAAATTTGGCATTTAAGAGTGTAATCTGTTCTTGACACATACATTTCGATAATTTTATCCACTATCACAACAGACCTATCAAAGTGATTTTACTGTTATAGATGTTATTACTATAATGTGACAAAAATAGCTTTGTTATTTTACTTTTAAAGTTGATAAAGTGCACTGATCATAGTTTTAGTTTTTTCTTTTTCTCTCAGTTTGGTAAGCCCCACTCATGAAATTAACCAAAAGAAAGGCAGACCATGGACCATTTTCCAGGCTATAGTCCTAAACCATGGAATTCAAAAAAGAGGTGTTTGAATACATAAGCAGCACAATATTGACAGGGTCAAAATTAAGGATTTACCTGCTGCGTAACATGTCCGTGCAGTCAGCTTTAGAGATGGGCTGAAGATGATCAGCACCTCCATTTTTTAATTCATGAGCAACATTGTTACCTTCTACTCTCAGTGAATTTGAGTTCTTTGCAGTCGATGTCATGAACGTGTTGACAATGCGAGTCAACGATACGAAAAGTCCTAACCTTGGCTTCTTGATGGTACCCTGTACATGTTGTGTTGTACTAGATAAACATGTTGTCACAGTTGGAGAAATTCCAGCTGAAAATGATATGCGTAATTCAGCCAGTTGTTCCTTCTCTTTATCAAAGTTCCTATTGCCAACATCATCAAGTGTTGTTGTTTGTGTAGGAGGTGGATTAATGTTTATTTCAATGTACGCACCATCATCATCGTCTGTGTCATATAATAAATAGCTAGCATAACCTTGATTACTACTATGGAGATATTTGTCACGTCCACATTCTTCATCATCATCATCATCTGAAGAGAAGAGGCCATGACAAGAGTTGAAGTCAAAGGAACTGAAGGAAAAACTTCTTTTTTGATCTAACTCTCCGTTCTTGATCATAGTGCTACAAATTAAGAAATTCAAATAAGGTGATTTAGAAAAATACAAATATATATGTCACACTTGGAATTCAAACCAACGGACTGAAGCAATTTTCAAATCACCACTAATGATTAAACAATTTATGTATAAACAAAAAGTAAGAAAAAATTTACTCTATCAGCACATGGTATAAACTTTTTAACGAAGGAGATTCAATTGAACCATATGCACTACAGGTACCTCCACAATGCAAGTATGCAAAACCAATAAAATCACGCACTGAAAACTGAGAGAAAAGTATTTGTAATGGTAGAGCATGCAGGTTGTTTTGCTTGTAAACATATATTCCTAGATGAGGACGAAGCAGAATATTTGGATGGTACTAACAAAAGATATGTACGTTGGATGAAGAATTGAGTTGCAAGCATGTGAGTTGGTACCTGTAAAATAAAGTGTCTTCTGTGCACCGACGGATTCGTAGTAGTTAAAAAACAATTGTATTTCTGATTCTTTGCTTTCTCAAAGATACATCTATCTACCAACACATATGTGTAATGTTACAATATACATATATCCAGCAGCCTAGATAGTTACTATGGAGTAATTTAATATGATAATGGTATTGTTTAATTTGCTCCCTTTTCGTTTTTTCGTATATAGTTGGCTTATATGTTTGTGTTTTTCTGATTTGAAAGGGTCTTGTAATGTGGATTAATGAAGACTAGAGCAGGCATTTGACCATCTAGAGCTACGATAGTAACGTTTTCTGCCACGTTAAGTTAATCAACTAATACTACTAGTTTAACGTTATTGATTTGTTTGCAGTGGAATGGCCCTGAAAAGAAGTGGAATTTTGTGAAACAAGAATTTATAAGAACCACCAACTTCATTTGTTTTCCACTATTAATGGATTTTACTCTTTTCATTGCTATATCCATGGGATGGTCCAAATCAAGCAACGACCCAGATTCATCGCATTCTTTTCCTCCTATTGACAAGGGCCTTCAAGCTACCGCCTACCGCTATGGACCTACACACTTTAAAACAAATTGACAACTAATTAAGCACCTTGTGTTTGTTAAATGAAGCACACGTTGCAAGATAGATTATGCCTTTTGGTGTTGAAATGTTGGAATGGGGGAAGAGTCTCACATCGGTGAGAGAGAGGGGACAAGATGCTCATATAAGCTTTGGACAATCCTCCACCATTTGAGCTAGCTTTTGGGGTGTGAGTTAGGTCCAAGCTTATGTGGACGCCAGTATGTGTGGGTGCTCGTGTGATGGGCGCCCAAGTTTGTTGTGCCCGGGGGTGTAGGTGCCCGTTGCTCGATTTTATCATGAAACCGTATAGACAGAGAGTATCAGCTCTCATTATCAAAGGTCGTGGCGGAGTGGCATCAGAGATCTCAAGTTAAACCCTGGAAATAAGAGAGTTTCAGCTCTCAAAAACAAATTACCTAAAATGAAAAAAAGATAAATCTTCCTTAGTGAACTACTTTCTTTTACTCACTACTAAAAATCGATCAGGGGTTTTTCGACCGCCCAAACGGTCGGATATCGGTCGGACAACCGACCGATGATCGACCAAAACAGGTGGTCGAAGATTTGGTGGTGGGAAAAGTCTGTTCGACCGCTTCGGTCAAACGTTCGACCGATAATCGGTGGGAGAGCGGTCGAATAAATTAACATATGGAAAAATAAATATTCCACTGTTCGACCGAATCGGTCAAACAGTTGAATAAAAAAATTTCCAGAGTCGAACAGATGAATTTCTGAAAAAATAAATATTCAACTGTTCGACCGAATCGGTCGAACGGATGAATTTCTGGAAATTTTTTTATTCAATTGTTCGACCGATTCGGTCGAACAGATGAATTTCTGGGAAAAAAATTCAGTTTTTCGACCGAATCGGTCGAAATTCTGTGTAAAACCTGCAATATAAAAGCTGTAATTAGAGCTACACCACCTATAAACGCAGAAAAATCAGCACCATATAAACAATAGGCTTCACCAAGCCTTAATAATAGTCTAAACTTGACTTTAAATTAAAAGTCTAACAAAATACATAATTTCAAGACTTCACAACGATTAAACAAGTCAAACAAATCAACTACAAGTCTCACAATCATCAAAGAAGCTTAAAAAAAAAACTATCCACAAGTTTAACACATGTCTAACATCATGAACAATCCATTATACTACTCGGTTGCCTCAGAACTAGACTCGGATCCAGACTCAGACGACGATCTGTATCGACGTTTGGTCTTGCCTTTCCCCCCGCTCCTGCTACTCCTCTTGCTCTTGCCCTTGTCTTTTTTCTTTTCCTTCTCAGAATGACTAGCCATCCAGTTTTGCATCATTTCCTGCATGGCATTCATATTTGCCTCATTGCGCAAACGTTCTTCTTCGCTCTTTCTCTTAAGCTCTTCAATTTCATTGAGCAGTCGAGCTTCCACGGATGGATTAACTGAGCTAGTAGGAGGTAAGAGCCAAACAAACCTGGATTCAGACGATCTGAGGCATACTGCGAACCAAGACCGTAAGCACATCCCTTCTTTACCCCCTCCATTCACCTCCAACCATAGTGCGGTTTCCTTCTCAAAGGTCATTGGAGCTGGGGTACTGCTTCCACACTCAGATGCTTGACTTGCCAACCTTGCTTCATAAGCCGCTGAAGCCTTTTCCTGAAAAAAAAATTAATAATAAAAATTAGAAGTATAAATATTGAAGGATTATACAAAGAAGTTTGAATTTAATAACTTACCCAAAACTCTTTAGCGCGCGGCTCGACCCAGACTTCTTCCCCTTTTTTGTTCGTGTAGATATGTATAGTCTTAAACATTTCGGGCTGGGGTACTGTCTGCCCTTCTTTCTTTTCCTACAAATATTAGAAGAGGACAAGTTAGATAGAAAATTAACGAGAGTTACATTAAAAACAATATATATAAATTAAAGATCTTTACCAATAGCATCTGCTGAGTCGCGCAACTAACTGAGCCCCCGGTGTGCAGCGATCCACCCTTTTCAGAGGCTCGCGCTGCCTTTCCTTGGGTGCTCCTCTTCTTGAATTCATCAGTCTCCCAGTATTTCGTCAGTTGTAGCCACTGAGGCTCAAATATCCAATCGGGCTTCTGTCCTCTATCCCGACAAGTATACATGGAGCCCTTGACTAGATCACCGCATTTTTTGAGGAAATTGCTTCGGATAAGGCTATCAAAGGCAACATGTCACTTACACTTTGTCTGAAATAATTAAAAATATTAGATTTAAACATAAGTAAAACTTAACTAAATTATTAATAAATCTAATGCATAGTTATTACCTTAAAATCTTCAAACATGTTCAGCTTTACCGGGAAAGGGACCGCACCCCCAGGACGGCCACGCTTCAATCCAGCTGGATCTTATGCATGTTGTGACTATGGGCGTAGCCACGTGCGAGGGAGTAAAACTAGATAAAAATCACTAGAGTTAATAAATATACTAAAAATTAAACCTCAAAGCAAAATTAAATAGTTAAAAACAGACAAAAATAATACTTACCCTTTATTACCCTCAGGATAAATAATCACCAAGCCTCCGTCATGTGATCCCGCTTCACCAATGTAATAGGGCGAGCTCGCATGCCAATATGGTATAGTCTGCGGTGGTACAGTATAGCTAAATGTCTCAGAAGGTGGTACAGTAGATCCAGAAGGAGTAGATGATGAAGGGGACGGAGATGGACTGGAAGATCCAGAAGGCATGGAAGAACTTGGGCAGCCATACGGACAAACAACATAACCGGACGATGTAGGATGTGGCATGCCCGGGGTAAAAAATCCGGGTGGAGTGAAAAATCCAGGATCATATGTCGACGGAGGAGATGTAGGAAGCATATGAGGTACAGAAGTAGAAGAGGAGTAACATGACCATAAGCACAATAAATTAGCACAATAAATTAGCACAATGAAAACAAAATATAAATTTAGAACGGAGTACATTTATAAAGTAGTGCTATTAATTGTAGTAACATGACAACCGGCTTACTACGAACATGTCAGTCATCATCATTCGTGTCAAGATCATCGGCTATTTCTTTTTCCTCACTTTCCTCATCGTCATCGATAGATTTTTCCTCGGTTGTTTCAACATCATCCATATATTCATCCTCCTCGTTTGCCCTAGATGTTCCTTCTCCAAAATTAGTCGTGTTTTTTCCACGTCTAACCACCGATTCATCAAAATGTTCATATATGCCTTCACTATGTTGCAACTGGTCGGCTAATTCAATATCCGTAATCAAGGGAACGGTTGAAACCTCATTTTGATATGCAACATCTAATACATCATCTACTTCAACTCTTCCCACCGGCTTGCCTTTTAGAACAGCCCACCAATTGGCCTTGGCTTTGGATTTGGCTTCGTTCTTTGTCGGTGGATAAGGAACGTACCACACTTGCTTCACATTCTGGGCAATGATGAAAGAATAATAATGTCTATATGACCTTCTGTGATTAATCTCAACTACTTTAGAACATTGGTCTACCCTCATACCTCTGGGACTCGGATCAAACCACTTGCACCGAAAAAGCACCTATCTTTTACGAGGCCAACCTACTGTAAACTCTACCTCTAAAATATCCTCAATCACACCATAGTAATCAAAGTCTACATCCTGCTCACCAGTACCACCTTTCACACACACACCGCTGTTGTTAGTTTTCTTACCCTCAGCCCATGTTTTAGTATGAAACTTGTACCCATTAACGAAGTACTTAGACATCCTCTTGTATTTATAATACGGCCCGTGAGATATATCACGCAACAATGAGAAGTTTATGCCATTATCCGGATTGAGTACCTATATACAAATTCAATATAGTTGTACACATTAATATATATATATATATATACACACACACACACACACACATACACATATATAGCTGGAAAAAACTTAAGTATTTGTTTATATAACACTTACAAATTCTCTAAACCAATCTGAAAACTTTTCATAAACAGCATCAGCACCAAAAACACCAACAAAGTGACTGGATGATGCACCAAAGAAATTCTCATTAGTTAGAATAATGATGAAACTTGAATGTTAGGCGTAAATGAAAAATAAATCATACTTGTAAAAAGGCGTGACCTCGGGACAATTCAACAACACATGTGTTGTAGCTGCTTTTCTGTCCCGGTCAGTGAACTTGCATACTTCAGTCATTAACTTTCCTCTCTCAGGTTGATTGAATATAGAAAATGGTGGGTAATTCGGATCATTGTTGTCTCCGACATCATGCCGATCCGACCTGTTCCGCAAACATGGCACATTCTGATCGAAATAATACGAACAGAAATGAGAAGTTTCTCTAGCCAGATATGCCTCACATATTGACCCCTCAATTTGGTTCCTGTTTTTCACGTCCCGCTTACACTTGCCAATAATTCTGCAAAATCATTGTATTAATTAATTTACTTAAGATGAATTAAAAAAAAAAACTACTGAGTAAAGGAAGGAACCTTACCTCTCGAAAGGGTACATCCATCTACAGTGCACCGGGTCTCCCAGTCGTGCCTCTTCTGCGAGGTGAATTGGAAGATGCTCCATTACATTAAAGAACCCAGGGGGAAAGATTTTTGTCAACTTATTCGCGACAACAGGAAAGTTACTTTCCAAAGACTTAAGATTTTCTTCCTTCAATGTCTTAGAACACAACTCCTTAAAAAATAGGCTCGTCTCTGTGAGGGGTTTCAAAACTTTATCAGGCAAGCCATTAAATGCAATTGGGAGTAAGTTTTCCATGAAGATGTGACAGTGGTGGCTTTTCATATGAGTCAACTTACCGTCTGTCATATCAACACACCTTTCTAGGTTTGACGCATATCCATCAGGCATCCTCAAATTATTTACCCATTCACAAATCATTCTTCTCTCATCTAATCCGAATGTGTAACTAGCCTTGGGCAGCCAAATCGTGTTGCCTACTTGAGATACGTGTAACTCAGGTCGCCTACAAAGTTCCTGAAGGTCCAACCTGGCCTTCACGTTATCCTTTGTCTTGTTCCTTCACAGTATTAAAGACAGCCTCGAAAAAATTCTTCTCTAAATGCATGGGATCCAGATTATGTCGAAGAAGATTATCCTTCCAATAAGGCAACTCCCAAAAGATACTTTGTTTAGTCCAATTATGATCAGTACCATAACCAGGTGCTTTAGATGGCCGTTGGTCAGTTACCTTAGAATACTCCTTAACCCTATCCCATATTTCTACTCCTGACAGCCTTTGCGGAGGCTCCTCAAAATTAACCTGATTCTTCATAAATGCACTAGCGTTATTCCTAAAAGGATGGTCCATTGGCAAGAATCGACGGCAACAGTCAAACCATATGTTCTTACCGCCATTTTTCAAAGTGAAGGCTTTTGTATCTTCCATACAATAAGAGCAAGAGAGCTTACTTGCAGTGGACCACCCAGACAATATTCCATAAGCTGGAAAGTCATTTATAGTCCACATCAAAGAAGCACGCAGTTGAAAGTTTTGTTTCGTTGATATATCATATGTTTCCACACCTTCATACCACAGTAACTTTAACTCATCAATCAAAGGCTGCAAAAATACATCAATCGAGGCTTTCGGGTTATGTGGACCCGGGATTATGCAATTCAAAAATAGATAAGGACTAGTCATGCACATTTCGGGCGGAAGATTGTACAGAGTGACAAATACGGGCCAACAAGAATAGGGTGTAGACGAGACATCAAAAGGAGTGAACCCATCTGAACATAGACCCAACCTTATGTTTCTTGGTTCACTAGCAAATGACGGATACACCTGATCAAAGTGTTTCCATGCCTCACCATCTGACGGATGGCTTAGAATGCCCAGCTGCTTTGTACGATCATGGTGCCATCTCATATGAGGAGCAGAGCTCATCGACGCATACAACCTCTTTAACCTAGGTATAAGGGGTAAGTAATGCATCGACTTAATAGGGATCGGCTTCTTTTTAGCATTTAGATCCGGCTTGTAACAAGGCGCCTCACAGAATTTACAAGTCTCTCGTTCTGCATCATCCTTATAAAACAATATGCAACCGTTGACACAACAATGAATTCTCTGTGCAGAAAGGCCTAACGTGGAAACCAACTTCTTAGTGTGGTAATAATCAGTTGGTAATGCCATGTTAGTCGGATTGAGTTCATTCATAAGGCCAATGATGGAATCCATGGCTGCTTGAGATATACTAAAATCGGATTTAATACTTAACAATCTAACAGCAACTGACAACTTGGAATGCACCGAGCCTTCATACAATGGACGACTAGCTTCCTCCAACCGTTTATAGAAGAGCTTTGCCTCATCATTGGGAACGTGCTCAACATTTGGCTGCGATGTATCCGGTTGTGATGGCTCATCCGGGTACATCCCAAAGGCATCATTAACCATATCGTTCATTCGATAATTATCAAGATCAGTATCCACAAATTGACCACTCCCACTGATAAGTTGGTATTTTACCAACTTAAAGACTACGCTAAACTTACGTTTTTGAATCCAAAAGCGACATTTTGTGTTATTGACGTCATGAATCGCTTAGTTTCAGGTTATAATGAATTCACAAGGATACTCGTTGAAGATTGAAGCTAGAGAGAAAGAATTCGAGCCAAAGTGTGAAAGAAAGGACACCAAGAAAGAATTGAAAAAGTTGAAGCCAGAAAGAGGCGTCCCGCCTGTTTTACAGAGGTGGGGCGCCTACTGAAAATCCAGAGAGTGAGCAAAAAAAGGGGCGGACCGCCTACTTTAAACAGGCGGGGCGCCTACTGAAAATCCAGAGAGTGATGAAAAAATAGGCGGGGCGCCTACTCTAAATAGGCGGGGCGCCTACTGGAAATACAGAGAGTGATCAAAAAAGGGGCGGACCACCTGCTAAAGTAGGCTGGCCGCCTACTCCACTGTGTTCTGCAATTTTTCCCTCTTGTATAAATAGTTTAAGCTAGGTTTTGAACACATATTCCATTATTACTTTTTGTATTGAGTTTGAGGCGATTTTGGGAGCCGAGTAGAGGTCTTAACATCGTTTTGTAAGCTTCTAAACTTGTATTTTCGAATCTTAACTCATATATCAATCCAATATCTATGTTTGAAATCATTCCATCATTGTACTACATTTTGATTGTTTTGATTCAAACCCTAGTTATGAGTAGCTAAACTCATAACTAGGGGTGTAAATATGCTATAGTGATTGAAAATCAATGGGTGTTGTTCTATTTCACTAACCATAACACAAGTAACAATTATCCAACTCCCCATTACAATAACATCAAAATTCTAAAATCCATGATATTTGGGATTTCTTGTCTACATTGCTAGTTGAAGACTCGGAAGAGATTAACTAGTGTAGAATAGTGGAGTTGGTGAGGATTTGAGTTGATAGGCTATTCGTATAGACTAACTCATCTAAAAGGAGTTACGCTCGGAAGAGGTCTCCTTTCCTCGGGTCTTCGAGTAGCACTTTGACTATGCAACTAAGGCTTTGACGAGCGAGTTGCGCAAGATCTCTTCTAGGCCGGGAGGATTCTAGAGATCACAATCGGAATACTCGACCATAATTATACTTGTGTTGGGAAGGTGAAGTGGAAATACCCGTTGGTTGGAAATCGCTATTAGTTGTTTACATCCCTAGTCTCGTAATATCAAATCAACTTACTTGCTTTAATTTGTATGCCTTGTAGCTAATCATATTGTTATTTATATCAAACTCCATCTCTATGACTCAACATTAAACTTCATTTGAATTTCTATTTGCGACTCTCTTACTTGACGAGCTAGTTCCCTTGGGAAATCGACCCCGACTCATATCGGATATTATACTTTGACGACCGCCCCTTACCATTAAAGGTGTAGGATTGAGCGTGGATCAAATTTTGGCGCCGTTGCCGGGGAACTACGGTTTCAATATTGAGTTGCATTAGTTAATCAAAGTTGTTTAGTTCGCAAGTCCTAGCATTTTACTTTTGTTTTTGGTTTTACCTTGTATAGGTGAACATGTCTTATAGGAGGAATCCGAATCGGCACTTGCGGAACCCCAATTACAATCATTATTATAATCAACAACATGGGGATCCGCAAGGTTATGAAGAAGAATATGATGAAGAGTTCCATATAGAACTCAACCAAGAGGGCTATCCATTCCATGCTGAACAAGTGGACGAAGATGATATACAAGAGGAAGCTAATGATCCTCAACTAGAGAATGAGAACCCTCATGATGACAACCCTTTTGGCCAAGCAAATGCGGGGGTCCAAGCAAATGAAGAAGGAAATCTTGGAGAAAATGAAGGTGTTGCGGGTAATGCTAATCGGGGTGGCAACAATGCAAACCGAGTCGGCCGAGGTGTAAACCAAGGGGGTCGAGGTGTGAACCGTTGAGGTAGAGCAAATGTCAACCGAGGGGGCAATGCCAATAGAGTTAATGCTCGCAATGTCAACCGGAATCAAGAGTATGCTAGAGGTGCTCGGGACTATCAACAAGAGATGCGAGACTATGAAGATGATGAGGAGATTGAGGAAGAAATTGATATGAATTGTTTTGCAAGTGCCATAGTTCCTCCTCCTATTCATGGCAATGCTAGTTTTAGCATCCCAAATGTAATTCTTCAAGGTCTTGAACAACATGGTTGCTTTGGCGGTAATAAGAATGAAGATGCAAATGATCACTTGAGAAATTTTGTGCAAACTTGTAATCTCTACAAGTCGGCAAGGGTATCGGAAGAATCATTGAGGTTGAGAGTGTTCCCTTACTCTCTCACCGGAAAAGCTAAAGATTGGTTGAACAAGTTGCCGAGAAACTCCATTTTCACTTGGCAAGAGTTGGTAAAACAATTTCTAGGGAAGTTTTCACCAAAGGGGAAGCAAGCGGCATTGAGAGATAAGATCTACATGTTTGAGCAAGAGGCATCCGATTCTTTGACCGAGGCTTGGGAGGCTTTCCAAGATGGGTTGCTCAGGTTGTTGCAAAGCTTCTACCAAGGGTTGAACAAGATGAACCAATCCGCCTTGGACACTTTATGTGATGGTGTCACCATGGAAAAGAGGTACGAAGAAGTGAAAGATATCCTAGACAAAAGTGACCACGAGATCTCAAGAATGGCAATCAAGAGCTAAGAATCCGGGAAGAGAAGTTGGGATTAGTCCAATGATGATGGAAAGACTTGAAGCCCAAGATGAGAAAATGGCAAGGATATTGACATTGGTGGACCTCATGAACAAGAACCCAAAGGCCGATAGGGAAGCCAATGAAAAGAAGTTGCACAAGGTGGAAAATATCCACACCACGAATACCGGCCATCAAGTGACCCCAATGGGTTATGTGACTCTCGGAGGTGTTCCTATGTCCCTTCTCCAACATGGGCAAGAAGGATATTATCCGGAACAATGCTACCATATGCAAGAAGGAGAAGAAGTACATTATGTGGGTAACTACCAAGGGCAAAGAGGGTATGATCAAGGTGGTTATCAAAGACCTTATCAACAACCCTACCAACAACCATATCAACAAGCCTACCAACAACAAGGGCAATGGAGGCCAAGTCAAGGAAGAGGTAATTGCAGTAACAACCAAGAGGGGAGAGGAGCCGGTTCTTCTCAACAATATACTCCAAGACCTCCGTTTAAGCAAAATGATCAAGAGACAAAGGCTCCCACAAAATTGGAAGAAATGATGTGTCAAATGCTTCAAAATCAACAAGGTTACTCGGGAGACATGAAAGACATGAAGCAAACTATGACATCACATTCCACATCCATCAAAGAACTTGAGTCGCAAATGAGCCAACTCGCACATCAAGTCAATCAAAGGCCGCAAGGAGCATTACCAAGTGATACGGTAGTGAATCCTAAAAGAGGCGGTAAAGATCAAGTGATGGCGATCAAAACTCGAAGTGGCAAGACATATAAAGATCCAAAAGCCATGAGTAAGAATGATGCAGAGTTGAGAATGCAAAATGATCATGTGGGTGCCGAGTGGAATGATAATGAAGCTATTGGAGAGGAGATGGTGCAAGATGAAATTGAGAGGTAAGGTGATGTGTTTGTGCAAGACAATGATGATGATGTTCAAGAAATTCCCAAGCCTACGTCCCAAAACACCACTACCCAAAAAGCTAAACCAAAGAAAACTCCACCACCCAAAGAAAGCCTTTTCATTCCAAGCTCCATTCCCAAAATTCCCCTTCCATTCCCACAAAAGAGTAACAAGCAAAGAGAAATCACACATGCCAAGAAGATTTGGGAGAAGATAGCAAGTACCTCCATTAACATTCCATTGGTTGATGCATTGGGACAAATGCCCAACATTGCTAAATTCATGAAAGATTTGGTGACTAAGAAGACATATGGAGATTTCGAGACAATCAAGGTGACTCATCAAGTGAGTGCAATTGTGTCAACATACATAGCTCCGAAGATGGAGGATCCCGGGGCTTTAACCATTCCATGCACAATTGGGGGAAGACACTTCAAGAAGGCTTTGTGTGACCTAGGTGCAAGTATCAACTTAATGCCATATGCGGTGTATAAGACATTGGACACCAAGGCACCTAGACCAACAACCGTGAACCTACAAATGGCCGATCGCTCCATGAAAAGTCCGATTGGAATTATTGACAATGTGTTGGTGAAGGTAGACAAATTCGTCTTCCCAGCGGATTTTGTTATTCTTGATTGCCCCGTAGATTTTGAAGTACCTATCATTCTTGGGAGACCATTCTTGGCAACCGGAAGAGCTCTTTGTGACGTGGAGAGAGGTGAACTTACTTTTAGGTTCAATGGAGAGAAGGCCGTATTTCATATTTGCAAGGCCTTGAAACAACCAATGGATAATGATGCGACTTGTTCTTATGTCGATGTCGTGGTTGATGCCCTAGTGGAAAAAGGAGAGTGTCTTAGCTAGTCATGAAGACACGTTGGCGGCGGTAATTTGGAACATGGATGTGGAAAATGAAGAGAGTGTAGCGGAGGTGGTGAAGGCACTAGAAGGATTTGGATCAAAACCCTATGTACCTAAAAAGCTATCCTTAGACCTTGAAAACCGAGAAACCCCACCTACAAAACCATCCATCGAAGAACCACCGAAACTTGAATTGAAAATCTTGCCATCCCATTTGAGATACAACTTCCTTGGTCCCAACTCGACTCTACCCATAATTATCTCATCTCACTTGACCAAAACTCAAGAATCTCAACTTGTTGAAGTGGTGAAGAGGAGGATTAAAGCTATAGGGTGGACCTTGGCGGATATAAGAAGAATTGATCCGGGGGTATGCACTCATAAGATCTTGCTTGAAGAAGGGTGTCGGCCAAGTGTAGAACACCAAAGGAGGTTGAATCCTCCTATGCAAGAGGTGGTGAAGAAAGAAATCATCAAATGGCTAGATGCGGGTGTGATAGTTCCATTGTCTGATAGCAAGTGGGTGTCACCCGTGCAATGTGTGCCCAAGAAGGGGGTATGACGGTGATTCTAAATGACAAAGGTGAGTCCATTGCAACTAGACCCGTAACCGGATGGAGAGTGTGTATGGATTATCGAAAGCTCAACACCGCCACAAGGAAGGATCATTTCCCTTTGCCATTCATTGATCAAATACTTGATCGGTTGGCGGGTCGTGCTTACTATTGTTTCTTGGATGGGTACTCCAGCTATAACCAAATATCCATTGAGGCTGAGGATCAAGACAAGACCACTTTCACTTGCCCCTATGGCACCTTTACATTCCGCAAAATGCCATTTGGTCTTTGTAATGCCCCCGCCACATTCCAAAGATGCATGCTAGCTCTTTTCCACGATATGGTGGAGAATTTTCTTGAGATTTTCATGGATGACTTCTCGGTAGTTGGAGACTCATTCGATGATTGCTTGTCAAACTTGGAGAGGGTGCTAGAGAGATGCGAAGAAACAAGGCTTGTGCTCAATTGGGAGAAATGTCACTTCTTAGTGCAAGAAGGCATAGTGTTGGGACACAAAGTCTCTAAGAAAGGCATCGAAGTAGATCAAGAAAAGATTGAGGTGATTTCCAAACTTCCACCTCCAATGACCGTGAAGGGTGTCCGAAGTTTCTTGGGACATGCGGGATTTTATCGCCGCTTCATTAAAGACTTCTCCAAAATTGTGAATCCGATGTGCAAATTGTTGGAGAAGGATGCCAAGTTTGTTTTTGACAAGGCGTGCTTAGAAGCCTTTGAAGAAGTATAGAAGAAGCTAACCACCGCACCAATCATTGTGAGTCCAAATTGGGAGCTTCCATTCGAACTCATGTGTGACGCTAGCGACGTGGCTTTGGGAGCCGTGCTAGGCCAAAGGGTGGAGAAGATGTTTCATCCTATCTACTACGCAAGTAAAACGATGAATGGGGCTCAAATGAATTACACGGTGACGGAGAAAGAGCTACTAGCAATAGTTTTTGCCTTTGAGAAATTCCGAGCATACTTGGTGGGGTCGAGAACAATTGTCCATACCGACCACTCCGCTATCCGGTACTTGATGGCAAAGAAGGATTCCAAGGCAAGACTCATTCGTTGGGTTTTACTTCTTCAAGAGTTTGACATTGAGGTCATAGATAGAAAGGGGACCGAGAACCAAGTGGCGGATCATTTGTCACGGTTAGAGGAGGAAGGTCGCCCGAAAAAAGAAGTGGAGATAAATGATACATTTCCGGATGAAAAGATCTTGGCCGTGTCTTGGGAACCAATCCCTTGGTATGGCGACTTAGCCAATTTCATAGTTGGGGGAGTCTACCCCGAAGACTTCACGTTTTATCAAAAGAAGAAGTTGGCAAAAGATGCAAGGTTCTATTATTGGGATGAGCCCTATCTCTTTAGGATATGTGTTGATGGAATCATCCGAAGATGTGTTGCCGAGTCCGAGCAAGAGGCCATTATGAATGGGTGTCATTCTTCGCCTTACGGAGGACATCATGGTGGAGTTAGGACGGCGGCTAAGGTGCTACAATGTGGCTTCTTTTGGCCAACCTTGCACAAGGATGCCCATGCTTGGGTCAAGAATTGTAATCAATGCCAACGGATGGGGGGAATTTCGAGAAAGCATGAAATACCAATGAATCACATTGTGGAGGTTGAATTGTTTGATGTATGGGGGGTTGACTTCATGGGACCCTTTGTGAGCTCATATGGAAACAAATACATTTTGGTGGCGGTTGACTATGTGTCTAAGTGGGTGGAAGCGGTTGCGCTCCCCAACAATGAAGCCAAGAGTGTATTGAGTTTCTTGAAAAAGAACATCTTTTCAAGATTTGGGACTCCAAGGGCTATCATTAGTGATGGTGGGAGTCATTTTTGCAACCGCGCCTTCTCAAATCTCCTTCAAAAATATGGAGTGAAACACAAGGTTGCAACTCCCTACCACCCCCAAACAAGTGGCCAAGTCGAGGTTTCGAACCGGAAAATAAAGAACATTCTTGCCAAGACGGTTAATGCAAATAGAACCGATTGGGCAAGAAAGCTTGATGAAGCTCTATAGGTTACCGAACCGCATACAAAACTCCAATTGGGATGTCCCCATTCAAGTTAGTGTTCGGAAAAGCTTGCCATTTACCGGTGGAACTTGAACACAAAGCCCTATGGCCATTGAAGAAATTGAACATGGATTGGGATGATGCCGCCAATGCAAGAATCTCAAATTTGCAAGAGCTTGATGAATTCCGGTTCCTAGCCTATGAGAACGCAATGATCTATAAGGAGAAAATGAAAATGCTCCATGATTCTAGAATTTGGAACCGGACGTTCAAAGAAAGAGATGTCGTGTTGTTGTTCGACACTCGCTTGAAGCTATTCCCGGGCAAGGTCAAGTCCAAGTGGAAGGGACCTTTTAAGGTAGTAGGAGTTACTCCTTATGGTTCCGTTGATTTGCAATCAAGAGAAGGCGGAAGAACTTTCCGGGACAATGGGCATAGAGTGAAGCACTATTTGGGATGCGACGCCGAAGTTGGTGAAGTGGCGTGCATCTACCTTGATGAACCTTGAGGAGAAAAGCCAAAACCGTCGTGCCGCGATGTTAAATTAGGCGCTTCTTGGGAGGCAACCCATGTTTTTAGCATAACTAGTTGTTACATGTGCAGGTACCCGAGTTGAAGGAAGTGCGGAGCGAGGAAGTGAAGGAAGTACGCCAAAAAAGGGGAATTTCAAGAAATCCTGCTAAGTACAAAATAGGCGGGCCGCCCACCTAGGTAGGCGGACCGCCCAGGTAAGTTTTATGTGCTTGGAACTCGCAACAAAAAAAGAAGCAAAAACAGGCGCACCGCCCAGAATTATTAGGCGGACCGCCCGTTTTTCCCATGGCACCCGACCCGTCGGGTTTAAGCTTAAAACTAGGCGGACCACCTTATTTCTCGCACCAAAACACAAATTGAGCAAAACCCCAAGACCCTTTGGCCGAAAATCATCACCCCACACCATCAAAATCAATTTCATCCATCATAAACACACACAAATCACTCCACTACCACTTTTAATCTTCCTTCTTGCTTAAATTCGGGTATGTGTGCAATTTCTTTTAATTTTTGCTTTAAATTTCTTTAACTTTGTGAAACAATATTTGTGGTTATAGGAGTAGTTCATATTAGGCTACTTTAGTATAAAAAATTATTCCTTGTGCTTAAATGATACATATTGAAGTTGATAAATTGAGAAAGTTAGGGTTTCGGTTTGAAAAATAGAAATTTTGAGGAAACTTTGAACCCCCGTCTTGAATACCCTACAAATTGGTTGCTTGAATTGTTTGGAACATGGGAGTGCTATTGTCATGCCTTGAATGCTCAAATTTGCAATGCGCACTTGAAGTTGGAAGTGTGTGAATTTTTAAGCTTGTATGATTGTTTGAATTGTTCTAGGTTGCTAGTTTGGATTGTGTGCGTGTGTTTAGAGTCTTCCTAGGTAAATCATTTGTTGAAAGTGCTTGGAAATCCGTCAAGTGTGTGCATAATGAAACTCATGAAGCTTGAGCGCTAGTTAATTAATTGAATTGTGAGTGTGAGTTATCCTTGTTGTTTTTGGTGAGCTTGATAGCCTCATGAATATTCGTGATAGTTTGAACTTGCTAAAGTGCGCTCAATTCATGAACTCACTAGTTTGGGGTAGTTGAAGTTCACAAAAGCGCAAATTGAAGCTTAGAATTGAAAGTGAATTTGAAATTCTAAATGGGTACACTTGTTGTGAGCGCTTGTGCATGTTTTGAAGCTTTGATGATAAATGGATTTTTGGATGCTTGAAATTCTTTCAAGTTGCATATAATAAATATTATGAGTCAATTATTAGTATGCTTTCAATTTTGACACACACTCATTCTTATATGCTTTTACAGGTACGATGGGCAAGAAAACAGTAAAAAGGAAGCCGGAAGCCCCACCTCCTCCTCTTGATGATGAAACACGGGACGATGTACCATTGGTCAACTTGGCTACACAATCAAGAAGTAAGTCGAGAAAGAAAACAAGGCAAGAAACTTCTTCTTCTATGCAACTGGTACAAGAACAAGTCGAGGAGGAACAAGCACAAGAGGTAGAGGAGGAGCAAATTCAAGAGGTAGAGGAGGAGGAACATGGGCAACCGGAGGCCCAAGCGAAGGTGTCTGATGAAGAAGATATGAATGAGGAGATGAAATTCAAGTTTTGTTCAAGAAAGGCACTCAGATTCTATGTAAAACGGTTTCAAAATCAGCGAGTCAATCCGGAAAGAGTTATTAGCATGAAGGATGTGGATGTCAAGAATCCCGACATCTACAACTGGTATGTAGAAACCGGGTGGGAGACAACTTTGAAGAAACCGTTGAGGGAGTCAAATGAGCAATTGGTCGCGGAGTTCTATGCCAATCTAGCTGCCACGGCAAAAGGGAACAACAAAGTGTACTGCCGAGGTAGATATGTTGATATTTCTGCGCGGGCACTAAATGCACACTTGGATCTTCCGCATTTAAATCCATCTCAGCATATTAAAAAATTGAAACTTTCCCGGGAAGAGCAAAGGGAGTGGCTTGTACCTATCATTGGTAGAAAGGCGAACCCGAGATGGAAAAAGGTGGGAATTCAAATTGTGAGGGCCGACCTTAATTTTGAAGCAAAGGGTTGGCAATACATTGTCATATCACGCGTGCGGCCAACAAGTGAGGATAACAAGTTAACTTTGAAGAGAGCTGTAATGATTGGTTGTTTGATGAAAGGTATCAAAGTGAACTTGGGAGCGGAGATGCTTAAACACATGCGAGAAGTGGTGAAATTTGAGAAGGATAACCTAGCATTCCCCTCTACATTGACTGATTATTTGCTGAAATGTGGTTGCCCGGAGCAACCAGGGGACTTGAAATTGCCTCCTAAATCTGCCTTCTATTGGTATGCTTTCAAGGACTCCCCGCCAAAGGCTTCCTCGGGTACTGTTTTTTCTGATGATCATGATGATGTACCACCCACTTCTGAGGCAGCCTCTCAGCATGAGGCGGGCCCCTTTACTTCAGGTATTAGCACTAGCACTCTCCCCGAGGATGTGCGTGATCTTGGTACCCAGTTGGATGAGCTTAGAGCTCTTATTTCCAACTTACCACAGGTGCAGCCCCCCCTCCACCTCCACCCCCTGAGGTCTCTACTGAGCAGCTTAGTGAGTTGGTTCGAGTCTTGACAGCTCATTCCAAGACTATTGAGAACCACACCAGAGCTGTGGAAGCTAACACATTGGCCCTTCAGGCTCACTCACAGGATGTTCGTGCCATAAAGACCTCCTTGTCTGACCTTGCTACCCATTACTCTGTGTTAGACAAGAAGGTTAGTCAGGCGCTAGGTGTACCTGCCGGAGGGGTTATCAGTCCTCAGAGCTCACCCCCTCCACAGCCCCAGCCTAAGGGCCCGGTCATCACTACTGCCCCTGTTGCTACTTATGTTCGACGGGGTTCTGCTAAGGCCTCTACTTCAGCCTCTCTTACCACTACATCTGCTCTACTTGGTTCTACTGTTGCTCCAGCTGCTCCAGCTCCTATTGCGTCCTCTTCACTGCCACCACAGCCGTCTTCAGTTGCACACCGAGCGTCTAGTTCAAAGGCTTCTAAGCCTCCAGCCAAACAGTCAAGGAAAGCTCAGCAACAAGAGGACGAGGACTTACTCGAGGACATTGAGGCTATTGAGGCCATGGACTTCGATATTGATGATGATGCTCTTGATCCAGTCTCAGGGACTGTTGGTGACCTCACCTTGCTGCCCGAGGAGATGCAGGTTGACATTGCTACACGGAGATCTATTGAGACAGCACGCCGAGCAGCAGAGAGGAGACAGGCACCACCAGTCGTGCCCTCACTTGCCCCTGTAGCGGGCAAAGGGAAGGGCATTGCTTGAGCATACAGGGAGTCCCCTTCTACCCCCCTTCGCACTTTACCTTGTTTTACTTAACATGCGGGGACGATGCTAGAGTTTTTAGTTGGGGGAGGGGTCCGAATTCGTATATGTATTTTGGATAGTGTTTTGTGTTTAATGATATCCATATACAAACTCGGACCATCTTTATGTATACGCACTTGTTTAGTATAGCTAGTAGTTATATTATGTTTGACTTTTTATTTTTCAAATAAGCCTCCGGTTTTCTTCACTTGGTTCTTTCCGGAGGTTCTTTTTTAACCAAGTTTGTACATAAAACCTTTTGAAAATATATTAATGGATTATGTGGTACTACCTATTGTTACATTACTTTTATGGCAACTTGGACAAATGAATGTGTATTTTGAATGGCATGGCGTGAGTTGTAGACTACGAGGTTCTCTAGTTAACTCAATTGTGTTGTTGGCGTGGTTTAAAATTTGAACCATCATATGCTTTGTGAGTGAGTGTCCTTAGTGTGTGTTTAGACCTTGAACTTGAAAGATTACTTGCATGTGTGGTGAGCTCTTGAATAATAAGCTTGTGTGTGTGACTTGGAAGTTTGGAACTTGCTCTTAATATGCTTTGAGACGAAATCCTAGGTGAAACTTGACTCGAGATATGATTTTAGGCTTTCTTTGGACCGCTACTATCCTAAATGGCCTACCCGTATGTATTCACCCCAGTTAGCCCCTCTGAGCCTTAACCTTTCATTTGGCAGTCACTAAATTGAAAATCGAGCCAATTCTTGTGTGCTAAGGCACCAACCCTCTTTTTGACCCTAACCTCCATGTGTGCATTGAAAAACGTACAACTTAGGCTAAAACCTAAGTTTGGGGGAGATGGTAAAAGCTTGGAATCCCATGGTGAATGTCAAATTGAAGTACATAAAAGAAAGAAGAAAAGAGAAATCAAAGAAAGAAGAAAAGAGAAACAAAAGAAAGAGAAAAAGAAAGGAAGTATATTTAAAAAAAAAAAAAAAGGGAGAAGAAGAAAAGAAAAGTGTTTAATAAAGAAGGGATTAATTGACACCATCTTCAAAAGAAAGGTAGGATGAGCCTAATGGAAAGAAAGAAAAGGTTGCACAAAAGAGAACAAAATGATGTAGTGCTATGGAGGTATTAGTCACTAATTAGCCAAATCTACCACACCTTAAACCAAAAGCCTACATTATAACCATGTCAAGTCCTAATTGATCTCGAGTCAAGTGGCCCTACATTAGTGGAGAAGTACAAGAAGAGCAAGTTTCTAAATTTTTGAGAAGTACACATGAGCAATCCTTTGTGAGAGTGAGAGTTCAAATCCATGGAGTCCAATTTTTGGCATTAAAAAGTATTTTTGTGAGCAAAGGACTCCACTCTTTTTCGTGAGGAAGCAAGTAACTTTTGAGCAAGGGGTTTGAATGCATATTGGGGGTCATGAACAACCGAAGCAAGCCGATGACCGTGAGATAACTCTAAAAGCTCGTGAGCTTCCTTTTTGCCATAGTCCGAGTAAAGTGCATAGTTGCTTGTCAATTGTTCATTTCAGTATATGTGACTAGTTAGTACCAACTAATTCATTAATGCAAAAATATTGTTTGTGAAGTTCGAAATGTGGAACATACCTTGGTGTCAAGCTTAAAATGGAACAAGCTTTGGTCTCGTGATTTTGAGTTGCTTGAGGACAAGCAAAGACTTAAGTTTCGGGGAGTTGATAAGTTGGTATTTTACCAACTTAAAGACAACGCTAAACTTACGCTTTTGAATCCAAAAGCGACATTTTGTGTTATTGACGTCATGAATCGCTTAGTTTCAATTTATAATGAATTCACAAGAATACTCGTTGAAGATTGAAGCTAGAGAGCAAGAATTTGAGCCAAAGTGTGAAAGAAAGGACATCAAGAAAGAATTGGAAAAGTTGAAGCCAGAAAGAGGCGTCCCGCCTGTTTTACAGAGGTAGGGCGCCTACTGAAAATCCAGAGAGTGAGCAAAAAAAGGGGCGGACCGCCTACTTTAAACAGGCGGGGCGCCTACTGAAAATCCAGAGAGTGATGAAAAAATAGGCGGGGCGCCTACTGGAAATACAGAGAGTGATCAAAAAAGGGCAGACCACCTGCTAAAGTAGGCTGGCCGCCTACTCCACTGTGTTCTGCAATTTTTCCCTCTTGTATAAATAGTTTAAGCTAGGTTTTGAACACACATTCCATTATTACGTTTTGTATTGAGTTTGAGGCGATTTTGGGAGCCGAGTAGAGGTCTTAACATCGTTTTGTAAGCTTCTAAACTTGTATTTTCGAATCTTAACTCATATATCAATCCAATATCTATGTTTGAAATCATTCCATCATTGTACTACATTTTGATTGTTTTGATTCAAATCCTAGTTATGAGTAGCTAAACTCATAACTAGGGGTGTAAATATGCTATAGTGATTGAAAATCAATGGGTGTTGTTCTATTTCACTAACCATAACACAAGTAACAATTATCCAACTCCCCATTACAATAACATCAAAATTTCAAAATCCATGATATTTGGGATTTCTTGTCTACATTGCTAGTTGAAGACTATGAAGAGATTAACTAGTGTAGAATAGTGGAGTTGGTGAGGATTTGAGTTGATAGGCTATTCGTATAGACTAACTCATCTAAAAGGAGTTACGTTCGGAAGAGGTCTCCTTTCCTCGGGTCTTCGAGTAGCACTTTGAGTATGCAACTAAGGCTCGACCATAATTATACTTGTGTTGGGAAGGTGAAGTGGAAATACCCGTTGGTTGGAAATCGCTATTAGTTGTTTACATCCCTAGTCTCGTAATATCAAATCAACTTACTTGCTTTAATTTGTATGCCTTGTAGCTAATCATAGTGTTATTTATATCAAACTCCATCTCTAGGACTCAACATTAAACTTCATTTGAATTTCTATTTGCGACTCTCTTACTTGACGAGCTAGTTCCCTTGGGAAATCGACCCCGACTCATATCGGGTATTATACTTTGACGACCGCCCCTTACCATTAAAGGTGTAGGATTGAGCGTGGATCACTCGCCGCCACAAACATTTTGAAAATTAACATTACTGCGCATCTCACGAGACTCTCCATGATAAACCCAAACAAAATAATTTGGCATAAAACCTTTCTCATAAAAATGCATTTCTACTTCATCTAAATTCTTTCATTTTGTGCACTTGCATTTCACACAAGGACACTTAATCTGGCCATTCCTCATAAAATCATCATGTGTTTTTGCCTTAGCAATAAATTCTGCAACACCTATAGCAAATTCTTCCCTCATCCCCCACCGCCCGGGATTATTTCTATTATACATCCAACTACGGCTTCCATAATCCATATCTACACAAACATTGCAAGTTTGAGAAACATATTCAATTGAAAAGATTAAAAGAAAATTACTTTGAGTATCTACCAATTTTCATAAGATTAAGTAATTGTATAACTTTCTAAGTCAATTACTTTAATATTACTAACTAAGCTATTCTCTAAGATTATCATTTAGTAATTAGTAACACTTCTCAAGAATCAAATGAACTAGAATAGAAGATTAAACAATAAATATTTAAAAATAATTTATTTCATTTAAATGAATTTACGAAAATAATTAAGACATTTGAAGTTGTGTAACTACTATATTACTTAAAGCTAATGTCTCTTAAGTTATTGTTAAGTGTGATAGTAGTTCATTTACTTACAATTTATGCTGCGAGAAAGTTTTACATTTTTCCCTTTGTAAAATAAATATTTCATTCTAAACAAATGGTTAAAAATATTTCATCAATTTTTTGCTATTCTCTTCTTCTTTAAAAATAGTTTATTTCATATAAATCAATTTACAAAATAAGATATTTTAAGTTGTTTAGCTACTATATTATTTATAGCTAATGTCTATTAAATTATTGTTAAGTGTGATACTAGTTCATTTGCTATCTTTAAGATATGAAAGATCCATATTTTCACCCTTTGTAAAACAAGTATTCTATTACTTGTAAATGGTTAACAAGATTCAAAATTTAGCAATTTAGGAGATAAAAAGAACCTACTTGTTCACTACAAGATTTCACTTTATTACAAGTCTCTAAACATGCTCATACAACCCCAAACTATTAATCTCAATTCATGATATCAATTCCGAGCAACTAGCTATAGCAAGTTCAAGAGCAAGGTCACGAGGTTCAAGTTCAAGCACCAATTTGTATTTCTATAGCAAGGTCACAAGGTTCAAGTTCAAGCACCAATTTGTATTTCTATAGCAAGGTCACAATGTTCAAGGTTCAAGTTCAAGCAAAAAACTAGCTATAGCACCAAATTGCAAGTTCAAGGTCACAATTATACAAGGTTACAACTTCAAGCCTAACCCAACTTCAAGTGCACATTACAATTTTCATGAATTTTTACTTCCCCCAACTAATGGTTTCAAAGCTTCGCAAGTCATTCAACACATTCCAAACCACAATTTCAAAGCCAACATCTCCAAAACCAATACCAAAATAACAACCCCAAGCAATGTTCAATAACAACACCAAACCAATTTTTCAACATCTTCAAAACCAATACCAAATCAATAACAACACCAAACCAACTTTAATTCTAACAACCACCCCACAATCAAAATACTAATCCAATAGTTTCTTTAAAATAACAAGCACACACACTAATCCAATAATTATCTATTATTCAAACTAATCACCAAACCTTTAATTTATTTAAAAAAACAAAAAAAAAACCTTATAAAACGCCAAAATCAGTCATGCGCCACCGCAGCTGGTGGTGCTGCCTCAGCTGGTGGTGCCCGATGCTGCTGCCTGAGGTGGTGGCCCCGGATCTGCGTGTTTGTGAAAAAATAAAAATTGGGGGTTAGGGTTTGTGAAATTAAAGGAAAAAATTTAAAGAAGATAGTGAAATTAGGAAAAACTTACCAATTGATGGATTAGATGGAGATTTGATGGAAAAATTTAAAGAAAGTGGATTTGGGGGTTGGGGGTCGGGTTAGAAGAGAGAAGAGAGAAAGGAAAATAGAAAGAAGTGGAGAGAGAGTGTTTTGACGGGCAGTAGTCTATCTGTACTTTAAAGCATCCGACCACGTCGGTCTAACGGCGGTCGGACAAAAATAAAAAAAAATTATTTAATTTTGTTCGACCGCGGCGGTCGGACAATAATAAAAAAAGAAAATATTTAATTTTGTTCGACCGCGGCTGTCGGACAATAATAAAAAATATTTTTTTAATAAACATTAACGGGATTGTTCGACCGCTTCGGTGGGACAGAGGGTTCCCACCGAATTTCGGTGGGAAATCTTCGGTGGAAAAATCCCTGATTTTTAGTAGTGACTGTTTTTGATAAGTAGCTCTTCATTACGCACTAATGGGTAGAATAAGCATCATTTTTGTGAGGTTTATTGTAATCGACAATCGTGATACTATCTATATGGTGACATCCACCACCATCCATCGGTACAATATACCTTCCTTGCAAGTTATAAACATACTTGGTCGAGAAATTGGTATGTTATGTCATGCCGTTCAACACTAGCTATGAGCAGATAATGCAGAGTCTCACCTTTGCAGATCACAACAATGTAAATTTGAGACAATTTCATGTATATAAGCGGATTTTACACTACCTGGCATCTTACAAAACTAAAAGCAGCAAATCGTCTATAATAACAAAGATTAATAACTATTACTACTAAAAAAGAAGACAGCTAATATTACATAACTTTAAAATACACCCATAGGCCATAGTTCAAAAAAAATTATCTTGTACTTATATAAGTTAACCCCAATAAGGTAAGTGAAGTTTACAAAAATACCCATTAAAATTAAAATATTTACCCACCTCTACCCATAAGTTTCATATTTACAAGCTCTACCCATAAACTATTTACATACCCTACCCATCTAGACTTGTATACTACTCCCTCTGTTTCAAAATGGATGGCATGTTTCGGATTTCGAGAGTCAAACGAGTTCATTTTGACCGTGAATTTAAACACATAATCTTTAATTTTTTTGGAACGACGATTATATATTTAGAAACTACATAAAAAGTACTATAAGTCACAGTAATTAATAACTTAAAATATTTAAAAGACATATAAAAATATTACGGTCAAAGTTAAACTCGTTTGACTCTCGAAATCCGAAACATGACATCCATTGTGGATTGGAGGGAGTATTATTTATGCAGTATACCTTAAAAGTATATACTATTATTTATGCAGTATACTTTAAAGGTATACACTCATAAGGTATAACAAGGGTATATAGTAATAAATGGGTAGGTTGGTAAATGTACTTTTAATTTCATGGGTAGTGTAATTTTTAATAGGTACGACTTGTAAATATTTTGAATTTCATGGGTATATGGTGTAAAAAACTCTTCAGGTAATACTCCATCCGTTCCACTTTATGTGTCATAGTTTGACTCGGCACAAAGTTTAAGAAATAGAAGAAGACTTTTGAAACTTGTGGTGTAAAATGAGACAAAGACGTTTGTGTGGTTGTAAATCATTTCAGTAATGGCAAAACTGTAATTTTGAAGTTAAATTATTACCAAATTTAGAATGCTGTCATTCTTTTTTGAACAGACAAATAAGGAAATGCTGCCACATAAAATGAAACGGAGGGAGTAATATATTATTCTCATCTTAGTCAACTTTTGCTTGCTGTGTAACATATATTCAAGCTAGTTCAATAAACAAAGTCCACAAACACCAACCAACTTGGCCTTCTCATGTGAAAGCAACCCTTACACATGTGAAAGATCAATCACCACCTTACAATGCTACTAATTGTAGTTCTTTTTCCATTTCAAAATTTTTTTATCAAACACTCGACTACCCGAAATCAAAGTAGAGATTCAACTGAATTGACAAATCCCATAGACCATGCATAATTTTCACATAACACTGACTATTACGTCCAATACATGATTTAGCAGATAGAACCAATACAAAGGGCAAGTCAAAAACATCATCGCCGCGACTTTCTCATAAATAAATAAAACTTGAAAAAAAAAAAAAAAAAAAAAAAAAAAAAAAAAAAAAAACTTAAGAAGGAACAATAACAGTACGCATCATATCCTTAAACTCGATAAAATCAACACGTCCATCTTGATTTTGATCAACGGACGAAATCATCAATTCAACTTGTCCAATTTCACTACCTTCTGGCAATCCTAACTTCTCAAGCACAACTTGTAATTCCCTAGCCGATATAAAACCATCACCATTTTCATCAAATACCTTAAAAGCTTCTTTCAGATCCGCTTCATCCTCAGACAACAAGTTATTATCATCATTTTTCACGACCATATTATTGTCTTTTTCTTCGAGTTTTGATCCGAAGAAAACATCGTTCAAGGAACGATGTAACGCTTCGAAATCTTCAAACAAAAGGCCATTATTTTCAGGTTTAATATATGATCTTACCATTGATTCTAATTCTGATAGATCCGCATCTAACCCGAGCAAGCTCAGCGCCTGACTTAGTTCATCAACACTTATTAAACTGTCCCGGTTTCTGTCAAACACGTCGAAAATCCTGCGAAGACGAATGGAGTTTAGACTTGGGCTACGTAACCTGAAAGACGATGATGAAGTAGTCTTGAATTTGCCCCTAGTAAGACTCTTCTTGCATTCATCATGTTTTGTTTCATTGTTGTCACTTACTGATCCCATATTGCTTATATATTTTCTTGCAAGATTTGAAACAAAAACTGATGAATATGAATAGTAATAGTATGTAGTAGTAGTAGTAGTAGAAGAAGAAGTATTGTACAAAGTTGCAGGATGAATATGGGGTATAATATGGAAGGGTGAGAATTAATATATGAAGGGATGGCTCATGGCTGGCGGGTTTACAAATTAAAAATCATATGGAGAAATGGGAAGATTATTAAGATACCGCGCATTTGACCTGTCTAAGCTGTGGAATAGCGCGTATAAAATTAAAGCCTTTGGTTCAACCACCATTTATTTGTCATGATGTAGATATATAAAAAAAAAAAAAAAAGGACTGCTGCAAGTAGTAAACTTATGTTGAACCATGAAGTATTACTACTACTACTATTTTATTAGATGGTGTTTACTGTGGTTATAATTAATCTCATTTTGTAAATTTTTTTTAAATATGGAGAGCTACTATTTTAGCTAAATAGATATACGGAGGTTTACGAAAATACTCATCAAAATAAAAATATTTACTCACCTCTACCCATAAGTTTCATATTTACAAGTCCTACCCATAAATTATTTACATGTCTTACCCATGTAGTTAAAGGTATACACTCATAAAGTATAATAAAGGTATACAGTAATAAATAATGGGTAAGTCAGGTAAATACTTTTAATTTCATGGGTAGTAGTATAATTTTTAATGGGTAGAGCTTATAAATATTTTGAATTTTATAGGTATATAGTGTAAAAACCCCTAAAAGAAACATATAAGATTAATTGAGAGCTAGTGTACTTTTTATTTTCTTTGTAGGAGGTGAGGTTACTTAGTTCTAGAAGTTGGCTTTTTGTTTTTCTTTTCTAATATTTTGTAAACAAGACATGACTCGGTCAGGTCAATGAGCTGTTCACCTAGTCGATGGACCTTACAATTCTTCGATGGCATGCGCCAAATGAATAAATAAGGCCAATCAAGCATGTTTGCTTGCTACGGCATCTTCCAATTTTTTTATTTTGGAAAACCAGAGCTGCATATTAACATCATTTAATATACTTTTACCCCCTCTTTTTGTTTTTTTTCTTCATTTCTGCTTAGCATGCCTATTACTAACCACAAATATGAGTTAAAAAATCGGTGATCTATAAATAAGACAAATAGTTTACTACAATCAACACGATCGTGCCCATTATATCTGCAAATCATGTATCTTAGTGCCAGTATATTTCTATTCCCATTTCTCAGCTTGCCACCAACACCGAATTTATGGTAAGTAATGCTCAAATGTCCGTTTCACGTGTTCACGCTACTATTTCTTCTTACCTCAATTATTGTAGCCAATAGATCGATGTTCATGTACTCCAAAAGCATTTGCATGTTCACAGTTCCAGCAGTTTATATTTTATTGCCTATACTATTTAAGCAGCACTCATCATCTGTACAAGTCTCTGTTTAAGTTTGTCGGGAGGAATGCTTTGTGGCTCGCTAATCACTCACCGTATATACTAAATGCAGTGCTCTCTTCATGTTCAGCTCACGCAAATCAAGAATTTTAACTTAATGTGTTCGTTCTTTAAATATCATAAGAATTACTATAAATTCAAATCTAGTATATATTTGTTGAAAATTTAGTAGGTTACATATGTATTACTCTCCCCGTTATACTTTATGTGGCAAAATTTTAACCCGCGGGGAATTTAAGAAAGAAATAAAACTTGAGATTTGTATGGTTACAAATTATCTTATTATGGATAAAAAAATAATTTTAAAATTAAATTATTATTAAATATATTAAATTATTATTCTTTTTTAAATGGATTAATAAAAAAATACCGACAAATAAAAGGAAGATCAAAGAAGTATGTACTTTGAAAGTTGCCATTCTATTTCACGTTCCACTTCCACATGAAAGATGGGACGATTCTTTTAGCTTAGTGCGTCTATTAAATTACACGTCCATTTTCGACTTAAGGTGTAGGACGATATGAGATGGGCTAATAATACAAAATGACGTATTGAACTACAAAAATAAAGATCAACATAAATAGAGTTTACTTGTGCCACATGAATCTGATTTAGCATGATGAGGCTCCTTCAAGTGAATTTGAAAGTTCGATTTCAATTCCTTTAAGTTGTGACACCTGAATATTAGTACGTAATATGAGTTGACGAAAGGGACAATCTACTCATAGCAGTTTTTGGTGCTTTATATTATAGTATGTAGAGGCGGATTCAAGACTTTAAGTTTATGGGTGCACCATGTTAACGTGTTCTTAACTATGGGTTCACACTACACCATACAACCACAATTATAAGAGTTAACATATAAAATTTTGATCTTCAATCTAATAGAATGAGTTCCTGTGAACCATGAATAACAAGCAAGATCCGCCACTAATAGTATGTGATAGATGTATATATACATAGTTGAGTTACTCTGATTTGTTACAATAATTAATTCTAACAATATATGACTCTGTGTAATCAACGGAGCAAAAAAGTTAAATGTTAATAGGGGCAGCTTCCCTATCACCTATCTCTACAAGCCACGACTACAAACTACGATGATAAGAGTCATGGTCCACAAATAAAGAAAAGAATGTGTTAGCATCATGCCTAAATTTTTGTTCGAGTGAAACGGGTAATTGATCAACCTACCTACTCTACCGCTCTAGCTAATAGGCTGGCTACTTAAATTGGTTTACTTACCAACTTGATAACAACAATATTTTGGTGGAATAATATTATGCATCGCTAGGGGTGGGCACTAAACCAAAAAAATCGAAATATCGAATCGAACAGAACTAATTCGGTATTTCGGGTTCGATAGTTCGATTTTTCGGTTCGAGTTCGATCCTAAAAGTTTTTAAACTTCAGTCTTCGATTCGGTCTCAGCATGGCCGTTCAACTTTTCTTTTGTCATAATAAAATTACTATTAAATTAAATTTTTGTATGAAAATGTTTACCTAAATATCACGAAAGATTATTATTTATAACATAGAGTCACTCGGTTTTTATTATTGTAACAAAAAAGACACTCAAACTTTACTAGATATTCAAAATGTCTCATTTATTTCTTTCAAGTGACTTAATTATGTGATACATGGACAAAGTTGAGTGTTTTTTGTTACACAAAATAGTCTAGAAGGTAAGGCTAACTATTTTTCTATTATAAAACATATAGTTTAATAACTTTAATGGAATAAAAATATTTTCAGTGATCATTCATGAAATTATTCATATTTGACACATTTATCATTCATTTTGTTTCGACCTTTTCTGCGTGTGACGGTGCGAGAGTACAGGTACCGCTTAGAATTAAATGACTTAGAAGATCCCGATTGATTCAGTTGTAGTTAATTCTTTATAATCTTTAACATAACTTAAGCAATTACCACTTTAAATCTAGTTCACTTGATTAATTTACTCTTTCATTATATCAAAAGGTTTGACTGTACATTTAATTTGTCACATGAAACTTGAAAGCAGAAAAATTTGCATACTAATACGTTTAAAACAACAAGGATTTGTGTGTTTTTAGTTGAAACCTCATGGGAAGTACGTATGTTCAATTCTCCCTTTATTTGATTACCTCTTCTGTTTGCATCTTTTATAAACCATCTGTTTACCATGTCACAACGAATTCAATCCTTAATTTAGCCCCTTTTCTTAACTTTGACGACATTAAAAGATATATATATCAGGTAAATTTAAACAGTACAAAAGTTGAAACACAAAATAGTTTATCTTTGCCAACTTTCAAGAGTTTTCTTTCAAAACATTCCCTAGCCCAGTGGCTCCTTCGTGCCATAGCAGTCTAAGATGCATGTGAGATATGGTTTTGCTACACAAAAATAATTTTGTGCGCCATCACTGCTGGGAGAAATGAAGAGATTGTTACGAATAAATAAACTTTGGAGGACAGAAAATTGATCGTTCAAATAGAGCACTCTACGTTCTTAAGGAATAAAATTCCCAATATTATTGCAAGGGTATTGTGACAGAATCCCTACATGATTTTGCAAAATCAACAAAATCCAAGTTTCAGCAATAAATTCAAACTTTTCACAAGAACACAACTTTCCAGAACAGATACTTCCAATAGTCATCTTTTAGTTCAAATTTTCCTTTCTCCTCTTTGTTTTTCCCAATCACTAACTATAATAACAGTGGCATGTGCTCTCCTATATGTACACGTAGAACTTGAGACCACCATCGAATTAATTCTATGTTTTTTTTCCTGGTTAACTAAAGCATAAAAATACTAACATTAGAAGGATTTATTCTACAGTAATAAACTGCAAATTTTCAATCATGATCACACTAAGCGTAAGGGTCTATGTTTTTGACAATATAGATGTCATAATGAATGAGTCATTTGTACAAAAATAACAGAATTCACTGACACAGGATTCTGTAAGGTATGGAAACCAATAACCCAAATTAAATTGTCCACTTAAACTTGAAGATATAGATTAACACTCATGTATGGATTTTCTCATGCGTGACAACGAAAAGCAACGAGAGAAAAGTGAATTTCAAAAATGAAATACTAGTCCTCCATTTTTCTCATGACAAACAATATGGTAATGTTATCTACTACTCCCTATGTTTCACTTTATGTGTCAGTAGTTTGATTCGACACAGAGTTTAAAAAATAAATGAAGACTTTTAAAACTTTGGGTCTAAAATAAGACATAAATGTTTGTGTGGTTGTAAATTATTTCAGTAATGTCAAAACGATAATTTTGAAGTTAAATTCTTACCAAATTTAGAATGTTGTCATTCTTTTTTGAACAAACTAATAAGAAAACGCTGTCACATAAATTGAAACGGAGAGAATACAGTATTATAAAATTTAGACTTGAATTTCTTGAAATATACTTAAAGGGATAGACTCAATCATTTCTATAACGATCATTATATATAACAATATTCTACTATAACAAAAAATTAACCGATTTTTCATATTATAACTTAGTTTTAGAGTGACATGATTGGTTGTCGACAGTCTTCATGTGGATATCCAAGGATAGGTCGCATTTGGAGGAAACTTTCACACGGACTTTGAAAAACAAACCAAATTTTGCTTTGCCCTTCAATTTCAAGTAAGCAGTTAACTGCAATATGCCCTTTTCAACCACGTCTGAATACAAATTGGAATTCGAAGTTAGCCGGTCTGCCATTATGATCACCGTGAAGTTCATCTTTGTTGTGCTCCGGGCTCCAATCTCCCCAGCTGGGACGTGGACATCTCCAACTAGTTCGTCCCTATACTCGAAATATGGGTAGATGTCATCGTATTGGAAACTGACCCTGTTAGCATTAGACATATATAGAGCGTTATGAGTAAGTTCTATAACAATACAAGGATATATGTAGTGTATTTGTACAACTAAAGAATAAGTACAATAATAAATTAAACTAATCTGAATTACAGGCAAAAAGAGCTCTCTACGTACCATGTAATTGGTATAATCAAGAACAGTGGGAACTAACTTTTTTATGTTTGAGAAAGAGATGGCAGAATGGACGGAGGTTGAAGTACTATATATATTGAGTTGGGGATGATATGCCATGAAACTTCAACGAGGAGTGTGTTGAGAAGATACAGTGGACACTCTTATACCATACAACAAACATTATTTCTTGATGAGTGATATTGAAACGATACAAGGATATATATACTACCCCTCCGTTCCACTTTAGATGAACTCATTTGACTTTGTACGGAGTTTAATAAAGAAGGAAAAACTTTTGAAACTTGTGGTCTAAAATAAGTTATAGATATTTGTGTGGCTACAAATTATCTAGGGATGAGTAAAAGTGAATATTTCTTTCTAAATTTAGAAAGAGGTCATTCTTTTTAAAACAGACTAAAAAGGAAATAGGTTCATCCTTTTTTAAACGGATGGAGTAGTATATATGTACAACTAAAGGTAAGTACAACAATAAATTAAAATAATCTGAATTACATTTTCGGGTTCAGTTATATCGTCCATCATGTTTCGTGAAAGTTTTTGCGTAGACACTAAATTTAAGAAATCAAATAAGACTTTTGAAATTTAAATAAAATAGACGCAAATTACCAAAATTGTACATTTGTGGTGAGAGTTCCAAGTTTCTTTTAATTCTTTCTTATAATAGAATTACCGTTGGTTCGAACAACTCATATCATTACGGAATAAAATGAAGATGCAGATTATATAGTATTCAAAAAGATAAATATGTCATTTCTTTTGACAATTTAAAGAAAGTGCGTCAAATAAAATGGAATATCAGCAATGATATACTCTTTTGAACTCATACTTTGTAATAAGAAAAACTCAAAACATTGTACCAATATAAATAATAGCTTTGTCTTTACCTGTTGGGGTTCTCAATTGAGAGGTCGCCACTCATGGTGATGTTGAGGAAGACCTTGAGCCTGGCTGGGTCGACAGACACGTCCAGGTCCTCGAAAGCCAACGACTCGAGTTTTGTGACAGGATGCTTGGGTTTCAAAACAGTTAGACTCAAGATTGTATAAGTTAAACTTAGAAGCATATGGGCACATAGAACAACCATGCATATTTTCCTTCTTTTCTTGTGTTTGCTTGCATACTTATTGTAATCCCCTATGTTTAATCTGCTCTCTGAATTTGCTGATTGCACTTCTAATTCTAAAATTCTACCACTACTACTTTGTCTCATGGTATGTGAATGGATGAGATAATCAGGCAGTATTACTACACCTTTTATA
The DNA here is from genome assembly GCA_029990575.1 of Petunia axillaris subsp. axillaris. Classification (NCBI taxonomy): domain Eukaryota; kingdom Viridiplantae; phylum Streptophyta; class Magnoliopsida; order Solanales; family Solanaceae; genus Petunia; species Petunia axillaris. Next base: position 164,223,370 of record JARKNS010000003.1, read on the forward strand.
AATTGAGGGTCTACAATAGTAGCCCTGGCCAGAGACTACAAATCAATTAATTACTCAGAGCTAAAAATCAACGCGCAAAAATTAATAGTTAGCTGATACAAAACCAAACCATACTAGTTGTCTACATTCTGCAGCATGGATGAGTAAACTTAACAAGGTAGATAACATGTTGCAACCTGTTAGTGTGTTTGTAAAAGGTTAGTTTCTTTTAGCGAAACTATATATTGACCACCTAGAAAATTCCAATTTAAAACAATATATAATAATTATATTTAATGTAACGAAGTATTATGTACACTCGAATCTTACTTTATAATCTTCCTATTGATTGTTTTGAAACTAATTTTTTGGATTCTTGACATTCTTTTATTACAATGAGGAGAAGAGATATTAAAAACATAGAATGTATATAACATTTCCCACATTTTATTTTGGGTTTTGATATGATACTTTTCTATCCTTTTCACACGTATGTAACTAATACTGTCAACTAATTTTGATGCAGGTAGGGGAGAACCTAGAGGACTAGCAATAGTACTAGTTTTGGTAAGCTTTAACTCTATGTCCTAGGGGATTAGGTAATTGGAATTGATCTTTCCCCTTTCACACTTGCTTGACAAGTAGAATAGCCTAATTAAGTACTCCCTTCGGTCCACTTTATATGATTTTTTAGTATTTTTTCTTAGGTCCAAAATATTTGATTTTTTAAAAAACCAAGATGTTATTTGTTTTGACTTTCCAAAGTTATTCTTGCTAATAAATTAAATACATAAAGCTCTCACAATTTTCTATGAGTAAATTTTGAAAGAGGTGAAGGTTAATTTAGTAAATGATATCTTTAATTAATGCTAAAAGGTGGATTCTTTGGTTTGTGTGAAAACAGTCAAAAAATCAAATAATATGGACCGGAGGAAGTAGTAGGAGAGAAAAGGCATAGTTGTTTTTAGTTGTGTTCGAGCTAGAGGTCCACCATTTCCTCTTTGCCAAACTCTCTTGTATAATTTGTAAGTATTGGAATGCAGTGGGTTTATTTACTATTTTTTATAGTAGGATAATATCCTGAGCACTAGATATTCAATTTTTTATTTTTTTTATTTCCTGAAAAGAAAGTCACATATACTTGGTTGTAGAATATTAAAGTTAAAACGTGAATTAATCGTTAAATAAGAAAAGAAGATGCAAGAAAGTAACCGATTTTGAAGGTTTAAAACATTGTGAAAGTGTGTATCCAAAAGTTGTGTATATGATGGTGTGTATAGAAAGGAAGAGAGATGCGAGTCTATAAGCAAGTGTTGTGTTTTCACAGGAATTAGAGGTTGAACGGGAGAAGGGAAAAGTTAAACAAAAATAGGCTAAACAACTATATTAAAGTTCTGCAGTTAGATGATTTCAAAACACTAATGACACGTTCAATGGCAAATAGCAACAGTAGAAAGTCTCTGTAATTACCATCAGTGATCACAAAATAGGATCAGAAGGAAAGTAACAATAGAGTCTTTGTCTTCAAAGTACTTATAGTAACTACATTAAACTTGACCATAAAGCCTTCAGAAAGCTTCAGAAAAACAGGAGCGTTACAGTGATATTTGAATAGAAAGTGAACAAGATTTCATGGCAAATTTGAATCACCAAGAAGATGATATCCCTTGGGACTGAGAACGTCCAAAGAAGTGATGCAATTGATCCCTAAAGCTGATCTTTTCGCGTAGAAGCAAACTCAGAATTGAGACTTGTCCAAGCTGTCGAAGTATGGATGATCAAGTGCAGCTTTTGCTGAAATCCTATCTATGGGATCATATTTGAGCATTTTCTGCATTGACCAAGCACAAATAATATCAAACACTATTCACTTATAAGTCTAACAAGATGCAATTGCATGAAAAAATGAAGAAGGATATGGAAGTATGAGCTGGCTGCTATAATAGGGAAATAATATCCAAAAAAGAGATGGAAATTTACCGATAGGAGGTCCACACCATCAGATCCCAATGATGGAACATGAGAAGCCAAGTTCTGAGGTTCCCATTTTGGATAAACATGCCAGTCACGGAGTGAACTGACTCCAGGCCACTGCTGCTCAGTTGGGGTTCCTAACAACCTTCATCAATCATAAACATAGCTTATCAAATGAGAGAAGTCTGATTGCAATACTATGATTCAGTTCCTTTTCCTTTTGGGTTTAATAGTGTTAGGAATAGAATCTTGATGCTTGCCCTTCAAAATTGCAGCTTTTAAACCTCAAAAGTCCAATAGTTTTAATACCCTTTAGGAAAGCTGCTTTTACAGCCAAATTATTGAAACACAGAATTTTTTGGTTAGGAATGAAAATTTTCTCCAGTTACATCAATCCAATTTAGCATTTATCAGGACAAAGTCGTCTATCCTTGATGAGTATCCTAAGCTTCTAACTAACTACGCAATCCTTAAACCTGCAAGATATTTGTAAAGACAGACTACCAAGGTGGTGATTGGTATCATTAAATAATATCCTGAATACTAAGTAATACTTCAAGTTTTTTGATGTGGAAAACACACTTGAAAATCTATTGATTGTGCCAAAACAGTCCTCACTAGCCATGCCTGAGGTGTTTACTACTTCAAGTAACGGGCAATTACACGAATTGCCAGCAGCTATTGTTAAAGCTAGATCAACACAAACATTGTTGGTAAACCCCCTCCCCCTACCAGACCATCACAAATATGACAAAAAAGCAGGAAAATGCAAAGAACATGGTTATTGATCGTAGACATACCTGAATATGTGAAGCAATTGCTGGAACTCAGAGTCACCAGGAAATAAGGCTTGCCTTCGAGCCATCTCAGCTACATCACATAGGAAAAGCAAATCAAAACACTATGGAAGTGGGATAGTATTTAACCAAATGTAACCCCGACCACAAGGCCAACTCCTTGAGGCACTAAAACGATTTTCTTTCTTATGTCCATTTCTTTGTCAATGTTAAATATCCCGGAAAAAAAAAAAAGGAATCTCCAATTCCATGATTCTATTTGGTCTGAACTGCTTGTTCTAATTACAATACATAGTCAGGTTGATAAATTCCACAGAACTGCTCAACAAAAATTTATTCCACAAAACTATTTTGCTTTTACAGCAAACATATACATGGTAAAAGTCTTCACTGAAATAGTTTTAGCTATTATATTTGAGTTCTTTAGAAGTTCTCCCAGAGATGCATATGCGCAGCGTTGTTTTTGCAGTTGTATTTATTGTTTAGGGTTGTTTTCTTCAAGAAAGATCCCAGCACAATGTGGTGCACGGCGTAGCGCCTTGATACCAGCACAAAATCTCTGCTTAAGAGAGACAGCGCGCAACCTAAACTTCACCTAGCTCTAGGGTTCAAGTGCACCTCATATGAGACTTTAATAACATTTTGAGTACCTTTTCTAAGATGTTGATCCTTGTGCTTTCCAACCACTCCAGTAGACATACCAATTTTCTACAGAATGCTTTTGAGATCAAAAAGCTATTTAGAACCTAAGCCATCTTTAAAGCAACCCAAAGTCCCCCCATATTTGATGCAAATGTATACTTAAAGAACAAGTGCCCAAATCCAACTTCTAATGAATAGTTCAAACCAAGATATTGCAATTAAAACTACCAGTCACAACCTATGGAACTAATATATTCTACTTAATATTTGAGCAAGAGTATGCTAATAAATTTTCATCAACTAATAACAAACAGCATTTCAAATTATCAGATAAACACATTGAACAAAGAGTGCTATAAGAAACTACTCCTATTAGATAACAAGAACATGGTAAAAGAATCAGCAAACATTTCTAACTTAGAAGAAGCAAAAATCTAAGCTCTGATTTGTCCACAAGAGTAAACACAACATAATCAACTCGAACAAACTTACCAAAAATACATCCCACAGACCACATATCAACAGCAGTTGAGTAATGAGTAGATCCCAACAAAACTTCAGGAGCTCTGTACCACAGAGTAACAATCTGAACAATCAACAAATGCAAATGAGTTATTCAGGCAGCAAGAACTTAATTTCTACTTCCAAATTTCTCAAACTTTCTATAACTCTCTGGTGATATAGTGACAATGCCAGTATGAAGAAATAGAAAAACTGTTAACCTCATGGGTATAGCTCTTCAAGGGGACAGTGAAAGCCCTTCCAAGACCCAGATCAGCTATCTTAAGTATGCCCTTGTCTTTGTCCACTAGTAGATTCTGTGGCTTCAAATCTCTGGCATACGATCAACAAAGGATTGATTAACAGCATGTAAATTGACCAGAAATGATAGAATTTACTCTAAACTAATACAACAACAAGTATGCCTCAATTCCAAACAAGTCAGGGTCGGTCTGCATGAATCCTCGCTGACTATGTCACTTTGTTTAAGCTCATCTAATGCCAATATTATACAAAATAAAACTAAAAAGTACTAGAATCAGTTTATACTTTCTTTTCTTGTTTTGATAACCTACAAATGCCCGAATGCATGTGGCATATGCTTTGAAATACAAGGTTTTCATCTGTGGCAGGGTTCGAACGAGTGATGTAAAGCTAACTCACACATTACACGCTGAACTCTCACCAGCAAACCAAGGCTCCAGGATTCAATTAGCATATAAATCTCTTACAGGATCAAAAAACATACTCCTATACCCTAACAATTTGGTATTGCACATATAAATCTCAACCTAAAAAAGTGCATTCCCTAAATGTAAACGTACTAACATGACTAAAACATATTTCCAAGTAATCGACATCGCCTATATAAATCTCACACTAAATTAATCAAAATCTAATTAAAATAGTTATACCTGTGAAGAACACCATGGCTATGACAATGAGCAACACCTTTACACAACTGATACAAAAAACTCTGCAAAAATTACAAAAAATGTCACTATCATAAAATATCAATATAACACGCAAACAGATAAAAAGGGAGGAGGATTGTCCGAACCTGAATAAGCGTAGGAGGAAGAGGTCTAGGATTAGGACCTTTACGATGAAAGTCGATAAACTTTTTCAAATCAGTATCTAAATACTCAAACACAAGGTACAAAATAGGTTTACCATTTTTATCAATATGTTCAACACATAATAAACGAACAATATAAAGGGAATGGGAAAGCATTTGAAGAAGTGAAATTTCTCTTAATGCAGTAGGTGGGATTCCCTCTTCATCCATTTCTAATCGGGTTTTTTTTAATGCAACTAATTGACCTGTTGCTATGTCTTTTGCTTTGTATACTTTGCCGTAAGTGCCTTCTCCTACTTTCTCTAGTTTTTCATATTTCTCCATTTTTGGTTTTTGATTTGATGAGAGTGATTAATTTTTGTTGTTGTTAAAGGGGGAAATGGTGTGATGGGGTTTTGAAATTGTCTAACGGCGTGGTTTCCCCCCTTTGTTTGGTTTTTGAATTTCGAATTTGTTACTACTTTGCTTGCACATGATGGTGCCCGCTCCTTTATTGTTTGACTTTATTTTTTTGTGAGAAATTTTATATCATGGCTCCTACTCCCTAGAGCCTCTTTTGTACACTACATTGCTCGTACAAGTTTAAACAGGTTGGATCATGACTTGTTTATTGACTTCATTCGATTGATTGAACTCGAGATAATATACTTCCTCCGTCTCAATTTTGTTAAAAGCAAAGTTAAAATAATGTAGACAAAAATTTTATTAGATGACCCTTTGGGATGGCAATGTTTAAGCTCCTGTTTGTACATAAAACTTGGAAGGTTTTAAGAAAATTAATTCAAATCTTTGTTTGTTTATAAAATTTGTCCAAATTTTGGCAGATTTTTAAAACCAAATTTTTGAATTCTCGAAAACTGGTGAATTGCATGTCCAAATACAACTTAAAGTTTTAAAAATTATTCTTCAGCTCAACATAAAAAACTCAATTTTTCAAGTTTCCACCAAATCTATTGTCCAAACACTAGGTAAGTTTTGATCCAATTTTTTAATTTTGTGAGAGAAATTGCCCATGTTTACAAGTTTTGATGAACACTTCAAAACTTCACACAAGTTCTACCAAAAACGTCAAAAGTATAGTTGCCTCCAAACAATGTTCACAACTTTTGGTGTGTCCATTAAATTGGAAAGATGGAGCTATTCGTGCACAAATTTCACTCTACATATAGGAAGAATTATATGGTAGTCATATGAAACTACATATAGCAGCACAGAAACTAACTTCATGTTCTTACACCAGTCATCAGATTTTGACACACATTTTGCAATATTTTAATCATCTTAACACACTGATCAAACCAAAACTTTAACAGATGAAAAACGTCAAACCAAAAGTTTATACAACCACACCTGCATCACTCACAAAAGCTCAAATAGGGATGAATGATCCCAGATGTGGTTTTACACCAACACCTCCACCTCCACATCGATCGTGGAACACATATATATGTATAGTAGATAAAAGTAAAATCAAACTAGTAGGACTTACCAAACACACATTCAATTCTTCCATGTGGCAACAAGGCGGAAAAAAAGAAGAAGAGGAAGAAGCTAAAAGCTGTGTCAGCAAATTGCTCTTTACCTCGTACAGATTTGCCCATTAAAGAACCACAACAAGCTTAAAAGACTATACTTTCTCCTGCAATTTACATCAAGTACAGAACAACAGTACACACGAGCTTTGCAGCGATGAAACAAAATTCAATTATGCTGCATTCCTTATCTAACACGGCATACAGGGCCACCTGGGGAACAATTTGGGTTGGGAGACCGACAACCAGCTGCAGGACCAAGAGAGCTGCCATAACGATGATGTGTTCTGTAATCTGGGACTCTCCCCATGGCAAATCGAACACCACTTCCGGTTGATGAAGCTTCATTTGCACTGCCACCACTGCATTGCAGTGGCTCTAAAGTTTCAACCACGTCACTCATCAAGGGTCTTGCTTTTGGGTTTTGGCTCAGGCAATAGTATGCCAAACTGCAAGCTTTTTGTGCTGCCCTCACCGAATATTGGTTCTCTAATCTAGGGTCAATAATCTGCAGCATTTTTCTCTTATCGTTTAGCTTTGGTCGAGCCCAATCGACTAGATTCTGTTCCTTGCTTGCTCTGGTCTTGTCAACAGACTTCCTTCCCGTCAATAGTTCCAGGAGCACTACACCAAAGCTGTACACATCGCTTCTTGCAGTAAGGTGTCCTGCGTCCACAAAATGTTACAACTTGTTTCAGGTATGTCACCAAATAGATACTTCTACATTGATCCTCAATTTTGCCTTGAAAATTTGGAAAAGGAAATATACATAAGATAGATTGAGTATTTGCAGAATACTGAAATTTATGATTACAGTATAAATTCGAACCTCCGGATCTAAGATCAAGAGACACAGAATGGTTTTGCATAAATTAACAACATTCTCGTCTTTTCCATAGTTCTCCAATAGGAACCAATTATATTTGTTAGTCAACTGAATCTTTGTCAATGACTGAAATTTATATTACAAGATGCAGAGAGCGCACTCAACTCCGGACAGTAATCTAGTTTGGTTTTTAAACAATAGCAGAATAGAAGGTTCTGCAAATATCACAATAACTTTGATGTCTGTCATGTTGACCAGTTTCTACATTTCACCTCTCTCGGCAAATGTTGTCAAGTACAAAGATTTCCGTTTTACGTCTGAACACAGTCATATAACAGCCACAGAAATTCTCTTTTTCTTTTCAATCGTCCCTTTAATATTTCCGGGTAAACCCGTACTTGGAAAAACCTGCCTGGACCTATCATAAGAACTAGCCTGATAAAATCTCCATGGGGTTAGTGTCTACAGCCCAAGCACCAGCCTGAGGAGGAGCAAGGGTTTCTCAAATCCACAATTGGAACTGACTACCACTGTTCTTTATTTGCATCCTACAGCTGTAACTCCATCAAAATTTTCAAATGACTTCAGGAGGAATACAAATCTGTGCTCCACAAGCAAAATGGTTTTTCTTATTTTTATGTCTTTATAAGTAAGCTGTCAGTTTTAAGTCAGAGTTGAAGAATCAAACAATGCATGATAACAGACCCGTCATAACTGTTTTTTTTTTTTTTTGGGGAGGGGGGGAGGGGGGGGTGAAGAGGAGATTAGTACATACCAGTCATAACATATTCTGGAGCTGCATAACCATAGGTACCCATCACCCTAGTTGATACGTGGGTCTCATCACCTTGTGGCCCTGCTTTTGCAAGCCCAAAATCAGATAGCTTGGCTGTATAATCCTGCAATTAGCACAAAAGTTGTGTTATTTCAATCAAGACAGATTTTCACACAAAAACCAAAAATAGAGGGAAACAGGAAAGGTAAACCAGAGAAAATCAAGTGAGTTAAAATGTTCCAAGTCCTGGAAACATGACTTACAGAGTCTAATAATATATTCGAGGTCTTGAAATCGCGATAGATAACAGGTCTTTCTGCATTATGAAGGAAGGCAAGCCCTTTAGCTGCTCCAAGAGCAATCATCATTCTTGTGGCCCAAGATAATGGAATAGCAGTCTCTGAAAGCCTCAAGAAATACCACAACTTAGTGAAACCAGCATTTATTTGTTTTGAAGATATAAGAATGTAATTTCATGATTCATCAACTTGAAGCCAAGAACATCAGTTATTTGGGTTTACATATCAGTTATTCAAAGCACCAATGACAAAAGACAAGCATGTTCTCCAAACAAAGGAGCATAGACCATCATTAGCACCATGAATTCTCTGTATTATTCATAGAACTAAATCTTATTCTCTTTGAAGTAACACGAATTTTTCAACTAGGTGCATGGCTGATGATTTTTACGGTCTAAAAAAACAGTACTGGTTACTTTTTTCTTCAGATAGCAAAAGTTATCAGTATTGAAGGGAAGAGCACCAAGCAACAATGAATCAACAGATAATGGAAACAGAACAAAATCTACTAAAAGAAAAATATGATCAAATATGTAATATAATCTGAAAATCTAGATGAAGATCTCAAAGTTTACATATTTCTTCTTCGACTACAAAATCTTTTATATCTCTTAGGAGCTACATCATTTTGTCTGAGTGGTAAAAAACTCGACTATGACAAGTGAATATGTTGGCACAGCTCCAAAAGATCAGGCTGAAGCAGACATGTCATCACTACTGTAGCATGATGCAGTGGTAGAAGTTATGATCTCATCATTTAGCACATTCATAACCAAAGGCGAAGCTTAGGCTTTAGGAGACCAGAAACATCCCTAGAGGAAAGGATTGGAGGCTCAAATGTACCTCTACAGGGGCTCAAGTTTCCCACTTTTGTTGTCTCAACGCGGATTTAAGGAATTCGGCCTGCTGCTTCATTTTTTCATTTTTTTTTTTTTGGGGGGGGGGGGGGGGTAAGGGGAGGAGGGGTGGGGGGTAAGGTTGTGACGCTGGTTCTTTGAGTTGAAAATTCCATTCCAAATTTAAGTAGATAATCTGTAGAGTTTCTTATGATACGAGATTTCCATGCATAAGAAATTTACTCTAAGGTGACAAAAGTGAAACAAGTCAACAACAACTAAGCATAGGAAATAGCAATCGAGAAATCAACAACCATCATGTTAGTCGTGAATAATGCAGCAAAACAAGAGGGACAACAAGAGGACACATACTTCGGAATAGATGATTCTCGAGGCTTCCTCTAAACATGAACTCATAAACGAGCAATCGATGGTCATCCTCACAACAATAGCCAATCAACTTAACAAGATTCGGATGCCTAAGCTGTCCAAGAAAGTTGACCTCAGTAAGCCATTCGCGGTGTCCTTGAAGACCCTCTTTGTTAAGTACTTTAACAGCTACAGGGAGTGACCTGAGCCCAACACGAACATTCTCATCAATGTAACCCTTATAAACGGTTCCAAAACCACCTTCACCGAGAATATAGTCAGATCGGAAGCTTTTAGTGATCGTTTCCAGCTCAAATAGCGTAAATGCAATTATATGTGTGTAAAGTATAGCATTCTTTCTAAAATCTTCCAAGTTTCGTGGGGTTGAAGGTTCACTCAGATCTGATGTGGAGCGACTATGGCTGTGTTTCTTGTCTAGATTCCTGTTTGGCAAAGATATCCCCTGCTGCTGCTGGACTGCCCAAAACAAAAACAAAAAAAGTGATAAATTAAAGAGGTGAAGAAAAGAAACTTTGGAAAACTAGATGAAAAGGGAAATTAGCTCAAAAATTGTTGTTGTTCCAATTAAGCATTGAGTACAAAAAAAATTTCTAAGAAGCATATCAATTCATGAGCGGATACAGGGTTCCGTCCAGTACCTTTGGCTCAAACCTTGTATATATGTTAAAAAGTCCATGAAATATGTACAACCCACTAACTCAAATGAGTTTACCGGCATTCCGAACCCATAAAGTTCAAATCTTGGATAAATTTAGCGGTGGATACACAGGGTTCCTTCAGTAGCTTTGGCTATATGTGTTAAAAAAATCTACTAAATATGTACGACCCAGTAACTCATATGAGTTTACTGACATTCCGAACCCATAAAGTTCAAATCTTGGATCCGCCTCTGCATATAATAATGCAAGAAAGTAGCATTTGGGTTTTTGTAGATAACAGAAAAAATGGCAATTAGTAAAATTAATTACTAGTAGTAGCTTTGGCTCAAATCTTGTAATGTGTTTAAAAAACCTAAAATATATGTAGAACCTAGTAACTCAAATGAGCTTAGTGGCATTACGAACCCATAAAGTTCAAATCTTGGATCAATTTAGGGGCGGATACAGGGTTCTTTCAGTAGCTTTGCCTATATGCTTAAAAAATCTACTAAATATGTAGAACCCAGTAGCTCATTAGTAACTCAAATGAGTTTACTGGCATTCCGAACCCATAAAGTTCAAATCTTGGATCCGCCTCGACATACCATTATGAAAGAAAGTAGCATTTGGGTTTTCGAAGATAAGGGAAAAAATGGCAACTAGTGAAATTAGTCAGTAGTTACATGTGTTAAAAAAATATGAAATATGTAAAACCCAGTAACTCAAATGAGTTTACTGGCATTCCGAACTCATAAAGTTCAAATCTTGGATCCGCCTCGACATACCATTATGCAAGAAAGTAGCAATTTGGGTTTTTGCAGAAAACAAAACGAATGGAAATTAACTAAACTTTATAGAGAAATGCAACAAGAAAAGAATAGATCTGGAACCTTGATGATGAGCAGTGGAGACAACAGCAGATTCTTCTCTAGTACCACAATTGCCCATCTGCTACTTGTTTATCTTGTGCACTTAGCTCTGGTCTCATACTTCAACTTACACATGAACTATTCTTTAACACTTTCCCCTTTACTTATGTGCAAGTGTTGTGAGTCAAAAAAGCTATAACTTTATACCGCTGACAGGCACGTTGTGTCCCAATCTCTTACAACTAGTAGTAGCAGTTAGATGAAGCAGAAATAAAGTGTGATATTGATACACAAAATGGTCAATTTTGTTTTTTGTATTATCCATAACAACTTGTTTGGATGGTTGTTGCCCACTGTTTATTCTAGTTGTCACTTTAACTGGAACCTTTGTTTTTATTGTTACTTTAATTTATTATTTTGTATTGTTAAATTCAGTGTCGTAAGAATTTCATTTCATATAATGGCGAATCATGGATTTTAAGATTATGAGTACATCACATTAATGTGTTCTTGACAATAAATTCACACTACAACCACAATTTTTAAAAAATAACACATAAAATTTGTTTGGATAGTTCATGCGAGCCATGCTTTACAAGATGGATCTGCCACTACATAACGTCATCTATTTAGTGTGATTGTGTTGTTATGTTATTTTTTTATTTCATATCCTACTATTTCTTCACAATATTATATGCTTATTCATACTACCAATTTGTAGTATTAGGAAACAATAAAAAATGATTAAATCTATCCAAACGGTACAATACTATATGATAGTACATTGCAATATGTAACAATAATCTAAACAAGCGGTAAATGAACAACTTCATCTCCCGTTAAATTTTTCGTATGATATTACTTCACTGTTAAAGATAAAGTTTAATTTTTTCCTTAATCCCTAATGAAACTCCAATTGGATATATTTTTAACCATAATCAAAGTTGAGGAATAAATTTGTTCATTCAAAAAATTTTAGTTTTCTTTGATCCACTCATTTCACGTTGGTACTCCATTAATAGTATGCTCAAATACACATGTGGAGCCAGAATTAAAATTCTTTAGGTTCTAGACGGTAGGACATTGAGTTCAAGCAATAGTGATTGAATGCAATAAATCCATTGCAAGACCACGAACAATGAGACTTCTGCCTCGCTTATCTGCCCGACGGGTGGGTAAAAAGAAGGGATAGGGGCCATACTACATAGCCTCCTTTTTGTACGAAATGACCCTTTTCTGGGCAGTGCATGAATGCAAGGTGCACATTTAAATTAAAATTACTGGTTCAGCTAAACCCACTAATTATTTTCTAGCTCCACCACTGCTCAAATACAAAACAGATTTACTAACATTTAGTAAGTAACTATAGACAATATAAAACAATTTGGAACAGTAGATAGAAAATTTAAACCTTTTCTCTTTTGTATGATACCAAGCATTGTGCTGTAAAAAAGAAAAAGTGATAAAGGCCAAAAGAAAACTGGTGCATTGTGCCCAAGACCAGTCTCCATAATATAAAATCCTTACATTAAAGTAAAGCTGGTATGAGCGTGCTTCACAAAGCCTGTCCACCATATGCTTATGTTTCGACTTTGTCATCTCCTTGTTCTTGTTGCTATACCTTTTGCATTATTTACAATTTGACATTTTTTAACAGTGAATGATCCTTCCAAGCCAACAATTTACATAAAAATTTATTTCTCCTGTCCCCTCCTATTTGTCGTTGATCTCTTTAAAAATATTTTCCATTCCAGCGGAACCTAATAGATTTAGTGCAGACAGTATATTTTTGTTAGAAAATCATTAAATATATACAAAAATCAAGTCGAGAATCCAATCACTTTTACTTGAGATTGTTATTCGAAAATTTAGAACCCACGAGATTCAAATCCTGAATCCGCCTCTGACCATATGCTTGACCCTTATATAATATGTACTATGCTTTCTTCTCTTATTGACACCCCTTTAATGGAATTTACAATTCATAAAGTCAAGTCAAAGTTGTATAGTGGAGCTTATGTGGATCAAATCTAGAGGTAAACCTTAAAAGTAACTCTTAACATTGTGTACTCTTCACTTTATACTTATTAAAAAGTATTCATAAGTCTAATGCAAGACATTGTTCACATAACCAACAAAAAATTATTTTTAATATTTGAAATTTTTAGAAATCACAGTAAAAGCGGGTCTTATGACGTTCAAATAACCAAAGTTGACAAAGGTCATTTGAGTTATGTATTTTGGACATGCGAAATGAGAAAATCGTTATTTATAGTATCATTTATGAATTTTCTATATCCAATTAAAGAAATTTTACATATTTAAGAGGTATTCAAAAGTTGTTAACATACTTTAACTGATTAAAATCATAGTTGACAAAAACAGTTCGATCTTCCAAATATAATAATAATGCAGTCTAAATGGAATAGGGGCATTATGCTTAGACATAACAAAGAAGTTTAAAATGTAGTTATTCAAACTGTCCTAGTCAATACTACTCCCTCCGTTCCACTTTAGATGAACCCATTTGATTTTGCACGGAGTTTAATAAAGAGAGAAGACTTCTGAAACTTGTGGTCTAAAATAAGTTATAGATATTTATGTGGTTACAAATCATATAGGGATGAGTAAAATTGAATATTTCTTTCCCTATTTAGAAAGAGATCATTCTTTTTGAAACAACTAAAAAAGAAATAGGTTCATCCTTTTTGAAACGGAGAGAGTAACATATATATGTACTCCCTCCGTCCCAAAATAAGTGTCTGGATTTGACTTGGTGTGGAGATTAAGAAAATAGGAAAGATTTTTGAGTCATATGGTTTAAAATTACAATTGTGTATAATGTGGGCTAGTTTTTAAAGAGTTACCAAATATAGAAAAAGACACCCTTTTTGGGACAAACTAAAAAGAAAAAATAGACACTCATTTTAGGACAGAGGCAGTAACGTTTAATCTCTTTTGAGAGAGGGGGTGTGGGGTGGGGGGAGGGGGAGCAACAGTAATAAGCAACGCATGCTTACAAGTATATCACATCATTGGTTGTTTTCGTCTTTTAGAAATTAAAGATTCTCTACTTAAATGTTATATTCCTCATATTGTTAACATTGATTTACATATTAAGTACTGTAATTTTCTTGTTGCATTATCATATATACTTATCATCTTTTAGTGACTTGTCAATTCTTCAGTTCCCTGTTTTCTTGGTGTGGACCATACTCTTAAGGGTTGTTAGGTATCCGGTATAAAAAGCTGGATGATTTTATCCTGTATTTGGTTTATAAATTCAAATCAGTATTATCTAATCTCAGTATAAACTTGAGCATGATTTGACGGATAAATTAATAGATCTCATAGTATTAACTTATCCCAATATTAACTTATCCTTGTATAACTTATCCTTGTACCATAATGGACTAATAAAGACACGTAAACAGTTTATTATGCATACACCAGTCACGGTTGATCGCGTTTATTTTTTATCACTAAACTTTTTAACTATAAAAGTAAAACAAATAATCTTTCATTATATTGAAGGAATTAAACTTACAAACTGCTTTTATCACATCAAAATAGCTAAACTTACCGACTTTAGCAGCTAAACTATACCTTTTTCATTATAACAATAAAATCTGATGGTAAGTTTAATTACTATAACGAATAAATTATAGAGAGTTGTGATCGTGGGTTCGAGCCCACGGCGGGCGCCAAATTATATATCTTAAAATTTGCATTCAGGTTTTACAATTAAATTTATAATTGAAAAGCCACAAATAATTTTTTATATCGAGATTAGGCAGTTATAAGTTGAATCTACGTCAACTAGATTAGACTAATTATGCAATTTATAAGCAAATGGTACTGCGATTAAAGCAAAAGTTAAGCTAATTGAATAATTATAAATACGACGGACAAATTAATGGAATAATAGTAATAGTAAAAGACGATAATAAAGATAAATAATAGTAATGAAATAAAACAGTAAAGATCTTATTGATTAGCCGAAGAGCTCGTGCTCCTGTGTGAAGGTAAAGCCTATATCTTCAAGAGCCAAACAATGAATAAGAGCTGTAGCAATAATAGATGGAGCTATTTCATTACAAAGGAATAAAGTATTGTGTTAAGAGTCCAAGGGGTACAAATATAGGAGATAGGATGTATCTATAGGCACCTAGAATCTTTAGGCTAATAAAAGTCCCACTTCCCAACGCCTCTCCACAATCAGATAACCATTTGGACGTGATAAAGTTGATCCCCGAAAATAACGGAGGCCATTAACTTTTATCTGCTTGGGTGACCGAATGATTTCCTTCCAAAATTTGAGCGTCCATCTAAGCGACCGTTTTGCGTGATGGTAATTGACTTGCATGTCATGCTAAGCTAATGATATCTTATCTTCGATATACGATGTCTTGAAGATGGACTCGTATATCTTGAAGATGGACCATCCGGATTCTGTTTACTTACAATCGTCCCTTCAGTCAAGCTGAATTGTCAAAGTGTTGCCTTCGAAATTCGCTCCTTGCCCGCCATGTTGCCGGACACATAGCAACGAGCATCCGGACATATTTTGGCCAATACAAGTTCTACTTTAATATGAAAAGATAATTTTGTAATTTTAACATTATAGTGACTTATGTTTTGCAACCATACCAATATAATGAGTAAAGGTCAATAATGTGAAATACATAATTTCATGACTTTATTATAACTGTGGATAAAATTCAGTGACCAATTCTAGTTAGTATACACGCCGCTGTTTTCAATTGTGGAGTTACAAGGCCTTCTGATTCTTATTTTGAAAAAAAAAAAAAAAAATTGCAATCAGTCACTCTCAAATTAAGAATTATGAAGCCATTAAACATTATTCTGATACTGCAGTTGCTTAACTATTAAAATCAAGAATGATGAAATTAGCCCTTAGAATTAAGATCAAGAAAAGGTTGGGAAAAAAAAAACAAAAAGAGAGAGAGAGAGAGAGGAAAATTTAAAAAGAAAAAAAATGGGGGGGGGGGGGGGGGGGGGGTTGTAGGGGATTGATTTACAAGTTACATCTTCTGAAGCATCAGCTTGCTCCACACCAATTTATCGTCTGCAATAGACATTTTAAATGACACAATTCAAAGAAAAAAAATGCGATGGGTCAAGTACTCTGACGATTGAATTTCTACATTTTCTGGACAAAAATTATGAAACAACCGGAAAAAAAACCTCTCATTGTAATTTATTACAATGCCAAAACAAAGCATAGTGACTTGGTGATACAAGTAAAGACATAATGCATCTTGAGGATACTAAGATCAGATATTATCACTCTCCTTATCAACTTAAAACACAAATTCTAATGCTCTTCTGCCATTAAGAAGAATAGACAAAGTCATAAATAATACTCACTGTTACCTTGATTCTGTAAAGTCAACTAATCACCAGAGACATAACTCTTTCCCTCATAGTACTTCCTCTCACTAGCTGCTTTCTTCTCATTTCGTTTCTGCAAAATTATGACATAATTAGATCCATTAATATTCAATTCAACCAACTGTAATTGAATAGTTGTAACTGTAAGTAGGAAGGCAAAATGTCCAACTGAATCAAATTGTTTGCTTCGATATCATAACAATGACTGTTTCAGGATGGATCTTGAGGGACTGATATAGTTAAGTTTCCGGTCTTGGTCTACATAATAGCATAAGGCTGCACCTCTTCTTTGTTTCGTTATTTACTCGTTAGGAAATTCGATTATTTAGTTACTAAAAGATTCTGCTAACAGTTGAGAAGAACAAATTGACAGTCTGCAGAAACTCTCATTCAAATAAATAAATGTGGAAGAAACTAAAAAGGCACATATTAGAGGTAAAGAAACCTGGTATGCTTCATGATTTGACACAATTCTCCTGATTATCGTGCTTGTTGTAATATCTAAAGGACTATCCAATATTTTAAAAATGTCCATGCTAATTGGTACATCATATGGGTTACCCTTCTCCTGCAAAATAAAGTTTCATGATCAATAAATAAAAAGACCTAACCTAATATTCTCGTAAAAACCCATATGTAACCGTAGACAGTACCTTCTGAAAATCATTGTCCTCGGCTACTGTTCCATGGACAACTAAAGAGATATTAAAGGTTGTTATCTGCATCAGTGTCCAATCATAGAAAAAGTCACTATACAATAAGCGAGTAACATAACATACTCAACAAGTCAACTCAAGAGTGAGGAAAGTAGTAGCTCTCAAATAACATTATAGAACGAAAAAATGATAGAAGAAAAATTCATTTCTCCGGAGATTCTAAGACTTAATAGGAGTCCGTGCAACTTCTTTGGTCAGGTCTAGAGGACTGAGACAGCACGATCTATCTCCCACTTATCGAGAAAAAGAAAGATGCTTTATCTCAACTGTTGTTATCTTTGTCAATGAGGCACAGAGTAAGATAAATGGTGCTCTCCTGCTGTTCATATTGGACATAGAGGTACTGAGTAAGCCCGGTGGATAGAGCATCAGAAGAGGCTAGCTAAAGGGATTCAAGGCCGGCACCAGGGGAAATGATACTGTTAAGAGTCTCACCTTTTGCTTACACTTTACAGACAGCACCCTGGTGCTCTGTGATATAAAGACACTCCATTTATCCTATCTGGCACAAGTTCTTATTTGGTACAGGGCAGTGTTAGGGTCGAAATTTTTTTATTTGATAAGGTAAGGTTTTCAGTGTTAGGGTTGAAGGTTAACTTGAATGTAAGAGTATCACTGATAAAAGAATGTAAGATTATCCTTGCTCTTGGACGGTTGGACCACCATCAATATAATGAGATTGTAGGGAAAGTGGGAAACACAGAAGTGGATGAGTAATAATAGCAATAAATTTATCACAAATGATTTTCTCAGCAGTACTCATATTAGTAGAGATTACCATATCTTTTGACACCTCCCATGGAGCACCTATAATTACTTCATCAACATAGCGGCAAGCCAAAACACTTAGGCTCCTTTCGTGAAGATTCATAATTGGACGATGTGCACCTCTATTGGCACTGTAAAAGGCATTACAGAATGACAAATGAGTTCTTTGACTAAACTTGCAGACTAACCATGCATACTTTACGACAAAGATAAATTAATCTCCCACCCAGCAAACACGCTAAGAGGATAAGAAATGAACAGGTAACATGCTGCTTTCTCCACAAAAACCTCAAATACTGCCTACTGATAAGTACAGCTGATTAAGATACTAATTAAATTTTCACTGATGGGTCTCTCTCTCCTCCCACATCCCCAAGCTAATCTTCCATATGTCGTTTTATTCCATAAATCCTATTTCTTTTTTCTTTTTGGTTAGAAGTATTTTCAGCATCCTTTTTTTGGTCAGAAGAGTTTTCAACAAGAAAGAAAGACGTACAAAAGATCGTCACACTAAAGACATGCATGTATCCAGTTCCTCTAGGGATCAGCACCAAACACCATAGTTAATCTGATAAAAAGCAAATATGTTCTCAAATTAGAGAAAGGCATTTCCTATTCAAGGTTTCCAATTCTTGGAGTAATATTCCCTTGCTCTCCCACACAATGAAAACAAACAGCCAATATCGCGCTGCAGCATACATCCAAAGAATTTTGTTCTTTTTCAACTCACCATGCAACTAACCCACTCTGATTGCCTAATCAGACCCTAAAATACGAAGTTGTACATAATCAAATGTCCAGTTATATGAGTTTCCTACTAACTAGATTGCTTGAATTAGTTGAAGGTGCGGAGTTTACTTCTATATATTTGAGATGAGTTCATTTTTCTACAGAAAATGCTTTTGATAGCAAATAGGGGAGACTTGCCTTATTCAAGACTACCAAGGAATGAATGAATATTAAACTGCTCCTTTTCTAACAACAAACTTTAAAGGACATAGTTCACACAATTCAACATTATATCAGAGCAAGCAGTTTAAGTCTCATCATCGTCCCTGATTTTTTTTTTGGGATACAGTAACTTTTATTAGAAAACAGTACCAAGATGGTACTGCACCAAATCATCATCCATAATATTTTCTCCTAACATATAAAACAAATATCATATCTATACTCTAAGTTGCATATTTAGTTCCCAACAGGATTAATAGGGAGCTGAAGTTTTTTGTAAATGCACATACTCCGTACCAGCTTTCATGAATATAATGTTAGTAAACTATCAAGGAAACAAAGATTGCGACTCCGATGGAAGTGCCTATCAAAAATCAAATCGACATCAGATATTTTGACCTCCCTAATTCCCCATCATTCGGTCCTTCATCTCAAAACCAAACCTTCCGTAACTAGGGAGGAACTCAGGTGAGTTTACTCCATCCTACTGCAATACTCTCTCCTTCTTATTAGCAACCTCTTCAAGAGAACTAAGTAAACACCAATCTGAGTGGAAAAGGCTAGTACATGTTTTTTTATTATATAAGAAGCAGTTACAGAACATATGGAAGGATAGCAGCCAAAAGATAGGTAGTATTAAGTGAAAGGAAAAACTAATGAGCTGTCACTTCAATAATTGATATTCTGTGGGATTGAGGAGGTTATGATTTGTTAATGGCAAAATTAGACTGCAAAAATCACGAGAGGAACCTTGATAATAATAAGGTTACAAACAAATCTCTCTAATTATTAAAACCATTTACAGTATGTGCATTTTTCTCATAGTCCAGAAAGTATACGTCAAACAAGTGTCGGCTGCAACAAAATAAGGCAGTAGGCAAGGAAATTGCAAGTTACTACCAAACATTGGCTAACAAAGCCATGAAGTGCACGTCTGTAGACCGTAGACCACCATTACAAGCAACTAATTGTGAAACAAAAAAGAGAACTTGTACATCATGTACCAGAACAATCAAGAAAATCACAAGTAGATAATTTAATATGCTAATTTTAGACAGAAAGAGTTTTTACAACTATTAGGCATTCACCTACTGATGTTGTTAAGTCTTTATCACCCTCAGCCAAGTGCAAAAAGATTTAGTAGGTGAGGGTTGTCGGATAAGGGAAAGGGATTTCAATGGATTATGACAGACTGAGAGCACAGAAGCACACCGAAGGGATTCTTACCTTACAGTTTGATCAGTATGAATGCCAACAAGTAGAAAATCTCCAAGTCCTCGAGCAAGCCTCAGTATCTAAAGATTACCAGAAAAGTGAGAAATGAATCTGCACTCTGATGCATCCATATAGCACTAATAAGCACAAAAAATACGACAATGAAAAAAAGATGGAATTTGTCTGTACAAATTTTTATGAAGAACACGACTAAAATTGGTTGTTCAAGGTTCTTCAAAAGTCTAAGAGACTTCTTTAAAAAGTTGTCCATTGAAAAATAGGTATCAGCAATCCTTCGAAGAAAAGTTCTTCACTCACAAAACACTAACAAATCTTCAAAAAGACTACATTAGTCCAAACACATTTCATTTTGCATAAACCTGTTTTTTCAAAAGAATCCAAAAGTTGTCCAAACACGCAGAAGAAAGTTCAGGTTGAGATATCAAGCAAAAAATTGGAATTCCCACATGTTATTGCAGCAATTGTCTTCTGCATATTAGATGACTTGAAACCGATGCATAATTTGTTCTGAGATATATGGATATATTCTAAAAGCACAATTCTAGAAAGCAAGAAAAGGATAAAAATCACATTTAATTCTTTGGATTGGTCTTCAGGAGAATCTCTTCACAAGCGAGCCAATTTTCTTTTCCGCAAAAGTTATTAAAGAAAAACTATATTTATTCACTTTTTTTAAAAAGGAAACAAATTTTTATTTACTTTTTTTATATGATTCTTTTACAAAACAAGCATCCTTAGGTCCTAAGCTAGATTACTTACCTCCTTTACCAAATCAAAAGAGAAAAGGCTAAATCATACCTCTACATGTCCAGCATGGAAAAGATCAAAAGCACCATCAATATAGACTATGCGAGCACCAGGTCCAGGTCCCTACACAAACCACTCGAAAACATTATTAAGCAACAAATGTACTTCTAGCAGCAACATGGAAATAGAAAACATGAATGAACAACTGGGGATGGGTTAAAAGAAAACAAATTTTCCTACAAGATCCATACGCTAAATGTAAGACAAGATCGTGCACTGATGGTATTTCTTCATTAATTTTTGTCATATTTTCCGTCATTTGAATTAATCTTGTGTCTGTTTGTAGTGTTTAAAGGGTTAATTCTGTTAAAATTTTGTTGTTAGGAGCTAATGATTCTGGAGTGTGATGTGCAAGCTTTGGCGTTGAATTAGCGCAAATGAAGCCCAAAGACATAGGAGAAATGAAAAAAGGAGCAAAGAGATAAGCTGAGATGCTGAAACGAAACAAGGAAAACAACCATTCAAACCCAGTAACTTAATGACACCACACTTATAGTTGCAACTGATTGTCAGCATTTCCCTTAGCTGGTTTTCGTCATAAAAGTTATACTTTACGCATCAGAAGAATAAGGGCAAGGATATGTGGAATTTTGTATCTCGTACTAAACTCAAATCAGTCTATCTTTTCTTGGTTAATTAGTGTCTTTCTATCTTGTGTTTTTCCGAAAATGGTAGTGTTTGGGCTAACTTGCAAGCATCTTGACTAATCAATTGGGTACCTACTACCTCCCACCATCACAGGTACTGGGAACACTATGTCCTCGAATACTTAGACTAATGGCAGAAAGTCACCTATCATTTTTGCTTCTACCGGGACTTGAACCCTAGTTTACATGATCCATTCCAACTTGATTGTCCACAGGGCCATACTTTGAGGGCCTCTAGTAACCAAAATAGGACTGTTCCTCATAAATATGTTTTTCTCAATTGAACAGTAGAGAACTAATGACTTCAGCACCTTCATTGGCGGGGGATCATTGATTTCAGCACTATTTTTGACTGAGACATTATGTAGCCTTACTTTGGGGGCTTATTGCCAAGGAATTCTAGGTGGGCTTCCCAGACCTTGCCTTCTTTATTGCTTCTTCTTTAAAAGGAAAAAAAATATCCTTGTTTGGGGAGGATGGAGGGGGACACTCAATTTCTTCAGTATTTTCTTCAGTATCATCAGATATAATTTCTTCAGTATCCTTTTCAAAAAAATATAATTTCTTATCAATGCCTTGGATCTATTGAGAGATGGTTTCTCAGAACCATATTTATTGCTGCATCTGGACCTCCACAGCTCCCAGCAAACCTTCCATAGTCAACAATCCCTCTGAAAACAAATAAACCAGCCACCCAAAACCTAACTTTTACTGCTCTCTATACTATTCACAGCTCAGATTTATTTTTCTTCCCTTAACCTACTCAGCAGCCCTATATAAAATACTTCAAATCCTCCCAGTTTAGAGCGTCTATTAGCAATGAAACATAAGAAGATCAGAAAATATTATTATTCTTTCCCTGATCAAAGTCTAGTGATCTCCTCCCAAGTCCCAAACCACCCATGAGGCAAGATGAGTTCTAAAACTTGTGCAAGTTTAGTTTTTTTTTATTTTTTAATTGGTAAAATAACAATATAATTGAGTTAAAATAGCGAAGAGGGAATGCTAGCCAAGTGTACATCCAAAAACTGAGACCACTACAGGTTATGAAGGAAACTAAATACTCTACCATGTCACTCGCTTCTAGCAAATTAGCTGAGTACATGTTGGACCAATAGCTAAGCAAGAGAATACACTTATGCAAGTTTAGTTTAGTGTTCACAATCTGTTAGTCTCGTTTTGCTTTTCCTACAAATATATCAACTCAAAAGTCTTCTTTTTTATTTGGTTAGGAGGACTTAAAAGTGCCACACACTAATGACGACAGTCGCTGTTATGAAGAAGTTATCAGGCAACTAACAAACGTTAAACGTTTTGCTTTGCTCATGAGTAATAAATTTACCACTAGAGAAAGTTTATATGCGAGAGGCACACCTTCGAATTGGAAAATTGTACAATTCTACGAGATGTCGGAAGAAAATGAGATACACGTGTCCCACTCCCACCATCTTCAGATTTTTGGCTGTGACCATGGCTAAACTGTCTCTGCAAGGATGCATGACTGCGAGAGTCACCAGTGGCCCTCTCTCTCATACAAAGAAGCATTCGACCTATATGGCAAAATTTGTCCAATAATAATTATTAAAACAAAATAAGTAGCACCTATAAGCTCTTGCAATTTAGTCATTGAAGTTTTAGCTTTTGAATTTTAACAAAAACAAAAACATCTTTACATCATAAGACAGTAACCTAACTAGAGTAAACAGCAACACACAGCAGCCTCAGAAACACTAAAGTAGACATTCCACCACACAAATGCCCAGCGTTGTTTCAGAGGAGGAGGTTTTTACTGCCAACAAATTGAAAGAACATACATACCAACAATATCAGTGCTTGAAACTCCTTCAGTACGCTTGATCTGCTTATAGCGACCAACCTTCTTAGCAAGGGCATATGCATCAGTTCCATCAGGAAGAAGACAAGGGTCATCCCCATGAATGATATAATCTATGTTATATTCATCAAATAGCTTCCTCATAAAATCTTCAGTAATAGCATAGGGGGCATCAGAGATGACTTCATCTACCCACTTTACAGCACCAACCATAATCATCCTAGGACATATCAACAAGCGTGACAATGAGTTAATTCTTCTTACTTAAAAACCGTGTCCAAGCAACAGAATAAAACAATAATAATAATAATCACAGGTCAAGCACAGCAAAAAGCAAAAGGAAGGGAAGTAGCCATCAGGCAATAAGGAAATTTCTGGTGAAATGGTGTTCAGAGCTGAGGAAAACTGTTCTTTTAAAAGGCCACTAACCAAACGTTTGCGACAATGATCACATAATGATATCTTCACAAGCCAAATCTCACCCTAGACTTCTTTAAGTAGTTAAACATTCTATAAAGCCTCTTTTCAGTAACACAAAAGCCCATCCTCACCAGTTTCCTTCTGTAGGTCATGTCTATACAATGACCAAATATAGTGATAATTTCCCCGGAAAAAAAAAAACAGTTTTACTGTTTTTGGAAGAAATACTTGTCTGAGTTGTGTCCCGTTCGAGCATGAAGAATTAGATTACTAATTACTCATCAATCCAAGAGAAAAAATAGAGAAAACACTCAGAGCGACTAAAGCACGCCAACTAAAGCAAAGGGGTTTCATTAGTTCACGGTATAATATATATGTCAAAAATCTCCCTAGGTTTCCAATGAAAACAAAGCAACCAATTAGCATAATTGGCACAGACAGATGTATTGCATAAGTTACGAGTTCATCCTAATTCAATAGGAATAGTTTTGGCTGAGCCCCTATTAATGTGTTTAAAAATCCACTAAACAAAAACAAATAATTTATTTCAAACACAATATATCAAAGGTTGCAATAATATGTCAACTCAACAACAACAACATACCCAGTATGACCTGTGACCCCACTAGTGGGGTATGGAGAGAGTGAGATAACACAGACCTTACCCCTACCTTGAGTGAGGTAGATAGACTGTTTCCGGACAGAAACTCGGCTCAAGAAACAGGTTTGGAAAAAAATCCAAAGTAATAATATCTCAAACTCGAACACATAAAATTCAAATCTTGAATCCATCTCGCATAATGCCAGTAAGGTCTCGCAAGTGGGGTCTGAGTAAAGTGAGTTGTATGCAAACCTTACCCCTACCTCTAGTGAGGTAGAGGGGTTGTTTCGCGAAAAAATCCACTAAACAAGTACAAATAATTGATTTCGAACCCAACATATCAAATAGGTCATGATAAAAACCCACAGTCGAACACATAAAATTCAAATCTTGAATCTGCCTCGCATAATGCCAGTTAAAATAACACTAAACACACACACACAACATTTCCTAACATAACATAAACAAATGAGTGAATCCGAAATGCTAAATCCCTCACTCGAATACATAAAATTCAAATCTTGAATCCGCCTCGTATAATGCCAGTTGAAATAACACTAAACACACACACAACATTTCCAAACATAACATAACAAAATGAGTGAATCCGAAATGCTAAATCCCTCAGTCGAACACATAAAATTCAAATCTTGAATCCGCATCGCATAATGCAAGTTGAAACAAACACTAAACACACATACAACATTTCCAAACATAACAAAGCAAAATCAAAAATCGAACCTTTCATGAAGGGGAGTAACAGGAGGACCTTTATTAGCAATAATTTCAGAATCACTAACAACACCAACAACTAATTGATCACCAAGAGCCCTAGCTTGTCTTAAAGCATTACAATGTCCATAATGCATCATATCAAAACACCCATCCATATATACCCTTATTGGTCTTTTCTTTTTCTTCTTTAATGGCAAAGCAAAACTTAATCCTAACACTGATAACCCTAACACTACCCCTCCCACTACCCATGTTGCTATTACCCTATTCTCTATATGTCCTGATTCTGAACCCATTCTTGTCACACTATTAAAAAAAAGAATGCCCGTTGTGCCTCAAGTATTAAAAAGAATGCCCGTCGTGCCTCAACTAATCATGTTGTGTGTAGTGAAAATGAAAAAGATTGTAAAGTTTAGTGTATTTTTTGAGTTTATGTATAAATGCGGTTCTATCTCGTTTTTATGGTTAATAATAAAAAGAGTGATTTGGGATTTTTGCCCAACACTTGGAGAGCAGTCACATAAACGTAGCGTAACAGCTACACCATAATTGGCGTTGCTTTTTAATTGCAAGGACTGACCTTGTAATTTCTTGAAATTGAGAAGGGGCCGTATAATTTATCATACTCCCTCCGGTCCATTTTAGTTGTATAAGATTTACCATTTACACGTTTCTTAAGAAATTATGGGACTGAAGCTTTATACAAAGTCCCATAACAAAATGCTGGGGCTTTGAACAAATTTTGTTCAAAGCCCCAGTATTATACTGGGGCTAGTTTACTGAAGCTTTCCCCAGTATAAATACTGGGGCTTTGAACAAAACTTGTTCAAAGCCCCGGGATTTGTCCGGAGGTGGCTATTTCTCAGCGAATTTGTTTTTGACGGCTACAAATCAATGAGCGCGCGCCAAACAGGCCCCTACACTAAATTTTTACATAATTAAAGTGTATGAGTGTTGAAATATAACCACCAAAAATAATAATAATTGAAGTTTAACCTATAAGTTAAAGTTGTAAATTAAGAGTTTAAATGACTTAATATACTAGCATTAAATAAAATAAAATATATAAAAATTATAAAAAATACCTTATCGGTTATCGGTACGGTAACGGTAAAGAGATATAGAAACCGTTACCGTACCGATATCTTATCGGTATTGGAAATTAATACCATTACCGAACCAATAACCATTATACCGATACCGTTATGCTTATCGATAGCGGTAACGGTTCGGCTATCGGTACCGGTTCGGTTTTGCACACCCCTAGTTTTGTATCAAAAAGTAAATGTAACTTAGAGTCTGTTTGGCATTGCTGCCAAAAACTTCTTATTTTGAGAAGTACTTTTGGCATAAGTACTTTTAGATAATAAACAATTTGTGTTTGGACAACTCATTGGAGAAATACTTTTGATAAATAATTTGTGTTTGGCTAATCTTTACGAAAAGTACTTTTGAGTGTCAAATTACGAAAAGCACATCCAAGTTCATTTTACATTTGGATTAATAGAAACAAAAAATAATTTTAAATATTTATCATAGAAGACTTTAATTAAAAAAATTATTTAATTAAAATGTAAAACATAAAGTAAAAGATATAAATTTAAGCTATTTAACAACATAAAATATAGTCGAATCAAAGTGATAACGAAATTAGGAATTTCTAGTAATTATTTACTGATGATTTAAATAATAGAAGATCCTATATACGGTTGATAGAAATACCTAAAAATAAAATCTAGTTCTAAGAGGGAGAGGATTTGTAAAAATACATAGTAAGGAAAAAGAGTTTATTTTGAGAGATATGGTTAATTAATAAGGAATAATCTGGTAAATATGAATTTTTGGTAAGGATATTTTTGTCTTGAAAAAATTAATAAACTGCTTCTGCTTCTGCTTCTAGGTATTTGTAGCTTCTCTCCAAAAGTAGAAAAACTGCTTTTGCTTCTATCTAAAAGTACTTTTTTTTTGTTGCCAAACACCTCAAAATTCCACAAAAAATATTTTTTTGGAAAATATATATATATATATATATATATATATATATATATATATATATATATATGGCTTTGAAGAAGCAATGCCAAACATGCTATTAAACCATGTACTAAATGTTGATATTAAATTTGTCTTCAACCGTGTACCTTTTAATCACTTATTTTGATTCAACAAATGATTTAAGAAAAGAAACGACATTAGCTGAAGAGTTGTAACGTCTGGGTGTAACTAAGAGTTGTAGTAAATGTAGCTAATGAAGAGTTGTATCAAAGACAATCCCCTTCAATTATAACATTTTCACTTCAACATATTTCTATCTCTATCTTTTGTTAGCTCCGTCCGGTTAATTTAACTTGCATGTTGCCTTCTTTTCCACATAATTCTTACTCAGTCGATGAGGAGTTAATTGACAAAGTCACAAACTACTACATTGCTCAATAGAATGAGAAAGCAGACAATGCGCCGATGCCTAAATTCTTTGACGAAAATTTATTAGTAATGGGCACAAACAAAAAGAGGTTGTGTTCAATAAAACCAATGGATATCATTGTTGCTGAGAATAATTCAGACAAAAGCACTGTTGATATTATTGTGTTTGTCCAGAATCTTCTTAAATGCTAATCAGATTTCAAGGAATCATATAATCTCCGTGGATGTTGGTATCTAACCATATATACAACATTGATCATCCATGCAGATTGGATAATTTGCAATCTCTTCTTAGATCTTTCTATCACGAAAAAAGTAGGCTTGCTATATTGATGTACGGGTATTGATCTATCCATTTTAATTAGAGTATTCATTTACTATATGTTAGTTAAATACTATATGTTTCTTTCTTCATGACGAAACATTTGTATCTCCCCGATTTCAACTTTTGAAACTTCAAAATGAGGTTGTTCTTTCATTAATTTGAGCTTGCATTTTTTCCCTTCAAATTTTGAATGAGTCATCACATAATTATTTTAATACGATTATTATTATACTATTTAAAAAAGTTCGTATCAATTCACAAGGGATACACGTGCGAGGCATGTGTCCAAAGACTAGTTTTCTTAAAATATGTTGCCTTCTTTTCCACATAATTCTTACTCAATCGATGAGGAGTTAATTGACAAAGTCACAAACTACTACATTGCTCAATAGAACGAGAAAGCAGACAATGCACCGATGCCTAAATTCTTCGACAAAAATTCATTAGTAATGGGCACAAACAAAAAGAGGCTGTGTTCAATAAAACCAATGGATATCATTGCTGCTGAGAATAATTCAGACAAAACATTGCTGATATTATTGTGTTTGTCCAAAATCTTCTTAAATGCTAATTAGATTTCAAGGAATCATATAATCTTCGTGGATGTTGGTATCTAACCACATATACAACATTGATCATCCATGCAGATTGGATAATTTACAATCCCTTCTTAGATCTTTCTATCACGAAAAAAGTAGGCTTGCTATATTGATGTACAGGTATTAATCTATCCATTTTAATTAGAGTATTCACTTACTTTATGTTAGTTAAATATATGTTTCTTTCTTCACGACGAAACATTTGTCTCTCCCTTTTGAAACTTCAAAATGAGGTTATTATTTCATCAATTTGAGCTTGCATTTTTCCCCTTCAAATTTTGAATAAGTCATCACACAATTATTTTAATACGATTATTATTATATCATTTAAAAAAGTTCGTATCAATTTACAAGGGATACACATGCGAGGCACGTGTCCAAAGACTAGTTTTTTTAAAATATATTGTATATGAAACCCGATCACCTCTATTCTTTTGGAGCAAATAGTAGCTTCCACTTTGCTTCCACTTTTTGCTTGTACTCTGACATTAACCTACGGCCCATTTTATTGAAAAATGCTTACGATTTGAGCAACCCTATTTGTCTGCCATCTAATTTTAAATGTAGGCATAACTTTTTTTCCATTTCATGAATGTCGGTTTAACTTTAGCTTAATACATGAATTGACACATTTAGTTGCGCAGTTCTATAAATAGCATCTTAGTTTCATAAGCAAACCCTTATATTTGGTCAAAATAATACATGGATTAAATATATTCTTGTAGTTTAAAAAAGGGATAATACACAAGTTACCCCCTAAACTTGTCCCAAAAAGCCTAATACACACTCAAACTTTACGGGTATTTTTTTACCCCCTTAAACATGTTCGAAGTGTATTTATTTCCTCCCTTAACAACCCTGTCCCAGTTATATGAAAACAAGTGTCAAACACGCGCCCTTTAGTCTTGCCACGTATTAATTGATATAGATTATTTTTTTTACCGCAAATATTTCTATTACACAATTTACCTAGTTAAATCAAAATATTTTACACACCCCTCATTCCATATATTAGTAACCTAAAAAGATGAAAACCTAAACCTAAAAGTCGCCCTTTGATTTATGCCAAATTAGAAGTAATAAATCAAATGAATCTTCAATTCTATATTGCTTTGCAGTGGGTAATGTAATCTAACCCCAAATTCATCTAATTTTTAAGTGTTTTAAAGAAATCATCGTAAATCGATCTTCAACCATAGTTCGTGATTTATCCAATTTTTCTGCAATTCGAGGATATTGTGGAGTAAAATTTGAAGTTTCTACACTATTTAGTCATCTCCAATAGTAAAAGGTTAGATTTTGTTTATTCTTGTTTAACTTCGCCGCATTTCTGTCCATTATCCAAGTCCTTTTGTTTATTTATTTAACTCGCTTTGTCGTATCGAATTTTTTTTGACTAATTTGTAATGTATCTCTGATTTCAGCTTGTAAAATAGCTTTTCAACTAGTGTCTTTGAGGTTTTTCCATGGAAGGGTTCTACAATAAGGGCCAGGTAACTTTTATGTAGGAGGGACTGTTACTGAATATATAGACAGAGATATTGATATGCTCTCCTACTTTGAGCTGACAGATTATGTTAAAGAATTAGGATATGACTATCAATCATGTTGCATTTATGTGAGACCACCTAACAATGTTAGTTTGGTAGAAATTAAATGTGATAAGGACATTATAATTATTTGTCAATGTTTGAGTACTGGTGATATTTTGGAAGTATTTGTGTCCCACATGTTGCAAAAATCTTTGGTGGCCCCTCCACCATTATATTATTCAAGCCATGTGCTAGGTGGGAAAAGTGGTGTATTTTTTGATAAAGAGGATGGTCAAGGGCTTGGTAGTAGTGAAGGTTTAGGGTTTGAAGAGTCTGAAACACTTCAACCAAATAATTCTGAGGCTGTTGTGGAGGTTGAAACTTTTCAACCACTAATTGCAGCAAGTGTTGAGCAATTCATTCATGAAGATAGCAGTTGCCCTGATAGTAGTGATAGTAGTGACTCTAACCATGCAGAGCTATTTAAAGAAGGAGAGGCAGATTATGGTAGCAATGTACATGAGGAATATAGAACTTTTAGGGAGGAAAGGAGGTCTGTGAAGAGAAGGAAGAGGAAAGACAGAGCTACTTTACCTGAACATGTTGTATTAGGTAAAAAGGGTCTGGATGTGGGATTTGATGAGTTTGCAGCTAGGAAAAAACAAAGTTCGAAGGGTAAGATAGTTGGTGATGAGCCATTTTATCCTTCGGATGAAGCCGCTAGTTTTGAAACAGATTCAGACATGGAAGCTGATGATGATTGTGTATGAGAGGTTCAAAAGAATGTTAGAGCAAAACGAAAACTCAGTAAAAGAGTTATTTTTTATAAAAGATGCCAGACAATAGTTTGGCAAACTGGCCTTGATTTTGAAAGTGTTCAGCAGTTCAGAGAAGCTTTGACTAAGTATGCAATTGATGAACAGGTTCCAGTTGAAAAGTATGTTAATGAAAAAAAAAGTGAGGGTGAGATGTATTAAAGGTTGTCCATGGCTGCTCTTTGCTAGTTATGATTCTAGGACTAAGGATTTTGTGGTGAAGAACTATAAGCCCGTTCACAAATGTGGTTTCACAAACAGGAACAAGCTCTGCAATTCAAAATTTTTAGCCAAGCACTATAAGAGGAGAATTTATCAACAACCTTATATTAGAATTTCAGAGTTTCAAGAGTTCATTAAGGAAGAGTTAGATTTGTATGTTGGTAGGTCTGTTGCAAGAAGAGCTAGGAACATAGTTCTAAAACAAATTATGGGTGATCATATTGCGGAGTTTGGTAGGATCTTTGATTACAAAGATGAGTTATTGAGATCTAGTCCTGGTAGTACCTGTGTTGTGAAGATTAGTGAAGAAACTTTTGAAGGAGGGAAGAAACAATTCCAAGCATTTTACATATGCTTTGCTGCCTTGAAAAAGGCATTTTGTCTGGTTGTAGAAAATGTATAGGCTTGGATGGTTGCTTCTTAAAAGGGATTTCTCAAGGCCAGTTACTCACAGCTGTTTGCAAGGATGGAAATAATCAAATGCTACCGGTGGCTTGGGCAGTTGTTGAATACGAAAATCAGCACACATGGAGGTGGTTTGTAAACATTTTAAAGGCTAACCTTGAGCTTGGAGATGAAAAAGATCTTACCATTATTACAGATATGCAAAAGGTAAAATTTATTTATTTGCTTTTATTTTATTTTTTTATCAAGTATCATATAGGACTAATATGTTGTTTATTTTTAGGGTCTTTATAATGCTAGACACATCTTAGCTAACTGGTCCAAGAAGTGGAATGGAGTTGAGATAAGAAATGTCTTCTGGAGGTGTGCAAGAAACACTTTTGAAGTGGAGTTGACACATACTGAAGGAACCGCTCTGTTCTTGATTAAATGAGTGATTTGGAATTGAGAATTTACTTCTATTACTGTCATAGTCCCCTACAAACTTAATACATAAAACTTCCTTTTAAAGCACATTGTATTTGTAAATTTCATCCATTATTTTGTCCAAGTATATCTTGTGCAAGAATTGACAAAAGTTGGAATATAAGAGTACATCTACGCTAAGCTAAAATATAGTTCTAGCTTCACCATGGTTTATTTAGTTCAACAAAAGATGCACCTAACTACATCAAAGATACTACACCAACATAACAACCTAGTATATAGATATTAAGTGAGAGAAGATCTAAACCAACATGGTTCATTACACCAAGAGCCTATGGCAACTTGGTTACATCTTTTTTCAAATGCATCACTTGAAACCTTGAACTTAATCCCAAAATAATAAAACAAATAATGATAAGCCAAAGTAAGTTCTCCCTAAACTCGGACCTTTTCAATTTGCTCTTCCATTTGTTGTCTTTTTCTTTCATCCTCCCAATCTCAATTTGTAGTTTCTCCACTTGCAATTCTACCCTGTTTTCCACTTGTTTAGTTGCCCTGGGCTTATCCATTTTTTCATAAACTTCCAATCTTCTCTCAAGTTCCTTAATTTTGTCGGTTAGTATGGGAACAGTAAATTTGGATCTTGGATCAATTTCTTCATCTCTCCAACGCCAAAAATCGCAAGAAGTGCGATGCTACAATGAATACAACAAGAAAACGATCAACTTTAATTTTTGACTTCTTTAACGAAGTAATTTCTTCAAAATAATTTCAATTACCCCATAGTATGGACAAACCCAATATCTTCTCCCAGGGTTCTTTTCAGTCCAAGCTTTCATCGACGGCACCAAAAAACCATGGTTGCATCTAACTTCTTCATTCAACATTGGGTCTTCCTCATCCATACAAAGCTTAGTGAAGTTAATTGAAGGCATGTTTTGCTAGTCCAAATGTCTGTTATTTATCATAAAGAATTACTAAACCAAAAAAAAAAAGTTAATGAGTAGAACTCTTTAATCAAGATGAAAGTTTAGAAAAAGAAAAGAAGACTGCAAAATATGACCCACCTTACAAGCTTTACCTACATTGATTCGCTTCAAAGATCCAATCTTTGCTTTGACTTGCACTTGATTCGACTGAATTTAGGATTTTGGGTTGCAAAAATAAGGATCGGGTTTTAGGGCTTGAAATCATGTAGTAGTTGGGTGTATATTAATATATAAGGTTTAAAGTATTTTTTCTTGAATTTTTTTATTATTTTCGGCCTTCTAAAATGGGGTAAGACGCATCATTTAAAAGTTGGGATCACGCGCTTGGGACAGGATGTTAAGGGGGGTAATAAATACACTTCCAACATGTTTAAGGGGGGTAAAAAACACCCGTAAAGTTTGAGTATGTATTAGGCTTTTTGGGACAAGTTTAGGGGGTAACTTGTATATTATCCCGTTTAAAGAATATATTGATTCAATATGTTCGTCAAATATGCACATATGACTTGTATGAAGTAAGATAGGGATAAATATGGAGTAGATAAAAGTTCTTTTTCTTTTTCTCTTTCCTCAATTACAGGCAGGTTAGATTATAAGCAAAACGTGAAGTCATGATTCTTCCACTACATTA
The DNA here is from genome assembly GCA_029990575.1 of Petunia axillaris subsp. axillaris. Taxonomy (NCBI): domain Eukaryota; kingdom Viridiplantae; phylum Streptophyta; class Magnoliopsida; order Solanales; family Solanaceae; genus Petunia; species Petunia axillaris. The sequence goes on from JARKNS010000003.1 coordinate 164,257,004, forward strand.
GGTATTTATGTACATATTTGTCAAAATATGTCTAATATGTTGTTTGGGAACTCACACTATAAAAACTTGAATGGTTCACTTGTCAGGCGTTGATTCACTTACACATAGGAGCACAGATTGAGACTCACTTAAATACTCCTCTAATATCATATTATTGAGTGTTAAAGATTGACAATTTATTGCCAGTTTGTTATTTAGAACAACTAACAAAAATAAACAATTGCAAATAAAATGACATATGTCTAAAAATGAAAGATTAACCAAACAACTACATTACTTACTCACATAAGATGTCAATTTATGATGTCTTAAGTTAAAATTCTCCCTTATGTCTGTGAATAAATTTTATATTGTCCTTCAAGCATCACTTTATGCACTTATCATCTTTTAGCTTTTCAAATTTGAATAGATATATTCTAACTAAATATAAAATACAAATGGAAAAATAAAGTAACTATACTCTCACATGAATGTCCTCTGATGACACGACCCGAAATTCGGTTAGGCCGTACGGTCACTCGACATCCTCCCCTAGACCCGTCGGGCGAACCCTTACCAATTAAATTAAGAAAATAAACGTAACAATTCATAAATAAGGACAAGACATAAAAAAAATACAAAGATACTGATACCTCTAAGTTGTACAAAAGAAATTACAGCTGACTACCCAATATACTAGGTTTAGGGCTATCCAGACTAGACATCTAAGAGTACAAAAGAAGACAAATACCTCCTGAAGGGAGCAAAATGCAACTGAAATAACAACCAATAAACTGGTGGCCATCCGGAATAAAAGCTGGCTCACCCTGACAGCTGAAGTCGTCTTTGCTCCTTTACAACGTGGCGAACTCAATCCTGGAGCGAACCTGCCGAAACGAAATAGATAGACAAGAAACAAACAACAAACAAGGGTGAGTCAAAAGGACTCAATAAGTGGGGCAGACTAGCCACCTCAAAGAATAGGATGGCTAGCCAGGGAGAAAAGAAACAGATAAACCAAATTCCTCTTATTTACATTATGAAAAGGCAGAGCCAGATAATAACTAGAAATATGTATGGAATCACAAACTCATTAACAACCAGGAACGTAAGATAGCCAGAACATATCGGTATCCCGAACATATCAACAATCAGAAATACATCATACCGTCGCGGTGTTCAACCCGATCCATACATTTCTACCGTTACAGCGTGCAACCCGATCCATATATTTATACCGTTGTGGCGTGCAACCCGATCCATATATTTATATTGTTCCGGCGTGCAGCTCGATCCACATATTTATACCGTTGCGGCGGGCAACCCGATCCCCGCAACCCAGAATAGGAGCCAGAAATATATATGCAAACTGAGATATGTCCACAACATGGTGTACATACCGCATACATAAAACACAACACAATACACACAATAGTCAGTATGCGGTGCAATGAGATGGGATGAATGCGGTATGATGCAATGCAGTTACATCTGCCTGATACCTATCTCCGGCGCGGGACTCTCATCGTCTACCAGGAGATATATGCAATAATGACCCTTCGCCGGTGCGGGACTTCCATCGCCAACCGGAAAGTATATGCAATAATGACCCTTCGCCGGTGCGGGACTCTAGTATATGCAAGAATGACCCTTCGCCGGTGCGGGACTCTAGTATATGCAATAATGACCCTTCGCCGGTGCGGGACTCTCATCGCCAACCGGGAAGTATATGCAATGCTCAAAACTAGAGTGCAATACTCATATGTTCAATGCAATACCAACAACAGGCCATAACATATAATATACAATGTAAATTCAAAGCTAAGGCGTAATGAGTACGCCTATCGGCAGCTACACACGTAAGGAAACACGTGGTAGAAAATCCACGAGGCCAAGGGCCTCCAAAGAAATAGATACAAACACTTACCTTGTTACAAAGTTAGTACATCAGCTCAATAACCGCTTTTCCTTTGGTTCCATTGCCAAACGATCCCACTCTATTCAATAAGCAGAAAAATATATCAAATTAGGCTAAAGGCTTCATTCCTCACATCTTAGGGCAATCTGGTTAGGAACCTGATACCCTATTCGCATACGCAATACGCAGGCCAGGCCTATATACAGGGTTTAAGGCCACATAACCAAACCCCAAATACATTACATTTATAAGTTGCTCATAACTTACTTAGTACGAATATATAATCAATTTCATTATCGGGGTCCCATTTGACCCTTTAAACTATCAATTTACGTCATTAGGGCGATGTCTAATATCCCTATTTTTACCGTAAAAATATATTCAAACATACATAATAAACTCAAATAATATATTAAGATCATTACCTGAATGTTTCGGGATAAAAATTCTACTATTTTCCCGGCTCTTTTCTCATTTTCTGGCATTTTTCCACTGCGTGTTTTCCATTTTATGTTTCTGTGTATGTATGTACGTATGTTTCTGTTGTCCAAATTGATTAGGGGGATATATATCCCCCACCGCCTAACTTCATTTTAACGTTTTGTCATTTTTTTTCTTTTAAAATTCGCTACTACGATAAAAATTAAAACGGTACCCTACGATATTCGAAATAATTCCAACTTTTGCATACAAGTTATATAAAATATATGTAACATACTCGCAAAGGAGGATCTCAAATTGGACTCCCGAAACTCAAGATGCGAATTTAAATAGAAAAAGTCAAATTATTTAACTTTCGGCATTTTAGCGGAAACTAGCCGAACAATATCGAAATTCACTTTCGAAAAATCACAAAAGTCACAAATAATTATTCGAACCTAATGACGCTTTCGGATTTCGAATCAGAGCTCATTCGCCAATACCGAGCTCGTAAATCTCTTTTTAATATTTATCGACGATAAAAACTTAAACCTTCTTCCGATGCCTGCCAAACGAATTCTGATTTAGCTCAAATTTCACAGACAGGTCCTAATGGACCTTACGAATATTTTAAAATTATCGGCACGCCAATCGAAGTCCTATCTTCCGAAACGACTAACCGAGGTCGTTTCATTCTCCTCCACTTAAACTCTCGTTCGTCCTCGAACGAGCCTAAGTCCAAAGCAAGATTCACGTAGATAACAACAGAACTTGCACGACCTTCATGAGCTACTCCACGGGCATTATTTCCTGATTACAGGATCAGAATTATAACACGCATATTGAACTCTTGGATAAAAACATAGCTGGATAATATGATAACATCATTGCCCAACTTATTCAAACTAAGCTGACCCTTTCTCGATCATGAGAGAAGAGTTCTATATTTTCGAAATGAAGATACACGCAACTCTTGATGGGCTAACATGATTCCACCAACGAATCACCTCATCGACATACTTCCGATATAGAACAGGATGATGAAACAAAGAATTAGCTTACGCTTCAGCAACGCCTTAGAGATTTAATATTATGATTCGGTATCAATTGGAGGAAGACTCCTCCACTTAGAGCATTAATTCATACCGCTAACTTGAATAGAAATAGTCATCCTCGCACAGTCTACCGGACTAAGGAAGACATAGCTAAAAATAGAATGCGGCTCAGACCGGAGCTACCAAATTACCCTCTCGAGTTTCCAAACGACTGCAACTCCCGAGTTCACAACTCTATATATTTGTCATAAGCACTACCGCCTGATGGATCAAATCAGAGATCAAATGATGCCCCTCATTACCTTTAGTAGTCCTAAACACAACTATGCGCTTACCCAGCTACCTTGACACGCACTCTGGCTCCACACAGGGAACATCATAAGAGGCTACTGACCGCCTAAGCTCACCAGTGCCGAATAAAGAAGAGATGGTAATGGACTGAGGATAGAAATAATTAGAGCTTCAGGAAACTCATCTTTTTATTTGCTTGGCTCCCAGAGCTACACTATTTCCGAGTCAGGCTAACCAAAGAATCGCAATTGAAGAGATAGACATTAAATAAGCTTTATGGAATGACATCTATGCCAATTTAACCTCTCAATAAGAAGGAAACGCTGACAATTTACCAGAAAACCCTTTTATAACCCAGATGAGCTCATAGGATAATATGACTTTACTAGCGTTTTGAACCAAGAGAAGATACGTAGATCGAATATTACTTACTGATCACTTTGCACCGGAAGAAATAATATCACTTTCTGATGGTGACGAATAAGAATCCTATCCTCCTACCAACACGGAATTCCGAGAAGAGAGGTATACTAATTTGACTTAATAATAAAAGCTGGCACGATAAGATGCCAAGCAGACAATACCGACACTGACTGTAAAATCTCTCATATTTAGACCAGATAAAATGGTAGGGTTGCACAAATGCCCTGAATAAATCATACCAGAAGCTTGCCCCTCTACTGCAACCGATTCTTAATAGAAATAATAAGGAAACCATGGAAACATGATATGACAAACCATTTCCAAATCGATCGGAAGAATCAAATCTTACTCACATTTAAGAGAGGAAGAAATCTCAGGGTCCACTATATCGGATACCTCAGCATCCTGCCAAACTAGGAGTTCATAGAACTGCCTCTGCAGCTGAGCTGAGCCACTACCCTGACAATCACTTTATGAAGAACCACTGCCACCGCACTCTCAACCTCTACTGGATGGTGGGATTTCTTTTGCTGATTGAGACCTAAATGAAATCGCCTGCAACTGTGCAAGTTTCTGATGACAAGAGAAAGGACGACTGCCTACTCGCCGGAGTAAGGGAGAACTCCACCAAAGATGACAGGCTCGCGACAATGATAACACCTTTTTAGTGAAAATGGAAGCTGGAAAAATTGTTAATAGCTGCAAAGAAAAGACTGAATCTGATCTTGACGAGCTACTGGCGCACTCTAAAAATCACATGACACAAACTGAGATAACTTGGAAGGTGACCTCCAAAAATAATCAGAACTCTTACCTCCAAATGAGGTACCATGGTTACCCACTAGGGGCCACGGGATCTCTTGCTCTCCCGCTCTAACTTATGGTATGCCTCGTACCTTCGGGTAATATCAACAACAACATCAAATGAAATCCCGACCTCAATCTCTCGAGCCATCTGGGATCTCAAGAAAAAAGAAAGGTCATCAATAAATCTTTGAATCTCTCGAAAGGCTCATGGACTGGTTCTAACGCATATTCAGCCATTCTATAGAATTCAATCTCATATTCTGAAGTACGAACAGACTAACCGACAGGATACCCTATCCAATCCACTCGAACTGGCAACACTTTTCATCTCGCCCGCTACTCGAAAGGAACTTTTCCATGAATCTAGAAGAAAAATCGAACCAAGTTAGCTAATAAGAGAGCGGCCCACCAATCCAAGGCTGGACACTGAAATCGGAAAGCAGAATAATCAACACCATATCGCTCGATATAATTAAGAGCCTGAAGGATACGCTGACATCATTGTATTTTAAAAAAAATCGCGAAGTTTATCTGATGCATTGCTTAAGAATATCAGAAGGTTCAACCGCGTAAAATAATGCAACCTCTTCGGACACTCGGACCGAACTGATACCTCGGCTGGCTAACCAGCCAAAACAACTGGAGGCACAATACATGCTGCCTCCGAAACATACTTTACTGCGGCAATATTAAGAACTGGAATAGGAGCTCCCTGAAATCGAACGTCTACACATGCGGCAACCTGATAGGCTGGCCAGCGAATAATAGGTTGTTACGGTATCTGCGTCGCCAAGATTCTCATAAAAGCATCGTACAGAGCCAAGGGGACTACAAGGCCCTGCTCCCTTGCCCATCGCGAGCTCGTACAGCTGGGGCCTGCGCAACTGGATCGTCAACACGATCCACAACTCTCGGGGGTTGAGTAGCCCTAGCCTCAAGCTAGACTACTTCGTCCTGAACTCCTACCATATGCCGATTTGTCGCACGAAGGTTCACCATTACCACGAAGGAATTAATGAAAATACTTTTGCATCCTAGACCGACGCGCGATCAGAAAAGAAGGAAGTGAGACTTCCTAAATGCTATCATAGCCTCTCGTAGATAAGTACGGACGTCTACGTACCCATCAGCGAGACTCTACTAGACACTGCCTTAGTCTGGATAGACACTAGACTGGGCTCTCATACCAACTGACACGACCCGGAATCCGGTTAGGCCGTGCGGGCACCCGACATCCTCCCCTAGACCCGTCGGGCGAACCCTTACCAATTAAATTAAGAAAATAAATATAAAAATTCATAAATAAGAACAAGACATAAAAAAAACACAGAGATACTGATACCTCTAAGCTGTACAAAAGAAATTACAGCTGACTACCCAATATACTAGGTTTAGGGCTATCCAGACTAGATATCTAAGAGTACAAAACAAGACAAATACCTCCTGAAGGGAGCAAAATGCAACTGAAATAACAACCAATAAACTGGTGGCCATCCGGAATAAAAGCTGGCTCACCCTGACAGCTGAAGTCGTCTTTGCTCCTTTACAACGTGGCGAACTCAATCCTGGAGCGAACCTGCCGAAACGAAATAGATAGACAAGAAACAAACAACAAACAAGGGTGAGTCAAAAGGACTCAATAAGTGGGGCAGACTAGCCACCTCAAAGAATAGGATGGCTAGCCAGGGAGAAAAGAAACAGATAAACCAAATTCCTCTTATTTACATTATGAAAAGGCAGAGCCAGATAATAACTAGAAATATGTATGGAATCACAAACTCATTAACAACCAGGAACGTAAGATAGCCAGAACATATCGGTATCCCGAACATATCAACAATCAGAAATACATCATACCGCCGCGGTGTTCAACCAGATCCATACATTTATACCGTTACAGCGTGCAACCCGATCCATATATTTATACCGTTGCGGCGTGCAACCCGATCCATATATTTATATTGTTCCGGCGTGCAACCCGATCCATATATTTATACCGTTGCAGCGGGCAACCCGATCCCCGCAACCCAGAATACGAGCCAGAAATATATAGGCAAACTGAGATATGTCCACAATATGGTGTACATACCGCATACATAAAACTCAATACAATATACACAATAGTCAGTATGCGGTGCAATGAGATGGGATGAATGCGGTATGATGCAATGCAGTCACATCTGCCTGATACCTATCTCCGGCGCGGGACTCTCATCATCTACCAGGAGATATATGCAATAATGACCCTTCGCCGGTGCGGGACTCCCATCGCAAACCGGGAAGTATATGCAATAATGACCCTTCACCGGTGCGGGACTCTCATCACCAACCGGGAAGTATATGCAATAATGACCCTTCACCGGTGCGGGACTCTCATCGCCAACCGGGAATTATATGCAATAATGACCCTTCGCCGGTGCGGGACTCTCATCGCCAACCGGGAAGTATATGCAATAATGACCCTTCGCCTGTACGGGACTCTCATCGCCAACCGGGAAGTATATGCAATAATGACCCTTCGCCGGTGCGGGACTCTCATCGCCAACCGGGAAGTATATGCAATGCTCAAAACTAGAGTGCAATACTCATATGTTCAATGCAATACCAACAACAGGCCATAACATATAATATACAATGTAAATTCAAAGCTAAGGCGTAATGAGTACGCCTATCGGCAGCTACACACGTAAGGAAACACGTGGTAGAAAATCCACGAGGCCAAGGGCCTCCAAAGAAATAGATACAAACACTTACCTTGTTACAAAGTTAGTACATCAGCTCAATAACCGCTTTTCCTTTGGTTCCATTGCCAAACGATCCCACTCTATTCAATAAGCAGAAAAATATATCAAATTAGGCTAAATGCTTCATTCCTCACATCTTAGGGCAATCTGGTTAGGAACCTGATACCCTATTCGCATACGCAATACGCAGGCCAGGCCTATATACAGGGTTTAAGGCCACATAACCAAACCCCAAATACATTACATTTATAAGTTGCTCATAACTTACTTAGTACGAATATATAATCAATTTCATTATCGGGGTCCCATTTGACCCTTTAAACTATCAATTTACGTCATTAGGGCGATGTCTAATATCCCTATTTTTACCGTAAAAATATATTCAAACATACATAATAAACTCAAATAATATATTAAGATCATTACCTGAATGTTTCGGGATAAAAATTCTACTATTTTCCCGGCTCTTTTCTCATTTTCTGGCATTTTTCCACTGCGTGTTTTCCATTTTATGTTTCTGTGTATATATGTACGTATGTTTCTGTTGTCCACATTGATTAGGGGGATATATATCCCCACCCGCCTAACTTCATTTTAACGTTTTGTCATTTTTTTTCTTTTAAAATTCGCTACTACGATAAAAATTAAAACGGTACCCTACGATATTCGAAATAATCCCAACTTTTGCATACAAGTTATATAAAATATATGTAACATACTCGCAAAGGCGGATCTCAAATTGGACTCCCGAAACTCAAGATGCGAATTTAAATAGAAAAAGTCAAATTATTTAACTTTCGGCATTTTAGCGGAAACTAGCCGAACAATATCGAAATTCACTTTCGAAAAATCACAAAAGTCACAAATAATCATTCGAACCTAATGACGCTTTTGGATTTCGAATCAGAGCTCATTCGCCAATACCGAGCTCGTAAATCTCTTTTTAATATTTATCGACGATAAAAACTTAAACCTTCTTCCGATGCCTGCCAAACGAAGTCTGATTTAGCTCAAATTTCACAGACAGGTCCTAATGGACCTTACGAATATTTTAAAATTATCGGCACGCCAATCGAAGTCCTATCTTCCGAAACGACTAACCGAGGTCATTTCACCTGACATTTGTAAAGACAAATTCACCATTGGCTTCTTCCCAAATGTTTATTTTTTTGAAAAATGAAATTAAGAAACTATCTGAACAGTCAAATATGGTCTTTCTCATCGAACTTAATGGAATCTTTTTTCTAAAATAACCATCACATATTTTTACTTTTTCGTGAAGTTTGTATTTACCTCAGCATGACCACAATCGTCCTCTTGAAAAACAATAGAAGGCAATAACCAAATGACATGTTAAGACAACACAAGATTATTAAAATAATATTGGTACTGGTGGATAATTCATTGTCCCTCTCCTCGCAATTTTTGAAGTACACACTTATGTGTAGGGCGTTCTGCTTCTAAAGCATACTTCTTTGTTATTGTTGTTAGACACTTGTATGTAATGTTATGCTTATTGTTGTTATTATCAGACCAACTATTGCAACAATAGAAGTAGATTATGTTAAAGCTAAGGCAACGAATTGAAAAAAAAAATAGCTTAGGGATATACCACCTTAACAACATAGTTTATGTAGTTTACAATGGGTGATGGAGTAAGGAGATTATGTTTCATTAAGAAGGCAAAAGAGAATGAACCCTGAATGTGTGATACTATACTATAAAAATACACTACTAATTGTATGAATTAAACTCATAAAATCAATTGGAGGAAGACTCCTCCACTTAGAGCATTAATTCATACCGCTAAAGGCTTCATTCCTTACATCTTAGGGCAATCTGGTTAGGAACCTGATACCCTATTCGCATACGCAATACGCAGGCCAGGCCTATATACGGGGTTTATGGCCACATAACCAAACCCCAAATACATTATATTTATAAGTTGCTCATCACTCACTGAGTACGAATATATAATCAATTTCATTATCGGGGTCCCATTTGACCCTTTAAACTATCAATTTACGTCATTAGGGCGATGTCTAATATCCCTATTTTTACCGTAAAAATATATTCAAACATACGTAATAAACTCAAATAATATATTAAGATCATTACCTGAATGTTTCGGGATAAAAATTCTACTATTTTTCCGGCTCTTTTCTCATTTTCTGGCATTTTTCCACTGCGTGTTTTCCATTTTATGTTTCTGTGTATATATGTACGTATGTTTCTGTTGTCCAAATTGATTAGGGGGATATATATCCCCCACCGCCTAACTTCATTTTAACGTTTTGTCATTTTTTTTTTCTTTTAAAATTCGCTACTACGATAAAAATTAAAACGGTACCCTACGATATTCGAACTAATCCCAACTTTTGCATACAAGTTATATAAAATATATGTAACATACTCGCAAAGGCGGATCTCAAATTGGACTCCCGAAACTCAAGATGCGAATTTAAATAGAAAAAGTCAAATTATTTAACTTTCGGCATTTTAGCGGAAACTAGCCGAACAATATCGAAATTCACTTTCGAAAAATCACAAAAGTCACAAATAATCATTCGAACCTAATGACGCTTTCGGATTTCGAATCAGAGCTCATTCGCCAGTACCGAGCTCGTAAATCTCTTTTTAATATTTATCGACGATAAAAACTGAAATCTTCTTCCAATGCCTGCCAAACGAAGTCTGATTTAGCTCAAATTTCACAGACATGTCCTAATGGACCTTACGAATATTTTAAAATTATCGGCACGCCAATCGAAGTCCTATATTCCGAAACGACTAACCGAGGTCGTTTCACCTGACATTTGTAAAGACAAATTCACCATTGGCTTCTTCCCAAATGTTTATTTTTTTGAAAAATGAAATTAAGAAACTATCTGAACAGTCAAATATGGTCTTTCTCATCGAACTTAATGGAATCTTTTTTCTAAAATAACCATCACATATTTTTACTTTTTCGTGAAGTTTGTATTTACCTCAGCATGACCACAATCGTCCTCTTGAAAAACAATAGAAGGCAATAACCAAATGACATGTTAAGACAACACAAGATTATTAAAATAATATTGGTACTGGTGGATAATTCATTGTCCCTCTCCTCGCAATTTTTGAAGTACACACTTATGTGTAGGGCGTTCTGCTTCTAAAGCATACTTCTTTGTTATTGTTGTTAGACATTTGTATGTAATGTTATGCTTATTGTTGTTATTATCAGACCAACTATTGCGACAATAGAAGTAGATTATGTTAAAGCTAAGGCAACGAATTGAAAAAAAAAAATAGCTTAGGGATATACCACCTTAACAACATAGTTTATGTAGTTTGCAATTGGTGATGGAGTAAGGAGATTATGTTTCATTAAGAAGGCAAAAGAGAATGAACCCCGAATGTGTGATACTATACTATAAAAATACACTACTAATTGTATGAATTAAACTCATAAAAACTGAATTACTGGCTTAAATATGTGTTAGTATGTTGATAGATGATGTACTTAACATGACCCAAATTTCGACTAGGCCGTGCGGGCACCGGACATCGTCCCCTAGACCTATCGGACGAACCCTTTTGAATAGAATTCACAAAAATTAACGTAAAATCAACTTTTAGATAAGAAATAAGACCTAAAGAGACACAAACATAGCTATAAATAAGCTGTACAAAGAAGTTACAGCTGACTACCCAACATATTAGGTTTAGGGCTATCTGGAGTAGACATCTAAAAGTATAAAAGAATACGTAGGACTCCTGAAGGGAGCAAAATACAACTGAAATAATAAACATAAAACTGGTGGCCATCCAGAATAAAAACTGGCTCACCCTGACAGCTGAAGTCGTCTTCGCTCCTTAACAACGTGGCGAACTCAATCCTGGAGCGAACATGCCGAAACGAAATAAATGGATAAGAAACAATAACAAACAAGGGTGAGTCAATAGGACTCAATAAGTGAGGCAGACTAGCCACCTCAAAGAATAGGATAGCTAGCCAGGGAGAAGAGAAGCAGATAAACCAAATTCCTCTTATTTAAATTATAAAAAGACAGAGCCAGATAATAACTGAAAACATGTATTGAACTATAAACTCATAAACAACCAAGAACATAAGATAGATAGAACATATAGGTATCCCAAACATATCAACAATCAAAAATACATCTTATTATATGTAAATATTGTTGAGGCGTGCAACCCGATCCATATGTTTATAATATTGCGGCGTGCAACCCGATCCATATGTTTATGCCGTTGCAGCGTGCAACACGATCCATATATTTATGCCGTTGCGGCGTGCAACCCGATCCATATAACTAAAGCATATAAACCAATTAAGGGCACAAAATAACTAGAAACATATAGGCAACTAAAATATGTCCACAATATGGTATAAATACAACACACACAAAATACAATACAATAGTCACACAATAGTCGGTATGCGGTGCAATAAAATGGGATGAATGCGATATGATGCAAATCTGTCACATGTGCCTGATACCTATCTCCGGCGCGGGACTCTCATCGATTACCGGGAAGTGTATGCAATGATGACCCTTCACCGGCTCGGGACTCTCATCGATTACCAGGAAGTATATGCAATGATGATAGCCAGAGTACAATGCTCAGATACTCAGTGCAATACCAACAACAGGACTAAACATATAATATACAATATAAATCCAAAGTTAAGGTGTAATGAGTACGCCTATCGGCAGCTACACACGTAAGGAACACGTGGTAGAATATCCACAAGACCAAATGCCTCCAAAGAAATGGATACAAACACTTACCTTATTCCAAAGTACTACTCATCAATCGTTTTATCCTTTTGATTCACTGCCAACGATCCTGCTCGATTCAATAAGCAGAAAAATATATCAAATTAGGCTAAAGGCTTCATTCCTTACGTTTTAGAACAATTCGGGTAGAAACTTGATACCATATTCGCATACGCGATACACAGGCCAGGCCTACGTACAGGGCTCAAAGTCACATAACCAAACTCTAAATAAATTACATTTATGGGTAGCCCATAACTTCCTCAGTACGAATATATAATCAATTCCATTATCAGGGTCCAATTAACACTTTAAACTATTAATTGAACTTATTAAAACGATGTCTAATATCCCAAATTTTTTATCGTAAAAACATATTCAAACACACGTAATAAACTGAAATAATGAATTAACATCATTACCTAGATGTTTCGGGGTGAAAATCCTATTTTTTCTGCTATTTTTTCTTTCCTTTTCCTATTTTCTGATATTTTTTCTCTGTTTACATTTTTGTTTCTGTTCTATTCCTTTTGTTTTGTAAGCTTCATTTCAAAGCTTTAAGGTCTGCCCACCGCCTTTCTTTCTTTTCCTTTTCTTTTTCTTTTTTTTTTTGTTACTTTAATATTTTCTTTTCGTTTTCGTGGCGACAATTAAAACGGAACCGTATGAAATTCGAAATAATCTCAAATTTCGCATACAAGTTATACAAAATATATATAACATACTCGCTAAGGCGGATCTCAAATCGGATTCCCGAAACTCAAGATGCAAATTAAATAGAAAAAGATCAAATTATTAATTTTCGTAACTTTAGCCGAAATCAACCGAACAACCTCGAAATTCACTTTCGAAAGTTCACACAAGTCAAAAGTAATCATACGAACCTAACGGCATTTTCGGATTTTGAATCGGAGCTCATTCGCCTAAATCGAGTTTGAAAATCTCTTTTTAATATTTACCGACAACGGAAACTGAAACCTTCTTCCGATACCTACCAAACGAAGTCTGATTTAGCTCAAATTTTACAGACATGTCCTTATGGACCTTACGAAGATTTTAAAATTATCGGCACGTAAATTGGGGCCCTAATTCTCGAAATGACTACCTAAGGTCGTTTCATTCTCCTCCACTTAGACTCTCGTTCGTCCTCGAACGAGCTTGAGTCTAAAGCATATTCACACAGATAATAAGAGAACTTGCACAACCTTCATAAACTACTCCACAGATATTACCCCAAGATTACAGAATCAGAATTATAATACACACACTGAACTCTCAGAATAAAATATATCTGGATAATATCATAACGTCATTGCCCTGCTTATTCTGAGTAAGCTGATCCTTTCTAGATCACGAGATGAGAGTTCTATATTTTCTAAACAAAGATACATAGAACTCTGGATGGATTAACATGATTCTGCCGACAATCACCTCTTTGATATACTTTTCGATATAGAACAGGTCGATTAAACAAAGAATTAGCCTACGCTTTAGCAACACCTTAGAGATTTAATATTAGCATTCAGTATTGGAGAATGACTCCTCCACTTAGAGCATTAACTCATATAGATAACTTGAATAGAAATAGTCATCCTCGCACAGTCTGCCGGACTAAGACATAGCTAAAAACATAATGTGGCTCAGACCTGAGCTACCAAATTACCCTCTTGAGTTACCAAACAGCTGCAACTCTCGAGTTCACAACTCCATACCTTTTCCATAAGCACCACCGCTTGATAGCTTAATTCACGGGTCAGACGACACTCTCCATTACCCTTAGTAGCCTTGAAACAATATAATGTGCTTACCCGGCTACCTTGACACACACTGTCTCAATACAGGGAACATCACAAGCGGTTACTAACCGCCTAAGCTCACTGAGGATAGGAATAATTAGAGCTTTAAGAAGCTCATCTTCTTATTTGCTTGGCTACCAGAGCTAGACTACTTTCGAGTCATGCTAGCCAAAGAATCGCAATTGAAGAAACAGACATTAAATTAGCTTCATCGAACAACATCCATGCAAATTTAACCTCCCAATAAGAAGGAAACTCTGACAATTTACAAGAAAACCCTTTTATAACCCAGATAAGTTTATGGGATAACATGACTTTACTAGCGTTTTGAACCAAGAGGAGATACGTAGATCGAATATTACTCACTAACCACTTTACATCGGAAGAAACAATGACACTCTCTGATGGTGATGAACTAGAATCCCATCATCCAACCAACACGGAATTCCGAGAAGAGAGGTAAACTAATTTGACATAATAATAGAAGGTGACACGACAAGATGCCAGGCAGACAATAGCGACACTCACTGTCAAATCTCTCATATTTAGACCAAATAAATTAGTAGGATCTCACAAATGCTAGGAATAAATCATACCAGAAGCTTGCCCCTTACCGCAACCAATTCTTAATAGAAATAATATCCAAGAAAACCATGGAAACATGGTAAGATAAACGAAGTCCAGATCGATCGGAAGAATCAAATCTTACTCGCATATAATAGAAGAAGAAATACATGGGTATACTACATCGGATACCTCAGCATCCTGCCAGAACATGGGTGTACTACATCGGATACCTCAGCATCCTGCCAGACTGGCAGTTCATAGAACTGCCTCTGCAATTGAGCTGAGCCACTTCCCTGATAATCACCTTCTGAAGAACTACTGCCACCACGCTCTCGACCTCTACTTGATGGTGGTATTTCTCTGGCTGATTGACATCTAAATAAAATCCTCTGCGACTGTGCAGATGCCTGATGACGAAAGAAAGGACGACTGCCTACTTGCCGGAGTAAGGGAAAACTCCTCAAAGGATAACCAGACTCACGACAATAATAACATTTTTTCGCTGAAAATGGAAGCTGGACAGATTGTTGAAAGCTACAAAGAGAAAGCTGAGTCTAATCTTGATGAACTACTCACTCACTCTGAGAATCACGCTCTACAAGCTGAGATAACATGGCAAGTAACCTCCCAAAATATTCAAAACTCTTACCTCCAAAGGAGGTATGGTGCCCACCAGGGCCGTGGGATCTCTTGTTCTTCTGCTCTAACTTATGGTACGCCTAATACCTCTGAGCAATATCAACAACAACATCAAATGAACTCTCAACCTCAATTTCTCGAGCCATCTAGGATCTCAAGGAAGGAGAAAGGTTACCAATAAATCTTTGAACATTCTCGAAAGGTTCATGGACTAGTTCTAGTGCATATCCAGCTATCATAAAGAACTTAATCTCATATTCTAAAATCCGACAAACTACCATATCCAATCCACCCAAATTGGCGACTCTTTTCATCTCGCTCGCTGCGCGAAGGGAACTTTTTCACGAATCTAGAAGAAAAATCGAACCAAGTTAGCTGATAAGAGAGCAGTTCACCAATTCAAGACTGGACCCTGAAACTGGAAAGTAGAATAATAAACAACATACTGCTTGAGATAACCAACAGCCTGAAGGATATGCTAACATCATTTTATTTTAAAAAATTACACAAGGATTATCTGATGCATGGCTTAAGAATATCAGAAGGTTCAATTGGGTAGAATAATGCAGCCTCTTCAGACACTCGGACCGAGCCATTACTCAGGCTAGCTAACCAGCCAGAATAACTAGAGGCACAATACATGCTCCTCCGGAACATAATTTACTATGGCAATATTAAGAACTAGAATAGGAGCTCCCTGAGATCGAACGTCTCCATCTGCGGCAACCTGATAAGTTGCCTAGCGAATAATAGGCTCTTGCGGTATCTGCATCGCCAAGATTCTCGTAAAAGAATAAACGAGAGCCAAAGGAACCACAAGGCCCTGCTCCATTGCCCATCGCGAGCTCGTACAGCTAGGGCCTGCGCAACTGGATCGTCAGCACGATCCACAACTCTCGGGGCTCGAATAGCTTTAGCCCCAGGCTAGACTACTTCGTCATGAACTCCTACCGTTTGCTGATTTGTCGCACGAGGGTTCACAATTACCACGAAGGAATTAAGGAAAATACTTTTGCATCCTAGACCGACGCACGATCAGGAAAGAAGAAAGTGAAACTTCCTAAATGCCATCATAGCCCCTCGTAGATAAGTACGGACGTCTACGTACCCATCAACGTGACTCTACTAGACACTGTCTTAATCTGAATAGACTCTAAACCGGGCTCTGATACCAACTGACACGACCCAAATTTCGACTAGGCGGTGCGGGCACCCGACATCGTCCCCTAGACCCATCGGGCGAACCTTTCTGAATTGAATTCACAAAAATTAACGTAAAATCAACTTTTAGATAAGAAATAAGACCTAAAGAGACACAAACATAGCTATAAGTAAGATGTACAAAGAAGTTACAGCTGACTACCCAACATATTAAGTTTAGGGCTATCTAGAGTAGACATCTAAGAGTACAAAAGAATAGATACGACTTCCGAAGGGAGCAAAATACAACTGAAATAATAAACATAAAACTGGTGGCCATCCGGAATAAAAGCTTGCTCATCCTGATAGCTGAAGTCGTCTTCGCTCCTTAACAACGTAGCGAACTCAATCCTGGAGCGAGCCTGACGAAACGAAATTAATGGATAAGAAACAACAACAAACAAGGGTGAGTCAATAGGACTCAATAAGTGAGGCAGACTAGCCACCTCAAAGAATAGGATAGCTAGCCAGGGAGAAGAGAAGCAAATAAACCAAATTCCTCTTATTTAAATTATAAAAAGGCAGAGCCAGATAATAACTGGAAACACGTATTGAACCATAAACTCATAAACAACCAGGAACATAAGATAGACAGAACATATCAACAATCAGAAAATACATCTTATTATATGTAAATATTGTTGAGGCGTGCAACCCGATCCATATGTTTATAATGTTGCGGCGTGCAACCCGATCCATATGTTTATACCGTTGCGGCGTACAACCCGATCCATATATTTATACCGTTGCGGAGTACAACCCGATCCATATAACTAAATCATATAAACCATTTAGGGGCACAAAATAGCCAGAAACATATAGGCAACTAAAATATGTCCACAATATGGTATACATACAACATACACAAAATACAACACAATAGTCAGTATGTAGTGCAATGAAATGGGATGAATGCGGTATGATGCAATGTTGTCACATGTGCCTGATACCTATCTCCTGCGCGAGACTCTCATCTACTACCGGGAAGTGTATGCAATGATGACCCTTCACCGGCTCGGGACTCTCATCGATTATCGGGAAGTATATGCAATGATGACCCTCTACTGGCTCGGGACTCTCATCTATTATCGGAAAGTATATGCAATGATGACCCTTCACCAGTTCGGGACTCTTATCGATTACCGGAAAGTGTATGCAATGATGACCCTTCACCGACTCGGGACTCTCATCGATTACCGGGAAGTGTATGCATTGATGACCCTTCACCGGCTCGGGACTCTCATCGATTACCGGGAAGTGTATGCAATGATGACCCTTCACCGACTCGGGACTCTCACCGATTACCGGGAAGTGTATGCAATGATGACCCTTCACCGGCTCGGGACTCTCATCGATTACCGGGAAGTGTATGCAATGATGACCCTTCACCTGCTCGGGACTCTCATCGATTACCGGGAAGTATATACAATGATGATAGCCAGAGTACAATGCTCAGATACTCAATGCAATGCCAACAACATGACATAACATATAATATACAATGTAAATCCAAAGCTAAGGCGTAATGAGTTCGCCTATCGGCAGCTACACACGTAAGGAACACGTGGTAGAATATCCATAAGGCCAAACGCCTCCAAAGAAATGGATACAAACACTTATCTTATTCCAAAGTACTACTCAGCAATCGCTTTATCTTTTTGATTCACTGCTCAACGATCCTGCTCTATTCAATAAGTAGAAAAATATATCAAATTAGGCTAAAGGCTTCATTCCTTACGTTTTAGAACAATTCAGGTAGAAACCTGATACCATATTGCCTATGTACAGGGTTCAAAGTCACATAACCAAACCCTAAATAAATTACATTTATGGGTAGCTCATAACTTCCTGAGTACGAATATATAATCAATTCCATTATCAGGGTCCAATTAACCCTTTAAAGTATTAATTGAACTTAGTAAAACGATGTCTAATATCCCAAATTTTTTATCGTAAAAATATATTCAAACACACGTAATAAACTGAAATAATGAATTAACCTCATTACCTGGATGTTTCGGGTGTGAAAATCCTATTTTTTCTGCTCCTTTTTCTTTCCTTTTCCTATTTTCTGATATTTTTTCTCTGTTTGCATTTTTGTTTCTGTTCTGTTCCTTTTGTTTTCTAAGCTTCATTTCGAAGCTTTAAGGCCTGCCACCGCCTTTCTTTCTTTTCTTTTTCTTTTCCTTTTTTTTTGTTACTTTAATATTCTCTTTTCGTTTTCGTAGCGACAATTAAAACGGAACCGTACGAAATTCGAAATAATCTCAAATTTCGCATACAAGTTATACAAAATATATATAACATACTCGCTAAGGCGGATCTCAAATCGGATTCCCGAAATTCAAGATGCAAATTAAATGGAAAAAGATCAAATTATTAATTTTTGTAACTTTAGCCGAAATCAACCGAACAACCTTGAAATTCACTTCCGAAAGTTCACACAGGTAAAAAATAATCATACGAACCTAACGGTGCTTTCGGATTTTGAATCGGAGCTCATTTGCTAAAATCGAGCTCGAAAATCTCTTTTTAATATTTACCAACAACGGAAACTGAAACCTTCTTCCGATACCTACCAAATGAAGTCTGATTTAGCTCAAATTTTACAGACAGGTCCTAATGAACCTTACGAAGATTTTAAAATTATCGGCACACAAATTAGGGCCCTAATTCCCGAAACGACTACCTAAGGTCGTTTCAATACTACTGACTATTGATTTATTTCCAAAGTTCTGAAAGAAGTCAATAAATGACATGGAGGTGGAAAAACAGTAAGAAAAATGTCAATTATGAAAAGAAAATTTGTGATAAAGGTCCAAAATTTGATCCACTTTTGCTCATGTCACGTGATAACAAACAACAACAACACACCAATCTCAAACAAGCATGCATCACATTAAAGTATGTTATATTTATTATCCATGTTTATTAACCATCAACCAGTAACAACAATAACATACCGGTATGATCCCACAAGTAGAATATGAAGAGGATGAGATATACGTTGATCTTATCCCCACCTCGAGTGAAATAAAGAAGCATCCAAACCAATAAATAAACTAAAAAAAAATTAAAAAAATACGTTATTGATATATCAATACGTTATTAGTAAATATACAAAATACTGTATCAGAATCAGTAGCAAAAATTAATAATATTATCGAACTGATATACATATATCATTATGCTTATCAATATCGGTTTAAGAATAGATACCGGTTCGATTTTGCACAAATCATAAATGTAGTCTTGCTTGGTAATGAGTCGGTCCCTCCCCTACACCCCAGTCGCTTTTCATTTTGTTAGAAACTCCCTTTTTCTTTCACTTGCGACATATTCCAAACGAATAATTCCTTATTCAGCCGATTGCCACCCCACCCACCCACCCACCTCCTTAATTATACTCCCTGCTTGCCACCCCAACTCCCTTTACTTCTTCTTCCATTTTAGTTACGATCTCCTTTTCTACTGATTAATTAAACCCTTCATTTATATTCTTGATCCCTTCTTCTCAACTATTTATTTTTTAGCCTCATATATATAAGTATACACAAAGATGGCGTCAACGGAGGGACTGATGCCAATAACAAGAGCATATTTAGCTTCTTATTATGATAAATATCCATTTACCCCTTTATCTGATGATGTAACTCGTCTTTCTGATCAAATTCATTCATTGTCTAATGATCTCATTAAAGACTCTCCTTTAACCCAAGGTAAAACCTTTTATTTTCTTGAAATTTTACACTATGTGTAATGCTCAGCTGATCTTGTTTTAATTATGTGTATTTTATTCTTATAAAGTTAATAGTAGTGTAGTAAAATCAAGAAGTGGCGGAACTAGGAATTTATACGACGGGATTAAAAAATGTCACACCTTGAATTTGAACGCATGACTAAAAAATGTAATTTTTGAACCCCACTTTGCCATGGCAAGGGGATTCAACAGCTTATATGTTACTACTAAAAAAGATTGCTTTTTTTCCCTATTTACGTATTATAAGGTATCGACGAAGGGAATTTAATTGAAACCCGTTTCTTTAAGCTAGCTTTGACCCCTGCCTACAAGTGTTAATGCAATAGTGTCATAGGGTTTTTGATACATCTTAGGGGAACAGTACATTGTGCGGACCTTAATGGAAATGGGTAAAGAGAGTTTCATGCCCAATGATATAGTGGACATTTAGGAAAAGAATGTAATCATGGGAACCACTTGCTCCTTTGTTTGAGCTGTCTGGAACATTTTCAACAAGGAGTTGACTAAATGATTATTGCCTTATTATTGCTTAATAAGTTGGTTTTTGATTAAGCTATTTGTGTTTCATACTCGAGGTAAAGACCTCTCTATTAAACCTCTCTATATTAGAGCTGTTTTTTCCAGACATTGTTTGGATGCTACAACAAGGTGATGTTTTAAAGAACTTATAATATAACAGAACATGAAATTCGGTTCCAAAAAGACTTGGATGTTATAGTGAAGTGCTGTTAGAGTGATTGTTATATAGAGGTCTGTATGTGGAGATTTCTCTTTCGGAGCATCAGCCTGAGATTGGTGGGGATAAGGTCCGCGTATATCTCACCCTCCCCAGGCCCTACTTGTGGGATAACACTACTTGTGGGATAACACTGAGTATGTTGTTGTTGTTGAGCCCGAGACATTGGTCTGGAACACGAGACCACATAACTGGTCATATTTGGGAGACTTTTGTTTGCATTGAACACCTGCTAAAAACAATTATGCTTGTTCTCATTTTGATTGAGGCAGCCACTTAAACTCTGCATTTGTTTCATGTTAGCCACTGGTGTGGGATTCTTAAGTTGGGTCTCAAATAGGCGAGCATAACTTTGTGGAGGCCATGCACTCTTCTACGGAGCTTATCTCCATGGGAGACCTCTTGAATGCTTGTGCCTTGTTCATTAGAAGTTAAAGTATCCAGATCTATTATCCTCAGATTTCACGACGCAGAGATATAGCTAAGGCATTCCAACAGCATTGAATTCCTTGAAGTGTCTCAAGTGCTCTTAGCTGATACTAAGCATGTCTGAAGATGTGCTAAATTCAGGATTCTCAAGTAGTGTATATTAGCACCTCTGGTATAATGCTACGTGAGACATGGTTTGCAACAATACTCTGATAGAGGTTGCAAGGATAGTGATATTTACAAGAGCTATTCACTTATTGGGATACTTTTGTAGAGAACTTTATTTTGGTCTAGGCTCCTTTCTTTTTGGTATACTCCTTGTATACGGGGTTATTTCCCCCCTTTTTCTATTCATAAAATTATTTACCTTATCAAAAAAAAAAGGCAGTTCACGTTGAATAAGATTTTTGAAAATGTTGCATCTACTAATCATATATTGATGCACAGTAAGCTTCATTCATGTGGGCAAGCGGTCCTAATTGTAAGGATATGGGGTTTACCCTGCTGGTGGAAGGATCGGAACCCGACTGCGTGCTGCAAACTCTAAGTTCTGACCCTCAGACCTTGTTGGTAGAAGGATTGGAAGGTCAATTAAGAATCTGATTGAGTGCTCCTGTTGGTGGAAGGATCGAATGGCCAATTAGGAATCCAATTGACTGCTGCGATCTCTAAGTTACCCCTAGGACATGCCGTACTATAGTTAGTTTCCTTTAATTTCAGCACTCTCTTATTAATTATCTCAGTAATTTTCGTAGAATGTTTTAGATGATTCTATGAACAGTTTAGGTTACGGAAGATTAGTTCAAACTTCAGATAGGAGTCAATTATATTTTGTACATTTTTGCATCCTCTATATGCTTATCAATGAAACTCTTTTGTTACTGATCAGGAAAAGGTTATGGAGGATTAGTTTGTAAAGAATTTTCCCTGATAAATATTGTCTACTTTCTAATCGAGCAGATACTGAGATGAGCACGATTTTATGTTAATACAAGCAGTGCAGCCTCGTTTCGTTTTCTGTTGGTGAGCTCCTCTTCTGGCCAACTCACATTCATTTGATTTTATTTGATAGGAGAAAGTTCATTAGTCCATGAAGCAGAGAGTCCCCCTCCTCACAAAGTTGATGAGAATTTGTGGAAGAATCGTGAACAGATTGAAGAAATACTTTTCCTATTGGAAAGCTCCAATTGGCCACCAGTGGTGAGATACAGAGTTTTCAGAGCTCGAGTTTTAGCTTTTCTGAAAAGGCCTCAGTTGGCTTCCAGTAATGTCATTTGGTTTTGGCTTAGTTAGTTCTAATCTCTATATCTCCAAGCTTCAGTGCTGAGAAACATGCTTTTCTGTATGTTGAGCAGAGATCACAAAGTTTCTTAATTGTCTCAAATGAATAAAGAGATGTTTTATTCTTCTCTGTTGTTCTTCAGCTTCAGTTGCAGTCAACCGCTGAAGATGCTGAACTTGCTTCTGTTCTTGGACGACTAGGGGAAAAATTTCAAACTACATTGAAGATTGTGGAGGCTTTCCAATCAAAGAATTCCGAGTTTGTATTCAACACTGGTTGGTACTTCCATGCCTCTTAATTGTCAAGCTGCTTCCTATGACTAATGTTCAGCTCTGTCTAGTTTGTTTGCTGTTAATCTGAATTTGTTAGTTTACAGACATGATCACTCTTTTTTCATGATAACTAAGTAAAAGAATGTCATCACCTGAGTGCTCTTTAGTGAGCTGGACTGAGCTGATGCTTCTTGTTTGCTGTAAAGTTTTACTCCACTAGATGCAGGGAGTGAAATGTAGGATGAGTTGTGGCAGCTGCGAGGGTTCGGCAAATTAGATATGATGATGAAAAGGGTAAGAACTTTTAGGGATAAGTGCGTTGGTGATGGATTATACCTAAGTAGTGCTTTAAGATAAAAGGGACTTTGGAAACGTGGGAAGAAGGCTCTATTTTCATGGCTAAAGTAGGTGACTTTTTCTTTGACTTTTTTTTTAATAACAAAAGTAGGTGAGTTGAATTGCAGAGAAACGGGATGAAAAAGAGAACAATATAGAAATCACTTTGAGATCTCTTGTGCATCACACTGGAAAATTACAACACTTTTACACAATCAAAAGAAAGCTTAGTTGCTTTTGCTTATTAAAAGGGGAAAAAAGAAAAGCAAGACAAAACAAAGTTGCTTATAGAAGTATAAATGAACCAAAAGCATCAAACTGATACTAAAGATTCTAAGACCCATCCTCGAATGATTTCATCAACCACCTTGTATGTAAACTCAATTACGAGTATTCTTATCTGAAACAACTTACAAATTAATAGAACTTTACAAGAGTGTAAAAAGTGATCAAACCTGAACTTCTCCATTAATCTCTTGATGAATATGGTGTCTTGTTCAATACTCGTAAAGAGAATGACGTGAGAGTCTCCGATTTGGAGTCAAACCCATCATTTTCTGTTTTCTAACTAAAACACTCATGATGATAAGGTTTCTCATTGTTAAACTGGCACATTCCTCCTGGTTGCCTCATCTCTATTCCACATTCAACTTCTAGTTAGCAATGATAGTTGTAACTGGCATTTGCCTGCATTTTAAAAATGCATTTTGAGCAACAACACAATGAATGCAATTACTTTTAATATCAGACATGACCTCTTGCCAATAATCTTGTAGTACTGCCACCAAACTAATAGGACCAATCTCTCTAATCGCAGCTGTCCCTCCCTTTATTGAAATTATTGCTACAAAAGATAAATATGCGGTCCTCCAAGTACACATCTCCTGGAAGAAGTTCGAAGTGTTCATGAGATCACCATTTCCTGTTGCACTTTTGCACTTCTGGAAAGGGCCCGTTGTGAAACAATCTGGTTGCAATGGCATGTGATTTGTCTTCTGAACACCACCTCTTTGCTGCCATTGTTTCTCTTCTGAAATGGCCTCAAAAGGCCTCCCAAGTCATATTTGGTCTTTTCCAGTATTTCTACACACTGCCACACACAAAAACTCAACTATTCATACTTCTAATAGATTTAAAATATCCACAAAATCCATATAACCCTGCCTCTCTGGAGGTAGTGAACCTATAAGCTAAACTGGAAGGAAAGAACCTAAAATATGGTAAAAGCATTACTCCCTTTGTTCCTGTTTGTGTGACAACATTTCCTTCTTAGGATATAGTTTGTAAATTTGGAAACAAACAACCTAAACTTGTCATTTTATCCTTAATGAGAGGCTTTTATATTTTTGGTGCAGGAGGATTTATGCAGAAGACACATATGCACTTTTAGGTTTTTTTGGAATCTTTGTAGATATTGCTACTTTTTAGTTTCTATGGATTTTGCTCATGGATATTGTATACCTGGTAGCCAACATTGCCTTAATGTTGATGAATACAATGTTAACCTTTCAAAAAAAAAATGAGAGGCTTTTATAGCCACTCAAATGTTATGGAATGTTTAAGACCACAAGTAAATAGTCTTATAACCATACATATTTTATGACATTTTTATGACCGCAAGTTTCAAAAGTCTTCGTTTTTTGCTTAAACTCTGTGTCTATTCAAACTTTGCCACATAAGTTGTAATGGAGGATCTCTTTCAGTCTTGCTATGTGTACTGGCAGTTTCTAATTGCACTTTGTACGACACAATTGTTTCCTGTTCTCCTGTCTTCATTCCAACTGGTAGAGCGTTTAAATTTCTTTTTAAAAACTCATTATTGCAATTATCTTCTGCAGTTCCATTTTGTCATATAGTCCTTCATATTCAGTTTCTCATCCAATTTGCCATTAGAGATTTATTCCTTTGTTTGAAATGAAACTACACTGCAAACAGTCAGTCCTTGGTATTAGAGCACAGTAATGCCTTTGAAGGTTATTTCTTGGAGTTGGATCCATTCCTTGTTTCCAGGCTTCAAATATTGTCACAGTACACTACCCAACGAAAGAAACAGATTGGAGCAAATGCAGTATCTCAGTCATCTATGAAGATTGGTTGCTCTTATTTCTTTAAAATGACTGGTGCTCTTTGTCTAAAACATGTTTTTGTATGAGATCTATTAGTTTGTCTTTTTCCTTGTGTTGGGAGTCTTTCACGTTAATAAATTATTTACCTTATCAGAAAAAGAAAAAATATACTATCATCAATTAGGTGCTGTTGTGCTTATCATCAACTATTAGAGGATGTGCTTGCTAGATTCTTTTACAAAGGCATGCACAAAGCCAAATGGCAAGTTGAAGAGATGTGTAGTCTCAGCAACTCACTATTGTTTTAGAAGTTTCAAAAAAATGAAATAGAATTATTCGATTTGAGAATAATCTGGATTCTCTTGTTACTCCTGTAGTGATGACATACATGCCACAAGACTTTCGTGGTACACTGATTCGGCAACAGAGGGAGCGTTCTGAGAGAAATAAGCAGGCTGAAGTTGATGCTTTAATCAATTCTGGTGGAAGTATTAGTGATCGATATGCTCTACTATGGAATCAACAAATGGAACGGTAAGTATCATTTTATCATAGCTTTGTGATAATACTGCTGGTATATGATTTGATTTGACTCACCCGGAGATACTCCCAAACAGGAGGCGGCAACTGGCTCAACTGGGTTCTGCTACAGGTGTCTATAAGACACTGGTGAAGTATTTAGTTGGAGTCCCACAAGTATGTTGCAAATTATTTAGTATAATATATTGTAGTTGTTTGCTTATTAATCTGTAGCATATATTGTAGTTGCAACTTTTTTCCTTGCAAGTATGTGTTAATGTCTATGAACAACACCTGTTGTTCATGCATTAACCTTTTGTTTAGAGTAATACTTAACCTCATGGGTGCCAGATGGCCCACTTGGAAGCCCTATTCTTAAACTAAATAGTTCAATCCAATATTTTCATGCTAGCAACAGTATGTTGATTTTCTGGTCTTTAGTTAAACTGTTTACCTGTAATTTATCTTGCAGGTTCTGTTGGATTTTGTTCGTAAAATAAATGATGATGATGGGTATGCATTTAGTTATTTTTTTCTTTTCTATTTGAATGTGTTCTTTATCACTTTGCTCATTTTCAAGTGTTGAATTACCCAATAGTAATCCTGGCTACTTCTTTTTGATAAATGTCTACCTCTAGGCCGATGGAAGAGCAGCGACACCGATATGGTCCCCCTTTGTACAGCCTCACGACAATGGTGCTCAACATTCGACTTTTTCTTTCTCTGCTGTGGCGACGCTTTGAAGCTAAAAAACTGTAAGACTTGTCAACATATTGCACTTTCAAATGATTGAATCAAGAAGCAGTTGATTAGTTCTTTCAGAATGTCTGCATCCCTGTTCTACAGGGTAGTAGGATTTTTCACCTGAACTTGTAGCTGTTTCCTTTTGAGCAGATCAAGGAATCAAATTACGATCTTGGAAGAAGCAGTAGATGTCTACACATCTGAGTTCCAAAGATTCATCAAATTCATTGGGTATCTTATGCTTCTGGAACCGTCCTTTTTCTCCTTCCGCTTGTACCTTATCATGTTTTTCAATATAGATTAGCCTAATATCCTTTGTGTTTAATATTTGCTTTATTGTGACTTTCATAATATGATACTTCTATCTCTTGGTAGGATGACATTAACGTCATTGTAGGCAAACTTATTCTATTTGTTTAAGCTAAGGACAACAGAGAAATGAATGGCACTTACAATTTTCTTCTCTTTCTTTGGTTTGTTTAAAAGTGGAGGAAAGTAATATAAGAAGGAAGCTATTTTACCTATTCTTATATGTATAATTTAGATTAAGTAACCTTACTTCTTGCTAAGCAACATTCTTCAGCGCTGCGATAACTTTTACTTGGCTTACCATTCCAAAATAACCGAGCATAGTTAATATAAGGAGATGCTTTTTATTCTTAAAAAAGCTACTGTCAAATCAAGGACTTCCAGCGGGATTTTGCTTGTGGGGAAGTTATATGACAATGAGTGCTACCAAAAGATGAGCGTTATAAAAATACGGATGAGATGGATGTATTAGTTAATATAAGAAATAATCTCATTTTTCATAAACTACAAGTAACATGCATGGATTGGATCGAAGAAAGCCGCCTGTGTTTGTTAGGCTATGTCCTACAGCCTCCGAATGCATAGCTCCATAGGTGTATCAGTATGATGATTGATGTGTTAAAAGGAGACGAGGTACCTAGAATCACAAGGAGGAGAGTTGTCTCAAAGGACTTGTAATCGTTCAAAATCCATGGAGAAATGGTAAGAACAGAACATTATGAAAAAAGAAGATAGTTATAAATGATATCAACTTTTTGAATCAAGTCCTAGTTGTGTTGGTACACGTCGATTAAGTCCCGTATTTGTTAGGAGTCTCTGAATTGTATGTTAGTATAGAATAAGTATGAGATTTAGAGAACCTCTAGTTTAGAAGACCTCTAATTGTTTTAGAAGACAAACTATTGAGTAATGGAACATGCCCAGATATAGTGGAATGGATATAAAAGATTCGTACAGTTGACCCCAACTAGTTTGGGACTGAGGTGTAATTGTCGTTGCTGTTGCTGCTATGGATCGTGGTTGTGAAGCAGTTACTCTACCTACCTAATTTGGAAAAATAGTCACTTTTGAATTTTTGGAGGCAGAAAAGACAACTTAAACTAGCCATCCTAGGGCTTCAGTTTAGTGGTAAGAGCATGTGATGTAAGATTAGGTGCACATCATGGGTTCAAAGCCCGCCGCAAACAAAATCTTGATATAAGTCGAGATGGATAGGGGGCGAGCTTATTGTCCATCGAGTTTTGGAGCGCGCCACTAGCCTTCAAGAATTTCTTATTTAGAAGAAAAGAGAATGTAATTAGCCTTTTGTATAGAGCTATTTTGTGTTTATCTTGTTGGTGCAAATAGATCATTGTAATAGTATTTTAACCTTGTCAATAAAAGGTAGCTATACTGGCGCAAACTAATGATGGCTCTTGGTTGGTAAAACTAAAGAACGGAGAAAAATTAGGAGTGGAAGAAACAATATTTGGGGGAAAAGTCACTCTTATAAGATGTTATGATCCCCTAACATCCTCCATTTTTAAAATCCCCACTCCGAGGATACGGAGAAGGGTGTGTTTCTTCGCATGGTTGGCGCCTAGAGTTTTCCTGATTGCTGAAAATCTGATGAGGAGCAATCGTGTTTTTTGGTGCTTTATGTGAAAAAATTTGGGAGATCTTGTGGACAACGTCCTACTGCATTGCCAGGTAGCTTCACGGTTATGGTGGGAGATAATGAGATGATTCGGATTCATGTGGACCACTGTCGAGGAGGGTGAACGATGCTTTATTCAGTTAGGCTGGAAGATGCAGGTCATGGGATATTGCTTCATTAGCTCTTATATGGGTAGTATGGAGAGAGTATAAGAGGGCTTTTGAAGGAATCATGAATGATTGTATATTTGAAAAATAAACTTCTTTAATATCTTATTGGTGGCCCCATGTGGTTCCTATTTGTATCGAGGATTGGGTCTTTTCGGGAGAGAACCATGCATTTTCTAAGTTCTTTATTTTTTTGTGACCACTTGTATCTGGAGCTTTCCCCCCTCTTTAATGAATATATTTCTTTCTTGATAATCAAAAGAGAAATTCGCTTCAAGCTAACTCTCAACAATACTGATCTTGATTGATTTTTTGCATTTCCTCGCCAAACTTGTAATCTTGTATGCCAAAACGTGTAGATAACTCACATCATAAGAGGAACATTTTGTCATTGGCATCCGTGACTGTGTATATTATGTGGGACTTGTTTCACTGGATTTTCTTTACATTTTACAGTGATTTATTTGCAAATTCCCCATTCTTTATAACTGCGGAAGAAGCTGGTGCATTAGAAGCCAGGTACATCCAAAATTCCTCTGTGGTGGTTTCATGTACACTTTGTCATTGTTGGACTAAATGTAACATGATACTGGATATGATTTTCACAACTTGATCTAAAGTTTTCTTTTGGTTTCTAACTGCAGAAAAAGTGATGAATACAAGGAAGTGACTATTCCAGCAGGAAAAACTCATGAGGTTTGTTTTAATTTGGGAGGATTGCTTTCTCTTAGAGTCTTAGGTCATATTTTCTTTTATTTAGGTGCTACTTATCTAATAACTCTTATTTTTTAACGATAACACTTCATCAGGAAAGAAAACTTATCTAGCAACTCTTAAGCAAGTGGTGTATTTGTAGTTTTTTCGTTTCTTATTTGTGCATATGTAGGGGTATGACTTCGTGTGTACTTTTATATATAGTTGTGGGTGCATGTATTGTGTTCTATGTCGTTTTGTTGTATAAAATGTAATCATAAATATGGAAAAGGGTCAAATATACCCTTTAAGTATGCAAAATTGAACATATTTATCCTTCGTTAAAAGTTCCGCCCTAAATTGCGCAGACTCTTCATTTTTGGTGCCGCACTTGTGTCAACACGGCATTGCTATGGATTTTGGTGTGGTATCCGTACCGGGTTGGTCCATCCAAATTGGGTACTTTGACTGCAAATAAGGATCCACCCACCCGAGTTTGAGCAACTTAGCTTCCGCTCACTCTCGAAATGGCTCACATATGCTCTTACAAATGACGGAAGACCAAACACAAATTATTTTCCTAATATTATAATTAGCACGAGACGTTGCCACGTGGCCACATCGGTGAGCCAACACAAAAACACATTATGTTCCTGTTCAAAAAGCTTTCTAGGGAGAGAAAAAGAAGAGCAATGGAGACCCTAAGGAGAAACCCCAACCCAAACCAAAGATTCGTCGTCACCACTACAAATTTCCATTTTTCCACCATTTTCGACCAATAAACCATCGTCCAGCCATAAGAAAATCTCAACGCAGCCATCCCCTTGTACCAATTCTTCCATGGTTTTTGTCACAAACTCAAAAGAAAGAAAAAACAAAAGAACCATGGGTCTGTTACTCCAGGATTTTTGGGGGTTGGTTTTGCTTTATGTCCTTTTCTTGTTTTGGTACTTCATTGTACTTCAGGAAATATTTACTTCTAATAAAAAGTAAAGGTGAGAGGGGAAGGGGTTGTAACAGTTTTGAGTCATTAAAGTTGAGAATGTAAACCGTTCAAAGTTGCATAAAGTCTGTAACTTTAGTCAATACAACAACATACGCAGTGATATCCCACAAGTGGGGTCTAGAGGGTGAGATGTACGCAGACCTTACCCCATGAAGGTAGAGAGGCTATTTCCGATAGACCATCGGCTAAACGAAAATATTATGAAAACATGGTAGAAAAGAAAAGCACGATGAGAATACCATTTCAAAGATAATATCAACATAAGATTTAAAGCTAATCGAAGTAAATAGAAAACAACAATAACAATAAAGGTGAAGAATAAAATAAAAGTAGCATATATACGAATAATACTAATACCGCCTAGAACAAACGCGAATACTATCTAACCATTCTACCCGAATCCTATACCTCCACTCTTTCCTATCTAGAGTTATGTCCACGGTAATCTGGAGGTAAGCCATGTCCTGTCTAAGCACCTCACCCCAATTATTCTTCGGTCTACCTCTACCTCTTCGCATCCTTACTGGAGCATCTGTGCTCCTCTTCACATGTCTGAACTATTGCAATATCGCTTCTTGTATCTTGTACACCATTGATGCCACTCTTACCTTGTCACATATGACCTCGTTCTTATTCTTATCCATCCTAGTGTGCCCACACATTCATTTAAGCATTCTCATCTCTGCTACGCTCATCTTCTGAATATGTGTTCTTGATTGACCAACACTTCTCCTCATACAACATGGCTGGTCTTGACTATTTTATAGAACTTACCTTAAAGTCTAGGTGGCACTTTCTTATAGCATAAGACCCCGGAAGTGAGGCTCCATTTCGTCCACCCCTCTCCTATACAATGTGTCATCCTCCTTAATCTTTCAATTTTTCTGGATTATTGACCCCAAGATACTTTAAACTACATTTCTTGCAGATTACTTGAGTATCAAGAGTCACTTCCACCTCAAACTCATGAAAAACACCATTAAACTTGCACTCCATATACTCTGTTTTCGTCCTGCTCAGCCTGAAACTTTTTGACTCTAAAGTCTATCTCCAAACCTCCAGCTTATCTTTAACTCTGCTACGAGTTTCGTCGACCAAAACTATATCATCGGCAAATAAATCACCAAGGCACCTCCCCTTGAATACTCTGGGTTCATCCATCACTAGAGAATAAAAATGGACTAAGCGCTGACCTCTGATGCAACCCCATTTCGAATGGTAAGTGCTCAGAGTCTTTTCCCACTGTTCTCACTCGGGTTTTGGTTCCATCATAAATGTCCTTAATCGCTCTGATGTATGCTACCGATGCACCTTTATATTTCAAGCATCTCCACAATACCTCCATTGGGGCTTTGTCATAAGCCTTTTCAAATTAATGAATACCATATGCAAGTCCATTTTCTTGTCCCGATACTGCTCCACCAACCTCCTCAGAAGATGGATGGCCTCCGTGGTCGATCGCCCCAACATAAATCTGAATTGGTTCTCGGAAATAGCTACATCGCTCCTCATCTTCTCCACCACCTTCTCCCAAACTTTCTTCGTATGACTTAGTAGTTTGATGCTCCTATAATTGTTGAAACTTTGAATATCACCCTTGTGCTTATACAACGGTACCATGATACTCCGCCTCCATTCTTCGGGCATTTTGGTTGTCCGAAGGATGACATTAAATAACTCGGTTAGCCATTCCATGCCTTCTCTGCCGCGCTTTTTCAAAACTCCACTGGAATCTCGTCAGGCCCACTCGCTCTACCCCCCCTCATCTTACGAATTGCCTCCTTAACCTCTTCCAATTTTATACTCCTGCAATATCCAAAATCACGACGATGTAACTTTAAGTCAATGTTGGGTTTAAAGTTTGTCAATTTCCAGCGGTTTTTGATGTTAGCTAGATGGGTAAATGTATTTTTAATAAAAATGTTCTCGTATTACTAAATTATTGAGTGCTGTGTTTGCAAATGGTAAAAGAGCTTCTCAGAAACACCCTCTTTCTCCGAGTTTTGTATTGTTGCATAAAGGAAGCAACTTCATGTCAATGTTGGAGAAAATTCGTTAACTTTCAAGTTTTGTTTGTGTTTTCTAACAGGAGTAATTCTGTTAAAACTTTTCGATTGTGAGTCGTTGAATGTATTTTTGCAAATGGTAAGTTGGGAGAATTGACCATTTGCATAACTCCGGCGAGCTCAGTGTCTGCAATAATGGAATTCTGGTGAACTACAAAGGCTCAAGCCAATAACACAACTTTTTCTGCCCCAATTACCTCACCCAAAGCACTCAACCAACTTTGGCCATCCCAACTAGAGTTCATCTCTTGAACTGTTGTAGCAATCTTCGTTGCATCTGCGATGTTCTTGATCTGATGGGATTTGCATTTGGATTTTGCTGCAGACGTGTTTATGATTGGTGTATTCGTTTGGGTGGGTAAAGATATCCGTGTGGAGGACATGTGCCAAATTAAAGTGCTAAGCACTGAGTTTAGACACTAATTTGACTGAAAAAAATTGTCTAGGATAAGGGCATATGTGAGCCATTTCGATAGCGATAGGAGTAGGGGTGAGCGGAACTATTATCGAAGGGTATATCTGTTTAATTTCGCATACTTTTAAGGGTGTATTTGACCCTTTTCCGTATTAATTATAACTGCATACAAATCCTGACTCATCTTTTGAGGTAAGTAATGAGATTAAACAAGTCGGCCAGATACTATTTGTAATTAATTACTATTTTTTTGACGTATAAAAATGTTATGTGGTCTTATCTCACCTAATAACTCTTTATAATGATGTTCTTGGAAATATTTTCTGTTTGGTTGTATAGTCATGAATAGAACTGCACCCATTTTTTCTTAAATTTGTAAAGATATTGGGTTAGTTAATTACTAAGGAGATTTTGCACTTTTAGTTCCTCAATATCGACGAAATCTGATTTTGGTCCTTGTGGTATCTGACTAAGCACATTTAACCTTTCATTTAATTGAAATGTGCACGCTTGATCTATTTGTTTGTAAATCTTCACGAATTTATCGGATTATTAAACATACCATTTTATGACCCATTTTATGTCAAGTTTGTATTGTCAGTCTATATTTAAGGGCAATGTAGTTCTTACATTTGTCTAAATATGACATATTTGCTACATGAAGGGAAAAATGCTCATTTTAATTAATTGAAGGTTAAATGTACTTAAGAGGACCAAAATCAGAACTCACCACCAAGCGAGGGACCAAAAGTGCTACTATCCCATTTTCAACTTTTTTTTTTTTTGACAAGGAACTATCCCATTTTCAAATTTAGATTCTTATCAATCACTAAATTTCCCAAACGATAGTTAGAACAATTATATTATCTTTTTACTTTGTGAATAATTTGGATTCTTTTGTGATTGGATGTCTGAATTTGTTGAGCTTGGTTCTTTATAGTTTTTTAAAGGCAAAAATACTAAAGTCCCCCCTGAAGTTGTACCCAAAAGGTCAGTTACACACTCAACCTTTACGGACGACCTCTTACCTCCCTATTCATGTTTGAGATGAAACTAACACCCCCCTCATACATATATAACCAGTCACATAGATGGAGATGTTTTACACTCGCTGCCACATCATGCCCACATCACTGCCATGTCAGCGCTTTGTCAGATCTGAAAAATATTATCTTCCATATCATCCAACTAGTTCTTCTTCATTACCCACCACCAAAATCCGCCACTACACCACCACAACTACCATTGTACGATTGTCATTTTCACATCCCACCAAAAAAAAGAAAATTATAACAATGACTATACATTTCACCTCATCTAACCCACCACACAACCACCATCTATTATCGCCACCCACCACAAAATCCACCATAGCAGCACTAACAATGACAATAAAAAATTCACCAACTACCAAATCCTTAACCAAAAATTGCAATGCCACCACCAGGGATTTCATAATCCTCCACCAAATTCATCCCTTTCTTCATAATCCTTATTTTCCTGGTTGTTCCGCCGAAATCAACTCATTCTCGGGTAAAAATTTATAATCCCAAAATTGAAAAATGTGAACTTTAGTTACATAAGAAATTAGTTCTATTAAAAGAAAAAAAAAGAAGGAACCACCAGGAACTAAATAACATATTTGTTAGAAGGTTCATGACTTTCAAGTTCTTCTTCACCATCCACTATCGATTTTAAAGATAGTTTTCCAATTTTGATAATGTTGATAAATTTTTGGCTTGAATAACGGAGGACTTGGATTAGACAATTGAAGCTCGTTTTGTGGAAGATATATGTTTTAGGAAATAAGGAGGTGATGAGATGAAGAGATGGGTAGTATCAGCAGAATTGAGGGACTGAGGGCCGGGGTGAAGATGGAGACAAGAGGGGGTTGTGGGGGAGCTTCTTTATTTTACTCTTTTTTTTTCTAATATTTTTGGGCTAATTTTGCTGACTTACTCGCCCTTTTTTTCTTTAAGTTTTATTTGTTTGCCATGTCAGCATTTAGGGTGGTATAAGTTTCATCTCAAACATGAATAGGGGGTACGAGGTCGCCCGTAAAGGTTGAGTGTGTAACTGACTTTTGGATACAACTTCGGGGGGACTTAAGTATTTTTGCCTTTTTTAAATGATAAGTGGTGCTTCTGTTTACGTTTTGCGTCCACAGACACATCAATATGTTTGCACCACATTGTTGTTAGTATTATTCATTTCAACTCTTTCAAGCCTCCTTCCCTCCTAAATTTTAGGCTGGAGTTTTACACAGTGTATTAATCTCTTATACGTTCGTAGTACTTCTAAAATTCAATTCAAAACTCATTTTGAACTTCTTTTTGGAAAGTCAGCTACCTATGGCCATTGGATGTTCTTGTTAGCCTAATCTTTGGGATTACTCTTCTTATAAATCAAGTAAACGACCTGTATTGCTTGGTTATCCTTTAACTTATGAGGGATTTTGGTGTTTTTGTCCAACAAGGGACAAAGTTTATATTTTGATGAGGACCTTATCAAGACAGTTTATATTTCAAAGCATTTTCATTTAAGATTTCGGTTGTGTATAGTCATTGGCGGGAGAGGGAGAGATTTTTTTTTTTGGGGGGTGGGCGGGTGGGGGAGGGGGGTGCGAGGTTGCAAAATACATTTTGTCTATTTGTCTCTGATTCCTGAAAGTTTGTCCTTTAGAGCTTCATTGAGTGTTGTTAAAACTGTATACAGCTGATTTATATATCTGTTATTTTAGGTTTCTTTGACAGTGGATGCCATAAATTCGTACATTGCTTGGGATTTTTCTTTGGTTCAAGGCAGAGTGGATATGGTAATATACTTTATTCTTCCTGTAGTTGTGCCTTTTGCTACATTGGTATCCAACTTCTTTTGTAGCAGTTTCCTTTTTTGTTTTAGATGAATTTAATGCTATATACTGTCTTCTTTAGATTTGTGGCCATTTGTTAGAATGTGATCCCTGACATGCTTCTTTTCGCTATGCCTCTGCTGTCTATGGGTTAATTGCCTTTCCTTCTTTCTGAGATATATATTATTTTATCTAGTCAAAACAAAAAGCAATTTCCTCTATCCATGTTGTTGGATGAAACAAACAAAAAGTGTATCTTTCTAATAAAATAATTGTTCATTATTACAGAACAGGCGAAAAAAGATACCTTATAAGAAATGGCAGAAGAGATGCTTGCATATAAAAAATTGCGAACAAAATGCACTCCTTTCTAGTTGT
Organism: Petunia axillaris subsp. axillaris; assembly: GCA_029990575.1. NCBI lineage: Eukaryota > Viridiplantae > Streptophyta > Magnoliopsida > Solanales > Solanaceae > Petunia > Petunia axillaris. The sequence continues at coordinate 164,293,295 of JARKNS010000003.1, forward strand.
ACGCAGTAAATCAAGTCTATCATAACCATTATACTGCCTAAGTTTTCCAACTCACACCAAAAGGCAAGATCAGATAAACACTTGATCGTCATGGTGTGGCTAGGGTGAGTAACTCCATTGGAGCATCATTGATCTCTCCCCATAATCTTTGATGTGTTCCTCTCCCTCCATAATGCCCACATAATGCTGACCTATTCGTGTACCAATCTTTCTAAAGGATTTTCTCTTGGTTCCTTCGTCCCCAGCTAAGTATGTGACTCTTAAGGTGTGTGTTTGGAAACCGTTGTGTAATTGCTGGGGTAATAGTTACATAGTCTAGTAACTACCCAGTATATTAAATTCAAGCACACGTTTATTTGCCATCGTGTAATTATACTATAATTCTTAGTGTCATGTTGGGTTGGACAAGTGTAATTAGATAGAATTTTATTTAATTTTGAAGTAAATGTTGACCTCTGGTGGGATATCACTCGGTAATGTTGTTGTGTGAGATAACTGTTGACATAAAAAATTAAGTAATCCTTTGTTCAGATGAACAAGATTAAATGGGTGTACATGTATATAAGAAATCTTCAAAATCATTTGTCACTGGATATTTTAATATTCATATTTTTCTATAAGAGAATTGGGTAACCAATATTGTAAAATTGTATTTAGGTAAATGTTTTTTCCAGGTGAAACACCGAGTTCTTAGTTACATTCATTTGTATTAGAATCTTTATTTCCCTTTGAAGTAAACTGACTACTTTTACAAATTTCAATCGGAACATATAAGCTAGTAATTGCATTTTTCCAAGAAAAGTTATGGAGATCTAAATTTATAAAGAACAAGATTGCAAATTGTACCTCTTGGAGATAATTTTATTTCTTAAAAAACACAAAACACTATGGTGAAGACATTTTTTGAACAGAAGTGGGGGTGTAATTAAAGTCACCTTAATGAATGGAAGCACCAACTCGAGCAGCTTTGTAGAGGAATGGTAAAGATATGGAAGCAAAAAGCCATATTAGAACGAAATTCAAGTAGCCTTTATGTCTGAGAGTTGTTTGACAATGATACACTGCCTACCAACCTTAAAGGCCTTAAATCTTTCACTTCCACTGCATTGAAAGAAGCATCAAAACTTTTTTCAAATACGAGGAAAATCATTCTCTCTTTTGACCTAATAGATTTTCCCCGAGGAAAAAGTGTACAGAAGCCTTTATATCTTGCTATCGCACTTCTGTTTCCTTGATCCAAAGCTACTTAAGCTGCATATATGTGGTGCTGGTTGAGAGATGCTGATTTTTCAGTCATGGGTATTTGGAAAATGATAAACCCCTTTGCCTTAATAACATAAAGTTTGTCATCTTTGTTCAATGTGTTTCATATTATAGTTTTATTTGCTCCAATCTGTATGCGTGCAAAGGTAATTTATCTTGTAGCAGAAGGAAATTGTTGAAAGTAACTGTCAAATATCCCAAATGATGACTACATGAAGCACCACTAGTCTCTTCTTCTTTTATTATTATTGTTTCTTTGCTTTCTTCTTCATTTTTTGGATCCCTTAAATGATAGGTCAGCAGAGATGAGATAATATGAATACATCATTTTTCTTTTCAGTTAATTCTCAGATATAATACTAATAGATTTCTGTAACCAATTCATATGGGCTTCATCTTTTCTTGTAACAGGACGTTGGCTTTAGCATGGAGTATACGAATCCTTCCGGACAGAAGATGGTATGAAAGTGTATCACCTCGACTTCTTTTCCTGTTTTCTCGTCAAGTCTGCCTGTTGCAATTTTTTTGGTTTACTAAGTTAGCGCACATGCTTTATTGAATCTTCTTTCTTTAGCCAAAAAAAAGGAGAATCTTTTTTTCTTTTGTAAGATAACTATCTCCTTTTTCCCTTCTCTTTCACAGCAAATCTTGCCTTATCGACGATTTGACGCTGACCAAGTAAGTGATTACTTTTCTCTTTTACTATATTCTAGTAAGTAAATTTGAAATCTCACCTCCTAAATGCTCATTCTAGGGGAACTTCTGTACGGTTCTGGCTGGAAACTACAAACTCATATGGGATAATTCTTATTCTACATTTTTCAAGAAGGTGCGTAGTACATTGTTAAACCTGATTCTTTGAGGTTATGATGGTCTTCTTAGAAGTATTCAGTCATATACTGTTGGTGAATCAAACAACAGCTCCTTTCCGTTCCATATGGGCTTTTCCTGTTTCGGTAGAACTTGGTCTAGTAAAGTAATTTATGCAACTGTTATGTTGCATCAGCACTGTGGTTGGGTTGGGCTGACCAAAATCAACTGCTTCCTTCCTCACATGAAAATTGCCTGATAATCTGCATTATCATCACACAATTGATTGCTTTGATGCTTTCCCTAATTGTAACAGAACATACCAATCTTGGGTCATTATTTTGCTTTGATTGGCAACAGGTCCTGCGATACAAGGTGGACTGTATACCTCCAGTTGTAGAGTCAGCGGATTCATCTAATCAAGCAGATGGATGAAACTATTTGGTCAGATCTGTTACTGCTTCTAATTGCTCATGAAGATATTGTTTCTCATTTGTTTGTATAGATGGTATTTCCTTATTTGTACTGTTTGAATTGTACTAAGCTTTTATCCATCCTCTGCCGCTTAGTCCCAACCTCATGCTGTAACCACCTGTTGTATTCATATAAGATAAATTCTCAGCATTGATGACTTCCATTGCACTTTTAATGTTGAAAGTAGTTGAACATTTTGATTGAGAGGTCCATGAATTAGGCCTGTAGCCTGTCGTGGGCAAGACTAGTGTAACTGCTCAAGACTGCATTACTCGAAAGTGGTTCCGGACTGGTTCTTCCGGTGAGTTTGTCTACTGCGATTCCATAGTATGCATGAAGGACTCGACATCCCTGATAGATTTTAGGGTAACAAGTACTTAACATAAACACTAAATTTTAGTTTTAGTTATCCTCCACATTACAAGGATGAAAAGAGCTTAGTAGGATACTTAAAAGGACCATTAAAACTTGGTGCTGTTATTGTGAAGCTCTCAACAATTGATAGACTTCACTTTGCTAGTCAGTGATTCTTAGCAGCATTGTTTTACATATGGAACTATGCAGTAAGATATGATATTTTAAGAGGCCTTATTGAAGTCCAAAATTCCCCTATGTTGCCAACTAGTTTAGCTTAATCCAATGGCATGAAAGGTAGGTGAAATAACTCTGTATAGGTATGTTCCTCCTATGAAAAATATAACACGGAAGAAAGAAACGAGAACGTATCTCTTAATCATTCTCGCAAGCTATTGGATGATTAAACGGCACACACATGCGCCTTTATTATCAGGAAAAAAAATCAAGACTAAAATTTCAAAAGGACAACATCCCATAATTATTTGGGAGGTTTGCAAAAATATCCATCAAAATCATAATATTTATCCACTTCTACCCATAACATATTCAGTTTTGTAGCAATTACTTGATCCAAATTATTTCACAAGTTGCTGTAGTGACTGCTTGATATTTTGTTGTGCATTATCAATTATAGAAAAGTACTATGGATATATTTATATAAACGGTTTCATGAATATCAAAAACATATTTAGTATAATCGCATATGTGGAGTCTGAAGAGGATGATATATATGCAGGTTTTATCGCTACATTGAATAGAGTAGAGAAGTTGTTTCCGATAGACCTTCAGCTCAAGAAGTATAGTTGAGAAAAAGAGTATGTAAATGAAAAGCAAAGGAATGAATGAATGAATAGAATAAAAAAATAGGAAAGCCAAGATGAAAAAAAGGAATGTCTTAAAATATTAAAGCTAACCAAGAGAAAATAAGCAACAAAACTAGTAAAAGGTAAGAATACGAGAAAAAAGAAGAAAAAAAACAGTACTACAGATAAGGTCTTCTAAAATTTCACATTAGAGTAATGCTCCCATATAAGGAGAGAAAATACTCAACTATCTTTTAACCTTCTACTCTAATCTTTGACCTCTCCACTCTTCTATCTAAGTTAATTCCTTGGTAATCTGAAGTTGAGTCATGTCTTGCCTAATTGCCCTAATTCTTCCTCGGTCTATCTCTACCTCTCCTTAGACCCAACGTTGTCAACCTATCGCACCTCCTCACTAGGACATGTGTGCTCCTCCTTTTCATATGCCCAAACCATCACCATAGCCTCGCTTCCCCCATTTTGTCCACCATTGAGGAGATGCCCAACTTGTCACGTATTACTTCGTTCTTAATCTTATATTTCCTTGTATGCCCACACATTCATCTATTTATCATCATTTCAGCTACATTCATTTTTTGAATATGCGTATTCTTGACTGGCCAACACTCGGGCCCATATAACATAGCTGGTCTAACAACCACTTTATAGAACTTACGCTTAAGTCGAGGTAGCACTTTCTTATCGCATAAGACATTGTCATCTAACCCGCTTTTATACGATGTGTGACATCTTCGTCAATCTCTCCATTTCCTTGCAGCATTGGTCCAAGATACTTGAAGCTTCCTTTCTTGGGGATGACTTGAGTCTTGAGCATCACTTCCACATCAGACTCATTTGATGCATCACTAAATTTGCATTCCATGTACTCCGTCTTTATCCTGCTCAGCTTGAAACCTTTACACTCTAGAGACTATCTCCAAAACTCTAGCTTAGCATTAACTTCGCCTAACTTCGCCTCGAGTCTCGTCAGCCAAAGTTATATCATCCGCTAACAACATACACTATGGTACCTCCTCTTGGATACTCCGTGTTAATTCATCCATAACCACCAACAATAACAACAATAACATCAAGAACAACATACCCAGTATATTGCGTACGTGGGGTCTGAGGAGGGTGAGATAAATATAGACCTTACCCCCATCAAGGTGGAAAGACTATTTTCGAAAGACCTTCGGCTAGAGAAAATATTTTGCAAACATATTTGAAAATCAAGACAGAAATATCAACTAAAGCATAATCACAATAAACAGATAACAACAGTAAAAATAAAGGCAAAGACTAAGATGAAAGTAGGCTAAATAGGCATAATACTATATCCAATAAGAGAAAAGACACTCGACCATTACCTAACTTTCTACCCTAATCCTCGATCTCCATGTTTTCCTATCTAGAGTCATGTCCTCGGTGATCTAGATCTGGATCATGTCCTGGCTAATCACCTCGGCTCAGTTCTTCTTCGGTCTACCTCTACCTCTCGGTAGACCCAACACTGCCAACCTCTCACACCTCCTTACCGGAGCATCTGCACTCCTTCTTTTCACGTGTTCGAACCAATGCAACCTCGCTTCTCACATCTTCTCTGCCACTGGAGCTGCGCCCACCTTGTCACGAATAACTTCATTCCTAATCCTATCCAACCTAGTATGCCCACACATCCATCTAAGCATTTTTATTTCTGCCACGCTCATTTCCTCCCAAAAGCGCTTTTTAACCTCTTCATCCAAGCCTGCTTGAGGTGTGTAATCACATACTATGTTGAAAGTGAGCCTTCCTATGACAAGTTTGATAGCCGTCAGCATATCATTTACCCTCCTGACCTCTACCACTTGCTCGCGAAGATCCTTATCAACTAAAATACATACTCCATTCCTACTCCTCGAGACTCCAGAGTACCACAATTTATACACGTCTACATCCCGCGCCTTAGGTCCCACCCATCTTGTCTCCTGAACACAGACTGTACTAATCTTTATCTTCTTAAGAATCTTCACCAACGCTATAGATTTCTCGGTCAACGACCCGATATTCCATGACCCAATCCTCAACCTAGAGAATTTCCTACCGCCCTTGCACCCTGCTCCTAACCCCGACCAAGGACAGGAACTCAATCTACCATCATACACAACCGCCACTACTAAACTAAACTAAACTAAGTCACAAAGGGACTCAAGGGAGGAAATTTAATAATACAAAAAATCTAAAAACAAACAATACAGAGAAATAAGCAAGACTTATAGTTGATTAGATACGCTGGAAAAATAATCACAAGAAAAAGTAATACAATAGAAGCAAGAAAGCAAGAATGAATGGCAAACAAAAACCAGTGACATCAAGAATGAAATACAATAAAACAATGACAAAATAAGGCAAGAAAAGTGTAAAGATTCAGGAGAGCAAACCCAAGGTGGGATGTGGGAGTCTCGCGCCGATCTGTTCCTGACACGACTGTAGTTGTGTGACTGTTGTTGACGGCGTATTGATGTTGGTTGTGAACGGCGTCGGCATGACTGTTGTTTGCTGCGACAATGTCTTTGGATTTGGCCCGTAATGGCTACGACGTTGCTGGTAGGCGATTGCTTGGCTGCTAGTTCTTGCCTAGTTGTTATTGTTGCTGATACACGCAACTGATTTTGGCCAAAAACTAACAGTGGCACGCTGGTGGTGTAGGAAATGGTACGGGGAGTTGGGTGAATAGATAAAGGGGAGGAGATAAGGTGAGAGAGAAAGGAGAGAGGTGAGTGTCTTTACCGTGACCTTATCGTCGGCGATTGCGGTGTTGATCGGCGAGTATTATCCAGATGTAACCTTATCTCAATTGAAAAGTGTTCTGACTGGTCTTCTACAATTGTCACTTGGGTCTTGGCTCCATTCATCATACATGTCCTTAGGTTTCATGAATATCCTAGAATAAAAGTTGATCTACGCTTTTAGAAGAACACAAGAACTAATGTCAAAGCTATCTCCATGACAATAGGAAATAAGAGAATTTTAGAGAACTCTTGTAAATCATTAGTTAGGATTGATTTTGGCCTCTCCCAAGTATCAAAAGCTCCAACAATTATATTTTTTCCCTCATCCACGTCAAGATGAGAGCTGAAAATGGGTTAAAACCTTGTATATTTTGTAGGATACTCATGGACAAAACTGCCTTTGCCATTTTTTTGCCAGGTTTTGCTTTCATGGATCCGTCTCGACATTATTGCGACTGGGCTTTGAGCTTTGAGAATTCTACTTTTGCCTTCATGGCAGAACCAAAGCCTTGCGATGGTTGGACTGTTTCGTCTTCATAATTCTTATATAGCTAATCCATTGCCTTGACACTTAACTGTTGCCCCTCCTTGATAGATTTCTCTACAACTTTACTTGATTTTGCTCTAAATCAACACTTTTCATATTTTTTCATGACACTTGATTCCTACATATTTAAACACCTATTATAAGTGCAAAATACTATATTCTACACTAAAATCATATAAAAGCGTAAGTTGGTCCGAACACCACTATCAATAAAAAAAATTATTTATAAAAACACCAAAAAGTGAGGTAAGTAAGGAAAAAACTTACACACACTGGGTGTATATACCAAACCAATGGATTTGCGCCATGTATTTGAAAATGGAGTCCCATCACCTAATCATAATTAATTAATACTACATAGTTTTTCATTACTAAATTATTTAACCATGATAAATCAACATAATTTGGTGTATATTTTTGTTGTGGTAAAGTAGTTACCGATAAGTAATACATGTGTAATGTATCGAAACATCACCAAGATTATCGCTTAATATGATGGACATCCTCCCCATAACACATGCAAGATTAAACGATATCCTGGTTAAGCGTTCACCCTACATTGTCTCCCCTTTACATGTCATATCCACTATGGAGCACCATGGCATTACACTAGGTTTGAGTATGTACTGTTTCTTTCCATTGATTGCGATCTCTCAATAGTTTAAGTCGTGTCGTTTATTTGTAGTACTATTTTGCAACACGTGTTGTCTACATTTAAACGGATTCATGTAGTAGTTTGTGTAGTTTCTCTCCAAAGTCCAACAATAAAGCATACTCAGTCTGGTCCATATTATTTGATGTTTTGGGTGTTTTAACGCGTATTAAGAAAATCACTTTTTTAGCATTAATTAGCAATATAATTGATTATATTAGCCCTTATTCAAGCTATTATTACTTGTCATTTTGTTTAAAGTCATTTATTAGCAAGGAGTGACATTATAAAATACCATCTTGATTTCCGAAAATATCAAATATTGTGGACAAAAGAAAAAGAAGCTAAAACATCAAATAAAATGGAGCGGAGGGAGTAGTATTATAGTATGAAAGTAGGTTGGTAGTGCCTAAACTAAATTTGACGAGTAATAGCTAAACTAGCGATCATTGCTCAAAAACACCCAAACAAAATTTTGTAACTATATATAAAAAAAAATAATAACTATATAAAACGAATTGTTCTAAAGCACCAAAACCATGAATTCAAGTTACTTGATGTCAATTTCCAATATAAAATGTATACTAAAATTTTGAAAAACTCAACTCATACCCAAATTTTCTATTTCTTATAATGCAAATAAATAAGAAAGCTAGATATCAAAGACCAAAACTAAACGGGTAAAATTTTAGTTATAACATAATGTCTTCTGTAGCTTTGCAAGTACTGACCTCATGATTATCAAGCACTTTTTAAAGGAAGATATAATGTTATCAATTGACAATCAATAACCAATACTCCCTTCCTGCGGCAGAGTTTGACTTGACACATAATTTTTTAAAAAAAATTTAAAATTTATGATCTTAAACAAGCCATAAAAATTTATGTAACTGAAAATCATTTCATAAAAATAAATTATTTCTACTTATAGGTGATATTTCTAATAACATGAGAATGCTCGCCAAATTGGCTGAGGTAACGATCTCCACATGCTAAAAGACTGATGAGTTACTTCGATTCTCTTTATAAGCTGCAGTAATAAAACAGAAAGGGGTCGTTCGGTTACTCAGTTAAGGGTTTAATACACGTACAAAATTTTCTGCTAATTTAGCACAATGTTCGGTTGGTTTTCTGTGAAATTTTAATACCCGCATAAAATTAGTGCAACGTTTGGTTGCGTTTTTGTATATTCCGCATTATTAATACCCGCATTATTAATGCGGAAATCTATGTATTATTTTATGCGCGGTAGAAGGTGGTATTAATAATGTGGGTATTAATAACGCAGGTATTAAAATTTAAAATGACAAAAGTAACCCTCATAATAATAAGAATATTTTAAAATTTTATTTAAGGAGTAAATAAATATTTTAAATAATAATATTGTTTGTTAATTTGTAATATATCTGTGATTCAACAAATAATCTTTACGTTATAATATTTGCATGGCTAATACTCACATTACTAAACCCTGCGCTAATTAATACCCGCATTATTGATACACATATTATTAATACACACATTACTAATATTCGCATTAATAATTAATACCCGCGTAAAAACACCTTCAACCCCAAAGAATCATATGGAGTCACATTGACCCCTGCGTTTCCTTGTATCGGAGTACTTCTTATTGATTTCATTTTAATAGTAAGTATTAAATTCGAAATGAATATTTTCTTTTTATCTTTTTATTGTTCTTAGGGGTCGATTAATCGTTGTTTAGAATAATCGCATAATAAAAATCTAGCATAAGATAATAAAGTATTTAAGAGCGATATGAAAATATATAGTAAATCTTAGCAATTAGCATAAAATCTCGCATAATATAATATAGTGTTTGGTTCATCGTACTAAATAACGCTCACAATAAATTATGCATGAATTTATGTCTCATTTTATATTAGATAAAATCTCGCATCATATAGTGTTTGTCTAAAAATATTTTTCTCTAGTCGAGAATCTATAGGGAACAACTTCTCTATTTTGGTAGGAGTAAAGTCTGCACTGTTATTGTATAAAATGTGTAATGGGAATTTGTGTATTACCAAGACGTGATTTTTTTTATTTTAAGACAAAAATACTATTTTTGAGTATGACAAATTGACTTTTCTAAATTGAATAGAACAAAGTTCAACTGCCTATAAAGCCTAAATAATACTGCTGATATATAATGATCTTAATTTATGGAAACAAATGTAATTTGCAACATCTACGTACCTAAAGGTGTGCCAAGTATATATGTAGTATCTTCATTCATACTCAAGATCTCAATGAATAAAAAAAGATTAAGAAAGAGGTTTATATTTAATTAATTGATCAATAAGTTTCAAACATTGAGTTAAAAAATTAATTTGCAGCATCGATCACGTTAACTTAGGGGGCTGGGGGCAGAGTTTCAAGATAAAGGTGTTACTATTGTCTATAGGTAGAGTACTGATGAATAGGGGGTAAGACGTAAAGAGTCAAACAAGAAGAAAAGTGAAGGAAGATCCAAATAGGAAAAAGCAAGGACAAAAATCTGAGCATGATGATGCCGTTGAAAGCAAAATGTCAAACGCTACGTTGCTTTCTGAGAACTGACAGCCCCCTCGATTTTAGCACTGTAGACCCTCTTGACATGTCTTTCCCCTACCTGCTCTCTTTCAAAGTACCTAGACACTTCATTACTCCTTAGGGCCCTCTCATTAGTTATGTATTCTTTGGTTACTTATTTGGTTGTCTCAACAAATGTTACTCGCATAATTTATTCAAAATTTTATGTATATAGTGCTCTTTATTTGTGATTTGATGGCCAAATTGATTTTTCAGATACTTCTATGAAAAAGTGAAAAGTTTTTGTGGTCAAACAAAAGAAAAGTTTTCAATTTGCTTATTGAATAAAATAAAAACTTTTTATGCCAAACGGGACCTAAATGTGACTACAACAACTACTCCATCTGTCCCAGTTTATGTGTCACGCTTTTTTTTTTTGGTCTATTAAAAAAAGAATATCACATTTTCTTATTTGTCAACTATTTAATGCACTATCTCTATTTTTACCCCTATTGGGTCCTACTTACTTTAAAAGCTACCAGCAACTTTTTGAATACTTCAATATTCTCTCTTACTTTTTCAAGGGTAAATTCGAACATTTATAAAGTCAACTTTTATTTCTTAAACTCCGTGTCAATTCAAACAGCGCCACATAAATTGGGACGGAAAGAGTATAAAATACTTAAGTGAGTATATGAAAATTAAGGGTAAGATATACGTAGACTATATTCATATTAATTACTTTTAATATATGTAATATCAATGCTAAATTTAAAAAATAACTATTGTTGCATTGATATTCTAATATGAATAATTATTAAAACAGTCAGTCAACTCACCTCCCTTTATTTTTGACTAACCCTTATTTTTTGTAATAGTATACACAAAACTAATACATAGTGTGTACAAACAATATCAAGGTGTATAATGGTCTCATCACGTATACATAGTGTTTACACTTAATTTTACGGCGTATACAGTCATATTTAGCAGTTATACACAATATATACCTACATTTTTTCAGTTATATTTATGTATTGTTTGGTTACTTATTTGGTTGTCTTAAGAAATGTTGCTCGCATAATTTTGTTCAAAATTTTATATATATATAGTAGTAGTACTTATTTGTGATTTGATGGCCAAATTGATTTTTTAGATACTTCTATGAAAAAATAAAAAGTTTTTGTGGTCAAAAAAAACAAAAGTTTTCAATTTGCTTATTGAATAAAATAATTTTTTTATGCCAAACGGGACCTAAATGTGACTACTAACAACCATAAGATACTTAAGTGAGTATATGAAAATTGAGGGTAAGATATACACAGACTCTATTCATAATAATTACCTTTTAATATATTTAATATCAATTCTAAATTTAAAACATAACAACTGTTGCGTTGATATTCTAATATGAATAATTATTAAAACAGTCAGTCAACTCACCTCCCTTTATTTTTGACTAACCCTTATTTTTTGTAGCTCTCATCACGTATACATAGTATTTACACCTAATTTGGCGTATACAGTCATATTAGCAGTTATACACAATATATACACATAATTTTTCAGTTATATTTAGTGTATACATATTTTTTTGCAGTGTATATACATTTTAATAGAACAAAATTCTGTATACATAATCTTCAAAAAAGAAAAAAAGAAGAAGAAGAGGAGGCTGGAGCAGTCGGAGCATATCGGTATAGCAGCACAACGACAGCTGTTACCCACCACAACTGCTTCATTAGAGCAGCAGTGGTGGAGCAGCGCAAATATGGACGATGGGATCAGCAAATCTAGACGGAGACGACAGAGTAGCAGCATCAACGAACAGTGACACCGGAGCTCTGCCGAAGGTTAGCAGACGGAGCAACAACAACAACAAAGAACCGGTGACGACAGTCATAGACGATGGCGGAGGAGTTTCGACGGGCGGGGGGAAGCTGATGGTGATTGGAGGGAAGGCGATGATGGTCGGAGGGAAGGATGACGACGGTGATAGTGAAAGAGAAGGGAGGAAAAACGAGAAGGAGAAACAACAAATCCTAGAAAGAGAGTGACTATAAACAGTTATGGGGTTTCGTTAATTGTTTATTCAGGATTATTTTTAAAAAAATAGTCTAAAAAAGTATGTAAAAGTGTTATTTTCCCATTCTAATATGACATTGACTAAGACAAAAAATTTGAGCTAATTAATTATTTGAAAATAGTAATTTTCAATTTTTTCACCTATCTCCTTTGTGGAGGGCGCATTTTATTTTTAATTGAGAACCTTTATTTGTTTTTTTTTCTATTTCCATTTAAAACCTAGATAAAATGTATCTGGATTCTGGCCATCCTATATTAAGCTTGTCTTAGTTTAATGCCTATGGTTTTAATTTGTTCAAGAATTCAGTAATTTTTGCGTATTCTTTCTTGTTAGTTGTTTTGCCTTTGAAATTTCCAGTTTTTAGCTATAAGTGAATAAACATATTTTACTATATGTTTAGTTGTCAATAATTTAGGTGTTAAGGTTTAAAACTCTAGGTTCTTTTCTGTTTTTGGTTCTCAAACAGTACATTCGAAAACTACCAATTCTTCTAGAATCGAACTCAGAACATATATAATCCAAACAATAGATAATTTTAATGCAATCATAGATTGTATTTCATTTTTCTCATGTTAAGTTCTAGACAGTATCACTCCCTGGTTTTATCGTCCTGTCGATAATTCCATATAAAGAAATGTTAAAACGAGTTACTTCTCCTACTATCTTATCTCGAGCTGTGTGCTATCGTAGTAATGACCACACAAAGATCGTAAATGACATATATATAGGCTAAACTGATTCTTCAAACGTAATTCTCACTAATTAAACGGAGGAAATAGAAAAGTTAAAAGAAAACAACTTCTATGAATACTTATAATTAATGAGAAAAAAAATTATGCTATTTTCTTTTTCATCATGTTTATCGATCTCTTATAAGTTATGACATGATGATATATTTTGATAAAAATACTTTTAATGAATCATCTGAGAAAGCTAATAGGTCCATGAACACGTTACTTTAAATTAGAGCTAGCGTCAATATTGGAAGCTTTAACGTTGAAGTGGTGAGGTGCACTGCAATATTTGATCTATTTTATGTCATACTAGTTTCTTATTTTTGTGTTTAAAACAGACTGAGAGATGGGTACATATAACGGAAAAGGGTCAAAATTGCCCTCAACCTATTAGAAATGAGTCATTTTTGCCCTCCGTTAATCTATTGGACCAAAAATGCCATCAACATTATCTTTTGGCTCAAAAATGTCCTCCCTTAGACGGAAAAATGACATGGCATGCGTGGACCACTTTTTTATCCAGGTGGCTTATTGGTCCACTTAGATTATAACTTAAACACCAAATTAAACCTAATACCTAGTATGACCCTGACCCAAACCCAAATTCAAATATCCTATCTATTTTTATAAAATCAAATTATATTCTTCCATGACATCTATCTTCATAGATCAGCCACTACTCAAATCTTTGTTTAATTAGCGGTGACACTATTAATCACAACAACAGTGTACTCCTCCTAGGAAAAGAGGAAGATAATTTTAAGATGGAAAAAATGATGCTGGAGAAATAAAAAGCCTCAAAACAATTAAAGGTAAAGGATAAAAAATACGTAAAAAATAAAGAGGAAGCAAAAGGAAACCAAAGAAGAAGAAGAAGAAAATTTTGAAGAGAAAAAAATTTGATTTATCTAGTAGGATGATTTACTGAAAATAAACGGAAAAAAATAGCAAAGACTAATCCCAAATTTATTCAAACCCCTATTTCATCTTCAGGTTGTTCTTTTGGAAATAAACTTTTCAATCACTCTACAAATATAAAGAAAAATAAAACATCATAAAATATGAAGAAAAAATATATAGAGTTGCATGATCATGATGATTCCTTTTTCCTTCCTCTTGGTATTCCTTATTTTGCTTCATGAACATTTTTTATATGATCAATTGATTTTGTTTAAGTGGGTTTCTTTAACAAATGAGTTTCTTGATTGGTAAATGAATAATTAGTAAAATTTAATGAAGGATGATTTTGAAAAAGGGATTTGAATTGGGTTCGGATCAGGATTACAATATGTGTTGGGTCAGGTAATTTCGGGGTTGGGTATTTATAACTAGGTGGACCAATATAAGAGCGCCACCTGGATAAAAAAGTGGTCCACGCATGCCATGTCATTTTTCCGTCTAAGGGAGGACATTTTTGAGCCAAAAGATAACGTGGATGTCATTTTTGGTCCAATAGATTAACGAAGGGTAAAAGTGACCCATTTCCAATAGGTTGAGGACAATTTTGAGCCTTTTCCGTACATATAAATTACACATTTGAGATCATATGACTTGTTTAAAATTATAATTTTTTTTAAAAAAAAGGACAAATTACTCCTAAATTGTGCGGAGCAAGCTATATATATCACATAATGATGGGAGAATGTTATAATTGATGCATGCAACAACAAAAATATACCCATTTTTATCTTACAAACATTTTATCAAGCGCTGTGAAGGTACCCTCCGCCATGTAGAAAAGTAGCTAAAGTCAAACGCACGAAGACGACTCACTCTTCGAGACGAAAGGGAAAGAAGCAAGGAAGAAGAATACAAAAGTTTCCATCATTTCAGCCAAAGTTGCCAGAAAAAAGTGACCATTTCTACTGTTTCTGTTCCGAAACTTGAAAACTCCCTCGAGGTCCCTACCCTTTTTATATCACCTTTCGACTTGACACTCTTCATTCGATAAACTATAAAGTATAAACAAATAACGTTCTCAATGCTTAGAAATCCCAGTAGGAAAATAGTACTAATACACAGCCGCAATAATAATTGACGAGTTGAACAATAATTTAAAAGTTAGATATGTGGAAAAAGAGGAAAAGATAGCTGCTAGTACTAGTACAAAATATTTTTGAGATTACATTTTAGATTACATTTCAACAACTTTGGTACTATATGTCGCATTAAATTCCATTAGTTCCCTAGCCTCTTTCTCATTGGCAATACTTAAATTGCATATAAATCCAAAAGACAAGGCGTCAAGTGTTATAAACCAAGTAGTAATAGTAGTAGTAATAATACTAAGCCCTAGAAGGTCGTGTTATGTTGGGTTTGAAGAGAAAGATATAGAAATTTATAAAAGACTACAGAATCCCAATGTTCCTGTCTAAATCCTTTCACATCTATATGCTTGGATCATCTTATTAGCACTTGGTACTAGTTCTTGCCCGTTTCTTGTATTTGCTTTTATTAAGCCAAAGCCAAGATCTCAGCTTCATGAAGAAGAAAAATCAACAAAGTTTGAGAACCAAACTCCCTATTACATCAGTTTATCATTATGGCAAAGGCTTTTCCACTGAATGGTGATAAGTGTATCAATACAGGTGCAAACGTTGGTCTTAGCAGTAACAGCAGTGGAGCAAAGATGGTGAGGAAGAGGGCAGCTTCCGACATGGAAATCCAGACCGGCGAAGAGAACAGATATCTTCGCCGGCCTAATACGATGGGTGTTTCGCACACCCATCAGTTAGGTGATTTAAGAGTTTGTAATAACTCTAGTAATCTTGGTGGTCACAATATCATGAGTAATAATTCCAACTACTCCACTATACAAATGTTACCATCTTCCACAAACTTGTGCGCCATGACGTCAATGGGTTTTTCTAATTCTACTCTAAACCTAACTTACACTGACGCCATTACATCCCATCTTATTCAGCCACAAGGTTCTCAAATCCAAAATACCAACATCAATAACAACAACAACCAGTCCGCATCTGTTTGTGTTTTCTCCGGTTTACCTCTCTTTCCTCCGGAGAGAAACAGACAAAGTGGTGGATTACTCCAGCAACAAGCCTCCTTGACAAGTACAGTGGGTGCAAGAATTGAATCCATGGACGATAACGCGACCGCTACAGCATGGATTGATGGTATAATAAAGGATTTAATCAACAGTTCAGCTCAAGTGTCTGTACCTCAACTTATCCAGAATGTAAGGGAAATAATCCATCCTTGTAATCCATATCTTGCATCATTACTAGAATACAGGCTACGGTCTCTCACTAGTAATAATAACAATAATAGTACTAGTGCTAGTCAAAATAATGATGCTATGGATTGTTGGAGAAGAAAGGAAGCAGTGCCTCCACTTGCAAGTTTACATCAGAGTCAACATAATGTCAATTTGATGCAACAAAATATTGTGTCCCAGCTTCCTGATTCTTCTAACCAATTCTTGGATTGGCCGGAAAGCGCTCCCGTTGCGCCCTCTTTGAACCAGCAGCAACTTGGCAACAATAATCTCACAGCAACAGATCTATCTTTCGTTACGCCTCCAGTTCTTCCACCTCAAGTGCAGCATCCGCAGCAGCAGCAAGAATCTCCGCATTCTCAACAAGTAGTAGACTTGGAACAACAACAGAAGCAGCAGCAATCTTCTAGTACATCTCTATCTCCGTCGACAGTGGCTGATAGTACCGCTGCCAAAGCGAAGACGCCAACAGCTGTTGCTGCTGCAGTCCCGGGCAATACATACAGGGAGAAAAAGGAAGAATTGAGACAACAAAAGAGAGACGAAGAAGGACTTCATCTACTAACCTTGTTATTGCAATGTGCGGAAGCAGTATCCGCGGATAATCTTGAGGAAGCAAATCGAATGTTATTAGAAGTATCCGAACTGTCAACACCATTTGGTACATCCGCACAGCGTGTAGCTGCGTATTTTTCCGAGGCAATGTCAGCCAGGCTGTTGAACTCTTGCCTCGGAATATACGCAGCATTGCCAGTGACTAGCATTCCTTTACCTTATACACAGAAAATGGCATCAGCATTTCAGGTGTTTAATGGGATTAGTCCATTTATAAAGTTCTCTCATTTCACAGCTAATCAAGCTATACAGGAAGCTTTTGAAAGAGAAGATAGGGTGCATATAATAGATCTTGATATAATGCAAGGTCTACAATGGCCTGGTCTATTCCACATTTTGGCGTCGAGGCCCGGGGGCCCTCCATTTGTTAGGCTAACTGGGCTAGGAAACTCGATGGATGCTCTTGAAGCAACTGGTAAAAGATTGTCTGATTTTGCTGAGAGATTAGGCCTTCCTTTTGAGTTTTTACCTGTGGCTGATAAAGTTGGGAATTTAGACCCTGAGAAATTGAATGTAAGCAAAAGAGAAGCTGTTGCTGTTCATTGGTTGCAACATTCCCTTTACGATGTCACTGGCAGCGACGCTAATACACTCGGCCTTTTGCAAAGGTAACACTCTATACTACTCCTTTTGTTAATGTCTTCAGTTACCACTTGCCTTCAAATTCATATTGGAAAATGGAAACAATAAGCTGTTTATAGTCTCAATACTTGATGGCACTTGCAATATTACATAAATAACATCTAATCTTAGCTTGAGGATATGTATTACTTAACCATATACAGATAAATGACAAACTGTGTGTATACTTAACCATATAACATCTAAATTAGTTTGAGATTATCTATTAAGAAACCTATGTGAAATCAATCTGAATTCGTATATCCAATCCTTTTTAAATTTCTTATACTAATATTTTGTCATGTAAAAAATCTATATATAATTCTCTTTGGTGCTTTTTTAATGCTAATGTAAAGTTTTATATAAATCTTCTAAATTAGTTTGAGATTATTAAATAAGAAACCTTTATGAAATCAAGAAAAGTTGAAGTTATTCTCTATGATGCTTATATCTTGCCTAAGTATTTTTTTTAAAATATATTTCTTCTTTTCTTAAATTTCTTATTCAGATAGAGTTGAGTACTCAGACTACACCATTTTATTATTGGTACTTACCTTATTCACGATACAAAGATTATGATAGTTAAAAGAAAAAAATATACAGTTACATTACAAAACCCTTCCTAAGTATCTGCAATTAAAACTTAAATTTAATAACCAACATGCAGTTTAACGTGAGGAAATGAGAATCTTCATATGGATATTTCTGTTGTATATAATGTAGTACATTGTTATTTAACTCCTTGTGCCACTCCAGCCAATAGAAACACATCGTTTGTATATTGGTGATGACATGGAAATTAGTCTTCTTAAAAGCAACTTATTCCAACATTGTAAAAATCTGTGACAGTAATTTTCAAGAAGTTCATTGCACCAATTACTAGTAGAGTGTTTATAGTTCCTATAAATTGCATTTCAAGCTCTTTCTGAAACTTGGTAGATAAGATATTATACTTTTCTCTTTCACGAGTACTGGTTATTCTCTTTCTGAATAAAGCTGAAACACGAAGAAGAAAAGAGATAAGAAAAAGGCCAATCACTTTAGAAGCAAAAGAGTACTGTAATGCACCGTGATTCGTGCTTATTATATTACTTAGTCCTTTCTATCAAAAAGGTCAAACATGTTAAAAAAATCTGGGAGCACGGTAAAAAGAATACAACAAAGATGTAATCTAACAAAGTAAAAGTATTTACCGCACTTTTTAGGTACTTTTTACTATTGTTTCAAATAGGTACTTCTTAAATATTTTAAATTGTTTAACTACTGTGGGACTGTGTCCTTTAATACATTTTTACATGTAGTTTGCATACATGCAAGTTTTCTTTCAAAAAAGTCGAGGAATCTACGTTCAAATTCAACACTATAACTTTCATACTCCGTATCCCAGAATAAATGGATTTGGTTTAATCTCCTTAAGTGGATTTGGTATATATAAATTATCTGCTTTACTTTCAGGTTGGCTCCTAAGGTGGTGACTGTAGTGGAGCAAGACTTGAGCCATGCGGGTTCATTCTTGGGGAGGTTCGTGGAAGCCATACATTACTACTCGGCTCTATTCGACTCGTTGGGTGCATGCTACGGGGAGGAGAGCGAAGAGAGACATGTTGTAGAGCAACAGCTCTTGTCTAAGGAGATTAGGAATGTGTTAGCTGTAGGAGGTCCATCGAGGAGTGGTGAGGTGAAGTTCAATAACTGGAGAGAAAAGCTTCAACAGTCTGGTTTCAGGTCTTTATCACTTGCAGGTAATGCTGCAGCTCAAGCTACTCTTTTGCTTGGAATGTTTCCATCACATGGATACACTTTGGTTGAGGATAATGGTACTCTTAAACTTGGTTGGAAAGATCTTTGCTTGTTCACTGCTTCTGCATGGAGGCCTAATTCCTTGCATATTAGCCCTGCTTCTCGCCATTTCTCTCGTCCCAATATGGAGTAAAGGGTCTTTAGTCAGGCCAGTGAGTTCCGAATATTGGATGATTCATAAAAGTCTTGCCCGAACAATGTGGCTTTTCTTCTCCAACTTGAGACTAGTTGCCGGTCATGTCCTCTTTCTTCCCTTCATTTGCAGTGTAGTTTTCATCAACTCATCCTTTCAGGTCATGTAAGTATACTACTATGCAAAGGTGGTGTAGTTTTGGTAACTCTTTTTTTGACACTGCAGTCATTAATTAATTGTGTTAATTTCTTTTACTCAATTTATTGTTCCATTTTGATTTTTATCTGAATTTGAAGATATCTTGAATAGAAAAAAATGTGCTTTTGAAAATTATTGAAAAGTCTAGCTTTGGTTCCCTAATATTCGAGTAAAGTAGAATTTATGGACATCGCTTACCTTCAGTTAATAATTTGAAACTGACTAATACACGGTTAATTGATTATCTATCCAATTATGTAAAAATTTAACCTATTATCAATGTATTGTGTTTTGATCGATCTGTTGATAAATTTATACAATTTCAATGAAGTTTTAATTGTGAAAGTTAAGCAACAACCTATTTAATTTCTCAAGGTAATAGTCTATTAGAGTTGTAGAAACTTGTCAGCCATGGGACTATACGGGCGTAGTTACATTAATCAATAGTTAAATATACTTGGTCAAGTATGGACCAATATTAATTTTTTACTAGTAATGATATATTGAGGGATGGGATCTAAAGTATAAGTATCCCTTTCTAAAATTGAATGGTTGTATGTCACCATAGCATAGACGTGCCTTTTCTCAAAACCTGGTAAGTTCATAATTAAGATGCTGATATGATGAAGTTTATAAGTGATTAGTAAATGCA
This sequence comes from Petunia axillaris subsp. axillaris, assembly GCA_029990575.1. NCBI lineage: Eukaryota > Viridiplantae > Streptophyta > Magnoliopsida > Solanales > Solanaceae > Petunia > Petunia axillaris. Next base: position 164,313,584 of record JARKNS010000003.1, read on the forward strand.
CTTGAGAGGAGCAAGGCTGAAAAGAGAATGAATGTAGGAAGGACTCTAGGGACAGTAGGGGTACTGTCCCATGCATGCACAGCCAAGTATTTGTACATGACCTTGTTCATTGTGAAGTTGCGTTCAGAAAGAAAGTTAAAGGAGATCTTTTTCTGCACATCGAATTGTTTTTCTGAAAAAACGACATTAAAACCAAGAATCAATATGTCTACATATGCGGAGCCCCATAATCGCATAGGAGATTTGAATTTGATGGTTCTAACTTTTTAGTTCTTAACATTGAACTAATTGTTCTTTTGAAATTACGAGTTAAGAATATAATCTTAGCTAAAAGATTTCTTTCATATTGAAAATACTAATTCGCTTGAATCCATAACTAGTAAGCTAACATCCATGAGTCCTCAATTAGACAAGGACCATATTATAAACTAGTGCATAACAGGTCGGGTATTACACCATTAGTTGTTTAAACCATCCAGCTCTATAGTGAGGTAACTTTACAAGGTGTTGTCATCAAGGGAGGTTTAGAAGGCCAGCTGATCAGCAGTAAAGCGAGGTGATATAGTTGTTGTAAAACCCAGGATATATTGCAACGAATTATAGGACACAACTATACGACTTTTTAGCTTGAACCTCAAGTCCCTCAATAGCTATTGCATGTGAAATCAAAACCAAGAAAACATATAGGAGTATTTTGTAAGCAACCTATACTAGCTAGGGGCGTTCAAGTAAAAATGAAAACAGAAAACCATCAAATTGATGAGAAAAAACATAGCATACACGGTATGATTTGATTTGATACAGTTTGATGTTAAATATTACTCGTAAAAATTACACTATTTAGTCATATGTATGTATGTATGTATGTATGTATGTAGTTTCACGAAATATATTCTTTCGTTGTAGTGAGCATAGTTTTCATGCTTCAGCATAAGTTTCTTTACATTTTCTTTTAACTATGTTTAGACAGAAGTCATTGTTATAAACGGTTCAAAGGGCAGTTAGATTTGTCCATGTAGGTTCGAAAGTTTCTTTGAGATGGTTTAGTTCAACTTGAAAAGAAAAGTAGAGTTTGTTCTTGCTGTTATATTGTGTTCGAGCTCAGTCACATTTTCTACTCTCAATAAAGAATAGTTGAATTTGGACAAATAGCATTTGGAATCACCACTTCACCACTTTTGATAGATGCCATTGCAGGTCAATTAGAAAATTGGATGTTGAACTGATCTTATACATAATGTGCTTAAAAAGCAAACCTAAACTTTCATGTGAAGTAACAATGTGACATGATCAGTGGCACGTGAAACAAAGTATATTTAATCGTTTATTCTTTGAGGCATTACTAACTTTTTGATCCATTTCAAATGGTTATCTTAGAACTCACTTCTTGGTCATTTTATAATGTAATCAAACATTGTATGTGGCAAGAAACTGGAAAATCTTTGAAAGAAGAAGAGAGAAACCCCAACAAAAACAAGATTGAGATAACTGTTTTTTTAAAAAAAAAAAATTTAAAAGCAAAATGATAATTAAATTAATTTTTGGATAAAACATACAAACATACAAACGTTCCTACAAGCGACAGTCATAAGTGTGGTATTGGTTTTAAATTGGTTGTCATTCCCAAACCATTTAACTTTTTTTTCCATTTACGCCCCATTCTTTTCGTTTGCCACTTTTAGCCAAATAAATCTGGTCCAAAATAATTGTCACTAATTAAGGCTGTCCACCAGTCCGGTCCAGTCGGATTCCGGCGCGCCTTCGATTCCGGACCGGTCCGGCAACGGTCCAGTCTACCGGTGCAGTTGCTCCCATATCGTGTCGGAACCGGTACCGACAAGGGAGAAACGGTCCGGTACCGGTTCGGTTCGAACTAATTTTTTTTTTAATTTGATTTTTTGAAATAGATTATCAACACAAAAATATTTTATTCAATAATACGAAAATACATTAAGTTGGAAATACATAATTAAAGTGACATATTAGAAAATAAAAACTAGAAAGTAGACTAGAAACTAGAAAAATACATAAATCATAGAAATTTCTCAAGTGCTTCAATCTTCATGCCTTCTTCAACGACTCAATCCATGTCACGCAGATATATTCCCTCATCACGAGCAGCCCATTCTGTGCTATGTTGGTTTTGCAAGTGAGTCCTAAACTTCATAGTCCCTCGTTGAAGTGATCCAATTTGATAATTCCAAACTTTCTTGCAAAGATTACACTGAGCAGTGTTGGTATCGTGATTTTTCGTGATAAATTCTCAAACTTCGGATACAGCTCTTTGTCGGGAAGGGGCTTCAGCACCTTGAGCTTGAGTAGGTTGATTTTCAGACATTTTGATAGAAAATAGCCTTTGATAGAAAATTTTAGAGAGAAATGGATAGAAAATATTGAATTGTGATTAATTTGATGAAATATGAGAGTATTTATAGGAAAAAATAGGTGGGTGGGGGGGAGGAGGGGGTTGTTGGGCCGTTTATGGGGGTGGGGGAGGAAAAAATAGCTTTTTATGGCCGTTGCCAACGGCTATTTTTTAAAAAGGGAGATATGATTTTTTTGGTAGGGTCTGTCCGGCCAGGTTTTGGACGATTTAATTTTTTTTTTTTTTTGTTATCTTTTTTTTTATTATTATTTTAAAGTAGTTTTGGAATTTTAAATTAAGTATATGGCTAAAGAAAAAATAACAAACGTTTATATATTAAAAGCAAGGCCTATAACTTATTATTTTTTATATAGTATATACTGTTTGATTTAATATTTGCTATTTAGAGTATTTACTATTTTACTAACATAGCTAAATAAAATTGCAAAACTATTTATTAATAAGAAATTATGACAAACAATTATAACTTAATAGTAAGGCATAACACTTATTATTTTTTTCAAAGTAAAATACTAAATAGTAAGTTAGTATAAGTATTTAACATTTTAGTATTTAAGCATTTACTATAATTATTTAATATTTTAGTATTTAAGTATTTACTATTTGCTACCATAGCTAAATAAAATTGCAAAACTATTTATTAATAAGAAAATATAACAAACAATTATAACTTAATAGCGAGGCATAACACTTGTTATTTTTTTCAAAATAAATACTAAGTATTACGTTAGTATTTAGTATTTAAGTATTGAATTGCAAAAGGATATAACAAAGGATAATTGAATTAAAGGGAAAAAAACGGAGAATATAACAAAGAATGATAACTTAATAGCAAGGCGTAACGCATTTTATTGAATAATTTTTGATTTTTATGCAAAGTACATTGATATTAAATTGCAAAACTACATATTAATAAAAAAACATTTCATTTTCTGAATAATTTCTTCTGGCACCTCAGGAGGAACCGGTGGCAAAGATTCATCTTCTTCATAATAATTTTCATTTTCCACACTTCCACCACCTGATAAGATTTCAGATAAATATGTTGTATCTGTTTGTTCATTTCTTCAGGAAATTCAAAATTTCTTCGCTCCGATCTAATCCAATCTTTGAATAATACGGCCGTCTCCATTGCTTCTTCCTTCAATGAATGTCTATGATCTCCAATTTGTAATCTTTCTTAACTAAACGCTCTTTCTGAAGCAACTGATGATGCTTGAATTGTTAGAATATCCCGCGCTATTTTTGATAAAACTGGAAACTGTGCTTGTTGATCTTTCTAAAATTGCAGTAGTTGACCACTTCCAAAATACTCAATTTCCTTGCAACCATGAAGTAAATAAACATCAAGTTCGTTGAACCCTCCGCTACTCGATTTCCTGCTAGAAAACATTTGATTAAGGCTGGAAAAACTTCCCAATCCGGCCGCAGCTCTTTTACTCGTCTGCGTTGAACTTGAACAAGCTCCACTTGGAACACTTGGAACAACATTATCAGCTGCACTCCTATATCTTTCATGAATTCGTTGGCAATCTGGAAATACCTGCGCACAAGCTCTGTTCTACACTTGGTGTTTCATCAACAGTAATTTCCAAACTTCGATAGATTTCTCTAATAAGTATTTCGGTATTAAACCGTTTAAAATATGGATGTAATACAGAAGCAATGTAATAAAGTGGCGGAATAGGAAAAAAATATTTTTTAAAATTTTCAATCATAGAAGCAACGACTTGTTCATAACCAGACACTAATTTATATTCGTTAAGTAATTCTACTATTCCAGCTATAAAATACAACGTGGTAGTAACTGTAGGATAATATTGACCAGAAAATTCTTTAGTAGTATAAAAAAACTTTTCTAAAAATGTAAGAAGACGGAGAACAAGGCTTCAATCAGAATCACCTAGGTGATACTCTACAACCATTTTACATTAAAATAGCTAGTTATAGCAGTTCGTAAATTGTAAGCGACAGACAAAGAATCATATACAGTGTTCCACCTAGTTGAAACTTCCTTAGGAACTCTTCTAGGTTCCAAACCATCTTTCATACACTATACCTTAAAGTCTCTCTATCTATTCGGTTTTCTAGATTCAAAAATATAACTAATTGCGAGTCTGACATTCACAATAGTAGGATCAAATAACTTAAGGCCATTTTTTATAACTAAATTATATATATGACATGCACATTTAATATGAAACAATTCTTCAAAAGGGGGGGGGGGGGATTCAACTTTGGTTTTAACTGACCAATAGCATAACCATTATTTGAAGCATTATCAGTAGTTATACTTAAAATTTTGTCACTAATAAAATACGCCTTACAAATATCATTTACTTCTCTCTTAATAAATGTTCTCGTATGTGGTTCATCAACAAATATGCTAAAATTCTTTTTTGCATTACCTAGTTAGGATCTATCCAATGGCAAGTAAGTGTTGAATAATCATACCTATTAACACCACGACCCAAATTAGTAGTAATACAAACTCTACAATCAAAGTGATAAAACATATATCGTAAATATTGTCTATATTCATTTTTAAATTTTATAATATCACTTCTAACCGTAGTTTTTGGAAAACCTTGAAAAGATGAATTATATACGGTTTGAATATAACGAACAAAACCAGTACAGGAAGCAAATGTAAAAGGTAAGCACTCTACCGCAATCATTTTTGCCATTTGTTCCCTATCTTTCTTCTTATCATAATGGATAAGCCCCCAGTCACTAGGTTAATTTCCTGTTGAACTCCACTACATTGAGATGGAGCCATTATGTTCCCTGATTGAGTGCCACTCGGCCTCTTTTTTCATTATTCCTTATGATGGTTTTCTAAGTGTGTTCTCAACTTCTCTGTCCCACCATGATGCTTGCCAGTTTTAAAATCCCAAACTTTTTTACTAAGATTATATTTAGCGCTCTGAGCCGGAACATTTTTAGTTATAAATTTCCATACATCCGATCTATCCGGTCGTTTAGCTGGTTCTCTACTAGGAGGCATAAGTGGTAATTCAGATTCAGTTTCTTCAGGTTCACCTTGAAATTGACTAGTAGGTGTTTCATCATCTAAATTAACACATTCGGTATTTTCTTGATATTGTGCCTCTAATATATCATTATCTAGTGGTTGATCAAAATCTATATCATGATAAAATTGTGTGTGTTATCTTCCTGAGTAAACTCATCTAGATGAGCAGGAGCACTAGAACTAGAGCACGACTACGTCTATCATCCCCCCCTCGGTTAACACGTGATCTACGACCGCTACCCGTACGCCAGTAAGTGCTCTCCACACTCCAGACATTAATATAAGTAAAGCAAACAAATAAATTACAAAAATATGCTAAGAACAATATTGCAAAAAAATTAAAATAGATAATAAGAAGTAAGAACGAGTTTACTTGATGTCGCGTTAGAACTTAGAACTTAGAACTTAGAAGTGACCGGAATCGCACCAAACAATTTTTCACTCCACTCCAAATATTTTTTGTAATGCAATTTAGAACTTAAACCCTTTTTGCGAGAGCAATTTTGAATTATTTAGCAAATATCCATTATAGAAATAAGAGAGATAGAGAGAGATTTAGAGCGAATATTAGATAAATTGTGAATAAATTGATGAAAAATTGTGGTATTTATAGAAAAAATAGGTTGCGGGGTATGGGGGGCGCTTAGGGGGGTGGGATAGCGAAAAAGAGTCGTTTTTGGCCGTTGGCCAACGACTGTTGGTGAAAAGAGCCGTTGCCAACGGCTATAGTCCAAGTAGCCCAACAATTATTTTTTTAATCTTTCCGGTTCGGTCCGGTCCGGTTCCGGTCCTAACCGGACAGGTTCCTGTCCATTTTCATCCAGTCCAGTCGTGAAAAAGGGTGGTGACGGGTCGAGGGACGGGGCGTTTGGGGAGTGGGTTAATTGGCCCGGTTTGCACCGGTCCGGTCCGGCGCCGATCTGGTCCCGGTGCAAACCGGACCGCTGGACAGCCTTAGTTGTCACTTTAAAAATAGAATCGACATAAATTCTTCTAAATGATCTATTCAACTTTCTAAAACTCTTACCAATCTTATAAGAAGTCTAATGAGAGATAATTGACTATTCCTGATAATTTGTTTGATCAAATAATGGTTAATACTACTATTAAAATAATTTTGGCCATAACTTTAAAGGACAAATAAAATATATATTCTTGAGTACAATGTCCAGGACTATATTGCCGTATCCAAAAGCTACATTAATCAACATTGGTCTGTGACCATCAGATCTTTACGCTTTGTTTATTATTTTTAACTCAAATACATATTGTAAAATGGTAACTAGTAAAATGGTTTAGTTCACTCTGCAAAACAAAAGTAAAAATTACCCTTACAACAATCTTAAGCTGTTTGGAGTTCAGTCACATTTTCTAATCTCAATAAAGTATTGAATTTTGGAGTGAGAGTATTGCACCAGGTTGGATAAGCGTAACTTTATATGTCAATTTGGAAATTGGACAAGTAACTTTAGATATGTGCTTTAGACGCAAACCTAAATTTCCCAAACAAAAGAATTACTATCATTGATGTATTAACTTTGTGACCATTTCATGGTCATCTGGAACCTGACTTCTTGCCCCTTTTGTTTGAAAGAAACAAAAATTAATTAATTAACTTTTTATGTGACAAAGAAACTGAAAAAGATTTGTAAAAAAATATATGAAGGAAAAGACAACAAAAAGAAAATATAGAAAAGGTTAACAGGTTTTGTTATTAATTAGCAGATCTGTATAATTAATCGCAAATAAGTTAGGAACAGCTATATGAATCTCAACTAATCATATTTTTTTTTTATTTAATTGCAAGTCATGTCATTACGATAAATACAAGTGAAAAATAAGATAGTAATGAAATAATGGTGATATATAGATTTTTTTTACGATCACATCAAGATACTCCAAAAAAAGCAATATGCTCAAAATCAACAGGTTGACAAGACTAAAACCTATTGCCTATTAGCTGATATCACATAAATGGATCTTTTTATTTTATTGCGCCATATGTTTGATAAATTTGTATTGACTTTAATAAAGTGTAGGTCATTCGAGACAGCTGTCTTTCTCAATTACACATAATTTTAAATTTACCTCATCCCATCATATCATATTTATTCCCCATAATTTTACACCTACAAATAATGCATTCGTAGATCGACATAGGACATTGATCAAACAACAAGATTTCATTTGATTCTTAACTCGTACTACTTGCACCTTCTATCGAATACACCCCTTTCAATTAAAGGTCCTATTAGGCTTGACTAAGCTGCAATCCATAAAAATATAGTACAAACTTTAGGACTATATTGCCATATCAAAAAGCAACATAAAACCAAATTGGTTAGTTTCCCTTTTTTTCTTTTTTTCAAATTCCAAACTGTTTTCCCAACCATCAGATCTTTACACTTTGTCTTATTATTATAATTTTAATATTTCCAAATCAGATCGTTCCTTTTACGATCTCTAACTTCTCGGCTCATCCCCGCCGGGAGAATACGCCGTCGGGCAAACACACATTTATATATGTAAGACATTTGATGCAAACAAATAATAAAGGCAAAGGCTAGATATGAAAGGAGGTGGTATTCCTGCAAAGAGACGATGGAAAGGTTTTGTGATTGCAGTATTAGGTCTCGTTTTGCTCTCATTGCTCGTCCCTTTGGTTTTTTTGCTGGGCCTACATAACGGTTTCCACTCTTCAGGTATAAGATTTCTCTACATTTTACCTATTTTGAATTGAATGCCATTAATTTTGGTCATTTTTGCAAATTGGATCCACAGTTTTCAATTCAAATCTGTACTGAAATTAGGCGCCATTAACTTAAACATTAGCATTTTAGTAGTTTTTATTTCGCGTCGGAGATTGAAGAACGGTTCGTGATCCCCCCATACCTCCACGCCCCTGCTAAAAAGAGAATGTTATTAATATGAAGAGAATGGAAGGGTAACAAAGACGCGCTTTTATCATGGCACCGGGGAGAGGCGTAGCCAGGATTTGAAGCTTATGGACTCAGGATTCTAGTTTTCTCAAGTTGCCGGGTTCTAATTTAAAAAAATGAATTTATTAAGACAAATACAGGGTTTAGACTAAGGCAATTGTGTTCGGCCGAACCTGCCAACTACAATCTAGCTCCGTCCTTGGGGCTTTGGTTTAGAGCTCAACTTGTGATGTGTGGCTTAGGGGAAAGCCACAAGTTCAAAATCCTAGTATTTAAGTGGAGAGGGGTAGGGGGGGGGGGGCTTTATAACCTGGGTTTCGAACTGTCTTCTAGCCCTCTGGCATTATAGAAAACAACACATGCTTTTATCATGTCATTAGGGATAAAATCCTTGCCTTTCTTAAGAGAAAGATGAGGAAGATATTTATATTTTAGAAGGATTTGCTCTAACTTGATTCGACATTTACTTTTTGCAGGATATACATCTGGGCAACAAAGTTCAACCACAGTAAGTACTTGCAGCATTTTAATGATATTGCTATTTAATAACTACTCATTCATCTCTTAAACTTTTTGGGCAACTTCGGATGGAATCAGAATGCACTTAGAATCTACAATCAACATAGTACTGCTAAGAACGGGAATCAGTCAGAGGTAATTTCTTCTCTATTGGCAAGTCGACAAGCTGCCTTTATCGTTGGTCCGTATGATAATTTTAGCGAGTAGAAAAAGTATTAAGTAATTTTTAAGCTAGATCTCTGCTAGGCAGTGCATTTTTATTCATCATTACTTTTTTGCGTGTACATACAGAAAAAGAGGTGATCATGATGTAGCTTATAGTTTTTTGTATCTCGTTGCAGGGGGATCAATCAACACATGTGGATGCCCTAATAAAAAGATTGGAACCAACATTTCCCAAGGTTTTCTTCAATACTTTTTTAATGATGCTTATAAAAAGTTTAAGTTTTCTGATTACTGTCATTGAGTATATGAATAGCTAGGCTGCTTTACCTGAAAAAGGGGCAAGAGTACAGCTTACCTGTTGCGGTTTTCCGAAAAGTTCTCCTTAAATTTGGTTGTGGATGTGAATCAGTTAGCATTATTTATGATGTGTATTATTACAAATCTTTTTCTTTAATAAGGGTGTGCCCTTGCATTCCTTTTTTAATTAAATAAGGGACTGAGACAGGGGGATCCTTCACATGTTTGCTAGCCTTATTGGCTGCTATTTTGTCTAAGAATAAAATTTGGTGTTGCAAGCCTAAAGTATTTAGTCTTGGAAAATTCTCTGTGATGTATGAAAACTGAAGAGCGAACAGAGAAGTGGATACTGGATATATAAAAGAAAGAGAAGCAATAATCAAATTATAAACCATGATGTTCTTCCAAGTGGTAGAGAATGCTACACTTGTCCCTTATCGCCTTATCGGTTATAAAAGGTTTCCAAGGGGGTTTAAATGGTCCTGGGCTACTCCACCTATTAGCTTAAGATTTTGATTTGGTCGCATTGTGCATATTCTTTCATGGTATCAGAGGCAAACTTTAGTGGGCCACTGCTGCATCTGGTTTTTCTCCCAACTCAACCCATGGAGCCGCCCAGTACTCTCTACCTTTCAATTCAGCCCATCGAGCTACTAGCAGTGCTCCAGGCTACTTATTAACCTGCTGCACCTGATACGTCTCCTACTCCAGGCTCACTCCTGTTGAGCCGCCTAACAAAAAGCAAAAAAAGAAAAATTAAAAATCATAGATCGGGGTTGCACGTGGAGGTGGGGGTGTCAGAGAATGCTGCATTTGTTCCTCATTGGTTGTGTAAGTGTTTCCAGAGGAGTTTACATGGTCTTAGGCTACTCCACCTATTTCCTTAAGATTTTGGTCACCTAATATCCGTTGTTACCTCAAAGGATATATTTAATGGTAATGGCAACACAATGCGGTAATCATCAACCTAATAAAGCAGAGGTATAAGAAATTTAGAAACAAATTAAAAGAAGTTTTTATTTTTGACGAATATACTTGATAAAAAAGAATTTCTCAAACCAACAAGGACACAATTGCCATAAATGTTTCTTTATGAGGTTTTGGGTTATTAAATGGTTATCTTGGATGTTATATATAGACAACAAGGCATCATGCATCATTTGTTAAATTTGAAATATTACATATATATTAAATATCACGGTCTATTTACTTTAAACTATTTGGAGTCCATTTTATTTGCTCTATGAAGAAGCTTCTATAAAAATTTGACGAGTTATATCTTGTATCTAATTTTATATTTGTGCCAGCACAAGCTTAAGACTAGTAATTGTATGTGAAGTGTGCATAGAGTAACAACTTCATGCTTGGGAGGATGTACCTAAGGGCTACCAAGTGTTCATAATAATGCTGAGATCTCCATGAGGAACTTGAAATTATATTCTTTGTGGGGAAGATTGTGTTGCTCTTTTCTACTTTTTCTTCACTACTAGCTTAGGTCGTGTCTTTCTGTTTTAGGTTTATCTGGATAGATTTGTTAGAGTACGAAGGAGAAGCAAAGGAAAAAAAGGATAAGTTCGAAGGGGAAACATCAGGACAAAGTAGGATGATGTTAATTATGTCACATCATGGTTGCAGAAGAAGTAAATAAAAGGAATAGAAAATAAGATAATCTGTCTTGTTTGGAAAACAAGTAATTGTTCCACCCTTCACCTAAGGCTGTGCGATTTGAACATGCCCTTTTTATTCCCTCTTCTGTGGGGCATGTATAGGAATTGTTCAACTTTATCATTGTTCTTGGAGCTAATTACAAAAGTATAGCTTCTAATATCACATTCCTTTTTGTTATGAGCTGAATAGATTTTAGTCTTTTATTTACTGCTGGATATGGTTAGTGTCTGAAGTCTAGGGGTCCTAGATATTGCTAGTTTAGATGTTCAATTATGAGAATATATGTGAAAAGACAAGAGAGACAAGTTTTTATGTTTCATAGTGATGTAATTTTGAAAAATGTTGGGCTTAAGAAGCGGTAACAGAGCGTCCTTTCCAAAGTTTCTATTTGTTTAGGTTTTTCTCCTAGCGAATATTGAAATTTTCAAGTAGTCTTGAGAATTTAAGATCTTGTCTTGCAAGTTTTTTCTACATTTACCTTCCCTCGTTCCAGCATTGATGTCAATCATGTTCTCCTTCATATTTAAGTCACAAGCTACTGAAGTATACTTGTCATTTCATGAACATATAACAAGTAACCATTAGGATTTCTCATTTTGTTCTACTTGGTTTCATAGTTCGCCGCTGATCTGGTGCTCAGTGTATCACAAAAAGAGTCTATCATAGGGAAAGAAACAATTTCCAGATACCTCTTTTAACTTTTTTGAATGTAAACGTTTTTCTATGTATTTTTCAACTAGGAAGGATATTCTAAAGTTCTTTTGGAGTGTGATAATCTTTTAACTTGTTTTTGAACTTTGAAATACTATACCATACTTTATCTTATAGATTAAGTGTATGTTGAGAACTACTTCACAAGCAATTTAGAGGTTTTAAGTATCCCTTCGTGTTGGACTTGCATGTGATTTTAACTTTATGAAACAATTGTGGACTTATATACATGAACTAATCTAATTAAAAAGCATGCAACTTCACATGAATCCATTTTTATGCTATCATTACTGTCGCTCAACAGTTGCTCGTGTGGGTCTTCTTACTCTTGTTTTTTCGCTCTACAATTTTGTTCTTGCCTCCCTTTTTGCTTTCTTCTTCTGCTTCATTATATGAATTCTTCGTTTAGGAGTTCTAAGATTCTTTATAAATAAACGATTCTGATTTGACTGTGCCTCAGATGCAAAAGGAAAAAGAAAGAGAAGCTTTGTGCTTTAACCCAAAAAAAAAAGATGAATGAAATAATAAAGAGAAGCTTTATGTTGAAAAATGTCTATTATTAAAAAGCTTGAGATGTGGATTACCTTAGCTCTTGAATGTCCAAACTAGCTTTGGTTGCCTCAGTAATTTCAGCTTTTATTATCATTTATGGTTTTTTAGTCTTGGAAGAGATTGGATCTTATAGTCAAAAAAGGTCCATGAAACTTGCTTAAAAAAACTCTTAAGTTTCAGTTTTCACTTTGCATGTAAGTTTTTTGATTTTTTTTTTCTTCAATATTTTTGTCAGGATTTTAGGGAAAATTTTGTTGGGGAAGCGGAGAATAAGACTGCTGGTAGGATACATCAAAATTTTGGTGGCGAAGTGGAGAACAAGACTGTTGGTAGGATACATCCAACTCAATTCTCTGAAGAGGAATGCATATCTCACATATAATGTGAATGTGTATGCATGATACATAAACAAGCAAATATTTCTTTATAGAGATAGACAATTTTCTAATAAGAATATTTACATTCATGGTGGGACCTTGGTGTTCGCCTTTTCTGTTAATGTGATCCTCTCTCATCCTTTTTTTGGTGAATGGAGCTAATGTAACTTTAGATATATTTAGATTTTTAAACTATTCCTCTTTGCGCTATCATTTTTTCAGGCCGTCCTTCATTGGCTGGATTGCCCAAAGAACGCTTAAGAGCAAATGTATGTAGTTCTGCAACCTCTTATGTTTGCTCTCATCCTAAAAAATAAGTCTTCACGATTTCAAATTCTTTTGTTTCTTTCTGATGCAATAATAAGAGTTAACCTTAGATATGTGTAACAGAGCACTAATATTGGTGCTACGCATGCTGCCACCGAGAACATCAAAGGCAGTGCTACGCATGCTGCCACCGAGAACATCAAAGGCATTGATGAGGGTGAGAAATTATGTGAGCTAAAATATGGGAGCTACTGTTTATGGCGCCGCAAACATAAGGAAAAAGTGAATGATTTGACTGTCAGAAAGATGAAAGACTTGTTATACGTGGCTCGGGCTTATTTCCCTAGCATAGCAAAGCTTCCGGCTCTGGACAAGTTATCACATGATATGAAGCAAAACATTCAAGAGTTCGAGCGGGTGCTTAGTGTAACTACGGTGGACAAAGATCTCCCTCCTCTGTATGTGCAAATTTATTCCTTGCAACTATGCAACAAATGTTTGAAACTTACTATTTTTATTTCTTTATGTAGAAATGTTCAATATTACCCTTTTTCGATTAAGATTGAGAAATGAGTCTAGCTTGCTTTTATATGTTTCGAGAAGGATCTTGACTTTGTGGTCTCTCTCTCTCTCTCCAGACTGCTGATGAAAATATTATTCAGAAATTTTTAATTGTCTATTAAAATAAGAAGTAAATTCTTGCAAATTATAACCTTTTCGAATAACATCTACTCCCTGCTTAGCAGAAGAAGATTCTAAACTTTGATCTCTTGCTAATTCCTCTATGAATCAAATTACTTCTAAGGTGGCCTAGCTCTAACTTCAGTAGTTGAGCTTGGTCTCTAATCTTCCTTGTAGTCTTTGTTACTTTTTGCTGCATTCATTTTGTCAGCTTTAGTTAGGCCTAAAAATATTTCAGTTACATGTTTCTTCTCTTCCACCTGTTACTCTTTCTTGTAGGTAGACGAACTCCCTAAGGACGTCTTTTGAGTATATTCCTTTAATAAATTTCTAGAAAAAGCGTGTTACAGAAAATTCATGCTTTTGCTTGTTCACCAGGATTGATCAGAAGCTACCTAAGATGGAAGCTGTAATTGCTCAAGCAAAGGCATGCAAAGTAGATTGTAGTAATGTAGACAAGAAGTTCAGACAGCTAGTTGATCTGACTGAAGATGAAGCTACTTTCCATATGAGACAGAGTGCCTTCCTCTACCAACTAGCAGTTCAAACCATGCCCAAAAGTCTTCATTGTCTGTCAATGCGACTAACTGTAGAGTATTTTAAGTACCCTTCACCTGATATTGATCACTCACTGGCAGAGAGACATTTGAATCCAGACCTTCACCACTTTGTTATATTCTCCAACAATGTGCTGGCATCATCTGCCGTAATTAACTCCACCGTAATGCATGCAAAAGTATGGTTTGTATATGCTCTCTTCAGTTACAAATTTTTTTCTATTTTCAACACTTCTATCAGTTTTTCCAATTGTGTTTTCTTCTCTATGCAGGAAAGTGAGAATCAAGTATTTCATGTGATAACTGATAGACAGAATTACTTCGCCATGAAGTTATGGTTCTCGAGGAACAAGTATATGAAGGCCACAGTTGAGGTTTTGAATATTGAAGATCCTAAGTTGGAGAATAATAAGGCATCAACGTCAATTCATCTCTCCCTGCCTGAAGAATATCGTGTCTCCTTCCACAAGGTTGATAGACCATCTACAACAGAATACTTATCTGTTTTTTCACATTCCCATTATCTTCTCCCCGAGATATTCCATAGTTTGAAGAAAGTAGTTGTCTTGGATGATGACATTATTGTGCAAAGCGACTTGTCAGACTTATGGGGTATCAATATGGACGGGAAAGTAATTGGTGCTGTTCAGTGCTGCTCAGTTCGGCTGGTTCAGCTAAGCAAACTTTTTGCTAACAAGAGATTGGATGAAACATCTTGTGCTTGGATGTCTGGATTAAATATTGTTGATCTAGTGAGGTGGAGGGAACAAGATATTTCAAAAATATACTCAAAGCTGGTAAATGAGGTCAGTGACCCTTTATCTTTGACTTACATTTGTTGGTTTTGCTGACTTTTGCCTGCGAGATGTAAGGCAAAGACACATTAAATTTTGATTTATATCTTCATAGGTATCTAGAAATTTATTATGTAAGTCAGCAAAGTGCTGAAAATGTGTACATCCAAAAGTGGGTAGATAATACGAGTAATGTAATGAATCAAGGAAGTCGATCATGACGTCTGGCTCTAGCACATTTTCCATGGCCAAATTGCACCCAAAAAAAAAAAATTGTATTTAAGCCCAAATTCAGAGTTTTGCCTATCTTCAAAATTTCTACCATTTCTTCCATTCCAGATTATCCACAATACTATAGCTAGTATGGTATTCCATGCACTAATTGAAGCTTTAGCGATGCCCTTTCTTTTTCAAGCATGTAGGAACTCAAAAGTGGATATTTGCATGCACCAATAGATGCCCCAAATATTCCTGACAATCTTCCAGATCTGATGGGTAACATAACAGTGGAGAAAAGGTGGTTTACATCTTCATCTTTGTCCTTACAGAGCCTGCACCTATTACAGAGTTGGAAGCCTCTCTTTGTAAATAATCTAGAGTGAGACACTTGCCTTATACCATAATCCAAAGAAAGAGTATTAAGGCAAGATAGGGACATGAGCAGCTCTTAGCAGAGGAAGTAACTCGGAGGTGAAGCTTCCACTTGAGGTGATCAGGATGAATAGTGGAAGGAGACCTAATTGATTAATGAGTGCAACTGCAAGTACTCACCAATTTTCCAATTTTTAAGATTCCTTTTGAAAGGCTAAGTTGCTCGGACTCGGGTGCGCGTATCCAGAACGGGTGCGGATTTAGTGGTCATATCCTTCATGATCTAAATTTCAGTATTTGGGGGTACGGATACGGGTACGGGGATTTGGCTAAAAATAATTCAAATATCTGAAAATAGAGCTATAAAGATATGCCTAAATTATGAGACATTATGTGGAGAAGTTATATGTAGGCTGTAGCTGGTAGAGTGTAGAAAGTCCCTTTTATTTTCAAATTTGTTAGGCAGATATCTTAGACACTCTCCATAATGACATGATTACTTCCATTCTTCTACGACTTACACAACAAAATATCAAACTGATCCTACACTTTTTGTTGGTTGCAAGAAGCCTTTTTCCATTTGATTTCTAGTTGAGGTCCTGAAAGATGCTGAGGAAAATGGAATAGAGTAAAAAGGAACGAATTTGCAGAAAGGTTTTGCTTTGGCTATCATTGGTATACTTAGTCTTGGAGGAAAAGAAAGTACACAAAAGTCTTTGGTAACAAAAATATAGTAGGCTTATGGCCAGATCTTCTCTCAAATTTCTCCTAGTTTTTGGTCAAAATATCCTATCTAGATTGACCAAATCTGGTACAGATCCCACCCATGTCAGTGTCGTGTCGACACGGGTACGGCGCCAAAGAGTCCGTGCAACTTAGCTGAAAGTGATGAACCAACACTGATTTTCTGAGATCCGTAAATAAATGAGCGTTATGAAGAAGTGCAACTGAAAAGTGCAAGGAACGATTCCTTAGCGAAGTGTGACCAATCCAAGAGTATGCCATGACCTGATATTTCTACCATCCCCAACCTGGAGAATAGTGTTTCACCAGAAGAAACCCCAAAGATTTCTGATGTGTTTCCAAACACCTACACTGGGAGGAAGCGATGTGGTTTTGGTTGTCCACGACCACGAGTGTAGCATCCATATTTATCACTGATAATGCACCTGCAAAGGGCATTCTCTTCAGAGATGAACCTCCAGTGCCATTTGCACAACAAGCTTTTATTATGAGCCTTCAAATCTCTCCCAAACCCCCTACCTTCTTGTTTAAATTGAGCCCCTCTATGACTAAGATAAACAGGAAAGGCGATAAAGAGTTCCCCTGCCTGAGACCTCAGTGGGAGGAAAATAAACCCTGTGGTGAACCATTAAAGGACAGAGAGTTTGATTGTTGAAATGCAGAAAGAATCTTACTTGATCAATTTCGGACCAAAAATCATATCCTTTAACAGAGAGATAAAGAAGGTCTTATTGACATGGTCGAAGGCCTTTTCAATATTCAATTTGCAAATAAGACTAGGATTGTCTCGTTTTATTCTGGAATCAAGGCATTCATTGGCGATAAGTACACCATCAAAAAATTGTCTCCCCTTGAGGAAAACCAATTGTTGGGGCGAGGCAACTTCCCAATAATCATCTTTAGTCATCCAACAAGAACTTCAAATAAGATATTGTATAATCTTACCAGTTACCAGAAGGCTAATGGGCCTGAAATCACGTGACTCTTTGCATCTATCTTCTTTAGGAATGAGTGCAATAAAAGTAGCATTCAAGCTTTTGAGAATGTGTTCTTGATCATGGAAAAAGTTCAAAGTATTTAGTAGATCATGTCTAATGATCTCCCAACACTTTTGGAAAAAGCCCATAGTGAAACCATCTGGTTCAGGAGCCTTTTCCCCAACACAATCATTTATGACTCCCAAAAACTTCCTCCTCCAGAAAAGGACCTTGGATCTCAATGTTGTCTTCTTCAGATGGGACCAAGAAAGTCTTGGTGATTCCTGTTCACCGTAGAGGGAGGTGTAGAAGAAAACAATCTCATTGATTATGGCTTCCTCAGCAGACACACTTTCCCCTGCAATATCCAGAGAGTCGATATGTTTATACCTTCCATGTGAGTTGGCCATTTTCTGAAAGAACTTGTTGTTAATCCCCCGGTTGAAGCCACTGAACTCTTGGTTTTAGTCTCCAAGCATTTGCCTCCTAT
Organism: Petunia axillaris subsp. axillaris; assembly: GCA_029990575.1. Taxonomy (NCBI): domain Eukaryota; kingdom Viridiplantae; phylum Streptophyta; class Magnoliopsida; order Solanales; family Solanaceae; genus Petunia; species Petunia axillaris. Next base: position 164,331,333 of record JARKNS010000003.1, read on the forward strand.
TTGGCTGTCTCCATTACTGGAAGCTATATTTTTTTGAGAATTTAGCATGTTGTTTTCCTATTACACCATTCCCAGTATGAAATAATATCAAAACATGACAAATCAAATTTTAGATAGGTAGAAGTGATATAATTTAATTTCATTAAAAAAATGAAGTGATATATTTTACTGAATCAGTCTTAAATCTAGTAGATGACCTAAAATATAGTGTTAGGGGCCAAAGGTGGATTTAGAATTTGAAGTTTCATCTTTTGAGCCTTCATTTCGTTTTCTTTTGCAGTGTATCTTTGGTGTTTAATGGTAAACCTTTTCGAGCCCCAGAAACTATGGGTTTTGAGAATCTACTACCGCAAGTTAACCAAACCCGTTGACCATTTGTTCTACACATTCAACATATATGGCTAAGGGGTGGGGCTGCAGGGGTTTGGCTTTTTTTTTTTTTGGGGGGGGGGGTCATGAGTGGTGGGACTATGATAGGTAATCATTGTCTATATACGTACAAAACAAGACATGGAGAAGATTCTTGGTGTGGAATTTTGGGTTAGATTTTGCATTAGATTGTTTCTTGGGCAACCATATTTGTACTCTCCATTTATCTATTTGCTGTACTTACATTGACTTACCTGGACCTTTTCATTCAATTTGCAGATAAATACAGAAGAGGCTGTTACATTGGGCGCAACCTTGCTTACCTTTCAGGGTGAAGTTTATGCTCTTGATGATAAGTGGGTTTTATCAGGACTGGGTCATAAATATGGAGTGGATATTGAAGCAGTGAAGAATGCGAGGGTACTGCATTTTAATGGTAAAATGAAACCTTGGCTTGAGTTGGGCATCCGGGATTATACAGTTTTCTGGCGGAAGTTTCTAGACCAGGAAAATCAGTTGTTAAGTGATTGCAATATTAACTAGTACAGGCGAATATTAAAACCCACATTTGCTGCTCAAAGTTTCATGAAGTAGGGGTGAAGAAGTTTGCACAAATTTCCTGTTTGTGCTCTGTGTAGAACGTACCTGAGGTAGGGGAACAGAGTATAATTTGGTTTGGGTATCTCTATTGTTTGTTCAATGAAGGGAATTTGTTTAACCTCAACGCAATGCTACGGTGCAGAATTCATGACGGATTGTTAGCAAGGGATAGACATCTTTTAATGAGTTAGGCATACGCATTTACCATGGCTATTTTGCTTGGAGCTGTCAAGGATACAGTGTATGAGGAGACTGCCTGAAATTATCTGTGGAGAGCCGGATGTGAACTTTGCCTCCTAGGTATCTTGTAAACATGAATACCTCGGGTTACATATAGTTATACTGAATTGGGTGAGAAATACATTGACCCTTGCTTCACCTGTGAGCATCTTGGGATCTGCTGTGATATGTTGCATTGGCACGATTCTTCGAATTCAGTCCTATTCATCCTTGTAGAATTGGATCTGTTTGGTTATATTCTTTCTTAGCATTCATCAAGGCATCTGAACGTTTTTGAGCTAGGCATTGCTGCTAAAATATATTTAGTCGTGTTTACCTTATATTTCCTTTTGACAAGCGTTGTGCAAGTTTTCATTGTCCTCTGGGTTCTTTTTTTTCCCTTCCAAAATAAGCACTAATGATTTTGGTGATGGGGAGGCAAAGTATGAAGGGCCTATACTGGAGAACTACAAACAAACTTACCAAAGAATCGAAATTCCTTTGTTTATTATGTTCCAAGTAATTTTCTAATAACGAACAAGAATTGTGAAGTTCTTTACATACTTGGCGTATATTCCAAAAAAGGTTTTTAAAATGCGGGAGCGTGAGGTGGCATATTAACCAGGACTAGGCGAGGTGGAAGTCCAAAGTACTACTTCCTCTGTTCCAAAATGGATGACATTATTTTCTTATTAGTCCGTTCAAAAAAGAATGACACAATTCTAAATTTGGAAACATTTTTGAGTTCCGAGCGATTCCCAATTCTACTTTAAACACCATAATCCAAAGTACAGTAATTGTTCAATGATTGCAAGAACCATGAGCAGTGGTTTGAACTTAGAAGGATGACTCGAGTTTTTAGAACAATAGTAACGTCCATCACTCTAGCAAACTCCAACTTCTAAGTCGTACTTTGGGAGGCTAGTGAGATGATATTCAGTATTATAGTCGATTGGAAGTTGTTTAACATATGATATTTAAATTGGTATTACTTTATAATGTAATGATATGGTCGTCACTCCAATTTATTTGGACCAGTACCAAATTTAACAAAAGATGGAAACCCACATATATCTAAGATGAGAAATTATGTTGATAGAACTTCAACTTCATACGTGCAATATCTAATTTATTAGTATAAGCTTCATTCAAATCGAACATGAGATTTCAAGCTGCAAGCTTTCAAAACAAATCAAAAGCCTTATGAATTTACGAAATTTATATACGAACGCAGGTAGCAGTATACTTAATATTGTGTTTGGGATGTGTAAGATTGTGCCTGTGAAAACAAGTTTTGGATGAGCTATTACATGTGCATGATTGCGAAAAAGGTGACAACTATTGGCTCCCTCCCTTATTATTAGCCTGTAGAAGGGAAAAGGTTTCAGTTGTACACGTACGATACAACTTTATCATTAAGATAGATAGATGGAAAAGGTTCACTTGCATCATTAAAATTATTTTTTTGGTTCTTTGAAATGCAAAATTATTAATAAATTAAATAAGAAGATAATAAAAAGATAGAAACATAGAAACATGGTTCAAGGATAATGATTTGATATCAGATTGATTTTCTGCTCAAGCATACTTGTTGTAGGCTTTAATTTTGAAAATTGAATGAACGAAAAAAAATCCCACTATTTTTCAAATCAATTCACTAAAGCTCTACAATAATGCTCGATCTTTAGCTATTGCAGAATGGAGACTTGAATTGAAAAATAGTGTAGTGCGCCCGTTTTCACTTTGTTATGAAAAAGTTGATAAGAAAAATTAGAACTTTAAAGTAAAAATTATACTTATTGATATATTAGAACCAATGAGAATGTAGTTCTCACCTGATTGATAAATTTTCAAATCTTAACATAAATATTCTTCCTATTGCGACTTTAAAATGACACTTTTAATTCTCAGAAATATACTAACGGCCACCCATTAATTACTATTTCAAAGTGGTCAAATAATTTTTCTCTTTTTATGTTGACTTAAAAACCTTCTAACTATTGTATTTCATAACAAAAAAATGAAGCCCCATTATCAATCACTATGTTAAAATTATTTTCTCTTATGCAATTTTTCGCGTAATTTTACTTTTTTTGCTTCACAAAACTTTTCATAAAAATTTATATATAACATATATTGGGTATAAACAAAAATAGGGCCTAAAGCCGCCCCTGCTTTACAGGGGTCCACTTTACACATACAAAATAACTTTGCTTATCCAGACTTAGGCGAATGAGAAGAAATCATTTTAACATTTTTGTCATCACTGGAATTTGCACCCTAATTTCACAATATTTACGTCCCCACTTTACCGAGGAACATCCCTTGTGTGCAAAAAGTACTACTTATATAGCGGAATCACTTGACATGTCTATCGAACTATCCTCCATTGGCACCAATCAGAATGTGAAATTGTTTTTGACAGTGGCAAATGAAAGAACTATCTCGCGATGCTCCATATCACCGGTCACTATTACACGAATGCTGTGCTAGATTTTGATTTTTCTTGCAGAATAAAAACAGCAATAGGGTACAAGTCATCAACCAGGAGAATCAAAGAAACTTCTTTCGTCTTATAAAGAGGAAGTGAAATTCAAAAGTGAATTTCAGCACAACTTACACTATCACTGGCGAAATTTTAACTTTAAATAATATGAGATCCATCTTGAACCTGATTTACTTACAAAAGTTACAGGAATAGTGTCGTAAAAATTGTCGTAAAGGATCAATTCTACTAAGTAGAGCCAAGGTTCACCCCTGCTCGAATTTGCAACATTTCAGTTCTCTTACTTCTCTCCATTACATCTACGAGCCAATTCACACTTTCCTTAATTCCTAACCTGCAATCAGATGCTTGCATTATTTTAGAAAGATTTTAAACCAACTTATAATGTGTCAAACCTTGAGGGAAAATGGTTTATGCAGCGCTATTATACAAGACTAACAGTGGAGTATATAGTTCCTATGAGTGATACAGACAAAGAAGTATTACTCACCCATCATAGCCTGACACAGCTAAAAATGTGTAAGCTCTCTCGTCTAATTTCTTAAGATCGAGATATCGCGCAAGTTCTTCTGCTGATACAGCATCTGCAAGGTCCTGCTTTGACAAATGGATGCACATAAGCAAATGACAGTCACATCAAGCACGAAAGGATTAAAGTCATCAGCCAACTATTTCACTCTTCCTCCTCCAGGAAAAGTTGGCAAGCCAGTTATGCAAAATACAAATAATGGAATCAAGGGAACATTTATAACACAGTAGTCGGTATCCTCTAGTAGCATATTATGAATCCTTTTCTCTTTTTTGATGTAAGGCACATTTAGAATAGAATCCTTCTTGACAACAATAAAACAAGTCATAAGTTCATTTTGAAACCAAAAACTCTAGTTTTGCGGCAAATAAAGTAAAACAATATTAAAACTAGAGGATATAGAAATATAATCATCATTGACAACTGAATTAGAGAAGAGACATAATGCCGTGCTCTGTTCAATTTATGACATCCACAATAAAGAACCTCTTTTGGGTAGACGGAAGTGCTTGCTTTTACCTGCTTGTTTGCTAATACAAGAAGTGGTGCCCCTTGCAGATCCTCATGCCGGAGAACTTTTTCTGCAGCCATTGAATAAAAATAAGATTAAACCCATGACAAGCCCCCAAAAATCATGAACTAGACAAAAGCCTGTAAAAATGACTAACCAACAGAACATCTTTTTGATAAGGTAACCAACAGTACATACCAAGAGCAGATTTGGAATCCTCAAAGCGTGACGGACATGCAGCATCAACAACAAATATCACAGCATGTGCTTCTTCATAATACTTCTCCCAGATTGAACGAAGACCAAGCTGCGAGCATAAACGGTCGCATGCTAGTCAGAGAAACTTAGATGAATGTCTATAACCGGTTGTAAAATATGAAAGTATCTTGCTTTTAAAGACACAGACACCCGCACTATCTGCTGACTATTGACTAATTAACGAGAAAACGTACGAATATTTTACACTTCCTCTATCAATTATTACAATGCCGTGCCTGCGACAATTGTTCTACAGATGGCAGCAAGTTACTAATACATCATGACATTTGGAGATAAATATGCCAAAAAAGATGACCATCATATGTTAAGGAATATACACCTAAAATCGTGCAGCTGTAATTTTTGGAACATGCACTTCATCATCAAACTTAGAAGCATAAAATAAATCCCTGATGTCAAGTACTTCTACCTTGTGTCAGACATAATACATCTATCTGTCCCTACTTTTTGTATACCTCTTGTATACGGGGTTTTTCCCCCTTTTTATAAATAAAATTATTACCTTTATCCAAAAAAAATTATACATCTATCCGTCACTGAATTTATTTTGCAAATTCTTTACAATTCTAAAATGGAAAAATGAATCTGTTCGGAGTTCCCAGGAAGCAAGGTTTCATACCTGACCTCCCAAATCCCAAAATACAAGTTTTGTATTCATTACTTCAACACGGCCAATATTGAGCCCCACAGTTGGAACAATGCGATCTGGTGGAAGGCCTTCCAAGTTTGAGTATTGTGACTTTAATTTCTCTAACAATGTCTAGAAGTTGATAACAGAGAGGACAATTAGAAAGAAGTATGCCAAGATTAGATATTCATAAGTATCTCTAATAGTTAAGCATTTGAAATTCGCAACCTCACCCCCTGAAAGAAAAAAGAAAGAGAAGGTACAAAAAAGTAAGAAACCCAAATCAAATATGAGTAATGAAGCAATTCAGATTAGTGTTCCCAGCACAATGCGAAGGAAACCTTTTCTGTTGACAAGTGTTAGTACAACTTTATATATTATAGAATAAGCTAAAATGGACTTCTCTCATACATTGACTCTTGAGTCTAGTACTCTTGTATTCAACGCTAGCGGTTGAAGTCTACTCTCCTATCAAATATGTAACAAAGGATATGGACTAGTTCTTTTTTTTTTCCTTCTTCCTATGTTTAAGACCGTACATAATGTTCATAAGTTCCACAGTAGATCTACTGACTGCTTGTTCGCAGGTACAGCTAAACATATTTACAAGCATCTATGATCATAGATCTGTATTTCTACTAGATGTGGCAAATGGGTGGGTGGGTTTGGATTTGGGCGGGTTGAAAATGGGTTAAGCAAAAATGGGTCCCAACCCAACCCACCCATATATTATGTGGGTAAAAAATGGGTTGGGTAGTTAATGGGCGGGTTGGATATGGGTTAACCCATATTATGGGTAGGTGTGAGATATTTTTTATTTTGTTAGACAATTATGTCAAATTATGTCATACTCAATCCATTTCACTTTACTTTAACAATTTTTTTTTACCATCGTTAACGTAGTTCACATAAAAATAAAATCAATATCATAATTTTGTGTCTAATGAGTTCGATGCTCCCATTAGCTGTCATTCCATAACTAGTATTTATCCAAATACTCTGAAAACGTTTTAGTTTAAAAATTGCTCAAAGCTTATTTTTAAGGAAGGAACTACAAAATAAATAGGATATTTATAGGATTTAATGATACCCAAGGATTCCTAAAAGAGTTGATTGAACTGAATTTATATTTATAGAATAAGAAATCAACAAGATCAATTGGGGGGGGGGGGGGGGGAGTTAAAGCAAATCAAAATTTCAGGAAAGAATTCTCAAATTCACATGGTTATTTTAAAGAGTGTGCTGCGTAAATCGGAAGTATTATCGAACATTACCAACAAATCCACTGGAGGGGAACATTATCACTTGCTCAGAACGAATCAAATTATGCGTTCACCCAAACCCGTTTTCAACCCACTTTCAACCCAGATTCAGCCCATATTATGATGGGTTAAATATGGGTATATGGGTTGACCCATATTCAACCCATTTTTATATGGGCGGGTTGGGTATGGTTTTATTATGGGCGGGTTAAAGATATTTGGGTTGAAATTGTCATCACTATTTCTACATATCAAAATTTTAATAAAGCTCTTTTGCTTGTCATGAATTCATCATCTTAACCTAAGGCTTCACACAATCTTTTGGCCTTATCTTGCTGCCCAAATGGTCCAACTAAAAGAATTTCTAGATTCACTGACTAGTATTGTTGTTTCCCCTATTGATGATTCATCTAGAAGGTAGACTGCATAAGTTCACGGTTTAATCTGTCTACATAGCGAAGTTTGCTTTTGAATTTAAATTAACTTTCTGCTCGAAAACTTTTCAAACTTTCTTGGATTAAAGTTTACATCATCTGGAAGTTCACCACCAATTCCACAGACTCCCTACTTTCTAATAGATTCATGTGACATTTCCACTGAACTTACAGAAAATCAACTAATGCATAACTCAATCACCAGTTGAATATTTGAAATTGTTCGTGAAACCAATTGGTGCGTCAACAAGAGGTTTTTCTCTTCCACCCTTATCTATCTCATTGAAAGACACCAACTATCAGCATTAGACATTAGTCTTATATAACAAATTGACAAGGACTAGATAGCAAGCTGAAAGTTGATTATTTGAAATTTACTCGTCCCAAAGTTCGAAAATCAATAGTTTCAGGACTAGATAGCAAGTTGAAAGTTGATTATTTGAAATTTACTCATCCCAAAGTTCGAAAATCAATAGTCCTCACAATTCTGCATCACACATGGACACAACAACTAACTCCGCTAAAGTTACAAATCAAGCTTCCATAGATGTTAACTTCAAAATTTTACAAGTTGTACACGTAAAACTGTACCTTTCAGCTACCTTTCGTTCATTTTATCCAGGTCTATTCCATTTTAAGACTAAATATCTTTTGATACAAATTTTGAGTTCTCTAGAATTAGAATTAAGTCAGTAGCCACAAATATCTTTGCCACAACCAGTGAAGTCTAGTTTGATCTTGAGTGTTAGTTTTGTGTCAACTGGGTGAAAGACAGAATTGTAGATGAATGCTAGGTTAAGTCAAAGCTCAAAGCGTAAAAGCAAAATAAACAAATCGTCTTCGTATATAGATGGGGTATGAAATCATCAAATCCTATAAAAATAGCTTTACTGATATAGTGTGTGACCATCTCATCTAAAAGTTTAAGCTGTTAGAAAGAGCATAAATTTATATATTTAATTATTTCCTCAACATTAACGAACCATTAGACTTAAATTGACAGCATAAAGTAAAAGAAACATCGCATGAAGTCAAAATAAATGAAGGAACAAAATAGTTAGGATTTACCGTTTTCCCAGCCTTGTCAATCCCAAGAATAAGGACATGGAACTCTGTCTTGCTGAACATGTATTTCCATAGTCCATAAAATAATGAAAACATCTCTATCTTCTGTTGTTTACTCTTTGATTCTCTACAAACTGCAATAAGTTATACACTGACTCGTTTTCTAGTAATCACAATGAAACCTGAAATGAAAGGAAAGAGACATGTCAAAATGAACTAAACCAATTCTTTGACTGAAGTGAAATGAACATTCTTATCTCCAGGAAAAGATGCCCGCTAATAAAGCATAGTGCTCACTAGGCATGTAGAAATGCCCTTGGAGCCCCGATATCAGCCATATCGCTGGAATTTGCATATGCTAGTGAATCCCATCCCCAACACGAAACAACAACTGAAAAAGAATTATTTTTTAAAAAAATAACTAAAATTAATGGGGAACCTTCTCCTTTGTTCAGGTTAGGAAAATGATGAGAAACAAAAGACCACTAACGAAGAAAACTTAACCAACTTGAAACTCACTAAGTTGGTGACCTCAACTGAAATACTCTATATATTGAACATTCAAAATGATTTCTTTCTTTTTCGGTTTTCATAAGTGACATTCAGATAACTCAAATGGGGACATAAATTTCCAACTGATCCAAAATTGAACGGCGCATGTCGAAGTAACCAATGCATAATCTAAAACTACGAGGATCAAAAAGTCAAGCTGATTAAATGCAGGTCAAGACTGGCTTGAGGCAAGCTTGTTTGATGTTAATTTGCAAACTAAGCAAGTAACATTGACCATATCTTTTTTGTGTATAAGAGAATATAGCGAGGCTTAAGCCCGAACCAACAAGGCTTTGAGATTAGGTATATAAATGCCAGAAGAAAAAAAAAATCATAAGCTACTGGACAAAACATAAACAAGGTCAACTAGTGAAGATGTTGAAGTAATTTTACATGGTAGAAAAGTTGATTGCCAAATAGTTCGAAGCAACAACATAACAACTTTTATCCAATATAAAGTAACTACTGTCTACAAAGACTCGTCATAATGTAAAACCCTTCTACTTTTCTGTTAAGTGATGGAATTGCCTGTCTCAAACCATGTAATTGATGTAGTACCTTTTCCTACCAATGGCTAATAAGTTTGCAAGCTTAATTTTCTTTCTAATTTCTGATTCTCCACGAATGAGGAGAAACACTATTCTGGTAAAGATACAAGGTGTGGCTGAGCTTACAACATTTAATCTAATAATTCGATCCCATTAGACTACAGTCTACACTCCAAACGATGATATACGGTAATAGAGGAAAGGATGACATCTGAAGCCACCCAAAATGATTAGGCATGTGTTGCTTATGCTTATTATGACAGAACAAAAAGTTAAAGGCATGTGCTGCTAATTTTATGTTCTAGCATTTCTGACCTAGGACACCAAATAATAGCCAAAGAAAAAAGAACGTTAACACTTTGCCTAACCCTTCATCTTCCGACCATGTAACCAAAACAGCTTCTCCTACACTCTTAACAAAGAATTTCCCACAAAGTAGAAGCAAAAGAACGTAAAAAAAGTAAATCAGTATTTTGATCACTTTCTTGCAATTTTCACAACTTCGCCAAACCTAAACTCAAAACAGAATGTGGTGAGCATGTGAACTAAAAGCCACCACCTTTAATGTTATTTAATTTCACATTCCTGGACAAGTACAACAGTAAGCTTCTTCTATTTTAATTTATGAGACAGAAAGATAGTACAATCTTTCGTCCTCAATCATATGAAAACATCATGTCTGATAACTGATTCCATCCGTCCTAGATTACTTTACAGCATTTGACTAGGGAATAGGGATTGAGTTAACGATATTAGTTCGACTTGTGCATTATATCAGTACTAGAGAAAGATTTCATGAAAGTTCAACTGAACAGTTAGATCATTCATTTTCCTATCTTTGTACGCCTTGGTGGACAAAGTTACCCGGTACCTCTATTAGTGGGAGGTCGCAAGTTTTCAGTGGAATTAGTCGAGGTACACACAAGCTGTAATTCAGAATGTAACCAGGATTCTAACAAATATATTATTAAAAAAACATAAATAAACCTAAAGTACCGATTTTCAGCTTGTAATTTAAATTTTGAGCTCTGAATACAACAAATATCACTAATTTTATTATGATCCGACATTTAATATAATAAATTGAAGGAAAAAAAATACTGAGCAGTGATCTGAAAAGTAGGAGGATGAAAAAAGAGAAATTATTACCTGATTTAAACAAATGAAAATATTTTTGGATTTTGCAGTGATGTTGCAATGGTGCAGGAAGGAAGGGGAAGAGAATTTGTATGTAGATCCACGAAGTGTACGAGAAGAAAAAAATGTATAAATATAAGATCCGTTAACGCAACCCGAATTTAACAAACGGATAGTTTGAACCCGTCCGTGTCAGTAGTAACCCGTTCTAATACTCGAGGTTATTTGATTAGTGTCATTGTAAACATTGTTAGTTCTAAAGGAAGATGTTCATAATAAAACAAAGGATCAATTTTTCAAAACATTGCACTCTGTGCCTGTATTTCCTAAAATATATTTTTAGGTTTTACAATTAAATTTATATTTCGTTGAGCCACAGGCGACCGTTTTATATCAAAATTCGACCGATTGCTAAGTTACGTTCACAAATCAAATTGTTTAAGATTTATCTAAGATCAAAAACGAACAGTGAATAAAATGATTGAGTGATTACGATCAGTAGATGATAAGTGACAAGTAAAACGGGCAATATACGAACTAGCTGATTAGTTACACGAACGGTAGATAAACGAACAAGTTAAATGAATAAACCAATGATATGCGATCAAACAAAATGACGCAAATAATTGCTTAGAAAGTAAACAGACAGTAGTTATAAATAACCAACTTAATTACACAACATAGTGGATGAATTATTTGACCGGTCTAATTTAGACTTGAGCAATCTAGTGAACAATATAAATAAAAAACTAGCAATTGAACGAACAATCAATTGATTAAGATAAATACGTTCTCAAGCTATTAATGTCTAAGATTACTTATTATAATTAAGGTATGTTGGGCAAAACGATAGCAACAATCAACAAAACAATAAAGACGATAACGAGAACGAGAATGAACGGATATAGCAATGCTAATGAAAGCAATAGTGTAATAGTAAAGCTTATTGTGTCAATCGAGCGCTCGTGCTTCGGCGAGGAAGATGAACTTTGTCTTCTCCAAAGCAAAGAAGAGTTACAACAGCGTAATGGTGCAAGAACAATAAAGCAATAATGGTAATGGTTGAGCAAGTAGTGCTAATTGCTAAGAGGGGAAACTATGTTTAGAAGAACGTAAAAATATAATAGGGGAAGAGGGATTTTATTTATAGGTAGACTGCTAACCCTAGCTAGACTCCATCTTGCGCACGTCTCTCCATCACCCGATAATGATGTTATCCACGTCCAACGGCCCCCGAAATTAGCGGGATTTGGTTGGTCGTTCTTATCTGTTCCAACATCTCTTCTATGTCTTCGGAAGACTTGACTTTGATCGATGTTATAAAACGAGCAATCATCATTAGCTATCGTTTACTCTTCGTGAACCCTTTGTTGACTTGTCCCTGAATTTTGCTCTGAGCTTGCCATGTCAACGGACACGTGTCACAGCATGTCCGGACGAAATCCAGCCAATACAGTGCCCTTAATAGTGAATGCTTTTGAGAGTTTTTCCATGTTTAACAATGTTTCAGCACAATACTTTTGATGGCACAAAACCAACACTTCAAATTTTCAATTTGCAAATGTTGTGTTTTAGGAAAATATTGCAAAGGGCAAGTGTTGCCTAGGCAACACATATTCTAGGAGATGTGAGATTCAAGGGCAAGTGTTTTCTAAGAAAGATGGGTTAAAGGCAAGTGCTCCGTTTTAGGTAGTACTTATGACCAAGTGCTGCCCAGGCAACACTTTCTCTGAGAGAATGTGAGATTCAAGGAGCAAGTGTTGCTTAAGAAAGAGAGATCAAATTCAAGTGTTGGCCCCAGACCATAAGATTCGTAGGTGTATCTAGATCCGGGATTTATTCATTAAACTTAGAGGAGGACATTTTTGCAAATCACTACTATATCTTGCAAAAAGGCAAACTATGACCTATGGTGTCATATTTCTACAAAGAAAAAAAAAAGGCCTCAATTTTTAGGGCATCCGATTTAGATTTTAGTCAATACTTAAAACCTATTTAGTTTTTAATCATTAATTTGAACCTCAAACCTTCAGGACTTTAGACTCAAGTTAGGCAGTAAAAAATGAATAAAGCACCTAAAATAGGCTCCCATGTGAAATTTTTTATAGAAAAAAGAAGTCTCGTTTTTGTGGGTTTAATGAATATCTAAGTCTTAACTATTCAGATATTAGTTATTGACTATGTTTGTTTTCATGTCTTGAATCTTAAACTATTCAAGTTTCAATAAGTAAGTGAGTTTTTCTCTTGTTTTTAGAACTATTTAATCGATCTAAATAAATTTGAATTATTAAGATGCATAATAGTCTTAACATTATTAAATATTATTAATTCACAATTTTCTGAGATTAATGCATATTTCACTTCCAGTTCATTGCTACCCATCATTACCACTTACCACTATCAATTATCACCACCCACAACTACCCTCATTAACCACAACCACCGTTAACCACCAAGCACAATAGTAAGATGTCATAATCACTAACCACCTTTTATGAACAATCATCACCACTAACCAACGTTACAAGAACAACCATTAATCGCCATCATATATCAGCAACCACCACTATTAACTACTACCAACATCTACCATATTTATCATCCACCAACTATTACCATCAATTTCCATTGTTAACCACTACAACCAACCACTACTAAAATGGTGAAAAATTGACTGGACATATCATCACCAGACATTCGAATACATGGCACGGATAGAGGAAAATACGGAGACCGCGAGCAATTAAGTTGATTGTCTGATGCGATCCGGATTAGTACCCGAAGCTATGGAGGTTCACTCTCAATATCCGGAGCTTGGAATGCTTTAAGAGGGCTTTGAAGCCAAGAATCAAGTCAAAAGATTGGCCAAACAAGTAACTGAGAGTTCACTGAAATCCGTGTCTACGCGATCACGAGGCAATAGGCGCGTCCGCACAGAAGAAATCCACTCCAGTGCACGATCGCGATATGTTGAACGTTATCGCAAAGAAGCTTTAGCTCACAAGGTACGATCGCGACACCCAAGGCGCGATCGCGACACCCAAGGCGCGATCGCGATGAAGGACGTCCTGGCAGCTTGGAAGAATCAGCATTAGGGGCTTTTTAGTCCATTTATCCTTATAATTAACTAACTACTATAAATAGCCTAATTCTAGGATTTATTCATTAGCTAGACTTTGGATGATAGAGAATACTCTTGTGAGAGTGTGTGTGGGTTTAATCCTTTTTCCTCTTCTTGGATCTCTCTTGGTTCTCTTATTTGAGAGATCCATTGCTTGAGTTCAAGTCTCTTCCCCTCGGATATTGGTCTTTGATTGTATTCGTCTAGATTAGGATATTACAATTTATTATAATGTTTTAATTTACTTAGAATTTTGGGATTGATTCCTTTCGTTCTTCTATCTATTTCCCTATTTCTTCTATCCCTTTTACTTTGTGTCGTTTATTTTATCATTGTGTTGATTATTTTCTATTCTTAGCGTTTAGGATCATATAATTTGGCATCAGAGCACATATTGGTGTTTGTTCCTATAAACACTATCTAGGTTTGAATATCAAAATATGAAAAATCATAAAAAAATAAAATAAAAAAATAAAAAATTGAGTCTTAGAGTACCAATTGTTGGTTGATGATTCTAGAAGCTGTTTTTTGAGGGAACCGAACAACAAACAACATTTGGGGTTTCGATTTCAAGATTTAAAATTTAGGGTTCTTCAACGAAGAATTGAGGCTTTTGCATTTTGGGTGTTTTTTGAAGAATTGATCATTGGGGTTTGTTTACGGACTTGTAAAGAGCTTATATATCAAATTTGAAGCAAAAACAAGTTGATTGTAAAGATTCAAGTGAAGAAAATTTTCAGAAATTCGGGCTTCAAGTTCTGCATCAGACCCAGAATTTGCTCTTCGCGATAGCGCACCTTCTAATGTGATCGTGCAGGTCTGGTGATTTATAGCTCTTCGCGATCACACTGCGACAACATAGAGTTGTTGATTCCTCTTCGCGATAGCGCCCGAAATCACGCGACAGCGCTGAACAAAAAATCAGCCACTTCACATATTGCTCGGAACAACCTCTAAACAGTATCAAATCACCCAAAACCCTTTCATATCATCCAATACATTTAGTTTCTAGATCATGCACAAAATTTCATCCAAATCTAAATTTATTTCGTGCCAATTCGATTCGTGCTTTTCTCATTTTAGTTTCATTGTATGTTTTATTTGTTCCTAGTCCATTGTGTGTGTATTTTTCCGTTTCCTATAAAATCAACTCCAAACCGAAGCGTGGATACTTGCCTTGAGAATTGAGGTTGTAGAACCTTGAAGAGATTGAGGGAACCCTTGAGTGGTGAGAACATTAGAGAGTGGTCACAAAAGCCATTGACCTTGAGTGTATACACAAGTGGAAAAAAATTGAGTGATCGTATATCGAGTGATACACGTGAAAGAGTGAATTTGTGAGGTCCTTTTCTTTTCATTGTTGCAAATATGTCCTCAGATGATGATTGTGGAGGTTATGACTCCTATGGAGATGATGGGGATTGTTACGATGATTGTGGAGACTATGGTTCCCATGATGATTGTGGGAGTTACTATGATGATTCGGGGAACTATGATTCTTATGGAGATGAAGCGAGTCACTATGATGATCATGAAGCTCGTGGAGACTATGAGGCTTATGAGGATGAATGTGACGATGAAAACTCCTATGCTTCTAGTCTTGGAGATGTTGATAGTGACGCTTCAAGGTACAATATTCCTACTTACTCTTCTTGTGATGAACTTGAAAATGTAGATAGTGATATAGAGAGAATTGATGATGAAGATTATTATAGAGATTGTTCATTTGCATCTCCTCTTTGTGTTCCTAAAAATAAACAAGAGAGTAGTAGTGGTCTTTCTATTAGTTTGAGAAGAAGTGGTAATTACTCCATGAGCAAAAGAAAGTCTACATCTTCTAATTGTGCTAAAAGGTTTAATGTCTCTAATTCTTATGTGAAAGGCAACTTGAGGCCTAGAGTGAGAAAATGTGCTACATGTACTACAAGTGATTTGTCTTGGACTAACAATGCTTTGAGAACTATGTTTAAACGAAATCAATTTTGTAGACAACCATGAGTGTGATGTAATTTGTGTGGAGCAATTTTTGGAAGAAAGAAAGAACCTCTTCCACATAATTTGTAAGGTTGGAGAGCGCGCTTGTGCTATGATCATTGATTATAAGAGTCGTACTAATGTTGCAAGTGTTTCTTTGGTTGAGCAATTAAAGTTGGAAACTTGTAGTCATCCCTTGCCCTATAGGTGGCATTGGTTGAATGGAGATAGGTTTGTGGTCATTACACAACAAGTGTGGGTAAAGTTCAAAATTGACAATTATCATGATAAAGTACTATGTGATGTGATGCCCATAAAAGGTTGTCACTTATTGTTGAGAAAACCATGGAAGCTTGCTAGAAATGCCAAGTATAGTGAGAAGTTGGGAAAGCATGCTCTCACTTTACGGGAGCAAAAGTTTATTCTTAACGCCACTCCTCCAATGAAAGTCAAAGAATTTTATTTGAGAATGCTAGAAGTGGCAAGAAAGACAAAGGCAAAAGGGGTGAGGCAAAGATTGGATGAAGGTTCTCAAGGAGAAAAATTGAAAGTTGAGGTCAAGAGTACTCTCAAAGAGATTCTTGGCATATGACCTAATCCAAATGAACTTAAGAGAGAAAAGAATGAGAGGAATAAGGGAGTGATAAGTGACAACTCAAGAAAGGAAAAAGGAGAGCTTGAAGTGAGTGAGTTGTCACAAGAAAAGAGAGAAGAGCTTGAAAATGAAATGAGAGAAAAGAAAGAGGGAAAACAAAAGAGTGAGGGTGAGGATTTTCCTTATTCTAACAATTCTAAACTTTCTTCTTTCCCTAGTTGTCTTGTGCATTTTGAAGGTACCTTTGGAGATGCTACATTGGGGAATCCTTCCTTGGAAGTGGTTCCATGCTTGAAAAAAAAAAGAGGAGACCAAGGTGAAGCCCCCAAATGAACAAGTGAGCCTACATTTGAAAAGTCAAGGTAAAGAAGAATCTTTAGATGTGCTACAAGGTAACAAAGCTAACCCTAACTCTTGTAATTCATTGGGTGAGTTTGATAGAGACTTGAGTATGGTTGATAACTTTAATTTTTGTGGAATTAATGATTCTTTATCTTGTATTGCTAATGGTCAAAATGAGAGTTGTGAGCATGCACTAGTCGACCACACTTGTGAAAGGAAAATTGATGGTTTTTGTGTGTTCGAAGTGTTCCATACTAGTGATGTGCAAATGGGTGAGCTTGAACAACATGATTTTTGGTTTGACACTCAACCTTTGTTTGATAAATATGAAAATGAAATGCTTGATTTTTGATGTGATAACATTTAATAACATTCTTGATTGTGGTGGTGGTTTGTGCCAAGTTGAAAGTGGTGTTGGAATGGAAAGTGTGCACTTGCTTGAGGGAAGTGAAATAGTTGATGAATTGTCTTTGGACGACATTGAATTATCTTCCTTTATGATTAACATTAACGAATCTTGTTGTGAGTTTTTAAGTGAGTGTGCACTTGAAAGAGAGCTTGAATATGAGGGTACACTTGATGATGTTTCCTTGAGATATACCTTTATTTTGGACTTATTTGCACTTGATGAAAATGATAAGTCAAAGCTTAAGGAGTGCATAACTTTTGAAAATGACTCTTGTGACTTGCTTGATAATACTAATTGTGTGGATGTTAGCAAGCTAACTCCCAAAATGTTTGTTAAAAGCTTGTCTAATATTCGGAAGTCCTCAAAAAATAAAGAGTCTTCCTTAAAGAATGAGGGATGCACTAGTGATAGTGGTGGTAAATTGATAGATGCTAGCCTTAGTGTTAATTTCTTTACTTACTCTATTCCTAGTTTTGAGCATACATTTAAAGTGGATTTTGCTAGAGCCTCCAATGTTAATAGTGATAAATTGTCAATAGAGGCTTGACATGAGTTGAATGAGCCTAAAAAATGAAGATTATTTTGTGAATAAGCTTGCTTGTTGTTGCTTTTATAGCCAAGTTTTTGATGTTGGAATTGGAAAAATGTTCTTTATGGTATATTTTGATACTTGGCTATATCATAAGAGTGTGCACTTTGAGCATGTGTGTGTGAATTTTGTTCCATCCTCTTTGTTGTGTAGTGCTTGGAAAGTTATTGAGTTGGTACTTATTCACGTTATGGTTTTGCAAGGTACAAATTCGAGGACGGATTCCTTTAAAGAAGGAGGGAATGATGCGATCAGAATTAGTACCCGAAGCCATGAAGGGTTCACTCTCAACATCCGGAGCTTGAAATGCTTTAAGAGGGCTTGAAAGCCAAGAATCAAGTCAAAAGATTGGTCAAACAAGCAATTGAGAGCTCACTGAAATCTGTGTCCACGCGATCGCGAGGCAACAGGCGCGGCCGCGCAGAAGAAATACACTCCAGTGCGCGATCGCGAGATGTTGAACGCTATCGCGAAGAAGCTTCAGCTCACAAGGCGCGATCACGACATCCAAGGCGCAATCGCGATGAAAGACGTCCTGGCAGCTTGGCAGAATCAGCATTAGGGGTTTTTTTAGTCAATTTATCCTTGTAATTATCTAGCTACTATAAATAGCCTAATTCTAGGATTTATTCATTAGCTAGATTTTGGATGATAGAGAATACTCTTGTGAGAGCGTGTGTGGGTTTAATCCCTTTTCCTCTTCTTGGATCTCTCTTGGTTCTCTTGTTTGAGAGATCCATTGCTTGAGTTCAAGTCTCTTCCCCCTCGGATATTGGTCTTTGATTGTATTTGTCTAGATTAGGGTATTACAATTTATTGTAATGTTCTAATTTACTTACAATTTTTGAATTGATTCCTTTCTTTCTTCTATCTATTTCCCTATTCCTTCTATCTCTTTTACTTTGTATCGTTTATTTTATCATTTTATTGATCGTTTTCTATTCTTAGCATTTAGGATCATATCATTGTCGGACAAAGTTTACCCTGACTTGAAAAATGGGCACCCAGTCTCCGAGCAAATCCAGTGGACACTCGAGCAGATAAGCACCTCATCTCAACTAACTCTGCTGATCTCGGAGCCAATTCTACCATGTCTCAACAATCTTATCTGATCATTGAGAGACATGGGGAAGGAGGAGATATGCTAGCTTATGGCTCTAGGCCTATATATACTCCCTCTCCCCCCTCATTTGTACCCCTTAGCTATTGGATATTCTAAGACACTGTAATATTGCTTTTTGGCTACTTGTTGCTGCCATTGTTGGTTCTTTAGATTGCAGCCATTATTCATCCCACAAACATTGAAGCCGCCCACGGCTCAACTCAATCAGATTACTCTTTTCCCTTATTTTTGTCATATTGTTATTTGATTATTGCAATCATTTACATGTTTATTCATATCTTGCCTATACTCGCCTAACTACTATTTATTTAACTAAAACACAATCGTATTCATTCTAATCGAGCTCAAAGATCTTGATATAAAGAATTGTTTGTAGTCTATAATTACAATTTTAATTGTGTAATCTAAAAACTGAATTTTGGGCTTACAATCACCACTAGATATTTTATGAATAATTACTACTCCGTAAATAAGTAAGTATATACTGTATGTATGAATGAGATTATTGATAATTTTGCATATATGCATTTGGTTATCGATCAGTATTAAACTATACAATAATTTCTTTTAATAAAAAAAGGAAAGAAAAATCAATTTTAGGAACGGTGAAGATTGGTCATTGAAAATTTAAGAGCAGCAATAGGCTTTTGTTTAGGGAACAAAATGTTGTTTCTAAAAGTTCTTTAGGACATACCATATGTAGCTAATATTTTTAAGGACGAGTCACTACACTAGACTACAATGATGGGTTTTCTAATAAAGAAATTTTAAGGACCATTTTCCCATTACTATTAGTCAAATGATAGTCAATTTTTTTTTAAGGTTATTTTGATCATAGTTTATTTCTATGATCTCTTAATATTTGGTATTATATATGACTCTAACTTTATTGCGTAACAATTGGTTTCCATAAGGGGGGTAGGATGAAGTTTAGTCTTAAGCATCTAATTAAAGATTTTATTAGTTAAAACTTACATACATATTTATTATAATTCCTTCCGGCTAAACATGATGTACTCTTTCAAAGAGCTTTTTTTTTGTGCTAATGATAAGCTACTTCCCTCCAACTCCTACTCTTCATTAATTATGTAGTATTCTTTTCGGAAATGAATCCAAAAATCAAAATGATATGCATGCCTTTATATGACAATAAAATGAGTAGAAAGTTGATCACATTATGGAAACAGAAGAACCAATTACATGTGCATAATAAAGTGAGTAAACATACAAAGTTATAAGATGCAACATGTGTAATTGTTAGTGATCTCTTTGGAGATATATCCTAGCGCAAGTGTTTCCATAGCTGAACTTTCCAACAATTTCAGAACGGCTGAACCTAACACGACGGAGGTGGATTGGAACCACTCCCATTATTTTTTTTACTCAAACTCTATAAATGCCAAAAATAAAAAGAAGAAAAAATAGAAAACAAAAATATATAAGAAATTACATCAACTTTTAAATCTACTTGCTCTAAATCCTGATGCAACATATGTTTTGGTTTTGGTTTCCTTTTATATTTCATTTTATTGAAGTGTGTTAACTTGATTTGATGCCTTAAGGGAACTGAAAACCACCACCAATACCAGCGACTGCACCACCTTGGGGTGGGTTTATTGCTATCCAAAGCAAAGACAGTGTGATAGCAATGAGTCCTGACCAGACAAACACAATTGTAGGTGTCTTTCTTCTCCTGCCCATCAACCCCTTAGCAAAAGGATACAAGTGAGCCAACACCCAAAATGCAAAGAAAGCTCCACCAATAAA
Organism: Petunia axillaris subsp. axillaris; assembly: GCA_029990575.1. Lineage (NCBI taxonomy): Eukaryota > Viridiplantae > Streptophyta > Magnoliopsida > Solanales > Solanaceae > Petunia > Petunia axillaris. The sequence continues at coordinate 164,351,892 of JARKNS010000003.1, forward strand.
CTTGCCCCACTCAGGAACAGGAGCAAATACTGCCCTGCAGAATGCAACCACAATGGCAACGATGTTCACCATACCGATGACAATGGGCGGGATCATCAGTGAAGTCCACTTAACCAAGTACAAATCAGCATATATGTCATCAACATCTTCTCCAGCAGACTTGGAAGTGAGTGTGAAAGAGATTTCTATACCAGCCATCACTTTAAGGAGACCTTGGACAACAGCAGCAAGATGTGCACTAGTTCCTGAAATGAGCCAAAACTGTTCGTTTCTCCACCAATCTTCCAAAGCCACGCCAGACCATTTCACTTCCAAGAGGGCTAAGCCGATCAGGCAGATAGTTATGGTCAAGAGAAAGCAAAGGAAGGCAACATTGAGATTTTGTACTATAAATTGGCCAGATATAAGGGAGAGTGCAGGGAGAAAACAGTAGACGATGAGGAAGAGAGAGGTGAAAGGGTAGAAGCCAACATTGAGGTAAGCAAGGCGCTGGAGAACCTTTAGTTTTGTGGAAGCAAGTAATGCATTGTTCCTGGAGAAAAAGATTTCAACGGACCCTGTAGCCCAACGGAGCACTTGATGAAGCCTATCTGTCAAGTTAATGGGAGCTGAACCGCGGAATGCATCACGCTTGGTGATGCAATAAATAGAACGCCAACCACGGTTGTGCATACGATATCCAGTCACCACATCTTCTGTCACCGAACCATAAATCCAACCAACTCGATCACCCCACTCAGTCTTGTCCTCGTACCTGTAATCATTAATATTGCCAATTTGCAAAAGCGTTTATATGCAAAAGAAATGAATATGGAACAAGTCAGTATTAAATACAAGGTGTCTTACCAACAAGATATGACAGAGACTGCTTCGGCTACAGTGGTGGCATCAAGTGGTTCCCGTGGGGCTCTAAGAGCACCAGGAGGTCGTCCATACTTGACAGCAGGGTGATCAGCGAGAGGGCGGCCTTGGAACTCAGCAACAGGAATGGACTCTGCTAGCATTGTGGAGTTCCCAAAACGTTTGGGCAGTAGATTTACATCTAGATCAGGATCAAAGTCCGTGGCTTTCAACGCGTGTGCCTCTGCACCCTTTTGTGGTGTCTTATCAGGTTGTGCTGGATTGAAGCCATATAGTGCAAATCGTCTAAACATAGTACCGGTTCCCACATAAACAGGACCCTATATCAATGCAAGTTTAGTTGTTAATTTTTGAATGGGCATGGATTACGAAATTTCCAATATCACAAGTAATGGGTTAATGATACCTGGATGCCATCAAGTGCACGCATATTTCCATCAAAAAACACAGTGTTGTGATTGGCATAACGATCTGAAGGATCGATACCTTCAAATCGTTGAGGAAACTGTATATAACATATGTCTTCTCCTCCTCTGTCCATCATGAAACACATTCCTTCACGAATAGCTTTGCAATTGTATATATAGTGATCGCAATCAAGATTGAGTATGAATGGGCCATTAGACAATATGGCAGAAGCTCGCACTAGGGCATTCATGGCACCGGCTTTTTTATTATGATCATATCCAGGCCGTTTCTCACGTGACACATACACAAACATTGGGAGCCTTATGTCCACATCTGAAAATTCCAATAGCTTGTCTTCACCACCTCCCATTAGTGGGTCACTACTTGGGGGTTTTAACATTACCTACAAATTATTATGTACGCATGAAATGGATGTATGTCAAATTCGTAGAACTAAAACTTATTATATTTTGCATATGAAAATAACCATACTTTATACCTGAAGGATCCCAGGGTGATCACCTTTGGCATGATCTCTGCTAGGGGCGGCCCATGTTCCAGGCCAATGAGTTCCATCGGCCATCCAAGTGGCCTTTTGCACTTTAATTGCCTCTGCAGGATCAGTTCCACTCTCTTTTATGTGCTTTAACATCTTCATTTCCTCTCTAGCATTAAATGCATCTGATCTCCTTCTTATGGAATCCGGCAGACCATTTATCCTTACCTTAAATTCATCGTATTCCCTTTTGACCCTTCGTCTATCTTTGACAAAATCAGATCTCTTCTTGTTCTTGGTAGGGTCACCCTTCAAGCTGAAGTAGGCTTCAGGATTCCTAGGCTCAATATCATGCTTCCTGCAGAATGGTACCCACAAATCAGCGAAGCTAGCAGCTTCTGCCATTGCCTCGAAAGTGAGAAGGGCACCACCATCATCTGAAATATAGCAAGCTAGCTTCTCCACGGGATAGTCAACTGCTAGGATGGATAGAATGGTATTGGCTGTGACTAGGGGTGGCTCTTTTTCAGGATCAGCCGTTGACACAAACAAATCAACTCCTGGAAGATCTGATCGACCTGAAGGATTGGACGGTGATGGCAAATCAAACTTCTCACGCAGTACCACCAGATCAGTCGAGCGGTTAATAGGTGTCACCTTTGGAATTTGATCCAGAATCCACGAAAATGCAAACCATATTTCACATATAATTGACATCAGCCATAGCCATATTGCATCGGGGTTTGGATGTCGTATTCTCCATGTAAGGAAGAAGCCTAGCACCACTAGTCGAATAACAATTAGCAACCTGTACATTGACATTAATTCACAAGTCAGTAAAATTCATGGAACTACTATATAATTATATCCCTTGTATGTAACAAAAAAACAATGCTCCAATAAAAAAAATTATGAAAATAAAATGCAGGACGCGGAATCATTAAAGTACATACCTATACGGACTGATGATGCTCTGTGGTATAGGCAATTCCCGACTGAGGGGTTTCCAAGGTTTATCAGCTGATGTATCGAGCATGCCTTTTTGCATTCCACCACCACCACCATCGTCTCCGTCCCTATCATCAGGCCAATAAGCATTTCCATATCCATAGGTACCCTGTGTCTCAAAGAGCCATTTGTTGTGATCGAACTCTCCATTTTGATTTCTTCTCATCATAGACATACCACGATCCCCTTTGGAACCATCTGGTGCTGGCAAGGACAATGCTCCATTAAAATTTGGGATCTCGTCATCATAATCGCCCACCTTGTAAGCTTCTTTGCAACCTGGACATAAACCTGTGTCTTTTTGGGCGTCCATGTAGCAATCTCTACAAATTTTGAACCTAAAGACACCACCCAAAAAACAAGAATATGAAAGCTACCTTATCAACAATTTCAAAATGGTCAATAAATATTGCTATGGGTATGTTGCTTGAATATGGATGTTTTGAACATGTGAATCTGTTGAACAAAGAACCAGATCAAGTTGGTCTTTTTTCAACCAATGTCATCTAGTATTACATATAATTTCTTTATTATTCTTTTTACGAACTGTGAATATACTTTTAAGGAAATTTTTTGACGAAACATTGTCATAGTACAAGTGCATGGGTTGCTTAATTAACTGCATACCTGCATTCACATGGGATAACATCATTTCCCCTTTCATCTTTCATGATCTTACCATCACAAGCAGGCATGGAACAAGAAGAACCTTTAGATCCAGCCATTTGAGGATGACTAACTTCGGATTCAATAACCTTATCCATGAGATGTGCACGAGTAACGCTATTGAATCCACCAGTGAATAATGAGTTAGAAACATATTGCTCTTCAGCTTTTGCAGCCACCGACGTATCCATTGGCTGATTATCAGGTGTTGGTGGAATTTGGACAGTGTAATTCATGTAATCACCTGACAACTCTCCAGACATATCAAGATCTTCTCTTGACAAACTTACATATCGTCCACTTGATGTTCTTCTTGCAAACTTTACTGTTTGTCCACTTGAACTTCCTTTACCCCCGGCACCTTGTGATCCTGCACTTGTTGCACCAGGGCTACGTATCGCTTTCTTTGATGGTTGTCCAGATAAACTTGCCATGTTTGAATCACCAAAACGTTACGTATGCTATGTTTTATTGAATAATATGACAAAAACTTGTGAGTTAATTGGGTGGTCTTCTACAACAAGTCTTTCTTTTCATCATGGTACATGGGAATACTTCTATTGTTCTAGCTGACCACCCTAATATTTTTTTTGTGTGAGAACACTAGAAAAGAAAGAAAAGAAATGCTGGCATTGAATTCATTCATTTATCTGGTTTTGATTGCTAAAACAAAAGTTTAGAAAATTATTGACCAATGCCTAAACTAGTTCTCCTATTACTATGGAAAACCAATGGGAGGCACTATGTTTGGTTGGATGGGAGAGTGTTGCGCGGAAAAATAAACGTGTAGAAATTTTGTTAAATTGAAACATAAAAAACTTTCTTATAACTTTAAGATCAATGCTACAGATATTATAGGAAAGAAATGAAACATGATAAAAGTAAGACATTTTAATTAAACAAATATAGTACTACCAAATAGTATTGGATAATTGTGGACTTATTATCTATAGTTAAGAGTTTAGTAAATCACCACCCTATGTGTAGACGAGTAGAAAATAATATTCCACAATGTTATGCAATTTGGACTGACTAATCTGACACATTTTCTACACCAACATAAATCTCAAGGAAACAAACAACATATTTTTGATAGATTTATCTCTTTGCAATCCAAAAATTGTGTGTATATCATGAACAACGTGTATTCTCTTAACAATTATACATCTCGTAATTAGTGAAAATTTGACAATATAATGCACCTTTCGTTGAAATGATTGAAGTAATCTTGAACTATCATAAGCCAAAGAACATACCAAATATTATGAAATACATATACGGTCATATGGATATCCATACATACAGGGGCGGCTCAACAATATGTGAGGCCTAAACCAAACTTAATATGGTATCATAATTTTTTTTTAATAATTTAAAATTCACTTTTCCTAATTCTCTAGAAATGCAAAACAATAAACTAACCCTTTTAATTAGTTTTTTCTAAATCTAGTTTTAATATGGATAAATAGATACAATCATGACATTAGTAATGTGAAAATGTGAATATATTTTTTTCAAGATTTTTTAAGTTTTTTTTCCTTTTTTTTTTAAAAAAAATCAAAGTTTTTCATGAAAAAATTGTCTAATATTTTAGAACTCTAAATTAAACTCATATAGGTTAATAAGATTTTTGACAACTAAAATCAATATAGTGTATTAGAACAAATGACTAGCATTTTGTTCATTTTAAAGAAATTCTATTAATATTGATAAAGTATATTAAAAATTTTGGGAACCTCTAATGCTCGGGGCCTAAAGCGAAAATTTTAGTTGCCTATATTTGTAACTTTGGGTGGTTTATCTATTAAAAGGTCAACTCGTGGCTTGGCTTTAGGGATGGTTCTACCTTATCCGTAGCTGGAATTTCATTCATCAATTTTTTGTATTTCAATCCTTCAAATGATTGGTTAATGCGTCTTCAATTTTGGACACTTTTCTAGGCTTGGATTATTACCCAACTCAATAAACTTACTGTGCAGTCTATGTGACTTTTCAAGAAAGTTTGTTATAGTGGTTCAAAGAGATTACATTGGTTGTCCTTCAATACAATTTGCAATAGAATGTTTTCAATAGTATCTCCCTTTTGGCCGCAACACAAAATCCCACCGTAACGCTCCCATGACCAATGTTCCTGCTCCAGTCGCAGCGCCGGCGCAACACTGCTTCATGCTCCGGCCGCCGCACCAGTGCCATTTTTTGCTTGCTATATCTGCCACCAGAGGCCCTTCCCAACTCTAGAGCGGATGGATACTCATATTGCCCGGCGCCACCGTAAAAACGTGGACAGTGAACCCTGTCCACGTTGCTATACCAAATTTAGGTATCCGATGGACCTTGCGATCCATCGCGAAAACAAGAATTACTAGGTCATAGTCTGCTGATGTCATCACTCTCCATCCGTCCCCTTTCCTGACGCTAATTACCATATCACATACCACTCATGTTAATAGTTGATGTTCCTTTCAACTATGTTCAAACTTTTACATTTTGTTGCTTGATGTGGCAGGACCACGAAAACAAGCATGCGTTTTTTAGAGTTGTACCTATCGCTTGATATCTCGTGCTTGAGCAAAAAAAAAAAATTAGTATCTCCCTTTTGGTTTCTCATCTTCTGTAGGGAATGCGTTCGAGTCAAATTTGAAAGGACACAGGATGTGCTCACAAGCGACTTTGAGTCGCCTGTGTGCATTAGTGAAGTGACTCCTCATTTGGATAAAGGTCTTTTGAGCGTTATCTGGACAATATAACAATCAAAAAGTTGCTCTGTAAAGAGTCAAACAATAATCACAATATTAGTCAACAAATACCAAAAACAGAGTCAACAGTTATAATTCATAGTGTATTAATAATATATTAACGAAACCACCTGCAATAATTTCCTCAAGGTTTACTTGATTGTTATTATGTTCTATCACATCACCAATCTCATCACCAGTAGCGAGCACATTCCCAAAAAATAAGATTATGCTAAAAAAATTCTACTATTAAACTTTTTATGTTGTCATCGGGAGACTTCTATTGAACCCAAGAATTTAATGTGAATATCGAGCACAAAAAAAAAAAAAAAATCATTTTATTTTTGGTTCATTTTCGTCTTTCCCATTTAGAGAGTGAGCCCCGGGACTTATCCATATATAACACCTGCTATTTCAAAATTACAGAACTAAGCCAAGATCAAAGAGGTCTCTTGCTACAATGTCCCAATGTGCAAAGTTCAGATATCCTCCTATTCAATTAACTTCAATAATATCTTCTAAATATGCAAAATTTCAAATCAGCATGAGAGACAGGAGCAATAATAGAAAACCATTACAAAAAGGGAGAAACCTAAGTATTGAAGCAATTCAAGCAGTTCAAGCACTAAAACGGGCCCACAAAAACAATGAGTCCGTACTGGAACAAGTGTTTAATACCAAAGTCAAACGTTTGATCAAGAATGATTTAATTGCTGTTCTTCGTGAACTCATCCGACAAAACCAATGCCACTTAGCTCTTAAGGTTTGCACTTTAGTCCACATATTTTAGTTTATGTTACGTTTAGTCCCCATACTCTTTGGTTTCGAATATTTTGTTTTACATTATTGTAATTATGACTACTTGGAAAATTTTCCCGAGCTTTTGAAAGAACGAGTCTATTAGAAAGTCGAATTAGCAACTATTATGTGATCTTTTGGCATTTTCTGTTTATTCTGGGATATTCTTTAGTTTATGCCAGTAGTGGTACTTTTCATCATGTTTTCAAAATGTGTTTCGGAAAATGTTTTTTCTTTAGTCGAGGGTCTATTGGAAAAAACCTCTCTAACTTAGTAGGATTATACTGGTTATATTGTTGTTGTTCAAGTAGATGAATGTATTGAACGGGATTTATGCTGAGGAAATGGTTGAATTTGCTAGCAGTGTGAAAGGAAAGTGATAGCCTATTAATAGAGGTGGATCCAGGATTTTAAGTTTGTTGGATTCTGGACTATTACGCTTTTTGCTTACTTGGTTTTGAGTAGATTATTTATAAATATTAAGTGGATTTAATACAAATACATGGTTTGTGCTGAAGTTACTGGGTTGTGTCGAACCCAGTAAACGGGCTTCTCTATCCGCTCCTGCCTGTCAATATGGTATAAGGAGTGTTCGAATAATAAACTAACAATTTTGTGTGTGTGTGGGGGGGGGTGGGGGGGGGGGTTGTACATAAGAAGGTGGTGAAGAGAAAGTTCAAGCTTCATTTGAAAGCAGGTGGGTGGGGAATTGATTAAATTGTACTTGGAAGAGTCCTGGGAGCTCAAGACAGAAATGTAAGATGGAATTGAATAAATTGGAGGTTCCAATCAATTGGAGGATAATCCTAGGGAGGAAAATTGTAGGAAGATGTTTGAGTATACCCAACGAAGCAAAAAGTTTTGAGCTGGAATAGTAGGAGCCTGAATAATTCCGGGAACTATAGACTTCACAAGATGCTTGGCCAAAAAAGGAAAACTGACATTTGTTTCTTTAAGGACACTAAAGTCCAGTTATTGAATCGGGTTAATAGATAGATTGATGTGGAAAAACAGGAGCTGTGTAACAAGAAGAAAAAAGAGAGGACCCTTTATGAATTAATGAAATACTATGCACAAAAGTAGTCCTCTTATAGGAGTCTAAGGCTATGAAAAATGTTGAAATGAACAATGTAAGCAAGTATCCTATGATTAAATACATATTATTTCACAATATCAAACAAAAAGTAGAGATCTAGAAGTTCCTTGTTGTGCATGATGTTTCAATTCAAGATTGTAGCAGGAACAACTTCGCTAGCTTTGAAAGAGTTGAGATTATCTTCAATGAGCTTGTTATTTTACCCAGATTATTTTGCAGGTTAATAATATCAAATGGTTACTACAGTTCACGGTTTCAATTTTGTCCTATGTACAAAATTTGATATCCATAATGTCTGATAATATATATTTTTCCAATTTTTTAGAATATTTTTTAAGAGAAATTCCAATAATCTCGGTCCTAGTTTCCAAAAATCTATGCTTTATCTAGGCGTTGTTCCGCGTAAGTAGAGGATACTAGAGTGTAACATTTGGTTTTTGAGTTTGATAACAAAATTACCGCGTTTCTTTGTGTCCATTAGCGGCCTTGAGTGAAGTGAAGCCCCTTCCTCCTGCCTAATAACAATTTCCTAGCATTGCTTTGGACGTGATCAAATAGTTCTTTCGCAAAATCTCATTTAGAAAATTATGGTTGCATCTCTTTCTCCTATGTCCCCATTTCTATTCTCGCGGTGCGTAATCCTGTGCAACTTTGCATCAACCAAAATTAGAACCAACCTCCTTGAAGTAAACTGAGATTTTAATCAGTTTTTGAATTAAGTTCACTACGGGCAGAGGCGAGCCTACATTTGACTTTGAGTGGTGGGTGCTCAAGCACCCATTGTATCTGAGTGAAACTTTATATGTTTTGTAACAATCAATCCCAATCAGATATATTTGTTTGGTTAGCACCCATCAGATAGAAGAACTAATGATAATAGTAATTATAATTTGCCTTCATCAAATTTGCCTCCACTATCAAGTTTTAAATAGCTGTGTTACTTGCTATTCGTGGTGGACGAAGAACTCTAAGCTAAGAGAGTTGAGCACCCATGACATTAATTTAGAAGCGTCAGTAGAATCTATGACATTAAAATATTGGGTATGCCCACTGGCTTGGAGCCTAGTGCTAGAAGCACAAATACTAGCATAAGAATGAAATACTTTTAGTGCCAGAATTTTATTATTTTACTTGTTAGTATTCATTCAGTATTTTGTTGAAGCTTTTGAAATTTTCTCCCAGCTGTGAGGTAGGTTCCTTGTGATCCGGGTTACGATTAGATGTGTGCAACTAGAAGTGAAAGACCGAATATTTTTTGAATTGGTCTAACAACATATGCAGGGACTATAGGAGATTTCCGTTGGACCTATTGACATAATATGATATACTCTATATTATTCATCTAAGTTTAATTAATGTAGATATGCTGGAAAAATCTGACATAGTTTAACATATAACTTCATATATGTTCTTGATTCAACAAAGGTAGCCCGGTGCACAAAGCATCCCGTGATCACGCAGGGTCCGGGGAAGGGCCGCACCCCAAGGGGTGTGGGTGCCTATCCTGATACAAGTATCAGTCGCTACTTCCACGGCTTGAACCCGTGATCTATAGGTCACACGAAGACAACTTTACCGGTTGCTCCAAGGCTCCCCTTCAAGTTCTTGATTCAACAAGTCCTATAAAACTTAAGGTGGTAAAATCATTTGGGTTTGAAAATCAAAACTGGAAAGTTAAGTCATGTATGTTGAACTGACTTTTATCTTTTCTGCCGTTGTAAGGAAAAACTAACTGAGCCGTGGTCCTGTCATTGTTATATGACACCATGACTGAGACATGATTGAATATGGGTCATGCATGCTGCCAAATAAATTATATTACTAGCAAAGATAAGATACTATCAGCTTGGCTAGTGATCACTGCCTATACGTGGTGCTAACTTGAAAAGGAAATGGCAGCTGACGGGATAATTACATGAAGATTGATGTAGTTGCAGTTGAATAGATGCTAAGTAGTCAAATATGGTTGGTTAACTTAATAGGTCAATTGGAATAGTTGCTAGCTTGACTAGCTGTTCGAGTGATCACTTCCGAGCTATTATAATGTGATCGTAGAGGGAGGTCCTTCTTGTAGCAAATTGGAGGGGAGGTTGGCATGATCAATCGCTTCATGTTCTTTTCCTGCTCTCATCTACTTTCTAGTTCAGCTAATCCTTTTTCTTTTCTGTTCTTTTTTCCCTAATTGTGCTCTGATTGGTAGTTTCTCAGTTCTGTTTTATGATAAGACAAGACTGTAAAAAGGACTGGGCTTTCTGATGATCGATGTCTGGGGATGTTTAGTCGTAGTTGGAACTCTTATATGATGCATCACACTTGCTTTATATTTGTGGATTCATCAATTTTTTGTTGATTTCCAAAATGTTGGCAGCTCCTAATTATTATGGATATCCTGATATAGGTTTTCGAGGAAGTTCAGAACGAGATATCATATAGGCCGCAACTCAAACTGTATGCTGAAATGGTGTCCTGTTTGGGAAGTAATGGATTGTTTGAACAGATCAATAATCTTATCATGGTGTTGAAAATGGAAAGTAGTTTACAACCTGACGTTGAGGGCTTTTATGCATTGTTGGAAAGTTTAATGAAATTTAATCTGATTACGCTTGCGATGGAGGTCTTTTACTTGATGAAGTTGAGAAGATGTGATCCTGATAAGTTGACCTTTAAACTATTGATAAATGGTTTGGAATCAAATGAAGAAATGAATCTTTCAGCCTTTGTAAGGCAGGAAGCCGAGAAGTATTATGGTGAGTCCCTAAATTTCCTAGATGAGGCTGAAAATGAGGTACCTATCTTAAAGCAAATGTATTGAACCATCTGATCAGTTGTTAATATATGATGAAAATGTTGCATATATAGATCCCTAATTATTGATGTTTTGCGACTGAACCTCATAAGTTGGTTGAGAATTCATTGGTGATCCTGATACTCTCTGTCTTTGTTTTAGGAGTCTTCATATTCAGTTAGATATGTTTTATGAAGCAATCAGTGTTTTAAAATTTGTTCAACTCTTTTATCCTTCATATATGATAGCCATACGTTAAGTTTGCAAAAAGTGAATAGAGTTAGGGGTGCCAAATCGAAAGATCAAATCAAAATGAAAAAACTGAACCAAGCCGATTAAAAATGTCGAATATATTTGGTTTAGTTTGATTTTAGTATTGAACTAGAAAAAATCGAACTAAACCAGCATATAAATATATTTATATTTTATATATTTTCAAAACTTCATATGTGGCTTTAGAAAAAAACATATCTACAAATATTTATATCCTTGAGAGATGTAATATTTGATAAAGTATTATGGTGCATCCAATTTATGTATACAATTATAAAATTATACAACTCTAACATCGAAATTATAAAAAATACCGATAGTATACAATTTAAAAAACATAGACATAATTTTTTTTTACCCTACACATACACGTTTCAACAAACATATACAGATTAGTGTTTTATCTCCCTCTTCCTAGCTTCTCCATTCATCACTGTCATATGAGTCTACTACCACGGTGCCACCACTCACCACCGCCGGCCAGCCACCATCCGAACAGCTGTCGTTGGCTGCTGCCACCACCATTGGATTTTTTCTTTTTAATTTTTTTGGATCTACAAAACGAAACATACAAAAAGTACACATGTATGCATTGAAACTTTTTTAAAATTAATGCTTGAAACTACATATAACCAAACATATACAAACAACAAAAATATACACAAACCTACAAAGATATAAAAAAAATATAAAAATAATTTTTCTACTCTAGACATACATATACACAATCATACACCAACATACACATATATACAACACATGTACACATACAAAAAATGAAGATAGACATTCATATACAAAAAATACAAAGATATACATATTTATTTATATATACCAAATACAAGTAGCAAAGACACATATATACACATACAAAAGGAAAAAAAAGGAGCAGATCGGAGCAACCCGTCGAAAAAAATACGCAGATCGGAGTAGCCACCGTTGTAGAGGAGCGACGCCGCTGCACTACTGTAGCAGCATCAACAACGATATCAGGCAGCACCGATCAAATCTGCCACGAAGAAAAGAACGGCAGCAGCAACTCTGGTGGATGCCGGACACGGTGGCAGAATCGCCGGAGACAACGCAGTGGCGCCGACAACAAGGTGGCCGGCGGCAGGTGGAGGAGAGGAGAGAGAAGGAGGAGGGAGGAAGAAACTAGGGTTTTTTCCTATCTTTATAAAGAGGAAAATACAGTATATGTAGGGTAATAAAGTAAAAACTATTGTTATGTTGTGTAATTGTTGCAAAAGTATTGTTATGTTTCGTAATTTAGTTATTATGGGGGTGTCTTCTAGCATAATTATTCATTTAAATAATGATTCATTCTAGTATGCATTAAATGTTTCAATCTCTATTATTCCCAAGTCAAGATCTAAGAAATAAACCCCTACTTCCTCTCAGTTAGGGCAGTTCATTTTTCGGTTTAAACCGATAAACCGAACCGATAAAAAGTTAATGGTTTATAAATATTGAGTTATTGGGTTATTGGTTATTTAACGGTTTGCAAAAAAATTTTATTGGGTTATCGGTTCGGTTGTCGGTTTTGTACATTTTCTTATTGGTTACACCGATAACCCAATAAGGTTTTCAAATTTACTATGTTGCGCTTATGTGCATAAAAGTAGTATACTTAATTATTATTAGTTGGAACTTGGAAACCTCAAACCCTAGTCTTCTTTTACTTGTGTAGCTTTCAAGTCGCCTCATCCATTTCAACCACCGATTTACTATTTCATTCCTTGCCTCCTCCATTAGTTTATAGAATAATGAAGTATATTTGAATCTATTGTTGGTTGCTTTTTTGTATACGACGAATGCTATAAGAGGCATTTGAATTCGCTGTGAAAATAAAGCCGATTTTTTATGGATGCAATCATTTAAGAGGTTTTTTTTTACACTTGTTAGGCATAAGTTTCTTAATGGTTAAACCGAAAACCGAACTGATAAGAACCTAAAACCGATAACCCGAAAACCGATAACCAATAGCTTATTGGTTCGGTTATTGGTTTAGCACTTTTAAAAACCGAAAATCGATAGTCCAAACCGATAAGGTGCAAAACCGAACCGAACCGACCGATAAACACCCCTACTCTCAGTAGTATAAGTTAATGGGAGACTTACAAAAATATCCACACAACATAAACTAATTACTAGCCCCTACCCACCACTTTTGATATTACATGACCTACCCACTAAAATATTGACCCAAATACCCACTTTCACTCCCCCCATCTCCCAACCTCCAAAATCTCCCCAAATTCATGTAGATCTCCCCAAACTCACGCAAAAACCCTAATTCTTACCCAAGTACCCACTTACACAGATCCGTATACCTTCTTCGCCGTACAATCTCGCATAATTTGGCCTCAAATTTAGTATCAATGGATGTGGAAATTTCGTTCAATTCGGTGGCGAAAAGGATTCAACTAATAGATATTGTAATTTTTCTAAAGGAAGAAAAGAGACGTAACAATAGTAAAAAGGAAGAAAACGGGAAGGGAGCGTCGGAGAAATGGTAGCCGGAGTTGGGAGTCCGCCACTTTCAAGACCTGATCTGCTTTAATCCCAAGTGATTTTGGTGAAACCATTAGTAGAAATGGAAAGTGGAGGAGGAAGCTGTCTCATTCATGTATTTTCGTAAATTTTCGGTCGCGGGACTGTGGCGGTTGATGGCGGACTGTTGGTGGATTTATGGCGGTACGGGTTGGTAGATCTTCCTGCTGGTGGGGAGTGTTTCGACCATGGGAACAACTATGCTTTGGATGCTTCTATTATATACTTTCTAACGTACGGTATACCACAATGGTATACAACTTTGATTTTGTCACAGTATACTTTTGTATTAAGAAAAAACCATACTTCTATTGTATATCTTTCTAGTATACGGTATACACTAAATGGTATATCTTTGTAAATGAATGAGGTCCTTACCAGTACTGCAGTAGGTGAACGTCGAGGGTATGGACAACAAAGAGAAGGTTGTCATCATGAGGTGCATGCAGTTGTTGCTTCACTTACCAAAGCTAAAGTTGCGCCGTATCCAAAGGTACTTTTTTTTCAGTTTATGATCCAAAGTTGTATACCATTTTAGTACCTCAATGGTATACCAGCTTAACATTGTAGGTCCAGCCTTGAAAATATAACAAAAATTTATTTTCCTATTGTATACGATTGCAGTACTCTGTATACCATAAAACTATACTTGTTTAACTGTTTTGCAACAAGTTGACAAAAATATTTTTCTATTGTATACGCTTTACTATAGAGTATACCCGATTCTTTTTAGTGCACAATACTTAGGTTTGCTGCTTTTTTAGTTTTTTTTAAGGATACGACTAGAGATGGTCGCAAGGATAATGATGATAGTAATAGTTGTGCCGATGGGATGAATAGAGATCAAGATTGATTAGCCCAGTATGACAATAATGTCATTAACAAAGAGACTTCTTCACTTAGAGATGATCCATTTATTATTTAATTTGTAAGGCACTAATACTAATCTGATAAGGGACGTCTATATTACTTGGCTTCCTTTATTTCTTAACTTTCTTAACCAATTAGTATTTACTTTTGTATTAGCAACTGAGAGACTCGGCTTGATTTTGCAAAGTCAAATGTAGTTGTGCTGATATTAATATCCATTTTGGTCACAAGGTCGTCAATGTGTGCTTTCCAATACCAGGAAGCAACGGCCACTGTCACTACATGGTTATACTTGTTCCCTTGCAATGGATGGAGTCAAGCTACTGGCATCTAGTTTTAAGTTGGATGAAAAGGAATACTTCTTTATATCAATTAAATCCTAATAATTTTCCTTTATGGAATGTAAATGAAGAAGGAATAAGACAGTAATTAACTAAAGAATAATGATAAATAGTGGTTTTGGGAGTTAACGAGGAGTAGTGCTTCCTTTTTCGCTATGGTATGTCTAGTTTTGTTTATTATCATTGTATACCTTTATCATATACAATATACTCTATAAGTATATTGTTTGGCTGAGTTGAAGATCCATTGATTTTCTGGGTTTCTACGCCCCCCACCCCCCCTCCTTTTTTTTTTTTTTTGCAAAATGGGAATCCTCTGGCATTGGACATTCAATAATATTATTCTGCAATAGGCAATCGGAATGTTGATATAATTGAAATGTATTTTTTATATTGTCGTCTATTGTGATTCTTTGGTAGTTGTTACGAAAAGCATAGCATTTCTTGCTACTGCAATTCTGCACATTTAGTAATTGTATACTTTTTTGGTATATAGTATGTCTTACAAGTATACTGGTTTACTGAGTTTATAATGAATTGTCTTCTTGGAGTTCACTGATGAGAATATGAACCGTCTTTTAAAGTCTGATCATTTTCCTTTGAACATTCCATTCATAATATAATGAGAAAAACTAAAAAAGACTACTGCTTCCGCTGTGATATGTTTAGTTTTGGTTAGTATACTACTATGTTAGACTGTATACTCATGGAATATAGTTGTCTTGCAGCACATAGATGTCATTTGCTACTACCCTTGGAAGAAGGCAAAATATGGAGTTAAAGCAAAGATAACAACAACAAACTACTATTTTGACAATGTCATTCAAAGTCTATATAAGAAGTTCATAGGTGTGGAAGGGAATCAAGGACTAGCAGCAACAAAACTTGCTTTAAAGGAGTATATCCTTGGTCAGAGGCTGTTATATAACACTCCATGAAAGAATGTTGATGAGGTCCTCCTTCCTATTCCTGTGTTAGTGGAGTGGCATTGGATCCTAGGAAGGATTTCGTTCCGTGATAGGTGCATATACGTATATGACTTTCATCAAAACCCAGATACTGCCGATGAAGTTAAGCAAGTAGTAATGACATATGTTTTCCAATTACTTCTGTTGTTAAGTGCCACTAACTTATGCTGAGAGGGATGACATCATCTTGCAAGATGGATTGCAGAATGAAAAGGCTTTAACAGATCAGTTTGAATGGTGTCATCTGGCAATTATACGATGGAATTTTTTTTTTAACTGTGAACATGCATTTTTTTCTTGAGAAAGTGCTGATTTGAATGTGCAGTTATATTCTATTAATGAAACATGGTTTTATCTGCACTTAAATTGACAGTTTTCATTGTCAATTTTTTTAAAATTGTTGTGTATGTCCAGTTGTTATTTTAAATAAATAACAAAAAGGTATGTTGTTCGTATAGTGGTTTACTTTGTTCAATATCATTGTTCTTTACCGTTTAGTAAAATTTGTTCAATATGGGTATTCCATTGTATACCTTGTTATTGTACAGTATACCATATATGCTTACTAGTTAATTAATTTATTTTCCTATATATCTTAAAATTAAAGTAGTATACCATTAGGGTATACTGAATACCAGAAAGCTATACAGAAGAAAATATACCCCTAATGATATGCAACTTGTTCTATAACTTATTTTTTCTTCTGTATTGCTTTATTATATACAATATACCCCATGGCAGAGCCCTCTGGTAGTGGTGTTGTTTCTGTACATTTTTTTATTCTATACCTTTTGCAGTATATTATATACTTTTGTAGTACTCCCTCCGTCCCACTTTGTTCGTCGTAGTTCGGATTTCGAGGGTCAAAAGAGTTTATATTTGACCATAATTTTTATATATATCTTTTAAATATTTTGAGTTGTAATTTATTGTGACTTATAGTACTTTTCGTATAATTTTCAAATATATAAATTTTATTTAAGAAAAGTTAAAGATTTTATATCCTAATCTACGACCAAATTTAAGAAGTTTGACTCTCGAAATAGTAACTATGACAAACAAAATGGGACAGAGGGAGTATATGATTTACCACAATGGTATACAAGTATGATTTACCACATTATACTTTTGCATTAAGAGAAAATCATGATTCTATTGTATACCTTTCTAGTATATGGTATACATGAATGGTATGCAAATATAATTTGTTACAATATATTTGTGTATAAACTAAAAGGAAACCATGGTTCTGTTGTATACCTTTTCAGTATACGGTATACCCCAATGGTATACAACTTTAAAATGCCACAATATATTTGCTTATAAACTAAAAGAAGATATTGCTTCTATTGTATACATTTCTAGTATATGATATACCCCAATAGCATACAACTGGAAAAAAAATCATCTCGCTATTCGATACCTTTCTAATATGTGATATTACTCCAATTGTATACGACTTTCCCAAAGGTACAAGACTTTCTTTTTGGTCAACATATTTATGTCTATTAAAAGAATACCGTTTTCTATTATATACTTTTGTAATATATGGTTTACCACAATGGTATACAAAGTTTGATTTGTCACAGTATACTTTTGTATTAAGAGAAAACCATGCTTCTATTGTATACCTTTCTAGTATATAGTATACAGGAATGGTATATAAATATAATTTGTTACAATACAAAATCTCACACTACGATTCAAACACAAAAATATATATACCAAAATAACCACAAACTTGACAAAACTACTTTTTGATATTTTTAAGTGATCTTATCAAATTGCTAAAAAAGAATAAGATGTGTAAGAAGAACAAGAGTAAGGCAAAGAAGAATTATAGTTCATCAATTTTTTTCATTGGACTTCTTCAGTACAACAATATACCAGTAAGGTATACATTACCAAAATAATAGCAGTTCATTAAGTTTTTTCTCCAAAATTTGGTTCAAGTATGGCCAAATTTTTCGCCAAATTGACTCAAAATTTAACCACAATTCTCATAGCATGTCGATCACTTTAAGTACTCTATCTGCAACCTATTAGCCATCTTCAGTAGTCTATCTACGTCCAGATAGATCACCCTTTTGATATATTTCACTAACATTTCCTTGCTACCTCGAAGAGATGGTAGTGGTAGACAAACCATCTAGTATATCCCAATCCCACCAACTCCGTGACATTTGGGAGTTGCAGAAAGGGAAAAAAGATTAGTGACTCTGATAGTTGAATCAAACCACATTTGAGAATCTGATGTACCCAATTTCAACATATGGATGAATGGAAATTAAAAAATCTATAGCTGGAAAAGACCCTAATTGAGTCTATAGACATTTATATGGTCTTTTTTAGTATGAATCTTAAGGAATTACAACCTCTGACCGTTTTGGTTAAATAGGAAAATATACTAGTGTTATTATAGGATAGTGTTGCTACAAATGCACAATTTGTACACATTTTATCATTGTATACCTTTTTAGTATACCATACACCTTACAAGTATACTGGTTTACAAGTAAAACTTTAGCAAGAGAGTATACTATAAAGGTATACAGTGGAAAGAGAGTATACTATAAAGGTATATTGTGTAAATGTACCCCCACCTAATTTATGCATATAGAGTTTTGGATAGAAGTATATCATAAAGGTATACAGTAAAAAAGAGAGTATACTCTTCTTTCTGAAACATTATTACAAAAGAATACATGTTCAATGGAGGAAAATACTAGATGACCAAATGAGCTAGAGAAAAATATGGCTTTCTTACCAATCTTAGCTAAAGGACAAGCTTCCTCACATCATTTTCTATGGACACCAAAAGAATGCTCTATATATGTACAGGCATTCAGAGGTTGGTCATTGGCAATAAACCCACTACAATAATGGTACTCTTATCTTTAGCCCGTTGTTCTCCACTCTCGCTAGACTTCAGTGACCTTACTTTCGTGAACAATCCAGAGAAAAACCCCTTACTGAGGCTTGCGCTCTTTTTAGGCAAGTCCAAGAACAGATCCCTCAAATTGCTTATGCTCTGGTTTCTTGTATTACATTCTAATTTCGGCTTCAATTGGCTACCACAAGGGCAAACTGATATCCTCGTAAAGCAATGCTTATGGAACACTGATTGACAAGACTTGCATCTTTCAATTTTTCCTTCATGTTAAAGGACAAACTACATCAATCAGGAACTCTATGCAAAAGAGGTCATTAATTACTCTCTAACCTCTTGGCCTGACCTCTCTTATGCAAGTACAGATTGAAGCGAATAATTTTATCAGGTTAAGTCGCACCATATAATACTCGAGCTAAGTTTAATATGCAGCACAGATTGGGTGAAAGTCAAGCTGATTAACTTAAGCTTCCCAAACAAGAGTGCAAAAAAACAAAGATCGTTTCTTTAGACAAGTTCCAAAATAAATACAACTAAATCTAAGATATGCCAGCCTGGAAAGGGAAAATGAGAGAAGAGGGGTCATCACAGGCTTGTCGAGCATTGCAGGGGATACCCATATTACAACACCAAGGCACTGCTCAGCTATATGCTCCAGAATTTTCCTCGAGATAGTCTCGACCATAACTGGTAAAGCTGCAATGGAAGTGGTAGCCATCCAGAACAGAAAACATAAGGCAGTTTCACAATTATGTCGCCACATCAATAAAACAAGGTGATTACTGAGAAACATTTTTTTCTGATTTATCCTATATCCTCTTTTTTATGTTCTGACAATCAGGAAGCAAACCTCATGTTTTGATGCCAATAAAAAGCATTCATGTTTCATAGCAAATTAGAGGAGAGGGGGGGGGGAGATATATATATATATATATATATATATATATATATATATATATATATATATATATATATATATATATATATATATATATATATATATATATAGAGAGAGAGAGAGAGAGAGAGAGAGAGAGAGAGAGAGAGAGAGAGAGAGTAGGAACTAAATAAACAAAAGGGTGTAGTTTAGGAACAATCCCATGACAACTTGAGTGGTTGAAGGCTAAGCATTCCATAGATGTTAAATGTCAAAATAAAAGCAAACATGAGATCACAATGGCCCTCATTCATAGAGAACATTTATAGCAATAACAAACTTCCAAATGCATGAAAGTCTAAAGGAGTAGAACATTTTAGATGTTGAATCCATAGAGAAGAACTGTAACCATCACATTCTTTTTTCCAAGAAAAACTACTGCTGCAGAAATAGAAATGAGAAACAACAGAAACAAAACTATCTTATCACATGATTCTCCAGCATCCACACTCTACTGTTAGCCTTGGCAACCCTTTCGATCTCATCTTTCTTTTTAAAATCATAACTATTTGAAGAACCCTTGGCAACATTGATGAGTGCATCAACCAAGCACTCAGCTATAGTCTTGATGTTCCTGAAAGCACTCTCACGAGCACTAGTTGTAACTAAATAAATTTCCTGGTTGACACGGCGGAATGGAGAAATATCAACAGCTTGACGCCTTACACACCAGCTGATCTAATTTGGGTTGCATCTTAAAAATGTATACAATATTCTAAAAAAATATACATTTTTCTATAGCAACTCACACACTTTGATACTAGCATATAAGGCATACTAAAAGAATATATGGTACACAAAAAAGATCATATATATATATATATATATATATATATATATTTATGATAGCAGGCCTCATGCCTCAATCTAGATACAAAGATGTATACCAAAATAGTATACAGTATACCAACAAGGTATACCGTACTAAAAAAGTATATTTATTTGATAGCAACTAATACACTATGATATTGTATGTTGTATCAGTATACTATTGTAGTAAACTGTATACTATAGCAGCATACAGTTTAGAAATACTTCTTTGATTTTCAACAAAAAGTTTTGATCTCAAGTACCACATATCAGCTCCAAATGCAACCAAATTTTAGTATGAACTTTATAAAGGTATTAGAGACAATATTTTATATCATCCACTTAGAATCAAACAACAAATAAAGAATTAAAATTTCATATTCAAGAGCTCAAAGCTTAACAATGGTGGGTATTCAAAAATATGCTCCAAAACATTTCGAATCACCTCTCATCATTTGTACAAAATACTCTTTATGAAAAAAAAACATCAATATGCAAAATGCTTGAGAAAATTGTAGAAACTACGGTAGCAATATGAAAAAAAAATCAGAAATCTATCATAAAATAGTTTGAAACTATAGTTTTGAATTAATTTGTCTGTGTCTCTTCTACAATCACAAAAATAATGGATAAATATTGCAGATATAGAGATTATTTGGGTATTTTATGATAAAATTAAATAATTTGGGATAAAGGGAGGAAGAGATTTGGGGAAGTTAGGGTTGGAGAATTAAGAAACTAGAGTGTAGAAGAACGTGAACTGAGGATTTGGAGGTGTGGGTACACCTTGTAATTATTTATGTAAAAATGGGTAAGAAGTTTTAGAATGGGTATACCATGTAATTTGTTTAGGTTGTGTTGAACCCCAAAAATTACCCTTTCTTTTTTAAAGAAAAGATAGGTTTCGGAATATTTCAACAAAGTGGGATTCCAAAGGATTTCTTTGGAGTCGCCACCTAATTTAAGGATTATTAGGAACCTAAGTTAACTAAGGAGTGCAATTTAACCTTTATTTAAAAGAAATTAAATTAAATTCAGAGATTCTGAGGTAAGTGGTTCTATTAAATTCGAAAGAAGGTCCCTTGCGGGAGCACTTTCGAAAATCCGCTAAATGCGGTTAATCCGGCGATTTTCACGAATTTTAATTAAAGATAATTAATTTAGGATAAATTTTAAATAAAGATAAATAAATAATGAATAGATAGGTACAATGTTAATTTTACCTCTTTTGCACTCGATAATTAACTAAAGGTTTCTACTATCTTAAATTAACTGGCGAGTCCCAAAGAGACGGGATATGCGATTTATAAATGATCTTAGACAAACAATAAGATAACAATTTCAATTTAAACGGCTAACCTGCCAGGCTTCTAATCATACAAAGTCCTAATTCAGTTCACAAAGTCCTAAACATGCTTTCTAAAGGGACGGGAGAGAGGGAGTTTCAGAAAATAGAACCCGGGATAGCGAACTCAAGTCGAGCCCTGTATTTCACAAGGCTCTTTCATTTATTCATTTCTTTTTGTTTTGCATTTTTCGGGGATATCAAGTCCCGAAAATGCGGAGCGATTCAAATAACTCCCAAATGCATGCAGCCAATCCCGATTTGTGAGTTGAGCAACTCAAACTCGTCCCAAGGTTCATGCAAAGAAATAAGAGAGATGAGGATTAGTAATTGTATAGATAGGAAACTGAATGACTTAAACGAGTACATCAGCCAGACTAGCGCAAACAAAAAGCGAAAGATATAACTTGTAGACATAGAACAAGGCATATGGCAAATGTAAGTAATTAATCCAATAAGGAGGATAGCTCAAACGATTAGGGACAAGATGAGCCGATTTTCGAAACCAATAACCTAACATACATACTTTATCTTCAAGTAAAATTAATTCTTTGACAATCTATAAAGTGCAAGCTTAATCAAAAGAAACCAGTAAAGTATAACCTTAACATTTAGTTACATATCCTTATTAATCACAGGCCAAGGAATTTCAAGATGTAAACATGTACACATCTAAATTTCAGCATGTAAGAACAATGATTAACACATTAAAAGTTTAGACATTGATCAACATAAATAAGCGTTTGGTACACAGATTCATTGGAAGTGGACACAACACATATAGCACTAGATGAGGCCAAATTTGAGATTGAAAAGCTAAGGGAATTTGTGTCGGCTACACAGAGAAAGTCTTCGAAAGCAGGGAAGAAAGCCAAAGGATCCAAAGAGCTGGGATACATTGATGATATGCTACTTGAAATGGGTGAGGAACTTTCCAAACTAATACCAGACCCTACATACACTTACTCACACAGAACTTGCACCTCAACACCTCATCACACTACCTGCATAACTCCTTCACACACCCTTGAAACACCAGGACCAACCAGATCCTAACTACTGCTACTACACAACTGGAAATCCCACTAGAAACCCTGCTATTACCTGCCTATCAAACTCCCCAGAACTTCTCCTCACACTCTTCATATAATCAGACACACACACACAGAGACTTTTAAACCAAACAGAAACCATGGGCACCTACACCTCTGCACCTCACAAGCATCCCTCACTGAACCACTTTAGGCTCTCACAGGGTCAAAACCAAGCTCCCTGATCCCTCTCAATTACTAGATACACCCCTGACTACTTACTGGCATCTGAACACACACACACACTACCACACACTAAATGAGATACACTTCTGCAAAACTACCAGGCCCTCCCTAAACCTGAACAAACACCAGCAGCTCACTATAACACTCCCTCAACTTCCATCAACACAACTTGAAACATTCACAACCTCCCTCATCCTCACTGGAAAACAAGGAGAAAAAAAACAGAAACAGAGTAAAGTAGGTCGAATGCACAGAGAACCATACAAACAACCAAGCCTGAAACACCCTGGATGAAGAAACTGAATTCTAACAGAGACAAACAAGGGCAGACTTAGGAAATCTCAAGACATTTAGTTAGAATGACGAGCAAGTTTTAGATATGAACTGGGAAAGAAGTGACTGTAAATAAAAAAATACCCTTTAATCAATAGTTAGCAGATTTCAATCCTTTTCGACTATCATCCTTTAAATGTATCATAACAGAGTAAGCAAAACTTGAAAGGAACTGCTAGAATAAAAACAAGATCGACTTAAGATTATAAAGGGAAACTAAGCTAAGAAACTAAACTTAAAACCTTTCCTCTTAAACAAATAGAAAATAGGGCACCAAAAACTCAACTAAAAAAAAGGAAGCTTCATAACTTCAAACCATTTTCATACAATCCAACAGGACTAACAGTTTAGACCATAAAGACTCGATCTTTTGATCAAATTTCTGATTATCATCGGAAGATTTTGTAACATCACGGCCTAAGCTAGACTGATTCTAAACACACTAAATCATATTCTTTAAATATCAAAATCAAACAGAGATCAATACTCGTCTTAACTAAACGTCATACATGTATGGTTCACGTTTATACAGAAAAAAAAAACTTAAAACCAGCTTATTACCTGTTGCGGTGCAGTGAGTAAGGGCGTATAATCTGAAAAATTAAGCTCGAACAAGAAAGAAGACGACGACTCGAACCAAAGCGACTCGACGATGCCAACTCGATAACTCGAACACAGAAAGCGATATGCGACATAAAACCTAAAACGATATTCTTGATTCCAAAATCGGAAAACAGCGGAGCTATGTATGTATATCTTAAAAAAAACTAAGAGAGTAAAATCATATCTAATAATGCCGTTTTTTTTTGAAGATCCGAACCCCCCACCAAAATGAGAGAAAAAATCATTATATACCTGCAGCTAGGGCTTCTCATTTTGGCTCCAAACCTTTTGAATTCCGGCCTATAATGGACATTTCACTTCAAAGATAAGGGTGAAAATCGTCATTTTCCTCAAGGATCGTACGATTTCAACCTTATCTTCAAAACAAATGCCCGTTATAGGAAATTGACGATTCGGATGAAATTTCTTTCAAAATGGACGATGGATGCGAAAACGCGTGGTTCTGGTACGGAAAAGGCAAAGAAGGGAACGTGGGGAGGGGCCACTGTACAAATTCTTGGACTGATTAGCTGTTTTGGGCTTGAGAAGAGAGGGGATTTAGGGTCGGGTTTAGGGTTCTAAGCGGGTAAGGGATTAGGGATATCTGATTAAAGGGGAAGGGAGTATTGTGTGTGTATATATGTATTTTGCACGGGATGGCTCAAATGGGGATAAAGTGCGATTTTGTCCTTTTTTAAGTTAGCTAAATGGAAGATGTGTGTTGCACAGGTGGGTAAGAGATTAGGATACGCATTGCAAAATTTGGCATTTTTCCTCAAAAATTAATCCATTACATTTAATTTTCAAAATTGCCCTTTAATTAAATAATTAGATGATTTGATTAAAATTTCGGGACAAAATTGGGTGTCAACAGCTGCCCCTCTTTACCTGGAAAAGGATGAAAGAGTTTTCAGGGTAAAGAAGTTGACGGGAAAACCAATTTTGTCACGATAAAGCCAAAGACTTCTGATTCCAAGAACCAAAAGGCGAGGCTTATGGCCGAACTCCGGTTTTTGAGTTGCCTACATATCTCGGGCTGAAAGAGAATCAGGCCATATGTAGTTCGACGACACTTAGACACAAAAACTCGCACGATTGATAGAAAAGACGCACGAAAAGGAAAGAATTCAGACTGACGTCCTAATCCGAAGATGGAAGATTAGGATAGGACTTGCTTGTTCGAGTGCGATTCTTCAGATCCTTGTTGACGAGCCTAGCTCATATCAACAATTGCCCCAGTTCACTGCTAAGAAAAAGTTCCACGTTATGCTCCAAATGCTCCAAATGCTGCTGCGATACTGCCAAAATCTTGTAATAAACTTGACAAACAGTAAGCGAGTAACTGCAAATAAAGCTTAATAAATGAAGTAATAAATGAATAATGACAATAAAACTTGTAGATGCTGGTTGCAATATCAACGATAAGCTTGTCTCCAATCGACTAACGGAGAAATCCGGCTTTGTGAGGCAAGATGACTTCGGGGCCGTTGGTAGACTGAAAACAAAGTAACAAAAGCTTCAGTTAATATGAACCTAAACTGAGCTTTAAACTAAATAATGAAGATAAAATGCCGCCTTTTCGGCAATAACCATGATAAAGCCTACAACTTTAAATCATGAAGAGACAATTAGAAAATAATATTGGATTGCACTCCAACCAAAAGTAGGAATACGTCTGAAGTATTCACATTATCCTGCACGTCTTAACAAACTTATTAGCAACATAAGGTCATTAAAATAGGTATAAGGAAATACGCCGTAGAGGCATTCAAATGATTAACACCTTCGAGGTGATACAAATACGCTTATCGAAAGCGCGAACAGATAAAGACGCTTACCGGAAGCGTGAAATATAAAGACGCTTATCGAAAGCGTAAACACATAAAGACGCTTACTGGAAGGGTGAAATAAAGACGCTTATCGAAAGCGTAAACACATAAAGATGCTTACCGGAAGCGTGAAATAAAGACGCTTATCGAAAGCGTAAACACATAAAGACGCTTACCGGAAGCGTGAAATAAAGACGCTTATCGAAAGCGTAAACACATAAAGACGCTTACCGGAAGCGTGAAATATAAAGACGCTTATCGAAAGCGTAAACACATAAAGACGCTTACCGGAAGCGTGAAATATAAAGACGCTTATCGAAAGCGTAAACACATAAAGACGCTTACCGGAAGCGTGAAATAAAGACGCTTATCGAAAGCGTAAACACATAAAGACGCTTACCGGAAGCGTGAAATAAAGACGCTTATCGAAAGCGTAAACACATAAAGACGCTTACCGGAAGCGTGAAATATAAAGACGCTTATCGAAAGCGTAAACACATAAAGACGCTTACCGGAAGCGTGAAATATAAAGACGCTTATCGAAAGCGTAAACACATAAAGACGCTTACCGGAAGCGTGAAATATAAAGACGCTTATCGAAAGCGTAAACACATAAAGACGCTTATCGAAAGCGTAAACATATAAAGACGCTTACCGGAAGCGTGAAATAAGACGCTTATCGAAAGCGTAAACACATAAAGACGCTTACCGGAAGCGTGAAATATAAAGATGCTTACCGGAAGCGGGAAATACAAAGACGCTTATCGAAAGCGTGAGATATAAAGACGCTTCTCGAAAGCGTGGAACATAATGACGCTTCTCGAAAGCGTGAATGCGTTGCACTCTTTGAATTCTTCCATGGAGGAATGGCTTTGACTACAAAACAAAGTGAGCTCCCAGGATTGGCAATATCTGTAAATCATAAAAAATGGAACTTTAGTAAGCGCTCTCATAAGGCGAATGAGAAATGAGAAGGATATGTTTAACAATTTGCAATAATTATGGGAAATAGAAATGCCGCCTTTCGGCAATGACTCATGATCGAGTCTCCAGTTTTCTACGGTAGGTTTCTTGACAATAGTGCCTTCGATTGTTTACGATAGGCTTCATAATAAGGCCTTCAACTGTATATGGTAGGCATCATGATAGTGACATCTTCGTTTGTCACGGATAGACTTGATGTTGATACTTGTAAGATAAAAGGTAGAATTGCCTGCAAAAATAAATTTTCATTAAATTCATATAGACAGGAAAATGTCAAAGATAAAGGAGATATAAAGTGAGAGTTTAAGCCGTCTGGCTTATATTTGGTAAAGCCATAAAGAGTTGAGCGTTATCCTTGAGAAAACTGAGTTAATGCTTAATTCCTGCAAAGTGTAAAGTAAAGTTGTCAATAAAGTAATAAAGTTTTGATTTTGCAAGGGCAAAATTGGAGAGAAAAATAAGATCGTTTTTTGCATATGCAATGAGTCGGATAACGCCTCCAATCTCGGTCAGTTATCTTGGCAACATTGTTCAATGTGTATGACAAATACTTTATGAGGAATTGATAGTTGCTAATCCTCATCTTGTTGCTTTGAAATTCCTGCACTCAAAGGAAAATCGTTAGTTTTGGGAGGGAGGGGGGAGCGTTTGATTCATGCTGACTCGAGCCTTCATCCTTCAACCGCTTACTTCTTCCCCCTTTATCTAGATTTGCGATCCGTCTTTTGAGACTTGGCCAATTTATCTTTGTCAAGCAATACGGCTTTTTGCAAAATCTGCCCCAGTTATGATCTTTCAAATCTTCAACTTGCCTTGCAAAATTTGCCCCAGTTGCTTGCCTTAGGGGAGACTGAAAATTTTAATATTATAGAGTCGAGCCCTTTAAGAACGCCTACGTATCCCTCCACGGGAATCAGACCGTGCGTAGTTCTGCTTACATAAAGATTTTTCGGGAAAAATATGGCAATCTAAGTATGAAGCCGCATCCGAATTGGAAAACCTACACATCTGCCCAGATGCATAGTTCGGCATTACATCATAAAAGATAAACAAGCCTAAAGTGTTACAATATTTTGACCGAATCCGAAGGGGGTTGCCTACTTATCCTGTTGCCATTCCAGGAATCAGGTCAGAAGTAGTTCAAAATTACATAAAAGAGGAAATAGGGGATTCCTATGCTAGTGTAACCGAGCTCTATGTGAGTTGCTTACGTATCCCACCTTGAGAATCAGGTTACGCGTAGTTCGCATTACAATAAAAATTACATGGAAATGAGAAAAAATATTTTCTTGAGGCAAAATGATAAATTTTTAACCAGAATGATTCGGGGCCTCAATCCGAATCGAAATTTTTCAAAGTGCTTTTAGTTCACAGCCAAGTCTCCTGCGTTGGTTCACTCAGCTGGATTGTATTGTCTTCAATCAAATCTTGGATCTTGTGTTTAAGAAGGACACATTCCTCAGTGTCGTGCTTGGCAAATTCTGCATGGTAAGCGCAATATTTGGCTCCATCAACATATTCTGGGGGAGGGTCAAACGTGCCATCTCCTGCTAAAGGGTTTAGCACTCCCATATCTTTTAATTTTTCATACAATTGAGCTTGTGGTTCACCTAAAGAAGTGAATTTTCGGCGCTGTCTCTTTTCATATTTGGGACGAGACCCTGCTGGCATAGACTGGCGGGCTACAGGTAACTGGTGTTGTTGAGGGTAATTGTATGCTTGCGGTTGTGAATAAGGCTGATAAGCGGGTATTCTAGCTTGATGATAATTGGGTTGAGTATTGTAGACGGGATATGGAGCAGGTGGAATTTGATATTGACTTGGGTGAGTTGAGTATAGTGTGCTTTGGTGAGTGGGCTGGCTTAGTGAGTTTCTGAAGGTTGGCTTCTTGTTTGGCCTTTGGTCAATATTAGCCATATCAATACCAACTTCATCTTCCCTCTTTTTCTTCTCAAAATTGCCCGTACCAGTCTGGATGGCTTGTGTAGTTGCCTTCATTGCAGCAAAACTTACAATTCGCCCTGTCTTAACCCCTTCTTCAACCATCTCTCCCATCACAAGAAGTTCAGAATATGGTTTACCCATCATAGGGAGCAAGTGCATGTAATAAGAATCATCTTGGGCTCGGATGAAGTATTTTACCATGTCTTCCTCAGTCATTGGTGGTTGCACCCTTGCAGCCTGTTCACGCCATCTCAATGCGTATTCCCTAAAGGTTTCTGTTGGTTTCTTCTTCAGATTAGACAAGGTTATAAGGTCAGGAGCCATATCGACATTGTACTCGAACTGCTTTGTAAAATCATTGGCTATGTCATCAAACTCACGCCACTTGCTTATATCTTGTCTTGCAAACCATTCAGCAGCAATACCATCCAGACTATGACTGAAGAAGGCCATCAGAAGTTCCTCTTTACCTCCCGCAACCCTCATTCGATTGAGATATTAGGTCAAATGGACAAATGGATCACTATGACCATCATACATATCAAATTTTGGCACCTTAAACCCGGGAGGAAGAGTAACGTCAGGGTATAGATAACGATTGCGATAGGAGATGCTTTGACGTCCTCTAGACACTTGCAAATCCTTGATTGATTGCTGCATGATTTTCATCGTTTGGATTATCTCCTCTTGCTCAACTGTTTTTCCCTGCTTTTCCACAGTTATGGGCACTTCAATGGGTGCTTTGGATTGTGGAGGACGAGAAGTATCTTTGGCAGGTAAGTATTGATAGTGAGGCAAGTTGTTGTGGTTAATGAATGCATTTGGGATGTTGTTAACTGGTGCAAGCATATGAATGACACTGGAATTTAAAGGTGTGATAGGAATCAAATACGCGGAAACAAGTAATAAGGAAGCGGAAGCAACAATCAACTGATAACAAGAAAGTAAGGGATTGGGGAGAATAGAAATAGAAGAAAAGAACGAATCAAACTAACAATTAGATTGATTCGATAGGGAGAAGAGACTTGAACCATTAAACGGGACTCTCACTAGCGGAGATCCACCATGGATTCAACATAAGAGATACATGAAGTCAACGCTTCAACAAGAAAGGCCACGCCTATTCTATCTTCTCAATTCTATCTCCAAAACTAGCTAATGAAATAAATGACTAAGTGTGGTATTTATAGGTGTTCCACACTCCTAATATAATGTCAAAAATACCCCTAAAGTGGGTTAAAACAATAAAGGCCACGTAGGGCTAAAGTCGTCCAAAACATAGCAAATAAAATTAAGAACCCGCAGCTTGCTCAGTCACTAGGCGCCCCGCCTGTTTCCTCTAGGCGGTCCGCCTACTAAGCCTTGGTGGTCCGCCCCTGCACTAGGCGGCCAAGGATCCTGAGGGTGTTCCAAAAGTGGGCGGCCGCCCCTTTGACTAGGCGGTCCGCCTACTCTCCTAGGCACTTGAAACGCGCCGAAATGTGTCTCCTAGGCTCCTCGTTCCATGGCCTAGATGCTCCTCCTCCCTTGGCGCTCCTTTGCATGATCTTTAAGTCGCTTTCGGGGGCCTCGGCGGTACTCTTTGTGCTCTCAAGCTTGGCTCTTGATGGTTGGCGTTTTGGGTCTTATCATCCTCCCCTTCTTGAAAGGATTTCGTCCTCGAAATCAAACCATCAAGCCTACATTCAAAACAAGCACAAACAAAGTTTCCCACTACAAGAGTAGGTTAGTGGCAAAAGTGTGGGAAAACACACTCTTGTGGTATAACCAAGCATCAATAACAATGATAAAGCACATGTTTCCAAAGAAAACAATAATCACTTGGCTATCCCAATGGGTATACTCAACACATGATTCATCAAGGAGATCAATAGGATAGAGAATATGCAAGATCAAGCCATTAAAATTCCTATGATCCCTAAGTCCAATAAGGACACACCACAACTTCCCACTACAAGAGTAGGAAAGTCCAACAAGAGTGAGTACAAGTGTTGTGAAAATCACACTTTTATGATAGAGCCAAGTATCAATACTAATCAAAAGGCTTATGTCTCCAAAGGAAACAACAAGTTCTTGGCTTAACAATGACAAGTACTCGCTACCATACCAAGCAAAGAGATCAATAAGATAAGGAACACGCAAGATTAAGCAACTAGGTTCCTTATGACCTCCAAGCTTATGGTCATCACATCGAGCTTTGGCATGCTCAACACCCAAGGTGTGACTAACGTGTGGGGTGGAGTAAACAAAATAGTTCAATCGGCAACTAATATCAAATACTCCACTCCCCTTCTTGGAAACACTCTTACACACACCAAGAGTGACTTCCTCACCTTCAATTCGAAACAATGGATTGTCTATAGAGCTCAACTTTCCAAACCATGGAGGTTTAAATCCAAACTCTTCTCTAGCTTGATACTCACCTTCACCCTTTTGAGAATCCTCTTCAAACAAAGGGTTTGTGAAAACAAGTCCACTACCCATCAAAGGTAAGGCATCAAAACTAGAGTCCTCATCCACACTTGAGGAGTCATCGAATACAATTCGGTCCATCTCATCCACTAGGGACTCCTCAAGGTCGCTACCAACCTCACTAAAACACCTAGGTCCACCATTACCAAGCAATTCATCAAGGGAAAGGATAGGGTATTCATTCAACTCATCTTCCCCTTTGTCAAATATGGGTGGGGTGTCATAACAAGGTTCACAAGCAAGGTCAACTACACATTCCTCACTAATGAGAGGTTCAATGAAAATCGAGCTCACATCATGATGTGGCTTACCCTCCCTCTCAACTAGTGGTTCACAATCACACACAAGTTGACCATTCAACTCTACACTAGTTGCAAACACATTGTAATCATACAAATCATCAACTAGTGTTGAGTTAGCACAAACACTACCATGAGACAAGGAAGTAACATGTTCAAGGGACGATCTATCACTTACCTTTGAGTGGCCATCTTGCTCACTCAATGCATTTGAAGTGTCATGACTTGTCTCTTCACCTTGAAGCTCACATTGAAGAGTTTCTTCACCTTGTCTATCCTTCTTGGGGCATGATTGAGGCCCCATCGATTGGCCTCCAAGAGTACCTACACAAGCATTCACAAAAGTAGGAGAAAAAGATAAAGGGTTAAGGTTAGAATAAGGGGTGTCCTCACTCTTTTTTCCCTCTTTCTTTTCTCTCATTTTCTTTTCAAGGTTAGGTGTAGATTCGGGTGGTGACATCCCACTCACAACACTCAACACATCCTCTCCTTTTTCCACTCGAGGAATGTCACCGGTCACTCCCTTACTCCTCTCAATCTTTTGTCTCTCAAATTCGGGTGAGTTGGGACGAGGCCCAAGAATACCCATAGCCGGAGTAGGTGGAGTTTTAACATCAACCCGAAATCTAGGACTAAGAGACTCATCACTTGAGATCTCTTTCTTCTTTGTTGGTGAACCACTTAGCTTTGGAGCTTGGGGTTTGGGGTTCACCTTGTTGACAATTGCCAACTCTTTTCTTGCACTAGTCCCACCATTGCTTGTGATTGTAGGACTTCTCGTTTGCACTCTTTCAACCATAGGATGAGGTTCTTGCTCCTTTCCCCCTTGCATTGGCCTAGAAGGTATACTAGGAGGTGATTTGATCTTTATCCCAATAGGCTCAAAGTCATACATCGTTGGGCATTGGCCGAGGTAATACTTATCACTCACTTTACTATATCGCACCTTCTTGCTTCGCAACCATGACTCGCCAAACCACACATGACAATGTTGCATGGGGTACACATGACACCAAATATAATTCCAATATCCCCTATGCGATATACACACCCGAACTTCCTTGGAAACCCACACTCCGTAGTAGTCATAAGGATCCTTCAAGGCATAGCAAGGTAGCCTTAGCTCATCAACCACCGAGGTATTAATGCAATTGGCATCGGTGCCACCAATCTTGAGCAAGTACCCTCCATAACCTTCCACCTCAACAGGGAACCTCCGTAGGTCCAAGTGTAGTATAGGATCATCCAAGTAAGATCTTGGAACCTCTTGATACCCATCACTATCAAATCGAAGCTTACTTATCCCACTTCCCCTAGCAACAAAACTAGAACAACTTCCACTTCCCGTCACTCTTCCAACACTAGAAGTGTAGTTGAAAGTCGAGGAAGGAGCACCACTATGGAACCCATAATTGCCTCTCGCCTTGGTTCCATAGCTCCTAACACCACTCCTACCACCACGACTAGAGCAATGCACTCCAACCACGGTAAGAGCAAATTCTCTCATTCCACCCTTCACATGGGAATTAGAAGATGTAACTCTCCCATTTCCCATGGAACAACCACCACCACCTCCCATACTAATGGAAGGTCCTCTACTACTCTCTTGCTCACCATAAGCAACACCAAGAGAAGATGCATATGCACAATTCGTATAATCACCCTCATCATCCATTCTCTCTATGTCACTATCATCATGTTCAAATTCATCACAAGAAGAGTAAGTAGGATCATCATACCTTGAAGCGTCACCAACTTCCATTTCTTGACTTGGAGCATAAGATTCATCACATTCGTCTTCACAAGCCCCATAGTCTTCTTCATCTTCATAATCAACATAGTGATCCGCTTCATCATCATATGAGCCTTGGTTCCCGGAATCGTCATAGCAATACCCATCATCATCACCATAGGAACCATAGTCTCCATCATCTCCGCATGAGTCATATCCTCCACAATCATCATCATCCGAAGCCATAGTTGTAATCAAAGAGTTAAGGACCTCACAAATTCACTCCCTCACGTGTATCACTCAAAAGACGTCACTTAATTTTCTTTCCACTCGTGTATACACTCAAGGTCGTTGGCTTTTGTGACCACACTCTATTGTTCTCACCACTCAAGCCTTTTTCCACTCTAGGCCCTCTTGTCTCTTAGTAATCACAATGGCAAAATCAATCAACTAATGCGCCCAAGTAATGGTTCGGAATGGAGTTAAAGTGACTCGATGGACGGAAGCTAATTTAGTGCGCACTTGAAGCAAGCAAGTTCTACGACTTTAAGTATAGACTTTCAAGACACACAAACACCCTAAGAAATGAAATATTAGTGTTAATAAAGTAGGACTAATACCCTAGAAACACTAACCAAGAGGTACGGAAGCAAACGGAACACAAAAAGACGCGAAACGAAGCCAAACGGAGGCCTTCCAGGAGTAGGCGGTCCGCCTCTGTAAAGGGGGCGCCCCGCCTACTCAAAATCCAGAGAGTAGCATAAAAAGAGGCGGTCCACCTCTTTGGAGTAGGCGGTCCGCCTACTGGGCCTCTCAGCACTGTCCGAAAACGGGTTTTTTTGGCCCTTTTTGCACCAAATTCCGATGTTTTCAACTTGTTTTCACAATCCAATGATACCCCAAGTTGTTTTTGATCCCTTTTAACAATCCCCAATCAAAATTATACCCAAACAATCAATCAAATCAAGGGTTGAGGTCAAGAACACCAAGAACACCAAGAACACCAAGGTTTATCAACAAGGGTTTAACTAGGATTGTGATTCATCAAAGTAGGTGTTATACTAGTTCAATTCCCACAAATTTGGTACCAATTTGTTTGGTTTTCAAGGAAGATCAATCCCCAACAACAAGTTTCCACTATATCATCAATCCAACCCAAGAATCAAAGCTAAAAGCATCAAGAACATGTTCATCAAGGGTTTAAGGGCAATTAGGGTTTCAATTTTTCAAACTTCACCAATCCAAGTAATTTTGGTACCCAAGCAACAAGGTTTCATCAAGGATCAAGAATCCATAACACCCATAACAAAAATCATCCAATCCAACAAGATACACCAATTTTTGTATTTTCCAATTTTTCAATTTTTTTGTGTTTTTTCTTCTTTCAATAACAAGAACAAGGAAACTAAAGATAGATTGAACAAGGAACGTGGATTCGTAAGAACGAAACCGGAGCCTTGCTCTGATACCAAGATGATAGGAATCAAATACGCGGAAACAAGTAATAAGGAAGCGGAAGCAACAATCAACTGATAACAAGAAAGTAAGGGATTGGGGAGAATAGAAATAGAAGAAAAGAACGAATCAAACTAACAATTAGATTGATTCGATAGGGAGAAGAGACTTGAACCATTAAACGGGACTCTCACTAGCGGAGATCCACCATGGATTCAACATAAGAGATACATGAAGTCAACGCTTCAACAAGAAAGGCCACGCCTATTCTATCTTCTCAATTCTATCTCCAAAACTAGCTAATGAAATAAATGACTAAGTGTGGTATTTATAGGTGTTCCACACTCCTAATATAATGTCAAAAATACCCCTAAAGTGGGTTAAAACAATAAAGGCCACGTAGGGCTAAAGTCGTCCAAAACATAGCAAATAAAATTAAGAACCCGCAGCTTGCTCAGTCACTAGGCGCCCCGCCTGTTTCCTCTAGGCGGTCCGCCTACTAAGCCTTGGTGGTCCGCCCCTGCACTAGGCGGCCAAGGATCCTGAGGGTGTTCCAAAAGTGGGCGGCCGCCCCTTTGACTAGGCGGTCCGCCTACTCTCCTAGGCACTTGAAACGCGCCGAAATGTGTCTCCTAGGCTCCTCGTTCCATGGCCTAGATGCTCCTCCTCCCTTGGCGCTCCTTTGCATGATCTTTAAGTCGCTTTCGGGGGCCTCGGCGGTACTCTTTGTGCTCTCAAGCTTGGCTCTTGATGGTTGGCGTTTTGGGTCTTATCAAGGTGTGTTCGAATTGGCAGTTTCAACATTAGGATTCAGAGTTGATAGCACGGCTGGCGCGTTTCTGTGGCTTGACCCTTTCACTCTTTCTAGTTCAGCTTGCATACACTCAATCTGCTTAGCCATTCTAGCAATTTGTTCATCAGGAACAACAACTGCTTGCTCATTAGAAGATGCAGGGATACCAGTCTGATTACCAGTCAAATCAGTCATTTTCTGCTTCACTCTGAATTAGCCGCTTAACCAACTCGGGAGTCAACACGAATCAAACTCTCTCTTTTTAGGGGATAATCAAAACAAAAGGAAAAATTCAAAAGGTAACTATGTTAGTTTCCAGATCATTGGCATAATTGCACACAATCACGTAGCGCGCGTCACGTAGCGCTTTGCATTTTAAACAAGTTTGACATGTGGCAATCACAAGTAATTGAGCGTAAATAAAAATGCGAACGCTTCCTACCCTGTAAAGTGCCTCTTTGTGCCAGAGGTGGGCCTAAGACGCGCAAACAAGTGGTAACGAAAAATAGTTCATGCCAGTTTTGAGCAATTCAGATTTAGAGTAAGCAATAAATAATAACAATAATTGATAATAATCAGCTCTCCGCCTTGACACTGCAATTCCAGTATCCCAACTAACTTCCAAAAATTGGTGTCAACTCGAAATTCTAACACAGCTCATGCTCTCAACAGCCTCTGCACAAAATTCTAAACACAAATACCTAAAACCCGAAACAAACCTCCATAGCTTTTGCAAACAACCACACTCCTCCAAGCATAACTTCCAATTGTTTTACAACATCCAGGGAGAAATTTTCAACTGCCTCCATAATACCAGACTGCAAATCACGAAAGGCGCCAATCGGCCTTTTAAAATAAAACCTCACTGGTCCTCGGCTTTAGACAAGCCTCTCAGCTTCCTAGGTTTTGCAAGGCTCACAGACCTTGCTCATAGGGCTCCTCACTGGTCTTCGGCTTTAATCAAGCCTCTCAGTTTCCTAGGTAGCCGAGACCGCACTGGTCTTCAAGGAGGGACCCCATTGATCGTTTATAGGCATAGGGGCTTCACTCTCCTAGTATGCGACAAGCATACTTCATTCTATAAGAATTTGCAGCTGGTTAGTCAACATGGGCCTGCACACACGCAAAGCCATTCACGAGAGGGACCCCACTGATCTTTTAAAGATACCAGGGGCTTCGCCTCTTAGATCTCCTTGCACCATACAATCTCCAAAATACAAACCAATCAAATCTGCCTAACTTTCCCCGGACTACAATTCTGTCTATGATCTCAATTCTGCTAAATTCTTCCATTTTCTGACCTAAAAGACAACATAGCAGACAAAATTCTAAATCTGATTTTGCTCAAAACATGGTTAGGACTGAGGATTCGTCATCACATAGCACATAATATGCATTGTCGTTGGGTTTTTTTAAAAAAAAAACCCGTTGACGAAAGGCGGTTTCTTAATTCCTGGAAACGGTATCAAGGACCGGGTCCAAACTAAGGTGTATATGCATGCATGACCTAATCTCCTTCTAAGAGTGGGCTAACGGTTGAGGCTGATTCAGACCTATGCGGGATAAACCTGGCCCCATAAACCAGTAAAACCGGCCATGACAAAACCAGGCAAACCATACCCCAACTAACTTTGGTGACACGAAAGAAATTCAGAGACTTAGGAAGGACAATGCCCTTCCTGTATTATTGCCCGTCATGCGGGCCCCCCGTGATTAAATCGAGGAGATGAAAGAGAATTGACAGGCTCCATGAGGGAGGAAATATGAACGGAATGCGGACTATGCACAAATAAAAGAACATGCTTCAATACAATTCCCAACAATAAATTCTAAGCATACTAGTTTAGGCATGAAAACAAACAATGAGTTAAGCTACGCATACATACAGTCAACACATATATAAATAAATCAAATTCGTGAAAATCTTCTGGTTAGAACCATTTGCGTATCCCCAGCGGAGTCGCCACGCTGTTGAACCCCAAAAATTACCCTTTCTTTTTTAAAGAAAAGATAGGTTTCGGAATATTTCAACAAAGTGGGATTCCAAAGGATTTCTTTGGAGTCGCCACCTAATTTAAGGATTATTAGGAACCTAAGTTAACTAAGGAGTGCAATTTAACCTTTATTTAAAAGAAATTAAATTAAATTCAGAGATTCTGAGGTAAGTGGTTCTATTAAATTCGAAAGAAGGTCCCTTGCGGGAGCACTTTCGAAAATCCGCTAAATGCGGTTAATCCGGCGATTTTCACGAATTTTAATTAAAGATAATTAATTTAGGATAAATTTTAAATAAAGATAAATAAATAATGAATAGATAGGTACAATGTTAATTTTACCTCTTTTGCACTCGATAATTAACTAAAGGTTTCTACTATCTTAAATTAACTGGCGAGTCCCAAAGAGACGGGATATGCGATTTATAAATGATCTTAGACAAACAATAAGATAACAATTTCAATTTAAACGGCTAACCTGCCAGGCTTCTAATCATACAAAGTCCTAATTCAGTTCACAAAGTCCTAAACATGCTTTCTAAAGGGACGGGAGAGAGGGAGTTTCAGAAAATAGAACCCGGGATAGCGAACTCAAGTCGAGCCCTGTATTTCACAAGGCTCTTTCATTTATTCATTTCTTTTTGTTTTGCATTTTTCGGGGATATCAAGTCCCGAAAATGCGGAGCGATTCAAATAACTCCCAAATGCATGCAGCCAATCCCGATTTGTGAGTTGAGCAACTCAAACTCGTCCCAAGGTTCATGCAAAGAAATAAGAGAGATGAGGATTAGTAATTGTATAGATAGGAAACTGAATGACTTAAACGAGTACATCAGCCAGACTAGCGCAAACAAAAAGCGAAAGATATAACTTGTAGACATAGAACAAGGCATATGGCAAATGTAAGTAATTAATCCAATAACGAGGATAGCTCAAACGATTAGGGACAAGATGAGCCGATTTTCGAAACCAATAACCTAACATACATACTTTATCTTCAAGTAAAATTAATTCTTTGACAATCTATAAAGTGCAAGCTTAATCAAAAGAAACCAGTAAAGTATAACCTTAACATTTAGTTACATATCCTTATTAATCACAGGCCAAGGAATTTCAAGATGTAAACATGTACACATCTAAATTTCAGCATGTAAGAACAATGATTAACACATTAAAAGTTTAGACATTGATCAACATAAATAAGCGTTTGGTACACAGATTCATTGGAAGTGGACACAACACATATAGCACTAGATGAGGCCAAATTTGAGATTGAAAAGCTAAGGGAATTTGTGTCGGCTACACAGAGAAAGTCTTCGAAAGCAGGGAAGAAAGCCAAAGGATCCAAAGAGCTGGGATACATTGATGATATGCTACTTGAAATGGGTGAGGAACTTTCCAAACTAATACCAGACCCTACATACACTTACTCACACAGAACTTGCACCTCAACACCTCATCACACTACCTGCATAACTCCTTCACACACCCTTGAAACACCAGGACCAACCAGATCCTAACTACTGCTACTACACAACTGGAAATCCCACTAGAAACCCTGCTATTACCTGCCTATCAAACTCCCCAGAACTTCTCCTCACACTCTTCATATAATCAGACACACACACACAGAGACTTTTAAACCAAACAGAAACCATGGGCACCTACACCTCTGCACCTCACAAGCATCCCTCACTGAACCACTTTAGGCTCTCACAGGGTCAAAACCAAGCTCCCTGATCCCTCTCAATTACTAGATACACCCCTGACTACTTACTGGCATCTGAACACACACACACACTACCACACACTAAATGAGATACACTTCTGCAAAACTACCAGGCCCTCCCTAAACCTGAACAAACACCAGCAGCTCACTATAACACTCCCTCAACTTCCATCAACACAACTTGAAACATTCACAACCTCCCTCATCCTCACTGGAAAACAAGGAGAAAAAAAACAGAAACAGAGTAAAGTAGGTCGAATGCACAGAGAACCATACAAACAACCAAGCCTGAAACACCCTGGATGAAGAAACTGAATTCTAACAGAGACAAACAAGGGCAGACTTAGGAAATCTCAAGACATTTAGTTAGAATGACGAGCAAGTTTTAGATATGAACTGGGAAAGAAGTGACTGTAAATAAAAAAATACCCTTTAATCAATAGTTAGCAGATTTCAATCCTTTTCGACTATCATCCTTTAAATGTATCATAACAGAGTAAGCAAAACTTGAAAGGAACTGCTAGAATAAAAACAAGATCGACTTAAGATTATAAAGGGAAACTAAGCTAAGAAACTAAACTTAACACCTTTCCTCTTAAACAAATAGAAAATAGGGCACCAAAAACTCAACTAAAAAAAAGGAAGCTTCATAACTTCAAACCATTTTCATACAATCCAACAGGACTAACAGTTTAGACCATAAAGACTCGATCTTTTGATCAAATTTCTGATTATCATCGGAAGATTTTGTAACATCACGGCCTAAGCTAGACTGATTCTAAACACACTAAATCATATTCTTTAAATATCAAAATCAAACAGAGATCAATACTCGTCTTAACTAAACGTCATACATGTATGGTTCACGTTTATACAGAAAAAAAAAACTTAAAACCAGCTTATTACCTGTTGCGGTGCAGTGAGTAAGGGCGTATAATCTGAAAAATTAAGCTCGAACAAGAAAGAAGACGACGACTCGAACCAAAGCGACTCGACGATGCCAACTCGATAACTCGAACACAGAAAGCGATATGCGACATAAAACCTAAAACGATATTCTTGATTCCAAAACCGGAAAACAGCGGAGCTATGTATGTATATCTTAAAAAAAACTAAGAGAGTAAAATCATATCTAATAATGCCGTTTTTTTTTTTAAGATCCGAACCCCCCACCAAAATGAGAGAAAAAATCATTATATACCTGCAGCTAGGGCTTCTCATTTTGGCTCCAAACCTTTTGAATTCCGGCCTATAATGGACATTTCACTTCAAAGATAAGGGTGAAAATCGTCATTTTCCTCAAGGATCGTACGATTTCAACCTTATCTTCAAAACAAATGCCCGTTATAGGAAATTGACGATTCGGATGAAATTTCTTTCAAAATGGACGATGGATGCGAAAACGCGTGGTTCTGGTACGGAAAAGGC
Organism: Petunia axillaris subsp. axillaris; assembly: GCA_029990575.1. Classification (NCBI taxonomy): domain Eukaryota; kingdom Viridiplantae; phylum Streptophyta; class Magnoliopsida; order Solanales; family Solanaceae; genus Petunia; species Petunia axillaris. The sequence continues at coordinate 164,392,604 of JARKNS010000003.1, forward strand.
AAAGAAGGGAACGTGGGGAGGGGCCACTGTACAAATTCTTGGACTGATTAGCTGTTTTGGGCTTGAGAAGAGAGGGGATTTAGGGTCGGGTTTAGGGTTCTAAGCGGGTAAGGGATTAGGGATATCTGATTAAAGGGGAAGGGAGTATTGTGTGTGTATATATGTATTTTGCACGGGATGGCTCAAATGGGGATAAAGTGCGATTTTGTCCTTTTTTAAGTTAGCTAAATGGAAGATGTGTGTTGCACAGGTGGGTAAGAGATTAGGATACGCATTGCAAAATTTGGCATTTTTCCTCAAAAATTAATCCATTACATTTAATTTTCAAAATTGCCCTTTAATTAAATAATTAGATGATTTGATTAAAATTTCGGGACAAAATTGGGTGTCAACAGGTTGAATGGGTATAGGGGGTAAATTTCCCCAAGTTAATCTCAAAATCTTGGCAACCCAACGCTCGATACCTCGCACCTCAGGGACCGAAATCCGATTGGCTAACACGAAAGAAAAAATCAGTGAAAGACAAAAAAAACACGAATTAAAAGAAGGATAAAAAAGAAAACTTACGGCTTTGATTCAACTTGACCGAGAACTCGTCCACATCAGAATGGACTATTTGGCCCATACGCATGTGCATGAATTTCTTGAACTACCCTCGTCCATTCTCGTCATCCTGACAAGAAACAAGGGTCTTTCACCCGCGGACGAACATTCAAATGCAAAATGATAGGTGTACATACAAAATTCCCTGTCGCGCAAATCTTTAGTACGACCAAAATGCCTGGCCAGGGACTCCACCACTTTAGATCCTCATCCATAATATGCTCTAACCTTATCCATATGATCAAGAGAAATTTCAGATGTGCTCTTACACATCCAATCACTATCGGCCTCAGGATCCGGCGAATTTTAAGCAAGCCAATCATTGGGAAAAGGCAGGCTCGAAGGAATAAACTCACTAGCATGTCTTAGACATTCCTCAAAAGGTAGTGACAAATCCACCTCTTGTTGGAGTTTCGTAGAAGGAGAAGCTGGTAGAATTCCACACACGGACTTGACATGCCATCTCTGACGTCTCCTTAATCCTTTATTCTTATGAAATAACAACGTCCAAAACAATTCGGGCCTAACTATTTTTTTCTGAATCAGAAGAAGAAGAAGAAGAAGCAACTTGATAAGGTTTAGAAGAAGAAGAAGAAGAAGAAGAAGAAGAAGAAGAAGCCATGATCAGCGATGCGAAGAATAAATGAAAGATTTAATATGAACTGAAGAAATAAATATGAGAGTTATTTAAAGAAGCCTGGAAAATTAAAAAGTTTTTGGGAGGTTTACGAAAATACACATCAAAATCAAAATATTTACCCACCTCTTGATATGGAAATTAACAACACGAAATTAAAAGTGACAAGAATTGAAAAGATGAAAGGAAGACCCACTTTTGATTAGAAAATATTAGAAAAGTAGTTAGGGAAAGATTAACCTAAACACCCTTCTAATCGTCCAACAAAAGGAACCATCGCTATTTGATCCTCAATTAGATGAAATCTAATTGCAAATCAAGGACATAATGTGCTTAAGCAAACTGGTGCTCCTTCCTCCACATCTTTCAAACACTCATTCTTAGACAAGAACAAGTTCACTCCCTCTTTTGTTTCCACACTCTTTTGTGTGACAACTCCCACTCTCTTATCCCCCACAACTCCCTCTTTCTTTTCTTTCTCTCTTTTCAACTTCAACTGTCTCATCTTTCTATAACCCTCACTCACTTGCGCCGGAGTCAATGGGTTGAGAATAAACTTCCGACCCTCCAATTCCAAGGCATACTTGTTAGTCTTGCCATCACGTCTTGCCAAACGGTCATATTGCCAAGGCCTACCAAGCAAAATGTGACAAGCTTGCATTGGAACCACATCAAATAAAAGCTAATCAAGGTAGTCCCCAATCTTGAATTTAATCAAAGCTTGCTTGGTCACCTTTAGATCAACACACTCATTCAACCATTGTAGCTTGTAAGATTGTGGACGCTTCCTAGTGGGTAGTTTGAGTTGTTCAATCAAAGTGGTGCCCACCACATTGACACAACTACCACTATCAATAATTAGAGAGCAAGTAGTCCCTTGAACCTTACAATATGCATGGAACAAATTCTCCCTTTGACTCGACTCCTCCTTCACTTGCACCCCCATTATTCTTCTTACCACAAGAGTAGCGTAATCTTCCTCTAATTGCTCGCCTTCCAACGGGCCCTCGTCAAAATCATCATCACATGGCATACCCCTATCTATCTCCTCTACATCACTACTACCCATTTCATAGCCCCCATCACCCAAAGTAATAATAGTTCTCCTATTTGGGCAATCTCTCATCATGTGGCCTCGGCTATTACACTTATAACATTGAATGTTAGACAAACTTTCAAGTTTAGCTTTGTTACCTCCCACCTTTGGCTCTTTTTTGGGCTTGGCTTTGTCAAATTGGCCTTTGAACTCTCGCTTGGGCTCCTTTGCTTTGTCCCATGGGGTATAATCCTTCACATTATCCTTTTCTTTGTTCCAAGTGGAAGAGATGTTTTTGGACTTGTCCAATTTACCTTAAGAGCCGCTTGAAAAGCATCATACAAGCATTCATATTGGTGCAATTCCATGGGAGAAAAGATTTCCCTATTCAAGCCTCCACAAAATTTTGGTATGAGGAATCGATTACCATCTTGAATGTTGGCCCTTGTCCTTGTATTCTCAAATTCATCAAAGTATTCCGGCACACTCTTGTTCCCTTGCCTCAAATTGTAGAATTTCTTGATCAACTCATCTTCATAGTTGGTGGGTAGAAATCGAGCCTCCATCATGGCTTTCAAAGCCGCCCATCCACCATTGGCAATTAGCCCTTGAGTTTCCCTTTGCCTTCGTTTGGACTCTTACCAAGTAGAAGCATAATTCTCAAATTGAGTAATGGCATACTTGACCTTTGTAGCTTCTTGAACATTGTTGATTTGAAAGATTCTCTCCATCTTGACAACCCACTCTAGATACTCCTCGGGATCACTTTCTCCTTGGAAAGTTGGTAGGTTGATCTTGATGGTGTTCAATCCTCTATCATCATCATGATGTCTCTGATGTCCACCATAACCCCCATAGTCATAGTAATCCTCTTCATGCCCCACTCTCCCTTGGTAACCTCTCGCAAATCGACCATCTCGACCCATATTTCCCCTTTGTTGCGCATCCTCCGGATAGTGAAAAAGGGTCATCATCATAGTTCTCATGTGCAAGAAAAGACTCATCTTCATATAGCCTTGAAGTATCATCCCTTGGTGGTTCATTTCTTGGAAGATCATGAGTGTGATCCTTTGCTTGTGGAGTTAATTTTAGAGTATAGATATCTTGGACCACCATGTGAGAGAAGCGGTCATGAGCCCGAGAGATTCGACTAGGTCTATCACCCCTCACCCCTACGGTTGGAGGTGTTTCAATCACTTGCTTACCCATTTCCCGAAGCCTATCTTTTCCGGATTGGTCATCAACCGTCTCCTTCACCCCCTTGAACTCATCTTGCATCGAATTAACACTTGCCACCATGGCTTGCAACATGGTTTTAAGTTCCATGTCCGCCTCGACTTCCTTTTGAGCCATCGTACCTACAAACAATTAAACAAACAAGGTTAGTAGAAAGAGTCATCACCATATCGCTCCCTAAGTGTTTACACTCAAATTGATTGCACTCAATTCACTCGTGTTTACACTTAATGATTGGCTTTTACTCGCTCTAATACTCTCACCACACTTGCCTTTTTCCACTCTTAGCTAATGCAAGCTTGTTCTTCGCACACAAGTACGACTTTACAATCAAACTCAAATTCATTCGGGATGGAAAGAAATTGTTGTGACAAGAAATGGACAATTGAAACTAACGGATGGAAATTAGAAAAAGTCAAAGAAAGGAAAGAAGAAAGGCACAAATCGAATTGGCACGAATTGGATTCGGATTTGGATGAAATTTTATTTATGATCTAGAAACTCACTGTATTTGATGATGAAAGGGTTCTGGTTGATTGGAAACTGTTCTGGGACTGTTGCGAGCAATCTGTCTAAAAAGCTATTTTTCCAAAAAATTGTTGTTCAGTGCGATCGCGTGAGTCACGACGTGATCACGAGGGCTATTCTGGGGGCTTCTGCGCGATCGCGTAAGACAGTCGCAATCGTATAGGCTTTTTAATTCTTGGTCTGCACGATAGCACTTGATAGCGCGCGTTCGCGTAGGCTTCTGGGCCTGAAGCAGAACCTGATTTTCAAACACTCTTTTCCACTTGAATCTTCACAAACCATCGTGTTTTTGCTCCAAATTTGAGATTTACACTCCTTGTTGGTCCGTGAACAAACCCCAGTAGTTGAATCTTCAATAGCAACAATCAATTTTAAAAGCTCCAATTTCTTGATGAAGAACCCTAATTTTTGAATCTTCAAATCAGCACCTCAATTGTTGTTGTTTGTTCAATTCTTTCTAGGAATAGCTTCTAGGATCTAATATCTTCAGTTGGTAATAAAATTTTTACCCAAAAGAAACCTAAACCTAAGACTCTTTTTTTTTGGATTTTTGGATTTTTGATTTTTTTTTTGTGGTTTTTCAGATTTGATAGACAAATTGGTTAGTGTTTGTGAGAACAAGCACTAATCCAGCTCTGATACCAAATGATATGGAAATTAACAACACGAAATTAAAATTGACAAGAATTGAAAAGATAAAGGAAGACCCACTTTTGATTAGAAAATATTAGAGAAGTAGATTAGGGAAAGATTAACCTAAACGCCCCTATAATCGTTCAACAAAAGGAACCAATGCTATTTGATCCTCAATTAGATGAAATCTAATTGCAGATCAAGGCATAATGTGCTTAAGCAAACTAGCTTAGTCAATAATCTCACAATGTTCATAATCATCAAAAGCTAAACCTGAAAATAATGACAATAAGGGTCTTATATAGAGATTCTAAAAATGGCACAAGTTGCCTTAATTACTCCTTAACATTGTGCCTTCAAAGTCATTAGCTGAAAGTGGGCTTCTGGTCCTCGTCTCAGCGCGTTCGCACAGGAACGCACGCTATCATGCAGTTCATTAAATCAGAGCCTCGCGATCGCGGCTATGGTCACGCGATCGCGAAGCGTGGGCCTTCAACCAACATCAGCCTCCTGTGCGATCGCGTCCGAGGTCACGCGATCGCGCTGATATGCATTTCCTTCTTGCGCGATCGCGGCTGATGGTGCGCGATCGCAGTAGTCTTCTTTTTGGTCTTCCGCGATCGCGTCTGATGACTCACGATCGCGATGAACATTCTCAGATTCTGAGGCAGTAAGTAGGCAGAAATGCCCTGAAGCCTCCAGCACTTGCCCAGCAGCTCTAACTGTGCAAACATGGATTGCAACTGCTGCAACTCCCATGCTTGGCTCCTTGTAAATGGTTTGCTCGTGCATCGGGTTGCATCACCTCTACCCATAAGTTTCATATTTACAAGCTCTACCCATAAACTATTTACATGGCCTACCCATCTAGACTTGTATACTATTATGTATGCAGTATACCTTAAAGGTATACACCCATATCTAGACTTGTATACTATTTATGCAGTATACCTTAAAGGTATACACCCATAAGGTATAACAAAGGTATACAGTAATAACTGGGTAGGTTGGGTAAATACTTTTAATTTCATGGGTAGTTTAATTTTTAATGGGTAGGGCTTGTAAATACTTTGAATTTCATGGGTATATAGTGTAAAAAATCTAAATTTTTTTCGAAAGCAGAAGAGGAATAAGAAATGATTAGACACCTCTGAAAAGGCATCAAGAAATTATTACCTGGGTAATAAAAAATGGCGCATGCACCAACTAAGGGAAAGCAAGTGGTGTTAATGGGAAAGCTGAAGTGACAACCACTGTTTCAAATTTCATGGAAAGGGAAGGTCACATCCTCTTCCCGCTTAAAAGAGATTTTTCACTCACCGACCATAACAGTTAATGCATGGAAGTGGGGTGACTATCTACATTGGGTAAAATTTGTACGGTCCACATAAACCGCATGACCGGAGGTGAAAAGATCAAGTAAGGCAATAATGGGTCCTTTGGTGCATTAAAAAATTATCCTGGGATTAATAATGATGGGATTATAATACTAGAATTAATAATGACGAGATTATTTAGTGAATATTCTTTTATTGGAAGATGTTATAAAGTGGGATAAACTTCTATTTCAAATTTAACCTTGACTTTTTTAATGGTCTTTGGAAGAATAAGTAAGAAGAATGGCAAATGTGTTATTTTGGTATTTAAATCGGGGATTAGTTATCCCGGAATTGTTATCTCATATGAAGTATGAGATAGAAATAATTGTGGTATAAGCTATCCAGGATTATTTAATCCTAGATTCCAAAGTCCCACCAAAAGTGGGATAACTTAATCCCAAATTTTATCCTGAGATTAATAATTCTTATCCCATGTACCAAATGACCTTTAAGAGCTTCAGCTGACTCTGGACACAATCAACTGATTATGAGGCAATCATTGGGCGTGAACTCAAGTTAACATTGGATTCTAGACTAGAGATTAAAAGAAACAGTTGTGCCAGTACATTCAATATGAAAAATATTATCTTGTTGTATACTGACACCCATGACTAGGCCCAAATACCCTAGTCAAAAGAAGATCGAACACAAGGACTTGCTCGAGACAAAACTTAGTTGGATTTACTTAAATTACTTGTTTTAGTATGATAATCCTAAAAATAAAGATTGTATCAACTAAAGCTATAGTGAAAAGTAATTAAATACTGGAGTTAACAATTAACTCTAGGATGCTAATTTCTCTCTAATCCGCTAACCAAATGATTTTAGTCATAAGTTTTATCGCACCTTAGGTCGCCCAATGGACCTTGCTTGCATATACTCGATTCATCCCTTCCGGTGATGAAACCAAGACTACCAACTCTTGCCCTTCCAGTACTAAGAGTTGATGCTTTGATTACTAGCAACTAATCCCAATTAAGGTATGCCCTTTCAGTGTTCAATACGTTAACCCGGGTAAATGCGACATACTTACCCTCTGTACCTCTTCACTACACTTCCCATTCCATTCCTAGAAATGCCCTTCTGCTGTAAGTCTAGTACTTTTAGGCTCAACTTAAGTTGTACACTTCAAGTTGTTGTAATAGAATCAAAAGTAGTGAAATGGGGTACTCCCAAGTATTTTAAAGCTTATTATACTACACCCATTTGATTATTGGACTAGGGTTTAATTAGCATCCTAGTGGGTGATTTAGCTACTCATACTATGTAATGAATCAAGACTTGTATGTAATGGATATTGCATTGTAATGAAGTAATAGAAATGATTCTTACAAAGTATAATGTTGTTCTTCACAATCTAAGGAAGCTTGTCACAGAGAGAAATGGTAATTTGTCTTTATCTTGCCTCCCAAGTAATGTAAAAATGTAGCATCCTCTAAAAATCTAAGTCTAGATATATGTAGTGTTTGCCTAGACTAATTACAAAATTGCCATTTGCAGGTTGGATAAGGGCCCTTTTGAGAAGGGACTGAGTTTCGGATCTGAATAGGGGAAAAGGGCTGACGCCTTTTGGAATTAGGTTGGCTCCCTTTCTGGAGTTGTACAAGAGGGCAACTGTCCTTTGCAATGAGCGACCGCCTTTTCTTCATCTTCAAGAAATGGCCGATTTCTTCAGCAGCATTGATGGTCGCCACTTTTTCTTGTTAAAGTGTTCTCATAGGCGTCCGTCCTTTGCATGGGTGGTCGCCTATTCACCATTTCTCCAGATTCCCAAATTTCTTCAAGAGACCGGGGCCTTTTGCGTCGCCTATTTTGTACTCAGCATGATTTTCACATCCTATGGGCGGCCGCCATTTCATTGTTTCTGCAGCTTCTTGAACTTGATCACTTTTCTTGGATATTCTTGCTCTTTGTGGTCTCTTTACTTTAGGCTTTAACACCTGAAACTAACAAAATACATCAATCTTTCTTATATATTAGTCACTTTTGGATTCAAAGACAAAAATTTAAGTGGGTTAAAGCAACCAACTTCTATAATTCTTAAATAGACAAAACATTATCCTATGAGAGATACGTGTCCAAATGCGCATAAGGAACATCTAAGGTTAAGCAGTAGTATAAATATTCTTTGTACCAATACTTTAGGATTCGTGTCTCATTAATTACTCTCTCTATTTGTTAACGACATCTTAGTGAAAGAATATCAAGCATTCTTTTGGCTCTTTGGATCTTTAATATGACTTTATTTACTTCTTGCATTACTATTCACCTGTGTTATTATATCCATACCATTGTTATTGCTAATCTACACGGTCCTAACTTTATTTTCTGGATTTATCCATCTAAAACATAAGTATGCTTGATATAATATCTTGTTATTGACCCACATGTATATAAAGCCAATTGTTATTGTTAGCACATACAATGATAGACAAATTCATGGGTAGGGATCATTTTTACCTTTAATATGCTTCGTACTTCCATATTAATCGGACAATGAAACTAGTAATTGGATGGTTAAAAAAAGTATAAGCACTCTCAGTGGCGGATCTAGAAGCCCGCCGATGGGTTTGGCGACCCAGTAACTTTAACTTAGACCTTGTATTTGTGTAAAAAAAACTACTTAATATATATAAATAAACTATGCAGAATCCAGTAAACCAAAAGAATTATAGTCTAGGACTCAAAAATTTAAAATTCTGAATCCGAGTACTCTATTTAATAATGAAAATACTCACAAAGCTGACCAAGATAATGCACTAACCACCTGATAAATAGAATAAAGAATGTATATAAAACAAATGAGATATATATGAGAGAAAGGACATGTTGGAGTTATATTCTCTTTGTCTAATAATTATAGTATCCCTTTATTTTTGAAGCTTGAACACCCTTAAAAAAATTTCTGACTACGCCACTGATCTCTTTGTCTAATAATTATAGTATCCCTTTATTTCATTCATTCTTTTACACATATCTTGTAACTTCCTCTTATAAATAAGAGTTTTCCGAGTGAGCAAGACTCAGTTTAATCCCTCAACATATGTCATTCATCTAAGTTCGGACCTTTAACGATTCCTTTTAATGGCTTTCAAAACTTCCTCCCCATCGACTGAACCAATCATGAATCAATCTTCCCTTTGTCTTCCCATCCTTCCTCCAATTGTTTCCAGGGTTTTGTCCCTTTGGACTAACATATGTCGACTACCTTACATAAAAGATATTTTTTCTTACCGTTCTTAAACTCACAACCTAACTCTTTTGTGGATGGAATAATACCATGTACCTCATATGATCACAAAGATTTGATGTTATGATATTGCATTAAGTTTGATTAACATAACCATTTCTCCAGCAATTCCTTATACACTTTTGAAATATATATGTGAGACATCTTAACAGGCTTGGGACACCTTAACCTTATTATATTTGGATCAATTCTCTTCCTCGGCCATTCATCTAAAATCCAAATTTCAAATTTTTAAGAAATGCTCTTCTATGGAAAATTATCTTCAACAACTTTATTCTATTGCCTGCTCTCTATTCTCTTGTGGTAATTGGTGTTCAAGTTTTAAAGAAGTGAATATATTTTTTTTTCCAAAATGTAAAAGGTAGGATTTGATGCTGGGTTGTTTAGTTAAATTTGAACACCCCGCGCCATTGAGCTAGCACCACTAGTTGTGTCAAGGGTGTTCAAAACGTAATATTTAGTCATAAATAGTTAAATTTAGCTTATCTATATGGTATAATTTTTCGGCGAAGGGTGATCACCTGACCACCCTAGCACCAGGGTGGCTACGCCACTGAAGCCAGCGACGGACAATTATCTAGTTACTTAGGCTTTGCAAGGATTACCTTCAATTATGAGGTTTGCCGTTTATCATTCCAATGTGTTGAAGTTCAACCGACGAGTCTAAATACATTCGATAGATGTCTAAAAACAACCAAAAATGAACCAAAATTCATAGAAAATGACATCTAAAGAACGTAAAAAAAATCAAATTTTTGTTAGAACAAGTAGTGAATTGCAGACCTCGTGGTCTGAAGATAATTAATGCACGCAATGTGAAATTCATCTCAAATAATTCATACAAACAATAGAGCGTAGTATGAAGATAGCTTTTCAAGATGTTTGAGCCTCAAACTTCGTGGACTGAACTTCAACTATGAGGTTTGAAGTTTGTCGTTCGAAACGAAGTTAGTCGAGGAGGTTTGAAAATATTGAACGATGTTTGAAAACCACAAAAAAAAATAATCAAATTTCACACCTCTGAAGGATGCAAATCAAATTTTTAATAAAACAAATCCTAAACTTTCAGTCTCCTCAAATGAAGATGATTAAGGCATGCGACGTGAAATTCGTTTTATATATACACAATAAAACTAAGTTTTAAGCTCAACTTACTAGTTGGGCTTTTTCTTTCTAATTTTTTTGGTCTTTTCGTCTTTATTTATTTTCCTTTTTAGTAAATTTTTAATTAAAATCACCAAATACATACTCCCTGAGCATGATAGTCATACCTATTTGACACATGGGCATCACCTTTGCCAAGTATCAAAGTTCAATTGTTAGAGATATTCATTTATATACATTTTATCTAATTCATGTGTTTAATTGAGAAAGTTGAAAGTTCGATGGTTGGGGGTGATAAAGGGCTGCAAGTTTAAATGTCATTTAGGTTATTATGTCTTAATAATATCTATTTATATTCGTAAAGATTATTTCAAATTAATGAAATATTTTTGTTTCAGTATACTATTATTGGTTCTCATTGTCAAAAATCTTTTTGACATATTGAGTAATTTATTCCAAATTTCTAAATATTGGACACATTTATACTATCAATACCTGAAATTTTGAAAAGAAGTTTTATTAAATTACTAATGTCATGACTATAGAAGAAAAAAATGAAATCTTTTTTGTTAATAAAAAAGGTCCTATAATCAAGACAGGAAAATAATGAAGTTTTAGATATTAATTGTTACTTTTTGACACAAAAAGTAACTTTTGAATAGTTATAAAATTTTGTTGATCGCTAAAAAATAATTATAAGTTGGGATAGTAATGAAATGAAAACTTGAAAATTTTGAAGGAAGATCTAATACATTGTTTTGTCCCTATACATGAAAATTTGTTTTGTTGAAAATGGTATTTAATGTGTTCCTATGCCACTTACTATTTTTTAATGTGTTAAATGCTTGGAAAATAAAATTTTGATAATTTGACAATGATATTTACTATATTTATAAGTAGGGGTGTGCAAACCGGTACCGATAGTCGAACCAGCACCGCCACCGATAAGCATAATGGTATCGTTGCAACAATATATCGGATCGGTAATGGTATTGATTCCTAATACCAATACGATATCGGTACGGTAACGGTATTTATCAGGGGGCGGACCCACATAGGAGTAAGTGGAGTTAATTGGGGGATCTATAAAAATACACCTACATCCTATTTTATTTACATGGCTCTACCCATTACATTTATACTCATAACTTATTTACACTCTATGCCCATTAGCTAATTACCTTCTTATTTTGAGGCATAAAACAAGGAACTCAATTTCCTCTCTCTCCTCATATCTTGTATTATTTTTTTCTCCTTTTTTTGTCATTCTTTTATTATTCTTTTCTCCTTCTCCGTTTTCACTATTCTTAGTTTTTTTTCTTTTTTCTGTTTTTTATTCTTTTTTCTAGCACTATTCATGTCTCCCCTTTTTTTATTTTTTTATTTATTTTCTTTCTCCGTAATCTTATTATACTCATTTTTTTTTCTTTCTACAAAATGCATACTTTGTTCACAAACACAAAAACTGAAATATTTTATTTGCTCAATAATATCTCACACTTTTATCCAAACACAAAACGATATACCAAAAGAGTATATATGATATACAAAAAAGGTATACTTCTTTAAAAATAATAAAAATTAAAATATTTATGTGCTCTGAAACATCTCGCACTTCGATCTGAACATAACAAGGTATACCGGAAGAGTATACAGTATACGAAAAAGATATATTTTGTTCAAAATAACAATTATTGAGATACTCATTTGCTCGATAGCATCGCACACTTTAATCCAAACACAAAAGGGTATACCAAAAGAGAATACAATATACCAAAAAGGTATACTTCTTTAAAAATAATAAAAATTAAAATATCTATGTCTTCTGAAACATTTTGCACTTCGATTCGAACACTAAAGAGTATACTAGAAGATTATAAAGTATACCAAAAGGGTATACTTTGTTCAAAACAACAAAAACTGAAATATTTATTCGCTCGGTAGTATCGCACACTTGGATCCAAACACAAAAGAGTATACCAAAAGAGTATACAGTATACCAAAAGGGTATACTTTGTTCAAAACTACAAAAAATAAAATATTTATTCGCTCAGTAGCATCGCACACTTGGATCCAAACACAAAAAGGTATACCAGAAGAGTATACAGTATACCAAAAGGGTATACTTTGTTCAAAACAACAAAAACTGAAATATTTATTCGCTCGGTAGTATCGCACACTTGGATCCAAACACAAAAGAGTATACCAAAAGAGTATACAGTATACCAAAAGGGTATACTTTGTTCAAAACTACAAAAAATGAAATATTTATTCGCTTAGTAGCATCGCACACTTGGATCCAAACACAAAAAGGTATACCAGAAGAGTATACAGTATACCAACAGGGTATACTTTGTTCAAAACAACAAAAACTGAAATATTTATTCGCTCAGTAGCATCGCACACTTTGATTTAAATACAGTATACCAAAAGGGTATACTTTGTTAAAAACAACAAAAACTAAAATATTTACTTCGTACACTTTGATCCAAATACAAAAGGATATACCGGAAGAGTATATAGTATACCAAAAGGGTATACTTTGTTCAAAAAAACAAAAACTAAAATATTTATTCGCTCGGTAGCATCACACACTTTGATCCAAACAAGGGCATACCGGAAGAGTATACAATATACCAGAAGGGTATACTTTGTTCAAAAAACAAAAACTGAAAATATTTACATCACACACTTTGATCCAAAACACAAAAGGGTACCGGAAGAGTATACAGTATACCAAAAGGGTATACTTTATTCAAAACAACAAAACCTGAAATATTTATTTGCTCCACTTTGGTCTAAGTGCAAAAGGGTATACCGGAAGAGTATATAGTATACCAAAAGGGTATACTTTGTTCAAAACAGCAAAAATTGAAATATTTATTCGTTCGGTAGCATAACACACTTTGATCCAAACACAAAAGGGTATACCGGAAGAGTATACAGCATAACAAAAGGGTATATGATATACTCCAAGGGTATACAGTATACTCCAAGGGTATACAATAAATACAAAAAATTGGATATACTATTTGAAAACATAAAATTCTACCGTAAAAGTATTCGATATACTCAAAAATTGCAGTAAACTATTTTAAATCACATCAATCTTCAAAGGTAAAAATAGTATTGTATCATGTAAAAGTAGTATACTCTAAGGGTATACAATATATTCCAAGGGTAAACAGTTATAACAAAAAATTGAAGTATACTATTTCAAAATATAGGATTCTTCAAAGGAAAAATAACACTATATACTGTAAAAGTATACATTATACTCTAAAGGTATACAACGATAAAAAAAATCTTAATTTCTTCGCACTTGACCCGAATGACTCCAATGTCAATTAGCCAATCCTAATTTGCGAGTTTTAGCCAACTCGTCCTAAGGGTGTATTCATGCCAAGAAAAATAGGAAGATTAGAGGTAAGTTCAATTATGGAAGTAAACAACACAAAAATGGAAGAAGGATTATTAAGTTTATAGGTGCAAAACTCATTTTTCATGTTTAAGAACTGAAGCAAGAATATTTTTTCTAATTCATGACTAAAACTAATTATAAGAGAGGCGCTAAGCAGTGATGTAGCTATATTAATACAATATCTACAGAAAAATATGACATTTATCCCAAGTAGAGATGCAATATATAAACAGCAAACCAAAAATAAATTTTATTAGGCTCAAGGATTTGATTCAAGAATAAAGGCTAATACGGAACATTACCAAAGACTCTACATGAACAGAAGGAGATTTAAGCAAACATCTTACTTCAATTAACCATTTACATTTAGCCAATTCGCATTAAAAAGGAATTGAAACTTCACGATGCAGTAATCAGAATCTTTGTTCAAAAAGTCTAGTACTTTACATCTCTGATAATAGCTAATGGTTAATTAGATGTAGTACAAGATTAGCATCATTACCTATAAGAGACTTCACCTTAACGTTTTCAGTGCCTATGCTATCAGATATGACACAATATTATAAAGATACTGGAAACACTTCTATGAAACAAAGCTTTTTCTAAGAGCTAGTAACTAGACAATGCAATCTCACTGTAAAACGTCAACTAACAAGCAACAATTCCACTATGAAAGGCAAATCATAAACCAAAATCTTTAGACATGAAAGTGGTTCTAGATTCAAACAAGTTACAAGCTAAACATTTCCAAACAATAAAAACTGGTTCGACATGAAAGTGGTTCTGGATTCAAACAAGTTACCAGCTAAACATTTCCAAACAATAAAAATTGGTTCACCATGATTAGACATAATGTGTCTCAGGCTTTGCTTAAACAACAAAGAGGATCACAATTTATCTACAAGATTTGTTTACTTTTTGCATATCCACCAGCCACCACCTGAAAGTGTCATGCTCTTTGATAACAATGAAGCTAAGAAAACCACCTTTTCCTAGTTTGAGTAAATTTAAAACAGAATATGAATCATACACAAGAAACCTACTTATATGATCACAACAAAAGTTTAGAATAACTGCATCCGCCTTCAGTTCTCGCGAAAAATAATTTCTACTCATTCACAAAATACCTACATCAAATAAAAGTTACTTGAGACAAATGAAAACTTACTAGATTCTTTCTATTTTTCTACTACGGCATCTTTCAATTATTTTAGTTCTTACATTCCATTTATGAAGTACCCTATACTATTATTATTCCATCGAATCCAGATTAGCCTTCAATTCATCAGCTTTCTCCAAATTAGTTCTTGAAGTTGTTACCAGTAAGTTCAACAATAGTAGACCTCAAATAGTTTATCAATCAATACAGAGGTAATTTTAAGGTCTTCAATATTTAGTAACCATTAAACTAAATGTTGAATTACATTGTATCAACCAGCACTAAACAAAATCCTCAAGTAAAGAAACCAATAAAATTGACACATCAGCTAAACTAACTAAACTCATAGAATCCAACATGACCATATAGTTCTTAAATGCAATAAAATCCAACATCAAATTGATCTAGTAGTAGAAAGAAATAACAGTTCCCAACTTATTATTCTTACTCTTGTTGGTAACAATAGAAGTTCGATTATATTTCAAATTTAAAATTCTAACAAAAATACAAAGACAAACCCTAAAAGATTCTTTGAAAAAAATAGCTGCACTCCTAAAGACAATGCAGAAAAGAAACCATCTTGTTCTTTACTTTTTTTAACTAAAAGGAAAACAAGCAAACCTATTTCTTTATAGGCAAAAATTATCACAAAAAGCATGAGTTACAACAAATAGGATACTCTAAAATTTATACATCAGCCATTACTCTTAGCAGAAAATACACATTTAAGATATAAACAGATAGAGCCCGATCCATATTACCAGTTAGATGCAGACCATGAAGAATTACATTATATGTGAAGAATTGCATTATATGCGACAATATTGGGCAAAATGTTCTCCTTGATCATGTCGTCCCACACATCAAGAGCTTCATAACTCGTCCCATCAATGACTTTTCCTTAATCAAACAAGTAAACAACTGAACAAATAGATTGAAATAGCCCTCCAAAGCCACCACGAACCACCAACTGCCTTGGCTAAAATTACCACCGCACCTAGCCATTATCGCATCCAACATCGAACCTCCGCCATGCCACTGCCTCATCTTGTCACAATTGACCATACTCAAACCAACACGATACTTACGTCACTAACCACAACTTTAAAAGGGGAAACGAGGCATGAATAAAGACGAAATTTTGAGGGGTTTTCAGCAGATATTAAGACCAGAATCGTGTAGAGGAGCATGAGGCTAACCTGTAGATATATAGTTTGGCTGTAAAAAGGTTGTCGTAGTCATAGTTAGGGTTTGAACATCTCTTAAAGCTCCGATCTACGCAAAATCAGTGAGAATTTGAAGAAATTGATCCTATAAACGGAGAGAGGGTGTCAAGGCGAGTAGGGAGGTATATTTGGTTTCGATCACCGGTGGTGGTCGACGACGGTGGGACGGTGGGATGCGGTGGTGGTTGGTTTCCCCGTGAGGGAGTTGAATTTGGGCAGAGTTTTAGTAGGTCAAGTGACGTGAGGGGTGTGAATGAATAAGTTGAGAAATTATGGGTTTGAACAAAATAGGCTGAAAGGGTATACCTGTAAATAAAATGGGCAGGATGGGCATACACTGTAAATAAAATAGGCTGATTGGGTATTGGGTGTAAACAAACTTTAAATGGGCACAAAAACGTAAATTTTTTAGTTTTATGGGCAGTCCATGTAAAAATCCCTTATTTGAACCCACTTGCTCAAAAAATTATACTGTGCACATAGGTATATTTGGTCTGTTTTTTGAAAAAAATGCATATAAAATTTAAATTTGAACCAACTTAAGCAAAGCAGCATGCATAGCTTAGTTGCAATATGAGTTCAAACTTAGTAAAGTGTTTAGGGTTCGAAACTTCGCAACAACATATATTCTCTTTTTATTTTTTGAACCCATTTGGTAAAATTTCTGGGTCCGCCACTGGTATCTATATATCTTTACCGTACCGATAACCAATGAGTTTTTTTAATAATTTTTATATATTTTATTTATTATTAGTATATTAACCCTTTTAAATTTTAATTTAGTACAACTTTAGTTTATATGTTAAACTTCGTCTGTTATTGCTATTGGTGGTCATTAGTCATTACTTTTATGAGACATAACCCATTTTATACGTTTGATTCTACTTCAAGGCTTTCACTTCGGGTCATCAAGACTCTTTGGTCTTTTCTTTTTCCTTTTTATTAATGGGAGGTTTACGAAAATACCCATCAAAATCAAAATATTTACCCACTTCTACCCATAAGTTTCATATTTACCTGCCCTACCCATAAACTATTTACATGTCCTACCCATCCAGACTTGTATACTATTATTTATACAGTATATCTTAAAGGTATACACCCATAAGGTATAACAAAGGTATACAGTAATAAATGGGTCGGTTGGGTAAATACTTTTAATTTCATGGGTAGGGCTTATAAATACTTTGAATTTCACGGTTATACAATGTAAAAACCCCTTTATTAATTTGACATGAGTATTTTGTTATTGTTGTCTATTGCACTTTTATCTAGAATTTCCCATTGCTTTGTGCCTCGCCTCTTGACCTTTAAGGTGAAGAAAGCAAAGGAAGTTATTAAACTGCTTGTGATGACTGATAGCATACAATAATTATAAGCTAAAAGAGACTTTTGTGACGAAATATGTAAGAGAGCAGTAGTTTTCTTTTGATGGTTGGGGTCTACATTACCCGAATCCTGGTTTTACTATAATGTGTCTGTTAGCTATTGACAATCGACCACCGAGAATTTGTGCATTTTCGGTGGTACAAGTAATACCGGTTACCTAACCGTTGACTGCCAAACCGTTACAAATCGATAATTGATAAATCGATAGTTTATCGGTACGACAATGGTTTTGCATAATTACATACCGTTAACCGATATGCCGATACCGATAAGCTAAAATATGAACCGTACTGACCCATGAATACCCCTATTTATGTGGGCAACTTACAAAACTATACAAACTAATATTTTTTTTTACACAAAATGTCAATAGTATCCTATTTTCAAAACATAGCAATATTTTTTTCGATACATAGCAAATACATATAAAAAGGGTGATAAAACCCTAGATTCCTCCACCACCCCAGCCACCCCCATGACTATCACCGCCTCTGGCCGCCGGCCCGGAAAATTCATTTGAATGTTTTTTTTGGGGTAATTTTTTGTATGTGTTGTGTATTTCTTTGTATGGCTAGTTTATGTAAAGTGTATATTCTCTAAAGTGTATGTGCTGTAATTTTTATTGCATGCACGTCGTATATTCTTTGTATGTACAATGCAAGTACATTAGGCATACACAAAATACGATTGTGGTGTATTGTTTGTATATTCTTTATATGACTAATATATGTATAGTGTATGCGTGTGCATATATAGGCCATACACAACATATACAATGAATAAATATACATTTATACGTATTGTATGTAAAGTGTATATCCAATGTATGTCCGGTGACATACACTGGACATCATGGGATATACACATGACATACACTTTCTTTGCCTCCCACCACCACCAACAACTACCGTATACAACCGGAAAACTTAAAAAAAAAAAGTACCAGACGCCGGCGGGGCAATGTCACTGGAGCTCAACAGATTTGACGCGCAGCAGCAGCATCGGCGACGACGCACCAGCAGGTAGCAACGCCACCGATCTGCGCAACAGCAACACCGTCAGGAGGGGACGCCGGGACGACGGGGATTGGGGGAGCTCCAGCGATGGGGGATGGAGCGGCGGGCAGCGGCGCTGACGACCAGTGAGAGGAGGGAAGGGAGAGGGAAGAGAGAGAAGAGGGAGATGAAAGTTTGGGTTATTTTTAATTATGCCATGTTTGATAGCATTTGAAAAAATGTTGCTATGTATGGAAAAAGTAAAAAATATAGACATGTTTTAAAAAAAAAATTGCCAACAATGACACTGGATGTAATTTATCCTATTGTAATGTAACCATACAAGCAAGTAATGAAATTTTTTTATAAAATGAATAAGTCAAACAATGAACACAAGAAAGAATAAATTTTGGTAGTTGTTATTTTAATTTTATCCATCATGATTATGATCAGTAGAAAAATTGATCAATATTTTGTGTTGCAGCTTAGTACTTTTTATAGTAGTACAGATTACCAATACTCTTAATCTTTATTTCACTTTCCATTCCTTTTTGCTATAACAGTAATAAAAATACTAACTTTAAAACTTGCAGTCTAAAATAAATTTAAGAATAAACTATTTGATTAAGAGTAAAATATAAAATTTAAGTTAAATATTTAGAGTCCGTTTGGATTGGCTTATTTTAGGTATTTTTAAGCCAAAAGAGCTTTTAAGCATTTTTTTTAGTTTTTGAAGTATTTGGCAAAAGCAAAATGTGCTTTTAAGCACTTGTTTTTAAGCCAAATAAGTGGGAAAAAAGCTAAAAACTAACCCAACTTTTACTTTTGGCTTTTAGCTTAAAAGCACATTTTTAAAAGTCAATCCAAACCCCCTCTGAATTCATTTTTATGCATAAAATGAGATAGGATTAATCTTTTAGGAACAAATTAAAAAAGAGAACATATCAAACAATCTGATATTATACTACTAGTAGAATATTACTTCAAGATCCTCTTTTTGGTAGTAATAATAAAGAGACACTCGCGTGAATCATTCACTACATTGGAATTTGGAGGAGCTCATTTGCCTCTACCTTAGTGTTAAAAATGGAGAGCTCAGGAGAATTGGTGCCTTTCCCATTGCTGATGACACCAATTGAATCAAATTACAGAGCATGTACCATTCCTTACAGGTTCCCTTCCGATAATCCCAAGAAACCAACTCCCACTGAGCTTTCTTGGATCGATCTTTTTATGAATTCCATCACTTCTTTTAGGTACTCATAATTCGAATTGAATTTATCTGATTATTATTATTATATGCATTGGAATCTAATAGTAGTGTTTGAATTGGTATCTGTGTTTTGATGCTTCTTTTGTATTACCCATCAAAAGTTTCTTGTTAATAAATGTAG
The DNA here is from genome assembly GCA_029990575.1 of Petunia axillaris subsp. axillaris. Classification (NCBI taxonomy): domain Eukaryota; kingdom Viridiplantae; phylum Streptophyta; class Magnoliopsida; order Solanales; family Solanaceae; genus Petunia; species Petunia axillaris. The sequence goes on from JARKNS010000003.1 coordinate 164,412,594, forward strand.
GAAGAGGGCTGAGAGTGATGACACTGTTCCAGATGCTCCTTTACGAGCCGAAAAGTTTGCTCAGAGGTACATTTCTATACCACTTTGTGATGATACTGTTACCCCTTGCTTTACTTAGTAGGTTATGTTAGGAGGGCGAACAAAAATCCAACATTGGTAGGTGAAAAAAGAGATAAGAGGTGTAGAGATACTCTTAATAGTGTGAGACCTTTTGAGAAAAAGAAAACGAGGGAAGAGGTGTAGATCCAAAGAGGACAAGATCACACCATGTTAAGAGTAATAGTAGGCTAGATAAACTCAAGAATTGGTAATAGAGGCAGAAGCTACATAAAAGATGCATGGATACTCTTAATGGTGTGAGATTCGGGGAAAAACCGTGTATTTTTTACCCAAAGTAGACAATATCACGTCATGTTAAAGGTATCTTTAGACTAGCTTAACTCAACAACCGAAAAAGCTACTTCCAAAATTTGTTTTTGGTAGACATTGGGCGTGGCCACTAAAAAACAATTTCTTGCTTGCACAAAGAAAAAAAAAAAAGACGAGGTTGTTTGTCTTGCTTGTACAAAGTAAGTGGCAGTGGCCAGAGAGCCACTATCTTCCATTAAAAATTAGAGTATTAATTTTAATGGAAAATCAATTGCAATACTAATGGTTAATTATTGTTTCCAAGCATATTTCCTATCCAAAGTATGAATTGCATCCAAAATAGTGAATCTCTTTATCCAAGACTTGATCAAAACATTGTCTTTACTACATCTACATGTGTATACATATATACACATTTGTAAAATGTAAAGAGTAATTATATGGGCATTATTTTCTTCTCATTTTATATATACATATATATATTCTTAATTTATGATAGTACATAAATTAAGAATTTATGATTAATAAATAGTTGACACCAAAGTGGGATGTTTATTTGAAACAATTGAAAAATTCGTAACAGTAATTTTTTTTATAGATAAAAATTCGTAATAATTCTACGTATTAGATTGTGATATACATGGATTGTGAGTAATAATTAATGAATAGTTTACACCAAAATGATCTATTTATTTGAGCCATTGAAATCTACTCAATGTACCATGTGAAAGCTGTCCTTGATGAGTGTATGCTAGTGATGGGGGTTATCTACCTAAAAGAGATTTACCTTTTGATACTAGTGATGCTAAATTAGTAATAAGAATAGATATTGTATTTTCCACCCAAAGGAGGAAACTTTTAATATCTTGGATTTTTATGTTCATGAAAAGGAGAAGAACAACTTGTTTAGGATTTGTTTCTCAATCCCAAAGGAATGACACAATATATACCTAAGACTCTTGGGTTAAAAAAAAAAGGAGGTTGTGTCTCTTACCCAAAAGGACACAATGTATGCCTTATGCTCTTCGATATTACAGCGACTCATCGAGGGGGTTTTGTGTCTCTTATCCAAAGGTGTGGATGCGATAAATGCCTTGGACTCATTAGATGTTAAAGGCATATGCATCTGCTATCCAAAAGAGAGCGCGGCGGATGTCTTTGACTCTTTTTATCTATTTATTAAATGATCCCTATGACTTTACTGTACAACAACATCCCTGGTGTTATCCCACAAGTAAGGTCTGGATATGACTTTACTCTACGCTTGTGTTATTTGTCTACAACTTCTAGGAACATAACAATTCATTTGAATCTTATTGGAACTCTGGCTAGTAGCAATACAAAAGGCACATGAAAAAAGATATGAAATAACGTTGGGCTTGATGGATAATTGTTGCATTAACTTATCAAATTTTGCAGAAGATGCATTTTATATTACTACTAAAGAAAAGACTACATATAAGAAATTGGTGAAAGCTAATAAATTGGGCCTTGTGATCATGAAAAGATCCCAATCTGATCACAGAAAAGGTGTTGTCAAGGATAATGTCTACGCAAGCAGTTAGTTTAGTGCCATACTGCCATTAGGCATGAACTTTTAGAGTTTGTTAAAGTAAGATAGGTAGCATGACCGTTTCTTTGTCTAACATAAATATGATTGGTTGGAAGTGTCTGTGGTAATATCATGGATCTGCTTTACCATATCTCCAAGCTGAATAATAGGTTTAGCCATTATTGACGATTTTCTAGTTCATCAACTCTTAAGTCTCATCCTTGGCATTTTGTCCAACTTAAGACAACATATAACGCATAAAAGGATAAGTGGAGTGTTGATGAGTAATAACAAGTCGATATTGACACTGAAGCACTTAAATTAGAGTGCTTAATTGCTACTATTTGGGAGGTTGAGTTATAACTCTTAATGAATTCATAGTCCTTATGAGAGTGGAGTGGGGCCGTTTCTACGAGATTCTAGCTAAGTCTCTAGAGCTCTCATGAATAACCAGGCACATGCACGGCCTATTCGCGCAAAAACGCGTTGAACAACAAAATTATAGGGGTCAAAATGTGATTGGTAAAGCCTCTGCTTACAAAAGGAATTATTGGTTCATAGAAATACAATATTTCACCAGTAATTCTGGGAGTCAAGTTTTATCGGTCTAAATTTGGTTCATAGTCCAGAAAACACCAAACCTATTACATTTAGACCATGCAGATCCAGCAAGCCTTAAACTCCTTTATTTGTTACATCTTCATTCTTCAAATTCTTTTAAAATATATGTGGGGGAGTGTTGATGTTTTGAGTATTTTAAAAGAATCACACTTGGCAATATTCAAAAGATGTAATGAACATATGTTAACATTTTGTGATAGATGGCAAGTTATTTCGCTAGGTGGCAAATATATATTAAAGAGTGACATTTCATTTGATTAGTGACAAGTTATTTACTAGCCTAGTAGAAAGGATGTTTTGATAAGTGGACTAACACTTGTCCAAACCTAAGCCCAAATTGCTACCTATAAATAGCCAAGAGAAATTGGCCATTTGAACCATCCAAAAAGCTTAAGCCGATTCCTCTTCTTTAGATATATAACATCTTCTCTAGCCATTATTTCCTTCCTAGCCACTTTTAACCACTATTCCAGTATTATATAGCCACTTAAATTATAGCCTACTCACTTTTACTTTGTCATCTTCACCCTCGACTTGGTGGATTATTATTATTTCGCTGATTCCTGCTCCCTCCTATATAGAGAGGAAGACTTGTTTAATCCCGGAGAAACATTTCATATTACCGAAATAGTTACTCGGACACCCGCACCCGAGTCCGAGTAACTTAGCTTGCCACCTATCACAAAATGTTAACACATGTCCATTACATCTTTTGAATATTGCCAAGTGTGATTCTTTTAAAATACTCAAAACATAGATAGACATGGTCAGCCTCATCATTCAGGTGGTCATAGTGATCACACTAAATTAGCTCGGTGGTAACCAATGTTACTCTTACCTTTCTCTTTTCTGAATTCTCCCTCTTATCACACAAAAATAATGAGAAGCTCTTCAATACTCCACTAGTTGGTAAAATTACTCCGGAAGGGACTTAAGGATTGGCGAGTTATAAAATCATCAATACTGGTTACAGCGAAATGATTGTATGATTTTGTTGGAAGTGATTCAAATCATACCACGAAATTGGTTTATAACCAAGCTGAATCATTTAGGCGTGACCATTATTGGTGATTTGTGGTAGACATGATATCAATGGCTGCCTATCTCAGGTTTAGCAGCTTTTAAGGAAGTCCAATGACACTTAAGTGTCAGAATCGATCTATTCATGATCATAAAGCTCAATTTGTAGGCCTTCATACATACTAGACATTATAGAATCCTGGTAAGTAGAACAAGATATGTTTAGATTTCTTATTTTTGTTTTTTATGGGGGATCTGTTATTTGTTTACCGGCACAGTCTTTGTGCTGAGGATATATTTGTATATAATATGTTACCATTCTAAAAAAGAATTTGTGGGCCTTCATTCATTTCTCATACTTGGACGTTTCTTTATTCTATTTCTAGTACTTAGCCTTCTCTTTAAGAGTACTAAGAGGTGCGGGTTCGACAAGTAATGTTCGATAAATGCAATATCTATTTCCATCAAGCCCAATATTATATCAATATCCTGTTTGCTTGTTGTGGTTGCTACTAGTCATACTATCAATAAAAATCAATTTAGTAGTCATGTTGCTATAGCTCTAGTCTAACAACAAACGGGTTATAGGCTTAGGGCAAAGCTTAGGCATCATTTTATATGTAAAACAGAAGAGTCAAAAACGTCTATTGCATCTCTCCTTTAGGTAGAGTATGTAACCGTCTCCTTTAACAACGAAGGAGTGCAAGCGACTCATTACATCCTCACCTTTGGGCAAGAGATACAATAATCAAACAAATAGACCACTTCAGTGAAAACTATTTATTAATTATAACTCAATTCATGTATGATACAATCTCGTATGAATAGTAATAGAGAAGTTTAATTGGTTCTAAATAAATACACCATATTGGTGACACCTATTTATTAATCATAAATTCTTAATTTATGTGCTACTATATACATATGAGCAAAGAAAATAGTGTCCATGTAATTAAACCCTTTTACTTTTACAAATATGCGGTGTATATCTTATACACATGTTCATTTGTAGCAACAACTACGTTTTGATCAAGTCTTTGCTAAAAAGATATACTATTCGAATTGCGTACTTATGTTATACTTGAAACAGTAACTACCAATTAGTAATGCAATTGTTTTTCCATTAAAGTTACTACAATTTTTAATCCAAGTAGCTCTCTTCCCCTTATTTTAGACACACAGCCTAATGTTCTTCTTTATGCCAGCATGAAACAAATTTTGTTAGTATGCCACGGCCAATTTCCACAGAACCAGAAATTGTCTGCATCTGCTACAAACTTCTTCTCTTTAATGGGTTTCTTTTTATCTCCTTTAAAAAACTTTTGTGCTCCTTCATAGAATAAACTGATCAAGCATTTGTTCGTCATTTTTAAAGCAATCCGTACAATATCAGTTGTGAAAAGCACTCTATTTTTCCCTTTTGCTTTGAATAATTTGCTAAAACAGTTAATTATCAAATACAACTAGTTGTCATTTCTATGAAAGCAACCTGCCTTATTTTTGTTCCTTTTTTAGCCCAAGATTGATTCATGATACTAATCTCTAGCTACTGTGGCTTCTATACCAATGGTAAGATATCATATCGACAGCCAAAGCAGAGATCAAGACACAATACACAGATATAGAATCAAAATCTTGAGTTAGGACTGAAAGAACATACTGTTTAACTCCATGATTTAGCAGCTCTAGCAGTTGGCGATTAAGCATGCGACAAATGTTACCAAGGGCAAAAATCACTAGTTTTTGTGAATAAAGGCGTATATGAAGAAAACATTAATAAAAGAAATCTATGCAATGCAAGGAAAACTAACAATAAACATGCAGTAAAATAATACTCCCTCCGTCCCATTTTATGTGAGGTAGTTTGACTTGGCACGGAGTTTAAGAAATAAGGAAGACTTTTGAAACATGTGGTTGAAAACAAACATTAGAAATTTATGTGGTTGAGAATCATCTCATAAAGTTGAATTGTTACTAAATATAGAAATGTGCCATTCTTTTTGGGACTGACCAAAAAGGAAAGTGTGTCACATAAATTGGGACGGAGGGAGTATATGCAATCCATTGTTTACTGTTGCTTTCCTAACTAGAGCCCGTGTTTAATGAGGCGCATGGTTAAGCAATTTGATGCATATACTACATCACCACCTAAATGAAGCTAAGCCCACATCTCACAGTGCACCTAACCTTAGGGTTTAAGAGCGCCTCAGGCCAGCCTTCCACAACACTCACAAAGGAAATGAGGAGTAGTGAAGGAGGAAACAGAGAGGAGAGGGAGAGAATTTTGTATGTTATCATGGAGGTTACTTATGCTTATGAATTGAGAGCGGACTGAATAACCTGAATAAAAGAAGCATCTTAAGTGGGCTTGTTGGGAGGATATAAGAAATATGTGATTATGAAAAATAGACGTGCAAGCAATACTGTAGTCAACCATTGAAGTAGTATGTTGTGCACAATACTCTAGCCATGGGAAGTGAGTGATGGATTTTCTATTATGTGCGGAGAGAATCATTTGTACAAGATTCTCTATTTGTCTTTGTCTTATCTGTGGAATTTTCCCCTTTCAATCAACAACGAAGACTCAATCTAAAACTAGTTGATGTCGGTTATATGAATCTTCTATATCTGCTTCGCATTATTCAGACCTACTTCATTCCAATACTAGTAAATTGTTTGTTTTTAAAGGAAAATTAGGGTTTATAAACTAGAAGTTATCGGACCTACAGTAAGTGTAACAACAACAACAAAGCTAATCCCAACCAGTTAATATGGCCTATGTAGATATATTTCGTTATGTTCTGTTCTTGACTAATCATTAGTACTAAGAGATTGTAGTTCTTTGAAGGCATCTTATCTCCATGATATGCTAGTTTTGGTAACTAAGGAAAGAGTGGTTCGGCCAGTAGTTGTTGGGCCTTACTTATCCACACACACACACAATAAATATCAATCAAACCTTTTTTTAATTCACAACCTAAGCCAAGTTTCTATCCATTTAACAAAGTAACGTCCAAATTCCAACAGGTTGGTCAATGGAATAGAAGAAACTTCTTATATTTCATGCTTTTGTTAGAGGGGAGAAGCGGTGGGTGCGAAGGAAAGTAAAATAGAAAAAGAATTAGTTTCCAAGTGTTAAGCTTAAGCACAGAGTGTTCAAAGAAAGTTGCTTTTTGTTAATTCGTTTATTCTCTTGTATTATCTTTGTTCAACCAATAAAATATATTCACTTTATCAATACTTATCAAGAAAAGTTTTATCATATAGAAGAAAGAAATTACTGTGTAGGTTACTTTTGTCTAAATTTGGTGATTCTTTTAGTTAAGTTTGGTATGGATATAGCCTACTCTAACTATGAGTTGTTCTGACGTACTTGTCATCAAATTGATGGAAATATCAAAGTCACTTTAGACCAAACCTTGAACAAGTGTCAGTTTATTTAGGAGGTTTGAGGTTTATATGTGACAAAATGAAAATTGATGATGCCATTTTGCACCTGTTTTTCTTTTGGTGGATAGGTATGCTGATATACTTGAGGATATAAAGAAAGATCCTGAAAGTCATGGAGGGCCTCCTGATTGCATTGTAAGTTCAACCATATCAGGATAGCAATTATTGATGCTTAACTTCCTGATAACTCTTTGTTGTTGCTAAGACGCTCAACTTTCTCCTTCTTTGTATTCTTCTAGCTTCTTTGTCGCCTTAGAGAGCAAGTGCTTAGGGAAGTGGGATTCAGAGATATATTTAAAAAGGTCAAGGTTAGTATGATTTCTCCATTATTAAATTCCTTAAGTTGACTCTCTCCTGTTAGCAAGTGTTCAAAGAAATAACCCTAAGGATATGAAGAGTGCTATGAAAATCTCTAATACATAGCTGAAATGTAGCATTCCAGAAAATGCTGGATCATACAGAAGGTAAATATCATATGTTAGACCCTAAGCTTGCATCTGCAAACATGCATTTGGTTTCTGCTTGACATGCCTTACAAAATACACAATCCCACTTCTTTAAAGATCATCAGATTGTTTTGTGCTCCTTATCCTTGCAGCTTCATAAATTAGTATCAGGTTTTAACTGCTATCCATTGTGGAAATGTGCTAGGATGAAGAAAATGCAAAAGCTATATCCTTATTTGGGGATGTAGTACATCTTAATGATGCCATTGAGGATGAAGCCAAGCGTGTAGAGAATTTGGTCAGAGGAATTTTTGCAGGAAATATATTTGACCTTGGCTCCGCAAAGGTAATCCATGCTTTTTGATCCATGATACTCTTCACAACCACTGCATGAAGTCGGTTAATCTTCTGAACCATTAGTTCATCTAATTGTATTTTTACCCTGGCAGTCGCTCAAGTTACAGCTACTACTGATAGAATGTTTTCCATCAACCGCTTTGATTTATTCCATAGCACCTTCGAGAAAATAGGACTATAGATTTATGTTTAATGCTATGCCCATGTTATCTCGGAATTCTAGTAGAAGGTTAAGTTACTCAAGTTTGTGTTTCCTCAATTGGTTCCTTTAGTAGTTCTCCCTTTGCTGGATCTTTATAGATAAATAGAAAGAAGTTTGGTGACAGAATAGCTGCACTGAGATACTTAGTGAGTTGCTTGACCTTTATGATGAAAATGATACCAAATATGGATGAGATAATTACCAATTGCTTGACTATTTTTCAAACTTCTTATCAACGACTATGGGTATGTTAGATTCTCTTGCCATAAGTGATTCTTAAATTCATATATAGCGTTGGCCTTGACAAACTTACGCAGTAGACCTCTTGACAGATCTTCAATTATAGGCTTGAACCCCATAAAATTTGAAAACGTTGGCAGGTCTTCTGAAATTGTAAAATGTTGGCATGAATCGTGGTTTTATCCTAGTTGACATTTTGGCCAGGCTAAGTGACCTAGCTTTTGGCTGACAGAATATAAAGCTGTATGTGTGCAGTTCTCCTCACAGTATCATCTTGATACTGTTTTCTTTCAATAAACTCTTTATCTTATCAAAAAAGCTGTATGTGTGCAATTGATAAGGCAAAAAAAAACTTTTTAACATGAAGTAAATAATTAAAGGTGGGTGCAGCTTGTATTGTCATTTTACACAGTTGAGTCTGTTGTATTTAAACATAGTTGTTCCTTAAGTAGGGGACTATGATTAGCAAAGGTTTTAAGAGGACTTAAAATCTTTTGTAGAAGGTGTGCAAAATGTGAAGGTATTTCTGGTCTAGGGTCAAAATACTGTGTTCTAGGAAAATCAGATATCAAGAAGGCGTATAATCATGAGCATCTTGTTGGAACCGATATTGATGCCAACTAGCTGAAACCTTTCAATTAGATTTTGATATGATCTTGCGTCCTGTGCAACTTGCAAACTTTAAAGGTTTCCATGATGTGTAATTAATGTCTACTTAACCTCTATTGAAGCTTGCAGAGCTCTTTTCAGAGGATGGTATGTCATTTCTAGCTAGTTGCCAGAACCTTGTCCCTCGACCCTGGGTTATAGATGATTTGGACATTTTCATTACAAAATGGAGCAAAAAAACATGGAAAAAGGTCAGTTTCTTGTCATATTTTGTCGTCGTTACGCTTCAAGTTTTCTATCTTTATTGTGATAAGTATATATTACGTTTGATGTTTGTTCCTTCACTGACATCCTTACTCTTATACAGGCTGTAATCTTTGTTGATAATTCTGGTGCAGATATTATTTTGGGTATTTTGCCATTTGCTAGAGAATTACTTCGTCATGGAGCACAGGTTTGTTTTGGGTCCCTTGTACTTTCTTGTATGTAAATATAGGAAGTTCCTTGCGTTTAGTAAACTGGATTCAATTTGTAGGTCACCAGTAGCTGGACTGTTCTTTGATTACATCACATTAAATGAAATGCCGTTAATTGACCTGCATCTTGATATGTTTGGTTTGTGGATTTTTATGTGTGCTCACTGCTCACAGGTTCAATATGGTGTAGTAGACATCACTGTAATAGGACTATGACTGCCTCTTCTGAGAGCGTAGCTTCGTTCTCTTTTATTATTCTTTTTGCGACATCGATACATTAATAAAAAAAAATCTTTCCAGTAAAACATTAAGTCGGAGCTGGGGTTTATGGCTATATCATAGTTGCAGCACCTTTCTTATCTTATTTCTATTTCATCAATCCACTGAAGCTAAATAACTGTTTAACTTGAACATATCATGAATAAAAAGGGCAGCCCGGTGCACAAAGCGCCCGCATTCACGCAGGGTCCGAGGAAGGGCCCCACCCCAAGGGGTGTGATGTACGCAGCCTAACCTTATGAAAGCATAAGTGGCTGTTTCCAAGGCTTGAACCCATGACCTATAGGTCACACGAAGACAACTTTACCGGTTGCTCCAGCAAATAAGTTTTACTCTTTGTACATCTCGCCTTGATGATAGTATGAAGTGCATCAGATTGGCTTCTTTTGAATAGCTGATAAATTAAGGAAGCTATTTTAACCTTATCAAAGAAACAAAGGGAGCTATTTTGAGCTCTCATCGGTAATATATGAAAGCATTTCTGGTAACAGTGTGTTTTTGTTGTTTCCATATCTCATTGTTTTGCTGCTTTCATTGACCAGGTTGTTTTGGCTGCTAATGACTTACCTTCTATCAATGATGTTACTTACTCGGAGTTAGTAGAGATTATATCTAAGGTAGTAGAAGCTTTTGTTTAAACTTCTGGGCCTCTCAGCTTTAGTAGTGACGTTAACTGTTTGTTTTGGTTGTTAACAGTTGAAGGATGAGCATGGGAAGCTGATAGGTGTTGACACATCCAATCTTTTAGTTGCCAATTCTGGAAATGATTTGCCTGTAAGTGGCAACCATTTTTTAGCTTCATCCACATACTGCAGAGCTTCTTCTCCCCACCTCTGAATGAGTGGACGTGAGACTCATTTCTAGAATTTAATTGCCCCTCTCAATCGAGGATTTTGACCAGAGTCAATTTTGGCTCACAACTAATATGCTAATTCCATGCCTGCTATTGCGTAACCCGACGTAATTATTCAGCTTTTGTCTTCGTGATTCAATCAATTCCCGACATTTCTTGAAAGCCGGTTAACTTAGCCCCAAAAGATTAAAGGTTCTCTATAGTTCTACTGAAGTTGCCCCACTTATTGATTCAGATTGGAGAATTGTCTTGAAACAAATCGAAGCCTCAAACCTAGATCTTGAAATGTAGTTACAGCATTAGTACTCACAAATTTGGTTTCCCCTTAAATTACTTTACATGATTTTTTCTCTTTCAACTCATTAAGCCTATCTAATAGCCTGTTTGGCCAAGCTTCTCGGAAGCCAAAAGTACTTTTTTCGAAAAAAGTGCTTTTGAAGAATTTTGAGGTGTTTGGCCAAAAGAAAAAAGTACTTTTGAGAAGAAGCAGAAGCAGTTTATTAATTTTTTAAGACAAAAATATCCTTACCAAAAATATTTATTTACCACACTATATTTAATTATTTTAACCAATATATTTCTTAAATATAAATAAAACTTTGTTTTCTGCTTCCCTCTTTTGGTTTAACCTTATTTCTATTGATTAAAAATCATAGTATATATATTTTTTTATATTTTATATTTAAACTAAATGAAAATAAAATATTAAATTAACTCTTTTATTGAAAAAATATTTGAATCTTTGATACGTTTAAATAATATTAGTCGCATAATGAATCTTAGTAATGCATTTTTTCGAAATTTGACACTCAAAAAAGTACTTTTTGTAAAGATTATCCAAACACAAACTGTTTTGAAAAGCACTTCTCAAATGAGTTGGCCAAACACAAATTGTTTATTCTTCAAAAGTACTTATCTGTAAAAGTACTTTTCAAAATAAGCAGTTTTTGGAAGCTTGGCCAAACAGGCTCTAATTCCCCTTTGATTAAGTTGGCTGAGTAATTTAACTAGACCATGTGGAGCCATTTATTATTATTATTATTATTATTATTATTATTATTATTATTATTATTATTATTATAAATGCAAATATCTCTATTTCTTAATATTTTTCTTGTTATAATCTGTTTTTTCTTTTATCTTTCATTTTCATCTTATTTGTCAAAATGAGATTGTATGACTATTTGAATGTTGATTGAAATATCATGAACCTTTGTTATTATTTACTAAGAATTAGATAATTGAATCATACTAAATTTGAAGGATTAAGTTGCTTTCTTTGAGATATAAGATAGATGAGCATGCTATTTACTCTTTCTAGTAGTTCCTTAAGTTATACTCCCTAATACTACATTTGTGTAAGCTTACTGAGAATTCCTACTTTTAAGCAAGCAAGTTTAATTCAGAGTTACCTTGCACAATCTAAATTTGGTATGCACCTACCCTTGAGCTAACTCTCCAACTTGACTTGGCTGGGCCATTACACATGTGAGGAATTGCATAGATGTCAGGCTTGGAAGTTCTGGGCTGGTAGTCCAGCTCTCAGGCCTATTTTGCTGAGTGCATTTATGCATGTTGTTGCAGGTGATTGATCTTACAACAGTGTCTCAGGAGCTGGCATACTTGGCAAGTGATGCTGACCTGGTCATTTTGGAAGGCATGGTAAGCCTTTTTGCTATTGCCTATTAGTTCTTTTGCAATAGCTAATCTCTTTGGGAAGGCTTTTTGATGTTAGCTTTTGTCTAGTTCTGCATCAGTGCTCTCCTGAAACCACAGAATAACCTGAGGAAAATTATTATTTCCTCTTTGCTGCTACTGCAGTGAATGGTGGAGACTGCTATCTCCCCTGTGGCATGAGAAGTTAGAAATTAGTTATTCTTTCTTGCTGTAGACCTCTAAGAAGCATTAGTTACAAGGGCTTTTCATCTACTTGCCGGTTGTACTTTGCTCAGTCATTTGAGTCATTCCTACCTTGTCTTATTAGTGTTACTGTGACTCCTATCCGTTATTACTTTTCTTTATAATTATCCTTAGTGGGAAACAAGTTAAACTCAACTCAACTCAGTCTGCATTGTGGCTTAGATTCCGTATCAATCCTTTTCCTGCACGGACTACTTGATTAAGTAGGGGGGAAATAGATATCGGAAGAATCTGGAAAGCTTCAACTCCACAATCAGATTGGTTGCCTCTTTGGATATGTGAATTAGCCATCTTCCCTTCCTTTTTTTTTAAATAAAGAGAAGTGTGAATAGCTATGTTCTAGGAGACACGGTTACATTAATAGTCTTGGGATGGCAATGATGCCCACGTGGCGGTGTGGGTGGAATGATTTGTAAAGAGTGTATTTGGCAAACTTCAACTCCACAATCAGATGGTTGTAAGCTGCCTCTTTGGATGTTCTTAGGGGACACTGTCACATTAAACGTCTAGGGATGGAAATGATGTCGTGTGGGTGGAGACCTGTCTGCAATCACTGGCCATATTTAAGTAATGGCAAATTTTCTCTCTTGCTAAACTTTAAGCTTCACTTTGAATTCTTCTGGCAGGGCCGTGGAATAGAGACAAACCTGTATGCTCGATTCAAATGTGATTCCCTCAAGATTGGAATGGTAATACCTTCTGCTTTCACTTGCAACCATGAGCAAGCTGCTCCCAACTCCTTCCTCTCCCTCTGCCCTTTCTGTCTTGCTTACGGTACCAAACAACGGACGTGAAAATTCCCTATTTTGAGGGGCTTTTCCCCCTTTATTTACATAGCTTAGCCCTTTAAACATTATATATACCTTCTAATGTTTTATTATTTCGTTTTCTAAATACAGGTCAAGCACCCAGAGGTTGCTCAGTTTCTTGGGGGAAGGCTTTATGATTGCGTCTTCAAATTTAATGAAGCTTTAAGCTAAATAGTGAGAGTGAATAACAAATGATCCTCCATACTAAGAGTGATTGAGTCCGACTCATGCGAGTGAGTGAAAGGCGTGGCAAGAGAGCGAGGTTGTTTTATGCTAGCTATGACTTATACCACTTGATTCACACACAACTCGCGGAGTTATCAACTACTCCTGTTTAAGTTCTTTCTACTGGACAGTTAGATAAAGTCCACAAATTGAAGATTCTTGTAAATCATCATACTGGATATTATTTGTAACTCTGTTGCAGAAAATGTTCCTTATCAAATGATAATACGCTGTTTTCCTCGTCCTTGTTAGTTAAAGATAAAATTCACAAGAAGGGAATAGGAAAGGGAGGTATCAATGATGTACTTTAGCGGTCAATAAAGTAGAAATGGACCATGAATGACTAGTATAATTCAAATTTAACTAGAGGCGGAAATAACTTTAATTTGTTTAAGCGTTAGGGAACTGAGTTATTTGGTATTATTATTGTTGGGACTTAGGAGGTGGTGAGTCTTGAGTGGATTTGTCGAAGTGCGTGTAAACTAGCCATGTGTTTGCATATTAACTTTTTTATCGCTCAATCACGGTTAAGTATTATATATGGTTACCATATTATATCATTTAACAATGTTAAATTAATATGGTTGGATGCAAATACATCAGGTGTAGGTAGATCTACTTTCTAAGGGCGTGAAAAATATAGTACGCCTTCCATTTTTTATATGAATTTATTTCCTTTAAAGTCGGTAAGTCTTTCTTTATTAAGTTGTGTTAGGATCGAGACCCGGGTATAGTGCGGAATAAGACGGTAGCGTTATAATGACAATAACAAATATTATGCAAGTTGAAAATAACGACAATTAAAGTAAATAAATTAGGCACAAGAATTACGTGGTTCAGTCAGTGTGACCTAATCCACGGCGAAGCGGAGCAAATTCACTATACCAACGTATACAAATAGAGAGTACAAAATTAGAGTATATACTCTAATTTATCCCAAATATCCCAAGAGAATAACCTCACTAAAAAACACTCACAAAGAAATTCTCACAAGTGTTTCCAAAAACAAATCTCTCAAAATAAATACTCTCTAAAAGGAAATGAAGGAAAAACTAAAGAAAAGCTCTCAATGTTTTTGGTGTGTTTAGAAGTGAAAGCAATAGCTCATTTTATAGGAGAAATGTACGTGCTCTCCAAGCTTGCTACAGGAGAAGAAGTAATTCTCCCCACATATTCTGTAAACTTTGGCTCCAAGTTACAATTGCCAGCAATTCCAAGTTGTAAATAGGTGTATGCCTATTAGTGAATGAACCCCACCAAGTTGGCAACTAAACAAAGGCCATTACAAATCTCCACCTTGGACTTGTTTTGTTGATATAGCAAACTTGCTCCATCTTCTCCGCAATAGCCCCAACGGGCTAAATCATTTGTCACAAATACCAATCAAGCTCAAGCAAAGCTTGAACTTGGTAAGTGGAAGAGGCTTCGTGAACATGTCAGCAGGATTGTCTCTAGTGTTGATCTTCTTAACAGAGACTTTTCTTTCGGCAACAGTTTCTCGAATAAAGTGATACTTTATATCAATATGTTTCGTCCTCTCATGATACATCTGATCTTTAGTCAAGTGAATGGCACTTTGACTATCACAGAAAATGGTAATACCACCTTTGTGTAAACTGAGTTCAGCAAATAGACCCTTCAGCCACAGAGCTTCTTTGACAGCCTCTGTCAGAACTAAGGGTGGCTAACGGTCCGGTTTTGACCGGACCGGACCGGAATCGGGCCGGAAACCGGCTCGGACCGGTCCGGACCGGTTGAAACCGGACCGTTGGCCACTAACGGGCCCCGATCCCGGTACCGAACCGGCCCCTTGAAAAAAAACCGGGAAGACCGGTAAAATTTGGACCGGAACCGGCCCGGACCGGACCGGAACCGGCCGGACCGGACCGGTCAAAAAAATAAAAATAAAAATTAAAAATCTGCCCGTTTCTAGCCGTTGGGCAACGACTATTTTGACCCCCTAGCCGTTGTCCAACGGCCAAATACACCCCATAACCACCCCTAACTATTTTTTTTCTATAAATACCCCATTATTTCATCATATTTTTCACACAAATCTTCCAATTCTCTCTAATTCTCTCAAATTTTCTACAATATTGCTATTGTTCTACTTTGGCTATTTGTTAAAAATTTATAATTTGGCTACTTTATCAAGTTCTATTTGGAGTTTCTATCAAAGTTATATTTGGCTACTTGGTGAAGTTTATAAATATCAAGTATTGGGTTTATTGGAGGCGCTACGTGGTTGAAAATATCAATTTGGCTATTTTTGCAATTTTTCGATTATCAAGTATTCAACTAATTAATTGAAGTGGAGGCTCAAGTTTCAATTTCACCTCAATTATACGGTTATATTTGGTTGGTCGTTCCTACTTCTACTCTTTTATTATTTTTTTGTCATATATATTTATTTTATTTGCTATTATTATGTCTCAACGAGGTTCAATTGGAACTAGTAGTGGGGGGCGGGCACGTGGTCGTAGGGGAAATAGGGGTAAAGAAATTGCTGGTAGTTCTAGTCGGAATACCCACATAGATGATTCTCAATATTATCATGATGTTAACGCTGATACCATACTTGATCACGAAATGTTAGAAACACGATATGGGAATCAAAGCGGGGGGGTTAATTTAGAAGAAACACCTGAATTTCAAGCTAGTCCACCCGAAGTACAGTCAGACTTGCCTCCTGAACCTCCTACTAGAATACCGGCTAAACGTAAGGAAAGATCTGATGTGTGGGATTTTGCATCAAAGAATATTCCAGAGCAGACGGCCTCCTGCGGGCTTTGTGATAAGGTGTGGGTTTTTAGAACTGGGGGTAATGAGGGTGGGACGGGTAAACTTAGGGCCCACTTAGCGAAGAAACATCCTAAAAAATGGGCAACGCGGGCGGGTGGTATATATTTAGGGACCGAACATGGGGGAGTAGCGCATGATCAATCTTCGGGTACCCAAGCAAGAATTAACCAAACAACAGGAGGGATTCTAACTTATGATAAACAAAAGGATAGGGAAGCTATTGCTAAACTAGTTGCCCTCGAGGGTTTACCTTATAGTTTTCCTTCTTCTACTGGTTTTGTTCGTTATGTTCAGGCTGTATATAATCCCTCTTTTAGAGGTTTTCCAAGAACTACTGTTAAAAATGATATTATTAGATTTAAGAACGAATATCAGGATTATTTGAGATATATGTTTGATAACTTTGACACTAGAGTATGTCTTACTACGGATTTGGGTCGTTCGACTAATGGATGTGATTATATTACTGTGACTTGTCATTGGATAGATCCTGATTGGGTTTTTCAAAAACGTATTATTGCTTATAAAATTGTTGATGAACCACACACGGGAAATTATATTTGTAACAAAGTTTCATCAATTTGTCGTACGTACTTTTTATCTAACAAAGTTTTTAGTATTACGGTAGATAATGCTACAAACAACACAGACGCACTTAGGAACTTGATACCTATTTTGAACCCTCCTTTTCCTGAATTTTTTCATGTTAGGTGTGCATGTCATATTTACAACTTAGTAGTAAGAGATGGTCTTAACTTGTTTAACGAAATTATCGACAAGGTGCAGATAGCTATTACTTATATTTTCAGAAATAAAAACCAAGAAAGAAAACGAGAATGGGAAAGAAAATGTGTAGAATTAGGAATGCCAATTAGGAGAGTCCCAAAGGAAGTTTGTACTCGGTGGAACACTTTATATGAGGCATTGAAAGTCGCTTATGAATATAGACTGCCTATTTCTCAAATGTATAATAAACATTTTATGGAAATCTATCACCTTAAAGATGAGGATTGGCAAGTTGTTCAACATCTTCTTCAGTTTTTACATAAATTTTATCAAGCTACTTTAGAATTTTCCGGTCAATATTATCCAACTACTCCTACCATGTTATATTATATAGCTGGAATAGCGGAATTATTGAAAATGTATAAACAATATGCAGTTTACTTACCGGCTGTAGAGTTAATGATTGAAAAGTTTAGAAAATATTTTTTTCCAATTCCTCCTCTTTTTTACATTGCTTCTGTGTTGCATCCTGCTTTTAAAATTAAGTTAACTGAACGACTTGTTAGAGAAGTATATGCAAATTTAGAAATTACTCCAGAGGAAATTGCTACTAACAAGTTTCCAAGTGTAGACGAGGCTGTTGCTAAAGTTTATGCAGATACCGTGGCTGTTTTTGCAAAGTATAGAGCTTGGGCAGACACTGCAGAGCCAACGGAACCAATACTATCCACCGGGCAAAGTTCTTCACAGGCAGGAGCAGGAATGCGCACTTTTGGGGGACTTGACGAAAAGTTGCTTTCAGAACAGGACGAGTACGGAGAGGAATACAGCGAGTTCCAAGTGTATTTAATTCAATATCCAAAGAAACTTAACAACTTTGGAACTGCGAATTTGTTGGATTATTGGAAGAATCAAGAATCGCAATTTCCAATTCTTGCAAAAATGGCCCGGGATATATTAACAATTCAAGCTTCATCAGTTGCATCGGAAAGCGCTTTCAGCCAAGGAAGATTTCAAATTGGAGATCACAGATATTCGTTGAGAGAGGAGGCAATGGAGACAGGAGTTTTATTCAGGGATTGGATAAGAGCAGAGCGAAGAAACTTTGGTCTACCAGAACTTACTAAGGAAAGGGGCAGAGCATATATCGATCAAATTTTGAGCGACGGAACAAGTGAAGGGAGTCAAACCGGCAATGAAGAAGAAGAAGAAGAAGACGAAGAACCAGAAGGAGATGATGAACAAGATCAACAACGGCCAGTTCCAAAAGAAAAACCTACAAGTGTCCTCAAGAAACTAGCTAATATGTTTAAAAGAATGTAATATTCTAAATAAGAATTTTGAATTTACAAGTTTTTGTTTAGATGTAATTTGCACTTCTTATATCTTAAACAATTCAATAAAATTGCTCCAAGTCTTGGAATTCAATCACAACTATTGTCTTCATACTATTTATTTTTAATTTATAGTTTGCGCAAAAAATACTACAATTAATTACTAGTTTGTAAATTAGTTCAAATATTGAATTTTGAACTTAAAGAATTAATTGCGAATTTGAATTTACTAAAATTAATTCAAAGTTTGAAACTTTGAATATTGAACTTAACAAATTAATTCAAAACTACAAGTTCAAATTATAAAAAATACTACAAGTTTTTTTATTCTAAGTTTAAACTTTAATATATACAAGTAAAAATTAAATAATATTTTGTTGTAATATTTTTCAAAGTTTCCACTTTCCACCACTTTAAATAAAACTCAATGGAAAAACAAAACAAAAAAAAAAAAAAAAAAAAAAAAACTTATTTGGGCCGAACTGCCGGACCGGACCGAACCGGACCGGACCGGACCGGCATGTTGGCCCAACGGCTCTCTTTCAAATATAGCCGTTGGCCAACGGCCAAAAACGGCTATATTTGCCTATCACCCCCCCTAAACGCCCCCCATACCCCCCCAACCTATTTTTATCTATATATACCCTATTATTTCATCATTATATCATACAATTTACCATTTTCTATCTATTTATCTCTCAAATTACTCTCAAAGGCTATTTTCTAAATTTCTTCCAAATTCCAAACAATTAGAATGGCTGAAAATCAAGCTCCCGCTGCTCCCGCTCCTCCTGAACGAAGACGTCGTTCTATAGTGTGGGAACTTATTACGAAAGATACTGAATCTCAGAAAGCTAAATGTAGCATCTGTAACAAAGAGTGGCAAATTTACACTGGACCCAACAATGGAGGTACGGGAAAGTTTAGGCAACACTTAAAAAAAAAACACAGAACCGAATGGGATATAATAAATGGCTTTATTCCGCGTGATTGAAAATTTGAAGAGATGGCTGAGGGAATATCTATATGTATTTTCGAATTTCTAGTTTATTTAGTATCTTTGCAATTTTTCGATTTCTAGTTTGTTTTGTCATTTCAATTATCTATTTCTCATTCAATAAACGTTTGTTTTGTTTCATAAACTTTACACTGATAAAGTAACAAACTAGAAGACGTCGTTCAATTATTTATTTCTCATTCAATAAACTATACATTAATAAATTTTAAAATATAATTTACATAATTATTTTGTTAATTTGTTTTATTAAAAAATATAATTTACCTAATTATCACAAATGATGTTTAAATAAATTGTTAAGTTTTTCAAATTTTAGTTTTATTTCCCAAAAAAAAAAAAAAAACAAAACAAAAAAACCGTTAACCGGCCGGACCGGACCGGTACCGACCGGCCTAACGGTCGCCGGAACCGGTTCCGATCCGGCTCCAATATTTGAAACCGGCATGGACCGGACCGGTAAGACCGGACTTCCACCGGTTTGAATTTTTTTTGGCCCGGTTCCGGACCGGAACCGGACTCCGGTACCGGTTCCGGACCGGACCGGACCGCTGGCCACCCCTAGTCAGAGCCATATATTCTGCTTCGGTGGTAGATAAAGCTACTACTTGTTGTAATGTAGCTTTCCAACTGATAGCACATCCACCAATACAAAATACATAGCCTGTTAATGATCTTCTTTTGTCAAGGTCACCTCCATAATCTGAGTCTACAAAACCAACCAAAGTGTTAGCATTTCTTCCGAACTCTAAACAAACGTTTGAAGTACCTCGTAGATATCTGAGAATCCATTTCACAGCCTGCCAATGTTCTTTACCAGTATTAGCCATATAACGACTAACAACACTGACTGCTTGTGAAATATCAGGACGTGTGCAAACCATCGCATACATAAAACTGCCGACGGCACTAGAATAAGGAACACGTGCCATATACCTCTCTTCTTCCTCTGACTGCGACGACTGAGCAGCTGACAACTTAAAATGAGCAGCCAGAGGGGTACTAACTGGTTTAGCATTTCTCATGCCAAACCTCCCCAAGACTTTCTCCAAATAATTCTTTTGGGTTAAGAATAGCCTGTTGGCTCCACGATCTCTTTTGATCTCCATGCCAAGGATTTTCTTAGCTGCTCCCAAATCCTTCATCTCAAATTCACTATTCAGCTGACTTTTCAAATTGTGAATTTCTATTAAATCCTTGGCAGCAATGAGCATGTCATCAACATATAATAACATGTAGATAAATGACCCATCATTCAATTTCTGGAAATAAACACAACTATTATACATGCTCCTGGAATAACCATGACCCAACATAAAAGAATCAAACCTCTTATACCATTGTCTTGGAGACTGCTTTAATCCGTACAGAGATTTCTTTAACAAGCAAACATGATCTTCTTTTCCTTCAATCTCAAATCCTCACAAGTGTTTCCAAAAACAAATCTCTCAAAATAAATACTCTCTAAAAGGAATTGGAGGAAAAACTAAAGAAAAGCTCTCAATATTTTTGGTGTGTTTAGAAGTGAAAGCAAGAGCTCATTTTATAGGAGAAATGTACGTGCTCTCCAAGCTTGCTACAGGAGAAGAAGTAATTCTCCTCCACATATTCTGTAAACTTTGGCTCCAAGTTACAATTGCCAGCAATTCCAAGTTGTAAATAGGTGTATGCCTATTAGTGAATGGACCCCACCAAGTTGGCAACTAAACAAAGGCCATTATAAGTTGTGTCAACTCAAACAAGTTCACATAAATTGAAACGGAATGAGTAACTGTTGCTAGATGACGTCCCATAAAATTGGAAAGATATACCGTAAATAGCAAGTAGAGAAGATGGTAAGATAACAGGATAGTAGTGTGAGGCCAAAACTGGTGTAGGGGTGCAGACACAAAAAGCAAGAAAAGGTTCATGGGATCCATGGCTTTCTTTGCCCGTGTGAACACCACCTTATTCAGTTCATCTTTCACTAACCATAATAAATCAAACTTGTCCCAACAATTCAAACTTGAGAGCTATGCTACTACTATTTCTACTTCCAAGAAACCAATGACCAGCATCTCTATACAAGCCTTGGCTGCAAAGAAAACAGAGCAATCAGATTCCCAAGTCCAATCACTTTCCTCAACTTCCCTTAACGGTAAGCATAAAATATACTTCATCCGTCCCAATTTATGCGACACTGTTTCTTTATTAGTTCGTTTAAAATAGACATGCATTTTTATATTTAAAAACAATTAACTTTAACTTTTTATTTATCCTAGAGCTTTTATAGCCACACAAAAAGACGCCCACGAGTTTCAAAAGTCTTATAACCACATAAATTATATGACTTGTTTGAGATCATAAGTTTAAAAAGTATCATTTTATTCTTAAACTTCGTGTCAAGTCAAACTATGTCACATAAATTGTAACAGAGCGAGAACTCCATTCATTAAAGAAACCAAAGTTCCTAATTCCTGTGTCTATTTTATGACAAATCTTCCATTGAATTTAGAAGGATGGGCTGCATTTGCAAAGAATGTGTCTGGGGAATGGGATGGGTTTGAAGCAGATTTTACAAAGCAAGGTAAGCCGATTGAATTACCAGAATCAGTAGTCCCTGAAGCTTACAGGGAGTGGGAAGTGAAGGTATTCGATTGGCAAACTCAATGCCCAACTCTTGCTGATGGTGACACCTTCTCTTTTATGTACAAGCCCATTCGACTACTTCCTACTGTTGGCTGTGAAGCTGATGCTGCAACTAGGCATAGCATCGACGAGAGGAGTATTGACGATGACAATGTTTTTGCCTTTGCATATCAACCCACCGGATGTTATGTGGCTGCCCGGTACAACAATAATCAGAAAGAAATTGAATTGGAACATTGTCTGATTGATCCTCGGGATAGGGAGAAGAGGGTGCGGATCATTCAGGTTAGAGGTCATGACTCGTTTATTAATTTAACTTGTTGTGACTGGCCTAAGTTTGAACCGACGTGTCTGTTTGACTCTTCTAATTCAGGTCGTGCGCCTTCAAGATTCTAAGGTGGTATTGCAGCAGATTAAGGTGTTTTGTGAGCATTGGTATGGCCCATTTCGAAATGGGGATCAGCTGGGTGGTTGTGCTATTCAAGATTCAGCATTTGCTACTACTCAAGCCTTGGACCCTGCACAGGTTGTTGGTGTTTGGGAGGGTAAACATGCCATCTCCAGCTTTCATGATGCTCCTCAAGTAAGCACCAAATAACCTTCCCAATCTCCTATGGCCCTCCCATTATTATGATGAGGCATGCTTTCTTTTTCTGACTTGCAAGATTGGCTAAAAATGCACGACATATAGTTCCGATCAAAGGTGGATGCAGCCTTGATTATATTATATGGTTCTGCTAATCTAGTACTTTCGACGTGAAACATAAATACATGTGTGAAACTACTATAATTTTGACAAATATTAAATTCTAAACCCATAATCTCGAAAGTACAATATGTGTGTAGTGGTAAGAACCTTAAACGTTGAATCCATCAAGTCTAAATTATGGATCCCCTCTGTTCTTTGTCGTTTTTGGTGTAGCATCAAGAACTTCATTTGGCAATAGAATAGTAGGATTTCTCATTTAAGTGCCTTGACTGCGAGCTTAGGGTGTTTTCAAAATTATCCTTTAAGATTTTACCATACATTTATCTATTTGCTCGACTTCCTATCCCGAGCAGCTGACTACCATAATCCCATACGTTGATTGCATACAAAGATAACCCGAGACAGCTAGATTTTTGAACGTAGAAACCAGATGCTTCACGCCTTCACCTCAGTTTTAAGAACCTAAATCAACAAGCGAAGTGCCAAGAAGACTCTTTCTAAGTGCTCATTTGTCAGTTTGTGCTGCCTTCTTTTAGTTTTTGAGAACTCCAATTGATCGGGAATTGGATTTCTACCAAACCAAAGCCAAATGTTGTTTGGTAATACCAACATCCTGTCTATAGCGAGGCCCAGGTGATCAGTCGGGAATGGCCCGGGTCAGAGTCATGACCGAAGATAGTGCTTGCTTGGTGAACTTGGTTAAGAAACAAAGTTGTGGCCTTGCTAATAGTTATAACTTTTGGCATGATGGTAAACGTTTGTTCCTAACAAGTGTTATCCGAGCCAAGGTCATGGGTTCGATTTTCAGGAGCAACATAAGGCATGTGGCAGTTGCTGTGAGGGGGATTGTTTGTAATACGGATATACTTCCTATGGCGAGGCACAAGTGATGGGCCGGGGATGGCCCTGGTGGGAGTCATGATCAAACATGGCGCTTGCTTGGTGGACTTGGTTAAGAAACAAAGCACCTTTGCTAATAGCTATAGCTTTTGGCATGATAGTAAGCGCTTGATCCTAACAAATGTCTTGCAAATCAAAAGCAATCTACTAATAGTGATGTGAAAACAAGTGAGTAGTGGTGTGTTGGTGTCCAGATCAATTCAACATACTTGGCTAAAGCTATCCTCAATGTTGATTCTTGCAAACCTTTCTATACATTTGGGAAGAACATGGATAATCCTCAGAATTTTAAAACTCTTTGACTTGTACCAATGCTTCATACAGACACTCTAAAAGAGCAATAGGGAGTAGTCCTGCAATCCTTCACATCTCTGTTGCCTTCGGCCAAAAAAATAATCTACATTAGGCAATTGCTCTTCTATTCGATCCATTAAATTGATCACCTTCTATTTATCAGGTATAATATGGGCGAAGAATGCAGCAACGCCAATTGTTTCGAGTCATCAAAATCATAAAACTATTAAAATAATATGGAACACCATTTTCTTCTGTGCATGAACTGTGGACTCTGAAAAACTAGAATAGACTGAATTGTCTTAACTTAGTGCTGTTACTCTTGCTTTGGGACCTTATAAGGGCTCCTTAAGTCTTTCAATAAAATAATCATGTCACATGTCCTCCTTTGTCAGCGCAGGTAATAAACTTTTTTTATCATTAGCGCAGGCAAATCCTTCACACACTAATCAACACGAATTCAGCTTTTGACTTGATGGTAGAGTAGTTAACAGATTGAATAGTGCACCAAACACCATCTTATTGTCTTCACTTTTCAGCTTAGCCCGTTTCGAAAATGTAGTTGTAGTTGTATCTACTACATTTGGACTTGCTTTCTAGAGTATAGTAGTCTTGGAACAATGACTTGCACGGTCTGTGGTTACTCAGAGGTAAAGAATATTTAGCATGTCAGCATCAGAAGGAATAAGTAACGGTGAATTCTGAATTACACTGTCAGAAAGTTATCCAAGAGCTCGTTGATGGCAGCACGAGGAAGACAGTAAGAGATGAATCAGATCTTGTTTTGCTCCCAAAGCAACTCTGGTGTTGTTTGAAAGACATCTCAGGTGGTGAAACTTGCTGTGAAGTTGGGTGGCTGTTAGAAAATGGACGTGCCTTGACGTCCAAATGCATCTTTTCTGACAGTGGCAAGTTAAAGGCAAGCGGTCCTCTTATTATTTCTTTGGTTATTTGTTCTCCGTCTCCAAAACACAGAGTACCGTATTAATAAAAGACTTTTTTATAATCGAAATGGACCTTAAATTCCAAACATCTGCTTGTTCTGACACTTAGTTTTGATTCTTGTTCAGGAAATTGCTATAGCCTGTGAAATTGCTGCATCCTCATAGTAGGCACAATTACCTGCAACCTTGGCGCAGCCATTGCAAAAGCTATATATGGAAAGAACAGTTAGAAGAAAACTATTTCAATTTCCATCTCCCAGAATTCATTTTAGCAGATGGGAAGTACATAATTGTATATTTAATAAGGTTGTTATTATCTGCTAGTACGTGTGTTAACTTTTATATCAAATAATATGCCTCCCCTGAGCAGAACAAAAATTATCAATCAAAGGAAAACGTATGGATTTCAGTCTTACTATAAACAAGCATCAAAATTAATAACATAATTATACAAGTAAAAGACAAATTATTCGTGGAACAAAGTGGCCTAAAGATAAATCACCTAATTTAACATTTGAAGCAAGAATGAAACCTCGACTAAAGAATATAAAGACTCTGTTCGGATAACCAAAAGAACACAACTCATTTGAACACATTAGTTGGATCATTTCGCACACTAACAACTACAAAGCTCACAACAACTCGTGGAGGCAGATAGCAGTCCGATGGTCTCTCCCGCATCCTCTGATAACTTCGAAGGTACTGCATGTTACTTCAGCATTAGGTAGGAGATACCATGTTATCATGAATCAGCTCGTCTCTTTTCTGTACAACCTGCGAAGTGGCCAGTACCAGACATCAGAATCTTATGCAGAAAATATGATAATCAGCAATCGTCCATTTATTTGCAATGCAACATGTTCTACAAAATTCAATTAATGAAAGCATTTCTTCAAAATCTTCAAAATATCATAGGAAAAAGGAATTGTCCACAGTAGAACGGCAATAAGTAGATGAGAAACATTTGCATTATTTCTTTTAGGAGAATTAAGAAAGTTCATATTCAGTAATCTTTCCAAAGGAGGTTATTGTTCATTGATTCATGTAAAGACTTAAGAGAGAAATTACAAAAAGTTAATACTATAATACATCGATGGAGTTTAGATCGCAACAATTCAATCAGGGTCCAAAGAAGTGCAGGAAATTTCACGCTCATGGAGACCTGTAAACCTATCATTTCTATCAATATTGAGGGTTATTCCATAAGGCTTTTCATTGACTTTTCAATCTTTTCATGGAAACTGGCAAAGAAAATGTTAAAAAATGTATTTTATTAAAGAAGATATTCAAGATGCATGATGAAAGGTGCAATCTAAGAAATAACTGAACCGAACAGCTCAAAACACCAAATGACGCATCCAAAGTATTCCTGATATGATAGCAAGAGATGGATAAGGAAAACAAAAGGGGAGAGAGAGAGAGAGAGATAGAAGAATGAATTTCTCCTGAATTCATAAATCTGCTTTGAGACTCTCCCTGCTCAAACCATAGTAGAGAAAGATGCCCTCCTAACTCGAGACTTACCCCGGCCCCCTCTCTCCGAGCCCAAGACAAAGTATGATTGCTTCTGCTCCGTTGCATCATAGCGCTTTTCTTTCCAAACTATACAATCGGACCATTTACTTTGTTGTTCCAATGGAGCCATCAAGGACCTTCTGCATCAAATTCAGTTTACAACATGCCACTAATTCTTGCCATCGTACATTTTGATACAGAATTCATGAGCTGATCTTCAAGATCAAACACAACTGTTCAATTCAATGCCTCAACTAATATGAACTCTGTAGAAACAAACACCGGCTTCTCTTCTCAAATTCTCATTCATACCTCATTGATACTTGCCAAGCATGTTAAGTTGCAAATCTGGATCATGCAGGATGTTACATTTCAAAATAACTACTGACAGAAAACCAATAGATTTTTCCTTTTCAATAAGAAGGTGAATATCGCAGATGGATATGGAGAATTCATACTGCCAACCCCAACTAGTTTGAGGTTGAGCCATAGTTAACTGATTGATTGAAAAGTTTCCAGTCTTCTTTCACTCTCTTGAAATCGGATAAACTGTTCTTTTCCACATCTACTAAGCCATCTATAAGATTAAACCAGTCCCAAAAGTGAGATTAAGCTCCTGAAAAGTAACAAACTTTTTTGGGGTTGTCTTGCTTAAGATGAAAGAAAGTAAGCCAATCCCAGGCCCAAACTCCCATCCTGACTGCCTCTCCTTTAATTCACGCAATCTCATATTGCAATTTGCATGATTCTTGGTCTCAACCATTTCACTTTGTTCTCTAATCTCAAAGTGAAACATCATGAGCCATATAAAGACCACTGCACCCCCCCCCCCCCCCCCAAGCTGATTCCCGTACCTCTTCCTCTACTCCCACAGTTATGAGCTCTACACTGTTATCATTTCGACTGACATGGTCACTTCAACCTAATATACATATTGGGATATCGAAAACATTATAATCTTGTAATTAGGAAGCACGCCATATTAAAACATACACCTCCCTGAACTTCAAAGTTTCAATCGAACTTCCTTGATAACTTCCACTACAACATAATGAATAACCAAACCAGATAGCTGTCCAACCTCGCCCATAGCAACTCCTATATTAGACCTTGATGCTGCGACAAAAGCATTACTGAATAGAGGTACAAGACCAACAGACTTGTCAAGAAACAACCACAATATGCACCACTGCCAAATAAAAGACAAAATACTAGTCATATATGCAGTTGTTTGATGTATTCTGTTCTGTGATCGAATGCCACTAGATAGCATTTCTCAATATTAGAGAGCCTTCCAAAAAGTGCAATACGAGCCCCTCTTGTATATTTTTAATCAATTAAGTCAATAAGATATTCTCACTAATGCTTTTTCTTTCTTCTTTTAGGTCTCAGCCCTTACTAACACTATTTTATCTAAAAAACTTCCTTTTCTTTCTCAATATACCCATATCTGTTTGCAATCTTATATAGGACAGCATCACCATAGTGCACAAACTTCTGATGAAGAAGAAATCTTTAGTAGAGGAAAAGATGAGAATCCAAAAGTTAAAGGACTCTAAATGTAAAATGAGTACATGCCTTCCAATTCAGTTTTTCTTAAATACAAGAATAGAACATGGAAACATCTCCATTGAGTTCACCAAACACATAGGGAGCAGTAAAGTCATGCACATTTTCATTATTTTATGGTATAAGTTCCTAGTAGTCGCAAGTTTTAAACATCCACAAAATGGTTACCTCAAAATGCGGCAGGAATAGACCTGCTAGAGATTTGTCTGTTCAAGAAGCTAACGAGACCCCGGTGAACCTCTCATGCTCATATTCAGACTGTTTCGCATTGTTCTTCTCCCTACACCTGGATTTCCCTTTGTCATCATAGCAACAAATTCTCCGTAATCAATTCGTCCATCCTAAAAAGAAGTGCACCAGGAAACAGATTAATACATATGAGGAGCAGCAAATGTAAGTACAAAAAAAAAAAAAACACACAATTCAAAGCATATAAATCAAAGATTTTTCAGAGGCAATATTGACTGCACGGTGTCCACATTGAGGCACAAACTCTAATGAATTATATTATCAGGTTTTGCTTGTATGGGCCCGCATTGAGGCACAACATTTAATGAATTATGTATAGATAATACTCTAAAAACATGTAGTGTTGAAGGACTTGTCAAAGCACAATCAAGAATTACGTGATTTAGAAATACTTAGAGATGTATTGGAAGATGCTAGTATGTTCTGTACTATCTTCTAATTGTTCCTTTTAAACACACAGGTCTATTTTTATCAATGGGCATGAGTTACAAGGTTTGTTCACTTTAATGGATTGTGTAACTTGAACAAGTATAATTCAAAAAGTGTGACAAACAATTGAAAGGCTGAAGACTCAGCTTAGGCAGTCAGACCAAATAAATTAATGAGATATTCTTCTTTTTTTCTCAGAAATGGTAATTGTATTAAATAGGGATTCTAAGAGGCTAAGTAACGACTTTGCTTCATTTACAAGTTCCTCTTTACACCAAAAGGAAAACAACAGTGTACAATTAAAGCTTAATTTGCTGACTATGGTCAACTAAATGCAAGCTGGAACAAGATTCACCAAAGTGACTTCTTCGCCTTCCTTAAAATAATGAAGTACTCCCTCCGTCCCACTTTGTTCGCCGTACTTTCCTTATTAGTCTGTCCCAAGAAGGTTGTCATATTTTTAAATTAGGAAACAATTTAACTCCAACCTTTTCATTTTACTCATTTACAGCCACGCAAACATCTATGGCTTATTTTAGACCACAAGTTTCAAAAGTCTTCATTCCTTTGTTTAACATTGTGCCAAATCAAACTATGACAAACAAAATTGGGACAGAAGGAGTAGTATTTTTCAGAGATACGTTTTGGAAAAAGATAAAGTGCATCTAGGCGATAATGAATTATCAGCAAATTCTGGTTAACTACTTCAGTTTCATATTTAGTACCTAAACAGATATAATTATGTTTTAAAGTCACTCGACTTACATTATCCTGATCGACTTCTCTTATAATATCCTCAAAGTAAACATCTGTCATGTTATGCTCTACACAAGCTTGCTGGAGCTCATCAACTGTAATATAACCACTTCCATCCTTGTCAAAATATTGAAATGCTGCCATGAGATGTTCCTCGCGCTCCAATTTGTTAAGATGAATAGTTGCCGCAATGAATTCTCCATAGTCAATAGTTCCACTATTGTCCACATCAGCCTGAAAATTTTGAGTAATATCATAGCTATATCAATGGCCTTATAGAGTTTAAAAAAAGCTTTTGCATGATCACATACACACATGTTTAGAGTTGATGGGCACTAAATGGATTACATACGAATCATGCGGACGGAAACAAGAGTTTATAACGAGGCATATGAAGTGGTTCCAAGTCAGAGTTTAGCCCCAAACAATTTCTTCCATTTTCAGTAACTTGTCACATATAAAAAGAAAAGCTGAGTACCTTGCAGGTGAGCTTCAGCGACAAATATACTCAATTAATTTAATGCAGGAATTCCAATTGAACCCACCTATTTCCAAACAGATCAAATTTGTCATCATACCTTGTGTCATTCTACACAGATGAAGATTCTAATCTTCCTTGACAAATAGTCACGTCATTAATTTGAGAAAGATTCTGAAAAAAAGATACAACAACTTCGCGATAAAAAGATTGCCTTACCGCATCCATAAGTTCCCGTATCTCTGTATCCTTTAAAGTAGAGCCATATTTTCTCAACCCTGCTTTTAGTTCATCAAATGTAATTGCACCACTATTATCAGTATCCATGGCCTTAAACATCTCTCTCAGACCAGCAATCTCTTCTTCTGACAAGCTTTCAGCAATCACCTGGAAGCAAAAAGAATGTGTGAAGCTTCAGTTAGTTGCATATATCAATTACATGTCCAAGCAAACCCAGAGGGTACACAACAGAGTTTGTCATAAATATTTTATTGGGTTTGATTGGACACTGAAGAACCTGAGTTTACCGTACTACTTGAGAAATATATCTTCCACCAGATTTGAACACATACCCGCAAAGCCATCTTCTTTAACTTGTTCATAGCAGAGAAATGTTTGAGGCGAGAAAGTACTGCAGGATCCAATGCTCTATCTGGAGCAACACCATTTTCACAAATCCAAGGATGACCTGCAGAAATTTAGAAGATATTGTAATATGAATATTAGTTCGTTAACCTGCATAATGCCCTAAATGTAGGCACAGGTATACGGCACGGATGCAATCTGATCCACTTCCAGCGCAAATCGATACTTTACATGATGGGCTAAATTTAAATCTTCAATTAGAATTATGTAATAATTCAGAAGGATTTGATAGTGAATAAAGCTAACGCTGCCAAAGGCTCCTACATAATCAGAATATAACAGACCAAAGCATAACCAGGACAAAGTTATAACATTGATCTGATAAACTCTATTTGCAGTCAAGATAAGATTTTCTACACTACGCATGAAAGGGGAACCCCACAAATCAGATTAGTAGTTTTGAAGGATTCACATGGTCTAACATCCAATACATTCTATCACAAAGCTTACATGGTTCCTAATAATTCAACTTTGACAAAATATAATATTCATACAAAATCTGCTTCTCTGTTGAATAACTATCAAAAAAGGATACGCAGATTCATCACCAAAAGAAAGAATAAATTAAGCATCATGATATTGTAACAAATCTGCTCTCTCCTCTGAAAAACTATCAAACAAGACCACCCAGAGCCAAAATGAGAGGATACTATTGCTAAATAAGGTAAACTTACACAATACTTCATGAGCTCTTAACCGCTCCGACGGCTGCATGCACAACATCTTCCGGATAAGATCTTTTGCACTCTCTGATATCAAGGGCCAAGGGTCAGATTCAAAATCAATGTGCCCTTTTAGAACTGCATCGAATATCCCCTGCTGCGTTTCTGTAGAATTTAGATTGTCAGTTTATAGAGTTGGAATCAAAAAATGGACATACACTTTAGGATTAATATATACCAGCCCAAAATGGTGGAACACCACTTAACAGTATGTAGAGTATGACCCCTGCTGTCCACACATCTGCTTCAGGACCATAATGCTTCAAAAGCACCTCAGGAGCCACATAATATGGACTACCAACAACATCTGTGAAAATTTGGCCTGCAGAAGCAGACCACAAATACCACCCAGCCAACATAACATTGTAAGAAATCGATAGAATAAAATGTATGCTACTGAATGGATGTCTCAGAAACCAATTTATATGGATCTTAGAAAGAGTGGCAAGTTCAGGAGATAAACATCTCCAAGAATACACTTTAGGAATGGTTCAAGCATCAATGTAGAAACTAAATATCATTAGAAAATACAGCCATTAACATCTAAACAGAAAGTCATTAAGGTGGGCATGCACAAACTATTCTCGATAGAAATAACACATCAGCTCGATAACAAAACATCGCATAAGTGAGAAGAAAAACACCAATTCATTGAAAAAACTACTTGTATTCTAACACAAGAATGAATAACATCCCAACAAAAGGAAGTCACGAGGACCAAAAAGGCATAGGCAAATCCAAGATTTGAACTTTATAGTTTCGAGATGCCATTGAACAGTTCGAAATGTAATATTCATACACATTTTGTACATTTCTTAATACATACACAGAGTCTAAACCAAAGCTAATAAGCCAAAACATCATTTATACCTGGCTTAAAGAACACGGAGAGTCCAAAATCGATAGCCTTGAGAGAAAAATCATCATCCTTATTAACCAACAAGAAATTCTCAGGTTTAAGATCTCGATGCATAACGCCAAGGGAATGGCACGCTTCAACAACCCCGACAACAATCTTAGTTAACTCAGCAGCCTTACGTTCGCTATAATGTCCACGTTGAATAATCCGATCGAACAATTCCCCGCCATTACACAACTCCATAACAATATGAACATACAATGTATCTTCATAAGCACCTTTAATAGTAACAATATTTTTATGACCAGCTAAATGGTGCATTATTTGAATTTCCCTCCTAACATCTTCAACATCATCTTTAGATATTAATTTCCTTTTCGATATCGACTTACACGCGAACTCATTATTCGTCGAGTTTTCGATACATAAATAAGTTGTACCAAATTGACCTTGACCTAATTTACGACCTAAAGTATAAATATCACGAATATTAGGTGTTTTATGACCTAATACAAAATAAGCTTGATTACTTGAACTACGATTCATGCTTTTTTTTCTAGGACTAATTAAGGATGATGAGTTTCCTTTAGGGGTAAAATTGTCAGAAGATGAAAATGAAGGGGTGTTATTTGAATTATCTTCTTCTTCGGGCTGAGTATTATAGCCCGTAAAAGTTTTGCCTCCAATAGATCCACGGCATGTATTGCCCATAAAAACGTAATTTTAATGTTACATTCACGTGTTTCCTGCTTGTTTTTTTTTTTCTTTTTTTCTGAAATGAGCTGAAAAAAAGAAAAATGGAGAATATTAGAGTTAGGTAAATAAAAATATTGCAGAGGAATTGAAATGAATATTATGAAGATTATAAATGGAAACTTACAGAGGAGAAAATGGGATGATGATGATAATGAAGAAGAAGAAGAGGAAAAGGAGGAGCTAAATGGAGGTGTCCAACTTCAACATGGTCATTTTCAATTACTTGAATGTTTTGACCATTAAAAAGGGTCAATTAAATATTTAAATGTAATTATATAAGTCTATTTAATAAATATATTTTCTTTATTTGATTAGATGTTTTTCTTTTTATATTGGGTATTCTATAGTTTTTATGTCAGTTTTTTCTTCACCGTAGTATTTTCATCTTATTTTTTTTAAATATGTTTTCAAAAATTCTTTAGTCGAGGGTTAAAGAAACAATCTATCCATTTTGGTGAGGGATAAGGTCTGCGTAGTGAAAGTATAAGCGGGGGTGGAATTGTTCTGTTTAAATTAGTTAGTCGACTTAAGGGAGTAAGCAAATAACTACATAGTATAAAACTAAAGCTGAACAGAAAATAAATGTAGAAATATAAAAGTGACACAGTGTTATACTGGTTCAGAACCAATGTGGTTCCTAATCTAGTCCCTTTGGATAAAAAAGGAGAGTATCCCTCCGAGTTCTTTTAATTTCAAGTACACCGTATGATTTGTCATTCACCATATACGATTCTCTCATTGGTTTTGGACCTTCGCTCACCAACAACGACACAGTCTGATTTATAGCTTATCAGACAAACTTCACCTTGACACAATTATTACCTCTACCTTGATCTTCTCTCTTTTTTCTTTGAACACTCGTAAACTCTCAAGTATACAGTCATAGTATTAAGTAAAAGCTAGAGAATGGTGTAGACGGTAAATAGAAGCGTGAGTAGCCGAGGTCTTCTATTTATAGTCTTCTCTTTGGAGTAGTTGTTGCATGAGTCTCTTTAGTAACGTCTTCTAATCATTAGCCTTGATTGATCTTTTTCCATAAGTTCCTTTGTGACTAATTTGATTGAGATAGTGATATTTCTTAACTGATTGGTTTGCAATATTTCTTATTGCATAGGAGATACTTTGACCCGAGATAATTGATCCTCAAAAAGATCCTTTTGTGATACGGAATCTTTTTAGAATAAGGGAGAGCTAGTAATCGGTGTCCACACGCTCTATTAGTAATCAGTGTTCACACGCTCTATTGCTTTGACACGTATAGCTGGCCTTGAATACTTTAATTGCCGAGATTCTCCATTTAAATCTTTCCTTCGTTAGCTACTGTCCTTTAGTATCAGTTGTTTTCTTTCCATACATAGCTGAGATCTTATGTGCTTCAATCTTCTCTTCTTGGATCTTCTTAAGTCTTTGAGTATCCTCTCTTCCTTCCTTCTTGCTTGGATCTTCCGTATCTTCGATCATCCACGTAACCTGCCATGTATACTTAATTAGTGTAGTTTTGTTATAATCAAAATGAGTTTAACACATATATCTCACCCTCATACCGACTTGTGGGATATTACTAGATATGTTGTTGTATTTCCTTTATCTATTGCCAGTGTGGTGGGATGGATCGATCATCAAAGTTTGTGGTAGTGTAATATTCTCTATTATAAATCAAAGTTTTTGAATTCAAGACATACATTGGACGGATCTCTTTTTTCAAAAATGAAAATCTTCAGTATAAATTTGGATTAGTTGGTCTTTAAAGCAGGTATTAGACACTCTGTAGGACACCAAAAAAAAAAAAATGGATGGATATATCCCTATATTTTTAACCAAAAAAATTATTCCAATAAATAATCCACCAATAGGCTCATGAATAAATAGAATCATTTTGTAGCTTTCATCATTATAGGGATGGCAATTGGGGCGGGGCGGGGCAAAACACTAAATGGGGCAGGGCAGGTCAACTGTTAAACCGGGCGGGGCAGGGCAGGGCAAAATTTTATTTTAACATTGTTGGGGCAGGGCGGAGCAACATAGAGGTCCAATATTTTTACTTGCTCTTTTCCCACTGTTTTCTTATTTCACAATTAAGTTGAGAAAATAATTGAAATATTGTTCCATTATTGCCTACTTAAGCTATTAATTAGTATAGTTAATACTTAATACTTTTGAAAAACTAAATTTTCTTCAAAAGCTTCAATTTCTTGAGTAAACTACAAAATCATCAAATTTGAAAATTTCAATAGAAAAGAAGTTAGAGATATGTTGAATGGATTAAAAGTTGAAGAAATGTTTAATTTTGATAATAAAAATAAAAAATAATGACTTAAAGAGTGATTTAAGTGGGGCGGGACGGGTCAAAATGGGGTAGGGCGGATCAAACGGGGCAGGACAGAGCGGGTTTGAAACTGGACAGAGACTAAAATAGGGCGGGACGGGGCACGGCAAAACTTTGACAGCGGAAAGGCTCAACCCGCCCCGCCCCATTGCCACTCCTCAGATTCATCCAAAGACCTATCTTACGTTTTCCTACATAAACTATTAACCATTGTTCCTTGTACTATGAATATTTGATTTAATTAAGCATACAATGTGACCACGTCAAAGCAGTCCAATTATGGTATTTGCCTAGAAACATCCTAAGGCGGGGGGTTGTCTTAGCTACATATATATAATTAAAGTAGTCTGAATATGGTATTTCTGAGACAGTGAATCGTGATATGCTTTTGGTTAAATCCGAGAATCTCAAAGCAAATCAACAAGATCTCATTGGATATTCACCAAATATTGCACTATAAAAGCCTGTTGTAATGGATGCCACCAAGTATGTGGACCAGCAGGATTTATCATTCATTGAACCTTAAAAGTGCGACAGAGTTAGGAATAATTTAGACCTAAAAAGTGTGATAAACATAGGTTCCTTTTAATCCATACCATTAATACCACTGATACACTTTTATAGTACAACTTTAAGATGATATACAATAAGTTAAGATGGCTTTCACTAAAAACTTATGTTTATCACACTTTTATACAACTTTAAGATGGCTTTCGTGAAAATTAAATTTGCAGATACGATTTGCAATGAGCAATCCAATAAATTTTAGTGGTACTATATAGGCTCATAGGCAGCGGATAATTTTGATTCACTAGGTACTGGTTAGATTCTGACGAGATTGTGCCAAAATCTGTTTGGGTAGTAACCTCCCTTGTCTGGTTAAATTCTACAAAAATGTTTTAGAATGCTCTAGGGGAAGCCAGAGAGCAATTGTTTCTTATACTAGTATTATCTTGTTTATTCTTCCATTTGGCTTATCAGATTGAGTCTATCTGGGTCAACTAATTAAAAATACTCCATTGATAAGCATCAAATGTCGAAACACACTTTTAGGTGCTAGATACATTTTATAAGTAATCGTTTACGTGTTTGGATAAATCATCAGATCGTCAATCAAAAGTACTGCTCGAGTCCCTGAACTTACACATTTCAATATCAGCTCCGCCCAAAGTGTTCATTTTTCAGACCTATGCGTCTTACTCTTTGACCTGGCTCTCAAACTTAGAATGTGGTAAACTCAAAATAGAAAAGCTGCCCACCAAGCATTAGTTTGAGATTAACCTCTACACCGACGAACTCGAGCCCCAACCAAGTACACAGTGAGGAGAAAAAAGAAAGGCAACAACAAAAACAAGGCCACTGTCAGCACTAAGTATAACTTGGTGAAAAGGTCAAAATTTTTTGCTTCCAGAACGAAGACGAGATCATGATACAAAAACAAATTGAATAAACATTAACATGGGTCAACCAAGTCAAGAACCATTCGGTTCAATAAAAATCATGAGTGCTACACTCGACTTCGTTTTGCAGAAATATGACCATTTTCTTTTGATATGTTGTCCGTCACTGCTGTATTATCCGCATCCTTCAATTTGAAAGTCCAACCTGGAAAATCCGACTCCGAAAACAAGTTAGTCGGAGTTGCTGTGTAGAACGCAAGAGGAACCTGTTTAACTCGTCTCCTAATCTGCAACAGAGAGTTATAGTTTTTCAGAGTGCTCTTACACAGAACATTAACAGACATAAAAAAAAAAAAAAAAAAAAAAAAAAAAAAAAAAAAAAAAAAAGGCTAAAAACAAGGAGAAAAGGAGCTCAAATGGTTAAACTAGCAAAAGAAATTTAAAAAACCTAGAATACCATAAAAGATTTAATCTGCTATTTCGTCAACCCCAAAACAGAAATGGAAAAGCAACTCAACCCATTTAACCAAGCGACACGAGACACTCCTAGGTTAAAGAAGCTTTCTTTCAACTTTCAACTTTCAATATAAAGAAGCAAACGTAATATAGATGAACCTATTGTAGCAAAACAAAGAAAAAGTATTAAAACCTAATAAGTGAATGATGTGAACCAAAACTTATACATAATGACATTACCTCATCACCAAAAATTGTTGCATATGAACCAGAACTGAAATCTTTGACTGCTACTTCAGTAGTTTTGGCTCTGACTGTCAAATCATTCTCTAGGGACAGAACGAATCTTACAACACATAAAAGAAAAAAGAAAGACTTAGTTGGAAGACACAATTGAATCACACAAAAATGCAAGTCGACCCAGGGAAAGATATAATCATAAGAGACACATACCTTGAAACCGGTGGGCAATAGTGATGACGGAGAGTGTCAATCTCCCACAGAGAGCTCCCTGTGGCATGGTAACATTTAACAGATCAACTTGGGCAAGAATAGTGTTTTAAACAAGGAATGGATAACTTCACATTTAGGAAGGCTCATGTCTATACACATGCAAAATACCCCAACAACCAATTTATTTATAAGAGTAAAACAAAGACACTGAAATTGCAGGTCCAAAAGACATAACTTGCACCTAAAATTACACTATTTTAAGGAACAGCCCAATAAACAAGAGTTGGAATGCCCCAGAAAACTACATTTTTTCCAACACCAATGCAAAGGTCATGTAGCTAAGACAGGTGAAGCCAGCCCTTAGGGCCCTTCCTCTTTCCACCCAAAGAAGGAAGACATATTGTCAGCCAAAAAAAAGTAATAATAACAAGAAAAAAGAATACAATTATCAATTCGAGCTGACTTGGACTTTGAATAGCCTTTTAAATAATTAGAAAGGAAAACAGACGGAGATGGCAAAATGCTTGGCACTACTTTAGATGAATGACTGAACTTTGCAGTTATAAGGTCTTGGAAATTTCCTATGACCTTTTAACTCATGTAGAAAGAAACAAGAAGAGATAAATACAAGAAAATTACTCATTGCGTTAGTCTTCATAGGATCGGTCTGCTTGTCATCAAAAACATCAATGCCAGGCTTGGTGCTTGACATTTCTCTGCTGGTACTGGAGTCCTTAGTGCCATCATCTGTACCACTATCTGCTCCTGTAATGTCTTTAGTCTCATCACCACCATCCTCCTACAAAGAATTTTTACTCAAATATATGCTTATGATCTTACTGTGACATTTTCCAGAAATATTTTGCACTTATGTTGAAAGCATTCATACAACAAGGATAACTACTTTTCAATCCCAAACTAGTTGGAGTTAGCTATATAAGTAGTGTACATCTATTCTGCTCCATTTAGATCTGTTTCACTCCACTACTCTATAATTTGTCTGTTACAACAAACTAGGGATTCCCTGAGTCTTTAACTTATCCCTTCACTGTCCCACATAAAAACAACTCTCTGCCCCACATAGACACAACATCTCCAAGAATGACTTCAGTGGAAATATAGGGCAAGACTCCATAGTCTTACCTGGTGCACCAAGCAATTTATTGAAGGATGCCTCCTCAAGAGATTATGGATTAAAGCAACAATGACTAATGCTCCGGAAGGAGGGACAGCGAGTGAAAGCCGGCTGAGTTTTTTACAAAAAGCAGCCGCCAAATATGCAGGAAGGAGCGGTGATTTCAGGCACGAATCAAGAAGCTGCAAGTGACATTCTGCAGTTAGTACATCAACATAATTACTAAATATACTAATATTGCAACATATTGAAAAAGATATTTCCATGAAAGACAAGATAGCAAATTAATTTATAAGTAAACCATGTTGTATTGATAGCTTCTAAATATTTCATTGCTCAGGAATCAGCTGAGTTCCCAATGAGCAATACACGAAACATCACATAGTTCAGATATCCTTTTTTTCTGCTTGGTAACATCCGTTAAAATGTGCATACTTGCATACAGATCCAATGATGGAACTAAGAAATTTATGGACCTGAAAGAGCAGTCATCAACTTTCTAACTACAGAGATGATAGTAACCAACTAAAAACCCATATGCAGAAAATGTAGCATACGCAAAAATTTCCAAGAGAGATTGTAGCTGCTTGCATTTGAAAGTGGCACTCATCCGAAAAAACAACACATACAAGCAGACAGTAATTCACACATTCCTTGGAAGTATACAAGAAAAGATACACTTATTTCGTCTGGAGATACTTACTCTTAGGTTTGAAATTCATGTTACCTATGGGATTATATAGCACTCAGAACTCAAAGAAAAACCTTATAAGCACAAATTATAATCCCCACAAAAGAGATCTGCTAGTCTGATAGTCCAAATGGTAACCAATACCAAAAGAGGAACATAAAGTTTTAGCTATTACCTGAAAGAACTTAGCTCTATGTTTTGCCATAAAAATAGAAGGTTCCAATAGAGCATAAAGCTTGTCATAGAAATTGGGGTATTCAAGACCATGTTGTGTCATGAGAACAAACAAGCTGCTAAGAGCCATCACACTGACTACCCCACCAATATCATATGACCGTGTTAAGAAATCACTGCATATGTAAAAGTACCAGTCACTCAACAAAAATTACCAAGTCAGAAAAAATAGAATGAACAAGAAACAAGAAAAGAACAACACATTACCACAACATGAGAGGATTAGAAAGATAAGGAATCACAACTTGATGAAGGTTAACCAGAACCTGAGATAAGCAAAAGAAAAAATGTTAGAGAATGATATCGTCATAACAATCCTGTTTCAGGAGGCAACAGAAGAACTTTATCACGATCAAAGCTTGCTTTGGAGAAACCAAGAATTAATAATCTTTCC
Organism: Petunia axillaris subsp. axillaris; assembly: GCA_029990575.1. Classification (NCBI taxonomy): domain Eukaryota; kingdom Viridiplantae; phylum Streptophyta; class Magnoliopsida; order Solanales; family Solanaceae; genus Petunia; species Petunia axillaris. The sequence continues at coordinate 164,452,441 of JARKNS010000003.1, forward strand.
AACTACAGATTAGGTAAACTGTACCATCAACGAAATTTACTCACGCGACTAGGAAAAATTCAACAGAACATTCAGCTTATCAGCCCTCTTGCCAAACGAGTACAGAATAATGCAGATTATAATACCACTTCAAACCAAATCCTTTAGAGGATCTACAGCAAAATCATATTAAAGATTAAATTTCAGAATTCTGCACACAACAACAACTAAGCCTCAACCCCAAACAAATTTGGGTCGGCTTTATGAATTTTGTGCGGCCCAATGACTAAAATAAATCATGAAAAACGCAATTTTATAGAGGGACTATTCCCATAGGGGCGAATATCTATTTCTTCACATAACAAGCTCTGCACTATAAACTTAAATGGTCGAATCAAAATCAAGTGTATTATGACAGCATCACTCACCGTAACTTGAATCAAGAGATACTGGATAAGAAGAGAAGAGAAAGAGCAAAGATCATGGAAGTACGTAGACAATACAAGCACCAAGACTTTCGAATGAATGAAATGGATTTCCAGTCATGAGCTGTCATTTACCTCTTTGTAAACATCAACAGAAAGTGGTAGTCTAAGGAATGATATCCAGGCTTTAGTAAATTTCAGTTTCATCTTCTTCGCGATGTTGGTTGGAGATAAAACCTGAAGATTACAAAGTCCTTAAAATATTAGCTTGCATGAAAACCCAACGAATCAGTAAATGTCCAACATCCCAACAATGTGAGGTTCACAGTGGAAAAGGTCCTTTTCTCATTTCAATATCACAAGATTTTTCACTAGATACCTTCGTATTAGCGGGTTCTTCCTTGAGCTGCTTCCTGGTACTTCCTTTTTCATTTTCTTTCCCAGTAAATATACCTAAATCCATGTACATGTAAGATCACAGCAAACAGAAGGAATGAGAAAAAATTATTAAGGTAGTATAGGAACATAAGAAGAAATTGAATCACAATATTAACAAAAACAAAATATGTGACGATAAATCGTGATATTTGCTAGGACAAATTCTTCTACATAATAAAAGAAACAAAAGTCAAATAGAGTTGAAGCTCTATGTCAGAATCCAACAATTGGTTAAGTGAACTTACCTACAGCATTCCACATATCATGCTCTGACTTTTCATCTGTAGCTTCGAGAGGAGGGATTCGCGATAGTAGAAGATATAACTTGTGAACGGAGAGGTCCAAGCTTTAGAAAGAAAGAAAAAAAAGACATTCTAAAAGATGAGAAACTTGAGTGCGATGTTTTGATGCAAATAAACTTAACTTCCACAATAATAACTAAAAGGAAGAATTGCTTCTATGAGTCGAAAAGAGATGTTGCATACAGAGCCTAAAGAAAAAACCGTCACATATACTTGAAAAATTAACTAAGTAACATGCTGCAATAAAAACATTTCAATGAGAAGGATTAAAATGGATCTAACAAAGTGATAAAGCACAGTGTAAAGAGCCCAAAAACAAAACAAGGCAATAAGGTGGACAAAGCATCCCGCGTTCATGAACGGTCTGGGAAAGGGCCGCACACTGCGTTCACACAGGGTCTGGGGAAGGGCCACAGCCCAAAGAGTGTGATGTACGCAGCCTACCCCAAACTTAAAAAGAGAAAAAAAGAAAAAAAATTGAACGACTTATTAGGAACGGAAAAGGCCAAGTGAGAAGAAAATGCAGCTGAAGTTGGCATCTAAAAATCAGATCAGGATATAAAAGGTGAAATAATACTGTTTTGAGAACCATCATGCAGATAAACTTGGATCACAATTGACATGCAAACATGAGTTAGCCAAATCTTTGTTAGAGTTAGATCAATTTTTCTCTAGCATCCTAGCTATATCCATATTCAGTTTAGGGGTGCCTCTTTAAAATTAAAGAAAGATGCAACAAAATTCTAAGCTTATCCATCTGAACAAATGAAATGATCAAAGAACACAGTTTCTGGATGAATAAATCAATCTGACGTATCAAAAGTAGGTGACGTAATATTGTAATGAAACAGTATTAGTTGGCTTGGCATTTTGTGACTCAATTTGCTATCATAGTTGATCTATGCCATAGAAACAATCAGCATCAAAAAATTAAAAAGAAAATTTGCTAAGAAGGCTAATTATGTAAGAATTTTGTATTGTCCAGTTGATAGAAAAATGTACTGTCCACTTGACAAAAACACTGTATTGTCCATTAAGTAATTCCTCAATGAAAGTAATAAGTATCACTCAGATAAGTTAGACCAACCTTGATTTTGGCTGGTTCACATCGATGGTATCTAGTTTCTCCCCTTTATTGTCTGAAGGTGGAAACATCAAATAAGCATGAAAACAAGTGCAAGAAATGCAAAAGAAAAAAAGATAGAATATTAATATGGAATAAGGAAGGTAGTGATACCAGAGATATCTTTGGCTTCTATGGTTCGGGAAAGCTTTTCCAAGCTAATATAAGTAAAATATCTGATCAAAGAAAACACCGGATCAGACAAACGTGTAAAAAAGTATATGTGCTTATCGTAATGCTAACTTGATTACCACATGAATGCAACCAATAGAATCAAGGGAGCCAAGAGAATAAATTATATAACGTTTAATTAAATGTCTCAGCATACAAGAGACACGTTATAGCCATGCTAAAAGTAGAATTAAGAAAATCCCCTACTTCCAATCTCCTTAAATATCTCCTACTTGGACCCTAACACCCCCCCCCCCCACCAAGACAAAGTAAGATTAACTAGTATTGAGAACATTGTCGTCACACCTGATATCAATGTACTTAAAATACTTTGACTCTAGCAAATCCAGCAAAATATCATCGACCTCAAGAGAAGAATGAACCTGCAACAAGCAAAACAACCAAACGATCCTCAATTGAATTCCTAATAATAACAGGACCGATGCAATAAATCAAAGAGGTGGCACACTATATAACTTACAATGCTATGAAGAAGCCTGTGGTAAATAGCAGAGTGAAACTTTCCACCATTGCCAACTTTCACAAACTCCATCAATGCGTCCAACACAACTTCCTAATCATTCAAAACAAAGTTAACACACACATTACATACAACAAGTACACCACAATCCCAAACAAGTCCGCTATATAAATACTCACTGACTATCTTACTTCAGTTAAACTCATCTCACTGACTATCTTACTTCAGTTAAACTCATCACATGAGACAATTTTAAACAAAAAAAAAAAATTACTCCCTCAATCCGAATTTATGTGACGCACTTTCTTTGTTAGTCCGTCCCTAAAAGAATGACAGTACAACACATTTCTATATTTAGTCACAATTCAACTTCAAATTTCTCATTGTACCCTTAACGAGATAATTTCTACAGTCCACAAATTTCAATAACTTTGTTTCTTAAATTTCGTGCTCAGTCAAACAGTTTCACATAAATTAGGACAGGGAATAATAACTCAGGACTTTAAATTTCTCATTTTACCCTAAACGAGCAAATTTCTAACCACAAAAATTTGAATTTCTTATTACAGTTCACAAATTTCCACATAAATTAGGACAGGGAATGAAGTTTACTTCTTAAACTTCGAGCACAGTCAAATAGTTTCACATAAATTGGTACAAAAGGAATAAAAACGGTTCCTTAGTCGCAATGCACCATCGGATAGTTCACAAATAACAATATCAAGGAGGGATTGAACAAAGTCATCAAACTTGGACCAGGCTCAAGTTCGATAAATAAACTCAACTTCTTATTTTATCCTTAACGACATAATTTCTAACCACAAAAATTTTAATTTCTTATTAGTCCACAAGTTTCGAGCACAGTCACACACAGAGAGGGAATAATAAATGTTCCTTACTCGCAATGCATCATCGGATTGTTGACAAATAACAATATCAAGGAGGGACTGAACGAAGTCATCAAACTTAGACCGGACCCAGGTACGATAAATAAACTCGGGATCGCCTTGCGAGTCAGACGAGGAGACGGACGAAGAAGGGAGTTGAGGAAGTAACGGAGTGAAAAATGATTGAAGAGAAAGTAAAGATTCTAGAACATACTGTGGGCGAGTAGTAGGTGTAATAAAGGAAAGGAGTAATGGAAGGTTGTTTATGTGTGCTCTTGATGAAAGTAGTTGATTACCTAGGGTTTTCAGGTCTGATAATAAATATTTATCCGATTTTTTCTTCTGTTTTTTAGCTGAAGCCATGGGTTTGATACTTTGATTTTTGATTCTAAGTTGTTGAATGTGAAATTGGAGCTGTGAGAACCAAACACAGTAACAGAAATTGAACTGGAAAGTAGAAACAAGCGCGGTTTGATTCAAAGGTGAGGAGAAAGGAATTGGAAGTTTGAAGGAGGAGGGTTTAGCTAGTGGGTTTAAGGAACAAGGGTTGTTGGGCTTCACAAAAGCTTGGTGCTACCTTTTTGTCCCCACTTAAAAATATTTTGATAAAATAGCCTATATTTCATTCAGAGACAATATTTCAAGTTATGAATCCACAAATACTGCCTCTTTACAAATATCAAAAGGTAAGTATTATCTGCGAGAATATGAGAAGAGATTGAAGAAGCAAGTGCTGTCCAGACAACACTTCAAGTTATCTAGGAGAATGTGGTAAGAGATTAAAGAGCAAGTGTTACATATGCGGGAGGAGAGGGGTCAAAGTTAATTGTTTCCAAGTAGGTAGAACTTGCTAGAAAGGGAGGACAAGATGCGGGGGTCATTATAAGATTTTATAGGAGTATTTCCGTTCGAAATTTATTAATTAATCTTAGTGGAGATCATTCTTGCAAAATCACTATTAACATTGTCAAAAAGGCCGACCACTGCCTATGGTGGGCTAGTTTGCAAAAATATGGCACAGGAAGCAATGATTTGCCTTTTTGCCCGCACTAACAGATGGTTTGCAAAAATGCCTCCGTTAAGGTTTAATGAAAAAATTCGGACGGAAATACTCCTGTCAAGTTTTTAGGTCGGAGCCAAAACTTGCCTTTATATTTCTCCGCTTTTCAACACTTATCCCTTCAAGTATTGTCAAAAGGCAATACTTGCCGCACTTGGCCGTAAGTCTTGGCAAAAGGCAAGACTTGCCTTTGACCCCTGCTCGATTTGCCAACACTTGTCGTTCAAGTGTTGGCAAAAGGCAACACTTGCCGCACTTCGTCGTAAGTCTTGGCAAACTTCCAATCTTCCCTGCATTCTCGCCATATAACTTGAAGTATTGGCAAAACAACACTTTCTCTTGAAGTATAGCCAATTGTCAAGACTTACAAAATTTTTGCCTTGAAGTCTTGGCTCCGGACTAAATAAGGATATTTTGCCAAAACATTCCTTAGCGGGAGCAATTTTGAAAAACTATTCCTTAGGGAGGGTATGCATTTAAATTTTTTGCTTACGGTATCATATTTTTGCAATTTACCTCATTCCTTTCTTCCGATAATTTTGGAAAATAGCCACCTTTTAGAGACACTTGCAAAGCTTTAGAAGAATAGCAAGAATTCAAGACAAGATATTAGAGTTTGAAGTGAAAAAACAAATCATGAATTTTGAAGTGAGAATTCTACTAGTATTCTTTCTGAAATTCAAAATCTTTCAATTCAAATTTTAATATTATGTCCTGAAATTTTAAACAAAATTCTAACTTTGATTCACAAAGGATATTCATATTGAACTTTGCAACGCAGGACATTTGTCAATTAATACTAAGAAAATGGCTATCAACTCAAACATCACTTTGTTTGGGTTGAACTTCACAAAGAGCCTATTTTAGACGTGTCAATTAGGATGTACCTAGTTTTTAAAAATTACTTAGTTTTAGCGGTTAGATTGAACTTCAGACCTGGGACTCGTTTAGCCTAACTTCAAACCTGAAGATCAGAATTTCAAGTTTCAACCTCAAAGTTTGACGTTAAGCATAGGCAGCTTCCAACTTCAAGGCTTGAAGTTCAACATAACTGATAAAAACTAAATAGTCCTTAAAAATGGTTGGAATCTAAATAATACACCTAAAATAGGCTAAACAAAATTTTACCTTCCTTTCTCATCCAGCCCGTGACAAAGAAAGGATTGGTCTAGGATTGTTCAAAACCAAATAGAAACTGATAACCAAACCGCAAATTCGATTTATTGGCTTATTGGTATTGAGTTATCGGATTAACGGTTGGTTAGTCGTTTGGAGTTTTATAGTTAACAGTTTAACTGCGCGGGGAATGGTTTGCCTTATTTCTTTATTAGTTTACCCCGTTAATCTGTTAAGAATTATTAAATTATTTTATATTTTATATTTTATATTTTTTTACCTTTCATTCACCATTGCAAGTTACGTATGCTTTTGTAATTGCAAATTACAACATGCTAGCATTATGCAAAGTTGGCATTTTAAAAATTTGATAACCGATAGACCGAACCGATAAGGACACATCTCCAACCGAACCGGTCGATAAGCACCGTTAGATTGGGCCAAGTCCTATTTCAATATGCTCTAACTTCCTTTTTGTTTCTCAAATTATAGTAGCATAGCATGATTTACATCTTGTTATAGTTAAATTCATTATTCATGTGAAAACTAATTTTATCGTACTAGCATAGATATTAAGATCAGATTGTATACATTTCTTTCTGTTCACCTGTAAATTAATTTGATGTCGAAAATGAGTTGTACTTCAGTGATTATATGTTGCTATTTTGCGTGAAAACGTTCAATATGAACTATTTCGTGCTCACAGCAATCGCCTCCGCTTGAGGATCTGACCAATTGGGCAATCGTCTCTGGTCCAGGCCACCACTCCGAGTATCATGTTATAGACCAAATAGGATAGCCCAACTCAAAAGACTAGTCTAGTAGGTGGGAGAGCTCATTTATGTATATACACCCATTAACATTTCTCTTTTTAATCAATGTGGGAGAAGTGCTCACAACAGTTTACTTCTTTCATTGAATTATCACATTTTTCTTTTGTGGATATATTATATTATTCTGTATTGTTCTTGATAATGCTGATCTTTATATTCTGAATTTTTCAAGCAATGCGTTTCACCTTTTTTGTTACTTTTGAGAAAAAATTACGTATTTTTTTTAACCAGTTACTATCTATAGTATTTGTTTACAACCAATGGATATATTGAGATAAATAAGACCGTTTCGAGCATAGTCAAACAGTTTCATATAAATTGCGACAGAGGGAATAATAATTATACTTTACTCGCAGTGTATCAGACTGTTCACAAATAACAATATCAAGTAGGGATTGAACGAAGTCATCAAACTTAGACCGGACCCAGGTATGATAAATAAACTCGGGATCGCCTTTGAGTCGGATGAGGAGAAGAACGAAGAAGGGAGTTGAGGAAGTAATGGAGTGAAAAATGATTGAAGAGAAAGAAAGATTCTAGAACATACTGGGGATGGGTTTTAGGTGTAATAAATGAAAGGAGTAATGGAAGGTTGTTAACATGAGCTCTTGATGCACAGGGGTGGCTCAACAACATGAGAGGTCTAAAGCCAAATTTAATATGATATCATAATTTTTTTAATAACATTCATAAACATTTTAATTCAAACTTTATTTTTCCTAATTCTTTAGCAATACAATTTTTAATTAATATTTTTAAATTTATTTTTAATGTGGATAAATAGACACAACCATGATATTGGTAATGTGAAAATATTCTTTTCAAGATTTTTAAAGGTTTTATTCCTTTTTTAAAAAAAGTCTAAATTTTTCATGAAAAAATTGTCTAATATTTTTGAACTCTAAATTAAACTCATATGTGTTAATAAGATTTTTCACAGCAAAATCAATGTAGTGTATTGAAATAAATGACTAGCATATTTTTCATTTCAAAAAACCTTATTAGTATAAATAAAACAAACAAACAACAACGTGCCCAGTATAATCCTGCATGTAGGGTATTAGTATAAATAAACTATAGTAAAATTTTGGGGGCCTTAATGCTCGGGAGCCTAAAGCGAAAGCTTCAGTGGCTTTACCCTTGAACCACCCATATTGATGAAAAGAGTTGGTTACCTAGGGTTTTCAGGTCTGATAATGAATATTTATCTTATTTTTTCTTCTGTTTTTTTGCCATGGTTACCCTTTTCCAGTTCTGCTTCGTAAATGCAAATTAGTATAGCAAATTTGATTGAAGTCTGTTTTTGGTTTACAATGAAAAAAAATATCAGCAGAGCTATCTCTTTTGATTCAAAGGTGAGGAGTTCGCTGCAGAGGATGGGAATTGGAAGTTTGAAAGAGGAGGGTTTAGCCACTGGGTTTAAGGTGGAAGGCTCTTCCAATTTGGGCTTCATTCCTTTTGTTTCGCTAATTTTGACGAATAGCAACCTTTTAGGGAAAATTTACAAAACTATGACACCATAAGAAGTGGTTTGCCTTATTGATCCCGTTTAAAGTATTTTTGCAAGAATGAATAAATAAATTCCGGATGAAAGTACCCATACAAAATCTTATATTGACGCCCGTATGCCGTCCTCCTTTTCTAGTAAGTGTTGTCTCACCTTATATCTCTTTCCACATTTTCATAAGTGTTGTCTCACCTTATATCTCTTTCCACATTCTCATAGATAATTTCAAGTGCTGTCTTCCCCTCCCTTTCTCGTAAGTGTTGCCTCTTAGGTACCACTTAAAAACACTTGACTTTGGTCTCTTCTTGGCTCTTGCATAGGCAACACTTGTCCTTTTATCTCTTCCTACATTCTCCCCGATAATTTAAAGTGTTGTCTCGGCGATGCTTGCCCTTTATATTCCCCGAAGATGTAGTACTTGTCAATTTATAACTTGAAATGTTGTTTTCGATGCCATTTTGCTAAATAATTTTTAATTGGGACAAAAAGTCATAACCAGTAATATGCGGGAACACCCTATGAAATTTTTGACCGTTTTGCGAAGAATAGCAACCGCAAAGCATTATAAAAGTTCATGCATTTCAAAGTGAGAATTTTAGTTTTTTTTTTCTTCAGAATATTTCAAACTAACAACAACAAAATATTCAATGAAGTTTCACAAGTCAGGTCTAAGGATGGTGAAGTGTGGCAGACCTTACTCCCACCTTGTGAGAGATGGAGAGGCTGTTTCCTATGAATTCTCGGCTAAAGAAATTTGTTTTTTTGAAAATTGATTTTTTTTTTTAAAAAAAAAAGTAAGAGCAACAACTAAGATAAAATATAGGAGAAAGGGAATGTATTGTCGACAAAATAGTGAGGATCACAAAGGTAGAATAAACAACGGTCGTAATAACAAGTAGAGCAATACGTTAATACTAGAATAAATTATCATAATACTACTCGTAAAGAAGCAGATAAGGTACCCTAAAAAATCCTATGTGTCTTGTATGTCCTCGTTCGTAATCCTATCTCTCCCACTATGCCCATACACATATCTAAGCATCCTCATCTCTGCTACCCGCATCTTTTCAACGCGAGTGCTCTTGACTGGCCAACAATCTGCCTCATACAGCATAGCAGGTCGAACAACCATTCTATAAAGCTTACTTTAAGACTTTGTGGCATATTCTTATCACATAGGGCATCAGATGCTAGCCTCTATTTCATTTAACTTGCTCTACGATGTGTTATATCATCGCCAATCTCACAATTTTCTTGATTATTGACCCAAGAAACTTGAAGCTTCCTCTCTTGGGGATGACTTATGTGTCTATCTTCACTTCTACATCTAACTCAGGTAAAGTATCATTACGCTCATACTCCATGTACTCTATTTATGTCCTCAACCTGAAACCTTTGTTCATAGAGTTTCAGTTCTGAAACTTTTTGGAAAAAATAGTAGAGTTCGAAATGACAAAATCATGAATTTCGAAGTGAGAATCATAATATTCTTTTATAAAATTCAAATTTTTTTCAATTTAAACATCAATATTTTATCTTGAATTTTTAGATACAAATCCAAGAAAAAGTTCTAAGGTTGATCAGTGAAGGATATTCCTATTGAACTTTACAAACACATGATATTGGTCAAAGATTAAAAAAAAAATGACGATTTACAAGAATATGATGCTTTTGGCACTCCGTCAAACCCTATAAAAAAAAGTCTTGCAATTTTGTCTCCTATAAGAAAAGCTCCTAACGATCACAAAATATTACTAGCAGCAAAACCTGATGACCTCCAGAAATTTCCCTCTGACAGTCGCAACAAAAATTTTCTAACGGGGCAAAAATTGAGAGACTTTTCTTATGGTGGTTAACTGTAATAGTAGTTATAGATTTGGGCGAAGTGCACCAAAGGCCACTTTTGACAGTGGTCTTTGATTTGAGACAATTTTTTTTATTGGTTTTACATGAGAGGCCACTTTTTGAAACTTCAATTTTTTTAGGTTGAACTTCACACAAGTTCGGCAAAAAATTTCACCGTATGCCCTCCATAAGGAGTGGTTTTACAAAATTACTCGCGCTAAGGAATGTTTTATCAAAATGCCCTTATTTAGTCCGCACGCCAAGACTGCAAGGCAAAAAATTTGTAAGTCTTGGCAATTGCCTATATTTCAAGGGCAAGTGCTGTTTTGCCGATACTTCAAGTTATATGGCGAGAATGCAGGGAAACTGGAAGGGGCAAGTCTTAACAATTGCCAAGACTTACGACGCAGTGCAACAAATGTTGTCTATTGCCAATACTTATCGTGCAAGTATTGGAAAATCGAGCAGGGGTCAAATTGCCAAGACTTACGGCCTAGTGCAGCAAGTATTGCCTATTGCCAATACTTGAAGGGATAAGTGTTGAAAAACGGAAAAATATAACGGGAAGTCTTGGCCCCAGATTTTTTTCATTAAATCTTAACGGGGGCATTTTTGCCAACCATCTCTTAGCCCGGGTAAAAAGGCAAATCATTGCTTCCCGTGTCATATTTTTGCAAATGAGCCCAAGTTCAGCCCACAAGAATTGAAGTTCAATTTCAGCCCACCATAAGGATTGAAGTTCAACTTCAGCCCACCATAAGGATTGAAGTTCAACTTCAGCCCACAAGGGTTGAAGTTTACGCATCTATACATAAAAGTTTAGCCCTTACAGATTGAAGGTGAAACTTCATAATTTAGGCATGAAGTTCAATCCACAACTTCAGCCCACAAAGATTGAAGTTCCAAAAAGTGGCCTCTCATGTAAGACCAATAAAAAAATGGCTTCAAACTAAATACCAGTGATAAAAATGGCCTGTGGGTGAAAATTTTACTATAGATTTGTCCATTTACACAAAAACTTGAAAGAAAGTAGCTACTCGGCCCAAACGTCACCTTTGTTTCTCCTTCCGAAAATTTAACCCAGTGTCCCCAAATTTGATTGGTTTTGAGATTTTGTTCCCCTTTTTACGATTTCAAGTAAATGACGTCCAACTTGACAAATATTGCCTTAATAAGACAACAAGGTAATTTAGTTGGAAAATGGGACGAAGGAGATTAACCACCAAAGTCACTTTGCTTTGGTTGGTCACAATATCCATGTCATCTTTCCAGTAAGTGAGAGTGCAAAAACCAGCAAGAGTTATTTTTGGAGAGAACTACCATAAGGTGAGTGATCTTAATTGTGACCAACCAAAACAAAATAATTTTGGTGGCTAATTTTCTAAAGCTGAGTGAATATTTGAGAAATTTACTACACCCTGCACTAATCAATTATGACAAATTAAATAAGACGAATAAGACATTTTTTACACTTAAACTAGAGCATTATATAGGGATTCTTTACACGAAATTTTTTCTAAGTCACAGACTATTGGAATTGTACTTGTGCTAATCATGTAATATGAAGTATGAACCAGCTTGTGTTGTAAATTTGCAGTGCTGTGCAGCTTACTGGTGGTAAAGTTGCGAGAGCTGTAAATAGTTGTAAACCACTACAGTTCATACTCAATTCATGCCATTGATCACTATGTCTGAGGGACCAGCTACTTATTCTCTTGCCTCTTTTCCCTATAGGAGAATCGAAAATAATGATAATTGGTCATTATATTGTTTACCACACTTCGTCAATTCATCACACCTTGGTAGTTGTAATAACTACTCCCCGTTCTACTTTGTTTGTCATAGTTCGGATTTCGAGAGTCAAACGAGTTTATTTTTTATCATAATTTTTATATATATCTTTTAAATATTTTGAGTTGTAAGTTATTGTCACTTATAGTACTTTTCATGTAGTTTTTAAATATGTAAATTTTATTTTAAAAAAGTTAAAGATTTTATATCGTAATCTACGGTTAAATTTAAAAAGTTTGACTCTTGAAACAGTAATTATGACAAACAAAATGAGACGGAGGAGTAATAAGGTACTACGACTTACGAGTAATAATTTGGGAAAATTACACTTGTGACTTGTCTCCCTCTAATCATTGTTAAAATTAAACTTCTCGTTAGTTATGATTCCAAAATGAAATCCTTGATCTGTATTAACAAATTTAAATATAATATCATCCCTCTCTACTTGAAACCTTAGTGTATCTTATCAATGCATGTGTTGGAATCTCTATGACAAATTTCAAGCAATGCATTTCACCTTTTTTGATACTTTTGAGAAAATTATATGTAATTTTTTTATTTCCTCTTACCGGTTACTATGTACAGTATTGTTTACCATTAATAGATGTAGTGAGATAAAATAAGATGGTGTCATCTTTCAAAACAAGATATATGTTCGACTGTTCAAGTCCTAAGATTACATAAATTTTTACTACGGAAAACGCTTCTAAAATTTACGCAGCACAAATCTGAATTATGCAAGGCTTATCGAACAAGAACATATTCTGTTTCTTGAATCTTGACAAAAGACAGAGAAGAGTGTAGAGGAAGATAATTAGTGTTAATGAGACAAAAAATCTGTTGCTTTATAAGTACTGTATTTTTTGGGGCAAGGAAGAAGCATACATCGGAAGCTTTATTCTGTATCCCATGCCCACTTTTTAGCATTTTGATTGTATATCTCCATTGCATTATTATTTTCTCTTCTCCTTTTACCTTTGGATGAGTCGTACCAAAGAGGGAGAAAAACAAATTAGTTTATGAAAGAAAGTAAAAGATGCTGCTTTATGATAATAAAGATATATAATTATACTCTCTTCCACAGATAGTACGATCATTATTTTGCTAATTCAGTGAAACTAGATACTAAAGTAATTAAGTAACTCATGTAAAACATTAGCTCGTGGACAAATTTCTTGTAAAGCATTAGCTTGTCAATCCAAGAGAAGGGCTTGATGGACAAATTGCATTCAGTCCTTCCCTTGTTTTATGCCAACACACAAAGATAGCTACTGCTAGAACTAGTAATGAGCTGTGATATTTTGCAATTTATTAGCCACAAGAAGATGTTGACCCTTGCAAATTTTGTTAGAAGTACTCTATAAATTTTGGCTTATTATTAGTCCTACGAAGTGGAGCGTTTCAAGTTACAGTAATCCCTCCGGTCCATATTATTTGATTTTTTGACTGTTTTCACACAAACCAAGGACCTTTTAGTATTAATTAAAGATGTCATTTACTAAACTAACCTTTATTTTTTTAAAAAATTTACTGCTAGAAAATTGTGAGAGTTTTATGTGTTTAATTTATTAACAAGGGTAACTTTGGAAAGTCATAACAAATATTATCTTGATTTTTGAAAAAATCAAATATTTTAGACCTAAAAAAAAATACCAAAAAATCATATAAAAATCATATAAAGTGGACCGAAGGGAGTACAGTAATTTTTAACTACTTGACATTGGTTAAGTTAAACCCATAATTTCGTGAACCCAGTAATAGATGATCACTTCAGATGGGTAAATAAATAACTGGTCTGCTAGTAGTCTAGTACTACTACTAAGTTCCATCAATCTGTCAGTTCTTCAATGTCTAAACTGGATAGGCTATTTCCATCCTTCCCATGTGCACATGTATTAGTGATCCCTCCATTCTAATTTATTAACCACTCTTTTCTTTTTATACTATGCCCAATAAAATGTACTAATAGTACTATATTTTTATATTTAAAAATTATTTGATTTTAAATTTTAGTTTTATATTTAATGATAAGCCACATAAACTTTTTGCTAAAAATTATTTTTCTTGGGTAAGTTCTTCTGAGTTACAAGTGTAATCGAGTTCGACTCAATTTTGTTAGTAGAGTACATTAACTTCAAATCCCACATAAGTGTGTATCGTGGATTTTGCACCTTTGAGTTGCATTTTTCTATTATATATGTGCTCTTGGTCGCTTCTCACATAATATAGGGGTAAGGTCTGCGTAGAAGCTATATTTCTCAAGTCTTATTTGTAAGATCACATTAAATATATTATTATATTTATGGTCTTGATCGAATAGAAATGCATAGAGTTACTCAAAACATCTACTATAAACTACTCCATCCGTCCCAAATTGAGTGTCTTACTTTCTTTTTTGGTTTGTCCCAAAATAAGTGGCTCTTTCTATATTTAGTAAGTTGACAATTCAAACATCCAACATGACAGATTTAAAACCACAAATTCAAATGACATTTAGTACATTACACACATCTTTCATTTAGAACCACATAATTGAAAAATCTCTCTATATTTCTTAAATTATATGTCCAGTCAAAGTGAAACACTCAAAGTACTACTACTATGACAAATCACGATTCTTTATATTTCTTTCTTAAATTTCATGCTTAGTTAACCGAACAAGTATTACCAATGAGAGGACAGTCGATTCTGATATTTTACCTTAAAGTAACAATGGAATATGGGAATAGGATTATGTGGTGGTATCCCACAACAATTGCAGCTGTCTCCAGCCCATTTCCCTCCTAAACCAAACACCATAACACCCCTTCTGTCCTCTTTATAAAACTACCCCCAACCTTAACTCTTCCTTAGTCCTCACCATTATCCCCAGTCCACCCCCCCCCCCCCCATATTCTCTCCCATTTTTTCCATTCATATCTTTAACAATGTTCAAAACTATACTGAACTTGTTCCTCTTATCCCTTGTTATTCATTTTGGTTCTAACTATGCATCCCCTACAGTACAAACTCTTGACTTGCATAACCCAAAGCTGCCTCCAAGAACACTATCATCTTCCAAGAAATATGAGGGTTCATCAGACCTAGTTAACCTCCGTTACCATATGGGTCCAGTTCTTTCATCACCTATAAACATCTACCTCATTTGGTATGGTAAATGGGCACCAACCCAACAACTTATTATTAAAGACTTTCTCCTTTCGGTTTCCACTTTTAACCACCGTGCTGCCCCATCGCCTTCTGTAGCCGAATGGTGGAGTACGGTGTCGTTGTACACTGACCAAACAGGAGCTAATATCTCCCGCAATGTACTCATTGCAGGAGAATACTTAGATCATAATTACTCGCAAGGCAAACACCTCACCAGGCTATCCATTCAGGATGTGATAGCTGGTGCAGTAAAATCTAAACCCTTCACTGTTGACCACAAGAAAGGGATCTATTTAGTTTTAACTGACGTAGACGTGACAATGCAAGATTATTGTAGAGCAGTATGTGGGTTCCACTACTTTACTTTCGCATCGAAAGTAGGGTACACATTACCCTACTCTTGGGTAGGCAATTCAGCGACACAGTGTCCTGAAGTTTGTGCCTACCCATTTGCGATACCTGGGTACATGCGCGGAGGTGGGCCAGGTGCATTGAAACCACCAAATGGTGACGTGGGAGTTGATGGTATGATAAGCGTGATCGGACATGAGTTGGCTGAACTATCGTCGAATCCATTAGTGAATGCGTGGTACGCAGGAGAAGACCCCGTGGCGCCCACGGAGATTGGTGATCTATGTGAAGGATTGTATGGGACTGGAGGTGGTGGAGGGTATATTGGACAAGTTATGAAGGATAGAGATGGAAGGAGTTATAATTTGAATGGAAGAAGAGGAAGGAAGTTTTTGGTACAGTGGCTTTGGAGTCCTATTCTCAAAGCTTGTGCTGGTCCCAATGCCTTAGACTAGTGGACACAAGAATCTGTAAATTATTTTAGCTAAACTCATAAAGTTTGAAAATTTGAAAAAATATTGAGTGAAAAAAAGTTGGGTCCAGCACAAAGATAGAGAAAGATGCTCCAATTCATAGTAGTACTAATAATTTTTCTGCATTCTTTCATTTCTTTAGCTGAGACCATATACCAAGAAAGTGAAAAAAGGATCCATGGGTGCAATTACTCACTCGTGATTGCAGCTGGACTACTACTGTAACATTATATTAAATTTTTTGGGTTTTTTTCTCTGGATTTTATTTCCATTAATGGTAATATACAGTTACTTAGATGTAAAAAAAGGATGTTTATTTAAACTTCTTGGAGATACATGCACAACGAGTAAGTTATAAATGATAGAGATTGGTTTTTATGTAGCAATATTTAAGTACAATGTATACTGCATTTTGCTACATGCTACATTGCTACTACGTACGTGCAATTCTTTTCGTTTTTCAAAGTCTATGAAGACGACTGGCAATTGATTATCAATGTGTAAAGTTAAACGAAATGACATTCAGATTCAACATTTCCAAGTCAAGTAGGTAGAAAATGATATCTCTGCAACTTGACTTTGGGTACGAGCACACATTCTATAATAGAAAGGAATAAGGATATACTCCATCTGTTTATGTTTACTTGTCCACTTTCAGCTTTTCACTCCTATAAAAAAAACTTTAAACTTGACAAATATACTCTTATTAATTATACTTAAAAAGTACAAGGTATTCAATTGAGAAGGGATTTTGAAAAGTACAAGATATTTAATATCAAGGGTAAATTAGGAAGAACATAACTAATTTTATCTTGAATTGCTAAAAGTACAAGTAAACTTAGAATTTGATTTTAAAAAATTTGGACGAATAAACATAAACGGATGGAGTAATTAACTAGCTGGATGCAATCTACCAAAAAGTAATCTCAAAAAATTATTAAAAGACACTCAGGTCAAGTCAAAACGATTTAAACACACGAGCATTATTATATGGTAAGATCAGCTTAAATGTGCTATTTTTTCTCCAACAACCTAAATATACTTTTGCCAAAGAAAATACATATATCCTACAATTAATAAAATTTACAAAAGAAGGAAAAAGTAGATGAATTGAAATGACTGAATATAAAGGAGGTCACTCATAGTTGATCTTTTGGCCGCATTTATGTTACCTGCCCTTATTTGTAACGTTGTGAGGAGTTGCCAAAATGTCATTGGTTACAATACTAGTAATTTACTTTCGGCATTAAATTGTGATAGAGACTCGAATGGCGTTCTGTTTCGCTTTCATCTTGTTGGAAGGATCAATTTTATAATTTTACTTGAATCAAATCCAGATAATAACTTAAGGGGTCGTTCGGTTCAATCTCGGGATTAACAATCCCAGCTCCCACCTTTTATTTGGGATTAATAATACTACAATTTAGGCATAAAATTTGTCCTAATATTAGCTAGGAGTACTTAATACCAAACATGGGATAAATATAATCCTGAATTTAATCTCGAAATAAGTAATCCAATCCCTCGTACCGAACGACCCCTAAGCGTGTAGGATTGATAGAAATTAACTAGGGAAGCGTAAACAGCCAATTGGTTTTGTGATTACAAAATTCTTATAGTATAAGAAGATATATATACGATCTTTTAGAATCATCTTTAAGGGCAAATGGCAGTTCGGTGCACAAAATATCTCTCACGTTCACAAGGTTCGAGGAAAGGACCCCACCCAAAAGGGTGTAATGTACGCAATCTAACTAATGCTCATTAGTGACTGTTTTCAAAGCTTGAGCTCATGACCTATAGGTCGCACGAAGACAACTTTACCAGTTGCTCCAAGGCTCCCCTTTCCTCCACTTCAATCATCTTATTTTATAATTTTAAAAAAATATTGGACCATTTCCTCTATCAGAAACAACATCTTCACCTTGATGAGGATAAGGTCTGCGTACATCTCCTCCCTTTACAGACCCCATTTATGAAATTACGCTGAGTATGTTGTTATCGTTGTAATGTTAGACCATTTCCTCGGAAAAGTATGGGTGGAAGCTGGAAAGTATGAGAAGAGAAGAAAAATTGTTTAGTTCATCTCTCCATTGTAGATTATATGTTTTTCACATAGAATGAATTTTTCAAATGTTTTCCCGATGAATCTCAAAAAAAGAGTGTCGAGATATTTTTTATTTATTACATGTAGTAAGATTTTAGAAGAAACTAGTGGATATTTTGAAGGTGGAAGATATTCTTATTAGAAAAGTGCCTCAAAGCACTTCGCATTTAAACCTCTAACCGTACAGTTCTCAAATTTTTCACTCCAAATTAAGCCCCCGTTTGTTTATAGTTTTTGGGAACATTTTTTGGGAATTTTTGGGAGAAAAGCTGTTTGTTTATGCTATTTGAGCAAAACTTCTTCCAAAAACTCCCAAAAACTCAAAAAGTGCTCAAATGCTCTTTTTGAGCCAAAAACTAACATTTACATACAAATTTCATTTTCATAAGAGCTCAAAGGCTCTTTTTGAGCCCAAAAATTTGTTCCCAAAAAATATGTCCAAACACTTTTTCATTTTCATATCAAACTTCACCCAAAAAATATTTTCCAAAATCTATTTGGAAATCTATGTCCAAACGCTTACTAAAAGCAAAGTTGTTATGTTAAGGGCTCCAAAGTGTCCCACCCCTGCAGACCAAAACTATCATATAGTACCATTTTATAGGGGGTCACAACTGGAAAATTATGAATATTATTGATGCACAGCTATGACGATGACCCACACCCTTGCTACTTTAATTATCATTTCACAATACTATCGTCCTTTCATCTTGGAACTAATCCATCCATACATTTATGTTGAAACTAAACTAAATTAACCAATCTTAAACGTGTCCCTTGTTTATTTGGCTTGAGTAACGTGCACAAATATTGTATTTATTGAATATTACTGTTAATTCACAAGGAGGTGGACTTTTAGCATTAGGTGCTTTGGTTCTTTTGGCCGAAGTTCTATATAGGTTTTGATTTTTAGAATTAGCTTTCAAGAAATTGGGAATTTCTTCTATTGCAATGTATTTTTTTTGGTGGCAAATTGCTGACTTACAATAACAACATCAGTGTCTGATAAGCAGTGGTGGACCTAGGTAGGGCCAAGGAGGTCAACTGAATCCCCTTCGCCGGAAAATTGTACTACGTAAATAGGGTGAAAATGAATACTGTTGAACCCCCTTGACACAAGGAAATTTTGTAGTATAGTGGTAAAGGGGGTTCAAAAAGTGTTATAGGTCCCAAGTTTAAATTCCAAGTGTAACATTCTAATATGTTTTGAACCCTTTTCATAAATTTCTAAGTCCGCCCCTGCTAGTTGTTTAGTTTCTTATGTATAGGGTAACTAAAAAAAGGTTTTGTTACTTATCTTCTTCAAAATATGAAAATCAGATAAGGAGTTGAGGACAATTGTGAGTAGAATGATCTTTTTAACCTATGCATGAGGAGCCAATGGGAATGAGCTGGAGTAGTTGGACCACTTATGACAGTTAATTAGTGATCATGTCTACAATCCAATTCTAGGTCTTGGCCCTGGCAATTGTCATGCAAGAAAAAGACGTCCCAACACTTGGTTGGAACGAGTAGCATTCGTTTGCCGATTAAAATTTCTCACGGCTAAAAACAAAAGTCTTTGTTTGAATTAGGACAACAATTGTTCCACAAATAACCCAATCAGTGTGGCTTTTGTAATCACCAGAATTTGGGACGTAACATTTTGTCGTTTTAACCAATTGTTGCTTTGAAATTACCCACTCCTGTCACTAGAGGTGTTCACGGTTTGGTTAAAAATCAATCCAAACTGAAAACCAAATCAAACCGACTAAAATAACCGATACGTTCTTGGAAATGATTTGGTTTGGTTTTCAAATTTTAAAAACCGATATTATTTGATTTGGTTTGGTTTTCATGAAAAATAACCGAAGAAATAACCAAACCGAACCGACAAATTATATATATTAATATAATATTTTTATAATATAATTTAAGTGTTTTATATATTTTTCAACAAATTTTGTAGTAGGTAAAATGTTATTAGATTTTATTAAGTCCATTTTAACAAGAAACCAACTCATTTAGTCAAAGGAGTGGCTAACTTTTAAGTTTATTTTAAAAAAAAACCAACTCATTTAGTCCAAGGAGTTCAATTCATTCAATAAACTTATAGTTATATTAAATTCGGTAAAAAATCGGACTCACAGACACACAGACGCACCGATAAAGTTTAAAGGCAAAACAAATTCTAATTTTGACATCTTCTTTTCAGTAACCATTGCATATTCAACTTGATATATGAGTCATGACATATTGAAAGCAGAAACATCGTGTAAATATAAGTTTGCTTTAATTCTTTCTTTTGTTCTAAATATTTATTTTCAATTGCCACAGGATTTGCTGTAGTGGCAAGAGTGCAATATTTTAGATGTATTTAAGTTAGAATTTCAAGTTGCTCAAAATACTATAAGAGTAAGAGCATACTTGTAGTTGTCTTTATCATTCGTTTTAAGGAAAAATTCTCTTTATCATTTATTTTTTTAAGAAAAGTTATTTTTATCATCTTATTATCTTCATTGTTATTTTGTTTTTCAAAACTCGATAAAACCAAACCAAACTGACAATAACCAAACCGATGGATATAACTTTTATTTGGTTTGGTTTTGTTTTAAGAATTGAAAAATCGATTATATTGGTTTGGTTATGGTTTTAATCAAAAACCAACCAAACCAAACCGTGAATACCCCTACCCGTCACCATTGTTGGCTGTTGTTACGTTATGATCCATCAATATCCAGCCTTTAAGTAGTAACTTTAGCTCATATAGGTGCACACATTTAGGCGTGGGGGAGCAACACAAGCATCGTGTTGTAGACAAATTAAAACAGCCTAAATAGATGGTGAAACTCCAGTAGATGAAAGCATCATTAGATTACACTCTAATCCGATTGGTTGCATGGAACAAGTGGAACCCCGTGTATTAATCAGCAAAGAACCACTTTGTAAGGATAAATACTTTTGAGCGACAGATAGTGATGCATATCGTGAATGAAACCCCATCAGCAAGTGAAATAATTTGGATTTAGCTTATGTTTGTATGGCAATTCAACCATGAATTTCAGTACGATGATAGTGATACCACTATAATACAGTATGTGATTTCTAGCTAGGGGCTCCCTTTTAGAATAGTCAGAATCCTATAAGCAAAAAAGGCTATTTTCATTTAAAGTGAGAGGACTTTACTTCCAAATTGCGACTCATGATCCTAGGACCTTTGCCTGCTCTGATACCAAGATAAATTTACAATTGAGTATCATTGGACTTGAGTCTAACTCCATCCGAAAAGCTAAGAGCAAATGAAGAAGGATTATTGCCCAAACTTTATAAATGACTTTTTTGTCCTGAACATTCATTCAACACAAATACAATTAGTTATTCAATGCTAATGAATTAGTTTGAATTATTAAATACAAAATTCAAAAAAATAAGTCTCGAAATTGAGATGCTCTTGAATGTAACCCTAACCTAATGAGGAGAAATAAAGTTACTTTTCTAATAAAAATCCTCTTAGCATAACCTAGAAACCGGTGAGTTGCAACCATTTCTGGCCACAAGGTGGGAAAGGATGGTTCGGATGCGCATTTCTTTTTAAACGATAGATATTTTAAGTCACACGTCAAACAATATTAGGAAGTTAATTATTCTAATTCTCCAAAATGAAAACACATTGACCCTCGTTAATTTAATTTTAGAAATTTCAAGTAGATTGATAACCAATTCAGGCAAAGCGTAAAATAATTTTGATACGATGGGTACATAAGATGGAGTATCGTAACTTAATGATAATGTATTTTCTTATCCTTTTTTTTCATTTGTTCCAAAATCTTCAAATCATTTGTTGGAGAGATAAAACAAATAAAGTGTACTTTCAAAATGAGATGGTCACATATTCTAACATAGTATCATATCAAGCAAAGTTCATGAGTTCAAATCTCATCACCACTCATTATTGAAAGTATTAGAGTACATTGTAACTGATTACATTTTTCTTCTTCTCCCCTTTTCCCAATAGATCAATAGTATTCTCATTCACAAAAACCTTCTTCAACCAACCCGTTAACACAGAAAATACATTTTTATCAAGAAATTCAAACTTGAAGCTTGAGAAGGCAGTTTGCGATAGCAAGATATTCCTTACTAGAAGAAATCGTAGGAAATTATTTTCTTCACCACTTTTATCTAATCATATAACCGCTTATTTATAAAATCAGCTATATAAAATCGGCTCTACCACCTAAAATAAGCACTTGCACTCTAAAGCAACTCTATTCATGTTTTTGTGCAAAATAATAGATATGTCATCACCTAAAATAAGCACTTGCACTCTAAAGCAACTCTATTCATGTTTTTGTGCAAAATAATAGATATGTCATCGTTGTTACATTTTTAACCTTCATAAAAAAAGTTATAATTTTAGCCCCGTCAGAAAAAGCTGGTGGTGTCCGCTAGAGATGAACCTTTGGCGATTTCCAGGTCCTTCAAATAGAAAGATTAGATGATCGCCACAAACTTTCATATAGGAGCCAAATTTTTGTAAGTATTTTTTTTACATCGGCCAAATCTATGATGGGACGTCGGAAGTATCCTATTTCTGTAAATGTCAATCAATTCAAACGGGCTCGTAATCGAATTCGTAGCGACAGTTTTGGTAAAAATTTCGCCCAGAGGCCACTTTTGCCACTGGTATTTAGTTTAAAATCACTTTTTTTATTGGTTTTATATGAGAGGTCACTTTTTGGAACTTCAATCTTTGTGGGCTGAAGTTCAAACCCTGTGGGTTGAACTTCATGCTTAAGTTAAGTTATGAAGTTCAACTTCAATTCGTAAGAGTTGAACTTCTAGGCATAGATGCCGTAAACTTCAACCCTTGTGGGCCGAAGTTTGAACTTCAATCCTTGTAGTGAGCTGAAGTTAAACTTCAACCCTTCTGGGCTGAACTTGTGTGAAGTTCAACAAAAAAAGATTGAAGTTCCAAAAAGTGGCCTCTCATACAAAATCAATAAAAAAAGTGGCCTCAAATCAAAGACCACTGACAAAAGTGTCCTATGCACTTTCCCCAGTTTTGGGGTGATATATAGAAATAGGACACTTCTGGTGACTCATCGCAAATTTAGCTCCAATAAGAAATTTTTTATAAAATTAGCCACCAAACGAACGTTCCTAGCTATTACCAGATTTTTCTAGATAGCAACAAATTTACCTGATAGGAACTTACTTCTTGCGACGCCAGCAAATTTACATGATGGGGGCCTTTTTTGTTAAGAGTTTTCTTACGGGGTTCAAAATTGTGGAGAAGTTTCTAATTTGCGCAAGAACTTGCGTATTTTTAGGGTGAAGTGCACAAATTACCAGATTTTGACGTGCTATTACATTTCAGCCACTTATAGGCGCACTTTTGTAGAAGCTGGTCGCTTTGCCTTTCTTCGGACCATTGGAGTTGAAGTTCAATAGATACTTCAGGCTCTTTTGGTATAAAATTGAAATCTGTTATTTCTTTCTTATTTGCTTAACTTCAAATCAAAGGTTTGAATTTGATTTGAAATTGAGCCTAACTTTACACTTTTGGTCTGAACTAACTCATTTTAAGATCTAAGGTAAGTTGATTAAACTTCAAACCATGCGTTGAAGTTGAATACATAACTTTAAGGGCAATTTACAAAACTATACAATCTAACACTCTTTCTTACACTAAAATGTCAATATTATCTCATTTTCAAAATATAGCAACATTTTTTTTTAAAACATAGCAAAATACATATAAAAGGGTGATAAAACTCTAGATCCACCTCCAACCACCCCCCAACCGCCACCCACCATAACTGCCGCTGCCGCTACCGCCGGAATTTTTATTTTTAATTTTTGTGTAGATCTGTGTGTATTTTCACTGTATGGACAGTGTATGGACAATTATATATTGTTCATACAGTGAAAATACAGTAGATACACACACATACGGTTATTGTATATTTGTATATTCTCTGTATGGCTACTGTATGCACAGTGTATGTGTGTTCATTCACCAGACATACATACCATATACAAATCGATAACCAAAGTACGTGTTGTATATTTATTGTATGACAAGTGTATATTCATTGTATGTTCGGTGTACATTCACTTATATACAGTGCATACATCGTGCATACAATGAGAATACACACGTAATACATTCCATACAACCAACAAACACTGCAACCACCGTGGTTCCGCCATGTCCCACCGAAAAATTCAAAAAAAAAAAAAAAAACTAAGCAGTCGTGCCATCGGGTCTCACCGGACCAGCAACCATACACTCCATATACACATGTTTCAGATCTGGAAACCAGCCACCATAACTTGCAGTCACCGGGAAAAAAAAAAAGAAATCACATAGTTCTGGCGATGCGCAGATCCACAGCGCCGTCGCCGGAGGAAACAAAACAGTGGAGGGCTTCGTCAACGTCATGGAGCTCCGACAAAGCACTTGCGGGAGCTCCGCTGCACATAACCAAAAAAAATGGAAAACACGGCTGGGCTGTGGGGAAACGACGACGGGGGGATGGGGAAGAGACAGAAACCATCGGTGAGGGTGTGGTGGCAGAGAACGGCGCCGAAAAATTAGTGGGTTGGGGGGAGGGGGAGAGAGAAAAGAGTGAGAAGAGAGAAAGAGATTTAGGGTTTCTTGTGACATGTTTGGTAGCATTTTCTGAAAATGTTGCTACGTTTGGTAAAGTGACAAAATGTTGATATGTTTTTAAAAAAAGTGTCCTAAAATGACACTGAGTGTAATTTAGCCAACTTTAATTGTGATATTTTGAAAGTGAGTGACTACCCTTGCAAATAGTTTTTTAAAAGCTGCCATTAAAAACAAAATGAAATAGGTAAAATAGGATGTCCAGCGAAATTTTTAGCGAATTTTTATTAAATGAAAAATAAAGATTTTCCTAAATTGATCATACAAGAAGTACAATATCATATGCACAAGAAACAATCCAAACAAAATCATGTACACAAACACCAAAATACATTCCACCAAAATACATTCCACTCTTCCCAGATAAAAGAGCACTAAGTTTACAGTTAGATATTAATTTCAAGTTTAAGAATAATGACACTGAATCTTCGTCAAAAACATACAGGTAAGTAACTTACTATTTTCATCAATTTAATTACAAACAAATACATACATAACACATGGTTTTTACAATTACCATTTACTTGATTCATTAATTAATTTATACTTTAGCCGAGGGTCTATCGGAAACAGTCTCTCCACCTTGGTGGGGTATGGTCCCGGACCCTACTGGTGATATAATACTGGTTATGTTCTCGTTGTTGTTGTTGTTGTTGTATTAATTAATTTCTACAATTTGTTACAGAATGCATTACAAGAATGTTGAATCTAAACCAACCAGTGAATACTGGCAACACAGCAAACGAGGAAGTATACAAGATTTTAATTTACGATCGATTTTGTCAAGACATTTTATCACCTTTAATTCATGTTAAAGATCTACGTAAACATGGTGTTACATTGTACTTCCTCATTGATAAGGATCGTAAACCTGTTCATGATGTTCCTGCTGTTTATTTTGTTCAACCTACTCGAAACAATGTCCAGCGTATCGTTTCTGATGCCTCGAATTCGCTTTATGATTCGTTTCATTTGAATTTCTCCTCGTCGATTCCTAGACCTTTGCTCGAAGATCTTGCTTCAGGTATGGATTTGATTTCATGTCTGCTTACTTTATCTTAGATTTGAATTGCTTATTTACCATGCAATGTATGTTTTCTTGGCTGAATCTGGTAGCTTTTGCTTGAACTCTATATATCTGGTGAACCCAGTAACTCAAATGGTTAGTGGGCATTGACATCCCGAACCCATAAAGTTCAAATCTTGATCCGCCTTTGTAGCTATAGGTGTTGGCAAGAGTGGTTGTTCGAACAATTATAGTATTGTGTACAAGGGTTGATATTTACGAGTCACAATGTCCAGCGTATCATTTCTGATGCTTTGAATTTGCTTTATGATTCATTTCATTTGAATTTCTCCTCGTCGATTCCTAGACCTTTGCTCAAAGATTGCACTTCAGGTTCGTATTTTATTTTATCTTTACTTGCTTTTTACTTAGCTTAGAATTGCTTATTTACCATTCTTGTTAGGGGCGTAGGCCGTAGCTAGGTGTTGGCGAATGTATGATGTAATGTATGGGTTTCGGCTGAACCTAGTAGCTTTTGCTTGAGCTCAATGTATGTGTTAAGGAATCTACTAAATATTAGAACGAATGTTAAGTTTTGAACCCGGTAAATCAAATGGTCGGTGGGTTTAGTGACATCCCGAACCATGAAGTTCAAATCTTGGTCAGTGGCATAGCTAGGTAGATGTGGGTGTACAATGTAATTATGACTTCAGCTGAAGCTAGTAGCATTGGCTCAAACTTTATATATCTGGTGAACCCAGTAATTCAAATGGTTAGTGAACAGTGATATCGCGAATCCATAAAGGTAGCTAGGTACAGGCAAGAGTGGTTGTTCGGAGAATTATATTGTGTATAAGGGCTGACGTAAGTTGAAGATAGGGGGTTCAATTGAATCGCCTTCGTTGAAAAATTTTACACTGCAAATAGAGCAATCACATTTTTTTTGGGTATAGTTTACACTATTGAATCCCCTTGACAGAATGCAAAATTTCACTAAAGTATTAAAAGGGGGTTCAAAAATTACTTTAGATTATTATGTCAAATCCCATGTATGACACTCCCAATACTTTTTTTTGAATCCCCTTGTATAATTTCCCGGCTCCACTACAGGTTAATATAATTTTTTTATACATATATACCAAATCTTGAACACCCTTTGCGAAATTCTCGACTTTGACATTTAATTTCTAGTCTAAGCCCTGTGTTTTCTTCAAAGGTATTTTGGGTCTTTTTGGGGAGGTGTAGGCCCGTATGGTGTACTTCAAATCTTGCAACTTGCTGAATGATATGACTTGTGATTGCTTCAGGTACCATTAACTCTGACTCGATTGAGAGGATCTCTAAAGTGCATGATCAGTACTTGGAGTTTGTGACACTTGAGGATAATTTATTCTCCCTCGCCAATAAGAACTGTTATGTTCAGTTAAATGATCCCTCAGCTGGGGATAAAGAAATTGATGAGATCGTTGAGAAGATTGTGAGTGGGTTGTTTTGTGTCTTGGCTACTCTTGCTGTTGTCCCTGTCATCAGGTGCCCTCGTGGTGGGCCTGCTGAGATGGTAGCATCCCTGTTGGATCAGCGACTGCGAGACCATTTGTTGGCAAAGAACAATTTGTTTTCAGAGGGTGGGAATTTCACTAGCTCATTTCAGAGGCCAGTGTTGTGTCTATTTGATCGGAATTTTGAATTGTCAGCGGCTATACAGCATGATTTTAGGTATCGACCACTTGTCCATGATTTGCTTGGGTTGAGATTGAACAGATTAAGTGTGCAGGGAGACAAGGGTGGGATGAAATCCTATGAGTTAGATAGGTCTGATCCATTCTGGATGGCAAATGGGTCATTGGAATTTCCAGAGGTTGCGGTGGAGATAGAATCTCAATTGAGTAAATACAAGAAGGATGTTGAGGAGGTAAATAACCGGACAGGTGGGAGTGGAGGAGCTGAGTTTGACGGGACAGACTTGATTGGAAATACCAAACATTTGATGAATGCTGTGAATTCCCTACCTGAGTTGACTGAGCGAAAGCAAGTGATTGATAAGCACACAAATATTGCCACTTCACTATTGAGTGAGATCAAGGAGAGATCCCTTGATTCATATGCTAAAAAGGAGAGTGATATGCTGGTGAGAGGTGGCATTGATCGTAATGAGCTCCTTGGAGTGCTCAAGGGAAAAGGGACTAAGGCGGATAAGCTGCGATTCGCTATAATTTATCTAATCTCAACTGAAAGCATGCCTCAATCTGAAGCCGAAATGATTGAAGCAGCACTTAGGGAGTCCGAGGTTGATACCAGTGCTTTTCAGTATGTAAAGAAGATAAAATCATTGAATGTCTCTTTTGCATCAGCAAATTCTGCTAGCAGTAGCAACATTGTTGATTGGGCTGAAAAACTCTACGGGCAGTCAATCAGTGCTGTAACTGCTGGTGTGAAGAATCTGTTATCCGGTGATCATCAGCTGGCTTTGACGAGAACAGTAGAAGCATTAATGGAGGGGAAACCAAATCCTGAAATTGATTCTTATCTTCTTCTGGATCCTCGTGCACCGAAGTCAAGCTCTGCTTCCAGTAGCAGTCATCTGAAAGGACCATTTAAAGAAGCTATAGTCTTTATGATAGGTGGTGGGAACTATGTGGAGCATGGAAGCTTGCAAGAGCTTGCCAATCGCCAACAGCCAGTCAAGCATGTCATATACGGGACGACCGAAATTCTTACAGGAGGTGAGTTTATTGATCAGCTTGCAGTACTGGGGCAGAAGATGGGATTGGGAAGCACTGGAGCTGCACCTGCTAATTGATGGGATGACTTCTTGTATACAATTGATTTAGCAACCATTTGTTGTTCATTCCATTGTTCACAAAGCTTACGTTGAACCTAATAGTCTAGTTTGAGTGGATGGAGAATTTAGCTGCCAGTATTGTTGATAACACCAGACTTTGCTATTTGATTTTGATCCATACTGGCCTTTAAAATATAGAAGGACGTTCATCTCAAGTTTGAAGTTATGAGGGAATTAAAGGAGCTGTTTTATTGTTGATATACTTGGAACCAACATCTGTGCACGTTCCTACACCTGTCAAGTCTGTTTCTTTGTGTTTACATGCTCTTTATTTCCTTTGCTTTTTGGGGAGGGACTTCAAGTTTCATTTTGTCAGTCCAATTTTGTCAATGGGATTATACTCTTTTAAGATAATAAATACAAGATCCTGTTCTTTGTAAAACTTGATGCCTGCAGCTTGGTACAGCTTAATTTGAAAATGAGATAGACCAGTGCTGTCAAAAACCAGATTCTTAATTGGTCGAGCCACATATGATAGAGTTTGTGCCTGTTCACTCTGCGACAACCTCAGCTGTGTCTATCCTTGGTATTGCCTGCATATACTTATCTACATATGTCTCAGTCTTTGTTACACTGGATCCATGTTGATAGACCTATAAAGTATAAAGTAAGCTTGACAGTTAGATTCAGGCTTTAGCTTTCTCAAGAAAGGGTTCCTCTATCATGGTTTGAACTTCAATTAGTATGATCGTCATGAAATGTTTGTCTTGGAAGAGTTAATTTCAAAGTGCCACAGATTTCATTGTTTTCTTTTCAAGTTAGTTTTGTTTCTCCTTCCGCGTGCATATCACATGTTGGTGTGTTACTCATTGCGTTATTGTACTTATCCATGCTATCTCTTCTCCTTTGAAGTTTTGCTATGAGGAATATGGTATTCTTGTGGCAGAGGGTTTTTCATTATTTCTTTTGTTAGTTTATAGTCTATAAAGTGTGACGTTAGAAATTGTCTTGAAAGTGTTCTTACTTCTTATCATTAACGGAGTTCCAGTACAAAATGAGCAGGCTCCATTACCGAAATACTTTTGAGGATAAAAAAGGTCGAAATTTAACCCTCAACCTCTGACAATGGTTTAAAATATCTATCAAGATTGCGTTAGGAGTCGAGAGCAAGATACTTCGACTTAAGCCCTTAGCTTAGCCCCTCAATTAAATTTGTTGGGAAGCCTTGTTGAAGCGTTAGCAATTTGGGAAGTTTTAGAGTGAGCACTACAAAATTGGGATTCTGTTTTCCCAAGTTGGATCTTAGATGCTACTACATCCTTTGGACGTGTTTTTGTCTATGCATTACTAAACCAAAGTTATAAAAATTGTGCATGAAAAAATTATGAACTCTACTTTGGCATAGACTTAATAGCATAATAAGTTTGATTCAGGTCGATCCGATGCTTAGACCTGGTATGAACCATGTTTAAACAAACAGATTGCAAGTAGCAGAGCCCCCTAGAACGTATTTAAATGGCGACTCTAGTGCCCAGTTCTATCTTTACTGGTATCCCATGCTTTCATCGGTCTCTTGAGAATCACAAAGTTATGCCTATTCTTGCTTAGATGATGAGCAAAGACCATCAAATATGATAGATTCACGTGAAGGCTGGGAGCCATAGTTGGCTCTCATATAAATTGATATAGCTAGATGTAACACCGGCTGCAGATAAGTTGTACCGTACCACAAAAAGGAAATAGTTTCACGGGGCAGGTTGGGAGCCCTAATTGGTCCTCAAATTGATATAGTTTGATGTAACACCAGATGCGGGTAAATTTCACCGTACCACAAAAAAGAAATATCCATCTGACTGTTATTTGGCCAACAACCAATACAAACAGTTGGCCAAGGAGCCCGTCTCAAGTTCAAAAGTCGGTATCTCAAATTTATTTAACCTTCGTTACAAAAAACATGCTATAAGAAATAAATGGATATAAGCTTGGCTTTCCTGTTTCTTACTATAATATTTCCACTCAGATTCACATTATTTTGTGGAATATGTTACCTCGAAAGGCACGCTGCATCATGGAAGTACAGAGCAATTGAAGTCATTACAAGAATGATGAATAGAAAACATCTCGCGAAATAATCGTGAGAACACAAGAGATAAAAGAAGTGATTTTGAAATTAGTCCAGATTTGCAATGACAGCATCGGTGATTTCTTGGGTGGTGCAATCTCCACCAAGATCTTTGGTCATGTATTTACCTTCAGCAATAACACGCTTCACCGAAGTCTCTAGTCTATCTGCAAATGAAGGAAACTGCAGATGTCTCAACATCATGGCTGACGAAAGAAACAAGGCAACTGGATTTGCCTTCTTTTGCTCTAATATCTTCTCATTTCCTACATTTCCTGCTGAAGCACCTTGCTCGAAAACAGCATGGTCAGCCCCCACATTGCCTGAAGCACAAGAAGCCCAATCTCCTCAGTCATAACAATTAGACATACAAAGCCATTTAAACTTTCTTCAAGCTTTATCAAAAGTTGAATGATCATTTCAATTAAAATCAACCAGATAATCCAACAGAGCAAAAGGGATGGATGATAGATAAACTACTAGTCAAACATATCCACATTAATTTGGAAAGAACAGATTCTGATTGTTAATGATATGTACCTCCAGGCATGACACCTGTGCCTCCAGCAATACCAGCTGCTGTATTTGCCACCAGATTTCCGTAGAGATTAGGGGTGACCTGTGATGTACAATTTCAAAGTCATATCCAGGAATAGAAAAGGACAAATATGCTAAAACGTCAACCCAGCAAACTATTTGCATCGTAGCCCATATAACAGTAATGTAGTTTACTAGCCTTACATTTGATGTTTAATCCACGAACCAATTGGGTCCTTTAATAGCCAAAAAATTTCGTTATATTGCACGAGAATTTTTTAGCTCTATTAGCAAATCTCATCATGCCAGCACTCCAAAGGAGGAGAAAAAGAAAACCAAGAATAACAAATAGAGAAGAGTAATTGGGCAAAAAGCCGTACCATAACATCAAATTGCTCAGGCTTTGATACAAGTTGCATGCAGCAATTGTCCACAATGATCTCATTGTACTTGATACCAGGGTACTTGCTTGCAACCTCGCGACAGGACTCCAAAAATAAACCATCTGCGAGTTTCATAATGTTTGCTTTGTGCACAGCAGTCACTACCTTGCGATTGTTGAGGTAGGCATATTCAAAGGCATATTTAGCAATTCGTTCTGAGCAAAACTTTGTCATCACCTAGAAAATTCACAAGGTAAAGATAATAATTGTCAAACAATAAGAGGCTGCAAGAAAGAAGCTTTTGAAGGACTATTAGAAATGGAAGTAGTGTTAGGGCATCTGGTTAATCTTTAGCATATGAGGTACTTGAAGTGGAGTTATATATTAAAACTCAGACTATTGTCATTACACATTACTGGCTGTGCTGCACAGACAACGTTCCTGGTTAATGGAAAAAAATCTGTAATTGTTGGGCCAGTTAAACAGTGACATAGAAATTTTGACAAAAAGGGGTGAAAAGAGGGATTCGTTCAAAAGCAAAGTGAGAGAGACTCTAGAAGAATAACTGAGAAACCCAAAGGCTGAGGTTTTTTTTTCTTTTCTCTTCATACATTAAGCAAAACCAAGTAAGAAATACGACATACTATACAGTTCTTAACAACAAATCGAACATCTGGTAACAAACAAAATGACATGATGTCTAACTTATCAAACTGGAAATTGGCACATTAACTATGAAAACCGACACACTAGATTTTTTTTCAATAGGAAGACATGAAACAGAGCTCCTTTAACAATTTAACTTGTCGCAACTTACTCCTTCAGCTATATATCCCAACTACCTCTTCAACTTTAGAAGAAAATTACAAGTTTCCCTTCATTTTGTTTTCACCTGAGAGCAACTATTAAGTTCGTGGGTACATTCTCACATTTACCTCTTCTTGACAATGGCTCAAGGTCCACCATACCAGGATCACCCCCTCCCACCTCCTAAAGATCGACTCTCTAGGTCCTCCCTCATTCCACCTAAACCCCCAACCCCAAAGACAGAACAACGCAGCCATAAGACTTTTATCAGCAATTTGAAAACACACATTCACATAAATAAAATCTTTCCATTCTCTTCTGCCACACCCATTGGCTTTCTACAAGCCTCTTGACCCACTAGTGCACAACTAAATTGCCGGAAAACAATACTCAGAAAAGAGGAGAGAATTTTGGTGAAGACAATGAAGAAAAAGCAAGAAAGGGGAAGATGAGAAGGAACTGTTAGACTTTATTGAAATTTGTAAGATTGAGCTTCACTGAAGACAGTTGCAAAATTCAGCACTGTCTTAGAGCTGGAGTTAAGTGAATGAAACTGATTACCTTATCAAAAAAGGAAACAAGATAAGTTGCGCCGAGATTTTTTATGGCATGGAAATAAGGAGAAGAAATCCTTTAATCTTGTCAAGTGGGAAACGGTAATTCTGGAAAAGAAAGCTAGTGGTTTAGGAGTCAGAGATTAGAGATTTGAAGTTGGGTTATGCCGCACAGTACTTGTGATTTACTCAAATGTTGGAAGAATGCTGCTAGAGGAATTAGAGAAAAGAAATGGTGGAGTATGGTTCCGGCATGTATTTGGTGGACAATATGGAAAGAACGAAATGTCAGGTGTTTTGAAGATAGGTCCAATTCAATTCAACAGATTAAGTTGAATTGTATTATGCTTTTTTATTTTTGGTGTAAGGAAAGCTATTTAGAAGATGCTGAAACATTAGTAGATTTTTTTGATACCTTGTAGACTGATCAAGGTTACCAATTTTGTAAATATGGATGCCAACACCTTTGTTGGTGATTGTTGAATAAATTGTTACCTTTCTCAAAAAAAAAAAAAAGATTTGAAGTCTCACAATAAAAGCCTAATGAGCAAATGGCTATGGAGATTCTCTTCAGAAGATAACGCTCTCTGGAAGAAGGTCATTTGCACCAAATATGGCCTTTTATGCCCCTGGATCACTAGGCCATCATCTCCTCCACTCGGGCTTGGTGTCTGGAAACATATTAGAGACACCTGGGACTTCTTCCGGGATTACTTCACTCTTATTGTTGGAAATGGTAGAAAGATCAAATTTTGGCATGATTCTTGGCTTGGTCACTCCCCCTTGAAGTATTCTTTTCCCGAGCTCTACAGATGTACTACGTTACCCCATGCGGTCATTGCTGATTTCAAACAGGGACTTGACTGGTTCATTCCATTCAGAAGACCTTTTAATGATTGGGAGCTAGATGAATATTCTTATTTGATCCTTTTACTCCAAAATGCCCTTCCACGGATTGAAATGGACTCCTCATTCCTCAGGGACCTTCTCTGTTAGAAGTTGCTATTCCCTTCTTACAGCTACCTCCCCTCATACCACTTTGTGGCCATGGAAAGTAATTTGGAAAAGTAAAGCTCCATACAAAATCAAATGATTTTCATGGATAGTAGCGAAAGGCAAGTGCCTAACCATTGACAACTTACAAAAGAGAGGTCTTTCTTTATGCAACCGTAGAGAGCAACTTCTTTTGGATGTACCTCTAACTGGCATTCTCTTTTTGCTAGTTTTACATCAATAAAATTATTTATTTTACCGATCAAAAAAAAAAAAGGAATCAAGAAAAGAGAAAAAGATAATATGATTTTTTTTTCTTTCTATCGAACTTTCAAAACTTACCCTTTCAGAAAAGCACATAACAAACTTTTCCCTCATTTTTCAAGGGAATTTAACCAGCGAGGTAAGCTGCTACGGTTTCAACTATTTAAAGGGTTAAATCACAAAAATATACTCCCACTGTTCCAATATGGTGACACTTCTAATATTTGGATGTATCAATTAGTTTGACAACATTCCATTTCTATACAACTTCTAAAACTTCTAAGAATATAAATTAATTAAACTATTCAAGCTTTGAGCGTGGACCTAACATTTCTCCATCATACTAAGTTACTAACTTTTCAACTATTGCTTTAAAAGATTTAGTCAACTATCACTAACATAATAT
Source organism: Petunia axillaris subsp. axillaris (assembly GCA_029990575.1). NCBI lineage: Eukaryota > Viridiplantae > Streptophyta > Magnoliopsida > Solanales > Solanaceae > Petunia > Petunia axillaris. Next base: position 164,486,989 of record JARKNS010000003.1, read on the forward strand.
ATAAGTTAAGCTCCATGTCCACCATCATATTAAATGAAAGAAACAGACTATATAGTTTCAGAGAAGTTCCCACAAAAAAAAAAAAAAAAATAGTTAGGGCATCCATGGCATTTCCCCCTTATTATTAACAAGATTTGCAGATAAATATGGCTTAACTACATAATCTCAATTTTTCATTCATTATGACATCAGAAAAGTGCATCTCGTGTTTTTATTATGTTTAGAATGAAAATCAACACCATAGTTTAACAAGTATGATAACATGCAGGAGGTTCACAACTAGATTAGGGAAGGGTCATCTCGAGATGATTATGCTGAAATCATATTACATGCACCCATTTAATGGAGATAACTTAACACCTTATGGATGAGCACCAAAAAAGTGGTGTTTAACATAGTGACCGACGTGGCAATGCAAGTTTGACAGCAGACAGCTTAAGGGGGAGATATATAGTAATTAGTCATTTTTATGAAGGATATCTAATAATTAGTGTTGTACCATATGTTGTAACTTTTTGTTGTGTGTGTTGTAATTGTTGTTGCTACTTATGTAACAAAAAGGAGACAATACACCTTCCACTACACTGAATTTTCACGAAGGAGTTATGGCCTCAACAGAATTCATTCTTAACATTCAATGGGTGCCCCATAGTATCTTGATATAGACGGGAAGTGGGAGGATAACCAGCTTTGGAGCTAGAAATGAAAAAGAGAGAGATTAGGAAGACTGAAGCTTTTTTTTTTTTTTTGGTTAATATGGAGACAGAAATCGTAGAACATTTGAGGGGATCATGACCCCGGTTAAGAGTAAGCTCTCTTTTGTCCGAGTTTCGTAAAAACGGTCAGCTGGTATTCAGCAATTGTAAAAATGAATGTTTATAAGTGTTCTTTCTATTTTACGTTTTTCATGAGAGGATCTTACTGGCACTTCCCTCAAGATCACCCTAACAAAATAAATATTATGAAATAGTTTCCTTGCTTACATTACAAGTCTAAGAAAGTTGATTAAATAAATATGATCATGAGCACTTTTTGTCAATCATAACAATCTTATCTTCCTTACTCAACAAACTACACCAAATTCTGGTTCCTTCTTCAACAAACCGGGCAGGTTAAATTCAGAGCGATCTTGCCCATGCAAAGTTGTGATCTCTATAAGCTTCACAACCATCCCAGAGTCAGGCACTCTTCACTAAGCAGCCGTATTTAATAAATCAGATTAGGACAACCAAAGTATCTACAGGTAATCCCAATTCTTAACTTTATTTTAACGAATGCTGGTATCTTCCCCTAGCTTTTGATAAGAGTCAATGTGAGTGTTTGGTAGGGCTGAGCAGAATTATGTGATCAATACAATTGGTGTTGGTGTTAACATCCAATTTGCAGTTAAAAAAACAATTATGTGCTAAGGACAGCACACTAGAGCATTTATTTTTTTTCTGATTTGTTCATTGTAGCACGACTTACAAATAAAGTTATTAGGGCCATTAACATTATGTTTTTTCTAGCTCATAACTCTTTGGTTGCCGCCCTAAATTGTAAAATAGACAATTTATTTTATTGTTGGAGCAGCAGACCCTGATGCTTAGCGCTGTTTAGACTTCAGACTATCTTGGAAAATATTAGGTCTCTTTAAGCTTCTTCTCCAACATCGTTTAGGACGATCTTAATAAGATATGAGAGAAATTCAAGCATGGGCCTCCAATTAAGTTTACCTAAGAGGTAATAAACAATATGATAACATAATTACTTTGGTCAAGGCCAAACATTGCAAGTATGCAGCTAAATTCAGCTGGGATACAATTTGCAATCCTACTAAGGATGAGATTTGTGTTTAAAATCCACTAGGAGCAGATGTGATCGAAATCCAGAACGATTATCTATCACGTAACAAGGATAATTCTAAATCTTGTTAAATGACACTGGGCAAGCCTTACAACTCACTAACTTTTTTTTTCCAGCTTTTGTGTCAATAAAATAACTAACTAGATCACAGGAAATAAATGAAAAATGCAATTCTTATGAACCTCGTCATTCAGATTCACTTACAAAAATGTACTTTAAAACCCTTCTAAATTAGATTCTTTTCGGTCTTCAACGAATAAAGACTCTGCTTGCTCCATTCTCATGTAGTTTCGCTTTGCACTAGATGTCTAAGAGCTTTTATCCTGCTTGAAGTAACATAGCACCAAATTTTTCTGGTTTATTTAAAGGAAAATGATTACTACTTTTTTCGGGAAACAATCTTTCTACCTCACTTAAGGTAGGATAAGGTCTGCGTACACCTCACCCCACCCATACCACACTTGTGGAATCACACTGGGTATGTTTTGTTGATTACTACTTAATTTATAACTGAGAAATCCTCTAGAGGCTGTGGCTCATCGTTGGAAACTCGATGGATAATGGATCCCCTTCTACAGTTCCTCCACTTATACCCAGGCATTTGTGCGTGGAAGAGTTCGAGTGCGCTTAATCCACACATCACAAGGAACCAATGATGTGCGCCAAAGTTGAGCTCTTACCAAGAGAACAAAGCCTGGGGGACACATTCCATGCAAATTATTCTAAAATTATCAATCCTACACACACAGTTGGAATAAAGTCTAACAAACATTAATGTGAAAGTTCAGAACAAACAAGTTACCCACTGATTTCGACACAGACTATAAGTATATATGTAAACACTCACAAAATTTTTAACAATTACGCAAGTTGAACATAATTCTAACAATTAGCATAGCTATCAAGTTTAAATTCTGGATCCGCCTCAGAATACAAACGAAAGGAATTCGTTACCTTAAGGCTCTCAACGACACCGGGAACGACCTCATGCTCCAACCCCGAATACTCACCCTCAGTATTCTCCCTAATGACAACAATATCAACATTCTCATGGCGCGTGGGCAACCCTTGCAAGTTGAAACAATGCACAAGTGAAGCATACAGATCAAGCTCTTTCCTCAACTGAACATTAAGGGAACTAACACCGCCTCCCACCGGAGTCTTCAACCCGCCTTTTAGACACACTTTGTTCTTCTTAATCGATTCCATTACTTCCGTTGGCACGCTCTTCATATCCCCGTGCACGTCGTATCGCTCGAAATAAACCGGCGCGTGCATCGCATCCATGACTTGTTCGACTGCTCCTGTTACTAATGGACCGATCCCGTCGCCTGGAATTAGGGTTACAGCGCGTGGTGTTCCGTCGCCGGGTCGGGGCATGTAGGTAACGGATCGGGTGGCATGGGAAAAGAGTGGGGATGGGGATGGGGTAGGGGTGGGGGTATTGAGGAGGTGCTTGAGGAGGGGAAGGGTTCGTTTGGCCATTTGATCGGAAAATGAATTGATTTTGGGTTTGACTAATAGGGCATATGTGAATTATTATGAAGGTGCTCTTTTCAGGAAAGGAAAAGACAGAGGAGGAGAGAGCATAAAGGGAGGACAGACCACTTGACGGCTCTAGGAGAGAACCAATGTATTCTCTATCTCAAAAAAGATGCTTTGACTTTATTTTAAATATCGGTACAATTCGGTAGATAGTTCTGGTTGATGAGACTCGCTGTGGAGTTAATGATAAGCTGGAGGTTTGGAAATATACCCTGGAGTCTAAAGGTTTTAAACTTAGCAGGACGAAAATAGAGTACATGGAGTGCAAATTTAGTGATGCATCTTAGGAGTCGGAGGTAGTCGTGATGCTTGATTCCCAAGTCATTCCACAAAAGAGGAGCTTCAAGTACCTTTGTTCCATCCTGCAAGGTAATGGAGAAATTGATAAGAATGTCATTCATCGTATAGGGGCAGGCTGGTTGAAGTGGAGACTCGCGTCTGGTGTCCTATGCGATAAGAAAGTGGCACTTAGACTCAAAGGTAAGTTCTATAAAGCGGTTGTTAGACCTGCTATGTTGTACGAAGCGAAATGCTGGCCAGTCAAAACGTCACACATCCAGAAGATGAGTGTAGCAGAGATGAGAATGCTTAGATGGATGTGTGGCCATACGAGGATGGATAAGATTAAGAATGAGGCCATTCGTGACAAGGTGGGAGTGGCTGCAGTCGCGGATAAGATACGAGAAACGAGGCTGCTTTGGTTCGGGCATGTGAGAAGAATGAGCACAGATGCACCAATAAGGAGGTGTTAGAGATTTGCAGTGCTGGGTCTACCTCGAGGTAGATGTAGACCAAAGAAGAATGGGGGCGACGTGATTCGTCAGTAATGGCTCACCTCCAGATCACCGAGGACATGACCATTGATAGGAAAGCATGGAGGTCGAAGATTAGGATAGAAGGTTAAGTAGTAGTCGTGAGAGTGTTGTCTTAATATCATTTGTAGTGTTTAGATACTTTGTTTATTGTATTTTGCGTCTGTACTATTTGCATTGTTGTCTGTTTGCTTTAGCTATCAACAATTTCTTTGTCATTATTTTCTTTATCATGGGTAGTTCATCTTATTTTTCTTAGCATGTTGTTGGATTATTGTTTCTTGAGTCGAGGGTCTATCGAAAACAGCTTCTCCACCTCGGTGGGGGTATGATCTGCGTACATCTCACCCTTCCCAGACCCCACTTGTGGGATTATACTGGGTATGTTGTTGTTGTGGTATAATTCAGATTTCGAGAGTAAAATGAGTTTTTCACTTTGAATAATGACAAGACCCGGATTTTCGGCTAGGCTGTGCGGGCACCCGACATCCTCCCCTAGACTCGCGGGTGAACCCTTTTGAATTGAACTCACAAAAATACACATAAAATCAACTTATAGATAAGAAATAAGACCTAAAGAGACATGAACATAATTATACATAAGTTGTACAGAATAAGTTACGACTGACTACCCAATGTACTAGGTTTAGAACTATCCAGACAGACATCTAAGAATACAAATGAAGTATAAATATCTCCTGAAGGGAGCAAAATACAACTGAGATAATAAACATAAAATTGGTGGCCATACTGAACAAAAGCAGGCTCATACTGACAGCTGAAGTCGTCTTCGCTCCTCAATAATGTGGCGAATTCAATCCTGGAGCGAACTTGCCGAAACGAAATAAATGGACAAGAAACAAACAGATGGTGAGTCAAAAGGACTCAGTAAGTGGGGGTTGGCTAGCCACTTCAAAGAAGCAGATATGCTAGCCAGGGAGAAGAATAGTAGATAAACCAAATTCACCTTATTTCAACTATAAAAAGGCAGAGCCAGATAATAACTTGAAACACTTATGGAACCATAGACTCATAAACAACCAGGGACCTGAGATAGACAGAACCTATAGGTATCCCGAACATATCAACAATCAGAAATACATGACACATACACAAAACATCGCACTATAATCACGCAATACACAGCAACCGGTGCAATGAAATGGAATGAATGCAGTATGATGCAATGGGGTCACATGTGCCCGTAATCCCATTTCGAAGCGGAATACTCCTGCATTCAAAGGAAATACAGTCGAATAACCAACTGTGGCGGAATACTCCTGCACCCAATATAATATAAAGCTGAGGCGGAATACTCCTGCACTTAGTGTATGATATAAGAGCGGAATACTCCTGCTCCTGGGCCGGAATGCACTCGAGATAATATAAAGCTGAGGCGGAATACTCCTGCAGTCAGTGTATGACATAAGAGCGGAATACTCCTGCTATTGGGGCGGAATACTCCTGCACCCGATATAATATAAACCTGAGGCGGAATACTCCTGCACTCAGTATAAGACATAAGAGTGGAATACTCCTGCACCCGATATAATATAAAGCTGAGGCAGAATACTCCTGCACTCAGTGTATGACATAAGAGCGGAATACTCCTGCTCCTGGGGCGGAATACTCCTGCACCCGATATAATAAACCTGAGGCGGAATACTCCTGCACTCAGTATCTGACATAAGAGCGGAATACTCCTGCTCCTGGGGCAGAATACTCCTGCACCCGAGATAATATAAAGCTGAGGCGGAATACTCCTGCACTTAGTATCTGACATATCAGCCCATAATCAGAAAACATAATATATATGAATGCGGTATGATGCAATAATAACCCTTCACCAGTGCGGGACTCTCATCGACTACCGGGAAGTATATGTCAAACTCACAACCACAGTACAATGCTTTTATGCTCAATACAATACCAACAACAAGGCATAACATATAATATATAGTGTATATTCAAAACTAAGGCATAATAAGTACGCCTATCGGCAGCGACACACGTAAGGAACACGTGGTAGAATATCCACAAGGCCAAAGGCCACAAAAAAAATGCATATAATCACTTACTTCGTTCAAAAGTTAACACTGCTACTCAACAACCGCTTTGTCCTTTGGATTCACTGTTAAATGATCCCGCTCTGAATGTTTTGGGGTGAAAATTCTATTTTTTCTATCTCATTTTCATTTCCTTTCTCTATTTTCTTGCTTTTGTTTCTGCTTCATTTCTGTTCCTTGTTTCTCTTTTTGTTTCTGTTCTTTCACGATAAGTATATCCCTTAGCCACCTACCACCTTTCTTTCTTCTTCTTCTTCTTCTTCTTCTTTTTTTTTTTTTTTTTTTTAATCTTTTCCTTTTTCTTTCATTTCTTTTCTTTAATTTTTTTTGTTTTCGTGACAAAAATTAAAACGGAACCCTACAAAATTCAGAATGATCCCAAATTTTTCAAACAAGTTATAAAAAATTTATGTGATGTACTCGCTAAGACGGATCTCAAATCTGATTCCCGAAGCTCAAGATACAAATTAAATGGAAAAGATTATACGCCCAAATTAACGATCAAAATTGGAAAGTTTGACTCTCAACATTCGAGTTGTGCCATTATTTGTAGAACGGAAGGAGTAATAAGAAAGAGTTTAACCAATATGTACCGACATTGTAAACACTTTTTTTACACCGTCGGCTAATTTAAAACCTATTACTAGTAAATTACAAGTATTCTTGTTTGTTTTTAAACTTAAACTTTAATTATGTCAATAATTTGGTCAAGTCAAGTCTGTGTCTTCGCATAATTGCTCAAGATACCAACTATATGCTAGTTTTTACTATTGTGATTATTGAAGATCAATTCTTCGCTAGATTAACTACTTTAAAAGGAGTATTAGGTTTGACAATACAAATATAAATAAGAGTAACTGAAAATTTAATTGTAATATACTTTTAATTAGCTGCCGATGTTAAAAAAATTTACACAGTGGTATATATAAATTAAACTCTAAGATAAGTAGGTAAAATATAATTTTAAGCAGAGATAGTCAAATTTGTCTATTACTCCTGCAACCTGAAACTAAACTGCTTCACCACGTTATACTTTTGATTTATTATTACCCTGCTATTCGAAAAAAGTACTCTAGCTTTGTTTATCTATAGCAGCACAACAATGCTTCTTTTCTTAGTTTCAATCAAGGAGAGGAATTTTGTTTTATTCTATAACAGGAAAAAACAGAAATAAACCAATAATAGTAAACGTATAGGACTTTCAAAGATTTTGGGTCACGAGTTTCTTTTCTCCTGTGGGGTCTTTTTTTGTTCCACTGAATTTAAACTTAGATAGTCGATCGTATCTTTTACATAATTAATGTATGTGGTTTAACCAGTTACCATGAATATTATTTTATTTCAAAGTTATCAATTCTCACTTACGATAGACAGCCAAATTAATTGGCTTAATGGTAACTTGATATTTTTAAAAAATGTTATAATGGTAGAATAGTACTTGAAGGTTTATTAGTAAAATTTTTATTATACTATATATTGATCAGTAAACTTAAAATTAACGTATATAGGAAAAGTTTGTACATGATCCTTTCTTTATGCGCTAGTGTAGCCCTTAGAAGTGGTCATCAGCTTGCAATTTGCTACATCATTTGCCTACAGATCTTGAATAGCTGACAACAACTCCCCTCAAAACTCAGCATTCCCTCTATATAAACTGTTATAGAACCATGCATGCACTTCATTCATCTGTGAACTAAAGCTGATTAAAGAAAACTTAGAGAACATATCTGTATTTTTTTTTTCAAAAATGGGAAAGAGAAGGACACCACTACTTCTAGTGCTGGTACTTATCTCTGCAGTAGTGGCCTCTGTTGGTGCCTATAAAGATGAAGGGAGAAGGAGAGAAAGAGAAGAGGAAGAGAGTGAACAACAAAAGACTCAAGGAGAAAAATGGTTCTTGTTGAGACATTTACATGAAGTGGTTAAAACTGATGCAGGATCAATGAGATTGGTGAAAGGTGGCTATAGAAGGGGTTCATTTCTCCATAGTCCAATGCATATTGGTTTCATCTCCATGGAACCTAATAGCCTCTTCATCCCTCAATACCTTGATTCCAATCTTGTTCTCTTTGTTCACCATGGTAAATTAAACTTCATCATCTCTTTCACTATATTTTCATTTAAGAGTTTAGCTTCTATATGCGTATTGAAAGTGTACAAGAATAATCAAAAGTTAAAAGGTATATGGCATTACAACTTTCTGAGCGATCCTCTTGGATCTCCTGTAAACCCTCATGATGTGGTAAGGAGATCATAGTTTCATAAAAAGAGTCATAGTAGTGGCTGTGGTGCGGCACTTCTTCCATGGTCCTTGTACGCCCCGGCCTGTTGGCCTGCTATGTGGAAAGGCAGAAGTGTCGGACTACTTGACTTATTTTGATTCAAAGTTAATGACCTCATTCAATCATTCTGTGAGCCTACACTTTCGTGGGCTGGTCATTTAAAAGATAACTACACGTAATACTTCATAAAAAATAAGGTTAGTAACCTAAAAAATAAGTTTATCAGTGTATAAGTTAATTACAACAGGTTAAAATATACGAATAATATAAAAATTCTTTGAACTGCCAGTGTATATAAGTTAAGTCATTTTCTTAATAAGCCAAAAAATTTCATTTTCTGTGAATTCAATACAGGGAAAACAAGAGTTGGACACATTTACAATGATGAATTAGTAGAAAGGAGTTTGAAGCCAGGAGATGTGTACACAATTCCTGCTGGATCAGCTTTCTATTTGGAGAATACAATCGACAACCAAAGACTTGACATAATTTGCAGTATTGATATTACCTCAGAATCCATGGGATGGCATTCTTTCCAGGTACCCTTATATGCCATTTCTCAAAGAAAATTGTGTTTATCTATTGCTAGTCCTACATTCATAGTCCTACATACTTCTTATCCCACAACTTTGTAACTCGCACGTAATATTTTGCAGTCTTTCTTCATTGGTGGTGGAATTTATCCTGCATCCATTCTTGCTGGATTCGATCATACAACATTGTCAACTGCTCTTAATGTGAGTATATTCAAGGGAGATTACCTATTCTTGCTACATTTGTCAGTGAAGAAAACTGAATCAAGATTATGTAAAATGACAGGTATCAACATCAGAATTAAGCACGATCATGACGAGGCAATCTTCTGGACCAATCGTGCATATATCTGGTTCTCATCACACGAACATTTGGTCCAAATTCTTGGAACTAGAACCCCACAAGAAACTAGCTCACCTGAAGAGGATTGTGAATATTGAGGAAGAAGCTAGCCCCAAAGAGGAGGAATCAACATGGTCATTGAGGAAATTTTTGTTTACTTTATTAAACAGAGAAGATGCTGTCAAGAGAGCGAATCATAAAGCTCCATCAGCCTATAATCTCTACCACAGGAAGGCCGATTTCAGCAACGACTATGGATGGAGCAAGAAGCTTGACGAGTCTGATTATTCTCCTCTAAAACAATCTGGCAATGGCATTTATCTTGTCAATCTATCCTCGGTAAGCGACCCTCTCATTACTCTAGATCATTGGCCATACATGAAATTAACCCGTACTTGGGGATATTATGATTTTTCCTTTCTTCAGTTCTTATTTAGCCTTACAACCTATTTGGCCAAGCTTCTGGAAACTGCTTATTTTGAGAAGTGTTTTTTTTTTTTTTTAAAAGTGCTTTTCATAAAAGTACTTTTGGAGAAAAGCAGCTTGTGTTTGGCCAACTCATTTGAGAAGCACTTTTGTCAATAGTTCAGTAGTAATTTATGTTTGGCCAAACTTTTGAAAAAGTACTTTTGAGTATTAAATTACGAGTAAGGACATTTAAAAATTCATGTTATAGATATGTAACTAAATGAATAATTTTAAACATTTCTTCTCAAACACTATATTTAATTTTATTATTTATTTAAAAGAATTTTAAATTACAACATACATAATTGAATATTCTATACCTTAAAAAAGATGATATTTGATTAAAATTTGTAACAACAGTAATATAGGTGTACATAGAAAAAATAATGAGAAAAAAATTTAATACAATAGTAATATAGGTGTACGTAGAAAAAAATAATGGGATAAAAATTTAACGTACTATTTATATATTATAATTATTAGGCTGAAATAAATATGGGTAATTAGATATATAAGTATTTTTGGAATGATAGAAATTAAAAACAGCTTCTGCTTCTCCTCAAAAGCACTTCTGGGGAAAAGCTACTTTTTCCAAGAAAAACAACTTCTGCTGCCACTCAAAAGCACTTATTTTTCTCCTAGAAGCTTGGCCAAACACCTCAACTTTTCAAAATAAGCACTTTTGATGAAAAATAGGCACTTTTGGCTCCCTAGTAGCTTGGCAAACAGACTCTTAATCTTGTAAATGGCTGGCGAAACGCATTAGTGGCAGGTCATACTAAAGATAAATATGCGAGTGCACCTAGTATCTTCTATTTTAGTTATATATTTACATATAAATATATTTTTAAAATATGTATTTATACCAAGTATGAACTTCTAGTCACATGAGCTAGTAATGCAGCGATAACTTATAGTAGTACTATAACTTATTGTATATTTTGTTTCTTGCTTACATGTTTTATCTATGTTTCTTGGATAATATAGGGATCCATGATGGCACCCCATGTTAATCCAACAGCAATAGAGTATGGTATTGTGTTAAGAGGGACTGGCAGAGTCCAAATTGTGTATCCAAATGGAACTTTAGCCATGAATGCCAAAGTAAGAGAAGGGGATGTTTTTTGGGTGCCAAGGTACTTCCCCTTCTGCCATATTGCTTCAATGGATGGCTCGTTTGAGTTCTTCGGCTTCACTACATCGGCTAGAAGGAACCATCAACAATTCTTGGTGGGCAAGAATTCATTGATGCAGAGCTTAAGAGGGCCAGAATTTGCAGCTGCATTTGGAATTAGTGAACAAAGGCTTAAGAAAATTGCCAATGCTCAACATGAACAAGTCATCCTGCCATCATCGTCATCAGCTGCTCCTCATGACAAGGCAATCACAGAGCTAGAGAGGAAGTTTGAAAGGATGATTGGGAACTTTGGCAATGAGGTGATCATGGATTTTGATTAGTTTAATTTAGTGGAAATGCTAGCTAGTTGAGCTTTGGCATGAAAGATAGAAGCCAATTTTTGAACCATTTAGTTCTTTCATTTTTGTCTTTTTTCTTTTCTCGGCTGGTTTTTGTTTCCTTGGTCGTCTTGAACATAAGAGGCCATGCCCTTTTGAGTTTTAAATAAAACAGATTGTTTTTTTCCCACTTCTATTGATGGCTAAAACTTCATAAGAATTCAAGCTCTTAATGGCTCTTTCAATTCGTGTCAAGTTTGAGAAAGTGCGAGAAAATCAAAGAGAAAATGGAAAAATTGTAGAGAGAGAAATACTCCAGAAACTTCTTTTCTATATCTGAAGAAAGAAAAATGACTGAATGAATGTGTTTACAAAATATCTAGCCTATTTATAATATGGGCATACTTTACATTTTGGACTATTGAAATAAAGAGGAGCCGACCCAATATATGTGTTGGGTCCATTTTTAGAAATAATTAACACAAACTAGAAAAACTAACTAACTAAAAGACTAACTTCTTCACTTGAGCTTATCAGGAGGTTCGTTCTTATGTACTTAAACACCCCCCACAAGTTGGAGGGTGAACAAATCCCCATCTTGGGCAAGAAGGCTTGATGAATAGCACGACACAGAGGCTTACTGAGGAGGTGTTAGCTTGGATAAGCTTGAAGTTTTGACTGATGACTAAGGAACAAATCCAAGGACGTGTTCCTTTGAATCACTACAGCTGAATAAATAATCATGCAAAATCATTTAAGCAGGAATATTAATTATTATCCTAATTCTAATATTTATCTTGATAATTATGCAGGGCTACACGAGATATGAAAAGATTGCATAAGATTGGATAAGAGCTAAAGGATTTCGGGTAATCAAGAAATGAGTTCAATTAGGACTCAAACTCTTGGAAGCTTTGGAGTTCTAATTTCTCAAGACTTCTTGGATTTTAAAGCTATAAAAACAGAAGCATTTTATCTGTTGAAGGGGTGCATAAATACAGAGAGAATCGAGCTATAAACATTGAAAGAGTCTTTATCTTATTTGTGTAATCATTAAGCTACAGGGAACTAAGTAAAGAACCTGTTCCTTAGATTGAGTCTTATCAAAGTTCAGTCTTAGTTCATATGTAGTAGGTACTATTGAGTTGTATCATTTGAATTCAAGTCGTGTACTTGGAATAACTTCACTGATTGTGAAATAGGTTGCTATAGGATTAGAGTTAGTCCTAGGTTAGTAAGAAGGCAGTCTTGTAACCAAGTGAGTCTTTCATATAGTGAAGTTGAAATCCTACTTGGAAGAGTAGGTCGTGGTTTTTTGATCCCTAGTTAACGGGGGTTTTCCATGCTAACATTGAGTGTTCATTTACTTACAGTTTTAATTCCGCATACAATAAAGTAAAGGAACACATTGAAGAAACTGGTCCTTAAAACAGTAAGTGATGTGCCTTGGGAAATAACAATTGGTATCAGAACAGGTTATCCTTGAAAAGGCTAACACCTAGGATTAGAATGAGTACATCACAAGAGAATGGTGAGGGTCAGTCTACTGTTAGGGCACCTTTGTTCAATGGAAAATACTACTCATGGTGGAAGGAAAGGATGAGAGATCATCTTCAAGCTGAGGACTGTGAGCTGTGGGACATAGTTACTGAAGGTCCCATGATTCCAATGAAGAAAGGTGCTGAGGGAAATGATGTTCCCAAAACTAGAAGGGAATGCAATGCTGAAGACTTAAGGCAATGGGAAAAGAATGCCAAAGCAAGGAAGTGGCTTGTCTGTGGATTCAGTCCTGATAAGTGCACTAGAATTAGAGGGTATACCACTGCAAAGGAAATTTGGGATGCTCTACAGGTTGCTTATGAAGGGACAAGTCAGGTTAAAAGATCTAGAGGTACACTTCTTTTTGCTGAATATGAAAGTTTTAAAATGAAAGAAGTAGAATCAATTTCTGAAATATACACTAGGTTTAATGCTATTTCATCTGAACTTATCTCTTTGGGAAGGGGTTTAACTGTTGAAGATAGAGTTGAAAAAATCCTAACTAGAGTTCTTCTAGAGTCTTGGGAGATTAAGGCTTGTGCCATCATAGAAAGCAAGGATCTTACCACCTTATCCTTAGATGAGCTTATAGGTAATTTGAAAACTTATGAACTGAGGAAAAATATTAAGAACATAGGTTAACCAGTTAAAACTGAACCTAATCTAGCTTTAACTGCTGCTGATAAGCCTGTTGATGATAAGGAACTGGTCCTTATAGCTAAGAGTGTCCAAAGATACTTGAATAAGAAAAAAGGGGGCTAGTGGACAGGGTAGGTCTTCTAACATGAAACAGGCTGGAGAATGCTTCAAGTGTGGAAGCATGGAGCACTACATCAACAAATGTCCAGTTATGGAAGGAGAATGGAGAAAGAGATATGTTGAGGAAAGAAGAAAGGCTAGGGAACAGGTCCGGAAGAAAAGTGGAAATCCCAAAGCAATGGTTGCTGGCTGGCAAGATAGTGAAGATGAACAATCTGATGATGATCTTGCTCTAATGGCTCTTGAAGACTCAGATAAAGAAGAAGATGCTGAGGTATTTGTTTCTAAACTTAAAGAAGATGTGAAAAATATGCCTAGAGAGAAATTAGTTAAAGTATTTTATACCGTGCTCAATGAGTTTAAATCTCTAAGGGATGGTAAAAATCAACTGCATGATGAAATTGAAAGTTTAGGAACAGAATATAAAAATGCAGTAATTAAAAATGACTCTCTGAAAAGGAAAGTTAGCATGCTAGAGGAACAGGTCCTCACACTTGAATCAACTGTCCAGGAACTAGAAAATGAGAAATTAAAGTTAAAACAGTTGAAAATGGTAAGGGTATTGCTAATTCTCATCAGATCATTGCTGAAGAGAAACTGAAAGTCACAGTTGATGAACTGTGCAAGAAAGATGAAAAGATAAGATCTTCGGAAGAGGACTTAGTGAAAACAAAAATGGAGTTAGGAAAAACTGTAAAATGGAACAAGTCCTCTGAAGCACTAGAATGGTTACAGGAAAATCATAGTAGTAATAGGAAGGGTATCGGATTCATCAAATCTCAGTCATCACCCAAATGGGATCCAAAAAGTATGTATCTAACACTTCCTGAAAACTGGTTATGCACTCATTGTGAGAACACTGGTCACTTGAAAAGAAATTGCCAATCTTTGGAAATGGCTGCACAAAGGAACAGGTCCTATAAATCAGTTCAAAACTCTGTGACAAAGAAAACTGTTCACATAAAGAAATCATTACCATTCTAGGCTAAGAGAGATCCGATTCATCATTTTTCTCAAGGAAAGGAATCCAAAATAGTTTGGGTTCTTAAAATTAACCCCTAGTTTTCTTTTGCAGGCTAGAGTGAAGGAGAGGAACCACAAATAGTACATGGACAGTGGTTGCTCAAGGCATATGACAGGACATAAGGAACTGTTCCTTTCATTCTCAGCCTTTCAAGGAGGAAGTGTTTCCTTCGGTAATGGTAAGAAAGGGAAAATTATTGGTATTGGAAAGGTAGGTAGGTCTGATTCACATAGTATGGACAATGTGTTTCTAGTAGATGGGTTGAAGCATTGCTATTGAGTATATCTCAATTGTGTAACAAAGGTAATAATGTTAATTTTTCATCTACTGGGTGCACTGTGACTAACCAAACTTCTGGAGAGATTATTTTGCAGGGAAATAGACATGGAAATATCTACAAGTTAGATCTGTTGACACTATTTGATGGAAGCATGAGTTGTCTAAGTGTAGTGCAAAATGATCCCCTCCTATTGCACAAAAGACTTGGCCATGCCAGTCTTTCACAATTGAACAAGCTTGTTTTCAAGGATTTGGTGATAGGTCTTCCTAACATCAAATTCAAGGATGAAAAGGTATGTATAGCTTGTGCTAGGGGGAAGCAGGTAAAATCTTCCTTCAAACCAAAGAAACAGGTAAGTACTACCAAACCTTTGGAACTGGTCCATATGGATCTTTGTGGACCAATGAGAACAATGAACCGTGGAGGTAAGAAGTATGTTATGGTATTAGTTGATGATTATTCCAGATTTAATTGGACTATATTTCTTGCATCTAAGGAAGAAGCTTTTAAGGCGATTTTTACAATTCTACTATTTTGAGTTTCCATGGCCAACGTGCCTACTGGACAGCCCCCTACTGGGGTTGTCCAGGTTCCTACTACTAATTCTAACCCTCCTTTAATATCACAACCACAACTTCAATCCTACAAATCCATTTTAAACCCTACTTCGTCGCCTAATGAATCCATTGCCTCTGCGCCTTTGTTTGAACTTCATCATGGTGAGCCTTCTTTCCTTTGGGAAGACAAGGTCGTGGATAACATGGTGGTTAGCGAAGAGTTACAATATGCAGTGGTTGGAAAGTTTGCATACGGTATGCTGAATTTTCATAATATAAAGAAGCAAATCCCGCTGCAACTTGAGCTTAAAGGTTCATGTTTTATTGGTTTGTTAGACTCTCGTCACATTCTAATTAGGCTCTCTATCTTGGAAGATTATGTTCATATTCTTTCTAGACCAGCCTTCTACGTTAAGGTTGGTTCTACACTTCACCAAATGCGAGGTCTTAAGTATGAGGTTTGGTTTGATCCGAATGAAGAAACTTCGATTGGTGTTGCTTGGGTTTCTTTCCCTGGTTTGCCACCCGTCTTCTTTGGTAAGGGAATTGTTTTTTCCTTGGCAAGAGCTATAGGTCGACCACTTCAAGTAGATGCAGCAACCAAAGCGAAATCTCGACCTAGTTGTGCGAAAGTTAAAGTCGAGCTTGATCTTTTGGCGTCTCGTCCACAACGGGTTCGAATCGGAATCAAGAACTCCACAACGGGTGAAGCAAGGTTTAAGTGGGTTCGTATTAGATATGATTATGTCCCCAAATATTGCAAGGAATGTAGGCTTCAAGGACATTGTGAAGATGAATGCTATGTGATTCATCCTGAACTTGGTGTTGATCGTATGAAGGCTGCATCATTTATTCAACCTGTTAAGGTTTTGAAAAGTGGTAAGATCGTTGGCAATATTAACAATGGAGATGAGTTGTTGGTTCAACAACGTGATTCTATGCAGCCCAACCAAAGGAACAGTGATGAACATCTTTTAGCTGCGCATCTAGTGCGTGATCGACGTTATAAAAAAAGGAATGGTGGAAGGAGTTTGCATCCAAACAAGAACCCTAGTGCTTGGGTTCGTGTGGATTCCAAGAAGAAACAAGGACAAGAAGCAGTTCACCAAGTTGAAGAAATACCAAGTACAACTGTTAGTCGTGAGAAGCAAGGAGAAACTCTCACAACTAGGAATGCTTTTGATCTTTTAAACAACTTTGATGCAGCTCCTGATGTAGCTCAAGGCAAAGATGTGACAACTGTGGAGGAGAAGGGTCTTGTGTGTGAAGATGTTGATGATTCGACTCTTGTTCAAAAGCCGAAGGAATTTCAAGTTCAAGTCGAGACGCAAGTGAATCAAATTGAAACGGGTACTCAAACAACAAACATGGATGTCGCAAACCTAGTTGCAAACCCACAAGGAATTCAGACAAAGAAGTGGGTGGAAGTGGCTTTTAAAAATCATCCCAAAGTCAACGAGGTTGGTGTCTCTGTTGTTTCTGGTAATATCGTTGATGATACAGTGTCACGTGAGGGCGTAGAAACGTTGCCTTCAGCTTTAGTTTCTGATATTGAAGCTGCTCGTGTGGGTGTTATTCCAGCTGCTTCTGGTTATAAAGCTCTCAGCTTTAATGCGTCTGGAGCTGAAGGAGTTGTTGCTGAAGGTTTGGGGGTTGGTGGAGATTTGAATTTACCAGCTACTTCTGGTATTATTGATGTGCAGGAGCCTTCAGCTTTAGTTCAACACTCTGTGATGCATGTGCATGAAGTTAGGAGTGATGCAACGCTTTTATTGGATAATAAGATTTTGGGGACGGTCGCGTTTAATGATCTTAATGGTGGGTGTAAGCTGCAGTCAACGGCAATTAATGTGTTGCCCCACTCACCAGAACCCACGTTGCCTAGGATTGGGTTGCATTGCTTGGGTAATAAAGCTGCAATTAATGTAGCAGGTTGCCAATTTATTCACCCGAATGGGAGTCCACAAGGTGCTCACGTGAGTACAAAAAATATTGTGACCTGTGCTTTGGACAAATCTGATGAGATTTTGAAGCTGGGAGAAATTGTTGGGGAATCTTTGGCACGTGAGGGTGTAGTTAATGCTGAGGATCAAATGCCTAAAGCTTTAAGGGACGCAGCGTATTTGGAGAAGAGTGAGCATGGGATTAGTAATTCGGATGCTTTAATTGTGTTGGAATCACGTGGGGATGGTACAGATTTACGTGGGAGTACATTAATTACTCCAGCCAATATTGCCAATGAACCCTTATGACACGACCAAGAATCTGATTAGGCCGTGCGGGCACCCGACATCCTCCCCTAGACCCGTCGGGCGAACCCTTACCAACAAAATTAGGAAAATAGATATAATAATTCATAAATAAGGACAAGACTAAAAAAAAATACAGACATACTGATACCTCTAAGCTGTACAAAAGAAATTACAGCTGACTACCCAACATACTAGGTTTAGGGCTATCCAGACTAGACATCTAAGAGTACAAAAGAAGACAAGTACCTCCTGAAGGGAGCAAAATGCAACTGAAATAATAACCAATAAATTGGTGGCCATTCGGAATAAAAGCTGGCTCACCCTGACAGCTGAAGTCGTCTTCGCTCCTTCACAACGTGGCGAACTCAATCCTGGAGCGAACCTGCCGAAACGAAATAGATAGACAAGAAACAAACAACAAACAAGGGTGAGTCAAAAGGACTCAATAAGTGGAGCAGACTAGTCACCTCAAAGAATAGGATAGCTAGTCAGGGAGAAGAAAAACAGATAAATAAAATTCCTCTTATTTAAATGATAAAAAGACAGAGCCAGATAATAACTAGAAATACGTATGGAATCACAAACTTATTAACAACCAGGAACGTAAGGTAGCCAGAACATATAGGTATCCCGAACATATCAACAATAAAAAATACATCATACCGTCGCAGTGTTCAACTCGATCCATATATTTATACCGTTGCGGCGTGCAACCCGATCCATATATTTATACCGTTGCGGCGTGCAACCCGATCCATATATTTATATCGTTGCGGCGTGCAACCCGATCCATATATTTATACCGTTGCGGCGTGCAACCCGATCCCCGCAACCCAGAATACGAGCCAGAAATATATAGGCAAACTGAGATATGTCCACAACATGGTGTACATACCGCATATATAAAACACAGCACAATACACACAATAGTCAGTATGTGGTGCAATGAGATGGGTTGAATGCGGTATGATGCAATGCAGTCACATATGCCTGATACCTATCTCCGGCGCGGGACTCTCATCGTCTACCAGGAGATATATGCAATAATGACCCTTCACCGGCTCGGGACTCTCATCGATTACCGGGAAGTATATGTAATGATATGACCCTTCACCGGTGCGGGACTCTCATCGCCAACCGGGAAGTATATGCAATAATGACCCTTCGCCGGTGCGGGACTCTCATCGCCAACCGGGAAGTATATGCAATGATGACCCTTCGCCGGTGCGGGACTCTCATCGCCAACCGGGAAGTATATGCAATAATGACCCTTCGCCGGTGCGGGACTCTCATCGCCAACCGGGAAGTATATGCAATGCTCAAAACCAGAGTGCAATGCTCATATGTTCAATGCAATACCAACTACAGGGCATAACATATAATATACAATGTAAATTCAAAGCTAAGGCGTAATGAGTACGCCTATCGGCAGCTACACACGTAAGGAAACACGTGGTAGAAAATCCACGAGGCCAGGTGCCTCCAAAGAAATGGATATAAACACTTACCTTGTTACAAGTTAGTACAGCCACTCAATAACCGCTTTGTCCTTTGGATTCATTGCCAAACGATCCCACTGTGTTCAATAACCAGAAAAATATATCAAATTAGGCTAAAGGCTTCATTCCTCACATCTTAGGGCAATCCAGGTAGGAACCTGATACCTTATTCGCATACGCAATACGCAGGCCAGGCCTATATACAGGGTTTAAGGTCACATAACCAAACCCCAAATAATTTACATTTATATGTTGCCCATGACTCACTGAGTACGAATATATAATCAATTTCATTATCGGGGTCCATTTGACCCTTCAAACTATTAATTGAACTTATTAAAACGATGTCTAATATTCCAAGTTTTACCGTTAGAACATATTCAAACACACATAATAAACTCAAATAATATATTAGGATCATTACCTGAATGTTTCAGGGTGAAAATTCTACTTTTTCTCCGGCCTCTTTTCTCATTTTCTGGCATTTTTCCACTGCGTTATTTCCTTTCCTCTGTTCTTGTCTTCTGCGTTTTATATATCTCTCTCTGTTTTGTGTTTTACAAGTCCTTAGCATATAAGCTAAGGACAACCGCCTAACTTCATTTCCTTTTTTTTTTCTTTTATTTTTTTTTTCTTAACGAAAATTAAAACGGTGCCCTACGATATTTGAAATGATCCCAACTTTTGCATACAAGTTATACAAAATATATGTAACATACTCGGAAAAACGGATCTCAAATCGGACTCCCGAAACTCAAGATGCGAATTTAAATAAAAAAAGTCAAATTATTTAACTTTCGGCATTTTAGCGGAAACTAGCCGAACAATATCGAAATTCACTTTCGAAAGTTCACAAAAATCACAAATAATCATACGAACCTAACGGCGCTTTCAGATTTCGAATCGGAGCTCATTCGGCAAGACCGAGCTCGAAAATCTCTTTTTAATATTTATCGCCAATAAAAACTGAAGCCTTCTTCCGATGCCTACCAAACGAGGCCTGATTTAGCTCAAATTTTACATATAAGTCCCAATGGATATTATGAACATTTTAAAATTATCGGCACGCCAATCGGAGTCCTAACTTCCGAAATGACTAACCGGGGTCGTTTCATTCTCGTCCACTTAAACTCTCGTTCGTCCTCGAACGAGCCTAAATCTGAAGCAAGATTTACGCAGATAACAAGAGAACTTGCACAACCTTCATAAACTACTCCACGGACATTATCTTATAATTACAGAATCAGAGTTATAACACACACATCAAACTCTTGGATAAAACATGTTTGGATAATATGATAACATCATTGTCCAACTTATTCGGACTAAGCCGACCCTTTCTCAATCATGAGAGAGGAGTTTTATATTTTTGAAACAAAGATACATGAAACTTTGAATGGGTTAACATGATTCAGCCGATAATTAGCTCTTCGATATATCTTTCGATATAGAACAGGTCGATGGAACTAAGAATTAGCTTACGCTTCAGCAACGCCTTAGAGATTTAATATTATGATTCGGTATCAATTGGAGGAAGACTCCTCCACTTAAAGCACAAACTCATACCGCTATTTGAATAGGAATAATCATCCCCGCACAGTCTGCTGGACTAAAGAAGATTTAGCTAAAAGCTGAACGTAGGCAGACCTAAGCTACCAACTACCCTTTCGAGTTGCCAAACAGCTGCAACTCTCGAGTTCACAACTCTATACCTTTGCCATAAGCACCACCGCCTGATGGATGGTACTTCTATATAAAAATTTCGGCAGAGTTTCCCCTGAAACTGGATGATCCGCAAAAACAGAGCCAGCGCTATACTATACATGGGAATGGATACCCGGATAAACTAATATCCAAAACAATAATATGCTTACCCATCTACAATAACACGTACTCTGGCTCAACACAGGGAACGTCACAAGCGGCTACCAATCGCCCAAGCTCACTAGTGCCGGACGAAGAAGAGATGGAAACATACCGAGGATAGAAATAATTGGAGCTATAGGAAGTTCATCTTCTTATTTGCTTGGCTACCAAAGCTAGACTACTTCCGAGTCAAGCGAGCCAAAGAATCGCAATTGAAGAGATAGACATTAAATAAGCTTTATGGAAAAACATCCATACCAATTTAACCTCCCAGTAAGAATAAAACTCTGACAATATACCAGAATACCCTTTTATATATAAGACAAGCTCATAGAATAACATGACTCTATTAGAATCTCGAACCAAGAGGAGAAACATAGATCGAGCATTACTTACTAGCCACTTTACACCGGAAGAAACAACGACACTTCCTGATGGTGAAGAATTAGGATCCCATTATCCCACCAACACGAAATTCCGAGAAGAGGGGTAAAATGACTTGACATAATAATACAAGGTGGCATAACAGGATGCCAAGCAGGCAATAACAATACTCACCATCAAATCTCTCATATTTAGATCAGATAAACTAATATCAGATAAACTGGTAGGGTCTCATAAATGCCAGGAATAAATCATATCAGAAGCTCACCCCTCTACCGCAACCGATTCTTAATTACGACAATATCCAAGGAAACCATCGAAACATGATAAGACACACCATTTCCAGATCGATCGAAAGAATCAAATCTTACTCATATTTAAGAGAAGAAGAAATCTCAGGGTCTACTACATCGGATACCTCAGCATCCTGCCAAACAAGCAGTTCATAGAACTGTCTCTGCATCTGAGCCGAGCCGCTACCCTGATACTTACTTCTAGAAGAACCACTACCACCACGCTCTCGACCTCTATCGAATGAGGGCAAATCTCTGGTTGATTAAGATCTATATGAAATTTCTTGCAACTATGCAGGTGCCTGATGACGAGAGAAAGGAAAACTGCCTACTTGCCGGAGTAAGGAAAAACTCCTCAAAGGATAACCAGACTCATGACAATGATAACAGGAAAACTCCTCAAAGGATAATCAGACTCGCGACAATGATAACACCTTTTTGCTAAAAATGTAAACTGGACAGATTATTGAAAGCCACAAAGAGAAAAATTGGGTCTGATATTGACGAACTACTGGCGCACTCTAAGAATCACGTGACACACGCTGAGATAACCTGGAAGGTGACCTCCCAAAATAATCAGAACTCTTACCTCCAAACAAGGTACCATGGTTACCCACTAGGGCCGTGGGATCACTTACTTTCCCGCTCTAACTTATGGTATGCCTCGAACCTTCAGGCAATATTAACAACAACATCAAATAAAATCCAGACCTCAATTTCTCGAGCCATCTGGGATTTCAAGGAAAAATAAAGGTCATCAATAAATCTCTGAATCTCTCGAAAGGCTCATGAACTAGTTCTAATGCATATCCAGCCATTCTATAGAATTCCATTTCATATTTTGAAACACCAACAGGCTAACCGACAGGCTACTCTGTCTAATCCACTCAAACTGGCAACGCTCTCCATTTCGCTCGCTATTCGAAAGGAATTTTTTTTTCCACAAATCTAGAAGAAAACCGAACCAAGTTAGCTAATAAGAGAGCAGTCCACCAATCCAGGGCTGGACCTTGAAACTGGAAAGAAGAATAATTAACACCATACCGCTTGATATAATCAAAAGCCTGAAGGATACGTTGACATCATTTTATTTTACAAAGAATTACAAGGTTTATCTGATGCATTTCTTAAGAATATCGGAAGGTTCAACCGCGTAAAATAATGAAACCTCCTTGAGCACTCGGACCCAACTGATACCTTGGCTGGCTAACCAGCCAGAACAATTAGAGGTACAACACATACTACCTATGGAATATAATTTACTGCAGCAATATTAAGAACCAGAAAAGGAGCTCCCTGAGATCAAACGTCTGCACATGCAGCAACCTGATAGGCTGCCCAGCGAATAATAGGTTCTTACGGTATCTGCGCCGCCAAGATTCTCGTACAGCATCGTAGAGAGCCAAGGGAAACTGCAAGGCCCTGTTCCCTTGCCCATCGGGAGCTCGTACAGCTGGGACCTCCGTAACTAGATCGTCAGCACGATCAAAACTCTCGGGGCTTCGTCAGTGCTAGCCCCAGGCTAGACTGCTTCGTCCTGAACTCCTTCCGTTTGCTGATTTGTCGTACAAGGGTTCACAACTACCACGAACGAATTAACGAAAAAACTTTTGCATCCTAGACCGACGCACGATCATAAATGAAGGAAGTGAAACTTCCTAAATGCCATCATAGCCTCTCGTAGATAAGTATGGACGTCTACGTACCCATAAGCAAGACTCTACTAGACACTGTCTTAGTCTGGATACACTCTAAACTGGGCTCTGATACCAACTGACACGACCCAGAATCTGATTAGGCCGTGCGGGCACCCGACATCCTCCCCTAGACCCGTCGGGCGAACCCTTACCAACAAAATTAGGAAAATAGATATAATAATTCATAAATAAGGACAAGACTAAAAAAAAATACAGACATACTGATACCTCTAAGCTGTACAAAAGAAATTACAGCTGACTACCCAACATACTAGGTTTAGGGCTATCCAGACTAGACATCTAAGAGTACAAAAGAAGACAAGTACCTCCTGAAGGGAGCAAAATGCAACTGAAATAATAACCAATAAATTGGTGGCCATTCGGAATAAAAGCTGGCTCACCCTGACAGCTGAAGTCGTCTTCGCTCCTTCACAACGTGGCGAACTCAATCCTGGAGCGAACCTGCCGAAACGAAATAGATAGACAAGAAACAAACAACAAACAAGGGTGAGTCAAAAGGACTCAATAAGTGGGGCAGACTAGTCACCTCAAAGAATAGGATAGCTAGTCAGGGAGAAGAAAAACAGATAAATAAAATTCCTCTTATTTAAATGATAAAAAGACAGAGCCAGATAATAACTAGAAATACGTATGGAATCACAAACTTATTAACAACCAGGAACGTAAGGTAGCCAGAACATATAGGTATCCCGAACATATCAACAATAAAAAATACATCATACCGTCGCAGTGTTCAACTCGATCCATATATTTATACCGTTGCGGCGTGCAACCCGATCCATATATTTATACCGTTGCGGCGTGCAACCCGATCCATATATTTATATCGTTGCGGCGTGCAACCCGATCCATATATTTATACCGTTGCGGCGTGCAACCCGATCCCCGCAACCCAGAATACGAGCCAGAAATATATAGGCAAACTGAGATATGTCCACAACATGGTGTACATACCGCATATATAAAACACAGCACAATACACACAATAGTCAGTATGTGGTGCAATGAGATGGGTTGAATGCGGTATGATGCAATGCAGTCACATATGCCTGATACCTATCTCCGGCGCGGGACTCTCATCGTCTACCAGGAGATATATGCAATAATGACCCTTCACCGGCTCGGGACTCTCATCGATTACCGGGAAGTATATGTAATGATATGACCCTTCACCGGTGCGGGACTCTCATCGCCAACCGGGAAGTATATGCAATAATGACCCTTTGCCGGTGCGGGACTCTCATCGCCAACCGGGAAGTATATGCAATGATGACCCTTCGCCGGTGCGGGACTCTCATCGCCAACCGGGAAGTATATGCAATAATGACCCTTCGCCGGTGCGGGACTCTCATCGCCAACCGGGAAGTATATGCAATGCTCAAAACCAGAGTGCAATGCTCATATGTTCAATGCAATACCAACTACAGGGCATAACATATAATATACAATGTAAATTCAAAGCTAAGGCGTAATGAGTACGCCTATCGGCAGCTACACACGTAAGGAAACACGTGGTAGAAAATCCACGAGGCCAGGTGCCTCCAAAGAAATGGATATAAACACTTACCTTGTTACAAGTTAGTACAGCCACTCAATAACCGCTTTGTCCTTTGGATTCATTGCCAAACGATCCCACTGTGTTCAATAACCAGAAAAATATATCAAATTAGGCTAAAGGCTTCATTCCTCACATCTTAGGGCAATCCAGGTAGGAACCTGATACCTTATTCGCATACGCAATACGCAGGCCAGGCCTATATACAGGGTTTAAGGTCACATAACCAAACCCCAAATAATTTACATTTATATGTTGCCCATGACTCACTGAGTACGAATATATAATCAATTTCATTATCGGGGTCCATTTGACCCTTCAAACTATTAATTGAACTTATTAAAACGATGTCTAATATTCCAAGTTTTACCGTTAGAACATATTCAAACACACATAATAAACTCAAATAATATATTAGGATCATTACCTGAATGTTTCAGGGTGAAAATTCTACTTTTTCTCCGGCCTCTTTTCTCATTTTCTGGCATTTTTCCACTGCGTTATTTCCTTTCCTCTGTTCTTGTCTTTTGCGTTTTATATATCTCTCTCTGTTTTGTGTTTTACAAGTCCTTAGCATATAAGCTAAGGACAACCGCCTAACTTCATTTCCTTTTTTTTTCTTTTATTTTTTTTTCTTAACGAAAATTAAAACGGTGCCCTACGATATTCGAAATGATCCCAACTTTTGCATACAAGTTATACAAAATATATGTAACATACTCGAAAAAACGGATCTCAAATCGGACTCCCGAAACTCAAGATGCGAATTTAAATAAAAAAAGTCAAATTATTTAACTTTCGGCATTTTAGCGGAAACTAGCCGAACAATATCGAAATTCACTTTCGAAAGTTCACAAAAATCACAAATAATCATACGAACCTAACGGCGCTTTCGGATTTCGAATCGGAGCTCATTCGGCAAGACCGAGCTCGAAAATCTCTTTTTAATATTTATCGCCAATAAAAACTGAAACCTTCTTCCGATGCCTACCAAACGAGGCCTGATTTAGCTCAAATTTTACATATAAGTCCCAATGGATATTATGAACATTTTAAAATTATCGGCACGCCAATCGGAGTCCTAACTTCCGAAATGACTAACCGGGGTCGTTTCACCTTAGCCTCTACTTTTGATGCACGTGAGGGAGCTTTAAATCATCCAGCTAGGGTGGATAATGTTGTGCAGCGGGGCATGGATTATAGTTATGAGGGAAGGGGTTATGAGGTTATTACTGATACGCAGGGTCTTGTTAATCCCCTAGTTATTGAACATATTACACAGTCAACGCCAGTTAATGCAGGTCAGGCTGTGATTTATGCTGATTCTGCGCATTTCTCTTCTTTGCAGCAAGATCACTTGGAACGTGAAGATGGGCCTTTGAACCAAGAATTTTGTGTGGAAAACAAGCAGGTTCATTCTATTCCTTCTCTTGAGGAGAGCACGGATTTGGAATCTATGAGTGTGGCAAAGCCAAAATTCTTTGGGAAAAATCTTATACCAACGGCTCATCTTGAACGGTTGTGTAAAAGTGTTTCTCCTAATTTTGGTAAGTCTTTTTTGAACATAAATGCTCCTTCCTATGTGCCTAAATCCTTGATGCAGCTTGTCCCACGTTCAAATTTACCCACGGATGATGAACTTGTCGAGCGAATGGATTTGAATGATACGAGGGGTATCTTGGCAAGGCAAGTGGCATCTTTCCAAGATAGGGTTCCTCAAGGACATTATTTAATAGAGGATGATGAGTTGTTTGAAGAAGAGGAACTTGAGGAAGAATCCACTGCACATAATTTTAGCATGGTGGCTAGAGAAGGAGATTTATCGCCTAGGGAAATTCGTGATAATGCTCCAAAGAAAGTAAGGAGGGTAAGGCGCCCATTAGAGCCAACTAGGGTGCAACCTACGAGGAGCACAAAATCAAAATCCAAGAGGTCCAAGAAGTCGAAGAAATGATGGATAGCATATATGATCGCGATAGAGAGCCACAAATATCATTTTTACAAGTTAGTATCGTAGGGCCTTTCTACATTTTTCATTTCATCACTTGTAGAAGGAGGTGCGGATTGCATGATTCCACTTTCTTTCTAGCTTTTATATTATTTCATTATTTTAGTATTTTCATATGTAATATCATCATAGAGTGTGTTATAAACTCTGTGATGATCAAACTTTACTTGGTTCTGGCTAGTTCTTATTTTTTGCATTCTTGTTAGGAGTGAGGTCTCACCTCGATAGGATGATGTAAGGTATGGTATGGCCCTCCTTACTTTGTATTCTCCTCTTTGAGGAATTTATTATTTATAAAAGTAGTCACTAGGCTCCTTGCCTAGTGATATTCGCTTAAAAAAAAAGGACTGTAGATAGTCACATTGTTGCCATTAGATCAGATCATGGAACTGAATTTGAAAATCATATGTTTTTCAATTTTTGTAATGAAAATGGCATTAATCACAATTTCTCCTTACCTAGAACTCTACAACAAAATGGTGTCGTTGAAAGGAAAAATAGGACCTTAGAGGGAATGGCTAGGACTATGCTAATATCTGGTAATCTTTCACAAAGCTTTTGGGCTGAGGCCATTAACACTGCATGCTATATAATCAATAGATGTATGACAAGGCCACTGATAGAGAAGACACCATATGAGTTGCCTAAAGGAAGAAAATCAAATATTTCTCATCTTAGGGCCTTTGGTTGCAAATGTTTCATACATAACAATGGGAAGGATGCCTTAGGAAATTTGATCCTAGAAGTGATGAGGGAATCTTTGTGGGCTATTCTTCAAATAGCAAATCTTATAGAGTCTTTAACAAGAAAACATTGAAAATTGAAGAAAGCATGCATGTTAAATTTGATGAAACTGACAGTTTGACTCAAGAACAGGTACATGAAGATGAAGAGATTGGAATGCTGAAACATGGTGAAACTGATCCTCAACAAATGCAGACATTGGATGGGAGTGCTGTGAGAAGTGAATTACAAGGAAATGTTCCTCAAGACAGAACTGAGAAGAGTAGCACAGAAACAGGGGGAACAAATGATGGATCCACCTCACAAACTGGCAGTGTTACTCCATCAGGAACTGTTCCTCAGCAAGGGACTTCTGAAAATGTTCTGATACTCAAGCCTTACAAGTATCAAGGTTCACATCATGTGGATCAGATAATCTCAGATGAGGCTGCTGGAATTCAAACTAGATCAGCAGTTAAAAATCACAGTTTGTGTGCCTTTAGTGCCTTCATATATCTTGTTGAACCTAAAAATATGAAAGAGGCACTGAAGGATGTAGATTGGATCAATGCTATGCAGGAGGAGTTAAATCAATTCCAAAGAAGTCAAGTTTGGCATCTGGAACCCAAGCCAAGGAACAGGTCCATTATAGGAACAAAATGGGTTTTCAGGAACAAACTTGATGAGGATGGCATGGTAACCAGAAATAAGGCTAGATTAGTTGTTCAGGGGTATAGCCAAGAGGAGGGCATTGACTATGATGAGACTTTTGCTCCAGTTGTAAGATTGGAAGCAATAAGACTTCTTATAGCCTTTGCTACATACATGGAATTTACTTTACATCAAATGGATGTTAAGAGTGCATTTCTGAATGGTTACTTAAAGGAAGAAGTCTATGTCAAACAACCTTCTGGTTTTGAGAATGAACTGTTCCCTGAACATGTGTACAAGTTAGACAAGGCCTTGTATGGACTTAAGCAGGCACCAAGAGCTTGGTATGAATGTCTATCAAAATTCTTACTTCAGCATGGGTATAAAAGAGGTAAAATTGATAGCACACTATTTTTGAAAGAAAAAGGTTTCAGTCAGATCCTAAGGAATCTCATTTTGAAAGCTGTTAAAATATTTTTGAGATACTTGAAAGGAACAGGTTCCTTGGGACTTTGGTATCCAAAAGGTGGAAATTTTAATCTTGTTGGATATACCGATGCTGACTATGCAGGTTTCCTTCCTTGTTGATAGAAAGAGTACCTTAGGTATGACACACTTTCTTGGTGAGTGTTTGGTTTCACGGGGAACCAAGAAACAAAATTCAGTGGCACTTTCCCATGCTGAGGCTGAATATATGGCAGCTGCCTCATGTTGTTCACAATTATTGTGGATCAAACAACAATTATAAGATTTTGGTGTTGATGTAGGAACTGTTCCTATCTATTGTGATAACACTAGTGCTATTAACATGACAAAAAATCCAGTGCATCACAAAAGGACCATAAGACATCATTTCTTGAGAGACAATTATGAAAAAGGACTGATTGCTATAGCATTTTGTCCTACTGAGAAGCAGATTGCTGACATTTTTACATAGGCTTTAGGGAGAGATCATTTTGAAAGGAATAGGTTGGAATTAGGGATGATTAAATTTACCTAAATCTACCAATACTTTACTTCAAAATTGGCTAGAGAATTGTACTTAAAATGAATTTATCTAAGTCAATTTGGAATTTTTCAGTTCAGTTTCATACTTAATTGTATACTCATGTGCCATGATTTCTTTTAAAAGTTTGCTAAAATTTAATGATATTACCCTTATGTTCTTAGAATTTCAGATTGAGCAAATTTGATTAAATTGGGATGGACACTGTTTTGTGATAATATTCAGGTATGTGCTCTTTGTTATTCAATTATATTAGAAGTTAAGGGCTATAGATAACTTGAATTTAGGATAAATCCCACTAGGAATCCTAATCATATCTGTTCTGCCTAAGAGTCCCATCGGAGGAACTAGTTCCCAATCCCATAAGGAAACTCAAATCATAACGGCTCTTTTCCGGGAGACTCCCAAGAGTCCTTTAACGTCTGAAACTCCATTAATGAAGTATTAGTATTCGTTCTGCACTCAATCTCCACTACTTACCTCACTCTATATATACCCTCCTACTTCCTCATTATTTTTTCACTTTGCTATAATCAAATTCTCCACAATTTCAGAAAAAATAGTGCTTTATCTCTCAAAACGCATACTTGCCATGTCTCTGTCACCCGAAAACTCATCTTCCATTCCCACTTCTGATCAACCACAAATCTCCAACCCTCCTTCACCCATGGACACAACAACACCAAACCCTGAAATTCCTGAAAATCTTGAGCCAGAAATTCAGGGGGAAGAACTGATGTGTGGTTAAAATGCCACACATTACATACTTATACTTGAGCTTTTGTTGTGTTAAAATGGTGAAATAAGTGCACTTATCATGGTTTCGTTGCATTTTGTAGGTTGAGTATGTTTGGGGAAGAGTTATGGAAGAAACAAGTAAAAAAGAAGCCAAGTTAAAGAAAAAGAAGAAGACTCGCTAGTCTGTCAAAAACGCAGCAGAAAAGTGGCTATGCGTGAAACAGTGATTAAGTTGAGCAGTGATAAAGTGGCTATCGGGTAAACTTTGGTACCAGGGTGGCTATGGCGTGAAAAATCAGCATTTCTTCATTTTAACCTAGGGAGAATTTTGGAAAATGAGGGTATTTCATTTTGGCAACACATAAATAGTTTGGAGCTTTCATTGGTACATATCTTTGGCCATTTTTCCAATCTTGGAGCAAGGATCCATCAACAAGAACACCAAGAGGGTGAAGATTTGGAGCAACCCATTGAGAAATTCTCAACCTTTAGTACTCCTTTCTTTACTTTCATGCTTTGTATTGAATATATTTGGTGTAGTTGATGTTATTGAAGAATTGATTTTGTGAATATATTTCATGGCTATTCGTATTGTTAATTGGTATGATTTTGGACATGAATATATGAATGAGTCATGACTAGGAATTTATATTGTTGGGTTTTGATTATCTAGCTTCTATTATTTTGGTTGCTTAACTTTAATGCTCATGATGCTAAAGTTACATGTCTACTTTGCTAATTAAAGACTCGGGAGAGATTAGTTAGCGTAGAATAGTGAAGCTAGCGAGGATTTGGGTTGATAGGCTATTTCATAGACTAACTCATCTAAAAGAAGTTACGCTCGGAAGAGGTCTTCTTTCCTCGGGTAATGGGTAGTGCTTTATAAGCTCAACCATGGCTTTGACGAGCGCCGTTGAGGTAAATCCCTTCTAGGCCGGAAGGATTCTAGGGATAACATTAGAACGACTCGGCCATAATATATAAACCCCGTGCTATATTTGTATCCTAGGCTCAAAACTTGCTTTCCTTGGTTGCGAGAAGGCCATAGATCATATTTACTTGCTTTCCTAGTGTAGTTTGTAGTAGTTAATATCGTTCCATCACCTCGTTATCCTAGTTTGGCTTAGTCAAATAGTTTTAGTTCCTCTACTACTTTGATCGCATCACTTTGTTCCTTGTGGATTGGACCCCGACTCCTAGTTGGGTAAATTATATTGCGATGACCGTTCATACCTTAATTCGAGGTGTGTGTTGAGCGTTGTCAAAATTGGCGCCGTTGCCGGGGAACAATTGGCGTATTAGAGTAGTTTGAGGAGTTGAGCTAGTTGGCTTAGTTCCAAACTTTGTGAACCGTTGTCGTGTAAATTGTGAATAGTAGTAATGTTCTTTGTAAATTATAAATATTTGTTTGTGTGTAGTGTTTACTTGCATTAGTTAGTTAGTTTAGATTAGTGGTAATTATCTTCAAATGGCATCATGGAACCAAAATTATTCAAATATTGAAAATCCATACATGAGTGATCCTTGTCCTTATTGTGGTGGACCTCACTATTGGCAAGATTGTCAAATTGTTTCCGGGGGCGAGTTGTGTGCACCTTCTCAACCCTTTGAGTGGGACATATTTCATGAGTGTGGGGGTCAAAATGACCATTGTTGAACCCCAAAAATTACCCCCGAAAGGGATAAATTCCGGAATATCGACAGGATGGACTAACTCTTTTGGAGTTTTTGGAGTCGCCACCCAATTTAAGGAAAACAGGGAACCAAATTAGCAAATGCGTGCAAAAACTCCGTTTTTATAAAAAGACGGTCTTTCTTTCAGAGATTCTAAAGGTAAGAGGTTTTATTAATTTCGGAAGAAGGTTTTTAAGTCACTTTCGAAATTCCGTAAAATACGGTTAATCCGACAGGTTTCCGAATATTTACAAGTGTGCTTTTCTTTCAAAAAAAAAGAATTATTTAAAAATAGTAATAATAATAATAATGAAAATAATTAATCGAATGAAAGCTTATTTGCGAAATATTCTTTTACTTGCACGCATTTGCGAAGACGGCCCCAATTTGCAATAAATTAAATAACGACTTCACAATAAAATGCAATGAACATAAAGTAAGGCAATATACAAACAATCGAATATTATTGATAAATAAAATATTCTACACATTTATTTGCATAAATATCTCTAAGGAAAGAAAGACAAAGTTAAAGATAGAACCGAGAAATTGATCAACTCGCGGGAGCCTTGAATTTTCTAAAATTCCTAAGTCTTATTTTTGAATGCTCGGGTTCGAATTCAATCCCAAATGCCTTCAATGCAATGGACTATCTCTATTCGTGAGTTAGCCAAACTCGTCCACCAGTTGTTCGTGCCAAATGTACCTCGCAAAAACAAACAAATAAAATTGGATTAGTACGATGATAAAGTGTAATAACTAATAAAAATAAATAATAATAATAATAATAATAAAGTAATGAAGTAATAATAATAATAGTAATAATAATAATAATAATAATAATAATAATAACAATATATAATAGTAAAGAGGGTTTGTTTTTGCAAAATTTAGGCTCAGGTTTGTATGGCGCGTCGAATAGAGGCTCGGGATATTGATACGGCTGCAAACACGGAGCCCGGGCCGGTTGCCACGCCAAGTACCAAATCCACTACTCTATTCAACTTGCTTTGCATTAAAGTGCATTCATCATCGCCTTTTGCTTTAGGGACACGGGAACGGGACGATTCAAGTGTAGTATCATGTTCAAATCGATCCTGAGGCCTCAATACGTGCATATGTATTTTTTCATTGGCCATAGTGTAGGGTCTATTCACATCAGAACCAAAGATCAATTGAACGGGTCAACATCCGACTATTGGAACAAATGAGTCAACTGCAATGCCATCAATATATTATATGTAATAAAACCCAGGTCTAATCGAATAGAAGGCCATCTGCACACTGTAAGAAAGACCCCTGTAATTAGGCCACGCCCCCACCAAATTGAGCAAACCATTAATGAATTCCAAAAGTTAGTAATGGACAACAATAACAAAGGATCAGCGATATCGGAGCAGAGCCAAACAAGAACACTGAATCGTGGAGCTATCATCGATCTACGATAGGCAAACTCAAGTGAGAACAAAACCCACAGTGCAAAATAAATGGGTCAAGCGAGGAACCCAGTACAGTGATGCAACGTCGACCCAAATCCGGCCAAAATCCGAAGATAACAGAAAAATATAACGGCCAACAGCAGTAGGGAGGAGCGACTGCCAGCTTGGCTTCTCCGATGAGAAGACACCAGCAGCGTCGGTGCTACTCCGGTGGTGGCGATGCTTTTGACCACTGACCCGCTTCCCCGATCTCCCTCTGTTCCTCTCCAGTGACCCCGATTTCCCCTTGTCTCTGTTTTTGTTTTCTGGTTTCAGATCTAATGTGTGGGTGTATTATTTTAAGGGTAATGGTGTATGGATCTGTGTGTAGATGTTAAAAAAAAAGGAGGAGATCAGTGGTGTCTGCGTATTTTATGTAGCTGTGTATTGGGTGTGGACTGTGTTTTCCTTTTGTGTAAGTAAGAGTTTTTGTAAGGAAGATGAAGTGGAGAGGGGTCAGTGGGGTGCAGCGGCTGGTGTGTAATAATGGGTGTTGTAGGGTTTTTGTATATGATGAAGATGATTGAATAGTTGGTTGGTTTTTTTTTTTTTGTGTTATATGGGCTTTGCAGAAATGATCCTAAATTGCAATTTAAAAACAGATTTAGCCCTTTATTAAATTAAACAAATAATTATATAGCACACTGCAAATGAAGGGACGACTTGCGATTTTGGCTATTTCCCTTTAAAATTAACTATTTATTTGCAATCTTCAAAATTGAACTTAATTTTAAAATTATTATACTTTTTATTAAAATCCGGGACAAAATTGGGTGTCAACAGCTGCCCCTCTTTACCCGGAAAGGATGAAAGAGTTTCCAGGGTAAAGAAGTTGACGTGAAACCCAATTTTGTCACGGTAAAGCCAAGACTCTGATTCCTAGGATCAAAATGCGAGGCTTATGGACATGGCCGAACTTCGGTTTCCGAGTTGCCTACATATCTCGGGCTGAAAGAGAATCAGGCCAGATGTAGTTCGACGCGATTTGAAGATCAAAGACGAGATAGTAACGACCACTCAAGCGCGGGAAAAGAGGCTTGTAGTCACCCAAGTTATGAAAATGTGGTCGATGACACACCCATAAAGAGGGGTTTACACGGACATAGCTTCCACTGCACCTCGATAACCGAGTCATCTTGTCTTCAATCTCAAACCTCAGACTCAGGTTTAACAAGAGACTTACCTCTAGGGTGGATGACTTATACGGGTGCAAATCTTCAGGTCTTCGTTGACGAGTCTAGTTCATATCAACGATTGCCCCTGTTCATTGCTAAGCAAAGCTCCATGTTCCAAATGCTGCTGCGGTGCTGCTAAAAATTCTGTAATAGTCTCAACAAGCGGTAAGCGTACAACTGCTAATAAACTGTAATAATTGGAATAGGAAAGAAATAGATAAAGTGATAAAATTGTAAATGCGGATTGCGGTATCATTGATAAGTTTTTCCTTCGATCAACTGACAAAGTACTCCGCCCGGAGAACCTCTAAGCTGATCCTTATTCTGAAACAGCAAAGCAAGACAATAAGTAAAGCAAGAACGAATTGTAAAATGCAAGGCTTTCATAAGATAAGTTGACTAACGAGACATAATATCTCAAGTCGACTTGGCTAATCTATATCCTACGCAGGTAACATAACGTTCATTTATAAGGCGAACGAGCCCAAACATTCAATTATAAGGCAAATGAGCCTAAAACGTTCAATTATAAGGCGAACGAGCCTAAAACGTTTGATTATAAGGCGAACGAGCCTAAATTTGATAGCAGCCTGCAAAATAAAATTGCAAATTGGATTAATAAAGGCAAGATAATGCAAAACAAATAAGCAAAGCTGGGTCCTGTTGCTTGTATTAATAGTGCTGCAAAGCGTTGAATGCCTTCAGTCCTTATTGAATCTAATGTTCAATTTCTGCAAATTTAAAGTAAATGCGTTAGAAAATGAGTGCATAATAAAGCAAAAGCTATAATGAAAAAAAGGAAGAAATAGATTTGCGCTGCATATGCGACAAGGCGAATGATCTTTGAGAAACTGATGGTTGATGGTAGGAACAATAACAAAAGAGCCTTCAATTGTCTATGATAGACTTCAGAATAATGCCTCCAATTGCTTATGGTAGGCTTCAAATGATAACGATGTCTTCGCTTGCTCACGATAGACTTGATAATAAAACCCCCGATTGCTTACGGTAGGATCAATAATAAAAGAGCCTTCAATTGCTTATGATGGGCTTCAGAATAAGGCCTCCAATTGTTTATGGTAGGCTTCAAATGCTAATGAAGTCTTCGCGTGCTCACGATAGACTTGATAATAAGACCCCCCGATTGCTTACGGTAGGATCAATAATAAATGAGCCTTCAATTGCTTATGATAGGCTTCAGAATAAGGCCTCCAATTGCTTATGGTAGGCTTCAAATGCTAATGAAGTCTTCGCGTGCTCACGATAGACTTGATAATAAGACCCTCCGATTGCTTACGGTAGGATCAATAATAAAAGAGCCTTCAATTGCTTATGATAGGCTTCAGAATAAGGCCTCCAATTGCTTATGGTAGTCTTCAAATGCTAATAAAGTCTTCGGGTGCTCACGATAGACTTGATAATAAGACCCCCCGATTGCTTACGGTAGGATCAATAATAAATGAGCCTTCAATTGCTTATGATAGGCTTCAGAATAAGGCCTCCAATTGCTTATGGTAGGCTTCAATGCTACTGAAGTCTTCGCTTGCTCACGATAGACTTGATAATAAGATCCCCCGATTGCTTACGGTAGGATCAATGATAAAAGAGCCTTCAATTGCTTATGATAGGCTTCAGAATAAGGCCTCCAATTGCTTATGGTAGGCTTCAATGCTAATGAAGTCTTCGCTTGCTCACGATAGACTTGATAATAAGACCTCCGATTGCTTACGGTAGGCATGACGTAATTTGTAAGTGCAAGGTGCAATATCTTTGATAAATTGTCTTCCAATCAACTGGTGAAACAATAAAGCAAGTGCGAAGGCATAGTGCAAATCCTTTTCAACAAGCATGACAAATCAACTGGCAAGACGGTCGGGCATGAAGCAAGGAGGGTCTTGGGGTTGATTGTCGAACAAATCAGCTGGCGAACCGGTCCGGCACAAAGCAAGGAGGGTCTCGGGGCTGACCTGTTAAACTAAAAGTAAAGCAAGTCATAATATAAAGCAAGTGCAAAGGCATAATTGAAAGCAAGTGCAAAGCAATTCAGCGTGCAATGTAAAGCAACGCAAAAGCGATTTAGCGAATCAGTAGGCGTGAAAGTCCAACAAGGGAGAAGCCCCGCCTGGTGGTCAACCTGAAAAACGTAAAGCAAGGCATCAATTTTAAAGCAAGTGCGACGACATAATTTAAAGCAAGTACAAAGAAAAGCAGTGCGGGAATATAGAGCAATGCAAAAGCCATTTGGCGAATCAATAGGCGAGATAGTCCAACAAAGGGAATTCTCGTAGCCGATGGTCAACCTGAAAGAGTAAAACAAGGCGTTAATTTTAAAGCAAGTGCGAAGGCATAATTCAAAAGAAGTGCAAAGCAAAGTAGTGCGGAAATGTAGTCAGTGCAATAGCCATCGATAAATCAATTGGCGAGACAATCCAGCAAGGATGGCCTTGTGCGGATTATCGCCTGAAACAAAGCGATGCCCTATTTGGCTTAGTTTCGAAAACACAAAACAAGCCTCGGCTTTGTCGCCTATTAGGAATAAAAGTCACAGGGGCAGAAATACCGCCTGTTCGGCAATAACTCATGACAAAGCATAATGCTTTAAGCCATGAAAAGGGATTGCGACGCAATCTGTAAGGCAACTTGGATGCGCGTTCAATAAACTGTTCATCCATAATGCGAATGATCCTTTCATTGCAAGCTTTCATGTTCCTGCTCTCAAAGAAAAATTGTTAGCTTTAGGGAGGAAAGGGGAAGCGTTTGATTTGTGCAGACTTCATCCTGATCTTGCTGCTTCCTCGTCTTCATTGGACTTGGATTTGCAAATTGCTTTCAGAAACTTGGCTCTTGAACTCAAATAGCATAGACTTTGAAAAATAGAGGCAAGATAAAACATTTTAATGCGGATGCAAATGAAGTCAAAGATGCATTTTGAAAATTTTGCCTTGACTTAAACTTGTAATATATTTTAAAACAAACTGAACGTCCTTTGTCTTAGACTTTGCACTGTTTGCTTAACCAATTTCAAAATTCTTGCCAACTCATCCTTAATACCCAACACCGCTTCTTGCAAAATTCTGCCCCAGTTATTATCTTTCGTATCTCCAACTCGTTTTGCAAAAATTGCCCCAGTTGTCCTTCTTGGGGGAAAAATGAAAACTTAAATGCTAAAGGGTCGAGCCCGATGGGGGAGCCTACGTATCCCTCCTTGGGAATCAGACCGTGCGTAGTTCTGCATCACTGCTTCAACGCCATATACCAACAAAATAAAAGCTGCCCCAGTTGAAGTTCTAACAGATAGTGCGATATCCAAAGAGCGCAGACAATAAATTTTCAGTGCATCGCTTTCAATTTGTTCAGTTGCTTTGCCATACGTCACAAGTAAAGCTTTGGCAGGTTTATCAATTTTAGTTTTGAAACAGAAACAAATGCAAGAGTAAATAATATAATAAGAATGCAATGCATTTTATTTCAACTTTAATAATTCGAAATGAGTTGATTCAGATTAACATAAGCTTTAAAGTAAAATGCAATTCAGGGCCTCAATCTGAATTAAAATAATGCTACTAAGTTCAATCGCCAAGTTCTTTCAAGCAATGCCATTAGCTTCTGGTACTGCATCGTTCACGAGCTAGAGCGTCTACCATCAATCATATCTCGAAACCTTTGCATGGTGGATGGTCAGTCACTTCACAAATCCAACATTTGCTAGAGAAGTAAACAAAACAAAAGAAACCTCACAAAGGGTAACTAAGATAGTTTGCATGTCATTCATAGGATAGCATACAAGCAAGCAACACCTAGTATTTAACGCATTTTGAACAAATAAAGCAAGGCAGGCAATTAACATTTTAACACAGCTCATGCTCTCCACAGCATCTGCACAAAATTCTAAACCCAAATGCCTAAAACCCGAAACAATCCTCCATAGCTTTTGCAAACATCCACACTCCTCCAAGCACAACTCCTAATTGCTTTACAACATCCAGGGAGAAATTTCCAATTGCCTCCACAATACCAGACTGCAAATCACGAAAGGCGCCAATTGGCCTTTCAAAATAAAACCTCACTGGTCCTCGGCTTTAGACAAGCCTCTCAGCTTCCTAGGTTTTGCAAGGCTCACAGACCTTGTTCATAGGGCTCCTCACTGGTCCTCGGCTTTAATCAAGCCTCTCAGTTTCCTAGGTAGCCAAGACCGCACTGGTCTTCAAGAAGGGACCCCACTGGTTATTCAAAGACACAGGGGCTTCGCTCTCCTAGTATGCGACAAGCATACTTCAATTTTTACAAAGTTGCATCTGGATAATCAACATAGGCCTACACACACGCAAAGCCATTCACGAGAGGGACCCCACTGATCCTTTTAAAGACACCAAGGGCTTCGCCTCTTAGATCTCACTACGCCAGGCCATCTCCAAAACACAAACCAACCAAATCTGCCGAACTTTCCCCCCAAACTAAGGTGCATATGCGTGCATGACCTAATCTCCTTCTAAGAGTGGGCTAACGGTTGAGGCTGATCAGATCTATGCGGGATAAACCTGGCCCCATAAACCAGTAAAACCGGCCATGACAAAACCAGGCAAACCATATCCCAACTAACTTTGGTGACACGAAAGAAATTCAAAGACTTAGGAAGGACAATGCCCTTCCTGTATTATTGCCCGTCATGCGGGCCCCCCGTGATGAAATCGAGGAGATGAAAGAGAATTGACAGGCTCCATGAGGGAGGAAATATGAACGGAATGCAGACTATGCACAAATAAAATGTAATACATGCTTTCCATACAAACCAAACAAACAGATATAATAAAGCAAATAAATTAGGCATGCTAGTTGCAAATAATTGGAAACCTTTATGGTCAAAACCTTTATTGCTCCCCAGCGGAGTCGCCATGCTGTTGAACCCCAAAAATTACCCCCGAAAGGGATAAATTCCGGAATATCGACAGGATGGACTAACTCTTTTGGAGTTTTTGGAGTCGCCACCCAATTTAAGGAAAACAGGGAACCAAATTAGCAAATGCGTGCAAAAACTCCGTTTTTATAAAAAGACGGTCTTTCTTTCAGAGATTCTAAAGGTAAGAGGTTTTATTAATTTCGGAAGAAGGTTTTTAAGGCACTTCCAAAATTCCGTAAAATACGGTTAATCCGACAGGTTTCCGAATATTTACAAGTGTGCTTTTCTTTCAAAAAAAAGAATTATTTAAAAATAGTAATAATAATAATAATGAAAATAATTAATCGAATGAAAGCTTATTTGCGAAATATTCTTTTACTTGCACGCA
Source organism: Petunia axillaris subsp. axillaris (assembly GCA_029990575.1). Taxonomy (NCBI): domain Eukaryota; kingdom Viridiplantae; phylum Streptophyta; class Magnoliopsida; order Solanales; family Solanaceae; genus Petunia; species Petunia axillaris. The sequence continues at coordinate 164,526,802 of JARKNS010000003.1, forward strand.
TTTGCGAAGACGGCCCCAATTTGCAATAAATTAAATAACGACTTCACAATAAAAGGCAATGAACATAAAGTAAGGCAATATACAAACAATCGAATATTATTGATAAATAAAATATTCTACACATTTATTTGCATAAATATCTCTAAGGAAAGAAAGACAAAGTTAAAGATAGAACCGAGAAATTGATCAACTCGCGGGAGCCTTGAATTTTCTAAAATTCCTAAGTCTTATTTTTGAATGCTCGGGTTCGAATTCAATCCCAAATGCCTTCAATGCAATGGACTATCTCTATTCGTGAGTTAGCCAAACTCGTCCACCAGTTGTTCGTGCCAAAATGTACCTCGCAAAAACAAACAAATAAAATTGGATTAGTACGATGATAAAGTGTAATAACTAATAAAAATAAATAATAATAATAATAATAATAAAGTAATGAAGTAATAATAATAATAGTAATAATAATAATAATAATAATAACAATATATAATAGTAAAGAGGGTTTGTTTTTGCAAAATTTAGGCTCAGGTTTGTATGGCGCGTCGAATAGAGGCTCGGGATATTGATACGGCTGCAAACACGGAGCCCGGGCCGGTTGCCACGCCAAGTACCAAATCCACTACTCTATTCAACTTGCTTTGCATTAAAGTGCATTCATCATCGCCTTTTGCTTTAGGGACACGGGAACGGGACGGTTCAAGTGTAGTATCATGTTCAAATCGATCCCGAGGCCTCAACATGTGCGTATGTATTTTTTCATTGGCCATAGTGTAGGGTCTATTCACATCAGAACCAAAGATCAATTGAACGGGTCAACATCCGACTATTGGAACAAATGAGTCAACTGCAATGCCATCAATATATTATATGTAATAAAACCCAGGTCCAATCGAATAGAAGGCCATCTGCACACTGTAAGAAAGACCCCTGTAATTAGGCCACGCCCCCACCAAATTGAGCAAACCATTAATGAATTCCAAAAGTTAGTAATGGACAACAATAACAAAGGATCAGCGATATCGGAGCAGAGCCAAACAAGAACACTGAATCGTGGAGCTATCATCGATCTACCATAGGCAAACTCAAGTGAGAACAAAACCCACAGTGCAAAATAAATGGGTCAAGCGAGGAACCCAGTACAGTGATGCAACGTCGACCCAAATCCGGCCAAAATCCGAAGATAACAGAAAAATATAACGGCCAACAGCAGCAGGGAGGATCGACTGCCAGCTTGGCTTCTCCGATGAGAAGACACCAGCGGCGTCGGTGCTACTCCGGTGGTGGCGATGCTTTTGACCACTGACCCGCTTCCCCGATCTCCCTCTGTTCCTCTCCAGTGACCCCGATTTCCCCTTGTCTCTGTTTTTGTTTTCTGGTTTCAGATCTAATGTGTGGGTGTATTATTTTAAGGGTAATGGTGTATGGATCTGTGTGTAGATGTTAAAAAAAAAGGAGGAGATCAGTGGTGTCTGCGTATTTTATGTAGCTGTGTATTGGGTGTGGACTGTGTTTTCCTTTTGTGTAAGTAAGAGTTTTTGTAAGGAAGATGAAGTGGAGAGGGGTCAGTGGGGTGCAGCGGCTGGTGTGTAATAATGGGTGTTGTAGGGTTTTTGTATATGATGAAGATGATTGAATAGTTGGTTGGGTTTTTTTTTGTGTTATATGGGCTTTGCAGAAATGATCCTAAATTGCAATTTAAGAACAGATTTAGCCCTTTATTAAATTAAACAAATAATTATATAGCACGCTGCAAATGAATGGACGACTTGCGATTTTGGCTATTTCCCTTTAAAATTAGCTATTTATTTGCAATCTTCGAAATTGAACTTAATTTTAAAATTATTATACTTTTTATTAAAATCCGGGACAAAATTGGGTGTCAACAGCCATTGGGACGGTTGTCCTAATATTCTTTGTTCTTCTTCCAATGATTTTTATAATGATGCTAATGATTCTTATGAGTTTGATAGGTCTAATGCAAACATGAACATGGAACTTGAACCCGAATGGCAAGGCATCCAAGAGAAGTTTCAAGAAGAGATGGACCTATCTACTTCACAAGATGAATGCAATGAAAATGAAAGATTGGAATATTTGATGGAGCGGATACTTAAAAACAATTGTGAGAATGTCGAAGCCTTCAATGAGATAAAAGATACGATCCATCAAAATGACTTAGCAATTCACAACTTGGAGACTCAATTGAGCCAATTGGTTGACACTTTCAATGATCAACAAGCTAAGGGTGTTGCCAAATTTCAACAAAGGCTTTACATGGAAGATGAGCTTGAGTTACAAAGTGAAGAGATGGAAGAAGAGGAAATCCGTGATGAAGATGATGTTTCGAGCCAAGTTGTGGAGCTAAAAATGGAAATCCAAGTATTTGACTCAATGGTTGAAGATGATGCCAAAGAGGAAGAAAATGCACTAGAGCCTTGTATGGAATTGCAAAATATTATTTGTGGGGAATCTAGTGCAATGAGATATGAGGATGTCAAAAGTGAGGAGATACTATAGTTCAAGCGAGTGAGACCTCACTCATTTCATTTTTCAACATTGTGTTTGGAAGGTGAAACGGAAATTGACCCACTTGAGCTCTTGGAGGAAGTGAGCAATGAGGAACAAAGTGCTTATATTCTTGAGTTTGTCATGCCAAGAAAGCAAAATGACACCCCTCACTTGAAGGCCAAGAAGTGCAAAATGAAGTATTCGGTCTTTGGAAGTTTGAGATTTGTACCACCATCCCGAAAGCACAATGAAAAACTTGATTAAAAGTTGGGGAGGCAATTCACATTTACAAAGTGGAGAGAAAAGCGTGGGTTGGTACTCGTCGTGCCACGACATTAAAAGCGGCGCTTCTCGGGAGGCAACCCGAGCATTTTAATTTTTTTGCATTTTCTACTTGTATATTAGTTTCATTTGTTGTTTTTGATCATTCTATGAAGTTTCACAATTTTTTTTAGGAGTGATATGGACAGGGTATGAAGTGTTGCAGTGACTACACAGTGCATAAATGCAGCAAACTGCTTTCAGGATGTTGTAAAAATCACTCTCTGATGTTGCAATTGGGCGCCCCACCTCATAGAAAGGGCGGCCCGCCTTGTCTGTTAGTAGTAAATTAACACCCTTACATATATTAGTCCTAATAACTAATTTCCCTCAAAGGCTAGAACCTCAGCGACGATCACCACTGACCCGATCTTCACCATAGCATCACACCATCTCCGATCACAGCAGCCATCAGCACCGGTGAACACCCTTCACCACCGGCATCCAGGTAAGTATTCTCTCTCCTCAATTCTCAATTTTCTTCCTGTCCCCAACTCCAAATACCTTCACTGTCCCGACTCTGCTCACCCCATTCCCAAACTCCTGACAATTTTCACCATCAATGGCTGCTGCTGTATCATCGCACCACCTGTACGCCACCAGTCGCGTCGTCGCTCAGGTAATTCTCTATCTCTTCTCTCCTTCTCGCTTGATGAATTTCTGCCCCTGTCACAAAATCCCATCCCCTGAAGTCCGTCGATTCCCCTCTATTAATTCTGAGTTGATTAATTGGTGAGGTTTGGGTTGAGAATCTGGTGGTTGTCTACTGGTTTGTTGATAAAAAATTGGAGGAAGTCTGATGTACCCCAAGTGCTTACACTTTGAACAAAGCTGTTGTGCACTTCAAGTGCTCGATAGATTGCCTGAACGAAAACTTTCAATGCTGGGCACCGTTCTGGCCTTTTTAATCAATCACCAACAGTGTTTACTAGCTAAATACTGAATTCCTTTGCTTGGTTGCTGCTTTTACTTAGTTCTGAGTATGGATTCGTGTTTGAGTGTATAAATGATAAAGAGGTCCAATAGAAAGTGATTCAAGTTGTTGCATTTTTACGCTACTTCTAGTGATTAATTGTTCGATCTAGTAAAGTCTGATTAGATAGAATCATTGAGTTATTCCTGCTCATTTGTTTACCAGTCTCAGCTGTTGTTTACCAGTGTGTACTAAATTAAAGTTTGAGATTTAAATGACTTTTGTTTGATAATGGTTTTGGTGTGGTAATTGTCATAGAGTTTGAAAAAGAAGTGGATGAACTGAATGAGTTAAACTGTTGTTTCTGTTGGATAAACATTGTCTTGATTCTTGAGATCTTGTAAGGCTCAATAGGTGATGTTAACTGCAGCATTGAGCTGAAGCTTCTTGACGTACACATTTATTTCAATTTTTGGTGAGTTAGAAAGTAAGTTTGGGAAGCTGGTTTGCATGTTCTTTCAACTGAAGCTAACTGAACTAAGGTAGTAATTCTGTTTGGCAGTAAGCTTGAAGGTAATGAGCCAAATGCACTCTAAGTTGTTATAAGGGCTTTCTCTAATAAATGGCTGTCCTGATTGTTTGAAATGGTGTAAATCATGTTGGGGAGCAATAGTATTAGGTTGTGCGATTATAGAAATGAATACCGGTAGCTCTCTGATTGTTATTGCTTGCATAGTGCAAAATATATATTGTGACTGGAGTTTTATGGTTTGATTGATGTGTATTCTTTAATCGTGCTACTGGAGTTAATCAAGAATCTGTGTTGTTAAGTTGGTTGGATATGTTTGAGTCTGATTGAAGTTTTAACTGGGCTTAGGAGTTTGTTTGAGCATATTTACTGGTAATGAGGGTGAAATTGGTTCAATTGAGTTCGTTCGAAATACTATAGTTGAGTTGTCACACATTTACACCTGCCTTTCATTTTCTTATTCTATGATAGTTTGCTTGAATGAAATGTGGAGAGTGGAACAGTGTTATTTGTTGAATGAGTATGTGTGTTAATTTCTTGATTCATGCGCCTCAGCGTGTTTTTCTCGATATGCTATTGATGATTTCTGTGAGCCTGTGGGATTGTTGAATTTATTCTTGGTAGTAAGACGAGTTGTTCACTGTTATGCTTAGAACCTGAGTGTTCGCTAGGTCTTTATTGTCCTGTGCATACATGGAGCAGTCTAATTGCCTCTTTGGACATGAATAGCTTACTGATTGTTGTTAATTCTAAAGGGGGGAAGTCTGAGTACCCCAAGTCATTTTCATCTTCCTTAGCTTGCAGGGACACTAAGGTGGCAAGCACTACAGGCTCAAATGTGAAAATGAAAGAACCATAGTTGATGGGAATAAGAACAGCGTAAGAGAAGAGAGTTTGGACCTTGAAGCATCTCAAGTACAAAACAAAATTGGGCAGTCATCCAGGATAGTCTTGAAGGAGCAGATGCAATGAATTTTTCAGACATACATTTTCAGGGAGCACTCAAACTTTGTCTTTAATGTTTTAGTCCCCTTGAAGGCAAGACAACATTTTAAGTTGGGGGGAGGAGCTTAATATTTGAATGAATTGTGGATGATATGATGTACTTGATCACTTAGGTAGATTTGATCTTTCTTGTTTTAGGAATATTAAACCACTTTATTAATGATAGTTTTGTTTTGTTTGAATTTTAGTTTATTATTGTATCATGTTTAGTAAAGAAAAAAAAAAGAGAAAAGCTTTCAAAAACAAAAAGTACTCCCATGAACTACGCTTGGGATGTTGCTTCTTTTTATCTGATTCACCTTTGTGTGATAGGTAGGCATCCCACTTGGGTGCAAAAGCCTCATTTGGGTCCGAACAACCCTTTTCATTGTAAATACCATTTTTGTGCAAAAATTTTGAAATAACCTCCTTGGTTTTTTTTTGCCATGGTTCTTTTCCAAGGAAGTAATTGTGATGAACCGGGCATCTTTAGGATTTAATTAGTAGTAATAGTAGTATAGTAGTAGTTGTGGATTTTTGCCCCTTGGCCAATTTTTGGCATGTTTGGTTCCACCATTATTTAATCCTTGTCATGTGAGCTTGTTTTGAAAAATGGGATAGAAAAATTTTGTTGGTGAATTGTGTCATGATCTTTAAATTCAACTTTTGGCTCTTGTGTTCACTAATTAGTTCTCATTAGACTATGAGTGAGCTTTAGAGTTCAATTGCTTCTAATTGGGACTCGAATATAATTGTCTTCCTCTCTTTGCTTGTGCCATGTGTGGTGAGGTGTTTGTGTGTTCATTTGTGCGCTTTAGATCTAGAACTTTCCCTAAGTGTGCTTCGAGGCGAAATCCTAGGTGGTGCTTGACTTGAAAAATGATTTTAGACTTTCTTTGGCCCGCTAGTAACCTCAAAAGCCTACCCTTGTATTATAACCTTAGTCAACCCCTTTGAGCTTAATATCCTTTCTTTTGGCAACCACATTATTAACCCGGACCAATTCTAAGTGCTTAAAGCACTAACCCTCTTTTTGGTCCTACCTCCTTGAGTGCATTGAAAGACGTGCAACTTAGGCAAAAACCTAAGTTTGGGGGTGGCACGAGTTATGGTGAAAGTGTAGAAGTTAATGAAAATCAAAAGAAAAGAAAAGAAAAGAAAGAGCAACAAAAGTAAGTTGAATAGAAAAAAAAAGAAAAGAGAAAAAGAAAGGAAAGAGAAAAGAAAAAAAAGAAGTAAGTGAAAGAAAAGAAAAAAAAATAGAATTGATGAATAAAGAGGGGAAGACTAGTGTATAATACCCAATTTAGCAAGGTGTAAGTGCAAGAAAAATGAAGCGTGCTTTCAATTTTTGTACGGTGTAGTGCTCAAGGAGGTGTGTAGTCACTATTTGCCCAAATTTTACCCCACCTTTGACCAAAAGCCTACATTACAACCCTAACAAAGTCCTAATTGATTTCGGGTCAAGCATTCCTACATATGTGGAGATGTACATGAAGGGCAAACTTATGGTATCTCTAGTGAGCAAGTTGAACTTCTTTTGAGAGAGTGAGTGAATTCTTCTATCATATATCCCATTTGTGTTTAATATTTTATTTTTGCATGTTTGGGATACTCTCTTGTGTGGTGAGGGCACTTGTGAAGTTGAGTTGAGGACTTTGTTTCATTTTTCAATTGAGGTAAGAGAGCAAAGAAGTGAGCTCTTGTGACAAAGAGGCAAACTTTGAAAGTCTAGTGTCATGACTTGATTTCCTTTTGATTTGTATTATTGATGAGCACTTGGTTTTGTGAAAATAATGATTTGAAAAAGAAAGAATATTTCACATGACTTGGCTTAATTGTTGGTACCAACCTATGTCATGGTTGTTGAGCTAAAAGTTGATTTTTGACTTCTTGTGGCTTTATGGGTGTTAAAAATGATTGAAATGCAATTTTGAATTTACTAGTTTGTGCTTTGCTTGAGGACAAGCAATAGTTTAAGTTTGGGGGTGTGATGTGTGGTTAAAATGCCACACATTACATACTTATACTTGAGCTTTTGTTGTGTTAAAATGGTAAAATAAGTGCACTTATCATGGTTTCGTTGCATTTTGTAGGTTGAGTATGTTTGGGGAAGAGTTATGGAAGAAACAAGTAAAAAAGAAGCCAAGTTAAAGAAAAAGAAGAAGACTCGCTAGTCTGTCAAAAACGCAGCAGAAAAGGGTAGGAGGATTCCGCCCTCGGAGCAGGAGGATTCCGCTCCATTGCATCATATTGAGGGTAGGAGGATTCCGCCCTCGGAGCAGGAGGATTCCACTCCATTGCATCATATTGAGGGTAGGAGGATTCCGCCCTCGGAGCAGGAGGATTCCGCTCCATCTATTTGGCACATATGACACCATTGCATCATACTGCATTCATCCCATTTCATTGCACTGCGTGCTGACTATTGTGTGACTATCATGCTGTCTTTTGTGTATGCGGTATGTATACCATATTGTGGACATATTTCAGTTTGTATATATATTTCTGGCTCGTATTCTGAGTTGTGGGGATCGGGTTGCACGCCGCAACGGTATAAATATACGGATCGGTTTGCACGCCGCAACGGTGTAAATATATGGATCGGGTTGCACGCCGCGACATTATGAATATATGGATCGGGTTGCACACCGCAACAGGATGTATTTCTGATTGTTGATATGTTCGGGATACCTATATGTTCTGGCTATCTTACGTTCCTGGTTTTAATGAGTTTGTGATTCCATACGTGTTTCTAGTTATTATCTGGCTCTGCCTTTTCATAATTTAAATAAGAGGAATTTTGTTTATCTGTTTCTTTTCTCCCTGGCTAGCTATCCTATTCTTTGAGGTGGCTAGTCCGCCCCACTTATTGAGTCCTTTTGACTCACCCTTGTTTGTTGTTTGTTTTTGTCTATCTATTTCGTTTCGGCAGGTTCGCTCCAGGACTGAATTCGCCACGTTGTGATGGAGCGAAGACGACTTCAGCTGTCAGGGTGAGCCAGCTTTTATTCCGGATGGCCACCAGTTTTATGTTTATTATTTCAGTTGCATATTGCTCCCTTCAGGAGGTATTTGTCTTCTTCTGTACTCTTAGATGTCTAGTCTGGATAATCCTAAACCTAGTATGTTGGGTAGTCAGCTGTAATTTTTTTGTACAGCTTAGAGGTATCAGTATGTCTGTGTTTTTGTTTTAAGTCTTGCCCTTATTTACGATACCGTAAGAACCTATTATTTGCTAGGTAGCTTATCAGGTTGCCGCAGATGCAGATGTTCGGACTTAGAGGGCTCTTGTTCCAGTTCCTAATATTGCCGCAGTAAAGTATGTTCCAGAGGCAGCATGTGGTGTGCCTCTAGTTGCTCTGGCTGGGTAGGTAACTGAGGTAATTATTGAGTCCGAGTGCTCAAGGAGGTTGCATTATTTTACGCGGTTGAACACCCCGATATTCCCAAGCAATGCATTAGATAATCCCTGTGTAAGTTTTTTTTAAAAGTAAAATGATGTCAGTGTATCCTTCAGGCTCTTGATTATATCGAGCGGTATGGTGTCGATTATTCTTGTTTCTAGTTTCAGGGTCCAGCCTTGAATTGGTGGGCCGCTCTTTTATTAGCTAACTTGGTTCGATTTTTCTTCTAGATTCGTGGAAAAGTTTCTTTCGAGTAGCGAGCGAGATGAAAAGTGTTGCCAGTTTGAGTGGATTGGACAGAGTAGCCTATCGGTTAGCCTGTTGGTGTTTCAGAATATCAGATTGAATTCTATAGAGTGGCTGAATATGTATTAGAACTAGTCCATGAGCTTCTCGAGAGATTGAGGTCAGGATTTTATTTGATGTGGTTGTTCATATTGCTCGGAGGTACCAGGCATACCATAAGTTAGAGCGGGAGAGCAAAAGATCCCACGGCCCTGGTGGGCACCATGGTACCTCCTTTGGATGTAAGAGTTTTGATTATTTTTGGAGGTTACTTGCAAGGTTATCTCAGCTTGTAGAGCGTGATTCTCAGAGTGCGCGAGTAGTTCATCAAGAAAGACTCAGGTTTCTCTTTGTAGCTATCAATAATCAGTCCAGTTTCCATTTTTAACGAAAAGGGTGTTATCACTGTCACGAGTCTTGTTATCCTTTGAGGAGATTTTCCTTACTCAGGCAAGTAGGCAGTCGTAGGGGATTTAATTTAGATCTTAATCAACCAGATATATGCCACCATCTGATAGAGGTCGAGAGTGTGTTGGCAGTGGTTCTTCAAAAGGTGATTATCAGGGTACCGGCTCAGCTCAGCCGCAGAGGCAGTTCTGCGAACTGTTGGCAGGATGCTGAGGCATCCGATGTAGTAGACCCAAGTATTTCTTCTTCTCTTAAATGTGAGTAAGATTTGATTCTTTTGATCGATCTGGAAAGGGCGTGTCTTATCATATTTCGATGGTTTCTTTGGATGTCATTTTTATTAAGAATCGGTTGCGGTAGAGGAGTGAGCTTCTGATATGATTTATTCCTGGCATTTATTATGACCCTACTAGTTTATCTGGTTTAAATATGAGAGATTTGTGAGTGAGTATCGGTATTGTTTTCTTGGCATCTTGTTGTGCCTCATTCTGTTATAATGCCAAGTCAGTCTATCTCTTTTTGGAACTTAGTGTCGGTAGGATGATGGAATTCTTATCCGTCACCATCAGAAAGTGTCATTACTTCTTTCGGTGTAAAGTGGTTAGTAAGTAATACTCGATCTATGTGTCTCCTCTTGGTTCGAGACGCTAGTAGAGTCATGTTATTCTACAAGTTTGTCTCGGTATAAAAGGGTTTTCTGGTAAATTTTCGGAGTTTCCTTTTTATAGGAAGGTTAAATTGACATAGATTTTGTTCCATAAAGCTCATTCAATGTCTATTTCTTCAATTGCAATTCTTCAGTTAGCCTGACTCATAAATAGTCTAGCTCTGGTAGCCAAGCAAATAAGAAGATGAGCTTCCTGAAGCTCTAATTATTTCTATCCTCGGTCCATTTCCATTTCTTCTTCGTCCGGCACTAGTGAGCTTGGGCGGTTGGTAGCTGCTTGTGATGTTCCCTGTGTTGAGCCAGAGTACGTGTTATTGTAGCCGGATAAGCACATTGTTGTTTTTCAAGGCTACTAAGGGTAATGAGAGGCGTCATTTGACCTTTGATTTGATCCATCAGGCGATGGTGCTTATGGAAAAAGTATAGAGTTGTGAACTCGAGGGTTGCAGCTGTTTGGAAACTCGAGAGAGTAATTTGGTAGCTCAGGTCTGAGTTGCGTTCTCAATTTAGCTAAGTCTTCCTTAATCCAGCAAGTTGTGCGAGGATGACTATTTTTATTCAACTTAGCTGTATGAGCTGAAGCTCTAAGTGGAGGAGCCTTCCTCCAATAATGAATATAAATATTAAATCTCTAAGGCGTTGCTGAAGCGTAAGCTACTTCTTTGTTTCATCGACTTGTTCTATATCGAAAAGTATATCGACGAGGTGATTCACCAGCAGAATCATGTTAATCCATCCAGAGTTTCGTGTATCTTTGCCTCGAGAATGTAGAACTCTCCTCTTGTGATCGAGGAAGGGTCAGTTTAGTCAAAATAAGCTGGGCAATGGTGTTATCATATTATCAAGATATGTTTTATTCAAAGAGTTCGGTGCACGTGTTATAATTCCGATCCTGTAATCAGGAAATAATGCCCATGGAGTAAGCACTTGAAGGTCGTGCAAGTCCTCTTGTTATCCGTGCGAATTTTTCTTTAGACTTAGGCTCGTTCGAGGACAAACGAGAGTATAAGTGGAGGAGAATGAAACGACCTCGGTCAGTCGTTTCGGAAGTTATGACTTCGATTGGCATGCCGATAATTTTAAAATATTCGTAAGGTCCATTGAGACTTATCTGTAAAATTTGAGCTAAATAAGACCTCGTTTGGTAGGCATCGGAAGAAGGTTTTAGTTTTTATTGTTGATAAATACTAAAAAGAGATTTTCGAGCTCGGTTTTGGTGAACGAGCTCCGATTCAAAATCCAAAAGCGCCGTTAGGTTCGTATGATTATTTGTAACTTTTGTGCTTTTTCGAAAGTGAATTTCGAGGTTGTTCGACTAGCTTCCGCTAAAATGCCGAAAATTAAATAATTTGACCTTTCACATCTCTTCACTACTACAAGTATGTAACAGATCGTTCCTTAATGCTTCTACGTACTTCATTTAACATTCGAGGACGAATGTTCCTAACGGGGGAAGATTGTTACACCCCGTATATCTAAAGTGAGGTGTATCCTTCTAATGAAATGTTAAGAATGATTTAAGTGAGTTTAAAAGTCATACTATGACCATATATGATGTTTATATTTTGAATACAAGTTTGGGAAAAATCGGATTTAAGTTGCGGAAAAACCGACTAAGGAATCACCTTGTAACGAAGCTTTTTCAGCAATTAATTTCATATGTTATATGAAGTCTTTTGGGGACATATCATATACCAAATTGAAGCTCTTGGAGTGTAGTTTCCAAAAATTTTAATGGTTTGTTCATAAAACCTACGGATAAAAAGATATGAGCATCAGAAGTCAGGCCAGAAAAAGGGACATAAGCGCAAAAGAGGACTAAAACTGAAATGTTTCGATTATAAAAGGAAAAAATGCCTTATTTTTCGTTATTTCCAGAATATAAACGATAGAAACAGTGCTCCCATGAAGGTTAAAGCCACTTTTATGATTTTGAAGGAAGGACGCCAATCGTAACTCGAAATTGAAGATAGATTGCGTCAAAACGCTCTGCGCGATTAAGGTAACGTTATGCTACCTTCAATTTCGTCTATAGCTTGAGTTTTAGAATTACTTAATGGCTAAGTAAAGTACCTAAATGTTGTATTATATCTTGTTTAAGCTTTAGAAGGTGTTGAATTCAAGGAAAACAAGGTTTAGAAGCAAGAAACATCAAAGGTATGTTAGACTAAACCTTTCTTTTGGCAAGGCATGTATCTTTTAGCTTTTGAAGCTTTTTTTAGTTCTAAACTTAGTTTTTCTTGTGAGAAAATTGTATGGTATCAAGGAAACCTTGTATATACTTAATTTGGTACTAAAATCCAAGGTGAAAGACGTCCAAATCAACAAGACAAAACGTTTGAAAATCTGAAAAATTGTTTTGATCTTTGGACAGTTGTTAGTATATTGATCATAACTCCTTGTACAAAATTGATATTTAGATTCTTTAAGAATCCCCAGAACCCTAAGACATATATCTAAAACTTTCATGAAGACTATGAAGTCTATAACTTTGATCTACACTCTGGAAATTAGGTTGAAAATCAGGATAGTGGTGCTGTCCAGACATTCTACCTGCGGATTTGTTATGTCATCCAGTTTTCTCATCTTGTTATCCATTTAACATTTTTATGTTATCAGTTTATCCGGGTATCCATTCCCGTGTGTAGTATAGTGCTGGTTCTGTTTTGCGGATCATCCAGTTTCAGGGGAAACTCTGCCGAAAATTTTATGGAAATTCAAAGAGTTGGACAAATTCTGAGTTCTAGGTTGTGTCTATAATTCTATCCAGAGTTCTCTTCTCATTCCTTTGAGTCCATATCTATTGTTTCCACATGTGTTATACCTCATATATGCTTATACGTATATTGTGATCATGTTATGTGTGATTTGGAGTCCCCCATAGAGGCTGGATATTGGACACACAGTTCGGTCGCGTGGGTATCAGGTTCCTAACTGGATTACCCTAAGATGTGGGGAATGAAGCCTTTAGCCTTATTTGATATCGTTTTCTGCTTATTGAATACAGCAGGATCGTTTGGCAGTGAATCCAAAGGATAAAGCGGTTGTTGAGTAACTGAGCTAACTTTGTAACAAGGTAAGTGTTTATATCCATTTTTTTGGAGGCACCTGGCCTCGTGGATTTTCTACCACGTGTTCCTTACGTGTGTAGCTGCCGATAGGCGTACTCATTATGCCTTAGCTTTGGATTTATATTCTATATTATATGTTATGTCCTGTTATTGGTATTGCATTGAGAATCTGAGTGTTGTACTTTGGCTGTGAGTTGGTATATACTTTCCAGCTGTCGATGAGAGTCCCACGCTGGTGATGGGTTATTATTGCATCATGTTGCATTCGTATGCACATTGCATCATATTGAGGGTAGGAGGATTCCGCCCTCGGAGCAGGAGGATTCCGCTCCATTGCATCATATTGAAGGTAGGAGGATTACGCCCTCGGAGCAGGAGGATTCTGCTCCACTGCATCATATTGAGGGTAGGAGGATTCCGCTCCATTGCATCATATTGAGGGTAGGAGGATTCCACCCTCGGAGCAGGAGGATTCCGCTCCATTGCATCATATTGAGGGTAGGAGGATTCCGCCCTCGGAGCAGGAGGATTCCGCTCCATTGCATCATATTGAGGGTAGGAGGATTCCACCCTCGGAGCAGGAGGATTCCGCTCCATCTATTTGGCACATATGACACCATTGCATCATACTGCATTCATCCCATTTCATTGCACTGCGTGCTGACTATTGTGTGACTATCATGCTGTCTTTTGTGTATGCAGTATGTATACCATATTGTGGACATATTTCAGTTTGTATATATATTTCTGGCTCGTATTCTGAGTTGTGGGGATCGGGTTGCACGCCGCAACGGTATAAATATACGGATCGGTTTGCACGCCGCAACGGTGTAAATATATGGATCGGGTTGCACGCCGCGACAGTATGAATATATGGATCGGGTTGCACGCCGCAACAGGATGTATTTCTGATTGTTGATATGTTCGGGATACCTATATGTTCTGGCTAACTTATGCTCCTGGTTTTAATGAGTTTGTGATTCCATACGTGTTTCTAGTTATTATCTGGCTCTGCCTTTTCATAATTTAAATAAGAGGAATTTTGTTTATCTGTTTCTTTTCTCCCTGGCTAGCTATCCTATTCTTTGAGGTGGCTAGTCTGCCCCACTTATTGAGTCCTTTTGACTCACCCTTGTTTGTTGTTTGTTTTTGTCTATCTATTTCGTTTCGGCAGGTTCGCTTCAGGACTGAATTCGCCACGTTGTGATGGAGCGAAGACGACTTCAGCTGTCAGGGTGAGCCAGCTTTTATTCCGGATGGCCACCAGTTTTATGTTTATTATTTCAGTTGCATATTGCTCCCTTCAGGAGGTATTTGTCTTCTTCTGTACTCTTAGATGTCTAGTCTGGATAATCCTAAACCTAGTATGTTGGGTAGTCAGCTGTAATTTTTTTGTACAGCTTAGAGGTATCAGTATGTCTGTGTTTTTGTTTTAAGTCTTGCCCTTATTTATGAATTGTTATATTTATTTTCCGAATTAAATTAGTAAGGGTTCGCTCGACTGGTCTAGGGAAGGATGTCGGGTGCCCGCACGACCTAACCGGATTCTGGGTCGTGTCATTAAAGACTCGGGAGAGATTAGTTAGCGTAGAATAGTGAAGCTAGCGAGGATTTGGGTTGATAGGCTATTTCATAGACTAACTCATCTAAAAGAAGTTACGCTCGGAAGAGGTCTTCTTTCCTCGGGTAATGGGTAGTTCTTTATAAGCTCAACCATGGCTTTGACGAGCGCCGTTGAGGTAAATCCCTTCTAGGTCGGAAGGATTCTAGGGATTACATTAGAACGACTCGGCCATAATATATAAACCCCGCGCTATATTTGTATCCTAGGCTCAAAACTTGCTTTCCTTGGTTGCGAGAAGGCCATAGATCATATTTACTTGCTTTCCTAGTGTAGTTTGTAGTAGTTAATATCGTTCCATCACCTCGTTATCCTAGTTTGGCTTAGTCAAATAGTTTTAGTTCCTCTACTACTTTGATCGCATCACTTTGTTCCTTGTGGATTCGACCCCGACTCCTAGTTGGGTAAATCGAGGTGTGTGTTGAGCGTTGTCAAGAACCAGTCCCCACTGCTGAATCGATTTTAGAACAAGTGGAGGACTTGTCAAGGGCTATGATTGTGTATCAATATCAGGTAAACTATGCTTCTCTTTTAAATGTAGTTGATGACGAAGGGGAGAATGTAGAGGAGTTTGGGTCTGTTCCTGAGGGGGAAAGTGAAACTGTTGATTTTAAACGTTTGGAGGCTCCCATGCATGGGTCACCATGGTCTCCAGTGGCTGATTTTAGAGCACCCTTGGAGGATGAAAATGTGGTGGATTTGGATGATGCCATAAGTGATAGTGATAGACTAATCATTGACCTGATTAACATAAGAAGTCGGAAAAGAAAACTTGCTAGAAAGGGTCCAATTGATGCTAAGTTGTCTGCTGAAATTGCTGCTAAATTGAAAAAGATTGGTGATAGTTATAAGCCAGGCTTAAGAAAAAGGGTGAATGTTCTTCCAAGGAAAAAGGAACTGTTCCTTCTGCTTCTACCCCTGCTAGTGGGGCTAGGAGAACAAGAAGTGCAGTCAAAGCTGCAGATGAAAAATTGGCTGCTGCAATGGAAAGGAGTAGGAAAGGAAAAGGAAAGCAGGTTGTTGATCCTGTTATTGAAGAAGAAACTGATTTTGTAGAAAAAGATAGAGAGCTTGTGGATGAGGAAGATGATGTGATGGAGGATGTTTAGAAAGTTTTTCCTCAGTCTAAGAAGAGGAAAGTTGCACAAGGGCGTGTGACAAGGGGTTCTGTGAAAGCTGCTGTTGGAAAATCTTCCAAGAGGACCAAGTCCTCAGAAAGAACTTTGGTTGATGAAAGTTCTGATTCTAGTTCTGATGAGTCTGTTGTGGGTGAGGACAGTGAAAGTGAGGATGAGGGAGATGAAGTTCAACATTGTGTGCATGATGACATTATTCTGAGAAAGGTTCTGAAGGGTAAGGTACTCTCTAATGTTGAGGAAGAGGGTATGCTAGGGTTGCTGCAAAAGCTGCAGGTTCAAGGCTGGAGGGACATGGTCCTTCAGATCAAAGGTAAGTGTGCAAAGGTGATGGTTCAGAAATTCTACAAAAATTATTCCATCAAAAGGGATAGGATTACCACTTCTGTCCATGACCAAGAAATTACCTTTGACACTAAGGAGTTGGGTGAATTGCTGGGTATTCCATCAGTAGGGTATAAAAGCTACATAAAAAAGGTGTGGCCTGATTTGACAAATCTTCCTACTGATTTAGAAATCACTAGGAAATTTGCTGAAAATGCTGAGGAAGAAAAGCCCAGGGCTGTGCAAAAGAGTGAAATGCACCCTCAGCACCAGGTGTTGTTTGAATTTGTGAACAAGATATTGTTGCCACGACAGGAGAAGAGAGGAATTGTCAGTTTTATTAACCTGGTCCTTATGGAACTGCTGGACAGTGATAAGCAGATTAACTAGCCCAGGTTCATGATTCATCTGATTAAGATGGTTGTTACTGGGAAGAAAAAGCACTCATTGCCCTTTGGTTTTATCTTGACTAATTTGTTTGCTAAGTTAGGAATTCTTTTGGAGGGGGTAGTCAATGCAATAAAGAAGGAGAAATTTGGTTGTGCTACCCTAATCAGCTGTGATTTGCCCGTTCAAGCTGATCCTCCACTGGCTGGTGTTGATAAACAGCCTTTGAACAATAAGGTGAGGGCCTTGAGGCAACAAGTTGCCATACAAGCTGCTGAGATAGCTAGGTTGGAGGAAGAAAGGAACTACTGGAAGGCTGAGGCTTCTGAAGCAAAGGAGACAAATGAGGGAATGCTCAAACAAATGTTTGAGCTACTGCAGGAAAAGTCTCAGGGACCTGGTCTTTCCACATCCTGAACACCTTAACCAACTGCCATCTTTTGTCCAGTGGGATTTAGACTAGTTCTAGTATCTTAGTCTTTTTCTTTTCTAGTTTTTTGAATAATTTAGTAGTATTTGCTTGTATCCCCTGGTTTAACTTTTTGTTAATGATGAATTATCTTCGATGGCTAATATCATTTTATTGCAGTTGATTTATTCTGAATTATGCTTGCATTTTGAGTTGCCTCAATGGCTATGTGCTGTTTGTTCTAAAAATAGATATATTCTAACTTATGCAACCTTTTCAATGATGCCAAAAGGGGAAGAGTAAGTTCTGATTTTGCTTGAGTAATTTATAACCTAATTGAGAACCTGATCCTTAATGATGAAATAAGTCTCTACTTATGAACAATCAAAGTCATGGAGTAAATCTGAGATAAACTTCCTTTGTGAAAGATGAACACCAGTGTCCAAAGTATGCACTTCAATACCCAGAAAAATAGTTAAGAAAACCCAAATCTTGAATCTTGAATTGGTCATCTAAAAAATGTCTGAGAGCTTGAATTTCTGAAAAGTCATTCCCAGTTAAAATTATATCATCTACATACACAGCTATGATAACAATGAGTCTGATAAAAACTGAATAATCATTCAATGAGCAAATGTAACCCCTAGATTCCAAACATTGGGAAAGTTTGACATACCATTGTCTGGATGCTTGCTTGAGCCCATAAAGACTTCTTTTGTAACTTGCAGGTAAGAGGAGTAGAGTGAGAGGCAGGGACATCAACAGTAAGTCCATGAGGTATCTTCATATATACCTCCTCAGACAATTCACCATGTAAATAAACATTGTTTACATCTAGTTGATAAAGAGGTCATGTGGACTTGACTGCTACAGCAATAAGGGTCTTAACAGTGTTCATTTTAACTACTGGAGAAAATGTTTCAAAATAATCAATGCCTTCAATTTATCTGTCACCCCTAACTATTAACGGAGCTGTATATCTCTCTATGGACCCATAAGACTTGTACTTAACTTTGTAAACCCATTTACATCCTATGGGTTTCTTCTTAGGTGGCAAGGGAACTATACACTAAGTATTGTTGGCCTCCAGGGCCTCAAATTCTTTCCTCATTGCTTCCTGCCAAGCAGGGATACCAGCAGCCAGGTGATAAGTGGTTGGTTCAAAAGTATCATGACTAGAAGCAGATGCAACATGATGGGACATTGAAGACAGGGGATGAATGTAATCCTGTAAATAGGCTGGCAAGGTATGGGATCTGGAAGGTTTTCTTTGCGTAAGAGGTGTAAAAGGAATAGGTGCAGGACTAGGAGGAATATGTGCAGGACTAGGAGGCTCAGGATTAGAATGGGAAGGAGGTTGAGAGGTAATAGGTACAGGAGAAGCAGTCTCAGATGGAACCTGTTGAAGAGAAGAAAAATCAAGAATGGGAAAAGAGTGAGTAGCAGACTTGGGCTGAGAAAAAGGAAAGACTTGTTCATAGAAGATAACATCTCTGGATATAAAGGAGCATTTAGTATCAATTGTGAGAAGTTCGTATCCCTTCTTAGCATTAGGATAACCAATGAATACACAAGGAACTGCTCTATGTTGCAACTTATCTCTCTGGCATTGTAGAATGGTTGCATAGCATAAGCATCCAAAAACTTTAAGGTGAGTGTAAGATAGAGCAGTTCCATAGAGTTTCTCAAAAGGAGAAATATTATTTAAGACATGAGAGGGAATACGTTGATTAAGTAAGTAGCTGTTAATACACAATCTCCCCAATATCTTATAGGCAAATGGGACTGAAAAAGCAGGGTTGTAGAAGTTTCAAGCAGGTGTTTGTGTTTCCTCTCTACAACACCATTTTGGTTTGGAGTGTGGGGACAAGTGTTTTGACGGATTATCCCTAGATCAACAAAATAGGAGATGGCATCATTGGAACCTCCCAACTCAAGTGCATTATCACTCCTAAGTATTTTAATAGTGGCTTGGAATTGGGTCTTGACCATGGAAATAAAAGCTTTGATTAGGGGAAAAACATTACTCTTGGATCCCATTAAGTGTGTCCAAGTGGTCCTAGAATAGTTATCCACAATTGTGAGGAAGTATCTAGAACCACCTAAACTTGGAGTGTGATAAGGACCCCATGTATCTAAATGAATAAGCTTAAATAGTGCAGTGGTTTTAATTGTGCTATTAGGAAAAAGGAAGTCTAGATTGTCTAGCTAATGGGCAAACATTGCACTGAAAATGTTGTTTACCGGAAATAACAGAGGAAACTGAGGAACAGTTTTCATTTTACTAAAAGGCATATGCCCCAATCTGTGATTCCAGAGAATATCCAATGTATTTACAACAACTGACTGAGTACATGAGATTTTCTTATTTATATTACAAGGGATAGAAGAAGAATTGAAAACATTATTAGACAGAGAATCATTATTTATATCACAAGAAGTAGAATTAAAACCATAATGTGTAGGTGGTGGATGAGTGGCAGGACTTGAAGATGATGATGCTGATGAAGGGACCATTCTCATGAATTTGTAGAGTCCACTGTCTTGCTTACCAAGAGCCAGTAGCTTTCTCATGGAAGGGTCCTGAATCAAGCAAGAGTATACAGTAAATTGGACTGTGCAGTGTAATTGAGTAATCAGTTTATGTACAGATATTAAATTAAATTGGAAAAAGGGTAAGTATAGAACATGATGCAGGGTAATGGATGAAGTCAGAGATAATAATCCAACTAAGGTAACCTTGGCTTTGTATCCATTAGGCAATGTGACTAGATATGGTACAATTAAAGGTTTAACATTGAAAAGAAACTAGACATTGGAAGTCATATGATCACTAGCCCCTAAGTCAATGATCCAATATGTATCTCTTAGTGTAGATGATGAACACACACTTAAAGGTTCACACATGGCAGTGAACTTACCAACAAAGTTAGAAGAGGCCTCCAGAGTCTGTGCGGGAGTAAGTGCTGCAACATTTGTACTCAGAAGGTGCTGCAGAGGTTGATCATATTGCTCCTTAAGGCCAGCAACAAACTCACCAGTGGCCTTAGGTTCCTCTGCTTGAGACACAACATTAGCTGAAGCCCCTCTACCTCTGTTGAACTTAAAATATAGAAGATACCCATTCTTCTTGTAGCATTGTTCAACTGTGTGTCTAGTCTTCTTACAATATTGACACATAACATTGTTTGTGGAATACCCATTCTTTTTGTAACATGTCTCAACAGTATGCCCAGGCTTCAAGCAATATTGACACTCTACAAATTTCTTATTGTTGAAATTGATCCTTTGAGGGAAGCTTATTTGAAATGACTGATTGATAGACCTATGAGTAAACTATTGAGGAAGTCTTCCAGTAGTGAAAGAAGCACCCTTTAGAGTAAAACTGGCAGGAGGCTGCATTTGTCTCTGTTGTTCATCAGAAACTAGCATATTGTATGCATTTCCCACACTAGGGAGAGGAGACATCATCATGATATTGCTTCCACATCCATGTATGTATCATTCAGCCCCAACAAAAAATGATACAATTTCTCTTCTTCCTGAGCCTTCTTGAATTCAGCTTGTGCCCCACAGGTACATTTGATATAATGCTTGATTGAAACCATACTCAACTCATCGCAAATGCACTTCATTTCTGTGTAATATGATGCTATGTCAAGAGATCCTTGAGAAGAAAAAGCCAATTGTCTCTTCAACTCAAGGACTTTGGCTCCATTAACACCCCCAAATCTTTCCTCTATATCATCCTAGACCTCTTTAGCAGAATTGCAACACACAACACTATCAGCCATTTCTTTTGTCATGGAGTTAAGAATCCATGAGGTGACAATATCATTGCACATTTCCCATTGTCTAGCTAATGGAGAGTCTTCTGTAGGTTTAACACAACTACCATTGACAAAAGTTATTTTATTTCTTCTTGACAGCGCCATTAAAATGTTCCTTCTCCAACCACTATACCCGGTCCCATAAACAAAGTAGACACTAAGGGTATACTTGGAATATCAGAATGATGAACGTAAAGGGGATTAGAAGGGTCCAGTATGGGCACGCTAGACTGAGAAGTACTAGTACTCGCCATTGCACAATCAACAAATCACTACTTTGTAGAGAAAAATGAAACTAGGGCACAGGAAAAGTCAATTTACTACTAGAGTGAATCTTCAGCAAACTGGATACGAATTGCGATAGCAACAGAAAACAACAATGAACAACAGTATGATTAGGGTTTTAAATGGAAGAAACAGAGAGGAATACCGCAAAAACAGTAGATCCGACTAAAAACTCCGGTAAAAAAGTTTGGCGACTGGTGATAAACAGCGAACAGTAGATCAGTGAGAAGCCCGGCAAAAAAATCCAAGAAACAACCACAAATCCTCCAAAAACTGAAAATAGGATTTATTTTTCCGGCGAATGTACGCCGTGAAACACCGCGAGGGTAACGTCGCAACCCCGTGGGGAAGGTAGATCAACTATTTTCCCGCTCTGATACCATGTCAAGTTTGAGAAAGTGCTAGAGAATCAAAGAGAAAATGGAAAAATCGTAGAGAGAGAAATACTCCAGAAACTTCTTTTCTATATCTGAAGAAAGAAAAATGACTGAATGAATGTGTTTACAAAATATCTAGCCTATTTATAATATGGGCCTACTTTACATTTTGAACTACTGAAATAAAGAGGAGCCGGCCCAATATATGTGTTTGCTCCGTCTTTACAAATAGTTAACACAAACTTCTTGAACTAAAAACTAACTAACTAAAAGACTAACTTCTTCTCTTGAGCTTATCAGGAGGTTCTTTCTTATGTACTTCAATAATTCGATGGTACAAAACGCTTTGGCATGTCACTGGATTGAGTATCCAACCCTCAAATTTAGCCCAGAGAGGTGCTTTGACCGAATGAACGGAAAATTAGGTGTACAACCTAAATTATTGAAATAGTGGCATGTAGAGAAGTTGAAGTTTATTTGATCTTTGTGACATGATAATTGAGATTAATTGAAAGATGTGATATCTTGGGAGTTTAAGTGTTGTACGTAGATTCAGCTCTTAGTAACAAAATGAAGTTTCAATTAAACTCTATATTGGAAGAATTACATTTGCACTATTATCACCATATAAGAAATGGTGCACTTAGTGATCTCGTGGAGTAGTTTAGATAATGTGAATCTTTATCCTGGGATTGGTTTCTTTTCAAGTATATCAACAAATGTTCTAGTATTCTACCAGCGTCTCATTAATCAAGCATATAGGAAATATTTTACTCAGAGATTTGTGGACTCAAGATCAGGAGGACATTAAAAAAAAGAAAAGAAAAAAATAAAGATCAAGATGACATTGATGTCTCACTAGAGTAGACATGAAAATTCTTTTTGTCTGCATCAGATACACATATAGGGTACAAGTGCACAGCAGATGAATGGTTTTGGCTTCGTTTGCTTATCAGTTACACTTGTTTATCAACTTTGTATCCATAGAACTGACTAAAGAGCAGACAATGCAAGGAAACATTTCTATTAAACAAAACTGGTCCTATTAAGTAAAACTGGTTCTAAACATAGCTAAAATCTCTAGCATAGGGCATCGGTGTGTTAAAGATTATTCTCGTTCCTGTGAGCTGCGGAAACAGACAATCTAAAGTGGTGAAGATGCCACACTTTCTCTTTGGGTTTCTATGACAGAAAGAATTTGAATATCTTAAGGCCAAAACTTAATTTAACTTTAATTTTAACAACACAAATATAATGACACTTTTATGATCATAGATTTCAGAAGTCTTAGTTATTCTCTTTTTTAAACTCCACCTATTCAAAATTTGCCACATATTGAAAAAGAGGGGTATTTACAAGGGCATCGGGGCCTAAAGCCGAACTGTAATAAGAGGCCTTAAGATTCTTTGTTTTGGAAAAACTTGCATATATTTTTATCTTTAAGTCTACTTATAACTCTTTTGGGATGCAAAGTTGTTAATATCTCAAGTTTTCAATCCACAGTTACGACACACAGCCGAATTAATTGGCTTAATAGTAACTTGATATTGTTAAAAAAGTTATATTGCTAATATAATTCTTGAAAGGTTTATCAGAAAATTTTTTATACTAAATATTGATCAGCAGACTGAATATTAACGTAATATAGTTAAAATTAGTACATGTACCTTAAATCCTTTGTTTATTGCGCTGGTGTAGCCCTTTGAAGTGGTCATCATATTGCATTTTTACTACATCATTTGGTTCTATATATTATACAAACTTCAGCAAAATACTTTTCTTTGGTTCATCTAGCTTATATTTTTCAGGATCTCAACGTTTATAGTACACCAGAAAATCCTACAAATCTTGAATAGCTGACAACTACTCCCCTTAAATCTCACAATTCCCTCTATATAAACTGTTATAGACCCATGCACTTCATTCACTTGTGAACCAAAACTTATTAAAGAAAATTTAGAAAACTTACCTTTTTTGTCGAAAATGGGAAAGAGAAGGACACTACTACTCTTAGTGCTGGTATTTATCTATGCACTACTGGCCTCTGTTGGTGCCTATAAAGATGAAGGGAGAAGAAGAGAAAGAGAAGAGGAAGAGAGTGAACAACAAAAGACTCAAGGAGAAAAATGGTTCTTGTTGAGACATTTACATGAAGTGGTTAAAACTGATGCAGGTTCCATGAGATTGGTGAAAGGTGGCTATAGAAGGGGTTCATTTCTCCATAGTCCAATGCATATTGGTTTCATCTCCATGGAACCTAATAGCCTCTTCATCCCTCAATACCTTGATTCCAATCTTGTTCTCTTTGTTCACCATGGTAAAGTGAACTTCATCTTCTCTTTCACTATATTTTCATTTAAGAGTTTAGTTTCTATATGCGTATTGAAAGTGTACAAGAATAATCAAAAGTTAAAAGGTATATGGCAAGATAGTGAACTTTCTGAGCAATCCTCTTGGATCTCCTGTAAACCCTCATGATGTGGTAAGGAGATCATAGTTTCATAAAAAGAGTCATAGTAGTGGCTGTGGTGCGGCACTTCTTCCATAGTCCTTGTACGCCCCGGCCTGTTGGCCTGCTATGTGGAAAGGCAGAAGTGTAGGACTACTCGACTTATTTTGATTCAAAGTTAATGACCTCGTTCAATCATTTTGTGAGCCTACACTTTTCGTGGGCTGGTCATTTATTAGATAACTACGCGTAATACTTCATAAAAAGTAAGGTTAGTAACCTAAAAAATAAGTTTATCAGTGTATAAGTTTGTTAAAACTATATTTACTGATATGTTAGAATAAGTAGTTTATAGTTATAGTAGGATGCATGTTTTGATTTATTTGAATAATTAGTTGAGAAAATCTACAATAATTAGTTACTACTTAGTTTAAATTTTAAATATTTGTTAGAGTTGTTAGGTGGTTGAGATTTTAAAAGTTTAAGATTGGCTATAAATAGCCCTAAGTTGAATAAGAATACTAGAGACAATTTCAATCCCATTTTGAATCTTATTTTTTGTTGCTCCATATTTTTAACAAAAACCAACAAAGTTAACTATAATAGGTTAAAATATCTGAATAGTATAAAAGTTTTTTGAACTGCCAGTGTATATAAGTTAAGTCATTTTCTTAATAAGCCAAAAAATTTCATTTTCTGCGAATTCAATGCAGGGAAAGCAAGAGTTGGACACATCTACAATGATGAATTAGTAGAAAGGAGTTTGAAGCCAGGAGATGTGTACACAATTCCTGCTGGATCAGCTTTCTATTTGGAGAATACAATCGACAACCAAAGACTTGACATAATTTGCAGTATTGATATTACCTCAGAATCCATGGGATGGCATTCTTTCCAGGTACCCTTATATGCCATTTCTCAAAGAAAATTGTGTTTATCTATTGCTAGTCTTACATTCATAGTCCTACATACTTCTTATCCCACAACTTTGTAACTCGTTCGTAATATTTTGCAGTCTTTCTTCATTGGTGGTGGAATTTATCCTGCATCCATTCTTGCTGGATTCGATCATACAACATTGTCAACTGCTCTTAATGTGAGTATATTCAAGGGAGATTACCTACTCTTGCTACATTTGTCAGTGAAGAAAACTGAATCAATATTATGTAAAATGACAGGTATCAACATCAGAATTAAGCACGATCATGACGAGGCAATCTTCTGGACCAATCGTGCATATATCTGGTTCTCTTCACACGAACATATGGTCCAAATTCTTGGAACTAGAACCCCACAAGAAACTAGCTCACTTGAAAAGGATTGTGAATATTGAGGAAGAAGCTAGCCCCAAAGAGGAGGAATCAACATGGTCATTGAGGAAACTTTTGTTTACTTTATTAAACAGAGAAGATGCTGTCAAGAGAGCGAATCATAAAGCTCCATCAGCCTATAATCTCTACCACAGGAAGGCCGATTTCAGCAACGACTACGGATGGAGCAAGAAGCTTGACGAGTCTGATTATTCTCCTCTAAAACAATCTGGCAATGGCATTTATCTTGTCAATCTATCCTCGGTAAGCGACCCTCTCATTACTCTAGATCATTGGCCATAGATGAAATTAACCCGTACTTTTCTTGGGGATATTATGGTTTTTCCTTTCTTTAGTTCTTATTTACCCTTAGAGCCTGTTTGACCAAGCTTATGGAAACTGCTTATTTTGAGAAGTATTTTTTTTTCAAAAGTGCTTTTCATAAAAGTACATTTGGAGAAAAACAGTTTTTTGTTTGGCCAACTCATTTGAGAAGTACTTTTGTCAATAGTTCAGTAGTAATTTGTGTTTGACCAAGCTTTTGAAAGGGTACCTTTGAGTGTTAAATTATGAGTAAGGATATTTAAAAATTCACGTTATAGATATTTAACTAAATGAATAATTTTAAACATTTCTTCTCAAACACTATATTTAATTTTATTATTAATTTAAAAGAATTTTCAAATACAGCACACAGAATCGAATATTCTATATCTTAAAAAGGATGATATTTTTTATTAAAGTTTGTAACAATAATAATATAGGTGTACGTAGAAAAAAATAATGAGAAAAAAAATTTAATGTAGTATTTATATATTATAATTATTAGGCTGAAATAAATATGTGTTAGATATATAAGTATTTCTGTTAAGGATATTTTTGGAATGATATATTATAAACAGCTTATGCTTCTCCTCAAAAGCACTTTTGGGAAAAAGCTATTTTTTCCAGCTTCTTTCCTACAGCAGAAAAACAGCTTCTGCTGCCACTCAAAATCACTTATTTTTCTCCTAGAATCTTGGCCAAATACATCAACTTTTCAAAATAAATACTTTTGGTGAAAAATAAGCACTTTTGGCTCCCTAGAAGCTTGGCCAAATAGGCTCTTAATCTTGTAAATGGCTGGCGAAATGCATTAGTGGCAGGTCATACTGAAGATAAATATGCGAGTGCACCTATTATCTTCTATTTGAGTTATATATTTACATATAAATATATTCTTAAAATATGTATTTATACCAAGTCTGAACTTCTAGTCACAGGCGCTAGTAATGCAGCGATAACTTATGGTAGTACTATAACTTATTATATATTTTGTTTCTTGCTTACATGTTTTATCTATGTTTCTTGGATAATATAGGGATCCATGATGGCACCTCATGTTAATCCAACAGCAATAGAGTATGGAATTGTGTTAAGAGGGGCTGGCAGGGTCCAAATTGTGTATCCAAATGGAACTTTAGCCATGAATGCCAAAGTATAAGAAGGGGATGTTTTTGGGGTGCCAAGGTACTTCCCCTTTTGCCATATTGCTTCAATGGATGGCCCGTTTGAGTTCTTCGGCTTCACTACATCGGCTAGAAGGAACCATCAACAATTCTTGGTGGGCAAGAATTCATTGATGCAGAGCTTAAGAGGGCCAGAATTTGCAGCTGCATTTGGAATTACTGAACAAAGGCTTAAGAGGATTGCCAATGCTCAACATGAACAAGTCATCCTGCCATCATCGTCATCAGCTGCTCCTCATGACAAGGCAATCACAGAGCTAGAGAGGAAGTTTGAAAGGATGATTGGGAGCTTTGGAAATGAGATGATCATGGGTTTTGATTAGTTTAGTGGAAATGCTAGCTAGTTGAGCTTTGGCATGAAAGCTAGAAGCCAATATTTAAACCATTTAGTTCTTCCATTTTTGTCTTTTTTCTTTTCTCGGCTGGTTTTTGTTTCCTTGGTCGTCTTGAACATAAGAGGCCATACCCTTTTGAGTTTTAAATAAAATAGATTATTTTTTTCCACTTCTATTGATTGCTAAAACTTCATAAGAATTCAAGCTCTTAATGGCTCTTTCCATTCGTGTCAAGTTTGAGAATGTGTGAGAGAATCAAAGAGAAAATGGAAAAATTTTAGAGAGAGAAATACTCCAGAAACTTCTTTTCTATATCTGAAGAAAGAAAAATGACTGAATGAATGTGTTTACAAAATATCTAGCCTATTTATAATATGGGCCTACTTTACATTTTGGACTACTGAAATAAAGATGAGCCGACCCAATATATGTGTTGGGGGTCAACAACCCCCCCTCCCCAAGTTGGAGGGTGAACAAATCCCCAACTTGGGCACGAAGGCTTGATGAATAGCACCACATAGAGGCTTAGTGAGGAGGTCAGCTAGCTGGGCCATCGACCAGCTTGCTTCTTACGAAGTGACAATCGACTTCGATGTACTTCGTACGTCCATGAAAAATAGGGTTGCGAGCAATATACAAGGCAGCCTGGTTGTCGCAAAATACATGTATAGGAGTGAGATCGGAAAGACTAAAATCATGGAGCAGCCTTACCAACCAGGATACCTCAGCCACCACCTTGCTAAGAGCTCTATATTCAGCCTCGACAGATGATAGAGACACAACATGTTGCTTTTTAGTCTTCCAAGCAATTGGACAACCTCCCAGAAAAATAAAAAACCCGGTGATAGAATGCCTTGTATCAGGGCAGGCAGCCCCGTCACTATCAGAGAATCCCTTTAAAGAAAAATTAGGATAAGAGTTGAAGAAAAATACCATAATTATGAGTGCCATTGAGATATCTCAGCACATGCAAAGCTGAGAGCATATGAGGTAGACGAGGAGCCTTAAGGAACTGGCTCAAATGTTGTACAAGAAAGGCCAAGTCAGGCCTAGTGTGAACTAGAAAGTTCAGCTTGCCAATCAAACTGTGATACACATTAGATTTGGATAGAAGCTCCTCTTGATCAGCTCTCAACTTAACATTGAGATCCAGAGGTGCCATAACAGAACTCACATTTGAACAATCAAAGTCAAGGAGTAAATCTGAGATAAACTTCCTTTGTGAAAGATGAACACCCGTGTCCAAAGTATGCACTTCAATACCCAAAAAATAGTTAAGAAAACCCAAATCTTTAATCTTGAATTGGTCATCTAAAAAATGTTTTGAGAGCTTTAATTTTTGACAAGTCATTCCTAGTTAAAATTATATCATTTACATACACAGCTATGATAACCAGTGAATCACCAATGAGTCTGATAAAAACTGAATAATCATTCAGTGAGCAAATGTAACCCCTAGATTCCAAACATTGGGCAAGTTTGGCTTACCATTGTCTGGATGCTTGCTTGAGTCCATAAAGACTTTTTTTGTAACTTTCATGCAGGAGGAGTAGAGTGAGAGGCAGGGACATTAACAGTAAGTCCAATAGGTATCTTCATATATACCTCTTCAGGCAAGTCACCATGTAAAAAAAATATTATTTACATCTAGTTGATAAAGAGGCCATGTGGACTTGACTGCTACAGCAATAAGGGTCTTAACAATGTTCATTTTAACTACTGGAGAAAATGTTTCAAAATAATCAATCCCTTCAATTTGTGTGTCACTCCTAACTACTAACCAAGCTGTATATCTCTCTATGGACCCATCAGACTTGTACTTAACTTTGTAAACCCATTTACATCTTATGGGTTTCTTGTTGGGTGGCAAGGGAACTATACACCAAGTATTGTTGGCCTCCAGTGCCTCAAATTCTTTCCTCATTGCTTCCTGCCAAGCATGGATACATCAACCTGGTGATAAGTGGTTGGTTCAAAAGTATCATGACTAGGAGTAGATGCAACATGATGGCACATTGAAGACAGGGGATGAACATAATCCTATAAATAGGCTGGCAAGGTATGGGATCTGGAGGGTTTTGCTTTGCACAAGAGGTGTAAAAGAAATAGGTGTAGGACTAGGAGTAATATGTGCAGGACTAGGAGGCTCAAGATTAGAATGGGAAGGAAGTTGAGAGGTAATAGGTACAGGAGAAGCAGTCTTAGATGGAACTTGTTGAAGAGAAGAAAAATCAGGAATGGGAAAAGAGTGAGTAGCAGACTTGGACTGAGAAAAGGGAAAGACTTGTTCATAGAAAATAACATCTCTGGATATAAAGGAGTGTTTAGTATCAATTTTGAGAAGTATGTATCTCTTCTTAGCATAGGATAACCAATGAATACATAAGGAAATACTCTATGTTGCAGCTTATATCTCTGGCATTGTGAAATGGTTCATAGCATAAGCATCCAAAAACTTTAAGGTGAGTGTAAGAGGGAGCAGTTCCATACAGTTTCTCAAAAGGAGAAATATTATTTAAGACAGGAGAGGTAATATGTTGATTAAGCAAGTAGCTGTTAATACACAATCTCCCCAACATCTTATAGGCAAATGGGATTGAAAAAGCAGGGCTCTAGAAGTTTCAAGCAGGTGTTTGTGTTTCGTCACTACAATACCATTTATTTATGGAGTGTGGGGACAAGAGGTTTGATGGATTATCCCTAGATCAGCAAAATAGGAGATGGCATCATTGGAACCTCCCAACTCAAGTGCATTGTCACTCCTAAGTATTTTAATAGTGGCTTGGAATTGGGTCTTGACCATGGCAATAAAAGCTTTGATTAGGGGAAAAACATTACTCTTGGATCCCATTAAGTGTGTCCAAGTGGTCCTAGAATAGTTATCTACAATTGTGAGGAAGTATCTAGAACCACCTAAACTTGGAGTGTGATAAAGACCCCATGTATCTAAATGAATAAGCTTAAATGGTGCAGTGGTTTTAATTGTGCTATCAAGAAAAGAAAGTCTAGATTGTCTAGCTAATGGGCAAACATTGCACTGAAAATGTTGTTTACCGGAAATAACAGAGGAAACACTAGGAACAATTTTCATTTTACTAAAAGGCATATGCCCCAATTTGTGATGCCAGAGAATATCCAATGTATTTGCAGCAACTGACTTAGTACATGAGATTTTCTTATTTATATTACAAGGGACAGAAGAAGAATTGAAAACATTATCAGACAGAGAATCATTATTTATATCACAAGAAGCAGAATAAAAACCAGAATGTGTAGGTGGTGGATGAGTGGCACGACTTGAAGATGATGATGCTGATGAAGGGACCATTCTTATGAATTTGTAGAGTCCACTGTCTTGCTTACCAAGAGCCAGTGGCTTCCTCATAGAAGGGCCCTTAATCAAGCAAGAGTCAACTGTAAATTGGACTGTGCAGTGTAATTGAGTAATCAGTTTATGTACAGATATCAAATTAAATTGGAAAGAGGGTAAGTATAGAACATGATGCAAGGTAATGGATGAAGTCAGAGATAAGGATCCAATTGAGGTAACCTTGGCTTTGTATCGATTAGGCAAGGTGACTAGATATGGTACAGGTAAAGGTTTAACATTGAAAAGAAACTGGACATTGGAAGTCATATGATCACTAGCTCTTGAGTCAATGATCCAATATGTACCTCCTAGTGTAGATTATGAACACACACTTAAAGGTTCACACATGGCAGTGAACTTACCAGCAAAGTTAGCAGAGGCCTTTAGAGTCTGTGCGGAAGTGAGTGCTGCAACATTTTTAATCAGAAGGTGCTGCACCAGTTGATCATATTGCTCCTTAATAAGGCCAGCAACAAACTCACCAGTGGCCTTAGGTTCCTCTGCTTGAGACACAACATTAGCTGAAACCCCTCTACCTCTGGTTAACCTAAAATCTGGAGGATACCCATTCTTCTTGTAGAATTGTTCAACTGTGTGTCCAGTCTTCTTACAATATTGACACATAACATTGTTTGTAGGATACCCATTCTTTTTGTAACATGTCTCAACAGTATGCCCAGGCTTCAAGCAATATTGACACTCTACGGATTTCTAATTGTTGAAATTGATCCTTTGAGGGAAGCTTCTTTGAAATGACTGATTGACAGCCCTCTGAGTAGACTGTTGAGGAAGTCTTCCAGTGGTGAAAGAAGGACACTCTGGAGTAAAACTGGCAGGAAGCTGCATTTGTCTCAGTTGTTCATCAGAAACTAGCATATTGTATGCATTTCTCACACTAGGGAGAGGAGACATCGTCATGATATTGCTTCGCACACCCATGTATGTATCATTCAGCCCCAACAAAAATTGATACAATTTCTCATCTTCCTGAGCCTTTTTGAATTCAACTTGTGCCCCACAGGTACATTTGATATAATGCTTGACTGAAACCATACTCAACTCATCCCAAATGCACTTAATTTTTGTGTAATATGATGCTATGTCAAGAGATCCTTGAGAAGAAAAAGCCAACTTTCTCTTCAACTCAAGGACTTTGGCTCCATTAACACCCCCAAATCTTTCCTCTATATCATCCCAGACCTCTTTAGCAGAATTGCAACACACAACACTATCAGCCATTTCTTTTGTCATGGAGTTAAGAATCCATGAGGTGACAATATCATTGCACCTTTCCCATTGTCTAGCTAATGGAGAGTCTTCTATAGGTTTAACATAACTTTTATTGACAAATGCTATTTTATTTCTTCCTGAAAGTGCCATTAAAATGTTCCTTCTCCAACCACTATACCCAGTCCCATTAAACAAAGTAGACACTAAGGGTATACCAGGAATATCAGAATGATGAACGTAAAGAGGATCAGAATGGTCCAGTATGGGCACGCTAGACTGAGAAGTACTAGTACTCGCCATTGCACAATCAACAAATCACTACTTTGCGGAGAAAAACGAAACTAGGGCACAGGAAAAGTCAATTTACTACTAGAGTGAATCTTCAGCAAACTGGATACGAATTGCGATAGCAACAGAAAACAACAATGAATAACAGTATGATTAGGGTTTTAAATGGAAGAAATAGAGAGGAATACCGCAGAAATAGTAGATCCGACTAAAAACTCTGGTGAAAAAGTCTGACGACTGGTGATAAAAAGCGAACAGTAGATCCGGTGAGAAGCTCGGTGAAAAAATCCAAGAAACAACCACAAATCCTCCAAAAACTAAAAATAGGATTTACTTTTACGGCGAATGTATGCCGTGAAACACCGCGAGGGTAACGTCGCAACACCGTGGGGAAGGTAGATCAACCATTTTCCCGCTCTGATACCATGTCAAGATTGAGAAAGTGCGAGAGAATCAATGAGAAAATGGAAAAATCGTAGAGAGAAATACTCCAGAAACTTACTTCTTTTCTATATCTGAAGAAAGAAAAATGACTGAATGAATGTGTTTACAAAATATCTAGCCTATTTATAATGTTGGCCTACTTTACATATTGGACTACTGAAATAAAGAAGAGCCGACCCAATATATGTATTGGGTCCGTTTTTACAAATAATTAACACAAACTACTTGAACTAAAAACTAACTAACTAAAAGACTAACTTCTCCACTTGAGCTTATCAGGATGTTCTTTCTTATGTACTTCAACAATTCGATGGTACAAAACGCTTTGGCATGTCATTGGATTGAGTTTCCAACCCTCAAAGTTGGCCTAGAGAGGTGCTTTGACCGATTGAACTACAATCCAAGAAAAATTAGGTGTACAACCTAAAATAAAGGTAGGAGAAAACATAAATACTTATCAATCAAACATATTGAGATAGTGGCATGTAGAGAATTGAAGTTTATTTGATCTTTGTGACGTGATAATTGAGATTAACTGAAAGATGTGATATCTTGAGAGTTTAAGTGTTGTAGATTCAGTCCTTAGTAACAAAATGAAGTTTCAATTAAACTCTATATTGGAAGAATTACATTTGCACTATTATCACCATATAAGAAATGTTGCACTGCAATGATCTCGTGCAGTAGTGTAGATAATTTGAATCTTTATCCTGGGATTGGTTTCTTTTCAAGTAAATCAACAAATGTTCTAGTATTCTACCAGCGTCTCATTAGTCAAGCATATAGGAAATATTTTACTCAGAGATTTGTGGACTCAAGATCAAGAGGACATTTAAAAAAAGAAAAGAAAAGAAAGATCAAGAGCACATTGATGTCTCACTAGAGTAGACATGAAAATTCTTTTTGTCTGCATCAGATACACATATAGGGTACAAGTGCTCAGCAGATGAATGGTTCTGGCTTCGTTTGCTTATCAGTTGCACTTGTTTATCATCTTTGTATCCATAGAACTGACTAAAGAGCAGACAATGCAAGGAAACATTTCTATTAAACAAAACTGGTCTACTACGTAAAACTAACGTCCTAAACATAGTTAAAGTCTCTAGCTAAGTGCATGTTTTGTTGTAGTGAATGAATTTATGCAGCAGGAGCATAGTCATAGTCTCCATCATCGTCGTCACCGCCTCCCTCTAAGCGTGCTGCTGCCGGAGCATAATGATGTCCATCATCCCCATCATCATCTCCATCTACACATGACCTTCTCTTCTGGTACCCAATAATCTTGAAAATATTAATGCTAGACATTCTATATATCTCTTCTTAATTGGACTATAGAAATACTGAAATATGAGATTTTGTATGTTGTATCTCTTTGAAAGGATATGAAGAATAGTTTTTGTGGTCTGCATGATAGGTGAAGAAACCATTTGCTTTATATAAAGGTAGAGCCAACTCTGGACCCGTTTCATGCAATTTCCTGGCATGTTAAGACGTGTGTTTTGTTACCTGGAGAATGCGCAGTGCCATAAGCTTGGCTGCATCAAGCTACTTTTTAGGCTGCCACATCAAAATTCACTTTACATGTAGTCATATATGATGTGTGTGTTAAAGATTATTCTCGTTCCTGTGAGCTGCGGAAACAGACAATCTAAAGTGGTGAAGATGCCACACTTTCTCTTTGGGTTTCTATGACAGAAAGAATTTGAATATCTTATCTAAAGGCAGAAACTTAATTTAACAACACAAATATAATGACACTTTTATGATCTTAGTTATTCTCTTTTTTAAATTCCACCTATTCAAAATTTGCCACATACTGAAAAAGAGGGGGTATTTACAAGGGCATCGGTGGCCTTAAGATTCTTTGTTTGGGAAAAACTTGCATATATTTTTATCTTTAAGTCTACTTATAACTCTTTTGGGATGCAAAGTTCTTAATATCTCAAATTATCAACAGTTACGATACACAGCCGAATTAATTGGCTTAGTGGTAACTTGATATTGGCAATGCTTGAAAGGTTTATCGGTAAAAAATTCTTTATACTAAATATTGATCAGTAGACTTAAAACTAACGTAATATAGGAAAAAATAGTACATGTACTTTAAAACCTTTCTTCATTGTGCTAGTATAGCCCTTTGAAATGGTCATCATATTGCATTTTTACTACATCATTTGGTTCTATATACTATACAAACTTCAGCAAAATACTTTTATTTGGTTCATCTAGCTTATATTTTTCAGGATCTCAACGTTTATACTACACCAGAAAATCCTACAAATCTTGAATACCTGACAACTACTCCCCTTAGATCTCACCATTCCCTCTATATAAACTGTTATCGACCCATGCACTTCATTCATCTGTGAATTAAAGCTGATTAAAGAAAACTTAGAGAACTTATCTTTATTTTTTTTTTTCAAAAATGGGAAAGAGAAGGACATTACTACTTTTAGTGCTGGTACTTATCTCTGCACTAGTGGCCTCTGTTGGTGCCTATATAGATGAAGGGAGAATGAGAGAAGGGAAGAGGAAGAGAGTGAACAACAAAAAACTCAAGGAGAAAAATGGTTCTTGTTGAGACATTTACATGAAGTGGTTAAAACTGATGCAGGATCCATGAGACTAGTGAAAGGTGGCTATAGAAGGGGTTCATTTCTCCATAGTCCAATGCATATTGGTTTCATCTCCATGGAACCTAATAGCCTCTTCATCCCTCAATACCTTGATTCCAATCTTGTTCTCTTTGTTCACCATGGTAAAATAAGCTTCATCTTCTCTTTCACTATATTTTTTTTAAGAGTTTAACTTTTATATGCATATTGAAAGTGTTCAAGGATGAATAAAAGTTAAGTCAAAACATATGGTAATGATATTACAACTTTTCCAAGCGTAAAACACGATGATGTCTTAAGGAGATCATAAAAGGAGTCAGTGAAGTGGCTGTGGTGCGACATTTTTCTTCCACGGTCCTCGTATGCCCGGCCTGTTGGCCTGCTATGTGGAAAGGCAGTAGTGTCGGACTACTTGCCTTCCTTATTTTGATTCAAAGTTAATGATTTCGTTCGATCTTTTTTTGAGCCTTCACTTCCGTGAGCTGGTCATTAAAAGATAACTACACGTAATACTTCATAAAAAGTAACATTAGTAACCTAAAAAATAAGTTTAAGTCAGTGTATAAGTTAACGAAAACAGGTTAATTTTTATAAATAGTACTATAAAATTCTTTGAACTGTCAGCGTAAGCCAATATTTTCATTTTCTGTGATTCAATACAGGGAAAGCAAGAGTTGGACACATCTACAACGATGAATTAGTAGAAAAGAGTTTGAAGCCAGGAGACGTGTATACAATTCCTGCTGGATCAGCTTTCTATTTGGAGAATACAATCGACAACCAAAGACTTGACATAATTTGCAGTATTGATATTACCTCAGAATCCATGGGATGGCATTCTTTCCAGGTACCCTTATATGCCATTTCTCAAAGAAAATTGTGTTTATCTATTGCTAGTCCTACATTCATAGTCCTACATACTTCTTATCCCACAACTTTGTAACTCGCACGTAATATTTTGCAGTCTTTCTTCATTGGTGGTGGAATTTATCCTGCATCCATTCTTGCTGGATTCGATCATACAACATTGTCAACTGCTCTTAATGTAAGTATATTCAAGGGATTTACCTAATTTTGCTATGTTTATCAGAGAATTATGGACTGAATCAATATTATGTAATATGACAGGTATCAACAGCAGAATTAACCACGATCATGACGAGGCAATCTTCTGGACCAATCGTGCATATATCTGGTTCTCATCACACGAACATTTGGTCCAAATTCTTGGACCTAGAACCCCATGAGAAACTAGCTCACATGAAGAGGATTTTGAATATTGAGGAAGAATCTAGCCCTGAAGAGGGGGAGTCAACATATTCATTGAGGAAATTTTTGTTTACTTTATTAAACAGAGAAGATGTTGTCAAGAGAGTGAATCATAAAGCTCCATCAACCTACAATCTCTACAACAGGAAGGCTGATTTCAGCAACGACTATGGATGGAGCAAGAAGTTGGATGAGTCTGATTATTCTCCTCTAAAACAATCCGGCAATGGTGTTTATCTTGTCAATCTATCCCCGGTAATTCATCGTCTCATATGTCATCATACATGAAGCTAACCGTAGTGCAGATATTCTTGCTTTTCCTTTTCTTCTGTCCTTAGTTAGCCTTAATCTTGTAAACAGCTGGCGAAATTCATTAATTGGCAGGTCATATTGAAGATAAAGATGAACGTGCACCTATTATCTTTGATTTGATTTATATATTTATGTATATAAATATCTTTAAAGTATATTTATACCAAGTCTTTATAGTCTCAGGAGCTAGTAATGCAGTGATATTTAGTATGTTGACATGGTCCATAATGGTATAACATACTGTGTGTTTCTTTTCTTACTCACATTTTTTATCTATGTTTCTTGGGTAATGTAGGGATCCATGATGGCACCTCATGTTAATCCAACAGCAATAGAGTATGGAATTGTGTTAAGAGGGGCTGGCAGGGTCCAAATTGTGTATCCAAATGGAACTTTAGCCATGAATGCCAAAGTAAGAGAAGGGGATGTTTTTTGGGTGCCAAGGTACTTCCCCTTTTGCCATATTGCTTCAATGGATGGCCCGTTTGAGTTCTTCGGCTTCACTACATCGGCTAGAAGGAACCATCAACAATTCTTGGTAGGTAAGAATTCATTGATGCAGAGCTTAAGGGAGCCCGAATTTGCAGCTGCATTTGGAATTAGTGAAAAAAGGCTCAAGAGCATTGCCAATGCTCAACGTGAACAAGTCATCCTACCATCATTGTTGTCAGCTGCTCCTCGTGACAAGGAAATTACAGAGCTAGAGAGGAAGTTTCAAAGGATGATTGGGAGCTTTGGCAATGAGATGATCATGGGTTTTGATTAGTTTAGTTTAGTGAAAATGCTAGCTAGTTTCCTAGTTGTGTTTGACATGAAAGCTAGAAGCCAATTTTGGAACTTTAGTGCCTTTTTTCCCCCCCTCTTTCGGCTGGATTTTGTTTCCTTCTGTCGTCTTTGACACGAGGTCATTCCCTTTTGAGTTTTGAATAAGACTGATTGGTTTGTTCACTTCTATTGATGGCTAAAACTTCTTAAGAATTTATGAATTTCTAACTTAAAAACTGTATGGGCCTAAATTGATTTAGGATCACAAATCGAATTTGGGTTGTGAATACAAGTAAATCAATGTATCAAAGTCGAAATATGAACAACAATAAACGAAAATATCAGTAAAGGAACAAGATTTCAATATATGCCAGTGAGTACAAATTTTGCCAGAGTTTCTGTATATATTTCTGAATGATTACATTGTAAAATGAGAGGCTATTTATAGATTAATAATGATACAAGGCCATGATCTCACGTTGTCCACTAAGACCTGCGTGCTCCCACTTCTCAGATAGTGGAGTTAGTGGGCCGAAATAGAAGGAAACCAATTGACTGCGGGCGACCTCATTCACCGAGGCCTAGACCGTTAGCTTCGGGCGCATGACTTTGCAATCAACCGAGGTGACATTTCACCGAGGCAAACGTCTTGCTTTATTTCCTCGGTCACTAACTTTGGTCTCTGACTTCGGCGACTTATGACTTGCCTCGGCTCGCAGCTTGCCAACACCTATTCGGTCACCCTCAGATCGTGTTACCGAGGCACCACGTAGGCGAGCCGATTTTTACCCAATACAGATAGTCCCCCACTCCTCGGGCAACAACCAAAGTTACCGAGGAGTGGAATGACATTTCACGGGAAAATGATGTGGCTTAATTCTATCCAAGAGTTTCAAAATTTTGTTAACGGTGCGCGTCTTTCAAATCACTATTCCTCATAATTGAAACTTCATTTGTTATTAAGAACTGAATCTACAACACTTAAACTCTCAAGATATCACATCTTTCAATTAATCTCAATTATCACGTCACAATGATCATATAAACTTCTATTTCTCCACATGCCTCTATCTCAATATGTTTTATTGATTAGTATTTATGTTTTCTCCTACTTTTATTTTAGGTTGTACAACTAATTTTCCTTGGATTGTAGTTTAATCGGTCAAAGCACCTCTCCGGCCTAAGGCTAACTTTGAGGGTTGGATACTCAATCCAGTGACATGCCAAAGCGTTGTGTACCATCGAATTGAAAGAGTGACATGCCAAAGCGTTGTGTACCATCGAATTGAAAGAGACATTAAGAGCTTGAATATGTTTGTAGATTAGAAATTTATAAATTCTTATGAAGTTTTAGCCATCAATAGAAGTGGAGAAAAAAACAATTTGTCTTATTCAAAACTCAAAAGGGCATGGCCTCTTGTGTACAAGACGACCAAGCAAACAAAAACCAGCCGAGAAAAGAAAAAAGAATAAAATGAAAGAACTAGATGGTTCCAAAATTGGCTTCTAGCTTTCATGCCAAAGCTCAACTAGCTAGCATTTCCACTAAACTAAACTAATCAAAACTCATGATCATCTCATTGCCAAAGCTCCCAATCATCCTTTGAAACTTCCTCTCTAGCTCTGTAATTGCCCTGTCACGAGGAGCAGTTGATGACGATGATGGCAGAATGACTTGTTCACGTTGAGCATTGGCAATGCTCTTGAGCCTTTTTTCACTAATTCCAAATGCATCTGCAAATTCTGGCCCCCTTAAGCTCTGCATCAATGAATTCTTACCTACCAAGAATTGTTGATGGTTCCTTCTAGCTGATGTAGTGAAGCCGAAGAACTCAAATGGGCCATCCATTGAAGCAATATGGCAGAAGGGGAAGTACCTTGGCACCCAGAAAACATCCCCTTCTCTTACTTTGGAATTCATGGCTAAAGTTCCATTTGGATACACAATTTGGACTCTGCCAGTCCCTCTTAACACAATTCCATACTCTATTGCTGTTGGATTAACATGAGGTGCCATCATGGATCCCTACAATACCCAAGAAACATAGCTAAAATATGTAAGCAAGAAATAAAATATACAATAAGTTATAGTACTACCATAATTTATCGCTGCATTACTAGCTCCTATGGCTAGAAGTTCATACTTGGTATAAATACATATTTTAAGAATATATTTATATGTAAATATATAACTCAAATAGAAGATAATAGGTGCACTCGCATCTTCATCTTCAGTATGACCTGCCACTAATGCATTTCGCCAGCCATTTACAAGATTAAGGCTAAATAAGAACTAAAGAAAACCTCAATGTAGGTCTGTATGGGCTCCTGGAAACAAAGATTAAGAGGGCCAAAGCTCACACAGCCTCTCTTAATCTATGTAGTGGTTGGTCATTTGCTACAAACTTAGCAAAACACCCGAGAGGTAGAATCTGGTTACTATGGAAACCTCAGGTTTTTGATGTTAACCTGGTGCATGTGAAAGAACAGGTAATTCATAGTGAAATTCAGCATAAGGGTACAGGGAATAGATTCAGCATAACCATGGTCTATGCTTTTAATGACCAGGGGCTAAGAAGAAGCCTATGGGATGATATTGAGAAAATAAGTGCTCAGATAAAGGGGGCATGGGCAGTAATGGGAGATTTCAATTGTGTAATGGCAAAAGAGGAGAGAATAGGGAGACCTGTGACCTGGGCTGAGGTGAAGGAATTCAAGGAATGCATTATGAAATGCGCACTGCAAGACCTTAGATCCTTAGGTGCATTTTACACCTGGAACAACAAACAGGAGGGGAGTGACAGAGTATACAACAATCTTGACAGGGTATAAGTGAACACTGAGT
Source organism: Petunia axillaris subsp. axillaris (assembly GCA_029990575.1). Lineage (NCBI taxonomy): Eukaryota > Viridiplantae > Streptophyta > Magnoliopsida > Solanales > Solanaceae > Petunia > Petunia axillaris. The sequence goes on from JARKNS010000003.1 coordinate 164,567,001, forward strand.
GGATGGTCTCATTACCACCATCGGAGGTTCATTTTATGCCTGAAGGAGTTTATGAACACTGTCCTGCAGTGATAAGGTAGGAGGATGGACAACACAAGAACAGGAAAATGTTTAAGTATTATAATATGTGGAGTGGGGAACCAAGCTTTAAAAATATAGTGAAGGACAGTTGGAAAAAAGAAAGCAGGGGTAATGCAATGTACAGCCTAGTGGGGAAACTACACAGACTAAAGAAGCCACTGCAAGAGCTGAATAAGGAAAAATTTAGTGAAGTGGAAAAGAAGGCAGGCCAAGCTCTGCTAGCACTCAAGGCATGTCAAGAGAGATTGCAGATGGACCCAAAGAATAAAATGTCAATTAAAGAGGAAATGCAGTTAGCCAGGGAATACCTGGAATGGAAGAGAGCTAGGGATCAGTATTTGAGACAAAAATGCAAAGTACACTGGCTCACAAAGGGGGATTTGAACACAAAATTCTTTCATAGCTTCATGAAAGCTAGGAGAAAAGCAAACAGGATTTTCACTGTAAAAGGGCCACAGGGTGAGCTTGAAACTAAGGTGGAGGGGGTTGCGCAGGCTTTCATTGAGTTCTATACTGAGCTGTTGGGGACATCCAATCAAAGAGAACATGTTTGTAGTGGGATAGTCAAACAGGGGACTGTGGTGGATGCAAATCAAAGAGGGAAACTGGAAGCTGACTTCACAGAACAGGAGGTAAAAAATGCACTATGGGCTATAGCAGGGGACAAAGCCAAAGGACCTGATTGCTATGGAAGCAAATTCTTTAAAGATAGTTGGGATATTGTGAAGAAGGAGGTAGTCGAAGGGGTACTAGAGGTGTTTAAAATTGGGAAACTAGTAAAGGGGCTAAACAACACCATCATAACTCTTATACCCAAGCAGAGCCATGCGGAATTAGTTGGGGATTACAGACCCATCTCATGTTGCAACACCATATACAAAGTGATATCCAAGATGCTTTGCAACAAACTAAAAGATGTGCGACCTAAGATTATTTCAGCTAATCAAAGTGCTTTTGTTGCATGAAGGACAATAGTTCAAGATGTCCTCATATGCCAGGACCTGGTGAGACTATATAATCAAAAGAACACAATAAACAGCTCCTTAATAAAAATAGACCTAAAGAAGGCCTACGACTCTGTGGAGTGGGAATGTGTACTTGAAATGCTGCATGCCCTAGAATTCCCAGTCAAGTTCATAAAGTGGATCATGATGTGTATAACCACACCACACTACACAATAGCCATAAATGGAGGCCTGTATAGAAACATAGTAGGGAGAAGGGGCCTAAGACAAGGGGACCCTTTGTCCCCTCTGTTGTTTGTTGTCTGTATGGAATACTTCACAAGATTGATGAATTGGGTAGCAACTCAAGATGGCTTTGCATACCATGCTAAGTGCAAAGGAATGAAATTGAACCACTTATGCTTTGCAGATGATGTGCTTCTATTCTGCAAGGGGGAATTTCAATAAGTGTTTTGGCTACTAAGAGGACTGGAGACCTTTACTAGAGCTTCAGGACTAGCAACAAATCCAAGCAAGTCAAACATATTTGCTGTGAACATGGATACAAGGTGTTTGGAGGACCTGTGTGAGATAACTGGATACAAGAAAGGGAGTATTCCTTTTAAATACCTTGGGGTTCCTATTTCTTCTAGGAAAATTTCAGCAATGGATTGTGAAATCTTGGTTGAGAAAATAACAAGTAGAATCAGGAGCTGGGGGGCAAGGAACTTATCATACGCAGGCAGAGTGCAGCTTGTAAATTCTGTGTTACTACACGTGCATACCTACTGGTCGTCAATGTTCATTTTGCCAAAGCACACAATGAAAGCTATCACAGCAGCTTGTAGAAATTTCATATGGGATGGCAAAACATGTTCAAATAAAGCCCCTTTAGTGGCCTGAGACATTGTATGCAGAACTAAGAGAGAGGAGGCTGGGGATCACTGATCCTTTGGCTTGGAATGAAGCAGCGACAACAAAATACGTTTGGAACATCACCCAAAAAGCTGACGCACTATGGGTGAGGTGGGGTAATCATATATATATAAATTGGCAAGACTAGAACACGTATCACCCTCTAGTAGATAGCTGCTGGTACTGGAAGAAAATCTGTGCAACTAAGGAGAAGTTTGCAAGCGGTTACATAGAGGGGTGGTGGCTGTCAATTAATGGCAAATACACAATAAGTAATGGGTACAAATGGAGGAGAGGAGAGCATGAGGCTTGGCCATGGAGAAGATGGGTGTGGAACAACACTAATATCCCTAAGATGAGTTTCATTTGCTGGTTAGCTATGCATAGGAGACTACTTACGAGAGATAGGCTGGCTAGAATAGGAATGACTCAGGACAAAACCTTTCTGATCTGTGGTATCCATGATGAATCGATCGACCACTTATTCTTTGAATGTGCATTCTCAGGGCAGTGTCTGAAGGAAATACTTGATTGGCTGAAGCTTGGGATCCAAGGACCTGATTGCTATGGAAGCAAATTCTTTAAAGATAGTTGGGATATTGTGAAGAAGGAGGTAGTCGAAGGGGTACTAGAGGTGTTTAAAATTGGGAAATAGTAAAGGGGCTAAACAACACCATCATAACTCTTATACCCAAGCAGAGCCATGCGGAATTAGTGGGGGATTACAGACCCATCTCATGTTGCAACACCATATACAAAGTGATATCCAAGATGCTTTGCAACAAGCTAAAAGATGTGCTACCTAAGATTATTTCAGCTAATCAAAGTGCTTTTGTTGCAGGAAGGACAATAGTTCAAGATGTCCTCATATGCCAGGACCTAGTGAGACTATATAATCGAAAGAATACAACAAAGAGCTGCTTAATAAAAATAGACCTAAAGAAGGCCTACGACTCTGTGGAGTGGGAATTTGTACTTGAAATGCTGCATGCCCTGGAATTCCCAGTCAAGTTCATAAAGTGGATCATGATGTGTATAACCACACCACACTACACAATAGCCATAAATGGAGGCCTGTATGGAAACATAGTAGGGAGAAGGGGCCTAAGACAAGGGGACCCTTTGTCCCCTCTGTTGTTTGTTGTCTGTATGGAATACTTCACAAGATAGATGAATTGGGTAGCAACTCAAGATGGCTTTGCATACCATGCTAAGTGAAAAGGAATGAAATTGAACCACTTATGCTTTATAGATGATGTGCTTCTATTCTGCAAGGGGGAATTTCAATCTGTGTTTTGGCTACTAAGAGGACTGGAGACCTTTACTAGAGCTTCAGGACTAGCAACAAATCCAAGCAAGTCAAACATATTTATTGTGAACATGGATACAAGGTGTCTGGAGGACCTGTGTGAGATAACTGGATACAAGAAAGGGAGTATGCCTTTTAGATACCTTGGGGTTCCTATTTCTTCTAGGAAAATTTCAGCAATGGATTGTGAAATCTTGGTTGAGAAAATAACAAGTAGAATCAGGAGCTGGGGGGCAAGGAACTTATCATACGCAGGCAGAGTGCAGCTTGTAAATTCATTGTTACTACACGTGCATACCTACTAGTCGTCAATGTTCATATTGCCAAAGCACACAATGAAAGCTATCACAGCAGCTTGTAGAAATTTCATATGGGATGGCAAAACATGTTTAAATAAAGCCCCTTTAGTGGCCTGAGACATTGTATGCAGAACTAAGAGAGAGGAGGCTGGGGATCACTGATCCTTTGGCTTGGAATGAAGTAGCGACAGCAAAATACGTTTGGAACATCACCCAAAAAGCTGACACACTATGAATGAGGTGGGTTAATCATATATATATATAAAGGGGCAAGACTAGAACACGTATCACCCTCCAGTAGATAGCTGCTGGTAATGGAAGAAAATCTGTGCAACTAAGGAGAAGTTTGCAAGCGGTTACATAGAGGGGTAGTGGCTGTCAGTTAATGGCAAATACAGAATAAGTAGTGGGTACAAATGGAGGAGACGAGAGCATGAGGCTTGGCCATAGAGAAGATGGGTGTGGAACAACACTAATATCCCTAAGCAGAGTTTCATTTGCTGGTTAGCTATGCATTGGAGACTACTTACGAGAGATAGGCTGGCTAGAATAGGAATGACTCAGGACAAAAACTGTCTGATCTGTGGTATCCATGATGAATCGATCGACCACTTATTCTTTGAATGTGCATTCTCAGGGAAGTGTCCGAAGGAAATACTTGATTGGCTGAAGCTTGGGATCCAACAAAAAGATGTAGATAGAGGGTGGAAAAGGGTTGCAAGAAGAATCCGGGGGAAGCTCTGTAGAGCTTTTTCCATGAGTGTACTGACTCCCCTGATTTATTATATATGGCAAGCAAGGAATGAAGCATTATGGCAACATAAGGTACCAAGAGTGCAGTGTGTAATCAAACGGATCAAAGAAGACTGCAAACACAGAAGTCAGGAAGCACTAGTAAGAAGCCACAGGAACCGAGAAAGACAATGGGTTGAAGCTCTGTACTAGAAGAAGTACTGAACAAAGTAAGGGATGGCGTACTAAAAATGACGAGCTAGGTGGGAGGAAGTGGGCTGCTGTTTCTTTGCTCTTGTATTCTTTTATTGTAATAAGCAAGTAGCTCACTTTAGAGAAAATGTAGACGTGAAAGAGAGGACGGAAAACAATGATGTAATTGGATGAGTATGGTGATTAATAAGATTTCTTCTTACACCAAAAAAAAAAAAGAACTAAAAAAAAGAAAAAATCAGAATTTCCACAAGAAAAGTACGGGTAGGATGACTAATGAGCTAGAGTACTGAGAAGGATGATTACCGGGGATAGATTGACAAGATAAACGCCATTGCCAGATTGTTTTAGAGCAGAATAATTGTTGAACCCCAAAAAAATTACCCCCCGAAAGGCATAAATTCCGGAATATCGACAGGATGGACTAACTCTTTTGGAGTTTTTTGGAGTCGCCACCCAATTTAAGGAAAACAGGGAACCAAATTAGCAAATGTGTGCAAAAAATCTGTTTTTATAAAAAGACGGTCTTTCTTTCAGAGATTCTAAGTAAGAGGTTTTATTAATTTCGGAAGAAGGTTTTTAAGGCACTTCCAAAATTCCGTAAAATACGGTTAATCCGACAGGTTTCCAAATATTTACAAGTGCGCTTTTCTTTCGAAAGAATTATTTGAATAATAATAATAATCAATTAAATAAAAAGCTTATTTGCAAAATATATATTTTACTTGCACGCATTTGCTAAGATGGCCCCAATTTGCAATAAATTAAATAATGACTTCACAATAAAGGCAATGACATAAAGTAAGGCAACATACAAACAAATCAAATATTATTGACAAATAAAATAATTCACACATTTTATTTACATAAATATCTAAGGAAAGGAATGCGAAGTTAAAGATAGAACCCGAGATATTGATCAACTCGCAGGAGCCTTGAATTTTCTAAAATTCCTAAGTCTTATTTTGAATGCTTGAGTCCGAATTTAATCTCCAGATGCTTTCAATGCAATGGACTATCCCCATTCGTGAGTTAGCCAAACTCGTCCACAAATTATTCGTGCCAAAATGTACCTCGTAAAACAAACAAGTAAAATTAGATGAGTACAATAATAAAGCGTAATAACCAATGAAAATAAAATACTAATAATAAGTAATAATAATAGTAATAATAATAATAATAATAATAATAATAATAATAATAATAATAATAATAATAATATATAATAGTAGTAATAAAATAATAATAATAATAATAACAGGGGTTTGTTTTTTGCAAAATTTAGGCTCAGATTTTTATGGCGCGTCATGTAGAGGCTTGGGATGTTGGTACGGTTGCAAACACGGAGCCCGGGCCGCGTTGCCATCCAAGTACCAAACCCACCACTCTATTCGACTTGCTTTGCATTAATTTCATACTTTCATCATCGCCTTTTGCTTTAGGGACACAGGAACGGGACGGTTCAAGTGTAGTATCATGTTCAAATCGATCCCGAGGCCTCAATACGTGTATATGTATTTTCATTGGCCCATTAGCGTAGTATCTGTCCAAATCAGTAAAGTCCATTAGAGAACAATTATTCCAACAGAATATGGGTCAATTGTCATCAGTGCGAATGAATCGACTTCAACGTGATAATATTTTCAGAGTAGAGCCATTCAAACTCAAAATCCAGTTCCCCACAAAAACAAATATCACCAGTCAATAACAGAGCATGGGAGGACCAACACCAGACTCCTGGCGGCGTCGCTATCAACTCCACTAACCCCTTTTAATTCCAAACACTGCAACTCTGCCACCACCATTTCCATTCAACTCCACCACCACCGTTTCAATTCAATCATAAATCAACAAGGAGAAAACTGCTTCCATTGAGGCAAACGGGAGAACCAACAACATCAAAGGGTAAAACAGAGAACAAGAAATCAGCGAGTGCACCACCGGCCAAAATACGACCGGATTCTGGTGAACAAAGCAAACGGAAAACATCAGAGAATCATCCCAAGCAGTGATAATGGTCCAAGACAACAAATCCCAGTAAAATAAAGTCATCGTAGATCAGGGAACTAAACAAATTCCGGTGAAACAAAGGACAAAGCAAGCAAAACTCAGATTATAGTCACCGGTCTAAAATCCGGCTAAACTCCGGTGGAAACAAGCAAACGGAGCAGTAGCCAACGGGATGGAAGAACAATACGCGATAGTGGAGGATTTTAGGCTAAACGACAGTGGTAAGGAGAGAAACCACGAAACAGGAAAAGGAGCGACTGCCGGCGAGGTTTTCCGGCGGAACTCCGGTAAGCCTCGCGGCGTCACTACTACTTTGCTGCTGTCATTCTCCAATAGTGGTGTCTCCTTCCTTCTTGCCTCGTCATTTCCCTCAAAGGTCTCCCATTTCTGATCTCCTTTTGCGATTTCAGTTTCAACAAGATAAAATAGAAATGGGCTCCGGTGATGGCAGATTCCGGTGGTGGTGTGCATATGTGTTTTTGATGACTGTATTTTATCCGCTATTGTGTGTGTTTGGGTGTTGAGAGGAGAGGCCATTTTTAGATCTGATTTTTTGTAAGTAAAAAGATGTGTAAGGAAGATCATGAATAATGGTTAAGGAAGATGAATCAATAGTGTTGTTAGTGAGGGTGGGGGTAAAAATGAGTGGGGGTCTGAGAGGCTAGGGTTATAGATAAGGATATATATATATGGGTAGAGGATTTTCACAAATGGGCTAATGCTTTGGGGGTTGAGCGGATTTCGCCTCAACTTACAATTAATTAAAATTTTAAAACAAAGTAAATGGGTTGCACGGGTGGGTTAAAATTGGAGGGATTTTGCAAATTTAGCACATTCTTTAACATTTCAATTGATCCTCTTTTATTATTATTATTTTATTTAATTTTCAAATTAAACTTAAATTATAAAAATATTGCCATAATTTATCAAATTTGAAAAAATTCGGGACAAAATTGGGTGTCAACAATAATCAGACTCATCCAGCTTCTTGCTCCATCCGCAGTTGTTCTTGAAATCAGCCTTCCTGTGGTAGAGATTATAGGTTGATGGAGCTTTATGATTCACTCTCTTGACAACATCTTCTCTGTTTAATAAAGTATACAAAAATTTCCTCAATGAACATGTTGATTCTTCCTCTTTGGGGCTAGCTTCTTCCTCAATATTCACAATCCTCTTCATGTGAGCTAGTTTCTTGCGGGGTTCTAGGTCCAAGAATTTGGACCAAATGTTCGTGTGGTGAGAACCTGATATATGCACGATTGGTCCAGAAGATTGCCTCGTCATGATCGTGCTTAATTCTGCTGTTGATACCTGTCATTTTTTTACATAATATTGATTCAGTTCATAATTCACTGATAAATGTAGCAAAAATAGGTAAATTCCCTTGAATATACTTACATTAAGAGTAGTTGACAATGTTGTTTGATCGAATCCAGCAAGAATGGATGCAGGATAAATTCCACCACCAATGAAGAAAGACTGCAAAATATTATGGGTTACAAAATTGTGGGATAAGAAGTGTGTAGGACTATAAATGTAAGAGTAGCAACAGATAAAGACGTTTTTTTTTTTTGAGAAAATGGCATATAAGGGCACCTGGAAAGAATACCATCCCATGGATTCTGAGGTAATATCAATACTGCAAATTATGTGAAGTCTTTCGTTGTCAATTGTATTCTCCAAATAGAAAGCTGATCCAGCAGGAATTGTGTGCACGTCTCCTGGCTTCAAACACCTTTTACTAATTCATCGCTGTAGATGTGTCCAACTCTTGCTTTCCCTTCAATACAGAAAATGAAAATATTGGCTTACGCTGACAGTTCAAAGAATTTTATAGTACTATATGTATATTTTAACCTGTTGTAATTAACTTATACACGGACTTAAACTTATATTTTAGGTTACTAATGTTACTTTTTATAAAGTATTACGTGTAGTTACCTTTAAAATGACAAGCCCACGGAAGTGAAGGCTCAAAAAAAGGTCGAACGAGGTCATTAACTTTGAATCAAAATAAGGAAAGCAAGTAGTCCGACACTACTGCCTTTCCACATAGCAGGCCAACATGCTGGGCATACGAGGACCGTGGAAGAAAAGTATCGCACCACAGCCACTTCAATGACTCCATTTATGAAACTATGATCTCCTTATGACATCACGATGGTTTACGCTCGAAAAGTTGTAATATCATTACCATACTGATATTTTCCAAGATACACCACTTTACTGTTTTAACGACCAGTTCCTTAAAATGTGTTCCTTTACTATGTTATGTGCGGAATTCAAACTGTAAATAAATGAACACCCAATATTAGCGTGGAAAAACCCCTTGAACTCGGGATCAAAAAACCACGACCTGCTCTTCCAAGTAGGATTTCAACTTCACTATGTAAAAGACTCACTTGGTTACAAGACTACCTTCTTACTAACCTAGGACTAACTCTAATCTTTTAGTGACCTCTTTCACGATCAGTGAAGCTTTGTCAAGTACACGACTTGAGCTGAAGAGATACAACTCGATAATACCTACTACAGTTGAACTAAGACTAAACTTTTACAAGACTCAATCTAAGGAACAGGTTCTTACTTAGTTCCCTGTAGTTTATTGATTACACAAATAAGATAATGACTCTTTCAATGCTTTTCATGATTCTCTCTATATTTTTGCATATATCAATAGCTGATATGCTCCTCGTTTTATAGCTTCAGCAACCAAGAAGTCTTGAGTAATTAGAACTCCAAAGCTCCCAAGAGTTTGAGTCCTAATTGAACTCTTCACTTTAAGCATCCGAATCTTTTAGCCATTATCCATTATTTATACAATCTTTTCATATCACATTTAGACCTGCATAATTATCAAGATAAACATTAGTCTAAGGATAATTAACAATATCTCAGCTTAAATGATTTTGCATGAATTATCTATTTAGCTGTAGTGATTCAAAGGAACAGGTCCTTTGAATCCGTTCCTTAATCATCAATCAAAACTTCAAGCTTATCCAAGCTAACATTTTCCCCCTTTTTGATGATGACAAATTCATAAGTATAGCTGCATATCCTTAATGTCCTGAAGTACAACTTAAAGCTCAAAAGCAATCAGTAGAGACCTATTTATCATTAAGGAGATTTTCAATAAGGTATAAAGTTCACGCAAAATTAGACTTACTATTCCCCCTTTTGGCATCATTAAAAAGGTTGCATAAAAATATAACTCAAGTGTTAGAATAATCAGCACATGGCCAGTGAGGCAACTCAAAAATGCAAACACAACTCAGATTAAAGAAACTACAAAATAATGATATTAGCCATCGAAGACAAGTCATCATTAACAAAAGGTTAAACCAGGGGATACAAGGAAGTACTACAGAATTATTCAAAAACTAGAAAAGGAAAAGACTAAGGTACTAGAACTAGGCTAAATCCCACTGGACAAAAGATGGCTTATGACTAAGGTGATCAGGATGTGGAAGGACCAGGTCCCTGAGACTTGTTAAGCAACTCAAACATCTGCTTGAGCATTCCCTCATTAGTCTCCTTTGCCTTTGTAGCCTCTGCCTTCCAGTAGTTTTTCTCCTCTTCCAACCTTGCTATTTCAGCAGCCTGTATGACAACCTGTTGCCTCAGTGCCCTCACCTTGTTGTTCAAAGGCTGTCTACCAACATCAACCTGTGGAGGATAAGCTTGAACAGGCAAGTCACAGCTGATCAATGTAGCACATCCAAACTTCTCCTTCTTGGTAGCCTTTACTACCCCCACCAATGGAATTTTCAACTTTGCAAACAAGTCAGTCAAGATGAAACCAAAGGGCAAAGAGTGCTTCCTCTTCCCAGCTATAACTCTTTTGATCAAATGGATCATAAACCTGGGCCAGTTGATCTGCTTATTAGTGTCAAGAAGTTCCATAAGGACCAGGTCCATGAAACTGGCAATCCCTCTTTTTTCCTGCCTTGGCATCACAATCTTGTTCACAAACTCAAAGAGCACTTGGTGCTGTGGATGCATCTCACTTTTCTGCACTGCTCTTGGTTTTTCTTCTTCATCATTCTCAGCAAACTTCCTTGTAATTTCCAATCCAGTAGGCAAGTTTGTCAGGTCAGGCCATACTTTCTTGACATAGCATTCATATCCAACAAATGGAATCCCCAACAGCTCACCAAGTTCCCTAGTGTCAAAAGTAATCACATTATCATGAACAGAGGTGGTAATCCTGTCATCCTTGATAGAGCAGTTCTTGTAGAACTCCTGCACCATCTCTTTTGCACACCTTCCAGAAATCTAAAGGACCATGTCCCTCCAGCCCTGAACTTGCAATTTCTGCAGCAACCACAGCATACCCTCTTCTCCCACATCAGAGAGCACTCTTCCTTTCAACATTTTCCTAGTCAGCATGTCATCATGAACACAATGTTGTACTTCATCTCCCTCAGCCTCACTCTCACCATCATCACCAGCAAAAGATTCATCACTCTCACTATCATCAGCAGAACTTTCATCCACCAATGTCCTTTTGGAGGACCTGGTCCTCTTAGAAGACTTTTCTGCTGCAGCTTTCACAGAGCTACTTCTCACACGCCTCTTTGCAAATTTTCTTTTCTTAGACTGAGGCACAACCTCCTCAACATCTTCCATCTCATCATCTTTATCACCAACAACATCCTTTTCTATCACCTCAACTTCTTCCTCCTCAACAGGATCAGCAACCTGTTTCCCTTTCCCTTTTCTGCTTCTTTCTAGAGCAGCAACTAAGTTCTCATCAACAGCTTTAACAGCACTCCTTGTCCTCCTAACCCCAGAGGCAGGAGTTGAGACAGAAGGAACAGGTCCTTTTGCCTTGGAGGAACTTTCACCTTTCTTCTTAATCCCTGGCTTATAACTGTCACTAATTATCTTCAGTTAAGCAGCAATTTCAGCAGTCATTTGGTCACCTATGGGTCCTTTCCTAGCAAGTTTTCTTTTTAAACTCCTAATGTTAATCAAATCAATAAGAGGCCTATCACTGTCACTGATAGGATCATCAACATCTATCACATCCTCCATGGGTGCTCTAAAAGCAACCTCTGGAGACCCAGATGACCCATGCATGGGTGCTTCCAACCGTTTAACAGTTTCTCCTACCCCCTCAGGAACAGTTCCATACCCCTCGCTCTTTTCCCCTTCATCCACAACAACATTTAAGGGAGAGGCACAGTTTACCTGATACTGATAAATAATCATAGCCCTTGACAAGTCCTCAACCTGTTCAACAATCGACTCAGCAGTGGGAACTGGTCCTTCCCCCTGAATTTCTGGTTCAGGTACTTCTTGGATATTTTTAGGAATTTCAGGGTTTGGGTTTGTGGTGTCCATGGGTGAAGGAGGGTTGGGAATTTGATCAGAAGTGGGTGCAGATGAAGAATTTTCAGGAGAAAGAGACATTCTTGCAATACGATTTAGGAGATATGTTACCATTATTTCTGAAATTTTGAGAGCGCAATTGTAAAACAAAGTGAAAGAATAATATGGAAGAAAGAGTGTATTTATAGAATGAAATAAGTCGTGGAGGTTGAGTGTGAAACGATCACTTACCTCATTAAAAGACATGCAGCCATTACTGGACTCTTGGGAGTCTCCCGGAAAATAGAGTCGTTAGGCTTTCAAGTTACCTGTTCTGAATGGGAACTGTTCCTCCGATGGGACTCTTATGCAGTTTGGATATGATTAGGATTCCTAGTGGGATTTATCCTAATTACAAGTTACCTATAGCCTTAATCTTCTAAGATAAATGAATAATAAGGAGTACATACCTGATTTTAACACGAAAAATCAGTGTCCTTCCAATTTGAAACACTTTTGTTCAATCTGAAATTCTAAGAGCATAAGGGTAACATCATTCAATTTTAGCAACTCTAAACAAAAATTATGGCATAAGAGTATACAATGAAGTATTAAGCTGGACTGAATATTTCAAATTGACTTGAATAAAATTCATTTTAGGTGCAATTTTCTAGCCAATTATGAAGTAAAGCATTGATGAATTTAAGTGAATTTAATCATCCCTAATTCCAACCTATTTCTTTCAAAATCATCTCTTCCTAAAGCTTTTGTAAAGATGTCAGCAATTTTCTTTTCAGTAGGGCAAAATGCTATGGTGATCAAACCCTTTTCATAGTTATCTCTCAAGAAATGATGTCTTATATCAATGTGTTTAGTTCTTTTGTGATGCCCTTGATTTTTTGTCATGTTAATAGCACTAGTGTTGTCACAAAAGATAGGAACAGTTCCTACATCAACACCAAAATCCTGTAATTGTTGTTTGATCCATAATAACTGTGAACAACATGAGGCAACTGCCGCATATTCAGCCTCAGCAGTGGAAAGTGCCACTGAATTTTGTTTCTTTGTTCCCCAAGAGACCAAACACTCACCAAGAAAATGTGCCATACCTGAGGTACTTTTTCTATCAACAAGGAAACCTGCATAGTCAGCATCAGTATATCCAAAAAGATTAAAACTACCACCTTTTGGATACCAAAGTCCCAAGGGACCTGTTCCTTTCATATACCTCAATATTCTCTTAACAGCTTTCAAATGAGATTCCTTAGGATCTGACTGAAACCTAGCACACAAACCAACACTTTTTCTTTCAAAAACAGTGTGCTATCAGTTTTACCTCTTTTATATCCATGCTGAAGTAGAAATTTTGATAGCCTTTCATACCATGTTCTTGGTGCCTGCTTGAGTCCATACAAGGCCTTGTCCAACTTGTACACATGTTCAGGGAACTGTTCATTCTCAAAGCCTGGAGGTTGCTTAACATACGCTTCTTCTTTTAAGTAACCATTTAGAAATGCACTCTTAACATCTATTTGATGTAGAGTAAATTCCATGTATGTAGCAACGGCTATGACAATACCCCTGAACAACCAACCTTGCCTTATTTCTTGTTACCATGCCATCCTCATCGAGTTTGTTTCTGAAAATCCATTTTGTTCCTATTATGGACCTGTTCCTTGGCTTGGGTTCCAGATGCCAAACTTGACTTCTTTGGAATTAATTCAATTCTTCCTGCATAGCATTGATCCAATCTGCATCCTTCAGTGCTTCTTTCACATTTTTGGGTTCAACAAGAGATAGAAAAGCACTAAAGGCACACACATTGTGATGTTTAACCGCTGATCTAGTTTGTATCCCAGCAGTCTTATCTGAGATTATTTGATCCACAGGATATGACCCTTGATACTTGTAAGGCTTGAGTGTCAATCCATTGTTAGAAGTCCCTTGCTGAGGAACAGTTCCTGAGGGAGTGGTACTTCCAATTTGTGAGGTGGAACAATCATTTATTCCCCCTGTTTCTGTGCCACTCTTCTCAGTTCTGTCCTGAGGAACAGTTCCTTGCAGTTCATTTCTCACATCCAATGTCTGCATTTGTGGATCAGTTTCATTATGTTTCTGCATTCCAATCTCTTCATCCTCCTGTACCTGTTCTTGAGTAAGACAATCAGTTTCATCAAATTTAACATGCATGCTTTCTTCACTTCTAGGATCAAATTTTCCTAAGACATCTTTCCCATTGTTATGTATAAAACATTTGCAACCAAAAGCCCTAAGATGAGAGATATTTGGTTTTCTTCCCTTTAGCAGCTCATATGGAGTTTTTTCTATTAAAGGCCTTGTCATACATCTATTTATTATGTAGCATGCAGTGTTGATGGCCTCAGCCCAAAAGTTTTGTGGAAGATTTCCAGATATTAGCATGGTCCTTGCCATTTCCTCTAGAGTCCTATTTTTCCTTTCCACTACACCATTTTGTTGTGGAGTTCTAGGTGAAAAAAATTGTGATTAATGCCATTGTCATTACAGAAATTGAAAAATATATGATTTTCAAATTAAGTTCCATGATCAGACCTAATGGCAACAATGTGACTATCTAGAGTTCTTTGAGCTTTCTTAGCAAAAATTGAAAATGCATTAAAAGCTTCTTCTTTAGATGCAAGAAATATAGTCCATATAAATCTGGAGTAATCATCCACCAATACCATAACATACTTCTTACCTCCACGACTCATTGTTCTCATTGGTCCACATAAATCCATATGGACCAGTTCCAAAGGTTTAGTGGTACTTACCTGTTTCTTTGGTTTGAAGGAGGATTTTGTTTAACCTAGATCCGATTTTAGGCCAATTAACAATTAAATTTGTATTTGCGGAGTCACGATCAATAGTTTAGATTAAGAGTTTAAATGGCGAACTGCGTTGGTTGTTATAATATAGATGTATTCGTGATTTCCAATAATAAATAATAATGTGGAAATCAAATATAATCGGGAATGAATAAAGTGAAAGAGTAAACAAAATAGATAGAAGTAACCGTGTTGGACCGCTTGACCCCGGTGAGACTTCCTCCTTACTGATCGCACTTAGAGACTAAAGGACAAAGTACGCAAGTAAAGAACAGTGTTTGAGAGTAAGAGAATATTCTTATTGACGTTGTAGACAGGAAGTAAAAGTTATGTTACAATGGTATAGGACGAATGCTATTTATAAGTCTGGTAGGCGTCCGTTGGGTTTTGTAACCGCTGGGTACGTATCCGTCGGATATGTAACCGCTGGGTTGTAATTACTGCCTTTATGACAATTTATTGAGTGATCGCACATGATCAGGTTAACAATTTATTGAGTGATCGCACTGGGACGAGAGTGTTCCCCTCTTGCCGGTCTCTGAAGAGGAGAACATCACTTCACATAGGGCTGGGTGGACAGCTATGTGCACCTACCCTTTCACAGTTGGATGTAAACTACCCCTGCATCCTGTGCTTGAAAGGCTCTGCAGGGTGTATTTACTCTGCCCGGGGCAATTGTGCCCCAGCGTATATAGAATAGTTACCCTTATAGATTGGTTTGCGGAAGAAATCGATCAACTTTTTGAATACGAGCATTTTATCTCCTTGTACAATATACAAATTTTCAAGGACGGTTTCGTCAATGTTAGGATGCGCGGGAGCAAAGGCTTGGTGCGCAGCTCTGAGGACACAAGTGACCGGGGCTGGTTGCACCGGTATGTGTTTGTGCGTACTCAGGCCTTGTCTCTCAACTCCAAGGCTTTACTTCCTGAAGTTTGGAACAAGAAGCGTAAGTCCCCGAGTTTCTTTTAGAGTTTTTCGTACTTCTTCTTTCCTTCGTCTGATTATTCCTTTGGTTCTTCCTTGTAGCCATCAAACGACCCTACGCCGGGCTCATATCAGTCGATGAACTGATGGTGTGGGTTGAGGTGATTTTGGAAAAGTTTTCCCCCGAGCAAAGGGAGTGGATGTATTTTGCTACGAAAAAGAGTCTGACCGTGAAAACTCACGGTGAGAGTTTTCCTTTTCAAAGTTATCACTTTTTTCGTACTTTTGCCGTATCTGACTGTTCCGCCTTTTGTAGGTCTGGGTACTCAGGGGGACTTTTTCCCGGCTCCTCCTCCTCAGGTCGTGCCTTCTGGGTCTACTGCTGACCCCGATGCTGAGGTCGCATCTTTACTTGCTTCAGTAGAGACATTGAGAGGTAGGGAAGCTGGCGAGGAGCTCTTATCCAGTAGCCTTGGTTCTTTGAAGAGGAAGAAGAGCCAAGGTGAGGGCGGAGCACGGAAGAAGTCTGTTCGTAAGACTTCCGTTGCTGTTGGGCAACCCTCCGCTGCTGGAGGTGGATCTTTGCCCAAAGCCAACGTACCAGAGCCTGCAGGAGAGAGTACTAAGGTCGCTGTTGAAGTCCCCGAGTCTGCAAGGGGAGAAGGTTTAGACATGGTTGTGATTGATCTTTCGGATACTGAGATTGAAGCCGATGATCAAACCAATGAACCCCTTGTGCAAAAACCTTATCTTCGGAGCGATAAGAGGAAGGTTGAGGGAGAAGCTGCCCGTACTCCAGAGAGGAGTCCCTAAGTTGATGACAGGGTGAAGGTAGCTCCTTCCCGTGTAGACAAAGGGAAAAGAAAAGTAGGTGAAGAAGAAGAAAAAGAAGAAAAAGAAGAGAAGATAAGGGAAGAGGTTCCCCAAGAGGGTGGCCGAGGTCCTCGTGTTTTTCGTTTCGAAGACCCCAAAAATGTGGCCACTGAGGGGGTGATGCCTGTTGGTCTTCGCGAGTGCGACACGATAGATCCTGGAGTGGAGGGTGACTCCAATTTATCATCAACGAGGCTCATCTGGCGGTCAACTATCACTAGTTAGACCGAATTAAAGGACATTAGGGGTGTGCGCTACAAGTTTGGTCCAAACTACCCCTCTGAACAGGCTTGGGAACCCAAGTACTGCGAGAGGAAGCATACCATGAAGCTAGCCCCTGATGTCAACTTCATATCCAGGCCAGGCAGTTTAGCCAAGGCTGTCTCTTCACTCATTGGTCCCCGAAAGGAATGGACAATGAGAGAAATGAGTGACGAGGAGTTGGCTTTTACAATTGCCGCCGATTCTGCTCGGGTAAGTGTTTGCCAACGTTTTTGAAAGTAATTTGACTTCATATTTCTAATTTTGTTTCTTTTGTTTCTACAGTCAAGTATGATGTCTGCTGAGTTTATGTTCCACTCCAGGATCAACAATGTCGATCAAGTTGTCGAGGTGAAGAAAGAGCTACTGAGTGCTCTGGAGGAGAATAAGATGATGGTATAGCAGCGTGGTCTCCTTGGGGGTGAAGTTAATCGATTGACTGAAGTTAACAATGAGCGCATTGAGCGGATTAACGAACTCTCCAAGGAGAAGGACCTTCTTTCTGAAGAGAAAGAGGGGTTTGCACGTTCTGCCCAGGGTCTGGAGACTCTACTTGAAGAATGTAAGGCTTCGCTGAACAGAGCTCTTGACGATCGTGGATCTCTTGAGATGAATCTGCAAAGAGCTAACGACAAGTCTGCTAGGGCCAGAGCTGAGCTCCAAGCTGCTAAGGATCTGGTTGCCCAGTCGATGAGTGCTCAACTCGCGTTGTCTAAGGACTTGGCAAACCTTCGTGATCAGTCTGAAATCAAAACAAAGCTTGCTGTGCCCGAGGCTAAGCGTTCGCTTAGCCTCGAGCAGATCCTAGCTAAGCAGATCAACGTTGAGGAGATGTTGCAGAAGACAAAGAGTGCTGTTCGCGGAGCGAGACAAATACTGAATCTCTCTCCTGAGGAGTCTGAGGCAGACGAAGATGAAGATGACAGCGAGAATTCGGGTGGCGATGGAAGAACTGACAGAGCTGTTGCGTCGAGTTCTGTTCGTAGCCCCAAAAACTGATGCCTCCAAAATTTGATTGAGTTGCAAGTTTGTACATCTGGCGAGAGCCGGATTAGTTGGTTGTGGATAGAGGTTTCGTAGAGGCTCTCTGATCCTTGTACGGCCGGTTCCATTTGGCCTTTGATCGCTCTGTAAATTTCTGTCAGCCGTTTTCGGCATCTTATCTCTTTACAGAATTATGTATATATAATTTTAGATCTATTCAATAACTATATTTAGCCTGAATTTTTGATCTTTTGTTTGTATGTATTGTGGCCTGCGTGCCTTATGTTTAGGAGCCTTTGAAGTTTGAACTTTATCAAGTTCTGGTCTCCAAAAGTCTGTCCAAATGTTTTAACTAAGCCTTTCCCAAGGAAGAGGTCATAAGTTGTGAATAATCTGCGCAGATTTTTATTCTGACCGAGTTGTGGTCGATATATTTCTAGCAAAATCGTTGGCTTTTGTGAATGACTTTGCATACCGCCTTGATAGTTGAAAGTCGTCGCAGGGATGTGTACATTAGCTCTGGCCGAGTCGCTGGCCTTGTGAACGACTTCTCTTATTTTCGTGGAAGTTATTCACATAAAAGTTTTTCGAAAACTCGCCTTTTCACAAGGTCTTTTGCCTTTATGAAAGTCTTATCTGGCCTACCTATAGGGGCCTCTTACCACCCTCTTTTTTTTTATGTTGGAACACGATAAGTGATAACATAAAAGAGTTAAGGCAAGCTGTATATAAAAGAACACATATAACCAAATGAGGAGTGTGTCCGTTGTGGGATTCGAACCCACAGCCGCGAAGTTGAAGAACTTCGAGCTTTACCAATTGAGCTAAACAGATCTGACCTTATTCAGGCCGTTAGTACCATTTAGAAGAAATATAATAAAAGTAAGAACTGTCATAAAAGCAAAAGGCAAGAAGAAAATAACTGACTGTTTCACCACTCAGAAGTGATACCTTTTGAGGTGAATCACGTTCCAACTGTTCGGGGCGATGGAGCCGTCTGGTCGTGCTAGGCGATAAGATCCTTTGCCGACTGAGGTGATTACCTTGTAGGGGCCTTCCCAATTGGGGCCTAGTTTCCCTGAATTTGTTTCTTGTGTATTCTGGGATACTTTCCTTAATACAAAGTCCCCAACCTGGAAACTTCATACGCGCAGTCCCCGATTGTAATATTGTTCAATTCGTTCTTTTTGGGCGACTACCCGTACGAGGGCTAGTTCGTTCTTCAAGGAAATCCAGCTCTTCAGAGAGATTGATTGAGTTCGACTATTCAGTGGCATGTGCATACCGTAGGCTGGGCTCTCAGATCTCGACTGAAATTAATGCATCCGCGCCGTATACTAATGAATAAGGTGTCTCACCTGTACTCATTTTTATTGTTGTCCGGTAAGCCCATAGCACACCGGGCAGTTCTTCCACCCAACACCCTTTTGCCCGTTCAAGGCGTTTCTTGAGTGACTCAACAATGATCTTATTTGTCGACTCCGCCTGTCCATTGGCAACCGGGTGATAGGGAGAAGATGTGATCCTTTTGATGTGCAAGTCGTCGAGGAACCTAGTCACTTTCTGGCCGATAAATTGCGGGCCGTTGTCCATGACTATTTCCTTAGGTGCTCCAAAGTGACATACGACGAAACGCCAAAGGAAGTCAATAACCTCCGTTTGCCGTATCTTCGCATATGCTGCTGCTTCTACCCATTTGGTGAAATAATCGGTGATGATCAACAAGAAACATACCCCTCTTGGCGCCGCGGGGAGAGGTCCGACTATGTCCATTCCCCATTTCATGAATGGCCATGGGGAGATTATTGAGTGGAGCGGTTCTGCCGGCTGATGAAGGAGATGAGCGAACCTCTGACACTTGTCGCATTTTTTGACAAACTCATTCGTATCCTTCTCCATCTTATCCCAGTAGTATCCTGCACGAATCAACTTGCGGGCTAATGCCTTGCCTCCGGAATGATTACCGCAGCAGCCTTCATGGACTTCCCGCATCACGTAGTTGGTTTGGTTTGGTCCGAGGCACTTTGCAAGAGGTCCAGCAAATGTCCTGCGGTAAAGCTCACCGTTGAGGATTGTATATCGAGCAGCTTTTATCTTGAGCTTGCGTGCGGCTTTGGCGTCAGCGGGCAGAGTTCCATGGATAATATAATTTATAATTTCATTCCGCCAGTCCCAAGTTGCGTTTATGGCATTGACTTCGAACTTCTCTCGATCTACGATTGTGTAGAGGAGTTGAACGACGGCTGAAGAGCTGGCTGTCCCCATTTCCGCTACTGATCCAAGATTCGCGAGAGCATCGGCTTCATGGTTCTCTTCCCATGGTATCTGGAGTGCTTCCCATTTGTCAAACTGAGCCAGAAGTTCTTTCACGCGGGCAAGGTATACTTGCATTCTAGATTCTCGTGCAATAAAACCTCCGGTTATCTGGTTGACTACCAATTGAGAGTCACTTTTGAGTTTGATGATGCTTGCTCCATAGCTCTGAGCTAACTCCAATCCTACAATCACAGCCTCATATTCGGCTTCGTTGTTAGTAATAAACGGGCACTTGACGGCTTGCCTGATGGTCTCTACGGATGCGGTGACAAGTACCAGACCAAGACCGGACCCTTTGACGGTCGAGGAGCCGTCAGTATACAAGGTCTATTCGCCAGCGGCCTTCCCAGTACATAAGATGGCATCCTATTATGCCTCAGGATATATATTTGCGCTAAAGTCTGCCACGAAGTCTGCTAGAGCTTGTGATTTTATGGCTACTCTAGGCTGATAAGTAATATCGAATTCACTTAACTCTATAGCCCATTTTACCAACCTTCCCAAAAATTCGGGCTTGTGCAAAACATTTCGTAAAGGAAAGGTTGTTACCACAGCTATTGAATGACTTTGAAAATAAGGGCGTAACTTACGAGCAGCAGTTACTAGTGCTAAAGCCAATTTCTCTAAAGGATGATAGCGTGTTTCTGCGTCAATTAAAGCTTTGCTAATGTAATAAATGGGAAGTTGTTTACCTTTTTCTTCTCGAACCAGAACTGCGCTTATCGAGGATTCTGATACCACCAGATAAATCAGCAACTACTCCCCGTGTTGAGGTGTGCAGAGGAGTGGTGGATTGGACAGATATTTTTTTAGATCCTTCAGTGCTTGTTGGCATTCGGGAGTCCAATCGAATTCTTTGTTCTGCTTCAAAACATCGAAGAAACTTTTGCATCGGTCTGATGATCGGGATATAAATCTTCGCAAGGCTGCCACCCTTCCTGTTAACTTCATGACATCCTTTCGGTTGTGGAACACGTCTGGAATTGACTCGATGGCTTTGATCTGAGCGGGGTTAACTTCAATTCCTCGTTGAGAAACAATGAAGCCTAGGAATTTCCCCGACCCGACTCCGAATGCACATTTCTCCGGGTTTAGCTTCATGTTGTACTGATCGAGAATTTGGAAAGCTTCCTTTAGATGCGCTAGATGGTCTTCTGCCCGTTTTGATTTGACCAGCATGTCATCGATGTACACTTCCATAGTCTTACCGATATGGTCGTGGAGCATCCGATTGACTAGGCGCTGATATGTTGCACCTGCATTTTTTAATCCAAATGGCATAACTTTATAACAGTACGTACCTCTGCAGGTTATGAATGCTGTTTTCTCCTGGTCGTCGGGGTCCATCAATATCTGGTTGTACCCAGAGTATGTGTCAAGGAAGGTAAGCACTTCGTGCCCAGCTGTTGAGTCAATCAGTTGGTCTATCCGGGGAAGAGGATATGAATCCTTCGGACAGGCTTTGTTTAGATCTGTGAAGTCAATACTGACCCGCCATTTACCATTCTTCTTGGGCACAACGACCACGTTGGCTAGCCAGTCTGGGTATTTAACTTCACATACAGACCCAATCTTCAACAGCTGATCGACCTCATCGTTAATGATCTGATTCTAAAAAGCTCCTTGCTGTCGCGTCTTCTGTTTTACTGGGTGATGATATGGGTCGACGTTTAACCTGTGAGAAATAATATCTGGAGAATTACCTGTCATATCCGCATGAGACCAGGCGAATGTTGTATGCAGCTCCTTGAGTAACTGGAGGATATCTCCTCGTAAGCGTTCGCTGAGCTCGGTCCCTAGGTAAACCTTCTGCTCTGGCTTGTCCGTGAATAACTCTTCGGGCTCCAAAGCTTCCACGGTTGACATGTGTCTTTCCCGTTCGTCCAGCTTTGTAATGAATTCCGGGACCTCGTACTTTGTTTCTTCATTAGGCACGTCTGATCCCGGTTACTATAATTGCTATTTGCTTTCTTCGGGCAGTTTAAGGGCCACCGAATAGTAGTCTCGAGCAGAGCGTTGCTCTCCTCGAACCTCACGTACTCCCCATTCAGACGGGAACTTCAACACCTGATGATAAGTGGACGGAACGGCTTGCATATCATGGATCCAGGGCCTTCCCAGGATGATGTTGTAAGCTAGGTCCGCATCGACAACATGAAACGTCATCTCCTTCGTTACCCCTTCAGCAAGAGTCGTTAGGGTAATCTCACCAAGGGTCTTCTCACTCGAATTGTTGAAACCGGAGAGAACCCGAGATATTGGCACGATCTTATCTGACAGCTGCATTTCCCTTACAACTCGTGATTGAATAATGTTCGCAGAGCTGCCCGCATCAATGAGTACTCTCTTGACGTCGAATTCCGCCATGCGCAACGTTATGACTAACGCGTCAGCGTGTGGGAACTGCAATCCATATGTGTCTGAGTCTTCAAATTTTATGGTCTCCTCTGGTCGTGGACGTTTAGTCTTGGTGATGGAGATTTTTGCATACTTCTTTGCCGTGAAAGTGACGGAATCCACCTCGATCCCACCAGAAATAACATTGACTGTCCGCTTCGGGGATGATGCTCGTGGAGGGCCAGATTTGTTCTGCTGAGCCTTCGCGTGGGTTTACTTTCCCTTCTCGGTCAGGAACTCCTTCAAGAATCCCTATTTCAATAAATGTGCAATTTCATACCTTAAGGCTTTGCAGTCTTCGGTGGTGTGACCGTTGTCGCGATGAAATTCGCACCATAGGTCCTGGTTTCGCTTGCTTAGGTCGGTCTTCATGTCTTTCGGCCATTTGACCTTCTCTCCCATATCTTTGAGTGCCGCCATTACTTCAGCCATTTAGATGTTGAAGCTTGGCAGGCTCGGGGCTCCACGGAGGCTTGACTTAGAATCCTCTCTTCGAGACAGCCCTCGGTTGTTGCGGCTGCATCTTTTGGAGTTGTTGCATGACTGGTCAGGGTATGGCTCGTAACGCCCATCTAACCTCTCCATCTCCGCCTTTCCGCCAGGGCCGCCGCTGCGCGATTGAGTCCTTTCTCGGGTACCTTTTCCAATCAATTTATCTTCGTCAATACGTACCTTTGAGTTGTAGCGGTTGTAGACGTCCGACCAGTTGGCTGCTGGGAATTCGCGGAGGGATTCGTATAGCCTGCACGTAGCCTCTGAGCTCCTGATATCCAAACTGTTGGTGAACGCGATCGCTGCCCATCTGTTCGGTACCTTGGGTAACATCATACGTTCCCGTTGGAAGATATCCACATATTTACGGAGAGAATCGTCGGGCCTCTGCTTGATCTCGAAGATATCTTCTACGCGAGTCTCTGTCTTCTGAGCGCCTGTGTGTGCCTTCACGAACAGCTCAGCCATCTCTGCGAAAGACCCAATGGAGTTTGGAGGCAACATTGAGTACCATCGTAGAGCTCCATCCGCTAGGGTCTCTACGAACTTCTTCAACTGGACTGATTCGATCTCCTCATCGGTGAGATCGCTTGCTTTTATGAAGTTGCTGAACATCATGAGATGATCGTTGGGGTCAGAAGTCCCGCGGTATCTCGAAATGTTTGGCATCTTGAACGTCTTCGGTATTGCTTTTGGGCTTGCTTCTTTCTTCCAAGGCCGCTGAGAGTAACGTTGGACATCGACTTTCTTCAGCGTGGGTGGAGCGCCTGGTATTTGATCGATTCTCTCGTGGAGAGACTTCTGAAGCACTTCCTGGCTCTCCTTGAGCTGTTTGGTAAGGGCCTCCACAACGATGCTCATTTCTGTGGATGCCATAGATCCTCCGTTCCGATTTTGGTTGACTTGAGTCATTGGATCCACGGTTCCTCCGTTGTTTCGCTCCCCACCTTGTCTCAAAGTGTGAGAGGAAGGAGCATCTCGACCTGTCGCTATAGCATCAACTCTTGTAACTGGGGGAGCCTTCGGAGAGAGTTGATTGCCTCTCTTATTCCTCTGTTGACCTCCGCCTGTTCCTGCATAAATGTATAGAGGGTTTCCTAGATGTTTCCTTGGCCAGGGGAGAGACTCCTGTGGCGTCTTCTCCTAGGCGGAGTGGCGCTCTGAGAGTGCCTACGCCCATCTCGCTGCCTATCCGTTCCTTGGGAAGATTGTTGCTGCCCATCGGATGAATAATCGGGAGAGTAATTGGGAGAATGACTCGATGAGGGAGTACGTACTTGTTCTCCTCCCACGATAGTTCGTTGCGAACCGCTTTCTGCCATGTTAGTTGTAAAAACAAAGGATTGACAAGAAACGGTAAATCGTACACAACAGGTAAACTATTAACCTATAGAAGCTATTGACCGGCTCCCACTGTGGTCACCAAATTGTTTAACCTAGATTCAATTTTAGACCAATTAACAATTAAATTTGTATTTGCGGAGTCACGATCAGTAGTTTAGATTAATAGTTTAAATGGCGAACTGCGTTGGTTGTTATAATATAGATGTATTCGTGATTTCCAATAATAACTAATAATGTGGAAATCAAATATAATCGGGAATGAATAAAGTGAAAGAGTAAACAAAGTAGATAGAAGTAACCGTGTTGGATCGCTTGACCCCGGTGAGACTTCCTCCTTACTGATCGCACTTAGAGACTAAAGGACAAAGTACGCAAGTAAAGAACAGTGTTTGAGAGTAAGAGAATATTCTTATTGACGTTGTAGACAGGAAGTAAAAGTTATGCTACAATGGTATAGGACGAATGCTATTTATAGGTCTGGTAGGCGTCCGTTGGATTTTGTAACCGCTGGGCACGTATCCGTCGGATATTTAACCGCTGGGTTGTAATTACTGCCTTTATGACCATTTATTGAGTGATCGCACATGATCAGGTTAATAATTCCTCATTCAGATCGTGTTGACTGATGAGGCGTTACATAGTTGCTTTGGGTCTGCTCGTGGTAACCGCCTGGCTGGTTGTCTGCTCGTAAGATGTCTGTCCGGAGAAGCGTCTGCCCGTGCCACGTGGCAGATACGTGTTCTTTTCAGGTGACGTCAGATTTTATCCAATACAGATTTTACCTGCTTCCCCCTGGCACATGCTTCACATACCTTTTCATCCTTAAACCTGATGTTAGGAAGACCTATCACCAGATCCTTGGACACAAGTTTGTTCAGTTGTGAAAGACTAGCATGGCCAAGTCTTTTGTGCCATAGGAGGGGATCATTTTGCACCACACTTAAGCAGCTTAAGCTTCCATCAGATAGTGTCAACAAGTCTACCTTGTAGATGTTTCCATGTCTATTTCCCTTACCAATGCCAATGATTTCCCCTTTCTTACCATTACCGAAGGAAACACTTCCTCCTTGGAAGGCTGAGAGTGAAAGGAACAGTTCCTTATGTCCTGTCATGTGCCTTGAGCAACCACTGTCCATGTACCATTTGTGGTTTCTCTCCTTCACTCTAGCCTGCAAGAGGAAACTAGGGGTTAATTTTAAGTACCCAAACTAGTTTGGGTTCCTTTCCTTGAGAAAAAGGATGAATCAGATCTCTCCTAGCCCAGAATGGTAATGGTTACTTTGTGTGAACAGTTTTCTTTCTTACAGAGTTTTGAACTGGTTTGTAGGACATGTTCCTCTGTGCAGCCATTTTTAAAGATTGGAAATTTTATTTCAAGTGACCAGTGTTCCCACAATGAGTGCATAGCTAGTTTTCAGGAAGTGATAAGTACTTACTCTTTGGATCCCATTTGGGTGAAGACTGTGCTTTCATGAATCCAATACCCTTCCTGTTACTACTATAATTTTCCTGTAACCATTCCAATGCTTCAGAGGACTTGTTCCATTTTACAGTTTTTCCTAACTCCATTTTAGTTTTAACCAAGTCCTCTTCCAAAGATCTTATCTTTTCATCTTTCTTGCACAATTCATCAACTGTGACTTTCAGTTTCTCTTCAGCAATGATCTAATGAGAATTTGCAATGCCTTTACCATTTTCAACTGTTTTAATATTTTCTAATTCCTGAATAGTTGATTCAAGTGTGAGGACCTGTTCTTCAAGCATGCTAATCTTTCGTTTCAGAGAGTCATTTTTAATTACTGCCTTTTTGTATTCTGCCCCTAAACTATCAATTTCATCATGCAGTTGATGTTTGCCATCCCTTAGAGATTTAAACTCATTTAACACAGTATGAAATACTTTAACTAATTTCTCTCTAGGCATGCTTTTCACATCTTGTCTAAGTTTAGAAACAAATACCTCTGCATCTTCTTCATTATCTGAGTCTTCAAGAGCCATTAGAGCAAGATCCTCATCCAGATCGTCATCAGATACTTCATCCTCACTATCTTGCCATCCTGTAACCATTGCTTTGGGATTTCCAATTTTCTTACGGACCTGTTCCCTAGCCTTTTTCCTTTCCTCAATGTATCTCTTCCTCCATTTTCCTTCCATGATTGGACATTTGTTGATGTAGTGCTCCATGCTGCCACATTTGAAGCATTCTCCAGCCTGTTTCATGTTAGAAGACCTACCCTGTCCACTAATCCCCTTTTTCTTATTCAAATATTTTTGAACACTTTTAGCGATAAGGACCAGTTCCTTATCATCGATAGGCTTATCAGCAGCAGTTAAGGCTAGACTAGGTTCAATTTTAACTGGTACTCCTTTGTTTTTAACCTTTTTCCTTAGTTCATAAGTTTTAAATTACCTATAAGCTCATCCAAGGATAAGGCGGTCAGATCCTTGCTTTCTATGATAGCACAAGCTTTGATCTCCCAAAAATCTGGAAGAACCCTAGTTAGGATCTTTTCTACTCTATCTTCCACAGTTAAAACCCTTCCCAAAGAAATAAGTTCAGATGCAATGGCATTAAATCTAGTATACATTTCAGAGATTGATTCTTCTTCTTTCATTTTAGAACTTTCATATTCAGCAAAAAGAAGTGTGCCTCTAGACCTTTTTACCTGACTTGTTCCTTCATGTGCAACTTGTAGAGCATCCCAAATTTTCTTTGTAGTGGTATACCCTCTAATTCTAGTGCACTCGTCAGGACTGAGTCCACCAACAAGCCACTTCCTAGCTTTTGCATTCTTTTCCCATTGCCTTATGTCTTCAGCATTGCATTCTCTTCTAGTTTTGGGAACATCATTTCCCTCAGCATCCTTTTTCATTGGAATCATGGGACCTTCAGTCACTATGTCCCATAATTCATAGTCCTCAGCTTGAAGATGATCTCGCATCCTTTCCTTCCACCATGAATAATATTTTCCATTGACCAAAGGTGCTCTAACCATTGACTGACCCTCACTGTTCTCTCGTGATGTACTCATCTAATCCTAGGTGTTAGCCTTTTCAAGGATAACCTGCTCTGATACCAATTGATATTTTCCAAGATACACCACTTTACTGTTTTAAGGACCAGTTCTTTAAAATGTGTTCCTTTACTATGTTATGTGCGGAATTCAAACTGTAAATAAATGAACACTCAATATTAGCGTGGAAAAAACCCTTGAACTCGGGATCAAAAAACCACGACCTACTCTTCCAAGTAGGATTTCAACTTCACTATGTAAAAGACTCACTTGGTTACAAGACTACCTTCTTCCTAACCTAGGACTAACTCTAATCCTTTAGTGACCTCTTTCACGATCAGTGAAGCTTTGTCAAGTACACGACTTGAACTGAAGAGATACAACTCGATAATCTCTACTACAGTTGAACTAAGACTAAACTTTTACAAGACTCAATCTAAGGAACAGGTTCTTACTTAGTTCCCTGTAGTTTATTGATTACACAAATAAGATAATGACTCTTTCAATGCTTTTCACGATTCTCTCTGTATTTGTGTATATATCAATAGCTGATATGCTCCTCATTTTATAGCTTCAGCAACCAAGAAGTCTTGAGCAATTAGAACTCCAAAGCTCCCAAGAGTTTGAGTCCTAATTGAACTCTTCACTTTAAGCATCCGAATCTTTTAGCCCTTATCCATTATTTATGCAATCTTTTCATATCACGTTTAGACCTGCATAATTATCAATATAAACATTAGTCTAAGGATAATTAACAATATCTCAGCTTAAATGATTTTGCATGAATTATCTATTTAGCTGCAGTGATTCAAACGAACAGGTCCTTTGAATCCGTTCCTTAATCATCAGTCAAAACTTCAAGCTTATCCAAGCTAACACATACATTTTGACTTAACTTTTAATTAGCCTTGTACACTTTCAACATGCATATAGAAGTTAAACTCTTAAAAAAAATATAGTGAAAGAGAAGATGAAGCTTATTTTACCATGGTGAACAAAGAGAACAAGATTGGAATCAAGGTATTGAGGGATGAAGAGGCTATTAGGTTCCATGGAGATGAAACCAATATGCATTGGACTATGGAGAAATGAACCCCTTCTATAGCCACCTTCCACCAATCTCATTGATCCTGCATCAGTTTTAACCACTTCATGTAAATGTCTCAACAAGAACCATTTTTCTCCTTGAGTCTTTTGTTGTTCACTCTCTTCCTTTTCTCTTTCTCTTCTTCTCCCTTAATCTTTATAGGCACCAACAGAGGCCAGTAGTGCACAGATAAATACCAGCACTAAGAGTAGTAGTGTCCTTCTCTTTCCCATTTTCGACAAAAAATGTAAGTTTTCTAAATTTTCTTTAATAAGTTTTGGTTCACAAGTGAATGAAGTGCATGGGTCTATAACAGTTTATATAGAGGGAATGGTGAGATTTGAGGGGATTTGTTGTCAGCTCTTCAAGATTTGTAGGATATTTTGGTATAATATAAACGTTGAGATCCTGAATAATACCAAAGAACAGTATTTTGCTGAAGTTTGTATGTAGGACCAAATGATGTTGCAAAATTGCAAGCTGATGACCACTTCTAAGGGCTACACTAGCGCATAAAGAAAGGATCATGTACAAAAGTTTCTAATAAACCTTTCAAGTATTATACTAGCAATATAACCTTTTCACTAGTACTTTGTACTTTATATTCTATATATTCTCCAAAATAAGAGCAAGGACATTAATAAGTTTAATCATTTTTTATTCATTCTCAAGTTCTCAATTGTAGCAAATAATTTGAAGTGGGTGAAATATTGCTTTTATATCATGTTATTATCAACTTCTAGAATTTGGTTTTATAGTTCTAACTTTAACATTTTTTTTTATTTAATATTAATTTTTTCAAGATTTTACTTTATAAAGTATATTAATTTTGTTATAATCTACAATTTAAGTATGTTACTTAGAAATTTTAGAAAAATGAGAAAAGGGAGAATTGAATTCTTTAAACGATATCTCTAGAAAGATTAAATAAATTGACGGTATTGGCGGCTATAATGTCAATTGAAAAAGAAATATTACAAGAAATGAATCATAAAAGAATATCAACAATTTTTCATCCTAAAAAGTTAGAGAATCAGATGTGACAATAAAATATATATTTAAACATATTTCAAAATAAAGAATATTAAGGCCTCTTAACACAGTTTGGTTTTAGGTCACCGATTTTGTTGAGCCACCCATGTTAGTACCCCTCTTTCCCTGTTAGTAATCCTCTTTTTAAAAATGTGGCAAATTTTGGTTAGTATGGAATTTAAGAAAGGAAAAAGATTTTTGAAACATATGGTGATAAATGACTCATTATATTTGTGCAGTTATACGACTTTTGACACGGGTAGGTTTAAGCAATTTATGTACTACTAAAATTTATGTGCCTATAAAAATTCCTATTGAGTGTAAAATTAGAAGTTTAAATTAAGTTTTCAACTTTAGATAGGATATTCAAATTCTTCACCACTTGAGAATTTTCTGTTTCGGCCAGCTCGCAGGAAGGAGAATAATCTTTAACACACACCTCATAAATGACTACATGTAAAGTGAATTTTGATGTGGCAGCCTCAAAAGTAGCTTGATGCAGCCAAGCTTATGGCACTGCGCATTCTCCAGGTAACAAAACACACTTCTTAACGTGCCAAGAAATTGCATGAAACGGGTCCAGAGTTGGCTCTACCTTTATATAAGCAAATGGTTTACTCACCTATCATACAAACCACAAAAACATTTCTTCATATCCATTCAAGGAGATAAAACATACAATATCTCAAATATCAATATTTCTATAGTCCAATTAAGAAGTGATATATAAAATGTCTAGCATTATTTTCAAGATTGTTGAGTACCAGAAGAGAAGGTCATGTGTAGATGGAGATGACGATGGGGATGATGGGTATGATTATGCTCCGGCAGCAGCACGCTTAGAAGGAGGTGGCGACGACGATAATGGAGACTATGACTACGCTCCTGCTGCATAAATTCATTCACTACAAGAAAACATGCAGTTAGCTAGAGATTTTAGCTACATTTAACAAGTTAGTTTTACTTAGCAGAACCAGTTTTGTTTAATAGAACTGTTTCCTTGTATACATGTGTCTGCTCTTTAGTCAGTTCTATGGATACAATGATGATAAACAAGTGTAACTGCTAAGCAAACGAAGCTAAAACCATTCATCTGCTGAGCACTTGTACCCTATATATGTGTATCTGATGCAGACAAAAAGAATTTTCGTGTCTACTCTAGTGAGACATCAATGTCCTCTTGATCGTCCATTTTTTTTTTTAATGTCCTCTTGATCTTGATTCCACAAATCTCTGAGTAAAATATTTCCTATATGCTTGACTAATGAGACGTTGGTAGAATACTAGAACATTTGTTTGATTTACTTGAAAAGAAACAAATCCCAGGATAAAGATTCACATTAACTAAACTACTGCACGAGATCACTGCAGTGCAACATTTCTTATATGGTGATAATCGTGCAAATGTAATTCTTCATAATTGAAACTTCATTTGGTTATTGAGAACTGAATCTACAACACTTAAAACTCTCAAGATATCACATCCTTCAATTAATCTCAATTATCACGTCACAAAGATCAAATGAACTTCTATATCTCCACATGCCACTATCTCAATATGTTTGATTGATAAGTATTTATGTTTTCTCCTATTTTTATTTTAGGTTGTACAACTAATTTTCCTTGGATTGTAGTTTAATCGGTCAAAGCACCTCTCCGGCCTAAGGCTAACTTTGAGGGTTGGATACTCAATCGAGTGACATGCCAAAGCGTTTTGTACCATCGAATTGAAAGAGCCATTAAGAGCTTGAATATGTTTGTAGATTAGAAATTTATAAATTCCTATGAAGTTTTAGCCATCAATAGAAGTGGAGAAAAAAACAATTTGTCTTATTCAAAACTCAAAAGGGCATGGCCTCTTGTGTACAAGACGACCAAGCAAACAAAAACCAGCCGAGAAAAGAAAAAAGACAAAAATGAAAGAACTAAATGGTTCCAAAATTGGCTTCTAGCTTTGATGCCAAAGCTCAACTAGCTAGCATTTCCACTAAACTAAACTAATCAAAACTCATGATCATCTCATTGCCAAAGCTCCCAATCATCCTTTCAAACTTCCTCTCTAGCTCTGTAATTGCCTTGTCACGAGGAGCAGCTGATGACGATGATGGCAGGATGACTTGTTCACGTTGAGCATTGGCAATGCTCTTGAGCCTTTTTTCACTAATTCCAAATGCAGCTGCAAATTCTGGCCCCCTTAAGCTCTGCATCAATGAATTCTTACCTACCAAGAATTGTTGATGGTTCCTTCTAGCTGATGTAGTGAAGCCGAAGAACTCAAACGGGCCATCCATTGAAGCAATATGGCAGAAGGGGAAGTACCTTGGCACCCAGAAAACATCCCCTTCTCTTACTTTGGCATTCATGGCTAAAGTTCCATTTGGATACACAATTTGGACTCTGCCAGTCCCCCTTAACACAATTCCATACTCTATTGCTGTTGGATTAACATGAGGTGCCATCATGGATCCCTACATTACCCAAGAAACATAGATAAAATATGTAAGCAGGAAATAACATATACAATAAGTTATAGCACTACCATAATTTATCGCTGCATTACTAGCTCCTGTGGCTAGAAGTTCATACTTGGTATAAATACATATTTTAAGAATATATTTATATGTAAATATATAACTCAAATAGAAGATAATAGGTGCACTCGCATCTTCATCTTCAGTATGACCTGCCACTAATGCATTTCGCCAGCCATTTACAAGATTAAGGCTAAATAAGAACTAAAGAAAAGAAAAAAATCAGAATTTCCACAAGAAAAGTACGGGTTGGATGACTAATGAGCTAGAGTACTGAGAAGGATGATTACCGGGGATAGATTGACAAGATAAACGCCATTGCCAGATTGTTTTAGAGCAGAATAATCAGACTCATCCAGCTTCTTGCTCCATCCGTAGTTGTTCTTGAAATCAGCCTTCCTGTGGTAGAGATTATAGGTTGATGGAGCTTTATGATTCACTCTCTTGACAACATCTTCTCTGTTTAATAAATTAAACAAAAATTTCCTCAATGAACATGTTGATTCTTCCTCTTTGGGGCTAGCTTCTTCCTCAATATTCACAATCCTCTTCATGTGAGCTAGTTTCTTGCGGGGTTCTAGGTCCAAGAATTTGGACCAAATGTTCGTGTGGTGAGAACCTGATATATGCACGATTGGTCCAGAAGATTGCCTCGTCATGATCGTGCTTAATTCTGCTGTTGATACCTGTCATTTTTTACATAATATTGATTCAGTTCATAATTCACTGATAAATATAGCAAAAATAGGTAAATTCCCTTGAATATACTTACATTAAGAGCAGTTGACAATGTTGTTTGATCGAATCCAGCAAGAATGGATGCAGGATAAATTAAGACTGCAAAATATTATGGGTTACAAAATTGTGGGATAAGAAGTGTGTAGGACTATAAATGTAAGAGTAGCAACAGATAAAGACGTTTTTTTTTTTTTTTGAGAAAATGGCATATAAGGGCACCTGGAAAGAATGCCATCCCATGGATTCTGAGGTAATATCAATACTGCAAATTATGTGAAGTCTTTCGTTGTCAATTGTATTCTCCAAATAGAAAGCTGATCCAGCAGGAATTGTGTACACGTCTCCTGGCTTCAAACTCCTTTCTACTAATTCATCGCTGTAGATGTGTCCAACTCTTGCTTTCCCTTCAATACAGAAAATGAAAATATTGGCTTACGCTGACAGTTCAAAGAATTTTATAGTACTATATGTATATTTTAACCTGTTGTAGTTAACTTATACACGGACTTCAACTTATTTTTTAGGTTACTAATGTTACTTTTTATAAAGTATTACGTGTAGTTACCTTTAAAATGCAAGCCCACGGAAGTGAAGGCTAAAAAAAGGTTGAACGAGGTCATTAACTTTGAATCAAAATAAGGAAGGCAAGTAGTCCGACACCACTGCCTTTCCACATAGCAGGCCAACAGGCCGGGCATACGAGGACCGTGGAAGAAAAGTGTCGCACCACAGCCACTTCAATGACTCCTTTTATGAAACTATGATCTCCTTATGACATCACGATGGTTTACGCTTGGAAAAGTTGTAATATCATTACCATACATTTTGACTTAACTTTTAACTATCCTTGTACACTTTCAATATGCATATAAAAGTTAAAACTCTTAAAAAAATATAGTGTAAGAGAAGATGAAGCTTATTTTACCATGGTGAACAAAGAGAACAAGATTGGAATCAAGGTATTGAGGGATGAAGAGGCTATTAGGTTCCATGGAGATGAAACCAATATGCATTGGACTATGGAGAAATGAACCCCTTCTATAGCCACCTTTCACCAATCTCATTGATCCTGCATCAGTTTTAACCACTTCATGTAAATGTCTCAACAAGAACCATTTTTCTCCTTGAGTCGTTTGTTGTTCACTCTCTTCCTCTTCTCTTTCTCTTCTTCTCCCTTCATCTTTATCGGCACCAACAGAGGCCAGTAGTGCACAGATAAATACCAGCACTAAGAGTAGTAGTGTCCTTCTCTTTCCCATTTTCGACAAAAAAGTAAGTTTTCTAAATTTTCTTTAATAAGTTTTGGTTCACAAGTGAATGAAGTGCATGGGTCTATAACAGTTTATATAGAGGGAATGGTGAGATTTGAGGGGATTTGTTGTCAGCTGTTCAAGATTTGTAGGATATTTTGGTATAATATAAACGTTGAGATCCTGAAAAATATAAGCGTGAACCAAAGAACAGTATTTTGCTGAAGTTTGTATGTAGGACCAAATGATGTTGCAAAATTGAAAGTTGATGACCACTTCTAAGGGCTACACTAGCGCATAAAGAAAGGATCATGTACAAAAGTTTCTAATAAACCTTTAAAGTATTATACTAGCAATATAACCTTTTCACTAGTACTTTGTACTTTCTATTCTATATATTCTCCAAAATAAGAGCAAGGATATTAATAAGTTTAATCATTTTTTATTCATTCTCAACTTCTCAATTGTAGCAAATAAATTGAAGTGGGTGAAATATTGCTTTTATATCATGTTATTATCAACTTCTAGAATTGAGTTTTATAGTTCTAACTTTAACATTTTTCTTTTCTTTAATATTTACTTTTTCAAGATTTTACTTTATACGGTATATTAGATTTTGTTATAATCTACAATTCAAGTATGTTACTTAGAAATTTTAGAAAAATGAGAAAAGGGAGAATTGAATTCTTTAAACGATATCTCTAGAAAGATTAAATAAATTGACGGTATTGGCTGCTATAATGTCAATTGAAAAGGAAATATTAAAAGAAATGAATCATAAAAGAATATTAACAATTTTTCATCCTAAAAGGTTAGAGAATCAGAGGGTCCGAGTGTTCGAAGATGTTGCATTATTTTACACGGTTGAACCTTCCGATATTATTAAGCCATGCATCCGATAATCCCCATGTAAATTTTTAAAATAAAATGATGTCAGCATATCCTTCAGGCTCTTGATTATATCGAGCGGTATGGTGTTGATTATTCTTCTTTCCAGTTTTAGGTCCAGCCTTGAATTGGTGGGCCGCTCTCTTATTAGTTGACTTGGTTCGGTTTTTCTTTTAGATTCGCGGAAAAGTTCCTTTCGAGTAGCGAGCGAGATGAAAAGTGTTGTCAATTTGAGTGAATTAGACAGGGTAGCCTGTCGGTTAGCCTGTTGGTATTTCAGAATATGAGATTGAAGTTTATAGAATGGCTGAATATGCATTAGAACTAGTTCATGAGCCTTTCGAGAGATTCAGAGATTTATTGATGACCTTTATTTTTCCTTGAAATCCCAGATGGCTCGAGAAATTGAGGTCCGGATTTTATTTGATGTTGTTGTTAGTATTGCCCGAAGGTTCGAGGCATACCATGAGTTAGAGCGGGAAAGTAAGAGATTCCGTGGCCCTAGTGGGCAACCATAGTACCTCATATGGAGGTAAAAGTTATGATTATTTTGAGAGGTCACCTTCCAGGTTATCTCAGCTTGTGTCACTTGATTCTTAAAGTGCGCAAGTAGTTCATCAGGATTAGACTCAGCTTTCTCTTGGCAGCTTTCAAAAATCTGTCCAACTTTTATTTTCAGCGAAAATGTGGTATCATTGTCGTGAGTTTGATATCCTTTGAGGAGTTTTCCCTCACTCCGACAAGTAGGTAGTCATCTTTTCTCTCGTCATCAGGCATCGCGCAGTCGCAGGGTATTTCATTTAGATCTCAATCAGCCAAAGAAATTCCACGATCCAGTAAAGGTTGAGAGCGTGGTGGCAGTTATTTTTTCAGAAG
Organism: Petunia axillaris subsp. axillaris; assembly: GCA_029990575.1. Classification (NCBI taxonomy): domain Eukaryota; kingdom Viridiplantae; phylum Streptophyta; class Magnoliopsida; order Solanales; family Solanaceae; genus Petunia; species Petunia axillaris. Next base: position 164,602,673 of record JARKNS010000003.1, read on the forward strand.
GTGATTATCAGGGTAGTGGCTCAGCTCAGCTGCAGAGGCAGTTCTATGAACTGCCAGTTTGGCAGGATGCTGAGGCATCTGATGTAGTAGACCCGTGTGTTTTTTTCTTCCCTTATCTGTAAGTAAGATTTATCTTTCCGATCGATCTGGAAATGGTGTGTCTTATCATGTTTCGACGGTTTCCTTGGATATTGTCCTAATTAAGAATCGGTTGCGGTAGACGGGTGAATTTCTGATACAATTTATTCCTGGCATTTATGAGACCCTACTAGTTTATCTGATCTAAATATGAGATATTTGACGGTGAGTATTGCTATTGCCTGCTTGGCATCCAGTCATGCCACCTTCTATTATTATATCAAATTAGTATACCTCTCTTCTCGGAATTCCGTGTTGATAGGATAATGAGATCCTAATTCGTCACCACCAGAAAGTATTATCGTTTCTTCCGGTGTAAAGTGGTTAGTAAGTAATATTCGATCTATGTGTCTTCCATCGGTTCAAGATGTTTGTAGAGTCATGTTATCCCATGAGCTTATCTGGGTTATAAAAGGATTTCTGGTAAATTGTCAGAGTTTTCTTCTTATTGGGAGGTGAAATTGGCATGGATGTTGTTCCATAAAGCTCATTTAATGTCTATTCCTTCAATTGCGGTTCTTTGGCTCGCCTGACTCGGAAGTAGTCTAGCTTTGGTAGCCAAACAAATAAGAAGATGAACTTCTTGAAGCTCTAATTATTTCTATCCTCGATCCATTTCCATTTCTTCTTCGTCCGGCACAAGTGAGCTTGGGCGATTGGTAGCCGCTTATGACGTTCCCTGTGTTGAGCCAGAGTACGTGTTATTGTAGCCAGGTAAGCATATTATTGTTTTGAATATCAGTTTATCCGGGTATCCATTCCCATGTATAGTATAGTGCTGGTTCTGTTTTTGCGGATCATCCAGTTTCAGGGGAAACTCTGCCGAAATTTTTATATAGAAGTACCATCCATCAGGCGGTGGTGTTTACGGCAAAGGTATGGAGTTGCGAACTCGAGAGTTGCAGCTAGTTGGCAACTCGAAAGGGTAGTTTGGTAGTTTAGGTCTGCCTATGTTCAGCTTTTAGCTAAGTCTTCTTTAATCCAGCAGGTTGTGCGAGGATGACTATTTCTATTCAAATTAGTTGTATGAGTTTATGCTTTAAGTGGAGGAGTCTTCCTCCAATCGATACCGAATCATAATAGTAAATCTCTAAGGCGTTGCTGAAGCGTAAGCTAATTCTTAGTTCCATCTACCTGTTCTATATCGAAAGGTATATCGAAGAGGTAATTATCGGCTGAATCATGTTAATCCATTCGAAGTTTCTTGTATCTTTGTTTCGAATATGTAGAACTCTCCTCTCGTGATCGAGGAAGGATCAGTATAGTCAGAATAAGTTGGGCAATGGCGTTATGATATTATCCAGCTAGTTTTTATCCAAAAGTTCAATATGTGTGTTATAATTCTGATTTTGTAATCAGAAAATAATGCCCGTGGAGTAGCTCATGAAGGTCGTGCAAGTTCTTTTGTTATCTGCGTGAATCTTGCTTTAGACTTAGGCTCGTTCGAGGACGAACGAGAGTTTAAGTGGAGGAGAATGAAACGACCTCGGTTAGTCGTTTCGGAAGTTAGGACTCCGATTGGCATGCCGGTAATTTTAAAATACTCGTAATGTCCATTAGGACCTGTCTGTAAAATTTGAGCTGAATCAGACCTCGTTTGGTAGGCATCGGAAGAAGGTTTCAGTTTTTATTGACGATAAATATTAAAAAGAGATTTTCGAGCTCGGTTTTTGCCGAATGAGCTCCGATTCGAAATCCGAAAGCGCCGTTAGGTTCGTATGATTATTTGTGATTTTTGTAAACTTTCGAAAGTGAATTTCGATATTGTTCGGCTAGTTTCCGCTAAAATGCCGAAAGTTAAATAATTTGACTTCTTTTCGTTTAAATTCGCATCTTGAGTTTCGGGAGTCTGATTTGAGATCCGCCTTCGCGAGTATGTTACATATATTTTGTACAACTTGTATGCAAAAGTTGGGATTATTTCGAATATCGTAGGACACCGTTTTAATTTTTGTTAAAAAAAGAAAATAAAATAAAAGAAAACAAAAAAAAATAAAAGGAAAAGACGAAAATATAGAAATGGGAGTCGGTGGACAAGTAATCCCTTGTCTTCCATTCAGCAACATACGTACATATATCAGAAGCATAAAAAGAGGAAACGCAGTGGAAAAATGTCAGAAAATGAGAAAAGGAGCCGGAGAAAAATAGTATTTTCACCCCAGAATATTCAGGTAATGATCTTAATATATTATTTGAGTTTATTACGTATGTTTGAATATATTTTTACGGTAAAAATAGGGATATTAGACATCGCCCTAATGACGTAAATTGATAGTTTAAAGGGTCAAATGGACCCCGATAATGAAATTGATTATATATTCGTACTCAGTGAGTTATGAGCAACTTATAAATATAATTTATTTGGAGTTTGGTTATGTGGCCTTAAACCCTGTATATAGGCCTGGCCTGCGTATTGCGTATGCCAATAGGGTATCAGGTTCCTAACCGAATTGCCCTAAGATGTGAGGAATGAAGCCTTTAGCCTAATTTGATATATTTTTCTACTTATTGAATAGAGTGGGATCGTTTGGCAATGAAACCAAAGGACAAAGCGGTTATTGAGTGGCTGTGCTAACTTTGTAACAAGGTAAGTGTTTATATCCATTTCTTTGGAGGCACCTGGCCTCGTGGATTTTCTACCACGTGTTCCTTACGTGTGTAGCTGCCGATAGGCGTACTTATTACGCCTTAGCTTTGGATTTAAATTCTATATTATATGTTATGTCCTGTTATAGGTATTGCAGTGAGAATCTGAGTATTGTACTTTGGCTGTGAGTGGGTATATACTTTCCGGCTGTCGATGAGAGTCCCGCGCTGGTGATGGGTTATTATTGCATCATGTTGCATTCGTATGCACATTGCATCATATTGAGGGTAGGAGGATTCCGCCCTCGGAGCAGGAGGATTCCGCCCTCGGAGCAGGAGGATTCCGCTCCATTGCATCATATTGAGGGTAGGAGGATTCCGCCCTCGGAGCAGGAGGATTCCGCTCCATTGCATCATGTTGAGGGTAGGAGGATTCTGCCCTCGGAGCAGGAGGATTCTGCTCCATTGCATCATGTTGAGGGTAGGAGGATTCCGCCCTCGGAGCAGGAGGATTCCGCTCCATTGCATCATATTGAGGGTAGGAGGATTCCGCCCTCGGAGCAGGAGGATTCCGCTCCATCTATTTGACACATGTGACACCATTGCATCATACTGCATTCATCCCATTTCATTGCATCGCGTGCTGACTATTGTGTGACTATCATGCTGTGTTTTGTGTATGCGGTATGTATACCATATTATGGACATATTTCAGTTTGCATATATATTTCTGGCTTGTATTCTGGGTTGCGGGGATCGAGTTGTACGCCGCAACGGTATAAATATATGGATCGGGTTGCACGCCGCGACAGGATGAATATATGGATCGGGTTGCACGCCGCAACAGGAAGTATTTCTGATTGTTGATATGTTCGGGATACCTATATGTTCTGGCTATATTACGTTCCTGGTTTTAATGTGTTTGTGATCCCATACGTGTTTCTAGTTATTAATTGGCTCTGCCTTTCATAAATTAAATAAGAGGAATTTTGTTTATCTGTTTCATCTCCCTGACTAGCTATCCAATTCTTTGAGGTGGCTAGTCTGCCCCACTTATTGAGTCCTTTTGACTCACCCTTGTTTGTTGTTTGTTTCTTGTCTATCTATTTCATTTCGGCAGGTTCGCTCCAGGATTGAGTTCGCTACGCTGTGAAGGAGCGAAGACGACTTCAGCCGTCAGGGTGAGCCAGCTTTTATTCCGGATGGCCACCAGTTTATTGGTTATTACTTCAGTTGCATTTTGCTCCCTTCAGGAGGTATTTGTCTTCCTTTGTACTCTTAGATGTCTAGTCTGGATAGCCCTAAACTTAGTATGTTGGGTAGTTAGCTGTAATTTCCTTTCGTACGGCTTAGAAGTGTCAATATGTCTGTGTGTTTTTTTTAAGTCTTGTCCTTATTTATGAACTATTATATTTATTTTCCTAATTTAATTGGTAAGGGTTCGCCCGACGGGTCTAGGAGAGGATGTCGGGTGCCCGCACGGCCTAACCGGATTTCGGGTCGTGTCAGTTGGTATCAGAGCCCAGTTTAGTATCTATCCAGACTAAGACAGTGTCTAGTAGAGTCTCGCTGATGGGTACGTAGACGTCCGTACTTATCTACGAGGGGCTATGATGGCATTTAGGAAGTTTCACTTTATTCTTTTCTGATCGTGCGTCAGTCTAGGATACAAAAGTATATTCGTTAATTCCTTCGTAGAAATTATGAACCTTCGTGCGACGAATCATCAAACGGTATGAGTTAAAGACGAAGCAGTCTAGCCTGGGGCTAGCACTGACTAAGCTCCGAGAGTTTTGATCGTGCTGACGAACTAGTTACGGAGGTCCCAGCTGTACGAGCTCACGATGGGCAAGGGAGCAGGGCCTTGTGGTTCCCTTAGCTCTCTATGACGCATTACGAGAATCTTGGTGATGCGGATATTGCAAAAATCTATTCTTCGCTAGATAGCTTATGAGGTTACCGTAGATGCAGACGTTCGGTCTCAGGGAGCTCCTATTCTAGTTCTTAATATTACCCCAGTAAATTGTGTTCCAGAGGCAGCATGTGTTGCGCCACTAGTTATTTTGGTTGGTTAGCTAACCCAAGTAATAGCTCGGTCCGAGTGTTCGAAGATGTTGTATTATTTTACACGGTTGAACCTTCCGATATTATTAAGCCATGCATCCGATAATCCCCATGTAAATTTTTAAAATAAAATGATGTCAGCATATCCTTCAGGCTCTTGATTATATCGAGCGGTATGGTGTTGATTATTCTTCTTTCCAGTTTTAGGTCCAGCCTTGAATTGGTGGGCCGCTCTCTTATTAGTTGACTTGGTTCGGTTTTTCTTTTAGATTTGCGGAAAAGTTCCTTTCGAGTAGCGAGCGAGATGAAAAGTGTTGTCAATTTGACTGAATTAGACAGGGTAGCCTGTCGGTTAGCCTGTTGGTATTTCAGAATATGAGATTGAATTTTATAGAATGGCTGAATATGCATTAGAACTAGTTCATGAGCCTTTCGAGAGATTCAGAGATTTATTGATGACCTTTATTTTTCTTTGAAATCCCAGATGGCTCGAGAAATTGAGGTCCGGATTTTATTTGATGTTGTTGTTAGTATTGCCCGAAGGTTCGAGGCATACCATGAGTTAGAGCGGGAAAGTAAGAGATTCCGTGGCCCTAGTGGGCAACCATAGTACCTCATATGGAGGTAAAAGTTATGATTATTTTGAGAGGGCACCTTCCAGGTTATCTCAGCTTGTGTCACTTGATTCTTAAAGTGCGCAAGTAGTTCATCAGGATTAGACTCAGCTTTCTCTTGGCAGCTTTCAAAAATCTGTCCAACTTTTATTTTCAGCGAAAATGTGGTATCATTGTCGTGAGTTTGATATCCTTTGAGGAGTTTTCCCTCACTCCGACAAGTAGGTAGTCATCTTTTCTCTCGTCATCAGGCATCGCGCAGTCGCAGGGTATTTCATTTAGATCTCAATTAGCCAAAGAAATTCCACGATCCAGTAAAGGTTGAGAGCGTGGTGGCAGTTAGTTTTTCAGAAGGTGATTATCAGGGTAGTGGCTCAGCTCAGCTGCAGAGGCAGTTCTATGAACTGCCAGTTTGGCAGGATGCTGAGGCATCTGATGTAGTAGACCCGTGTGTTTTTTTCTTCCCTTATCTGTAAGTAAGATTTATCTTTCCGATCGATCTGGAAATGGTGTGTCTTATCATGTTTCGACGGTTTCCTTGGATATTGTCCTAATTAAGAATCGGTTGCGGTAGACGGGTGAGTTTCTGATACAATTTATTCCTGGCATTTATGAGACCCTACTAGTTTATCTGATCTAAATATGAGATATTTGACGGTGAGTATTGCTATTGCCTGCTTGGCATCCAGTCATGCCACCTTCTATTATTATATCAAATTAGTATACCTCTCTTCTCGGAATTCCGTGTTGATAGGATAATGAGATCCTAATTCGTCACCACCAGAAAGTATTATCGTTTCTTCCGGTGTAAAGTGGTTAGTAAGTAATATTCGATCTATGTGTCTTCCATCGGTTCAAGATGTTTGTAGAGTCATGTTATCCCATGAGCTTATCTGGGTTATAAAAGGATTTCTGGTAAATTGTCAGAGTTTTCTTCTTATTGGGAGGTGAAATTGGCATGGATGTTGTTCCATAAAGCTCATTTAATGTCTATTCCTTCAATTGCGGTTCTTTGGCTCGCCTGACTCGGAAGTAGTCTAAATTTGGTAGCCAAACAAATAAGAAGATGAACTTCTTGAAGCTCTAATTATTTCTATCCTCGATCCATTTCCATTTCTTCTTCGTCCGGCACAAGTGAGCTTGGGCGATTGGTAGCCGCTTATGACGTTCCCTGTGTTGAGCCAGAGTACGTGTTATTGTAGCCAGGTAAGCATATTATTGTTTTGAATATCAGTTTATCCGGGTATCCATTCCCATGTATAGTATAGTGCTGGTTCTGTTTTTGCGGATCATCCAGTTTCAGGGGAAACTCTGCCGAAATTTTTATATAGAAGTACCATCCATCAGGCGGTGGTGTTTACGGCAAAGGTATGGAGTTGCGAACTCGAGAGTTGCAGCTAGTTGGCAACTCGAAAGGGTAGTTTGGTAGTTTAGGTCTGCCTATGTTCAGCTTTTAGCTAAGTCTTCTTTAATCCAGCAGGTTGTGCGAGGATGACTATTTCTATTCAAATTAGTTGTATGAGTTTATGCTTTAAGTGGAGGAGTCTTCCTCCAATCGATACCGAATCATAATAGTAAATCTCTAAGGCGTTGCTGAAGCGTAAGCTAATTCTTAGTTCCATCTACCTGTTCTATATCGAAAGGTATATCGAAGAGGTAATTATCGGCTGAATCATGTTAATCCATTCGAAGTTTCTTGTATCTTTGTTTCGAATATGTAGAACTCTCCTCTCGTGATCGAGGAAGGATCAGTATAGTCAGAATAAGTTGGGCAATGGCGTTATGATATTATCCAGCTAGTTTTTATCCAAAAGTTCAATATGTGTGTTATAATTCTGATTTTGTAATCAGAAAATAATGCCCGTGGAGTAGCTCATGAAGGTCGTGCAAGTTCTTTTGTTATCTGCGTGAATCTTGCTTTAGACTTAGGCTCGTTCGAGGACGAACGAGAGTTTAAGTGGAGGAGAATGAAACGACCTCGGTTAGTCGTTTCGGAAGTTAGGACTCCGATTGGCATGCCGGTAATTTTAAAATACTCGTAATGTCCATTAGGACCTGTCTGTAAAATTTGAGCTGAATCAGACCTCGTTTGGTAGGCATCGGAAGAAGGTTTCAGTTTTTATTGACGATAAATATTAAAAAGAGATTTTCGAGCTCGGTTTTTGCCGAATGAGCTCCGATTCGAAATCCGAAAGCGCCGTTAGGTTCGTATGATTATTTGTGATTTTTGTAAACTTTCGAAAGTGAATTTCGATATTGTTCGGCTAGTTTCCGCTAAAATGCCGAAAGTTAAATAATTTGACTTCTTTTCGTTTAAATTCGCATCTTGAGTTTCGGGAGTCTGATTTGAGATCCGCCTTCGCGAGTATGTTACATATATTTTGTACAACTTGTATGCAAAAGTTGAGATTATTTTGAATATCGTAGGACACCGTTTTAATTTTTGTTAAGAAAAGAAAATAAAATAAAAGAAAACAAAAAAAAATAAAAGGAAAAGACGAAATTATAGAAATGGGAGTCGGTGGACAAGTAATCCCTTGTCTTCCATTCAGCAACATACGTACATATATCAGAAGCATAAAAAGAGGAAACGCAGCGGAAAAATGCCAGAAAATGAGAAAAGGGGCCGGAGAAAAATAGTATTTTCACCCCAGAATATTCAGGTAATGATCTTAATATATTATTTGAGTTTATTACGTATTTTTGAATATATTTTTACGGTAAAAATAGGGATATTAGACATCGCCCTAATGACGTAAATTGATAGTTTAAAGGGTCAAATGGACCCCGATAATGAAATTGATTATATATTCGTACTCAGTGAGTTATGAGCAACTTATAAATATAATTTATTTGGAGTTTGGTTATGTGGCCTTAAACCCTGTATATAGGCCTGGCCTGCGTATTGCGTATGCCAATAGGGTATCAGGTTCCTAACCGAATTGCCCTAAGATGTGAGGAATGAAGCCTTTAGCCTAATTTGATATATTTTTCTACTTATTGAATAGAGTGGGATCGTTTGGCAATGAAACCAAAGGACAAAGCGGTTATTGAGTGGCTGTGCTAACTTTGTAACAAGGTAAGTGTTTATATCCATTTCTTTGGAGGCACCTGGCCTCGTGGATTTTCTACCACGTGTTCCTTACGTGTGTAGCTGCCGATAGGCGTACTTATTACGCCTTAGCTTTGGATTTATATTCTATATTATATGTTATGTCCTGTTATAGGTATTGCAGTGAGAATCTGAGTATTGTACTTTGGCTGTGAGTGGGTATATACTTTCCGGCTGTCGATGAGAGTCCCGCGCTGGTGATGGGTTATTATTGCATCATGTTGCATTCGTATGCACATTGCATCATATTGAGGGTAGGAGGATTCCGCCCTCGGAGCAGGAGGATTCCGCTCCATTGCATCATATTGAGGGTAGGAGGATTCCGCCCTCGGAGCAGGAGGATTCCGCTCCATTGCATCATATTGAGGGTAGGAGGATTCCGCCCTCGGAGCAGGAGGATTCCGCTCCATTGCATCATGTTGAGGGTAGGAGGATTCCGCCCTCGGAGTAGGAGGATTCCGCTCCATTGCATCATATTGAGGGTAGGAGGATTCCGCCCTCGGAGCAGGAGGATTCCGCTCCATTGCATCATATTGAGGGTAGGAGGATTCCGCCCTCGGAGCAGGAGGATTCCGCTCCATCTATTTGACACATGTGACACCATTGCATCATACTGCATTCATCCCATTTCATTGCATCGCGTGCTCACTATTGTGTGACTATCATGCTGTGTTTTATGTATGCGGTATGTATACCATATTATGGACATATTTCAGTTTGCCTATATATTTCTGGCTTGTATTCTGGGTTGCGGGGATCGAGTTGTACGCCGCAACGGTATAAATATATGGATCGGGTTGCACGCCGCGACAGGATGAATATATGGATCAGGTTGCACGCCGCAACAGGAAGTATTTCTGATTGTTGATATGTTCGGGATACCTATATGTTCTGGCTATATTACGTTCCTGGTTTTAATGTGTTTGTGATCCCATACGTGTTTCTAATTATTAATTGGCTCTGCCTTTTCATAAATTAAATAAGAGGAATTTTGTTTATCTGTTTCATCTCCCTGACTAGCTATCCTATTCTTTGAGGTGGCTAGTCTGCCCCACTTATTGAGTCCTTTTGACTCACCCTTGTTTGTTGTTTGTTTCTTGTCTATCTATTTCGTTTCGGCAGGTTCGCTCCAGGATTGAGTTCGCTACGCTGTGAAGGAGCGAAGACGACTTCAGCCGTCAGGGTGAGCCAGCTTTTATTCCGGATGGCCACCAGTTTATTGGTTATTACTTCAGTTGCATTTTGCTCCCTTCAGGAGGTATTTGTCTTCCTTTGTACTCTTAGATGTCTAGTCTGGATAGCCCTAAACTTAGTATGTTGGGTAGTTAGCTGTAATTTCCTTTCGTACGGCTTAGAAGTGTCAATATGTCTGTGTGTTTTTTTTAAGTCTTGTCCTTATTTATGAACTATTATATTTATTTTCCTAATTTAATTGGTAAGGGTTCGCCCGACGGGTCTAGGGGAGGATGTCGGGTGCCCGCACGGCCTAACCGGATTTCGGGTCGTGTCAGTTGGTATCAGAGCCCAGTTTAGTATCTATCCAGACTAAGACAGTGTCTAATAGAGTCTCGCTGATGGGTACGTAGACGTCCGTACTTATCTACGAGGGGCTATGATGGCATTTAGGAAGTTTCACTTTATTCTTTTCTGATCGTGCGTCAGTCTAGGATACAAAAGTATATTCGTTAATTCCTTTGTAGAAATTATGAACCTTCGTGCGACGAATCATCAAACGGTATGAGTTAAAGACGAAGCAGTCTAGCCTGGGGCTAGCACTGACTAAGCTCCGAGAGTTTTGATCGTGCTGACGAACTAGTTACGGAGGTCCCAGCTGTACGAGCTCACGATGGGCAAGGGAGCAGGGCCTTGTGGTTCCCTTAGCTCTCTATGATGCATTACGAGAATCTTGGTGATGCGGATATTGCAAAAACCTATTATTCGCTAGATAGCTTATGAGGTTACCGTAGATGCAGACGTTCGGTCTCAGGGAGCTCCTATTCTAGTTCTTAATATTACCCCAGTAAATTGTGTTCCAGAGGCAGCATGTGTTGCGCCACTAGTTATTTTGGTTGGTTAGCTAACCCAAGTAATAGCTCGGTCCGAGTGTTCGAAGATGTTGCATTATTTTACACGGTTGAACCTTCCGATATTATTAAGCCATGCATCCGATAATCCCCATGTAAATTTTTAAAATAAAATGATGTCAGCATATCCTTCAGGCTCTTGATTATATCGAGCGGTATGGTGTTGATTATTCTTCTTTCCAGTTTTAGGTCCAGCCTTGAATTGGTGGGCCGCTCTCTTATTAGTTGACTTGGTTCGGTTTTTCTTTTAGATTCGCGGAAAAGTTCCTTTCGAGTAGCGAGCGAGATGAAAAGTGTTGTCAATTTGACTGAATTAGACAGGGTAGCCTGTCGGTTAGCCTGTTGGTATTTCAGAATATGAGATTGAATTTTATAGAATGGCTGAATATGCATTAGAACTAGTTCATGAGCCTTTCGATAGATTCAGAGATTTATTGATGACCTTTATTTTTCCTTGAAATCCCAGATGGCTCGAGAAATTGAGGTCCGGATTTTATTTGATGTTGTTGTTAGTATTGCCCGAAGGTTCGAGGCATACCATGAGTTAGAGCGGGAAAGTAAGAGATTCCGTGGCCCTAGTGGGCAACCATAGTACCTCATATGGAGGTAAAAGTTATGATTATTTTGAGAGGTCACCTTCCAGATTATCTCAGCTTGTGTCACTTGATTCTTAAAGTGCGCAAGTAGTTCATCAGGATTAGACTCAGCTTTCTCTTGGCAGCTTTCAAAAATCTGTCCAACTTTTATTTTCATCGAAATTGTGGTATCATTGTCGTGAGTTTGATATCCTTTGAGGAGTTTTCCCTCACTCCGACAAGTAGGTAGTCATCTTTTCTCTCGTCATCAGGCATCGCGCAGTCGCAGGATATTTCATTTAGATCTCAATCAGCCAAAGAAATTCCACGATCCAGTAAAGGTTGAGAGCCTGGTGGCAGTTATTTTTTCAGAAGGTGATTATCAGGGTAGTGGCTCAGCTCAGCTGCAGAGGCAGTTATATGAACTGCCAGTTTGGCAGGATGCTGAGGCATCTGATGTAGTAGACCCGTGTGTTTTTTTCTTCCCTTATCTGTAAGTAAGATTTATCTTTCCGATCGATCTGGAAATGGTGTGTCTTATCATGTTTCGACGGTTTCCTTGGATATTGTCCTAATTAAGAATCGGTTGCGGTAGACGGGTGAGTTTCTGATACAATTTATTCCTGGCATTTATGAGACCCTGCTAGTTTATCTGATCTAAATATGAGATATTTGACGGTGAGTATTGCTATTTCCTGCTTGGCATCCAGTCATGCCACCTTCTATTATTATATCAAATTAGTATACCTCTCTTCTCGGAATTCCGTGTTGATAGGATAATGAGATCCTAATTCGTCACCACCAGAAAGTATTATCGTTTCTTCCGGTGTAAAGTGGTTAGTAAGTAATATTCGATCTATGTGTCTTCCATCGGTTCAAGATGTTTGTAGAGTCATGTTATCCCATGAGCTTATCTGGGTTATAAAAGGATTTCTGGTAAATTGTCAGAGTTTTCTTCTTATTGGGAGGTGAAATTGGCATGGATGTTGTTCCATAAAGCTCATTTAATGTCTATTCCTTCAATTTCGGTTCTTTGGCTCGCCTGACTCGGAAGTAGTGTAAATTTGGTAGCCAAACAAATAAGAAGATGAACTTCTTGAAGCTCTAATTATTTCTATCCTCGATCCATTTCCATTTCTTCTTCGTCCGGCACAAGTGAGCTTGGGCGATTGGTAGCCGCTTATGACGTTCCCTGTGTTGAGCCAGAGTACGTGTTATTGTAGCCAGGTAAGCATATTATTGTTTTGAATATCAGTTTATCCGGGTATCCATTCCCATGTATAGTATAGTGCTGGTTCTGTTTTTGCGGATCATCCAGTTTCAGGGGAAACTCTGCCGAAATTTTTATATAGAAGTACCATCCATCAGGCGGTGGTGTTTACGGCAAAGGTATGGAGTTGCGAACTCGAGAGTTGCAGCTAGTTGGCAACTCGAAAGGGTAGTTTGGTAGTTTAGGTCTGCCTATGTTCAGCTTTTAGCTAAGTCTTCTTTAATCCAGCAGGTTGTGCGAGGATGACTATTTCTATTCAAATTAGTTGTATGAGTTTATGCTTTAAGTGGAGGAGTCTTCCTCCAATCGATACCGAATCATAATAGTAAATCTCTAAGGCGTTACTGAAGCGTAAGCTAATTCTTAGTTCCATGTACCTGTTATATATCGAAAGGTATATCGAAGAGGTAATTATCGGCTGAATCATGTTAACCCATTCGAAGTTTCGTGTATCTTTGTTTCGAATATGTAGAACTCTCCTCTCGTGATCGAGGAAGGATCAGTATAGTCAGAATAAGTTGGGCAATGGCGTTATGATATTATCCAGCTAGTTTTTATCCAAGAGTTCAATATGTGTGTTATAATTCTGATTCTGTAATCAGGAAATAATGCCCGTGGAGTAGCTCATGAAGGTCGTGCAAGTTCTTTTGTTATCTGCGTGAATCTTGCTTTAGACTTAGGCTCGTTCGAGGACGAACGAGAGTTTAAGTGGAGGAGAATGAAACGACCTCGGTTAGTCGTTTCGGAAGTTAGGACTCCGATTGGCATGCCGGTAATTTTAAAATACTCGTAATGTCCATTAGGACCTGTCTGTAAAATTTGAGTTGAATCAGACCTCGTTTGGTAGGCATCGGAAGAAGGTTTCAGTTTTTATTGACGATAAATATTAAAAAGAGATTTTCGAGCTCGGTTTTTGCCGAATGAGCTCCGATTCGAAATCCGAAAGCGCCGTTAGGTTCGTATGATTATTTGTGATTTTTGTAAACTTTCGAAAGTGAATTTCGATATTGTTCGGCTAGTTTCCTCTAAAATGCCGAAAGTTAAATAATTTGACTTCTTTTCGTTTAAATTCGCATCTTGAGTTTCGGGAGTCTGATTTGAGATCCGCCTTCGCGAGTATGTTACATATATTTTGTACAACTTGTATGCAAAAGTTGAGATTATTTTGAATATCGTAGGACACCGTTTTAATTTTTGTTAAGAAAAGAAAATAAAATAAAAGAAAACAAAAAAAAATAAAAGGAAAAGACGAAAATATAGAAATGGGAGTCGGTGGACAAGTAATCCCTTGTCTTCCATTCAGCAACATACGTACATATATCAGAAGCATAAAAAGAGGAAACGCAGCGGAAAAATGCCAGAAAATGAGAAAAGGGGCCGGAGAAAAATAGTATTTTCACCCCAGAATATTCAGGTAATGATCTTAATATATTATTTGAGTTTATTACGTATGTTTGAATATATTTTTACGGTAAAAATAGGGATATTAGACATCACCCTAATGACGTAAATTGATAGTTTAAAGGGTCAAATGGACCCCGATAATGAAATTGATTATATATTCGTACTCAGTGAGTTATGAGCAACTTATAAATATAATTTATTTGGAGTTTGGTTATGTGGCCTTAAACCCTGTATATAGGCCTGGCCTGCGTATTGCGTATGCCAATAGGGTATCAGGTTCCTAACCGAATTGCCCTAAGATGTGAGGAATGAAGCCTTTAGCCTAATTTGATATATTTTTCTACTTATTGAATAGAGTGGGATCGTTTGACAATGAAACCAAAGGACAAAGCGGTTATTGAGTGGCTGTGCTAACTTTGTAACAAGGTAAGTGTTTATATCCATTTCTTTGGAGGCACCTGGCCTCGTGGATTTTCTACCACGTGTTCCTTACGTGTGTAGCTGCCGATAGGCGTACTTATTACGCCTTAGCTTTGGATTTATATTCTATATTATATGTTATGTCCTGTTATAGGTATTGCAGTGAGATTCTGAGTATTGTACTTTGGCTGTGAGTGGGTATATACTTTCCGGCTGTCGATGAGAGTCCCGCGCTGGTGATGGGTTATTATTGCATCATGTTGCATTCGTATGCACATTGCATCATATTGAGGGTAGGAGGATTCCGCCCTCGGAGCAGGAGGATTCCGCTCCATTGCATCATATTGAGGGTAGGAGGATTCCGCCCTCGGAGCAGGAGGATTCCGCTCCATTGCATCATATTGAGGGTAGGAGGATTCCGCCCTCGGAGCAGGAGGATTCCGCTCCATTGCATCATATTGAGGGTAGGAGGATTCCGCCCTCGGAGCAGGAGGATTCCGCTCCATTGCATCATGTTGAGGGTAGGAGGATTCCGCCCTCGGAGTAGGAGGATTCCGCTCCATTGCATCATATTGAGGGTAGGAGGATTCCGCCCTCGGAGCAGGAGGATTCCGCTCCATTGCATCATATTGAGGGTAGGAGGATTCCGCCCTCGGAGCAGGAGGATTCCGCTCCATCTATTTGACACATGTGACACCATTGCATCATACTGCATTCATCCCATTTCATTGCATCGCGTGCTGACTATTGTGTGACTATCATGCTGTGTTTTGTGTATGCGGTATGTATACCATATTATGGACATATTTCAGTTTGCCTATATATTTCTGGCTTGTATTCTGGGTTGCGGGGATCGAGTTGTACGCTGCAACGGTATAAATATATGGATCGGGTTGCACGCCGCGACAGGATGAATATATGGATCGGGGTCCACGCCGCAACAGGAAGTATTTCTGATTGTTGATATGTTCGGGATACCTATATGTTCTGGCTATCTTACGTTCCTGGTTTTAATGTATTTGTGATCCCATACGTGTTTCTAATTATTAATTGGCTCTGCCTTTTCATAAATTAAATAAAAGGAATTTTGTTTATCTGTTTCATCTCCCTGACTAGCTATCCTATTCTTTGAGGTGGCTAGTCTGCCCCACTTATTGAGTCCTTTTGACTCACCCTTGTTTGTTGTTTGTTTCTTGTCTATCTATTTCGTTTTGGCAGGTTCGCTCCAGGATTGAGTTCGCCACGTTGTGAAGGAGCGAAGACGACTTCAGCCGTCAGGGTGAGCCAGCTTTTATTCCGGATGGCCACCAGTTTATTGGTTATTACTTCAGTTGCATTTTGCTCCCTTCAGGAGGTATTTGTCTTCCTTTGTACTCTTAGATGTCTAGTCTGGATAGCCCTAAACTTAGTATGTTGGGTAGTTATCTGTAATTTCCTTTCGTACAGCTTAGAAGTGTCAATATGTCTGTGTGTTTTTTTAAGTCTTGTCCTTATTTATGAACTATTATATCTATTTTCCTAATTTAATTGGTAAGGGTTCGCCCGACGGGTCTAGGGGAGGATGTCGGGTGCCCGCACGGCCTAACCGGATTTCGGGTCGTATCATATCCACTTTCAGAAAAGACTACTCGGTCGAGGCAGAGCTAGACCCGGACTCGGAAGAGGAAGAGGAGTTGCGTCGATGCCTGCTCTTATGCTTTCTTCTCGATTTTTTCTTCTCCTTTTTGGCAAGGAGCTTTTTGATCATGTCTTGCGTTTCTTGATTTACTCTCGCCAGCTGTTTGATCTTCTCTCTCATTTGAGCCATTTCAGCAGGATCAACGGAGCTCGACGGAGAAGAAGTAGCTGAAGTGCCCAAAAAGCGAGCACTATGCTTATCCGAAGCAAATAGCGATCCAAGACCATAAGCAGACCCCTTCTTAACCCCTCCAACAGCATCGACCCATATTTGCTTTTCTTTCTCGAACGTCAAGGGAGCCGGGGTGCTGCTTCCTGCGTCCGATGCTTGAGTCGATGTCCACTCTTCCACAGCCTTTGTAGCCTTTTCCTGAATAACATAAATATATTAATGATGTTAATAGAAAGACTAAACGTTGAAGGATTGGCGCGACTAAAGATCGAATTTTACAAACTTACCCAAACATCTTTTGCGCGGGGCTCGACCCACTCTCCACCGCCCTTCTTGGCACCCTTTGTATGCCTGATCTTGTTCAACAACACATGTGTTGTAGCTGCTTTCCTGTCTGTTTCAGTGAACTGGTATTTTCTGGATGATAATGTACTTCCCCTCCCTGGTTGATTGAATATGGAGAATGCTGGGTAATAGGGATCATTATTATCTCCCACATCATGCCGATCCGGCCTTGTGCGCATACATGGAACATCCTTGTCGAAGTAGTATGAGCAAAAATGTGAAGTTTCTCTAGACAAATATGCCTCGCATATCGACCCCTCGATTTGGCCTCTGTTTTTCACATCCCGCTTACACTTACCAATAATTCTACAAAAAGTAATCTGTTAGTAGAATTATGTTGCGTAAATTATAGAGTAATTGAATAAGATATGGAAGCTTACCTCTCGAAAGGGTACATCCATCTGCAGTGCACCGGGCCTCCTAGCCGAGCCTCTTCAGCAAGGTGAACCGGTAGATGCTCCATCACATTAAAGAAGCCGGGTGGAAAGATCTTTGACAGCTTAGACAACACAACAGGAAAGTTCTGTTCCAACAAGTTCAAACTCTCTTCCTTCAAAGTCTTGCTACAAAGCTCTTTAAAAAATAGGCTTGTCTCTGTTATTGGTTTCAAAACTTTATCTGGCAACCCATTGAATGCAATTGAGATCAAGTTTTCCATGAAAATGTGACAGTCGTGGCTCTTCATGTGATGGAGTTCTCCGCCAGTCATATCAACACACCTTTCTAAGTTAGATGCATATCCATCAGGCATCCTCAAGTTACTCACCCACTCGCAAATCATTCTTCTCTCATCTTCGTCGAATGTATAGCAAGCCTTTGGAAGTAAAATGTTGTTGCCATCCCGGACCGCATGTAGCTCGGGTCGCCTGCAAAGTTCCTGTATGTCATACCGTGCCTTCCAGTTGTCCTTTGTCTTACCCTTGACATCCATCACAGTATTAAGGACTGCCTCGAAGAAGTTCTTCTCAATATGCATTGGATCGAGATTATGGCGCAGAAGGTTATCCTTCCAATAAGGCAACTCCCAGAAAATGCTCTGCTTGGTCCAATTATGTTCGACCCCAAAACCAGGTGTTTTAGTTTGCAAGTTTTCAGTTACCTTAGGAAGGTCCTTAACCCTGTTCCATATCTCTATCCCTGTTAACCTGCGAGGAGGCTCATCATAATCAACCTGATTCACCAATGTGCTATCCACCCAATAACTACAAAAAAAAGTGAATTAAAAAGTCATTATTTGAGTTTTTTAAAAAATAACAAAAATTACTAAAAAATGAAATTTACCTTGAATTAGTAGGTGTAGATTGTGTTAGATGTTATGTTGGAGGTTATAGAGTAGTAATTTAAAGTTATATGGGATACGTAATGGTGGATAGTTGGTTATGGGGTGGGGGGGGGGGGGTTCGGTTTTTAGGGATTGGAGGGTGTTTGGGAATTTTGAAATGGGTGAGGAAGGGCTGCTGCCCCGTTTTGATACAGATACCTACGACCGCCTATGCGACCGATTTTCGGTCGCATAGCTTTGACTAAAAAAGTTAATTTTTCACCGACTCACAATCGGTCGCCACTTCGACCACGTTTTGATTTTATTTTTTTCCGTGGTTTGTGCGACTGAAAATCGGTCGCACAACTGCACAGACCGATTTTCGGTCGCACAGTGGTGGTGGGAGAACTGTGTTTTTTTAGTAGTGATAATGGAGACTATGACTACGCTCCTGCTGCATAAATTCATTCACTACAAGAAAACATGCAGTTAGCTAGAGATTTTAGCTACATTTAACAAGTTAGTTTTACTTAGCAGGACCAGTTTTGTTTAATAGAACTGTTTCCTTGTATACATGTGTCTGCTCTTTAGTCAGTTCTATGGATACAATGATGATAAACAAGTGTAACTGCTAAGCAAACGAAGCCAAAACCATTCATCTGCTGAGCACTTGTACCCTATATATGTGTATCTGATGCAGACAAAAAGAATTTTCATGTCTACTCTAGTGAGACATCAATGTCCTCTTGATCGTCCATTTTTTTTAATGTCCTCTTGATCTTGAATCCACAAATCTCTGAGTAAAATATTTCCTATATGCTTGACTAATGAGACGTTGGTAGAATACTAGAACATTTGTTTGATTTACTTGAAAAGAAACAAATCCCAGGATAAAGATTCACATTAACTAAACTACTGCACGAGATCACTGCAGTGCAACATTTCTTATATGGTGATAATCGTGCAAATGTAATTCTTCATAATTGAAACTTCATTTGGTTATTGAGAACTCTCAAGATATCACATCCTTCAATTAATCTCAATTATCACATCACAAAGATCAAATAAACTTCTATATCTCCACATGCCACTATCTCAATATGTTTGATTGATAAGTATTTATGTTTTCTTCTACTTTTATTTTAGGTTGTACAACTAATTTTCCTTGGATTGTAGTTTAATCGGTCAAAGCACCTCTCCGGCCTAAGGCTAACTTTAAGGGTTGGATACTCAATCGAGTGACATGCCAAAGCGTTTTGTACCATCGAATTGAAAGAGCCATTAAGAGCTTGAATATGTTTGTAGATTAGAAATTTATAAATTCCTATGAAGTTTTAGCCATCAATAGAAGTGGAGAAAAAAATAATTTGTCTTATTCAAAACTCAAAAGGGCATGGCCTCTTGTGTACAAGACGACCAAGCAAACAAAAACCAGCCGAGAAAAGAAAAAAGACAAAAATGAAAGAACTAAATGGTTCCAAAATTGGCTTCTAGCTTTGATGCCAAAGCTCAACTAGCTAGCATTTCCACTAAACTAAACTAATCAAAACTCATGATCATCTCATTGCCAAAGCTCCCAATCATCCTTTCAAACTTCCTCTCTAGCTCTGTAATTGCCTTGTAACGAAGAGCAGCTGATGACGATGATGGCAGGATGACTTGTTCACGTTGAGCATTGGCAATGCTCTTGAGCCTTTTTTCACTAATTCCAAATGCAGCTGCAAATTCTGGCCCCCTTAAGCTCTGCATCAATGAATTCTTACCTACCAAGAATTGTTGATGGTTCCTTCTAGCTGATGTAGTGAAGCCGAAGAACTCAAACGGGCCATCCATTGAAGCAATATGGCAGAAGGGGAAGTACCTTGGCACCCAGAAAACATCCCCTTCTCTTACTTTGGCATTCATGGCTAAAGTTCCATTTGGATACACAATTTGGACTCTGCCAGTCCCCCTTAACACAATTCCATACTCTATTGCTGTTGGATTAACATGAGGTGCCATCATGGATCCCTACATTACCCAAGAAACATAGATAAAATATGTAAGCAGGAAATAACATATACAATAAGTTATAGCACAACCATACTTTATCGCTGCATTACTAGCTCCTGTGGCTAGAAGTTCATACTTGGTATAAATACATATTTTAAGAATATATTTATATGTAAATATATAACTCAAATAGAAGATAATAAGTGCACTCGCATCTTCATCTTCAGTATGACCTGCCACTAATGCATTTCGCCAGCCATTTACAAGATTAAGGCTAAATAAGAACTAAAGAAAAGAAAAAAATCAGAATTTCCACAAGAAAAGTACGGGTTGGATGACTAATGAGCTAGAGTACTGAGAAGGATGATTACCGGGGATAGATTGACAAGATAAACGCCATTGCCAGATTGTTTTAGAGCAGAATAATCAGACTCATCCAGCTTCTTGCTCCATCCGTAGTTGTTCTTGAAATCAGCCTTCCTGTGGTAGAGATTATAGGTTGATGGAGCTTTATGATTCACTCTCTTGACAACATCTTCTCTGTTTAATAAATTAAACAAAAATTTCCTCAATGAACATGTTGATTCTTCCTCTTTGGGGCTAGCTTCTTCCTCAATATTCACAATCCTCTTCATGTGAGCAAGTTTCTTGCGGGGTTCTAGGTCCAAGAATTTGGACCAAATGTTCGTGTGGTGAGAACCTGATATATGCACGATTGGTCCAGAAGATTGCCTCGTCATGATCGTGCTTAATTCGGCTGTTGATACCTGTCATTTTTTACATAATATTGATTCAGTTCATAATTCACTGATAAATGTAGCAAAAATAGGTAAATTCCCTTGAATATACTTACATTAAGAGCAGTTGACAATGTTGTTTGATCGAATCCAGCAAGAATGGATGCAGGATAAATTCCACCACCAATGAAGAAAGACTGAAAAATATTATGGGTTACAAAATTGTGGGATAAGAAGTGTGTAGGACTATAAATGTAAGAGTAGCAACAGATAAAGACGTTTTTTTTTTTTTTTTTTTGAGAAAATGGCATATAAGGGCACCTGGAAAGAATGCCATCCCATGGATTCTGAGGTAATATCAATACTGCAAATTATGTGAAGTCTTTCGTTGTCAATTGTATTCTCCAAATAGAAAGCTGATCCAGCAGGAATTGTGTACACGTCTCCTGGCTTCAAACTCCTTTCTACTAATTCATCGCTGTAGATGTGTCCAACTCTTGCTTTCCCTTCAATACAGAAAATGAAAATATTGGCTTACGCTGACAGTTCAAAGAATTTTATAGTACTATATGTATATTTTAACCTGTTGTAGTTAACTTATACACGGACTTAAACTTATTTTTTAGGTTACTAATGTTACTTTTTATAAAGTATTACGTGTAGTTACCTTTAAAATGCAAGCCCACGGAAGTGAAGGCTAAAAAAAGGTTGAACGAGGTCATTAACTTTGAATCAAAATAAGGAAGGCAAGTAGTCCGACACTACTGCCTTTCCACATAGCAGGCCAACAGGCCGGGCATACGAGGACCGTGGAAGAAAAGTGTCGCACCACAGCCACTTCAATGACTCCTTTTATGAAACTATGATCTCCTTATGACATCACGATGGTTTACGCTTGGAAAAGTTGTAATATCATTGCCATACATTTTGACTTAACTTTTAACTATCCTTGTGAACTTTTAATATGCATATAGAAGTTAAAACTCTTAAAAAAATATAGTGAAAGAGAAGATGAAGCTTATTTTACCATGGTGAACAAAGAGAACAAGATTGGAATCAAGGTATTGAGGGATGAAGAGGCTATTAGGTTCCATGGAGATGAAACCAATATGCATTGGACTATGGAGAAATGAACCCCTTCTATAGCCACCTTTCACCAATCTCATTGATCCTGCATCAGTTTTAACCACTTCATGTAAATGTCTCAACAAGAACCATTTTTCTCCTTGAGTCTTTTGGTGTTCACTCTCTTCCTCTTCTCTTTCTCTTCTTCTCCCTTCATCTTTATCGGCACCAACAGAGGCCAGTAGTGCACAGATAAATACCAGCACTAAGAGTAGTAGTGTCCTTCTCTTTCCCATTTTCGACAAAAAAGGTAAGTTTTCTAAATTTTCTTTAATAAGTTTTGGTTCACAAGTGAATGAAGTGCATGGGTCTATAACAGTTTATATAGAGGGAATGGTGAGATTTGAGGGGATTTGTTGTCAGCTGTTCAAGATTTGTAGGATATTTTGGTATAATATAAACGTTGAGATCCTGAAAACTATAAGCGTGAACCAAAGAACAGTATTTTGCTGAAGTTTGTATGTAGGACCAAATGATGTTGCAAAATTGCAAGTTGATGACCACTTCTAAGGGCTACACTAGCGCATAAAGAAAGGATCATGTACAAAAGTTTCTAATAAACCTTTCAAGTATTATACTAGCAATATAACCTTTTCACTAGTACTTTGTACTTTCTATTCTATATATTCTCCAAAATAAGAGCAAGGACATTAATAAGTTTAATCATTTTTTATTCATTCTCAACTTCTCAATTGTAGCAAATAAATTGAAGTGGGTGAAATATTGCTTTTATATCATGTTATTATAAACTTCTAGAATTGAGTTTTATAGTTCTAACTTTAACATTTTTCTTTTCTTTAATATTAACTTTTTCAAGATTTTACTTTATACAGTATATTAGATTTTGTTATAATCTACAATTCAAGTATGTTACTTAGAAAAATGAGAAAAGGGAGAATTGAATTCTTTAAACGATATCTCTAGAAAGATTAAATAAATTGACGGTATTGGCTGCTATAATGTCAATTGAAAAGGAAATATTAAAAGAAATGAATCATAAAAGAATATTAACAATTTTTCATCCTAAAAGGTTAGAGAATCAGATGTGACGATAAAATATATATTTAAACATTTTTCAAAATAAAGAATATTAAGGCCTCTGAACACAGTTTGGCTTTAGGTCACCGATTTTGTCGAGCCACCTATGTTAGTACCCTCTTTCCCTGTTAGTACACCTCTTTTTAAAAATGTGGCAAATTTTGGTTAGTATGGAATAAAGCAAAAAGATTTTTGAAACATATGGTGATAAATGACTCATTATATTTGTGCAGTTATAAGACTTTTGACACGGGCAGGTTTAAACAATTTATGTACTACTAAAATTTATGCGCCTATAAAAATTCTCATTGAGTGTAAAATTATAAGTTTAAATTAAGTTTTTGACTTTAGATAGGATATTCAAATTCTTCACAACTTTAGATTTTCTGTTTCGGCCAGCTCACAGGAAGGAGAATAATCTTTAACACACACCTCATAAATAACTACATGTAAAGTGAATTTTGATGTGGCAGCCTCAAAAGTAGCTTGATGCAGCCAAGCTTATGGCACTGCGCATTCTCCAGGTAACAAAACACACTTCTTAACGTGCCAAGAAATTGCATGAAACGGGTCCAGAGTTGGCTCTACCTTTATATAAGCAAATGGTTTACTCACCTATCATACAAACCACAAAAACATTTCTTCATATCCATTCAAGGAGATAAAACATATAATATCTCAAATATCAATATTTCTATAGTCCAATTAAGAAGTGATATATAAAATGTCTAGCATTATTTTCAAGATTGTTGAGTACCTGAAGAGAAGGTCATGTGTAGATGGAGATGACGATGGGGATGATGGGTATGATTATGCTCCGGCAGCAGCACGCTTAGAAGGAGGTGGTGGCGACGATAATGGAGACTATGACTACGCTCCTGCTGCATAAATTCATTCACTACAAGAAAACATGCAGTTAGCTAGAGATTTTAGCTACATTTAACAAGTTAGTTTTACTTAGCAGGACCAGTTTTGTTTAATAGAACTGTTTCTTTGTATACATGTGTCTGCTCTTTAGTCAGTTCTATGGATACAATGATGATAAACAAGTGTAACTGCTAAGCAAACGAAGCCAAAACCATTCATCTGCTGAGCACTTGTACCCTATATATGTGTATCTGATGCAGACAAAAAGAATTTTCATGTCTACTCTAGTGAGACATCAATGTCCTCTTGATCGTCCATTTTTTTTTTAATGTCCTCTTGATCTTGAGTCCACAAATCTCTGAGTAAAATATTTCCTATATGCTTGACTAATGAGACGTTGGTAGAATACTAGAACATTTGTTTGATTTACTTGAAAAGAAACAAATTCCAGGATAAAGATTCACATTAACTAAACTACTGCACGAGATCACTGCAGTGCAACATTTCTTATATGGTGATAATCGTGCAAATGTAATTCTTCATAATTGAAACTTCATTTGGTTATTGAGAACTGAATCTACAACACTTAAACTCTCAAGATATCACATCCTTCAATTAATCTCAATTATCACGTCACAAAGATCAAATAAACTTCTATATCTCCACATGCCACTATCTCAATATGTTTGATTGATAAGTATTTATGTTTTCTCCTACTTTTATTTTAGGTTGTACAACTAATTTTCCTTGGATTGTAGTTTAATCGGTCAAAGCACCTCTCCGGCCTAAGGCTAACTTTAAGGGTTGGATACTCAATCGAGTGACATGCCAAAGCGTTTTGTACCATCGAATTGAAAGAGCCATTAAGAGCTTGAATATGTTTGTAGATTAGAAATTTATAAATTCCTATGAAGTTTTAGCCATCAATAGAAGTGGAGAAAAAAATAATTTGTCTTATTCAAAACTCAAAAGGGCATGGCCTCTTGTGTACAAGACGACCAAGCAAACAAAAACCAGCCGAGAAAAGAAAAAAGACAAAAATGAAAGAACTAAATGGTTCCAAAATTGGCTTCTAGCTTTGATGCCAAAGCTCAACTAGCTAGCATTTCCACTAAACTAAACTAATCAAAACTCATGATCATCTCATTGCCAAAGCTCCCAATCATC
This sequence comes from Petunia axillaris subsp. axillaris, assembly GCA_029990575.1. Taxonomy (NCBI): domain Eukaryota; kingdom Viridiplantae; phylum Streptophyta; class Magnoliopsida; order Solanales; family Solanaceae; genus Petunia; species Petunia axillaris. The sequence goes on from JARKNS010000003.1 coordinate 164,627,321, forward strand.
CTTTCAAACTTCCTCTCTAGCTCTGTAATTGCCTTGTCACGAGGAGCAGCTGATGACGATGATGGCAGGATGACTTGTTCACGTTGAGCATTGGCAATGCTCTTGAGCCTTTTTTCACTAATTCCAAATGCAGCTGCAAATTCTGGCCCCCTTAAGCTCTGCATCAATGAATTCTTACCTACCAAGAATTGTTGATGGTTCCTTCTAGCTGATGTAGTGAAGCCGAAGAACTCAAACGGGCCATCCATTGAAGCAATATGGCAGAAGGGGAAGTACCTTGGCACCCAAAAAACATCCCCTTCTCTTACTTTGGCATTCATGGCTAAAGTTCCATTTGGATACACAATTTGGACTCTGCCAGTCCCCCTTAACACAATTCCATACTCTATTGCTGTTGGATTAACATGAGGTGCCATCATGGATCCCTACATTACCCAAGAAACATAGATAAAATATGTAAGCAGGAAATAACATATACAATAAGTTATAGCACTACCATAATTTATCGCTGCATTACTAGCTCCTGTGGCTAGAAGTTCATACTTGGTATAAATACATATTTTAAGAATATATTTATATGTAAATATATAACTCAAATAGAAGATAATAGGTGCACTCGCATCTTCATCTTCAGTATGACCTGCCACTAATGCATTTCGCCAGCCATTTACAAGATTAAGGCTAAATAAGAACTAAAGAAAAGAAAAAAATCAGAATTTCCACAAGAAAAGTACGGGTTGGATGACTAATGAGCTAGAGTACTGAGAAGGATGATTACCGGGGATAGATTGACAAGATAAACGCCATTGCCAGATTGTTTTAGAGCAGAATAATCAGACTCATCCAGCTTCTTGCTCCATCCGTAGTTGTTCTTGAAATCAGCCTTCCTGTGGTAGAGATTATAGGTTGATGGAGCTTTATGATTCACTCTCTTGACAACATCTTCTCTGTTTAATAAATTAAACAAAAATTTCCTCAATGAACATGTTGATTCTTCCTCTTTGGGGCTAGCTTCTTCCTCAATATTCACAATCCTCTTCATGTGAGCAAGTTTCTTGCGGGGTTCTAGGTCCAAGAATTTGGACCAAATGTTCGTGTGGTGAGAACCTGATATATGCACGATTGGTCCAGAAGATTGCCTCGTCATGATCGTGCTTAATTCGGCTGTTGATACCTGTCATTTTTTACATAATATTGATTCAGTTCATAATTCACTGATAAATGTAGCAAAAATAGGTAAATTCCCTTGAATATACTTACATTAAGAGCAGTTGACAATGTTGTTTGATCGAATCCAGCAAGAATGGATGCAGGATAAATTCCACCACCAATGAAGAAAGACTGCAAAATATTATGGGTTACAAAATTGTGGGATAAGAAGTGTGTAGGACTATAAATGTAAGAGTAGCAAAAGATAAAGACGTTTTTTTTTTTTTTTTGAGAAAATGGCATATAAGGGCACCTGGAAAGAATGCCATCCTATGGATTCTGAGGTAATATCAATACTGCAAATTATGTGAAGTCTTTCGTTGTCAATTGTATTCTCCAAATAGAAAGCTGATCCAGCAGGAATTGTGTACACGTCTCCTGGCTTCAAACTCCTTTCTACTAATTCATCGCTGTAGATGTGTCCAACTCTTGCTTTCCCTTCAATACAGAAAATGAAAATATTGGCTTACGCTGACAGTTCAAAGAATTTTATAGTACTATATGTATATTTTAACCTGTTGTAGTTAACTTATACACGGACTTCAACTTATTTTTTAGGTTACTAATGTTACTTTTTATAAAGTATTACGTGTAGTTACCTTTAAAATGCAAGCCCACGGAAGTGAAGGCTAAAAAAAGGTTGAACGAGGTCATTAACTTTGAATCAAAATAAGGAAGGCAAGTAGTCCGACACCACTTTTTCTCCTTGAGTCTTTTGTTGTTCACTCTCTTCCTCTTCTCTTTCTCTTCTTCTCCCTTCATCTTTATCGGCACCAACAGAGCCCAGTAGTGCACAGATAAATACCAGCACTAAGAGTAGTAGTGTCCTTCTCTTTCCCATTTTCGACAAAAAAGGTAAGTTTTCTAAATTTTCTTTAATAAGTTTTGGTTCACAAGTGAATGAAGTGCATGGGTCTATAATAGTTTATATAGAGGGAATGGTGAGATTTGAGGGGATTTGTTGTCAGCTGTTCAACATTTGTAGGATATTTTGGTATAATATAAACGTTGAGATCCTGAAAAATATAAGCGTGAACCAAAGAACAGTATTTTGCTGAAGTTTGTATGTAGGACCAAATGATGTTGCAAAATTGCAAGTTGATGATTACTTCTAAGGGCTACACTAGCGCATAAAGAAAGGATCATGTACAAAAGTTTCTAATAAACCTTTCAAGTATTATACTAGCAATATAACCTTTTCACTAGTACTTTGTACTTTCTATTCTATATATTCTCCAAAATAAGAGCAAGGACATTAATAAGTTTAATCATTTTTTATTCATTCTCAACTTCTCAATTATAGCAAATAAATTGAAGTGGGTGAAATATTGCTTTTATATCATGTTATTATCAACTTCTAGAATTGAGTTTTATAGTTCTAACTTTAACATTTTTCTTTTATTTAATATTAATTTTTTCAAGATTTTATTTTATACAGTATATTAGATTTTGTTTTTTTTTTTGGTAAATTAATTTTATTACCAAGCAAGACTTTACATTGTTTCTATTCTCTAAAACTGGACATGCAGCCCCAGTTTTAGAACCTCAGTTCCTCACTACTCGTGTCTTCCTTCCTAGCTACCTTACCAGCTATTACATTGCTTTCAAGGATAAAAATTCATACGACAAAGAGCTCTAGCTATCTTGCTATTACCTTGACCTCTAGCATGTATGTTCCTAATAATCAGCCGAACCAGCATCTCACTCTCTCTTTTTGCTCCTTGGAAGACCCTTTGATTCCTTTCTTGCCATATGTAGTAGGTACTTGCAGCCAAAGCCATTCGATATATTTCTGCACTTCCAGTTTTTCCTTTTGCCCACCTTTCAGCCCACTGTTGTTCCTCTTGCCATCCCATGCTTTGCCTCTGAATATTCTGCCATTGCAGCATCTTTCTCCATACTTCCTTTGAGTACACACACTTAAAGAACAGGTGCTCCCTTGTTTCCTTCTCAGCTTCACACAGTGGGCACTGTTCATTGTCAGCTATCCCCCATTTTACTAGCCTGTCTCTCGTATATAACCTTCTATGTGCTACCATTACTAGGTTGAAAGTCCATTTCGGGCAGCCTTTATTGTTACAGCTCAGCTTCCTCCAACTCACTTTGTTATAACTACCTCTTAGTTTTTGATACAGTGCTCTGATAGAAAAAGATCCTGCCTGCATTATGTCTGCATAGCTATAACCTGCTTCTTCAAAACATTTAGCAGATTTCATAATCTTCCTTATAACCCATGAAGCTTGTTTAGGATAGCTATTCCAGATGTCTCTCCCTTTTATATAGTAGCAATGCACCCATTGTATCCATAATCTGTCCTTCTTTTTGCAAAGATTCCAGAACTGTTTACATATAGCAGCTTTGTTCCATGTCTGTATGTCAGTAATGTTGAAGCCTCCTGCTATTTTTGGCCAGCACATCTGTTCCCAAGCTAATAAGGCTTTCCTACTCTCCTCCATTCCTCCTGTCCACAAGAACTTCCTACATATTGTTTCAATCTGCTGCAGTATCCTTTTAGGCAATATAAACACCTGTGCCCAGAAAGTTTGAATAGCCAGCAACACACTCTTTATCAGCTGAAGTCTACCTGCATATGACAGAAACTTAGTTGTCCAATGTGCTATTTTACTGAGCATTTTATCAATGAGTACTTGGCACTGAGGATTCTCTTGGTACTCAGAGGTACTCCTAAATATCTCACAGGTAGTTCACCCTGTGGAATGCCTATCATTTGAGTAATCTGCTACACTTCTTCATTAGTTAATCCTCCTGCATAGAATAAGCTTTTTTGTTTGTTTAGCTTTAATCCTGAAGCTCTTGAGAAGTGTTGAAAACAACTGACAGTTTTAAAGACTGGGCTGGTGTAGTTCAGAAAAGATTAAGTCTTGAACTCATCAGTATTAGATCTGATCATGGAACTGAGTTTGAAAATTCAAAATTCTCTGAGTATTGTGCAAGGAACAGCATAGATCACAACTTCTCCGCACCAAGAACTCCCCAACAAAACGGGGTGGTCGAGAGGAAGAACAGGTCGTTGGAGGATATGGCTAGAACTATGTTGCTGTCAAGTGGGCTAGCAAGAAACTTTTGGGCTGAAGCTATAAACACTACATGTTACTTGCTGAACAGGTGTTCCATCAGAGCAATTCTTGACAAAACTCCATATGAGCTACTCAGAGGTAGAAAACCAAATATTGCTCACCTAAGGCCTTTTGGTTGTAAATGTTTTGTTCACAACAATGGCAAGCAACCCTTGGGAAAGTTTGATGCTAGGAGTAATGAGGCAATATTTTTGGGATATTCTACTCAAAGTAAGGCATACAAGGTGCTTAACAGAAGAACACAAACCGTAGAAGAAAGTATGCATGTCATATTTGATGAATCAGATAAGGCAATGGGGGAAACTGAAGCAGACGATCAAGAGATTGGCTTAAGGAGGGAAGACAGTGTAGATGAGCTGGAAGACTCAGAAGAGAAAGAAACATCAGAAGAGAATCCAAGCACATTAGAACAAGGAGTCAACTTGACAGGGGGAACTTCTGATGAAGCAGATGATCTAGCAAGTCAGAAGGAACCTCTCCAAGAAAATGCTGCAGGTCCTTCAAGTCAGACTCAACTCAAGCCATGGAAACATTAAAGCTCCCATCCCTTGGAGAATGTTCTATCTGAACTGGATATAGGAATCATGACCAGGTCAGCCCTGAAGAACTTCTGTGCATTCTTTGCTTTCCTTTCATCTCTGGAACCAAAGAATGTAAAGGAAGTTCTAGAAGATCCAGATTGGATTCTAGCTATGCAGGAGGAACTTTATCAATTTGAAAGAAGCAGGGTGTGGCACCTAGTTCCTAAGCCAAAGGACAGATCCATAATTGGAACAAAATGGGTATTCAGGAACAAGTTGGATGAACATGGTATAGTGACAAGAAACAAGGCAAGGTTGGTTGTACAAGGTTACAGCCAGGAAGAAGGAATAGACTATGATGAAACCTTTGCACCAGTTGCAAGAATGGAGGCTATCAGAATGTTAATTGCCTTTGCTACATACATGGAGTTCACGCTTTATCAGATAGATGTAAAGAGTGCCTTCCTAAATGGCTACCTGAATGAGGAAGTTTATGTGATGCAGCCTCCAGGCTTTGTGAACAATGAATTTCCTGATCATGTTTACAAACTGGACAAGGCCTTATATGGATTGAAGCAAGCTCCTAGAGCCTGGTATGAAAGACTCTCAGGATTCCTGATGAAGAATGGTTTTTCGAGGGGTAAAATCGACAACACGCTATTTCTCAAGAAGAAAGGAAAAGATCTGCGGGTGGTTCAAGTGTATGTCGATGATATCATCTTTGGAGCAACTGATGAGGAGCTGAGCAAAGGTTTTGCCGACCTGATGGGAAGTGAGTTTGAAATGAGCATGATGGGTGAATTGAACTTTTTCCTTGGGTTGCAGATAAAGCAGATGCCGGAAGGAACTATGATTCACCAGCAAAAATATGTCAAGGAACTACTGAAGAAATTTGATATGGAGGGAGCAAAGGAAATGACGACTCCCATTGCCCCTGGAACCAAGTTAGATATGGATGAACTAGGTCCTTCAACAAATGAGACAAAATATAGAGGGATCATTGGCTCACTTCTTTATCTCACAGCTAGTCGACCTGACATAGTATACAGTGTAGGACTGTGTGCCAGATTTCAGTCTAAGCCAAAGGAGTCACACTTGACAGCTGTGAAGAGGATCCTAAGATATTTGAAAGGAACTCAGGACCTTTGTCTGTGGCACCCAAGAGGAGGAACTTTTGAACTAATTGGTTTTGCTGATGCAGACTATGCAGGTCATTTGGTGGACAGGTTAAGCACTTCAGGAATGGCAGTTTTTCTAGGTCCTTGCTTGGTTTTGTGGGCTACAAAGAAGCAAAACTCAGTTGCCTTATCAACTGTTGAAGCTGAGTATGTGGCAGCTGCTTCATGCTGTTCACAATTGCTGTGGATCAAGCAACAACTGGAGGACTTTGGTATCAAGTGTGGGGCAGTGCCAATTTTCTGTGACAATACTAGTGCAGTGAATATTGCCAAGAACCCAGTCCAACATAAAAGAACCAAGCACATTGATATTAGACACCATTTCCTGAGAGATAATGTGGAAAAGGATCTGATTACTATGAATTCATGCAGGACTGAAGATCAAATTGCTGACATATTTACCAAAGCATTGAACAAGGTACAGTTCGAGAGGAACAGGTTGGAGTTAGGGATGACCAAAATACACGGATGACCCAGCAGGTAATCCCCTTGTGATTGGCTAGATAAGTATTCAATGTGTTTGCTTAAAACTTGTCATTACTGTCTAGTCTAACCTCGTACTTGAGTAAGTACACTCGTTCAGTTTTTGAGCACCAGGTATGAATAATGTGTTCCCATGAAGAACCTACTATGTACTGAGAAGGAACCAACAAAAAGCATGAGGAATCATGTCCAGGTACATTCACGCTACTCTGCATGATATAAGTCATGACTGAAATTAAAATTGTCAATCATATGTGTGTCATGGGAGATCATCCATGTTCTTATAACCGCCCTAAATTATAGGAGCACATTCCTTTTTTGGGTAGAATTCTATTTGAATTGCTTGGACCCCACTACTTAAAAAGGGTAGATTGAATGAGTCCGTAACCGTCAAATCTCTTAACATTCCCGGTTCTCAAAAAGTTCAAAAAGCTGCTTTTCTACTCTTTTCATCATTATTACTTTGTCTTCCCTAGACGTTGTCAAATCTCAAAACCCTTCCTTTCTGTAAACCCACCCATAATCACCATTCATTCAACCACATTTTCTCTATTGCACCAAAATCCTCTCTCGAGCCCTAAAAACAGAAATTTTCCTAGAAATCTCAGAAATCACTCATAAATTCCTCAAAATGTCTGAAAGACCACCTCCATCCACTCTTGCCCAAAGAATCGCGAGGGCTCGCATAAAATTTCTGCAAAAAGGGGACAAGAAACTGGTGAAGAAGATGAGGTCAAGACCAGTTCTCACTACATCCACTGCACAAAGTTTATCACAATTGCCGCATGAGGTAATCCCTGATCCTATTTCATCTACGACTGTCGGTTCAGTCAATATAGACAGCCCTGGAATTGTAGAAACTGAAACCCTAGTTACAGAACTAGACAAGATAATAGCGGATGAGCAAAATGACAGAATAGATAGGGGGAACTCATGTGAGACAGAATAAGATAGAGAAAAGAATGAACTTAGAGAAGATTTGCAGGTGCCTGGGGTTGGTGAGTCTGGTGAAAAGTTGAATTTTGCAGAAAGAATAGAAGAACAACTTAGGGAACATGACTGTGAGGAAGCCCTTAGAGAAAGTGAAGTGAATGTTGGTAGGTTTGAGAGTAATGAAAAAGAATCTGTGCCATTAAGTCCAGTAGTTGGAGGACTTGGTCTTGCTGAAGCCTTAGAGAATTTGGTTCAAGAGCCTGTTGCTTGTCCAAATTCCACTGGGGCTGATGATGCAGATTTTAGTTGGACAGATTCTGAGGAGGAAGGGAATAAGGAAGTTGTTTTAGAAAAGGAAGAGATAGCCAAGAAAGTTGAAGAACCAAAAAGAAAGAGGGAGTTTGGAGCAGAGGATGAGAAAGTGGCTGGTGAGGAAGAAGAAGAGGAAGTGGTGTTTGTGAAAGAGAACATAGTGGAGCCTGAGAAAAGGAGATTAGTGTAAGGGGGAAAGCCAGTGCTGAAGACTAGGCTGGTTGATGAAACTAGTGAAGAAAATGATGACAAAGTTGTGAATGAACTTGTTGCCAGGAGGGTTGGCACCAGGTCTGCATTGAAGCAGCAACTTGAGAAACTTGGTAGATTGGAGAAAACAGTGACAAATGTGAGGGATAGAGAGGAAAAGAAGAAAGAAGAAGAAGCAAAGGAAGCTGGTGAAGCACAGGAGGAGAGTGAGACTGGCAGTTATGTAGAGCCAAGTGATTCTGATACTGATAGTGAGGTAGAGACTAGGAGAAAAAGAAAAGGAAATGAAGAAGAGGTTGACATGGAAGCCTTTTTCTCAAAGCATCAGGTGTTGCCTGGCAGCATCCTGCATGATGAAAAGGAATTCCACATGAAGTCATTGTTGAGGATGATTGGGGATCAGGGTTGGCTTGGGTTGTTTGCCAACAAAGACAGAAAATTGTTTGTTAATGAAGTCAGAGAGTTCTACACCAACTGCAGAGTGGCAGCTAGGAGAGTGTTCACCACAGTGAGGGGAGTCGAGATAGAGTTTGGGAGACCTGAGCTTGGAGTGATCCTGGATATACCTGCTGAAGATTATTGCAGGTATGTGAAACTGAAGTGGCCAAAGAGAACAGATGGAGTCACTCCTCTGGATGTTGTTAGGAAATTCTCAGGGAAACCCAAGCTGAGGAAAGAGAGAAAGGTAGACAAAAAGGAGATGGAACCTGCACACCAGTTGCTGTTTGAGTTTGTGCATAGGTTTCTTCTGCCTAGAGGAGAGAGGAACTGTGAAACTAGTGCTTTGGACCTGACATACATGGACTTGCTGGACAGAGGGGTAAAGATCAATTTGCCTGGGCTGATAATTAGACATATTAAAAGGATTGCTGACACAGACCAGAAACCACATTCCCTTGTGCATTCCTACATTCTACAACAGGTACTTGAGTATTTTGGGGTTCCTTTAGAAGCTGGGAAGAAGCCAACCATTCATCAGATGTTTGGGCATAATGTGCTTAAAAATTGTGACTTCTTCAAAGAAAGCAGAGCTTCTAAGAGACCAATGCAGGTAAAGCAAGAGCAAGCAGAGGACAGTGAGGAATATGGACCTGAAGAGGCCATTGATGTTGTGAAGGAGCTGGAGACACTTGTCCTTGAGGTTAATACAGAAAATGCAGAGCTCCACAGACAGCTGAAGTTGAAGGATCAAGAAATTGATCGTTTGAAGATAGACTGCCACAAGTATGAGGCCGAGTTAGTGATGGAGAGGGCCAAAAATACGAAGCAACTTGAGGCGCTTGTCAAACACTTCAACCTTCAGCTTTGATTCTTCCAGTCCTGTCCTCCTCCTTCTACCTGTTGTCTACCCCTTCCTATTTTCTCCTGGTTGCATGTTATGGTTGTTTAAGACAATTTAAATTTTCAGTTGTGTACTTATTAACAGGGTTGTGCTGATGTCACAATCTGGATGTTGATTTTAATTTTTCTTATGCTTGTGACTGGTTTTTGCTTAAGTAATTGGTTCCTGTTTAGGACCTTATTTCTGCATATGTGTGCTCTTATTACTGACGTGTTGCCTTGTGCTTTAGACTGGATTAAATTGACAGGTTCCTGCAGGTCTTTGAATCTTTTCGATGATGCCAAAAGGGGGAAGAAGGAAATGTTGGGGTGTTTGTGACCTAACTCATCTATTTCATTTTTCTTGAACTTGTTATTTTTTGTTTTTTGTTTTTGGTCTATGTCTACTCAGGTTCTTCGGCAACATTTGTTTGTCATCATCAAAAAAGGGGAATTTGTTGAGAGCTGGTTTTGAAGTATGACAAACGGGAAGGACTCAGAGGTTCCCACAAAGAACCTAGTCCTTAGGATAAAGGGCACGCTTGATCGAAAAGATTACGGGTTGCAAATCCCTGTGGAACTAGGAGTAGTGGCGCGTAAATGTATATGCATCCTAGTCAGACTAAAAGAGGCGGTGCCCAGGCTGTGTCTTCGAAGTGTGAAAAGGAGTTTGACTTCAACAAGGAAAAGAGTTACTACGAATCCTGACTTGCCATAATTAAGAGGATTCCTTGTAGAACTCAACTAGGGTTTCAAGACCCGTATAAATGCAAGTAGTAGGGACAGCCGTAAGACAGTTATTCACAAACAGAGAGTTGAGAGCATACAAAGGCAATCTAAGATCTTTCTACGTGAGTAAACTGGAGAAGACAACGGAGTGCATGCAGTGTATTGAGTCTAGATTTTCTGTCTAGGTTCATCGAGTTGTAAGTTGTCATCGTGTTGAGCTTTCATTGTTTTACCTATTTGCTTATTATAGAAGCATATGTATTAGGTGAATTCTTGTGTAATTACTAGAAGAGCTAGAGTGTAGCTTTGAATAGTGATTAGGGTCTAGAGTGTAGCCCCTTGGTTACAGAGTTTGTAATCAGAAACGTTGCTCTTGTGTTAGTGGATTCAGTTCTAAAATCCCAGAGTGTGGGTCGTGGTTTTTCTCCCTTGAGCAAGGAGTTTTCCACGTAAAATCCCGGTGTTCTTTGTGTGTGTGGCATTGTGAGTTGTAGTGTTCAAGGCAGCGTAAAAGATAACTCAAGAACTAGGTTCTACGATAGAAGAACAAGGTTCTCGTGACAAAAATCGGTAGACACTATTCAACCCCCCCCCCCCTTCTAGTGTCTTAGGGAGGTGCATAGAGTATAACAAGAGGCAATGGTGAGATTTGAGGGGATTTGTTGTCAGCTGTTCAAGATTTGTAGGATATTTTGGTATAATATAAACGTTGAGATCCTGAAAAATATAAGCGTGAACCAAAGAACAGTATTTAGCTGAAGTTTGTATGTAGGACCAAATGATGTTGCAAAATTGCAAGTTGATGACCACTTCTAAGGGCTACACTAGCGCATAAAGAAAGGATCATGTACAAAAGTTTCTAATAAACCTTTCAAGTATTATACTAGCAATATAACCTTTTCACTAGTACTTTGTACTTTCTATTCTATATATTCTCCAAAATAAGAGCAAGGACATTAATAAGTTTAATCATTTTTTATTCATTCTCAACTTCTCAATTGTAGCAAATAAATTGAAGTGGGTGAAATATTGCTTTTATATCATGTTATTATCAACTTCTAGAATTGAGTTTTATAGTTCTAACTTTAACATTTTTCTTTTATTTAATATTAATTTTTTCAAGATTTTACTTTATACAGTATATTAGATTTTGTTTTTTTTTTTTTGGTAAATTAATTTTATTACCAAGCAAGACTTTACATTGTTTCCATTCTCTAAAACTGGACATGCAGCCCCAGTTTTAGAACCTCAGTTCCTCACTACTCGTGTCTTCCTTCCTAGCTACCTTACCAGCTATTACATTGCTTTCAAGGATAAAAATTCATACGACAAAGAGCTCTAGCTATCTTGCTATTACCTTGACCTCTAGCATGTATGTTCCTAATAATTAGCCGAACCAGCATCTCACTCTCTCTTTTTGCTCCTTGGAAGACCCTTTGATTCCTTTCTTGCCATATGTAGTAGGTACTTGCAGCCAAAGCCATTCGATATATTTCTGCACTTCCAGTTTTTCCTTTTGCCCACCTTTCAGCCCACTGTTGTTCCTCTTGCCATCCCATGCTTTGCCTCTGAATATTCTGCCATTGCAGCATCTCTCTCCATACTTCCTTTGAGTACACACACTTAAAGAACAGGTGCTCCCTTGTTTCCTTCTCAGCTTCACACAGTGGGCACTGTTCATTGTCAGCTATCCCCCATTTTACTAGCCTGTCTCTTGTATATAACCTTCTATGTGCTACCATTACTAGGTTGAAAGTCCATTTCGGGCAGCCTTTATTGTTACAGCTCAGCTTCCTCCAACTCACTTTGTTATAACTATCTCTTAGTTTTTGATACAGTGCTCTGATAGAAAAAGATCCTGCCTGCATTATGTCTGCATAGCTATAACCTGCTTCTTCAAAACATTTAGCAGATTTCATAATCTTCCTTATAACCCATGAAGCTTGTTTAGGATAGCTATTCCAGATGTCTCTCCCTTTTATATAGTAGCAATGCACCCATTGTATCCATAATTTGTCCTTCTTTTTGCAAAGATTCCAGAACTGTTTACATATAGCAGCTTTGTTCCATGTCTGTATGTCAGTAATGTTGAAGCCTCCTGCTGTTTTTGGCCAGCACATCTGTTCCCAAGCTAATAAGGCTTTCCTACTCTCCTCCATTCCTCCTGTCCACAAGAACTTCCTACATATTGTTTCAATCTGCTGCAGTATCCTTTTAGGCAATATAAACACCTGTGCCCAGAAAGTTTGAATAGCCAGCAACACACTCTTTATCAGCTGAAGTCTACCTGCATATGACAGAAACTTAGTTGTCCAATGTGCTATTTTACTGAGCATTTTATCAATGAGTACTTGGCACTGAGGATTCTCTTGGTACTCAGAGGTACTCCTAAATATCTCACAGGTAGTTCACCCTGTGGAATGCCTATCATTTGAGTAATCTGCTACACTTCTTCATTAGTTAATCCTCCTGCATAGAATAGGCTTTTTTGTTTGTTTAGCTTTAATCCTGAAGCTCTTGAGAAGTGTTGAAAACACTCATATAGTAGGGTAACTGAGGTAACATCTCCTCTGCAAAATAGCATAAGGTCATCTGCAAATCCCAGCTGTATAATCTCCAGTTTATCACATCTAGGATGGTGATTAAAATCTGGATTCCTATTCAAAGCTCTAAAACATCTTGTCAAGTACTCCATTGCTATTACAAACAAGAAAGGGGATAGGGGATCCCCTTGTCTGAGGCTTTTTTTAGCTTCAAATGGTTCTGTTGGAATGCTATTTATCACAATAGTATAGGACACACTTCTTACACACTCCATTATCCAGTTAATGAACTTCCTTGGAAAGGCTAAACCTTCTAGTACTTGCTGCGGAAAATCCCATTCAATAGAGTCATATGCTTTTTGCATATCCAGCTTAAGCATACATCTTGGTGACAATCCTTTCCTCTCATATCCTTTTACCAACTCATGAGTTAGGATAATGTTGTCAAAAATGACTCTTCCAGGCACAAATGCTGACTGACACTTATCCACTATGCACTCCATTACAGGTTGTAGTCTTCTTGTCATGATCTTGGATATGATTTCATACAGTGTTGTACAGCATGATATGGGTCTATATTCTTTCACAGTGGTAGGATGCTTGATCTTTGGTACTAGTGTGACTGAAGTGCAATTGACTGCTTTATGCAGCTCACTTGTTTCAGAAAACTTCCTCACAGCTTCTGATACATCTTCTCCTATTATAGGCCATGCTCTTTTGAAGAAATAAGAGTTTAGACCATCACATCCTGGAGCTTTGAGATCATTCAAGCATTTTAGTGCTTGCTCTATTTCCACTTGTGTTACAGGCTGAATCAACTCCTCTTGCTGACTTCTAGTGAGTCTAGGGCCATCCTGAATCACTTCTGGTTCTATAGCTGGAATGGCTCTGCTTGCTTCCCCTAGTAGCTGCTTATAGTATCCAGTTATCTCCTTTGCAATGCCATCTTCACTAGTAATAGCCATTCCTGTTTCCTCCACCAAGGTATGGATATGATTCTGATTGTACCTGTGCTTCATGTTAGCAAAAAAATAAGCATTGTTAGAATCTCCTTCTTTTAACCACTGTATTCTGGACTTTTGCTTATATATGCTCTCTTCTATTGTCCCCCATTTCTCCAGCTTCTCTTTCAGTGCTCTCTCCTCCTCTACTAGGCTTTGTGCTACAGGGCATTGCTCCATTTTTTCCTGCACCTCCTTCAGTTCATTCCTAGTCTGCTTGATTTTCTCTCCCACTCCTTTGTATTGTTCAAGATGCAGCTTTTTGACCTCTTTTTTGAGTAATTTCAGTTTTACCCTTACTTGCTTCATAACATTTCCTTCCACATTCCTGCTCCAGTTGTGTTCAATCATTTCCATGAACTGAGGATGTTCAGCTAGACAGTTAAAAAACTTAAAAGGAGCTGCTTTCCTCCTTCTTGGCCTTGGCAATGTGATGCAGATTGGAGAATGATCAGAGAAGTTTGGTTCCATAACTGTAGCTTATGTCATCTCCATGCTTGTCATCCAGTCAGCATTTACTAGAATTCTATCAATCCTGCTGTATGTATGAGAATTAGTCCATGTGTATGCTCTTCCAGCTGTCTGCACTTCAACCATAGCTGTATCTTCTAGGAATTCTCTGAAGTCTCTCACCTCATTATCTTGCACTGTTGTGCCAACAGGTCTATCTTCAGCTTGATAATATGGCATTGAAATCTCCCTTGACGATCCATGGCCCTTGTTGCATGCTCTCCAGTTGCCTCAACTTAGCCCACAGTGGTCTTCTATCTTGAATAGTATGCAATCCATATACAGCTGTATACTGAAATCTCAGAGCCACAGCTGGGATATGAACCTGACCATGAATGCACTGTGTGGTCATCTCTAATGCTTGAAACTGTACAACTCTTGGATCCCATACTATCCATATCCTCCCCCTCTCCTGCCTATTAGAATTAGTACACCATTCCCACTGAGGAGCAAACTTTTTAATGATTCCTCCTTCTGCTTCTTTTTTGACTCTATGTTCTATTATAGCTAATAATACTATTTTATTCTCCTTTATTACTTCTTTTAACTCCTTTTGCTTGTAAACCTTATTCACCCCCCTAACATTCCAAGCTACTATATTCATAGCAATTTGATGTTTTCCCTACTTCCCTTTCCTCCTCCTTCTCCTTCATGCCCCTTGTATATCTGAACCTGTCTAGCCCCCTCAGATTGCTTAGTACAAGCTGCACTGAGTATTTGAAATCCATTCTCAGATACAGCCACTGCATTATCAGTCATGTGCCCTTTGGCAGTCTTCCTATTAGCTTTAGTCTTAGCACTCATCCAGCCTTGACTTTCTTTGTCTATCTCTGCATCTACCTTCCCCTGCTGGGCTTGTACTGCCTCATTGCTCATATTCCTCTTTTCCAATACTACTTTGTTGTGGTTCTCTCCTCTATGAGGAACCCACAGTTGCTTCACTACATTGTTCCTTGCTGGCTTTTGAACCCTCTCCACTGCTGGAACAGGCTGATTTTTTATCACCCTTCCTTTCTCATTGGCCTTTTCATTACATTTATGACCAACCTGCAGGCACTCCTCACAATATATTGGCTCCCAATCATATTCCACTTTCTGTACAAAGCTCCTTCCATAAGGATCCAGTAGTGTTACCTCTCTTGTAAGGGGCTTAGTAATATCCACTTCTATGAGCAGCCTAGCATAAGATATTCTAGCTACTTGAGTTGTGCATTCATCAGCATAGAGTGGATTACCCAGTGCACTTCCAATTCTACTTAAGGATTTCCTCCCCCAGCAGTTCAATGGCAGGTTAGGTAACTTCACCCATAAAGGGATAGTATTCAGAATCTCATCATGCAAGTTGAAATCTGGTGTCCAAGGCTTCATAACCACTGGTCTATTGCTAATATTTTGAGGTCCTGAGTATAACACATGGTCTCTTTCCTCCTCATTACTAAACCTCACCACAAAATAATCATCATTATGATAAAGAATTTGAGGTTTACCTTCCAGCTTCCATTGAGACATAAGAAATCTTTCCACTGCTCCAATGGAAGGTGACATTCCAATGGAATTGTAGTGTAGATTTTGTTACACACTACAATTCAAGTATGTTACTTAGAAATTTTAGAAAAATGAGAAAAGGGAGAATTGAATTCTTTAAACGATATCTCTAGAAAAATTAAATAAATTGACGGTATTGGCTGCTATAATGTCAATTGAAGAGGAAATATTAAAAGAAATTGAAACAACCTCGGTCAGTCGTTTCGGAAGTTAGGACTCCGATTGGTGTGCCGATAATTTTAAAATATTCATAAGGTCCATTAGGACCTGTCTGTAAAATTTGAGCTAAATCAGACCTCATTTAGTAGGCATCGGAGGAAGGTTTCAGTTTTTATTGTCAATAAATATTAAAAAGAGATTTTTGAGCTCGGTTTTGGGCGAATGAGCTCCGATTCGAAATCCGAAAGCGTCGTTAGGTTCGTATGATTATTTGTGACTTGTGATTTTTCGAAAGTGAATTTCGATGTTGTTCGGCTAGCTTCCGCAAAAATGCCGAAAGTTAAATAATTTGACCTTTTTCCTTTAAATTCGCATCTTGAGTTTCGGGAGTCCGATTTGAGATCCGTCTTCGCGAGTATGTTACATATATTTTGTATAACTTACTTGAAAAATTTGGGATCATTTCGACTTCTCTAGGGTTCTATTTTAATTTTAATCATCGTAGCGATTTTATTATTAAAAAAAAAAAGGAAATGATTAGTCGGTGGGCTAAGGGATTAAATCCCTTAGCAAAGCTGAAAACGATATACAACAGAAACATACACCATAGACAGTGAGAAGAAAAATTAGAAAAGAGAGGGGAAAAAAGGGAAAAAGGAGTGGAAAAATAGTGGAATTTCTACCCCAAATCTTCAGGTAATGATGTTAACTCATTATCTTAGCTTATTACGTGTATTTGAATATATTTTTACGGTAAAAATAGAGATATTAGACATCGCCCTAATGACGTAAAATTATAGTTTAAAGGGTCAATTGGACCCCGATGATGGAAATGATTATATATTCGTACTCAGTAAGTTATGGGCAACATATAAATATAATTTATTTAGGGTTTGGTTGTGGGACTTTGAACCCTGTATATAGGCCTGGCCTGCATATTGCGTATGCGAATAGGGTATCAGGTTCCTAACTGGATTGCCCTAAAACATAAGGAATGAAGCCTTTAGCTTTATTTGATATAATTTTTCTACTTATTGAATAGAGCGGGATCGTTTGGCAGTTAATCCAAAGGAAAAAAGCAGTGGTTGAGTAACAGGGCTAGCTTTGGAATACGGTAAGTGTTTATATCCATTTCGTTGGAGGCACTTGGCCTCGTGGATTTTCTACCACGTGTTCTTTACGTGTGTAACTGCCGATAGGCGTACTCATTACGCCTTAGCTTTGGATTTACATTCTATATTATATATTATGTCCTGTTATTGATATTGCATTGGAAATCTAAGTATTGTACTTTGGCTTGGAGTTGGCATCTGCTTCCCGGCTGTCGATGAGAGTCCTGTGCCGGTGAAGGGTTATTATTGCATCACATTGCATTCATATGCATTACATTGCATATCATACTGAGTGCAGGAGTATTCCACCTCAGCTTTACATTTTATCGGGTGCAGGAGTATTCCGCCCCAGGAGAGTGCAGGAGTATTCCGCCTCTGGTTTTGGCTTATATTATATCGGGTGCAGGAGTATTCCGCCCCAGGAGCAGGAGTATTCCGCTCCAGTTGGTTAGCAGATTGGATTCCCCTCGAATGCAGGAGTATTCCGCTTCGGGATGGGATTATGGGCACATGTGACCCTTTGCATCTCATTTCATTTCATCTCATTCCATTTCATTTCATACTATTATGTAGATTTTCTGTACATTACTACTGTTCTGCTTATATGTGCATTGCTTAATTGTTGATTGTTGTCTGGTTCCGTTTCCCTTACTAGCGTATCTATTTTTCGAGGTTGCTAGTTTGTTCACACTTATTGAGTCCTCATGACTCACCCTCTATTTGTCCTTGTGTTTTCTTTTCGTTCGGCAGTTCTGCACCAGGACCCAGCCAGTCGCGCCGTGATTGAGGAGTAGTACGTTCTCAGCTAGCTACGGTGAGCCATCCTGTTCACTGCGGCCACCAACTTCAGATATTACAGTTTTCCTTACTTTTGCTCCCTTCGGGAGGTGTGTATATCTTTTGGCCTTCTTAGATGTCTGATCTGGAAACCTTTAAAACTGTGTTTTCTGGGTAGTTAGTTGTATTATTCAGACAGCTTGTGTGCTTGTCTATCTTTGAGAGTTATCTTATGTTGTTTAAAATTTGGTTCATTTTCATTTCAAGGTAATTCTTTGCAATTTATATCGATTCTATCAATAGGGTTCGCCTGACAGGTTTAGGGGAGGTGGTCGGGTGCCCGCACGGCCTAACCGAGAATTCGGATCGTGTCAGTTGGTATCAGAGCGAGGTTTAGAGTCTTTCCAGATCATGACAGTGTCTAATAGAGTCTCGCTGATCGGGCGGAGACGTCCGTACCTATCTACGAGAGGCTATGATGGCATTTAGGCAGTTTCCTTTCTTTCATTCCTCGTCGTGCGTGAGTCTGCTTATCTGAAGTTAAATATTTTTATTCTCCGCAGTAAATGGTGAGAACGCGCGCGAATGTTCGGCGAGAGGCGGAGGAGCCAGTGGTCGCCCCTATGTCTGCTGCTCCGCGAGGTGGTGGTGTTGGCCGCGGTAGAGGTCGTGGTCGAGGCAGAGGTAGAGTTGCCCAGGCCACGAGGATGGTGGATCATGTTGATCCTGCTGCAGAGATTCCGGTAGTGCCAGCTTTTGCTGGGCAGGGGGAGCAGGGCTTATTCGTTCCCCCCGCACTTCATGACGCTTTTATGAGATTCTTAGCGACGCAGATGCCCCAGGGACCTCCTATTCCTCAGGCTGCCGTAGATGCTCATATTCCTCAGGCTGCTATGGATGCTCCTATTCCTCAGGCTGTTGTAGATGCTCCTATCCCTCAGGCAGCTCCTCAGGCTGCGGTAGATATTGGTTCTCAGGTTCAGGAAGCCCCCATTCCAGCTCCACATGTAGCTCCAGCAGTTCATGTTCCAGGTGGTTATGTTCCAGAGGTAGCGGGTGTTGTACCTCCGGTTGCTCGGGCTGGTCAGCCAGTCCAGGTAGCAGGTCAGGTTGATGATCCGGCAAGGTTGCATTATTTTACCCGACTTAGTCCTCCGAAGTTCTCTGGTCAGAAATCAGATAAGCTTAAGCCTCGTGAGTTTCTTGATCAATGTCAGCGTATCTTAGAGGCCCTTGGATATCTTGAGCAGTATGGAGCTGATTATACTGCTCTCCAGCTTGAGGGTCCAGCTTTAGCTTGGTGGACCGCACTCCGATCAGCTAGGCAGGGCTTACCTAAGCTGACCTGGAGTGAGTTCTCTCATCGATTCATGGAGAAGTTTTTCCCTCGCAGTCAGCAGGATGAGAAGAGGAGACAGTTTGAGAGGATTGGACAGGGTAACATGTCAGTCACGGAGTACGAGCTTTTATTTTTAGAGATGTCCAGCTATGCTCCAGATCTCGTGCAGGAGCCCTCTGAGAGGGTCAGACGTTTTATTGATGGGCTTTCTCCTCATTTGCGGTCCCAGATGGCTCGTGAGATTGAGGCTGGTAGCCTATTTGATGTCGCTGTTGATATTGCCAGGAGGTATGAGGCCTATCATAGATTGGAGATAGAGGAGTCAGAGCGGGAGAGTAAGAGATCTCGTGGTGCAGGGAATTCTAGTACCTCGTATGGAGGTAGGACTTATCAGCAGCAGAGTAGGCCTCCTGTCAGACCAGCTCAGTTTCCAGCGCGTGGTTCTCAGAACGCGCCTACTTCTTCTCATGGTCAGTTTTGGTTTCGCCCGCGAGATCAGTCTCAGTTTGATCGGCGTAGATTTGCTCCAGGATGCTTTATCTGTCAGGATCCAGGGCATCATAAGAAGGATTGCCCTTATCTCCTTCAGCAGGGTAGTAGCCGCCCTTTCCCTCGCCTTCCAGCGCCTATGCAGCAGCAGCCTCAGGGTGCCCCTTCAGGGTCTCAGCCAGCTAGAGGTGCACCACCACCCGGTAGAGGTCGTGGACGTGGTTCAGGTGGTCCCTCCAGGGGTAGATCTCAGGGTGGTAGTTCAGCTCAGCTGCAGAGACAGCTATATGCACTGCCGACCAGGCAGGATGCCGAGGCATCCCCAGCTGTTGTTACAGGTATTTTATCTGTTTGTGGTCGAGATGCATATTCTTTGGTAGATCCGGGGTCTACATATTCATATGTATCTCCTTATTTTGCTTCGGGTTTTCATGTTGATTATATGTGTCTTCGTGATCCATTCTGTGTTTCTACTCCTATTGGAGACACTATCATCGTGGATCGAGTTTACCCAGCTTGTACCATATCTTTTGGGGGTCGTGAGACACTAGTAGATCTTCTAATCCTAGATATGGTTGATTTTGATGTCATTATTGGCATGGATTGGTTAGCGTCATGTCATGCCACATTAGATTGTCATGCCAAGTCTCTTCAGTTGTCTCTTCCTTGTTCAGCACCGGTGGTGTGGCAGGGTTCTTATTTGCCACCCAGGGGGCATGTTATTTCTTTCTTGAAGGCAAAACGGATGATGGATAAAGGGTGTTTAGCATATCTTGCCATGGTTCGAGATACCACTGTGGAGATTCCATCTCTTGATTCTATTCCTGTCGTTAGGGAGTTCCCTGATGTATTTCCAGATGATTTGCCAGGACTTCCTCCTGATCGAGAGATCGAGTTTGGCATTGATACAGTGCCAGGGACTCAGCCTATTTCTATCCCTCCTTATCGCATGGCTCCATCAGAGTTAAAGGAGCTGAAGGAGCAGTTGCAAGATTTGCTTGATAAAGGGTTCATTAGGCCGAGTATTTCTCCGTGGGGTGCTCCTGTTCTATTTGTGAAAAAGAAAGATGGGACTATGCGGATGTGTATTGATTATCGTCAGCTAAATAAGGTCACCATCAAGAATAAGTATCCCTTGCCTCGCATTGATGATTTGTTTGATCAGTTGCAGGGTGCCAAATTCTTTTCTAAGATCGATCTGCGATCTGGTTATCATCAGCTAAAGATTCGTGAGTCAGATATCTCGAAGTCTGCTTTTAGGACTCGTTACGGCTATTATGAGTTCCTAGTTATGTCTTTTGGGCTGACTAATGCCCCTGCAGCCTTTATGGATCTCATGAACCGGGTGTTTAAGCCATTCCTTGATTCCTTTGTCATTATCTTCATTGATGATATTCTTATTTATTCTCGTAGCCGCGAGGAGCATGATTATCATCTGAGGGTGGTTCTTCAGACCCTCCGTGATCGTAAGTTGTATGCCAAGTTCTCGAAGTGTGAGTTTTGGCTTGATTCTGTAGCATTTTTGGGTCACGTGGTATCTAGTGAAGGTATCATGGTTGATCCGAAGAAGATTGAAGTAGTGCAGAAATGGCCTCGTCCTACCACTCCGACGGAGATTCGCAGCTTCCTTTGATTGGCAGGTTATTATCGGAGGTTTGTGGAGAAGTTCTCTACTATTGCAGCTCCCCTGACTCGCCTGACGCAGAAGGCGGTTCAGTTTCGATGGTCCGATGAGTGTGAGGCCAGCTTCCAGAAGCTTAAGGCCTTATTGACTTCAGCTCCAGTGCTATCCCTTCCTTCTGGCACCGGTGGATTTGTAGTTTATTGTGATGCATCTCGTGTGGGCCTTGGTTGTGTTCTTATGCAGCACGGGAAGGTAATTGCTTATGCTTCCAGACAGTTGAAGCCGAATGAGAAGAATTATCCGACTCACGATTTAGAATTAGTAGCTGTGGTCTTTGCTTTGAAGATATGGAGGCATTATCTTTATGGCGACCCTTGTGAGGTGTATACGGATCATAAGAGTCTGCAGTATCTTCTCTCTCAGAAAGATCTTAACGGCCGACAGCGGAGGTGGCTTGAATTGATTAAAGATTATGATCTCACCATCCACTATCATCCTGGGAAGGCGAACGTGGTAGCAGATGCTTTGAGCAGGAAGTCCATGGGCAGCATGGCTTTTCTTTATGCTGACATGAGACCATTGGCCCGAGAATTGCAGTCCCTTGGCGACTTTGGAGTGAGATTTCTTCTTCCAGACAACAGTAGAGTCTTAGCGTGTATTGCAGCTCAGTCTTCCTTAGTCAGCCAGATTAAGGGAAGACAGTGCGAGGATCCTCATCTGCAGGAGTTGCGTGGTCGTGTCCTAAGTTGAGGAGTTCCCTCCTTCGAGCTTGATTCAGATGGAATTCTTCGGTTTAATGATCGACTCTGTGTTCCTGATGTTGGGGATTTGAGGCAATCAGTGCTCGGTGAAGCTCATAGCTCGCGTTATTCCATTCATCCTGGTATTACAAAAATGTATCAGGACCTCCGAGAGCTATACTGGTGGAAGGGGATGAAGAGAGATGTATTTGATTATGTATCTCGTTGTTTGAACTGTCAGCAGGTTAAGTTCGAGCACCGGAGACCAGCAGGGCTAGCTCAGGCATTGCCCGTTCCCGAGTGGAAGTGGGAGCACATCACGATGGATTTTATAGTTGGTCTGCCAAAGACCCTGCGGCGCCATGATTCAGTCTGGGTCATTGTCGACCGACTGACTAAGTCAGCTCACTTTATCCCTGTAAAGACTACTGATTCAGCTCAGAGACTGGCGCGGATTTTCATTGAGCAAGTGGTTAGGCTGCATGATACTCCTGTATCCATTATCTCAGATTGTGGTTCCCAGTTTACTTCTCAGTTCTGACAGTCTTTTCAGAGAGAGTTGGGGACCCAGGTGCAGCTTAGCACAGCATTCTATCCTCAGACTGACGGTCAGTCCGAGCGGGTTATTCAAATTCTGGAGGACATGTTGAGAGCTTGTGCACTTGACTTCGGGGGTTACTGGGATGATCATTTGGCGTTAGCAGAGTTCTCTTATAATAATAGCTACCAGTCTTCTATTCAGATGGCTCCATTTGAGGCCTTATATGGTCGTCGATGTCGTTCTCCTATTGTCTGGTTTGAGTCTCGAGATGTCGAGGTGATGAGTTCAGATATGGTTCGTCGGATTCTTGATGTTGTTCGTGTTATTCAGGATCGTTTACGGACCGCCCAGAGTAGGCAGATTTCATATTCAAACCGGAGGAGCCGAGAGTTAGAGTTCGAGGTAGGGGACATGGTATTTCTGAAAGTGTCACCGATACAAGGTGTAAAGAGATTTGGTAGGAAAGGAAAGCTTAGTCCCAGGTTCATTGGCCCTTTCCGTATTGAGAAGCGTATTGGTAAGGTAGCTTATCGGCTCGACTTGCCAGCTTCTATGCCAGTTCACCCAGTTTTCCATGTATCGATGCTCCAGAAGTGTATCCGAGATCCTTCCAAAGTGATCGAATTAGACCCTGCTCAGCTAGATGTGAATCTGGCTTACGAGGAGTTCCCAGTTGCTATAGTTGCGCGTGATGTCTGGAAACTTCGTTCGAAGCAGATTCCGATGGTTCGAGTACGATGGAATAATCGTCAACGTGAGGAGGACACTTGGGAGCTTGAGTCCAGTATGCGTGAGAGGTATCCTTACCTCTTCGACGATTCAGGTTCGAACTTGGTCTTTAAAGCCTAAAAGTTCTAATCATTGTATATAATTTTGGTTTCGTAGTAAATGTCATTGAAAATTCGTGTAAGCATTCTTATTAGAGGTGTGAAATTTATTTTAGACTCTTGCTCGTTCGAGGACGAACGAGAGTCTAAGTGGAGGAGAATGAAACGACCTCGGTCAGTCGTTTCGGAAGCTAGGACTCCGATTGGTGTGCCGATAATTTTAAAATATTCGTAAGGTCCATTAGGACCTGTCTGTAAAATTTGAGCTAAATCAGACCTCGTTTGGTAGGTATCGGAAGAAGGTTTCAGTTTTTATTGTCAATAAATATTAAAAAGAGATTTTTGAGCTCGGTTTTGGGTGAATGAGCTCCGATTCAAAATCCGAAAGCGTCGTTAGGTTCGTATGATTATTTGTGACTTTTGTGATTTTTCGAAAGTGAATTTTGATGTTGTTCGGCTAGCTTCCGCAAAAATGCCGAAAGTTAAATAATTTGACCTTTTTCCTTTAAATTCGCATCTTGAGTTTCGGGAGTCCGATTTGAGATCCGTCTTCGCGAGTATGTTACATATATTTTGTGTAACCTACTTGAAAAATTTGGGATCATTTCGACTTCTCTAGGGTTCTATTTTAATTTTAATCGTCATAGCGATTTTATTATTAAAAAAAAAGGAAATGATTAGTCGGTGGGCTAAGGGATTAAATCCCTTAGCAAAGCTGAAAACGATATACAACAGAAACATACACCATAGACAGTGAGAAGAAAAATTAGAAAAGAGAGGGGAATCTCATTTCATTTCATCTCATTCCATTTCATTTCATACTATTATGTAGATTTTCTGTACATGACTACTGTTCTGCTTATATGTGCATTGCTTAATTGTTGATTGTTGTCTGGTTCCGTTTCCCTTACTAGCGTATCTATTTTTCGAGGTTGCTAGTTTGTTCACACTTATTGAGTCCTCATGACTCACCCCCTATTTGTCCTTGTGTTTTCTTTTCGTTCGGCAGATTCTGCACCAGGACCCAGCCAGTCGCGCCGTGATTGAGGAGTAGTACGTTCTCAGCTGTCTACGGTGAACCATCCTGTTCATTGCGGCCACCAACTTCAGATATTACAGTTTTCCTTACTTTTGCTCCCTTCGGGAGGTGTGTATATCTTTTGGCCTTCTTAGATGTCTGATCTGGAAACCTTTAAAACTGTGTTTTCTGGGTAGTTAGTTGTATTATTCAGACAGCTTGTGTGCTTGTCTATCTTTGAGAGTTATCTTATGTTGTTTAAAATTTGGTTCATTTTCATTTCAAGGTAATTCTTTGCAATTTATATCGATTCTATCAATAGTGTTCGCCTGACGGGTTTAGGGGAGGCGGTCGGGTGCCCGCACGGCCTAACCGAGAATTCAGGTCGTGTCAGAAATGAATCATAAAAGAATATTAACAATTTTTCATCCTAAAAAGTTAGAGAATCAGATGTGACGATAAAATATATATTTAAACATTTTTCAAAATAAAGACTATTAAGGCCGCTTAACACAGTTTGGCTTTAGGTCACCGATTTTGTTGAGCCACCCCCATGTTAGTACCCTCTTTCCCTGTTAGTACACCTCTTTTTAAAAATGTGGCAAATTTTGGTTAGTATGGAATTTAAGGAAAAAGATTTTTGAAACATATGGTGATAAATGACTCATTATATCTGTGCAGTTATAAGACTTTTGACACGGGTAGGTTTAAACAATTTATGTACTACTAAAATTTATGTGCCTATAAGAATTCTCATTGAGGGTAAAATTAGAAGTTTAAATTAAGTTTTCGACTTTAGATAGGATATTCAAATTCTTCACCACTTGAGATTTTCTGTTTCGGCCAGCTCACAGGAAGGAGAATAATCTTTAACACACACCTCATAAATGACTACATGTAAAGTGAATTTTGATGTGGCACCCTCAAAAGTAGCTTGATGCAGCCAAGCTTATGGCACTGTGCATTCTCCAAGTAACAAAACACACTTCTTAACGTGCCAAGAAATTGCATGAAACGGGTCCAGAGTTGGCTCTACCTTTATATAAGCAAATGGTTTACTCACCTATCATACAAACCACAAAAACATTTCTTCATATCCATTCAAGGAGATAAAACATACAATATCTCAAATATCAATATTTCTATAGTCCAATTAAGAAGAGATATATAAAATGTCTAGCATTATTTTCAAGATTGTTGAGTACCAGAAGAGAAGGTCATGTGTAGATGGAGATGACGATGGGGATGATGGGTATGATTATGCTCCGGCAGCAGCACCCTTAGAAGGAGGTGGTGACGACGATAATGGAGACTATGACTACGCTCCTGCTGCATAAATTCATTCACTACAAGAAAACATGCAGTTAGCTAGAGATTTTAGCTACATTTAACAAGTTAGTTTTACTTAGTAGGACCAGTTTTGTTTAATAGAAATGTTTCCTTGTATACATGTGTCTGATCTTTAGTCAGTTCTATGGATACAATGATGATAAACAAGTGTAACTGCTAAGCAAACGAAGCCAAAATCATTCATCTGTTGAGCACTTGTACCCTATATATGTGTATCTGATGCAGACAAAAAGAATTTTCATGTCTACTCTAGTGAGACATCAATGTCCTCTTGATCGTCCATTTTTTTTTAATGTCCTCTTGATCTTGAGTCCACAAATCTCTGAGTAAAATATTTCCTATATGCTTGACTAATGAGACGTTGGTAGAATACTAGAACATTTGTTTGATTTACTTGAAAAGAAACAAATCCCAGGATAATGATTCACATTAACTAAACTACTGCACGAGATCACTGCAGTGCAACATTTCTTATAGGGTGATAATCGTGCAAATGTAATTCTTCATAATTGAAACTTCATTTGGTTATTAAGAACTGAATCTACAACACTTAAACTCTCAAGATATCACATCTTTCAATTAATCTCAATTATCACGTCACAAAGATCAAATAAACTTCTATTTCTCCACATGCCACTATCTCAATATGTTTGATTGATAAGTATTTATGTTTTCTCCTACTTTTATTTTAGGTTGTACAACTAATTTTCCTTGGATTGTAGTTTAATCGGTCAAAGCACCTCTCCGGCCTAAGGCTAACTTTGAGGGTTGGATACTCAATCCAGTGACATGCCAAAGCGTTTTGTACCATCGAATTGAAAGAGCCATTAAGAGCTTGAATATATTTGTAGATTAGAAATTCATAAATTCTTATGAAGTTTTAGCCATCAATAGAAGTGGAGAAAAAAACAATTTGTCTTATTCAAAACTCAAAAGGGCATGGCCTCTTGTGTACAAGACGACCAAGCAAACAAAAACCAGCCGAGAAAAAAAAAAAGACAAAAATGAAAGAATTAAATGGTTCCAAAATTGGCTTCTAGCTTTGATGCCAAAGCTCAACTAGCTAGCATTTCCACTAAACTAAACTAATCAAAACTCATGATCATCTCATTGCCAAAGCTCCCAATCAACCTTTCAAACTTCCTCTCTAGCTCTGTAATTGCCTTGTCACGAGGAGCAGCTGATGACGATGATGGCAGGATGACTTGTTCACGTTGAGCATTGGCAATGCTCTTGAGCCTTTTTTCACTAATTCCAAATGCAGCTGCAAATTCTGGCCCCCTTAAGCTCTGCATCAATGAATTCTTACCTACCAAGAATTGTTGATGGTTCCTTCTAGCTGATGTCGTGAAGCCGAAGAACTCAAACGGGCCATCCATTGAAGCAATATGGCAGAAGGGGAAGTACCTTGGCACCCAGAAAACATCCCCTTCTCTTACTTTGGCATTCATGGCTAAAGTTCCATTTGGATACACAATTTGGACTCTGCCAGTCCCTCTTAACACAATTCCATACTCTATTGCTGTTGGATTAACATGAGGTGCCATCATGGATCCCTACATTACCCAAGAAACATAGATAAAACATGTAAGCTAGAAATAACATATACAATAAGTTATAGCACTACCATAATTTATCGCTGCATTACTAGCTCCTGTGGCTAGAAGTTCATACTTGGTATAAATACATATTTTAAGAATATATTTATATGTAAATATATAACTCAAATAGAAGATAATAGGTGGACTCGCATCTTCATCTTCAGTATGACCTGCCACTAATGCATTTCGCCAGCCATTTACAAGATTAAGGCTAAATAAGAACTAAAGAAAAGAAAAAATCAGAATTTCCACAAGAAAAGTACGGGTTGGATGACTAATGAGCTAGAGTACTGAGAAGGATGATTACCGGGGATAGATTGACAAGATAAACGCCATTGCCAGATTGTTTTAGAGCAGAATAATCAGACTCATCCAGCTTCTTGCTCCATCCGTAGTTGTTCTTGAAATCAGCCTTCCTGTGGTAGAGATTATAGGTTGATGGAGCTTTATGATTCACTCTCTTGACAACATCTTCTCTGTCTCTGTTTAATAAATTAAACAAAAATTTCCTCAATGAACATGTTGATTCTTCCTCTTTGGGGCTAGCTTCTTCCTCAATATTCACAATCCTCTTCATGTGAGCTAGTTTCTTGCGGGGTTCTAGGTCCAAGAATTTGGACCAAATGTTCGTGTGGTGAGAACCTGATATATGCACGATTGGTCCAGAAGATTGCCTCGTCATGATCGTGCTTAATTCTGCTGTTGATACCTGTCATTTTTTACATAATATTGATTCAGTTCATAATTCACTGATAAATGTAGCAAAAATAGGTAAATTCCCTTGAATATACTTACATTAAGAGCAGTTGACAATGTTGTTTGATCGAATCCAGCAAGAATGGATGCAGGATAAATTCCACCACCAATGAAGAAAGACTGCAAAATATTATGGGTTACAAAATTGTGGGATAAGAAGTGTGTAGGACTATAAATGTAAGAGTAGCAACAGATAAAGACGTTTTTTTTTTTTTTTTTTGAGAAAATGGCATATAAGGGCACCTGGAAAGAATGCCATCCCATGGATTCTGAGGTAATATCAATACTGCAAATTATGTGAAGTCTTTCGTTGTCAATTGTATTCTCCAAATAGAAAGCTGATCCAGCAGGAATTGTGTACACGTCTCCTGGCTTCAAACTCCTTTCTACTAATTCATCGCTGTAGATGTGTCCAACTCTTGCTTTCCCTTCAATACAGAAAATGAAAATATTGGCTTACGCTGACAGTTCAAAGAATTTTATAGTACTATATGTATATTTTAATCTGTTGTAGTTAACTTATACACGGACTTAAACTTATTTTTTAGGTTAGTAATGTTACTTTTTATAAAGTATTACGTGTAGTTACCTTTAAAATGCAAGCCCACGGAAGTGAAGGCTAAAAAAAGGTTGAACGAGGTCATTAACTTTGAATCAAAATAAGGAAGGCAAGTAGTCCGACACTACTGCCTTTCCACATAGCAGGCCAACAGGCCGGGCATACGAGGACCGTGGAAGAAAAGTGTCGCACCACAGCCACTTCAATGACTCCTTTTATGAAACTATGATCTCCTTATGACATCACGATGGTTTACGCTTGGAAAAGTTGTAATATCATTGCCATACATTTTGACTTAACTTTTAACTATCCTTGTACACTTTCAATATGCATATAGAAGTTAAAACTCTTAAAAAAATATAGTGAAAGAGAAGATGAAGCTTATTTTACCATGGTGAACAAAGAGAACAAGATTGGAATCAAGGTATTGAGGGATGAAGAGGCTATTAGGTTCCATGGAGATGAAACCAATATGCATTGGACTATGGAGAAATGAACCCCTTCTATAGCCACCTTTCACCAATCTCATTGATCCTGCATCAGTTTTAACCACTTCATGTAAATGTCTCAACAAGAACCATTTTTCTCCTTGAGTCTTTTGTTGTTCACTCTCTTCCTCTTCTCTTTCTCTTCTTCTCCCTTCATCTTTATCGGCACCAACAGAGGCCAGTAGTGCACACATAAATACCAGCACTAAGAGTAGTAGTGTCCTTCTCTTTCCCATTTTCGACAAAAAAGGTAAGTTTTCTAAATTTTCTTTAATAAGTTTTGGTTCACAAGTGAATGAAGTGCATGGGTCTATAACAGTTTATATAGAGGGAATGGTGAGATTTGAGGGGATTTGTTGTCAGCTGTTCAAGATTTGTAGGATATTTTGGTATAATATAAACGTTGAGATCCTGAAAACTATAAGCGTGAACCAAAGAACAGTATTTTGCTGAAGTTTGTATGTAGGACCAAATGATGTTGCAAAATTGCAAGTTGATGACCACTTCTAAGGGCTACACTAGCGCATAAAGAAAGGATCATGTACAAAAGTTTCTAATAAACCTTTCAAGTATTATACTAGCAATATAACCTTTTCACTAGTACTTTGTACTTTCTATTCTATATATTCTCCAAAATAAGAGCAAGGACATTAATAAGTTTAATCATTTTTTATTCATTCTCAACTTCTCAATTGTAGCAAATAAATTGAAGTGGGTGAAATATTGCTTTTATATCATGTTATTATCAACTTCTAGAATTGAGTTTTATAGTTCTAACTTTAACATTTTTCTTTTATTTAATATTAATTTTTTCAAGATTTTACTTTATACAGTATATTAGATTTTGTTATACACTACAATTCAAGTATGTTACTTAGAAATTTTAGAACAATGAGAAAAGGGAGAATTGAATTCTTTAAACGATATCTCTAGAAAGATTAAATAAATTGACGGTATTGGCTGCTATAATGTCAATTGAAAAGGAAATATTAAAAGAAATGAATCATAAAAGAATATTAACAATTTTTCATCCTAAAAAGTTAGAGAATCAGATGTGACGATAAAATATATATTTAAACATTTTTCAAAATAAAGAATATTAAGGCCTCTTAACACAGTTTGGTTTTAGGTCACCGATTTTGTTGAGCCACCCATGTTAGCACCCTCTTTCCTCGTTAGTACACCTCTTTTTAAAAATGTGGAAAATTTTGTTTAGTATGGAATTTAAGAAAGGAAAAAGATTTTTGAAACATATGGTGATAAATGACTCATTATATTTGTGCAGTTATAAGACTTTTGACACGGGCAGGTTTAAACAATTTATGTACTACTAAAATTTATGTGCCTATAAAAATTCTTACTGAGCGTAAAATTAGAAGTTTAAATTATGTTTTCGACTTTAGATAGGATATTCAAATTATTCACCACTTGAGATTTTCTGTTTCGGCCAGCTCACAGGAAGGAGAATAATCTTTAACACATACCTCATAAATGACTACATGTAAAGTGAATTTTGATGTGGCAGCCTCAAAAGTAGCTTGATGCAGCCAAGCTTATGGCACTGCGCATTCTCCAGGTAACAAAACACACTTCTTAACGTGCCAAGAAATGAGTTGATTGCCTCTATGGTCACTCAACTTTGGGTAATAGGTCACCATGATCACTTATCTTTGTTTTGTCTTTCTATGGTCACTCAACTTTGGGTAATAGGATACCATGATCACTTATCTTTATTTTGTCTTTCTATGGTCACTCAACTTTACCCAGTTAACTCTTATGGTCATCCAACACAAAACTCTACAAACTTCCGTTAAGTATATGCTGACGTGACAACTTTATTTTTTATGCAAATTATAGAAAATAGAAAAAGTAAACCAATCTACTTTAGATCTCACCCAGCCCCAAACCGATCCAAGAATTGAATTTAGCAGAACTTCCTTACTGCAAAACAAGTTGCTTTTCTTTTTTCGGTTTCTTTTATCTTTTTCATATTTTATCCTATAAATTATATGTAACAGTTATCGTACCATTACGAAGTGAAAGGAATAAAATAAAGTATCAAACAAAAGGGGAGCATATATTATCCAAAGCAAAATGAAGACATCAAACCATTGTAAAATTATTTAAATTCTTCGACAGAAAACATAACTATTTTAACCATATAATTAACTTCTTTACAACATATCCTATCAAACTGCGGTTTATGACTTCTTTCTTTCAAAAGAGCATAACCATTTTAACCAGCAAAACGATATGTTATAGTCAGTTCATTTAATATCAACTTGAAGCTATTATCATATACGCTAAATTGATATCAATATCAACTATCAAAAACCTATATATAAATAAAAGCAGTACTACTTTAAAATATCTGTATAATTGATTAAAAATCTACGCCACTTATATAAAAATTCATGCTTATAAAATGCATGAATGCAGCTAACTCGTCAAGGTCAGATGATCAAGTTTAACTCGGATTGGAGCTGGGTGGGGTCTAAAGTGGGTTGGTCCTAAATGATTTTAGTTTTTTTCATTTTCTGTAATTTGCATGAAAAAATTAGTTGCCACGTCAGCATATACTTAACAAAGTTTATAGAGTTTTGTGTTGGATGACCATGAGAGATAAATGGGTAAAGTTGAGTGACCATAGAAAGACAAAACAAAGATAAGTGACCATGGTGGCCTATTACCCAAAGTTGAGTGATCATAGAGGCAATCAACTCTTGATGTAATTTAACTAGTTACCATGAATATTTAATTTATTTGAAGTTATCAATCCAAACTTACGATTGACAGCCAAATTATTTGGCTTAATGTAACTTGATATTGTTAAAAATATTACATTGCTAGTATAATATTACTCGAATGGTTTATTAGTAAATGTTTTATACTAAATATTGATCAGTACAGGGGCGGATGTATCGGGTTCGGCAGAACCCAGTAGATTTTGCGTGAACAGTATATTTGTGTTAAAAAAATTATTAAATATGTACAAAAATCAAGTCGAGAACCCAGTAACTTTCACTTAAAATCGTTATACTAAAATTTAGAACCCATAAGGTTCAAATTCTAGATCCGTCCCTGAATCAGTAGACTTCTCATTAACATAATATATTAGTACAAGTACCTTAAATCCTTTATTTTGATGCGCTAGTGTAGCCCTTTGAAGTGGTCATCATATTGCATTTTTGCTACATCATATGGTTCTTCTATATACAAACTTCAGCAAAATACTTTTGTTTGGTTCACCTAGCTTATAATTTTCAGGATCTCAACGTTTATAATATACCAGACAATCCTACAAATCTTGAATAGCTGACAACTACTCCCCTCAAATCTCACCATTCCCTCTATATAAACTGTTATAGACTCATGCACTTCATTCATCTGTGAACTAAAGCTGATTAAAGAAAACTTAGAGAACTTATCTTATTTTTTCTTTCAAAAATGGGAAAGAGAAGGACACTTCTACTTCTAGTCCTGGTACTTATCTCTGCACTAGTGGCCTCTGTTGGTGCCTATAAAGATGAAGGGAGAAGGAGAGAAAGAGAAGAGGAAGAGAGTGAACAACAAAAGAATCAAGGAGAAAAATGGTTCTTGTTGAGACATTTACATGAAGTGGTTAAAACTGATGCAGGATCAATGAGATTGGTGAAAGGTGGCTATAGAAGGGGTTCATTTCTCCATAGTCCAATGCATATTGGTTTCATCTCCATGGAACCTAATAGCCTCTTCATCCCTCAATACCTTGATTCCAATCTTGTTCTCTTTGTTCACCATGGTAAATTAAACTTCATCTTCTCTTCGCTAGATTTTTTTCAAGAGTTTAACTTCTACGTATATATATATGTGTGTGTGTGTGTGTGTGTGTATTGAAAGTGTACAAGAATAATCAAAAGTTATGGTAATGTTATACGACTTTTCCGAGTGGTCCTCTTGGATCTCCTGTAAACCTTCATGATGTGTAAGGAGATCATAGTTTCATAAAAAGAGTCATTGAAGTGGCTGTGGTGCGACACTTTTCTTCCACGGTCCTCGTATGCCCGGCCTGTTGGCCTGCTCTGTGGAAAGGCAGAACTGTCGGACTTCTTGACTTCCTTATTTTTATTCAAAGTTAATGACCTCATTCGATCTTTTTTTGAGCCTTCACTTTGGTGGGCTGGTCATTTAAAAGATAACTATACGAAATACTTCATAAAAAGTAAGATTAGTAATCTAAAAAATAAGTTAAGTCATTGCATAAGTTAACTACAATGTTAAAATATACGAATAATATTAAAATTTCTTTGAACTATCGGTGTATATAGTCAAGTCATTTTCTTGATAAGCCAGAATTTTCATTTTCTGTGAATTCAATACAGGGAAAGCAAGAGTTGGACACATCTACAACGATGAACTAGTAGAAAGGAGTTTGAAGTCAGGAGATGTGTACACAATTCCTGCTGGATCAACTTTCTATTTGGAGAATACAATTGACAACCAAAGACTTCACATAATTTGCAGTATTGATGTTACCTCAGAATCCATGGGATGGCATTCTTTCCAGGTACCCTTAAATAAGCCATATCTTTTAAAAAAAAAAAAAGTTGTCTTGATCTGTTGCTAGTTAGTCCTACATACTTCTTATCCCACAACTTTGTAACTCATAATATTTTGCAGTCTTTCTTCATTGGTGGTGGAATTTATCCTGCATCCATTCTTGCTGGATTCGATCATACAACATTGTCAACTGCTCTTAATGTAAGTATATTCAAGGGAGTTTACCTATTCTTGCTACATTTATCAGTGAATAATAAACTGAATCGAGATTATGTAAAATGACAGGTCTCAACATCAGAATTAAGCACGATCATGACGAGGCAATCTTCTGGACCAATCGTGCATATATCTGGTTCTTACCACACGAACATTTGGTCCAAATTCTTGGACCTAGAGCCCCACAAGAAACTAGCTCACATGAAGAGGATTGTGAATGTTGAGGAAGAAGCTAGTTCCGAAGAGGAGGAATCAGCATGGTCATTGAGGAAATTTTTGTTTAATTTATTGAACAGAGAAGATGTTGTCAAGAGAGTGAATCATAAAGCTCCATCAGCCTATAATCTCTACCACAGGAAGGCCGATTTCAGCAACGACTATGGATGGAGCAAGAAGTTGGATGAGTCTGATTATTCTCCTCTAAAACAATCTGGCAATGGTGTTTATCTTGTCAATATATCCCCGGTAATCATCCTTCTAAGTACTCTAGCTCATTGGTCATACGTGAATTAACCTGTACTTTTCTTGTGGAAATTCTGGTTTTTCTCTTCTTTTCTTCTTAGTTAGCCTTAATCTTGTCAATGACTGGCGAAGTGCATTAGTTGGCGGGTCATACTGAAGATAAAGATGCGAATGCACTTATTGTCGTCGACTTGAGTTATATATTTACATATAAATATATTCTTAAAGTATGTATTATACCAAGTCTGAACTTATTGTGACAGGAGCTAGTAATGCAGCTATAACTTATGGTAGTATTATAACATGATGTATATTTTGTTTCTTGCTTACATGTTTTATCTATGTTTCTTGGATAATGTAGGGATCCATGATGGCACCTCATGTTAATCCAACAGCAATAGAGTATGGAATTGTGTTAAGAGGGGCTGGCAGAGTTCAAATTGTGTATCCAAATGGAACTTTAGCCATGAATGCCAAAGTAAGAGAAGGGGATGTTTTTTGGGTGCCAAAGTACTTCCCCTTCTGCCACATTGCTTCAACGGATGGCCCGTTTGAGTTCTTCGGCTTCACGACATCAGCTAGGAGGAACCATCAACAATTCTTGGTAGGTAAGAATTCATTGATGCAGAGCTTAAGAGGGCCAGAATTTGCAGCTGCATTTGGAATTAGTGAACAAAGGCTTAAGAGAATTGCCAATGCTCAACGTGAACAAGTCATCTTGCCATCATCAACGTCAGCTGCTCCTCATGACAAGGCAATCAGAGCTAGAGAGGAAGTTTGAAAGGATGATTGGGAGCTTTGGCAATGAGATGATCATCGGTTTTGATTAGTTTAGTTTAGTCGAAATGCTAGATAGTTGGGCTAGTTGAGTTTTGGCATGAAAATCAATCTTGGAACTATTTAGTTCGGTTTTGGTCTTTTTTCTTTCTTTCGGCTGGATTTTGTTTCCTTGGTCATCTTGTACACAAGAGGCCATTCCCTTTTAAGTTTTAATAAGAGTGATTGGCTTTTTAACGTTCTATTGATGGCTTAAACTGCATACGAATTTATGAATTTCTAATCTAAAAGAACAGCTTCAAGTTCTTGATGGATCTTTCAATCCGATGGTACAAAACATTTTGGCATGTAGCACTTATCAATCAAACATATTGAGATAGTGGCATGGAGAAATATTGAAGTTCACTTGATATTTGTGACGTGATAATTGAGATTAATTGAAATAATTGATATTTAATTGGAGAGCTTAAGTGGTGTAAATTCAGTTCTCAGTAACAAGATGGTGTGTAAACTCTATATTGGAAGTATTACATTTGCACTATTATCACCCTATTAAAAATGTTGCACTGCACTGATCTCGTGCATATTAGTTTCAATAATGTGCATCTTTGTCCTGGAATTGGTTTCCTTGCAAATATCTTCAAATGTTCTAGTATTCTACCAGCGTCTCATTAGTCAAGCATATAGGAAATATTTTACTCTGAGATTTGGGTACTCAAGATCAAGAGGACATTGATGTCTCACTACAGTAGACATGAAAACTTTTTGTCTGCATGAGATAGACATAGGGTACAAGTGCTCAGCAGATTAATGGTTTTGGCTTCGTTTGCCTATCAGTTACACTTGTTTACCATCTTTGTATCCATAGAACTGACTAAAGAGCAGACATACATACAAGGAAACATTCCTATTCAACAAAACTAGTCCTATCAAGTAAAGTTAACTTCTTAAACGCAGCTAAAATCTTTAGCTAATTGCATATTTTCTTGTATTGAATGAATGCTAAGTTGTAGTGAATGAATTTATGCAGCACGAGCATAGTCATAGTCACCATCATCGTCGTCACCACCTCCGTCTGACCGTGCTGCTGCCGGAGCATAATCATACCCATAATCTTGAAAATAATGCTAGACATTCTATATATCTCTTCTTATTGGACTAAAGAAATATTGAAATATGAGATGTTGTGCTGTACCTCCTTGAAATGATATAAGGAAATGTTTTTGTGGCCTGTATGATAGGTGAGGAAACCATTTACTTTTTTTTTTTTTTTACGAGAATTATATATATATATATATATATATATATACCCAAAAACATTACAAATCATTCTGTTGGAGGCAGAAAGCAAACCAACTTTGGACCCGTTTCATGCAATTTCCTGGCAAGTTAAGAAGTGCGTTTTATTACCGGGAGAATGCACAGTGCCATAAGCTTGGCTGCATCAAGCTACTTTTGAGGCTGCCACATCAAAATTCACTTTACATGTAGTCATTTATGAGGTGTGTGTTAAAGATTATTCTCCGACAATCTCAAGTGATGAAGATGCCACATTTTCTCTTCGAGTTTCTATGACAAAAAGAATTTTAATATCCTATCTAAAGGCCAAAACTTAATTTAGCTTAAACTTCTAATTTAACCTTCAATGAGGAAGTTTTATAACTATATAAATATTAATTATATAATACTCCCTCCGATAAATTTTAGTTGTAAGGTATTCCATTTATAGAAGGTCCAAAATATTTGTCAATTTAGAATATCAAGGTAAAATTTATCATTTATTCCCCATAATACCCCTAATATTGAATGTTATTGAAAAATACAAACACCTCAATATTAGTAGCTCTTTTTTTGAAAATACTAAGAAGATAAAAGAGTAAATTAGTAAAAATATTATGCTTATTTATGATTTCTTAAGGTGTGTGCAAAGTCCATCCTTATAACTAAAATGGATCGGAGGGAGTAACTTGTTTAAACTTACAAGTTTCAAAAGTCGTATAACTGCACAAATATAATGAGTCATTATGACCATTATGTTTAAATTTTTTTCTTTCTTAAACTCTATACCACCCAAAATTTGCCACATATTTAAAAAGAGAGGTACTAACAAGTGGCTCAACAAAATCGGTAACCTAAAGCGGCACTATATTAAGAGGGCATAAGATTCTTTATTTTGAAAAAACTTGAATACATATTTGCATCTTCACTTCTAATTTATTGACTCTTTAGGACGCAAAATTGTTAATATTCTTTTATAATCGATTTCTTTTTGTAGTTCTTTTTCAACTGACATTATTGCCGTCAATAAAGTCAATTATTTAATCTTTTTAAAGACATTGATTATAGAACTATATATTCTATTAAAGTTTCACTTCTTCCCTTTCTTATTTTTCTAAAAATTTTGAGTAACATATACTTGAATAGTAATGTATAACAAAATAATATACTGTATAAAGTAAAAACATGTAAAAAGAAATATCAAATAGAAGTTGGAACTATAAAACTCAATTCTAGAAGAAAAGCAATATTTCACCTACTTTAATTTATCTGCTACAATTTTTTTTTTATAATAACATGATATGCATTAATATAATTAAGGTGGGTTACAAAGAGAGTTCATGCGGCTGCTTAAGGGTACCGCATGACTTAGCTTACATAAGTTCCTACTAATTAAAGATAAGTTCCTACTAGGTAGAGGAGAAATATTCAGCACATTTAAATTTCCTAGAGTAGCTAGAGCATTACAAATACTTTCCGAAGTTTTTAAGATAGAATAAGTGCTCACACTATCATCCAACAAAGCTTGGCAAATAAAATTTGGTGGCACTGCATAATGGTTCCTAATGTAATTTTTGGACTGTCCAGGAGCTCCCTTTGCCAATAAGTGTGCAACTTTGTTTCCTTGACGAAAGTTATGCCGGATTTGCGGCATCCCCAGCTTCATCATCAGTGACCTGCAATGGACAATCAATGGTAAATAAGTGGGAGTGGAATTTTCTAATAGATTTAGGACTTCAGTGGAGTCCGTTTCAACTTCTAACGACATAAGATTTTGATCAAGAGCTAAGGATAGACCATAAGATAATGCTGAAAGCTCAGCATGAGTATGATTTATGGCATAAAGTGAGGAGTGAAAACCAAGAACTCAATCACCCTTGCAATTTCTAAAGACTCCGCCCATGCTAGCTTTATTGGAGTTCTGATGATAGATCCATCAATATTCAATTTAAAGTAGTTTGTGTTGGGGAGTGCCATGAAACTTTAATGTTTCTAGTACAAACAAATCTAGGTTCATTTGAAGTGAGCAACTTAAATTCAGTTATATTGTTGTGAACCTTGGTAAAGCTTAAGTAACTATCAAGATTATGGATATTATTGTGATTTCGATTCAACCATAGGCCTCACAAATGAGAACGTGAGAATGAATAAAAATGATTAAACCTATTAATGTCCTTGCTCTTATTTTGAAAGAATATATAGCCTAGAAAGTACACAAAGTAGTACTTATGAAACGACCTCGATCAGTCGTTTCGGAAGTTAGGACTCCGATTGGCATGCCGATAATTTTAAAATATTCGTAATGTTCATTAGGACCTGTCTGTAAAATTTGAGCTAAATCAGACCTCGTTTGGTAGGCATCGGAAGAAGGTTTCAGTTTTTATTGGCGATAAATATTAAAAAGTGATTTTCGAGCTCGGTTTTGCCGAATGAGCTCCGATTCGAAATTCGAAAGCGCCGTTAGGTTCGTATGATTATTTGTGACTTTTGTGGACTTTCGAAAGTGAATTTCGATGTTGTTCGGCTAGTTTCCGCTAAAATGCCGAAAGTTAAATAATTTGACTTTTTCTATTTAAATTCGCATCTTGAGTTTCGGGAGTCCAATTTGAGATCCGCCTTTGTGAGTATGTTACATATATTTTGTATAACTGGTATGCAAAAGTTGGAATTATTTCGAATGTTGTAGGGTACTATTTTAATTTTCGTTAAGAAAAGAAAATAAAATAAAATAAAACAAAAAAAAAAGGAAAAAGACAAAAGAATTAAATGGAATGGCGGTGGCATCGAAAGGACTTTGGAAAAATCCCTTTTAGCTGCTTTGAACAGAAACATAAAAATGTACAGAAACAAAAACGAGAAAGCTACACAAAAAAGCAGTGGAAAAATGCCAGAAAATGAGAAAAGGGACCGGAGAAAAGTAGAATTTTCACCCTGAAACATTCAGGTAATGATCCTAATATATTATTTGAGTTTATTACGTGTGTTTGAATATATTTTAACGGTAAACTTTGGAAAATTAGACATCGTTTTAATAAGTTCAATTAATAGTTTAAAGGGTCAAATGGACCCCGATAATGGAATTGATTATATATTCGTACTCAATGAGTTATGGGCAACTTATAAATATAATTTATTTAGGATTTGGTTATGTGACCTTAAACCCTGTATATAGGCCTGGCCTGCGTATTGCGTATGTGAATAGGGTATCAGGTTCCTAACCGGATTACCTTAAGATGTGAGGAAGGAAGCCTTTAGCCTAATTTGATATACTTTTCTGCTTATTGAATAGAGTGGGATCGTTTGGCAATGAAACCAAAGGACAAGCGGTTATTGAGTGGATGTACTAACTTTGTAACAAGGTAAGTGTTTATATCCATTTCTTTGGAGGCACCTGGCCTCGTGGATTTTCTACCACGTATTCCTTACGTGTGTAGCTGCCGATAGGCGTACTCATTACGCCTTAGCTTTGAATTTACATTGTATATTATTTGTTATGTCCTGTTATTGGTATTGCATTGAGAATCTGAGTATTGTACTTTGGCTGTGAGTTGGTATATACTTTCCAGCTGTCGATGAGAGTACCACGCTGGTGATGGGTTATTATTGCATCATGTTGCATTCGTATGCACATTGCATCATATTGAGGGTAGGAGGATTCCGCCCTCGGAGCAGGAGGATTCCGCTCCATTGCATCATATTGAGGGTAGGAGGATTCCGCCCTCGGAGCAGGAGGATTCCGCTCCATTCATTTGGCACATGTGACCCTTCGCATCATATTTCATTTCATTTCATTTCATCTCACTTCATTTTATTGCATCTCAATTCATACCATTGTGTAGACTTGCGGTACATGACTACTGTTCTGCTTATATGTGCATGGCTTATTTGTTAACATGTTTCTGGCTCATATTCCTGGTTGAGTTTATGGGTTCATACGTGTTTCCAGTTATTATCTGGCTCTACTTTTTTATAATTTAAATAAGAGGAATTTTGTTTATCTGTTTCTCCTCCTTGGCTAGCTATCCTATTCTTTGAGGTGGCTAGTCTGCCCCACTTATTGAGTCCTTTTGACTCACCCTTGTTTGTTGTTTGTTTCTTGTCTATCTATTTCGTTTCGGCAGGTTCGCTCCAGGATTGAGTTCGCCACGTTTTGAAGGAGCGAAGACGACTTCAGCTGTCAGGGTGAGCCAGCTTTTATTCCGGATGGCCACCAATTTATTGGTTATTATTTCAGTTGCATTTTGCTCCCTTCAGGAGGTATCTGTCTTCTTTTGTACTCTTAGATGTCTAGTCTGGATAGCCCTAAACCTAGTATGTTGGGTAGTCAGCTGTAATTTCTTTTGTACAGCATAGAGGAATCAGTATGTCTGTGCCTTTTTCTAAGTCTTGTTCTTATTTATGAATTGAATTACATTTATTTTCCTAATTTAATTGGTAAGGGTTCGCCCGACAGGTCTAGGGGAGGATGTCGGGTGCCTGCACGGCCTAGCCGGATTCCGTGTCGTGTCAGTTGGTATCAGAGCCCAGTTTAGAGTCTATCCAGACTAAGACAGTGTCTAGTAGAGTCTCGGTGATGGGTACATAGACGTCCGTACTTATCTACGAGAGGCTATGATGGCATTTAGGAAGTTTCACTTCCTTCATTTC
Source organism: Petunia axillaris subsp. axillaris (assembly GCA_029990575.1). Taxonomy (NCBI): domain Eukaryota; kingdom Viridiplantae; phylum Streptophyta; class Magnoliopsida; order Solanales; family Solanaceae; genus Petunia; species Petunia axillaris. The sequence goes on from JARKNS010000003.1 coordinate 164,668,212, forward strand.
TGATCGTGCGTCGGTCTAGGATGCAGAAGTATTTTCGTTAATTCCTTCGTGGTAATCATGAACCCTCGTGCAACAAATCAGCAAACGGTATGAATTCAAGACGAAGCAGTCTAGCCTGGGGCAAGCACTGACGAAGTCCGAGAGTTTTGATCGTGCTGACGATCTAGTTACGGAGGTCCCAGCTGTACGAGCTTGCGATGGGCAAGGGAGCAGGGCCTTGTAGTCCCCTTGGCTCTCTACGATGCTTTACGAGAATCTTGGCGACGCAGATACGTAAGAACCTATTATTCGCTGGGCAGCCTATCAGGTTGCCGCATGTGCAGACGTTTGGTCTCAGGGAGCTCCTATTCCAGTTCTTAATATTGCCGCAGTAAAATATGTTTCGGAGGCAGCATGTGTTTTGCCTCCAGTTGTTCTGGCTGGTTAGTTAGCCTGAGTAATGGCTCAGTCCGAGTATCCGAAAAGGCTGCATTATTTTACCTAATTGAACCTTCCGATATTCTTAAGCCACGCATCTGATAGTCCCTGCATAAATTTTAAAAATAAAATGATATCAGCGTATCCTTCAGGTTCTTGATCATATCGAGCGGTATGGTGTTGATTATTCTTCTTTCCAGTTTCAAGATCCAGCCCTGCATTGGTGGACTGCTCTCTTATTAGTTAACTTGGTTTGATTTTTCTTCTAGATTCGTGGAAAAGTTCCTTTCGAGTAGCGAACGAGATGAAAAGTGTTGCCAGTTCGAGTGGATTGGACAGGGTAGCCTGTCGGTTAGCCTGTTGATGTTTCAGAATATGAGATTGAATTCTATAGAATGGCTGGATATGCATTAGAACTAGTTCATAAGCCTTTCGAGAGATTCAAAGATTTATTAATGACCTTTCTCCTTCCTTGAGATCCCAGATGGCTCGAGAGATTGAGGTCAGGATTTTATTTGATGTTGTTGTTGATATTGCCCAAAGGTTCGAGGCATACCATAAGTTTGAGCGGGAAGGGTTAGAGCGGGAAAGCAAGAGGTCCCATGGCCCTGGTGGGCAACCATGGTACCTCCTTTGGAGGTAAGACTTCTGGTTATTTTGGGAGGTCACCTTCCCAGGTTATCTTAACTTGTGGTGCGTGATTCTCAGAGTGCGCAAGTAGTTCGTCAAGATCAGAGTCAGTTTTCTCTTCGTAGCTATCAATAATCTGTCCAGTTTCCATTTTTAGCGAAAAAGGTGTTATCATTGTCGTGAGTTTGGTTATCCTTTGGGGAGTTTTCCCTTACTCTAGCAAGTAGACAGTCGTTATTCTTCTTGCCCTCAGGCACCTGCCCAGTCGCAGGGATTTCATTCAGATCCCAATCGGCCAGAGAAATGCCACGATCCAGTAAAGGTTGAGAGCGTGGTGGTAGTTATTCTTCAGAAGGTAATTATCAGTGTAGCGACTTAGTTCAGCCGTAGAGGCAGTTTTATGAACTGCCAGTCTGGCAGGATGCTGAGGTATCCGATATAGTAGACCCTGAGATTTCTTCTTCTCTTAAATATGAGTAAGATTTGATTCTTTCGATCGATCTGGAAATGGTGTGTCTTATCATGTTTCGACGATTTCCTTGGATATTGTTGTAATTAAGAATCGGTTGCGGTAGAGGGGTGAGATTCTGATACGATTTATTCCTGGCATTTATGAGACCCTACTAGTTTATCTGATCTAAATATGAGAGATTTGACGGTGAGTATTGCTATTTCCTGCTTGGCATCCTATTATGCCACCTTGTGTTATTATGTCAAGTCATTTTACCTCTCTCCTCGGAAATCAGTGTTGGTAGGATGATGGGATTCTTATTCGTCACCATCAGGAAGTGTCGTTGCTTCTTCCGGTGTAACGTGGCTAGTAAGTAATGCTCGATCTATGTGTCTCCTCGTGGTTCGAGATTCTAGTAGAGTCATGTTATTCTATGAGCTTGTCTTAGTTATAAAAGAGTATTCTGGTAAATTGTCAGAGTTTCCTCCTTATTGGGAGGTTAAATTGGTATAGATGTTTTTCCATAAAGCTTATTTAATGTCTATCTCTTCAATTGCGATTCTCTGGCTCGCCTGACTCGGAAGTAGTCTAGCTTTGGTAGTCAAGCAAATAAGAAGAAGAACTTCTTGAAGCTCTAATTATTTCTATCCTCGATCCATTTCCATTTCTTCTTCGTCCGGAACTAGTGAGCTTGGGCGATTGGTAGCCGCTTGTGACGTTCCCTGTGTTGACCCAGAGTACGTGTTATTGTAGCCAGGTAAGCATATTATTGTTTTGGATATCAGTTTATCCGGGTATCCATTCCCATGTATAGTATAGTGCTGGTTCTGTTTTTGCGGATCATCCAGTTTCAGGGGAAACTCTGCCGAAATTTTTATATAGAAGTACCATCCATCAGGCGGTAGTGTTTATGGCAAAGGTATGGAATTTTGAACTTGAGAGTTGCAGCTGTTTGGCAACTCGAAAGAGTAGTTGGTAGCCTAGGTCTGCCTACGTTCAGCTTTTAGTTAAATCTTTTTTTTATAGTCCAGCAGACTGTGCGAGGATGGTTATTTCTATTAAAATGGCTGCATGAGTTTGTGCTTTAAGTGGAGGAGTCTTCCTCCAAATACTGAATGGTAATATTAAATCTCTGAGGTGTGGATACCACTTTTCTCACGACCCAAAGTAAGGTCACGGCAGAAATCTACAATGAGTGTCGATCATTGCTAAACCCACTAGTAATCTATTAATGATAGATATAAGCTGGAAACCTGATCATATATACGTACCTATCTGCTGAAAGCATAAAGTCTATCTTTATATTTGAGAACACCGTCAGTAGTAACCCTGTATGGTGACTCCGATTTTTTTCTGGCTATTTGTCTATATTTAACTAGAACTGGATCCTCATACTGACGTTGCTTTACTTCATGAAAGTTTAGAATTAAAGGTCTAGTGCAGCTTATCGTCCATCCATCATTGGCATATCTCTTTCACAACTCAATTCTTTGAGAAGTTACTTTAGCGTTATAAGTGCACATGTAATCAACTTTATTGCTGGTAGTCTGCCTCAGCTCATGGTCCAACTACATGTCTCTTTTATTTTTACTTTCTCAAGTCATAATATTTCCAATTCAAAGACAATACCCTGAAGTAGATGTTCCGTCTGGAGATCATTCCTGGTCTGCATCATACTATCTAGTAGTATTGGCATGATCCTTATCCTTATATGATAGACCCTGTTCAGATGAACCTTTGACGTACATTAGGATATGAGTAACTACATTCCCACAAGGAGCTTGCGGAATAGCACTAACATCAACTGAGATGTTGCATAGTGCGTTCGTAAAAATAATGTAGCTTGCATCAAATCTTCTATGTGTAGTGACAAGGTACTTCAAAAGCTCCCCTATTGCATCAAGCGTGAGCTAATTCTTAGTTCCATCGACCTGTTCTATATCGAAAGGTATATCGAAGAGGGATTATCGGCTGAATCATGTTAACCCATTCAAAGTTCCGTGTATCTTTGCTTCAAAAATGTAGAACTCTCTTCTCGTGATCGAGGAAGGATCAGCTTAGTCAGAATAAGCTGTGCAATGGTATTATCATATTATCCAGATATATTTTATTCCAAAAGTTCGATATGCGTGTCATAATTCTGATCATGTAATCAGGAAATAATACCCGTGGAGTAGCTTATGAAGGTCGTGCAAGTTCTTTTGCTAACTGTGCGAATTTTGTTTTTAGATTTAGGCTCGTTCGAGGACGAACGAGAGTTTAAGTGGAGGAGAATGAAACGACCTCGGTCAGTCGTTTCGGAAGTTAGGACTCCGATTGGCATGCCGATAATTTTAAAATATTCGTAATATCTATTAGGACCTGTCTGTAAAATTTGAGCTAAATCAGACCTCGTTTGGTAGGCATCGGAAGAAGGTTTCAGTTTTTATTGGCAATAAATATTAAAAAGTGATTTTCGAGCTCGGTTTTGCCGAATGAGCTCCAATTCGAAATTCGAAAGCGCTGTTAGGTTCGTATGATTATTTGTGACTTTTGTGGACTTTCGAAAGTGAATTTCGATGTTGTTCGGCTAGTTTCAGCTAAAATGCCGAAAGTTAAATAATTTGACTTTTTCTATTTAAATTCGCATCTTGAGTTTCGGGAGTCCAATTTGAGATCCGCCTTTGCGAGTATGTTACATATATTTTGTATAACTAGTATGCAAAAGTTGGAATTATTTCGAATGTTGTAGGGTACTATTTTAATTTTCGTTAAGAAAAGAAAATAAAATAAAATAAAACAAAAAAAAAGGAAAAAGACAAAAAATTAAATGGAATGGCGGTGGCATCCAAAGGACTTTGGAATAATCCCTTTTAGCTGCTTTGAACAGAAACATAAAAATGTACAGAAACAAAAACGAGAAAGCTACAGAAAAACGCAGTGGAAAAATGCCAGAAAATGAGAAAAGGGGCCGGAGAAAAGTAGAATTTTCACCCTGAAACATTCAGGTAATGATCCTAATATATTATTTGAGTTTATTACGTGTGTTTGAATATATTTTAACGGTAAACTTTGGAAAATTAGACATCGTTTTAATAAGTTCAATTAATAGTTTAAAGGGTCAAATGGACCCCGATAATGGAATTGATTATATATTCGTACTCAGTGAGTTATGGGCAACTTATAAATGTAATTTATTTAGGGTTTGGTTATGTGACCTTAAACCCTGTATATAGGCCTGGCCTGCGTATTGCGTATTTGAATAGGGTATCAGGTTCCTAACCGGATTACCCTAAGATGTGAGGAATGAAGCCTTTAGCCTAATTTGATATATTTTTCTTCTTATTGAATAGAGTGGGATCGTTTGGAAATGAAACCAAAGGACAAGCTGTTATTGAGTGGATGTACTAACTTTGTAACAAGGTAAGTGTTTATATCCATTTCTTTGGAGGCACCTGGCCTCGTGGATTTTCTACCACGTGTTCCTTACGTGTGTAGCTGCCAATAGGCGTACTCATTACGCCTTAGATTTGAATTTACATTGTATATTATTTGTTATGTCCTGTTATTGGTATTGCATTGAGAATCTGAGTATTGTACTTTGGCTGTGAGTTGGTATATACTTTCCAGCTGTCGATGAGAGTCCCACGCTGGTGATGGGTTATTATTGCATCATGTTGCATTCGTATGCACATTGCATCATATTGAGGGTAGGAGGATTCCGCCCTCGGAGCAGGAGGATTCCGCTCCATTGCATCATATTGAGGGTAGGAGGATTCCGCCCTCGGAGCAGGAGGATTCCGCTCCATTGCATCATATTGAGGGTAGGAGGATTCCGCCCTCGGAGTAGGAGGATTCCGCTCCATTCATTTGGCACATGTGACCCTTCGCATCATATTTCATTTCATTTCATCTCACTTCATTTTATTGCATCTCAATTCATACCATTGTGTAGACTTGCGGTACATGACTACTGTTCTGCTTATATGTGCATGGCTTATTTGTTAACATGTTTCTGGCTCATATTCCTGGTTGAGTTTATGGGTTCATACGTGTTTTCGGTTATTATCTGGCTCTGCCTTTTTATAATTTAAATAAGAGGAATTTTGTTTATCTGTTTCTCCTCCCTGGCTAGCTATCCTATTCTTTGAGGTTGCTAGTCTGCCCCACTTATTGAGTCCTTTTGACTCACCCTTGTTTGTTGTTTGTTTCTTGTCTATCTATTTCGTTTCGGCAGGTTCGCTCCAGAATTGAGTTCGCCACGTTTTGAAGGAGCGAAGACGACTTCAGCTGTCAGGGTGAGCCAGCTTTTATTCCGGATGGCCACCAGTTTATTGGTTATTATTTCAGTTGCATTTTGCTCCCTTCAGAAGGTATCTGTCTTCTTTTGTACTCTTAGATGTCTAGTCTGGATAGCCCTAAACCTAGTATGTTGGGTAGTCAGCTGTAATTTCTTTTGTACAGCTTAGAGGAATCAGTATGTCTGTGCCTTTTTCTAAGTCTTGTTCTTATTTATGAATTGAATTACATTTATTTTCCTAATTTAATTGGTAAGGGTTCGCCCGACAGGTCTAGGGGAGGATGTCGGGTGCCCGCACGGCCTAGCCGGATTCCGGGTCGTGTCAACTTAATTATTATGAGAAAGAAAAAAATAAGAAGAATAGAATGACATAGCATAATTTACTCAAAGAGTCACTGAATGACATGGCTAAACATTTCTTTTAGTTTTTTTTATTACTCGTAATGTCTCAATTTATGTGGTACACTCAACTTTAATATATCCCAGAAAGAATAATATACTCTCTTACTTAACAATTATTTAATAGCACTATTTCTACTTACCCTTATCGGATCCACTTACTTTAAAATCTACCACCAGTTTTTTCATTATTCCAATCTTTTTTTTTTTCATTCTGTTGACATGGACAACTTCGGAATATTACAAAGTCAAAATCTATTTTTTCAAATTTAGTGTCGAGCCAAACTCTGATATATAAATTAAAACGGATAGAATATTACTTTGTACCTTTGACCAGAACATATTTAGTATATTTTTTTATTTTGAATATAACTATAATACTTAATATTAATTAAAAAAGAGGCCCTCAAAAAGTTGAGGGCCTCAAACATTTGCTTTGCTTGCTTGGCCCTTTGGCCGGCCTTGGGTCTTAATGTTCAATAAAGGTAAGTCTTATACATTCGAATGTTGAGAAAATAAACTATCTTAATTATTTTCTATTCATATTTTAATGTTGCACCTTGGTATTTAGATGTGTTCAAATTCAAACGGATTAAATAACAAACATGGTCTAAGTAATACATTGAAGTTCAGAATATCAGATTCATCAATAATTATAAAACATAATAAACTTTTGTAAAAGCGAATATTTTGTGAGTGTGAGTAAGTATTTTCCCAGAAAAATATGTTATATTAGTTGATGCCTTTTCTTTTAGGAACAATTTAGAGATTTCTTTCATGTTTGGTTTTGTACCAACATTCTTTGTGGTTTCTACTATTATGGTTACCTCTCTTCTTTTGATTTATTTTTAACAATTATTTTTACTTATTTATCATGCATAAATGTAGCAATCAGACTATCTTGCCCTTTTTATACAACAACAACATACTCAATGATATTCCACTAGTAAGGTCTGAGGAGGATGACATGTACCCTTGTTGCCGATAAACCCTTGGTTAAAGAAAGAAAGAAAGAAAATAGAAATTGTATAAACATGTTTGAAAAACATGATAAAAATACTATGGTAAAAGAAATACTGACACAGAACTAAAGAAATTGCCCTTTCTATACACATTCTAAATTAAGAGCCTTGTTTGGCCAAGCTTCTAGCGAGCCAAAAGTGCTTATTTTTCTTCAAAAGTACTTAGTTTGAAAATTTTAGGTGTTTGGCCAAGCTTCTAGGAGAAAAATAAGTGTTTTTGAGTGGCAACAGAAGATGTTTTTCTGATGTGGGTAAGAAGTTGGAAAAAGTTGTTTTTCCTAAAAGTGTTTTTCAGTGGAAGCAGAAGCTAGTTTTTAATTACTTCCGCTCATTCCAAAAATATCCTCATCAGAAATGCTTATATACCTAATTATCCCTCTTGTTTTAACCTAATGATTATAATATATAAATAGTACATTATTTTTTTCTCCTTAGTTTTTCTACATACATTTACATCACTATTATTAGAAACTTTTAATCAAATAACATTCTTTTTTTTCAGGTATAGATCTAGAATATTCAATTTTATATGTTGTATTTTGAATTTTTTTAAAAAAATTAAATATAGTGTTTGAGAATAATTATTTAAAATCATTCATCTAGTTAAATATCGGTAAAGTAAATCTTTAAATTAAATGTCATTACTTGTAATTTAACACTCAAAAATACATTTTCAAAAGATTGGCCAAATACAAATTACTACTTAACCATTGATAAAAGTACTGGTTCTCAAATGAGTTGGTCAAACACAAACTGTTTTCTCGTACTTTTACAAAAAATACTTTTGAAGAAAAGCACTTCTCAAAATAAGCAGTTTGGCCAAACAGGCTCTAAATGATTAAATTTATGAAGTTTATTTTCTAAGAATTTCCTATAGAATAACAATAAACAAAAATGTTATATGTTTCAGAAAATTTCATCCCATGTACCCCCTTATCCCTGGTTATGTCCTTTTGTCCCCACTAAGAAATGTTTTAGCAAAATAGCCTCCTACCCATTTTTAAACGTGTAAAAAGACTATTTTGCCCCTGAATAAAACTAGCCCTAATTCTGTCCAATCTGCCGCTCTTCTTCTTCTTCTTCTTCTTCTTCTTCTTCTTCTCTCTCTCTCTCTCTCTCTCTCTCTCTCTCTCTCTCTCTCTCTCTCTCTCTCCCCCTGCGAATTAGGGTTCGTTTTCTTCTCTTTTTTTTCTTTGTTTAGTTTGCTACGAATTTGTATTTTCCCTTAGTTGATGTTCATTATTTATCCAATTTTTCATTCCGTGAATGTTTAAATTTTATTTTTAATAGGTAATTTTTATATAATTTGTTACATTAAATAATTTTAATTAGGTAGTTAATGTGATTTTTAGTAAAGCATTTTCGTTGCACTTTGATTTCCTTTAACTCTAGAAATTATTTCCCACAGGGCAATGGTTGACACATAAATTATATTAATTATGTAGTTAATTTAATGTTTAGCAAAGTGTTGGTGTTTTAGTTTATTTTCCTTTAACTGTAGAAAGTGTTGCCCACAGGGCAATAATTGACATAATATTCAAGCATAATCTTCCTTTTTCCTAGAAATTGTTGCATTGTGGGCAACAATTGACATCATAACATCAAGTATGAGTTGTGTGTTTTTGTATGGGAAGTGTCAAGCTGCATTTTTATTATTGCTTAGTAGTAGATATTTTTCTTTTTATTCTCGTTTCTCTTTGGATGTTGATATTGCATTTTTTTACTGGTACATGAGAAGTTGTTGGTGTGAGTTCATTATAGTCCGTCGTAATGTACGTTTTCTCATCTTTTTTATTAGTTATGTTTTCATCTATTTATTAACTTTTTTGTTGCTCAAGTATATTTGTAATGTGTTGTGCAATAGGAAAAAGATCAATTCTTTAAGTTTGAGCATTAGTTTGATGCCAAGGATTGTTGGGGTGGTGATATGAAGTATAATAGTTTGATTAGTACGTTTCTGTCCGAGCCTCAGATGATGATGTTGAAATGAGGTGTTTTTGAAAAATACATGGAGTTAGATGATGTGAATGTTTCTTGGAATGTTGTTCATTGTATGATGTTTTCACAAACGTATTGCACCAATGACATGTTGATTAGGTTTAGTGTATTCGGCCATCCATGTGTATTCGATTTGGATGCGTTTCATTTAGGGATTTGCCCCGGTGATTTGTCTGCGCGCGAGGGTTCTATTGAAACACCTCCTGCTCGACAAGATAAGGTATGTGTAGGTGTTGTATTTAATATTCAGCAAGTCCAACATAAAGTATTTCTTTTTTTATGGTATAGTTTTTAAGATCTGTCATTTTTCTTTTTAAAAAAAGTACAAGTGGAAGTGTTGGCTGGCTGTAAGCAATTCAGTAGCTATTGGGTGGAAAGGGGTAAAGGGAAAGTATTTTATTATTTTGCTATGATTTCAATTGAAATCCTCATTAGAGAAGTCAGAGTAAGATGTTGTCTGCCTGGCAGCAGTTTAAGACCTCAAAGTTGTATATAGTTGGGTAAACATATATCAAATATTGCCTCTCTGTCAATACTTGTCAATAGAGAAGTTAGAGTAACATGTTGTCTCCCTGGCAGCAGTTTAAGACCTCAAAGTTGTATATAGTTGGGTAAACCTATGTCAAATGTTGCCTCTCTGTTAATACTTGTCAATAGAGAAGTGTATTGACAATAGAGAAGTCATAGTAACATGTTGTCTGCCTGGCAGCAGTTTAAGACCTCAAAGCTGTATATAGTTGGGTAAACCTATGTCAAATATTGCCTCTATATCAATACTTGAGCTATTTTTTCAGGATGGTTGTGTTTTTCTCTGTGTAGTTGTATATATCAACTTTTGTGTTTATTTCTAATCTTTGTTTATGTGATTGGTTTCATAGATTGCTGAAGAGTCGCCTGATTATCATAGATTGAGGAAGGTGGTAATTATTATTGGACGGCTGATCCAAATTATCAGCTGTTTATTGATACCATTTTTGGAGGATAGGAAAGGTGTGGTATATCTTGGGAGACAGTTGATAGAGTCTTTTTCCCCATGCGCTTAGGTGAAGAAAGTGGTGTTGCAGTCACCCATTATTTTCTTGGTGTTTTCCACATTGATGAGCACCGACTTGATATCTATGACTCATTATATGATGAAGAAGATGAAGTTGTCAAGGCGCATGTGGACTGTTATGCTCGGATGATTGCCTCACTGCTTGATTTTGTTGACTTCCATAGGTATCGAGCATCCTACAGTTTGGTGTATGCACCACTGAAGTATGATTGGGTCAAATGCCCAAAGCAGAGCAATGGGTAAGCATTGTTCAGTGGCATTTTTAACAGTTTCTTGATGATTTTCCTTTCTATTTAGCCTTGCATTATCTTTTTGTGCAGGTATGATTGTGGAGCTTTTGTTCTTAAGTTTGCTGAGTCAATAATGTATGGGCAGGATGTTTCAAAGATGAAGTTTACATAGTTCAAAGATTATCGTTTTGATTGGGCTATGAATCTATGGAGTCATGGAAGGTCCAAGTTAAATGGTGGATATGATACTCCTCCCGAGAAGATAGGCAATAATTACCATGAGCATAATTCTCTACTTTGTGAATGAGTACTTGGAAAACCTTTAGCAGTTGTATAAATGTAATGAGGATGATTAAATTGTTAATGTGAAAGCTTGAGTGCTTCTCTTTTAGTTGATGCGACTGAAAAAATTATTTGTGTGTACTGGATGCTTATGTCTTTAGTAATGTGAATGCTTTGGTATTGGTAGAGTTTGAATGGGTTCAGTGTTGAATATACATTTTCCTGTTAGCGTTTTATGTGCGTTGTGGCTTGTTCTTTCAGTGTTTGTTTATATTTTATGAGTTTTACGATGTTGTGAGGGCACTAACTCAGTGCAAGTGGATTGTGAAATTTGATGAAGGGTGGGGGTGAAGTGCTCCCTAGGCAGCATCATTTCAAGTGTATTAGCTTTAAAAATTTAGGTAGGGGGTGGATGCCAAGGCTGCCTGTTAAGGGATCTAATTTCTGAGGGGTGTAGGTCAAGTGCTGCTAGTCAGGCATCTGTTAAGGCAATTGACTGTGTGGTTTAGGTAAGACTTTTCTGGTAGTTGTTGCCTATTCTCCAACACTTGCATTTAAACACAATGGTAGAAGGGGATTAATGGAGAAATGAAGCTAAGATATATTGAATACCTAGTTTTTTTTTGTAGGGGTGGATGTCAAGTGCTGCCTATTAAACTGAGGGGTGTAGGTCAAATGCCGTTTTTCAGGCATCTAGTTAAGGGATTTAGTTTTTGAGGGATGTAGACCAAGTGTTGCCTAGGCAGCAACTTAATGGAATTGAGTGTAAGGTGTTGGTAAGGATTTGAGGTCACTTGTTGCCCATTTACCAACACTTGTATCTAAACACAATAGTAGAGGGGGAAAGAAATCTAACACATATTATATCAAAAGAAAATAGTACAAAGGAAATTGAATTTTCTTAAAAAGGTGCTTTAAAATATCAAATAATACATAATATTAAATAACAGGATGATCTAATAGAATATAACTAATTTGGTGAAGGCGGTGGGGTTGATTCGTCGATGATATTTGACCCGGTATCGTCGTTTATGCGTCCTGAAAGCACCATCTCTCTTATTTGTTTGTGTACTCTAAGTACATTGTGATGCAAACTCCAAAATTCTGCTTCTAACTTCTTCATTTGATCCAGATACTTGTTGTTTGCACTCCATGTTCATTGTAAGCAATGTATACGCATTTTACTGCCATCTAAATTCTGCACACATTGAAATGGTTACATGAGTTTAGAGTTTGTTGAATAGATTAATGAGATATATAGGCGCAAACATTCAATTTTTTCTTTGTTTTAGTGGTGTGTGTAGGCGTTGGAGGTTGACTGCAACAAGTAGCCACAACTTGTAGGGCAATTTAGTACACACGTAAAGTGCTTCCTGTTATGCATTACATGTACAGAATCTACAGATCTCTCTACATTTTGTTTTGCACCAAACCTTCAAGTGTTGCCCACACTTGAAAAGGCACTTACTATGCATTCAAAACTGCTGTCTATTAGGCAGCACATGTAGAGTTACTCTACATTTGAACCAAAGCTACTCTACATGTAGTGTGGCCCTGTGGGCAACACTTACAAGGCACCACTTCAGGCGAACAAAAGTGTTGTATACTAGGCAACACATGTAGAGTTTATCTACTAGCAATTGTTTGCAGTATAACTGCAAGTGCTGCCCACAAGGCAGCGAGTGCATTACAAACAAATTCCCACAGAACAGATCTTAAAAAGCGTTTTCTGTCAGTGACGATTTACAAATATCATCTACAAGTTATTTCAAGTTAATTTAGGGCAAAGCAATGCAGTTGCAACTAAATAAGAGTAATCACAATTTCTATTAGTAAATTCTGCAACAAATACAGATTCAAACTAATATATCTTTTTTTGCAGTAATTGAAAATCAATGTGACATTAATTACTGGTTATCTAGTAGTAGTTTTGCAATCATTATCATCAAAGTTCACAACTCGCTATAGCGAATTTGTTATCATACAAAAATTTTATAAATTCTACGAATTTAAGATGTAAATCTGTAAAATTTAATTTAAAAACTACGCATAATTAATAAAATATTGAAGAAACTTACCTTTGAATCTTCTTTTTTCTAGAAATTTGGAGTTCTTATGTTAATCAGTTGGAAGAGCTTATGTTTTGCTAAAAATAAGTTGCAGAGTAAAGGGAGGAAAGGTCGGGACAGATCGCGTGTTTATATGATTTGTTCAGGGGCAATTTAGTCCAAAAAGATTCATTTAACTTAGAGAATATCATTCTTGCTAAACCACTCTTAGTGGAGTCAATTAGGCAAACCATTGCCTAAGTGTCATATTTTGTCATTTACCCTATATGTTTTAAGTAAAAACAAAAACCTTATCCTTTTTGCCCATAAATTCCCAGTAATCCATTAAACCCTACTACTTCACATTTTTCTCTCTGTTTCACTGAGCTATGCCGCTAGCGATTTTTAGCGGAGCTGCTTAGCGACCACTTCTACTTCAAAGGTTAGATCTATGGCTTCGCTATGCTTCTGTTAAATTAATTATCTATACTTTGTTCGTTATTTTACTTTACATGTTGTTTAACATAAATTGCATTTCTACCCGCAAGCGGGTATCTTAGTTGGTTCAGCAAGTGGTTTTCCGACATGGGTTCAAACCCCCTTGCCACCAACCTTCTCAGTTTGAGTCTGTCACACCGGGCTTGCCTAGTGCGGGTTAACTCTCCTGTGTGGTTTGTAGGCTATTGCATTAAGAGCAGGGTTTATCCAGAGCGTACCCGATGGGTAGCGGCTGTGGGTTCCCTTGTCATATAAAAAGAAGAAAAGAAGAAATTGCATTTCTATGTTACGAAGTATCAGAAGGGAAAATGTGAATGGAAACTACTCCCTAGTTATGGCTAAGGGTAGAATTGGTATATTAATTGAAAAGAAAAATTGTAGTGTAGTTGCTTATTATTGTTTATTTCAGATTTGCTTTCATCTTAAAGTGATGACTCTTTTTCTTCAGTATCATTCCATATGTTTGCACATGCCAGCACAATTGTTGTTCTGGTTCATTCGTGCTTCTCCATATGGAGAAGTTTCATTACCACTTCAACAACTCAGTCATGTGCCTCTGCCGAGCTTTGTTGCACCACGTCTAGTTCTTGATGTGGCTGCACCCTGGAACGTCGCAACGCTTCCTAATTTCCTATACATTAGCTCATCCAACAGTTGAGGAATCACTCCGTTTGCCTGGTGTAAGGAAACTCAATAGAGGAGAAAGGATTAGTGTGGAGTTTAGTTAGAGAAGATGTATATAGACCATTTTTGGAGCAAACTTTTGTTTCCTTCTTCACCATTTTTGGCGAACCCATTTGTTTCAAACCTACAAAATCGAGCAAGGTGATTGCTTTATCACTATCATCAGATTGACACTGCATAGTCGCTTCCAGTTAGTTCGTTCACCATGTCCAAGAGCACTGATCTTCTACACCTATACTCCACGGTAATCCTTTCTCCTCCACGCCACGCCAATGGAGGGGTGCTACAACATTATGACCCGACCTTTCCGCTTTCTTTTCCTCACGCTGATTGGCAGCTTGCCAGTTGTGATATTTTCAACTAACCCCTTACTAAACCACGAGATATAATTAATCGCACCATCGACGAAGTTGAGATGTCAAATGGTTCCCAATTATGTTGTATCTCTACACTTAGATGGTTGAGGTTTATAGCAGCTTGTGGCACAATAGCTGATGCTCATGAGCAGGATGTGGTGGGACGTTCCTGGTCGGAGGCACAAGAACGGGACTTGGTTTTACAACTGCAGGAAGTGATGTGACTTGGTTTTACATGAGCGGGACTTGGTTCCCGCTCATGAATAGGAAGTGATGTGATGTTCCGGGTGCAGGCACGTCAAGCACCGGACTTGGTGCAACAAACCCTGGCAGAGGTACAAGACATAGTGGGTGAAGTGGTAATGAAATTTCTCCAGCTAGAGGAGCGGGAACTGCGCCGGCGATTACGAGTAGTTGTAGTTTCTATATTTTGAAACCATGTAGATAAACATAAGAATGGTTTGCGTAATTGGCCAGCAATTCATCAGTTTACTATAGGGATGTATAAACACTAGGGATGACAGTGGGGCAGGATGAGTGTGGGCAGGACGGGGCAGTCTTTAAGTGGGGTGGGCTGGTGTGAATCCCAAATTTATCAAAATCATGCAGGTCGTGGGGCAGGGTGTGGGTTCTTCAGCTTCAAGCTAATATTGGGTTCTTTATCTTAGTTTCTAGGCTTTACTTTTGAGGCTTCCTTGGAAAAAGCCATTTGTTAAGATTAATTTCAGATAATAGTTTTTAGACTTGTATTAGTTATTGGAAAAACTAACCTGTAGGTAATTTTTTGTTCAGATCAAATTTTGATTTGATTTTCTGAAACCAAAATCAGATTGTAATCAAACACAGTTGTTTTTTACTATTAAAAATAAAATGGCCCTCACCGAAGTAGTGATGTTCAAACAAATAGAGACCTAAATTAGAACAGAGGATGCATTATAGTCTCTTTTCATGGTCATTTTGTTTTATGGCAGACTATATTCAGCACTCTTGAGCATATTTTTAACTCAACCCAAAGAGATTTGCTACAGTAGTGGAAACTCCCCAATCATCACTAGATTATTCAAAATTGAATCAAGCGAGAATCCAGCCCGATCAATGTCTCAAGTTAGAATATAAAATTAATTTGCATATTTGAGATATGTTTGATATCCTTAGACAATTTTTTTTCAAGAAAAAAAAAATTAAAGGAAAACCCTAAGCAGGGCGAGTTGTAAACAGCCGGAATTTCTGTGCGGGGCGGGTTGGAAAGTTTGCAGGTTAAGGCTCAACCCAACCCCCCAACCCTAATTAACAGAAAGTTATTTCTTATGACGAATAATGCCAAACTATCTATTTTATTAGGTACTCTCCCCCTGGTGTTATGTTTGTTTGATGGTTTGCATCTGATAATCAACTTTATATGCATTTTCTTTGTATTTGACAATTGTGCTTCCATCTCAAATTCAATGCAGGGTTATGAAAATCCTTCCATTTTCATCTGATTGGTCTGTAACTTACATCCCAGTGCATTTTACGGTGTTTTGTGCTTTTCTTCCTTGTAGATCTTATCCAAAAGCTTGAATATGATCCTAAATGGATGCTCTGCGAGTTCTGGGGGTATTTTTAAACCTTACAAGCCATGTATCTCGAAGTCCTACAAATCTGCAGCATCATGCATCCCGTGTCTGCCTTCCAGGGCTATAGTCTCGCGTGGTAGACGTGAATCGGTACCTCATTGGTATCCCACGTCCTGCTCCAAAGGTGTGTATGAATCCTTTATGTTGATATTTTTGCATGTCAATTCCGCCTTGTATTTCCGAGGTAAAGAATTGCATTACTGAAATGGTGTTTTCCGTGCATCATATGTTATAATTGCAACTTAACTAGTTCGAAATTTGGTTTCTTAATTGGGGTGTTGGGGTGGGGGCATTGGACTCTTTAGGATGGTAACTGTTTTTTAGTTTGGCAAAGTTTATTTTAGCTGACAGTGTTGATCTGATTCTTATGTTATTCTGCTTGGAATCTCTCATATGCTTCAAGTTCCTTTATCTTGAGATAAGCCTTGATATAAGCCATGCAATTTCGCCAATGTCAACTTAATATAACTCTCAAATGAAACATAACAGCAAACCAGAAATGACTCCCACTATTTGACTTTGTCAGCTATATACTTTCCATTATACTCTTGCCTCCTGTTACACGGGGCTTATCTCATTATTCCACTATTTGTTTCTCCTTTCCCATCTTATCCCAACTTGTCATTTTTAAAAAATTTTGTGGCAGCTGAGTTTGTTCTTTGGTTTCTTTTTTAGGGCTTAGAGGTGAGGATATTTGATTCAAGTTTGAATATTTGAGCTTCTGATATTGCACAATTAAGTATGTAGCTTGTATCTGCATGTTCGAGGACTTTGTTGTCCTAAAATGTTTGTTAGGAAGTCAGTAAGCCAATTAACTGCGGTGTTTTTTTTAAATCTTTTCTACAGGTATATTGTTAGGTTTTGCCTGTATACGGAGAAAGATATAGTTTGTGCCATCAAAATCTTAAACCTAGAAACTGAAATGGCTTGAGTTCCTTATGGGCCTTTTTAGTCATGTTGTTTATTAGTGAAGTACATCCTTCCGTTCTCTTTTGTTGATAAGATACATCCTTCCATTCTCTTTTTCTTGTACTGTGCTCGCGCACTTCAAGCAGAGAAAACTGCAAAGTTGGAATACTGTGAAAAATTAATGACAAGTATTGCATGTCAAATGTAGTTCTATTAGAGGATTTCCCGTTATGAGAAGCATGATAGAGGGAACAAAGTGGTCAACAAATCATCAAGCCTATAAATCTTATATGTACAAGCTCATGGTTGAATTGTCTTCTGTTGGGTTGTCAGTGCAGGATTCAGCTTCCTTGATCTTTCTTCTGCATCATCACCTCTTCTAAGTGGTGAATTTGGTGGCCTTTCACATGCTATACCCCAGTTACCAAAGCAAAGCAGATTGTCCCTTGCCCCTAGAGCATCAAAGGATGTCCCATATAGTTACAGATTCCCTGCAATGACCAAAAAGCCGAAGTGGTGGTGGAGAACCTTAGCATGCCTACCCTATTTGATGCCTCTTCATGAGACTTGGATGTACGCTGAGACAGCATATCATCTCCACCCTTTCTTGGAGGATTTTGAGTTTCTCACCTATCCTTTCTTGGGGGCTATTGGGAGATTGCCAAGCTGGTTTCTAATGGCATACTTCTTCGTTGCTTATCTTGGTGTAGTGAGGAGAAAGGAATGGCCTCATTTCTTTAGGTTCCATGTGGTGATGGGGATGCTACTTGAGATTGCACTGCAGGTTATTGGGACTATAAGCCGTTGGATGCCACTTGCTGTATACTGGGGCAAGGTTGGCATGCATTTTTGGACCGCTGTTGCATTTGCCTATCTGTTCACAGTTTTGGAGAGCATAAGGTGCGCACTCGCTGGAATGTATGCTGACATTCCATTTGTGTGTGATGCAGCTTATATTCAAATACCTTATGATTAATGACAGCCAACATAGGGTGTAGGAAGTTGAAATCATGTTTGTTATGCCTTTTAGATAGAACATTGAGGCTGATGGAACTTGAATTTTTTACTTGGATTGATCAATGTCTCTTGTAATTGCCTTAAAGCCTGTATAACTCAATTTATACAAATGCTGTTCTTCCCTCTTTTCCTTTTTCAACAGGATTGATTAAGTTCTTGTTAAGTTGGTTTTCAGTTATGTTCTTTATTTCAATTAGCTAAGCGGACAGAAAGGACATGTGATAGTAGATGATTCTGGGCCCGGCACCAATCGCAGCTCGGGAGAATTACACATCTATGACACCTTAGGCAATTGCTTGTCTAACTGACCTCGGTTAAAATGGTTTGCAAGAATGGTCTCCACTAATTTTAAGTAAGTGCTACTATAGGGGCAACACTTCAAGTTATAAAATTGACAAGTGTTACCACGAAGGCACCACTTCACGTATAAATTGACAAGTGCTGCAAGTGTCGCTCTCTATCAATATTTTTTTCAGATAACTTGAAATGCTGCCTCGGAGGTATCACTTGTCAATTTATAAGCTCTTGAGGTCATTTTGCTAAATTATTTTTAAATAGAGACAAAATACCATAACCAAAGATAATGGAGTACATGTAGTGAAATTTTTTGTCGCAGCTCATGCAGAAGTACAAGTATAAGTAGGTCACTTAAAAACCAACTGTTTTAAGTGTTCAAGCTGTCTAAACTAGCGATTTGAGAAAACAACGAATAGCCTGTCGGAATAGATATAACTTGCACTAAAAATCTAAATAGCTTTTAATACAAATTGATAATATTTAAATTCAGGTAAAAATTCAAGAAGGAAAAGCAAATAAGCTAAGCTGCAAATGTGTGCATCAGTGCATGATGTAGACGGGGTTAGTTCAACTAGCATATCATACAATATTTACATTAGAATTTGTAATATCAGATAATCATCCAGTACTACTTCCCTTTCATCTAGCAATAGACTACGTGTTAGGTAGTTAACATTTGGTGGCATATCCAAACTTTCATCTCTGACGTTCACATCGTATTGTTTAATAGAAAACAAAATTTAAAGAACAACTATGTAAGGATAATGATTGTTATGGAATTAAAAGATCAAATATTCATTTAACCTTGTCAAACAATTGAGAATGTCAACAGTTGACCAACCCTCCAGGAAAAAGTTCTCTCTTTATTTCTTTTTATGTTTAAAACTTAGAAGACAATACTAAACGTGGTGTCCTATTTTGGAATGAGACGTATTCCAATTTCCAATAAACAGATCAACCTTACGTTGCAGTAAGACAATTTCATGAATATCCCAAGTTAGACTCGTACAAATTGAGCAAAACAAATGCCACAATTGCCAGTCCCAATATTCATCTTATAATAATCCAAAACACAATTAGGATATTAAAGTAATCTCTACTTAGACTTAACACCAAACAATTTGACATATCCATCAAACAACCACCTTAAATCATAAATTAATCATCCCCGTGTGTTTCTATTTTATCTTCATTTTCGTTCAACAGACACCATAATTTCTCATCTAAGTACTTGCGGAATTGCCCCATCTTAAGTGTCGTTTAATACAAAAACAATATTTT
Organism: Petunia axillaris subsp. axillaris; assembly: GCA_029990575.1. Lineage (NCBI taxonomy): Eukaryota > Viridiplantae > Streptophyta > Magnoliopsida > Solanales > Solanaceae > Petunia > Petunia axillaris. Next base: position 164,687,680 of record JARKNS010000003.1, read on the forward strand.
TGAATATATGTCACTTAAAAAACCAAGATAGGATTAATTTTTTTTTTCCTTCTAATTTTAGCATTGCGTTTAGACTGATCAAAAGTGATTGACAGTGTTACTTTCCAATAGTACATTTAATAGTCAAGAACAAAGAAGGGTAAATTAAGTCTCGAACTTAATGCAAAACCTTAAACAATACTCCCTCCGGTCCTATTTAGTTATAACACTTACTATAAATACTTAGATCAAAATATTTGTCATTCTACAAATATCAAGATAAAATTTACCATTTTTCTCGTTACGCCCCTAATATTAATTACTTCTTGAGTTTCTTAAAATTTCAAGAAGGATAGATTACTAAAAATATTCTATTTATTTATGATTTCTTAAGGGAGTGCAAATGACAAACATTACAACTAAAAAAGATCGGGAGGAGTATTTAAAATGGGATGGAGAGGGTATATTTGGATTTACACAACAAAATCAATGTTTTAGTCGTAGTATTAAATTATTTCACATAAAATGGAATGAAGAGGGTATATTTATACCAACTTTGCATCGTTAACATAAAAGGAGTGATAAATTTATAAACTACATTGTTACTCCATATATTCGGCACGATGACCAATTCTAATGCCGTTTGTAATCAGCTAAAAATTTGACTTGGGAAATGTCTGTTGGCCGTGGGATTTGGGGCAGACAGTTATGGGATTTAAATCGTGCCAAGCATGAATGTATTTTGCGTTACGACTTTAATTACAACCCTTCTTCAATTACTACTACAACCAATTTGACATTAAACTAAACAAAAATTACAGAGTCATAGGACAACGTGCAGCTCATGTAAATGAATCTTCTTAATCTTGAATGTGCTTACAAAGGTCGATGAGCGAGTCCCATCGAACCCAACATTTTCAATACAAAGTATAACATATTTATGTAAAAAAATTACATTATTAAATTTGAATAAATTAGTTTGTGAACTCATAATTTTATAAGAGAAATAAATTCAGTGACAAGCTCTGTTTTAAAAAACTCGCCCGGGGATTCGCCCCGGGGCGGGGCACTAGCAAAACGCCCTGAGACTCTCGGACGGGGCTTAGATCCGTGAGACTTACGCCTCAAGCGCCCGACGATGCGCCCAGAGGACGCCCAACGCCCAACGCTCGGAACTCGCCTTATTGAACCTATGCAAAAGATCTGTCCGATTCCCTAATTAAGATTGTTCATCTACAATTTTCTTTAAAATGAAGTTATATTCATCTATAAAAATTCAAAAATTGAGTATAACTCAATTAACGAGACATAATATTACATGTATTATAATTAAGAATATCATAAGGATGAATATCATCTGTATACTTAATCTAAAAAAGCATAGCCGCTGTTTATAGCATCACCACTTGTTGTTGGTCTTCATGTTTTATTTCAGTCACTCAAAATTGTTAGACTTCAATTATTTTGCAATTTAGTAGAAATTTTATATTTATCAATGAAGAATTAATGTTTTAAATTATAATAGTAATAAATTTTTATTGTTTATTCACTTTTTATAGTAACAAATTTTTATTTTTAATTGTTTAAAAGTTAAGGCCTTATGGTTTATATGTATCTCATAAAAACTGTAACATTATTCAATTTCTTACAATTATTAAAAAAGTTAGATCTTTTGTTTCTATAAATTTTTTTCTTATTTTTAATTTTTTTGTATTTTTGATATTTTTTTGGCTCATTATGCTATTTTATTAATTTAAAATTAATTAAAAAATAAGATCCATGGGACTTACGCCCCACGTCTCGGGACTTACGCCTCGCCTCATTATAGGTAAAACGCCTCGCCTTGCGCCCCCGCCTTTTAAAACATTGGTGACAAGTATCTTAAGAGTTTAAATTCTTGAATTTTAACTTCTGAATCCGCATCTAATAATTCAATTTCTACTAAAAGCCATACATCTTATACTTTTCTATTCGATTATTTATGGGTCCAACCAGTTTACCTAAAAACAAATTACTCCTTCGTGTCATAATTTGACTTGAATCATAGTTTAAGGAAGAAATGAACACTTTGAAAATTTTGGTCTAAAATACGTCATTTCATTGAGCGCAAAGTGGTGAGCTCTGTTTTAAAAGGCAGTTATGGTTCTCGCCCGGGACTCCCAGGGCGGAGCACTTGCAGAACACCCTGAGACTCTCGGGCGGGGCTTAGATCCATGAGGCTTACGCCTCGAGCGCCTGACGGTGCGTCCAGACCACGCCCAATGCTCAACGCTCGGGACTCACCTTATAGAACCCATGCAAATGATCTGTCCAATTCCCTAATTAAGATTGTTTTCCACAATTTTCTTTAAAAATGAAGTTATATTCATCTATAGAAATTCAAATTTGAGTGTAGCTCAATTAGCGAGATATAATATTACATCTATTATAATTGAGAATATCATGAGGGTGAATATCATCTGTATACTTAATCTGAAAATGCATAGTCGATGTTTATATATATCATCACTTGTTATTGGTCTTCATGTTTTATTTTCGTCACTCAAAATTGTTAGACTTCAATTATTTTACAACTTAGAAGCAATTTTGTATTTACCAATGAAGAATTAATGTTTTAAATTATAATAGTAATAAATTTTATTGTTTATTCACTTTTTATAGTAACAAATTTTTATTTTTAATTGTTTGAAAGTTAAGGCCTTATGGTTCTAAAAACTGTAATATTATTCAATTTCTTACCATTGTTAAAAATGTTAGATATTTTGTTACTATAATATTTTTTTCTTATTTTTAATTTTCTTAATTGTTTTATGTACTTTTGATTTTTTTGGCTCGCAATTTTATAAATTTAAAATTAATTAAAAAATAAGATCCATCGCCCCATGTCTCGAGGCTTATGCCTCACCCCATTGTAAGTAAAACACCTCGTCTTGCGCCCCTGCTTTTTAAAATATTGGTGGTGAGTTTAAAGTTAAATTGTTTCAAAATTTAGAATTGTGTCAATCTTTTTGGAACGAACTAATAAGAAAATCAGTGTCATCATTTTTTGAACGGATGGTGTATAAGAAAAATTAAGCCGTCCAATAAAAGAAAGGATACCTTTTTTGACCACAAAGAAAGGATACCACAAAGTGTTAAAAAAGAAGAAACGAAAACCATGCACGTTTTACTGTTTGTATACATGTAGACATGCGTTATCTTCTGATGAGTTCAAATTAAATAGAGTATCACAATAAACGTGAAGTGGTTAGAATGTAGATTGTTCAACTAAGGATTTAGGTGCGATTTAGTCGAAGCAACAAACAAAAATTTAATTAATTCATCCTAATCAATAACCATATTTATTAACGAATTAAACAAACAGATAAATACGTATTTAGTACTACTAGTTGTAGCTGTAGTCTGTAGACCAATATAAACATATAGTACGTATACAATGTCCATCATTGTCATTTGGTGCTGGAGTTGCTGAATTTTCAGTGATTGTATTATAACAAAATGAAGAACAAGAAACAACGCCATGAAACGGCTGTGTTTATTGGATTTCCGATCATTCTTTTATTCAGGCGTCGTCGCCATATAGTTGATCTCATTCCGTACATTTCAGCTTTATCTGGAGCTCTTCTTGTTTTGTTTGTTCTTCTTTCTTATCTTTCTCCTCCCATTAGTCGACGTTATGATGATCATGTTATCAGCCTCAGCTCCATGAAAACTAACCATGTATGTAACTTTTTTTACGTTACAAATAATGTTGTTTGTTTTTGTTTTGTTTTGTTGTTTTTTGACTTGTTGTGTGTTGTTTTTTTGTTTAGTTTCATAATGGAACGGAGTTTAGAAAGAACCTGTTAGAAGAACATGTGTTTCGGGTTCCGGTAAGTGATCGTTATAGTTTTTACATTTGATTGTTGCTGTTTTATTGTGAATTTTCTTTTTTGTTGATTTACGTGTGGATTTTTGAATGTGTATAGATGGGTGGAGGAAGCTTAAGTCGAGACCTATGGAGTTCCAAGAAATCAAATTACTACTATGGCTGTAGTATTGCCACTGACAAGTTTCCAAGTGAGTGGCATTGCCCTTTTTAGGCTTTCAATTGATTGCTCATTTTGTTCATTAATTGCTAACTGAAAAGGGGGGCGGGGGTGACAGAGGTACTCTGCTGTGTTTTTCTTATGGTTCGCCCTTTTGTTGAAGTTCGACCATCTTATCTAAAAAGTTAAACTGTTAGAGAAGACACATTTTTATTTGTTTAATTATTTCTTCAACAAGCCCTCTCCTCTCATGAACCAAACACGTGAAAATTCTTCAAATAATGGTGGCGGTGAGAATCAAACTCAGAACCTCTGCTTGATTGAATACCATTTTGAAGTGTGCGACTGTCTTAATTAAAAACTTAAGAGGTTAGCGATAATGCGTTTATTTGTTTAGTTATATGTTGAATATATAACAAACTATAATGGCCGTAAGGAATCAGTGCCAAGGATTTTTTTTGTGAAATACTTCTGTTTCTATATGTTTGATATGGGAACTGGTTACATTTGCAGCTGCTGAGGTTAATACACTTCCTAATAGGTACTTGCTGATTGCAACTAGTGGAGGCTTGAATCAACAGAGAACTGGGGTAATTTCTCTTTTCCTATGACTACTAAATTTTCACTGATTGAAGGTCGATAATATGGTGGATGTCACACAGAGATAATTCTTGAACATAAGTTCTGTTTAATTTCATCCTTACTGTGGACCAGCTGCCCTGCCTAACCTTATTATGACTGCTGATAGTACTTTTTGCAAGAAATACTATATGTCTTTTCAATGAGAGTTTTCAGCATTTGAGTTCTATAGTTACAGGTGCATCTTCCCCATTGCAATTTTGATTATCTATATACTTCCTCTGAGTGACAACTTTTGCAGCTTGGGATATAAACAACATAAATTAGGTAAAATACAACCTTGACATGTTGAACCACACTGAATCATAAACCCCAAGGTTTTTTCCTTCCACAGATTAAACCATTTCCTACAAGAGATATACAAGACCTTGTCCGAATTAGGTAATCGCCTATTATTGACATGAGTAAGCAGCCATACAGTTAGTGTCACCTTCTGTCAAGTCTAAGTAAAAGTAGAAGAAAATCTTCACTTGGAATGTTGACATGGAGCATGTATTGTAAATTCTTCTCATTATTTCCAGCTGCAGAGTCATCGATTGTTCATGAATAATATTATTGCTATACCTATGATCTAGTTACCTCATTTTAAGTGTTCTTCCTTTGACACGGAAGATCTAGTTAACAACATTGATCTGATGCGTAGTCATCAGGAAAATAAGGGAAAATTGATAGCCAGTATTTCATTTTTGGCAATCCTTTTGTCTTTTGGGGATGGATATAACGTTTTCTTCATGGCACACTTATCATATACTGTCACATCAGTTCTTGAAATGATTTCTAATTTGTGAAACATGCATGTTAATCTATATTGCACTATGAGCACATGTTTAGCCCTGGAATTCATTTAATTGCATTAGCATTTAAGAGAGTGTTGAAATGATGCCAGCTTGAAGTTGTATTCTTGCTGAATGCAGATTATTGACGCTGTTGTTGCAGCTCATATCTTGAACGCCGTCCTTGTAGTTCCAAAGCTGGACCAGCAGTCTTATTGGAAGGATTCAAGGTTTCATTATTTGACATGATTGTGTACTTGGATGCATTTTGTGACCAATCTCTTTGTTTCTTTTAGTGATTCCAATTTTTGGGATTCATTCTTTTGTGCAGCAACTTCTCCGAAATTTTTGATGTCAACTGGTTCATATCATACCTCTCAAAAGATGTCCAAATTGTTAAGGATCCCCCAAAAATGGGAGATAAACTCATAACTCCACACACAACCCGTGTTCCAAGGAAGTGCAATACCGAGTGTTATCAGACTCGTATCCAGCCCATTTTAAATAAAAAGCATGTAAGTCAGTCTACATTAACAAGGATTGCTTCATTTTGCTTGACTGTCTTGTATCTATTAAGAGCGCTCCTTGACAAAGAATGTTTTGCTAGTTTACAAGCAGATATAGAGTAAAGCTGTTAGTATCCTGTTTTTCTTGTAAACTTGTATATCTATGTCCTGACTATTGTGAAATACAGTTCTTTAACAACCAGACCAGATTGAAGCAGATCAAATTCATAGTGGTTTAAATTGTTATTTCAAGCTATAGCTACCCTTGTAGCACAACTTACTTCCTAGAAGTTTGAAAGTCTGGCATATCTATCTAGGATTTAAACTTTTAATACAGTGCCAATTGCCAAAGTCTATAGGTCACACTTGAACATCAGTTTTGATGCTCATATCTGCACCAACTGCACTGGAATAACAAAGAAAAAAAAGGAGATAAGAGTTGGTATTCGACATGTTCTTGCTAGTAGAGTAGCTTTATTTTTTCCTAAATATCCCTTTATGAGTTACTTTTTGCACATTACAATGTTAAGTTTTTCCTAGGATGGTTTATAACTTACTACGATATTTCTAGATTAGCTGATTTGTATTTGTTGGAAAATTCTGATCTTGAAGTCTCCTTGTGCTGATGCAGGCTGTTCGGTTAACAAAATTTGATTACAGACTCTCCAATCGTTTGGATACAGATCTACAGAAGCTGAGATGTCGAGTGAACTATCATGCACTGAGGTTTACTGATCCTATACTTGAAATGGGCAAAAAATTGGTTGACAGGATAAGAAAGAAAAGCAAGCACTTTCTTGCACTGCATTTAAGGTAATGTGCTAATTCGATACTGCCACAAGATTTTGCTTCTTGTTATTTTTCTTACTTAAAATCAACAGAAACAGACATTCACACTATGTGGAGCTTTGTTATGACTTTTTACTCTCTAGATACGGTATAAAGCTAAAGCTCAGTCTTGTCACTGTTGCACGTGTTTGGTTACATGATCATACTAGAACCTTATCTTGTATGCGTTTAGAACTTTCAGTTAGGGACATAAAGCTAATCAAGTTAGTGTTAGATGTGGACTTCTCCAAGTCAATATGAACCTGCTAGCTGAAATTTTATTCTCATGCGATAGGTTTGAACCAGATATGCTTGCATTCTCTGGATGCTATTATGGTGGAGGAGAAAAGGAAAGGCAAGAGCTGAGTAAAATCCGAAAGAGGTGGAAGACGTTACATGTGTGTCCCTAACTATTTTAGTTACTGTCAGTATTTACATTGCTCCTAGTACTTATATTAACCATGCTGTTGCTTTATTGGCAAAAAATGCAGGCAAGAAATCCAGATAAAGAAAGAAGGAATGGAAAATGCCCATTAAGTCCAGAGGAAGTTGGCCTTATGCTTAGAGCACTTGGTTTTGGTAATGATGTTCATATTTATATCGCATCTGGAGAAATTTATGGGGGTGAGGAAACGTTGGCTCCTCTCAAGGCTTTCTTTCCAAATTTTCATACGAAAGAGACGCTTGCCAGCAAGGAGGAGCTGGCACCATTCTCATCCTTTTCTTCCAGGATGGCTGCTTTAGATTTCATCGTTTGTGATGAGAGCGATGTTTTTGTATCAAATAACAACGGCAATATGGCAAGAATACTTGCTGGAAGAAGGTATGCTCTTGCAGCTTTCAACTTGAAAGCGTTGTCAAAGCTTTCAGTTTGAGATTCGAATTTACATAAATCCTTTACATGTTGCAGGAGATATTTTGGTCACAAACCAACTATCCGTCCAAATGCTAAAAAGCTTCTTAAGTTGTTTACAAATCGAAATAACATGACATGGGAAGAGTTTGCCTCGCACGTTCAAACGTACCAAATAGGTTTCATGGGAGAACCAATGGAGGTAATGCCAGGCAGGGGCGAGTTTCATGAAAATCCATCAGCATGCATTTGTGAAGATTCCAATGGCAATGCTAGAGAAGATGTAACTCTGAAAAATCCTGCCATGAACTTTGAAAGGGGTGCTGATTCTGCTGATGATAGTGGTTGGAGATCTTTTGGTGAAGTGACTGAGGGTCGCATTAGTGAAGATGAGCAAGATTGGTCTGATACAGATTTATATGGGGAGTGAAGTTGGAATTCAGGGAATAGGATTCCTAGAATCAGAGAGGCAGATTCTGGCCTTACTTCCCTTTAGAAAGAACAGCCAGAATTGGAAGAGATGTTCTCAGATTGAAGAATAGTTACAGTCTTGCAGATTGTATTGACAAGGAAAAGTGTGACACAAATGATGTCTAGCTTGTGAGGAACTTTGAGAATTTGCACATTTTGACTACTGGCTTCAATTGATTGATATATACCAGCATAATGTCTAGGGGTAGAAAATTTGTACATAAGTGAGCTGCAGGTTTTGATGGGTTTTTCTCCATTTTGGTAGTGAAGGTGCAGTATTGAGAGTAAAAGGATCAACTCCGTCATGCTTGTTTGAGAGAATTCTTAGCATTTGAATACACTCGTATGCACTACATGTTGGATAAAGACTTATATGGTACAGATTATTCTTGGAATGTAGGAGTAAACCTTAATAGGAAGACTGTGAAGAGGATAATTGGATATGGAACGAAATCTGTTGAAGATTGTTTTGTTGGCATTTTCTGCTAGAGATTATTTTAACTCATTTTTCTTCTTATAAGAAAGGGAACAAACAAATTAAGTTGTAAACTCCTCGAAAGTGTGTGTAGTCTGACTGTGATGATAATGTTGAAGGAACTGTTTATTGGCTTGATTCATTAAGACAGGATCATTGGATACTTTTTTTCATTTCAACAATCAACAGGAGCATAAACAGACTGCAGTCAATTTCAGGAAAAACATATTGACAAGAGAACATGCTAACTCTATAAACTACTAGTAGAGTAGTACCAAAGATGCATTCTAAAAAGGAAAAACGAAGAAAAAACACGAGGAACTCCTATAAGTTTGGTACTGAAAGAGCAATTTCATCCATTTAATTGAAGTCTTAACTACCATCTCTATCGGTTATATTTTGCTTAGTAAAGAAAAAATTGAAGGAAGCCTTTTTATCTTGATGTTTATATTAAATCACCTGAGGTTACTGTTAAGTTTCATAAATCAGATCATATTTGTGCACAATTGATCAAATTAATAACCCTAGATTTTGGGGAAGAACTGATTCTAAGAAGAATCTAGAGAGAGAAATTAAGAGTAGTGATGAAAAATAAGTTGTGTATTGAATTAAAAGAAAAATACAATACAAAAAATATATTCCTATATATAGACTAATCTAAGCTAGCTTATGAGCTAAGATATGAGTTAAGATCCAGCTAGGACTAACTAACAACTTACATCTAACTAACTATGAATTAGTTACAAAGTTACATACTCCCTCCGTTCTAAAATGGTTGTCATAGTTTGACTTGGAGCGGAGTTTAAGAAATGTGGTAAGACTTTTGGAACTTGTGGTCCAAAATAAGTCATACATAAATATGTAGCTATAAAGCATTTCATTAAGGGTAAAGTAGTAGTTTCAACTAAAAAATATTTCCAAATTTAGAATTGTGCCATTCTTTTTGGAACGGACTAATAAGAAAATAGTAACAACCTTTTTGGAACGGAGGGAGTACTAAATAGCAAAACTACCCCTAACTACTACTCCCCCTCAATCTAGAGGGTAAAAAACATTCTTAACTCCCAGATTGTTCAATAAGTGTTCATGCTGTGGTCTTCCAAGTCTCTTTGTCAAAATGTCAGCCAACTGTTCAGTAGTACGCACATGTGCAGTTTTGGCCATTCTGAGTTGAATTTTCTCCCTAACAAAGTAGCAATCAATATCTATGTGTTTAGTACATTCATGGAAAATGCGATTTGCTACAATTTGGAGTGCTGCTTTACTATCACAGTTATACTGGTAGATGAACCTACACTCCCAGCTCTCTATACAAGCCAATCTACCAGACTATCTCAGCCACTGGTGAAGCCATGCTTCTAAACTCAGCTTCTGCTGAACTTCTGGACACAGTTTCTTATTTTTTAGACTTCTAAGATATGAGAGAATTACCATACTTCACTAGATAACCTGTAATTGACCTTCTGGTCTTTATGCAAACCCCTCAGTCTGAGTCACAATAGACCTGCAGTTGTGTACATCTTCCAGCATGCAACAATAGACCTTGTCCTGGTGCCTTCTTGATATACCTAACAACTCTCCTAGCTGCCTCCATATGAGATAATTTGGGTGTCTGCATGAACTGGCTAAGCAATTGAACTGCATAAGAGATGTCAGGCCTGGTCATAGTCAAATATAGCAAATTTCTAATTAGTCTCTGATAACTGAGTCCTAAGTCAGATATTAATTCCACTGCATACTTCCTTTGGTTCACTAAAATTCTTTTTCCTGATCTAGAAAACTCCATTCCCAGAAAAACTTCAATTGACCAAGATCTTTCATTTTAAAGGTCTGCTGCAAATCATGTTTAACTTGAGCAATTAAGTGCTCATCATTGCCAGTTAAAAGCAAATCATTTGCATAAATGAGTAATATGATAGTACTTCTCCCCCTGTGTAAAATGAAAAGTGAGTAGTCATATAGGCTCTGCCTGAAACCCAAATAAATGAGAGCTTGTGTAAGCTTGATGTTCCATTGCCTAGAGGCCTGTTTCAAGCCATACAAGGACTTTTGCAGTTTACACACATACTCCCCCTGTCTAGTGAACCCTTGTGGAACTTCCATGTATACCTCCTCAAACAAATCTCCCTAGAGGAAGGCATTATACACATCCATCTGAAAAATAGGTCAATTCTCAGCTGCAGCAACAGAAATTACACACCACACAGTCACCATTTTGGCAACTGGGGGAAAAGTTCTTGATAGTCCAGACCTTCTCTTTGACTGTATCCCTTTGCCACCAACCTGGCTTTGTATCTTTTCACCTCCCCATTTGCCTTGTACTTTATTTTAGAGACCCATCTGCACCTTATAGCTTTCTTTCCTGGAGGCAACCTGACAATGCTCCATGTCTTATTGTCCTCAAGGGCTGCTATCTTCAGTTGCATGGCCTCTATCCACTTTGGATCCTTGGCAGCCTCAGAGAAACTCTTTGGTTCAATGCAAAAAGAGTGAGCAAGCAATGCCACCTTGTAAGAGGGTGAGATGTGATCATATGAGATGCAATTAGAGATGGGATGTGCACTTTTGGAACCAGGTGCAGTAATTTAATCTTGCAACCAACCACGTTGTTTACTTGCTGTGCTTGACTTTCTAGTGGGTAGAACATGTGTTTCTGAAGGAGCAATCTCATCGGAGGATGGTTGAGATGAGTTTGGAACTGAGGTACTGTTGGCAGGTGATTCTTTGTTAGCAAGTGGTAATGTGATAGGTTGAATATCAGAGTTGTCTATGAACTGTAGAACTGGAAATTTTTTAGAAGGAGAAACAGTCATTTCCTTAAAGAGATCCACACTCTCATGGAAAGTGACATCTCTGCTGACAAGAAAAGTTCTAGAATGCAAATCATACACCTTATATCCTTTCTTGGAGAATGAGTATCCCATGAACACTCCAGATATAGCCTTTGGACCAAACTTGTCATGCTCATGAAGAAGCTTAGCATAACATAAGCAACCCAGGACTCTCAGATGAGTAATGTTAGGTGGTTGTTTATACAACAACTCATAGGAGGAGCCTTTTAAAAGCTGAAATGGAAGTCTGTTCAATATATATACAGCTGACTGGATACAATCTTCCCAGAGTCTTAGAGGGATATGCCTTTGAAATCTCAGTGCCCTTGCAGTCTCTAGTATAATAGTCATGTGCCTTCTCTTCACTATTCCATTCTGTTGTGGGGTATAGGCACAGCTACTCTGATGTAGGACTCCATGAGTTGTGAGGAGCTCATTCATCTGAGAATTAAAAAATTCCCCACCATTATCTGATCTAAGGGCTTTAATTCCAGTCCCAAACTGAGTATGAATGAACTTAAAAAAGTTTCTTAAGACAACAACAACCTCATCTTTAGTACTTAGCAAAGTAACCCAAAATGTATCTAGTATGATTATCCACCAGTGTTAGGAAATATCTTTTTTCATCATAAGTAGGCACCCTATAAGGGCCCCATACATCTGTAGTAACAGCTGGAAAGGCACACAAAAAATAGTAGTACTCAAAGGAAAAGGCTGTCTTACTTGCTTAGTGAGAGGGCATACAGTACAATGATGATCTTCACTCCTTACACCTCTTAGACTAGCTATTCTCTTCATGGTATTTACAGATGTATGTCCTAGTCTTTTATGCCAAGTACTAAATCCTTCCTTATTTACATCAATAGACTCATGTATGGATGCTGCAGCATATAGTTTGTTTGCATTCTTGACTGACTTCTTGTGATTCATGTCCAGCACCTATAAACCTTGCTCCCCTTTACCAGTCCCAATCACCTTCCCACTCAAGATGTCCTGAAATACACAGAAATCAGGGAAGAATGTGGCTGAACAATTAAGTTCTTTTGTCAGCTTTGACACTAAAAGCAAGTTGAACTTAAAGGCTGCACACAGAGTACATTAGTGATAACCTGATCCCTGAATACATATGCAGCACCAACATGGCTTACATGGGAAAATGTACTTTGTTTGCTTTAGTGTGAGCCATTATCTTACAATTACTCAGCAAATGTACATTAGACACCATATGACATGAAGCACCTGTATCGATTATCCACTTGTCACAACTGTTATAGGTCATGAAAGCAGTAGTAATACCTGCTGTATTTGCCTGCATCTCCATAGATTTACCCTTGTCTAGCATGTGTAGAATCTCTTGCTACTGTTCCTGTGAGAACACTTGTGCAGCACTGTGTGCCTGATAAGGAGATGGTCCAGGTGACTGAGCATGATACACTGGCCTATGAGGCATAGCATTGGTGTTATATCCTTGATAATATGATGGTAAATGACCCTACTGACCCTGATGTGTTGATCCTCCAGGCCCTGCTCCACTCTGATATTGTGCAGAGGTAGGTGGAAATACTTGTCCCTGATAATAAACAGGTGTGTGCATAAAGGATTTCCCAGGATGACCAACAGAGCTTGGCCTAGTAGTGTTGCAGTATACTGGAGTAAGCTGTACCCCCACTGGATTCAGAGTTGTTTAATTCACTTTGAGAAACTGAATGAGCTGAAGGGTTAAAACTCTGATTAAAGCTCTTGTTGATACTCTTAGGATGCCCCTGGTGGATAGCCAATGAGTTGATTACAACCATCTTTAGTGTGCCCTTTAAAACCACAGTGCTCATATTGAACATTTCTATTTTTCTTAGGTCTAAAGTTAGAACCCCCTTTCTTGCTGTAGAAGGCTAAGGAATCCTGAGAAGGTGCCAAGCAAGATGCATTTGCCAAAGGCCTTTGGCTTTCATCTTGCACAATTAATGCATAAGCCTGGTTCAAACTTGGAACTGGATTCATTATCAAGACTTGGCTTCTAGCCTGACTATAGGATTCATTTAGACCCATTAAAAACTGCAACAGATGCTGAAACAAAATATGCTCAAGGAAGACCTTGGACTTGGGGCATCCACAATCAGGAGGTGGGATCATGGCATCATATTCATCCTAGAGGTTTCTCAAGTGTGAGAAATACACAGAAATAGAATTTACCCCTTGAGTTAAAGTAGCTATTTCTCTATGAAGTTGAAAGACTCGTGAGGTGTTTACTTTATCAAAACGTTCTTTCAAATCATCCAAAACATGTTGTGCATCAGATGCAAAAACAATGCCTGTTACTAATTCTTTAGCTGTTGTACTCATGATCCATGAGAGCACCACAACATTACACCTATCCCAGTGCTGGTGCAAAGCAACATCAAAGGTCGACTTTTTACAATCTCTATTGATAAAACCTAACTTATTTTTAGTTAACAAAGCAATCTCCATGGATTTACTCCACACAGTATAATTTTCAGTGCTTACAAGCTAAATTGGAACATTAATGGAACCTAAAGTATCAGAAGGGTGGAGATACAATGGATGTGTGTGATTGATCACCATTGAATCAGTCGATTCACCACTGGTACTGCCTCCATTTCCAGGAACACCCGTCACCGCCATTTCCAAAGTTGAATATGTTCACTGTGCATATGAAGATGATGAAAATAAACCCTAATTTTCGAACAATTTGCAGAGAAATTCGCAGCTCGAATCAAGATCAAGCTCTGATACCATGTTAAGTTTCAAAAATCAGATCATATTTGTGCACAATTGATCAAACTAATAACCCAAGATTTTGGGAAAGAACTGATTCTAAGAAGAATCTAGAGAGAGAAATGAAGAGCAGTGATGAAAAATAAGTTGTGTATTGAATTGAAAGAAAAATACAATACAAAAAATATCTTCCTATATATAGACTAATCTAAGCTTGCTTATGAGCTAAGATCCAGCTAGGACTAACTAACTATGAATTAGTTACAAAGTTACATAAATAGCAAAACTAACCCTAACTACCTACTCATACAGATTAGTACTCGCAATAGTTACTGTGATTAAGGGAAAACTGAGTTGCTGTGTACCATGATGTAAAGGTACTTATTATCAATTCGTTTTCTTGATTGAGGTTGTATTTAGACATGCTCGATTAACTGATTTTCTTTTGTTATAAAAGAACAGCGTGATAACGAACTTATAATAGATTGAGTTTTAAGAAAGAATTTGAGTATTCAATCTAAATGAGACGACCTGGAATTCCAGCTAGGTCATACGGGCTCCTGACGAGCTCTGGGCGTATATGATTTTATGCTCGTACTCTGTCAAATTATAGTATAGTTTAAGATATCGTCCCACAGAGATTGGAACCACCTAGGCTACAAATATATATTGTCTCTGTCACTATTTGAGAGAATCAATTTGGTGATATGAGAGTTATTTAATAGTACTAAAAATTTAAATAACAGTAGAGTAAATATTTTATAGATTTTTAAAGTAAATAAAAGATAATAAAGATAAAGGTTGGGATACTATGAATTAGAAAAATAAAACTTTTATAATAAAATCAAATTTTCATTATTTCTTCTCCGTTTAATGACATGGTCGCTTATTTCTAATACAACCAAATCACATAAAAGTAACCAATTAATAACACCTCTTTCGGTTAATGTAGTTAATCGATTGACAGTGAAACAGAGACCTTGTTCAAAGAATGATCATTTATTTCTAATACAACCACTTCACTTAACCACAATATATTAATAGCACCACACACGCTTATACTATTAATTTATTGATAGTCAGTGACATTAAACAATGATTGATTAATAACACCTCTTTCGATTAGTGTAGTTAACCGACTAAAGTAATGATTTAAACAAGAAGTATCTTAGTTGAGTACACCAAGTGAGCAAAAACCTCTTTCGATTAGCTTTTACTAAATCAATAATCTTATTTGACTCAACTCCTCCGTGAGAATTAGAATTGAAAGAAATAAGATAAAGATTATGGTTAATCCTGGTGTATAAAGATGATAAAGAGAAAACCCCAACATAAGAATATAATAAAATCAAGACTTCCATTATAAAAACTTTATCAAGCTTCAACTAATATCCCAACCAAAGAAAATTACTCCATTATGGAGAAAAGAAAATAATATTTCTACAAAGAAGAAACAACTTATAAAACTAAAATAAAGCTAATAGAGAGGTGTTTATTTTTTAAACAGAAGATGGGATATATCTTCTCAACAAAATGTCGGACTATTTATAGAGAAATTGTCTAGCTAAAGACTCTACTGATGCGAAGCCACCGATGCCATGTATGGCATTTCCTTATCATTTTCCCACTAATGCGAGCCATTGATGGCATTAGTGCACTTATCTTCCTTTTTGCCACTAATGTGAAGTCATGACTAATGCCATTGGTGGAATTTCTTCATTTTCGTCCCACGGATGTGAGCCACCAATGTCATCGGTGACTTCTTTTCCTTCTTCCTTGCTTTTGCGTTCTTTCCTTTACTGAGAGGTTGCTTTGTGTATTTGCACATATTTGAAGATAATATCATATATTTTATATAAAAATATAAATATATATAATAATTTATATATCTAAAATTGTATAATATATATAACTATCAAACACCCCCGCACTTAAACATTTGCTCGTCCTCGAGCTCGTCCTCGAGTAAAGGACATAACATAAAGTAGCAGTTGAAAACATTAAGAAGAATGAGAATTTTCGGCAAACAAGAATCAACTAAGACCAAACTTCTAGTTCAAATGATCTTTATCCATACTCATGTTCACCGATTGAGAATTAAAATCACAATATTTTCTAATCCCAATGTATCTCACCAAATAAAGAGAGATGCCCATAAATCACACATTATACAATATAAAAGAATAAGGGCATAGATAGAAAAATTCTCTCACTCTCAACAAAGAAGTATCTCTAGCTATCGAAAATTATCATAGGCTTGCATATCATGTGGCTCTCCACTAATGTAGGAATCTTTGAGTTGAGATCATGTAGGGCTTTTCTTTTGGTTGTAATGTAGGCTTAGGAACAGGTATGATATATATATTAATATGAGTGACTCGAGTCCTCATAGACACCACAATACATTGACATTCAAGTATCACTTTGTCTTCCTTATTCTAAAACAATCAACATTCTTCTTCTTCTTTTTTTCATATTTTTTTCTTTGTCAGACTCCATATCTCTCTATCTTTTCCTCTTATTTTCTTTCCATGATGTAGCTATAAAAAATTCTCTTTGTAGCGCTTTTTTTTTTCTTTTTCTTTTCATTCTTTTTTTTTTTTTTTGAAATGACAACATTCTCAATAATGAATAAGCTCAACAATAACCATTTTTGCCGTATTCTTTCACAACTACCCCCTCATAGTTTATTTTTGTATTAAAAAATATATCCCTGATATTTTTCTTTTTGTAAGTGCCAAAAAGGAAATATGGTGAATAAATATGCGACAGTAAAAATTAGGCTAAGGGTTAAAGTTTGGTAATCAAGAAAAATAAGGGATAATTCATTAGGCTCAACGGGGCTGACTAGGGATAAAAAATATTATGGTAGGTTAATTTTGGTCATGGTTTAGCAAGGAAGGCCTACTTTCATCTCACAACTCAAAAATTTATCTAGAATTTCGCCTCAAACCACATTCAAGGCAAGTTCTGGATTTCCAAATAAGAAAGAGAACTGATAATAACCTGACAACACAATACACTTGGGATTAGCAAAAATTATAATTTTAATCACCAATAAACAAAGATGAATTTGGAATGATATTCTTATAACTCAAGAATGGTACCCAATCAAATATGTTTTTCCAAAATTTCATTCTATGAAAAAATCATGTTTTTAGCTGATTAATTTATTGAAAATCCTAAAAGATGTTCAGTTCAAAATATTACAACCATGGCAAAGAACTGAACAAAGAAATCCATGGAAGTATTTGAAAGAAGTTATGCTAATTTTTTTTTTACAAAAGAAAAATACATTAAAAAAATATTATATATACAAAGTTATATATAAATATTAAATCAATAAAAGGTTTAAAATAAAAACACACCAAAAATTGAAAACACACACATATTTACACACACAAAAATATATATTCCTTTACCTCCACACTTAAATATTGTCAAGTCCTCATGACAAATAATTTAAACGAAAAAGGAGGTAAAGGGGCTCCCCAAATTTTTTTTTTTTCGCCTGGAGCTTGTGAACTCCACACCCAATTCTGAATCAATTTTTCTTTTTTGCTCCTTGAGATTATTCTCAGAGTTCACTTGGCCAAGAACATCACAAAATTACTTCTTGTTTTGCACGTCTCATTCTTTCTTGACCTTGTTTCGAGCGGGCATGTAACCGTTTATGGTGATCCTTAACTCCATTTTGTATTTTTCACAAGGATCGTTCCATGCAGTTTCCTGAAAATCCCCAACAACAAAATCCACAGAGTCACAGTGATCAAAAGAAATTAAAAGATGTTGTAAAAGGATATTCAATTGTATATGTGTATTTGACCTCGCCATCCTTATTTTCTTTCAAATTAGCTAATTTTTGTGGATATGAAAAATGGGGTATGCACTCATCACATGTTGAATTAAATTCAACCAAATCTTTATTTTCAACCATCTCCACTTGATCAGGCTTTTCATCGTGAGTGATAGATTCTTTCTCATAAGGATCATCTTTTTGAGTTGGTACATCTCCACATGTTGTTTCAGTTAAGTACTCACCACAATTAAAAGAGATTGTCATACTTACCAATTCACTTAATTGCATTGTTAGGTCAGTCATGATTTTATGATTCTGTGCATATTTCTCATCAATATTTTTTATGAAATCATACACAGATTCTATTAAGCGCTCATTCTCTTTTTTTGGTGGTTGATACGTGTCCCAATTTTCATATAAATATTGGTTGCACTCCGGATTGTAACCATATTCATTAGAATCATTGTACCTATGAGGACTAGAAATAATGTAAGATTCTTCATAAGATGACCCAAATAAATAAGAGTTACCTGCATCGCATTCATGAATGAAGTGATTTCCACCACAATATTCATAAGTAATAGACCTTTGGCTAACTTTATTAATTAGTTGTTCAAGGTCTTTGATTCTCCCAGAATTTGCATAGGTGAATGTATTACTTGTCTGACATTCAAAGCTTTGGTGGTTGTCTCCACAGTAATCACAAGTAATATCTTTCGGACAATAATTTTCTACCAACTCAACAAGAATTTCACTTGGATGGTTGAAATTCATTTTCAGAACGTTTGACGAGAGTTCATATTCAGATTTTTTTTTAAAATTTTTTTTTTGACGATGCTTACCAATCCCCGGCAACGGCGCCAAAAATTTGACGAGCTCTGGGCGTATATGATTTTATTCTCGTACTCTGTCAAATTATAGTATAGTTTAAGATATCGTCCCACAGAGATTGGAACCACCTAGGCTACAAATATATATTGTCTTTGTCACTATTTGAGAGAATCAATTTGGTGATATGAGAGTTATTTAATAGTCCTAAAAATTTAAATAACAGTAGAGTAAATATTTTATGGATTTTTAAAGTAAATAAAAGATGATAATGATAAAGGTTGGGATACCTTAAATCAGCAAAATAAAACTTTTATAATAAAATCAAAATTTCATTATTTCTTCTCCGTTTAATGACATGGTCGCTTATTTCTAATACAACTAAATCACATAAAAGTAACCAATTAATAAAACCTCTTTCAGTTAATGTAGTTAATCGATTGACAATAAAACAGAGACTTTGTTCAAAGAATGATCATTTATTTCTAATACAACCACTTCACTTAACCACAATATATTAATAGCACCACTCGCGCTTATACTATTAATTTATTGATAGTCAGTGATATTAAACAATAATTGATTAATAACACCTCTTTCGATTAGTGTAGTTAACAGACTAAAGTAATGATTTAAACAAGAAGTATCTTAGTTGAGTACACCAAGTGAGCAAAAACCTCTTTCGATTAGCTTTTACTAAATCAATAATCTTATTTGAGTCAACTCCTCCGTGAGAATTAGAATTGAAAGAAATAAGATAAAGATTATGGTTAATCCTGGTGTATAAAGATGATAAAGAGAAAACCCCAACATAAGAATATAATAAAATCAAGACTTCCATTATAAAAACTTTATCAAGCTTCAACTAATATCCCAACCAAAGAAAATTACTCCATTATGGAGAAAAGAAAATAATATTTCTACAAAGAAGAAACAACTTATAAAACTAAAATAAAGCAAATAGAGAGGTGTTTATTTTTTAAACAGAAGATGGGATATATCTTCTCAACAAAATGTCGGACTATTTATAGAGAAATTGTCTAGCTAAAGACTCCACTGATGCGAAGCCACCGATGCCATGTATGGCATTTCCTTATCATTTTCCCACTAATGCGAGCCATTGATGGCATTAGTGCACTTATCTTCCTTTTTGCCACTAATGTGAAGTCATGACTTCTTCCATTGGTGGAATTTCTTCATTTTCGTCCCACGGATGTGAGCCACCAATGCCATCGGTGACTTCTTTTCCTTCTTCCTTGCTTTGCGTTCTTTCCTTTACTGAGAGGTTGCTTTGTGTATTTGCACATATTTGAAGATAATATCATATATTTTTTACAAAAATATATATAATAATTTATATATCTAAAATTGTATAATATATATAACTATCAGCTCCCGACATCCTACCCTAGACCCGTCGGACGAATCCTTTTTATTTAAACTAATAAAAATAAACATAAAATCAATTTACAAACAGAAACAAGATTCGGAAAGACATAAACATACTTATATATAAGTAATATAGAAGAAATTACCGTTGACCACCCAATATGCTAGGTTTAGGGCTATTCAGACCAGACATCTATGAGTACAAAAGAAGAACATACATCTCCTGAAGGGAGAAAAACTAGACTATCAAAATAAAACTACAACTGGTGGTCATACTGGATAAAAGTTGGCTCACCCCGACAGCTGATCACGCCTTCGCTCCTCAATCTCCAGTCGCACCTGGTCCTGGAGCGAATCCTGTCTAAACAAAATAAACAGACAAAAAGTAAATAGAGGGTGAGTCGAAAGGACTCCATAAGCGGTAGCTAGCTATCTACCTCGCATAAACAGGTACTAGCCAGCGAGAAACACGAACAGGTAAATAAGTAACTAGTAGTAACCACATAGTGCCAACCTATACCACTCAACTAACTCACTTGAAACTATATATGAAGCCGTCAACTAGTACAACCATATGTTCATATTTATATCACTTAACTAGCGTACATTGTAGATATATATAAAGCAACAAAGCAGACATGAAGCCAACATCTACTACAAGCATACTTACACATTCATTCAACATACAAACCAATCCGATTAACTATGAGGTTGCGACGAACAATCCGATCCTAGTATTTATAGTGTTGCGTCGTACAACCCAATCCTGTTAACTATGATAATCTGGCATACAGCCCGACCAGTATAATTATAGTGCTTCGGCATGCAGTCCGATCCTCAGTTAACTATGACTACTGTGGTGCACAGGTCGAACCCCAAGTCATAGTGTAGAGGCGTGCGACCCGCCCGTCATAGCTCAACAATCAATTCAATAACCAGAACCCAAAACAGCACACATGCATATGTAATAACTAAATATTTTTATTAATATCTCAATCAACAGGGTCACCAATCAACTTACAGAATGAATACATCTGTATAGAAACAAGTAGTCCCTCAATAGACATCTATAATCACTCCAAAACCATTCAATTCAGGATTACATTACATTCACGCTCAACAGCTGATATCATGAACTTATTAGAGCATTTCTAACCCGAACTGGTTGCTATTACAACTACAGAATCCTTGCCTTCTATATAATACTTTTTGATCAAGCCTAACAACTCATATTACCAGTAAAACACTCTTAGAGCCTATTTGGTCAAGCTGCCAAAAACTACTTATTTTGATAAGTGCTTTTATCAAAAGTGCTTTTAAGATAAGTACTTGTAAAAAAATAAGCAGTTTGTGTTTGACAAACTCATTTAAGAAATTCTTTTATAAATAAATAGTGGTTGGCTAATCTTTACAAAAAGTACTTTTTGGTGTCAAATTTTGAAAATGGACTGTAATGAGATTCATTTTGTGACTAATATTATTTAAAACGTAGAAAAAATTTAAATATTCTATTATAAGAGACTTAATTTAATTTTTATTAAATTTGAAATATAAAAATAACAATATATATTAAGATTTTTAATCAATAGGAAGAAAGTTAAACTAAAAGAGGGAAGTGGAGAACAAACTTTTATTTATATTTGAGAAATATACTAGTTAAATAATTACAAATAGTATGTTAAATAAGTATATTTGATAAGGATATTTTTGTCTTGAAAAATTACTAAACTGCTTCTGGGAAGTAGCAAACATGATTCGACCTTAGAGGATAGCCCTAGTCAATCGGCGCCAAATGCGGAGGTTGAATTATCAAGTGTACCGTTGACGCATTTGAAGACAAAGGGGGAGCGTGGATTGCAAGCAAAAAAAGCTTCATGATCTTCAATTGATGATTAGTGGGAGTCTAGGAGGGTTGAGCTATGATGGAATGATGTTTTTTAAGTGTTTGGAACGTGTCCATGATCGCGGAGAATTTATGCATTTGCGCTTATAAAAACAGCAGAGTGAGGAATAATGTAAGACCGTTATATGAACCGTACAGCAGCCCGTACATTGTATGAGAAGGCTGTGAGACCTGGGAGTTGAGCATACAAAAGTCTTAAATTGTATGTAGTTCTGTCTAATCTGGGAACTCTCCAATCCGAATTTGGAGTAGTGTAGGGGCTTTCCTACTTTATTTCATATATAAACCCTTGTAAACCTATTTTGGAGGAAGATAACCATTAGAGAGAAACTAAAAACACCATTTGTGAGATTACAACCCTTGGGCTCAAATCAAACAAGCGATTACCTATTTTTCAAGAATTGAGATTCTTGAAGGTAATCTTCTTCTTCATTCTTTGTATCTGGGATTCTATTTTGTTGTTCTTGGGAGGTGATTGGGTAGTTTATCCGTTATTGCTTAAGACATTCATCTAGGGTTTTGGATTTCTTCATGTTCTGCAATTTCAGACATCTTTTGATTATTTAATAAAAAATCTATCTTTAGTTTTCTCTTTCAATTATTGTTATTTCAATATTCCGCTGCTTGTGTATCTCGGATCGTATCAGTTGGTATCATAGTGAAAGCTTGGATCTCATTCCTACGAATCCACGTTTCTAAGTTCTTGAAATCAAAATCCAAAAGTTATTCAAAAAAAGAATTAGTTCTTTGTTTTTGTGTTCGTGTTTATCCTATTAATTACAAAAAAAAAATCAAGCAAAAAAAATGAAAAGAAAAGGAGAAAGTGTTTTGACCAGAACAATTAAAAGAATCTTGATTCAATTGATTGTTGCAAAGAAAAAATAATTTTTGGGGTTTGGGAAAACTCTTTGATTCGAGTTAAGCGTAAATTAGTGTTAGACCATATTAATTCGTTCTTAACTATCTTGGAAATAATTTCTTTCGTGTCAATTCTTTCGTGCTTTTCTCTTTTTTTAAAAAAATCATAGTTTTCTTATTCCTGTCCGTAGTTTTAAGGTCCGCTCTTTGTTATACACAAATTCCAGTCTAAAAAAATTACTTTCAAAAAATTCTTCTTGGATAGGTAATTTGTGAGTTGGATTCGAACTTGGAGGCTACTAAGAAGAGTGAGAAAGAGAGGAATTCCGAGAGAAAGTGAGGTCACTTAAATTGTGTGAGAATGTTAGGAGTTGAAGATACTTCTAGCAGCACTAAGGGAGCTGCTCCGGCTGAAATAGCTGGCGAGATGTTTCATACCATGATGTAGCAGCTACAACAACTAACTGTACAGGTTGGAAATTTACAGAGGGCGAACCAAGCAGCCCCTCCAGCACCTGAAGTAACCCCAGCTCCACTTCAAGATGTGAGGAGGGAACAAGAGAACCGAGTACCTCTAGCAGATGATCTACGTGTTGAGTTTGATGAAGAAGAGTATGATGATTACGTGGATTATGGTAGACAAGGTTTTCGTGGACTAAGAAGAGGGGGTATGCTAGGCCGAGGTATGGATTTCGACAATGGAATCAACCCGACAGAGATGATGACATTGATAGAAATTTGGGGAGTATTAAGATGACAATTCCTTCTTTTGAAGGAACAAATGATCCTGATGCTTACTTTGAGTAGGAAACAAAAGTTGAACGAATCTTTAGAGTTTATAATTGTTCTGAGGCAAAGAAAGTTCGGATGGCTGTAAGGGAATTCAAGGGTTATGCTTCGCATGACTTGAGAAAATCGAGGTTGATCGTAGAAGCTTTGGACAAAGACCCATTGAGTCTTGGGAAGAGTTGAAGCGAATCATGAGAAGTCGGTTTGTACCTTCACACTATCACCGAGAGATCATAAAAAAATTACATACTTTGGAGCAAGGTAACAAAAGTGTTGAAGAGTATTACAATGCTATGGAGATGCTTCAGATGAAGGCTAACTTGCAAGAAGTTAGAATAAATCAAGATGACTCGGTTCTTTACTGGGTTAAACAAGGAGATAGCTAATCAGATGGAGCTTTAGTGAGAGTGTGATAGTTTGGTAGATATGCTTAATTTGGCTACTAAAATAGAGAGGATACTTAGAGCCTGTTTGGGTGTGCTTATAAGCAGCTTTTTTACGTGGCTTATGAGCCACTTTTTTGAGAAGTTAGTAAATCCTAAGGGGCGAAGTGCACCAAAGGCCACTTTTGGCAGTGGTCTTTGGTTTGAGGCCACTTTTTTTTTTATTGGTTTTACATGAGAGACCATTTTTTGGAACTTCAATTCTTTTGGGTTGAACTTCACACAAGTTCAGCCCACAAGGATTGAAGTTCAACTTCAGCCCACCACAAGGATTGAAGTTCAACTTCAGCCCACAAGGATTGAAGTTTACGCATCTATATCTAAAAGTTCAGCCCTTACAGATTGAAGTTGAAACTTCATAATTAGGCATGAAGTTCAACCCACAAGGTTTGAACTTTAGCCCACAAAGATTGAAGTTCCAAAAAGTGGCCTCTCATGTAAGACCAATAAAAAAAGTGGCTTCAAACTAAATACCAGTAACAAAAGTGGCCTGTGGGTGAAAATTTTATAATCCTAACGCTTTTGATTTTTGGGGAATTTTCAAAAATAGGCAGCCCACTACCCAAAATTACAAACAGGAGGCCATATTTTTTTTTTCATGCATAGCACCCACCCCTAAAATTACAAATTTTAGCACTCCTTCATAAAAAACACCCTAGCTATCAAATTTTCCCCTCCCCAGCCACTAAGCCACCGGCAAACACCTTCCCCCGCCAATGGTGTCATTACTTTTTTGTATTTTATTGAATTTATGTTGTTTATTGCGTCTAAATCATTGCTTTGGACAAGTTTATACACACAAATCTCCCTCTAAAAATTAAATTATACATGAATATTCATATATAAATATGTAGCAATGAGAGAAATACAAAAATATACACAAAAAAATAAAAAAATCATATAAACATCCTTAATATACAGATTTATTCACTCGCATACACATACTTAACTTGTATAAACTTGCGGCGACTGCTATCTCGGGAAAAGGGTGACAGCTCGGGTAAGATTCGAAAATATGGGCCATTTTTCGTAATTTTTGTCTTTTGTTTGTCTTTTAGTGTAATTATCCCTTGATTTTTTTTAAGAATATAAGTGTTTATAAGCCCATAAATTTTTAAGTTACCAAATATTTACTAATTAGTAATACTATATAAACGGGGTAGAGTGAGCTACCTCCGGTTACGACCCGGTTCCGCAATTTGGGTTAAAGGGGTGTTTTTGTAGTTCCAGCAAAATAAAACAATTCCATAGCTTACAAAAGGGATGCAATAAGTGCAAACGTGTAAAACATGAGTGCCAACGTGTCCTTCAATGAGGAATACTGGTTGAAGTTCAAATTGAATATCAAATTATTCCTTCTTTTCTCACATTTCAACGTTATCTAAGTAAAAAATTTCTTATAATAGAATATTAACAAATTTTAGTAAGAAGTTCCATGAAAAATAAAGAATTTGAGTACCACAAAATTTATATCACAGAGAAACGTAATAGAATAAACTTTTTGTGTTAGTAAACTACAATAATGATCTAATTAGAACATACAATATCTAATATTGGTAATTTGCTACTAAAAAGTTGGAAGGAAGTAAACCAAATTGTTTGAAATAAGATTGAACCTATTTAACTCTGTGAATATTGGTTTGGTCATCATTATTCATAAATAATGAACTTCATTAGTGAAATTTGATGAAATACTCAATATACAGACTTTAAGTAATTAATAATGGTTTTAATATAGAGACTTTAATCTAAGAAGTAAGAAAAGAGAGATAAACAATCATATAAGCACGGATACCACATCTAGTGTGTTTGTTGACGCCCAATTGTGTCCCTCCTATTTTCAAATCAATAATTTTTAAATTTTACACAGGATTGTGTATCCACTCTTTCCCCGTCCATTCTTTTCAAATTATCTTCTCATAATAGTCTGACAATCGAGGTCATTTTCAAAAGCATCGTCTCAAACCATAGCTATTTCTACAATCTCTGCAATTAACTCTATTTTTGACAAAATTATCCAAATTGTCTCAAATCCCAAAATTACAATTTTATGCATTTCCTAGCCAATTTATTGTGTTAAAATCAATTTTCTAATTTTTCTATATTTTTACACCTATTTTATACCATTTTTATGCCTATTTTATGTCAAATTATGCCTGATATACACTATTTATATGCTATATATACGCAAATATATATTACACCTCATATTTTACACATCACACATATTTTTACACCTTAGCGCTGACGGGGCTTCATCTTAGCCCTTTGTTTTAATCCAACGGCCCGGATTAAATCTCCCCTAATTCACCTACACGACCCATAAGCCTTTCCCCTACCCTTATTTTCCCTCACCTCTCCGATATTCACTCCTCTTTCTCTCTCCTTGGCGACTTGACGAGCCACCATTGTCGAGGACTTTTCCGGCCAATTTGGCCGGTGAAAATTGGGGAAATTAGTATCATTGAACTCCCCTCGTCATCCGCTACCTAACCTATACACTTTCGATGAGGTTTGGACGAGGGCAAAACTCAACCCTTGTTAACTGAATCGCCACCACCGGGAAACGCCTCCGGCGGGGCTCCGTTTGGGTTGAATGGTATAGACACTGAGAAAGGGGAAAGATTTCTTCTTTGCAACCCCAATTTGAGACGGGTCGATTTGACCCGACCCGGTTCGAAAATGGATAACCCCTAATCCCTTTGGTTTGATTATTTGAATTTGCGGGATAACATTGCCTAAACTACTTAATCTTTTTGTAAATTAGCATGTATATTCGTTATTTGGTCAATTGGTTAGGGTAAAATCCCATTAGTACTGATTTTACTTAATGCGTTGATTCTAACTGAACAAGTACTTTGAGTTTTCGACTGCCTGTGTATAGTATCTCCATATTTTTGCCTTGTGTCATTTATGTCTTCTCTGTATGCAAAAGCTAATAAGAGTTTGAGTTCGAGCATGATTCTCTGTGTTTCATAGCATGTTTGTCCTTGATTATGACCTAAAGTGCGACCTCTGCGATTATGTGCAGTGGTTATTTGACTTAGAATGATTAAGGAGACTCTAAATTGAGCCTTTTTGAAATTCTTGATTGAAATTAAGAAGGAAATTGCTTCCTATGATTGGCAGTGTATCAATCAAAGACTGATTGAATTTTGTTAGGTTAATGTATTGATTTCCATTCCTAAATTAATTTGAGATATTTTTCATATGCTAATTTTGAACCTAGAATTTATTTGGGGGTTGGGTTTATCTTAATCATGAGGGCTGGAGGAATCTGTCTAGGATTTAACTTAATCCCGAGCTTAAAATGGTTTAGTTTATTTTTTATTAACCTAAACAATACTATATGAAAGGGAAGGGGAATTATTTTTGTTTTGGACTCTGATTTGCCCTAGACTTAGGAATTGATTGAATTATATTTGGTAAACTTATTTGATTGATTTCCCCTAACTATGGGAACAATATTACCTTGCCTTTTTTGGCTCCGTCTACCCGTTTGAAATTTGAGCCCTTACCCTCACCTATAAAAATATTGTTTTCTCTCATTCATTCACACAACAGCCTATGCATTAACACATAAGCACACAGCATACACACAAAAAAGAGAAAACATAGCTCTTTCATAGGAAGAAAAAGATGCAGAACACTCTCCTGGAGCTTGATCTCTTCTCTGAATTTTCTGGAATGAAACTGCTTCACTAAGCTTGCTTGGTTCTGTTTTGCAAATCCTAATCAATCTACACACTGTTTTCTTTGCTTTCTTGCTGTCAAAAGGTACTTTTCTTTTCCTGATTACTCACTGCATATTGCTTCTCTATTTGTCTATGCCTGAATGAATTAGTTTGTTTCATCCCACCTCTGTTTGGCTTACTTTAAAGTTTAAACTACTTAGGCTCAAACACTGCATGCTTAGGATCTGTTTTGATTATGTCAATCTTATCCAGTTAGAAGATCCAACAGGATCATATCCATGTTTTGTTAAGAACAGGGACATTGTTTTCTGCCTAAATCCAGGCTTCCCCCTCCCTCTTTCTCTGCTAACCTTATACTTGCAGGCTGTTTAAATGGTCTTGGATGGGCCAAACTCTGCTGCATTGACTGCAGGGTGGTCTTAAGAGCTTTAAAAGGGTCCATCTTTGAACTTTCCTTTAGCTAGTTCTGATACTGAAGTTCTGGAACTATAAAATTGTGACTGTTATGATAACCTCAACTCTAACCTTAAAGGAACAAGACACTCCTTCGACCTTCACCTATTTTTCTATGCTCTTCCCTTAGGAACTGTCCTCTATCATGTAAATTTGACTAGGAATCCTGTTTATACTTCTATTAACACAGAGAACACAGTTACTAGACTGTGTTATGGCTATTCAGGGGCCTATTCCTAACCCCTACTTCTATATGTTGCATCATAGTAGGTTATATCTCATTGAATCAGCCTGACATGCATACGAAATCATAAAGATTTTTTTAAAACTTTCAGCCTTGCTCCGTTAATTGTCTTAAACAGATTTCAGAATTGAAACTTGAAAGCATGTTTGTTTTTACGATTGAATCTGAAATTTAATTCGAAACATGGGCTATTTGTGCTATTTGTGTCTAAAACTGATTGTTTTCTAAAAATTGAATCCGCCCCTCTTTTACACAAACAGTCTGGGCCCAAATTTATTTTCAAAAAGGATCCTTTACGTGCATAAACTGATTTTGACTACTCTAACGCTCCTATACACTAATCTAATAGTGCATAGGGGTGTATAAAATACTTGGGGTCATTTATACACTTTAAAATATTTTTCTAAAGATACAACTATCATTTAGTCATGTATTTGCATGTTTATACCTATATATGTACATTATTACGTGCGACAGCCTCTTATCTGCCTTTGCGTGCTTCTGTGAACCTATTTTCAAAAACAGCCTCTTCACCTATATATTTCCCAAAATCTGACCCCTATACAAAAAAAGCCATTAAGGTTAGGGCTCGACAATTAATGACGAGTCACACCGACCCTAAATGGCCAACATTTCATTTTTTAAAACAACACTCATTTTATTTTGGTACAAATCTGAAATCAACTTATAAAACTGTCTATTTATGCAACATTGTTTTAAATGCTAGAATTGCATGACTAGTCCGAAATTGAGTATTCTTGCATGATTGAATGATGTTTACGATTAGGTATTATATTAGCAGGCCCTAAAATGTGATTAGGCTTACATGTAGGCCGTATATGAAATCTCTTTGTATAAGTGTGAATTAAATAGACATATTACATTTTTGAGTTGAATGCTATATTAAACTTCCCAAGTTAGTATTTATGATACTCTTTTTATCCCAAAATGTAGACTCGGATGGGAACCACCTTTCATGGGACTCGGGGAAGTGCCTAACACCGTCTTCTCCGAGTCATTTGGACTTCTTACCCTATAGAATCTCTGAAATAGACTAGTATGACCTATCAAACTTGACCTTAATTAGACACTTGGTGACCTAATACACCTTAGAAACTATATTAGATGGCGACTCCAACATCTAAACTCAAACGAGTTCACCCAGTCAAATCCGAAACCCGACTCGCCTCGAGTTGAGTCCAAAACTGGGTATGACAGTGTTTATAAGCTTATAAGCTACTTTTAAGCTAACCCAAACGAGCTCTTAAAGGCCGAGGTAGACTATCGCTCAAGAGTTGGAGCAAAGATAGACCCAAATGGAATTCTTCATCAAGTCTAGGAAGAGAGGTGAAGACTGAAGCCAAACCATTTGAGTCAGCTGACAAGGGTAAGAATATTGTCGAGGTTAAAGAGAAAGGGAACTCTACACAACCAAAATCTTATCAGAAATCTAGTAATATTATTTGCCATAAATTGCAGGGTATTGGGTATATGCAGTATGAGTGGCCTAATCGGAGGACGATCTTGTTGAAAAACAATGGCGAATATATTT
Organism: Petunia axillaris subsp. axillaris; assembly: GCA_029990575.1. NCBI lineage: Eukaryota > Viridiplantae > Streptophyta > Magnoliopsida > Solanales > Solanaceae > Petunia > Petunia axillaris. Next base: position 164,717,749 of record JARKNS010000003.1, read on the forward strand.
TTGATCAAGGCAGTGATGGAGATTCTGATGGTGGTGGATCAGCCGACGGCACTGCTAGTTGTGAGGAAGAAGAGCCAATTAACACTCTGTTGTTTGTTAGGAAATTTATGTGTGCTCCGGTGACAGAAAGTGCTTCTAATCAAAGTGAGAGTACCATTGGTGAGGTTGAGAGAGAAAAGATTGAGAGAACTAAGAGAGTGACAAGTGGCATCTCAGAAGTGGAAAAAGGAGAGCTTGAGTTAATAAAAGTGAGTGAGCTGCCACAAGAAAAAAGAAGAGAGCTTAAAAACGAGGAAAAAGAAGTTGAAGTGAATGAAAAGCAAGAGAGTTTGAGTGATGTTAATTCTTGTTCTCACTCTAACACTAACAATGTTTCTTCTTTTAGCTGTGACGCTTCTTTTGTAGGTACTCTTAAAGGTGAAGAATTAAAGGAGCCAACAGAAGACCTTGCACATTTAGAGGAACAAGGTGGCTCAAGTAGAGAATGCCAAAATTGAAGATTACAAAGAGAAATAGGGGAGTAAAGCGATTGACACTTCTTCTAGTGTTTATTTCTTTAATTATTCCAATCTTAATTTTGATGATCCATTCATGTTAGTTTATGCTAAAAGGTCTATGTTAAAACTAGAATTGGATCCGTTTAAAGATTGGAATGATATTTTTATGGGGCATAATGGTTATATCGCTAGGAAAAATGAGTTGCATAAGTATCTCTTTAATGCATTAGACTTATCTAGTGTATGTTATATGTTTCATGCATCTAAGGGACATTATGTTTGTATGTGCTTGAGAGAGAAAAGATTCTATTGGGATGGCGATGTCCATATGATTTTTAGGGGGTGTATTTTTACTAGTTAAGAGTAACTGGATCAAATGGACACATGGATATTATCTAGTATTTTGCATCTTATTATAGTTCTTTCGTGTTTTAAGTCAAGATTCGAGGATGAATCTTTCTTAAGATGGAGGGATACTAATACGATCCGAGATACACAAGCAGCGGAATATTGAAATAACAATAATTGAAAGAGAAAACAAAAGATAGATTTTTGATTAAATAATCAAAAGATGTCTGAAATTGCATAACAAGAAGAAATTCAAAACCATAGATGAATGTCTTAAGCAATGACGGATAAAATACCAAATCACCTCCCAAGAACAACAAAATAGAATTCCAGATAAAAAGAATGAAGAAGAAGATTACCTTCAAAAATTCCAATTCTTGAAAAATAGGTAATCGCTTGTTTGATTCGAACCCAAGGGTTGTAATCTCACAAATGGTATTTTTAGTTTCTCTCTAATGGTTGTCTGCCTCAAAAATAGGTTTACAAGGGTTTATATATGAAATAAAGTAAGTAGGAAAGCCCCTACACCACCCCAAATTCGGATTTGAGAGTTCCCAGATCGACAGAACTTCATACAATGTAAGACTTTTGGATGCTCAACTCCTAGGTCTCACAGTCTTCTCATACAATGTACGAGCTGCTGTACGGTTCATACAACGGTCTTACAATACTCCTCACTCCGCTGTTTTTGTAAGCACAAACGCATTAATTCTCTGCGATCATGGACACGTTCCAAACACTTGAAAAACATCATTCCATCATATCTCAACCTTCCTAGACTCCCACGAATCATCAATTGAAGATCATGAAGTTATTTTGCTTGAATCCACGTTCCCACTTTGTCTTCAAACGCATCAACAGTCCACTTGATAATTCCACCTCCGCATTTGGCGCCGATTGACTTGGGCTATCCTCTAGGGTCGTATCAAAATATTTTTAGTTTCTCCCCAACATCAGAAAACTGCTCTGCTTCTTCTCAAAAGCACCTTTTTATTTTGGCCAAACAACTCAAATCTCCTCAAAAGTATTTTTTTTTTAAAAAGGCGCTTTTGGCTTCCCTGAAGCTTGGCCAAACAGACTATTGGTCTTGGCTATACATTGAGTCCAACACAATTATACAGAAACATCGAGCAATCAAGCTACAATCACACATAACAGGTTCACAAACTAGATTACGAAACTCCCACTTTCATGATATCACCAAACTAATACTTAAAAACATAACATACAACTATACACAAAGCTTCGACGTAGTAAGTATGCCTTATCAGCAGTTACGCACGTGACGAATACGTGCATAGGACATCTATAAAGGCCAAAGGTCGTCAAACAACATGATGAAACCACTTACCTCTAGTGTAGGACCCAATCAATTACTGAATGAGCTATTTTTTTCTTCCCGACGCCTCTTGTAATTGCCTCCCTCTAAGCCAAAGGAGAGAAACCGCACATATAAGTGCTCGCAGAGTGAATATCTGGCTATTAGCTGGAGAAGAAAGAAAATTATAAAATTACCCCTAGGTTGCACTCCGCTGAATGACCATAAACTATATATTTTTTAACTCCTCATAGTCCCATAGATCCAAATATACTATTGGATTGCATAATTGAGTCCAATTTGACTCAATTTCTCAATTTCATAAGTTAGGGTTCAAACCATCTTTTTCCCCAAACTAAATCTCATGCCTACACCTCAATTCCTTTAATTAATAGTATTAAAAGGCTGGAACTTGGAAACACTTTCTTAGACTTTAGGAAAGATTCGGTACTTGAAATAGCAGCCCTACCGACTTGGATTTGAGAGATTTGAATGAATAATGAAGTTTAGCCGATCGGAAAGGGTCATTTTTATACCCGTGGGGAGTCACTAACGCGCAATAGCAGGCGTTGTCGCGCCACCATACAACGCAATCGCGCAGGCCAGCGCACAGTCGTGCTGAGTAGGCAAGAATACCATGCGCTATCCCCCTCTTCTTGGGCCTATCCGCGAGCATGTTGTCAGGAGGGTCACCTCCATCAACTGGTGCGCATTTTGGGTCCGAACGGGACCCTACAAGACTCGGAACGATCTCAAACATTGCGCACAAGTCATACAACACTTGTATGACATACTCGTAAAGATGGATCTCGAATTGGATCCCTAAAACACAAGATAGTGGTCCCATAGGAAGAGGTTAAATTTCTGACTTTCGGAACATTAGCAAAAACTATTCAAATGACCTTAGATTTCACTTCTGAAAGATTGCACAGGTCACAAATGACCAAATAAACCTAATGACGCCTTTGAATTTTGAATCGGAGTTCAGTTACTAAAATTGAGCTTGAAAACCTGTTTTTGGCTTTACTGACACTAGAAAGCGAAATCGTCTTCAAAGACCTACCAAACGAGGTTCGATTCAACTCAAATTTTATAGACATATCCTAATGGAGCTTACAGAGTTTTAAAGACTGTCAGCTCATCAATCGGGATCCTAACTCCCGAAACGACTAACCAAGGTCGTTTCACTAAACTTATAAGGTAATTTGTGGAGTGGCACTGATCTTCATAGACTCTTTTAAAGCTCGCACTTAACCATGTGGGACAACTATATGATTCAACTGAACATCATCACTTAATACTATCAGAAATGTATGGAGAACATTTTGTAGCTTACTTTCTGCAAAATAATAACATAAGGTTGCATAGATTGGCCAATAAGAACAAATATTGATCACAAGCACAACATAGAATACACTGTACAATGTCTTATTATCCAATTCCTTTAACGGAATGTGCATTAAAATGATTTTGGTATGAGAACGGAAATCAGAAAAGTAATGTAACGAATAAGTGAATGGAAATCATGTTGATTCTGGACTTTAACATTACCACCACGTAGATATGGAAATTAAAAACACAGTAATTCTTTTGACAAGATGGGGATGGACCACCTGTCTCTTCAAAGTCAGAATTATAAAGGGATTGTCTGTGATGGGACAGTGATGTCAAAAAGATTTGAGCAATCAAAGCTTTCATCTTATTCCATGACTTTCATTTGATTTTGACAAAAAACAGACAATTCTTTCAGAGAGGATGAAATTTGTTACTCCTATTTCGTGGGTCAAACAGTAGCTCAAGTGAGTAATTAATTATGTCTGTTTTTATTGATTATCTTCATCATTAACCAAATTTGATTTTGTGCAAGACCAAATATAATAGAGTATTATCAACCTGACATCTCTTTTCTGCCAATAATCTAAAGTTACTAGCTAAATAATTAAACAAATTCTGCATCAGATGTTCTGATTTTGGTACTATTACTATATTAGTATATACTACTCCTAGTACTGATTAACGAACACAAAGTCATATCATTTTCAGGTATATTTCTTTTTCTCCTTCGAGTCAAGTCCTACCATCATTTGTTTTCTTTCTAAACTTACATTTGGGTTACGTCTAGTTGTTATGCCATCTGCCTTTCGCGAGGTCTAGGTGCTAGGATAATTCAGATCAGAATTATAATCGAACATGGAACTTGCTCGATAAAATAAAGTTGTGTCCTTGCCCATCATTTAATCTTTACACAAGTAAATATTTTTTGTTGTTGCTAAACTAGAACTAATGTTTTTCGATTATAATTAAATTTGAAAGTGAAATTACTACCAACTATACAAGCGTTCAATTTTGAATATTTGATTCATGATTACAACTTACAAGATCTTCATCATGACATCACAACAAATGAAACAATTGTGAACAAAATAAAAATTTAACTACAGAAATTAAATTATTTAGTACCGTAATAATAAGACAAAAAAGGTAGCAGTACTACTTTTCAGCTTTTGCAAGAAAAGTAATCTCAATATTTCACCGTGCGGCTTCTACTAGTTTTACTGCATCATCATCAGTTTAAGACAATAAAATTCACACACAAAATCATTGAGATCAATTATCAAACACACTGTAATTTTCTGCAGGAGGACCAACAAGCTAATCTACATATTTTGAAATCGGCTGTTAGAAGCATATGGGCTTTCAAATTCTTATCTCAGGTATTATTCTATAAAAAGAAACGTCTTGTGCACTTGATACATGATCACGCTCAAAACTCGTCTTAGAAAGGATAAGCGGTCGCTGCGAATACAACCCGGTTTAACAAATTTGGGGTCGAATCCCACAAAGAACAACGTTAATTTGTAACCTTATTTTCACCAAGTTTTCGTTCAAATAATTTCAAGAGTAATTTATGACGGTTCTTGTATAGAAAAAATAATAATGAACAACACGTAAGTAATGACAAATAGTAAATAGTTAGAGTAAAATTCAGGAGTAAAAGGTCATACCAGGACCATTAGCAACTTTTAGGGCAATGACTTCCCCAATTATTGGGATGTTAAGAAAAACTCTTGTAATCTCCAAATCTCCAATGCTCTAGCCTCCTTTTGCTCCTTCCCAGGTCAAAAGTGCATTTTTGGGTCTGTTTTCCCTTTTTATATTGTCCCAAAAGACCCACGTAGCCCAAGAATCCAAAATAAACTCGGAATCAACATGTCACGAAATTAAGCCTACTGCCTCGCGCAGAGCATTGCATAGCGCGGTGCGGTAGGGCTTTTTCTGCAGGATTTCCAAAATTTCAACTCTCTGAAATTCGACCCTATCGCGTCGCGCAGCGCAACACCCAACGCGACGCGACAGGCATATTTTACTGCTCTTCTATTTTTTTTTTTTTTTATTTTTCACCACGCCTTGGTTTCCGGTCAAGTCTAGGGCTTCTACTTAGACTTCGAAGCTCTATTTCTTCTTATTTCAGCTCTAGATCCATCAATTTTCTCCAAGTGCGTTCCTACATGATAAGAACACGTAATAAGCTCAACAACACTAAGATATCAACTTATTTAATGCACAGAGGTTACAATTATGAGCCAAAACAAGGCTCTAAACGTGCGTTTCTCGCCGAATATCAATACAACAAGTAAAAATATAATTTAATGGTGTAAAATTTTTTTAGTGTATTGTATAATTATAAACTCTTTTTCTATTTTACTTCGTTCTTCGATTTTCAACTTTTATGATGCTGACATGTTTGAGGATCGATAACTCTCTTAAGTAATGAAAGGTGTTGCAATCTAACCATTAATTTAGCTTATTTTTCCTAAAATATAATTGAGCTCGTGTTCTATCTTCATTCGTAAAATGAAGAAAATTGGAGCTCAAAGAAAAAAAAATCATACATAGTCAAATTGCGTTATAGTGACAATATTTGTCTGGAAATTTCATGATTGCTATAGTGATGTGTCATTATATATGCATACTTATATTTGATCTTTAGATTTCATTTAGCTATTATAAAAAAAAAAAAAAAGTATGCAAAAAATTCTTTTCCTCTACTTTTTATTTTACTAACGAAAACTAAACACTTATTAAATTTAAATCTCAATAGATTTCCATCTTTGATGGGCACCAATTAAATATGTTTTTTTTCACTTTTAGGCATTCACACTTGAAATTAGTAATATTTTATTTGTATACATAGTATATTTTTTTAAAAAAATATATTATTTTCTTAAAAAATATTATTACACAATATTTGAGTATGACTATTATAGAGAGGTAATTTTACAAAGACTGTACCGTTATAATAAATAACATCGTTGTTATAGGTGGAATATTTTTATAAAGAGGTAAAACATAACATGAAAAATCGATTCTTAAGAAAATTAAGCCGTTATGGTGAAATGCTATTATTACAATATTTGTTATAACAAGATTTGACTATACTATTTCTTGTGTTCCAATTTATTATGTGGCAAAGTTTGAATATATAGGTACACAATTTAAAAAAAAAATACTGACTTTTAAAATATATGGTTATAAGAAAAAAATGATACACAAAAAATGCCATAACATTTGTGAGAAGCTATAAATGGTAACCTTATTTAGGTGAAATGGAAAGTATAAATAAAATTATTTTTAAATTTAGATTGATGTCATTCTATATGAATAATTAAAAATAAAATATTTCCACGTACGTTTTTTTTTTTATAATAATGACTACTTGTTTTATTTATAATCAGTCGTTGTCATTACAAAAGGGGATCTCTCTAGCATTTGTTATGCTAGATTGATCAAAGTTCCAAAATGGAGTACAAAAAGTAGGCATAACATTAAAATATAAAAATGTATTGGACTGGTACAGAGTGCTCCCAAGAGAGGCAAGCGAATCAGCGAGGGAGTTGGCCTCCCTGAATATGTGCGTGATCATCGGCATCTGCAAAGACTCCAGCAAGTGCCTGCAATCATTAATTAGATGTGAGTATGGAGAGTTATCATTAAATAAATTATTACAAAGTACCTTTGAATCAGTTTCTATGACCAAGGATGTGAAACCCTTTTCAACACCAATTTGAAGACCAAGAAGCAAAGCCATGATTTCATTATAAAGGGGTGATGGGTTGAAGAAGCTTTTGGTAAAGCCGAAGATCCAATTCCCTAAATAATTTCTGAATACTCCTCCAGCTGCTCCTTTTCCTGTACTATCGTGATGTGATCCATCAATATTAAGTTTGAAAACACCTTCAATAGGTGGATTCCAAAATTTATGATCCTTACGTGTGGAAACAATGTGGGAAGAAGGGGTAATCGTTTTGGAGGGAGTAGAATCGGTTAGAGAAACAAACTCCACTGCATGTATGATGACTTGATTAGGGGTGATAAGGTGACCGGAGTCATTAAAAATTTAGTTGTTTCGGTTTTTCCATATAGACCAGGTGATGAAGGATAGTAGAGTAGACGTGGGAAGTTGGACTGAAGCGTAGGTGAGAGAGCAAAGATTGCCTTGACATATGGTTTTGAGCCACATTGTAAAATCATTTGTGGGGGGGCTGATGTGTGGAAAGTAGGACCAAAAAGGTAGGACTTTAGGGCAATGTAGAAATATATGATCGATGGTCTCATTGGTGTCCCCACAGGATGAGCATGTTGAATTAGGGATAATTTGCTTGAAGTGTAGAAGATCTGCAGTAGGGAGTTTACCAAGGACGAGAAGCCATAAAAAGGACCTTATTTTAGGCAGAGTATTTGTTTTCCAGATCCAGTGATGGTCAAAGGGGGATATGTGTGGTGGATGCAAGTTCAAAGTTATCAGTTGGTATGATTTTCGTAACTGATTTTGTAGTGAAAATTCCTAAATTTGTAAGGCTCCAGTAAGGAGAATCAAGTGTAGGATTTGTTATTTTCATGTAAGTTAAAATAGGTAGAGTATAATAACTCCTTTGATAGAACTCCGTCCATCTCATGATTTTACGTGATGGAGTTTGACTTGACACGAAATTTATAAAAGAAATAAGATTTTTGTAATTTATGGTATAAAATAAGCCATAAAAATTTGTGTACCTGAAAATTATTTTATAAAGGTGATATTCTTTTTTCGGACAAGCTAAAAAAGAAATAGTGTCACATGATTGGGACACAGGGAGTAGTATAGTATCCGTAAAAACCAATCAAACGTTCTCCATGCATTTCTCGATAGCAAAATGGGCAACAAGAAGAAAAAGTTGGATACTCTTTTTACGGTTAGGAACTGAACAAGAAGGTAAATATGCAAGCAATTTGAGTGTGATCCCCCGCACTTAAATCTGAGATTCTATTCAGAGATTGAAAGTGATTGCTCAACTCCTGCTTTATTTTCAGTGTATCCGACTCAATCCTACTTTTTACAAAAATACCTACTTTTACTCCAAGATAGAAAAGAAAAAGGGTATACAAAGTACATACAAATTAAGAAATTGGGGTACTCCTCATCACATGCATGGAGTTCTCGAACACAATTATATTGGATATGTGGAGGACTCTTTCTACGTACAGTACCCTAACTTTATAATATCTCGTCTGTGGTCGTTGTGCACGGAAGGTGATATTAGGTACATACATATATACAGGGAGAGAGTGTGTTGGGTAATAGGGTGTAAGGAGTTATCTATTCAAAGTTCAATTATTCTACTACTCTCTGGCTAGTATCAGCTGGCAATGACTGAGAGTCCACTTTGCATGGACACAAGGCAGCTTTCAGAAAAAAAGGAAAATTTCTTGAATGTGAAAATATATATGTACAGTTGTGTTAGGAAATTTCTGGCCTGTTTGAGTCCTCGAAATGTCTTATGCACCGAGAATCCGAATTAAGCGTGACTCCAATGTAAATATCTGACACCAATTAGAAATTAAAAAAGAAGTGAGAGTATTCATAATTAGTTTCATTTTATGTAAATTAAAGGTATTTAACTTAACACAATGTTTTTTAAAAAAAAAAAAATTGGAACTTTTGATCATAAGCATATCATGACATTTTTGTAGTTTTAAAATCATGTCATTATGAAATGAAAAGTTTAAAGTAATGTTTTCAAATAGAAAAAAATATCATTATCTTTTAAACAAATTTTGTAGTCCACATCAAGAGCATGCGATCTAAAATTGTATCTAGTTCACTAGCAAATACCGAATACACTCCATCAAAATGCTCACTACTAAAAATTAGGGATTTTCCCACCGAAGATTTTCCACTGAAATTCGGTGGGAACCCTCTGTCCCACCGAAGCGGTCGAACAATCTCGTTAATGTTTATTAAAAAAATATTTTTTTATATTTTCCGACCGCCGCGGTCGAACAAAAATTAAATAATTTTTTTTTTAATATTGTCCGACCGCCGTTCGACCGACGCAGTCGGATGCCGTAAATTACAGATACACAGCAGCCCGTTTCTTCTCTCTCTCTTTCATTTCTTTCTACTTTCCTCTTCTCTCTTCTCTTTTCTCACAAATAATAAACCTGGCCCATAACACTAAAAACACTAAATCTTTCATATAACAAATCAATCATCAACAAAATCTTTCATCCCATCTCACTTTAAATGTATATTTATCTCTAATCTAATATATTTCTCAATTTTTACATCTCACAAAAGAAACTCTAACTCCTTTTTTTTCAGATCTGCGTCCACTCCGGCGAATCCACTCCGACGAGCAGTTCAGGCAGGTACGTTATTCTTTATTTTTTTTATCATATGTTTTTTTATTTTCAAGTGTTAAAGTCCCTAAAAACTATAGGTAGAAAAGAATTCATGAAAAGAACTATGGGTGACTTTGAAATTGTGGTTTGGAATGTGTTGAACTTGTGAAGCTTTGAAACTATTAGTTGGGGGAAGCAAAAATTCATGAAAATTGTAATGGGCACTTGAAGTTGAGTTAGGCTTGAAGTTGTAACCTTGTATAATTGTGACCTTGAACCTTGAACTTGCAAATTGGTGCTATAGCTAGTTGGTGCTTGAACTTGAACCTTGAACCTTACTATAGAAATAAAAATTGGTGCTTGAACTTGAACCTTGAACCTTGTGACCTTGCTATAGAAATACAAATTGGTGCTTGAACTTGAACCTTGAACCTTGAACCTTGTGACCTTGCTATAGAAATACAAATTGGTGTTTGAACTTGAACCTTGTGACCTTGCTCTTGAACTTGCTATAGCTAGTTGCTCGGAATTGATATCATGAATTGGGATTAGTAGTTTGGGGGTGTATGAGCATGTTTAGAGACTTGTAATAAAATGAAATCTTGTAGTGAACAAGTAGGTTCTTTTTATCTCCTATATTATTAAAGTTTGAATCATTTTTACCATTTGTTTAGAATGGGATACTTGTTTTACAAAGGGAGAAAATATAGAACTTTCTCGAAGCATAAATTGTAAGCAAATGTACTAGTATTACACTTAACAATAATTTAATAGACATTAGCTTTAAGTAATGTAGTAGCTAAACAACTTAAAATATCTTATTTCGTAAATTGATTTGAATGAAATAAATTATTTGTAAATATCCATTTTGTAATCTTTGATTCTATTTCATTTCAAAGAAATAGATATAAATTGCAAATAAGAAGTGCTATTAATTCCTAAACGATAATTCTAGATAATAAATTAGTTAATAATATAAAAGTAATTGACTTAGATATAAAAGTAATATAAATGTACTTAATCTTTTTCAAATTGGTAGTGTTTCAGAATAAATTATTTTTTAGTAATTAGTAAAGAAGAAGAGAATAGCAAAAAATTGATGAAATATTTTTAACCATTTGTTTAGAATGAAATTTTTATTTTACAAATGGACAAATATAGAACTTTCTAGTAGCATAAATTGTTAGTAAATGAACTACTATCACACTTAACAATAACTTAAGAGACATTAGCTTTAAGTAATATAGTAGTAGTTACACAATTTAAAATGTCTTAATTATTTTCGTAAATTCATTTAAATGAAATAAATTATTTTTAAATATTCATTGTTTAATCTTTTATTCTAGTTCATTTGATTCTTGAGAAGTGTTACTAATTACTAAATGATAATCTTAGAGAATAAATTAGTTAGTAATATAAAAGTAATTGACTTAGAAAATTATGCAATTACTTAATCTTATGAAAATTGGTAGAGTATCAAAGTAATTTTCTTTTAATCTTTTCAATTGAATATATTTCTCAAACTTGCAATGTTTGTGTAGATATGGAATATGGAAGCCGTAGTTGTGTATAATAGAAATAATCTCGGGCGGCGGGGGATGAGGGAAGAATTTGCTATAGGTGTTGCAGAATTTATTGCTAAGGCAAAAACATATGATGATTTTATAAGGAATGACGAGATTAAGTGTCCTTGTGTGAAATGCAAAAGTGCACAAAAGGAAAGAATTTGGATGAAGTAGAAATGCATCTTTATGAGAAGGGTTTTATGCCAAATTATTTTGTTTGGGTTTATCATGGAGAGTCTCGTGAGATGTGCAATGATGTTAATTTTTAAAATATTTGTGGCGGTGGGAGTGGTCAGTTTGTGGATACTGATCATGATAATTATCGAATGAACGATATGGTTAATGATGTCTTTGGGATGTACCCGGATGAGCCATCGCAACCGGGTACATCGCAACCAAATGTTGAGCACGTTCCCAATAATGAGGCAAAGCTCTTCTATAAACGGTTGGAGGAAGCTAGTCGTCCATTGTATGAAGGCTCGGTGCATTCCAAGTTGTCAGTTGATGTTAGATTGTTAAGCATTAAATCTGATTTTAGTATATCTCAATCAGCCATGGATTCCATCATTGGCCTTATGAATGAACTCAATCCGACTAACATGGCATTACCAACTGATTATTACCACACTAAGAAGTTGGTTTCCACGTTAGGCCTCTCTGCACAGAGAATTCATTATTGTGTCAACGGTTGCATGTTGTTTTATAAGGATGATGCAGAATGAGAGACTTGTAAATTCTGTGAGGCGCCTCGTTACAAGCCGGTTCTAAATGCTAAAAAGAAGCCGATCCCTGTTAAGTCGATGCATTACTTACCCCTTATACCTAGGTTAAAGAGGTTGTATGCGTCGATGAGCTCTGCTCCTCATATGAGATGGCATCATGGTCGTACAAAGCAGCCGGGCATTTTAAGCCATCTGTCAGATGGTGAGGCATGGAAACACTTTGCTCAGGTGTATCCGTCATTTGCTAGTGAACCAAGAAACATAAGGTTGGGTCTATGTTCAGATGGGTTCGCTCCTTTTGATGTCTCGTCTACACCCTATTCTTGTTGGCCCGTATTTATCACTCCGTACAATGTTCTACCCGAAATGTGCATGACTAGTCCTTATCTGTTTTTGAATTGCATTATCCCGGGTCCACATAACCCGAAAGCCTCGATTGATATATTTTTGCAGCCTTTGATTGATGAGTTAAAGTTACTGTGGCATGAAGGTGTGGAAACATATGATATATCAACGAAACAGAACTTTCAACTGCGTGCTTCTTTGGTGTGGACTATAAATGACTTTTCAGCTTATGGAATGTTGTCTGGGTAGTCCACTGCAGGTAAGCTCTCTTGCCCTCAGTTAGTTTCGCGACTCAGCGGATGCTATTGGTAAAGATCTTTAATTTATATGTATTATTCTTAATGTAACTCTCGTTAATTTTCTATCTAACTTGTCCTTTTCTAATATTTGTAGGAAAAGAAAGAAGGGCGGACAATACCTGTGCTCGAAATGTTTAAGTCTAGATATATCTACACGAACAAAAAAGGGGAAGAAGTCTGGGTCGAGCCGCGCGCTAAAGAGTTGTGGGTAAGTTATTAAATTCAAACTTCTTTGTATAATCCTTCAATGTTTATACATCTAATGTTTATTATTAATTTTTTTTTTCAGGATAAGGCTTCAGCGGCTTATGAAGCAAGGTTGGCAAGTCAAGCATCCGAGTGTGGAAGCAGTACCCCAGCTCCAATGACACTTGAGGAGGAAACCGCACTATGGTTGGAGGTGAATGGAGGGGTAAAAAAGGTATGTGCTTACAATCTTGGATTGCATTATGCCTCGGATCGTCTGAATCCAGGTTTGTTTGGCTCTTACACTCCTACTAGTTCAATTAATCCATCCGTGGAAGCTCGACTGCTCAATAAAATTGAAGAGCTTAAGAGAAAGAGCGAAGAAGAACGTTTGCGCAATGAGGCTAATATGAATGCCATGCGGGAAATGATGCAAAACTGGATGTCTAGTCATTCTGAGAAGGGAAAGAAAAAAGACAAGGGCAAGAGCAAGAGGAGTAGCAGGAGCGGGGGAAAGGCAAGACCAAACGACGATACAGATCGTCGTCTGAGTCTAGATCCGAGTCTAGTTCTGAGGCAACCGAGTAGTATAATGGATTGTTCATGATGTTAGACATGTGTTAGACTTGTGGATAGTTTTTGTTAAGCTTCTTTGATGATTGTAAGACTTGTAGTTGATTTTTTTGACTTGTTTTATCGTTGTGAAGTCTTGAAATTATGTATATTGTTAGACTTTTAGTTTAAAGTCAAGTTTAGACTAATATTAAGGTTTGGTGAAGCCTATTGTTTATATGGTGCTGATATTTTCTGTGTTTACAAGTGGTGTAGCTCTAATTACAGCTTTTATATTGCAGGTTTTACACAGAATTTCGATCGAAATTTCGACCGACTCGGTCGAAAAATTGAATTTTTTTTTCCCAGAAAATCATCAATCGGTCGAACAGATGAGTATTTATTTTTCCAGAAATTCAACTGTTCGACCGCCTTCCCACCGATTGGCGGTCGAACGTTCGACCGAGTCGGTCGGACAAACTTCTTCCCACCAGCAAATCTTCGACCACCTGTTTTGGTCGATCATCGGTCGGCTGTTCGACCGTTATCCGACCATTTGGGCGGTCGAAAAACTCCTGATTTTTAGTAGTGTTCCATGCTTTACCATCTGACGGATGACATAGAATGACAGGTTATTTTATACGTTCATGGTGTCATCTCATATGAGGAGCATAGCTCATTGACGCATATAACCTCTTTAACATAGGTATAAGTGGTAACTGGTAAGTAATGCATCGCCTTAACTGGGACCTTCTTCTGTTTATCATTTGTGACTGACTTAAAAACGAGTCTGACCACAAAATTTACAGTTCTGCAATTCCTCATCATCCTTATCGAATAATATGCAACCGTTGTCATAACAGTCAATTCTTTCTAAAGTAAGTCCTAACTTGGAAACCAATGTCTTTGTATCGTAGTACGAACTAGGTAACTCCAAGTTATTTGGATTAAGTTCATTCATAAGCTCAATAATAGAGTCCATGCTTGCTTGAGATATACTATAATTTGATTAATACTTAGAAATCTAACTGTAATAACTGATAACATAGAATGCATTGAGCCCTCACAAAATGGGCGACTAGCTTCTTCCAATTGTTCATAGAAGAGCTTCACCTCATCATTGGGAGAGTGCTCAACATTGGTTGTGATGGTTCCCGGAATACATCCCAAAAGCATCATTAATCATTTCATGCATCTGATAATTATGAGACTCATACTCGACATACGAACTATTCCCACCAGCATAACCATTTTGAAAATTGACATCACCGGCACTAGGATCTAACTTTTCATGTACAGTCCACGCGAAATAATTTGGCATAATTCCTTTTCTATAAATATGGGGTTCAACTTCTTGTAGGATATGCACGTCTATATACTTGCACTTCACACAAGGACATTTAATATTTTCCTCCCTTATATATTCATCAAGTGTTCTAGCGTTAGCAAGAAATTGTGTGATCCCATCGACAAATTTTTTTCAGCCCTCGACATCTGGGATTAATTCTATTATACATCCAACTATGATTTTCACATTCCATCTACACAAATATTACAAATTGAGATATTTAGAAGAATGAAAAAGATAAACTTATTTTGCACTAGCATAGTACTAAATTGTGTAGCTAATGTCTATCTTCTAATTCATCACTTAATAGCACGAGCTAATGATCATGATTCTATTTGCACATATTATTAATAAAGTTTCACAATCATGGTAAACTTAGTTAAAAAGTATTCACAAGCTCAAAGTTAATGTCTATATTCTAATTCATCATTTAATAGCACGGGCTAATGATCATGATTCTATTTGCACATACTATTAATAAAGTTTCACAATCATGGTAAACTTAGTTAAAAAGTATTCACAAGCTCAAAGTTAAGAAGACTTAACTAATTCAATTAGCCAAATGTACAAATAAATTATTAAATGAGCACATCTAGATAATCTTCGCTAAAAAAATGATAGGATACACATTTCATTCTAATTTCTACCAATACTACTTTAAAAATATATTAAGTGTTCAAGAACTAAAAATTGTTCATTAGTAATACAATGTATTAGGTGTACAAGCAACTAATGTATATACAATTTAGGGAACTGGTTAAAAATTTCTACGATGTTAATTGAGAAACTAGTTAAAAAGTGTATACAAATCTTAACTAATAAAAAATTATTATAAATCTTCAGTAATTAATTAAAAATCGAAAGTACCTTAGCCGAATTTAGTTCGTCGTTGACAGTCGACATTCGCCGGTGACAGTCGCCATTTGCTAGATTGACTGAAAATTAAAAAAAAAATAGTTAGGGTTAGAGCTAACAAAAAGGGGAAGAATGAGAAGACTTACCGTTTGGATTGAAGAAGATGACCGGGATTGAAGAAGAAGAAGAAGATAATGATGATGATGATGGTGGTGGTGGTGGTGGTGGTGGTAAAGAGTAGAGAAAGAGAGAGAAATTAAACTTTGAAATGAAAAGAAAAGGGGTCTGCCCCTTTTTAAATGAGTTCCGACGGCAAGCAGATCACGCCTCATTTTTATACAATCTTCCAATGGTGCTCCATTGGAGAAAATATCTTCTTCTTTTTTTTAATAATTTTTTTACGACTGCCAGCCGTGGAAAAAAAAGCGTGTTTTGTGCCGGGAAAATATTCCCGCGGATGTCCGTCGGAAGGTAAAAAAATAAAACAAAAAATAATTTTTTGATCCTGCCGACGGCAGCTCATCAGAACTTCGGACTGGTCCCACGCAGTCGGAAGTTTCAGTCAGAAAAGGGCGAGTTTCTTCTATTGTATGACTATGAAAATATATTGAAATAGTTTAAATGATATATATGTATTATTTAGTACAATTAAATATTAATACTATCTAGCCACCTAAAATATGTAACTTATTGGTATTAAAAAAAATGAAGTTCGCAGCTTAAACTCTATGGAAACAACACGATTATTCAGAAACTCCAATGTGGAATTTGCAAGAAGCAAACAGCTGCATGGATGCAAGCTCGTGGATATTAACGTTAAGCATGGTTCCTTGTCTAATTAAACAAGGTTATAAAATAAGACCTATTCTTCCAATCATCAATTTTACAGTTGGAAAATAGATATTAAAAAACTTTCATCAAAATACTATAATCTGTAGTTTTATTATGTAAAACCGAACACACTCACACGAGAGAAATAATATTTGGGTGAAAACTCTTGCTTTCATTGATGAGGGGAGTCCCCTATTTATACAAAAGAAACCTAGAGAAAACCTAACCCTAACCTAACCTTAAACCTAACTTAGTAACCAAGTAAACCTAACGGGCTTGGCCCAATATACATAACTAATACATAACTAATCTATTTACAATACTCAACGGTGAGAGACTCAACGGGCAGAGCCTATTTACAATACGGGCAGAGCCTATTTACAATACCCCCCTCAAGTTGGAGCGTGAGGGTTCCTTATGCCCAACTTGTTAAGGAAGAATTCAAACTGGGCGCGTCCCAGCGCCTTCGTAAAAATATCAGCAAGTTGCGTGGTCGTAGGCACATAGCTGGGATGAATGACTCCTCCGATGATTTCATTCCGAACAAAATGACAGTCGACTTCGATATGTTTAGTGCGTTCGTGAAAGACAGGATTCCGAGCAATATGTAACGCAGCTTGACTGTCACACTTCAAATGCATCGGAGAATCGTGATCAATTCCAAGATTCCATAAAATCCCTTTCAACCACTTCAATTCACACACAGTCATTGCCATCGATCTATATTCTGCCTCAGCGGAGGACCTCGACACGATCTGTTGCTTCTTCGTTCTCCAAGATATCGGTGAGTCCCCTAACGACACATACCAACCTGTTAACGACCGACGTGTCAACGGACAGTCTGCCCAATCAGAGTCACACCACCCGTGCAATCTCAGATCACACTGAGAATGAAATACAATGCCTTGTCCCGGACAGCCTTTCAAATATCGAACAACCCTGAGTGCCGCTTCCATATGCTCAATACGGGGACTCTGCATGAATTGCGACAACACATGCACACTATAGGACAAATCCGGTCGTGTAAAATACAAGTAAATCAATCTTCCAACCAGTCGCCGATAGCGTTCAGGATCTTTGATAAAACGACCAGTCGCAAGTGCCAAGCGATGGTTTTGTTCTATCGGTGTACCAACCGGTTTTGCCCCCAACAAGCCTGTTTCCGATATGATATCCAATGCATACTTCCTCTGACACAGGAAGATTCCTTTCGGAGCCCTTGCCACTTCAACTCCCAAGAAGTATTTCAAGGCACCTAAATCCTTCATATGGAAACATTTCGAGAGATATAACTTAAAAATTCGAATTGCCTTCGAATCATTACCAGATATAATCAGATCATCCACATAAACAAGCACATTCAAATGCACATTTCCCTTCTTCATCGTAAATAATGAGTAATCCGAATATGATTGTCGAAACCCATATTACTTAAGTGCAGCAGACAACTTCACAAACCAACATCGGGGAGCTTGTTTTAATCCATACAATGATTTTCGAAGGCGACACACAGCTCCTCTCCCCGTCATGCGATGTCCCGGAGGCAATTTCATATATACTTCCTCGTGAAGATCACCATGCAAAAATGCATTGTGCACATCCATCTGATGCAATTCCCAATTTTTGGCAGCTGCTACGGCCAGAAAAACTCGGACAGTCACCATCTTTGCAACCGGTGCAAATGTCTCCGTATAATCAACCCCTTCGATTTGGTGATTTCCAAAAATCACCAATCTTGCTTTGTAGCTTTCAATAGTTCCATCTGAGTTGTACTTTATCTTGTATACCCATCGACATCCGAGGGCCTTCTTCCCGGTAGGCAAGCGAACTATCTCCCAGGTTCTGTTCGCTTCCAATGCCTTCAACTCTTCCCCCACGGCTGTTCTCCATTTGTCACTTTTTACCGCCTCTGAATAGGAGGTAGGCTCATGTCCTTGCATTATAGCTGCAAGAAAACTCACATGTTTCGAAGAGAAAGTATCACAATTGACATAGTGTGCTAGAGGATAGGGCTTACCAGAGGGTTGTTGAGAAACGGATGAACAAGCAGACTTTCGAACACAGGACGATACCCGGTGACTTATCTTTTGGACCGTATTAGTAACAAAGTCTCTCAGCAAGATATTCTCTTTCTTAGTTCGTTTTCCCCGACCCAACTCTTCGGGTTCAACTTCGGGAACAATCTCAGGTTCAGCTTCCGGAGTCACCACTTCGGGTTCAATCACCGGAGTCACAACTTCGGGTTCAACACCCCCCCTTCCTTGCACACTCTCCTCTTCCTCCTCCAATGCACGGTGACAGAAGCCGTATCTTGTGTCCGTTTTTCGGCATCAGTCTCCTTGGAGGCGAATGGAAATTCCTTTTCGTAAAACACCACATCCCTCGAGAACACAAACTCTTTTGCCTCCAAATCATACATTTTCCACGCTTTCTTCCCATTTGGATAACCCAAAAACACACATCGACGACTCCTACTTTCAAACTTGTCACTTGTTCGTCCTTGGTTGCGAGCATAACATAAGCAACCGAACACCCTCAAATGATCATAATTCGGTGTCACACCCATCAAGATATCGTAAGGTGTCTTCCCATTCAACAATTTAGTGGGTGTCCGGTTAATCAAATAACATGCCATCATCACACATTCTCCCCAGAAGTCAATCGGTAAATTAGCTTGAAAACGTAACACCCGTGCCACGTTTAAGATATGTCTATGTTTCCGTTCAACTCTACCGTTTTGCTGGGGTGTCCCCACACACGAAGTTTGGAACAAGATCCCTTGTTCGAGAAAATACCCTTTCAGACTTACAAATTCGGTTCCATTATCACTCCGAACGCACTTAACCCGTTTATTGAATTGTCTCTCTTCCATTGCAAAGAAACCCTTCAATTTTTGTCCGACCTCTTTCTTATCAACTAACAGGAACACCTATACTCCTCGTGAACAATCATCAACAACAGTCAAAAAATATGATGCACCACACGAAGACTCAGTCCTATAAGGACCCCACAAGTCACAGTGAACTAAATCAAAAGGTTTAGCAGCTTTATTATTACTCGAAGGAAATACATTTTTAGTTTGTTTTGCTCTAAGGCATACATCACATGCTTTTTCTTCTAAGCTACGCTTCCCACTATCTTCTAAGACTGAAAGAGATTTTGTTACTTGCATCGAAGGATGTCCCAACCTTTGATGCCATAAGTCTACCACATCGACCTTCACAACTTTCACCACGGGTATCATCCGAAAGTAGTAGAGTCCGTTCTTTTGTTCACCCGCTCCAATCAACTTCCCCGTAGCCCGGTCCTGCATAACACACAAATCATTAGTGAAATTTACATTGCAACCAACTTGATTAATTAATTGAGACACAAAAATCAAGTTGCAAGTCATTTCGGGCACATATAACACTCCGTGAAGAACCATGTCTTCGTTAAATCTGATGGATCCTTCCTGAGTCGCCATCGTACTGCTTCCGTTCGGTAAACCTACCGGACACTTTGGTATTGTTCGTAAATTCTCCAAAATACTTATCTGACCGGTCATGTGATTTGACGCCCCCGTGTCAATAATCCATGAAGGATGAGTTTTCTTACCAATCGATGGTTCACTTGTGCTTGCCTTCTCCTTTTTCAGCAAATCGAACAGCATCTGCAACTGATCACCTGTTATTCCGGACAGGTTAGTCTGTCCGGGAACACTCATGTGTCCGTTTTCTCCATTCCCGAGCTCAGCTTGAGCAGCATTTGCTCGATTATTGCCACGTCCCCGACCAGCATTTGAACCAAACTGTTGATGTCCACGACCTCTTCCACCTTTGTTACCTTCAGCTCTTCCTCTACCACGTCCTCCATTCGAAGTGCCTTGCTTCGGATAATGCACCCACCGCTCCGGATAGCCAATGACTTCATAGCAGCATTCCGGAGGATGTCCTCCTCGATCACACAAGTGACACTCCTTATAGCCTGTCTTCGGCGGTTGTGATCGTTGTGCAGCAAACGCCGTCACCTCCCCTCGTTCTTCCTGAATTCGTGCCATCCCTTTGACCCGTTCATCTTGGATCACCTTTTGGTAGACTTGGTTCATCGATGGCAACGGCTCCTGAGCCAAGAGATTGGAACGGACCGTTCCATAAAGACTTTCATCCAGGCCCATAAGGAATAAGTGAACCCTATCTTCTTCCCTTTTCTTCTCCAGTGCAACCGTTAGATTGCAAGTGCAGTTTCCACACGAGCAAGTTGGAAACTTATCACAATTTTCTAGTTCTTCCCACAACATAGCCAGTTTTCCATAGTAAGCAGCAACAGTTAATCCCTTTTGCTTACAACCGGCCAAAGCCGCTTTTAATTCCTGAATCCGAGGTCCGTTTCCCACGGAGAAACGTTCTCGAATGCTCTCCCACAGATCTTTCGCTACTTCCATGTGCGATATGGTGGTCCGAAGAGTAGGCTCGATCGAATTCCTAATCCACGACACCAGAAGAGAATTGATGGTCCACCAATCCTCATAATCGATCGATTTTTCATCGGGCATCTTGATCGATCCGTCAACAAAACCGAACTTCTTCCTTGCGCGCAGCGCCGTTCTAATCGACCGCGCCCATTCCTCATAGTTTTCACTGGTCAACTGGACCTGTGTGATAATCAAACCAGGATTATCATTCGAAGTGATATCGTACGGAGAGATTGTCTTCCGTACGGCTGCAACATCACCTTTTGGAGCCTCCATTACTTTTCTACTTGAAGAGTTTCACGATGGCTCTGATACCATGTAAAACCGAACACACTCACACGAGAGAAATAATATTTGGGTGAAAACTCTTGCTTTCATTGATGAGGGGAGTCCCCTATTTATACAAAAGAAACCTAGAGAAAACCTAACCCTAACCTAACCTTAAACCTAACTTAGTAACCAAGTAAACCTAATGGGCTTGGCCCAATATACATAACTAATACATAACTAATCTATTTACAATACTCAACGGTGAGAGACTCAACGGGCAGAGCCTATTTACAATACGGGCAGAGCCTATTTACAATATATTACAAAATTAGAATAAAAATGTATACTTTGAAATATTACTTGATGTCATGAAATAACAAAACAAAAAACATGTTGAGAAATATCGGCCAAGAGAAAGAGGAATCTTTTTCTCTGAAACTATTGCTATGTCCGACCAACTGAATCTCTGTCTAAAGCTCTAATTAAGAGTTTCTTTTTTCCACCTTGCTTCTTTAATTTCGTTACAGTGATTCCAAATTTCAATTTTGCTTTTCAGTAATTCCAAATTCTTTTAATTTGTGAAACGTTTCCCATTGGTGTATCTGTAGGAGTTGGAGTTTTCTAGTATGACTCCGTATATATCATGTCGAAAATTATTTTTATTTTTTCCTATTAATGTTTGAAAATCAAGTGCTAGTATATGAGTTTACCCTTCTCAAAAAAAATGAATGCTTGATAGAACAGGTTAATTTACCTTTCTCCTGACTGTCCTAACTTGTTGAAGAAAGTTTTTAGAAAGATACTAATTTGAAACGGTGTCAGCAAATTTAAAAACTTTGATGCATGCATGTGGTCCTCATTAATTTAACAGTACTTATTTTGTACCACATTGTCTGCTCCTCAAAGTTATACATTGATATCAACACTGGCCTTGACCATGCTGGGTTTCCTATGAATAAATAAAAGGAGAGAATGCAGAAAAGGGTCTCTTTCTTTCTCTCTCTCATTGTTAAATATGCGGGAAAGTTTTGTTCATCAGTGACATTGACCAATATAGTATTACTGCAAACACTAAAGATATTTAATGGGCTGACATTCCTTGAATAAGAGTACCAAAACATTCAAACTATTGGTTGCTAATTGCTATTAGTGGCGGAGTCAAAATGCCGAAGCGAGGAATTCGGGATTCTAAAAGAAAATGTTTAGATGTTACACTGAAATTCAAATATGCAACACAGTTTCACACACATAAATTTTAACAGCCGGGCAACCATCACAAGGGCACATTTCATAACCCAGACGCATAATACATCCGGGCGCTCATCTCACTGACACCTGTAACAGGGGCATCTACATAAGTTTGGACCTAACTCCACCCCAAAAGCTAGTTCAAAGGGAGAGGATTGTCCAAAGCTTATATGTGCCACTTGCCCTTCATATTTTTGTGTTGACCTAAGTCGGGAAGGACAACAAATCGAATTTGTTTTGAGTTTTATTGATAATTTGCTTGTATCAAAGTTATATTTGAGCTAAGATGGGTTTGAACTAGACAAGAACTTGAAAGAGTAAACGGGGCAAAGAATGAGCCAAATCATAAACGAGACAGAGCGTAAAAAGTATAAGTCAAGTATTGTATTTCTGGATGTCCTGCTTGATTATAAGTGAATCCTATTTATAATTAAGGAAAAGAATAATGTTATAGCCATAATAACTGTGCCTTTATGGTCATTACTCCACATTTGATCGTGATCAGCTCATGATCTTCCTCTTAAATGCTAGAGCAATGGTCAACGGTTACAAAGATCAGGCATCGCTCGTCGAGGTGTTGTACTTGCTCGGGGATCATGTTGTTGTGATGATCTTTTCGAGCTTGATGCTTCGAGCTTAGTTTTCCTCATTCCCCGATATGGTTTTCCGAGGTGAGGAGTTATGTCACTTTCCCTCGTGGGTTTGCCTCGCGAAGTAGACTCATATCAGGTCTCGTGCCTTTTCTCGAGGCCTCAGTGAATTTTCATCCAATACAGATAGTCCCCCCCACTCCTCGAGTGGTTGCCAGATCTGTCGAGGAGTGGAACGAATTTTAGGCAGGAGATCGACGTAGCTATTTTTGTGCCGTGGAATTTGAAAGCGGCGGTTGTCACTCCATATTTCCATCAATCACGCGTGGCGATCACTGATTGGGCGCGATATCCTGTTTTACCTTCCCCTTGCAATTGTAATCATGACGCCTTAACCTATATATAGTTACGCCTCTTCTCCTTCTTCTTCACACATCTTCTTGCTTTTAACAGTAAAAAGTTCTTGAATCTTCTTTGTTGCCCAGGAAATTTAAAGAAATGTCTCAACAAAATTCACCAAATTCTTCACCTTCTTTCGTCGACACCATGATTGTTGGCCGAAAAGTAGCTAATGTTCCTGAGCTATTGAACGTAATTGTCCCTCCTGATTTTAGCATGGAGGATCTACCTCGCCCAAGTGGCATAGATCAAGAACAGCGTCCAGCCACGGCTGAAGCTGCCGAGACAGTTGTGGTGGACGATGAGGATGTCACCATGAGAGATGCTGGTGACGATGGACTACTTTCAGACGATCTTAAGCTTAAACCTTACCACGTTATCCAATCTAAGATTGACCTCTCGAAGGATTTCGTCATGCAGCTTCAGACTGAAACGGAAGTCAGAAGGAAGAGGAATATCCCTATCAAGGATACGCCGAGTCTGATCACTCAGGCAAACATATATTTGGTTCATTCTGATTGCAATTGGGGCCCCGAGGTTAAGGTTGGTATTCCTGCCCCCGAGAGCTGAATGTGCGATAGAGTCGAGGGGCGCTCCTTCGTTTTTACCTACCCCTTCACGATAGGCTTTTCTCTTCATATCCCCAACGTGTTGGACACTTTTTGCCGCACCTATCAAGTATGCACAGCCCAAATTGGTCCCGGGATGTGGAGGCACATTCAATGCCTCGAATTTTTGAGTAAGTTAGCCGGGGTCACCTTCACCCTTGATCACCTTTTGTACCTCTTCTACCCCTGTCTTCACAAGGATGGAGTTGTCCAGCTCAACAAGCGAGACTCGTACTCGCTGATCACGAAGAGCGAGGACATCGAGGATCGTGGATGGAACGAGTGTTTTGTCTTCCTGCCTACTGACCTTTTGTCCTTGAAGCCTGATTTCCCCGAGCGATGGAATCGATCACGTGAGTATTTTTTTCTCCTTATTTATTCTTGTTTCGATTTTTCCTTGTTTAACTCTTCGTTCCTGACATTTTAGCCGAGGTGGTCCCAATTGTTCGTCCGAAGGAATTCACTAGTGGGTTCAGGCCATTATCGATGCCAAACCTAGATCGGAGAGATCATGGATGGTTTTGGCTGCTTTGGATGAGAATCAATGGGCATGCAAACGACATGGTGAGTTGTTCTTAAACTAACCTTTTATCTTGCACATTTTCCTTGAGTCACCTTGTCTCGGTGTACCATTGTCTTTCTTTGTTGTAGGTCTCCCAAAAAGAGCGATTACCGCGCCGAAGGAGAAAAAGTGAAAGAAAGAGAAAAAGGATAAGGAGGAGGAAGTCCCCGAGGCTGGAGGTGCTTTAAGTGCCCTTCAAGGTCTGATTGGGAACCTTTCGAAGGGGAAAGGAGAAAAAGGGAAAGAGGAAGAGAGAAAAGGGACAGTCCCCGAGGGGTCACTGGACCTTGGGGCTAAAACAGGTTGAGTGTTTTCCTTTTTGACTTCATCCTTCCTTTTGCTTCGCTTTTTCATCAATCATTCTTTCTCTTTTTTCTTACAGTTTTGAAAAAGAAGGAGTTGTCCTCGGGGGAAACTCCGGAGGCGAAATGGGCAAGATTAGAGCATGTCCATTTCCCCAAACTTACTCCCGCCGATGAGGTGAATAAAGGTCAGGAGAAGGTTGTGGTTTCCCCTATTCAAGAGCCTGAGCCAGTTCAGGTTGCTGATAAAGGCAAAGGGGAAGTTCAACCTTCATCTGCAGTGGCAGTGGAAATAGATGATGCTCGGCCATCTCGAGTAGGAGATAAAACTCCTCGAGCTGCTTCCGAGCCTGCTCCCGATGCAGCTTTTTGGAGACAGTTTCGTTATATCGAAATTCCTTCCGAGCTTTGTCTTCTAGATGGTGATGTGCAGGTCCCAATTAGTCTTCATGGACTCTTGGGTCCCAAGGAACGTGATCGTCTTGGGGAGTCCCATATTTCTGATTTGATGGCTGATGCTGCTCAGCATGTCATTCATATATGTTCTCTTTCTTTTAGATTTTCCCTTTCAGCATTGTATTTGTTTTCCTTTCTTGATTCTTCATATTCTTCCTTTGTAGTGTTACATCAATTCCATCAGGGCTGCCGAGATCGAATACCGTCGAGATGAGAATATTAGGCAAATAAGGGCAGGATGGAGGCGAGAGCGGGTAGGACTTGAAGCTCAAATGAGGGGTCTTGAAGAGCTGTTGAGCGCGAGGCTCGAGCTTGATCAAGCCAAAAATGCTGCTAACAAATATGATCTCCAGATGGTTAAAGCCCTTGAGGCCAAGTCTGTCGTTGAAGAGAGGATGACTTATTTGAAGGAGCTTTGCGATGCCGAGCTAAAGAGAGTTAGAGCCGAGGTCCAATCAGTTATCAATGAGAGCGCCGAGAAATTTCATGCTGACTTGAAGCAAAAAATGCTCAAGATGAATGAGATGGCTGGGGAAAAGGAGCAACTGGCCAAGTAGAAAGAACGGCTCGAGAGCGAGGTTAAGATTTTGAGGAGCAAAGTCGATTCTTTCTCCTCGAGGCATAGGATGAGGAGGACTCGGGCCAAAGTTGACGATTATTGGGCCGTTATCCAAACGAGGCTAAAGACTCTGAAAGATTGTCGGGGTTAACCTCGATGCCGAGATTGCCAAGGCTGAAAGCGATGCTTCCACAGCTCAAAGATTAATGGAAAGTCTTTCTTCGAGCAGCGGGAGCTCTGATGAAGAGGAAGATGACTCCGAGACGGAGGCTTAGAGTAGTATTTTCATTTCTTTTTGTCGAAATTTTATTAAGACCTTTGGGCCGCTTGCTTTGTAAATGCTTTGGCCTTTGAGCCTTTTTTTAAATGGTCATTCTCTTTTCGAGAATATTTAATTTACTTGCAAGGCTTTTTAGTACTTTTCTTAGTTCGAGCTAGCTTAGGGCGACGTCTCGCCCTCGAGCTGGAGGCTTAACTTACAATTGGCTATGCATATCAAATGACAATAAAAAGATGTCGAATCAAAGTTTATTCTATTGATAAGGTGCATGTGCGAGCCTCTATTAAAATAAATGTCGGGCCATAGCAGGACTTAGGCAGAAAAGCTAGAAGATCAAAATATGAACTTATTGAGCGAAATCCAAAGGGTAGCCCTCGGTTGTTGAGTCTTCATTTATTTGAACAAAAAAGAAAAACTTTCACTTCAAACAATCGATCAATTTGGCAAGTTCATGTTTGTCCCTTCTCCCGCTCCTCTAATAATCACGTGCATGAGGAAAGGCTTGATTACTAGGTTTCATTTTCTTTAGGAAAAGCAGACATGGGATCTTGCAAAGTTGACCATATCATTTACTTGGCCCGATCCGGGCGACTGTACTCTTCATTGCAATCGAATAACATTCTCGTGCTATCTGCTGCTCCTCTCGAATGGTTCTTACCCCCCACGGGGTTGGAAACTTGATTACCTGATGCAGGGTTGATGGTACGGCTTCCATTTCGTAGATCCAAGGCCTCCCAAGAATGACGTTGTAGGCCATGTCCTCGGCCATCACTTGAAAGGTAGTTTTCTTGTCCACCCCCTCTGCAGTTGTAGTGAGGGTTATCTCTCCCAAGGTCTTTTCGGTGGAATTATGGAAACCTGTTAATATGGTTGCCTTTGGGACGACAAGGTCCTTCAACCACATCTTCTTGATCGCTCCATAGTTAATGATGTTTACCGAGCTGCCATGATCAATTAGAGCTCGTTTGACATTGCAGTCATTGATCCTAAGTATGATCACTAGTGCGTCATGGTGGGGAAACATCATCCCATCACAATCTTCTTTGCTAAACACCATCCCTTTATCTGACCCCCCAACCCTTACTCTTTTCTCCGCAGTATTTGATGATTTTGCAATTTTCTTTGCAGCGGCAAAATTTATCTCATTTACCTCGGAGTCTTCAGTGATGACATTCACTACCCTTTTCGGTGATTGTGTTCGAGGTGGTCGCTCATCTCTCCTATTCTTCGAGTAGTTGTGCTTTCCTTTATCAGTCAGATATTCAGCTAGCACTCCCTTCTTGAGTAGGTGGGCCACCTCGAGACGCAATTCTTTACAATCTCAGTTGCGTGCCCATAATCTATATGAAATTCGCAATGTTGAGTTTGGTATCTCTTGCTCGGGGGCGTTCTCATGTCTTTGGGTAACCTCACACCTTGATCAGTCATCCCTTTGATCGCATTTACCAGATCGGTGATCGATATGCTAAAATTGTACTCGAAAATCCGAGGCAAATCTTTCTCCTTGGAGATCAAAGACGGGCCCGAGGACTTTTGATTGGAGGATGATCCAGACTTTCCTCCGAGCCACTGGCTCACATGTTGGTGCCCTCCAAGGCGTTGAATTATGTGTTTGAAACGACCTCGGTCAGTCGTTTCGGAAGTTAGGACTCCGATTGGCATGCCGATAAATTTAAAATATTCGTAAGGTCCATTAGGACCTATGTGTAAAATATGAGTTAAATCAGGCCTCGTTTGGTACGTATCGGAAGAAGAATTCAATTTTTATTGTCGATAAATATTAAAAAGAGGTTTTCGAACTCAATTTTGGCGAATGAACTCCGATTCCAAATCCGAAAGCGCCGTTGGGTTCGTATGATTATTTATTACTTTTGTAAACTTTCAAAAGTGAATTTCGAGGTTGTTCGGCTAGTTTCCGCTAAAATACCGAAAGTTAAATAATTTGATATTTTTTTTATTTAATTTGCATATTGAGTTTCGGGAGTCCGATTTGAGATCCGCCTTAGCAAGTCTGTTACATATATTTTCTATAAGTGGTATGCAAAATTTGGAATTATTTCGAGTATCATAGGGTACCATTTTAATTTTTGATTAAGAAAAAAAAATATAAAAGTAAAAGAAAATAAAATAAAAGAAAAAGGAAAAGGAAAAGTAAGAAAAGGAAAGGTGATCATGGGCGGTGCTAAGGGATATATATATCCCTTAGCTTTCTTACAACTACAAAATAGGAACAAAACGAAATAGAAGCGACAATTGAGAAAGAGAACACGCAGAAGAGGAAAAAGCCAGAAAATGAGAAAAGAGTCGGAGAAGTAGAATTTTTACCCTGAAACATTCAGGTAATGATCTTAATGCTTTATATTGAGGGTAGGAGGATTCCTCCCTAGGAGCAGGAGGATTCCGCTCCACTGCATTATATTGAAGGTAGGAGGATTCCGCCCTAGGAGCAGGAGGATTCCGCTCCATTGCATCATACTGAGGGCAGGAGGATTCCGCCCTAGGAGCAGGAGGATTCCGCTCCATTCATTTGGCACATGTGACCCTTTGCATCATATTTCATTTCATTTCATACCATTGTGTAGACTTGTGGTACATAACTACTGTTATGCTTATACGTGCATTGCTTATTTGTTGATATGTTTCTGGCTCGTATTCCTAGTTGAGTTTATGGTTTCATACGTCTTTTCGGTTATTATCTGGCTCTGCCTTTTTATAATTTAAATAAGAGGAATTTGGTTTATCTGTTTCTTCTCCCTGGCTAGCCGTCCTATTCTTTGAGGTGGCTAGTTTGCCCCACTTATTGAGTCCTTTGACTCACCATTGTTTGTTGTTTGTTTCTTGTCTATCAATTTCGTTTCGGCAGGTTCGATCCAGGATTGAGTTCGCCACGTTGTGAAGGAGCGAAGATGACTTCAGCTGTCAGGGTGAGCCAGCTTTTCAAGATGGCCACCAGTTTTGTGTTTATTATTTCAGTTGCATTTTGCTCCCTTCAGGAGGTATCTGTCTTCTTTCCTACTCTTAGATGTCTAGTCTGGATAGCCCTAAACCTAGTGTGTTGGGTAGCCAGCTGTAATTTCTTTTTTACAGCTTAGAGGTATCAGTATGTATGTATTTTTTTTATGTCTTGTTCTTATTTATGAATTGAATTATATTTATTTTCCTAATTTAATTGGTAAGGGTTCGCCCGACGGGTCTAGGGGAGGATTTCGGGTGCCCGCATGGCCTAGCCGGATTCTGGGTCGTGTCAGTATTGCTTTTGAGCCTTGTGGTATGGTTCATATCAATTATTCGAGTTCCCTCGTGGCGCATCGGCTCGTTGGTGCGTCGAAAGGACTCAGATCTACCCCGATAGGAATGGCCCCGACCTGTCCTTCTCCACTCTGCTTCCTCGAGCTTGATCTTTGCCTTTGCCCGATCATGCAATTCATCCCAAGTTCGAGCTTGCCATTGCTGGAGCTCTTTCTTTAATTCAGCTGCGACCTCTGAATTACCCATATTGAGATTCTTTTCAAAGGCCATGACTCCCAAACTGTCATCCATTTTTGGCAGATCCATTCTCTCAGCCTGAAAGCGTTCAAGGAAGTCTTTGATCGGCTCGAGGTATCCTTGCTTTACGTCGAAGATATCCTCCTTTCTCATGAGGATCTTCTGGGCTCCAGTGTGAGGCTTGATGAACATATCTGCCAATTCGTCGAAGATGGAGATGGACTCGGAGGGAAGGAGCATATACCAATGCAGCGCCCCTTTTTCCAAGGTATCGGTGAATTTCTTCAAGAACATGGATTCCTTTTCGATTGGGGTTAAGTCATTTCTTTTAACCATGGCCATATACTCAGTTATATGGTCGACTGGGTCCGTTGTTCTATCGTATTTCTTCAAAATCTGTAATTTGAAATGTTTTGGGACGGGTGCTGGAGCAGCTTCAGGCTTGAAGGGTAGCTGGCGACATTTCTCGATGTCCAACGCGCGTTGAGGTTTTCGAACCCCTGGTACATTTTCGAGTCATTTTTCCATGTTGGCCTCGAACTCCTTCTTCCACTTCTCAAAGTCGGACGCGGCGCTTGTTTGAGACATTACAAGGACTGTAGTCCCCGAGTCCCCAGACATGATCCCATTTGGGAAACTTCCCACATTGGTGCCTATGAGAATAGTGTTGGAATTTCCTCCATTAAACGTCACGAAGGGAGTATCGCCGAGGCTGGGAGGGACTCTTCCATTCCCAGCGAGAGCCTGCAAGGAGCTTCAAAACTGTTCATTAAATTGAGCCTGCGCGGCTTCTTGAGCGGCAGCTTGTTCTCGCATCTGTTACAATGAGTTCACCATGAATTGTTGGAATGAATCACCAGAGTTTGAAGAGGTTGGATCGGCTAAAACTGCTCTTACGGGAGGTGTTGGGCTAATCGGGGGAGTGGATCCGTTTGGTGGTGTTAGTCCTACCAACGGAGTGGAGTTATTTGTTGGAATGGGGCTAACAGGCGGTGTCGAGCCGGTAGGGGGAATCGGGACCCCCCATTGGTTTCGGTGGCTCCTACTGTTTGATCTGGTATTTGGATAAAAATAGTCATTGACGATATCAGCCATTTTTTACGCGAAAAATCGAAGCTGCAGACTTTGGAACAAACGTTACTGTATTATCAAATCCCCACAGACGGCGCCAATTTGTGTTGGTCTAAGTCGGGAAAGAACAACAAATCGAATTTATTTTGGGTTTTATTGATAATTTGCTGGTATCAAAGTTATATTTGAGCTAAGACGGGTTTGAACTAGACAAAAACTTGAAAGAGTAAACGAGGCAAAGAATGAGCCAACTGATAAACGAGACAGGGCGTAAAAAGTATAAGTCAAGTATTGTATTTTTGGATGTCCTGCTTGATTACAAGTGAATCCTATTTATTATTAAGGAAAAGAATAACGTTATAGCCATAATAAATGTGCCTTTATGGCCATTATTCCACATTTGATCGTGGTCAGCTCATGATCTTCCTCTTAAATGCTAGAGCAACGGTCGACGGTTACAAAGATCAGGCCACATTCGTCAAGGTGTTGTACTTGCTCGGGATCACGTTGTTGTGATGATCTTTTCGAGCTTGATTCTTCGAGCTTAGTATTCCTCATTCCCCCAGATGGCTTTCCGAGGTGAGGAGTTATGTCGCTTCCCCTCGTGGGTTTGCTTCGCGAAGTAGACTCTATCAGGTCTCGTGCCTTTGCTCGAGGCCTCGATGAATTTTCATCCAATACAATTTTACTGATGTAGGAGTCTTTCCGCACACCACATCAACTCATTCAACACTCACCCTAACTGTGTAGGAGTACAAACCTGTACCTTACTGTATAATTTTCGAAAGAGGGTGATACAATTGAGCTCGATTCCTTTGTTACATTTCCGCCACTTGTTGCCAGTCATTCAAGTTAAGTTTTTGTTCTTCTTGCACCAAAATATATTACAGGGCATGACAATTTAATTTTAACAAATAAAACTTAATGTGAGAAGACACGTCAATTAACGATGGTTAAGGCATAAATTTGTATATCCAAAACCGATATTTACACAAAAACATAGATACAGACACAAAGTTATGCTTTATCAATTATAAAATACAGTAATATAATGTGTATTTCACATTAAATTTTAAGGTTATAATGTTTGACAAATACAAATACGGATAAACTTTTACAATGAAAGCTATCTGGTATTTCCACCGACCACCATATAAAATACATCTACCACGTGCATTTGTATATATGCTGTCTCGTCCCTTGTTAACTGAATATTTATTCCTACATCAAAATCACTATTCATTGATTACTCGGTGCCTTTGTACGGACTAGAATGTTATGCTTTAATTTATATTCTTCCTTGAATCTATAAAACTATTGTCGGGCAACAACGTCCTCGTCTGTCTGCACCTCTAACCTAGCATAACTTTACACACTTGACATTGTATCTGATCACATTCAAAAATGAACTCACTGCAGTATTCAGTATTGTGATTAGCTCGCTAAAAAATTATTATTTTTTAGAAATACCACGAATATTATAAATATTAGGATATATCAACAACAGGACTAAGTGCCTGTTGAGCATTAAAATTTCCATATTTAGCTAGTACATTACAACATTCCATAGAAATTGTTCTAGGATACGTATACGCTCATTAACATCCGACAAAATATTAGATAGTAATAAACTAGTAGTAGGAGGTTGCACAAAAACAGACATAGATTATTTATAGTTAGCTCGCTAAAAAATTATGTTATAGAGGAAATAGTTCTAGTTTTCTTATTTTGGGTCAAAACATACTTTTTGTATATAGATTTAATTCTTTAACTTGAGCCAAATTTTCAAACAAAGTTGTTCAACTATTATTATATACACCTAGCCCAGGGTGTTTTGAGTTTTTCAAATTACTAAATTAGAAAAAGATTATATTTACACTAGTAAAATTATTTTACTTTCCCTCTCATGGGCCGCCCTGCCATAAGGCAACTAAGGTCGTGACTTTAGGCCCCCTAATGATAAGGGCTCCAAAATATATACATAAAATATATATTTTAATATTATAATTATTTTAATAATAGTCATTATTATCAAAATATTTTGATTCTACGTTTATTTTTGGATTTGGTTGAAAAATTATCGACCGAGCGGTCAAATTAAAGATAAGCTTCTACCTTAATCATGTTTGATTGATTCATGAATCAAAGAGCAAGGACTTTAATTATATTGCACCAACTTGATTTTTTTCAATTTGACTTTTACACTCTTTTTTTTATACGGCGATACACATTTCTAAAACTGAATATTGCTATAGAACGAATTTCTAATAACATAATGTCTACAATTTCTATACTGTCGACTCTATAGATTAAAGAAATAATTCATAAACTAAATTTAATAATGCCTTATGTAATATCAATAATGCCTCAACAAAAATATATTAGATGTAGTTAAAAACTTAAATGGTCATCCAAGTATCACAATTTAACAACTAAAGTAACTTATGTTTGTTTTGTATCAATATGGTCACTCAACTTATACCAATTAACTCAAAAAGTCACTAATATTGCCACATCAACATATGAGTGTACACTTGGACAATAGTTGCCAACTTGGCAACCCATATTATTATTATTGTTGTTGTTGTTGTTGTTGTTGTTATTTAAATAGTAAAACCCGACCTATTTTCACTTAACCCGCTCCAAACAAAAAGAAAATCAAACATATTAGTAAAATTGTAACTTTTATTTAAATACTAATTAAGTTTCAAATAATGTAACAATGTTATAATTTTTTTAGCAAATATTTAGGTTAATGTTAAAACTACAAATTCTTATAACAAACTAGACTTTTTTTACACTATGATAATTATACTATAGGAAAATATTAGTGCGTACTTACAAAATTAATTTTCTTCTAAGACATAATTAATACTTGATGAATGAAATTAAAAACAATGATAGCAAAAATGTCTAAATTCCATTCATGAGGTAACATCAAGTTTGCAACACCAGGTAGCCATTAAAATTTACAAAGAAGATAACAATCCGAGCAGCGTAGGATACTACCAAGTATTTTAGTCTAACAAAACCAACAAAAGATATTACACAATACTACATTTTCTTAGAGAGTCTACTCTTCTTCTCCAGTACATTAGTTACAAAATCAGTCATGACTTTTCTCTTGAATTTTCTACCTCCTTTTGATATAGTAGAAGGTGTTGCTACTCCAACATCTTCTACAGATTCAACAAATCCAGCAGCTCCATCAGGTGTTCTACTACCAAGTTCATTACTTTCAACACTTGCCTAATCTAACTAAAAAAGTAAGTCAACTAAGGGAACTAACTGAAAATAATGAAAACAAATTAAGGATCCATTACCTGAGTGATGGTTGATTGATTTGTTACTATAATCCTAGAACTTGATGGCACATTGGTATGTCCTGCTACTTTTTTTGGCCTTCTCTTTACCTTCATATATTTTTGTTCAACTATAGCCTCATAAAAATCATCATCTTCGTCAGGCATGTTATAGTCAGAATCATCAAAATCTTCATCCTCAACAACAACCTCAACATCTACAGCCCCTACACTACAGTTAACAGCATCATTATCTCCATCACTTTCACTACACCATTCATCCCCTTCCAGATTATCAACTAAATCTTCATCATTGACAATCTATTTGTTTAACCTTGAATCCATGATTTTTTTTTTTTTTGGAGGAATAAGGGTTTAGAAAAAATAACATTTCTTGATGAAAGGAAAAAGAGCGTGCTTTTTTTATAAAAAAAGACCAAATGAATTTGGATCAGATCCATGGGTCAGATTTTTTAATAAATGGATTGATTTTACTATAATAATAATAACAACAACAATAATAATAATAATATGGGTTGCCAAGTTGGCAACTATTGTCCAAGTGTACACTCATATGTTGATGTGGCAATACTAGTGACTTTTTGAGTTAATTGGTATAAGTTGAGTGACCATATTGATATAAAATAAACATAAGTTACTTTAGTTGTTAAATAGTGATACTTGGATGACCATTTAAGTTTTTAACTCTTAGATATATTGTCAATTGAAAATGACTCTAGAAGAAATTTATTAATAAGATAATAAATGATTTTGTACCTCGAAAATTAGCAGAATGGTTAAATAATTTTTTTGTTAAATTATTTTTAAACCTTTGATTAATACTTGACTTTAGGCTCGACCCCCTCTTAATGTTTGTTTGCAAACAGTTTTTACAAGTAATTGATTTTATTTTAAAAATTATTTTTCAAAATTTTGATGTAAATGCCACTTAAATCCTAAGGAGACTTTTGCTTGGTTACCATTTGAAGACGAACGGAAAAGAAATATCCCCATAATATATTGGTCATAAGATACAAATAAAATATAGGTATCCCATTCACTACAATATATAAGGAGTAGAATAGAAAGTAGTTTTATGCACTGTAATATAGATGGACTATCTTTTTACTAAAAAGAAAATTTTGATCCAAGTCGCACGTTGGTGTAGGGCCAAATTCAAATTGCATTGTCAAATTTTGTTCTTTTGACACAAAGTAAAAGGAAACGAGCAAATTCCCAATTGTGGCACTGCACGGACTTTGTCACTTTGTTAACAGTGTGACCGACTATATGAGTTAAATTCTAAAACACCTTTTACTTTTTCCCCTTTAGAAACTGAGATCATAGTGCTGACATATATTGTATGTAAATTTGGAAATTGACATTGGAACGGTTGGAAGTGAACCTATAAGGATAGTAGTATATTTTTAGGGCATTGATGAAGCCCGTGAGCTTTTAAGTGAGAATTTCACACTTAATTGTGATATTTAAATAGATACTTCGAGTTTTTGATTGAGAATTTTATCGCATGAATCATGATGTGTGCGTCCCTAATGAAGTGTGAATAATTAAGACAATAAAAGCATATTTTTTCTAACAATTGAAATAGAAATATACTTTCTCTAACAATGTAGATAAATTGGTCATATACTTCCACAGTTCCACATATTTATTTATTATGATTATAATGTTGGGGTTTTGGAATAAATAGAGTGTGAATGAGAAATGGGTGGGAAGGTGAAAAGGTTCCTTTTAGTAAGGAAATGCACCTTCTCACATATTGGTAGAGGAAAAGACTTTTGTTGGGTTTAAATACAAATTCACTTCTCTTAGCTCTTAAAAGGGTTGAGAAGAAGGGAAGTCTCGCGCCGTCGTCGTCGCTCGTCTCGGCTTCGGATTTCGGTCAATTGATATGATTGATTGACTTAATTTTTTGGACCAACAAAACTAAAAATATTAATTAATTAATAATTTATTATTAATATTTAATATTTAATCTGTTTGTGTAACAGAAATCTGAATGGATTAATCTGATTAATCCAGAGTAATTATTCCTCCACGTTCTCCCACTCTCCCACGTTTTCTCATTAGTGGACAATTCATTACTGACATTTAGTGAATTCAGCCATTAGTGGCAATGAATTCAGGTGCCATTAGTGGCAGTGAAGTCAAGTGTTAGTGGTGTTAGTGGCCATTAGTGGTGACTCTTCCTTCCATTTTCCATGGCTATATAAATTGGTCAGTCTTCAACATTTCACAACACTGAAACACAGAAATACAAAACTTCTTACTGCATTCCCTCTCTTTTCTGCATACTAAGTAAGTCGTGTGATTTGCTCCGTTTCTTTGAGTTCGCAGTGTTCTACTGTTTGAAGTGCCGCTACAGTAGAACTGTTATCCCGTTCCATCCTGGGAGAAATTAACCCGTGAACCTTGGGCAACTGTGAGGAGGTTAGATTTCTTAAGGAGACACAAGTAAATTGTGGGCTCGGGATCGTCCCATACCAAACTGATAATATACTTCTGCTTTTCTGTCTTTTCTGATTTATTTTGTTGCAGGAATAACAAGCTTAAGAAATCTATTGTTATTTATTTTCTGCACTTAAATAAATACTGCTTAAGGAGACTAAAACCTTTGTGGTTTTCTACTCGTAGATAATATATTAATCTGCTGTGGAGACTAAAACCTTTGTGGTTTTTCTACTCCTAATTACTATAAAATAATCTGTTTGTGGGGACTAAAAGCCTTCGCGGTTTTTTCTACTCCTATTGTTTAAACAGGTTATTGATATTATTTCTACTTGTGTCACTTGACAGAGATGACAAACGGAGTGGAACAAACTGTCCCTGCTGTGAATACGAATGCTACCGCAGTTTCTGGTGCTGCTGGGCCTAGCCGTGCTGCTGCAACGGTTATGCCACCTGCAGAAAAGCCGGGGAAGTTTTCTGGTGTGGACTTTAAAAGGTGGCAGCAAAAGATGTTCTTTTATCTGACCACCTTAAGCCTGCAAAGGTTTATCAAGGAGGATGCTCCAGTCCTGACTGATGAAACACCTGAAAACGAACGCTTCCTTGTGATTGAGGCTTGGAAGCATTCTGACTTCCTATGCAAGAATTACATTCTAAGTGGCTTGGAAGATGACCTGTACAACGTTTACAGTAATGTTGAAACGTCTAAGAAACTGTGGGATGTTCTAGAAAAGAAACATAAGACTGAAGACGCTGGACTGAAGAAATTTGTGGCTGCCAAATTTCTGGATTATAAAATGGTGGATAACAAATCTGTTGTGTCCCAAGTCCAAGAACTTCAAGTCCTTATCCATGATCTCCTTGCTGAAGGTTTGATCCTGATTAATACTTATGTTAAGAGTATTATTTATATTGTTGCTAACAAACTTTTCTTTGAAGGTTTGGAGATTAATGAAGCGTTTCAATTTGCAGCCATGATTGAAAAGTTACCTCCATCGTGGAATGACTTTAAAAATTACTTGAAACACAAGCGCAAGGAGATGACCCTTGAAGATTTGGTTGTACGCTTGAGGATTGAAGAGGACAACAAATCTGCTGCAAAGAAGGCTCGTGGAAGTGATGCAATAGCGGGAGTAAATATTGTTGAGCATACTCCAAATCAAAATAAGAGAAAGAAGCCTTCTGGAGGGAAGACCAACCCCAGTAAGAAAAAGTTCAAGGGAAATTGCTACAACTGTGGCAAGAGTGGACATAAGTCCGCAGACTGTCGTGCTGCAAAGAAGGACAGGAAAAAGGAAAAAGGTCAAGCAAACATGGTTGAAGAGACAAAATTGGCCCAAGGAGTGCAAGACATCGATTTATGTGCAATGATTTCTGAATGCAACTTAGTTGGAAATCCTAAGGAATGGTGGATTGATTCAGGAGCCACCCGCCATGTTTGTGCTGTGAAGGAAGCCTTTGCTTCATATGCTCCCGATGGACCTGATGAGTCGCTCTCTATGGGCAATTCTGCAACGGCCAAAATTGAAGGATATGGGAAGATATTCCTCAAGATGACGTCTGGCAAGGTTGTGACTCTGACCAATGTTCTTCACGTTCCTGAAATAAGGAAGAACTTGGTGTCTACTGCACTTCTCGTGAAAAACGGGTTTAAGTGTGTGTTTGTTTCTGACAAAGTTGTAATAACTAAGAATGAGCTGTATGTAGGAAAAGGTTACCTGACTGAGGGCCTTTTCAAACTCAATGTAATGGTCGTTGACACTATGAATAAAATTGCAGCTTCTTCTTACTTACTTGAGTCAAATAATTTATGGCATCTCTCGTTTGGGACATGTCAATTATAAAACCTTGCGAAAAATGATCAATTTAGAAGTATTGCCTAAATTTGATTGCGCTAAGTCAAAATGTCAAATATGTGTTGAGTCTAAATATGCTAAACACCCTTACAAGTCAATTGAAAGGGAGTCTGAACCATTAGACTTAATTCATACAGATATTTGTGACATGAAGTCAATACCATCTCGCGGTGGAAAGAAGTATTTCATAACTTTTATTGACGATAGCACTCGTTACTGGTATGTTTATTTACTTAGTAGTAAAGATGAGGCAATTGACGTATTCAAGCAATACAAAAATGAAGTTGAAACGCAACTTAACAAAAAGATCAAAATGATAAGAAGTGATAGGGGTGGAGAATATGAATCTCCTTTTGAACAGATATGTTTGGAACATGGCATTATTCATCAAACAACTGCCCCTTACACGCCTCAATCCAATGGGATTGCGGAAAGGAAAAATCGGACATTAAAGGAGATGATGAATGCCTTGTTAATCAGTTCGGGTCTACCCCAGAACTTGTGGGGGGGAATCTATATTCACGGCTAATCAAATACTCAATCGAGTTCCCCATAGCAAAACACTTTCCATTCTATATGAAAAGTGGAAAGGAAGGAAGCCCAACTTGAATTACTTCAAAGTGTGGGGGTGTTTGGCAAAAGTGCAAGTTCCAAAACCCAAAAGGGTTAAGATTGGACCGAAAACAGTTGACTGTGTTTTCATTGGGTATGCTATAAAGAGTAAAGCATATCGGTTTCTGGTTCATAAATCAGAAAATCCCGACATTCATGTTAATACGGTGATGGAATCAGGCAGTGCTGAATTCTTTGAAACTATATATCCGTATAAGAAGGAATGTGAGTCAGTTGGTGAAAGATCCAAACGACCTCGGGAAGGAACCAAAGGAAATTCACCAAATGAGGAAGAACCAAGACGAAGCAAGCGTCAAAGAACTTCTACTTCGTTTGGAGATGACTTTGTCACTTTCCTGTTGGAAAATGAGCCTCGGACGTTGAAAGAAGCAATGTCTTCTTCAGACTCTCCGTTTTGGAAAGAGGCAGTCAATAGTGAAATAGAATCTATTTTGAGAAACCATACTTGGGAGTTGGTTGATCTTCTTCCTGGAAACAAACCATTAGGTTCTAAGTGGATTTTCAAAAGGAAAATGAAAGCTGATGGCACTATTGACAAGTACAAGGCAAGGCTTGTTGTTAAAGGCTATAGACAACAAGAAGGTCTTGACTACTTTGACACATACTTGCCGGTAACCAGAATTACATCCATTCGTATGTTAATAGCGTTAGCCACCGTGTATGGTTTGGAAATCCATCAAATGGACGTTAAGACAGCGTTCTTAAACGGGAATTTGGAGGAAGAAATTTACATGGAACAACCTGAAGGGTTCGTGGTTCCAGGTAAAGAAAAGATGGTGTGTAAACTTGTTAAGTCACTTTATGGACTGAAACAAGCACCTAAACAATGGCATGCAAAATTTGATCATACAATGTTGTCAAATGGTTTTAAAATTAACGAGTGTGACAAATGTGTCTACATTAAGAACACTCCTAATTTTATAGTCATTGTTTTCTTATATGTGGACGACATGTTGATAATGAGCAATAACATTGCCAATATAAATTCTACGAAACGCATGTTGACTAGCAAATTTGATATGAAAGACTTAGGAGTTGCGGACTTAATTCTGGGTGTTAAGATCCATAAAACTCCTCAAGGTCTGGCGTTGTCTCAAACTCACTACATCAATAGTGTTCTTGAAAAATTTAAATATTTGGATTTTAAAATTTCAAAGACTCCTATTGATGTAAACCTTGCTCTTAAGAAGAACAAAGGTCAAAGCACGTCGCAACGGGATTATGCACGTGTTTTGGGAAGTTTGATGTACGTCATGAATTGTACTCGACCAGATATAGCTTGCGCTATAAGTAAACTAAGTCGATACACGAGTAATCCCAATCAGACCCATTGGATGGCAATGAAACGTGTTTTGGGGTATTTAAAATACACTCAAGACTTTGCATTGCATTATAACAAGTATCCTGCAGTCATTGAAGGATATTGTGATGCCAATTGGATCACCGGAACAACTGATTCTAAGTCCACAAGTGGATATATTTTCGCACTTGGTGGAGGAGCGGTGTCTTGGAAATCGTCCAAGCAAACGTGCATTGCCCGTTCTACTATGGAAGCTGAATTCATAGCCTTAGATAAAGCCGGTGAAGAAGCTGAATGGCTTCGGAATTTTTCGGAAGACATTCCGTTCTGGCCTAAACCGTTGACACCAATTTGTATACATTGTGATAGTCAATCGGCTATAGGACGAGCTAGGAATGTCATGTATAATGGTAAGAATCGTCACATACGACGAAGGCATAAAACCATTAGGGACCTACTCTCTAGAGGAATTATCACCATTGATTACGTGAAGTCAAGGGATAATGTATCGGATCCGCTTACAAAAGGCCTAACTAGAGAGGCGGTTGAGTGTTCATCGAAGGGAATGGGACTATGGCCAAGGACAAGTCATCACGGCGGTAACTCTACCTAGGAGACTGGAGATCCCAAGAACTAGGTTCAAGGAGAATACAAAGTTGTGTTTGACGGTCCAACATTGTCAGTTAATGTTTGGTCCATTCTCATGATTAGACAATGTTCAAGTACCAAGGGTAAAATGCTAGAGGCATTTTTTAATGATTGTCTAAGTTTGATATTTTAATTATCAAACAGCGTACATCTATAGGATTACACGTTTAGAAATCACCTATGTAAGTGTGAAGTGGAAGCCGCTTCAAGGAGAATTCGGTATGGCAAGTTCTCTAAGTACTTATGAAACCAGGCGGTGTTCATGGCTGAAACGAACACAACAGTGAGAACCAAAGACGGTTAAGGGTTAGTTGTGTGACATACGTTGTCTAGGTATATACCAAAGCTCAACGGTTCAAAGATATCAAATCTACCGATTGACCGAGTATATCCGATGTATGTTCACTACGGAAAGTTCAAAGGGAAACCTACTTATCCCGATGCAACTAATTCTTTCTTGCAAATCACACAAGTCTGTCATGCATATTTTCAATATAGCCATTCCCCATTCATGTGGGGGATTGTTGGATTTTTTTAATAAATAGAGTGTGAATGGGAAATGGGTGGGAAGGTGAAAAGGTTCCTTTTAGTAAGGAAATGCACCTTCTCCCATATTGGTAGAGGAAAAGACTTTTGTTGGGTTTAAATACAAATTCACTTCTCTTAGCTCTTAAAAGGGTTGAGAAGAAGGGAAGCCTCGCGCCGTCGTCGTCGTTAATGGTGTTAGTGGCCATTAGTGGTGACTCTTCCTTCCATTTCCCATGGCTATATAAACTGGTCAGTCTTCAACATTTCACAACACTGAAACACAGAAATACAAAACTTCTTACTGTATTCCCTCTCTTTTCTGCATACTAAGTAAGTCGTGTGATTTGCTCCGTTTCTTTGAGTTCGCAGTGTTCTACTGTTTGAAGTGCCGCTACAGTAGAACTATTATTCCGTTCCATCCTGGGAGAAATTAACCCGTGAACCTTGGGCAACTGTGAGGGGGTTAGATTTCTTAAGGAGACACAAGTAAATTGTGGGCTCGGGATCGTCCCATACCAAACTGATAATATACTTCTGCTTTTCTGTCTTTTCTGATTTATTTTGTTGCAGGAATAACACATAATTCCTCGAATAAAGCACTTGCAACTTAAAAAAACATACTTTTCATTATACACCGTCCTCATTTCTGACGAAATAAACCAAACATTTGTAAAAAGTATATGCTCTTAATGATTCAAAGATTATTAATGTCAATATTACAATCTCAACATATAGTATAATCCCGATATAATTTTTTCTACCAAAGAAACAAACCCTTAATCTAACGCCCTAACCTAGGACAAAGTACCGGTTATTCTAATATTGTACGTATTACTATTACTCCCTTTCAGCAATACTTGTTTCTACGTACCAAATCAAACCTGTGGACCTAACAACGATCGAAGTAATGGCAGTCCAGTACTCATTGATACCCATTAATACTGTTTTTATATACTATCTATTTGCCTCTGAAATATTTCTATTTTTGCATGGTGAATTCACTCTGTCTCTCAAATGAAATCACTTTTACCCTGGTCAACACGTTATTCTACCAAATCAGTA
Source organism: Petunia axillaris subsp. axillaris (assembly GCA_029990575.1). Lineage (NCBI taxonomy): Eukaryota > Viridiplantae > Streptophyta > Magnoliopsida > Solanales > Solanaceae > Petunia > Petunia axillaris. The sequence goes on from JARKNS010000003.1 coordinate 164,760,359, forward strand.
GTGCCATGTGAGGTGGGACAATACAAAATGGTGCTCAGGGAATTAAGGGGTAAGACACAAAGGTGTCGCTTTTCTTTTCTTCCTTTAGGCCATTAGTATTTCAAATTTACTAGTCACTAATTTTCATATATTGATTAAAATAAGTTAGCTAGTTAAAATGGTAAAACTCTTCCAATTAAGTGTAGGATTTAGCATAATGATGACAGCAATTCTAAGCAAAAAGGATGGGAGTACTCATCATGTAGTGATTGCATTAGTTTAGTAAAAAAGAATATTGATAAGAGTCCAGAAATAAACCAAACCACTTTAATATCACTTCACCATTATAATTAATTCAATCATTACTAGGTCATGATATGCATGTACATTCAAATGATCACTAGTGTAAAATATATAGTAATAAACGGTCCCTGGAATTTTCTCAAATTTATTTACTTTTTTGATTTGGTTTGTGTATATGCTCTTTGCCGTTCGTTTTGAACCTTACTTTTGCCATGTGAAAATCACGGTTACTGCTGCAAATTCTCCACCTCATGATGAAATCAATGACCACTAGAATCTCAAAGGTCAAGGGCCAAACTTCATCAGAGATTCTGTTTGTGACATGTAAATAAATACACACTTGTATATATACATCTACTTTGCTTGTAAATTGTTAGCATTCTATCATTAGTAAGAAACTGAACTGAAAAACGAATAGAAGAAACTCACTTTAATTTTTGAAAACGACTTACGTGAGAATTAAATTCCTTGCAAAATGAAATATAGAATTTATAAATCTCAAATTACAAAGTTTAAGGAAGTAAACTTTACAGTTTACACAGTGTGCCGTTATAATGTTGGTCAACCTAAATTTGATATTGTTTTTAGTTTCGACCATATTTAGTATTAGAATTAATGTCAGTCAATACAAGTCAAATATTCCAGTTTCAGACAAGTCAAAGTATAATCTTGACATATTTAAGATCCCCATTATAATATTTGAATAGCTAATATCCACATTACTAATTTCCGCATTACTAATCTCCATATTGCTAATAGCCACATTATTAATCCTCACATTGCTAATACCCGCATTACTAATTGTCACATTGCTAAAGTCTGTATTGTTTATACCCATATTATTAATACATGCATAAAATTAATTGCAACCAAACAACCCCTAATTGTATTAACATAATCGTGCAAATGGAACTCAAATTTTCTAGTAGAATGCCGGTTTACCCTTAAAAGAAAGGGGGATTTACAAAAATACCCATCAAATCCTACTTATTTACATCTCCATACCCATTACATTTTTACCCACAAACTTATTTACATTGTATACCCATCCTTATGTATACCTATCTAGTATACAGTATACTCCCATGGTATACTTGTTACACTATACTCTCAAATCCTTCTGTATACCTATCTAGTATACAGTATACTCCCATGGTATACTTGTTACACTATACTCTCAAATCCATAAAAGAAGTATACTTAATTTGGTATACCAATATAATGCAATGGTATACAGTTAAAATTGGGAGGGTGGGCGCATAGTGTAAATAAAACAGGCTAGATGGGCATTTTTGTAAATAAAATGAGGTGCATGGGTATTCCATGTAAACTAATTTCTTTGGACACAAACACGTAAATAATTTATTTTTGTTGGCATGAAGTGTAAATTCCCCTAAAAGAAAACGAACCAGCCTAGTAGTCAAATAATATAGCATAAATAGTAAAAAAATCTTTTTTCACATTCGATATTTACACCCATTCATAAAAATAAACTAGAAGAATCACAAATTAATGTGAAAATACATATCATAACTATATGCGGGCAACCTGATGCAAGCGAAATAAACTCTAATTAATAAAGAGGAATAAAAGGAGATCTAATGTTCGAATATTCCTTGCATTCTTTTAGTTGCAGAATAGAGGAAAAGTATAGTTTAAAGATATGTCTTAAAAAAATATTTTAGTCCAGTTGAGTCCACGTTCCACATTCGATGCCATTAGCAGCATCCAGCAGGCGTCAAAATTCCAACTCAGGTCTTCTGCTTCCTCAATCTCTCAAGACAAATTGTCAAATGTTCTGCTTTTACAATACTTAATTGTATATATTTATTTCTACAGGAATCCATCTTAAAGCACAAAAAGGGGGAAAGGAAAAAAGAGTGCAACTTCAAGCAAGTGGAACAGCAATTCTGTTGGTGTGTTTGTGACTTTTTGTGACTAATGACCAAACTAAATAGAGTAGTCCTATCTGGTAAAGGAAAAAGGAGAGCCCCCTTCTTTTGGCTTCTTTTCCCTATCCGAGAAAAGCAACTACACTACAGTTGACACTCTACTACCCTACAAACGCGCCCTATTTACAAAAGCACTTCATCTAGGAGTACTTGTTAACTCTCACACCTCCGATAGTTTTTCTTTTAGTCAGTTTCAAAAAAAATGATACAATTATATATTTAGAAACAATATACTTTTAAACTTACTATTTTATCCTTAATGAAATAATTTATAGTCACATATTTACTTATGGCTTATTTTAGATCACAAGTTTCAAAATTCACATCTCATTTCTTAAACTCCGATCCAAGTCAAATTAGGACATCCATTGTGGAAAAGAGAGAGTATGCCATTACTTATTTTTTGGTTTACTTTATACAAGATAAACTATCTACGATCGAGTATCGATTAGCCTAAATAATTTAAATACGCGTCATGTAAAAGTTAAAGATCCGTATTACTCACACGAGACTCTTGTTAAGGGTAAAAAAATATCACACATCCCACTGCCTAATTAATCTAAAGCGCGTCATGTATACAACAATTAAAAAGGAAACACTCACTATTAGTGACACGACTCTTGTTAAGAAATAAGAATAGAAACACTTCATACATCCTACTAATCTGATTGATCTACAACACTTTACATAAGACTCATTAAAAAGGAAACACTTTCTATTAGTGACGCTGTACTTTTCTCAAGAACCGAAAAATCTCATATAGCAAATTTAGCTTCCATTTCTATTCTTTTACACCCCTCCAAATCTGTAACTCCTCACTTTTCTTTTCTTCCCCTATCTACTGTGCTTTTACTTGCAGCTTTCTTTTTGACATTATACCCCCTACCCCCACTCCCACTCCCACCCCACCATCCACCCCCCTTTCTCTCTCTCTCTCCTCACTTTCTGTATACTAAACTACAAACACTAGACATTATCCTTGCTGGCAAAGATTCCATCTTTGTCCCTCCAACCCCCACCCCCCTTATCCCCCCTCCCACCCCCCCTAGGGGTACTTCTTGTTCTTCCCCTTCTTACAACCTAAAATTCTAACTACTCACTCATTCTACTACTACCATCACCATCCCCATCCCTTTCTTTATTTCACTCTCACAAAATATAACCCCACCCTTAACTCATTTTTTAAATTATAACCACCCAACAATCATTCTCCAAAGTCTCTTTCTTTAGTTTATTTTTTTCCCTTAAACCTTAGTACTATAAAATTAAATAAATTTTAATAAAATGGGCTGTACTAGCTCTAAACTTGATGATTTACCGGCGGTTACACTTTGCCGTGACCGTTGTACTTATCTTGATGAAGCTATTCACTATCGTTATGCACTTTCTGAAGCCCATATAGCTTATCTTCATTCTTTAAAAACTATTGGCCTTTCATTACACAACTTTTTTGAATCCCGCGTTCATGCAGGGTCAGGAGAAAGGCCGCACTCCAACGAGTGTGATGTACGCAGCATTTCTGAAATTCATGATTCCTCTAAACCTGAACTTATAAAACAAAGTAGTACTACTAATACTCCTGTTGTTACTATTAATCAGAATAGTAGTAGTAATAATAATAATCAAGATTCTAATTCTAGTTCCGGTTCACATTTGCAATTTCATTCGGATTCTGATTCTGATTCTGATGATGGTTCTTGTTCTGGTTCTGAACCTTTACATCACCATTCTGGTACTCTTACTCCAAACCAACTTCATAATTACGGCCAGTTTAAGTATCCTGATCATGAAACGCTTGGTTCAGGATCGTTTTATCCTGCTCGAGGTCATGAAATGCTTGGCCATGGCGCGTTTTATCCTGTAAGTGGTAATGGTGGTGATAATGGTGTGTTTATGCATATGAATTTTATGAGGAATCAAACTATGCCTTCTGTTACATATGAACAGCGGCCTGTTAGTACAGAAACTGTAAGGATGAATGAATCTGCTTATCCTAGTTCGTATTATAATTATCAAGATTATCCTAATTATGGAGGAGGATTTTTTGCCTCATCCACGGCAGTAGCAGGGCCGTCGTTGGCCCCATCTAGCTCGAAGGCGCCTCCCCCTCCGCCTTCTCCCCCGAGGAGTTCACCTTGGGAGTTCTTGAATCCTTTTGAGACATTTGAGAGCTATCGGACATACACATCCAGTAGAGACTCGAGAGAGGTGAGAGAAGAGGAAGGGATACCTGATTTGGAAAGTGAGGGTTTTGAACATGAGGTTGTTAAGGAAGTTCATGTGGATCAAAAGTTTGTGGACGGGGGTGGTGGTGGTGGTGGTGGCGGTGGGGGAAGCTATTCGGAGTCAGTTGTGGAGAATGTGAATGAGAATGAGAATGAGAATGAGAATGAGAGGGCAGCTGATTCGGAGTTGTTACATAGGCCGAGGCCAAGTTCATCTACAGAGAATGATCCGGTTGAGTATGAGGTGCACGTTGTGGATAAGAAAGTGGTTGATGAAGAGGAGAGTCGGGGAAATGTTAAGGCTTTCAAGAGTGACTCAGATGTTGTGAAGGAGATTCAGGTTCAATTTGAGCGAGCTTCTGAATCGGGAAATGAGCTTGCTAAGATGCTTGAGGTTGGAAAACTTCCCCACAACCGTAAGCACGCCACTTATCAAGGTATATAATTGTGACAAAGTTTGAATTTTGATGTCTTTTTCCTTGGAAAGATTATGTCTTTATGTTCGCGAGCTTTGAAAATGAGCCAGAGTCTGACTCTGTTTAATTTTTGTTGATTAGAGCAAATATTTCAATTTATCTTATTAAATGTTTGAGGCAGTTTCTAATTGGATCTGTAAATTTTCATTTCATGGTCATTTATTGGGATAGTTTCTTCCAAGATGTTGCACGCGATTAACCCTTCGGTATCTATAGTCTCCCTACCTTCTACGTCAAAGAATGCTGCGATTGAGATTGCTGATCCAGTTGTTTTAGATGTTGAAGGAGATATTAGTTCGAGGCCTAGAAACATTTCTTCTACATTACAGAAGCTGTACCACTGGGAGAAGAAACTGTATGAGGAGGTTAAGGTAATGTTTGATCTAAAGGTTCTTCCTTTTTACTTTCCCAGAGAAACTTTGAATGAATCCTTTTTAGTTTTGAGTATGGCTGCTCCTTCTTGCCTTCTCAACATGTAGGTTTTAGTGATTGAGGAATTAAATTGATTTCTTCCTTGAGCGGGATTGGGTCTAGTAAGTCATAATCCAAATGGGCTAATTTGATCTAATCTAGAAGTTTAGTATATAATTCAGGTTTAACCAGTTGCTCATCGAGACATTCTATGGTGCAAATGTATACTTATTCTTTTAATAATATTTCGCTAATGTCTGAGTAGATAATATTATGCTAAAAAACGTTCATATCAGTTTAACGGATGTATGGTCTGTGAAATACACTTGTGGTTGATCAAAATATCTTCTTTTGTGGCAAGTCTTGCATTTCCCCTTTTGCCTTTAAAAAGTTGTTACTTACATTATCCCATTTTAACTTAATAGGCACTGCCTATGGCCCCTCATTTTTTCATAAAGCTCCTTACTTTGAGAATTTCTCCAGGTTTCCGAGAGTCTTTTTCTAGTAGTTTGTAGATGTTGCATCTGATTGGAATGTTGAATTTTCTTTACAAGGTGTTCCATCTGATTAGAATGTTGACATTTCTTTCTCCCATATCCTCCCTGCTATTCCTCCTGTGACTTGTATCCTGTTTGATTAGCATCCTGTGCATTAACTTCAATATCTGTCCTTGCTTGGTTATTATGTGATTGCAGCTATATCAGCTGTACTTTTGTGTAATACTTAATATATTTCCCTTGCTGGGTTATTATGTGATTGCTGTTGTGGTTTGCAGGCGGAGGAGAAGATAAGGGTGCTTCATGAAAGGAAAAACAGAAAGCTGAAGCAATTAGATGAAAAGGGTGCTGAGTCTCACAAGGTTGATATGACCAGAAAATTGGTTAGAAGTCTCTCCACAAAGATTAGAATTGCAATTCAGGTTGTCGATAAGGTTTCTGAGAAGATAAACAAACTGAGGGATGAAGAGTTGTGGCCGCAACTGAATGAACTCATTCAAGGGTATGTGCTTGTATTAGTCTAATACGTGCACGTTTTTCTCTGACTTCTCATTTCTTCCTTGACAATACATTTTTCTATACTCTCTAACCTTTTAAGCGTCTGTTCTGTGGTTCTCCTGTCCAGGCTAAGTAGAATGTGGAAATGCATGCTTGAGTGCCATCGTTACCAATGCCTAGCTATTGGAGAAGCAAAGCGCTTAGATGCCATTGCATCTCATGAACATTTCAGTGATGCTCATCTTGAAGCCACTCTGCAACTTGAGCATGAGCTTTTGAACTGGACTTTGAGATTCTCTTGTTGGGTGAGCGCACAGAAGGGCTATGTGAGAGCATTGAACAATTGGCTTATGAAATGTCTTCTATACGTGCCAGAAGAAACAGATGACGGAATAGCTCCCTTTTCTCCTGGTAGGATCGGTGCTCCCCCTATTTTTGTCATTTGTAATAATTGGTCACAAGCATTTGAAAGAGTTTCTGAGAAAGAGGTGGTTGACTGTCTGCGAGATTTTGCTACAAATGTTCTACAGCTCTGGGAGCGAGATAAGCTGGAATTGCGCCAACGGATGAATGTAAGCAAGGATATGGAGAGACAAGTGAAGAACCTGGAGAGGGAAGACCAGAAGATACAAAAGGGTATTCATGCACTAGACAAGAGAATAGTACTGGTTTCTGGGGAGGAAAATGCTCTCTCATTAAATAAGCATATTGTTTACCAGAGTGAGACAAGCAAAAATAGTAGCTTTCAGGTTGGTCTATTACGTATTTTTGAGGCCATGGAAAGGTTTACTGCTAACTCCTTGAAGGTATACGAGGAGCTTTTGCAACGTATTGAGGAGGATAGACTTGCTCGAGACCATGAGGCACTGTCGTAGCATTACTTAAAAAGCTAGTGCCTTTTTTGGGGGCCAGTTATGCTTAATTCTCTGATCAGAAGAAACAGGAGTTCCAAATTAGGGAACAAAGGAGAATGGAGCAGAAGATTCCCTTGTTGCCTTGTCCGGCTTGCTACCATTGCTGAAGCATTATTGAAGCTTGATCAGTTTCATCCTCCTGTATGGAAACGAAATATAGATTAAGCTGACAGCGATATGCCTTCTTGGTTCATTGCAATGGGAACTTGCAGTGTTCAGATAAGCCATTCTTGAGTCTTCAATTTTAGCAGTCTCCTTGGAATTTGATCCAACAATTATTTGGGGACCGTGGAAATAAATTGGATAGCTGGTATCCAATGACAAAATACAGGCAGGAAATATGCAATGAGGAAAGCTGAAAATTGTGCTCAAGTCTTCTTGGAACTATTGTGGATGAGCATGTGAAAACTGATTCTTGGAGATATTTGGGTTGTCCTGAAAGTGCAGGAACCCCATGCTAGGCTGGGGGTGGGGGGACCGGTTCAGGTTTTTAGCATTGGCAAGCAATAGGTGGTGAGATGCATTGATGCCAAGGTGGAATATCCGGGGAGAGGTCTGATTTATTCTTTCAATGCCAATGCACTTCAATTTTGAGTCTCTGCAGGGATATAAGAGGCTCTTTGGCAATGCAAGTCATGAAAGTGCAGTTGCCTAGCTTCAGACATGGTATGAGAATGGATATATCATTATAGTTGTATTCAGATTGTTGTATAGGGACGTGTTTTGAAAGATCAATCATAATAATATGTATCTAGAATTAGATATGCATACAGATGATGCTTCGACGACAACTAGTTGAATTTTATCCTTTTTTTAAACTATGGCAAACAAGATGAATCTTTTATGTTACAAGGGAATGAGATGTGGCCGTCTTCATAATATATCAATGCTTAGAAAGGCAATGGACAAAACAATGTGTTCTGAGTGTAGACAATATGTGCCCTCCACTCAGCTTACTACATCCCTATAGGTATACATTGGAGTAATATGACTATTCATTATGGAAATGGTTACATAAAAGCACGTTCTAAACAACTTCTAACTGCTATGTCCAGATAGTGATCCATTTATCATCAGTTAATGCAAGCTTGTTCTCTTTTGTTGAAAATGAACAGTTTTTAGTAGTAGACAAACTTAAGAGCAGAAGTAGAGTACTTGCTCTTAGGTAGCTGTAGCACTCATTCAGCTCTTTGCCCCTCATTCCTCCAGGGGGATCTACAATTTAAGCTACAAGTTTTGCGGAACCCAATAGCTTTTTTGGCCTCTCCAGTCAACTTGGAAAATTCCAAAATTAAGCCTGCTCTGACCCTATATAGATGTTAAGAAATTCATAAACATGTACAAATATTAAATTTCGAACCCATTTACTAGCATTTAAAGTCGTTATCTTAGAATCCCTACTTCTATCAAGTCAAATCGTGGATCCACCTCTTCCTCCCTCTGTTCCCATTTCTCTTTCTAAGATGAGTACACTTTTACATGTCGTGGACTGATGCAAAAGCTTACTGCTTGTTGATGCTTACTCAGAATAATTGCGAATCTCAGAGACCTTAAGAGACATTAGAAACTAGAGACCTTTGATAATTGACTATGCAGGCTTGTTTTCTGACAAATATTTGAGACTATTATAATTGAAAATAGAATGGAGACCACTTCTTGCTGTGTCTCAGCAAAGGAACATTGGGATTTAACAAAATTCTTTTACGAAAATATCGAAAACAACTCTAAATCATAAAAACTATTCCGCTGGCAGGCTTTGAACCCGGAATACCATTAATTCATGTTGGGGTTAAAGTGTGGTAATGTGAATAGGAAATGGGGGAAGAAGATGAAAAGACAATTTTGGTTTTTGCACTTTGTCCCTCATCGGTTAAAGACAATTATTTTGTTGGGTTTAAATATAAGGTTACTTCCTTGCTCGGCCTCGGCGTCGGCTTATTCGGATTCAGTCAGTTGATTTGATTGACTTAATTTTTTGGACTAACAAAAATTAGATTATTTATTAAATATTAATATTTATTTGACCGTTTTCGTAACGGTAATTTGTCTTTAATAAATTTCCGCTCCAAAAAATTCCCACGTATTCTAAAAACAGCCACCTGAAGGGCTGCATTTTGTGAACAGCTACTTGCAATGTGAACAGCCACCCACCTGAAGAGCTGTATTTCGTGAATAGCTACTTGCAATGTGAACAGCCACCTTCACACCCTTTCATCTAGAATTTCGTTGGCTATAAATAGATACTCATTCCTTCCGAATTTTTCACTTGGAAATTTTCTGATATATCTCCTCTTCTTTCTGCATATTACTTTCAAAACAAAGTAAGTCAGTCGTGTGATTTGCACCATTATTTTGAGTTCGCCGATAACTTAGTGGTTTGAAGTGCCGCTACCGCTAAGTTGAACGTTCCGTTCTATCCTAGGAAGAATTTATCCGTGAACCTTGAGCAACAGTGAGGGGATAAGATTCTTTAAGGACACACAAGAAATTTGTGGGCTCGGGACATATAATTCTGCATATTTCTGTTCATCTATTTTTCTGTCTTTGGTCACTTACGAAATCAGTTTTCTAACAAGCTTAACGCTCTTTTCATATCCTACTGTGGAGACTAAAACCTTCGTGGTTTTCTACTCCTAACGTTACTGTTAGTTGGAGATTAAAAATCTGTGAGATTTTTCTACTCCTGATCAGTTTGAAGAATAATCTCTTCACTGTACTGTTTAAATCAGTTTGAAGAATAATCTCTTCACTGTGTTGTTAAGTCTGGGTTGAAGATTTAAATACTTCACCATTTACTGAATCTGTCTATTTTATTTTGACAGAAATGACAACAGATAATGTTGCAAATAATGCAGCAGTTGCTGCTAATGCGGGGGAAAGTTCAAGCCGTCCTCCAGCATGGCCAGTTGTGGTGCCATCACCGGCAGAAAAACCTGGAAAATTTTCTGGGATTGATTTCAAGAGGTGACAACAAAAGATGTTCTTTTACCTGACTACTTTGAGTCTGCAAAAGTTCATCAAAGAAAACGTTCCTGTATTACCTGATGGAACTCCGGACAATGAACGTTTCCTCGTTACTGAGGCATGAAAATATTCTGACTTCCTTTGCAAGAATTATATTCTTAGCGGATTGGAAGACGATTTGTACAATGTTTATAGTAATTGATACGTCCAAAGAATTGTGGAATGCTCTTGAAAAGAAGTACAAAACTGAGGATGCCGGGTTGAAAAAGTTTGTGGCTGTCAAGCTTTTGGACTACAAAATGGTAGATGGTTAATCTGTTGTGTCCCAAGTCCAAGAACTTCAAGTGATTATTCATGATCTCCTTGCTGAAGGTATAATCTGAATTAATGCTTTTGTTAGAGGTATTAATTGTGTTGTTATTAACAACTTGTACATTGAAGGTTTGAATATCTATGAAGCATTTCAAGTAGCTGCAATCATTGAAAAGCTGCCTCCACTTTGGAAGGACTTCAAGAGTTACTTGAAACATAAGCGAAAGGAGATGTCGCTTGAAGTTTTGATTGTCCGCTTAAGGATTGAAGAGGATAATAAGTCTGTTGAAAAGAAGGCCCGTGGAAGTTCAACAATTGAGGGAGCAAATATTGTTGAGCATACTCCAGAACAAAATAAAAGAAAGAGGTCTTCCGGAAAGAAGAATTACCCTGACAAGATAAAGTTCAAGGGTAACTGCTACAACTATGGCAAGGCTGGACATAAGTCCTCTGATTGTCGTGCCCCAAGGAAGGACAAGGATAAGGACAAGAGAAAGGAGAAACTTCAAGCCAACATGGTTGAAGAGAGCGTAATTTCCCAAGGAGTTCAAGACATGATCTATGTGCAATAATTTCCGAATGTAACTTGGTTGGAAATCCAAAAGAATGGCAGATCGATTCTGGTGCCACCCGCCATGTCTGTGCTGTTAAAGAAGCTTTTGCCTCATATGCTCCCGCTGGAACGGATGAAAAGATTTTTATGGAAATTCCGCAACGGCCAAGATTGAAGGATATGGAAAAGTCTTCCTTAAGATGACTTTTGTCAAGGTGGTGATTCTAAACAACGTCCTTCATATTCCTGAAATTAGGAAGAACTTAGTCTCTACTGCACTTCTCATCAAGAATGGGTTTAAGTGTATTTTTATTTCAGATAAAAGTTGTACTAACTAAGAATGATTTGTTTGCAGGAAAAGGTTACCTAAATGAGGGCCTTTTCAAGCTGAATGTAATGGTCGTTGACAATATGAATAATATTTCAGCTTCTTCTTATTTGCTTGAGTCAAACACTTTATGACATTCTCGGTTGGGACATGTCAATTTTAGAACCTTGCGTAAAATGATCAATTTGGAAGTATTGCCTAAATTTGAATGTGAAAACTCAAAATGCCAAATATGCGTTGAGTCTAAGTATGTCAAACATCCTTACAAATCAGTTGAAAGGAATTCTGAACCCTTAGACTTAATTCATACGGATATTTGTGACATGAAGTCAATACCCTCTCGCGGTGGAAAGAAGTATTTCATAGCTTTTATTGACGATAACACTCATTACTGCTATGTTTATCTATTAAAGACTAGGCAATTGCAGCATTCAAGCAATACAAAAATGAAGTTGAAATGCAACTTAACAAAAAGATCAAAATGATAAGAAATGATAGGGGCGGTGAATACAAATCTCTTTTTGAAGAAATATGTTTGGAATATGGCATTATTCATCAAACAACTGCTCCGTACTCGCCTCAGTCCAATGGGATTGCGGAAAGAAAGAATAGAACTTTTAAGGAGATGATGAATGCCTTATTGATAAGTTCGGGTTTACCCCAGAACTTGTGGGGGGAAGCTATTCTTACAGCTAATCGAATACTCAATCGAGTGCCTCATAGCAAAACACTATCCATTTCATATGAACAATGGAAAGGAAAGAAACCCAACTTGAATTATTTCAAAGTGCGGAGGTGTTTAGCAAAAGTGCAGGTTTCTAAACCCAAAAGGGTTAAGATAGGATCGAAAACAGTTGATTGCGCTTTCATAGGATATGCTACAAATAGTAGAGTGTATCGTTTTCTGGTTTGTAAATCAAAAAATCCTGACATTCATGTTAATACGGTAATGGAATCAGATAATGCTGAATTCTTTGAAAATATATATCCATATAAAAGAAATCATGAATCATTTGGTGAGAAATCCAAACGACCTCGGGAAGGAACTAATGAGGGTACATCAAATGAAGAAGAGACAAGACGCAGCAAGCGTCAACGAACATCTACTTCATTTGGAGATGATTTTGTGACGTTCTTATTAGAAAATGAGCTTCGAACATTTAAAGAAGCCATGTCTGCTTCAGAATCACCATTTTGGAATACCATTAATTCATTGGGATTTAACAAGATTCTTATACGAAAATGTCGAAAACAACTCTAAATCATTAAAAAGCATTCCGCTGCCGGGCTTTAAACCCGAAATACCATTAATTCATTGGGATTTAACCAGTGCTACAGCGGATTCAGTTGTTAGAATTCCTCGATCATTATTTTTAAATTCTAGATTTCTATCGAACGACAAGATTCTTATACGAAAATGTCGAAAACAACTCTAAATCATTAAAAAGCATTCCGCTGCCGGGCTTTAAACCCGAAATACCATTAATTCATTGGGATTTAACCAGTGCTACAGCGGATTCAGTTGTTAGAATTCCTCGATCATTATTTTTAAATTCTAGATTTCTATCGAACGACAAGATTCTTATACGAAAATGTCGAAAACAACTCTAAATCATTAAAAAGCATTCCGCTGCCGGGCTTTGAACCCGCAATACCATTAATTCATTGGGATTTAACAAGTGCTACAGCGGATTCAGTTGTTAGAATTCCTCGATCATTATTTTTAAATTCTAGATTTCTATCGAACGACAAGATTCTTATACGAAAATGTCGAAAACAACTCTAAATCATTATAAAGTATTCCGCTGCCGGGCTTTGAATCCGGAATACCATTAATTCATTGGGATTTAACCAGTGCTACAGCGGATTCAGATGTTAGAATTCCTCGATCATTATTTTTAAATTCAAGATTTCTATCGAACGACAAGATTCTTATACGAAAATGTCGAAAACAACTCTAAATCATTAAAAAGCATTCCGCTGCCGGGCTTTGAACCCGGAATACCATTAATTCATTGGGATTTAACCAGTGCTACAGCGGATTCAGTTGTTAGAATTCCTCGATCATTATTTTTAAATTCTAGATTTCTATCGAACGACAAGATTCTTATACGAAAATGTCGAAAACAACTCTAAATCATTAAAAAGCATTCCGCTGCCGGGTTTTGAACCCGGAATACCATTAATTCATTGGGATTTAACCAGTGCTACAGCGGATTCAGTTGTTAGAATTCCTCGATCATTATTTTTAAATTCTAGATTTCTATCGAACGACAAGATTCTTATACGAAAATGTCGAAAACAACTCTAAATCATTAAAAAGCATTCCGCTGCCGGGCTTTGAACCCGGAATACCATTAATTCATTGGGATTTAACCAGTGCTACAGCGGATTCAGTTGTTAGAATTCCTCGATCATTATTTTTAAATTCTAGATTTCTATCGAACGACAAGATTCTTATACGAAAATGTCGAAAACAACTCTAAATCATTAAAAAGCATTCCGCTGCCGGGCTTTGAACCTGGAATACCATTAATTCATTGGGATTTAACCAGTGCTACAGCGGATTCAGTTGTTAGAATTCCTCGATCATTATTTTTAAATTCTAGATTTCTATCGAACGACAAGATTCTTATACGAAAATGTCGAAAACAACTCTAACTCATTAAAAAGCATTCCGCTGCCGGGCTTTGAACCCGGAATACCATTAATTCATTGGGATTTAACCAGTGCTACAGCGGATTCAGATGTTAGAATTCCTCGATCATTATTTTTAAATTCAAGATTTCTATCGAACGACAAGATTCTTATACGAAAATGTCGAAAACAACTCTAAATCATTAAAAAGCATTCCGCTGCCGGGCTTTGAACCCGGAATACCATTAATTCATTGGGATTTAACCAGTGCTACAGCGGATTCAGTTGTTAGAATTCCTCGATCATTATTTTTAAATTCTAGATTTCTATCGAACGACAAGATTCTTATACGAAAATGTCGAAAACAACTCTAAATCATTAAAAAGCATTCCGCTGCCGGGTTTTGAACCCGGAATACCATTAATTCATTGGGATTTAACCAGTGCTACAGCGGATTCAGTTGTTAGAATTCCTCGATCATTATTTTTAAATTCTAGATTTCTATCGAACGACAAGATTCTTATACGAAAATGTCGAAAACAACTCTAAATCATTAAAAAGCATTCCGCTGCCGGGCTTTGAACCCGGAATACCATTAATTCATTGGGATTTAACCAGTGCTACAGCGGATTCAGTTGTTAGAATTCCTCGATCATTATTTTTAAATTCTAGATTTCTATCGAACGACAAGATTCTTATACGAAAATGTCGAAAACAACTCTAAATCATTAAAAAGCATTCCGCTGCCGGGCTTTGAACCTGGAATACCATTAATTCATTGGGATTTAACCAGTGCTACAGCGGATTCAGTTGTTAGAATTCCTCGATCATTATTTTTAAATTCTAGATTTCTATCGAACGACAAGATTCTTATACGAAAATGTCGAAAACAACTCTAACTCATTAAAAAGCATTCCGCTGCCGGGCTTTGAACCCGGAATACCATTAATTCATTGGGATTTAACCAGTGCTACAGCGGATTCAGTTGTTAGAATTCCTCGATCATTATTTTTAAATTCTAGATTTCTATCGAACGACAAGATTCTTATACGAAAATGTCGAAAACAACTCTAAATCATTAAAAAGCATTCCGCTGCCGGGCTTTAAACCCGAAATACCATTAATTCATTGGGATTTAACCAGTGCTACAGCGGATTCAGTTGTTAGAATTCCTCGATCATTATTTTTAAATTCTAGATTTCTATCGAACGACAAGATTCTTATACGAAAATGTCGAAAACAACTCTAAATCATTAAAAAGCATTCCGCTGCCGGGCTTTGAACCCGCAATACCATTAATTCATTGGGATTTAACAAGTGCTACAGCGGATTCAGTTGTTAGAATTCCTCGATCATTATTTTTAAATTCTAGATTTCTATCGAACGACAAGATTCTTATACGAAAATGTCGAAAACAACTCTAAATCATTATAAAGTATTCCGCTGCCGGGCTTTGAATCCGGAATACCATTAATTCATTGGGATTTAACCAGTGCTACAGCGGATTCAGATGTTAGAATTCCTCGATCATTATTTTTAAATTCAAGATTTCTATCGAACGACAAGATTCTTATACGAAAATGTCGAAAACAACTCTAAATCATTAAAAAGCATTCCGCTGCCGGGCTTTGAACCCGGAATACCATTAATTCATTGGGATTTAACCAGTGCTACAGCGGATTCAGTTGTTAGAATTCCTCGATCATTATTTTTAAATTCTAGATTTCTATCGAACGACAAGATTCTTATACGAAAATGTCGAAAACAACTCTAAATCATTAAAAAGCATTCCGCTGCCGGGTTTTGAACCCGGAATACCATTAATTCATTGGGATTTAACCAGTGCTACAGCGGATTCAGTTGTTAGAATTCCTCGATCATTATTTTTAAATTCTAGATTTCTATCGAACGACAAGATTCTTATACGAAAATGTCGAAAACAACTCTAACTCATTAAAAAGCATTCCGCTGCCGGGCTTTGAACCCGGAATACCATTAATTCATTGGGATTTAACCAGTGCTACAGCGGATTCAGTTGTTAGAATTCCTGGATTATTATTTTTAAATTCAAGATTTCTATCGAACGACAAGATTCTTATACGAAAATGTCGAAAACAACTCTAAATCATTAAAAAGCATTCCGCTGCCGGGCTTTGAACCCGGAATACCATTAATTCATTGGGATTTAACCAGTGCTACAGCGGATTCAGTTGTTAGAATTCCTCGATCATTATTTTTAAATTCTAGATTTCTATCGAACGACAAGATTCTTATACGAAAATGTCGAAAACAACTCTAAATCATTAAAAAGCATTCCGCTGCCGGGTTTTGAACCCGGAATACCATTAATTCATTGGGATTTAACCAGTGCTACAGCGGATTCAGTTGTTAGAATTCCTCGATCATTATTTTTAAATTCTAGATTTCTATCGAACGACAAGATTCTTATACGAAAATGTCGAAAACAACTCTAAATCATTAAAAAGCATTCCGCTGCCGGGCTTTGAACCCGCAATACCATTAATTCATTGGGATTTAACCAGTGCTACAGCGGATTCAGTTGTTAGAATTCCTGGATTATTATTTTTAAATTCAAGATTTCTATCGAACGACAAGATTCTTATACGAAAATGTCGAAAACAACTCTAAATCATTAAAAAGCATTCCGCTGCCGGGCTTTGAACCTGGAATACCATTAATTCATTGGGATTTAACCAGTGCTACAGCGGATTCAGTTGTTAGAATTCCTCGATCATTATTTTTAAATTCTAGATTTCTATCGAACGACAAGATTCTTATACGAAAATGTCGAAAACAACTCTAACTCATTAAAAAGCATTCCGCTGCCGGGCTTTGAATCCGGAATACCATTAATTCATTGGGATTTAACCAGTGCTACAGCGGATTCAGATGTTAGAATTCCTCGATCATTATTTTTAAATTCAAGATTTCTATCGAACGACAAGATTCTTATACGAAAATGTCGAAAACAACTCTAAATCATTAAAAAGCATTCCGCTGCCGGGCTTTGAACCCGGAATACCATTAATTCATTGGGATTTAACCAGTGCTACAGCGGATTCAGTTGTTAGAATTCCTCGATCATTATTTTTAAATTCTAGATTTCTATCGAACGACAAGATTCTTATACGAAAATGTCGAAAACAACTCTAAATCATTAAAAAGCATTCCGCTGCCGGGCTTTAAACCCGAAATACCATTAATTCATTGGGATTTAACCAGTGCTACAGCGGATTCAGTTGGTAGAATTCCTCGATCATTATTTTTAAATTCTAGATTTCTATCGAACGACAAGATTCTTATACGAAAATGTCGAAAACAACTCTAAATCATTAAAAAGCATTCCGCTGCCGGGCTTTGAACCCGCAATACCATTAATTCATTGGGATTTAACAAGTGCTACAGCGGATTCAGTTGTTAGAATTCCTCGATCATTATTTTTAAATTCTAGATTTCTATCGAACGACAAGATTCTTATACGAAAATGTCGAAAACAACTCTAAATCATTATAAAGTATTCCGCTGCCGGGCTTTGAACCCGCAATACCATTAATTCATTGGGATTTAACAAGTGCTACAGCGGATTCAGTTGTTAGAATTCCTCGATCATTATTTTTAAATTCTAGATTTCTATCGAACGACAAGATTCTTATACGAAAATGTCGAAAACAACTCTAAATCATTATAAAGTATTCCGCTGCCGGGCTTTGAATCCGGAATACCATTAATTCATTGGGATTTAACCAGTGCTACAGCGGATTCAGATGTTAGAATTCCTCGATCATTATTTTTAAATTCAAGATTTCTATCGAACGACAAGATTCTTATACGAAAATGTCGAAAACAACTCTAAATCATTAAAAAGCATTCCGCTGCCGGGCTTTGAACCCGGAATACCATTAATTCATTGGGATTTAACCAGTGCTACAGCGGATTCAGTTGTTAGAATTCCTCGATCATTATTTTTAAATTCTAGATTTCTATCGAACGACAAGATTCTTATACGAAAATGTCGAAAACAACTCTAAATCATTAAAAAGCATTCCGCTGCCGGGTTTTGAACCCGGAATACCATTAATTCATTGGGATTTAACCAGTGCTACAGCGGATTCAGTTGTTAGAATTCCTCGATCATTATTTTTAAATTCTAGATTTCTATCGAACGACAAGATTCTTATACGAAAATGTCGAAAACAACTCTAAATCATTAAAAAGCATTCCGCTGCCGGGCTTTGAACCTGGAATACCATTAATTCATTGGGATTTAACCAGTGCTACAGCGGATTCAGTTGTTAGAATTCCTCGATCATTATTTTTAAATTCTAGATTTCTATCGAACGACAAGATTCTTATACGAAAATGTCGAAAACAACTCTAACTCATTAAAAAGCATTCCGCTGCCGGGCTTTGAACCCGGAATACCATTAATTCATTGGGATTTAACCAGTGCTACAGCGGATTCAGTTGTTAGAATTCCTGGATTATTATTTTTAAATTCAAGATTTCTATCGAACGACAAGATTCTTATACGAAAATGTCGAAAACAACTCTAAATCATTAAAAAGCATTCCGCTGCCGGGCTTTGAACCCGGAATACCATTAATTCATTGGGATTTAACCAGTGCTACAGCGGATTCAGTTGTTAGAATTCCTCGATCATTATTTTTAAATTCTAGATTTCTATCGAACGACAAGATTCTTATACGAAAATGTCGAAAACAACTCTAAATCATTAAAAAGCATTCCGCTGCCGGGTTTTGAACCCGGAATACCATTAATTCATTGGGATTTAACCAGTGCTACAGCGGATTCAGTTGTTAGAATTCCTCGATCATTATTTTTAAATTCTAGATTTCTATCGAACGACAAGATTCTTATACGAAAATGTCGAAAACAACTCTAAATCATTAAAAAGCATTCCGCTGCCGGGCTTTGAACCCGCAATACCATTAATTCATTGGGATTTAACCAGTGCTACAGCGGATTCAGTTGTTAGAATTCCTGGATTATTATTTTTAAATTCAAGATTTCTATCGAACGACAAGATTCTTATACGAAAATGTCGAAAACAACTCTAAATCATTAAAAAGCATTCCGCTGCCGGGCTTTGAACCTGGAATACCATTAATTCATTGGGATTTAACCAGTGCTACAGCGGATTCAGTTGTTAGAATTCCTCGATCATTATTTTTAAATTCTAGATTTCTATCGAACGACAAGATTCTTATACGAAAATGTCGAAAACAACTCTAAATCATTAAAAAGCATTCCGCTGCCGGGCTTTGAACCCGGAATACCATTAATTCATTGGGATTTAACCAGTGCTACAGCGGATTCAGTTGTTAGAATTCCTTGATCATTATTTTTAAATTCAAGATTTCTATCGAGGGCTTTGTCCAAGTCCAAGTCATCATCTAGACCCTTCGGTATTACTCCCTCTGTCCCATTTTGTTTGTCATACTTTCCTTATTTGTCCGTCCCAAAAAGATTGTCGTATTTCTAAATTTGGCAATAATTCAACTCTAAAGTTACTTTTTGACTCATTTATAGCCACACAAATATTCATGGCTTATTTTAGACCACAAGTTTCAAAAGTCTCCCTTACTTTATTAAACTTTGTGCAACAAATTGGGACGGAGGGAGTATATTATATTATTATTATTTATATTATATCAATGAAATGCACAATTATTATTTCTTTTCAATTCACTAATAAAGTTCTTTTTCAGATATGTAGTGACCTGTTATGGCAACCTGGTAATCACTAATCTCGCTTTTAAATAGCCTTTTTAGTATCTTTTTTATCGATGTGGGATAAGCCACTTTGCCGAATGATGGATCTTTTGATTCTGAAGAGTTTAATCTATATATAGTAACCTGTTTTTTTTGGTGTACAAATAAAACTGAAGAAAAGTTGAGTTAGATTGCTAGAAATACATCAGTATTGCAAGTTGTGTTCATTCCTTTGGAGGAGTTTGAAGAACAAGGAATTTTATCCGCTTCATTGACATTTCGTACTGCCATCTTGACTCTGGGTTTGATTGAAAAAACCAACCTTGGTGATTGTCAAATTCCACATTGGTTGAGTACATGAGTTATGGTCTCCTTATATGGTCTTATCAATTGGGCTCCCCTCATGAGTTAGGCCCAAGAGATATTTCTTCACACGGTATATCAGAGCCAGACCCATCCATCATTGTTATTGTGTTTTGCGATGTTGGGACACCGTGTTATGTTATCGACGCTCCAGTTCCAGTCCCATGAAATTTAATATGTGCAACTCAATCGACAACCCTATATAATCATCCAGTAGATTATTATCTTATGAGTTGTCAGTTTAAATTTGGTGATCAACTTGTGGGAGACAATTGAAATCTTGACAGCCCAGATATCACTACATATGCCGTTAAGTCCACAAGTGACACTTAATAGAACTTTCTGGATCCTCCCCTCGGAGACAATTGGAACTTTCACGGCGCTTATGTCATTGAATCATAACGAGGACATCTCATATCTTCTCTCATTGTCAAGGATTCAGCTTCTCCAAGATGATGCTGGACCTGGGATTAATCAACTTGAATTGTTTGATCAACTTCTTTTGCCTCGTCACATAATTGGACTGATTGTGTCGTGTTTTCACCTTTGTAGCAAGATAATTCTGCAGGTACAAACCTAGAAACTGAAAATCTAGATTGAGAAGTCTGGCCCTTCAAAAGTTTATTGCATTTCAGGATTCCTTTTTGGATTTGTTTGAGAGGATAGATAGCTAGATATGTATCATTTCCTGCATAGAGAACTAAGAACCTATTGTATTCCTGCTTTGTCAGCGAGCATATGTCTTTACAATTCAGTGATTACACATGCATCTAAGAGCCTGAGGAGACACCCATTCCAATGCTTCAGTGACCCTTTCTCTTGATGTTCTTTCAGATAAGCTTCTTGGGTATGAAACCTAATTAAAAAGAAGCTACCTACACTGAAATAAAAATTCTCACCTTTTCTGTTGATATTCTTTCAGAAAAGCTTATTGGATATGCAACCTAAGGAAAAAGAAGCCATTCACGCTGTAGTAGAAATTCTCAAGGCCAGTAGACTAGTAGTAGAGCCACTGTGCCGCCATCAGTGCAACTTCTGAGAAGTTTAATCTGTATAAAGCTCATTCAAACAAGAGGAGATTTGAAGGAAAGCTAGCAGAATAAGAACTTTGGACTTTTTGATCTTAGGGGATCGGTAGTAGTTTTGCCTCTTGGTGTATAGATGCATCTTCGCAACTTGCAATCGAAAAAATGCATGTTCTGTTTCCTCCCTTGGGCATTCCATTCATTTATATCAACAGGTGCAAGAGACAAGGAGCTTCCATGTGATTCAGCTGTATATAAAACTTTTCTTGATTTAGATCTTGAAGCCTTTTCCCTGATACTTTTGTCTTCAACTCTTCTGTGACCCTGAAATCATCTCTTTGGCACATAACTAAAGTGAAAGAGAGCTGCACGGCCATACATTAAATAGAAATCGCAGCAAGACAGAAAATAGTAAACATGAGCTGGCATAAAAGAACATTGATCATCGGCCTCTTATCTCTTTGCTTTGAGTAGTGCATTATGTTGTCTCTCCTTGCAACTTCTGCTGAGGCATCACATTGTTCTCTTACCATTTGTATGCTGAGACTTAGACATGGCCTAGCTATATTTTAATGCAATGAGCTCTGAAGCATTTGCTGGAAGAGATGGCAATGTTCGCGTATTTGTATGCCTCAGATGACAGACATAATTGGTTAATGGTTACAGCTGGCATTAAATATTAAAATTTCTGTTGGTAAAGAATTAAACAATTGGAATCTCAGGAGACACAGCACAAACATCGCCAAAGTGGTAGTTTAAGCCAGATCAGAGTCACATCACCTAATTGGAATTTCGATAACCCTATATAATTGCATTGCCCTGAAGTCCACGATTGCAGCATGTGTGATTCAGAATCATCTTATTATTTTCTTGTTAGCTTGATGTTTCTCTCAGAGGAGACATAGAACTTTTAGCAGCGATACGGTACCATCTGTCATTGAAGAATTAGATGGGATATGGCAAATTTCAAGCATTTGTAGGTAAATCAAGCTTCATTTGCAAACATGATTGTATTATTTAATCGTTAATAAATTAACAATAATAATTGTGTTAGGAAGCAATAGATCAATTGGGTGGTGAATGAGTTAATTATGAAATTCAGGAAACATGGCACAAACATCGCCAAAATACTGTAGTTTGATCCAGATAAGAGACACATCACGTAATTGAAGTGTGAGATTCCTTTGGTCCTCATCTCCTTATATATATTAGCAAGTGCTAAATGAAGGACCATAACTTGCATGATTCAATTTGTTCTTCCACTGATCCATTTCTAACCTCAGTGCTCAACAAGAATAATACAAGCAGAATGGCTCCTTCACCTTTGAGATCATTGGCAAAAATCACAAACAAACATTCACGATCTTTCAGCTTTCCCTCTCAATCTCACTCGTCTGTTCCTCAATTCAATGAACTTTTGTCAAGAATAAGGTCTTCTTCAGAAGCTACATGTTCATCCATGTCATCATTTGCGAGCAGAATGAGTGACCTTGAATGTTTATACGACTGCATTGACGATTTGCTTCATCTGCCCCATATTCAGCAAGCTATTTCCGAAGAACACCAAGATGATTTATCGGATGTATATATGAGACTTTTGGATATCTGTTCCAAAGCTAAAGATGTCTTCTCATTAGAAAAGCAAAATGTGAGAGACCTTCTTTCAGCTTTTCGTAGGAGACGTAACATAGATGACATTTCTGCCTATCTATCTTCTAAAAAGAAGTCTAAGAAGATTATTCACCAATCCATCAAAGATTTGAAAGCTATCAAAATCAAGGAAAGTGTTATGGCCTCGGAGAACCCTGAAACTATGACTATTGTTAGCATGATTAAAGAGGTTGAATTAGTTACCTTAGCCCTTCTTAAAGCTCTATTGTCCTATGTGAATAGGAAAACAAGTAATCGGTCATTAATCTCAAAGCTTGTGCACTCCAAAGATGAGAAATCAGAAGCAAATGAATTTGAAAAGGTGGATGCTATGTTGCGATCACTGAATAAGACAAGCAAAGGCGAAGAAATTCAGAATCTATTGGGAGAGATAGAGTCGAACATTCAGGATCTTGAAGAAGGGCTTGAATGCTTTTATAGGCGCTTAATAAAAGCACGAGTTTCCCTCCTCAACATCTTCAACCACTAGTGATTGTGAATTCATCAAATGCCAAATTAAGGGCATAAAAATTTTTGTAAATTGTAGAGATTGTTTACACTTGTATATGAGATTACTAATTGAAACTGCTATATATTGGCTCCTTTAAAATTTTCATTTCTTCTACAGCAGCAGACTTTCGATTTGCAAACAGAAAATATTAGTCTTACAAGTTCTAGTTGAAGACAATTGTTTGCGATAACGATCATCAATATCAAGAAAAAATGCCCTCAACAAACTAGAGAAAACACAACTATATAAGAATATATATATCTATAATTTAGAGATATCTTTTGGTTCTTAATTTCAAATCTTTGTTAACATGGAAGAGGGAACTGGAAGATGTGTATCAGGAGACACATGAAGAGGAGGGTCTGGAAGGTGTGTAGTAGGCGGAGAAGGGTCTGGATACAGTGGTGCATAAGATGGAGACACAGGAGGAGTATAAGGGAATGTGGCAGGTGAGGAAGGGGTAAATATAGGAACAGAGGCAGTGTCCCTTTGAGTGAGAGCAAAAGGAAAGTGATTTTCATGAAATGCAACATCCCTAGAAAAGAATATCTGTTTGGTTTGTAAATTATATAACTTGTAGCCTTTCTTGGCAAAAGGGTAGCCAAGAAAGACACAGGGAATAGCTCTTGGTTTGAATTTGTCTCTTTGTGGTATAGGGACAGTAGTGTAGCAAAGGCATCCAAAGGTTCTCATGTGAGAATAAGATGGGGCTTTGCCATACAACAACTTATAGGGAGATTTATTGTGTAGTAACTTGGAAGGAACTCTATTGATAATATATGTAGCTGTTAAAAGGCAATCACCCCAGAACTTAAGAGGGACATGAGACTGGAAAAGTAATTCCCTAGAGGCCTCAAGTAATGTCCTATGTTTTCTTTCCACAACACCATTTTGTTGTGGTGAATGAGGGCAACTTGTTTGATGAATAATGCCATGATCAGAGAAGAAAGTAATAGCAGACTTGCTGGACCCAAGTTCTAAGGCATTGTCACTCCTAATGGTTTGCACAGTGACTTGAAATTGGGTTTTAACCATTAGGATGAAGGCCTTAAGCAATGTAAAAGCACTACTCTTTGTATTCATCAAATGAGTCTAGGTTGACCGTGTGTAGTCATCAACAATGGTGAGGAAATATCTGGACCCTGAATATGTTGGAGTGTGGTAGGGTCCCCAGGTATCCACATGTATAAGTTGAAAAAGTTTTGTGCTTTGAATCTTACTATCAGGGAATGGCAGCCTGGTTTGTCTTGCCATAGGGGACATTGTAAGGAAATAATTGTTTACAAGAAAGAGAAGGAGAAAGAGCTGAAATACTTTTAAGCTTGACAAAAGGAACATGAGCCAATTTTTGATGCCAAACAACATTCATATAATTTATTCCAGCCTTATTACATGTATGAAGTGACATAGTAGCAGAAGGGGAATAGGCATTGTCACTTTTATTACATTCAGGAAATGAAATATTAATAATGGGAGAAACAGAATCATTTCTAGAAACATGTTTGCTGGAAGATACTGAGGCATCATGCAAAGGAAAACTACTAGGAATAGAGACTGAAGAAGGCCGCCACTGAAACTTGTAGAGGCCATGATCCATTCTACCAAGCTCCAGAGGCATCTTCTGAGAAGGGACCTGTACAAAACAAGAGCCATCATTAAAATGTATTGTGCACTTCAACTGCTGAGTCAGTTTTTGTACAGAAATCAAGTTGTGCTGGAATGATGGAATATATAGCACATTGTCAAGAATAATGGAGTCAAGAATAATGGAGTCTGTTAGTGCAAAGGAGCCAGTGCAGGTTACCTTCACCTTATATCCATTAGGAAGAGATACTAGGAATGGTATGGTTAAAGGACAGATGTTAAAAAGACATTCTTTATTATGTGTCATATGATCAGATGCAGCAGAGTCAATTATCCAGGTCAAATGGGAGCTATGAGACAACATGCATGAATTTGAGCTATTAACTAAACCTTCAGATAAAAGAGTACCAGCAAAATTGGCTGAAGCCATGAGATTAGCTTGAGACATAGAGTCAGACAAATGAGATTGCTGGAGAAGATTAATGAGTTGATCATATTGATGCCTTGTGAACCCAGGGACTTCATATCCTTGATTATGAACAGAAGCAACTGATCCAGAGGTTGAAGAGTTTCACGACCCGGAATCCGGTTAGGCCGTGCGAGCACCCGACATCCTCCCCTAGACCCGTCGGGCGAACCCTTACCAATTAAATTAGGAAAATAAATATAATAATTCATAAATAAGGACAAGACTTAAAAAAACACACAGACATATTGACACTTCTAAGCTGTACGAAAGAAAATTACAACTGGCTACCCAACATACTAGGTTTAGGGCTATCCAGACTAGACATCTAAGAGTTCAAAAGAAGATAGATACCTCCTGAAGGGAGCAAAATGCAACTGAAATAATAAACAATAAACTGGTGGCCATCCGGAATAAAAGCTGGCTCACCCTGACAGCTGAAGTCGTCTTCGCTCCTGACCAACGTGGCGAACTCAATCCTGGAGCGAACCTGCCAAAACGAAATAGATAGACAAGAAACAAACAACAAACAAGGGTGAGTCAAAAGGACTCAATAAGTGGGGCAGACTAGCCACCTCAAAGAATAGGATAGCTAGTCAGAGAGAAAAGAAATAGATAGACCAAATTCCTCTTATTTAAATTATAAAAAGGCAGAGCCAGATAATAATCAGAAACACGTAAGAAACTATAAACTCAACCAAGGATGTGAGCCAGAAACATATCAACAAATAAGCAATGCACATATAAGCAGAACAGCGGTCATGTACCGCAAGTCTACACAATGGTATGAATTGAGATGAAATGAAATAAAATGAAATGAAATGTGATGCAAAGAGTCACATGTGCCAAATGAATGGAGCGGAATCCTCCTGCTCCGAGGGCGGAATCCTCCTACCCTCAATATAATGCAATGGAGCGGAATACTCCTGCTCCGAGGGTGGAATCCTCCTACCCTCAATATGATGCAATGGAGCGGAATCCACCTGCTCCGAGGGCGGAATCCTCCTACCCTCAATATGATGCAATGGAGCGGAATCCTCCTGCTCCGAGGACGGAATCCTCCTACCCTCAATATGATGAAATGCATAACCAGAAAATGTAATACATACGAATACGGTATGATCCAATAATAATCCTTCACCGGCGCGGGACTCTCATCGACTGCTGGGAAGTATCTATCAACTCACAGCCAGAGTACAATACTTAGATCCTCAATGCAATACCAACAACAGGACATAACATATAATATACAATGTAAATTCAAAGCTAAGGCGTAATGAGTACGCCTATCGGCAGATACACACGTAAGGAACACGTGGTATAAAATCCACGAGGCCAGATGCCTCCAAAGAAATGGATATAAACACTTACCTCTCTCAAAAGTTAGCATTGCGACCAACAACCGCTTTATTCTTTGAATTCATTGCCAAACGATCCCACTGTCTTCAATAAGCAGAAAAATATATCACATTAGGCTAAAGGCTTCATTCCTCACATCTTAGGGCAATCCAGGTAGGAACCTGATACCCTATTCGCATACGCAATACGCAGGCCAGGCCTATGTACAGGGTTTAAGGTCACATAACCAAACCCCAAATAAATTACATTTATATGTTGCCCATAACTCACTGATTACAAATATATAATCAATTCCACTACCGGGGTCCATTTGACCCTTTAAACTATTAATTGAACTTATTAAAACGATGTATAATATTTCAAGTTTTACCGTTAAAACATATTTAAACACACGTAATAAACTCAACTAATGAATTAACATCATTACCTGGATGCTTCGGGGTAAAAATTCTACTATTTTCCCGGCTCTTTTCTCATTTTCTGGTATTTTTTTCTCTACTGCGTCATTCTCCTTTCTCTGTTCCTATTTCGTTTTTCGTTTCTGTTTTTTGAATGTATCTCCAAGGGAGTAGCCGACATAAAGTCATTTCTTTATTTTGTTTTTTAGTCGTTTTTCTTTTTCTTTTCTTTTATTTTCTTTTCTTTTCGCGACAAAAATTAAAAAAGTACCCTACGATATTCGAAATAATTCCAACTTTTGCGTACAAGTTATACAAAATATATGTAACATACTCGCGAAGGCTGATCTCAAATTGGACTCCCGAAACTCAAGATGCGAATTTAAATAGAAAAAGTCAAATTATTTAACTTTCGGCATTTTAGCGGAAACTAGCCGAACAACATCGAAATTCACTTTCAAAAGTTCACAAAAGTCATAAATAATCATACAAACCTAACGACACTTTTGGATTTCGAATCGGAGCTCATTTGCCAAAACCGAGCTCGAAAATCTCTTTTTAATATTTATCGACAATAAAAACTGACACCTTTTTCCGATGCCTACTAAACGAGTTCTGATTTAGCTCAAATTTTACGGACAGGTCCTAATGGACCTTACGAATAATTTAAAATTATCAGCACGCCAATCGGAGTCCTAACTTCCGAAACGACTGACCGAGGTCGTTTTATTCTCCTCCACTTAAACTCTCGTTCGTCCTCGAACGAGCCTAAATCTAAAGCAAGATTCACGCAGATAACAAGAGAACTTGCACGACCTTCATGAGCTACTCCACAGACATTATCTCATGATTGCAGAATCAGAATTATAACACGAACATCGTACTTTTGGAATAAAATATATCTGGATCTCTGGTTTTGAGTATTATTGCCCAGCTTATTCTGACTAAGCTGATCCTTCCTCGATCATGAGAGGAGAGCTCTACATTTTCAAAGCAAAGATACACGGAACTTTGGATGGATTAACATGATTCAGCCGATAATTACCTCTTTGATATACCTTTCGATATAGAACAGGTCGATGGAACTAAGAATTAGCTTACGCTTCAGCAACGCCTTAGAGCTTTAATATTACCATTCAGTATTTGGAGGAAGACTCCTCCACTTAAAGCACAAACTCATGCAGCCATTTGAATAGGAATAACCATCCTCGCACAGTCTGCTGGACTAAAGAAGATTTAGCTAAAAGCTGAACGTAGGCAGACCTAAGCTACCAACTACCCTTTCGAGTTGCCAAACAGCTGCAACTCTCAAGTTCAAAACTCCATACCTTAGCCGTAAACACCACCGCCTGATGGATGGTACTTCTGTAAAAATTTCGGCAGAGTTTCCCCTGAAACTGGATGATTCGCAAAAACAGAACCAGCACTATACTATACATGGGAATGGATACCCGGATAAACTGATATTCAAAACAATAATATGCTTACCCGGCTACAATAACACGTACTCTGGCTCAACACAGGGAATGTCACAAGCGGCTACCAATCGCCCAAGCTCACCGGTGCCGGACGAAGAAGAAATGGAAATGGATCGAGGATAGAAATAATTAGAGCTTCAGGAAGTTCATCTTCTTATTTTCTTGGCTGCCAAAGCTAGACTACTTATGAGTCAGGCTAACCGAAGAATCGCAATTGAAGAAATAGATATTAAATGAGCTTTATGGAACAAAATTTGTATCAATTTAACCTTCCTATAAAAAGAAAACTCCGACAATTTACCAGAAAACTCTTTTATACCAAGACAAGCTCATAGGATAACATGACTTTACTAGCGTCTTGAACCAAGAGGAGATACGTAGATCGAATATTACTTACCAATCACTTTACACTGGAAGAAACGATACACTTGCTGATGGTGAAGAATTAGGATCCCATTATCCTACGAACACGAAATTCCGAGAAGAGAGGTAAACTGATTTGACATAATAACAGAAGGTGGAACAACAAGATTCCAGGCAGACAATACCGACACTTACTGTCAAATCTCTCATATTTAGACTAGAAAAATTAGTAAGGTCTCACAAATGCCAGAAATAAATCATATCAGAAGTTCGCCCCTCTACCGCAACCGATTCTTAATAGAAACAATTTCCAATGAAACCATGGTAAGATAAATGAAGTCAAGACCGATCGGAATAATCAAATCTTACTCACATATAATGGAAGAAGGAATACATGGGTGTACTACATCTGTTACACCCCGTATGTCTAAAGTGACGTATATCATTCTATTGACATGTTAAGAATGATTTAAGTGAGTTTAAAGTAGAATCTAAATATCAATTTTGTACAAGGAGTTATGATCAATATACTAACAACTATCCAATGATCAAAATAATTTTTCAGATTTTGAAACGTTTTGTCTTGCTGATTTGGACGTCTTTCACCTTGGATTTTAGTACCAAATTAAGTATATATGATGAATATAATTTATTCGTGTATTTTCTTATATAAAAATATATATTTTAAATAAAAGCATGAATAAATATATTCAATTCTCCTATATTTTCTAATAATTCTTGCAGAAAAAGAATATTTGGAAAGAGAAATATATCATGAATGAAGTAAATAACAAAGGAAGAAGAGTTTTACGTGTGCAAGAAGAAGTCCATGACATGTCTTCCTCACTATGCAAGAAAGTTGTTACATATCTTGGCTACAATATTTGCTCCTTATTATACATTTTGGTAATATAGAATTACACATTTAATAAAAGAATGTGGAATTAAAGCAAATAAAGGAGCAATGGAAGACTATCATTATGCAAGGACTTTCTAAACATATTCATCACATGGCCTTTTTCAAGACTTCACGTATCCATGTCACTTTGAAGGAAACTTGTTACACATCTTCATCCTTGACATAACAACAATTGGTGAAGAAATTCCCCATCTATAAATAGAGGACAATTCTCCCGTAGTTGGACACCAAGTCATAGAATAGCTATTCTACTTTCTTAAAAGCTTTGGTCTTTACTTTCTTTCTCTTTCTTGTAAGTTTCATATTTTCTAGAAGTATTGGCAATATTGTCAATAATATAAGTCTTTTCTTTTGTTCAAATACTCCATAATGGAGTAATTTCTTTTTGTTGGGATAATTGATAAAGCTTGATATATTTATAATATTTATCTCAGTTTTAATATATTCTTGGCCTGAAATTTTCTATTTCACATTTTACACTGTGCGGGAATATTGGTTTTATTATTCTTTACATCACTTTTACATATTTTATCTCACGGTTATTATCATATTAATTTTGTAATTCTCACGGAGCAAAATTAATATGTGATAACTGATGAATAAAATAAGTAGAGTGAAAGTAAATTTTAGTAATCTACCATTTCAAGTCTGTAGTCTTGCTTCCCTCAGTTTTAGTTCTCACGGAGGAATTGTTGTAGGCAAGGTTATTGATTTTTAGTAAAAATATTCTCACGAAGTTTTCACTACTTTTTAGCACAATTCAGGCAAGAAAATATTTCGGTTTAACTGTCACTTGTTATAACTCAATTAATTTGCATAACCTCACGGAGTGTTATTAATTGATTATTTTCTTGTGAGCAAAATATAATTGAATTAGAAATAAGCAATTATTCTTTAGAGAAATATATGTTAAAATTAAGATTTTTATTATAAATATTATCAAGTGAATTCAATGATTCCCAACTCTTTTTAAATTGAAAATCTTCCACAAGTTATTTTGTTTTAGTTAAAGTTATTTAAAAAGTTCAAAAACTCACTTTTCATCAATTTGATTCTCTCAAATAGTAGTTGGAATATTCAAAGTCTGTAGCATAGATATCCCAATCTCTGTGGGACGATATCTTAAACTATACTATAATTTGACAAAGCACGAGCAGGAAAATCCTATACACTTTGGCCTCGTCAAATTTTTGGCGCCGTTGCCGGGGATTGGCAGACATCTACTTCAGACTAAATATTTGATTACTAATTTGTGAACTTTTAATTATAATTAATACTAACTTGATCTAGTAAAAACTACTGTAACTAAACTATTGATTACTAACTTTTTCGTTTCTAGTTCAAACATTTCATTACTGTCTCTATTCTCTAACTTCTACTGTACTTTTACTACTTATCTATAATATATATAATTGTTCTCCAATTATAACAAGTACGGAGTTTTCTTATTATTTTTTATATTAGTTCTAACCTTTGACCACTAACATTTATATATATTAAGTTTTCCTCATTATCATTACTTTTGTTACTACTTACTGCTATTGTCATTTCGGTTAACTTTATTATATCTAGTTTTATTAGTAATATAGCTATAATCTATATTTTGTATTATTGTGTCTATCACCTTTTCTTTTTAACATAGTAGTCTTCGGTAATTTTTCTGTCACTATAATTCTACATAGTATTAACTTTTTTTTTTAACAACTTAAAGTAACGATTTATCAAATATTTCGTTGTTACTTAAGTACTCTTTCTAATATATCCTTGTTACTCAAGTACTTATTCTAACATTTCCATTACTACTTCTACCATTTTCAGTTTATTTTAGTATATATTATTATTATTATTATAAACTTTCTCTAGTATATTACTTTTTATTATTATATTATCATTTTTTACATTATAGCCACTAATATTACTATTATTTACTAATATATTAACTATAACATTTCGTTGTTACTTAAGCAATTGTTCTAATATTTTCTTGTTACTCAAGTACTTCTTCTAATATTTTCTTGTTACTCAAGTACTTCTTCTAATATTTCCATTACTACTTCTAACATTATCTCTTTTTCTTCTAACACTTATATTTTCTTTTGTATATTTTATTATATTATTATTTTTAGTTAGCAAGTAATATTAAAGTGTTTATCTAATAGTCCATGTCACTTCTTTCATCTATCATTTTATTTTCCCTACTACTTTTATTATAGCATCTACTTTAGTATATCTAAGTTTTATTATAATTATTATTATTATTATAAATTTTCTTTACAGTATTTACCATTACTAATTACTATAGTCTATAATATAATATATTAGTAGTTCTCTATATTAAGTATTTCTTATTATTATTGCTACTAACTTTTTTAAGAAAAAGTTAAAAAAGAAAAAGAAAAAAGAAATTGTTGTATGTACTACTACGTAAGTACTGTTTTGACATAACAAGTCTTCTTTTTAATATTACAAGTATTATTATAATTACTTTTATTGCTACTATTACTTCTACACTATTTTACTTTCTTTTTCTTCTTAAGTTTCTATAGTGCTATTACTAATATTGCTTCTATTTATATTATAGTACAAATATTTTTTTTCCTGTTTAAATTATAGTTATTACTATTATTTTCTTAATACTATTATTAGTTAGATATAAATAATAACTTATGTCATCTTACTATTTTTATTCTATCACAAACTAGTACTATCTAATTATCGTTATTTCTTTTTCATTGCTCATATAACAATAGTATTGTACTATATTGTACTACCTCATTGTTATTTCATTTCTAGTGCTCAAATAACAATAGTATTGTACTATTTTTATTTTTCTTTTTCTTTTTCCTTGAAAGGCCTTCTACCAATTTTTATTACTACTACTACTCCACTTACGTACTACTTTCCTTCTTTTCAAACTACTCAAGTGTTATCTATATTTTGCACTATTAGTACTACTTACTAGTTGCTATTTTATATATAGTACTTTTGTATTTTTATTGTTAGTAGTTAGTACTAATTCTTCCATATTCTTTTTTTATTTATTATTATTATATTATTATTAGTATTAACTAGTTTACTTTATACTTACTATTTTTATTATCTTTAATTTTTTCTTCCTTATACTATTTTTTTTTTCTGATACTGACATTAATACTACTTTAAAATATTATTTTTTTTAAAAAAAATTTATTATTTAAAAATTTCAAGTAGTTTATGACCCGCTCTTCTAACAAAGAGTTAGCCATTTACGATCCTGAAATTGAAAAATCTTTACGGTTGCGCAGGAAAGGACAATCATCATCTTCTCAAAGTGCAACTTGTGACAAAATGGAGCAGCAACTAAGAGATGACAACAATCAACTGGGAGTCGATCCACCAGTCATTGTAGAAGATCAGTTTGACGAAGTGGCTCCAAGACCAGCAAACAGAATCCTAAGGGATTATGCTAGACCAGACCGCTTTAACTGTGAGTCTAGTGTGAGAAAACCCCCAGTTGCAGCCAACAACTTTGAAATCAGGACCGGCCTGATTCAAACAATTCAACAATCCTGTACTTTCACCGGTGATCCAAGTGAAGATCCACACAGTCATTTAATTGATTTCTTGGAACTAGTTGAAACTGCTAAATATAATGGAGTATCTCCTGAAGCAATTAAGTTAAGGCTATTTCCTTTTTCTTTAAAAGGAGATGCCAAGACTTGGTTGCGGAGTTTACCTCAAGGTTCTATTACTACATGGGACCAGATGACTCAGAAATTTTTAAACAAATATTTTTCCCCTGCTAAAACAACAAAGTTAAGACAGGATATTTCCAATTTCTTGCAAACTGACACTGAGTCAGTTTATCAAGCATAGGAAAGATTAAAAACAATGCTAAGAAAATGTCCACATCATGACATTCCTGAACATATGCAGCTGTACATTTTCTATCACGGGTTAAAACCATCTTCTAGAAATGTGATAGATGCAGCTGCAGGAGGTTCCATAATGGGAAAAACCACTGTTGAAGCATTGCAATTGTTGAATGAAATTTCTGAAAATGCTATTCAATGGCCATCTGATCGTGTAGTAATAAAAAGAGCTGCTACGGTAAATCAGGCAGATGCTTTAAATACACTAACACAACAGATTGTTTCTTTGGCACAAAAGTTTGAATCTTTTCAGGTTAATACACAACAACCAAGCCAGTCTGAGACTTGCGACATGTGTGGAGGAAACCATCTGAACCATGAATGCCAAGCAACCAATCAGAATGATGAACAGGTCAATGCCATCGGGTATAAGCCATACCCTTTTGGAAGTCCAATGGCACAAAAACATCCAGGATTTCAATGGAGCAATCCAAATGGTGCTGAGAATTCTCAAAGCTTCCAGAAGCAACAGGTACAAGGACCACCCGGATACCAGAATCAAAATCGTGTGCAACCGAATTTCAAGCCATATCAGCAAGCAGCTCCATATCAACAAAGGCCTCAGCAAGCCCATCAAAGTCTAGATGACCTTTTGTACAAGTACATTAAGGCCACTGACGAAAAAATGGAGAGCCAAAATTCTGCCCTTAAGAATTTGGAAATTCAGGTAAGCCAATTGGCAACTCTTGTTTCAGAAAAGATTCAAGGTCCCTTACCAAGCAATACGGAGAAAAATCCAAAAGAACACCTTAAGGCCATTGCCTTACGGTCAGGTAAGAATCTTGATGATCCATATGCTGACAGACAGGAAAAGAACCAGCCAGAGCAATAGGTAGACAAGGGTAAGAATGTTGAAACACCCAGTGAACTGTCACAAGAGAAGGAAGTCCAGAAAAAAGAAAAAAATATTGAAAAAGTGACTCCTCTCCCTGTGACAATTCCTTTTCCACAAAAAATGAAAAGAGAAAAGCTTGATAATCAATTTGCAAAGTTTTTGGAAATTTTAAAGCAAATTCACATTAATATTCCTTTTACTGATGCTTTGTTGCAAATGCCTTCATATGCCAAATTTCTAAAAGAAATCTTGTCAAGCAAAAGAAAATTGGAAGAAGTTTCTGTGGTAATGCTTACTGAAAAATGCAGTGCTATACTTCAAAATAAACTACCACAAAAGCTCGGTGATCCAGGAAGTTTTACCATTCCATGTACCTTGGGAGGATTACATTTTGAAAAAGCACTTTGCGATTCTGGAGCTTCAATTAATTTGATGCCATTTTCTATTTTTAGGAAATTGGATCTTGGTGAGATGAAAAATACAGTTGTTTCTCTTCAATTTGCAGATCAAAGTACTAAAAAACCTAAGGGAATAATTGAAAATGTGCTTGTGAGAGTAGATAAGTTTGTTTTCCCTGTAGATTTCATAGTACTTGAAATGGAAGAATGTCCTGATGAACCAATAATTTTAGGTAGACCTTTTCTTGCTACAGGTAGAGCAATCATAGATGTTCATCAAAGACAACTGATTCTAAGAGTTGATGAAGAAAGAATCATCTTTGATATGCAAAAGATTCTAAAATTTTCAGAAGATGAGACATCATCTTCTTGTTTTTCAATTGACATGATTGGTGATCTTGCAGATGAATTTAAAGATGATCAATTGATTTTAGACTCAATGGAGAGATGTTTGGCTAAATCTGGCACCACACAGGATGATGATCTTATAGTCAGAAGTGAAGCAAAATTATTGGAACATAATTCTAAGGAAGAGGATGAAATGCAATCAGAAGAAGTTCACACAAAAATTGAACTCAAAATTCTCCCTTCCCATTTGAAATATGTTTACCTTGAGCCTGAATTATTTCCAGTAATAATTTCATCTTCTCTGTCTGCAGAACAAGAACATAAATTGATTGAAGTACTCAGAACACATAAAGGAGCCATAGGGTGGACTATAGCAGACATCAAAGGCATTAGTCCAGCAATTTGCACACACAGAATCCTCATGGAGGACAGCTACAAGCCAATAGTCCAACCCCAAAGGAGATTGAATCCAGCAATGCAAGAAGTGGTAAAAAATGAAGTTATTAAGCTTCTCGCAGCAGGTATTATTTACCCCATTTCTGACAGCCCTTGGGTAAGTCCTGTTCAGGTGGTACCAAAGAAAGGAGGTATGACGGTAATAAAAAATGAAAATAATGAACTCATACCTACCAGAACAGTTTCAGGATGGAGAGTCTGTATTGATTACAGACGTCTCAATGATGCCACCAGAAAAGACCATTTTCCTTTACCATTTATTGATCAAATGTTAGAAAGAGTAGCAGGATATGGTTTTTATTGTTTTCTTGATGGATATTCAGGGTATAACCAGATACCAATTGCACCAGAAGATCAGGATAAGACAACTTTCACATGTCCCCATGGAACCTATGCATATAGGAGAATGCCATTTGGTTTATGCAATGCACCTGCTACATTTCAGCGATGCATGTCTGCAATTTTCTCTGACATGACTGAAAAATTTTTGGAAATTTTTATGGATGATTTCACCCTTTTTGGTAAAACATTTGAATATTGTCTCCACCATTTGACCTTAGTTCTTAAGAGATGTGAAGAGACAAACTTGATTCTTAATTGGAAGAAATGTCATTTTATGGTTACTGAGGGAATTGTTTTAGGACATAAAATCACTGCTAAAGGGATAGAAGTTGATAAGGCTAAAATTGATCTTATAGCAGGATTACCCCCTCCTACAACTATTAAAGGCATTAGAAGTTTTTTAGGCCATGCAGGTTTTTACAGACGGTTTATAAAAGATTTTTCAAAAATTTCAAAACCTCTGACTAACCTTTTGATGAAAGATGTCAAGTTTGATTTTTCAAGTGATTGTGTAGAAGCTTTTGAAACTCTTAAGGAGAAATTATCATCTGCCCCTGTAGTTGTATCCCCTGATTGGAGCGAACTTTTTGAGGTCATGTGTGATGCTAGTGATACAGCTGTTGGAGCTGTTTTAGGCCAGAGAAAAGATAGGATTTTTCGTCCCATATACTATGCCAGTAGGACTTTAAATGAAGCTCAGATGAATTATGCCACAACAGAAAAAGAACTATTGGCAGTAGTATTTGCTTTTGATAAGTTTCGTTCTTATTTGATAGGAACCAAGGTCACTGTTTTCACTGATCATGCAGCTTTAAAATACCTCTTAACAAAAAAAGATGCCCGACCTAGATTGTTAAGATGGATTTTACTTCTGCAAGAGTTTGACCTTGAAATAAAAGACAAAAAGGGAACCGAAAATCAAGTAGCTGACCATTTGTCTAGATTAGAGAACCCTCCTTCTGAGTCTTGTGAAATAAAAGAAGAATTCCCTGATGAACATATCTTTTCTGTCAGCTCAGTTGTGACTCAACCACCCTGGTTTGCAGACATTGCAAATTACTTGGTTGGAAAGTGGACACCCCAAGATCTCTCTTACCAACAAAGAAAAAAACTCATATCTGATGCTAAGCATAATCTGTGGAATGATCCTTATTTATTTAAGTATTGTGCAGATAATATTATTAGAAGGTGTGTGCCTGAAGAAGAAATGAGCAAGATTTTGCATCATTGCCATGATGGAGCAATTGGAGGACATTATGCTGCAAATCGGACAGCCTTTAAAGTTTTGGAGGCTTGATTCTTTTGGCCAACACTTTTTAAGGACGCTCGTGCATATGTTGCACAATGTGACAGGTGTCAGAGAACAGGTAACATCACTAAAAGAGATGAAATGCCACTGCAATCAATTCAGGTATGTGAGATATTTGATGTCTGGGCTATAGATTTTATGGGTCCATTTCCTTCATCTCATTCATTTGAATATATCCTTGTGGCTGTTGATTATGTTTCACGATGGGTTGAAGCCATTCCCACAAGAAAGAATGATGCTCGAACTGTGTGCAATTTTCTTAGAAAAAATATTTTTACCAAATTTGGCACACCACGAGTTATCATTAGTGACCAAGGCACTCATTTTATGAATAGACAATTTGCTGCATTGCTATCAAAATATGGTGTAACTCACAAAACAGGAACACCATATCATGCTCAAACTCAAGGGCAAGTTGAGGTGTCTAACCGCGAATTAAAAAGGATACTTGAAAAAATGGTTGGAATCTCAAGAAAAGACTGGGCTCTAAAATTAGATGATGCATTATGGGCATACCGAACGGCATTTAAAACGCCAATTGGAACATCCCCATATAGATTAGTCTTTGGAAAAGCTTGCCATTTGCCAGTCGAATTAGAACACAAAGCTTTTTGGGCATTAAAAGCACTGAATTTTGATTTAACATCTGCTGGTAAAAATAGATTTTTTCAGGTTAATGAATTGGAAGAGTTGAGGCTGGAAGCTTATGAAAATGCCAAGATTTATAAAGAAAAAACAAAAAAATGGCATGACAACTTGATCCGACAAAAAAGCTTCAAAATTGGAGATCAGGTACTTCTGTACAATAGCCGACTCAGGCTATTTCCTGGAAAATTGAAATCCAGATGGACAGGTCCTTACATTGTTACAGATGTCACTCCATATGGAGCAATTGAAATTCAACAGATTAATGGAGGAGACAAGTTTAAAGTCAATGGCCACAGGCTAAAATTGTATTTTGGAGGACATTTTGAGCAGCAACCATCAGTAACCATGATAGACTGATGAGTTTCACAGTTACTATGTCGAGCTGGCGACGTTAAACTCAGAACTAAGGTTTATTACCCGTAGCCATTGAGGGTGAAGCAATGGAGCCTTATAAGTCCAACATAGATCTGACTAATTAAATGCTTAACCAATTGATCTGGTCAATATCCAGATTATTGTACAACCGGAACATCTCATGAAGGCCTCTACAAAAACAGTGTCACCTAGACAGGAGTAACTCCATGGTGATCGGTATGCCTAAGTTACTGGTTGGTTAACCATTCAATTGTGAAAATCTAATTTTGGCACAGGTAATTTTCTAGTTTATATTTAAACTAGGACCTTATGACTGTTAAGGTGTTAAAATAATCAGTCTATTACAAATAGAATATGTGTGGTCACAGTTTCTTTCAAGCTTTCTTCTGTGATCGTAATTTTGAAAGCCAAAAATATTTTTTTTTTAAAAATAAATTATTAAGTAGTATTTTCTATTTTAATTTTCCTAGTTTAAAAAGAAAAAAAAATTTTTTTACTCCCTTTCCACTCGTGTTGAAACGTGTTTTCATTCTGGAGAATGAAATGTTCAAGTGTGGGGGAGGATTATTCTAATTTATATATTT
Organism: Petunia axillaris subsp. axillaris; assembly: GCA_029990575.1. Classification (NCBI taxonomy): domain Eukaryota; kingdom Viridiplantae; phylum Streptophyta; class Magnoliopsida; order Solanales; family Solanaceae; genus Petunia; species Petunia axillaris. The sequence continues at coordinate 164,799,484 of JARKNS010000003.1, forward strand.
TACATATAATATCTTCTTCTGAACTGTGATTTTTGTAGGTATTTAATTAACAACATAAATTCTTTACATTATGCTCAATATTATTTCTTTTTATTTTTCACCATATGTTTTTCATGAACGATTTTGATTTTGTGAAAACAGTAGCAAGCATCTTCGACTCAGGAAATTATTGGGATTGAGAAAAGTTATGATCACAAAAGCAGGAAGAATCAATAAACTTGGCTAGAACTTGCTCTAAATGTTTTTCGAGGCGAAATAATGGATGACACTGATTTTTGAAAAATGAACTTAGGCCTTCTTTGATTCCCAATTCTAGCCTCTTTATTTTTCATCCAAATATACATATTTTACCTCTTAGAACCTTTTTAGCCTTGATCCTAATTTTTTTTTAACACCGTATTTCTCTCAAAAAAAAAAAAAAGAGAAAAAAAATATATATATTAGTCGTATATATGTATATATCTCTATATATATGCATAAAAATACACTTCTTCCAGCAGTTAATGAGCACAGATTGATATCAATAAGAGGAAGAAGTACCAAAAAAAAAAATAGAAAAAAAAAAGAAGAAAATATATGATTGTTAATGATATTGCAAAGGCAAAGAATGTAATAAGGAGAAGTGCTTAAAAGAAAAAGGATGAAAATACTTAGAACCAAGAAATGTTTGCTCAAAGTTGGAAGGAGAAAAGTCACTATAAATATATCCTTACCCTACCAGCCTATAGCCTGACATTACAAGCCAAGAAAAGTGCTAAAAGATTTTAAAAATTAGTGTTGTATCTATATTAGTGGAGATAAACATGAAGAGCAAGCATATGGACTCGGCTATGATACTTACTGAATAAGTGATCATAAATTTATCAATTCTGAAAGATTCACGGGGCAAAGAATGCAAGCTTTTGTTGATCAAGTCAGAATTCAGACATAAGGTAAAAGATTTGGTGAATTTAGAAAGGATAATTGCATTGAACATAATGAGAGATATTTATTTTGAATAAATTGCATGTCCTACAAAAGTCGCAATTTTTGAAGAAAATCATTTTAAAAAAAATAAATAAATCTTTTTACTCGAGGACGAGCAAAAGTTAAAGTATGGGGGAATTTGATGAATATAATTTATTCGTGTATTTTCTTATATAAAAATATATATTTTAAATAAAAGCATGAATAAATATATTCAATTCTCCTATATTTTCTAACAATTCTTGCAGAAAAAGAATATTTGGAAAGAGAAATATATCATGAATGAAGTAAATAACAAAGGAAGAAGAGTTTTACGTGTGCAAGAAGAAGTCCATGACATGTCTTCCTCACTATGCAAGAAAGTTGTTACATATCTTGGCTACAATATTTGCTCCTTATTATACATTTTGGTAATATAGAATTACACATTTAATAAAAGAATGTGGAATTAAAGCAAATAAAGGAGCAATGGAAGACTATCATTATGCAAGGACTTTCTAAACATATTCATCACATGGCCTTTTTCAAGACTTCACGTATCCATGTCACTTTGAAGGAAACTTGTTACACATCTTCATCCTTGACATAACAACAATTGGTGAAGAAATTCCCCATCTATAAATAGAGGACAATTCTCCCGTAGTTGGACACCAAGTCATAGAATAGCTATTCTACTTTCTTAAAAGCTTTGGTCTTTACTTTCTTTCTCTTTCTTGTAAGTTTCATATTTTCTAGAAGTATTGGCAATATTGTCAATAATATAAGTCTTTTCTTTTGTTCAAATACTCCATAATGGAGTAATTTCTTTTTGTTGGGATAATTGATAAAGCTTGATATATTTATAATATTTATCTCAGTTTTAATATATTCTTGGCCTGAAATTTTCTATTTCACATTTTACACTGTGCGGGAATGTTGGTTTTATTATTCTTTACATCACTTTTACATATTTTATCTCACGGTTATTATCATATTAATTTTGTAATTCTCACGGAGCAAAATTAATATGTGATAACTGATGAATAAAATAAGTAGAGTGAAAGTAAATTTTAGTAATCTACCATTTCAAGTCCGTAGTCTTGCTTCCCTCAGTTTTAATTCTCACGGAGGAATTGTTATAGGCAAGGTTATTGATTTTTAGTAAAAATATTCTCACGAAGTTTTCACTACTTTTTAGCACAATTCAGGCAAGAAAATATTTCGGTTTAACTGTCACTTGTTATAACTCAATTAATTTGCATAACCTCATGGAGTGTTATTAATTGATTATTTTCTTGTGAGCAAAATATAATTGAATTAGAAATAAGCAATTATTCTTTAGAGAAATATATGTTAAAATTAAGATTTTTATTATTAATATTATCAAGTGAATTCAATGATTCCCAACTCTTTTTAAATTGAAAATCTTCCACAAGTTATTTTGTTTTAGTTAAAGTTATTTAAAAAGTTCAAAAACTCACTTTTCATCAATTTGATTCTCTCAAATAGTAGTTGGAATATTCAAAGTCTGTAGCATAGATATCCCAATCTCTGTGGGACGATATCTTAAACTATACTATAATTTGACAAAGCACGAGCAGGAAAATCCTATACACTTTGGCCTCGTCAATATACTAGGTTTCCTTGGTACCATACAAGTTTCTCAGAAGAAATACTAAGTTTAGAACTAAGAAAAGCTTCAAAAGCTAAAAGATACATGCCTTGCCAAAAGAAAGGCTTAGTCTTACATACCTTTGATGTTTCTTCCTTCTAAACTTTGTTTCCCTTGAATTCCACACCTTCTAAAGCTTAAACAAGCTATAACATAGAATTTAGGTACTTTACTTAGCCATGAAGTAATTCTAAAACTCAAACTACAGTCGAAATTGAAGGTAGCATAACGTTACCTTAATCGTGTAGAGCGTTTTGACGCAATCTGTCTTCAATTTCGAGTTACGATTGATGTTGTTTCTTCAAAACCATCAAAGTGGTTTATACCTTCATGGGAGCACTGTTTCTATCTTGAGATCTCTGGAAATGACGAGATGGAGATGACTTTTCCCTTTTATACTTGAAACATTTCAGTTTTAGTCCTCTTTTGCGCTTATGTCCCTTTTTCTGGCCTGATTTCTGATGCTCATATCTTTTTATCCATTCACTGTATGAATAAACCGTCAAAAGTGTTGGAAACTACACTCCAAGACCTTCAATTTGGTATATCATATGACCCTAAAAGACCTCATATAACACACGGAATTAATTACTGAATAAGCTTCATTACAAGACAATTCCTTAGTCGATTTTTCCGCAACTTAAATCCGATTTTTCCCAAACTTTATATTCAACATTTAAACATCATATATGGTCATATTATGACTTTAAACTCACTTAAATCATTCTTAACATGTCAATAGAATGATATACGTCACTTTAGACATACGGGGTGTAACAATCTCCCCCCGTTAGGAACATTCGTCCTCGAATGTTAAATGAAGTATGTGGAAGCATTAAGCAATGATCTGTTATATACCTGAAGTAGTGAAGAGATGTGGATATTTAGATCTCATATCATTTTCAGCTTCCCAAGTAATTTCTTCTGCATTATTGCTTTGCCATAGCACCTTAAATGAAGGAATATCTTTCGTCCTTAGTCGACAAATCTGCCTATCTAAAATTGCAACTGGCACCTCTTCATAAGTCAACTGCTTTGTGATCTATACATCCTCTACTGGTACAACTCTGGAAGGACCTCTGACATATTTTCTGAACATGGAAACTGGAAGGTCTAATTCGTATGCTACACGCCCAACTCGCCTAATAACCTGATATGAAATAATGAATGTAGGGCTAAGCTTTCCCTTCTTTCTAAATCTCATAACGCCTTTCACAGGTGATACTTTCAGGAATACCCAATCGCCAATCTGAAATTCTAAATCTCGATGTCGATTATCTGTGTAGGACTTCTGTCTGCTCTGCACTGCTAATAATCTTTCCCTGATCAACTTGACTTTATCAACTGCTTGCTGGATTAAATCTGGACCTATCAATTGAGACTTGCCAACCTCGAACCATCCTATAGGAGACCTGCATTTACGCCCGTAAAAAGCTTCATATAGCGCCTTCTGAATGCTAGAATGATAGATATTATTATATGCAAACTCTATCAACGGTAGATGATCACTCCAGCTGCCTCCAAAATCTATTACATAGGCTCTAAGCGTATCTTCTACCGTCTGAATGGTCTGTTCAGCATGTCCATCTGTCTGGGGATGGAATGTTGTACTCAGATTCACCTGTCCCCCTAAACCTGTCTGGAACGATCGCTAAAAATTAGCTATAAACTGGTGCGCCCCTGTCTGAAATGATAGATAGTGCAATACCATGTAGGCGCACTATCTCTCTAATATAAAGTCTAGCATAATCCTCCGCTGTATATGTAGTTCTAACAGGCAAGAAATGAGCTGATTTAGTAAGCCTGTCAATTATAACCCAAATAGAGTCATACCTGTTCCGCGTACGGGGCAAGCCTGTAATGAAGTCCATATTCACTGCTTCCCATTTCCATGATGGAATCTCGATTTCCTGTAACAAGCCACTAGGTTTTTGATGCTCGACCTTAACCTGTTGGCAGTTAGGACACTGAGCCACAAATTCTGCTATGTCACGCTTCATTCCGTCCCACCAGTAAATCTGCTTAAGGTCATGATACATCTTAGTCGAACCTGGATGAACAGTGTACTTGGAATAGTATGCCTCAGTTATAATCTGTCCACGTAAATCTGCAACATCAGAAACACAAAGTCTATCTTTATACATGAGAACCCCATTACTAGTAACCCTATATAGTGACCCGGAATCCGGTTAGGCCGTGCGGGCACCCGACATCCTCCCCTAGACTCGTCGGGCGAACCCTTACCAATTAAATTAGGAAAATAAATATAATAATTCATAAATAAGGACAAGACTTAAAAAAACACACAGACATATTGACACTTCTATGCTGTATGAAAGAAAATTACAGCTGGCTACTCAACATACTAGGTTTAGGGCTATCCAGACTAGACATCTAAGAGTACAAAAGAAGATAGATACCTCTTGGAGGGAGCAAAATGCAACTAAAATAATAAAAAATAAACTGGTGGCTATCCGAAATAAAAGCTGGCTCACCCTGACAGCTGAAGTCGTCTTCGCTCCTGAACAACATGGCGAACTCAATCCTGGAGCGAACCTGCCGAAACGAAATAGATAGACAAGAAACAAACAACAAACAAGGGTGAGTCAAAAGGACTCAATAACTGGGGCAGGCTAGCCACCTCAAAGAATAGGATAGCTAGCCAAGGAGAAAAGAAATAGATAGACCAAATTCCTCTTATTTAAATTATAAAAAGGCAGAGCCAGATACTTATCGAAAACACGTAAGAAACTATAAACTCAACCAAGGATGTGAGCCAGAAACATATCAACAAATAAGCAATGCACATATAAGCAGAACAGTAGTCATGTAACGCAAGTCTACACAATGGTATGAATTGAGATGAAATGAAATGTGATGCAAAGGGTCACATGTGCCAAATGAATGGAGCGGAATCCTCCTGCTCCGAGGGCGGAATCCTCCTACCCTCAATATGATGCAATGGAGCGGAATCCTCCTGCTCCGAGGGCGGAATCCTCCTACCCTCAATATGATGCAATGGAGCGGAATCCTCCTGCTCCGAGGGTCTCAATATGATGCAATGGAGCGGAATCCTCCTGCTCCGAGGGAGGAATCCTCCTACCCTCAATATGATGAAATGCATAACCAGAAGATGTAATACATACGAATACGGTATGATCCAATAATAATCCTTCACCGGCGCGGGACTCTCATCGACTGCTGGGAAGTATCTATCAACTCACAGCCAGAGTACAATGCTTAGATCCTCAATGCAATACCAACAACAGGACATAACATATAATATACAATGTAAATTCAAAGCTAAGACATAATGAGTACGCCTATCGGTAGATACACACGTAAGGAACACGTAGTATAAAATCCACGAGGCCAGATGGCTCCAAAGAAATGGATATAAACACTTACCTCTCTCAAAAGTTAGCATTGCGACCAACAACTGCTTTATTCTTTGAATTCATTGCCAAACGATCCCACTGTCTTCAATAAGCAGAAAAATATATCACATTAGGCTAAAGGCTTCATTCCTCACATCTTAGGGCAATCCAGGTAGGAACCTGATACCCTATTCGCATACGCAATACGCAGGCCAGGCCTATGTACAGGGTTTAAGGTCACATAACCAAACCCCAAATAAATTACATTTATATGTTGCCCATAACTCACTGATTACAAATATATAATCAATTCCACTACCGGGGTCCATTTGACCCTTTAAACTATTAATTGAACTTATTAAAACGATGTATAATATTTCAAATTTTACCGTTAAAAAATATTTAAACACACGTAATAAACTCAAATAATAAATTAACATCATTACCTGGATGCTTCGGGGTAAAAATTCTACTATTTTCCCGACTCTTTTCTCATTTTCTGGTATTTTTTTCTCTACTGCGTCATTCTCCTTTCTCTGTTCCTATTTCGTTTTTCGTTTCTGTTTTTTGAATGTATCTCCAAGGGAGTAGCCGACATACAGTCATTTCTTTATTTTGTTTTTTAGTCGTTTTTCTTTTTCTTTTCTTTTCTTTTTTATCTTTTTGCGACAAAAATTAAAAAAGTACCCTACGATATTCGAAATAATTCCAACTTTTGCGTACAAGTTATACAAAATATATGTAACATACTCGCGAAGGCGGATCTCAAATTGGACTCCCGAAACTCAAGATGCGAATTTAAATAGAAAAAGTCAAATTATTTAACTTTCGGCATTTTAGCGGAAACTAGCCGAACAACATCGAAATTCACTTTCAAAAGTTCACAAAAGTCATAAATAATCATACAAACCTAACGGAGCTTTCGGATTTCGAATCGGAGCTCATTCGCCAAAACCGAGCTCGAAAATCTCTTTTTAATATTTATCGACAATAAAAACTGACACCTTTTTCTGATGCCTACTAAACGAGTTCTGATTTAGCTCAAATTTTACGGACAGGTCCTAATGGACCTTATGAATAATTTAAAATTATCAGCCCGTCAATCGGAGTCCTAACTTCCGAAACGACTGACCGAGGTTGTTTCAAAGATGTAGGATTGAAGTCAGAATTTGGAAAGCCATCATCACAAGAAACATTTGCTGCAGTCCCTTTTCCTTTGGAAAACTTATCATTAGAATTACTGCTATTAGAATTGTTTCTTTGAAGTCTCCTACACTGATCAATTAAGTGCCCATTCTTTTTACAATATCTGCAGAAAAGATTGTTTCTGTTTGAACTTGAATCAGATTGTCTCCTCTGACCATAATTCCTTTGATAAGAATTCTGGTCAAAAGTGATTTCTGATTGTACTGTCTTTGGGAGGAGTTATTATACGGTGGATTCACTTTGTTCTGATTGAGATGAGCATTGAAAGAAGCTGAATCAGAACGGAATTGTGTGTTGGAATGAAGCTGCCTCTGACTTTCATCTTGAAGAAGTACACTGTATGCACAATCCAGAGATGGTAGAGGCTGCATCATCAAGATGTTACTCCTCACACTAATGTATGTATCATTTAGCCCCATTAAAAATTGATAAAGCTTATTTTCTTCTTCCTCTTTTTGGATATCATTCTTAGCAGCGCAGGTGCAAGCCCGACTTTTATTAGTGCGCAACATTTCTAGTTCATCCCAGAGTCTCTTCAATTTGTTGAAGTAAGAGGCTATATCAAGAGAACCTTGAGTTGTTGAAGCCAATTCTCTTTTTATTTCAAATATTTTGGTCCCATTCACAGCTCCATATCTGTTATTGAGCTGTTCCCAAATGCTTTGAGCAGTGTCAGAGTACTGAACACTCTCAGCAATCTCAGGTGACAGAGAACTAGTCAGCCAAGATATGACCAAATTGTTGCATCTTTGCCATATCTTGGTAGTGGGCGAATTGTCATCTGGCTTGGGACAAGAGCCATCAATGAAGGCTATCTTATTTCGAGCAGATAATGAGACTGTCACACTCCTCTTCCATCCCCCAAAACCAGTTCCTGAGAAAGGAATCGGAACAAGAGAAATTCCAGGGATATCTGAGGAGTGGATGTAAAGAGGGCTAGAGGAATCTATGGAAGATGATGTCTGCAAGGACTGATTATTGCTACTACTCGCCATCACAAATTGAAGTAATTTTCAGGAAATCAAAATATGCTCAGTACAAGACCCAATTTTCAGATACACTCATGTAACACAGATCACTGCAGTAAACACACAATCCCTAATTTTTCAGATAAGGTTTGAGTAAAGAACGAGTTTACCAGACTTCTGAAGCAGTAGCTTTAGTAGTTGAGTGACAGAAAACCTCAAGGCTCGATCACAACATCACAAGATAAACCCTAGCTTTCAACACGTCTTCGAAAAGCTTGGATTTACAGCGGAAATGAGCGATATGAATGAGTCCAGATCAGAAAATGAGAAACTTGCCGGAAAAATCAAAATCCGGTGAGAATACCAAACGTCGGGTAACTAGAGATCGGTGAAAATGCTTGGGGTAACACCGCTCGACTTTTCTTGCTTTGAAAACGATAAACTTGCTGGAAACTTCAAAAAATCCGGCGATAAAACCAAAAATCAGTGACTGAAAAACAGTGAAAACACTTGAGGGTAACACCGCTCGACTTGTCTTGCTCAGATGATGAAGAATCGTTGCTCTGATACCATGTTAACATGGAAGATTTGAGCGAGATCTGTAAAGATTTGGTTAGGGTTTTGAGTTTCACAAAGAGAGAATACTTGAGGAAGAGAGAGAATGTTTTGTAAAAATGAATCGCCGACTCTTCTAGAGTCTGTTTCCACTATTTATATTATGGGTCGGGTTCAATACAATCAAGTAAGAAAAACTAACTATTACATTGGACCTACCTGCTATACAAAATAAATACACACATTGGGCCTAGACTAACTATTTCTTTCGTGGACCTGATGCTAAGTAATTTGCTACTCCAACAATCTTATGACCAAATTCAAGACTGTTTATATTTCCTTCTCTATAAATTTCATTATTTAAAAGCATGGCTAAATATATCGGATAGGTAAAAGGCAATGTTAATTAGTAAATCTATGTAAATGCCTATTTCTTTAATAAAATGTTAGCGGAGTTGTATTATTTGTTGTCTCAGTGGAAATGAAAGAGCCCTTCCTAACACATTATGAACTTTAGGAATATTTTTAATTCAAGTTGTGGCTAAGTAAACGGATCTTGCTTCTTACAAGATTAATGGTTTCGTGAGATCCACTGTCAAGATATGCTTGGCATCTCTATAGTGCCCTGAAGATGAGACAAACGCTCTTATGCTTCATTGAATGACTGAAAGAACTGAGGAATAAATAAAGCCACCACAGCCAACTATTCAAGCCTATAAAATTTCCTAGTAATAGTGATAGCAAAGCCATACGTGAACTGCATAAGAAATATATGCCTGAGAACTATTCGAGTGTGCAATGTGGTTTCAAATTTAAATGACAAAGTTTTCAATTAATCGAAATAAGACGTGAATGGCGCATCTTGCCCTCGTACCCAGAAGCATTTCTGAATGATCATGTGGAGCTACTAATGTGTTCATTTTTCATAATATATTTGCCATTGTTAATGTACGTTACTTGAACCGTTACTAACACAAGATGGCTTAATAAGGCCAGCCGGAAGGCCAAGAACACTACCTGCTCTAACTCGGGTTAATTTTACCGGTGGTCACTGAACTATTGTTTCATTATCACAAAGTCACTTTTGTTTCATTTGTTACCCAAAAGTCACTCAACTTTCCTCCGGTCTACAACAAATTCACTCAAGCCGGATTTTATTTAAAACTTGACGGAAAAATAATGTGGCATCATTAATTAAAAATAATTTTCTTAATTAATTTTTTATCTATTAATCTAATTCATTAACCCATTATTTTTATTCTATCCAACCCAAACACATTTCACTATGTCATCATCGGGCATAAATATTTCATACCGATGCCATTTCTCTTTGCTTCTATTTCGTATTGAATTAATTAGTTAATCAAATAGAGTAATGTTAGGCAAATTAGTTATGCAAAAAGGGAAAATGAGGAACGGGGAATGAATAAAAATGAACGAGCTTAGATCGGATTGGTTTGATTTTTCATTTATGAAATCAAACTAGTTATGTCGATTTTTTTAAATTTTAAAACCAAAATAACAGCTCGTTTGGACTGTTGTTATGTATATGGTTTCATATATTGTATTGTACTTTATGTTTTGTTGAGTTCAACGTTTTGATAGATCATATTGTTTGCAGTCGTTTCATGATATAACATACTAGTAAATGAATTATGAATTTACCATATTTCCAAGAAAATAATAAGATACGAGATAGAGTTACTATAAAAAAGATAAGATAAATGGTAATATATGAGAATATTAAGGGGAAGAAAAAAAAAAGACACAGTAACGACGCGATCACACCTAATCGGTCGTTATATAAAATGGGCTCTTCATCGTTATGTAACGACGGACTAACGATACGATACAATAAAATTTTAAAGTAACAATTAATACAAATATTATTTTATAGTAACAGTACGATACGGTACAACTGATAACAACCATCCAAACAAGCTGATACCAAACAAAGTCGAATTTTTATTTTTGGTTTTTCTCAGCTTTTTTTTCTTTCGATTTTTCTGGGTCATTCAAATTTTGGTTGGTACCCCAGCGATTATATGGTAGATAATATTTATCAAATTTCTAAATTTTCACTCATAAAATAGTTATTTGTATATCTTCATGTAATATATGACATTCTAATTTATAGGTTTGTCCTTGCTCTTGCTTACTACATTAAAAAATAATTGACATACAAATACAAAGCCTTAAAAAAATGACGAACCTGACGATAATACAATAACAATAATAACTCAGTAGGTCTCAGTTGGAAATTAACTGAAGATTACTTTTTTGAAATGTCATGTTAAACTAGATTGTCATGTTAATCTTCAGTTAGTTGAAAATGTGACTCGCTAGCATAATGTGGCAAAAAAGAAGTAATGAAATGGGTTTGGGTTGGGTAGAAAAAGAATAATAGGTTAAGGAATTAGATTAATAGATGAAAAATTAATTAAGAAAATTATTTTTAATTAATGATGCCACATCATTTTTCCGGCAAGTTTTAAACAAAATCCGGCTTGAGTGACTTTGTTGTAGATCGGAGCAAAGTTGAGTGACTTTTGGGTAACAAATGAAACAAAAGTGATTTTGTGGTAATGAAACAATAGTTCAGTGACCACCGGTGAAATTAACCCGGTCTTGCCAGGTTGTGAAAAATGAGCAGATGAGAGAGGTATTTCAATTTGGGGTGCTAGAATTTAATATGTGCAGAAAAAGAAAAGACTACCCAGATGCAATTGACTATGAAAGCATAGAACCCTGTGCACGCTCTATCATTTTTTTCAGTGATATTAAATCAATTAGGTAGATGCATGATCACGCCCAACTACGGCCTATAAAAGAAACTAAGCGGTCGCAGCAAATATAGCTCGGTATTTGAAGCCCCGAGGTCGAATCCCACAGAGAACACTCAAAATCTAGTTGCTAATCAAACTAATTTATTAACCAATTAACTTCGAAGTTTTGTATTTGTAAGATGGTTTCAATGTAACAAAAGTAGATAGCGAATTATTAAGAAATAAATTAATCAAGGATTTAAAAGCCTAGGATTAACAAATTCTATCCAACTCTACCTATGTGTTAGAATAATGTTTTAACAAATTCAACTTGGTTCTTCCTATTGAACACTTGCTCCACATTCATAACTATTTACTCCCATGTAATAGTTGTAACTTTCACTAACCATTTCCAACTAATTAATGAAGATACATAGGACTACAAGTATAGTATACAATCAGAGTCAATGGTCACAAATCACCTTATTGGCAACCTAAGTAAAACATTGGTTTTAGGTTGAAATATTGCTAAGTGTTTAACCAAAACCTATGAATCTATTCCTAGACATACAAGAATAATGAGAACAATCAATTGGGGGCACTTCCAATTAATAGCAATCATAACATAAACACTTAGATAGGAAGAATTCAGAAGTTTCGTTTATTAAAATAAATATTCATAGCACATAAGTATTGGAGTGGTTCAATCAACCATAGAATGGGTAAATTAGCCACTCATATTCATGATAATCATGTCAATATAATTCATGAATAATTAAATTAAAAAAAGTAAGGAAGAATTTAGGAAAAAAACTCTGTTCTTGAAGTCTCCAAAGCTCTAACCTCCTTTTTGCTTCTTTAGCCCTACTTAAAGCTCTATTGTCTTATATAAATGGGAAAACAAGTAGTTGGTCATTAGTCTCCAAGATTATCCACAACGAGAAATCAAAAGCAAATGAATTTGAAAAGGCAGAAGCAATGCTGCGATCACTAAATAAGACTTGCAAAGGCGAAGAAGTTCATAATCAGTTGGGAGAGAGAGTCAAGCATTCAGGATCTTGAAGAAGGGCTTGAATGCTTTTATAGGCGCTCAATAAAATCACGAGTTTCCCTCCTCAACATCTTCAACAACTAGTGATCAAATTCCAAATGCCAACTGAAGGGCTTACAAATTTTGTAAATTGTAGAGAAAGAGTTGTTTACACTTGCATATGAAATATACGAATTGACACAGAACATTTTCTGCTATATATTGGCTCCTTGCAAATTTTATCTGCTTCTATAGCTTTAGGCTTTCTGTCTTCAAACAGAAATATTTGCTGGCCAACTTGTAGTTGAAGCCAATTCTGCGACATTAGAATCATCAGTAGAAAATACAACTAAATACAACAATATATATAATTCGGAGATATCTCTTGGTTCTTAACTTCAATTCTTATGACCAAATTCAAGACTGTTTAGTTTTCTATAATTCGGAATGAATTGGTGTAGTTGCCTGTAATCAGACGAATCTTTCTGTAAAATTGCACACACCAAACAAAACTTTAAGTGAAACTCTTGCCTCTTATTGATGAGTTAGTCCCCTATTTATACAAGTAAAGTAGAAAACCCTAACTTGGGCACCAATCACCCCTAATGGGCTTAGCCCAACTAAATGTACAATTTACCTAATGGGCAAAAAATATAAATAACCTTTGATATATAAGATATTACTATCTACTAGCCAAAACATTACGTAGCCATATCTTTTTTATCTTCAATGAGATTAATAATATTATTAAAAGGATAAATATCAGATAAATATATATGCTAAAATCAAGGAAAGAGGATTGTGGTGAATATATATGCTAAAATCAAGGAAAGAGGATTGTGGGTGCACTAAATGCATACTACATAACTTAACTTATACATACTACATAATTTATAATTTATAAATAATAGGAGTATAATAATTTGTCAACATCCGTCAAATATTGACAACATATATACTAACATATTTAATAAATAAATATTGAATATAATATAGATAATACATATTACATAATTTAAAAATACTAGGAGTATACGTGTAATAGAAAATAATAATTTGTCAATATTTTATGGATATATGACAAATATTAACAACATACATACTCACATATTAAATGAATAAATATTAAATATAATATAGATATAAACTAGGTGAAAGAAAACTTCATTTTTTAAATATAAAATTTTAATATAAATTATATATCAGATGAATACTTGGAATAATATTATCTGGAAAAAAAAACTTGAATAATGGTGGTATATACTATATGGTAAATTAGTAATAAATAAATTCATAATAAGATGTTAAATGAGTGATTATTTAATCCACATAGAAATTATGAAAATAGATATTTTCCTATATTTAGGTCGAAAACTTAAATCTTCATCCTAAACTATTTAGTTACTGCCTACTACTATAGCCTAAAACTAAGGCTTAAGTAAAGGACCTTTATATGAAGATTAACTTAAAAAGAAAAAAGAAACATAAATAGAGCAATTGGCTAGGAAAAGAAAGGAAAGTAAAAGTAGGTTTAGAAAAACTATATAACTCTTATGAATATTTAGGTAGGGTAAAAATCCCTTACCTAATTATATACACATTATACAAATAACCTGTCCAACCTATACACTTGCACTAATAGCCCCTAATATATTCTAATACCCCTCTCAAGTTGGAGCATGAGGATTTTTTATGCTCGTCCCAGTGCCTTCGTGAAAATATCGGCCAGTTGTACGGTCGCAGGCACATAGCTGGGATGGATGGTCCCTCCGATGATCTTATTCCTAACAAAGTGACAATCGACTTCGATGTGTTTAGTGCGCTCGTGAAAAACAGGATTTCGAGCGATGTGTGAAGTTGCTTGGCTGTCACACTTCAAATGCATCGGAGAGTTGTGTTCAATCCCTAGGTTCCATAATATCCCTTTCAACTACTTTAATTCACACACAGTCATTGCCATCGACCGATACTCTGCCTCCGCTGAAGACCTTGACACAATCTGTTGCTTCTTCATTCGCCACGATATCGGTGAGTCCCCTAAAGATACATACCGCCCAGTCAATGATCGACGCATCAATGGACAACCTGCCCAATCAGAGTCACACCATCCGTTAGATTAGATGCAGAACTCAGTACGATGCCTTGTCCCGGACAACCTTTCAAATATCGAACAACTCTAAGCGCCGCATCCATATGCTCAACACGGGGACTCTGCAGAAACTGTGACAACACATGCACACTATATGACAAATTCGGACGTGTAAAACACAAGTAAATCAATCTTCCAACCAGTCTCCGAAAGCATTCGGGATCTTTGATAAAACGACCAGTCGCAAGTGCCGAACGATGGTTCTGCTCTATTGGTGTACCAACTGGTTTTGCCCCCAACAAACCTTCTTCCAATATGATAAAGCATACTTCCTCTGACACAAGAAGATCCTTTTGGAGCCCTTGCCACTTCGACTCCCAAAAAATATTTCAAAGTACCTAAATCCTTCATATGAAAACATTTTGAGAGATACAACTTGAAAATCTGAATTGCTCTCGAATCATTACCAGATATAATCAAATCTACATAAACAAGCACATTCAAACACACATTCCCTTTCTTCATCGTAAATAATGAGTAATCTGAATACGATTGTCGGAAACCATATTTCTTAAGAGCAGCCGACAACTTTGCAAACCAACACCTGGGATCTTGTTTTAAACCATACAAGGATTTTCGGAGGCGACACACAATTCCTTTCCCGTTCATGCGATGCCCCGGAGGCAATTTCATATATACTTCTTCATGAAGATCACCATACAAAAATGCATTGTGCACATCCATCTGATGCAATTCCCAATTTTTAGCTGCAACTACTACTAGAAAAACTCGTATAGTCACCATCTTTGCAACCGGGACAAATTTCTCCGTGTAATCAACTCCTTCGATTTGATGGTTCCCAAAAATCATCAATCGTGCTTTGTACCTTCCAATAGTTCCATTTGAGTTATACTTGATCTTATATACCCATCCGCAGTCGAGGGCCTTCTTTCCCGGGGGCAAGCGAACGATCTCCCAAGTCTTGTTAACTTCCAATGCCTTCAACTTTTGTTCCATGGCCGTTCTCCACTTTTCATTTTTCACCGCCTCTGAATAGTAGGTAGGCTCATGTCCTTGCATTATAGCTGCAAGAAAACTCACATGCTTTGAAGAAAAATTATCACGATTGACATAATGTTCTAGAGGATAAGGCTTACCAGAGGGTTGTTGAGAAATGGATGAACAATCAGACTTTCGGTCGCAGGACGATACCCGGTGGCTCAACGTTTGGACCGTATTAGTAACAAAGTATCTCAACAAAACACTTTCTTTCTTAGTCCGTTTTCCACGGCCTAACTCTTCCACCAACACATCATTTTCAATGTGTCCGGGAGCAGCATTGGGAACAATTTCAGGGTGTAGATCTCCATGTTCCATTTCTTCAATTCCCGGAGTCGTTTGAGCGTCAGTCTCAACAACCCCCCTTCCTCGCACATTCTCTTCTTCTTATTCCAATGCTACGGTCACATGAACCGTTTCTTGGCTCCGTTTTTCTTTCTCATCCTCCGTAGATGCAAACAGAAATTCCTTTTCGTAAAACACCACATCTCTTGATATCAAAAACTTCTTTGCCTCCAAATCATATACTTTCCACGCTTTCTTCCCATTTGGATATCCCAAGAATACACATCGATGACTTCTACTCTCAAATTTTTCACCTGTTCGTCCTTGATTACGAACATACCATAAGCAACCGAACACTCTCAAATGGTCATAATTCGGTGTCACTCCCATCAAGACATCATACGGTGTCTTACCATTCAACAACTTAGTGGGCGTCCGGTTAATTAAGTAGCATACCTTCATCACACATTCTCCCTAAAAATCGATCGGCAAATTAGCTTGAAAACGTAGTGCCCGTTCTACATTCAAGATATGTTGATGTTTTCGTTCGACTCTGCCATTTTGCTGTTGTGTCCCTACACAAGAAGTTTGGAAGAATATTCCTTGTTCAAGGTGTAATCACCTAATTTTGGCACCAGATTTCTAAAATTTTTCAAAATAGCTGTGTTAGATTCTTAGGATTTTTTGCTGAATCATCCTAAATTTTTAGTCTTGTATTTCAACTAAATTGTCATGAAATGGGAAGGAAAATATGAAAAATGTGAAAATTACTTGTTATGTGTGTAATTGTGGTTCTATGTTTAATTGTGATGTTAGTGTAAATTATGTGATTTGTAGTTTGATTAATTTAGTGGTTTTTAAATAATGTAGTGCCTTCAAAAATGGCTATATATGCAAAATAATAGTCCAATGTTTCAAGCCCGTCAGCCCATTCTTGACCCGAGCCCAAATCCACAGTATATAAACTCAAAAACACTTCATTTTCTCTTCTCACACCCTTTAGTCTCAATGACTAGGGAAACCCTGGCCAAATTTTCCATCGCCGCCGGAAATCGTCCTCCACCACAGAGCCACCGCTGTTTCGCCACCGGACCACTGCCTCCGGTGGTCGAAAATTATAAAAAATACCTCAGCCGATGTCTTTTGGCCTCCTCGTTTCATTTCTCGACTTGGTTTCTTTAAAATCATAGCGGATTTTTGTAGATCGGGCTTCGAAACGCGGTCAAAACTTCAACTCCGGTGAGTCTCATCCTCTTCCCCTTACTCCTCTCTATTATCCCCGTCCCTCGTTTCCCAAAATTCAATTTTTCTTGTCCATCTCTTTTCTTTACTTTTTTTTCTTTCTTCTTCCTGTTTCTCTGTTTTGGGAGATGCTGTTGTGCTGTTCGTTTTAACGTCATAGGGGATGTGATTCGGCGAGGAGAAATTATTGATGGGGAGCCTGTTTTGATGTTGTTACTGTTCTGATTATTGGGGTGGCGTACGGTGGTGACGGGATGAGTTTTGTTCTAGGACTGATTCGTGACGATGGTGGATAAAATTTTGGAGAGGCTGTTATAGTGATGATGCAACAGTGGTGGTGACGCTGCGATATTCGAAGCGAGGCAGCGGCTGGACAACCTGTTCTGGGGTGATAGCGTGGCAGCAGTTTTGTCGATCGGTTAGGATTTGATAACCTTTTTTTCTCTGTTAATTTTCCTCTAGATACTTAGACAGTGAACTCATGTTAGTCAAGTTTATCGTGTTTTAGTCAACAAGTATGTTTTTGCATGTGTGAATCTGTTCACAACATCACCATGAATCTGTGTCGGTATTTGGCTATAGTTTGTGCATAAGTTTATGAAGTTCCAACTTCATCTTCTAAGTTTGTAGTATTTTACATGTACAATAAATCTATTATGTTAATATCGTAAAAGCTTGTCGTTGTCGAGTAGTGTGTAGATTTTTTTATTGCCAGGTAAGCATATGTATGTTTATATTGTGTGTGTTTGAAATATTGGTACTTCAATGTTTAGAGGAAACAAGTGTATATTTTTGTGCATTTTTCTTATTTAGTTTGGTTAACTAATGGTTGAGGAGTAGTTCACTGTCAAGTTCCAATTCACACATAGTTAGATGTTGTAAGTAAATATGTTCTTTGGGTTGCTTCTGGTGGGGAGTGTATAAGTTTACTGGTTTAGCTAGAATCAAAGTATGTTCTCTCTTGATTTGGCTTCAAGTGTTTTCTTTTAGGGGCGCAAACCAACTGTTGATTTGGTTTTGATCCGTTAATTATATTTGATTTGTTGTTAGTTCTAAGTTAGTTTGGTAGTTAGTTTAGTTGGTTTAGTTTGGTCCTACTCTTTTAGTTAGTATAATGAGTGTTTGATGTTCTTTTAAACGACATTTTCTTACTTTTTCAGCTTTTAGGGGCATCATAGGGTGGCTAAAACAGTGTCATAGGTGCTGTACTTTTTCTGAAAAAATAGGACTAAAAACACTCAAGTATAGGGGTGTGGGCTTGTACTTTGGTATGAGTCCACACCCCACCTTTTAGCCTCAATTTTCAGCCTTAAATAGAGGAATTTACTCCTCATTTAAGACATCAACTACCGAGCTGAAAATACCAACAACCAGCTGAAAAATACATTTGAATGAGAGCTAAAAACACTTGAAAAAAGGGTTAAGTTGGAGAGTAGGATTTAGAACCAAAAACCATTACATCAAGGGCCTTTTTGGGGTATAAATCTTGAAGCTTAAGGGTTAAATAGGAGTGTTAAGAGGCTGTTTTAAGGGCTGTTCGGGTGCTGTATTTGCTGTGTACGTATCTCTTTCTAAGCTTATGGATCGACTTTATGGTGCTCTTAGGTCTCGTTCAAAGGTAAACTCAAATTAACCTTGTACTTATATTGAGCTTTTGGCCATGAAAAGTGATTAAAAATAAGCATGTTTAAAGTTTGAAAATCTTGTTCTACATGATGTTAATTAGTCTCTTGATGAGCTAGTTTGTTGTGCTAAATGAAACTGTCAAAGTCTTGTGCATTGTTTGTCTTCCTTACAAGTTTATATTGTTGTTTCTAGACATATATGAACGTTTTAACATATGTATCTTGGCAGAAAAATCAACGTCAACTTAAAAGGAATAATATTTAAGTTTTTGCATGTTAAAATATGGATGCTTCGCCATATAGCGCTAAACTTGAAAGTCTTGGCAGAAAAGGGGACACTTAGGCAAACTTAGACTTAAAATGTAATCAATGCAAACTTTGTACAAAGTGACACATCGTGACTTCTAAATCAAATTTTTTCATTTAGTTGGTTGGTTTATTAAACAGGGATTTGCAACTATAAGTGAGAAAACGGTCCTCTGCCTTGGCAATTTGAAATAGTCCAAACCACGTTACAAGCTCGGGCAGCTTTGTTTGTTAAATGAATTGGATATAAAATTTATGCAAATCAGGATTACATGTGAAACTAATGGCTGAAACAGAATCATATACACAAAAGTTTATAAAATGTGTAGGCAATTTTAGGACACATTGGACATTTATTTAGAAAATTGAACTTAAAATAACACTTGAACTGATTTTTAAGCACGTGTCATTCTTTTGTGAAGGTGGCTTTGCTTATATATGCCAATCTTTTGTAAAAGTTGGCTATTTAACAAAGTTTAAATTTGTCTCTAAAAGTCGTTCAAAATAGCCAAATTTCTTGACAATCAACCACTTTGTTGGTATTAAAATATGACAATTCTTGCATGATCAGTTTTTAAACATTTTATTTTTACAAAACAATTCAGCCCACTTCCATCGTACAATCACATTTCTTTGACAAATAGCCACCTTTTTAAAAAGAAACTCCTTAATTTGGCAAACAACCAACTTTCTTTAATAAATTGTCTCATTATTTGGTAAAGTTAATTATTTTTTGAAGTTAACTGAATTATTTTGAAATAAACCAGTCCTCTATGAGGTTGGAAATAAAAAATGATATTTTTTTAATCAAAGTGTAAATTCGTCCAGTCCTCTATGAGGTTGGATAAGAATAATGCTTTTAAATTTTCTGAATCAAAGTGTAAGTTCAAATCAATGGAAAAAGATAATAACCATGATTTAATGAATTTAAAATGCGACAATAAAGCAACTGTGCTCGGCACAAGACTAGAGGGTGCCTAATACCTTCCCAAGAGTCAACTGAGAACCTTACCCGAATCTTAACGCAGACCATTAGACGAGTCAGAGGTGTTCCAAGGTACCTTTTGTTGACTTGGCACACCTTAAACTTGTCAAGTGGCAACTCCGAGTTTCTCTAAATAATTTTGTACCTTTTTGAACACCAGTCACGAGCCTTTAAATAATAAACCCAGAATTAATTTTTTAGGGCGTGACAGCTTGGCGACTCCGCTGGGGAATTAGTGAAAACTAGAATCTCCGGCTTTGATAAGATTGTCGCATGTTTTAATTTATTAAATATTTGGTTGTTATATTCTTGCCGTTATCACATGAAAAATTGAATGTTACTGCTTTGATATTGTTGATTTGTATATAAACTGTCTTCCTCCGCAACCCTCTGAGTCTCTGAAACACACGCACACGTGCACTTACCAGATTGCTTGTGGCATCTGGGACTTTCTTACTAAATTGCCCATGATTTAGGAGGACGGCATTACGGGGTTTTAGGCCGGACACACTGTTTCCAGATGGCCCTGATGCGCATTCCGCCCGGTTTGTCCATCGGGTTTTTCAGCCAGTCTAGACACTGAATTAGTTGTGTCACCTAGAGTTAAACCTTTAGGCCCAATTATCTGCATCATATTTGACTTAATGAGGTGCGATACACCGGTATTGCACTTGTCTAGGCTGACTACCTTTTTGTCTAAGCGGGACCCACTTCTCGGGAAAGACATGTCTAAAGACATTTTATGTGTTGCATGCGCCTAGAAAAAGTTGTTATGCTGACCAAATTGGAAAGGGATGAATTTTAAAAGAAAGAAAGGAAAAAAAATGATGATGATGAATGAAATGAAAAGGGAGGAAGTAGGGTGAATTTAACTGTAGATGTTTTGTATTCGAGTCACACTGTTATAAGGCCAAATTTTTGCCAGTGTTGGCCAATTTTTGTAGATGTCAGTTTTGCGAAAATTTGACAAAAAATATACTTAGTAGTTAGAAGTCAAAAAGGTTTGTGTCAGTCTTCACCTCATTATAATGGTGAAATTTCTTTTTAAAAGAGCTCGTATATCAATGTCGGAAGTTTTCGGGATCCAGTTTTTCACGTCCTTATGCTGGCAAATTTTTGCAAAAATACTGTATTGTCATTACTGGAATGAATTTCCTTGATGTCAATGTTGCGTCGTTGTAAAGTCGAATTTTTTCTTTTGTAATTACATCTAAGTACCGATGTTGGTAATTTTCTGGAGTCAGTCTTGATGCCGTTATGATGGCAAAATTTTTCGATTTTCTTAGGGACAACTTTACGTCGTTACAATGACAAAAGTTTTGTTGAAAATTGGAGTTTCGAATTAGAAGTTTAGGCATATGTTTTGCTCTGTCCGTCAGTTGTTTTCAGGTTTTCAAACATTTGACACATTTTTTCATTAGGTACAATGGCTGCATCATCTTCTAGGTCGGGCAAGAGAAAATACCCTGCCGATGCCATTCCACCCTCTATCATGATGACTGGTGGCCCACCCAAATCGGAGAAGTCTTTGAAGTCTTGGTGGGACACAATGAATAATATGCAGAAGAAATTAGTCCAAGATAAGATTGGTTTTCTGTCCGACCTTATGACTGAACCTATTGTCCCACGTCGGGAGTTGGTCAGTATACTAGTTGGGTTTTGGAACCCAAACCAAAATACTTTTTGTTTTAAGGAGTTTGAGATGACACCGACCCTCGAGGAAATAGCTGGGTTCATTAAGCTAAATTTTGAGAAAAAGAACATGATTGCTCCGAAGAAGGTTAATGACTATTATTTTTTTTAGTAACGTCAAGGTACGAACAGACCTCTCAATCGCTAGTGTTCGTCGAGGCTGGATTTCATTTGACTATCTCTATGATCGTTTCAGGCCTGATAATTGTTTTAAAAAGCATGGTTTTGAGTTTCATGACAAGCTGAAATATGAAGAGTGGGTGCAACTTTGTCCTAAGATCTTTGTGTTCTCTTTGCTGGGGTTGATGGTTTTCCCTCTACCGGATAGAGCGATATCTATTAAGTTCAGTTGGATCATGACAGCTTTATATGGTGGAGCACCGAATGTTACTATCATTCCGATAATTCTGGGTAGTATATTTCATGCTTTGACCCGATGCCACAAAGGAGAGAGTGGTTTCTTTGAGGGGTGTAACCTCCTATTACAGGTCTGGTTCTTGGAGCATGTACGCCCTTGCCCACCTCGTGATACTCTTAGATACTGTGACATTGATTATCTCGGGTATCATCTCGAACATATTGAGAAGTATAAATTTCTAGAAAATGAGCCAGATTGGAGGTCTTTCTTGAACTCTCTCACGCCGGACAGGATTTTGTGGCAGTATAACTGGCTTCCTAAGGGGGAGGTTGTACACAGATGTGTGGACAGTCCTTTTCTAGTTCTGATGGGTTTGACAGCATCCCAGCCTTATGCTCCTCTTTTAGATAGTTGGGTCGAAAGCAGGAGATCCCAATAGTTGAGGACATGAGTGCATATGTCTCAGACTATCCTCTCCACCCAATTACCCTTAGAGGTGATATCTTGCGCTTGTGGGAGACTAGGAGGCGCCTCGTGGAAAATACACAGGTCCAGGATGGTCTTAGAGGGGAGGTTGTTCAGGAGTACAAGTTATGGTATTACCACCAGCCCATACCCAGAGAAATGCCCGCGAGGTCGAGAGCATACATGGTTGACATTTAGGCCAGTTTGGATATGCAGGTTCAGCTTTCTAGGCGCGAGATTGGGGAGGAATATTGTGCAACTATACAAAGCTTAGTTGCGGAGGGGGACGTCGCTAGAGCTGCTCAGTCAGAGAGTGAGGGTTTAACACATCAGCACTCATATACTATCAGGCGTCTTCATGACTTGCATCGTAGAGCATTGACAGAGAGGGACACTGCTTTAACTGCCCAAGCTGAGAGCGAAAGATTCATACAGAAGTGCCGTGGGAACATTGACCGATTGCATAAACGACTTGATCAGGCAGTGATTCTGAAGAATGATGCATTGAGATTGGCCACGACCCAGCTTCAACAAATAGCCGTGTCAAAGAGAGTCATTGATCGAGGTCAGGAGCAGGTGTTGGAGTTGACAAACTATTTGTCTCAGATGTGCATAGATCATAATAACTCGTCTAATAGGACTATCCTCATTGAAGCTCCAGATTATGTTAGGAATGTATCGCGGTGGGTGGACATATTGCATGATGTTTTGAGCCAGCCTTTGTCACCAGCCGAGGAAGATCACAAGAAGCCATTCGAGTATGACCCAGAGGAGCCAGCTGACTTTGTGCCCAGGTCACCTTAGTAGATACATCAGGCTGAGATGATGCAGATTATTACTTTTGGTCATTTATTTAACATCTTGGCATGTTGTGCTTTATGTTGATTTCGAACTTAGCAGTTGTAATTTATTTTATTTTTCAGTCATTTGTATGTTTCTTTTGGTCGTGCTTTGGAGCACTGTATGTACTCTTTTTTAGTAATGAAAATCTTTTGCTTATTTTTATGTATTAATTTATTTCACCCTCTAGCCTCAATTTAAAAAAAAAACAAAAAAAAAAGAGAAGAAGAAAAAGAAATCAAACAATACACTTGGGGATCTAATCTAAGCTAATTCGGGATGATGCATAACGACCTTAGGCATTGGTTAAGCCGACGAGAAAATTCATGTTCCATGCTATCTTTTTGCACTAACGTATTTTGATTTGATTAGAGCTTGAGCAACTGCCGTGCTGGCCCCACATTCCTATTCTAACAGAATCAAGGGACCACTGCCTGTTCCAGAAGTGGTTGAAGCACCTCTTCAGGAAAATGCTCCAACAACGATGGCCGAGGAAACTGAGAACACTGAGCTGGTTCGTTTAGCTGAGCAACAGGCTAAGATGGCCAAGGACTTCACAGCTATGAAAGAAATGATGACGCAGCTGGTTCGTAACTTGGCAGCAATTCAGGCACCTCCTGTTCCGCCAGATGCTGCTGGTTTCATGGCAAATACTCAGCCACCAGGGCAAGGGTAATCCACAGTGTTAGAAGACCCCTGTTACCCTCCCGGATTTGGTCCACATCCGAAAACTGACAATGCAGCCGGACCTTCTACATTACAACCTGGAGCACAATTCCCACAGCATGGACAACATAACCAACCCCAAGTTCCTTCGACAGCATTCACCGTTCCTGCAGAACATACTTTGCAAAGATCGAACAGTGACCCACAGTTAAGGGCCCGTGATCAACAATTTGACCAAGCTCAGGGTAATGTGTGCCGCCAAACCGAGTCGTATGATCAGGGACATCACCCAAAATCACATGCTGATATCGAGAGGTTGGGAAAAATAGAAGAGAATGATTTGCTCGGAAATTGAAAAGTTTGGAGCAAACTGTGAAAAACATACAAGGGCAAGGGGGTAAAACCAATATTTCATACAAAGACATGTGTTTGTTCCCTCATGTGCCATTGCCTGAAGGTTTTTTTGTACCCAAATTTGATCCGTACATTGGACAAAGTGATTCAAGGATCCATGTGAAGATCTACCTTAAAAAAATGAGGGGCATTGGGAAGGATGAATTGTTGATGGCATACTTTACTGACAGTTTGGAAGGACCGGCAACAAAATGGTTTGTACAACAAGATGTTTCGAAGTGGGTCATCTTTGATGACATGGCCAGCGCTTTCCTAAAGCATTATGGTTACAAAATGGAGGCTGCTCCTGATCGTTCTTCCTTGAAGGCGATCACAAAGAAACCAAGTGAAAGTTTAAGAGAGTATGCCTAGAGGTGGCGCGAACAAGCGGCGCGCATGAGCCCTTTGATCCCAGATGATAAGATGGTTGAAGAGTTCGTCGAAGTGCTCGATGAAACATACTACCAGGCGATGGCCTCTGCCATTGGGAAGAAGTTCAGTGAAGCAGTGAGAATTGGGGAGATGATTGAGAGAGGAATCAGGTCAGGCAAGATTGTCAGCCAAACAGCTTTGAGAGCCACTACCCAAGCGTTGCAATCAGGGTCAGGTGCTTTTGGGAAGAAGAAAGAAAAGAAAGAAGAAGTGGCTATGGTTGGTCCTGGATCGAGAAGAAATAAGGGAAGATACAATGACTGTCAAGGGTTCATTCAGACACCCCCGCCACAACAATTCTATCCACCTCATGGCCAACAATTTTCCATGCCGCAGTTCTCATTCCCTGTCAATGCAACATCTTATTCTCAGCCGCTATCTGGTCTACAATGGCATGCACCCCCTGCTCCACTCCAGTATAACAATCAACAGGCACATGCTCAATTCCCGGCTCAGCAGGAGATGTCTTATCGACCACGAGGTCCACCGGGCTTGCGTCCAAACATGCAACAGAGAAACATGCAACAAGAGAAAAGACAGTTCACCCCATTGGGGGAAACTTACACTAATTTGTTTGAAAAGTTACAACAAGCAAATCTGTTGAAACCAATCCAAGAAAAAGTGAACCCCAATGGAAGAATTGATCATTCACGCCATTGTGCATTTCATTCTGGAGCACCTGGACATGACACAAAATCCTGTTGGGAACTCAAAAGGGAAATCCAGGCAATGATAGACAACAATCAGATAAAAGTCGTGGAGGATGAAACACAAAATGTGAATCAAAATCCTTTACCAACTCATGATGTTCAAAACAACATACACATGGTAGGGATGGTATGCATAGAAGAAGACATGAAAGGGAAAGCCGCCAAGCAGATTGTGGCAGTTGGTCCCTCCCCAGACATCAAAAGCCATTAGCCATTTATTGTTGTAATGGGGGGAAAGCCAAGTGCGTCTGTTGTCAACAAAGCAAAGCAAGATGCGGCTATTGAGCCAAGTTTCACAATTCTGGCTGCAAAGCAGGAAAAAGTTCATGACCGTGCACCAGCATTTATTGTGCAAGGGGCATCATACCAGAAAACTCCGGTCTTCGAGGTTAAGGCAAAGAAGTATGAACCGTTTTTCATCACTCAGGCAGCACAACTCCCTGTCAAAAGTACAAAGGCCGTTCCCTGGAACTACAACAGGACAATTATGTCTTACAATGTGAAGGAAATCATGGAGGTTGTTGCAGATGTAAATGGTCTAACTCGGTCCGGGAGTTGTTTTACCCCGGAAAAATTGAGAAAGGCAAAGCCAGGTCGAGAAGACCAAGGACCCTTCAAAGAGCCGGTTTCCGAGAAAGAAGCTGAATAATTTTTGAAGAAAATGAGATCGATAGATTATTCTGTCGTCAAGAAATTGAGAAAGACTCCAGCTCAGGTATCACTCTTATCTCTACTTATGAACTCTGAAGCACATCGCAACGCACTGTTGAAAATATTGAATGAGGCTTACATTCCTGAACAAACTACTGTGGCTAATCTGGAAGCACTTGCTGGCAGAGTATTTGAGACTAATCATGTGACGTTCACTGATGAGGAGCTGCCAGCAGAAGGAACCGGTCATAATCGAGAGCTTCATGTCTCAGTCAAGTGTGAAAACTCCTATGTCACACGTGTTCTAATAGATAGTGGCGCAGGATTGAACATTTGCCCTCTGTCTACATTAAAGAGTCTAAAGGTGGATATGAGCAAAATCAGGGCTAGTTCCTCTGCCATCCGTGCCTTTGATGGAGTGGTTCGAGAATCTTTGGGTATAATTAATCTTGAGTTAACCATTGGTCCCGCTACTTTCAGCATTGAGTTTCAAGTCATGGAAACAGATGCATCTTACAACCTATCATTGGGTAGACCATGGATCCACATGGCCTGTGTTGTACCTTCTACAGTCCATCAGGCAGTCAAATTCACTTGGGACAATCAAGCTGTCGTAGTTTTTGGAGAGGATGACTTACAAGTTAACAATAGTCTGGATGTACCAGCCCTTGAAGTTGTCACCACACGCCCGACCATCATGTATCAAACCTCTGATGTGGTGTATGTGGAAAAAGTAACAGAAGGGAAACCTATACTCGTCCCAAGAGTGTCAGAGACGTCTATTATGATGGCATCTGAAATGTTAAAGCATGGTTTCCAATTTGGAAAGAGCTTGGGAGCATCACTACAAGGCAGGGTAAATCCAGTTTATCTAAATGGTGGGCAAGGCATGTGGGGACTAGGGTTCAAGCCAAAATCAGATGATTGCAAGCAAGCAAAGAAAAAGAAGTCAGAAGTTTGGTCTCTCCCAAAGCCAATTCCGTGTCTCGCTCAGTCTTTTGTGGGTTATGTCATGAAACCAAAGGTTGTCGCTATAAATGTCAACACAGTGGAAGACAATCAGGATGCACCATTTTTGAAATCTGCATGGTATAGCCGGGTGAAGGCTCTAGCAATGCTTCAATACAGTACATTGGCCCGGACGTGCACCTGACTAACTGGAATGCAACTCCCTTCCCCATCAGGAAGGGGTCTTGGTAGACCGTTGTTTTACAGTTTTCTTTTGAATACACTTGGATATTCTAAGGGTTGTATGCCAAGTGTATTATTTTGCTCATCTTTCCTTTTGTAATTCAAACCCTTTTTCATTAATAAAAGGCCTAAGAGCCAAGCTTTCCTTCAATCTCTGTTCATATTCCTAATTTTATTCTTCTTTTGTTTATCTGTAGTGATATATCTGCTCGTCCTGATATCATGACATGTTCAAGGAACTTATTGTCCATCCAGGGACCGCAATCTGATTTTGGCTCCATAACCATAGTTGAGGTTGAAAGTGATGAAGAAGACATTGAGGAATTTGTTAATGAGATTGAATATGATGGGGAACAAGCTGATTTTGAAATAGGCCTGGAAGTTGAATGCCATGAGGGCAAGCCTAAACCCAATTTGGCTGATACATAGGATGTTAATCTTGGGAACCCTGAGGATGTGAGGGAAACTAAGATAAGCATGTATGCCCGACTTGAAGCGAAGAATGATATTCGAAAAGTGCTTTTTAAATATCGGGATGTTTTTGCATGGTCATATGATGAGATGCCGGGTTTGAGTTCCGAATTGATAGTCCACGAATTGCCAATTCAACATGGTTTCACTCCAGTGAGACAAATGCAACGGAAGTTCAAAACTGATATGATCAAGAAAATCCATGATGAAATAATGAAACAGTTGGATGCAAAAGTAATTCAATCGGTTCAGTACACTACTTGGGTTGCGAATGTTGTTCCGGTTCCTAAGAAGGATGGAAAAACAAGGATATGAGTCGACTATCGAGATTTGAACAAGGCAAGTCCCAAAGATAATTTCCCGTTGCCTAACATTCACACTCTCGTAGACAATTGTGCCAAACATGAGATGCAAGCCTTCATTGACTGCTATGCCGGATACCACCAAATCCAGATGGATGAAGATGATGCATACAAAACGGCATTCACTACGCCTTGGGGAACTTATTGCTATAGAGTGATGCCATTTGGTTTGAATAATGCTGGGGCAACCTATGTGAGGGCTATGTCTGCCATTTTCCATGATATGATTCATAAAGAAATAGAAGTGTACGTGGATGATGTGATTATCAAGTCTAGAACTGCTGAGGAACACGTGAGAGATCTCATAAATTTTTTTGAAAGGCTCCGTAGGTACAATCTAAAGCTGAATCCAGCCAAGTGTGCATTTGGTGTACCTGTTGGAAAATTGTTAGGTTTCATTGTTAGCAGGCGAGGTATTGAATTGGATCCCGCAGAGATCAAAGCAATATAAGAATTACCTCCGCCTCGAATCAAGAAGGATGTTAAAAGCTTTCTAGGCAGGATAATTTACATCAGTAGGTTCGTTGCTCAACTTACCACAATATGTGAGCCGATCCTCAAGTTGTTGAAAAAGAATGCATCAATTGCATGGACCGAAGAGTGCCAAGAAGCCTTTGACAAGATCAAACAATACTTGTCAAATCCTCCTGTTTTGATTCCGCCTGAGCCTGGCCGACCATTGTTTTTATACTTATCAGTCAATGAAAACTCCTTTGGTTGTGTACTGGGGCAACATGATGCCTCGAGAAAGAAAGAGCAGGCAATTTATTATCTGAGCAAGAAGTTCATAGATTGTGAGGCCAGATACACTTTGTTGGAAAGGACGTGTTGTGCCCTAACTTGGGTTGCACAAAAGCTGAAACATTATTTGTTGTCCTATACCATTTATCTGATTCCCGAATGGAACCATTGAAGTACATATTTCAAAAGGCAATGCCAACTGGCAAACTTGCAAAATGGCAGATCCTGCTCACAGAACTTGACATAGTTTATGTCTCCAGAACTGCAATGAAAGCTCAAGCCTTAGTTGATCATTTGGCTGAAAATCCGGTGGATGATGATTCTGAGCCATTGAAGACTTACTTCTCTGATGAGGAGGTGGATGTGCTGGAAGAACTGATTAATAAAGAAGAGCACGTATGGAAAATGTACTTTGATGGTGCTTCCAACTCAAAACGCCATGGTATGGGAGCGGTCCTCATTTCTCCTATGGGGCGTTATTATCCGGCAGCTGCCCAACTCCGTTTCAGTTTCACTAATAACACATTTGAGTATGAAGCATGTATAATGGGTTTGCGTATGGCGTTAGACATAGACATCAAAGAATTACTGGTGATCGGAGATTCAGATCTTTTGATACGCCAAATGAAGGGCGAATAGGAAACTCGAGACCTTAAGCTGATCATGTACAAGCAGTGTATGGACGATCTTCGCCAAAAGTTCGATGTTCTAATCTTTAGACATGTTCTCAGAATACATAATGACCTGGGTGACGCATTGGCTACATTAGCCTCAATGCTTGTCAATCCTGAGAAAGCCCATATTGATCTGTTAAAGATTCAGGTCCAAAGTCAACATGCATACTGCAATGTTGTTGAAGAAGAAATTGACGGTCAATCTTGGTATTTTGACGTCAAGAATTTCCTTCAAGATGGGATGTGTCTGTCAATGACAGAAAACAATCAAAAGAGAGCCCTTCGACGACTGGCAAGTGGTTTCTTTTTTAGTGGAGGGGTGTTGTACAAAAGGACACATGATCTGGGACTGTTAAGATGCGTGGATGCCACTGAAGCCACGAAAATTCTCAATGACATGCATTCAGGGATCTGCGGACCCCACATGAGCGGGCACGTGCTAGCTATGAAAGTACTCAGAGCAGGATACTTCTTGCTTACCATGGAACATGACTGGATTACTTTTGTGCGAAAGTGTCATCAATGCCAAGTACACGATGATTTGATAAATTCACCCCCTTTAGAGTTGCACGTAATGTCAGCCCCTTGGCCTTTTACAGCATGGTGGATGGATGTTATTGGGCCTATCGAACCAAAAGCATCAAATGGGCACAGATTCATTTTGGTTGCAATAGATTACTTCAGCAAATGGGTTGAAGCCGTCACTCTCAAGTCCGTGACCAAGAAGGCCGTGGTGGATTTCGTTCATTCTAACATTATTTGTCGCTTTGGTATCCCAAGTACCATCATTACTGATAATGCGGAAAATCTGAACAGTCATTTAATGAATGAAGTGTGTGAAAGATTCAAGATCACGCATCGAAATTCCATACCTTACCGACCAAAGGCAAATGGCGCGGTCAAAGCAGCCAATAAGAATATCAAGAAGATCCTTAGGAAAATGATACAAGGATCTCGTGATTGGCATGAGAAGTTGTCTTTTGCTTTGCTTGGTTACCGCACAACTGTGCGCACCTCCATAGGTGCAACCCCGTATTCACTAGTATATGGAACTGAAGCAGTCATACCCGCTGAAGTTGAAATATTGTCTCTCAGGATCATCGTGGAAGCAGAGATTAAGGACACATAGTGGGTCAAAACCCAATTGGAACAGATGTCATTCATTGACGAAAAAAGGCTCAATGCAGTTTGTCACGGTCAATTGTATCAGCAAAGAATGGCCCGAGCCTACAACAAGAAAGTGCGCCTCCGCGACTTGAAAGAAGGGCAATTAGTCTTGAAAAGAATCTTTCCTCATCTGGAAGAAGCTAAAGGGAAATTTGCTCCAAATTGGCAAGGGCCATACCTGGTAAAGAAAATATTGCCAAATGGCGCCTTGTGCCTTACGGATCCGGAAGGCAGGACAACCGAAATACCCGTCAATGCAGACGCGGTCAAGAGGTATTACATTTGACTCCAAGATGGCTTTCAAATCGGGATGAATGCAAGGCTTTTGTTCTCTTTTGCTATCCCAAATTGTATCCCTTATTAGCACTTTGAATATTGTACTTTTGAGGCATGTTCTCGGTTGGAATCAATTTAATTGTACCAAAGCGAAATGAAACTGAAAAGCATCAAAAGAAACTTGGGCATTTGCCCAGAGCTACGTATGACCTGATTCCTCTTAAAAGGATACGTAGGCAACCATTCTGGTGCGGTCGCAACAAGAGAAAATTTCTTTTTTCCTTGTTTTCTTTTATTCGAGCAAAGCGTGCCTCCAGGCTTGCGGGATATGTCAAGAAAATCAAAAACTGTAGTTTATCCTAAACTGGGGCAGAAGTTGTTTTACTTTTTAAGAAAATGGAGGAAATTCAATATTCCTCTCCATTTTCTTTGTGTTCGTAATAGGAGAAAGTTCATTTTTTCTCTGTCTCATATTGACGCAAAACTTTGCCTCCAAGTTTGCGGCCAATACTAAAGAAATGTAGACCCCCAATTTATGCTAAGTTGAGGCAGATTTTTGTTTCATTCTTGAATTTATTCTCAAAGGATCTGGTCATCCGCCCAAAGAATCTTAACATACATTTTTTCTGATTAAAGAGAAAACCAAAGCGCCCCAGTTTAGTTTTTTATTTTTAAAGAAAATATGTCCAAAGGGGTTGAATTGTACGCAGTCACCTCATGATACGTTTTGGAGAGCTTATGTCAAATTTTCCTTTATGGCAAGTTGATGAGACCATCAAAAGAGATGTTTGTGTTGTAAATTGAACTGGAAAAAATGAAAATAAGAAAAGAAAAAAAAAAGAAGAAAAAAGAACGAAGTCTTGCTGGTGAAAACCTGAGAAGGCGCCACAAGACAACAATGAGGCAAAAGATTAAAGAGAGAGGCTAGTTGGCGAAAACCCGAAAAGGGCGCTACTAGTCGACTTAAGAGTCACCTCAACTTGGTTATGGTTTGGTATCTGCCATGGAGCAACTCTCGACAAACAAGTGGAACTGGTCGGACGGGGTCACCCAAGATACATGTCATGATCGTCAAGGTCGCCAGTATATTGCCAGATAAGTTTTCTTTTTCAGAAAGACGTTCCCTGTCCAAACGATTCGACCTTAAGCTTTTTTATTCTATTTTGTATATCTTGCCTCACCATTAATTCCTCGCCCTTTCGGCGCTAACCTTACATGAGAAACCAAAGAAAATTGCAAAACTTTGTCTTTCAGGATTCAGGGTTAATTCCAGCAAGCAGGGCACACCCTCGACAATGGAAAAGTTTCAGCGAGTCATGACCAACCTTGATAATCGGATCCCAGCACCGCACATCAGGCTGGAGGAATGACATACATAATTGTATCATGAAGATTTGGGAGAAGCTTTAGGCGTTGTTCCAACCATTATTACTGTGAAGAATAGAACAAGAATCACCAAGCTTATTTGCAAGATCAGAAACAGGGTGTATCCACGACGTAGAAAGTCAGTGTGACATTTGCTATGTTGCCAAGAAAGAGCTAGGACCACCTGAATTGGGGTAGCTGCACTGGATATCAGACAGAATTCCATCTTCTTTTTAAGTTAGTTTCGCTCAAAGATAGAGTCATTTCCTTTCCATGTCAAGATCTGCTAAAAGATAGCGATCATTTCTCTTCGTGTCGGTTTCGCTAAAAGATAGCGATAATTTCTTTTCGTGTCAGCTTAGCCAAAAGATAGCGACCATTTTCTTTTCGAGTCAATTTCGCTCAAAGATAGCGCCATTTCCTTTTCATGTCAAGATCTGCTAAAAGATAGCGATCATTTCCTTTCCGAGTAAGTTTCGCTAAAAACTAGCGTCATTTTCCTTTCCATGTCAAGATCTGCTAAAAGATAGCGATCATTTCCTTTTCGAGTCAGTTTCGCTCAAAGAGAGCATCATTTTCTTTCCATGTCAAGATCTGCTAAAAGATAGCGATCATTTTCTTTTCGAGTCAGTTTTGCTCAAAGATAGCATCACTTCCTTTCCATGTCAAGATCGGCTAAAAGATAGCGATCATTTCCTTTTTGGGTCAGTCTCGCTCAAAGATAGCGTCATTTTCTTTTCCACGTCAAGATCTGCTAAAAGACAACGATCATTTCCTTTTCGAGTCAGTTTCGCTCAAAGATAGCATCACTTCCTTTCCATGTCAAGATCTGCTAAAAGATAGCGATCATTTCTTTTTGGGTCAGTCTCGCTCAAAGATATCGTCATTTTCTTTTCCATGTCAAGATCTGCTAAAAGATAGCGATCATTTCCTTTTCGAGTCAGTTTCACTCAAACATAGCGTCATTTTCTTTTCCATGTCAAGATCTGCTAAAAGACAGCAATCATTTCCTTTTCGAGTCAGTTTCGCTCAAAGATAGCATCACTTCCTTTCCATGTCAAGATTTGCTAAAAGATAGCGATCATTTCCTTTTCGGGTCAGTCTCGCTCAAAGATAGCGTCATTTTCTTTTCCATGTCATGATCTGCTAAAAGACAGTGATCATTTCCTTTTCGAGTTAGTTTCACTCAAAGATAGCGTCATTTTCTTTTCTATGTCAAGATCTGCTAAAAGACAGCGATCATTTCCTTTTCAAGTCAGTTTCGCTCAAAGATAGCATCACTTCCTTTCCATGTCAAGATCTGCTAAAAGATAGCGATCATTTCCTTTTTGGGTCAGTCTCGATCAAAGATAGCATCATTTTCTTTCCATGTCAAGATCTTCTAAAAGACAGCGATCACATCCTTTTCGAGTCAGTTTCACTCAAAGATAGCGCCATTTCCTTTTCATGTCAAGATCTGCTAATAGACAGAGATCATTTTATTTTAGAGTCAGTCTCGCTCAAAGATAGCGTCATTTCCTTTCCATGTCAAGATCTGCTAAAAGATAGCGATCATTTTCTCTTAGAATCAGTTTCGCTCAAAGATAGCGTCATTTCCTTTTCATGACAAGATCTGCTAAAAGATAGCGATCATTTTCTTTTCAAATTAATTTTGCTAGAAGATAGCACTCACATACAGTTCAAGTCAGATGCGCTCAAAGATAGAAACCACTTCCTTTACAAGTTAGTCCTACTCGAAGATAGCAACCATCCCCAGCTTCAAGTCAAGACCTGCTTGAAACAGATGCAACCATTTAAAGTTTCAGATAGTGCTTGCCCATACAACGGGCAATAGAGTTGTCTTTCAAGCCAAGATTTACCTCCAGGAAGCATGAAGATTTAGGCTAGAGATTGTAATTTTACACTTTTCCTTGTATTTCCATTCCTTGTAAAGCAACGACCACCGGCAAGCGACCAGTAATCAGCAACGACAGCCTTTTTGTGCCTAAACTGTCTAGTATCATCCCCAAGTATGTCTAGAAGAGTCTCTAGTTTATCTTAGTAGTCTAAAGTGTCTAGTGTTGTCTTAGTGAGTCTAGAAGAGTCTAGTGTCTGTTTGAATGCGGTAGTCCCAGCTACCGCACGTGAGGAACTACACTGACCTGATTCCTTTGTCCGAGGATATGTAGGTAACCCTATAGTCGGGGTACGGTCACCTTTTTGCATTTTTCTTGGTTAGAACCAAAAAGCAAAAATTAGTTGGCGATTACTTCTTTGTTCGAAAACTCTTCGTGTTCCCGAACAAAGAGGGGCAGCTGTAATCACTTAATTTTGACACCAAATTCCTAAAATTGTTCAAAATAGCTGTATTAGATTCTTACGATCTTTTGCCAAATCTTTCTAAATTTTTAGTCTTGTATTTCAACTAAATTGTCATGAAATGGGAAGGAAAATATGAAAAATGTGAAAATTACTTGTTATGTGTGTAATTATGGTTCTATGTTTAATTGTGATGTTAGTGTAAATTATGTGATTTGTAGTTTGATTAATTTAGTGGTTTTTAAATAATGTAGTGCCTTCAAAAATGGCCATATATGCAAAATAATAGTCCAATATTTCAAGCCCGTCAGCCCATTCTTGACTCGAGCCCAAATCCACAGTATAAACTCAAAAACACTTCATTTCCTCTTCTCACACCCTTTAGTCTCAATAACTATGGAAACTCTGGCCAAATTTTCCATCGCCGCCAGAAATCATCCACCACCACAGAGCCACCACTGTTTCGCCACTGGACCACCGCCTCCGGTGGCCGGAAAGTATAAAAAAATACCTCAGTCGATGCCTTTTGGTTTCCTCGTTTCATTTCTCTACTTGGTTTCTTTAAAATCATAGCGGATTTTTGTAGATTGGGCTTCGAAATGCGGTCAAAACTTCAACTCCGGTGAGTTTCTTTATTTTATTTGTGATAGTTCTAGTCTCATCCTCTTCTCCTTATTCCTCTCTATTATCCCCGTCGCTCATTTCCCAAAATTCAATTTTTCTTGTCCATCTCTTTTCTTTACCGTTTTTTCTTTCTTCTTTCTGTTTCTCTGTTTGGGAGATGCTGTTGGGCTGTTCGTTTTAACGTCATAGGGGATGTGATTCGGCGAGGAGAAATTATTGATGGGGAGCCTGTTTTGATGTTGTTACTGTTATGATTATTGGGGTGGCGTACGGTGGTGACGGGATGAGTTTTGTTCTAGGACTGATTCGTGACAATGGTGGCTGTAATTTTTGAGAGGCAGTTATAGTGATGATGCAACAATGGTTGTGACGCTGCGATATTGAAAGCGAGGCAGCGGCTGGACGACCTGCTCTGGGGTGATGGCGTGGCAGCAGTTTTGTCGATCGGTTAGGATTTGATAACCTTTGTTTCCCTGTTAATTTTCCTCTAGATACTTAGACAGTGAACTCATGTTAGTCAAGTTTATCGTGTTTTAGTCAACAAGTATGTTTTTGCATATGTGAATCTGTTCACAACATCACCATGAATCTGTGTCGGTATTTGGCTATAGTTTGTGCATAAGTTTAAGAAGTTCCAACTTTATCTTCTAAGTTTGTAGTATTTTACATGTGTAATAAATCTATTATGTTAATATCGTAAAAGCTTGTCGTTTTCGAGTAGTGTATAGATTGTTTATTACCAGGTAAGCATATGTCTGTTTATATTGTGTGTGTTTGAAATATTGGTACTTCAATGTTTAGAGGAAACAAGTGTATATTTTTGTGCATTTTTCTTATTTAGTTTGGTTAACCACTGGTTGAGGAGTAGTTCACTATCAAGTTCCAATTCACACATGATTAGATGTTGTAAGTATGTGTTCTTTGGGTTGCTTCTGGTGGGGAGTGTATAGTTTACTGGTTTAGGTAGAACCAAAGTATGTTCTCTCTTGATTTGGCTTTAAGTATTTTCTTTTAGGGGCGCAAACCATTCGATTTTTTGTTAGTTCTAAGTTAGTTTGGTAGTTAGTTTAGTTGGTTTAGTTTGGTCCTAGTCCTTTAGTTAGTATAATGAGTGTTTGCTGTCTTTTTAAAGGACATTTTCTTACATTTTCAGCTTTTAGGGGCATCATAGGGTGGCTAAAATAGTATCATAGGTACTGTACTTTTTCTGAAAAATAGGACTAAAAGCACTCAAGTATAGGGGTGTGGGCTTGTACTTTGATATGAGTCCACACCCCACCTTTTAACCTCAATTTTCAGTCTTAAATAGAGGCATTTACTCCTCATTTAAGACATCAACTACCTAGCTGAAAATACCAACAACCAGCTGAAATACACATTTGAATGAGAGCTAAAAATACTTGAAAAAAAGGGTTAAGTTGGAGAGTAGGATTTAGAACCAAAAGCCATTACATCAAGGGCCTTTTTGGGGTATAAATCTTGAAGCTTAAGGGTTAAATAGGAGTGTTAAGAGGCTGTTTTAAGGGCTGTTCGGGTGCTGTATTTGCTGTGTACGTGTCTCTTTCTAAGCTTGTGGATCGACTTTGTGGCGCTCTTAGGTCTTGTTCAAAGGTAAACTCAAATTAACCTTGTACTTATATTGAGCTTTTTGGCATGAAAAGTGATTAAAAATCAGCATGTTTAAAGTTTGAAAATCTTGTTCTACATGATGTTAATTAGTCTCTTGATGAGCTAGTTTGTTGTGCTAAATGAAACTGTCAAAGTCTTGTGCATTGTTTGTCTCCTTACAAGTTTATGTTGTTGTTTCTAGACATATATGAACGTTTTAACATATGTATCTTGGTAGAAAAATCAACGTCAACTTAAAAGGAATAATATTTAAGTTTTCGCATGTTAAAATATGGATGCTTCGCCATATAGCACTAAACTTGAAAGTCTAGGCAGAAAAGGGGACACTTAGGCAAACTTAGAATGTAATCAATGCAAACTTTGTACAAAGTGACACATCGTGACTTCTAAATCAAATTTTTTCATTTAGTTGGTTGGTTTATTAAACATGGATTTGCAACTATAAGTGAGAAAACGGTCCTCTGCCTTGGCAATTTCAAATAGTCCAAACCACGTTACAAGCTCGGGCAGCTTTGTTTGTTAAATGAATTGGATATAAAATTTATGCAAATCAGGATTACATGTGAAACTAAAGGCTGAAACAGAATCATATACGCAAAAGTTTATCAAATGTGTGGGCACTTTTAGGACACGTTGGACATTTATTTACAAAATTGAACTTAAAATAACACTTGAATTGATTTTTAAGCACGTGCCATTCTTTTGTGAAGGTGGCTTTGCTTATATATGCCAATCTTTTGTAAAAGTTGGCTATTTAACAAAGTTTAAATTTGTCTCTAAAAGTCGTGCAAAATAGTCAAAGTTCTTGACAATCAACCACTTTATTGGTATTAAAATATGACAATTCTTGCATGATCAGTTTTTAAACAGTTTATTTTTGCAAAATAATTCAGCCCACTTCCATCGTACAATCACATTTCTTTGACAAATAGCCACCTCTTTAAAAAGAAACTCCTTAATTTGGCAAACAACCAACTTTCTTTAATAAATTGTCTCATTATTTGGCAAAGTTAATTATTTTTTGAAGTTGACTGAATTATTTTGAAATAAACCAGTCCTCTGTGAGGTTGGAAATAAAAAATAATATTTTTTTAATCAAAATGTAAATTCGTCCAGTCCTCTGTGAGGTTGGATAAGAATAACGCTTTTAAATTTTCTGAATCAAAGTGTAAATTCAAATCAACGGAAAAAGATAATAACCATATTTTAATGAATTTATAATGCGACAATAAAGCAACTGTACTCGGCACAGGACTAGAGGGTGCCTAATACCTTCCAGAGAGTCAACTGAGAACCTTACCCGAATCTTAACGCAGACCATTAGACAAGTCAGAGGTGTTCCAAGGTACCTTTAGTTGACTTGGCACACCTTAAACTTGTCAAGTGGCAACTCCGAGTTTCTCTAACTAATTTTGAACTTTTTGAACGCCAGTCACGAGCCTTTAAATAATAAACCCAGAATTAATTTTTTAGGGCGTGACACAAGGAAATATCATTTCAAACTTACAAACTCGGTTCTATTATCACTCAGGACACACTTAACCCGTTTATTAAATTGTCTTTCTACCATCGCAAAGAAGCTTTTCAACTTTCGTCCGACTTCTTTCTTATCAATTAACAAAAACACCCATAAACCTCGTGAATAATCGTCAACAATAGTAAAAAAATATGATGCACCACACGAGGATTTGGTTCTATAAGGACCCCACAAATCATAATGAATTAAATCAAAAGGTTCGGCAGCTTTATTATCACTTAAAGAAAATACACTCTTAGTTTGCTTTGCCCGAAGTCATACATCACATGGTTTTTCCTCTAAGTTACCTTTTCACTCCTATCTTCTAGTACTGAAAGAGATTTGGTTACTTGCATCGAAGGATGCCCCAACCGTTGATGCCACAAGTCCATCACGTCTGTCTTCATAGCCTTTACTACGGGTATTGTCTGAAAGTAGCAGAGTCCATTCTTTTGTTTACCCGCTCCAATCAACATCCCTGTAGCCCGGTCCTGCATAACACACAAATCATTAGTGAAATTTACATTGCACTCTAACTGGTTAATCAATTGAGACACCAAAATCAAATTGCAAGTCATTTCGGGAACATATAGCACTTTCTGAAGAACTATGTCTTCGTTAAATCTGATGGATCCTTCCTTCATAGCCATTGTACTGCTTCCATTTGGTAGACCTACCGGACACTGTGGAATTGTCCGTAGATCCTCCAAAACATCCAATTGACCGGTCATATGATTCGACGCTCCCGTGTCAATAATCCACGGAAGTCGAATTTGCTCACCAATCGATGGTTCACTTGTACTTGTATTTTCCTTGTTTAGCAGCTCAAACAACATCTGCAACTGATCACTCGTTATTCCTGACAAGTTAGTTTTTCCAGGCACAGTCATGTGTCCGATCTCTCCACTTTTAGACTCAGCTTGAGCAGCATTTGCTCGATTTCTACCATATCCTCGGCTGGCATTTGAACCATACTGTTGATATCCACGACCTCTACCACCTCGGTTAACTTCACCTCTTCCTCTTCCACGTCCACCACTCGGAGAACCTTGTCTTGGATAATGAACCCAACCTTCCGGATAGCCAATAACTTTAAAGCAGCATTCCGGAAGATGTCCACCTTGGTCGCACAAGTGATACTCCTTATAACCTTTCTTTGGTGGAGGCGACCGTTGTGCGACAAGTGCTGTCACCTCCCCCCGTTCTTCCTGAGTCCGTGCCATCCCCTTTACCCGTTCATCTTGAATTAACTTTTGGTAAACCTGATTCATCGATGGCAATGGATCCTGAGCAAGAGATTGGAACGGACGGTTCCATAGAGACTTTCATCCAACCCTATAAGAAACAAGTGGACCCTTTCTTCTTCTCTCTTCTTCTCCAGTGCAACCGTGAGATTACACGAACAATTTCCACACGAACACGTTGGAAACTTTTCATAATTTCCAAGTTCTTCCCACAGCTTAGCCATTTTCCCATTGTAAGCAGCAATGGTTAAGCCCTTTTGCTTACACCCGGCCAAAGCAGCCTTCAATTCCTGAATCTGAGGTCCGTTTCCCACTGAGAAACACTCACGGATGCTCTCCCAACGATCCCTAGCAACCTCCATATGAGATATGGTGGTCCTAAGGTTTCAATGGAATTCCTAATCCATGACACCAACAAAGAATTGATAGTCCACCAATCCTCATGATCGACCGAATCCTCACCTGGCTTCGGAATCGATCCATCGATGAAACCAAACTTTTTCCTCGCACGCAATGCCGTTCTAACGGATCGTGCCCATTCCTCATAATTTTCTCCGGTCAACTGTACTTGGGTGATAATCAGACCGGGATTATTATTTGAGGTGATGTCATACGGAGAGATGGTCTTCCGTATGACGGTGATGTCACCCCCCACTCCACGAATAACACCTCCACCAGTGCTGTCGGTCGGAGCCGCCATCACTTTACACTCACAGGAAGAGTTTCACGGTGGCTCTGATACCATGTAAAATTGCACACACTAAACAAAACTTTAAGTGAAAACTCTTGCTTCTTATTAATGAATTAGTCCCCTATTTATACAAGTAAAGTAAAAAACCCTAACTTGGGCACCAAACACTCCTAATGGGCTTAGCCCAACTAAATGTACAATTTACCCTAATTATATACACATTACACAAATAATCTATCCTACCTATATAATTGCAGTAATAGCCCCTAATACATTCTAATACTTTCCATTGATAGTGAGTTCATAGTGACCGTTAATATCTCCAGGTTATTAGTAATTTCCTAGAATAATTTTCCCAAGTGGACGCTAGTTATTCCTTGAAACGACTTGATGTGTGGCTAAAATACCACACATTACATACTTGTACTTGAGCTATTGTTGTGTTAAATTGATGAAATAAGTGCACTTATTATGGTTTTGTTGCATTTTATAGGTTGAATATGTTGGAGAAGAGTTATGGAAAAAAACAAGTCAAAAAGAAATCTAGTTGAAGAAAAAGAAGAAAACTGGCTAGTCTGTCAAAAACGCAGCAGAAAAGTGGCTATGAGTGAAACAGTGACTCAGCTGAGCTGCGAAAAAGTGGCTATATGGTGAACGTTCGTACCAGGGTGGCTACGGGATGAAAATTCAGCTATTTCATTGTTTTAACTTAGGGATAATTTTGGGAAAAATATTGTAATTGCTTTGGGACTACAAATAGATAGTTTTATCATAGTTTACATATCTTTGGCTACTTATCCAAACCTTGGGAGCAAGAATATCAACACACCTTGGAGATTAAAGATTGGGTGTACTTCAAATGAGAAATTCTTTATCCCTTTCTTTATTTCTTTGATTTGTATGCTACATTTGGTTAGTTGATGTTATTAATGAACATGATTTATAAATATATTTCATGACTAGGATTTTATATATTATTGGGTTTTGATTATCTAGCTTCCATTGTTTTGATTGCTCGACTCTTGTGCTCGCGACACTTGAGTTGCCCGTCTACTTTTCTAATTAAAGACTCGGGAGAGATTAGTTAGCGTAGAATAGTGAAGCTAGCGAGGATTTGGGTTGATAGGCTATTTCATAGACTAACCCATCTAAAAGAAGTTACGCTCGGAAGAGGTCTTCTTTCCTCGGGTAATGGGTAGTGCTTTATAAGCTCAACCATGGCTTTGATGAGCGCCGTTGAGGTAAATCCCTTCTAGGCCGGAAGGATTCTAGGGATTACATTAGAACGACTCGGCCATAATATATAAACCCCATGCTATAATTGTATCCTAGGCTCAAAACTTGCTTTCCTTGGTTGCGAGAAGGCCATAGATCACCTTTACTTGCTTTCCTAGTATAGTTTGTAGTTGTTAATATCATTCCATCACCTCGTTATCCTAGTTTGGCTTTGTCAAATAGGTTTAGTTCCTCCACTACTTTGATCGCATCACTTTGTTCCTTGTGGATTCGACCCCGACTCCTAGTTGGGTAAATTGTATTGCGATGACCGTTCATACCTCAATTCGAGGTGTGTGTTGAGCGTTGTCAAAATTGGCGCCGTTGCCGGGGAACAATTGGCGTATTAGAGTGGTTTGAGGAGTTGAGCTAGTTGGCTTAGTTCCAAACTTTGTGAACCGTTTTTGTTAAAATTGTGAATAGTAGTAATGTTCTTTGTAAAGTGTAAATATTTGTTTATGTGTAGTATTTACTTGCATTAATTAGTTAGTTTAGATTAGTGGTAACTATCTTGAAATGGCATCATGGAACCAAAATTGGTCCAATATTGAAAATCCATACATGAGTGATCCTTGTCCTTATTGTGGCGGACCTCACTATTGGCAAGATTGTCAAATTGTTTCCGGGGGCGAGTTGTGTGCACCTTCTCAACCCTTTGAGTGGGACATATGTCATGAGTGTGGGGGTCAAAATGGCCATTGGGACGGTTGTCCTAATATTCTTTGTTCTTCTTCCAATGATTTTTATAATGATGCTAATGATTCTTACGAGTTTGATAGGGCAAATGCAAACATGAGCATGGAGCTTGAACCCGAGTGGCAAGGCATCCAAGAGAAGTTTCAAGAAGCAATGGACCTATCGACTTCACAAGATGAATGCAATGAAAATGAAAGATTGGAACACTTGATGGAGCAAATACTTAAAAACCATCGTGAGGATGCCGAAACGATCCGTCAAAATGGCTTGGCAATTCACAACTTGGAGACTCAATTGAGCCGATTGGTTGACACTTTCAATGATCAACAAGCTAATGGTGTTGCCAAATCTCAACAAAGGTTTTACATGGAAGATGAGGTTGAGTTCCAAGAAGAATCCTCCATTGAAGATGTGCTTGAATATCAAGAAAGAATTATTGAAGAAAAGCACAATTGGGATGAAGAAGAAATTGTGAGCCGAGCTTGGCTCCGAGATCAAGCTCGAAAAATGAAAGTCCATGAAGCACGCCTTCATGACTTAAATGTAGATGGTTGGGATCTCGAACATGAAAAAGAAGAACTAGGACAAAGAGTGAACCAATTTGATCTTGAAGCTCGTGTCTTGAAAATTCTAGTGCATGAAATGGTTGAAGCTTCCGAAGCTCAACATAAAGAAATTGTGAATGATATGCTAGAAATGGGCGAATTTGTGGAAGAGAGCACAAGTCAAATTATGGAAACTCATGGAAGTGATCATATCTTCAAGCTACTTGGTGATGATGCTATAGGCAAGGAAGTTGTGTTCGAGTCTAGAGCGAAAATGAAGAATATTTTTGATGAAGACTCTAGCATATTTGAAGAGGAGTATGTCATGCTTGGTGCTCCATTGGTGTTAAAACAATTGGGACGTCATTCACTTCATTTTTCAACTCTATGTGTGGATGAGGCAATGGAGATGGAAGAACAAACACCTTTAGATGATTTTGGTGTTGATGAGCAAAATGGATACATTGTTGAATTTGCCACGGCAAGGAGACAAAACGACATCCCTCACTTGAAGGCCAAGAAGTGCAAAATGAAGTATTCGGCCTTTGCAACTTTGAAATTCGTACCACCACCCCGAAAGCACAATGAAAAGCTTGATTCAAAGTTGGGGAGACAATTCACATTTACAAAATGGAGAGAAAAGTGTGATTTTGGTACTCGTCGTGCCACGACGTTAAAAACGGCACTTCTCGGGAGATAGCCCCAAAATTTTAATTTTTTTTGTATTCTTCACTTGTAGATTAATTTCATTTGTTGTTTTTGATCATTTTACCAAGTTTCAGGATTTTTGAATATTGCTTGGACTGAATTTGGAAAGCTGGGAAACTCACTACTCTGTAAAAATTGCTTCAGTATTTGCTCCGTATGCTGAAATAGGCGACCCGCCTCACAATAGGGCGGCCCGCCCACAATTTGGTTCGAAGGGTCTGTTCTTAATTTCATACCCAAATATTCACATATGAGGCACACCCTCTCACAACTACCCAGGTCCCGAGTGCCCTTACACACACCACTCATCCTCTCCACCGTTCACCACCGTCCTCCGACCAGTATCTCCACCGGACCAGGTAAGATTCTCTCT
Organism: Petunia axillaris subsp. axillaris; assembly: GCA_029990575.1. Lineage (NCBI taxonomy): Eukaryota > Viridiplantae > Streptophyta > Magnoliopsida > Solanales > Solanaceae > Petunia > Petunia axillaris. The sequence continues at coordinate 164,843,646 of JARKNS010000003.1, forward strand.
CCTCTCTTCTCTTAGTTTATTTTTAATCCCCTGTCACAATATTTTCTCTCCTCCGCCACTTCCTATCACTGTCGAACCAAAACTCCATCGCCATACTGCACCACCAATCACCAGATGACGCTGCAAATTTAGCCTTTCCGATCACCACTTTTAGTGGCTCAGGTAAGTTCCCTTTTCTTCATCACAATTCCTGTCTCCCCTGTTCCCTTATGTCCATCACCCCTTCGCCGCTGTTGCGATCCACCACCACCATCAGTGGCGATCACATTCCATTAATCGCCACCAGTCGCGTCGTTGCCCAGGTAAATCGCTTTCTCCTATCTCTCCTTCTCGCTCGATAATTCTGCCCCTGTCACAAAAATCCCATTCCCCGTAATCCCCATTAACCCCTCTCTGCTGATGTTAATTCTGGTGTTACTCTGGTTGATGATTGGTGAGATTGGTTGAGAGTATATCTGTGAGTGCTGGTTCTGTTCAAAGAAAAAAAACTGGGGGAAGTCTGATGTACCCCAAGTGATTACACTTTGAACAAAACTGTTGTGCACTTCAAGTGCTCGATAGATTGCCTGAACGAGAACTTTCAAGGCTGGACACTGTTCTAGCCTTTTTAATCACTCACCAACAGTTTTTATTGGCTAAATACTGAATTGTGTTGCTTGGTTGTTGCTTACTTTGTTCTAGTATTTCATACGCTCTTTGATTAATGTGTGAGTGCATAAAAGATACAGAGCTTCAACTACAAATCTGATTCAAGAGGTGGTTGCATTCATTACTTTAAAACCAAGATTTTGATGAGTTTCGAGGAGTGTCTGTGTAAATCGATATGTGTTCCTGTGTTTAGGCATGCTCATGTGTTCAAGCTCCTTCTTTATCTGCTGCATTGATCATAACAAAAGCTTAATGTTTTATAACTTTACCATTCAATAAATGTGAATTGGGGAACTCTGTTTGAGCGAAAATTATAATAAATCATTTGCGGAGCTGTTTGTTCTTGAGTTTTCCAGAAGTTTCTTTGTAGCTAAAAGTTGATTGTGCATCCTGATTATGGGAAGTGCTTGTTATGAGATAGAGAGTTGAATGTGTTAGCTGTCCTGAAAAGGTGAATGAAGCTTTCTGAAACTAAAAAGTAGAATTAGTTTAATTGGTCGAGAGTTCGTCTAGGACTGCTGATTGTTCTGTTGAGAAGAATTTGGGGAAGTCTGATGTACCCAAGTCTTTTGAAATTTTGTTAGTTTGAACTGCCAAGTTGACTGAATTGCTGGAATATGAGCATTGTGCAATAGTGCTGGTTCATATTCAATAGTTACCCATTTTTGCTAGAATGTGTTTGCGCTCTAATTCTCCGTCTCTTCTCTCCTTCTGGAAGTTAGAGTTGGCTGCCTTATTTAAGGATATGTTAAAAGAAAATGCTTCTTGAATTATTTGAGAATGTTGTCTGTATTTGAGAGTTGTTTGAGTTCTGGTAAGAGTTCTATATGACAGGGGGCTGTGCTTAACTGTTTGGGTTGAATGTTTACGTGAGATTTTTGTTAACTGTCATGGTGTCTCTATGTATGGAATTTGATTCTAAAATGAAGTAAGAAGGTTGCTTGCTGTCTTGGCTTGAATGAACTGAAAAACCATGGAATTATACAACTACAATGCTCCAAGACTTTGTGACTTGGTGTTTTGCAATGAACCTGACTGTTTTTGCTTAATGAATGAGTTAATAATTGGAGAGGTCTGTGGTGTAGTCAGTGAGGTGGAAGGTGTTAAAGAGAAATAGAATACATTCTTGTCAGTAATGAGTTCAAAAAAAAAAAATGTTTTTGTAAAGGGCTTGGGCTTTTATTGTTTGTTCTTGAGTTGCTCTTGATACAAGTTGCATGTTCTGTAGGGTGCTATCTGTCCAAAATTTGCAAGAGACAGTCACTGAATCCTGGGACCTGGCCATTGAGTGTTGGTTACATTGTATCATTGTTGTTATTTGTAGGGAAAGTCTAAGTTCCCTAAGATGTCATGTGCGACCTGTTTGTGCTTAATTCTGAAGTCATACCTGATTGATAAAGTGCACTGTTATGAACTTGGTTACTGACTGTTAAGTTTACATGGTTGATTTGCTTAGCTTCTAAGTGTGAGGTAAAAATTACGTGGCAGTAAAGCACCTTTAACAGGGAACCTGATTGTTTGTGCTACTCCTGGCATCCGAATCTTCATGTGTGTGTTTGGCCTGCTTTAAACTTGCATAGTAGTTTCTGCTTGTCTCTGAGTAGTGAAAGGGGAATTCTGAGTGCCCTAGTTCTAGTTGAAGCACTAATGTAGTTTTTTCGACTGTTTGCCGGGGAAAACTGCAGATTCTTAACTAAGTGCAGGTCGCGACACCAAGTGGCCTCTGATTTAACTGAAGGAATTAGAGGGGATCGGCTCAAGTCATGAATAGAAAGAGAAGCAATGAGGAAATAAATCAATGGAAGAGAGAAGATTGGGACTTTGAAGTTTCTGAAGCGCATGGAAATTGTACAGTAAAAGCAGAGAGAGCAAGACAAATTCCAGAGACACATGTCCAGGGAGCCTCTTAAACTTTAATTTTCATTGTTTAGTTGCCTTGAGGGCAAGGCAACATTTTAAGTTGGGGGGGGGGGGAGCTTAATTGTTTTACGATGATATTATATATTGATTGTGAATAATGTTATTATTTTTATACTATATCAGGATATATTTTTTATAATAACCTTTTATTCTTGCTCTTAGTTTAATTTGTGCTCTTGGGGAGTATTTTATTATTAAAAAAAATATGAAAAAAAAAGAGAAAAACTTTCAAAAAAAAAAAAAAAACAAAAACAAAAAGTATTCCCATGAACTACGCTTGGGATGTTGCTTCTTTTTATCTGATTCACCTTTGTGTGATACGTAGGCATCCCACTTGGGTGCGAAAGCCTCATTTGGGTCCGAACAACCCTTTTCATTGTAAATACCATTTTTGTACAAAAATTTTGAAATAACCTCCTTGGTTTTTCTTTGCCATGGTTCTTTTCCAAGGAAGTAATTGTTTTGAACCGGGCATCTTTAGGACTAGTTTAGTAGTTAGTTGTAAATAATGATGTTTAGTTATGGATTTTTGCTCCTTAGCCAACTTTTGGCATGTTTGGTACCACCACTATTTGATCCTTGCCATGTGAATCTTATTTTGAAAAGTGAAAAGCAAAGTAAATTGGTAGATTGTGTTATGATCTTTAAATTCAACTTTTGGCTTTTGTGTTCACTAATTAGTTCTCATTAGACTATGAGTGAGCTTTTGAGTTCAATTGCTTCTAATTGGGACTTGAATATAATTGTCTTCCTCTCTTTGCTTGTGCCATGTGTGGTGAGGTGTTTGTGTGTTCATTTGTGCGCTTTAGATCTAGAACTTGCCCTAAGTGTGCTTCGAGGCGAAATCCTAGGTGGTGCTTGACTTGAAAAGTGATTTTAGGCTTTCTTTGGCCCGCTAGTAACCTAAAAAGCCTACCCTTGCATTATATCCTTAGTCAACCCCTTTGAGCTTAATATCCTTTCCTTTGGCAACCACATTATTAACCCGGACCAATTCTAAGTGCTTAAAGCACTAACCCTCTTTTTGGCCCTACCTCCTTGAGTGCATTGAAAGACGTGCAACTTAGGCAAAAGCCTAAGTTTGGGGGTGGCACGAGTTATGGTGAAAGTGTGGAAGTTAATGAAAATCAAAAGAAAAGAAAAAAAAAAGAAAGAGCAACAAAAGTAAGTTGAATAGAAAAAAAAAAAAAGAGAAAAAGAAAGAAAAGAGAAAAGAAACAAAAAGAAGCAAGTGAAAGATAAGAAAGAAAAAGAAGAAAAAAATGGAATTGATGAATAAAGAGGGGAAGACTAGTGTATAATCCCCAATTTAGCAAGATGTAAGTGCAAGAAAAATGAAGTGTGCTTTCAATTTTTGTACAGTGTAGTGCTCAAGGAGGTGTGTAGTCACTATTTGCCCAAATTTTACCCCACCTTTGACCAAAAGCCTACATTACAACCCTAACAAAGTCCTAATTGATTTCGGGTCAAGCATTCCTACATTAGTGGAGATGTACATGAAGGGCAAACTTATGGTATCTCTAGTGTGCAAGTTGAACTTCTTTTGAGAGAGTGAGTGAATTCTTCTATCATATATCCCATTTGTATTTAATATTACATTTTTGCGTGTTTGGGATACTCTCTTGTGTGGTGAGGGCACTTGTGAAGTTGAGTTGAGGACTTTGTTTCATTTTCCAATTGAGGTAAGAGAGCAAAGAAGTGAGCTCTTGTGACAAAGAGGCAAACTTTGAAAGTATAGTGTCATGACTTGATTGCCTTTTGATTTGTATCATTGATGAGCACTTGGTTTGAAAATATAGTGGTTTGAAAAAGAAAGTGTAGTTCACATGGCTTGGCTTAATTGTTGGTACCAACCGATGCCATTTGTTGTTGAACTTAAAAGTGTTTTTGACTTGTTGTGGCTTTAGTAAAAAGGTGCATGAATAGATTGAAATGCAATTTGGAATTTAGTTGTGTGTGCTTTGCTTGAGGACAAGCAATAGTTTAAGTTTGGGGGTGTGATGTGTGGCTAAAATACCACACATTACATACTTGTACTTGAGCTATTGTTGTGTTAAATTGATGAAATAAGTGCACTTATTATGATTTTGTTGCATTTTATAGGTTGAATATGTTGGAGAAGAGTTATGGAAAAAAACAAGTCAAAAAGAAATCTAGTTGAAGAAAAAGAAGAAAACTGGCTAGTCTGTCAAAAACGCAGCAGAAAAGTGGCTATGAGTGAAACAGTGACTCAGCTGAGCTGCGAAAAAGTGGCTATATGGTGAACGTTCGTACCAGGGTGGCTACGGGATGAAAATTCAGCTATTTCATTGTTTTAACTTAGGGATAATTTTGGGAAAAATATTGTAATTGCTTTGGGACTACAAATAGATAGTTTTATCATAGTTTACATATCTTTGGCTACTTATCCAAACCTTGGGAGCAAGAATATCAACACACCTTGGAGATTAAAGATTGGGTGTACTTCAAATGAGAAATTCTTTATCCCTTTCTTTATTTCTTTGATTTGTATGCTACATTTGGTTAGTTGATGTTATTAATGAACATGATTTATAAATATATTTCATGACTAGGATTTTATATATTATTGGGTTTTGATTATCTAGCTTCCATTGTTTTGATTGCTCGACTCTTGTGCTCGCGACACTTGAGTTGCCCGTCTACTTTGCTAATTAAAGACTCGGGAGAGATTAGTTAGCGTAGAATAGTGAAGCTAGCGAGGATTTGGGTTGATAGGCTATTTCATAGACTAACCCATCTAAAAGAAGTTACGCTCGGAAGAGGTCTTCTTTCCTCGGGTAATGGGTAGTGCTTTATAAGCTCAACCATGGCTTTGATGAGCGCCGTTGAGGTAAATCCCTTCTAGGCCGGAAGGATTCTAGGGATTACATTAGAACGACTCGGCCATAATATATAAACCCCGTGCTATAATTGTATCCTAGGCTCAAAACTTGCTTTCCTTGGTTGCGAGAAGGCCATAGATCACCTTTACTTGCTTTCCTAGTGTAGTTTGTAGTTGTTAATATCATTCCATCACCTCGTTATCCTAGTTTGGCTTTGTCAAATAGGTTTAGTTCCTCCACTACTTTGATCGCATCACTTTGTTCCTTGTGGATTCGACCCCGACTCCTAGTTGGGTAAATTATATTGCGATGACCGTTCATACCTCAATTCGAGGTGTGTGTTGAGCGTTGTCACGACTCACAAATACAACAGTCAACAACAAAGCCGTGTTGTTCCTAACTTCAACTTATAATCCCAAACAATTAATTTCTTAATCATTGGAAGTGTGGCTATTCAACAACACCCTAATCCTATATAATCTTTCCTAAGTATAACCTGATAGTACGGACACATGCACTTGAGAAATCTTCAGTTATATGACTACAAAATGTAGTTGAACAAATAGAAACTAGAAACAACTCGAGTCAAAGATTCATCCAAAGGGGGTCAATCAAAGCACTAGATAAAATTTTAGCTACTCGTATTCATACTAGAAAACAGTGGTGGAGCCACCTTGGTGGAAGAGTGGTCAGGTGAACATCCTCTTGTCGGAAAATTATACCATATAATAGGCCAAAATTAATTTTTTATGACTAAATATTACGTTTTGAACACCATTGACAATATTGAAGGCGCTAACCTAGTGGAGCAGGTTATTAAAAATAAGCCGAACAACCCAATATCTATTCTTGCCTTCTCCATTTTGCTTCGCCCAGACCCACGTCAAGAGAATATATAATTTGAATATTAACTAGGAATATGCTGGAGCAATTTACTTTTAAGCACTATGCAATCAACAAAAAGAAATTCAGATAAGAGGATTAGTTTTTTAATGTTTGAAAAGCCACTTGAGTTTCCTTTTACTTGTGAGTTTCTTTTTTCCTCTCCAACTGTCAAGTATTATATAGAAGGTACCTCTTTGAATAAAATCATCCACTCTGTAATGAGACGGTAAAGTGCATTTTAATTTGCTATAGTATTGATCTTTTTTTGGTAGTTACATGTTAATCTGATCTGAAGCGGAAGCTACCGGTTAAAGGTACATGTAGAGGAAGGAGAATATCAATACTTTTGAATACATATATATGCATTATTTGGGGTGACATAAACTACATTATGATAAATGTAAATACACATTGTACTACTTTTCGCTTTTGCAATCTTCCTAAGGAACTTGACTACATCTTAGAATTTGGTTAGAAAAAGCGGAATATGAATTGTTGCTCAATAAGACTGTAGTATTAAGTTTCAATTGCAATTTCCGTTTGTTACGTTGAGAAGTTCTTATATGTTGTGATTTAATCAATTTTCTTTTTTTCATAAGTGATTATTATATAGTACCTACAAGAATTATTCAGATAAATGTGTTGTCTTCCTCCAATTTGTGCTCAATGATGTGGGTTACATGCACGAAGTGCGTGCCCAAATACTAGTACCAATAGAGATCTCAGCCTTTTAAATTGTACAGATCTTCCGTGCCCTTTAACTGACTAACAGACTCATTTTCCTACTTAATTAACCAACATGCACTTTCTATTAATTTCCATGTGATATGAGTGGCCAACAATCTGGCCATATCTTTTCTCGGCATGTTCATGGCAAAGATGGATAGCCCCTTTAATGTGGTAATAATGACATAGAGAAAGTGCAAAGCTTATGGCGCCTCAGGTAGGATGTTGTTGATACAATAACATTTGCTTTGGTTTGATTCACTTCAACTTCAATCCACTTGTCAGCTTTTACTACCCAAACCAAATGAGATAATCTTCAAAAGTTTGGAACAAGTGATATACTGATATTAAAAGGTTGACACAACTAAATATTATTAAGGAATTAGGCTAAATCCAGATAGAACAATCGGTTTTGCCATAACAAATCATAGTAGGATTCACACACATCCTCAAACTGATACAAACATGATCTTGCTGACTCATATAGGCTTTTAAGAATCGCTAAACCATACCCAAGTGGGTTTCAAATTTTTAATTTCACGATCGTCTAGTCTCTTTTCATCATCTTGACGGATTGCTTCAAATGTATTAATAGTAAAGTGTAATCGATTTACCAAACAAAGAAAAGAAAAAGGAAAGTGTAATCTAGCGGCTACTTCTAACAATACACACATTAATAAGAAGCTTTCGTAAATAATTCAGCGATATGGCGAGATAGGCAACTATAAATTAGAGAGATTGAAGTATCTTGTCTTGATTTCACCTATTTTTCACTTTTAAACTAAATGTACAAATTTACCAAAGTAATCTCCAAGGAGCTCAAAGCATAAGATAATTCAAAAACCAACCTGAAAAACCAACCTGATGAGAAGGTTGTTTGCTGCATAAGGGTAGTCTTCAATCACAAATTTCACACTAGAAGGGACCGATTGATCTTCCGCTGCCATCCCCTACAAGCTTAAGTTACATAGAATCTTCAAAAATGCCGCCGTATTCGTGTCGGATACAACACCGGATTCACACGGATGTGGCCAATCAAAAATGAATACTTTTACCAAAATCGATAAAAAAATTGATGATTTTTTTTGACAAATAGACTCTCAACATAAAGTAATTACAGATCGAAAGATATTGAAAATGACATATCCTCAAAATTAAGTAGAAATTTATAGTCTTTTTGTTTCTATTTCATCTTTTGTGTCTTAGAAGAATCGAAATTAAGGATTATGACTTTATTTTTAGAATTTTGAAATTTTTTAGCTGGATCCCTACACCCGTATCCGTGTCTGAATCCATACCTATGAATCTCTAAATTTAGAGTTCTGAATCCAACTTCTAGATCCGTACCCGTATCGGATGCCCGCACCCGAGTCCGAGTAACTTAGCTACAAGTAGTCAACATTGCGTTAGGTGCAACAGTAAAGTTTCACATACTCAGATGAAAGAGCAAAAATTATTTCTGCTCTTAGAATACATCAAGGTGAAGAGGTACTGGTCTTCTTAAGGATATATCAAGGTGAAGAGAATTTGAATGCCTTTGGGAAGAAATGAAAAGAAACAAAAATAGGAAGAAAATAGAACAACTAAGGAAAATAAAGAAGAAAAATCCATAGTAACAAATGATCGAAATGAAAACCGTGCAAAAGGAAATGGCAGAGAAATAATACTGATCTAAATACTGTAAGACCCAGTAGCAAAATGATTGAACAACGAAATCCAGAAGATAGAACAAAGTAGAAGAATATTCTCGGTTAATCATGTGTAGAGTACTATGAAAGCTGGAAAGATACAACTAACAATATCAAAGCTAATTTGTAGTATATTTTTGGGCATAATGTATCCTATTTTCTCTTAATGCTCGATGCAATACATAAGGAGAGAGATCGAGGATTATCAATGGAAAATTGTTCTTAGTCCATGTTATTCCACCAAAATGTGACTGTACCGCCTTGAATAAGGCATAGACTTCGAAATAACTAATAATAAGTTGAAAAAATGTAGCTTCACAAAGCAGAAGAACCTTGAATCTTCCAAATTAGTAAATACTTCCAAGAAATATTCCAGGAAATGATAATTTATAAAACCTTAAAATGCATCATTTTCTTCTAACGTTAACTTCATTCAAATAAAATTGTTGTTTAAAAAAAGGATATCATTATTCTCTCCGTTGATGCAATTTCCGAACCTTCATATAAACATAGAAGCAACAACATTCCCAAGAAAACTCCAAAACAAAAAGCGTCCCAACTTTCTTGGTGCGAGCAAACACACAATGTCTAGATTTAGAATAAATCATCGGCATGAACCTAGAAAAATTCAATCGTTGTCTCATTTGTATCAAAATTTACTTCATTTGATTGTATCTAGTTTTCATGTCTTAAGATCTATGGTATTCTCCCTGCTCAAAATTTACTTTATATGTGTTTTTGTAAAGGAGTTGCATAAGTGTGTTGAGGTTCAATAGTATGTGGTACATAGTATGACTAGCGTGTAAATAATTAGTGACTAAGTGGCTATTACTGAAAGACGGTTAAGTAGTTAGTAGCAATAGTTAGTAGCAGTTAGATTAGTTGCTGATCAAAGGTGGAGATTAATTTAGTTAGTTAGGATTAGCCTAGATACTTTCTCTATATATGTATATGTATTACATGTGATTTATTCAATCTAATCTAATTCAGTTTGTGAAAATTCTATCTCTAAGATTCTTCTCTCATTTCCCCAATCTATTAACCCACAGTGTAACTTCTAGATTCTTCATTCCGCTGATGATTTTGACATGGTATCAGAGCCTTTAAGGTGCAAGTTTTACACAATTTTTCTTCAGTATTGGAAGTATAATTCAGTAACAGAGGCAATTTTTGCCCTAATTTTTCAGAAATTTGGTCAGTTTTAGTAAAGTTCACTGCTTTTCCAGCTATTTTTTGGTGTTTCTCTGGTTTTTTTTTTTTTTTTGGTGAAATGGCAACTACAGCAAATATAGCTGGTTCTTCTGAATCTTAAAAGCGTTTATCAACCATCGATTACAATTATCTACTGTACTTCTATCCCTCAGACACTCCTGGTGCAGTAAATGTAGGAATTCAGCTCATAGGCATGGAGAATTATACCCTGTGGAGTCGTGCAATGCAGGTAGCTCTCTTAACCAAAAATAAACAAAAGCATTAATGGGATAGATGTAATGCTATGGTGTTATCTTGGCTTATGAACAATGTAAGTAGTGCCTTGAAAAGTGGTATTCTGTTTAGGTAGAATGCACAATTAGTATGGAATGACCTCAAGGAGAGATTTGATAAAGTGAATCTCTCTAGAGTGTATCACCTTCACAAGGAAAAAACTACATTAGTTCAGGGAGTTTCATCAGTGTCCGTGTACTACTCAAAACTCAAAGATTTATGGGATGAGTATGATTCAATAGAACTCTTTCCCACTTGTAACTGTGAAAAATCGAAAGAATTTGTTGCACACTTGGAGAAACAACATCTACTACAATTTTTGATGGGGTTAAATGAAGGTTATGGACAGGCCAGAAGCCAAATTTTAATGATGGCACCCACGCCTACTGTTAACCAAGCATACTCTATGGTGACACAAGATAAGAATCAGAAAGGAGTGGTTGTAGGCAATTATGCAGGAGTTGATAACATAGATCCTACTGCAATATTTGTGGCTAACGGATCAAATAAAAAAATACAAGAAAGGATCTAAGCTGTACTGTGATTTTTGTGAAAAAGAAGGGCATTCTAGGGATAATTGTTTCAAACTGAAGAAGTGTGAAATCTGTGGGCTCAAAGGTCATTCTAAAGATAATTGATATCAGAATCCAAACAGGGAGTCTAGTGTTTATCCGAATGCATACAAAGGCAGAGATAAAGCTAATGCAGTGGTGAATGACAACTTTAACTCAGAAATGTGTTTCCCAGGACAGGCTCCCATCAGAAGCAATGGTAGTGATTATGGATACACTAATAAATACAACACTAATGCTGCTCAGGGTACACAGATGTTTTCACCTGATCAGCTTAGCCAAATAATGAACATATTGTCTAAAACAAATCTCAATGATGCAGGTACCAGTGCCAATATGGCAGGTAACTCACTCTTCACACCTGTAGGTAACGTGAATGCTTGTAGTTTGATTATTGATACAGGTTCCTCAAACCATATGATTGGTAACAAGTCTTTACTGAATGATGGATCATTAATAGCTAACTCAGGGAGAGTTCATATGCCAAATGGTGAATCAGCACCTGTGACTCACATTGGAAACTGTCACTTGACTGGGGGTGCAGTCATTAAAAATGTCTTGTGTGTACGAAATTTTAAGTTTAATCTGTTGTCTATCTCAAAACTGACAAGAGATTTACACTGTTCTACTATATTCTTCCCTGGATTATATGTATGTTTCAAGATCTCTTGACTGAGAAGGTCAAAGAGATTGGTAAGGAACAAGATGGTCTATATATACTGTAGTCACCTGTGAATACGAATAAGAATGCAGCTGTTCAAGGAAGTTTAATGACAACACAAAGAGGAAAGGAAGTAAAATCATAGACATGGCACAGAAGAATGGGACATGTCCCTATGTCAGTTCTTAGAAGAATTCTAGAATTCAAGCATAGAAGTAATTTTCTTTTGAATAACTGTGAAATTTGTCCATTAGCCAGGCAGACAAGAATTCCATTTCCAGTTAGTCAAAGCAAAGAGAGTGACATTTATCAGTTAGTCCACATGGATGTATGGGGTCCTTCTAAAACACAAAATCACACTGGAATGAGATATTTCCTGAAACGACCTCGGCCAGTCGTTTCGGAAGTTAGGACTCTGATTGGCGTGCCGATAATTTTAAAATATTTGTAATGTCTATTAGGACCTGTCTGTAAAATTTGAGCTAAATCAGACCTCGTTTGGTAGGCATCGGAAGAAGGTTTCAGTTTTTATTGGCGATAAATATTAAAAAGAGATTTTCGAGCTCGGTTTTGCCGAATGAACTCCGATTCGAAATCCGAAAGCGCCGTTGGGTTCGTATGATTATTTATGACTTTTTTGAACTTTCGAAAGTGAATTTCGATGTTGTTCGGCTAGTTTCCGCTAAAATGCCGAAAGTTAAATAATTTGACTTCTTTTCATTTAAATTCGCATCTTGAGTTTCGGGAGTCCAATTTTAGATCCGCCTTCGCGAGTATGTTACATATATTTTGTATAACTCCTATGCAAAAGTTGGAATTATTTCGAATATCGTAGGGCACAGTTTTAATTTTCGTTAGGAAAAGAAAATAAAATAAAGAAAACAAAAAAAAAAAAAAAAGAAAAAGTCAAAACGAAAGAAACAAAGTAAGTGGGCGGTGATGGGATATATAATCCCCTAAAGCTAAGTGAACAGAAACATTAACAACGAACGCAAAACAGAGAAAACCGAAAATACGCAGTGGAAAATTGCCAGAAAATAAGAAAAGGGACCGGAGAAAAATAGTATTTTCACCCCAGAACATTCAGGTAATGATCTTAATATATTATTTGAGTTTATTACGTATGTTTGAATATATTTTTACGGTAAAAATAGGGATATTAGACATCGCCCTAATGACGTAAATTGATAGTTTGAAGGGTCAAATGGACCCCGATAATGAAACTGATTATATATTCGTACTCAGTGAGTTATGGGCAATATATAAATGTAATTTATTTAGGATTTGGTCATGTGACCCTAAACCCTGTATATAGGCCTGGCCTGCGTATTGCGTATGCGAATAGGGTAACAGGTTCCTTCCTGGATTGCCCTAAGATATGAGGGATGAAGCTTTTGGCCTAATTTGATATATTTTTCTGCTTATTGAATAGAGTGGGATCGTTTGGCAATGAAACCAAAGGACAAGCGGTTATTGAGTGGCTGTACTAACTTTGTAACAAGGTAAGTGTTTATATCCACTTCTTTGGAGGCACCTGGCCTCGTGGATTTTCTACCACGTGTTCCTTACGTGTGTAGCTGCCGATAAGCGTACTCATTACGCCTTAGCTTTGGATTTATATTCTGTATTATATATTATGTCCTGTTATTGGCATTGCATTGAGAATCTGAGTATTGTACTTTGGCTGTAAGTTGGCATCTACTTCCCGGCTGTCGATGAGAGTTCCGCGCCGGTAAAGGGTTATTATTGCATCACATTGCATTCATATGCATTATATGTCATTCATATGCATTACATTGCATCATATTGAGGGTAGGAGGATTCCGCCCTCGGAGCAGGAGGATTCCGCTCCATTGCATCATATTGAGGGTAGGAGGATTCCGCCCTCGGAGCAGGAGGATTCCGCCCTCGGAGCAGGAGGATTCCGCTCCATTGCATCATATTGAGGGTAGGAGGATTCCGCCCTCGGAGCAGGAGGATTCCGCTCCATTGCATCATATTGAGGGTAGGAGGATTCCGCCCTCGGAGCAGGAGGATTCCGCTCCATCTATTTGGCACATGTGACACCATTGCATCATACTGCATTCATCCCATTTCATTGCACCGCGTGTTAACTATTGTGTGACTATCATGCTGTGTTTTGTGTATGCGGTATGTATACCATATTGTGGACATATTTCAATTTGCCTATATATTTCTGGCTCGTATTCTGAGTTGCGAGGAATCGGGTTGTACGTCGCAACAGTATAAATATATGGATTGGGTTGCATGTCGCAACGGTATAAATATATGGATCGGGTTTCACGCAGCGACAGTATGAATATATGGATCGGGTTGCACGCCGCAACAGGATGAATATATGGATTGGGTTGCACGCCGCAACAGGATGTATTTCTGATTGTTGATATGCTCGGGATACCTATATGTTCTGTCTACTTTATGTCCCTGGTTGTTTATGATTCCATACGTGTTTTCTAGTTATTATTCGGCTCTGCCTTTTTATAATTTAAATAAGAGGAATTTTATTTGTCTGTTTCTTTTCTCCCTGGCTAGCTATCCTATTCTTTGAGGTGGCTAGTCTGCCCCACTTATTGAGTCCTTTTGACTCACCCTTGTTTGTTGTTTGTTTCTTGTCTATCTATTTCGTTTCGGCAGGTTCGCTCCAGGATTGAGTTCGCCACGTTGTGAAGGAGCGAAGACGACTTCAGCTATCAGGGTGAGCCAGCTTTTATTCCGGATGGCCACCAGTTTATTGGTTATTATTTCAGCTACTTTTTGCTCCCTTCAGGAGGTATTTGTCTTCTTTTGTACTCTTAGATGTCTAGTCTGGATAGCCCTAAACCTAGTATATTGGGTAGTTAGCTGTAATTTCTTTTTACAGCTTAGAGATATCAGTATCTCTGTATTTTTTTTAAAGTCTTGTCCTTATTTATGAATTATTATATTTATTTTCTTAATTTAATTGATAAGGGTTCGCCCGACGGGTCTAGGGGAGGATGTCGGGTGCCCGCACGGCCTAGCCGGATTCCGGGTCGTGTCAGTTGGTATCAGAGCCCGGTTTAGAGTCTATCCAGACTAAGACAGTGTCTAGTAGAGTCTCGCTGATGGGTACGTAGCGTCCGTACTTATCTACGAGAGGCTATGATGGCATTTAGGAAGTTTCACTTCCTTCTTTTCTGATCGTGTGTCGGTCTAGGATGCAAAAATATTTTCGTTAATTCCTTCGTGGTAATTGTGAAACCCTCGTGTGACAAATCAGCAAACGGTGTGAGTTCAAGATGAAGCAGTCTGGCCTGGGGTTAGTACTGACGAAGCCCCGAGTGTTTTGATCGTGCTGACGGTCTAGTTACGGAGGTCCCAGCTGTACGAGCTCACGATGGGCAAGGGAGCAGGGCCTTGTGGTTCCCTTTGCTCTCTACGATGCTTTTACGAGAATTTTGGCGACGCAGATACCGCAAGAACCTATTATTCGCTAGGCAGCTTATCAGGTTGCCGCAGCTGCAGACGTTCCGTCGCAGGGAGCTCTTATTCCGGTTCTTAATATTACCGCAGTAAAGTATGTTTCGGAGGTAGTATGTGTTGTACCTCTAATTGTTCTGGCTGGTTTGCCAGCCGAGGTATCAGTTCGGTCCGAGTGCCTAAAGAGGTTGCATTATTTTACGCGGTTGAACCTTCCGATATTCTTAAGCAATGCATCAGATAAACCTCGTGATTTTTTTAAATAAATAAAATGATGTCAGCGTATCCTTCAGGATCTTGATAATATCGAGCGGTATGGTGTTGATTATTCTGCTTTCCAGTTTTAGGGGTCCAGCCTTGAATTGGTAGGCCGCTCTCTTATTAGCTGACTTGGTTCGGTTTTTCTTTTAGATTCGTGGAAAAGTTCCTTTCGAGTAGCGAGCGAGATGAAAAGTATTTCCAGTTTGAGTGGATTGGACAGGGTAGCCTGTCGGTTAGCCTGTTAGTGTTTCAGAATATGAGATTGAATTCTATAGAATGGCTGGATATGCATTAGAACTAGTTCATGAGCCTTTCGAGAGATTCAAAGATTTATTGAAGACCTTTCTTTTTCCTTGAGATCCCAGGTGGCTCGAGAGATTGAGGTCGGGATTTTATTTGGTGTTGTTTTTGATATCGCCAGAAGGTACGAGGCATACCATAAGTTAAAGTGGGAAGAGTTAGAACGGGAGAGTAAGAGATCACGTGGCTCTAGTGGGACACCATGGTACCTCATTTGGAGGTAAGAATTTTGATTATTTTGGGAGGTCATCTTCCAGGTTATCTCAGCTTGTGTCACGTGATTTTTAGAGTAAGCCAGTAGCTCATCAAAATCAGATTTAGTCTTCTCTTTACAGCTATCAACAATCTTTCAAATTTCCATTTTTAGTCGAGAAGGTGTTATCATTGTCGTGAATTTGGTTATCCTTTGAGGAGTTTTTCCTTATTCCGGCAAGTAGGTCGTCGTCCTTTCTCTCGGCCTCAGGCACCTGCGCAGTCACAGGGAATTTTATTTAAATCTCAATCCTCCAGAGAAATGCCACCATCCAGTAGAGGTTGGGATTGTAGTGGTAGTGGTTCTCCAGAAAGTGCTTGTCAGGGTAGTGGCTCAGCTCAGCTGCAGAGGCAGTTCTATGAACTGCTAGTCTGGCAGGATGCTGAGGCATCCGATGTAGTAGACCCGTGTGTTTCTTCTTCCCTTATCTGTAAGTAAGATTTATCTTTCGGATCAATCTGGAAATGGTGTGTCTTCTCATGTTTCGACGGTTTCCTTGGATATTGTCGTAATTAAGAATCGGTTACTGTAGAGGGGTGAGTTTCTGATATGATTTATTCCTGGCATTTATGAGACCCTACTAGTTTATCTGATCTAGATATGAGAGATTTGACGGTGAGTATTGCTATTGCCTGCTTGGCATCCTGTTATGCCACATTTTGTTATTATGTCAAGTCATTTTACCTCTCTCCTCGGAAATCAGTGTTGCTAGGATGATGAGATTCTTATTCGTCACCATCAGGAAGTGTCGTTATTTCTTCCTTTGTAAAGTGGCTAGTAAGTAATGCTCGATCTATGTATCTTCTCTTGGTTCGAGATTCTGGTAGAGTCATGTTATTCTATGAGCTTGTTTTAGTTATAAAAAGGTATTCTGGTAAATTGTCAGAGTTTTCTTCTTATTGGGAGGTTAAATTGGTATGGATGTTTTTCCATAAAGCTTATTTAATGTCTATCTCTTCAACTGCGATTCTTTGGCTCGCCTGACTCGGAAGTAGTCTAGCTTTGGTACCCAAGTGAATAAAAAGATGAGCTTCCTGAAGCTCTAATTATTTGTATCCTCGATCCATTTCCATTTCTTCTTCGTCCGGCACTAGTGAGCTTAGGCGATCAGTAACCTATTGTGATGTTCTCTGTGTTGAGCCAGAGTACGTGTTATTGTGGCCGGGTAAGCATATTAGTGTTTTGGAAGCATATTATTGTTTAGGTTGAAAATCAGGACAGTGGTGCTGTCCAGATATTCTATCTGCGGATTTGTTATGTCATCCAGTTGTCTCATCTTGTTATCCGTTTAACATGTTTATGTTATCAGTTTATCCGGATATCTATTCCCATGTATAGTATAGTGATGGTTCTGTTTTTGCGGATCATCCAGTTTTAGGGGAAACTCTGCCGAAATTTTTATATAGAAGTACCATCCATCAGGCGGTGGTGTTTACAGCAAAGGTATGGAGTTGTGAACTTGAGAGTTGCAGCTGTTTGGCAACTCGAAAGGGTAGTTGGTAGCTTAGGTCTGCTTACGTTCAGCTTTTAGCCAAATCTTCTTTAGTCCAGTAGACTGTGCGAGGATGGTTATTCCTATTCAAATGACTGCATGAGTTTATGCTTTAAGTGGAGGAGTCTTCCTCCAATTGATACCGAATCATAATATTAAATCTCTAAGGCGTTGCTGAAGCGTAAGCTAATTCTTAGTTCCATCCACCTGCTCTATATCGAAAGGTATTATCAAAGAGGTGATTATCGCCTGAATCATGTTAACCTATTCAAATTTCATGTATCTTTGTTTCGAAAATGTAGAACTCTCTTCTCGTGATCGAGGAAGGATCAGCTTAGTCAAAATAAGTTGGGCAATGGTGTTATCATATTATCCAGATATATTTTGTTTCAAAAGTTCGATATGCGTGTTATAATTCTGATCCTGTAATCAGGAAATAATACCCGTGAAGTAGCTTATGAAGGTCGTGCAAGTTCGTTTGCTATCTGTGCGAATTTTTCTTTAGATTTAGGCTCGTTCGAGGACGAACGAGAGTTTAAGTGGAGGAGAATGAAACGACCTCGGCCAGTCGTTTCGAAAGTTAGGACTCTGATTGGCGTGCCGATAATTTTAAAATATTTGTAATGTCCATTAGGACCTGTCTGTAAAATTTGAGCTAAATCAGACCTCGTTTGGTAGGCATCGGAAGAAGGTTTCAGTTTTTATTGGCGATAAATATTAAAAAGAGATTTTCGAGCTCGGTTTTGCCGAATGAACTCCGATTCGAAATCCGAAAGCGCCGTTGGGTTCGTATGATTATTTATGACTTTTGTGAACTTTCGAAAGTGAATTTCGATGTTGTTCGGCTAGTTTCCGCTAAAATGCCGAAAGTTAAATAATTTGACTTCTTTTCATTTAAATTCGCATCTTGAGTTTCGGGAGTCCAATTTTAGATCCGCCTTCGCGAGTATGTTACATATATTTTGTATAACTCCTATGCAAAAGTTGGAATTATTTCGAATATCGTAGGGCACAGTTTTAATTTTCGTTAGGAAAAGAAAATAAAATAAAGAAAACAAAAAAAAAAAAAAAAAAAAAGAAAAAGTCAAAACGAAAGAAACAAAGTAAGTGGGCGGTGATGGGATATATAATCCCCTAAAGCTAAGTGAACAGAAACATTAACAACGAACGCAAAACAGAGAAAACCGAAAATACGCAGTGGAAAATTGCCAGAAAATAAGAAAAGGGACCGGAGAAAAATAGTATTTTCACCCCAGAACATTCAGGTAATGATCTTAATATATTATTTGAGTTTATTACGTATGTTTGAATATATTTTTACGGTAAAAATAGGGATATTAGACATCGCCCTAATGACGTAAATTGATAGTTTGAAGGGTCAAATGGACCCCGATAATGAAACTGATTATATATTCGTACTCAGTGAGTTATGGGCAATATATAAATGTAATTTATTTAGGATTTGGTCATGTGACCCTAAACCCTGTATATAGGCCTGGCCTGCGTATTGCGTATGCGAATAGGGTAACAGGTTCCTTCCTGGATTGCCCTAAGATATGAGGGATGAAGCTTTTGGCCTAATTTGATATATTTTTCTGCTTATTGAATAGAGTGGGATCGTTTGGCAATGAAACCAAAGGACAAGCGGTTATTGAGTGGCTGTACTAACTTTGTAACAAGGTAAGTGTTTATATCCACTTCTTTGGAGGCACCTGGCCTCGTGGATTTTCTACCACGTGTTCCTTACGTGTGTAGCTGCCGATAAGCGTACTCATTACGCCTTAGCTTTGGATTTATATTCTGTACTATATATTATGTCCTGTTATTGGCATTGCATTGAGAATCTGAGTATTGTACTTTGGCTGTAAGTTGGCATCTACTTCCCGGCTGTCGATGAGAGTCCCGCGCCGGTAAAGGGTTATTATTGCATCACATTGCATTCATATGCATTATATGTCATTCATATACATTACATTGCATCATATTGAGGGTAGGAGGATTCCGCCCTCGGAGCAGGAGGATTCCGCTCCATTGCATCATATTGAGGGTAGGAGGATTCCGCCCTCGGAGCAGGAGGATTCCGCTCCATTGCATCATATTGAGGGTAGGAGGATTCCGCCCTCGGAGCAGGAGGATTCCGCTCCATTGCATCATATTGAGGGTAGGAGGATTCCGCCCTCGGAGCAGGAGGATTCCGCTCCATCTATTTGGCACATGTGACACCATTGCATCATACTGCATTCATCCCATTTCATTGCACCGCGTGTTAACTATTGTGTGACTATCATGCTGTGTTTTGTGTATGCGGTATGTATACCATATTGTGGACATATTTCAATTTGCCTATATATTTCTGGCTCGTATTCTGAGTTGCGAGGAATCGGGTTGTACGTCGCAACAGTATAAATATATGGATCGGGTTGCATGTCGCAACGGTATAAATATATGGATCGGGTTTCACGCAGCGACAGTATGAATATATGGATCGGGTTGCACGCCGCAACAGGATGAATATATGGATTGGGTTGCACGCCGCAACAGGATGTATTTCTGATTGTTGATATGCTCGGGATACCTATATGTTCTGTCTACTTTATGTCCCTGGTTGTTTATGATTCCATACGTGTTTTCTAGTTATTATTCGGCTCTGCCTTTTTATAATTTAAATAAGAGGAATTTGATTTATCTGTTTCTTTTCTCCCTGGCTAGCTATCCTATTCTTTGAGGTGGCTAGTCTGCCCCACTTATTGAGTCCTTTTGACTCACCCTTGTTTGTTGTTTGTTTCTTGTCTATCTATTTCGTTTCGGCAGGTTCGCTCCAGGATTGAGTTCGCCACGTTGTGAAGGAGCGAAGACGACTTCAGCTATCAGGGTGAGCCAGCTTTTATTTCGGATGGCCACCAGTTTATTGGTTATTATTTCAGCTACTTTTTGCTCCCTTCAGGAGGTATTTGTCTTCTTTTGTACTCTTAGATGTCTAGTCTGGATAGCCCTAAACCTAGTATATTGGGTAGTTAGCTGTAGTTTCTTTTTACAGCTTAGAGATATCAGTATCTCTGTATTTTTTTTAAAGTCTTGTCCTTATTTATGAATTATTATATTTATTTTCTTAATTTAATTGATAAGGGTTCGCCCGACGGGTCTAGGGGAGGATGTCGGGTGCCCGCACGGCCTAGCCGGATTCCGGGTCGTGTCATTTCCTCACTTTGATTGATGATCATTCTAGATTTACTTGGATATATTTGATGAGAGTGAAGTCTGATGTATGCTTCCTGCTTAAAACCTTCATCAAAATGATGCAGAATCAGTTTGACAAAACAATCAAGGTGTTCAGATCAAATAACGACACAGAGTTTTTTAATACCACTTGTAAAGAATTATTTGAAGAACATGGAATATTACAGCAAAGCTCTTGTCCCTAAACTCTACAACAAAATGGAGTTGTAGAGAGGAGACATAGGCATATCTTAGAAATTGCCAGAGCAATAAAGTTTGAAGGTCATCTCCCAACAAAGTTTTGGGATGAATGTGTTCAAGCAACAGCTTATGTGATCAATAGAGTTCCTTCCGTGGTTTTGAATTATGCTTCACCTTTTAAAATGCTCTATAATAAGCAGCCACAGCTATCACACATGAGAACCATAGGTTGCTTATGCTATGCTACCAATTTGCTAAAAGGTGATAAATTTGCTCCAAGAGCAACAAAGGCTGTTATGATGGGCTATAGTTCCACTCAGAAGGGATATAGGCGGTATGATTTGCAGCATCATACCTTCTTTGTCAGTAGGGATGTCACATTTTATGAAGACATCTTCCCCTTCCAGAGCAGTGTCAACTCAGAGGCTCCAACAACTGACTTTTTTCAACCAGTACCTGAGCATATCATTACTCAAGAATATTTTGTCAACACTGAAGATGTAGTGATGTCTCCAATTACACCTACTTCAGATACAGTGCCAGATATTATGCCAACAAATGTTTCAGCTCCTTTAGATGATTCTGAGAAAGGTATACAACCATCTCATACACCTAATCATATAGCAGAACCAATTGCAAGTGACCACCTTTAGGATTCAGTACCAATGCAGAATGTCCATAGAAAATCAGGCAGAGTCTCAAAACCACCTATATGGATGAAGGATTATGTTGAAATATCTAAACAAAAATCAGCAGCTCATACTTGTATGTATCCTATATCATATGTTATAGGCTATAATAGCTAGTCAGCTACCTATCATAGTTACATTTCCAAGTTTTCTATTGAAACAGAACCAAAGAATTTTACTGAGGCTGCAAAGGATGCTAGGTGGATAGAAGGTATGAAGACAGAAATCAGTGCCTTGGAGGACAACAGAGGAGGTTGTTTCCTTACCTAGAGGAAAGAAAGCCATAGGCTGCAAGTGGGTTTTCAAGATAAAATACACAATAAATGGTGAAATTGAGAGGTTCAAGGGGAGGCTGGTTGATAAGGGATACAATCAAAAGGAGGGACTTGACTACAGAGAAACTTTCTCTCCAGTTGTGAAGATGGTGACTGTGAGATCAGTTATTGCTGGCATATCCACCAAATGTGATATAAACCAAACAACAAGATAATAGAAATAACAAGAATTGAAATATTGAAAGCAAAACTCGCTTTTAATTAGTAAGGATTAAAGAAGTAGATTAGGGAAAGTAAGCCTAATCACACCTTTAATTGTCTAACAAAATGAACCTATACTAATTGATCCTTAATTGGATCTAATCCAATTGCAAATCAAGGACAAAGTGTGCTTAAGCAAACAAGCTTAGCCAATAATTAATGTCATCAAACAAGCTTAGCCAATAACCTCACAATAATTAATGTCATCAAAATCAAACCCTAATAAATGAGAGCTAAAGACTTTATATAGTGGTTCCTAAAATAGCAACAATGCCTTTATTTCCCTTGAAATGGGCTTGCAGTAACTCATTAAATTGAAGATAGTGTTCTGGTTATCGCTACAACGGTATCCTGCTAGGATAGGCTTGAGTAACCAGAGCTCCGTGATCGCGGCTATGGTAACGCAATCGCAAAGACAATTGCCTTCAACCATTGTCACCTTCCTGCGCGATCGCGTTGCTCGTCTTTTCCTCCTTGTGCGATCGCATCTGATATCTCGCGATCACGTTGAGCAGCGTCTTGACCTTGTGCGATCGCGTCTGACGGCTTGCTATCGCGATGAACATTTTCTGGTTCTGAGGCAGTGAGCTTGCTAACAGGTCCTGAAGCCTCCAAAATTTGCCCCAACAACTCCAGTTGTGCAAATGTGGCCTGCAACTGTTGCAACTCTAGTGCTTGGCTTCTTGTAAATGGCTTGCTCACGTATCGGGTTGCATCATTTTCCCCTTCTTGAAAAGAATTCGTCCATGAATTCTCTTGTTCATCAACTTTGAAGGGAGACAAGTCGCACACATTGAAAGTGTTATGCACTTGGTAGTTGCTTGGCAAATCAGCCTAGTATGCATTGTCATTAAGGTGTTCAAGGATTTGTAATGGACCATTACCTCTTGGCATTAACTTTCTCGCCCGCTTGTTGGGAAATCTATCCTTCCGAAAATGGACCCAAACCCAATCTCCCGGTTAGAAGACAATCTTCTTTCTTCCCTTGTAGCCTTCTTGGTAACTTCTTGATTCTTCTTTTCAAGTTGCTTTCTCACTTGTTCGTGAGGTCGTTTCATCTCTTGAGCTCTCACCTTGACATCTAAGTTTAAAACAACATCTTGAGACAAAGGAGAATAATTACTTAGTGCAAAGCCTTCCCCATAATTCTTTACAAAAATGACTAAGGAATTTGGAATCCCTATCACTAACAATAGTTTTAGGGACCCCATGCAATTTAAGTACATGTTCACTAGGGATGGCAACGGGGCGGGACGGGGCGGGTTCAACTCTACGTGGGGCGGGGCGGGCCGGGACGGGTTGCGGGTTTATCTAATTTTTTTTTTTTCAAATCCTTGTAGAACCTGTATATATGTGTTTTTATATAAAATTATATATGTATTTTTATATAAAAGTTATCTTAAATAGAAGTTAAATCGTAATCAAATTATATATGTATTTTTATATAAAATTAGAAGACTTGTAGACCTTTAGCTCCAAAGAATTCATCAAAATCAACAAAATTTTATCCTATATAAAACTTTTACTAATCCTGGTCATTGAATTGAAAGAGAGATAGATACCTATTGATATTAGGAACAGGAAGAGCTAAAAAATATATTATGAGAATAATTTATCTTAAATGAAATAAATAAAATATAAAAAATAGAAAATGACAATTTTGTCTACTGTAGAATTTTTTAATGAAGGACATAAAGTTCAATCAATATTTTCTAAGGGCATTCGTGCTTTTAATATAGTATAGATATATGTAAGACTTAATTTTATAACGAACTTATACATATGGGTATGTATAAAATCTATCACTAGAATAATAAAATTATTGCCCAAACTACTATGATAATTTACCTAAGATAAGATGATTAATACTTGAGAAAGTCGTTAATTAGTTCATAAAATTAACAAAAAAAATAAAAATAATATTGCGGGGCGGGTTAATGCGGGGTGGGGCGGGTTGAGAAGTGACAAAAATGCTATGCGGGGCGGGACAGGGCGGGTTTAACTTTTGCGGGTTAAGATTCAACCCGCCCCGCACCCGCCCCGTTGCCATCCCTAATGTTCACCCAACAAATTGGCTACATGGGATGCATCATCAATCTTATAACAAGGAATGAAGTGTGCCGTTTTGAAAAATCTATCAACTATCACAAAGATGCTATCTTTTTCCCTTTGTTCTTAGGCAAACCAAACACAAAGTCCATAGAAATGTCAAGCCAAGGACCTAAGGGAATGGGGAGGGGTGAGTACAAATCATGTGGAAGTAGCTTCGACTTAGCTTGCTTACACTCCAAACATTGACCGCACACCCTTACAACATCCACCTTCATCTTAGGCCAATAAATTGCTCCTGAAGAATCTCCATGGACTTGTCCACAAAAAAATGCCCCATTAGCCCCCCACTATGTGCCTCCCTCACTAACAACTCCCTCCAAGATGAACTAGGCACACACAACTTCCCATTTCTAAACAAAAACCTTCAAACTTATGGAACCTCCTTTCTCCACATCACCACTAGGTTGCTCCTCACCCCCACAACTGATTGATCTTTCTCCCCCTTTTCTCTAATTCACAATTAGCATATATGTTACACCCCGTACGTCTAAATTGACGTATATCATTATAATATCATGTTAAGAATGATTTAAGTGAGTTTAAAATAATAATATGACCATATATGATGTTTATATGTTGAATATAAAGTTTGGGAAAAATCAGATTTAAGTTGCGGAAAAACCGACTAAGGAATTTCCTTGTAACGGAGCTTTTTCAGCAATTAATTTCATGTGTTATATGAAGTCTTTTGGGGACATATCATATACTAAATTGAAGGTCTTGGAGTGTAGTTTCCAACACTTTTAACGGTTTGCTCATATAACTTATAGATAAAAAGATATGTGCATCAGAAATCAGACCAGAAAAAGGGACATAAGCGCAAAAGAGGGCTAGAAATGAAATGTTTTTATTATAAAAGAGAAATCTCTCTCTCTCTCTCGACATTTCCAGTAAAACCATGATATAAACAGAGCTTTTTCAGTTCGAATCCATCTTTTTTATGATTTTGAAGATAGAACATCAATTTTGACACGAAACGGAAGATGGATTGCGTCAAAACGCTCTACGCGATTAGGGTAACATTATGCTACCTTCAATTTCGTCTATAGTTTGAGTTTTAGAATTACTTCATAGCTATGTAAAGTATCTAAATTCTATTTTATAGCTTGTTTAAGCTTTAGAAGGTGTGGAATTCAAAGGAAACGAAGTTTAGAAGCTAGAAACATCAAAGGTATGTAAGGCTAAACCTTTCTTTTGGCAAGGCATGTATCTTTTAGATTTTGAAGCTTTTATTAGTTTTAAACTTAGTTTTTCTTGTGAGAAACTTGTATGGTACCAAGGAAACCTTGTATATACTTAATTTGGTACTAAAATCCAAGGTGAAAGACGTCCAAATCAGAAAGACAAAACGTTTCAAAATCTGGAAAATTGTTTTGAACTTTGGACAGTTGTTAGTATATTGATTATAACTCCCTATAAAAAATTGATATTAAGATGATTTAAGAATATCCAGAATCCTAATACATATATCTACAACTTTCATGAAGACCATGAGGTCTATAACTTTTATCTGCACCCTCAAAACTATGATGCAATACAGGACGCTGGTACTGTCTAGAAATTCTGTACATCCGTGGAATTGTTACGCCACTCTCATCTTGTTATCCAGTTAATTTGTTTATGTTATCAGTTTATCCGGGTATCCATTTCCGTGTATAGTATAGTGTTGGTTCTGTTTTGCGGATCATCCAGTTTTAGAGGAAACTCTGCCGAAATTTCTATAAAAATCAAAGAGTTGGACAAATTCTAAGTTTCAGGTTGTGTCTACAATTCCATCCAGAGTTTTCTTATCATTCCTTTGAGTCCATATATATTGTTGCCACATGTGTTATGCCTCATACATGCTTATGCTTATATTGTGATCATGTTATGTGTGATTTGGAGTCCCCCATAGAGGCTGGACATTGGACACACAGTCCGGTCGCGTGTGATACTACCCGTCTGGGGGATACAGCCCCTCTGGTTAAGGCGGGAGTTGAAATACCTAGTGTGACCGGGTGTCATTCACACACTTTGACCAGAGAGACTAGATATTACTGGCTGGGGGGGATATAGCCCATAACACCCACAAGGTTTGTTATATACGCGTATATAGCCACATTATGCACTGCATGATTATACATGAGGCTAGTTCAGTTTTTCAGTTACCTGATTTGGGGGGATACAGCCCATAACGCCAGACAGGTACTAGTTCAGATGTTCAGGTTCAGATGTTCAGTTACCTGATTTGGGGGGATATAGCCCATAACACCAGACAGATACCAGTTTAGATAACAGTTCTGTTTTAGCTCAGTACCAGTTATCAGTTCTCAGTTATCAGCCACCAGTTCTTAGCGTCAGTATCAGTTGACAGTTTTCAGTTCCAGTTTCTAGTAACCAGCTATCAGTCGTATTACAGTTATTTATCAGTATAGTTCAGCTCAGTCTTCAGGTTCAGATTCAGCTAGACTTCAGTTTATATTCAGATCATGTTTAGTACGTTCTTCAGATTTCCAGCTATATTGCTATGCTCCAGCTCATATTTACATATTTATATTCCAGCCTTACAGTTTCATTCAGCTATGACATATTATATGCTCAGGCCTTACATACTTTGTACATATCGTACTCACGCCCTTTTCTGGGGCGCTGCGTTTCATGCCGCGCAGGTGCAGATAGATCAATGCTTGGACCATGTTATTAGGCCATCTATCAGCTACTGGAGTCACTCCGCTTACTCCCGGAGTTACTTATCTTTTGGTATGTGTATAGTCAGCCAGCTTGGGTATGGCGGGGCCTTATCTCGTCCTTTGTATATTCAGTTCATCACTCTTAGAGGCCTATAGATATGTCCCTGTGTGGTTCAGTCAGTATGTTATGTATGTCAGCTTATGTTAGCCTTGTCAGCTTTTTGCATTGCATAATTCTCATCAGTTAGATTTATGCTTATTCCGTTTATCAGTTATATTCATGGTTAGCAGATTATCAGCAGGATTAGTGATGATCGACACTTAGTGTTGGTCATCCGTCGCGGCCCTAGGTTGGGTCGTGACAAAAGTGTTATCAGAGCAGTTCAGTCCTAGGGTGTCTACAGGCCGTGTCTAGTAGAGTCTTATTTAGGAGTATGTTGCGCGCCATACTTTTGAACAGGAGGCTACAAGGCACTTCAGGACAGTTGTCTTTCTTTCTTCCCTAGATCGTGCGATCGAGCCATGAGTATAGAATTCAGCCCTCTAACAATAGTAATTTCAGCAAAGCGATGCCGCCAAAGAAACTAACAGCTGCCCAGAAGGGCAAGGTTATTGCCGGCCAGGGTATTAGTAGAGTGCCACCTAAGGTGGATGAGAGTGAGGAGTCCAGACCTGAGGCTCCATCCGAGGCCTCACAGATCCTATCAGTTCAGGGTGATATTAGAGGTACTGCAGCTACCATACCTCCACCTTCTTAGCCTGATAGTCAGGGGCAGGAAATGAGGGATGCCATCAGATTATCGACTAGTGTTGTAGTTGCTCAGACTAGACAACACAGTGCAGATGCCCAGGGAGATGTTGGATCCAGGATCAATGATTTTATCAAGCTAGAGCCTACAGTCTTTACCGGATTCCGTACAGGAGAAGACCCTCAGGATTTTCTATTGAGGATAGCTAGAGTGTTGAGGGTTATGCACGTGTCAGACATAGAGTTAGTAGAGTTGGCTGCATTCAGATTGCATAACCTAGCAGCAGGGTGATACCAGACATGGGAGCTATCTAGACGGCCTGATGCTACTCCCACGACTTGGAAGGAATTCTCAGATACCTTCCTTTATCAGTATATGCCTATAGAGACATAGGGAGCCCGTGCTAATCAGTTCCTGACCTTGAGACAGGGAAGTTTGAGTGTAGAAGAGTATAATTATTGCTTTAGTTCTTTAGCATGGTTTTCCCCTACGGTGGTAGTGAGTATGGAGGATAGAATTCACAGGTATATAGTGGGACTAGCTCCACACCTAGTGAACGAGCGTATGACAGTTGCTATGCAGTCATGTATGAACATAACATTCAGGCATTTGCTTTGTTACTTGAGGAGAGGAAGCAGAAATAGAGAGCCGAAAGGGATAAAGTGCTAGACAAGAGGGGCAGATTTTCTGGTTCGTTTGGAGAGACGTCTGGAGCGAGTAGATAGCAGAGTGTTAGACAACCACCAGCTAGTATACCTACATAGTCTCGTGGCTTTAGATCTGATAGACCTCCTCAGTCCAGATCTAGTCACACATCACTGACTTCAAGATTAAAGTGTCGTGGTACTTCTATACCGGCCAGTCAGACATATCCCAGATGTTCGAATTGTGGTAGACGCCACTTGGGTCCATGTCAGTTAGGAGTTGATACTTGTTATATTTGTCGCGAGGCAGCTATTTCATGAAAGGTTGCCCGCCTAGGGGTGGCAGTTGTATAGCCCAGCCAGCTAGATCACCAGTTGCTTGCTCAGCATCAGCACGCCATCAGAGGCATGTTCTTCAGGATGGCACCTGTATAACAGAAAGAATTTAAGGAGCAATTGAAGGATTTGTTAGATAAAGGCCTCATCAGACCCAACATTTCCCCGTGGGGAGCCTCGATGCTATTTGTAAAAAAAGAAAGATGGCTCTCTACGCATGTGCATAGATTACAGACAGCTGAATAAAGTCATTATTAAGAATAAATACTCTCTGCCCAGGATTGATGTCTAGTTTGACAAGCTCCAGGGTGCCAAGTGCTTCTCGAATATAGATTTGCGATCAGGCTACCATCAAGTTAGAGTTAGAAAATCTGATATACCTAAGACTGCTTTCAGGACTAGGAATGGCCATTATGAGTTTTTAGTGATGTTGTTTGGACTCACTAATGCCTTTGCAGTATTTATGGATCTAATGGGCAGCGTATTCAGGCCTTATTTAGATTTATTTGTGATTATATTTATTGATGATATTCTCATCTATTCGAAGTCTGAATCAGAGCATCCGGAGCACCTACGCACAGTATTGGGTACTCATCGGGACCAACAATTATATGCTAAGTTCTCAAAGTGTAAATTCTAGATAGATTCAGTGGCATTTCTTGGCCACATAGTTTCAGCAGAAAGAATTAAAATAGATGACCAGAAGATCTAGGCTGTGAAGAATTGGCCCATGCCTACGACGCCAACTGAAATACGTAGTTTTCTGGGTTTGGCAGGTTATTACAGAAAGTTTATAGAGGGTTTTTCCTCCATTGCAGCTCCACTGAACAAATTGACAAAGAAATCAGCTAAATTTGAGTGGTCTGATTCTTGCGAGCACAGCTTCCAAGAACTAAAGAACAGGTTGATAACAGCTCCAGTACTTACACTTCCAGAGGGATCTGAGGGCTATGTCATTTACTGTGATGCTTCTTGAATTGGTCTTCATTGTGTTTGATGCAACATGGAAGAGTAATTGCTTATGCTTCTAGGCAGCTGAAAAAGCACGATCAGAACTACCTCATCCATGATCTTGAGCTTTCAGCAGTCATTCATGCATTGAAGATTTGGAGACATTATTTTACGGTGTTCATGTTGATATTTATACGGATCACAAGAGCCTCCAGTACATGTTTAAGCAAAAGGAGCTAACCCTATGATAGAGGCGGTGGTTAGAGTTGCTGAAGGACTATGACATGGACATTCTTTATCATCCGGGTAAAGCGAACGTTGTTGCTGATTCCCTTAGTCGCAAGCCTATGGGTAGTCTATCTTATTTACAACCAGAGAAAATAAAGTTAGCTCATACACTCTACCAGTTGGCCAGCATGGATGTCAGATTAATAGATTCAGAGGACGCAAGAGTTACAGTTCAGAACGCAACCACTACTTGCCTAGTGACATAAGTAAAGCAGCGCCAGTATGAGGATCCAGTTCTAGTTCAATACAGGCAGATAGCCAGAAGAAAACCAAAATTATTATATAGGTTACTAGTGACGGGGTTCTTATATATAAAGATAGACTTTGTGTTCCTGATGTTGCAGATTTATGTGGACAGATTATGACAGATGCATATTATTCCAGATACACTGTTCATCCTAATTCGACTAAGATTTACCATGATCTTAAGCAGATTTATTGTTGAGACGAAATGAAGCGTGACATAGCAGAATTTGTGGCTCAGTGTGCTAACTGCCAGCAGGTTAAAGTCGAGCAAAAAAAAAAAAAACCTAGTGGCTTGTTACAGGAAGTCGAGATTCCATCATAGAAATGGGGAGCAGTGAATATGGACT
This sequence comes from Petunia axillaris subsp. axillaris, assembly GCA_029990575.1. Lineage (NCBI taxonomy): Eukaryota > Viridiplantae > Streptophyta > Magnoliopsida > Solanales > Solanaceae > Petunia > Petunia axillaris. Next base: position 164,873,823 of record JARKNS010000003.1, read on the forward strand.
TCATTACAGGCTTTCCCCATATGCGGAGCAGATATGACTCTATTTGGGTTATAGTTGACAGGCTTACTAAATGAGCTCATTTCTTTCCTGTTAGAACTACATATACAGCAGAGGATTATGCCAGACTTTATATCAGAGAGATAGTGCGCCTACATGGTATTCCAGTATTTATTATTTCAGACGGGGGCACACCAGTTTACAGCTAATTTCTATAGATTGTTCCAGATAGGTTTAGGGACACAGGTGTATCTGAGTACAGTATTTCATCCATAGACAGACAGACAGGCTGAGCGGACCATTCAGACATTAGAAAATATGCTTAGAGCTTACGTGTTAGATTTTAGAGGCAGCTGGAATGGTCACCTACTGTTGATAGAGTTTGCATATAATAATAGCTATCATTCTAGCATACAGATGGTGCCATATGAAGCTTTGTATGGGCACAAATGCAGGTTTTCTATATGATGGTTCAAGGTTGGCGAGTCTTAATTGATAGGTCCTGATTTAATCCAACAAGCCGTTGATAAAGTCAAGTTGATTAGAGAAAGATTATTAGCAGCGCAGAGCAGACAGAAGTCCTATGCAGATAATCGACGTCGAGATTTAGAATTTCAGATTGGCGATTAGGTATTCCTGAAAGTAGCACCTATGAAAGGTGTTATGAGATTTGGAAAGAAGGGAAAGCTTAGCCCTAGATTTATTTGTCCATATCAGATTATCAGGCGAGTTGGGCGTGTAGCCTACGAGTTAGACCTTCAAGCAGACCTTCAGGAGGTACATCCAGTATTCCATGTTTCCATGCTCAGAAAATGTGTCAGAGATCCTTCTAGAGTTGTACCAGTAGAGGATGTACAGATTACAGAACAGTTGACTAATAAGGAGGTGCCAGTTGCAATTTAAAGAGGCAGATTCGTCGAGTAAGGACGAAAGACATTCCTTTAGTTAAGATGCTATATCAAAGCAATAATATAGAAGAAATAACTTGGGAAGCTGAAAATGACATGAGGGCCAAATATACACATCTCTTCATTACTTCGAGTATGTAACAGATCGTTGCTTAATGCTTCTACATACTTCATTTAACATTCGAGGACGAATGTTCCTAACGGGGGAATATTGTTACACCCCGTACGTCTAAATTGACGTATATCATTATAATATCATGTTAAGAATGATTTAAGTGAGTTTAAAGTAATAATATGACCATATATGATGTTTATATGTTGAATATAAAGTTTGGGAAAAATCAGATTTAAGTTGCGGAAAAACCGACTAAGGAATTGCCTTGTAACGGAGCTTTTTCAGCAATTAATTTCATGTGTTATATGAAGTCTTTTGGGGACATATCATATACCAAATTGAAGGTCTTGGAGTGTAGTTTCCAACCCTTTTAACGGTTTGCTCATATAACTTATAGATAAAAAGATATGAGCGTCAGAAATCAGACCAGAAAAAGGGACATAAGCGCAAAAGAGGGCTAGAAATGAAATGTTTTTATTATAAAAGAGAAATCTCTCTCTCTCTCTCGACATTTCCAGTAAAACCGTTGTATAAACAGAGTTTTTTCAGTTTGAATCCATTTTTTTATGATTTTGAAGATAGAACATCAATTTTGACACGAAACGGAAGATGGATTGCGTCAAAACGCTCTACGCGATTAGGGTAACATTATGCTACCTTCAATTTCGTCTATAGTTTGAGTTTTAGAATTACTTCATAGCTAAGTAAATTATCTAAATTCTATTTTATAGCTTGTTTAAGCTTTAGAAGGTGTGGAATTCAAAGGAAACGAAGTTTAGAAGCTAGAAACATCAAAGGTATGTAAGGCTAAACCTTTCTTTTGGCAAGGCATGTATCTTTTAGATTTTGAAGCTTTTATTAGTTTTAAACTTAGTTTTTCTTGTGAGAAACTTGTATGGTACCAAGAAAACCTTGTATATACTTAATTTGGTATAAAATCCAAGGTGAAAGACGTCTAAATCAGAAAGACAAAACGTTTTAAAATCTGGAAAATTGTTTTGAACTTTGGACAGTTGTTAGTATATTGATTATAACTCCCTATAAAAAATTGATATTAAGATGATTTAAGAATATCCAGAATCCTAATACATATATCTACAACTTTCATGAAGGCCATGAGGTCTATAACTTTTATCTGCACCCTCAAAACTATGATGCAATACAGGACGCTGGTACTGTCTAGTAATTCTGTACATCCGTGGAATTGTTACGCCACTCTCATCTTGTTATCCAGTTAATTTATTTATGTTATCAGTTTATCCGGGTATCCATTCCCGTGTATAGTATAGTGTTGGTTCTGTTTTGCGGATCATCCAGTTTTAGAGGAAGCTCTGCCGAAATTTCTATAAAAATCAAAGAGTTGGACAAATTCTAAGTTTCAGGTTGTGTCTACAATTCCATCCAGAGTTTTCTTATCATTCCTTTGAGTCCATATATATTGTTGCCACATGTGTTATGCCTCATACATGCTTATGCTTATATTGTGATCATGTTATGTGTGATTTGGAGTCCCCCATAGAGGCTGGACATTGGACACACAGTCTGGTCGCGTGTGATACTACCCGTCTGGGGGATACAGCCCCTCTGGTTCAGGCGGGAGTTGAAACACCTAGTGTGACCGGGTGTCATTCACACACTCTGACCAGAGAGACTAGATATTACTGGCTGGGGGGGATATAGCCCATAACACCCACCAGGTTTGTTATATACGTGTGTATAGCCACATTATGCACTACATGATTATACATGAGGCTAGTTCAGTTTTTCAGTTACCTGATTTGGGGGGATACAGCCCATAACGCTAGACAGGTACTAGTTCAGATGTTCAGTTACCTGATTTGGGGGGATATAGCCCATAACACCAGACAGGTACCAGTTCAGATAACAGTTCAGTTTTAGCTCAGTACCAGTTATCAGTTCTCAGTTATCAGCCACCAGTTCTTAGCGTCAGTATCAGTTGACAGTTTTCAGTTCCAGTTTCTAGTAACCAGCTATCAGTCGTATTACAGTTATTTATCAGTATAGTTCAGCTCAGTCTTCAGGTTCAGATTCAGCTAGACTTCAGTTTATATTCAGATCATGTTTAGTACGTTCTTCAGATTTCCAGCTATATTGCTATGCTCCAGCTCATATTTACATATTTATATTCCAGCCTTACAGTTTCATTCAGCTATGACATATTATATGCTCAGGCCTTACATACTTTGTACATATCGTACTCACGCCTTTTTCTGGGGCGCTGCGTTTCATGCCACGCAGGTGCAGATAGATCAATGCTTGGACCATGTTAGTAGGCCATCTATCAGCTACTGGAGTCACTCCGCTTACTCCCGGAGTTACTTATCTTTTGGTATGTGTACAGTCAGCCAGCTTGGGTATGGCGGGGCCTTATGTCGTCCTTTGTATATTCAGTTCATCACTCTTAGAGGCCTGTAGATATGTCCCTGTGTGGTTCAGTCAGTATGTTATGTATGTCAGCTTATGTTAGCCTTGTCAGCTTTTTGCATTGCATATTTCTCATCAATTAGATTTATGCTTATTCCGTTTATCAGTTATATTCATGGTTAGTAGATTATCAGCAGGATTAGTGATGATCGACACTTAGTGTTGGTCATCCGTCGCGGCCCTAGGTTGGGTCGTGACAATATAGTTCCCCAAACTCCGGGTCATTGGAATACATCTCCTTCATACTTTCAAAACCCATGAGCTTGGACTCCAAAGTATTCAACAACACTTGTCTTCTTGATTGAAGCACAAACTTCCTTGACAAGGTATCCGCCACCACATTTTCTTTTTCCTTTTTGTAATGGATGACATAAGGAAAGGTTTCAAGGAATTCCACCCATTTGGCATGTCTCACATTCAACTTCTCTTGGGATTTGAGGTGTTTCAAAGATTGGTGGTCGGTTCTAATGACAAATTCTTTTGACTAAAGATAATATTGCCAATGAGCGCCCTTAATAATGCATACAACTCTTTATCATAAATGGAGTATTTAGTAGTTGCTCTCCTAAGTTTTTCACTAAAATAGGCAATGGGTTTTTGATCTTGTATCAACACGGCTCCAATTCCTACCCACTAGCATCACACTCAATTTCAAAGGTTTTATCAAAATTAGGTAATTGATGAGAGGTGTAAAGCTAAGCATTTCTTTCAATTTTGCAAAAACCTCTTCTTGCTCCTTCCCCCACACAAATGCTTTATCCTTCCTATCACTTCGGTCAATGGTGCGGCTATAGTGCTAAATCCCCTCACAAACCTCCTATAAAAGCTAGCTAACCCATGGAAACTTCTCACATCATCAATACTTTTAGGAGTGGGCCCAATCCCTAATGGCCTCCACTTTAGCCTCATTTACTTCCACACCATTTGCACTCACCACAAAATTAAGGAACACAACTTTTTCAACACAAAAGGAGCACTTTTTTCAAGTTAGCAAATAATTGCTCCTTTCTCAAAACATCAAACACTTGTTTCAAATGATTAGCATATTCATCAATGGATTTTCTATAGACAAGGATGTCATCAAAGTAAACTACAACAATTTTTTCAATGAAAGATTTAAACACATGATTCATCAACCTCATGAAGGTTGAAGGAGCATTGGACAAGCCAAAAGGCATGACAAGCCACTCATAAAAACCAAAGTTAGTCTTAAAGGCCGTCTTTCAATCATCACCCAGTTTCATCCGCATTTGGTGGTAGCCACTCCTCAAATCAATTTTAGAGAACACACAAGAACCACACAACTCATCAAGCATATAATTTAACCTAGAGATAGGATAAAGAGACTTTACCGTTATCTTGTTGATGGCTCTACAGTCCACACACATGCTCCAAGTCCCATCTTTCTTTGGTAATAGGATGATCGGGACCGCACATGGGCTCAAGCTTTCTTGCACAAGTCTTCTTTGAAGCAACTCCTCCACTTTCCTTTGGAACTCTTTAGTGGCCTCCAGGTTGCTTCTATTGGCGGCCTTGTTGGGCAATTAGGAGCTTGTAACAAGGTCAACTTGATGCTCAATACCTCTTAGTAGTGGCAATCCACTAGGCAAATCTTCATAACCTTGAAAAAGAGAAGAAATAGAACTAGGCAAAGAAGTGGTTAGTTCATTAGTAAGCAAAACATGGTCCTTGTATATGAGGAGAATCATGGGAATTCCCTCATTCACATTATTCAAGCACTCATTCTTTGACAAGAACATGTTCACTCCCTTTTTTGTTTCCTCACTCTTTTGTATGAAACTCCCACTCTTTTATCCCCTTCGACTCCCTCATTCTTTTCTTTCTCTCTTTTCAACTTCAACTCTCTCATCTTCTTATAACCCTTACTCACTTGAGCCAGAGTCAATGGATTAAGAATAAACTTCCAACCTTCCAACTCTAAGGCATACTTGTTAGTCTTGCCATCATGCTTTGCTAAGCGATCATATTGCCAAGGTCTACCAAGAAAAGTGTGACAAGCTTGCATTTGAACCACACCAAATTAAAGCTCATCATGGTAATCTCCGATATTGAATTTGATCAAAGCTTGTTTGGTCACCTTTAGTTCACCACATTCGTTCAACCATTGTTGCTTATAAGATTGTGGACGTTTCCTAGTGGGAAATTTTAGTTGATCAATCAAAGTGGTGCTCACTACATTAACACAACTACCACTATCAATGATAAGAGAACAAATGGTTCCTTGGACCTTACAATAAGCATGAAAAAAATTCTCCCTTTGATTCGACTCCTCCTTCACTTGCGCTCCCATTATTCTCCTTACCAAAAGAGTAGCGGATATGTCTAATCCAAACCAAATAATATAAACCATACAACAAGAAATTAGAAATAACAAGAATTGAAAGATTGAAAGCAAAATCCACTTTTAATTAGAAAGGATTAAAGAAGTAGATTAGGGAAAATAAGCCTAATCATCCCTTTAATTGGTTAACAAAATGAACCTATACTAATTGATCCTCAATTGGAGCTAATCCAATTGCAAATCAAGGACGAAATGTGCTTAAGCAAACAAGCTTAGCCAATAACCTCACAATAATTAATGTCATCAAAATCTAAACCTAATAAATGAGAGTTAAGGACTTTATATAGTAGTTCCTAAAATGGCAATAATGCCTTAATTGCCCTTGAAATGGGCTTGCAATAAGTCATTAAAAAGAAGATAGTGTTCTGATTATCGCCACAGCGCTATCGCGCAAGGACACGCGTGATCACATGGCTTGAGTAACCAGAGATTCGCGATCGCAGCTATGGTCATGCGATCGCGAAGACAATTTCCTTCGACCATTTTCAGCTTCATGCGCGATCGCGTCTGAGGACTCGCAATCGCGCTGCTCATCTTTTCCTCCTTGCGCGATCACGTTGAGCAGCTTCTTGACCTTGCACGATTGCGTCTGACAGCTCGCGATCGCTATGAATATTTTCTGGTTCTGAGGCAGTGAGCTTGCAAACAGGTAGAGAAGCCGCCAAAATCTATCCCAGCAGCTCCAGTTGTGCAAATGTGGCCTGCAACTGTTGCAATTCCCGTGCTTGACTTCTTGTAAATGGCTTGCTACGCATCAGGTTGCATCAAAATGGATGTATGCAATGCATTCTTGCAAGGTGATTTACATGAGGAGGTATACATAACAATTGCATAAGGTTTTGGACAATCAGGTGATAAGACAAGAGTTTACAGACTGTTGAAATCATTGTATGGGCTCAAACGAGCCTCCAGACAATGGAATATCAGGTTGACAACAATATTGGTCACATCTGGGTTCATACAAAGTCATCTGGACTATTCTTTATTCACAAAGAGGAAAAAAGGCCATATTGTGATTATTTTAATATATATGGATGGTCTGCTCATAACAGGAAGTGATTTAAGGCTGATTCAGGAGACTCAACAAGGTTTGCAACACAATTTTAAAATAAAAGATCTGGGAGAACTCAAGTACTTTCTGGGAATTGAATTTTCTAGAAACACTGATGGGATTTTGATGCACCAAAAGAAATATGCAATAGAAATTATATCAGACATGGGATTGTCAACTACCAGACCAGTTGGCGCACCTTTGGAAGTTAATGAAAAACTAACAACTGCAGAGTTTGATGAGTATCTTGGAAATCAGAATAAAAGTGATGTCCTATTAAAGGATCCAAGCATATATCAGAGGTTAGTAGGAGGCTATTGTACCTAGCTATCACTCGACAAGACATATCATTTGCAGTTCAAAACCCGAGTCAATTCATGCATATGCCTAAGACTTCTTATATGGCAGCAGCAACTAGAGTAGTTAGGTATCTAAAGCAGACACCTGGTCTAGGAATATTCATGACAGCTGGTAGCTCAAATGTTTTGAGAGCATATTGTGATGCAGATTGGGCTTCTTGCATCAACACAAGAAGGGCAGTCACTGGGTACATAGCCAAGATTGGAGACTCCCCTATTTCATGGAAATCTAAGAAGCAATCAACTGTTTCCAGGAGCTCAGCTGAGGCTAAATATAGGAGTCTAGCTTTTGCTGTGGCAGAGGTAGTGTGGTTGGCAGGTTTATTTTGACAGTTAGGTGTGTATTTGCTGCTTCCTATCTCCTTGTATAGTGACAGTAAATCAGCTATATTGATAGCAGTAAATCATGTATTCCACGAGAGGACTAAGCACATAGACATTGACTGTCATTTCATTAGAAAGAAGGTGCAACAGGGTCTGGTTCATACAATACATTTGGCATCACATGAGCAGTCGGTAGCCATATTCACAAAGGGTCTCAGTCAGCCTCAACACTCTTATTTGGTTTCCAAGCTAGGGATGAAGAATATCTTCATAACACCTAGCTTGAAGGGGAGGGGGGGTGTAAAGGAGTTGCATAAGTGTGTTGAGGTTCAATAGTATATGGTACATAGTATGACTAGCGTGAAAATAATTACTAGTGACAAAGTTGCTATTACTGAAAGGAGGTTAAGTAGTTAGTAGCAGTAGTTAGTAGCAGTTAGATTAGTTGCTGATCAAGAGTGGAGATTAATTTAGTTAGTCAGGATTAGCCTAGCTATTTTCTCTATATATGTATATGTATTACATGCGATTCATTCAATCTAATCCAATTCAGTTTATGAAATTTCTCTCTCTAAGATTCTTCTCTCATTTTCCCAATCCATCTAGTCACATCTAGATTCTTCATTCCGCTGATGATTTCGACAGTTTTCTTTTTCTTCAGCACTCGTGCTCCAAATTTAATTATTTAGTACATTTAAATTGGAGAAATATTGCTGAGTTGAAGCCCCAAATTTGGTGCTTAAAGGTTTATCTTATTAGGCAATCCATACGGTTGCGAATTTGACCGATGCTAATAGCATCCAATAAGCTCACATTCCATCAAGCTATCAAAAAAATGTAAGATGATAAAAGGAGAGTAAAGAAAAAAGTTCAAAGCATTCAATAAAACGAAGAAAACAAGAATATACAGTTAAATGGTAACCAAATACCAGTTCTTACTTCTCCTAAATTTTCGTTGTCAGTTTAGTGTTCAAAGAATTTGATAGGAAAGCATATAATCAGAAAGAAAAATCAGCGTCAAGAGATTACTAACACTAGAGTAACAATGAAACATTGGGAAAATATTGAAAGATGAGCAGACCTACAATTGTAACATTCCAGTTGAGAAGATGAAACTCCCATTAAAATATGGTCAAGTTAGAATTCTATCCCAATAATCAACTCATGGAGTTTCAATTAGATGCTTTTGTTGCTGTCCATGAAGGCAGACGACAGTACACCAATTGAGTTACCCAAACTGGTGAGTTTTAGGGAGCAGTGGTTTTTTTTTTAATAATTACAGCTACATTAGGTCGTAGTGTTATTTTTATAATTATGACTTCATTAAAATATGGTGATATTTTTTAATTACAAAAGTACTCAATTTTTAAAGACCATTTTTAAAGTGCTCTAACTCTTCAAGACCACCCTCATTTTTACTTGTTAAATTAAGCTAATCAATTTAATTACTCCATTGTAGATTGTTCTTTGATAAATATGAACCAAAATTGAATGAGGACGCCGACCGCGTGATCATTTTAAAAAGATTTCTGTGTAGAGAAAACAAAATATCCATTCTTCATCAGTAAAATATTTGACTGATGCTAGTTCTTTTATTGTTTAAATACATGTATCACCTTAAGTACTAATTATTTTTTCCAACTTCAATTGTTGAGTGGTGTGCTGCGGCACATGCTTGTCTGTGCATGCATAATACTTATTATTGTATGTAATAATATTGTATATTGGTGAAACACTAGGCGAGCTACCAACTCAATCATGATTTAACTATCGTCTAAAGCAGTGTTATACTTTTAGTATTATATGGTGGAATTGATATGATCCTACATACTTAACTGCAGATTTCAAATCGAATTCTGCAAATAAAAAGAATTTTAGTAAGAAATATTTTTCTCTTTAATGCACCTTACGCTATGTAGTGCCAATGGTTTGATTCCGCCACTTATTTTCAAAATTTTATAATGTACATGTTTTTGGTACTTTATGATATAAACCTTCAAAACTTGCTCTAAAAATTATATCTGTTCTTGTATTTGTGTCACACACACACACACACACACACACACACACACACACACATATATATATATATATATATATATATATATAACTTAATTACATTTAATTAAATGAGCTAGATGGAAAAAAATATCACATATAGTGCGAACCAGGGGCGGATCTAGGATTTGAACTTTATGGGTTCTAAATTTTTGAATAACGATCTCACATGCAAGTAACTGGGTTCTCAACTTAATTTTTGCACATATTTAATAATTTTTTTAATACAAATACACTGTCTGCGTCAAATCTACTGGGTTCTACCGAACCCGCACTGAACACCCTACATCCGCCACTGGTGCGAACATATAGGCATAGGCAATATAATTTAAAATTTACAAAAAATGTAAATAGTAAATGAAATTGATTACGGTAAGGGCATAATAAACCGGGCATAAAGTAGGTTAATGAATACGTCTACTTTTTATACTTAAGGAAAATGTTTGACTTCTAAAGTAAAATTGAATATTTAAAAGTATGAAAATGCGTCTGATCTTTAGTTTTTGCTATCACTAAAGAAAAACTTAGAAGTCATTTATTTTGGATACCAAATTGGAGCAAGAATCTCGGTACATACATTGCTATATTCAAGGAAAGATCGAACAGAGATCAAGAAAAGTGTGTTCTAACCGTGGTTTAAAGGCTGATTAGTTGAAATATGTGTTCTAACCGTGGTTTAAAGGCTGATTAGTTGAAATAGAAGTTAACTCTTGGATTTAAAAAAGGACAAGTGTCACCAGATTAAGGGTGCACTGGGAGGACTGGACGCAACCTGCACTAGAGGGGAGCTCCATCGCCAGCCTTTTAAATTGTTAAAATGCGCACATGACATTAGCATTTTAAATTGTACAGTCGCCTAGTCTTTCGCGCCCTTTAACTGACTAACAGCTCATTATATTTGGAGTAAGACTCCTCCACTTAAAGCACAAACTCATGCAGCTATTTGAATAGGAATAACCATCCCCGCACAGTCTGCTGGACTAACGCCAAATAAATTATATTTATATGTTGCCCATAACTCACTGAGTACGAATATATAATTAATTCCATTATCGAGGTCCAATTGACCCTTGAAACTATCAATTGAACTTATTTTAACTATGGCTAATATCCCAATTTTTACCGTAAAAATATATTCAAACACACGTAATAAACTCAAATAATGAGTTAACATCATTACCTGGATGTTTCAGGGTAAAAACTCTATTATTTCTCTGGTTCTTTTCTCATTTTCTGGTATTTTTTCCTTGCTTCGTTTCTGCTTCTTATATCTGTTTCATTTTTGTTGCTTTCTGTTCTTGCTTTGCACGAAACTAAGGGATATATATCCCTTAGCAAACTAAAGACTACTCTAGTCTAAATATGCGAATCTTGAAGTACCAGTAGGCGTGACTTCCAACAATAGATGGCATGTGTTTTGTGGAACTCAGCAATGCGATAGAGCGGAATCCTCCTGCTCCGAGGGCGGAATCCTCCTACCCTCAATATAATACGATGTAATGTATATGAATGACATATAATACATATGAATGCAATGTGATGCAATAATAACCTTTTACCGGCGCGGGACTCTCATCGACAGCCGGGAAGTAGATACCAACTTACAGCCAGGGTACAATGCTATCCAGACCAGACATCTAAGAGTACAAAAAAAACAGATACCTCCTGAAGGGAGCATATGAGCACTGCACTCTAGTTTTGAGTATTGCATATACTTCCCGGTTGGCGATGAGAGTCCCGCACAGGTGAAGAGTCATTATTACATATACTTCCCGGTTGGCGATGAGAGTCCCGCACCGGTGAAGGGTAGCCGGATAAGCATATTATTGTTTTTCAAGGCTTCCAAGGGTAATAGAAGTACCAGCCATCAGGCGGTGGTGTTTACGGAAAAGATATGGAGTTATAAACTCGAGAGTTGCAGCTATTTGGCAACTTGAAAGGGTAGTTGGTAGCTTAGGTCTGCCTATGTTCAACCAAAAGATTCGAAATAATTTCAACTTCTGCATACAAGTTATACAAAATACATGTAACACACTTGCTAAGACGGATCTCAAATCAGACTCCCGAAACTCAATATGCAAATTTATTGGAAAAAAGTCAAATTATTTAACTTTCGGCATTTTAGCGGAAACTAGCCGAACAACCTCGAAACTCACTTTCGAAAGTTCACAAAAGTCAAAAATAATCATACCAACCTAACGGCGCTTTCGAATTTCGAATCGGAGCTCATTCGCCAAAACCGAGCTCGAAAATCTCTTTTCAGTATTTATCGACAATAAAAACTGAAACCTTCTTCCGATGCCTACCAAACGAGGTCTCATTTAGCTCAAATTTTACAGACAAGTCCTAATGGACCTTACGAATATTTTAAAATTATTGGCATGCCAATCGAAGTCCTAACTTTCGAAACGACTAACCGAGGTCGTTTCAGCTCCATCGCCAGCCTTTTAAATTGTTAAAATGCGCACATGTCATTAGCATTTTAAATTGTACAGTCGCCTAGTCTTTCGCGCCCTTTAACTGACTAACAGCTCATTATATTTTCCTACTTAATTAAGCAACATGCACTTTCTTTTAATTTCCATGTGATACGAATGGCCAATAATCTGGCCATATCTTTAACAAGAAGTCATACTTTGCAAACTAATGGTGTCTATATATCCCAAGCCAGTACTCAAGAATGAATTATAGCACAGCAAATTAAAGAAATAAAAAGTAAGAGGATAGATGGGTTATGAAGTTATGAAGCTTCCAACCATAACTTTTAGAAAGCAAGAGTTGAAACCAGGGAGTGAAGAATGGATTTCAGTGAGAGATGAAATATACAAAGCTTTAGAAGAATATGGTAGCTTTGAGGCTACATTTGAAGGAACACCAAATGAGAGACTCTATGAAAAGTTAATGAAAGATGTTTTCACCCTTCCTTTGGAAACAAAATTTGAAAATTCTCAAAATTTAACTGGCTACAGTAAGAAAAACCATCTGGTACCACATTTAGAGAGACTACACATTGTCCATGTCGACACTCCTGGTGTGATTGAAAGCTTTTCCAAGATCATTTGGCCTGATCATGAAGAGCAAGAATTTTGGTACGTAACTTTCTGCCCAAAAATATTTATTATGTTATCTATTGTTGTAGGCTGATGCAAGATTTGAAATTTATGTTCAAGTTCAAAAATTTACCACAACTCATTTAATTTATTGAGTTTGATCGAAATTTATTATTTGTAGTTAGTACATTCTTCAACACACACAACTACAAATATATGTACAATTTGTGCTAAAATTATTGAGTTCAGACTTCAGATAAACCCGTAACTTGTGTTCTATGCAGTGTGTAACAGTACTACTAGTAACTATAAAAACTAGTAAAACGGACTACTAATATATTACTATTAACTAAGTGAAAGTATTTAAACTTCTCATCGATCAGTCCATGACTCTCACTTTATATTTTGTTTTCTAGTCTATTGAAAATATTAATTTATTTAAATGGCTTTTTAAAAGAGATTTGTGAAAGTGCATGATGCATAAGATTTTTTAAATATAACTCTGGATATCTTCTAGGATTGTCGTTTTCTTCCGTTCAAATTATAAGAGGGCATAGATATCGTTTCCTCCCAATTAGTTGAAATTCAACTCAACACCCCATTTTCGTTGTGTGCTTAAATTTTTTCACTAGGCCTTTGAACAACGTTAACACCAATAAGAAGAAATTAACATGTAGGTTTTGAATTACGTCCATTTCTTGACTTAATATCCGCGGGTTTGATAAATTTGGCAGTGATTTGGTGCATTCTTACGCCAAGAGAGTATCAGAACTTGATGAGATGGTGAAAATTATGATTTTTGAGAAATTGGGCATAGAAAAATACTTGGATGAGCTAACTAAATCTACAAGTTGTGCACTTGGCTTCTTGAAGTACACAGTGCCTAAAGCTGAGGAGACAAAGTTCGGACAACCACCTCATACTGATACAAATATTTCAACTATTTTAAGCCAGCATCAAGTTAATTGTCTGCAATACATGAATAAAAAGGGCCAATGGCTTACAGTTGAATACTCATCCCCTGATTCATACATCTTCCTTGTTGGTGACTGTTTGACAGTAAGTGCCGTTGTACCCTTCATTTTTATCTGTTTCATTATGGTTATTTTTCCTACTTTGTGCTCAAAAGTTATTTCTAAATTCTTATGTAGCCTTAAAGTATAATAACATACCCAGTATAATTGCAAAAGTGCGGTTTGGGAATGGTGTTATGTATGTAGGCCTTACTCCTACGTCGAATGAAGTGGAAAGACTGATTCCAATAGACTTTCATGTCAAGAAAAAATATTTAAAAAGCAAATTTAAAAATGAATATAGCATAAACATATAAGATACTATCTCGACAAGTGCCGAGGAGTGATTTAGGATGTAAACTCTAGGTAAATCATACATTGGCACAAAATAGGGAGAGACATTCTAAACTTAAACATAAAGAATTCAATCGTGGGATTGGATTCGGGACAACTAGTTGTTGTGGCTTTGTTTGTGTCATTAGATTCTGATGTAATATACACATACTTCTATATTAGTTGTGTACACAGAATTTTTTGTTGGAGGTGTTGGAATTTATATTTAAAAAGAAAAACATGAAATAGGCTACTTCTATATTAGTTGTGTACACATAATTTTTTGTTAGTGGTGTTGGAATTTATATTTAAAAAGAAAAACATGAAATAGGCTACCACTGGTGGGATTCAAACTCTGTACTCCAAAGTTGAACCATATGTTGTTAAACCAGCTCACCCACTATTGCTTTTGTTTCAATGTTGTCATTCTTTATTTTTATAAGCAATTTTTTGTTTTTGCTTATTATTATATAAACATGTTTAATAAAAAATATTGATCCAATGATATTAGATGACACCGGTAACCTATGAGTAAATCCGCCCATGATTTATATACTTCATGTATTTCAAAATAAATGGTACAATTTCCTTATTAATATAATAAAAAAATAATTGCATATTTTTATATTTGAAAATAATTTAATATAATAAATTTTTTATTTTATCTTTAATGAAATGATTTATAGTCATATAAATATATTTATGGCTCATTTTAAATCACTAGAATCGAAAATCTTCCTTTCTTTCCAAAAGTTTTTGTTAAGTTAGAATTATGTTTATATTAGTACAATTTAGGTCATGCACCCATTGCTATCAATATATACCAATTCCTAATTGACGGGATTAGATTGAATCAACTAAATGAGACTAATTATACTTTGCAGGCACTTTCAAATGGTAGGCTGCTTGCTCCATATCATCGAGTGCTTATGGGAAGCAAAGAGAGGTATAGCATCGGGTTTGGCACAGTTCTCAAAAAAGGGTATATCATAAAAGTGCCGGAGGAACTTGTTGATGAAGATCACCCTTTGCTTTATAAACCCTTTGAAGGTGTCAAATATTTTGAGCATTCTGTCTCAATGGCATATCAAGGTACTCCCGCCACTCTCAAGAGCTACTGTGGTGTCTAAATTTTGACAGTCAGTTGATTGTTGATTGCTTTAATGAAAATAAAGAAGCTTCTAGACCACTATGTTTGGATGCTTGTTATCCATTGGGTTGTATTGAGTTGTTTTTTCAATTAAAATGTGTGGATTGTTATTTGAAATTGTTATATCTATTGTTAAATTCATTGTTATGTAACAAACAAAAGACATATTTTACTAAAGCTCGAGATAAGTAAGCAACTCTAAACTAGAATATGACCTTAAATTTTTTTTACTGCATTATCCAATACATTGTCGGAACAAAAACTGGCTAACATGTCAATTTTATTTACTCGATAACTCTTTCACATCATCCATTGCAAATTGACTGACACTAATCTTTCCAGGGATAGAATAGAATTGTAATATAGTAAGTCGAATATTTACTAATTTGCTTCTATATTATTTTTCAGAATTTTGCTTACTCTTCTAATCATCTATAATAATAGTTGTTATTTAATTAGGCACTTTTGCAGCCAAAGGACTAATCAAGAAATTAATGTGTATTAAAAGGGAGTTTCAAAAATGACTTATAAAGCTTTTATCTAATTAATCACGTAGATTCAAGAAGCATGATGTCACATCTCCTCTATATATAAGAATAGCCTTTGAATAAACATCATTCATAAAAAGAATAGCTTTTGAATAAACCACATCTCATCATTCAAAACTTTAATTTGTTTCTAATCTCCTCCCTCATACTCCCTCTGTTCCAAAAAGATTGTCATGTTTCGGATTTCGAGAGTCAAACGAGTTCATTTTGACAGTAAATTTAAACATATAATTTTTAAATTGTGTCGAATGATATTTATATATTTGGAAACTACATAAAAAGTACTATAAGTCACAATAATTAATAATTTAAATTATTTGAAAGACATATGAAAATATTACGGTCAAAAATAAACTCGTTTGACTCTCGATATCCGAAACATGACAATCTTTATGAAACGGAGGGAGTATTATTCTTGCAAACTTGTGTTCTTTGAAGCATTTTTTTGAAAATGGCCGAATGCATCAGTTTGATGTGCTTGATAACATTCACCTTTTGCTGTTCTGCCTTGGCTTTGAGAATAGCCCTTTGCTAGACTTTCGTGTCACAGATACTACAAGCACAGCTGCACAGTGACAGTGTATAGATTTTACAAGTTTAATGTATTTAACCTGTTATAGGAAGTTATTTACTGCATTTTTAACATTACCACAATTATATGTTGTTCTATGGCATCTTAATCTTACGGATTAAAAGTTGCATTGTCAGTGCACGATAGTCAAACTCTTTGAAAAAGATGGGTGCTTTTCACTCCAGATATCTGCAAATAACTTGAATGGGGTATTATTTTCGGAGACAAAAACACAATCTAGAGTCTAAATTCACAATGAGTTGATATAATTATATCTATACATGGTTTTTTTTTTTTTAATGATCTTACATACTTTGAACTAGGGGTGTTCCCCGAAAATGAATAACCGAATTGAACCGAAAACCAACTCAAATTGAAAGAAAAAATCGATATTTTTCAGATTTGATTTGATTTTGGCTTTTTATTTCAAAACCCGACAAAACTTGGTTTGATTTTTTTTTTAGCAAAAAATATCCAAATAACCCAATCAAGCTGATTAAATAAGTACTTACTTAAAAATATAATTACACATAATTATGTATATTTTTATGTAATTTTTATGAATTTACACCATATGTTAATGTTTTGCATTCTTGAATTCTAATCTAGCTTCCCACCTTTCTAGTTTTTGCCTTTGTAATTTTGATAAGTCGAACAATCTGTTGCATGTTAAAAATAACTTGTCTTGTATTCCTTCATTCATGGTTAATTTAATATCAAGATATCTTAGTAGATGATATCTCTTCAATAATTCAAACATGAAAAAATCTGAAACGACCTCAGTCAATCGTTTAGGGCGATAGGACTTCGATTTGCGTGTAAATAATTTTAAAATCTTCGTAAGGTCCATTGGGACTTATCTGTAAAATTTGAGCTAAATCAGACCTCGTTTGGAAAGCATCGGAAGAAGGTTTCACTTTATATTGTCGACAAATATTAAAAAGAGATTTTCGAGCTCGGTTTTGGCGAATGAGCTCCGATTCGAAATCAAAAAGTGCCGTTAGGTTCGTATGATTATTTGTGACTTTTTTTATTTTTTGAAAGTGAATTTCGAGGTTGTTCGACTAGTTTCCGCTAAAATGCCGAATAGTTAAATAATTTGACCTTTTTCCATTTAATTTGCATATTGAGTTTGGGAGTCCTATTTGAGATCCGCTTTAGCAAGTATGTTACATATATTTTGTATAACTTACTTGAGAAATTTGGGATTATTTCGAATTTCGTAGAGTTCTATTTTAATTTTCATCGCGAAAAGAAAAGGAAGGAAAATAAAATTTAAAAAAAGACCAAAAAAAAAAAGAAAGAAAAATGAATCAAAAGGTGGTGGAACCCCTTAAGCTTATAAAATCTTAGAAACAAACAGAGAGCGGAAAAACAGAAAACGTAACAAAGGAAAAAAAGGGAGAAAAGACAAAAGAAAGGAAAAGGAGCCGGAGAAAAGTAGAATTTTAATCCCGAAACATTCAGGTTCGTCTGGCAGTAAATCCAAAAATAAAGCAGTTGTTGATTAGCAGTGCTAACTTTTGGAAGAGGTAAGTGTTTATATCAATTTCTTTGGAGGCACTTGGTCTCATGGATTTTCTACCACGTGTTCCTTACGTGGGTAGCTGTCGATAGGCGTACTCATTATGCCTTAACTTTGAATTTACATTGTATATTATATGTTATGCCCTATTGTTGGTATTGCATTGAGCATATGAGCATTGCACTCTGGTTTTGAGCATTGCATATACTTCCAGGTAATCGATGAGAGTCCCTAGCCGGTGAAAGGTCATTATTGCAAATACTTCCCGGTTGGCGATGAGAGTCCCGCACCGGTGAAGGGTCATTATTGCATATACTTTCCGGTAATAAATGAGAGTCCCGGTGAAGGGTCATTATTATATATACTTCCCGGTAATCGATGAGAGTCCCGAGCCGGTGAAGGGTCATTATTGCATATACTTCCCGGTTGGCGATGAGAGTCCCGCACTGGTGAAGGGTCATCATTGCATATACTTTTCGGTAATAGATGAGAGTCCCGAGCCGGTGAAGGGTCATTATTGCATATACTTCCTGGTAATCGATGAGAGTCCCGAGCCGGTGAAGGTATCAGGCACATGTGACTGCATCATACCGCATTCATCCCATCTCATTGCACCACATATTGACTAGTGTGTGACTATTGTGCTGTGTTTTGCGTATGCGGCATGTATACCATGTTGTGGACATATTTCAGTTTGCTTATACGTTTCTGGCTATTTAGTGTCCTTAATTGGTTTATATGCTTTAGTTATATGGATCGGGTTGCATGCCGCAACAGTATAAATATATGGATCGGGTTGCATGCCGCGATAGTATGAATATATGGATCGGACTGCACGCCGCAACAATATGAATATATGGATCGGGTTGCACGCCGTGACAGTATTATGTTCGGGATACTTAAAAACTTATATGTTTTGTCTATCTTATGTCCCTGGTTGTTTATGAGTTTATGATCCCATACGTGTTTCCAGATATTATATGGCTCTGCCTTTTTATAATTTAAATAAGAGGACTTTTGTTTATCTGTTTTTCTTCTCCCTGGCTAGCTATCCTATTCTTTGAGGTGGCTAGTCTGCCCACTTATTGAGTCCATTTGACTCACCCTTGTTTGTTGTTTGTTTCTTGTCTATCTATTTCGTTTCGGCAGGTTCGCTCCAGGATTGAGTTCGCCACGTTGTGAAGGAGCGAAGACGACTTCAGCTGTCAGGGTGAGCCAGCTTTTATTCAGGATGGCCACCAGTTTTATGTTTACTATTTCAGTTGTATTTTGCTCCCTTCATGAGGTAACTGTCATCTTTTATACTCTTAGATATCTAGCCTGGATAGCCCTAAAGCTAGTATGTTGGGTAGTCAGCCATAATTTCTTTTGTACAGTTTAGAGGTATCAGTATGTCTGTGTTTTTTTCTAAATCTTATTCTTATTTATGAATTGAATTATATTTATTTTCCTAATTTAATTGGTAAGGGTTCGCCCGACGGGTCTAGGGGAGGATGTCGGGTGGCCGCATAGCCTAGCCGGATTCCGGGTCATGTCTGTTGGTATCAAAGCCCAATTTAGAATCTATCCAGACTAAGACAGTGTCTTGTAGAGTCTCGCTGATGGGTGCGTAGACATCCGTACTTATCTACGAGAGGTTATAACGGCATTTAGGAAGTTTCACTTCTTTTCTGATCGTGCGTCGGTCTAGGATGCAAAAGTATTTTTGTTAATTCCTTCGTGGTAATTGTGAACCTTCGTGCGACAAATCAGCAAACGGTAGGAGTTCAAGACCAAGTAATCTAGCCTGGGGCTAGAGCTACTCAAGCCCCGAGAGTTGTGGATCGTGCTGACGATCCAGTTGCGTAGGCCCCAGCTGTACGAGCTCGCGATGGGCCAGGGAATAGGGACTTGTGGTTCCCTTGGCTCTCTACAATGCTTTTACGAGAATCTTGGCGACGCAGATACCACAAGAACCTATTATCATTAGGCAGCTTATCAGGTTACCGCAGATGCAGACGTTCAGACTCAGGGAGCTGCTATTCCATTTCTTAATATTGCTGCGGTAAATGATGTTCCGGAGTCAGCATGTGATGTGCCTCTAGTTATTCTGGCCGATTAGAGAGCCCGGGTAATAGCTCGGTCTGAGTGCTCGAAGAGGTTGTATTATTTCACCCAGTTGAACCCGCAAATATTTTCAGGCCATACATCAGATTGTCCGTGTGAATTCTAAAATGATGTCAGCATATCCTTCAGGTTCTTGATTATATCAAGCGGTATGATGTAGATTATTCTGCTTTCCAGTTTCAGGGGTCCAGCCTTGAATTGGTGGACCGCTCTCTTATTAGCTAACTTCGTTCGGTTTTTTTTCTAGATTCGAGGAAAAGTTCCTTTCGAGTATTGAGCGAGATAAAGAGTGTCGCTAGTTTGAGTGGATTAGATAGGGTAGCCTGTCGGTTAGCCTGATGGTTTCAGAATATGAGATTGAATTCTATAGAATGGCTAGATATGCATTAGAACTAGTCCATGAGTCTTTCGAGAGATTCAAAGATTTATTGATGATTTTTCTTTTTCCTTAAGATCCCAGATGGCTCAAGAGATTGAGGTCAGGATTTCATTTGATGTTGTTGTTGATATTGCTCGAAGGTACGAGGCATACCATAAGTTAGAGCGAGAGAGCGAGAGATCCCATGGCCCTAGTGGGAAACCATGGCACCTCATTTGGAGGTAAGAGTTCTGATTTCCAGATTATCTTAGCTTGTGTCACGTGATTCGTAGAGTATGCCAGTAGCTTGTCAAGATCAGATTCAGTCTTCTTTTCACAGCTATCAACAATCTTTCCAGCTTCCGTTTTCAGCGAAAAGGTGTTATCATTGTCGTGAGTCTGGTTATCCTTTGAGGAGTTTTCCCTTACTCCGACAAGTAGGCAGTCGTCTTTTCTCTCGTCATCGAGCACCTGCACAGTCGCAGGGGATTTTATTTAGATCTCAATCAGCCAGAGATACGCCCTCATTCTATAGAGGTCAAGAGCGTGGTGGCAGTGGTTCTTCTAGAAGTAATTATCAGGGTAGCGGCTCGGCTCAGCCGCAGAGGCAGTTCTAAGAACTACCAGTCTGGCAGGATGTTGAGGTATCTGATGTAGTAGACTGAAGTATTTCTTCCTCACTTATATGTGTGTAAGCTTGATTCTTTCGATCGATTTGGAAATGGTTTTGTCCTATCATATTTCCATAGTTTCCTAGAATGGCGTTTCTTTTAAGAATCGATTGCAGTAGAAGAGTGAGCCTCTGGTATGATTTATTCATGGCATTTGTGATAGATTTGGAAGTGAGTGTCGATATTGTCTGCTTGGCATCTTGTTGTGCCACATTCTATTATTATGTCAAAGTAAGTTTACCTCTCTTCTCGGAAATCCGTGTTGGTTGGATTATGGGATTCTAGTTCATCACCATTAGGGAGTATCATGGTTTTTTCCGGTGTAAAGTGCTTAGTAAGTCATATTCAATCTACGTGTCTCCTCTTGATTCAAAATGCTAGTAAAGTCATGTTATCCTATGAGCTTATCTGGGTTATACAAGGGTTTTCTGGTAAATTGTCAGAGTTTCCTTCTTATTGAGAGGTTAAATTTGCATAGATGTCATTCTATAAATCTTATTTAATGTCTATTTCTTCAATTGCGATTCTTTGCCTAGTTTGACTCGGAAGTAGTCTAGCTCTGGTAGCCAAGCAATTAGAAGAAGAGCTTCTAAAGCTCTAATTATTTCTATCCTCAGTCCGTTGCCATCTCTTCATTGTTCGGCACTGGTGAGCTTAGGCGGTCAGTAACCTATTGTGATGTTCCCTGTGTTGAGCCAGAGTGCGTGTCAAGGTAGCCGGGTAAGCACATTGTTGTTTTTCAAGGCTACTAAGGGTAATGAGAGGCGTCGTTTGACCTTTGATTTGATCCATCAGGCGGTGGTGCTTATAGAAAATGTATGGAGTTGTGACTCGAGAGTTACAGCTGTTTGGAACCTCGAAAGGGTAGTTTGGTAGCTTAGGTCTTCCTACGTTCGGCTTTTAGCTAAATTTTCTTTAGTCCAGCAGACTGTGCAGGGATGGTTATTCCTATTGAAATAGCTGCATGAGTTCGTGCTTTAAATGTAGAAGTCTTCCTCCAAATACTGAATGGTAATACAAAATCTCTAAGGCATTGCTGAAGCGTAAGCTAATTCTTATTTTCATCGACCTGTTCTATATCGAAAAGTATATCGATGAGGCGATTCATCGTCGAAATTATGTTAATCCATCCAGAGTCTCGTATATCTTTGTTCTGATAATGTAAAACCCTCCTCTCATGATCGAGAAAGGGTGAGCTTAGTCAGAATAAGTTGGGTAATGGTGTTATGATACTACCCATATATGTTTTATTCCAAGAGTTTGATATGCGTGTTATAATTCTGATCTTGTAATACAAAGATAATGCTCGTGGAGTAATTTATGAAGGCTGTGCAAGTTCTCTTATTATCTGTGTAAATCTTGCTTTAGACTTAGGCTCGTTCGAGGACGAACGAGAGTCTAAGTGGAGGAGAATGAAACGACCTCGGTCAGTCGTTTCGGGAGATAGGACTCCAATTGGCATGCCAATAATTTTAAAATCTTCGTAAGGTTCATTGAGACATATCTGTAAAATTTGAGCTAAATCAAACTTCGTTTGGTAGGCATCGGAAGAAGGTTTCAGTTTTTATTGTCTATAAATATTAAAAAGAGATTTTCGAGCTTGGTTTTGGCGAATGAGCTCCGATTCGAAATTCGAAAGCATCGTTAGGTTTGTATGATTATTTGTGACTTTTGTGTTTTTTCGAAAGTAAATTTCAAGGTTGTTCGGCTAGTTTCTGCTAAAATGCTGAAAGTTAAATAATTTAACCTTTTTCCATTTAATTTGCATATTGAATTTTGGGAGTCCGATTTGAGATCCGCTTTAGCAAGTATGTTACATTTATTTTTTATAACTTACTGGAGAAATATGGGATCATTTCAAATTTTGTAGAGTTCTGTTTTAATTTTCATCGCGAAAAGAATAGGAAAGAAAATAAAATAAAAGAAAACGACAAAAAAAAAAACGAAAGAAAAATGAATCAAAAGGCGGTGGAACCCCTTTAAGCTTATAAAAGCTTAGAACAAATAGAGAGCGTAAAAACCGAAAACATATCAAAGGAAAATAGTAGAATTTTCACACCGAAACATTCAGGATCGTTTGACAGTAAATTCGAAGGATAAAGCGGTAGTTGATTAGCAGTGCTAACTTTTGGAAGAGGTAAGTATTTATATCCATTTCTTTGGAGGTACTTGGCCTCATGGATTTTCTACCACGTGTTCCTTACATGTGTAGCTGCCGATAGGCGTACTCATTACGCCTTAACTTTGAATTTACATTGTATATTATATGTTATACCCTGTTGTTGATATTGCATTGAGCATATGAGCATTGCACTCTGGTTTTGAGCGTTGCATATACTTCCCGATAATCGATGAGAGTCCCGAGCCGGTGAAGGGTCATTATTGCATATACTTCCCGGTTGGTGATGAGAGTCCCGCACCAGTGAAGGGTCATTATTGCATATACTTCTCGGTAATCGATGAGAGTCCCGAGCCGGTGAAGGGTCATTATTGCATATACTTCTCGATTGGCGATGAGAGTCCCGCACCGGTGAAGGGTCATTATTACGTATACTTCCCGGTAATCAATGAGAGTCCCAAGCCGATTAAGGGTCATTATTGCATATACTTCCCGGTTGGCGATGAGAGTCCCGCACCAGTGAAGGGTCATTATTGCATATACTTTCCGATAATCGACGTGAGTCCCGAGCCGGTGAAGGGTCATTTTTGCATATACTTCCCGGTAATCGATGAGAGTCCCGAGTCGGTGAAGGTATCAGGCACATGTCACGATATTGCATCATACCATATTCATTCCATCACATTGCAACACATACTGACTAGTGTGTGACTATTGTGCTGTGTTTTGTGTATGCGGCATGTATACCATGTTGTGGACATATTTCAGTTTGCCTATACATTTCTTGCCATTTAGTGTCCTTAATTGGTTTATATGCTTTAGTTATATGGATCGGGTTGCACGCCGCAACAGTATAAATATATGGATCGGGTTGCACGCCACGATAGTATGAATATATGGATCGGGTTGCCCGTCGCAACAATATGAATATATGGATCGGGTTGCACGCCATGACAGTATTATGTTCGGGATACTTAGAAACCTATATGTTCTGTCTATCTTATGTCTCTGGTTGTTTATGAGTTTACGATCCCATGCGTGTTTCCAGATATTATATGGCTCTTCCTTTTTATAATTTAAATAAGAAGAATTTGGTTGATCTGTTTTTCTTCTCCCTGGCTAGCTATCCTATTCTTTGAGGTGGCTAGTCTGCCCACTTATTGAGTCCTTTTGATTCACCCTTGTTTGTTGTTTTTTTCTTGTCTATCTATTTCGTTTCGGCAGGTTCGCTCCAGGATTGAGTTCGCCACATTGTGAAGGAGCGAAGACGACTTCAGCTGTCAGGGTGAGCCAGCTTTATTCAGGATGGCCACCAGTTTTATGTTTACTATTTCAGTTATATTTTGCTCCCTTCAGGAGGTATCTGTCTTCTTTTGTACTCTTAGATGTCTAGTCTAGATATCCCTAAACCTAGTATGTTGGGTAGTCTGCCGTAATTTATTTTGTACAGCTTAGAGGTATCAATATGTCTGTATTTTTTTCTAAATCTTATTCTTATTTATGAATTGAATTATATTTATTTTTCGAATTTAATTGGTAAGGGTTCGCCCGACGGGTCTAAGGGAGGATGTCGGGTGCCCGCACGGCCTAGCCGAATTTTGGGTCGTGTCAAAATCGTTGTAGGAAGTTTGATTAAGTTAATTTGAAATGGTTAAATGCTTATACAATCATACGATTTTTTTGAAGAAGCTTCATATGTTTGATTATATGTATAGTTTATTCTTTTCTAGTGAGGACTTTCCTTTAGTGTGTCATGGTAGAATATAGTAACTAGAATATATGTTTAATGCTTGGAAGTGTATGTCACATATTTAGAGAGAAAAAAACTCGACAAAAATCGAACAAGTGAAAAACCGACTTAATTGATTTGATTGTGGTTCAAGTATTTGGAAAATCGAATTAATTGGTTTGATTTTCTTTTAGAGAAAAACCAACACAAACCGACCTATAAACACTCCTACTTTGTACCAAAAGTAATCTGTTCATAGAATCTACAAAATCCACCTCTCATTGTTTCATTTTCCTGTTTAATTATCAGTTAGGTTAAATGGTTAGTAAGCTGAAACTGGATTTATATAAATAAAATTAATGAAATATTTGAGCTTGCAACCCAAAGCTAAACTAAACCGAAAATTAGCTATGCAGTCATTAGCAGCTAAGAAACTGAGACACTGAATACATAAGTGAAAACATGCCATGAGCTAAAAGTAGATTGGCCACTGCAAGAATGAACAACATATATAGATCACCAACTTTTAGCCAATCTAGATCTACCAGAGTGGCTTGTTACCTACTTCGGTGACACCTGTCATAAGAAAGCATGCAGACCGAACCAGACTAGGTACGAAAGAAGTTCTTTGCAGGGCATTCCAAGTAGACGATGACTTAAAATCAAATTATGATCATTTCATGACTTAATTAAGTTGCTTAAAATTTTAACCAATCATTATTTTTACTGGTATATATCATTTCAAGAATTTAAAAGATCATATATATGATTCAAGATGATTTATTTATTGTGTTCTTCTTCCTTGTTACATGATCATTAGCACTGCTCGAGCAGTCCGTCCAACCACCTAGCCCATGGCACATGCTGACCAGAAGAATTTGGTTCATGTGTGTGATTTGGACTAGAGAACTTAGATATGATCAATTCTTTTAGCTATGTATATCATACATGGGGGCGGCTATTTCAGATTCGTGCCGAAAAGTCCCACTTTAGATAATCAGGGTGAAGTGCTCCCTATAAGCGGAACTTAGATATGATCAATGGTATGCATATCTCGTAGACGCTACTCCTCAGTCCCCTATCATACACAAATCTAAATATTATTCTGGTCTGTTTTTATCTAGTCAAATGAGTTGCCTAAGGTACCTTGTAAGTTGCTTGCGTAAATTTTTTGTGCAAACAAAACTAAAAGTTTGTCAATGTAGTCTAAATTTTGTATTGAGAGGAGAACACACTTCTTCTTATGTTCTTTTCTGTCCCTTGGATTGATGACTAATAAGGATGGCATGGGAACTGTATTAAGAATCAGCTCTGTGCCTGACTGGTTCTAAGTTCTAACACATATTAACATTTTTGTTTTTTTGGTTTGGATATGAAGGATGTTTAAATCATCTTTTTTTGGATGACTCCAACATGACACTGCTTCAAGTTGAGGCGACAACCTGCTTCTCAGCTGATTCAGAACTTAGACATTATGAGTTCTGACTTAAGAGAGTGAATCCTGGAATTCATCTAACTATATAAATATAGTGCTACTTCTATTCACCACATATATAAGGTTCGAACTCAAAGCACTCGAGTCTTGCCTAACCCGTGTATCCATAATTAAATCCGCCACTATTTATCAGGACACAGAGGTCCAACACTATGAAGCCAGAGTTGTGAAGGCAATAATCAGCTGAAAATGTCTTGATGCACACTTCAATTTTCTTGTACGGATGAGCATGAGCAGGCTCGACACTAGAAGTACCTCTCAAGTGTCTTACTGATAGCAATCTTTTTGATGGTCACTCAGTTTTGAATCAGAAATTCAACTACAATCTCATTATTCAAGGGATGCTCCAATAATTCAATGCATTGAAGAAGACTGAAAAAGAAAATATCATTTTTGGGACCGGCTATTAATATATGTGATGTATCTTAGCAGTTAGCTAAGCTCTTCAATATATAAGGTTCGATTCTAAAGTATAAAGTTCTGTTGAACTTGGAAATCCATTGTTAATTAAATCCTCAAGCGAATGTCTAGTTATCTGAGTGTTAACTATTAACTTAAAAATAAAGTATTTAATTGAAATGTGTTAACCAGTTAAATCCAATTAAGCAAGAACATATAAGGCTCTTTAGTTTACATTCTAAGCAGAATGACAATATACCAGATGACAAATTTCCTTTTGACATTGTCAGATTCTTGTTCAAATTGAGTAAAATATAAACTCACGTCAAATGTTGCTTTTGTTTTCTTCTTTTCACTTTTCCATTTAGACTTGAGCTTCTCAACATAAAAAAAAAAAGGTCAACGTTCACAATTTCTGTTGAATTTTGTTTTACTACTATACTTTAATGTGAAATCTGTTTCTATCACAGTCGTACGTCTTTTATAGGCCTGCAGGCTGCAGCTCATAATTGTAGCACGACCCTCTTCCTTTTTCCTTTTTCTTGGATTAGATCAGCCAATGTAGATGTTGAAGTTTGAGTTTTGATGATTGACAAATGGAAAGAACCTGGTGAAGGACCTTGTTCTCTGACAGGTTCTACTGATAATGAAAAGATGCACAGCTACATTCCCAGTCCGAGATGGAATTGGAAAGAACCTGGACGCAGCAGTTTTACAATCCAGATTGGATTAGGAGTCGCGCAGGAAGGTTCTACGAAGCAATATAGGGAAGGAAGCAGAACCCTAGTAGGACTAGGAGAACCTTGCGCAGGAAGGTTCTGCGAAGCAGTGCTAAGTTTAATCCTAATGGGATTAGGAGTCTCTTGGCACAAATATAAAAGCTTAAAAGGCGGCTAATAAACTCTAATTGCCTTGGGTGCCAGCTGAAAGTATCTTGGAAGATCTACATAATAATGGAGAATATTTTCAAAGAGTCCAAGAATGGAAAAAGTGTGTTAGAGGTAAAAGTGTGTAAGGAAAGTATTTTTTGAGTCCTAATTGGAGAATAATTCTTTTTCTTGTCCATCAAGAAGTCATATGCACACTATATAAACATCACTATGAAGACTTCAAAAAGTATGCACGAAATATATCTCTTTAGCCATATAGAGAGAGATTGAGAGCTCAAAAGGTTGATAATTCTGAAGAGAACACGCATAAAAAATTAACTGGACGAGAGGTTCTTTATTAGGCATAATCATACCAGTCCAGCAAGAACGTGCAGAAGGAACTCACTAGACAAGTGGTTCTTTATCAAACTGTATTGAGTTTTTGTCCATGTCTAGTTAATATGTATTAGGGTTTTGAATTGTAACCTATTACGCTGATTTGAAAAGCATTGTATAGGTACTTTATTTGGTGAAATCCTTGTACTTTTAGGCTAGAGTTAGCTTAAAGGTGTTGCTACGATCGTGGATCTTAGGCAGTCTTATACTTAGGAGATTCCTAGGTGTGTTTGCTACAATTGAGTTGATTGTAGGCAGTATTAGGTACTAGAGTTTAGTCCCTTGGTTATAGAGTTTATAACCTAAAACTTGCTCGTTGTGTTAGTGAAAGAGTTTTCAAAATCCCAGAGTGTGGGTCGTGGTTTTTCTCCCTTGAGCAAGAAGTTTTCCATGTAAAACTCCCTGTGCAAGTTTATTTCCGCATTATTGTTGTTAGCATAGTGTTTTGGAGAAACTCTTCAATAACTAGGTTCTTGCGGGCATGATCAAGGTTCTTCGGAAGGCGAAAATCGGAAGACACTATTCACGCCCCTAGTGTCTGTTAAAGGTGCACCAAGTGTAACAAGTGGTATCAGAGCAGGTCTTCTCCCTACTAGGCTAACACCTTGAGAAGGATCTAAATAAGAGTGCACCACCCGGCATCATGGAGGGCCAATGCATCACTCGTCCACCACTATTCAACGGTCAATACTATAATTGTTGGAAAGTTCGGATGGAGGTCTTCCTACAAGCAAGAAACTATCACTTGTGGCAAATCACTATTCGTGGTCCTTTAGTTCCTACAAAAATTGATAGTTCTGGGAACAAGGCACAAAGATCTGAAGAGGAACTAAATGAAGACAATCTCAAAATACTTTAGATGAATGCTGAGGCGATGAAAATACTTCATTGTGGCCTTGGATATGATGTGTACAAACGAATCTCAACATGCTCAACTGCCAAGGAAATTTGGGATTCATTAGAGATTGCCTTCAGTGATGAACCAGAGAAGGAATAGGTGAAACATAATGCTAGAACCTGTTTCAGGAAGCAGCATAATTCATCTAATAAAAGGAGACCCTCAAAGGAATCTGCAAAGCAAGCTACATGGAAACTTTGGGAGATACGAATAAGAAAGGTTCTGAAAAAGTGAAGGAACTGGTTCTTGAGAAGAAGGAACGACCGAGGAACTGTTCAAAGATGAAGCAGAAGATATCTTCCAAAGCCTTCAAAAAAGCCCTGATGGTTACACCTCTAGGAGACCTTTCTATTGGTGATTTGAAAAGTAAAAGTAAGAGTGCCAAACTTACTTTGATGACCAAAAGGAATTCCAAATCAGAAGAACAAAGTAATCAAGCAACCTTTACTCTCATGGCAATGAGTGATGAAAAGATCGAAGGGGATATCCTTGAGGTAAGAAATATCTCATCTTTTTCCAAAAGGAAACTTGCTAATCTCTTGCTTCTCTTAATTGATAAATTTGAAAGTTTAAGTGCTGGCACGAAACAAATATTGTTTTGTTTTAAAAGCTTGAAATTTGAAAATTTAAATCTGAAAGAAAGAAATTCTGAAGTTGAAGCTGATTTTTAAAAAGAATGAAACCAACATTACAACACTTAAACAGGAAAATACTCAATTAAAAGAAACTCATGGTAAGCAGGTTCTTAGCAAGGGTCAAGTGTCCCTTGAAGCAGATCTGAAAATCACTAAATAAAGTTTGTATTGTGAAATTGAAAAGAACAAACTGTTTCAAGAGAATATGGACAAGATCAAGTTTGAGCTCACTGGAACCACTCAGAGGAACATGTCCTTTGATGCTCTTAACGGGCTTCATGAGAATCACAAGAGAAAAAAAATGGTTCTAAATATAAAAGACCCTTGTCATAATTAGAGCCAAAGTGCATGTATGTTGGAGTGGTCAAGAATATAGTATGCACTCCTTGTGGTAAAATTGGGCATTATAGAGATAGTTGCACAGCTCTATTCAAGGCAATTGAAAAGAAAAAAAAATTTATTTTACCTAGTTGAGCTAAAAGAGATATGATTCATCCATTCCATCATAAGAAGGGAACCAAGCTTGTCTGGGTTCCTAAAACTAACCCTTAATTGAGTTTTGCAGGCTAAGGTGAGAGGAAGCAACCAAAATAAGTATTTAGATTGTAGTTGCTCGAGGTACATGAATGAGACAAATCAAATCCTCTCACTTGCAGCCTTCATTAGAAGGTGTGTGATGATGGTAAGAAAATAATTTATATTGTAAGGAATGTAAATCACTCTCCCACTCCATAGACTATTGGCATTTGGTTAGTTTAAAGTATAACTGGTTGAGTATTTCATAACTTGTGATCCCTGAGCTTAAAAATGAAGTTTGATCCATTGGTTACAAATTGTGAATTACAAATTTCATATGAGTTTTTATGTGCATAGTAGGTCCCGTGTCGGGAAGTTTCCCTATGACTCACTTTAGGGGAGGAAGCCAAGCATCACTTACTTAAGAGTCTTCTGGTTGTAAATATATCATATAAAGATAAAGAAGCTCTAGGCAGGTTTGATGTACGAACTGATGAGGGAACTCCTCCTAAGAAATTTACCACATAGAAAAACTTACAAAGTGTAAATAAAATGAGCTCTATGTATTGAAAGCATGCTTGTTATTTCTTTATGAAACTAACAATGTGGCAGAGGAAGGCATGCAGGAAGATAGATATAGGATAGAGTTGTCCACGAACCAAGTTGTTCAGGGTGGAGATAAATCTGAAGCTGAAGAAGGATCAAGTCAAATAACTGAGCAATTGCTTCACCTTGACCGACAGGTTTTCAGAATGATCAGTTGATATTGAAGAAGCAACACATGAACCTGGCGTAAGAAGGAGAATCTGGAAGCTGATAGTAAGAAAGAACCAGTGGCTGAAACACTTGTTCAACATGAAAGGTATGGATTCAAAAACTAGGGGGAACTGGTCCTCAGAATGATGAACTTGATTATGAAGAACCTCTAAGGAAGTCTGATGCATGCAGTGATAAAGCCATCTTCCTAGGATGTTCTTCATAAAATAAGGTTTATATCGTGTATAACAAGAGAATCATGACTGTAGAAGAAAGTGTATATGTAGTGGATGATGGGTCCGATATGATGGCTAGCAAACGAGTTTATAATGATCAGGTAGTTGGTCTTGCAAGAGAAGAACATGCTGGAGATTCAAAGAACTTGATTGAATGAGAAGGAGGTCAACCTGGAGTCATATGTCTTATTCAGGGGGTACAATGAAGCAATCAGATAGGGGGGAACAACAAATCAAGAATATGAAAACTTATTTATGAATTGTTATATTTATTTTCCTAATTTAATTAGTAAGAGTTCGTCCGACGGGTCTAGGGGAGGATGTCGGGTGCCCGCACGGCCTAACCAGATTCCGGGTTGTACAAGCCTCTAGATAATGCCACATTGTATAGGCTCAAACAAGCCTCTAGATAATGGAATATTAAGTTGACAACAATATTGGTCACATCTGGGTTCATACAAAGTCATCTGGACTATTCTTTATTCACGAAGAGGAAAAAAGGCCATATTGTGGTTATTTTAATATATATGGATGGCCTGCTCATAATAGGAAGTGATTTAAAGCTGATTCAGGAGACTCAGAATGGTCTGCAACACAATTTTAAAATAAAAGATCTGGGAGAACTCAAGTACTTTCTGGGAATTGAATTTTCTAGAAACACTGATGGGATTTTGAGGCATCAAAAGAAATATGCATTAGAAATTATATCAGACATGGGATTGTCAACTACCAGACCAGTTGGCGCACCTTTGGAAGTTAATGAAAAACTAACAACTGCAGAGTTTGATGAGTATCTTGGAAATCAGAACAAAAGTGATGTCCTATTAAAGGATCCAAGCACATATCAGAGGTTAGTAGTAGACTATTGTCCCTAGCTATCACTCGACAAGACATAACATTTGCAGTTCAAAACCCGAATCAATTCATGCACATGCCTAAGACTTCTTATATGGCCGCAGCAACTAGAGTAGTTAGGTATGTAAAGCAGACACCTGGTCTAGGAATATTCATGACAGCTGGTAGCTCAAAAGTTTTGAGAGCATATTGTGATGCAGATTGGGCTTCTTGCATCAACACAAGAAGGGCAGTCACTGGGTACATAGCCAAGATTGGAGACTCCTCTATTTCATGGAAATCTAAGAAGCAATCAACTGTTTTCAGGAGCTCAGCTGAGGCTAAATATAGGAGTCTAGCTTCTGCTGTGGCAGAGGTAGTGTGGTTGGCAGGTTTATTTCGACAGTTAGGTGTGTATTTGCTGCTTCCTATCTCCTTGTATAGTGACAGTAAATCAGCTATATTGATAGCAGTAAATCCTGTATTCCACGAGAGGACTAAGCACATAGACATTGACTGTCATTTCATTAGAAAGAAGGTGCAACAAGGTCTGGTTCATACAATACATTTGGCATCACATGAGCAGCCGACAGACATATTCACCAAGGGTCTCAGTCGGCCTCAAAACTCTTTTCTGGTTTCCAAGCTAGGGATGAAGAATATCTTCATAGCACCTAGCTTGAAGGGGAGGGAGGTGTAAAGGAGTTGCATAAGTGTGTTGAGGTTCAATAGTATATGGTACATAATATGACTAGCATGAAAATAATTATTAGTGACAAAGTTGCTATTACTGAAAGGCGGTTAAGTAGTTAGTAGCAGTTAGATTAGTTGCTGATCAACAGTGGAGATTAATTTAGTTAGTCAGGATTAGCCTAGCTATTTTCTCTACATATGTATATGTATTACATGCGATTCATTCAATCTAATCCAATTTAGTTTGTTAAATTTCTCTCTCTAAAATTCTTCTCTCCTTTTCCCAATCCATCTAGTCACATCTAGATTGTTCATTCCGCCGATGATTTCGACAGTTTTCTTTTTCTTCAGCACTCGTGCTCCAAATTTAATTAGTTAGTACATTTAAATTGGAGAAATATTGCTGAGTTGAAGCCCAAAATTTGGTGCTTAAAGGTTTATCTTATCCGGCAATCCATACGGTTGCGAATTTGATCGATGCTAATAGCATCCAATAAGCTCACATTCCATCAAGCTATCAAAAAAATGTAAGATGATAAAGGAGAGAAAAGAAAAAATTTCAAAGCAAGTCAATAAAACGAAGAAAACAAGAATATACAGTTAAATGGTTACCAAATACCAATTCTTATTTCTCCTAAATTTTCATTGTCGGTTTAGTGTTCAAAGAATTTGATAGGAAAGCATATAATCAGAAAGAAAAATCAGCGTCAAGAGATTACTAACACTTGAGTAACAATGAAACATTGGGAAAATATTGAAAGATGAGCAGACCTACAATTGTAACATTCCAGTTGAGAAGATAAAACTCCCATTAAAATATGGTCAAGTTAGAATTCTATCCCAATAGTCAACTCATGGAGTTTCAATTAGATGCTTTTGTTGCTGTCCATGAAGGCAGACGACAGTACACCAATTGAGTTACCCAAACTGGTGAGTTTTAGGGAGCAGTGGTTTTTTTTAATAATTACAGCTATATTAGGTCGTGGTGTTATTTTTATAATTATGACTTCATTAAAATATGGTGATATTTTTTAATTACGAAAGTACTCAATTTTTAAAGATCATTTTTAAAGCGCTCTAACTCTTCAAGACCACCATCATTTTTACTTGTTAAATTAAGCTAATCAATTTAATTACTTCATTTTAGATTGTTCTTTGATAGACTATGAACCAAAATTGAATGAGGACGCCGACCGCGTGATCATTTTAAAAAGATTTCTGTGTAGAGAAAATAAAATATCCATTCTTCATCAGTAAAATATTTGACTGATGCTAGTTCTTTTATTGTTTAAATACATGTATCACCTTAACTAATTAATTTTTTCAAACTTCAATTGTTGAGTGGTGTGCTGCGGCACATGCTTGTCTGTGCATGCATAATACTTATTATTGTATGTAATAATATTGTATATTGGTGAAACACTAGACGAGCTACCAACTCAATCATGATTTAACTACCGTCTAAAGCAGTGTTATACTTTTAGTATTATATGGTGGGATTGATATGATCCTACACACTTAACTGCAGATTTCAAATCGAATTCTGCAAATAAAAAGAATTTTAGTAAGAAATATTTTTCTCTTTAATGCGCCTTACGCTATGTAGTGCCAATGGTTTGATTCCGTCACTTATTTTTAAAATTTTATAATGTACATGTTTTTGGTACTTTATGATATAAACCTACAAATCTTGCTCTAAAAATTATATCTGTTCTTGTATTTGTGTCATATATATATATATATATATATATATATATATATATATATATATATATATATATATATATAACTTAATTACATTTAATTAAATGAGCTAGATGGAAAAAATATCACATATAGTGCGAACATATAAGCATAGGCAATATAATTTAAAATTTACAAAAAATGTAAAATAGTAAATGAAATTGATTACGGTAAGGGCATAATAAACCGGGCATAAAGTAGGTTAATGAATACGTCTACTTTTTATACTTAAGGAAAATGTTTGACTTTTAAAGTAAAATTGAATAATTAAAAGTATGAAAATGCGTCTGATCTTTAGTTTTGGAAAAATTACATAGAGTATAACTTTATGTACTTTCATTACAAAATATATAAATATTTTTAAAACTTACAAAAAATAGCAACATTCTTGTTTTTTGCTACAAAAAATAGCAGAATGTATTTAAAAAGAAAAGAAAATGTAATTAAAAAAAAGATAAATCTAATCCTATATTTATGCACCCAACATTTTTTCTCTCACCTCAAAACAATCTATTAAAAATTGACAATAGGCATACGTAAGAAACAATAGCCATACAATACATATATAATAGCCATACAATACACATACAATAGCCATACAATATACATACTATACACATATACCATACGGTAGACATACAATAGAATTAGTATTTGGGTAGTTGTAATCCCAAAAAAGTAGGAACAGATGAAAAAACATGCCTATAATTATGGGCGATTTTGGTGCAGGGTGTATTTTCAATTTTATTGAGTAAATCTTTTTTTTTTAATAACTTGTATATATAATGTTAAGAAAGTATTGTTATTCTTGAAAAGTGACATAATGTTGTTATTTTATTGTAAACCTGCTACTATATTTGTATATGTGTATAATTTAGCCTTTAGTTTTTGCTATCACTAAAGAAAAACTAAGAAGTCATTTATTTTGGATACCAAATTGGAGCAAGAATCTCGGTACATACATTGCTATATTCAAGGAAAGATCGAACAGAGATCGAGAAAACTGTGTTCTAACCGTGGTTTAAAGGCTGATTAGTTGAAATAGAAGTTAACTCTTGGATTTAAAAAAGGACAAGTGTCACCAGATTAAGGGTGCACTGGAAGGACTGGACGCAACCTGCACTGGAGAGGAGCTCCTGACACGATCCGGAATCCGGCTAGGCCGTGCGGGCACCCGACATCCTCCCCTAAACCCGACGGGCGAACCCTTACCAATCAAATCAAGAAAATAAATATAACAATTCACAAATAAGGACAAGACTTAAAAGAAATCACAGACATACTGATACCTCTAAGCTGTACAAAAAAAATTACAGCAGACTACCCAACATACTAGGTTTAGGGTTATCCAGACTAGACATCTAAGAGTACAAAAGAAGACAGATACCTCCTGAAGGGAGCAAAATGCAACTGAAATAATAACCAATAAACTGGTGGCCATTCGGAAGAAAAGCTGGCTCACCCTGACAGCTGAAGTCGTCTTCGCTCCTTCACAACGTGGCGAACTCAATCCTGGAGCGTACCTGCTGAAACAAAATAGATAGACAAGAAACAAACAACAAACGATGGTGAGTCAAAAGGACTCAATAAGTGGGGCAGACTAGCCACCTCAAAGAATAGGATAGCTAGCCAGGGAGGAAAGAAACAGATAGACCAATTCCTTTTATTTAAATTATAAAAAGACAGAGCCAGATAACAACCAGAAACGCGTAAGAAACTTATAAACTCAACCAAGAATGCATGCCAGAAACATATCAACAAATAAGCAATGAACATATAAGCAGAACAGTAGTCATGTACCGCAAGTCTACACAATGGTATGAATTGAAGTGAGATGAAATGAAATGAAATGAAGTGAGATGAAATGAAATGAAATGAAATATGATGCAAAGGGTCACGTGTGCCAAATGAATGGAGCAGGATCCTCCTGCTCCGGGGGCGGAATCCTCCTGCTCCGAGGGCGGAATCCTCCTACCCTCAATATAATGCAATGGAGCGGAATCCTCCTGCTCCGAGGGCGGAATCCTCCTACCCTCAATATAATGCAATGGAGCGGAATCCTCCTGCTCCGAGGGCGGAATCCTCCTACCCTCAATATAATAAAATGTAATGCATATGAATGCAATATGATGTAATAATAAGCCTTCACCAGCGTGGGACTCTCATCAACAGCCGGGAAGTAGATGCCAACTCACAGCCAGAGTACAATACTCAGATCCTCAATGCAATACCAATAACAGGACGTAACGTATAATATATAATGTAAATCCAAAGCTAAGGCGTAATGAGTACGCCTATCGGCAGCTACACACGTAAGGAACACGTGGTAGAAAATCCACGAGGCCAGATGCCTCCAAAGAAATGGATATAAACACTTACCTTTTCCAAAAGTTAGTACGGCTAATCAACAACCGCTTTATCCTTTGGTTTCTTTGTCAAACGATCCCACTCTATTCAATAAGCAAAAAAAGATATCAATTTAGGCTAAAGGCTTCATTCCTCACATCTTAGGGCAATCCGGTTAGGAACCTGATACCCTATTCGCATACGCAATACGCAGGCCAGGCCTATGTACAGGGTTTAAGGCCACATAACCAAACCTCAAATAAATTATATTTATATGTTGCCCATAACTCACTGAGTACGAATATATAATCAATTTCATTATCGGGGTCCAATTGACCCTTTAAACTATTAATTGAACTTATTAAAACGATGTCTAATATTCCAAGTTTTACCGTTAAAATATATTCAAACACACGTAATAAACTCAAATAATGCATTAAGATCATTACCCGAATATTTCGGGGTGAAAATTCTATCTTTTCTCCGGCTCTTTTCTCATTTTCTGGCATTTTTCTCTTCCTCCCCGCCATTTTATTTTCTTTCTGCTTCGTTTTGTTAACGTTTCTGTTTCTAGTTTAATATTTTTTATTTAATTTGCTCTAACATCAAGAGGTAGTGACGGACAGTGTGAGTGTGAATATGATGAAAAGGGAAAATGGAGGAGTGGAAACTAATGCAAATAATTCAACAAAATTAAAGCAAGTCCTTATCAACTCGGAGGAATAGAGAGGGTAAGAGATCAGCACAACGGCATCTTTATTGGGAGATCCAACAGAAAAATGCTTTTTCCTAATGTATTCCTTCTATTTTGGATTTTGTGGGCAAATAAGAACCGGCAGCTTGCCATTTCTTTTTTTTGTCTTTTTTCGTTTTTCTGTTCTTTTATTTTCTTTTCACGACGAAAATTAAAATGGTACCCTACGATATTCGAAATAATTTCAACTTTTGCATACAAGTTATACAAAATATATGTAACACACTTGCTAAGACGGATCTCAAATCAGACTCCCGAAACTCAATATGCAAATTTATAGGAAAGAAGTCAAATTATTTAACTTTCGGCATTTTAGCGGAAACTAGCCGAACAACCTCGAAACTCACTTTCGAAAGTTCACAAAAGTCACAAATAATCATACCAACCTAACGGCGCTTTCGAATTTCGAATCGGAGCTCATTCGCCAAAACCGAGCTCGAAAATCTCTTTTTAGTATTTATCGACAATAAAAACTGAAACCTTCTTCCGATGCCTACCAAACGAGGTCTCATTTAGCTCAAATTTTACAGAAAAGTCCTAATGGACCTTACGAATATTTTAAAATTATCGGCATGCCAATCGGAGTCCTAACTTCCGAAACGACTAACCGAGGTCGTTTCATTCTCCTCAACTTAAACTCTCGTTCGTCCTCGAACGAGCCTAAGTCTAAAGAAAATTTTGCACAGATAACAAGAGAACTTGCACGACCTTCATAAACTATTCCACGGGCATTATTTCCTGATTATAGGATCAGAATTATAACACGCATATCGAACTTTTGGAACAAAATATATCTGGATAATATGATAACACCATTGCCCAACTTATTTTGACTAAACTGACCCTTCCTCGATCACGAAAGGAGAGTTTTACTTTTTCTAAACAAAGATACATGAAAATTTGAGTGGGTTAACATGATTCAGCCGATAATCACCCCTTCGATATACGTTTCGATATAAAACAGGTCGATGGAACTAAGAATTAGCTCACACTTGATACAATAGGGGGAGCTTTTGAAGTACCTTGTCACTACACACTATAGAAGATTTGATGCAAGCTATATTATTTTTACGAACGCACTATGCAATATCTCAGTTGATGCTAGTGTTGTTCCGCAAGCTCCTTGTGGGAATGTAGTTACTCATATCCTAATGTATGTCAAAGGTTCATCTGAACAGGGTATATCATATAAGGATAAGGATCATGAAAATACTACTGGATAGTATGATGCAGACCAGGAACATCTACTTCAGGGTATTGTCTTTGAATTGGAAATATTATAACTTGAAAAATTAAAAATAAAAGAGACATGTAGTTGGACCTTGAGCTGAGGCAGAATACCAGCAACAAAGTTGATTACATGTGCACTTATAACGCTAAAGTATCTTCTCAAAGAGTTGAGGTGTGAAGAAGATATGCCAATGATGGATGGACGACAAGCTGCACTAGACTTTTAACTCTAAATTTTCATGAAGTAAAACAACGTCAATCTGATGATCCAGTTCTAGTTGAATACAGACAGATAGCCAGAAGAAAACTGGAGTCACCATACAGGGTTACTACTGACGGTGTTCTCATGTATAAAGATAGACTTTGTGTTTCTGATGTTGCAGATTTACGTGGACAGATTATGATAGAGGCGCATTATTCCAAATACATTGTTCTCCAGGTTCGACTAAGATGTACCATGATCTTAAGCAGATTTATTAGTGGGACGGAATGAAGTGTGACATAGCAGAATTTGTGGCTCAATATTCTAATTGCCAGCAAGTTAAAGTCGTGTCATCTTTCCAGATTTTATACTTTCAGCAGATAGGTGCGTATATATGATCAGGTTGCCAGCTTATCTCTGGCATTAATAGATTAATAGTGGGTTTAGTGTCGTGGCCCTAGGTTGGGTCGTGGCAAAAGTGGTATCAACGCCTTAGAGATTTAGTATTACTATTCAATATTTGGAGGAGGACTCCTCCACTTAAAGCACAAACTCATGCAGCTATTTGAATAGGAATAACCATCCCCGCACAGTCTGCTGGACTAACGCCAAATAAATTATATTTAGATGTTGCCCATAACTCACTGAGTACGAATGTATAATTAATTCCATTATCGGGGTCCAATTGACCCTTGAAACTATCAATTGAACTTATTTTAACTATGGATAATATCCCAATTTTTACCGTAAAAATATATTCAAACACACGTAATAAACTCAAATAATGAGTTAACATCATTACCTGGATGTTTCAGGGTAAAAACTCTATCTTTTCTCTGGCTCTTTTCTCATTTTCTAGTATTTTTTCCTTACTTCGTTTCTGTTTCTTATATCTGTTTCATTTTTGTTGCTTTCTGTTCTTGCTTTGCACGAAACTAAGGGATATATATCCCTTAGCAAACTAGAGACTAGTCTAGTCTAAATATGCGAATCTTGAAGTACCAGTAGGCGTGACTTCCAACAATAGATGGCATGTGTTTTGTGGAACTCAGCAATGCGATGGAGCGGAATCCTCCTGCTCCGAGGGCGGAATCCTCCTACCCTCAATATAATGCGATGTAATGTATATGAATGACATATAATGCATATGAATGCAATGTGATGCAATAATAACCTTTCACCGGCGCGGGACTCTCATCGACAGCCGGGAAGTAGATACCAACTTACAGCCAGGGTACAATGCTATCCAGACCAGACATCTAAGAGTACAAAAGAAAACAGATACCTCCTGAAAGGAGCATATGAGCACTGCACTCTGGTTTTGAGTATTGCATATACTTCCCGGTTGGCGATGAGAGTCCCGCACCGGTGAAGGGTCATTATTACGTATACTTCTCGGTTGGCGATGAGAGTCCCGCACCGGTGAAGGGTAGCCGGATAAGCATATTATTGTTTTTCAAGGCTTCCAAGGGTAATAGAAGTACCAGCCATCAGGCGGTGGTGTTTACGGAAAAGATATGGAGTTATAAACTCGAGAGTTGCAGCTATTTGGCAACTTGAAAGGGTAGTTGGTAGCTTAGGTCTACCTACGTTCGACAAAAAGATTCGAAATAATTTCAACTTTTGCATACAAGTTATACAAAATATATGTAACACACTTGCTAAGACGGATCTCAAATCAGACTCCCGAAACTCAATATGCAAATTTATTGGAAAGAAGTCAAATTATTTAACTTTCGGCATTTTAGCGGAAACTAGTCGAACAACCTCGAAACTCACTTTCGAAAGTTCACAAAAGTCACAAATAATCATACCAACCTAACGGCGCTTTCGAATTTCGAATCGGAGCTCATTCGCCAAAACCGAGCTTGAAAATCTCTTTTTAGTATTTATCGACAATAAAAACTGAAACCTTCTTCCGATGCCTACCAAACGAGGTCTCATTTAGCTCAAATTTTACAGACAAGTCCTAATGGACCTTACGAATATTTTAAAATTATCGGCATGCCAATCGAAGTCCTAACTTCAGAAACGACTAATCGAGGTCGTTTCAGCTCCATCGCCAGCCTTTTAAATTGTTAAAATGCGCACATGTCATTAGCATTTTAAATTGTACAGTCGCCTAGTCTTTCGCGCCCTTTAACTGACTAACAGCTCATTATATTTTCCTACTTAATTAAGCAACATGCACTTTCTTTTAATTTCCATGTGATACGAATGGCCAATAATCTGGCCATATCTTTAACAAGAAGTCATACTTTGCAAACTAATGGTGTCTATATATCCCAAGCCAGTACTCAAGAATGAATTATAGCACAGCAAATTAAAGAAATAAAAAGTAAGAGGATAGATGGGTTATGAAGTTATGAAGCTTCCAACCATAACTTTTAGAAAGCAAGAGTTGAAACCAGGGAGTGAAGAATGGATTTCAGTGAGAGATGAAATATACAAAGCTTTAGAAGAATATGGTAGCTTTGAGGCTACATTTGAAGGAACACCAAATGAGAGACTCTATGAAAAGTTAATGAAAGATGTTTTCACCCTTCCTTTGGAAACAAAATTTGAAAATTCTCAAAATTTAACTGGCTACAGTAAGAAAAACCATCTGGTACCACATTTAGAGAGACTGTACATTGTCCATGTCGACACTCCTGGTATGATTGAAAGCTTTTCCAAGATCATTTGGCCTGATCATGAAGAGCAAGAATTTTGGTACGTAACTTTCTGCCCAAAAATATTTATTATGTTATCTATTGTTGTAGGCTGATGTAAGATTTGAAATTTATGTTCAAGTTCAAAAATTTACCACAACTCATTTAATTTATTGAGTTCGATCGAAATTTATTATTTGTAGTTAGTACATTCTTCTAACACACACAACTACAAATATATGTACAATTTGTGCTAAAATTATTGAGTTCAGACTTCAGATAAACCCGTAACTTGTGTTCTATGCAGTGTGTAACAGTACTACTAGTAACTATAAAAACTAGTAAAACGGACTACTAATATATTACTATTAACTAAGTGAAAGCATTTAAACTTCTCATCGATCAGTCCATGACTCTCATTTTATATTTTGTTTTCTAGTCTATTGAAAATATTAATTTATTTAAATGGCTTTTTAAAAGAGATTTGTGAAAGTGCATGATGCATAAGATTTTTAAATATAACTCTGGATATCTTCTAGGATTGTCGTTTTCTTCCGTTCAAATTATAAGAGGGCATAGATATCGTTTCCTCCCAATTAGTTGAAATTCAACTCAACACCCCATTTTCGTTGTGTGGTTAAATTTTTTCACTAGGCCTTTGAACAACGTTAACACCAATAAGAAGAAATTAACATGTAGGTTTTGAATTACGTCCATTTCTTGACTTAATATCCGCGGGTTTGATAAATTTGGCAGTGATTTGGTGCATTCTTACGCCAAGAGAGTATCAGAACTTGATGAGATGGTGAAAATTATGATTTTTGAGAAATTGGGCATAGAAAAATACTTGGATGAGCTAACTAAATCTACAAGTTGTGCACTTGGCTTCTTGAAGTACACAGTGCCTAAAGCTGAGGAGACAAAGTTCGGACAACCACCTCATACTGATACAAATATTTCAACTATTTTAAGCCAGCATCAAGTTAATTGTCTGCAATACATGAATAAAAAGGGCCAATGGCTTACAGTTGAATACTCATCCCCTGATTCATACATCTTCCTTGTTGGTGACTGTTTGACAGTAAGTGCCGTTGTACCCTTCATTTTTATCTGTTTCTTTATGGTTATTTTCCCTACTTTGTGCTCAAAAGTTATTTCTAAATTTTTATGTAGTCTTAAAAGTAGGGTTAGTTTTACCGGTGGTCACTGAACTATTGTTTCATTACCATAAAGTCACTTTTGTTTCATTTGTTACCCAAAAGTCACTCAACTTAGCTCCGGTCTACAATAAAGTCACTCAAGCCGGATTTTGTTTAAAACTTGCCGGAAAAATGATGTGGCATCATTAATTAAAAATAATTTTCTTAATAAGTTTTTCATCTATTAATCTAATTTTTTAACCCATTATTCTTATTCTTCCCAACCCAAACACATTTTACTACGTCATCGTCGTGCATAACAACATACCCAGTATAATTTCATAAGTGCGGTTTGGGGATGGTGTTATGTATGTAGGCCTTACTCCTATGTCGAATGAAGTGGAAAGACTGATTCTAATAAACTTTCGGGTCAAGAAAAAATATTTTAAAAACAAATTTAAAAATGAATATAGCATAAACATATAAGATACTATCTTGACAAGTGCCGAGGAGAGATCTAGGATGTAAACTCTAGGTAAATCATACATT
This sequence comes from Petunia axillaris subsp. axillaris, assembly GCA_029990575.1. Taxonomy (NCBI): domain Eukaryota; kingdom Viridiplantae; phylum Streptophyta; class Magnoliopsida; order Solanales; family Solanaceae; genus Petunia; species Petunia axillaris. Next base: position 164,916,956 of record JARKNS010000003.1, read on the forward strand.
GGCATAAAATAGGGAGATATACATTCTAAACTTAAACATAAAGAATTCAATCGTGGGATTGGATTTGGGACAACTAGTTGTGGCTTTCTTTGTGTCATTAGATTCTGACGTAATATACACATACTTCTATATTAGTTGTGTACACAGAATTTTTTGTTAGTGGTGTTGGAATTTATCTTTAAAAAGAAAACTATGAAATAGGCTACCACTGGTGGGATTCAAACTCTGAACTCCAAAATTGAACCATATGTTGTTAAACCAGCTCACCCACTATTGCTTTTTTTTCAATGTTGTCATTCTTTATTCTTATAAGTAATTTTTTATTTTTGCTTATTATTATATAAACATGTTTAATAAAAAATATTGATCCAATGATATGAGATGACACCGGTAACCTATGAGTAAATCCGCACATGATCTACATACTTCATATGTTTCAAAATAAATGGTACATTCCTTATTAATATAATAAAAAAATAATTGCATATTTTTATATTTGAAAATAATTTAATATAATAAAAATTTTATTTTATCTTTAATGAGATGATTTATAGTCATATAAATATATTTATGGCTCATTTTAAATCACTAAAATTGAAAATCTTCCTTTCTTTCCAAAAGTTTTTGTTAAGTTAGAATTATGTTTATATAGTACAATTTAGGTCATGCACCCATTGCTATCAATATATACCGATTCCTAATTGACGGGATCAGATTGAAACAACTAAATGAGACCAATTATACTTTGCAGGCACTTTCAAATGGTAGGCTGCTTGCTCCATATCATCGAGTGCTTATGGGAAGCAAAGAGAGGTATAGCATTGGGTTTGGAACAACTCTCAAAAAAGGGTATATAATAAAAGTGCCGGAGGAACTTGTTGATGAAGATCACCCTTTGCTTTATAAACCATTTGAAGGTGTTAAATATTTTGAGCATTCTGTCTCAATGGCATATCAAGGTACTCCCGCCACTCTCAAGAGTTACTGTGGTGTCTAAGTTTTGACAGTCAGTCGACTGGTGATTGCTTTAATGAAAATAAAGAAGCTTCTAGACCACTATGTTTGGATGGTTGTTATCCATTGGGTTGTATTGAGTTGTTATTTCAATTAAGTAAATGTGTGGATTGTTATTTAAAATTGTTACATCTATTGTTAAATTCATTGTTACGTAACAAACAGAAGACATATTTTATTAAAGCTCGAGATACATAAGCAACTCTAAACTAGAATTTGACCTTAAATTTTTACTGCATTGTACAATACATTGTCGGAATAAAAACTGGCTAACATGTCAATTTTATTTACTCGATAACTCTTTCACATCATCTATTGCAGATTGACTGACACTAATCTTTCCACGGATAGAATAGAATTGTAATATAGTAAGTCGAATATTTACTAATTTGCTTCTATATTATTTTTCATAATTTTGCTTACTCTTTCTAATAATCTATAATAATAGTTGTTATTTAATTAGGCACTTTTGCAGCCAAAGGACTAATCAAGAAATTAATGTGTATTAAAAGGGAGTTTCAAAAATGACTTATAAAGCTTTTATCTAATTAATCACGTAGATTCAAGAAGCATGATGTCACATCTCCTCTATATATAAGAATAGCCTTTGATAAACATCATTCATAAAAAGAAAAGCTTTTGAATAAACCACATCTCATCATTCAAAACTTTAATTCGTTTCTAATCTCCTCCCTCATATTATTCTTGCAAATTTGTGTTCTTTGAAGCATTTTTTTGAGAATGGCCGAATGCATCAATTTGATGTGCTTGATAACTCTCACCTTTTGCTGTTCTGCCTTGGCTTTTGAGAATAGCCCTTTGCTAGACTTTTGTGTCACAGATACTACAAGCACAGCTGCACAGTGACAGTGTATAGATTTTACAAGTTTAATGTATTCAACCATATGTTATCTATATTTTTACGTAATTTTTATGAATTTACACCATATATTAATGTTTTGCATTCTTGAATTCTAATCTAGCTCCCCACCTTTCTAGTTTTTGCCTTTGTAATTTTGATAAGTCGAACAATCTGTTGCATGTTAAAAATAACTTGTCTTGTAGTTCTTCATTCATGGTTAATTTAATATCAAGATATCTTGGTAGATGATATCTCTTCAATAATTCAAACATGAAAAAATCGTTGTAAGAAGTTTGATTAAGTTAATTTGAAATGGTTAAATGCTTATATAATCATACGATTTTTTGGAAGAAGCTTCATATGTTTGATTATATGTATAGTTTATTCTTTTCTAGTGAGGACTTGCCTTTAGTGTGTCATGGTGGAATATAGTCACTAGAATATATGTTTAATACTTGGAAGTGTGTGTCACATATTTAGAGCAAAAAAATTCGACAAAAATCGAACAAGTAAAACATTGGCTTAATTGGTTTGATTGTGGTTCAAGTATTTGGAAAACCGAATTAATTAGTTTGATTTTCTTTTAGAGAAAAACCAATACAAACCGACCCATAAACATCCCTACTTTGTACCAAAAGTAATATGTTCATAGAATCTACAAAATCCACCTCTCATTGTTTCATTTTCCTGTTTAGTTATCAGTTAGGTTAAATGGTTAGTAAGCTGAAAATGGATTTATATAAATAAAATTAATGAAATATTTGAGCTTGCAACCCAAAGCTAAACTAAACCGAAAATTCATTATGCAGTCATTAGCAGCTAAGAAACTGAGACACTGAATACATAAGTAAAAACATGACATGAGCTAAAAGTGGATTGGCCACTGAGAGAATGAACAACATATATAGATCACCAACTTTTAGCCAATCTAGATCTACCAGAGTGGCTCGTTACCTACTTCGGTGACACCTGTCACAAGAAAGCATGCAGACCGAACCGGACTAGGTACGTAAGAAGTTCTTTGCAGGGCATTCCAAGTAGACGAAGACTTAAAATCAAATTATGATCATTTCATGACTTAATTAAGTTGCTAAAAATTATAACCAGTCGTTATTTTTACTGGTATATATCATTTCAAGAATTTAAAAGATCATATATATGATTCAAGATGATTTATTTTTTGTGTTCTTTTTCCTTGTTACATGATCATTAGCACTGCTCGAGCAGTCCGTCCAACCACCTAGCCCATGGCACATGCTGACCAGAAGAATTTGGTTCATGTGTGTGGTTTGGACTAGAGAACTTAGATATGATCAATTCTTTTAGCTTCTGACCCGGTGTATATCATACATTCTTTTGGGCAGCTATTTCGGATTCGTGCCGAAAAGTCCCACTTTAGATAATCGGAGTAAAGTGCTCCCTATAAGCGGAACTTAGATATGATCAATGGTATGCATATCTCATAGACGCTACTCCTCAGGCCCCTATCATACGCTAATTTAAATATTATTCTGGTCTGTTTTTATCTAGTCAAATGAGTTGCCTAAGGTACCTTGTAAGTTGCCTGCGTAAATTTTTTGTGCAAACAAAACTAAAAGTTATTCAATGTAGTCTAAATTTTGTTTTGAGAGGAGAACACACTTCTTCTTAAGTTCTTTTCAGTCCTTGGATTGATGACCAAGAAGGATGGCATGGGAACAGTATTAAGAATCAGCTCTGTGCCTGACTGGTTCTAAGTTCTAACACATATTAACATCTTTTTTTTTTTTTTTTGGTTTGGATATGAAGGATGTTTAAATCATCTTTTTCTGGATGACTCAAACATGACACTGCTTCAAGTTGAGGCGACAACCTGCTTCTCAGTTGATTCAGAATTTAGACATTATGACTTCTGAGTTAAGAGAGTGAATCCTGGAATTCATCTAACTATATAAATATAGTGCTACTTGTTTTCACCACATACATAAGGTTCGACCTCAAAGCACTTGAGTCCTGCCTAACCCGTGTATCCATAATTAAATCCGCCACTATTTATCAGGACACAGAGGTCCAACACTATGAAGCCAGAGCTGTGAAGGCAATAATCAGCTGAAAATGTCTTGATGCACACTGATGTTTGGCATTTTATGCCTATATTTTCATAATATTTCCTCACGTTTGAGTATTTTATTCGCCCATTTTCTAGTTAATGAATGTGATTTTGCACTGATATTGTGTCGTATGTGTGTAGGTCGTTATGAAGTGCAATTGGAACTTTAAAGAGCATGATCTAGCAAGAAAAAATTGAATTTTAATTGAGGATTGGATCGAGCACACAAAGACATGACACGACGCGAGCTGCGGAGCAAGGAAAGCAAAATCTGCCTGGCGCGTTACTAGGCGCGGCGCGCCCCTAAGGCGCCCAGCCTTCTGGCGCGTTTCTCAGCGCGGGGCGTGGCTAAGGCGCTTGGATTTCGACGGGTTCTGCTTGTGTGCGCGCGTTCGGGGGCGCGGGGTGCCAGCTACAGCGCCCCTGGAGCGTTTTTGGACTTCCTATTTCGTCTAGGCTTAGGTGTAACTTATTACTAGGCCTTTGTAAACCCTATAAATACGCTTTTACTTAGTTTTTGGTAGGAGTTCAGACTTTGGAGAAATTGAGAGCACCATACTTCATTGAACAAGGGTTTAATTCCTATTCTTTTCATCTATTAATCTATTACATTATTATTTCATCAATTCATTGCCTTGTGATTATGAGTATGCGTGGCTAAATCTTACGTTCTAGGGTTAGAGTATTTCATGAAAGTTGATGTTTGATGATTGATTTCCATTGATTGAATCCCATAACGGATTACTTATTCTTTCTTGATTTCACTTGTGTAATTATTAGAGCTCGATAATTATGCATTATCTATGATTTTTAGATTGAACTCGAAAGAGAGAATTTATGAACGCAATAAGAAAGAGTAGGGCTAGTTTGTGAACCCGGACATCGGGGAACCAATTTGTGAGTAGGATAGACATATACTTGCTCGCCTAGTTTAACTAATTACAGAATTCGTTAATGCGTGTACGTGATTCAACCCATAGACATATAGGGATTGGAGTAGCCTGCATAGACTGTGAAGCATCGAAAGGTTTTCACAGGTACATTTACTCTGTTTGTTAGTAATCCGGGATTTAAGAAGTGGAATCAATTGGAAAACTCAACTGGATTATTCGTAACTCTGACCCTGGACCGTCTCCTTAATATTGTTTACAACCAACGTTTGCACCATTGTTTGACTGAATTTCCATCATTTTAGTTATTGCTCTTAGTTAATAAAAACTCTCACTATCGGAAAAAGATCCCTGGATAGTAGTTAGAAATTATTTGTTAAGTGTCAGTCTGAATAGTCCTCGTGGGAACGATACTCTACTTATCATTTTATTACTTGTCGACCGCGTATACTTGCGTGTGCATTGGGAGCAACAAGTTTTTGGCGCCGGTGCCGGGGACTAATTATTGACTGATTTCTTTTGAACGATTACTTATTATCTATTCAGGTTTAATTTTTTGTTGAGTTTCTTGTGCAGTTTCAGGCAACAGGTTTTGCATGCAAAGGAATAGAAGGGACGAACCACTTGCACCTTTTGATCCCGAGCCTGAAAGGACCTTGAGAAGGGTAAGAAGAGAAGCGAGAGACCGAGAAGCACTAGCAATTGTACTTGCTTCCTTACCCACTGAAATGGCAGAAGAACGAGCAGTAGCGGTGCGAGATGTTGCTCTTCCCAGCCTGGGGGGAGTGACGTCTAGTATTGTGAAGCCCGCTATCACCGGGCACTTTGAGATTAAGCCCGGCATGATTCAGTTGCTGCATGTGACTGGGCAATATGCTGGATTACTTCATGAAGATCCGCAGCAACACATTCAGAATTTCCTGGAGATCAGTGATACTTATACACCAACAGGAGTTCCTACTGATTATGTTCGCTTGACGTTGTTCCCGTTTTCACTGATTGGGGTAGCAAGGAAGTGGTTAAAGGCTGAAAATCCTGGGTCTATCACTACTTGGGAGGATTTGACTAAGAAGTTCTTGGCTAAATTTTATCCATCTGCCAAGACAGCCCGGCTGAGGAGTGAAATTATGTCCTTCAGACAGATAGAAGGAGAATCTTTGTATTCAGCCTGGGAGCGATTTAAAGCTTTATTGAGAGATTGTCCACACCACAACCAATCCAATGAGGTTATTGCACATACTTTTGTTGAGGGGTTGAATGCGCATACTAAGATCGTGGTAGATGCTGCTGCTGGAGGCCAAGTACTGGCCTTAAATTTTGACCGGATTTATGATTTACTAGACAAGTTTTCGCAGAGCAATCCTGATTGGAAGGGAGTTGGTAGAGCTACTGCACAGAAATCTGCTGGGGTACTTCAATTAGATGCAGTTTCAGAACTGAGGGCGAAAATGGATGCTATTTCCAATCAAATCAGCAAGCTAGCTCTGCCGCAGACTCAACAACAAGCAGCTCCAGTGCAACAAATTCAAGTCTTTTGTGAGGTTTGTGGAGAGGATCATGCCACTGACGTCTGTCAATCTAATCCAGAGTTAGTGTATTATGTGGGTAATCAGAACAGGTCACAGGGTCAGAATCGCAATCAATATGGTAATAGCTACAACACTAATTGGCGTAGCCACCCAAATTTTTCTTGGAGGGATAACCGTGAGCAGCTACAAGGCAATGAGAGACCCCAAAATAATCTGCAGAATGCACCACAGCAGGGGTCACAGTCGCAGGCTCAGCCACAACAGCCTAATTCAGTTGAGGATATGCTTAGAAAAATTCTTGCAGGGCAGCAAAAACTCATGGATGATTTAGCAGCTCAGGCACAAACAATAAAAGATTTGAGCAATGCTCAGAAAGATCTTGAGAGAAAAATAGGGCAGCTAGCTGGAGCACAGAATAATAGACCTCAGGATGCTCTGCCAAGTGATACAGAGAAAAATCCTAAGGAATTTGTGCAAGCAGTTACTTTGAGGAATGGAAGAGCTCTAGAAGAAGTTCCCCCAAAGCCAAGGAAGCCTGTTGGTGAGTTAGAGCCTAATGCTGATAAAGAGGTGGAGAAAGAAGCAGAGAAAGTGACAGAAAAGCAGCCCGAGCCTGCTATTATGAGACCACCACCACCTTTCCATCAGAGACTTCAGAAGCAGAAAGTTGATACAGCATGCAAGAAATTCTTGGAGATCTTGAATCAAATTCAGGTAAATGTTCCTTTGGTGGAGCTTTTGCGGGATGTTCCCAAATATGCTAAATGCATCAAGGATATTGTTGCTAACAAGAGAAGACTGACTGAGTTCGAGACAGTTGCACTCACTGAGGAGTGCAGTTCTAGAGTTAGAAGCAAGCTTCCTCAGAAATTGAAGGATCCTGGCAGTTTTACTATTCCCTTGAAAATTGGGGAGCATGAGGTTGGACGAGCTTTGTGTGATTTGGGTGCTAGTGTGAATTTAATGCCTTCATCAGTTTTCAGAAAGCTGGGCCTGGGTGAACCACGACCAACTACTGTGACTCTGCAACTGGCTGATAGATCTTTGACATGCCCCGAAGGGATTATTGAGGATGTGCTTGTACAAGTGGGTCAGTTTATATTGCCTGTTGACTTCATTATTCTTGACTACGAAGCTGATCCTGAGGTTCCTCTCATATTGGGAAGAGGATTTTTGGCTACTGCTGATGCTGTCATTAGAGTTAGAGCTGGAAAGATGATTATGAAGGTAAATGATGAAGAAGCTGTGTTCAATGTGTTCAGAGCTACCCAGCTTCCTTCCCATTATGAAGAGTTGTCCATGGTAAAAGTGGTAGATGATGAGTTGACTGCTGATGAGAGGTCATTCTTGGCCTCTAATGTTGATTCTCTAGAAAAGGCACTCTTGTGTGATGACGATGATATCCTGAAGGATGATGCAATTGAAGAATATGTGGAGATTCTTAATATGCAGAGTAAATTCATCCCAGGATAGAAGAAATTCGAGGAGCTTGATAGACCGTTGACCTTAACTCCTGCTAAACCGTCTATTAAGAAGGCTCCTACCCTTGAACTCAAACCTTTACCTGCGCATTTGCGTTATGCTTATTTGGGTGAGGGTAATACCTTGCCCGTGATCCTTTCTTCTTTGTTGTCTGATGTTCAGGTTGAAAAGGTGTTGAGAGTATTGCGAGAGCGCAAGAGAGCTATTGGCTGGACCATTACTGATATTAGAGGGATTAGTCCTTCTTTCTGCATGCACAAAATTCTTTTGGAAGAAGGCCATAAGCCATCTATAGAGCAGCAGAGGAGATTAAATCCAATCATGAAGGAGGTGGTAAAGAAAGAATTTATCAAGTGGCTGGATGCTGGTATTATTTTTCCTATCTCTGACAGCAAGTGGGTGAGTCCAGTGCAGTGTGTTCCAAAGAAGGGGGCATGACAGTGGTGAAGAATGAGCATAATGAATTGATTCCTACAAGAACAGTCATAGGGTGGCGAATTTGCATTGATTATAGAAAGCTGAACAAGGCCACCAGGAAAGACCACTTCCCACTTCCCTTTATTGATCAAATGCTGGATAGACTTGCTGGACACGAGTATTATTGCTTCTTGGATGGGTACTCGGGCTACAATCAGATTGTGATAGATCCAAAAGATCAAGAGAAGACTACATTTACTTTTCCATATAGTACCTATGTATTTAGGAGGACGCCGTTTGGGTTATGTAATGCCCCGGGGACTTCTCAGCGGTGCATGATGGCTATTTTCACCGACATGGTTGAAAAATTTGTTGAGGTATTTATGGATGATTTCTCAGTAGTTGGTGATTCCTTTGATGATTGCTTGAAAAATTTAGATGTTGTGCTGAGCCGTTGTGAAGAAACAAATTTGGTGTTGAATTGGGAAAAATGTCACTTTATGGTTCAAGAAGGCATAGTACTTGGGCACAAGGTGTCAAAGCAAGGGATCGAGGTAGATAAAGCGAAGATTGATGCTATTGAGAATTACCACCACCTATCTCTATTAAGAGGGTGCGTAGTTTCTTGGGACATGCAGGTTTTTATAGGCATTTCATAAATGACTTCTCCAAAATTTCTAATCCCATGTGCAAGTTGTTGGAGAAAGATGTGAAATTTGAGTTAAAAGGTTGGTGACTGCACCAATCATCATTGCTCCTGACTGGTCTTTGCCATTTGAATTGATGTGTGATGCGAGTGATAATGCTATTGGGGCTGTTCTCGACCAAAGAATTGGAAGAATATTTCACTCCATCTATTATGCAAGCAAGACTCTTGATGCAGCCCAATCCAATTATACTACCACTGAGAAGGAGTTGCTAGCCGTGGTGTATGCTTTTGATAAATTCAGATCTTATTTGGTTGGCACTCGTATTGTTGTCTACACTGATCATGCCGCAATGCGGTATTTGTTTGAGAAAAAGGATTCCAAGTCTAGGCTAATTCGATGGGTTCTCCTATTGCAAGAGTTTGATGTTGAAATTCGAGATCGCAAGGGGACTGAAAATCAAGTAGCTGATCATTTGTCAAGGCTGGAGAATAGAGATCATGTAGATGAAGGGCCTGAGATTAAAGAGGTATTCCCTGATGAGTAGCTTTTTGCTTTAGCTGCAGCCGAGGTGCCATGGTATGCTGATATGGTGAACTTAATTGTGAGTAATGTGTATCCTCCTGGGGCTACAGCTGAGCAAAGGCGCAAACTCCTTCATGAGAGCAGATTTTATGTGTGGGATGAGCCTTATTTGTACAAGATAGGCCCTGACCAATTAGCTAGGAGATGCATTCCAAGGGAAGAAGTTGAGCCAATTCTACAGAGCTGTCATTCCTCTCCTTATGGTGTCCATCTTGGTGGAGATCGAACAGCTGCAAAGGTACTTCAGTCTGGCTTTTTTTGGCCTACTTTGTTTAAAGATGCTCATGCTTTTGTTAAGCAGTGTGATCGTTGCCAAAGAACGGGTACTATTTCTAGGCGTCACGAGATGCCTTTGAACAATATCCTGGAGATTGAGCTGTTTGATTGTTGGGGGATTGACTTTATGGGTCCGTTCCCGCCTTCCATGGGCCACAAATACATTCTTGTGGCAGTTGTTTATGTATCTAAATGGGTGGAGGCTGTGGCACTTCCAACAAATGATGCGAGTGTGGTGGTGAAATTCTTGAAGATAAATATTTTCACTCGTTTTGGGACACCGCGGGCTATAATCAGTGATGAAGGTACTCATTTTTGCAACCAGTTGTTCAATAAATTGTTGGCCAAGTATGGGGTTCGCCAAAAGGTGGCAACTGCCTATCACCCCCAAACTAGTGGCCAAGTGGAAGTGTCTAATAGAGAGATCAAGCAAATCCTTGAGAAGACTGTGAATGCCTCGAGGAAGGATTGGGCTATGAAGTTAGATGATGCTCTCTGGGCCTATCGGACTGCATTCAAAACGCCTATTGGAACTTCTCCATATAGGCTTGTTTATGGTAAGGCCTGTCACTTGCCCGTTGAGCTAGAGCATAAAGCATATTGGGCGATTCAAAAGCTCAATCTTGATATGGCACTGGCGGGTAAGAAGAGAATGCTTCAATTGCATGAACTTGAAGAATTCCGTTTCCATGCTTATGAAAATGCGAAATTGTATAAGGAACGGACAAAGAAGTGGCATGACAAGCACATTGAGCGTCATCAATTTGAGCCCGGGCAGCTGGTGTTATTGTTTAACTCGAGGTTGAAGCTATTTCCGGGCAAGTTGAAGTCTAGATGGTCGGGGCCATTTGAAGTAGTTCGTGTTACCGCACATGGAGCGGTTGAATTGAGAGCCCTCGATTCAGAGAAGACGTTCTTGGTGAATGGCCAAAGGGCGAATCATTATTGGGGAGGTTTGGTGAATCATCGTACCTCCATTACTTTGAGGGATCCATGATTGATACTCGTCGTGCCACGACGTTAAATAAGGCGCTCTCGGGAGGCAACCCGAGTTTGTACTTGTAATAGTTTAGTTGTTTTGTGTTTTATAGTGTCACGTAGTTTTTGTTTTGTGGTGTCGTTTTTGTAGGTGTCAGGAGTGCTAAACAAGATGCAGTTGATGTATTGAGGGGTATGGGACGCTTTGAGGCATGTCCCGCGCTTGGGTTCGCACTTGGAATCGAAAATTGGTACGAAAAAAATTGCTCGGGCGCGTTTGGGAGCGCCCCACGCCTCCCAAAGCGCCGGGTTGAGCAGAATGCACAAAAAAGGTGGGCGCCTTTGAGGCGCGCCGCAGGGCCAAAGCGCCAGGCGAAATTTATTTTTAAAATTCTGGGTCCAAACGGGTTTAACCCGCGACCCGGATTTCCTTTCCACTCTTTACCCGATCCCCTCCCCTTTTCTTCATTATTTTCTCTCAAAACACTCCCAAAAACTCCCCCAACTCATTCCTAATTCTTGGAATTAATCACAAGTTCCTCTCCACTCAAACTAATATCTTCAAGCACCATGGTTGTAACACCCCACAAACCGAGCTCTTCCTCCGCCTTGGCTCCTAAAAGATCACTCCAAGCCGGGCCTTCGTCTAGCAGGGCAAAGGGCAAGGCACCGGCCAAGCCCAAGGCCAAGCCAAAGTCCAAGGCTAGAGTTCCTAAAGATGCGGTGCCTATCCCAAGGCCCGGGGGTAAAACGCGGTTCGACCTCTCTTTTGTGAAGAAGGGTGGTGCCAAGCTTGGTACAAGAGTGTGAGGCTTGCGGGATATATTCCCGAGCAAGCCATTGACAAGAGGAGATTGATGCAAAAGTGTCGAGGTGTGGGTGATGCTATTCACGCTTTGCATTGGGACTCAGTCTTTGAGAGTCCGGGCCATACCAACCTTGACCTAGTACAGGAGCTCTATGCAAATTGGGACCCGGATGAATCATGGAGAGATGATGATATGGTTGCTATTCGGGGTGAGAAGGTGAGATTGGACCACACTGCACTAAACACTTTCTTGAGGGTAGAGGACCCCGACTATGATGAGCTGAGGGACATTATTAAGAAGCCTGATTAAAAGGCTATGCGAGAGACATTGTGTGGTGAGAGCTCCACTCATAGGTAGGAGCGAACTGAGTCAGGAAGACACAAACACATGTTCTTTTCGCAATTTTTGAAGACAGCTCGAGTGTGGATGAGGTTGATAAATGCACGCATCTTGCCCTCGTCTCATTATTCCGAGGTCACCAAGACTCGGGCGTGCATGATTTACTTTTTCATGACCGGGAGGCCGGTTAACATTGGCTACTACATACTGAGGAGTGATGAGAGAGCAAAGGCAGTCGAAGATATGTAGCCGATTGTATTTTGGGAACATTCTTACTCGGTATCTGGAGCAGGCTGGAGTCCCAGTTGATGAGGTCGGGGATCGTATTGTCCCCGACATCGAGAAGCCTTTTGATATCGCCGCGGTGAAGAGAGTGACCACTACTGCACCAGTGCGACTGACGGCAGACGAGTGGCGGGACACAGACGCCAACTTGTCCGCACGTCATTACTTGATGATGGAGCACATGGCCCGGCAGGCTGGCATGGATATGGCGACGCTTGATTGCACAGTGCCTTTATTGGAGTCTTCGAGATGCCTGCTGGGTATGACCCAGGCAGTGGTGCTGTCCCCGGAGGAGGATGAGAACACTGATTCGGACATCGTTGACCGTGATCCGGACAGTGAGGCTGTGGAGACAGATGTTGAGGGAGGTGCCACAGATAGGGAGGAGGAGGATTAGGACCGCACTCCAGTGCACCACCAATAGTAGGCCGACTGGCCTTCAGGGAAGTTTCATTTACTCTTGCACTTTCTTCTTTGTCGCACTGAGGACACTGCTTGTTTTAAGTGTGGGGTGGGGGAACTCCCCTTTATTTTTAAGGTTAGGGATGCATGTACCGTTAGGATTTTCTTTTGTCATTTGAATTTATTTTTATTTGTTTCTTGCTTTAATATATGAAAAAAATGAAAAAAAATAAAAAAAAAAGATTTTCCTTTTAGTCTTTATTAGTGGTACATGTCATTCACCCCGTGGTTTTTCTTATGGCCTCGGTTCTTTTCCACGGGAAGGCCTTTGAACCGGGTAGTTTTTATTTTTAGGATTAGAATAGTTAGTATAGGTGACCCTAGACGAAGGAAATAGGTAGAATGCTAGGTGCCTTTGATTTGTTTGATACCGGTGGACTTGAACTTGTTGCATGTACTATTTGTGGTGTCCTTTGGTTTTAAATTGTGATGCATGCCTAGAGGAAAAAATGGAACGACCCCCTTGAGATGCTTGAGTCCACTCGCTTGACTTTGTTGTGAATCTTTGTGCATTAGTGCTTAATTTTCCACAAGTTGCACTCTATTTGCTTGATTGAGAGTTGTGATGGAGCCTTTTTGTGTAGATTGTGTGCAATGCGTGTTGTGAGGCATATTCTTTTTATACTCCATGTTTGCATATTGGTGTCTAGAACTTGCCCCGTGTGTGTGCAAAGCGAAATCCTAGGTTTGCTCTAGTCGGGAAATGATACAGGCCTTCTTTTGATTTGCCTACCTTTACATATACACCTTGGACTTGATTGTTGTGATCTCTTTGGCCTTTTTGTTGGCACCCACACCGCGAGCCTACCCACTTGTTCTAAATTTCTTGCTTTTGGCCCTTTACTCCTTAAGCACTTTAATTGATAATTTGATATTGTTGTGGAGTTGTGGTTGAATTATTGGGAGGTTTTTGAGTGGAACCAATGAGGGGAATATGTAATGAATTGTGTAGTAGTTGATTATGAGCATTGGCAAGGTTGGAAAGAAGTGAATAGAAAAAGAAATAATTGAAAAGAAGAAAAAAAAAGCTGAAAAAAATTCAAAAATGAAATAAAGAGGGAAGAATATCCATCCTTGCTAGTGTGTACTTAAAAAAAAATTGCTACTTGTTGAGAAGGTGTGTGTGAAAGTTGTTGATTGGGTGGCGTTGATGAGATTTGTGCTTAAATTAATTGTGATGTATTAAAGTGCTTAGGGAGGTAGTCACTATTATCCATATATATCCTACCAGCCCCTTAGCCTACATTACAACCTTTTTAAAGTCCTAGTTAATTCCGATTGGAGTGAGCTTACATTAGTGGAGTCCTACACTACGGGCAAGCCTATGGTACATCGTGTGTGACATGTGAGATTTTCATGAGAGTGAGTGAATTCTTTCTATGCTATTGTCCTCAATCTATTCTTGATCTTTATTGTTGTGTGTGATATTTGGGGGACACTCTCTTACTTCATTTTAGTGAGCGCACATGGTTTGCATGAGATAGGTGAAGTTGTGGCTTCTTGGTTTAGTAGATAGGTGTGACTTTGTGGGAGCATGGATGCAATGAGTTGGGTTTGTGCATTTGAGTTATCTTGGGGTGGTTGTTCTCGTGTTTTTGATGTTTGGTAATTATTGGCATGTTTGTTGGACCTATAGTAGTCATGTGTGCATTTGTTCAATGATCGGTATCAACCATAGTCATAGGCAGACCTGTTCTACCTAGGTTGAGAAGTTATTGGTAATTGCTCGAGGGCAAGCAAAGGTTCAAGTGTGGGGTGGTGATGTTTGGCATTTTATGTCTATATTTCCTTAATATTTCCTCACGTTTGAGTATTTTATTCGCCCGTTTTCTAGTTAATGAATGTGATTTTGCACTGATATTGTGTCGTATGTGTGTAGGTCGTTATGAAGTGAAATTGGAGCTTTAAAGAGCATGATCAAGCAAGAAAAGATTGGATTTTGATTGAGGATTGGATTGAGCACACGAAGGCATGACACGACGCGAGCTGCGGAGCAAGGAAAGCAAAACCTGCCTGGTGCGTTACTAGGCGCGCCGCGCCCCTTAGGCGCCCAGCCTTCTGGCGCGTTTCTCAGCGCGGGGCGTGGCTAAGGCGCTTGGATTTCGACGGGTTCTGCTTGTGTGCGCGCGTTTGGCGGCGCGGGGCGCCAGCTACAGCGCCCCTGGAGCGTTTTCGACTTCCTATTTCGTCTAGGCTTAGGTGTAACTTATTACTAGGCCTTTGTAAAGCCTATAAATACTCTTTTACTTAGTTTTTGGTAGGAGTTCAGACTTTGGAGCAATTGAGAGCACGATACTTCATTGAACAAGGGTTTAATTCCTATTCTTTTCATCTATTAATCTATTACATCATTATTTCATCAATTCATTGCCTTGTGATTATGAGTATGCGTGGCTAAATCTTACGTTCTAGGGTTAGAGTATTTCATGAAAGTTGATGTTTGAAGATTGATTTCCATTAATTGAATCCTATAACGGATTACTTATTCTTTCTTGATTTCACTTGTGTAATTATTAGAGCTCGATAATTATGCATTATCTATGGTTTTTAGATTGAACTCGAAAGAGAGAATTTATGAACGCAATAAGAAAGAGTAGGGCTAGTTTGTGAACCTGGGCATCGGGGAACCAATTTGTGAGTAGGATAGACATATACTTGCTCGCCTAGTTTAACTAATTACAGAATTCATTAATGCGTGCACGTGATTCAACCCATAGATATATAGGGATTGGAGTAGCATGCATAGACTGTGAAGCATCGAAAGGTTTTCACAGGTACATTTACTCTGTTAGTTAGTAATCCGGGATTTAAGAAGTGGAATCAATTGGAAAACTCAACTGGATTATTCGTAACTCTGACCCTGGACCGTCTCCTTAATATTGTTTACAACCAACGTTTGCACCATTGTTTGACTGAATTTCCATCATTTTAGTTATTGCTCTTAGTTAATAAAAACTCTCACTATTGGAAAAAGATCCCTGGATAGTAGTTAGAAATTGTTTGTTAAGTATCAGTCTGAATAGTCCTCGTGGGAACGATACTCTACTTATCATTTTATTACTTGTCGACCGCGTATACTTGTGTGTGCATTGGGAGCAACACACACTTCAATTTTCTTTTACGGATGAGCATGAGCAGGCTTGACACTAGAAGTACCCCTCAAGTGTCTTGCTGATGGCAATCCTTTTGATGGTCACTCAGTTATGAATCAGAAATTCAACTACAATCTCATTATTCAAGGGATGCTTCAATAATTCAATGCACTGAAGAAGACTGAAAAAGAAAATATCATTTTTGCGACCGGCTATTAATACATGTGATGTATCTTAGCAGTTAGCTAAGATCTTCAATATATAAGGTTCGATTCTAAAGTATAAAGTTCTGTTGAACCTGCAAATCCATTGTTAATTAAATCCACAAGCGAATGTCTAGTTATCTATTAGTGTTAAGTATTAACTTAAAAATAAGGTATTTAATTGAAATGTGTTAACCAGTTAAATCCAATTAAGCAAGAACATATAAGGCTCTTTAGTTTACATTGTAAGCAGAATGACAATATACATGACACGACCCGGAATCCGGCTAGGCCGTGCGGGCACCCGACATCTTCCCCTAGACCCGTCGGGCGAACCCTTACCAATTAAATTAGAAAAATAAATATAATCAAATTCATAAATAAAAATAAGACTTAGAAAAAGCACAGACATACTGATACCTCTAAGCTGTACAAAAGAAATTACAGCTGACTACCCAACATATTAGGTTTAGGGCTATCCAGACTAGACATCTAAGAGTACAAAAGAAGACAAATACCTCCTGAAGGGAGCAAAATGCAACTGAAATAACAACCAATAAACTGGTGGCCATCCGGAATAAAAGCTGGCTCACCCTGACAGCTGAAGTCGTCTTCGCTCCTTCACAACGTGGCGAACTCAATCCTGGAGCGAACCTGCCGAAACGAAATAGATAGACAAGAAGCAAACAACAAACAAGGGTGAGTCAAAGGACTCAATAAGTGGGGCAGACTAGCCACCTCAAAGAATAGGATAGCTAGCCAGGGAGAAAAGAAACAGATAAACAAAATTTCTCTTATTTAAATTACGAAAAGGCAGAGCCAAATAATAACTAGGAACACGTATGGAATCACAAATTCATTAAAACCAGGAACGTAAGATAGCCAGAAATACATAGGCAGACTGAAATATGTCCACAATATGGTATACATACCGCACACACAAAACAGAGCATGATAGTCACACAATAGTCAGCTCGCGGTGCAATGAAATGGGATGAATGCAGTATGATGCAATGGTGTCGCATGTGCCAAATAGATGGAGCGGAATCCTCCTGCTCCGAGGGCGGAATCCTCCTACCCTCAATATGATGCAATGGAGCGGAATCCTCCTGCTCCGAGGGCGGAATCCTCCTACCCTCAATATGATGCAATGGAGCGGAATCCTCCTGCTCCGAGGGCGGAATCCTCCTACCCTCAATATGATGCAATGGAGCGGAATCCTCCTGCTCCGAGGGCGGAATCCTCCTACCCTCAATATGATGCAATGGAGCGGAATCCTCATGCTCCGAGGGCGGAATCCTCCTACCCTCAATATGATGCAATGGAGCGGAATCCTCCTGCTCCGAGGGCGGAATCCTCCTACCCTCAATATGATGTAATGGACCGCATATGAATGACATATAATACATATGAATGCAATGTGGTGCAATAATAACCCTTCACCGGCACGGGACTCTCATCGATAGCTGGGAAATAGATGCCAACTCACAGCCAGGGTACAACGCTCAGATCCTCAATGCAATACCAACAATAGGACATAACATATAATATATAATGTAAATACAAAGCTAAGGCGTAATGAGTACGCCTATCGGCAGCTACACACGTAAGGAAACACGTGGTAGAAAATCCACGAGGCCAAGTGCCTCCAAAGAAATGGATATAAACACTTACCTTGTTACAAAGTTAGTACATCCACTCAATAACTGCTTGTTCTTTGGTTTCATTGCCAAACGATCCCACTCTATTCAATAAGCAGAAAAATATATCAAATTAGGCTAAAGGCTTTATTCCTTATATTTTAGAACAATCCAGGTAGGAATCTGACATCCTATTCGCATACGCAATACGTAGGCCAGGCCTATATACAGGGTTTAAGGCCACATAACCAAACCCCAAATAAATTACATTTATAAGTTGCCCATAACTCACTGAGTACGAATATATAATCAATTTCATTATCGGGGTCCATTTGACCCTTTGAACTATCAATTTACGTCATTAGGGCGATGTCTAAGATCTCTATTTTTACCGTAAAAATATATTCAAACATACGTAATAAACTCAAATAATATATTAGGATCATTACCTGAATGTTTCAGGGTAAAAATTCTACTTTTCTCCGGTCCATTTTTCCATTTTCTGGCATTTTTCCCAGCCTCTGCGTTATTTTTTGCTTCTTCATTTCTCCTCTGTTTCTGTTCACGTATCTATCATTTATATTAAGCTTGCCCACCGCCTGCCTTTCTATATTTGTCCTTTTCTCTTTTTTTTTTTTTTTTTTTTTTTTAAAAGAAAATTCGCTACTACGATAAAAATTAAAACGGAATTCTCGATATTCGAAATAATCCCAACTTTTACATACAAGTTATACAAAAAATATATGTAACATATTCGCGAAGACGGATCTCAAATCGGACTCTCGAAACTCAAGATGCGAATTTAAATGAAAAGAAGTCAAATTATTTAACTTTCGGCATTTTAGCGGAAACTAGCCGAACAACATCAAAATTCACTTTCGAAAGTTTACAAAAATTACAAATAATCCTACGAACCTAACGGCGCTTTCGGATTTCGAATCGGAGCTCATTCGGCAAATACCGAGCTCGAAAATCTCTTTTTAATATTTATCGTCAATAAAAACTGAAACCTTCTTCCGATGCCTACCAAACGAGGTCTGATTTTGCTCAAATTTTACAGACAGGTTCTACTGGACATTACGAATATTTTAAAATTATCGGCACGCCAATCGGAGTCCTAACTTCCGAAACGACTGACCGAGGTCGTTTCATTCTCCTCCACTTAAACTCTCGTTCGTCCTCGAACGAGCCTAAGTCTGAAGCAAGATTCACGCTGATAACAAAAGAATTTGCACGACCTTCATTAACTATCCCACAGAATTTTTTTCATGATTAAAAAATCAAAATTATAACACGCATATCGAACTCTTGGATAAAAACATACCTGGATAATATTCTAACACCATTGCCCGAGCTTATTCTGACTACACTGAGCCTTCCTCGATCACGAGAGGAGAGTTCTACATTTTTGAAACAAAGCTACACGAACTCTGAATGGATTAACATGATTCAGCCGATAATTACCTCTTCGATATACCTTTCGATATAGAACGGTCGATGGAACTAAGAATTAGCTTACGCTTCAGCAATGCCTTAGAGATTTAATATTATGATTCGGTATCAATTGGAGGGAGACTCCTCCACTTAAAGCATAAACTCATACAACTAATTTGAATAGAAATAGTCATCCTCGCACAACCTGCTGGATTAAAGAAAACCTAGCTAAAAGCTGAACATAGGCAGACCTAAACTACCAAACTACCCTTTCGAGTTGCCAACTAGCTGCAACTCTCGAGTTCACAACTCTATACCTTTGCCGTAAACATCACCGCCCGATGGATGGTACTTCTATATAAAAATTTCGGCAGAGTTTCCCCTGAAACTGGATGATCCGCAAAACAGAACCAGCGCTATACTATACACGGGAATGGATACCCGGATAAACTGATAACATAAACATGTTAAACGGATAACAAGATGAGACAACTCGACCAAAACAATAATATGCTTCCAAAACAATAATATGCTTACCCGGCCACAATAACACGTACTCTGGCTCAACACAGGGAACGTCAAAAGCGGCTACCAATTGCCCAAGCTCGCTAGTGCCGGACGAAGAAGAAATGGAAATGGATCGAGGATAGAAATAATTAGAGCTTCAGGAAGTTCATCTTCTTATTTCTTGGCTACCAGAGCTAGACTACTTCCGAGTCAGGCTAACCCAAAAATCGCAATTGAAGAAATAGACATTAAATGAGCTTTATAGAAAAACATCCATACCAATTTAACCTCCCAATAAGAAGAAAATTCTGACAATTTACCATAAACCCTTTTATAACTCAGATAAGCTCATGGGATAACATGACTCTACAAACATCTTGAACCATGGAAGACACATAGATCAAATATTACTTACTAACCACTTTACACCGGAAGAAACGATAACACTTTCTGATGGTGACAAATTGGGATCTCATTATCCTACTAACACGGAATTCCGAGAAGAGAGGTATACTATTTGATATAATAATAAAATGTGGCACAACAAAATGCCAGGAGTAAATCATATCAGAAACTCACCCCTCTACCGCAACCGATTCTTAATAGAAACGACATCCAAGGAAACCATTGAAACATGATAGGACACACCATTTCCAGATCGATCAAAAGAATCAAATCTTACTCACATTTAAGAGAAGAAGAAATACATGGGTGTACTACATCAGATACCTCAACATCCCGCCAGACTAGCAGTTCATAAAACTACCTCTGCGGCTGAACTAAGCCGCTACACTGATAATTACCTTCTGAAGAATAACTGCCACCACGCTCTCAACCTTTACTGGATCGTGGCATTTCTCTGGCTGATTGAGATCTAAATGAAATCGCCTGCGACTGTGCAGGTGCCTGATGACAGGAGAAAGGACGACCCCCTACTTGCCGGAGTAACGGAAAACTCTTTAAAGGATAGTCAGACTCACGACAATGATACCACATTTTCGCTGAAAAATGGAAGCTGGAAAGATTGTTGATATCTGTAAAGAAAAGACTGAATCTGATCTTGACGAGCTATTGGCGCGCTCTAAGAATCACGTGACACAAGCTGAGATAACCTGGAAGGTGACCTCCCAAAATAATCAGAACTTTTACCTCCAAATGAGGTACCATGGTTACCTACCAAGGCCGTGGGATCTCTTACTTTCGCGCTCTAACTGTTCCCGCTCTAACTTATGGTATGCCCCGTACCTTCGAACAATATCAACAACGACATCAAATAAAGTCCCAATCTCAATTTCTCGAGCCATCCGGGATCTCAAGGAAGGAGAAAGGTCAGCAATAAATCTTTGAATCTCTCGAAAGGCTCATGGACTAGTTCTAATGCGTATTCAGCCATTCTATAGAATTCAATCTCATATTATGAAACACCAACAGGCTAACCGACAGGCTACCCTGTCCAATCTACTCAAACTAGCGACACTTTTCATCTCGCTCGCTACTCGAAAGGAACTTTTCCATGAATCTATAAGAAAAATCGAACCAAATAAGTTAATAAGAGAGCGGCCCACCAATTCAAGGCTGGACCCTGAAACTGGAAAGCAGAATAATAAACAGCATATTGCTCGAGATAACCAACAGCCTGAAGGATATGCTGACATCACTTTATTTTTAAAAAGAATCATGAGGTTTATCTGATGCATTGCTTAAGAATATCGGAAGGTTCAACCGCGTAAAATAATGCAACCTCTTCGGACACTCGGACCGAACTGATACCTCGGCTGGCTAACCAGCCAGAACAATTCGAGGTACAACACATACTACCTCCGGAATATAATTTACTGCAGAAATATTAAGAACTAGAAAAGGAGCTCCCTGAGACCGAACGTCTCCATCTGCGGCAACCTGATAAGCTTTCTAGCGAATAATAAGTGCTTGCGGTATCTGCGTCGCCAAGAATCTCGTAAAAGCATCGTAGAGAGCCAAGGAAACCACAAGGTCCTGCTCCCTTGCCCATCGCGAGCTCGTACAACTGGGGCCTCCGTAACTAGGCCGTCAGCACGATAAAAAACTGTCGGGGCTTCGTCAGTGCTAGCCCCACGCTAGACTGCTTCGTCATGAACTCATACCGTTTGCTGATTTGTCGCACGAGGGTTCACAATTACCACGAAGCGAAAATACTTTTGAATCCTAGAACGACGCACGATCAGAAATGAAGGAAGTGAAACTTCCTAAATGCCATCATAGCCTCTCGTAGATAAGTACGGACGTCTACGTACCCATCAGCGAGACTCTACTAGACACTGTCTCAGTCTGGATAGACTCTAAACTAAGCTCTGATACCAACTGACACGACCCGGAATCCGGCTAGGCCGTGCGGGCACCCGACATCTTCCCCTAGATCCGTCGGGCGAACCCTTACCAATTAAATAAGAAAAATAAATATAATCAAATTCATAAATAAAAACAAGACTTAGAAAAAGCACAGACATACTGATACCTCTAAGCTGTACAAAAGAAATTACAGCTGACTACCCAACATATTAGGTTTAGGGCTATCCAGACTAGACATCTAAGAGTACAAAAGAAGACAAATACCTCCTAAAGGGAGCAAAATGCAACTGAAATAACAACCAATAAACTGGTGGCCATCCGGAATAAAAGCTGGCTCACCCTGACAGCTGAAGTCGTCTTCGCTCCTTCACAACGTGGCGAACTCAATCCTGGAGCGAACCTGCCGAAACGAAATAGATAGACAAGAAGCAAACAACAAACAAGGGTGAGTCAAAGGACTCAATAAGTGGGGCAGACTAGCCACCTCAAAGAATAGGATAGCTAGCCAGGGAGAAAAGAAACAGATAAACAAAATTTCTCTTATTTAAATTACGAAAAGGCAGAGCCAAATAATAACTAGGAACACGTATGGAATCACAAATTCATTAAAACCAGGAACGTAAGATAGCCAGAAATACATAGGCAGACTGAAATATGTCCACAATATGGTATACATACCGCACACACAAAACAGAGCATGATAGTCACACAATAGTCAGCTCGCGGTGCAATGAAATGGGATGAATGCAGTATGATGCAATGGTGTCGCATGTGCCAAATAGATGGAGCGGAATCCTCCTGCTCCGAGGGCGGAATCCTCCTACCCTCAATATGATGCAATGGAGCGGAATCCTCCTGCTCCGAGGGCGGAATCCTCCTACCCTCAATATGATGCAATGGAGCGGAATCCTCCTGCTCCGAGGGCGGAATCCTCCTACCCTCAATATGATGCAATGGAGCGGAATCCTCCTGCTCTGAGGGCGGAATCCTCCTACCCTCAATATGATGCAATGGAGCGGAATCCTCATGCTCCGAGGGCGGAATCCTCCTACCCTCAATATGATGCAATGGAGCGGAATCCTCCTGCTCCGAGGGCGGAATCCTCCTACCCTCAATATGATGTAATGGACCGCATATGAATGACATATAATACATATGAATACAATGTGGTGCAATAATAACCCTTCACCGGCACGGGACTCTCATCGATAGCTGGGAAATAGATGCCAACTCACAGCCAGGGTACAACGCTCAGATCCTCAATGCAATACCAACAATAGGACATAACATATAATATATAATGTAAATACAAAGCTAAGGCGTAATGAGTACGCCTATCGGCAGCTACACACGTAAGGAAACACGTGGTAGAAAATCCACGAGGCCAAGTGCCTCCAAAGAAATGGATATAAACACTTACCTTGTTACAAAGTTAGTACATCCACTCAATAACTGCTTGTCCTTTGGTTTCATTGCCAAACAATCCCACTCTATTCAATAAGCAGAAAAATATATCAAATTAGGCTAAAGGCTTTATTCCTTATATTTTAGAACAATCCAGGTAGGAATCTGACATCCTATTCGCATACGCAATACGTAGGCCAGGCCTATATACAGGGTTTAAGGCCACATAACCAAACCCCAAATAAATTACATTTATAAGTTGCCCATAACTCACTGAGTACGAATATATAATCAATTTCATTATCGGGGTCCATTTGACCCTTTGAACTATCAATTTACGTCATTAGGGCGATGTCTAAGATCTCTATTTTTACCGTAAAAATATATTCAAACATACGTAATAAACTCAAATAATATATTAGGATCATTACCTGAATGTTTCAGGGTAAAAATTCTACTTTTCTCCGGTCCATTTTTCCATTTTCTGGCATTTTTCCCAGCCTCTGCGTTATTTTTTGCTTCTTCATTTCTCCTCTGTTTCTGTTCACGTATCTATCATTTATATTAAGCTTGCCCACCGCCTGCCTTTCTATATTTGTCCTTTTCTCTTTTTTTTTTTTTTTTTTTTTTTTTTTTTTTTTTTTAAAGAAAATTCGCTACTACGATAAAAATTAAAACGGAATTCTCGATATTCGAAATAATCCCAACTTTTGCATACAAGTTATACAAAAAATATATGTAACATATTCGCGAAGACGGATCTCAAATCGGACTCTCGAAACTCAAGATGCGAATTTAAATGAAAAGAAGTCAAATTATTTAACTTTCGGCATTTTAGCGGAAACTAGCCGAACAACATCAAAATTCACTTTCGAAAGTTTACAAAAATTACAAATAATCCTACGAACCTAACGGCGCTTTCGGATTTCGAATCGGAGCTCATTCGGCAAATACCGAGCTCGAAAATCTCTTTTTAATATTTATCGTCAATAAAAACTGAAACCTTCTTCCGATGCCTACCAAACGAGGTCTGATTTTGCTCAAATTTTACAGACAGGTTCTACTGGACATTACGAATATTTTAAAATTATCGGCACGCCAATCGGAGTCCTAACTTCCGAAACGACTGACCGAGGTCGTTTCAATACAAGACAACAAATTTCCTTTTGACATTTGTCACATTCTTGTTCAAATTGAGTAAAATATAAACTCACGTCAAATGTTGCTTTTGTTTTCTTCTTTTCACTTTTCCATTTGAACTTGAGCTTTTCAACATTAAAAAAAAGGTCAACATTCACAGTTTCTGTCACAGTCGTACGTCGTTTATAGGACTGCAGGCTGCAACTCATAACTGTAGCACGACCCTCTTCCCTTTTCCTTTTTCTTGGACCAGATCAGCTAATGTAGATGAATTGGAAAGTATTATATATAGACTTATTTAAGTTCTTCACGAGTCACTTGTTGTACCCTTATATTTGATGTGGAATACAACGAAACCCATTCCCCCCACGTACCCTCCTTATAAAAACTTAAGGGGTCATTTGATACAACGATAAGTTATACCAGGATTAGTTATACAGGGATAAGTTAATACCGGAATTAGTTATATAGAGATTAGTAACGCAGAGATTATTTTTATATAGTGTTTGGTTCATTGTATTAAAAACTGGATAGACTAGGTATTTCCTAATCTTGTGTTTGGTATAACACTACATAAAATTTTGTTTACAATTATGCCCTTGAACCTTTGTAGAGATATTGTTATGGAAAGTTTAGATGAAGTCCTAGATGACTTGCCCCGTATTGCAAAACATGTCTCATTTTGCTATTTTAACAAACCAGACTCGTTAATTTTGAGTTTAGTTTAAGAAGAGGAAACTCCTAACATTAGAGAGTGTTAATCTCACAAAGGAAATTCACAATATAGAATCAGACTTAGGATGAGTCTATCGTCAACTAGCAAAAATTTGAGTACATCGCTTAACTTGCAAAGAATTACATCCAACAAGCCATGAGGAGCAGCCGCTCTTTGAAGTGGTTTCTTCCAACTTTCTCAACAATGGATTGGATATATTATAAACAAGGGCTTGAGCGGGGATAAATTTGTTATTTCAATTTTTTTATCCAAGGATTGATTAACCTGGTATTATTAATACCAAGGACCCCTTGGTATTGATTTATCCACAATTTGATGGATAAAATTTATACTAGTATTAAATAATACTTACTTGAATTTACAAACCAAACACAATATAAACTATCCAACCTTTTATCTCAGGATTAATTAATCCCATACCGGCTACCAAACGACCCCTAAGATTGAAAAGATTGCATAGAGATTGAGATAAGGCAAACAAGATTTTCTCTACCCAAGATGGAAACCAATTAGGACTCAAACTCTGGAAGATCTTTGGAGTCCTAATTGTGCAAAACTCAACAAGTTTCCAACTCTATAAATAATTGAGAAGCAGTCTTGACTTGAATACAAAGAGTTTAGAGCAAAGGCATTGAAGCAAGTCTAAATTGCATTTGAGCAGTCATAGAAGCTACTGGGAACTAAGTGAAGAACTTGTTTCTTAGATTGAGTCATATTGTTCTTAATCTTAGTTCATCTGTAGTGGGAGTTATTGAGTTGTACTATTTGCTTATTTATAGGTTCTGAAGGAGTACAAAATTCAAGTCTAGTTACTTGAAGAAACTTCATTTATTGAGAATGTAGTCACTATAGGATTAGAGTTAGTCTTAGGTTAGTAAGAAGGACGTCTTGTAACCAAGTGAGTCTTTCAAGTATAGTGAAGTTGAAATCCTACTTGAGGAAGTAGGTCATGATTTTTTTATCTCAAGTCGTCGGGGTTTTTCCACACTAAAATCATGTGTTCATTTGTTTGTTTACTCATTCCGCATATAACTAAGTAAAGGAACACATATGTAAAACTGGTCCTTAAGTCTTTAAGTCAATAAAATTAAAATCGAGCATTACACAAATCACCCTCCCTCTTGTGTAATTGTGGTGTCTATTAAGGATAACAATTGGTATCAGAGCAGGTTATCCTTGAAGAGGATAACACCTTAGGATTAGATAGAAATGAGTGCACTACAGGAAAACTCTGAGGCCAGTCTACTGTAAGGCCACCTTTGTTCAATACTCAGTATTACTCATGGTGGAAAGAAAGGATGAGAGATTATCTTCAAGCTGAGGACTATGAACTTTGGGACATAGTCAGTGAAGCTCTCATGACTCTCATGTAGAAGGATGCTAATGGTAATGATGTTCCCAAACTAGAAGGGAATGCACTCGTGATGACTTGAGGCAATGGGAGAAGAATTCCAAAGCTAAAAAGTGGCTTGTGTGTGGACTTGGTCCTGACGAGTACACTAGAATTCAAGGCTGCTCCACTGCAGGTTGCTCATGAAGGAACCAACTAGGTAAAAAGATCTAGAGGTACACTTCTCTTTGCTGAATATGAAAGTCTTAAAATGAAAGAAGGAAAATCACTTTCTGACATGTACACTAGGTCTAATACCATTGCAAGTGAACTTATTTCTTTGGGAAGGGTTTTAACTGCTGAAGATAAGATTGAAAAGATTTTCACTAGAGTTCTCCCAAACTCTTAGGAAATCAAGACTTGTACTATCATGTACACTAGGTCTAATGCCATTGCAACTGAACTTATTTCTTTGGGAAGGGTTTTAACTGCTGAAGAAAAGATTGAAAAGATTTTGACTAGGGTACTCCCAGACTCTTGGAAAATCAAGACTTGTACTATCATTTAAAGCAAGGACCTTAGAACACCTTAGATGAGTTAATAGGGAATCTAAACACTTAGGAACTAAGGAAGAAAGTCAAGAATATAGGAGAATAAGTTAAAACTGAATCCAACCTAACTTTAACTGCTGCTGATGAACCTGTAAATGATGAGAAGGAATTGTTCGGAAAAGGTCCGCAAGAAAAGTTTGAACCCGGAATACCATTAATTCGTTGGGATTTAACCAGTGCTACAACGGATTCAGTTGATAGAATTCCTGGATCATTATTTTTAAATTCAAGATTCTATCGAGTGCAAAATTCTTTTACGCACAATATCGAAAAAAACTCTAAATCATAAAAAGTATTCCGCTGCCGGGGTTTGAACCCAGAATACCATTAATTCGTTGGGATTTAACCAGTGCTATAACAGATTCAATTATTAGAATTCCTGGATCATTATTTTTAAATTCAAGATTTCTATCGAGCGACAAAATTCTTTTACGTAAAATAACGAAAAAACACTAAATCATAAAAAGTATTCCGCTGTCAGGGTTTGAATTTGGAATACCGTTAATTAGTTTTGATTTAACCAGTGTTACAACGGCTTTAGTTGTTAGAATTCCTGGATCATTATTTTTAAATTCATAATTTCTATCGAACGACAAAATTCTTTTACGAAAATGTCGAAAACAACTCTAAATCATAAAAGGTATTCCACTGCCAGTGTTTGAAATCGAAATATCATTAATTTATTGGGATTTAACCAGTGCTACAACGAATACAATTATTTCTAAATTCAAAATTTTTATCGAGCGACAAAATTCTATTACAAAAATATCAAAAACAACTCTATATCATAAAAAGTATTCCGCTGCCGGGGTTTGAACCTGGAATACCATTAATTCATTGGAATTTAACCAGTGCTACCAGTTGATAGAATTCTTGGATCATTATTTTTAAATTCAAGATTTTTATCGAGCGACCAAATTCTTTTACGCAAAATATCGAAAAGAACTCTAAATCATTAAAAGTATTTGCTATAGGGGTTTAAACTCGGAATACCATTAATTGTTGGGATTTAACCAGTGCTTAAGCGGATTCAATTGTTCAAATTCCTGGATCATTATTTTTAAATTCAAGATTTTTATCGAGCGACAAAATTCTTTTATGAAAATATCGAAAACAACTCTAAATCATAAAAAGTATTCTGCTGCTGGGATTTGAACCCAAAATACTATTAAGTCGTTGGGATTTAACCAATGCTACAACAAACTCAGTTGATAGAATTCCTGGATCTTTATTTTTAAACTCAAGATTCTATCGAGTGACAAAATTCTTTTACGCAAAATATCGAAAACAACTCTAAATCATAAAAAGTATTCCGCTACCGGGGTTTAAACCCGGAATATCATTAAATCATTGAGAATTAACCAGTGCTATAGCTCAGTTGTTAGAATTACTGGATCATTATTTTTAAATTCAAGATTTCTATCGAACGACAAAATTTTTTTACAAAAATATCGAAAAAAACGATAAATCATTAAAAGTGTTCCACTGCCGGGGTTTGAACCCGGAATACCATTAATTCGTTGGGATTTAACCAGAGCTACAGCAGATTCAATTGATACAATTCTTGGATCATTATTTTTAAATTCAAGATTTCTATCGAGCGACAAAATTCTTTTACGCAAAATATCGAAAAAACACTAAATCATAAAAAGTATTCCGCTGTCAGAGTTTGAATCTGGAATACCGTTAATTAGTTTTGATTTAACCAGTGTTACAGCGGCTTTAGTTGTTAGAATTCCTGGATCATTATTTTTAAATTCATGATTTCTATCGAATGACAAAATTCTTTTACCAAAATGTCGAAAACAACTCTAAATCATAAAAGGTATTCCGCTGCCAGTATTTGAAATCGAAATATCATTAATTCGCTGGGATTTAACCAGTGCTACAGCGAATTCAATTGTTAGAATTCCTGGATCATTATTTCTAAATTCAAGATTTATATCGAGCGACAAAATTCTATTACAAAAATATCAAAAACAACTCTATATCATAAAAAGTATTCCGCTGCCGGGGTTTGACCCCGGAATACCATTAATTCATTGGAATTTAACCAATGCTACCAGTTGATAGAATTCTTGGATCATTATTTTTAAATTCAATATTTTTATCGAGCGACCAAATTCTTTTACGCAAAATATCGAAAAGAACTCTAAATCATTAAAAGTATTTGCTATCGGGGTTTGAACTCGGAATACCATTAATTGTTGGAATTTAACCAGTGCTTAAGCGGATTCAATTGTTCAAATTCCTGGATCATTATTTTTAAATTCTTATTTTTAAATTCAAAATTTTTATCGAGCGACAAAATTCTTTTATGAAAATATCGAAAACAACTCTAAATCATAAAAAGTGTTCTGCTGCTGGGGTTTGAACCCAAAATACTATTAAGTCGTTGGGATTTAACCAATGCTACAACAAACTCAATTGGTAGAATTCCTGGATCTTTATTTTTAAACTCAAGATTATATCGAGTGACAAAATTCTTTTACGCAAAATATCGAAAACAACTCTAAATCATAAAAAGTATTCCGCTACCGGGGTTTAAACCCGGAATATCATTAATTCATTGAGATTTAACCAGTGCTACAGCTCAGTTGTTAGAATTACTGGATCATTATTTTTAAATTCAAGATTTCTATCGAACGGCAAAATTTTTTTACAAAAATATCGAAAAAAACTCTAAATCATTAAAAGTGTTCCGCTGCCGGGGTTTGAACCCGGAATACCATTAATTCATTGGGATTTAACCAGAGCTACAGCAGATTGAATTGATAGAATTCTTGGATCATTATTTTTAAATTCAAGATTTCTATCGAGCGACCAAATTCTTTTACGCAATATATCGAAGAAAACTCTAAATCATAAATAGGATACCGCTGCCGGGGTTTGAACCCGGAATAACGTTAACTCGTTTGGATTTAACCAATGCTACAGCATATTAAATTGTTAGAATTTTTGGATCATTATGTTTAAATTCAAGATTTCTATTGACCGACAAAATTCTTTTCCGAAAATATCGAAAACAAATCTAAATCATAAAAAGTATTCGCTGCTGGGGTTTGTCCTCGTCCAAGTTCAAATCATCATCTAGAACCTTCAGTATGACATTTATATTATATAAATTGCATAGTTATTATTATTTTTTAATTTATGAATAAAGTTCTTTCGCAGATATGTCATGACCCGTTCTGCTATTCTGGTAATCTCGCCTTTAAATAGCCTTCTTAGTATCTTTCTATCGATGTTGGATAAGCCACTTTGCCGAATGATGCATCTTGTGATTCTGAAGTGTTTAATCTATATATAGTAACCTGTTTGTTTTGGTGTATAAAGACAAGTGAAGAACAGTTGAGTTACATTACTAGAAATACATCAGTATTGCAAGTTGTGTTCTTTCCTTTGGAGGAGTTAGACGAACAGGGAATTGTGTCCTCTTCATTGGCATTTCGCACCGCCATCATGACTCTGGGTTCGATTGTAAAAACCAACCTTGGCGATTGTCAAGTTCCACATTGGTTGAGTGAATGGGTTATGGTCTCCTTATATGGTCTTTGATCAAATGGGTAGTCCTTCTCCATGAATTAGGCCCAAGAGACATTTCTTCACATGATATATCAGAGCCAGACCCATCCATCATTGTTGTTGTGTTTCGCGATGGACACCGTATTATATTATCGACGCTCCAGTTCCAGTCCCATGAAATTTAATATGTGCAATTCAACCAACGATCCTATATAATAACCCAGTTGATTATTATCTTATGAGTTGTTAGTTTAAATTTGGTGATAAAACTTGTGGGAGACAATCGAAATCTTGACAGGCCAGATATCACTACATCGCCCTGAAGTCCACGAGTGGCACAAATGGAACTTTCTGGATCCTCCCCTCAGGGACAATTGGAACTTTCACAGCGCTTATGTGATTGAATCAAAATGAGGACATCTCAGATCTTCTCTCATTAGCTATAAGGAACTCTCCTGTAACTGAGGACATTGGAATCTGGTATGACTTGTTCAAAATGATCAATGTGTATAAAATAGATTTTCAAGGATTCAGCTTCTCCAAGATGATGCTGGTAATGTAATTGGACTGATTGTGTCGTGTTTTCACCTTTGTAGCAAGATAATTCTGCAGGTACACACCTAGAAACTAAAAATCTAGATTGAAAAATCTGGCCCTTCAAAAGTTTATTGCATTTTAGGCTTCCTTTTTGGCTTTGTTTGAGAGGATAGTGAACCACACTCGATCCTACACCATTAATGGTGAGGGGCGGTTGTCAAAGTATAATACCCGGTGTGAGTCGGGGTCGATTTCCTAAGGGAACTAGCTCGTCAAGTAAGAGAGTCGCAAGTGGAAATTCAAATGAAGTTTAATATTGAATCCTAGAAGTGGGGTTTGATATAAATAACACTACAATTAACTACAAAGCATACAAATTTAAGCAAGTAAGTTGATTTGATATTACGAGACTAGGGATGTAAACGACTAATAGTGATTTCCAACCAATGGGTGTTTTCACTTCACTTTTCAAATATAAATAAAATTATGGTGGAGTCTTCCTTTTGTGATCTCTAGAATCCTTTCGGCCTAGAAGAGATCTTTCACAACCCGCTCGTAAAAGCCTTAGTTGAGTGCTAAAGCACTACTCAAAGACCCAAGAAAAAGAGACCTCTTTCGAGCGTAACTCCTTTTAGATGGGTTAGTCTATATAAATTGCCTATCAACCCAAATCCTTGGCAACTCTA
Source organism: Petunia axillaris subsp. axillaris (assembly GCA_029990575.1). Lineage (NCBI taxonomy): Eukaryota > Viridiplantae > Streptophyta > Magnoliopsida > Solanales > Solanaceae > Petunia > Petunia axillaris. The sequence continues at coordinate 164,948,793 of JARKNS010000003.1, forward strand.
CTATTCTACACTAGTTAATCTTTTCCGAGTCTTTAACTAGCAAAGCAGACAAGAAATACCAAATATCAATGATCTTGGAATTTTGATGTTATTGTAACGGGGAGTTAGATAATTGTTACTTATGTTATAATAAGTGAAATGGAACAACACCCATTAATTTTCGATCACTATAATATATTTACACCCCTAGTTATGAATTAAACTACTCATCACTAGGGTTTGAATCAAAGCAATCAAAATATAATAAAATGATGAAATGATTGCAAACATAGATATTGGATTTGATATATGAATTAAGATTAAAAGATACAAGTTTAGAAGCTTACAAAATGATGTTAAGACCTCTACTTGGCTCCCAAAATAGCCTCAAATTGAATACAAAACGTAATAATGGAATAATGTGTTCAAACCCTAGCTTATGCTATTTATAGAAGGGGAAAAAATGCAGAAAACAGGGGACTAGGCGGCCCGCCTAGTAGAGTAGGTGGTCCGCCCCTTTTAGGTGTCATTCTCCGGACTTTTAGTAGGCGCCCCGCCTCTGTGAAACAGGCAGCCCACCTCTTTCTGGCTCCAAATTTCCCAACTCTCTGGATCTCTAGTAGGCGCGCCGCCTCTATAAAGTAGGCGCTGCGCCTCTTCTTGATGTCTTTTCTTTCACACTTTGGCTCTAATTCTTGCTCTCTAGCTTCAATCTTCAACTAGTATTCATGCGAATTCATTATAACCTGAAACTAAGCAATTCACAATGTTAATAACACTAAATGTTGCTTTTGGATTAAAAAATGAAAGTTTAAAATAGTCTTTAAGTTGGTATTTCTCCCAAACTTAAGTCTTTGCTTGTCCTTAAGCAACTCAAAATCAACGAAACCGAAGCATGTTCCATTTTAAGCTTGACACGAAGGCATGTTCCACATTTCGAACTTCACAAACAACATTTTTGCATTAATGAATTAGTTGGTACTAACTAGTCACATATACTAATATGAACAATTGACAAGCAACTATGCACTTTACTCGGACTATGCTGAAAGGAAACTCATGAGCCTTTAGAATTATCTCAAGGTTATCGGCTTGCTTCGATTGTTCATGAGCCTCAATATGCATTCAAACTTCACACTCAAAAGTTACTTGCTTTCTCACTAAAAAGAAGGGAGCCCTTTACTCACAAAATATTTTTTTTTTCTTTTCACACAAAAAATTTGGACTCTAAGAATTCGAACTCTCACTCTCACAAAGAAATGCTCATGTGTACTCAAAAACTCAAAGACTTGCTCTTCTTGTACTTCTCAACTAATGTAGAGCCACTTGACTAGAGATCAATTAGGACTTGATATGGTTGTAATGTAGGCTTTTGGTTCAAGGTGTGGTAAATTTGGCTAAATAGTGACTTACACCTCCATAACAATACATCATCTTAATTTCTTTTTGTGCAACTTTCCTTTTCTTTTCATTTCGGCTCATTCTACCTTTCTTTTGAAGATAGTGCTAATTAATCCCTTCTTTATTCAACACTTTTTTTCTTTTTCTTTTCCTTTGTTTCTCTTTACTTCTTCCTTTTATATACTTAGTTTGACATTTAAATCGGGATTCCAAGCTTTTACCATGTCCCATAAATTTAGGTTTTAGCCTAAGTTGCACGTTTTTCAATGCACACATGGAGGTTAGGGCTAAAAAGAGGGTTGGTGCCTTAGTACACAAGAATTGGCTCAGTTTTTCAATTTTAGTGTCTGCAAAATGAAAGGTTAAGGCTCAAAGGGGTTAACTAGGATAAATATGTACGGGTAGGCCATTTAGAATAGTAGCGGTCTAAGAAAAACCTAAAATCATGTCCCAAGTCAAGTTTCACCTAGGATTTCGTCTCAAAGTACACTAAGAGCAAGTTTCAAACTTTCAAGTCATACACACAAGCTTATTATTCAAGAGCTCACCACACACGCAAGAAATCTTCCAAATACAAAGCCTAAACAAACACTAAGGACACTCACTCACAAAGCATTCAATGGTTCAAGTTTTAAACCATGCCAACAATACAATTAAGCTAACTAGAGAACCTCGTGGTCTACAACTCACGCCATGCCACTCAAAGTACACATTCACTTTTCAAAGTTGCCATAAAAATAGTGTAACAATAGGTAGTACCACATAATCCATTAATATACTTTCAAAAGGTTTTATGTACAAACTTGGTTCAAAAAGAACCTCCGGAAAGAACCAAGTGAAGAAAACCGGAAGCTTATTTAAAACTAAAAACAACTTTGAAACATAGCCAATAAGACAAGTTAAAACTAGCAACATAAAATATATATATATATATATATATATATATATATATATATATATATATAGCAAAATGGTTTGAATATACACATGGACATTATAAGCACAAGTACTATCACTATCCAAAGATATACATATACGTTCGAACCCCTCCCCCAACTAAATACTCTAGCATCGTTCCCGCACGCAAAGTAGAGCAAAGTAAAGTACAAAAGGGGGGTAGAAAGGGGACTCCCTGTATGCTCAAGAAATGCCCTTCCCGTTGCCCGCTACAGGGGCAACTGAGGGCTCAGCTGGTGGTGCATGTCTCCTCTCCGCTACTCAGCGTGCTGTCTCAATAGATCTCTGTGTAGCAATGGTAACCTGGGTCTCCTCGGGAAATAACGTGAGATAACCAACAGGCCCTGAGACTGGATCAAGAGCATCATCATCAATGACAAAGTCCATGGCCTTGGTAGCATCAATATCCTCGAGCAAGTCCTCATCCTCTTGTTTCTGAGCTTTCCTTGACTGTTTAGCAAGAGGCTTAGAAAGCTTTGAACTAGAAGCTCGGTGTGCAACTAAAGAAGGCCATGGTGGTAGTGAAGAGGATGCAATAGTAGCTGGAGTAGCTAGAGCAGCAGTAGAGCCAAGTGTAGCAGATGTAGAACCAAGGGAAGCAGAAGTAACAGCCTTAACAAAACCACATCGAACATAAGTAACAACAGGGGCAGTAGATGTCACCGGCCCTTAGGCTGGGGCTGCGAAGGAGGTGATATATGCTGAATGACAACCCCTCCAGTGGGTACACCTAGTGCCTTGCTAAGCTTCATGTCCAACATGGAGTAATGGGTAGCAAGGTCAGACAAGGATGTCTTTATGGCACGAACGTCCTGAGTGTGAGCCTGAAGGGCCAAAGTGTTAGCCTCCACGGCTTTGGTGTGGTTCTCAATTGTCTTGGAGTAAGCTTTCAAGACTTGAACCAACTCATTGTACTACTCTGTGGAGACTGTAGGGGGTGGAGGTGGAGGTGGGGGCTACACATGTGGTAAGTTGGAAATAAGAGCCCTAAGCTCATCCAACTGGGCACCAAAATCACGCACATCCGCAGTTATAGTGCCTGTGCCAATACCCGAAGTAAAGGGGCCTGCCTCATGCTGTGGGGCTGCCTCAGATGTAGATAGTACTGTTGAACCCTCCCAAAAAAATGCACACAAGTATGCATCGGGATTTAATTTCAACAAAATGGGACTCCAAAGGGTTTTCTTTAGAGTCGCCACCTAATTTAAGGATTATTAGGAACCAATTGTTAATTAATGAGTGCAATTTTATTCCTTATTTAAAAAGGAAATTATTAAAATCCAGAGATTCTTAGGTAAGTGGTTCTATTAAATCCGAAAGAAGGTCCCTTGCGGGAGCACTTTCGAAAATCCGCTAAAATCGGTTAATCCGGGGGTTTTCACGAATTTGCTAAGGATAATAAGTATAAAGCTAATTTTATGTAAAGGATAATAGGAATAATATAAATAAGATAAGATTTTAATTATGCCGATACTTAGATAAATAAATGACCCAATTTAAGATTAATTAAATGGATAATGAAATAATGATCAATTGATTGATCAATAGAATAAATAAAGGTTAAATGAAGTTAGATAATTAAATAAGACAAACTAGATAAATAATTGGATAACAATAGAGGATTAATTAATTGATTGAATAAATAGATAAATAAATAAGCAAATAAATAACTTAATTAAATAAATGAATACCTATCAATTTTAATTAAATAAAGGAGTAAATGAATAATAATTGATTAATTACATAAATAAATATTTAATTGATTAAATAAATGATTAATTGAAATTAAATAAATTATATTAAGTAAATAAATAAAGGATTAAAATTTAATTGATTAGATGAATAAATAATTGAATATTTAATATAATAAATAAAGAAGCAATTCAAATGCGAATTATGACGAGGATTACCATTTTTAGTCGAATTTGATTTTGCACTCATTAATTGACAAATGATTCTAAACATCCATAAATTAATAGGCGATTCGCAAAGAAATGATACAAAGCATTCATATAAAAATAATTTAAGTAATTTACAATAATTATTCACAATTCAAATATCATTTCTATTCTGCAGGGCTCCTAATCCGGTTTATGGGGAAGTCCTATACAACATGCATTTTCTAAGGAAGCGAGGAAGGATGGAGTTTAGAAGATAGAACCCGGAAGCGCAAACTCAATCATTGAGCCTTGGACCTTGCGATTTTCATTTTTTCTTTTCTTGCATTTTCGGCGATATCAAGTCCCGAAAGTGCGGAGCAGATCAAATAACTCGAAATGCATGTAACCGTCCCCATTTGAGTTTGTCAACTCATTCCCAAGTGTGTATTATGCAAAAGAAAGGAAAATAAAGATTAGTTTCCTCATAATGATAAAAGCTAGACAGGAAATGAATAAACACAAAAATTTACATAATATAATTCTCCTCATATACTGAACAGAACCAAACATCTTCTCTTCTAAGACTAGAAGCAAACATAGTGGACAACAACATTCCATTCATTTGACCATAGGATACCCCATTTCAGAATTAAAAAACATTTTAACAGACCTCATTTAGCTAATCTTCTAAAAAAGAACAAATGATTCAATACCAATTCAAGCCTAAGCAGCTCCTATCCTCAGCATACGACTCTAGATGCAAACTTCGGGACAAATTTTATAGCAAAGAACGCATATAGACTTCAACAACAGTAACTTGAACAAATGACTACCTAGAAATCCTACTCCCTCAGCTCACACAATTCCAGGACACCTGTAATCCTCCTACACCCTGAACAAACTAACTAAAGACCATGCACTACTTCAAAGCCATCCAAGAACAACCTGCAATTACTCCTTCAACTAACTGAACCAAACTACTCATCCCTCACATATTGAACCCACTAGCAGACTACAAGATCCCTGGACAAAGCACACACACATACACAACAAACAGATGCGCACACACACATATGCAGACAACACCCACATCTGAATAAAGGCCCGGACAGAGGAAGTCAGGCCCTGAACACACCCTGCACCCCTGAAACAACATCACACACCCCTGATACAGCTCTACACACACATAAGCAAACAAAACCATCAACCAGACACCTATACACTCCTACTGGAACCCTCTAATTCTTTTAGCAAACCAGAAACTAAACTGCATGCACCAACAGCCTGAAACATCCATTTAACTCGCAAATATACCACCTGAACTTCAGCATCATCACAACCCTCTCAATCACACAACCTCCAAATCCCTATACTCTAAACCTCACTCTCACTGAACCTGGAACACCTACATCTAAACTCTCACAGACCAGGAACCAAACAAAGCCCTTGAAACTCTCTCATTCAAACAACAAACCAGAAACAAGCTCAGACCTGCAGCTCCTACAACACTCCCTCAACCTCCCAAAACATCCTCAACTAGCCTCTAACTCCTGAACACCTAAAACTCTTCTTCATCATACCAGAAACAAGAACAAACTCCCTAGAACTGCTTCCCCTTCACCTCCTTACACCTCATAACCACCAGAACACCCCTTCATATTTACTCTTAAAGCAAGCAGAAACTTCAGCCTTTGTTTTAGAGTTTCAATCAACCAAGGAGCTTAATAGAGCTCAGTTGTTTAGTTTACCGACATAGACAGATTACCTTATCCATAAGACAAGAGGAGACAAATTTATGTGAAATATAACAAATTCCTAAGTAGATGTTTCTAGTTTAAACAGCAACTTCCTCGATCCTATGGATTCTTAAAGGCAAACTCCTAAAGAACTACCTTCAATCATCAAGAAACAGTTCCAATAGATTTAGACATGGTTGAATCAATATAATTTATTGAGAGATGTCAAGTTCACTAAATAAACTTAAGCTAATCATCATGTTATGAAACGAGCAACTTAATACGAGGCACACAGGATCAAATAAGAACAACAAAATGTGAACCAAGACATGCTTTCAGAATAATAACTGCCAAGAGTAAAAGTGAGGGCTTTTACCTTTTTGGGAGCAGTGAGCTAAGGCGCGGATTCGAAGACTACGACTCGAACAAGAAGACGACTCGAACGATGAAGCGACGACTCAAACAATGAATCAACAACACAAGAACAAATCCAGAAACAAACTAAGAAACAGTAATGCTATATCTTAAAACTCAAAACTGAGAGAAAAAGAATTTTATATGTGGAGATGCTGCCTCCTCCCCTTTTTCCCCAAAACTGGAACCCCTAAAAAATGAGAAAGACTTACCAATATATAGCGGCTGCTAGGGTTTTGAACTGAACTCCTCCTCCAAAATTCAAATTAGGCCTAAACTAGACATTTTACTTGAGAGATAAGGGTCTAAAACGTCAATCCATAAAAGATTATACACTTTTGATTCTTATCTTCAAGAATATATCCCTTAGGACACAAAATGGATGTTTCAGATCCATTCGTACATGAATCAACGCCTAGGATAGCTCCAGCGATGCCTTGTACGGAGGAAGAAGACAAGAAACTAAAGGAATGTCGTTTTGAGCGATAATCCGTGCGTTTTTGGAGATTTGAATGAGAGGTCGCGGGTTATCGGGTCGGGAAATGGGTTATGCGGGGATGAAGTAGATTGGGGATAAGTGATATAAGGGGGTTTGCAAGAGTAGGTCGAAATTAAGGATAGGTATTGTATTTCTGGCCCTTTTAAGTAAAATTGATAAGTGGAGAGGTTGCACGAATGGGTTAGATTTTAGGACTAGGAATAAATTTAGCCCCTTTTTAGGATGAATTAGGAAAAATGGATAGATTGCACGGGTAGGCCGGAATTGAGCTATGGATTTGCACATTTAGCCTATTTCTTTTAAAATAAAATTGACTCACTTTAAATCTAAAATTGACATTAATTTAGAAATAATTAGACATTAATTAGAATTTTTGGGACAAAATTGGGTGTCAACAAGTACATCAACATGATCATCAGAAAGAACAGTACTTGAGGAAGCCTCTAGCGGAGTGTCCTTGAAAGCATACCAATAGAAGGCGGATTGAGGAGGGGATTTAAAGTCCCCTGGTAGTTCGGGCAACCACATTTCAGCAAATAATCAGTCAATGTAGAGGGGAATGCTAGATTATCCTTGTCGGATTTCACAACTTCTCGCATGTGTTTAAGTATTTCCACTCCCAAGTTCACTTTGATACTCGTCATCAAACAACCAATCATTACGGCTCTCTTCAAAGTTAACTTGTTATCTTGACTTGTTGGCCGGACCCATGATATGACAATGTATTGCCGACCCTTTGCTTCAAAATTAAGGTCAGCCCTCACAATTTGAATTCCCACTTTTTCCAACCCGGGTTCACCTTTCTACCAATGATAGATACAAACCACTCCCTTTGCTCTTACCGAGAAAGTTTCACCTTTTTTACATGTTGTGTTGGAGTGAAATGCGTGAGCCCCAAGTGTGCATTTAATGCTCTCGCGGAGTTATCAATGTACTTACCTTGGCAATACACTTTGTTGTTACCTTTTGCATTGGTAGCTAGGTTGGAATAGAATTCCACGACCAATTGATCATTTGCTTCCCTCAACGGTTTCTTCAAAGTTTCCTCCCACCCAGTTGCTATATACCGGTTGTAGATGTTAGGATTCTTGACATCTACATCTTTCATGCTAATCACTCTTTCCGGATTGATGCTCCGGCACTAAAACTGTTTCACATAGAAGTTGGTTGCCTTCCTTGAACAAAACCGGAATTTCATCTCCTCATTTATCTCTTCTTCGTCCGAATTCTCCACTTGAGCCTCCGGTTGCCCATGTTCCTCGTCCTCTACCTCTCGAGCTTGTTCCTCCTCTACTTGTTCTTGTACCGGTTTCTTAGAGGAAAAAGCTTCTTGCCTTGTCTTCTTTCTCAACTCACCTCAGGATTGTGTAGCCAAGTCGACCAATGGTACGTCATCTCGTGAATCATCATCATCAAGAGGAAGAGGCGGGGCTTCCGGTTTTCTTTTTGTTGTTTTCTTAATCATGGTAGCTGAAGTCAACGAAGAATGATCATTAGTTGCAGTTAAGGGCATCACACAAGGCAAGAGTAGAGAAAAATGCAAGTAAGGAAGTGTTTCAGAAACAGGCGCCCTACCTCTGTGAAGGGGTGGTGCGCCTGTTACACCTTGTAGAGAGAAGCAGAGAAATCCCAGAAAAATAGGCGGCCCGCCTCCGTAAAAGAGGCGGTCCGCCTACAAAGAATCCAGAGACTTGCACTAAAAAAGGCTCCCCGCCTCTGCCAACTAGGTGGTGCACCTGTTCCAACTATAGGGAGGCATAAAACTAGGAGGTGCACCTATTCTATTCAACTTTTCAAGATTCCAAGGTATTCTCAAGGCCATCCTATCTATTCTACATTCAATTCATCCAATTCAAGCACAATTACATCAAGCAATGAGTCAAAACAGTTGAATTTTTTAAAGCCCTCCCCCAACTAGTGGGAAATCATGAATTGAGTGCATTTTAGAAAATTCAAACTAGCAAGAAAACACATGAGGCCACCAAGCTCATAAGAACATCAAAAACAACTCACGCTCACAATTCAATTAATCAAACTAGTGCTCAAACTTCATGATTCTCATTATGTGCAAACTTGACAGATTTTCAAGCATTCTTCAAACCATCAACTTACTTTCAAGACTTTAAGCATGCTCACACAAACCAAACTACTATTTTCAATTCATTCTATCCATTTCAAGCAACTAGTTATAGTAAATTCAAGCAAAAGTTGCAAGTGTCAAGTGCAAGCGCCACTTTTAATTTCTTGAGTTTCTATTTTTTTTTCACTAGTTCAAGTTCGAGTCATCAAAATAGCTTTTAATGCTTGACTAAACATAGCAGTAGCAACTTAGAACAATTCAAACAAGCATACAAGCTTATAACTTTAAACCCAATTCCAACTTCAAGTGCACATTAACAAGTTTCATGAATTTTGCTTCCTATTTGAGCTTCCAATGGAATCCAAACAATTCAAGTAACCAATTTTTTGGGAATTCAAGCCATGGATTCAAAGTTTCATCAAGATAACCGTTTTTCACACAGTGAATCCTAACTTTCCTACACTAATTCAACTTAATGATGAAGCATTCAAGCACAAAGAGCAATTATATACCAATTAAAACTATTATTAACTATCCTAACCCTAAGAACATGATCCTACAAAGTTAAAAGAATTTAAAGAAAAATTAAAAATTTTATATGCACATACCTAAATTTAAGCAAGATTGAAGGTTCAAAGTGGTTGTGGCGTGATTTGTGTGTGTAATTGATGGATGAGAATGATTTTTATGTATTGGGGTATGATTTTTGGCCGAGGGGGTACTTTTACTTTGTTAAGAATGTGAAAGAATGAAAAATGGGGTGTTTGGGGGAGTTTTAACCCATTAACGGGTCAAGGCGGGTCGCCTATTGAGCCTAAGCAAATCAGGAGGTCCTCCTAAACCAGTGGGTGGTCCACCTATTTCCCCGTATTGTGCTCCTTTACATATAAAAAACTCAAGTCTCACCTGTGCGGTCTGCCTACTAAAGTGCGCGGTCTGCCTATTTTATACTTAGCCTAATTTTTGAAAATTCTTCTTTTTCAAGCTCTCTGGACTTTTTGTAGGCGGTCCGCCCCTGCGACAGAGACGGTCCGCTTGTAGCTGTTCTAATCCCCTTTTTGGCCTACTTCTTTCACTTCCACACTTCGTACTTCACTCACACTCAGGTACCTGCACATGTAACAACTAATTTTACTAAAAACATGGGTTGCCTCCCAAGAAGCGCCTAATTTAACGTCGTGATGATTTTTCTCTTCAAGGTTCATCAAGGTAGATGCACGGCACTCCACCAATTTCGGCGTCGCATCCCAAGTAGTGTTCACTCGATGCCTATTAACACGGAAGCTCCTTCCACCTTCCTTTAATTGCAAATCAACCCATAAGGAGTCACACCTACTACGTTGAACGGACCCTTCCATTTGGAATTGAGCTTCTCAGGGAATAATTTCAGGCGGGTGTCGAACAACAACACCAAATCTCCCTCCATGAATTTCCGGTTGCAAACAGGTGTCTAACAACAACACCAAATCTCTCTCTTTGAATGTCCGGTCGTAAATTCTCGAATCACGAAGCACCTTCATTTTTTATTTGTATATCAAAGCATTCTCATAAGCCAAGAACCGGAATTCATCAAAGTTTGTGAAAATTTGAAACTCTTGCATTTGCGGCATCGCCCCAATCCATATTCAACTTCTTCAATGCCCACAAGGCTTTGTGCTCAAGTTCAACCGACAAATGGCAGGCTTTACTGAATACCAATTTGAGTGAAAACATCCCAATAGGAGTTTTGTAAGCGGTTTTGTAGGCCACAAAGCTTTATCAAGTTTTCTAACCCAATCGGTTCTATTTGCATTAACCGCTTTGGCTAAAATGTTCTTCACCTCCTGGTTCAAGACTTCAACTTGCCCACTTGTTTGAGGGTGGTAGGGAGTTGCAACTTTGTGTTTCACTCCGTATTTTTAGAGGAGGTTTACAAAGGCTTGGTTGCAAAAATAGCTCCCACCATCACTAATGATCGCTCTCGGGGTCCCAATCGTGAGAAAATGTTCTTTTTCAAGAAACCCAACACACTTTTGGCTTCATTATTGGGGAGCACAACCGCTTCTACCCACTTGGATACATAATCAACTGCTACCAAGATGTACTTATTTCCGTAGGAACTCACAAAGGGCCCAATAAAGTCAATTTCGCACATATCAAACAACTCAACTTCGATAAGTGGATTCATCGGCATCTCATGTTTTCTTAAAATTCCACCCATCCTTTGGCATTGATCACAATTTTTCACCTAAGTGTGGGCATCTTTGTGCAAGGTTGGCCAAAAGAAGCCACATTGTAGTACCTTGGACACCGCCCTTACTCCACCATGATGTCCTCCGTAAGAAGAAGAATGAAACCCTTCCATAATGGCCTCTTTTTTGGACTCGGCATCATATCTCCGGATGATTCCACCAACACACACATCCTAAAGAGATAGAGCTCATCCCAATAATAGAATTTGCATCTTTGGCTAGCTTCTTCCTTTGGTAGAATGTGAAGTCTTCAAGATAGACTCCCCCAATAATGAAATTTTCTAGGTCACTATACCAAGGATTGGTTCCCAAGACACAACCTAGATCCTCTCATCCGGAAATGCGTCATAAACTTCTATCTCTTCTTTTGGCCTACCCTCCTCCTCCAAACGAGACAAGTGGTCCGCTACCTGTTTTTCGGTCCCTTTTCAATCAAGCACTTCAATATCAAATTCTTGGAGAAGCAACACCCACCGGATAAGCCTTGCTTTTGAATCTCTCTTTGCCATCAAGTACCGGATGGCGGAGTGGTCAGTATGAATAATTGTCCTCGACCACACCAAATATGACCAGAACTTCTCAAAAGCGAAGACAATTGCCAAAAGCTCTTTTTCTGTCACCGTGTAATTCAATTGAGCCCCGTTCATTGTCTTGCTTGCATAATAGATGGGATGAAAAATCTTGTCCACTCGTTGACCTAGCACGGCCCCCAAAGCCACATCACTAGCGTCACACATAAGCTCGAACGAAAGCTCCCAATTAGGACTCACAATGATTGGTGCAGTTCTTAGCCTTTTCTTCAGTTCTTCAAAAGCTTCTAGGCAAGCCTTGTCAAGAACTTGGCATCCTTCTCCAAAAGTTTGCACATAGGATTCACAATTTTGGAGAAGTCCTTGATAAAGTGGCGATAGAATCCCGCATGCCCCAAGAAACTTTGAACAACCTTCACGGTCATCGGAGGTGGAAGCTTTGAAATAACCTCAATCTTTGCTTGGTCCACCTCAATGCCTTTCTTGAAGACTTTGTGCACCAACACTATGCCCTCTTGCACTAGGAAATGGCATTTTTCCCAATTTAGCACAAGCCTTATTTCTTCACATCTTTCTAGCACCTTTTCCAAATTTGCCAAGCAATTATCGAATGAATCTCCAACCACCGAGAAATCATCCATAAAGATGTCAAGAAAATTCTTCACCATATTATGGAAAAGAGCTAACATACATCTTTGGAAAGTGGCGGGAGCATTGCAAATACCAAATGGCATCTTGCAGAATGCAAAAGTGCAATAGGGTGAAGTGAAAGTAGTCTTGTCATGGTCATCACCTTTGATGGATATTTGATTGTAGCGGGAGTACCCATCCAACAAGTAATAGTAAGCATGACCCGCAAACCGGTCAAGCATTTGATCCATGAATGGCAAAGGGAAATGATCTTTCCTTGTTAAAGTGTTTAGCTTTCGATAATCCACACACTCTCTACCCTGTCACAGGTCTAGTAGTAATGGACTCTCCCTTTTCATTTAGAATCACCGTCACCCCCCTTTCTTGGGTACACATTGCACAGGTGACACCCACTTGCTATCGGACAATGGAACTATCGCACCCGCATCTAGCCACTTAATGATTTGAATAGGAGGATTCAATCTCCTTTGATGTTCTACACTTGGCCTATACCACTCCTCAAGCAAGATTCTATGAGTACACACCCCCAGGTCAATCCCCCTTATATCCACCAAGATCCACCCTATAGTTTTGATTCTACTCTTCACTACTTCAACAAGTTTGGATTCTTGGGTTTTGGTTAAGTGGGATGAAATAATTTATGGGTAGAGAGGAGTTGGGACCGAGGAAGGTATATCTCAAGTGGGAAGGTATGACTTTCAATTCAAGTTTTGGTGGTTCTTCGACGGATGGTTTTATAGGTGGGGTTTCTCGGTTTTCAAGGTCTAAGGATAGCATTTTAGGTACATAATATTTTGACCCAAAGCCCTCTAATGCCTTTACTACCTCCGCCACACTCTCTTCATCTTCCACATCCATGTTCCAAAATACCGCCACCAATGCGTCTTCTTGACTAGCTAAAATACTCTCCTTTTCCACAAATGCATCAACCACCACATCGATATAAGAACAAGTAGTATCATCATCCATTGGTTGCTTTAAGGCATTGCAAATATGAAATACGGCTTTCTATCCATTGAACCTAAAGTGAGCTCACCCCTCTCCACATCACAAAGAGCTCTTCTGGTAGCTAAGAACGGTCTCCCAAGAATGATAGGCACTTCAAAATCTACGGGGTAATCAAGAATAATAAAATCCACCGGGAAGATGAATTTGTCCACCCTTATTAACACATTATCAATAAATCCCAATCGGACTCTTCATTGAGCGATCGACCATTTGTAAGTTCATTATTGTTGGTCTCAGTGCTTTTGCGTCCAATGTCTTATACACTGCATATGGCATCAAATTGATACTCGCACCAAGGTTACACAACCCCTATTTGAAGTGTCTCCCACCAATGGTGCATGGAATAGTCAAAGCCCGAGATCTTCCATCTTTTGTGCCATGTGTTTTGACACAATTTCACTCACTTGGTAAGTCACCTTAATTATCTCGAAATCTCCATATGTCTTCTTGGTCACCAGGTCTTTCATGAATTTAGCAATATTGGGCATTTGTCCCAATGCATCAACTAATGGGATGTTGATTGAAGTGCTTGCTATCTTCTCCCAAATCTTCTTTGCGTAGGATATCTCTCTTTGTTTGTTGCTCTTTTGTGGGAAAGGAAGGGGTATTTTAGGAATTGAGCTTGGGTTAGGAAGGCTTTCTTTAGGTTGTGGAGTTTTCTTTGGTTTGGCTATTTGGGTGGTGGTGTTTTGGGGGATAGGCTTTTTAGTGACTTCTTGAACATCATCATCATTTTCTTGCACAAACACATCACCTTGCCTCTCCGCTTCTTCTTGCACCATCTCCTCTCCAATAGCTTCATTATCATTCCACTTGGTACCCACATGATCATCTTACAGTCTCAACTCTGCATTATTATTACTCTTGGCTTTTGGATCTTCCCATGTCTTTCCACTCCGAGTTTTGATTGCCATCACTTGGTCCTTACCACCTCTTTTAGGATTCACTATCATATCACTTGGTAGTGCTCCTTGCTGCCTTTGATTGACTTGATGTGCTAGTTGGCTCATTTGTGACTCAACCTCTTTGATGGATGTGGAATGTGATGCCATAGTTTGCTTTATATCTTTCATGTCACCGGAGTATCCTTGTTGATTTTAAAGCAGTTGGCTCATCATTTCTTCTAATTTTGTAGGAGCTTTTGCTTCTTGTTCATGTTGTTTGAAAGGAGGTCTTGGAGCATATTGTTGAGAAGAACCGGTTCCTCTAATTACCTCTTCTTTGACTCGGCCTCCATTGCCCTTGTTGTTGGTAAGATTGTTGATATGGTTGTTGGTAATATTGTTGATATGGTTGTTGGTAGGGTTGTTGATAAGGTTTTTGATAGCCACCCTGATCATACCCTCTTTGCCCTTGGTAGTTGCCCACATAATTTGCTTCTTCAACATCTTGCACATTGTAATATTGTTCCGGATAGTATCCCTCTTGCCCATGTTGGAGAAGAGACAAAGGAACACCTCCGGGGGTCACATAACCCATTGGAGCCACTTGATGCCCGGTATTTGTGATGTGGATATTCTCCACCTTGTTCACTTTCTTCTCATTTGTTTCTCTATCGGCCTTTGAGTTTTTGTTCATGAGTTCCACGGAGGTTAAGATTCTTGCCATCTTCTCATCTTGGGCTTCAAGTCTTTCCATCATCATTGGACTAATCCCAACTTCTCTTCCCAGATTTCTAGCTCTTGATTACCATTCTTGAGATCTCTTGGTCACTTTGTCGAGGATGTCCTTCACTTCTTCATACCTCTTGTCCATAGTGACCATCACATAAAGTGTCCAAAGCGGATTGGTTCATCTTTTTTAAGCCTTGATAGAAGCTTTGCAATAACATGTTTCCATTGAAACCATGGTTGGGACACCGGAGCAACCCATCTTGGAAAGCTTCCCAAGCCTCGGTCAAAGAATCAGATGGCTCTTGTTCAAACATGTAGATCTTATCCCTCAATGCCGTTTGCTTCCCTTTTGGTGAGAACTTCCCTAGAAATTGCTTCACTAGTTCTTGCCATATGAAAATAGAGTTTCTCGGCAACTTGTTCAACCAATCTTTGGCTTTCCTAGTGAAAGAGTAGGGAAACACCCTCAACCTCAATGAAACCCTAGCCGACTTGTAAAGATTATAAGTTTGTACAAAATTTCTCAAGTGGTCATTTGCATCTTCATTCATACCACCACTAAAGCAACCATGTTGTTCAAGACCTTAAAGAATCACATTTGGGATACTAAAACTAGCATTGCCATGAATTGGAGGGGGAACTATGGCACTTGCAAAGCTATTCATATCAACTTCTTCTTCGCTCTCCTCATCGTCTTCATAATCTCGTATCTCTTGTTGATAGTCTCGAGCACCTCTAGCATATTCTTGATTCCGATTGACATTGCGAACATTCACTCTATTGACATCGCCCCCTCGGTTGACATTGGCTCTACCTCCGCAGTTTGCATCCCGACCACCTAAGTTCACACATCGGCCACCTCGGTTTGCATTTTTGCCACCCCGATTAGCATTTTCTGCAACATCAACACCTTCCCCAAAGACTCCTTCTCCATCCGTTCGTACTCCCGCATTATTATCTTGAGCACCCATATTTGGTTGAGCAAAAATATTATTGTCTTGAGGTACCGCATTTTCAGCCTGTGGATCATTAGCTTCTATTTGAGGATCATCGTCATCCACTTGCTCGACATGAAATAGATAACCTTATTCATTGAGCTCCACATGGAACTCTTCATCATACTTTTCTTCGTAACCTTGCGGATCCTTATGTTGTTGATTATAATAATGTTTGCAGCTGGAATTTCGCAATTCCCGATTAGGATTTCTCCTATAAGCCATGTTTCACCTACACAAGTTAAAACCAAAACCAAAAACAAAAGTAAAATTCTAGGACTTGTGAACTAAACAACTTTGATTAACTAATGCAACTCAATATTGAAACTGTAGTTCTCCAGCAACGGCACCAAAATTTGATCCACACTCAATCCTACACCATTAATGGTGAGGGGCGGTTGTCAAAGTATAATACCTGATGTGAGTCGGGGTCGATTTTCCAAGGAAACTAGCTCGTAAATTAAGAGAGTCGCAAGTAGAAATTCAAATAAAGTTTACTATTGAGTCCTAGAAGTGGGGTTTGATATAAATAACACTACAATTAACTACAAAGCATACAAATTTAAGAAAGTAAGTTGATTTGATATTACGAGACTAGGGATGTAAACGACTAATAGTGATTTCCAACCAACGGGTGTTTTCACTTCACTATCCTAACATAAATAAAATTATGGTCGAGTCTTCCTATTGTGATCTCTAGAATCCTTTTAGCCTAGAAGAGATCTTTCACAATCCGCTCGTCAATGCCTTAGTTGAGTGCTTAAAGAACTACTCAAAGACCCAAGGAAAGGAGACCTCTTCCGAGCATAACTCCTTTTAGATGGGTTAGTCTATATAAATAACCTATCAACCCAAATCTTCGCCAACTCCACTATTCTATACTAGTTAATCTCTTCCGAGTCTTTAACTAGCAAAGTAGGCAAGAAATACCAAATATCAATGATCTTGGAATTTTGATGTTATTGATCACTATAGCATATTTACACCCTAGTTATGAATTTAGCTACTCATAACTAGGGTTTGAATCAAAGCAATCAAAATGTAATAAAATGATGAAATAATTTTAAACATAGATATTGGATTGATATATTAATTAAGATTCAAAGATACAAGTTCAGAAGCTTACAAAATGATGTTAAGACCTCTACTTGGCTCCCAAAATAGCCTCAAATTGAATACAAAATGTAATAATGGAATAATGTGTTTAAACCCTAGCTTATGCTATTTATAGAAGGGGAAAAATGCAGAAAACAGGGGAGTAGGCGGCCCACCTAGTAGAGTAGGCAGTCCGCCCCTTTTAGGTGTCATTCTCTGGACTTTTAGTAGGCGCCCCGCCTCTGTGAAACAGGCGGCGCACCTCTTTCTGGCTCCAAATTTCCCAACTCTCTGGATCTCTAGTAGGCGCTCCGCCTTTGTAAAGTAGGCGGGGCGCCTCTTCTTGATGTCTTTTCTTTCATACTTTGGCTCTAATTCTTGCTCTCTAGCTTCAATCTTCAACTATTATTCATTCGAATTAATTATAACCAGAAACTAAGCAATTCATGACGTTAATAACACTAAATGTTGCTTTTGGATTAAAAAACGAAAGTTTAAAGTAGTCTTCAAGTTTGTAAAATGCCAACTTTATCAGATAGATAGCTAGATATGTATCATCCTGCATAGAGAACTAAGAACCTATTGTAGTCCTACTTTGTCAGCGAGTGTATGTCTTTTGCGCTTCAGTGATTACACATGTATCTAAGAGCCTGAGGAGACACCCATTCCAATGCTTCAGTGACCCTTTCTCTTGTGTTCTTTCAGATAAGCTTCGTGGGTATGCAACCTAATTAAAAAGAAGCTACCTACACTGGCTAGTAGTAGAGCCATAGTGCCGCCATCGATGCAACTTCTGAGAAGTTTAATCAGTATAAAGCTCAGCCAAATAAGGAACAATTAGAGGAGATTTGAAGGAAAGCTAGCAGAATAAGAACTTTTGACTTTTTGATCTAAGGGGAGGGGTAGCAATTTTGCCTCTTGGTGTATAGATGCAACTTGCAATCGAAAAAAACTTGAATTGTTGCATGTTCTGTTTCCTCCCTTGGGCGTTCCATTCATTTATTTCAACGGGTGCAAGAGACCATATGATTCAGCAGTATATAATTTATCTTGATTAGATCTTGAAGCCTTTTCCCTGATGCTTTTGTTTCCCACTCCTCTATGTTGCCATGAAACCATCTCTTTGGCACATAACTAAAGCGAGAGCTGCACGGCCATACATTAAATAGAAATTTGCAGCAAGACAAGAAACTAGTAAACTTGAGCTGGAAAACAAGAAAATG
Organism: Petunia axillaris subsp. axillaris; assembly: GCA_029990575.1. NCBI lineage: Eukaryota > Viridiplantae > Streptophyta > Magnoliopsida > Solanales > Solanaceae > Petunia > Petunia axillaris. The sequence goes on from JARKNS010000003.1 coordinate 164,967,085, forward strand.
GATCATCGACTTCTTATCTCTTCACTTTGAATAGTGCATTATGCTGTCTCTCATTGGCAACTTCTGTTGAGGCACCACATTGTTCTCTTACCATTTGTATGCTGAAACTTAGACATGGCCTAGCTATATTTTAATGCAATGAGCTCTGAAGCATTTGCTGGAAGAGATGGCAATGTTCAAGTATTTGTATACCTCCAGATGACAGACATATATTGTTTAATGGTTACAGCTGGCATTAAATATTAAAATTTCTGTTGGTAAAGAATTAAACAATTGGAATCTGAGGAGACACAGCACAAACATCGCCAAAATGGTAGTTTAAGCCAGATCAGAGTCACATCACCTAATTGGAATTTCGATAACCCTATATAATTGCATTGCCCTGAAGTCCACGATTGCAGCATGTGTGATTCAGAATCATCTTATTAATTTCCTGTTAGCTTGATGTTCTGCTCAGAGGAGACAATTGGAGCTTTAAGCACCGATACAGTACGATCTCTCATTAGAGAATAAGCTGGGAAATGGAAAATTTCAAGCATTTGTATGTCGATAAAGCTTCATTGGCAAACATGATAATGTTTAATCGTTAATAAATTAACAATAATTGTGCTAGGAAATACTAGATCAATTGGATGATCGATGACTTAATTATGAAATTCAGGAAACATGGCACAAACATCGCCAAAATAGTAGTTTGATCCAGATCAGAGTCACATCACCTGTTAGGATCTAGACCCGGGTTAGTGCGGAATACGATAAAGCAGCATTATAGTGACAATAACAAGGATATCGAAAGTTGATTATAACGACAACTAAAACAAATAAAGGAGACACAAAATATACGTGGTTCAGTCAAAAAGACCTAATCCACGGACGAAGAGGAACAATTTTACTATACCAACGGATATAAAATAGAGAGTACAAAATTAGAGTTAAACTCTAATTAATCCCAAATACCCAAAAGAGAATAACCTCACAATTCACTCACAAAGAGGTTCACACAAGTGTTTCCCAACACACAAACTCTCATACAAAATACTCTCTATAAAAGAATAGGAGTAGACAAAGAGAAACTCTCAATTGTTGGTGTGTTTCCAAAGAGGAGTATGGCTCTCCTTTTATAGGAGACTAAACTTGGGCTCCAAGCATAAAATAAAGAAAAATAAGAATTGTTGAAAATTCTCCACCATACATTTATACTTTGGCCCCAAGTAATAATTTGGCTTGCTAAAAAACAAAGGCCATATTACAAATCTCCACCTTGGACTTGTTTTGTTGGTATAACATATACTTGCTCCATCTTCTCCACAACATTCTCAAAACACATATATCACAAATTCGTGATATCAAAATCAGACATTTCTGATGTCGAAACTGTAGCAGCACCTGTAACAGTAGATCCCAATAAAGTAAACAATGTACCAGACCTGTGTGCCGTCATAATCACACGAGCACCACGAGAAACTTTCAAAACTCTACCTTCACCTGTGTATTTACACCCAAGAGATTCTAGGGTGCCCAAAGAGATGAGATTTTTCTTCAGCTCAGGAACATATCTAACATTAGTGAGAGTTCTCACTACACCATCATGCATTTTGATTCGGACTGTACCTTTGCCAATAACTCTACAAAAGGCATTGTTGCCCATCTGGACAACTCCTCCTTCAACTGGATCATATGTAGAAAACAAGTCCTTGTTGGGACACATATGACTCGAACAACCGGAATCTAAAATCCACTCATTGTTAGATCTCGAAGAATTTTCAATTGCTAAAAATATAGATCCATCAATCTCATCAGTAGCTACACTGGCTTCTGCGGTGTCACTGTTTTCCTGGTGATTTTTCTTATGCTTATCTTTATTTTTCAACTTCAAGCATCCAGACTTAATGTGACCCTTTTGATGACAATAATTGCACACAAAATTATTGTATTTGGACTTGGAATCAAATCTACCCTTAACAAACAAGCCTAAAGCTTGATTTTCACTACTTTCCCCTGTAATATCTCTATCTATCTGTTCTTTTGATTTCAGCATAGATTTAATTTTTCTATAAGAGATAATTTCTTTTCCATAGAGAATAGTATCTCTAAAATGTTTAAATGACTGGGGTAAAGAGCATATTAACAAAAGGGCTTGATCCTCTTCATCGATCTTAACTTCAATATTACTCAAATCCATAAGAATGGAATCAAATGTGTCAAGATGTGAGAGTATAGAAGTATCTTCATCCATACGAAGCATGTAAAGCTTCTGCTTTAAATATAATCTATTTTCCACTGTTCTCTTCATATACAGGGCCTTCAATTTTTCCCACATGCCTTTAGCAGTGGTTTCAGAAGCTACTTCACGCAAAACCTCATCAGAGAGATTTAATATAATACTTGATTTAGCCTTTTTATCAAGGCTAGCAAATTCTTCCTCCGTCATTTTTTCAGATTTATTCTCCTTTCCTTCCAACGCTATATCAAGACCATCCTGAATGAGGATAGCTTCCATTTTTAGTTGCCACATTGCGAAGTTTGCACTTCGATCAAATTTCTCAACATAAACCTTTGTTACCGTCATCTTGGCTACTAATAAATAACCCGGTTTGATCCGGCTCTGATACCAATTTGTTAGGATCTAGACCCGGGTTAGTGCGGAATACGATAAAGCAGCATTATAGTGACAATAACAAGGATATCGAAAGTTGATTATAACGACAACTAAAACAAATAAAGGAGACACAAAATATACGTGGTTCAGTCAAAAAGACCTAATCCACGGGCGAAGAGGAACAATTTTACTATACCAACGGATATAAAATAGAGAGTACAAAATTAGAGTTAAACTCTAATTAATCCCAAATACCCAAGAGAGAATAACCTCACAATTCACTCACAAAGAGGTTCACACAAGTGTTTCCCAACACACAAACTCTCATACAAAATACTCTCTATAAAAGAATAGGAGTAGACAAAGAGAAACTCTCAATTGTTGGTGTGTTTCCAAAGAGGAGGATGGCTCTCCTTTTATAGGAGACTAAACTTGGACTCCAAGCATAAAATAAAGAAAAATAAGAATTGTTGAAAAATTCTCCACCATACATTTATACTTTGGCCCCAAGTAATAATTTGGCTTGCTAAAAAACAAAGGCCATATTACATCACCTAATTGAAGTGCGGAGATTCCTTTGGTCCTCATCTCCTTATATATATATTAGCAAGTGCTAAATGAAGGACCATAACTTGCATGATTCAATTTGTTCTTCCACTGATCCATTTCTAACCTCAGTGCTCAACAAGAATAATACAAGCAGAATGGCTCCTTCACCTTTGAGATCATTGGCAAAAATCACCAACAAACATTCACGATCTTTCAGCTTTCCCTCTCAATCTCACTCATCTCTTCCTCAATTCGATGAACTTTTGTCAAGAATAAGGTCTTCTTCAGAAGCTACATGTTCATCCATGTCATCATTTGCGAGCAGAATGAGTGACCTTGAAAGTTTATACGACTGCATTGACGATTTGCTTCATTTGCCCCATATTCAACAAGCCATTTCAGAAGAACACCAAGATGATTTATTGGATGGATATATGAGACTTTTGGATATCTGTTCCAAAACTAAAGATGTCTTCTCATTAGAAAAGCAAAATGTGAGAGATCTTCTTTCAGCTTTTCGTAGAAGACGCAACATAGATGACATTTCTGCCTATCTATCTTCCAAAAAGAAGTCGAAGAAGATTATTCACCAATCCATCAAAGATTTGAAGGCTATCAAAATCAAGGGAAGTGTTATGGCCTCGGAGAACCCTGAAACTATGACTATTGTTAGCATGATTAAAGAGGTTGAATTAGTTACCTTAGCCCTTCTTAAAGCTCTATTGTCCTATGTGAATGGGAAAACAAGTAGTCGGTCATTAATCTCAAAGCTTATGCACTCCAAAGATGAGAAATCAGAAGCAAATGAATTTGAAAAGGTGGATGCTATGTTGCGATCACTAAATAAGACTAGCAAAGGCGAAGAAGTTCAGAATCTATTGGGAGAGATAGAGTCGAACATTCAGGATCTTGAAGAAGAGCTTGAATGCTTTTATAGGCGCTTAATAAAATCACGAGTTTCCCTCCTCAACATCTTCAACCACTAGTGATTGAATTCATCAAATGCCAAATGAAGGGCATAAAATTTTGTAAATTGTAGAGATTGTTTACACTTGTATATAAGAATATACTAATCGAAACAGAAAATTTTCTGCTATATATTGGCTCCTTTAAAATTTTCATTTCTTCTACAGCAGTAGACTTTCGATTTGCAAACAGAAAACATTTTGCTTCCAACTTCCAAGTTCTAGTTGAAGCCAATTGTTTGCTATAACAATCATCAATATCCAGAAAGAATGTCCTCAACAACTGTAGAAAATACAACTATACATGAATATATATAATTAGAAAATATCTCTTGCTTCTTAATTTCAAATATTATGACCAAATTCAAGACTGCTTAGTTTTCCTTCTTTATTAATTTCATTATTTGAGAGCATGGTTAAATTTATCGGAAGACTTGGTTAAAGGCAATGTAAATATTTAAATCTATGCCAATGCTTATTTCAGTAATAAAATGTTAGCAGAGTTGTCAGATTATGTGGAAATGAAAGAGCACTTCCTTACACATTATGAACTTTGGGGATATTTTAATTTAAGCTGTGGCTAAGTAAACGGATCTTGCTTCTTGCCAGATTAATCGTGAGACCCACGGTCAATTGGATATTAAATATATTTTTCAGGAAGATTGAAAGAAGTGAGGAATAAAGAAAGTAAGAAGCTTATAAAATTTCCAAATTATGATGGCAAAGCAATACGTGAACTGCTTAACAATAGCCATATATACCTGCCAACTATTCAATTGTGTAATGTGGTTCTGAATGATCTTGTGGAGCTACTAATAATATTTTCTCATTGTTAATTTACGTTACTTGTAGCGTCATTGACTCAAGATAGCGCTTAATAAGGCCAGCCAGAAGGCCATGACCACCACCTGCTTTCAGACCAAAGCTGTTACTCTTGCCAGGTTGCAACAAAATGAGCAGATGAGAGAGGTATTTCAATTTTACGTGCTGGCATTTTAACATGTGCAGAAATTGAAAAGACTACCCAAATGCAATTGACTATGAAAAGCTAGGACCGTGTGCATGCTCTTTCATTTGTTTCACTGATATTAAATCAATTAGGTAGATGCAGTTCTTTGATCACCTAAAGTCCAGACACGACCGCTTACTTTGTTAAACTAAAAGCAGAACGCGACTTTTTCTATTTTGCATTGTCCCCAAACAGAAATCCGTAATTGCTTAAAAGCTGACTATTCAAAATCACATTATCATCAGACGAATATTGGGTTAGTTTGGCGATCATTTTGTCCGAGACAATTGGAATCTTGACAACCCTATATAACTACGTTTGATCGTGATGATTGATTGCAGAACGTGTGACTCAGAATCATTAATTTATCGTCTTATTAATTTCTGGTTGGTTAGATGATCCTCTCATCAGAGACAATTGGTTAATGCTCAACATAAATTAACAAAAACTGTATTATGAAACAATAGAATAGTGGGGTGGTGGATGAATTAATTATGAAATTCAGGAGACATGGCACAAACATCGCCAAAATGGTAGCTTAATCCAGATCAGAGTCACACCACCTAATTCAAGTCCTTTGGTCCTCTTCTATGTAGTATATATATTACCAAGTGCCAGATGAAGGGATGAAACTTGGACGATTCAACTAGTTCTTCTATAAATCCATTTCTAGCCTCATTGTTCAAGAAGATATAATACAAAACACAATGGCTCCTTCACAACTGAGATCATTGACAAAAACCACCAACAAACATGCACGATCGTTCAGCTTTCCCTCTAGATCTAACTCCGTAGTGCTTCATTTGCCCCATATTCACCAGGCCATCTCCCGTGAATGCCAAGACGATTTGTTGGATGGATATCTTGCACTTTTGGATATCTGTTCCAAAGCTAAAGATGTCCTCTCACTTGAAAAACAAAATGTGAGAGATCTTCTTTCAGCTCTTCGAAGAAGACGTGACACAAATGATATTTCTGTATACTTAGCCTCTAGAAGAAACTCTAAGAAGATTATTCACAAGTCCCTTAAAGATCTGAAGACTATCGAAATCAAGGAAAGTGTGATGGCCTCAGTGAACTCTGAAACTATGACTATTGTTAGCTTGTTTAGAGAGGCTGAATTAGTTACCTTAAGCCTGCTTAAAGCTCTATTGTCCTATGTGAATGGGAAAACAAGTAGTTGGTCATTAGTCTCCAGGATTATCCACGATGAGAGATCAGAAGCAAATGAATTTGAAAAGGTCGATGCTATGTTGCGATCACTGAATAAGACTTGCAAAGGCGAAGAAATTCAGAATCATTTGGGAGAGACAGAGTCAAGCATTCAGGATCTTGAAGAAGGGCTTGAATGCTTGTATAGGCGCTTAATAAAATCACGAGTTTCCCTCCTCAACATCTTCAACCACTAGTGGTCGAATTCATCAAAAGTTTTGGAAATTGTAGAGAAATAGTTGTTTACACTTGTATATGAAATATACTAATTGACACAGAAAAATTTTGTGCTACACGTGTATGTCGAGCTATGTATTACATGTTTCTATGACAAAATATTAAGTTTGTTAACATATATTTTTGAGTAAATAATCATACATGTAAGAATAAAATAGAAGCTTTCACGAATGATCAATGTGGATCATGGTGAAGTGACATATTTGGTGAGCTAAAGCTGCTGTATATCATTTTCTTTTTTGTAGGATACTGTTTGAACCTTAGAAGATGAAGATAAATTTATTAGCTACATTAGTATTTTTTTACTCAATTCACTTTTTAGAGATACAAACATGTAATTAAGTGTGTCCCACCTAATAATACTTATAGGCGATATATAATTTTTGTGTATCCTCCCTTCATCCATTTAGCTTTGTCACGACTTGGATTCTTGCTTCAACACTGATATTCATCTTGAAGGTATAATGAAAATTAGGCTAATTCATGTGTACCTGCTAAAGATATATATAACTGATAACTAAAAACAAATAATAAAAATAGAATATGAACCTTTTGACTCTCCTTTTCAATCAAAGAGGGGCCTTTTGAATGAAAGATTCTGATTATATCATATAATATAAATAATTTGTTAATTGAAGCAATACATGCTCATCAAATCAATTAATTAAATTATCATGGCTCAAAAGGTAGGAAAAACCAATATCAGCTAACAGATAATATATGTCACGCACCCCAATTCTTTAATATGCAACGTCTTACTCAATCATAGAACAACGATAATCCGTATTTCGTTCTTTCCTTAAGCTTAAACAATAGAAGACACATATATAGAAATGCAACTGACTTATTAGCATCATAGTACATGACATAGTCAGATGTAAAAATTTAATGCTCTTACATAGGATAATGAGGAATCAATTTTCTAACACGAGGCCAGTTGCCAAATTAACTATTTCTATTGGTGTGATGATGTGTGGGCAAGATGCCACACATTACCTTCTATTTACTTGAGCTTTTGTTGTGTATTATTGATTAAATACATACACTTATCATGTTTTAGTTGTATATTGCATGATATTGGAGCTGCTGTAATAAATAGGTGGAAACAAATGATGTTTGACAATACTAGCCTATTTTACCTTAATATTTCCTCACATTTTGATATGATATTCGCCCATTGCACGAAATAATTGTGATTGTTGCGCTCACTTATTGTGTTTGTGATTATAGGAATGATTGGATGAATACGAGTGCAAACGGAGCGAAGATGGATGTAAACGAGCAAGAGCTGATGAACTTAGCTAATTGTGGGATATAGCATTAGAGGGCAAAGCTACGGAGCAAGCTATGGATCTATCACATCTTCAGACTTTCAAAAGCCATAAGCCATGCGATGCATGGACTATAGCGCACGACTTTCAAAAGCCATGAGACATGCGAGGCTTACCCTGTGGCTTTTAGTTCAGCGACCCCAACTTTTCCAACTTAGTTTAGGCTTTGGATTAACTTATGGGAAGACTTTGAAAATACTATAAATAGTTATTAATTTCGTTTTAGTAGGGGGTCGAAATTCTGGAGCAAGTTTTGGAGTTCCTAACACATTGAACCAAGGGTTTAATTCCTTTACATCATCTATTGCAATCTTTCATATTTCTTCCATGAATTCTTGTGTTGTTATTATGAATATGCGTAGCTAAACATATCGTTCTAGGGTTAGAGCAAATACACGAAGGTTGATGTTTGAAAGTTGATTTCTTCCTATTGATTTACCATAACATATTGTTTATTCTTTATTGAGCCTAATTGTTTGGTTATTGAGGCCTGATAATTGAACACTATCTACAGTTTACAAGTTGAACACTCGACAGAGGGAACTTGTGAATGCAAATAAGAAAGAATATAGGGCTTGATTGTGAACCTGGGAATCAGGGAATCGATTTGCGGGTAGGATAGACGTATACATATTCGCCTTACTTAGCTAAATACAGAGTTCTTTAATGCATGCATGTGATTTAATTCAATAGAAATATAGGCGTTAGAGTAGCCTACATAGACTCGTGAAGAATCGACAGGTTTTCACGAATATAATTAACCTGTGAGTTAGCAATCTAGGAAATCGAGAAGTAGAATCAACTGAAAAACTCAACTGGATTGATCGTAGCTCTGACCCTGGACCGTTTCTCTTTTATTGATAACAACCTTTAATTTGTTCTATTACTTGACTTCAATTACTTATTTTTAATTATTATTTTAGTTAGTAAAAATCCCAACCATCATTGAAAAGATCCCTGAATAGTTTTTAGGAAATTGTTTGCTAGAATATAGTCATTAACACTAGTCCTCGTGGGAACGATACTCGTCTCACTACTTTATTACTTGTCAACCACGTATACTTGCGTGTGCGTTTGGGAGCAACAAGTTTTTGGCGTGGTTGCCGAGGATCGAACCCGGGTCACCCGCGTGACAGGCGGGAATACTTGCCTACAAGTTTTTGGCGCTGTTGCCGGGGACTAAATAATTGACTACTTTCTTTTTAGACGATTTGTTATTTTCTATTCAGGTTTAATTTTTGTTTTGAGTTTCTTGTGCAATTTGAAGTAATAGGTCTTGAATGCGAAAGGAGAGAAAGGACGAACCACTTGAACCTTTTTTATCCTGAACCTGAAAGGACCTTACGGAGATTGAGGAAAGAAGCAAGAGACCGTGAAGCACTCGCACTTGTACTTGCTTCCTTATCTATTGAAATGGAAGAAGAAAGAGCTCTAGCTGTGGGAGATGTTGCTCTATCCCGTCTGGAGGGAGTAGCTTCTAGCATTGTGAAGCCTGAAATTACTGGACACTTTGAGATTAAGCCCGGCATGATACAATTATTGCATGCGACTGGACAATTTGCTGGATTACTGCACGAGGATCCACAACAACATATCCAGAATATCTTGGAGATTAGTGACACATACACACCAGGAGGCGTCTCGACTGATTATGTTTGCTTGATACTCTTCCCGTTTTCATTGATCGGAACATCAAGGAAGTGGTTAAAGGCTGAAAAGCTTGGGTCTATCACAACTTTGGATGATTTAGCTAAGAAATTTTTGGCTAAATTCTATCCATCTGCCAAAACAGCCAGAATACAGAGTGAGATTATGTCTTTCAGATAACAAGGTGGAGAATCCTTGTATTCAGCTTGGGAGAGATTCAAGTCATTGTTAAGAGATTGCCCGCACCACAACCAATCTAATGAGGTGTTGGCCCACACTTTTGTTGAAGGATTGAATACTCATACCAAAATCGTGGTGGATGCTGCAGCTGGAGGCCAAGTATTGGCCTTGAATTTTAATGAGATTTATGAATTGCTGGATAAATTTTTTCAGAGCAATCCTAACTGGCAGGGCGATGGTAGAGTTCCAATGCAAAAAGCTGTTGGGATACTTCAGTTGGATGCATTCTCAGTGTTAACTGCAAAGGTGGATGCCATAGCTAATCAGATCAACAAGTTAGCACTGCCACCAACTCAGCAACAAGTGGCACCAACTAAACAAGTGCAGCAGTTCCAAAATTTTTGTGAGGTCTGTGGAGAGGATAATACTACCGAGGTTTGGCCCTCCAATCCAGAGTGAGTTTATTACGTGGGAAATCAAAACAGGTTTCAGGGACAGAATCAAAATCAGTTTGGCAACAGCTATAATCCTAACTCACGAAATCATCCTAGTTTCTCATGGAGTGATAATCAAGATGCTCAAGGTAATACGAGATCTCAGAATAATTATCAGAGTTCACATCCTCAGGCTCAACCACAGCAGTCAAACAGTTCAGTTGAAGATTTGATAAAGCAGATGTTGGCAGGTCAGCAAAAAATTATAGCAGACAATGTAGCTCAAGCACAGGCCATAAAAGATCTTGCAATGCTCAAAAAGATTTGGAACGCCAATTGGGGCAGCTAGCTGGAGCACAAAACACTAGACCACATGGTGCCTTGCCAACTGACACAGAGAAAAATCCTAAGGAAATTTGTGCAAGCAGTTACACTGAGAAATGCGCGAGCTCTAGAAAAAGTGCCTCCAAAGTCGAGGAAGCCTGTTGGTGAACTGGAGCCGAATACTGAAAAAGAAGCTGATAAAGTGGTAGAGAAGCAGCCTGAGCTTGATAATGTCAGACCACCACCACCTTTCCCTCAAAGGCTTCAGAAGCATAAAGTAGATGCAGCTTGCAAGAAATTTTTAGAGATCTTGAGTCAGATACAAGTGAATATTCCTTTGGTAGAACTTTTGCGTGATGTTCCAAAATACGCTAAGTACATCAAGGATATTGTGGCAGATAAAAGAAGACTGACTGAATTCGAGATAGTTGCACTTACTGAAGAGTGCAGTTCTAGAGTCAGAAGCAAACTTCCTCAGAAATTGAAAGATACTGGAAGCTTCACTATTCCTATAAAAATTGGGAAGCATGAGGTTGGGCGAGCTTTATGTGACTTGGGTGCTAGCGTAAATTTAATGCCATCATCGGTGTTTCGAAAGCTAGGCCTGGGTGAACCAAGACCAACCACAGTGACCCTGCAGTTAGCAGATAGATCTTTGACATGCCCCGAGGGAGTTATTGAGGATGTTCTAGTACAAGTAGGCCAATTCATTCTCCCTATTTATTTCATTATTTTAGATTATGAGGCTGACCAAGAGGTCCCGCTCATCTTGGGAAGAGGATTTTTTGCTACTGCTGATGCTGTGATTAGAGTTAGAGCAGGGAAGATGATCATGAGGGTAAATGGCGAAGAAGCTGTATTTAATGTGTTCCGGGCTACTCAACTTCCATCACACTATGAAGAGCTATCTATGGTAAGAGTGCTGGATAGGGAGTTAACTGCCTTTGAAAAATCACTTTTGGCTTCTAAGGATAATCCTCTTGAAAGAGCATTAATGTATGAAGATGATATGCTGAACGATGAAGAGACTGAGGAATACTTGGAGATTCTCAACATGGAGTGTCAATTTATCCCAGGATAGAGAAGGTTGAGAAGCTTGATAGACCGCTGACACTAGCTCCTGCTCAACCGTCTATTGAGAAAGCTCCAGTTCTTAAACATAAACCTTTACCTGCTCATTCACGTTATGCTTATTTGGGTGAGGGTAACACCTTACCCGTAATCTTGTCTTCTTTGTTGTCTGATGTGCAGGTTGAGAAGGTCTTAAGAGTGTTGCGAGAGCGCAAGAGGGCAATTGGATGGATGACAACGCTCAACACACACCTCGACTTGAGGTATGAACGGTCATCGCAATACAATTTACCCAACTAGGAGTCAGGGTCGAATCCACAAGGAACAAAGTGATGCGATCAAAGTAGTGGAGGAACTAAACCTATTTGACAAAGCCAAACTAGGATAACGAGGTGATGGAACGATATTAACAACTACAAACTACACTACGAAAGCAAGTAAAGGTGATCTATGGCCTTCTCGCAACCAAGGAAAGCAAGTTTTGAACCTAGGATACAATAAATACACGGGGTTTATGTATTATGGCCTAGTCGTTCTAATGTAATCCCTAGAATCCTTCCGGCCTAGAAGGGATTTACCTCAGCGGCGCTCGTCAAAGCCATGGTTGAGCTTGTAAAGCACTACCCATTACCCGAGGAAAGAAGACCTCTTCCGAGCGTAACTTCTTTTAGATGAGTTAGTCTATGAAATAGCCTATCAACTCAAATCCTTGCTAGCTTCACTATTCTACGCTAACTAATCTCTCCCGAGTCTTTAATTAGCAAAGTAGACGGGCAACTCAAGTGTCGCGAGCACAAGAGTCGAGCAATCAAAACAATGGAAGCTAGATAATCAAAACCCAACAATATAAATTCCTAGTCATGACTCATTCATATATTCATGTCCAAAATCATATCAATCAACAATACAAATAGCCATGAAATATATTCACAAAATCAATTCTTCAATAACATCAACAACACCAAATATATTCAATACAAAGCATGAAAGTAAAGAAAGGAGTACTAAAGGTTGAGAATTTCTCAATGGGTTGCTCCAAATCTTCACCCTCTTGGTGTTCTTGTTGATGGATCCTTGCTCCAAGATTGGAAAAATGGCCAAAAGATATGTACAAATGGAAGCTAGATACTATTTATGTGTTGCCAAAATGAAATACCATGGCTTTCCATAAATCTCCCTAGGTTAAAATGAAGAAACAAATGATTTTCTGTCGAGTAGCCACCCTGGTACTGAAGTTGACCCGCTAGCCAGTTTTTTCGCTGCTTTACTTAGTCACCGTTTCACGCATAGCCACTTTTCTGCTGAGTTTTTGACAGACTAGCCAGTTTTCTTCTTTTTCTTCAACTTGACTTCTTTTTGACTTGTTTCTTCCATAACTCTTCTCCAACATATTCAACCTACAAAATACAACAAAACCATAATAAATGCACTTATTCCATCAATTTAACACAACAATAGCTCAAGTACAAGTTTGTAATGTGTGGTATTTTAGCCACACATCACACCCCCAAACTTAAACTATTGCTTGTCCTCAAGCAAAGTGCACACAACTAAATTCCAAATTGCATTTCAATCTATTCATGGACCTTTTTACTAAAGCCACAACAAGTCAAAAATACTTTTAAGTTCAACAACAAATGGCATCGGTTGGTACCAACAATTAAGCCAAGCCATGGGAGCATAACTTTCATATATATCAAAACATCAAAGAAGGCATACATGCCATGACACAAGATTTTCAAAGTTTGCCTCTTCGTCACAAGAGTTCACCTCTTTGCTTGCTCACCTCAATTGCAAAGTGAAACACAAGTCCTCAACTCAACTTCACAAGTGCCCTCACCACTCAAGAGAATATCCCAACCACAAAAATGCAATGACAACACAAATGGGATTAATGATAGGAAGAATTCACTCACTCTCCCAAAAGAAGTTCATCATGCACGCTAAAGATCCATAAGCTTGCCCTTTGTGTACCTCTCCACTAATGTAGGAATGCTTGACCCGAAATCAATTAGGACTTTGTTAGGGTTGTAATGTAGGCTTTTGGTTAAAGGTGGGTAAAATTTGGGCAAATAGTGACTACACACCTCCTTGAACACTACACCATACAAAAATTTAAGGCACACTTCATTTTTTTCTTGCACTTACACCTTGCTAAATCGAGGATTATACACTAATCTTTCTCCTCTTTATTCATCAATTCTCTTTTTCTTCTTTTTCTTTCTTTTCTTTCACTTGCTTCTTTTTGTTTCTTTTCTCTTTTTTTTTTATTCAACTCACTTTTGTTGCTCTTTCTTTTCATTTATTTTCTTTTGATTTTCATTAACTTCCACACTTTCACCATAACTCGTGCCACCCCCAAACTTAGGCTTTTGCTTAAGTTGTACGTCTTTCAATGCACTCAAGGAGGTAGGGCCAAAAGAGGGTTAGTGCTTTAAGCACTTAGAATTGGTCCGGGTTAATAATGTGGTTGCCAAAAGAAAGGATATTAAGCTCAAAGGGGTTGACTAAGGATATAATGCAAGGGTAGGCTTTTTAGATTACTGAGCGGGCCAAAGAAAGCCTAAAATCATTTTTCAAGTCAAGCATCACCTAGGATTTCGCCTCGAAGCACACTTAGGGCAAGTTCTAGATCAAGAAGCACACACATGAACACACCAAAACCTCACCACACATGGCACAAGTAGAGCAAGGAAGACGAGTATATTCAAGTCCCAATCAAAGGCAATTAAGCATCCAAAGTTTACTCATAGCCTAATGAGAGCTAATTAGTGACATAAGAGCCAAAAGTTGAACTTAAAGATCATAGCACAATTCACCAACTAAATTTTCCTATTCATTTTTCAAAACAAGCTCACATGACAAGGATTAAATAATGGTGGAACCAAACATGCCAAAAATTGGTCAAGGAGCAAAAATTCACAACTAGTCATCTTTATTTACAACTAACTACTAAACTAGTCCTAAAGATGCCCGGTTCAACACACTTACTTCCTTGGAAAAGAACCATGGCAAAGAAAAACCAAGGAAGTTATTTCAAAAACTTTGTAGAAAAAGTGGTATTTACAATGAAAAGGGTTGTTCGGACCCAAATGGGGCTTTCGCACCCAAGTGGGATGCCTACGTATCACACAATGGTGAATCAGATAAAAAGGAGCAACATCCCAAGCGTAGTTCATGGGAGTACTTTTTATTTTTTGAAAGTTTTTCTCTTTTTTTTCTTTTTTTTTTAATAATAAAATACTACCCAAGAACACAAATTAAACTAAGAACAAGAATAAAAGTTTACTATAAAAAAAAAATATATCCTAATATAGTATAAAAATGCTCAAGAAAGATCAATTCTACCAAATTCATCAAGTACAATAACATTATTCACAATCAATATATAATATCATCCTAAAACAATTAAGCTCCTCCCCCCAACTTAAAATGTTGCCTTGCCCTCAAGGCAACTAAACAATGAAAATTAAAGTTTAAGGGGCTCCCTGGACATGTGTCTCTGGAATTTGTCTTGCTCTCTCTGATTTTACTGTACAATTTCCATGCGCTTCAGAAACTTCAAAGTCCCAACCTTCTCTCTTCTATTGATTTATTTCCTCATTGCTTCTCTTTTTATTCATGACTTGAGCCGATCCCCTCTAATTCCTTCAGTTAAATCAGAGGCCACTTGGTGTCGCTACCTGCACTTAGCTAAAAATCTGCAGTTTTCGCCAGCAAACAGTCCAAAAAACTACATTAGTGCTTCAACTAGAACTAGGGTACTCAGAATTCCCCTTTCACTACTCAGAGACAAGCAGCAACTACTATGCAAGTTTAAAGCAGGCCAAACACACACCTAAAGATTCAAATACCAGGAGTAGCACAAGCAATCAGGTGCTATGTTAAAGGTGCTGTACTGCCAAGTAATTTTTTTTTTTTTACCTCACACACTTAGAAGCTAAGCAGATCAACCATGTAAACTTAACAGTCAGTAACCATGTTAATAACAGTGCACTTTATCAATCAGATATGACTTTAGAATTAAGCACAAACAAGTCGCACATGACATCTTAAGGTACTTGGACTTTCCCTACAAATGACAATGACACAATGTAACCAACACTCAATAGCCAGGTCCCAGGATTCAGTGACTGTCCCTTACAACTTTTGGATAGATAGCACCCTACAGAACATGCAACTTGTACCAAGAACAGCTCAAGAACAAACAGTACAAGCCCAAGCCCCTTTACAAAAATATTTTAAAACTCATTAGTAACAAGAATGCATTCTAATTCTCTTTAACCCCTTCCACCTCACTGATTACACCACAGACCTCTCCAATTATAAACTCATTCATTGAGCAAAACAGTCAGGTTCATTGCAAAATACCAAGTCACAAAGTCCTGGAGCATTGTAGTTGCATAATTCCATGTTTTTTTTTTCATTCAAGCCAAGACAGAAAGAAACATTCTTACTTCATTTTAGAATCAAATTCCATACATAGAGACACCATGACAGTTAACAAAAATCTAACTTAAACACTCAACCCAAACAGTTAAGCACAGCCCCGTCATATAGAACTCTTACCAGAACTCAAACAACTCTCAAATACAAGTCAGAATTCTCAAATCAAGTTCAACAAGCACATTTGTGCAGCCTTAGATGAGGCAGAACAGATTACTACCACAATCAACTGACACAGCTTGTCCAAACAACTAAAATCAATCTCGCACACTCTGGTAGAAGGAGTGATAATCAGACAATGCAGTGAAGAAAAATCTATTGGGACAGCTCACCAGTTCAGCAGATCATTTCAACAAAAACAAACTCAGAATAGCCGGTTTGAGACAATGAATACATCAGCATCAAAGCATAAATCAGTTTACAAGGTAAGCTCCAAACATCAATCATAACTCAGTATAGCAAGTCGAAACACACATGGGCAGTACATAACAAAGGGTGTGCTAGAGTACTCAGACTTCCCCATCATTGCACGTCATGGAGTTATCATGAAATGAACCCATAGACAAGGCATAATGATACTAACGCTGGTCGAGCACCTTAAATAGGAGCTGAGGCACTTCAATAAGCCATTGAGGCATTCTACCGAGCACTTGAAGTGCAAAGAAACTCTGTTCAGAGTTTGAGCAGTTGGGGCACATCATACTTCCCCCAATTTTTATCAAAAAAAAAACAGCATACAACTACCAGAATTACTCAAACCAAGCCTCACCAATTCATCAACCAAAACTCACCAAATGATCAGACTTAATAGAGGGGAATAGAGGGACTTCCGGGGCTGGGATTTGGTGACAGGGGCAGAAATATCAGCCAGCGAGGAGGAGATAGAGGAAAAGCTATTTTACCTGAGGGTCGACACGACTAGCGTTGAATGGTGGTGGTGGATCGATGGTACAACAACAGCGACGAAGGGACGATGGACATAAAGGATCAGGGGAGACCGAAATTGTGATGAAGAAAAGGGAGCTTACCTGAGCCACTACAAGTGGTGATCGGAAAGGCTGAATTTACAGCGTCATCTGGTGATTGGTGGTGCAGTATGGCGATGGAGTTTTGGTTCGACAGTGATTGGAAGTGGTGGAGGAGAGAGAGAATTGTGACAGGGGGTTAAAAATAAACTAAGAGAAGAGAGGAGAGAGTATCTTACCTGGTCGCCGGTGGAGATACTGGTCGGAGGATGGTGGTGACGGCTGCTGGTTGAGTGGTGATCGGAGCTGATAGCAGTGCGTGCAGTGGAGGAGGAGTGTCATTGGAGTGAGAGGTGTTTGTTTGTGAGTTTACTGGGAGAGATATTTGTTGTGCCACTTTACTGAGATGTGAATTTAAGAAAGACTCGGTGAACCAAAATTAGTGCAGGCGGGGCGCCCTTCCCGTGAGGCGGACCCCCCAATTGAATTCCTGAGAGCAGATTCCACTCACTTAAGCATTTGTGTGCAATTTTTTTACAGTGCAGTAACTGTCCAACCACTCAAATTCAGTCCAAATGAAGTTAAAAAATCATGAAACTTGGTAGAATGATCAAAAACAATAATTGAAACTAATCTACAAGTATAAAATGCAATAATTTAAAATGCTCGGGTTGCCTCCCGAGAAGCGCTTTATTTAACGTCTTGGCTAGACAAGTACCCAAATCACACTTTTCTCTCCATTTTGAGGATATGAATTGCTTCCCCAATTTTGAATCAAGTTTTCGGTTATGCTCTCGGGGTGATGGTACGAATCTCAAACTTCCAAAGGCCGAATACTTCATTTTGCACTTCTTGGCCTTCAAGTGAGGGATGTCATTTTGTTTTCTTGGCATGGCAAACTCAAGAATGTAAGCACTTCGTTCCTCATTGCTCTCTTCCTCCAAGGGCTCATCAAGTGGGTCAATTTTCATTTCACCCTCCAAACACAATGTTGAAAAATGGAATGAGTGAGGTTTCACTCGCTTGAACTTTAATATCTCCTCACTTTTGACATCGTCATATCTTATTGCACTAGATTCCCCACAAATAATATTTTGCAACTCCACATAAGACTCTAGTGCAATTTCTTCCTCTTGGGCATCATCTTCATCAAGAAATTCCTCTTCTTCCGCATGTTCTTCTTGGAGCTCAAGTTCATCTTCCATATCAAATCTTTGTTGACACTTAGTAGCATCGTTTTCTTGTTGATCATTGAAAGTGTTAACCAATTGACTCAATTGAACCTCCAAATTGTGAATTGCTAAGCCATTTTGATGGATCGTTTCTTTCATCTCACAATGGTGTTCAAGTATCCGCTCCATCAAATATTCCAATCTTTCATTTTCATTGCATTCATCTTGTGAAGTCGATAGGTCCATCTCTTCTTGAAACTTCTCTTGGATGCCTTGCCACTCAGGTTCAAGCTCCATGTTCATGTTTGCATTAGACCTATCAAACTCATAAGAATCATTATAAAAATCATTGGAAGAAGAACAAAGAATATTAGGACAACCGTCCCAATGGCCATTTTGACCCCCACACTCATGACATATGTCCCACTCAAAGGGCTGAGAAGGTGCACACAACTAGCCCCCGGAAACAATTTGACAATCTTGCCAATAGTGAGGTCCGCCACAATAAGGACAAGGGTCACTCATGTATGGATTTTCAATATTTGACCATTCTTGATTCCATGATGCCATTTTAGTATATCTACTAAAGTATACTAACTAACACAAGTAAATAACACAACATAACAAATATTTACAATTCATTATGAACAAATATTCACAATTTACAAGACAAAGATCCACAAAGTTTGGAACTAAGCAAACAAGCTCAACTCCTCAAACTACTCTAATACGCAAATTGCTCCCCGGCAACGGCGCCAATTTTGACAACGCTCAACACACACCTCGGCTTGAGGTATGAACGGTCATCGCAATACAATTTACCCAACTAGGAGTCAGGGTCGAATCCACAAGGAACAAAGTGATGCGATCAAAGTAGTGGAGGAACTAAACCTATTTGACAAAGCCAAACTAGGATAACGAGGTGATGGAACGATATTAACAACTACAAACTACACTACGAAAGCAAGTAAAGGTGATCTATGGCCTTCTCGCAACCAAGGAAAGCAAGTTTTGAACCTAGGATACAATAAATACACGGGGTTTATGTATTATGGCCGAGTCGTTCTAATGTAATCCCTAGAATCCTTCCGGCCTAGAAGGGATTTACCTCAACGGCGCTCGTCAAAGCCATGGTTGAGCTTGTAAAGCACTACCCATTACCCGAGAAAAGAAGACCTCTTCCGAGCGTAACTTCTTTTAGATGAGTTAGTCTATGAAATAGCCTATCAACTCAAATCCTCGCTAGCTTCACTATTCTACGCTAACTAATCTCTCCCGAGTCTTTAATTAGCAAAGTAGACGGGCAACTCAAGTGTCGCGAGCACAAGAGTCGAGCAATCAAAACAATGGAAGCTAGATAATCAAAACCCAACAATATAAATTCCTAGTCATGACTCATTCATATATTCATGTCCAAAATCATATCAATCAACAATACAAATAGCCATGAAATATATTCACAAAATCAATTCTTCAATAACATCAACAACACCAAATATATTCAATACAAAGCATGAAAGTAAAGAAAGGAGTACTAAAGGTTGAGAATTTCTCAATGGGTTGCTCCAAATCTTCACCCTCTTGGTGTTCTTGTTGATGGATCCTTGCTCCAAGATTGGAAAAATGGCCAAAAGATATGTACAAATGGAAGCTAGATACTATTTATGTGTTGCCAAAATGAAATACCATGGCTTTCCATAAATCTCCCTAGGTTAAAATGAAGAAACAAATGATTTTCTGTCGAGTAGCCACCCTGGTACTGAAGTTGACCCGCTAGCCAGTTTTTTCGCTGCTTTACTTAGTCACCGTTTCACGCATAGCCACTTTTCTGCTGAGTTTTTGATAGACTAACCAGTTTTCTTCTTTTTCTTCAACTTGACTTCTTTTTGACTTGTTTCTTCCATAACTCTTCTCCAACATATTCAACCTACAAAATACAACAAAACCATAATAAATGCACTTATTCCATCAATTTAACACAAAAATAGCTCAAGTACAAGTATGTAATGTGTGGTATTTTAGCCACACATCAATGGACCATTGCAGATATTAGAGGGATTAGTCGTTCTTTTTGTATGCACACGATCCTCTTGGAAGAGGGTCATAAGCCAAGTGTCGAGCAGCAAAGAAGGCTAAATACAGTAATGAAGGAGGTTGTGAAGAAGAAGATTATCAAGTGGCTTGATGCTGGCATTATTTTTCCAATCTCTAACAGCAATTGGGTGAGTCCAGTCCAATGTGTTCCAAAGAAGGGAGGTATGACAGTTGTGACGAATGAGCAGAATGAATTGATTCCTACAAGAACAGTCACGGGGTGGCAGATTTGCATTGATTATAGAAAATTGAACAAGGCCACCAGAAAAGATCACTTTCCACTCCCTTTCATTGATCAGATGTTGGACAGGCTAGCTGGGCATGAATATTACTGTTTTTTGGATGGATACCCGGGCTACAACCAGATTGTGATAGCACCAGAAGATCAGGAGAAGACGATGTTTACATGTCCTTATAGCAGTTATGTATTTAAAAGGATGCCGTTTGGACTATGTAACGCGCCGGGAACCTTTCAGAGATGCATGATGGCTATTTTCACCGATATGGTGGAAAAATTTGTTGAGGTATTCATGGATGATTTCTCAGTCTTTGGAGATTCTTTTGATGGCTTCTTGAAGACTTAGATGTCGTGCTTAGCCACTGTGAAGAAACCAACTTGGTACTTAACTGGAAAAAATGCCACTTCATGGTTCGAGAAGGCATTGTACTTGGCCATAAAGTGTCGAAGCAAGGGATCGAGGTTGATAGAGCAAAGGTTGAAGCAGTTGAAAAGTTACCACCACCTATCTCCGTGAAAGGTGTGCGTAGTTTCTTGGGACATGCTAGGTTCTATAGGCGATTCATTAAGGACTTTTCGAAGATAGCTAATCCCATGTGTAAATATTTAGAGAAAGATGCGAAGTTTGAAATCGATGATGCCTGTCTGAAGGCATTTGAAGAACTGAAAAAGAGGTTGGTGACTGCACCAATTATTATTGCTCCTAATTGGTCTCTACCATTTGAGTTGATGTGTGACGCGAGTGATACTGCTGTTCGGGCTGTTCTCGAGCAAAGAAAGGATAGAATTTTTCAGTCTATATATTATGCAATCAAGACTCTTGATACGGCCCAATCCAATTACACAACCACCGAGAAGGAGCTGCTAGCCATTGTTTATGCTTTTGATAAGTTCCGATCTTACTTGGTTGGCACTCGGGTTATCGTCTACACTGATCATGCCGCAATCCAGTATTTATTTGAGAAGAAAGATTCCAAGCCGTGACTAATTCGTTGGGTTCTTCTACTCCAAGAGTTTGATGTGGAGATCCGAGATCGAAAAGGGACAAAGAATCAAGTGGCCGATCACTTATCGAGGCTGGAAGATAGAAAACATGTAGATGAGGGGCCTGAGATAAATGAAGTTTTTCCAGACGAGCAACTTTTTGTTCTGCAGGTGACCGAGGTGCCTTGGTATGCAGATATGGTGAATTTGATGGTGAGTAATGTTCATCCACCCGAGGCTACAGCTGAATAGAGAAGGAAACTCCTCCATGAGAGTAGATTTTACGTCTTGGATGAGCCGTATTTGTATAAAATTGGCCCAGAACAATTGGCGAGGAGATGTATTCCAAGTGAGGAAGCCGAGTCTGTGTTGCAAAGTTGTCACTCATCTCCCTATGGTGGTCATCATAGTGGTGATAGGACAGCCGCGAAGGTACTTCAGTCGGGGTTCTTTTGGCCTACTTTATTTAAGGATGCTCATACCTTTGTTAAACAATGTGATCGATGCCAAAGAACGGGTAATATTTCGAGGCGTCACGAGATGCCCTTGAATAACCTCCCGGAGATTGAGTTCAATTGTTGGGAAATTGATTTTATGGGTCCGTTTCCACCTTCTAGTGGCAACAAATACATACTTGTAGCAGTTGACTATGTGTCAAAGTGGGTGGAAGCTGTTGCATTTCCAACCAATGATGCGAGTGTGGTAGTCAGGTTCTTGATGAAAAATATTTTTACTCACTTTGGGACACCACGGACCATCATCAGTGATGAAGGTATGCATTTTTGCAATCGCTTGTTCAATAAACTTTTGGCTAAGTATGGGGTGCGTCACAAGGTAGTTACTGCTTATCATCCTCAAACGACTGGCCAAGTGGATGTGTCGAATAGAGAGATAAAGCAGATTCTTGAGAAAACTGTTAATACTTTAAGGAAGGATTGGTCTATGAAGCTCGACGACACTCTTTGGGCCTATAGAACGACTTTTAAAATACCTATTGGAACCTCTCTGTATAGGTTGGCTTACGGTAAGGCTTGTCACTTGTCTGTCGAGTTAGAACATAAGGCGTATTGGGCAATTAAAAAGCTCAATTTGGATATGGAAGTGGCGGGTGAAAAGAGGATGCTTCAGTTGCATGAGCTAGATGAGTTCCGTTTCCACGCTTATGAGAATGCGAAGTTATACAAAGAGCGGACAAAGAAATGACATGGTAAGCACATTGAGCATTGTCAATTTAAGCCAGGCCAGTTGGTATTGTTGTTCAATTCTAGATTGAAATTATTTCAGGAAAAGTTGAAGTCTAGATGGTCGGCCCTTTTGAGGTAGTTCGTGTCACTGCACATGGAGTGGTTGAATTGAGAGCCCCGGATTCCGATAAGCCATTTTTAGTGAACGGGCAAAGAGTTAAGCGCTATTGGGGAGGTTTGGTGGATCATCATACCTCCATTACATTGCGAGAACCGTAAATTGTAATCGTCGTGCCGCGATATTAACTAAGGCGCTTCTCGGGAGGCAACCCGAGCTTTGTATATAAATGCAAAAATTAAAAAAAAATAGAAAAAAGAATAAAAATACAAAAAAGAGTCGTGCCGCGACGTTCAATAAAGCGCTTGTTGGGAGGCAACCCAATTTTAATTGTTTTAGTCATTTTACTTCTTTAGTGTTATGTATTTTCTCGTTGTTTTTGCAGGGGTCGGGAGTTTCGGATGGTGCGTTAAGTTTGAAGCATTGCTTGGCTCATGGCGTGCATCAATTTCAGGATTCAGCAGAAAAACTACCACAAAAGTGTCGCCTACGCCATGGCTTTGAGTGAATCAATAAGTGAAGAATTGGAAAAGCTATAGGCAAGCGATGCACACTTCATGGCGTGGAATGGAACAGTGGAGTCAAAGTTTGAAACGCTATAGCCATGCAACGCTTAGATCACAGCTGCGTCAAAAATTTCAGAAATAAGCAAACACGCCATAGCCAAGGCGTCGCATGCTCCATGGCTTTGAGGCAACCAGTGAGTGAAAAATTTGACATGCCATACACTGGCATCGCTTCTCCCATCGCATGCCTCAAACAGAATGTGCAGATTTTTTAAATGCTATATACAGGCGTCGCTTTTACCATGGCGTGTGCAAAAACTTCAGAAAATTTGAAAAGCTATGGAATAAGTGTCGCTTCTTCCACAGCTGTGGATCAAACAGTGAGCACAATAATCTAGGACACTATAAGCGTGCGTCGCCTATGCTATAGCGTGGATCAAACAGTGAGTGCAAGAATTAGCGACGCTATAAGCGTGCGTCGCCGCCCTCACAGCTTCTCAGGTAAGTGCAAAAATTTTAACGGGTCGACCCACTCTTGACCCTTGATCCGTGACCTAAAACACTAAATACCATTCCCTTTCCCTCTCCCACTCGGTTTAAACATAAAACAAAACAAAAGTTGAAACAAAAGCTAACAAAAGCTGAGGCAAAAGCAAATACTGCCCGTGATTTCCTTTCTCTGTTTCAACAAATTTTTTTTTCAGCTGATCGATCTCTCTTCCTCAACGACTCTGGTAAGTTTCTCTCTTCTCTCTCTCTTGCAACTGCTGCTATATCCATGGAATTCCCCAGCCCTTAGTTTATTTTTTAGTGGTAATTGTGAATTATTTGAACCCTTGTTGGGTTAAGTTTAAATTGTGAAATTCTTATTGCTTTACACTGGGTGTTGCAAGTGATCTCCCACAAAATTTGGGACGGTTCTTTCCCTCTAAATATTTGTGAAACCATAGCTTAAAAACGATGAACACAAGGTGTTCGACATAATGCCGTAATGAAGAAAAGCTTGTAACTTTGCGAATTCTTGAGTAGCATAGTTCCACAAAGGCATGAATTGAATAAAGTGAGGTCCGAATAATTGAATTGCCTACTTTTGATGCTAACTTCGACTTGATCATAAGTTAATTATGCCAAAGGGCAAGGGTGTGCAATATATGCACCGAGGCTTCAATGTATACCTTGCTCGTTGCTTCAACTACTTTCTTTGATTCGTTCATGTTAAGTTAGTTGTTTTCATATCGTTTGAGTTGTTATAGTTAGTTAGAAACAAGTGCGGGGTTGTTCCTATACCCCGAGAGATTGTCGCTTATTTACTTGGGATTCTAAAATCCAAATTTGTGGTGCAGGTACTATGGTGAAAACAATGCAAAAGGACTCTTCTTCTTCTGCTCCACCGGCTGCCCAAAGGCCAAAATTGGGGGTAGCCTCGACTAGTAAAGCGAAGAAGGGAAAAGCAAAGGCTAAAGCACCGATTAAAGCAAAACCTAGGGTTCCGAAAGAGGCAATCCCTATTCCAAGGCCCGGAGGAAAGACAAAGTTTGGTCTATCTTTTGTGAAGAAAGGGGAAAGCCAGGCTTGGTACAAAAATGTGAAACTTTCGGGCTATATCCCGGAACAAGCTATAGATGAAAGGAAATTGATCCAAAAGTTTTGAGCAGTAAGAGAAGCAGTTCATGGGATGAAGTGGGATTCGGTATTTGCGAGTCCGGGGCATGCGAATCTTGATCTTGTGTCGGAATTCTATGCTAATTGGTATCCGATAGAAGCATGCCGAGATGATGATATGGTACAGGTTTGGGGCTGTAAAGCGAAGCTGGATGCCACTGCCTTGTGCAATTTTTTAGGGGTGGATGATCATCATACTGAGGAGCTCCACGACTTCATTAAGAGGCCCGACTATAAGGCTATGCGAGACACACTCTGTGGCGCGGATTCTACACATCTGTGGGAACGCTCAGACGAGACTGGAAGGCACAAGTGTATGTTCTTCTCGCTATTTCAAAAGAAGGCTCGTGTCTGGATGAAGTTGATTAATGCTCACATTCTACCATCTAGACATTTTCTAGTGTGACCAAGACACGAGCGTGCATGATCTACTTCTTCATGGTGGGGAATCCTGTGAACATTGGGTATACTTACTTAGATTGATGAGGAAGATATGCCTCAAAAAGACGTGTCACCGGTTGTTTTTCTGTAATATTCTTACCCAGTATTTAGAGAAGGCAGGGGTGCCTATTGATGCGATTGGTGATCGTATTTTCCCCAATATAGAGAAGAAGATTGATATTGCAGCGGTTAACGGTGTAGTTGCTAGTACCCCTGCCAAATTCACCGCGGATGAGTGGCGTGAAAAAGACGCCAACCTGTCAGCCCGTAAGTATTTGATGATAGAGTATCTAACGAAGGCAGCTGGGATGGATATGCAGGCACTTGATCGGGATGTTCCTTTGTTGGATTCATCCAAGCGATTGTTGGGCATGACTCAGAAGGTCGTGATTCCCCCTGAGGAGGATGAGAACACAGATTCTGAGATCGTGGATAAGGATAAGGGCAGTGATGATGATGAGAGTAGTGACGAAGAAGAGGGAAGTGAAGGAGAAGAAGAGGAGGAGGAGGCGCGCACTCCACCACATAGGCCTGGAGGTTCCTCGAGAGCTCAGGCAGTTGTCCCTACCACTACTACTCCTGTGGCTGCTGATGCTGACACTCCCGGGCATATTGAGCGGGAGGATTCCGATGAGGATACAGCAGATTAGGCCACTTGGCCTTCAGGGAAGTTTCTTTACCTCTTGTACTTTATTATATACCGCACTGGGGACATTGCTTAGTTTTAAGTATGGGGTGGGGGACTTCCCAAGTTTTGAGGTTATGGATGATTGTACCTTTAGTTTAGGCTTTGGATTAACTTATAGGAAGACTTTGTAAACACTATAAATAGTTATTAATTTCGTTTTAGTAGGGGGTCGAAATTCTGGAGCAAGTTTTGGAGTTCCTAACACATTGAACCAAGGGTTTAATTCCTTTACATCATCTATTACAATCTTTCATATTTCTTCCATGAATTATTGTGTTGTTATTATTAATATGCGTAGCTAAACATATCGTTCTAGGGTTAGAGCAAATACATGAAGGTTGTTATTTGAAAGTTGATTTCTTCCTATTGATTTACCATAACATATTGTTTATTCTTTCTTGAGCCTAATTGTTTGGTTATTGAGGCCTGATAATTGAACACTATCTACAGTTTACAAGTTGAACTCGACAGAGGGAACTTGTGAATGCAAATAAGAAAGAATAGGGCTGGATTGTGAACCTGGGCATCAGGGAATCGATTTGCGGGTAGGATAGACATATACCTATTCGCTTTGCTTAGCTAAATACAAAGTTCTTTAATGCATGCATGTGATTTAATTCTATAGAAATATAGGCGTTAGAGTAGCCTGCATAGACTCGTAAAGAATCGACAGGTTTTCACGAATATAATTAACCTGTGAGTTAGCAATCTAGGAAATCGAGAAGTAGAATCAACAGGAAAACTCAACTAGATTGATCGTAGCTTTGACGCTGGACCGTTTCTCTTTTATTGATAACAACCTATAATTTTCTCTATTACTTGACTTCAATTACTTGTTTTTAATTATTATTTTAGTTAGTAAAAATCCCAACCATCATTGAAAAGATCCCTGAATAGCTTTTAGGAAATTGTTTGCTAGAATATAGTCATTAACACTAGTCCTCGTGGGAACGATACTCGGCTCACTACTTTATTATTTGTCGACCACGTATACTTGCGTGTGCGTTTGTGAGCAACAACAAATCAAAACAAGCCAAATTGAGAAGTTTTTGTTTCTAGACTGGAACATTTATCAACGCGATCGCGAAGATACTCACGCGATCGCAGGATAAAAAGGCAAGCCAGCGTGAACGTGCTATATAGGATGCGATAGCGAAGCTTCATAAATCTATACAGTGCGATAGTGCTAGAGTTCGCGCGATCATGAAGGTCAGAAAAAGATAGTCAGCGCGATAGCGCCCCATGGTGCGCGATCGCGCAAGAGCGCGTCTGGACTGCACTGGACAGTTTTGGAATTTCACACCAGCTGAATTGGGAACATATAAATAGCCCTTTTCATGACCTAGGGCATATCTTTTGACCATTTTTCAAATCTTGGGAGCCAAGATCCATCAACCAAACACCTAGAGAGTGAAGATTTGGAGCAACCCATTGAGAATTTCTTGATCCTTTGTAATCCTTTCTTTATTTTCTTGCTTTTTATTGCATATATTTGGTGTTGTTGAAGACTTGATTTGTGTATACATTTCATGACTATTTGTATTATTAAATGGTATGATTTTGGACATGAATATATGAATGAAGCATGACTAGAAATTTATATTTATGGTTTTTGATTATCTAGCGTCTATTGTTGTGGTTGCTTGAATTTTGTGCTCATGACACTTAAGTTACATGTCTACTTTGCTAATCAAAGACTCGAGAGAGATTAGTTAGCGTAGAATAGTGAAGCTAGCGAGGATTTGGGTTGATAGGCTATTTCATAGACTAGCTCATCTAAAAGAAGTTACGCTCGGAAGAGGTCTTCTTTCCTCGGGTAATGGGTAGTGCTTTATAAGCTCAACCATGGCTTTGACGAGCGCCGTTAAGGCAAATCCCTTCTAGGCCGGAAGGATTCTAGGGATTACATTAGAACGACTCGGTAATAATATATAAACCCCGTGCTATAATTGCATCCTAGGTTCAAAACTTATCTTTCTTGGTTGTGAGAAGGCCATTGATCACCTTTACAATTGCTTTCCTAGTGTAGTTTGTAATTGTTAATATCATTCCATCACCTTGTTATCCTAGTTTGGCTTTGTCAAATAGGTTTAGTTCCTCCACTACTTTGATCGCATCACTTTGTTCCTTGTGGATTCGACCCCGACTCCTAGTTGGGTAAATTATATTACGATGACCGTTCATACCTCAAGCTGAGGTGTGTGTTGAGCGTTGTCATGTGAATACTGGCAATGGGACTCGAGTGTCCTCACAATTCAAGGTCCATCTTCCAAAATACATTTCTCTCTTTGGTTTATGGTGTACGCACAGTCTACAAGTAGTGATATATAGGAGCAACTCGGATGATAAATAACATTAATTCAACCAAATGTTTCAATAATATTTTCAATTTCATTTCCTATATTGCGTATTCCTTGCCATGCATGCACACGTCTAGACTCAAGTCCTTGTCCAAGTCTACGTCCTTGCCCCATAGGACTTCAAATCTATTCTCCAGAGAATATAAAAGACATGGCACAAATTAGTATACCAATTAATATCATTTCGCCAAAGAAGTAATCCTGCTAATTAATATAACTTAAGCCAGTCGTAATCATAATATGCATGCAACATTGTCTGTGTGTCTATATATACTTGTAGAAACTAAATATCATATTTGATGAAACAGTAGAACATGCAATTGAGTAGAGTAAAGACGATGGAACCTGCTGATTGTATTGGTAGTTTTCCTAAATTCACTTTGATTTTGTTTTACTTACATGCCAAAAGCGTAGTGAGCGAAAATCACACTCTTACTCTAATATAAGAAACGCGATGTCTTTCTTCCTCGCTTGCAACTTTACAGGGAATGATTATTAGCTATTCCTCTTCTTCTTCAACCAACAAATAATTCTCATTGAATTTTGAAGTCTCTCCATCTATTGAAATGACTTGTACAATATTGAATTCGAATATTGGTATCCTAAAATTGTTGTAGAATATCGAAAATAATCCATTGCAATAAAATCATGCAAAGAAAATCAACGAAAAATTTGGAACAAAAGGGTATGGTATTAGAAAATAGAATAAAGTCGCATCTTTGGTTCTTTTTCCACAGAAATTCAACCAAATAGAAAAGAGAATATATTGAAATTAAAGTTAGAATAAAGGTGGAAAGAAGTTGAATATCAATATTTATTGAATCGGTGGGTGAAGAAGAATTACAGAAAGATGGTTAAGAATAATTGTGTATCACTTATTTTCATAATTGGTTGCAACAAAAGAGGTTATATAAATTAATTTTGAAGGGACACTGGCAAAATCAATTTGAAAGTCAATTACAAATCCAAAGAACACAACCTTTTAAGATATTGACACTTTACATTCGTTTCTTTCTAGAAATTTCATTTATGATTTATTAGTATTAAATAATACTTAGTGAAGGTGCCTTATGGATGGCAACCCTACAATTTAGAATACAATTGGTGGGCCTTTTGTTTCATTTAATTAGGCAGTTTTAGATTTGTGAAGGTTAATTTGGTAATCTAAATTTCATCCTTTTTAGGACATGCTTTTATAGTAAATAAATAAATATAAATATATAAATATAAATATGATGATATGATATGATTCTTTATTAGAATACAGTTATTACGGTAGTCCTCGTGGGAACGATACCCAACTTACTACTTTATTACTTGTCGACCACGTATATTTGTGTATGCGTTTGTGGGCAACAGAGCCTGTGCACACTCTTTCATTGTTTCAGTGATATTAAATCAATTAGGTAGATGCACTTCTTTGATCACCTAAAGTCCATACATGATCCGCTTACTTTGTTACACTTGAAGCAGAACGCGACTTTTTCTATTTTGCATTGTCCCCCAAACAGAAATCCATAAATTCTTAGAGTCTGGCATTATCATATTATGAATATTGGGTTAGTTTGGAAATCATGCATTTTGTCTGAGACAATTGGAATCTTGACAACTCTATATAACTACATTGCCCTCAAGTCCATGCATGGATTATCGTGATCATTGATTGCAGAACGTGTGATTCAAAATCATTAATTTATAGTCTTATTAATTTCTGGTTGGTTTGAATATGATCCTCTCATCAGAAACAATTGGTTAATGCTGAACATAAATTAACAATAATTGTATTATGAAACAATAAAATAGTGGGGTGGTGGATGAGTTAACTATGAAATTCGGGAGACATGGCACAAACAGCGCCAAAATGGTAGCTTAATCCAGATCAGAGTCACACCACCTAATTCAAGTCCTTTGGTCCTCTTCTATGTAGTATATATATTACAAAGTGCCAGATGAAGGGATATAACTTGGACGATTCAACTAGTTCTTCTATAAATCCATTTCTAACCTCATTGTTCAAGAAGATATAATACAAAACACAATGGCTCCTTCACCACTGAGATCATTGACAAAAACCAACAACAAACATGCACGATCGTTCAGCTTTCCCTCTAGATCTAACTCCGTAGTGCCTCAATTCGACGAGACTTTGTCAAGAATAAGGTCTTCTTCAGAAGCTACATGTTCATCACTGTCATCATTCACAAGTAGAATGAGTGACCTTGAAAGTTTATACAGCTGCATTGATGATTTGCTTCATTTGCCCCATATTCACCAGGCCATCTCCCGTGAATGCCAAGACGATTTGTTGGATGGATATCTTGCACTTTTGGATATCTGTTCCAAAGCTAAAGATGTCCTCTCACTTGAAAAACAAAATGTGAGAGATCTTCTTTCAGCTCTTCGAAGAAGACGTGACACAAATGATATTTCTGTATACTTAGCCTCTAGAAGAAACTCTAAGAAGATTATTCACAAGTCCCTGAAAGATCTGAAGACTATCAAAATCAAGGAAAGTGTGATGGCCTCAGTGAACTCTGAAACTATGACTATTGTTAGCTTGTTTAGAGAGGCTGAATTAGTTACCTTAAGCCTGCTTAAAGCTCTATTGTCCTATGTGAATGGGAAAACAAGTAGTTGGTCATTAGTCTCAAAGATTATCCACGATGAGAGATCAGAAGCAAATGAATTTGAAAAGGTGGATGCTATGTTGCGATCACTGAATAAGACTTGCAAAGGCGAAGAAATTCAGAATCATTTGGGGGAGACAGAGTCAAGCATTCAGGATCTTGAAGAAGGGCTTGAATGCTTTTATAGGCGCTTAATAAAATCACGAGTTTCCCTCCTCAACATCTTCAACCACTAGTGATCGAATACATCAAAAGTTTTGTAAATTGTAGAGAAATAGTTGTTTACACTTGTATATGAAATATACTAATTGACACAGAAAAATTTTCTGCTATATATTGGCTTCTTTCAAATTTTTATCTGTTTCTATAGCTTTAGACTTCGATCTTCAAACAGAAAAACATTTGCTCGCCAACTTCTACTTGAATCACCAATATCCAAATAATGCCCTCAACAAACTTTAGAAAATACAACTATAAAAGAATATATATAATTCGGAGATACCATTTGGGTCTTAACTTCAATTGTCATGACCAAATTCAAGACTCTCTAGTTTTGTATAATTCAGAATGAACTGTGAAGGTTTCCTATATCACGCCGAGTCTTTCCACCGATAGTGAGTTCATAAGTGACAATTAGTATCTCCCGGTTATTAGTAATTTCCTAAAACAATTTTCCCAAATAAACCCGAGTTATTCCTTGAAAGGACTCACAAATACCACAGCAAACCAAGGTTATTCCTTCCTTCACTTATAAATCCAACAATCAATTTGTTAATTATTGGAAGTGTGGCTGTTCAACAACACCCTAATCATGTAATCTTCCTAAGTAAAACCAGGTAGAACAGACTCATTCACTTGAGAAATCTTCAGTTAAATGACAATAAAACGTAGTTGATTAAATAGAAATTAGAAACAACTCGATTATAGAAAACACTCTGAAATATTCATCCAACAAGTGGGTTCCATCAAAACACTAGATTAGAGTTTTAGCTACTCATGTTCATATTAGAAAAAAAAAACACAACTATAGTCAATACACCATCCATAATGATTAAGACAACGAAAAGTTAAGAAAAAACTCAAAAACTCTTTACTTCGTAGCATAAAAAGGACTCGAGGATCTCCTGAGCTCAAATCTGCTTCAACTCTATTGTGCTCTTGTTTTCAAGTTGAGACGGGGTTGAAAACAGGTCTGGAAGCTTTTATATCGGCCCAAAAGCTTTTACATGTACAGAGCCTGTGTTGTGAAGGTGAGTAACCATGGACATTGTAATCATAGTATTGTGATGGATATTGATTGAATCCCATTAGAAAAGAATTACAATCTTAGTTTAAGTAACCAAAAAAAGAGAAAATAGAAAAGGGAGATTCCAGATTTAACTAACAAACTAGCTAAGAAAAATAAAAGACAAACATCATAGCATAAGCCCTAATAAATTATATTACTCTTCTATTTATAGACATTTTCCTGGGGTCCCAAATATAATTTGACATCATCCCAAATGTGTCATCAATCTTGGTTATATTCGTAACAGCCTGTTTTTAGTTCTTAACATTCTGTCTCACTCCTGGTTAGCTCCAAAAAATCATCCAAGTATGACCTGAAACATATTGCAACTAGGGGTGCTGGCATTTGTGCAAAAACACTTATAGTTTACTTGAAAAGAGAGATTCAATCAGCTTGTTTTCCTCGTATATATTTTTTTTTTAATCTCGATATTTATGTACACACTCATCGGTCGTGTGAATCCTCCCATTTGCTCCAAATTACCAAATATCCTGGCATGATTCGCTTACTTTGCTCTATATTTTACAGCAGAAGGTGACTATTTCTTTGGTATAATTTATATCATATTGTTCCACAAATAGGAAACCATCATTGACTACAGACTCCGAGATTCACAATCCCATTATCATCTTATGAGCATTGTTTAAACTTGGTGATATACTCGTTGGAGACAATTGGAATCTTGACAAACGTGATATCACAACGTTGTCCTCAAGTCCACGAGTGGTAATTACAGCTCCTTAAAATTTCCCCAAATTTTCTACATAAACTTTGCCCTAATTTTCACTACAAAATTCAGTGAAAAATGGCAGCAATTCAAAGAAATGCAGTACAGGAGATCGATTACAATCATGAACTGTACCTACACCCTTCAGATACTAGTGGTTCACCACTGAATGTAGTTCAGCTCACTGGCACAGACAGCTACTCTCTGTCGAGCAGATCCATGAGGATCACATTATTGGGGAAGAACAAGTTAGGGTTCATTATTGAAGGTACATGTAAGAAGGAGAAGTTTCCACCAGGGCTGTGGAATCAATGGGAGAGGTGCAATGCAATTGTACTCTCCTGGTTAATGAACTCAGTGTCAAAGGAGCTGATCAGAGGAGTGGTGTATGCACTGGATTCTCACAAGGTATCGGAAGATCTGCGTGAACGTTTTGACAAAGTTGATGGTTCTAGAAACTACAATCTTCATAGAGAAATAGCTACTCTTCAGCAAGGTACTCTCTCTGTTACAACTTATTACTCTAAACTCAAGGACCTTTGGGATGAGTTTGAAACTCTTGTGCCATTACCTGGTACAACTGTGATAAGTCACAGGACTTTGTTAAGTTCATGAAATCTCTGAAGCTGTTTCAATTCCTTATGGGTCTGAATGACTCTTACAGTCAAGCTAGAAGCCAGATCCTCTTAATGTGTCCCTTGCCCTTTGTTAACCAGGCATATGCTATGATTATGAGTGATGAAAGTCAGAAAATGGTAGCAGCTAACTCTGTTGGTATCTTAAGAGCAATTCCTCATCTTCCTGAACAATATGAAAACACTGCCCTGTTCACTAAGAAACCTAACTATCAGAAGCAAAAGAAACAGTACATCAATGTTAAGTATGAACTATGCAAGTGCAAGGGCCATAGCAAAGAAAACTGCTATAGAGAAATAGGCTTTCCACCTGATTTCAAGAGCAAAAGAACTGGTGGATCAGGAGGGTCTAGTTCTGCTTACAATACACAGGCTGAAAGCAGTTCAGCTGGGAACAAGTCACAGGTGCAGAGCCCATTCACGCCAAGTCAGTATGAAGAGATCCTACAGATGCTGAACCAGACCAGATTCTCTCCTGATGCCTCAGCCAATGCAACAGGTACCTGTAATGTCTTTCTAGCCCAAAAGGGAAGTCAGGACTGGATAATTGACACTGGTGCCACAAATCACATAGTGTCTGACCTCATTCTATTGAATGATACTACAAAAGTTGAAGATAGCAAACCTAGAAAAGTGTTCCTGCCTAATGGGGATGTGACCTATGTAACTCATGTAGGCACTAGCCCTATATCATCAAGAACTAAAGTCAGTAATGTGCTGTACATACCCCAGTTTAGATATAATCTTCTCTCATTATTAAAAATAACTGACAACGCGCAACACACACCTCGGCTTGAGGTATGAACGGTCATCGCAATATAATTTACCCAACTAGGAGTCGGGGTCGAATCCACAAGGAACAAAGTGATGCGATCAAAGTAGTGGAGGAAATAAACCTATTTGACTAAGCCAAACTAGGATAACAAGGTGGTGGAATGATTTTAACAACTACAAACTACACTAGGAAAGCAAGTAAAGGTGATCTATGGCCTTCTCGCAACCAAGGAAAGCAAGTTTTGAGCCTAGGATACAATTATAGCACGGGGTTTATATATTATGGCCGAGTCGTTCTAATGTAATCCCTAGAATCCTTCCGGCCTAGAAGGGATTTACCTCAACGGCGCTCGTCAAAGCCATGGTTGAGCTTATAAAGCACTACCCATTACCCGAGGAAAGAAGACCTCTTCCGAGCGTAACTTCTTTTAGATGAGTTAGTCTATGAAATAGCCTATCAACCCAAATCCTCGCTAGCTTCACTATTCTACGCTAACTAATCTCTCCCGAGTCTTTAATTAGCAAAGTAGACGGGCAACTCAAGTGTCGCGAGCACAAGAGTCAAGCAATCAAAACAATGGAAGCTAGATAATCAAAACCCAACAATATAAATTCCTAGTCATGACTCATTCATATATTCATGTCCAAATCATATCAATTAATAACATAAATAGCCATGAAATATATTCACAAAATCAATTCTTCAATAACATCAACAACACCCAATATAATCAATACAAAACATGAAAGTAAAGAAAGGAGTACTAATGGTTGAGAATTTCTCAATGGGTTGCTCCAAATCTTCACCCTCTTGGTGTTCTTGTTGATGGATCCTTGCTCCAAGATTGGAAAAATGGCCAAAAGATGAGCCCTAGGTCGTGCAAGGGCTGAATATATGTTCCCCATTTAGGCTGCTGTGAAATTACAACACTGTCCAGCGCAGTTCAGACGCGAACCTTCGCTATCGCGTTCTTCCTAGCGCTATCGCGCTTCATTTCGTTTTCCTTCTGCGCTATCGCGTCAACACCCACGCGATCGCGATGCTTTGTTTCAGTCTTCTGCGCGATCGCGTGAGACACTAGCGCGATCGCGCTGAACAACTTTCCAGACCAGAAACAGAACTTCACAGAATGCCTTGTTTTGACTTGTTTTTTTATCCGTTCATCACTACAGCTTCAATATCCTGTAATATGCAACTAAAACATGATAAGTGCGCGTATTTAATCAATAATGCACAACAAAAGTCAAGTAAATTGAAGGTAATGTGTGGCATTTTGCCCACACATCACACCCCCAAACTTAAACTATTGCTTGTCCTCAAGCAAAGCACACTTCAATACAAACCAAGTTGCAATTTATCTATTCATGCATTTTTCATTAAAGCCACAACAAGCCAAAACTCGATTCAAGTTCAACAACTAATGACATTGGTTGGTGCCAACAATTAAGCCAAACCATGTGAGCATCACTTTCATATACAAAACATCAAAGAAAGCAAACATGCCATGACACAAGAGTTTCAAAGTTTGCCTATTCGTCACACGAGTTCACCTCTTTACTTGCTCGCCTCAATTGAAAAGTGAAACACAAGTCCTCAACTCAACTTCACAAGTGCCCTCACCACTCAAGAGAATATCCCAACCACAAAAATGCAATGATAACACAAATGGGATTAATGATAGGAAGAATTCGCTCACTCTCTCAAAAGAAGTTCATCATGCACACTAAAGACCCATAAGCTCGTCCTTCGTGTACCTCTCCACTAATGTAGGAATGCTTGACCCGAAATCAATTAGGACTTGTTAGGGTTGTAATGTAGGCTTTTGGTCAAAGGTGGGGTAAAATATGGGCAAATAGTGACTACACACCTCCTTGAGCACTACACCGTACAAAAATTAAGGCACGCTTTATTTTTCTTGCACTTACACCTTGCTAAGTTGAGGATTATACACTAATCCTTCTTCTCTTTATTCATCAATTCTCTCTCTTGTTTTTTTTTTTTTTTTTTTTTTTTTTTTTTCATTCCTTTCTTTCACTTGCTTCTTTTTGTTTCTTTTCATTTTTTATTTTTTTTTATTCAACTCACTTTTGTTGCTCTTTCTTTTCATTGATTTTCATTGACTTCCACACTTTCACCATAACTCGTGCCACCCCCAAACTTAGGCTTTTGCCTAAGTTGCACGTCTTTCAATGCACTCAAGGAGGTAGGGCCAAAAAGAGGGTTAGTGCTTTAAGCACTTAGAATTGGTCCGGGTTAATAATGTGGTTGCCAAAAGAAAGGATATTAAGCTCAAAGGGGTTGACTAAGGATATAATGCAAGGGTAGGCTTTTTGGATTACTGAGCGGGCCAAAGAAAGCCTAAAATCATTTTTCAAGTCAAGCATCACCTAGGATTTCGCCTCGAAGCACACTTAGGGCAAGTTCTAGATCAAAAAGCACACACATGAACACACCAAAACCTCACCACACATGGCACAAGTAAAGCAAGGAAGACGAGTATATTCAAGTCCCAATCAAAGGCAATTAAGCATCCAAAGTTTACTCATAGCCTAATGAGAGCTAATTAGTGACATAAGAGCCAAAAGTTGAACTTAAAGATCATAGCACAATTTACCAACTAAGTTTTTCTATTCATTTTTCAAAACAAGCTCACATGATAAGGATTAAATAATGGTGGAACCAAACATGCCAAAAGTTGCTAAGGAGCAAGAATCCACAACTAGTCATCATTATTTACAACTAAATACTAAACTAGTACTAGAGATGCCCGGTTCAACACAATTACTTCCTTGGAAAAGAACCATGGCAAAGAAAAACCAAGGAGGTTATTTCAAAAATTTTATACAATATGGTATTTACAATGAAAATGGTTGTTCGGACCCAAATGAGGCTTTCGCACCCAAGTGGGATGCCTACGTATCACACAAAGGTGAATCAGATAAAAAGAAGCAACATCCCAAGCGTAGTTCATGGGAGTACTTTTTTTTTTTT
This sequence comes from Petunia axillaris subsp. axillaris, assembly GCA_029990575.1. Lineage (NCBI taxonomy): Eukaryota > Viridiplantae > Streptophyta > Magnoliopsida > Solanales > Solanaceae > Petunia > Petunia axillaris. Next base: position 165,004,544 of record JARKNS010000003.1, read on the forward strand.
TTTTTTTTATATGTTTCTAACTAACTACTAAATATAAACAAGCTATTAACACATTACTATAACATTACTAATACTAAATATGCACAAGCTATTAACAAAATACTTATATTAAAATTAAAGAAAATGATCATCCACAAAAATATTCACAATTTGCTTCAAAAACAGGGACACGATGAGAGAGATATGTCATAAATATCAAGTACATGAGCAACATACTAACTACACCCAGAACACAAATGCACCCCCAAACTTAAATCATGCACTGTCCTCAGTGCAAATAGCAATGTAATACAAAGGGTGTAAGGGACTCCCTGTCTAGCAGATCACTCCTCACTGTCAGTGTTGGGGTAGCGAAGCTCATCCTCGGACTCCTCATCTGAGCTACTGGAGCGACAGAGCGAATTCAGCTTGCTCATCATCTTGTTGAGGAATTTGCTTGTTCTTTTGCCAAAATTCTTCTGCTTCCTCTCCATTTTATCCAATCTGACCTTAATCCGCTCTTGCTCAGCTGCTACTGCCTCCAATGATGGTGTGCTCAAAGGCCTGGAGGAAGAACCCTCTCCATGTGGGCCTGAAGGAAGCCCTGCTACTAGCTGTCTAATCTGAGCGTCTACAGTAGAGATTTGAGAAGAAATGTACCTCATGTTAGACGCTCCAGATGCGAGTGGTGGAACTGGAGTGTAAGAACTCCCTGGTGCAGTAGTAGTATCAGGTGTGGAGAATTGCCCAAAAGCTGGGTCCTCGATATCAACCTGGGAAGGCATCTCAACTTTTCTCTTCTTGCTTTGTATCACTCCTCCCCGTCCTTTCTTCAGAAGTGGATAGATAGGTTTTTCATGACCCACACTTTTGTCAGTAGGGCGTATCTCCACCCCGGCATCCATGCATAGTCGGTGAATCAAACTTGGGAAGAATAAACTCTTTGTTCTTTCTAGCACCACTTCCTCAATTTCACGAACAATGATCTCACCAACATTGACCTTAAGCCCGTCAACCAGTGCCGCGACCAGACGAGCTTTTTCAGGAGTGAGATCACTCTCATTGCTCGACGGCATCACCCTGGTACACACAATGGATAGCCAAATGCGGGCCTCAGCTGTAAAGTCGGTAGATACAATTTTGTGACCAAATGTGGACCACTCTGAGTGGTTACCCCCTTGAAGCATATCTACCATCCACTGCATACCCCCTTCTGAAGCACGAGCTTTGTATAGCGCATTGTCAACATTTTCGAGCCCGTATACCGCATTGATAGCAGCTGCATCAAATCTCACCAACTTGCCCCTGACAGTTGTCACTAACTCCCCACTAAAATCTGTCCGGGTGGCGTTTGCATAGAACTCCCGCGCTATGGTACCGTTTGCCTTCGCAGGAGTCTCGGCAAAACAGATCCACCCGTTATTTTCTAGCTTTTGAAAGAATTCGGGGAGTTTCTCATCCACTTTTTCCATATGTATCCCTCTTTCTTTGATGAAGCTCATGTCAAGGTCCCTTTGGAATTTTTCATAGCATGACCTGGATAAGAACCTCGTTCTATCATATGCTGCTTCGTCTCCTCCTGTTGAGTTCCGTTGGTTGTTTCCTTCGGCCATTATAAAGAAAAAGTACCTACAAAGATCAACATTGTTAAAACACGATTTGGGTACTTAATATATGCATTAGTGAAGCTCAGGGGCCAAAGGTTGGAGCCAAAAAATTTCAGCATTGGACTGTGCAAGCTCACTGTTTTTGCCAGATTTTGCATCTCTGCGCGATCGCGACAGGACAGGCGCGATCGCGCTTCTTTGTCTAGAACCTTCTACGCGATCGCGATAGTGATGACGCGATCGCGAAGAACAGCCCTGGACAAAGCTTCGCGATCGCGCAGGTGCTAACGCGATCGCGCGGCTGTCTTCTCCAGCAGAGACGAGACAGACCTCGGCTACAACACCAAGAATTTTTATGTTTCGAGCTTCATTTACAGTGCACAACCACAATTTAAACAAGAAAAACATCAACTTTGGCTTCAATTTGTCGGATCTAACACTAGGGTTTAGTTCAATTGAGCGTTACAAACTAGTGACCTAACCCATTTCTTCACAAACAATTAGTCAATGAGGGTACCTCAGACTTCCCCTATCTCTAATAAAAGCTCCTTGTTTGCTTATTGCTACAACCATTAATGGAACCTTACCTTGACAATGGAGATATATTCAACCAAATGGAAGATGGAAATTGGGAACATACCTTGATAATGAAGTGGAGTACTTGAGTGTGTAGTAGTAGATGCAATGGCACACTTGGAATGCAAAAATGGGGAGGGGAATTTTGAGAGAATGGGGGTTTTGAAATTATGGTCCGTTTCTCTCTTGAAACTGCTTAATATCTGCCTGATGCGTTATTCTTCGCGATCGCGTGGTCAAAGTCGCGATCGCGCGTCTCTGATGAAGTAACCTACGCGATCGCGTGGGTCAAAGTCGCGATCGCGCAGGTTTGTTTCACAGTGAAGCGCGATCGCGTGATTGATGACGCGGTCGCGTAGAACACATATTTTTTCAACTTCCAGTGAGCAGAATTTCAGTGAGGCGGTCCGCCCAAACTTTAGGCGCTCCGCCTACTGGGACGCAGAATGCCCAGTTTCAGTGGGCGGTCCGCCTTCTCTCATTGAATGGTCCGCCCCACACCCTGTGCAATCCATTTTTTTCAATGTTTATGCCTTAAATCATGCATCCTACAACTACTACATGTGGGATTCATGTGAGATGATCAAAAACAACTAAAAAAAAAAAACTAATCTAATCCTAACATGCAATCAAACAACAACTAAAATTTAAAGGGATTCGGGTTGCCTCCCGAAAAGCGCTTTATTTAACGTCTTGGCTAGACGGTACCCATGGTGCTTTTCTCTCCACTTGGTGAAGGTGAATTTTCTCCCCAACATTGCTTCATGCTTTTTGTTATGCTCTTTGGGCGGGGGTACATATTTCCAAGATTGCGAAGCCGGATTCTTCATTTTGCACTTCTTCGCTTTCAAGTGGGGAATGTCATTTTGCCTTCTTGGCGTGGCAAATTCAACAATGTACTCATTTTGCTCATCAACGCCAAAATTTTCCGAAGGTGCTTGTTCTTCCACTTCTATTGCTTCATCCACACATAGAGTTGAAAAGTGAAGTGAATGAGGTTTCAATTGTTTTAACATCAATGGAGCACCAAGCATGACATCCTCTTCTTCACATGTGCTAGAGTCTTCATCACAAGAGTTTTTCATTTCCGCTCTAGACTCCAACACCCATTCCTTGTTCACGGCATCATCACCAAATATCTTGACGATGTGATCACTTCCATGAGTTCCCATGATTTGACTTGTGCTCTCTTCCACAAATTCGCTCATTTCTAGCATATCATTCACTACTTCTTCATGTTGAGCCTTGGAGGCTTCAACCACTTCATGCACTAGAATGTTCAAGACACGAGCTTCAAGATCAAATTGGTTCACTCTTTGTCCTAGTTCTTCCCTTTCATGTTTGAGATCCCAACCTTCTACATTTAAGTCGTGAAGGCATGCTTCATGGACTTTCATTTTTCGAGCTTGATCTCGGAGCCAAGCTCGGCTCACAATTTCTTCTTCAACCCAATTGTGCTTTTCTTCAATAATTATTTCTTGATATTCAAGCACATCTTCAATGGAGGATTCTTCTTGGAACTCAACCTCATCTTCCATGTAAAACCTTTGTTGAGATTTGGCAACACCATTAGCTTGTTGATCATTGAAAGTGTCAACCAATTGGCTCAATTGAGTCTCCAAGTTGTGAATTGCCAAGCCATTTTGACGGATCGTTTCGGCATTCTCACAATGGTTTTTAAGTATTTGTTCCATCAAGTGTTCCAATCTTTCATTTTCATTGCATTCATCTTGCGAAGTCGATAGGTCCATCTCTTCTTGGAACCTCTCTTGGATGCCTTGCCACTCGGGTTCAAGCTCCATGTTCATGTTAACATTTGCCCTATCAAACTCATAAGAATCATTAGCATCATTATAAAAATCATTGGAAGAAGAATAAGGAATATTAGGACAACCGTCCCAATGGCCATTTTGACCCCCACACTCATGACATATGTCCCACTCAAAGGGTTGAGAAGGTGCACACAACTCGCCCCCGGAAACAATTTGACAATCTTGCCAATGGTGAGGTCCGCCACAATAAGGACAAGGATCACTCATGTATGGATTTTCAATATGGGACCAATTTTGGTTCCATGATGCCATTTCAAGATAATTATCACTAATCTAGACTAACTAACTAATGCAAGTAAACACTACACACAAACAAATATTTACAATTTACAAAGAACATTACTACTATTCACAATTTTAACAAGAACGGTTCACAAAGTTTGGAACTAAGCCAACTAGCTCAACTCCTCAAACTACTCTAATACGCCAATTGTTCCCCGGCAACGGCGCCAATTTTGACAACGCGCAACACACACCTCGGCTTGAGGTATGAACGGTCATCGCAATATAATTTACCCAACTAGGAGTCGGGGTCGAATCCACAAGGAACAAAGTGATGCGATCAAAGTAGTGGAGGAAATAAACCTATTTGACTAAGCCAAACTAGGATAACAAGGTGGTGGAATGATTTTAACAACTACAAACTACACTAGGAAAGCAAGTAAAGGTGATCTATGGCCTTCTCGCAACCAAGGAAAGCAAGTTTTGAGCCTAGGATACAATTATAGCACGGGGTTTATATATTATGGCCGAGTCGTTCTAATGTAATCCCTAGAATCCTTCCGGCCTAGAAGGGATTTACCTCAACGGCGCTCGTCAAAGCCATGGTTGAGCTTATAAAGCACTACCCATTACCCGAGGAAAGAAGACCTCTTCCGAGCGTAACTTCTTTTAGATGAGTTAGTCTATGAAATAGCCTATCAACCCAAATCCTCGCTAGCTTCACTATTCTACGCTAACTAATCTCTCCCGAGTCTTTAATTAGCAAAGTAGACGGGCAACTCAAGTGTCGCGAGCACAAGAGTCAAGCAATCAAAACAATGGAAGCTAGATAATCAAAACCCAACAATATAAATTCCTAGTCATGACTCATTCATATATTCATGTCCAAATCATATCAATTAATAACATAAATAGCCATGAAATATATTCACAAAATCAATTCTTCAATAACATCAACAACACCCAATATAATCAATACAAAACATGAAAGTAAAGAAAGGAGTACTAATGGTTGAGAATTTCTCAATGGGTTGCTCCAAATCTTCACCCTCTTGGTGTTCTTGTTGATGGATCCTTGCTCCAAGATTGGAAAAATGGCCAAAAGATGAGCCCTAGGTCGTGCAAGGGCTGAATATATGTTCCCCATTTAGGCTGCTGTGAAATTACAACACTGTCCAGCGCAGTTCAGACGCGAACCTTCGCTATCGCGTTCTTCCTAGCGCTATCGCGCTTCATTTCGTTTTCCTTCTGCGCTATCGCGTCAACACCCACGCGATCGCGATGCTTTGTTTCAGTCTTCTGCGCGATCGCGTGAGACACTAGCGCGATCGCGCTGAACAACTTTCCAGACCAGAAACAGAACTTCACAGAATGCCTTGTTTTGACTTGTTTTTTTATCCGTTCATCACTACAGCTTCAATATCCTGTAATATGCAACTAAAACATGATAAGTGCGCGTATTTAATCAATAATGCACAACAAAAGTCAAGTAAATTGAAGGTAATGTGTGGCATTTTGCCCACACATCAATAACCAAAGAATTAGAATGTTCAGTTATTTTCTATCTTGATTTCTGCATATTTCAGGATCTCTTCACTGGGAAGGTGAAGGAGATTGGTAAGGAAAAAAATGGACTGTATATCCTACTAGGACAAAAGGGCATAAAGACTGAGCAACAACAAGTGAAAACTGCCCAAAATTTGCAAGACATTGGAGCTGCTGCTGACAGTGATATAAATAAAGGGGACATTGCAGTGTGGCATAGAAGACTTGGACATGTCTCCTCAGCAGTACTCAGAAAAATGTTCTCTGTAGGTCAGGATGTATGTACTTCTACTATAAATACATGCCCTGTTTGCCCCCTAGCTAAGCATACTAGACTACCTTTTCCATCCAGTAGCAGTAAGAGTGTTCAAGCCTTTGATTTAGTACATGGAGATGTATGGGGGCCTTATCATGTATCAAACTTTGATGGATATAAATACTGTTTGTCATGTATCATTTCCTGCATAGAGAGGAAAGAATCTATTGTATATCCTGTTCCTTTTTAATCGGAGCTTTTCCACAATGCTTCAGTGACCCTTTCTCTTGATGTGCTTTCAGAAAAGCTTCTTGGATATGCAACCTAAGGATAAAGAAGCCATGTAAACTGTAATAAAAATTCTCCCTTTCTCTTGATGTTCTTCATACAAGCTTTGTTGGACATGTAGCAACCTACAGATCAAGAAGTCACCTACACTGTAACAAAAATTTTCGAGGCCACTGTGCTCCCTCCCTCGAGGCCAATTATGCAACTTTTGAAGAGGTTAATCTATATAAAACTCATCCAAATGTGGAACAAGAAGATGAAATCTAAAGGAAAACTAGCAGAATGACTTTGGACTTCTTCATTGTCAGCGAAGGTAGCCGTTTTGTCACTTGGATTTTACAGAAGCATGTGAAGATCAGTTGAATATTGCATGTTCTGTTTCCTCCTTTTGGCATTGCATTCATTTATATCAACAGGTGCAAGAGACAAGGAGCTTCGATAAGATTCAGCTATATATAATTGATCTTGATTACGATCCTGAAGCTTTTTCCCTGATACCTTTTCTTTGTCTCCCAATCCAGCATGTCGCCATGACACCATCTCTTTGTCACATAACTGAAGCGAGAGCTGCACGGCCATACATTAAATAGAAATTGAACCAAGACAAGAAAGTTGTAAACATGAGCTGGCACACAAGAAAAAGGATCATGGACTGCTAATCTCTTGTTTTGAATAGTGCATTATGCTGTCTCCCATATCGCAACTTCTGCAGAGGGACCACATTGTTCTCTTACCATTTGTATGCTGAAACTTAGACATGACCTAGCTATATTTAATGCAATGAGCTCTGGAGCATTTTCTGGAATAAATGGTAAAGTTCAAGTATTTGTATGTAAATCAAGGCTTAGATGACAGACATGATATTTATTAGTGGTTACAGCTGGCGTTAATTAGTAAAACTTCTGTTAAGAAAGAATTAAACTTCTGTTAGGAATAAATGAAGCTCAGGAGACATGGCACAAACACTGCCAAAATGGTAGCTCAATCCAGATCAGAGTCACATCACCTATAATTAGAATCTTGGCAACTTACGGCATTGCCCTCAAGTCCATGCGATCATTGATTGCAGCATGTGTGATTCAGAATATCTTATCATCTTATTAATCTCTTGTTAGCTTGGTGGTTCTAATATAGGAGACAATTGGAACTTGTAACAACAGAGCGTTGCTATCACACAGTGAAGAATCTGCTGGGAGACGGCAATTTCAAGCATTTGTCTGTAGATCAAGCCTCAATCATAGACATGCTAATGCTTAAAAGTTAATTAATTAACAATAATTGTGTTAGGAAGCACTAGAGTGATTAGATGGTGGATGAGTTAATTATTATATTAAGGAGACATAGCACAAACATCGCCAAAATATTAGTTTGATCCAGATCAGAGTCACATCACCTAGAAAGTGTGAGATTCCTTCTGTTGCCTTCCCTATATATATATATTAGCAAGTGCTCGACGAAGGAACATAACTTGCAAGACTCAATTTGTTCTTCCTTTAATCCATTTCTCAACAAGAATACAAAGGAAAATGGCTCCTTCACCTTTGAGATCATTGACAAAAACCACCAACAAACATGCACGATCATTCAGCTTTCCCTCTAGATCTAACTCCGTTGTGCCTCAATTCGACGAGACTTTGTCAAGAATAAAATCTTCTTCAGAAGCTACATGTTCGTCACTATCATCATTCACTAGCAGAATGAGTGGCCTTGAAAGTTTATACAACTGCATTGACGATTTGCTTCAGTTGCCCCACATTCAGCAAGCCATTTCAAACGAATGCAAAGATGATTTGTTAGACGGATATCTCACACTTTTGGATGTGTGTTCCAACGCTAAGGATGTCCTCTCACTTGAAAAACAAAATGTGAGAGATCTTCTTTCAGCTCTTCGAAGAAGACGTGACACAAATGATATTTCTGTATACTTAGCCTCTAGAAGAAACTCTAAGAAGATTATTCACAAGTCCCTTAAAGATCTGAAGACTATCAAAATCAAGGAAAGTGTGATGGCCTCAGTGAACTCTGAAACTATGACTATTGTTAGCTTGTTTAGAGAGGCTGAATTAGTTACCTTAAGCCTGCTTAAAGCTCTATTGTCCTATGTGAATGGGAAAACAAGTAGTTGGTCATTAGTCTCCAAGATTATCCACGATGAGAAATCAGAAGCAAATGAATTTGAAAAGGTGGATGCTATGTTGCGATCACTGAATAAGACTTGCAAAGGCGAAGAAATTCAGAATCATTTGGGAGAGATAGAGTCAAGCATTCAGGATCTTGAAGAAGGGCTTGAATGCTTTTATAGGCGCTTAATAAAATCACGAGTTTCCCTCCTCAACATCATCAACCATTAGTATTGGAATTCATCAAATAAACGCCGAGTGAAGGGCATATAAAGTTTTGTAAATTGTAGAGAGAAAGAGTTGTTTATACTTGTATATGAGGAACACACTAATCAAAACAAAATATCTTCTGCTATATCTTGGCTCCTTACAAATTTTCATCTGCTTATACAATTTTAGATTCTCCGCTAACAAACATAAAAACATTGGCTTGGCCTCAAGAATCATCAATTACAAAAAGCAAAATTGATTAACAGTTACTCCACATATAGAAAGATAAGAACTTTCCTGGTTCTTAACTTGTTAGTTCTTAAGAGCAAATTAAAGGGTATTTAGTTTTTCTTCTGCATAAGTTCAAATATTAAGAGATCACGGTTAACATTGTTGAATAACTAGTTCAAAGGCAACGTAAATTAGTCATTCAACGCCAAGGCCGGTTTCTTTAGTAAAATGGTGCTACTACAGCTGTCAAGATCATTTTTGTGTCTGTGGAAATGATTAACCACTTCATAACTCATACTTTGAAATCAATTTTGCTTCCTAGATAATATTACAATATACTTTGAAATATAACAATATAATTGGAAATCTAGCCACGAAATTGTAGCAAGTTATTCCTGGATAATATGAGCTCACCCATTCCAATCAAACTCACATTAATAATTCTAAAACCATTGATCAAACACGCTATACGCATGACTTTGGCGAGAAAATAACTATAGTATTTAAGAGCATGTCTCAACTCAACTCAACTCAAGATCATTCCTTTTGAGTTTAAACTATGTTCCAACTCTCCTTATCGGCAAAATACATAAAATACCCCTCAAAGTAGGCTGAAACTATCTTATACGTCCTTAAACTTTGCAGGGGACCTATTACTCCTGAACACATTCAAAACCGAATCAGTTACCTCATCAACTCAATGACGAATTTCTACATTCAACTACTCACAATCTTCATCAATTCCCAAAATTTCATTCTTTTTTTCAATTCATGAACCCTAGGTTCCAACTTCTAAATATGTCTCTCTTCTCTTGTGTCATTTCCTACATAAGGAAGAAAGAATCTATTGTATATCCTGTGTCAGCGAGAGAATGTCTTTAGGCTTCAGTGTTGACACTGGTATATAAGAACCTGAGGAGATACCCATCCCATACTCACTGATCCTTTGCTATCAAAGTTTTTTCACAATGCTTCATTGACTCTTATCTCTTGATGTTCCTTCATAAAAGCTTGTTGAATATGCAACATAAGGATAAAGAAGCCACCTATACTGTAATAGAAATTCTCAAGGCTAGTAGTAGAGCCACTGTGTTGGTTCTAAAGGCTATTGATGCAAACTCTGAAAAGTTTAATTTGTATAAATATCATTGAAATGAGAAACGACGATAAGAGGAGATCTAACGAAAGCTAGCAGAATGAGTTTGGACATCTTGATCTTACGGGAGAGGTAGCAGTTTTTCCTCTTGGTGTGGCAGTTCTGTTTCCTCCCTTGGGCATCCCGTTCATTTATATCAACAGGTGAAAGAGACAAGGAGCTTCCAGTTGATTCAGATCCTATATAATTTATCTTGATTTAGATAAGCCTTTTCCCTGATACCTTTGCTTTGTCTCCTTCTCCACCCGTGTTGCCATGAAACCGTCTCTCTGTCACACAATTGAAGTGAGAGCTGAAAAGGCATACATTAAATAGAAAACAGAGCAATACCAGAAACTTGCAATCTTGACCTGGCACACAAGAAAATGGGATAATTAATGTGAATCTCTTTGTGTCGAATAATGTTTTATGCTGTCTCCCATTTTGCGGAGGCACCATGTTGTTCTCTTACCATTTGTATGCTGAAATTTAGACATGACCTTGCTATATTTTAATGCAATGATCTCTGAAACATTTGCTGGAAAATATGGCAATGTTCAAGTATTTGTATTAAATCAAGCTTCGGATGACAGAAATGATATTGCTTAATGGTTACATCTAGCATTGATTAGTTAAATTTATGTTAGGAGAGGATTAAACAATTGGAATCTCAAGGAGACATATAGCACAAAAATCGCAAAACTGGTAGATTAATCCAGATCAGAATCACATCACCTAATTGATTGCAGCATGTGTGATTCAGAATCATCTTATTATCTTATTAATTTCTTGTTAGCTGGATGATCCTCTCATAGGAGACAATTGGAACTTTAAACAGCGCCACGTTACTAACTCTGATTGAAGAATGTTAGGATCGAGACTCGGGTATAGTGCGGAATAAGACAAAGTAGCGTTATAATGACAATAACAAATATTATGCAAGTTGAAAATAACGACAATTAAAGTAAATAAATTAGGCACAAGAATTACGTGGTTCAGTCAGTGTGACCTAATCCACGGCGGAGCGGAGCAAATTCACTATACCAACGTATACAAATAGAGAGTACAAAATTAGAGTATATACTCTAATTTATCCCAAATATCCCAAGAGAATAACCTCACTAAAAACACTCACAAAGAAAAGCTCTCAATGTTTTTGGTGTGTTGAATGAAGAAAGCTGCTCCTCAATTTATAGGCCAAATTAGCCGTGAGCACCAAGTGTGCTACAGGACCAATTTTAATCTCCTCCACACAAAATAAGACTTTGTCTCCAAAAAACAATTGCCAGCAAATTCCAAGTTGTAAATAGGTGTATGCCTATTAGGGAATGGACCCCACCAACTTGGCTTAGACAATACATAGGCCATATTACAAATCTCCACCTTGGACTTGTTTTGTTGATATAGCAAACTTGCTCCATCTTCTCCGCAATAGCCCTAACGGGCTAAATTATTTGTCACAAATACCAATCAAGCTCAAGCAAAGCTTGAACTTGGTAAGTGGAAGAGGCTTTGTGAACATGTCAACAGGATTGTCTCTAGTGTTGATCTTCTTAACAGAGACTTTTCTTTCGGCAACAGCTTCTCGGATAAAGTGATATTTTATATCAATATGCTTCGTCCTCTCATGATACATCTGATCTTTAGTCAAGTGAATGGCACTTTGACTATCACAGAAAATGGTAATGCCACCTTAGTGTAAACTGAGTTCAGCAAATAGACCCTTCAGCCACAGAGCTTCTTTGACAGCCTCTGTCAGAGCCATATATTCTGCTTCGGTGGTAGATAAAGCTACTACTTGTTGTAATGTAGCTTTCCAACTGATAGCACATCCACCAATGCAAAATACATAGCCTGTTAATGATCTTCTTTTGTCAAGATCACCTGCATAATCTGAGTCTACAAAACCAACCAAAGTGTTAGCATTTCTTCCGAACTCTAAACAAGCGTTTGAAGTACCTCGTAGATATCTGAGAATCCATTTCACAGCCTGCCAATGTTCTTTACCAGGATTAGCCATATAACGACTAACAACACTGACTGCTTGTGAAATATCAGGACATGTGCAAACCATTGCATACATTAAACTGCCGACGGTACTAGAATAAGGAACACGTGCCATATACCTCTCTTCTTCCTCTGACTGCGGTGACTGAGCAGCTGACAACTTAAAATGAGCAGCTAGAGGGGTACTAACTGGTTTAGCATTTCTCATGCCAAACCTTTCCAAGACCTTCTCCAAATAATTCTTCTGGGTCAAGAATAACCTGTTGGCTCCACGATCTCTTTTGATCTCCATGCCAAGGATTTTCTTAGCTGCTCCCAAATCCTTCATCTCAAATTCACTATTCAGCTGACTTTTCAAATTGTGAATTTCTTTTAAATCCTTGGCAGCAATGAGCATGTCATCAACATATAATAACAGATAGACAAATGAACCATCATTCAATTTCCGGAAATAAACACAACTATCATACATGCTCCTGGAATAACTATGACCCAACATAAAAGAATCAAACCTCTTGTACCATTGTCTTGGAGACTGCTTTAATCCGTACAGAGATTTTTTCAACAAGCAAACATGATCTTCTTTTCCTTCAATTTCAAATCCTTCGGGTTGTCTCATGTATATTTGCTCCTCAAGTTCGCCATGTAAGAAAGCTGTTTTAACATCAAGCTGTTCTAATTCCAAGTTATACATGGCAACTAAAGCAAGCAAGACACGGATAGAGCTATGTTTAACAACAGGTGAGAAAACATCATTAAAGTCGATTCCTTGTACCTGACTACAGCCCTTTGCAACTAACCGTGCTTTATACCTTGCATCTTCAACCCCCGGAATGCCTTCCTTTTTCTTGAAGATCCATTTGCATCCAACAATTCTCTTTTCTGATGGCGGCTTTACAAGAGACCAAGTAGAATTTTTGTGGAGAGACTCAATTTCTTCATTCATTGCAATCAACCAGTTGGCTGAATCAGCACCTGAAACTGCTTCTGAGTACTTTGATGGTTCTCCAATTTCTTCAGTTTCCTGTGCATTTCTTTAGTTTTTCCTCCATTTCCTTTTAGAGAGTATTTATTTTGAGAGATTTGTTTTGGGAAACACTTGTGAGAATTTCTTTGTGAGTGTTTTTAGTGAGGTTATTCTCTTGGGATATTTGGGATAAATTAGAGTATATACTCTAATTTTGTACTCTCTATTTGTATACGTTGGTATAGTGAATTTGCTCCGCTCCGCCGTGGATTAGGTCACACTGACTGAACCACGTAATTCTTGTGCCTAATTTATTTACTTTAATTGTCGTTATTTTCAACTTGCATAATATTTGTTATTGTCATTATAACGCTACTTTGTCTTATTCCGCACTATACCCGAGTCTCGATCCTAACAAAGAATTTTCTGGGAGATGGATATTCTCAAGCATTTGTAAGTAGATCAAGCCTCAACCACAGACATGATAATGCTGATATTTAATAAACTAACAGTAATTCTGTTAGGAAGGAATAGAGTAATTAGATGGTGGATGAGTTAATTATGAGATTCAGGAGACATAGCACAAACATTGCCAAAATAGTAGCTTGATCCAGATCATAGTCACATCACCTAATTGAAGTATGAGATTCCTATGGTCCTCTTCTGTCTATATATAACACCAAGTGCTAGATGAAGGGACATAACTTGGAAGAATAAGTTTTTTGTTACATCAATCCATTTCTTACCCTCTTTGCTTAACAAGAATACAAGGACAATGGCTCCTTCACCTTTGAGATCATTGACAAAAATCAACAATAAACATGTACGATCTTTCAGCTTTCCCTCTACATCTCACTCTGCAGTGCCTCAATTCGATGAGACTTTGTCAAGAATAAGGTCTTCTTCAGAAGCTACATGTTCATCACTGTCATCATTCACAAGTAGAATGACTGACCTTGAAAGTTTATACAACTGCATTGACGATTTGCTTCAGTTGCCCCATATTCACCAGGCCATCTCCCGTGAATGCCAAGATGATCTGTTGGACGAATATCTTGCACTTTTGGATGTCTGTTCCAAAGCTAAAGATGTCCTCTCACTTGAAAAACAAAATGTGAGAGATCTTCTTTCAGCTCTTCGAAGAAGACGTGACACAAACGATATTTCTGTATACTTAGCATCTAGAAGAATCTTGAAGAAGAATATCCACAAGTCCCTTAAAGATCTGAAAGCTATCAAAATCAAGGAAAGTGTGATGGCCTCAGTGAACTCTGGAACTATGACTATTGTTAGCATGTTTAGAGAGGCTGAATTGGTTACCTTAGCCCTGCTTAAAGCTCTATTGTCCTATGTGAATGGGAAAACAAGTAGTTGGTCATTAGTTTCCAAGATTATCCACGACGAGAAATCAGAAGCAAATGAATTTGAAAAGCTGGATGCTATGTTGAGATCACTGAATAAGACTTGCAAAGGCGAAGAAGTTCAAAATCAGTTGGGAGAGATAGAGTCAAGCATTCAGGATCTTGAAGAAGGGCTTGAATGCTTTTATAGGCGCTCAATAAAATCACGAGTTTCTCTCCTCAACATCTTCAACCACTAGTTTTGGTATTCATCAGATGGCCAATGAATGGCATCAAAATTTTTGTACATTGTAGAAAAGAAGTTGTTTATACTTGTATATACAAGGAACATACTAATCAAAACAAATCATCTTCTGGTGTATATTGGCTCCTTATAAATTTTCATCTGCTTATACAATAGTAGACTTTCCGCTAACAACATAAGAAAATTGGCATAGTTCCAACGTCTATTAGAAGATCAGACTGTTGGCCGTAAGAATCATCAATTAAAAAAAGCAAAATTGAATAACAGTTACTCCACATAGAAAAATCAGATCTTTCCTGGTTCTTATCTTCTTATGAGCAAATTCAAGGCTGTTTAGTTTTTCTTGTGCATGAGCTCAATTATTAAGAGATCACGGTTAGAGTTACTAGCTAAAGGCAACGTAAAGTTAGTCATTCAGCGCCATGGCCGGTTTTTCCAATGAAATGTTACTGCTGCATTTGTCAAGATCATTATTGTGTCTGTGGCAAAGTAAGCGGATCTTATTTCTAGCCAGATCAAATATTTTACACGATCCATTTTAAGTTCGTGCATTGCTTTAACAAAGAGAGCCATAGTTAATTCTGCCAAATCCATACTGGCTTGTGCTATTGAAAGTAAATGCTCAAGTTTTTAATCAATCGTAATTAGACGTGTACGACACTGTTGCCCTCTAGTCCACGAGTGGCATTAATTAAGGTGATCATTATATTAATTCTGCTTTTCTGGATCTTTTCATGGGTTCGGGTAATGTATTAAGATCAATAACAAATCACCTAATTTGTTGACAAGGATCAAAGAATAATCTAATAGCATGAATAATGATAGACAAGGAATTGATAATTTTACCTTTTTGGATAAGAAACGCCAAAGAAAGAAAAATTGTGATGTATAAATCAGTTTTAAAAGGCAAGATTTTTGCCATGTTCCCCTTCATCTCGTGTGTAAGTTTACAATTAGCTTCTCTCGGGGAAGTGAACTTCTTTTCCATCTTCAAAAACTTTTACTTATAGCATGTTTGGCCAAGCTTCTTTTTGAAATTTTAAGCTGTTTGACCAATAAATAAAAGTACTTTTTGGTTTCAGCAGAAGCAGTTTTTCTGCCAGAAGCAGTTTATTAATTTTTTCAAGACAATAATATCCTTACCAAAAATTCTTATTTACCAAATTATCCTGTTGAACCCCAAAAATTACCCCCGAAAAGGATAAATTCCGGAATATCGACAGGATGGACTAACTCTTTTGGAGTTTTTGGAGTCGCCACCCAATTTAAGGAAAACAGGGAACCAAATTAACAAATGCGTGCAAAAACTCCGTTTTTATAAAAAAGACGGTCTTTCTTTCAGAGATTCTAAAGGTAAGAGGTTTTATTAATTTCGGAAGAATGTTTTTAAGGCACTTCCGAAATTCCGTTAAAAAACGGTTAATCCGACAGGTTTCCAAATATTTACAAGTGCACTTTTCTTTCAAAAGAATTATTTAAAAATAGTAATAATAATAACAAGAATAATTAATTGAATAAAAGCTTTTTTGAAAAATATTCTTTTACTTGCACGCATTTCCTAAGACGGCCCCGATTTTAATGACTTCACAATAAAAGGCAATGAACATAAAGTAAAATAACATACAAACAATCAAATATTATTGAGAAATAAAATATTCTACACATTTATTTGCATAAATATCTCTAAGGAAAGGAATGCAAAGTTAAGGATAGAACCGGGAAATTGATCAACTCGCGGGAGTCTTGAATTTTCTAAAATTACTAAGTCTTATTTCTGAATGCTCGGGTCCGAATTCAATCCCCAAATGCCTTTAATGCAATAGATTATTCCCATTCGTGAGTTAGCCAAACTCGTCCATACATTATTCGTGCCAAAATGTACCTCGCAAAACAAACAAGTAAAATTGGATTAGTACGATAATAAGGTATAATAATTAATGAAATAAAATAAATAAAACAGTAATAAAGTAGTAATAATAATAATAATAATAATAAAATATATAATAATAATAATAGAATATATAATAATATTAATAATAATATTAATAATAATAATAATAATAATAATAATAATAATAGAATATATAATAATATTAATAATAATAATAATAGTAGTAGTAACGGGGGTTGTTTTGCAAAATTTAGGCTCAGGTTTGTATGGCGCGTTGAATAGAGGCTCGGGATTTGGTACGGTTGCAAACACGGAGCCCGGGCCGTGTTGCCGTGCCAAAGCACCAAACCCACTACCCTATTCAACTTGCTTAGCATTCAAGTGCATTCATCATGCCTTTTGCTTTAGGGACACGGGAACGGGACGGTTCAAGTGTAGTATCGTGTTCAAAAATCCGTCAATTCATTATCCGTCAATTCCTTGTGTAGGCCTCAATACGTGTATACCTATTTTTTCATTGGCCAGTGTAGTATCGATTCAATATCAGTCCGTAAAGCCTCAAATTAATTATCTAATATTTTCCTTTGCCATGATTCTGGACATAGTGTGTCTGTTCAAATCAGCAAAATCCATAGAGAACAAAGTCATCTAATCAGGACATCAATCGAACTGCAAAAATGATCCAGTAGACTAAACGGGCAGATCTTCACCCAAGCAATCTAATAGAGCCAAACGGACCAAGCTGCAAGAGGAAAGTCCAAGAACAGGGCAAAGCAACAAGATAATCTAGCCAAGTAAACGGGGTAACCAACAGGAACCAGTAACGAAATCTCCGGCAAGAACTTCAAAACTTCACAAACAAGCACAGTTAGCATATGCAACGAAAATATAAACAAAATCTGTGAGAGAAGCGTCAAGATTCAGCCAAAACAGAGGGCAATATCGATAGCCCAAATACAAGTGACGCACATCAGAGAACCAGTTCTAATTTTTGATAACAAATCTGCAGGGTCAAAAACAAGAACAATATCGAACCATATTTCCCAACAATCAATTAAGACAGTGACAATGAACAAACGGGCTCGCAGACAAATTTCCGGTGAGCACACCAACGATCGAAATCGCAGTCAACGGAAACGGCAAGAATAAATAGATCCGGCGATTCAGAGACAACGACGAGCGGAGCAAACATTGGAGTCGAGTAGGAAGAGGAGCGACACCAGCTGGGTAGCGGCGTCGCTACAACTCCGCCACTCCTTTCAAATTTTAATGTCGGATCAGAGAACAACGACTACCACCCATCACCATTATCATCGTTATCACCGGTGGTGGTGACATATCTTCACTGTAGTCATTCAAACCATCTAGACCCCATCCCCGACCCCTGATTTCCTCCGCCTCTGATCTGATTTTGTTCAATTTGTGTGCGTGTGTGTGTCGTGTGCTGTGTGTATTGTGGGTGTGAGGAGATAAGCGTGTGTAAGGGAGATCAGTGTGAGGGAGATGTTGCGGCTGAGGGTATCAAATGATAGTGGGGTGTAGGGTTTTTTTAAAAATGGGGAAGATGATAGGGAATAATGGGTTGTGTGTGTGATTGATATGGGCTTTGCATAACTGATCCTAAATTGCAATTTAAGAACGGATTTAGCCCTTTATTAAATTAAACAAATAATTATATAGCACGCTGCAAATGAAGAGACGACTTGCAATTTTGGCTAATTCCCCTTAAAATCAGCTATTTATTTGCAATCTTCAAAATTGAACTTAATTTTAAAAAATATTATACTTTTTATTAAAATCCGGGGCAAAATTGGGTGTCAACATATCCCTCATTAATTAAACTCATATCTCTCTCCAAATATAATTAATATTATATTTTCCTATTGTTGCTTTTATTTCAGCATGTGTGTTTTTTGTTTTTTGTAACTTTTTGTACGTAATGTACTATTTCCTTGTAAAATTAGGTTATGCAACCCTATATTGGTAGAAAAGGTTTTACTTCTCAAAACATAATGGCCGTATGTAATTGGTACATGTGCTTCACATTTGTATGGCCTGGGTGGGAAGGTACTGCGCATGATGCTAGAATATTTGATCAAGCTCTAAGGAGACAAACCCTTAACTTTCGCCATCATCCATTGGGTAAGTAGCCTCCCTAATATTACGTCTTGTATATTTTATTATGTATCTGTTATTTTTATGTATCTTTTTCTTTTAAAATCTCTTTTTTATTATTTGGTGTAGGTAAATATTATTTGGTTGATTCAGGCTATCCAACAAATGAAAGAACATTTGGAGTCTGGAAAAATAGACTTGCTATTTTACGCTCAATGCCTTCTTTCAAGTTTAATACACAGGTTCATCTTGTTACAAGTACTATGGCTATACATAATTTCATACGACGAAGTTCTTCCACTGATGAGAATTTTAACAATTATGCTAATGAAGACCTTGTGTCAGAGTTTAATGAAGGAGATGGACCTTTTGACATTCCTTCAGAACTGCAGGACAAGTCTTCTTCTGTTATGGAGGCATTGCGTAATAGAATTAGGGATGAAATTGTTGAGAATTGTGGTCATGTATGAGTAACACTAATTATTTTTTTTTCGTGATTAATTTTAAATATATAATATTTTAACAAGTGATTTTTATGATTAATTTTAAATGATGTGTTTTGATAAATCATCTTGTCAAAAGTAAGTAATTACTACTAATGCATAATACCAAATGTAAAAAAGAATTTTAATGTCCTTATTCGTAATTTGATACGCAAAAATACTTTTTTAAAATATTGACCAAACACAATATGTTTATCTAATACAGAGAAAAATACTTCTCAAATAAGTTGGCCAAACACAAACTGCTTATTCTGTAAAAGTACTTTTTTAGAAAAAGTACTTTTCAAAATAAGCAGTTTTTAGTAGCTTGGCCAAACAGGCTCTTAATGTTCTATATAAGATCTATTAGGACTATATCAACTAGAAAGATAGTTTTAAAAAATATGCACTGTGTCTAAGGACTTCCAGGTCATTAGGTTCTATAGCTCTAGTTATTCAAAGTATTGCAGATCAGTACGTTGGGAATTACTGTAAATTCAAACAGTGTTGTTAATACTAAGTCTTTCTTTGTTTGCAATTTTGTCAAATCGTAAAAAATTCTCAAGACCACTTATAGAGCCATAGTGCCCGTCCTCAAGTGCAATGATGAAACTCCTGAAGAGTTCCGTGTATATAAGTTCATTCAAATAAGGAACAAGAAGATGATATCTAATAGAGAAAATTCCGCAGAATGATTTTAGACTTTCTGATCATAGGAAAGAGTTCCATCTGTATAAGTGAATAAAAGTTCAATGTTGCTTGTTCTGCTTCCTCCAATTGGCATTCCGTTCATTTACATCAACCAGTGAAGGAGGCAAAGGAGCTTCCACACGAGTCATCTGTAATCAATCTTGAAGCCTTTAACCCTCTATCCTTGCTCTGTCTCCCGCTACTCTGTGACATCATGAAACCATCTTTTTGGCACGTAATTGGAGCGACAGATTCACAATGATACATTAAATAGAAATTGCTTCAAGAAAACAAAGTAGTAAACTAGAGCTGGTACACAAGAAAATGGATGATTGACTGTTAATCTCTTTGCTTTGAATAGTGCACTATACTGTCTCCCACGTCGGAACTTCTGCGGACGCACCACGTTGTTCTCTAACCATTTGTATGCCGAAACTTTAGACATGACCTCGCTACATTTAAATGCAATGAGCTCTGAAGCATTTGCTGGAGAAGATTGTTGGGAAGCGTGCTAGGCTAATGGAAAGAGAAAATATTTAAATGGGTAAAATAATAAAATTCACAAGAGAAGACAAGACGCAAGATTTACGTGGTTCGGCAATTTTTGCCTACGTCCACAGCCACACAGAGAATGTATTATTTCTTTAGAGAAAAAGAAAAAAGTTGTGAGGGATAATTTACAATGCAGATATCGTTGCTTATTTATAGGCTTCAGAATTCCTACTAACGTAATTGCTTACGTCATGTGAACAGAGTTCTCCGCCCGACATTGCAAATTCTTCACCTTTGCAGACAAATAAGTTAGCACATTCATATTGTTTGTCTACCATTTCTCATTCTTCATTTACTTCTTTGTGTCTTTTCCATTGCACAAATTTTTTTTGCAGGCAACCACTATTGTTGACTTTTTTAGTGTTGCCTTTTTGTACTTCTTTCTTTCTTTTCTCATTAGTGGGTTTGCACCCATCAATCTCCCCCTCAAACCCATGTACATCAAAGAAAAAAAATTACATGTTCTCTCTGTGTGGCGCTTCCCCTTTACTAGTTTTGAAGGCTAACTGAGGCAATGCACAACCTCAGCTTATCAACACCAACTTCTTTAGTCAGCATTGTTAGCTTGGATAAGCTTGG
Organism: Petunia axillaris subsp. axillaris; assembly: GCA_029990575.1. NCBI lineage: Eukaryota > Viridiplantae > Streptophyta > Magnoliopsida > Solanales > Solanaceae > Petunia > Petunia axillaris. The sequence continues at coordinate 165,025,433 of JARKNS010000003.1, forward strand.
AGTTTTGACTGATGATTAAGGAACGGATTCAAAGGACCTGTTCCTTTGAATCACTGCAGCTACATAGATAATTCATGCAAAATCATTTAAGCTGGGATATTGTTAATTATCCTTAGACTAATGTTTATCTTGATAATTATGCAGGTCTAAACGTGATATGAAAAGATTGCATAAATAATGGATAAAGGCTAAAAGATCCGGATGCTTAAAGTGAAGAGTTCAATTAGGACTCAAACTCTTGGGAGTTTTGGAGTTCTAATTGCTCAAGACTTCTTGGTTGCTGAAGCTATAAAACGAGGAGCAAATCAGCTATTGAAACATGCACAAATATAGAGAGAATCGAGCAAAGCATTAAAAGAGTTATTATCTTATTTGTGTAATCAGTAAGCTACAGGGAACTAAGTAAGAACCTGTTCCTTAGATTGAGTCTTGTAAGAGTTCAGTCTTAGTTCAATTGTAGTAGGCATTATCGAGTTGTATCTTTTCAGTTCAAGTCATGTACTTGACAAAGCTTCACTGATCGTGAAAAGAGGTCACTAAAGGATTAGAGTTAGTCCTAGGTTAGTAAGAAGGAAGTCTTGTAACCAAGTGAGTCTTTTACATAGTGAAGTTGAAATCCTACTTGGAAGAGTAGGTCGTGGTTTTTTGATCCCGAGTTCAAGGGGTTTTTCCACGCTAATATTGGGTGTTCATTTACTTACAGTTTGAATTCCGCACATAACATAGTAAAGGAACACATTTAAAGGAACTGGTCCTTAAAATAGTAAAGTGGTGTATCTTGGGAATTATCAATTGGTATCAGAGCGGGTTATCCTTGAAAAGGCTAACACCTAGGATTAGATGAGTACATCAGGAGAGAACAGTGAGGGTCAGTCAATGGTTAGAGCACCTTTGTTCAATGGAAAATATTATTCATGGTGAAAGAAAAGGATGCGAGATCATCTTCAAGCTGAGGACTATGAATTATGGGACATAGTGACTGAAGGTCCCATGATTCCAATGAAAAAGGATGCTGAGGGAAATGATGTTCCCAAAACCAGAAAAGAATGCAATGCTGAAGACATAAGGCAATGGGAAAAGAATGCAAAAGCTAGGAAGTGGCTTGTTGGTGGACTCAGTCCTGACGAGTGCACTAGAATCAGAGGGTATACCACTGCAAAGGAAATTTGGGATGCTCTACAAGTTGCACATGAAGGAACAAGTCAGGTAAAAAGGTCTAGAGGTACACTTCTTTTTGCTGAATATGAAAGTTTTAAAATGAAAGAAGAAGAATCAATCTCTGAAATGTATACTAGATTTAATGCCATTGCATCTGAACTTATTTCTTTGGGAAGGGTTTTAACTGTGGAAGATAGAGTAGAAAAGATCCTAACTAGGGTTCTTCCAGATTCTTGGGAGATCAAAGCTTGTGCTATCATAGAAAGCAAGGATCTGACTACCTTATCCTTAGATGAGCTTATAGGAAATTTAAAGGCTTTTGAACTAAGGAAAAAGGTTAAAAACGAAGGAGTACCAGTTAAAACTGAACCTAATCTAGCCTTGACTGCTGCTGATAAGCCTATTGATGATAAGGAACTGGTCCTTATCGCTAAAAGTGTTCAAAAATATTTGAATAAGAAAAAGGGGATCAGTGGACAGGGTAGGTCTTCTAACATGAAACAGGCTGGAGAATGCTTCAAATGTGGCAGCATGGAGCACTGCATCAGCAAATGTCCAATTATGGAAGGAGAATGGAGGAAGAGATATATTAAGGAAAGGAAAAAGGCTAGGGAACAGGTCCATAAGAAAAATGGAAATCCCAAAGCAATGGTTGCAGGATGGCAAGATAGTGAGGATGAAGTATCTGATGATAATCTGGATGAGGATCTTGCTCTAATGGCTCTTGAAGACTCAGATAATGAAGAAGATGCTGAGGTATTTGTTTCTAAACTTAGACAAGATGTGAAAAGCATGCCTAGAGAGAAATTAGTTAAAGTATTTCATACTGTGTTAAATGAGTTTAAACCTCTAAGGGATGGAAAGCATCAACTGCATGATGAAATTGATAGTTTAGGAGCAGAATACAAAAAGGCAGTAATTAAAAATGACACTCTGAAAAGAAAGATTAGCATGCTTGAGGAACAGGTCCTCACACTTGAATCAACTGTTCAGGAATTAGAAAATATTAAAACGGTTGAAAAAGGTAAAGGCATTGCTAATTCTCATCAGATCATTGCTGAAGAGAAACTGAAAGTCACAGTTGATGAATTGTGCAAAAAAGATGAGAAGATAAGATCCTTGGAAGAAGACTTGGTTAAAACAAAAATGGAGTTAGGAAAAACTGTAAAATGGAACAAGTATTCTGAAGCACTAGAATGGTTACATCAAAATCATAGTAGTAACAGGAAGGGTATTGGATTCATGAAAGCACAGTATTCATCCAAATGGGATCCAAAGAGTAAGTACCTATCACTTCCTGAAAACTGGCTATGCACTCATTGTGGGAACACTGGCCACTGAAAAGAAAATTGCAAATCTTTAAAAATGGCTGCACAGAGGAACAGGTCCTATAAACCTGTTCAAAATTCTGCAACAAAGAAAACTGTTCACTCAAAGAAACCATTACCATTCTGGGCTAGGAGAGATCTGATTCATCCTTTTTCTAAAGGAAAGGAACCCAAACTAGTTTGGGTTTTTAAAATTAACCCCTAGTTTTCTTTTGCAGGCTAGAGTGAAGGAGAGAAACCACAAATAGTACATGGACAGTGGTTGCTCAAGGCACATGACAGGACATAAGGAATTGTTCCTTTCACTCTCAGCCTTTCAAGGAGGAAATGTTTCCTTCGGTAATGGTAAGAAAGGGGATATCATTGGCATTGGAAAGGTAGGTAGGTCTGATTCACATAGTATAGACAATGTGTTTCTAGTAGATGGGCTGAAGCATTGCTTATTGAGTATATCTCAATTGTGTGACAAAGGTAATAATGTTAATTTCTCATCTACTGGATGCACTGTGACTAACCAAACTTCTGGAGAGATTATTTTGCAGGGAAATAGACATGGAAACATCTACAATGTAGACTTGTTGACACTATCTGATGGAAGCCTGAGTTGCTTAAGTGTGGTGCAAAATGATCCCCTCCTATGGCACAAAAGACTTGGCCATGCCAGTCTTTCACAACTGAACAAACTTGTGTCCAAGGATTTGGTGATAGGTCTTCCTAACATCAAGTTTAAGGATGAAAAAGTATGTGGAGAATGTGCCAGGGGAAGCAGGTAAAATCCTCCTTTAAACCAAAGAAACAGGTAAGTACCACTAAACTTTTGGAACTGGTCTATATGGATTTATGTGGACCAATGAGAACAATGAGTCGTGGAGGTAAGAAGTATGTTATGGTATTAGTGGATGATTACTCCAGATTTACATGGACTATATTTCTTGCATCTAAAGAAGAAGCATTTAATGCATTTTCAATTTTTGCCAAGAAAGCTCAAAGAACTCTAGATAGTCATATTGATGCCATTAGGTTAGATCATGGAACTGAATTTGAAAATCATCTGTTTTTCAATTTTTGTAATGAAAATGGCATCAATCACAATTTTTCTTCACCTAGAACTCCACAACAAAATGGTGTAGTGGAAAGGAAAAATAGGACTCTAGAGGAAATGGTAAGGACTATGCTAATATCTGAAAATCTTCCACAGAATTTTTGGGCTGAAGCCATCAATACTGCATGCTACATAATAAATAGGTGTATGACAAGACCTTTAATAGAAAAAACTCCATATGAGCTGCTTAAGGGAAGAAAACCAAATATCTCTCATCTTAGGGCTTTTGGTTGCAAATGTTTTATACACAACAATGGGAAAGATGTCTTAGGAAAATTTGATCCTAGAAGTGATGAGGGAATCTTTGTTGGTTATTCTTCAAATAGTAAATCTTATAGAGTTTTTAACAAGAAAACATTGAAAATTGAAGAAAGCATGCATGTTAAATTTGATGAAACTGACAGTCTCACTCAAGAACAGGTACAGGAGGATGAAGAGATTGGAATGCTGAAACATAATGAAATTGATCCACAAATGCAGACTCTGGATGTGAGAAGTGAACTGCAAGGAACTGTTCCTCAGGAAAGAACTGAGAAGAGTGGCACAGAAACAGGGGGAACAAATGTGGGTTCCACCTCACAAATTGGAAGTGTTACTCCCTCAGGAACTGTTCCTCAGCAAGGGACTTCTGACTATGGATTGACACTCAAGCCCTACAAGTATCAAGGGTCACATCATGTGGATCAAATAATCTCAGATAAGACTGCTGGGATACAAACTAGATCAGCAGTTAAAAATCACAATTTGTGTGCCTTTAGTGCTTTCCTATCCCTTGTTGAACCCAAAAATGTGAAAGAAGCACTGAAGGATGAAGATTGGATCAATGCTATGCAGGAAGAATTGAATCAATTCCAAAGAAGTCAAGTTTGGCATCTGGAATCCAAGCCAAGGAACAGGTCCATAATAGGAACTAAATGGGTTTTCAGAAACAAACTCGATGAGGATGGCATGGTAACAAGAAATAAGGCCAGGTTAGTTGTTCAGGGGTATAGTCAAGAGGAGGACATCGATTATGATGAGACTTTTGCTCCAGTTACAAGACTGGAAGCAATTGGACTTCTCATAGCCTTTGCTACATACATGAAATTTACTTTACATCAAATGGATGTTAAGATGGTTACTTAAAAGAAGAAGTGTATGTTAAGCAACCTCCAGGCTTTGAGAATGAACAGTTCCCAGAACATGTGTACAAATTGGACAAGGCCTTGTATGGACTCAAGCAGACACCAAGAGCATGGTATGAAAGGCTATCAAAATTTCTACTTCAGCATGGATACAAGAGAGGTAAAATTGACAGCACATTGTTTTTGAAAGAAAAAGGTAAGCATCTCTTAATTGTTCAAATTTATGTAGATGATATAATCTTTGGTGCCACTTGTGAAAATTTAAGTAAGGAATTTGCAAACTTGATGGGGAGTGAGTTTGAGATGAGCATGATGGGTGAACTCAATTTCTTTTTGGGTTTACAAATTAAGCAAACCTCAAATGGAACTATGATCCATCAACAAAAGTATGTTAAGGAATTACTTAAAAGGTTTGATATGGATAATGCTAAGGAAATTGACACAGCTATTGCCACTGCCACAAAATTAGATCTTGATGAACAAGGAATATCAGTTGATCAAAAATTATATAGAGGTATGATTGGTTCTCTACTTTATCTAACTGCTAGTAGACCTGATATTGTGTTCAGTGTTGGTTTGTGTGCTAGGTTTCAATCAGATCCTAAGGAATCTCATTTGAAAGCTGTTAAGAGAATATTGAGGTATCTGAAAGGAACAGGTCCCTTGGGACTCTGGTATCCAAAAGGTGGTAGTTTTAATCTTGTTGGATATACTGATGCTGACTATGCAGGTTTCCTTGTTGATAGAAAAAGTACCTCAGGTATGGCACATTTTCTTGGTGAGTGCTTGGTCTCTTGGGGAACCAAGAAATAAAATTCAGTGGCACTTTCCACTGCTGAGGCTGAATATGTGGCAGCTGCTTCATGTTGTTCACAGTTGTTCTGGATCAAACAACAATTACAGGATTTTGGTGTTGATGTAGGAACTGTTCCTATCTTTTGTGATAACACTAGTGCCATTAACATGACAAAAAATCCAGTGCATCACAAAAGAACTAAACACATTGATATAAGACATCATTTCCTGAGAGATAACTATGAAAAAGGTTTGATCACCATAGCATTTTGTCCTACTGAAAAGCAAATTGCTGACATCTTTACAAAAGCTTTAGGAAGAGATGATTTTGAAATAAATAGGTTGGAATTAGGGATGATTAAATTCACTTAATTTCATCAATGCTTTACTTCATAATTGGCTAGAAAATTGCACATAAAATGAATTTTATTCAAGTAAATTTGAAATTTTCAGTCCAGATTAATACTTCATTGTATACTCTTATGCCATAATTTTTGTTTAGAGTTGCTAAAATTGAATGATGTTACCCTTATGCTCTTAGAATTTCAGATTGAACAAAAGTGGTTCAAATTGGAAGGACACTGATTTTTTCCGTGTTAAAATCAGGTATGTACTCTTTATTATTCATTTATCTTAGAAAATTAAGGTTGTAGGTAACTTGTAATTAGGATAAATCCCACTAGGAATCCTAATCATATCCAAATTGCATAAGAGTCCCATCGGAGGAATAGTTCCCACTCTGTAAAGGTAACTTGAAAGCCTAACGGCTCTATTTTTTCGGGAGACTCCCAAGAGTCCAGTAACGGCTGCATGTCTTTCAATGAGGTAATTGTGATCGTTTAGTACTCAACCTCCACTACCTATTTCATTCTATAAATACACTCTTTCTTCCTATTATTCTTTCACTTTGTTTTACAATTGCACTCTCAAAATTTTAGAAAGAATAATCACATATCTCCTAAATCGTATTGCAAGAATGTCTCTTTCTCCTGAAAATTCTACATCTGCACCCACTTCTGAACAAATTCCCGACCCTCCATCACCCATGGACACCACAAACCCAAACCCTGAAATTCCTGAAAATATCCCAGAAACACCTAAACCAGAAATTCAGGGGGAAGGACCAGTTTCCACGGCTGAATCAATTGTTGAACAGGTTGAGGACTTGTCAAGGGCAATGATCATTTATCAGTATCAGGTAAATTTTGCCTATCCCTTAAATGTAGTTGTGGATGAAGGGGAGAAGGAAGATGGGTTTGAGACTGCTCCTGAAGGGGAAGGGGAAACTGTAAAAAGGTTGGAACCACTGCACCTATGCATGAATCCTCTGGGTCTCCTGAGGTTGATTTTAGAGCGCCCATGGAAGATGTGATAAATGTTGAGGAAGCATTGAGTGATAGTGATAGACCTCTTATTGATTTGATCAACATTAGGAGTTTAAAAAGAAAACTTGCTAGGAAGGGACCCATAGATGACCAAGTGTCTGCTGAGATTGCTGCTAAGTTAAAGAAAATCAGTGATAGTTACAAGCCAGGGATTAAGAAGAAAGGTGAAAGTTCCTCCAAGGCAAAAGGACCTGTTCCTTCTGTCTTAACTCCTGCTTCAGGGATTAGGAGGACAAGGAGTGCTGCCAAAGCTGCTGGTGAGAACTTAGCTGCTACTCTAGAAAGAAGCAGAAAAGGGAAAGGGAAACAGGTTGTTGACCCTGTTGAGGAGGAAGAAGTTGAGGTGATAGAAACTGAGGCTGTTGTTGATAAAGATGAAGAGATGGAAGATGTTGAGGAGGTTGTGCCTCAATCTAAGAAAAGGAAGGTTGCACTGAGGCGTGTGATAAGAAGCTCTGTGAAAGATGCAGCAGAAAAGTCTTCTAAGAGGACCAGGTCCTCCAAAAGGACTTTGGTGGATGAAAGTTCTGCTGATGATAATGACAGTGATGAATCTTTTGCTGGTGATGATAGTGCGAGTGAGACTGAGGGAGATGAAGTCCAACATTGCGTTCATGATGACATGTTGACTAGGAAAGTGTTGAAAGGAAGAGTGCTCTCTGATGTGGGAGAAGAGGGTATGCTGTGGTTGTTACAGAAATTGCAAGTTCAGGGCTGGAGGGACATGGTCCTTCAGATTTCTGGTAGGTGTGCAAAGGGGATGGTTCTGGAGTTCTACCAGAACTGCTCTATCAAGAGGGACATGATTACCACCTCTGTCCATGACAATGTGATTACTTTGGACACTAGGGAGCTTGGTGAATTGTTGGGGATTCCATTTGTTGGGTATGACAGCTATGTCAAGAAAGTATGGCCTGACTTGACAAACTTGCTTACTGGATTGGAAATTACAAAGAAGTTTGCTGAGAATGAAGAAGAAGAAAAACCAAGAGAAGTGCAGAAAAGTGAGATGCATCCACAGCATCAAGTGCTATTTGAGTTTGTGAACAAGATTGTGATGCCAAGGCAGGAAAAAAGAGGGATTGCCAGTTTCATGGACCTGGTCCTTATGGAACTGCTTGACACTGATAAGCAGATCAACTGGCCCAGGTTTATGATCCATTTGATTAAACGGGTTATTGCTGGGAAGAGGAAGCACTCTTTGCCCTTTGGCTTCATCCTGACTGACTTGTTTGCAAAATTGAAAATTCCTTTGGAGGGGGTAGTTAAGGCTACCAAGGAGAAATTTGGATGTGCTATATTGATCAGTTGTGACTTGCCTATTCCAGCTGATCCTCCACAGGCTGGTATTGGTAGACAGCCGTTGAACAACAAGGTGAGGGCACTGAGGCAACAGGTTGCCATACAAGCTACTGAAATAGCAAGGTTGGAAGAGGAGAAGAATTACTGGAAAGCAGAGGCTACAAAGGCAAAGGAGACTAGTGAGGGAATGCTCAAGAAGATGTTTGAGTTGCTTAACAAGTCTCAGGGACCTGGTCCTTCCACATCCTGATCACCTTAGCCATAAGTCATCTTTTGTCCAGTGGGATTTAGACTAGTTCTTGTGCCTTAGTCTTTTCCTTTTCTAGTTTCTGAATAATTCTGTAGTACTTACTTGTATCCCCTGGTTTAACCTTTTGTTAATGATGACTTGTCTTCGATGGCTAATATCATTGTTTTGCAGTTACTTTAATCTGAATTGTGTTTACATTTTGAGTTGCCTCACTGGCCATGTGCTGATTATTTTTTACGCTTGAGTTATATTTTTATGCAACCTTTTCAATGATGCCAAAAGGGAGAAGAGTAAGTCTGATTTGCGTGAATTTTATACCTAACTAAAAATCTGATCCTTAATGATAAATGAGTCTCTACTGATTGCTTTTGAGCTTTAAGATTGTACTTCAGGACATTAAGGATATGCAGCTGTGGTTATGAATTTGTCATCATCAAAAAGGGGGAAAATGTTAGCTTGGATAAGCTTGGAGTTTTGACTGATGATTAAGGAACGGATTCAAAGGAACTGTTCCTTTGAATCACTGCAGCTAAATAGATAATTCATGCAAAATCATTTAAGCTGAGATATTGTTAATTATCCTTAGACTAATGTTTATCTTGATAATTATGCAGGTCTAAACGTGATATGAAAAGATTGCATAAATAATGGATAAAGGCTAAAAGATCCGGATGCTTAAAGTGAAGAGTTCAATTAGGACTCAAACTCTTGGGAGCTTTGGAGTTCTAATTGCTCAAGACTTCTTGGTTGCTGAAGCTATAAAACGAGGAGCAAATCAGCTATTGAAACATGCACAAATACAGAGAGAATCGAGCAAAGCATTGAAAGAGTTATTATCTTATTTGTGTAATCAGTAAGCTACAGGGAACTAAGTAAGAACCTGTTCCTTAGATTGAGTCTTGTAAGAGTTCAGTCTTAGTTCAACTGTAGTAGGCATTATCGAGTTGTATCTTTTCAGTTCAAGTCATGTACTTGACAAAGCTTCACTGATCGTGAAAAGAGGTCACTAAAGGATTAGAGTTAGTCCTAGGTTAGTAAGAAGGTAGTCTTGTAACCAAGTGAGTCTTTTACATAGTGAAGTTGAAATCCTACTTGGGAGAGTAGGTCGTGGTTTTTTGATCCCGAGTTCAAGGGGTTTTTCCACGCTAATATTGGGTGTTCATTTACTTACAGTTTGAATTCCGCACATAATATAGTAAAGGAACACATTTTAAGGAACTGGTCCTTAAAACAGTAAAGTGGTGTATCTTGGGAATTATCAAGCATGTCTGCAGGGTTCTTCGATCATGGTATCTTCTTCAGTGAGAGAGTTCCATCGCTTATCGACTCCCGAATATTATGATACCTTAGCTGGATATGCTTCGATCTGCATGAAACACTGGATTCTTGGCAAGATGAGTTGCACTTTGACTATCACTGAAGAGTGCACAATCGTCCTGCTTTTTGCCTAACTCTTCCAGAAAGTTCTTGAGCCAAATCATCTCTTTTACAGCTTCTGATATTGCCATGTATTCTGCTTCGGTGGTAGACAAGGCAACATTTTTTTGAAGTCTAGACATCCAACTAACAGCAGTACCACCCAAAGTAAACACATATCCTGTGGTACTTTTTCGACTATCCAGATCACCACCTAGGTTTGCATCAGAAAACCCTTGTAAGATAATATTGCTCCTTTTGAAACAAAGTGCCATACCTGAAGTGCCTTTAAGGTATCAAAAGATCCATTTTACCTCTTCCCAATGCTCTTTTCCTGGGTTTGACATGTATCTGCTGACAACTCCAGCTGCATGGGCTATGTCAGATCTAGTACACACCATAGCATATATCAAGCTTCCTACTGCTGAAGCGTATGGTACCTTCGACATGTATCTTTTTTCTTCATCTGTCTTTGGTGATTGCTCCTTAGACAGATTGAGGTGACTTCCTAGTGGAGAGCTTCTAGTCTTTGCATCATGAAGACTGAACCTGCTAAGTACCTTCTGTATGTACTTTTCTTGAGATAGCTTTAAGGTTCCTTCAGACCTATCTCTGCTAATCCTCATCCTAAGAATTTGCTTAGCTGGTCCTAAGTCCTTCATTTCGAACTCCTCCGCCAACTGTTGCTTAACCCTGTTGATCTCATCTATGCTAGATCCTGCAATTAGCATATCATCAACGTACAAGAGCAAAATTATATAGGATTCATCAAGATTTTTGATATAGCAACAATGATCCATCTGACATTTTTTGAACCCATTGTTATTTATAAATCCATCAAATTTCTTATACCACTGTCTAGGAGCCTGTTTCAGACCATACAGACTCTTCTTCAATCTACATATAAGATTTTCATTACCAGGAACTTGAAAACCTTCAGGTTGCTTCATGCAAATGTCTTCCTCAAGGTCACCATGTAAGAAAGCAGTTTTGACATTTAGCTGCTCCAAATGCAAATTCTCTGCAGCTACGATACTTAGCACCAACCTGATAGTAATTAATTTGACTATAGGAGAGAAGATCTCGATGCAGTCAATTCCTTCTTTCTGCTGAAAGCCTTTTACTACTAATCATGCTTTGTATCTCTTCTTACCATCATGCTCTTCTTTGACCCTGCACATCCATTTGTTCTGCAATGCCTTCTTTTCCTTTGGTAACTCTGTGAGTGTCCATGTTTCATTCTTGTAAAGAGAGTTCATCTCTTCTTTCATGGCCAACTTCCACTTGTCAGAGCTCTTCAACTATATTGCTTCATTGAAATGCTCAGGTTCTCCTGCATCAGTTAAAAGTAAGTAATGGAGAGATAGAGAAATCTTATCAGGAGCTTTAGAAACTCTTTTGTGTCCATGTTTCATTCTTGTAAAGAGAGTTCATCTCTTCTTTCATGGCCAACTTCCACTAGTCAGAGTTCTTTAACTGTATTGCTTCATTGAAATGCTCAGGTTCTCCTGCATCAGTTAAAAGTAAGTAATGGAGAGATAGAGAAAGCCTATCGGGAGCTTTAGAAACTCTTTTAGATCTCCTTAATATAGGCTCCGGAGTAACTGATCCAGAATTTGGTTCAAGTTCTGGCTCCAAATCAGATTCCGATTCTGATTCCATCTCTGGTTCTGGTTCTGATTTTCTATTCCTGATCCAGCTTCTGGTTCTGCATCTGTAATTTCAGAATCAACTTCGTCCTTTCCAGCCACTTCATTATCTGAGATTCCTTCCAACTTAGCTGTTTCAGTTGTTAGTCTCCTGGTGTTAGCCAATTCTACTCCAAGCCTGTCCTTATACATCACATTTTCATTGAAAGTGACATCCCTGTGTCTTATGATCTTTCTATTCTGGTCATTCCAAAATCTATAACCAAAATTATCATCACCATAGCCAATAAAGAAATATTTTTTGGCTTTAGGATCAAGCTTATCTCTATCATTGGAGTTTACATGTACATAAGCAACACAACCAAAGATTCTCAGATGCGAGAGATTTGCCTCCTTTCCTGTCCATGCCTCCTCAGGAATTTTGAAGTCCAGCGGTACTGAGGGTACCCTATTTAACAAGTAAGCTGCCGTGTGAATAACTTCTGCCCAAAAGCATTTCGGCAAGCCTGAATGTATTCTCATACTCCTTGCTCGTTCATTCAGGGTTCTGTTCATCCTCTCCGCTACTCCATTTTGTTCTGGTGTTCCAGGAACTGTCTTGATCATTCTGATCCCATCTCAAAGCAAAATGCTTTGAACTCTTGACTAGCATACTCTCCTCCATTTTCTGACCAGACATTTTAGCTTTAGCCCCGTCTGATTTTCAACTTCAGCTTTCCACCTTTTAAAGGTAACAAATACGTCGGATTTATTTTTCAGAAAATAAACCCATACCTTTCTTGTGGAATCGTCAATGAAGGTGACATAATAACGTGAGCCTCCAAGAGAATTTACAGAAGTTGGTCCCCACACATCAGTGTGCACTTGTTCCAGCTTTTCCTTCTTTGGTGTCCTTCGTGCCTTTGAGAAACTAACTCTTTTTTGTTTCCTATAGACGCAATCTTTGCACAAGCCTAGTTCAACATGCTTGAGGTTTGACAACTTTTTCTTGGATGCTAGCAGCTTCATGCATTTCTCACTCATGTGACCGAGCTTTCGGTGCCACAATGCTGAGTTGCGACCACTATCAAGAGCTGCTACAATGTCCCTCTTTATTGCAGTTGCATACTGTGTTCCTTTCTTGGATCCTCGTGCTATAACCAAATTTTCTTTGGTTATCTTCTATGATCCGTTATCGAATACTGTTATGTATCCTTCACTGTCAATCTGACCCATGGATATTAGATTCTTCTTGAGACCCGGAACATGTCTCACATTTTGCAATTTCCACAGCATTCCTTGTGCAGTCTTTATATGAACTTCACTTTTCCCCACAATATCCAGAGGTTCATCATCTGCGAGATAAATCTTTCCGAATTTTCCAGCAACATAATTATGCAATAATTCTTTGCATGGGGTAGAGTGAAAAGATGCACCTGAGTCCAGAATCCAAGATTCAACTGGACCGTCTACGCAACAAATTAGCGCACCACCAACTTGTTTAGCACTAACATTTGCTGAACCATCATACTTTTGATGATATTTCTTCTTCTTCGGTTCTCTGCATTGACTGCTGCAATGACCCTTCTTATCGCAATTCCAACAATTAATGTCTTTGCGATTTTTGGATTGACCCCTTCTCGTCGACTTTGATCTGCCACGTCCTTAACTTTGTCCTGTCTGGCTGCTTCGCCCCCAGCTTTCAGTGTTTAAAGCAGATCCTGTGGAATCCCTTGATTCTCTCCGATGAATATCTTCGCTTAGAATCAAGTCCTGAATATCATCCAATTTGAGCGTGGAATTCTCGACGAACTGCTGACTGCAGTTACAGTTGCATTCCAACTCTTCGGTAAGGATGATAGTAAAATCAGCGGCTTGACTTCGTCATCAAATGTAATAGTGGCAGAACTCAACTGAGTTAAAATTGTATTAAACTCATTGATATGTTCCGTGACAGATGCACCTTCTGTCATCTTTAAGTTGAACAAGCGGCGCATCAAATATACTTTGTTTGAAGCCGATGGCTTCTCATACATATTTGATAGTGCTATCATCAAGCCTGAGGTGGCCGTTTTATTTATAATATTGAAAGCCACATTCCGTGTCAGCATCATTCTAATCACACCAAGAGCTTGGCGATCTAGTAGATCTCAATCTGCCTTGGCCGTACTCTCTGTCTTTACCCCAGTCAGTGGTAAATGCAATTTTTCTGGTACAGATAATCCTCTATCTGCATTTTCCAGAAACCAAAATATTTGCCATTGAACTTGTCAATCTTAACTTTTCCTTCATCCATAACCATATTTTCACAATTTTTTTTATGTGAATAGTACTAGCCAACACAGTCTGCTCTACTAAAAATATATTGCATGTGCTCTGATACCAGTTGTTGGGAAGCATGCTAGGCTAATGGAAAGAGAAAATATTTAAATGAGTAAAATAATAAAATTCACAAGACAAGACAGGATACAAGATTTATATGGTTCGGTAATTTTTGCCTACGTCCACAGCCACACAGAGAATGTATTATATTTCTTTAGAGAGAAAGAAGAAAGTTGTGAGGGATGATTTACAATGCAGATATCGTTGCCTATTTCTAGGCTTCAGAATTCCTACTAATGTAATTGCTTACGTCATGTGAACAGAGTTCTCCGTCCGACATTGCAAATTCTTCACCTTTGCAGACAAATAAGTTTGCACATTCATATTGTTTGTCTACCATTTCTCTTTCTATCATTTAAATATTTTCTCTTTCCACTAGCCTAGCACGCTTCCCAACAATTAGTATCAGAGCTGGAGAAGATGACATTGCTCAAGTATTTGTATTGTTTAATGGTTACAGCTGGCATGAATTAGTAAAAATTATGTTAGGAAAGAATTAAACAATTGGGTGGTGGCTGAGATAATTATGAACGCCAGGGGACAGAAAAAACATCGCTAAAATGGTGCAGTATTCTATTTTACATAGCAAAACGCGACTTTACTATTCTACGTTGTCCCGCCTAATAGAACCTCTTGACTTTTGAAAATCATATTATCATCATACGAATATTGGGTTATTTTGTCTGAGACAATTGGAATCTTGACAACCCTATAGAACCACATTGTCCTCAAGTCCATGCATGGATTATCGTGAACATTGATTTCAGAACGTGTGATTCAGAATAATTCAATTATCATTTTATTAATTTCTGGTTTGTTGGATGATCCTCTCATCAGACACAATTGGTTAATGCTTAACATAACTTAACAATAATTGTATTAAGAAGCAATAGAATAGTGGGATGGTGGATGAGTTAACTATGAAAATTCGGGAGACATGGCACAAACAGCGCCAAAATGGTAGCTTAATCCAGATCAGAGTCACACCACCTAATTGAAGTCTTTGGTCCTCTTCTATCTATATATATTACCAAGTGCTAGATGAAGGGATATATATATACTATAACTTGGACGATTCAACCAGTTCTTCTATAAATCCATTTCTAACCTCATTGTTCAAGAAGAATTAATAGAAAGCACAATGGCTCCTTCACCACTGAGATCATTGACAAAAACCAACAACGAACATGCACGATCTTTCAGCTTTCCCTCTAGATCTCTCTCCGTAGTGCCTCAATTCGATGAGACTTTGTCAAGAATAAGGTCTTCTTCAGAAGCTACATGTTCATCACTGTCATCATTCACAAGTAGAATGACTGACCTTGAAAGTTTATACAACTGCATTGACGATTTGCTTCATTTGCCCCATATTCAGCAGGCCATCTCCAATGACTGCCAAGACGATTTGTTGGACGGATATCTTGCACTTTTGGATGTCTGTTCCAAAGCTAAAGATGTCCTCTCAGTTGAGAAACAAAATGTGAGAGACCTTCTTTCATCTCTTCGAAGAAGACGTGACACAAATGATATTTCTGTATACTTAGCCTCTAGAAGACACTCTAAGAAGATTATTCACAAGTCCCTTAAAGATCTGAAGGCTATCAAAATCAAGGAAAGTGTGATGGCCTCAGTGAACTCTGAAACTATGACTATTGTTAGCATGTTTCAAGAAGCTGAATTACTTACCTTAGCCCTGCTTAAAGCTCTACTGTCCTATGTAAACGGGAAGACAAGTAGTTGGTCATTTGTCTCCAAGCTTATCCACGACGAGAAATCAGAAGCAAATGAATTTGAAAAGGTGGATGCTATGTTGAGATCACTAAATAAGACTTGCCAAGGCGAAGAAATTCAGAATCAATTGGGAGAGACAGAGTCAAGCATTCAGGATCTTGAAGAAGGGCTTGAATGCTTTTATAGGCGCTTAATAAAATCACGAGTTTCCCTCCTCAACATCTTCAATCACTAGTGATCGAATTCAAATGCCAAGTGAAGGCATACAAAATTTTGTAAATTGTAGAGAAAGAGGTTTTTACACTTGTATACGACTATACTAATTGAAACACAGAGTTTCTGCTATATATTGGCTCCTCTCAAAATTTATATCTGCTTCTATAGCTGTAGACTTTCTATCTTTAAACAGAAAAATATTTGTGTGCCAACTTCTAGTTGAAGCCAATTGTGTGCCATAAGAATCATCAATATCCAACAAAAATGCCCTCAACAAACTGTAGAAAATACAACTATACAAGAATATATATAATTCGGAGATACATCTTGGTTCTATTATGACCAGATCAAGACTGTTTAGTTTTCTAAAATTCAGAATGAACGGGTGAAGGTTTCCTTTATCACGCCGAGTCCTTCCATCAGTTATGAGTTCATAACTGACCATCAATATCTCTCGATTATTAGTAATTTCCTAGAATGAATTTCCTATATAAACCCTAGTTATTCCTTGAAACTGTTGGAACAAAGGGGAAATATATAATGATTTATAATGAAAATATTGCGGATACAAAATAACAGGATAATGATAATATATATATATAAAGCTTGAGTCGTGCTGGGCACCATCCTAAGAAACTATTTCTGCAATTAGAAATATTTCCCCAGAATTAAACAAGCCCTCCTCTATTTTAATAAAGGGACCAGGAATCAGCAAAATTAATAGTACCAGCAAGTTTGAAATTTAGGAGAGTAATTAAGAAATAAAATATTATTTTTGGCAAGGAGCAAAATAGGACAAAAGAAAGATGTAGTAGACAAGTAATGAATGCCTAATGATTACTTGATTTTTGATGATGAAAGTGGCAACAATCATTGGCTATTTATAGCCTAAGTTGCATGGAAGAATTTCTCCCTCGGTTGACACCTTTCATTCCACTTGTCATTCCATTTAACACTTGTCCAAGGGTTTAGCTAAAACCATGTTCTCCTCCCATAGTTTTGAGAAAAAACAAGACACTTGTTCATGACATAACATGATGATGACACATGTAACACACTTGTCAATGGTTTAATATGGTGATGACACATATGGTACACTTGTCTTTTTTAATTTGAAATACTCAACACTCCCCCACGTATTTCAAATGAGTTTTTCAGGAAAAGATGAGGAACAAAGGAGTAGGAGTATAACAGTAAGACTTGCTGGATTTTCATAGTCGAAATGCAATAGGTTTGGTGTCTTCTGGACTATGAACCAAACTTAGACCGATAAAACATGACTTACAGAATTACTGGTGAAATATAATATTTCTATGAACCAATAATTCTTTTTGTAAGCCAGAGGCCTTTCCAGTCACATTTAGACCCAAAATTTTGCTGTTCAACGCGGTTTTGCGCGAATAGGCCATGCGCGTGCCTGGTTATTCATGAAAGCTTTAGAGATTTGGCTAGAATCTCATAGGAGCGGCCTCACTCCACTCTCATATAGGTGAATTCATCAAATGTACACTACTTTAAATACACCATCTATAAGGACTATGAATTCATTAAGAGTTGAAACTCAATCCTCCAAATAGTAGTAATCAAGCACTCACATTATAGTGCTTCAGTGTCAATATCGACTTGTTATTACCCATATGAACCTACTTCATGGGATATCCAATCACATAGGTTGGGTTACTATCTTTATTGACAATCATGTTAGCCTTAACCCCATCTCTTTTGAGGTTTGAAGAATTAATTTTCTCCCCACAGGTTTAGTCAGAGGATCGGCCAAATTTAATTCTGACTTCACATAATTAATGGAAATTATTCCATTTCTCAACAGCTGTTTGATAACTTTATGTCTTAGACGAATGTGTCTACGTTTTCCATTATAAGATTTATTCTTGGCAACATTAATTGCCGCTTTACTATCACAATGGATAGACACCGGAGGCAGTGAATCCTTTGTTAAAGGAATATCAGCTAAGAAGTTTCTTAGCCACTCAGCCTCAGAGCCAGCCAACTCTAGAGCTATAAACTCTGATTCCATAGTAGATTTAGCAATTATAGTTTGCTTGGCTGATCTCCATACTATTGCACCCCCACCAAGGGTGAATACATAGCCACTAGTGGATTTTATCACATCTGAATCGGAAATCCAGTTAGCATCACTGTATCCTTCTAATACAGCGGAAAATCCACTATATAAGATACCATAACTTATGGTTCCTTTCAAATATTTCATCAGTCTCACTAATGCAGACCAATACTCTTGATTGGGATTATGAGTATATCTGCTCAGTCGACACACAGCATAGGCTATATCTGGCCTTGTAAAATTCATTAAATGCATCAGACTCCCAATAATCTGAGCATATTTAGACTGAGCAACTGGGTCACCATTATTCTTTTTCAATTGAGAGCTAGCGTCATAAGGAGTGGCCACAGGTGTCACATCAAAACAATCAAACTTCTTAAGAAGTCTTTCAACATAGTGTTCTTGTGACAACACAATACCATCATCACTTCTTATGACTTTAACTCCCAATATCATGTTTACTTCACCCAGATCTTTTATATCAAAGTTTGAAGACAAAAATGATTTGGTACTCTGCACAACATTTAAATTAGTACCAAATATAAGCATGTCATCAACATATAAACAAATTATCACAAATTCACCATTTAGGACTTTGGTATAAACACATTTATCCACTTCTAGCGAAGAAAAACCGTCTCTCATTAAGACTTGATCAAATTTTTCATGCCACTGTTTAGGAGCTTGCTTGAGGCCATAAAGAGATTTCAATAATTTACAAACTTTATTTTCTTGCCCTAGAACAACACATCCTTCGGGCTGAACTATATAAATTTCTTATTCCAAATCACCATTCAAAAATGCTGTTTTAACATCCATTTGGTGAATAAAAAACTTATAAATTGAGGCAAGAGCAATTAAAAGTCGTATTGAAGAAATTCTAGTTACAGGTGCAAATGTATCAAAATAATCTATATTTTGTTTTTGAGAAAATCCTTTTGCTACTAAACGTGCTTTATATTTATCTATAGAACCATCAGGATTATATTTCTTTTTGAAAATCCATTTGCAACCAATGGGTTTCGTACCAGGAGGTAAATCAGTCAAAGCCCAGGTATTATTTTTCATAATAGAATCAAGTTCAACTTTTATTGCCTCTTTCCAATATTCAGAATCAGAAGAAGAAACGGCTTCAAAATAGTTTAGTGGTTCATTATTAACAATAAAAGTCTGAAAATCATTGCCATAAGAAAAATATTCTTTTCTAGGCCTTTTGCTCCTTCTCAGTTCCTCAGTAGAGGCACTCTCTTTATTTCTTTTAGCAGGTGCATGAGAAATCTGATCCGATAGTGAAAAAATATGTTCAAAGAATTCAGCATTTTTTGTCTCAGTAATAGTATTGCAATCCAGCACATCACTTTTTAAAACAAGAAATCTGTATGCAGCACTATGTTCAGCATATCCAATAAGCATACAATCAACAGTTTTAGAACCTATTTTCCTCTTTTTAGGTTCAGGTAAAAGAACTTTAGCTAAACACCCCCACACTTTTAAATATTTTAAGTTAGGTTTATAACTTTTCCATAATTCATAGGGAGTTTTACCAGTTCTTTTGTGTGGAATCCTATTTTGTAAGTGACATGCAGATAAAATTGCTTCACCCCACAAATTATCAGGAGCATTAGCACTAACTAACATGGAGTTCATCATTTCCTTTAACGTTCTATTTTTCCTTTCAGCTACTCCATTTGACTCCGGTGAATATGGAGGGGTTACTTCATGAATAATTCCTTCTTTTTCACAATAATCATTTAAGGCCAAATATTCTCCTCCTCTATCAGATCTAATCCTTTTGATTTTCCAACTAAGTTGATTTTCAACCTCAGTTTTATAAGAAATAAAAGCATCAAAAGCATCTTTCTAAGTAAATATAGCTTAGTATACCTAGAAAAATCATCAATAAAAGTTACATAATATCTTTTACCGCCTCTAGTCATGGTTTGTTTCAAATCACCTAAATCAGTGTGAATTAGAGACAGTAGTTCAGTTTCTCGGTTTACAGAAAAACAAGGTTTTCTAGTAATTTTAGCTTCTGCACAAATTTCACATTTATCAAAGTTATATGAGTCTAAACCAGAAATTAAACATAGTAGTTGTATTTTCTTTATATACGAGACACTTATGTGTCCTAGCCTAGCATGCCATAAAGAAATTGACTCAACAATATAAGCAGAACCAGATACATTCTCATTAACAACATTAGAAATATTGAGTACAAAGAGTCCTTGGTTACAATAGCCCTTTCCAACAAACACATCATTTTTTGTCATTATGATCTTATCAGATTCAAATGACACTTTTACCCCCACTTTTACTAATAAGGCTACGGAAATCAGGTTTGCCCTAATGGTAGGAACATGTAGCACATCCATGAGGGCTAAAGTTTTTCCTGAAGTGAGTTTCAGGAGTACTTTACCCTTACCAAGGACTTTAGCAGTCCTTGAGTCTCCAAGGTAGACTACTTCATTGTCATCCCCTATAGATGCATAGGAGGTAAATGCTTCTCGATTTGCACAAATGTGCCGAGTAGCCCCAGAGTCTATCACCCATTCTTTCACATTTGCTACAATGTTTGCTTGAGAAACAACAGCTGCAATAACATCATCTCCTTTGACTATGTTAGCCGTAGGAGGATTATTCTTTTCTTTGTCATCTCTCGCTCTCTTCCTACACTGTGCAGCATGATGACCTGGTTTTCCACAAACAAAACAAGAGCCTTTCTTTTTCTTAAAGTTAGGGTTATTGAGCTTGTAACTTTTGGACTTATATGCGTACCTTTTATTACGGCTTTGGACTAGGTTTGCTTTCAGTGCTGTCATTTTAGCTTTTATCGACTCTTTTCTGTTGGCATCTTCTATTAAAATATGAGTTACTATCTCCTCGATAGTAAAATTTGTCTGCTTATGTTTCAAGTTATTCTTGTAATCATTCCATGATTCAGGCAGCTTCTCGATCAATATTCCAGCAGCAAACTTTTCTGGTAGTGTGATACCTTCGGCCTTAAGGTCTTCAAGCAATTTTTGGTACTCATTAATTTGAACTTTCATCTCCTTTTCATCAGTCATTTTTCAGTGATAAAATTTTCCTACTACAAATTTTTGTTTTGTAGCATCTTCCGCTGTGAACTTTTTAATTAAAGCCTCCCAAATAATTTTTGCTTCCTTGCAACTACAGTACACGTCAAACAATTCATTAGAAAGAGTTTGCAAAATAGTGTGACGGCATACCTTATTGGCGTATTGCCACGACTCTTGCATTTTTCCGTCAATGTCCGGACCGGGTTGTGGCTCGGATAGTGCATGTGCAACGCCGTGAACATCGAGCAGTGAAAAAATACGTTCTTGCCAACGTTTGAAATTTTCATTGGCGAAAATTTCAATGTTCGACACATCAGGAAATTGTTTGGCAAATGGTAGTACAACTGGTACTGGAGTAGTGGATGTAGTACCGACAATGGTAGTGTCGGTAGCGGAACGGACATTAGTGGCATCGGTAGTATCAGCAACATTTTCAGGAGTAGGGTTACTTGCCATAGTTTCTTAGATTGTTGGAACAAAGGGGAAATATATAATGATTTATAATGAAAATATTGCGGATACAAAATAACATGATAATGATAATATATATATATATATATATATATATATAAAGCTTGAGTCGTGCTGGGCACCGTCCTAAGAAACTATTTCTGCAATTAGAAATGTTTCCCCAGGATTAAACAAGCCCTCCTCTATTTTAATAAAGGGACCAGGAATCAGCAAAATTAATAGTACCAGCAAGTTTGAAATTTAGGAGAGTAATTAAGAAATAAAATATTATTTTTGGCAAGGAGCAAAATAGGACAAAAGAAAGATGTAGCAGACAAGTAATGAATGCCTAATGATTACTTGGTTTTTGATGATGAAAGTGGCAACAATCATTGGCTATTTATAGCCTAAGTTGCATGGAAGAATTTCTCCATCGGTTGACACCTTTCATTCTACTTGTCATTCCATTTAACACTTGTCCAAGGGTTTAGATAAAACCATGTTCTCCTCCCATAGTTTTGAGAAAAAACAAGACACTTGTTCATGACATAACATGATGATGACACATGTAACACACTTGTCAATGGTTTAATATGGTGATGACACATATGGTACACTTGTGTTTGTTAATTTGAAATACTCAACAGAAACGACTCACAAATACCACAGGAAAGCCGGGTTATTCCTAACTTCACTTATAAGTCCAAACAATTAATTTCTTATTTATTGGAAGTGTGGCTGTTCAAAAACACCCGAATCCTGTAATCTTTCCTAAGTAAAGCCAGATAGAACGGACACATT
This sequence comes from Petunia axillaris subsp. axillaris, assembly GCA_029990575.1. Lineage (NCBI taxonomy): Eukaryota > Viridiplantae > Streptophyta > Magnoliopsida > Solanales > Solanaceae > Petunia > Petunia axillaris. The sequence continues at coordinate 165,047,661 of JARKNS010000003.1, forward strand.
TCTTTAATTAAATGAAAACATTTCTTTTTATTTTTCACTTTTCATCTCATTATATATATGTACATTCTCATTGGTCGTGTGAATGATCTTTCATTTGTTCCAAATTACCAAATATCCTGGCACGCTTCGCTTATTGTGCTCTATGTTTTAAATCAGAAAGTGAATGTTTATTTGGTATAATTTATATCATATTGTTCCACAAAATAGGAAACCATCATTGAATTTGACTACAGCCTCTGAGATCCACAGTCCCATTTAGGGGTGTCAATGGTTTGGTTCGGTCGGTTATTTTAAAATTTTTGTACCATACCAATTTTTTGATTATTCTAATTTGTGTAACCAAAATTTGAATTTTCGAAACCGTCCCAATCACCTTGGTTTCTCTTCGGTTTCGGTACGGTTCGGTTAATTTTCGATTATTTTAAAATATAAAACTACCTATAAATAAATATGATTATTTGCAAATAAATTTATAACATTGAAAAATTTTCATTATAAAAAATCGTATATTCAAGTTAACAAACCAAAATATTGATTCCATCTACTATGTGAATAATATTACAAACCAATAATGATATCAAAATTCAGATGTATATTGCATCAACCCTAAAAAGGATTCAAGACTACTTTTTCAAAGAGTGGGTATAAATGCATAATAAAAAATAAGACGACACTAAACACTAAGATTGTTTCAATTGTCAAACTTAAGTTCATTAATTTCTTCAAATAGATATTTGACTATCAACTACCGTTCTACACTAAATTATATTAAAAATTGATATAATTTGGTATAAATATGTAAAGAGTTAGACTTTCATCTAAAGCGAACAAACTTTATAACACCAACACAAACAATCTGTAAAAATCTTACAAAACAAATCTATCACTTCATGGGAACTAGATTTAAAGGAGATTGGAATCGAGAACTGCCAAATATACTTCGGTGTTGTATCATAATAGTTTCAACTTTGATTATAATATTTGTAGTAATACCGATTGGACCTTGGAGTTTCCAATTCCACCCTAATTCTCAAGCTCAAAGGTAAAATATTTAAAGCATTTTTAATTTAAAGCTTTATTAAAAACATATAGATATATTTATACATATTAATATATAAAATATATTTTATGCATATAATTATGTTCGATTCGATTCAGTATTTTTCAGTTTATTTTTGTAAAATAAAAAACTAACCTAATTCTCGGTACGGTATTAATTTTAAATTGAAACTTATGATTTTAAAAAAAAACTCATAATCGATTTGGTACGGTTCGTTCGGTCGGGTATGATCGGTTCGCAAATAACCGTTGATACCCTTAGTCCCATTATCATCTTATGAGTATTGTTTAAGATTTAATGATCAACTTGTGTGAGACAACTGGAATCTTGACAACCATAATATCACAACATTGCCCTCAAGTCCACGAGTGGCACTATGGTGATAATTGTTGAAGCAGAGGTGTGATAAATTTCTGGATCCTCTCCTTGGAGCCAATCGGAACTTTAACAACATAAGTCTTTGAATCATAATGAAGTCCTATTGGATGCAGCGTATGTGTATTGTATATTGTTAATAGCAGTTGTTAGTTAATAGTAGTTGTTAGCCAGTGGACTAGTTAATTAGAGTTAGAAGCTGAGGTACTAAAGTGTAAATATTGATTTATAGTTGGTTAAAGTTAGTTAGCATAGGATATATAGTTAGAGTTAGTTGTTAGCTGATCAGTTAGTTGAGTAAATGAAGATATTTTCAGCAACTCTCAACAACACTTCCTCTCTCTAATATTTCTCACTACAATCACATTATCGCCCCACAATTTGACATGGTATCAGAGCAGATCGATCTTGATTCTGCAGTGCAAAGCACAGATTGAACGATAATTTTACTTTTCTCCTCGAAATTCATCAAAGCACAGCTTTGAAAGCATAGTTTTTGAGCAAAAAATGGCCCCAAATCAAGTTGCAAATGCAGGAAACAGAGAAGAAGTCGAAGTAGATCACAATCATGTGTTGTATATCCACTCATCTGATACACCAGGTTCAGTTTTGGTTCCAATTCGACTAACTGGATCGGAAAACTACGTGATATGGAGCCGTTCAATGAAAATGGCAATCCTAGCTAAGAACAAGCTAGGGTTTATAGATGGATCTTGCAAAAAGGGCACATATAGTGGTCAACTTCAGCACCTATGGGAGCGTTGCAATGCAATTGTATTATCGTGGATTCTCAGCACTGTGTGCAAGGAACTGAGAACAGGAATCCTGTATGCCACAAATGCTCACAAAGTTTGGGAAGATCTGAAGAAGCGCTTTGACAAAGTGAATGGAACTAGAACTTTTCAATTACACAGGGAAATTGCCTTGGTTACTCAAGGTAATAGCTCCATCTCTACCTATTTTACACGACTTAGAGATCTTTGGGATGAATATTATGCTCTAGCACCTTCCCCTGGTTACTCCTGTCCAGAGTCTAAGGACTATGTAGAACACATGGCTAGACAACATTTATATCAGTTCTTGATGGGACTTAGTGAGCATTATAGTCAAGTTAGAGGTCAAATTTTGTTGATGAGCCCATTGCCTAGTGTAGATGAGGCATATGGAATGTTAATTGATAATGAAAGTCAACAAATACCCCTAGCCCAGAATGACTTTATGGAACCTACTGCACTAATTACTGGAAGAGATCAGGGTTACAAGTTAGGTCATGGCTACAAACAGGGTCAAGGACAAAGGCAAGGAGGTAGACAAAACTACAGACAAAGGCTATATTGTGAAAACTGTCCACACTTAAAGAATCACACTAAAGAGAATTGTTACAAAGTAATTGGGTACCCAGCTGATTATATGTCAAGAAGGAGTGCTGGAAACAAAGGAGACTATGTACCCAAAGGAGTACTTACCACAGCTAACCAAGCTTCACTGCAAGAGACCATGCCAGATGAATTTCCTTCTGAACTCAGAACACAGACAAGAGGATATGGAATGAGTTATACAGCAGAGAAGTATGCAGCTGATAATGCAGGGGGTTCTGGAAATGTCTCAGCACATACAGGTTCACAGTTTGCAGCTGCTGGCCCATAATTTTTCACAACAGATCAGTATAAACAACTTCTATCACTGCTGTATAAGGACAAGAGCAAGGAGCCTGAAACACATGCCCATATGGCAGGTACTGCTATATCCTTGCTATCTACTGTGTCTATCAAAGACTGGATCATAGATTCGGGTGCTTCACACCATATCTCATCAAGCCTGAATCTGTTAACAAACATAAGGGCATTAGCCCCTGGAAAAGGGAGAGAGTTCAACTACCAACAGGAAGTTGTACTGACATATCACATGCAGGTGACCTTAGCATCTTACAAGATCAGATACTACTGAAAGATGTGTATCATGTACCTGATTTTAAGTTCAATTTGATGTCTGTTTCCAAGTTGACTAAAGAATTATCATGCTCCATCACCTTTTTTCCTGGATTCTGTCTGCTTCAGGACATCTCCAGTGGCAGGGTGAAGATGATTGGTGAAGAATGTAATGGATTATATGTGATGAAGGAAAACAGTATACATAAAGAAAAGAATAAGGTGCTGGTGAGTGCAGTCACAAAGGATACAGAAGAATGCAGTTTATGGCACAAGAGATTGGGCCACCCATCTGTCCCAGCCATGAGTCATATTCAGTTCCTGAGGCACAAGGTAGATAGTTTAGTACAACATACTTGTGAAGTTTGTCCACTAGCAAAGCAGCATAGACTAAGCATAGACTAGCTTTCCCTGATAGTGAGAATAAAAGAGACACTGTATTTCAACTTGTGCATATGGATGTATGGGGACCCTAAAGCAACCTTTGACAACAAATATTATTTTCTGACTGTTGTGGATGATTTTTCTAGAGCAACTTGGGTCTATATGATGCAGTCCAAAAGTGAAACAATCATTTTTTTGAAAGAATTTCTAGCTTATGTAAAGAATCAATTCAACACCACTGTAAAAATAATAAGGACAGATAATGGGACAGAATTCTTCAATACAAACTGGAATGAGTTGTTAAAATTACATGGGATAGTCCATCAAAGCAGCTGTGCATACACACCACAGCAAAATGGTGTGGTTGAGAGGAAACATAGACATATATTGAACACTGCAAGGGCCTTGAAATTTCAAGCAAACATACCAGATCAGTATTGGAGGGAGTGTGTGAAAACAGCAGTGTATGTAATCAACAGAACACCAAGCAAAATTCTGCATGGAAAGAGCCCCTATGAACTGTTATTTGGGAGAGTGCCATCTCTGGACCACTTGAGAATATTTGGTTGCCTATGTTATGTAACTAATCTAACAAAGGGTGACAAATTTAGAGCCAGGGCAAGAAGAGCAGTAATGATGGGATATTCCACTACTCAGAAGGGGTATAGACTACTTGATCTAGACACTAACTGTTTGTTTGTGAGCAGGGAGGTCACATTTAGAGAGGACCAGTTTCCTTTCACAGGTGGTGACTCAGATGGTGACACTGCAGAATGTCTGATGCACCCAGACAAGATGCATTGCCCAGACAACTCAGATGGCTTGCAGACCAGCAACATCCAGCAGTTATGCACAACAGAAGAACCTGCTAGCACAGAAGCTTCAGTAATAGACCACATCCCACTGCACATTGGGCCAAATGGGGCACAAATGAGTTCAGACTTGGCTCTTGATGAAGCAGCCGTAGGAGAACAACCTGCTGCACCTATGCACACTGAAAATACTGAGTTGCAGCAACATGCTGGAGATACTGAGTTGCAGCAACATGCTGGACCATCAGACACTGAACCAAACCTGTAGAGGGAGGCAAGAAGAAAGAAGCCACCTGCTTGGATAAAGGACTTTGTCACCCCAAAGAAACAAAGCAACTGTGCATATCCTATGAGTGATTATTTGTCCTATGCAAATATCACACAGAAATACCAGACTTATCTGTCAGCTTTTTCAGTTATGAAGGAGCCTAGCACCTTCTATGAAGCAATTAAAGACAAGAGGTGGATTGAAGCTATGCAACAAGAGGTTAATGTACTGGAAGAAAATAATACCTGGAAAGTGGTGGATCTGCCAAGAGGGAAGAAGGCAATTGGGTCCATGTGGGTCTTTAAGATCAAGTATAAGGCCAATGGGGAGATAGATAGATTCAAAGCAAGATTAGTGGCTAAATGATACAACCAGAAGGAGGGACTGGATTATCATGAGACATTCTCCCCAGTAGCAAAAATAGTAACTGTAAGGTGTGTGATAGCACTAGCATCATCAAGAAACTGGGAGTTATACCAAATGGATGTCTTCAATGCCTTCCTCCAGGGTGATCTGTATGAGGAGGTCTATATGCACCTACCTCAAGGTTTTCAGAGAAAGGGGGAGAGAAGAGTATGCAAGCTGCTCAAGTCCTTGTATGGGCTTAAACAGGCTTCTCGACTGTGGAACATTAAGCTCACTGATGCTTTGATGAGAGCAGGGTTTGTTCAAAGTGCATATGATTATTCCCTATTTACAAAGAGAACAGGAGAGCATATTGTCATCATACTAGTATATGTAGATGATCTATTGATCACAGGGAGCTCAGAAATCATGATCAATGATGCTGTCAGTTCTCAATAGGGAGTTCAAGATGAAGGATCTAGGGGAATTTAAGTATTTCCTGGGGATTGAAATCTTGAGATCTAAGGACGGGATCATACTCAACCAAAGGAAGTATGCCTTAGAATTAATTTTTGATCTTGGTCTTAGTGGAGCCAAACCAGCTTGCACACCTATTGAAGTCAATTTGAAACTAACTACTGTAGAATATGACACTGCTTTGGGGATCACCAATGACCCTCCACTAGAAGACATCAGCAACTATCAGAGATTGATTGTGAAATTACTTTATCTGACCATCACCAGGCCTGACATATGCTACACAGTTCAGAGCCTGAGTCAGTACTTACAAGCACCTAAAAGGTCACATATGGATGCAGCTTTGCGAGTGGTTAGATACATCAAATCCTCACCAGGAATGGGAGTTTTGTTGAAGAGAAAACAGTGCACTATGTTAGTAGGATACTGTGCTTCAGATTGGGCATTATGTCCATTCACTAGGAGGTCTGTGAGTGGTTATGTGGTGAAACTTGGTGACTCCTTAGTTTCCTGGAAGTCCAAGAAACAACACACAGTCTCAAGAAGCAGTGCAGAAGCAGAATATAGGAGTATGGCTTCTACTACAGCAGAGTTGACTTGGCTGATTGGGCTCTTCACTGAGCTGGGAGTAGAGTTGTATATGCATGCTATTCTGTATTGTGACAACAAAGCAGCCCTGCAAATTGCAGCTAATCCAATCTTCCACGAGAGGACAAAGCATATAGAGATCGATTGCCACTTTATCAGGGAAAAATTGAAACAAGGCATTCTGGTCACTCATCATGTGAACTCTGGTGAACAACAGGCTGACATCTTCACTAAAGGTTTGGGTGGTGCTCAACATTCCTATCTGGTTGGCAAGCTTGGAGTGTTCAATGTACTTCACCCTCCAGCTTGAGGGGGAGTATTAGATGCAGCGTATGTGCATTGTATATTGTTAATAGCAGTTGTTAGTTAATAGTAGTTGTTAGTCAGTGGACTAGTTAATTAGAGTTAGAAGCTGAGGTACTAAAGTGTAAATATTGATTTATAGTTGGTTAAAGTTAGTTAGCATAGGATATATAGTTAGAGTTAGTTGTTAGCTGATCAGTTAGTTGAGTAAATGAAGATATTTTCAGCAACTCTCAACAACACTTCCTCTCTCTAATATTTCTCTCACTACAATCACATTATCACCCCACAATTTGACAAGTCCCACGATCGGCCTTTGAATGGTCACATCTCATATCTTCTCTCAATATTAGTGATGAACTCTTATGTCGTGAGGACATTGGATTCTGGTATAGTTCCAAGTTCAAATATTTTATCATCTGACTTGTTGAAAATGATCAACACATAAATCATCTGATTTGTTGAAAATGATCAAAGCGTATATAATCAGCGCTAATGATTATAGATTCCTAATGGTTCTCCTTCTCCAAGATGTTGGTGTTAAACAACTCCTTTTTTCGTTGCTCATATAAAAATGGACTCATTCTGTCGGTTTTCACCTTCTCAGCAAAACCAAAGATCTAGATTGAGAACTCTGGCCCTTTAAAAGTTTCATGCACCTCAAGCTTCCTTTTTTGACTTTATTGAGAGGATAGGTAGATATGTCTCTCGTGTATAGTGTACTGTTCCCTGCGTAGAAAAGAAAGAATATATATATTGGATATCCTGTTTTGTATATCTTGTTCCCTGCGAGAGTATGTCTCTAGGCTTCAGTGATGACACAAGGCATCTAAGAACCTGAGGAGATACCCATTCAATGCTTCATTGATCCTTTGCAATCAAAGTTTTTTCAGAATGCTTCAGTGACCCTTTCTCTTGATGTACTTTGAGCAAAGTTTTTATGGATATAATTGTTAGAAATATGCTTTAGAACTCAATAACTTTATTTTACTGCAGTTATTCAATTTTAATATTTCTAGTCAATAATTGCTCCTAATGTTAAGGAGTTTGTTATTTAGATTTAAAATTCAAGATTAGGATAAGCAGTATTTTATAGGAGATTTTATCTCATATTTGTTAATGGTTGAATAGAAAGTACCTCCTTTCACTGTACTTTTCTGCAGTATTCTTTCTTCCACTATATTTGCTTTCTTTTGTTATTTTCCAGCCAACTTTCTTTCTTAAAAACCAACAATTGGTATCAAGAGCTTTTTTTCTTAAGGGACCTGTGAGTGAAATAAATTGTGAGTAAAAATAGATTCAGAAACTAGTTTTTCATCAAATGCTCCTCCTGTCTTTGATGGAGAAAATTACCAACTTTGGGCAATTAGAATTGAGACGTACCTAGAGGCTTTAGATCTGTGGGAAGCTGTGGAAGAGGATTATGTTGTCCTTCCACTGCCGAATAATCCTACCGTGGCTCAGATCAAAAGTCACACGGAAAGAAAAATTAGGAATTTTCAAAAGCAAAAGCATGTCTATTTGCTGCCGTTTCAACCACAATGTTCACAAGAATTATGTCTTTGAAATCAGCAAAAGAAATATGAGATTATCTAAAGGAAGAATATGTTGGAGATGAAAGAATACGGGGGATGCAAGTGTTAAATTTGATTAGGAAATTTGAGTTGCAAAGAATGAAAGAGTATGAAACCGTTAAAGAGTATTCAGACAGATTGCTTGGTATTGTTAACAATGTAAGATTGTTTGGCACAAAATTCAAAGATTTAAGAATTATTGAAAAAATTCTTGTAACAGTGCCAGAAAGATATGAAACATGTATTACTACCTTGGAAAACACAAAAGATCTGTCTAAAATTACTTTGGCAGAACTCTCAAGTACTTTGCAGGCTCAAGAACAAAGGAGGCTTATGAGGCGAGATGGTATGGTTGAAGGAGCATTGGCAGCCAACCACAAGACTCAAAGCAAGGGTAATAATTCAAAGAAAAATTATCCATCTTGTCAGCACTGTAGCAAAAAAGATCATCCTCCATTTAAATGTTGGAAAAGGCCTGATGCTAAGTGCAACATTTGCAACCAACTTTATCATGAAGTTGTAATTTGCAAAAGCAGTGAAAAAAATCAAGAAGCAACTGCCCAAGTCGCTGATAAAGATGAAGATGAAGAAGACCACTTATTTGTGGCAACATGTCTTGCAACCAAAAAATATTCTAAATCATGGTTTATTGATAGTGGTTGTACAAATCACATGACCAATGATAGAGATCTTTTTAAAGAATTCAATTCTTTTAAAAGTAAGAATATCAAAATTGGGAATGGTGACAATAATTCTTACAAAAGGAAAAGGAACTGTTGCTATCAAAACAAGTTCAGGTATTAAGACAATTTCAGATGTTCTTAATGTACCTAACTTAATATTGATCAGAACATGTTGAGTATTAGTCAGTTAGTAGAAAAAGGATTCAAGGTATCCTTTGAAGATAAACATTGCTTCATCAATGATGCTGCTGGAAAAGAAATTTTACAAATTAAGATGAAAGGTAAAAACTTCTCATTTGATCCAATAGAAGATGAACAATGGAGCCAGAATTATCTACAAACTGAAGATGGATCTTCACAAGTTTTAAAAGAAGATGTTCAAGTAGAACAAGTAAAAGATGAAATGCAGAAAATTTTGGTAGCTAGTTCTCAAAGTGAGGCAATAAAAAAATCAGGTGGTTATGAGAAAGTCATCAAAGACAAAATTTCTTGTTGACAATTATGAGGCGAAACTAAAGGGAAAAGTTGATTCAAGTTATTCCAAGTCTGAAGATCAGTTGGCAGATTTGTTTAAGTCACTTTCTGTTAAAAGCTTCAAATGCATAAATTCAGAATTTGCAGATTCTAAAGCAAGGAGGAGTGTTAAAAATATGCTTTAGAATTCAGTAACTTTATTTTACTGCAGTTATTCAATTTTAAGATTCCTAGTCAATAATTGCTCCTAATGTTAAGGAGTTTGTTATTTAGATTTAAAATTCAAGATAGATTTTATCTCAAATCTAGTTATTTTTAGCTATTTAAATATTTGTTCATGGTTGAATAGAAAGTACCTCCTTTAACTGTAACTTTCTGCAGTATTCTTTCTTCCATTATTTTTGCTTTCTTTTGCTATTTTCCAGCCAACTTTCTTTCTTAAAAACCAACAATATTCCAAAAAAAAAAAAAAAAAAATCTTATTGGATAAGCAACAAAGGATAAAGAAGCGCACCTACACGTACTGTAACAAAAATTCTCACCCTTTCTCTTGATGTTTTCATACAAGATTTGTTGAATATGTAGCAACCTACAAATAAAGAAGTCACCTACACTGTAACAAAAATTCTCAAGGCAACTAGTAGAGCCACTGTGGTACTGTCCTCAAGGCCAGTTATGCAACTTTTGAAGAGGTCAATCTATATAAAGCTCATCCAAATGTGGAACAAGAAGATGAAATCTAAAGGAAAGCTAGCAGAATGACTTTGGACTTCTTCATTGTCGGGGAAGGTAGCTTTTCTGTCACTTGGATTACAGAAGCACGTGAAGATCAGTTGAATGTTGCATGTTCTGTTTACTCCTTTGGGCATTCCATTCATTTGTATCAATAGGTGCAGGAGACAAGGAGCTTCCCTATGAATCAGGAATCAGCTATGCATAATTGATCTTGAACCCTTTTCCCTGATACCTTTTCTTTATCTCCCACTCCACCATGTCACCTTGAAACCATCTCTTTGGCACATGAATGAAGCGAGAGCTGCACGACAATACATTAAATAGAAATCACAGACAGACAAGAAAGTAGTAAACTTGAGCTGGCACACTAGTAAATGGATCATTGACTGCTAATGTCTTGGTTTTTAATAGTGCTTTATGCTGTCTCCCATTTCGCAACTTCTGCGGAGGCACCACATTGTTTTCTTACGATTTGCATGCTTAAACATAAACATGACCTATCTATATTTTAATGAAATGAGCTCTAAAGATATGGAAATGTTAAAATATTTGAGTGCTTATCAAGCCTCAGATGATGGACGATATTGATTAATGGTTACAGCTGGCATTAATTTGTTAAATTTCATTTATGAAAGAATTAAACAATTGGGTGGTGGCTGAGTTGATTATGAACCTCAGTAGACATTGCACAAACATCGCCAAAATGGTAGCTCAATCCAGATCAGAGCCACATCACCTAATGGGAATCTTGACAGCCTTAGTATATAACTACATTGCCTTCAAGTCCATGTGTGGCATTACCGTGATCATTGTTGCAGCATGTGTGATTCAGAATCATCTTATTATCTAACTAGTTTCTTGTTAGCTTGATGATCCTCTCATAGGAGACAATTGGAACTTTAAACAGCGTCATGTTACTATCTCTCATTGAAGAATTTTCTGGTAGATGGCAATTTTCAGGCATTTGTATGCAGATCACAGACATGATAAAGTTAAATAGTTTAACAAATTAAACAATAATTGTATTAGGTTAGCTCTAGAGCAATTGGATGGTGGATGAGTTGACTACGAAAGTCAGGAGACATAACACAAACATCGGCAAAATACTAGTTTGATCCAGATCAGAGTCACATCACCTAATAGAGGTATGAGATTCCTTCTATTGCCTTCCCTCTATATATATTAGCAAATGCTAGATGAAGGACCATAACTTGCAAGACACAGTTTGTTCTTCCTTTAATCCATTTCTAACCTCTTTAATCAACAAGAATACAAAGGAAAATGGCTCCTTCACCCTTGAGATCTTTGTCAAAAATCACCAACAAACATGCACGATCTTTCAGCTTTCCCTCTCAATCTCACTCCTTTGTCCCTCAATTCGATGAGCAAATGTCAAGAATAAGGTCTTCTTCAGAAGCTACAAGCTCATCATTGTCATCGTTCACAAGTAGAATTAGTGACATTGAAAATTTATACAACTGCATTGACGATTTGCTTCATTTGCCTCATATTCAACAAGTCATTTCCCATGAACACCAAGATGATATGTTGGAAGGATTTCTCCAACTTCTGGATGTCTGTTCTAATGCTAAGGATGTCTTATCACTTGAAAAGCAAAATGTGAGAGACCTTCTTTCAACTCTTCGTAGAAGACGTGACATAGATGGCATTTCTGCATATCTAACTTCAAGAAGGAAGTCTAAGAAGATTATTCAGAAGTCCCTTAAAGATTTGAAGGCTATCCAAATCAAGGAAAGATTGATGACCTCAGAGAACCCTGAAACTATGACTGTTGTTAGCATGTTGAAAGAGGCCGAGTTAGTTACCTTTGCCCTGCTTAAAGCTCTATTATCCTATGTGAATGGGAAAACAAGTAGTTGGTCATTAATTTCCAAACTTATGCTCGACGACAAACCAGAAGCAAATGAATTTGCAAAGGTGGATGCTATGTTGCACTCACTGCATAAGACCGGCAAAGGCGAAGAAGTTCAGAATCAATTGGGAGAGATGGAGTCAAGCATTCAGGATCTTGAAGAAGGGCTTGAATGCTTATACAGGCACTTAATCAAATCACGAGTTTCCATCCTAAACATCATTAACCATTAAATGCCAAGTGAAGGGCATCAAAAATTTTGTAAATTGTAGAAAAAGTAGATTATACTAACTGAAACAGAAGATTTTCTGCTATATTTTGGCTCCTTCCAAATTTTCATCTGCTTTTACAGCTGTAGTTTTTCTAGTTGAAGCCCATTGTTTTCATAAGAATCGTCCTCAACGAACTATAGAAAAACAAATATACATAATATAAATAATTCGGAGATATTTCTTTGTTCTTAACTCAATTGTTATTAGCAAATTCAAGACTTAGTTTTCCATCTCTATAAATTTATTTATTGGCCAGCCTGGTTAAGTTTATTGGATGACTAATTGGTAAAAGGCAATGTAAATTAGTAAATCAATGCCAAGGCCTATTTCTTATATATAATTTTATCATAGTTGCCGGATCTTGCTTCTTACAAGATTAATGGCTTTTTGAGATCCATTTCCAGTTGGATATTAAACATATAGGAGTACTATTTGTCAGGATAAGGTTAACATCTCTAATATAGTGCCCTGAAGATGTTAAATAATAAATATATCAAGTGTTTATATGCAACTTAATTATTTGACATTGAGCTTTTTGCGCCTTTCACGTGAAAGAGATCAGGAAAGATGAAATTTGTTGATAGACATGTGACCATGCAAGACAGTTTTTTTCATATATTGTGAGCAAATCTCTCTAAATAATACTATTGTTTTCTAAAAACTTCAAAAAGAGTAGGCTGAACCTGGTGTTAACAGAGTGAAATTTTGCTGCGTAGCTATTTTTGGACGCGTTCAATGAGTTTTATCCACCGTTTCAAAATTAATTGAGAAATAACCAAAAATTCGTGCGCGCACACTTACGCTCCATTAGCGTTGGAAAACACCCCAAACTAGTCTCGATATAAAATACTGGGGATATGAACAAAACTTGTTTAAAGCCCCAGTATTTTATACCGAGACTAGTCTGGAGGTGGCTTTTTCTCAACGAATTTATTTTTGACGGCTATAAATCAATTAGCGCATGCCAAACAGGTCCCTACGCGAAATTTTTACATTAAGAGATGAGTATATCCAGGAAATGGCATCGTATGTCTCTTTTTTTAGACACTCTTAAATATTGACCTATTTTTAAAAAGAAAAACCATTGCAAATGTAGACCAAACTGCAAACTACTTCCATCTCCATGCTCTTATTCTTCTTCCTCCTGTTTCTTCCTCACCCTCCTTATCCGTCTAGCTTCTAAATTGATATTTTGTAGAATTTTCACAAAGAATGCCATGGAAATTACTGAAAATGAATAATGTATTGTGACAATACCTAAGCTCCAATCCAATTGTATTGTGACAATAAAGCTGCATGTGATATCACTCATTATCACGACCCATTTTCTACACGAGCCGTGCGTGGGCGGCACCTGGTACCTAAGCTTGACCAATCGAACCATCTATGCCTGTCCATTTTATTCTAATGCTGAAAGTACATGCAAGCTAAACATAAATATTCTGAAAAATAAGAATAACACTTGTACGAAAATATCATACTCATAAGCAACACATCCATTGTTTTTTCTTTTATGCATCAGTGGCGTACGCAGAATTTTTCATGAGTGGTGTCAGAATATAAAGAAGCGAACAAATTAATAAAGTACTATAATAACAACATTCACATTAATCTTATTAATAAAACACAATTCAAGTACCTCACTACAACTCTCCTCGACGATCTCTTATTTTTTGAAAGGTATCCAGAATGGACTCATTAGAAATATTAACAAATACATCTTTTTCTATATAAGGCACCAAACAACCACTCAAAAGCTCATCGTCCATTCGATTTCGTAAGTCGTTCTTAATCAAATCCTTCAGTTTGTCGTCGTTGTTCCGTTTCATTGACGCTCTCCTCTAAGTTAGATGAATTTTGAGATGTTGAAGTTGGTTTTGAAAGCTTTGAAGATACTCTAGGAAAATATCTCTCCATTGAGATTTAAATTGCAATATAAATTAAAATAGCAATTTAAATAAACCCTAAATAATTTCTTAGGATTCAACACACAATGAAAAATAAGTAGATAATTTCAAGAAAGTTCAACTTTAAAAAGGAAGAAGAAACAAGAATGTTAAAAGAATTAGTATAGTAGCCAAACTTTGGCTTTTATAGATTTGATATAATAATCCTATTTCTAAATGGATTCAAGTTTTAAATTAGTTGTGATTGTGGTCCAATAGGTTTATTTGGTCCATATTTGATTTAGTGTAGGATTAATATTATTGTAAAATTTGTAAATCTAATGCTGCCAGCGTCAATTAAATTAAAAAAAAAAAACACTGAAAGTCAATGCTCATAGCGGGATTCGATCCCTGAAGGCCAATGTTCAAAGCCTGCGCTACAACCAACTCTACTACGGCACCTTTGATATCAGTGGTGTCAAATTATTATTTTATACAAAACCTTTCTGTTCTTTCACAGTAATATAACATATATATTTAGCAAAATTTTTCGATCCAGTGGTGTCGGATGACACCGGTAGGGTGTGTGTGGCTCCGCCCCTGTTATGCATGAAGCCTCTATTAATAAACTGACGCACTGTTCATGACATGAATTTTCTGGCTAGTTTTCAAAGTGATAGATTTAATTAATGCTGACTCGAAAACAAAGTACTCCACGAACAAAAGCAGCGCTCACCAACAGCACCAGAAGTGAGGGGGAATCCTACCATGTTGCCTAAGTATCTACAACACTGGTTCCTATGTTGCGTCGTAGGCCAACATAGGTCCCCAAAAGAGAACGTCAGCAGACCACGGTGGTACTCATTTGAACTAAAAACCCTAGGAACCACTCCCCCACCCTCCCCTGCACTGGCCTGCGACCAGAAATCGAGCCGCCACGGGCCGGTGGCCGGAAAACTGAAATTTTACCGGATCTCGCCGGATTGCTTATTTTATTGGTGGATTTGTTTAAATAATTATTTTTTTGAAAAGTTTTATACAGATAAATCTATCAAAATAATAAATTATACATGTAAATACATAGAAAAATGTGTATTCAAGAAGAAAAATATAAAAATATACACAAAAAATATAAGTTTTATACAAACATCCATAAATAGTGCACAAATCTGAAATTTATACAACTTTATTCATTGTTCATACACACATATACAGCTTTATACAAATTTATAAAAGTGCATAGAATGTGTTTAAAGAAAAGTAGATCTCACCGGATTTTTATGAAAAAAGTGAAAAAAAAAAGAAGAAATTTGATAAATAAGCCCCTTACCGAAGTTTTGACCGGAATATACAACGGAAAATCAATATTATTATTCAAAAAATAAAAAAAAGAAGAAGAAACAGCGGCGGCGGCAGTGATGAAGGTGGCGGCGGTGGCGGCGGCATGGAGGAAAGAGGATGAAGGTGGGGTAGTGGTGGAAGAGGGGGGGGGGGGGTGGCGGCGACAGTGATGTTGTAAGGGTGAAGAGAAGAGAAGAAAAATGAGAAATAGGGAAAGAGAAGAGAGGAAAAATGGGGGCTAGGATTTTTTTCTCCTTTAAATAGGAGGGGGTGTTATGGAGTGAAAGAAAAAAATAAAAAAACAAAAGGAGGGGGTACTATGTCGGCTAAGATAGCAAAATAGGGGCCTTTTTTGGTAATTTTCATGAGTGGGGTGTCTCTACATGTAATTGTCAGCAACTGAAATAATATAAAAGATAAAATTCAGAATTCTAGAAATTTATATTGTTTCTTTTTTTTTTTTTTTAAAAGGGAGTACCAATTAATTCTAACATAACTTGATTCTATAAAGTCATTGTGTAATCAGCACGGGTTCGAACCCCACCTGATCGAATAGATCCCGTCCCTATGGCGATACACAGTTCAAGGCGGTCATGTTCTGCGTTTTGTGCCTTGGCCGTGTCAGACAATTTTATCATAAACTCCTACTCTGGCGCGAATAGTTTTTGGCTCAACATTAACCACAAAAGGTCACAAAACCCTTATCAAAATCTCAAGGTAACTCTCAAAATATTTTTTCTAAAACCTTTCTATGACCACTATAAGATCCAATACATTCTCTGAACATTATCCATGAACGTATATAATGGTATCCTTGAGTAAATTATGACATGAGCTTATGAAAGGATCTATCATTCAAAATATTTTCAAATATTCTTAATCTATGAAGCTTTGACATATAATTTCATGTAATTGAAGAATAACAAAATCTGAAAATATATGTGTATAACTGAAGAATATCCTCTTTAAACGTTAACTAGGATGATGTTTAGTATATATCTACTCTCTCGCTCCAATTAAGCACATATTAGTTCTTTAAGACATTTTATCAAATATTTTGCAAGTGTACTTTTGTGAGTAAAACCTCTTTAGTAAGGGCTATATCAACTTACCTCGTTTTGGCCTTTGATAACATGAGCTCCAATCCTTGTTCCGGCCTCCAAATAATTTCTACAATAATGGATTTACCAATTAACTCTTAAAGTTCATTACTTTTCTTTCTATTTGATGAAACCTAGGTTAAATCCTTGGATTTTCTAGGTTTTGGAATTTTCCCTAGTTGGATAATACTTTTCTCGTTGTTAACACCCAAAAAAATTTAGGGCAAGCAATTACCTTGGATTGCAAAGCCCTAGTTTAGAGATGAATCTTGTACTTGAGGTTTTCTTGAATAATTCCTTGAAAGCCCTATGATTTCATGAAGATTTGATGTTTGGAATTGATATTATCCATATGAATCAATCTTAAAGAGTGTTAGAACTCACCTTGAATGGGTATTAGATGATACAAATTGTTTCACTTATGAATCTCCTAAGCCCTCTTTAAGATTCCTGTGATTTTCTCTCCTCGCAAGGGGTAATTATAGTTTCAAATTCAAGATTCTTCGCTTGTTAAGGGACTCATTGAGGAGACAACAATTCTGTCCAAATGAAATAAAATATCTGAAATGCTCGTTGAGGAGACAATAATTCTATTCAAATGAAATAGAATGCCTGAAGTGCTCGTTGAGGAGATAAAAATTTCTGATCATTGGTCCATTGCCTCCTTCTACCTTTTCAACCCTTGGCTCACCTAAGCAACTCCTAACAACCTCTAGTCTATATTATTTAGTCATGGTATGACCTCGGTTATACTCTCAAATGACACGAGTTTGCTCGAACTTTATGCCTGACATAAATGATGCTTTAAGAAAACTTAGGAAAAATTTAGGAACGTTACATCCCCCCCCCCCTCCCTCCATGATTCCTCCTTCACTGTGTGCCACTACTTCATTAATTTTATGAGAAAAATGAGCAAAAAACATATTGCAACAAAGGATGCTGGCAAGTGGCAACTATACATCATGAGATTTAATATGTGCGAAGACACTTAGAGCCCGTTTGGGTCAGCTGATAAAAAGTAGCTGATAAGCAGCTTATTAAGAGTAGGTTATAATTAAGTAGCTTACAAAAAGTAGCTGAAACTGAGAAACAAGTGTTTCGATAAAACTGCTTAAACTGAAAATAATTTGATAAAATAATTCATTTCAATTTAAGGTTAGTGTTTAAAATGTACTTTTAGAATAATTATAGTTATTAGGTAAAATAGAATTAAAAAACTTGATTAAATTCAATCAGCTTATAAGCTATAAGCCATAAGTTAGGAGTGCTTGTGGCTTATTTCACCTTATAAGCACTTCTTTAAGTTACCAAACAGTTCAAAGCAGCTTATAAGGTAAAAAAAAGCTTATAAGCTGCTTAAAAGGCTCTTAGTTGACTTGAAAACAGAAGTTCAACCAGCTTTTTTTCCTTTTTATTCTTTTTGATCTCATTATATGTGTATATAGTAGTCATTGGTCGCGTGGATGCTGCTTTATTTGTTCCAATGAAGTTTAACACCAAAAATCCTGGCACGATCCGCTTACTTTGCTCTAAATCAGAAGGTGGGTGTTGTTGGGATCGAAATAACATGGCGTCATGCGGAAGCTAACAAAACAAACTTGATTGACAATAAATCAGGCATAAAAGAAGACATATATGAAAAGACGTTTATTTAAAGTAGTTTGGCCAATAGGCCTACATATTTCGAAGAAAAGTATCCCCTAAATAAAATCCTTCTAAGACTACATTGTGGAGTTTGGTGATGTTGATGTGAGATGAAGATTATGTATTTATAGGTTTCTAAGACTTTTCCTCAAAATAAAGGATAAGTCATATGAAGGAGATATATTCCAATTAGGAGTCTTTTTCATCCCTTCAATAAGAGGAGTCCTAATAGGTTAAAAATTCAGGGCAAAAACCCTAACAATTCTCCCCTTGGCCTGAATTTTCTAGCAATTTAATCTTGATCTTCTTCTTCATACAATCTTCAACATATGACTGCTGCATGATTGGTTGAAAGGAGCTCAACTATGGGTTAAAATAAGAGCTCATACGTTAAAAATAAGTATGAGTTAAAACTGGTATTGGAGCCCATGCATTACAACTAGGCATGGGTTAAAACTGGATTGATTAAAAGTAGCCCAAAACATGGGTTAAAAAGGATTTTGTTCTAAAGATGCAGCAGCAGCATTATTGCTGATAATATGATTGAAATTTTTTTACTTTTGGATAAATCTTCATTATCATTAACAAGGTTGTGGCTAGAACTGAACCCGCCTAGAACCTATTTTCAATCTCGTTAACCTGGCTCATCGAACCATTGGTTGAATATAGCGCTGATACCACTTGTTGGGATCGAAATAACATGGCTTCATGCGGAAGTTAAGAAAACAAACTTGATTGACAATAAATCGGGCATAAAAGAAGATATATATGAAAAGACGTTTATTTAAAGTAGTTTGGCTAATAGGCCTCCATATTTCGGAGAAAAGTCTCTCCTAAATAAAATCCTTTTAAGACTACATTGTGGAGTTTGGTGATGTTCATGTGACATGAAGATTATCTATTTATAAGTTTCTAAAACTTGTCCAGGATAAGTCATATGAAGGAGATATATTCCAATTAGGAGTCTTTTTCATCTCTTCAATAATAGGAGTCCTAATAGGTTAAAAATTCAGGGCAAAAATCCTAACCACGGTTTCAGCTTAAAAATTCAGGCCAAAAATCCTAACCACGGTTTCTTTGGTAAAAATATAGTACATTGTTCTACAAAAAGGAAACCATCATTAATTACTGCCTTCGAGATGAGTAATGAGTTTCACTTTCAATTTGGCGATCAACTTGTAGGAGGCAACTGGAATCTTGATAACACAGACAATTACTACTTTAACATCAAGTCCACGAGTGGCACTACGGTGATCATTGTTGAAGAAGGTGTGATTGTTGTATCGTCTTAATAATTTCTGGATCCTCTCCTCGGAGACAATTGGAAATTCCACAATGCTTATGTGACTGAATCATAATGAAGCCCCACGAGCAGCCTTTGAATGGTCGCATGTCACGTCTTCGCTCAATATTTGCGAGGAACAATTGCGTAGTTGGGACACTGGATTTAAATATTAAATCATCTGACTTGTTGAAAATGATCAATGTCTATACAGTAGCACCACTCATGATTGCAAGAATCTCTGCTTCTCCAAGATGATGCTAGTGTTAATAAATTTGAATTCTTTGATCAACTCTTATTTGCTGGTCACATAAGTGGAGTCATTGTGTCGGTTTTCACTTTCTCAGCAAGATAGCACTGCAGGCACAAACCTAGACAGAAGAAGATCTAGATTGAGAACTCTGGCACTTCAAAAGTTTCATGCATCTTCGGATACCTTTTTGACTTGTTTCTGAGAAGATAGATAGCTAGATATGTCTCTCGTGTATCGTTTCCTGCATAAAGAAGAAAGGATCTACTTTGTCAGTGAGCATATGTCTTTAGGCTTCAGTGATGACACAGGCATCTAAGAGCCTGAGGAGATACCCATCCAATGCTTCCTTGATCGAAGGATCCTTTGCTATAAAGTTTTTACACACTGCTTCTGTGAGCCTTTCTCGTGATGTTCTTTCAGAAAAGCATCTTGGATATGCTAAGGATAAAGAAGCCACCTACTCTGTAACAAAACTCACCCTTTCTCTTGATGTTCTTTCATGAAAGCTTGTTGTTTATGTAGCAACCTAGGAAAAATGCTCAAGGCCACTAACCAAGCCACCGTGCTCCCTTCCTCAACGCCAATTGTGCAACTTTTGAAGAGGGTAATCTATATAAAGATTCGAATGAGGAACAAGATGTGTTAAAAAGGAAAGCTAGCATTATGACTTTGGACTTCTTGATCGTTGGGGGAGGCTGTTTCGTCACTTGGATTTAAGGAGCAAGTGAAAACCAGTTGAATGTTGCATGATCTGTTTCCTCCCTTGGGCCCTCCATTCATTTAAATCAACAGGTGCAAGAGACAAGGAGCTTCCATATGATTCGCCTATATTTAATTGATCTTGATTTAGATCTTGAAACCAATTTCCCTGATACCTTTGCTTTGTCTTCCACTCCACCATGTCGCCTTGAAACCATCTCTTTGGCACATGATTGAAGCGAGAGCTGCAAGGCGTGACATTAAATAGAAATCACAGAAAGACAACAAAGTAGTAAACTTGAGCTGGCACACTAGAAAATGTATCATTATGCCGTCTCCCATTTCGTAACTTCTGTGGAGGCACCACATTGTTCTCTTACAATTTGTATGCTGAAACATAGACATCACCTAGCTGTATTTTAATGAAATGAGCTCTAAAGATATGGAAATGTTCAAGTATTTGTTTGCAAATCAAGCCTCAGATGATAGACTATATTAATTAATGGTCACAGCTGTGACTAATTAGTAATATTTCTGTTAGGAAAGAATTAAACAATTGGGTGGTGGCTGAGTTGATTATGAACCTCAGTACACATAGCGCAAACATCGCCAAAATGGTAGCTCAATCCAGATCAGAGCCACATCACCTAATGGGAATCTTGACAGCCTTAGTATATAACTACATTGCCCTCAAGTCCATGTGTGGCATTACCGTGATCATTGGTTGCAGCATGTGTGATTCAGAATCATCTGATTATCTTACTAGTTTCTTGTTAGCTTGATGATCCTCTCATAGGAGACAATTGGAACTTTAAACAGCGTCATCTTACTATCTCTCATTCAAGAATTTGCTGGTAGATGGCAATTTTCAGGCATTTTTATTCAGATCACAGACATGACAAAGTTAAATACTTAACAAATTAAACAATAATTGTATTAGGCAGCTCTAGAGCAATTGGATGGTGGATGAGTTGACTATGAAAGTCAGGAGACATAACACAAACATCGGCAAAATAGTAGTTTGATCCAGATCAGAGTCACATCACCTAATAGATGTATGAGATTCCTTCTATTGCCTTCCCTCTATATATATTAGCAAATGCTAGATGAAGGACCATAACTTGCAAGACACAATTTGTTCTTCCTTTAATCCATTTCTAACCTCTTTAATCAACAAGAATACAAAGGAAAATGGCTCCTTCACCCTTGAGATCTTTGTCAAAAATCACCAACAAACATGCACGATCTTTCAGCTTTCCCTCTCAATCTCACTCCTTTGTCCCTCAATTCGATGAGCAAATGTCAAGAATAAGGTCTTCTTCAGAAGCTACAAGCTCATCATTGTCATCGTTCACAAGTAGAATTAGTGACATTGAAAATTTATACAGCTGCATTGACGATTTGCTTCATTTGCCTCATATTCAACAAGTCATTTCCCATGAACACCAAGATGATATGTTGGAAGGATTTCTCCGACTTCTGGATGTCAGTTCCAACGCTAAGGATGTCTTATCACTTGAAAAGCAAAATGTGAGAGACCTTCTTTCAACTCTTCGTAGAAGACATGACATAGATGGCATTTCTGCATATCTAACTTCAAGAAGGAGGTCTAAGAAGATTATTCAGAAGTCCCTTAAAGATTTGAAGGCTATCCAAAACAAGGAAAGATTGATGACCTTAGAGAACCCTGAAACTATGACTGTTGTTAGCATGTTGAAAGAGGCTGAGTTAGTTACCTTTGCCCTGCTTAATGCTCTATTATCCTATGTGAATGGGAAAACAAGTAGTTGGTCATTAATTTCCAAACTTATGCTCGACGACAAACCAGAAGCAAATGAATTTGCAAAGGTGGATGCTATGTTGCACTCACTGCATAAGACTGGCAAAGGCGAAGAAGTTCAGAATCAATTGGGAGAGATGGAGTCAAGCATTCAGGATCTTGAAGAAGGGCTTGAATGCTTATACAGGCACCTAATCAAATCACGAGTTTCCATCCTAAACATCTTTAACCATTAAATGCCAAGTGAAGGGCATCAGAAATTTTGTAAATTGTAGAAAAAGTAGTTTATACTTGTATATGAGGAATATACTAACTGAAACAGAAGAAAGCTGTAGATTTTCTATTCACAATCAAACAAACATATTGCTGTCTCTCGAACTTCTAGTTGAAGCCGATTGTTTGCATAAGAATCGTCAATATCTCAAAAGATGTCCTCAATGATAAGTCGGGGGTAATAAAACCTCACTTTCCTAAAACCTCACTTTCCTATTTATACTCCTAAGAAAATTACACAAAAAATCTTCTTCCGTCCCAATTGTGCTGACCGCACAATATTGTGCTGACCGATTGTGCTGACCGCACAATATTGTGCTGGCCGCACAATTCCTTGAAAACTTGAAGTAGTTGCTGCTTGTTTTTGAAATATTGTGCTGACCGCACAATATTGTGCTGACCACACAATTGGGTCTTTTTCAGCATTGTGCTATCGCACAATATTGTGCTGAGCCACACAAATCCTTGAAAACTTGTTCCATTTTGCACGACTCCAACTTCGACTCGAATCGGCCTTCTTTTGTGTTCTTTCCGATCAGTTTCTGGCCTCGAGCGTTTAAACTAAGTAGCACCTGGAATCACGCAACATTACATAAGAATTGATCGTGAAATTAGCTTAAAAACACATAGAGTTCCTATAAAGGAAGGCTCAAAGTCGGTAAAATGTCGACTTATCAACACCCCCAAACTAGAACTTTTGCTTGTCCTCAAGCAAAACACACTTCAATGGTCCCCAAGTTGCAATTCATCAATTCATGCATTTTTTTCATTAAAGCAACAACAAGCCAAAACTCTATTCAAGTTCAACAACTAATGACATTGGTTGGTGCCAACAATTAAGCCAAGCCATGTGAGTATAACTCTCATATACAAAACATTAAAGAAAGTAAACATGCCATGACACAAGATTTTCAAAGTTTGCCTCTTCATCACAAGACTTCACTTCTTTACTTGCTCACCTCAATTGAAAAGTGAAACACAAGTCCTCAACTCAACTTCACAAGTACCCTCACCACTCAAAAGAATATCCCAACCACAAAAATGCAATGATAACACAAGTGGGATTAATGATAGGAAGAATTCACTCACTCTCTCAAAAGAAGTTCATCATGCACACTAAAGATTCATAGGCTTGCTCTTCGTGTACCTCTCCACTAATGTAGGAATGCTTGACCCGAGATCAATTAGGACTTGTTAGGGTTGTAATGCAGGCTTTTGGTCAAAGGTGGGGTAAAATATGGGCAAATAGTGACTACACACCTCCTTGAGCACTACACCGTACAAAAATTAAGGCACACTTCATTTTTCTTGCACTTACACCTTGCTAAATTGAGGATTATACACTAATCTTTCTCCTCTTTATTCATCAATTCTTTTTTTCTTCTTTTTCTTTCTTATCTTTCACTTGCTTCTTTTTGTTTCTTTTCACTTTTTCACTTTTTTTTTTAATTCAACTCGCTTTTGTTGCTCTTCCTTTTCATTTATTTTCTTTTGATTTTCATTAATTTCCACACTTTCACCATAACTTGTGCCACCCCCAAACTTAGGCTTTTGCCTAAGTTGCACGTCTTTCAGTGCACTCAAGGAGGTAGGGCCAAAAGAGAGGGTTAGTGCCTTAAGCACTTAGAATTGGTCCGGGTTAATAATGTGGTTGCCAAAGGAAAGGATATTAAGCTCAAAGGGGTTGACTAAGGATATAATGCAAGGGTAGGCTTTTTAGATTACTGAGCGGGTCAAAGAAAGCCTAAAATCATTTTTCAAGTCAAGCATCACCTAAGATTTC
This sequence comes from Petunia axillaris subsp. axillaris, assembly GCA_029990575.1. Classification (NCBI taxonomy): domain Eukaryota; kingdom Viridiplantae; phylum Streptophyta; class Magnoliopsida; order Solanales; family Solanaceae; genus Petunia; species Petunia axillaris. The sequence goes on from JARKNS010000003.1 coordinate 165,071,853, forward strand.
GCCTCGAAGCACACTTAGGGCAAGTTCTAGATCAAGAAGCACACACATGACACACCAAAACCTCACCACACATGGCACATGTAAAGTAAGGAAGACGAGTATATTCAAGTCCCAATCAAAGGCAATTAAGTATCCGAAGTTTACTCATAGCCTAATGAGAGCTAATTAGTGACATAAGAGCCAAAAGTTGAACTTAAAGATCATAGCACAATTTACAAACTAAGTTTTTCTATTCATTTTTCAAAACAAGCTCACATGATAAGGATTAAATAATGGTGGAACCAAACATGCCAAAAGTTGCTAAGGAGCAAGAATCCACAACTAGTCATCATTATTTACAACTAAATACTAAACTAGTACTAGAGATGCCCGGTTCGACATAATTACTTCCTTGGAAAAGAACCATGGCAAAGAAAAACCAAGGAGGTTATTTCAAAAATTTTGTGCACATGGTATTTACAATGAAAATGGTTGTTCGGACCCAAATGAGGCTTTCGCGCCCACATGGGATGCCTACGTATCACCCGGGAGTGAATCAGATAAAGGAAAGGTAGCATCCCAAGCGTAGTTGCTAAATATATATGTACTAACAACTTAACGTAAACACATTTGTACATACATCAAACATAACACCATGTCATGGTGACATGACATTCTTTAAGTACCCACCCCCAAACTAAAAGTATGCATTGTCCCCAATGCAACTAAAATTTATGAAAGCATCTAAGAGAATGAGTAAAAGAATGTTCCCTGTCATAGCTAGCCCTCGGTGGCTGGTGGAGAATTTGATATAGCAGCAGTGGTGGACAAGGGACCCTCGAGGGTCGGCTGAGTATCGGCAAGCTCTGTCTGGAGTGGAGTGGTAGTGGCAGCGGCAGCGGCACAAGATAGATAGTGAGTGGTCCGCCTTCTCTCATTGAATGGTCCGCCCCACACCCCATGGTGCTTTTCTCTCCACTTGGTGAAGGTGAATTTTCTCCCCAACATTGCTTCATGCTTTTTGTTATGCTCTTTAGGCGGGGGCACATATTTCCAAGATTGCGAAGCCGGATTCTTCATTTTGCACTTCTTCGCTTTCAAGTGTGTCATTTTGCCTTCTTGGCGTGGCAAATTCAACAATGTACTCATTTTGCTCATCAACGCCAAAATTTTCCGAAGGTGCTTGTTCTTCCACTTCTATTGCTTCATCCACACATAGAGTTGAAAAGTGAAGTGAATGAGGTTCCAATTGTTTTAACATCAATGGAGCACCAAGCATGACATCCTCTTCTTCACATGTGCTAGAGTCTTTATCACAAGAGTTTTTCATTTCCGCTCTAGACTCCAACACACATTTCTTGTTCACGGCATCATTACCAAATATCTTGAAGATGTGATCACTTTCATGAGTTCCCATGATTTGACTTGTGCTCTCTTCCACAAATTCGCTCATTTCTAGCATATCGTTCACTATTTCTTCATGTTGAGCCTTGGAGGCTTCAACCACTTCATGCACTAGAATGTTCAAGACACGAGCTTCGAGATCAAATTGTTTCACTCTTTGTCCTAGTTCTTCCTTTTCATGTTTGAGATCCCAACCTTCGATATTTAAGTCGTGAAGGCATGCTTCATGGACTTTCATTTTTCGAGCTTGATCTCGGAGCCAAGCTCGGCTCACGATTTCTTCTTCATCCCAATTGTTCTTTTCTTCAATAATTCTTTCTTGATTTTCAAGCACATCTTCAATGGAGGATTCTTCTTGGAACTCAACCTCATCTTCTATATAACGTCTTTGTTGAAATTTGGCAACATCCTTAGCTTGTTGATCATTGAAGGTGTCAAACAATTGGCTCAATTGAGTTTCCAAGTTGTGAATTGCTAAGCCATTTTGATTGAGGGCTTCGGCATTTTCACAATTGTTTTTAAGTATTTTCTCCATCAAATGTTCCAATCTTTCATTTTCATTGCATTTATCTTGTGAAGTCGATAGGTCCATCTCTTCTTGAAACCTCTCTTGGATGCCTTTCCACTCGGGTTCAAGCTCCATGTTCATGTTTGCATTTGCCCAATCAAACTCATAAGAATCATTAACATCATTATAAAAATAATTGGAAGAATAATAAGGAATATTAGGACAACCGTCCCAATGGCCATTTTGACCCCCACACTCATGACATATGTCCCACTCAAAGGGTTGAGAAGGTGCGCGCAACTCGCCCCCGGAAACAATTTGACAATCTTGCCAATGGTGAGGTCCGCCACAATAAGGACAAGAGTCACTCATGTATGGATTTGTTGTAATTGGGGTTCCGCAAGTTCCGATTAGGATTTCTCCTATAAGCCATGTTTTACCTACACAAGGTAAAATAAAAACCAAAAGTAAAATGCTAGGACTAGCGAACTAAACAACTTTGATTAACTAATGCAACTCAATATTGAAACCGTAGTTCCCCGGCAACGGCGCCAAAATTTGATTCACGCTCAATCTTACACCATTAATGGTGAAGGGCGGTCGTCAAAGTATAATACCCGATGTGAGTCGGGGTCGATTTCCTGATAAGTCGGTATTTTACCAACTTAAAGACTACTTTAAACTTTTGTTTTTGAGTCCAAAGGCTACATTTTGTGTGATTAATGCCATGGATTGCTTAGTTTCAGGTCACAGTGAATTCACATGAATATGAGTTGAAGATCGAAGCTAGAGAGCAAGAAACAGAGCCAAAGTGATGAAGGAAGGACATCAAGAGTGAGCGAACCGCCTACATAAAAAGGCAGGCCGCTTACTAAGCTCAGAGAACCAGCATGAGAGTGGGCGGACCGCCCGTTTACAGTGGCGGACCGCCTACTCAACTTCAGAGAGTTAGGTAGGCGGACCGCCTACTTTACTAGGCGGACCGCCTACTTCCTGTTCCCAGAAAATTTCCCTCTGTATAAATAGCTTAAAACAAGGTTTTTAAGGGGAATGATTAGATATTACGTTTTCTACTTATTTTGGGGCGATTTTGGGAGCTAAGTAGGAGTCTTAATATCACTTTGTAAGCTTCCAATCTTGTAACTTTGAATCTTATTCCATATATCAATTCAAAACTCATGTTTAACATGATTTCCTCATTTCATTACATCTTCATTGCTTTGATTCAAACCCTAGTTATGAGTAGCTAAATTCATAACTAGGGGTGTAAATAGGCTATAGTGATAGAAAATCAATGGGTGTTGTTCCATTTCACTAATTATAACACGAGTAACAATTATCCAACTCCTCATTACAATAACATCAAAATCCCTAAATCCATGATATTTGGGATTTCTTGTCTACATTGCTAGTTAAAGACTCGGAAGAGATTAACTAGTGTAGAATAGTGGAGTTGGCGAGGATTTGAGTTGATAGGCTATTTATATAGACTAACTCATCTAAAAGGAGTTACGCTCGGAAGAGGTCCCCTTTCCTTGGGTCTTTGAGTAGCGCTTGATTATTCAACTAAGGCTTTGACGAGCGGGTTGTGAAAGATCTCTTCTAGGCCGGAAGGATTCTAGAGATCACAATCGGAATACTCGACCATAATTATATTTGAGTTGGGAAAGTGAAGGGAAGACACCCGTTGGTTGGAAATCACTATTAGTCGTTTGCACCCCTAGTCTCGTAATATCGAATCAACTTACTTGCTTAATTTGTATGCATTGTAGTTAATTGTAGTGTTACTTTAAACAAATTCCATCTCTAGGACTCAATATTAAACTTCATTTGACTTTCTATTTGCGACTCTCTTACTTGACGAGCTAGTTCCCTTGGGAAATCGACCCCGACTCATATCGGGTATTATATTTTGACGACCGCCCCTCACCATTAAAGGTGTAGGATTGAGCGTGGATCAAATTTTGGCGCCGTTGCCGGGGAACTACGGTTTCAATATTGAGTTGCATTAGTTAATCAAAGTTGTTTAGTTCGCAAGTCCTAGCATTTTACTTTTGTTTTTGGTTTACCTTGTGTAGGTGAATATGTCTTATAGGAGGAATCCGAATCGGCACTTGCGGAACCCCAATTACAATCATTATTATAATCAACAACATGGGGATCCGCAAGGTTATGAAGAGCAATATGATGAAGAGTTCCACATAGAACTCAACCAAGAGGGCTATCCATTCCACGTCGAGCAAGTGGATGATGATGATGCACAAGTGGAGGCTAATGAGCCTCAAGTTGAGAATGAGAACCCTCAAGGTGATAATCCTTTTGCCCAAGCAAATGCGGGGGCTCAAGCACATGATGAAGAAGCAAATCTCGGTGGAGATGAAGGTGTTGCGGGTAATATCAATCGGGGTGGCAACAATGCAAACCGAGGCGGCCGAGGTATGAACCAAGGTGGCCGGGGTGTGAACCGTGGAGGTAGAGCAAATGCCAACCGAGGGGGAAATGTTCATAGAGTGAATGCCCACAATGCCAACCGGAACCAAGAATATGCAAGAGATGCTAGATACTATCAACAAGAGATGAGGGATTTTGATGATGAAGAAGAATTGGAGGATGAAGTTGACATGAATAGCTTTGCAAGTGCTATAGTTCCTCCCCCGATTCATGGCAATGCAAGTTTTAGCATCCCAAATGTGATTCTCCAAGGCCTTGAACAACATGGGTGCTTTAGTGGCGCAAAGAATGAAGATGCAAATGACCACTTGAGAAATTTTGTACAAACTTGTAATCTTTACAAGTCGGCAAGGGTGTCGGAGGAGTCGTTGAGGTTGAGAGTTTTTCCCTATTCTCTCACTGGAAAAGCAAAAGAGTGGTTGAACAAGTTGCCGAGAAACTCCATTTTCACTTGGCAAGAGTTGGTAAAACAATTTCTAGGGAAGTTTTCACCAAAGGGGAAGCAAGCGGCATTGAGAGATAAGATCTACATGTTTGAGCAAGAGGCATCCGATTCTTTGACCGAGGCTTGGGAGGCTTTCCAAGATGGGTTGCTCCGGTGTCCTAATCATGGTTTCAATGGGAACATGTTGTTGCAAAGCTTCTACCAAGGGTTGAACAAGATGAACCAATCCGCCTTGGACACCTTATGTGATGGTGTCACCATGGACAAGAGGTACGAAGAAGTGAAGGATATCCTAGATAAAGTGACCAAGAGATCTCAAGAATGGCAATCAAGAGCTAAGAATCCGGGGAGAGAAGTTGGGATTAGTCCAATGATGATGGAAAGACTTGAAGCCCAAGATGAGAAAATGGCAAGGATATTGACATCGGTGGATCTCATGAACAAGAATGCAAAGGCCGATAGGGAAGCCAATGAAAAGAAGTTGCACAAGGTGGAGAATATCCAAACTACACATGCCGGACATCAAGTGGCCCCAATGGGTTATGTGACTCCCGGAGGTGTTCCTATGTCCCTTCTCCAACATGGGCAAGAAGGATACTATCCGGAACAATGCTACCATATGCAAGAAGGAGAAGAAGTACATTATATGGGTAACTACCAAGGGCAAAGAGGGTATGATCAAGGTGGTTATCAAAGGCCTTATCAACAACCCTATCAACAACCATATCAACAAGCCTACCAACAACAAGGGCAATGGAGGCCGAGTCAAGGAAGAGGTAATTGGAGTAACAACCAAGAGGGGAGAGGAGCCGGTTCTTCTCAACAATATGCTCCAAGACCTCCATTTAAGCAAAATGATCAAGAGACAAAGGCCCCCGCCTCAACTAAATTGGAAGATATGATGAGTCAACTGCTTCAAGGTCAACAAGGCATAAAGGAAACCATAACATCCCATTCAACATCAATCAAGGAACTTGAATCACAAATGAGTCAATTGGCTCACCAAGTCAACCAAAGGCCACAAGGTACGCTACCAAGTGACACGGTAGTAAATCCCAAGAGGAGTGGAAAAGATCAAGTCATGGCAATAAAGACTCGAAGCGGCAATGAATATGACTATCAAAAGGCCAAGAGCTATGATAATGAAAGGTTGAACATGCAAAGCAATGATGAGGGTGCCGAGGAACATTCTAATGATGCAATTGGAGAAGAGGTGTTGCAAGAAGAAGAAGGGCAAGGTGAGGTGTTTGTACAAGACAATGATGATGATGTTCAAGAAATTCCCAAGCCTACACCCCAAAGCACCACTACCCAAAATGCTAAACCAAAGAAAACTCCACCACCCAAAGAAAGCCTTTCCACTCCAAGCTCCATTCCCAAAATTCCCCTTCCATTCCCACAAAAGAGTAACAAGCAAAGAGAAATCACACATGCCAAGAAGATTTGGGAGAAGATAGCAAGTACCTCCATCAACATTCCATTGGTTGATGCATTGGGACAAATGCCCAACATTGCTAAATTCATGAAAGATTTGGTGACTAAGAAGACATATGGAGATTTCGAGACAATCAAGGTGACTCATCAAGTGAGTGCAATTGTGTCAACACACATAGCTCCGAAGATGGAGGATCCCGGGGCTTTTACCATTCCATGCACAATTGGTGGAAGACACTTCAAGAAGGCTTTGTGTGACCTAGGTGCAAGTATCAACTTAATGCCATATGCGGTGTATAAGACATTGGACACCAAGGCACCTAGACCAACAACCGTGAACCTACAAATGGCCGATCGCTCAATGAAAAGTCCGATTGGAATTATTGACAATGTGTTGGTGAAGGTAGACAAATTCGTCTTCCCGGCGGATTTTGTTATTCTTGATTGCCCCGTAGATTTTGAAGTACCTATCATTCTTGGGAGACCATTCTTGGCAACCGGGAGAGCTCTTTGTGACGTGGAGAGAGGTGAACTTACTTTTAGGTTCAATGGAGAGAAGGCCGTTTTTCATATTTGCAAGGCCTTGAAACAACCAATGGATGATGATGCGACATGTTCTTATGTCGATGTCGTGGTTGACGCCCTAGTGGAAAAGGAGAGTGTCTTAGCCAGTCAAGAAGACACGTTGGCGGCGGTAATTTGGAACATGGATGTGGAGAATGAAGAGAGTGTAGCGGAGGTGGTGAAGGCACTAGAAGGCTTTGGATCAAAACCCTATGTACCCAAAAAGCTATCCTTAGACCTTGAAAACCGAGAAACCCCACCTACAAAACCATCCATCGAAGAACCACCGAAACTTGAATTAAAAATCTTACCATCCCATTTGAGATACACCTTCCTTGGTCCCAACTCCACTCTACCCATAATCATCTCATCTCACTTGACCAAAACTCAAGAATCTCAACTTGTTGATGTGGTGAAGAGGAGGATTAAAGCTATAGGGTGGACCTTGGCGGATATAAGGGGAATTGACCCGGGGGTATGCACTCATAAGATTTTGCTTGAAGAAGGGTGTCGGCCAAGTGTAGAACACCAAAGGAGGTTGAATCCTCCTATGCAAGAGGTGGTGAAGAAAGAAATCATCAAATGGCTAGATGCGGGTGTGATAGTTCCATTGTCCGATAGCAAGTGGGTGTCACCCGTGCAATGTGTGCCCAAGAAGGGGGGTATGACAGTGATTCTAAATGACAAAGGTGAGTCCATTGCAACTAGACCCGTAACCGGATGGAGAGTGTGTATGGATTATCGAAAGCTCAACACCGCCACAAGGAAGGATCATTTCCCTTTGCCATTCATTGATCAAATGCTTGATAGATTGGCGGGTCGTGCTTACTATTGTTTCTTGGATGGGTACTCCGGCTATAACCAAATATCCATTGAGGCCGAGGATCAAGACAAGACCACTTTCACTTGCCCCTATGGCACCTTTGCATTCCGCAAAATGCCATTTGGTCTTTGTAATGCCCCCGCCACATTCCAAAGGTGCATGCTAGCTCTTTTCCACGATATGGTGGAGAATTTTCTTGAGGTTTTCATGGATGACTTCTCGGTAGTTGGAGATTCATTCGATGATTGTTTGTCAAACTTGGAGAGGGTGCTAGAGAGATGCGAAGAAACAAGGCTTGTGCTCAATTGGGAGAAATGTCATTTCTTAGTGCAAGAAGGTATAGTGTTGGGACACAAAGTCTCTAAAAGAGGCATCGAAGTAGATCAAGCGAAGATTGAGGTGATTTCCAAACTCCCACCTCCAATGACCGTGAAGGGTGTCCGAAGTTTCTTGGGGCATGCGGGATTTTATCGCCGCTTTATCAAGGACTTCTCCAAAGTTGTGAATCCTATGTGCAAACTTTTGGAGAAGGATGCCAAGTTCGTGTTTGACAAAGCTTGCTTAGAGGCTTTTGAAGAAGTGAAGAAGAGGTTGACAACCGCACCGGTAATTGTGAGTCCTAATTGGGAGCTCCCATTTGAGCTCATGTGTGACGCTAGTGATGTGGCTTTGGGAGCCGTGCTAGGTCAAAGAGTGGAGAAGATGTTTCATCCTATCTACTACGCAAGTAAAACGATGAATGGGGCTCAAATGAATTACACGGTGACGGAGAAAGAGCTTCTAGCAATAGTTTTTGCCTTTGAGAAATTCCGAGCATACTTGGTGGGGTCGAGAACAATTGTCCATACCGACCACTCCGCCATCCGGTACTTGATGGCAAAGAAAGATTCCAAGGCAAGACTCATTCGTTGGGTGTTACTTCTTCAAGAGTTTGACATTGAGGTGATAGATAGAAAGGGGACCGAGAACCAAGTGGCGGATCATTTGTCACGGTTAGAGGAGGAAGGTCGCCCGAAAGAGGAAGTGGAGATAAATGATACATTTCCGGATGAAAGAATCTTGGCCGTGTCTTGGGAACCAATCCCTTGGTATGGCGACTTAGCCAATTTCATAGTTGGGGGAGTCTACCCCGAAGACTTCACGTTTTATCAAAAGAAGAAGTTGGAAAAAGATGCAAGGTTCTATTATTGGGATGAGCCCTATCTCTTTAGGGTGTGTGTTGATGGAATCATCCGAAGATGTGTTGCCGAGTCCGAGCAAGAGGCCATTATGAATGGGTGTCATTCTTCGCCTTACGGAGGACATCATGGTGGAGTTAGGACGGCGGCTAAGGTGCTACAATGTGGCTTCTTTTGGCCAACCTTGCACAAGGATGCCCATGCTTGGGTCAAGAATTGTGATCAATGCCAACGGATGGGGGGAATTTCGAGAAAGCATGAAATGCCAATGAATCCAATTGTGGAGGTTGAATTGTTTGATGTATGGGGGATTGACTTCATGGGACCCTTTGTGAGCTCATATGGAAACAAATACATTTTGGTGGCGGTTGACTACGTGTCTAAATGGGTGGAAGCGGTTGCGCTCCCCAACAATGAAGCCAAGAGTGTATTGAGTTTCTTGAAAAAGAACATCTTTTCAAGATTTGGGACTCCAAGGGCTATCATTAGTGATGGTGGGAGTCATTTTTGCAACCGCGCCTTCTCAAATCTCCTTCAAAAATATGGAGTGAAACACAAGGTTGCAACTCCCTACCACCCCCAAACAAGTGGCCAAGTCGAGGTTTCGAACCGGGAAATAAAGAATATTCTTGCCAAGACGGTTAATGCAAATAGAACCGATTGGGCGAGAAAGCTTGATGAAGCTCTATGGGCTTACCGAACCGCATACAAAACTCCAATTGGGATGTCCCCATTCAAGTTAGTGTTCGGAAAAGCTTGCCATTTACCGGTGGAACTTGAACACAAAGCCCTATGGGCATTGAAGAAATTGAACATGGATTGGGATAATGCCGCCAATGCAAGAATCTCAAATTTGCATGAGCTTGATGAATTCCGGTTCCTAGCCTATGAGAATGCAATGATCTACAAGGAGAAAATGAAAATGCTCCATGACTCTAGGATTTGGAACCGGACGTTCAAAGAAGGAGATGTCGTGTTGTTGTTCGACACTCGCTTGAAACTATTCCCGGGCAAGCTCAAGTCCAAGTGGAAGGGACCTTTCAAGGTGGTAGGAGTTACTCCTTATGGTTCCGTTGATTTGCAATCGAAAGAAGGCGGAAGAACTTTCCGGGTCAATGGGCATAGAGTGAAGCACTACTTGGGATGCGACGCCGAAGTTGGTGAAGTGGCGTGCATCTACCTTGATGAACCTTGAGAAAACAAAGTCAAAACCGTCGTGCCGCGACGTTAAATTAGGCGCTTCTTGGGAGGCAACCCATGATTTTTAGTTAATTAGCTGTTACATGTGCAGGCACCCGAGTGTAAGTAAAGCAAGAAGTGAACAAGTGAAGATCGCATGCCAAAAAGGGTTAATGAAACAATAATAGGCGGAACGCCTCTGTACAGGGGCGGGCCGCCTACTAAAACTTCAGAGAGTTTGGTAGGCGGACCGCCTGTTCAGTGGGCGGACCGCCCAGGTGAGTTTTATACTTTCAATGAAAAGGCAGAGAGAAAGAGGCGGAACGCCTAGGCTAAACGGGCGGACCGCCTAGTTTTTTTTTAAGGCGGACCCGACCCATTTTGGGTTTAAAAAACGCTACTCTCTCCTTCTTTCATTATTTCACAACACTTTGACAAACCAAGAGTACCCTTTGGCCGAAAATTCCATCCCCATTCCATCACAACCACTTCTAATCACTAATAACACACACAACCCACTTCATCATCATTGTTAATCTTCATTCTTGCTTGTATTCGGGTATGTACATGTAAATTTATTAACTTTTCTTTAAATCTCTTTCACTTTGTAGAAGCATGTCCTTAGGATTAGGATAGTTAATACTAGTTGAAATTAGTTTAAAAACTGATCCTTGTGCTTGAATGCTCCATTGCTAAGTTGAATTAGTGTAGGAAACTAGGGTTCATGATGTGCAAATTGGGAATTTTGGTGAAATTTTGAACCCAGGGCTTGAACTCCCTAATAATTGGTCTCTTGAATTATTTAGAGTGTTGGGAATGCCATTGTGATGCCTTGAAAACTCGCATTTGTCGAGCCATTAGTTGGGGGAAGCATGCATTTTTGAAACGTGTTCATATGCGCTTGAAATTGGAATTGCATAAAGTAATGGACTTGAATGTTACAACCTATGCTTGAATTTGCTGTAGTTGTTGGAAATTGAGGTCAAGAATTTGGAGTAGTAGTTTGGATCATGTGAGCATTTAAAACTCCGATAGCTAGGTCGTTATTGAAAATGCTTGAAAATCCTTCTAGTTTGTGCACAAATGGGCATCATGAAGCGGGCTACTAGTTTAAGTCCTTGAGTTGTAAACTTGAGTTAGTCCTGGTAATTTTGGTGAATTTGGTGATTCTCCCATCGAGTCACGTAGTTTGAATTTATGCTTGACAACCACACCACTTGAATTGCACAACCCATGAGAGTGTGGAAGTAACCTTGGCTGCCTGAAATGTTGGTGTAAACCCCCTGCTTTGTTGCTCTGTTTTTACCCCCAATTGTGTGTTCTGAGTTATGCTATCAATTGCAATTTTCATGGACGAAACTGAGTGTTTACGCTGCTATGAACTACATGATCTACTGCTCTGTTTGGCCTGCATCTGTGTACCCTATGTAGACTTCCTGTGTGCTACCATGCCACTGTTTGGGCTGTTATGAAACTGGAACAGGCGCACCACCTGTTTACAGAGGCGGGGCGCCTGTTTGCTAGCTGACTGTTGCACTGTTGCCTTGTGGTGTTTGTCTATTCTCTTGCCTTTTGCAATGCTTTTAATTGTAACTCACAATCATTCTTCTATGCTTCCACAGGTACCATGGGCAAGAAAACAGTGAAACGGAAGCCGGACAACCCACCTCCTCTTCTCGAAGATGAATCACAAGAAGAGGTACCACTAGCCGATTTGGCTACACAATCTAAAGGGGAATTGAGAAAGAAACAAAAGCAAGCAGCTTCTTCTTCTAAGCAACCAGTGCAAGAACAAGAAGAGGAGGAACAAGAAGGAGAAGAGGAGGAGCAACGGGACCCGGATGATCAAGATAAGGACTCGGACTTAGAATGGGATGCTAACTTGAAATTCCGTTTTGGTTCCAAGGAAGCATACAGGATGTTCTTAGATATTTTTCAGCAGCGCAACTTCAATCCGGAGAGGGAGATTATTATGAAAGATGTCAATGTCAAAAATCCCGACATCTACCAAAGATATCAAGCAACCGGATGGGAAAATGCTTTAAAGAAACCTTTGAGGAACGCAAATAAAACGATGATCAAAGAGTTCTACTCTAGCTTGGCTACAAATGCAAAAGGCAATAACAAGGTTTACTGTCGGGGCAAGGTCATTGATATATCTGCTAGGGCATTGAATGCTCACTTGGACCTGCTACACTTCACTCCGACTCAGCATTTGACGAAGTTGAAATTGTCTCGAGAGGAGCAACGAGAGTGGCTTGTGCCTATCTTAGGCAGGGAAAGGGACCCGGCATGGAAGAAGGTAGGCATTCAAATAGTGAGGGCTGACCTCAATTTTGAGGCAAAAGGTTGGCAGTATATCATCATTTCACGCATCAGGCCAACAAGTCAGGATAACAAGCTCACTTTAAAGAGGGCCGTGATGATGGGATGCTTGATGACAGGTATAAAAGTGAACTTAGGTGTAGAGATGCTTAAGCATATGAGAGAGGTTGCGATGTCAGACAAGGACAACTTGGCATTTCCTCATACATTATCTGATTATCTACGTAAGAAAGGTTGTCCGGAGTTCAAGACTGACTCCTTCTTACCTCCAAAAGCTGATTTCAACTGGTATGCAATTAAAGATACCCCTCCAGAGATCACTTCAGACACTGCTGACCCTGCTGACATACCATCTACTTCTGGAGCAGACCCCTCTTCGGGCATTGGCAGAGGCACTATCCCTGAGGATCTGACTCAGGGTGTGCAAGACTTTTCTACTCAGTTGGATGAGATGAGAGATCTCATTTCCAACTTACCACAGCTGCAGCCTCCTCCTCCTCCACCTCCCATGGCCTCTCCAGAGCAGTTTACCGAGTTGATGCAGGTATTGAGAGATCATACCAGAGCCGTGGAGGCTAACACATTGGCCATTCAGGCTCACTCCGCGGATGTTCTTGCCATGAAGGCGTCCTTGTCCAGTCTTGCCACAACTTATTCTAGCATGGACAAGAAGCTTAGCCGGGCACTTGGTCTGCCCATAGAGGGAGTGGTCAGCCAGAGGAGCGCAGCTCCAAGTGCTCCAGTTATTCCCACTCAGCCACAGCCTCAGGATCCTATGAGTTCTACTGCACCTGCTGCCACTTATGTTCGCCGGCGCAGAGGTCACTCCACCTCTGTCACACATTCTGCTGCCACTGCTCTGTCTGCTTCGGCCATTATTTCATCTGCTCCATCTTCCTCTGCTGCTGCTGCTACTCCACTTGTTGCTCCATCTGGGCCTACTGCTGCTACATCTACCACTATTATTGCTCCATCCTCTTCTGCACCACCACCTGCCGACCCTAAGCTGAGCAAGGCTCCTCTCCGACAGTCGAAGAGGCAAATGCAACAAGAGGATGAGGATTTGAGACAGGATGCCGAGGCAACGGAGGCCATGGATTATGACTTTGCTGATGATGCGGTTGACCTATCCATAGGGTCTCCCGAGGACATTAGTAGCCTTCCCGAGGAGGTCCAGCTGGACATTGCTACACAGAGGTCTATAGAGACGGCCCGCCAGGCCGCTGAGCAGAGACGAGCACCACCAGCTGCACCACCCCTTGCACCTATGCAAGGCAAGGGGAAGAGGATAGCTTGAGCACACAGGGAGTCCTCTTTTCTACCCCCCTTCTTTCCGTACTTTATCTTGTTTACATAGCATGCGAGGACGATGCTAGATTTTTAGTTGGGGGAGGGATTCGAACGTATATGTGTATTTTTGGATAGTGATGATACTTGTGCTTAAATGATATCCATGTATACGTTCGAATCATTTTGATGTATATACAGTTAGTGTTGCCATTTTAGCTTGTTCTCTTGGGTATGTTCCTAAGATATTTTTAGTTTTCAAATAAGCCTCCGGTTTTCTTCACTTGGTTCTTTCCGGAGGTTCTTTTTGAACCAAGTTTGTACATAAACCCTTTTGAAAATATATTAATGGATTATGTGGTACTACCTATTGTTACATTACTTTTATGACAACTTTGACAATTGAATGTGTATTTTGAATGGCATGGCATGAGTTGTAGACCGCGAGGTTCTCTAGTTAACTCAATTGTGTTGTTGGCGTGGTTTAAAGTTTGAACCATCATATGCTTTGTGAGTGAATGTCCTTAGTGTGTGTTTAGACCTTGAACTTGAAAGATTACTTGCATGTGTGGTGAGCTCTTGAATAATAAGCTTGTGTGTGTGACTTGGAAGTTTGGAACTTGCTCTTATTGTGCTTTGAGACGAAATCCTAGGTGAAACTTGACTCGAGATATGATTTTAGGCTTTCTTTGGACCGCTACTATCCTAAATGGCCTACCCGTACGTATTTACCCCAGTTAGCCCCTCTGAGCCTTAACCTTTCATTTGGCAGTCACTAAATTGAAAACGAACCAATTCTTGTGTGCTAAGGCACCAACCCTCTTTTTGACCCTAACCTCCAGGTGTGCATTGAAAAACGTGCAACTTAGGCTAAAAACTAAGTTTGGGGGAGATGGTAAAAGCTTGGAACCCCATGGTGAATGTCAAATTGAAGTACATAAAAGAAAGAAGAGAAGAGAAATAAAAGAAAGAAGAAAAGAGAAACAAAAGAAAGAGAAAAACAAAGGAAGTAGATTTATAAAAAAAAAATAAAAGAAAAAAAAAAAAGAAAGGGGAGAAGAAGAAAAGAAAAGTGTTGAATAAAGAAGGGATTAATTGGCACCATCTTCAAAAGAAGGTAGGATGAGCCTAATGGAAAGAAAGAAAAGGTTGCACAAAAGAGAACAAAATGATGTAGTGCTATGGAGGTATTAGTCACTAATTAGCCAAATCTACCACACCTTAAACCAAAAGCCTACATTACAACCATGTCAAGTCCTAATTGATCTCGAGTCAAGTGACCCTACATTAGTGGAGAAGTACAAGAAGAGCGAGTCTTTGAATTTTTGAGAAGTACACATGAGCAATCCTTTGTGAGAGTGAGAGTTCAAATATATGGAGTCCAAATTTTGGTATTAAAAAATAATTTTTGTGTGAGCAAAGGACTCCATTCTTTTTCGTGAGGAAGCAAGTAACTTTTGAGCAAGGGGTTTGGATGCATATTGAGGGTCACGAACAACCGAAGCGAGCCGATGACCTTGAGATGACTCTAAAGGCTCGTGAGTTTCCTTTTTGCCATAATCCGAGTGAAGTGCATAGTTGGTTGTCAATTGTTCATTTTAGTATGTGTGACTAGTTAGTACCAACTAATTCATTAATGCAAAAACATTGTTGGGGTAGTTCGAAATGTGGAACATGCCTTGGTGTCAAGCTTAAGAGGGAACATGCTTTGGTCTCAGTGATTTTGAGTTGCTTGAGGACAAGCAAAGACTTAAGTTTGGGGGAGTTGATAAGTCGGTATTTTACCAACTTAAAGACTACTTTAAACTTTTGTTTTTGAGTCCAAAGGCTACATTTTGTGTGATTAATGCCATGGATTGCTTAGTTTCAGGTCACAGTGAATTCACATGAATATGAGTTGAAGATCGAAGCTAGAGAGCAAGAAACAGAGCCAAAGTGATGAAGGAAGGACATCAAGAGTGAGCGAACCGCCTACATAAAAAGGCAGGCCGCTTACTAAGCTCAGAGAACCAGCATGAGAGTGGGCGGACCGCCCGTTTACAGTGGCGGACCGCCTACTCAACTTCAGAGAGTTAGGTAGGCGGACCGCCTACTTTACTAGGCGGACCGCCTACTTCCTGTTCCCAGAAAATTTCCCTCTGTATAAATAGCTTAAAACAAGGTTTTTAAGGGGAATGATTAGATATTACGTTTTCTACTTATTTTGGGGCGATTTTGGGAGCTAAGTAGGAGTCTTAATATCACTTTGTAAGCTTCCAATCTTGTAACTTTGAATCTTATTCCATATATCAATTCAAAACTCATGTTTAACATGATTTCCTCATTTCATTACATCTTCATTACTTTGATTCAAACCCTAGTTATGAGTAGCTAAATTCATAACTAGGGGTGTAAATAGGCTATAGTGATAGAAAATCAATGGGTGTTGTTCCATTTCACTAATTATAACACGAGTAACAATTATCCAACTCCTCATTACAATAACATCAAAATCCCTAAATCCATGATATTTGGGATTTCTTGTCTACATTGCTAGTTAAAGACTCGGAAGAGATTAACTAGTGTAGAATAGTGGAGTTGGCGAGGATTTGAGTTGATAGGCTATTTATATAGACTAACTCATCTAAAAGGAGTTACGCTCGGAAGAGGTCCCCTTTCCTTGGGTCTTTGAGTAGCGCTTGATTATTCAACTAAGGCTTTGACGAGCGGGTTGTGAAAGATCTCTTCTAGGCCGGAAGGATTCTAGAGATCACAATCGGAATACTCGACCATAATTATATTTGAGTTGGGAAAGTGAAGGGAAGACACCCGTTGGTTGGAAATCACTATTAGTCGTTTGCACCCCTAGTCTCGTAATATCGAATCAACTTACTTGCTTAATTTGTATGCATTGTAGTTAATTGTAGTGTTACTTTAAACAAATTCCATCTCTAGGACTCAATATTAAACTTCATTTGACTTTCTATTTGCGACTCTCTTACTTGACGAGCTAGTTCCCTTGGGAAATCGACCCCGACTCATATCGGGTATTATATTTTGACGACCGCCCCTCACCATTAAAGGTGTAGGATTGAGCGTGGATCATTTCCCAAGGGAACTAGCACGTCAAGTGAGAGAGTTGCAAATAGATATTCAAATGAGGTTTAGTATTGAGTCCTAGAAGTATGATTTGTTTGATGAAAACTATGATTAATTCTAAAGTGTAAGCAATTAAACGAGTGAGTTGTTCGATATTACTAGACTAGGGGTGCAACCAACTAATAGTGATTTCCAACCAACGGGTGTCTTTACTTCACTTTCCCAACACAAGTATAACTATGGTCGAGCATTCCTATCGTGATCTCTAGAATCCTTCCGGCCTAGGAGAGATCTTTCACAACCCGCTCGTCAAAGCCTTAGTTGAATGCTTGAAGCACTACTCAATGACCCGAGGAAAGGAGACCTCTTCCGAGCGTAACTCCTTTTAGATGAGTTAGTCTATATGAATAGCCTATCAACTCAAATCCTTGCCAACTCCACTATTCTACACTAGTTAATCTCTTCCGAGTCTTTAACTAGCAATGCAGACAAGAAATCCCAAATATCATGGATTTTGGGATTTTGATGTTATTGTAATGGGGAGTTGGATAATTGTTACTTGTGTTATGGTTAGTGAAATAGAACAACACCCATTAATTTTCTATCACAATAGCATGATTACACCCCTAGTTATGAGTTTAGCTACTCATAACTAGGGTTTGAATCATAGTAATAAAGATGTAATGAAAAGATAAAATCATGTTGGACATAAGTTTGAATTGATATATGGAATCAAGATTCAAAGTTACAAGATTAGAAACTTACAAAATGATGTTAAGTCTCCAACTTGGCTCCCAAAATCGCCCAAAATATAGAGTAAAATGTAATGTAAGAGTTGGTGTAATAAAACCTCACTTTCCTATTTATACTCCTAAGAAAATTACACAAAAAATCTTCTTCCGTTCCAATTGTGCTGACCGCACAATATTGTACTGACTGATTGTGCTGACCGCACAATATTGTGCTGGCCGCAAAATTCCTTGAAAACTTGAAGTAGTTGCTGCTTGTTTTTGCAATATTGTGCTGACCGATTGTGCTGACCGCACAATTGGGTCTTTTTCAGCATTGTGCTAAGCATTGTGCTATCGCACAATATTGTGCTGAGCCACACAAATCCTTGAAAACTTGTTCCATTTTGCACGACTCCAACTTCGACTCGAATCGGCCTTCTTTTGTGTTCTTTCCGATCAGTTTCTGGCCTCGAGCGTTTAAACTAAGTAGCACCTGGAATCACGCAACATTACATAAGAATTGGTCGTGAAATTAGCTTAAAAACACATAAAGTTCCTATAAAGGAAGGCTCAAAGTCGGTAAAATGCCGACTTATCACTCAACGAACTATAGAAAAACAAATATACATAATGTAAAGAATTCGTAGATATTTCTTGGTTCTTAACTCAATTGTTATTAGCAAATTCAAGACTGTTAGTTTTCCATCTCTATAAATTTATTTATTGGCCAGCCAGGTTAAGTTCATTGGATGACTAATTGGTAAAAAGCAATGTAAATTAGTAAATCAATGCCAAGGCCTATTTCTTTTATAAAATTTTATCATAGTTGCCAGATCTTGCTTCTTACAAGATTAATGGCTTTTTGAGATCCATTTCCAGTTGGATATTAAACATATAGGAGTACTATTTGTCAGGATAAGGTTAACATCTCTAATATAGTGCCCAGAAGATGTTATATAATAAATATATCAAGTGTTTATCACTACAAAAAAAACGCTGTTTACCCACGGCTGAAACTGTGGCTAAACAAAGGAAAAACCGTGGCTAACGAAATGTTACCACGTTATTTTAGCCACGGTTAAACCATAGTTATAGCTGGCGTCGCAATTAGATTAGCCACGGTTTTATCGAGCGTGGTAACATTGTTTTAGCTACGGTTGAAGCCATATATAGCCACGGCGTATGCGACGCTAATTATTACGAAAGGATCAAAATACGTTAAAAATGATTGATGTTAGCCACGGTTAAACCGTGGCTAAATTTGACCTTTTTATTAAAAAAAAATATTAAAAGCATTCATTTCTCTCTGTCTGCTATTTCTTTCTATGGTGTCTTAGCAACATGTCTGCAATTTCCTTTTGAGCAAACACAGAACACTTGGATTTTACATTCAACATCCCTTATGTAGATCTTCTTTTCCATTTGCAAGAACATATCCAAGACACTTGCTTACAATTGATGGCACTTTGAGTAGATCCTTTGTTGTCAAATTATACAAAACCATATCCTTCAACTTGTCATCAAAATCAGTGGAGCTATCTTGCAAGAAAGAATGCTTCCGGAACTTGAAATGGTGTCACATAGAGCTTTTGTCGTCGATCAACTCATCCAAATTCTGTTTAAGAAAATAAGCAAATGCATAAGAACCAACAGAAAGGATAACCAGCATCAAAAACTATTGTGAGCACCCAACACTTGGGCTATCATTGTTGCAAGATACTTCAATATGGATAAGATGGAAAAAGCTTTTCAATGCATGAAAGTATCTATAGCAGCACGAGAACAAAATCCAGGATGGAGACCAAAGCCCCATCTAGTGTCAAGAATAAGCAAATGACAATGTGAGATACCAGAGAACTAGGCTTTCCTTATCTCATTAAAGACAGTAGTTAATGGAAATAAAAATGAGCATAATGCTTGTAGGAGAACATAAGCCAGTGGAATAGGAGAAGAGAATGAAACTGAAGAAATTCTTAGTAATACACAGAGCAAATGCACTTCTGTTCTTCAGCCATTCTGGCTCATTTTCTCTATAACCTACCTCCATTCATCTGGAGAAATTAAAGGTAAAAAAGGGTAAACTATGCTGTTGATACACCAATAAAAACTCAACAGCCGAGTACATGTCCCATCCATATGAGGGAATAAGAGAAGCTAGCAAATTTCAAAAACAACTCATATAAAATGACAAATCACAAACTTCGAATAGGATTCAGCTTTCAAGTAGCATTACCCTTTGATTGTTGGCCTTTTCTCTTTTAACTTTGGGTTTAATAGAGGTCTATGAAGTTTTTTATCAAGTTAAGAGGTCTCATAAGTTGGCGGATGGTGCTGATACTTCACATTAACAACTTAATGTTTCATTTTGTTCTTAGAAATGCTAACCTTCATCTTGTTGAAGTTCATCCATTGCATGAACTCTTGGTACAACATCTCACATTCCTTTCCTGATATTTCATAGTGCACCTCACTGGTTGCAACATAATATTCCCTATCATGAGAATTGAATAATCTGTAGAACAAGCAAGGTAATTATTTTCACAACAGTTCCTTCTTTAAAAAAGTAATCATTTTCATAGTAAAAGTGCTTGAGATAACATAAACTTACAATACAAAGACGTTACACCTTCGACTGACTTAAACACTTCATGGAAAAGCTGCTGCATCCAAATAGTGAGTTAAATATGTTTTTCGATATAGATAAAGTTAAACACTGTCCTAACAAGTATGAATACATACAATTGGTCTTAACTAGTGGAACAATAAAAGTTGTTATACCAACAGGACTAGCACTAAAGTGCACGCATATTGCCACTAATTATAAGGATAAACTTACTAAAACAAATGTCAGGTGTGTATACATTTGAAGTGCCATACAACAACTTCCCTTACATGAGTTTATTTCCTCATCCAAGCTACAAAATGACCTGAAACGGTATACAAGTGATGGTTTCATTTCTTTGAACATCCATATTATACATCATACAGATATCATATAGCTTGTGTCCCAGAAAAGCTGTGAGAGAAGCACTGCTACATAACTATTTGACCATTAAAATCTTAATCACATCTTTTAATCATGTAACAATGAGAATATGTGTTAATACATCAAGGAAATAAAGAACCACAAACATGAACAATCTAATCTGATAATCAATAAAATTTATGGTAGAATTGGAGGTGATTGTTCATTGTGGAAAAACATAAAGAGCGCACCGCTTTTCCATGAGTCAAAAGTGATGAGCATCTCCACTTGAAGTTGACACTCTCTTGACTACCTTTTAGTTTTACAGGAAATAGGTTTTTGGAATGTCTTATTCTCAAATAAATAGGATAGCTTTAGTGGGATGAATGGCCTTTTAGATTGTCAAACTGTCTCAGTTGATTTACCACAATCTATCTCGCACTTAATATGTTCGACGATTTGCCGCAACAACATCACAGTGAAAACAAGGAACATTTGTTCTAATCATAAAATGGACTCGACCGAAACAAAAATAAAACAATCACCGTAATATAAAATACCCAGACAAAAATCACCGTAAAAAAACAATTATCAACCAGATCTAACCAGAAATATAAAAGGTGTATCAGATAATTCGTAGAGACCGTAAGAAAAATATGAAATCATTTTAGAAACTGAAAAGAGAAAAGGAAGTTTCACCTCAAAATGAATTCAATTTTTACTTCTAGATCTCGATGAACTCCTTTGAAACTGTTGTGGATGTTTTTAGAGAGACCCAAGAAAAGAGGGAGAGGAAATGAGTTGGGATTGGGATTTTTCGGTTGTGGTAAAAAGATAAGGAGGGGGTGGGAAAAAGTAAAAAAGTCAGTCCACCTACTTTTATTAGTTACGGTTACTGATCCGTAGCTAGACACCGCATCTTTTTGGCCATTTTATTGGTTTTGCCACCCTTTACCGAAATTGTGCCTAAATTTGCGTGGCTAATTAGCGTTTTTTTTGTAGTGTATGTGCAACTTAATTCTTTGACATTGAGCTTTTTGCGCAGATTAAAGTTGTTGCTCCTTTCACGTGAAAGAGATCAGGAAAGATGAAATTTGTTGATAGACATGTGACCATGCAAGACAGTTTTTTTCATATATTATGAGCAAATCTCTCTAAATAGTACTATTGTTTTCTTTTTAGGGATTTTTACACATATATACAAATATACATCCCTAATTACACAAAAACAACAACTTTTATAAATTACCAGACATAGCAATATTTTTTAGCATATTTTTACAATAATCAACACATTTCATTTTTGATAACTACACTCAGTAGCGGATAGATGATGAAATACCTGCCAGTCAATTTTATGGTGAACCTGAAGAAACTGAATCTGAATTACCACCTATGCCTCCTAGTAGAGAACCAGCGGTACGACCGGATAGATCGGATGTGTGGAAATTTATGACTAAAAATGTTCCGGCTTAGACCGCTAAATGTAATATTTGTAAAAAAGTTTGGGATTTTAAAACCGGCAGGCATCATGGTGGGACAGGGAAGTTGAGAACACACTTAGAAAACCATCATAAGGATGAATGGAAAAAGAGGCCGGGTAGCACTCGATCAGGGAACAAAATGGATCCATCGCAAGGTAGTGGAGTTCAACAGGAAATTAACCCAGTGACGGGGGCTTATGCATTATGATAAGAAGAAAGATAGGGAAGAAATGGCAAAAATGATTGCGGTAGAGTGCTTACCTTTTACATTTGCTTCTTGTCAAGGTTTTGTTCATTATATTCAAACCGTATATAATCCATCTTTTCAAGATTTTCCAAAAACTACGTTTAGAAGTGATATTATAAAATTTAAAAATGAATATAGACAATATTTACGATATATATTTTATCACTTTGATTGTAGAGTTTGTCTTACTACTGATTTGGGTCGTGGTGTTAATGGGTATGAGTATTTAACACTTGTCATTGGATAGATCCTAACTGGGTAATGCAAAAAAGAATTTTAGCATAATGCGCTGTCGATGAACCACACACGGGAACATTTATTAAGAGAGAAGTTTCTGATATTTGTAAGGCATATTTTATTAGTGACAAAATTTTAAGTATAACTCTTGATAATGCTGCAAACAATGGTTTTGCTATTGGTAAGTTAAGACCCGCATTGCATCCCCCTTTTGAAGAATTGTTTCATGTTAGATGTGCATGTCATATATATAATTTAGTTGTAAAAGATGGCCTTCAGTTATTTGATCCTACTATTGTGAAGGTTAGACTCGCAATTAGTTATATTTTTAAATCTAAAAAATCGGATAGATGGAGGGACTTTAAGGTAGAGTGTCTGAAAGAAGGTTTGCAGTCTAGAAGAGTTCCTAAGGAAGTTTCAACTAAGTGGAACACTGTATATGACTCTTTGTCTGTTGCTTACACTTTATGAGCGGCTATAACTAGTTATTTTAATGGCAAAGTGGCTGTAGAGTATCACCTAGAAGAATCTGATTGGAAACTTGTTGAGCGTCTTCTTCTTTTTTTAGAAAAGTTTTTTTATGCTACTAAAGAATTTTCTGGTCAATATTATCCTACAGTTACTACCATGTTGTATTTTATAGCTGGAATAGCAGAATTACTTAACGATTATAGATTAGTGCCTGGTTATGAACAAGCCGTAGAAGTAATGATTGAAAAATTTAAAAAATATTTTTTTCCTATTCCACCACTTTATTACATTGCTTCTGTATTATATCCCTGTTTTAAACGGTTTAATACCGAAATGCTTATTAGAGAAATTTATCGGAGTTTGAGAAATACTGATGAAGAAACACCAAGTGTAGAAACAGCTTGTGCGCAGGTAATTGTAGATTGCCAACGGATTTATGAAAGATATAGGAGTGCAGCTGATAATGTTGTTCCAAGTGTTCCAAGTGGAGCTGGATCAAGTTCAACGCAGGCGAGTAAAAGAGTTGCAGCCGGATTGTGAAGTTTCTCCAACCTTAATCAAAGGCTTTCTAGCAGGCAATCGAGTAGCGGAGGGTTCAACGAGCTTGATGTTTATTTACTTCATGGTTGCAAGGAAATTGAGTATTTTGGAAGCGATCAACTACTGCAATTTTGGAAGGATCAACAAGCACAGTTTCTAGTTTTAGCAAAAATGGCGCGGGATATTCTAAAAATTCAAGCATCATCAGTTGCTTCAAAAAGCGCGTTTAGCCAAGGAAGATTACAAATTGGAGATCATAGACATTCATTGAAGGAAGAAGCAATGGAGACGGACGTATTATTCAGAGATTGGATTAGATCGGAGCGAAGAAATTTTGGATTTGCTGAAGAAGATGAAGTAGCAGATGCAGAAGCAGCAACCAAAATTTTATGAGGTGATGGAAGTGTGGACAGTGAAAATGATTATGAAGAAGATGAATCTTTGCCACCGGTTCCTCCAGAGGTGCCAGAAGAAATTATTCAGAAAATGAGAAGTTTTTTTATTAATATGTAGTTTTGCAATTTAATATCTATGCAGTATGTACTATGTACTTTGCAAAAAAAAAAATCAAAATTATTCAATAAAATGCGTTACGCCTTGCTATTAAGTTATCATCTTTTGTTATATTCTCAATTATCCTTTGTTATACCTTTTTGCAATTCAATACTTAAATACTAACTAGTAAATACTAAATAGTAAATACTAAATACTACTAACTTAATACTTAGTATTTATTTAAAAAAAATAACAAGTGATATGTCTTGCTATTAAGTTATCATCCTTTGTTATATTCTCAATTATCCTTTGTTATACCTTTTTGCAATTCAATACTTAAATACTAACTAGTAAATACTAAATACTAAATAGTAAATACTAAAATACTAAATACTAAATACTACTAACTTAATACTTTTTAAGTTTGAAAAAATAACAAGTGCTATGTCTTGCTATTAAGTTATCATTGTTTTATATATTCTCAATTATACTTTTGCAATTTAATACTTAAATACTAAATACTAAAATATTAAATACTTAATACTAGTAGTATAATAAGTAATAACTACATAAAAATAGCAAGTTATATGCCTTGCTATCAATTATAAGTGTTTATTGTTGAACCCCAAAAATTACCCCCGAAAAGGATAAGTTCCGGAATATCGATAGGATGGACTAACTCTTTTGGAGTTTTTGGAGTCGCCACCCAATTTAAGGAAAACAGGGAACCAAATTAGCAAATGCGTGCAAAAATTCCGTTTTAGGAAAAAGACGGTCTTTCGGAGATTCTATGTAAGAGGTTTTATTAATTTCGGAAGAAGGTTTTTAAGGCACTTTCAAAATTCCGTAAAATACGGTTAATCCGACAGGTTTCCAAATATTCACAAGTGCGCTTTTCTTTCAAAAGAATTATTTAAAAATAGTAATAATAATAATAATAAGAATAATTAATCGAATAAAAGCTTATTTGCAAAATATTCTTTTACTTGCACGCATTTGCTAAGACGGCCCCAATTCGCAATAAATTAAATAACGACTTCACAATAAAAGGCAATGAACATAAAGTAAAACAATCAATCAAATAATCGTATATAAGCAAAGGTTCATTTTACAGATAATTTGTACAAATTCTATCAAGTCTAACTACATAAATAATGAGAATAAGTTCAAAAGGTAGAACCCGGGAGCGGCATATTCATTCAATCAAATGTTCCTCGCAAAACAAATAAAATAAATATGGATTAGTACAATAATAAAATGTAATAACTAATGAAAATAAAATAATAATAATAAAGTAATAAGGTATAATAATAATAGTAATAATAATAATAATAATAATAATAATAATAATAATAATAATATATAATAGTAGTAATAAAATATAATAGTAAAGGGGGTTTGTTTTTGCAAAATTTAGGCTCAGGTTTGTATGGCGCGTCGAATAGAGGCTCGGGATTTGGTACGGTTGCAAACACGGAGCCCGGGCCGTGTTGCCATGCCAAAGCACCAAACCCACTACTCTATTCAACTTGCTTTGCATTAAAGTGCATTCATCATCGCCTTTTGCTTTAGGGACACGGGAACGGGACGGTTTAAATGTAGTATCATGTTCAAAATCCATCAATTCATTATCCGTCAATTCCTTGTGTCGGCCTCAATACGTGTATATGTATATTCATTGGCCAGTGTAGTATTGGTTCAATATCAGTCCGTCAATTCTAACTTATAGTATCCGTCAATTCCTTGTATAACCGTCAATTCTAACTTATGAGCCAAATCGTTTGGGAGATAAATTGATAGGAGTAAAACCCAAACCCACACAAACAAACAGAGGTCAAAATCTCGACGAGATGATGATGGAGCAGTTAAACAGCTAGGGAAACAAAGGTCGCCGGATCTCCACCGAACGGAGCAAATTCTCAGACGATGTAAGGAGGAGCGACACCAACCCGCTTATTGGGGGTGTCACTTCCACTCCTTTACATTTAAATTTCAACCTGTGAGACGAAACAAAGAACAGATCAACCGGAAAACTGCCGGCGATGGAGCTTTTCCAGTCAAGCTCACACCCACGATGGAGTTTCTCCACTAAACCCATTTTCGATCTCCCTTTTTCCTTTTTTTCCACGACTGCCCGGATCTGTTTTTTTTTTTTTTTTTTGTCTTTTGATTTGTGTAATGAATGTATGGGTGTATGACTCTGATGTGCATAAAGAAAGGAGACGGAGAGAGTAGGGGTGATGGTTTTTTTTTGTTATTGTGTGGAATGAGGGAGATAGTCATAGGAGAAAGGTGTCGCGGCTGATCTCCCTTGTTTTATGGGTAGGGTTTTTTCTTTTATAATGGTGGGTGTAGGGTTTTTTATGAGGGGAGATGGTGAATTAATGGGCTGGGGCTTTTGTGTGATATGAGCTTTTTAGAAATGATCCTAATATAAAATTTAAAAACAGATTTAGCCCTTTATTAAATTAAACAAATAATTATATAGCATGCTGCAAATGAAGGGACGACTTGCGATTTTGGCTATTTCCCTTTAAAATTAGCTATTTATTTGCAATCTTCAAAATTGAACTTAATTTTAAAATTATTATACTTTTTATTAAAATCCGGGACAAAATTGGGTGTCAACATTTATTATTTTTTATTTAGTCATATACTTAATTTAAAATTCAAAAACTACTTTCAAATTAAAAACAAAAAGATAACAAAAAAAGAAAATTCGTCCTTACCGGGCCGGACCGGACCGGCCCAACACAAAAAATTCAGCTCCCTTTTGAAAAATAGCCGTTGGCAATGGCCATAAACAGCTAAAACGGCTATTTTTCCCTCCCCCACCCGCATAAACGCCCCAATAGCCCTCCCCCATCCTATTTTTCCTATAAACACTCCCATATTTCATCAAATTAATCACAATTCAATATTTTCTATTCATTTCTCTCTAAAATTTTCTATCAAAAGCTATTTTATAATTTTTTTAATCAAAATGGCTGCAAATGCAAATACTCCTACTCAAGCTCAAGGTGCTACTACTGAAGGTCCCTCCAACCCAAGAACTGAAAGATCCGAAGTTTGGAAATTTATCACAAAAAATAATGATACCGGCACTGCTCAGTGTACTCTTTGTAAGAAAGTTTGGAATTATGCAACTGGACCACTTCATGGAGGGACGGGGAAGTTTAAGACTCACTTGAAAAACCAACATAGCCCCGAACAGGCAGCTCGTGGTGGTGGAATATATCTGCGCGAGCGCGATAATTGAGTCGTTGAAGTTGAAGATTTATGTATTTTTCTAATTTCTAGTCTATTTTCTAGTTTTTATTTTCTAGTATGTCATTTTAAGTCTTTAAGTCTTTAATTATGCATTTCCAACTTAATGTATTGTCGTATTATTGAATAAAATATGTGTTTTGTGTTGTTTATTTAGTCTACCATATTTTTTTTATCTATTTCAAAGAATCAAAAAATTAAGTTAAAAAAGATACACGAACCGAACCGGTACCGGACTGGGTCGAATCGGAACCGGACCGGTCTCCCCTTGCCGGTACCGGTTCCGACCCGGCATGGGTGCAAATGCACCGTTAGACTGGACCGGTACCGGGCCGATTTTGATTTTTTTTTTTACATTTACACCGGACCGGCCAAGGCGCGCCGGAACCGGACCGGACTGGGCCGGTGGACAGCCTTACCCATCATGCTCATCTCAAACTCACTCCCCATCAAGTTTGCAAATTCCTTACTCAGATTTTCACAAGCAGCACCAAAAATTATATCATCTACATAAATTGGAACAATTAAGAGATGTTTACCTTTTTCTTTCAGAAACAGTGTGCTATCAATTTTTACCTCTTTTATAACCATGCTTAAGTAGGAATTTTGATAGACGTTCATACCAAGCTCTTGGTTCCTGCTTGAGTCCATTTAAGGCTTTATCCAACTTGTACACATGTTCAGAAAAATTGTTCATTCTCAAAACCTGGTGGTTGTTTGACATATACTTCCTTTTTTAAATAGCCATTCAGAAATACACTCTTAACATCCATCTGATGTAGAGTGAAATCCATGTAAGTAGCAAAGGCTATAAGAAGTTTTATGTCTTCCAATCTTGCAACTGGAGCAAAAGTCTCATCATAGTCAATGCCCTCTTCTTGACTATATCCTTGACAACCAATCTGGCTTTATTTCTAGTTACCATACCATCCTCATCAAGTTTGTTTCTGAAAACCTATTTTGTTCCTATGATGGACCTGTTCCTTGGCTTGGGTTCTAGATGCCAAACTTGACTTCTTTGGAATTGATTCAACTCTTCTTGCATAACATTAATCTAATCTGCATCCTTCAGTACCTCTTTTATATTTTTGGGTTCAACAAGAGATAAAAAGGCACTAAATGCACACAGATTGTGATTCTTGACATCTGATATAGTTTGAATTCCAGCAGTCTTGTCTGAGATTATCTAATCCACAGGATGTGAACCTTGATACTTGTAAGGCTTGAGTATCAGACCTTCAGTGCCTCTTTTAGTGCCTCTTTTATATTTTTGGGTTCAACAAGAGATAAAAAGGCACTAAATGCACACAGATTGTGATTCTTGACATCTGATCTAGTTTGAATTCCAGCAGTTGATAAGTCGGCATTTTACCGACTTTGAGCCTTCCTTTATAGGAACTTTATGTGTTTTTAAGCTAATTTCGCGACCAATTCTTATGTAATGTTGCGTGATTCCAGGTGCCACTTAGTTTAAACGCTCGAGGCCAGAAACTGAGCGGAAAGAACACAAAAGAAGGCCGAGTCGAGTCGAAGTTGGAGTCGTGCGAAATGGAACAAGTTTTCAAAGATTTGTGCGGCTCAGCACAATATTGTGCGATAGCACAATGCTCAGCACAATATTGTGCGATAGCACAATGCTTAGCACAATGCTGAAAAAGACCCAATTGTGTGGTCAGCACATATTGTGCGGTCAGCATAATTGGTCAGCACAATATTGTGCGGTCAGCACAATGCTTAGCACAATATTGCAAAAACAAGCAGCAACTACTTCAAGTCTTCAAGGAATTGTGCGGCCAGCACAATCAGCCAGCACAATATTGTGCGGTCAGCACAATTGGGACGGAAGAAGATTTTTGTGTAATTTTCTTAGGAGTATAAATAGAAAAGTGAGGGTTTCATTACATAACACTTACACTACATTTTACTCTACATTTTTGGGCGATTTTGAGAGCCAAGTTGGAGACTTAACATCATTTTGTAAGCTTCTAATCTTGTAACTTTGAATCTTGATTCCATATATCAATTCAAACTTATGTCCAACATGATTTCATCTTTTCATTACATCTTTATTAGTATGATTCAAACCCTAGTTATGAGTAGCTAAACTCATAACTAGGGGTGTAATTATGCTATTGTGATAGAAAATTAATGGGTGTTGTTCTATTTCACTAACCATAACACAAGTAACAATTATCCAACTCCCCATTACAATAACATCAAAATCCCAAAATCCATGATATTTGGGATTTCTTGTCTACATTGCTAGTTAAAGACTCGGAAGAGATTAACTAGTGTAGAATAGTGGAGTTGGCGAGGATTTGAGTTAATAGGCTATTCATATAGACTAACTCATCTAAAAGGAGTTACGCTCGGAAGAGGTCTCCTTTCCTCGGGTCATTGAGTAGTGCTTCAACATTCAACTAAGGCTTTGACGAGCGGGTTGTGAAAGGTCTCTCCTAGGCCGGAAGGATTCTAGAGATCACGATCGGAATGCTCGACCATAATTATACTCGTGTTGGAAAAGTGAAGTAAAGACACCCGTTGGTTGGAAATCACTATTAGTTGGTTGCACCCCTAGTCTAGTAATATCGAACAACTTACTCGTTTAATTGCTTACACTTTAGAATTAATCATAATTTTTATCAAACAAATCATACTTCTAGGACTCAATACTAAACCTCATTTGAATATCTATTTGCAATTCTCTCACTTGACGTGCTAGTTCCCTTGGGAAATCGACCCCGACTCACATCGGGTATTATACTTTGACGACCGCCCTTCACCATTAATGGTGTAAGATTGAGCGTGGATCAGCAGTCTTGTCTGAGATTATCTGATCCACAGGATGTGAACCTTGATACTTGTAAGGCTTGAGTATCAGACCCTCTTCAGAAGTTCCTTGCTAAGGAACAGTTTCTAATGTAGTAGCAATACAGGTTTAAGAGGTGGATCCATCATTTGTTCCCCCTGTTTCTGTGCTACTTTTCTCAGTTCTATCATGAGGAACAGTTCCTTACAATTCACTTCTCACAGCATTCCCATACAATACCTGTGTTTGTTGAGGACCAGGTTCACCATGCCTCAGCATTCTAATTTCTTCATCTTTCTGTACCTGTTTTTGAGATAAATTGTCAGATTCATCAAATTTAACATGCATACTTTCTTCGATTTTTGATGTTTTCTTGTTAAAGACTCTATAGGATTTACTGTTTGAAGAATAAACAACAAAAATTCCTTCATCACTTCTAGGATAATATTTTCCTAAGGCATCTTTTTCATTGTTGTAAATAAAACATTTACAACCAAAGGCCCTAAGGTGTAAAATTTTGGTTTTCTTCCTTTAAGTAACTCATATAGTGTCTTTTCTATCAGTGGCCTTATAATACACCTATTGATTGTGTAGCATGAAGTGTTAATAGCCTCAGCCCAAAAACTTTGTGGAAGATTCCCAGACAGTAGCATAGTTCTGGCCATTTCTTTTAAGGTTCTATTTTTCCTTTCCACTACTCCATTTTTCTGTGGAGTTCTATGTGAAGAGAAATTATAATCAATACCATTTTCATTGCAAAAGTTAAAGAACATTTGATTCTCAAACTCAGTACCATGATCTGACCTTATAGCAACAATATGAGATCTAGTGTTCTTTGAATTTTCTTAGCAAATATTGAAAATGCATTAAATGCTTCTTCCTTAGATGCAAGAAATAGGGTCCATGGAAATCTAGAATAGTCATCTACTAGTACCATAACATACTTCTTACCTCCACGGCTCATTGTTCTCATTGGTCCACAAAGATCCAGATAGACCAGTTCCAAAGGTTTGGTAGTACTTACCTGCTTCTTTGGTTTAAAAGAAGATTTTACCTGCTTCCCCCTGGCACAAGCCTCACAGAATTTTTCATCCTTTAAATTGATGTTAGGAAGTCCTATTACCAAGTCTTTGGAAACCAGTTTATTCAACTGTGAGAGACTTGCATGACCAAGTCTTTTGGGCCACAAGAGGGGATCATTTTGCATAACACTCAGACAACTCAAGCTGCCATCAGATAGTGTTAATAAATCTACTTTGTATATATTTCCATGTCTGCATCCCTGCAAAATAATCTCTCCAGAGGTTTGATTAGTAACAGTGCATCCAGTAGATGAGAAATTAACATTATTACCTTTGTCACACAATGGAGATATACTCAATAAACAATGCTTCAGTCCATCTACTAAAAACACATTATCTATGCTATGTGAATCAGATCTTCCTACCTTTCCAATGCCAATTATTTCCCCTTTCTTACCGTTACCGAAGAAAACACTTCCTCCTTGAAAGGCTGAGAGTGAAAGGAACAATTCCTTGTATCAATATGCCTTGAGCAACCACTGTCCATGTACTATTTGTGGTTCCTCACCTTCACTCTAGCCTGTAAAAGAAAACTAGGGGTTAATTTTAAGAACCCAAACTAGTTTGGGTTCCTTTTCTTGAGAAAAAAGATGAATCAGATTTTTCTTAACCCAAAATGGTAATGTTTTCTTTGTGTGAACGGTTTTCTTTGCCACAGAGTTATGAACAGGTTTGGAGGACCTGTTCCTTTGTACAGCTCTTTCAAGAGATTGGCAATTTCTTTTTAAGTGACCAGTGTTCCCACAGTGTGTGCATAACCAATTTCCAGTAAGAGTCGGATACTTACTTTTAGGATCCCATTGAGTTAAGGATTGAGATTTCTCAAACCCAACATCTTTTCTATTATTACTTAGATTTTCCTGTAACTATTCTAATGCCTTAGAGGACTTATTCCATTTGACATTTTTATTCAGTTCTTCTTTTCAAAGTATCATTTTTTATAACAACCTTTTTGTATTCAGTTTCTAAATTCTCAAATTCATCATGCAATTGATCTTTACCATCCCTGAGAGATTTTAACTCATTTAGCACAGTATGGAACACTTTAACTAATTTTTCCCTAGGCATGTTTTTCACATCCTTTTTGAGTTTAGAAACAAATACCTCAGCATCTTCTTCATTTTCTGAATCTTCAAGAGCCATTATAGCAAGCTCATCATCAGATTTCTCCTCTTCACTGTCTTGCAGGCAAGTAATCATTGCTTTGATTGTTCCATTTTTCTTACGGACCCGTTCCCTAGCCTTCCTTCTTTGCTCAACATATCTCTTTCTCTATTCTTCTTCCATAACTGGACATTTGTTGATGTAATGTTCCATGCTTCCACATTTGAAACATTCTCCAGCTTGTTTCATGTCAGAAGACCTACCCTGTCCACTAGCCCCCTTTTTCTTATTCAAGTATCTTTTAACACTTTTAGCTATGAGGACCAGTTCCTTGTCATCAACCGGCTTATTTGCAGCAGTTAAGGCTAAGTTAGGTTCCGTTTTAACTGGTTCCCCTAAGTTTTTAACCTTCCTTCTTAATTCATAAGTTTTTAGATTGCCTATAAGCTCATCTAAGGATAATGTGGTGAGATCCTTACTCTATATTATAGCACGTCTTAATCTCCCATGAGTCTGGAAGGACTCTAGTTAGAATCTTCTCAACTCTATCCTCAATAGTTAAAACTTTTCCTTAAGAGATAAGTTTAGATACAATCATATTAAATCTAGTGTACATCTCAGAAATAGACTCATTTTCTTTCATTTTAAAGCTTTCATACTCAGCAAAAAGAAGTGTACCTCTAGATCTTTTCACCTGGCTTGTTCCTTCATGAGCAACCTGCAAAGCATCCCAAATTTCTTTGGCAGTAGTGCATCCTCTAATCCTAGTACACTCATCAGGACTGAGTCCACACACAAGCCACTTTCTAGCTTTAGCATTCTTTTCTCATTGTCTCAAATCCTCACCAGTGCATTCCCTTCTTGTTTTGGGAACCTCATTGCCTTCAGCATCATTTTTCATGGGAATCATAGGACCCTCAGTAACTATGTCCCGTAACTTGTAATCCTCAGCTTGAAGATGATCTCTCATCCTTTCTTTCAACCATGAGTAGTATTTTCCATTGAACAAAGGTGCCCTCACAGTAGACTGACCCTCACTGTTTTCTTGTGATATACTCATTCTAATACTAGGTGTTAGCCTATTCAAGGATAACCCGCTCTGATACCAATTGATGTTTTCCCAAGAGTCACCACAGAAGGACCAGTTCCTTCTGTGTGTTCCTTTACTTGTAAATTGTGGAATTAAAATAAACAAGAGTAAACGAACACTGATTTTAGCGTGGAAAAATCCCTTGAACTTGGGTTTAAAAAACCACGACCTACTCTCTCAAGTAGAATTTCAATTTCACTATTTGAGTGACTCACTTGGTTACAAGACTGCTCTCTTACTAACATATGACTAACTCTAATCCTATAGTGACCCCTTTCACAATCAGTGAAGTTCCTCCAAGTAACAAGGCTTGAATTATACGTACTATTACAGAACTTCTATGAAAGCCAAATAGTACAACTTAATATATCTTACTACAGATGAACTAAGCCTGAACTTTGACAAGACTCAATCTAAGGAACAGGTTCTTCACTTAGTTCCCTGTAGCTTAACGACTGCTCAAATACAATTTCGACTCAACTATGCTAAAGCTCTTTTCTCTCTGTATTTGTGCGTACTTCAACAACTGAAGTGCTCTTTGATTTATAGCTCTGAAATCTGAAGAGTCTTGAACAATTAAAACTCCATTGTCTCCATGAGTTTGAGTCCTAATAGAACTCCTCGCTTATCTTCAAGCCTTATCCTAAGCTTATGCAATCTTTTCTTGTCACGTACAAATCTGCATGAGTATCAAGATAAACATTAGATAATAGGATAATAATTAATTCCGAGCTTAATTGATTTTGCAATATTATTTATTTAGCTGTCGTAGTATAAAGGAACAAGTCTTTCGATCTGTTCCTTTGTCATCAGTCAAAACTTCGAGTTTATTCAAGCTAACAGTATCCTTGAGTAAAATATGACATGAGCATATGAAAGGATCATTCAAAATATTTTCAAATATTCTTAATCTATGAAGCTTTGACATATAATATCATGTAAATGAAGAATAACAAAATCTGAAAATATATGTGTATAACTGAAGAATAGCCTCTTTAAACATTAACTAGGATGATGTTTAGTTAATATGTACTCTCTCGCTCCAAGTAAGCACATATTAGCTCTTTAAGTCATTTTATCAAACACCTTGTAAGTGTGCTTTTGTGAGTAAAACCTCTTTAGTAAGGGCTATATCAACTTACCTCATTTAGGCCTTTGATAACGTGAGCTCCAATCCTTGTTCCGACCTCAAAATAATTTCTATAACAATGGGTTTACCAATTAACTCTTAAAGTTCATTACTTTTCTTTCTATTTGATGAACCCTAGGTTAAATCCTTGGATTTTCTAGGTTTTGAAATTTTCTCTAGTTTGATAATACTTTTCTCGTTGTTAACACCCAAAAAAATCTAGGGCAAGCAATTACCTTGGATTGCAAAGCCCTAGTTTGGAGATGAATCTTGTACTTGAGGTTTTCTTGAATAATTCCTTGAAAGCCCTATGATTTCATGAAGATTTGATGTTTGGAATTGATATTATCCATTTGAATCAATGTTAAAGAGTGTTAGAACTCACCTTGAAAGGGTATTAGATTATACAAATTGGTTCGCTTATGAATCTCCTAAGCCCTCTTTAAGATTCGTATGATTTCCTCTCCTCGCAAGGGGTAATTATAGTTTCAAATTCAAGACTCTTCGCTCGTTAAGGGACTCATTGAGGAGACAACAATTCTATCCAAATGAAATAGAATGTCTGAAATACTCGTTGAGGAGACAATAATTCTGTTCAAATGAAATAGAATGCGTGAAATACTCGTTGAGGAGACAACAATTCTGATCATTGATCCATTGCCTCCTTCTACCTTCTCAACCCTTGGCTCACCTAAGCATCTCCTAACAACGTTTAGTCTATTATTTTGTCGTGGTATGACCTCGGTTATATTCTCAAATGACACAAGTTTGCTCGAACATTATGCCTGACATAAACGATGCTTTAACGAAACTTAGGAAAAATTTAGGAACGTTACATCCCCCCCCCCCCCAATGATTCCTCCTTGACTATGTGCGACTAATTCATTAATTTTATGAGAAAAATGAGCAAAAATATATTGCAACAAGGGATGTTGGCAAGTGGCAACTATACATGATGAGATTTAATATGTGGAAGACGCTTAGAGCCCGTTTGGGTCAGCTGATAAAAAGCTGCTAGCAGCTTATTAAGAGTAGTTGATAAGTAGCTTACAAAAAGTAGCTGAAACTGAGAAACAAGTGTTTCGATAAAAGGGCTTAAACTGATAATAATGTGATAAAATAATTAATTTAAATTTAAGGTTAGTGTGTAAAAGGTACTTTTGCAATAACCGCTACTAGAAAAACGCATTTTTCGGATGAACAATAGGGACGGCTTTACGGAAGGGCTATGCGACGGCATCGTCCATCCGTATATCGCTCGACGCTAGACACATAGCGACGGGCAGTCGTCCGAGACATGCGATCGCTAGCGCTCCCTACGCTGTGAAATCTGAAATATAATTTTTCGTTTAGGGAGGGCTAGCCGTCCCTAAACTCAAAAATTTGAATTTTTTGTTTGGTTTAGGACGGCTGCCCATCCCTATGTTGACAATTTTTATTTGTTAGAGACGGCTAGCCGTCGCTATTTTTGATAAACTTGCACAGTAAATTGTCAAAAAAACATATCATGCTTGCCAAAAACCAATACAAATTCATATACACAGCTAGTCGAACAGATAATTAAACTAGAATACACAAATATTTTAATAATAAGTCTACTAAATCTTCCATATATTTACTTTAAATCCTAAGCATAAAGGCACATAACACTTATCCCAAATCCAACTCCAAATATAAAGTTTCACAACTAACAATTAAAGACACATGCAACATAAAGTCTTAACAAAAGGACATTAATAGTGGTATGGAAGAAATATGTCCAACATTTTTTGTATTGATTTCTTTTTTCTTCAACATCTTCATCCAAGTCCAACTCCGCCAAATCAACATCTTCATCCAAGTCCGATTCCGGTACCATATCAATTGAATCTTCAATCGTATCTTGAACGATTTCAATTGAGTCTTCGATTGACTCTTGAGCAATATCAATTGAGTCTTTGACGTTGATATCCATGATAGATCTTGACGGAGGGGCTGCAAATTTTGAGAAAAAAAAAAATTAAACCCGTTTATGTTTAGATTTTACCGAGAAAAAGTGAACAAAAGACATAAAAAACTTACCAATGAAGAAGGTGAGTCGTTTGAGTTATGTTTTAGAGGTGTTTGAAGGAAGCAAATGGGTTTGGAGATGCTTGAAATCGGGAGAGATGTTTTGTAAGGAAGAAGATGTATTTTTGTGTGATATGCTCGTGTGTTTTGTAGGTGGATATGGTGGAATTTAACAGAATGGTTAGGGACGGCTAGCCCTCTCTAAGATAATAGGGAGGGCAGGCCGTCCCTAACTTTTATATTTTTAAAATTTGACAGATTGTGTTAGGGACGGCTATAATAGGGAGGGCTGGTCGTCCCTAACTTTTGTATTTTTAAAATTTAACAGATTGTGTTAGGGACGGCTAGCCGTCTCTAAGAAAATAGGGAGGGCTGGCCGTTCCTAACTTTTGAAACTTTTTAAATTGTCAGAAGCTTAGGGACGGCTAGTCCTCTCTACGCAAATACGGACGGCTAGCCGTCTCCACCCTTCCGTCCCTAAATTGAGTTTTTTTAGTAGTGAACTAGTTCCTCGGCATGTGCGTTGCACGTGAACATCAAGTCTTATTTATAAAAAAATTTTGTTGTCTCATACATATAAAATGACGTAATCAATTAAGATAAAATTGTTGGTGTTCAAATGAACATAGAGTAATTATTAATATTCGCACTTAGCTTCGATTGATATCATGCTTCATGTCATAGAACTATGAATAACAATGGTTGATATATAAATTTTTGAAAAAGAAGTAGTGAATCATTTAACTAAATAGATAATAACATTGATTGACACATGCATAAAATGGGTGTTCACTGTTGAGTCTTCTCTGCAAGGACTGGAAGATGGGTAGAAGAAGATGTGGTTCACAACCATTTTATTTGAGTGACCCATATTTTACCCATGAATACCCATTTTTCTATGGGTTAAAGATGAGCTGAAGCCCACATTTTGCCCAGCTAAATTATCACTCATCCAACCCATAAAAATATGGATAATGTGGGTGGATTAACAAAATGTGAGCTCATATTGCCAGCCCTACACGTGAGTAATAATACTTTCTCAACAAATACAACATAAAAAATTAAAGTACTTACTACATTGCTATGGTAATTCAATGTAATTCACAGCACGACAACTATTGTATAAATGTATACTATTACAACTTACTACATTGCCATGGTTCTAATCCTGTGATAGCCATTTGGATTCTTCAAGAATTGAGTTGAAAGGATAAAAAATGAATGCTTCTGGTAACACATATTCGAAGTTTATCCAAATCTGATCTAGATACACGAATATAGAAATATTGGTCTCCATCTGCGATCTCCCTTGTATCAATCGAGTCAGCATACCAAGGGATGGCATCCACTTCCTCTCGTACTAATATTAGCACTTGCATAGGCAGTGTACTCGAACATAATTGGCGAGTTCCTGCAATCCCGTGCTCTTACTCAATTGAATATTAATGAGTTTCCTCGTCAAACTAAAATAACAACCATGTGCGATTTTGGCATGTTATGAATAATAAAATAGGTTATCAATCTACCCTGACTATATGATCCAAGAGCACTGTGCTTATAAGCACTTCTTTAAGTTACCAAACACTTCAAAGCAAGGTTAAAAAAGCTTATAAGCTGCTTAAAAGGCTCTTAGTTGACTTGAAAACAGAAGTTCAACCAGCTTTTTATTCTTTTTGATCTCATTATATGTGTATATAGTAGTCACTGGTCGCGTGAATGCTGCTTTATTTGTTCCAATGAAGTTTAACACCAAAAATCCTGGCACGATCCGCTTACTTTGCTCTAAATCAGAAGGTGACTGTTTCTTTGGTAAAAATATAGTACATTGTTCTACAAAAAGGAAACCATCATTGATTACTGCCTTCGAGATGGGTTATGAGTTTCACTTTCAATTTGGCGATCAACTTGTAGGTGGCAACTGGAATCATGATAACACGGACAATTACTACTTTAACATCAAGTCCACTAGTGGCACTAAGGTGATCATTGTTGAAAAAGGTGTAATTGTTGTATCGTCTTAATAATTTCTGGATCCTCTCCTCGGAGACAATTGGAACTTCCACAATGCTTATGTGACCGAATTATAATGAAGCCCCACGAGCAGCCTTTGAATGGTCGCATCTCATGTCTTCGCTCAATATTTGCGAGGAACAATTGCGTAGTTGGGACACTGGATTCAAATATTAAATCATCTGACTTGTTGAAAATGATCAATGTCTATACATTAGCACCACTCATGATTGCAAGAATCTCTGCTTCTCCAAGTTGATGCTAGTGTTAATAAATTTGAATTCTTTGATCAACTCTTATTTGCTGGTCACATAAGTGGAGTCATTGTGTCGGTTTTCACTTTCTCAGCAAGATAGCACTGCAGGCACAAACCTAGACAGAAGAAGATCAAGATTGAGAACTCTGGCACTTCAAAAGTTTCATGCATCTTCGGATACCTTTTTGACTAGTTTCTGAGAAGATAGATAGCTAGATATGTCTCTCGTGTATCGTTTCCTGCATAAAGAAGAAAGGATCTACTTTATATCGCTTTGTCGGTGAGCGTATGTCTTTAGGCTTCACTGATGACACAGGCATCTAAGAGCCTGAGGAGATACCCATCCAATTCTTCCTTGATCGAAGGATCCTTTGCTATCGGAGTTTTTACACACTGCTTCTTTGAGCCTCTCTCTTGATGTTCTTTCAGAAAAGCATCTTGGATATGCAACCTAAGGATAAAGAAGCCACCTACTCTGTAACAAAACTCGCCCTTTCTCTTGATGTTCTTTCATGAAAGCTTGTTGTTTATATAGCAACCTAGGAATACAGAATCCTCAATGCCAATTTAACAAAAATGCTCAAGGCCACTAACCAAGCCACCGTGCTCCCATCCTCAACGCCAATTGTGCAACTTTTGAAGAGCTTAATCTATATAAAGATTCACTTGAGGAACAAGATGTGTTAAAAAGGAAAGCTAGCATAATTACTTTGGATTTCTTGATTGTTGGGAAAGACCGTTTCGTCGCTTGGATTTAAGGAGCAAGTGAAAACCAGTTGAATGTTGCATGATCTGTTTCCTCCCTTAGGCCCTCCATTCATTTAAATCAACAGGTGTAAGAGACAAGGAGCTTCCATATGATTCGCCTATATTTAATTGATCTTGATTTCGATCTTGAAGCCTTTTCCCTGATACCTTTGCTTTGTCTTCCACTCCACCATGTCGCCTAGAAACCGTCTCTTTGGCACATGATTGAAGCGAGAGCTGCAAGGCCAGACATTAAATAGAAATCCAGAAAGACAGGAAAGTAGTAAACTTGAGCAGACACACTAGAAAATGTATCATTATGCTGTCTCCCATTTCGTAACTTCTGCGGAGGAACCACATTGTTCTCTTACAATTTGTATGCTGAAACATAGACATCACCTAGCTGTATTTTAATAAAATGAGCTCTAAAGATATGGAAATGTTCAAGTATTTGTGTGCAAATCAAGCCTCAGATGATAGACTATATTAATTAATGGTCACAGCTGTGACTAATTAGTAATGTTTCTGTTAGGAAAGAATTAAACAATTGGGTGGTGGCTGAGTTGATTATGAACCTCAGTGCACATAGCACAAACATCGCCAAAATGGCAGCTCAATCCAGATCAGAGCCACATCACCTAATGGGAATCTTGACAGCCTTAGTATATAACTACATTGCCCTGAAGTCCATGTCTGGCATTACCGTGATCATTGGTTGCAGCATGTGTGATTCAGAATCATCTTATTATCTTAAACAGCGTCATGTTACTATCTCTCATTGAAGAATTAGCTGGAAGAAGGCAATTTTCAGGCATTTGTATGCAGATCACAGACATGATAAAGTTAAATAGTTAACAAATTAAACAATAATTGTATTAGGTAACTCTAGAGCAATTGGATGTGGATGAGTTGACTATGAAAGTCAGGAGACATAACAAAAACATCGGCAAAATAGTAGGTTGATCCAGATCAGAGTCACATCACCTAATAGAGGTATGAGATTCCTTCTATTGCCTTCCCTCTATATATATTAGCAAATGCTAGATGAAGGACCATAACTTGCAAGA
Organism: Petunia axillaris subsp. axillaris; assembly: GCA_029990575.1. NCBI lineage: Eukaryota > Viridiplantae > Streptophyta > Magnoliopsida > Solanales > Solanaceae > Petunia > Petunia axillaris. The sequence goes on from JARKNS010000003.1 coordinate 165,112,288, forward strand.
CACAATTTGTTCTTCCTTTAATCCATTTCTAACCTCTTTAATCAACAAGAATACAAAGGAAAATGGCTCCTTCACCCTTGAGATCTTTGTCAAAAATCACCAACAAACATGCACGATCTTTCAGCTTTCCCTCTCAATCTCACTCCTTTGTCCCTCAATTCGATGAGCAAATGTCAAGAATAAGGTCTTCTTCAGAAGCTACAAGCTCATCATTGTCATCGTTCACAAGTAGAATTAGTGACATTGAAAATTTATACAACTGCATTGACGATTTGCTTCATTTGCCTCATATTCAACAAGTCATTTCCCATGAACACCAAGATGATATGTTGGAAGGATTTCTCCAACTTCTGGATGTCTGTTCTAATGCTAAGGATGTCTTATCACTTGAAAAGCAAAATGTGAGAGACCTTCTTTCAACTCTTAGTAGAAGACGTGACATAGATGGCATTTCTGCATATCTAACTTCAAGAAGGAAGTCTAAGAAGATTATTCAGAAGTCCCTTAAAGATTTGAAGGCTATCCAAATCAAGGAAAGATTGATGACCTCAGAGAACCCTGAAACTATGACTGTTGTTAGCATGTTGAAAGAGGCTGAGTTAGTTACCTTAAGCCTGCTTAAAGCTCTATTATCCTATGTGAATGGGAAAACAAGTAGTTGGTCATTAATTTCCAAACTTATGCTCGACGACAAACCAGAAGCAAATGAATTTGCAAAGGTGGATGCTATGTTGCACTCACTGCATAAGACTGGCAAAGGCGAAGAAGTTCAGAATCAATTGGGAGAGATGGAGTCAAGCATTCAGGATCTTGAAGAAGGGCTTGAATGCTTATACAGGCACCTAATCAAATCACGAGTTTCAATCCTTAACATCTTTAACCATTAAATGCCAAGTGAAGGGCATCAGAAATTTTGTAAATTGTAGAAAAAGTAGTTTATACTTGTATATGAGGTATATACTAACTGAAACAGAAGATTTTCTGCTATATTTTGGCTCCTTCCAAATTTTCATCTGCTTTTACAGCTGTAGATTTTCTATTCGCAATCAAACAAACATATTTGAAGCCGATTGTTTGCATAAGAATCGTCAACATCTCAAAAGATGTCCTCAACGAACTATAGAAAAACAAATATACGTAATATAAATAATTCGGAGATATTTCTTGGTTCTTAACTCAATTGTTATATATTAGCAAATTCAAGACAGTTAGTTTTCCATCTCTATAAATTTATTTATTGGCCAGCCTGGTTAAGTTTATTGGATGACTAATTGGTAAAAGGCAATGTAAATTAGTAAATCAATGCCAAGGCCTATTTCTTTGATAAAATTTTATCATAGTTGCCAGATCTTGCTTCTTACAAGATTAATGGCTTTTTGAGATCCATTTCCAGTTGTGATATTAAACATATAGGAGTACTATTTGTCAGGATAAGGTTAACATCTCTAATATAGTGCCCTGAAGATGTTAAATAATAAATATATCAAGTCTTTATATGCAACTTAATTCTTGACATTGAGCTTTTTGCGCAGATGAAAGTTGTTGCTCCTATCACGTGAAAGAGATCGGGAAAGATGAAATTTGTTGATAGACATGTGACCATGCAAGACAGTGTTTTTCATATATTATGAGCAAACCTCTCTAAATAATACTATTGTTTTCTAAAGGGGACTTTTACACATATATACACAAATATACACCCTAATTACACAAAAATAACAATATTTTTAAAATTACCAGACATAGCAATAGTTTTTAGCACATTTTTGTAATAATCAACACATTTTATTTTTGATAACTACACTCAGTAACGGACTCAGGAATTTTATTAAGGGGTATCAAAATATATATGCCTAAAGGTACGACAAAAATTATGAGGACTCAACAATGCCATATATATATTTAATAAAAAAAATTTACCCTTTTACATAGTGTAATTTTTCTCCGAAGGGGTATCAATTCGCGTAGGGTAGGTCCGCCTATGACTACACTTACACCTCACTCTCCAAAAAAATCCTAAAATAATTTCTCCCACTTCCTCCCCAAACAAACAGCCTCTAGTGGCCGGAAAACTCAAGCCACCGTCCCCCGTCGCCTCTCCACCACGGTTCCACCGCCGAGCCGAAAAATGCTAAAATATATCCCTGAACTCATTTTGACCTCCTCTTTCCATTTTTGCTACTGGTTTCCTCAAAAGAAGAATCAATTCGTGTAGATCTGTAGTTAAAGTTTCAGTCGAAGCCTATCTCTGGCGATTTTCCACCTTTTTCCGGTAAGTTTCGTTTCTTTCTTTTCTCTCTCCCTTCCCCGTCACTTGTTGTTCCTGTCTCCCAAAACCGTGTCCCCTTTCTTCCTATTTTCTTCATCCGTTCCTTACTTTTCTTTCTTCTTATTTTCTTCTCTTTCTTGTTATGGTGATTTTGCTATGGTGTTTATGACGTTTTGGAGGGGCTAGTATGGTGTGATGTACGTCAAGGCAGCCGTGAGGGTGACAATATGTGTGTGGTGATGACGACGAGGCAGTTTTAGGGCAGTAGGTTATGGTATTGTTGCTGCATTTCTTGGCAATGTGATGGCGTTTTGGACACTAGTGGTGCACGGCAAAGCTGAGACAAAAACAGTAGTAGTGGCGTCAACGCCAATGGAAAAGCAGGGGTACAACAGTGGTGAGCGAGGCAGCGATGCCCCGTGGTCTATGATGGCATGTGTGTTGATGTTGTTGGTTATCTGCTCTCAACCGTTTCTGTTTCTTTAGATTTGTTTCATTTTTGTTCCGTTTCTGTTTCTTCAGAATCGTTCAAATTTCGTTTTGTTTCCGTTTCTATTCATGTTTCTTCATATTTGTTTTATTTCTGTTTCTATTTGTACAGATTTGTTATAGTGGTTTAATAAATTTGAACTCTTATTTTCTATTGCTCACGACTGATTAAACTACTCATTGGAGCTTAACCGATATTTCAAAAGTAAATAAAACCTAGTCACTTTATATTTATTATTGAAATGGTCTGATACAGTTTGAAATGGCATTGAAACAATATAATAAGGTTTGAAACATCGTTGAAACATTGAAACGTTTGTTGCAACAGTTTGATACAGTCTAAAACAATGTTGAAACAGTATGATACGCTCTGAAATGACGTTGAAACAATCGGAAACAACTATTTAAACAGTCTGATACGGTCTAAAACGGCATTGAAACAGTATGATATGGTCTGAAACGGTGCTGAAATAATTTGAAACAGTGCTAAAACGGAGTTGATACAGTCTGAAACGGGAGTTGATACAGTTTAAAACAGTCTGATACAGTCTGAAACGGAGTTAATATAGTCTGAAACGGGAGTTGATACAGTTTCAAACAGTCTGAAACAGAGTTGATACAGTCTGAAACGAGAGTTGATACAGTCTGAAACGGTCTGATACAGTTTGAAACGGTATTGAAACACTATGATACGTCTCAAACGGGAGTTGATACAGTTTAAAAGTGAAATTGGGGGAAACGGTGGGAGGAAAAGTGAAACTGGGGGAAATAGGAGGAGTAAAAGTGAAATTGGGGGAAATGGTGGGAGGAAAAAAGTGAAATAGGGGAAATGGGAGGAGCAAAAGTGATAGTGGGGAATTAGGAGGAAGAATATAAGACTTTGGTATGTTATGGGAAACTATTGCTATGTTTTTGCTATATTTGTAATTAACTTGTGTTTTCCTCTATATAAGGTAATTTTGCTAAAATATTGCTATGTTTGGTAATTAAGTTCAAAAAATTGTACTTTTGCGTAAAAAATCCTCTCTAAAAACTTCAAAAAGAGTAGGTTGAACCTAGTGTTAAAAGACATGAGTATATCCAGGAAATGGCATCGTATGTCCCTTTTTTGAGACACTCTTTAATATTGTCCTACTTTTAAAAAGAAAAACATTGCAAATATAGACCAAACAGCAAACTACTTCCATCTCCATGCTCTTATTCTTCTTCCTCCTGTTTCTTCCTCACCCTCCTTATCCGTCTAGCTGCTAAATTGATATTTTATAGAATTTTCACAAAGAATGCCATGGAAATTACTGAAAATGAATAATGTATTGTGACAATACCTAAGCTCCAATCCAATTGTATTGTGACAATAAAGCTGCATGTGATATCACTCATTATCACGACCCGTTTTCTACACGAGTCGTGGGCGGCATCCGGTACCTAAGCTTCACCAAGGTAACCATCTAGGCCTATCCATTTTATTCTAATGCTAGAAAGTACATGCAAGCTAAACATAAATATTCTAAAAAATAAGAATAGCACTTGTACGAAAATATCATACTCATAAGGAACACATCCATTTTTTATTTTTATGCAAAATAATGCAAGATTGGACCACAACCCCAAAGTACTCGTCTGTCTATGGAGCCTCTACTAATAAACTGACGTACTGTTCGTGGCATGAATTTTCTATCTAGTTCTCAAAGTGACAGATATAACGAATGTTGATTCGAAAACAAAATACTCCACGAACAAAAACGGAGCTCACCAACAACACCAGAAGTGAGGGGGATTACTACCATGTTGCCTAAGTATCTACAACACAGGTTCCTATGTTGCACCGTAGGCCAACATAGGTCCCCAAAAGAGAACGTCAGCACACCACGGTGGTACTCAGTGAGTCTGAACAACCCCACTAAAGAGGAATATGCAACATAATTCTTTAAAGCCATGAAAACGTAAAACATTTAAAGGAACTGAAATAATTTAAAAGATAAAATTCGGAATTCTAAATATTTATATTGTTTCTTTTTTTTTCTGGGGAGTACCAATTAATTCTAACATAATTTGATTCCATAAAGTCATGTGTAATCAGCACGGGTTCGAACCGCGCCTGATCGAATAGGTCTCGTCCCAATGGCGACACGCAGTTCAAGGCGGTAGCATGTTCTGCGTTTTGTGCCTTGGCCGTGGCAGACAATTTTATCATAAAATCCTACTCTGGCACGAGTAGTTTTGGGCTCAACATTAACCACTAAAGGTCACAAAACCCTTATTAAAATCTCAAAGTAACTCCCAAAATATTTTCTTTAAAACCTTTCTTTGACCACTATAAGGTCCAATACATTCTCTGAACATTATCCATGAACGTATATAATGGTATCCTTGAGTAAAATATAGCATGAGCATATGAAAGGATCATTCTAAATATTTTCAAATATTCTTAATCTATGAAGCTTTGACATATAATTTCATGTAAATGAAGAATAACAAAATCTGAAAATATATGTGTATAACTAAAGAATAGCTTCTTTAAACGTTAACTAGGATGATGTTTAGTTAATATGTACTCTCTTGCTCCAATTAAGCACATATTAGCTCTTTAAGATATTTTATCAAACATCTTGTAAGTGTGCTTTTGTGAGTAAAACCTCTTTAGTAAGGGCTATATCAACTTATCTCGTTTTGGCCTTTGATAACATGAGCTCCAATCCTTGTTCCGACCTCCAAATAATTTCTACAACAATGGATTTACCAATTAACTCTTAAAGTTCATTACTTTTCTTTCTATTTGATGAACCCTAGGTTAAATCCTTGGATTTTCTAGGTTTTGGAATTTTCCCTAGTTGGATAATATTTTTCTTGTTGTTAACACCCAAAAAAATCTAGGGCAAGCAATTACCTTGGATTGCAAAGCCCTAGTTTGGAGATGGATCTTGTACTTGAGGTTTTCTTGAATAATTCCTTGAAAGCCCTATGATTTCATGAAGATTTGATGTTTGGAATTGATATTGTCCATTTGTATCAATCTTAAAGAGTGTTAGAACTCACATTGAAAGGGTATTAGATGATACAAATTGGTTCACTTATGAATCTCCTAAGCCCTCTTTAAGATTCCTATAATTTTCTCTCCTCTCAAGGGGTAATTATAGTTTCAAATTCAAGACTCTTCGCTCGTTAAGGGACTCATTGAGGAGACAACAATTCTGTCCAAATGAAATAGAATGCCTGAAATGCTCGTTGAGGAGACAACAATTCTGATCATTGGTCCTTGGCCTCCTTCTACCTTTTCAACCCTTGGCTCACCTAAGCAACTCCTAACAACCTGTAGTCTTTTTAGTCGTGGTATGACCTCGGTTATATTCTCAAATGACACGAGTTTGCTCGAACTTTATGCCTGACATAAACGAAGCTTTAACGAAACTTAGGAAAAATTTAGGAACGTTACACTCCCCCCCCCCCCCTCCCATGATTCCTCCTTGACTGTGTGCCACTAATTCATTAATTTTATGAGAAAAATGAGCAAAAACATATTGCAACAAGGGATGCTAGCAAGTGGCAACTATACATGATGAGATTTAATATGTGCGAAGACACTTAGAGCCCGTTTGGATCAGCTGATAAAAAGTAGCTGATAAGCACCTTATTAAGAGTAGGTTATAAGTAGCTTACAAAAAGTAGCTGAAACTAAAAAACAAGTGTTTCGATAAAAGTGCGTAAACTGAAAATAATTTGATAAAATAATTAATTTAAATTTAATGTTAGTGTTTAAAAGGTACTTTTAGAATAATTATAGTTATTAGGTAAAATAGAATTAAGAAAATTGATTAAATGCAATCAGCTTATCATATCTATCTATCTATCTATCTATCTATACTATTATAAAAGCACGAAGGTCTTAGTGAAATTTCACTCGACTTTTTTACCCTTCGTAAGTGATTTTAAATTGGACAATTTTATAAATTTGATAAATTTTATTATTTTTCATGCCTTATTTAACTTAATAAATATTGACTTAATTATAGTTCCATAAACTATGAATTTATTGACTTAATTATTACTCCATAAAATAAGAAACAAAGTTCCTTATTTGATTTACTCGCATAATCTTTCTCTTAAAACGCAGACCCAAAACAAAATTTTCTCTTCCGATTTTCTTTCTTTTTTGTCCTTATAATAAATACTACACATGTTGAATAAAATTGTAATTAATATAACATAATTTTCTTATTTAGGTTAGAAATCTAGGAATACTTTTATATTTGAACACGACAAATTTTCTTACGTGAATTTGGTCTCCTAATAGGACTCGACTTTGAAGACATCAATGCTTTTTACATGATTTCAACGCATAACAGAAGTCTTCTAAATTCTGGAAGAATAAAAACAATAACGTCTTCTAAATGTGTACGTGTATTCTCCAAGCAATACTCTATATATTGAACCTAAAGAACAAAGAAGTATAGAAGTTGTGTTCTTATACATGTTGATACTTATCAAAGTCTATGAAGTCAAAAGAATATTACCGCAATAGTTTGCAAACTGGCTTTTGAAAAACTCTTTTTTTCTTACCATTGAAGTGTAATGATAATACTTAGTGGCTTAGACTTATATTGTTATTATTACATTATTATTTTTGAGTTTGTTTACGTCTTCTTACCTGATTAACACATGATAGTTCTCGAATTTCGTAGTTGCTTTCTTTTGCTTTTCAGTCTAGGAATGAATATGCATGGGTGCTTTCTTTTATATACAATATATGATCATATTGTGTATTACATGTTGTTTACTTTTTGTGATTTTAGGTCTTAATTTATTTTTCTCCTTGTAATGATTTCTGGATTTAGTGAAGTTCTTAACTAATCTTTGATTTTGCAGATGACAGTATTCCAAAATTTTCAATATTTACTTGAAGAATAATGATTTCAGGTAATTTTCAAATTTCTTTCTCAATTTCATAGAGTTTACATGGTATGCAAGAAAAGGAACTTGCCAAACCCAAAAATAAATTAAATTGGTTTATCTTTACAATAAATTAAATTGGTTTATCTTTACATTGATTTAGTGTTAAACCCTTGAAAAGTACAATATTATAATTTGGTTAATGTTATTTTCCGACTTGACGTGTAAAACGCTTAAATAGTAATTTACATTAGATGACACGTGCAACGCGCACGTACGCTAAAACTAGTACTATTCTAAAAGCACGAAGGCCTTAGTGAAATGTCACTCGACTTTTTTACCCTTCATAAGTATATCATATATTTGGTAAAGTTGTAATTTTAATTATACATAATTTAATTAGACAAAATTACTATAAAAATATAATAAAAAGTATCACAGAAAAAACCAAACATCTATCCGTAGGTTTATGATTTTGAGTTGGTTTCTGACTCAAGTATAGAGTTAGGGGCCATTTGTTTTTATTAAGATTAAGACGTATGAATCTGAATACACATCTGAATATTAAGATATTGTTTTTAAACCTGAACACTGAATTATTAAGAGTGTTTGTTTTTTTGTATAATCTGAATGTGTACATATTATTATATTTAAATTTAATAATCTGATTATTAATAAATTATTAGAGGAAATCTTAGCTTTAAAAGCTGAGTCATTACTTAATCAAAGCAATTTGTTAGAAATTCAGTAACTTTCGTCTTTGTAATGGCAGAAACCCATTCAGTCAAATTCATCACTTTTACGCTCTCTTGATTTTAGACCGTTCAGCCATTAAAATCCACCATCTTATCAACACCTTCTTATACTTTAGCCACTATTCTTCTCAAATTAAATTTTAAAATGGGTGTTTTTAAACTCCAAAGCTAAATTACCATTTAAAAATGGAATCAAGATTGAAATTCCCAATCCCAAAATACCATGTAAATCTTCAAAACTTATAGTTCAATATGAAAGATACTAGCAGTTGAAAGTAAGAGGAAGAGGCGTGGAGTAGTTATCTGAAAGAAACATGGAGCAAGATTTTTTCCAGAAAAAAAAAAGTGGTGAAATTTTTTTCCGAAAAAGAAGCCGTCATTTTAAAAATCTGAATGATGTACAGACATTACTAAACATCTGATTCGGACAGATTTATTAAGTGATATTAAGTGATTGAATATTAAAAAAAACAAACACACTTAATAGGTAGTTATCTTAATTATTGAGATCCAGATCCTCATTAAGTGCAAACAAATGAGGCCTTAGTTTCTGCCGCGTTGAAATCCTAATAAAAATCACTAAACAAATATAAGTTTTGTTAATTTTGCTTATTCAGTTTTGTTTGGGTCTAGGGTTTCTTTTTTGTATTTGATTAGTATGAGGAGTCAAATTCTTTGTTTAGGTTTGGCTTTTTGTATTAGACTTAAAGTATAATTAGTGTAAAGAACAAATTTCTGATCAGTTTCGTAATCTGTTGTTAAATTAAACTCTTTTGTTTGGTCATATATTAATTATCTTCCAAATTCCATCCACAACTATTCACCGAACAACAATGGTCATCTCCCGTTGTCATTCTTTTCTTTGTAGTTCTTTCTTATTATTTAGCATGGAAGGGATCAAGAGTATTGCCATATGTCTTTGAACTATGCTTTAACATTACAGTTTAATTATTTGTCTTTAATTTGGACTATATTTACCAGTTCATAATGCTTTATTTTTCTGTCATAGAGTATGTGCAATCTGGAGTAGTTAGTCGTATTTCAAATGAAATAGCAAAAAATTATTTTGTTAAATCCTGCCTCTTATGCTAATTGTATTATACAAAAATATTGCAGGAAATAGAATCAATGCATCGGAACTCAAAGCTTCTTAAAGGCGAAAGATTTGGTAAGATTACAATCTCAAACTCTTTATATAAGGGGATGGCAAAAGTAGCTTTCAACTTTATATCTTTTGTGATTTTAATCTGGTGATATAAACTTTATAAATATTTGGTATGTCTTTATCTGTTATATTTTTCTCTGAAGTTAATACATTCTTGTGCCCAATTTTCTCCCTTCTTGTGCAGAAGTGATCTTAATTAATTAATTAATTACCTCATCTGTGGAAACATTTTAAATATATTGTTAACATTTTGCTATTGACTTTTGCATTTGTTGTTGATCACTGTGCTCTAATTTTGCCACACGTGGAAACATTCACTTAAAAATTAAAATATCGTTGATGACATCTTTAATTTGATGTAGCTAATCACAATTGTATTTTTCATTCTTCCACTTGATTCTATAATATTTAATTTGGTAGAATACTTAAATATAGTTATAGAATATCATTCTTCTATTAATTCATTTGTTGTATTCCCTTGGTTTCATGTTTTAACTTTAAACAATGTCGTAAAGACCGAAAAGGTGCATCTCCATAACCATTTTTGTGTTGCAAAGAAGGAAGAGTTCTACCATAAATATAACATTGTGCCTTAAAGTCTGCAATGCAAATTAAAAATATTCTACATAAACATTATATTTGACATTATCTTAAATAAGGAGAGAGTTATGGAATCAAGTATATGTTTTATAAATTAAAACGGACTTAACATATATATTATATGATGTAATTTTTTATAGAACTTAATCTTACATTTCTAATTATATGTATCAAGTATATTTTGTCAATTCATACCTAAAGATAGAAGACGACGATGATATAACTTCTATAATTGGAAACAAAATCATAAATCACAGTAAAAGGTATCTCAGATCTTATCATAATTTCTTTATTTAGGCCAAGAGCTTATACCTTTTCTTTGATTTAATTTTAAAATTCATAAATGACATTTAGTAATATTAAGTGATTTTCTTAAAATCGTGGCTCATTATCAATGTAATGCACGCGTGAAACGCGTACGCAGAGACTAGTTAATATAAAAGTGGGAATCCTTAAGTGAAAAAGTAAGTGACCATTTTGCCCTTCAATTATACTACTACCTATAATTTTTGTGATGCTTGGAGTTTATTACAAAGGAAATTCAATGTACAAAAAGATATGTAAAAGATACTTATAATAACTACAAACTAATTAACTTCTGAACAAAATAAAGGAGATACGTAAATAGGATCAACTTAAAAGTTCGCTAATGGTTAGAGTTTCAAGCTTGGCTTTTCAAATTCCTAGACCAGTTTTAACTTTTCTTTTTTTTTTTTTTGGCCTATAAATCAATCAAGGCCATTTTGTGAGACCTATATTTTCAGCCCCTGATTATTTTGTGTAGACAATTTCTGTTGTGATCATACAGAGGTGGAACATATAGATGTTGAAGCTAGCCTTAAAGTTTGTAACTGTGATATCACATGCATTATGGCTTATGCATGTTTCGAAAAGGTATGTTATTTACTCTTTTACCCCAATAGTTTTTTTTTTTCAGGATGATCAATGCATTCAATTTTATACATGCATTATGGCTTATGCATGTTTCGAAAAGGTATGTTATTTACTCTTTTACCCCAATAGTTTTTTTTTTTCAGGATGATCAATGCATTCAATTTTATAAAACATCTTGCAAGATAATGTAAATGCTATCCCACAAAAAGGGGATTTGCATTTTGAGCTGTAATCGATAAATGTTTCATGATCTAAATGGTCCCTAATTCCATGCTCAAAATTGTTCTTAATGTTTTTTTATTCTATTTTTGGATGTTCTTGATTTTTCTCTTAGATAGGTGTCTGAAGAGTGAGAAGATTTGTTTAGTAAAAGTTAAATTCATGAAGGTTGACAACGCTCAACACACACCTCGAATTAAGGTATGAACGGTCATCGTAATATAATTTACCCAACTAGGAGTCGGGGTCGAATCCACAAGGAACAAAGTGATGCGATCAAAGTAGTGGAGGAACTAAACCTATTTGACAAAGCCAAACTAGGATAACGAGGTGATGAAACGATATTAACAACTACAAACTACACTAGAAAAGCAAGTAAATGTGATCTATGGCCTTCTCACAACCAAGGAAAACAAGTTTTGAGCCTAGGATGCAATTATAGCGCGGGGTTTATATATTATGGCCGAGTCGTTCTAATGTAATCCCTAGAATCCTTCCGGCCTAGAAGGGATTTACCTCAACGGCGCTCGTCAAAGCCATGGTTGAGCTTATAAAGCACTACTCATTACCCGAGGAAAGAAGACCTCTTCCGAGCGTAACTTCTTTTAGATGAGTTAGTCTATGAAATAGCCTATCAACCCAAATCCTCGCTAGCTTCACTATTCTACGCTAACTAATCTCTACCGAGTCTTTAATTAGCAAAGTAGACGGGCAACTCATGTGTCGCGAGCACAAGAGTCAAGCAATCAAAACAATGGAAGCTAGATAATCAAAACCCAATAATATAAATTCCTAGTCATGACTCATTCATATATTCATGTCCAAAATCATATCAATTAATAACACAATTAGCCATGAAATATATTCACAAAATCAATTCTTCAATAACATCAACAACACCCAATATATTCAATACAAAACATGAAAGTAAAGAAAGGAGTACTAATGGTTGAGAATTTCTCAATGGGTTGCTCCAAATCTTCACCCTCTTGGTGTTCTTGTTGATGGATCCTTGCTCCAAGATTGGAAAAATGGCCAAAGATGAGCCATAAGTCGTGCAAGGGCTGAATATATGTTCCCCATTTAGGCTGCTATGAAATTACAACACTGTCCACTGCTGTTCAGACGCGTATCTTCGCGATCGCGTCATTACTGGCGCTATCGCGCTTCAGCTTCTTCTTCCTTCTGCGCGATCGCGAGTGTACTTGCGCTTTCGCGATGGATTCTTTTCTACTCTTCGCGATCGCGTCATACTGGGCGCCTTCGCGATGACTTGAGCAGATCACTTCGCTATCGCGTGTGAATCCTTCGCGACCGCGAAGAACAACTTTCCAGGCAGAAACAGAAACTTCACAGAATGCCTTGTTTTGACTTGTTTTCATCTATTCATCACTACAGCTTCAATATCCTGTAATATGCAACTAAAACATGATAAGTGCGCGTATTTAATCAGTAATGCATAACAAAAGCTCAAGTAAATCGAAGGTAATGTGTGGCATTTTGCCCACACATCAAAGGTAAGAAACTACAAAATTATTTTTATATAGCAAGTTGATTTTGTTATACTAATTTTCTCTTGAAAAAAATATTCTTGAAAGTTAAAATGAGTTCTGAATATGACTTAAGAAAAATTTATGATGATCTACATAGCTAATACAAGTGTTATAGTTCAAAAGATTAAAAGAATCAATAACGACTCGAACTATATCCAAAATTTATTACATGAGTAAAGGAATTGCATTGTTTGTCATATATACTCGGGGTACACTAGATTTATTGGTAGAATAAATTATAATTTCATAACTCATAGAAAGGATACATGTGAGGACATAGCAGGACATGATTTTTTCCTATACTGGCATAGGTAAATATGATTAATATCTATCAATGTCATGAACGCATATTGTTTTTTAATTGTACTTTATAACACAAACATATATTTTATAAATGTTATGTAATTTAAAAAATTTTGTACTCATATATATGAGACAAACGCGCGAGGTGCATGCCTAAAATTAGTAAGCTATAAGCCATAAGTTAGGATTTCCTCCTAACTTATGGCTTGTGCTTGTGGCTTATTTCGCCTTATAAGCAGTGTGCTTATAAGCACTTGTTTAAGTTACCAAACACTTCAAAGCAGCTTATAAGGTAAAAAAAGCTTATAAGCTGCTTAAAAGGCTCTTAGTTGATTTGAAAACAGAAGTTCAACCAGCTTTTTTTCCTTTTTATTCTTTTTGATCTCATTATATGTGTATATAATAGTCACTGGTCGGGTGAATGCTGCTTTATTTGTTCCAATGAAGTTTAACACCAAAAATCCTGGCACGATCCGCTTACTTTGCTCTAAATCTGAAGGTGACTGTTTCTTTGGTAAAAATATAGTACATTGTTCTACTAAAAGGAAACCATCATTGATTACTGCCTTCGAGATGAGTTATGAGTTTCACTTTCAATTTGGCGATCAACTTATTGGAGGCAACTGGAATCTTGATAACACAGACTACTTTAACATCAAGTCCACGAGTGGCACTAAGGTAGGTGATCATTGTTGAAGAAGGTGTGATTGTTGTATTGTGGATCCTCTCCTCGGAGACAATTGGAACTTCCACAATGCTTATGTGACTGAATCATAATGAAGCCCCACGAGCAGCCTTTGAATGGTCGCATCTCACGTCTTCGCTCAATATTTGCGAGGAACTATTGCGTAGTTGGGACATTGGATTCAAATATTAAATCATCTGACTTGTTGAAAATGATCAATGTCTATACCGTAGCACCACTCATGATTGCTAGAATCACTGCTTCTCCAAGATGATGCTAGTGTTAATAAATTTGAATTCTTTGATCAACTCTTTTTTGCTGGTCACATAAGTGGAGTCATTGTGTCGGTTTTCACTTTCTCAGCAAGATAGCACTGCAGGCACAAACCTAGACAGAAGAAGATCTAGATTGAGAACTCTGGCACTTCAAAAGTTTCATGCATCTTCGGATACCTTTTTGACTAGTTTCTGAGAAGATAGATAGCTAGATATGTCTCTCGTGTATCGTTTCCAGCATAAAGAAGAAAGGATCTACTTTATATCCTGCTTTGTCAGTGAGCGTATGTCTTTAGGCTTCACTGATGACACAGGCATCTAAGCGCCTGAGGAGATACCCATCCAATGCTTCCTTGATCGAAGGATCCTTTGCTATCACAGTTTTTACACACTGCTTCTGTGAGCCACTCTCTTGATGTTCTTTCAGAAAAGCATCTTGGATATGCAACCTAAGGATAAAGAAGCCACCTACTCTGTAACGAAACTCGCCCTTTCTCTTGATGTTCTTTCATGAAAGCTTGTTGTTTATGTAGCAACCTAGGGATACAGAATCCTCAAAGCTCAAGGCCACTAACCAAGCCACCGTGCTCCCATCCTCAACACCAATTGTGCAACTTTTGAAGAGCTTAATCTATATAAAGATTCACTTGAGGAACAAGATGTGTTAAAAAGGAAAGCTAGCATAATGACTTTGGACTTCTTGATCGTTGGGGAAGGCCGTTTCATCACTTGGATTTAAGGAGCAAGTGAAAACCAGTTGAATGTTGCATGATCTGTTTCCTCCCTTAGGCCCTCCATTCATTTAAATCAACAGGTGTAAGAAACAAGGAGCTTCCATATGATTAGCCTATATTTAATTGATCTTGATTTCGATCTTGAAGCCTTTTCCCTGATACCTTTGCTTTGTCTTCCACTCTACCATGTCGCCTTGAAACCATCTCTTTGGCACATGAGAGCTGCAAGGCCAGACATTAAATAGAAATCACAGAAAGACAACAATGTAGTAAACTTGAGCAGGCACACTAGAAAATGTATCATTATGCTGTCTCCCATTTCGTAACTTCTGCGGAGGCACCACATTGTTCTCTTACAATTTGTATGCTGAAACATAGACATCACCTAGCTGTATTTTAATGAAACGAGCTCTAAAGATATGGAAATGTTCATGTATTTGTGTGAAAATCAAGCCTCAGATGATAGACTATATTAATTAATGGTCACAGCTGTGATTAATTAGTAATATTTCTGTTAGGAAAGAATTAAACAATTGGGTGGTGGCTGAGTTGATTATGAACCTCAGTACACATAGCGCAAACATCGCCAAAATGGTAGCTCAATCCAGATCACAGCCACATCACCTACATGACAACCTTATTATATCACTACATTGCCCTCAAGTCCATGTGTGGCATTACCGTGATCATTGTTGCAGCATGTGTGATTCAGAATCATCTTATTATCTTACTAATTTCTTGTTAGCTTGATGATCCTCTCGTAGGAGACAATTGGAACTTTAAACAGCGCCATGTTACTATCTCTCATTGAAGAATTTGCTGGTAGATGGCAGCATTTGTATGCAGATCACAGACATGATAAAGTTAAATAGTTAACAAATTAAACAATAATTGTATTAGGTAGCTCTAGAGCAATTGGATGGTGGATGAGTTGACTATGAAAGTCAGAAGACATAACACAAACATCGGCAAAATAGTAGTTTCATCCAGATCAGAGTCACATCACCTAATAGAGGTATGAGATTCCTTCTATTGCCTTCCCTCTATATATATTAGCAAATGCTAGATGAAGGACCATAACTTGCAAGGATCAATTTGTTCTTCCTTTAATCCATTTCTATCCTCTTTAATAAACAAGAATACAAAGGAAATGGCTCCTTCACCCTTGAGATCTTTGTCAAAAATCACCAACAAACATGCACGATCTTTCAGCATTCCCTCTCAATCTCACTCCTTTGTCCCTCAATTCGATGAGAAAATGTCAAGAATAAGGTCTTCTTCAGAAGCTACAAGCTCATCATTGTCATCGTTCACAAGTAGAATTAGTGACATTGAAAATTTATACAACTGCATTTACGATTTGCTTCATTTGCCTCATATTCAACAAGTCATTTCCCATGAACACCAAGATGATATGTTGGAAGGATTTCTCCGACTTCTGGATGTCTGTTCCAACGCTAAGGATGTCTTATCACTTGAAAAGCAAAATGTGAGAGACCTTCTTTCAACTCTTCGTAGAAGACGTGACATAGATGGCATTTCTACATATCTAACTTCAAGAAGGAAGTCTAAGAAGATTATTCAGAAGTCCCTTAAAGATTTGAAGGCTATCCAAATCAAGGAAAGATTGATGACCTCAGAGAACCCTGAAACTATGACTGTTGTTAGCATGTTGAAAGAGGCTGAGTTAGTTACCTTAAGCTTGCTTAAAGCTCTATTATCCTATGTGAATGGGAAAACAAGTAGTTGGTCATTAATTTCCAAACTTATGCTCGACGACAAACCAGAAGCAAATGAATTTGCAAAGGTGGATGCTATGTTGCACTCACTGCATAAGACCGGCAAAGGCGAAGAAGTTCAGAATCAATTGGGAGAGATGGAGTCAAGCATTCAGGATCTTGAAGAAGGGCTTGAATGCTTATACAGGCACTTAATCAAATCACGAGTTTCCATCCTAAACATCTTTAACCATTAAATGCCAAGTGAAGGGCATCAGAAATTTTGTAAATTGTAGAAAAAGTAGTTTATACTTGTATATGAGGAATATACTAACTGAAACAGAAGATTTTCTGCTATATTTTGGCTCCTTCCAAATTTTCATCTGCTTTTACAGCTGTAGATTTTCTATTCACAATCAAACAAACATATTTCTGTCTCTCGAACTTCTAGTTGAAGCCGATTGTTTGCATAAGAATCGTCAACATCTCAAAAGATGTCCTCAACGAACTTTAGAAACACAAATATACATAATATAAATAATTCGGATATATCTCTTAGTTCTTAACTCAATTGTTATTTGCAAATTCAAGACTGTTAGTTTTCCATCTCTATAAATTTGTATATTATAGCCAGCCTGGTTAAGTTTATTGGATGACTAATTGGTAAAAGGCAATCTAAATTAGCAAATCAATGCCAAGGCCTATTTCTTTTATAAAATTTTATCATAGTTGCCAGATCTTGCTTCTTACAAGATTAATGGCTTTTTGAGATCCATTTCCAGTTGGATATTAAACATATAGGAGTACTATTTGTCAGGAGAAGGTTAACATCTCTAATATAGTGCCCTGCAGATGTTAAATAATAAATATATCAAGTGTTTATATGCAACTTAATTCTTGACATTGAGCTTTTTGCGCAGATGAAAGTTGTCGCTCCTATCACGTGAAAGAGATCAGGAAAGATGAAATTTGTTGATAGAAATGTGACCATGCAAGACAGTATTTTTCATATATTAGGAGCAAATCTCTCTAAATAATACTATTGTTTTCTAAAAACTTCAAAAAGAGTAGGCTGAACCTGGTGTTAAGAGACATGAGTATATCCAGGAAATGGCATCGTATGTCCCTTTTTTGAGACACTCTTTAATATTGTCCTATTTTTTAAAAGAAAAACATTGCAAATATAGACCAAACTGCAAACTACTTCCATCTCCATGCTCTTATTCTTCTTCCTCCTGTTTCTTCCTCACCCTCCTTATCCGTCTAGCTTCTAAATTGATATTTTATAGGATTTTCACAAAGAATGCCATGGAAATTACTGAAAATGAATAATGTATGGTGACAATACCTAAGCTCCAATCCAATTGTATTGTGACAATAAAGCTGCATGTGATATCACTCATTATCACGACCCGTTTTCTACACGAGCTGTGGGCGGCACCCGGTATCTAAGCATGACCAAGGGAACCATCTAGGCCTATCCATTTTATTCTAATGCTGAAAGTACACGCAAGCTAAACGTAAATATTATGAAAAATAAGAATAACACTTGTACGAAAATATCATACTCATAAGCAACACATCCATTTTTTTGTTTTTATGCAAAATAATGCAAGATTGGACCACAACCCCAAAGTACTCGTTTGTCTATGGAGCCTCTACTAATAAACTGACGTTCTGTTCGTGGCATGAATTTTTTGGCTAGTTCTCAAAGTGACAAATATAACTAATGTTGACTCGAAAACAAAGTAGTCCACGAAAAAAAAGAGGAGCTCACCAACAGCACCAGAAGTGAGGGGGAATCCTACCATGTTGCCTAAGTATCTACAACACTGGTTCCTATGTTGCACCGTAGGCCAACATAGGTCCCCAAAAGAGAACATCAGCACACCACGGTGGTACTCAGTGAGTCTGAACAACCCCACTAAAGAGGGATATGCAACATAATTCTTTAAAGCCATGAAAACATAAAACATTTAAAGCAACTGAAATAATTTAAAAGATAAAATTCAGAATTCTAAATATTTATATTGTTTCTTTTTTTTTCTGGGGACTAACAATTAATTCTAACATAACTTGATTCTATAAAGTCATTGTGTAATCAGCACGGGTTCGAACCTCGCCTGATCGAATAGGTCTCGTCCCAATGGCGACACACAGTTCAAGGCGGTAACATGTTCTGCGTTTTAAGCCTTGGCCGTGTCAGACAATTTTATCATAAACTCCTACTCTGGCACGAGTAGTTTTGGGCTCAACATTAACCACTAAAGTTCACAAAACCCTTATTAAAATATCAAGGTAACTCCCAAAATATTTTTTTTAAAACCTTTCTATGACCACTATAAGGTCGAATATATTCTCTGAACTTTATCCATGAACGTATATAATGGTATCCTTGAGTAAAATATGACATGAGCATATGAAAGGATCATTCAAAATATTTTCAAATATTCTTAATCTATGAAGCTTTGACATATAATTTCATGTAAATGAAGAATAACAAAATCTGAAAATATATGTGTATAACTAAAGAATAGCTTCTTTAAACGTTAACTAGGATGATGTTTAGTTAATATGTACTCTCTTGCTCCAATTAAGCACATATTAGCTCTTTAAGACAGTTTATCAAACATCTTGTAAGTGTACTTTTGTGAGTAAAACCTCTTTAGTAAGGGCTATATCAACTTACCTTGTTTTGGCCTTTGATAACATGAGCTCCAATCCTTGTTCCGACCTCCAAATAATTTCTACAACAATGGATTTACCAATTAACTCTTAAAGTTCATTACTTTTCTTTCTATTTGATGAACCCTATTGTTATTTCCCAAGATACACCACTTTACTGTTTTAAGAACCAGTTCCTTAAAATGTGTTCCTTTACTGTAATATATGCGGAATTAAAACTGTAATTAAATGAACACCAAATATTAGCGTGGAAAAACTCCTTGACTCGGGATCAAAAAACCACGACCTACTTCTCAAGTAGGATTTCAACTTCACTATGTAAAAAGACCCACTTGGTTACAAGACTACCTTCTTACTAACCTAGGACTAACTCTAATCCTTTAGTGATCTTTCTCACGATCAGTGATGTTGTGTCAAGTCCACGACTTGAACCAGAAAGTTACAACTCGATTATGCTTACTACAGTTGAACTAAGACTGAACTTTTACAAGACCCAATCTAAGGAACAGGTTCTAACTTAGTTCTACTGTAGCTAACTGATTACACAAATAAGCTAATGACTCTTTTAAGCTTTGCTCGATTATCTCTGTATTTGTGCACACTTCAATGGCTGATATGCTCCACGTTTTATAGCTCCAGCAGCCAAGAAGTCTTGAACAATTAGAACTCCAAAGATCCCATGAGTTTGAGTCCTAATTGGATTCTTCTCTTTAGTATCCGGATTCTTCTATCCTTATCCTTTATTTATGCAATCTTTTCATATCCGTTTAGACCTGCATAATTATCAAGATAAACATTAGTATTAGGATAATAATATCTCAGCTTAAATGATTTTGCATGAATTATCTATTTAGCTGCAGTGATTCAAAGGAACAGGTCCTTTTAATCCGTTCCTTAATCATCAGTCAAAACTCGAAGCTTATCCAAGCTAACATTTTCCCCTTTTTGATGATGACAAATTCATAAGCATAGCTGCATATCCTTAATGTCCTGAAGTACAACTTAAGCTCAAAAAACAATCAGTAGAGACTTTATCATTAAGGACCAAATTTTCAATTAGGTATAAGCTCACACAAAATCAGACTTACTCTTCCCCCTTTTGGCATCATTGAAAAGGTTGCATAAAAAATATAACTCAAGTGTTAGAATTAATCAGCACATGGCCATTGAGGCAACTCAAAATTCAAACATAAATCAGATTAAAGCAACTACAAAACAATGATATTAGCCATCAAAGACAATTCATCATTAATCAAAATGTTAAACCATGGGATACACGCAAGTACTACAGAATTATTCAAAGACTAGAGAAGGAAAAGACTAAGGCACTAGTCTAGGCTAAATCCCACTGGACAAAAGATGGCTTATGGCTAATGTGGTCAGGATGTGGAAGGACCAGGTCCCTGAGACTTGTTAAGCAACTCAAACATCTGCTTGAGCATTCCCTCATTGGTCTCCTTTGCCCTTGTGGCCTCTGCCTTCCAGTAGTTTTTCTCCTCTTCCAACCTTGCTATTTCAGCAGCCTGGATAGCAACTTGTTGCCTCAGTGCCCTTACCTTGTTGTTCAAAGGCTGCCTCCCAACACCAGCCTATGGAGGATCAGCTTGAACAGGCAAGTCACAGCTAATCAATGTAGCACAGCCAAACTTCTCCTTTTTAGTAGCCTTTACTACCCCTTCCAAAGGAATCTTCAACTTTGCAAACACATCAGTCAAGATGAAACCAAAAGGCAAAGAGTGCTTCCTCTTCCCAGCTATCACCCTTTTGATCAGGTGGATCATAAACCTGGGCCAGTTGATCTGCTTTTCAGTGTCCAACAGTTCCATAAGGACTAGGTCCATGAAACTGGCAATTCCTCTTTTCTCCTGCCTTGGCATCACAATCTTGTTCACAAACTCGAACAACACTTGGTGCTGTGGGTGCATCTCACTTTTCTGCACAGCCCTGGATTTTTCTCCCCCTTCATTCTCAGCAAACTTCCTATTAATCTCCAAATCAGTAGGCAAGTTTGTCAAGTCAGGCCATACTTTCTTGACATAATTGTCATACCTAGTAAAAGGAATCCCCAACAGCTCACCAAGTTCCCTGGTGTCAAACATAATCACATTATCATTAACAGAGGTAGTAATCCTGTCATTTTTGATGGAACAGTTCTTGTAGAATTCTTGCACCATCCATTTTGCACATCTGCCAGAAATCTGAAGGACCATGTCCCTCCAGCCCTGAGCATGCAATTTTTGCAGCAACCATAGCATTCCTTCTTCTTGTACATCAGATAATACTCTTCCCTTCAACACTTTCCTAGTAAGCATGTAATCATGAACACAATGTACAACATCTTCTCCCTCAGCTTCACTCTCACTTTCATCCCCAGCAAAGGACTCATCAGTATCACTAGCAGAACTTTCATCCGCAACAGTTCTTTTAGAGGACCTGGTCCTCTTAGCAGACTTTTCTGCAGCCTTTACAGAACTTCTTGTTACTCATCTTTGAGCAACTTTTCTTTTCTTCGACTGAGGCACAACCTCCTCAGCATCTGCCATCTCATCATCTTCACCAACACCATCAGTTTCTATCTCCTCCACTTCTTTCTCTTCAACAGGATCAACAACTTGTTTTCCTTTCCCTTTTCTGCTTCTTTCCAAAGCAGCAGCTAAGTTTTCATCAGCAGCTTTAGCAGCACTTCTTATCCTCCTAACCCCAGAAACAGGGGTTGAGACAGAAGGAACAGGTCTTTTTGCCTTGGAGGAACTTTCACCTTTCTTCTTAATTCCTGGCTTATAACTATCAGTGATTTTCTTTAACTTAGCAGCAATTTCAGCAGTCACTTGGTCATCGATGGATCCCTTTCTAGCTAGTTTTATTTTTAAACTCCTAATGTTAATCAAATCTACAAGAGGCCTATCACTGTCACTTATAGGATCATCAACATCTATAACATCCTCCATGGGTGCTCTAAAAGCAACCTCTGGAGACCCCAATGACCCATGCATGGGTGCTTCCAACCTTTTAACAGTTTCCCCCTCAGAAACATCCTCAGACCCCTCTCCCTTTTCCTCCTCATCTACCACAATATTTAAGGGGTAAGCAAAGTTTACCTGAGACTGATACAAAACCATAGCTCGTGAAAAATCCTCAACCTGTTCAATAATTGATTCAGCCGTGGGAACTGGTCCTTCCCCCTGAATTTCAGGTTCTGGTACATCTGGGATTATTTCAGGAATTTGAGGGTTTAGGTCAGTGGTATCCATGGGTGAAAGAGGGTTGAGATTTTGTGGTTGTTTAGTACTGGGTGCAGATGAAGAATTTTCAGGAGAAAGAGACATTTTTGCAATTCGAATTAAGAGATAATTGATTATTCTTTCTGCAATTTTGAGAATTCAGTTTGTAAACAAAGTAAAAGAATAATGAGGAAGAAGGAGTGTATTTATAGAGTGAATTAGGTAGTAGAGATAGAGTATAAAATGATCACTATTACCTCAGCAAGACATGCAGCCGTTATGGACTCTTGGGAGTCTCCCGGAGAAATAGAACCGTTGGACTGTTAAGTTACCTTTTCAGAATGGGAACTGTCATCCGATGGGACTCTTATGCAGTTTGGATATGGTTAGGAAACTTAGTGGGATTTATCCTAATTACAAGTTACTTATAGCCTTTGCACTTCTAAATTAAATGAATAATAACGTGTACATACCTGATTTTAACACGAAAATTCAGTGTCCTTCCAATTTGCAACATTTTTGATCAATCTGAAATTCTAAGAGCATAAGGGTAACATCATTAAATTTTAGCAACTCTAAATAAGAATTATGGCATAAGAGTATACATTTAAGTATTAAGCTGGACTGAATCATTCATAATGACTTGAATAAAATTCATTTTAAGTGCAATTTTCTAGCCAATTATGAAGTATAGCATTGATGATTTTATGTGAATTTAATCATCCCTAATTCCAACCTATTTCTTTCAAAATCATCTCTACTTAAAGCTTTTGTAAAGATGTCAGCAATTTGCTTTTCAGTAGGACAAAATGCTATGGTGATCAAACCTTTTTCATAGTTGTCTCTCAGGAAATGATGTCTTATATCAATGTGTTTAGTCCTTTTGTGATGCACTGGATTTTTTGTCATGTTAATAGCACTAGTGTTATCACAAAAGATAGGAACAGTTCCTACATCAACACCAAAATCCTGTAATTGTTGTTTGATCCATAACAACTGTGAGAAACATGAAGCAGCTGCCACATATTCAGCCTCAGCAGTGAAAAGTGCCACTGAATTTTGTTTCTTGGTTCCCCAAGAAATCAAACACTCACCAAAAAATGTGCCATACCTGAGGTACTTTTTCTATCAACAAGGAAACCTGCATAGTCAGCATCAGTATATCCAACAAGATTAAAACTACCACCTTTTGGATACCAAATTCCCAAGGGACCTGTTCCTTTCAGATACCTCAATATTCTTTTAACAGCTTTCAAATGAGATTCCTTAGGATCTGATTGAAACCTAGCACACAAACCAACACTGAACACAATATCAGGTCTACTAGCAGTTAGATAAAGTAGAGAACCAATCATACCTCTATACAATTTTGATCAACTGATATTCCATGTTAATCAAGATCCAATTTTGTGGCAGTGGCAATAGGTGTGTCAATTTCCTTAGTATTATCCATATCAAATCTTTTAAGTAATTTCTTAACATACTTTTGTTGATGGATCATAGTTCCATTTGAGGTTTGCTTGATTTGTAAACCCAAAAAGAAATTGAGTTCACCCATCATGCTCATCTCAAACTCACTCCCCATCAAGTTTGCAAATTCCTTACTTAAATTTTCACAAGTAGCACCAAAGATTATATCATCTACATAAATTTGAACAATTAAGAGATGCTTAGCTTTTTCTTTCAAAAACAATGTGCTATCAATTTTACCTCCCTTGTATCCATGCTGGAGTAGAAATTTTGATAGCCTTTCATACCATGCACTTGGTTCCTGCTTGAGCCCATACAAGGCCTTGTCCAACTTGTACACATGTTCAGAGAACTGTTCATTTTCAAAACCTGGAGGTTGCTTGACATACACTTCTTCTTTCAAGTAACCATTCAGAAATGCACTCTTAACATCCATTTGATGCAGAGTAAATTCCATGTATGTAGAAAAGGCTATAAGAAGTCTTATTGCTTCCAGTCTTGCAACTGGAGCAAAAGTCTCATCATAGTCGATGCCCTCCTCTTGACTATACCCCTGAACAACTAGCCTGGCCTTATTTCTTGTTACCATGCCATCCTCATCAAGTTTGTTTCTGAAAACCCATTTTGTTCCAATTATGGACCTGTTCCTTGGCTTGGGTTCCAGATGCCAAACTTGACTTCTTTGAAATTGATTCAATTCCTCCTGCATAGCATTAATCCAATCTGCATCCTTCAGTGCTTCTTTCACATTTTTGGGTTCAGCAAGAGATAGGAAAGCACTAAAGTGATTCTTGACTGCTGATCTAGTCTGTATCCCAGCAGCTTTATCTGATATTATTTGATCCACAGGATGTGACCCTTGATACTTGTAAGGCTTGAGTGTTAATCCAATGTCAGAAGTCCCTTGCTGAGGAACAGTTCCTAAAGGAGTAGCACTTCCACTATGTGAGGTGGAACCAACATTTGTTCCCCCTGTTTCTGTGCCATTCTTCTCAGTTCTGTCCTGAGGAACAGTTCCTTGCAATTCACTTCTCACATCCAGAGTCTGCATTTGTGGATCAACTTCATTAAATTTCAGCATTCCAATCTCTTCATCCTCCTGTCCCTATTCTTGAGTGAGATTGTCAGTTTCATCAAATTTAACATGCATGCTTTCTTCAATTTTCAATGTTTTCTTGTTAAAAACTCTATAAGATTTACTATTTGAAGAATAACCAACAAAGATTCCCTCATCACTTCTAGGGTCAAATTTTCCTAAGGCATCTTTCCCATTGTTGTGTATAAAATATTTGCAACCAAAAGCCTTAAGATGAGAGATATTTGATTTTCTTCCCTTAAGCAGCTCATATGGAGTCTTTTCTATTAATGGCATTGTCATACATCTATTTATTATGTAGCATGCAGTATTAATAGCCTCAGCCCAAAAGTTTTGTGGAAGATTTCCAGATATTAGCATAGTCCTTGCCATTTCCTCCAGAGTCCTATTTTTCCTTTCCACTACACCATTTTGTTGTGGAGTTCTGGGTGAAGAAAAATTGTGATTAATGCTATTTTCATTACAAAAATTGAAAAACATATGATTTTCAAATTCAGTTCCATGGTCTGACCTAATGGCAACAATATGACTATCTAGAGTTCTTTGAGCTTTCTTAGCAAAAATTGAAAATGCATTAAATGCTTCTTCTTTAGATGCAAGAAGTATAGTCCATGTAAATCTAGAGTAATCATCCACCAATACCATAACATACTTCTTACCTCCACGACTCAGTGTTCTCATTGGACCACATAAATCCATATGGACCAGTTCCAAAGGTTTAGTGGTACTTGTTGAACCCCAAAAATTATCCCCCGAAAAGGGATAAATTCCGGAATATCGACAGGATGGGCTAACTCTTTTGGAGTTTTTGGAGTCGCCACCCAATTTAAGGAAAACAGGGAACCAAATTAGCAAATGCATGCAAAAACTCCGTTTTTATAAAAAGACGGTCTTTCTTTCAGAGATTCTAAAAGTAAGAGGTTTTATTAATTTCGGAAGAAGGTTTTTAAGGCACTTCCGAAATTCCGTAAAATACGGTTAATCCGACAGGTTTCCAAAATATTTGCAAGCGTGCTTTTATTTCAAAAGAATTATTTAAAAAATAGTAATAATAATAATAAGAATAATTAATCGAATAAAAAGCTTATTTGCAAAATATTCTTTTACTTGCACGCATTTGCTAAGATGGCCCCAATTTGCAATAAATTAAATAACGACTTCACAATAAAAGGCGATGAACATAAAGTAAACCAATATACAAACAATCAAATATTATCGATAAATAAAATATTCTACACATTTATTTGCATAAATATCTCTAAGGAAAGAAAGGCAAAGTTAAATATAAAACCCGAGAAAATGACCAACTCGCGGGAGCCTTGGATTTTCTAAAATTCCTTAAGTCTTATTTTGAATGCTCGGGTCCGAATTCAATCCCCAAATGCCTTCAATGCAATGGACTATCTCTATTCGTGAGTTTGCCAAACTCGTCCACCAGTTGTTCGTGCCAAAAATGTACCTCGCAATAAAATGGGAATTAAACTGAATTAGTAAGATAATAAAGTGTAATAATTAATAAAATAAATAACAATAAAGTAATAAAGTAATAATAATAATAATAAAATATGTAATAATAATAATAGAATATATAATAATAATAATAATAATAATAATAATAATAATAATAATAATAAAGGGGGTTGTTTTTGCAAAATTTAGGCTCAGGTTTGTATGGCGCGTTGAATAGAGGCTCGGGATTTGGTACGGTTGCAAACACGGAGCTCGGGCCGTGTTGCCATGCCAAAGCACCAAACCCACTACTCTATTCAACTTGCTTTGCATTAAAGTGCATTCATCATCGCCTTTTGCTTTAGGGACACGGGAACGGGACGGTTCAAGTGTAGTATCATGTTCAAAATCCGTCAATTCCTTGTGTAGGCCTCAATACGTATATATGTATTTTTTCATTGGCCCGGTGTAGTATCGTGTTCAAAACAGTCTATAAGTCTCAAAATGGAGTATTTTCATAGGCTAGATCTGTTTGCAGTATCGTCCAAACCAGATAACAACCAGTAAAATAATGTCCAGAACTGTAACATCCACAAAGGATTAAAGCCAAAGATAGTGTAATATCTGTCCCGTAATTCAATCGATACCAACTCAAAAGAACCAAAGGATAACTGTTCCTGAAACTCAAATGAAACAACAGAAATCTCAGTCAAAATCAGGCATATCAAAAATCCACAATACACAGTAATTTAAATCAACAGAGGCCAACAATGCTCAAAATAGCCAAGCAAATTCAATGGCAGCAAGACATCAATCCAAGCAAATGAAATACGGTGGAACCTCTCCCAAAAACAATCAAAATGAATCCATGGGAGAAATAAACTCAGAAGCTTGAGACAAAGACAGTGACAAAGCAAACAAACGAAGGCAGTGTAATCAAGCCGAGCAACGTCACCAAACATCGGAGGAAAGGAGGAGCGACAACTAGGTAGCGTCACTACCACCCCAGACCCTTCAATTCCAATCACAGCTCCACCAGAAACAGGGAGAACCCAGAATTTAAGCATTAGAATTTCTCAAGCAGACCAGGTTTCATGAAAGCAAAAAGAACCAAACCCATCATCCATCAAATCCCTGCGAAACAGAAAACGGGGAATACGGCCAGAACAGATCAAAGGAGAATAACAGAGATTCGAAGTCTCAGTCAAAAATGGTGGAAGGGGATCGACACCAGTCATGACTCCGGTGAGCAAACGATGGCGTCGCTGCGACCCTATCTCCGATCTCTTTTCCTGTCAATAACACTCAAATACCAGTTGTCAAGAACGAAAAGGAAGCAAATAAAAACAAGGAAATAAAAAACTGAGAGAGCAAGTGTCGCCGGCGTCTGGTGTTGCCACCGGCGTCGCGTCATCACACGCGATACTCCCTTGTTTCTGATGTTCTCCACCGGAATTAATGGTGGCTTCAGTCTCCACTGTTCCAGATCTGTTTGTGTGTGGGTAGTATCGATTAGTGTTTTCCTGTGTAAGGGTGTGTGAGTAGTGGTAATGTGTAACTGATTTTTTGATGTGGGGGTGTAGGTGTAAGGAAGTTGTGAGGGGGCTGATTTTTGTGTTGTAATGGGTAAAAGAGGGCAGGGTTTTGTGAGGAAGATGATAGGGAATAATGGTGAGGGGTTTTTGAGTGGGGAAGATGGTGAATAGTGGATGAGGCTAGGGTTTTGGGATAAGTGAGTATATATAGGTAGAGGGGTGGGTTTTAGAATTGGGCTAGGAAAATGGGAAAATGCCTATTGCATAAATAAACTAAGACTTAAAATGAAGAACGATTGCGGCCTTTTTTCGTTAAAATTACGAACTTAATTTATTCTAAAAATTAGCCTTATTTTAAATATAATTAGACGTTAATTGAAAATTCCGGGACAAAATTGGGTGTCAACAGCTGCCCCTCTTTACCCGAAAAGGATGAAAGAGTTTTCAGGGTAAAGAAAGTTGACGTGAAACCCAATTTTGTCACGGTAAAGCCAAGATTCGGATTCCTAGGATTAAAATGCGAGGCTTATGGACATGGCCGAGCTGCGGTTTCCGAGTTGCCTACATATCCCGGGCTGAAAAAGAATCAGGCCATATGTAGTTCGACGCGATTTGAAAATCGAAGACGAGATAGTAACGACTACTCAAGCGCGGGAAAAGAGGCTTGTAATCACCCAAGTTATGAAAATGTGGTCGACGACACACCCATAAAGAGGGGTTTACACGGACATAGCTTCCACAGCACCTCGATAACCGAGCCATCTTGTCTTCAATCTCAAACCTCAGACTCAGGGTTAACCAGAGACTTACCTCTAGGGTGGATGGCCTATGCGGGTGCAATTCTTCAGGTCTTCATTGACGAGTCTAGCTCATAACAACGATTGGCCCGGTTCGTCGCTAAAAAAAAGCTCCATGTTATGCTCCAAACGCTGCCGCGGTGCTGCTAAAAATCCTGTAATAATCTCAACAAACGGTAAGCGTGAAACTGCTAATAAACTGTAATAATTGGAATAATAAATAAATCAAGTGATAACAAAAATAGTAAATGCGGGTGGTGATATCATCCAAAGTTCTTCCTTCGATCAACTGACAAGATACTCCGCCCGGAGAACCTCTAAGCTGATCCTTATTCTGAAACAGTAAAGCAAGACGATAAGTAAAGCAAGAACGAATTGTAAAATGCAAGGCTTTCATAAAATAAGTCGACTAATGAGACATAATATCTCAAGTCGACTTGGCTAATCTATATCCTACGCAGGTAACATAACGTTCATCTATAAGGCGAACGAGCCCAAACATTCAATTATAAGGCGAATGAGCCTAAACGTTCAATTATCAGGCGAACGAGCTAGAAAATCTTAAAGAGAGAGTTAGAATAAATAGGATTCATACTATCTTTCTTCCGAATACTGATTACCAAGAATTTGAACAAAAAGTGAATATGGTTGATAAAAAACCATTAGCAAGAGAAATTGACGAGTTCTTAACTTTAATCAATGAATTTGATAACGACCCAAAATCGAGTTTAAATTTTAAAGACCCTTCCTTATTTTCCGACCAAGAACAGGAAAGAGGAGATTCATTCTAAAACGTTCGATTATAAGGCGAACGAGCCTAAAACGTTCGATTATAAGGTGAACGAGCCTAATTTTGACAGCAGCCTGCAAAATAAAGTTGCAAATTGGATTAATAAAGGCAAGATAATGCAAAACAAATAAGCAAAGCTGGGTCCTGTTGCTTGTATTAATAGTGCCGCAAAGCGTTGAATGCCTTCAGTTCTTATTGAATCTGATGCTCAATTTGGTAGGCATGACGTAATTTGTAAGTGCAAGCTGCAATATCTTTGATAAATTGTCTTCCCATCCACTGGCGAAGCAATAAAGCAAATGCGAAGGCATAGTGCAAAGCGTTTTCAACAATCTTGACAAATCAACTGGCAAGCCGGTCGGGCACGCAGCAAGGAGGGTCTTGGAATTGATTGTCTACAAATCAGCTGGTGATCCGGTCCGGCACAAAGCAAGGAGGATCTCAGGGCTGACCTGTTAAACTAAAAGTAAAGCAAGTCATAATATAAAGCAAGTGCAAAGGCATAATTGAAAGCGAGTGCAAGGCAATTTGAACATCTTGACAAATCAACTGGCAAGCCGGTCGGGCACGCAGCAAGGAGGGTCTTGGAATTGATTGTCTACAAATCAGCTGGTGATCCGGTCCGGCACAAAGCAAGGAGGGTCTCAGGGCTGACCTGTTAAACTAAAAGTAAAGCAAGTCATAATATAAAGCAAGCGCAAAGGCATAATTGAAAGCAAGTGCAAGGCAATTTGAACATCTTGACAAATCAACTGGCAAGCCGGTCGGGCACGCAGCAAGGAGGGTCTTGGAATTGATTGTCTACAAATCAGCTGGTGATCCGGTCCGGCACAAAGCAAGGAGGGTCTCAGGGCTGACCTGTTAAACTAAAAGTAAAGCAAGTCATAATATAAAGCAAGTGCAAAGGCATAATTGAAAGCAAGTGCAAAGCAATTCAGCGTGAAATGTAAAGCAACGCAAAAGCGATTTAGCGAATCAATAGGCGTGAAAGTCCAACAAGGGATAAGCCCAGCCTGGTGGTCAACCTGAAAAAATGTAAAGCAAGGCATCAATTTTTAAAGCAAGTGCGACGACGTAATTTAAAGCAAGTGCAAAGAAAAGCAATGCGGGAATATAGAGCAATTCAAGAGCCATTTGGCGAATCAATAGGCGAGATAGTCCAAAAAGGGGATCCTCGTAGCTGTTGGTCAACCTGGAAGAGTAAAGCAAGGCGTTAATTTTAAAGCAAGTGCGAAGGCATAATTCAAAGTAAGTGCAAAGCAAAGTAGTGCGGAAATGTAGTTAGTGCGATAGCCATTGATAAATCAATTGGCGAGACAATCCGGCAAGGATGGCCTTGTGCGGATTATCGCCTGAAACCAAGTGATGCCCTATTTAGCTTAGTTTTGAAAACACAAAACAAGCCTCGGCTTTGTCGCCTATTAGGAATGAAAGTCATAGGGGTAGAAATGCCGCCTGTTCGGCAATAACTCATGACAAAGCATAATGCTTTAAGCCACGAAAAGGCAATGCGACGCAATCTACAAGGCAACTTTGGATGCGCGTTCAATAAATTGTTCATCCATAATGTGAATGATCCTTTCATTGCAAGCTTTCATGTTCCTGCTCTCAAAGAAAAATTGTTAGCTTTGGGGAGGAAAGGGGAAGCATTTGATTTGTGCAGACTTCATCCTGATCTTGCTGCTTCTGCTGCTTCCTCGTCTTCATTGGACTTGGATTTGCAAATTGCTTTCAGAAACTTGGCTCATGAACTAAAATAGCATAGACTTTGAAAAATAGAGGCAAGATAAAATATTTTAATGCAATATAAGCATGCGAATGAAGTCAAAGATGCATTTTGAAAATCTCGCCTTGACTTAAACTTGTAACATATTTTAAAACAAACTGAACGTCCTTTGTCTTAAACTTTGCACTGTTTGCTTAACCAATTACAGAATTTTTTGCCAACTCATCTTTAATAACCAACGCCGCTTCTTGCAAAATTCTGCCCCAGTTATAATCTTCCGCATCCCTAACTCATTTTGCAAAAATTGCCCCAGTTGTCCTTCTTGGGGGAAAATGAAAACTTAAATGCTAAAGGGTCGAGCCCGATGTGGGAGCCTACGTATCCCTCCTTGGGAATCAGACCGTGCGTAGTTCTGCATCACTGCTTCAACGCCATATACCAACAAATAAACGCTGCCCCAGTTGAAGTTCTAACAGATAGTGCGATATCCAAAGAGCGCAGACAATAACTTTTCAGTGCATCGCTTTCCATTTGTTCAGTTGCTTTGCCATACGTCACAAGTAAAGCTTTGGCATGTTTATCAATTTTAGTTTTGAAACAGAAACAAATGCAAGTGTAAATAATATAATAAGAATGCGATGCATTTTATTTCAACTTTCACAAATTCAAAATGAGTTGATTCAGATTAATATAAGCTTTAAAGTGCAATGCAATTCAGGGCCTCAGTCTGAATTAAAATTGAAAATAATGCTACTAAGTTCAATCGCCAAGTTCTTTCAAACAATGCCATTAGCTTCTAGTGCTGCATCGTTCACGAGCTAGAGCGTCTACCATCAATAAAATCTCGAATCCCTTGCGTGGTGAATGGTCAGCCACTTCACAAATCCAACATTCGCTAGAGAAATAAACAAAACAAAAGAAACCTCAAGGGTAACTATGTTAGTTTGCATGTCATTCATAAGATTGCACACAAGCAAGCAACACCTAGTATTTAATGCATGTTGGGCAAATAAAGCAAGGCAAGCAATTAAAATTTTAACACAGCTCATGCTCTCCACAGCATCTGCACAAAATTCTAAACCCAAATGCCTAAGGCCCGAAACAATCCTCCATAGCTTTGCAAACATCCACACTCCTCCAAGCATAACTCCCAATTGTTTCACAACATCCAATACCAGACTGCAAATATGAAAGGCGCCAATTGGCCTTTCAAAATAAAACCTCACTGGTCCTCGGCTTTAGGCAAGCCTCTCAGCTTCCTAGGTTTTGCAAGGCTCACAGACCTTGTTCATAGGGCTCCTCACTGGTCCTTGGCTTTATTCAAGCCTCTCAGTTTCCTAGGCAGCCAAGACCGCACCGGTCTTCAAGGAGGGACCCCACAGGTCATTCAAAGACACAGGGGCTTCGCTCTCCTAGTATGCGACAAGCATACTTCAATTTTTACAAAGTTGCAGCTGGATAATCAACATAGGCCTGCACACACGCAAAGCCATTCACGAGAGGGACCCCACTGATCTTTTTAAAGACAACAGGGGCTTCGCCTCTTAGATCTCACTACACCAGGCCATCTCCAAAACACAAGCCAACCAAATCTACCGAACTTTCCCCCCAAACTAAGGTGTATATGCATGCATGACCTAATCTCCTTCTAAGAGTGGGCTAACGGTTGAGGCTGAATCGACCTATGCGGGATAGACCTGGCCTCACAACGCAGTAGAACTGGCCATGACAAAACCAGGCAATCTCAATATCCCGAACTAACTTTTGGTGACACGAAAAAAGTTTGAAAGAGTGAGGTAAGGGCAATGCCCTTCCTGCATAACTACCCGTCAAGCGGGTACCCCGTGATGAAATCGAGGAAGTGAAAGAGAATTGACAGGCTCCATGAGGGAGGAAATATTAAACGGAATGCATATTATGCACAAATTAATACAATACATGCTTCACAAGGCAATCCAAACAAACAAATATAATAAAGCAAATAAATTAGGCATGCTAGTTGCAAACAATTGGAAACCTTTATGGTCAAAACCTTTATTTCTCCCCAGCGGAGTCGCCATGCTGTTGAACCCCAAAAATTACCCCCCGAAAAGGGATAAATTCCGGAATATCGACAGGATGGGCTAACTCATTTGGAGTTTTTTTGGAGTCGCCACCCAATTTAAGGAAAACAGGGAACCAAATTAGCAAATGCGTGCAAAAACTCCATTTTTATAAAAAGACGGTCTTTCTTTCAAAGATTCTAAAGGTAAGAGGTTTTATTAATTTCGGAAGAAGGTTTTTAAGGCACTTCCGAAATTCCGTAAAATACGGTTAATCCGACAGGTTTCCAAAATATTTGCAAGTGTGCTTTTCTTTCAAAAGAATTATTTAAAAAATAGTAATAATAATAATAAGAATAATTAATCGAATAAAAAGCTTATTTGCAAAATATTCTTTTACTTGCATGCATTTGCTAAGACGGCCCCAATTTGCAATAAATTAAATAACGACTTCACAATAAAAAGCGATGAACATAAAGTAAACTAATATACAAAAAATCAAATATTATCGATAAATAAAATATTCTACACATTTATTTGCATAAATATCTCTAAGGAAAGAAAGGAAAAGTTAAATATAAAACCCGAGAAAATGACCAACTCGCGGGAGCCTTGGATTTTCTA
This sequence comes from Petunia axillaris subsp. axillaris, assembly GCA_029990575.1. Classification (NCBI taxonomy): domain Eukaryota; kingdom Viridiplantae; phylum Streptophyta; class Magnoliopsida; order Solanales; family Solanaceae; genus Petunia; species Petunia axillaris. Next base: position 165,146,269 of record JARKNS010000003.1, read on the forward strand.
AAATTCCTTAAGTCTTATTTTGAATGCTCGGGTCCGAATTCAATCCCCAAATGCCTTCAATGCAATGGACTATCTCTATTTGTGAGTTTGCCAAACTCGTCCACCAGTTGTTCGTGCCAAAAATGTACCTCGCAATAAAATGGGAATTAAACTGAATTAGTACGATAATAAAGTGTAATAATTAATAAAATAAAATAACAATAAAGTAATAAAGTAATAATAATAATAATAAAATATGTAATAATAATAATAGAATATATAATAATAATAATAATAATAATAATAATAATAATAATAATAATAATAATAATAATAATAATAATAAAGGGGGTTGTTTTTGCAAAATTTAGGCTCAGGTTTGTATGGCGCGTTGAATAGAGGCTCGGGATTTGGTACGGTTGCAAACACGGAGCTCGGGCCGTGTTGCCATGCCAAAGCACCAAACCCACTACTCTATTCAACTTGCTTTGCATTAAAGTGCATTCATCATCGCCTTTTGCTTTAGGGACACGGGAACGGGACGGTTCAAGTGTAGTATCATGTTCAAAATCCGTCAATTCCTTGTGTAGGCCTCAATACGTATATATGTATTTTTTCATTGGCCCGGTGTAGTATCATGTTCAAAACAGTCTATAAGTCTCAAAATGGAGTATTTTCATAGGCTAGATCTGTTTGCAGTATCGTCCAAACCAGATAACAACCAGTAAAATAATGTCCAGAACTGTAACATCCACAAAGGATTAAAGCCAAAGATAGTGTAATATCTGTCCCGTAATTCAATCGATACCAACTCAAAAGAACCAAAGGATAACTGTTCCTGAAACTCAAATGAAACAACAGAAATCTCAGTCAAAATCAGGCATATCAAAAATCCACAATACACAGTAATTTAAATCAACAGAGGCCAACAATGCTCAAAATAGCCAAGCAAATTCAATGGCAGCAAGACATCAATCCAAGCAAATGAAATACGGTGGAACCTCTCCCAACAACAATCAAAATGAATCCATGGGAGAAATAAACTCAGAAGCTTGAGACAAAGACAGTGACAAAGCAAACAAACGAAGGCAGTGTAATCAAGCCGAGCAACGTCACCAAACGTCGGAGGAAAGGAGGAGCGACAACTAGGTAGCGTCACAACCACCCCAGACCCTTCAATTCCAATCACAGCTCCACCAGAAACAGGGAGAACCCAGAACCTAAGCATTAGAATTTCTCAAGCAGACCAGGTTTCATGAAAGCAAAAAGAACCAAACCCATCATCCATCAAATCCCTGAGAAACAGAAAACGGGGAATACGGCCAGAACAGATCAAAGGAGAATAACAGAGATTCGAAGTCTCAGTCGAAAATGGTGGAAGGGGATCGACACCAGTCATGACTCCGGTGAGCAAACGATGGCGTCGCTGCGACCCTATCTCCGATCTCTTTTCCTGTCAATAACACTCAAATACCAGTTGTCAAGAATGAAAAGGAAGCAAATAAAAACAAGGAAATAAAAAACTGAGAGAGCAAGTGTCGCCGGCGTCTGGTGTTGCCACCGGCGTCGCGTCATCACACGAGATACTCCCTTGTTTCTGATGTTCTCCATCGGAATTAATGGTGGCTTCAGTCTCCACTGTTCCAGATCTGTTTGTGTGTGGGTAGTATCGATTAGTGTTTTCCTGTGTAAGGGTGTGTGAGTAGTGGTAATGTGTAACTGATTTTTTGATGTGGGGGTGTAGGTGTAAGGAAGTTGTGAGGGGGCTGATTTTTGTGTTGTAATGGGTAAAAGAGGGCAGGGTTTTGTGAGGAAGATGATAGGGAATAATGGTGAGGGGTTTTTGAGTGGGGAAGATGGTGAATAGTGGATGAGGCTAGGGTTTTGGGATAAGTGAGTATATATAGGCAGAGGGGTGGGTTTTAGAATTGGGCTAGGAAAATGGGAAAATGCCTATTGCATAAATAAACTAAGACTTAAAATGAAGAACGATTGCGGCCTTTTTTCGTTAAAATTACAAACTTAATTTATTCTAAAAATTAGCCTTATTTTAAACATAATTAGACGTTAATTGAAAATTCCGGGACAAAATTGGGTGTCAACAGTACTTTCCTGTTTCTTCGATTTGAAGGAGGATTTTACCTGCTTCCCCCTGGCACATGATTCACATACTTTTTCATCCTTAAACTTGATGGTAGGAAGACCTATCACCAAATCCTTGGACACAAGTTTGTTCAATTGTGAAAGACTAGCATGTCCTAGTCTTTTGTGCCATAGGTGGGGATCATTTTGCACCACACTTAAGCAACTCAAGCTTCCATCAGATAGTGTCAGCAAGTCTATTTTGTAGATGTTTTCATGCCTATTTCCCTGCAAAATAATCTCTCAAGAAGATTGGTTAGTCACAGTGCATCCAGTAGATGAGAAATTAACATTATTACCTTTGTCACACAATTGAGATATACTCAGTAAGCAATGCTTCAGCCCATCTAGAAACACATTGTCTATACTATGTGAATCAGACCTACCTACCTTTCCAATGCCAATGATTTCCCCTTTCTTACCATTACCGAAGGAAACACTTGCTCCTTGAAAGGCTGAGAGTGAAAGGAACAGTTCCTTATGTCCTGTCATGTGCCTTGAGCAACCACTATCCATGTACCATTTGTGGTTTATCTCCTTCACTCTAGCCTGCAAAAGAAAACTAGGGGTTAATTTTAAGAATCCAAACTAGTTTGGGTTCCTTTCCTTTAGAAAAGGGATGAATAAGATCTCTCCTAGTCCAGAATGGTAATGGTTTCTTTGTGTGAACAATTTTCTTTCTTACAGAATTTTGAACAGGTTTATAGGATCTGTTCCTCTGTCTCTCAGAATTTTGAACAGGTTTATAGGACATGTTCCTTTGTGCAGCTATTTTTAAAGATTGGCAATTTTCTTTCCGGTGACCAGTGTTCCCACAATGAGTGCATAGCCAGTTTTCAGGAAGTGATAAGTACTTACTCTTTGGATCCCATTTGGATGAAGACTGTGCTTTCATGAATCCAATACCCTTCATGTTACTACTATGATTTTCCTGTAACCATTCTAGTGCTCCGTGCTTCCACATTTGTGGCATTCTCCAGCCTGTTTCATGTTAGAAGACCTACCCTGTCCACTAATCGCCTTTTTCTTAATCAAATATTTCTGAACACTTTTAGCGATAAGGATTAGTTCCTTATCATCAATAATCTTATCAGCAGCAGTCAAGGCTAGGTTAGGTTAAGTTTCAACTGGTACTCCTATGTTTTTAACCTTTTTTCTTAGTTCATAAGTCTTTAAATTACCTATAAGCTCATCTAAGGATAGAGTGGTTAAATCTTTGCTTTCTATGATAGCACAAGCTTTGATCTCCCAAGAATCTGGAAGAACCCTAGTTAGAATCTTTTCTACTCTATCTTCCACAGTTAAAACCCTCCCAAAGAAATAAGTTTAGAAGCAATAGCATTAAATCTAGTATACATTTCAGAGATCGACTCTTCTTCTTTTATTTTAAACTTTCATATTCAGCATAAAGAAGTGTACCTCTAGACCTTTTTACCTGACTTGTTCCTTCATGTGCAACTTATAGAGCATCCCAAATCTCCTTTGCAGTGGTATACCCTATGATTCTAGTGCATTCGTCAGGACTGAGTCCACCAACAAGCCACTTCCTAGCTTTTGGATTCTTTTCCCATTGCCTTATGTCTTCAGTATTGCATTCTTTCCTGGTTTTGGGAACATCATTTCCCTCAGCATCCTTCTTCATTGGGATCATGGGACCTTCAGTCACTATGTCCCATAATTCATAGTCCTCTGCTTGAAGATGATCACGCATCCTTTCCTTCCACCATGAATAGTATTTTCCATTGAACAAAGGAGCTCTAAACATTGACTGACCCTCACTGTTCTCTCGTGATGTACTCATCTAATCCTAGGTGTTAGCCTTTTCAAGGATAACCAGCTCTGATACCAATTGTTATTTCCCAATATACACCACTTTACTGTTTTAAGGACCAGTTCCTTAAAATGTGTTCCTTTACTGTATTATATGCGGAATTAAAACTGTAAGTAAATGAACACCAAATATTAGCATGGAAAAACCCCTTGACTCGGGATCAAGAAACCACGGCCTACTTCTCAAGTAGGATTTCAACTTCACTGTGTAAAAAGACCCACTTGGTTACAAGACTACCTTCTTACTAACCTAAGACTAACTCTAATCCTTTAGTGATCTTTCTCACGATCAATGAAGTTGTGTCAAGTCCACGACTTGAACCAGAAAGTTACAACTCGATTATGCTTACTACAGTTGAACTAAGACTGAACTTTTACAAGACCCAATCTAAGGAACAAGTTCTAACTTAGTTCTGCTGTAGCTAACTGATTACACAAATAAGCTAATGACTCTTTTAAGCTTTGCTCGATTCTCTATGTATTTGTGCACACTTCAATGGCTGATATGCTCCACGTTTTATAGCTCCAGCAGCCAAGAAGTCTTGAACAATTAGAACTCCAAAGATCCCATGAGTTTGAGTCCTAATTGGATTCTTCTCTTTAGTATCCGGATTTTTCTATCCTTATCCTTTATTTATGCAATCTTTTCATATCCGTTTAGACCTGCATAATTATCAAGATAAACATTAGTATTAGGATAATAATATCTCAGCTTAAATGGTTTTGCATGAATTATCTATTTAGCTGCAGTGATTCAAAGGAACAGGTCCTTTGAATCCGTTCCATAATCATCAGTCAAAACTCCAAGCTTATCCAAGCTAACACCTATGTTAAATCCTTGGATTTTCTAGGTTTTGGAATTTCCCTAGTTGGATAATACTTTTCTTGTTGTTAACACCCAAAAAAATCTAGGGCAAGCAATTACCTTGGATTGCAAAGCCCTAGTTTGGAAATGAATCTTATACTTGAGGTTTTCTTGAATAATTCCTTTAAATCCCTATGATTTCCTTAAGATTTGATGTTTGGAATTGATATTATCCATTTGAATCAATCTTAAAGAGTGTTAGAACTCACCTTGAAAGGGTATTAGATGATACAAATTTGTTCACTTATGAATCTCCTAAGCCCTCTTTAAGATTCCTATAATTTTCTCTCCTCGCAAGGGGTAATTATAGTTGCAAATTCAAAACTCTTCGCTCGTTAAGGGACTCATTGAGGAGACAACAATTCTGTTCAAATGAAATAGAATGTCTGGAACACTCGTTGAGGTGACAATAATTCTGTTCAAATGAAATAGAATGCCTGAAATGCTCGTTGAGGAGACAACAATTCTGATCATTGGTCAATTGCTTCCTTCTACCTTTTCAACCCTTGGCTCACCTAAGCAACTCCTAACAACCTGTAGTCTATTATTTAGTCGTTGTATGACCTCGGTTATATTCTCAAATGACACGAGTTTGCTTGAACTTTATGCCTGACATAAATGATGCTTTAACGAAACTTAGGAAAAATTTAGGAACGTCACCCCCTACCCCATGATTCCTCTTTGACTGTGTGCCACTAATTCATTAATTTTATGAGAAAATGAGCAAAAACATATTGCAACAAGGGATGCTGGAAAGTGGCAACTATACATGATGAGATTTAATATGTGCGAAGACACTTAGAGCCCGTTTGGGTCAGCTGATAAAAAGTAGCGGATAAGCAGCTTATTAAGAGTACGTTATTAGTAGCTTACGAAAAGTAGCTGAAACTAAGAAACAAGTGTTTCGATAAAAGTGCATAAACTGAAAATAATTTGATAAAATAATTAATTTAAATTTAAGGTTAGTGTTTAGAAGGTACTTTTAGAATAATTATAGTTATTAGGTAAAATAGAATTAAAAAACTTGATTAAATGCAATCAGCTTATCATCCTTAAGTTAAAAAGTAAGTAACCATTTTGCCCTTCAATTATACTGCTACCTATAATTTTTGTGTTGCTTGGAGTTAATTACAAAGAAAATTCAATGTACAAAAAGATATGTAAAAGACACTTATAATAACTACAAACTAATTAACTTCTGAACAGAATAAAGGAGATACGTAAATTGGATCAACTTAAAAGTTCACTGATGGTTAGAGTTTCAAGCTTGGCATTTCAAATTCCTAGACCAATTTTAACTTTTTTTTTTTTTTTGGCCTATAAATCAATCAAGGCCATTTTGTGAGACCTATATTTTCAGCCCCTGATTATTTTGTGTAGACAATTTCTGTTGTGATCATACAGAGGTGGAACATATAGATGTTGAAGCTAGCCTTAGAGTTTGTAACTGTGATATCACATGTGATCCACGCTCAATCTTACACCATTAATGGTGAAGGGCGGTCGTCAAAGTATAATACCCGATGTGAGTCGGGGTCGATTTCCCAAGGGAACTAGCACGTCAAGTGAGAGAGTTTCAACTAGATATTCAAATGAGGTTTAGTATTGAGTCCTAGAAGTAAGATTTGTTCTATGAAAACTATGATTAATTCTAAAGTGTAAGCAATTAAACGAGTAAGTTGTTCAATATTACTAGACTAGGGATGTAAACGAGTATTGGTGATTTCCAACCAACGGGTGTCTTTACTTCACATACCCAACACAAGTATAATTATGGTCGAGCATTCCGATCGTGATCTCTAGAATCCTTCCGGCCTAGAAGAGATCTTTCACAACCCGCTCGTCAAAGCCTTAGTTGAATGCTTAAAGCACTACTCAATGACCCAAGGAAAGGAGACCTCTTCCGAGCGTAACCCCTTTTAGATGAGTAAGTCTATAAAGATAGCCTATCAACTCAAATCCTTGCCAACTCCACTATTCTACACTAGTTAATCTCTTCCGAGTCTTTAACTAGCAATGTGGACAAGAAATCCCACTTATCATAGATTTTGGGATTTTGATGTTATTGTAATGAGGAGTTGGATAATTGTTGCTTGTGTTATGTTGAGTGAAATGAAACAACACCCATTGATTTTCTATCACTATAGCATATTTACACCCCTAGTTATGAGTTTAGCTACTCATAACTAGGGTTTGAATCATAGCAATAAAGATGTAATGAAAAGATGAAAAGATGTTGGACATAAGTTTGAATTGATATATGGAATCAAGATTCAAAGTTACAAGATTAGAAGCTTACAAATCGGTGTTAAAACCTCTACTTAGCTCCCAAAGTCGCCCAAAATATATAGTAAAATGTAATGTAAGAGTTGGTGTAATAAAACTCTAACTTTCCTATTTATACTCCTAAGAAAAATTATACAAAAAATCTTCTTCCGTCCCAATTGTGTGATCGCACAATATTGTGCTGACCGCACAATTGGGTCTTTCTCAGCATTGTGCTGACTTCGATTCCCTCAGCTAGGGTAATTGTGCTGCCGCACAATATTGTGCTGAGCCGCACAAATTCTTGAAAACTTGAAGTAGTTACTGCTTCATTTTGCATTTTTGTGTGGACCATTGTGCGGAGCATTGTGCTGTGTTGCACAAATTTGTGCGGTCCGCACAATATTGTGCGGCCCAGCACTTTGGCTTGACACTTGCTCCATTTTGCACGACTCCAACTTCGACTCTACTCGGCCTTCTTTTGTGTTCTTTCTGCTAAGTTTCTGGCCTCGAGCGTTTAAACTAAGTAGTACCTGGAATCATGCAACATTACATAAGAATTGGTCGTGAAATTAGCTTAAGAACACACAAAGTTCCTATAAAGGAAGGCTCAAAGTCGGTAAAATGCCGACTTATCAACACCCCCAAACTAGAACTTTTGCTTGTCCTCAAGCAAAACACACTTCAATGGACCCCAAGTTGCAATTCATCAATTCATGTATTTTTTCCATTAAAGCCACAACAAGCAAAAACTCGATTCAAGTTCAACAATTGATGACATTGGTTGGTGCCAACAATTAAGCCAAGCCATGTGAGCATAACTTTCATATACAAAACATCAAAGAAAGCAAACATGCAATGACACAAAATTTTAAAAGTTTGCCTTTTCATCACAAGATTTCACTTCTTTACTTGCTCACCTCAATTGAAAAGTGAAACACAAGTCCTCAACTCAACTTCACAAGTGCCCTCACCACTCAAGAGAATATCCCAACCATAAAAATGCAATGATAACACAAGTGGGATTAATGATAGGAAGAATTCGCTCACTCTCTCAAAAGAAGTTCATCATGCACACTAAAGCTCCATAGGCTTGCCCTTCGTGTACCTCTCCACTAATGTAGGAATGCTTGACCCGAAATCAATTAGGACTTGTTAGGGTTGTAATGTAGGCTTTTGGTAAAAGGTGGGGTAAAATATGGGCAAATAGTGACTACACACCTCCTTGAGCACTACACTGTACAAAAATTAAGGCACACTTCATTTTTCTTGCACTTACACATTGCTAAATCGAGGATTATACACTAATCTTTCTCCTGTTTATTCATCAATTCTCTTTTTCTTCTTTTTCTTTCTTTTCTTTCACTTGCTTCTTTTTGTTTCTTTTCACTTTTTCACCTTTTTTTTATTCAACTCACTTTTGTTGCTCTTTCTTTTCTTTTATTTTCTTTTGATTTTAATTAACTTCCACACTTTTACCATAACTCATGCCACCCCCAAACTTAGGCCTTTGCCTAAGTTGCACGTCTTTCAATGCACTCAAGGAGGTAGGGCCAAAAGAGAGGGTTAGTGCTTTAAGAACTTAGAATTGATCCGGGTTAATAATGTGGTTGCCAAAATAAAGGATATTAAGCTCAAAGGGGTTGACTAAGGATATAATGCAAGGGTAAGCTTTTTAGATTACTGAGCGGGCCAAAGAAAGCCTAAAATCATTTTTCAAGTCAAGCATCACCTAGGATTTCGTCTCGAAGCACACTTAGGGCAAGTTCTAGATCAAGAAGCACACACATGAACACACCAAAACCTCACCACACATGGCACATGTAAAGCGAGGAAGACGAGTATATTCAAGTCCCAATCAAAGGCAATTAAGCATCCAAAGTTTACTCATAGCCTAATGAGGGCTAATTAGTGACATAAGAGCCAAAAGTTGAACTTAAAGATCATAGCACAATTTACCAACTAAATTTTTCTATTCATTTTTTAAAACAAGCTCACATGATAAGGATTAAATAATGGTGGAACCAAACATGCCAAAAGTTGCTAAGGAGCAAAAATCTACAACTAATCATCATTATTTACAACTAAATACTAAACTAGTACTAGTGATGCCCGGTTCAATACAATTACTTCCTTGGAAAAGAACCATGTCAAAGAAAAACCAAGGAGGTTATTTCAAAAATTTTATGCAACATGGTATTTACAATGAAAATAGTTGTTCGGACCCAAATGAGGCTTTCGCACCAACATGGGATGCCTACGTATCACCCGGGAGTGAATCAGATAAAGAAAAGGTAGCATCCCAAGCGTAGTTCATGGGAGTACCATGTGTTTTTTTTTTTTGTTTTGTTTGGATGCTAAACATATATGTACTAACAACTTAACATAAGCACATTTGTACATACATCAAACATAACACCATGTCATAGATAAAACAAATATATACAATACTTAGTTCATGACAAACAAAGGTACTAAAAGCATCCTATATACAAGATATGGTGACATGACATTCTTTAAGCACCCACCCCCCAAACTAAATGTATGCATTGTCCCCAATGCAACTAAAAGTTATGAAATCATCTAAGAGAATGAGTAAAAGAATGATCCCTGTCATAGCTAGCCCTCAGTGGCTGGTGGAGAACTGGATGTAGCAGCAGCGGTGGACAAGGGACCCTCAAGGGTCACTTGAATTAAAACAAGATAGAGATGAGAAAACACACCATATTTGATGATGTTGGATCGATCCTTAAAGTGGGTAGGATTGAATGTCTGTGTTGTGTTTGTGGTGTGTGTGAAGTTCCCTCTTTCTCTTTTGTGTGTATTGGGTGAAATGAGAAAGAAAGAGGATTGTTTGAAATTATACTTACCTGGTTTGACCAAATTGCCCTTGCCCGTCACATTGTGCGACCGCACAATATTGTGCGGTGCCGCACAACTGACAAGGTTGTGTGCGATGCTGAGTAAGACATTGTGCGGTCGCACAACATTGTGCTGACCCGCACAATTTTTCATTTTCGTGCAGTGGCCTCATAACAATTTTGCTAGGTAGCACAATGTTGTGCCTTCTCACCCTTTTTTTTTTTTTTTTTTTTTTATCATTCTCAGCCCGCACTTTTGAGCACGACTCCGCACAATCCCATTCCTTAAGCCACAATTGGACTTCTTTCTTCACTTTTGATCATCTTCACACCTACAAACACCATCCACTCAAGAACAAGTGAGGAGCATCACAATATATCTACAAAACGTGCATGAATTTAAACATGGGTTGCTTCCTAAGAAGCGCCAAATTTAACGTCGCGGCACGACGGTGTTGGTTTTCATTTTCAAGGTTCATCAAGGTAGATGCACGCCAACTCTCCAACTTCGGCGTCGCATCCCAAATAGTGCTTCACTCTATGCCCATTGACCCGGAAAGTTCTTCCGCCTTCTCTTGATTGCAAATCAACGGAACCATAAGGAGTAACTCCTACCACCTTAAAAGGTCCCTTTCACTTGGACTTGAGCTTGCCCGGGAATAGCTTCAAGCGAGTGTCGAACAACAACACGACATCTCCTTCTTTGAACGTCTGGTTCCAAATCCTAGAATCATGGAGCATTTTCATTTTCTCCTTATAGATCATTGCATTCTCATAGGCTAGGAACCGGAATTCATCAAGCTCATGCAAATTTGAGATTCTTGCATTGGCGGCATCATCCCAATCCATGTTCAATTTCTTCAATGCCTATAGGGCTTTGTGTTCAAGTTCCACCGGTAAATGGCAAGCTTTTCCGAACACTAGCTTGAATGGAGACATCCCAATTAGAGTTTTGTATGCGGTTCGGTAAGCCCATAGAGCTTCATCAAGCTTTCTTGCCCAATCGGTTCTATTTGCATTAACCTTCTTGGCAAGAATGTTCTTTACTTCTCGGTTCGAAACCTCGACTTGGCCACTTGTCTGGGGTGGTAGGAGTTGCAACCTTGTGTTCACTCCATATTTTTGATGGAGATTTGACAAAGCACGGTTGCAAAAATGACTCCCACCATCACTAATGATTGCCCTTGGAGTCCCAAATCTTGAAAAGAAGTTCTTTTTCAAGAAACTCAATACACTCTTGGCTTCATTGTTGGGGAGCGCAACTGCTTCCACCCACTTGGACACATAGTCAACCGCCACCAAGATGTATTTGTTTCCATATGAGCTCACAAAGGGTCCCATGAAGTCAATCCCCCATACATCAAATAATTCAACTTCCACAATGGGGTTCATCGGCATTTCATGCTTTCTCGAAATTCCCCCATCCTTTGGCATTGATTACAATTCTTGACCCAAGCATGGGCATCCTTGTGTAAGGTTGGCCAAAAGAAGCCACATTGTAACACCTTGGCCGCCGTCCTCACTCCACCATGATGTCCTCCGTAAGGCGAAGAATGACACCCATTCATAATGGCCTCTTGTTCGGACTCGGCAACACATCTTCGGATGATCCCATCAACACATACCCTAAAGAGATAGGGGTCATCCAAATAATAGAATCTTGCATCTTTTGCCAACTTCTTCTTTTGATAGAACGTGAAGTCCTCGGGGTAGACTCCCCCAACTATGAAATTGGCTAAGTCGCCATACCAAGGGATTGGTTCCCAAGAAACGGCCAAGATCCTTTCATCCAGAAATGTATCATTTATCTCCACTTCTTCTTTCGGGCGACCTTCCTCCTCTAACCGTGACAAATGATCCGCCACTTGGTTCTCGATCCCCTTTCTATCTATCACCTCAATATCAAATTCTTGAAGAAGTAACACCCAACGAATGAGCCTTGCCTTGGAATCTTTCTTTGCCATCAAGTACCGGATGGCGAAGTGGTCGGTATGGACAATTGTTCTCGACCCCACCAAGTATGCTCGGAATTTCTCAAAGGCAAAAACTATTGCTAGAAGCTCTTTCTCCGTCACCGTGTAATTCATTTGAGCTCCATTCATCGTTTTACTTGCGTAGTAGATAGGATGAAACATCTTCTCCACCCTTTGACCTATCACGGCTCCCAAAGCCACGTCACTAGCGTCACACATGAGCTCGAATGGGAGCTCCCAATTTGGACTCACAATAATTGGCGCGGTGGTTAGCTTCTTCTTTACCTCTTCAAAGGCTTCTAAGCACGCCTTGTCAAAAACAAACTTGGCATCCTTCTCTAACAATTTGCACATCGGATTCACAATTTTGGAGAAGTCTTTAATGAAGTGGCGATAAAATCCTGCATGTCCCAAGAAGCTTCGGACACCTTTCACAGTCATTGGAGGTGGAAGCTTTGAAATCACTTCTATTTTTGCTTGATCCACCTCGATCCACTTTTTCGAAACTTTGTGCCCCAACACGATGCCTTCTTGAACTAAGAAATGACATTTCTCCCAATTGAGCACAAGCCTCGTTTCTTCGCATCTCTCTAGTACTCTCTCCAAATTAGACAAGCAATCATCGAATGAATCTCCAACTACCGAGAAATCATCCATGAAAAGCTCAAAAAAATTCTCCACCATGTCGTGGAAAAGAGCTAGCATGCACCTTTGGAATGTGGCAGGGGCATTACAAAGACCAAATGGCATTTTGCGGAATGCAAAGGTGCCATAGGGGCAAGTGAAAGTGGTCTTGTCTTGATCCTCGTCCTCAATGGATATTTGGTTCTAGCCGGAGTACCCATCCAAGAAACAATAGTAAGCACGACCCGCCAACCGATCAAGCATTTGATCAATGAATGGTAAAGGAAAATGATCCTTCCTTGTAGCGGTGTTGAGCTTTCGATAATCCATACACACTCTCCATCCGGTTACAGGTCTAGTTGCAATGGACTCACCTTTGTCATTTAGAACCACCGTCATACCCCCCCTTCTTGGGCACACATTGCACGGGTGACACCTACTTGCTGTCGGACAATGGAACTATCACACCCGCATCTAGCCATTTGATGATTTCTTTCTTCACTACCTCTTGCATAGGAGGATTCAACCTCCTTTGGTGTTCTACACTTGGCCGACACCCTTCTTCAAGCAAGATCTTATGAGTGCATACCCCCGGATCAATTCCCCTTATATCCGCCAAGGTCCATCCTATAGCTTTAATCCTCCTCTTCACCACTTCAACAAGTTGAAATTCTTGAGTTTTGGTCAAGTGAGATGAGATGATTATGGGTAGAGTGGAGTTGGGACCAAGGAAAGTGTATCTCAAATGGGATGGTAGGATTTTCAATTCAATTTTCGGTGGTTCTTCGATGGATGGTTTTGTTGGTGGTGTTTCTCGGTTTTCAAGGTCTAGGGATAGCTTTTTAGGTACATAGGGTTTTGATCCAAAGCCTTCCAATGCCTTCACTACCTCCGCTACACTCTCTTCATTTTCCACATCCATGTTCCAAATTACCGCCGCCAACGTGTCTTCTTGACTAGCTAAGATACTCTCCTTTTCTACTAGGGCATCAACCACGACATCGACATAAGAACAAGTCGCATCATTATCCATTGGTTGTTTCAAGGCCTTGCAAATATGAAAAATGGCCTTCTCTCCATTGAACCTAAAAGTAAGTTCACCTCTCTCCACGTCACAAAGAGCTCTCCCGGTTGCCAAGAATGGTCTCCCAAGAATGATAGGTACTTCAAAATCTGCGGGGCAATCAAGAATAACAAAATCCGCCGGGAAGACGAATTTGTCTACCTTCACCAACACATTGTCAATAATTCCAATCGGACTTTTCATTGAGCGATCGGCCATTTATAAGTTCACGATTGTTGGTCTAGGTGCCTTGGTGTCCAATGTTTTATACACCGCATATGGCATTAAGTTGATACTTGCACCTAGGTCACACAAAGGTTTCTTGAAGTGCCTTCCACCAATTGTGCATGGAATGGTAAAAGCCCCGGGATCTTCCATCTTTGGAGCTATGTGTTTTGACACAATTGCACTCACTTAATGAGTCACCTTGATTGTCTCGAAATCTCCATATGTCTTCTTGGTCACCAAGTCTTTCATGAATTTAGCAATGTTGGGCATTTGTCCCAATGCATCAACCAATGGAATGTTGATTGAAGTGCTTGCAATTTTCTCCCATATCTTCTTGGCATGTGTGATTTATCTTTGCTTGTTACTTTTTTGTGGGAATGGAAGGGGAATTTTGGGAATGGAGCTTGGAATGGAAAGGCTTTCTTTGGGTGGTGGAGTTTTCTTTGGTTTAGCTTTTTGGGTAGTGGTGTTTTGGGATGTAGGCTTGGGAATTTCTTGAACATCATCATCATACTCTTGCACCAACACATCACCTTGCCTCTCCATTTCATCTTGCACCACCTCCTCTCCAATAGCTTCATTATCATTCCACTCAGCACCCACATGATTGACAACGCTCAACACACACCTCGAATTAAGGTATGAACAGTCATCGCAATATAATTTACCCAACTAGGAGTCGGGGTCGAATCCACAAGGAACAAAGTGATGCGATCAAAGTAGTGGAGGAACTAAACCTATTTGACTAAGCCAAACTAGGATAACAAGGTGATGGGACGACATTAACTACCACAAACTACACTAGGAAAGCAAGTAAATATGATCTATGGCCTTCTCGCAACCAAGGAAAACAAGTTTTGAGCCTAGGATACAATTATAGCACGGGGTTTATATATTATGGCCGAGTCGTTCTAATGTAATCCCTAGAATCCTTCCGGCCTAGAAGGGATTTACCTCAATGGCGCTCGTCAAAGCCATGGTTGAGCTTATAAAGCACTACCCATTACCCGAGGAAAGAAGACCTCTTCCGAGGGTAACTTCTTTTAGATGAGTTAGTCTATGAAATAGCCTATCAACCCAAATCCTCGCTAGCTTCACTATTCTACGCTAACTAATCTCTCCCGAGTCTTTAATTAGCAAAGTAGACGGGCAACTCAAGTGTTGCGAGCACAAGAGTCAAGCAATCAAAATAATGGAAGCTAGATAATCAAAACCCAACAATATAAATTCCTAGTCATGACTCATTCATATATTCATGTCCAAAATCATATCAATTAATAACACAAATAGCCATGAAATATATTCACAAAATTAATTCTTCAATAACATCAACAACACCCAATACATTCAATACAAAACATGAAAGTAAAGAAAGGAGTACTAATGGTTGCGAATTTCTCAATGGGTTGCTCCAAATCTTCACCCTCTTGGTGTTCTTGTTGATGAATCCTTGCTCCAAGATTGGAAAAATGGCCAAAAGATGAGCCCTATGTCGTGCAAGGGCTGAATATATGTTCCCCATTTAGGCTGCTGTGAAATTACAAGACTGTCCAGCGCAGTTCAGACGCGAACCTTCGCGATCGCGCTCTTCTTAGCGCTATCGCGCTTCACTTCTTTTTCCTTCTGCGCGATCGCATGTGAAACTGGCGCGATCGCGATGCATTGTTTCAGTCTTCTACGCGATCGCGTGAGACACTGGCACGATCGCGATTAATGGTTTTTCAGCCAGAAACATAAACTTCACAGATTGCTTTGTTTTGACTTGTTTTCATCCATTCATCACTATAGCTTCAATATCCTGTAATATGCAACTAAAACATGATAAGTGCGCGTATTTAATCAATAATGCACAACAAAAGTCAAGTAAATCAAAGGTAATGTGTGGCATTTTGCCCACACATCACACCCCCAAACTTAAACTATTGCTTGTCCTCAAGCAAAGCACACTTCAATGGACCCCAAGTCGCAATTCATCAATTCATGCATTTTTTATTAAAGCCACAACAAGCCAAAACTCGGTTCAAGTTCAACAACTAATGACATTGGTTGGTGCCAACAATTAAGCCAAACCATGTGAGCATCACTTTCATATACAAAACATCAAAGAAAGCAAACATGCCATGACACAAGACTTTCAAAGTTTGCCTCTTCGTCACATGAGTTCACCTCTTTACTTGCTCACCTCAATTGAAAAGTGAAACACAAGTCCTCAACTCAACTTCACAAGTGCCCTCACCACTCAAGAGAATATCCCAACCACAAAAATGCAATGATAACACAAATGGGATTAATGATAGGAAGAATTCGCTCACTCTCTCAAAAGAAGTTCATCATACACACTAAGGATCCATAGGCTTGCCCTTCGTGTACTTCTCCACTAATGTAGAAATGCTTGACCCGAAATCAATTAGGACTTGTTAGGGTTGTAATGTAGGCTTTCGTTCAAAGGTGGGGTAAAATATGGGCAAATAGTGACTACAGACCTCCTTGAGCACTACACCGTACAAAAATTAAGACACACTTCATTTTTCTTACACTTACACCTTGCTAAATCGAGAATTATACACTAATCCTTCTCCTCTTTATTCATCAATTCTCTTTTTCTTCTTTTTCTTTCTTTTCTTTCACTTGCTTCTTTTTTTTTTTTTTTTGTTTCTTTTCTCTTTTTTTTTTTTTTATTCAACTCACTTTTGTTGCTCTTTCTTTTCATTTCATTTCTTTTGATTTTGCATTAACTTCCACACTTTCACCATAATTCGTGCCACCCCCAAACTTAGGCTTTTGTCCAAGTTGCACGTCTTTCAATACACTCAAGGAGGTAGGGCCAAAAAGAAAGTTAGCGCTTAAAGCACTTAGAATTGGTCCGGGTTAATAATATGGTTGCCAAAAGAAAGGATATGAAGCTCAAAGGGGTTGACTAAGGATATAATGCACGGGGTAGGCTTTTTAGATTACTGAGCGGGCCAAAGAAAGCCTAAAATCATTTTTCAAGTCAAGCATCACCTAGGATTTCGCCTCGAAGCACACTTAGGGCAAGTTCTAGATCAAGAAGCACACACATGAACACACAAAAATCTCACCACACATGGCACATGTAAAGCAAGGAAGACGAGTATATTCAAAGTCCCAATCAAAGGCAATTAAGCATCCAAAGTTTACTCATAGCCTAATGAGAGCTAATTAGTGACATAAGAGCCAAAAGTTGAACTTAAAGATCATAGCACAATTCACCACTTAAATTTTTCTATTCATTTTTCAAAACAAGCTCACATGATAAGGATTAAATAATGGTGGAACCAAACATGCCAACAGTTGCTAAGGAGCAAAAATCCACAACTAATCATCATTATTTACAACTAAATACTAAACTAGTACTAGAGATGCCCGGTTCAACACAATTACTTCCTTGGAAAAGAACCATGGCAAAGAAAAACCAAGGAGGTTATTTCAAAAATTTTATACAACATGGTATTTACAATGAAAATGGTTGTTCGGACCCAAATGAGGCTTTCGCACCCAAGTGGGATGCCTACGTATCACACAAAGGTGAATCAGATAAAAGGAAGCAACATCCCAAGCGTAGTTCATGGGAGTACCTTTTTTTTTTAATATGTATATATATATATATATAATTCTAACTAACTACTAAATATAAACAAGCTATTAACACATTACTATAATACTACTAATACTAAATATGCACAAGCTATTAACAAAATACTTATACTAATATTAAAGAAAATGATCATCCACAAAAAATTTTCACAATTTGCTCACAAACAAGGCAAGATGAGGGAGATATATCATAAGCATCAAGTACACGAGCAACATAAATACTACACCCAGAAAACAAATACACCCCCAAACTTAAATTATGCACTGTCCTCAGTGCAACTAGCAATGTAATACAAAGGGTGTAAGGAACTCTCTGTCTAGCAGATCACTCCTCGCTGTCAGTGTTGGGGTAGCGAAGCTCATCCTCGGACTCCTCATCTGAGCTACTAGAACGACAGAGCGAATTCAGCTTGCTCATCATCTTGTTGAGGAAGTTGCTTGTTCTCTTGCCAAAATTTTTCTGCTTCCTCTCCATTTTATCCAGCCTGACCTTAATCCGCTCTTGCTCAGCTTGAAACGACCCCGGTTAGTCGTTTCGGAAGTTAGGACTCTGATTGGCGTGCCGATAATTTTAAAATGTTCATTATATCCATTGGGACTTATATGTAAAATTTGAGCTAAATCAGGCCTCGTTTGGTAGGCATCGGAAGAAGGTTTTAGTTTATATTGGCGATAAATATTAAAAAGAGATTTTCGAGCTCGGTTTTGCCGAATGAGCTCCGATTCGAAATCCGAAAGCGCCGTTGGGTTCGTATGATTATTTATGACCATTGTAAACTTTCGAAAGTGAATTTCGATGTTGTTCGGCAAGTTCCCGCTAAAATGCCGAAAGTTAAATAATTTGACTTCTTTTCATTTAAATTTGTATCTTGAGTTTTGGGAGTCTGATTTGAGATCCGCCTTCGCGAGTATGTTACATATATTTTGTATAACTTGTATGCAAAAGTTGAAATTATTTCGAATATCGTAGGGTACTATTTTAATTTTCGTTAAGAAAAAATATATAATTAAAAAAAACAAAAAAAAAAAAAAAAGAGAAAAAGGACAAAATGGATTAATGAAGGGCGGTGGCATACATATATGCTACTGAGCATATCTGATTACGAATACAGTAAGAAGAAGAAGATTCAGAAACAGAGAGAATGACAAAACGCGGTAAGGAAGAAAAATGCCAGAAAATGAGAAAAGGGTCCGGAAAAAAGTAGAATTTTCATTCTGAAACATTCAGGTAATGATCCTAATATATTATTTGAGTTTATTACGTGTGTTTGAATATATTTTTACGGTAAAAATAGGGATCTTAGACATCGTTTTAACAGGTTCAATTAATAGTTTGAAGGGTCAAATGGACCCTGATAATGAAATTGATTATATATTCGTACTCAGTGAGCTATGGGCAACATATAAATGTAATTTATTTGGGGTTTGGTTGTGTGACCTTAAACCCTGTATATAGGCCTGGCCTGCGTATTGCGTATGCGAATAGGGTATCAGGTTCCTACTTGGATTGCCCTAAGATGTGAGGAATGAAGCCTTTAGCCTAATGTGATATATTTTTCTGCTTATTGATCACAGTGGGATCGTTTGGCAATGAATTCAAAGAATAACGCGGTTGTTGGTCGCAATGCTAACTTTTGAGAGAGGTAAGTATTTATATCCATTTCTTTGGAGGCCCTTAGCCTCGTGGATTTTCTACCACGTGTTTTCTTACGTGTGTAGCTGCTGATAGGCGTACTCATTACGCCTTAGCTTTGAATTTACATTGTATATTATATGTCATGCCCTGTAGTTGGTATTTCATTGAACATATGAGCATTGCACTCTGGTTTTGAGCATTGCATATACTTCCCGGTTGGCGATGAGAGTCCCGCACCGGCGAAGGGTCATTATTGCATATACTTCCCGGTTGGCGATGAGAGTCCCGCACCGGCGAAGGGTCATTATTGCATATACTTCCCGGTTGGCGATGAGAGTCCCGCACCGGCGAAGGGTCATTATTGCATATACTTCCCGGTTGGCGATGAGAGTCCCGCACCGGTGAAGGGTCATCATTACATATACTTCCCGGTAATCGATGAGAGTCCCGAGCCGGTGAAGGGTCATTATTGCACATATCTCCTGGTAGACGATGAGAGTCCCGCGCCGGAGATAGGTATCAAGAGTATGTGACTGCATTGCATCATGCCGCATTCATTCCATCTCATTGCACCGCATACTGACTATTGTGTGTATTATATTGTGTTTTATGTATGCGGTATGTACACCATGTTGTGGACATATTACAGTTTGCCTATATATTTCTGGCTCGTATTCTAAGTTGCGGGGATCGGGTTGCACGCCGAAACAGTATAAATATATGGATCGGGTTGCACGTCGCAGCGGTATGAATATATGGATCGGGTTGCACGCCGCAACAGGATGAATATATGGATCAGGTTGCACGCCGCAACAGGATGTATTTCTGATTGTTGATGTGTTCGGGATACCTATATGTTCTGGCTGTATTACGTTCCTGGTTATTGAATAGTTTGCGATTCCATACGTGTTTCTAATTATTATCTGGCTCTGCCTTTTCATAATTTAAATAAGAGAAATCTGGTTTATTTGTTTCTTTTCTCCCTGGCTAGCTATCCTATTCTTTGAGGTGGCTAGTCTGCCCCACTTATTGAGTCCTTTTGACTCACCCTTGTTTGTTGTTTGTTTCTTGTCTATCTATTTCGTTTCGGCAGGTTCGCTCCAGGATTGAGTTCGCCACGTTGTGAAGGAGCGTAGACGACTTCAGCTGTCAGGGTGAGCCAGCTTTTATTTCGGATGGCCACCAGTTTATTGGTTATCATTTCAGTTGCAGTTTGCTCCCTTCAGGAGGTATTTGTCTTCTTTTGTACTCTTAGATGTCTGGTCTGGATAGCCCTAAACCTAGCATGTTGGGTAGTCAGCTGTAATTTCTCTTGTACAGCTTAGAGGTATCAGTATGTTTGTAAATTTTTTAAAGTCTTGTCCTTATTTATGAATTATTATATTTATTTTCCTAATTTAATTGGTAAGGGTTCGCCCGACGGGTCTAGGGGAAGATGTCGGGTGCCCGCACGGCCTAACCGGTTTTCGGGTCGTGTCAGTTGGTATCAGAGCCCAGTTTAGAATCTATCCAGACTAAGACAGTGTCTAGTAGAGTCTCGCTGATGGGTACGTAGACGTCCGTACTTATCTACGAGAGGCTATGATGGCATTTAGGAAGTTTCACTTCCTTCATTTCTGATCGTGCGTCGGTCTAGGATGCCAAAGTATTTTTGTTAATTTGTTAATTCCTTCGTGGTAATTGTGAACCCTTGTGCAATAAATCAGCAAACGGTATGAGTTCAAGACGAAGCAATCTGGCCTGGGGTTAGCACTGACGAAGCCCCGAGAGTTTTTTTTTATCGTGCTGACGATCTAGTTACGGAGGTCCCAGCTGTACGAGCTTGCGATGGGCAAGGGAGCAGGACCTTGTGGTTCCCTTGGCTCTCTACGATGCTTTTACGAGAATCTTGGTGACGCAGATACCGCAAGTACCTATTATTCGCTAGGAAGATTATCAGGTTGCCGCAGATACAGATGTTCGGTCTCAGGGAGCTCCTATTCCAGTTCTTAGTATTGTCGCGCTAAATTATGTTCTAGAAGCAGCATGTGTTGCGCCATCAATTGTTCTGGTGGTTAGCCAACGGAGGTAATTATTGGGTCCGAGTGCCCAAAGAGGTTCCATTATTTTACGCGGTTGAACCTTCCGATATTCTTAAGCAATGCATAAGATAAACCCCGTGATTCTTTTTAAAAATGAAATGATGTCAGCATATCCTTCAGGCTCTTGATTATATCGAGCGATATGGTGTCGATTATTCTGCTTTCCGATTTCAGAGTCCAGCCTTGAATTGGTGGGCCGCTCTTTTATTAGCTAACTTGGTTCGGTTTTTCTTTTAGATTCGTGGAAAAGTTCCTTTCGAGTAGCGAGCCAGATGAAAGTGTTTCCAGTTTGAGTGGATTGGACAGGGTAGCCTGTCGGTTAGCCTGTTGGTGTTTCAAAATATGAGATTGAATTCTATAGAATGGCTGAATATGCATTAGAACTAGTCCATGAGCCTTTCGAGAGATTCAGAGATTTATTGATGACCTTTATTTTTCCCTGAAATCCCAGATGGCTCGAGAAATTGAGGTCTGGATTTTATTTGATGTTGTTGTTAATATTGCCCGAAGGTTTGAGGCATACCATAAGTTAGAGCGGGAAGAGTTAGAGCGGGAAAGTAAGAGATCCCACGGCCCTAGTGGGCAACCATGGTACCTCATTTGGAGGTAAGAGTTCTGGTTATTCTGGGATGTCACCTTCCAGGTTATCTCAGCTTGTGTCACATAATTCTTAGAGTGCACCGGTAGCCCGTCAAGATCAGATTCAGTCTTTACAGCTATTCACAATCTATCCAGCTTCCATTTTTAGTCGAAAGAGTTATCATTATTGTGAGTCTGGTTATCCTTTGAGGAGTTTTCCTTTACTCGGGCAAGTAGGCAGTCGTCCTTTCTCTCGTCATCAGGCACCTACACAATCACAGGGGATTTTATTTAGATCTCAATCAGTAAAAGAAATGCCACCATCCAGTAGAGGTCGAGAGCGCAGTGGTAGTGGTTCTTCAAGAAGTAATTATCAGTGTAGCGGCTTAGTTCAGCCGCAAAGGCAGTTTTATGAACTGCCAGTCTGGTAGGATGCTGAGGCATCCGATGTAGTAGACCCGAGTATTTCTCCTTCTCTTAAATGTGAATAAGATTTGACTCTTCCGATCGATCTGGAGATTGTCTGTCATCTCATGTTTCGACGGTTTCCTTGGATATTGTTGTAATTAAGAATCGGTTGCGGTGGAGGGGTGAGTTTCTGATACGATTTATTCCTGGCATTTATGAGACCCTACTAATTTATCTGGTCTAAACATAATAAATTTGACAGTGAGTGTCGCTATTGTTTACTTAGCATCCTATTGTGCCACCTTCTATTATAATGTCAAGTCAATCTACCCCTCTTTTCGGAATTCCGTATTGGTTGGATGATGGGATTCTAGTTCATCACCATAAGAGAGTGTCATGGTTTCTTCCGGTGTAAACTGATAAGTAATATTCAATCTACCTGTCTCCTCTTGGTTCGAAACGCTATTAAAGTCATGTTATTCCATGAGCTTGTCTCAGCATAAAAGGATTTTCTGGTAAATTGTCGGAGTTTCCTTTTTATGGGAAGGTTAAATTGACATAGATTTTGTTCCATAAAGCTCATTTAGGGTCTATATATTCAATTGCGATTCTTTGGCTAGCCTGACTTAGAAGTAGTTTAGCTCTGGTAGCCAAGCAAATAAGAAGAAGAGCTTCCTAAAGCTCTAATTATTTCTATTCTCAGTCTGTTGCCATCTCTTCTTTGTTCGGCACTGGTGAGCTTAGGCGGTCAGTAGCCTCTTGTGATGTTCCCTGTGTTGAGCCAGAGTGCGTGTCAAGGTGGCGGGGTAAGCACATTGTTATTTTTCAAGGCTACTAACGGTAATGAGAGGCGTCATTTGACCTTTGATTTGATCCATCAGGCGGTGGTGCTCATAGAAAATGTATGGAGTTGTGAACTCGAGAGTTGCAGCTGCTTGGCAACTCGACAGAGTAATTTGGTAGCTCGGGTCTGACCCGCGTTCTCTATTTAGCGAAGTCTTCCTTAATCCAGCAGGTTGTGCGAGGATGACTATTTTTATTCAACTTAGCTGTATGAGCTGAAGCTCTAAGTGGAGGAGTCTTCCTCCAATAGTGAATATAAATATTAAATTTCTAAGGCGTTGTGAGAGCGTAAGCTAATTCTTAGTTCCATCGACCTATTCTATATCGAAAAGTATATCGAAGAGGTGATTATCGGCTGAATCATGTTAACCCATTCAAAGTTCCATGTATCTTTGCTTCGAAAATGTAGAACTCTCTCCTCGTAATCGAGGAAGGATCAGCTTAGTCAGAATAAGCTGTGTAATGGTATTATCATATTATCCAGATATATTTTATTCCAAAAGTTCAGTATGCGTGTTATAATTCTGATCCTGTAATCAAGAAATAATGCCTGTGGAGTAGTTTATGAAGGTCATGCAAGTTCTCTTGCTATCTATATGAATTTTTCTTTAGACTTAGGCTCGTTCGAGGACGAACGAGAGTTTAAGTGGAGGAGAATGAAACGACCCCGGTTAGTCGTTTCGGAAGTTAGGACTCTGATTGGCGTGCCGATAATTTTAAAATGTTCATTATATCCATTGGGACTTATATGTAAAATTTGAGCTAAATCAGGCCTCGTTTGGTAGGCATCGGAAGAAGGTTTTAGTTTATATTGGCGATAAATATTAAAAAGAGATTTTCGAGCTCGGTTTTGCCGAATGAGCTCCGATTCGAAATCCGAAAGCGCCGTTGGGTTCGTATGATTATTTATGACCATTGTAAACTTTCGAAAGTGAATTTCGATGTTGTTCGGCAAGTTCCCGCTAAAATGCCGAAAGTTAAATAATTTGACTTCTTTTCATTTAAATTTGTATCTTGAGTTTTGGGAGTCTGATTTGAGATCCGCCTTCGCGAGTATGTTACATATATTTTGTATAACTTGTATGCAAAAGTTGAAATTATTTCGAATATCGTAGGGTACTATTTTAATTTTCGTTAAGAAAAAATATATAATTAAAAAAAACAAAAAAAAAAAAAAAAGAGAAAAAGGACAAAATGGATTAATGAAGGGCGGTGGCATACATATATGCTACTGAGCATATCTGATTACGAATACAGTAAGAAGAAGAAGATTCAGAAACAGAGAGAATGACAAAACGCGGTAAGGAAGAAAAATGCCAGAAAATGAGAAAAGGGTCCGGAAAAAAGTAGAATTTTCATTCTGAAACATTCAGGTAATGATCCTAATATATTATTTGAGTTTATTACGTGTGTTTGAATATATTTTTACGGTAAAAATAGGGATCTTAGACATCGTTTTAACAGGTTCAATTAATAGTTTGAAGGGTCAAATGGACCCTGATAATGAAATTGATTATATATTCGTACTCAGTGAGCTATGGGCAACATATAAATGTAATTTATTTGGGGTTTGGTTGTGTGACCTTAAACCCTGTATATAGGCCTGGCCTGCGTATTGCGTATGCGAATAGGGTATCAGGTTCCTACTTGGATTGCCCTAAGATGTGAGGAATGAAGCCTTTAGCCTAATGTGATATATTTTTCTGCTTATTGATCACAGTGGGATCGTTTGGCAATGAATTCAAAGAATAACGCGGTTGTTGGTCGCAATGCTAACTTTTGAGAGAGGTAAGTATTTATATCCATTTCTTTGGAGGCCCTTAGCCTCGTGGATTTTCTACCACGTGTTTTCTTACGTGTGTAGCTGCTGATAGGCGTACTCATTACGC
This sequence comes from Petunia axillaris subsp. axillaris, assembly GCA_029990575.1. Classification (NCBI taxonomy): domain Eukaryota; kingdom Viridiplantae; phylum Streptophyta; class Magnoliopsida; order Solanales; family Solanaceae; genus Petunia; species Petunia axillaris. The sequence goes on from JARKNS010000003.1 coordinate 165,171,150, forward strand.
CTTAGCTTTGAATTTACATTGTATATTATATGTCATGCCCTGTAGTTGGTATTTCATTGAACATATGAGCATTGCACTCTGGTTTTGAGCATTGCATATACTTCCCGGTTGGCGATGAGAGTCCCGCACCGGCGAAGGGTCATTATTGCATATACTTCCCGGTTGGCGATGAGAGTCCCGCACCGGCGAAGGGTCATTATTGCATATACTTCCCGGTTGGCGATGAGAGTCCCGCACCGGCGAAGGGTCATTATTGCATATACTTCCCGGTTGGCGATGAGAGTCCCGCACCGGTGAAGGGTCATCATTACATATACTTCCCGGTAATCGATGAGAGTCCCGAGCCGGTGAAGGGTCATTATTGCACATATCTCCTGGTAGACGATGAGAGTCCCGCGCCGGAGATAGGTATCAAGAGTATGTGACTGCATTGCATCATGCCGCATTCATTCCATCTCATTGCACCGCATACTGACTATTGTGTGTATTATATTGTGTTTTATGTATGCGGTATGTACACCATGTTGTGGACATATTACAGTTTGCCTATATATTTCTGGCTCGTATTCTAAGTTGCGGGGATCGGGTTGCACGCCGAAACAGTATAAATATATGGATCGGGTTGCACGTCGCAGCGGTATGAATATATGGATCGGGTTGCACGCCGCAACAGGATGAATATATGGATCAGGTTGCACGCCGCAACAGGATGTATTTCTGATTGTTGATGTGTTCGGGATACCTATATGTTCTGGCTGTATTACGTTCCTGGTTATTGAATAGTTTGCGATTCCATACGTGTTTCTAATTATTATCTGGCTCTGCCTTTTCATAATTTAAATAAGAGAAATCTGGTTTATTTGTTTCTTTTCTCCCTGGCTAGCTATCCTATTCTTTGAGGTGGCTAGTCTGCCCCACTTATTGAGTCCTTTTGACTCACCCTTGTTTGTTGTTTGTTTCTTGTCTATCTATTTCGTTTCGGCAGGTTCGCTCCAGGATTGAGTTCGCCACGTTGTGAAGGAGCGTAGACGACTTCAGCTGTCAGGGTGAGCCAGCTTTTATTTCGGATGGCCACCAGTTTATTGGTTATCATTTCAGTTGCAGTTTGCTCCCTTCAGGAGGTATTTGTCTTCTTTTGTACTCTTAGATGTCTGGTCTGGATAGCCCTAAACCTAGCATGTTGGGTAGTCAGCTGTAATTTCTCTTGTACAGCTTAGAGGTATCAGTATGTTTGTAAATTTTTTAAAGTCTTGTCCTTATTTATGAATTATTATATTTATTTTCCTAATTTAATTGGTAAGGGTTCGCCCGACGGGTCTAGGGGAAGATGTCGGGTGCCCGCACGGCCTAACCGGTTTTCGGGTCGTGTCACAGCTGCTACTGCCTCCAATGATAATGTGCTTGAAGGCCTGGAGGAAGAACCCTCTCCATGTGGGCCTGAAGGAAGCCCTGCTACTAGCTGTCTAATGTGAGCATCTACAGAAGAAATTTGAGAGGAAATGTACCTCATGTTAGATGCTCCAGATGTAAGTGGTGGAACTGGAGTGTATAAACTCCCTGGTGCAGCAGTAGTAGCAAGTGTGGAGAATTGCCCAAAAGTTGGGTCCTCAACATCAATCTGGGAAGGCATCTCAACTTTTCTTTTCTTTGTTACCCCTCCCCGTCCTTTCTTCAGCAGTGGATAAATAGGCTTTTCAGGACCCACACTTTTATCAGTAATGCGTATCTCCACTCCGGCATCCATGCATAGCCGGTGAATCAAGCTTGGGAAGAATAAGCTTTTTGTTCTCTCTAGCACCACTTCTTCAATCTCACCAACAATTATTTCACCAACATTGACCTTGAGCCCATCAATCAGTGCCGCGACCAGGCGAGCTTTTTCAGGAGAGATATCACTCTCATTGCTCGAAGGCATCACCCTAGTGCACACAATGGATAACCAGATGCGAGCCTCAGCTGTGAAGTCGGTAGACACAATCTTGTGTCCGAATGTGGACCAACCTGAGTGGTTGCCCCCTTGAAGCATATCGACCATCCACTGCATACCTCCTTCTGAAGCACGAGCCTTGTATAAAGCGTTGTCAACATTATCGAGCTCGTACACCGCATTGATAGTAGCTGCATCGAATCGCACCAACTTGCCCCTCACAGTGGTCACCAACTCCCCACTAAAATCCGTTCGAGTGGCGTTTGCATAAAACTCCCGCGCGATGGTAGCATTTGCCTTCTCAGGTGTCTTGGCAAAACAGCTCCACCCGTTATTTTCTAGCTTTTGAAAGAAGTCGGGGAGTTTCTCTTCCACTTTATCCATATGAATCCCTCTTTCCTTAATGAAGCTCATTTCAAGGTCCCTATGGAATTTTTCATAGCACGATCTGGATAAGAACCTCGTTCTATCATATGTTGCTTCTTCTCCTCCTGTTGAGTTCCGTTGGTTGTTTCCTTCGGCCATTATAAGGAAAAAAGTACCTACAAAGATCAACATTGTTAAAACATGATTTGGGTACTTAATATATGAATTAATAAAGCTCAGGAGCCAAAGGTTGAAGCCAAAAAAATTCAGCAGTGGGCTGTGCAAGCTCACTGTTTCTGCCAGAAAAAGTCCTCTTCGCGATCGCGCAGAGTTGTCTAGGACCCCTGTGCGATCGCGATGAATCACATGCGATTGCGAAGGCAGCCCTGGACAACCCATCGCGATCGCGCAGGTAGTCACGCGAACGCAAGGTTGTCTTCTCCAGCAGGAGGAGGCAGACCTCGGATTACAGCAACCAGAATTTTTATGTTTTGAGCATCATTTACAGTGCACAACCACCATTTAAACAAGAAAAACATCAAATTTGGCTTCAATTTGTCGGATCTGACACTAGGGTTCTTTAGTTCAATTGAGCATTAACAACTAGTAACCTAACCCATTTTTCTTCACAAACAATTTGTCTATAAGGGTACATCAGACTTCCCCTATTGTCCATAAAAAGCCCTTTGTTTGCTTATTGCTACAACCATTAATGGAACCTTACCTTGATAATGGAGATATATTCAACCAAATTGAAGATGGAAATTGGGAAACATACCTTGATAATGGAGTGGAGTACTTGAGCGTGTAATAGAATATGCAATGAAACACTTGGAATGCAAAAATGGGGGAGGGGAATTTGAGAGATAGGGGTTTAGAAATTATGGTTCGTTTCTCTCTTGAAACTACCTATTATCTGCCTGAAGTATTGTTCTTCGCTATCGCGCGGACAATGTCGCGATCGCGCTTTTCTGATGAGGTAACCTACGCGATCGCGTATGTCACAGTCGCGATCACGCAGGTCTATTTCACAGTGAAGCGCGATTGCGTGGATTCTGACGCGATCGCGATGAACAAAAATTTTTCAACTTCCAATGAGCAGAATTTCAGTGAGGCGGTCCGCCCCAAACATTAGGCGCTCCGCCTACTGGGACGCAGAATGCCCAGTTTCAGTGGGCGGTCCGCCTTCTCTCATTGAATGGTCCGCCCCACACCCTGTGCAATCCATTTTTTTCAATATTTATGCCTTAAATCATGCATCCTAACAACTACTATATGTGGGATTCATGTGAGATGATAAAAAAAAACTACAAAAACTAATCTAATCCTAACATGCAATCAAATAACAACTAAAATTTTAAAGGGATTCGGGTTGCCTCCCGAAAAGTGCTTTATTTAACGTCTTGGCTAGACGGTACCCATGGTGCTTTTCTCTCCACTTGGTGAAGGTGAATTTTCTCCCCAATATCGCTTCATGCTTTTTGTTATGCTCTTTAGGTGGGGGCACATATTTCCAAGATTGCGAAGCCGGATTCTTTATTTTGCACTTCTTCTCTTTCAAGTGGGGAATGTCATTTTGCCTTCTTGGCGTGGCAAATTCAACAATGTACTCATTTTGTTCATCAACGCCAAAATTTTCCGAAGGTGCTTGTTCTTCCACTTCTATTGCTTCATCCACACATAGAGTTGAAAAGTGAAGTGAATGAGGTTCCAATTGTTTTAACATCAATGGAGCACCAAGCATGACATCCTCTTCTTCACGTGTGCTAGAGTCTTCATCACAAGAGTTTTTCATTTCCGCTCTAGACTCCAACACACATTTCTTGTTCACGGCATCATCACCAAATATCTTGAAGATGTGATCACTTTCATGAGTTCCCATGATTTGACTTGTGTTCTCTTCCACAAATTCGCTCATTTCTAGCATAACATTTACTACTTCTTCATGTCGAGCCTTGGAGGCTACAACCACTTCATGCACTAGAATGTTCAAGACACGAGCTTCAAGATCAAATTGGTTCACTCTTTGTCCTAGTTTTTCCTTTTCATGTTTGAGATCCCAACCTTCTACATTTAAGTCATGAAGGCATGCTTCATGGACTTTCATTTTTCGAGCTTGATCTCGGAGCCAAGCTCGGCTCACAATTTCTTCTTCATCCCAATTGTGCTTTTCTTCAATAATTCTTTCTTGATATTCAAGCACATCTTCAACGGAGGATTCTTCTTGGAACTCAACCTCATCTTCCATGTAAAACCTTTGTTGATATTTGGCAACACCCTTAGTTTGTTGATCATTGAAAGTGTCAACCAATTGGCTCAATTGAGTCTCCAAGTTGTGAATTGCTAAGCCATTTTGATGGATCGTTTCTTTTATCTCATTGAAGGCTTCGGCATTCTCACAATTGTTTTTAAGTATTCGCTCCATCAAGTGTTCCAATCTTTCATTTTCATTGCATTCATTTTGCGAAGTCGATAGGTCCATCTCTTCTTGGAACTTCTCTTGGATGCCTTGCCACTCGGGTTCAAGCTCCATGCTCATGTTTGCATTTGCCCTATCAAACTCGTAAGAATCATTAGCATCATTATAAAAATCATTACAAGAAGAATAAGGAATATTAGGACAACCGTCCCAATGGCCATTTTGACCCCCACACTCATGACATATGTCCCACTCAAAGGGTTGAGAAGGTGCGCACAACTCGCCCCCGAAAACAATTTGACAATCTTGCCAATGGTGAGGTCCGCCACAATAAGGACAAGGGTCACTCATGTATGGATTTTCAATATAGGACCAATTTTGGTTCCATGATGCCATTTCAAGATGGTTACCACTAATCTAACCTAACTAATTAATGCAAGTAAACACTACACACAAACAAATATTTACAATTTACAAAGTACATTACTACTATTCACAATTTTAACAAGAACGGTTCACAAAGTTTGGAACTAAGCCAACTAGCTCAACTCCTCAAACTACTCTAATACGCCAATTGTTCCCCGGCAACCGCGCCAATTTTGACAACGCTCAACACACACCTCGAATTAAGGTATGAACAGTCATTGCAATATAATTTACCCAACTAGGAGTCGGGATCGAATCCACAAGGAACAAAGTGATGCGATCAAAGTAGTGGAGGAACTAAACCTATTTGACTAAGCCAAACTCGGATAACGAGGTGATGGGACGATATTAACTACTACAAACTACACTAGGAAAGCAAGTAAATATGATCTATGGCCTTCTCGCAACTAAGGAAAATAAGTTTTGAGCCTAGGATACAATTATAGCACGGGGTTTATATATTATGGCCGAGTCGTTCTAATGTAATCCCTAGAATCCTTCCGGCCTAGAAGGGTTTTACCTCAACGGTGCTCGTCAAAGCCATGGTTGAGCTTATAAAGCACTACCCATTACCCGAGGAAAGAAGACCTCTTCCGAGCGTAACTTCTTTTAGATGAGTTAGTCTATGAAATAGCATATCAACCCAAATCCTCGCTAGCTTCACTATTCTACGCTAGCTAATCTCTCCCGAGTCTTTAATTAGCAATGTAGACGGGCAACTCAAGTGTCGCGAGCACAAGAGTCAAGCAATCAAAATAATGGAAGCTAGATAATCAAAACCCAACAATATAAATTCCTAGTCATGACTCATTCATATATTCATGTCAAAAATCATATCAATTAATAACACAAATAGCCATGAAATATATTCACAAAATCAATTCTTCAATAACATCAACAACACCCAATACATTCAATACAAAATATGAAAGTAAAGAAAGGAGTACTAATGGTTGAGAATTTCTCAATGGGTTGCTCCAAATCTTCACCCTCTTGGTGTCCTTGTTGATGGATCCTTGCTCCAAGATTGGAAAAATGGCCAAAAGATGAGCCCTATGTCATGCAAGGGCTGAATATATGTTCCCCATTTAGGCTGCTGTGAAATTACAAGACTGTCCGGCGCAGTTCAGACGCGAACCTTCGCGATCGCGCTCTTCTTAGCGCTATCGCGCTTCACTTCTTTTTCCTTCTGCGCGATCGCGTGTGAAATTGGCGCGATCGCGATGCATTGTATCAGTCTTCTAAGCGATCGCGTGAGACACTGGCGCGATCGCGATTAATGGTTTTTCAGCCAGAAACAGAAACTTCACAGATTGCTTTATTTTGACTTGTTTTCATCCATTCATCACTATAGCTTCAATATCCTGTACTATGCAACTAAAACATGATAACTGCGCGTATTTAATCAATAATGCACAACAAAAGTCAAGTAAATCGGAGGTAATGTGTGGAATTTTGCCCACACATCAATGATCATCTTGCATTCTTAACTCCGCATCATCACTACTCATGGCTTTTGGATCTTCATATGTCTTGCCACTTCGAGTTTTGATCGCCATCACTTGGTCTTTACCGCCTCTTTTAGGATTCACTACCGTATCACTTGGTAATGCTCCTTGCGGCCTTTGATTGACTTGATGTGCGAGTTGGCTCATTTGCGACTCAAGTTCTTTGATGGATGTGGAATGTGATGTCATAGTTTGCTTCATGTCTTTCATGTCTCCGGAGTAGCCTTGTTGATTTTGAAGCATTTGACTCATCATTTCTTCCAATTTTGTGGGAGCCTTTGGCTCTTGATCATTTTGCTTAAATGGAGGTCTTGGAGCATATTGTTGAGAAGAACCGGCTCCTCTCCCCTCTTGGTTGCTACTCCAATTACCTCTTCCTTGATTCGGCCTCCATTGCCCTTGTTGTTGGTAGGCTTGTTGATATGGTTGTTGGTAGGGTTGTTGATAAGGTCTTTGATAACCACCTTGATCATACCCTCTTTGCCCTTGGTAGTTACCCACATAATGTACTTCCTCCCCATCTTGCACATGGTAGCATTGTTCCGGATAGTATCCCTCTTGCCCATGTTGGAGAAGGGACATAGGAACACCTCCGGGAGTCACATAACCCATTGGGGCCACTTGATGGCCGGCATTTGTGGTGTGGATATTCTCCACCTTGTGCAACTTCTTTTCATTGGCTTCCCTATCGGCCTTTAAGTTCTTGTTCATGAGTTCCACCGATGTCAAGATCCTTGCTATTTTCTCATCTTGGGCTTCAAATCTTTCCATCATCTTTGGACTAATCCCAACTTCTCTTCCCGGATTCTTAGCTCTTGATTGCCATTCTTGAGATCTCTTGGTCACTTTGTCTAGGATATCTTTCACTTCTTCGTACCTCTTGTCCATGGTGACACCATCACATAAAGTGTCCAAGGCGGATTGGTTCATCTTGTTCAATCTTTGATAGAAGCTTTGCAACAACATGTTCCCGTTGAAACCATGATTAGGACACCGGAGCAACCCATCTTGGAAAGCCTCCCAAGCCTCGGTCAAAGAATCGGATGCCTCTTGCTCAAACATGTAGATCTTATCTCTCAATGCCGCTTGCTTCCCCTTTGGTGAAAACTTCCCTAGAAATTGTTTTACCAACTCTTGCCAAGTGAAAATGGAGTTTCTCGGCAACTTGTTCAACCATTCTTTAGCTTTTCCGGTGAGAGAGTAAGGGAACACTCTCAACCTCAATGATTCTTCCGATACCCTTGCGGACTTATAGAGATTACAAGTTTGCACAAAATTTCTCAAGTGATCATTTGCATCTTCATTCTTGGTACCACCAAAGCAACCATATTGTTCAAGACCTTGAAGGATTACATTTGGGATGCTAAAACTAGCATTTCCATGAATAGGAGGAGGAACTATGGCACTTGCAAAGCAATTCATATCAATTTCTTCCTCAATCTCCTCATCATATTCATAGTCTCGCACCTCTTCTTGATATTCTCGAGCACCTCTAGCATACTCATGATTCCGGTTGACATTGCGAGCATTAACTCTATTGGCATTGCCCCCTCGGTTGACATTTGCTCTACCTCCACGGTTCACACCTCGACCCCCTTGGTTTACACCTCGGCCGCCTCGGTTTGCATTGTTGCCACCCCGATTAGCATTACCCGCAACACCTTCATTTTCTTCAAGATTGCCTTCTTCATTTGCTTGGACCCCCGCATTTGCTTGGCCAAACGGGTTGTCATCATGAGGGTTCACATTCTCCACTTGAGGATCATTAGCTTCCTCTTGTATCTCGTCTTCGTCCACTTGTTCAACATGGAATGGACATCCCTCTTGGTTGAGTTCTATATGGAACTCTTCATCATATTCTTCTTCATAACCTTGCGGATCCCCATGTTGTTGATTATAATAATGATTGTAATTGGGGTTCCGCAAGTGCCGATTCGGATTTCTCCTATAAGACATGTTTACCTACACAAGGTAAAACCAAAAACAAAAGTAAAATGCTAGGACTTGCGAACTAAACAACTTTGATTAACTAATGCAACTAAAAATTGAAACAATAGTTCCCCGGCAACGGCGCCAAAATTTGATCCACGCTCAATCTTACACCATTAATGGTGAAGGGCGGTCATCAAAGTATAATACCCGATGTGAGTCGGGGTCAATTTCCCAAGGGAACTAGCACGTCAAGTGAGAGAGTTGCAACTAGATATTCAAATGAGGTTTAGTATTGAGTCCTAGAAGTAAGATTTGTTCTATGAAAACTATGATTAATTCTAAAGTGTAAGCAATTAAACGAGTAAGTTGTTCAATATTACTAGACTAGGGGTGTAAACGACTATTGGTGATTTCCAACCAACGGGTGTCTTTACTTCACATTCCCAACACAAGTATAATTATGGTCGAGCATTCCGATCGTGATCTCTAGAATCCTTCCGGCCTAGAAGAGATCTTTCACAACCTGCTCGTCTAAGCCTTAGTTGAATGCTTAAAGAACTACTTGATGTTTTGCATTTTATGCCTATATTTCCTTAATATTACCGCATGTTTGAGCTTGTTATTCGCTCGTTTTATAGTTTATGAATGTTGTTTTGCACTGATTTGATGTCGTGTGTATGTAGGTTGTTACGCAGTGCAATTGGAGCTTTAAAGAGCGTGAATGAGCAAGAAAGGATTGGATTTTGATTGAGGATTGGATCGAGCACACGAAGGCACGACACGAGCGAGCAAAGGAGCGAACGAAACAGAAAAATGGCTGGGCGCCACAGGTGGCGCGCCGCGCCAGGAAACGTGCCAGCCTGGTGGGCGCGGTTTCCCACGCGGCGCGGAGGCATAGCGGTCAACTTTCGACGGGTTCTGTCCAATGTCACGCGTTCCGAGGCGCGGGGCGCCCGTTATAGCGCCCCTTGTGCGCGTTTTTACTCCCTATTCCTTCTAGCATTGGGTCTAACTTATTACTAGGTGTTTGTAAACCTTATAAATAGTCTTTTACTTTGTTTTTCATGGGAGTTCAGACTTTGGAGCAATTGGAGAGCTCATAACATCAAGAACAAGGGTTTTTCTTCCTTCCATTAATCTATTACATCATTATTTCATTATTTCATCAAATACTTGTATTGTTATTATGAGTATGTGTGGCTAAATCTCTTGTTCTAGCGTTAGAGTATTTCATGAAAGTTGATGTTTGAAGATTGATTTCCATTAATTGAATCCCATTACGGGTTACTTATTCTTTCTTGATTTCACTTGTGTAATTGTCAGGGCCCGATTATTACGCATTATCTATGGTTTTTAGATTGAACTCGAAAGAGGGAATTTAATTACGTAATAAGAAAGAATAGGACTAGTTTGTGAACCCGGGCATCGGGGAACCAATTCGTGAGTAGGATAGACATATACTTGCTCGCCTAGTTTAACTAATTACAAAATTCGTTAATGCGTGCACGTGATTCAACCCATAGACATATAGGGATTGGAGTAGCCTGCATAGACCGTGAAGAATCGAAAGGTTTTCACGGGTACATTTACTCTGTTAGTTAGTAACCCGGGATTTAAGAAGTGGAATCAATTGGAAAACTCAACTGGATTGTTCGTAACTCTGACCCTGGACCGTCTCCTTATTACTGATAACAACTCATTTTTGCTCCATTGTTTGAATTCACTTTTACCCTTTTAATTACTGCTCTTAGTTACTAAAACTCTCACCATTGAAGAAAAAGATCCCTGAATAGTTGTTAGAAATTGTTTGTTAAGTGTTAGTCTAAATAGTCCTCGTGGGAACGATACTCTACTTATCATTTTATTACTTGTCGATCACGTATACTTGCGTGTGCGTTGGGAGCAACAAGTTTTTGGCGCCGTTGCCGGGGACTAATTTTTGACTGATTTCTTTTTGAGCAGTTTATTAATTTATATTCAGGTTTAATTTTTGTTTTGAGTTCTGTGCTGTTTCAGGTATTAGGTCCTGCTTGATCTTTACCTACAGGAATGGCAGAAGAACAAGCTTTAGCTGTGCGAGATGTTGCTCTCCCCAGCCTGGAGGGAGTAGCCTCGAGCATAGTTAAGCCTGAAATTACTGGAAACTTTGAGATTAAGTCCCTTATGATACAACTGTTACATACGACTGGACAATTTGGTGGATTACTTCATGAAGATCCGCAACAACATATCCAGAATTTCTTGGAGATCAGTGATACTTACACACCATCGGGAGTTCCTACTGATTATGTTCGCTTGACTTTATTCCCGTTTTCACTGATTGGGGCAGCAAAGAGGTGGTTAAAGGCTGAAAAGTCTGGGTCTATCACCACTTGGAATGATTTGGCTAAGAAGTTCTTGGCTAAGTTTTATCCATCTGCCAAGACAGCCCGGGTGAGGAGTGAAATTATGTCCTTCAGACAGGCAGAAGGAGAGTCTTTGTATTCAGCCTGGGAGCGGTTTAAAGCTTTACTGAGAGATTGTCCACACCATAACCAATCCAATGAGGTTCTTGCACATACTTTTGTGGAGGGGTTGAATGCACACACTAAGATCGTGGTAGATGCTGCTGCTGGAGGTCAAGTATTAGCCTTAAATTTTGACCAGATCTATGATTTGCTAGATAAGTTTTTGCAGAGCAATCCTAATTGGCAGGGAGATGGTAGAGCTACTATGCAGAAAGCTGCAGGGGTACTTCAGTTAGATGCAGTTTCAGAGCTAAGGGCGAGGATGGATGTTATTTCCAATCAAATTAGCAATCTAGCTCTGCCAAAGACTCAGCAACCAGTGGCTCCAGTGCAACAACTCCAGAGCTTTTGTGAGGTTTGTGGTCAAGACCATGCTACAGAGGTTTGCTCTTCTAATCCAGAGTCAGTTTATTACGTGGGTAATCAAAACAGGTTGCAGGGTCAAAATTAGTTTGGTAATGCTTATTATCAAGGCAATACGAGAGCCCCGAATAATTACCACCCACTCCCAGCTCCACCACAGCAGGTTAGCAGTTCAGTTGAGGAGATGCTAAAGCAGATAATGGCGGGCCAGCAGAGAATGATAGCTGACACTGCAGCCCATGCACAGGCCATAGAAGATCTTGCCAATGCTCACAAGAACCTCGAGCACCAGTTGGGGCAGTTGGTGGGAGAAATAAGCACTGTTAAAAAAGAGCCTGAACAATGTCTTGCAGTGACTTTAATTGAAGATGGAGAGATGATGGCCAAGTCTAAGGAGAGAGCTGAAATAGAAAAAGTTGAAAAAGTGGAGAAGGTGAAGAAGAAAGAAGAGAGAGAGGCACCTCTGCCGCCTCCACCATTCCCGCAGAGGCTTATACCATCGAAGGATCTGGCCCAGTATCAAAGATTTGTGAGTATGTTAAAAGAGCTTCAAGTTAATATTCCTTTGACTGATGTGTTTGAATTGATGCCATCCTTTGTGAAGTTCTTAAAAGAGATTTTAGTCAAGAATAAAAAGCCTCAAGAGATAGATACAGTTGAGTTAGTTGAGGAGTGTAGCACAATCTTGAGCAAGCTACCTCCAAAACTTCAAGATCCTGGGAAGTTTACTATTCCTTGTACCATTGGAGGGCATAGTGTCACTGGTGCCTTATGTGATTTGGGTGCGAGCATAAATCTCATGCCTCTCTCTGTTTCCAAAAGGTTAGGGCTAGGAGCAATCAAGCCCTCTTCAGTTACTCTTAAGATGGCGGATGGATCACTCACTCACCCAGAGGGTAAGTTGGAGGATGTGTTGCTTAAAGTTGGTGAGTTTACATTCTCTGCGGATTTTGTTGTCCTAAATTATGAAGAGGACCGAGAAGCTCCAATCATTTTAGGGAGACCATTCTTAGTCACCTCGAAGGAAATTATTGACATGGAGCTGGGTGAGATGACTGTTAGAGCGAATGGAGAAAAGGTGACTTTCAAGGTGTATACTGAGAAGGAGCACATAGCTAAGGTTGAAGAGTGCTCTATGATCGAATGTGTCAGACAAGAACATGGAAGTACACCACATGTGAAGTTGAAGTTGGGGTCTCTAAAAGAAAGGAAGAAAGCAAAAGTTCGGCGTAAGAAGAGAAGACGTAAATGCTGGAAGTGAGCTAAAAGGGACGTCGTGCCACGACGTTAACTAAGGCGCTTCTCGGGAGGCAACCCGAGTTTGTACTTGTATTATTTTATTTATAGTGTCACGTAGTTTTTGTTTTTCCTTGGATTGCAGGTTCATGTAATGTCGAGGCTAAGTGTGGGGTGCCCTCACCCTTGCCTAATATTGATGACTTGTTGGGGGAAGTCTGAGTACCTCATACTATATGGAAGCTTGGAGGATGCTAGCACCAAGGACTAGAATATTCAGGGAAGTTTTCTTTACCTTGCACTTTCTTATTTTTAGCACTGAGGACAGTGCTTAGTTTAAGTGTGGGGTGGGGAGCTCTCCCTTATTTTTGAGGTTATGGATGCATGTACCGTAGGATTTTCTTGTGTCACTTGACTTTATTTTGATTTATTTCTTGCTTTAATACATGAAAAAAAATTTAAAAAAATTAGAAAACCAATGAAAAATTCCAAAAAGATTTTCCTTTTAGTTTTATTAGTGGTACATGTCATCCACCCCGTGGTTTTTCTTATGGCCTCGGTTCTTTTCCACGGGGAGGCCTTTGAACCGGGTAGTTTTTTTTATTTTTTTTATTTTTTTAGGATTAGAGTAGTTAGTATAGGTGGCCCTAGACGGAAGGAAATAGGTGGAATGCTAGGTGCCTTTGATTTGTTTGATACCGGTGGACTTGAATTGAGTGCATATGCTATTTGTGGTGTCCTTGGGTTTTAAATTGAGATGCATGCCTAGAAAAAAATGGAACGACCCCCTTGAGATGCTTGAGTCCACTTGCTTGACTTTATTGTGAACCTTTGTGCATGAGTGCTTAATTTTCAACAAGTTGCACTCTAGATGCTTGATTGAGAGTTGTTGATGGAATCTTTTTGTCTGGATCATGTGCAATGTGTGTGTGAGGCATGTTCTTGTTTGCTCCGTGTTGCATATTAATGTCTAGAACTTGCCCCGTGTGTGTGCAAAGCGAAATCCTAGGTTTGCTCTAGTCGGGAAATGATACAGGCCTTCTTTTGATTTGCCTACCCTTACATATACACCTTGGAAAAAAATTTGTTGTGATTTTCTTTGACCTTCTTATTGGCACCCACACCCCGAGCCTACCCATTTGTTCTAAATTGTCTCTTTTGGCCCTTTACTCCTTAAGCACTTTAGTTAACATTGTGTTGTTACTTTTGAGTTGTGGTTGGATGTTGGGAGGTTTTTGAGTGGAGCTAATGAAGGGAAATAATTGTGAAAATTGTGAAGTAGTGAAAAGAATTGGCAAGGTTGGAAGTTAATGAAATTGAAAAAAAATATGATGAAAAAGAAAAAAAGAGCAAAGTTGAAAAGAAAGAAAAAAATTGTGGAAAAGAAAAGAAAAAAGAGAAAGAATATCCATTCCTTGCTAGTGTGTGCCTAAAAAGAAAAATGCTACTTGTTGGGAAGGTGTATGTGTGATAGTGGTTGATTTGGGGGGCTTGTTGAGAATTGTGATGAATTAATTGTGATGTATTAAAAGTGCTTAGGGAGGTAGTCACTATTACCTATATGTATCCTACCCGCCCCTTAGCCTACATTACGACCTTTGTAAAGTCCTAATTGGTTGTTCTCATATTTTTGGTTTTGGAAAATTATTGGCATGTTGTGGATCCATAGTAGTCATGTGTGCATTGGTTCAATGGTCGGTATCAACCATAGTCATAGGCAGACCTGTTTTACCTAGGTTGGGAAGTGAGATGTGACTTGCTCGAGGGCGAGCAAAGGTTCAAGTGTGGGGTGGTGATGTTTGGCATTTTATGCCTATATTTCCTTAATATTACCGCATGTTTGAGCTTGTTATTCGCTCGTTTTATAGTTTATGAATGTGGTTTTGCGCTGATTTGATGTCGTATGTATGTAGGTTGTTACGCAGTGCAATTGGAGCTTTAAAGAGCGTGAATGAGCAAGAAAGGATTGGATTTTGATTGAGGATTGGATCGAGCACACGAAGGCACGACACGAGCGAGCAAAGGAGCGAACGAAACAGAAAAATGGCTGGGCGCCACAGGTGGCGCGCCGCGCCAGGAAACGTGCCAGCCTGGTGGGCGCGGTTTCCCACGCGGCGCGGAGGCATAGCGGTCAACTTTCGACGGGTTCTGTCCAATGTCACGCGTTCCGAGGCGCGGGGCGCCCGTTATAGCGCCCCTTGTGCGCGTTTTTACTCCCTATTCCTTCTAGCATTGGGTCTAACTTATTACTAGGTGTTTGTAAACCTTATAAATAGTCTTTTACTTTGCTTTTCATGGGAGTTCAGACTTTGGAGCAATTGGAGAGCTCATAACATCAAGAACAAGGGTTTTTCTTCCTTCCATTAATCTATTACATCATTATTTCATTATTTCATCAAATCCTTGTATTGTTATTATGAGTATGTGTGGCTAAATCTCTTGTTCTAGCGTTAGAGTATTTCATGAAAGTTGATGTTTGAAGATTGATTTCCATTAATTGAATCCCATTACGGGTTACTTATTCTTTCTTGATTTCACTTGTGTAATTGTTAGGGCCCGATTATTACGCATTATCTATGGTTTTTAGATTGAACTCGAAAGAGGGAATTTAATTATGTAATAAGAAAGAATAGGACTAGTTTGTGAACCCGGGCATCGGGGAACCAATTCGTGAGTAGGATAGACATATACTTGCTCGCCTAGTTTAACTAATTACAAAATTCGTTAATGCGTGCACGTGATTCAACCCATAGACATATAGGGATTGGAGTAGCCTGCATAGACCGTGAAGAATCGAAAGGTTTTCACGGGTACATTTACTCTGTTAGTTAGTAACCCGGGATTTAAGAAGTGGAATCAATTGGAAAACTCAACTGGATTGTTCGTAGCTCTGACCCTGGACCGTCTCCTTATTACTGATAACAACTCATTTTTGCTCCATTATTTGAATTCACTTTTACCCTTTTAATTACTGCTCTTAGTTACTAAAACTCTCACCATTGAAGAAAAAGATTCCTGAATAGTTGTTAGAAATTGTTTGTTAAGCGTTAGTCTAAATAGTCCTCGTGGGAACGATACTCTACTTATCATTTTATTACTTGTCGATCACGTATACTTGCGTGTGCGTTGGGAGCAACACTACTCAATGACCCAAGGAAAGGAGACCTCTTCCGAGCGTAGCCCCTTTTAGATGAGTTAGTCTATAAAGATAGCCTATCAACTCAAATCCTTGCCAACTCCACTATTCTACACTAGTTAATCTCTTCCGAGTCTTTAACTAGCAATGTGGACAAGAAATCCCAATTATCATAGATTTTGGGATTTTGATGTTATGGTAATGAGGAGTTGGATAATTGTTGCTTGTGTTATGTTGAGTGAAATGAAACAACACCTATTGATTTTCTATCACTATAGCATATTTACACCCCTAGTTATGAGTTTAGCTACTCATAACTAGGGTTTGAATCGTAGCAATAAAGATGTAATGAAAAGATGTTGGACATAAGTTTGAACTGATATATGGAATCAAGATTCAAAGTTACAAGATTAGAAGCTTACAAATCGGTGTTAAAACCTCTACTTAGCTCCCAAAGTCGCCCAAAATATAGAGTAAAATGTAATGTAAGAGTTGGTGTAATAAAACTCTAACTTTCCTGTTTATACTCCTAAGAAAAATTACACAAAAAATCTTCTTCCGTCCCAATTGTGCGATCGCACAATATTGTGCTGACCGCACAATTGGGTCTTTCTCAGCATTGTGCTGACTTCAATTCCCTCAGCTAGGGTAATTGTGCTGCCGCACAATATTGTGCTGAGCCGCACAAATTCTTGAAAACTTGAAGTAGTTACTGCTTCATTTTGCATTTTTGTGTGGACCATTGTGCGGAGCATTGTGCTGTGTTGCACAAATTTGTGCGGTCCGCACAATATTGTGCGGCCCAGCACTTTGGCTTGACACTTGCTCCATTTCGCACGACTCCAGCTTCGACTCGACTCGGCCTTCTTTTGTGTTTTTTCCGCTCAGTTTCTGGCCTCGAGCGTTTAAACTAATTAGTACCTGGAATCACGCAACATTACATAAGAATTGGTCGTGAAATTAGCTTAAAAATACATAAAGTTCCTATAAGGAAGGCTCAAAGTCGGTAAAATGCCGACTTATCAACATGCATTATGGCTTATGCATGTTTCGAAAAGGTATGTTATTTACTCGTTTACCCAAATAATTTTTTTTTCAGGATGATCAATGCATTCAATTTTATAAAATATCTTGCAAGATAATGCAAATGCTATCCCACAAAAAGGGAATTTGCATTTTGAGCTGCAATCGATAACTGTTTCATGATCTAAATAGTCCCTAATTCCATGCTCGAAATTGTTCTTAATGTTTCTTTATTCTATTTTTTTGGATGTTCTTGATTTTTCTCTTAGATAGGCGTCTGAAGAGTGAGAAGATTTGTTTAGTAAAAGTTAAATTCATGAAGTTAAGAAACTACAAAATGATTTTTATATAGCATGCAAGTTGATTTTGTTATACGAATTTTCTCTTGAAAAAAATATTCTTGAAAGTTAAAATGAGTTCTGAATATGCCTTAAGAAAAGTTTATGATGATCTACATAGCTAATACAAGTATTATAGTTCAAAAGATTAAAAGAATCAATAACGACTCAAACTATGTCAAAAATTTATAACATGAGTAAAGGAACTGCATTGTTTGTCATATATACTCGGGGGTACACCAGATTTATTGGTAGAATAAATTATGACTTCAAAACTCATACAAAGAATACATCTGAGGACATAGCAGGACATGATTTTTTCCTATACTGACGTAGTTAAATATGATTAATATCTATCAATATCATGAACGCATATTGTTTTTTTATTGCACTTTACGACACAAACATATATTTTATAAATGTTATGTAATTTAAAAAATTGTGTACTCATATATATGAGACAAACGCGCGAGGCGCATGCCTAAAACTAGTAATCTGTAAGCCATAAGTTAGGATTTCCTCCTAACTTATGGCAATCCTAACTTATGGCTTGTGCTTGTGGCTTATTTCACCTTATAAGCATTGTGCTTATAAACACTTCTTTAAGTTACCAAACACTTGAAAGCAGCTTATAAGGTAAAAAAAAAGCTTATAAGCTGCTTAAAAGGCTCTTAGTTGACTTGAAAACAGAAGTTCAACCAGCTTTTTTTCCTTTTTATTCTTTTTGATCTCATTATATGTGTATATAATAGTCACTGGTCTCGTGAATGCTGCTTTATTTGTTCCAATGAAGTTTAACACCAAAAATCCTGGCACGATCCGCTTAATTTGCTCTAAATCAGAAGGTGAGTGTTTCTTTGGTAAAAATATAGTACATTGTTCTACAAAAAGGAAACCATCATTGATTACTGCCTTCGAGATGAGTAATGAGTTTTACTTTCAATTTGGCGATCAACTTGTAGGAGGCAACTGGAATCTTGATAACACCGACAATTACTACTTTAACATCAAGTCCACGAGTGGCACTAAGGTGATCGTTGTTGAAGAAGGTGTGATTGTTGTATCGTCTTAATAATTTCTGGATCCTCTCCTCGGAGAGAATTGGAACTTCCACAATGCTTAAATCATCTGACTTGTTGAAAATGATCAATGTCTATAGAGTAGCACCACTCATGATTGCTAGAATCTCTGTTAATAAATTTGAATTCTTTGATCAACTCTTTTTTGCTGGTCACATAAGTGGAGTCATTGTGTCGGTTTTCACTTTCTCAGCAAGATGGCACTGCAGGCACAAACCTAGACAGAAGAAGATCTAGATTGAGAACTCTGGCACTTCAAAAGTTTCATGCATCTTCGGATACCTTTTTGACTAGTTTCTGAGAAGATAGATAGCTACTAGATATGTCTCTCGTGTATCGTTTCCTGCATAAAGAAGAAAGGATCTACTTTATATCCTGCTTTGTCAGTGAGCGTATGTCTTTAGGCTTCAGTGATGACACAGGCATCTAAGAGCCTGAGGACATACCCATCCAATGCTTCCTTGATCGAAGGATCCTTTGCTATCGGAGTTTTTACACACTGCTTCTGTGAGCCACTCTCTTGATGTTCTTTCAGAAAAGCATCTTGGATATGCAACCTAAGGATAAAGAAGCCACCTACTCTGTAACGAAACTCGCCCTTTCTCTTGATGTTCTTTCATGAAAGCTTGTTGTTTATGTAGCAACCTAGGGATACAGAATCCTCAAAGCTCAAGGCCACTAACCAAGCCACCGTGCTCCCATCCTCAACGCCAATTGTGCAACTTTTGAAGAGCTTAATCTATATAAAGATTCACTTGAGGAACAAGATGTGTTAAAAAGGAAAGCTAGCATAATGACTTTGGACTTCTTGATCGTTGGGGAAGGCCGTTTCGTCGCTTGGATTTAAGGAGCAAGTGAAAACCAGTTGAATGTTGCATGATCTGTTTCCTCCCTTAGGCCCTCCATTCATTTAAATCAACAGGTGTAAGAAACAAGGAGCTTCCATATGATTCGCCTATATTTAATTGATATTGATTTCGATCTTGAAGCCTTTTCCCTGATACCTTTGCTTTGTCTTCCACTCTACCATGTCGCCTTGAAACCATCTCTTTGGCACATGAGAGCTGCAAGGCCAGACATTAAATAGAAATCACAGAAAGACAACAATGTAGTAAACTTGAGCAGGCACACTAGAAAATGTATCATTATGCTATCTCCCATTCCGTAACTTCTGCGGAGACACCACATTGTTCTCTTACAATTTGTATGCTGAAACATAGACATCACCTAGCTGTATTTTAATGAAACGAGCTCTAAAGATATGGAAATGTTCAAGTATTTGTGTGAAAATCAAGCCTCAGATGATAGACTATATTAATTAATGGTCACAGCTGTGATTAATTAGTAATATTTCTGTTAGGAAAGAATTAAACAATTGGGTGGTGGCTGAGTTGATTATGAACCTCAGTACACATAGCGCAAACAAAGCCAAAATGGTAGCTCAATCCAGATCAGGGCCACATCACCTAATGGGAATCTTGACAGCCTTAGTCCATGTGTGGCATTACCGTGATCATTGGTTGCCGCATGTGTGATTCAGAATCATCTTATTATCTTATTAATTTCTTGTTAGCTTGATGATCCTCTCGTAGGAGACAATTGGAACTTTAAACAGCGTCATGTTACTATCTCTCATTGAAGAATTAGCTGGAAGAAGGCAATTTTCAGGCATTTGTATGCAGATCACAGACATGATAAAGTTAAATAGTTAACAAATTAAACAATAATTGTATTAGGTAACTCTAGAGCAATTGGATGTGGATGAGTTGACTATGAAAGTCAGGAGACATAACAAAAACATCGGCAAAATAGTAGGTTGATCCAGATCAGAGTCACATCACCTAATAGAGGTATGAGATTCCTTCTATTGCCTTCCCTCTATATATATTAGCAAATGCTAGATGAAGGACCATAACTTGCAAGACACAATTTGTTCTTCCTTTAATCCATTTCTAATCTCTTTAATCAACAAGAATACAAAGGAAAATGGCTCCTTCACCCTTGAGATCTTTGTCAAAAATCACCAACAAACATGCACGATCTTTCAGCTTTCCCTCTCAATCTCACTCTTTTGTCCCTCAATTCGATGAGCAAATGTCAAGAATAAGGTCTTCTTCAGAAGCTACAAGCTCATCATTGTCATCGTTCACAAGTAGAATTAGTGACATTGAAAATTTATACAACTGCATTGACAATTTTCTTCATTTGCCTCATATTCAACAAGTCATTTCCCATGAACACCAAGATGATATGTTGGAAGGATTTCTCCAACTTCTGGATGTCTGTTCTAATGCTAAGGATGTCTTATCACTTGAAAAGCAAAATGTGAGAGACCTTCTTTCAACTCTTCGTAGAAGACGTGACATAGATGGCATTTCTGCATATCTAACTTCAAGAAGGAAGTCTAAGAAGATTATTCAGAAGTCCCTTAAAGATTTGAAGGCTATCCAAATCAAGGAAAGATTGATGACCTCAGAGAACCCTGAAACTATGACTGTTGTTAGCATGTTGAAAGAGGCTGAGTTAGTTACCTTTGCCCTGCTTAAAGCTCTATTATCCTATGTGAATGGGAAAACAAGTAGTTGGTCATTAATTTCCAAACTTATGCTCGACGACAAACCAGAAGCAAATGAATTTGCAAAGGTGGATGCTATGTTGCACTCACTGCATAAGACTGGCAAAGGCGAAGAAGTTCAGAATCAATTGGGAGAGATGGAGTCAAGCATTCAGGATCTTGAAGAAGGGCTTGAATGCTTATACAGGCACTTAATCAAATCACGAGTTTCAATCCTTAACATCTTTAACCATTAAATGCCAAGTGAAGGGCATCAGAAATTTTGTAAATTGTAGAAAAAGTAGTTTATACTTGTATATGAGGAATATACTAACTGAAAAAGAAGATTTTCTGCTATATTTTGGCTCCTTCCAAATTTTCATCTGCTTTTACAGCTGTAGATTTTCTATTCGCAATCAAACAAACATATTGTCTGCATAAGAATCGTCAACATCTCAAAAGATGTCCTCAACGAACTATAGAAAAACTCAAAAACAAATATACATAATATAAAGAATTCGGAGATATTTCTTGGTTCTTAACTCAATTGTTATTAGCTAATTCAAGACTGTTAGTTTTCCATCTCTATAAATTTATTTATTGGCCAGCCTGGTTAAGTTCATTGGATGACTAATTGGTAAAAGGCAATGTAAATTAGTAAATCAATACCAATGCCTATTTCTTTTATAAAATTTTATTATAGTTGCCGGATCTTGCTTCTTACAAGATTAATGGCTTTTTGAGATCCATTTCCAGTTGGATATTAAACATATAGGAGTACTATTTGTCAGGATAAGGTTAACATCTCTACTATAGTTCCCTGAAGATGTTAAATAATAAATATATCAAGTGTTTATATGCGACTTAATTCTTGACATTGAGCTTTTTGCGCAGATGAAAGTTGTTGCTCCTATCACTTGAAAGAGATCAGGAAAGATGAAATTTGTTGATAGACATGTGACCATGCAAGCCAATTTTTTTCATATATTATGAGCAAATCTCTCTTAATAATATTATTGTTTTCTGAAAACTTCAAAAAGAGTAGGCTGAACCTGGTGTTAAGAGACGTGAGTTACTGATGAGTATATCCAGGAAATGGCATCGTATGTCCCTTTTTTGAGACATTCTTTAATATTGTCCTATTTTTAAAAAGAAAAACATTGCAAATATAGACCAATCTGCAAACTACTTCCATCTCCATGCTCTTATTCTTCTTCCTCCTGTTTCTTCCTCACCCTCCTTATCCATCTAGCTTCTAAATTGAAATTTTATAGAATTTTCACAAAGAATGCCATGGAAATTACTGAAAATGAATAATGTATTGTGATAATACCTGTTAACAGTGTCTTAGGAGCTGATTATATAGTGTACTAGTCTTTAGCTTATTCTTAGGAAATTAGTTTTTACTTGTTATCCAAGCAGCTATTAAGTTTGTTCCTATTTTCTAGCCATGTTAGCAAGTTTTTTGTCATTCTATTTTGTATTTCAGTACATCAGCTCATGTATATGTATCTGTCGTTGAAGTTAATAAACTACAGGCTTTCCAACTCAACCTTTCTTGCTTCTGCATTTTAAAAACAACATTGGTATCAGAGCCCTTCTTCTTAAGGGACTTGTGAGAGACTTGTGAGGTTATTTGTCTGAGTGTGTATCCAAAACATCAACCAAATCTGCTTCTGCGAAGGACCATAATACGATGAAAGGTGAGAGTTCTTTTTCTGCTATGTCTCCACCAGTGTTTGATGGAGAAAACTACCAAATATGGGCAGTTAGAATGGAAGTTTATTTAGAGGCGTGTGATTTATTGGAAGCTATTGAAGAAGACTATGAAGTACTTCCTCTGCCACGAAACCCAACAATGGCTCAGATCAAAACTCACAAGGAAAAGACGATGAGAAAATCAAAAGCTAAAACCTGCCTCTTTGCTGCGGTTTCTCCGACCATTTTCAGCAGGATCATGACATGTAACTCAACTAAAGTAATTTGGGATTTCCTCAAGACTGAGTATCAAGGATATGAAAGAATTAGAGGAATGAAAGTACTGAATCTTATCCGAGAATTCAAGATGCAGTGCTTGAAGGAATCTGAAACCATTAAGGATTATTCAGATAGGCTGCTTGGGATTGCAACTAAGGTAAGAATACTTGGAACTGAGCTTGCAAATAGTAGAATAGTTCAAAAAATACTTGTATCTTTGCCCGAGATATATGAGGCAAGTATTGCTTCTTTAGAGAATATTAAAGATTTGCCAAAGCTTAGTTTGGCAGAATTGTTAAGTGCACTGCAGGCACAGGAACAAAGAAGAATGATGAGACAAGAGGGAACTATTGAAGGATGCAAGCAAAGTTGCAATTGAATTCTGGAGGTAGAAGCAAGAAGTGCAAAGGAAAGAAAGTGACTGTTAGAAATTCTGAAAATGCAACAGTTGATAGTAACAATAAAAGGGAAAATATGCTCCATACCAGCATTGTGGAAAAAAGAATCACCCTTACTACAAGTGTTGGAGAAAGCCCGACATGAGATGTAGAAAATGTCAGAAGCTTGGACATGCTGAGATTATTTATAAAGAAAAGAAGAGGCAATCACAAGAAGAAGCTCAAGTTGCAAATCAACCAGAGGAAGAACAACTCTTTGTGGCATCGTGTTTTGCAACTAGTAGCTCGAGTGATAGCTGGCTTGTTGATAGTGGTTGTACAAACCATATGACCAATGATAAAGAGCTCTTTAAAGAGCTTGACAATTCTTCAACATCAAGGGTCAGGATCGGAAATGGGGACTATATTCCTATAAAAGGAAAGTGAACGGCAGCCATTGAGAGTCTTACAGGTACAAAACTCATTTCAGATGTTTTGTATGTTCCTAAAATTGATCAGAATTTACCAAGTGTTGCACAGTTGCTAGAGAAAGGGTAGAAGGTAATATTTGAAGGAAAAATATGTCTAATCCTTGACTCTAATGGTCAAGAAATATTCAGAATTAAAATGCAGGGAAAATTTTTTTCTTTGAATCCGTTGAAGGAAGAACAGGTTGCTTTTCCAAGTCAGTCCACCATGAAGAAACTTGGTATAAAAGGTTAGGGCATTTTCATCATAAAGCTCTAATATTTATGCAAAAGAGAAACTTGGTACAAGGTGTGCAAGACTTGGAGGAGCATCTCACGAGCTGGTAAACAAGCTTAACTTCCTTTCAAAAGATCATCATGGAGAGCTACAGAGAAGTTGCAACTCATCCACACTGATCTTTGTGGTCCGCAAAAGACTCCATCACTGAATGGCAGCAGGTATTACATAGTTTTCATTGATGATTTGACAAGAATGTGTTGGATTTATTTTATGAAGTTTAAGTCCGGAGTTGCTGGGATTTTTGGTAAGTTCAAATCTTGGATTGAGAAACAAAGCAAGTGCAAGATTTAGGTTATTAGATCGGACAATGGAACTGAATATACATCGGAACAATTTAACACGTTCTGTGAGAAAGCTGGAATTGAACACCAATTCATTGTCCCACATTCTCCGCAAAAAAGGGGGTCAGTGAGAGGAAAAATAGAACAATCATGGAGATGTCTAGATGATTGTTGCAAGAGAAGAATCTACCAAAGAAATTTTGGGCGGAAGCAGCAAACACTGTTGTTTTCTTGTTGAATAGACTACCTACACGTGCAGTGGAAGGAAAGACTCCATTCGAGGCTTGGTATGGTGTCAAACCTAATTTAAAGAACCTTAAGATATTTGGATGTCTATGTTTTTCTCATGTTCCACAGGTTAAGAGAGACAAGCTGGATAAAAAAGCAGAACCAAAATCCCTGGGTATAGCTTGATTTCTAAAGCTTACAGGATCTTTCAACCTCAATCTAGGAAGATCCTGGTAAGTAGAGACGTTAAATTCCTTGAAGCTGAGCACTGGGACAGGAATGAGGAGCCTCGACTTGAAAATAAAAAAATTTCAGCTTGAGTTAGATGAATTGGTGGATGATGAACTTATCCAAGGAACAAGGTTACTCTCTGATGTTTATCAGAGATGTAATGTTGTTGTTCTTGAACATGCAGGATATGAGGAAACAAAAACATATCAAAGATGGATAGACGCAATAAAAGAGGAGCTGACTATGATTGAGAAGACTTGGAAGCTGATGGAGAGGCCCCAAGGCAGAAAAATTATTGGAGTTAAATGGGTGTTCAGGACAAAGTTCAATCCTGATGGCTCGGTGAACAAACACAAAGCTAGATTGGTAGTGAAAGGCTACGCACAAGTTTGGGTAGTAGATTTCTCAGAAACTTTTGCCTCGGTAGTCATATTGGAAACAATAAGAATGCTTTTGGCTATTGCAGCACAAAAAGGGTTGAAGATTTTTCAATTGGATGTGAAGTCTGCTTTCTTGAATGGTCTACTAGAAGAAGA
Organism: Petunia axillaris subsp. axillaris; assembly: GCA_029990575.1. Classification (NCBI taxonomy): domain Eukaryota; kingdom Viridiplantae; phylum Streptophyta; class Magnoliopsida; order Solanales; family Solanaceae; genus Petunia; species Petunia axillaris. The sequence continues at coordinate 165,196,362 of JARKNS010000003.1, forward strand.
AATTTATGTTGAGCAGCCAGAAGGTTTCAGCGTACCAGGACATGAAGAGAAAGTCTATTTATTAAAGAAAGCTCTCTATATACTAAAGCAAGCTCCTAGTGCTTGGTACAGTAGGATCGATAAGTATTTGCTAGACTTAGGCTTTGAAAAAAGCTTAAGTGAATCGACTCTTTATGTCAAGAAAGCTGGCTCTAACATTATTATCATTTCTCTTTATGTGGATGATTTACTTATCACTGGAAATAGAGGTTTCCTGATTGAAAAAATCAAGAAGGAGATGATGAACGTCTTTGAGATGACAGACCTTGGCGAAATGACTTATTTTCTGGGAATTGAGGTCAAACAAACTTAGAATGAGGTTTTTATTTTCCAAAAGAAGTATTTGAAGGAAATTCTAAAAAGATTTAGAATGTAAGAATGCAAGAGTGTAAGTACTCCAATGAATCAAAAGGTAAAGCTGCAAAAGGAGGATGGAGCAAAACTAGTTGATGAAGGAGTATACAGAAGTTTAATTGGATGTTTGATATATCTCACGGCCACAAGGCCAGATATCTTATTTCATGTGAGTGTTTTATCCAGATTTTTAAATTGTGCTAGTCAGGTACATATGATGGCTGCCAAAAGAGTGGTTAGATATCTTAAAGGGACACTAACCTATGGCATCAAATTTACCAAAACTCGAAATTTCAAGCTCTATGGATATGCTGATAGCTATTAGGCCGGGTCTATCCATGATATGAAAAGTACTTCTGGTTATTGTTTCACTTTCGGATCAGAGTGTTTTTCATGGTGCTCAAAGAAACAAGAAGCAGTAGCACAACTGCTGAAGCGGAGTTTGTTGCTGCAACAGCTACTATTAATCAATCATTATGGCTAAGGAAAATATTGACGGATTTGCATCTGAAGCAAGAAGAAAGTACTGAGATATTTGTGGACAATCAAGCTGCCATAGCCATATCTCATAATCCAATATTTCACGGAAGGACTAAGCATTTCAGGGTGAAGTTTTACTTCGTGAGAGAATTGCAGAAAAATGGTGAAGTTGTTTTAGTCTACTGCAAAACAGAAAATCAAGTCGCAGACACTTTTACTAAGGCATTTCATGTTAGCAGATTTGAATTCCTCAGAGAAATGCTGGGAGTTTGCAACCCCTAATCCAGGAAGAGATGTTAACAGTGTCCTAGGAGCTGATTTTACAGTGTCCTAGTCTTTAGCTTATTCTTAGGAAACCAGTTTTTACTTGTTATCCAAGTAGCTGTTAAGTTTGTTCCTATTTCCTAGCCATGTTAGCAAGTTTTTAGTCATTCTATTTTGTATTTCAGTTCATCAGCTCATGTATATATATCTGCAGTTGAAGTAAATAAACTACAGGCTTTCCAACTCAACTTTTCTTCCTTCTGCATTTTAAAAACAACAATACCTAAGATTCAATCCAATTGTATTGTGACAATAAAGCTGCATGTGATATCACTCATTATCACGACCCATTTTCTACACGAGCCGTGGGCGGCACCCAATACCTAAGCTTGACCAAGCGAACCATCTATGCATGTCCATTTTATTCTAATGTTGAAAGTACAAGCAAGCTAAATGTAAATATTCTGAAAAATAAGAATAACACTTGTACGAAAATATCATACTCATAAGCAACACATCTATTTTTTTTTTTGCAAAATAATGTAAGATTGGACCACAAGCCCAAAGTACTCGTCTGTCTATGGAGCCTCTACTAATAAACTGACGCACTGTTCATGCCATGAATTTTCTGGCCAGTTCTCAAAGTGACAGATATAACTAATGTTTACTCGAAAACAAAGTACTCCACGAAAAAAAGCGGAGCTCACCAACAGCAACAGAAATGGGGGGAATCCTACCACATGTTGCCTAAGTATCTACAACACTGGTTCCTATGTTGCGTCGTAGGCCAACATAGATCCCTAAAAGAGAACGTCAACATATCACGGCGTTACTCAGTGAGTCTGAACGACCCCGCTAAAGAAGGGATACGCAACATAATTCTTTAAATCCATGAAAACATAAAATATTTAAAGCAACTGAAATAATTTAAAAGATAAAATTCAGAATTCTAAATATTTATATTGTTTCTATTTTTCTGAGGATTACCAATTAATTCTAACATAACTTGATTCTATAAAGTCATTCTATAATCTGCACGGGTTCGAACCCCGTCTGATCGAATAGGTCTCGTCCCTATGGCTACACACAGTTCAAGGCGGTAGCATGTTCTGCGTTTTGTGTCTTGGCCATGTCAGACAATTTTAACATAAACTACTACTCTGGCACGAGTAATTTTGGGCTCAACATTAACCACTAAAGGTCACAAAACTCTTATCAAAATCTCAAGGTAACTCCCAAAATATTTTTCTTAAAACCTTTCTATGACCACTATAAGGTCCAATACATTCTCTGAACATTATCCATGAATGTATATAATGGTATCCTTGAGTAAAATATGACATGAGCATATGAAAGGATCATTCAAAATATTTTCAAATATTCTTAATCTATGAAGCTTCGACATATAATTTCATGTAAATGAAGAATAATAAAATCTGAAAATATATGTGTATAACTGAAGAATAGCCTCTTTAAATGTTAACTAGGATGATGTTTAGTTAATATGTACTCTCTCGCTCCAATTAAGCACATATTAGCACTTTAAGATATTTTATCAAACACCTTGTAAGTATACTTTTGTGAGTAAAACTTATTTAGTAAAGGCTATATCAACTTACCTCGTTTTGGCCTTTGATATACTGAGCTCCAACCCTTGTTCCGACCTCCAAATAATTTCTACAACAATGGATTTACCAATTGACTCTTAAAGTTCATTACTTTTCTTTCTATTTGATGAACCCTAGGTTAAATCCTTGGATTTTCTAGGTTTTGGAATTTTTCCTAGTTAGATAATACTTTTCTCGTTGTTAACACCCAAAAAAATCTAGGGCAAGCAATTACCATGGATGGCAAAGCCCTAGTTTGGAGATGAATCTTGTACTTGAGGTTTTCTTGAATAATTCCTTGAAAGCCCTATAATTTCATGAAGATTTGATGTTTGGAATTGATATTATCCATTTGAATCAATCTTAAAGACTATTAGAACTCACCTTGAAAGGGTATTAGATGATACAAATTGGTTCGCTTATGAATCTCCTAAGCCCTCTTTAAGATTCCTATGATTTCCTCTCCTCGCAAGGAGTAATTGTAGTTTCAAATTCAAGACTCTTCACTCGTTAAGGGACTCATTGAGGAGATGATGTTTGGCAATATTTGCCTATTTTACCTTAAATATTCTCACATTTTAGTACTTATGCGCTCATTATATGTGGTAAATGTTTTTCGTGTGCTCACCTATCGTATTTGTGATGTTAGGAATGGTGCGGATGAATTCGAGGCAAGAACGAGCAAATTAGAGTTAATGGACGCGTTGGAAGCTATATTGGAGCAAAGCTTCAAGAAAGCCCTGAAGCGTTGGAAGCTATATTGGAGCAAAGCTTCAAGAAAGCCCTGAAAAGTTGGAGGCTATCGTGAGGCGTGGCTTCAAGAAAGCCTTGAGATTTTTGAGGCTACTGATCAGTTGGAAGCGATCCTGGGGCGACGCCTTGGGAAAGCTTCGAGCCCTGGAGCATTTTGGAACTTCCTATTTCGTCTAGGCTTAGGTCTAACTTATTACCAGGTCTTTGTAAACCCTATAAATACTCTTTTACTTAGTTTTTGATGGGAGTTGAGACCTTGGAGCAAGTTTTGGAGGAGAGGGGAGGAGCCCTAGAAGTCTTCTAACAAGTTCTTTCTCTTATTCTTCTCTTTAAATTCTATAGTTTGTTCATTCGAGGGTTAGAGTAAATACATGAAGGTTGATGTTTGAAAGTTGATTTCTATCTATTGATTTACCATTACGGATTGTTTATTCTTTCTTGATCATAATTGTTTGATTATTGAGGCCTGATAATTGAACACTATCTATGGTTTTTAGATTGAACTCGAAAGAGGAAATTTATGAACGCAATAAGAAAGAGTAGAGCTAGATTGTGAACCCGGGCATCGGGGAACCAATTTGTGAGTAGGATAGACATATACTTGCTCGCCTAGCTTAACTAATCACAGAATTCGTTAATGCGTGCATGTGATTCAACCCATAGACATATAGGGATTGGAGTAGCCTGCATAGACCGTGAAGAATCGAAAGGTTTTCACGGGTACATTTAACCTGTTAGTTAGCAATCTAGGAAATCAAGAAGTAGAATCAACTGGAAAACTCAACTGGATTGTTTGTAACTCTGACCCTGGACCGTTTCTCTTTCATTGATAACAACCAAGTTTTGCTCCATTGTTTGAATTCACTTCTACCGTTTTAAATTACTGCTCTTTAGTTACTAAAAACTCTCACTATTGAAAAAAGATCCCTGGATAGTTTTTAGGAAATTGTTTGCTAGAATTCAGTCTGAATAGTCCTCGTGGGAACGATACTCTACTTATCACTTTAATTGACTGATTTCTTTTTGAACGATTACTTATTTTCTATTCAGGTTTAATTTTTGCTTAGTTTAGCATTGTGTTACTTGTCTTATCATGGCATCTTTTAATGAAAATTGGTCGAGTGGTTGTAATTCTAATTTTGATGATCTCTGTCTACTTTGCGGAGGAACCCACTTGTGGGAAAATTGTCCAACTCTTTCAACCCTACGAGACTGGTTATGTGAATTTTCTACCACCTTTGATTGGAATTTTTGTAAATTGTGTGGTGGTCGGTGGAATGATTGTCCTAAGTGTCATGCTCCTTCCCCCAATAATTTTTGTGATGATTCTAATGATGTTTGTGAGTTTGACAGGAGCGATAAAGTGCAGGTTGTTAGCGAAACTTGGCTAATGGAGCAAGCCAAACTCTTAGAAGCTTATGGGGATTTCAAGAGTGACATCACAAGTATGATGAGGCAATTTAGGGAAGAAAGAGTGGAGCTCACACAAGAAATTGATCAATTTGGTTTAGCTATTCATGATCTAGAGGTAAATTTGAGTGATATAATTGAGGTGTCTGAAGCCCAATTATCAGTTATCGTGGATAGTAGATTTGAGATAGAAGAGCTTAGAAGCCAATTTGAGGAGCAAAAAGTAGAATTCCTACCATTCGACCCAATATTAGTTGATGATGCCAAGGTTGAGAAAATCACATTAGAGTCAAGTGAGGAAATAGAAAACATCATATGTGAGGACTCTAGTGTTTGTGCAAGTGAGGGTGTCAAAAGTAATGCAATTTTAGAATTGAAGCGCATTGGACCTCATTCCAATCATTTTTCAACATTGTGTTTGGATGGTGACGTGAAGATTGAGCCACCCGAGCCTATGAAGAAACAAAAGGAGGAGGAACAAGGTGCCTATATTTTAGAGTTTGTGATGCCGAGGAGACAAAACAACATCCCTCATATAAAGGCCAAGAAGTGCAAAATGCGACAATGGTTACTTGGTCCTTTTGTATTTTTGCCACCACCCCAATACCATAGTGTTAAACTTGAGGCAAAGTTGGGGATTCAATTCATAAGATCAAGGTGGAGGAAAAAGTGTTAAAGTTGTTTTCGTCGTGCCGCGACGTTAAATCAAGCGCTTCTTGGGAGGCAACCCAATTTGTTTGCTTTATTTTTATTTAATTTTATTATTATTTTTATGGTTGTATATTACTCCGGGTGATTCTTTGGATTGCAGGTTCATGTAATGTCGAGTTTAAGTGTGGGGTGTCCTAACCCCTGCCTAATATTGATGACCTGTTGGGGGAAGTCTGAGTACCTCATGTTATATGGAAGCTTGGAGGATGCTAGCGCCAACGGCTAAGCCTATTGGCCTTCAGGGAAGTTTTCTTTACCTTGCACTTTCTTATTTTTAGCACTGAGGACATTGCTTAGTTTAAGTGTGGGGTGGGGAACTCTCCCTTATTTTTGAGGTTATGGATGCATGTACCGGAGGATTTTTTTTTTGTCACTTGACTTTATTTTGATTTGTTTCTTGCTTTAATATATGAAAAATTGAAAAAATTAGAAAATCGAAAAAAAGTTCCAAAAAGATTTTCCTTTTAGTTTTTATTAGTGGTACATGCCATCCACCCCGTGGTTTTTCTTATGACCTCGGTTCTTTTCCACGGGGAGGCCTTTGAACCGGGTATTATTTTTATTTTTAGGATTAGGATAGTTAGTTGTAGATGACCCTAGACGAAGGAAAGAGGTAGAATGCTAGGTGCCTTTGATTTGTTTGATACCAGTGGACTTGGACTTGATTGCATGTGCTATTTGTGGTGTCCTTGGGTTTTAATTATGATGCATGCCTAGGAAAAAATGGAATGACCCCCTTGAGATACTTGAGTCCGCTTGCTTGACTTGATTGTGAACATTGCGCATTAGTGCTTAAATTTCCACAAGTTGCATTCTAGATGCTTGGTTGAGAGTTGTTGATGGAACCTTTTTGTGTGGATCATGTGCAATGTGTGTGTGAGGCATATTCTTGTTTGCTCCATGTTTGCATATTGATGTCTAGAACTTGCCCCGTGTGTGTGCAAAGCGAAATCCTAGGTTTGCTCTAGTCGGGAAATGATACAGGCCTTCTTTTGATTTGCCTACCCTTACATATACACCTTGGACTTGATTGTTGTGATTTCTTTGACCTTTTGTTGGCACCCACACCCCAAGCCTACCCACTTGTTCTAAATTGTTCTCTTTTGGCCCTTTACTCCTTAAGCACTTTAATTGATAATGTTGTTTTATTGTGGAGTTGTGGTTGAAATATTGGGAGGTTTTTGAGTGGAACTAATGAAGGGGAATACTTGTGAAAATTGTGTAGTAGTTGTTTATGAGCATTGGCAAGGTTGGAAAATAACGAATTTGAAAAAAAAAGAGCAAAGTTGAAAAGACAAGAAAAAAAATTGTGGAAAAATAAATAAAGAGAAAAGAATGTCCATTCCTTGCTAGTGTATGCTTAAAAGAAAAATGCTACTTCTTGAGAAGGTGTATGTGTGGAAGTGTTGATTGGGTGGCTAGTTGAGACTTGTGTTTGAAATAATTGTGATGTATTAAAGTGCTTAGGGAGGTAGTCACTATTACCCATATGTATCCTACCCGCCCCTTAGCCTACATTACACTTTTTTAAAGTCCTAGTTAATCCCGATTGGAGTGAGCTTACATTAGTGGAGTCCTACACTACGGGCAAGCCTATGGTACATTGTGTGTGACATGTGAGCTTTTCATGAGAGTGAGTGAATTCTTTCTATGCTATTGTCCCCGTTTTATTCTTGATATTCATTGTTGTGTGTGATATTTGGGGGACACTCTGTTGCTTTATTTTGGTGAGGGCACATGGTTTGCATGAAATAGGTGAAGTTGACGGCTTCTTGGTTGAGTAGATAGGTGTGATTTTGTAGGAGCATGGTTGCAATGGGTTGAATTTGTGCATTTGAGCGATTTTAGGGTGGTTGTTCTCATATTTTTTGAGTTTGTAAATTGTGGCATGTTTGTTGGACCCATACGAGTCATGTGTGTATTGGTTCAATGATCGGTATCAACCATAATCATAGGTAGACCTGTTCTATTAAGTGTTAGGATTTAGTTGGGGAATTAGTCTTTGAGGATTGCTCGAGGGCGAGCAAAGGTCTAAGTGTGGGGTGGTGATGTTTGACAATATTTGCCTATTTTACCTTAAATATTCTCACATTTTAGTACTTTATGCACTCCTTATATGTGGTAAATGTGTTTCTTGTGCTCACCTATCATATTTGTGATGTTAGGAATGGTGTGGATGAATTCGAGGCAAGAACGAGCAAATTAGAGTTAATGGACGCGTTGGAAGCTATATTGGAGCAAAGCTTCAAGAAAGCCCTGAAGCGTTGGAAGCTATATTGGAGCAAAGCTTCAAGAAAGCCCTGAAAAGTTGGAGGCTATCGTGAGGCGTGGCTTCAAGAAAGCCTTGAGATTTTTGAGGCTACTGATCAGTTGGAAGCGATCCTGGGGAGACGCCTTGGGAAAGCTTCGAGCCCTGGAGCATTTTGGAACTTCCTATTTCGTCTAGGCTTAGGTCTAACTTATTACCAGGCCTTTGTAAACCCTATAAATACTCTTTTACTTAGTTTTTGATGGGAGTTGAGACCTTGGAGCAAGTTTTGGAGGAGAGGGGAGGAGCCCTAGAAGTCTTCTAACAAGTTCTTTCTCTTATTCTTCTCTTTAAATTCTATAGTTTGTTCGTTCTAGGGTTAGAGTAAATACATGAAGGTTGATGTTTGAAAGTTGATTTCTATCTATTGATTTACCATTACGGATTGTTTATTCTTTCTTGATCATAATGTTTGATTATTGAGGCCTGATAATTGAACACTATCTATGATTTTTAGATTGAACTCGAAAGAGGGAATTTATGAACGCAATAAGAAAGAGTAGAGCTAGATTGTGAACCCGGGCATCGGGGAACCAATTTGTGAGTAGGATAGACATATACTTGCTCGCCTAGCTTAACTAATCACAGAATTCGTTAATGCGTGCATGTGATTCAACCCATAGACATATAGGGATTGGAGTAGCCTGCATAGACCGTGAAGAATCGAAAGGTTTTCACGGGTACATTTAACCTGTTAGTTAGCAATCTAGGAAATCAAGAAGTAGAATCAACTGGAAAACTCAACTGGATTGTTTGTAACTCTGACCCTGGACCGTTTCTCTTTCATTGATAACAACCAAGTTTTGCTCCATTGTTTGAATTCACTTCTACCGTTTTAAATTACTGCTCTTTAGTTACTAAAAACTCTCACTATTGAAAAAAGATCCCTGGATAGTTTTTAGGAAATTGTTTGCTAGAATTCAGTCTGAATAGTCCTCGTGGGAACGATACTCTACTTATCACTTTATTACTTGTCGACCACGTATACTTGCGTGTGCATTGGGAGCAATAGGAGACAACAATTCTTTCCAGATGAAATAGAATATCTGAAACGCTCGTTGAGGAGCGGTAATTTTGTTCAAATGAAATAGAATGCCTGAAATGCTCGTTGAGGAGACAACAATTCTGATCATTGGTCTATTGCCTCCTTCTACCTTTTCAACCCTTGGCTCACCTAAGCAACTCCTAACAATCTCTAGTCTATTATTTAGTCGTGGTATAACCTCGGTTATATTCTAAAATAACATGAGTTTGCTCGAACTTTATGCCTGACATAAAAGATGCTTTAACGAAACTTAAGAAAAATTTAGGAACGTTACATCCCCCTCCCCCCCCCCCCCCCCAATGATTCCTCCTTGACTATGTGCCACTACTTCATTAATTTTATGAGAAAAATGAGCAAAAACATATTGCAACAAGGGATGCTGGCAAGTGGCAACTATACATGATGAGATTTAATATGTGCGAAGACACTTAGAGCCCGTTTGGGTAAGCTGGTAAAAAGTAGCTGATAAGCAGCTTATTAAGAGTATGTAGTTGATAAGTAGCTTACAAAAAGTAGCTGAAACTGAGAAACAAGTGTTTCGATAAAAGTTCTTAAACTGAAAATAATTTGATAAAATAATTAATTTAAATTTAAGGTTAGTGTTTAAAAGGTATTTTTAGAATAATTATAGTTACTAGGTAAAATAGAATTAAAAAATTTGATTAAATGCAATCAACTATAAATCTGTGGATTATTTCACCTTATAAGCACAGTGCTTATTATCACTTCTTTAAGTTACCAAACACTTGAAAGCAGCTTATAAAGTAAAAAAAGCTTATAAGCTGCTTAAAAGGCTCTTAGTTGACTTGAAAACAGAAGTTCAACCAGCTTTTTTTCCTTTTTATTCTTTTTGATCTCATTATATGTGTATATAATAGTCACTGGTCGCGTGAATGCTGCTTTATTTGTTCCAATGAAGTTTAACACCAAAAATCCTGGCACGATCCGCTTACTTTGCTCTAAATCAGAAGGTAAGTGTTTCTTTGGTAAAAATAAAGCATCATTGATTACTGCCTTCGCGATGAGTTATGAGTTTCACTTTCAATTTGGCGATCAACTTGTAGGAGGCAACTGGAATCTTGATAACACAGACAATTACTACTTTAACATCAAGTCAACGAGTGGCACTACGGTGATCATTGTATCGTCTTAATAATTTCTGAATCCTCTCCTCGGAGACAATTGGAACTTCCACAATGCTTATGTGACTGAATCATAATGAAGCCCCACGAGCAGCCTTTGAATGGTCGCATCTCATGTCTTCGCTCAATATTTGCGAGGAACTATTGCGTAGTTGGGACATTGGATTCAAATATTAAATCATCTGACTTGTTGAAAATGATCAATGTCTATACAGTAGCACCACTCATGATTGCTAGAATCTCTGCTTCTCCAAGATGATGCTAGTGTTAATAAATTTGAATTCTTTGATCAACTCTTATTTGCTGGTAACATAAGTGGAGTCATTGTGTCGGTTTTCACTTTCTCAGCAAGATAGCACTGCAGGCACAAACATAGACAGAAGAAGATCTAGATTGAGAACTCTGGCACTTCAAAAGTTTCATGCATCTTCGGATACCTTTTTGACTAGTTTCTGAGAAGATAGATAGCTAGATATGTCTCTCGTGTATCGTTTCCTGCATAAAGAAGAAAGGATCTACTTTATATCCTGCTTTGTCAGTGAGCGTATGACTTTAGGCTTCACTGATGACACAGGCATCTAAGAGCCTGAGGAGATACCCATCCAATGCTTCCATGATCGAAGGATCCTTTGCTATCGGAGTTTTTACGCACTGCTTCTGTGAGCCTCTCTCTTGATGTTCTTTCAGAAAAGCATCTTGGATATGCAACCTAAGGATAAAGAAGCCACCTACTCTGTAACAAAACTCGCCCTTTCTCTTGATGTCCTTTCATGAAAGCTTGTTGTATATGTAGCAACCTAGGGATACAGAATCCTCAACGCCAATTTAACAAAAATGCTCAAGGCCACTAACCAAGCCACCGTGCTCCCATCCTCAACGCCAATTGATCAACTTTTGAAGAGCTTAATCTATATAAAGATTCACTTGAGGAACAAGATGTGTTAAAAAGGAAAGCTAGCATAATGACTTTGGACTTCTTGATCGTTGGGGAAGGCCGTTTCGTCGCTTGGATTTAAGGATCAAGTGAAAACCAGTTGAATGTTGCGTGATCTGTTTCCTCCCTTAGGCCCTCCATTCATTTATATCAACAGGTGTAAGAGACAAGGAGCTTCCATATGATTCGCCTATATTTAATTGATCTTGAAGCCTTTTCCCTGATACCTTTGCTTTGTCTTCCACTCCACCATGTCGCCTTGAAACCATCTCTTTGGCACATGATTGAAGCGAGAGCTGCAAGGCCAGACATTAAATAGAAATCACAGAAAGACAACAAAGTAGTAAACTTGAGCAGGCACACTAGAAATTGTATCATTATGCTGTCTCCCCTTTCGTAACTTCTGCGGAGGCACCACATTGTTCTCTTACAATTTTCATGCTAAAACATAGACATCACCTAGCTGTATTTTAATGAAACGAGCTCTAAAGATATGGAAATGTTCAAGTATTTGTGTGCAACTCAAGCCTCAGATGATAGACTATATTAATTAATGGGAACAGCTGTTATTAATTACTCCCTCCGTCCCAATTTATGTGGCACCATTTGACCGGGCACGGAGTTTAAGAAAATAGAGATTGACCTTGTTAAATATCAATTTTACCCTTGAAAAAGTAAGAGAGAGAAGATTTGAGTAATAAAAAAGTTGTTGGTAGGTTTAAAAGTATGTAGGACCCAACAAGGGTAAAATAGAGATGATACATTAAATAATTGTCAAATAAGGAAAGGTGCCACTTATTTTGGGACAAACAAAAAAGGAAATGGTGCCACATAAATTGGGACGGAGGGAGTAGTAATATTTCTGTTAGGAAAGAATTAAACAATTGGGTGGTGGCTGAGTTGATTATGAACCTCAGTACACATAGCGCAAACATCGCCAAAATGGTAGCTCAATCCAGATCACAGCCACATCACCTAATTGGAATCATGACAACCTTATTATATCACTACATTGCCCTCAAGTCCATGTGTGGCATTACCGTGATCATTGTTGCAGCATGTGTGATTCAGAATCATCTTATTATCTTACTAATTTCTTGTTAGCTTGATGATCCTCTCGTAGGAGACAATTGGAACTTTAAACAGCGTCATGTTACTATCTCTCATTGAAGAATTTGCTGGTAGATGGCAGCATTTGTATGCAGATCACAGACATGATAAAGTTAAATAGTTAACAAATTAAACAATAATTGTATTAGGTAGCTCTAGAGCAATTGGATGGTGGATGAGTTGACTATGAAAGTCAGGAGACATAACACAAACATCGGCAAAATAGTAGTTTGATCCAGATCAGAGTCACATCACCTAATAGAGGTATGAGATTCCTTCTATTGCCTTCCCTCTATATATATTAGCAAATGCTAGATGAAGGACCATAACTTGCAAGACACAATTTGTTCTTCCTTTAATCCATTTCTAACCTCTTTAATCAACAAGAATACAAAGGAAAATGGCTCCTTCACCCTTGAGATCTTTGTCAAAAATCACCAACAAACATGCACGATCTTTCAGCTTTCCCTCTCAATCTCACTCCTTTGTCCCTCAATTCGATGAGCTAATGTCAAGAATAAGGTCTTCTTCAGAAGCTACAAGCTCATCATTGTCATCGTTCACAAGTAGAATTAGTGACATTGAAAATTTATACAACTGCATTGACGATTTGCTTCATTTGCCTCATATTCAACAAGTCATTTCCCATGAACACCAAGATGATATGTTGGAAGGATTTCTCCGACTTCTGGATGTCTGTTCCAACGCTAAGGATGTCTTATCACTTGAAAAGCTAAATGTGAGAGACCTTCTTTCAACTCTTCGTAGAAGACGTGACATAGATGGCATTTCTGCATATCTAACTTCAAGAAGGAGGTCTAAGAAGATTATTCAAAAGTCCCTTAAAGATTTGAAGGCTATCCAAATCAAGGAAAGATTGATGACCTCAGAGAACCCTGAAACTATGACTGTTGTTAGCATGTTGAAAGAGGCTGAGTTAGTTACCTTAAGCTTGCTTAAAGCTCTATTATCCTATGTGAATGGGAAAACAAGTAGTTGGTCATTAATTTCCAAACTTATGCTCGACGACAAACCAGAAGCAAATGAATTTGCAAAGGTGGATGCTATGTTGCACTCACTGCATAAGACTGGCAAAGGCGAAGAAGTTCAGAATCAATTGGGAGAGATGGAGTCAAGCATTCAGGATCTTGAAGAAGGGCTTGAATGCTTATACAGGCACCTAATCAAATCACGAGTTTCCATCCTAAACATCTTTAACCATTAAATGCCAACTGAAGGGCATCAGAAATTTTGTAAATTGTAGAAAAAGTAGTTTATACTTGTATATGAGGAATATACTAACTGAAACAGAAGATTTTCTGCTATATTTTGGCTCCTTCTAAATTTTCATCTGCTTTTACAGCTGTAGATTTTCTATTCACAATCAAACAAACATATTGCTGTCTCTCCAACTTCTAGTTGAAGCCGATTGTTTGCATAAGAATCTTCAACATCTCAAAAGATGTCCTCAACGAGCTATAGAAAAACAAATATAAATAATGTAAAGAATTCGGAGATATTTCTTGGTTCTTAACTCAATTGTTATTAGCAAATTCAAGACTGTTAGTTTTCCATCTCTATAAATTTATTTATTGGCCAGCCTGGTTAAGTTTATTGGATGACTAATTGGTAAAAGGCAATGTAAATTAGTAAATCAATGCCAAGGCCTATTTCTTATATATAATTTTATCATAGTTGCCGGATCTTGCTTCTTACAAGATTAATGGCTTTTTGAGATCCATTTCCAGTTGGATATTAAACATATAGGAGTACTATTTGTCAGGATAAGGTTAACATCTCTAATATAGTGCCCTGAAGATGTTAAATAATAAATATATCAAGTGTTTATATGCAACTTAATTTTCGACTTTGAGCTTTTTGCGCGGATGAAAGTTGTTACTCCTATCACGTGAAAGAGATCAGGAAAGATGAAATTTGTTGATAGACATATGACCATGCAAGACACTGTTTTTCATATACTAGTCTCTACCAACGTGCGTTGCACGGTGATACCATATTAATTATTAAAGTCTTGCATAAAAGAAGATATAATAAAGTATTATAGTCTACCATGCATATTGTAAAATACTATTAGCAAAACAACACTTTGAGAACATAATTATGCATGAAAGAATGAATCAAGCTTTGGATAGCTGGCAAAGAAAGACATATGCAAACTTAATAGAAACTTAATAGAAAAGATTTTGACTACTTGAGATACACATCATTATTTTTTTATGAGAAATATTTTTTATCTTTACAATTTTTAGCTAACATGGAAGAAACTATTCAAGGAACAAAACTGAAAAAACACAAATTTAAAACATTGGAGTGGCAAACGACAAACCTGAAGCCCAAGAGCCGAGCACAAATTTTAGGCCATAAGCAGAGTGAAAAAAAAGATGTGGTACTACTGCATAGTGGACCTTTTTAGTTTTTGTTTTCAAGATCGTGTTCGTTGGAATTGGTGATGGAATTACTCATCAATGTTTTTGAAAAATAAATACAAATTTGCCATGTTGGCTGAAAATCTTTTCACTAATTCAGAGTTTAAGATATTGAAGATGGAGAAACTATTAAAAGGAATCAAGTACTTGATGGTTCATTCATGTGGTTGATTCTTATAAAGAAGCAAAACAAATACAACGTTATGTATATGTGGGGTATTTGCCAACTGTTGATGAAAGAGTATGAAAGTTGTTTTCCTATTGTCAAAGGGTTCTTTCATTTGTGCCTATACCGGTGCTAAGTGTTTTTTTATTTTTTCAAATTTCTATTTGAAGTAGGCAATTTCTAGGTTTTGTGAGGGTACTTTAGTAATCTGACTTTTAATTTTTTTGAGGATATGCTTTTATAGTAGTATGATTATGAGCAAATCTCTCTAAATAATACTATTGTTTTCTAAAAACTTCAAAAAGAGTAGGCTGAACTTGGTGTTAAGAGACATGAGTATATCCAGGAAAAAAAAATCTGAACATTAAGCTGAGTGGGTGGAAATCAAAATTTTTAACAATGGCAGGTAGAACAACACTGATAAAATCCACCCTAGCTACCATTCCAAATCATATAATGCAAGTGTATGATGTTCCAAAAGCTACTACAAAAGCAATAGATAAAATTCAAAGAGATTTTTTATGAGGAAGCACTTCGGAAAAAAGGAAGTGTCACTATGTTAGATGGGATAAAGTTACAAAACCTAAAAATAAAGGGGGTCTGGGTCTTTTTAAAACTCGCTGGAAGAACTTGTCTTTTCATGCTTCTCTTGCCTGGAGATTTATGAACCAAGATAAGTCTCTATGGGCCTCAGTTCTTGCTCAAAAGTATAAGTATAGGGACTCCTTTATTTGTACTAATACTAGCTCTCATGTTTGGAAAAATATATGTAAAGGGGATAAAATCTGTCAAAGTGGCATGAGATGGGTAATAGGTGATGGTACGCGTATTAATTTGTGGAAAGACAGATGGATCCCAGGCAAAGATGCCCTAAGAAACATTATTATGGGTCCTTTAAATAGAAATCAAGAAGATATTACTGTGTCTAGTATTATTACAAACGGTAATAAATTAAATACCAATGATATTCCAATAGATCTCCCAGAGGAGATCATACAATGTATAGCCAGTACATATATCCAACAACATGGGGAAATCCGTGACAAATATAGTTGGGATATAGAAAAATATGGCCAATTTAGCACTAGCGCAGCTTATAAAATCATAGAACGTCGACAAGAAAATAAAGATATAGAAGAAAAGGACCTCTCTTGGCTATGGAAATGGAACACTTTAATAAGATTAAAACCTTTCTATGGCTCGCAGCTTTGAATAGAATTCCAACTGCAGATATGCTTTACTCTAGGAATATTATTGATTCTAATATCTGCTCCATCTGTGGCTCTGGGAATGAGGACCTATTTCATCTCTTCTTCGAATATACCTATGCAAAATTCATTTGGAACTCCTTTAACTGCTTTATCCAGGTGCCTCTAAGAAACAATGGATCCTTTATTTTCCATGATTGGTTAAAAAAGGAAAAGAGATCTAAGAAAAAAATTAACAGATTTTTGTATTGGGTGGATGTTCTTCCTTTTATAGTGTGGCATATATGGCTACAAAGAAATGCTAGGGTCTATAAAAACAACATTAGAATACCTAATAAAGAAGACATCATAGACGGGGCCATGGAATTTATAATGTTTACAGACAATGGATCTGATAACAAAATGCAGACTATTCATATTAAATGGAACGCTCCATCAGGAACTACATTCAAACTTAACACAGATGGAGAAAGCCTAGGGAATCCCGGGAAAGGAGGCATTGGAGGAGTAATTAGAAATGGTTCAGGGAACTGGATTATAGGGTACAGTAAATGTATTCCTAATTGTACTAACATGTTTGCTGAATCCTTAGCCCTAGTTCAAGGACTATCGATAGCGCTGGAAAGAAACTTGCTCCCACTAACTATAGAAACTGATTGCTTTGAACTGCTCTATCTTATTTCAAATAATAATGGGCAATATTCAAACTTGATTAATGATTGCAGGTTGCTATTAACTGAAGCAGGGAAACCTAAAGTGCAGCATATCTTTAGAGAAGCCAATGGGGTAGCGGACTTATTGGCAAAACATGGGTGCAGTTTAGAATCTTTTGAAAGCTTAAAGCTATATCCAAATCCTCCGCCTTTTGTTTTTCCAGTTTAAGTTAATGACTGCATAGGAACCATGTATCCTAGGTGAGTCAAGAATGTTATTTCCTCTCTAACTTTGAACTACGACAGTTCGGGAGCCATGCTTGTCGAACATGTCAATGCTTGTAATATAGGACCTAGTTATATGTTTGTGATGAATAAAAGTCGTTGTTTACCCAAAAAAAAAGTATATCCAGGAAATGGCATCGTATGTCCCTTTTTGAGACATTCTTTAATATTGTTCTATTTTTAAAAAGAAAAACATTGCAAATATAGACCAAACTGCAAACTACTTCCATCTCCATGCTCTTATTCTTCTTCCTCCTGTTTCTTCCTCACCCTCCTTATCCGTCTAGATTCTAATTTGATATTTTATAGAATTTTCACAAAGAATTCCATGGAAATTACTGAAAATGAATAATGTATTGTGACAATACCTAAGTTCCAATCCAATTGTATTGTGACAATAAAGCTGTATGTGATATCATTCATTATCACGACCCGTTTTCTACACGAGCCGTGGGCGGCACTCGGTACCTAAGCTTGACTAAGCTGACACGGTCCGAATTTTCGGCTAGGCCGTGCGGGCACCCGACATCCTCCCCTAGACCCGTCGGGCGAACCCTTAACAACTGATTTAGGAAAATGAATATAAATTCAACTCATAAATAAGAACAAGACTTAGAAAAAGTACAGATATACTGATACCTCTAATATGTACAAAGAAATTACAGCTAACTACCCAACATATTAGGTTTAGTGCTATCCAGACTAGACATCTAAGAGTACAAAAGAATACATATGCCTTCTGAAGGGAGCAAAATACAACTGAAATAATAAACATACGACTGGTGGCCATCCTGAACAGAAGGTGGCTCACCCCGACAGCTGAATTTGTCTTCGCTCCTTAACAACGTGGCTAACTCAATCATGGAGCGAACCTGCCGAATCGAAATAGATAGACAAGAAACAAACAACAAACAAGGGTGAGTCGACTCAATAAGTGGGGCAGACTAACTACCTCAAAGAATAGGATAGCTAGCCAGGGAGAAGAGAAGCAGATAAACCAAATTCCTATTATTTAAATTATAAAAAGGCAGAGTTATTAAACACGTATGGAACCATAAACTCATAAACAACCAGGAACATAAGATAGACAGAACATATAGGTATCCCGAAAATATCAACAATCAGAAATACATATTATTATATGTAAAAATTTTGTTGTGGCGTGCAGCCTGATCCATATAACTAAAGAATATAAACCAATTAAGGGCATAAAATAGCCAAAAACGTATAGGCAACTAAAATATGTCCACAACATGGTATACATACCGCATACACAAAACCAACACAATAGTCAGTATATGGTGCAATAAAATGGGATGAATGCGGTATGATGCAATGCGGTCACATGTGCCTGATACCTATCTCCGACACGGGACTCTCATCGTCTGCTAGGAGATATAATGACCCTTCACCGGCTCGGGACTCTCATCAATTACCGGAAAGTATATGCAATAATAACCCTTCACAGGCTCGGGACTCTCATCGATTACCGGAAAGTATATGCCAACTCACAGCCAGAGTACAATGCTCAGATCCTCAATGCAATACCAACAACAGGACATAACATATAATATACAATGTAAATCCAAAGCTAAGGCGTAATGAGTACGCCTATCGGGTAGCTACACATGTAAGGAACACGTGGTAGATTATCCACAAAGCCAAGGGCCTCCAAAGAAATGGATACAAATACTTACCTTGTTCCAAAGCTAGCACTGCTATTCAAAAACCGCATTATCTTTGGGTTCACTGCCAAACGATCCCGCTCTATTCAATAAGCAGAAAAATATATCAAATTACGCTAAAGGCTTCATTCCTCACATCTTAGGGCAATTCGGTTAGGAACTTGATACCCTATTCGCATACGCAATACGCAGACCATGCCTATGTATAAGGTTCAAATTCACATAATCAAACCCTAAATAAATTATATTTATGGGTTTCCAATAACTCCCTGAGTACGAATATATAATCAATTCCATTATCAGAGTCCAATTACCCTTTAAACTATCAATTTAACTTATTAGAACGATGTCTAATATCTTAATTTATACCGTAAAAATATATTCAAACACTCATAATAAACTAAAATAATGAGTTGACATCATTACCTGGAGATTTCGGGGTAGAAATTCTACTATTTTCCCCTTCTCCTTTCCCCTTTTTCTTCCTCTCTTTATGTTTTCTTTCTCTCTGCTTTTGTTGTTTGTGTTTCGATACAGAAGGTTTGGAAATGTAGCCAAGGGATTAAGACCCCTTAGCTAACCGACTTCAATCATTTGCTTTTTCTTTTTCGTTTATCTTTCTTTTCTTTTCTTTTTGTTTTCTTTTCGTAACGAAAATTAAAACGGTATTCTACGATATTCGAAATAATTTCAAATTTCTCAGGCAAGTTATACAAAATTTATGTGACGTACTCACTAAGACGGATCTCGAATCGGATTTTTAAAGCTCAAGATACGAATTAAATGGGAAAGATCAAATTTTTTAACTTTCGGTATTTTAGCGGAAACTATCCGAACGACCTGGAAATTTACTTCTGAAAGTTACACGAGTAAAAAAATAATCATATGAACCTAACGACGCTTTCAAATTTCCAATTTCAAATTGGAGCTCATTCGCCAAAATCAAGCTCGAAAACCTCTTTTTAAGATTTGCCGACAATGAAAACTGAAACTTTCTTCCGATACCTACCAAACGAAGTTCGATTTAGCTCAAATTTTTCAGACAAGTCCTAATGGACCTTACAAATATTTTAAAACTATCGACACGCTAATCAGAGTCCTAACTCCCAAAACGACTACCTAATGTCGTTTCATAAGCGAACCATCTATGCATGTCCATGTTATTCTAATGCTGAAAGTACATGCAAGCTAAACATAAATATTCTGTAAAATAAGAATAACACTTTTACGAAAATATCATACTCATAAGCAACACATCCATTTTTTTGTTTTTATGCAAAATAATGCAAGATTGGACTGGCACACCCTATTTATCGAGCTCGGATTGAGTTCAAAGGTCAGGTTTGACTAGGTGACTCGTTTGGAACGAGTTTTGGAGTCGCCGCCTAATAAATTTGTCTAAAGGCGTATTAGGTCACCTAAAGCGTTTAAGTTTCTAAACTAACTCCGGGTAAGTTTTTCTAAGAGATTTTACGAGTAAGAAGTCCTTGTGACTCGGATTTAAAATTTGGGATTAAGGCTAAAATATAAAGCATTAACAAAATAAAAAAAGTCAAGGATGCAATTTTTATTCAAGAGAAAAACATATCAAAGTGAAGTTAAATTCCAATTATGTTCTAATTAAAGGACATTTTTAAAAAATACAAGCTGGGAAAATTTCAAAGTTAGTTTGAAAAAAGTTGAAATATTCCCAAAATACACTAAATTCTCTGAATGTAGGGACAAGGAGAATTTAAGTGATTTTAGAAATGTTAGCCACTTTAATCGGTAGTATGAAATTAATTGTCAAGTACCGTTGCTCGTGTGGCTATTGTTGTGAGGTCGCGTTTATGCACATAGATATAGATATTGTGTAGATGTAGAAAGAATACTTTAAATAAAGAAAAATATGCAAGGATATGGCTAGGAGAAATATATATATATATATATATATATATAGTTTTAAAGAAAGTAGTAATAAATAGTGAATAGGAAAAAGTAATGTAATTTTAAAGATGAAATAAAATTATAACAATATATGAAAATAAGATAATTAGAATGATTAGTATATTACACAATAAGATAATATGTAAGTTTTTAGCTAATACTTTTGAAAAGATAATATAAGTATATAAGTTTATAGGACTTGACCTTCAAAGTCCCTACTCCCTTTTCAAACTATTTGTTAGTTTGTAAGAGAATAAAATATAGTTTCCGAATAAAATATAGATTCAGAATAAGGCTTTTATAACACTTACAAAATGGGTTGTAAATTTTAGAAAAGATAGCCGGCTTGTTTTGATTTTGCAGAAACAGTCCCATTTTCAGATGCGATTGCACATTTAGCCCTTTTCAAAATCAATTTCTCATATGATCTTATATTTCTGATTTAAACCTTGAAAGACCAAACAAATGGAAGCAGATAACAAAGAACAACTTCAAACAGTAAACACCAACTTGGTTTTAGTATTCAATCAACAAAGCCAAGAGACGAGAGAGGAGAGTATAGAGAGAGTATTGCCGGGATGTAGTATTCTCGGTCAAAAGTGTGTAGTCGAGAAGAAGAGGTACTGAAGAAGTGTGTAAAAAGTGTAGAGGAGGTGCTGAAAAGTATTCAGAGCGGAGCGGAGTCTGTAGTGTTTTAGTGTATCTCCCAGTGTGTAAAGTGTGTAAGTTGTAGAAGAGCTGCTGGAGAGTGTAGAGAAGAAGGAGATAAAGAGAAACTGTAGTGCTTTTAGTGTGTAAGTGTGTATTAAAGGAGAGGAGGGGCTGATTTAAATAGTTGTAGTGAAAGATGTTTTAATTTTAAAACCATTGTCTTGTAAGGAAAAGAAAAATCAGGGATTTTCAATAAGAGGAAAGAGGGGATTGTGTTGTCAATTAACTTAAATTAAGGAGAAAATCACAGCCTACATCCTTCTTAAAATACATCTATCAGTTTGAAATTTGAACCAAAGATAATGTCTAGCAAATCAGACCAGTCCTAAAGAGAGCAATATTCATATATGTATGCATATATACAATACAATCCTTAAAGAATGAAACTATGGTGTTCACACTCATATGTGTGCTCATGCTACAATCTTGGCAGTCTCAACATCTAAAGGGAAATTCAGCACTCCTTATCAGATGTCTACTGTATACATACAACCTCATATACACAGCTATGAGAAACAACATAGAGAAGAAAACTTTGCTATTTTAATGGCAACAACCGAATTTGCAAGAGAGGAAAAAAATTCACTTTAGTAAAACATATGAAGGAAAATCAGTGTGTATACATATATACACGCCATAACTAGGGACAACCAGAAAATATATTGTGGCGGGTACTAATTTATACAGCTGCGCTTACAGTTACGCTTCCTATACAAACCGAAATTAAGCAAAACTTATCGAGAATATAGTCATAGTCATAGTCATATCGTGTATTCATTAACCAAAACGGACTAAATATATAATCTGTATATTTTAATTAACTAAGGAAGCATGTCTTTGACCACATAATAATTCACAGGTTTGCATATTTCATAGAAGAATTCGAACAAAAATGTAAAGGGGAAAGGGTACCCGGTTTTGTAATTGAGTCGGGTCGGATCTTGACCTATTTGCTTTTGCCCGAACCGATTCTGCAATGATTCGGATCTAGAATTTTGTTCTCTTGTCATTGTGTATGCCGATTTTCTTTGATCTTGCCCACTTCTTTCCTTGTAAGTGTAGAATCATTGTTGATATTCCCAAAATCCGTCTAAATCGTCCATTCCCTTGTTGATTAGCGATGACAGCGAGGAGAGAGAGAGAGGAGTTCCGGCATTTATGGCGGAGAGAGGGTGGTGCGTGTGGTGGTGTATTTGAACTGTTTTGGGGGAAGAAGGGGAGAGAAGAGGTGAGGGCGGCGGTGGGTTTTTTAGGATAAGGGGAGGGGAAATGATGTTAGGGTTTTCAAGTGTGAGGGGTGTGTTTGTAATTAAAAGGGATGGTTTAATGGGAGCCGTTGGATCTTGTAAGGAAAGGCTGAGATTGTGCCATGTAGACGCGTATAAGTTGTGTACAAGTGTATATGTATGATGGGTGTATATAAATGTATATGTAGTGGGTAGGAAGTGTATTTATGAGTGTATATGCAGTGTATTTGTAAGTATAATTGGCTAATAATAGACTTAAAAATACTAATAAATGAAAGCATAATTGGTAAAACATAAGGAATAATGTTGGAGACTTATAAAAAATAATAATTAATTCAAAATAATTATAGACGAGCTTAGATAATATTAATTAGGTATAAATAATTGCAAAACAGGTACGTAAGTGTACTTATAGTATAAATAGTTACAAAACCGTGCAAGCGTTTTTGAAAACGACCTAAATGATGTAATTATGTAATGTATTCACAATTAAATAAATATTATATAAATATGGGATTAAGGAAAAGGGATTACACACGTAAATGCATGCTATCTAATGCAATTCTTTTAGAAAATGTTAATATGCATTTTAAAGCTAAATACAACCAATTATGAAAAAGGAGGGACAAAATTGGGTGTCAACAGCTGCCCCTCTTTGCCCGGGGATGAAGAAAGAATCTTCGGGCAAAGATAGTTGACGGAGTAGCCAATTTTGTCACGACGGGCGGGCAAAATGCTGGAAAGAAAAATAAGGATTTTGGGGTGTTTTGGCCGAACCCCGGTCTCTGAGTTGTCTACATATCTCGAGTTGCACGAGAATCAGACCGTGTGTAGTTCTAGAATGGTAGGTTTCCTGTGTGAGATGTATATGACGCACGATTTAGGTGTCAAGAGTTAATTTGTCCAAGTATAAAAAGTTCAAATTGGTGTGTGCTTTGAAATTTGATGACATATTGAGGAGTAGGCACGATAAATTCGCACGATTCAAACAAACGGGAACGATTAAACATGAAAACACATATGATTCATACAAGGTAAGTACAAATGGGAAAGAATACAAACTGACTTCCGAATAAAAGATTAGGCAGATTACTTGTTTGCATATGAGAGGTTTTAGATTTGAGTGGGAACAAATAATTTGATGGAGTGGCAAAAGCATAATCGAAGGGACTAATCTTTTCGAATGGAGTTTTAAAATGGTGTATAATACGTATTAGAAATTTTGTGATTGCACAATTTTAGTATAGGGAAATGATTTTGAAAGCAAGTATGAGAAAGTGAGGAAGGGCTCAAAGGGATTGTTGGAAAGTCGAAGAGTGTCTTGTAGCGTTGCCCCATATCTTGTCATGTTTGTTGTTGTAATTAGTATTCTGTGCCTGCACTCAAAGAAAGATTTATGAGTTGTAGGGAGAGGGGAGGGTTGATTTATGCATCCTCCTTGAAACTTGTGTCGTTCTTTGCTGCAATGCACTCCTCTCTTTGCTTCTTCTCGGGCCTGTGGGTAATGAATTTTGAGGGAACTGCCCCAGTGTTGACTTGCATCTTTTTGAAATTTTTGAGGAATCCTCAAAAATTCTGCCCCAGTTTATTACCTTTGATAGATCGCCTTATTGTAACAATGCCTGCAAAATAAAATATACGTGTATGTCCAATTCTAAGGCGGACTAGCCTAAATAGTAGTGCCTGCAAAATAAAATAAAATATATGTGTATATCCAATTCTAAGGCGGATGGGCCTATTATAGTAATGTCTGCAAAATAAAATATATGCGATGTCCTATTCTAAGGCAGACATGCCTAATAATCATATTCTAAGCCTGACGGGGCTAATGGTCATATTTTAAGCCTGTCGAAGCTAATCGTCATATTTTAAGCCTGACGAGGCTAGTCGTCATATTTTAAGCCTGACGAGGCTAGTCGTCATATTTTAAGCCTGACGTGGCTAGTCGCCATATTTTAAGCCTGACGAGGCTAGTCTTCATATTTTAAGCCTGATGAGGCTAGTCGTCATATTTTAAGCCTGACATAGCCAATCCTTATATTTCAAGCCTGACGAGGCTAATCATCATATTTTAAGCCTGACGAAGCTAGTCATCATATTTTAAGCCTGACATGGCTAATCGTCATATTTTAAGCCTTTAGCCCTTTTCAAAATCAATTTCTCATATGATCTTATATTTCTGATTTAAACCTTGAAAGATCAAACAAATGGAAGCAGATAACAAAGAACAACTTCAAACAGTAAACACCAACTTGGTTTTAGTTTTCAATCAACAAAGCCAAGAGACGAGAGAGGAGAGTATAGAGAGAGTTTTGCCGGGATGTAGTATTGTCTATCAGAAGTGTGTAGTCGAGAAGAAGAGGTGCTGAAGAAGTATGTAAAAAGTGTAGAGGAGGTGCTGAAAAATATTCAGAGAGGAGAGGAGTCTGTAGTGTTTTAGTGTATCTCTCAGTGTGTAAAGTGTGAAAGTTGTAGAAGAGCTGCTGGAGAGTGTAGAGAAGAAGAAGATAAAAGAGGCTGTAGCGTTTTTAGTGTATAAGTGTGTATTAAAGGGGAGGAGGGGCTGGTTTAAATAGTTGCAGTGAAAGATGTTTAAATTTTAAAACCATTGTCATGTAAGGAAAAGAAAAATCAGGGATTTTCAATAAGAGAAAAGAGGGGATTGTGATGTCAATTAACTTAAATTAAGGAGAAAATCACAGCCTACATCCTTCCTAAAATACATCTATCAGTTTGAAATTTGAACCAAAGATAATGTCTAGCAAATCAGACCAGTCCTGAAGAGAGCAATATTCATACATGTATGCATATATACAATACAATCCTTAAAGAATGAAACTATGGTGTTCACACTCATATGTGTGCTCATGCTACAATCTTGGCAGTCTCAACATCTAAAGGGATATTCAGCACTCCTAATCAGATGTCTACTGTATACATACAACCTCATATATACAGCTATGAAAAACAACATAAAGAAGAAAAATTTGCTATTTTAATGGCAATAACCGAATTTGCAGGAGAGGAAAAAAATTCACTTTAATAAAACATATGAAGGAAAATCAGTGTGTATACATATCTACACGACATAACCAGGAAGACAACCAGAAAATATATTGTGGCGGGTACTAATTTATACAGCTGCGCTTACAATTACGCTTCCTATACAAACCAAAATTAAGCAAAACTTATCTAAAATATAATCAGAGTCATATCGTGTATTCATTAACCAAAACGAACTAAATATATAATCTGTATATTTTAATTAACGAAAGGAAGCATGTCTTTGAACACATAATAATTCACCGGTTTGCATATTTCATAGAAGAATTCAAACAAAAATATAAAGGGGAAAGGGTACCCAGTTTTGTAATTGAGTCGGGTCGGATCTTGACCTATTTGCTTCTGCCCGAACCGATTCTGCAATGATTCGGATCTAGAATTTTGTTCTCTTGTCATTGTGTATTGTTAGCTTGGATAAGCTTGGAGTTTTGACTGATGATTGAGCAACGGATTCAAAGGACCTGTTCATTTGAATCACTGCAGCTAAATAGATAATTCATGCAAAATCGTTTAAGTTGAGATATTATTAATTATCCTAAAACTAATATTTATCTTGATAATTATGCATGTCTAAACAGATATGAAAAGATTGCATAAACAAAGGATAAAGGATAGTAGATCCGGATTCTAAAGAGTAGAATCCAATTAGGACTCAAACTCAAGGGAGCTTTGGAGTTCTAATTGATCAAGACTTCTTGGCTGCTGGAGCTATAAAACGTGGAGCATATCAGCCATTGAAGCGTGCACAAATACAGAGAGCATGAAGCAAAGCTTAAAAGAGTCGTTAGCTTATTTGTGTAATTAGTTAGCTACAGTAGAACTAGGTTAGAACCTGTTCCTTAAGATTGAGTCTTGTAAAAGTTCAAGTCTTAGTTCAACTGTAGTAAGCAAAAATCGAGTTGTAACTTTCTGGTTCAAGTCGTGGACTTGACACAACTTCACTGATCGTGAGAAAGATCACTAAAGGATTAGAGTTAGTCCTAGGTTAGTAAGCAGGAGTCTTGTAACCAAGTGGATCTTTTTACATAGTGAAGTTGAAATCCTACTTGAGAAGTAGGTCGTGGTTTTTTTATCCCGAGTCAAGGGGTTTTTCCACGCTAATATCTGGTGTTCATTTACTTACAGTTTTAATTCCGCATATAGTTTAGTAAAGGAACACATTTTAAGGAACTGGTCCTTAAAACAGTCAAGTGGTGTAATCGTGGAAAATAACAATTGGTATCAGAGCAGGTTATCCTTGAAAAGGCTAACACCTAGGATTAGATGAGTACATCACGAGAGAACAGTGAGGGTCAGTCAATGGTTAGAGCTCCTTATTTCAATGGGAAATACTATTCATGGTGGAAAGAGAGGATGCGTGATCACCTTCAAGCAGAGGACTATGAATTGTGGGACATAGTAACTGAAGGTCCTATGATCCCAATGAAGAAGGATGCTGAGGGAAACGATGTTCCCAAAACCAGGAAGGAATGCAATGTTGAAGACATGAAGTAATGGGAAAAGAATGCAAAGGCAAGGAAGTGGCTGGTTGGTGGACTTAGTCCTGACGAATGCACTAGAATCAGAGGGTATGCCACTGCAAAGGAGATTTGGGATGCTCTACAAGTTGCACACGAAGGAACAAGTCAGGTAAAAAGGTATAGAGGTACACTTCTTTATGTTGAATATGAAAGCTTTAAAATGAACGAAGAAGAGTCAATCTTTGAAATGTATACTAGATTTAATGCCATTGCTTCTGAACTTATCTCTTTGGGAAGAGTTTTAACTGTGGAAGATAGAGTAGAAAAGATTTTAACTAGGGTTCTTCCAGATTCTTGGGAGATCAAAGCTTGTGCTATCATAGAAAGCAAAGATTTAACAACTCTATCCTTAGATGAGCTTATAGGAAATTTAAAGACTTATGAACTAAGGAAAAAGGTTAAAAACATAGGACCACCAGTTAAAACTGAACCTAACATAGCCTTGACTGCTGGTGATAAGATCATTGATGATAAGAAACTGGTCCTTATCGCTAAAAGTGTTCAGAAATATTTGATTAAGAAAAAGGCAATTAGTGGACAGGGTAGGTCTACTAACATGAAACAGGCTAGAGAATGCCACAAATGTGGAAGCTCGGAGCACTACATCAGCAAATGTCCAGTTATGGAAGGAGAATGGAGGAAAAGATTCATTGAGGAAAGGAAAAAGGCTAGGGAACAGGTCCATAAGAAAAGTGGAAATCCCAAAGCAATGGTTGCAGGATGGCAAGACAGTGAAGACGAAATAACTGATGATGATCTGGATGAGGATCTTGCTCTAATGGCTCTTGGAGATTCAGAAAATGAAGAAGATGCTGAGGTATTTGTTTCTAAACTTAAAGAAGATGTAAAAAGCATGTCTAGAGAAAAATTGGTTAAAGTATTCCATATTGTGCTAAATGAATTTAAATCTCTAAGGGATGGCAATCATCAACTGCATGATGAAACTGATTGTTTAGAAGCAGAATGCAAAGAGGAAGTAATTAAAAATGATTTTCTGGAAAGGAAGATTAGCATGCTTGAGGAACAGGTGCTCACACTTAAATCAACTGCTCAGGAATTAGAAAATATTAAAACAGTTGAAAAAGGCAAAGGTATTGCCAGTTCTCATCATATCATTGTTGAAGAGAAACTGAAAGTCACAGTTGATGAACTGTGTAAAAAAGATGAGAAGATAATATCTTTAGAAGAAGACTTGGTTAAAACAAAAATGGAACTAAGAAAAACTGTAGAATGGATCAAGTCTTCTGAAGCACTAGAATGGTTTTAGAAAAATCATAGTAGTAACAGGAAAGGTATTGGATTCATGAAAGCACAGAGTTCATCCAAATGGGATCCAAAGAGTAAGTACTTATCATTTCCTGGAAAC
Source organism: Petunia axillaris subsp. axillaris (assembly GCA_029990575.1). Lineage (NCBI taxonomy): Eukaryota > Viridiplantae > Streptophyta > Magnoliopsida > Solanales > Solanaceae > Petunia > Petunia axillaris. The sequence continues at coordinate 165,224,796 of JARKNS010000003.1, forward strand.
TGGCTATGTACTTATTGTGGGAACACTGGTCACCGGAAAGAAAATTGTCAATCTTTAAAAATGGCTGCCCAGAGGAACAGGTCCTACAAACCTGTTCAAAATTCTGTAAAAAAGAAAAATAGGTCCTATAAACCTGTTCACAATTCTGTAAAAAGGAAAATTGTTCACACAAAGAAACCATTACCATTTTGGGCTAAGAAAGATTTGATTCATCCTTTTTCTAAAGGAAAGGAACCCAAACTAGTTTGGGCTCTTAAAATTAACCCCTAGTTTTTCTTTTGCAGGATAGAGTGAAGGAGATAAACCACAAATGGTATATGGACAGTGGTTGCTCAAGGCACATGACAGGACATAAGGAAATGTTCCTTTCACTCTCAGCCTTTCAAGGAGGAAGTGTTTCCTTCGGTAATGGTAAGAAAGGGGAAATCATTGGAATTGGAAAGGTAGGTAGGTCTGATTCACACTGTATAGATAATGTGTTTCTAGTAGATAGACTAAAGCATTGCTTATTGAGCATATCTCAATTGTGTGACAAAGGTAATAATGTTAATTTCTCATCTACTGGATGCACTGTGACTAACAAAACCTCTGGAGAGATTATTTTGCAGGGAAATAGGCATGGAAATATCTACAAAGTAGACCTGCTGACACTATCTGATGGAAGCTTGAGTTGCTTAAGTGTGGTGCAAAATGATCCCCTCCTATGGCACAAAAGACTAGGACACGCTAGTCTTTCACAATTGAACAAACTTGTGTCCAAGGATTTGGTGATAGGTCTTCCTAACATCAAGTTTAATGATGAAAAAGTATGTGAAGCATGTGCCAGGGGGAAGCAGGTAAAATCCTCCTTCAAACCGAAGAAACAGGTAAGTACCACTAAACCTTTGGAACTGGTCCATATGGATTTATGTGGTCCTATAAGAATAATGAGTCGTGGAGGTAAGAAGTATGTTATGGTATAGGTGGATGATTACTCCAGATTTACATGGACTATATTTCTTGCATCTAAAGAAGAAGCATTTAATGCATTTTCAATTTTTGCTAAGAAAGCTCAAAGAACTCTAGATAGTCATATTGTTGCCATTAGGTCAGATCATGGAACTGAATTTGAAAATCATATGTTTTTCAATTTCTGCAATGAAAATGGCATCAATCACAATTTTTCTTTACCTAGAACTCCACAACAAAATGGTGTAGTGGAAAGGAAAAATAGGACTCTAGAAGAAATGGCAAGGACTATGTTAATATCTGAAAATCTTCCACAAAACTTTTGGGCTGAGGCTATTAATACTGCATGCTATATAATAAATAGATGTATGACAAGGCCATTGATAGAAAAGACCCCATATGAATTGCTTAAGGGAAGAAAACCAAATATCTCTCATCTTAGGGCTTTTGGTTGCAAATGTTTTATACATAACAATGGGAAAGATGCCTTAGGAAAATTTGATCCTAGAAGTGATGAGGGAATATTTGTTGGTTATTCTTTAAATAGTAAATCTTATAGGGTGTTTAACAAGAAGACATTGAAAATTGAAGAAAGCATGCATGTTAAATTTGATGAAACTGACAGTCTCACTCAAGAACAGGTACAGGAGGATGAAGAAATTGGAATGCTGAAAGCTTATGAACTTGATCCACAAATGCAGAATCTGGATATGAGAAGTGAACTGCAAGGAACTGTTCCTCAGGACAGAACTGAGAATAGTGGCACAGAAACAGGGGGAACAAATATTGGTTCCACCTCACAAACTGGTAGTGCTACTCTATCAGGAATGGTTCCTCAGCAGATGACTTCTAACAATAGATTGACACCCAAGCCTTACAAGTATCAAGGGTCACATCCTGTGGATCAAATAATTTCAGACAAGACTGCTGGGATTCAAACTAGATCAGCAGTCAAAAATCACAATCTGTGTGCCTTTAGTGCTTTTCTATCTCTTGTTGAACCTAAAAATGTGAAAGAAGCACTGGAGGATGCAGATTGGATTAATGCTATGCAGGAAGAATTAAATCAATTCCAAAGGAGTCAAGTTTGGAATCTGGAACCCAAGCCAAGGAACAGGTCCATAATTGGAACAAAATGGGTTTTCAGAAACAAATTTGATGAGGATGGCATGGTAACAAGAAATAAGGCCAGGCTAGTTGTTCAGGGATATAGTCAAGAGGAAGGCATCGACTATGATGAGACATTTGCTCCAGTTGCAAGACTGGAAGCAATAAGACTTCTTATTGCCTTTGCTACATACATGGAATTTACTCTACATCAAATTGATGTCAAGAGTGCATTTCTGAATGGTTACTTGAAAGAAGAAGTGTATGTCAAGCAACCTTCAGGTTTTGAAAATGAACAGTTCCCTGAACATGTGTACAAGTTGGACAAGGCCTTGTACGGGCTCAAGCAGGCACCAAGAGCATGATATGAAAGGCTATCAAAATTTCTACTCCAGCATGGATACAAGAGAGGTAAAATTGATAGCACATTGTTTTTAAAAGAAAAAGGTAAGCATCTCTTAATTGTTCAAATTTATGGAGATGATATAATCTTTGGTGCTACTTGTGAAAATTTAAGTAAGGAATTTGCAAACTTGATGGGAAGTGAGTTTGAGATGAGCATGATGGGTGAACTCAATTTCTTTTTGGGTTTACAAATTAAGCAAACCTCAAATGGAACTATGATCCATCAACAAAAGTATGTTAAGGAATTACTTAAAAGATTTGATATGGATAATGCTAAGGAGATTGACACACCTATTGCCACTGCTACAAAATTGGATCTTGATGAACATGGAATATCAGTTGATCAAAAATTGTATAGAGGTATGATAGGTTCTCTACTTTATCTAACTGCTAGTAGACCTGATATTGTGTTCAGTGTTGGTTTGTGTGCTAGGTTTCAATCAGATCCTAAGGAATCTCATTTGAAAGCTGTTAAAAGAATATTGAGGTATCTGAAAGGAACAGGTCCCTTGGGACTTTGGTATCCAAAAGGTGGTAGTTTTAATCTTGTTGGATATACTGATGCTGACTATGCAGGTTTCCTTGTTGATAGAAAAAGTACTTCAGGTATGGCACATTTTCTTGGTGAGTGTTTGGTTCCTTGGGGAACCAAGAAACAAAATTCAGTGGCACTTTCTACTGCTGAGGCTGAATATGTGGCAGCTGCTTCATGTTGTTCACAGTTGTTATGGATCAAACAACAATTACACGATTTTGGTGTTGATGTAGGAACTGTTCCTATCTATTGTGATAACACTAGTGCTATTAACATGACAAAAAATCCAGTGCATCACAAAAGGACTAAACACATTGATATAAGACATCATTTCCTAAGAGACAACTATGAAAAAGGTTTGATCACTATAGCATTTTGTCCCACTGAAAAGCAAATCGTTGACATTTTTACAAAAGCTCTAGGTAGAGATGATTTTGAAAGAAATAGATTGGAATTAGGGATGATTAAATTCACATAAAATCATCTATGCTTTACTTCATAATTGGCTAGGAAATTATACTCAAAATGAATTTTATTCAAGTCTTTATGAATAATTCAGTCCAGATTAATACTTAAATATATACTCTTATGCCATATTTCTTATTTGGAGTTGCTAAAATTGAATGATGTTACCCTTTATGCTCTTAGAATTTTAGATGATCAAAAATGTTGCAAATTAGAAGGACACTGAATTTCTGTGTTAAAATCAGGTATGTACTCGTTATTATTCAGTTAATTTAGAAGTGCAAAGGCTATAGGTAACTTGTGATTAGGATAAATCCCTCCAAGTTTCCTAACCATATCCAAACTGAATAAGAGTCCCATCGGAGGAACAGTTCCCATTCTGAAAAGGTAACCAGGCAGCCCAACAGCTCTATTTCTCCGGGAGACTCCCAAGAGTCCATAACGACTGCATGTCTTGATGAGGTAATACTGATAGTCTCACACTCAATCTCTACTACCTAGATCATCCTATAAATACACTCCTTCTCTCCCATTATTCTTTCACTTGCTCATAAACTGAATTCTCAAAATTTCAGAAAGAATAATCAATTATCTCTTAATTCGGATTGCTAAGATGTCTATTTCTCCTGAAAATTCTTCAACTTCACCCACTACTGAACAACCACAAAATCTCAACCCTCCTTCACCCATGGATACCACTGACCTAAACCCAGAAATTCCTGAAATAATCCCAGAAATACCTGAACCTGAAATTCATGGGGAAGGACCAGTTCCCACGGCTGAATCAATTGCTGAGCAGGTTGAGGATTTGTCACGAGCTATGGTTCTGTATCAGTATCAGGTCAATTTCACCTATCCCTTGAATGTTGTGATAGATGAGGAAGAAAAGGGAGAGGGGTCTGAGGCTGTTCTTGAGGGGGAAGAAGAAACAGTTAAGAGGTTGGAAGCACCCATGCATGGGTCATCGGGTTCTCCAGAGGGTGCTTTTAGAGCACCCATGGAGAGTGTTATAGGTGTTGATGAAGCTATAAGTGATAGTGATAGGCCCTTGGTGGATTTGATCAACATCATGAGTCTGAAAAGAAAATTAGCCAGAAAGGGACCCATTGATGACCAAGTGACTGCTGAAATTGGTGCTAAGTTGAAGAAAATAGGTGATAGTTATAAGCCCGGAATTAAGAAGAAAGTTGAAAGTTCCTCCAAGGCTAAAGGACCTGTTCCTTCGGCTTCAACCCCTGTTTCTGGGGTTAGGAGGACAAGAAGTGCTGCTAAAGCTGCTGATGAACAATTAGCTGCTGCTTTAGAAAGAAGCAGAAAAGGGAAAAGAAAACAGGTTGTTGAAGAGGAAGAAGTGGAGGATTTTGAATTTGATGATGTTGGTGAAGATGATGAGATGGCAGATGCTGAGGAGGTTGTGCCTCAGTCAAAGAAAAGAAAAGTGGCTGAAAGACGAGTAACAAGAAGTTCTGTTAAGGCTGCAGAAAAATCTGCTAAGAGGACCAGGTCCTCTAAAAGAGTTGTTGTAACTGAAAGTTCTGCTAGTGACAGTGATGAGTCTTTTGCTGGAGATGAAAGTGATAGTGAAGCTGAGGGAGATAAGACTGTACACTGTGTTCATGATGACATGCTTACCAGGAAGGTGTTGAAGGGTAGAGTACTGTCTGATGTGCAAGAAGAAGGGATGCTATGGTTGCTGCAAAAACTGCATGCTCAGGGCTGGAGGGACATGGTCCTTCAGATTTCTGGCAGGTGTGCAAAGGGGATGGTACAGGAGTTCTACAAGAACTGCTCCATCAGAGGTGACCAAATTACTACCTCTGTTAATGAAAATGTGATTATATTTGATACCAGGGAACTTGGTGAGCTGTTGGGTATTTTTTTTACTGGGTATGATAGCTATGTCAAGAAGGTGTGGCCTGACTTGACAAACTTGCCAACTGATTTGGAGATCACTAGGAAGTTTACTGAGAATGAAGGGGAAGAGAAACCCAGAGCTGTGCAGAAGAGTGAGATGCACCCACAGCACCAAGTGTTATTCGAGTTTGTGAACAAAGTTGTGATGCCAAGGCAGGAGAAAAGAGGAATTGCCAGTTTCATGGACCTGGTCCTTATGGAACTGTTGGACACTGAAAAGCAGATCAACTGGCCCAGTTTTATGATCCACCTGATAAAAAGGGTGATAGCTGGGAAGAGAAAGCATTCCTTGGCGTTTGGCTTCATCTTAACTGATGTGTTTGCAAAATTGAAGATTCCCTTGGAAGGGGTAGTGAAGGCTACTAAGAAGGAAAAATGTGGCTGTGCCACATTGATCAGTTGTGATTTGCCTGTTCAGGATGATCCTCCACAGGCTGGTGTTGGGAGGCAGCCTTTGAACAACAAAGTAAGGGTACTTAGGCAATAGGTTGCTATTCAGGCTGCTGAAATAGCAAGGTTGGAAGAAGAGAAAAATTACTGGAAGGCAGAGGCCACAAAGGCAAAGGAGACCAATGAGGGAATGCTCAAGCAGATGTTTGAGTTTCTTAACAAGTCTCAGGGACCTGGTCCTTCCACATCCTGACCACCTTAGCCTTTAGCCATCTTTTGTCCAGTGGGATTTAGCCTAGTTTAGTGCCTTAGTCTTTTCCTTCTTTAGTCTTTGAATAATTCTGTAGTACTTGCTTGTATCCCCTGGTTTCATCTTTTGGTTAAATGAATTGTCTTTGATGGCTAATATCATTGTTTTGCAGTTGCTTTAATCTGATTTATGTTTGCATTTTGACGTGCCTCAATGGCCATGTGCTGATTATTCTAATACTTGAGTTATATTTTTTATGCAACCTTTTCAATGATGCCAAAAGGGGGAAGAGTAAGTCTGATTTTAGCATGAAGTTATACCTAATTGAAAATCTGTTCCTTAATGATGAATAAAGTCTCTACTGACTGTTTTGGAGCTTAAGTTGTACTTCAGGACATTAAGGATATGCAGTTATGCTTATGAATTTGTCATCATCAAAAAGGGAGAAAATGTTAGCTTAGATAAGCTTGGAGTTTTGACTGATGACTGAGGAACGGATTCAAAGGACCTGTTCCTTTGAATCACTGCAGCTAAATAGATAATTCATGCAAAATCGTTTAAGTTGACATATTATTAATTATCCTAAAATTAATATTTATCTTGATAATTATGCAGGTCTAAACGGATATGAAAAGATTGCATAAACAAATGATAAAGGATAAAAGATCCGGATTCTAAAGAGTAGAATCCAATTAGGACTCAAACTCAAGGGAGCTTTGGAGTTCTAATTGATCAACACTTCTTGGCTGCTGGAGCTATAAAACGTGGAGCATATCAGCCATTGAAGCGTGCACAAATACAGAGAGCATGAAGCAAAGCTTAAAAGAGTCGTTAGCTTATTTGTGTAATCAGTTAGCTACAGTAGAACAAGGTTAGAACCTGTTTCTAAAGATTGAGTCTTGTAAAAGTTCAAGTCTTAGTTCAACTGTAGTAAGCAAAAATCGAGTTGTAACTTTCTGGTTCAAGTCGTGGACTTGACACAACTTCACTGATCGTGAGAAAGATCACTAAAGGATTAGAGTTAGTCCTAGGTTAGTAAGCAGGAGTCTTGTAACCAAGTGGGTCTTTTTACATAGTGAAGTTGAAATCCTACTTGAGAAGTAGGTCGTGGTTTTTTAATCCCGAGTCAAGGGGTTTTTCCACGCTAATATCTGGTGTTCATTTACTTACAGTTTTAATTCCGCATATAGTTTAGTAAAGGAACACATTTTAAGGAACTGGTCCTTAAAACAGTCAAGTGGTGTAATCGTGGGAAATAACATGTATGCCGATTTGCTTTGATCTTGCCCACTTCTTTCCTTGTAAGTGTAGAATCATTGTTGATATTCCCAAAATCCGTCTAAATCGTCCATTCCCTTGTTGATTAGCGATGACAGCGAGGAGAGAGAGAGAGGAGTTCCGGCATTTACGACGGAGAGAGGGTGGTGCGTGTGGTGGTGTATTTGGACTGTTTTAGGGGAAGAAGGGGAGAGAAGAGGTGAGGGCAGCGGCGGGTTTTTAGGATAAGGGGAGGGGAAATGATGTTAGGGTTTTCAAGTGTGAGGGGTGTGTTTGTAATTAAAAGGGATGGTTTAATGGGAGCTGTTGGATCTTGTAAGGAAAGGCTGAGATTTTGCCACGTAGACGCGTATAAGTTGTGTACAGGTGTATATATATGATGGGTGTATATAAATGTATATGTAGTGGGTAGGGAGTGTATTTATGTGTGTATATGTAGTGTATTTGTAAGTATAATTGGCTAATAATAGACTTAAAAATGCTAATAAATGAAAGCATAATTGGTAAAACATAAGGAATAATGTTGGCGACTTATAAAAAATAATAACTAATTCAAAATAATTATAGACGAGCTTAGATAATATTAATTAGGTATAAATAATTGCATAACAGGTACGTAAGTGTACTAATAGTACAAAGAGTTACAAAATCGTGCAAGCGTTTTTGAAAACGATCTAAATGATGTAATTATGTAATATATTCACAATTAAATAAATATGGGATTAAGGATAAGGGATTACACACGTAAATGCATGTCATCTAATGAAATTTTGTTAGAAAATGTTAATATGCATTTTAAAGCAAAATACAACCAATTATGAAAAAAGAGGGAAAAAATTTGGTGTCAACATGGACCACAACCCCAAAGTACTCGTCTGTCTATGGAGCATCTACTACTAAACTGACGCACTGTTCATGACATGAATTTTTTGGCTAGTTCTCAAAGTGACAGATATAACTAATGTTGACTCGAAAATAAAGTTCTCCACGAACAAAAGCGGAGCTCACCAACAGCACCAGAAGTGAGGTGGAATCCTACCATGTTACCTAACTATCTACAACACTTATTCCTATGTTGCGCCGTAGGCCAACATAGGTCCTCAAAGAAGAACATCTGCACACCACGATGGTACAAAGTGAGTCTGAACAACCCCACTAAAGAGGGATATGCAACATAATTCTTTAAAGCCATGAAAACATAAAACATTTAAAGCAACTGAAATAATTTAAAAGATAAAATTCAGAATTCTAAATATTTATATTGTTTTTTTTTTCTGGGGAGTACCAATTAATTCTAACATAACTTGATTCTATAAAGTCATTGTGTAATCAGCACGGGTTCGAACCCTGCCTAATCGAATAGGTCTCGTCTCTATGGCGACACACAGTTCAAGGCAGTAGCATGTTCTGCGTTTTGTGCCTTGGCCGTCTCAGAAAATTTTATCATAAACTCCTACTCTGGCACGAGTAGTTTTGGGCTCAACATTTCCACTAAAGGTCACAAAACCCTTATCAAAATTTCAAAGTAACTCCAAAAATATTGTTTTTAAAACCTTTCTATGAACATTATAAGGTGCAATATATTCTCTGAACATTATCCATGAATGTATATAATAATATCCTTGAGTAAAATATGACATGACCATATGAAAGGATCATTCAAAATATTTTCAAATATTCTTAATCTATGAAGCTTTGACATATAATTTCATGTAAATAAAGAATACCAAAATCTGAAAATATATGTGTATAACTGAAGAATAGCCTCTTTAAACGTTAACTAGGATGATGTTTAGTTAATATGTACTGTCTCGCTCCAATTAAGCACATATTAGCTCTTGAAGACATTTTATCAAATACCTTGTAAGTGTGCTTTTGTGAGTAAAACCTCTTTAGTAAGGGCTATATCAACTTACCTTGTTTTGGCCTTTGATAACGTGAGCTCCAATTCCTATGCGACCTCCAAATAATTTCTAAAACAATGGATTTACCAATTAACTCTTAAAGTTCATTACTTTTCTTTCTATTTGATGAACCCTAGGTTAAATCATTGGATTATCTAGGTTTAGAAATTTTTCCTAGTTCTAAAATACTTTTCTCGTTGTTAACACCCAAAAAAATCTAGGGCAAGCAATTGGATTGCAAAGCCCTAGTTTGGAGATGAATCTTGTACTTGAGGTTTTGTTGAATAATTCCTTGAAAGCCCTATGATTTCATGAAGATATGATGTTTGGAATTGATATTATTTATTTCAATCAATCTTAAAGAGTGTTAGAACTCACCTTGAAAGGGTATTAGATGATACAAATTGGTTCACTTATGAATCTCCTAAGCCTTCTTTAAGATTCCTATGATTTTCTATCCTCGCAAGGGATGATTATAGTTTCAAATTCAAGACTCTTCGTTCGTTAAGGGACTCATTGAGGAGAAAATAATTCTGTCCAAATGAAATAGAATGTCTGAAACGCTCGTTGAGGAGACAATAATTCTGTTCAAATGAAATAGATTGCCTAAAATGCTCGTTAAGGAGACAACAATTCTGATCATTGGTCTATTGCCTCCTTCTACCTTTTCAACCCTTGGCTTACCTAAGCAACTCCTAACAACCTCTAGTCTATTATTTAGTCGTGGTATAACCTCAGTTATATTCTCAAATGACACGAGTTTGCTCGAACTTTATGCCTGACATAAATAATGCTTTAACGAAACTTAGGAAAAATTTAGGACATTACACCCCCTCCCCCCCCCCCCCCCAATGATTCCTCCTTGATTGTGTGCCACTACTTCATTAATTTTATGAGAAAAATAAGCAAAAACATATTGCAACAAGGGATGCTGGCAAGTGGCAACTATATATGATGAGATTTAATATGTGCGAAGACACTTAGAGCCCATTTGGGTCAGCTGATAAAAAGTAGCTTATAAGCAGCTTATTAAGAGTAGTTGTTAAGTAGCTTACAAAAAGTAGCTGAAACTGAGAAACAAGTGTTTCGATAAAAGTGCTTAAACTGAAAATAATTTGATAAAATAATTAATTTAAATTTAAGGTTAGTGTTTAAAAAGTACTTTTAGAATAATTATAGTTATTAGGTAAAATCGAATTAAAAAACTTGATTAAATGCAATCAGCTTATAAGCTATAAGCCATAAGTTAGGATTTCCTAACTTATGGCTTGTGCTTGTGGCTTATTTCACCTTATAAGCACTTCTTTAAGTTACCAAACACTTCAAAGCACCTTATAAGGTAAAAAAAGCTTATAAGCTGCTTAAAAGAGTAAATACTTAAAAGGTCACTCAACTTTGAGAAATGTGTGACTAAAGTCAATTTGCTTTGAATTGTACTAACAAAGTCACTCGACTTAAGGTAATTCTCACAAAAAGTCATTGTAACTGGATTTTGCACAGTCATTTCATCGGAAATCTGATATGGCATTTTCATTTTTAATTATATATACATGTGGAACACTTTATTTTCCATGTAGGATTTTATAATAAGTTGATTTTTTTTCTAAGGAATTGAAAAGTGTTCTTTTAAATTATCACAATAATATAATATTGTGTACTAGCTAAACTGCTACGGGTACTGTCGAAGTATTAGCTTTACTACTCTTTCAAATTGTTACCTCTTTAATTAGTTACGGTTAGTTTTATTATTTTTTGCAAATCTATTAGTTAAATATATATTTTATATAATAGATAATAGGTGGATAGGAAAAATGGGATTGAGCTCCTCTCCATTAATTGTATGAAAAGAATTTCTTCGCGTATTGCTATTTGAGTAAATTGACATTATTAAATATTGTCTTGTTAATTCTATTTCTTGCGATGTTATCACTTGTAAATAGTTTAACACTTTTTTTGATTTTGTACTATATGTTTGAGAATGGATTAGCAAAAACAAAGTCTTATTAAAAAAAAGAAGATAAATGACTGAAAATTTTGGCGATCGAAAAATAATTTAGGAGGAGGGATGAAATTTGTTGCTAAATTATAAAATAGGTTAGATGCTTTGAATTTAAAATTAGAAGATATATTTTTGTAAATATGGTTAAATACTTAATTTTACATCATTAAATCTAGACCATCCATTTTGAAAAGGTAGCCGGATCCGAAAAAATGGGTAGAAGAAATGGGTTATGGATCAAGAGTTGGGTTAATCAACTTATTATAAAATCCTACATAGAAAATAAAGTGTGCCACATGTATATATAATTAAAAATAAAAATGTCATGTCAGATTTCCAGTGAGATTACTGTGCAAAATTCGGTTACAATAATTTTTAGCGAGAATTATCTTAAGTTGAGTGATTTTATTAGTACAATTCAAAGCAAATTGACTTTGGTCACACATTTCTCAAAGTTGAGTGACCTTTTAAGTATTTTACTCCCGCTTACAAGACTCTTAGTTGACTTGAAACAGAAGTTCAACCAGCTTTTTTTCCTTTTTATTCTTTTTGATCTCATTATATGTGTATATAATAGTCATTGGTCGCGTGAATGCTCTCTTTATTTGTTCCACGAGTGGCAATAAGGTAGGTGATCATTGTTGAAGAAGGTGTGATTGTTGTATCGTGGATCCTCTCCTCGGAGACAATTGGAACTTCCACAATGCTAATGTGACTGAACCATAATGAAGCCCCACGAGCAGCCTTTGAATGGTCGCATGTCACGTCTTCGCTCAATATTTGCGAGGAACTATTGCGTAGTTGGGACATTGGATTCAAATATTAAATCATCTGACTTGTTGAAAATGATCAATGTCTATACAGTAGCACCACTCATGATTGCTAGAATCTCTGCTTCTCCAAGATGATGCTAGCGTTAATAAATTTGAATTCTTTGATCTAACTCTTTTTTGCTGGTCACATAAGTGGAGTGGTTGTGTCGGTTTTCACTTTCTCAGCAAGATAGCACTGCAGGCACAAACCTAGACAGAAGAAGATCTAGATTGAGAACTCTGGCACTTCAAAAGTTTCATGCATCTTCGGATACCTTTTTGACTAGTTTCTGAGAAGATAGATAGCTAGATATGTCTCTCGTGTATCGTTTCCTGCATAAAGAAGAAAGGATCTACTTTATATCCTGCTTTGTCAGTGAGCGTATGTCTTTAGGCTTCACTGATGACACAGGCATCTAAGAGCCTGAGGAGATACCCATCCAATGCTTCCATGATCGAAGGATCCTTTGCTATCGGAGTTTTTACACACTGCTTCTGTGAGCCTCTCTCTTGATGTTCTTTCAGAAAAGCATCTTGGATATGCAACCTAAGGATAAAGAAGCCACCTACTCCGTAACAAAACTCGCCCTTTCTCTTGATGTTCTTTCATGAAAGCTTGTTGTTTATAGCAACCTAGGGATACAGAATCCTCAACGCCAATTTAACAAAAATGCTCAAGGCCACTAACCAAGCCACCGTGATCCCATCCTCAACGCCAATTGTGCAACTTTTGAAGAGCTTAATCTATATAAAGATTCACTTGAGGAACAAGATGTGTTAAAAAGGAAAGCTAGCATAATGACTTTGGACTTCTTGATCGTTGGGGAAGGCCGTTTCGTCGCTTGGATTTAAGGAGCAAGTGAAAACCAGTTGAATGTTGCATGATCTGTTTCCTCCCTTAGGCCCTCCATTCATTTATATCAACAGGTGCAAGAGACAAGGAGCTTCCATATGATTCGCCTTATTGGATATGTGCAGTGTAGGTGTAGATGTGTACAGTGTAGGTGTAGTTAGGACCTAATTGTAATTAGCTAGAAGTTATGGTGTAATTATTACAAGTGGATTAGTAGTTAGTTAAAATAGTGGTTAGTTAGTTGGTTATAAAGATACATTGTATCAGTTAGTTGGAATAACAATTCAGATATTTTTTCCATTTCCCCTTCTTAGCTCATTCTCTCTCTAACAACCTCTCTCTAGTTGATCAATGCCCTAGGCATGAATTAACATGGTATCAGAGCAAATCGACCTTGATTCCGCAGTGCAAAGCACGAATTGATTAACAGTTCTTCTGGAATTTTCATTCATTACAGTTTTCAATTTCTTTTTTGGAGCAAAATCGCATAGAAAATGGCCCCAAATCAGTCTGTAAATGTCGCGAATGGAGAAGAAATCAGCATAGATCACAATCATGTGTTGTACATCCATTCATCAGATACACCAGGCTCAGTTTTGGTACCAATTCAGCTAACAGGATCAGAGAACTATGCAATTTGGAGTCGCTCAATGAAAATGGCAATCTTAGCTAAGAACAAGCTAGGGTTCCTAGATGGCTCGTGTGCAAAGAGTTCATTCACAGGACCACTTCAACACCTATGGGAACGCTGCAATGCTATCGTATTGTCTTGGATTCTAAGCACTGTATGCAAGGAGCTGCGCACAGGAATTCTGTATGCAACTAGTGCTCACAAAGTTTGGGAAGATCTACAAAAGCGATTCAATAAAATGAATGGAACCAGAACTTTTCAACTACACAGAGAAATTGCACTCCTGACTCAGGGTAACAATTCTGTCTCTGTTTATTTTACTCTGCTTAGGGATCTATGGGATGAGTATTATGCCCTAGTACCTGCACCTGGTTGCAATTGCCCTGAATCCAAGGATTTTGTTGAACATATGGCTAGACAACGTTTGTATCAATTTCTCATGGGACTTAGTGAGAACTATGCTCAGATTAGGGGACAAATTTTACTGATGAACCCCCTGCCTAGTGTGGATGAGGCCTATGGGATGCTGATTGATAATGAAAGTCAGCAAGTACCACTAGCTCAGGGAGAACATGTAGAACCCACTGCATTAGCTGCAGCAGGAAGAGGGCAAGGTTATAGACAGAACCAAGGTTTTAGGCCAGGAAACAAGCAAATGTCTAGACAAGGAGGTAGAGTCAGACTTTACTGTGATCACTGTCCACACTTGAAGAATCACTCTACAGAAAACTGCTACAAGGTGACTGGATATCCATCTGATTACATGTCCAAGAAAAACTATGGAACTAGAAATGCTTATGGGCAGAAAGGGACCATGAATACTGCAAACTCTGCATCAGTACTTGAGCATGAGGAGTCTGTCTTTGAGAATCCATCACAGCTGAACAGTCATGACAAAGGAAAGGTAGCTGCTGATCAAGGCCAGTCCTCTACTGGACAAGGACATTTCTTCACACCAGACCAATACAATCAGATACTTCATTTGCTTCATAAAGGAAAAGACAAGGAACCTGAGACTCAAGCACACATGGCAGGTATACCTACTGCACTATTGTCCAACACATCACTTGATGAATGGATTATAGATTCAGGAGCTTCACATCACATCACCTCTAACATTCACCTGTTAGACAACATAAAAGGCATTGAAAGCTGGAAAAAGGAGAAAGTTCAGCTACCTACAGGAAAGTACACTGAAATAACTCATCGTGGAGTAGTTCCCATTTCAAAGAAGGAAAAACTGAACAATGTATATTATGTGCCAGATTTTAAGTTCAATTTGCTGTCAGTATCTAAGATGACCAAGGAGCTGGCCTGCTCTGTCACCTTTTATCCTGGATTCTGTGTGTTTCAGGACATTTACAGTGGCAGGGTGAGGATGACTGGTGAAGAAGATAATGGTCTGTACAAAATGAGAGGAATGCAGTTGAATAAGGAGGACAAGTTAGTGACAGCAACAATAACAAAAAATACAGAAGACACCAAGCTGTGGCATCTCAGGCTAGGACACCCCTCCATTCAAGCTTTGAAGAACATCTCCTTTCTCAAAAATAAGGCTGATGACTCAGTGCAACACAACTGTGAAGTTTGCCCTCTAGCCAAGCAAAATAGGTTGCCATTCTCAAACAGTGAGAGTAGAACAGATAGGATATTTCAACTTGTACATATGGATGTTTGGGGGCCATATAAGGTAGCCACATTTGATAAGAAGTACTACTTCTTGACTGTAGTTGATGATTTTTCAAGAGCAACCTGGGTGTATTTGATGCAGTTTAAGAGTGAAACATTCATGTTTTTGAAAGAATTTCTTGCATATGTGCAAAATCAGTTCAATACCACAGTTAAAGTAATAAGGACAGACAATGGCACTGAATTCTTTAACTCTCAATGGAGTACACTGCTTAAGGAGCAAGGCATAATACATCAAAGTAGTTGTGTATACACACCACAACAAAATGGTGTTGCAGAAAGGAAACATAGGCATATTCTGAATACTGCAAGAGCCCTAAAATTTCAAGCAAATGTTCCAGATAGATACTGGGGTGAATGTGTCAAAACTGCTGTCTATGTGTTGAACAGAACACCTAGTAAGATACTTAGTGGAAGAAGTCCCTATGAACTATTGTATAACAGACCACTAAGGATACTGCACCTTAGGGTGTTTGGTTGTCTGTGTTATGCAACCAACATAGCTAGGGGAGACAAGTTTGCAGCAAGAGCCAGAAGAGCAGTCCTTATGGGATACTCTACAACACAAAAGGGATATAGACTTCTAGACCTGGATACTAACTGTTTCTTTGTGAGCAGGGAAGTAACCTTCAGAGAAGACAAGTTCCCCTTCAGAGGTGATGCAGGAAGTATACAGGAAGCTCTTGACTTGCAGGATACCCTCATTGGCACAAATGACTTTGCAAAATTCCTAGATGATGATATGGAGAATGAGGAGACAATTGATACTGCTGCACAACCCATTCAGAGCCAGTCAAATGCAAGCTCCAGTGCTGCAGAACCCACTCATGTTCCTGATGAAGAACCTGAACTAAATCATGAAGAACCTGTCACTCATGAAGAACCTGAACCTGAGCAAAATCATGTGCCCCTCGCTGGGGATGTGGAAGCAACAGAACAGCTGTCACAACAAAAACCAGCTTGGAAGTCTGAGAGAATCAAGAAGACACCTGCATGGCTGCAGGATTTTGATTATACTTGACCATTGGACTTATACTTGATCTTGTACACCCACTTTGACCCTATAGCCTTTTTTCCTCTAGGTAAGTTAACTATTTCCCAGGTCTTGTTTTCTTCCAAGGCATCTACCTCCTGCTGCATTGCTTGTACCCATCTCTTGTCTTTAGCTGCTTCATAAAAATGGGCTGGCTCTTTTAGAGTAGAGAAGACTGAAATGTATTCCTTGTATTTCTTTGAGACTCTGTCATATGACAGGTAGTTGTATAGAGGATATACACAGTTACTAGCTTTAGTGTCTGTGGTGACAAAATCCTGCAGCCATGCAGGTGTCTTCTTGATTCTCTCAGACTTCCAAGCTGGTTTTTGTTGTGACAGCTGTTCTGTTGCTTCCACATCCCCAGCGAGGGGCACATGATTTTGCTCAGGTTCAGGTTCTTCATGAGTGACAGGTTCTTCATGATTTAGTTCAGGTTCTTCATCAGGAACATGAGTGGGTTCTGCAGCACTGGAGCTTGCATTTGACTGGCTCTGAATGGGTTGTGCAGCAGTATCAATTGTCTCCTCATTCTCCATATCATCATCTAGGAATTTTGCAAAGTCATTTGTGCCAATGAGGGTATCCTGCAAGTCAAGAGCTTCCTGTATACTTCCTGCATCACCTCTGAAGGGGAACTTGTCTTCTCTGAAGGTTACTTCCCTGCTCACAAAGAAACAGTTAGTATCCAGGTCTAGAAGTCTATATCCCTTTTGTGTTGTAGAGTATCCCATAAGGACTGCTCTTCTGGCTCTTGCTGCAAACTTGTCTCCCCTAGCTATGTTGGTTGCATAACACAGACAACCAAACACCCTAAGGTGCAGTATCCTTAGTGGTCTGTTATACAATAGTTCATAGGGACTTCTTCCACTAAGTATCTTACTAGGTGTTCTGTTCAACACATAGACAGCAGTTTTGACACATTCACCCCAGTATCTATCTGGAACATTTGCTTGAAATTTTAGGGCTCTTGCAGTATTCAGAATATGCCTATGTTTCCTTTCTGCAACACCATTTTGTTGTGGTGTGTATACACAACTACTTTGATGTATTATGCCTTGCTCCTTAAGCAGTGTACTCCATTGAGAGTTAAAGAATTCAGTGCCATTGTCTGTCCTTATTACTTTAACTGTGGTATTGAACTGATTTTGCACATATGCAAGAAATTCTTTCAAAAACATGAATGTTTCACTCTTAAACTGCATCAAATACACCCAGGTTGCTCTTGAAAAATCATCAACTACAGTCAAGAAGTAGTACTTCTTATCAAATGTGGCTACCTTATATGGCCCCCAAACATCCATATGTACAAGTTGAAATATCCTATCTGTTCTACTCTCACTGTTTGAGAATGGCAACCTATTTTGCTTGGCTAGAGGGCAAACTTCACAGTTGTGTTGCACTGAGTCATCAGCCTTATTTTTGAGAAAGGAGATGTTCTTCAAAGCTTGAATGGAGGGGTGTCCTAGCCTGAGATGCCACAGCTTGGTGTCTTCTGTATTTTTTGTTATTGTTGCTGTCACTAACTTGTCCTCCTTATTCAACTGCATTCCTCTCATTTTGTACAGACCATTATCTTCTTCACCAGTCATCCTCACCCTGCCACTGTAAATGTCCTGAAACACACAGAATCCAGGATAAAAGGTGACAGAGCAGGCCAGCTCCTTGGTCATCTTAGATACTGACAGCAAATTGAACTTAAAATCTGGCACATAATATACATTGTTCAGTTTTTCCTTCTTTGAAATGGGAACTACTCCACGATGAGTTATTTCAGTGTACTTTCCTGTAGGTAGCTGAACTTTCTCCTTTTTCCAGCTTTCAATGCCTTTTATGTTGTCTAACAGGTGAATGTTAGAGGTGATGTGATGTGAAGCTCCTGAATCTATAATCCATTCATCAAGTGATGTGTTGGACAATAGTGCAGTAGGTATACCTGCCATGTGTGCTTGAGTCTCAGGTTCCTTGTCTTTTCCTTTATGAAGCAAATGAAGTATCTGATTGTATTGGTCTGGTGTGAAGAAATGTCCTTGTCCAGTAGAGGACTGGCCTTGATCAGCAGCTACCTTTCCTTTGTCATGACTGTTCAGCTGTGATGGATTCTCAAAGACAGACTCCTCATGCTCAAGTACTGATGCAGAGTTTGCAGTATTCATGGTCCCTTTCTGCCCATAAGCATTTCTAGTTCCATAGTTTTTCTTGGACATGTAATCAGATGGATATCCAGTCACCTTGTAGCAGTTTTCTGTAGAGTGATTCTTCAAGTGTGGACAGTGATCACAGTAAAGTCTGACTCTACCTCCTTGTCTAGACATTTGCTTGTTTCCTGGCCTAAAACCTTGGTTCTGTCTATAACCTTGCCCTCTTCCTGCTGCAGCTAATGCAGTGGGTTCTACATGTTCTCCCTGAGCTAGTGGTACTTGCTGACTTTCATTATCAATCAGCATCCCATAGGCCTCATCCACACTAGGCAGGGGGTTCATCAGTAAAATTTGTCCCCTAATCTGAGCATAGTTCTCACTAAGTCCCATGAGAAATTGATACAAACGTTGTCTAGCCATATGTTCAACAAAATCCTTGGATTCAGGGCAATTGCAACCAGGTGCAGGTACTAGGGCATAATACTCATCCCATAGATCCCTAAGCAGAGTAAAATAAACAGAGACAGAATTGTTACCCTGAGTCAGGAGTGCAATTTCTCTGTGTAGTTGAAAAGTTCTGGTTCCATTCATTTTATTGAATCGCTTTTGTAGATCTTCCCAAACTTTGTGAGCACTAGTTGCATACAGAATTCCTGTGCGCAGCTCCTTGCATACAGTGCTTAGAATCCAAGACAATACGATAGCATTGCAGCGTTCCCATAGGTGTTGAAGTGGTCCTGTGAATGAACTCTTTGCACACGAGCCATCTAGGAACCCTAGCTTGTTCTTAGCTAAGATTGCCATTTTCATTGAGCGACTCCAAATTGCATAGTTCTCTGATCCTGTTAGCTGAATTGGTACCAAAACTGAGCCTGGTGTATCTGATGAATGGATGTACAACACATGATTGTGATCTATGCTGATTTCTTCTCCATTCGCGACATTTACAGACTGATTTGGGGCCATTTTCTATGCGATTTTGCTCCAAAAAAGAAATTGAAAACTGTAATGAATGAAAATTCCAGAAGAACTGTTAATCAATTCGTGCTTTGCACTGCGGAATCAAGGTCGATTTGCTCTTGATCATCTCTGCTGAGCTTCCTGTTATAAGCAGATCATCCACATAGATGAGGATGATCACTATGTGTTCTCCAGTCCTTTTTGTGAATAGTGAGTAATCATAGGCACTCTGTAAGAACCCTGCTCTCATCAATGCATCAGTCAGTTTTATATTCCACTGCCTTGAAGCCTGCTTAAGGCCATACAAGGACTTCAGCAGTCTACATACCTTCTTCTCCCCCTTTCTCTGAAAGCCTTGTGGCAGATCCATGTACACCTCTTCATACAGATCTCCTTGCAAAAAGGCATTAAATACATCCATTTGATGCAACTCCCAGTTCTTAGATGCAGCTAGTGCTATCACAGACCTGACTGTCACCATCTTTGCCACAGGGAAGAAAGTTTCATGGTAGTCCAGTCCTTCCTTTTGATTGTAACCCTTTGCTACTAGTCTTGCTTTGAATCTGTCAACTTCACCATTGGACTTATACTTGATCTTGTACACCCACTTTGACCCTATAGCCTTTTTTCCTCTAGGTAAGTTAACTATTTCCCAGGTCTTGTTTTCTTCCAAGGCATCTACCTCCTGCTGCATTGCTTGTACCCATCTCTTGTCTTTAGCTGCTTCATAAAAATGGGCTGGCTCTTTTAGAGCAACAAAAACCAGCTTGGAAGTCTGAGAGAATCAAGAAGACACCTGCATGGCTGCAGGATTTTGTCACCACAGACACTAAAGCTAGTAACTGTGTATATCCTCTATGCAACTACCTGTCATATGACAGAGTCTCAAAGAAATACAAGGAATACATTTCAGTCTTCTCTACTCTAAAAGAGCCAGCCCATTTTTATGAAGCAGCTAAAGACAAGAGATGGGTACAAGCAATGCAGCAGGAGGTAGATGCCTTGGAAGAAAACAAGACCTGGGAAATAGTTAACTTACCTAGAGGAAAAAAGGCTATAGGGTCAAAGTGGGTGTACAAGATCAAGTATAAGTCCAATGGTGAAGTTGACAGATTCAAAGCAAGACTAGTAGCAAAGGGTTACAATCAAAAGGAAGGACTGGACTACCATGAAACTTTCTCCCCTGTGGCAAAGATGGTGACAGTCAGGTCTGTGATAGCACTAGCTGCATCTAAGAACTGGGAGTTGCATCAAATGGATGTATTTAATGCCTTTTTGCAAGGAGATCTGTATGAAGAGGTGTACATGGATCTGCCACAAGGCTTTCAGAGAAAGGGGGAGAAGAAGGTATGTAGACTGCTGAAGTCCTTGTATGGCCTTAAGCAGGCTTCAAGGCAGTGGAATATAAAACTGACTGATGCATTGATGAGAGCAGGGTTCTTACAGAGTGCCTATGATTACTCACTATTCACAAAAAGGACTGGAGAACACATAGTGATCATCCTCATCTATGTGGATGATCTGCTTATAACAGGAAGCTCAGCAGAGATGATCAAGAGTGCCAAAGATGTGCTGAATGGAAAGTTCAAGATGAAAGATCTTGGTGAGCTGAAATATTTTCTGGGAATTGAGATAATGAGGTCCAAGGAGGGCATTCTGTTGAATCAAAGAAAGTATATTTTGGAACTAATCTCAGACCTGGGGCTCAGTGGTGCTAGGCCAGCCAGCACACCTATAGAAGTGAACAGAAAATTGACAACAGTGGAGTATGATCAAGCCCTTGGCATCTCAGATGATCCTCCCCTAAATGAGGTCACTGGATACCAAAAACTAATAGGAAAACTCCTCTACTTAACCATTACAAGACCTGACATCAGCTACACGGTTCAGAGTCTCAGTCAATTCCTCCAAGAACCGAAGAAGTCACACATGGATGCAGCCTTAAGAGTGGTGAGGTACTTGAAGTCTGCACCTGGTATGGGAGTGTTGCTGGGGAGAAATCAGAGATATAGGCTGATAGCATATTGTGACTCAGACTGGGCAGCATGCCCATGTACTAGGAGGTCAGTTAGTGGATATGTGGTTAAACTTGGTGATTCATTGGTTTCTTGGAAGTCAAAAAAGCAGAAAACTGTATCTAGGAGTAGTGCAGAGGCTGAATATAGGAGTATGGCATCCACAACAGCAGAGTTAACTTGGCTTATGGGGCTGTTTGGAGACCTGGGGGTTCAGTTAGAAAGGCCTGCAGTGCTTTACTGTGACAACAAGGCAGCATTGCAGATTGCTGCTAATCCTATCTTCCATGAAAGGACCAAACATATCGAAATAGATTGCCATTTTGTGCGTGAGAAACTGAAGGAAGGAAGTTTGGAGACTCAGCATGTGAGCACAGGGAATCAACAGGCAGATCTTTTTACAAAGGGTCTTGGCTCAGCTCAGCACTCCTACTTACTGGGCAAGCTTGGAGTATTCAACATTTTACATCCTCCAGCTTGAGGGGGAGTATTGGATATGTGCAGTGTAGGTGTAGATGTGTACAGTGTAGGTGTAGTTAGGACCTAATTGTAATTAGCTAGAAGTTATGGTGTAATTATTACAAGTGGATTAGTAGTTAGTTAAAATAGTGGTTAGTTAGTTGGTTATAAAGATACATTGTATCAGTTAGTTGGAATAACAATTCAGATATTTTTTCCATTTCCCCTTCTTAGCTCATTCTCTCTCTAACAACCTCTCTCTAGTTGATCAATGCCCTAGGCATGAATAAACACGCCTATATTTAATTGATCTTGATTTCGATCTTGAAGCCTTTCCCTGATACCTTTGCTTTGTCTTCCACTCCACCATGTCGGCCTGAAACCATCTCTTTGGCACATGATTGAAGCGAGAGCTGCAAGGCCAGAAGTTAAATAGATATCACAGAAAGACAACAAAGTAGTAAACTTGAGCAGGCACACTAGAAATTGTATCATTATGCTGTCTCCCATTTCGTAACTTCTGCGGAGGCACCACATTGTTCTCTTACAATTTGTATGCTGAAACATAGACATCACCTAGCTGTATTTTAATGAAACGAGCTCTAAAGATATGGAAATGTTCAAGTATTTGTGTGCAACTCAAGCCTCAGATGATAGATTATATTAATTAATGGGCACAGCTGTGATTAATTAGTAATATTTCTGTTAGGAAAGAATTAAACAATTGGGTGGTGGCTGAGTTGATTATGAACCCCAGTACACATAGCGCAAACATCGCCAAAATGGTAGCTCAATCCAGATCACAGACACATCACCTAATTGGAATCATGACAACCTTATTATATCACTACATTGCCCTCAAGTCCATGTGTGGCATTACCGTGATCATTGTTGCAGCATGTGTGATTCAGAATCACCTTATTATCTTACTAATTTCTTGTTAGCTTGATGATCCTCTCGTAGGAGACAAGTGGAACTTTAAACAGCGTCATGTTACTATTTCTCATTGAAGAATTTGCTGGTAGATTGCAGCATTTGTATGCAGATCACAGACATGATAAAGTTAAATAGTTAACAAATTAAACAATAATTGTATTAGGTAGCTCTAGAGCAATTGGATGGTGGATGAGTTGACTATGAAAGTCAGGAGACATAACACAAACATCGGCAAAATAGTAGTTTGATCCAGATCAGAGTCACATCACCTAATAGAGGTATGAGATTCCTTCTATTGCCTTCCCTCTATATATATTAGCAAATGCTAGATGAAGGACCATAACTTGCAAGACACAATTTGTTCTTCCTTTAATCCATTTCTAACCTCTTTAATCAACAAGAATACAAAGGAAAATGGCTCCTTCACCCTTGAGATCTTTGTCAAAAATCACCAACAAACATGCACGATCTTTCAGCTTTCCCTCTCAATCTCACTCCTTTGTCCCTCAATTCGATGAGCTAATGTCAAGAATAAGGTCTTCTTCAGAAGCTACAAGCTCATCATTGTCATCGTTCACAAGTAGAATTAGTGACATTGAAAATTTATACAACTGCATTGACGATTTGCTTCATTTGCCTCATATTCAACAAGTCATTTCCCATGAACACCAAGATGATATGTTGGAAGGATTTCTCCGACTTCTGGATGTCTGTTCCAACGCTAAGGATGTCTTATCACTTGAAAAGCTAAATGTGAGAGACCTTCTTTCAACTCTTCGTAGAAGACGTGACATAGATGGCATTTCTGCATATCTAGCTTCAAGAAGGAGGTCTAAGAAGATTATTCAGAAGTCCCTTAAAGATTTGAAGGCTATCCAAATCAAGGAAAGATTGATGACCTCAGAGAACCCTGAAACTATGACTGTTGTTAGCATGTTGAAAGAGGCTGAGTTAGTTACCTTAAGCTTGCTTAAAGCTCTATTATCCTATGTGAATGGGAAAACAAGTAGTTGGTCATTAATTTCCAAACTTATGCTCGACGACAAACCAGAAGCAAATGAATTTGCAAAGGTGGATGCTATGTTGCACTCACTGCATAAGACTGGCAAAGGCGAAGAAGTTCAGAATCAATTGGGAGAGATGGAGTCAAGCATTCAGGATCTTGAAGAAGGGCTTGAATGCTTATACAGGCACCTAATCAAATCACGAGTTTCCATCCTAAAAATCTTTAACCATTAAATGCCAACTGAAGGGCATCAGAAATTTTGTAAATTGTAGAAAAAGTAGTTTATACTTGTATATGAGGAATATACTAACTGAAACAGAAGATTTTCTGCTATATTTTGGCCCCTTCCAAATTTTCATCTGCTTTTACAGCTGTAGATTTTCTATTCACAATCAAACAAACATATTGCTGTCTCTCCAACTTCTAGTTGAAGCCGATTGTTTGCATAAGAATCGTCAACATCTCAAAAGATGTCCTCAACGAACTATAGAAAAACAAATATACATAATATAAATAATTCGGAGATATTTCTTGGTTCTTAACTCAATTGTTATTAGCAAATTCAAGACTGTTATTTTTCCATCTCTATAAATTTATTTATTGGCCAGCCTGGTTAAGTTTATTGGATGACTAATTGGTAAAAAGCAATGTAAATTAGTAAATCAATGCCAAGGCCTATTTCTTTTATAAAATTTTATCATAGTTGCCAGATCTTGCTTCTTACAAGATTAATGGCTTTTTGAGATCCATTTCCAGTTGGATATTAAACATATTGGAGTACTATTTGTCAGGACAAGGTTAACATCTCTAATATTGTGCCTTGAAGATGTTAAATAATAAATATATCAAGTGTTTATATGCAACTTAATTCTTGACATTGAGCTTTTTGCGCAGATGAAAGTTGTTGCTCCTATCACGTGAAAGAGATCAGGAAAGATGAAATTTGTTGATAGACATGTGACCATGCAAGACAGTGTACATGCTGAAAGTACATGCAAGCTAAACGTAAATATTCTGAAAAATAAGAATAACACTTGTACGAAAATATCATACTCATAAGCAACACATCCATTTTTTTGTTTTTATGCAAAATAATGCAAGATTGGACCAAAACCCCAAAGTACTTGTCTGTTTATGGAGCTGCTACTAATAAATTGACGTACTGTTCGTGGCATGAATTTTCTGGCTAGTTCTCAAAGTGACAGATATAACTAATATTGACTCGAAAACAAAGTACTCCACGAAAAAAGCCGGAGCTGACAAACAGCACCTGAAGTGACGGGGGAATCCTACCATGTTGCCTAAGTATCTACAATACTGGTTTCTATGTTGCGTCGTACGCCAACATAGGTCTCCAAAAGAGAACGTCAGCACACAATGGTGGTACTCAGTGAGTCTGAATAACTCCACTAAACAGGAATATGCAACATAATTCTTTAAAGCCATGATAACGTAAAACATTTAAAGCAGCTGAAATAATTTAAAAGATAAAATTCAGAATTCTAAATGTTTATATTGTTTTTTTTTTTTTGGGAGTACTAATTAATTCTAACATAACTTGATTCTATAAAGTCATTGTGTAATCAGCACGGGTTCGAACCCCGCCTGATCGAATAGGTTTCGTCCCAATGGCGACACACAGTTCAAGGAGGTAGCATGTTCTGCGTTTTGTGCCTTGGCTGTGTCAAACAATTTTATCATAAACTCCTACTCTGGCACGAATAGTTTTGGGCTCAACATTAACCGCTAAAGGTCACAAAACCTTTATCAAAAACTCAAGGTAACTCCCAAAATATTTTTTTTAAAACTTTTCTATGACCACTAGAAGGTCCAATACATTCTCTGAACATTATCCATGAACGTATATAATGGTATCCTTGAGTAAAATATGACATGAGCATATGAAAGGATCATTCGAAATATTTTCAAATATTCTTAATCTATGAAGCTTTGACATATAATTTCATGTGAATGAAGAATAAAAAAATTCGAAAATACATGTGAAAATTTGAGCTAAATCAGACCTCGTTTGGTAGGCATCGGAAGAAGGTTTCAGTTTTTATTGTCGATGAATATTAAAAAGAGATTTTCGAGCTCGGTTTTGACGAATAAGCTCCGATTCGAAATCCGAATGCACCGTTGGGTTCGTATGATTATTTATGACTTTTGTGGACTTTTGAAAGTAAATTTCGAGGTTGTTCGGCTAGTTTCCGCTAAAATGTCGAATGTTAAATAATTTGACCTTTTTCCAATTAATTTTCATATTGAGTTTCGGGAATCCGACTTGAGATCCGCCTTAGCGAGTATTCTACATATATTTTTTATAACTTTTATGCAAAAGTTGGAATTATTTCGAATATCGTAGAGTACCGTTTTAATTTTTGTCACGAAAAGAAAAGAAAAAAAAAGGAAAGGAAATGAAAAGAATGAAAAGAGGCGGTGGGGAGTGGGGTCCTTAGCATATGCTAAGGACATGTCGATAGAACAGAAACAAGCAATAAGCAGAAAACGAGAACGGGAACCAGAGAAATTGATGAAGGAAAAAAAAATTCCAGAAAATGAGAAAAGAGCCGGAAAAAAATAGAATTTTCACCTCGAAACATTAGACATATTTGAGTTTATTACGTGTGTTTGAATATATTTTAACGTTAAAAATTGGGATATTAGACATCGTTTTAATAAGTTCAACTAATAGTTTAAAGGGTCAATTGGACCCCGATAGTGGAATTGATTATATATTCATACTCAGTGAGTTATGGGCAACATATAAATGTAATTTATTTAGGGTTTGGTTATGTGACCTTAAACCCTGTATATAGGCCTGGCCTGCAGATTGCATATGCGAATAGGGTATCAGGTTCCTAATCGGATTATCCTAAGATGTTGGGAATGAAGCCTTTAGCCTTATTTGATATAGTTTTCTACTTATTGAATATAGCAGGATCGTTTGGCAGTGAATCCAAAGGATAAAGCGGTTGTTGAGTAATTGTGCTAACTTTGTAACAAGGTAAGTATTTATATCCATTCCTTTGGAGGCACTTGACCTCGTGGATTTTCTACCACGTGTTCCTTGCGTGTGTAGCTGCCGATGGGCGTACTCATTACGCCTTAGCTTTGAATTTACATTGTTTATTATATGTTATACCCTGTTGTTGGTATTGCATTGAGCATATGAGCATTGCACTCTTGTTTTAAGCATTGCATATACTTCCTGGTAATCGATGAGAGTCCCGAGCCGGTGAAGGTTCATTATTGCATATACTTCCCGGTTGGCGATGAGAGTCCCGCACCGGTGAAGGATCATTATTGCATGTACTTCCCGGTTGGCGATGAGAGTCCCGCACCGGTGAAGGATCATTATTGCATATACTTTCCGGTAATCGATGAGAGTCCCGAGCCGGTGAAGGGTCATTATTGCATAAACTTTTCGGTAATCGATGAGAGTCCCGAGCCGGTGAAAGGTCATTATTTCATATACTTCCCGGTTGGCGATGAGAGTCCCGCACCGGTGAAGGCTCATTATTGCATATACTTCCCGGTTGGCGATGAGAGTCCCGCACCGGTGAAGGGTCATTATTGCATATACTTCCCGGTAACCGATGAGAGTCCCGAGCCGGTGAAGGGTCATCATTGCATATACTTCCAGGTAATCGATGAGAGTCGCAAGCCGGTGAAGGGTCATCATTGCATATATTTCAGGGTAATCGATAAGAGTCCCGAGCCGGTGAAGGATTATTATTGCATATATCTCCTGGTAGACGATGAGAGTCCCGCGCCGGAGATAGGTATCAGGCATATGTGACTAGCATTGCATCGTACCGCATTCATCCCATCTCATTCAGATGTGACTGCATTGCATTGTACCGCATTCATCCCATTTCATTACACCGCATACTGACTATTGTGTGTATTGTGTTATGTTTTATGTATGCGGTATGTATACCATGTCGTGGACATATCTCAGTTTGCCTGTATATTTCTGGCTCGTATTCTGGGTCTCGGGGATCAGGTTGCACGCCACAACGATATAAATATATGGATCGGGTTGCACGTCTGCACGTCGCAACGGTATAAATATATGGATCGGGTCGCACGCCGCGACCATATGAATATCTGGATAGGGTTGCACGCCGCAACAGGATGAATATATGGATCGGGTTGCATGCCGCAACAAGATGTATTTCTGATTGTTGATATGTTCGGGATACCTATATGATCTGGCTGTCTTACGTTCCTGGTTGTTGATGAGTTTGTGATTCCATACGTGTTTCTAGTTATTATCTGGCTCTGCTTTTTCATAATTTAAATAAGAGGAATTTGGTTTATCTGTTTCTTTTCTCCCTGGCTAGCTATCCTATTCTTTGAGGTGGCTAGTCTGCCCCACTTATTGAGTCCTTTTGACTCACCCTTGTTTGTTGTTTGTGTTTGTCTATCTACTTCATTTCGGCAGGTTCGCTCCAGGATTGATTTCGCCACGTTGTGAAGGAGCGAAAACGACTTCAGCTGTCAGGGTGAGCCAGCTTTTATTCCAGATGGCCACCAGTTTATTGTTTATTATTTCAGTTGCAATTTTCTCCCTTCAGGAGGTACCTGTCTTCTTTTGCACTCTTAGATGTCTAGTCTGGATAGCCCTAAACCTAGTATGTTGGGTAGTCGGCTGTAATTTCTTTCGTACAGCTTAGAGGTATCTGTATGTATGTGTTTTTTTTTTAATCTTGTCCTTATTTATGAATTATTATATTTATTTTTCTAATTTAATTGGTAAGGGTTCGCCCGACGGGTCTAGGAGAAGATGTCGGGTGCCTGCACGGCCTAACTGGATTCCGGGTCATGTCAGATGTTTAGTTAATATGCACTCTCTTGCTCCAATTAAGCACATATTAGCTCTTTAAGACACTTTATCAAACATCTTGTAAGTGTGCTTTTGTGAGTAAAACCTCTTTAGTGAGGGCTATATCAACTTACCTCATTTTGGCCTTTGATAACATGAGCTCCAACCCTTGTTCCGACCTCCAAATAATTTCTACAGCAATGGATTTACCAATTAACTCTTAAAGTTCATTACTTTTCTTTCTATTTGATGAACCCTAGGTTAAATCCTTGGATTTTCTAGGTTTTGCAATTTTTCCTAGTTGGATAATACTTTTCTCGTTGTTAACACCCAAAAAAATCTAGGGCAAGCAATTACCTTGGATGGCAAAGCCCTAGTTTGGAGATGAATCTTGTACTTGAGGTTTTCTTGAATAATTCCTTGAAAGCCCTATGATTTCATGAAGATTTGATGTTTGGAATTGATATTATCCATTTGAGTCAATCTTAAAGAGTGTTAGAACTCACCTTGAAAGGGTATTAGATGATACAAATTGGTTCACTTATGAATCTCCTAAGCCCTCTTTAAGATTCCTATAATTTTCTCTCCTTGCAAGGGGTAATTATAGTTTCAAATTCAAGACTCTTCGCTTCTTAAGAAACTCATTGAGGAGACAACAATTCTATCCAAAAGAAATAGAATGCCTGAAACGCTCGTTGAGGAGACAATAATTCTGTTCAAATGAAATAGACTACTAGAAGTCAGGGTTTTCCGACCGCCCAGACGGTCGGATAACGGTCGGCCAGCCGACTGTTGTCCGACCAAACGAGGCGGTCAGATAAAGGGTGGTCGCACAAGGGTGTCTGACCGACTCGGTCCGACCTTCTGACCAAAATTCGGTCGGACACCGGTCGTCTAGGGTAATTTTTAGAATAAAATAAAATGAAGCAGGCGACCGACGCGGTGGGGGGTTGCAAAAATCTGAGAAATTTTTTTTGAGTTGGGCGACCGACGCGGTGGGAGATTGCAAAAATCTGAGAAATTTTTTTGAGCTGGGCGACCGCCGCGGTCGGATATTGCAATTTCTGGGCAAAAAAAATACGCAGATTTCGGACCGATTTGGGTAAACCTGCAATAAAAAACTTGTATTTAGAGCTATACCACCTGTAAAAAACAGTAAAAACAGCACCCAGAAGAAGATTAGGCTTCTACAAGCCTTAATTTTTTTCTAAACATGGCTTATTGCCTTTAAACTGAAACTTTAACAATTTACATAACATCAATAATTCATAGCGATTCAAACTAGTTAAACTTAACAACAACAACAAGTCTAACAAGTTTATCAAAAACCAACCACAAGTCTAATACATGTCTAAAACATCAACAATCCATTATTACTACTTCGTTGCCTCAGAACTAGATTCAGAACCCGACTCAGACGACGAGCTGTATTGACGTTTGCTCTTACCTTTCCCCCGGCTTTTGCTCTTGCTCTTGCTTTTGGTCTTGCTCTTGCCCTTACCCTTGCCCTTCTTTCCCTTGTCTGCACTACCACACATAATGTTCTGCATCATTTCCCGCATGGCTCTCATATTTTCCTCATTGCGCAAATGATCTTCTTCACTCTTTCTCTTAAGCTCTTCGATTTAATTGTGCAAAGAGGCTTCCACCGAGGGATTAATTGAACTAGCAGGAGGAGTGTAAGTGCCAAACAAACCTGGATTTAGGCGTTCCGAGGCATACTGCTATCTAAGACCGTAAGCACTTCCCTTTTTTACTCCGCCATTCACCTCCAACCATAGTGCGGTTTCCTCCTCTAGTATCATTTGAGCTGGGGTACTGCTACCACACTCGAATGCCTGACTCGCCATCCTTTCTTCATAAGCTGCAGCAGCCTTTTCCAGAAAAAAATTTAATAACAAGAATTAGATTTACAAATATTGACGGATTTAATAACTTTAGAAGATTGAATTTAATAACTTACATATAGCTCTCTAGCGCGGTCCTCGACCCACACTTCTTCTCCTTTTTTGTTTCTGTATATATGCCTCTTCTTAAAGATTTTAGGAACATGTACTGGCAGCCCTTCCTCCTTTTCCTACAAAATTAAAAAGATGATAAGTTAGATAGAAAATTAATGTGAGTTACATAAAACAATACATATAGTAATTAATAAGTTACCAATAGCATCCACTGAGTCGCTGCGCTAACCGAACCCCCGGTGTGCAGCGATCCACCCTTTTCGGAGGCTCGTACGGCTTTTCCTTGGGCGCTCCTCTTCTTAAATTCATCACTATTCCAATATTTCAGGTGTTTTACCCAAACGTGATCGTATATCCACTCGGGCTTCTTTCCTTTGGCCCGACAATCATACAGGTTACCTTTGACTCTATCTGCGCATTTTCCAAGGAAATTGCTATCAAAGGCAGGATGCCACTTACACTTTGTCTGAAATAATTCAAAATATTATATTTTTAAAAAAGTGACACTTAACTAAATTATTAAAAAATAAAACATAGTTATTACCTGAAAATCGTCAAGCTGGACAGCTTTACGGGGAAGGGTACCCTACTCCAGGATGGCCATGGCTCACTCCATCTAGATTTAATGCATAATGTGACTAAAGGAGTAGCCACGTTCGAGGGAGTAAAACTAGATAAAAATCACTAGTGTTAATAAATATACTAAAAAATTAAACTTTACAGTAGTATTAAATAGTTAAAAAATAACAAAAAATAATACTTACCCATGACTACCCTCAGGATAAATCCTCACCCTCCCATCATCATCATATGATCCTGCAGGACCAATGTAAAAAGGCTAGCTCGGATCATAATATGGTACAGTAGGTGGTACCGAAGCGTCCACCGAGCTCGGATCAGAAGGTGGTACAGTAGATCCAGAAGGAGTAGATGATGAAGGGGATGGTGATGGACTAGAAGATGGTGAAGGCATGGATGATGAACTAATGCCATGCGGACGAACGACATAACCAGGCGATGTAGGAAGTGGCATGCCAGGGGGAAAGGTAGGGGAGGAATGAAAAACCTGGAGCATATGTAGACGGAGGATGTGTAGGAAGCATATGAGGTACATGTGCAGGAGGATTAGTATGCCCTGAAGCAGGAGAGGTACTTTGAACCTTTCTTTTCCCCCTAGCCTTCTCCATAGATGACATATCTGTAAAATAAGCTCAATAAATTAGCACAATATAAGCAAATTATAAATTTTTATGGAATACATTTATAAAGTAGTGCAAATAATTGTAGTAAAGTAACAAAAACAAACTACGAACATGTCAATCATCATCATTCGCGTCAAGGTCATCGGCTATTTCAACAAATTCCTCGCTCGTCTCATCGCCATCAATAAATTCTTCCTCACTTGTTTCAACGTCATCCATATATTCATCCTCCTCATTTGCCCTAGATGTTCCTTCTCCAAAATTAGTCATTTTTTTTCCATGTCTAACCACCGATACATTAAACTCTTCATAGATGCCTTCACTATGTTGCAACTGATCGGCTAATTCAATATCCGCAATCAAGGGAACGGTTGAAACCTCATTTTGATATGCAACATCTAATACATCATCTACTTCCACTCTTCCCACTGGCTTGCCTTTTAGAACAGCCCACCAATTAGCCTTGGCTTTGGATTTGGCTTTGGCTTTGTTCGTTGTAAGTGGATAAGGAACGTACCACACTTGCTTCACATTCTGGGCAATGATGAAAGGATCATAATGTCCATATGACCTTTTGTGATTCACTTCAACTATTTTAGAACATGAGTCTACCCTCGTATCCTTGGGACTCGGATCAAACCACTTGCAACGAAAAAGCAAACAATCTTTTACGAGGCCAACCTACTGTAAACTCTATTTCTAAAATCTCCTCAATCACACCATAGTAATCAAAGTCTACATCCTAGTCACCAGTACCACCTTTCACACACACACCGCTGTTGTTGGTTTTCTTCCCCAAGGACCATTCTTTAGTATGAAACTTGTACCCATTAACAAAGTACTTAGACATCCTCTTGTATTTATAATAAGGCCCGTGAGATATATCATGCAACAATGAGAAGTTTATGTCATTATCCGGATTGAGTACCCATATAAAGTTCAAGATAGTTGTACACATTATCTATATATATATATATATACATATATATATATATATATATACATTTGTTTATATAACACTTACAAATTCTCTAAACCAATCTGAAAATTTTTCATAAACAGCAGCAGCGCCAAATTCTCCAACAAAGTGACTGAATGATGCGCCAAAGAAATCTCATTAGTTAGATTAATGATGAAAGTTGAATGTTAGGCTTTAATGTAAAAAAGAATACTTGTAAAAAGGCGTGACATCGGGACAATTCAATAAAACATGTGTTGTAGCTGCTTTTCTGTCCCGGTCAGTGAACTTGCATACTTCGGTCATTAACTTTCCTCTACCAGGTTGATTGAATATAGAAAATGGTGGATAATTCGGATCATTGTTGTCTCCAATATCATGTCGATCCGGCCTATTTCGCAAACATGGCACATTTTGATCGAAATAATACGAATAAAAATGAGAGGTTTCTCTAGCCAGATATGCCTCACATATGGACCCCTCAATTTGGTTCCTGTTTTTCACGTCCCGCTTACACTTGCCAATAATTCTTCATAATACATTATATTAATTAATTTACTTAAGATGAATTAAAAAAAATGAGTTAATAATAACTTAAGAGACCTTATCTCTCGAAAGGATACATCCATCTACAGTTCACCGGGCCTCCGAGTAGTGCCTCTTCCGCGAGGTGAATTGGAAGATGCTCCATTACATTAAAAAAACCAGGGGAAAATATTTTTGTCAACTTAGCCGCGACAACAGGAAAGTTACTTTCCAACGACTTAAGATTCTCTTCCTTCAATGTCTTAGAACACAGCTCCTTAAAAAATAGGCTCGTCTCTGTAAGGGGTTTCAAAACTTTATCAGGCAAGCCATTGAATGCAATTGGGAGCAAGTTTTACATGAAGATTGATGCGGGTCAAAAACAAAGACGATAAAGATAAAGGAGCGAGACTTACCTCGAACTCTCTACAATGTATCCACGGAGAACTAGTTCCGTGAAACCCTCGTATCGGTGTCAAGATTCGCCTACACTAAGCAACTACCCTCGAGTCAACAAGAACCCGCGAGTAGAATGATTGGGGGGTTTGGGGATCAACTAGCTCACCTAGAAGACTCAAACCATCAAAGGGTTATTCCATTCATTCAAAGAGACTATTCTCTTAAAAGTTGTTTAATCATTCATCAAAGCTAGCTAATGGAAATGAAAGACTAATGAAGTATTTATAGGCTTCATCTAGACATAATGAAAGCCCTAAAGTACCCTCAAAGTGGGTTTAAAAGTCATAGGCCACGCAGGGCTAGAATAGAAATTACTTAGCAACTTAAGTTAAATTCCTGTCAAACATAACAGGGGTGGGCAGTCCGCCCCAACTCCCTAGGCGCCCGCCTGTTGAGCAGCACAGTGCACTGGGCGGTCCGCCTCATAAGAATCCAGAGAGCAGTCATCAACTAGGCGGTCCGCCTCCTTCAGTGGGCGGTCCGCCTCATCCTGAAGCTTCTTGGAACGCCTCGAAATATGTCTCGGATGCTCCTCCTTCCATGGTGTTCAAATATATGACCGTGAAGTGCTCTTCCTTGGCCTTGGATGGTGCTTTTGGATGGTTGCTCGATTTGCACTACATCATCCTCCTCTTTTTGAGAAGATTTTGTCCTCGAAATCAAGGCATGGTCTCTCATGGCATCATCAACTTCTCGGGGTGGCCAATACTCTCCTTCTTTATCCTTTTTGAACGTCACTTTGACATAGGCTTCTTCAAAGATATTCCTTGCCTTAGCATGGAGCTTAGGACCTACAAGCAACGACAAGCAAACACAAGCAAACTTAGGTTAGTGCAAGAAGTATGGAAAACACACTCTTGTGGTATAACCAAGCATCAACAATAATAAGCACAAATATCAAGTCTCCAAGGAGAACAACAAGTACTTGGTTAAATAACAACATGCACTCAACACAATAATGAGCAAATAGGTCTTGGGGATATGGGAAATGCAAGATCAAGCTATCAAAATCCCCTTGAACCTTAAGCTCAAGATCAATACACCAATCAATCCTCACGGTGTGATTAACATGTGGAGTGGAGTGAATTAAATAACCCAACCTACAAGTAGTATCAAGTACTCCACTCCCCTTCTTTAGAGCATAATTACTCACACCAAGGGATTCTTCTTCCCCTCCCATTTCATCACCAAAGCAACCCTTCCTACAAGACAAACTATCAAGAAAGGTATTGATAATGGCCTCTTCTTCATCATAACTCAAACAAGCAATAGTAGGGTCACTCAAAGAGTCAATTACCTCATTCAAGATTTCACATAATGGGTTGCCTAATGAGTCAAACCCTACACACCATGGGGGTTCCATTTGACTATTCACCCTAGCCCGATACAAGTCATTACCACTAATGAGGATGCCTTCAAATAATGGATTAGTAAAAGCATGCATCTCAATATCATGATCAAGCATAGACAAGTTATCAAGACTAGGTTCACTTGAGGAGTCATCATAGACAGCATTGTCCAATTCATGCAAGTTGGACTCCTCAAGGTCAATACCATCCTCACCATAACACATTGGTCCACCAAATAGGAGCATATCAATAAGGGTATGATCAACTATGTCATCTTCCCCTTTGTCAAAGGTTGGTGGTGTGTCATAGCAAAGGTCACAATCATTGTCAACTATCAAATCTACACTAGGAAGGGGTTCAATGAACAATGAGCTCACATCAAGATGTGGCATAGCATCCCTCCCAACTAATGTTTCACAAGCACACTCAAGTTGATAACTAGACTTTTCACTAGTGGTATACTCACTAGATGCATCAAAAACACCAACTAGTGTTGAGTCATCACAAGACAAATAGCTAGTAGGGATCCAGCTTTCTCTGAACTCTTCTGACCCCGCAGACCTTCTCGCCCGAGCTCTTTCTGACATGAAAAAGTGAAGTAACACTTACATTTGTAGTACTTCCTTGATCACTCACAAGGCTTGAAGTGTCATATGTAACTCCTCCTTCATGAAGCTTACATTGAGAATTTTCCTTCTCTTGTCTTTCCTTCCAAGCACATGGTTGAGGCTCCAATGGCTTGTCTTCAAATGTACCTACACAAGAACTAACACAAGAAAAGGTAGAAGATGGAGAATCGTTAGAACAATGGGTGCTCTCACTTTCAATTTTTCTTTCCTCACCTCTCCTTTCTTTCATTTTTCCCTCAAGGTCAAGTGCAGTTTGTCGCGACAATCCGCTCACATCACTCCTCAATTCCTCTCCATTTTCCTCTCTTGGATTGTCACCGGTCACTCCCTCATTTCTCTCTATCTTTTCTCTCTCATTTGAAGTGGAGTGACTCTCACTTTCATCATGCAATGGCAAGACAATAAGATTGTTTGCTTCAGGTTCAAGTACAATGGGTGACTTTGCTTTAGCTGCTTCCCTCAACTCCTTCATACGTTTGTAGTCTTCTCTTACTTGCCTTGGAGTCAAAGGTTTAAGCACATACTTCATCCCATCTTGCTTGATCGTGTAGGAGTTGGTCCGACCATCATGCACAACACATCTATCATATTGTCATGGTCTCCCAAACAAAAGATGGCAAGCTTGCATTGGGACCACATCAAACATGATCTTATCTTTATATTTCCCAATGCTAAACTCTATCAACACTTGTTTAACCACCTTTAGTTCACCACACTCACTAAGCCATTGTAAATGATATGGTTTTGGATGCTTTAGAGTGGGTAATTTCAATTGAGAAATCAAGGATTGGCTCACTATGTTGGCACAACTCCCCGAATCAACAACCATTGAGCACACTTGCCCCATCACACGACATCTAGCATGAAAGAGGTTTTCTCTTTGATCATTTTCCACCTCCTCTTCCATGAAAATGGTACTCAAACTCCTCCTAACCACCAAGAACAATTGAGGATCCACATCTTCCTCTATAGCCTCCTCACAAGCAACTTCCTCATCTTCCTCTACACCTTCACCCTCGGGCTCACTATCTTGCTCATATACCAAATTACCAACCACAACCATGGTCCTTTTTGTAGGATAATCCCTAGCAAAGTGACCATAGCCCTTGCACTGATAGCATTGAGTAGAAGTAGAAGTAGGATTGCTCAAGCGAGTTTTAGAAGTACCTTCCAAGTGCGGTGTAGTCTTCTCATATGGTTTCTTCACTTCTTTGCTAGCACTTGCACTTGGAAAGTTTGCATTTGGAGTCTTCCACTCCTTTGGCTTGCTTGTGGTACTAGGAGCGTTTCCTTTGGATTTCTCTCCCTTAAGCCAACTCTCTGCTTCAATTGCTGCATCAAAGAGATCTTGAAGAGATTGATAAGTATGCAACCTCAATTGAGAAGCTATACCATAGCTCAAGCCATTCTTGAAGTGGATCATGGCTTGTTCTTCACATTCGGTATCCATATCCAATGCCATCCGGGTCTTCTCAAATTCATCATAGTACTCATACACCGTTTTGACACCTTATTTTAGACCATAGAGCTTCTTGAGTTGCTCTTGTCGATACCTTGGAGTTATATACTTGATACTCATGAGCCCTTTCAACTCATCCCAAGTCACATTCACATGCACACCCATTCTTCTTCTTGACCTCTTCATAGACTCCCACCAAGTAGAAGCATAGGCCTCAAAGGAAGAAATAGCATAGGTGCCCTTCTTCTCCTCGGTCATTTCGTTTGTGTCAAACACCCTCTCCATGAGTAGTACCCATTCCATGTATACCTCTGGATCACAAGTTCCCTTAAAGGGTGGAAGATTGAGCTTAACACTATTGAGGTTTTTGTTGTCACGTACCCCTCGGTTAGGCTCCGGTCGGCCTCCATAAGGGTCATCATAAGCAACATATTCCCTCCTAGCATTCCCACCATAAAATCTCATGGGTGGCCCTCGACCTCGGCCTCTACCCCTATCCACATTTAGACCCCAGTTCCTTTGCCTCGTATGTTGATAATGAGCATCATACCCATAGGCTTCATCACCATACTCGGCTTCCTCCCCTTCTTGAGCCTCAACAACTTGCTCAAGAGGTGGAATATATCTAATGGGTCTTGGAAGTGGAGCATTTCCTTGGGGATTGCCCAAGTTGAGGGGAATGCCCTATTGTTGAGGATTGCCCAACACTCGCTCTTGTGGAGCCACATCATTCTTTAGCTCATACCTCTTGGCTATCTCCGCAAAGTGTCCGGGAATCATAGCAAAACCTCGGCTTGTCCCTTCTCTGATTCAATTTGGACGCTCGGGCTCCTCCTTTCAACATTCTCAAGCCTCAAGGTTATGTCCTCCAACTTGGCCATGATGGTAGCCAAGGCATTCTTCATGGGATCATCTCCCTGGGCAGCCATCGTACCTACAAAATCAACAAACGTAGTGAAACACCTCACTTACACCCTCACGTATATAGCACTCGGTTCACTCGTATAGTGGTGGTGGATATTTCACTCAAGTTTGAGTCTAAAAGCTTCATGTAGTTTATCAACGAACCACAACCCAATCACTCAATCCACAAGTCAAGTGTACTCTGCGGTGATTGGAGTTAATGTGACTCTATTGGATGATAAGCACTTTAAGTGAGGACTTGAGTCAAAAGATACTACGAGTCTTCTTCGAATTCTACTCTCCTAACTAGGCTTGAGTTACCTAAAAGCTTCAAAGGACTAGCACCAATCAAGTAGGAAAGTTACTCAAATAAGTGCTAGCTAGATGTTATTCAAGCAAGGAAGCAAGAGAACCTAGGAAAAACTACCCCAAAAGGCTTTATGTGTGAGGCCCTCCGCCCAGAAATTGAGGCCCTCCGCCTCTTCAGTGTGGGCGGCCACCCTGTGTGATTCAGCAGGGGGTAGGTGGTCCGCCTTCTGAGCTAGGCACTCCGCCTCCCAAAAGTCCAGAGAGCTCACCAACTTGAGGCGGTCCGCCTCTGTGTTTAGGCGCTCCGCCTACTGCGATTATCAGCACAGTTCAACTTCATATTTTTTGACTTTAGCACCCAAAAATCCAACAAATCTCACGATGTTTTAGCAATCCGAAGGTACCCAAATGTGTTTTCAGTCACAATAATCAAACCCCAATGATTTTTAACAAACCCCAATAAAAAACAATCAAATCACCATGTTCATCAATTTCAAAACAAGGGTTTTCAAGAACAAGTGTTTCAAATTTTCAATTCTTGGAATACAACTTCAAATCATGTGTTTTAGGTACCAAAATGATGGGTTTCCAACAAGGAGCAAACCCCAATAACACCCATAACAAGAATCAATCAAACGAACAAGATATGCCAAATTTTTGGTGTTTTTCAATTTTTCAATTTTTTTTTTGTGTT
Organism: Petunia axillaris subsp. axillaris; assembly: GCA_029990575.1. Lineage (NCBI taxonomy): Eukaryota > Viridiplantae > Streptophyta > Magnoliopsida > Solanales > Solanaceae > Petunia > Petunia axillaris. The sequence goes on from JARKNS010000003.1 coordinate 165,263,805, forward strand.
TTCTTCTTTTCAACAACAACAAACAAGAAACTAAGATAGAAACTGACCTAGGCACGAAGAATCAAGGGTCGAGGATTTGTAGAAACAAAACTTGAGCCTTGCTCTGATACCAAGATGATGCGGGTCAAAAACAAAGACGATAAAGATAAAGGAGCGAGACTTACCTCGAACTCCCTACAAGGTATCCACGGAGAACTTATTCCGTGAAACCCTCGTATCGGTGTCAAGATTCGCCTACAATAAGCAACTACTCTCGAGTCAACAAGAACCCACAAGTAGAATGATCGGGGGGTTTGGGGATCAACTAGCTCACCTAGAAGACTCAAACCATCAAAGGTTTCTTCCATTCATTCAAAGAGACTATTCTCTTAAAAGTTGTTTAATCATTCATCAAAGCTAGCTAATGGAAATGAAAGACTAATGAAGTATTTATAGGCTTCATCTAGACATAATGAAAGCCCTAAAGTACCCTCAAAGTGGGTTTAAAAGTCATAGGCCACGCAGGGATATAATAGAAATTACTTAGCACCTTAAGTTAAATTCCCATCAAACATAACAGGGGTGGGCGGTCCGCCCCAACTCCCTAGGCGCCCGCCTCTTGAGCAGCACAGTGCACTGGGCGGCCGCCTCATCACCATGGGTGGTCCGCCTCATAAGAATCCAAAGAGCATTCATCAACAAGGCGGTCCGCCTCCTTCGGTGGGCGGTCCGCCTCATCCTGAAGCTTCTTGGAACACCTCAAAATGTGTCTCGGATGCTCCTCCTTCCATGGCGATACAATGTATGACCTTGAAGTGCTCTTCCTTGGCCTTGGATGGCGCTTTTGGATGGTTGCTCGATTTGCACTACATCAAAGATGTGACAATCGTGGCTTTTCATGTGAGTCAATTTTCCTTCTGTCATATCAGCACACCTTTCTAAGTTTGATGCATATCCATCAGGCATCCTCAAATTTTTAACCCAATCACAAATCATTCTTCTCTCATCCAATCCGAATGTGTAACTGGCTTTGGAAGCCAAATCGTGTTGCCAACTTGAGATAAGTGTAACTCAGGTCGCCTACAAAGTTCCTCAAGGTCCAACCTGGCCTTCACATTATCCTTTATCTTGTTCCTGACATCCATCACAATATTAAAGACAGCCTCGAAAAAATTCTTCTCAATATGCATAGGATCCAGGTTATGTCGAAGAAGATTATCCTTCCAATAAGGCAACTCCCAAAAGATACTTTGTTTAGTCAATTATGATCAATACCATAGCCAGGTGCTTTAGATGGCCGTTTGTCAGTTACCTTAGGATACACCTTAACCCTATCCCATATTTCTTCTCCTGACAACCTTCGTGGAGGCTCCTCAAAATCAATCTGATTCTTCATAAATGCACTACTGTTATTCCTAAATGGATGATCAATTGGAAAGAATCGACGGCAACAGTAGAATCATGTAAGCTTACCACCATTTTTCAAAGTGAATGTTTTTGTATCTTTCATACAATAAGGGCAAGAGAGCTTACCAGCAGTGGATCACCCAGACAACATTCCATAAGCTGGAAAGTCATTTATAGTCCACATCAAAGAAGCATGCAGTTGAAAGTTCTATTTCATTGATATATCATATGTTTCCACACCTTCATACCACAATAACTTTAACTCATCAATCAAAAGCTGCAAAAATACATCAATCGAGGCTTTCGGGTTATGTGGCCCTGGGATAATGCAATTCAAAAACAGATAAGGACTAGTCATGCACATTTCGGGTGGAAGATTGTACGGCGTGACAAATACGGGCCAACAAGAATAAGGTGTAGACGAGACATCAAAAGGAGTGAACCCATCTGAACATAGACACCTTATGTTTCTTGGTTCACTAATAAATGCCGGATACACCTGATTAAAATGTTTTCATACCTCACCATCTGACGGATGGCTTAGAATGCCTGACTGTTTTATACGATCATGGTGCCATCTCATATGAGGAGCAGAGCTCATCGACGCATACAACCTCCTTAACCTAGGTATAAGGGGTAAGTAATGCATCGACTTAACAGGTATCGGCTTCTTTTTAGGGTTTAGAACCAGCTTGTAACGAGGCTCCTCACAGAATTTACATTTATCTAATTCTGCATCATCCTTATAAAACAACATGCAACTGTTGACACAACAATGAATTCTCTGTGCAGAAAGGCCTAACGTGGAAACCAACTTCTTAGTGTGGTAATAATCAGTTGGTAATGCCATGTTAGTCGGATTGAGTTCATTCATAAGACCAATGATGGAATCCATGGCTGCTTGAGATATACTAAAATCAGATTTAATACTTAACAATCTAACAGCAACTGACAACTTAGAATGCACTGAGCCTTCGTACAATGGACGACTAGCTTCCTCCAACTGTTTATAGAAGAGTTTTGCCTCATCATTAGGAACGTGCTCAACATTTGGTTGCGATGTACCCGGTTGGGATGGCTCCTCTGGGTACATCCCAAAAGCATCATTAACCATATCGTTCATTCGATAATTATCAAGATCATTCTCCACAAACGGACCACTCCCACCGATATAAGCATTTTGAAAACTAACATCACCACCCATATCCCTAGACTCTCCAACTCTCCATGATAAACCCAAACAAAATAATTTAGCATAAAACCCTTCATATAAAGATGCATTTCAACATCTTCCAAACTTTGTCCTTTTGTGCAATTGCATTTCACACAAGGACACTTAATCTGGCCCCACCGTATAAAATCATCAAGTGTTTTCGCCTTTTCAATAAATTCTTGAACACCTACTGCAAATTCTTCCCTTATCCCCCGCCGCCCGAGATTATTTCTATTATACATCCAACTACGACTTTCATGTTCCATATCTGCACAAAAATTACAAGTTTGAGATGCATATTAAATTGCAAAGATTTAAACAAAAATTTCTTTGATACGCTACCAATTTTCATAAGATTAAGTAATTGTATAATTTTCTAAGTCAATTACTTTTATATTACTAACTAATTTGTTCTTTAAGATTATCATTTAATAATTAATAACACTTCTCAAGAATCAAATGAACTGGAATAAAAGATTAAAAATGAATATTTAAAAATAATTTATTTCATTTAAATGAATTTACGAAAATAATTAAGACATTTTAAATTGTGTAACTACTATATTACTTATAGCTAATGTCTATTAAGTTATTGTTAAGTGTGATAGTAGTTCATTTACTTACAATTTATGCTACGACAAAGTTCTATATTTGTTCTTTTATAAAATAAATATTTCATTCTAAACAAATAGTTAAAAATATTTCATCAATTTTTTGCTATTCTCTTCTTCTTTACTAATTACTAAAAAATAATTTACTGTGAAACACTACCAATTTAAAAAAGATTAAGTACAACTTATTAGGATTATATCTAAGAACCTACTTTCTTCCTATGTTCCTAACTCTCTAACTATGTTTCTACTTGGGAATATTGTATTATATTAATATCTTTAATAGTATAATTAAGATGAAACAAATTTATTCTCAAAGCACACTATATATTATCCAACTTGGTGAATCTTTCAATTCCATATACAATAAAGTATAACCAAAGCTCTTTTAAATTTAAATGTTTATATCAAAAGCTCTTTCTTCTACGACGACTTAAGCATTACATTAACAACTTTTTCCCTTTAGTCAAGTAGATCATTACATTTATTTAATCTTCTTATTACAACTCTTACACACACCATTTCTCCTAACCTTTCACATTACAAGATTTTTGATTCTTTGCCTTCTTCTTTACAACATATAAATAGAAGAGTATTTTGTACCAAAAGCAACAACAACAAAAAAACACAACATAGAACAACCATAAAATTAAACATTTTGTACAACAATTCCAAGAGCTAGCGAACATCATTTTGTGCAAGATTCACAACAACAACAATAAAGCTTAACTTACAAACTATTAGAAACAAAACATCAAACCAAATACTTATCATTTGATTGCTCCCCCCCCCCCCCCCCCAGTGTCGTTACATTCAATTCACTCCTCATTTTCTATGGAAACATCTAGTTGTCAACGTCCAACATCTCCAAAATTAATTCTAAAGACTAACAATGAACTATAAAGCTACCAACAAAATTATCCCAGAGAATATGAACTCAATACTTCAATTCAATAAAATTACCCCAAGGATAGATATAATCTTTTACATACTACACATAAACCATAGGGAAAAAAAAAGAAAAACAAATTAGAAGCAAAACAAAAAAAAACGTACCTGAGCTGTTGTTGCCGGAGATGGCTGTCGCCGCTGCCAGAATTCACTGTTGTCGTCGTTTCTGGGCCGGATCTGTGGAGAAAACAAAATATGGGGGTTAGGGTTTATAATTTGTTGAAAATGAAAAATTGGGGGGTTTGTAATTGGGGAACTCACCAATTTAGGGATTGAGAAATTGGGAATGGCGGATTAATAGAGGAAATAGGGAGTGGCGGATTTGAGGGCAGATTTGGGGGTTGGGGGACGTGTGTTTTTTGTTTGAAGAGAGTGACAAATGAGCTGAATTGGAGAGGGAGTCGGGAGTATAATTTCCCATTGTCCGACCGCTGCGGTCGGCTAGAATAAAAAAAATTAATTATGTTCGGCCCGCTTCGGTCGGAGGGTATAAAAAAAATATTTAATATAAATTCATTGAATTGTCCCACCGTTTCGGTCGTCTAGACTGTTCCGACCGAGTTTCGGTGGGAACTCTGTGGTCTGAAAAACCTTAATTTTTTGTCATTGATTCTAACATAACTTGATTCTATAAAGTCATTGTGTAATCAGCACAGGTTCGAACCCCACCTGATCGAATAGGTTTCATCCCAATGGCGATGCACAGTTCAAGGCGGTAGCATGTTCTGCGTTTTGTGCCTTGGCCGTGTCAGACAATTTTATCATAAACTCCTACTCTGGTACGAGTAGTTTTGGGCTCAACATTAACCGCGAAAGGTCACAAAACCCTTATCAAAATCTCAAGGTAACTCCCAAAATATTTTTTTTAAAACCTTTCTATGACCACTATAAGGTCCAATACATTCTCTGAACATTATCCATGAACGTATATAATGGTATTCTTGAGTAAAATATGACATAAGCATATGAAAGGATCATTCAAAATATTTTCAAATATTCTTAATCTATGAAGCTTTGACATATAATTTCATGTAAATGAAAAATAACAAAATCTGAAAATATATGTATATAACTGAAGAATAGCTTCTTTAAACGTTAACTAGGATGATGTTTAGTTAATATGTACTCTCTTGTTCCAATTAAGCACATATTAGCTCTTTAAGACATTTTATCAAACATCTTGTAAGTGTGCTTTTGTGAGTAAAACCTCTTTAGTAAGGGCTATATCAACTTACCTCATTTTGGCCTTTGATAACGTGAGCTCCAATCCTTGTTCCGACCTCCAAATAATTTCTACAACAATGGATTTACCAATTAACTCTTAAAGTTCATTACTTTTCTTTGTATTTGATGAACCCTAGGTTAAATCCTTGGATTTTCTAGGTTTTGGAATTTTCCCTAGTTGGATAATACTTTTCTTGTTGTTAACTCCCAAAAAAATCTAGGGCAAGCAATACCTTGGATTGCAAAGCCCTAGTTTTGAGATGAATCTTGTACTTGAGGTTTTCTTGAATAATTCCTTGAAAGCCCTATGATTTCATGAAGATTTGATGTTTGGAATTGATATTATTATTGGATATATGCAGTGTAGGTGTAGATGTGTACAGTGTAGGTGTAGTTAGGACCTAATTGTAATTAGCTAGAAGTTATGGTGTAATTATTACAAGTGGATTAGTAGTTAGTTAAAAATATCTAGTTAGTTGGTTAGTTATAAAGATGCATTGTATCAGTTAGTTGGAATAACATTTTTCAGATATTTTTCCATTTCCTCTTCTTAGCTCCTTCTCTCTAACAATCTCTCTCTAGTTGATCAATGCCCTAGGCATGAATTAACATGGTATCAAAGCAAATCGACCTTGATTCCGCAGTGCAAAGCACGAATTGATTAACAGTTTTTTCTGGAATTTTCATTCATTACAGTTTTCAATTTCCTTTTGGAGCAAAATCGCATAAAAAATGGCCCCAAATCAGTCTGTAAATGTCGCGAATGGAGAAGAAATCGGCATAGATCACAATCATGTGTTGTACATCCACTCATCAGATACACCAGGCTCAGTTTTGGTTCCAATTCAACTAACAGGATCAGAGAACTATGCAATCTGGAGTCGCTCAATGAAAATGGCGATCTTAGCTAAGAACAAGCTAGGGTTCCTAGATGGCTCGTGTGCAAAGAGTTCATTCACAGGATCACTTCAACACCTATGGGAACGCTGCAATGCTATCGTATTGTCTTGGATTCTAAGCACTGTATGCAAGGAGCTGCGCACAGGAATTCTGTATGCTACTAGTGCTCACAAAGTTTGGGAAGATCTACAGAAGCGATTCAATAAAATGAATGGAACTAGAACTTTTCAATTGCACAGAGAAATTGCACTCCTGACTCAGGGTAACAATTCTATCTCTGTCTATTTTACTCTGCTTAGGGATCTATGGGATGAGTATTATGCCCTAGTACCTGCACCTGGTTGCAATTGCCCTGAATCCAAGGATTTTGTTGAACATATGGCTAGACAACGTTTGTATCAATTCCTTATGGGACTTAGTGAGAACTATGCTCAGATTAGGGGACAAATTTTACTGATGAACCCCCTGCCTAGTGTGGATGAGGCCTATGGGATGCTGATTGATAATGAAAGTCAGCAAGTACCACTAGCTCAGGGAGATCATGTAGAACCCACAGCATTGGCTGCAACAGGAAGAGGGCAAGGTTATAGACAGAACCAAGGTTTTAGGCCAGGAAACAAGCAAATGCCTAGACAAGGGGGTAGAGTCAGACTTTACTGTGATCACTGCCCACACTTGAAGAATCACTCTACAGAAAACTGCTACAAGGTGACTGGATATCCATCTGATTACATGTCTAAGAAAAACTATGGGACTAGAAATGCTTATGGGCAGAAAGGCATCCTGAATACTGCAAACTCTGCATCAGTACATGAGCATGAGGAGTCTGTTTTTGAGAACCCATCACAACTGAACAGTCATGACAAAGGAAAGTTAGCTGCTGATCAAGGTCTGTCTTCTACTGGACAAGGACACTTCTTCACTCCAGACCAATACAATCAGATACTTCATTTGCTTCATAAAGGAAAGGACAAGGAACCTGAGACTCAAGCACACATGGCAGGTATACCTACTGCATTATTGTCCAACACATCACTTGATGAATGGATTATAGATTCAGGAGCTTCCCATCACATTACCTCTAACATTCACCTGTTAGACAACATAAAAGGCATTGAAAGCTGGAAAAAGGAGAAAGTTCAACTACCTACAGGAAAGTACACTGAAATAACTCATAGTGGAGTAGTTCCCATTTCAAAGAAGGAAAAACTGAACAATGTATATTATGTGCCAGATTTTAAGTTCAATTTGCTGTCAGTATCCAAGATGACCAAGGAGCTGGCCTGCTCTGTCACCTTTTATCCTGGATTCTGTGTGTTTCAGGACATTTACAGTGGCAGGGTGAGGATGACTGGTGAAGAAGATAATGGTCTGTACAAAATGAGAGGAATGCAGTTGAATAAGGAGGACAAGTTAGTGACAGCAACAGTAACAAAAAATACAGAAGGTACCAAGTTGTGGCATCTCAGGCTAGGACACCCCTCCATTCAAGCTTTGAAGAACATCTCCTTTCTCAAAAATAAGGCTGATGACTCAGTGCAACACAACTGTGAAGTTTGCCCTCTAGCCAAGCAACATAGGTTGCCATTCTCAAACAGTGAGAGTAGAACAGATAGGATATTTCAACTTGTACATATGGATGTTTGGGGGCCATATAAGGTAGCCACATTTGATAAGAAATACTACTTCTTGACTGTAGTTGATGATTTTTCAAGAGCAACCTGGGTGTATTTGATGCAGTTTAAGAATGAAACATTCATGTTTTTGAAAGAATTTCTTGCATATGTGCAAAATCAGTTCAATACCACAGTTAAAGTAATAAGGACAGACAATGGCACTGAATTCTTTAACTCTCAATGGAGTACACTGCTTAAAGAGCAAGGCATAATACATCAAAGTAGTTGTGTATACACACCACAACAAAATGGGGTTGCAGAAAGGAAACATAGGCATATTCTGAATACTGCAAGAGCCCTAAAATTCCAAGCAAATGTTCCAGATAGATACTGGGGTGAATGTGTCAAAACTGCTGTCTATGTGTTGAACAGAACACCTAGTAAGATACTTAGTGGAAGAAGTCCCTATGAACTATTGTATAACAGACCACTAAGAATACTGCACCTTAGGGTGTTTGGTTGTCTGTGTTATGCAACCAACTTAGCTAGAGGAGACAAGTTTGCAGCAAGAGCCAGAAGAGCAGTCCTTATGGGATACTCTACAACACAAAAAGGATATAGACTTCTAGACCTGGATACTAATTGTTTCTTTGTGAGCAGGGAAGTAACCTTCAGAGAAGACAAGTTCCCCTTCAGAGGTGATGCAGGAAGTGTACAGGAAGCTCTTGACTTGCAGGATACCCTCATTGGCACAAATGACTTTGCAAGATTCCTAGATGATGATATGGAGAATGAGGAGACAATTGATACTGCTACACAGCCCACTCAGAGCCAATCAAATGCAAGGTCCAGTGCTGCAGAACCCACTCATGTTCCTGATGATGAACCTGAACTAAATCATGAAGAACCTACCACTCATGAAGAACTTGAACCTGAGCAAAATCATGTGCCCCTCACTGGGGATATGGAAGCAACAGAACAGCTGTCACAACAAAAACCAGCTTGGAAGTCTGAGAGAATCAAGAAAACACCTGCATGGCTGCAGGATTTTGTTACCACAGACACTAAAACTAGTAACTGTGCATATCCTCTATGCAACTATCTGTCATATGACAAGGTCTCAAAGAAGTACAAGGAATACATCTCAGCCTTCTCTACTCTAAAAGAGCCAGCTCATTTCTATGAAGCAGCTAAAGACAAGAGATGGGTACAAGCAATGCAGCAAGAGGTAGATGCCTTGGAGGAAAACAAGACCTGGGAAATAGTTAACTTACCCAGAGGAAAAAAGGCTATAGGGTCAAAGTGGGTGTACAAGATCAAGTATAAGTCCAATGGTGAAGTTGACAGGTTCAAAGCAAGACTGGTAGCAAAGGGTTACAATCAAAAGGAAGGACTGGACTACCATGAAACTTTCTCCCCTGTGGCAAAGATGGTGACAGTCAGGTCTGTGATAGCACTAGCTGCATCTAAGAACTGGGAGTTGCATCAAATGGATGTGTTTAATGCCTTTTTGCAAGGAGATCTGTATGAAGAGGTGTACATGGATCTGCCACAAGGCTTTCAGAGAAAGGGGGAGAAGAAGGTATGTAGACTGCTGAAGTCCTTGTATGGCCTTAAGCAGGCTTCAAGGCAGTGGAATATCAAATTGACTGATGCATTGATGAAGGCAGGGTTCTTACAGAGTGCCTATGATTACTCACTATTCACAAAAAGGAATGGAGAACACATAGTGATCATCCTCATCTATGTGGATGATCTGCTTATAACAGGAAGCTCAGCAGAGATGATCAAGAGTGCCAAAGATGTGCTGAATGGAAAGTTCAAGATGAAAGATCTTGGTGAGCTAAAATATTTTCTGGGAATTGAGATAATGAGATCCAAGGAGGGCATTCTGTTGAATCAAAGGAAGTATATTTTGGAGCTAATCTCAGACCTTGGGCTCAGTGGTGCTAAGCCAGCTAGCACACCTATAGAAGTGAACAGAAATTGACAACAGTGGAATATGATCAAGCCCTTGGCATCTCAGATGATCCTCCCCTAAATGAGGTCACTGGATACCAAAAGCTAATAGGAAAGCTCCTCTACTTAACCATTACAAGACCTGACATCAGCTACACAGTTCAGTGTCTCAGTCAATTCCTCCAAGAGCCAAAGAAGTCACACATGGATGCAGCCTTAAGAGTGGTGAGGTACTTGAAGTCTGCACCTGGTATGGGAGTGTTGCTGGGGAGAAATCAGAGATGTAGGCTGATAGCATATTGTGACTCAGACTGGGCAGCATGCCCATTTACCAGGAGGTCAGTTAGTGGATATGTAGTTAAACTTGGTGATTCATTGGTCTCTTGGAAGTCAAAAAAGCAGAAAACTGTGTCTAGGAGTAGTGCAGAGGCTGAATATAGGAGTATGGCATCCACAACAGCAGAGTTAACTTGGCTTATGGGACTGTTTGGAGACCTGGGGGTTCAGTTAGAAAAGCCTGCAGTGCTTTACTGTGACAACAAGGCAGCATTGCAGATTGCTGCTAATCCTATCTTCCATGAAAGGACCAAACATATCGAAATAGATTGTCATTTTGTGCGTGAGAAACTGAAGGAAGGGAGTTTGGAGACTCAGCATGTCAGCACAGGGAATCAACAGGCAGATCTCTTCACAAAAGGACTTGGCTCAGCTCAACACTCCTACTTACTGGGCAAGCTTGGAGTATTCAACATTTTACATCCTCCAGCTTGAGGGGGAGTATTGGATATATGCAGTGTAGGTGTAGATGTGTACAGTGTAGGTGTAGTTAGGACCTAATTGTAATTAGCTAGAAGTTATGGTGTAATTATTACAAGTGGATTAGTAGTTAGTTAAAAATATCTAGTTAGTTGGTTAGTTATAAAGATGCATTGTATCAGTTAGTTGGAATAACATTTTTCAGATATTTTTCCATTTCCTCTTCTTAGCTCCTTCTCTCTAACAATCTCTCTCTAGTTGATCAATGCCCTAGGCATGAATTAACAATTATCCATTTGAATCAATCTTAAAGAGTGTTAGAACTCACCTTGAAAGGGTATTAGATGATACAAATTGGTTCACTTATGAATCTCCTAAGCCCTCTTTAAGATTCCTATAATTTTCTCTCCTCGCAAGGGGTATTTATAGTTTCAAATTCAAGACTCTTCGCTCGTTAAGGGACTCATTGAGGAGACAACAATTCTGTCCAAATGAAATAGAATGCCTGGAATGCTCGTTGAGGAGACAACAATTCTGATCATTGGTCCATTGCCTCCTTCTACCTTTTCAACCCTTGGCTCACCTAAGCAACTCCTAACAACCTGTAGTCTATTATTTAGTAGTGGTATGACCTCGGTTATATTCTCAAATGACACGAGTTTGCTCAAACTTTATGCCTGACATAAACGAAGCTTTAACGAAACTTAGGAAAAATTTAGGAACGTTACCCCCCCCCCCCCCAATGATTCCTCCTTGACTGTGTGCCACTAGTTCATTAATTTTATGAGAAAAATGAGCAAAAACATATTGCGACAAGGGATGCTGGCAAGTGGCAACTATACATGATGAGATTTAATATGTGCGAAGACACTTAGAGCCCGTTTAATATGTGCGAAGACACTTAGAGCCTGTTTGATGTTCTTTCATGAAAGCTTGTTGTTTATGTAGCAACCTAGGGATACAGAATCCTCAACGCCAATTTAACAAAAATGCTCAAGGCCACTAATCAAGCCACCGTGCTCCCATCCTCAACGCCAATTGTGCAACTTTTGAAGAGCTTAATCTATATAAAGATTCACTTGAGGAACAAGATGTGTTAAAAAGGAAAGCTAGCATAATGACTTTGGACTTCTTGATCGTTGGGGAAGGCCGTTTCGTCGCTTGGATTTAAGGAGCAAGTGAAAACCAGTTGAATGTTGCATGATCTGTTTCCTCCCTTAGGCCCTCCATTCATTTAAATCAACAGGTGTAAGAGACAAGGAGCTTCCATATGATTCGCTTATATTTAATTGATCTTGATTTCGATCTTGAAGCCTTTCCCTGATACCTTTGCTTTGTCTTCCACTCCACCATGTCGCCCTGAAACCATCTCTTTGGCACATGATTGAAGCGAGAGCTGCAAGGCCAGACATTAAATAGAAATCACAGAAAGACAACAAAGTAGTAAACTTGAGCAGGCACACTAGAAATTGTATCATTATGCTGTCTCCCATTTCGTAACTTCTGCGGAGGCACCACATTGTTCTCTTACAATTTGTATGCTGAAACATAGACATCACCTAGCTGTATTTTAATGAAACGAGCTCTAAAGATATGGAAATGTTCAAGTATTTGTGTGCAACTCAAGCCTCAGATGATAGATTATATTAATTAATGGGCACAGCTGTGATTAATTAGTAATATTTCTGTTAGGAAAGAATTAAACAATTGGGTGGTGGCTGAGTTGATTATGAACCCCAGTACACATAGCGCAAACATCGCCAAAATGGTAGCTCAATCCAGATCACAGACACATCACCTAATTGGAATCATGACAACCTTATTATATCACTACATTGCCCTCAAGTCCATGTGTGGCATTACCGTGATCATTGTTGCAGCATGTGTGATTCAGAATCACCTTATTATCTTACTAATTTCTTGTTAGCTTGATGATCCTCTCGTAGGAGACAAGTGGAACTTTAAACAGCGTCATGTTACTATCTCTCATTGAAGAATTTGCTGGTAGATGGCAGCATTTGTATGCAGATCACAGACATGATAAAGTTAAATAGTTAACAAATTAAACAATAATTGTATTAGGTAGCTCTAGAGCAATTGGATGGTGGATGAGTTGACTATGAAAGTCAGGAGACATAACACAAACATCGGCAAAATAGTAGTTTTATGAGATTCCTTCTATTGCATTCCCTCTATATATATTAGCAAATGCTAGTAGATGAAGGACCATAACTTGCAAGGCACAATTTGTTCTTCCTTTAATCCATTTCTAACCTCTTTAATCAACAAGAATACAAAGGAAAATGGCTCCTTCACCCTTGAGATCTTTGTCAAAAATCACCAACAAACATGCACGATCTTTCAGCTTTCCCTCTCAATCTCACTCCTTTGTCCCTCAATTCGATGAGCAAATGTCAAGAATAAGGTCTTCTTCAGAAGCTACAAGCTCATCATTGTCATCGTTCACAAGTTGAATTAGTGACATTGAAAATTTATACAACTGCATTGACGATTTGCTTCATTTGCCTCATATTCAACAAGTCATTTCCCATGAACACCAAGATGATATGTTGGAAGGATTTCTCCGACTTCTGGATGTCTGTTCCAACGCTAAGGATGTCTTATCACTTGAAAAGCAAAATGTGAGAGACCTTCTTTCAACTCTTCGTAGAAGACGTGACATAGATGGCATTTCTGCATATCTAACTTCAAGAAGGAGGTCTAAGAAGATTATTCAGAAGTCCCTTAAAGATTTGAAGGCTATCCAAATCAAGGAAAGATTGATGACCTCAGAGAACCCTGAAACTATGACTGTTGTTAGCATGTTGAAAGAGGCTGAGTTAGTTACCTTAAGCCTGCTTAAAGCTCTATTATCCTATGTGAATGGGAAAACAAGTAGTTGGTCATTAATTTGCAAACTTATGCTCGACGACAAACCAGAAGCAAATGAATTTGCAAAGGTGGATGCTATGTTGCACTCACTGCATAAGACTGGCAAAGGCGAACAAGTTCAGAATCAATTGGGAGAGATGCAGTCAAGCATTCAGGATCTTGAAGAAGGGCTTGAATGCTTATACAGGCGCTTAATCAAATCACGAGTTTCCATCCTCAACATCTTTAACCATTAAATGCCAAGTGAAGGGCATCAGAAATTTTGTAAATTGTAGAAAAAGTAGTTTATACTTGTATATGAGGAATATACAAACTGAAACAGAAGATTTTCTGCTATATTTTGGCTCCTTCCAAATTTTCCTCTGCTTTTACAGCTGTAGATTTTCTATTCACAATCAAACAAACATATTGCTGTCTCTCCAACTTCTAGTTGAAGCCGATTGTTTTCATAAGAATCATCAACAACAACAACATACCCAGTATAGTCCCACAACTCATAAGTGGGGTCTGGGGAGGGTGTTGCATAAGAATCATCGACATACGAAAATATGTCCTCAACGAACTGTAGAAAAACAACTATACAGAATATAAATAATTCGGAGATATTTCTTGGTTCTTAAATCAATTCTTATGACCAAATTCAAGACTGTTAGTTTTTCTTTTCTATAAATTTCATTAATGGACAGCATGGTTAAGTTGATGACTTGGTAAAAGGCAGTCTAAATTAGTAAATGCCAAGGCCTATTTCTATAATAAAATTTTATCAAAGTTTCCAGATCATTTGTTGTCTCTGTTGAAATGAAATTCCACTTCCTCACGCATAACGACCTTTGGGAATATTTCAATTTCAACTGCGGCAAAGTAAACGGATCTTGCTTCTTGCCAGATTAATGGTTTCTTGAGATCCACTTCCAGTTGGATTTTAAACATCTATTTGCTAGGTATGGCTAACATCTCTACTACAGTGCCCTGAAGATGTTAAATATATCAAGTGTTTGTATGCAACTTAATTCTTGATGCATTGAGCTTTTTGCGCAGAAAAAACGAGTAATAACAGCTGACACTAAATCGTTAATGTATGGGCCTAAATCAGTTTAGGTACACAAATCGAATTTGGATTCGAATATAAGCAAATCTCTGTATCAAAGTTGAATAAATTCACGAAAAAGATATAAACGCGAAGAAATAACTGTATTTCAATATATAAATGCTGAGTACAGATTTTGACAGAGTTTCAGTGCAAATTTCTGGATGCCTATAATGAAAAATGAGCTTCTATTTATAGGCCTAGGGGACTTGCCCACGTTCCCCATCACCAGCATGCACTCCTCCCACGATCTGATCAGCAACATGGATGAGTTAGTGGAGCGGAGTAGTGGGCTGCAAAAGCCGTTGGGACCGAGGCGGTAACCGAAGCCTTGCCACAAGGCTTCGGTCATCTGACCTTGCTGTCCGAATGGGGTGGCATCTCCCCGAGGTTCCAAGATTAATTCCTCTTCGGTCGCGCCTTCGGGCGTTGACCTCGGTGATTCAGTCACGATCGATTATTTTCCCTTCGGAGCACCAGCTCGTTTTCTCTTCGGTCTACCAACCCGAGGTGTTGACCGAAGACGATAATTTTTACCCAATACAGATAGTCCCCCCACTCCTCGGTAGATGCCGAAGTCGCCGAGGAGTGGAATGAGTTTGAGCGGGAAGTCGACGTGGCAAAACCCTATCCACGAATTTTCAAAAAGTTGCGCATCTGTAGGGTCGCCGTTCCGCGTTACGTGGCGGCTCGTAATAGGTCTCTGAACGGTCGCGCCATCTTTTTGTTTTCCCCAACGTTTCAGTCATCATTAGCCTCACCTACTTGCACGTGTACAAACACTATAAATACTTCACTTTTGTCATTTTCATCTTCACCTAACATTTGCCTTGAGAAAAAACGAAAGGGACTTTCTCAGCCGTCACTGTCATCACCATTTCCTTCATTCAAAAACTCTCTCTAGCTTTGTTCTCTGATTCCCAATATGTCTACCAATGTTTCTGCTACCGTTTCTGGTCAAGGCTCAAGCGATTCGGGTGAGCGAGCGGAGCGTTTTGCTGCCATGGCAGTAAACGATGAAGCTGTTCCCTCTGTGCCACCATTGCAGGTGGTTGGAGCGGGAGATGGTGGCGAGGCCACGTCTGCCGCTCCCACTCCCTTGAGACGTAAAATGAAGGCGGGTCGCGACTCGCCTGAGGTCAGCGAGTATGTGGACCTGGAAGTGGGTGGCGATGTTGAGGCAGATGACGCCACTGATGTGAGGGAGGTGGGTGGCTCGGTCGGAGTGGCCGAGGTGAGCGAGATTAGCGGCTCAAAGGGGGAGACCGAAGTTGGTCCCTCGAAGAAATCAAAGAGGAAAATTCCACTCGAGGTGGAGATCGACCCTCGGTTGGTCATCCCCTCGAGCTTCAATAACGAAAAAGATTTGAAGATCCACGCCCAATCAGATGCTCAGAAGGGGAAGAAAAGGAACATCCCCGTTCACGTCACCCCGAGTATCATAACCGAGGAGAGGATTGAGTCTGTTCGGGCTGACTGCCGCTGGGGCCCCGAGGTGGAAATTAGGGTACCGGCACTTGGCTCGGCTGTGTCTACAAGCGTTGAAGGATACTCCTCGGTTTTTACCTATCCCTTTACCATAGGCTTCAACTTGCCCATTCATCCAATCATCGACATTTTTTGTAGATCTTACAACCTGTGTCTGGCTCAGCTTGGGCCCGGAGTTTGGAGGGTCGTCCAAGCCCTCGAGTACTTGAGCGATATAGCAGGATTACCCTTCTCCTTCCAGCACTTGATCTCACTCTACTACCCCTATTTCCACAAAGCTGGGGTGGTTGCTCTCTTGCCTCGGGGCTCATATGCGATTTTGAGCAAGAGCGAGGACCATGGGGATCGAGGCTGGAACGATCGGTTCGTGCTCATTCCCACGAGGCTGCTATCTGCCGAGCCTGGCTTCCCCGAGGCATGGAATGCCCAGCGTAAGTATTTACTTCCACTCTTCCTTCGGTTCTAAGCAGTTGCAATTGCTAACCAACTTCTCCTTCGGCTTACAGCTGAAAAAGTGGCGGTTGTCCCTCCGAAGAATCTGCTCGGGTGGGTGACCGAGGTCATGCAGGTGAAGAAGCGCCCCGAGCGGCAATGGATGGTGATGGCCGCTCTGCCTGAGAATCGATGGGCGTGCAAGAGGCACGGTGAGTTGTTGCCGACTTCGAGTTGCTATATTTCACTTGACTGTTTTTCTGACTTTTCCATTTTGCTTACACAGGTCTTCCCAGCAAGGCCGTGAGGGAGGTTGACGAGGAAGAGGAAGCCGAGGTGGAAGCGGAGGGCGGAGAGGAAGAGAGAGGAAACAAAAGAGCGAAGAGAAGTGAGAAACTGGTGACCGATGTCACCGAAGGGGTCGCCAAGATGGCGGCAATGGCGAAGAAGCTTATTGAGGAGAGGAAAGCTAAAGCCTCTTCGAGTCAAGGGGCCTCACAAGGTGAAATTTTCTTGGGTAGGTTTTCTTGTGTTTCCACTGCCACTCAAACTTACGTTAGGCAAATTGCCCCTCTTCCTGCCCCAGGTGCTAAGAGGAAAAGGGCGACTTCGAAGCGGGCCACCAAGGCGAAAGGTCCTCGAGTCGAGGAGGCTGCCGCTCCCGATGCTGGGGCTCCGGTCTCTAAACGCCGGGGGCTTGTGGATGAGCCCAGTGACGAGGAACTACCCCCTCCGGTTCCCGAGGAAAGGCCAGATCCTGTCCCCGGGCCCGTTTCAGAGAGGGTTGAAGTGGGTGGATCAACCGAGGTTGTGCACGTGGAGGAATCTGATCAAGAAGCCGCAAAGAGAAAGGGCAAAGCGAAGGTGAGCGGAGGGTTGATCAAAAACATGGTCAAAGCCTCGAGGGACTCGCCGAAGCCTACCAACATCGCGGCTCGGGCTTTGGAGATATATCCTGATTCCAACTTGTTAGATGCCACGAAGGAGGATATACTGTCTCTCGACAGCCTGCTCGGGCCAGCTGAATCTCATGCTCTTCGGAATCTCAGCCGCATGAGTCTGATGGGTGTTTCAGCCGCTTCTGCTCTTCGGGTAAGTTTCAGCGTTCTCTTTAACGTATTATGCCTTACCAGTCGTTTACTGACATGTTTCAAACGCAGAGCTTCGTCCTAGCGCTGCAAGCCGTTCACCTCGAACGGGACCGAGCCCAGGAACTTCAAGCAGCTGCTGCCGCCTGGGATGGTCAGAAAAAGGTCCTCAAAGGGCAGGTCGCCGAGTTGGAAGCTCGGTTCGCAATCCTGAACAGTGAGCTGGAGCGTGCCAATGAGGCTTCGGCTAAAGCTGAGGCAGATCTTCGCGCAACAACGGAATCCTCTGAAGCTCGTGTTCGGGCTGTGACAGAGGAATTTTCCGCTGAGCGCTCGAGGTTGAGTCTTGAGAATGCCCGCCTGGAGGCCGACCTTTTCAGAGCCAAGACCGAGGCTCTTGAGGCGGGTGAGAGATATCGCAGCAAGTTCGGGGAATACAACGCCAAACTCATCGAGCTGCAAAGCCAGGTGGACGAAGTGCCAGCTCTTCGGGTTAAAGTGTCCAAGTTGGAGGGCCGAGTCGCCTGCCTCAATGAGCGAGCCGAGGTCAAGGCAACAAGGGCAAAGTTTGAGGAGACATGGGCCGTTGTCAAGACTAGGCTCAGCACTCTTGAGCAAGTTCAGGCCGGGAGCATTGTGCTAGAGGACGAAATCGTCAAGGCACAGGAAGCTGCAGCCGAGGCTCAGAGGATCGTGGACGAGCTCCCTTCGAGCGAGGGGTCAGATGATGAAGGCGATAGCGCCGAGGAGGGCAGTGGAGATGCCGGCGGGGCGTTGCCTTAGTAAACTTTTGATGTCTTTTATTTTTGAGGCCTTCGTGCCTTTTTGGATGTTGGCCTTCGGGCTTTTGTAATTATGCTTGTGACCTTCGGGTCATTTTTTGATGTAGATAACTTCAGCCTTCGGGCTTTTAATGAATTGCTTTTGTGAATTTCGCGTGTTGATTTTTCATATGTATCGAACACTTGGAAATAAATGATATGCTTGCAAGACTTGAATGAATTTTGACCGATGCAAACTTAGGACGACGTCTCGCCCTCGAGTTGAGGCATTGTGCAGCTTTGGGGTGCAAGATTTGTACAAATAAAATGAATGAAACCAATGTCATTTTACATGAATGGAAATCAAATCATTTTATTAATATCCATGGGCCCGAAGAGGTCGTGTTACACGAAACCAAGTCGAAAACGGACCTCGGGTAAAGACAACAAACTTATAGAAACAAAACAAGAGCAGAGGCCGCTATCGGGCTAATTACAATGTACTAAATCTAATCCTCGGGCACGAGTCCCCGGTTGTTGGACAGATAAGCATCGGTTGGGAGGCTCGATGTCGACCTCGATATCAACCCCTTCTCACTCCCCCCCAGTGTTCGGGTGTGAATCTGGTTGAAGATCCGAGCACTGGAGTCGGTTCGGTTCGCTTCCTGAAAAGGTCAAGCAAAAGATGGAACGAGGAGTAAGTTAGTCCATTTTTATTGATGCCATGGGAGCACTGTTCGGCTCAGGGCTGCTTGATTAAAAAGGTTTGGGAGGATGTTTACCTCGGCTAGAAGTAGTATCGTTTCAAGTTGGAGATATTCCAATTCAGGGGTTCGGGCTCTCCTTGCAAATTCTCGATCTGATAGGAGCCTTTTCCAACAATTGCTTTGACCCTATAGGGCCCTTCCCAATTTGCTACGAGCTTTCCCCCGTTCTTCTCTTTTGTTGATTGATTCACGGTTTTCAGCACATAATCTCCGACCTTGAAGTCCCTGAATTTAGCCTTTCTATTGAGGTATGCTTCGATCTGCCTCTTTTGAGCTATTAACCGGACCAAAGCTAGCTCCCTTTTCTCCTCGAGTAGATCTAGCTCTATACGCATTGCTTCTCGATTTGCATCCTCGGTCGTGTGGGCGTACCGAAGACTTGGTTCGCCCACTTCGACGGGGATGAGGGAGTCCATGCCATAGGCCAGTGAAAAGGGAGTTTCCCCGGTGCTGTTCTTTTCAGTAGTTCGCATGGCCCACAGGACCCCGTGCAGCTCCTCGGGCCAAGGACCTTTCTTTTCGTCAAGCCTTTTCTTGAGATTCTCAATTATGATCCTGTTCGAAGACTCTGCTTGGCCATTGGCACTTGGGTGATAAGGAGTCGAGGCTATTCTTTTGATCCCCCACTGCTCGAGGAAGTTGGTGATGGCCGCCCCCATGAACTGTTTACCGTTGTCACAGGCAATTTCTTTTGGGACGCCGAACCTGTAGATGATGTTCTTTTTGATGAAGTCAATTACTTGCCTTTGTTTCACCTCGGTGAGAGCCACTGCTTCCACCCATTTGGTGAAGTAATCGGTCAACACTAAGATGAAACGAACACCACCCTTTCCCTTAGGCAACGGTCCAACAACGTCCATTCCCCATTTCATGAAGGGCCATGGCGACATCACCGAATGAAGAGGCTCGGCCTGTTGGTGGATCATCCGCCCATGGCGTTGGCACTTGTCGCACTTTTGCACAAAAGTCCTCACGTCGGCACTGATCGTGGGCCAATAATACCCAGCTCTTAATAACTTACGCACCAAGGCCTTTGCCCCCGAGTGATTGCCACACTCGCCTTCGTGCACTTCGGCTATAACATATCTTGCCTCATCGGGACCCAAGCATTTGGCCATCGGGCCGCAATATAACCTCTTGTATAGATTACCCTCAATCATGTGATACGAGGCCGCTTGGGTTCTAAGCTTCTTAGCTTCTTTCTTTTCTTGGGGGACAGTCCCCGAGTCGAAGTAGGAGATAAACTTACTTCGCCAATCCCATCGGTTGTCCACCGAATTTACTTGCAACTTCATTTCTCTCATTTGTGCGGACAGCAACCGAACCACGGAGTCAGTCCCCGAGTTAGTTTCATCAATGGCCGAGCCAAGATTCGCTAGGGCGTCAGCCTCGGTGTTCTCCTCCCGAGGTATTTGTTTAACTTGCCATTCTTGGAATTGGGCCAAGATCCTTTGTGTCCGATCCAAATATAATTGCATTCTGGGCTCACGAGCCGTGTAATCACCGAGGACTTGGTTCACCACCAACTGCGAATCGCACCTCAGTTTGATTCTTTCCACCCCCATTTCCTTAGCCAGCTCTAAGCCTGCTAGAGCCGCTTCGTACTCTGCTTCGTTGTTAGTGACCTTTTTGAATCGAACTGAATGCCTGATTTTCTCCCCGGTGGGTGCTCTCAGCACAATGCCTAACCCCGAGCCTTTTGAATTTGTTGCCCCGTCGGTGTGCAATACCCACAACCCCGAAGGGGAGCCCTTCGCCTCGGAGTTTTCCTTTTCCGCCTCGGGCAGAATCCCGATGCTAAAGTCAGCCACGAAATCTGCCAAGACTTGGGACTTAATGGCAGTTCGAGGTTGATAGGTGATGTCATACTCACTTAACTCAACCGCCCATTTGGACAACCTCCCTGATAACTCAGGCTTGTGCAATATATTTCTCAAAGGGAAGGTTGAAACTACAGCTATTGGATGACATTGAAAATATGGCCGAAGCTTTCGAGCAGTAATGAGTAAAGCAAGAGCTAATTTCTCCAGATGTGGATACCTGGTTTCAGCGTCGAGGAGTGTCTTGCTCACATAATAAATTGGCTGCTGCTTGCCATCTTCTTCCCGAACCAGCACGGCACTCACTGACACCTCGGACACTGCCAAGTAAACTAGCAACGTTTCACCTTCTTTTGGCTTGGCCAGCAATGGTGCGTTAGCCAAGTATTGTTTCAAATCTTTCAACGCTTGTTTGCACTCCGGCGTCCATTCGAAGTGATTGCTTTTTCTCAAAACGGAGAAGAATTTGTGGCATCGCTCCGAGGACCTTGAGATAAAGCGGCTCAGGGCAGCGATTCGGCCGGTTAAGCGCTGAACTTCCTTCACCCCGGTAAGCTCCTCGGGGATTTCTTCAATGGCTCTTATTTTATCTGGGTTAGCTTCGATTCCCCGCTCGGAGACAATGAAACCCAAGAATTTGCCTGATCCTACACCGAAGGCACACTTCTCGGGGTTCAATTTCATACCGTACTGTCTCAACACAGCAAAAGCTTCCCTCAGATGATTCAAATGATCCTCCACTTGGATCGATTTGATGAGCATGTCATCTATGTAGACCTCCATAGACTTCCCGATGTACTCTTTAAACATGCGACATACCAGCCTTTGGTAGGTCGCCCCGGCGTTCTTCAACCCGAAGGGCATCACCTTATAGCAGAAGGTGCCTCGGTCTGTGATGAACGAGGTCTTCTCTTCGTCCTCGGGGTCCATGAGGATCTGATTATAGCCCGAATATGCATCCAAGAAGGTTAATAGTTTGTGTCCAGCCGTGGAGTCTATTAACCTGTCGATTTGCGGCAGTGGGTAAGAATCTTTGGGGCAAGCTTTATTCAGATCGGTGTAGTCTACACACATTCTCCACTTGCCATTCTTCTTCGGCACCACTACCACGTTTGCCAGCCATTCGGGATATTTCACCTCCCTTATGAAACTATTTTCTTGCAGCTTCGTGGTTTCATCTTCAATCGCCTTCTTTTTCACCCCGGCGTGAGGTCTCTTCTTCTGCTTCACCGGGGTGAATTTTGGATCTACATTCAGCTTGTGGGTCATGATCTCCGGATCGATACCCGTCATGTCTGAATGAGCCCAAGCAAAGCAGTCATGGTTGGACCTTAAAACCTCCATGATCGCCTCCTTCGACTTCGGGTCCAACTCCGAGCCGATGTGTACTTTCCTCTCTGGGAACTCTTTCATGAGAGTAAAAGAGTCCAGCTCCTCGATGGTGGAGTCCTCGGCTTTTTGCTTCCGAGGCTCTTGCACGCATGCCGGGATCTTTTCAATTTCACTTTGGAGGTTCGCCTCGCTTGACCCCGGCTGCGTTGGTTGCTATTTCTTTGGCCCGCTCGGGGTGATTCCACTCTTCAATGCGACCGAGTAGCATTCCCTCGCTACTCGCTGTTCCCCCTTAATTGATCGAACCCCCCAAGGCGTTGGGAATTTGATCACTTGGTGTAAGGTGGAAGGAACAGCTTCCATGGAGTGGATCCATGGCCTTCCAAGGATCACATTATAAGCCAGATCCTCGGGCATGACTTGGAACAGTGTCTCTTTGGTGACTCCCTCGGCGAACGTCTTTAACGTGATCTCACCCAACGTTTTCTCAGTTGAGTTGTTAAAGCCAGCTAACACTGTTGATTTGGGGATGATTTCCCCTTTCAGCCACATCTGCTTCACGGCCCCGTAGCTGATGATATTCACTGAGCTGCCGGGGTCAATCAAGACTCTCTTGATGTCGGCGTTGTTAATTCTTAGCATGATGATTAGAGCATCGTGGTGGGGGAACATCATCCCATCACAGTCATCGTCATCGAACACGATGTCTTTACCCGAGCCTCCTACTCGGGTCCTCTTCTCCATGGTGATGGAGAGCTTAGCAAACTTCTTGGCCGCGGCGAAGTTTACGCCGTTTACCTCTGACCCTCCGGTGATGACGTTGACTACTCTCTCCGGGGGTGGAGCTCGAGGTGGTTGCCCATCTCCTCGGTTCTTTGAAAAATTATCTTTCCCCTTGTCAGTGAGGAATTCAGCCAACACTCCCTTCTTCAGCAAGTGTGCAACTTCGAGGCGCAAAGCTTTGCAATCCTCGGTTCTGTGGCCATAATCTGCGTGAAATTCGCAATGCAGATTGTGGTCCCTTTTGTCCGCCGGGGTCCTCATATCTTTGGGGACCCTAACCCCGGCTGTCCCCTTGACGATATCGACCAGCTCTGAGGTCGATATGCTGAAATTGTAATCCTTGATCCGAGGAAGATCTTTTCTTGGGACCGAAGCGGAGCTCGAGGGATTCCTTTGGTTCGTGTGGGTTTGAACCTTCCCTCCGAGCCTTTGGCTTATATGAGGGGTTGGGTGTGGGTTGCCGGGATTGTTTCCCAACCTCTGACTGACATGTTGCCTCGGGGAGGTGTAAGGTTCGTACCTCCCCTTTGAATTGTTTCGCGGCGCCTCGGCGCGGTTTGAATTATCACCTCGGTTGCTGTAGTTGTAACCTCAGTTTTTGAATTCCGCTTCCTCCAATCTGATTTTGGAGTAAGCGCGTCTATGCAGGTCCTCCCATGTCAGGACCTGATACTGCTGCAATTCCTTGCGCAATTCAGCTGCAGCGCCAGAGTTGCGGCTGTTGATGCCTTTCTCAAAGGCCATGATGGCCAGGGTGTCGTCCATCCGAGGCAATTCCATGCGCTCAGCGTGGAATCGCTCGAGAAATTCTTTAAGGGGCTCGCCGGGCCATTGTTTCACTTCACATATATCCTCCTTCCTCTGGAGGATCTTTTGCGCGCCGGTGTGAGCCTTCACAAAGGCGCTGGATAGTTCTTTGAACGAGGAGATTGACCCCGGTGGCAAGCACAGATACCACCGAAGGGCACCTTTTTCTAACGAACTACCAAACTTCTTTAGGAACATGGACTCGAGCTGTGTGGACGTCAAGTCGTTGCTCTTTACCATGGACATGTATTCCCTGACATGCTCCTTGGGATCAGTTGTCCCATCATACTTTTTGAGGAATGTGAGTTTGAAGCCCGCGGGGGTTGGAGCGGGCGCTGCTTCGAGCTTATAGGGCTGCTCCCTATACTGCTCAATGTCAAGATCATTTTCCTCTTTGTTTATCCCCGGTACGCGTTCGAGGCGCTTTTCGACGCGCGCCTCGATGCGAGCCTCGATCTCTCTACTTATTCTCTCAACGTCGACCGAGGACGTTGTCTCTACCACGGTGGGAACCGTCCCGAAGTGTGGCGTGGAAGATGGATTACTCCCCAAGCCCCCAGACGTGGCTCCATTGCGAGGTCCCCCTATTATCGCGCCCGTAGGAACGAAGGGCGGGATGCCTCCACCAGGAGCCGTGGGCTGAGTGCCGTTAGGGGCGGCACTGTTCCTTGCCTCTAACGAGGCACGAAGTTCAGCGTTGATGCTTGCTTGCTCATCCTGCTTAGCTTGGAGAGTTCTCAGCGTTGTGACAACGTACATTTGGAATTCTTCCGTTGTCATTGGAGCGATGGGCTGTTGGTTCAGCGGAACGCCAGCCCTATCACCGTCGTTACCACTGTTATCGTTATCTGCCATAGCGTTGGGTTGAAAGATTCTGACGAAGAACGAACACGAGACTTTGGAACAAAGCGTTACTACTTATATCCCCACAGACGGCGCCAATTTGTATGGGCCTAAATCAGTTTAGGTACACAAATCGAATTTGGATTCGAATATAAGCAAATCTCTGTATCAAAGTTGAATAAATGCACGAAAAAGATATAAACGCGAAGAAATAACTGTATTTCAATATATAAATGCTGAGTACAGATTTTGACAGAGTTTCAGTGCAAATTTCTGGATGCCTATAATGAAAAATGAGCTTCTATTTATAGGCCTAGGGGACTTGCCCACGTTCTCCATCACCAGCATGCACTCCTCCCACGATCTGATCAGCAACATGGATGAGTTAGTGGAGCGGAGTAGTGGGCTGCAAAAGCCGTTGGGACCGAGGCGGTAACCGAAGCCTTGCCACAAGGCTTCGGTCATCTGACCTTGCTGTCCGAATGGGGTGGCATCTCCCCGAGGTTCCAAGATTAATTCCTCTTCGGTCGCGCCTTCGGGCGTTGACCTCGGTGATTCAGTCACGATCGATTATTTTCCCTTCGGAGCACCAGCTCGTTTTCTCTTCGGTCTACCAACCCGAAGTGTTGACCGAAGACGATAATTTTTACCCAATACAGTTAACACATGCAAGATTTTTCCAACTAGTCAAACCAATGAACAATTTAGCAAGATAGGAAGAATGAAAATAGTACCAAATCGTTATCTTCCGGTAAACTTGTGAAATATGAAATAACACATGCAAAATTTGTCCATCATGGATAACCTGTAAACAATTTAACAAAATAGGCAGAACGAAAATAGTACCAAGTTGTGGCTGCCGGAAAAACTTCAGTATTGAATAAATATTTATTTTTCATTCATCTGATTGCAAAACTTCCTAAATGAAGGAACAAATATTAACATTGACCTCAAATCATTTCTTTTTGTGCAAATCTCACAAGTATAACATAACCTACTTATGAAAATGAACTTTTTGCGCCTGCTCAGCATGGGCTGGTCAGAAATGGATAAGATAAAAATGGATAATTATCCGACCCGTCCATATTTAATGCGGATAAAAAATAGATTGAGTGATGGATAATATGGTTATCCATATTATCCATGGCTTCTTGAATAAAGTTCAAGAGGACTTATAACATGCATTTTGTTAACAGGAAATTAGATTTGTCATTCATCTCCTCTCCACAATATTACAATTGACTACTAATTATGCTTAATGATATTGCAAACACAATGAATAAATTGAGCCATCCAATTGCTCTTTTATCAATAGAAAGAATATGGAAGTGTTACTAACTTAAACACAGTTGATCCTTTGTCTATGACATTTGTATCAGTTGAATTAACCTAGAACTACTCCACAAACTTGACCACACAGAAAGACAGTGCTATAAACTTGAATAAATACACAGAAATTCTCCTTGAGGCTTGTTTATTTAATGAAAAGGGCAACAAGGGAGAACACAACTACTGTGGATGTATAAGCCTTACTGAGCCAGTATCCACATGTACACCATTCTGTTATTTACTCCCTCAACTAGTCAACCTCTTAGACATATAAAAGACCATGAAACCACCCTAGAACCCCTAACACCTCTCCAGAACACCCCCCTTAGTAACTACACACACAATTCATATTCACAGATCACTGATTATACATTTTCATATAACAAAAATTCGTTTAAAACTTTTATCAAACACGTTATATGTACCATTAACAAAATACAAAATTTAAGATATGGATCGAAAAATACTCACCTTAAATAAGTCAGAACAAGAAGATATTGAAGGGGAATTTACTGAGAAATGCTTGATTGAGCGGGTATTCTGGTTTATAGGTAAAGTGGGTTTATGGGTAGTCAAGTAGAAAGTGCACACAAATAGGTAAAGTGGGTATTCTGGTTTTATCCATTTAACTTAATGGATAAAATGGATAATATCCATTCTGACCCGGTAAAATATAACTCAATATTCAGCCCATTTAAAGTGGGCCTAATTGGATAGATACTCATTTTATTTAACCACTTTGCCAGCTCTACGCTCTAGGCATTTTTAGTACACGACGTAACAACAATTTTAAAAACTTTCAAAACGTAATGATACTCTTAAATTAATTACAAAACATAGCACAATAGGCAAAAAAGGTGATCAATTTACTGACTCTATCTCTATAGCCTAGCCATAATTTCTTCCACTCTCCTTTCTCTCTCTCTTCTATCTACCCCACCACTGCCTACAACCACTGTCACCAATTCCAGCGGCCATCTGACTACCTCCATTTCTCTATTTCTTTCGTAAGCTTCCATATCTAGTTTCGCAAGGAGGCGGGGAGGATTATTTTTTAAAAACCAATGATTGGCAACCTCTGATGAAGAATGTATGGTGTTTTTGATGGAATT
Source organism: Petunia axillaris subsp. axillaris (assembly GCA_029990575.1). Taxonomy (NCBI): domain Eukaryota; kingdom Viridiplantae; phylum Streptophyta; class Magnoliopsida; order Solanales; family Solanaceae; genus Petunia; species Petunia axillaris. The sequence continues at coordinate 165,290,962 of JARKNS010000003.1, forward strand.
TCATTGGACGATGAAGAAGACGGCAACCCATGGCGGTCGTAGATCTTAGGAGGGGGCGTTTGGTAATTCGATACAGTTTCTTAAAATTCGATTCGATATTTCGGTATTCAGTTTCCAATGAATCCATACAAAATACCGTGTCAAACTACTTTGGTACGGTTTGATATTTTATATTTCAGTTCAGTTTTATTCGGTGAGGTATTTCAGTGTACCAAACAATGATACTTTATGAACTTTAGTCTAGAATTCCTTCAAGAAACTGTCAAACCACCTTTTAGGGGCATCTGGACATATACTAGAGCAAGAGTGTAACATTTTATCACTTAGTGGCAACAATGCTTGCAAGGGAATATTTTCATGGACACCAATCCTAATCTCTAAGCCACTAATGGAATTGGCTTCGGGGCACTATCCTTTTCTCCCAGTCAAAACAGTGATAGGGTGAAAACCACAAAAAGTGTCCTCTAAAATGCAAATTCTAGATTAACATTAAACTAGTGAAATTGACCGCGCGACTAAAATAAAATATACTTAAATAATCATTGATATAAATTTTATGCTAACACTACCAATTATTCATTATATTGATATAGTTATATCAATTGTATTATTAAGGCTGATTACTGTTTCTAAAAATATTTAAGTATGATTTTTGAATTTTACATATATGAATCTAGAGAGTCGTTAACTTCACGACCTACACTATAGTCTTTCTCAAGAACATATTCATAACCTACACTATAGTCTTTCTCAAGAACATATTCAGCCCATGTGAAAGTTTAGATTGAGTCCAAAATCTTCGTTTCTATGGAAAATTTGATAACTAAATAAGATAATATATGATTTAAAAACGAAAATGAAGTATTAATTATTGAGAATGGTACCTTGTTGTTCCATTTGTGGTAACTGGATTATGTCATCCATAATACCAACAAATTGATAAATCATAATTAGGAAATTAATTTAGAAAACGAAAGAACTCTGAAATAAAATTTTGCATGTGAATCACTTTGTGAGTACCGCGCTAGATCTATTGGTCTTTCTCCCTCAAGCTTAATTGTTCAAAAGTAGTTCCTCCAAAATATCTTAATTTAGATCAGACGTATAAATAGGCTTAATCAATTTGTCACGAGAAAAAGAAATTATTTGCTTTAACACAAAATGATTGTATTAATGAATATATAATTAGACATTAAAAGACTAAAATAAACCTATTACTACAAAATTAACCTTTTAACCTTTCATGGAAAATAGAAGCAGCAAGCCAATAAAAATAGTTTATCAGCACTATTGCAAGAATCACTTATACTTCAACTTTATATTTTACAATGCTACTGTGTGTTTATCGCATCATATTTTTCAATTCGTTGATCACCATCTAAAGCTACAATAGTGTGGAGAATATATATAAAATATCAATGTCACACCTACACAATATCCAAGATATTTATTTGCAACTATACTTAATCAATAGCTTCTAATTATAAAACAATTTTAGGCCTTGAAATTGTCTGTCACGTGTAGCATCAATAGATGCTCAATCACTGGAGGCACACTGATGACTGCCATTCAAGATGTTTAAGATATTAGCACTTGAGAGTTTTCATCAAAAAGAAAATGAAAACAAAGATCAAAATATGCCCCAACATTTTGTGTAGTTCCTTAATAAATATGTATTTAACCATATAAAACGATAAATGGAAAGGAAAAGGATTATAATATATTCAACTGAATGTAAAATGCATATAATAAAAATAAAAATAAAAATAAAAATTATCAAACAACTAAGTTAATTAAATCTTTAAATGATTACAATATTTGTCTTAGAATCAAGATAAAAGGTAATTTTTTAGGTAGTCGTTCAAATAGATGTCAATATTGTACGAAAATAGCAATCTTATTTTTTGACCGAAAAACTATCATAACTTAGGTCATAAGCTTATCTCGTCCTACCACACATGCATGCAGCGACATCAAATGACACAGTTCTTGTCTTCAAACTGACGAGTGAACAAACTTTCTAATATCTTCCTGTGACTGTGACATGTATACATGTCACCAAGTCTAAGGAATACTTCCATTGATGCACCTAATGAGATCGAGGAATTATAGTGATGAATCTAAGAGTATGACCTTTGCACGATGAGATAAATGAATTAATCAGGATGGATAACTCAAAAAGAAAAAGATATATGTAGTAAGTATTATTCTTACTCTATGAGAAGAAAGTGAATTGAAAATGGGAAAAGGCAAAAAAAATAGAATATTTGGCCAAAGAATTATGTTACATCATTTTTGCATACACCACAATTACTATAAAACCATTGCGATTTTTGGTCATGTTGTTAATAGTGCAGAGGTGGTTTGAAGGAGAAATGATAACTATTTGTGCTAAGATGGTTTCACTTTTATAATAGTAGCATTTTATAGGTGACTTAATGGCAATATAATGAGGGCCGTTTTGGCCTTTTGAATAGAAGACAATGTGGTATACGTTTTTTTACTGTTATTTTCATTTAGTTGCTCTCCATTATTAATAACCAATAAGTGCACATAATGTCTCTACAATTCATAACCTTTCTGTATTTCCCTTTCTAAAGCAAATCATTTATGCGAAGAAATGGACAAAGATATAGAGATTTTTGGAAAATGAGAGAATGATTGTTTTCTTTACATTTTGATAGAATGGTGGCCATAGAGGCATGTCACATCACTTGCATATAGTTCTCAATTAGAAGATATATAGATAGATAATTATTATGGCATATTTATATAAGCTAAGACTATATATACAAATTATATTCAGCTAGTTACCGTATAGAGACACCTAATTCTTGTATGGAAAGTGGCAACCATCATAATTGAGATCCGATTACATTTTATTAATGGGAGTAAAATTGTCCAGTTCTTTATATGATCTAAAATATTATCTCGGTGACCGTTGATATTGCAAACAATATCTGGTAAAAAAAAAGCGTTTTAAAAGTTGATGTGGCAACAACGGCTAGAGAACCAAACGTCAAAATTAGGTTAGGCTGTTTGGACTTTGGCCGGTTGGAGTTGGGTTAAAAATTTAAAATATAATGCAATATTATAAAAAAAAATAACAAAACAGAATTTCGGACTTCCGTACCGAATTTCGAAATACTTAAAATTTCGTATCAAATTTCAAAATACCGTCCTGAAATACTGTACTAATTCAGTTCGATACGAAATTCGGTATTTCTGACTCTATGCCCACCCCAGTAGATTTGGAGGAGGCGACACACCGAAACTCTTCTTCATGTCCTTCCACTTTTTTTTATATATGGAATTTTTTTGAGTTGTTATGGTGGTATGGTGGTTTTTGTGGTTTTTATGGCGATTTGAAGGTGGCTAAATTGTATATCCGGTGTATTTAATTGTATGTTCATTGTATATCTGGTTTATGCCATGTACGTACAACGATATACACTTCACATACAAGTACATTCTATAATATACATTTGAAAGGTTTCCTGATGATGGTTATGGTGGTAGTATCTAGTGTATGTTTATGTTTGGCGTAAGCCATATACATACATTATATATCTAGTGTATTTCTGGTGTATATACACATAATGAAGCAAATTTTATGGATATACAGAGGCATGTATAGGACATATGCAGACATACAAGTGTGTTTATCATATATATGCAAGTGTATGTCCTACTGCAGTGTTATAAAATTATATACAATAAACAAAGAGAAAAAATTTTGAATACCATGAGAGAGAACTCAGATGAAAAAAGAGAACTTTGGTGAATTGAAAAGGCACTTCGAAAAAATTGGCAAAATTGTGGTGAAATTTCTAATAGTTGGCCGACGGGCAGGCGGCGACGGATGATAATGCCAGTGGTGACGGATGGTTGGGGGTGGAGAGACGATTGGAAGGTGACTTGCAGCCGATGGCGGAATGGCAGAGCAGTGGAAGCGGGAGTGGCTAGCGCTTGTTTGAAATAAAAGATGACAAGGAAGAGGAAAATATTCAAAATCAGATTTTGTATATATTGTGATACTATTAGTATTTTTTTAAATTAGCTCATACTGTTGTATTTGTATATATGTGTTAAAACCCTATAAAATTTTCGCAAAAGAAATGAGCAACGTGGAATATGGATTTTTAGAGGTGGCCCAACCCAAATGGTCTAAACGAGTAGCTCACTTAATTTTCAATCATGTGAGAGTCCTGTCATTTCCCCGTCAATAATGTGTGAAGGTCAAATTATAATAATTAAGTGAAAATTATCCTGAGAATATGCCAAATCAAGTGAGCTTATAAATCTATAGGACTTTTATGTAAATGTGCCGTTTGTCCAGGAACTTTTTCGGTGCCAAGGTTCCAACTTTAACAATCTTCTTAATCACGAGCAGATACCTGGAATTTGGTAACATGTAGCTGTGATCATTCATCAACTTTATGTACAGAACTCCACAAAATGTAAGTGGCTGTGAGAAAATGCATATATATAGAACTCTATCCTTTTCATTTTATGTGTCAATTTATTTTTTGTCTATTAAAAAAAATGATAATTTTGCATATTTACAAATAATCTAACTTGAACATTTCATTTTATTGTTAATAAAAAAATATTTTTAGTCATTTCAAAATTTTTTCATTTTAAATTATATGTCTATTCAAACTTTGTCATATTAAAAGGAACAGGTATAGTGGTTTGTTTGTTCAGTAACATTTTTTAAATAAATTCTAATAGTATTAGTAGTAATGTTAGGAGCCTCAAATTTTTTATGTTTAAAGCAATGGGTTCACCTACTTAGGATTGGATCAGACTCTAGCTACATAGAGGGGAGCGAGGAATTTTACATGCTCTATTTATCCCAATGTATACGATATAGTTTGACTTGACGCAAATTTTAAAAAAGAATATAAGATTTTTGAAATTTATAGCATAAAATATACCGTAAGATTTGTATGCTTATAAAGCTTTTCCAACTTGTATTCTTAAACATCTTATAATATTTACAGCACTAAAACTAAAAACTATTCATTAAGGGGTCGTTCGGTTGCTCGTTTGTGGGATTAATACCCGCAAAAAACTCCGCGTTAATTTAGCACAGCGTTCGGTTGTTTTTCTGTGAAATTTTAATACCCGCATAAAATTAGTGCAACGTTTGGCTGCGTTTTTGTATATTCCGCATTATTAATACCCGCATTATTAATGCGGGAATCTATGTATTATTTTATGTGGGGTAGAAGGTGGTATTAATAATGTGGGTATTAGTAACGCATGTATTAAAATTTAAAATGACAAAAGTGACCCTCATTATGAAGATATTTTAAAATTTTATTTAAGGAGTAAATAAATATTTTAAATAATAATATTGTTTGTTAATTTGTAATATATCAGTGATTCAAAAAATAATCCCTACGTTATAATATATGCATGGATAATACCCACATTACTAAACCCCGCGCTAATTAATACCCGCATTATTAATACCCATATTATTAATACACATATTACTAATACCCACATTACTAATACCTACATTAATAGTTAATACCCGCGTAAATAATACCTTCAACCGAACGACCCCTAAGGGTAATAAGAATTAAGAAGTTCAGGTTAAATTTTGTTATATTTAAAAACGTACTAACAAAATAATTATATCATTCTCTTTTAAAGGTATAAAGCATATCACACACTCATTTCTGCGAATTTGTTTAGGTTAGGAAGATCACTAAGAAAAAATTAGAATGCATCATTGGAAGAGTTAACGTGTAATGTGTAGAATCCATTCCCTTCATTAGCAGCTAAGTTGTCCGTTCAAATGACACCACTATAAGACATACACTAAGGGAGGGAAATAAAAAATAATTTGCAAAATCTTATTTCTCCGCAAATATGGATTTTTAGTACACGAATTAAGCAGAGGGGGATTCCGGTCAAATATCAATATATACCTAAGTACTGAAATAATTAATGAATAAATTACGAGAGCATAGACTTGTAATTAAGGATCCTTGTTATTCTATGATTGACTTGATTTTCTAAATCCAGAAACGTGAAAGACTTTCTTGTTAGGGCTGCTGTAGAGTTGATCGAACCATATCTCATCAATCCATTAGTCATTTAAGCATCTTACTCTACAAAATTGTAAAAGAAGCTAAGAAGTGGAAGTTTCGCGTAATCGTTTTGTTTGTTTGTGACAATGTTCGATTGGAAGGGAGCCCTTCTATTATTACTCCCCCATCCAATTATAGTTGTCGTCTTTAATTTTTTCACGTCCATTAAGAAAATTATTAAATATAATATATATATATATATATATATATATATATATATATATATATATATATATTTTACTATGTTACCCCTATTTAATGTTTGACTATTAACTTTTTTAAAAAAATTTTATAATTATTAAGGGTATAGTTGGAAAAAATTAATACATTTTGTCTTGAAATCCTAAAAAGACAGCTAATTTGGGACACACCTTTTTTGCTAAAACGTCAATTAATTTGGGATGGAGGGAGTATATTGGATGAAAGGGCAAACTGGCAGAGGGATCAGCCAGCTTATTCATCTTACATCATTGCTGCTTCTTTGGAGACGAGCATCTTGGAAATTGTCTTCCAGCAATGCAGATTATACCCAGATAAATCACAAATACTTTAAATAGTTTAGAAATATATTAATCTAAAAATTTATGAAATGAGCACAAAATTCAAAATTAAATGATTGCTCACGGTTTACTTAATAATTCTAGATTGGTCTCTATATATCTCTGACTTTAATTGGCCAGAAATCTATCAAAAAGTTAAGAGCCGCCCCTTCTTTTTCATTTTCTCTTTCGTGCACTGCACCTTGCCAAATGCCAACTTTAAAGAAATAAACAAAAAAAAGTTAAGAGCCGCCACATAATATATGTTATACTTGTCAGCGTAATCTATTGAATAAAATTATGGATAGATATATAGGACTATTCTTTATTCAACATTTGATTTGGTCACAAATTTAAGTCACTCCTCACAAGTCACAACTACCACTTAGACATTTAAAGCAATGTCTCAATAACCCTCACCAATATATATATACACTTGCTTCCGATCACCTTTAGTACTTCAGATTATCAAAATGAGGCTCAGTGAATTTACTATACTTTCTTTGCTACTATTTTCTCTCCTTCTGCTGAGTGCTTCAGCAGAACAATGTGGTTCACAAGCCGGAGGTGCACGTTGTCCCTCGGGACTATGTTGCAGCAAATTTGGCTGGTGTGGTGACACTGATGCCTATTGTGCTCCAGGGAATTGCCAGAGCCAGTGTCCTGGTGGCCCCTCTCCTGGACCACCCACACCACCCGGCGGGGATATTGGCAGCATCATCTCAAACTCAATGTTTGATGATATGCTTAAGCATCGTAATGATAATGCATGTCCTGGAAGGAACTTCTACAGTTACAATGCCTTCATTACTGCTGCCAGGTCTTTTCCTGGCTTTGGTACCACTGGTGATACCAATGCCCGTAAAAGAGAAATTGCTGCTTTCTTAGCCCAAACATCTCATGAAACTACTGGTATGTCTAGCTACATGATTTAACATATATATACTTCGGTGTGATTTACCTATTGTAGCACGTTACATGACTTATTTTTCAGGTTACTGATTCCACAGTTTCTTAAACTTACCATCATTTTTTGCAAAGTGTTGCGTTCTAAAGTAAATTTACCATGTACACCTTGACAGGAGGATGGGCTACAGCACCTGATGGACCATACTCATGGGGTTACTGCTATCTGAGAGAACAGGGTAACCCCCCAGACTACTGTTCACCAAATGGTCAGTGGCCTTGTGCACCTGGCAGAAAATATTTCGGACGAGGCCCAATGCAAATTTCATAGTAAGCTCCTCTTCCAGTTATTTTAGCAAATTGTCATAGCACTGCACTAAAATTTCATTCTAGTTAAACTTTTAATTGCTAAAGAAAGGGGGAATCCAAAAGATATAGGACTTTATGACAACTGGTTCAAAGTGTTACTACTTGTTATAGTCTCTAATCTTTTATCGACAATGGTGTCGATTTATTACAAATATATACTTCTAAATGTATACATTGTTGGAGTAACCCAGCCCAAAGACTGCATAATTTACAGCGAAAGGCCTCACACCACCTCTTTTTTTTTTTTAATCAAGTTCTAATGTGAGACTTTGTTCACACACATGAAAACGTCTTTCCCTCGAACTAAGTACCACATGGTCTATCACAAAGATTCATTGCAAAATCATGAAATTCATTGTGTGTCATCCATATCATCCAATCATTTATGGCCACCAGAACCCTCAGTTATTCTCCTGTGTATGTCTCCAGATTATGCTTAAACTGCAATTAAGTCTAACCATAAATAAATCTATTTGTCCTGTGCTTAAATGTAATGAGCTTGTACGATCTCTGATTAAGTGCATTTTGACAAAAATACAGCAACTTCAACTATGGTCCTTGTGGAAGAGCCATTGGGGTGGACCTCTTAAACAATCCTGATTTGGTAGCCACAGACCCTGTCATCTCATTCAAGTCAGCTATCTGGTTTTGGATGACTACTCAACCACCAAAGCCTTCTTGTCACAATGTTATCACTGGACAATGGCAACCTTCAGGCAGTGACCAAGCAGCCAATCGATTCCCTGGATTTGGTGTCATCACAAACATCATCAATGGTGGCTTGGAATGTGGTCATGGCAGTGACAATAGAGTCCAGGATCGTATCGGGTTTTACAGGAGGTATTGCAGCATTCTTGGAGTTAGTCCTGGTGACAATATTGATTGTGGCAACCAAAGGTCTTTTGGTAATGGACTCTTAGTTGACACTATGTAATTTCATGATCTGTTGTATTTCCTTGCAACGAGGTGCCCTGCCCTAAAATAAAGTTTAGATATGATTGTGTGATGTCAATCTGATGGGACCATGACTGTAACCTTTTGTACTTAATAAACAAAGACTTTGTCCATAATAGTGGATGATTCTTTTCTATGGCTGTAAGGTTTGTTAATGAAGAATATGATAGCTGGTCTAATTCTCAAGTGAATTAAGTTTTCCCCCACGCACTTGTGCGGCCTTTGTTTTTCTAATAATCAAGATCTGTAATCTAGTACTGACAGTGTCATCAAACTTTCAGCAATTTGGTTTGGTATGAATATCAAACAAGGTGTATATACATAAGGATGTCAAATTTGAACTCTAAAAATGTAACATGCCCAACTAATCCAAATTTGATTGAAAATGATGGAATGCGACACGTTTTGACCTAAACAAACCTCTTCACACAGGTTAAGTGACGACCCTTCCTTTGAGATGAGCCTTTAATTGGACATATTACACGTTAATCAGAGTCATTTAATTTGATGCCACAATTTCTCACTTTCTTGGAGTGAATGAAAAAACCAGCTTCCTAGCGGATACTAAAGATATTATTCAGTCAAAAGTTGTTTTGAACCTCAAAATTTAAGCATCCGAGCTGCAGCCACCGTCTCTGATTTTGAGTCTTGAATTATGGGTACCAAGCTGTATCATCATACTAGGGATAAAAGCTATCAACTGCACAAGAATCAAGATATGTATATGAATCATTGTTAAGGTAGTTCAATTACTTCATAACATAACACAGCAGTGCTTGCAGTATATATATGTTATTCCAAAGAAATAAGTTGTAATCTTAACTCAATTAAAGTCTATCTATCAGATTCCTTGGTGTAGTGCTTACCCAAGAAAGGCCGACGCAGAACAAGTTAAATCCAGGATAATTGAATGGAGCCCTCTCAGATAAAAATAGATCTATGGGGAAAGAAAATACAGTTAATTTGACCTATTCAGACAAACTGCAAATCCAAAAGAGATAGTGTAGTATATTAGTCATGTATTCTTAATATTTGTACACAAACTTTGAAGGTGTCACAAGTAAATTGGCGTTTGTTTGAAAATATTCAGAAACAGAGTGTGCAAAATTAATTTTTGCAAACTCTATTTGTTTGGACCATAGTAAATGATACTTAAGGTTTCAAGTTACCTGTTAGAGGAGTATATATTAATGGAGAAAGAATATTTCCGAACGAGCTCATGCCTGAAATGCACCCTTGAGCAATTCCCTATTACATTGATAGTGAAAGATGACATTCTTGAGAAATATTGATGCAAGAAAAGGGTAAAAATTAAGGCAGGAGTTAGAACGATCATACTAAAATGCATTGTGTAAGAAACATCTAAACTTTTCACCTGTTCACTTGGCCCAACTTGTTTCGAAACAATGCTTTGTAGCTACATTTTATAAACATTTTATCAGATACAATTATCAACACAACTAATAAGCTTATCTTTCTATAAGTAACACAGTAAACTCACAGCCGGTCTTGTTAGGAAGGCAAAGATAGACAATAAACTAGCTGCATAAGGAACCTGAAAACCATGATCATGTCAGAAAATCATATCAACCTCTTGAAATATGATCAATACTAGTAAAAAGACATCGAACAATTTGTTCGGCTGTACAAAAGCTTGAGCTTACCCAGACTGACCATGCAATGCTATCAATTAGCATCTGTAAAACAATAAACACAAACTCAGTAATAAGTTTTCACTAGTGTGTGCGCACGTATAGACAAAGTGAGACGAAATAAATTTAAAACACAGAAAAGTTCCAAGAGGTACGTACGCTTATAAATGCAGCAACGAGGGATAAGGAGAGTATTGCCTCCTCTCCTATAATAGGAGCCAGCCGAGGCATCAAGAATAACTGCACCAAAATTACAAGAGGTAACACATAGTATTTGAAACTAAGCCAATTGAAAGTAGAGACGTGCGACATAATGTACTAATTAATAAAAATACAATAGTTGCACTAATGTACTCTAGAAAAATAATTTCAACTTGGAAAGGAACCTGAGATATTGCTGCTACACTGAAGCCAATAAGCATTAACACAGCAAAATTGTCTTTGTTGTAGTGAAGTCGAGCCTTTAAGAAGTACTACAAGACAGATAGTCAAACAATAGAAGTTCAGAAGTTATGAGATCAATACTTTTAAGTACACTTCAGGGAGCTATCGTTTGTACCAAACATGGAGTTTGTAATCCACCCTCCCCAAGACCATTCAAGAAAGCGATTACTGTTGCTAGCGAAAGTGTTACACTGCCCACAAAAAACAAAAATAAGCTAAGAAAAAAGAATAAAAAACGATGATGTAACTTGTTTATTTTTTTATTTTTTTTTTTGAGAATGATAACAATAAATTAAAATCAGCACAAAGGCAGTGCTAATGCCATAGTTACAGGAGGTAGAAACAAAGAAGAAAAACCAAAACTCTATCAATGAGCCTAAACTCATTAGGAGTCTAACATGTGTAGAAGGGATTCGACATCATCTACAAAGTTTTCTTTGCACCAAAAATGAAATAACAAGATACAATTCGTTTTAATCTTTTGTACCGAACTGTGCATATCTTCAAAAATTCTTGCATTCCTCCCTTTCTAAATTGAATTTAGAACTTGTTATTGGTATTGCTCTTTCGGGGTTCACCAAATTAATACGAAAGCAGTCACAAAATGCAAATATCAAAGCTACCAGAATTCATGATTAATATTCATGTCAATCTAGGATAAGTATATGTTCAGGGAAAATATTTATGACTCACGTGTTTACATCAAATTAAGTTTTTATCTTGTCAATTAAAACAAAAGTGATAGGAGTAATACACATCTTTTTAGTAATGGTTATATGATATACGTGTATATAAGAATTACATATTTTTATTTTAATAATATTGAATGCGAGCAAATTTTTAATGATGATTGGTTCAATAGTCAAAGTCCAATCATTAACATTTATAAAATCATGTGACTTTCATATTTTTCTCATTGGCTATTTTGGTATTTATATACTACTCCTTATCTAAGTGAACGTATATAAAATTAAATTTTGTAGAGAAGCTTATAGGTGAAGAGACTAAAAGCATACAACTCAAAGTGCTTATCTGAATATTAAATTATGACCTTTTATCAGTATTATGCCATAAAAGAATATGGAAGTGGCAATCATCAATTATTTGCAATAATGGATGTCAATCAGGCATCTATATGACATTGATTATTCTACCAAATGATATACAATGTAGTACTAATATCTTACCTGCTCCTGAGCAAGCACAAAATATCCTTGGGTGATAGGACTTTATTGGTACTTTGTGTAACTATTTCTGTTGAGTCACTTACTCCGGATTGAGAACATTCTGCACCATTACTCTCCACCAATATGGGTTGATTTAGAGCATCATCACTCTGAATATGTCTGCTAGTCTCCTTTAAAAATATTCTCATGTATATTGATCCAACCATTGAAGAAATGGCTGCCACCTTCATTATACAAAAGAAAAGAACTAAGCAAAACAAATCAGCTACCATATCCATTACTGTATATTTTATATGATATTTTTCCCTTTTAATCTATATTTAAAACTCTTTATATTGAACTTTTAAATTTAACTATAGTGTTATGTTTTTATAGTCCCAGCGAACGTTGGTGGCCATCAGGGCCACTAAGGGATACTATAAGGAAAAAATAAAGAGAAAAAGATGACCAGAAAAATTTGAGCAGTGGAGAGGAAACGAGCAGCCATGGTACCGAAGAGAGATGCAACAGAACCTATGCCAGCAACAACTGCAATAGCTGAAAGACGTTTATCTTCTGATACGCTAGCTGCCTAGAATAATTATGTTTTTAGTAAAGAAAAAGGAAAGAGTCGAAAGTTGTATTATAAGTGAAAAGTTAATAATGAAATTACCGCATAAGCAATGGAGAGACACTCAATTCCATTGTCACTGACCATGCCAGTGAAAGTCTTTACCACATAGTACGCATAGAAATAGTTTTTTGACCTCCCAATTGCCAATATTACTGCAAAAAAGTTTAAATTTGTTATCACTGTATTTGGTTTACATCTTGTCTCAGACTCTCAGTTAATTGACGAAGGCGATTGTTATAACAACAACATACCAAGTGTAATCTTACAAGTGGGGTATGAGGAGAAGGCGATTGTTATTACCTGATGGAATGATGGAGGCAGACACCGGGACTATGAGCAAAGCTTTTCTTCCATATACATCTGATAAATGTCCAAGCAATGGCATCATCATCATTGATCCAAGACCCAATATCTACAATCAACAAACATACACTAGTAATGAAATAATGAATGTCTAGTTTGTCGAAGCGAATTAATAAGCGAAAAGTAAACTAGTTAGATCTGGAGGAAGCTACACACAGCTTGCTGGAAACCAGAAAGATAAATGGCAAGAGAACACTCGTCTTGAGCAGGGCAGAGTGCGCCAACAGTGATATCAGTTATGGCAGGTGGGATCAAATTCAACGCAAAGTTAGCAAGAAACACTGTGACAAATAGGTGTTTCAAGTCCCCCAACTTATCCATTTTATTGTTCTTGTTGGATTGAGAAGACTTATGAGATGTAAAGAAAGAAAGAAAAGAGAGCAGACACTAGTTCTGCTTTTCTTTCAAAACCAAGAATTAATGGTGGCATTACTAAAATCAAAACAAGTTGCATTTTAAATTAGGCTCAAAATAGAACAAGCACGTGATAAAAATGAAGGATGCCACTGGCACCAAAAGTCTAAAATATGTTATTTCTGCGACAAGCATCAGACATGATTTGAAACGCAAAGCTGAGAGCAGCCACATAGACACTTGAAAGTTGAAACCCAAGTCTCAATGTATTAATTTGCTAACAACTTGCATTTAGCTTGGTGCTCTCAAATTTTTAATCCAGCAAGTTGTGGGTAACCAAAACTATTAAATAATTTGGATTTTTTTTTTGTCACGGCATATATGTAGAATCTAATTCTGGTTTCGTTGTTTTTAGGCCATGATTGATGGTCAAAATCAGGTTGAACAATGTCAAAAGTAGCATAACATCTAAAACAAAGATGAAAAGAACGATGCTGAGTCGCAGGAATTAAATAATTCTTGATTTCAAAAACAACAAAACTCTAGGAACGTACTGACTCCCGAGTGTCCTCACAGTCTTAGATATTTATCCTATTGCAATTGTTTGGTCTAACAATACATTATTTCCCAAAACACACCACTTATTACTTTAAGGACCAATTTCTTTAATGTGTTCTTTTACTTTGTTGAATACGGAATTAAAACTGTAAGTAAATAAATACTTGATGTTAGCGTGGAAAAACCCCGTTAACTAGGGATAAAAAAATCACGACCTACTCTTCCAAGTAGGATTTCAACTTCACTATTTGAAAGACTCAGTTGGTTACAAGACTACCTTCTTACTTACCTAGGACTAACTCTAATCCTATAGCGACTCCTTTCACAATCAGCGAAGTTTCTCCAAGTACAAGACTTGAATCCAAATGATACAACTCGATAGTACCTACTACAGATGAACTAAGACTGAACTTTGATAAGACACAATCTAAGAAACAGGTTCTTTACTTAGTTCCCTGTAGCTTAATGATTACACAAATAAGATTGTAACGTTCCTCAAATTTCTAAGTTTCAGGACTTTATCGATGTGGAAATAATTTAAGTAAACTCGTGTCCCATGTTGTGGCCAAGTCGAGTCTGGAGTATATGGTGAAAATAAGTTATAATATTTATCTTGAATAGATTACAAGTATTTAATTAAGTTGAAAGTGAAAGGAGAAATTACAAAGGGTCCAAATTTGAAAATTTACTGAGGTGGCCAAAGTTTAAAGTGTAGTGGCTACCACATCAAAATTAACTACAACAAAGTTGTAGTAGATCACGGTAAAAAGGGGGGCTGATTATCCCATTATGTATATCACTTATTCTTGTGATAATTGAGGTGGAAAGTAACAAAATAAAAAGGAAAAAAAGGGAAAGGGTCTCCAAGTCAAAATTGTATTCTTTTAAGTGAGGACTTCATATAAATAAAAAGAGAAACCCTCCCCACCATCAATACATCACAGCGTGCACAACAGAGGCGGAAAACGTGGAAAACTTGGTTTTGAGCACTCTACCAAAACTATCTCCAAGGTTAGTTTCTTCTTTTGAAATTGGGAAATAATAGCATCATTGTAACAAGAACCTAGTATCGTAGCAAACTATATTTATTGGGAAGTTTCTCAAAACCTAGAAAGTTAAGGGTTGAACCCAAGCTCTTGAATTGAAAATAAAGATTAAAACTTTAATATTGATTATACGAATTGGTGGTTCTCATAGTTGTTGGGTGACGAGAAGTGCGTCGTTTGGAGCTACCTTTAGACGCGAGGAGTAATCGAGGTGAGTTGATATAACCCTTTACTAAAGAGGTTTTGCTCACAAAAGCCCGCCTATAAAGTGTTTGATAAAATATCTTAAAGAGTTAATATGTGCTTAATTGGAGCGAGAGAGTGCATATTAGCTAAACCCCATTCAAGTTATCGCTCAATAGGTTATCCTTGAGTTATACACATTGATTTCCATACTTTGTTACGTTAATTTACGTGGTTCTACATATCAAGGTTTCATTGATTAAAGAATTATTTGAATTATATTGAATAATCCCTTCAAATATTTATATCATGTTTACTCAAGTCTATTACGGTTTATGTTTATGAATTATGTTCAAGTAATTTATTGGAGCTTAAAGCGGTCAAGTAAAGTTTTATGAAAAATATTTTGGGAGTTACCTTTAGATTCTGAGAAGGGTCTCGTGACTTTAGTTGTTGATGTTGACCCCGAAACTACTCGTGCCAGAGTGGGATATAGGATAATATTGCCTGACACGGCCAAGGCACAAACGCGCAGCATGCTATCACCTGGAACTGTGTGGCGCCACAGTGAAGGGGCCTATTCGATCAGGCGGGGATGAACCCGTGCCGATCACACGGTGACTTTATGAAATCATGTTATGTCAGAGTTAACTGGTACTCCCCAAAAAGTAAAGAAATGATATATATATATATATATATATATATATATATATGTCTAAAGTTTAGAGTTTTATGGTTTCAAGTGACTTTAGTTTCTTTAAAATGTTTTATGTTCTCATGGTTTTACTGAATTATGTGCATCTCAAGTTCCTTTTAAGTGTCTCGTTCCCGCTTTAGTGGGGGATCGTTGAGACTCACTGAGTACTGCCGTGGTGTACTGATGTTCTCTTCATTGGAACCTACATTGACCTATGTCAATGTAGGCGCAAGTATTGCAGGCAAGCAGGCTAAGAACTAGGATACTCTCCCACTACCCAGTTGATTGGTGAGCTCCGCATTTGTTCGTGGAGATTCTTTCATTCCCACTCTGTCTTATTATTATTAGTAGTGTCAGGTATAAATTCTTAGAGGCTTCATAGATAGTTTAGTAATTGGGTGTGATTGTCTATTTTATATAGTCTAGCACAAATTATGATAAAGTTATTTATTTTATTGAAAAAATTTCAAGATGAGTTTTGTCTCAAGATTTGTTTATTGAAGTCGTTTTAAAGAGTACATTAATTTGCATAGCGTTACAGCAATATAATGTCACAGGCAAGTTTCAAGGGTTCGCTCGGTCAAGTTTAGGTACCGAGTGCCGGTCGCAACTCGTTCAGAAAATGGGTCGTGACAAACTTGGTATCAGAGCAGCAGGTTTAGTGTCCTAGGGGTCTATGAAGCCGTGTCAGTAGATTCTCGTTTATCGGTATGAGGGCCCCATATCTATAAACGAGGGACTACGGTCATTTAGGAAAAGTTTTCATTCTTTTTCATTCTAGATCGTGCGTTAACGGAAAAAAAACTCATATATCTACCAATCTCATGGGAAATTGACTCGTGATATAATTAGAGGTAGGGAGTTCGTTTTGGAGCCATGACGCAAGCTGCATAAGACGTACTGAATGAAGTAGTTGTTGTCTTGGTAATGGAATCAAGAGTAGAAACAAGATCAAGAAGAAGTGATCCTGAAGTTGACTTCTGAACGTCATATTCACCAAGTGAATATCAAGGGTGAAATTAGTAAGAAATTAAGGAGCATCATGCCAAGATATAGTTAGAGTCATGCAAGGACTCAAGTGAAGACTTTACTAACAGGATGGATAAGGGCACATTAAGAGGTTATCTCCTAAAGCTATATTCAATTTTTGCAATAAGCAAAAAAAAAGGGGGGGCTATGATGACCACCATTAATGAGACTAAACAAGGCCTAGATTAGACGAATATAGTAGCCAGGAGTTGAGTAAGAAGGCTCGTGCCCTAAGCTTCTATGATGGTAATTTAAGTACGAACAAGTGCCATAAAGTCAAAGTAACGCAAGTCGATAAGTTTGCAATATCCGCCCTTTGGCTCAAGGAACAAGAATGCAGTTAAAGTGGTGCTAAATATAATCAGAAGTATGCTTCCATGGTGAAAAATAAAGTACATATTAAGAAAGGTAATTCTTACTTTTAGTAAGGACTAGATGGAACTCTCAACATAGTCGTGTGGAATCACTGGTAGTGATGTGTATTAGGTGAAATGAGCCACATGACGCATAAAGACAAGTCTACGACAATCAAAATATTTCCATATGATAGTGACAAGTATTGGGGTATTAGTAGCTCTGAAACATCAAAGTTTAGACGAAATGGTCCCAAAAGACAACTAGTACGTGTTATAAGTGAGAGCACTGCATATTGAGAAAGTGAATAACTTGTTAAGACATGAAGTATATTGAAGACTTAACCTTGAAGGTCACTAAGACAACATGGATCTTCCCGGGACAGAATTTCTTACAAGCGACAATGTTATGATTTCCCACGTTGTAGATATCTGATCTTAGCTTCACTAAACCTGAGCGAAGTAAGGATTATGAAGTATGTTCTTTAAAACGCCTCATTGAATATTTGGTAAATATGTTTAAATTTGAACTAATCGATCCTTGCATTATGCATCCATTGTATGTTTCAAGCAACGTGTGAAGCTAAGTTCATGTTAAGAAAAGTATGAATATGAGGAATTTGTCCAAAGGCTCATAATTTTTAGAACTTTTGGATGCAAGTGTGCCTATCCTTATAGAGACATAAGTCATATCAACGGTTGATTCTATGCTTGGGAATTAGAAATATGATAGGCCTTCTTCTTGAGTCTCCAATAGCTAGAGAGATGTTAGGCAGCATGGTGGGTGAAGGACTCTCCTACAATACAAAAGTGTAAGAAAATGGAGCTGAAAGAAATTTTGTCGGGGAGAGGTATTCAACTTTAAGCGGGAAAAAATAATAATTGTAAGATTATAAAAGTTTAAGCAACGAAAGTAAGATTTAGCTCACATGACCTAACATCATCACCTCGACTCATGACAGTCTACCAAAGTACTACAGATCAACGTCGGGCAGTACCCGATGGCCTGTGTAAACTTTCAAGTGCATATTGCACATTGAAGTAATGGTAAAGTGCACAATATGGTAACTGAAATGGTAATAGCAAGGTGGTGGTGGTTTTGCTCGGGAGAAAATGTTGAGTTGTGGACAATCTCGTGGATAATGACAGGAAAGACTTAGTAAATGACTTCATGAAGTGTGGAACAGGCATACTCCTACTATAGCAGATTCAAGACAAATAAAGTTTAAGGTGTCGGTACATCAAGAAAAGACTTATCTAATTAGAGGAAATATGAAAAAGAAAGTTATAAGGATCTTTTAACTTAAAATTAGCACAATTATGCCCAAGGGGATCTAGTTCCAAATTCACAAACTTTCTATTATTTTAGCAAGTGATTACGATGCTACTATTAAGGGTTCAAAGGATATGAAAACTTACCACCATTGGCAAGACTGTTGAATTACGCCAATTTATTAGAGAGACATTTCAAACGAGCTCACAAAGTTTAAGGACATTCGTAATTTGACTTGAGTACGGAAAGTACGAGGGTACTATGGTATAGCACCAGATTTAGATTCTAATGACCCTGAACTAAATGATAAAGAGCAGCACTAGTAAGAAAGGACAATATGGCATGGTCGACTCAAGGATATTTCAATAGAACCACAATAAAGATGTCAAGTGTTTGCTTTTAGCATGAAGCAAGCGAGTAAAGGATTTGCTAATTTGTATTCCTAGATTGAGGATCCCTCGGAAAATCCCATGATTGAGGAGTAGTCCACAAGAAGCCTAAGTTAGCCATAGACATGTGAAATGTGGCCAACGGAACGGATATGTCTATGAATAATGACGGCAAGTATGGTTTGAGATTGATGTTGTAAGGACTATGATAATGTATGGGTATGATAGTGCATGATGGATACATTAATGTAGGGATACGAGTATACGAATTGCTTGAGATATAGCATCAAAAATGGTGGATTGGGAGGTACTGATGTGGTCATCAAAGTAAGAAATAAGTAATGGATATATTAGTGAATATACCCCACTTTACAGAGAATACCGGCACCTTGATTGGATAGAGAAGTTGGTTGAAATGATCTAATGAAACAGTTTACCCAAATGCCAAAATATGTAATGGACGGATATCACGAACTTATTTAAACCGTGAATAAACAGGTGCCAGGGGTCAAGTATGCTTACAAGGATAATTTTCAAGTTAAAGTCCAAAATCGATGACTTTTATGACTTTAGCTTTGATGACAAATGAGCTACTGACAGAGAATTGACTAAGATATAATAAAGTTATGCAAAAAAAAAAAAAAGTGTCGCCTATGAAAATTTTTTAGGACAAAAAGAAAATAAGATAAGTCTTTCAATCCATTGAATCCATGGGAGCTACAAGAAGGAAAAGATCGCCTAAGACTGACCTTTGGCCTAAGATCCTCTTAGTTAACTCACTGCCTCTCTTGACAATTTTTATGAGGATATGTCCTTGACCCATTGTGTGTTATTGTCAAACAGTAAGACCCCATGTAAGAAATCATCCACAAGAGAAGTTTTTGTTATTGTAAATCCAATAAACAAGATTACAAGTATGAGAAGCTTGGAAAAAAAATAATTTGAAGTTATGTCCAATTATATTTATGTACCATTTTGCTAGCCACATAATGAGAAAAGTGTGATTGGTAATACAAAAGATGTAGGATGTCCCAAGGTATGTAAAGTTAATTTTTCATGTGTCACAAGTGAGGTAACTTCATTGGAAGTTTCATTTTGTGCATTTATATGAAATTACACAACTTAATAATGTTATAATCTTTTAATGTTTTATGTATGGTCATGATCGTGAGAGACCTTGATGGTTGTTTGATGTGTGGCTAAAATACCACACATTACATACTTGTACTTGAGCTATTGTTGTGTTAAATTGATGAAATAAGTGTACTTATCATGGTTTTGTTGCATTTTGTAGGTTGAATATGTTGGAGAAGAGTTATGGAAAAAACAAATCAAAAAGAAATCAAGTTGAAGAAAAAGAAGAAAACTGGCTAGTCTGTCAAAAACACAACAGAAAAATGGCTATGAGTGAAACAGTGACTAAGCTGAGCTGCGAAAAAGTGGCTATCTGGTGAACGTTCGTACCAAGGTGGCTACGGGATGAAAATTCAGCTATTTCATTGTTTTAACTTAGGGATAATTTTGGGAAAAATATGGAAATTACTTGGGGACTACAAATAGATAGTTTTACCATGGTTTACTCATCTTTTGGCCATTTTTCCAATCTTGGAGCAAGGATCCATCAACAAGAACACCAAGAGGGTGAAGATTTGGAGGAACCCATTGAGAAATTCTCAACCTTTAGTACTCCTTTCTTTACTTTCATGCTTTGTATTGAATATATTTGGTGTTGTTGATGGTATTGAAGAATTGATTTTGTGAATATATTTCATGGCTATTTGTATTATTGATTGGTATGATTTTGGACATGAATATATGAATGAGTCATGACTAGGAATTTATATTGTTGGGTTTTGATTATCTAGCTTCCATTGTTTTGATTGCTCGACTCTTGTGCTCGCGACACTTGAGTTGCCCGTCTACTTTGCTAATTAAAGACTCGGAAGAGATTAGTTAGCGTAGAATAGTGAAGCTAGCGAGGATTTGAGTTGATAGGCTATTTCATAGACTAACTCATCTAAAAGAAGTTACGCTCGGAAGAGGTCTTCTTTCCTCGGGTAATGGGTAGTGCTTTGTAAGCTCAACCATGGCTTTGACGAGCGTCGTTGAGGTAAATCCCTTCTAGGCCGGAAGGATTCTAGGGATTACATTAGAACGACTCGGCCATAATATATAAACCCCGTGCTATAATTGTATCCTAGCTCAAAACTTGTCTTCCTTGATTGTGAGAAGGCCATAGATCACCTTTACTTGCTTTTTCTAGTGTAGTTTGTAGTTGTTAATATCATTCCATCACCTCGTTATCCTAGTTTGGCTTTGTCAAATAGGTTTAGTTCCTCCACTACTTTGATCGCATCACTTTGTTCCTTGTGGATTCGACCCCGACTCCTAGTTGGGTAAATTGTATTGCGATGACCGTTCATACCTCAATTCGAGGTGTGTGTTGAGTGTTTGTCAAAATTGGCGCCGTTGCCGGGGAACAATTAGCGTATTAGAGTAGTTTGAGGAGTTGAGCTAGTTGGCTTAGTTCCAAACTTTGTGAACCGTTCTTGTTAAAATTGTGAATAATAGTAATGTTCTTTGTAAATTGTAAATATTTGTTTGTGTGTAGTGTTTACTTGTGTTAGTTAGTTAGTTTAGCTTTGTGGTAATTACCTCTAAATGGCATCATGGAACCAAAATTTGTCAAATGTTGAAAATCCATATATGAGTGATCCTTGTCCTTATTGTGGTGGACCTCACTATTGGCAAGATTGTCAAATTGTTTCTGGGGGCGAGTTGTGTGCACCTTC
The DNA here is from genome assembly GCA_029990575.1 of Petunia axillaris subsp. axillaris. NCBI lineage: Eukaryota > Viridiplantae > Streptophyta > Magnoliopsida > Solanales > Solanaceae > Petunia > Petunia axillaris. The sequence goes on from JARKNS010000003.1 coordinate 165,312,770, forward strand.
TCAACTCTTTGAGTGGGACATATGTCATGAGTGTGGGAGTCAAAATGGCCATTGGGACGGTTGCCCTAATATTCTTTGTTCTTCTTCCAATGATTTTTATAATGATGCTAATGATTCTTATGAGTTTGATAGGTCTAATGCAAACATGAACATGGAACTTGAACCCGAATGGCAAGGCATCTAAGAGAAGTTTCAAGAAGAGATGGACCTATCTACTTCACAAGATGAATTCAATCAAAATGAAAGATTGGAATATTTGATGAAGCGGATACTTGAACACCATTGTGAGAATGCCGAAGCCTTCAATGAGATAAAAGATACAATCCATCAAAATGGCTTAGCAATTCACAACTTGGAGGCTCAACTAAGCCAATTGGTTGACACTTTCAATGATCAACAAGCTAAGGATGTTGTCAAATCCCAACAAAGGTTTTATATGGAAGATGAGCTTGAGTTACAAAGTGAAGAGATGGAAGAAGAGGAAATCCGTGATGAAGATGATGTTTCGAGCCAAGTTGTGGAGCTAAAAGTGGAAATCCAAGTATTTGACTCAATGGTTGAAGATGATGCCAAAGAGGAAGAAAATGCACTAGAGCCTTGTGTGGAATTGCAAAATATTATTTGTGGGGAATCTAGTGCAATGGGATATGAGGATGTCAAAAGTGAGGAGATATTAAAGTTCAAGCGAGTGAGACCTCACTCATTTCATTTTTCAACATTGTGTTTGGAGGGTGAAACGGAAATTGACCCACTTGAGCCCTTAGAGGAAGTGAGCAATGAGGAACGAAGTGCCTATATTCTTGAGTTTGTCATGCCAAGAAAGCAAAATGACATCCCTCACTTGAAGGCCAAGAAGTGCAAAATGAAGTATTCGGTCTTTGGATCTTTGAGATTCATACCACCACCCCGAGAGCACAACCGTAAACTTGATTCAAAATTGGGGAAGCAATTCATATTCACGAAATGGAGAGAAAAGTGTGATATTGGTACTCGTCTTGCCATGACGTTAAATGCGGCGCTCCTTGGGAGGCAACCCAAGCGTTTTTAAATTTTGTTTAATTTTTATATTTTAAATCCAAAGATTAGTTTATGTTATTATTTTTGATCAATCTACCAAGTTTCAGGATTTTGATGTCGCTTGGACTGAATTTGGAAAGTTGGGACTTGGGACAGTCACAACTCTGTAAAAACTGCTTCAGGATTTGCTCTGTATGCTGAAATAGGCGACCCGCCTCACAGAAAGGGCGCCCCGCCCTTACTTAGTCCAGCATAATTTGAAACTTTAAACTTTCACATAACACCCGTCATTCACACAGATTCTTTTCCTATTTCCCTGAAGCAACCCATCACCATCATCTCCGATCTCAGCAGCCATCTATACCGGCAATCCACCACGCACCACCAGCTCCGGCCACTACCGTCTCCTACCATTACCGGCGATCAGGTACGTCTCCTCTATTCTCTCTCTCTCTCCACTCGAATATTCTTCCCCTGTTCCAAATTCCCAATTCCCAATTCCCAATTCCTTCACCATCCCCACTACATCACCGCCACTGTGAAATCAATCCCCATTGCTCACCACTGCTGCGACACCATCGGAGACGCAGTTCCAGCTTCAAGCGACTCAGGTAAGGGTTTTCTCCTCTCCCCTCAATATTGTTTATCCCCTGCCCAAATCCCATAATTTTTTCGCCATCGACTCTCTTCCCTTTGCCGCTGCCTTTCACCACGTCACGCGCCACCAGTCGTGTCGTCACAGGTAATTCTCTGTCTCTACTCGCCTTCTCGCTGGCTGATGTTTCTGCCCCTGTCACAAAATCCCATTCCCTCAAGTCCCTTGATTCCCCTCTATTAATTCTGATATTTGGTGAAGTTGGTTGATGAATTAGTGAGGTTTGGTTTGAATTATCCTGGTTGTATGCTGATTCGGTTGTTGAAAAATTGGGGGAAGTATGATGTACCCCACATGGTAAATTCTGAACAAAGCTGCTGTGCGCTTCACATGCTCGACAGAATGCCACAGTGATAATTTTGACTGCTGAACATTGCTAGAAGTGTGATTTACTGCTACTGATGATTTTCGTCAAGTCTAGCCTCTGTTTTGGATTTTGAATTGATCACCAACTGTTTTGAATTGCCAAATTCTGACGCATTTTGCTTGGTTGCTGCTTACACTTCTATCTTTAGTGTTCATGAGTCTTTAATTTGTGCATAAATAGCCTAGAGGTTCAATTGAAATTGATGCAAGAAATAGGCTGCACTTATTAGTGGTGTGTATGTTTGGTTGTAATTACTTTCAGTTTGGAAAGGTCTAGCTTGTCCGCTAAACATTTTCTTGAAGTTGAACCTGTCTTGGACCCTTCCTTGCCTTCTGGTAAATTGTTTATACTTGAAATGGGTAGAACTTTAATAGATGGAGTATGTTACTGTGCTTATGCATGCTAACATGGTGAGTTCTTATGTTAAGAAGATTAGTTGATGAATGTAAGAGTGTAAATTCTGTAAATGAAGTTGGTTAAGAGTACTTCTTTTGAGAGTGAAATTAACTGTATGATTACAATAGTTGTAAATTCTTAATCGACAAATGAGCATGAACAGTGCACTCTTTTGCACTAGTGAGCTTTTTACCATGGCAGTCGTGATGTTGTTCCTTTACCTTGTGATGCTGATTCTATAGTTGCCTATCTGGAGGTTAGAGATGGAGTTCACTGAAAAGCTTATGCTCCTGGAAATTTGTTAGAGCCAGACATGCCTTCACTTAGTTGTAATTTTGATGCTTTCTATGATTGTGAATGGACATTGAAAAGGAAAGGGAGTAGGTGATGTTCTGAGGCGTGGTTGAGAGTTTATCTGTGAGTACTGGTTTTCTATAGGGAAGATTTGGGGAAGTCTGATGTACCCAATTGCTTTAGATTCAGTGAACTCTTACTGTGCTTGGTAAATGTTTTCAAGTAACTGCTTAACATGACTCTCTGAGATGAGCTAGAGCTGAACAAAAATTGATATTGTTGTGTTAGTTTGTGAATGCTTAAATGCTGCATTTTTGCACTGTTTTTTTTTTGTAACTAGTGGTTCAACTAGTGAAGTCTGAGGTTGTGAAACTTTCCTGAAAGGATTGCATTGGTTGTATGTTGGTTTTGTTGATAAATATTTGGGGAAGTCCGAGTTCCCAATTTGGTTGATTGAACAGTAGAGTAGTAATCTATAAGTGTTTTTTTTTTTTAAAAAAAAAGTGCCTTTCAACATTGTGTTTAATTTTAAATAACAAATTGCTTGTGGGAGTCTGAATATGCTGCTGAATTAGTGCAATTGTTGGAGTGAGTACAACTGAAAATCATTTGCCGGGAAGGGGGATGTATGTTTTGATGTTTATGCATTCTCTGTCTCAAACCTGCGATTCTGAGTTATGTGCTGAAATAATATGCTGAATTAGTGAACTGTTCCATAGAGTTGTCTTTATTGAAGTTCTTTGAGAGTGTGTGAGATTGAATTAGTAGTTTGCACGATCCGTGTCATTTGTTGTTGCCTTATCTAAGAGTTTGCAAATGTGCTTGTCGCATTTAATTTGAGGGTATGACTTGTGTTTGAGAGTGATCTATTATTGGAGAGCATTACAGGGGAAGTCACATTACCCTCACAGTAGTTCCTACCTGTCTGTACTTTTGCTTAATGTGGTATTGGTGCTGCTATGACCATACTCTGCTGTACAGGGGAAAGTCTGAATAACCCTGGCCACTTGCTTCCCCTAGCTAGTTCCCTCTAACTGTATAGTTCTTTTTGCAGCAACATTAAGATGGCAAATACTACAAGTCCAAAGGTGAAACGAAGAAGCAGAGAGTGCATATGCAAGGAATTAAAAGAAGAGAAAGGGCTGGGACTTAAAAGTTTCTCAAGCACACGAAGAACTGGACAGTCATCTGGGATAGTCTAGAAGGAGCAGAAACAAAAGACATACTTAGATCAGAGACATTTCAGGGAGCACTCAAACTTTATCTTTAATGTTTAGTTCCCTTGAGGGCAAGGCAACATTTTAAGTTGGGGGGAGGAGCTTCATTGTTTTCGGATGATATTATGTCTTGCTTGTGAATAATGTTTTGATAACTTTGGTAGAATTGATTTTTCTTATTTTAGGAATATTAAACTTTTCTATTAATGATAGTTTTATTTAGTTCGAGTTTCAATTCATTCTTGTATCTTGTTTAGCAAAAGAAAAAAAAATTGAAAAAAAATAAAAATGAAAAGCTTTCAAAAACAAAAAGTACTCCCATGAACTACGCTTGGGATGTTGCTTCTTTTTATCTGATTTACCTTTGTGTGATACGTAGGCATCTCACTTGGGTGCGGAAGCCCCATTTGGGTCCGAACAACCATTTTCATTGTAAATATTATTTTTGTACAAAAATTTTGGAATAACCTCCTTGGTTTTTCTTTGCCATGGTTCTTTTCCAAGGAAGTAATTGTTTTGAACCGGGCATCTTTAGGACTAGTTTAGTTAGTTGTAAATAACGATGATTAGTTATGGATTTTTGCTCCATGGCCAACTTTTGGCATGTTTGGTTCCACCATTATTTAATCCTTGTCATGTGAGCTTGTTTTGAAAAATGGATAGAAAAATTTAGTTGGTGAATTGTGCTATGATCTTTAAGTTCAACTTTTGACTCTTATGTCACTAATTAGCTCTCATTAGGCTATGAGTAAACTTTGGATGCTTAATTGCCTTGATTGGGACTTGAATATACTTGTTTTCCTTGCTTTACTTGTGCCATGTGTGGTGAGGTTTTGGTGTGTTCATGTGTGTGCTTCTTGATCTAGAACTTGCCCTAAGTGTGCTTCGAGGCGAAATCCTAGGTGATGCTTGACTTGAAAAATGATTTTAGGCTTTCTTTGGCCCGCTAGTAACCTAAAAATCCTACCCTTGCATTATAACCTTAGTCAACCCATTTGAGCTTAATATCCTTTCTTTTGGCAACCACATTATTAACCCGGACCAATTCTAAGTGCTTAAAGCACTAACCCTCTTTTTGGCCCTACCTCCTTGAGTGCATTGAAAGACGTGCAACTTAGGCAAAAACCTAAATTTGGGGGTGGCACGAGTTATGGTGAAAGTGTGGAAGTTAAAGAAAAGAAAAGAAAAGAAAAGAAAGAGCAACAAAAGTGAGTTGAATAAAAAAAAAGAGAAAAAGAAAGGAAAGAGAAAAGAAACAAAAAGAAGTAAGTGAAAGAAAAGAAAAAGAAGAAAAAGAGAATTGATGAATAAAGAGGGGAAAGACTAGTGTATAAACCTCGATTTAGCAAGGTGTAAGTGCAAGAAAAATGAAGTGTGCCTTAAATTTTTCTATGGTGTAGTGCTCAAGGAGGTGTGTAGTCACTACTTGCCCAAATTTTACCCCACCTTTAACCAAAAGCCTACATTACAACCCTAACAAAGTCCTAATTGATTTCGGGTCAAGTATTCCTACATTAGTGGAGAGGTACACAAAGGGCAAGCCTATGGATCTTTAGTGTGCATGATGAACTTCTTTTGAGAGAGTGAGTGAATTCTTCCTATCATTAATCCTATTTGTGTTGTCATTGCATTTTTGTGGTTGGGATATTCTCTTGAGTGGTGAGGGCACTTGTGAAGTTGAGTTGAAGATTTGTGTTTCACTTCCCACTTGAGGTGAGCAAGCAAAGAGGTGAACTTTTGTGACGAAGAGACAAACTTTAAAAATCTTGTGTCATGGCATGTATGCCTTCTTTGGTGTTTTGTATATATGAAAGTTAGGCTCACATGACTTGGCTTAATTGTTGGCACCAACCAATGTCATTAGTTGTTGAACTTGAATCGAGTTTTGGCTTGTTGTGGCTTTAATGAAAAATGCATGAATAGATGAATTGCAACTTGGTTTCTATTGAAGTGTGTTTTGCTTGAGGACAAGCAATAGTTTAAGTTTGGGGGTGTGATGTGTGGCTAAAATACCACACATTACATACTTGTACTTGAGCTATTGTTGTGTTAAATTGATGAAGTAAGTGTACTTATCATGGTTTTGTTGCATTTTGTAGGTTGAATATGTTGGAGAAGAGTTATGGAAAAAATAAATCAAAAAGAAATCAAGTTGAAGAAAAAGAAGAAACCTGGCTAGTCTGTCAAAAACACAGCAAAAAAATGGCTATGAGTGAAACAGTGACTAAGCTGAGCTGCGAAAAAGTGGCTATCTGGTGAACGTTCGTACCAGGGTGGCTACGGGATGAAAATTCAGCTATTTCATTGTTTTAACTTAGGGATAATTTTGGGAAAAATATGGTAATTACTTGGGGACTACAAATAGATAGTTTTACCATAGTTTACTCATCTTTTGGCCATTTTTTCAATCTTGGAGCAAGGATCCATCAACAAGAACACCAAGAGGGTGAAGATTTGGAGCAACCCATTGAGAAATTCTCAACCTTTAGTACTCCTTTCTTTACTTTCATGCTTTGTATTGAATATATTTGGTGTTGTTGATGTTATTGAAGAATTGATTTTGTGAATATATTTCATGGCTATTTGTATTATTGATTGGTATAATTTTGGACATGAATATATGAATGAGTCATGACTAGGAATTTATATTGTTGGGTTTTGATTATCTAGCTTCCATTGTTTTGATTGCTCGACTCTTGTGCTCGCGACACTTGAGTTGCCCGTCTACTTTGCTAATTAAAGACTCGGGAGAGATTAGTTAGTGTAGAATAGTGAAGCTAGCGAGGATTTGAGTTGATAGGCTATTTCATAGACTAACTCATCTAAAAGAAGTTACGCTCGGAAGAGGTCTTCTTTCCTCGGGTAATGGGTAGTGCTTTGTAAGCTCAACCATGGCTTTGACGAGCGCCGTTGAGGTAAATCCCTTCTAGGCCGGAAGGATTCTAGGGATTACATTAGAACGACTCGGCCATAATATATAAACCCCGTGCTATAATTGTGTCCTAGGCTCAAAACTTGTCTTCCTTGATTGTGAGAAGGCCATAGATCACCTTTACTTGCTTTTTCTAGTGTAGTTTGTAGTTGTTAATATCATTCCATCACCTCGTTATCCTAGTTTGGCTTTGTCAAATAGGTTTAGTTCCTCCACTACTTTGATCGCATCACTTTGTTCCTTGTGGATTCGACCCCGACTCCTAGTTGGGTAAATTGTATTGCGATGACCGTTCATACCTCAATTCGAGGTGTGTGTTGAGCGTTTGTCATTGTTTGAGTTGGATTTTATGTGCACGCTGTTAATGTGTATTTGGACATGTTGATTTTTGGCATAGCCCTAATTGCAGGGAAGAGATTTCCGAAATTTTTTAAGAAATTGAGAAGTTGGGTAAGTTTTGAGTTTCCAAGGAAGTTAAGAAAGTAGAAATAAGGCAGTAGCTTCTCTTGAAACTTTAAAGACTACTTGGTCAACATTCGAGGCGAATGTTTTTAAGTGGTGGAGAAGTTTCCTTTTAAGTGTCTCTTTCCCGCTTTAGTGGGGGGTCGTTGAGACTCACTGAGTACCGTCGTGGTATACTGACGTTCTCTTCATGGGAACCTACATTGACCTATGTCAATGTAAGCGCAAGTTTTGCAGGCAAGCAGGCTAAGAGCTAGGATACTCTCCCACTACCCAGTTGATTGGTGAGCTCCGCATTTGTTCGTGGAGATTCTTTCATTCCCACTCTGTCTTATTATTATTAGTAGTGTCAGGTATAAATTTTTAGAGGCTTCATAGACAGTTTAGTAATTGGGTGTGGTTGTCCATTTTATATAGTCTAGCACAAAATATGATAAAGTTATTTATTTTATTGAAAAAAATTTCAAGATGAGCTTTGTCTCAAGATTTGTTTATTGAAGTCATTTTAAAGAGTACATTAATTTGCATAGCGTTACAGCAATATAATGTCACAGGCAAGTTTCAAGGTTTCGCTCGGTCAATCAGCGAAGTTCCTCCAAGTACAAGACTTGAATCCAAATAATACAACTCGATAGTACCTTCTACAGATGAACTAAGACTGAACTTTGACAAGACTCAATCTAAGGAACATGTTCTTTACTTAGTTCCCTGTAGCTTAATGATTACACAAATAAGATGAAGTCTCTTTCAATGCTATAGCTCGATTCTCTTTGTATTGTGTACACTTCAACAGCTGAAATGTTCCTGTTTTTATAGCTTTAAAATCCAAGAAGTCTTAAGCAATTATAACTCCAAAGCTTCCAAGAGTTCGAGTCCTAATTGAACTCCTCCCTTCATTACCCGAAATCCTTTAGCTCTCATCCACTCTTATGCAATCTTTTCATATCTCGTGCAGCCCTGCATAATTATCAAGATAAACATTAGATTTAGGATAATAATTAATATTCCCGCTTAAATGATTTTGCATGATTATTTATTCAGCTGCAGTGATTCAAAGGAACATGTTCTTGGATCTGTTACTTAGTCATCAGTCAAAACTTCAAACTTATCCAAGCTAACAGTTATACTTGCACAGAACAGAATTTTGGCTAACATTTTTGTAATGTATTTCTGGGGCTAGTACACAATGCACTCGTGGGGGAGGCCACGTTATACCAAGTTAGTATATCAAAAAAAAAAAAAAAAATTGGTATATCACACTTGAGCTAAAAGACTTTCTTTATATAGTATTTTATTATTTTATTTTTGTCATTTTCTCTTCTTAAACCAAACGATTGTATTGGGTTAAATCCGTCGTCACCAAGTTTGATGACTAAGCATCCGCGTAGGACGACGTATAGACGACACGTGGCTATAATGGGCGTAAAGGTAGCAGGCGGAATCAAAGATGAACAGTTACAACGAGCAAATGAACAGTTACTTCGGCCAGAACAGTCGCAACCCATCATCCAGCAGATTCAAAATAGAAGTCTTATCCTTAGGCAGCGCAACTGCTCAATCAAGGAGTTACAACTGCTCGCGAACGGACATTTAGTCATCTATATATTGAAATTCAAGTCACAAGCATTGTATCGAATTCTACTCTCTCTGAACACACATCTGTACTCCAATTATTAATACGCAAGTCTTTATCTTCTGTCTACACTTATTATCTCTACCCGCAATCAAGTGATCTCATTTATTATTCTACTATTCAAATATCATAAAGAGTACGAGGAAGGAATTTGATCAAGTCTATGCGACCTGAATACGGTTCCTTCTATTTAATCTTCATTTATTATATCGCATTTATTGCGTCTCCATTCCTTTACCTTTACGACAGTCATTTATTTTGAGCACTTCCTTCCTTTACGTTATCCATAGACATTTATATCTATTCACATTAAGCATTTAATCTCGATTATTGATCGTGACTCCGCTTTACAAATTTAATTGTGAATTAGCCTAATAAACGAAATTACGGTTAAACAATTTGGCGACCACAGTGGGAGCCGGTCAATAACTTCCGTAGGTTAATTGCTTGTCGTATTTTATTTCTTTATTCGTTTTTCTTCCTGCTCGTTGGCTCTCCTCGTTTTCTTTTTGAAATGGCAGATAACAACTCGCACAACAACGCCCTCATCGACGGACAACAAAACCTTAACGCTGCGGAGCAAGTAGACTTGAATCCGGTCGGGGACGAGCAGCAAGATGATATTCCTGCGGACGACAACGTAATCCCCATTGCAGAAGACGAAAACGCACTCCCAGCAGAACAGGAAAACGAGCACAGCCAGCAGAGTAGCAGACATAGCCATCTTCCTGGCCGGAGAAACTTCGATCAAGGGCCTGGAGGACCTAGAAGACCCAATGGCCCTGGGAATTCGAGGAACTCTCAAGATGCTATCCTTGAATTCATACGGCAACAGGCTGAAATCAACAGGCAAATACGGGAAGCTATTGACGGATTACGAGGACAAGCCCCGCCAAACGCAGAAAATCCACCCATTGGGCGTCCAAGGGATGCCTCACCATCCCATGCCTCAAGGCGCGCTGAAAATCAAAATGCAGGATCAACGGTGCCAACGGAGATGAGCGAGGTCATGGAAGCCCTTACCAGACAGTTCAAAGAAAGCCAGGAGGCCCTACAGCGTTCTCTCCATGAGAGGATTGATCAAATCCCTGGCGCACCACCCACTTTGAAGAATGTTGACGTTCAACGGTATACTCAAAGGCCTTGGAAGAAAGAAGCGGCACCAAAGGCAATACCTAAAACATTCAAAATGCCAAACATACCAAGATACCGGGGAACAACTGACCCCAACGACCACTTGATGATGTTTAGCAATTTCATAAAAGCAAGCGATCTCACCGACGAGGAGATCGAATCAGTACAATTGAAGAAATTCGTGGAGACATTGGCAGATGGCGCTCTACGATGGTACTCAATGCTGCCTCCAAATTCAATAGGATCCTTTGCCGAGATGGCAGAATTATTTGTCAAGGCGCACACAGGCGCTCAGAAAACAGAAACAAGGGTTGAAGACATCTTTGAAATCAAACAACTGCCCGGGGAGTCTCTCCGGAAATATGTGGATCGCTTTCAGCGTGAACGCATATTGCTACCCAAGGTTCCAGATCGATGGGCAGCTATTGCATTCACTAACAGCTTGGACGTCAAGAGTTCTGAAGCGACCAGACGATTGTATGAATCCTTGCGAGAATATCCTGCAGCGAACTGGTCGGATGTCTACAATCGTTATAACTCAAAGGTACGTATAGACGAAGATAAATTGATTGGCACAGGTGCCCGGGGACGGAGCCAGGCTCGCACCAGCGGCGCTGGGGGAAAGATCGAGACAGATAAACCAGATGTACGACACGAGCCATATCCTAATCGGTCGCGCAACAACTCGAATGGACGCGGTCGCAACAACAAGGGCCTCGCAAGGGGCAATGATTCAACTTCTAATGGACTTCCAACCCTGCCCGTTTTTAACATCGGAGCGGTGGAGCTTGTAGCGGTGCTTGAAGGGATGAGCGAAAAAGTCAAATGGCCTAAGGATATGAAGGGTGACCCCAGCAAGCGCAGCAAAAACTTGTGGTGCGAATTCCATCGGGATCACGGCCACACAACGGATGACTGCAAGGCTCTAAGGTACGAGGTCGCTAACTTATTGAAACAGGGCTACCTCAAGGAGTACTTGACAGAGAAAGGAAAACAAACACACGCAAAGGCCCAGCAAAGTAAATCAGAGCCTCCCCGAGCATCATCACCAAAAATGACAGTCAACGTCATCTCTGGTGGTATTGAGGTCGACGCAGTCACATACACGGCAAAGAAGTACGCCAAAGTATCTATTACAAAGACCAAACGGCCGCGACTCGAGGATACGATAACTTTTGAAGAAACAGATGCAGATGGCTTGCAATTTCCCCACATGGATGCCTTGGTGATCACATTGCGAGTGGAGGAGTTTGATGTCAAGAGAGTACTCGTCGATCCAGGCAGTTCAGCGAACATCATGTTGTCTCGAGTCGTGCAGGAATTGAAACTATATGATAAGATCATACCAATTTCTCGTGTTCTCTCAGGATTTAACAACTCCAGCGAGAAGACCTTGGGAGAAATTACTTTGACGACCCTGGTCGAAGGCGTTATGAGACGAACAACGTTTCACGTCGTTGATGGGGACATGGCCTACAACATAATCCTAGGGAGGCCATGGATACACGATATGCAAGCAGTCCCGTCAATGTATCACCAAGTAATGAAATTCCCTTCAGAATGGGGGATACGGGAAGTTCGGGGAGAGCAGCGTTGCGCTAGAGATTGCTACTCAGTTGCAGTCAAGCTCCCCGAGGAGGCAAAATAGCAATCAAAGAACCCGGGATCAGAGCCAAACGATGAAGCATCAGACTACCAGGTCCCGGAGTTCATATCAAAGTTGGACGCACGAGGAGAGTACGCGCCAACTATCGAAGCTTTGGAGCCAGAAGAACTTTTCGACAGCATGCCTGAAAGGAAAATATATTTGGGAGCAGAGATAAACAAGGACTTACGCAAAGATATCTTGCACTTCCTCAAGGATCAACACACCACTTTTGCGTGGTCACATGCAGATATGACGGGAATCTCCCCGGAGATCATTTGTCATAAGTTGAACGTAGATCCATATCATCGCCCGGTAAAGCAAAAGAAGCGCCAACAAGGAGCATTCAGGAATCAGATCATAAATGACGAAGTTGACCGCTTGCTCAAGATTGGCTCCGTCCGAGAAGTCAAGTATCCAGATTGGCTGGCCAATGTGGTCGTAGTGGCGAAAAAGAACGGCAAGTGGAGGGTTTGCATCGACTTCACTGATCTGAACAAAGCCTGCCCTAAAGATTCTTACCCACTACCTCAGATTGACCAACTGATCGATGCGACGGCCGGGCACGAAGTGCTTACATTCCTTGACGCATATTCAGGCTATAACCAGATCTTAATGGATCCCAACGACCAGGAGAAAACTTCCTTCATTACTTGCCGAGGTACGTATTGCTATAAAGTAATGCCTTTTGGACTTAAAAATGCAGGTGCGACTTACCAACGATTAGTCAACCGGATGTTTCACGACCACATTGGCAAAACCATGGAGGTCTACATCGACGACATGTTGATCAAGTCCAAACGGGCGGAGGATCACTTAACACATTTGAAGGAGGCCTTTCGAATCCTTGATCAGTACAACATGAAACTCAACCCGGAGAAATGCGCATTTGGAATGGGTTCAGGGAAATTTCTCGGTTTCATCGTTTCCCAGCGAGGGATCGAGGTAAACCCCGCCCAGATCAAAGCTATAGAAGCCATCCCCGACGTACTTCATAACAGAAAAGACGTAATGCGGCTAACTGGGAGAGTAGCAGCACTAAGGAGATTCATTTCTCGCTCATCTGATCGGTGCAAAAGCTTCTTCGACGTGCTGAAACAGAACAAGGAGTTTGATTGGACCCCTGAATGTCAGCAGGCGCTTAAGGATTTGAAGCGATACCTGTCAAACCCTCCTTTACTCTCAACACCCCAGCCAGGTGAACAACTACTACTCTACCTGGCCGTGTCTGAATCTGCGGTAAGTGCAGTACTGGTTCGGGAAGACAAAGGTAAGCAACTTCCAATTTATTACATTAGCAAATCCTTATTAGATGCTGAAACTCGCTATCAACCTTTGGAAAAATTAGCACTGGCTTTGGTAATCGCTTCCCGCAAATTAAGACCTTATTTTCAAAGTCATTCAATAGTTGTAGTTACTACCTTCCCTTTACGAAATATCTTGCATAAACCTGAATTCTCGGGCAGGTTAGTAAAATGGGCAGTAGAATTAAGTGAGTTTGACATATCTTATCAACCCCGAGTAGCCATAAAATCTCAGGCTCTAGCAGATTTTATTGCAGATTTTAGCGCTACTATGTACCCTGACGCTCAGCGTGAGGCGGTTCTTTTCGCCGGATCGGAGTCAGGGACGTGGACCTTACACACTGATGGGTCCTCGAGTGTTAAAGGATCAGGATTAGGTTTGGTCCTTACCACTCCCTCGGGGGAGACCATTAGACAAGCCATAAAATGTCCCTTTATTACAAATAATGAGGCCGAGTATGAGGCCGTGATTGCAGGGTTAAAATTGGCTTGAGAATATGGAGCAGACAGAATTCACCTTAAGAGTGACTCTGCCCTGGTTGTCAATCAAATAAATGGTGGCTTCGTAGCAAGGGAGTCTCGTATGCAGAGGTATCTTGCCCGAGTCACTGGTTTGCTAGCACAATTCAACAATTGGGAAGCCACACAGATCCCACGAGAAGAGAATCACGAGGCTGATGCCTTGGCAAATCTGGGGTCGGTGGCAGCAATTGGAACAACAGGTTCAGTGGCCGTGGCTCATCTTCTATGCACGACAATCGATAAGGATGCAATGGAGGTCAACACGACCAGTCTAACTTGGGATTGGAGGAATGAAATAATCAATTATATACTACATGGAACCTTACCATCGGACGTTAAGGCTGCTCGAAAACTAAGGATAAAAGCTGCCAGGTATACAATTTTGGATGATATTCTCTATCGTAAGACTTTTGCAGGCCCACTCGCCAAGTGTCTAGGTCCTAGCCAAACTGAGTATGTGATGAGGGAAGTTCACGAAGGCTGCTGTGGAAACCACTTGGGAGGCAAGGCGCTTGCACGAAAGCTTATACGGGCAGGCTATTATTGGGACAAAATGGAAAAAGATACCAACGAGTTTGTCAAGAAATGCGACAAGTGCCAAAGGTTCGCGCATCTCCTCCACCAACCAGCAGAGCCCTTGCATTCAATTATCTCCCCGTGGCCGTTTATGAAATGGGGAATGGATATCGTTGGACCACTACCCACTGCACCTAGAGGGGTACGTTTCTTGTTGATTATCACTGATTATTTTACAAAGTGGGTCGAAGCTGCGGCATACTCAAAGATACGTCAAACGGAAGTAATTGATTTCCTTTGGCGTTATGTCATTTGTCGCTTTGGTGCACCCAAAGAGATTGTAATGGACAATGGTCCTCAGTTCGTTGGTCAGAAGGTCACAAGGTTCCTTGAGGATCTACATATTAAGAGGATCACTTCTTCCCCATATCACCCAGTGGTGAACGGGCAGGCAGAATCGACCAACAAGATAATAGTGGATTCTCTCAAAAAGCGTCTCGAGCAGGCCAAAGGGTGTTGGGTAGAAGAGCTCCCCGGGGTTCTTTGGGCATATAGAACAACCACGAAAATGAGCACCGGGGAGACGCCTTATTCCTTAGTGTATGGTTTTGATGCATTGATTCCAGTTAAAATCAGCGAGCCAAGTCTGCGATATGCTCATGCAACTGAAGAGTCTAATTCAGTCAACCTCTCCGAGGAATTGGATTTTCTAGAGGAACGAAGAGAATTAGCCCTTATACGAGTGGTAGCTCAGAAGGAAAGGATAGAACAATATTATAACCAGGGACTTAGGCTGCGTAACTTTGAAGTCGGGGACTTTGTATTACGTAGAGTTTCCCAGAACACGCAAGAAGCAAACATCGGCAAACTTGGTCCAAACTGGGAAGGTCCCTACAAGGTGGTCGCATCCGTTGGTAAGGGCTCATATCGTTTGGCACGACCAGATGGATCGCTTTTACCCAGCAGTTGGAACGTGACTCACTTAAAGAGGTACTACTTCTAAGTAGTACGTGGGTTAGTTTCTCTATCCATTCTTTGTTGTTTACTTGTTATTATTCTCTTTTAAGCTATTTTCTTATCTTTGTCTAAATGGTACTAACGGTCTTAAAAAGGCCAGATCCGTTTAGCTCAACTGGTAGAGCTTGAAGTCCTCGTGCTTCGCAGCTGTGGGTTCAAGTCCCACAACGGACACCCTCCTCTTATGGTTACATGTGTTCCTTGATTCAGCGTCTCACCCATTGTCTTTTTATGTCTGAAATCACGGAGTTTCAACATAAAAACAGGGGGGCGGCGAGGGCCCCAGTAGGCCAAAGTCTCGGCTAACATGAGTGGTCTTCGAGCAGAGCGAAGTCATGATCATTTGCCAAGTCCACAACTGAGCAGAATCAAGTAAGTTCAATAGAACTGTTTTACTTGTGCTATGTTATCTCCATATCTTGCGGCCAAGTATTTGCCCAAATTCTATAACGTTACGACCAAACAACCTTGTGTCTTGGTCATTGGGTTACTTATCCTTTTCAATAGAAATAACAGGGTAGAACTCAATTAACAAAACTTTTCTGCGAAAACTTTCAATTGTCAAATATGATAAGCAAAGTTTATCGCAAAGCCATCTCATACGGCCAGGCTTCAGTCAGCCCAAGTGGCCTGGTTTCGACCAGCCCAAGGAGGCCTAACTTCACTCATCTTAACTAAGGGCGACTTAACCTAGTTATGGTCAAATTTTATTTTGTACATCTGCGCAGATTAACTCCAACAAAGGGAACTCAGACACTAGGATTTGAAATATAATCCTGACTTTTGAAAAACCTTATTGAACAACAGATATCGATATCATTCATGCAAGCAAGACTTAAGGTCAAAAATGGTCGTCAAGCCTTGCCAAATCAAACAAAGAAACGGTCAAAATGTACATTCATTCACGAGTGTTCAAAAGTTAACAACATTCAGTAAAAATTTACAAGAAGGACCAGATAAGGCTTCAATCATCGTTTGGGCCAGGATCTCGACCTGATGCACTAACTTCATCAGTCGGATCCCCACCCAAATCTTCATCTTCGTTGTCGTCACTGCCTTCATCGTCCTCTTCATCGTCGTCGTCATCAGCTCCCACTTCCATGCCCAAGGCTTGCTTGACGTCGATGATGGCCGCTATGGTCTGATCAAGGATTGAGTCGACGCTGACTTGGCCGCGTTGCAGTTGGATGAGCAGCTTCTTCTTGGCTTCGAGGGATTCCAGTTTGGAGTCGATCATATAACGATCCCTCAAGTTCGCCAAATCCCTTGTCAGTTGCGCTTGGGTCCTCGCAGATTCCTCAGCCCGATTCTTAGCCTCTTGAAGCTCCCCTCGAGCAGCCCGGGATTCAGCTTCAGCTTTGTTTAATTCCCTCAACATTAGATCAGAAGCGCTGCGGATGCTTTCCAAGGTAAATTCTTTCAGGTTAAGTTCATGGGCGAGTTGAGAAATTTGACGACCTTGCTCATCCATCCTGGTTTTCAGCTCTTCAAAAGACAGCGTAAACCTTTCCTTCTCGTCTAAAAGGCGGTCCCTCTCCTCGAGGAGCGTGCTTATCTTGTCATTAGCTTCAGTGTTGGATTTCTCCAACCTGTCTATCTTGTCCTCAAAGAAGCCACGCTTCCCCTCCAGGACCCGCTTCTCCTTGACCAGAGCTTGTTTCTCCTCTTCCAAAGCCTGATTGACCTGAAGAGCCTCCAAGAGGTCTTTCTTCAGGCCAAGGACTTGGTCCTGATTGTTCAACCTGGAGCGGAGCATAAGCTCGGTAGCCATCATACCCACCTGGCAGTAAGCAAAAATACGCAGGTAATTAGAACCAAGGTTTTTGATAAAAATAAAGGGAGTAAAGAAAAAAACATTACCCGAGCAGTGTCTTCAGCAATCGCATAAGCCAACTGCTCATCGTTCATGCTGCGCATGTTCCACTCTTCACGGGGGCCGATCAGGTTGGACGTCACCTTGACCAAGTGGCCAGGCTTCGACAAAAAATCTGTGTCTGGAGGGATGATGAAGTCACATTCCCTCATGCACGGCCTGGGCTCCCTCGCCTGTTCCAAAGGATAGTTGGGGCCAAATTTGTGGCGAATACCTTTAACAGAGTACGCCCCAATCGATCCTCCCAGGGATACTCGCTTGGTAAGCCTAGTGCGAGAGACCTCGACGTCACCTGACTCGTCGAGGCCCAGAGTATCACACTCCTGAAGATAAACTGGCGCTACCCCATCTGCAGCCAAGTTCATCATGTCTTTATAGTAAAAGACCTGGGGTTCAGCCTCCCCCCCCAGCCTTCCTCTCATCACCAACCTCCTCATCTCTCTCTTCATCCTTCTCCTCATCCATCTCTCTCATCGGCTCTTTGCCTGGACGTCTGTGGCTAGCTTGCTCATGCTCACTTTGTTGACTACCAGCCCGCCCAGGCTCGTCCGGCTTCAGGTCCTCAGGAAAGAATGCAAAACTTTCATGCACTCTTTCTTCCCCTATTTCCTCAGCCTTGTCCCCCTCCTTCTCACCAACTCGGGGACTTTCCTCAAAGGCATAGGAAGAAGTCTCCACCTCCTTCCCCTTATCACCCCGAAGAGGTGCCCTCCTCCTTCGAGTCAAGCTCACATCGGGAGCCTCTAAATCTGAAAGGTCAAGTATTATAGGATCAGCAGATTCAGGGGCGGCCGTCGAGCTTATAACACTCTCTTGCCCAGCCTTGGGCGTCTCAGCAGCAGCAACAGTGGCTTCAACTGTCTTCTCAGAAGACTGAGGGGTCTTGCGAGCTGTCCTTGTTTTCTTTTTGGGTTTACTCTTTTCAGAGTCAGTTTGCTTTCTCTTCAAACTCGCAAAGACCTCCTCGCCACCTTCCCTGGCTTTAACAGCTGCAACAGTCTGAAGAATGGCAGCTGCCTCCTCGTTGATCTCGGCCACGGGGTCAGCGTTCTCCACCGCAGGAGAAGGAGCAGGAAAGTAACTACCACTAGCACCTAAACCTGGGAATAAAGCCATGTCAATACCCTGATAAATTCAACATAAATTGGCAGGGAGTTAAGTAATCGACTTACCATGGGTGCTAGGATTCGACAATTTCTTGTCAGCAGCATAGTGAGACCACTGCCTCTGCTCGTGGGTAAAAGTCGCCAAAATGGGCTCAACCCAAGCAGATAATTCCTCCTCGGAAATCAGACCGTCGTAAGGGATCTTGCCGGCTAACCAATGAAGAGTAAAAGTCAGAAGGTACGAATACGTAATTCAGGAAGTATTTAACACAAAAACTCGGGGACTTACGAGTTTTGTTCCACACCTCGCGGAGATTAGTTTTGCTGCCGCGTGCAAGGAGTCTGGACTGCACGTAAACATACCTGTGCATCCAACCCCTATCCCCTGTATCTCCAGAATTGTGCACTAGAGCTTTTCTCCCTCTCATACGGGCATTGATATATCCGTCTCTTGCAACCTGAAGGCTATACAAAGAGATGAAATGCTTAAATTCAAAGTCTTGTTCAGTCTCATCGGCGAACCATTGTAGCAGAGAGACGATTCTATAAATGCTTGGGCACAACTGCCCCGGGGAGATGAGGTAGTATTTACAAATATCCTTTATAACGGGATGCAACAGGAGCGTATAGCCTATTGTGAATGGATACGTAGACATGGCTGTCCATCCAGGCCTCACAGACGTAATATTTTCCGTTGGAGAAGGGCAAGAAACTACAACATCATCGCCCCAGCCACAGTCTTCCTTAACCCTAGGCAAGAGGTCAGGGGTGATGGAACTTTTAAACCGGCTTGAAGGCCACGACCTTATATTGCCGTAATGACTAAAAGAGCTAACTGAACAATCGTTTTCGAGGCTCCCCCAAAGTTTTGGAATCACGTCAGCAACAGAAGTGGAGGAACTTGTGGATTGACCACCCGCCGCTGAAGAAGTACTAGCCGCGGCGTCCATGTTCAAACTTTTCTTAGCTTTTGGAGACATGTGAATTAGAAGATTGGAAAAGTTTTTGCGTCTCAGGAGGTTTTAGAAAGGTGTTTTGAAGCTTTGAAGGTATGAATGAAATTTGGAATGAAGTAAAAAGTTCTCAGGATGGGCGGAAGTCATATTTATAGGGTTAACCAAACCCGACCCGCACCTACACGTGTCAAGCGTTCATGCAAGAGGTAAACCCAGCCACTGAAATATAAAATAATAAAAGTGACGGTTTTCCGCCTTGGGACGTGCAAGACATGAGTAGGCGCAGTACAATCATCATTCCTGCAGTCTCGGAACACGCAACAGTCACTTTTCAGTAAAACGCGGAGCGGAATTGACAGCTTGCACGTTTTGTCTTTAGCAGAGCATTTAATGCCTGTGCTAATATGATGCCAGTTAAATCAAAAACTCCTGAGAAAGCATTTAATGCTTATACTGATGGGATGACGATCAACTCAACGGGCAGCATCCTGTAAAGACTCAAGTGTATCATCTGAGGAAAATTCAAAAGAGTTCTTTCCCGCTCAAAGTTCGCTTTCCACTCCTCGACCAGATTCTCTGCCCGAGTAGTGCGGGGACTATCTGTATTGGGTTAAATCCGTCGTCACCAAGTTTGATGACTAAGCATCCGCGTAGGACGACGTATAGACGACACGTGGCTATAATGGGCGTAAAAGTAGCAGGCGGAATCAAAGATGAACAGTTACAACGAGCAAATGAACAGTTACTTCGGCCAGAACAGTCGCAACCCATCATCCAGCAGATTCAAAATAGAAGTCTTATCCTTAGGCAGCGCAACTGCTCAATCAAGGAGTTACAACTGCTCGCGAACGGACATTTAGTCATCTATATATTGAAATTCAAGTCACAAGCATTGTATCGAATTCTACTCTCTCTGAACACACATCTGTACTCCAATTATTAATACGCAAGTCTTTATCTTCTGTCTACACTTATTATCTCTACCCGCAATCAAGTGATCTCATTTATTATTCTACTATTCAAATATCATAAAGAGTACGAGGAAGGAATTTGATCAAGTCTATGCGACCTGAATACGGTTCCTTCTATTTAATCTTCATTTATTATATCGCATTTATTGCGTCTCCATTCCTTTACCTTTACGGCAGTCATTTATTTTGAGCACTTCCTTCCTTTACGTTATCCATAGACATTTATATCTATTCACATTAAGCATTTAATCTCGATTATTGATCGTGACTCCGCTTTACAAATTTAATTGTGAATTAGCCTAATAAACGAAATTACGGTTAAACAACGATGTCGGGTTATGGCCTATGGACCCTCAATATTAACATTCTTAAGCAGAGCCTTGTTGTCACCGAAAAGTGAAAACTATCCTAGCTCGTACTTGGCCCATCACAAACATATTGCTGGGAGGATCATGTGACCCAGCCTCATACGTCAACTTCAAACTTGAGCAAACTAGAACACTAAGCTCCCGTTTGGACATAGTTTTTTGAAGGAATTTTTGGGAGTTTTTAGGCCAAAAAGTGTTTGTTTATGCTTTTTGAGCAAAACTTGTCCCAAAAACTCAAAAACTGGCCTTGAGCTGTTTTTGGGCCAAAAACTAATATTTACTCACCAAATTTCATTTTCATAAGAGCTCAAAGGCTCTTTTGAGCCAAAAAAATTTGTTCCAGAAAGTATGTCCAAACACTTTTTCATTTTCATATCAAACTTCACCCAAAAAGTGTTTTCCAAAAAATATTTGAGAATCTATGTCCAAACACTAGCTAAGCTTCCGGTGAATTTTCGAAGATGAGTTTTCAAAACAAACAGAAATGTTTACTCGCAAAACTTCAACATTTACAACTTCAATTTCCAAAAATTATTATTCAAACTCAACTTTCAAAACTCATTTTTTCAAGTTTGGACCAAATCTACGTCCAAAGGCTAGCTAAACATGCTGTTGTTGAAATTTCAGGATTGGGAATATAATTCTGATAGAATTCCGGATGATCTTATTTCATGCTTGGTTGAAGTTTTGTTTTTGCTATAAGCAATACCAAGGTTATATTTACCACAATATTTACTAGTATTATTTTATATTGGATACGACATGGTCACATGGGATTGTAATACCAAGATTAGCAAATCCTCGGATAATACGCCTAAAAGACCATAACGTTCTTATATGAAGGCTAGCTAATAACATTTTCTATGTAATATTCATTGATGAACTCTATGCAGATAATACAATCCTGGAGAATAGCCCAAGCAACACAGCATAAATGCGGAGATTGAACTTTCAAGTGGGCAGTTGACGAGTTCAAAGACAAAGGTGCTCGTGGATTGCAGTCAAAGGAAAGTATGATCTTCAATTAATGTGTGATTCACGAAAGTTTAGGAAATTCGAGGTATGATGGGATCATATTTTCACGTGTTCGAAGCATGTTTGTGGCCGAGGAATTTAGACTTTTCCGACGACATGAGAGCATCGAGCGAATGGAGCGTGCAGCAAAAGCGTAACAAAACAACACATTTTTTTCAAACGTGTGAGCACTGAGAATTCAATTCAGTGGAAGAATGGCCAACCCGCGGAACACTGTTCAAGGAGGGCGAAAAATCTAAAGAATTTTTTTTTGTTTTTTGCACAAATTCTATTTAATATAAAAGTTCTTTTGCTTCTCCCCAGCCCTAGCTCATTTTTTTCCATGAAAAAAATACTATTATGTCAGAAGTACAACCTTTTGATTCCAATCAAACAAACAATTTCATGTTTTCAATAAATAATTTTTTGAAGGTAATCATTCCTCTAGGATCTTCGTATCCTTGATTTTAATTGCCATTTTTAGACGGTTTTGAATTTAATATATTCGTTATTGGAAAGACGTTATATTAGGAATTAAGATTTCTTTTTTAATTATCTACTATTTCTCAATCGAATCTATCTTTAATTTCGTATTGTTATTATTTCCGCTTTTTGGTATCGGAAAAAAGGTTTGGATCTTATTTCTATGAATCCACGTTACTAAGTTTTTGAAAAAAAAAATTAAAAAAGTTGTTTTATTATTGTTGTTGTGTTCTTGGATCGTACCAGTAGGTGCTTCAACACTGGAGATTTTGCCAATCGTAGTATCAAGTTGAAACAATCACCAGTTTAAGAAGTAACTTTTACCATTCGAAAATTTTACATAATCGCATGAGTTTCTGCGACAAATTGACAATACCTCGAACGCAACCATAATCACATTTTTCATTCCACATATTTGATCAGCCAAGAGAGCAAAGCACTGCTTGGAAAAAATAAAATTACAAGACGGCAAAGTCGTGACCATATACTTCTAATGGAAAGCCAACAAAAAAGGACCACTAAGGATGCTATGCACACATCTCTTGGATGGTCAATTGGTTAGATGTTGACAAAATAGCATAACACAATTATTCTTGTTTTAGGAATACTGATTCATTTTTAAGAACTGACCTAAAAGTTATGCACAAAGGCTGAAGGTGTTAAACTAAAATAGCATAACACAATTATTCTTGTTTTAGGAATACTGATTCATTTTTAAGAACTAACCTAAAAGTTATGCACAAAGGCTGAAGGTGTTAAACTAAAATTGTCAAGCCAAGGACTACGCAACTGCATCCAAATAGGGTCTTGACTAAAGTCCATGCTGAATTTTGGTACTTGCAACTCAGCCAAATTATCTTTCCCGTTCAGAAATTTTGGGCTTAAGCTAGTCTTGTTTTTTCTTTCTACTGAAATTTCATATGGCTTTTCAGTAATTGAAAAGAAATCTTCTTCTTCGTCCTTCGTAATTGACATCAAGAATTTGGGGCTCTCAGTCATTGATGCAGCCATTAGTTCATCATGTTCACTGCAAAATGACATGGTTTCCATGGGCTGGGTTATTGAACTAGGAGAACCATGTATATTTTTTGTAATTTTCAATTCTTCTTCAATTGCTGCCCTCTGTTCCAACTCCTTCAGGGAAGTTGCTTTTCTGTATATTTTGCACAACACTATGTCCTGAAATTACCAATTCCAACCTTGTTAATTCAGTGTCTTCAAAATTGTAACTTAGACAATCTGTAAATTGAATAGTACTTAACTCTTTATTCCATTTTACACGACACCTTTTTTCCTTGTATGGTTTAAAAAGAATGAAACCTTTTCATATTTGAAACTTCTTTGATTTTAAATTTCTCATTACGCTTTTATAGACATAGAAGTGTCATGGCTGGTTAAAATTCATAAAGTTTGGTATGTGCATAAAGTTTTTCTTATTTCTTAAACACTATACTTACTCGAACACTATCATATAAAATAAAACGAATGTACTAAATTGAAGTATGGAGTTATTACCTGAGGTGAGGAGACAGTATCAGGTAAGCGATACTCATTCATAACCCAATCAGTCTTGGAGCCTCGAGGAGCTCTGCCTGTATAAAAGACCAGAGTCTTCTTGAGGCCAATTATATTCTTGGGATGTGACAAACCATAAATTTTTCTATCAGAACCAGTTGCCTTCCAAAATCCCTTTTGAGTAGTCCTATTAGGCCTCCCTCCACTGCCATGTTTTCTGTCTCTTGGCACAAAAAAGTACCATTCTCTCTCTCCAATTGTTGCCAGCCCTGTTCAATTCAACAACCACATCACAGAGTTATACTACATACACTATTATCAAAATAGGCATAAGGCAGACATTATATGTTAGTTTAATAAATGTCACAACATCATTTTTCGACATTTATTTTACACTTGAATTGAATGTCGCAAATTTTAGTGTCGGGAATTTTCCCGTGGTCCATAACAATATCCATGACCATATGAAAAGGATTATTATACCTGGCAAGTCCCAAGGATCATGACGATAAATGTTGAGAAGACCAATTACATCACGTTGCAATTTCTTACCAAGGACCTTATTTTTGAGGTAAAATTCAAGAAGCTCTTGTTCAGTTGGGTGAAAGCGGAAGCCTGGCAATGCAAACTCCGATGCTGATTCTTTCATTTTTCTGATGATCACACCTTTCTTGAGTTAATTTTTTTATCAAATAGGGTGTAAGTATTAATTTATTGCGAAGTTATAGTAAGACATATCACACGAAGGGGTATATTTATAACAAAAGAAAGAATGGTTGTTGTTAAGTGATATGTTTGCCAAGACACAAGATAATCAAGAAGAAAGACTTATCACTCAATGTGTCAAAGTCGTCAAGTCTCTTGAGTCTTTCCTAGAGACTTAAAATGACGCGGTTATTAGTACTGCTGTCATTCTTGTGGGGTATATTCTGGACAATGACTCGAATATTTCTCTATCAGGTTTTGGTTTAACTGCTTAATTATCACAAGGTTGATGTTTAAAACATGTTGATACTCCAAATTAACGAAATACTTTCTACCACTAGTCTCTGATAAATAGAACTTGAACAGTTTCAACCTTAATTAGCGACTGTCAAGGTCAAGATTTTGGATCATCAGTGACATATACTTAGTTTGAATCGGTCATACTTAGATACTAATAAGTTATTACTTCCTTATTTCAAATAATAGGACTAAATTTGAATTGACACGAAGTTTAGAATAAATAATAAGACTTTTATAACTTGTGGTCATAAACATATAGTATTCTTTAGAAACTTGTTGTCCTAAACATTCAACAACATCGTGTGACGATAAAAACTTCTTATTAAGAGTAAAATGAGAATAGTATTAAATTTAAATTTTCTGAACAGAAAAGAATATGCTATCACGTAAAATAAAGCAGAGGGAGCAGTAAATCTACATTGTTGTTCATCAAATCTATTTGATTGCATTAGTCCTTTCTTTCTAAAATCATTTCGTTAATTACCCAAAAAGAAAATCATTTTGTTGTTCTTTTTTAGTATTTATAAATGTTGTGATGTGATGACCTTGGAGCACAACTGTAACGATGAAAGTGAAGCCAATTATGAGTCATAACTAGGGTGTGATTTAATTTTGATCTAAATAGCTTATCTTTTTATTGATCTTGCAATTATCTGAAGATGAAAAAAAGGTTAAAGAGATAAGAAAATGAACCTTGAACCTATGCAAATGACAAACAACCCCATCCTACACTTATGTCAGACTCTAGCAGCCATGCACATCTGGAATGTGAAGAATATAACATGGGAATAATTCATACATTTGGTAAACCAAGGATTGTGATTGATCTTACTCTTATATATCATGATTAATAAAATGAACTTTACGTCTCACTCAACCTAAAGGATAGATCTCCATGTAAGGAAACAAGTAACCCCATCTTACACCGATATGAAACTCTAACATCGTGTTGCCTGCAAACGAATAAAATTAATTAGATACAGGAAGTGAGCTATAAAGGTATAACATTACATTGAATGGAGTTATTGCAAAGATAGGAAATTATTCCAATATTTGGGTTAGTATATGATAGTCATCCAGTTTTGCCTAAGTATTTATAAAGCTACTAATTATGATCGCCTCCAAGAAAATGCTACAACCACAAGTGGTTTTCTATTATATTTAGGCAATGTGACTACGGTGAGTGGAAGTTAAAAATTATATAATGAGATTAAAAAATATACTGGAATATCACAAAGATTTGAGGTAAAAATTTAGTGTAGGGGCCTGTTTGGCGCGCGCTAATTGATTTGTAGCCGTCAAAAACAAATTCGCTGAGAAATAGCCACCTCCGGACAGATCCCAGTATAAATACTGGGGCTTTGAACAAAGCCCGGGAAGCTTCAGTAAACTAGCCCCAGTATAATACTGGGGCTTTGAACAAAACTTGTTCAAAGCCCCAGCATTTTGTTATGTGACTTTGTATAAAGCTTCAGTCCCATAACAAAATGCTGGGGCTGTGAACAAAACTTGTTCAAAGCCACAGCATTTTGTTATGGGGACTGAAGCTTTATATATAAAGTCCCATAACAAAATAATGGGATTTATCCCTTTGTGGGACCTTTGTTATGGGAATAAATTCCATTATTTTGTTATCCCATAACAAAATAATGGGGCCTTTGAACATGTTAGTTCAAGGTCCCATTATTTTGTTATGGGATTATTTTGTTATGGGACTTCTTCAGTCCCATAACAAAATACTTGGGCTTTGAACAAAGCCTCAGTATTTTGTTATGGGACTAGTCTGGGGTATTTTCCAACGCTAATGGTGCTTAAGTGTGCGCGCAAATTTTTGGCTATTCTTCAAAGAATTTTGAAACGCTGGATAGTCCCCAATAAGCGCGTCCAAAAATGGCTACTGATCAAAATTTCCCAGATTTGAGTATGTAATATATCTGTCAATCGGGCCGGGCTAGTCCGGTATCCGACCGGTAAAAGACCGGACTGGATCGGTTCATTATAAGCGGTCTGGGACAAGGAGAAAGCGGGTTGCGGGCCGAGCCGGGCTTAACCAAAAAAAAATCGGTCAGCCCGGACCGGTAAAAGACCAGTCTTTGGCCTACCGGTGGACCAGACCGGTTTTTTATAGAAAAATTATATTATATATCGAGGAAAATTGAGACATGCTTTTGCTCAGAATCATATAAAATATAATGTAGCATTTTGTCCCTTTTAGAATCCCTCAATATGCAATAGTATCAAAGATATTTTTAGCTTCATTAAGTACAATGAATGAACATATTCATTTACTATTTTTTCATTGCTAATCAAGAATATATATTAATTAAGTATTTTATACAACTTATCTTCTTGGTTGTAAGAGAATTTGATAGTCTCAGTTTCTCACCCTTAAGTTGTACTATTAAAGTTGTATCTATTTGATTAAGCGTATTATAGTAATGATGAGATAGTACTTACTTAAAATAATAACAATGATTTTTTACTTCATGAGTAGTGCATCAAATTAAAATAGTGATTAAACTTAGTTTCCATCAATGAGTCAAAGTATATGATTCTCAAAATGTTTGATCATTTCTTTCCTGCTTTCACCTTCCTTCTCTTTTTATATAGGATTATATGTCCTTCAAATTGCAAGTACAAAGTGATAGGCTTAGCTAAAATATGAAAAAGAAAAAAGAAGAAAAAAAACCGGACCGGACCAGTCTGGTGCTTAATGAGCTAAGGGCCGAGCAGGGCTTTAATTTTTTGAAAAAAAGACCGGTTTGGATCGGACCGTGTTGAGAGCTGGTTTTGAAGCATGACAAACAGAAAGGGCTCCGAGGTTCATGCAAAGAACCTAGTCCTTGAAATGAAGGGCACGCTTGATCGAAAAGATTACGGGTTGCAAATCCCTGTGGAACTAGGAGTAGTGGCGCGTGGTTGTATACATATCCTAGTCAGACTAAAAGAGGCAGTGCCCAGGCTGTGTCTTCGAAGTGTGAAAAAGAGTTAGACTTCAACATGGAAAAGAGTTACTACGAATCCTAACTTACCATAATTAAGAGGATTCCCAGTAGGACTCAACTAGGGTTACAAGACCCGTATAAATGCAAGCAGTGGAGACAGCCGAAAATCAGTTATTCACAAACAGAGAGTTGAGAGCATACAAAGGCGATCTGAGATCTTTCTACGTGAGTAAACTGGAGAAGACAACTGAGTGCATACAGTGTATTGAGTCTAGATTTTCTGTCTAGGTTCATCGAGTTGTAAGTTGTCATCGTGTTGAGCTTTCATTGTTTTTACCTATTTGCTTATCTTAGAAGCATATGTATTAGGTGAATACTTTTGTGATTACTAGAAAAGCTAGAGTGTAGCTTTGATTAGTGATTAGGGTCTAGAGTGTAGCCCCTTGGTTACAGAGTTTGTAATCAGAAACGTTGCTCTTGTGTTAATGGATTCAGTTCTAAAATCCCAAAGTGTGGGTCGTGGTTTTTCTCCCTTGAGCAAGGATTTTTCCACGTAAAATCCTTGTGTCCTTGGTGTATGTGGTGTTGTGTGTTCCAGAGTAGAAGGCAGCATAAAAGAGAGCTGAAGAACCCTGTTCTACGGTATAAGAACAAGGTTCTTGTGACGAAAATCGGGAGACACTATTCAACCCCCCCTTCTAGTGTCTCTAGGAGGTGCATAAAGTTTAACAAGTGGTATCAGAGCAGGTCTTCTCGTGTGAGGTTAATACCTTGAGAAGGATCAGAATGAGTGCACCGCCTACCATTACAGAAGGACAGTCGGTTCTGAGGCCTCCACAGTTTAATGGGCAATACTACGCATGGTGGAAAAACAGGATAGAGAATTATATATGTGCTGAAGATTATCAACTTTGGTTGATAGTTTCTGAAGGAAACCTGATTCCCACCAAAATAGTTGGTGAAGGAACCACTGCCACGAAAGAACCTAAATCGAAAGAAGAGTTTGACGAGACAGATTATAAGATGATCGAAAAGAATCACAAGGCCAAGCGTCTGGTCATATGTGGTCTTGGTCCTGAAGAGTTTAATCGAGTATCATCATATAAGTCAGCTAAGGAAATATGGGATGCCCTACAGGTTGCACATGAAGGAACTACAGAAGTGAAAGATTCAAAAAGGAGAATGTTGAAGAGACAATTCGAACTATTCACCATGGGCGAAAATGAATCGATTCAGGACATGATGACCAGGTTGACTATGATTACAAATGAAATGAGATCTCTGGAGATGGAATTGCCTGAAATAGAAATGGTCGATAAAATCCTGAATGTATTGCCTGAAGCATGGGAACCAAAGATGACTGCCATCATTGAATCCAAACCTCTGAAATCTATTAAGCTAGAAGAACTGGTTGGGTGTCTAAAGACGCATGAGATGATGAAGGACTCAAAAGCTAAACCAGCAGCAAAGAAGGACAAGACCCTTGCTCTGGAAGCAACAGAGGAAGCTGATGAATATGTCGATCTTCAATCAGTTGAAGCAGCAATGGTGAGTGCCTTAAGACAAAAACTCAATCTGGGAAGGTTTAAAGGATTCAAAAGAGGCAACAAGGAAAGTTCTAGTAGGAAGAACATAGTTGACAGTCCTGACTACTCTGGATGCTTCAAATGCTTCAAGAAGGATCATGCTGTCATGGATTGCCCGATGTGGGAAATAGAGTGGATGAAGAACAGAGCGGCTAAGGATAAGGAGAAGGAAACTACAAAGGAACATGATACAGACAGAAAGAAGTCAAGACGGCCCCCAAACTTCAGAGCAGAACGAAGGAAGAGGAAGGAAGTCTTCTATGCCACATGGGGACCAACCGATAGTGAGTCTGATCATGAAAAGGAGGCTGAGGATGACTCACCACTAGCACTAGCAGGTATGACAGACATTAGTTCTGATGAAGAAGATCCTCGAGAATTCAGAGGAGGAAGAGATCCATCAAAGCCACCGGTGTTCAATGGGACTCATTACACCCACTGGAAGAAACAGATGAAGACTTTTCTACAAGCAACTGATTATAGCCTATGGTTGATCGTGAAGAGAGGACCTCACGTCCCTGTGAAGAGAGCAGCAAATGGAGTCCTAGTGCCAAAGAAAGTGGAAGAACTGGATCCTCAAGATCTAGACTGGCTATAGGCAAACTCCAAAGCTGAATGGTGCCTGAGGAGAGGACTTACCTACGATGTACTTGCAAGAATACTTGATTTTAAGTCAGCCAAGGAAATCTGGGAAAGACTGAAGGAGCTGTATACGAATGATAACAACAAGAAGGACTCAGCTCTCATGGCAACTGATGGAGATGAAGCTGGCTGTTCAGCAGAGGTATGTCTATCTGATCTCAAGGAAAATTTACACACATACTCTTCTGAAAATCTAATTCTAATCACAGCCACCTTGATTGAAGGATATGAAAAGGAAAAACTTGAAAAAGATAAATTAACTGAAGAACTGGGTAATCTTAGAACTAAGCACAAGAGTCTTTTGGAACAGAATATTGAACTTGAAGAAACTAATGCCATCTTAAAAGGGCAGACTCTTGTGTCAAATTCTAAGATCACTGAGCTAGAATTGGAATGTAATCAGTTAAGAGAGAGTAAGAATGGTAAACAAGTTATGAGTGAAGTTCAAACCTTTCTGGAAGATGAATTGAAAAGAGCAAATGAAATCCTGTATATCAGGAAATTGAAAAAAAATAGGACTTTAAATTAAAAAGTTGAAAACTCAAAGCTTGAACTTACTAGGCTAACCAAATGGAAAAAATCTTCAGAAGCAATGAATTGGGTTCTTGAAAATCAGAATAAAGGGAAACAAGGGTTAGGATTCAAGAAACCTTTACCTCCATATAATCCTAAAAGTAAATATGTGGGGTTACCTTGCAACATGTTGTGCACCTTTTGCGGTGAAACTGGTCATGTTAAACAAAAGTGTGTAAATATTAGCAAGGCAAAGGCCAAAAACAAAAAGTGTGTCTTACCCAGATGGGCCAAGCAAGATTTGATTTATCCATTCTCTCATAAGAAGGGACCCAAGCTTGTCTGGGTTCCTAAAGTTAACCTCTGATTTGCATTGCAGGCTGGAGTGAGGGAGAACAACTCAAGCTGGATTCTCGATAGCGGTTGTTCAAGGCACATGACAGGAGATAGAAGAAACTTTCTCTCACTCGCAGCATTTCAAGGAGGCAGTGTGGCCTTCGGAGGAGGAAAAAAGGGTCAGATAGTAGGAATTGGGAAGATTGGGAGAACTCTGGAGCATGCAATTGAGAATGTCTACTGTGTTGATGGTCTCAGACATAACCTACTAAGCATCTCCCAACTATGTGACAGAGGCAACGAAGTGAGTTTCTCATCTGTATATTGCACTGTGAAGAACCTACACCGTGGAGAAATTGTCATGGAAGGAAAAAGGGTGAACAACGTATACAAGGCATCGCTGAAGTCTTTACCTGAAAATAATTTGACATGCTTGAATGTGCAAGAAAGTGACTCTCAGCTGTGGCACAAAAGAATGGGTCATGCAAGCCTTTCACAGCTAAACAAGCTAGCCTCGAAGGAACTAGTTCGTGGACTGCCAAGCAAAATATTTGAAAACATAAAAATGTGCGATGCGTGTGTAAAGGGAAAGCATGTGAGAACATCGTTCAAATCAAAGAAAGTGGTAAGCACAACAAAACCACTGGAGCTGTTACATATGGATCTGTGTGGACCTATGAGAGTCAGGAGTAGAGGAGGAAAGAGATTTGTGTTCGTGATTGTTGACGACTACTCAAGGTACACATGGACCTTGTTTTTGGCCTCTAAGGATGAAGCTTTTGAGAGTTTTAAAGACTGGGCTGGTGTAGTTCAGAAAAAACTAGGTCTTGAACTCATCAGTATGAGATCTGATCATGGTACTGAGTTTGAAAACTCAAAATTCTCTGAGTATTGTGCAAGGAACAACATAGATCACAACTTCTCTGCACCAAGAACTCCCCAACAAAATGGGGTTGTCGAGAGGAAGAACAGGTCGTTGGAGGATATGGCTAGAACTATGTTGCTGTCAAGTGGGCTAGCAAGAAACTTTTGGGCTGAAGCTGTAAACACTGCATGTTACTTACTGAACAGGTGTTCCATCAGAGCAATTCTTGACAAAACTCCATATGAGCTACTCAGAGGTAGAAAGCCAAATATTGCTCACCTAAGGCCTTTTGGTTGTAAATGCTTCGTTCACAACAATGGCAAGGAACCCTTGGGAAAGTTTGATGCTAGGAGTGATGAGGCAATATTTTTGGGATATTCTACTCAAAGTAAGGCATACAAGGTGCTTAACAGAAGAACACAAATAGTAGAAGAAAGTATGCATGTTGTATTTGATGAATCAGATAAGGCAATGGAAGAAACTGAAGTAGACGATCAAGAAATTAGCTTAAGGAGGGAAGAAAATGTAGATGAGCTGGAGGACTCAGAAGAGAAAGAAACATCAGGAGAGAATCCAAGCACGTTAGAACAAGGAGTCAACTTGACAGGGGGAACTTCTGATGAAGCTGATGATCTAGCAAGTCAGGAAGAACCTCTCCAAGATAATGCTGCAGGTCCTACAAGTCAGTTTCAACTCAAGCCTTGGAAACATCAAAGCTCTCACCCCTTGGAGAATGTTCTATCTGAACTGGATACAGGAATCATGACCAGGTCAGCCCTGAAGAACTTCTGTGCATTCTTTGCATCCAGACTGGATTCTGGCTATGCAGGAGGAACTTCATCAATTTGAAAGAAGCAAAGTGTGGCACCTAGTTCCCAAGCCGAAGGACAGATCCATAATTAAAACAAAATGGGTGTTCAGGAACAAGTTGGATGAACATGGTATAGTAACAAGAAACAAGGCAAGGCTGGTTGTTCAAGGTTACAGTCAGGAAGAAGGAATAGATTATGATGAAACCTTTGCACCAGTTGCAAGAATGGAAGCTATTAGGATGCTGATTGCGTTTGCCACATACATGGAATTCACACTGTATCAGTTGGATGTAAAGAGTGCCTTTCTAAATGGCTACCTGAATGAGGAAGTTTATGTGGTGCAACCTCCAGGCTTTGTGAACAATGAATTTTCGGATCATGTTTACAAACTGGACAAGGCCTTATATGGATTGAAGCAAGCTCCTAGAGCCTGGTATGAAAGACTCTCAGGATTTCTGATGAAGAATGGCTTTTCGAGAGGTAAAATCGACAACACGTTATTTCTCAAGAAGAAAGGAAAAGATTTGCTGGTGGTTCAAGTGTATATCGATGATATCATCTTTGGAGCAACTGATGAGGAGCTGAGCAAAGGTTTTGCCGACTTGATGGGAAGTGAGTTTGAAATGAGCATGATGGGTGAATTAAACTTCTTTCTTGGGTTGCAGATAAAGCAAACGCCGGAAGGAACTATGATTCACCAACAGAAATATGTCAAGGAACTGCTGAAGAAATTTGACATGGGAGGAGCAAAGGAGATGACTACGCCTATTGCACCTGCTACAAAGCTGGATATGGACGAACTCGGTCCTTCGACAAATGAGACAAAATACAGAGGAATCATTGGCTACATTCTTTATCTCACATCAAGACGACCTGACATAGCGTACAGTGTAGGACTTTGTGCTAGATTTCAGTCAAAACCCAAGGAATCACACCTGACAGCTGTGAAGAGAATCCTGAGATACTTAAAAGGAACTCAGGATCTATGCCTTTGGTATCCCAGAGGAGGAACTTTTGAACTAATTGGTTTTGCTGATGCAGACTATGCAGGTCATTTGGTGGACAGGAAAAGCACTTCAGGAATGGCACATTTCCTAGGTCCCTGTTTGGTGTCATGGGCTACAAAGAAACAAAACTCAGTTGCCTTATCAACTGCTGAAGCTGAGTATGTGGCAGCTGCTTCATGCTGTTCACAACTGCTATGGATCAAGCAACAACTGGAGGACTTTGGTATCAAGTGTGGGGCAGTGCCAATTTTCTGTGACAATACTAGTGCAGTGAATATTGCCAAGAACCCAGTCCAACATAAAAGAACCAAGCACATTGATATTAGACATCATTTCTTGAGAGACAATGTGGAAAAGGGTCTGATTACTATGAATTCATGCAGGGCTGAAGATCAAATTGCTGACATATTCACCAAAGCATTGAACAAGGTACAGTTCGAGAGGAACAGGTTGGAGTTAGGGATGACCAAAATACACGGATGACCCAACAGGTAATTCCCTTGTGATTGGCTAGTTAAGTATTCAATGTGTCTGTATAAAACATGCCATTACTGTCTAGTCTAACCTTTGTACTTGAATAAGTACACTCGTTCAGTTTTTTTTTAGCACCAGGCATAAATAATGTGATCCCATGAAGAACCTACTATGTACTAAGAAGGAACCAGCTAGAACATGAGGAATCGGTCCAGGTACATTCACACTACTCTGTAAAATAGAAGTCATAACTAAAATTAAAATTGTCAATCGTACGTGTGTCTTGGGAGATCCTCAATGTTCTTATAACCGTCCTAAATTATAGGAACACATTCCTTTTTAGGATAGAATTCTATTTGAATGGTATGGACCCCACTACTTGAAAAAGGGTTTATTAATTGAATCCATAACCGTCAAATCTTTAACTCCTCCCGGTTCTCAAAAAGTTCAAAAAGCTGCTTTTCTATTCTACTCATTACTTCTTGTCTTCCCTAGACATTGTCAAATCACCGAAACCCCTTCCCCTTCAACATACTTTCACAATCCTTCACAATTCACCTACTTCTTCTTCTTAACACCAAAACTTTCTCTCGTGCCCTGAAATCAGAAAAATCTTCCATCTCAGTAGCAACATATAAAAATATTGTCAAAATGTCTGAAAGACCACCACCATCTACACTCGCCCAGAGAATCACAAGGGCTCGCACAAAATTTCTCCAAAAAGGGAACAAGAAACTGGTAAAGAGGATGAGGTCAAGAGCAGTTCCCAATACACCCATTGTGCAAAGTTCATCACAATCACTGCATGAGGTAATTCCTGACCCTATTTCATCTACACCTATTGGTTCAGTAAATATAATCAGCCCTGGAATTGTAGAAACTGAAACCCTAGTTGCAGAACTAGACAAAATAATGGGGGATGAGGAAAAAGACAGAACAGATAGGGCGAATCCATGTGAGGGAGAACAAGATGATAATAAGAATGAACTTAGGGAAGATGTGCAGGGTCCTGTAGTTGATGAGTCTGGAGATAAGTTGAATATTGCTGAAAGAATAGAAGAACAACTTAGGGAACAAGAAAATATTGAACCCTTGAGGGAAGATGTAGTAGAGCCGAGTAAAGAAGTGAGTGGAACTGTCGAATATGTGAAAGAATCAGTGCCTGAAAGTCCGGTAGTTGGTGGACTTGCTATTGCTGAAGCTTCAGGGAATTTGGTTCAAGAGCCTGTTGCTTGTCCAAATCCCACTGGGGCTGATAATGCAGATTTTAATTGGACAGATTCTGAAGAGGAAAGGAATAAGGAAGTTGTTTTAGAACAGGAAGAGATAGCCAGGAAAGTTGAAGAACCAAAAAGAAAGAGGAAGTTTGGAGAAGAGGATGAAAAATTAGCTGATGAGGATGATGAAGAGGAAGTTGTGTTTGTGAAAGAAAATATAGTGGAACCTGAGAAGAGAAGGAGATTGGTGAAAGGAGGAAAGGCAGTACTGAAGACAAGACTGGTTGATGAAGCTAGTGAAGAGAATGATGACAAGTCAGTTAGTGAGCCTGTTGTCAGGAGGGTTGGCACCAGGTCTGCACTAAAGCAGCAGCTGGAGAAGGTCGGTAAGTTGGGAAGAACAGTGACAAATATGAGAGACAGAGAGGCAAAGAAGAGAGAAGAAGAAGAAAGGAGAGCTGGTGAAGCAGAGGAGGAGAGTGAGGCTGGTAGTTATGTAGAACCAAGTGATTCTGACACAGATAGTGAGGTGGAAAATAGGAAAAGAAGAAAAGGGAATGAAGAAGAAGTTGATAGGGAAGCCTTTTTCTCTAGACATCAGGTGTTGCCAGGCAGCATCTTGCATGATGAAAAGGAGTTCCATATGAAGTCATTGCTGAGAATGATAGGTGATCAGGGTTGGCTTGGATTGTTTGCCAACAAAGACAGGAAGT
The DNA here is from genome assembly GCA_029990575.1 of Petunia axillaris subsp. axillaris. Classification (NCBI taxonomy): domain Eukaryota; kingdom Viridiplantae; phylum Streptophyta; class Magnoliopsida; order Solanales; family Solanaceae; genus Petunia; species Petunia axillaris. Next base: position 165,348,282 of record JARKNS010000003.1, read on the forward strand.
TGTTTGTGAATGAGGTCAGAGAATTCTACACTAACTGCAGAGTAACAGCTAGGAGAGTATACACCACAGTAAGAGGAGTAGAGATAGAGTTTGGGAGACCTGAGCTTGGAGTGATTCTGGACATACCTGCTGAAGGTTATTGCAGGTATGTGAAACTGAAGTGGCCAAAAAGAACAGATGGAGTCACTCCTCTGGATGTTGTCAGAAAGTTTTCAGGAAAACCCAAGCTGAGGAAGGAGAGAAAGGTAGAAAAGAAGGAGATGGAACCTGCACATCAGTTGCTGTTTGAATTCGTGCACAGGTTCCTTCTGCCTAGAGGAGAGAGGAACTGTGAGGCTAGTGCTTTGCACCTGACATATATGGATCTGCTGGACAGGGGGGTAAAGATTAATTTGCCTGGGCTGATAATTAGACACATAAAGAGGATTGCTGATACAGACCAGAAGCCACATTCTCTTGTGCATTCCTACATCCTCCAGCAGGTACTTGAGCATTTTGGGGTTCCTTTAGAAGCTGGGAAGAAGCCAACCATTCATCAGATGTTTGGGCATAATGTGCTTAAAAATTGTGACTTCTTCAAAGAAAGCAGAGCTTCTTAGAGACCAATGTAGGTAAAGCAAGAGCAAGCAGAGGACAGTGAGGAATATGGACCTGATGAGGCCATTGATGCTGTGAAGGAGCTGGAGACACTTGTCCTTGAGGTTAATGCAGAAAATGCAGAGCTCCACAGACAGTTGAAGGTGAAGGATCAAGAGATTGATCGGTTGAAGATAGACTGCCACAAGTATGAGGCCGAGTTAGTGATGGAGAGGGCCAAAAATACGAAGCAACTTGAGGCGCTTGTCAAACACTTCAACCTTCAGCTTTGATTCCTCCAGTCCTGTCCTCCTACTTCTACCTGATATCTACCCCTTCCTATTCTCCCTTGATTGCATGATATGGATGTTTAAGACAATTTAAATTTGTTTGGTTGTGTAACTATTAACAGGGTTGTGCTGATGTCACAATCTGGATGTTGATTTTAAAACTCTTATGCTTATGACTGGTTTCTGCTTAAGTAATTTGGTTCTTGGTTGGGCCCTTATTTCTGTATGTCTGTGTTCTTATTACTGACGAGTTGCCTTGTGCTTTAGACTGGATTAAATTGACAGGTTCCTGCAGATCCTTGAATCTTTTCGATGATGCCAAAAGGGGGAAGAAGGAAATGCTGGGGTGTTTGTGACCTAGCTCATCTGTTTTAATTGTTCTGTTACTTTTTGTTTTTTGTTCTGGTTTATGTTTACTCAGGTTCTCGGGCAACATTTGTTTGTCATCATCAAAAAGGGGGAATTTGTTGAGAGCTGGTTTTGAAGCATGACAAACAGAAAGGGCTCCGAGGTTCATGCAAAGAACCTAGTCCTTGAAATGAAGGGCACGCTTGATCGAAAAGATTACGGGTTGCAAATCCCTGTGGAACTAGGAGTAGTGGCGTGTGGTTGTATACATATCCTAGTCAGACTAAAAGAGGCGGTGCCCAGGCTGTGTCTTCGAAGTGTGAAAAAGAGTTAGACTTAAACATGGAAAAGAGTTACTACGAATCCTAACTTACCATAATTAAGAGGATTCCCTGTAGGACTCAACTAGGGTTACAAGACCCGTATAAATGCAAGTAGTGGAGACAGCCGAAAATCAGTTATTCACAAACAGAGAGTTGAGAGCATACAAAGGCATCTGAGATCTTTCTACGTGAGTAAACTGGAGAAGACAACTGAGTGCATGCAGTGTATTGAGTCTAGATTTTCTGTCTAGGTTCATCGAGTTGTAAGTTGTCATCGTGTTGAGCTTTCATTGTTTTTACCTATTTGCTTATCTTAGAAGCATATGTATTAGGTGAATACTTTTTTGATTACTAGAAAAGCTAGAGTGTAGCTTTGATTAGTGATTAGGGTCTAGAGTGTAGCCCCTTGGTTACAGAGTTTGTAATCAGAAACGTTGCTCTTGTGTTAGTGGATTCAATTCTAAAATCCCAGAGTGTGGGTCGTGGTTTTCTCCCTTGAGCAAGGAGTTTTCCACGTAAAATCCTTGTGTTCTTGGTGTATGTGGTGTTGTGTGTTCCAGAGTAGAAGGCAGCATAAAAGAGAGCTGAAGAACCCTGTTCTACGGTATAAGAACAAGGTTTTTGTGACGAATATCGGGAGACACTATTCAACTCCCTCCCCCCTCTTCTAGTGTCTCTAGGAGGTGCATAAAGTTTAACAGACCGGACCGGTACCGGGACCGGTGAACCGACTCTTAATGGGCTGGTCCGGACCGATCCTGGCCCGATTGACAGATAATCTAAAGCAACCTTTAAACTCGATCGCTTTACAATTATTAGAATCTTCCTTCGTGTTAAGTAGATTCAACAACTGAGAATATAATTAAAAATATTCAATTTTTGTACTCCCGTCCCAACTTATGTAAAGTTATTTGACTCGAAACGAATAAAAAATAAAGAGTACTTTTGGAACTTGTGGTCTAACACAAATTATAAAAATTTGTATAGTTGTAAGTTATCTAATAAAGTTATATTATTACTAAATATAAAATTATTGTATCATTGTTTTCTGGTCTGACTAACAAGGTAAGAGCGACAGATAAATTAGAACGGAAAGTGTAGTAATAAATTTTCGGCCGAACGGAGTCACTTGAACCCTCTTGCCTCTACACATAGCTCAGCCACTGACATTTGGATACAAAAATAGGTTAATGACTACGTGGAACTTAGTTAAGGTTGAAAAACCTAACAATTTGTTTAAATAATTTAGATATTTCAGTGCAATGAAGTGAGTCGAATGAGCTATCCTTGAAATTAACCGCAAGTATTTTCCAAATAGTAGAAAGAACAAAAGAAACACAATTTGAAGAATTTCCCGTTCCATTCTGGTAAATTCAAAGGACAAATGCGCGTTGAGAAAACTATGCTTTGATTATGGTAGGGGAATGTTGAAATAGAAGTTTTTACTAACCCTTTTTTATTGGAAAATTTTGACTTGGAAGTCTACTCTAATCACCTTAATTAACGAAAAAGGAAAGCCCACAATCTCTTCATTGTCATAATGATGCAACTCCCACTTTCCCCATTAATATCTGATTCCTATTCCTATTCATTTTCTTGACATTTCACAACTATCTCCTCTTTTTCCCATAATTAATCGACTTATGTACCTAATTCCGCTCGATGTTTGGCACTGCACATTAGAACATTATCATCTGTGGCGAACTTAGAATTCTGCACCAATGGGATGATTTTAGGGAACTATTTATATTTTTTCCCCATTAATGAAAATTGTGCAAAAATTACTCAATTTTCAAGTTTTGATGGCTGCCCAACACTTCATCACAACTTTTGCCTGATTGAAAAAAGTTCAATTATTAACAAGTTTTGCCACATTAACACTTCCTTGTGAGTTGTAAATAGAGTCCACAAATGTCGTCGAAGCTTGTACATAATTGAATTTTTGCCGATCCGGAATATCCTAACATTTTAGACTATTTTTGTCGTAATTCCTTAAACAGTGGTAAAACTTAAACAACAATTATAAAAAGGGGCATAATGTGAAAAGTTTTTGGACGAATTAATCAGATGCTCCACACCAATTAACTCTAGGTCCAATAATTACTTTAAGTAGTTAACTGTTAGTATTATGAGATCTCAAGTCTAAATTACTTAAACCAACAATAATTTACGTAGCATAATTCTATAAGTGAAGTCTGAAAAAAGTGATGTGTACACATACTTTACTTCTATCTCAAATGAGATAGAGAACTGTGAGTCTAAATTTCTTGTAAGAGGAAAATTACTTTCTAATCTATTTCTTAGAGCAATTTCTATTTGGAAGTTGAGAAATCATCTTTTTACTTTTCACTTATCTTTTTAAGTGCTCATTTTATTGAAAGTTTGCGTCATATTTATCAAGCATATTAATAAATGTCGAATCATGTAAAAGAAGTGGCCAGTTAGCTTTTTCCCTCAAGAAGGGAAAATAACGAATAAGAAATACCTAACTTGGAAGTGGCGTTCTTGGCAACTTCTTTGAATCTTCGGAGGGGTATTAACATGCACATAGGCAAAATTGTACTTTCGATTGTTTTGTATTTATGTTTTATGTACGGATAATATATCATTTTACTCAGCATCATGTTAAAATGACGATAGAAACTTATCCATATTTTTTTTCTCTATTAAACCAATAGGTTCATAATTATATATATTTGAACATAAACTTTCTACTATCTAATATGATTAATTAATACATATTCTTACCTTATTATAATTATTTGATATGGTTTGGCATATGAACTTGAAGCAGAATATAATAATATAGTAACCATCTATTGTAATCTTGATTTAATAGCATAAAGTTAATTAACTAACTTCTTTAGCGGTTAAACCGTGTTGAAAATAGAAATGGTGAAAATTCATCCTCCAATTTTACTTTAAAAAATTGCCCTCCCCGTATGCCCATCTTTGAATAATAAACAATATTATGCAATGTATATTTTCCCTTCAAATTCTCAATCATCCATCTACGTAATACCTTTTTATATTATACAACGATCTCCCTTATATAAGATATCAATTACATATATAAACTACTTAAAGAGATTTATATATTATCATGCATGGATATATTTTTTAAAAAATATGAAACATGGATAAAAAATTTACAAATGCTACCAAACGTAGTATTTAGAGCAAAATAGGGTACTACTCTCTCGCTAACAATCAAATACTAATTCTCAAGTTTCTCGCCCCACTCCTCTAATCATTCTCCCACCCCTTCTCTTGCTCCCAACGCACACGCAAGTATACGTGGTCGACAAGTAATAAAGTGATAAGTAGAGTATCGTTCCCACGAGGACTATTGTTACGACTGAATTCTAGCAAACAGTTTCCTAAGAACTATTCAGGGATCTTTTCCAATGGTTGAGATTTTTACTTACTAAAGGAAATAATTAAAAACAAGTAATTGAAATCAATTAGCAGAGCAAATTCTAAGTTGTTATCAATAAAAGAGAAACGGTCCAGGGTCAGAGTTACGAACAATCCAGTTGAGTTTTTCAGTTGATTCTACTTCTTGATTTCCTAGATTGCTAACTAACAGGTTAATTGTACCCGTGAAAACCTTTCGATTCTTCACGGTCTATGCAGGCTACTCCAATCCCTATATGTCTATGGGTTGAATCACGTGCACGCATTAACGACTTCTGTGATTAGCTAAGCTAGGCGAGCAAGTATATGTCCATCCTGCTCAAAAATTGGTTCCCCGATGCCCGGGTTCATAATCAAGCCCTACTCTTTCTTATTTGCATTCACAAGTTCCCTCTGTCGAGTTCAACTTGTAAACCATAGATAGTGTTCAATTATCAGGCCTCGATAACCAAACAATTAGGCTCAAGAAAGAATAAACAATCCGTAATGGTAAATCAATAGGAAGAATTCAACTTTCAAACATCAACCTTTATGTATTTACTCTAACCCTAGAAAGAACAAACTATAGAATTAAAGAGAAGAATAAGAGAAAGAGAGAAAGAACTTGTTTAGAAGACATCTAGGGCTCCTCCCCTCTCCTCCAAAACTTGCTCCAAAGTCTGAACTCCCATCAAAAACGAAGTAAAAGAGTATTTATAGGGTTTACAAAGGCCTAGTAATAAGTTACACCTAAGCCTAGACGAAATAGGAAGTCCAAAAATGCTCCAGGGGCGCTGTAGCTGGCGCCCCGCGCCCCCGAACGCGCGCACAAAGGCAGTGGACGTCGAAATCCGGGCGCTTTTGGGGCGCCCCGCGCTACTCAAAGCGCCAGAAGGCTAGGCGCTTTTGGAGGCGCGCCGCATGGCTTACCGCGCCAGGCAAAATCCTGCTCCTCCTTGCTCCGCGGCTCGCTTCGTGTCGTGCCTTCGTGTGCTCGATCCAATCTTCAATCCAAATCCAATCTTTTCTTGCTCGATCATGCTCTTTAAAGCTCCAATTGCACTTCATAACAACCTACAAACATACAACGTAAAATCAGTGCAAAATCACATTCATAAATCAGAAAACGTGCGAATAAAGTACTCAAACGTGAGGAAATATTAAAGAAATATAGGCATAAAATGCCAAACATCACCACCCCACACTTGAACCTTTGCTCGCCCTCGAGCAATCACAAATAACTTCCCAACCTAGGTAGAACAGGTCTGCCTGTGACTATGGTTGATACCGACCATTGAACAAATGCACACATGACTACTATGGGTTCAACAACACGCCAACAATTTATCAAACTCAAAAACATGAGAACACCAACTCCAAGACAACTCAAATGCACAAACTCGACTCATTGCAACCATGCTCCCACAAATTCACCCCTATCTACTCAACCAAGAAGCCACGACTTCATCTATCTCATGCAAACCATGTGCCCTCACCAAAATGAAGCAAGAGAGTGTCCCTCAAATATCACACACAACAATGAATATCAAGAATGGAATGGGGACAATAGCATAGAAAGAATTCACTCACTCTCATGAAAAGCTCACATGTCACACATGATGTACCATAGGCTTGCCCGTAGTGTAGGACTCCACTAATGTAGGCTCACTCCAATCGGGATTAACTAGGACTTTAAAGGGTTGTAATGTAGGCTAAGGGGCTGGTAGGATACATATGGATAATAGTGACTACCTCCCTAAGCACTTTAATACATCACAATTAATTTAAGCACAAATCTCATCAAAGCCACCCAATCAACAACTTTCACATACACCTTCTCAACAAGTAGCAATTTCATCTTTTAAGCACACACTAGCAAGGATGGATATTCTTCTCTCTTTATTTCTTTTTCTATTTTTTCTCTTTTCAACTTTGCTCTTTTTTTTTCATTTGTTTTCTTTTTCTATTCATTACTTTCCAACCTTGCCAATGCTCATAATCAACTACTACACAATTCATTACATATTTCCCTCATTGGTTCCACTCAAAAACCTCCTAATATTTCAACCACAACTCCACAATAAAACAACATTATTAATTAAAGTGCTTAAGGAGTAAAGGGCCAAAAGAGAACAATTTAGAACAAGTGGGTAGGCTCGGGGTGTGGGTGCCAATAAAAAAGTCAAATAAATCACAACAATCAAATCCAAGGTGTATATGTAAGGGTAGGCAAATCAAAAGAAGGCCTGTATCATTTTTCGACTAGAGCAAACCTAGGATTTCGCTTTGCACACACACAGGGCAAGTTCTAGACACCAATATGCAAACATGGAGCAAATAAGAACATGCCTCACAACACACATTGCACACAATCTACACAAAAAGGCTCCATCACAACTCTCAATCAAGCAAATAGAGTGCAACTTGTGGAAAATTAAGCACTAATGCACAACGGTTCACAACAAAGTCTAGCAAGTGGACTCAAGCATCTCAAGGGGGTCGTTCCATTTTTTCTAGGCATGCATCTCAATTTAAAACCAAAAGACACCACAAATAGCACATGCAACAAGTTCAAGTCCACCGGTATCAAACAAATCAAAGGCACCTAGCATTCCACCTATTTCTTTTCGTCTAGGGCCACCTATACTAACTACTCTAATCCTAAAAAGAATAAAAACTACCCGGTTCAAATGCCTCCCCGTGGAAAAGAACCGAGGTCATAAGAAAAACCACGGGGTGGATGACATGTACCACTAACAAAGACTAAAAAGAAAATTTTTTTGAAATTTTTCATTGGTTTTCTAATTTTTTTTCATATATTAAAGCAAGAAACAAATAAAAATAACGTCAAGTGACAAAAGAAAATCCTAACGGTACATGCATCCCTAACCTCAAAAATAAAGGGGAGTTCCTCACCCCACACTTAAAACTAAGCAATGTCCTTAGTGCGACAAAGAAGAAAGTGCAAGAGTTAAAGGAACTTCCCTGAAGGCTCTAGTCCTTGGTGCTAGCATCCTCCAAGCTTCCGTATAGTATGAGGTACTCAGACTTCCCCCAACAGGTCATTAATATTAGGCAGGGGTGAGGACACCCCTCACTTAAACTCGACATTACATGAACCTGCAATCCAAAGAATCACCCAAAGTAATATACAACCATAAAAATAATAATCCAAATAAATAAAAGTAAAGCAAGCAAATTGGGTTGCCTCCCAAGAAGCGCTTGATTTAACGTCGCGGCACGACGAAGACAACTTTATCACTTTTTCCTCCACCTTGAACTAATGAATTGTTTCCCCAACTTTGCTTCAAGCTTATGACTATGGTATTGGAGTGGTGGTAAAAATACAAAAGGACCAAGTAACCATTGTCGCATTTTACACTTCTTAGCCTTTAAATGAGGGATGTCGTTTTGTCTCCTCGGCATAACAAACTTTAAAATATAGGCACCTTGTTCCTCCTCCTTTGGTTACTTCATAGGCTCGGGTGGCTCAATTCTCATGTCACCATCTAAACACAATGTTGAAAAATGATTGGAATGAGGTCCAATGCGCTTCAATTCTAAAATTGCATTGCTTTTGACACCCTCACTTGCACAAACACTAGAGTCCTCAAATATGATGTTTTCTATTTCCTCACTTGACTCTAATGTAATTTTTTCAACCTTGGCATCATCAACTAATATTGGGTCGAATGGTAGGAATTCCACTTTTTGCTCCTCAAATTGGCTTCTAAGCTCTTCTATCTCAAATATACTATTCACGACAACTGATAATTGGGCATTAGACACCTCAACCATATCACTCAAATTCGCCTCCAAGTCGTGAATAGCCAAGCCAAATCGGTCGATCTCTTGTCCGAGCTCCACTCTTTCTTCTATAAATTGCATCGTCATATTTGTAAGTTCACTCCTGAAATCCCCATAAGCTTCTAAGAGTTTGGCTTGCTCCATTAGCCAAGTTTCGCTAACAACCTGCACTTTATCGCTCCTGTCAAACTCACAAACATCATTAGAATCATCACAAAAATTATTGGGGGAAGGAGCATGACACTTAGGACAATCATTCCACCGACCACCATACAATTTACAAAAATTCCAATCAAAGGTGATAGAAAATTCACATAACCAGTCCCGCAGGGTTGAAAGAGTTGGACAATTTTCCCACAAGTGGGTTCCTCCGCAAAGTAGACAGAGATCCTCAAAATTTGAGCAATCATCATTCGACAAATTTTCATTAATAGATGACATGATAAGACAAGTAACACAATACGAAACTAAACAAAAAAAAATTAAACCTGAAGAGATAATAAGTAATCGCTCAAAAAGAAATCAGTCAATTGTTTAGTCCCCGGCAACGGCGCCAAAAACTTGTTGCTCCCAACGCACACGCAAGTATACATAGTCGACAAGTAATAAAGTGATAAGTAGAGTATTGTTCCCACGAGGACTATTGTTACGACTAAATTCTAGCAAACAATTTCCTAAGAACTATTCAGGGAATTTTTCCAATGGTTGAGATTTTTACTAACTAAAGGAAATAATTAAAAACAAGTAATTGAAATCAAGTAGCAGAGCAAATTCTAAGTTGTTATCAATAAAAGAGAAACGGTCTAGGGTCAGAGTTACGAACAATCCAGTTGATTTTTCCAGTTGATTCTACTTCTTGATTTCCTAGATTGCTAACTAACAGGTTAATTGTACCCGTGAAAACCTTTCGATTCTTCACGGTCTATGCAGGCTACTCCAATCCCTATATGTCTATGGGTTGAATCACGTGCACGCATTAACGACTTCTGTGATTAGCTAAGCTAGGCGAGCAAGTATATGTCCATCCTGCTCACAAATTGGTTCCCCGATGCCCGGGTTCACAATCAAGCCCTACTCTTTCTTATTTGCATTCACAAGTTCCCTCTGTCGAGTTCAACTTGTAAACCATAGATAGTGTTCAATTATCAGGCCTCGATAACCAAACAATTAGGCTCAAGAAAGAATAAACAATCCGTAATGGTAAATCAATAGGAAGAATTCAACTTTCAAACATCAACCTTCATGTATTTACTCTAACCCTAGAATGAACAAACTATAGAATTAAAGAGAAGAATAAGAGAAAGAGAGAAAGAACTTTTTTAGAAGACATCTAGGGCTCCTCCCCTCTCCTCCAAAACTTGCTCCAAAGTCTGAACTCCCATAAAAAACGAAGTAAAAGAGCATTTATAGGGTTTACAAAGGCCTAGTAATAAGTTACACCTAAGCCTAGACGAAATACGAAGTCCAAAAACGCTCCAGGGGCGATGTAGCTGGCGCCCCGCGCCCCCGAACGCGCGCATAAAGGCATTGGACGTCGAAATCCGGGCGCTTTTGGGGCGCCCCGCGCCACTCAAAGCGCCAGAAGGCTGGGCGCTTTTGGAGGCGCGCCGCATGGCTTACCGCGCCAGGCAAAATCCTGCTCCTCCTTGCTCCACGGCTCGCTTCGTGTCGTGCCTTCGTGTGCTCGATCCAATCCTCAATCCAAATCCAATCTTTTCTTGCTCGATCATGCTCTTTAAAGCTCCAATTTCACTTCATAACAACCTACAAACATACGACGTAAAATCAGTGCAAAATCACATTCATAAACCAGAAAACGTGCGAATAAAGTACTCAAACGTGAGGAAATATTAAGGAAATATAGGCATAAAATGCCAAACATCACCTTCCCATAAACAAGCTAAGTAATCGCGAGAATTAATTAAATAGAAAAACGTAAAGAATTTCAGAAGCGCAAAATCACCATTCCGAAATGCATTGATTGACCATCCAAATGTCACCATATTCTTCCTCATGAATACTAGCCGACATTTGCACAACTCTTTTGCATTTTTATATATATCTACAAGTATATTTATCTGTACATTTTTTTTATAACTTTGTATAACAAATATAATCTTTGTATTTTTGTATATATACAGATGCATCTTTTTATCTACATCTATTTTTCATATAATTTTTATACCTATTCTACTTCCTCCATTTCTTTAATCATTTTTCTTTAAAAAGAAAAAAAGAAAGGTTGTCGGATGTTGTTGCTGCCGCCTTTGCCGGTAACTTTTGAGGGGCGGCAATGGTAGCTAGGGTTTGTGGAAGAAGAAGATAGAAAGAACCCTAACTTGGTGAGATATAATAATATTCTATATAAAAAAAAAAACTAGTTATCTTATGCAAGCAATATAGTTTAACTATTTCATATAGCATAAGTCTCTAATATCGTCCCAGTAGAGAGGTGTTGTTATATATGTATACTAACATTAGACATTTACAGTCAAATCTCTCTATAGTGTCATCGTTTATCTGGAACTTTCTTGTCTGCTATAAAGAGGTGTTGTTATATATGTATACTGGCATTTGACATTTAGATCCCATTTAGTTGTTATAGTCAAAAAGTTCGCTAAAAATACATGTTAAATTTAAAGTTTTAATAGATTTTCATATTTCATTAATTAAAAATTTGAAAAGGTTAATTTATTATTAATAAATCTATAACTAGTTGCACTGTATCAATAAAAAATTAAAATCTAAGGAACATATGCATTCATACAACTTTTTTCATAATCATTTTTTAATGGTACGAATGTAAAAAGACATTATATTCATGTTATGAATGATTATAATAAATATATTATATTTTATTTTATACATAATATATCTCTTATAAAATATTATTACACAATATTGAACTATGACCATTATAGAGAGGTAATTTTATAAAGAGTGTACCGCTATAGTGAACGATATTGCTATTATAGGTAGAATGCTACTATAGAGAGAGAGATAAAATATAACATGAAAAATCGATTTTGGAAAACTTTTGGTCGTTATACATAAATGTTGTTCTAACGAGAGATTGTTATAGAGAGGTTTGACTGTATTTTCTATACATGTAATTCAAAGATGCAACATCTTATATAGATTTTGTTTTAAGTTCACTAAAAGACTGTATAAATAGACCCATTGTGTAAGTTGTAAAAGTTTGACCCCCAAGCGACTCTGTAGGGTGCTGAAAGAGAAAGCTAAAACAAAAGAAATTAAAAAAAATTAGCCATCACTCAAAAAACATGGATTTTTTTTTTTAAAACTACCACCAAAAGTTCCAGAAATTTTCTCGAGACTTTGAACCAAACCTCGAAAATTTTCTTGTATTATAGCTCAAATCCTGAAAGAATTTCCTAGGACAGCAAAATGTTAAGCTCCAGAAAAATTTCCTAGAACTTTGAACTAAACCCTAGAAAATATTCTGGAGTTTAGTTCAAAATTTCAGTATTTTTTCGTATGGCTAGTTTAGAAAAACAAAAATATGACTATATTTCTAAAAATTTGAAACTGTTAATTGTTTCTCGTTGAGCGACCTAAAACCTGGCTCGTCCTTATAATTATCCATATAAGTTCACAAAAAATTTCACTACGTGTACCCCTTTATCCTTGGTTATGCCTTTTTGTCCACACTGAAGAATGGTTTAGCAAAATGGCCTGAGATGCAACACTTCAAGTAATAAATCGATAAATATTGCCTCTTCGGGAAATATGAGAAGCAAGTATTGACTACGAAGAGATTGAAGGGGCAAGTGCTGTCCAGGCAATACTTCAAGCTATCTGGAAGAATGTGGGGAGAGATAACAGGCAAGTGTTGCCTATATAATAGGGGGTCAAAGCCAAGTATTGTTAAGTGATGACTAAGAGGTAACACTTACGAGAAAGGGAGAGCTGGGCAACACTTCATGTTATTTGGGTGAATGTGAGAAGAGATAAAAGGCAAGTGTTGCATATGCAAGAGGAGGTCAAAGTCAAGTGTTGCCTAAGAGGTGACACTTGCGAAAATTGGAGGGCATGATGTAGCGTCATTATAAGATTTCATAGGAGTAGTTCCATCCCGAATTTATTCATTAAAATTAGTTCATTCTTGCAAAATCACTTTAAACAGGATCAATAAGGCAAACCACTGCCTATGGTGTCATAGTTTTGTAAGTTATCCGTAAGTTCATCAATAAGCCCAGGGATGGAAAGAAGCAAAAAATTTCACTGTGTCCCCTCCATAAGGAGTGGTTTTGCAGAATTACCCACATTAAGCAATGTTTTAGCGAAATTCCCTTATTTGATATGGAGCCAAGACTTCAAGGCAAAAATTTGTAAGTATTGACACGGGGCCAAGACTTCAAGAGTAAGTGCTATTTTTCCAATACTTCACGTTATATAGCGAGAATGCAGTAAAAGACTGGAAGGGGCAAGTCTTGGCAATTACCAAGACTCACGACCAAGTGCGGCAAGTGTTGCCTTTTGCCAACACTTGAAAAGTAAGTGTTGGCAAATAGAAAGGGGTCAAAGGCAAGTCTTGGCAATTGCCAAGACTTGCTGCCAAGACTTGCCAAGACTTACGACCAAGTGCTGGCAAGTATTTCCTTTTGCCAACACTTGAAGGGATAAGTGTTGAAACGCAGAAAAGGGTAAAGGGCAATCTTGGCCCCGACCCAAAATTTTGACAGGGCATTTCTGTCCAAATTTTTTTTATTAAACTTAATGAGGGTATTTTTGCAAAACTACTGTTAGCGCGAGCAAAAAGACAAACAATTACTTATGGTGTCATATTTCTGCAAATCGATCGGAAAAAAGGCCTTCTCTTCTAAATCAAGCCTAACTGATTGGGTAAATTGCAAAACTGTGACACCATAGTTAGTAGTTTGCCTTTTTTACCATGTTAATAGTGGTTTTGCTAGAATAATCTTTGCTAAGTTTAATAAATAAATTTCAGATAGAAATACACCCTACGAAATCTTATAATGATGTCCACATCCCACCCTCCTTCTCTCGTAAGTGCCGCCTCTTCGGCAGCACTTGACTTTGACCCCTTCTTGCATAGGCAACACTTGCTCTTTAATTTATTCTCATATTCTCCAGATAACTTGAAGTACAAAAATACAGCATCAACCGTTTGTAAGGACACGTGTCCTTACCCGCACAATGGCTGATTAGAATTGAGCCTTTTTGCAGAAATATAACACCATAAGCAATGGTTTACCTTACCCGCGCTTAATAGGGTTTTGCAAAAATGCCCCCATTAAGTTTAATGAAAAATTCTGAATGGAAGCACTCATGTCAATCTCTTGACACGGGGCCAAGACTTGTCTTTGACCCCTCTTTATTTTTCAATACTTGTCCATTGAAGTGTTGGCAAAAGGCAATACTAGCCCCTTCCAATCTCTTTCTGCACTCTCTTCATATAACTTGAAGTGTTGACAAGACAACACTTTCCTTTGACCTCTTGCCTAAAAGCCAACACATGCAAATTTGTGCCTTAAAATCTTGGTCCCATACTAACATACGAGTATTTTGCTAAAATATAATTAAATAGAGGCAATTTGTAAATCCACTCGGCATCTGAAGAAACTTTTTGATAGAATCGAGCAGTTTAATTTTTAAATATTGATGAGTAGCAACATTTTGGAGTGCTGATCAAGGAATAACCAACTTTTTCAAAATTCAAAAAGAAGCATAATCATAGCTGCTCAAGTTATAAAAAAACAAATCATGAATTTCAATTCAAAATCTAAAAAATATAGTGAAGTGTATAATATTAAATTCAAAAACAAAAAATCCTAAAGTTTGAGAATTCCGAGATTTTATTCATTAAAAACTGGACTTTTACTTCAAACTTGGAGATTTTATACTTAAAAGTTTTTCAAGGTTATAATCCTAAAACTTGAGTGTGAACATTAGGAAAAAAAAAATCTGAAATTCAAAAGACTATGACTAATCATCTAAAACTTTACAAATAATGACAATTTATTGATTAACAATGTAAAGTGGCTAGCGGCCTAAATTTTACGTTTAATGTGGGCGACATGCTGAGTAAAAATTTCGCGTAGGACCTGTCGCGCTAATTGATTCGTAGGCATCAAAAATAAATTTTCTGGAAAATAGTCATTTCCAAACAAGTCCCAGTATTTTATTATGGGACTTTATATAAAACTTCAGTAAACTAACCCCAATATAAAATAATGGGACCTTTGAACATGATAGTTCAAAATCCCATTATTTTGTTATGAAACTTTATATATAAAGCTTCAGTCCAGTATAAAATAATGGGACCTTTGAACATGTTAGTACAAAGTCCCATTTGTTATGGTACTTTATATATAAAGTTTCAGTCCAGTATAAAATAATGGGTCCTTTGAACATATTAGTTTAAAATCCCAGTATAAAATACCGAGACTAGTCTGGAGTGTTTTCCAACGCTAATGGAGCGTAAGTGTGCGCGTGAATTTTTTACTATTTCTCAATTAATTTTAAAACGATAGATAAAATTCATTGAGCGCGTCCTTAAATGACTACGCATCAAAATTTCCCACATGCAGAAGCACACTATTTTTCCATTTCCATTTAAATTGCAGCAACTTTCTACGTTTTCAAGGGACAACCACTTCGTCTAAATCTGTTATTTTCAAACCATTGAGTGGAAGTTTGAGACCAGATTAAGCTACCTACAGTTTTTTTTTGTGGTTTGAACTTTAGATTTGATGGACTTTTTTACGGTTTGAAATTGAGTCAAACTTAACGCTTTTGGTGTAAATTTGGCTCAATTTTAAAAAAAATTTCTTTTTTTTTAAACGTTCAGATCATGGTCAAAATTGAGGACTTAACCTTGACACTACCGGTTTGTACTTGGGTGACTACTTTTACAATGCTTGTACAAACAAGTGGCTTCCAATGAAAGATGCTTGGGAAACAGGCCATTTGGAGAAAATACTGGATTAATTAGACCGGAGTGTCAATGTGGGGCATTTGCAAAAAGGTCACACGAGAAGCTTTGGTTTGCCAAAATGCCCTCACTAACAGATGTTAAGCAAAAATGCCCTCATTAGTTTAATGAAACTTTTTTCGGACCAAAATACCCCTACAAATCAGTAAAAAGACGCGCCCCAGTCCCTCCCCTTCTTTTTCTCCATTCACGCTATCAAGAAAACCATAAAACCCCATTCCTTTTACAGATTGCTTTGTTCAAGAGAAGATTCAACGTAAGATTCAACTATTGCCAAGAGTTTAAGTTCTGCTGCAAAGACTGAAAAATCTCTAAAGTATTGGCAATAGCCAAGACTTTAAACTCTACTGCAATGGGAGGCTGTGTAGAGACTTTTTGCCTATTGCCAAGACTTTAAGCCCTGTTGCCATGGTCTCTACAACTACAGAAAAAGTTTCTACAACTATTGCCAATAGCCAACACTTTAAATTCCAGCGGAAGGGAGAACTTGTACAAATACTCTCTGCAAGTATTGATAATTGCCAGAACTTTAAACTCTAGTGGAAGGAGCAACTTGTACAAATAGTCTCTGCAAGTATTGGAATTTACCTATATTGTAATGCAAAACTTGCAGAGAAAGTCTCTGCAACTCTTTTAATAGCCAAGACTTTAAGTTTTGGCAAGGGGGACCTTACACTAAAAATCTCTAAGAGTATTGGCAATTGCCAAGACTTCTACCTCTACTGCAGTGAACAAGTTGGAGACAAAGTCTCTGCAACTCTTGGCAATAGCCAAGACTTTAAGTTCTGGCAAGGGGGACCTTACACTAAAAGACTCTAAGAGTATTGGCAATTGCCAAGACTTCTACCTCTACTGCAGTGAACAAGTTTGAGACAAAGTCTCTGCAACTCTTGGCAATAGCCAAGACTCTAAGTTCTAGTGGAAGCGACAACTTACACAGAACATCTCTGTAAGTATTGGCAAGAGCTAAGACATTAAACTCTACTACAATAAGCAACTTGCAGAGAAAGTCTATGCAACTCTTGGCCATGGTCAAGATTTTAAGCTCTATGCAAAACATGAATATCTAATAGCCATAGGCAATAAAAACCTTCAAATCACTGGAATCAAGCAAACACAAGAAAAAAAATCCCAAATTTCTAGCACACAAAGAAGAAAGAAGGAGGCCAGGAATAGGGAAAGAGAGAAGGAAATCTTTCAGCGTGAATTAAACAAGTTGGGGGCCACACAAAGAAGAAAGAAAGAGGCCAGGAATGGGGAAAGAGAGAAGGAAACCTTCAGCGTGAATTAACACAAGTTGGGGGGCAAAATAGTCCTTTCATAAGAGGGGTATGATGTGGAGGACATTTACTTAAAATATTTGTAAGTGGGGGCAATTAGGTAAGACCATATGGCTTATTGAGGGCACTAGGTGAAATTTTTTGGTCAACTTGATCGATTTCCAAAGAGAGCATGTGGTGGGCTGATTAATAAGTCTAGTGAGGGACTTCACGCAGATAATAAAAAGAAATTTTTACACAAAAGTATATTTTTTGAGAAGTTATTTAGAATATATAAAAATATTTTAATAAAATTACTCAATATAGAGGAAAGGAAAATTTAATTACAAAACATAGCAAAAAATACCCTAACATAGCAAAATCCTACCTTCTTCATCCTATTTCCCAATTTCATTTCTCCTCCTGTCCTCTCCTAAGTTCTCTCCTCCAGGGGCGAAACTACCTTAAGGGAAGGGATTGAAAGTACAAGAGGGGGGTGAATTGTATCTTTTCTAAAAATTCCTCAGTCGACTTCTTTACCGAGACAGTCAACTAATACTGTAGCAGAATAAAGATACGCAATAAACTGTGCAGTAATTAAAGTGCAGAATATAAAATTGACACAGCGATATTTTATACTGGTTCGGAACCAATGTGGTATCCTAATCCAGTCCCCTTGGGTTGCAAAGGAGTTATCTCTTTAGCTCTTTGATCTTGGTTACAAGGTTTGTGGTTTTCCTCGTTCACCACCAACGATCTATTGGTTTTGACACGCTCACCAACAACGCAGTGATGGTTTATCGCTAACCAAAAACGTCTTTCCCTGATGGTTTTTCCAACACGCTCACCAACAACGGACTTGTCTGATTTATAGCTAATCAGACCAACTTCTTGACACAACTATTACCTCTACCCCAACTCTCTTTCTTTTCTTTTCTTACACTAGTAGACTCTCAAGAATACAGTGATTTGTAATAAGTAAAAGCTTAGAGAGAATGTAGAATGTCAATAGAAGCGTATTTTCTCAACTAGTGACTTCTTGAATATATAGTAGTGGATCTTGACTAGTTGTTGATACTTCCTTGTGCTTGATGATTGCTCCTTGATATTGTTTCCATAATGAAAGTTGATAGAGAGGAGCTTTTATTGTGAAGAGATAATCAGCCCAAGAGAATTGATCCTCAAAAAGATTGAGACCCTTTTTGAGAATAAAGTAAGAGCTATTTTTTCTTCCATAAATATTCTTGCATGTTGCCTTGTAAGAATTCCATCCGCCTCCAAAGCTTCTAGCTGCTGTGTTGTTTGTAGTAATAAAAGAATATGAAATATTCTTCCATTTGAGTTTCCCGCTCCATATCGTGTTTATAGATATTAATGACAATTCAATCAAGATTTCCTTGATTGACTTTTCCATGAATTCAGTAATCATCTTTGATTAATTCCAATATCTCAATTCTTTCTACTCACGTTTCCATGTCTAACTTTTTCTTGTGCTTTGAGAGAAATGGGTAGATATAATCTCCCCATATTTCAAGGAATGATCCAGCACATTATTTTTCCATAAATGTAACTTCTCCATAATCAATTCCAGCAATTTAATTCCTTCTTGGAAAATATCTTCTTCCATAGTATAGATCGTACTACACCAATAATATATTTTCTTTCTATAATTCAAGTCTTGACTTTGTAGTAGATCCCAGTATATTGCTCTTCCATATATTCATCCTTCCATAAGTAGAGTAAAATATTTACTCCTCATAATTCCTTGACCAATTAATTTATTTTCCACAAGAGCTAATCTTTATGAAGGAAAACCAATTTTCATAATTGATATTCTTTCCTTGAATAAAGGTCTTGTAGCTAATCAATCTGTTTCTGCTCCGATCTAGTCTTGGAAAACGTCTCTTCTTTAAGCTTGTAGAGCAAGTCCTGAAAATAATATTTCTTCCATAATATTCTCTTCACGAAATTCTTCTTCATGAGCAATCCTACACAAAAATAGATTAACCACAAGTAAATGTTCATTGACTAAATAACTTGGTTTGTTATCATCAAAATCAATAGGTGAAACCTTGAGCCTAACAATCTCCCCCTTTTTGATGATGACAAACCACCGTGTACAAAACATGTAATTATAATATATGAAGGTAAATAGGTTACTTCTCTGAAGTACATTAAGTGAGAGCTCCCCCTTACCCTATGCATCTTATCCATGGTTTTGTACACACTATTTTCTCCCCCTTTGACATTATCAAAAAGGTAGGCAGTCTTTGGCAATTATTCTAGTACCAAAACCAATTAAAATATCATATACCAAGTACCAAAAATACCATATACCCATTAAAATTTAACAATGCAATGCATATATTCGATATAGATTTAACTAGATTATCAAGACCTTCTAATTTAATAAAAAATAAATCAAGGATTATAAGAAGGATGTGGACTTCCCTGAATTAGTGAGCTCCCCCTGAGTGTGTGCTTCTTCAATTCTTGGAGCTATATACGACATTAGGTAGATGCTCCCCCTTACTTCATGCTCTCTCCTTATATCCTGTCTTAAAGTGCTACCAAAGCAAATGTCTTGTACAAGAAACTATCATTCCCTTTTGTCATTATCAAAAGGGTGGAATATAAAGTGTAGTCTACTACAGAACTTGTAATAGACAGATACGATACAGTCAACTGGAAACTTCTATTATAGATCTACATGGACTCATAACTCGAAGCATTAACTTATATTCAAATCCCAAACATGTAACAGATCCACAAACTGAAAATATCCCTACATCTTACTAAGGATCATAATTCATAAGCAACTAAGGATCATACTTCATAGGCAAGTGATCCATCTTGGTCATATGAATCAACTAAGAATAACAGAATATCATCATTTGAGAAAAAAAATCATTGAGAACATATGCTTCTACAACTCGAGTAGGTGAGAAAATATATAGGTAAAGATTGACTTAAATGAGAAATTTTGAGACATGTCTGATCAATCAAAACATTTCTAGCTATTTAAGCACATATGACATAGACGAGCATTTAGAATCAAATGACCAATTTTTCGAGAGGAACTTCCATATGCTAGAAGGCACATAGAATGAGGTAAGCATATAAAAGTCAATTGAATAGTATGTATTAATTTTCACCATGAAAGGATACACCTTATCCACCATTTCCATACCAAGTATTTTCCTCAATGTGAAAAAATATTCGCATGGTGAATTTTTCTTACCTAAGGGGAACATACATATTACCCTTCATCTAATGGCATAGAGTGAGTTGTTGACTCTGGTGATATTCCATTGAAGTTCATGCGCACCAACTTTTCACGGAGAAATAATCCACTCTTAGCTATATAAGGCAAAGGAAATTTGCTTATCCCTTTTCATAGCACAAATGAGATACAAAAGAACTTGCTCGAATATTAGAGCTGCTCTTTTCATATCACTTTACCATCTGCAAGGCTTGTACGTGAGAGTATCCTACTAGATCAATCAGTTAGTTCTTGGATACAATAATAAGCCAAAACTTTGGATGCCAACAATGATCATTTCGTGGAAATTTATAATGACTCAATAGGATAAACAAATCATTACAAAATAAATTGTAGAGAGTCGATCATACCTCGATACCTCATTTAATTGAAGCACTTACCAATCTTTTCCTTTGCAATAAGAAAGTGAATCTCACTAGAGCATGTACATGAATTTTCCATACATACTCTCTTGAGTAGTTCCTTTGAGTATTTGGCTTTATTGAAGAAGCTTCTTGCTTGCTTGTATGGAACTTGAAGAAGAGGGCTAATTCTTCATCATGCTTATCTCGAAATTGATCATCTCAAAGAAGCTTAGTAAATTCTTCAATCAATTTTCATTAGTAATATCAATAATGCAATAAGCTTTACAAATATCAACAAGAGTAATTTTATAAAAGAGAAAAGAGTTTTCTTGTTGTGTGAAACCTT
Organism: Petunia axillaris subsp. axillaris; assembly: GCA_029990575.1. Lineage (NCBI taxonomy): Eukaryota > Viridiplantae > Streptophyta > Magnoliopsida > Solanales > Solanaceae > Petunia > Petunia axillaris. The sequence goes on from JARKNS010000003.1 coordinate 165,369,233, forward strand.
GGGCTATAAGTCTACCCGTGTTTCTCACAACCTTACCCTTCATTCCAGCTCGAATCTGAATACTCAAGATTGTAGTATAGTTAACTTGATTATAAATCCCCGTACCTGGTCTTTTGCAATTTCTTTTCAGTTCTTTCGAGAATGAAGAAGTGTATGATACACTACTTAATACTCCTTCATAGATTCTCCATTTCAACTTGCACAAATATCATTTTATTGCTTGGTGTCTAACTTGTGGCCTTCAACTTCAATTTACACTTTTGCTCAAGATAATATTAGTGAAAGAATAGTATCCATAGTTTTCTATTCAACTAACATTCTGAAAAGAATTTAGGAAGTGTAAGAAAAAAATTTGAATCTTACCAATATTGTCCTTACCATGATGGAGAATACGTTTATGCGGCAAAGAGGAGGAAACTGATTTTCCTGCCTTTCTATATCTCATGTGAATAATTCTCCAAGATAGATTTAGAGATAATTATATCATGAAGCAAATGGTAATAACAAGACTTTTAACACAGAATATTAAACATATGGTTATCAAACAATGTTAGTGAGTCAAACATAGTAAAGAGCAATACCTCACATATTTTATTTTTGAGCCAAGAGGAACATGAGAAAAATATCAAGGGCTCAAAATAGATAATCTTTAAACTTACCTCAATGACCTCAGATGTATTACATAAATTGATCAAACATATAATTTAAGTAAGGCCTGGATAGTCAAAACACATACCTTTTCTTTTCCAACATTCGCATCTTTAATATAGCCAAATGTATTGTGTGTCAAATGCCCTTATAAAAAAAATAACTTTCTTGCACTTGAATAAACATTAATACTCTCACCAAGGAAATACATATCACAAGTAGCTCAAATCAAAATTTATCTCAAGCAAACGATTCCATGAACATGTACGTTTGATAAAAAATATTTCATGCTCATTTGGCTAATATGATAGGTTTCATGTTAATGAGATAAGACCTACATTCAAGAAATCTAAACCATGGATATATGCATTTTTATTCATACCAATCAGATAATAATAAAGAGCAGGGAGTCGACTCAAACCAGGTTAGTCGACTGTACTTAAACGATCAATGAAATTCCACTTCAGTGTGAAGAACTTGAATGACCTTGATCAGCCTTTATGCAACTATCATTTATTCTCTATAAGGCTGGACTCAAGGAATTCCTGCAAGACAGATTAGTTTGATTTTTGTACCCTAGTATTGGGTCCTTCATGGTTAGTAGTTTGTGCAATGGGTGGTGTATGTAGTTGTTTGGGTCTCCAAACATATTTTGATTTTGCGTAACTTTGAGAATAATTACATGCAAATGCTTTATGTCCAGAATTACCATAGTAGTGACACGTAATGTAAGGAGTAAAGTATTTACCTGTAGATGCCGAGTTAGTCAACTTAAAATAGTTATGAGTCGACTTATCTGATGTGAAGTGTCTGCTAGTAGATCCCTTCTTAGTTGACTTGGAGCTGTTATGGAACTGAGTCGACTTATCTGAACGAACATGGTTGTGGATAAAAGATTTTTGCAACTTGTAGATTTGTATGCGTAGCTCAGAATTTTCTTCATGAAGTAAGGCACTTTCACTCTCATATTCTTGAAGATGAGTTTCAAATCTTTCTTTTCTTCTAGAAGTGATTTATTTTCAATCTGATACCTTTCAAGATGAATGTTCATCTCTTTCTCCTTTTCTTGAAGTAACTTATTTTCAATCTGAAATTTTCAAGCTGAATATCCAAGTCTTTCTTTTCTCTTTTCATCTTCTTGAGTTCTTTGAAAAGTTTTTCTATATCATCTAGAACATTGTCTAAGTCTTCTTGAAGCTTGAGACAATTATCACATTCAAAACGACTTGTCTCACTAGTTTCATTATTGGCCATGAGACAAATGTTAGCCGGTTCTTGATCGGTTTCATCTCCAGATTTGTCAAGAATTGACTTGACTGCATTCTCCTCATTTTCATTGTAAGACCCTTCATAAGTCGTTTCCAACTTATCCCATATCTCTTTTGCAGTTTTACAACTTGAGATTTTGTCATATTCTTCTTCACTCATAGCACAATAGAGCAAGTTAATTGCTCTAACATTAGTTTGCATAACATCAAGTTGTTCCTTCGAGTACCTAGTTTTAGAATTGAATTTGGTACCTTTAGATTTCTTTCCTCCACCATTTGGAATGGGTAGTGGTCCATCCTGGATGACTAGCCAAGCTTGATAGTTAATAGATTGCACATAAATTCTCATTCTCGATTTTCAATAGCTGTATCGTTGTCCATTGAAGTATGGCGGCCTAATGGATGAATATCCTTCTTGAATGATCTCCCCCGTGATATGATAATCTGCCATGGATCTTTACTCACTTGCTGTTAGGCAAAAATAAAGATGTGAGACGTGGCTCTGATACCAATTGAAAGTACAAGAGGAGGTGAATTGCATCTTTTCTAAAAATTCCTCAGTCGACTTCTTTACCGAGACAGTCAACTAATACTGTAGCAGAATAAAGATACGCAATAAACTGTGCAGTAATTAAATTGCAGAATATAAAATTGACACAGTGATATTTTATACTAGTTCGGAACCAATGTGGTATCCTAATCCAGTCCCCTTGGGTTGCAAAGGAGTTATCTCTTTAGCTCTTTGATCTTGGTTACAAGGTTTGTGGTTTTCCTCGTTCACCACCAACGATCTATTGGTTTTGACACGCTCACCAACAACGCAGTGATGGTTTATCGCTAACCAAAAACGTCTTTCCCTGATGGTTTTTCCAACACGCTCACCAACAACGGACTTGTCTGATTTATAGCTAATCAGACCAACTTCTTGACACAACTATTACCTCTACCCCAACTCTCTTTCTTTTCTTTTCTTACACTAGTAGACTCTCAAGAATACAGTGATTTGTAATAAGTAAAAGCTTAGAGAGAATGTAGAATGTCAATAGAAGCGTATTTTCTCAACTAGTGACTTCTTGAATATATAGTAGTGGATCTTGACTAGTTGTTGATACTTCCTTGTGCTTGATGATTGCTCCTTGATATTGTTTCCATAATGAAAGTTGATAGAGAGGAGCTTTTATTGTGAAGAGATAATCAGCCCAAGAGAATTGATCCTCAAAAAGATTGAGACCCTTTTTGAGAATTAAGTAAGAGCTATTTTTTCTTCCATAAATATTCTTGCATGTTGCCTTGTAAGAATTCCATCCGCCTCCAAAGCTTCTAGCTGCTGTGTTGTTTGTAGTAATAAAAGAATATGAAATATTCTTCCATTTGAGTTTCCCGGTCCATATCGTGTTTATAGATATTAATGACAAGTCAATCAAGATTTCCTTGATTGACTTTTCCATGAATTCAGTAATCATCTTTGATTAATTCCAATATCTCAATTCTTTCTACTCACGTTTCCATGTCTAACTTTTTCTTGTGCTTTGAGAGAAATGGGTAGATATAATCTCGCCATATTTCAAGAAATGATCCAGCACATTATTTTTCCATAAATGTAACTTCTCCATAATCAATTCCAGCAATTTAATTCCTTCTTGGAAAATATCTTCTTCCATAGTATAGATTGTACTACATCAATAATATATTTTCTTTCTATAATTCAAGTCTTGACTTTGTAGTAGATCCCAGTATATTGCTCTTCCATATATTCATCCTTCCATAAGTAGAGTAAAATATTTACTCCTCATAATTCCTTGACCAATTAATTTATTTTCCACAAGAGCTAATCTTTATGAAGGAAAACCAATTTTCATAATTGATATTCTTTCCTTGAATAAAGGTCTTGTAGCTAATCAATCTGTTTCTGCTCCGAACTAGTCTTGGAAAACGTCTCTTCTTTAAGCTTGTAGAGCAAGTCCTGAAAATAATGTTTCTTCCATAATATTCTCTTCACGAAATTCTTCTTCATGAGCAATCCTACACAAAAATAGATTAACCACAAGTAAATGTTCATTGACTAAATAACTTGGTTTGTTATCATCAAAATCAAAAGGTGAAACCTTGAGGCTAACAGGGATGTCACAAGACACTGCTTCTTCGAAATTTTTTATCGGGTATATATAAAAATATATGAAAATCTACTATATACCGAGACAGATATAAGAGGTGACACTTTTTGAATCATGAAGTTTTGGTGGTATTGTGGTTATGTGCTTGGACCTTCAACAAATTTAAGAGATTTAAAACCACATGTGCTAGCATTACTATAACCCAAAACTAACAGTAAAATATACAAGTATACAATAGGAATATTATGCTAACAATAAAATTCTTGACATTGAAAAGTTTAATGCGGATCTTCAAAATTTTATCAATAACTCTATTTTAAAGTGACACTATTTGTAAAAAATTCTGCATATGCTACTGCTCTCCTCCTCCACCCCCACCCTTCCCTTCATCTCTCCACGCTACCAAATTGGAGGGCATATCAAATCATAAATAATTATATGAGATTAAATCTTCCAATTCGGAAGCAACAGACATTTACCTGTGAGTTACTCAGTTAATACTTTTTGGATGCATTCGTCACGAGTTTAAGGTCAGCGAGAGTAGTAGGATATTCCGTTTCTATGTCATTTCTCTTTTTGTACTCTGCTAAAGCACACTGATTTCCCAGCTAATGATTGAAGACTACGTATATTTTTGTGATGATCACCTTATTCTTATTTTTATTTCGAATAGATAAACTAGATATGTTGTGATAAACTGGATAGTAAAAAGTAAAAGAAAAATTGTGTTTTGTAAAGGAAGAACAACGCTAATAAACATACTTTGCTACACAGCGGAGAAGACAATGAAACAGAAAACGTCCGAGAGTATATGATTTGCAGAAATAGCCACTTTCACTTTTGAACTTGACCCTCTAGTCACTTCTGTATAGTGAATTCGATCGTATCAATATCGTATATGAAATATATCTACATTGTATTTGTAGTGTATCTAGTGTTTCATTTCATTAATATTCTTATCATTCTCCTTATTTTACTTCTAGTGTTTTTTCATATTTTATTTTATTGTATCTCACTGTATTTTTACTGTTTCTGCACCGTATCTAGCTGTTTTCTATATTATTTTTGCATTGTTTCTGTATTTTTGCACTATTTCTATATTGTATCTAACTGTTTTTGCACTGTTTATATATGTTTTTGCATTGTATCTAACTGTTTCTGCACTGTTTCAATATTTATGTACTGTTTCTCAGTGTTTGTGCAATATTTCTCATTGTTTCAAACTATATCTGCACTGTTTCTAACTGTTTCTGCATTATTTATGAAAACTTAGGCGGCGGTGGAGTCAGCCTAGTGGCGGCAGTGGGGGTAATATGCGGCAGGAGGGCGGCAGGGGAGGGATGTGAGGTGGAGGCTAGATTTTTCTCTTTTCTACTTGTTTGTAGCAACTTGTATATAAAAAATAATGCTATGTTTTGTAATATCAATAGTATTGCTATTTTTTGTAATTAAGACTTCAAAACTATATATAAATGTAAATTTCCATAATAAAAATATTCGAAGATAAGGGTTCACCTTACGAATACTTCCAGATAATAAGAAAAATGTAGGCTGCCCATTAACCAAAAGATAAATTTAAAGTAATAAGATTAGAGACAATTACAAATATATAAAACCCTAATACCATATTTACAAAATATAACGACGCTATACCACTTTAAAAAAAATAGCAATACTTTTTTTACATAACATATACAAAATGAATTTAAACCATACAATTAGGGTTTTACCCCTCTCCCTTGCCCACTACTACACTATAGCTTCGCCGCCAGTCACTCGCAGCCGGTCACCGGTGGCAGGTCATCAAAAATATTTTTATTTTTAAATATGAAAAAAAATAAAGAAGCTTGAAACATACAAAATACACATTTATACTTAAAAAAGGAATAGATTTAACCAATAAAAATATATAACCATACATAAAACTAGAATATACAAAACATACACTTACTTACACCACACATACAAGACATACAAAGGGGTTTGTGGATAAAAATGTGACACACACATACATATAAATACTACTATATACAAAATTATACAAATATATAACAAAAAATATTGGCAAACATACCATTCAAATATAAAAATACACAAATATACAACAATATACAAATAAATATAACTAGATATTCAAAAAAAATTAAATGTATTTATGCACTAAAAAATACACATACACATAAATACAAACCTTATACGTGTATATATAAATAAATACACATGCAAAACCAACAAACAAAAACAAAAAAGAAGAGGGAGAATCAGATCTGAATATGTATATACAAAATACAATTACATACATAAACATACACATATATACACATGCAAAATGAAAATAATAATAATAATAATAATAATAATAATAATAATAATAATAATAATAATAATAATAATAATAATAATAGGAGCAGATTGGAAAAAACCACACCGAAAAATAGAGATCGGAGCCATCGTTGATGCAGTGCTGTAGCGCCGACGCAGAGGAGCAGCGCCGCTGCAGTGCAGCAGTGGAGGCGGCGACGTCAGTCTAAAATGGAAGCAAACAGCAGCAGCAGAGACACGGTGGCTGCTCTTGTTCGTCGGAGGAACAGCAGAACCAGCGATGGCGATGGGGGAGAAGAAACGACAGGTGGGTGGTTGGGTGGAGGAGGAGACAGAGGGAGAAAAAATTATGGTTTTATGTTTGGGGAGGGGGAAATGAGAAAGTGGCATGTAGAGTAATTATGGGAAACTATTGCTATGTTTTGTAAATATTGTAAAAGTATTGGTATTTTTTTATAATTTAGCTATTAGGAGTAATTATGTGGTGTAAATTTTTCATAAGATTATAGGGAAAATTAAGACTATCCAGAGAGTTTAAATAAAGACCACTCAAATTTGTCAACAGTGTTTTCGAGATCGATTTTGTATTTTATTTTTCCTCCTTTTATGTATTTTGTTGTTTTTTTTATAGGAAAAGAAAAGTGTACCTTAAGTGCTGGCTTAGTGTTTTTTCAAGAGCCTATTAAGCCAAATCTCAAATATACTCATTTTTTAGTTGTTTTTGGCAAAAGCAGTAAAATAAGTGTATTATATTGTAGATCTTTAGCAACTTGTATTTGGAGAAATCATTTGAAAATTGCTTTTGCTAGTATTAGAAAGTAGACTGTGTTTGACCAGTTTTTTTAAACTGTTTTTAGAATCAAATTATGAAAATACGTGTACAAATTACTATTTATAGTTATTAGTATTTCTTAAGAATGGTTTGAACTAATTTTATTAGAGACCTCACTAAAGCTTATACAATCAATTTTTATTTTAATTGAAATTTAGTAAGATTTGCAAAATTAAAAAGTAGAAGACAATAGGAAAAGAAAGTCATAGTGAAAACAGAGGAGGAACAAGGCTCTACTAACTGATTTTCCGTAGAAATTGACAGTCGTAGCCTTGTAATAAAGGATAGTGAAATGAGTATTTTTATCTTAAAAAAAAAAAAAAGTTAAATTACACCCAACGTCATTTTAGTACATTTTTCTCAAAAACATAGCAATATTTTGTCATTTCACCAAAAGTAGCAACATTTTAAAAAATACTATCAAACATGTCACAACTAAAATCCCTAATCCTAACTTTCCTCTCCCTTTCTCTCTCTCTCTCTCTCTCTCTCTCTCTCTTCCCTCTCCCTTCCCCTCTCTCACTGGTCGCCGAAGCTGCTGCCAGCCACCTCTCCCCGTCGCCGGAATTCTCCCACCCATCCCCATCATCGCGGCGTCCCTCCGGTGGTGCTGCTGCGTAGATCGGCGGCGCAACTGTGCAGATCGCGGCTGCAGCCTGTGCAAATCACAACAGCTGCTGTGAAAATTGCGGTGGTTGTGCAGTGGCATTCAGATCTGTTACACCTTTGCTCCAGCGGTGCTTTTCCAGCGATGTTTTGCCCTTAGGCGGCTGTTGCATTTTTATTCTCCTTTTTTTTTTGTTCTTCGGTGGTATACGGTGGTTGTTGGAGGTGGTGGAGGCAAAAAACTATATGTAATGTCTATACCCAATGTATGTCAGACATACATGGGGTATACACCTTACATACAATACATATAAGCGTATGCTTGTGTTTATTCATTGTATATGATGTGTATGGACTATTCACACACTTTACATACACTAGCCATACATAGAATATACAAACAACACACCCTCAAGCTACTTTGTGTATGCCTAATGTATTTGCACTGTGAATACAAAGAATATACATGTGCATACAATGAAAATACACAACACATACAAAAAAATAGAATTGTTCGGTGACCCGGCGGCGGCGACGTACGGCGACCGGTTGCTGGAGGCGGCGGCAGTGATAGGTGTGGTGGCTGGTGGGTGGTAGAATAAGATCTAGGGTTTTTAGCACCCTTTTCTGTAGTTTTGCTATGTTTTGAAAAAAAAAAATTGCCATGTTTTGTAAATGAAAAAATATTGACATTTTTGTGTAAAGAAGCTTGTTAGCTTGTATACTTTTGTTAATTGCCCAAAATTAATTTATATTTTTTCTTCTAGGAATAAGGATAACTTATAGTTTCTCTCAACACCATAGTATTGGGTGAAAAATCACCGAGACCTTGAGCAAGAGCGCGAGGCTTGACTCAAGTTGATCTTAAGAGGCAAGTCCACGAGGGGAGATGACATGACCCTCTGCCTCAAAAGACCACCTCGAGGAAGAGCAAAACCGAGCCCAAGATACAGAGTTCAGAATGATCACTGCGGAACAGCGTCCTCGAGCAAGCACAAATCCTCGTCATTACGAGACCTGATCTTCGTAACTGTCGACCATTGCCCAGACATTTAAGAAGAAGATCATGGACTGACCATGATCAAATGCAGAGTAATGGCCATTAAGACATAGTTATTATGGCTATAACATCGCTCTTCTTGTCAACTATAAAGAGGATTCATTTGTAACCACGGAGAGCATCCAAAAAATACAACACTTGACTTATATTCTTCCTCTAAAGCTTTGTTTCGTTTTATATATATATATATATATATATATATATATATATATATATATATATATATATATATATATATATATATCTGCTTGTTAATTTCTTGCCTCGTTTATTTCATTCCATTAAGCATTTGTCTCGTTTAAATTCAATCTCAGTTCGATCATAACTTTGATACAAGCAAATTATTAATCAACCCCAAAACAAATTCGATTTATTGTCCTATCTCAATTTAGGCCAACACACATTGGCGCCGTCTGTGGGGACTTGGTAATAACATTTGTTCCAAAGTTTACAACTTTAATTCTCGCACAAAAATGGCCGAAATTATTGACGACAGTGTTTCTATCCAAACACCTGACCAAACAACGGGAGCCACCGAAACCAGTGGAGGGATTCCAATCCCTCCAATTGGCCCAACTCCTATGGTTGGCCTAACACTGCCCGCCAGCTCATTTATTTTTAGCAACTTCTGCTTCAAATCAGCATGAAGCTTCTTAGCGTGCCCGCCAATAACAGACTGGGCCTTAGCTCTCACTCTCTTCAGATCAGCATCACAAAGTTCCTTCAAACGAGCCATCTTTTCTCGACAGTGGACTTAGCCTCGAGAGCTTTGAGCGCCTCGAGAACAGATTTGTCAGCAACTTTCTTGGCTTGATCAAGCTCAAGCCTTGTGCTGAACAATTCTTAATCAAGACTCCTCATCTGAGACGCGAGACCTACCCGCTCTCGCCTCCATCCTCCCTTCATTTTCCTGAGATTTTCATCTCAACGGTACTCAATCTCGGAAGCCCTGATAGAGTTGCTGTAGCACTGCGAAGAAAGACTCAGAAAAATAAAAAAGGAAACAAAAACAAGGCAAAAAAGAAAATTTGAGAGAGGGAAAGCACACATGAATAGCGTGCTGAGAAGCATCAACCATTAAATCAGCGATATGAGCCTTCTCAAGGAAGTCACATTCTAATAGACCAAGCAGCCCACGAAGACTGATCGGCACCTGAATATCACCATCTAAGAGGCAAAGATTGGAGGGGTTTCGATGTAACGAAATAGCTTCAAAGAAGCTGAGTCAGGAGCAGGCTCGGAATTTTCTCGAGGAGTCTTGTTTCCCACTCGAGGTGGTTGAACGTCATCCATTTCCACTGCAGCTGAAGACTGAGCTACCCCATTACCTTTATCAGCAACTTGAACTGGCTCTGGCTCGCGAGGAGGGGAAATGATAGCCTTTTCTTAGTCCTTCTCCACCTCCTCGGCAGGAGTGAGCTTGGGGAAGGGGACAAGCTCCATTCTGGCCCGTTTCCCTTCCTGGGTTTTCTCCAAAGGTGATTTCTTCTTTTTCAAAACTAAAAGGAAAGGAAAAAAAATAATTAGCAGAAAAACGAAGCAGAGGAAAAATGAAAACCAAAGGGACAAACACTCAACTCGTCTTAGCCCCAAGGTCAGGTGACCCCTCGGGGACTGTCCCTTTCTCTTCATCTTCCTTTCGAAAGGTTTCCAATCAAACCTTGAAAGGCACTTAAAGCATCCCCTGCCTCGGGAACTTCTTCTTTCTTGTCTTTCTTTTCTTTCTTTCGTTTCTTCTTCTTCGGCGCGGTGATCGCCCTCTTTGGGAGACCTACAACAAAGAAAAATAATGATTCGCCGAGAAAAGATGACTCGAGGAAAATATGAAGGTTGAAGACAACTCAGCGTGCCGTTTGCATGCCCACGGTTCTCGTCCAAGGCAGCCAAAACCATCCATGATCTTTCCGACCTGGATTTGGCATCAATAATAGCTTGGACCCATTGGATCAAATCCTTTGGGAAGAGAATCGGTATCACCTCGGCTAACACAATTCAAAGAAGAGGAATTAAGCAAAGAAGTGTCGAAGTAAAATTAAAAACGACCGAGGAAAAATACTGAGGAAAATACTTACGCGCTTGGTTCCATCGCTCGGGAAATCCAGGCCTCGGGGACAAAAGGTTGGTAGGCACAAGAACGAAGTGCTCATTCTATCCACGGTCCTCGATATCTTTGCTCTTTGCAATCAACGAGTACGAGCCTCGTTTGTTAAGCTGGATGATCTCGTCCTTGTGAAAAGAGGGGTAGAAAAGGTACAAAAGATGATCAAGAGTAAAAGTGACCCCGCCTAGCTTACTCAAAAATTCAAGGCATTGAACATGCCTCCACATCCCGGGGCCAATTTGGGCTATGCATAACTGATAAGCGCGGCAAAAGGTGTCCAACACCTCGTAGATAGGAAGAGAAAACCCTATTGTGAAGGGATAGGTAAAAACAAAAGAGCACCCCTCAACTCTATCACATACTCGGCTATTGGGGGCAGGAATACCAACCTTAATCTCAGGAGCCCAATTGCAATCAGACCGAACCAGATGTATGTTCGTCTGATTAATCAAACTTGGAGTATTTTGAACAAGGATATTTCTCCTCCTCCTAATATCAAACTCGGTCGAAAACTTTATAACGAAATCCTTCGAGAGGTCTATTTTGGAGGGAATAACATGGTGAGGTTCAAGCTCGAGGTCGTCTGAGAGAAGCTCGTCGTTACCAATATCCATCATGGTAACATCATCGTCATAAACCACAAATGCCTCAGCAGCCGTGGCAGGGTGTTGCTCTTGAACCAATGAAACGACCTCGGCTAGTCGTTTCGGAAGATAGGACTCCGATTGGCATGCTGATAATTTTAAAATATTTGTAAGGTCCATTGAAACTTGTCTGTAAAATTTGAGTTAAATCAGACCTCGTTTGGTAGGCGTCGGAAGAAGGTTTCAGTTTTTATTGTCGATAAATATTAAAAAGAGATTTTCGAGCTCAGTTTTGGCGAATGAGTTCCGATTCGAAATCCGAAAGCGCTGTTAGGTTCGTATGATTATTTGTGACTTTTTTGAACTTTCGAAAGTGAATTTCGATGTTGTTCGGCTAGTTTTCGCTAAAATGCCGAAAGTTAAATAATTTGATATTTTTTCATTTAATTTGCATATTAAGTTTCGGGAGTCCGATTTGAGATCCGCCTTCGTGAGTATATTACATATATTTTGTGTAACTTGTATGCAAAAGTTGGAATTATTTCGAATATTGTAGGGTACCGTTTTAATTTTTACCGTAGCAGCGAATTTTAAAAGAAAATGAGAAAAAAAAAGGGGGAAATGACAAATGAAATTTAAGGGCGGTGGACCCGTAGTATATAAAGTAACGATGATCAGAATCATCCTATCCAAAAAATGAAACACAGAAACAAAAATATAAAATAATATCGGAAAATTAAAAAAGGAAAGGAAAAGGAGCTGGAGAAAAATAGGATTTTCACCCCGAAACATCCAGAGTGAGATCGTTTGGCAATGAAACCAAAGGATAAAGTGGTTATTGAATAGCAGAGCTAACTTTTGGAAAAGGTAAGTGTTTGTATCCATTTCTTTGGAGGCCCTTGGCCTCGTGAATAATCTACCACGTGTTCCTTACGTGTGTAGCTGCCGATAGGCGTACTCATTACGCCTTAGCTTTGAATTTATATTGTATATTATATGTTATGCCCTGTTGTTGGTATTGCATGAAGCATATGAGCATTACACTCTGGTTTTGAGCATTGCATATACATCCCGGTTGGCGATGAGAGTCCCGCACCGGTTGCATATACTTCTCGGTTGGCGATGAGAGTCCCGCACCGATGAAGGGTCATTATTGCATATACTTCCCGGTTGGCGATGAGAGTCCCGCACCGGTCAAGGGTCATCATTGCATATACTTCCCGGTAATCGATGAGAGTCCCGAGCCGGTGAAGGATCATCATTGCATATACATCCCGGTAATCGATAAGAGTCCCGAGCCGGTAAAGGGTCATCATTGCATATACTTCTCGGTAATCGATGAGAGTCCCGAGCCGGTGAAGGGTCATCATTGCATATACTTCCCGGTAATCGATGAGAGTCCCGCGCCGAAGATAGGTAGCAGGCATATGTGACTGCATTGCATTGTACCGCATTCATCCCATCTCATTGCACCACATACTGACTATTGTGTGTATTGTGTTGTGTTTTATGTATGCGGTATATATATTATGTCGTGGACATATCTCAGTTTGCCTATATAGTTCTGGCTCGTATTCTGGGTTACGGGGATCTGTTTGCACGCCGCAACGGTATAAATGCGGGGATCGGGTTGCACGCTGCAACGGTATGAATATGGGGATCGGGTTGCACGCCGCAACGGTATAAATATATGGATAAGGTTGCACGCCGCGACAGTATGAATATATGGATCGGGTTGCACGCCGCAATAGGATGAATATATGGATCGGGTTGCACGCCGCAACAGGACGTATTTCTGATTGTTGATGTGTTCGGGATACCTATATGTTCTAGCTATCTTACGTTCCTGGTTGTTGATGAGTTTGTGATTCCATACGTGTTTCTAGATATTATCTGGCTCTGCCTTTTTTATAATTTAAAAAAGAGGAATTTGGTTTATCTGTTTCTTCTCCCTGGCTAGCTATCCTATTCTTTGAGGTGGCTAGTCTGCCCCCACTTATTCAGTCCTTTTGACTCACCCTTGTTTGTTGTTTGTTCTTGTCTATTTATTTCGTTTCGGCAGGTTCGCTCCAAGATTGAGTTCGCCACGTTGTTCAGGAGAGAAGACGACTTCAACTGTCAGGGTGAGCCAGCTTTTATTCTGGATGGCCACCAGTTTATTGTTTATTATTTCAGCTGCATTTTGCTTCCTTCAGGAGGTATTTGTCTTCTTTTGTACTTTTAGATGTCTAGTCTGGATAGCCCTAAACCTAGTATATTGGGTAGTCAGTTGTAATTTCTTTTGTACAGCTTAGTGGTATCAATATGTCTGTGGTTTTTTTTTAAGTCTTGTCCTTATTTATGAATTATTATAGTTATTTTCCTAATTTAATTGGTAAGGGTTCGCCCGACGGGTTTAGGGGAGGATGTCGGGTGCCCGCACGGCCTAACCGGATTCTGGGTCGTATCAGTTGGTATCAGAGCCCGGTTTAGAGTCTATCCAGACTAAGACAGTGTCTAGTAGAGTCTCACTGATGGGTACGTAGATGTCCGTACTTATCTACGAGAGGCTATGATGGCATTTAGGAAGTTTCACTTCCTTTATTTCTGATCGTGCGTCGGTCTAGGATTCAAAAGTATTTTTGTTAATTCGTTAATTCCTTTGTGGGAATTGTGAACCTTCGTGCAACGAATCAGCAGACGGTATGAGTTCAAGACGAAGCAATCTAGCCTGGGGCTAGCACTGACGAAGCCCCGATAGTTTTTGATCGTGCTAATGATCTAGTTACGGAGGTCCCAGCTGTACGAGCTCGCGATGGGCAAGGGAGCAGGGCCTTGTGGTTCCCTTGGCTCTCTACTATGCTTTTACGAGAATCGTGGCGACGCAGATACCGCAAGAACCTATTATTCGCTAGGCAGCTTATCAGGTTGCCGCAGATGCAGATGTTCGGTCTCAGGAAGCTCCTATTCCAGTTCTTAATATTGCTTCAGTATATTATGTTTCGGAGGTAGCATGTGTTGTACCTCTAATTGTTCTGGCTGGTTAGCCAACCGAGGTAAAAGTTCAGTCCGAGTGCCCAAATTGGTTGCATTATTTTACGCGGTTGAATCTTCTGATATTCTCAGGCCATGCATCAGATAATCCTTGTGTAAGCTTTTTAAAAAATAAAATGATGTCAGCGTATCCTTCTGGCTCTTGATTATATCGAGCGGTATGTTGTTGATTATTCTGCTTTCCAGTTTCAGGGTCCAGCCTTGGATTGGTGGGCCGCTCTTTTATTAGCTAAATTGGTTCGATTTTTCTTCTAGATTCGTGGAAAAGTTCCTTTCGAATAGCGAGCGAGATGAAGAGTGCCGCCAGTTTGAGTGGATTGGACAGGGTAGCATGTCGGATAGCCTGTTGGTGTTTCAGAATATGAGATTGAATTCTATAAAATAGCTGAATATGTATTAGAACTAGTCCATGAGCCTTTCGAGAGATTGAGGTTGGGATTTCATTTGATGTTGTTGTTGATATTGCTCGGAGGTACGAGGCATACCATAAGTTAGAGCGGAAAGAGTTAGAGCGGGAGAGCAAGAGATCTCGTGCCCCTAGTGGGTAATCATGGTACCACATTTGGAGGTAAGAGTTCTGATTATTTTTGGAGGTCACCTTCCAGGTTATCTCAGCTTGTGTCATGTGATTCTTAGAGTACGCCAGCAGCTCGTTAAGATCAGATTCAGTCTTTTCTTTACAGTTATCAACAATCTTTCCAGCTTCCATTTTTCAGCGAAAAGGTGGTATCATTGTCATGAGTCTGGCTATTCTTTGAGGAGTTTTTCCTTACTCAGACAAGTAGGCAGTTGTCTTTTCTCTCGTCATCAGGCATCTGCGCAGTCGCAGGGTATTTCTTTTAGATCTCAATCAGCCAGAGAAATTCCACCATTCAGTAGAGGTCGAGAGCGTAGTGGCAGTAGTTCTTCTAGAAGTGATTATCAGGGTAGTGGCTCAGCTCAGCTGCAGAGGCAGTTCTATGAACTGCTAGTCTGGTAGGATGCTGAGGCATCCGATGTAGTAGATCCCTGTATTTCCTCTTCCTTTATATGTGAGTAAGATTTGATTTTTCCGATCGATCTGAAAATGGTGTGTCTTATCATGTCTTGATGGTTTCCTTGGATATTGACTTAATTAAGAGTCGGCTGCGGTAGAGGGGTGAGCTTCTGGTGTGATTTATTCCTGGCATTGGCGAGACCCTACTAATTTATCTGGTCTAAATATGAGAAATTTGACGGTGAGTGTCGCTATTGTCTGCCTGGCATCTTGTCGTGCCACCTTCTATTATTATATCAAATTAGTTTACCTCTCATTTCGGAATTCCGTGTTGGTTGGATGATGGGATTCTAGTTCATCACCATCAGAGAGTGTCATTGTTTCTTCTGATATAAAGTGGTTAGTAAGTAATATTCGATCTACGTATCTCTTCATGGTTCGAGGCACTAGTAGAGTTATGTTATTCTATGAGCTTGTCTCGGTTATAAAAGGGTTTCTAGTCAATTGTAAGAGTTTCCTTCTTATTGGGAGGTCAAATTGGCATGGATGTTGTTCCATAAAGCTCATTTAATATATGTTTCTTCAATTGCGATTCTTGGGCTACTTTGACTCGTAAGTAGTCTAGCTTTGATAGCCAAGCAAATAAGAAGATGAGCTTCCTGAAGCTCTAATTATTTCTATCCTCAGTCCATTGCCATCTCTTCTTTGTTCGGCACTGGTGAGCTTAGGCGGTCAGTAGCCTCTTATGATGCTGTGTGGAGCCAGAGTGCATGTCAAGGTAGCCGGGTATGCACATTGTTGTTTTTCAAGGCTACTAAGGGTAATGAGATGCGTCATTTGACCTTTGATTTGATCCATCAAGCGGTGGTGCTTATAGAAAATGTATGGAGTTGTGAACTCGAGAGTTGCAGCTGTTTGGCAACTCGAGAGAGTAATTTGGTAGCTCAGGTCTGATCCGCGTTCTCTATTTAGCTAAGTCTTCCTTAATCCAGCAGGTTGTGCGAGGATGACTATTTCTATTCAAATTAGTTGTATGAGTATATGCTCTAAGTGGAGGAGTGTTCCTCCAATTGATACCGAATCATAATATTAAATCTCTAAGGCGTTGCTGAAGCGTAAGCTAATTCTTTGTTTCATCGACTTGTTCTATATCGAAAAGTATATCGACGAGGTGATTCACCGGCAGAATCATGATTATCCATCCAGAATTTCGTGTATCTTTATTTCGAAAATGTAGAACTTTCCTCTCGTGATCAAGGAAGGATCAACTTAGTCAGAATAAGCCGGGCAATGGTGTTATGATACTATCTAGATATATTATATTCCAAAAGTTCGATATGCGTGTTATAATTCTGATCCTATAATCAGAAGATAATGCCCGTGGAGTAGTTTATGAAGGTCATGCAAGTTCTCTTGTTATCTATATAAATTTTTCTTTAGACTTAGGCTCGTTCGAGAACGAACGAGAGTTTAAGTGGAGGAGAATGAAACGACCTCGGCTAGTCATTTCGGAAGATAGGACTCCGATTGGCATGCCCATAATTTTAAAATATTCGTAAGGTCCATTGGAACTTGTCTGTAAAATTTGAGTTAAATCAGACCTCGTTTGGTAGGCGTCGGAAGAAGGTTTCAGTTTTTATTGTCGATAAATATTAAAAAGAGATTTTCGAGCTCAGTTTTGGCGAATGAGCTCCGATTCGAAATTCGAAAGCGCTGTTAGGTTCGTATGATTATTTGTGACTTTTGTGAACTTTCGAAAGTGAATTTCGATGTTTTTCGGCTAGTTTCCGCTAAAATGTCGAAAGTTAAATAATTTGATCTTTTTCTATTTAATTTGCATATTAAGATTCGGGAGTCCGATTTGAAATCCGCCTTCGTAAGTATGTTACATATATTTTGTGTAACTTGTATGCAAAAGTTGGAATTATTTCGAATATCGTAGGGTACCATTTTAATTTTTACCGTAGCAGCGAATTTTAAAAGAAAAAGAGAAAAAAAAGGGGGGGAAATGACAAATGAAATTTAAGGGCGGTGGAC
Organism: Petunia axillaris subsp. axillaris; assembly: GCA_029990575.1. Classification (NCBI taxonomy): domain Eukaryota; kingdom Viridiplantae; phylum Streptophyta; class Magnoliopsida; order Solanales; family Solanaceae; genus Petunia; species Petunia axillaris. The sequence continues at coordinate 165,386,814 of JARKNS010000003.1, forward strand.
CCTTAGTATATAAAGTAAGGATGATCAGAATCATCCAATCCAAAAAACGAAACACAGAAACAGAAATATAAAACAATATCAGAAAATTAAAAAAGGAAAGGAAAAGGAGCCGGAGAAAAATAGGATTCTCACCCCGAAACATCTAGAGTGGGATCGTTTGGCAATGAAACCAAAGGATAAAGCGGTTATTGAATAGCAGAGCTAACTTTTGGAAAAGGTAAGTGTTTGTATCCATTTCTTTGGAGGCCCTTGGCCTCGTGGATAATCTACCACGTGTTCCTTACGTGTGTAGCTGCCGATAGGCGTACTCATTACGCCTTAGCTTTGAATTTACATTGTATATTATATGTTATGCCCTGTTGTTGGTATTGCATGGAGCATATGAGCATTGCACTCTGGTTTTGAGCATTGCATATACATGAGAGACACTCTGGTTTTGAGCATTGCATATACATTAGAGTACTTACCCGACAATTACATTGAGAGACACTTCACTCATGAAAATTACCAAAAAAGACCCCTATTTTTCTACCTTACCCGACATAGCATCCCCCTCCCTTTTTTAAAAATTTTCTTTCACTCTATAGCACCCGCCTATTTAAAGAAAAAAAAAATCCTAGCCCCCATTTTTCCTCTCTTCTCCTTCCCTCCTTCCCATTTTTCTCTCTTCTCTTACCCATTACACCTAACCCCGCCGCCGCCACCCCCAACCCTTCCACCGCTGCCCCACAGTCATCTCCTCTCCTCCAAGCCACTGACGCCGTCGCCGCCGTGGTCACCACCACCGCCGCCGCCGTTGCTTCTTCTTCTTCTTTTCGTTCTTTTTTTTTTTTGCTTTTTGAATAACAATATTGATTTTCGTTGTATATTCCGATCAAAACTCCGGTGAGGAGTTTATTTATCAAGTTTCTTTTTTTCCTTCACTTTTTTCATAAAAATTTGTTGAGATCTACTAGTTTTTTGTTAAAACTTTTGTTTTTGTTTAGATCTAGTGTTTTTCTTGTATAAAACTGTATAGATCTTGGATATTTGTTAAGCTTTTGTGTAAAATCTGCTTGAGGCACTGTTTAAAATTATTTTTGTGACTTTATACACTTTTATACATTTTTATACAAGTTTATATAATTCTGTAAACGTGTATAAAAATGTATAAATTTGTATATGTACGTATTGACAGTGTATAAAACACATTCTATACATTGTGAAATTGTATAAAGCTGTATATGCTTGTATGAACAATGAATAAAATTGTATAAATTTCAGATTTGTGCACTTTTTATGGATGTTTTGTATAAAACTTATGTTTTATGTGTATATTTTTGTATTTCCCTTCTTGCATACACATTTTTCTATGTATTAACATGTATAATTTATTATTTTGATAGATTTAGGTATATAAAATTATCAAAAAATAATTATTTAAATAAATCCACAAATAAAATAAGCAAATCCGGTGAGATCCAGTGAATTTTTCATTTTCTGACCACCGGCCGGCGGCGGCAGCGGTGGCAGCTCGGTTTCTGGTGGCGGGGCAGTGGTGGGGGAGGGTTAGGGAGTGGCTCCTAGGGTTTTTAGTTTAAATGGGTGCTATGTTATGTAATTTTGAAAATAAGGGGTGTTATATTGTGTAATGTAAAAATAAAGGAATATTATGGATGAAATATGACATCTCATTTGTAATTTTGTGTTGTGGGCTGCCTAGTTTTGAAAATTCCCAATTTATTATCTAGGGTCAGCGAGATTTAGAAGTTTCCCACGTATGTCATTGTTGCATACGTCATTGAACCCAGGTCACTGTGGGAGGTAGGGGGTGTCATCACTTAGACATTAGACGTGAGGAAATATGAAAATAATCACCGACTACTCCTTTCTGTTCCATTTATGTTTGGTTTGGGTAAAGTTTAAGCATTTACGGATGAAAAAAAAAAATACACGCTTTCACCTTACAATATAAGGTAATTGTAGTTAAGATTTTATAATATATTAGTACTAACTAGTAGTATTTGATAAAAGTGATACTCTTCCACTTCTATTTATGTGAAAGCTCGTTTCGGATTTTCAAAGCCATACTTCTTAATTTTGGATGTAAATTCAGACATAAAATAAAATTTATAAATTAGAAACTATATAAAAAATATTATAAGAAAATAATGAACAACTAAAAATACTTAAAAGGTATATAGAAACATTACGATAAAAAAAGAACTCTTTAACTCTTGAAAAGTGAAAATGTTAGACATAAAATGAGGTGGAAGGAGTATAGAATAGCAAATATGATATAATAAGTTAATGATACTGATAATACAAGAATTATCAATGAATATAACTTAAGTCTTTTTAATTATGCTTTACAAATCCGTCCTCTCCTTGTATAATAAAGTAGGCTTAGAAACGTCTATTCTTGTCCAGAATATTAAAAGCGGGCTATTAGTTGAGCTAATTACTTCATTCTTTGTCAATGTGCGCTTACGTTGTTCATGACTCATTTTCAAAGACGATATATACGCCTATACCTAAAACAAAACAAACAAAAGAAGAAACGTAACACATATATTTACTATATTTAAAACTTTTCAGGTATTAACTTGGCAAAAAGTATTTTGATCTCTCTCAAATTCTAAAATGTATTTGTACAGAACAAAAAATTAATATCATAGTCAAATATAATTTACAATTAAACTTCTGTTGTAAAACTAATAGTAAAGTAGAGCAAGAACAAAAATAAAAAAAATGAGAGGAGAAGGAAGAAATTGTATTATTCTCAAACTGTTTCAAGTGTGTCTTCCATATACAAAATGTCTTATATTTATAGATCACCAATACATAGGAGGCTACAAGTAATCCTAAGAGTTACAAGAATTAAGAGGTGCCTAAATGAGGAGTTAAGTAGGAGAAAGTGGGGATAAATTAAGAAGGAGAAAGTGGGGTAGTAAATCATAGGTTACAATTGAATAATGGTGAGTAATGGTCATCCATATTAACACAAATAAATGAATTTACAACACTCCCCCTTGGATGACCATTTGGAAGGTAATGTACCTCGTTAAAACCTAGCTAAGAAAAACCTGGTGGGAAAAAATTCAGTGAAGGAAAAAGAGTACACACTTCATGTAATACGCCTTTAGATCTACCTCACTAAAAACCTTACAAGTAAAACCCGAGTGGGATAAAACCTTGTTAAGGAAAAAAGAGTACAGCGTGTATTTTACTCCCCCTGATGAAGACATTCCTTGACATCTCGGAGACGACGCATTCCAATCTTGTAAACAAGCTTTTCAAATGTTGAGGTTGGCAATGCCTTAGTAAACAAATCCACCAGATTATCACTTGACCGTATTTGTTGAACATCTATTTCACCAATATTCTGAATATTATGAGTGAAAAAGAATTTTGATGAAATGTGTTTTATTCTGTCTCCTTTAATATATCTTTGTTTCAGCTGCTCAATGCATGCAATATTGTCTTCATATAATATTGTTGGAATCTTCCTCAAAGGAAAACCACAAATGTGCTGAATATGTTGAGTCATTAATCTCAACCAAATGCATTCCCGACTTGCTTCATAAATAGCCAGTATCTCTGCATGATTTGAAAAAGTAGCAGTAATAGTTTGTTTCACTGAACGCCATGAAATGGCTGTACCTCCACATGTAAACAAATAGCCCGTTTGGGACCGGCCTTTATATGGATCAGATAAATAACCAGCATCAGCATAACCAATCAATTGTGACTTGGATTCATTCGAATAGAACAAAACCCTTATCAATAGTGCCTTGGAGGTATCTAAGTATATGCTTAATACCATCCCAATGTCTTCGAGTTGGGGAAGAACTAAACCTTGCCAATAAGCTTACAACAAAAGCTATATCTGGCCAAGTATTGTTGGCAAGGTACATCGGTGCACCAATTGCACTAAGATATGGTACTTCAGCACCAAGAAACTCTTCATCAATTTCACAAGGTCTAAATAGATCTCTATTCACATCAAGTGATCTCACAACCATTGGGGTGCTCAACGGATGTGATTTATCCATGTAAAATATTTTCAGGACCTTTTCTGTATATGTAGATTGATGAACGAATATTCCTTTAGGCAATTGCTCAATTTGTAGACCAAGACAAAATTTTGTCTTTCCAATATCTTTCATTTCAAATTCTTTCTTTAAGCACTCCATTGCCTTTGGGAGCTCTTCAGGAGTCCCAATAATATTTATTCATCAACATACATGCTCCCAACGCACACGCAAGTATACGTGGTCGACAAGTAATAAAGTGATAAGTAGAGTATCGTTCCCACGAGGACTATTCAGACTGAATTCTAGCAAACAATTTCCTAAGAACTATTCAGGGATCTTTTTCCAACGGTTGAGATTTTTACTAACTAAATGCAATAATTAAAACAAGTAATTAAGATCAAGTAACAGAGCAAATTCTAAGTTGTTATCAATGAAAGAGAAACGGTCCAGGGTCAGAGTTACGAACAATCCAGTTGAGTTTTCCAGTTGATTCTACTTCTTGATTTTCTAGATTGCTAACTAACAGGTTAATTGTACCCGTGAAAACCTTTCGATTCTTCACGGTATATGCAGGCTACTCCAATCCCTATACGTCTATGGGTTGAATCACGTGCACGCATTAACGAATTCTGTGATTAGTCAAGCTAGGAGAGCAAGTATATGTGTATCCTACCCGCAAATCGATTTCCTGATGCCCAGGTTCACAATCAAGCCCAATTCTTTCTTATTTGCATTCACAAGTTTCCTCTGTCGAGTTCAACTTGTAAACTGTAGATAGTGTTCAATTAGTAGGCCTCAATAACCAAACAATTAGGATCAAGAAAGAATAAACAATCTGTAATGATAAATTAATAGATAAAAATCAACTTTCAAACATCAACCTTCATGTATTTGCTCTAACCCTAGAACGAACAAACTATAGAATTAAAGAGAAGAATAAGGGAAAGAGAGAAAGAACTTGTTTAGAAGACATCTAGGGCTCCTCCCCTCTTCTCCAAAACTTGCTCCAAAGTCTGAACTCCCCTCAAAAACTAAGTAGAAGAGTATTTATAATGTTCACAAAAGCCTAGCAATTAGTTACGCCTAAGCCCAGACGACATAGGAATTCCAAAAACGCTCCAGGGGCGCTATAGCTGGTGCACCGCGCCTCGAAACGCGCATAACTAGGCAGAACCCGTCAAATCTCGCGCGCAATAGCCATGCTCCGCGCTCAAAAACGCGCCAGAAAGCTGAGCGCCATAGGGGCGCGCCGCGCCTAGCACCGCGCCAGGCCATTTTCCCTGCTTCGTCGTTCGCAGCTTGCGTCGCGTCGTGCCTTCGTGTGCCCGATCCAATCCTCAACTAAATTCCAACCTTTTCTTGCTCGATCATGCTCTTTAAAGCTCCAATTGCACTTCATAACAACCTACACACATATACGACACAAAATCAGTGCAAAATCACATTCATCACTTAGAAAACGCGCGAATAAAGTATCCAAACGTGAGGAAATATTAAGGAATTATAGGAATAAAATGCCAAACATCACCACCCCACACTTGAACCTTTGCTCGCCCTCGAGCAATTGCAAATAACTTCCCAACCTAGGTAGAACAGGTCTGCCTATGACTATGGCTGATACCGACCATTGAACGAATGCATACATGACTACTATGGGTCCAACAAACATGCCAACAATATAACAAACTTAAAACACGAAAACAACCACCCCAAGACAACTCGAATGCACAAGCTCGACTCATTGCAACCATGCTCCCACAAAGTCACACCTACCTACTCAACCAAGAAGCCACGACTTCACCTATCTCATATAAACCGTGTGCCCTCACCAATAATGAAGCAAGAGAGTGTCCCCCAAATATCACACACAACAATGAATATCAAGAATAGAACGGGGATAATAGCATAGAAAAAACTCGCTCACTCTCATGAAAAGTTCCCATGTCACACACGATGTACTATAGGCTTGCCCGTAGTGTAGGACTCCACTAATGTAGGCTCACTCCAATCGGGATTAACTAGGACTTTACAGAGTTGTAATGTAGGCTAAGGGGTTGGTAGGATACATATGGATAATAGTGACTACCTCCCTAAGCACTTTAATACATCACATTCAATTTAAGCACATATCTCATCAAAGCCACCCAATTCACCACCCAATAAATTTCACACACACATTTTTCAACAAGTAGCAATTCTTCTTTTAAGCACAACACTAGCAAGGATGAATATTCATTTCTTTTTTTTTTTCCTTTTTCCAATTTTTTCAGTTTTTTTTTTCATTTATTTTTTTTCTATTCACTTCTTTCCAAACCTTGCCAATGCTCCTTCAACTACTTCACAATTTACCAAATATTTCCCTCATTGGTTCCACTCAAAAACCTCCCAATACCTCAACACAAACTCCACAAGAATATAAAGTTATCAATTAAAGTGATTAAGGAGTAAAGGGTCAAAAGAAAGCAATTTAGAACAAGTGGGTAGGCTTGCGGTGTGGGTGCCAACAAAAGGTCAATATGGATCACAACAATCAAGTCCAAGGTGTATATAAGGGTAGACAAATCAATGTAAAAGGCTTATCCAAGAAGGCCTGTATCATCTCCCGACTAGAGCAAACCTAGGATTTCGCTTTGCACACACACGGGGCAAGTTCTCGACACCAATATGCAAATATGGAACACAATAAGAATATACCTCACAACACACATTGCACACAACCCACACAAAATGGCTCCATCACAACTCTCAATCAAGCAAATAGGGTGCAACTTGTGGAAAATTAAGCACTAATGCACAAAGGTTCACAACAAAGTCAAGTGAGTGGACTCAAGCATCTCAAGGGGGTCATTCCATTTTTCTAGGCATGCATCACAATTTAAAACCAAAAGACACCACAAATAGCACATGCTCAAGTCCAAGTCCACCGGTATCAAACGAATCAAAGGCACCTAGCATTCTACCTATTCCTTTCGTCTAGGGCCACCTATAACTAACTACTCTAATCCTAAAAAATAAAGAAAATAAAAAAACTACCCGGTTCAAAGGCCTCCCCGTGGAAAAGAACCGAGGCCATAAGAAAAACTACGGGGTGGATGATATGTACCACTACAAAGCCTATAAAGAAAATCTTTTTGGAATTTTTTTCTTAGTTTTCTAATTTTTTTCATTTTTTTTTTGGGTATATTAAAGCAAGAAACAAATAAAAATAAAGTCAAGTGACAAAAATAAAAATCCTAACGGTACATGCATCCCTAACATCAAAAATAAAGGGGAGTTCCCCCACCCCACACTTAAAACAAGCAATGTCCTCAGTGCTAAAAAGAAAAAAATGCAAGGGTAAAGAAACTTCCCTGAAGGCTCTAGTCCTTGGTGCTAGCATCCTCCAAGCTTCCGTATAGTATGAGGTACTCAGACTTCCCCCAACAGGTCATCAATATTAGGCAGGGGTGAGGACACCCACACTTAAACTCGACATTGCATGAACCTGCAATCCAAAGAATCACCCAAAGTAATATACAATCATAAAAAATAATAATAAAAATAAATAAAAGTAAAGCAAGCAAATTGGGTTGCCTCCCAAGAAGCGCTTGATTTAACGTCGCGGTACGACGAAGACAACTTCATCACTTTTTCCTCTCCCCAACTTTACCTCAAGCTTACGACTATGGTATTGGGGTGGTGGTAAAAATATAAAAGGACGAAGTAACCAATGTCGCATTTTACACTTCTTAGCCTTTAAATGAGGGATGTCGTTTTGTCTCCTCGGCATAATAAACTTTAAAAAATAGGCACCTTGTTCCTCCTCCTTTTGTTTCTTCATAGGCTCGGGTGGCTCAATTTTCATGTCACCATCCAAACACAATGTTGAAAAATGATTGGAATGGGGTCCAATGCGCTTCAATTCTAAGATTGCGTTACTTTTGACACCCTCACTTGCACAAATACTAGAGTCCTCAAATATGATGTTTTCTATTTCCTCACTTGACTCTAATGTAATTTTTTCAACTTCGGCATCATCAACTAATATTAGGTCGAATGGTAGGAATTCCACTTTTTGCTCCTCAAATTGGTTCCTAAGTTCTTCTATCTCAAATCTACTATTCACGATAACTGATAATTGGGCTTCAGACACCTCAATTATATCACTCAAATTTGCTTCTAGATCATGAATAGCTGAACCAAATTGATCAATTTCTTGTGTGAGCTCCACTCTTTCTTCCATAAATTGTCTCGTCGTATTTGTAAGGTCGCTCTTGAAATCCCCATAAGTTTCTAAGAGTTTGGCTTGCTCCACTAGCCAAGTTTCGCTAACAACCTGCACTTTATCGCTCCTGTCAAACTCACAAACATCATTAGAATCATCATAAAAATTATTGGGGGAAGGAGCATGACACTTAGGACAATCATTCCACCGACCACCACACAATTTACAAAAATTTCAATCAAAGGTGGTAGAAAATTCGCATAACCAGTCTCGTAGGGTTGAAAAAGTTGGACAATTTTCTCACAAGTGAGTTCCTCCGCAAAGTAGACAGAGATCATCAAAATTTGAGCAATCATCATTCGACCAATTTTCATTGATAGATGCCATGATAAGACAAGTAACACAATACTAAACTAAACAAAAATTAAACCAGAATAGAGAATAAGTAATCGTTCAAAAGAAAGCAGTCAATTATTTAGTCCCCGGCAACGGCGCCAAAAACTTGTTGCTCCCAACGCACACGTAAGTACACGTGGTCGACATGTAATAAAGTGATAAGTAGAGTATCGTTCCCACGAGGACTATTCAGACTGAATTCTAGCAAACAATTTCCTAAGAACTATTCAGGGATCTTTTTCCAACGGTTGAGATTTTTACTAACTAAATGCAATAATTAAAACAAGTAATTGAGATCAAGTAACAGAGCAAATTTTAAGTTGTTATCAATGAAAGAGAAACGGTCCAGGGTCAGAGTTACGAACAATCCAGTTGAGTTTTCCAGTTGATTCTACTTCTTGATTTCCTAGATTGCTAACTAACAGATTAATTGTACCCGTGAAAACCTTTCGATTCTTCACGGTCTATGCAGGCTACTCCAATCCCTATATGTCTATGGGTTGAATCACGTGCACGCATTAATGAATTCTGTGATTAGTTAAGCTGGGCGAACAAGTATATGTCTATCCTACCCGCAAATCGATTCCCTGATGCCCAGGTTCACAATCAAGCCCTGTTCTTTCTTATTTGCATTCACAAGTTCCCTCTGTCGAGTTCAACTTATAAACCGTAGATAGTGTTCAATTATCAGGCCTCAATAACCAAACAATTAGGATCAAGAAAGAATAAACAATCTGTAATGGTAAATTAATAGATAGAAATCAACTTTCAAACATCAACCTTCATGTATTTGCTCTAACCCTAGAACGAACAAACTATAGAATTAAAGAGAAGAATAAGGGAAAGAGAGAAAGAACTTGTTTAGAAGACATCTAGGGCTCCTCCCCTCTTCTCCAAAACTTGCTCCAAAGTCTGAACTCCCCCTCAAAAACTAAGTAGAAGAGTATTTATAATGTTCACAAAAGCCTAGCAATTAGTTACGCCTAAGCCCAGACGAAATAGGAAGTCCAAAAACGCTCCAGGGGCGCTATAGCTGGCGCCCCGCGCCTCGAAACGTGCACAACTAGGCAGAACCCGTCGAATCTCGCACGCAATAGCCATGCTCCGCGCTAAAAAACGCACCAGAAAGCTGAGCGCCATAGGGGCGCGCCGCGCCTAGCACCGCGCCAGGCCATTTTTCCTGCTTCGTCGTTCGCAGCTTGCGTCGCGTCGTGCCTTCGTGTGCCCGATCCAATCCTCAACCAAATTCCAACCTTTTCTTGCTCGATCATGCTCTTTAAAGCTCCAATTGCACTTCATAACAACCTACACATATATACGACACAAAATCAGTGCAAAATCACATTCATCACTTAGAAAACGCGCGAATAAAGTATCCAAACATGAGGAAATATTAAGGAATTATAGGCATAAAATGCCAAACATCAATACACAACTATTATGATATATCCAGATTCAGACCTTTTTATAAAAAACACAAGGACAAACTGGATTATTTTTGTATCCTTGTTTCAACAGGTATTCGCTAAGACGATTATACCACATGCGTCTTGATTGTTTCAATCCGTACAAGGATTTCTGAAGTTTTATTGAACAAGCTTCTCGGGAGCCTTTAAATGCCTCAGGCATTTTGAATCCTTCAGGGATTTTCATGAAAATTTTGTTGTCCAATGAACCATATAAATAGGATGTGACAACATCCATTAGATGCATATCAAGTTTTTCTCGTACTGCCAGATTTATGAGATACTTGAAGGTGATTGCATCCACCACGGGAGAATATGTCTCCATATAATCAATGCCAGGTCTTTGCGAAAATCCTTATGCTACAAGTCGTGCTTTATATCTAACGACTTCATTTTTCTCATTTCATTTTCGCACAAATACCCATTTGTATCCCACTGGATTTACACCTTCAGGTGTTTGGACAATTGGTCCGAAAACTTTACGTTTTTCAAGTGAAGTCAATTCTACTTGAATTGCATATTTCCATTTTGGCCAATCATTTCTCTGTCTACATTCATCGACAGATTTTGGTTCAAGATCCTCATTATGTTGTATTACCTCAACAACAACATTATATACAAAGTATTTTTCCGGTAGAGACATAGTTCATTGAGATCTCTTCGATTTCATTATTTTCAGGTACCTGAGCCTCTCCTGACGAGGGCTTATCAATTGTTATGTCTCTATGCTCTTCCTGAGCAATTACCTCCATATTATGATCTTTTTGATTAATTGCTCCTTTCCTTTGTCGAGGATTTTTATCTTTGGAACTGGGTGGTCTACCACGCTTCAAGCGTGCCTTAGACTCACTTGCACTTATAAATTGTCCTACCAGGACATCAACTCGAGCAGGAGCATTCGCAGTTGGAATATGAGATTTAGTAACCCTTGGTAGGTCAGTGAATTCATTTGGCAGCTGATTTGCAATGTTTTGCAAATACACTATCTTTTGAACTTCTTGTTCACATTGATTTGTACGAGGATCTAAATGAGATAGTGTTAATGCATTCCAGTCAATATCTTTTTTCAGCTGCTTATTCTCTCCCCTAATGTTGGGAAAATTGATTCGTCAAAATGACAATCAACAAATCTTGCGGTGAATAAATCTCCCGTCATGGGCTCAAGATATTTAATAATAGACGGATATTCATACCTAACATATATCCCCAACCTTCTTTCGGGTCCCATCTTTGTGCGTTGTGGTGGAGCAATTGGCACATATACCGCACATCCAAAAATTCTAAGATGAGAAATATTTGGCTCCTGACCAAAAGCCAATTGTAGTGGGGAGAATTTATGATAACTTGTCGGTCTAATCCAAACAAGAGCTGCAGCATACAAAATAGCATGTCTCCATACCGAAATGGGTAATTTTGTTCTCATAAGCATTGGTCTCGCCATTAATTGGAGGCATTTGATAAATGATTCAGCTTGACCATTTTGAGTATGAACATGAGCAACAGGATGTTCAACTGTAATCCCAGTTGACATACAATAATCATTAAATGCTTGAGATGTAAACTCACCAGCATTATCAAGACGAATTGTCTTAATAGCATAATCTGGAAATTGTGTTCTCAATCTTATTATTTGAGCAAGTAACCTCGCAATTCCATATTGTTGGTTGATAATAAGAACACATGTGACCATCTTGTAGATGCATCTACTAAACCATAAAATATCTGAACGGTCCACATGGAGGATGTGTGGGCCCACATATATCACCCTGTATACGTTTCAGAAATGCAAGGATCCTGATCCCAGCTTTTGATGCTCTAGTAATTAGCTTTCCTTGAGAACAGGCAGCACAAGAGAATTCTTTAAATTGAAGAATCTTTTGGTCTTCAATGTATGCCTATTTGAATTCTCAATTATATTGCGCATTATATTATAACCGGGATGGCCCAACCGATCATGCCAAATAATAAAATCATTTGATTTAGTAAACTCATTGTTTACTAATGCATGTGATTCAATCGTACTAATATTTGTGTAGTACAAACTGGAGGAAAGAGCGGGGAACTTTTCAATAACATATTTCTCACCCGACTTTATTGTAGTAATATAAAGATATTCAATCTTTCCATCAGTTTTAGTCTCAATAATAAGAAGTATTTGTCCACAAACAATAATAAGAAGTATTTTAAGCCAGCTCCATATGGTTGGACCTTGTTATTAATTTTTAAAGAAAAAAGGGTCAAACAATATCTATGGTTAAATGATCGTTCACATTTTAACTTTGAGAATTCATGCTTTTATATTATTATGATGACGACGACTCATAAAAAATAAAAATAAAAATAAAATACAATACAATAACGTCCAATGCAAAACTCCAAGGCATTAGAAGGAGCTAGAAGCACATAGCAACAAAGAAAACTATTGTGGTAACTTTCTAACGTATTCAACTTTCAAGACTCCTCTCGTGGACAGCAATAGCCCGGGCCACTGAGCTGTGCTAAGGCGTAGTTATACACAGCTTAATGAATATTTTCCTGGCTGTGGGTATAATGCAATAGCGTGGAGATTGCAGAAACAATGATCTTTTTGGTTCGATTTCTCCTCTATTTTAGAAATCAATCTGACCTATATATGAGACAAAGAAAAAGAGATTTAGTTTCATCCGTGTTTTCGCATATCTAAATTTAACGTGTTTAAGAGCATATAATGTATGTAAAATCACAAACAAAATAAAGTTTTGGTCTAGACATGCCAAGAAATTGAAGTCCCTAAAAATGAGAGCCAAGTTAAGGTGATAACACTAGTAAAAGGGACCTAGAAGTATCAATCCCACAAGCACCTTTAGGAATGGTGAGAATTCTTATTAAAGGCCACAAGCACCTTTAATAAAGGCCACAAGCATTCTCACCATTCTTATTAAAGGCCACCAGCACCTTTAATAAGAATTCTCACCATTCCTGAAGGGGCTTGTGGCCGTGGGATTGAAACTTTTAGGCTTTGTAGGTCATAGGTTTGGGGTATTTTCGGGACATAAATGAAAAGCTGAAACTAGATATGATCTATAAAATGGAGGAACTGAATAGAGAGGAAAAGAGAATGCAATTGAGGTGTGGAAACAAAGGAACAAGAGAGGAGTTTTTATAGTTGGTGTGAGGGGATTTTCCAAGATTAAATATGGGAATTCTGTAAATAACTTTCTTTTTTGGTATGCAATATTTAGATTTCAGAAATCAACATTATACCTAAGTTATGAACCTACCAAAAACATGAATTCAAATCATATTCCTTTCATGACAAACTTATGTTATTTCTTTATTTGTCTAGTCAAAAATTCAAATACTTTAAAGTTATATCCTTATCTCCATATATGGTTTCATTTGTTGACAACTGGTTCTATACATTCTTGTCTATAATATTAGTCTTGATAACTTGAGTCTTTTGACTAATTATTTTACTTAATGTGGTGTTGATTGAGTTAAACTATTTCTCTTTTAGTGTTTTATCTTTCTTTTTTCTTTTGTGAAGAGTAGTCCTATTAATTCTATGACTTTGTACGAATCTCATGTTTATTTTCAAAGTCGTAGACTCTGCATTTCGTAGTTAAGATGAAACCATTTTAATTCATGAATTAACTACAAGTTTGCCGAATGTATCCGCGATGTAAATAATATTCACACAATGCGGTTACTCATAAAGTAATTAAAATCAGGTCATTTACGGGTAAAAGTGTACTAACATGTTATCACATAATCAACTAATATTGTTAAATACCCCTACAATAGCATTATCAGTGTATATAACTTGAAAATCCAAAGAATAATTTCTTGATAAAGCTCCTCTTTGGCTTTTAGTACTCCGTTGAGTTACTTGTAGATTGAATAACATTGGTGTTTATCAAAACCATAAAATATACACATAAAATGCAATGGTGTCTTGATCCAACAGGTTCCGACATGTATATTCGCCTAATCTTGATTTAGGTAACCACTAACTTTTGGCTAAGGATGTTTCAAAGAATCCGTAGTTCTAAAGAAGTGACAGCACTTCATATCTAAACATTCAGTTACGCCATCACTGGCATAAAAGATAAATCAATGGAACAAGAACTGACGACCCTTGAAAAAGAAACCATTATTGTAAGTTGTAACAATGATGTCTCATGGGACAAAGCATGGTTGATTTGTCCTTGATGTAAATTAAAACTTGGATACAGCCCTAAAGAGTATGTACAACAGAATTGTTAATATCAACAACTGCGCCTCAAATCCCAAACGAGTTGGAATCGGCCTGTTAATATAAAACACATAATTATATGATTGTTGATCTACACCTGCATTCTTGCTGCCCGTCAAAACTAAGCGATACAACGATTAGTAACAAAGAATCTGCACCAGACCCTGGTGCTCAGCCTTAGATCCATTTTCCAGAAGAAAAACCAGTTTTCTTTGGAGGAACTTTCAATCCAAGTTCTTTACATTGCTCTTCATCAGGTAGTGAGCTCAGAAATCCAGTCCCCAAGAAGTGTACTAACGCTGATGCATCCTCTAGTTTTTTTGTTAAATTCAATGATGCAGAGAGAAAAGGCTCTGAAATAGTCTTTGATTGTGTCATTGTTGGCACAATATCCAGCTCTGCTGCTTCCAGAAACCGCTCAGTTGCTGCTTCCCAAGAAAGCTCATGCCTTTGTGCATCAGTCAAGGGGGCAGGCTCATCAGCCAATGCCTTACGTATAGCTTGAACAAATCCATCACCATCATTATATGTTCGACAATTTGGGAACTGCATGAAGAATTCATTTGACGGATGGTTGGCACATACTACTATTTTTCCCATAGCTAATGCTTCAGCCGAGGTTGTACAAACTACGTCTGTGGTACTTGGATTAAGGAGAACCTTGTAGCTAAAAGTAAAAGCATCAGTTAAAAGAATGGCAAATATGAAGGCCCCTACCTACTAACAGAATTACTAAAACTCTCTTTACACTAATTCAACACATTAAATTATGAGCTAACACAATATTCCCCACCCCTCAAAAGAAAAGGCCGAAGCAAGAGAATCTATATATGACTGCAATGCTGCATTGAGTATGGGTCATATCCATCAGTATGCGTTCGTGACTCTTGCCAAGTCCTAGAATATGCCAATTTAAGTGGCTCTCAATTTTAAGCAATTTAAATATTTTTGTGCAATACTTTAGAGACACAAGGAAATACTAACTTGAGAAATATGATTACAAGATATTGGATGCTAGTTGGATAAGGAAGCATTGTCATTACTCAAAACCTGAATATTGGATATTCCAAAAGGAAAGCGAAGATGCGGTCCGAAAAAAAAACAATAAATGTAAGTAGTTCAAAGAGCGCTAAAATCTTCAAAGCTTGTTGGATCTTTGCTGCCTAAACAAACTATGAGTTGCGTTTTCTTTTCTCTCTTAATTTGGTCTCTTCTATGTTTCCATATTTCTTGGACTTTTTAGCTTTCTGGATTCAAGATTTAGGGATCTTGTAGCAGCAGAAAATCATTTTAGTCAAGTCAACAATATTGGCATGTTGTGGAGTGCTTTAGTTGGCTGGTCTGTATTTTTGCATGTTTGGATGTCGCTTTTAATGAGGAAAAAATGATCTAGACACTTCTGAATCAATAATATCACAAACATGTAAAGTTTGGAGCAGTACTGCTATATTGCATGGTTTAAAGTAATTGTGACCTCGGTTTACTCTTCTCCTCCTTCATCTAACTTTCCACAATTCTTAGCCCTATGAATCTGCAGTGTCAAAAACTTCCATCTCCTATTCAATATCTAAGGCACTCGCATCAAGAAGTTGAGATTGCAGAGAGGCTTAATCATTCATAACTTACTGGTCACACTAGATTATGAGCAACCAAACCAGCCCACTTGTCCTTCTGTTCTGCATTTCCAGTTCAAAACTCCACCTATTTTGAACCCTTTAAACCCAAGTCTTGCTCAATAATTTAAGGTTTGGGCCCAGAACATAAAACCCCAAATCCTTTCTAAAATACTGTCCAGAATCTCATTTTCATTGTGGAACTGGAAACAGAGAAAATGGTAAGCCCATGTCTCAAATGTCCTAGCTCATGGAGTATTTTGGCTTCCTTTTGCAGCCAGCAAAATGGGCCAGGCATGGTAAACTAGGTTCTAGGATCAGCAGATGCACACCCCCTGACCCCCCTGGGAGAATACTTCTCATCAAGAACCCATGACATATATAAAAGCAAAGTGGACAAACAGTTTGACAGCACAAAGAGGATAGTCCTGCAGGTACTTACTCGTGAAATAAAGGATCTGCATGATCACGTCCAGGATGAACCCTAACTGTCAATTCCAACTTCTTAGCTGCTGTCTCAATTTGAGCAGAATCCTCACCACTACCATATAAATCAATCTCAAATCCGGAAAGTTCCTTTTGATGATCGCATAAAAGATCAAGGAGCTCCTTGTAGCCTTTGTTCCACAACTTCTTACCAATGTAGTAGACACCTTTGTTGAAAGCTTTCTTTTCGTTTTGCTGTTTCTCTCTTGTTTTCAGCCCAATTTCAAGGAACTTTGGATTAACTCCATGCACATTGCACACCACAGATCTTGGTAGATCCTGGGTTGCAGCAGATAGCCGAATGACCTGCCATTAAAAGCAAGTAACTTCTTCAATATATCAAGGCATTACACATAAAGTATCAAATTGTCTTGGTTAATAATTATAGTACAACCAAATCCACCCATGTGATTGTCAATTTCTATATGAGACTGACTGTGTCTAGCATGCAAAACAAACTGCTCAAACTTCCAATTTTTGAAGCATGATAATTTTGAAACAGAGATAATATAAAAGCATGTTTTCATAACAGCTGTTTAAACTTAACAAGCTTAACCAAAACGAAGAAGAAATATCACTACTTGAAGTGCCAAATGTCAAAGAGTTTGCATATCAACATACATTTGCTGTTACCAGCCATACCACCCTCTCCCCCCCTGTCAATTTCTATATGAGACTGAGTGTGTCTAGCATGCAAAACAAACTGCTCAAACTTCCAATTTTTGAAGCATGATAATTTTGAAACAGAGATAATATGAAAGCATGTTTTCATAACAGCTGTTTAAACTTAACAAGCTTAACCAAAACGAAGAAGAAATATCACTACTTGAAGTGCCAAATGTCAAAGAGTTTGCATATCAACATACATTTGCTGTTACCAGCCATACCACCCTCTCCCCCCCTGTCAATTTCTATATGAGACTGAGTGTGTCTAGCATGCAAAACAAACTGCTCAAACTTCCAATTTTTGAAGCATGATAATTTTGAAACAGAGATAATATGAAAGCATGTTTTCATAACAGCTGTTTAAACTTAACAAGCTTAACCAAAACGAAGAAGAAATATCACTACTTGAAGTGCCAAATGTCAAAGAGTTTGCATATCAACATACATTTGCTGTTACCAGCCATACCACCCTCTCCCCCACCCCCCACCCCAAACTCCCCAACCCTTACTCATACCAAGCAGATCTGCATAGTAAACAAATGGAGTAATTTACTGAAGAGTAGTAGTTTAATACCTTGTGGCAATAAATATCGACTACCCAACCATTAATGTATTTTATTAGAAGTGCTACAAGTATGTTCCTCTCTCTCCGGACAATCTCCCAATAATTAGTGTGAACAATTCCTACAACCAGGCGAAATTTTTCTTTCCATCTTTTCCCATGATGATACCATGTAAGATGCTCAGGCTCCTCAAGAACTGCAATATCTGCTTCATTATCTGGGATAATTGTTGTAATATCCCCCAAACCAAGAATGCTCCTTTTATCTAGAGAGAACTGCAATATGAAAGGCAACAGTTTATTTATAATACGGAACTCCAGAAGCTACAAACACTGATAAACTAAAACAACCTGCAGCGACTACTTTGTAACACGAGAGGAACGCCCTCTTTATATCAAAATCGTATCATTGAAGAAACGACACTACTTCAGGAAGAAGATCAAAAGTAAGAGCTGGAAGGTCCTTACAACTAAGTTATCCCTCCCTTGTCCTGAAAGTTGTTATTGAACTTTAGATATGATTATTAACAGCATTCAAATATACCATAGCATGAAGAGGAGGAAAATGTATGATCTGTAGTTGGAAACTAGTGGACAATTTTTATAGGAAATGAAAATGTATGATCTGTAGTTGGAAACTGGTGGACAACTTTTATAGGAAATGAACTGCTATTTATTTTCCATAAAACTAAGGACATCGAGGCAAAATCTCCCAAGTTTACTATTTGTGTTTTACAAAACTAAGGACATGGAGGAACATGTAATGATCATCCCACACACTGCAAAGCAGCCAGGTAGGGATGGAAAGAAGAACAGTTGCTTTCAAAAATAAAAAGCTTTACTATTTAAAAAAGAAAATGGGAAGAAGAACAGTAACTGATAAATTATAAAAAAGAAACTACATAATAACTTGGTTGACTTTCACTAACCAACTAAAAAAAGCATCAATAATATCATTCCTAACATTTTCAAGCATAGCATTCCAGTTTACGTGGTACCAATATTTGGTTCGGATGAATAGAATTTCACCAGTTGCTGTGTATTTGGCTATACTCCAAATCTAAGAGATAGGCGCTTTCAGTGTAATTAAAACTAGATTGGGTTTTCATTCATATTTCAATTTTCAACTTCAAGTTACCTTTCCAGGATAAAAGAGTATGCTAAAATTCGATGCAAATCCTGTCCTCTGTTCAACCCATTGGCGAACATACTTTTCCTGGTCCAAGTGTGAATCAAAGGTCATATTATTGGGAAACAAGTGTTCCTGGTCTTTCAACGGCAGCCAGGGAACAACCAAATTGACCTTCCTTGTACCATCTTTTGCGAGATAGGCCGCACGAAACAGAGGATTGACAGCAGTTCCAGTTAGCCATGGGATGCTTGCAGTAGTAAATATGGCAATGTGCTGTTTCTTGTCCATTTATGGATGTCAAGTTACTTTATTTGCAGCTGTGTTTACATAGCATTCAGTGTTAGGAAGCGCCGCCTGCAGGCACTAAATTTAAAGCTATTTATGAATGCCATGAAATGCATTGACTCAAAAGTGGTTCTCAAATAGAAGCTGTCATCTGATGGGTACAAATACTAATCAAGAAACTAAAGACTGGTGAATAATGATTCGTTGAAGTAAATCAAGTTAAGGAAAAGGAAAATGGTGGTGCAAGAGGCACATTGACTAAGCAATGGTAAGTATATACAATCTATTGGACAGAAAAATTCGAAGACGGGGCTTTGACTACGGTCTGATCATGTTCCAGCCATACTTGTAAACTCCAGTAACAAGCATCTCAAAACATTTCATACTTGACATAATTGGTAAACAATAAGTTCATAACAGAAACAAACTGAATAAAGTTGAAAACATTACATAACATACAAACACCAATTTAGAGCAACTAAATTCTCTCTTTTGTCACAGCAAAGACATAAAATGCACAATTTCAACCAGTTTGATTAAAGGGGGCTAAAAAATAGCACAATAACTGAATCTTGATGAGTAAAAAATGACAAGAAAAAACAAAGAACTGAATAAAATGACAAATCCCTTATGAAATTACAACCTAGTAAGTTGTTGTGTACACTACAAGACTAAGACAAAGATCTTTGAAGCATGGCTTGTTAAGTTGCTTACCTGAAATTTCTCAAGGTTGAATATTCCACAAGTTAGGCACTTTCTTGAACAAGACTATAATTAGTGCATTTGATGCAAATGAAATGAATAATTAATTATTAGACTGATAGTCATACAAGGGAAGAATAATAAGATAATGATGGTAATTAAAGTTGGATTAAAAAGCTAGAATGTGCTGGAAAATGGGTTGTATAGCAAAGATGCGAATAATTAAGAAGCATTTGTAGAAAGTAAGAATATAAACAAGTTTGTGTTAAGTTGCTACTTTAAGTTAGAAAAAAGAAAGACAGAAAGCTGAGACAAGTTTGTTACAGTAGTACTTTGTGAGAATAAACATTTGATTGGTTGGTTGGTTAGTTTGCTGACGAGCTTCTAGAAGGCCTCATTGGTACAAGTAATACCAGCTTCGTTTGTGGGGACGGTGGGTCCTGTTGAAATCTGCCATTGACGATCGAGTGAAGCTTGGATCAAATCAGTGAAGAAGATAGAGTTTTGGGGAAAATTTTCTTAGCTCAAAGTTTGTTACAAAGGAAATTGAGTAGTGTTTTTTAACTAGCTAACTAACTAAATCTATTTATAGAAAATATCTAATCCTAACTAACTTAACTACTCCACTAACAGCTGGCATTAGCTACACAATAAACACTGCACATTGAATCAATAAACTTGCTGCCTAAGTAATCTCAACACCCCCCTTCAAGCTTGGTGGTGTGAAGATGTTGAACACACCAAGCTTGGACAATAAATGATAATGCTGCGCACCACCTAATGCTTTGGTTAATGCATCTGCTTCCTGCTCACTACTGGAGACATAAACAGGATGAACCATTCCTTGCTGCACCTTTTCTCTGATGAAATGGCAATCAATCTCTATGTGTTTTGTTCTCTCATGAAACACAGGATTGTTTGCTATTTCAATTGCTGACTTGCTATCACTGAATAGATGTACAGGCCTGGATACCTCAATCCCCAACTCCTTAAACAAACCTAGTATCCAAATCAGTTCACAGACAGTTAAGGCCATACTTCTGTACTCAGCTTCAGCTGAGCTCCTTGCTACAGTGTTCTGCTTCTTTGATTTCCATGATATCAATGAACCTCCAAGTTTCACTAAGTACCCTGTTACTGATCTTCTTGAGTTTGGACAGCTTGCCCAATCTGCATCACAATATGCAACCAACTCCCTGCTACCTGATGATTTCATCAGTATTCCTAGTCCTGGTTCATTCTTCACATACCTAACTACCCTGTATGCTGCTTCCAAATGTGACCTCTTTGGTGCCTGCATAAACTGGCTCAGTGTTTGTACACTGTATGCTATGTCAGGCCTAGTCAGTGTCAAGTATAGCAACTTCCCAATCAGTCTTTGATAGCTCTTGATTTCCACCAATTCATCATTTAAGTTCATTCCACAGTGTTGATCATACTCATATGTTGTCAGCTTCTGATTCTGCTCTAAGGGAGTGGGTGCTGTTTTAGCACCTGACAAGCCTAGCTCAGAGATTAACTCCAGAGCATACTTCCTTTGGCAAAGTAGTATTCCCTGCTGTGATCTGCAGACTTCTATGCCAAGGAAGTACTTTAGTGTACCCAGATCCTTTATCTTAAAGGCTTTCTGTAGTGTGGCCTTTGATTCTTGAATAAGAGTTGCATCATTTCCTGTGATGAGAAGATCATCTACATATACCAGTATGTATACCTGCCTGTGACCCTTATTCAAATAAAAAAGTGAATGATCATGAAGGCTTTGTCTAAAACCAGCTCCTATCAAGGCCTTAGTGAGCTTCAAATTCCATTGTCTGGATGCTTGCTTAAGGCCATATAAAGATTTGAGGAGCCTACAACACCTGTTCCCCCCTTGGCTCCCAAAACCTGGTGGCATCTGCATGTACACTTCTTCCTCCAAGTCACCTTGAAGAAAAGCATTATACACATCCATTTGAAAAAGATTCCAGTTATACTGAGCTGCCAGGGCAATAATGGTCCTAACAGTGACCATCTTGACTACAGGAGAAAAGGTCTCCTGATAGTCCAAACCCTCTTGTTGACTATAGCCTTTGGCCACAAGCCTGGCCTTGAACCTTTCAACTTCACCAGTTGCCTTATATTTGATCTTGAACACCCATTTACAACCTATAGTGTGCTTGCCCTTGGGGATAGGAACCACATCCCAAGTATGATTCTCTATCAGGGCATTGATCTCAGCCTGCATTGCCTCCACCCATCTAGGGTCTTGCATTGCCTCAGAGTAAGACTTGGGCTCAGTGTCAACTGACATTGTTGACAAGTAAGACTGGTAGCCAGCTGACAAGGAGGTATATGATAGGTAGTCAGAGATTGGATAAGTGCAGGCAGAAGCACTGGTATGGCTTGGCATCCTAGGATCAACATAGTCCTTCATCCAGATTGGGGGCTTGGAGTGTCTAGTGGACTTTCTCAAAGGTGTATCTGCATTGGCTTCCTGGACAGCAACAGTATCATCTTCATCAGCAGCTGTGTCAAGCTCAATGTCAGTGTGTTCAGTCTCAATGTATTCCTGTACTATATCTGGTGGGACATCTGCTAGAGGGTCATAGAGGTGCTGAGGGGTATTAGATGGATTGAGTGAGGACATGTCTGAGAACAAATGAGTTGAGCTAGTGAGTTTTAAGACTTTGAAGGGAAAAACAGTTTCTTTAAAGACAACATCTCTACTGACAAAGTATTTGTGCTCCTTGATATTGTACAGTCTGTAGCCCTTTTGAGAAGGAGAGTAACCCATATGCACTGCTTCAATTGCTCTGGGAGAAAACTTGTCTTGTTTTTCTGTCACTGTGGCATAGCAAAGACAGCCCAGTGTTCTTAAGTGGGCTAAAGAGGGCTTTATCTTGTGAAAGACCTCATATGGTGATTTTCCTGACAGTACAGAAGAAGGTAATCGATTGATAATGTAAACTGCAGCAATGACACAGTCTCCCCATAGGTGTATGAGAATGTGACCCTGAAATCTCAATGCTCTTGCCACCTCTAGTATGTGTATGTGCCTCCTTTCTACTACTCCATTCTGTTGTGGAGTGTGGGGGCAACTACTCTGATGTATAATACCATTTTCTGTCAAGTAATTGCTACACTCAGAACTAAAAAACTCAGCACCATTGTCAGTTCTCAACACTTTAACTGACCTGCCAAACTGAACTTGTACCATTTTAACAAAGGACTTAAGCAGCACAATAGTATCACTTTTTAATTTCATCAAGTACAACCAGATCATCTTAGAATGGTCATCTACAAGTGTCAGAAAGTATCTATTTCCATTAGATGTTGGAACCTTGTAAGGGCCCCAAATGTCAACATGTAGCAATTCAAAAATTTCCTTTGCTCTATGCATACTGATAGGAAAAGGCTTTCTAGTCTGCCTAGCTAAGGGACAAATTTTACATTCATCAAAAGAACAATTTCTTGACATCTTATTCTTCAAAAAATCTATCTGTTGCATCACTTTGACTGGTACATGTCCAAGTCTTTGGTGCCATGTGTTGCTGTCTCCACTTATTCTTTCTGCAAAATAAGAACTGAGCTGAGGTAACTGTGTATTTGTGGAACCTTTAGGAAGTAGGAGATACAGACCATCCTTTTCTTCACCAATCTCCTTCACCCTCCCAGTGGATAGGTCCTGAAATACACAGTGTGTTGGAAAAAATGTTACAGAACAGTTCATCCCCTTAGTCAACTTAGATACTGACAGTAAGTTGTATTTGAAGTCTGGCACACAAAGCACATCCTCTATCAATTCATTCCCTGAAATGTGGCAGGCTCCTTTATGTGCAACTGGTACTATCTTACCATTAGGTAGATGAACATTTCCCCTTTTAGAACTAGGCAGCATATCTATCTTCGTGAACATATGTGGGCTGGAAGCCATGTGATTGGTTGCACCAGTATCAATGATCCATGTATGAGGAGTTTTGGCTACTATGGAACTAGCACTATTTGATAAGTTTAGGCTAGCATAACCTGCCATATTGACTTCAGGCTCCATGTTTTCTTTACTGATGAGCTTCATGATCTTGTCATACTGTTCATTTGTGAAGTAATGTCCTCCATGACTGCCTTGCTTCATCTCTGAACCAACACCTGCTCCATATGTGCTTTCCTGAACAGAACTTTTTTCAGCAACTCTCCTTTCATTAACCACAGCATTAGCCTGATACATGTCATTCTCAGCATTCACCACTGCATTTGCCATGTTATGGTTGTATGTTTGCTTTGACTTGTCCTTGAAATTACTGCTTGCTGGATTCCACCAACAGTACTCCTTGGTATGCCCTTTACCTCTACAATAGTCACATTGCATATTGTTGTTCCTCTTGGACTTCTGTGGATACCTCTTGGTGGTCATTAGGGCAGTGGACTCATTCATCTCATTTGTCATACTAGGCATTCCAACTAAGACCTTTCTCTGGCTTTCCTCATGTATAATCATGCTAAATGCCTTACTCACAGAAGGTAGAGGTGTCATTAGCAAGATCTGACTCCTAACACTACTGTATGTCTCATTTAAACCCATTAGAAATTGGAACAGTTTTTGTTGTTCTAGATGTGCAATAAAATCCTTTGACTTCTCACAGAAACAGTTAGGTGGGGGTATCAATGAACTGTATTCATCCCACAGTAATCGTAGTCTAGAATGATAAACTGAAACACTTGATGTACCTTGTGTTATAGTTGCTATTTCTCGGTGTAGGTGATAGATTCTAGAACCATTGATCTTATCAAACCTCTCCTGCAGATCCATCCACACAGCATGTGCATCATTTGCATACACTATTCCACTCAATAGTTCTGAAGTCACAGTGTTCATAATCCAAGCAAGGACAACAGCATTGACACGTTCCCATTCCTCTGCTAACTCACCAGTATACTCATCTTTTGTACATAATCCATCAATGAATCCCAGTTTCTTCTTAGCTCGGAGAGAGATCTTCATTGCTCTGCTCCAAACTGCATAGTTCTCAGTTCCTGTTAATCGAACAGTGACTAGAGCTAATCCAGGGGTATCTGATGGAAGTAAGTACAATGGATGACGATGATCTATATCATCCAGGCTGCTCTGGGAAATTAGGGTTAATATTCACCATTTTTGCTGAATTTCAAAGCTTCGAATGAAGGAATCTCACAGTGACTCTGCTGAAATTGGATTGGAGTTAAGAACCCTAGCTTCGATCGATTCAGAATGGCTCTGATACCATGTTGAAATCTGCCATTGACGATCGAGTGAAGCTTGGATCAAATCAGTGAAGAAGATAGAGAGAGTTTTGGGGAAAATTTTCTTAGCTCAAAGTTTGTTACAAAGGAAATTGAGTAGTGTTTTTTAACTAGCTAACTAACTAAATCTATTTATAGAAAATATCTAATCCTAACTAACTTAACTACTCCACTAACAGCTGGCATTAGCTACACAATAAACACTGCACATTGAATCAATAAACTTGCTGCCTAAGTAATCTCAACAGGTCCCTCCTGAGTTGCTGGATTCATCCTCTGTTATACGGGCGGTACGGTTCGGGTTTGAGTTTATCGGTAACGGTATGTCGGTTAACGGTATGTAATTATGTAAAACCAATACCGTACCAATAAGCTATCGGTTATCAGTTCTTAACGGTTCGGTAACCGGTACACCGAAATAATGCGTGAATTCTTGGTGGATGGTTGTCAATAGGTAACATTTTTTTAATTAATATGAATAACCACTAAAGTAATAGACAAACCATCCACACAAACTAAGTAAACAAGTGCAATCAACAAGTCTTAACAATATGCTAACATAACACAAAATAATGAAATATAAAAAGAAAAGATAAGAAAGTCTGATTAATGATCCGAGAAAGCAAATTTAATTAGTATAAAATATGTCGGACTCATTAATTAATGTGTATGAGTATTGACATATAACCACCAATAATAATAATAATAATAATAATAATAATAATAATAATAATAATAATAATAATAATTGAAGTTTAACCTATAAGTTAATGTTGTAAATTAAGAGTTTAAATGACTTAATATACTAATAATAAATAAAATATATATAAATATTATAAAAAAAACTTATCAGTTATCGGTACGGTAATGCTGAAGAGATATAGAAATGTTACCGTACCGATATCTTATCGGTATTGAAAATTAATACCATTAACGAACCAATAACCGTTATACCGATACCGTTATGCTTATCGGTAGCGGTAGCGGTTTGCTATCGGTACCGATTCGATTTTGCACACCCCTATTCTGTTACGTGCATAGATTCCGTATGTCTCTTTTCTTTTTTTTTAAGAAAATGTCCAACTTTGTCTTTATACAATCGAAATTGCTTAATTTGTCATTTCTTACACGTTTGGATTTGGTACATTCATATTTCATACCTTTATTTATCTCCGGTTTGTTTATAGAATTTTGGAGTAATTTTTGGGAAGTTTTTGAGTGAAAACTTGTTTAGACATACTTTTTTATCATTTTTTTGGTCAAGTTTTAAAAATGATTTCTGAAAAAATAAAAAGTGGTCCACTTTTTGGGATTTTTTGAGAAATTTTATATATTTCATTCACAAAATTTCAAATATTTTTGGGACAATTATATTGAGAGAGACCCACTCATGAAAATTACCAAAAAAGACCCCTATTTTGCTACCTTACCCTACATAGCACCCCCCTCCCTTTTTTAAAATTTTTCTTTCACTCTATAGCACCCCCTATTTAAAAAAAAAAAAAAAAAAACTCTAGCCCCCATTTTTCCTCTCTTCTCCTTCTCTCCTTACCATTTTTCTCTCTTCTCTTCCCCCATTAAACTTAACAGCGCCGCCCCCCCCCCTCCCCAACCCTTCCACCACTGCCCCACCGTCATCCCATCTCCTCCAAGTTGACGCTGTCGCCAACGTGGTCGCCACCACCGTCGCTGCTTCTTCTTCTTCTTTTTATTTTTTTATTTTTTTGCTTTTTGAATAACAATATTAATTTTCGTTGTATATTCCGATCAAAACTCCGGTGAGGAGTTTTTTAATCAAGTTTCTTCTTTTCCTTCACTTTTTTCATAAAAAATCGTTGAGATCTACTAGTTTTTTGCTAAAACTTTTGTTTAATGTTTAGATCTAGTGTTTTTCTTGTATAAAACTGTATAGATCTTGGATATTTGTTAAGCTTTTGTGTAAAATCTGCTTGAGGCACTGTTTAAAATTATTTTCGTGAGTTTATACACTTTTATACATTTTTATACAAGTTTATACAATTATGTAAACGTGTATAAAAATATATAAATATGTATATGTACGTATTGACAGTGTATAAAACATATTCTATGCATTGTAAAATTGTATAAAGTTGTATATACGTGTATGAACAATGAATAAAATTGTATAAATTTCATATTTGTGCACCTTTTATGGATGTTTTGTATAGAATTTATGTTTTTGGTGTATATTTTTGTATTTTTTTTCCTTCTTGCATACACATTTTTCTATGTATTTACATGTATAATTTATTATTTTGATAGATTTAGGTGTATAAAATTATCAAAAAATAATGATTTAAATAAATCTACAAATAAAATAAGCAAATCCGGCGAGATCCGGTGAATTTTTCATTTTTCGGCCACCGGCCACCGCCGGCCCGATTTTCGGTGGCGGGCCAGTGGTGGGGGAGTGGCTCCTAGGGTTTTTAGTTTAGATGGGTGCTATGTTATATAATTTTGAAAATAAGGGGGTGCTATGTTGTGTAATTTAAAAATAAGGGGTGCTATTGATGAAATGTGGGCTGCCTAGTTTTGAAAATTCCCCTATATTTTTTCAAGTGAAATGTATGTCCAAACACAATTTCAAGTTCAAAAATTCTTTGTCAACTCAACTTCAAAAATTCAAATTCCCAAATTTCAACCAAATCTATGTCCAAACGCTAGCTTAATAGTAGAAAATTGTCTTGCTTTTGCTATTAACGGTGCTTTAAAACTAAATGAGTAAACTCCAAAAGTTTAAATTCTTCGAAAAAAAAGTTTAAATTGTTTCTAAACTATTGACTATGTTTATCTCTCTGGTAGGATCCAATGACAAACATTGGTACCTCTTTCTGACAAGTGACAACAATGGTACTATAAAGAGCAAAAATTTACGAGGTCAGAACTCTCCTTCTTTTAGCTTATACTGTAGTAGATAATTTTGTCACAGCATAATTTCACTTGTTGCGACTGATTACTTATCTTATTTAGAAGGTCTAATTTTATATACAAGCAGTTAATTATTTTAGCTATCTTCTAGTAGATGACTTAATAATGTACACAAAATCTACATGATTAGTATATACTAGTATTCAAACTTAATTTTGCATAGAAACAGTAATTTTATCCTCGAACAGAATTTTTGTTAGGCCCTTTTTGTTAATATATTTCGTACAACATCTGATATATATTCATAATAATGTATCATTATATTATATTATGATATGATATGATTTTAAAGCTTGAACTCGATAGCCACAATCAATTCACTTGTCTTTTTACTCCTTCAATGTAGTCTATAGAAGAATATTGGCTTATTCTTTTAATAGGTATTATATAGATGTCTATGTCGTAATTTGATCACGCTCACACTACAAAAATAATTGAGTTTTGCAGCGGTTTTGAGAGGGGTTTACCAGCGGTTTCAGCGGCCGCAATAAAATATTCCGGCGGTTAAAAAGACGCAGCCTACCAAGCTGTACTAAAAACTATTGCGCAGCAGTTTGGCACATCCACTGGTAGAACCGCTGCTAGAGTTGAAACACCAGCGGTTGGTTTTGAAAACCGCTGCAAAACCTATATGCACATCGACTCATGAAACAATAGAACACGACCTCATTGGTTGGTGATGGGCTTGTGGCCCATGTGCATGTTTATTTCTAGTAAATGCAGCCCACAAGCATTTCAGCGCTAGCCCAATGGACCGCCACAAGTTTATCCAACATCTGCAGCAATTTCATTCGGTAGTTGTGCTAGAGGTCATTGCTTATAAACCGAAAATAGTTTCACTAAATAGTCGATGTGGGACGACGTTAATTGCAAAAAACCGCTGCAAAATATATATATAACGCTGGCAGTACCTTCTCGATCCAAAACCGCAACAAAAAATTTCAGAACCGCCGCTAATAACTTCTTCTAGTAGCAGTTTGAAAAACCGCCGGAAAACGTAAACAATAGCGGTTGTTGGTCAAAACGCTGGTAAAAAACTGTTGCAATTCGCCCTGTTTTTTGTGGTGCCAACTACACCCTATAAAAAAGGACTAAGCGGTCGCAGCAAATATAGCTCGGTACTTAAATTCCGGAGGTCGAATCCCACAGAGAACACTCGAAATCTAGTTGTTATTCTAACTAATTTATCTAACCAATTAACTCCCAAGATTTGTATTTGAATTATGGTTTCAATGTAACAACTAATTAACACTAAAATAAGTAGTAAAATATTAAGAAATAATTAATCAAGGATTTAAAAGCCTAGGATTGATTTATCCAACTCCTACCTATGTGTTAGAATAATTCTTTTAACAAATTCAACTTGGTTTTCTTCCTATTGAACATTTGCTCCAATTATACAACTATTCACTCCCATGTAATAGTAGTAACTTTCACTAACAAATTTTCCAATTCATTAATGAAGATACTTAGGACTACAAGTTTAGTTCACAATCAGGGTCAATGGTCACAAATCACCTTATTGGCAACCTAAGTAATACCTTGGTTTTAGGTTGAAATATTGTTAAGTGCTTAACCCTAACTCATGAATCTATCCCTAGACACACAGGGATAAAGGGGACAATCAATTGGGGGCCCTTCCAATCAATAGCAATCAAAACATAAACACTTAGATAGGAAGAATTCACAAGTTTCATTCATCAAAACAAATATTCATAGCACATAAGTATTGGAGTGGTTCAATCAACCCTAGAATGGGTGAACTAGCCACTCATATTCATGATAATTATGTCAATGTAATTCATGAATAATTAAATTACAAAAGAATTTAGGAAAAATTCTGCTCTTGAAATCTCCAAAGCTCTAGCCTCCTTTTTGCTTCTTTTCAAGTGTAAAATTCATAATGGATGCAAAAGAAGCTTTTATACCCTGTAGGAAACCGAACAAAAGTACTAAAAAACCCTTAAATTTTTGCCTAATAGCTCTGTGCTTCGCGTGGCACCTGCATGCCACGCGGACTAATTTTCTTCTCGTATCACTCGCGTCGCACACGGATCATTTGAACTCTTCAACATTTTCACTTTTAGCTCCAAAATTAGCACTTTCTTGCTCGATTCACCATGTTCAAATCCTACAACACCAAACAAGAGAATTTTGCATCTAAACTCTTAGATGTACTATCATAACATGGTTAAACTACCCTCAAAATATAGGTAAAATAGCCAAATATCACAACCCCACACTTAGACTTTTGCTCGTCCTCGAGTAAAGAAGAAGAATACACAGAAAGCAGGAAAGACATCAAGATTAGATAAGGACTCGCGACAACAACTTAACAAAACTCACCCGTAAAATTCAAACATCCTTTCTTTTGGTCATAGTCAAGTATTGAAAGTAGAAACCTATAGACCACTCAAGTTCTAATGTACCTCACAGAAGAAGACGCTACCAAACACACAACATATGATTTCAAGAGAAATTGTGGCATATCAAATATCAAACACTCTCACACTCAGAACGAAATTTCTCACGTCTCACTGAAAAGTACCATAGGCTTGCCCATTTTGTTGTTATCCACTAATATAGGAGTCTCAATCAAAAGTCAAGTAGGGCTTTTTCATAGCTTGTAATGTTGGCTTGGGTAAGGTGTGGTATACTTTTGGGTATATAGTGACTAATTCTTCCCCTCAACACTTTAAACATCACTTACTACTAATTTTTCTTCATCTTTTTCATGTAATTGTAGCACTTCCCAATATATATTTTTTTTATATCCACTTTCCTTTCTTTTATCCCTTCCTTTCTCCTCATTTATTCATCAATTCATTCTTTTTTTTTCTTTGCTATAATTTTTACAACACTTGGATGATTGGGGACCTAGTAGTTTAATAAGACACATCAACCTCACTAGAGTGCCTTTGGCGTGTTCATACTCTAGGCTTTTATCACCCTTAACCGAGCATAGGAACATTGCTCCCATCCTTTATATCTCTTTTTTTTTCTTTTCACATCTCTATATACGAAGAGAATATCAAGTATTTCATTCCTTCATTCTTTTGCAACTTTCTTATCAAGTATACAACAACTCTTATTAATAACCCACAATCTTTCCAAACACACAACCTAAAGTAGTTAAGGGAAAGATGGGTAACAAGAGAAGTAAATAGAAAAATGGATAGGGCTTGTAATTCAGGTTGCCAAAGAAAAGGTCAATAGGCTCAAATTGGGGACTCCACGGAATATGTTCATTAGGTAGGCTAATTTGGGAACTGGCAGGCCAAAGAAGACCTACTTTTATTTTTAAGATCAAGACTACCTAGGATTTCACCTCATACAACAAGCAGGGTAAGTTCTAGACTTAACATGAAACAATGAGAAGTATACAAATAAACTCACTACACACTGTACATAGAACTCAAAGATCAATTCAGTTTCACCTCGTAATACCCTACTATGAACTCAAAAAGGAAGTTCAAAAATATGTAGATAGTTCTAGCTAAGGGTTGCATTTCGAATTCCTCACTTCTCTCTTTTTCTGTCTACTCTCCATTTTTCCTCCTTCTGAGCTCTTAAGCAATTATATATATATATATATATATATATATATATTGATTATTATCTAACCTACAGACTGCCTGATTCAGCATAAATAACTCAATGGGAAAGAACCAAGGCTAAGAAAACCCGAAGAGATTATTGATATATTAAGAAATAACTAAGCTAAAAATTACTTTAATATTAATGAACTACTAAATATTCATAATACTATTTTATTACAGGCCATGAATATTCAGGATATTACAGACCCAACGAAAAAACTAGAAAACAAGAAATAAATAAAAAACTGTCAAATGACAAGAAAATATGAAAACATGCTAGAATAAACAAGTACTAACACAATAACTCCCACCCCCACACTTAGAATTAGACAGTGTCCTCACTGAACTATAACAAAAACATATGAAACAAGTAGGGTGGTAGTACTCCCTGTCAAGCAGTAGTAGCCGAACAACTGGTGCTCGCATTAGGACGTGCACCATGAACAACATCAGAAGTAGTCACCGCAGCCATTGCAGTATCAACTGGCCCACCAACAGAGGTGGCAACAGCTCTCGTAGCATCCACAGGGGTAGAAAAAGAAGGAGTAGAAACTACCTGAGATGGTGCAACCATAGTAGAAATAGCAGGTAACTCAACATCAGGCGGAAAGCCAACTATCAAGCGCTCATCAGCCGTATAGGGCAACTCATTCATGAGAGGAGTGAGATTCACGCCCTTCATCTTCATATCAAGCTCTGTGGCACGCCATTGGCGAAGTAGCATCCGCTCAATTCTATCCAAGTGTCGCTCATAAGATAACTTCTCCACTCTATCTTCATCCGGGCTCTTGACATTTGTGATATTGACTTTTTTTGGAGTTTCTCGCTCCTTTTTATCTCCGTCATCAACCAGTACCTTCAATGACCTCATATATTTGGTCAAAGTGTTAGGAAAGAACAAGCGCCACTGCATATTTTCCCAAGTGCGTTGCAACTCCCGAAACATAAAATAGCCTACATTAATATCAATCTTTTTCATCAAAGCATAGGTAGCAATAACCCTCTCAAACCGTATGTCTGTCATGTGCTCACAGGGAATCAAACGCAGGCAAACAAATCGCAGATACTCTCTTGCTTTCTTAGAGAAATACTTGAAAACCAAGGTGTTGTGGGGAGACCCTGAACTTGCCTTCCACTTTGCCTTTGGATTATCATCATATATCACACGTATGATATCATCAAGGTCTGGTGCATTCTCAATAGCCTGGAGTGCAGCTCTATCGACCTGTGGGAGCTCCAGGAACTCATTCAGCTTGTCAGGAGATATATCAACTATTTTTCCACAAACATTTACCACATTATCAACATCCATCCTCCAATTTGCCAGCAGCTCAAGAACCCAAGATATGTTGGCTTTTCCAAACCCAGTTAACAACACATCCCACTGTCTCCTCTGAATTTCCTCCAACACATCTGGAAACTTTCTCCTACATATCTCAGTGTCAATAGGTGATTCACTCAGAAACATCTTACCACAAACCTCTTTGTAATCTTCTTTGGCTCGATAATCACGCCAAACAGTGTGAGAAACTGTCTTGCGCCTCTTGGCTGCAAGTTGTTGCTCTAAATCAAGGTCCTTCTCCTGTCCAGTATTTTTTTTACACGTCCCATTGTAGTCAACACCTGGCCTTTTAAAATTCGCGTGGTGACCTCGTCTGTGAGCCTCCATGCGCTATATTTTTTTAGCTCGCCCACAAAAATTTCTCGTGATAGTCTCGTGGCACGAGACTTAAATGCTCCTCAGGCCAAATATTCCGCGTGGTACTAGTGTGCTTCGAGCTCTTTTTTTCGCAATTACACACCTCATTTCATGCCATTTTTCAGCTTGCTCATCTTGATTCACTTCGCATGTTCCACGAACTTTGCAACTGTCAATTAATCCTACAAAAATCGATCAAATATTAATACCCTACAATTAAATAAAAATTAGTAAAATGATAAGTACTAACTAAAATCGTGGGTTGCCTCCCACACAACGCCTTATTTAATATCGTGGCACGACTCTTTTTGTATTTTTTTTTTTCAATTACAAACACAGGTTGCCTCCTGAGAAGCGCCTTATTTATAGTTGTGGCACGACATTATGCAAGCTTCAATCACTCGTAAAAGTACCAAACAGAGATCACCTTGACCTCTTCTTCCATTCCATAGTAACGTTTCAACCTTTGCCCATTTACCTTAAATCATCTTGACCCATCCTCAGTCTACACTTCCACAGCTCCATGAGGTGCCACTTGCACAACTTTAAATGGTCCAGACCACCTCGACTTAAGCTTACTAGGGAACAAACAAAGTCTTATAAAGAAATACATGTTCACCCGGCTCAAAGCTCCTATCTATTATCCTATTGTCATGCAAGTTTTTCACCCTCTCCTTGTATAGTCTCGCACTCTCATAAGCATTAAAGCGTCTCTCCTCAAGTTCATGCAACTCGTCGATCCTGCCAGAGGGTGCAGAGTCATGATTCAAATTTACTCTTCTAAGGGCCTACAAAGCTCTATGCTCTAACTCTACAGGCAAGTGACATGCCTTCCCGAACACCATCTTGTAAGGCGTCATGCCTATAGGTGTCTTGTAAGCAGTCCTATAAGCCCATAAAGCATCATCTAGATTCCTCGCCCAATCAGTTCTTGGTAGCATTCACAGTCTTTTGAAGCACACTTTTAATCTCTCTATTTGAGACCTCAACTTGCCCACTGGTCTGCGGGTGGTAAGGTGTGGCAACTTTATGATAAACACCATACTGTTCCAGTAACCTCTTGAGCACTTGGTTGCAAAAATGACTTCCCCCATCACTAATGATTGCCCGAGGAGTACCAAATCTAGAGAGATGTTCATTTTAAGGAATTGAGTAACTCATGTGGCATCATTAGTGGGGAGAGCAACAACCTCAACCCACTTGGAGACGTAATCTACTGCCACAAGTATGTACTTGTTCCCATAGGAGCTAACAAATGGACTCATAAAATCTATCCCCCACACGTCAAATACCTCAACCTCCAAGATTGGTTTCATAGGCATCTCATGACGACGGGAGATATTGCCAGTCCTCTGGCACTCATCACAAGCCCGGACCCAAATGTTAGCGTCCTTGAACAATGTAGGCCAAAAGAAACCCGCTTCCAACAACTTAGCAGCTGTCCGGGTCCCTCCAAAATGTCCACCATAAAGTGAAGAATGACATGCCTGCAAAATAGAGGATTGTTCTATCTCGGAGACACATCTTCGGATCATGTTATCAACACATATCTTAAACAAATAAGGTTCATCCCAAAAATAAGATCTAACTCATAAAAGAACCTTTTCTTCTTCACAGAGTCAAAATCGTGAGGAATTATTTCACTAAGCAGATAGTTTGCAATAATCAGCATACCATGGAATTTCTTCTAGTGTAGTAGCCAATAACTGCTCATCCGGAAAATTTTCCCAAATCTCACCTTCCTCAACTCGCTTCTCAGCTCCTTCAAGTCTAGAAAGATGGTCTGCAACCTGGTTCTCAGTACCTTTACGATCACGGATCTCCAGATCGAACTCTTGTAATAGCAACACCCATCGTATCAAATGGGGCTTGGAGTCCTTTTTCTCAACTAGATACCACATTGCACCATGGTCAGTATACACCACCACCTTTGAACCAAGTAGGTAGGAACAAAATTTGTCAAAGGCGAATACTACAGCTAGCATCTCCTTCTCAGTAGTGGTGTAATTCAATTGTGCTCCATTCAGTGTGCGACTAGCATAGTAGACTGGGTGCATTATTTTATCCTTCCTTTGCCCAAACACTGCACCCACAGCATAGTCACTTGCGTCACACATCAGCTTAAATGGCTCCTCCCAATTAGGTGCTACAATGATTAGTGCTGACACCAATCTCTCTTTTAGCTCCTTGAAAGCTAACCTGCACTCATCAGAAAAAATAAAGGGGTGATCCTTTTCAAGCAATTTACACAATGGATGAGAGATCTTAGAGAAGTCCTTAATGAACCTCCTATAGAAACCAGCATATCCTAAAAAGCTACGAATTGCCCTCACTGAAGTGGGCTCAGGCAAATCCTTAATCACCTTTACTTTGGCTTTGTCAACCTCAATCCGCCTACTTGACACTTGGTGTCCTAAGACTATCCCCTCTTGCACCATAAAATGACACTTCTCCCAATTCAGCACAAGGTTAGTTTCAATACACCTTTTTAACACTCTCTCTAAATTAATCAGAGATTCATCAAAAGAGTTACCTACAATAGAGATGTCATCCATAAATACTTCCATAATATCCTCCACCATGTCCGTAAAAATAGCCATCATACACCTTTGAAAGGTGGCGGGCGCATTACATAAACCAAAGGGCATCCTTCGAAAAGCAAAGGTTCCATAGGTACATGTGAAGGTAGTTTTCTCTTGGTCTTCAGGGGCAATATGAATCTGGTTATACCCTGAATAACCATCTAAGAAGCAAAAATGGGATCTCCCTGCCAATCTGTCAAACATCTGATCAATAAAGGGAAGGGGAAGTGATCTTTCCTACTGGCTTTATTCAACTTCCTATAATCCATACAAATTCGCTAGCCAGTTACAGTTCTAGTGGGGATTAGATCATTATTCTCATTTTTAACCACAGTCATACCACCTTTCTTTGGCACACACTGGACTGGACTTACCCATTGACTATCAGAAATTGCAAAGATAATACCTGCATCCAACCACTTTATTATTTCTTTCTTGACTACCTTTTTCATGTTTGGGACTTCCTTTCTTTGATGCTCTATTGAATGTTTGGTACCCTCCTCCAACAGAATCTTGTGCATGCAAAAAGCTGGGCTTATTCCCTTGATGTCAGCAATAGTCCATCCAATCCCCTACTTGCACTCCTTCAAAACCTGCATTAACCTTTCTACCTGCACATCTGACAAACTAGATGAGATAATAACATGCAAAGTAGAGTTAGGTTCCAGGAAAACATATTTCAGGTGCTCGGGCAATGGTTTGAGCTCTAACTGAGGGGGCTCCTCTATAGATGGTTTTGTGGGTGGCGCTATCTTATTAGCCAAATCAAGTGGCTCAAATCGTGGTTCTCTATGCCAAAACCGCACCCTTCTAAGGCCAATATAGTCTCCTCCCATTCCCCGCCATCAAGGATGTCCATATTCATTAGACAAGCCTCTAATAGGTTATTGAGATAGTAAGATTCATCATCCTCAAAGTCATCCACCTCTAACACGTTAGCCATGGAACAATTAGCAAACTCACTAGGTCTCTTCATGGATTTTGGAAACTAAACGTCACCTCCTCATCATTCAACCTCATCTTCATCTCACCAGCCTCGCAATCTATAATAGCCTTCCCTGTACTAAGGAAAAGCCTCCCTAAAATAATAGGGATATCCTCATCAACTGAACAATCAAGAATTACAAAGTCTGCAGGGAACACAAATTTATCCACTTGCACTAGAACATCATCTAAAATCCCTGTAGGTCTCTTAACACTCCTACCAGCTAACTGAAGACTCATAGAAGTGGGTCTAGCTCTACTAATACCAAGTTTTTTATAGATAGACAGAGGCATCAAATTTATACTAGGTCCTAAATCAAGTAGGGCTCTAGAAAAAGGGTGCTTACCAATCGTGCAAGGTATAGTAAAACTACCTGGGTCTGCGAGCTTTTGCGCCACAGGCTTAGTCACTACAACACTGCAAGTGTGAGTCAGAGTGACCGTAGCCAGATCCTGAAAATCAAACTTTCTAGACAAAAGATCTTTCATCATTTTAGCATAACTAGGTACATCTCTAATTGCTTCAAGTAAAGGAATGTTAACATGTAATTGTTTAAGCATATCAATGAATTTCTTGTACTAGCTCTCTTTTTGCTTTTTTACGAGCCTTTGGGGATAAGGGGGTGGTGGTGTCTTACGCTTTGCACTTACCTCTTCATTTACCTTTTCAGCCGGCTTAGTCACAGGGTCAGATGTAATCTCTTTTTCAGCTTCATCTTTGTCGGCAACTTTAGCTGGAACATCCACAGGGTCAACTATTGGCACACTTGGCACTACTCCCTGAGCCAATTCTTGCTCTTTATCTAAATCTCCACCATTCTTCAAGCTAACTGCTATCACTTGATTAGGATTTGCATCATTTGGATTCACCATTGTATCTCCCCGGAAACGGGGCCAAAATTTGATCATGCCCAACTACGCCCTATAAAAAGGGAATAAGCGGTCGCATCAAATATAGCTCGGTACTTAAAGTCCCGAGGTCGAATCCCACAGAGAACACTCGAAATCTAGTTGTTATTCTAACTAATTTATCTAACCAATTAACTCCCAAGGTTTGTATTTGAATTATGGTTTCAATGTAACAACTAATTAACACTAAAGTAAGTAGCAAAATATTAAGAAATAATTAATCAAAGATTTAAAAGCCTAAGATTGATTTACCCAACTCCTACCTATGTGTTAGAATAATTCTTTTAACAAATTCAACTTGGTTTTCTTCCTATTGAACACTTGCTCCAATTATACAACTATTCACTCCCATGTAATAGTAGTAACTTTCACTAACCAATAGTGAGTGAGGTGTTAGGCTTATGTAGAGCTTAGGTGGCGTACACATGGGTAAAATATGATGACGGGGACTTGGTACAATAGAAATGGAATTGTAAAATGGCAAAATGGCTAGTATTTAATTAAAATACTTATAAATATAAATAATTAGTATGAAAATAGAAAATTTTGTAAATAATTATAAATAAATGTATTTAATTATAAATAAATATAAATGACCACAAGTAATACTAATTATAAATAGCCACAAATAATTATCTAAAATGATGTCGTAATGCATTAAATTGCACAAATAGCATACGCATTTTAGAAAATAGCCTAAATGAATGCAATTACGTAATTATAATCACAATTGAATAAATACTATATAAATAGGGGATTAATAATAATATTACACACGTAAATGCATGTTGTCTAATGCATCTTTGTTTGGAAAATTACTATTATCGATTTTAATTAAATATAGCCAAATCGCGAAAAATGGAGGGACAAAATTGGGTGTCAACATGTAGTAGATAGAGCAACACATTTTTGCAACCTTGATTGCCAAGACACAGCTCCCCCTATATAAGTAATCAAGTAGTCAGAAGTAGACTTGCGAGTATCAACATTATCAGCCATGTCTGAATCGGTGTAACCACAAAGAACAGGTTTCCCTGTGCCAAAACACAAACTCTGACTAGTAGTGCCACAAAGATATCTCATAATCCACTTCACTGCATTCCAATGCTCTCTTCCTTGGATTAGAAAGATAACGACTAACAATACCAACAACATGAGCAACATCTGGTCTCGTTCAAATCATTGCATACATCAAACTGCTAACAACTGAAGCATAAGGAACTTTCTTCATATCTTCATTCTCATCAACACTGGAAGGACACTGCTTTCTACTCAACTTGAGGTGCATAGCTAACGGTATACTGATAGCCTTAGCTTTATCCATGTTGAAGCTACGAAGTACCTTTTGAATGTACTTCTCCTGTGATAACCACAACTTCTTGGCCTCTCTGTCATAGACAATCTCCATGCCAAGAATCTGCTTCGCTGGTCCTAAGTCTTTCATAGCAAAAGACTTGTTCAACTCTTGCTTCAACTTCTGTATCCTGCAAACATTATGACCAACAACAAGCATGTCATCAACATAA
Organism: Petunia axillaris subsp. axillaris; assembly: GCA_029990575.1. Classification (NCBI taxonomy): domain Eukaryota; kingdom Viridiplantae; phylum Streptophyta; class Magnoliopsida; order Solanales; family Solanaceae; genus Petunia; species Petunia axillaris. The sequence goes on from JARKNS010000003.1 coordinate 165,426,080, forward strand.
AGCAATAAAATAATAAAGTCATTATCAGAGAATTTTTACACAAAAATACAATGGTCTGAAGAAGTCTTCTTGAAACCCTGCTGCTGCAACAAAGACCTAAACTTCCTGTACCACTGCCTGGGAGCTTGTTTCAAGCCATACAAGCTCTTCTTCAATCTGCAAACATAATTCTCTTTTCCCTTGACTACAAAGCCTTCAGGCTGCTCCATATAAATTTCTTCATCTAAATCACCATGGAGAAAAACAGTTTTAACATCCATTCGCTCAACCTCTAAACCAAGACTTGCAGCTAAGCCTAGAACAACACGAATGGAAGACATCTTCACTACAAGAGCAAATATCTCACTAAAATCAACTTTTTTTTTTATTAACGCACTTAACAACCAATCTAGCCTTGTACCGTGAAGCTGCGTTACCATCTTCATGTTTCACGCTGAAAACCCACTTGTTTTCAAAGCTTTTGTATCTTTAGGAAGCTTAATCAAATCAAAGGTATGATTATCATGCAAGGAATTCATCTAATCTTGCATAACATCAAACCGCTTTTCTTTTTCTTCACTTTCATGGCCTCTTCAAAGCATTTATGTTCTCCTTAATCAGTCAAGAGTACCCACTCATTGGGAGGATACCGAGATGAAGGTTTACTCATTCTAGTAGTTCTTCTGAGTGAAACTCTAATATAAATCTAACAACATGAAAAAGAAATAACAAAAATATAAAGATTGAAGAGAAAGACCCAAATTTGATTAGAAAGGATTAAGGAAGTTGATTAGGAAAATTAACCTAAACAACCCCTTAATTGTCTTACAACTTGAACCAATTCTATTTGATCCTCAACTAGATTAAATCTAATTGCAAATCAAGGACTTAAGTGTGCTTAAACAAACAAGCTTAGCCAATAAAACTCTCAAAGTTAATGTCATCAATGTCTAACCCTAAAATAATGACAATAAGGTCTTATATAGTATTTCTAGAAATGGCACAAGTTGCCTTAATTACCCCTTAACATTGGGCCTTCAAAGTCATTAGCTGAAAATGGGCTTCTGGTCCTCGTCTCAGTGCATTCGCGCAGGAACTGGCGCTATCGCGCAGTTCATTAAGTCAGAGCCTTGCGATCGCGGCTATGGTCACGCGATCGCGAAGGCGTGGGCCTTCAACCAACATCAGCCTCCTGCGCGATCGCGCTGATTTGCATTTCCTTCTTGCACGATCGCGTCTGATGGTGCGCGATCGCGGTAGGCTTCTTTTTGGCCTTCCGCGATCGCGTTTGAGGACTCGCGATTGCGATGAACACTCTCAACTTCTGAGGCAGTAAGTAGGCAGAAATGCCCTGAAGCCTCCAGCACTTGCCCCAAGAGCTCCAACTGTGCAAACATAGACTGCAACTACTGCAACTCCCGTGCTTGGTTCCTTGTAAATAGTTTGCCCGAGCATCGGGTTGCATCAAACTCTCTGGAACATTAATAATGATTAGTTGCTGGCCATCCACATTATCAGGAACTGGAGCATCAATAATATCATCAACCTACTGGTCATTCTGAACATGATTATCAATATCATTATCAACCTGAATTTCAATATTTTCTTCAGGTTCAACAGTCACAGGAACTGGATCAAGATCAACTAAGCCCCCATTGCTCTGAGAATTAACTTTCTCAGCTTTGTCAAAGTCTTCAATTATCTGGTCATTAAAGAACACGGCTTCTAACAAGTTTCTTCTCAACTGGATCATAGAAATGATAGCCAAATTCATTTTGACCATAACCAATGAAGATACACTGCCTAGTTTTAACATCCAGCTTTGACATTTCATCTTTAGGAACATGCACAAAGGCTTTACAGCTAAAGACTCTCAAATGATCATAAGTAACATTCTTACCAAACCAAAATCTGTTAGGGACATCACCATCCAAAGCAACAGTAGGAGATAAATTGATAACATAAGTAGCGGTATTAAGTGCTTCTGTCCAAAAAGAACCTGGAAGCTTAGCCTCTGAAAGCAAACATCTAACCTTTTCACCAAGTGTTTTGTTCATCCTCTCTGCTAAGACATTTAATTGAGGAGTCATGGGAGGAGTTTTCTGATGTCGATCACCATGCGCTCTGCAATAGTTATCAAAAGGACCAATATATTCACCACCATTGTCTGTGCGGATGCATTTCAATTTCTTCCCTATCTGTCTCTCAACCAAGGCCTGAAAATTATTGAACACATCAAGTACCTGATCCTTGGTCTTCAAAGGAAACACCCATAGCTTGCGAGATCATCAATAAAAGTCACAAAATAAAGTGCACCATTTTTAGATCTATCTTTAAAAGGACCACACAAATCAGAATGTACCAACTCCAGGAAATCAAGTTTTCTCGAAGGCGGATGACTCTGAAAAGAAACCCTTTTCTGTTTACCGGCTAAGCAATGAACACATTTCTTCAATTTTGCTTGTTTCACACCTGAAAGCAAATTCTTCTTAGCCAAACAATCAATCCCCTTCTCACTCATATGTCTCAGCCTTCTATGCCATAATTCTGATAAAGAATCAATCTCTACCAAAATTACTGAGCCACTAGAAATGGAGCCCTACATAGAATCCAAGTTGCTAGACTTGTTGCCTCGAGCCACAATCAAGGAACCTTTAGTCAGCTTCCACTGACCGTTACAAAATGTGCTACAATAACCATCATCATCAAGCTTTCACGTAGAGATCAAATTCAGGCGGATATCTGGAATATGTTTGACATTTTTAAGAACTAACCTCGAACCATTGTTAGTTTCCAAGCAAACAGTACCAATGCCAATAACCTCAGTTTCACCATCATTGCCCATTTTCAATACTCCAAAATTATCAGGAGTATAAGAAGAAAAGAACTATTTCTTCGGTGTGACATGATAAGAGGCACATGTATCAACCACTCAGCTAATCTCATGGCAAACCAAATTAATAACATCATCATCACAAGCAAAAAGAAGATCAACTTTAACAATAGTAGCAACACAATTTTCATCGTCGCCCTCTTTCTTTTGTTTTCTAAATTCTTTCTTATATTTGAAATAAAACTTCTTAATATGCCCTCGAATCAATGATCACATGTAAGATTTGTATACTTGGATCTCGACTTGCTTCTATTTTTATCTATGTTATTCTGACCTCTGGACTTTGTTATCCCCCTATCTTCAGCAACCAAAACATCGGAGTGTGAAGCTGAAGAAGATGAGCCTTGAGATTTTCTTCTCATTTCTTCATCTAAAACACCACTATTAGCATATTCCATAGTCACAACACCAATGGGAGCAGAATTAGTCAATGAAACTCGAAGAGTTTTTCTCACGAGTCAGGAAATGTATTCAAAAGCCAAAATCCCTAAATTTCTTCATCAAATCTCGGACCCATATCGGACAGATGGTCAAGGACACCCTGAAAATCATTAATATGATTAGAAATAGGACTGCCCTTTTTATATCTAATATTCATCAATTGCTTCAGTAGGAACAAATTATTATTGCAAGTTTTAGAAGCATAAAGTGTCTCGAGCTTCTCCAACAAAGTTCGAGCATGTGTCTCATTCACAATATAATTATGAACATTATCTTCTACCCATTGTCTAATATTACCACAAATATATAAGTGCTCAAATTTCCAATCTTCATCTAATATAGCCTCGGACTTGTTAGAAGCAAACACATGCAAATGCATCTTTTTAACAAATAGAAGATCTTTCATCTTGTCTTTCCAAACATGGTAATTACTGCCATATAAACAAACCATCTTGCTCATATTTGCCTCCATCATTCAAATACATAATCACAAACAAATACAACCACAAGCTCTGATATCAATATGTTGGGAAGAAACCAAACAATAACCAAGAATTGGACAACGAGGTAAAAGCGGAAGAAATAACCAAGTCAAACTTCCTAGACTATTTGAACACGAGAAGCAAACTAAAACGCACACAAATAGTAATTTGGGGCAGCAGCTACACCACACATACAAACGAATAGCAAGTAAAGTAATCAACACTACGAGACACCAAGTTTTACGTGGAAAACCCCTTCAATGTGAAGAGGTAAAAAACCATGGGACCAAAGTCCACAAAAGATCCACTAATCAATAAATAAGAGTACAAATATTCTTCAAATGGGCTACACAACAAGTGCCAAATATGGAGTAACAATACATATACCAAAGCACCAAAACTAGAGAAGAAAAGAAGTAAATTTCACCAACTGTTCACGAAGCAAAATTCGGGGCTATGAAACTCCAAATCGACCACCGTCAGTTCCCAATCAAAGATCAAGGTGAAAGAAATGTGCTTTCCAAAAAACAGCTTAATCGGGATAGAAACAAAGCGGTCATCGCCTTTTAAATTTAGATGCACTGTGGTGTTTTGTGCAAAAAGTTATGCCAATTTTTCTCTCTTTACTCTCACTTTGGTTGCTGAAAGTACTCTCTTGTGTTCACTCTAAAATCAGATCTAAGTTGGCCTTTTATATGTGTGACAAATAGTGGGCTTAGGGCATCAAGTGGGCTTGGTCCGAATGATGCTTTTATCCACATAGAAAGGAAAAACCAATAACCCCAACATCCCGGTGGTGGAACTACTTCACTACGACCATTACCACCATCAGTGGATTTCAATAGAGAGGACGAGTTACTGATAGAACTGGCCAACCGTGCTATCCAAGAATATAATGAAAAAGAGTGGAATGTTTTCAAGTACAAGGTTTTGAAAATTGAGAAAGTGATTTTCTCGTTGCAGGGGTCATCCTACCAATACTGGATGACTGTCAAAGTCTTAAATCTCACTCTTGCTACTCCTATCGAAAATTTTCAAATCCATACAGGTTTCCAAGCTTGGAATGATGAAAAAGTTGTCTATTGTTGCCGGCCTAAAGAAAAGGTGATTGTTGGTTTGGACAGCTGCGGTGTTTGTTATGGCAAACTGCACACAGAGGTGTATCATGGGAGCTATGGAAAACACACTCGGACTTTTGTGTTTCAAATTCGGACTGTTTGAGAAGCGTGTCATGGCAAACTGCACAGAGAGGCGCACTTGGACTGAGTTGTTTATATAGTTTAAGTTAGTGAAATACTAGATATTCTTCATTTTTTTCCACAATAGAAACAATCTAGAATGAGAGTTTTCTTAGAGTTCATAACCTGTACTTGAGTGGATATTGAGACATTTGATAATTTGTTGTATCTTGAGAGTAAGAACGTCGTCATTTTATTCACCTAAGCAAGGCAGCTTTAGCTCAGCGCGAATGCGTTTCAAATCAAGCTTTACATTCTTAATCTCTATTTCTTCAGTCTTATGTTTGCTTAACAGTTCATGAGTTTGCTTAACCGTTATGTAAATATGATATAAATCATTTCTAGTACAAAAAAAACATGTGCATAATGCCAGCAGTTCTAAGAGTTTTTACGGATAAAGATCCTATTACAAGTCAAGAAGTACCTGTATCATGGAATCAATGCTTCTTTTGCTTAATTATAGATTTTATGGTCATGTGAATATCTTCAGTGTAATATTTTCGTATTCATTCAAAATGATTAATCTTGTTTTGGTTCTGCAGCAGCAGATCTATAATTTGAGAAGCTAAAGGTAGCTACTCAAACTTATGATCTAGTTGAAGTATGAATAAGAACAAATTACTAAGGCGCAAATTAGATGATTCAAAACTTATTACCTCTACTTCCTCTACGTCAATTGTCTGATTCACCACATATTGTCGATGTCTCCACCATTCCAGGAAAGTTGGAGGTAATTAATTCATCTAATATACTAATTACATTCCAGCTTTTCTTCGGGTACTATCTCCTTTTTTTTAATTAAATAGCCCCTGTAATTTTGTGGCTATTTGTTAATAATGCTACCTATAGACCTATGCTCCATATCTGTCTTCTAAGTTTTGCACAGCCAAAAAAAGTCATTTGTCTTAACTATCATTTATCTCTTCTAAGTGTCGTATTGATCACTCCCGTAAGTGGAACAATGAGGTTGAATTTGAAAAAAAGAATGATAACAAATGCTTCTTGTTATATTAAACCGTCAAATACTTTGAAACGAATTCAATTTACCAAAACGACTAATTTTTGGGATAAAATGGATTAATGTAACCTATTCTATAATATAGGCCTTACTACTCTAGGATATATTTTGACAATTTGCTTTTTGACACTATGTTGTTTAAGGCGGTATGCAATGAATGGACTATAGGAAATTAGGAATGTTAACTGATCCTGAGACTCAAACAGAAGACAAAGTGGGACATGAAGTTTTGAATTCTTTATTAAAAGATTGCAAGGAGGGCTTGTTGGAAACAAAAAAATGGCGAATGCTTATAAAAAGAAAATTGACCAAGAACTAACATGAGTCCTAATTATGGCACATTAAGCATTAATTGAAGAGGGTGCTCAAAGTCCTGTGTGGAAGGACCACTTATTTCTACCGAATCAAGTGCGTCGGAGGCCAACTGACTAAGGCTTATTATGAGTAATGGGAACGATCCAATTGCTTATGTTTAACGCTTGTAAAAATCCATATAACCCAAATTAAAGCATCAAGGGTTCTATATCTAATTGCGATTAGATCAAAGCTTACATAAAAACTATTGATGAACAGTTCATAAGCTTTGGCAAGGCATTGGCTAGTACCTTTATGAAAAAGGCTCTCAAAGACGTACGACTTTGAATAAAAGTCATTTGGTGCGTAAGCACATTATGGAGATGAGAGATGTTACTGTTACTGCTGACCTCAAGTCCATTTGGATTATCGGGATATATAGTTCTTCAATAGGACAATGGTATCACCTTTCTAAGCAACTTGTGAATCTTCTGAGTTGTATAATTGCAGACAAAATAATGTGAAGTTATAATGTATGAATTAATACAAAACAATAATAATTAAATTATTTAATCTACATGTTTTTGTTTATTATTTTTTTAAATTGTAGGTTCATTGTGTTGAAAATGGGATATTATGTGTAGTATGAACATATACTTTTTCGGGAAACCACGTCCAGGTTCCAAAATCATATTTCTGGCGGGTAATTGCATTGCCAAAAAAGAAAGAATTACAATAGACCAACTCTTTAAAATTATCTAATTCACCTAGTATTGAATTATCCACAACATATTGAATTTACCTCTGGAATTATACTGTGCATGTTGTTGTTGTATATTGAATTTACCTCTACTTCAATTATCTAAATAAAAAATGAAAATATGAAGCAGGCTCATATATACGTAAAGTCTTCTTTTTGTTTTTTTTTTTCTTGCCATAGATTTTGAGAGAAGAGAGACAGAGAAATTACCTTAAACTGTGCCGAGGGTTGTATTATTGTTGCATGTAATCCAAATTCCAAGTATAGTTCAAGCATTTGTTTTTATGTTTTGTTATTCTCTATAATTGATAAGCATAAAGGTCAACGAGATGATAGACCAAACTTAGCAGTGAAAAATATATGATCTCCAATTTTGAGCTATAATTAAACTCATTTTTTTCGTTCACCCCTCCTTTCCCCCCTCGAGGAGATTGAAAAGAACTCTATGCATTTATCTTTAAGTAGCATTTTTCACATAGTTTCGAAACAGTCCTTGTGTTATTAGGCTTATTCAATATATAAATTTCTCGGTATGAACAACTTATATGTGAAACAACAATCAATTTAGTTTATTTGATAAAATATTGAATTACTACTACTGTCTTGTACTAGTAATAAATAGATTATGTAATTTACTACTTGAATTCCAATCTCAAATGAGGTGAAAAAGATACCACTCCATATTATACTATGTATTGGTGCTTATATTTAATCATTATTTTTCGTGTTCCTTAAATATATGTAATCATCTATTAAAAATGCAAAAGTTGTTGGGCAAAGAATTGAATTATCAGAAACTAAAAATATAATTTTTTTTAAAAGAATACTTTTTTTTTTGAAAAGTTAAGATGTTCGCCAAAATCCAAAAGCACTCCTGAGCAGCAGCAAATACAATTTTTCTGCTGTTGCAGAAAAACTACAAATTTCTGCTTCTTCTGTTTAAAAACCACAAACAAAGCATAAAAATTAATTTTGTAACACAAGAATATCCTTAGCAAAAATTAATACCAAATTATCACACATTAATCTATCCAAATATCTCTCAACTCTAAGTACAACTTCTTTTTTTTCTTTTCTCTTTTGGTTTTACTATATGATTATATTGATTAGAAATCTTATAATATCTATTCATTTTATGTTCTGAATTTTAATAAACTTGGATAAACTCTTTGAAAAAAAAAACTTTTAGCTTGCCAAATTTGATCTTATATATGGTCCAAAGAAAGTCTAAAAAAAGAAAAAATATTGAGAGGGGAGAGAGAATTTTATTTTTTATTTTTTTAAAAAAAAGAAGGCAGGGAAAAATCATAAACCCTAGTAAAGCAAACGCACCATTGTTTAATTTTAGAAACAGCTAAAGGAAAATCATCAATTGAAGTAAATCTCAAATCTTGCAATAGCTTCTGGTTCTTGAACCCAGGTATCATACAATTTTTCTTCATTTTCCATGTATTATAGCTCTAAGTATAAAATCAACAGTAAATATTGTAATTCAAGAAAAGATCCAATCTTGATACCCATTTAGCTAAAAGATTGGATCTTTTATAACACCCTTTTTGCTAATTGGTTCATTTCAATCAAAACTTTGTAATTTGAGTTTTTACAAATTTTATTTGTTTTATTTTTTTTATGACAAGGGAACCGCCGCTACGCTCTGGGTAACCCACACTAGGCAAGCCCTGTGTGTCATGCTCTCAAACTTAGAGGGTTATTGGCAAGGGGTTTGAACCCAAGTCTCCCGTGTGGAAAACCACTTACTGAACCAACTTAGCTAATTTTTTTGTTTATTGCATTGATGAAAAATGTTAAGGAAGGCACTTTATAAACTACTATTACGGAGGCAAGATTTTGTTATCTTTTCAAAGTCATGGGTGCATTGTAGATTGGCTAAGGAAGCTTTCTCTAGTGGGGTTAAGATTCGTCAATTAGAAGTTTTTTTTTTTTTTTTTTTTTTTTTGCTCCTTCTTACCTAAACTTGGTATGGTTCAGCAAACAAAGAGGTGCTTGCTTTGTTTGGGCTTTTGTTCTTGTCTATTTAGCTGTCGACCCTCGATGCTAGAATGACAGTTTGCCCAATAGTAACTAGATTGGTTATATTGAGGCATACACAAATTTAATTGCTGTAGTGTCTGAAGGTTGCACGTTCGCTTGTTTAAGTTTTCAGGATTGCAAATCCTGATGGAATCCTACCAGAGGTTTCTAGTAAAATAAAGGCAGAATAGTCTATCTGACACTCAAACTTGTCCGGGTTTTTTATGCCGACTATCAAACTTACGAGGTTCTCAGTTTAACACCCCAACTCAACATAATGAGTTTTAATAAACACCTTTGATCATTGATTATGCTTATGTGGAGGAAGAGAGCTGATGTGGCAATAATGCGTGCCAATCTGTAGTGAACCAACTTGTGTTGACAAAGATATGATGGAATTAAGCAAGATTGAAGTTACAAATCTTCATCGAGTAACTGAAAAGAAAAGAAAAACATAGAAAAGGAAGGTTCCAGAGCTACACTAATAAACTAGCTAAGAAAAATAAGAGACAACATCATAGCATGCCCTAAACTCTAAAGACTCCACTATTTATAGCTATCATATTCCCTTTGGCCCATTAGTAATATTTTCTCCACCTGGGTCCCAAATAAATTGTTGGCTTCTCCTCATCTCAACTCTAAGCCCGAATACCTTTTCCCGATCAGCTTCTAGCCCATTATACTTATAGATAGGACCGTTCACAACAATACTCCCGCCCCCAATGAGAACCTTGTCCTCAAGGTTCAAGTTAATTAACAACAATTTAGGGATTGGAAAATACTCCTCTGCCTTGTGATTGTCAGTAGCAAAAGCATCACCCATGAGTACTTCTTTTATATGCAAGGTTATGGCCTCAATTGCACACCAGACACTTCGCACTTTTTCAAAAAAATTAACAGTCGAAGGCATGGAATGGTGACTAATCATATGAGCAAACATAAACCTTGCATCTCCCAATATCCCATACTTAGAACTCATCATTTTAATGTCTAGCAAAAGGAGTCCAACAAAAACAGATTTGTCACAAATAAATGTCATTGCTGAATTCTCAACTTTAGCGACCTTCGTACAAGACTCCAGAGCTGTGTCAACATTGTCAACATCCTCAATCTCTACACACAGGTTAATTGGAATCTCATAAATGTAGAGACAATGGGCAGAACACCACAAATTGCTAATGAGACAACCTCCACTAGTCAGCTTTACAGTATATCCAGTCCGTATATTCTGGCTCATAAGATTAAATCGAACAATTATCAAGAACTTGACACTTATGTCACCAAGGGCAAGAAAAACCTCAACAATAAATGGACTCAACCACTGTATAGTCCTAAGTTGGTTTGGGAAAGCCACGACTTGCTCATTTTTAAGTCGTTTAGCGTGAAACTCATTCATTGGTAAAGAAATGCATCCCTCATTTTGATCTCTATATGGATCACCAATATCTTCAATAGAACTAACTGGTACACCAGTAGTATCAAAGAAAAATATGACCCCATCTGGCACTGATTTACAGTTGAGGTACTTTGCAGTAGATGTCAAATAATCCAAAGAAATAGGGAGAAGGACCGAAGCGCTGGTGACATGATTCCATCGCTGCCAGAAGATGAGACACGTCAAAGTTGTCTGAGCATTTTGATTACCATTTCCAAGGTAAGAATGTTGTAGTTGCTCTGCTTTCTGTTGGTATTTCGCAAATACAAGTGCACTGTGACCAACTTTCATTTGCATCAAGGAATAGGCGACAATAGTTTGGATGCAAGCAACCACATCATTCCAACCCAACTCAGTCATAGACCAACTGATTGCACCATAAAGTGGAAGTGCACAATTTTTTAGTGAGTAAAACAAATTTTCAGAATTATTCATTATAACAATAGCTGCTTCCTCTGTTTCCTCCAGATTACAAAGTGCGACAGGTTGCCAACTGGGCGCATAAAGAAAAGATGACAAAAGAGTCCATGTTCTTGAGCACTTTTCTATATATCGGGCTGCAATTCTAAAAGGACATACATACTGATAAACATGGCAAAGATCATCTTGTGTCCAGGCATCTTTACTATCAATCGCAAAGCCTTGCTTTGCAGCTCTTTGTTCGTCTGCATATGCACCAAGATCTAATAGGTAAAATTTGAGCATATCATAAGAGTAACTTGTGTGTCGATGCACTGGCTGGACCTGTTCAACAAGTTTCAAAGTCAATACAGAGACATCCTTGTCTATACATTCCGCAAGAAGAGTCAATACTGGATCATATCCACGCGTGACACTATTTTTCATAATCCCAACTCCTATTACCATGCTAGCAATGAATAGAGTATCATTACTAGTGAGATATTTTTCAGCATGTGCAAGGTCAAAATAAACACAGCAAAGCGAGAGCAGGGCAAAACTTGCTGGAACACCAAGCAGTCTAAGTTCTTTTTGGTTTAGGAAACAACTCGTCGACAAACAACCAACTGATGCCACATGAAATTCAGATATTACTCCAAGACCATAATGAAATGCCACCTCCCGTAGAAACTCATTTAACTGATCATGAATAAAAAGAACTGTAGATGGCTTAACTTCTAAAGCTTGATAAGGGATATATAGTGCATCATTTGGAAAATTTGACTCATTACTGGAAACAAGTTGCTTTATATGATCATATCCAACATGGAGGCCTGCATGTAAAGCAGTTTTCGGGGCAACAATCGTCGCATTTGGGTATAGACCACCTATGTCAGTATCCATAAAAAGTCTTTGAAATTCCTGCAGATGAGCTACTGAAAGTGGTGAAGGACCAAGAAACAATACACCTCCATTGATAGATGAGTTGGGATCATTTCCTGGATCCTTAACAAGAACACCCACAAAGTCAGTTGACAATATTCGAGAAGACTCAATTTCCACTAGCCAAGAGGATCGACCATCGATGACACAATACTTGGAACCTCGAGCTATGCCACAAGTGACTATGTAATCCGTCAATATTTTGTTTAGAGCCCAAAGGAATTGAACAATACCAAGAGTAGCAAAAGTAACATGATTTGAGGAAGTATCTCCAGGAGGAGAAACAAAACCGACAGTTGTCATGATCCCAGTTCTTTCTCGGGCCAACATTGCATCGAACACCTGGTGTGTGAACTGTGTGGCAAACAGTTGGGCAAAATCAGGAACCCACAATTTACGACCACTAATCGATAGAGCATAAATGCCAGGTAAAGTTGCAGCAGCAGAATTGTGAAAATCGAGAGACTCATTTGGCACAAGAGCAAAGTAACTGTGAGAAACCGAAGAAGACTCCTTATGAATGGAGGACCGAAGCGACTTCCTCTCAAATAACTTGATTTCACTTTTCATTACCAAACTCTTAGAAGAGGCAACATGAAAATAATTACTACTAGAGGTAGTGAACATATATGAACCTGGATCAAATGGAAAATGAGATAACATATCTTGGGTAGTCACATGTTCAGGCGTCAGGCTATACCTATACAGTCCAGCAGGGTCAAGCATTTGATCAAACAGGTTGTTAGAAACTCTAGGTCTCTCCAGATGAAAACAAAATCTCATCCAACTGTTGAAGGTAACCACACTAAAATCGAGTTCTCGAATGCACAGAAGCAGACATGAATCAAATTCTACCTTAGGGTCCATGAAAATAGAAGTAACAGGCAGAACCTGGAGACCTTCTAATTCCGACGTTGTATCCCCAGCTGCAATAACAAGAGGCTGTGAGTCAAGAGCTGCTAACTTTTCATCGAGCAAATTAGGGTCGCTCTCTGTGATACGAACTACTGCAGTGCTGTTAGTTTCATAATCCACAGTCACCTCCTCTGATTGTGTTTCTGCCCACTCCATTGAGTCCAATTGCGTCTTCTGGAGTTGTGACCACACATCAGAAAGCGAAGAGAGCATACGAGAGTTACTCTCTTGCAGCTCGAGCACTAAATCTCGGATGATATTGATGGACGTGGAGATTTTCTCTATTTGAGCAGAAGATAGAGAAGGCGAGTTTGGGGGTGGAGGTGAAGCCGCAAAAAATGGTTGGTTGTATTGGTATGGAGAAGGTGGAAAGGAGGTAGACGATTGAATTTCGATCGGAACACGGGAGTAAGCCAGACATGAATAATCTGCCATAGGGTGAAACATCTGGGAAGTCCAATAAGCCATGGAGATTGGAGATCGAGCAACGAGAGCACCAAATGTAGTGAACCAACTTGTGTTGACAAAGATATGATGGAATTAAGCAAGATTGAAGTTACAAATCTTCATCGAGTAACTGAAAAGAAAAGAAAAACATAGAAAAGGAAGGTTCCAGAGCTACACTAATAAACTAGCTAAGAAAAATAAGAGACAACATCATAGTATGCCCTAAACTCTAAAGACTCCACTATTTATAGCTATCATATTCCCTTTGGCCCATTAGTAATATTTTCTCCACCTGGGTCCCAAATAAATTGTTGGCTTCTCCTCATCTCAACTCTAAGCCCGAATACCTTTTCCCGATCAGCTTCTAGCCCATTATACTTATAGATAGGACCGTTCACAACACAATCACACTCATAAGGCGCGTGAGAAATTTTTATTAGTTAAAGACTAGTCTATGTACCCGCGCGATGCGCGGACATTATCAAATTTTCATCTTATTTGTTTGAGCACATTAGATTTGTTTCAACCAAATCTTAGCTGATTTGATATTGCTTCTTGATGAACTGTATCAAAGAATTAAAATTCTATTAAAGAATTACATAATCATCTAATAACTTTAAAATGGTTAGGACAAAATATCATAATCATATAGTTTATGCTAAAAGTAACCTATAACATAGCATGATTCAAATCGTAATCAAATAAAGAACATCTTTAAACCAGTGTATATAATAAAATGAAGAATATAGTTAATAATGTGTCAAATAATATTACGAAAAAATTCTTATATACCTCAATTCAAACTTTATATGTGTTCTTCTTCGCCAGAAAAATCCTTTACTTCCTTCACGATCTAATTGCATTTCCCCCACCCCATCTACTTTCGCTGCCCGCTTCCCCGCCACCACCCACCTTCTCTTACTCCTCTTAATCTGCTTCTTCATCAACTGGCAAAGCTCTGGAATTTGCTTTATAAATTTTATTTTCTAGATATTCAATGGATAACATGGAAATGCTAATTCTTGAATTCACTCACTTGTTGTTTAAGGAAGGGGGAAGGAAAAAATTCAAAAATAAGTGAGAAAAATTGCTGGACAATGAATGAAGTACTACACGTCTATGAACAATGATGTTCATAGCTAGTAGTTTCACTACCCTATACTTCATTGACTTGTTACATCTCAAGTCAAATATGCAACTTATCACCATCTTACATCTATACAATCTAACCCATCAATATCAAGCATTCACATTTATCTTATACGATGGAAGCTACATAAAATTAAATAAATAACAATATTGCGAATATCTAATAGAGAATCTAACGGTAAAAACTTACTAACACGGGTGTTTCCTTTCCAATTCAAAAATGAACCACACATTTCAAAATGTAAGATTGGTCTGAACAGATATGGATATAGATATGTTGGTAGTTTAAACTCAAAGTAAAACTAATAGTAATATATTAATCACTATAATTTTACCAGAAGAGCAATGGATTGTCAAAAAATAAAACTCACACTATGCAGATATTTGAATTGTATCCAATCCAACTCGAAGTGCTTTCTTCAGTGTTCAACCAATACCTACCAAATAAATTGTACTAATTTTAGAAAGTTCTTCATGTATAATAATAGTAATAATAATAAACAAAATAGTACACATACAATCTTTATAGTACTCATACAATTGTTATAGAGCTCATCTGAGTTAGTATCACATAAAGAGATGATAAAAGCATATATAATGTAAGATCATGCCTGTTTGTTAGGAATAGATTTTTTGATATTCATCAAATTAAACATGTATTTATCTATAAATTTATATGTTTGAAAAATATTCTTTAAAAATCTTTATCGCTCCTTTCAAATTCAAAAAATGAACCACACTTAATTCAAAATGTAAGATTGATCAGAATAGGTGCGTGTATAGATATGCTGGTTGTTTTAAATTCAAAGTAAAACTAACACTATCTTAATCACTATAACTTTTAAATTTAAACCACCAACTTAAATTCAAAGAATCCGAATCTGATCAACTTTGTTACCCTTTCTCCTCAATGCCAGCTTGTTTTGAGGTTTTCAAATATACATAAGAACATGGATATTGTTACTGTCATTATTATTGTTAGAAATGGATAATGTCTATATTAATAACCAGTGGCCGGAGCCCGGGGCCAGCCCGGGCCCAAGCTTCATATTGAGGAATATTTATTTTGCTTTTGATTTATTAGTCCGTTAAAAAAGAATGACACAATTCAAAAGTTAAAAATAACTTAACTTTAAACTTACCACTCCATCCTTCATGAAATGCTTTATAGCCATATATTTATGTAAAGCTTATTTTGGGTTGTAAGTTTCAAAAGTTTTCTTGCATTTGTTAAACTCCGATCCAAGTTAAATTATGATATCTTCTATGAAATGGAGGGTGTATCTTTTTATATCCAAATGGTGATTTATAGTTAACAATTTTAAAATTTTCAAAATTTTCATTTTAAAATATCGCTCAACTCGTAAAGTAAAATATTCAAACAATCTTAATGACTCGGCACATGTTTTTTAAGCCGTAATACTATTTTCAATCCAGTTTAATCAAAAGCCTTATATGTTAAACTTTTCTAAAAGTTCTTTTTCATGCTCGGACTTTCACTTGAAATATTGTATTCTTTTTTTGGTTTCATGTTCAACTACTCTGCGCATTTTGAAGATTTGACAATTTTTCAGCTACGTAGCAAAAACTGAATATATTCTAATTAGTAGCCTTAAAAGTTGCTACTCGGTTGGTAAGCTGCTGTAAGAGTGATTATATTGTCTACTTAAAACCCTAAGGTGGCAGAAAGTTATCACTTATTTATCTTTTTAGGATTTTTAATTCACAGTTAATGTAAATGATAATTTTAACAATTCGTAATAATATTGGGTACAGTGCAAACTCCACACTTCGAAGTCCCAACTGAGTTTTGGCGTAAAAAAGGTTCCAGAATGTTAAAACTGCAACGTAAGATGGGATAAGGTATTTTCTTTTATAAAACTTAAGAATTAAAATTGCAATTTTATTGTAAACAACAATGAACTTAAAAAAGAATTGAAAAGCCATAAAAAAAGGGCATAGTTTTGACAAAGTAAAGAAACTGTGCAGTCGGATAGGACTCCACTTTGGTGGGCTTATTGTAAAGCTACCGACATCACGTGGACATCATATATGGGCCCGTGGGCAAAATATTCTGGGAGCTACAGTAACACATGGAAACAACCAATAGAAATACACAACTCAATTAAATTCAGAGGAATTCTATCTTTCTCTATCATTGTCACAGATGAATTCTCCATAATGCCCACCTTACCAAGATGACCCAAGCACCTCTCTATTGCACAATTCCATAGGCTGGACAACCCCAAGCAGCACTCCTTTACCTTTCTATAATAGTAGTAAAGTTGGTAGCATTGCTTATCAATTTAGTCTAAGCTTAGCCGCCCGACCTAGAACTGATAATTCCAACTTTTACCATTATGAATTCTTATCTTTATCTACGATACCGTTTAATTTGAAAACATTATCTAGTAATTTAAATTTAAAAATCTTATTTATATATGTGGTTATCTTTCAATTTTAAATTTTAATTTAAGACAATGGACAATTATTTTGTCCTAACCATTTCTCTAACTACTATCCTAACTAATATAACTACTATCCTCCTTTTATATGTGTGTATATATATATATATATATATATATATATATATATATATATATATATATATACACACACTATTTTTTCATTCTTTAAAAAGAACAATCTATTAGTTAAAATAAGGTGGTAGGTTTTATCTTTCAAAATTATTTTCTATCTTTGCATTCAAATTTTAAAAAGAAGCACTTATCTTTCTATTTGAATTTGAACTTGAATTAAATATCGAAGTCCCAACTGAGTTTTGGCGTAAAAAAGGTTCTAGAATGTTAAAACTGCAACGTAAGATGGGATAAGGTATTTTCTTTTATAAAACTTAAGAATTAAAATTGCGATTTTGTTGTAAACAACAAAGAACTTAAAAAAGAATTGAAAAACCATAAAAAAAGGGCATAGTTTTGACAAAGTAAAGAAACTGTGCAGTCGGATAGGACTCCACTTTGGTGGGCTTATTGTAAAGCTACCGACATCACGTGGGCAAAATGGTCTGGGAGCTACAGTAACACATGGAAACAACCAATAGAAATACACAACTCAATTAAATTCAGAGGAATTCTATCTTTCTCTATCATTGTCACAGATGAATTCTCTATAATGCCCACCTTACCAAGATGACCAAGCACCTCTCTATTGCACAATTCCATAGGCTGGACAACCCCAAGCAGCACTCCTTTACCTTTCTATAATAGTAGTAAAGTTTTTTTTTTGGTAAATACGACATTTTATGGATAAAATTACGTAGGGTTACATAAAGAGACCATGCGTCTATTTAGAGTCCCCGCATGGTCTGAATTGCAAATATAATTAGAAACAACATTGGATCTTAATCCATACACACAACCTAATTTAGCTAAATACTTGAAATTAGTATCCGACATAGTAGTAGCAAAAGTCTTGCCCCCTAGATCATCCATGTAGGCTTGTTGCAGAAAATTTGGGGGCATAGCATAATGATAGATTGTTTCTTCATTGGACTAATCAGGAGCTCCTTTGGCTAGAAAGTGAGCCACTCTATTTCCCTTACGAAGGTTATGCTGGATCGATGGTATTTGCAATTGGAGCATCATTGACCTGCATTTTTGAATAATAGGAAGGTAAGATGGATGTGAATTCTGTAGTAAATTAATCACATCAGTGGAGTCAGTTTCCACTTCTATGGGAACTAGGTTTTGATCTATAGCAAAGGTGAGACCATAGTATAGAGCTAAGATTTCTACATGGGTTGCATTTAGACCACTAACGTTCTTATGAAACCCTAATACCCAAATTCCTCGACTATTTCTAAATACTCCACCAATGCTAGCTTTGTTAGTAATATGATTGAAGGCTCCATCTATATTAAGTTTGAAGACTTTCTCCTCCGGGGGTTTCCAGCCTATAGTTATAGTTCTGATACCTTCTTGTCTAACTTCCTTTGAGGTTAGAAACAAAAATTCTAAAAGACGAGCATTAACAGTTTGATGGGAAATTTGTCTTGCTAAATTGTTAACATTATTAAAATTACGGTTAAGCCATAGATTCCACAAGGCAAAGGGTAAGTATTCCAACCAATTAGAATATTTACTAACTGGATTAAATGCAATTTGTCTCAAGGTCTCAAGCCAAGTAGTGAGATCATTAATAGTTAAAGCGTAGGGGGTAGTGTTTCAAAAAGATTTAGCAATGGGACACTGGATGAAAATGTGAAACATAGTTTCACTTTCATTTTTACAGATTGGGCAGTTTTCATTAATATTAATTCCAATTTTGTTTAGATAAAAACGAGTAGGAAGCC
Organism: Petunia axillaris subsp. axillaris; assembly: GCA_029990575.1. Classification (NCBI taxonomy): domain Eukaryota; kingdom Viridiplantae; phylum Streptophyta; class Magnoliopsida; order Solanales; family Solanaceae; genus Petunia; species Petunia axillaris. The sequence goes on from JARKNS010000003.1 coordinate 165,444,815, forward strand.
GATTATGATGACATTGCCACAAAAAGAATTTTATTTTGTTAATAGTCTTAAGGTCCCAGATCCAGTTAAAATCTTTATTGATAGTATGGTTGTTATCTAATAAGGCATAGGTTGAATTCAATTTAAAGATACCATTGCTAGTGGCTTTCCAAACCGGATAATCCATATCATTTTGAAGAGAGGAAGATAGAGTCATTTGCATTTGAAATCTAATATCATAAGGGATATCAAAGGATAGTTTAGAAAAATCCCAGTTACCCTCATGAATTAAAAAAGCAACAGAAGCACTTGACTCTTGATAAGTAAGGGGGCCAACAAATTTACTTCTAAGGGATTTTCTATTAGGAAGCCAGTTTTGATTCCAAAAAGAAGTATGAAGGCCATTTCCAATAATCCAAAATATATTGTTGTTACAGAAATCCATACACCTAGAGATGTTTTTCCAAATAAAAGATGTTGATCTTGAGATGTTGATGAGATATCTATTTTTAAGGATGGTAGCCCAAAGAGAGGAATGATTGGTAAGGAATCTCCAAGTTAATGAAGAAATTATAGCCTGATTTTTAGTTTTAGCTTTAACAATCGAGAGGCCACCTTGCTGTCTTGGTTTTGCAACCATATCCCATGATAGGAGGTGGAGTTTTTTGTTGTGAATAGTGGAGCCCCAAAGAAAGTTCCTTTGAATTTTGTCCAAGGTTTTAAGTGTCTTAGAAGGTAAGACATAATATTGCATGATATGGTTGGGTATAGTATTTAGAGTCGACCTGATGAGGGTAGTTCTACCTGCCAGAGTGAGAAAGTTTAGCTTCCAATTTGCTAGTTTTGACTGAAGATTATCTATAAGAAAGTGATAATCCATATGTCTAAGAGAACGACTGAGGATGAGAAAGTCAAGATATTTACCAAAGGATTTCTTTATATTGATATTAAGAAGGGATCCTAGATGTTTAGCTAAGGTAGGATTAGTATTTTTTGGAAAAAGGATCCGGGACTTGGCATTATTAACCTTCTCCCCTGAAAGTTCACAAAATAAATCCAATATTGATTTAATAGCAAGGACTGATTTCTCATTTGCTTTAGCCATAAAAGTAAGGTCATCTGCAAATAGAAGATGGGAGATCTCTGGTCCTTTGGGGGATAGTTTAATTGGATTCCAGAGAGTCAAATCTACATTCTGATTAATATAGATAGAAAGGAGTTCTAGACATAGAATAAAAATATAAGGGGACATAGGGTCTCCTTGTCTAATGCCTCGTGAAGGATTAAAAAATGGAGTTTTTCCACCATTTACTAATATTGAGATAGAGGAGGAGGTGATACAAGATAGAATTAGGCTTGTAATTTTAGGAGGGAATTTAAAGAAGAGTAGCATTTTACGAATAAAAGACCACTCGATTCTGTCAAAAGCTTTTTCTAAATCGATTTTTATGAGCATTTCACCTTTAGTGCCTTTCATTTTAGAAAATTTGCTAACAATTTCCTGGATAATAATAGCATTATCTGATGCCCTTCTATTCTTAAGGAAACTTGTTTGGCATGGATTAATTAAAGTATTCAAGAAGGGTTTAATTCTATTGGCTATAATTTTGATAATAATTTTGTAAATTGTGTTACAAAGACCAATAGGTCGAAAATTCCTTAAATGGACAACATTTTTAAATTTAGGAATTAAGCATAAGTAAGTAGTATTTGCAAAATCAGGAATTTTACAAGATGAGAAAACCTGATGGCAAAAAGAAGTAACAGATTCTTCTAAAATGTTCCAATACTTTTGAAAGAAAAAAGGGTGAAGTCCATCCGGCCCAGGGGCTTTATATGGTTTAAAGAAGAAAACTGCTTGTTTGATTTCAAAATCCTGAAGAGGTTTATCTAGACTAGAAAGGTCTGTCTTGGAATACCAACTATTATTATGAGATATCGGAGTAAAAGAACTAGACACATGATTAGATGAGTATATAAGATTGAAGTAATCTAATACATGATGTAAAATAGCTTGTTGATCAAAAATAAGATTACCACAGTCATCTTGAAAATGAGTAATAGAATTCCTTCTTCTCCTATTTAGGGTAGAAACATGGAAAAATTTTATGTTAGCATCTCCTGAGTTTAGCCAGTTTATCCTAGATTTTAGTCTCCAAAATTCCTCCTCATTTTCCATAATGACATTAAGATTTCCTATTAATTTAGCTTCCAAGTCCCTCAAAAAAGTGCTAGTAGGATAATTTACAGAAGCTTGAATACCATTTTGTCTAGCAAGAATTTTTCTTTTTTCCTTAAAAATATTTCCAAAGACAGATTTGTTCCAAACTAGAATTTACTCTTCAAATAGCTTAGAAGCATCCTGAAAATTCCTCTCATTCCAGGCTAGTCTAATCATTTCTTTAAAGTCAGGATGAGACATCCACATGGTTTCTAATCTAAAGGGCTTACTATTACTAGAAGGAGTTTTTTTATTAAGGCTAATAAGGATAGGTTGATGATCGGAGTAGGTCTTAGGGAGATGAACTATAGATGCATCTTTAAAATTTGTGACCCACTCATTATTTGCTAGGCATCTATCCAACCTTTCCAAGATAAGACCAGAATTGGTTTTACTATGATTTGACCAAGTGAATCTTGGACCTTTGAACCCTAAATCTATCAAATTACATAAATTGATACAATTCCAAAAAGTGTTAGCATTCTTATAGTTTATTGGTCGACCATCAGATTTGTCAGTTTGTTTTAGGATTTGGTTAAAATCCCCACTCACAAGCCATGACCCCTTATAATTATCATATATAGTAGCTAGCGTTTTTCAAAGCAAATTACGACTAGAACTAGAGGTGCTAGCATAAACAGTAGAAAAAAGCCATGGAAAATTAAAAGAAGAGTTATGTACCTTGATCATTGCATGCACTTCATTACCATTAATATGAACATCAGTAATGGAAACCAAATCATTTTTCCAAAGTAAGGCAATTCCACCAGAGCGACCCACACTTGGAACCTCAGCATAATCAGAAAAGTCAAAACGAACCTTAAGATCATGATGATCTTCCATTTTGGTCTCAAGCAAGGCAACCACCACTGGCCTATATACCTCTAAAATAATATCAAAATGTCTTTTGAATTCTGGATTATTAGCACCCCTTACATTCCAAACAATTAGATTAAGTTGTCTATTCATATTTAAATTAGGGTTTTCTATTATCATACCATCTTCCTTAGAAGTAATACGAAGTGTTGGATTTAGTACCACTGCGTACTTTCCCACTAGCTTGTTGGCTGGAGCCCTCACATCCAAGGAACATTTGAAGAGCGAGTGATGGGTCGTGAAGATTACCTTCTTGTCTTGCCTTTCTTTGAATAGAAAGATTGTTATTTCTTTTAGGTTTAGAAATTCTGTGCGACTCTCCCTCCCTCTTAATGCGATTTGTTGCTCTAATGGCCCCCTCCTGTCTTCGTCTCCTTGTGCGAGTGGATTGAGAGGGTGTTCTAGAGAGGGGGAGGAGCTGGTGGTGGAGGGATGTCCATTGGCATGGGAGGGACTTGAGGGGGCATCACATTCTGATTCATTGGGGGAAGTTGGTTTCCCAAGTTGTTCACTGGATGATTTACCTGTAATGGTTGATTTTGAAGCAAGTCCCATGCTGTGAATATAGGTATTTGAGGTGGCAACACTCGAGGAGGAAAGAAAGGGAGATCGTTCAAAGCATAATCCATTTGATTCATTCCATTCATAAGATGTGGCCACGTTGCATTCATATAGTTTTGCATTGTCAGGTGCATACCCTCGCTTACAACTAGAGCAAGATACGACGGGTCTTGAATGACCACATGAGCTTGTTGTCCTAGGATGGTGATCGGCACTGTTAGAGCTTGTCCCCATATTGTTGATTCCAACCAAGATTGGGGAACTCGATTTTGTGGAGAAGGGACAGTAAAGATTAGAGGTTGAATCATAGGTGGAGGAGGTGGATAGTTTTGATTGTTTGGATTCATTTTGTGTATCCTTTTCCTCCGATGTTTTACCAACAGTTTTTGTATCTTGAGCCTTTCCTTTGCTCGTGAGAGAGAGTTTGGGTTGTTCATGTATAATGCTTTGAAATAAATAGGTAGAAGGGTTTTCCAATGTAGTATTTTCAGGTTTAGGGTTATGATTATATTCGTTAGGGGAAAACGTGTTTGAATGGACAAAAGTTTGCATGGGAATAGAAGAAAGGTTTTCATCAGTGTCAATATTGATATCTGACGAGGGAGTAAACTCATACATGTTTGTGTCAGTGTAGTTGGGAGGGTTTGAATGAGGGGTAGTGATTGCATGGGTGGGGGGGTGTTAGGAAGGGAATTTTGGAGAGATATAGAATTGTCTGTTAGTGTTTGTCCGATATTTGAAGGTGGGGACTGCCCTGTCACTTTATTGCCATCTTGGACATTAATTGGTTTGACTGCCTTTTGACCAAGTATCGATTATATCGATTCTTGCTTGGTCGGCTTTGGTAAGAGTTGCTGAGCATTCAAATTTTCAATACCATTAATCAAGCTTTGAGTAGAAGATAATAGAGGATTAAAGCTATTAGATTTTTTTTAGGATAATTAACAATTTCTTTTTTTTTGATAAAAATTTTTGTTAGAGACATTTAGGTTAGAGAACTTACCTGGAAGATCGGATTTGGCATGCTTTGATGAGGTAGCTTGTACAAACTTTTTGAATGAGTTATATTACTAGGAGAGTATATTTTTTGACTATCACTCTTTTTCTTTTTTGGAAAGGTTACCGTATGCCATTCATCCTCCCCCTCCTTTGTTTTCGGATTAAGTTGGGGTAAAGGAAAGTGATTGTCAGGATTAGGTTTGGGATTAGCTTCATACTGGACAAAAGGGCAAGTATCTTGAAGATGGCTTAATCGACCACAGACTTTACACAGGATGTTTTCTCCTTCGTAGATAATTTTTTGTTTATGATGCTCAATAAAAATATAGCTCCTTACAGGGGTGTCAACAAGGACTTCAATACAAATGCGTGCATATCTGGCCCTTACTGCTGTAGACGTTTTAAAATCAACTTTGAGTAACTTTCCCAAAGAGGATCCAATTTTTCTCGGTACACCTTCATCGAAAAATTCTGTAGGTAGATTTGGCAATCGTATCCATATAGCTGTTGATAAAAGTTTGGCATCAGTAGCTACGAAATTAGGTTCCCAACATCTGATTGAAAGAAAGAATCCATTGACAAACCAAGGTCCATCAGTGAGAACTTTATGTAAGCTATCATGTCTTGTAAATTTTGCTACGTAAAAATCTTCCCCTAGATCAATCAAGGGAAATTCTTCAGTAAGTTGCCATAATGATTTCAATTTTTAATAGAGGTATTGATGATGTAAACGTTTTCCCAGGAGTTTAATTATAACTGAATTTAACCATAGAGCATAAATACGCTGTTTTTCATTCTGTGAAAAAGAAATGTGATCGAGTAAACTATCTTCAAGCATAGCTTGATTTTGCATGGTAAGAGTAGATAGTGGATTATGTAGAATAGTAGGCGCATTGGAATTTTGCAATGTGGTTGAGGACAGTAATTTTTTGGAGTAAGTTGGCTTGTCAGCCTTCATTGAATTTTGATTTGTAGAGTTGATTGGCTTATCAGGTGGCTTTGGATCGATTGAATGAAGCTCTGAAAGAGTTTCATTGGTGTCTAGATCCATGTGAAAAGAAGAAGAAGAGTAATGAGCTAGGAGAGAGGAGTGGTTTTAGAGAGAAGGAGGAGAAAGAACTAGCATGCAGTAATTCCCTCCCTCATGAACTTTCATAATAATAGTAGTAAAGTTGGTAGCATTGCTTATCAATTTAGTCTAAGCTTAGCCGCCCGACCTAGAACTGATAATCCCAACTTTTACCATTATGAATTCTTATCTTTATCTACTATACCGTTTAATTTGAAAATATTATCTAGTAATTTAAATTTAAAAATCTTATTTATATATGTGGTTATCTTTCAATTTTAAATTTCAATTTAAGACAATGGACAATTATTTTGTCCTAACCATTTCTCTAACTACTATCCTAACTAATATAACTACTATCCTCCTTTTATATATATATATATATATATATATATATATATATATATATATATAACATACATACATATTATCTTTTCATTCTTTAAAAAGAACAGTCTATTAGTTAAAATAAGGTGGTAGGTTTTATCTTTCAAAAATATTTTCTATCTTTGCATTCAAATTTTAAAAAGAAGCACTTATCTTTCTATTTGAATTTGAACTTGAATTAAATATCATTACAAATATTGTCTTAATGTCTTATTCTAAGTTTTGTCCTAAGCATTCTTTGTTTTTATATATATATATAGATAGATATTAAAATAAAAACAATTCTAAAAGGAAAAAGGAAAATGAAAAATAGAAAAACGAAATAAAAGCCCAAACACCCCACCCACCCATTCCCCGTCACCCCTCTTCCCCATCTCCCCTTAATTCTCTGTAGAAAAAAGAAGTTAAACCTAAACCCACCCCCCCTCTTTCTTTTCTCTTCATCATACATTCATACCTCACCTCCTCCGCCCCCTCTTCAGGTACAAGAGAAAACAAAGAAGAAAAATTGTATGAATTGATAACGGCTCCGGTGAGTTGCGCTTGGAACTTGTTGAGTTTTTTGCCTTTGTACTGATTTATTTAGAGTTTTACGGAGAGAATTTTGAAAAAATAATGGAATAGAAATTAAAGGAGAGGTTCGTCTGATTTGTTTGGGATTTTCAAGTATCATTGCCTGTTTTGGATTTTTTTAACAAATTGTTGGAACTTCTTTCTTAGTTATTTTGGTGTTAAAATTGAAGAAAGTATTGTTGTTTATATTTTATATGAATGACATGTTGATTTATTTGAGTGAAGAAGAATGGTGGTGGAATAAAAATGGTGGTTGATTAAACCTGGTTCATTGTTCAAGAGGGTTGATTTTACTGAAATTGTGTGGAAGAAGAAAAAAATATTAGTAGAAATTTCATTGTTCAAGTGTTTAAAAATTATATTTTGATCAAGTCAAAGTGTTAAGTTGGGAACTTCCTAAGTTTGATGGTCTGCATGACAAACTCATGCAAGTTTGAGTGTCGAATAGGCTATTCCGCCTAAAATAAAGGGCACAACACTTCTATGAGATTAAGTTTACATTTTCGTGATCAAACTTTCAATGAGCCATCTACCCATAATTTTATCAACTTAAGTAACGGATTAGTACCTGGATTACTAGATATAGCATTAGTTTCTCGACCTAAGTTACATATGCTATTGTATAATTTAGAAGGATGCCTCATAAAAAAAAGATGATATTATTTAGAAGGATCAGCCTCTTAAATGGTGAAAATAAGGGGCTGGCCCTGAGCTTCGATTGGAATGCAGGACAGTAAAATTGGAAGAAGTTATGTCATGATGTGTTCATGGAATCACTTATTAATAAGTCTTTATTTCTGAAGAATATGGATGGAAATAGCCAAATAGGGTGAGCTGCAGATCTGGTGGTGAAAAACATTTACAAGTTTTTTCAACTGAAACAAATTTCATGTATTTTTATGTGACAAGAGCTTTGTAGGAAAAGAGAAAATAAGAAGTTTTTGAGTTCTTAAGGCTCTTCATGACTTAATTAGTGAATATATTTTTAGCTCGTTACTCCCCTACATGTGTATTGCTGATTTACTTTTGTACTTCACATGTTATGCTTATTAGTAGTATATGTTAAATCTATTTGAATATTCTTGCTCCTATTGCAACAATCCGTGTTTAATGTTCTACTGCTTATGTTATGACTAATGTAACTGTATCTGAATTTCTCATTTCTAATGCAGATTTTCTCCACAGATGGCTGCATCATCTTCTCGCTTGGTTCGTGGTAAGTGATTAACTTGCTTTGCCTGCTAATAGTGAATACAATGTTTTAGATCTGGATGAGATGGGATTTGTGACAATCATAACTCCTTTCAATGTTGTGGCAATATGTTCAAATGCCAAGGGTCTTTCTTTATTTTTTGGGTTAGGGGTTGGGAGTGGGCTGTGGAACTGGAATCAAAGCCATGTGGTTCCTGTTCCTTTCTCCTGAAGAAGGGCGATGTAGCTTCAGGCAGATGATTTAAATTAAGATGTGCGAGGAAACTGTACTCCAAATAAGAGTTAGTTGGATTTATGTAGATTTCTTGGAGAGCAGCTCCTTGTGAAACTACGCATTTGTCTCTAGTGATATGGTATCACATGCCACTTGTTGGTCAACCTTTTTTATTTAAATTTTCTTTGTTAGTTTCACCACAAAAAGGAGAAAGATATATAAGTGTCACATGTGCCACAATTACCACCTAACCATTGAATGAAGTTGGACAACAAACTCTTCAAGCAATGAATGGTAGTTTTAATTTTCTTACAGCAGAATGGATTAGATAGGTAAGAGTTGTAAAGTTAACCATTTGCAAGTTAAACTCAACCTCTCTTAGAAATTTAATCTCTTTGGATTAAGAATAGTCCTATGCAAGGAGCTGATGGGTTTGTCAGTTTCATTTTTGTCTGTAAGCCTAGTCAGTCTGTTTACTACGCTATTTCCTGTTGCTTGACTAGCCTTTTTCCTCTTTCCAGCTGTACGTAACTGCATTATCTTATTACTTTTTTCCATTTTAATGCGTACTCATTAAAAGAGAGCAAAAAACTTCATTAACTTTACGGTTTGGTAATCATGTTCTTTCTTATGACTATGGTCATAAAAGCTCAGACATCATTCTCTCCATCCCTGCTTTATAATATCTCCTTGTATGTTTATGCGAGACTCATTTCTACTGCTTGGTACAACTTTCCCTTCTTCTTTCTTCTTTTTTATTTTAATTCTTATTCATAATTTGTAAATTATGGCCTCAAGTTAATCTCCTTATTGCATTAAATGACAGCATCGGTGCCTGTCATTTTATCAGTTATTCTTATCAAATATGAAATTCAATTTAGATAAGCTAGTAATTTGTTCTTTTTTCACCCAAAGAGTCGATAACAAATTCTGCAGCAAGATATGTGAAATGGTTGTGTCCAATTTTTTTGATTTTAGGTATAGAAAAAAACCACATTACTACCATCTTTGGATATTATTATGCACTCTTTACTAGCACATACTATTCATTGCCTTCTTGTGCTAATCTCATGTCTTATAATCTTCTCTTGTTAACTTTTATATGTGCGTGATTTGTGCTTTAACCACATGTGTATTAAATGCAGTAGTGGGTCGATCATTGTTCAGTGGCCTCTGCAACAGTCCTGAAGGTTTAATGAGATCAGGAAGCGAGATGATATGCAATGATTTACTATTCCAGGTTAGTCTGATATGCTGTTTAAGTCCAACAACCCACCCCCCCCCCCCCCCCTCCACCTCTTTACTTGTCATTCTTTTTGTTGTCTATTTGCAATCTTCATCAGTCATTGGACATGAAACTGGGATGTTCTTAATTTTTTTGTCACTGCACATTATTGTGAACCAATACAAAGAAACACCCCCCCTACTAATCAAAGAACTTTGAGAATCCTGATTCTTATTGAAGGAAGCACCTTTGTACCAGCAAATGACAATAAGTATGTCCGATCTTATTACTTTATCAAAACCTGCCCTGAATCTTACAAGTTAACTCTGCTGGATTCTATTTCTTTTTTCGATTTGCAGCATATGCTTCAAATGTGTAATATTTGAAAGCATCTCTTGTTACAATAATTATAAATTTATTCCTTGTTTTTGGACATTTCAGCAACAAAGAACCTTCATACAGATGAGGACGAATCTGAAAGTGGTAGACAACTCAGGTGCAAAGAGAGTGATGTGCATCCAAGCGCTGAAGGGCAAGAAAGGAGCAAGATTAGGAGACACAATAGTTTGCTCAGTGAAGGAAGCTCAGCCAGGTGGAAAAGTGAAGAAAGGAGATGTCCATTATGGTGTTGTCGTTCGTGCTGCTATGCCTAAGGGCCGTTGTGATGGAAGTGAAGTAAAGTTTGATGATAATGCGGTGGTACTTATCAACAAGCACGGTGAACCAATTGGAACTAGAGTTTTTGGTCCAGTGCCCCATGAGTTAAGGAAAAAGAAGCATGTTAAGATTCTCAGTCTTGCAGAGCATATTGCCTGAGGTCATAACCTCTTGCTTGTTTGGGTAGTTCTACCAGTGATTACTCCGTGCACGAGTCTTTGAAAGCTGAGTGTTGCATTTACTGTATTTCTGGGAACCTAACCTATGTTGTTCACAAGCTGCAAACTTTGTTTTTTTTCCCTTAATATTTATTATCATAACATTTTGACTTGTACATATAACCGTTGGCGCTCAAGCCAGAGTGCTGCAGCTTTCCGTTTCTCCTGTTTTAGTCTGGAGTATGTTTTGTAACCATCAAACTTAAGATGAATTTCAGCAACCTCTTCTAGTGGGTTTCCTTATGAGTTCAGACTTACCCTGGAAATGTACAGCCTGAACCAAGTAACTCTTAAAAATCGTTGTGTTATCCTTCACAGATTACTTATTACTCCTATCAGTCGATTGTTCAATTATCATAGCTCTCGTCTTGATATTGTTTAGTCCCGTTCTTGTACTTAGCATTCTACTTTTATTGAAATCGAAGAAGAAAGATTTTCATTTTACAATTCACTCTTGAAATTGAGAGAATTTTGGTTTTTGAAGTTCTTTCTTTCTTCTCTCTTTTTTCTTTTTATACAGCTAAGGTGAAGAAGGTTTAACATTTGTAATTTGGCGTTTGGTGCTATGCGGGAGTAGTACTGGTCAAATCTAACTCGTGGAATCAGATTCAAGGACAAGCATGATTTAACAAAATTGTTGGTAACTTGGTACATAAAGCGACTTGATACCAAGAAATCACATGCACAATTAGTGACTTCTCATCACTTTATTTAAATCACTCAAATGTAAATATTTTGTGAAGCTATAAATTTAATATCTCTTGTTTGAATTTTTATAGCGTAGTTTAGCTGAGCATGAAATTTAAGAAAGAAAAAGAATAAATTTTCTATCTTAAACGACTATAACATTTATATTCCCGTAAAGTATGCCATTACGAGTGACACGAAGTAAAAATACGTCATTCTTTTTGGGGGAGACTAATGAAAATTAGTGTAGTGTAAAAAGTATAATTATTTCTGTTAATAATCACTTAACCTGTTTGTAGTTGGGATTCAGTTGCAGCATGATGATTGATTGGACTTTTGTCCCATAGGTACGATGTGAAGTCATATATGCAAACACGTGGATACCCCATTTGCCATATTTTCCCATGCAGTCTGTTTCAAAGCAAAAGGAGCTCACTAGAGAAAGCAGCAAAGCTTAAGGAAATTAAACATTAGCTTTCTCCAACAGCAACATCATCAATGGCAGAAGAAACCAGAGGCACCGATAAAAAGTATTACTCCCTCTGTTCCAATTTACGTGGCATAGTTTCCTTTTTAATCTATCCTGAAATGAACGATACATTTTATAAGTAGAAACAATTCATATTTATCAATGATTTCATCTACACGAATTTTCTTGGCTTGTTTTAAACCACAAGTTTCAAAAGTATTTATACTTTTTTAAATTTCGTGTCAAGTCGCCACATGAAATGGGACGGAGGTATTAATAATAGATTAATAGGAGTAGTACTTATATTTTGTTTGAGAAATCTTTCCTGAATCTTTTCTTTGCTATTGCATTTAAGAATTTGGATGTATCTATAATTATTGATGCAGGTATGCAATAGTCACAGGAGCTAACAAAGGGATTGGATTTGAGATATGCAAGCAGTTAGCTTCTCATGGAACCATGGTGATTTTGACTGCTAGAAATGAGAAGAGAGGGCTTGAAGCTATAGATGAGCTAAGAGGGTCTGGTCATTTGGCTGAAAATGTGGTGTTTCACCAGCTTGATGTTATGGATCCTTCTAGTATTACTTCTTTGGCAGAATTCATTAAGACAAAATTTGGCAGGCTTGATATCTTGGTAGCATCATTAGCAATAATGTTTTTGAAATGTTTATGACCAAAACAATTAGGTTAGTGAGCTGTTGATATGTTTTTTATTTCCAGGTGAATAATGCAGGAATAGGAGGAATCAAAGCAGATGCTGACGCCCTAAGAGCTAAACAAGAGTCCAGTGAGGTATGTCTATTAACTAGAATCAATCTATCAATTTACAAAGTTTCAATACCAGAGATACAACCCAATGGTAGAAAAATTTACTGTACGAGGTCTATCTAATTTATTGTACGAGGTCTATCTAATGCTAGATGCAGAGGCACATAGTAATAGATTGATATAAACATCATAAGTTCTCCTGTAAGAATGGTTAGGCTGCAATTCTTTCGCTTTTTGAAGAAGCTTAGCTAGTTCTCCTTAGACGGACATTTTGTTTCACTTGCCCATGCTTCAAGATTGAGATTTTCACCAGCCATTCACTCTGAATAGCTTTGTGGTTCAACACCTCGCAGCCAGCTGGTACCTTCCCACCCTCTTCATTAGGTAACCTGCCAATTCAACATATTGTCAGCAGTATCTTGCCCGTAATAATTCATGCGAGGCATCTGAACCAAATTCTCAATTTGGGTACACCCCCGAAGCGATCCATGTCATTTCTGTCTGAATGATGGAACTTCTTTTTTGTATTAAAAATGATGGGAATCAGATCAGTGAAGATGAGGTAATTAGCTTGGAATCAACCTCAAAGAACCATCCTAAAGTCTGATAGCCTTTTATATTATGATTTATCATAATTAGGATACTTTTACACTGGCCCTCAAATGACTTGTCCTTTCTTTTTATCACATATAGTTGATTAAAAGCTATATGTGCATCTTGATTTTGATATAGAGTTGACCATGAAAATGTCGTGAGTTTTCTGCTGTGGTGAAAAAACCAGAAACACACCTGTTTGTCTGTTGAAATCTATTAGATTCTACTATCAACCAACATTCACAGTAGCCATATCTTTCTTTATGGCAAATGCTCCCTATAACATGTAATCTATTTAAACCCTTTGTTTTAGACATCATCTTTTGCACTCTTTAATTTATCTTTCTCTCTGTTATAGATAGGAGGATCTCAAGTCAATTGGAATGACATATTGACTGAGACATATGAATTGGCAGAGGAGTGTCTGGAAACAAACTATTACGGTGTGAAAAGAATGATTGAAACATTTATTCCACTCCTCCAATTATCTAAGTCGCCAAGGATTGTGAACGTCTCTTCCTCCATGGGAAGGCTAAAGGTATTAACCTGGCAACTCTCTTTCAGAAATATTGTTGCGACTTTGCTAGATAGCTGCATTTTCCATAGGATAATGTGATTTAATTTCCAGTGATTTTATCTTTATTCAAACTTCCGCTTTCATTTTAGGCCTCGACATACATCATGCTGTGCAAATTACAAATATTGAGTAAAACTATGTTTAAAAGTCTACAACTACTCAAATCTGCATCTGTTCTTTTTTTCCTTAAATGTGATGCACTAGTGTATACCAGTGCCCTGTGCAGCAGTGCTCATCTATTTTTCTAGAGTTGATCATAGGTTACTGAAATCTTGCTTTTAAATACACCTTTGTTTGCATGATTTTCACAATTTTCTACACAATGTTTAACAAACACTTACCCTTTTGCTCTTCTAGCAACTAATATGAAGAAAACAGTCCCCGAGGAATTCCTAACAGTAGTCTAAGACTGATTTTATTGTACAGATAAAATCTAGCTATAGTCTTCTCAATTTTCCTTTTCTCTTCAAATCACGAGTCCGATCTTTGTCTGCATAATATGTTAACAACACAGAAAACGTTGTGTATATAATATATAAATGATTAAGCTAGGATGTTTGTCAACACTTTGACAGTTGATCCTGATGAGTGGCTAACTGAAATTTTTCTAACTAAATTTCCAGAACTTGAAAAATGAATGGGCTAAAGGAATATTAAGTGACAGTGAAAATCTCACAGAAGAGAAAATAGAAGAGGTGATAGTTCAGTATCTAAAGGACTTTAAAGAAGATTCTCTCCAAGCCAACGGCTGGCCGTCTTTCATGTCAGCCTATATACTCTCTAAAGCAGCGATGAATGCTTACTCGAGGATCATGGCAAAGAAGCATCCATCTATACAGATCAATTGTGTCTGCCCTGGTTTTGTGAAAACAGATATCAATTACAGTAGAGGGATATTGTCTATTGAAGAAGGGGCTGAGAGTCCTGTAGCTCTAGCTCTGCAGCCTGATGATGGCCCTTCTGGTTTGTTCTTTGATCGGAAACAAGTTTCGTCTTTTGAATGAAAGTATGTTGTTCATTGATACATGTAAGAATAGTATGTACTAATAATCGTTAGTGATATGCAATGTATGTACTGTATTTGAAGCTATATGTAGTTCTCCTCAGACTTTGGCACTTTTTCAAAACTAAAACAATTTCTGAGATTTGTGGCGTTGTTGCACTATAATTTACGCTGTGATAGTCTTATTGGTCTGATTTGTCAGAGAGAAAACATATATAACTATTACAAAAAGATATTTTTATAATCAATTTAGTAGATCGATGACAAATATAATAGGAGTACTAAAAAGAAAAAGATCCATTTCAAGTGGAAACTGCAGGTGAACGTTATGAGATTTGTAAGGAGCAAGCTGAATAATGTATTGAACTGGAACTAAAAACATGACAATAATAAGATAAAGTATAGAATAAACTATAGCCACCTTGTTTCTCTCCATTATTGTATATAAATCATCTTCCTAGATCTATGTGGAGTATTTTTAGCAAAGCCAACATACTGATAGATAAGCATACTTGGACCCAAAAGCTGAATACACCTTGAATCTATAGCTACTTATCCTTGCAACTCAGTTCCAACAATGGCAGAAAAAATCACCAGCCACGAGAGCACAAGGTGCCCTTTTCGTAGTTTTTCATTTGGCTTTTCTATGTACTAGTACTTATTAAGTTCTTATGGTTTCAATTATTGTTATCAGAATAGCAGTTGTGACTGGAGCAAACAAAGGTATGGGACTAGAAATATGTAGACAACTAGCCTCAAAGGGGGTGGTGGTGATCTTAACAGCAAGAGATGAGAAGAGAGGGGCTGAAGCTATTGATATACTAAAGGAGTCTGGCCTCTCTAATAATGTTATTTTTCATCAGCTTGATGTAACTGAGTTGCTCAATTCAAAGATTTCATCAAGGCCAGGTTTGGCAAGCTTGATATCTTGGTATGTAGGAGTATTGATGTGTGGGCAAAATGCCACACATTACCTTCAATTTACTTGACTTTTGTTGTGCATTATTGATTAAATACGCGCACTTATCATGTTTTAGTTGCATATTACAGGATATTGAAGCTGTAGTGATGAACGGATAAAAAAACAAGTCAAAACAAGGCATTCTGTGAAGTTCTGTTTCTGGTCTGGAAAGTTGTTCAGCGCGATCGCGCTAGTGTCTCACGCGATCGCGCAGAAGACTGAAACAAAGCATCGCGATCGCGTGGGTGTTGACGCGATAGCGCAGAAGGAAAACGAAATGAAGCGCGATAGCGCTAGGAAGAACGCGATAGCGAAGGTTCGCGTCTGAACTGCGCTGGACAGTGTTGTAATTTCACAGCAGCCTAAATGGGGAACATATATTCAGCCCTTGCACGACCTAGGGCTCATCTTTTGGCCATTTTTCCAATCTTGGAGCAAAGATCCATCAACAAGAACACCAAGAGGGTGAAGATTTGGAGCAACCCATTGAGAAATTCTCAACATTTAGTACTCCTTTCTTTATTTTCATGCTTTGTAGTGAATATATTTGGTGTTGTTGATGTTATTGAAGAATTGATTTTGTGAATATATTTCATGGCTATTTATGTTATTAATTGATATGATTTGGACATGAATATATGAATGAGTCATGACTAGGAATTTATATTGTTGGGTTTTGATTATCTAACTTCCATTGTTTTGATTGATTGACTCTTGTGCTCGCGACACTTGAGTTGCTCGTCTACTTTGCTAATTAAAGACTCGGGAGAGATTAGTTAGCGTAGAATAGTGAAGCTAGCGAGGATTTGGGTTGATAGGCTATTTCATAGACTAACTCATCTAAAAGAAGTTACGCTCGGAAGAGGTCTTCTTTCCTCGGGTAATGGGTAGTGCTTTATAAGCTCAACCATGGCTTTGACGAGCGCCGTTGAGGTAAATCCCTTCTAGGCCGGAAGGATTCTAGGGATTACATTAGAACGACTCGGCCATAATATATAAACCCCGTGCTATAATTGTATCCTAGGCTCAAAACTTGTTTTCCTTGGTTGCGAGAAGGCCATAGATCACCTTTACTTGCTTTCCTAGTGTAGTTTGTAGTTGTTAATATCATTCCATCACCTCGTTATCCTAGTTTGGCTTAGTCAAATAGGTTTAGTTCCTCCACTACTTTGATCGCATCACTTTGTTCCTTGTGGATTCGACCCCGACTCCTAGTTGGGTAAATTATATTGCGACGACCGTTCATATCTCTATACGAGGTGTGTGTTGCGCGTTGTCAAAATTGGCGCCGTTGCCGGGGAACAATTGGCGTATTAGAGTAGTTTGAGGAGTTGAGCTTGTTTGCTTAGTTCCAAACTTTGTGGATCTTTGTCTTGTAAATTGTGAATATTTGTTCATAATGAATTGTAAATATTTGCTATGTTGTGTTATTTACTTGTGTTAGTTAGTATACTTTAGTAGATATACTAAAATGGCATCATGGAATCAAGAATGGTCAAATATTGAAAATCCATACATGAGTGACCCTTGTCCTTATTGTGGCGGACCTCACTATTGGCAAGATTGTCAAATTGTTTCCGGGGGCGAGTTGTGTGCACCTTCTCAACCCTTTGAGTGGGACATATGTCATGAGTGTGGGGGTCAAAATGGCCATTGGGACGGTTGTCCTAATATTCTTTGTTCTTCTTCCAATGATTTTTATAATGATGCTAATGATTCTTATGAGTTTGATAGGTCTAATGCAAACATGAACATGGAGCTTGAACCCGAGTGGCAAGGCATCCAAGAGAAGTTTCAAGAAGAGATGGACCTATCGACTTCACAAGATGAATGCAATGAAAATGAAAGATTGGAATATTTGATGGAGCGGATACTTGAACACCATTGTGAGATGAAAGAAACGATCCATCAAAATGGCTTAGCAATTCACAATTTGGAGGTTCAATTGAGTCAATTGGTTCACACTTTCAATGATCAACAAGAAAACGATGCTACTAAGTGTCAACAAAGATTTGATATGGAAGATGAACTTGAGCTCCAAGAAGAACATGCGGAAGAAGAGGAATTTCTTGATGAAGATGATGCCCAAGAGGAAGAAATTGCACTAGAGTCTTGTGTGGAGTTGCAAAATATTATTTGTGGGGAATCTAGTGCAATAAGATATGAGGATGTCAAAAGTGAGGAGATATTAAAGTTCAAGCGAGTGAAACCTCACTCATTCCATTTTTCAACATTGTTTTTGGAGGGTGAAATGGAAATTGACCCACTTGATGAGCCCTTAGAGGAAGAGAGCAATGAGGAACGAAGTGCTTACATTCTTGAGTTTGCCATGCCAAGAAAGCAAAATGACATCCCTCACTTGAAGGCCAAGAAGTGCAAAATGAAGTATTCGGCCTTTGGAAGTTTGAGATTCGTACCATCACCCCGAGAGCATAACCGAAAACTTGATTCAAAATTGGGGAAGCAATTCATATCCTCAAAATGGAGAGAAAAGTGTGATTTGGGTACTTGTCTAGCCAAGACGTTAAATAAAGCGCTTCTCGGGAGGCAACCCGAGCATTTTAAATTATTGCATTTTATACTTGTAGATTAGTTTCAATTATTGTTTTTGATCATTCTACCAAGTTTCATGATTTTTTTAACTTCATTTGGACTGAATTTGAGTGGTTGGACAGTAAGCTCAAAGAATGCAAGGAGGAGCCAAAGCAAGACACTACTCAGAGACACATTCCAGGGAGCCCCTTAAACTTTGTTTTTCATTTTTTAGTTGTCTTGAGGGCAAGTCAACATTTTAAGTTGGGGGGAGGAGCTTAATTATTTTGGGATGACATAATTTCTTGATTGTGATGTACTTTAACTTGACGAAAATGGTAAAATTGATCTTACTTAAGCCTTTTAATTTTATATTAGTATGTTTCTTGTAGTAACATTTCATTCTAGTTTATTAGTTTATTTGTGTTATTAGTTTATTACTTAAGCCTTTTAATTTTATATTAGTATGTTTCTTGTAGTAACATTTCATTCTAGTTTATTAGTTTATTTGTGTTCTTAGATAGTACTATTATTAAAAAAAATAGAAAAAGAGAAAAACTTTCAAAAACAAAAAGTACTCCCATGAACTACGCTTGGGATGTTGCTTCTTTTTATCTGATTCACCTTTGTGTGATACGTAGGCATCCCACTTGGGTGCGAAAGCCTCATTTGGGTCCGAACAACCCTTTTCATTGTAAATACCATTTTTGTACAAAAATTTTGAAATAACCTCCTTGGTTTTTCTTTGCCATGGTTCTTTTCCAAGGAGGTAATTGTGTTGAACCGGGCATCTCTAGTACTAGTTTAGTATTTAGTTGTAAATAATGATGATTAGTTGTAGATTTTTGCCCCTTAGCAACTTTTGGCATGTTTGGTTCCACCATTATTTAATCCTTATCATGTGAGCTTGTTTTGAAAAATGAATAGGAAAATTTAGTTGGTAAATTGTGCTATGATCTTTAAGTTCAACTTTTGGCTCTTAGGTCACTAATTAGCTCTCATTAGGCTATGAGTAAACTTTGGATGCTTAATTGCCTTCGATTGGGACTTGAATATACTCGTCCTCCTTGCTTTACATGTGCCATGTGTGGTGAGGTTTTGGTGTGTTCATGTGTGTGCTTCTTGATCTAGAACTTGCCCTAAGTGTGCTTCGAGGCGAAATCCTAGGTGATGCTTGACTTGAAAAATGATTTTAGGCTTTCTTTGGCCCGCTCAGTAATCTAAAAAGCCTACCCTTGCATTATATCCTTAGTCAACCCCTTTGAGCTTAATATCCTTTTCTTTGGCAACCACATTATTAACCCGGACCAATTCTAAGTGCTTAAAGCACTAACCCTCTCTTTTGGCCCTACCTCCTTGAGTGCATTGAAAGACGTGCAACTTAGGCAAAAGCCTAAGTTTGGGGGTGGCACGAGTTATGGTGAAAGTGTGGAAGTTAATGAATAAATGAAAAGAAAGAGCAACAAAAGTGAGTTGAATAAAAAAAAAAAAGTGAAAAAGAGAAAAGAAAGAAAAAGAAGAAAAAGAGAATTGATGAATAAAGAGGAAAAGTATAATCCTCGATTTAGCAAAATGTGAGTGCAAGAAAAATGAAGTGTGCCTTAATTTTTGTACGGTGTAGTGCTCAAGGAGGTGTGTAGTCACTATTTGCCTATATTTTAAACCACCTTTGACCAAAAGCCTACATTACAACCGTAACAAGTCCTAATTGATTTCGGGTCAAGCATTTCTACATTAGTGGAGAAGTACACGAAGGGCAAGCCTATGGATCTTTAGTGCGCATGATGAACTTCTTTTGAGAGAGTGAGCGAATTCTTCCTATCATTAATCCCATTTGTGTTATCATTGCATTTTTGTGGTTGGGATATTCTCTTGAGTGGTGAGGGCACTTGTGAAGTTGAGTTGAGGACTTGTGTTTCATTTTCCAATTGAGGTGAGCGAGCAAAGAGGTGAACCCTTGTGACGAAGAGGCAAACCTTGAAAGTCTTGTGTCATGGCATGTTTGCCTTCTTTGATGTTTTGCATATGAAAGTGATGCTCACATGGTTTGGCTTAATTGTTGGCACCAACCAATGTCATTAGTTGTTGAACTTGAATCGAGTTTGGCTTGTTGTGGCTGTGATAAAAAATGCATGAATTGATGAATTGCAACTTGGGATCCATTGAAGTGTGCTTTGCTTGAGGACAAGCAATAGTTTAAGTTTGGGGGTGTGATGTGTGGCTAAAATACCACACATTACATACTTGTACTAGAGCTATTGTTGTGTTAAATTGATGAAATAAGTGCACTTATCATGGTTTTGTTGCATTTTGTAGGTTGAATATGTTGGAGGAAAGTTGTTGAAGAAACAAGTCCAAAAGTATTCAAGTTGTTGAAAAAGAAGAAAACTGGCTAGTCTGTGAAAAACGCAGCAGAAAAGTAGCTATGCGTGAAACAGCGACTAAGTTGAGCAGTGATAAAGTGGCTATCGGGTAAACTTTGGTACCAGGGTGGCTATGACGTGTAAAATCAGAATTTCTTCATTTTAACCTAGGGAGAATTTTGGAAAAAGATGGTATTTCATTTTGGCAACACATAAATAGTTTGGAGCTTTCATTTGTACACATCTTTTGGCCATTTTTCCAATCTTGGAGCAAGGATCCATCAACAAGAACACCAAGAGGGTGAAGATTTGGAGCAACCCATTGAGAAATTCTCAACCATTAGTACTCCTTTCTTTACTTTCATGTTTTGTATTGAATATATTGGGTGTTGTTGATGTTATTGAAGAATTGATTTGTTGAATATATTTCATGGCTATTTGTGTTATTAATTGATATGATTTTGACATGAATATATGAATGAGTCATGACTAGGAATTTATATTATTGGGTTTTGATTATCTAGCTTCCATTGTTTTGATTGCTCGACTCTTGTGCTCGCGACACTTGAGTTGCTCGTCTACTTTGTTAATTAAAGACTCGGGAGAGATTAATTAGCGTAGAATAGTGAAGCTAGCGAGGATTTGGGTTGATAGGCTATTTCATAGACTAACCCATCTAAAAGAAGTTACGCTCGGAAGAGGTCTTCTTTCCTCGGGTAATGGGTAGTGCTTTGTAAGCTCAACCATGGCTTTGACGAGCGCCGTTGAGGTAAATCCCTTCTAGGCCGGAAGGATTCTAGGGATTACATTAGAACGACTCGGCCATAATATATAAAACCCGTGCTATAATTGTATCCTAGGCTCAAAACTTGCTTTCCTTGGTTGCGAGAAGGCCATAGATCACCTTTACTTGCTTTCCTAGTGTAGTTTGTAGTTGTTAATATCATTCCATCACCTCGTTATCCTAGTTTGGCTTTGTCAAATAGGTTTAGTTCCTCCACTACTTTGATCGCATCACTTTGTTCCTTGTGGATTCGACCCCGACTCCTAGTTGGGTAAATTATATTGCGATGACCGTTCATACCTCAAGCCGAGGTGTGTGTTGAGCGTTGTCAAGTATTTAATTTCCCAGTGCATTTACGATTCATACAACTGGCCCAATTAAATAATTTCACGAACAAGTTGAATGTACCCTTGAGTGTATGCTAATAGGTTGATGTGACGGGCCAAAACAAAGTTTAAAGTATGCTGTATTTAGCACATATATAGAAGATAAGGTGAATATCTTGCTATATTCAGTTAAATTATACTTGTAATATAAAAATTCTTTGCATTGACCGAACAAATCCTTAACGTAGATAGCCTTCATTTTGTTCCACACTAGACACAATATCTACTATGAGAGCTAACAACCTGTACTTGAGTGGACACTATAATTTATTTATAGTGTATGTATCTTAAGAGTAAAATGTTTGTATCATTTTATCCACCTAAGCAAAGCAGTAGTCGACTTAACTCAGCACGAATGCTGTTCAAATCGAGCTTTGCATTTAATTAAGTACTATTTTCTCTATCTTCTGTTTGTTTTAACAGTTCATGAGTTTGCTTAATCGTTATGTAATATATGATATCATTTCTAAAACAATCAAAACAGGTGATTAACGCAGGAATTTTAGGAGTTATTGTGGATAAATATCCTATTGCAAGTCAAGTAAGTGACTGTATCGTGGAATCAATTCTTCCTTTTCTTAATTATAAATATTTATGGTCCTCTGAATTTCTTCAGTATAATGTTTTCTCATCCATTCGAAATGATTAATCTTGTGTTGGTCCTGCAGCCAGCAGATTCATTCATTGAGAAGCTAAAGGTAGCTACTCGAACTTATGATCGATCTGAAGCATGTATAAGAACAAACTACTATGGGGCAAAATGGATGACTCAACAATTATTACCTCTACTCCAATTTTCTCATTCACCACGTATTGTCAATATCTCCTCCATGGCTGGAAAATTGGAGGTAACTAATTCATCTAATTTATATTTAGTCAATCACTACTAAAAAACTGGGAAAATTCGACTACCACATATCGACCGAAATTCGGTCGAACCACAATTTCGACTGAATTTCGGTCGAACACTTGTGACAGTCACAGTGTTCGACCGAAGTGGTTCGACCGAATTTCGGTCGATGGGCTAAAATTCCTGTTGGGCTTGTCGACCGAATTTCGGTCGATAGGCGGTCGAAGGGCCCGTTAATTAAGTCGGGCAGAACCCTCATTTCCCTCATTTCCTTCTTCCCCAAAATTATTCTACACCCTTTAAATCCCTCCCCAACCCCCATACACGAAATCCACCATAACCCACCCCCAAAATCAACACTTAAACACAATCTACCCTCCTAATCACTACCCATAACATCAAATTCAAGGTAAATTCTTAATTTTAGGGTTATTTTTGTTACTTTGTAAAACTTGAACCCTAACTTTTTAACTCAATTTTTTTGTAGTTTTGAAGCATATAACTAGTGGGGAATCATTTGTAGGTGCTATAGGAGCATAAATCAACGTCTAGGTACGTTTTTTTTTCCTATTTAATCCGAATTTAATTAATTTTTTAATTATGTTTTAACTTTGGCCTATAATGTTGCATATTTAGTTAATTATTAGTTAGCAAACATTATTGTAGTTATTGTTGATGTTGAACAACTTGTTTGGTGTTGTTAGCTATTATCAAAGTTAAGTTTGTTTTGTTTGGTATTGTAGTAGTTGTTGGTATTGTTTGGTAGTGTTGTTTGCAATGTGTTCTTGCCTTGGTATTGTTGAGAAGATGAACAAGTTATAACATTATGCCTAAAACGAATAAGCTTTTGTTTGTTTGAATTGCTTTGATAATATTAATTAATAGGGTGTTATTAGATAATATTGTTTCTTTGGGGCATTTCATCAAACAAGTTTGTGTAGATATTGTTTCTCAATCTTGCAATGTTTGTGTAGATATGGACATTAATCGTCGTCGTCTGTGGATGGATAATAGAAATTTTCCCGAGCGGCGGGGGTTGAGGCCTTCGTTTGTAGCGGGTGTTATGGAATTTCTTGGTGTAGCCCGCAACACAGACGATTATTTAAGGCATGGCAAAATTAGGTGTCCATGTGAAAAATGCGAATGTGTAAAGATACAAGATTTGGAGAATGTCGAGTTACATTTGTATAGGAAGGGGTTTATGTCAAATTATTACATTTGGTATAATCATGGAGAGCCTTGGGACATGCAGCAGCAAATTCAAAATCTTAAAAATATTCATGGCGCTAGGAGTTCTCCGGTTGTGGAACCAGACCAAGCAGCCGGGTATAGAATGGAAGATATGGTGAATGATGCTTTTGGGATGTACCCGGCTAATGATCCCCTTCAGCCGGATACATCACAGCCAAACATTGAGCACATTCCCAATGCCGAGGCAAATCAGTTCTATGAACGGTTGGAGGAAACAAGTCGTCCATTTTATGAGGGCTCGGTGCATTCCCAGTTGTCGGTTGCAGTTAGACTGATGAGTATCAAATCAGATTTTAGTATATCTCAAGCTGCCATGGATTCCATCATTGCTCTTATGAATGAACTAAATCCGACAAATATGGCCCTACCAACTACTTATTACTACACTAAGAAGTTGGTTTCCTCGTTGGGGCTTTCTGCCGAGAAGATTCACTGTTGTGTTAATGGCTGCATGTTGTATTACAAGGATGACGCAGACTTGCAGACATGTAAATTTTGTGAGGAGCCCCGGTACAAGCCTGAGCCTGATCCTAAAAAGAAGCTGAAGCCTGTTAAGTGGATGCATTACTTGCCCCTTACACCACGGTTAAAGAGGTTGTATGCTTCGATGAGTTCTGCTCCACACATGAGATGGCATCATGACCGTACCAGGGTGCCGGGTATTCTATCCCATCCATCTGATGGAGAGGCATGGAAACACTTTGATCAAGTGTATCCGGCATTTGCTAGTGAGCCAAGGAATGTAAGGTTGGGCCTATGTTCTGATGGGTTCACCCCGTTTGATGTCTCTTCTACGCCTTATTCTTGTTGGCCCGTATTTGTCACTCCTTACAACCTGCCGCCTGGAATGTGCATGACCAGTCCTTATCTCTTTTTGAATTGTATAATACCGGGTCCACATAACCCGAAAGCCTCTATTGATGTATATTTGCAGCCTTTGCTTGATGAGTTGCAGATACTTTGGCGTGAAGGAGTTGAGACTTATGATATATCAACCAAACAGAACTTCCAAATGCGTGCTTCTTTGATGTGGACTATAAATGACATTCCAGCTTATGGGATGTTGTCTGGGTGGTCCACAGCAGGTAAGCTCGCTTGCCCTTACTGTATGGAGGATACAAAAGCCTTCACGTTGAAATATGGAGGCAAATGTACATGGTTCGACTGTTGCCGTCGATTCTTGCCAATGGACCATCCTTTCAGGAGTAACACTAGCGCATTTATGAAGAATCAGGCTGATTTTGAGGAGCCCCCGCGCAGGTTATCTGGCATCGAGATATGGGACAGGGTCAGGGAGCTTCCTAAGGTAACTGAACAACTGCCATATATTTATTGTATTTTTTTTACAACTTAATTCCACTAACACAATGATTAATTCCTAAGGTAACTGAACAACTGCCAGCTAGAGCACCTGGTTATGGGGTTGAACATAACTGGACTAAACAAAGCATTTTCTGGGAGTTGCCTTACTGGAAGGATAATCTTCTTCACCAAACAAGAACGCAATGTATGGTGCGCGCAAAAGAGGGAAAATGCCCGGCTACCTATATGATCCTCAATGGAGAGAGCTGCAGCAGTATTGGGATACTCCCGAATTTCAGGCCAAGAGCGAACAAGGGAAGAAAGCTCGGGCATCTACTAAGGGTGGATCGCTGCATACCGGTGGCGCAGTTAGCGCTGCGACGCAGAAGATGCGCTTGGTAAAGTAATTTAATTTATAAGAATTACTATAATTATCTAACTTGTTCTCTTCTTTAATTTGTAGGAAAAGGAACAAAATCGGACTATTCCACTCTCAGAAATGCACAAGATCCGCCATATAAAGAATGATAAAAAGGGCGGAGAAACATGGGTCGAGCCCCGAGCACAAGAGGCCTGGGTAAGTACTTAAATTTAAACTAAAGTCGCGCCAATCCTTCAAGTTTAAAACTTCAAGTGTGGTTTGTTTATATATTTATGTTTTTCAGGAAAAAGCTACAAAGGCCTATGAGGACTGGACCGCGACTCAGCAATCTGAATGCAGAAGCAGTACCCCAGTACCGCTAACGCTCGAGCAAGAAACCAACTTATGGTTGGAAGCGGTCGGAGGGGCGAAGAAGGGGTCAGCTTATGGCATTGGAACTCTGTATTCATCTGCCAAGCATAAATCGAACTACTTGGGCTCGTGTTCAAGTGCTCCTCCAAGCTCTGCTCCCGCTCCAGAAATGAATCGGATGCAAGCGGAGATCGAAGAACTGAGAAGACAAAATGAAGCTATGCGCTTAGCACAGGAGGCGCATCAGAGAGAAGTGCATGAAATGATGCGCGCATCACAGGAGGCGCATCAGAGAGAAATGCAAGAAATGATGCAAGAGCTCCTCAGGAACCAGAAAAAAGGCAAAGGAAAGCGTGATAGCTCGGGAAAGGGAAAGAGCAAGAGCAGACATCGCCACCATTCTGATGACGGGTCTAGTTCGGCTTCTAGCCATTAGGAGTGAAAGTTGAACTTTAAACTGTTTTGTTTAGTTTGTTGAATATTGTAAAACTTGAACGAATGTTGAATGACTCCTTTCTATTGTTTGGCTTTGTTAGCCTTGTTTGAATAGCGTTTATGAATGTCTTGTGACTGGTTTTTCTGCGTGTTTACAGGTGGTGTAGGCTAATTTCAGCTTTTATGTTGCAGGTAATTACAGGTGTTCGACCGAATTTCGGTCGAAAGTTGGTCAAAAAATAATACAATTCGGTCGAAATCTTGTTCGACCGAATTTCGGTCGATAGGGCTTCGACCGAAATTCGGTCGAACGTCGACCGACATTCGACCGAATTTCGGTGAAAGAACATGGCACTCTAGTCCATGTTATTCGACCGAATTTCGGTCGAATGTCGGTCGACGTTCGACCGAATTTCGGTCGAAGGCCTACTTTCGACCTTAATTTATTCGACCACCACAATCGGTCGAAATACGGTCGATGGTTCGACCGAATTTCGACCGATTGGGCGGTCGAAAATCCCTGTTTTTTTAGTAGTGAATGCAGTTTGGTTAGGACTTAGAAGTTAGTTACTCCCCCCCTCTCCCCCCCCCCCCCCCAATTTATTTAATTTTCTAACCTTTTTAATTTAGTTTAAAATAATTGGTTTGTTCAAAAATCCAAGATACTGTTAATTGATTTTTTATAATAATATTAATAATTCTTTACAATTTTCTATGAGGGTATAAAGGTTAACATAGTCAACAAGCTTCTTTATTGATATTCATAACTAACTTTTTTAATCTGTATAAAACACCTTAGAAAATTAATTTAAGTGGACTAAAGGGAGTATTTTATAATTTAATTTGCACAGATTTTCTTGATCTCATACAACTAATTACACATTCATTACGATATTTCTCCTTCTGAAATTTACTTATTACATTCCAGCTTTTCTTAGGGGCAAATGCCTCTAAAAATATACTTTCTCCTGTTTGAATTAAAAAATATCCCATTTTATTTTGTGGCTATTTGTTAATAATGCTACCTATGATCCATGTTATATACTACATCAAACCGCTCTATAGTGACAACGTTTGTTTGGAACTTTCATAGCCGCTGTAGTGAGGTGCTGTTATGCGTGTATACTGAAATTTGACTTTTAGATCTTATTTAACTGCTACAGTCAAAAAGTTTGCAAAAATACATGTTAAATTTAAAATTTCAATAGATTTTCATATTTTATTAATTGAAAATTTAGAAGGTTAATTCATTATTAATAAATCTATAACTAGTTGTACCGTACCAATAAAAAATTGAAATCTAAGGAACATATGCATTTAAAATTAATTGAAATGGTAAAAAAATCAAGTTTGACGTAAGAATTTTTGTAGTACGAATGTAAAAAAGGCAATTTATTTATGTTAAGAATAATTATCATAAATATATTATATTTTATTTTATATATAATATATCTCTTACAAAATATTACTCTATTACACAATATTTGACTATGACCGTTATAGAAAAGTAATTTTATAAAGAGTGTACCGCTATAATGAACATCATTGCTGTATAGGTAGAATGTTGTTACATATAAGTAAAATATAACATGAAAAATCGGTTCTGAAAAAAATTAAGTTCTTCTATTGAAATGCTGTTATAACACGGGGCTATTATAGAGAAGTTTGATTGTATTAAGGTTTTGCACGCCCTAACAATGATATTTAGTCGGACGTATAAGACAAGTTGGTAAAAATTTCGTGTAGGGGCCTATTTGGCGTGCGCTAATTGATTTGTAGCCGTCAAAAAAAATTTGCTGAGAAATAGCCATCTCCAAACAAGTCCCAGTATAAATACTGAGGCTTTGAACAAGCCCCAGTATTTATACTGAGAAGCTTCAGTAAACTAACCCCAATATAAAATACTGGAGCTTTGAACAAGTTTGTTCAAAGCCCCGTTATTTTGTTATGGGACTTTGTATAAAGCTTCAGTCTCATAACAAAATACCGGGGCTTTGAACAAAACATTGAAGCTTTATATATAAAGTTTCATAACAAAATAATGAGATTTATCCCTCTGATGAGACCCTTTGTTATGGGATAAATCTCATTATTTTTTAGGGATACTTACAAAAATACCCACAAAATCTAAAATAATTACAACCACTACCCACTACTTTCAAATATTACCCGATCTACCCACTAAATTATTCACCCATTCTACCCACCCAGACTTGTATACCATAGTTTATGCAGTATACCATAAAGGTATATACCTATAAGGCATAACAAAGGTATACATTAATAAATGTCCCTCCAGACTTGTATACCATAATTTATGCAGTATACTTTAAAGGTATACACCTATAAGGCATAACAAAGGTATACAATAATAAATGGGTAGGTTGGGTAAATACTTTTAGTTTTATGGGTAGTATAATTTGTAATGGGTATGGTTTGTAAATACTTTAAATTTTATGGGTATAGAGTGTAAAAATCCCTATTTTTTATGGGATAAAGTCCCATAACAAAATAATGGGACCTTTGAACATGTTAGTTCAAGGTCCATTATTTTGTTATGGGACTCTTCTTCAGTCCCATAACAAAATACTTGGACTTTAAACAAGTTTTGTTCAAAGCCCCAATATTTTGTTATGGGACTAGTCTGAGGTGTTTTTCCAACGGTAATGGAGTGTAAGTGTGCGCGCGAATTTTTAGCTATTTCTCAATAAATTTTGAAACGGTGGATAAAACTCTTTGAGTGCGTCCAAAAATGGCTACGCATCAAAATTTCTTGACGAGTTGTCTTAACTATTCTTTATCGCTTTTTAACATCTTATGTGATCTCTAACACTCAGGTAAGTGGACTAGTAAGGTTGAATTTGAAAAAATAATAATAAATGCTTATTGTTTTATTGAAGTATCAAATATTTTGAAACAAATTCAATATGCCAAAACTGACTAGGCTTTGGGATAAGATGGATAAATAATACCTCTACATCGATCTATGCTATAATATAGGTCTTACTATTGGACTTTTTAACAAATACAAATTTTTTGACAATTTGCATTTTGACACAATGCTGTTTCAGGTGTTACGTAATGAATGGGCTATAGGAATGTTAACTGATTCTGAGAATCTAACGGAAGACAAAGTGGATGAAGTTTTGGATTCTTTTCTCAAAGATTGCAAGGAGGATTTGCTAGAAACAAAAAATTGGCCTCTTCTTAACTCTGCTTATATACTATCAAAAGCAGCCTTGAATGCTTACACAAGAATGTTGGCCAACAAATACCCAAGTTTTCTTATCAATTGTGTCTGTCCAGGCAATGTCAAAACTGATATGACTTGTAATTATGGCGAACTAAGTGTTGAAGAAGGTGCTCAAAGTCCTGTTTGGCTAGCTCTTTTACCTGAGGGAGGCCAATAAGGAAAGTTCTTCCACAGGAAAGAGATGTCACCTTTCTAATAATCGTTGAATTATTTATGCACGCATTTCTTTTGGCAAATGTTTGACTTATATTTCCGTTGAAAATGAGATATATCGTACTAATAAAGAGGAACCACCGAAATCTGATCTCTGGCTGCATGGTAATTGGTAATCTTTTCAATGCCAAAATGAAAGAATTATATTTAAGGGAAGAGACTAAAGCCTGAGTTGATCCTTAATGCCACCACAGCTGAGCATGTCCAACTCTTCACAATTTTCTAGTTCATCCCGTATTGACTTATCCTCGACATATTGAATTATTATCTCTGCTTCAATTATTAGTATGATCTAATCGCCGCGTATTGCCAATGTCTCTCTAGTCTATTCCATGGCTCCCCTCCCTAATGGCGTACCCAAGATCTCAAGTAGTAATAAATAAAAAAAAATCCAAGAATGAGTGCATATTCTTTTTTTAACTCTAACTACGTAATATTTTGAGAACTTCTTAGAAAAACGTTCCTCCTCCTATTCATGGCAATGCTAATTTTAGTATTCCAAATGTAATTCTTCAAGGTCTTGAACAACAATGGTTGCTTTGGTGGTACTAAGAATGAAGATGCAAATGATCACTTGAAAAATTTTGTACAAATTTGTAATCTCTACAAATCAGCAAGGGTATCGAAAGAGTCATTGAGGTTGAGAGTGTTTCCTTACTCTCTCACCGGAAAAGCTAAAGATTGGTTGAACAAGTTGCCGAGAAACTTCATTTTCACTTGGCAAGAGTTAGTAAAACAATTCCTAGGGAAGTTTTCACCAAAAGGGAAGCAAGCGGGCATTGAGGGACAAGATCTACATGTTTGAGCAAGAGGCATCTGATTCTTTGACCGATGCTTGGGAAGCTTTTTAAGATGGGTTGCTCCGGTGTCCTAATCATGGCTTCAACGGAAGCATGTTGTTGCAAAGCTTCTATCAAGGCTTAAACAAGATGAACCAATCCGCCATGGACACTTTATGTAATGGTGTCACTATGGACAAGAGATATGAAGAAGTGAAAGATATCATAGACAAAGTGACCAAGAGATCTCAAGAATGGCAATCAAGA
This sequence comes from Petunia axillaris subsp. axillaris, assembly GCA_029990575.1. Lineage (NCBI taxonomy): Eukaryota > Viridiplantae > Streptophyta > Magnoliopsida > Solanales > Solanaceae > Petunia > Petunia axillaris. The sequence goes on from JARKNS010000003.1 coordinate 165,475,215, forward strand.
GCTAAAAATCCGGGAAGAGAAGTTGGAATTAGTCCAATGATGATGGAAAGACTTGAAGCCCAAGATGAGAAGATGGCAAGAATCTTGACATTCGTGGAACTCATGAACAAGAACTCAAAGGCCGATTGAGAAGCCAATGAAAATAAAGTGAACAAGATGGAGAATATCCACACCACAAATGCCGGGCATCAAGTGGCCCCAATGGGTTATGTGACCCCCAGAGGTGTTCCTTTGTCTCTTCTCTAACAAGGGCAAGAGGGATACTATCCGGAACAATGCTATAATGTGCAAGATGGAGAAGAAGCAAATTATGTGGGTAACTACCAAGGACAAAGAGGGTATGATCAAGGTGGCTATCAAAGGCCTTATCAACAACCCTACCAACAACCATATCAACAATCTTATCAACAACAAGGGCAATGGAGGCCGAGTCAAGAAAGAGGTAATTGGAGTGGTAAACAATAAGGGAAATGGGACGGTTCTTCTCAACAATATGCTCCAAGACCTCCTTTCAAACAAAATGATCAAGAAGCAAAGCCTCCTACAAAGTTGGAAGAGATGATGAGCCAAGTGCTTCAAAATCAACAAGGATATTTCGTGGATATGAAAGATATGAAGCAAACTATGACATCACATTCTACATCCATCAAGGAGCTTGAGTCACGAATGAGTCAACTAGCACATCAAGTCAATGAAAGACCGCACGGAGCACTACCAAGTGCTACGGTAGCGAATCTTAAAATAGGCGGTAAGGACCAAGTGATGACAATCAAAACTCGGAGTGGCAAGACATATGAAGATCCAAAAGCCAAGAGTAATGATGATGTAGAGTGGAGAGTGCAAAATGATCATGTGGGCGCCGAGTGGAATGATAATGATAATGATATTGAACCCTCAAAAAATAACCCCGAAGGGCTAATTTAGGAATATCAATAGGATGGACTAACTCTTTTGGAGTTTTTGGAGTCGCCACCCATTTTAAAGAAAAACAGGGAACCAAATAAGCAAATGCGTGCAAAACTCCATTTTTTGGCAAAAAAAGCTGTCTTTCAGAGATTCTAAAGGCAAGAGGTTTTGTTAATTTCGAAAGAAGGTTTTTAAGGCACTTTCGAAATTCCGTTAACAACGGTTAATCCGACAGGTTTCCAAATATTTACAAGTGCACTTTTCTTGCGAAAGAATTATTAAAAATAATAATAATAATAATAATAATAAAGTTTAATACAGCTTATTTGCAAAATATATTTTTTACTTGCACTAATTTGCTAAGATGGCCCCAATTTGCAATAAATTAAATACCGACTCCAAGATAAAAGGTAATGAACATAAAGTAAGACAATATACAAACAATCAAATATTATTGATAAATAAAATATTTACACATTTATTTACATAAATATACCTAAGTAAATGAAGGCAAAGTTAAAGATAGAACCCGGAAAATTGATCAACTCGCGGGAGTCTTGAATTTTCTAAAATTTCTAATGTCTCATTTCTTGAATGCTTGAGCCCCAACTCGATCCCAAATGACTCCAACTCAATGCATATCCACATTTGTAATTTAGCCAAACTCGTCCTCAAATTGTTTGTGTCAAAATGTACCTCGCAAAAATTATGGAACTGAGTTAGTACGATAATAAAGTGAAATAAATAGTAATAATAATAATAATAATAATAATAATAATAATAATAATAATAATAATAATAATAATAATAATAATAGTAGTAGTAGTAGTAGTAATTGTTGAACCCCAAAAATTACCTCGAAAAGGATAAATTCCGGAATATCGACAGGATGGACTAACTCTTTTGGAGTTTTTGGAGTCTCCACCCAATTTAAGGAAAACAGGGAACCAAATTAGCAAATGCGTGCAAAAACTCCGTTTTTATAAAAGACGGTCTTTCTTTCAGAGATTCTAAGTAAGAGGTTTTATTAATTTCAGAAGAAGGTTTTTAAGGCACTTCAAAAATTCCGTAAAATACGGTTAATCCGACAGGTTTCCAAATATTTACAAGTGCTCTTTTCTTTCAAAAGAATTATTTGAGTAATAATAATAATAATAATAATAATAATAATAATAATAATAATAATAATAATAATAATAGTAATCAATTAAATAAAAATCTTATTTGCAAAAAATATATATTTTACTTGCACGCATTTGCTAAGATGGCCCCAATTTGCAATAAATTAAATAACAACTTCTCAATAAAAGGGCAATGAACATACAGTAAAGCAATATACAAAAAATCACATATTATTGATAAATAACATATTTTACACATTTATTTGCATAAATATCTAAGGAAAGAAATGCAAAGTTAAAGATAGAACCCGAGATATTGATCAACTCGCGGGAGCCTTGAATTTTCTAAATTTTCTAAGGTCTTATGTCTTGACTGCTTGAGTTTGAATTTAAGCCCAAACGACTCCAATGCAATGGACTATCCACATTTGTAGGTTAGCCAAGCACGTCCCCAAGTTTTCGAGCCAAAATGTACCTCGCATAAATTATGAAAATGAAATTGGATTAGTACGATAATAAAATATAATAATTAATGAAAATAAAATAATAATAATAATAAAATATATAATAATAATAATAATAATAATAATAATAATAATAATAATAATAATAATAATAGTAGTAGTAAAGGGGGTTTGTTTTGCAAAATTTAGGCTAAGGTTTGTATGGCGCGTCGAATAGAGGCTCGAGATTTGGTACGGCTGCAAACACGGAGCCCGGGCCGGTTGCCATGCCAAGTACCAAACCCACCACTCTATTCGACTTGCTTTGCAGTAATTTCATACATTCATCATCGCCTTTTGCTTTAGGGACACGGGGACGAGACTGTTCAAGTGTAGTATCATGTTCAAATCAATCCCGAGGCCTCAATACGTGTATATGTATTTTTTCATTGGCCTTTAGCGTAGTATTTGTTCAAATCAGTTCAATAATCCATAATCAGTCCATGAATAAGTCTTGTAATGCCTCAAACTTGCAATATTTGTAGGCAATAACAAAATGTAACATCACACGGGGTCAATGAGACTAAACCCACAACATCAATAGAGTGCCTGTTTTCGCAAAAGGACATAATTGGTCCAAAATTATCAAATCTGCAAGTAACAAATCACTGTAAATGTCTGAACTGCAGGTGTAACAACACCAGTAACGAAACTGTGATTCTAAGATAGAACAAAAAACGCAGCACAAGATCCATAGCAGCCGCAAGAGCAAACAACAGGGGAACGGATTTTCCAATCAAGCAACAAATACCACAGAACAACACCAACAAAAAGAGGAGGAGGAGAGACTGCCCAGCTACATTGACGGCGTCACTGCTACCCCACCACACCCTTCGTCAATTTCAGCGATGAATCAATAAATAAACAGATGAAAAACAGCTCAAACTTTATCAATTCGCTGTGTCAAATCCCAAAATGGTCCAGACATTTCAAACGGATTAAAGGGAAACGGATCAAAGCAATAATTCAACCAGTTCAAACAGGTCGACCAAACAGAAAACCAAGACGATATCTGTATCAAAAGCTTCCAAAATCTGTATCAAAAGCTTCCAAAAACAGGAACGGAGAATATAGAGATCAGCACCACAATCAGAATCGAGGAGGGGAACGACACCAGCCGTCACTCCGGTGAGCAACAACGGCGTCGCTGCGACCCTCCTCTATGCTTCTTTAACACTCCAAACTACAGAAATCAAGGCAAGAAGCAAAGGGATGACCGGCCACGGTATTTTCCGGCCAAACTCCGGTGGTGGTGGCTGGTTTTACCACTGACCCGCCTTCCTTCTTTCAGATCTGTGTGCGTTGATGTGTGTGGTGTTGAGAGAAGAAAGGATTAGGGTTTCAAGCAAAAATGGGGTCGGATAAGCGGGTCTCGGCTGGAATTATGTAATGGGTGTGGAGAGATCTGTGTATGTGTGTTTTAATGGATATTGGAGTGTGTCTACTGTGTATGTATCTGATTACTATTTTTTTATATATGAGAAGATGATTAGTGAGAGGTGGGTGTGGAAGGAAGATGGTGAATGTGGGAGGCTGATTTTTTAGGGTGTTGTGGGAGATGATGAATAATGGGTGTAAGGAAGATGAATAGTGATAGTGTGTAATTTTGGTTAAGGAAGATGAAGATCTGATTTTGATGAAAATGTGTGTAAAATGGTGCAAGGATGATGATAAAAAAATGATTAGGAGGCTAGGGTTTTGGGATAAGGATATATATATATATATATATATATATATATATATATATATATGTGTGTGTGTGTGTGTGTGTGTGTGTGTGTGTGTGTGTGTGTGTAGGTGATTTGCACAAATAGGCTAGTGTTTTGGGGAGGGAGCGGATTTGGCCTCAATGTACAAAAAAGTAAATGGGTTGTACGAGTGGGTTAAAATCGGAGGGATTTTGCAAATTTAGCACATTCTTTGAAATTTCAATTAATCCTCTTTTATTATCATTATTTTATTTTATTTTCAAATTAAACCTCAATTATATAAATATTACCACAATTTAATAATTTTGAAAACAATTCGGGACAAAATTGGGTGTCAACAGCTGCCCCTCTTTACCCGACAAGGATGAAAGAGTTTTCAGGGTAAAGAAAGTTGACGTGAAACCCATTTTGTCACGACAAAGCCAAGTACTTTGATTCCAAGGACCAAAGTGCGAGGCTTATAGACATGGCCGAGCACCGGTTTCCGTGTTGCCTACATATCTCGGGCTGAAAGAGAATCAGGCCATATGTAGTTCGACACAATTTGAAATTCAAAGACGAGATAGTAACGACTACTCAAGCGCGGGAAAAGAGGCTTGTAATCACCCAAGTTATGAAAATGTGGTCGACGACACACCCATAAAGAGGGGTTTACACGGACATAGCTTCCGCTGCACCTCGACAACCGAACCATCTTGTCTTCAATCTCAAATCTCAGACTCAGGGTTAACAAGAGACTTACCTCTAGGGTGGATGACTTATGCGGGTGCGATTCTTCAGGTCTTCGTTGACGAGTCTAGCTCATATCAAAGATTGCCCCGGTTCATTGCTAAGAAAAGCTCCATGTTATACTCTAAACGCTGCTGCGGTGCTGCTAAAAATCCTGTGATAATCTCAACAAGCGGTAAGCGTGCAACTGCTAATAAACTGTAATAATTGGAATAAGAAATAGATAAAGTGAGAAAATTGTAAATGCGGGTTGCGGTATCATCGATAAGTTCTTCCTTCGATCAACTGACAAGGTACTCCGCCCGGAGAACCTCTAAGCTGATCCTTATTCTGAAACAGTAAAGCAAGACAATAAGTAAAGCGAGAACGAATTGTAAAATGCAAGGCTTTCATAAAATAAATCGACTAACGGGACATAATGTCTCAAGTCGACTTGTCTATCTTTATCATCTACTTCAAATATAATATGCCAATATTGCGAGACAACCGACATCGCGAAACACTCCGAAAGTGGTGTTTCAGCCGACTTGTCTGAGACTATCAATCTACTTTAAATATAAAATGCCAATATTGCAAGACAACCGACATCGCAAAAACACTCTGAAAGTGGTATTTCAGCCGACTTGTCTTAGACTATCAATCTACTTTAAATATAAAATGCCAATATTGCAAGACAACCCACATCGCGAAAACACTCCGAAAGTGGTGTTTCAGCCGACTTGTCTTAGACTATCTATGCAGGCTTCAACATAACGTTTATTTTGAAAGAAGAATCATAAAGATAGAAAATGCCGCCTGCTTGGCAACAAACCATGATATGCATAATGCTTAAATTGATGAAGAGACAGTTTACAACACAATCTTGTATTTTGTTTCAATCCCTTGACAAAACAAATGAAACGTCTGGTCTTGAAGCATCCAGTGTCTCAATGCAACTTGAATGAAACCTGCATATCCTATTTGTGGGTGGAGAAACCCGAGATATTCTATTTGTGGGTGGAAGGACCCGAGATATTCTATTTGTGGGTGGAAGGACCCGAGATATCCTATTTGTGGGTGGAAGGACCCGAGATATCCTATTTGTGGGTGGAATGACCCGAATATCCTATTTATGGGTGGAAGGACCCGAGATATCCTATTTGTGAGTGGAAGGACCCGAGTATCCTATTTGTGGGTGGAAGGACCCGAGATATCCTATTTGTGGGTGGAAGGACCCGAGATGTTCATCTACAAGACGAACTAAACAAACAAAATTAAAGTAAAGAAAAAGACACAAAGCTTATTAAAGCAGGTACTTCTCCAAATTTAGCAATATCTGCAAATCACAACAATGAAATTTTAGTAAGTTCTCTCTTAAAGAGAAATATAAATGAAACAGATATGTTTAAAATTTACAAGAATTATAAGAGATAGAAATGCCGCCTTTCGGCCATAAATCATGATCGAGCCTACAGTGGGCTCCATAACAATAGCGCCCTTTGATTGTCTATAATAGGCTTCATAATAATTCCTCCAATTGCTTATGGAAGGCTTCAAATGATAACGATGTCTTCGCTTGCTCACGATAGAGAGGATCAATAACAAAAGAGCCTTCAATTGCCTATGATAGGCTTCAGAATAATGCCTCCAATTGCTTACGGTAGGCTTCAAATGATAATGTTGTCCTCGCTTGCTCACGATAGACTTGCTAATAAGACCCCCCGATTGCTTACGGTAGGATCAATAACAAAAGAGCCTTCAATTGCCTCCTCCAATTGCTTATGGTAGGCTTTAATGCTAATGAAGTCTTCGCTTGCTCACGAAAGACTCATAATAAGGCCCCCCGATTGCTTGCGGTAGGCATGACGTAATTTGTAAGTGCAAGCTGCAATATCTTTGATAAATTGTCTTCCCATCCACTGGCGAAGCAATAAAGCAAATGCGAAGGCATAGTGCAAAGCATTTTGACCAATCTTGACAAATCAACTGGCAAGCCGGTCAGGCACGTAGCAAGGAGGGTCTTGGGGTTGATTGCCTACAAATCAGCTGGTGATCCGATCCGGCAAAAAGTAAGGAGGGTCTCAGGGCTGACCTGTTAACCTGAAAAGTAAAACAAGACGTAATACAAAGAAAATGCGAAGGCATAATTTAAATTAAGTGCAAAGCAATTTGAACAATCTTGACAAATCAGCTGGCAAGCCGGTCGGGCACGCAGTAAGGAGGGCCTTGGAATTGATTGTCGACAAATCAGCTGATGATCCGATCCGGCACAAAGCAAGGAGGGTCTCAGGACTGACCTGTTAAACTAAAAGTAAAGCAAGTCATAATATAAAGCAAGTGCAAAAGCATAATTGAAAGCAAGTGCAAAGCAATTTAGCGTGAAATGTAAAGCAACGCAAAAGCGATTTAGCGAATCAACGGGCGTGAAAGTCCAACAAGAGAGAAGCCCCGCTTGGTGGTCAACCTGAAAAACGTAAAGCAAGGCATCAATTTTAAAGCAAGTGCGGCGACATAATTTAAAGCAAGTGCAAAGAAAAGCAGTGCGGGAATGTAGAGCAATGCAAGAGCCATTTGGCGAATCAATAGGCGAGATAGTCCAACAAAGGAAATCCTCGTAGCCGATGGTCAACCTGAAAGAGTAAAGCAAAGCGTTAATTTTAAAGCAAGTGCGAAGGTATAATTCAAAGTAAGTGCAAAGCAAAGTAGTGCGGAAATGTAGTCAGTGCGATAGCCATTGATAAATCAATTGGCGAGACAATCTGGCAAGGATGGCCTTGAGTGGATTGTCAATTGAAAAAAAAATAAGGCAATGCTTATTTTGGCGTGATTTGAAAACACAACGCATGTCTCGGGTTCATTGCTTATTTGGGAATGAAAATCATAGAAGCAGAAATGCCGCCTGTTCGGCAAGAACTCATGGCAAAGCATAACGCTTTAAGTCATGAAAAAGGCAATGCGACGCAATCTGCAAGGGAACTTCGAATGCGCGTTCCATAAATTATTCATCCATAGTGCGAATGATCCTTTCGTTGCAAGCTTTGATGTTCCTGCTCTAAAAAAAAATTGTTAGTTTTGGGGAGGGAAGGGGAAGCGTTTGATTTGTGCAGACTTCATCCTGATCTTACTGCTTATGCTGCTTCCTCGTCTTCATTGGACTTGGATTTGCGAATTGCTTTCAGAAACTTGGCTCATGAACTAAAATAGCATAGATTTTTGAAAAATAGAGGCAAGATAAAATGTTTTAATGCAATATAGCAAGTGAAATAAGCATGCAAATGAAGTCAAAGATACATTTTGGAAATTTTGCCTTGACTTAAACTTGTAACATATCTTAAAACAAATTGAACGTCCTTTGCCTTGAACTTTGCACTGTTTGCTTAACCAATTACAGAATTCTTGCCAACTCATCTTTAATAACCAACACCGCTTCTTGCAAAATTCTGCCCCAGTTATTATCTTTCGCATCTCCAACTCGCTTTGCAAAAATTGCCCCTGTTGTCCTTCTTGGGGGAAAATAAAAATTTAAATGCTAAAGGGTCGAGCCCGATGGGGGAGCCTACGTATCCCTCCTTGGGAATCAGACCATGCGTAGTTCTGCATTACTGCTTCAACGCCATATACTAACAAATAAAAGCTGCCCCAGTTGAAATTCTAATAGATAGTGTGATATCCAAAGAGCACAGACAATAACTTTTCAGTGCGTCATTTTAAATTGTTCAGTTATTTAGCCATACGTTACAAGCAAAGCTTTGGCTAGTTTATCAATTTTAATGTTGAAACAGAGACCAATGCAAGCGTAAATAATATAATACGAATGTGATGCGTTTTATTTCAACTTTCAAAAATTCAAAATGAGTTGATTCAGATTAACATAAGCTTTTAAGGGACAACGCAATTCAGGGCCTCAATTTGAATTAAAATTGAAAATAATGCCACTAAGTTCAATTGCCAAGTTCTTTCAAACAATGCCATTAGCTTCTGGTGCTGCATCGTTCACGAGCTAGAGCGTCTACCATCAATCAAATCTCGAATCCCTTGCGTGGTGAATGGTCAGCCACTTCACAAATCCAACATTTGCTAGAGAAATAAACAAAACAAAAGAAACCTCTCAAAAGGTAACTAAGATAATTTGCATGTCATTCATAGGATTGCATACAAGCAAGCAACACCTAGTATTTAACGCATTTTGAGCAAATAAAGCAAGGTAAGCAATTAACATGTGACAATCATAAGTAGTTGAGCGTAAATAAATATGCAAATGCATCTTACCCTGTAAGGTGCCTCTTTGCTAGAGGTAAGCCTAAACACGCAAACAAGTGGTAACGAAAAATAGTTCATGCCAGTTCCGAGCAATTCAGATTTAGAGTAAGCGATAAATAATAACAATAATTGATAACAATCAGCTCTCCGCCTCGACACTGCAATTTTATTATCCCAACTAACTTCCAAAAGTTGGTGTCAACTCGAAATTCTAACACAGCTCCTGCTCTCCACAACATCTGCACCAAAATTCTAAACCCAAATGCCTAAAACCTGAAACAAACCTCCATACCTTTTGCAAATATCCACACTCCTCCAATCACAAACTCCCAATTATTTATAACATCCAGGGAGAAATTTCCAGGTGCCTCCACAATACCAGACTGCAAATCACGAAAGGCGCCAATTGGCCTTTCAAAATAAAACCTCACTGGTCTTCGGCTTCAGACAAGCCTCTCAGCTTCCTAGGTTTTGCAAGGCTCACCGACCTTGTTCATAGGGCTCCTCACTGATCCTCGGCTTTAATCAAGCCTCTCAGTTTCCTAGGTAGCAAAGACCGCACTGGTCTTCAAGGAGGGACCCCACTAGTCATTCAAAGACACAGAGGCTTCGCTCTCCTAGTATGCGACAAGCATACTTCAATTTTTATAAAGTTGCAGCTGGATTATCAACATAGGCCTGCACACACGCAAAGCCATTCACGAGAGGGACCCCACTGATCCTTTTAAAGACACCAGGGGCTTCGCCTCTTAGATCTCACTACACCAGGCCATCTCCAAAACACAAACTAACAAAATCTGCCTAACTTTCCCCGGACTGCAATTCTGTCTATGATCTCAATTCTGCTAATTCTTCCATTTTCTGACCTAAAAGACAACACAGGAGACAAAATTCCAAATCTGATTTTGCTCAAAACATGGTTAGGACTGAGGATTCGTTATCACATAGCACATAATATGCATTGTCGTTGGGTTTCAAGAACCCGTTGACAAAAGGGCAGTTTCTTAATTCCTGAAAACGGTATCAAGGACCGGGTCCAAACTAAGGTGTATATGAATGCATGACCTAATCTCCTTCTAAGAGTGGGCTAACGGTTGAGGCTGATTCGACCTATGCGGGATAAACCTGGCCCCATAAACCAGTAAAACCGGCCATGACAAAACCAGGCAAACCATACTCCAACTAACTTTGGTGACACGAAAGAAATTCAAAGACTTAGGAAGGACAATGCCCTTCCTGTATTATTGCCCGTCATGCGGGCCCCCCGTGATGAAATCGAGGAGATGAAAGAGAATTGACAGGCTCCATAAGGGAGGAAATATGAACGGAATGCAGACTATGCACAAATAAATATAATACATGCTTTATAAGGCAAACCAAGCAAACAGATATAATAAAGCAAATAAATTAGGCATGCTAGTTGCAAACAATTGGAAACCTTTATGGTCAAAACCTTTATTGCTCCCCAGCGGAGTCGCCATGCTGTTGAACCCAGAAATTACCCCAAAAAGGATAAATTCCGGAATATCGACAGGATGGACTAACTCTTTTGGAGTTTTTGGAGTCGCCACCCAATTTAAGGAAAACAGGGAACCAAATTAGCAAATGCGTGCAAAAACTCCATTTTTATAAAAGAGGGTCTTTCTTTCAGAGATTCTAAGTAAGAGGTTTTATTAATTTCGGAAGAAGGTTTTTAAGGCACTTCCAAAATTCCGTAAAATACGGTTAATCCGACAGGTTTCCAAATATTTACAAGTGCGCTTTTCTTTCAAAAGAATTATTTAAATAATAGTAATAATAATAATAATAATAATAATAATAATAATAATAATAATAATAATAATAATAATCAATTAAATAAAAAGCTTATTTGTAAAAAATATATATTTTACTTGCACGCATTTGCTAAAATGACCCCAATTTGCAATAAATTAAATAACGACTTCTCAATAAAAGGGCAATGAACATACAGTAAAGCAATATACAAACAATCACATATTATTGATAAATAACATATTTTACACATTTATTTGCATAAATATTTAAGGAAAGAAATGCAAAGTTAAAGATAGAACCCGAGATATTGATCAACTCGCGGGAGCCTTGAATTTTCTAAATTTTCTAAGGTCTTATGTCTTGACTGCTTGAGTTTGAATTTAAGCCCAAACGACTCCAATGCAATGGACTATCCACATTTGTAGGTTAGCCAAGCACGTCCCCAAGTTTTCGTGCCAAAATGTACCTCGCATAAATTATGAAAATGAAATTGGATTAGTACGATAATAAAATGTAATAATTAATGAAAATAAAATAATAATAATAATAATAAAGTAATAATAATAATAATAATAATAATAATAATAATAATAATAATAATAATAATAATAATAATAATAAAGGGGGTTTGTTTTGCTAAATTTAGGCTAAGGATTGTATGGCGCGTCGAATAGAGGCTCGGGATTTGCTACGGCTGCAAACACGGAGCCCGGGCCGGTTGCCATGCCAAGTACCAAACCCACCACTCTATTCGACTTGCTTTGCAGTAATTTCATACATTCATCATCGCCTTTTGCTTTAGGGACACGGGGATGGGACTGTTCAAGTGTAGTATCATGTTCAAATCAATCCCGAGGCCTCAATACGTGTATATGTATTTTTTCATTGGCCTTTAGTGTAGTATTTGTTCAAATCAGTTCAATATTCCATAATCAGTCCATGAATAAGTCTTGTAATGCCTCAAACTTGCAATATTTGTAGGCAATAACAAAATGTAACATCACACGGGGTCAATGAGACTAAACCCACAACATCAATAGAGTGCCTGTTTTCGCAAAAGGACATAATTGGTCCAAAATTGTCAAATCTGCAAGTAACAAATCACTGTAAATGTCTGAACTGCAGGTGTAACAACACCAGTAACGAAACTGTGATTCTAAGATAGAACAAAAAATGCAGCACAAGATCCATAGCAGCCGCAAGAGCAAATAACAGGGGAACGGATTTTCCAATCAAGCAACAAATACACTAGAACACCACCAACGAAAAGAGGAGGAGGAGCGACTGCCCAGCTACATTGACAGCGTCGCTGTTACCCCACCACACCCTTCGTCAATTTCAGCGATGAATCAATAAATAAACAGACGAAAAACAGCTCAAACTTTATCAATTCACTGTGTCAAATCCTAAAATGGTCCAGACATTTCAAACGGACTAAAGGGAAACGGATCAAAGCAATAATTCAACAAGTTCTAACAGGTCGACCAAACAGAAAACCAAGACGATATCTGTATCAAAAGCTTCCAAAATCTGTATCAAAAGCTTCCAAAAACAGGAACGGAGAATATAGATATCAGCACCACAATCAGAATCGAAGAGGGGAACGACACTAGCCGTCACTCCGGTGAGCAACAACGGCGTCACTGCGACCCTCCTCTATGCTTCTTTAACACTCCAAACTACAGAAATCAAGGCAAGAAGCAAAGGGATGACCGGCCACGGTGTTTTCCGGCCAAACTCCGGTGGTGGTGGCTGGTTTTACCACTGACCCGCCTCCCTTCTTTCAGATCTGTGTGCGTTGATGTGTGTGGTGTTGAGAGAAGAAAGAGTTAGGGTTTCAAGCAAAAATGGGGTCGGATAAGCGGGTCTCGGCTGGAATTATTTAATGGGTGTGGAGAGATCTGTGTATGTGTGTTTTAATGGATATTGGAGTGTGTCTACTGTGTATGTATCTGATTACTATTTTTTTATATATGAGAAGATGATTAGTGAGAGGTGGGTGTGTAAGGAAGATGGTGAATGTGGGAGGCTGATTTTTTAGGGTGTTGTGGGAGATGATGAATAATGGGTGTAAGGAAGATGAATAGTGATAGTGTGTAATTTTGGTTAAGGAAGATGAAGATCTGATTTTGATGAAAATGTGTGTAAAATGGTGCAAGGATGATGATAAAAAAATGATTAGGAGGCTAGGGTTTTGGGATAAGGATATATATATATATATATATCTGTATGTGTGTGTGTGTAGGTGATTTGCACAAATATGCTAGTGTTTAGGGGAGGGAGCGGATTTGGCCTCAATGTACAAAAAAGTAAATGGGTTGTACGGGTGGGTTAAAATTGGAGGGATTTTACAAATCTAGTACATTCTTTGAAATTTCAATTGATCCTCTTTTATTATCATTATTTTATTTTATTTTCAAATTAAACCTCAATTATAAAAATACTACCATAATTTAATAATTTTGAAAAAAATTCGGGATAAAATTGGGTGTTAACAGTAATAATAGTAATAATAAAGATAAAATATATAATAATAATAATAATAGTAATAAAAATAATAATAATAATAATAGTAATGGGGGTTTTTTTTTTTTAAACTTTAGGCTCAGGTTTGTATGGCGTGTCGCGTAGAGGCTCGGGATGTTGATATGGCTGCAAACACGGAGCCCGGGCCGGTTGCCATGCCAAGTACCAAACCCACCACTCTATTAGACTTGCTTTGCATTAAATTCATACATTCATCATCGTCTATTTGTTCGTAAGGAACGTTATGCGGATATGGGACGGGACTTATTCTGGCCTCCAAACGTCATTGATTGGTGTAGTATCGATTCAATATCAGTCCGTAGCCTCAAATTCAATTTTTTTCATAAGCCTCCAATCGATAGTGCGCTTTAGATTAACAATGTCCCAAAAATAGAAAGGACATATAATTTCAGATGGAGCAACGATCAATATCTTGGATATAACAGAACAACCAAGACAACAGCAAAACTCTAATTAAGGATAAGCCAACAGTAGTGCAGGGAATCCTTTAAACAATTCATAATCCGGACAGATCTACAGAATCATCTAAACACATCAATAACTTTGAATCGAGCAACAAAGAAACGAGCCAAATCTGAAGCAATAACCAGTAATAAATAGCAAAACAAACATATCCAAGACAACGAAAATAGAGTTTAAGAGAGATTGTATAAGCAGTCCACAAACACGATAACCAGTCAAACACAGTGTCGTTGGTCAAAACACCAGCTTGGTCGGATTTCGGCGGCTAGTAGCAACCAGAAAAGCGGTGGAGGAGCAACCACCAGACAAACGGCGTCACTGCCACTCCACTACCCTTTCTCTTTCATATAGTTTTCCAACAACACATGGAACGAGACAAAACAAAAGTAACAGAACCAAATCGCCATGGCCGGCGTTAAGATTCCCAGCTTAGAACAAGTAGCAACACCATTTCCACCATTATTTCCGGTGAGAAGCGTGATAGCAGCTAGCCGAAACTCAGTGAAACGGAGGAGGAGCAATGCCAGCTTGACTTCTCCGATGAGAAGACACCAGCGGCGTCGCTGCTACTCCGGTGGTGGCGATGCTTTGGACAGACCCGCTTTCCCCAAATCCCCAATTTCCCTATCTATTTTGCTCGCGCACGTGTGTGTGAATGGATTTTTGGGGTGTGTCGCTTCTGGTTGTGGTGTATTGATAATGGTGTGATGGTATATGTGTTGAGAGGAGAGGGAAATTGTGAAGAAGATGATGATGAATAATGTGGGTGTTTAGGATTTATAGGGGTGAGGATGAGGGTTTTTAGAATTGGGCTAGGAAAATGGGAAATGCATATTGCGTAAATAAGCTAAGACTTAAAATGAAGAACGATTACGACTTTTTTCCGTTAAAATTATGAACTTAATTTGTTCTAAAAATTAACCTTATTGTAAACATAATTAGACGTTAATTGAAAATTCCGGGACAAAATTAGGTGTCAACAGCTGCCCCTAGGGTGGGCGTTCGGTATTTCGGTTCGGTTTTTTGAAACTTTGATTCGGTATTTCGGTTTTTGGTTTTCGGTTCGGTTTGAAGTGTAGAAAAACCCGTAATTTTTATAATTCGGTTTGGTTCGGTTTTTTAGTTCGATACTTCGGTTCGGTACTTCGGTGTTTCGGTTTAAACCAAAGTTTATGGCAAAAAAAAAAAAAACCCGAACAAGAAAATTTATAGCCTATGACTAACTAGGATAATTTGGTCCCCTCGACCACACCATAATTTGGTCTTCTCACTTTCTCATTTCTTTCAATTTCTTTTAGCTTAAAAGAAATTAGTACTAAAAGTATGACTAATTACAGAAAATGAAACAATTCACCTCCTTCGTACAGTATGGCATTATCATGGCGGAGCTACAATCAGTGAAAGTTGATACTGAAAAACTATAATTTTATATATAAGTCAAATAGGAGTATTACTTGATATTTATTTAATTTTGAAAATTCTTAAACACTCTTAGCAAAGATATTGGTTTCGTCACTTGGCACTGATGTAATTTTGTAACGTCTCAATTTAGATAATTGTGCTATTAATGATTTTTACAAAGAGTAACAAACATTTAGATACTTTCTCTCTATTCTGCAAAATAAAAAATAGCAGAACCTTTAGTTAAATCAGTCAATATGTAGAATCATGTTACTTACTGACAACAGCTAACTTAGAGATTTAGAAAATATATGGCATATGTGTAAAAAAATAAAAAATTCGGTTTTTTCGGGACCCGAAATTTCGGATTGCCCGAAACCGAAAGCCCGAAATTTCAAAATTTCAGAACCGAACCGAACCGAAATACCGAAATACCGAACCCGAAAAACCGAATTAGTTCGGTTCGGTTCGATATTTCGGTTTTTTCGGTTTAGTGCCCACCCCTAGCTGCCCCTCTTTACCCGGAAAGGATGAAAGAATTTTCAGATAAAGAAAGTTGACGTGAAAACCAATTTTGTCACGGTAAAGCCAAGACTCTGATTCCTGGGATCAAAATGCGAGGCTTATGGACATGGCTGAGCTCCAGCTTCCGAGTTACCTATATATCTCGGACTGAAAGAGAATCAGGCCATATATAGTTCAACGCAATTTGAAAATCAAAGACGAGATAGTAACGACTACTCAAGCGCGGGAAAAGAGGCTTGTAATCACCCAAGTTATGAAAATGTGGTCGACGAGACACCCATAAAGAGGGGTTTACACGGACATAGCTTCCACTGTATCTCGTTAACCGAGCCATCTTGTCTTCAATCTCAAACCTCAGACTCTAGGGTTAACGAGAGACTTACCTCTAGGGTTGATGACTTATGCAGGTGCGATTCTGAAGGTCTTCGTTGAGGAGTCTGGCTCATATCAACGATTGCCCCAGTTCACCGCTAAGAAAAGAGTTCCACGTTATGCTCCAAATGCTGCTGCGGTGTTGCTAAATCCTGTAATAAACTTGACAAACGGTAAGCGAGCAACTTCTAATAAACTATAATACTTGGAATGAGAAATAAAAGAGTGATAACATAAAATTGTAAATGTGGGTTGTGATATCATCAATAAGTTCTTCTTTCAATCAACTGACGAGACGCTCCGCCCGGAGAACCTCTAGGCTGATCATTATTCTGAAAGAGTAAAGCAAGACAATAAGTAAAGCGGGTACGAATTGCAGAATATAAAGCTGTTACAAAATAAGTCGACTAACGAGCCATAATGCCTCAAGTTGACTTGGCTAATCTATATCCTACGCAGGTAACATAACGTTTATTTATAAGGCGAACGAGCCTAAAATATTCAATTATAAGGCGAACGAACCTAAAACATTCAATTATAAGGCGAACGAGCCTAAAACGTTCAATTATAAGGCGAACGAGCCTAAATTTGATAGCAGCCTGCGAAACAAAGTTGCAAATTGGATTAATTAAGGCAAGATAATGCAAAACAAATAAGCAAAGCTGGGTTGTGTTGCTTGTATTAATAGTGCTGCAAAGCGTTGAATGCCTTCAGTTCATATTGAATCTGATGTTCAATTTCTGCCAATTTAAAGTAAATGCGTTAGAAAACGAGTGAATAATAAAGCAAAGGCTATAATGAAAAAGAAAGAAACAGATTTGCGGTGCATATGCGACAAGGCGCATAATCTCCGAGAAACTGATGGTTGACCAAATTGAGAACACATCCAAAGTAATCACATTATCCTGCAAGCCTTAACAAATTTATTAGCAACATAAGGTCATTAAAAAGTATAAACAAATACATAAATGCCTCAGGAGGCTTACAGAATATAATTAAGAAAGAGGCAAATATTAAAATGCCTATCGAGGCAATAAAATTACGCCATAGAGGCATTCAAATAATTAACACCTTCGAGGTGATATAGATACGCTTATCGAAAGCGTAAACACATAAAAACGCTTATCGAAAGTGTGAAATATAAAAGACGCTTATCGAAAACGTAAACACATAAAAACGCTTATCGAAAGCGTGAAATATAAAAGACGCTTATCGAAAGCGTAAACACATAACCATTTTGGCGGATATCCTTGAAACTTAACAAGTTTCTTTGAGAATTACTACAATACAAGACTTCATAAATAGTCAAATTTGTTCCTCTTGGTAATAATAAAGTGGCCTTGCCATAGCGTTCAATCAACTTTATACTACCATATATTGTATTTATGTTGGACTCTTTATTAATTAAATAAGAAAAATATTTCTTATCCTTTAAAATCGTGTGCGTTGTAGCACTATCCATGAGACATATATATCTTTGTTATTGAACTTGAATCCAACTGAAGACTGGGGTATTTTCATTTTCTACATAAAAAGATAAATTACATAGTAAGAAATACTAAAAAAAACAAAGTACAAGAAAAATACTTTTAAACATTGAAACATAAATAAAGATGACATTTATTTTCAAACTTTAAAACATAAAATAAAGATAACATTATTTTTTATTATTTTTGTATTCCCCAGTTACAACGTCAAGTCTTCAGTTACGATTCTCAAAGAAGTCATCAGCTTCTAAATGGGTAATATTTGTGAGGCCTTCAAAAACATCATCTTTTACAGTAAGATACGCCTCAGTCTCATCATGCTTGTCAGCAAGATGTGCCAGATGTGTCCCATTGTCATTATTTTGAAAGGTCAAATATGCCTCCACATTATTTTTATTTCTTTTGACCGAAGCTTGACAAGATGTTCCGGCGTACGGTAAATTTTCGCCCAATGACCTTTCCCACCACATCGATGGCAAATATTATTGTTCTTGCCTTTTGAAGGATTATCTTGAGAAGCCTTATTGTTATCATATTTATTTCCTCCGTGACGACGAGTATTATTTCGTCCCTTGACGCGCCCACGACCATGGCCTTTACATCGGTAATTATGCCTTCTTTCAGGCACATTATTTGTTGCTACAACATTCACCTCGGGAAATGGAGCATGTGCTCCCACATTCATCTTAGGGAATGGAGAATATCCAGTGGGACGGGCTTCATGATTTTTGATCAACAAGGAATTATGTTGCTCAGCCACCGGAAGGCATGAGATCAACTCAAAATATTTTTTAAATCCCTTTTCACGGTACTGCTACTGTAACACCATGTTTGATGCATGGAAAGTGGAGAGTGTCTTTTTCAAAAACATATCATCATCAATAGTTTCTAGATAATTTCAGTTGAGAACTCATTCTGAAAACAACAGAATTATATTCAGTTACAATTTTAAAATCTTGTAACCGTAAATGTATCCATTCATCCCGAGACCTTGGTAGTACCATGACTTTCAGATGATCATACCGTTCTTTCAAATTAGTCCACAATTCAAGTGGATCTTTCATGGTTAAATATTGTATTTTCAATCCTTCATCAAGATGATGGCGAAGGAAAATCATTGCTTTAGCCTTATCTTGGCTTGATGTCTCATTTCCTTCTTTGATAGTATCACCAAGACCTTTGGCATCCAAATGTATTTCGGCATCAAGCACCCATGACAAATAGTTTTTTCCGGATATGTCAAATGCCACAAATTCAAGCTTTGATAAATTTGACATAATGAAAACTATCAAAGAAAACAATCGGATTAGAAATGATAAATAAAATTCATCTTGAATTATCAAGAGAATATCCAACAATATAGATAAACAATTTATAAATCAGTAAATAAAGATGAAACATCATGTTGGTTTATTTTTAAAATCATTTGTATTAGCAAAAACAAATGCAGTAAGTAAAAAAAATGAGCACATCAATTAACGAGGCAGTAAGTAAACTATGTTGTTTTTTGATCACTTTTTAGGTGGACAATGTATAAAAATATATTATAATAAGGCATTTTTTTTACATACCTTGTTCCGAAGAGTGGCATAAAAACTTAGAGAAGATGGATTTGGTTAGAACTTTATTCTGATAACGTGTTGTAAAACTAATAGTAAAATAGAGCAAGAACAAGATAAAAATATATGAGAGGAGAATGAAGAACTTATATTATTCTCAAAGTGTTCAAGTGTGTCTTCCACAGACAAAATGTCTTCTATTTTTAGGACACCAATACATAGGAGGTTACAAGTAATCCTAAGAGTTATAAGAATTAAGATGTGCCTAAATGAGGAATTAAGCAGGAGAAAGTGGGGAATAATTAAGTAGGAGAAAGTGGGGTAGTAAACCATAGGTTACAATTGAATAATGGTGAGTAGTGGTCATCCACATTGACACAAATAAATGAATTTACAGCAACTCCTATATATCGGCGGATGTAACGAGTTGCTGACGCATGTAAGGACTGTTGACACCCAATTTTGTCCCTCATTTTTCTAAAATTGGCCATAATTCAATTTAAGAGTGCAATGTGACTATTTGTGCAAAATGTGCATTAGAAATCATGCATTTACGTGCGTTATCCTCTATTTATATATTATATACTTAAGTGTGGCTATATTATGTAATTTTTGCATCATTTAGGCTATTTGTCAAAATTATGACTATTTGTGAAATTAGTACATTCATAATATTAGTGGCTATAAAATATAATTACGTCATTTAGGCTACATGTCAAGTTTATTTTAATTTGTGACTATTTATGCAAATTAGTAATTATTTGCGATTATATATATTTAAATAATTTAATTTGAGTTTATTTAATATTTTTTTGTGCATTTTATAATATATGTATATCTATATTTCATTTTTACATCTTTAAGTTAAATATTGGCCAATTGAAGTGTCCAAATTCCTTTTTATTATTAATTCTTACATATTTCAAAATTACTACCCAAAATTCTTTATTTATCTTTATTTATTTTTATTTATTTACATTTTACTCTGAACCTAGCCAAATTTCCTAACAAAATATATCCTTATTATTTGAATTTCTAAATCTCAAACCTTCTTCCTAATTCTACCTTGAATCTAGACCAAATAATAATCTAGATACGTCTTCCCCTCCAAGTTCATCCCCCCAAATCTTCTCGTAAATATATCCTGATCTTATTCTTAAAAATTCCCCAATGTCCCTACCCCACTTTTAGTACCAAGTTCATTTCCCAAATCTAATCCCCAATTTTTCTCCAATCTCCCTAAATCTCTCCCTTGATTCACTCCCATTCACAATCTCCCTAATTCCTCTTCTTCCTAATTTTAGGTCACCCTTTTCCCCACTTTCAAGTCTACATACATTATTGAAGAAAATCATTCAAATCCCCCTCAAATCATTCCCCTTAATCTTATCCAATCAAATCCCTCTCATCAAGCCTAAATTCCCCAATCACCTCCCATTTTCCTTAACCACTCTTTTTTAAAAATACTATTAATACACCTACTTCTCACATTCATTCATCACTGACTCTCATCTTCTCCTACACACATCTTCTAACATATTGATTCATCATCACTTGCAATTACATCTTCTATACACATTCCAACATTGTCACTTCTCACAACTTAACCACATATTTCTCTACACTTCTTTTATCCTTTAACACACTACTCCATTTTTCATTATTTTATTGGGAGCCACATTAAAGACTTGTCCAGAAGCTCGTATTGACAAAAGTTATTCATTCATTGGAAAGTAACTTGTATTGAACTTTTTTTAGTATTTTGTGCTAACGTTGCAGGTACAACTACAACTATATATAAGTTACTGCTATGTAATGTGAATATTTGGTTAAGCAGGGGCCACCTTTTACCCTTATTTATTTGTTGTGTGTTGAAATGAGCGAAATCATAAGATACGTTGAGAATGTGAAGTGCTACTTGAAAACTGAAATGTTTTGCGTGAATCTGGAAATCTGAGTTTTACTTAGTTAATGCATGACAGGTTTTTTTTTTAGATTAAATTAGTGCAGGGAGCTGGCTTCTTTCTGCAAAAATTGAGTATTCTGAAAATTTAACAGTAGCATGAAGGCTCTGCATCTTTATTACAATTTAGTTGTTTTAATTTGGAGGCCTACTTTTAAAGCTTTTAAAATTATTTTGCTTACATGATATTATTTGACTTGTGTGATTTGCATGACCGTACTCTTTATTTGACGACTAGAAGAGTCTAGATTGGGGCATTAACACAATTAGGGAGTCTAGACATTTTACATTTATATTAGTAGTCTCAATGGCCTCCGAGACATTAAGTGGGACGCTAGTAAACCTTTAGAACGTTTAAAATATTAGCTAGCGCTTTAGTTAAATACGTAAAGAGGGTATGGGGTTAAAGGGAACTAAGCCCTTCGAAAATGATGGAAATTGCCCGAGCTATATGATAGTGGATTCTGAAACTATCGTCCCTTACGAAAGCCGGGTTCTGATCCGAATAGAATAATAAAACCTAGGGTTCTTTATTCAAGTAATTAATTAGTTATTTATTATTTTGTGGCTATTGTGCAACATAACTATTATTTCAAATTGTTTATGCAAATATGTTAAATTGTTAAATTGCCTATTTTACTTACTTTGCACCCCATATCCCCTTTATTTATTTTATTTAGCTTTTATCTTTTTCATAAGCAACATGTTAAACACAATATAGAAATCGGTCGGGAACTACGTTTAGTAGAACCTAGAAGGTGCCTAACCCCTTCCTTCTGAATTATTTCTAACACTTACCCGAATCTCTGACTCGTAGACCAACCCATAGTTAATTCTTTAAATTAAATTAGAAATTAATAGGTGACCTAATACGCCTAGGAAATTTATTAGGTGGCGACTCCAAAACTCCAAACTCAAAACGAGTTCACCCGGTCAAATCCGAAACCCGACTCGCCTCGAGTCGAGTCCAAAATCGGGTATGACAAGGACGAGTTGCTTGACTTATGGGAAAGAGAAGTTTTCCTTATATATTGGCTTATAGCTGCAAATTTGGTGCTGTGGATTAGCACCAACTGTAAACGATTAAAAGTGTATATTCTTTTGTTCAAAATGATCAAATGAATGACAGCTTTACAAAATCTTAAGTAGGAAATAAATCTTTCAAACAAGTCACCGTATACATAGTTATAAATCCATTCATGAGCCAATTACTTAAATGGTCATTTAACTGTGCATACTTTTTAATTGATCCTTAAGTAATCCATATTTTGAGAATGAACTGGGCAATCTCATTTGTCATTGATGGTTTTTAAACCTGAAAAAGGCAGATCTTAGACTTGAATATACTACACCCTCTGTTTCAGTTTGGATGAACCTTTTCATTTTTCAAGAGTCAAACTGGATGAACTTTGGCCAATAATTTAAGATGATAATTTTCATCATATTGATATGGGAAGAGTTGCACGTTATAGTACTTGATGCAACCTGGCTCGTGAGTAAATCATTTACAAGAAGCCAAGCACGGGAGTTGCAACAGCTGCATGCCACATTCTCAAAACTGGAGCTACTGAGGCAGATTTGGAGGCTTCAGAACCTGTTTGCATGCTCACTACCTCAGAACCAAAATTTGCTCATTGTGATCGCGATACGCGATCGCGGAGGGACCTGGCAGTGTGCAGCGCGATTGCCAGGCCTCAGACGCGATCACGCAAGAAGTTGAAGAGGGTTGAAGAGTTGCTTTTCGCGACCACGTGTTCTCGACTGCGATCACGAAGTTCTGGTTACTCATGCCACGCGATCGGGCGTATGCTAGCACGATAGCGCTGTGGCGAAAACCAGAATACTATATTAAGTTTAATGACCTTACTTCAGCCCACTTTAGGGGCAATTAGGGTATTGTATGCCAATTTTGGAACTACTATATAAGTTCCTTAGCCTCATTTACTAGGGTTAGCTTTTTGATGACATTGATGATTGTAAGGTTATTCGCTAAGCTTGTTTGATTAAGTACTTTGTCCTTGATTTGCAATTGAAATCATTCAATTGAGGATCACATAGTTAAGGTTTCTTTGGCTATTGTTTTATGGGGTGATTAGGCCTCACCTCCTAATTTGCTTCTTTAATCGCGATTAATCAAAGTTGGTTTTACTTTAATTACCTTCTTAATGTCCTTTTTATATTTCAATCTTTGTTGTTGATTCATATCATTTGGTATCAGAGCCAGGTTGTTGTTTGTTCCTACAAATACTATCTAAGTTATTGATTATTATTATCTGAAAAAAATCACAAAAAAAATCAAAAATTCAAAAATCTCAAAAATTGAGTCATAGATTTAGAGTTCCTTTGGACATTGCTTTTATAACATTGACGAACTTTCAGGTTTAGGTATGTTACCTCCCACTTTTGGCTCCTCCTTGGGTTTGGCTTTATTAAATTGGCCCTTGAACTCTCGCTTTGGCTCATTTACTTTGTCCCATGGGGAATAGGTCTTCACATTGTCCCTTCCTTTGCTCCATGGGAGAGGTCCCCTTGGACTTGTATGACTTGTCCAACTTGAGCATTTTGTCACCTTAAGTGCCGCTTGAAAAGCTTCATACAAGGAATCAAATTTGTGCAATTCCATGGGAGAAGAAATTTCTCTATTCAAGCCCCCACAAAAATTTAGAATGAGAAGTCAGTCCCCATCTTGAATGTTAGCTATTATCCTTGTCTTTTCAAACTCATTAAAGTATTCCGGGACCCCTTTGCTTTCTTGTCTCAAGTTGTAGAATTTCTTGAGCAATTCTTCATCATAGTTCTTGGATAAGAATTGATCTTTCATCATTGCTTTCATGGCTATCCATCTACCTTCCGCAAGTAGCCTATGAGTCTCCCTATGCCTATGCTTAGATTCCCACCAAGTAGAAGCTTAGCCTTCAAGTTGAGTGATGGCATACTTGACTTTTGTTGCTTTTTTTTACATTGTTAATTTGGAAGATTCTTTCCATTTTGACAACCCATTCTAGATAATTTTCGAGATCACTACCTCCTTGGAAAGTAGGAAGATTCATCTTGATAGTATTCAATCCCAAGTCCTCATCATAATGCCTTCAATTTCCACCATGACCACTATAGTCATATTAGTCCTCTTCACAGTCCGTTCTCCCTTGGCAACCTCTCCCAAGTCGACCATCTCGACCTCTATGTCCCCCTTGTCATGCTTCCCCTGGGTAGAGATATGGATCAACACCATAGTTATCAAGTACATGGTAAGATTCTTCATCATATTGACGACCATTTTATGGATGCACCATACCTTCATGCCTTGGAGCTTCATGTCTTAGAGGTTCATTTCTTGGAAGGTCATGCCTTGGAGGATCATGAATAGGATCCTTTGCTTGGGGAGTGTCATTTGGAGAGTAGGTGTCTCTGGCTATCATATGATAATAACGGTCATTAGCCCGAGAAAGCCTACTAGGACCATCACCATGCACCCCCATGGTTGGAGGTGTCTCCACCACTTGTTTTCCCCATTCTTGAAGCCTAGACTTGCGGGACAGATCAACAACGGTTTCTTTGATCCCCTTGAATTCACCCTGGAATGCGTCCAAGCGGGCTATCATCGCATGAACCAAGGTATTTGTCTCCATATTCACTTCAACTTCCTTTTGAGCCATAGTACCTACAAACAATCAAACAAACAAGTTTAGTAGAAAGAGTCCTCACCAATTCACTCCCTAAGTGTTTACACTCTATTTGATTGCGCACAATC
Organism: Petunia axillaris subsp. axillaris; assembly: GCA_029990575.1. Taxonomy (NCBI): domain Eukaryota; kingdom Viridiplantae; phylum Streptophyta; class Magnoliopsida; order Solanales; family Solanaceae; genus Petunia; species Petunia axillaris. The sequence continues at coordinate 165,500,265 of JARKNS010000003.1, forward strand.
CACTCGTGTTTACACTCAATGATTGGTTTTTACTCGCTTGAATACTCTCACCACACTTACCTTTTACCTCTATTTGCTAATTCAAGTTCCTCTATGCACTCAAGCCCGATTTAACAATCAAACTCAATCCAATTCGAGATGGAATGGAGTTGTTGTAGCAAAGAACGAATAAATAAAGCTAACGGACGGGAAGTAGAAAAGGTCAACAAGATGAAAATAGAAAAACACGAATCGAATTGGAACGAACGAATTCGTATTTGGATGAAATTTTGTTTATGATCTAGAAACTCACTGTACTTAAGATGAGAATGGGTTTTGGGTGATGGGAAGCTGTTTAGGGGATGTTTCAAGCAAACTATCCGAGATAAATATTTTTCTGAAAATTGATATTCTATGCGATCGCGTGAGCTGTGACGCGATCGCGATGCAGTAGCTACCAGTTATGCGCGATTGAGTGAGATAGGCCACTACTGCGTAGAGCAATAAATGCGCGCTATCGCGATGGCTAGCACGTGATTGTGTGGGTTCCTGGAGATTATGCAGAACCTGTTTTTTCAGTAAACTTCTTCACTTGAATCTTTACAAGTCAGGTTGTTTTGGCTCCAAATTTGAAATATATACTTCTTGTTAGTCTTCTTACAAGCCCCAATGGTTGATTCTTCAAATGCAACACCCAAAATGCAAAAGCCCCAAATCACTAGTTGATGAAGTTAAAGAACCTTAATTTTTTATTCTTCCAATTGATGCTCCAATCGTTGTTGTTTGTTGCTCAATTCCTTCAAGGTACAGCTTCTAGAATCAACTATTAACAATTGGTAATAAAGATTTAGATGGAGATGTCCCTTGTGATGATGACTTTGATGGGGGAAGAGGAGAAGGTGAGAAATATGATGATATGATAACGTTGTTTCTATTGTTGTAAGGAGGATAATGGGAGCACAAGTGAAGGAGGATTCAGATCAAAGGGAGAACTTTTTTTATACCTATTATAAGGTCAGAGGAACCATTTATTCTCTTATCATTGATAGTGGGAGTTGTGTCAATATAGCAAGTACCATTTTGATTGAACAACTCAAGCTTCCCACTAAGAAATGTCCACAATCCAATGCATTTGACAACCTTTCACAAAAGTCACCAATGCGTTTGTTTTTGAAGTTGTGGAAATTCAATTATGCAAGAATAACATAAATGCAATTTTAGGGTTAAACCATATAAATTTACTATCCATTGTCCAATCATCATGTTGCTTCAGAAAAGAAACAGATCATATGATGAGGGATTTTCTAAATCGGAGAACCATTGTTGCTTTGGGCGATGGTGGTTACCAAACTTGTGATAGTGACGTTTTTTTTTTTTTTTTTTTGCTTTTCTAGCTCAAAAATTCCCCAAGATAATTAAGAACGGAATCTTGATTGAACCCGCTCTGATACCACTTGATAACACGCTCGTTAAGGATCCAAAAACTTGATAATAAAATTCATGAATTTAAAGAACTTTGCGGAATCTAAAAAGAAATGGTAGAAACGGAAAAGAACAAAATAGAAAGATAGAATGAATTCAAGGACGAGTTTCTTGAATTCAAGAATGGATCACGAATCTCGAGAGTGAGCCAAAAAATTCGAGACAAGTCTAATTCTTAAAAAGAGACTCCTAACAACAATAATTAGACTAGCTAATCGCCTTTGTTAGAGAATAACTCAAGAAGTAGATTATGGAATCCCGACCTCCGTTAGAGTAACAAAGAACAACAGTAAAATAGAATTTACCGCCTTTCTTGAATACCTAAAAATAATCTAAAGATTTGAAAGAATTACCTCATCACCTAAAAGTGTAGACTTGAAGGTTGCAAAATAAATCCATAGTAGCCACACACAAAAGTGCAAGAGAAAATCTCTCAATTTTTATTCATCATAAATTATGTTGTTTTTGTCTCTAAAAATAAAGAAAATAACCCCTTTATATAGGAGTAGAGGCTGGCCATAGGCCTTACAAAATCCTACTCAAATATGGTTTCTAAGTAATAATGAAATAGGAAAAGAAATCAACTAGGAAAGAAAATCCTAATAAAATAGGAAAAGAAAGTAAATCCTAACTAAACTAGGAAAAGTAAATAATAACCTAAATAAACTTGTTAAACTAATCCTAAATAATATTGGAATCAAATCCTAATTAATCTAGGAAAACAAATCCTAGTTAATTTAGGAAACAAATCCCACTTGAACTAGGAAAGTTTGATAGCAACTTGCAAGCAACTTGGAGTACACTTCTTGGACATCTTTTGACCATCCATTACTCTCTTTTTGGGCAGAAAATAAGCTCATCTTTGGGCCAAAAACGTGACACCATATATGGCTCTTTCTTGGGGTGCAAGTTTTGCACATTTAAGCTCTTAAATTGATCCAAAAGTGGACTGATTTGAATCTCAACTTATCCACTTCAAATAGCATTAATTTTGACTTGAATCTTCATCATCTTGTACATAAAAGTTATTATAACACTTCATCAAAGATCCCCTTTGACTTGAGCTCTTCCTCCAAAACTAGACACTTCTTCTTTGCAATTGACTCCAATTAAACTATTTTGAAGTTCCTTTGTTTGAGATCTCATCATAACCCTTCTAAGAGTTTCCAAATCTTCATCCAAGTAATTTAATTGAGTTTTACTTCCGTGGATGCTATCATTCCCCTCTTCTTGAAGGAATTCGTCCTCGAATTCAAACCTGCACAAAAGAGAAAGTAATAGAAGTACAAAAGAAACAATAGTCACGTCCACACCAAATTTCCTTGGTTGGAACAACATTAAGTAGTACCCGTAAACCTTACTCTTACTTTTAAACTTAGATATTATTGTTAATGACTTTAGATATATGAAAACATCGTCATCTTCTAAAATAACAAAGTCACCAACATAAGAAATTAGAATAGAGTTCATCACTTCCAAAAATACCTTAGGTGTTTTAAGAAGTCCAAAAATACGAACTAACCATTTATACATACCGTACTTGGACTTATTCATTAGTTGAAAGACATCACCTTGTATTCTTTTATGGAATGCCTCCAACATGGAAACGTCTCTAGAGATCCTCATGTCATAAACTGATAAGTAAGAATCAATATAATCTATACGTTTAATAACATAAAAATCAGCCACTAAGCTTGTGTCTTCCAATATCCCACAAGAATTGAATTCTCCATATTCATCTTTGAATCCAATTGCATTTTTTGCCACATTCACTTGCATGACACTTCCTCTATCAAAAGGTTTTTCATCACTTTTCTGCATGAAAATGAAAGAACTAGTACAAGAAAGAGTTAATGGGGCAGGAAGCAAACAAGAGTTTTCCCCATAACCAACATGTTTGTTATCAACAAGTAGTGCAGATTTAAAAGTCAACAAATAACAACCATTCTCCACTTGAGTCAACTCTTCACTAAAATCATGAATTTCATTATTAGAAATAGTAGGTGAAAAATAAAATTCAAGTTCATGTTCTTCTTCGTCAAACAAGGGTGGGGAGTCATAATAAGAGTCTTTATCAAAATCAACACTGGATTGAGGCCAACACAAATAGGACAATAAATCACAATCTTCCTCAACTAATGAATCATTAAGATATGTAGAATGTTCATTATACCTATCATCACCAACACCCAAAAGAGAAAGATCATTATCAAATTCATCCAAATAAGGTAGAGTATTAAGCTTAGCAATTTTACCTTGAACCTTACCTAAACCATCTTCCTTACCTTTGTTTTTCTCATTGAGGTTCACTTGGCTATAAGAATTGGATGACTCGGCCTCTACATGCTTTTTCAAGCATTTAAGTTCTTCCAATGTTGGCTTTTTCATGCAAACTTCTCCAAAATCACCTAGATAAGAATCAAAACAACTAAAAGAAAAAGAAGTAGGAATATTAGAGTTAGAATAAGAAATATCCTCACCCAAACTCTCTTGTTTTTTATAGCTCTCAACTTCTTCTTTTTCACTCTTATTTTTATCATTCTCTCCTCTTTTTTCTTGTGGCTACTCTCTCACTTCTCTCAACTCAACCTCTCCTTTTTCTACTCTTAGGTTGCCACTTTCCTCTCCCTTACTCCTCTCAATCTTTTCTCTCTCATCCTCACTTTTTTTCTCACAAGCAAGATCAATAAGATCAATTCCATTCCCAATTATACGATTGTAAATTGTAGGCACAATCCAATCACTATCATCATGAGTATGATCTTTACTAACTTCACTTGCATCTCTAGTTTCTCTTCTCATACGCTTTTGTTTTGCACATGAAGATTTAACATGACCTACTTTATGACACTTAGAACATTTAAGTTCTTTATAACGAAATATAAAAACTGGTTTAACCATGGAACCTTGTTCTTTACTTTCAAACATCTTCAAAAGAATGAACAAATAAGTTGGTGTGAAAAAAGAATCCTCACAAAAAAATAAAAAAAATCACTCACACTCGTGTGTCTCTCAATAAATTGGCTTTTACCCTCTAATAATCTCATCTCTTGCCTTTTTCCACTTAAAGAAACTTTTGGTTGGTTCTATTTAGATTTATAAATAAACCCTAGTAGTCACAACCCTAGATGATAAGGTTTAGGAGTTATAAAACAAGAAGGAAAGTGAAAGGCCAAAACCTAGAAAGAATAGGATTTAGTAAGTAGGAATAAAACCAAATAGAATTAGGATCTTCTTTAAAGAAAACCAAAACCTAGAAAGAAGAGGAATTGGAATGTAGAAACAAACAAGGAAAAGAATATAACCCAAAGAAAAAAGGAAAGATATTAGTTTTCTTCCAAGGACTAGAATCCCCTCTTCTTGTTTCCTTTATTGACTAGGAAACCTAATACTACTAGATTTCTAAAAATAATGAGTATAAGCAACGAAAAAAAATTTCCTCCAATTTTTTTTTCTTTTGAATTTTCATTTTTTTTTTGTTCTTTTTCCTTTTTTTTCGTGTTACTTTTCACTGCTACAGTAACTTTTTTTTTTTTTTTTTTTGCTTTTCTAGCTCAAAAATTCCCCAAGATAATTAAGAACGGAATCTTGATTGAACCCGCTCTGATACCACTTGATAACACGCTCGTTAAGGATCCAAAAACTTGATAATAAAATTCATGAATTAAAAGAACTTTGCGGAAGCTAAAAATAAACGGTAGAAACGGAAAAGAACAAAATAGAAAGATAGAATGAATTCAAGGACGAGTTTCTTGAATTCAAGAATGGATCACGAATCTCGAGAGTGAGCCAAGAAATTCGAGACAAGTCTAATTCTTGAAAAGAGACTCCTAACAACAACAATTAGACTAGCTAATCGCCTTTGGTAGAGAATAACTCAAGAAGTAGATTATGGAATCCCGACCCCCGTTAGAGTAACAAAGAAAAACAGTAAAATAGAATTTACTGCCTTTCTTGAATACCTAAAAATAATCTAAAGATTTGAAAGAATTACCTCATCACCTAAAAGTGTAGACTTGAAGGTTGCAAAATAAATCCATAGTAGCCACACACAAAAGTGCAAGAGAAAATCTCTCAATTTTTATTTATCATAAATTATGTTGTTTTTGTCTCTAAAAATAAAGAAAATAACCCCTTTATATAGGAGTAGAGGCTGGCCATAGGCCTTACAAAATCCTACTCAAATATGGTTTCTAAGTAATAATGAAATAGGAAAAGAAATCAACTAGGAAAGAAAATCCTAATAAAATAGGAAAAGAAAGTAAATCCTAACTAAACTAGGAAAAGTAAATAATAACCTAAATAAACTTGATAAACTAATCCTAAATAATATTGGAATCAAATCCTAATTAATCTAGGAAAACAAATCCTAATTAATTTAGGAAACAAATCTCACTTGAACTAGGAAACCTTGATAGCAACTTGCAAGCAACTTGGAGTACACTTCTTGGACATCTTTTGACCATCCATTATACTCTTTTTGGGCAGAAAATAAGGGGAAATTTTGATCAGTAGCCATTTTTGGACGCGCTCATTGGGGACTATCCACCGTTTCAAAATTCATTGAAGAATAGCCAAAAATTCGCGCGCACACTTAAGCTCCATTAGCGTTGGAAAAACACCCCAGGCTAGTCCCATAACAAAATACTGGGGCTTTGAATAAAATTTATTCAAAGCCCAAGTATTTTGTTATGGGACTGAAGAAGTCCCATAACAAATTAATCCCATAACAAAATAATGGGACCTTGAACTAATACGTTCAAAGGTCCCATTATTTTGTTATGAGATAAAGGCCTATAACAAAATAATGGGATTTATTCCCATAACAAAGGTCTCATCAAAGGGATAAATCCCATTATGTTGTTATGAGACTTTATATATAAAGCTTCAGTCCCTATAACAAAATGCTGGGGCTTTGAACAAAACTTTGTTCAAAGAGCCCCAGTATTTTGTTATGGGACTGAAGCTTTATACAAAGTCCCATAACAAAATGCCGATTTTGTTCAAAGCCCCAGTATAAATACTGGGGCTAGTTTACTGAAGCTTCCCCCAGTATAAATACTGGGGCTTTGAACAAAACTTGTTCAAAGCCCAGTATTTATACTGGATTTGTCCGGAGGTGGCTATTTCTCAGCGAATTTATTTTTGACGGCTACAAATCAATTAGCGCGCGCCAAACAGGCCCCTACGCGAAATTTTTACGAAAATAAGCTCATCTTTGGGCCAAAAACGTGACACCATATATGGCCCTTTCTTGGGGTGCAAGTTTTGCACATTTAAGCTCTTAAATTGATCCAAAAGTGGACTGATTTGAATCCCAACTTATCCACTTCAAATAGCATTAATTTTGACTTGAATCTTCATCATCTTGTACCTCAATTTGGACCATAAAAGTTATTATAACACTTCATCAAAGATCCCCTTTGACTTGAGCTCTTCCTCCAAAACTAGACACTTCTTCTTTGCAATTGACTCCAATTAGACTATTTTGAAGTTCCTTTGTTTGAGATCTCATCATAACCCTTCTAAGAGTTTCCAAATCTTCATCCAAGTAATTTAATTGAGTTTTACTTCCGTGGATGCTATCACACATGCCCATATAACTAATGACCTATCATATATGAGGTATCTGCACCTGTGCATACTGGATAACAAAAAAATCTAACTAAAGTGTGAGTTATTAGCTATCAATTTGCATTATCAAGCATATACTGAAACGTAATTGTTGATATGCTAGAGATGGATAACAACCTGTGGATTTTGGTGTTAGGTAAATGGTTGAGGAACAGTACCTACATCTGGAATCAAACTATTCTGGAGACAAATAAATCTCAGTACTTAATGATGGTGGTGGCTTTGTAACCGCAGCTGCCGGTGAGGTTTATTGATTTATTCACTAGACTTGAATTCCGGGATTCCATTTCCTTATCTACTGACATTAATTTACAAACTAACTTACATAGTTTTTTTGCAGACAAGTTTCTTAAAGATTTGCTAGACGCGAGACCAATCAACATTTCACATGACTAATTCAGCTCTATTTTGATTGCATCACTCAAATTGATCACATTTGACAGGAGAAATTTGGGTTTGATGCTATCAGCACTAAAGTATTCATGTACTTAATTGACGCCCCCGACTATTCTTTCAAAAACTTTCGGATCATTTACAAGTAGTATATGTTTAAATCTGAATTGTCAGAGAATTTATATTTTATCTAAAAATTTGTTAAATATTGAGTGTCAAGAGTACTTTTAGTCTTTACTTATTCATGGAAGTTTCATATAAAGACAGTCAAAGATGCAACATGGACTTCAAGCAATATTGGTCAGAACAGTACCACATGCATGACTACTCACCAAATGCTAATTGCTAATGCACTTCAAGCAATTCCTAAAATAAGAAATTATATCATATAACACTTCTTCACGGGAGAGATCTCATCGACCTAAGAGGCAAATAAATCTTGGATTCTTCAAGAGAGTGCATTGTTCACAGCCCTTATTCCATCATATCATTATAAAAACATGTCCTAAAAAATATGAAAAATCAGATTACTAAAATGCGCTTCTAAATATTCTAAATATCCTAAATACCCTACTTTAAAGAAAATTAGTAAATTATGGCCATTTAGTAGGCTCTTATTTGATGTAGTTCCAATGCAAGCTTGTCACATTTTGCTTGGTAGACCTTGGCAATATGATCTCTTAGCAAAGCATGATGGCAAGATTAATAATTATGCTTTAGAATTGGAAGGTCGGAAGTACATTCTTAATCCATTGACTCCAGCTCAAGTGAGTGAGGGATATTGAAAGATGAGGGAGTTGAAGTTGAAAAGAGAAAAATAAAAGAAAGAGGGAGTTGATGGGGGGAAAAGAGTGGGAGTTACTACAAAAAGAGGGAAGAAACAAAAGAGGGAGTGAGTATGTTCTTATCACAAAAGAAGTGCTTGAATGATTTGAAAGAGGGGATGCCAATGATCCTCCTCCTACACAAAGACCATGTTTTGCTTACTAATGAACTAACAACTTCTTTGCCTAGTTCTATTTCTTCTCTTTTGCAAGGTTATGAAGACATATTCCTTGAGGAGTTGCCTAGTGGATTGCCACCACTAAGAGGCATTGAGCAACAAATTGACGTTGTTCTGGGTTCACAATTACCCAACAAGACCGCCTGTAAAAGCAACCTGGAGGCTACTAAAGAGCTCCAAAGGCAAGTGGAGGAGTTTCTTGAAAGAGGACTTGTCCAAGAAAGCTTGAGCCCATGTGCGGTCCCGGTCATCCTAGTACCAAAGAAAGATGGGACTTGGCGCATGTGTGTGGATTGTAGAGCCATCAACAAGATAATGGTAAAGTATCGTCATCCTATCCCTAGGTTATATGATATGCTTGATGAGTTTTGTGGTTCTTGTGTATTTTCTAAAATTGACTTAAGGAGTGGCTACCACCAAATCCGGATGAAACCGGATGATGAGTGGAAGACGACCTTTAAGACTAATTTTGGTCTTTATGAGTGGCTTATCATGCCTTTTGGCTTGTCCAATGCTCCTTCAACGTTCATGTGGTTGATGAATCATGTTCTTAAAACTTCCATTGAAAAATTTGTTGTAGTGTACTTTCATGACATTCTTATCTATAGCAAATCCATTGATGAACATGCTAATCATTTGAAGCAAGTGTTTGATGTTTTGAGAAAGGAGCAATTGTTTACTAATTTGAAAAAAATGCTCTTTTGGTGTTGATAAAGTTGTGTTTCTTTGTTTTGTGGTGAGTGCAAACAGTGTGGAAGTTGATGAGGCTAAAGTGGAGGCCATTAGGGATTGGCCCACTCCAAAAAGCATTGGTGATGTGAGAAGTTTTCATGGGTTGGCTAGCTTTTATAGGAGGTTTGTGAGGGGATTTAGTATTTTTGCCGCACCATTGACCGTAGTGATAAGGAATAATAAGGCATTTATGTGGGGGAAAGAGCAAGAAGAGGCTTTTGCCAAATTGAAAGAAGTGCTTAGCTCTACACATCTTCTTAAATTACCCAATTTTGATAAAACCTTTGAAGTTGAGTGTGATGCGAGTGGAGTAGGAATTGGGGCCGTGTTGATGCAAGATCAAAAGCCCATTGTCTGTTTTAGTGAGAAGCTTAAGGGGCAACCACTAAATACTCCACCTATGACAAAGAATTGTATGCCTTGGTGAGGGCTTTGGCTCATTGGCAATATTATCTTTAGTCAAAAGAATTTATCATTAGAACCGACCATCAATCTTTGAAACACCTCAAATCCCAAGAGAAGTTGAATGTGAGACATGCTAAAGGGGTGGAATTCCTTGAAACTTTTCCTTATATCATCCATTACAAAAAGGGAAAAGAAAATGTGGTGGTGGATGCCTTGTTAAGGAAGTTGGTGCTTCAATCAAGAAGACAAGTGTTGTTGAATACTTTGGGGTCCAACATCATGGGTTTTGAAAGCATGAAGGAGATGTATGTCAATGATCCGGATTTTGGGGAGCTTTGTGCTACTTGTGAGTTGAAGGAAAGGGGAATAAGGGTCACTAGATTATGTGAAGAGGAGGAATTAAGTAATGATGTGAAGAAAAAGAGGTTCCATAAGTTTGAGGGGTTACTTGTTTAGAAATGAAAAGTTGTTTGTGCCTAGCTCATCTTAGAGGGAGTTTTTTGTGAGGTAAGAGCATAATGGAGGTTTAATGAGAAATTTTGGAGTAGGATAAACCACTGAGATCCTTAAGGAGTAATTTTATTGGCCTAGGATGAAGGTAGATGTTGTGAGGTTGTGTGGCCAATGTTTGGAGTGTAGGCAAGCTAAGTCGAAACTACTTCCACATGGTTTGTACTCACCCCTTCTCGTTCCTTTAGGTCCTTGGCTTGATATTTTCATGGATTTTGTGCTTGGCTTGTCTAGGACCAAAAGAGGAAAAGATAGCATCTTTATAGTAGTTGATAGGTTTTCCAAAATGACACATTTTGTTCCTTGTCATAAAAGTGATGATGCATCCCATGTTGCTAATTTGTTTGTTGAACATGTGCCCAAGTTGCATGGGGTTTCTAAAACCGTTGTTAGTGATAGGGATTCCAAATTCCTTAGCCACTTCGAACTGTGGGGAAGGCTTGGCACTAAGTTGTTGCTCTCTACTTCTTGTCATCCCCAAATCGATGGCCAAACCGAGGTATTTAATAGCACCTTGGGAACCATGCTTAGGGCTTTGGTTAAAAAAAAGTTTGCTTCTTGGGAAGATCATTTGCCTTTGATTGATTTGCATACAATAGAACTATGCATACTTCTACTTGTATGACTCCTTTTGAAGTTGTATATGGTTTTAACCCCCTAACCCCCTTGGATCTCACCCCTTTATCTCAAGATGTGATTTTAAGCTTAGATGCCAAGACGATAGCTCAAGAAATGAAGAAACTTCATGAACAAGTGAGGAGGTAAATTGAAAAGAAGAATCAAGAAGTTGCCAAAAAAGCCAATAAGGGGAGAAAAAAATGGTCTTTGAACCGGGAGATTGAGTTTGGATTCACTTCCGGAAGGAGAGATTTCCCAAAAAGATGACAAGCATGTTGATGCCAAAAGGAGATGGCCCGTTTCATGTCCTTGAGCGCCTCAACGACAATGGGTAGAAGGTTGATTTGCCTAGTGACTATCAAGTGCACAACACATTCAATGTGTGCGACTTGTCTCCTTTCAAGATTGATGATCAAGCGAATTCGTGGACAAAATCTTTTCAAGAAGGAGAGAATGATGCAACCCGGCTCGTGAGAAAACCATTTACAAGAAGCCAAGCGCAGGAGTTGTAACAGCTGCAGGCCACATTCTCAAACTGGAGCTACTGGGGCAGATTTTGGAGGCTTCAGGACCTGTTTGCAAGCTCACTGCCTCAAAACCAGAATTTGCTCATCGCGATCGCGTCACAGACGCGATCGCGCAAGGACCTGGCAGTGTTCAGCGCGATCGCGAGGCCCTCAGACGCCATCGCGCAAGAAGCTGAAGAGCATTGAGGAGTTGCTCTTCGCGACCGCGTGTTCTCGACCGCGATCGCGGAGTTCTGGTTACTCATGCCATGCGATCGCGCCATAGCGCTGTGGTGAAAACTAGAATACTATCTTAAGTTTAATGACCTTACTTCAGCCCACTTTAGGGGCAATTAGGGCATTGTATGCCAATTTTAGAAACTACTATATAAGTTCCTTAGCCTCATTTACTAGGGTTAGCTTTTTGATGATATTGATGATTGTAAGGTTATTGGCTAAGCTTGTTTTCTTAAGCACTTTGTCCTTGATTTGCAATTGAAATCATTTAATTGAGGATCAAATAGTTAAGGTTTCTTTGGTTATTGTTTTAAGGGGGGTAATTAGGCCTCACCTCCTAATTTGCTTCTTTAATCGCGATTAATCAAAGTTGGTCTTACTTTAATTATCTTCTTAATTTTCTTGTTATTTTTCAATCTTTGTTGTTGATTCATATCGATATTTTTCGTATAGTTTTTGAATATACAAATTTTTATTTGAAAATATTAATTTAATGTAGTCTAATTTAGATTCAAAGATTAGTCAAATTGACAATAAAAAAGAGAAAATGTTCATCTTTTTGAAACGGAGGGAGTAATAAGTTTGAGATTTTGGTGCACCATATTTGATTCTTAGGTTTAAAATCTATTCTTTAAGTTATTCAGTAAATTTTAAACACATATATAAATATTGAGCCAACACTATCTAGTTTAAGTGAACCCGTGAATCTTTAGGGTATACACATTGATCAATTTAATATCCAATAATTGAAACATATTACTTTATTCTCAATAATCATTTCAAACCAACACATTGATCATATAATAATTTGGACGGAGAGATTATATAATAGTTTTAGAGGAAACTAATGTAGCACGATTCAGAAAACAACGAAGTTGCTGACTTATATTTTATTTCTTCTAAATTTAAATACTTAACTAATTAGACGTGCAAAATTGACTATTCTCATAATATTTGTGGTCTCCTAGCAAGAACATAAGAGCTTTTGTTTCAAACACGGGATTACGGTAGCAGGGAATTCACATGATTACGTATAACGCATACAAACTATATATTGTCATCATTGCCTACATCACGCACATACGTAAGCTCACATGTCGCAAGTCGCAACATATATATCACTATATATATTATGACTGCCCTTACTTCTCTCAACTCATTGAAACTGAAAGAAGAGCCACAACCTTTATTCTATTTCTGAATATCCTTGTTTGCATTGGCTCTTACTAATTTCATTGCTTTCCTCTTGTTATTTTACCAAGAAATTTAATTGGAATTGGACATGGGAGATGTAGAGGTGGAATCAATACGTTTCGATAGGGCGTCAATGTCATCATCTTTCTCTTCATTCAAAGTGATACCTCTTGATGATGATCAACTTGATGAGTGCACTCACTCGGAAGGAATTATAAATATGCCGTCAATTAGGGCGGTTGACGGCATTGAAGAGAATAAGGATATGATTAATCTTGAAGAACTGGAAAGGTACTTGCCCATAACAGAATCAAGAAAAGGGAATACTTACACAGCAGCGTTTCATTTACTGTCTTCTGGACTTGGAACTCCAGCATTAGTTCTACCTTTCGCTTTCACGTCATTAGGATGGTAAGTACTCCATCCGTTCCACTTAGATGAACCCATTTGATTTTGCACGGAGTTTAATAAAGAAGGTAAGACTTTTAAAATTTGTGGTCTAAAATAAGTAATAGATATTTGTGTGGCTACAAATTATCTAGGGATGAGTAGAAGTGAAATTTTCTTTCCAAATTTAGAAAGAGGTCATTCTTTTTGAAACAGACTAAATAGAAAATAGGTTCATCCTTTTTGAAATGGAGGGAGTAATAAACCTCCTCCCTTCTTCCTTTTTCTTAATTTACATTCCTTATTATCTTCTTTTGTTGGGTGTTAATCTTGAATGCTAGCTATGCGATTATTAGTACTTGTTGTCAGTGATTCAGTTACTCTTACGTTACATCTTGAACAATTGATGTCATCAAAAACCGAAACTGTTCAGTAGGAATACATGATAATTTTTGTAGATACAACAATCAGCAGATTTTACACTTCTATCAAGATAGTATTAGTTAGGACACATTGAAGATATAATTAAATTAAAAAAATCGTTACGTTCTTGCTAACCGTTTAAAATTTTAGAGGAAATGGTCAAATAATTCCACCGCTTATAAAAAAAAATTGAAGATTAGGTTTCCGCAAATATACTAACGAAATTGCAATACTTCTGATCTTCGTACGTTGTATACTCCATGTACAGATGGATCTTTCCTTTCCATGTTTTTAATTGGTGTGTTGTAGTTAAAGCATTTGAGACACAGGAGGAACCTGCTTAGAAGCTTTAATTTCTTTCCCCATTATAATTGTTTGGTAGAGGTGAATACAGTAGAAGCCGAGTCACCGACTCGATCGCCTATTGGTCTTTGGAGGTCTACTGACCTTGTAATAAAGAAAAAAGGTGAATAAAGAGTAATTTTTCTGCGTTCCGTCCTAAAGTTTTTTGGACATTGAAAACGACTAAATAAAGGTATTAAATTTGTCATAAGTCGCACCACTCCATGTCCTTAAGTACATTATATTATCCCATATTATCAAAGTATCTTCATGATCGTGTTATATATATATATATATATATATATATATATATATATATATATATATATATATTTGTTTGTAAATCGGTGTATTGGTATGCCTTCGCTAAATATGTCTAATGGTGACATTATTGGCATTTAACACATATCACAAATCTTCAAAATAGGCACATTCATGTAGAATACTCAAACAAGGCTCGTTCATATATAATATAATTATAGGATTATACAAATATAATTATAATTAATAATAGGAGTATATATATATAATAATCTGGATTCTGGATTAAACATGCGCGGTTAATCTTACGTTCTCTGACACAATAAAATAACCATATAAGCCATTAACTACAAATACCTTATTCAAACCGACTTTTTACTTCATACACGATCAAGATGCACACACATACACGAAAAATAGGTTAGATACATAATAATTAAACTTTGTACTATATATATTTCTATTAATAATTATGTTCTCATTAGTTGTATTATCATCCCTCGTTAATTAATGACAAAGATACGCAGAATCAATAGCTATTCTTTGGTAACTGGGGGAGGGTGTAGTAATAATATTCCAACATATCATGTTAACATAATTCCTTCTTTCATGGCTATTGGAGGGAGTAAAACATAATTAAATGGGATTGTGATCATTTAATCATCTAAAAAAATACATATACTAATGGTTAATTAATCATGCAGGTCATGGGGAATAGTGATTCTCACGGTGGTCTTTGCCTGGCGACTCTATACTATGTGGCTCTTAGTTCATCTTCACGAATCAACCACAGGAATTCGTTACAGCAGATACCTCCAACTCTCTATTGCCGCTTTTGGTTAGTTCAAATAAAATATTTTACAATGTTGAAGTATTTAAATTACATGCATATATAATTGATTCTTCTTGTCAGAAAATAAAGGCAGATTCTGCATTTTTGGTGACTTTGGTTTATCCAAATTCATTATCTTACCGATTGTGAGGATTAACCTTCATCTTTTATAGTGACTTCGATTATTTTTTTGGTTCATTAGTTAAAAATATTGTTAGAACTTAAAGTTTTTCTAATTGTCTTTCTTTTTAGCTTTTAAATCAACTTGTTTCCACATAACTCAGTTTTTCTTTTTCGTAATTGAGGGGAGACTAGCAGCATGGGGTCAACGGAGGTTACGAAGGGGGCTAGTTTAATCTTCACTGTTACATCAAATGAAATTAAAATTTAATAAATAAATTAACAGAATACAAAGACTGGTTAGGTTACTCTAGTTGTGTTAAGGTTACCTTGAACTGACATTTTTTTTTTGACATTAATTTAAACAAAAAAGAAAGTGATATGTTAATTAAATGGACCAATATATGTCTTCTTATATACTTGGATCTTCTTACGTGTCGCGATTTCTCATAGTGCATTCTCAGTCGACGCCCACTGTATTTCTTTCACTGAAAACGAAACTAACTAGTGGAATGTTTACCATTCATTTCAGGACCAAAATTGGGTAAATGTCTCTCAATTTTTCCAATAATGTACCTATCGGGGGGCACATGTGTTATGACCATCATCGCAGGGGGAGGCACCCTACAACTTTTCTACAATGCAATGTGTGGAAATGATCATAATTGTCATCACAAATCTTTGAGTGGAGCTCAATGGTTCTTCTTGTTCATATGCCTAGCTATTTTAATTGCCCAATTATTTCCCAATTTGCACTCCTTAGCTTGGGTCTCCTTTATTGGTTCAGTCATGGGTGTGGCCTATCTCACTCTAATATGGGCACTCTCCATTAGCAAAAGTAGGCCCAAAGGGGTCTCTTACAACCCATCTGATAATACAACATCAACAATGGCTCAAGTGCGTTCCATCCTAAATGGTCTTGCTATCATTGTCATTGCTTTCAGAGGACACAATGTTGTTCTAGAGATACAGGTAATGTTACGACAACAAATACTTATTCACAGTCGTTTATATTAAAAGTTAAAGTAAAAATATATACAGTAATCATGGTTAAGTGATACTACATAAATCTATATGTTATAGATATACATTCATTAGTTTGGTGGAAGTAATTTATACATGTAAATTACGGCTATGGCGTTATCATTGTATTCTACAGTGCATGTTTTAAGACTTTTTTCTTTCTTGAAATTTATGCAGGGGACATTACCTACAAATCCAAAGCATCCTACACCAACTAGTATGTGGAGAGGAGTCATATCATCGTACTCTTTTGTCGCAGTGTGTATATTTCCCTTAGCAATTGGGGGATATTGGGCTTATGGAGATCTGGTAAACTATTTTACTCATGTTTATACAGTACTATTCTTTTTTTTTTTTTCAAGTCCATTCTACTTGACACTCTTATTAATTTTGGGATAATATATAAACCATTTCTCAATTGTGATTTTCAGACGACTGTAAACTAAAAATATTTATGACTTAATTAGACTACATGCAATTTGTATAGCTTTTAAGTATGTAATTTGTTTCAATGACTGAACTGCTTTGGTCAGCCAAATGTAATGACATATTTAGTGATACCTTAAATTCTTAATGTGTTTGGAATGATGTAGTTAATATCGTTGTACTAAACTACTCTACTTATATGATAACCTAATAGAAATAATTGGTTGTGCAGATGCCTGCAAATGGAATTATGGCTGCAATTGGCAAGTACCATCAGGAGAGCACACCAAAGTGGTTAACAGGGACAATATACATGATGGTAGTGATCCAATGCCTATGCACATTTCAAATATACGCCATGCCCGTATTCGACAACTTTGAAAGAATATATGTAACTAGGCAGCAGAAGGCCTGCCCAAGGTGGGTCAGATCATGCATCAAGCTCTTCTTTGGGGGATTGACATATTTCATATCAGTGGCATTTCCATTTTTGGGAAGTTTGGCTGCCCTTGTCGGTGGTTTAGGGCTACCTTTGTCTCTGGTTTACCCTTGCTTCATGTGGATTTCCATCAAGAAACCTCGCAGAAACAGCTTAATGTATTGCCTCAACATGATTCTTGGGTGTTTGGGTACATTCATCAGTGTTGTACAAGTTGCTGGTGCATTATGGAATCTCATTGTGAATAAATTGGACGCTAATTTTTTTAGGCCTTAGTGAAAAATAGATTTAAGCTTATACTAACTAATAGTGTAATGAAATTTTAAATATATTTATGCAATTTTGCTTGCTGCAGCGTAAACTACCTTCGCTATTCTTTATGACAAAAAGTTTTGATTACTGCAAAATTTCAGGAGTAAGAAATTTTGAACGGTTGGATATAAAGCAGCATGCATGCATGTTCATTACTACTAAGTTAGTTTTCTCCTACAAAATTGCAATTTTAATCTGCATGTTCTTAGCGCGTCACTGCGGAGCTCCAGAAGTCAACTTCTAAAGAAGGAAGAAAAAACTATCTCAAGAAATTTTTCGAGCACAAACTGCACAGTACAAGTGCATATAATACTATTCTAGTCGAGAAAAGAAAACTTCTCTTCTAGATTAACGTTTAAACAAGAAAATTTTAGCTCACCCGTTGTGGATGAAGGTTAGGTGTGATATTAATTTTTGTTTCACATTACAACTTTTGGATTGAGGTTCTTTTTTTATCTTTATTTAATCTTTTTGGACGGAGTTTAGTATTATAATGTAAGAGTAACTGCGCCTATTTGTTTTTCTTTAATATCTCTCTCCTTTTCTATAGCTTATTTGTAAGATATTTGAGTTATAAGATTGGCAGTCAATAATGAAGGACGAGAAGATACGCTAGCCAGGAAAGGATTTACAATTTGTTACTTTTGAAACTTTACCTGACGTACGTTGGAGTAGAGATTATTAGCTAGTCTCTAAGTACAATTTTAGGATCAGATTAGAAGATATAATATTCACTCTTTTGCAACAAAAATGACTAGTATTTCTGCGTTTTTTAGATTTGAGCATATGTTAGAATGCTCAAAGTCTAATGAAAAGCCAGGAGTATCTATTATGGAGCTTAAGTTAGTAGACACTAAAGGCATTATCACTAAAACTAAAGTCAATTCACATTGGCCATGTCCAATTTTGACTAGGTTTTAAATCTCATATGACATTGTGTCTCTAGTACAATGTTTAAAGTTCCACTTGCGAAATTTCAGGACCTAAGGGGTCGTTTGGTAGAGAAATGAATTATACGTGGATTAACAATACATGGATTAGTAATGCAGGGATTAGTAATGCAGGAATTAATAATGCATGGATTGTTTTAAGTCATGTGTTTGGTTCATTGTATTAAAATTGAGATAAACATTGTATAACTTAAACTTGTGTTTGGTTTAAAAGTGCATAAAGTTTTATTTCCAATTATACCCTTGAATTCTTATCCATGTATTAAAAACAAGGGTTTGAGGGTAGGTATTTTAGTCATTTCATTGTTTATCCATGTATTAGTAAACATGGTATTACTAATACCATGGTGAGCTAGGTATTAGATAGTACTTGAATTGGTGTATTAATTAATACATGTATTAGTTATCCCAACTTAAAAAAACCTACCAAACAGTGGATAACATTGAAAACAGTGCTAATACATGTATTAACTAAGCAATACATCATACCAAACGACCCCTAAGAGTTTAAGACAGGTGTCAATCTTGACTACTATGTGAATATCTGATTTCCTCCGACGATTATGAGTTAGTTGAGATGAATGCTCACTTTTGTTGGGAGGGGGTGGGGGGGGAGGGATTATGAGTTAGTTGGGATGAATGCTCACTTTTGTTGGGGGGGGGGGGGGGGGTTCTTTTGGTTACGAAATTCACACGACTCTCGAGTCTCTATAAACAAAAGTTAACTCTCAACTATTCAAAATAATATCTCTCGACATCTATGGGGGAATCAATTTTATTGGTGATGTGATACGATATACTATATTTATTCCGTTTGTCTCCAATAATCATATCATTATTATTTGTATCATAGTGCCTATTGATGAATGATGGGACCTAAGTTAAGCTGTGGAATTGAGATTATGAAGAATTCTTTAAAAGTTTTGTTCTACTCGTATAGAAAACTTGTATACTATATTATTCAACTTTTTAACTTTTCTTCTAATGCTTCTCTTACAAATAAAAAAGAACTTTGAACATGCATTGCGCGTGTGATGGGCAAAAACAACGAAGAAGTGGAACACATCATACATTTCATTGTTTGGAGATAGAGAATCATTATAACTTACAAACAATATGAACTAATTTTGCATGGATATTTAAAAGGCGGAATAGCCTACTTGACACCTAAACTTGCACCGATTTTTTCATGCCGACTATCAAACTTTCGCCCTTACCATTTAAACACCTCAACTAGGTAAAAATATAACTAACAAACATCTCTGACTGAGCGTGCTTCTCAATCGTGATGACATGGATAACATGTTACATGTTGAACCTTTCATAGCTTGACACGTGTTATTTGTGGGTCATGTCTATTAGAAAAATCAATTTATGCACTTTTAAGTTTTTTTTTTCTCTTTCTCTGGCCATTTTAAAATTTATATTTAACATTTTAAATTGTGGGACCCACTCTTCATTACATTGCAAACCATCTTCCTCCCCATCTCCACCAACCCCACCACAAAACCACCACAAATACCGGCTTCCACCATTAAAACTCAAATCAACCACCATAAATTTCACCCCTACACACCAAACCGCCACACCACCAACAATAAATTTGGCCCACACCAGCAAATTCGTCATTGCACTACCACCGATATCATTACCCATAAAATATTATATCAATGAGCAACGATTTCTCATTCACAACCAAATACCACACTACCACAAAAAATCACAATGCAAGCACCACCGATATCACAAACCTCTGCCAAATCCATCTTTTTAATATAACTTTATTCAATTTTTATTTTGTTTATTTGATGAAGAAGACGAAACCTATTTTTCCAATTCGTAAAAATTGAAGACAAAAAAATTGCTGAAAACAGGGTAAGAAAACAAAATGACCCGACAATTAAATTAAAATTGATACATGATTGAAAGTTCTGTGAAAACGAGAAAGGAACAGAATGGGAGGAAGAAGGAGGGTGGGGGAGGGGAAAAATGGGGGAGGTGGAGAAAGTGGTTGGGAAGATTTTTTATCTTTTTTTAAATTCTTACTTTTGATTTATCAAATTTTTATTAGCTTTAATATTTTTTCAATCAAAATAAGTACTGCCACACTCTTTTTTTTTCGGTTGAAGTACACGCACCTCAGCCACGTCATTTAAAAAACGCCACGCAAGCATGGTCAATGGTCATAGTGGTTTACTAATACTCATTTTGTCGAGTTGAGGTGTTTAAATGGTAAGGGCGAAAGTTTGATAGTCGGCGTAAAAAATCGGTGCAAGTTCAGGTGTCAAGTAGGCTATTCCGCTTGTTTAAAAATTCGTATAAGAGATTACTTTGATTTGAAGAGTTTCCTCTCCCCTTAGGTCATATATGCACGCGTCATTTACCCTATGTTACACAGAATGTGGACGTAATTAATCCCTATATGCTTTCTTTTTTTGGTTAAATACAAAATACTATAAATATTAGGGAATGTTTACAACAGGTTTAAGAGCATGCTGCGCATCCAGGTTACCATGACTGGAACAATATTACAACTTTCAAAGGAGATGTCTCTAGGACAAGAATGCCCTTTAGCATCTAACAAAAGAGTACTAGTGATAATACTAATAGGAGGTTGTGCAAAAATAAAAACCCTAGAACATAAGTTGCAAGCTTGTCCTTCTTTAGCCAGTAGGTTAGCCACCTTGTTATGTTCCCTAAAGCAATGTCTGAGCTCCAGCTGCTCCATTTCCATCATTAAGTTTTTGCAATCATTCATCAAAGTAGAAGTTGAACAATTAGCATCAAGTAGTTGAATAATATTTTGAAAAGAGTCCGACTCAATTTCTATAAGAAACAACTTTTGCTCTTTGATTATCAAGAGCCCTTGCCAAAGAGCTAGAAGTTCTACATCCACCTGATTAGGACAAGTAACATGTGAGTAGAAGCCTAGGATCCATTCTCCTTTATAGTTTCTAATAACACCTCCAGTACCTGCACCTTTGTCTATTTTAGCTGATCCATCAATGTTAAGTTTAAAGCAATTTACTTTAGGGGGGTGACACTTAAGAGAAAGAGTGATTTTCTTGTTGATATGGACTGAGTTTTGGCTAGCAAAACAAACTCCAAGGTGCATTTGTGAACAAGAGATAGAGAAACATTGTTATTGAGGTTGTTATGGTGATTATTGTTACGATTAAGCCAGATGTTCTATAAAAGAAAAGAAAAAAGGTCTTTACAGTCGTAATGAGGACTTGGGATAGTGCAATTAATCCTCCTAAGATTGTCAAGCCAGTGTTTATTAGGGTTTAAGATTTTAGCAATGTCAATGCCAAGATCATCCCAGATTTGTTTAACATGAATGCATTGAAAAAAGATATGATGTATAGTTTCTTGATTAGAGGGGCAGGAACAACAGTTAGAGTTTATGTTAATGCCTATGTGATGGAGATAAGCCCTAGTGGAAATTCGATCATGATAGCAAAGCCAGAGGAAAAATTTAATTTTGTGTAGAGTGTTATGCTTCCATATCCAAGAGAAGTCTTTATCATGGTAGTTGGGAATATTATCAATTAGACTCCTTACTGACTTACTTGTGAAAGAACCATCTTTTGTAAGTTTCCATTGGATTTGATCTTTTAGGATAGGGTATACAAGTAGGTGAGTGGACAAAATTTTTGTTAAAATACTTTGAGGAAATTGCATGGAGAGTTTGTCAAGTTTCCAATTCCCTTTATCATTCAAGGCTTCCAAAGTATAAAATTCTTCCAATTTTTGAAAGGGGCCTTGAATGGAATTTCTAATAATTAAGTTGGGAATCCATTCATCACTCCAAAAGTTAATATGATTACCGTTGCCTATGTGCCAGTAAGTACCTTTCTTACAGAACTCAAAACCATGGAGAAAGTTTTTCCAAATACCCTTATGAGAATTTTTAGTATGAATTGTATGAGTATCAGTATCTATGTAGGTGTATTTTGAGGTAAGCGTTTTGACCCAAAGAGTTGTAGGCTTTTTTATAACTCTCCAAGCTAGGTTGATAAGAAGAGCTAAGTTCTTAGCCTCAGCTTTAATAACACCTATGCCTCCTTCTTTCTTAGGCATTGTAATAGTCTCCCAATATATGAGATGAAGTTTTTTCTTTTCATCAGTAGAGCCCAAATAAATTTTTTTTGGACTTGGTCAATGGTGTAACAATTTTTCTTGGGTAATTTATGATATTGCATCATATAGTTTGGGATGGTATTTAAAGTGGTCGTGGCTAAAGTGGTTCTACCAGCCATATTGAGATGTTTGATTTTCCAATTGGCCAATTTCTCTCTCATATTATCAATAATACAAAGGAAATCCTTTGCCTTTGGATTTTTTTTTTCAAAAATAGGGAAGCCAAAGTATTTCTCAAATGTGGGACTTTGTTTGATGTTTAATTGTTTTTCTAGAACTTCTCTAATTATAGGATCACAATTTCTAGAAAATATGACTTTTGATTTAGTGTGATTAATTTTTTGACCTGATTGATTAGAGAAGGAGGCCAAAGTGTGATTAATAGCTTCACAACTCTTACTATTAGCTCTACAAAATAAGGTTTAGTCATCAACAAAAAATAAGTGGAATAGGTTTGGTCCATTTCTGGAGATTTTGATAGGATCTCAATTGCCAGCAGAAACTTCACTTATGATATTTCTAGAAAGCATTTCAAGGCATAATATAAATAAGTAAGGAGATAGGGGGTCACCTTGACGTATGCCTCTAGTAGGACTGAAAAAAGGAGTTTTAACTCCGTTTATAAGGATTGCTATGGTAGATGTGGATATGCAAGACATTATAAGAGAGGTAATATTTTTAAGAAAATTAAATTATTTCAAAGTTTTAAGGATAAAAGAACATTCAATTCTGTCAAAGGCCTTTTCCAGGTCAATTTTCAGTATCATTTGAGCATTGGAACCCTTCTTTGTTTGAAATGATTTAACAACTTCTTGAATGACAATTATACTATTAAAAGTCCTTCTATTTTTTAAGAAGCTACTTTGAAATGGACTAATGATAATATTAAAGAAAGGTTTGACTCTATTAGCAATGACTTTAGTGATGGTTTTGTAAATAGTGTTACTTAAACCAATTGGACAAAAGTTTTTTTTATCTCATTTGCATTATCAAATTTAGGAATTAAACAAAGAAAAGTTTCATTCAGGTTTGAAGGTATATGACAAGAATTAAAAATTTTATGGCATTGTTGAAGGAAAGAGGGGCCAATGATGTCCCAATATTTAGTGAAGAAAAAAGGATGCAAGCCATCAGGGCCTGGGGATTTAAAAGGTTTAAAAGATTTGAGAGCACATAAAATTTTACTACGTTTTAGAGGACCACCTATTTGTAAAATATCATGAATGTTTAGGGAGTAGTCATTTGAACGATCATGAATTGAATAAGAGAAACAATGATCAATGGTGTAAAGGTTAGGAAAATAATTTGTTATGTGGGAAGCAATAATCCCTATATACTTTGAGAAGAAGCAAAGTGCTTTTTAGCCTCATATGGATTAACTAATTTTCGTCCTTTTTAGCTACACAACTGTTACCAATTAATAGCCTGTTTGAGTGGCACTTGAGTTATGTCTATTATCGCAAGGGGGAGGCACCCTACAAATTTTTTACAATGCCATGTAGAGAAATGATCACAATTGTCATCACAAATCTGTGAGTAGAACACAATGGTACGCCATTTTCACTCTTTACCTTGGGTCTCCTTTATTGGACATTTACAGAAATATGACAGTTCTTGCGCCCCATTGCAGATTTAATCTCGTAAAAAAAGTCTTACATCTTTTGACCCAGTCCAGAAAAGCTCCTAGTGATCACTAAATCTTACTAGCAGTAAGACCGAGCGACAGCCAGAAGTTTTCATGTGGTGACTTCTGGCAATCACCAGGAGCTTTTCTTGACAGAGGCAAAATTAAAAATGTAAAACTTTTCTTATGGGGAAAAAGCTGGAACAACAACATGTGGTGACTTCTGGCGATCACCAGGAGCTTTTCTTGACGGAGGCAAAATTAAAAATGTAAAACTTTTCTTATGGGGAAAAAGCTGGAACAACAACGCCAGATTTTCAATCACACAAAAACATTTGCTCCTTTATTGGTCCAGATAGTGGTCGATTGGTTTGCCTTTCTGACCTCCTTAACTATGCTTTAACAAAAATGACCTTTCGTTTGGTTTAATGAATAAATTTTGGAAGACAAACCCCTATGAATCTTATATATGATGCGTCGTATCCCCGCCTTTCCCTTCTTCATAAGTATTGCCTAAGGTAGCACTTGTCCTCGTCCCTACTTACATTCTCCCAGCTAATTGCCTTGAAGTATTGCCTAAGGGCTAAGGCAGCACTTGCCCACTATAGCCTAGGCAACACTTGTCCTTGACCCTCTTACCTAGGCAACACTTGCCCCCAACCCCTTTCCACATTCTTCCAACTAATTTGAAACATTGCCTGCCAAACAAAGCGAAGACTAAAACAATCTTAAATGGGGACGAACTCTTAGAACTAGTCAATTTTAGGGACACCTGGTGAAATTTCTTGGGCCTAATCACTCTAGTTTGGGCCAGCGGGTCCATCAGTAAAATTTGTAAATATTTGTGTGATTTTGATCCGTAGCTATTTTTATACTATTCAGTACCAATCCAAAATTAAGTGAATTATAGCCACTCTAATAAGTGGGACAAAAACACGCTTACAAAATAGAAAATTGCTTCTAGAAGTTTTTCCCCATGACACTGCAGCTTGATGTGAACATGAAGAGAGAAGCAAAATTCAGTTTTTTTTTTTTCAAACTTCCTATTTTTCTCAACCCAAAATTTCAGAAAAAAATACAGATATTTCAACTTGACAAAAGTTCTGAGACATTGGTTTTTGAGTTCAAATTCCAGGAAAAAAAGAATGAGATTTTAATTATTCAGTTCAAATTCCAGAAAAAATAGAGATTTCAACTCTTTCAAATTCAAATTCTAGGAGAAGATACTGAGATTTTAATTATCAATTTCGAATCCCAGAAAAATATAAAGATTTCAACTCTTTCAAGCTCAAATTCCAGGAGAACATACTGAGATTTCAATTTTTTCAAGTTCAAATTAAATCTTATGAAAAAATACTGAGCTTTCAACATTTTCAAGTTTAAATCCCAGGAAAAAATAATGAGCTTTCAACTTTTTCAAGTTAAAATCCCATGAAAAAATGCTGAGCTTTCAACTTTTTCAAGTTTAAATCTCTGGACAAAATACTGAGATCTTAATTTTTTTCAAGTTCAAATCCAGGATAAAAAATTGAGATTTAAATTTTCAAGTTCAAATTCACCCATGCTTATTTTGAATATTGTACTGAATTTTTCAGTTTTACAAATCACACCCATGACCAAAAACTCTTGAA
The DNA here is from genome assembly GCA_029990575.1 of Petunia axillaris subsp. axillaris. Classification (NCBI taxonomy): domain Eukaryota; kingdom Viridiplantae; phylum Streptophyta; class Magnoliopsida; order Solanales; family Solanaceae; genus Petunia; species Petunia axillaris. The sequence goes on from JARKNS010000003.1 coordinate 165,525,871, forward strand.
TTTTCAATTTTCATGCCATGAAAAAAGTATTGTGCTTTTCAATTTTGCAAGTTAAAAAATGATGATAAAATCCTAAATTGAATCTTCAACTTGGTATACACACTTAATATTGAAGCTTTATCTTCTCAAATAAGTGGTGTTTCTCTTCTTCTAATGTTCGTTGAAAAGCTTTGAGATTGCCCTATGGTGGTGGTTATTCTTTAGACATAAGAGGTGATAATGAAGACATTGGGTCACGGTAAACTTGGATATTGAAAGAGTGAAGGGCATAAATGTCCATTCACTTCTTCAACAAAAATAATGGCTATTCCTCAAATAATTTTCAGATACATACTGAAACTCAACCAACAAATACCAAAGTGGTTCCCTGGCCAAATTTTGACTCTGATATGTCAACTTCTAAATATGGCTCAGTTTCATGCTATCCTAAATGGTTTTGCCATAATTGCGATTACTTTTAGAGGTCACAACTCACAATGTTTTGTTTTAGTGATGAAGGTTTATAATGTCTTGCTTTTTATTTTTTTGCATTCATGAAGAGACAATTCATGTACCCACGAGCAAGGCGGATCCACCGTAGAAATTAAGCAGCAGTTCACGTGAAATCATAGTCTTCCATAAAATTAAATGTATAGTGTATATATTTTTTCAAAATATGTCTAATACTATACTTGAGAACCTATGTTTTAAAAATTTTAAATGGCTTAGTTGGTCAAATAATGATGGTTTAGTTATACTTCAAAAATAGGGATTGATCCTATTTAAATATCTGTTAATGTTTTTCTCCTTAAAATATCATCATATAATATATTGTTTGATCGGTACGCGTAATATTAATTTTTGACGGTTGTTCGCCCACCATTTGGGACACTGTAATTCCGCCCTTAATAATTGCGAACACATTCTTTCGAAATTTTAGATCCACCTATTCGGTCACGAAACATAGTTAGAGGAAGTATAGACATCATTTAGTATTCTATACACATATCCAAACATTAAAGACCACAGGGGCATATGCACCTTATAGCAAGGGGGTCACGGGACACCCCTTCGTCGAAATATTTTATTATGTATATGTATGTTCACATATGAAAAATTACAATATTTAATACACATAAAGAGAGTGACATATTTTAAACATCAAGGCTTCGAGATTTAGTGGTCTCCAGTTGTGGCATAACTTATTTTTTTAATTAAATTTTTTGAACAGTCATCGCTTAAAGTATATGTTAGCAGGGATTGAACATTCGACCTTCTTTTGACTTAAGTAGTATAAAAGAACTTGTACTAGGCTCCTAATTAAACCAAAATAAACTACCAAAATTCTTTAAAAATGACATCACTTGCAAAAATTTCTGCGTACGCCACTGAAATGCCATATATCATATCCATCTTGTGAGATTTCATTGAACATATACTCCTATATAGCAACCTGGTTAAGTGGATTATTCGGAGATTTCTTCCATAGCTTCCAAATCAAGTCTTTGTATTGACTGTGCGTCAAGCCTTGCTTCTCCTCCTTCAGTCTACCGAACATTATTTCAGCTTCTAGCCACTACGAAAAATCAGGGGATTTCCCATCGATAATTTAAGACCGAAATTCGGTTAGACTCTCCTATCCGACCGCGGCGGTCGGGCAAATCAGTAAATAAAAATTAAATATATATATATATATATATATATATATATATATATTTTTTTTTTAGACTTCCTACCGTAGCAGTCGGATAGTAATAAGATATATTTTTTTTAATTGATCCTACCACTGCGGTCGGATAACAGATTATATATCCTCCCGCCCAGCCCTCATTTCAGTCACACACACACTCTCTCTCTCTAAAGCAAAAAAACCCGACCCCCTCCCCCAAAAACCCATAGATCCGTCCACCCTTCCCCCAACCCCCAATTTATTCACAAATCACTAATTTTTCAATCTACATAGGTAAGTATCCTTCTATTTCACAATATGTTTTCTTTTTTTTCCTTCAATTTCTCAAACCCTAACCCTCAATTTTTTTCTTCAATTCCATAGCCTCGCCACCTCAAGCAGCGACACCACCTAGGCAGCAACGCCACCAGCTGAGGCAGCAGCGGCACCACCCTCGGTATATTTTTTTTATTCTAATTGAAAAATACAATTAGTTTGGAATGTTGAATTTTGTTACAAGTGGTGAAGTTTAGTTGGTGGAATTGGTGGATTTTATTAGTTTAATTGGTGAAATTTAGTTTTGGCCATTTCTTGATTTGTTGATAAGTGGTGAAGTTTAGTTGGATTTTGTTAGTTTAATTGGTTTTTAATAGTTGGAATTGTGTTGCTTCATTAGTGAGAAGTATATTGTGATAGTGAATTAGAAAGCTAACTAGTTTTCTTAAAATTATAAAAAAAATGGGGACTTTCATGCTAGATTGATTGTTGTGCTCGACTTATGTAGTATTATGTTCACAATAGCTTAATAAAAAAAATTCAACTTAATTATATTAGTAAAGATATTAATATAATACCATATTCTCAAGTAGAACCATAGTTTGAGAGTTAGGAACAAAGAGAGAAAGTTAGGTTCTTTATATCTCCTAAATTGTTAAACATAAACGGGTTTAATTTTTTTTTCAAAATTTGCAGCCCCTCCGTCAAGATCTATCATGGATATCAACGTTAAAGACTCAATTGATATTGCTCAAGAGTCAATCGAAGACTCACTTGATATTGCTCAACAGTCAATCGAAGACTAAATTAAAATCGTTCAAGATACGATTGAAGATTCAATTGATATGGTACCAGAATCGGACTTGGATGATGATGTTGATTTACCAGAATTGGATTTGGATGAAGAAGTTGAAAAAGGAAAGAAATCAAAACAAAAAGTTTCGGACACAATGATACATATTTTTCTTCCCCACTATGTTGATTTGCCCGAATCGGACTTGGATGAAGATGTTGATTTGCTGGAGTTGGACTTGGATGAAGATGTTGATTTGCCGGAATTGGACTTGGATGAAGAAGTTGAAGAAAAAAATAAATCAATACAAAAAATATTGGACATATTTCTTCCATACCACTATTAATGTCCTTTTGTTAAGACTTTATGTTGCATGTGTCTTTAATTGTTAGTAGTTAAACTTTATATTTGGAGTTGGATTTGGCATAAGTGTTCTGTGCCTTTATGCTTAGGATTTAAAGTAAATGTATGGAAGATTTAGTTGACATTTTAGACATGTGTTAGACTTGTGGTTGGTTTTTGATAAACTTCTTTGATTGTTAGACTTGTTGTTGTTAAGTTTAACTTGTTTGAATCGTGATTGGTGCAATGCAAACCCGAAGGAGTTGCTTAGCACAAACGCGGAAGATAAACAAGAAAGGTAAAAGATAGAAGCAAGACAAAACTTGCTTCTTTTGAAAGAACAGTGAGGAACCTGTCTCAAAGCTCAATCAAAAGGGACACAAGAATCACCTAAACTATGCAACAATCCTCAAGAGAACATTGCCTCTTGCAAACTGAATGATCAAAGAGGAATGTTCAATCGGATTAACCGAAAGCCACAAGTCCATAAAAGCCCACACCGGGGTTTGCTCACGACGGAGTCAAGAAATGTGCTCGGCACTTTCATTCAATTTCAATATCCAAAAACTCGCTCCTTACAATGAAATGAAACACGGTTTATATAGGGAATACAAAGGGTAAACTAGTAAAAGGGTCACAGGTGACCAATAGCAGTAAGCCACGTAGGGCTGAATAAGAAAATGTGTTCGGCAGTCTCTAACTTCGGTGAGCCTTGGCTTCGGTTCTTGGTTGTCTGCTCGAACACACTTGTCCTAGGGCGCTTGACTTAGCTTCGAACACATGTTGTTGTGTTCGGCTCTGTGCTGCCCGGCGCCAAAAGCTGTTGTTCGGTAACCTTGTCCTCGGGCTCAAATTTGAAGATGAAGCCCTCGGTTCCAACACTTGGCAATTCTCCTCCCGAACACATGCCTCCTCCCGACATCGCCAGTTGGATGTGGATGTCATGGAGCAGCTTGGCTTGACTTCGAGTGATTGGCCTCCTCGGTTGCTCAGTCACTGCCTGTTGACACCCAATTTTGTCCCGGATTTTAATTAAAGTATAATAATTTTAATAATTAAGTTCAATTTTGAAGATTGTAAATAAATAGCTAATTTTAAAGGGAAATGACCAAAATCGCAAGTCATCCCTTCATTTGCAGTGCATTATATAATTAATTGTTTAATTTAATTAAAGAGCTAAATTTGTTCTTAAATTGCAATTTAGGTTCATTTACGCAAAGCCCATACCCATTTTACATCTCCCCTTACACACCAAAAACCCTACACTTCTTTACAAGACCCTCAGCCGCAACACCCTTATAATCTCCCTCACACCCCATTCATCTCCCCCAGCCGAGCCCCATCTCCTTTCCCCTCACATTTTTCAGATCTATAGACAAAAAAAACAGATCTCCTTCACATTACACACACTCCTTTTGGCCCTCGTCTTCAACGCATACACACATAACAATCCACACACAATACCCCATTATAGAAAACACCCTTACCCATTTCAATTCCTCCGTTTTTCCATTCAAAGAGACCGATATGCACACACCCACAGAAATCCAACTTATAATCGTCAACACATCTACACACGAAATCGAGCGAAACAGAGGGAGTGGGGATTCTAGATCTGAAAGGGGAAATGGGTCGAGGCTGTTAAAGCCACCATCGATGCAAGTTCCATCGGGAAACACCATGTCTAGCCGCTGAAATCAACAGAGGTCGACGGAGTCGTAGCGACGCCGCTTCGGCTTGGCAGTCGCTCCTCCGTGTGTGCTCGATGCATTGTCTTGCTCGTTGTTTTCATCTCGCCGGAATTTCCACCGGCGATGTCATACCTTGACTGACCACACTTGTTGTTTTAACCTCTGTGGACACTGTTACTGTTTGTTTGACTGGGATTGATTGCATTTGACGCCGTGGATTAATTCCCACCGCCGCGTTGAGATCCTATGGTTGTTGCTATGCTGCGATCTACTTATATGTTGTTTGTTACTGCTCTCGTTTGTGCAGTTTTACTGCGTGCTCTGGTTTTTCTTGTGAAAATATTGTGGTGCTCTCAACGTTTCCTGCTACTGGCTGTGGCAGTTTTTTGAAACTCGTTGGGTTTTGTCTGAGAAAAGTTGAATCTGAGCCTACGTTGTTTGGGTGATTGTGCTAAAAGAATGAGGTTTTTTTTGCGACTCGGAGAATGCAGGAGTTTCTAAGGGTGGTTGCTCTGTTTCTCCTTGAGTTCATAGCTGAGAAATTCTGTGGTTATTTTTGATCAACAACCCTTGATTTGCATAATTCTAAATGATTGTGCTCATCTTAAGTTTTAACAGATAGTGCACTTCTAGGCCTATTAAAATAACTGACTTAAGGCCTATGCATATAGGCTGATTTGAACTTGATACTACACCGGGCCGATGAAAATACATACAAACGTATTGAGGCCTACACAAGGAATTGACGGATAACGAATTGACGGATTTTGAACATACACTACACTTGAACCGTCCCGTCCCGTGTCCCTAAAGCAAAAGGCGATGATGAGTGCATTTTAATGCTACGCAAGTTGAATAGAGTAGCGGGTTTGGTGCTTTGGCACGGCAACACGGCCCGGGCTCCGTGTTTGCAACCGTACCAAATCCCGAGCCTCTATTCGACGCACCATACGCACCTGAGCCTAAATTTTGCAAAAACACAAACCCCCTTATCACTATTATCATTATTATTATTATTATTACTATTATTATTATTATTATTATTATTATTATTATTATATAATCTATTATTATTATTATTATTACTTTATCATTTTAGTATTATTATTTTATTTTATTTTCATTAGTTATTACATTTTACTATCGTACTAATTCAATATTATTTGTTTGTTTTGCGAGGTGTATTTTGGCACGAACACTTGGGTATGAGTTGGTTAAAACTCAATTGGGGATTGCTTGCATTGCATTGGAGCCGTTGGATTCAAGTCGGGCTCAAGCTCTCAAGGAAGCGAAGATCTAAGAAAAAAAAAATGCTTTGTTGAGCCATGTGATGTTTTAGGCTCATGGGCATAAATGTATAAAATTAAATAAATTCAAGGCTCCCGCGAGTTTGCCAATTTTCGGGTTCTTCTTCTAAACCTCCTCTTTTCCCATCCTTAGAAATTGCATGTTTTTAGGAATTCCCCGTAGATAATTAATTGTTATTGAATAATTTGTTTGATTGTTTATGAATGAATGATTAGTCAGTTATTGTTAGAAATTGCATGTTTTTAGGAATTCCCCGTAGATAATTAATTGTTATTGAATAATTTGTTTGATTGTTTATGAATGAATGATTAGTCAGTTATTGAGTTATTTTGTGAATAGTTTATTTCTTTAGAATATCCATCTTATTTATGAATTGTGAACCTTTTAGTTAAATAGCGCGTGCAATTGAATCCGAAAATGATTAAGCAAATAACTTGATTTAAAAATTCAATAAATTGCAACTTCTTTCCAATTAATTAGATTTTCTAACAAAATTCAATAAATTGCAACTTCTTTCCAATTAATTAGATTTTCCATGTTAGCAAAAATGGCAACGTTTTCAAGTCTAAGTTCATTTAAATCTCTATCCCTTTAAAGCATAATTCAATGTAATTTTGGAATTTTGGCATTAATTTTAAGACTTTTAGATTAATTTTTTTGAAAGTTTCCTTTATTTAAGTTATTTTGTGAAAACCGAAGGATTAACCACATTTTGTGGATTTTCGAAAGTGCTTTCAAATTGAAACCTTCTTTCGAAAATAATTGAACCTCTTACTTAGAATCTCTGAAAAAGACCATTTTCCTTAAAACGGAGTGCTTGCACGCACTATTAATTAATTGATTCCTAATTCTCCTAAATTAGGTGGCGACTCCAAAAGAAAGCCCTTTGGAGTCCCATATTGTTGAACATTATACCCGAAACCTATCTTTTCTTAAAGAAAGAAAGGGTAATTTTTGGGGTTCAACAGCGTGGCGACTCCGCTGGGGATTACCTTAAGGTTCTAACCGCAAGGTTTTCACAAGATAACTCTTTATTTGTTTATTATTTGCAAAAAATAGCATGATTAGTTAATTTGATTATTTGCAATTGTTTGTCACTAAAAGCATGTCACTACACTTTATTTGTGCACATATAAAACTGGCATTCCGTTCATATTTCCCCCACTCCTGGGAGCTTCTTCATGGTTACTTATACCCGCGAGGTGCATGCATATACACCCGCAACTCACAAAAAACCCTTTAAGAAAGAGTGCGCGTACCTGCGGGGTGAGCGGATAGTTTTACTACCGCGTGACCGCTTGCCACTCAAAACAGCCTTGTGTTTAGTAAACCCACTCTAGAGTTTCCATTAGGAACATGCATGCATAAACCTTAGATTGGACCCGGTCCTTGATACCGTTTCCAAGAATTAAGAAACCACCCTTTTGTTGACGGGATATTGAATCCCAACGACAGTGCATATTATGTGATCGTGTGGATATTACAACGAATCCCAAACCATTTGCCATGTCAAATTTGAGAAGTTGACAATTATGTCGATTTATTTTTATCTCAGATGTTGTATTGACAAACGGCTTGTGTCGTTATAATAACCACATGTGCGTGCAACTTGACGATTAGGCCTACCTCTGGCATAAAGAGGCACCTTACAGGGTAGGACGCGTTTGCATATTTATTTACGCTCAACTATTTGTGATTGTCACATGTTAATTGCTTGCCTTGCTTTATTTGTTCAAAATGCGTTAAAAATACTATGTTGCTTGCTTGTGTGCAATCCTATGAATGACATGAAAACTATCTTAGTTACCCTTTGAGATGTTTCTTTTGTTTTGTTTATTCCTTCGGCAAATGTTGGATTTGTGAAGTGGCTGACCATCCACCATGCAAAAGTTTCGAGATATGATTGATGGTAGACGCTCTAGCTCGTGAACGATGCAGTACCAGAAGCTAATGGCATTGCTTGAAAGAACTTGGCGATTGAACTTAGTAGCATTATTTTCAATTTTAATTCAGATTGAGGCCCTGAATTGCATTATACTTTAAAGCTTGTGTTAATATGAATCAACTCATTTTGAATTTATGAAAGTTGAAATAAAATGCATCTCATTCTTATTATATTATTTACGCTTGCATTTGTCTCCATTTCAAAATTAAAATTGATAAACCTGCCAAAACTTTGCTTGTGATGTATGACAAAACAACTGAACAATTTGAGAACGATGCACTGAAAATTATTGTCTGCGCTCTTTGGATATCGCACTTCTGTTAGGACTTCAACTGGGGCAACTTTATTTGTTGGTATATGGCGTTGAAGCAGTGAAGCAGAACTACGCACGGTCTGATTCCCAAGGAGGGATACGTAGGCTCCCTCATCGGGCTCGACCCTTTAGCATTTAAGTTTTCATTCTCCCCTAAGAAGGACAACTGGGGCAATTTTTGCAAATAAGTTTGAAATGCGAAAGATAGCAACTGGGGCAATTTTTGCAAATAAGTTGGAAATGCGAAAGATAGCAACTGGGGCAATTTTTGCAAAGCGAGTTAGGGATGCGGAAGATTATAACTGGGGCAGAATTTTGCAAGAAGCGGCGTTGGGTATTAAAGATGAGTTGGCAATAATTTTGAAATTGGTTAAGCAAACAGTGCAAAGTTCAAGGCAAAGGACGTTCAGTTTGTTTTAAAATATGTTACAAGTTTAAGTCAAGGCAAAAATTTTCAAAATGCATCTTTGACTTCATTTGCATGTTTATTTCACTCGCTATATCGCATTGAAACATTTTATCTTGCCTCTATTTTTCAAAGTCTATGCTATTTGAGTTCATGAGCCAAGTTTCTGAAAGCAATTTGCAAATCCAAGTCCAATGAAGACGAGGAAGCAGCAGAAGCAGCAAGATCAGGATGAAGTCTGCACAAATCAAACGCTTTCCCTTTCCTCCCCAAAGCTAACAAATTTTTCTTTGAGAGCAGGAACATGAAAGCTTGCAGTGAAAGGATCATTCACATTATGGATGAACAATTTATTGAACTCGCATTCAAAGTTGCCTTGCAGATTGCGTCGCATTGCCTTTTCGTGGCTTAAAACATTATGCTTTGTCATGAGCTATTGCCGAACAGGCGGCATTTCTACCCCTATGACTTTCATTCCTAATAGACGACAAAGCCGAGGCTTGTTTTGTGTTTTCAAAACTAAGCCAAATAGGGCATCGCTTGGTTTCAGGCGATAATCCGCACAAGGCCATCCTTGCCGGATTGTCTCGCTAATTGATTTATCAATGGCTATCGCACTAACTATATTTCCGCTCTACTTTGCTTTGCACTTACTTTGAATTATGCCTTTGCACTTGCTTCAAAAATTAACGCCTTGCTTTACTCTTCCAGGTTGACCAACGGCTACGAGGATCCCCTTTGTTGGACTATCTCACCTATTGATTCGCCAAATGGCTCTTGAATTGCTCTACATTCCCGCACTACTTTTCTTTGCACTTCCTTTAAATTATGTTGTCGCACTTGCTTTAAAATTGATGCCTTGCTTTACATTTTTCAGGTTGACCACCAGGCGGGGCTTCTCTCTTGATTGGACTTTTACGCATGTTGATTCGCTAAATCGCTTTAGCATTGCTTTACATTTCGCATTAAATTGCCGTGCACTTGCTTTCAATTATGCCTTTACACTTGCTTTATATTATGACTTGCTTTACTTTCAGTTTAACAGGTCAGCCCTGAGACCCTCCTTGCTTTGTGCCGGACCGGTTCGCCAGCTGATTTGTAGACGATCAATTCCAAGACCCTCCTTGCTGCGTGCCCGACCGGCTTGCTAGTTGATTCGTCAAGATGTTCAAATATGCCTTTGCACTTGCTTTCAATTATGCCTTGCACTTGCTTTCAATTATGCCTTTGCACTTGCTTTCAATTATGCCTTTGCACTTGCTTTATATTATGACTTGCTTTACTTTTAGTATAACAGGTCAGCCCTGAGACCCTCCTTGCTTTGTGCCGGACCGGATCACCAGCTGATTTGTAGACAATCAATTCCAAGACCCTCCTTGCTGCGTGCCCGACCGGCTTGCCAGTTGATTTGTCAAGATTGTTGAAAATGCCTTGCACTATGCCTTCGCATTTGCTTTATTGCTTCGCCAGTGGATGGGAAGACAATTTATCAAAGATACTGCAGCTTGCACTTACAAATTATGAAGCCTACCATAAGCAATTGGAGGCCTTATTCTGAAGCCTACCATAAGCAGTTGGAGGCCTTATTTTGAAGCCTATTATAAGCAATTGATGGCTCTTTTATCATTGATCCTACCGTAAGCAATCGGGGGATCTTATCATCAAGTCTATCGTGAGCAAGCGAAGATTTCATTAGCATTGAAGCCTACCATAAGCAATTGGAGGCCTTATTTTGAAGCCTATCATAAGCAATTGAAGGCTCTTTTGTTATTGTTCCTACCGTCAACCATCAGTTTCTCAAAGATCATTCGCCTTGTCGCATATGCAGAACAAATATATTTCTTCCCTTTTCATTATAGCTTTTGCTTTATTATTCACTCGTTTTCTAACGCGTTCACTTTAAATTTGCAGAAATTGAACATCAGATTCGATACGAACTGAAGGGAGCATTCAACATTTTGCACCACTATCAATATAAGCAACACCGATCAAGTTGACAACATATATGATTCCGCTTGGCAGATCATAAAAATCTACTCTTGCGGCCTCTAAGCATTACATTTGATTATTGCCGAAAAGGCGGCGTTTCTCTTTTCTCAACATCTTAACATTGCAATAGAATTTACCTCGCGATATAGAGTCGACAAGTCAACCATGGGGCACCATGTGCGGTGTGTCCCGCCGGTTGGTTGTCCTGCAAAGCATTATTTTATACTTGTTTAGAATAGAATCGACAAGTCAACCTTGGGGCACCATGTGCGGTGTGTCCCGCCGGTTGGTTGTCCTGCAAAGCATTATATTATACTTGTTTAGAATAGAATCGACAAGTCAACCTTGGGGCACCATGTGCGGTGTGTCCCGCCGGTTGGTTGTCCTGCAAAGCATTATTTTATACTTGTTTAGAATAGAATCGACAAGTCAACCTTGGGGCACCATGTGCGGTGTGTCCCGCCGGTTGGTTGTCCTGCAAAGCATTATATTATACTTGTTTAGAATAGAATCGACAAGTCAACCTTGGGGCACCATGTGCGGTGTGTCCCGCCGGTTGGTTGTCCTGCAAAGCATTATATTATACTTGTTTAGAATAGATTCGACAAGTCAACTATGGGGCACCATGTGCGGTGTGTCCCGCCGGTTGGTTGTCCTGCAAAAGCATTATGTTTTATATCTGCACAGACTAAGATTTGGCAAAGCAACTTGAGGCATTATATCTCGTTAGTCAATTGTTCTGCAATTCGCACCCGCTTTACTTACTGTCTTGCTTTACTGTTTCAGAATAAGGATCAGCTAAGAGGTTCTCCGGGCGGAGTATCTTGTCAGTTGATCGAAGGAAGAACTTATCGATGATACCGCAACCCGCATTGACAATCTTATCACTTGATTTATTTATTATTCCAATTATTACAGTTTATTAGCAGTTGCACGCTTACCGTTTGTTGAGATTATTACAGGATTTTTAGCAGCACCGCGGTAGCGTTTGGAGCATAACATGGAGCTTTGCTTAGCAATGAACCGGGGCAATCGTTGATATGGGCTGGACTCGTCAACGAAGACCCGAAGAATCGCACCCGCATAAGCCATCCACCCTAGAGGTAAGTTTTTGTTAACCCTGAGTCTGAGGTTTGAGATTAAAGACAAGATGGTTCGGTTGTCGAGATGCAGTGGAAGCTATGTCCGTGTAAACCCCTCTTTATGGGTGTGTCGTCGACCACATTTTCATAACTAGGGTGATTACAAGCCTCTTTTCCCGCACTTGAGTAGTCGTTACTGTTGACACCCAATTTTGTCCCTCCGTTTTTCGCAATTTGGCTATATTTAATTAAAATCGATAATAGTAATTTTCTAAACAAAATTGCATTAGATGACATGCATTTTACGTGTGTAAAATTATTATTAATACCTTATTTATATAATATTTATTTAATTGCGATTATAACTACGTAATTGTATTCATCTAGGCTATTTTCTAAAATACGCGTGCTATTTGTGTAATTTAACGCATTACGATGCTATTTAATAATTATTTGTGGCTATTTATATCTAATTAGTATTATTTGTGGTCGTCTATATTTATTTATAATTAAATACATTTATTTATAATTATTTACAAAATTTCTTATTTTTATACTAATTATTTATATTTATAAGTATTTTAATTAAATACTGGTCATTTTACTATTTTACAATCCCATTCCTATTACATTTAGTCCTCGTCATCACCTTTTGTCCATGTATATGCCACCTAAGCCTACATCTTACTAAAACACAATTATACTACACATCCTAAGCGTGTAGTACTACTCTCCAAAGCACACGTACAATTCACTTTTGCACACAGTACAACCCCTCAAAGCCGCAGCCTCCTTATCCACCTCAGCCAGCATACTTATACACTCACAACCCGCGAGCCTACGTGGCACAATCCTGGACGTTTATCCATCTAATCCGACGGCTCAGAACATTTCATACGTTTTAATATTTACACATCACACCCCATCTCCCTAAACCCTAAAACATATTTCTCCCTTCCCCATTTTCTCTCAGCCGCCGATCCCTCCTCGTCCTCTCTCCCCCTTTCCCCGATCCCCGTCCAGATTCAACCAAATCTCCACCGTATCTCCGTCATCCTCTCCGCCATTCACGCTTCGCTCACGCATCCCCCTCTCTCTCTCGTCGTTTTCGCATGGAAAAAGGAAACAAATCCCTCTTATCCCTTTTTCTGTGGAAACCGAAAAGAGAAAGAACGGATCGAGCAAATCAAGGCAATAATCGTCACTTTCAAATTTGGACATGTACGAATCCTTGCAAATCAAGCAGAAACGGGCAGATTTGAGGACTGACCCGACCCGACGCTTTACCGGGTAAAACTTTCCATTTATCTTCTGTTGTTTATTGAATTGCGTGTGAAATCAAGTTTCCCCATAATAATTTTCCTAAAATCCAAGCCCGTGCGTATTTTGTTAAAATTAGTTCTTTTCCTGAAAATAATTTAATCGTTTATTTTCCCCTATTTTCATAACTTCGCAGCCTGGATTTTGTATTGAAAATAACTAGAGACTTATGTCTACTTTGTTTTTGATGCCTCTGAAACGGATTTACCTACAAACATGCTTAATGGTTAATTGTGTTAGACTATGATCGTTTGGAAATTGATTATGCTTAAGCTGTTCGCCCGTTTGAATATGCTTATGTTAAACTTATCATAGAATAGAACTAGTTCATGGCAAGACTCTCTGAAAGAAATTGGCATAACCTCCAAAGTTGGTATTACATTTAGGGTGATTGGCAATCTGTTAGATTAATGAAAATCCACTCTTACCATATTTGTGTGTGTCTGAAAATGTATGGGTGTGAAAACTAGTTTCTCACTCTCGGATTTGCTGAACCTTTCATAGAAGGAAAACCAGTACCTCTGTACATGTACGCAAGGCTGAACTGAGGAATGAACTTTCAAATTTTGAAAATCTTGAATTAGTTAGAATTATTTAAGGAAAACATCCTTTTAACTTTGAAATTTAATGGGGGAAGCTATTCTTGGAAGCTTATATGTTATAGAATCCCTTCAATTTTGCATAGATTGACAGCTTAATTGCCTGCTTTTCCTTATAACATATTTGCCTGATTTTCTTTTCCTTTGGAAAGGAGAATTTGAAATCCTAGTGACCTTCTCCTTAACTCTATATAAACACTGTTCTCACCTCTTTAGGGACGGACTACATATACTGGCTACACCTCTCACACACAGAACAGCCCCACACATACAGAATCTCTAGCAATTAGAACACTGTTATACACGCTGATACACACACACACTTTACACACTGAGGAAATACACCTATAGAAAACACTCTTACCATACTCTCTTTCTCTGTATATCTCTTCTCCGTTTGGTCTATTGACTACTTTACTCGGCTCTTTTGGCTTTTAATTTGAAGCAACATATATTGAATCATTAGTTCACTGCTTAGTAGTATCAAACTAGACGCATTCAAGGTATAATATTGAAACTCTCTCTTGAAAGCTTGTTGCAGTATGAGTCTGTATTAGTATGCTATTTGGAATGTGTGTGGGCCTTCTTCTGGCCACTCCTAACCCTTTGTGAAGTTGTTCGGATAGCCTGAATAAGGTTATACCATTATCATTACAGGTATATACAGAGAGGTCCAAAGTACCAAGAAGCTTTTAGTGCTAACCTACTTTTTACAGGTCTTTGAATGCAGCAGTAAAGTTTTCATCATGAGATGAATTAGATAGTTCATAACTGAGTGCACACAGGGCACTATCTCTTCCTTTTCTTATCCCCGTTAGATCTTATATGTATTCGATAGGGTCCTCCCATTTGTATACATATAAAACAGGAAAGAGAATGGTAAGTGTTAGAGCCCCGTAAGGCTCTGTGAGGCCTAGAAAATGTAGCAAACACTGCTACTCTAACATGGGTTATTCAGGGACCCTTTCTTTACTCTTTCTTTATGGTTTGTGCATTATTAGCTAGTTTGAAAGTGGAAGCCTCTCGTTAACAGGTCTGGAACTGGTATTTTTAAGCATATTTCAGGTTTTAGAGGTTTGGAATATAAAGGAAATATAATCTGAATTTTTTTCAAAACCGAGGCCATTTTTGCAACTCTGCCTCAATTGAGGTCTATTTCTGCAAAATCATAAAACTGGCCAGTTTTAAATCCAAGGCCAATTTTTCTCTGAAAATTAAACTCTTGTGAAAAAGCCACCATCTTCTTTACATTAACTAATAGTGTATAAGAAGTAATAGGCTTTGGGGGTCGCTATAAATGGTTTATTACATTATCTGCATGCATTTTTTTAAACTGCTCGACTATATATACTTCTTAAATATATTTATGTGTCCATGTAACTTTATAATAAAATGTGCTATTCGCATTTTTGCAAAGTTAAAAATATTTTTTTTCCTTATTTATGTACATATTTATATTCGACCCCAAAAAATAAAAAAGGCCACTTAGAATTAGTGTTTGACAATAAATGTCAAAACATTACTCTAAAGGTGGCTACATTTCCTAAATACAATAATTTTATTTTTTTCTACGTTCTAGTTGTTGGAAGTTCAAAATATTTAAGTTTTCTTACTATTTTAAAAGCTTTTTCAGAAACTAATTCATTTCAGATTTGCAGAAGCAGATCGATTTTGTGTCGTTATTGCGTTTAGCCTCCTAGAATTTAATGTTGAAAACATTGGCCAAAACTGCGACTAGGCAGTATAATTAGGCCGTTAATGTAAATCGAGATTTGTTTATAAGGTTTTGCCGCAACAATGAGCCTATCTAAATTCATTTGCATAGAATATCTCTCTATTATTTGGTCCTCGCCTTCTAGCTCCATTTTACAGTTTAGCTATTTTTAAAATTGAAATTGCACTTTTAAACCTTAATTTAGTTTGCCTTTCTTATGACCCTAGACGTCGTTCTTATTTGAATAGTTTGCTTAACAAGGCTTTAGATTCACATGTTTATCTTGAAATCCCAAGAATGTGAACCCGGTTGGGAACCATTTTTCGTGGGACTTGGGAAGTGCCTAACACCTTCTTCCCGAGTCACAAGGACTTCTTACCCATAGAATCTCTTAGAAAATTTACCCGAATTTAGTTTAGAAACTTAGATGCTTTAGGTGACCTAATACGCCTTTATACAAATTTATTAGGTGGCGACTCCAAACTCATTCCAACCGAGTCACCTCAGTCAAGCCCGACCTTTTGAACTCGATCCGAGTTTGGAAAACGGGGTGCGACAGAATGGCGACTCCGCTGGGGATTCAAAGTCCTAACCACAACGGATTTTATTTTTTGGGATATTTATTATTTATATCATTGAATCAATTGCTTTATTTTTGCTTGTTATTTTGTCTATTATTTTACTAACTTGTTTTCTTTTTTGTTTTTTTTCTATTATTATTAATATGCAATATCCTCGTAATATTTATTGGCATTTTCACTCATACTCCTCCACTTCTGGAAACGACACTTTGCACACACACGAGCGATTACGTGGATCTCACGGTCGTTCCACCTCAAAAAACCCTGTAAGGGGGACGGTTGGGATAAGTTGGTCCGTGGTACAACCAACAATTCCAAACGTTCCCACCCCTTGGTTGTCCACCTGGGGGAACCATGTTCTTGTCTAGTAAACCCACTCTTGGTAGTTTCTTACATCACATCCTATACTTCAAATGTTTTCAAATCTTCCATGAATTTTCTCAATCTTTTTCTTTTAAAATAATTTCAGTTCATATATTGTCTAGTTCATAATATCCTAAACTTCAGTTATTTTTGAATCTCCTAAATCTTTTTCACTTCATAATTCCTTTGCCTTTTTTCGAAAATTTCAACCTATTTTCCAGAATTAACTTGTTTGTTTCTCCCCTTTTAAAATTTATTTATTTTTTTTAATCTCAATATGTGCACCATTTCTATAAATTTGCTAAATCTTTTTTTTTTTTAAAAAAAGGGTTTCACTTTATAATTCTTTTCGCATTTTTGAAAATATACCGCCTAACTCTATTAGCCTACTTTTCAAAATTAACTTGTTTGATTTGTCTTTCCCTCTTTTAAAAGTTCGTAAAATATTTCAATATGTGCATCTTTTCTTTTTAATAATGTCTTAATCCTATCTTTTGAAACTAACGCGTTCGTTTTGTTCTTATCCTTTTAAAATCATTTCATGAAATACTTCAATATGTGTGCATCATTTTACAAAACATATGCATTTCTTTTGAATTTGTGCATATCGTGTATACCTTCCGCCGCTCCTGGCAAGTTTCTAAATCGTGCGGTGGTTACGACCACCTCTTCCCTCGCAAAAATCTCCTTTTAGGGGAACAACTTGGAACCCATTTGGCCCGAGACGTTCCTGCTCCTAAGTTGCCCGCTTGGGAGAATAATAAAACTCAGTCTAGCCAACTTCATTCTTTAGTAGCAATGCTAGGAATCATGCATCATGACATATCATTTAGCCGACTTGTTTTCAAGTCTCAAATCCAACTTGTTCAAACAATCTGGACGAGTTTTTAACCCCTAAAGAGCATTGGACATGATTTATTTGCATTTATTTAAAGGACTAAACATGCAAATGTAGACCGTTTATCGGAATTATTCTGCATTCAATGCCATTCGAAGGCATAAAGGTTACCCCAAAGGCATCAAAGCCGAAACTGAATCAGAAACGACTGTTTATTCCTAAGCGATTGGAATTATTCTGTATTCAATGCTATTCAAACGCACAAAGGGTAACCGAAAAGGCATTAAAGGCCCAATATGAAGCAGAAATGACCGTTTGATAGACGGGATGACACATAATGCACATTTATCCTTTAGGCATTATATAAAGACTTGCCGTCCGTAGTTTGTTAAAAGTCCATTAGCAATTTTCTTCTAAAGTGTCTAAAGGGTTCTCAACTCATAACGACACTTCTCTTCATATTTCATACTGCATTGTTTTCAAAAGCTCGTGCCACACGTTAATCGCTTGCTTACAACCAAAATTTAGGCATCTTCCTTCCCTTTTTTCTCCCTCCTTCATCTTTTCCAAAAGATCATGGCCACTAGAACATTTGGCATGGTTATTGAAGTCCCTCAGTTGCTAAGAGATTGGTGGGAAAACTTAAGCATAGATCAACAAGACCAAGTTAAAGTAGTGTTGGGGAACTTGATTTCACTAATGGAGCACATGGCAGTAAAAGGGATAATAGAAGCAGCAGTACACTGTTGGGATGCGGATCGAGCGGTTTTCCACTTTGGAAGTGTAGAGTTGACACCGTTGCTGGAAGAAATAGGCGGATTGACTCAATTACCATTCGAAAGTGAAGAAGTCTTGATGCCTAAGAACATTGCACCCGAGGAGTTCTTCGAAATGGTAGGGTTTAAGCCCGAGTTATGTACAGACAGTATAAGGCAGACGGGAATTTCTTTGACTTCCCTCTACATCAAATTTGGGTATGAAGAAGCATTTCAGGAATCGGAAGGCTATTTCAACATTGACCAGGCAGATTGGCAAGAGCGAAGGGTACTTGCTTTTGTCACCAGCTTTTTAGGGATCGTCGTCTTTCCACAACACAAAGGACGAGTTGATGTTTGCATGGTCTCAATTGCTGATACCTTACTCAAAGACATTAACAAGACATACACTTTGGTACCGATGATTGTTGCAGAGATGTACCGAGCCTTAGAAAGATGCAAGAAGGGAGCTGTTTTCTTTGAAGGTTGCAATCTGCTTTTACAAATCTGGCTGAAGGAACATTTGCAAAGGATGGATAACAAAGATCAAGCTTTCCATTCCATACCAAGAGAAAACTACATCTTGACTCATACCACCCGCATGGACAACGCTCTCGAGAAATGGGACCAACCAACAACTACCAACGGTTGGCATCACATGTTATGTCAACGGACACCCGAAAACATTCAATGGATGTTTGATTACTTTCCCAGCACAACAGTAATCACACGATCCAAAGGAGACTCTTTTCTCATCTTGGTGGGTTTTAGAGGAGTTTACCCATACACTCCTTTAAGGACACTTAGACAAGCAGGGAGAAAGCAGATCATACCCCAGATTGCAGACATCAGCCGTTTCAAAGCAGATATTTCCGGAGGAGTGATACCATTTAAAGACAAGATATTAGAACTTTGGAAAGAAAGACGACAAATGGGATTTGAGACTATTGGACGAGACAGGTTTGATGCAGGCTGTGATGAAGACTATCCAGACTGGCTAAGGAAAGACATAGCAAAGGCAGTTCAACCAAGAGCAACAAAGAAAAGGAAAAGAAATGCCGATGAATTGGAATCTGAGTGCAAGAGGCTACACAAGCAACTGGCAAAGGCACGAGAGAAAATAACGAAGAAGCAAAGTTTGGTCGAAGCAAAGGACAAAGAAAAAGACAAATGGCGCAATAAGGCAGAACTCCTGACAAAACGTATAGAGTCTATCGGTGTATGGGCTAGCGAAGGAATGAACTCTGTGACTGAAAAAGGAATCGAAGAGAAAGGAAGGAAGGCTTGGGAAATGTTGAAGAACTTCACATTTGACATATCCCGGCTCTTAACTGATGCAGATAATATCATCTTCCAAGGAGATTCATCAGGGGCAAGTTTGGCGGAGGAAGACTCATCTAAAGAAGAAGAAGAATCTTTTGGGGATGGATCAGCATGAAAGATGTTTATTTGGCCATGATCTAATTTCCTAGCAATATTTAGTCTTTTCCGTTTTTTACACTATTTCATTATCAACCAATGTAATAATCTCCAATAAATGCAATATTATCTCTTAGGCTCCCTATTTTGTTAGCAAATGAAATGAGACAGGCGGCACAAAGCGCTTTTCAAAATCATCGTGCGTAAAATGGTTTTTCGCATTATAGGATGCCTTTGTTACTTGATATGTGTGCATTGCATGAACTCGTTTGTTGCTCTTTCTCTCTCTCTCTACCTGAATGAATCTTTTCCCCAAGTTCAATATCTCTCCAATGCATATAACCCTACTTTTCTGATCTTTTGCACATTCTAATTACTTCCTAACTCAAAGACTTCCTCTCCAAAAGGTCGGCTCGAGTTGAACACCAAAATAGAAGACATGGCTAAGCAGAGTGCACTTATTGGTGATTTGTCAAAACATGAGGGAGTTATTGCAGCAAGTATTATACGTATGGAGCAGAAAATTGACAGGGTAAGAGGAGTGATGGTCGGCCTCAAGGGCACCTCTGACATGCCACAAGAATTCCCGAAGCCATTGTTCGAGGATCACTCTAGTGCGGTTTACACTATTGCACCTCCCGCAATACATGAGTGTGATCCAAAGTATTTTCCAAATCTACATTCGTTTATGGTTGAAAGAGCATTCAAAGGGTTAGCAGGAGGCAATCAGGAGATGGGAAGTGAGGAGAACCTACCAAATGTTGCAAAGATTTACGCAAAACAATCGGATATCAGCACGGTGACAAAACTTCCGTTGTATGATGGAACTAAAAATCCTTATGTACATTTGGGAGCATATCTGCACCAACTAGAAAGTATGGAACACGATGATGAACTCAAGAGAAAGCTATTTGTTAAGACACTTACAGGGTCGGCATTGATTTGGTACATAGGGCAAGACACAAGCAAATGGAATTCTTGGAGTGACCTGGTCGATGCCTTTATTAACCGATACAAATCCTATGGCAACCACCGTACGTGCCATAGCTTGTTGAAAAGGAAAAGTGTTATAGAACCGATTTCCGAAAAGTTCTTAGGTAACAATTTGACTGAAGCACAATCTAAGGATATGAACGATGCAAAGAAAGGGAAAACTACCATTGCCAAAACCCCAAGTCATATTCCATTATCTCTCAATAACCAAACCATCATTCCTTTTCATGAACCACCTGTTATTATATTTGAGAAACTTAAGTCTATCGGGATGTTGCAGCCACAACGTGGAAAAGTCTTTACCCCACTACCACCTCACTTTGATTCAAGCAAACATTGTGCGTTTCACTCCAACATTCCAGGTCATGACACCAATGAATGCACCGCTCTAAGAAAGGAGATTCAGAGTTTAGTGGAAAGTGGCAAGATAGTCGAAGTGCCAAAGGGAAAACCTCAACTTATGTGGTGCCAACCTCTGACCTTCATGCCAACAGTTGAAGTTTCCTCACAGTCAATTAATCCAATTCCTTATCAGAATCCAACAGATAACACTAAGAATTGCTCTCATGATACTCCTTGCAAGTTCACTCTTATTGGTGGTGGATCATATGCAAGTTTGTACGAAAGGTTGAAAGATGTAGGGATAGTGCACCCTATTGAAAGGAAAAGTTACAAGGAACCGTGGAAAGCAGATATGAAGAAGTCATGTGTTTATCATTCAGGCATGCTGGGGCATAATATTGAGAAATGTTTTGCTTTTAAAGAGAAGATTGAAGGGCTGATCAAGTCTGGGCAGATCAAGATCGAAAATGCTAATGACGAAGCAATTGCAGATGACCAAGTCAAAGAGGCAGCAGTTTAATGACAGACATCCGAATACAAGAAGAGAGCTTCTAAGTTGCATAATCTTTGGAGACATTTATTTTACTTTCTAAACAAGCTTTATGGCACATGTTTTTAAGATTTCCCCTGTATGTATTTTGAACTACGCTTGACCTGATTCCTGTCAGTAGCAGGATACGTAGGCAGCCCACACCGGGTTCGGTCCCTTTATAATAAAAATTTTATTTTGCCCAATAAGGAAAGTTGGTGCAAAGTTTGAAATACATCAGTTGGTTGGCAATCATGAAAAGACATGGATCAAGACAGACAAATTTGTAAAGGAATTGGTGATCGCGCCCAAGTCTTTGGTGTTTGACAAAGAGCCGACCCCCTTTTGGTCACCTAAAGTCCAACCTTTTTCCTTGACTTCGCACAATTCATCGTAGCATCCTTATCAATGATTCATCAACAAAAATCTTTGCCTTGACTGCTACATAAAGCACTCAAGCAATCTTTTATAATCTCTGTACCATTTGTCATAGCGTCTAGTTCAAGCATTAGTCTATTATATGCTTTCTAGGCATCCTCTTAGCTGCATATATGACCTTTATGTTCTATTTTGTTTCAAAATCCATAATATGCTAACTCTGTTTTGCATATTTTGTCATTTTGTTAAAGGTTACCTAGCATTTGAACACCGAAGTTGGCAAAGAATCTGCATTAAGAAGAAGCTGAAATGACAGGCGAGGTTGAAACATTCACCTCTGGAACAAAGACCTCAGAACAGCAAACAAAGTTGGGAAATTTTGATTCTACTACCCAAGTTGAGATAAGGGATAAGCAGAATCAGCTGGCGGTATACCCACATGAGAAGAACGAAAAAGAAATCCAGCCAAATGAACAGGAGGGTTTAAATGAAAAGCTCCATGACCTAGAAATGGTCATCAAAGAAGAGATGAGTTTAAGGAACATTCAAAGTCTGAGGTATAAGGATTTGTGTCTACATCCATACGTTGAGCTACCGCATGGATACAAAATTCCAAAATTCAGCACTTTCGACGGAAAGGGAAACCCCTTCTATCATTTGAAAGATTACTGCAGTAGATTAATTGGAATCGGACACAACGAGGCTATCAGAATGCAATTGTTCATCCAAAGTTTATCTGGGTTGGCACTGACTTGGTATACCAAGCAAGATTTTAGCAAATGGCACACTTGGGAAGATATGGCCCAAGATTTTGTGGAGCAATACAAGTTCAACGTCCGAAAGGATGTGCACCTATATGAGATGTACAAAGTCAAAATAATGGCACACGAGTCTTTTGAAGAATATGCTACCCGATGGAGAATCGAAGCTTCAAAGATACACCCTCCTTTACCTGAAGAAGAGTTAGTTTCAACATTCGTCCAAATCCAAGAAGGGATTTACTATGACAAATTGCTTGGAGTTCAGGCACGCGACTTTCCTAGTCTGATTCGAATAATAAAGGAACTCGAAATTGGCATTCAAGAAGGGAAGATCATTGGATATTCAACAGTGCACTATGCTAGTCAACATTTTCAACCCAAGGCACTTGAGAATTTGCAAAGTAATGAAGAGGACAACACATTAGTCGCCATGACTGGGCACCAACCACCGTACAACCAGAATCTACGATTTCATGATACTCCTGACTTACACACTAGACAACCTTCCCACTATCAGGATTTTCAACAAAAACCTTATCAAGCTCAACGCAATCGACACCGGATAAAAAAGATGAAGATTCGCACATTTACTCCTCTAGCTGAATCTCTGACAAACATCTTTGAAAGACTGAGGGATCAAGGGATATTGCAGCCGAGAGATGGATGGGTGCCTCGTTCAGATTTTGATCCATCAAAGACTTGCACATATCATTCGAATATTCAAGGTCATGACACTGAAGAATGTCCAGCACTGAAGCACAAAATTCAGAACTTGATTGAAAAAGGCAAGATAACGGTACAACAAGAACCACCAAATGACAGTTCCAACTCTCAAGCTGCAAACACAGTCTATGTTCAAAGCAATCCATCAAAGATAGCTCTGAGGCATTTGAAGAGAAAGCGCAACACATGAAGGCAATCCATCACCATGCAAAATCTAACATCTCTACATTTGACTTGCTCTTTGGCCCTTTATCCCTACTTTGTATCTGAACTATGTATGACTTGATTATGGTATTGACAAGATATGTAAGCAGCCTACTTGGGCAAGGTTTCATTATAATAAACTTTTCATTTTCTCCTAGCCAAGATAAGCACAATTTTTGGGACATCCTCCTAATCCAATACACTCACCCAAAAGTTTTCAACCTAAAATGAAAGGGGTATCTACATGATCGATTGGATAACAAAGATTTTCAAAGATATCACATCAAAGGACAAATGCAGATTCGAGCCGATACTCGGGTGTTCAATGCAAGGCAACCACTTTGTTTTAAATTAACAATTTTTTCTTTGAGAGCAGATCTTTTTACTAATTCAAGCCTCGTCAGGCTTAAAATATGACGACTAGCCTCGTCAGGCTTAAAATATGACGACTAGCCACGTCAGGCTTAAAATATGACGACTAGCCTCGTCAGGCTTAAAATATGACGACTAGCCTCGTCAGGCTTAAAATATGACGACTAGCCTCGTCAGGCTTAAAATATGACGACTAGCCTCGTCAGGCTTAAAATATGACGACTAGCCTCGTCAGGCTTAAAATATGACGACTAGCCTCGTCAGGCTTAAAATATGACGACTAGCCTCGTCAGGCTTAAAATATGACGACTAGCCTCGTCAGGCTTAAAATATGACGACTAGCCACGTCAGGCCTAAAATATGACGACTAGCCTCGTCAGGCCTAAAATATGACGACTAGCCACGTCAGGCTTAAAATATGACGACTAGCCTCGTCAGGCTTAAAATATGACGACTAGCCACGTCGGGCTTAAAATATGACGACTAGCCACGTCAGGCTTAAAATATGACGACTAGCCCCGTCAGGCTTAAAATATGACAGGCTTATGATATGACAAATAGCCTCGTCAGGCTTAAAATATGACGACTAGCCTCGTCAGGCTTAAAATATGACGACTAGCCACGTCAGGCTTAAAATATGACGACTAGCCTCGTCAGGCTTAAAATATGACGACTAGCCACGTCAGGCTTAAAATATGACGACTAGCCACGTCAGGCTTAAAATATGACGACTAGCCACGTCAGGCTTAAAATATGACGACTAGCCCCGTCAGGCTTAAAATATGACAGGCTTATGATATGACAAATAGCCTCGTCAGGCTTAAAATATGACGACTAGCCTCGTCAGGCTTAAAATATGACGACTAGCCTCGTCAGGCTTAAAATATGACGACTAGCCACGTCAGGCTTAAAATATGACGACTAGCCTCGTCAGGCTTAAAATATGACGACTAGCCACGTCAGGCTTAAAATATGACGACTAGCCTCGTCAGGCTTAAAATATGACGACTAGCCTCGTCAGGTTTAAAATATGACGACTAGCCACGTCAGGCTTAAAATATGACGATGAGCCCCGTCAGGCTTAAAATATGACAATAGGCTCGTCCGCCTTAGAATTGGACATACTCATTCTTTCTGTTTTGCAGGCACTACTATAATCAGCCTTATCCGGCTTAAAATAGGACAAACTCATATATTTTATTTTGCAGGCACCACTACAATAGGACTAGCCACGTCAGGCTTAAAATATGACGACTAGCCCCGTCAGGCTTAAAATATGACAGGCTTATGATATGACGACTAGCCCCGTCAGGCTTAAAATATGACGACTAGCCCCGTCAGGCTTAAAATATGACGATGAGCCCTGTCAGGCTTAGAATTGGACATACTCATTCTTTCTGTTTTGCAGGCACTACTATAATAGGCCCATCTGCCTTATAATTGGATATATACATATATATTTTATTTTGCAGGCACTGTTATTAGGCTTGTCCGCCTTAGAATTGGACATACATGTATTTTGTTTTGCAGGCACTATTTACAGTAAGGTGATATTTTAAAGGCAATAAACTGGGGCAGAATTTTTGAGGATCCCCTCAAAAATTCCAAAAGGGTGCAAGACGACACTGGGGCAGAATTTTGAGGTCCCCTCAAAATTCATTGAAAAATCGACATCCACAAGCCCAAGATGCAACGATGAGGAGGATGAGCAAACCAACCCTTCCCCTCTCCCCAAAACTCACATATCTTTCTTTGAGTGCAGGCACAAATAGTAATTACAACAACAAACATGACAACATATGGGGCAACACCACAAGACATTCTCCTACTTTCCAGCAATCCCTTTGAGCCTTTCCTCACTCTCTCACACTTGCTTTCAAAATCATTTCCCTATACTAAAATTGTGCAATCACAAAATTTCTAATACGTATTATACACCATTTTAAAACTCCATTCGAAAAGCTTAGTCCCTTCGATTACGCTTTTACCACTTCATCAAATTATTTATTCCCGCTCAAATCTAAAACCTCTCATATGCAAACAAGTAATCTGCCTAATCTTTGTTTTTAGGAAGTCAGTTTGTATTCTGTCCAATTCGTACTTACCTTGTGTGAATCGTGCATGTTCGTTAATCGTGCACGTTCTCATGCCTAATCGTGCCTAATCATGCCCATTTGTTTGAATCCTTCAAATTTACCGTGCTTACTCCGCAATATGTCATTAAATTTCAAAGCACACCAATCTGAACTTTTCATACTTGGACAAATTAATTCTTGACGCCTAATCGTGCGTCATATACACCCCACACAGGCAACACGCCATTCTAGAACTACACACGGCCTGATTCTCGTGAAACCCGAGATATGTAGGCAACTCAAAGACCGGAGTTCGGCCAAAAACACCCCAAAACTCCCATTTCTCCTTTGAATCATTTTTGCCTCCCAGTCGTGACATAATTGGCTACTCCGTCAACTATCTTTGCCCGAAGATTCTTTCATCACCCCCGGGCAAAGAGGGGCAGCTGTTGACACCCAATTTTGTCCCTCCGTTTTTCGCAATTTGGCTATATTTAATTAAAATCGATAATAGTAATTTTCTAAACAAAATTGCATTAGATGACATGCATTTTACGTGTGTAAAATTATTATTAATACCTTATTTATATAATATTTATTTAATTGCGATTATAACTACGTAATTGTATTCATCTAGGCTATTTTCTAAAATACGCGTGCTATTTGTGTAATTTAACGCATTACGATGCTATTTAATAATTATTTGTGGCTATTTATCTAATTAGTATTATTTGTGATCGTCTATATTTATTTATAATTAAATACATTTATTTATAATTATTTACAAAATTTCTTATTTTTATACTAATTATTTATATTTATAAGTATTTTAATTAAATACTGGTCATTTTACTATTTTACAATCCCATTCCTATTACATTTAGTCCTCGTCATCACCTTTTGTCCATGTATATGCCACCTAAGCCTACATCTTACTAAAACACAATTATACTACACATCCTAAGCGTGTAGTACTACTCTCCAAAGCACACGTACAATTCACTTTTGCACACAGTACAACCCCTCAAAGCCGCAGCCTCCTTATCCACCTCAGCCAGCATACTTATACACTCACAACCCGCGAGCCTACGTGGCACAATCCTGGACGTTTATCCATCTAATCCGACGGCTCAGAACATTTCATACGTTTTAATATTTACACATCACACCCCATCTCCCTAAACCCTAAAACATATTTCTCCCTTCCCCATTTTCTCTCAGCCGCCGATCCCTCCTCGTCCTCTCTCCCCCTTTCCCCGATCCCCGTCCAGATTCAACCAAATCTCCACCGTATCTCCGTCATCCTCTCCGCCATTCACGCTTCGCTCACGCATCCCCCTCTCTCTCTCGTCGTTTTCGCATGGAAAAAGGAAACAAATCCCTCTTATCCCTTTTTCTGTGGAAACCGAAAAGAGAAAGAACGGATCGAGCAAATCAAGGCAATAATCGTCACTTTCAAATTTGGACATGTACGAATCCTTGCAAATCAAGCAGAAACGGGCAGATTTGAGGACTGACCCGACCCGACGCTTTACCGGGTAAAACTTTCCATTTATCTTCTGTTGTTTATTGAATTGCGTGTGAAATCAAGTTTCCCCATAATAATTTTCCTAAAATCCAAGCCCGTGCGTATTTTGTTAAAATTAGTTCTTTTCCTGAAAATAATTTAATCGTTTATTTTCCCCTATTTTCATAACTTCGCAGCCTGGATTTTGTATTGAAAATAACTAGAGACTTATGTCTACTTTGTTTTTGATGCCTCTGAAACGGATTTACCTACAAACATGCTTAATGGTTAATTGTGTTAGACTATGATCGTTTGGAAATTGATTATGCTTAAGCTGTTCGCCCGTTTGAATATGCTTATGTTAAACTTATCATAGAATAGAACTAGTTCATGGCAAGACTCTCTGAAAGAAATTGGCATAACCTCCAAAGTTGGTATTACATTTAGGGTGATTGGCAATCTGTTAGATTAATGAAAATCCACTCTTACCATATTTGTGTGTGTCTGAAAATGTATGGGTGTGAAAACTAGTTTCTCACTCTCGGATTTGCTGAACCTTTCATAGAAGGAAAACCAGTACCTCTGTACATGTACGCAAGGCTGAACTGAGGAATGAACTTTCAAATTTTGAAAATCTTGAATTAGTTAGAATTATTTAAGGAAAACATCCTTTTAACTTTGAAATTTAATGGGGGAAGCTATTCTTGGAAGCTTATATGTTATAGAATCCCTTCAATTTTGCATAGATTGACAGCTTAATTGCCTGCTTTTCCTTATAACATATTTGCCTGATTTTCTTTTCCTTTGGAAAGGAGAATTTGAAATCCTAGTGACCTTCTCCTTAACTCTATATAAACACTGTTCTCACCTCTTTAGGGACGGACTACATATACTGGCTACACCTCTCACACACAGAACAGCCCCACACATACAGAATCTCTAGCAATTAGAACACTGTTATACACGCTGATACACACACACACTTTACACACTGAGGAAATACACCTATAGAAAACACTCTTACCATACTCTCTTTCTCTGTATATCTCTTCTCCGTTTGGTCTATTGACTACTTTACTCGGCTCTTTTGGCTTTTAATTTGAAGCAACATATATTGAATCATTAGTTCACTGCTTAGTAGTATCAAACTAGACGCATTCAAGGTATAATATTGAAACTCTCTCTTGAAAGCTTGTTGCAGTATGAGTCTGTATTAGTATGCTATTTGGAATGTGTGTGGGCCTTCTTCTGGCCACTCCTAACCCTTTGTGAAGTTGTTCGGATAGCCTGAATAAGGTTATACCATTATCATTACAGGTATATACAGAGAGGTCCAAAGTACCAAGAAGCTTTTAGTGCTAACCTACTTTTTACAGGTCTTTGAATGCAGCAGTAAAGTTTTCATCATGAGATGAATTAGATAGTTCATAACTGAGTGCACACAGGGCACTATCTCTTCCTTTTCTTATCCCCGTTAGATCTTATATGTATTCGATAGGGTCCTCCCATTTGTATACATATAAAACAGGAAAGAGAATGGTAAGTGTTAGAGCCCCGTAAGGCTCTGTGAGGCCTAGAAAATGTAGCAAACACTGCTACTCTAACATGGGTTATTCAGGGACCCTTTCTTTACTCTTTCTTTATGGTTTGTGCATTATTAGCTAGTTTGAAAGTGGAAGCCTCTCGTTAACAGGTCTGGAACTGGTATTTTTAAGCATATTTCAGGTTTTAGAGGTTTGGAATATAAAGGAAATATAATCTGAATTTTTTTCAAAACCGAGGCCATTTTTGCAACTCTGCCTCAATTGAGGTCTATTTCTGCAAAATCATAAAACTGGCCAGTTTTAAATCCAAGGCCAATTTTTCTCTGAAAATTAAACTCTTGTGAAAAAGCCACCATCTTCTTTACATTAACTAATAGTGTATAAGAAGTAATAGGCTTTGGGGGTCGCTATAAATGGTTTATTACATTATCTGCATGCATTTTTTTAAACTGCTCGACTATATATACTTCTTAAATATATTTATGTGTCCATGTAACTTTATAATAAAATGTGCTATTCGCATTTTTGCAAAGTTAAAAATATTTTTTTTCCTTATTTATGTACATATTTATATTCGACCCCAAAAAATAAAAAAGGCCACTTAGAATTAGTGTTTGACAATAAATGTCAAAACATTACTCTAAAGGTGGCTACATTTCCTAAATACAATAATTTTATTTTTTTCTACGTTCTAGTTGTTGGAAGTTCAAAATATTTAAGTTTTCTTACTATTTTAAAAGCTTTTTCAGAAACTAATTCATTTCAGATTTGCAAAAGCAGATCGATTTTGTGTCGTTATTGCGTTTAGCCTCCTAGAATTTAATGTTGAAAACATTGGCCAAAACTGCGACTAGGCAGTATAATTAGGCCGTTAATGTAAATCGAGATTTGTTTATAAGGTTTTGCCGCAACAATGAGCCTATCTAAATTCATTTGCATAGAATATCTCTCTATTATTTGGTCCTCGCCTTCTAGCTCCATTTTACAGTTTAGCTATTTTTAAAATTGAAATTGCACTTTTAAACCTTAATTTAGTTTGCCTTTCTTATGACCCTAGACGTCGTTCTTATTTGAATAGTTTGCTTAACAAGGCTTTAGATTCACATGTTTATCTTGAAATCCCAAGAATGTGAACCCGGTTGGGAACCATTTTTCGTGGGACTTGGGAAGTGCCTAACACCTTCTTCCCGAGTCACAAGGACTTCTTACCCATAGAATCTCTTAGAAAATTTACCCGAATTTAGTTTAGAAACTTAGATGCTTTAGGTGACCTAATACGCCTTTATACAAATTTATTAGGTGGCGACTCCAAACTCATTCCAACCGAGTCACCTCAGTCAAGCCCGACCTTTTGAACTCGATCCGAGTTTGGAAAACGGGGTGCGACAGTTACTATCTCGTCTTCGACTTTCAAATCGCGTCGAACTACATATGGCCTGATTCTCTTTCGGCCCGAGATATGTAGGCAACTCGGAAACCGCAGTTCGGCCATGTCCATAAGCCTCGCATTTTGATCCCAGGAATCAAAGTCTTGGCTTTACCGTGACAAAATTGGGTTTCACGTCAACTTTCTTTACCCTGGAAACTCTTTCATCCTTTCCGGGTAAAGAGGGGCAGCTGTTGACACCCAATTTTGTCCCGGATTTTAATTAAAGTATAATAATTTTAATAATTAAGTTCAATTTTGAAGATTGTAAATAAATAGCTAATTTTAAAGGGAAATGACCAAAATCGCAAGTCATCCCTTCATTTGCAGTGCATTATATAATTAATTGTTTAATTTAATTAAAGAGCTAAATTTGTTCTTAAATTGCAATTTAGGTTCATTTACGCAAAGCCCATACCCATTTTACATCTCCCCTTACACACCAAAAACCCTACACTTCTTTACAAGACCCTCAGCCGCAACACCCTTATAATCTCCCTCACACCCCATTCATCTCCCCCAGCCGAGCCCCATCTCCTTTCCCCTCACATTTTTCAGATCTATAGACAAAAAAAACAGATCTCCTTCACATTACACACACTCCTTTTGGCCCTCGTCTTCAACGCATACACACATAACAATCCACACACAATACCCCATTATAGAAAACACCCTTACCCATTTCAATTCCTCCGTTTTTCCATTCAAAGAGACCGATATGCACACACCCACAGAAATCCAACTTATAATCGTCAACACATCTACACACGAAATCGAGCGAAACAGAGGGAGTGGGGATTCTAGATCTGAAAGGGGAAATGGGTCGAGGCTGTTAAAGCCACCATCGATGCAAGTTCCATCGGGAAACACCATGTCTAGCCGCTGAAATCAACAGAGGTCGACGGAGTCGTAGCGACGCCGCTTCGGCTTGGCAGTCGCTCCTCCGTGTGTGCTCGATGCATTGTCTTGCTCGTTGTTTTCATCTCGCCGGAATTTCCACCGGCGATGTCATACCTTGACTGACCACACTTGTTGTTTTAACCTCTGTGGACACTGTTACTGTTTGTTTGACTGGGATTGATTGCATTTGACGCCGTGGATTAATTCCCACCGCCGCGTTGAGATCCTATGGTTGTTGCTATGCTGCGATCTACTTATATGTTGTTTGTTACTGCTCTCGTTTGTGCAGTTTTACTGCGTGCTCTGGTTTTTCTTGTGAAAATATTGTGGTGCTCTCAACGTTTCCTGCTACTGGCTGTGGCAGTTTTTTGAAACTCGTTGGGTTTTGTCTGAGAAAAGTTGAATCTGAGCCTACGTTGTTTGGGTGATTGTGCTAAAAGAATGAGGTTTTTTTTGCGACTCGGAGAATGCAGGAGTTTCTAAGGGTGGTTGCTCTGTTTCTCCTTGAGTTCATAGCTGAGAAATTCTGTGGTTATTTTTGATCAACAACCCTTGATTTGCATAATTCTAAATGATTGTGCTCATCTTAAGTTTTAACAGATAGTGCACTTCTAGGCCTATTAAAATAACTGACTTAAGGCCTATGCATATAGGCTGATTTGAACTTGATACTACACCGGGCCGATGAAAATACATACAAACGTATTGAGGCCTACACAAGGAATTGACGGATAACGAATTGACGGATTTTGAACATACACTACACTTGAACCGTCCCGTCCCGTGTCCCTAAAGCAAAAGGCGATGATGAGTGCATTTTAATGCTACGCAAGTTGAATAGAGTAGCGGGTTTGGTGCTTTGGCACGGCAACACGGCCCGGGCTCCGTGTTTGCAACCGTACCAAATCCCGAGCCTCTATTCGACGCACCATACGCACCTGAGCCTAAATTTTGCAAAAACACAAACCCCCTTATCACTATTATCATTATTATTATTATTATTATTACTATTATTATTATTATTATATAATCTATTATTATTATTATTATTACTTTATCATTTTAGTATTATTATTTTATTTTATTTTCATTAGTTATTACATTTTACTATCGTACTAATTCAATATTATTTGTTTGTTTTGCGAGGTGTATTTTGGCACGAACACTTGGGTATGAGTTGGTTAAAACTCAATTGGGGATTGCTTGCATTGCATTGGAGCTGTTGGATTCAAGTCGGGCTCAAGCTCTCAAGGAAGCGAAGATCTAAGAAAAAAAAAATGCTTTGTTGAGCCATGTGATGTTTTAGGCTCATGGGCATAAATGTATAAAATTAAATAAATTCAAGGCTCCCGCGAGTTTGCCAATTTTCGGGTTCTTCTTCTAAACCTCCTCTTTTCCCATCCTTAGAAATTGCATGTTTTTAGGAATTCCCCGTAGATAATTAATTGTTATTGAATAATTTGTTTGATTGTTTATGAATGAATGATTAGTCAGTTATTGTTAGAAATTGCATGTTTTTAGGAATTCCCCGTAGATAATTAATTGTTATTGAATAATTTGTTTGATTGTTTATGAATGAATGATTAGTCAGTTATTGAGTTATTTTGTGAATAGTTTATTTCTTTAGAATATCCATCTTATTTATGAATTGTGAACCTTTTAGTTAAATAGCGCGTGCAATTGAATCCGAAAATGATTAAGCAAATAACTTGATTTAAAAATTCAATAAATTGCAACTTCTTTCCAATTAATTAGATTTTCTAACAAAATTCAATAAATTGCAACTTCTTTCCAATTAATTAGATTTTCCATGTTAGCAAAAATGGCAACGTTTTCAAGTCTAAGTTCATTTAAATCTCTATCCCTTTAAAGCATAATTCAATGTAATTTTAGAATTTTGGCATTAATTTTAAGACTTTTAGATTAATTTTTTTGAAAGTTTCCTTTATTTAAGTTATTTTGTGAAAACCGAAGGATTAACCACATTTTGTGGATTTTCGAAAGTGCTTTCAAATTGAAACCTTCTTTCGAAAATAATTGAACCTCTTACTTAGAATCTCTGAAAAAGACTATTTTCCTTAAAACGGAGTGCTTGCACGCACTATTAATTAATTGGTTCCTAATTCTCCTAAATTAGGTGGCGACTCCAAAAGAAAGCCCTTTGGAGTCCCATATTGTTGAACATTATACCCGAAACCTATCTTTTCTTAAAGAAAGAAAGGGTAATTTTTGGGGTTCAACACTGCCTTCGGTTGAAGTGTCCTCGGTTGATCAGCACTTTGGGCTGCATCATCCTCCCCTTCTTGAGAGGATTTCGTCCTCGAAATTGATTCATCCTCTGCCTCTGATATTTGGCCTACAACACAAGGAGTCAAATCAGCAACATTGAAGGTGTTGGACACATTATACTCACCTGGGAGGTCGATGACATAAGCATTGTTGTTTATTTTGCTCAGCACTTGAAATGGACCATCCCCTCGAGGAGCCAATTTTCCTTTCCTTTGGTTCGGGAAGCGTTCCTTTCGGAAGTGAACCCAAACCCAATCTCCCTTCTTTAATTCCAGCTTTTTCCGCCCCTTGTTTTTCTTCAAGGCAACCTTTGCATAGGCTTCCTCGAGGTTCTTCTTCGTCTTGGCATGCAACTCGAGCAGAGCTTTGGCTCGGTGAGTACCTTCAAAATCAATAACAACATCTCGAGGCAATGGGGTTAGGTCAAGTGGAATTAAAGGGTTAAATCCATACATACACTCGAACGGGGTCATATTAATCATTCGATGCACCGTTCGATTGTATGCAAATTCCATCATGGGCAAACGGTCAGCCCAGTTTCCAACCTTCCCTTTGGTCATTGCTCGAAGCAAAGATCCCAAGGTTCGGTCAACTACCTCGGTCTGTCCATTAGTCTGAGGATGGTGAGACGTCGAGAATAGTAGCTTGGTGCCGAGGGCACCCCACAAACACTTCCAAAAATGACTCAAGAACTTGGAATCTCGGTCACTCACAATAGTACGAGGTACACCATGCAATTTTAACACATTAGAAACAAACAATGTAGCTACATGTTGTGCATCATCACACTTTTTGCAAGGAATAAAGTGAGCCATTTTAGAAAAACGGTCAACCACAACGAAGATGCTATCATGTCCTCCCCCCGACCTCGGTAACCCCAAGACAAAGTCCATGGATATATCAACCCAAGGTCGATCAGGCACAGGCAACGGGGTGTACAAACCATGAGGGTTGGACTTCGATTTTGCTTTCTTGCAAACGAGACAAGCGTTGCAAAGCTTTTCCACATCTCGTCGCATTTTGGGCCAATGGAACTGCTCGGTCAGGATACCAAGAGTTTTGTCGACACCGAAGTGTCCCATCAGTCCACCGGAGTGAGCTTCTCGAACCAAGAGCTCTCT
This sequence comes from Petunia axillaris subsp. axillaris, assembly GCA_029990575.1. Classification (NCBI taxonomy): domain Eukaryota; kingdom Viridiplantae; phylum Streptophyta; class Magnoliopsida; order Solanales; family Solanaceae; genus Petunia; species Petunia axillaris. The sequence continues at coordinate 165,560,417 of JARKNS010000003.1, forward strand.
CCACGATGACACAGGCACACAAACCCTCCCATTCTTGAAGAGGTAGCCATCATGCCATTGATATTTTTCAACCCTTCGGCCACTCAAGATTGCGTCACGAACTCATTTCAGCTTGGGATCGTCCTCGTACATCGACTTGATGCTTTCGAATCCCATGAGCCTAGAGGCGAGAGTGGTCGCTAAGGCAAATTTCCTTGATAGCGCATCGGCCACAACATTGTCTTTCCCCTTTTTGTAATGAATTACATAGTGAAAGCTCTCAACAAATTCAACCCACTTGGCATGTCTTCGGTTCAATTTCTCCTGTCCTCGGAGATGCTTCAAGGATTCATGATCACTTCGGATCACAAACTCTCGAGGCCACAAATAATGCTGCCAATGGGCGAGTGCTCGAACGAGGGCATACAACTCCTCGTCGTACGTAGAGTAGTTCAAGGTCGCGCCCTTAAGCTTTTTGCTAAAGTAAGCGATCGGCTTCGATTCTTGCATCAGCACTCCTCCGATCCCAACTCCAGATGCATCGCACTCGACTTCGAATGCTTTGCCGAAGTCAGGGAGTTGCAACAACGGGGCAGAACAAAGCCTCCGTTTCAACTCTTGGAAAGCCCTTTCTTGGGACTCTCCCCACACAAATAGATTGTCTTTCTTAACCAGCTCGGTTAGAGGAGCTGCCACGGTGCTAAAGTCACGAACAAACCTTCGGTAGAAGCTAGCTAACCCATGGAAGCTACGAACTTGTGATACCGAGGTCGGAGTTGGCCAATCTTTGATGGCCTCGACTTTTGATTCGTCGACTTCGACACCATTAGCACTGACTACAAAGCCAAGAAAGACTACACGATCGACACCGAAGGCACACTTTTTGAAGTTAGCATATAACTTCTCTTCTCGAAGCCTTTCAAGCACAAGCCTTAGGTGTTCGACATGTTCATCCATGGTTCGACTGTAAACAAGTATGTCATCGAAGTAAACGACAACGAACTTGTTTATGAACGGTTTGAGCACATGGTTCATCAATCGCATGAATGTGCTCGGGGCGTTGGATAAGCCAAATGGCATTACCATCCATTCATAGAGACCGAATTTGGTCTTGAATGCGGTTTTCCACTCGTCTCCGGGTTTCATTCGGATCTGGTGGTAACCGGACCTGAGGTCAATCTTTGTAAAGCATGAAGAACCACTTAATTCATCTAGCATGTTATCTAATCGAGGGATAGGATGACGATACTTTACCGTTATTTTGTTGACTGCTCGACAGTCAACACACATTCGCCACGTTCCATCCTTCTTTGGGACAAGGATAACTGGAACGGCGCAAGGACTCAAGCTCTCTCGAACGAGGCCCTTGTTCAGCAACTCATCAACCTGCCGTTGGAGCTCTTTGGTGTCCTCGGGGTTACACCGGTATGCAGGTTTGTTAGGGATTTGAGACCCTGGTACGAAGTCAATTTGGTGCTCGATTCCTCTCAACGGAGGTAATCCACCTGGCATTTCCTCGGGAAACAGGTCCTCGAAGTCCTGCAAAACTTTACGAACAAACAAAGGCAAAGGGTTATCACTAGAAAAATCATCATTAGAGTTTAGAAAGATACCCTTGTGCATGAGGCAGATCATCACTTGATCGTTGTCGTTGCCTCGTAAGATCTCACCGGGTTGCATGATTGCACAAATTCCTTTTACTTCGGGCGGTGAGTGTGTCTCTTCGGGCCCCAATTTTGCTCCTATCGGAAGCTTAGCTTTGGCCGCTTCTTTCAATTCTTTCATTCGTTTATAGTCCTCGGTGACTTGTTTTGGAGACAAGGGTTTGAGTGTGAAACTCTTCTCATCGAGCTTCACAGTGTAAGTGTTGGATCTGCCATTGTGAACATCTATTCGGTCATATTGCCACGGTCGACCCAATAGCAAATGACAAGCTTGCATCGGAACCACATCGAATATCATTTCATCTTGATACTCTCCGATTTTGAACTTGATCCACACTTGTTTGAAAACTCTCAATTCTCCACACTCGTTCAGCCATTGTAACTTGTAAGGGTGGGGATGCTTCATCGTAGGTAATCCCATTTGTGAAACCAAAGTTTGGCTCACTACATTGGCACAACTTCCGGAATCAATGATCATCGAACACACCTTTCCCCTCACTCGACATCGGGCATGAAAGAGGTTTTCTCTTTGGTTGTCCTCTTCTTCAAGAGTCATGCAGCTCAAATTCCTTCGAACCACAAGAAACATTTCCAGATGATCAGCTTCGGCAGCCTCATGATCATCATCATCTTCAGCTCGGTCAGTCTCCTCGATAAATTCCTCCTCGGTGTCACTCGCTTGCTCATGGACGGTTCCATCTTCGAGCAGAAGCATAACTTTGCGAGTGGGACACTCTTTTGCCATGTGACCATAATCTTTGCACTTGTGACACTGAATATTTGAAGCACTAGGAGAGTTTAGTTGCACTTTACCTCCCACTTCTCTTGATTAGTTAACGGTCACACCCCTCTCGAAGGGTTTCTTCGAATCTCGAACAGCGTTGGCACTTGCTTGGTTAGGATTCTTCCATTCTTTTCCTCGGTTCAAGGGAGTAGAAGTAGTGACTCCTCGATACCGGTTTGCCTTATCGTCCTCCACCAATTTTTCAGCTTCGGTAGCAGCATCGAACAGATCTTCCAATGTGTGGTACACGTGGAGCCTCAATTGAGAGGATACATCCCTAGCCAAGCCATTTTTGAACCGGATAATGGCCTGCTCCTCGTCTTCGACCAGATCAAGATTCAATCGAACTTTTTCAAATTCATCATGATATTCTTGGACAGACTTGGACCCTTGCTTTAGCTCATAGAGCTTTTGCATTTGAGTTTGCCTGTACTTGGCACTTAAATACTTAGCATCCATTGCTCTCATCAACTGTGGCCAAGTATTGACTTCGGGATAGGCATTCCTTCTTCTATGCCTTTTGTCAGCTTCCCACCATGTTGATGCATAAGCTTCAAACGAAGCAATGACATGGGCAGCTTTTCTCTCATCGGTCATCTCATTGGTTTCAAAGATGCGCTCCATTTTAAGCTTCCATTCAAGATACTCATCGGGATCACTAGTTCCTTTAAAGGGTGGAATAGTGATCTTGACACTGTTCAGATTTGAGTCTCGAACACCACGAACCTGTTCGGGATACTCTTCATCACGATCATCAGCCTCACGCTCAATATTTCTTCCAAAATTTGCGCCTCGGCCTCGACCTTGGAAATTTCCACGACCTCGGTGAGCTTGCCTTCGTTGAGCGAATGGCGGCTCACGCTCATATTCGTCCTCGGGAAATTCCTCTTCATCCACCTCTTCGGCAACGGCTCCAAGATCTCTTCGGGCCTTTGGAATTGGTTCCCTTTCTCCTCGGGGAATGCCCAAGTTTTGATAAGCAGCTTGGGGATTGCCCAAGTTAAGTTCTCTTCGAATTGCTTCACTTGTCAACTGGTGTTGTCGTACAAGCTCAGCATACAGCTCAGGTTTCATCGGAGTGGATTGGCTCGTTCTAGCGCCGGACCCATACATGGCCACGAACGCACTTCCTTGTTCGAGTTGAGCTACTCGAACACTCACTCCTCTTACTTCGGCACTGACACCTTGTATCGCAGTCATGAGATCGGCTAATGATACTTCGGGCCTTTCAAGGCCTTTTCCTTCATTTCCAGCCATGGTACCTGCACAAGTCAAAGACCAAACAATTGTTAGGGTTAGAAATCACCTCACACTCTCCCTCACCTTTGATGGGTGGCACTCGGGTCCACTCACTTTATGGGTTCAGTTTTGGTCACTCAAGGACTTGTTAACAGTGGCACGTCTGATTGATCGGTCCTCTAAGATCCTTCAAGTTCGACAATAGTCACTGTCTCTTCGGGAAGAGTGAAGTGATGTTCGACTCGATGGAACGGACGCTTTTTAACTGAGCTCGGGGAGTCAAAAGAATTTCTACGAAAGTTTGGACTTCGGTCACCCCTTCGCACGAATTCCTATCAGCTCAAAGGAGTTAGTACGACCTCGAGTAGGACAATTACTCAAAAGATCCACCAACTAGAATTTTGACACGAAAGAAAGTGAGACCCTAGGAGAATCTACCCCTTTGATTCCCTTTTGGAATCTTCTTTGATCACACCAACTCTTGTCCGTACAAGAGTGGTCCCTCCTTGGTACGGATAGGGTTTTACCTTATCCACTTTCCCTTTTCAGCCGTCAAATTTTCACCTGGGGGTTTTGATGTTTTAAATTTACCCCTTTCTTCTTCAATGGAACAGTGACCTTTGCTCCGGCGTACGGACAAATAAACTTCGGTTCACTGAACGCAAATTTCAACAGATCTGGGCTGTTCTTTCGACTCCGGTCTCAAACAACAACGGAGGAAATCAAATGAAGTTCTTCGAACTAAGAACCAGCTCGTCGTGTCGTACACTGTTACGATTTTAGGTAACAATTTTCCGGCGTACGGACAACGATTCAAATTGAGAACTTCGATTTTCAAGCAACAAACAAACCCAAATCACTTAAGAACCACCAATCTTCACCGGTTTCTTCCAAACACGACGGGGTTCAAGTTTTCAGTCACCATTAAAGCTCAAACAGTCCAAAATTTCACCAAGAAACCCTAGTCACGAAATTGGTACGTCGGGTACTTGTTGGATTCAGAACTCAATGGTGAACAAGAATCAATGGTTGCTTATCCCAAACAACCAACAATCAAACACAATTTTGAATTTTCCTTTTAACACTTTTTTTTTTTTTTTTTTTTTTGTAAAATAACAACACCAACAGAACCAAGAACACGAAACGGAAACAAAGACACAAACGCACGAAAATAAGGATAACGTGAACAGGATTTGGGGTTGTAGAAACAAGCCCAAACCGTGCTCTGATACCAAGATGGTGCAATGCAAACCCGAAGGAGTTGCTTAGCACAAACGCGGAAGATAAACAAGAAAGGTAAAAGATAGAAGCAAGACAAAACTTGCTTCTTTTGAAAGAACAGTGAGGAACCTGTCTCAAAGCTCAATCAAAAGGGACACAAGAATCACCTAAACTATGCAACAATCCTCAAGAGAACATTGCCTCTTGCAAACTGAATGATCAAAGAGGAATGTTCAATCGGATTAATCGAAAGCCACAAGTCCATAAAAGCCCACACCGGGGTTTGCTCACGACGGAGTCAAGAAATGTGCTCGGCACTTTCATTCAATTTCAATATCCAAAAACTCGCTCCTTACAATGAAATGAAACACGGTTTATATAGGCAATACAAAGGGTAAACTAGTAAAAGGGTCACAGGTGACCAATAGCAGTAAGCCACGTAGGGCTGAATAAGAAAATGTGTTCGGCAGTCTCTAACTTCGGTGAGCCTTGGCTTCGGTTCTTGGTTGTCTGCTCGAACACACTTGTCCTAGGGCGCTTGACTTAGCTTCGAACACATGTTGTTGTGTTCGGCTCTTTGCTGCCCGGCGCCAAAAGCTGCTGTTCGGTAACCTTGTCCTCGGGCTCAAATTTGAAGATGAAGCCCTCGGTTCCAACACTTGGCAATTCTCCTCCCGAACACATGCCTCCTCCCGACATCGCCAGTTGGATGTGGATGTCATGGAGCAGCTTGGCTTGACTTCGAGTGATTGGCCTCCTCGGTTGCTCAGTTACTGCCTTCGGTTGAAGTGTCCTCGATTGATCAGTACTTTGGGCTGCATCAGTGATGAAGTGTTGATGTTATGTAAATTGATAAAGTTTTAGTTTAAAGGCAATAAGCCTTGTTTAGAAAAAAATTAAGGCTTGTAGAAGCCTATTGTTTACTGGGCGCTGTATTTTACTGTTTTTACAGGTGGTGGAGCTCTAATTACAGGTTTTATGTTTTAGGTTTTACCCAGATTTCCGATCGAATCGGTCCAAAATCCGACCACCTTGGTTGCCTGGCTTCAAGAAATTTTTTTCCAGAAATAATAATGTGCGACCGGTGTCCGACCGATTTGCGGTCGGAATATCGAACCGAGTTGGTCGGACACCCTTGTGCGACCACCCATTATCCGACCGCAGCGTTTGATCGGACAACGACCGGCACCATATTGGCGGTCGAAAAATACCTTTTTTCTAGTAGTGCGCAAATCAATCATTTGATCAATATTCAACAACTAATTATGCATCAATTACATGAATCCTCTATAAGCCTTCGGATCTATTTGAATCCATTCATTGCAACAAAACAAATTAAGTCAGTGTAAAATTTTTTTTACACAATCAAAATACCTACGATTTATAGGTAAGCTTCCATAGAAAGTGAAATAACTTTAAAAAGAGTTCTAAATTTTGTGCACAGTCAGTGCACACAATTTCTTACGCCATCGCAAGATTTATTTATAGGTTACCTATTACAGGTAAATGCGATCTAATTATAGTATAAAAAATGTATATAAAGTTTTGATTAAGGATGGTTGCCATTTGCAACGCCCCCCTTTAAGCATAGTAGCCACGGTATTGCTTTATATAGAGAAGGGTTCTACCGGGGCTAAAATTCTTTTTCTTTTTTGTAGTATATGGAAGCAGGGAATTCACATTATTACGTAATATAAACTACTCACACACACAGAGAGATGCCCTTATATATATATATATATATATATATATATATATTGGTTTACATCACATGCATGTTGGACGTTAGCACATACGTAAGCAGCTCACAAAATATCCTATGTATGTGTATATATTGAATGACCTTCAATATTTGCTCACTCATTAGTTAAATTACAGAAATAGAAGAAACTCGTGATAAGCTAGCAGAAACTTAATCAGAATAGGCAATGGGAGATCAAGTAGATGTGGAGTTACAACGTATAGAAAGGGTATCAATGTCATCATCATTCTCTTCATTAAAAGTGATACCTCTTGATGATGATGAACAATCTGATGATAACACTCAGTTGGAAGGAATTATAAGAGATACGTCGTCAACTGCGGCAGTTGACGGCGGTGAGGAGAATAAGGATATGAATCCAGAAGAACTGGAAAGGTACTTGCCAATGACGGAATCAAGAAACGGGAATACTTATACAGCAGCGTTTCATTTACTGTGTTCTGGACTAGGAACAACAGCACTTGTTCTCCCTTTTGCTTTCACGTCGTTAGGATGGTAAGTATTAACCATCTTTCCCTTTTCCTTTTTCTTTTACATTTATTAGTATCTTCTTTTGTGAGTTGTTATTCTTGAACGCCATGCAAATTTTAGTACTTGTTGTCAGGGATTCAGTTACTGTTTACTCCTACCTTACGGCTTAAAGAATTCCTTTCAAAAACCGAAAATTATTAAAAAGGAATACATGATTACTACTCCTAGTAGATACAGCAAATACTAAATTTTACGTTAATAACGGACCTGTAGATATAAAGGAGGTGCTGGATACATACTTAATTAAAGAAAAAATGTGTTACCATTCAAGCTTTTACATGAGTTATTTACACAATTCAACAATCAAAAGAAAAAATTAATCCAAGATTAGTTTCTGCAGATGACTAATGAAATCGTAATATTTCTGATGTGCATATTCCGTATGCAGATGAATCTTTCCCTTCATATTTTTGGTGTGTTGTAATTAAAGCATTTGAGGCTCAGGAGGAACCTGCGTAGAAGCTTATATAATTGTTTGGCAGGGGCGGCTCAATAAAATTTGGGGCCTAAAGCGAAAGTTCAATGAGAGGCCCTAAAATTTTAAAATCATCATAGATATTTTTATTTAAAGCCTACTTTATATCCTTTTTTGGTGCAAAGTTATTAGTAATTTTTCACAATTTATTTCGTCTAGTAATTCTTTAGTTGGAAATATAGTTAATATGTTTAATCTCCATCGGGACATTATTGAACTTAAATATGATTTTATCAATTATAATTTTGAAAAATATTATTACAGGAACGGTTAATATTATTATGTTACAGAGTTTTATTGTTTTGCTAAAAATTCATCAATAGCTTCTTTTTGGATTATGTTAAAACATATTTTCTACTTTTTGGATTCGAATAACCGGATACATATTTTTTGTTATCACATATTCAAATATAAACAACTACAAACACAATACATAGTTATGAAAGTTTATATTCTTCTGGTTTTGAGTCTTCACTCTTTGTATAAACACTAGTATTGATTTGGAGACTTAGAGAGACTATAGAGGAAGGTTCAATTGAGCAGAGGTAAGGAGAATGGTAATGTGGGGATTGTGTTAGCTGCTAGGATGCAGGCTAAAAAATTGCTACACGTAGTAAATATGTAAAAAAAGGAGTATGCCATTCCTTAATTTATGCTCAGTGGTCCCACCATTAAAATATGTGAAAAGTTTTTATTATGGAAGATACAGAATCTGCACTAACTAAAACGCTCAGAATCTGTTTTTCATTTAATTTTAATACTAATATATAACACTAAATAGGAAAAATGGGGCCCCAAGATATTGGGGGCCCAAAGCAGCTGCTTTATCTGCCTTGGGCTTGGGCCGGCCCTGTTGTTTGGAGGTCTACTGAAACTGACGTTGTAATTAAAAAAAGTAAATAAAGAGTAATTTATCTGCCATTAAACCCTAACCGTTTTGGTCCATTGAAAACGACTTCATTCTTAAAATTCTTAAAATCGTCATAAGCCACACGACTCCATGTTCAGTGTATTACCGTGTATTTTTATGATTGTGTCCTTCATTTGTTAGGAAGTCAACATATTGTTCTGCCTCTACTTAATTGTGGCATTATTAACATTCAACGGATATCAATAATCTTATATGCACGTCCATATACTACATAGTAACAATTATTGGAGTACTTTGCCAATAAGTAATCTGGATTAACATCCTCGATTTTCTTACGGTCTCTGCCAGCAAAATTAATAGTGTAAGCCATCAATTACAGTGGCGTACGCAGAAATTTTCGTTAGTGGTGTCGGAATATAACTTAAAAATAATTTAAGTATGGTGATGTCACTGCTGGGATTTGAAACCTAGAGTCCGCAATTAAAATGCATGTGCTTATACCAACTTAACTACTATTTCTTTTATTTTAGTGGTGTCATTTTTTATTTTTATAGGCAATTTTCTGCTTTTACTTAATATTTTATATAGTACATATTTAACAAAAAAAATTTATTTAGTGGTGTCGGATGACACCGGTAACCCGTGAGTAGATACGCCATCTACAAAGGAAATAACGACATCCCTATTCACACAGACTTTTTACTTTATATTTGTTCGAGATGCATACATATACACAAAAACTAGGATAGATAGATAGTAGGAATGATAACTATACATTTCGTTTCAGTTTACGTGGCAATATTTTTAGTCCGTTTAAAAAAAGAATGACAACTTTATAAAATTTGAAAATAATTTATTTCAAAATTTATATTCTACCTTGATGAAATGATTTACGGCCACACAAATATCTATAACTTATTTTGGATCACAAGTCTCAGAAATTGTTTGTTTGTTTCTTTCTTAATATTCTTGCCAGTTCAAACTTTGCCACATAAACTATGATGGAGGGAGTACTATTCAAACTTTGTTTTGAACATTATTTCCATTATCTTCTCATTCGTTGTTATTTATTTATACCCTTGCATCTCCCCTCTTTAATTAATGATGAGAATGATATGCACAATCAATAGCTATTTTCTGCTGTTGGAGGGTGTAACTATTTCCTACTACATTTTAACATACGTAATTCCTTCTTTTATGGCATCTTTATGAACGTCTTCTCTTTGATTATCACAGAAAATACAGAACATAGATGCTATGTGACAACAAAAAATTACATAAAATAAGCTAACATAAATAGAATTTTGTTCATTCAATCATCAAAATGAATACACATACATTGTTTAATTAAGTAATCCTGCAGGCCATGGGGAATAGTGATTCTCACAGTAGTTTTTGCCTGGCGGCTCTATACCATGTGGCTTTTAGTTCATCTTCATGAATCAACCACTGGAATTCGTTATAGCAGATACCTTCAACTCTCTATTGCCGCTTTCGGTTAGTTCAAATAAATATTCTTTACACGGCCAGTGTATTTAAATTGATTTCATATATAATTTATTCTTTTGGTCATTAGTTGAAAGAATTGTTAAAACTTAAAACTTTTTCTAATTGACTTTCTTTTTAGTTTTTAATTTAACTGGTTTCCACATGATATTAATTTAGTTTTTTGTTTCCGCAATTGAGAGGAGACAAGCATCGTGGGGTCAACGGAGGTTAGGAAGGGGGCGGCTATCTCTTTTCAAAGTTAGGTCAAATGAAAATTAAATAATTGACAATATATAAAGACTACCTAGGTTTCTCTTTAAGGTTGGCCTGAACACAAAGAAGAAAAGGTTTTGTGTAATATACTTATTAAATAATGGACCTAAGGATAATTTTTTTTATCAGCTTGGAATGCAACTTTCCACGAAAAGTGGAATGGAGGAGTGCTACTAATCTTGGACTTTGGAACACCTAAAGTAACTTTTTTCAAACTGTCTCATTTCTGATATTATAGGAGTATTCTTCTTTTCACTCAAGAAAAAAAAAACTAAAAGGTTTATACTCATTAAATTTATAGGATTAGAAATTTAAGGGTTCTTCTAGAAATTTTTGTAGATTCATGCCAGAATTTCTAGCTTAAAGTTGTGTGCTGAAGTTATGGAATTAGGCTTTGTAAAACTATTTCGACTTAAGTTATGGGATAAGACTCGTACTCATCTGGATTTGTTTTCGACTTAAGTTATGGAATTAGGCTTTGTAAAACTATTTTGGAAAAAGTTGTGTGCTGATCATGCTGTGAGAAAATATTTTTGGAGAAGTAATATCTTTGTAAAAAGAATCCTGCCTTTTGATTGCTTTTTGTTGTCGCACAGGTAATTCGGTTTTGCTCCTTAAAAAACAAACAAAGGTGTTTGCAGATACTGGAAAGATTTAGCAGACTTTTGAATGTTGCTTTCAATAAGTGGAAATTCGGGGACAGAAAAAGAAAATATGTATAAATTGACATTTGAGTTTCCACTATCTCATAATGCATTCTCAGTGGACTCCCAATGATACTAACTAGTGGAATATTTACAAATTAATTTCAGGACCAAAATTGGGAAAATATCTCTCAATTTTCCCAATAATGTACCTATCGGGGGGCACTTGTGTTATGACCATCATCGCAGGGGGAAGCACCCTACAACTGTTCTACAATGCAATTTGTGGGAATGATCATAATTGTCATCACAAATCTTTGAGTGGAGCTCAATGGTTCTTGCTGTTCATATGCCTTGCCATTTTAATTGCCGAGTTATTTCCCAATTTGCACTCCTTAGCTTGGGTCTCCTTAATTGGTTCAGTCATGGGTGTGGCTTATTTCACTATAATATGGGCACTCTCCATTAGCAAAAGTAGGCCTAAAGGAGTCTCTTACAACCCATCTGATAATACAACATCAACAATGGCTCAAGTGCGTTCTATCCTAAATGGTCTTGCCATCATTGCCATTGCTTTCAGAGGACACAATGTTGTTCTGGAAATACAGGTAATGTTACAACATAAAAATATTTATTCACACTCAATTTTTATACTAAGTCGGTTTGAAAATTAGATGACAATATATAACACTAACTACGGTAAGTGATAAATCTTTATATTAAAGACTTGGTGCATGTTTTTAAAACTTTTTTCTTGTTACTTTATTGAAATTTATGAAGGGGACATTACCTACAAATCCAAAGCATCCTACACGGACTAGTATGTGGAAAGGAGTCATATCATCGTACTCTTTTGTCGCAGTGTGTATATATCCCGCGGCAATTGGAGGATATTGGGCTTACGGAAATCTGGTAAACTGTTCTTGCTTATGCTTCATATAGTACTATTCCTTTAAGTCCATTTTACTTGACGCTCCTACCATTTACAGAGTCAAGTGTATCATTTGTCAATTGTGATAGTGATTTTTCAAACAATTGTAAACCATAACAAATTTATGACTTAGACTACATGCATTTTTACATATATATAATTAAATATATTTGGAATTAAGACGTAGCTATTGTTGTTGTACTGAGCTAATCTGGGTTATATGATGAACTAATAAAAAATGGTTGGCCGCAGATGCCTGCAAAAGGAATTATGGCTGCAATTGCCAAGTACCACCAAGAGAGTACACCGAAGTGGTTAACAGGCACGATATATATGATGGTAGTGATCCAATGCTTATGCACATTTCAAATATACGCCATGCCCATATTCGACAACTTAGAATGTATATATGTAACTAAGCAGCAGAAGGCCTGCCCAAGGTGGGTCAGATCATGCATCAAGCTCTTTTTTGGGGGATTGACATATTTCATATCAGTGGCATTTCCATTTTTGGGAAGTTTGGCTGCCTTTGTGGGTGGTTTAGGGCTGCCTTTGTCTCTGGTTTACCCTTGCTTCATGTGGATTTCCATCAAGAAACCTCGCAGAAACAGCTTAATGTATTTCCTCAACATGATTCTTGGATGTTTGGGTACATTCATCAGTGTTGTACAAGTTGCTGGTGCATTATGGAATCTCGTTGTGAATAAATTGGACGCTAATTTTTTTAGCCCTTAGTGGAAAAGATTTTAACTTATACTCGCTAATATTGTAACGAAATAATTACATACACTATCAGTGCAATTTAGTTTGTTACAGAGCTAATGTTTAAGGAGTAAGAGATTTTGAAAAGTTGGAAATATAGCAGAATGCATGCATGTTCATTACTAAATTGGTTTTCTCCTATACCTAATTACTACTCTTGACCTCCATGTTTTTAACCTCACTGCTGAGATCTAGAAGCACACATTTATTTATTTAAGGAAACAGTGGCTCAAGAAATTTTTCCAGCACAAGTTCATAATACAATTGTAGCGGAGAAAAAAAAAACTTCTCTTCTAGATAACATTTAAATAAGAAAAAAATTAGCTCTACCATTGTGGATGAAGTTGTGTTATGAGAGGGGCCGTGAATAATGAAGAATGAGAAGATTGAAGAGCCAGGAGAGGATTTGTTTGTAAGATTGGAACTGATCGCCTTAGTAACGTACGTTGAAATAGAAATTATTAGTCTCGAACTCCAATTTAAGATCAGAATAGAAGCTAATAATCACTCTTTTGCAATAAAATTACAAGTAGTTGATAGGATAACTGCGTATTCTACCATGTTATACTTTAAGCACCTCCTAAGGACACTAGAAGGGAGGGGAGGGGGATTGAATAGTGTCCCTCAATTTTTCCACAAGAATCGTGTTCTTCTATCGTGGAACAGCGTTCTTTGATTTTCCTTTACTGCCTCCTAATAAGAACACACCTCAGCACAAACACCAAAAAGAACACAAAAATTTTTACGTGGAAAACTCCTTGCTCAAGGGAGAAAAACCACGACCCACACTCTGGAATTTTAGAACTGAATCCACTAACACAAGAGCAACGTTTTAGATTACAAACTCTGTAACCCAGGGGCTACACTCTAGACCCTAATCACTAATCAAAGCTACACTCTAGCTTTTCTAGTAATCACAAAAGAGTTCACCTAATACATATGCTTCTAAGATAAGCGAATAGGTAAAACAATGAAAGCTCAACACGATGACAACTTACAACTCGATGAACCTAGACAATAAAATCTAGACTCAATACTCTGCATGCAACTAAGTTGTCCTCTTCCGGTTACTCACGTAGACAGTTCTCAGATCGCCTTTGTATGCTCTCAACTCTCTGTTTGTGAATAACTGATTTCGGCTGTCTCCTTTACTTGCATTTATACGAGTCTTGTAACCCTAGTTGAGTCCTACTGGGAATCCTCTTAATTATGGTATGTTTGGATTTGCAGTAACCCTTTTCCATGTTGAAGTCTAACTCTTGTTCACACTTCGAAGACACAGCCTGGGCACCGCCTCTTTTAGTCTGACTAGGATATGTATACAACCACGCGCCACTACTCCTAGTTCCACAGGGATCTGCAACCCGTAATCTTTTCGATCAAGCGTGCCCTTCATCAAGGACTAGGTTCTTCGCACGAACCTCAGTGTCCTTCCTGTTTGTCATGCTTCAAAACCAGCTCTCAACAAATTCCCCTTTTTTGATGATGACAAACAAATGTTGCCCAAGAACCTGAATAGACATAAACCAAAAACAAAAACAAAAGTAACAGAACAATGAAAACAGATGAGTTAGGTCACAAACACCCCAACATTCATTCTTCCCCCTTTTGGCATCATCGAAAAGATTCAAAGACCTGCAGGAACCAGTCAGTTTAATCCAGTCTAGAGCACATGGCAACTCGTTAGTAAGTAAGAACACAGGCGTACAACAATTAGGGCCCAACAAGGAACCAAATTACTTAAGCAGAAATCAGTTAAAAACATAAGCAGTTTAAAATCATCATCCAGATTGTGACATCAGCACAACCCTGTTAATAGTTACACAACCAAATTTAAAATTGTCTTAATTATCCATAACATGCAATCATAGGAGAATGGGAAGGGGGGTAGATATCAGGTAGAGGTAGGAGGACAGGACTGAAGGGAATCACAGCTGAAGGTTGAAGTATTTGACAAGAGCCTCAAGTTGCTTCGTATTCTTAGCCCTCTCCATCACTAGCTCGGCCTCATACTTGTGGCAATCTATCTTCAAACGATCAATTTCTTGATCCTTCACCTTCAACTGTCTGTGCAGCTCTGCATTTTCTTCATTAACTTCAAGAACCATTTTCTCCAGCTCCTGCACAGCACCAATGGCCTCATCAGGTCCATATTCTTCACTGTCCTCTGCTTGCTCTTGCTTTACCTGCATTGGCCTTTTGGAAGCTCTGCTTTCTTGGAAGAAGTCACAATTTTTAAGCACATTAATCCCAAACCTCTGAGGAATGGTTGGCTTCTTCCCAGCTTCTAAAGGAACCCCAAAATGCTCAAGAATCTGATGGATGATGTAAGAATGCACAAGAGAGTGTGGCTTCTGATCAGTATCACAGATTCTCTTCATGTGCCTAATTATGAGCCCAGGCAAATTAATCTTCACCCCTCTGTCCATCAGATCCATATATGTCAGGTCCAAAGCACTAGCCTCACAGTTCCTCTCTCCCCTAGGCAGAAGAAACCTGTGCACAAATTCAAACAGCAGCTGATGTGCAGGTTCCATCTCCTTCTTCTCTACCTTTCTCTCCTTCCTTAGTCTGGGTTTTCCTGAAAACTTTATGACAACATTTAAAGGAGTGACCCTATCTGTTCTTTTTGGCCATTTCAGCTTGACATACCTGCAATAACCTTCAGGCGGTATGTCTAGAATCACTCCCAACTCAGGTCTCCCAAACTCTATCTCCACTCCTCTGACAGTGGTAAACACCCTCCTGGCTACTACCCTGCAATTTGTGTAGAATTCTCTGACTTCATCCACAAACAACTTCCTGTCTTTGTTGGCAAATAAACCAAGCCAACCCTGATCACCTATCATCCTCAACAACGACTTCATATGAAACTCCTTTTCATCATGAAGAATGCTTCCTGGCAGCACCTGATGCCTAGAGAAAAAGGCTTCCCTATCCACTTCTTCTTCATTGTTTCTTCTTTTTCTTTTGTTACTCTCCATCTCACTGTCTGTATCAGAATCACTGGGTTCTACGTAGCTCCCAGCCTCACTCTCCTGCTCAGCATCACCAGCTCTCCCTTCTTCTTCTTCCTTGTTCTTCTCTTCTCTTACTTTCACATTGGTTACTGTCCTTCCCAGCTTTTCAACCTTTTCCATCTGCAGCTTTAATGCAGACCTGGTACCAACCCTTCTGACAACAGGAGCATCAGCCACTTTCTCATCTCCTTCTTCACTCTCTTCATCAACCAGTCTAGATTTCAACACTGGCTTCCCATCTCTCACCAACCTTCTTCTTTTCTCAGGTTCACCTATGTTTTCTTTCATAAACACCACCTCATCGTCTTCTTCCTCAACAGTCACCTTTTCATCCTCTGCTCCAAACTTCCTTTTTCTTTTTGATTTTTCTACTTTCTTTCCAATCTCTTCCTTCTCTACAACAACTTTCTTATTTCCTTCCTCATCAGATTCTGTCCAGCTAAATTCTGCATCATCAGCTCCAGTAGGATTTGGACAAGCAACTGGCTCTTGAACCAAACCCTCTGAGGCTTCAGCAGTAGCAAGTCCACCACTCTCCGGACTTTTAGGCACAGAATCCTTCACACATTCGACAGTTCCACTCACTTCCTTACTTGGCTCAACTGCATCTACCCTCAGAATTTCAGCATTATCCTGTTCCCTAAATTGTTCTTCTATTCTTTCTGCGACATTTAACTTGTCTCCAGACTCACCAGCTACAGGACCCTGCACATCTTCCCTAAGTTTATTCTTTTTACTATCTTGTTCCCCCTCACATAAATTCCCCCTATCTATTTCGTCTTTTTGCTCATCACCCATTATTTTGTCTAGTTCAGTAACTAGGGTTTCAGTTTCTACAATTCCAGGGCTGTTTATATCAACTGAAACAGCAGGCGTAGATGAAATAGGTTCAGGGATTACCTCATGTGGCGATAGTGATGAACTTTGTGCAGTGGGTGTCGAGAGAACAGTTCTTGACTTCATCTTCTTTACCAGTTTCTTTTCCCCCTTTTGGAGAAATTTGATGCGAGCCCTTGTAATTCTTTGAGCAAGAGTGGATGGAGGTGGTCTTTCAGACATCTTGAAGAATTTATGAGAGATTTCTGAGATTTTCTCAAGAATTTTCGGTTTTAGGGTTTGAGAGAATTTTGGTGTTCAAACAGAAGAAGTAGGTGAGTTATGAGGGATTGGAAGAGTGTTGTAGAAGGGAAAGAGGTTTCTGTGATTTGACAATGTCTAGGGAAGGCAAGAGTAATGAGTAGAATAGAAAAGCAGCTTTTTGAACTTTTTGAGAACCGGGAAGAGTTAAGATTTGACGGTTATGAACTTAAATAAATAGGCCCTTTTCAAGAAGTAGGGTCCAAGCAATTCAAAAAGAATTCTATCCTAAAAAGGAATGTGTTCCTATAATTTAGGACGGTTATGAGAATATGGAAGACTTCCTATGATACACGTATGAAAGACAATTTTAATTTCAGTTATGAATACTATTATGTAGAGTGAGGTGAATGTACCTGGACACGATTCCTCATGTTCAAACTGGTTCCTTCTCAGTATATGGTAGGTTCTTCATGGGATCACATTATTCGTACCTGGTGCTCAAAACAACTGAACGAGTGTACTTATTCAAGTACGAGGTTAGACTAGACAATAATGACAAGTTTCCAGCAGGCACATTGAATACTTAACTAGCCAATCACAAAGGGATTACCTGTTGGGTCATCCGTGTATTTTGGTCATCTCTAACTCCAACCTGTTCCTCTCGAGCTGTACCTTGCTCAAAGCTTTGGTAAATATGTCAGCAATTTGATCTTCAGTCCTGCATGAATTCATAGTAATTAGACCCTTTTCCACATTGTCTCTCAGGAAATGATGTCTAATATCAATGTGCTTGGTTCTTTTATGTTGGACTAGGTTCTTGGCAATATTCACAGCACTAGTATTGTCACAGAAAATTGGCACTGGCCCACACTTGATACCAAAATCCTCCAGTTGTTGCTTGATCCATAGCAATTGTGAACAGCATGACGCAGCTGCCACATACTCAGCTTCAGCAGTTGATAAGGCAACAGAGTTTTGTTTCTTTGTAGCCCATGATACCAAGCAAGGACCTAAGAAGTGTGCCATTCCTGAAGTGCTTTTCCTGTCCACCAAATGACCTGCATAATCTGCATCAGTAAAACCAATTAGTTCAGAAGTTCCTCCTCTGGGATACCAAAGGCATAGATCCTGAGTCCCTTTCAAGTATCTCAGGATTCTCTTTACAGCTGTCAAGTGTGATTCCTTAGGTTTTGACTGAAATCTGGCACACAGTCCTACGCTGTATACAATGTCAGGTCGACTTGCTGTGAGATAAAGAAGTGAGCCAATGATTCCTCTATATTTCGTCTCATTTGTCGAAGGACCAAGTTCATCCATATCCAGCTTTGTTCCAGGTGCAATAGGAGTAGTCATCTCCTTTGCTCCTTCCATGTCAAATTTCTTCAGCAATTCCTTGACATATTTTTGCTGGTGAATCATAGTTCCTTCCGGTGTCTGCTTTATCTGCAACCCAAGGAAGAAATTCAATTCATCCATCATGCTCATCTCAAACTCACTTCCCATCAAGTCAGCAAATCCTTTGCTCAGCTCCTCATCTGTTGCTCCAAAGATGATATCATCAACATACACTTGAACTACCAGCAGATCCTTTCCTTTCTTCATGAGAAACAGTGTGTTGTCAATTTTACCCCTTGAAAAGCCATTTTTCATCAGGAAACCTGAAATTCTTTCATACCAGGCTCTAGGAGCTTGCTTCAAACCATATAAGGCCTTATCTAGTTTGTACACATGATCAGGGAATTCATTGCTCACAAAACCTGGAGGCTGCACCACATAAACTTCCTCA
This sequence comes from Petunia axillaris subsp. axillaris, assembly GCA_029990575.1. Lineage (NCBI taxonomy): Eukaryota > Viridiplantae > Streptophyta > Magnoliopsida > Solanales > Solanaceae > Petunia > Petunia axillaris. Next base: position 165,578,927 of record JARKNS010000003.1, read on the forward strand.
TTCAGGTAGCCATTCAAGAAGGCGCTCTTTACATCCATCTGATACAATGTGAATTCCATGTACGTAGCAAAGGCGATCAGCATCCTAATGGCTTCCATTCTTGCAACTGGTGCAAAGGTTTCATCATAATCTATTCCTTCTTCCTGACTGTACCCTTGAACCACCAACCTTGCCTTGTTTCTTAACTATGCCATGTTCATCCAGCTTATTTCTTAACACCCATTTTGTTCCAATTATGGATCTGTCCTTCGGCTTAGGAACCAGGTGCCACACCTTGCTTCTTTCAAATTGATGAAGTTCTTCCTGCATAGCCATAATCCAGTCTGGATCTTCTAGAGCTTCTTTTAAATTCTTTGGTTCCAAAGATGAGAGGAAGGCAAAGAATGCACAGAAGTTCTTTAATGCTGACCTGGTCATAATTCCTGTGTCCAGTTCAGATAGGACGTTCTCCAAGGGGTGAGAACTTTGATGTTTCCATGGCTTGATCTGAATTTGACTGGAAGGACCTGCAGCATTTTCTTGGGTAGATTCTTCTTGACTTTCTAGATTGTCAGCTTCATCAGAAGTTCCCCCTGTCAGATTGACTCTTTCATCTGATGTGACTGGATTCTCCTTTTCATCTGAGTCTTCCAGTTCATCTATGCTTTCTTCTCTCCTTAAGCCAATCACTTGATCATCTGCATTAGTTTCTTCCATTTCCTTATCTGATTCATCAAACACAACATGCATACTTTCTTCAACTACTTGTGTTCTTCTGTTGAGTACCTTGTATGCCTTACTTTGAGTAGAATATCCCAAAAATATTGCCTCATCACTCCTAGCATCAAACTTTCCCAAAGGTTCCTTGCCATTGTTGTGAACGAAGCATTTACACCCAAAAGGTCGTAGGTGAGCAATACTTGGTTTTCTACCTCTGAGTAACTCATATGGAGTCTTGTCAAGGATGGCTCTGATAGAACACCTGTTCAACAAGTAACAAGCGGTGTTTATAGCTTCAGCCCAGAAATTTCTTGCCAACCCACTTGACAACAACATGGTTCTAGCCATATCCTCCAACGACCTGTTCTTCCTCTCGACCACCCCATTCTATTGGGGAGTTCTTGGTGCAGAAAAATTGTGATCTATGCCATTTCTTGCACAATACTCAGAGAATTTTGAGTTTTCAAACTCAGTACCATGATCAGATCTCATACTGATGATCTCAAGACTTAATCTTTTCTGAACCACACCAGCCCAGTCTTTAAAACTTTCAAAAGCTTCATCCTTAGAGGCCAAGAACAGGGTCCATGTGTACCTTGAGTAGTCGTCAACAATAACAAACACAAATCTCTTTCCTCCACGGCTCCTGACTCTCATAGGCCCACATAGATCCATATGTATCAGCTCCAGTGGTTTTGTTGTGCTCACCACTTTCTTTGACTTGAATGATGTTCTCACATGCTTTCCTTTTACACAGGCATCACACATTCTTATGTTTTCAAATTTCTTGTTTTGCAATCCACGAACCAATTCCTTAGAGACCAACTTATTTAACTGTGAGAGACTTGCATGACCCAGTCTCCTATGCCACATCTGAGAGTCACTTTCTTGCACATTCAAACATGTCAGATTGTTTTCAGGCAGAGACTTCAGTGATGCCTTGTATACATTGTTCACCCGTTTTCCTTCCATCACAACTTCTCCACTCTGTAGGTTCTTCACGATGCAGCCTACAGACGAGAAGCTCACTTCATTTCCTTTATCACACAGTTGGGAGATTCTTAGTAAATTGTGTCTAAGACCATCCACACAGTAAACATTTTCAATTGCATGCTCCAGAGATCTCCCAATCTTTCCGATTCCAACTATCTGACCACTTTTTCCTCCTCCGAAGGCCACACTGCCTCCTTGAAATGCTGCGAGTGAGAGAAAGTTCCTTCTATCTCCTGTCATGTGCCTAGAACAACCGCTATCAAGAATCCAGCTTGAGTTGTTCTCCCTCACTCCAGCCTCTGCTGAGCAGCCAGATTCATCTCCATTTGTTGCCATGAGAGCGGAGTCCTTCTTGCTGTTGTCAGCTATGTACAACTCCTTCAATTTCTTCCATATTTCCTTGGCAGATTTACATTCCAGTATCCGTCCAAGCACATCATCTGTAAGCCCTCTTCTTAGAAACTCCACAGCCTTGGAGTTTGCCTGTAACCAGTCTAGATCTTGAGGATCTAGTTCTTCCACTTTCTTTGGCACCAGGACTCCGTTTACTGCTCTCTTCACAGGAACATGGGGTCCTCTTTTCACAATCAGCCACAGGCTGTAATCGGTTGCCTGCAGATAATTTTTCATCTGTTTCTTCCAGTGATTGTAATGAGTTCCATGGAACACTGGTGGCTTTGATGGATCTCTTCCTCCTCTGAATTCTCGAGGATCTTCTTCATCAGAACTGACGTCTGTCATACCTGCTAGTGCTAGAGGTGAGTCATCCTCAGCCTCCATTTCATGATCAGACTCACTATCAGTTGGTCCCCATGTGGCATAGAAGGCTTCCTTCTTTTTCCTTCGTTCAGCTCTAAAGTTTGGGGGCCGTCTTGACTTCTTTCTGTCTGCATCATATTCCTTTGTGATTTCCTTTTCCTTTTCCTTAGCAGCTCTGTTCTTCTTCCACTCTATTTCCCACATCGGGCAATCCATGACAGCATGATCCTTCTTGAAGCATTTGAAGCATCCCGTGTAGTCAGGACTGTCAACTATGTTCTTCCTGCTAGAGCTCTCCTTGTTCCCTCGTTTAAATCCTTTAAACCTTCCCAGATTGAGTTTTTGTCTTAGGGCACTTACCATTGCAGCTTCCACTGATTGAAGATCAACATATTCATCAGCTTCCTCTGTTGCTTCCAGTGCAAGGGTCTTTTCCTTCTTCACTGCTGGTTTGACCTTTGAATCCTTCATCATCTCATGCGTCTTCAGACTTCCAACCAGTTCTTCAAGCTTAATGGATTTCAAAGGTTTGGATTCAATGATGGCAGTCATTTTTGGTTCCCAAGCTTCAGGCAACACATTCAGGATTTTGTCAACCATCTCTACTTCAGGCAATTCCATCTCCAAGGATCTCATTTCATTTGTGATCATGGTCAACCTGGTCATCATGTCCTGAATCGACTCCTTCTCGCCCATAGTAAACAACTCAAATTGTCTCTTCAACATTTTTCTTTTCGAGTCCTTCACTTCTGTGGTTCCTTCATGTGCAACCTGCAAAGCATCCCATATTTCCTTAGCCATCTTATACGATGATACCCGATTGAACTCTTCCGGACCAAGACCACATATGACCAACCGCTTGGCCTTGTGATTCTTTTCGATCATCTTATAATCCGTCTCATCAAACTCTTCTTTCAGCTTAGGTTCTTTTGTGGCAGTGGTTCCTTCACCAACTATTTTGGTGGGAATCAGATTTCCTTCAGAGACTATCATCCAAAGTTGATAGTCTTCAGCACATATGTAATTCTCCATCCTATTCTTCCACCATGCGTAGTATTGCCCATTAAACTGTGGGGGCCTCAGAACCGACTGTCCTTCAGTAATTGTAGGCGGTGCACTCATTCTGATTCTTCTCAAGGTGTTAGCCTTACAAGAGAAGACCCGCTCTGATACCACTAGTTATACTTTAAGCACCTCCTAAGGACACTAGAAGGGGGGGGGAGGTTGAATAGTGTCACTCAATTTTTCCACAAGAACCGTGTTCTTCTATCGTGGAACAGCGTTCTTTGATTTTCTTTTACTGCCTCCTAATAAGAACACACCTCAGCACAAACACCAAAAAGAACACAAGGATTTTTACATGGAAAACTCCTTGCTCAAGGGAGAAAAACCACGACCCACACTCTGGGATTTTAGAACTGAATCCACTAACACAAGAGCAACGTTTTAGATTACAAACTCTGTAACCCAGGGGCTACACTCTAGACTCTAATCACTAATCAAAGCTACACTCTAGCTTTTCTAGTAATCACTAAAGAGTTCACCTAATACATATGCTTCTAAGATAAGTGAATAGGTAAAACAATGAAAGCTCAACACGATGACAACTTACAACTCGATGAACCTAGACAATAAAATCTAGACTCAATACTCTGCATGCAACTAAGTTGTCCTCTTCAGGTTACTCACGTAGACAGTTCTCAGATCGCCTTTGTATGCTCTCAACTCTCTGTTTGTGAATAACTGATTTCGGCTGTCTCCTTTACTTGCATTTATACGAGTCTTGTAACCCTAGTTGAGTCCTACTGGGAATCCTCTTAATTATGGTAAGTTTGGATTCGCAGTAACCCTTTTCCATGTTGAAGTCTAACTCTTGTTCACACTTCGAAGACACAGCCTGGGCACCGCCTCTTTTAGTCTGACTAGGATATGTATACAACCACGCGCCACTACTCCTAGTTCCACAGGGATTTGCAACCCGTAATCTTTTCGATCAAGCGTGCCCTTCATCAAGGACTAGGTTCTTCGCACGAACCTCAGTGTCCTTCCTGTTTGTCATGCTTCAAAACCAGCTCTCAACATACCATGAAAATATAAGTACTGCAAAATGCTACTATAACGACTAGATCGATAAGATTAGGTGTTTAATATTTGAGCATCGAAATGAAGAGTTAGGAATATTATTTACGTTAACATTATCAAAAATACTTTACACTATTGCATCATTCAAAGGATATATATCACTACTAAAAAAACAGTGATTTTCGACCGCCAAATCGGTCGAACAACGGTCGACATGTCGACCGATTCGAACAAAATTAGGTCGAAATAGCCCTTCGACCGATTTTCTGTCGAAATTTCGACCGCCCTTCGACCGACTTTTGGTCGAAGAACATGGACCAAACTTTTTAAAGTGACCAGTTCTTCGACCGAAAGTCGGTCGAAGGTCGGTCGACGTTCGACCGAATTTCGGTCGAAAGGTTGGTAAATTTTTTTGACCAACCTTTCGACCGAAAGTCGGTCGAAAACCTGTAGAAACCTGCAACATAAAATCTGAAATTAGCCCTACACCACCTGTAAATTCAGCAACACGCAGAAAAACCAGACAAAACACATTCATAAACGATATTCAACAAGGCTAACAAAGCCAAACAATAGAAACAAGTCTTTCAACATTAATTCTAGTGTTACAATTATCAAACAAACTTAACAAACAGTTTAAGGTTCAACTATCACTACTACTGGCTAGAACCCGAACTAGACTCGGACTCAGACGACGAACGGTGTCGACGTCTGCTCTTTCGCTTTCCATTGCATCATTTCATGCATTTCTCTTTGATGAGCCTCCTGTGCTAAGCGCATAGCTTCATTTTGTCTCTTCAACTCTTCGATCTCCTCTTTCATCCGAGTCATTTCTCCAGGATAAGCAGAGCTTGAAGGAGCAGTAGAACACGAGCCCAAATAGTTCGATTTATGCTTGCCAGATGAATACAGAGTTGCAAGGCCGTATGCGGACCCCTTCTTTACCCCTCCGACCGCTTCCAACCATAAATTGGTTTCTTGCTCGAGCGTCAGGGGTGCTGGGGTACTGCTTCCGCATTCAGATTGTTGAGTCGAGGTCCAGTCTTCAACGACCTTTGTAGCTCTTTCCTGAAAAACGGAAATATATCAACGGTACAAATATGAAGTATAAACGTTGAAGGATTGGCGCGAAAAAAATTTGAATTTAATAACTTACCCAGGTCTCTTTTGCGCGAGGCTCGACCCAGGCTTCTCCGCCCTTTTTATCTTTCTTGATATGTCGGATCTTGTGCATTTCAGAGATTGGAATTGTCCGATTTTATTTCTTTTCCTACAAATTAAAGAAGAGAACAAGTTAGATAAAAAATAAACACAGTCACAACTGTTCAACCGAAAATCAGTCGAAATAGTGGTTCGACCGATTTTCGGTCGATATGTGGTAGTCGAAAAAGACAGTAATTTTAGTAGTGATATATATTAAAATCATAAATTGTAATTTTAAAAATAAAGCAGGTTAGCTGCTACAACAGATACAGATGACCTAATAATGAAAAAAAATCTTTACACCAATATTATACATAACTTAAACTCTATATATGCATATAATTCACTATCATAACAACTACTGTCAGTACACATTGGCCACTTCCAATTTTGAATCTCATAATATGCCTTTGTAATCATAGTACTATGTTTCAAGTTCCACTTGCCTATTTTTAGGGCCTAGACGTTTCAATTAGGACTGCTATGTGAATATCTAATTTGGACTCTCCATCTCTATAAACAACAGAAAATTCTCAATAATTCAAAATAATATCTCTCGACGTTGATGGGGAGATGAATTTTATTTGTGATGTGATACGATATACTATAGTTATTTCTTTTGTCTCCATTAATCATTATTTATAACATTAATATATGTATCATTATCATAGTGCCTATTTGATGGGACCTTAATTAGTTGAGTGGTGGAATTAAGATTATGAAGAATTCTTTAAAAGGCTAGTTCCACTTGTAGGAAAAGTTTTATAGAATATCATTCAACTTTTTACAGTAACTTTTTTCTAATGCTTCTCTTACAAATAAAAAAGTAACATTGAACATGCATCGCGTGTGATTCAGAAAAGCAACGAAGAAGTCGAACACACCATACATTTCACTATTCCGACTCTCCGAGATAGATATTCATTATAATTTAGCAACTTTATGAACGAATTTCCATGGATATTTGACAATTTGTCTCAGTGGTTGCTTAGAGTCGAAGAGTTCTCACTCACCTTATGTAGTATGCATGCGTCGTTTACTTTTGAACTAACTATGCTTTGAAAATAAGAAAAATAGCAAAATCCTTTTTGACTGATATGGATTAATAGTTTTCGTCCTCTTTAACTTAACATTTTTAATAATTAAAGCATGTTCGGCGCCTGTTTGAGTGGCACTTGAGTTATGTCTAGTATCGCGGGGGGAGGCACTCTACAACTTTTCTACAATGCAAATGTCTGGAAATAATCACTAGTGTCATCACAAATCTTTGAGTGCAGCTCAATGGTTCTCGTTGTTCAAAGGGGGAAAAAACAAACTAGCCTCCAAGGAGTAGCATATTAACAAGACACACTACCAGAAAAATGCGTTTTAAGAACGGACAATTCGGACGGGCTATGCGACGGCATCGTCCGTCTGTAAATCTCTCGACGCTAGACACATAGGGATGGGCAGCCGTCCATGATACAGACGGCTAGCCCTCCCTACACAGTGAAATCTGGAATATAATTTTTTGTTTAGGGAGAGGTGGCCGTCCCTATTTTTTTTATTTTTCACTGATTAGGAACGGCTAGCCCTCCCTACACATTGAAATCTGGATATTTTTTTAGGAAGGGGTGCCCGTCCCTATTTTTACGTCTTTAGTTTGGTAGAGACGGCTAGCCGTCGCTACTTGTGATAAACCTGCACAATAAAATGTCAAAATACAGATACATGCCTGCCAATTTCCATGTACTTGTAGTTGATTGCTATAAAAATCAGAATAATAAAAATTCTTCAGTATATATAGTAATACTAGTGGATTGACCCGTTCTCAATATGGGCCAAACAATTCAATGATTTTGTTTGTAAATCGTTCAGCTTACACTTCAAGTTAACTTTGTCAAAACAAACAGTAAAGAATAATAAATACAAAACTTTTAACAGGGAGAATGAAACAATACCAGATCTATAATCCAAGGCATGATAGATCTTGACGGAGGGGCTGCAAATTTTAAAAAAAATTAAACCCATTTATGTTTAGATTTTACCGCGAAAAAGTGAAAAAAAAGACGGAAAAAACTTACCAATGAAGAAGGTGAGTCGTTTGATTTATGTTTTAGAGGTGTTTGAAGGAAGAAAATGGGTTTGGGGATGCTTGAAATCGGGAGAGAGAGGTTTTGTAAGGAAGAAGATGTATTTTGTGTGATATGCTCGTGTGTTTTGTAGGTGGGTATGATGGAATTTAATAGAATGGTTAGGGACGGTTAGCCATTAAATCGGTAACTAACAATATTTATAAATCATTACTATAATATTTATATTTAAAATATAGCATATAATTAAATCGATTTTATTTATGTATAGCTTCACACACACACACACACATATCTTATATTTTATACATATTTTTTTGGTAACTAACAAACTTTATTAATCACCAAAGTGTTATAATTACAAAACAAGCTACAAACTCTAGCAGCTTCGATCAATTAGAAATAACTCTCACTCTCACTTATACACAGCTCTAAGCTTGCTAATGAAAGCTAGAAAACTAAACTAGTTAGATGTTGCTGGATGTCCTTTTGAAGCTCATACACAGCTGGTTATAGGCTATGCTTTTTGCCACAGTCCTCCAATCCTTCTCTTTCTTCTCAAGGACCCTGGTATTCTTTTTGATCCATATGGCATGAATATATTCTGAATACACTATCTTGAGCAGGCTAGCTTGACTTGTTCTCCCCTCTGTCGCAGTAACAATCCATGTCTGAAAGTTTTGCCAGTTTGTGAAAGTTGGAGTTTGTTTTTGTAGCCACAGAAGTAGTTTATGCAATACTTGTCTTACATAAAGTATTGCATAACTGCACCCTTGAAACAAGTGATCCCTTGACTCTTTTTCATTTCCACATAGAATATATTCTTCATCAACATTCATTCCCAAGATAACAACCTATCTTTGGTGAGTAGCCTATTGTGCTATTGCAACCCCATGATGAACACAGCCTTTGGAAAGCCTGATTTTGAAACATGAGAGTTCTCTAGTGAACTCTTGGTTGATTCCCTACCATTTGCAGGTAGCAATGCCTGATTAAACTTCCTGATGTTGCCTTAAAATTCACTGCATAGTGCAAGTTTGAGCTGGTAGTTTGACCCCTTTTAACTGGTGACATTTGATATAGTAGATGTGAATCCACTTTATCCACATCTTATCAGCTTTTCTTGCATGATCCCAACAAACCTTTGTAATTGCTGCTATGTTCCATAACTTCAAATTTATCAGCTCCATACCTCCTGTAGATTTAGGTAAGCACAATTTATCCCAAGCTACAAGAGCTTTTTTTGAGATAGTGCATGTTCCTGATCAGATATAACTCCTACAATGACTCTCTATTAATTTCATGATCTCTGCAGGCAGCACAACAAGCTATGCCCAGTATGCCTGAACCCTAAACAACACAGGTTTAACCAGTTCGATTCTCCCAGCATAGGAAAGCTTTTTAGATGTCCAAGAGGTTATATTAGCAATAATCTTTTCTACCAGGGGAAGCCATTGAGTTGTTTTCAATTTCTTAGTGTCCAACGGCACTCCTAAGTATTTAAAAGGGATTTACCCTTGAGTGTATGATAAGTTGGTATTTTACCAACTTAAAGACTATTTTAAATCTTCATTTTATAATCTAAATGCAACATTTAGTATTATTTACATCGTAAATTACTTAGTTTCAGGTTATAATGAGTTCGCATGAACATTGGTTGAAGATTGAAGCTAAAGAGCAAGAATTGGAGCCAAAGTGTGAAAATTGTGACACCATGAAGGAGGCGCCCCGCCTAGAAAAAGGTGTTGAGAAATGGAAATTGAAGTTCAGGAAGAGGCACCCAAATGAACAGGTGCGGAGCACCTAAGACACTTCAGAGAGTTCCACAGTAAGGCTCAGGAAGAGGCGCCCCGCCAAATGCACAAAGGCAGAGCGCCTAAGTAGATTACAGAGAGCTATGCATTGAGGCTCGGGAAGAGGCGCCCCGCATGTTGCACAGAAATGAACGTCAGAGAGTCCAAGATTTGAACCCGCCCACTCTGCCAGGCAAACCGCCTGATCCTCTGTACCTGTATTTTTCCCTTTGTATAAATAGCAAAAGCTAGAGTTTTAACAAATTACAATCCGTATTACACACTCTACTCATAGGAGGCGATTTTGAGAGCCAAGTATGAGTTTTTACATCGATTTGTAAGCTTCTTAACTTTTACTTTTGAATTTTAATTCTTATATCAATTCAAGATTCATGCTTGAATTCATTACATATTGTTTCATTAAACATTTCTTCCTTTGATTCAAATCCCTAGTATGAATAGCTAAACTCATAATTAGGGGTGTAAACATACTATAGTGATAGGAAATCAATGGATGTCGTTCCATTTCATTACCTATAATACAAGTATTGATTATCCAATTCCCCATTACAATAACATCAAAATTTCAATATCCATGATAATTGGAATTTCTTGTCTACTTTGCTAATTAAATACTCGAGAATGATTAGTTAGCATAGAATAGTGGAATTGGCGAGGATTTGGGTTGATAGGCTAGTCGTAGACTAACCCATCTAAAAGAAGTTACGCTCGGAAGAGGTCTCCTTTCCTCTGGTCCTTGAGTAGTGCTTTAAGCATTCAACAAAGGCTTTGGCGAGTGGGCTGAGATAAATCTCTCTTAGGCCGGGAGGCTTTTAGAGATTACATTAGAACGACTCGACCATAATTACACTTGTGTTGTGAATGTGAAGTAATTACACCCGTTGACTGGAAATTGCTATTAGTTGTTTACACTCCTAGTCTCGTAATATAGAATCAATTACTCGCTTTTATTTGTATGCATTGTAGTTTAACATAGAAGTATATCAATCATCCTCATTTCTAGGACTCAATACTAATCTCCATTTGAATTTCTAATTGCAACTCTCTCACTTGACAAGCTAGTTGCTTTGGGATATCGACCCCGACTCACATCGGGTATTATACTTTTACGACTGCCCCTCACCATTAATAGTGTAGGACTGAGTGTGGATCAAATTTTAGCGCCGTTGCCGGGAAACTTTGGTTTCAATATTGAGTTACATTAGTTAATCAAAGTTTTTTAGTTCACAATTCCTAGAATTTTACCTCTTGTTTTACCTTGTGTAGGTGAAACATGGCTTATAGGAGAAATCCTAATCGGAAATTACGGAATCCCAATTATAACCATTATTATAACCAACAACATGGAACTCCACAAGGTCATGATGAAGAGTTCCATGTAGAGCTCAATGAAAAAGGTTATTCATTTCATATCGAGCAAGTAGATGAAGATGATCCTCAAGTAGAAGCTGATGATCCGCAAGTTGAAAATGTGGTACCCCAAGGTGATAATCGTTTTGCTCAACCAAATGCGGGTGCTCAAGCAAATGCGGAGGTACAAGCGGATGGAGAAGGAATTTTTGGGGAAGATGTTGGTGTTGCGGGTAATGCTAATCGGGGTGGCAACAATGCAAATCGGGGTGGCCGAGGTGTGAACCTAGGTGGTCGGAGTGCAAACCGTAGAGGTAGTGCCAATGTCAACCAAGGGGGTAATGTCTATAGAGTGAATGCTCGCAATGTTAATCGGAATAATGAGTATGCTAGAGGTGCTCGGGACTATCAACAAGAAATGCAAGATTATGAAGATGACGAAGAGACGGAAGAAGAAGTTGATATTCATAGCTTTGCAAGTGCTATAGTTCCTCCTCCAATTCATGGCAATGCTAGTTTTAGTATTCCAAATGTGTTTCTTCAAAGTCTTGAACATCATGGATGCTTTAGTGGTGGTAAGAAAGAAGATGCAAACTACCACTTGACAAATTTTGTAAAAAATTGTAATCTCTACAAGTTGGCAAGGGTATCGGAAGAGTCATTGAGGTTAAGAGTTGAAACGACCTCGGTTAGTCGTTTCGAATGTTAGGACTCCGATTGGCGTGCCGATATTTTTAAAAACTTCGTAATGTCCATTAGGACATGTCTGTAAAATTTGAGCTAAATCAGACCTCGTTTGGTAGGCATCGGAAGAAGGTTTCAGTTTTTATTGTCGATAAATACTAAAAAGAGATTTTCGAGCTCGGTTTTGGTGAACAAGCTCCGATTCAAAATCCGAAAGTGTCGTTAGGTTCGTATGATTATTTGTAACTTTTGTGCTTTTTCGAAAGTGAATTTCGAGGTTGTTCGGCTAGCTTCCGCTAAAATGCCGAAAGTTAAATAATTTGACCTTTCACATCTCTTCACTACTACAAGTATGTAACAGATCGTTGCTTAATACTTCTACATACTTCATTTAACATTCGAGGACGAATGTTCCTAACGGGGGAAGATTGTTACACCCCGTATGTCCAAAATGACGTATATCATTCTAATGGCATGTTAAGAATGATTTAAGTGAGTTTAAAGTCATAATATTACCATATAAGATGTTTATATATTGAATATAAAATTTGGGAAAAATCAGATTTAAGTTTCGGAAAAACCGACTAAGGAATTGCCTTGTAATGGAGCCTTTTCAGCAATTGATTTCGTGAATTATATGAGGTCTTTTGGGGACATATCATATACCAAATTGAAGGTCTTGGAGTGTAGTTTCCAAAACTTTTGACGGTTTGTTCATACAATATTTGGATAAGAAGATATGAGCATCATAATTCTGGCAAAAAAAAAGGACATAAACGCAAAAGAGGACTAAAACTGAAATATTTCAAGTATAAAAGGAAAACATGTCTTCCTTTTCGTTATTTCCAAAAAATCAACGATAGAAACAGTGCTTCAATGAAGGGTTAAGCCACTTTTATGATTTTGAAGGAAGGACGCCAATCATAACTCGAAATTGAAGACAGATCGCGTCAAAACGCTCTACGCGATTAAGGTAACGTTATGCTACCTTCAATTTCGTCTATAGCTCGAGTTTCAGAATTACTTCATGGCTAAGTAAAGTGCCCAAATGCCGAATTATAGCTTGTTTAAGCTTTAGAAGGTGTTGAATTCAAGGGAAACAAGGTTTAGAAGCAAGAAGCATCAAAGGTATGTAAGACTAAACCTTTCTTTTGGAAAGGCATGTATCTTTTAGCTTTTGAAGCTTTTCTTAGTTCTAAACTTAGTGTTTCTTGTGAGAAACTTGTATGGTATCAAGGAAACCTTGTATATACTTAATTTAGTACTAAAATCCAAGGTGAAAGACGTCCAAATCAGCAAGACAAAACGTTTCAAAATCTGAAAAATCATTTTGATCTTTGAACGGCTTTTAGTATATTGATCATAACTCCTTGTAAAAAATTGATATTAATATGCTTTAAGAATCTCCAGAATCCTAAGACATATATCTACAACTTTTATGAAGACCATGAAGTCTATATCTTTAATCTACACTCTGAAAATTAGGTTGAAAGGCAGGACAGTGGTGCTGTCCAGACATTCTATCAACGGATTTGTTATGTCATCCAGTCGTCTCATCTTGTTATCCATGTAACATGTTTATATTATTAGTTTATCCGGGTATCCATTCCCGTGTGTAGTATAGTGCTGGTTCTGTTTTTGCGGATCATCCAGTTTCAGGGGAAACTCTGCCAAAATTTTTATGGAAATTCAAAGAGTTGGACAAATTCTGAGTTCTAGGTGGTGTCTATAATTCTATCCAGAGTTTTCTTCTCATTCCTTTGAGTCCATATCTATTGTTGCCACATGTGTTATGCCTCATGCATGCTTATACTCATATTGTGATCATGTTATGTGTGATTTGGAGTCCCCCATAGAAGCTGGACATTGGACACACGGTCCGGTCGCGTGGGTATCAGGTTCCTAACCGGATTGCCCTAAGATGTGAGGAATGAAGCCTTTAGCCCAAATTGATATATTTTTCTGCTTATTGAATAGAGTGGGATCGTTTGGCAAGGAAACCAAAGGATAAAGCGGTTGTTGATTAACCGTACTAACTTTTGGAAGAGGTAAGTGTTTATATCCATTTCTTTGGAGGCACCTGGCCTCGTGGATTTTCTACCACGTGTTCCTTACATGTGTAGCTGCCGATAGGCGTACTCCTTACGCCTTAACTTTGGATTTACATTGTGTATTATATATTATGTCCTGTTGTTGGTATTGCATATAGGATCTGAGCATTGTACCCTGGCTGTGAGTTGGCATCTACTTCCCGGCTGTCGACGAGAGTCCCGCGCCGGTGAAGGGTTATTATTGCATCACATTGCATTCATATGCATTATATGTCATTCATATGCATTACATTGCATATCATATTGGGTGCAGGAGTATTCCGCCCCAGGAGCAGGAGTATTCCGCTCCATTATATCATATTGAGGGCAGGACTATTCCGCCCCAGGAGCAGGAGTATTCCGCTCCATTGTATCATATTGAGGGTAGGAGGATTCTGCCCCAGGAGAGTGCAGGAGTATTCCGCCTCAGCTTTACATTATATCGGGTGCAGGAGTATTCCGCCCCAAGAGAGTGCAGGATTATTCCGCCTCTGGGTTATATTATATCGGGTGCAGGAGTATTCCGCCCTAGGAGCAGGAGTATTCCGCTCCAGTTGGTTATCAGATTGGATTCCCCTCGAATGCAGAAGTATTCCGCTTCGAGATGGGATTACGGGAACATGTGACCCTTTGCATCAGATTTCATCTCATTTCATTTCATTTCTTTTCATACCATTGTGTAGACTTGTGGTACATAACTAATGTTCTGCTTATACGTGCATTGCTTATTTGTTGATATGTTTCTGGCTCGTATTCCTGGCTGAGTTTATGGTTTCATACGTGTTTTCGGTTATTATCTGGCTCTGCTTTTTTATAATTTAAATAAGAGGAAATTGGTCTATCTGTTTCTTTTCTCCCTGGCTAGCTATCCTATTCTTTGAGGTGGCTAGTCTGCCCCACTTATTGAGTCCTTTTGACTCACCCTTGTTTGTTGTTTGTTGTTGTCTATCTATTTCGTTTCGGCAGGTTCGCTCCAGGATTGAGTTCGCCACATTCTGAAGGAGCGAAGACGACTTCAGCTGTCAGGGTGAGCTAGCTTTTATTCCGGATGGCCAGCAGTTTATTGTTTATTATTTCAGTTGCATTTTGCTCCCTCCAGGAGGTATCTGTCTTCTTTTGTACTCTTAGATGTCTAGTCTGGATATCCCTAAACCTAGTATGTTGGGTAGTCAGTTGTACTTTCTTTTGTAGAGCTTAGAGGTATCAGTATGTCTGTATTTTTTTCTAAGTATTGTTCTTATTTATAAATTGAACTATATATTTTTTCCTAATTTAATTGGTAAGGGTTCGCCCGACGGGTCTAGGGGAGGATGTCGGGTGCCCGCACGGCCTAGCCGGATTTTGGGTCGTGTCAGGTTGTATCAGAGCCCAGGTTAGAGTCTATCCAGACTAAGACAGTGTCTAGTAGAGTCTTGCTGATGGATACGTAGACGTCCGTACTTATCTACGAGAGGCTATGATGGCATTTAGGAAGTTTCATTTCCTTCTTTTCTGGTCGTGCGTCGGTCTAGGATGCAAAAGTATTTTCGTTAATTCCTTCGTGGTAATTGTGAACCTTCGTGTGACAAATCAACAAACGGTATGAGTTCAAGACAAAGCAGTCTAGCCTGGGGCTAGCACAGACGAAGCCTCGAGAGTTTTGATCGTGCTGACAATCTAGTTACAAAGGCCCCAGCTGTACGAGCTCGCGATGGGCAAGGGAGCAGGGCCTTGTGGTTCCCTTGGCTCTCTATGATGCTTTTACGAGAATCTTGGTGACGCAGATACCACAATAACCTATTATTCGCTAGGCAGCTTATCAGGTTGCCGCAGATGAAGATGTTCGGTCTTAGAGAGCTCTTGTTCCAGTTCCTGATGTTTCCCCAATGAATTATGTTCCAGAGGTAGCATGTGTTGCGCCACCAATTATTCTGGCTGGTTAGCCATCCGAGGTAACAGTTCGGTTTGAGTGCCTAAAAAGGTTGCATTAATTTATGCGGTTGAACCTTCTGATATTCTTAAGCAATGCATCAGATAAATCTCGTGATTCTTTTTAAAATAAAATGATGTCAGCGTATCCTTCAGGCTCTTGATTATATCGAGCGGTATGGTGTTGATTATTCTTCTTTCCAGTTTCAGGGGTCCAGCCTTGAATTGGTGGATCGCTCTCTTATTAGCTAACTTGGTTTGATTTTTCTTCTAGATTCGGGGAAAAGTTCCTTTCAAGTAGTGAGCGAGATGAAAAGTGTTGCCAGTTTGAGTGGATTGGACAGGGTAGCCTGTCGGTTAGCCTGTTGGTGCTTCAGAATATGAGATTGAATTCTATAGAATGGCTAAATATGCATCAGAACGAGTCCACGAGCCTTTCGAGAGATTCAAAGATTTATTGATGACCTTTCTTTTTCTTGAGATCCCAGATGGCTCGAGAAATTGAGGTTGGGACTTCATTTGATGTCGTTGTTGATATTGCTCGAAGATACGAGGTATACCATAAGTTAGAGCGGGAAGAGTTAGAGCGGGAGAACAAGAGATCCCGTGGCCCTAGTGGGCAACCATGGTACCTCATTTGGAGGTAAGAGTTCTGATTCTTTTGGGAGGTCACCTTCCAAGTTATCTCAGTCACGCGATTCTTAGAGTGCGCCAGTAGTTCGTCAATATCAGACCCAGTTTTTCTCCTTGTAGCTATCAACAATCTGTCCAACATTCATTTTAGCCTAAAGGTATTATCACTGTTGTGAGCCGGTCATCTTTGGAAGAGTTTTTCCTTACTCCGGTAAGTAGGCAGTCGTCCTTTCTCTCATCATCAGGCACCCACACAGTCGCAGGGGATTTCATTTAGATCTCAATCAGCAAAAGAAATGCCACGATCTAGTAAAGGTTGAGAGCGTGGTGGCAGTTATTCTTCCGAAGGTAGTTATCAGTGTAGTGGCTTAGTTCAGCCGCAGAGGCAGTTTTATGAACTGCCAGTCTGGCAGGATGCTGAGGTATCCGATATAGTAGACCCTGGGATTTCTTCTTCTCTTAAATGTGAGTAAAATTTGATTCTTCTGATCGATCTGGAAATGGTGTGTCTTATCATATTTCGATGGTTTCCTTGGATGTTATTTCTATTAAGAATCGGTTGCGGTAGAGGGGTGAGCTTCAGATATGATTTATTCCTGGCATTTGTGATGACCCTACTAGTTTATCTGGTTTAAGTGTGAGAGATTTGTGAGTAAGTATCAGTATTGTTTGCTTGGCATCTTGTTGTGCCTCATTCTGTTATAATGTCAAGTTAGTCTACCGCTTTTTGGAATTCAGTGTTGGTAGGATGATAGAATTCTTATTTTTCACCATCAGAATGTGTCATTATTTCTTCCGGTGTAAAGTGGTTAGTAAGTAATACTCGATCTATGTGTCTCCTTTTGGTTCGAGATGCTAGTAGAGTCATGTTATTCTACAAGTTTGTCTCGGTATAAAAGGGTTTTCTGGTAAATTGTCAGAGTTTTCTTTTTATAGGAAGGTTAAATTGACATAGATTTTGTTCCATAAAGCTCATTCAATGTCTATTTCTTCAATTGCGATTCTTTGGTTAGCCTGACTCGGAAATAGTCTAGCTCTGGTAGCCAAGCAAATAAGAAGATGAGCTTCCTAAAGCTCTAAGTATTTCTATCCTCGGTCCATTTCCATTTCTTTTTCGTCCGGCACTAGTGAGCTTGGGCGGTTGGTAGCCGCTTGTGATGTTCCCTGTGTAGAGCCAGAGTACGTGATATTGTAGCCGGGTAAGCGTATTATTGTTTTCCAAGGCTATTAAGGATAATGAGAGGTGTCATGTGACCTTTTATTTGATCCATCAGGCGGTGGTGTTTACAGAAAATGTATGGAGTTGTGACTCGAGAGTTTCAGCTGTTTGGCAACTCGAAAGGGTAGTTGGTAGCTTAGGTCTGCCTACGTCCAGCTTTTAGCTAAATCTTCTTTAGTCCAGCAGACTGTGCGGGGATGGGCATTCCTATTCAAATAGCTGTATGAGTTTGTGCTTTAAGTGGAGGAGTCTTCCTCCAAATACTGAATGGTAATACTAAATCTCTAAGGCGTTGATACCACTTTTGTCACGACTCAACCTAGAGCCACGACAGAAACCTACAATGAGTGTCGATCATTGGTAAACCCACTGATAATCTATTAATAATAGAGATAAGCTGGAAACCTGATCATATATATACGTATCTATCTGCTGAAAGTATAAAGTCTGTAAAGCTGACACGACTTTAACTTGCTGGCAATTAGAACACTGAGCCATAAATTCTACTACGTCACACTTCATTCCGTCCCACCAAGAAATCTACTTAAGATCATGGTACATCTTATTCAACCTAGATGAACAGTGTATTTGGAATAATATGCCTCTATCATAATCTGTCCATGTAAATCTGCAACATCAGGGACACAAAGTCTATCTTTATGCATGGGAACACCGTCAGTAGTAACCCTGTATGGTGACTTCGGTTTTCTTCTGGCTACCTGTCTGTATTCAACTAGAACTGGATACTCATAATGTCGTTGTTTTACTTCATTAAAATTTAGAGTTAAAGGTCTAGTGCAGCTTATCGTCCATCCATCATTGGCATATCTCCTTCACACCTCAACTCTTTGAGAAGTTACTTTAGCGTTATAAGTGCACATGTAATCAACTTTTTTTGCAGGTGTTCTGCTTCAGCTCATGGCCCAACTACATGTCTCTTTTATTTTCACTTTTTCAAGTCATAATATTCCAATTCAAAGACAATACCCTGAAGTAGATGTTCAGTCTGGAGATCATTCCTGGTCTGCATCATACTATCCAGTAGTATTTGCATGATCCTTATCCTTATATGATAGACCCTGTTCAGATGAACCTTTGATATACATTAGGATATGAGTAACTATATTCCCACAAGGAGCTTGCGGAACAACACTAACATCAACTGAGATGTTGCATAATACGTTCGTAAAAATATTATAGCTTGCATCAAATCTTCTATAGTGTGTGGTAACAAGGTACTTCAAAAGTCTTCCCTATTGCATCAAGCGTGAGCTAATTCTTAGTTTCATCGACCTGTTCTATATCGAAAGGTATATCGAAGAGGTGATTATCGGCTGAATCATGTTAACCCATTCAAAGTTCCGTGTATCTTTGCTTCGAAAATGTAGAACTCTCTTCTCGTGATCGAGAAAGGATCAACTTAGTTAGAATAAGATGGGCAATGGTGTTATCATATTATCCAGATATGTTTTATTCCAAGAGTTTGGTGTTAGTGTTATAATTCTGATTCTGCAATCATGAGATAATGTCCGTGGAATAGCTTATAAAGGTCGTAAAAGTTCTTTTGTTATCTGTGCAGAATTTTCTTTATACTTAGGCTCGTTCGAGGACGAACGAGAGTTTAAGTGGAGGAGAATGAAACGACCTCGGTTAGTTGTTTCAAAAGTTAGGACTCCGATTGGTGTGCTGATAATTTTAAAAACTTCGTAATGTCCATTAGGACATGTCTATAAAATTTGAGCTAAATCAGACCTCGTTTGGTAGCATCGGAAGAAGGTTTCAGTTATTATTGTCGATAAATACTAAAAAGAGATTTTCGAGCTCGGTTTTGGTAAACGAGCTCCGATTCAAAATCCGAAAGCGTCGTTAGGTTCGTATGATTATTTGTAACTTTTGTGCTTTTTCGAAAGTGAATTTCGAGGTTGTTCGGCTAGCTTCCGCTAAAATACCGAAAGTTAAATAATTTGGCCTTTCACATCTCTTCACTACTACAAGTATGTAACAGATCGTTGCTTAATGCTTCTACATACTTCATTTAACATTCGAGGATAAATGTTCCTAACGGGGGAAGATTGTTACACCCCGTATGTCCAAAATGACGTATATCATTCTAATGACATGTTAAGAATGATTTAAGTGAGTTTAAAGTTATAATATTACCATATAAGATGTTTATATATTGAATATAAAATTTGGGAAAAATCAGATTTAAGTTTCGGAAAAACCGACTAAGGAATTGCCTTGTAATGGAGCCTTTTCAGCAATTGATTTCGTGAATTATATGAGGTCTTTTGGGGACATATCATATACCAAATTGAAGGTTTTGGAGTGTAGTTTCCAAAACTTTTGACGGTTTGTTCATACAATATTTGGATAAGAAGATATGAGCATCAGAATTCTGGCCAAAAAAAGGACATAAACGCAAAAGAGGACTAAAACTGAAATATTTCAAGTATAAAAGGAAAACATGTCTTCCTTTTCGTTATTTCCAAAAAATCAACGATAGAAACAGTGCTTCAATGAAGGGTTAAGCCACTTTTATGATTTTGAAGGAAGGACGCCAATCATAACTCGAAATTGAAGACAGATCGCGTCAAAACGCTCTACGCGATTAAGGTAATGTTATGCTACCTTCAATTTCGTCTATAGCTTGAGTTTTAGAATTACTTCATGGCTAAGTAAAGTACCCAAATGCCGAATTATAGCTTGTTTAAGCTTTAGAAGGTGTTGAATTCAAGGGAAACAAGGTTTAGAAGCAAGAAGCATCAAAGGTATGTAAGACTAAACCTTTCTTTTGGAAAGGCATGTATCTTTTAGCTTTTGAAGCTTTTCTTAGTTCTAAACTTAGTGTTTCTTGTGAGAAACTTGTATGGTATCAAGGAAACCTTGTATATACTTAATTTAGTACTAAAATCCAAGGTGAAAGACGTCCGAATCAGCAAGACAAAACGTTTCAAAATCTGAAAAATCATTTTGATCTTTGAACAGCTTTTAGTATATTGATCATAACTCCTTGTAAAAAATTGATATTAATATGCTTTAAGAATCTCCAGAATCCTAAGACATATATCTACAACTTTCATGAATACCATGAAGTCTATATCTTTAATCTACACTCTGAAAATTAGGTCGAAAGGCAGGACAGTGCTGTTGTCCAGACATTCTATCAGCGGATTTGTTATGTCATCCAGTCATCTCATCTTGTTATCCATTTAACATGTTTATGTTATTAGTTTATCCGGGTATCCTTTCCCGTGTGTAGTATAGTGCTGGTTCTGTTTTTGCGGATCATCCAGTTTCAGGGGAAACTTTGCCAAAATTTTTATTGAAATTCAAAGAGTTGGACAAATTCTGAGTTCTAGGTGGTGTCTATAATTCTATCCAGAGTTTTCTTCTCATTCCTTTGAGTCCATATCTATTGTTGCCACATGTGTTATGCCTCATACATGCTTATACTCATATTGTGATCATGTTATGTGTGATTTGGAGTCCCCCATAGAAGCTGGACATTGGACACACGGTCCGGTCGCGTGGGTATCAGGTTCCTAACCGGATTGCCCTAAGATGTGAGGAATGAAGCCTTTAGCCCAAATTGATATATTTTTCTGCTTATTGAATAGAGTGGGATCGTTTGGCAAGGAAACCAAAGGATAAAGCGGTTGTTGATTAGCCGTACTAACTTTTGGAAGAGGTAAGTGTTTATATCCATTTCTTTGGAGGCACCTGGCCTCGTGGATTTTCTACCACGTGTTCCTTACGTGTGTAGCTGCCGATAGGCGTACTCCTTACGCCTTAACTTTGGATTTACATTGTATATTATATATTATGTCCTGTTGTTGGTATTGCATTGAGGATCTGAGTATTGTACCCTGGCTGTGAGTTGGCATCTACTTCCCGGCTGTCGACAAGAGTCCCGCGCCGGTGAAGGGTCATTATTGCATCACATTGCATTCATATGCATTATATGTCATTCATATGCATTACATTGCATATCATATTGGGTGCAGGAGTATTCCGCCCCAGGAGCAGGAGTATTCCGCTCCATTATATCATATTGAGGGCAGGACTATTCCGCCCCAGGAGCAGGAGTATTCCACTCCATTGTATCATATTGAGGGTAGGAGGATTCCGCCCCAGGAGTGTGCAGGAGTATTCCGCCTCAACTTTACATTATATCGCGTGCAGGAGTATTCCGCCCCAAGAGAGTGCAGGAGTATTCCGCCTCTGGTTTATATTATATCAGGTGCAGGAGTATTCCGCCCCAGGAGCAGGAGTATTCTGCTCCAGGTTGTTATCAGATTGGATTCCCCTCGAATGCAGGAGTATTCCACTTCGAGATGGGATTACGGGCACATGTGACCCTTTGCATCAGATTTCATCTCATTTCATTTCTTTTCTTTTCATACCATTGTGTAGACTTGTGGTACATAACTACTGTTCTGCTTATACGTGCATTGCTTATTTGTTGATATGTTTCTGGCTCGTATTCCTGGCTGAGTTTATGGTTTCATACGTGTTTTCGGTTATTATCTGGCTCTGCTTTTTTATAATTTAAATAAGAGGAAATTGGTCTATCTGTTTCTTTTCTCCCTGGCTAGCTATCCTATTCTTTGAGGTGGCTAGTCTGCCCCACTTATTGAGTCCTTTTGACTCACCCTTATTTGTTGTTTGTTGTTGTCTATCTATTTCGTTTCGGCAGGTTCGCTCCAGGATTGAGTTCGCCACGTTGTGAAGGAGCGAAGACGACTTCAGCTGTCAGGGTGAGCTAGCTTTTATTCCGGATGGCCACCAGTTTATTGTTTATTATTTCAGTTGCATTTTTCTCCCTCCAGGAGGTATCTATCTTCTTTTGTACTCTTAGATGTCTAGTCTGGATATCCCTAAACCTAGTATGTTGGGTAGTCAGTTGTACTTTCTTTTGTAGAGCTTAGAGGTATCAGTATGTCTGTATTTTTTTCTAAGTATTGTTCTTGTTTATAAATTGAATTATATTTTTTTTCTAAATTTAATTGGTAACGGTTCGTCCGACGGGTCTAGGGGAGGATGTCGGGTGCCCGCACGGCCTAGCCGGATTTTGGGTCGTGTCAAGAGTGTTTCCCTATTCTCTCACCGGGAAAGCCAAAGATTGATTGAACAAGTTGGCGAGAAACTTCATTTTTACATGACAAGACTTAGTGAAGCAATTTCTAGCAAAGTTTTCACCAAAAGGGAAGTAAGCGGCATTGAGAGACAAGATCTACATGTTTAAATAAGAGGCATCTGATTCTTTGACCGATCCATCCGCTTTGGATGCACTATGTGATGCACTTTGTCTACAATCTCCTTAACTTCTTCATACCTTTTGTCCATGGTGACACCATCACAAGCCTCGGTCAAAGAATCGGATGCCTCTTGTTCAAACATGTAGATCTTGTCTCTCAATGCCGCTTGCTTCCCTTTTGGTGAAAACTTTGCTAGAAATTGCTTCACTAGTTCTTGTCATGTAAAAATAGAGTTTCTCGCCAACTTGTTCAATCAATCTTTGGCTTTCCCGGTGAGAGAATATGGAAATACTCTTAACCTCAATGACTCTTTCGATACCCTTGCTAACTTGGAGAGATTATAAGTTTTTACAAAATTTGTCAAGTGGTAGTTTGCATCTTCTTTCTTACCACTACTAAAGCATCCATGATGTTCAAGACTTTGAAGAATCACATTTGGAATACTAAAACTAGCATTACCATGAATTGGAGGAGGAACTATGGCACTTGCAAAGCTATGAATATCAACTTCTTCTTCCGTCTCTTCATCATCTTCATAGTCTTGTATTTCTTGTTCATAGTCCCGAGCACCTCTAGCATACTCGTTATTCCGGTTAACATTGCGAGCATTCACTCTATAGACATTACCCCCTTGGTTGACATTGGCTCTACCTCTACGGTTTGCACTCCGACCACCTAGGTTCACACCTCGGCCACCCCGATTTGCATTGTTGCCACCCCGATTAGCATTACCCGCAACACCAACATCTTCCCCAAAAATTCCTTCTCCATCCGCTTGTACCTCCGCATTTGCTTGAGCACCCGCATTTGGTTGAGCAAAAGGATTATCACCTTGGGGTACCACATTTTCAGCTTGCGGATCATTAGCTTCTTCTTGAGGATCATCTTCATCTACTTGCTCGACATGAAATGGATAACCTTCTTCATTGAGCTCTATATGGAACTCTTCATCATAACCTTGCGGATTCCCATGTTGTTGGTTATTATAATGGTTATAATTGGGATTTCATAATTCCCGATTAGGATTTCTCCTATAAGCCATGTTTCACCTACATAAGATAAAACCAAAAACAAAAAGCAAAATTCTAGGACTTGCGAACTAAACAACTTTTAATAACTAATGCAGCTCAATATTGAAACTGTAGTTCCCCGTCAACGGTGCCAAAATTTGATCCACGCTCAATCCTACACCATTAATGGTGAGGGGCGATCGTCAAAGTATAATACCCAATGTGAGTCGGGGTCGATATCCCAAAGGAACTAGCTTGTCAAGTGAGAGAGTTGTAATTAGAAATTCAAATGAAGATTAGTATTGAGTCCTAGAAATGGGGATGATTGATATACTTATATGTTAAACTACAATGCATACAAATAAATGTGAGTCATTGATTCTATATTACGAGACTAGGGGTGTAAACGGCTAATAGCAATTTCTAATCAACGAGTGTAATTACTTCACATTCACAACACAAGTGTAATTATGGTTGAGTCGTTGTAATGTAATCTCTAAGATCCTCCCGGACTAAGAGATATTTATCTCAGCCCACTCGCCAAAGCCTTAGTTGAATGCTTAAAGCACTACTCAAGGACCCGAGGAAATGAGACCTCTTCCGAGCGTAACTCTTTTTAGATGGGTTAGTCTACGAATAGCCTATCAACGCAAATCCTCGCCAATTCTACTATTCTACGCTAACTAATCTCTCCCGAGTCTTCAATTAGCAAAGTAGACAAGAAATTCTAAATATCATGGATATTGAAATTTTGATGTTATTGTAATGGGGAATTGGATAATCGATACTTGTGTTATGGGTAATGAAATGGAATCACACCCATTAATTTATCACGATAGCATGTTTACACCCCTAGTTATGAGTTTAGCTACTCATACTAGGGGTTTGAATCAAAGTAAGAAATGTGTAATGAAACAATGTAATGAATTCAAACATGAATCTTGAATTGATATAAGAATTAATATTCAAAAGTACAAGTTAAGAAGCTTACAAATCAATGTAAAAACTCCTACTTAGCTCTCAAAATTGCATCTTATGAGTAGAGTGTGTAATATGGAATGTAATGTGTTAAAACTCTAGCTTTTGCTATTTATACAAAGGGAAAAATGCAGTTACAGTGGATGAGGCAGTCCGCCTGGCAGAGTGGGCGGTCCGCCTCTTGCTGGGTTCAAATCTTGGACTCTCTGAAGTTCATTTAGGCGCTCCGCCTCGGTGCAACAGGGGGGGCGCCTCTTCCTGAGCCTCAATGCATAACTCTTTGTAATCCACTTAGGCGCTTCGCCTCTGTGCATTAGGCGGGGCGTCCCTTCCTGAGCCTTAGTGTGGCACTCTCTGAAGTTGTCTTAGGCGTTCCGCCCTTTTGCATTAGGCGGGGCTCCTCTTCCTGAACTTCAATTTCCACTTCTCAGCACCTTTCTCTAGGCGGGGGCGTGATGCAGCCCGAACACGTGTTGATCAAGTGTTCAATCCATCGAGGCCGATGACACGAAGCCAAGCCAGGTTGTTGCATGACGTTCACATTCACTTGGCTTGGTCGGGAGAATGAAATTGTTCCGAAGCTGATTGGCCGAGCTCAAGAACCGAAGGCTTCATCTGCAAGCTTGAGCTCGAAGAAGGAAGCGACCGAGCACCCAACCAAACACTCAACATCGATGCTGAAAAGTAAAGCAAAACAATCAACCGAAGTAAGAGCGTCCGATGTAAAAATGCGTCGAGCTGAACAACTGAGCACCGAAGTCAAGAGCTCGAGTTGAAGCGTTCGAAATTCAAATGTTCGGTTGAAGGAGTGACTGAACACTCAATTTATTCAGCCCTGCATGGCAGGCGACCATTTTACTATTTTTCCCTTAGAATAGTCTATTTAAACTCCTTTACATTTCATTGTAAGTAGTTAGTTTTTGGGATGAATGATTAAACATAGTTGTTGCTATTGAAAGTCTCCGATGGAGTCGAACCGCGATGTGGGATTTTAAGAACTTGTGTCATTCGGTGTTATCATTTGAACATATTCTTCTTGGTCATTCAATTTGCAAGAAGCACCGTTCTTCTTGAGGATTGTTGCTTAGCGTTAGGTGCATCTTGACCTCCGATTCAATCGACCCCGAGACTAGTTCCTCAATGTTCTTTTGAATCGAAGCAAGATTTGTCTTGCTTATATCTATTATACTTGTTGTTTTTTCGCGTTCTTCGTGTTTAGCTTTACCTCCGGTTTAGCTTGCACCATCTTTGTATTAGAGAAAGGTTTGGGCTTGTTCTTACAACTCCAATCCTGTTCGATTTATCTCATGCTTTTGTATCTTTCAGTTTCAGCTTCAATCTCCGTTGTTGATTGTTGTTACTGTTGTGTTGTTGTTACAAAAAAAAATGTAGAAAAGAAAAATTTTAAAAATTTTGGTTTGATTGTTGGTTGTTTGAATCAAACAACCATTGATTCTTGTTCACTATTTTCCGACGATTCCAACGAGCACCTATTGTACAAAATTGATGACTAGGTTTTCTCGAAGGTTTTTGGACTGGTTTTGACATGGTGGAACTGTTATCGAACTCCAGTTGAGTTTTGGTGCTTATCGTTGAAGAGTGGTGGTTCTTATTTGATTTGGGTTGTATTTCGAGCTTAAAATTCGAAGTTCCGTGATTGAGCCACCGTCCGTACGGCGGAAACTTATTACATTGTAACAGTGCACAGACGAAGTGAAGCTTGTTCTTAGCTCGAAATTCTGGAATTGATTTTCCTCTGACGTCAAAGTCACCAGAGTAAAAAGCAACCCAAAGTCTGTTGAAATAGTGGTTAGTGAACAAAGTTAAAATTTATCCGTACATCGGAAATGTTGTCACTATTCCATTGAAGAAGAAAGGGGTAAACTGTTACATTCAAA
The DNA here is from genome assembly GCA_029990575.1 of Petunia axillaris subsp. axillaris. Classification (NCBI taxonomy): domain Eukaryota; kingdom Viridiplantae; phylum Streptophyta; class Magnoliopsida; order Solanales; family Solanaceae; genus Petunia; species Petunia axillaris. The sequence goes on from JARKNS010000003.1 coordinate 165,605,580, forward strand.
ACCCCAGATGAATTTTTGCCGGCTTGAAAAGGGAAAGTGGTTAAGGTTTAACCCTATTAGTACCAAGGAGGGACCACTTTTTTCCGTATAAGAGTTGGTGTGATCGAAGGATTCCGAAGGAGGAATCGAAGGGTAGAATCTCCTAGGTTTTCACTTTTCTTGTGTTCGATAAATCTCGTTAGTGGATCTCTGGAGTAAATCTTTCTACTCGAGGTCGTACTAATTTGTTTGAGCTTATAGGAACTCGTGCGAGGGGTGACCGAAGTCCAGATTTCGTAGAAAATTTTTTGACTTCTCGAGCGCAGTTAAATAGCGTTCGTTCCATCAAGTGAACATCAATTCACTCTTTCCGAAGGAGAGAGTGTAACTTGTCAAATTCAAAGGAACTGAGAGAAGTTGATCAACCGAGGAAGCCATTGGCTACAAGTTCTTGAGTGACCAAAAAAACTGAACCCATAAATTGAGTGGACCCGAGCACCACCCATAAAAGGTGAGGGAGTGTGTGAGGTAATTTCTAACCTTAACAATTTCTTGGTCTTTGATTCTGCAGGTACCATGGCTGGGAATAGAGGCGAAGGAAAGGGCATTGAGAAGCTCGAGGTGTCGTTAGCCGATCTCATGGCTGCGATACAAGGCATCAGCACCGAAGTAAGAGGAGTATCGAGTATCTAATCTCAAGCAAGGGAGTGCGTCCGTGGCCATGCCTGGGTCTGGCGTCGGAACTAGCAACTCCACTCCGATGAAACTTGAACAATTTGCTGAGCTCGTTCGACAAGAATGGTTGAAGGACGAGGCTGTTCGAAATGAAGCTATGGGCAATCCCCAAGCTACACAACACTTGGGCAATCCCCAAGCGCAACAACAAAACTTGGGTAATCCCCAAGCTGGTTATCAACACTTGGCAATTCCCCGAGGTGATAGAATGCCACTTCCAATGGCCCGAAGACAAGTTGTGAACGTTGATGAAGGGGTCGATGAAGGAGAATTTCCCGAGGTCGAACCTGAATATAAGCCACCATTCGTTCAACGAAGGCAGGCTCAACAAGGTCGTGGAAATTTTCGAGGTCGAGGTCGAGGCCGAGGTGCAAATGTTGATCGAAATATTGAGCGTGAGTCTGATGACTATTGTGATGAGTATCCGGAGCCGATCTGAGGTGCTCGTGATTCAAATTTGAACAGTGTCAAGATCACTATTCCACCCTTTAGAGGAACTAGTGATCCCGACCAATATCTTTAATGGAAGTTTCAGTTGGAACGAATCTTCGAAACAAATGAGATGATCGAAGAGAGAAAAGCTGCACATGTTATTGCTTCGTTCGAGGCATATGCATCGACATGGTCGGAGGCTGACAAAAGGTTGAGACGAAAGAATGCTTATCCCGAGGTCACCACATGGACGCTGTTGAAAAGAGCATTGGATGCTAAGTATGTGAATGCCAGATATCGGCAGGAACAACTTCGAAAACTCTTCGAATTGAAACAAGGGTCCAAATCGGTTTTAGAATACCATGATGAGTTCGAAAGAATTCTATTGGCTCTTCATATGGAGGAAGATGACGAGCAAGCCATCATCCGATTCAGAAATGGCTTAGCTCGAGATGTGTTATCCCAATTGAGGCTGCATGTGTATCAAACTTTGGAAGATGTGTTCCATGCTGCCATCGAAGCTGAGAAATGGGTGAAGGACGATAAAGCAAACTGGTATCGAGGAGTCACTACTTCAACTCTGTTGACACCCAATTTTGTCCCTCCTTTTTCTAAAATTGGCTATAATTCAACTTAAGGGTGCAATGTGACTATTTGTGCAAAATGTGCATTAGAAATCATGTATTTTACGTGTGTTATCCTCTATTTATATATTATATACTTAAGTGTGGCTATATTACGTAAATTTGCATCATTTAGGCTATTTATCAAAATGTGAATATTTGCGCAATTTAGTACATTCATAATATATCACATAATTGCATCATTTAGGCTACATATCAAATTCATATCAAATTGTGATTATTTGTGCAAATTAATGATTATCTGTGATTATCTATATTTAAATAATTTTATTTGAGTTTATTTAATATTTATTTGTGCATTCTATAATATATGTATATCTATATTTTATTTTTACACCTTTAAGTTAAATATTGGCCAATTAAAGTGTCCAAATTTCTTTTTATTATTAATTTTTCCATATTTCAAAGTTACTACCCAAATTTCTTTATTTATCTTTATTTATTTTTATTTATTTACATTTTTACTCTGAACCTAGCCAAATTTCCTAACCAAATACATCATTTACATATCACTTTTCCAAAAACTAGTCCAAGTTCATCCTTCCCCTAATCTCTCCCTCAATCTTTCAATTATTATCCTAATCCCCAAAAATCAGCCCCAAAATCTTCCCTTCCCCGTAGTTAATCCAAATTCCCAACTGGGCTGATTGGCATTCTTCACTATTAAAATTGAGATACCACACCATTAACAAGGGAAAAAAATCAGCGCATACACAGTACCCATCTCCCTCATCATCCCTACCAACTCTCCCCTCTCCATTTACATATACCACACAAACTCTCACACACACACATTACTCAAACAACCAGACTTGTCATCTTCTTCCTTTGAACATAACACACAAATCAGTACGAACACACACACTGATATCCAGAAAAATAGAGCATCAAACCAATTCCCTTCATCTTCTTACACCATCTCCACCATATGTGATACACACACCCCTCTACATATCAACATACATATCACCATCTCCACAGATTCGTTACATACAGCGCACACATACAAGCAGTACAAAGATTGGGTCCTCTCCTTCTCCCCTTTCGAACCCATCACACACACACAAAATCGAACACAAACAGGGGTCGGGGAATGGTGTAAAAATGATGGAGAGCGCAGAAGTGGATTGGGGATGGGGGTAAGGGTTTCCATCGGAAAACCCATTTCTATCCGCTTCGTATCATAACCCATCGTAGGGATCCTGTTCTCATGGTCTTTGGCTGATCTATGATTGAAATCGAAGAGGGGTTCAGGGTGGCGAAAGGCCACCATCGTCGGAGACCCAATTGTCCTAGTTATTTCTGTTGTACTGCTAATCGTCTTATTCAATGGTTCTCTATACCTATGGCTGAAATCAAATACAAAGGATGGCGGAGGCGGGAGTTGCAGCGGCGCCACCAGTTTCAAGGGTCGGCGTCGCTCCTCCGCTTCACCCCCGCCTTCTCAGAGAAATTGAATCGGGTACTATCGTTCTTGAACTGTTGTTTTGGCTATAGATCTGTGGTCCTTTAAGTTTCACTTCCCCTGCCTTCTGTTAATTTTTTTGCAGGAGCTGTTATAGCTTATGTCGCTACTGTCTCGTTGGAAATTTTGCCTTGGTCGTTCTTTGACCGGTTTGATGCAGAGGATTCGAAGGGATAAAAAGGGGGGTGGAGTTTGCAGCGTTACCGCCGTCGAAAGCGGCTGGGCAGTCACTCCTCCACCTCTGTATTGTCACTGTGTTTCTGAATTGACGCCTCCCCTGCTTCTATTATTTGGATCGGCTTTGTTTCTATTGTTTGGAATTCTATTGAATGCTTGCCCACACAAATAGTTACACTGTTGGTCGTTTAATTAAATTGTTTACTCCTGATGTTTTGGTTGACTGTTTCAGGGAATTAAAGACAGGCGTGTATATGTTGTGTACAAATATTTCAAAGTTGACGCAAAGCCTATGAAAATATATATTTATTTGAGGCCTACACAAGGAATTGACGGACACACACTGAACTGACGGATAATACATCAATTGGCCAAGGAAAATAATTATTTATTTGAGGCCTACTGATTTGAACGAACAAACAGTCCCATCCCCACGTCCCCAAAACAAAAAGGCTATGATGACGTGTATGAGCCGTAATTGCAAAACGAGCTGGTAATGGAGTGTTGGGACCGGCAATTGGCATGGCAACATGACCGGCCAGCGTGTTTGCAGCCGTACCGACGTCTCTAACCTCCATCCGATTCATACATACCTGAGCCGACACTTTTAAAAATCCCTTTCCCCTTTATTTTAAAAACTATTATCATTATTATTATTATTATTATTATTATTATTATTATTATTATTATTATTATTATTATTATTATTACTACTACTACTACTACTCCTCTCATTATTATTATTATTATTATTATTATTATTATTATTATTATTAATATTATTATTCACTAACTCATTGTCTTTAAATTTTGCGAGGTAAAATTGGATGAGAGACGACAACATATTTTGGAAGAAAATAAAAACCTTTTTATTACTATTATTATTATTTTCCTATTAGTATTATGACTATTATTATTCATTATTTATTATTAGACTAATTCATTTTTCTCTTTTTGCTAGGAGGAAGTCAATTAGCGATTTGAAATTTTTCATCTTAATTATTAGATGCATATAAACAGTCTCTTAATTATTCATTTATTTTTAGTTAGTTATTTCATAATTCTTAGAGTCCCAATTATAAGTCTGGCCAGTAACCACATTTGGTGGAGCTCGAGAGGTGCCTAACCCCTTCCTCTCGAGTTAACTTGAACCTCTTACCTAGAATATCTAGTTTGTAGACTAAGTTTCGGAGTTAATTATAAAATTTCCAAGAAACTAAATAGGTGCCCTAATACGCCTAGTTAAAAATATGTTAGGTGGCGACTCCAACATCTAAACTCAAACGAGTTCACCCAGTCAAATCCTAAACCCGACTCGCCTCGAGTTGAGTCCAAAACCGGGTATGACAAACTCCTTTGAACCGAAGTAAAGAATTATTATTATTATTATTATTATTATTATTATTATTATTATTATTATTATTATTATTATTATTATTATTATTCACTAACTCATTTTCTTTAAATTTTGCGAGGTAAAATTGGATGAGAGACGACAACATATTTTGGAAGAAAACAAAAACCTTTCTATTACTATTATTATTATTATTTTTCCTATTAGTATTATGACTATTATTATTCATTATTTATTATTAGACTAATTCATTTTTCGCTTTTTGCTAGGAGAAATTCTTTAAGGAGGAAGTCAATTAGCGATTTGAAATTTTTCATCTTAATTATTACATGCATATAAATAGTCATTTAATTATTCGTTTATTTTTAGTTAGTTATTTCATAATTCTTAGAATCTCAATTATAAGTCCGGCCAGTAACCACATTTGGTGGAGCTCGAGAGGTGCCTAACCCCTTCCTCTCGAGTTAAGTTGAACCTCTTACCTAGAATATATGGTTTGTAGACTAAGTTTCGGAGTTAATTATAAAATTGCCTAGAAACTAAATAGGTGCCCTACTACGCCTAGTTAAAAATATGTTAGGTGGCGACTCCAACATCTAAACTCAAACGAGTTCACCCAGTCAAATCCGAAACCTGACTCGCCTCGAGTTGAGTCCAAAATCGGGTATGACAAACTCCTTTGATCCGAAGTAAATTATTATTATTATTATTATTATTATTATTATTATTATTATTATTATTATTATTATTATTATTATTATTATTATTATTCACTAACTCATTTTCTTTAAATTTTGCGAGGTAAAATTGGATGAGAGACGACAACATATTTTGGAAGAAAATAAAAAGCTTTTTATTACTATTATTATTATTATTTTTCCTATTAGTATTATGACTATTATTATTCATTATTTATTATTAGACTAATTCATTTTTCTCTTTTTTCTAGGAGAAATTCTTTAAGGAGGAAGTCAATTAGCGATTTGAAATTTTTCATCTTAATTATTACATGCATATAAATAGTCATTTAATTATTCATTTATTTTTAGTTAGTTATTTCATAATTCTTAGAATCCCAATTATAAGTCCGGCCAGTAACCACATTTGGTGGAGCTCGAGAGGTGCCTAACCCCTTCCTCTCGAGTTAACTTGAACCTCTTACCTAGAATATGTGATTTGCAGACTAAGTTTCGGAGTTAAATATAAAATTGGCTAGAAACTAAATAGGTGCCCTAATACGCCTAGTTAAAAATATGTTAGGTGGCGACTCCAACATCTAAACTCAAACGAGTTCACCCAGTCAAATCCGAAACCCGACTCGCCTCGAGTTGAGTCCAAAATCGGGTATGACAAACTCCTTTGAACCGAAGTAAAGAATGAAAGAGTTCGAATCCAACTAGTGCTAACAATGTTCGAGATCCGGAAAAACCCTTCGAGAAGGGAGTGACCGTTAACCAACCAAGAGAAGCTGGAAGAAAAGTTCAACTCAATACTCCTAGTGCTTCAAGTATTCAGTGTCACAAATGTAGAGGTTATAGTCACATTGCGAAAGGGTGTCCAACTCTCAAAGTTATGTTATTGCTCGATGATGGAACCATCCAAGAGCAAGCGAGTGACACCGAAGAGGAAAATTCCGAGGAGACTGATCGAGCTGAAAATGACGATGGTCGTGAAGCTGCTGAAGCTGATCATCCAGAAATATTTCTTGTGGTCCGAATAAATTTGAGCTGCATGACTCTCAAAGAAGAGGACAGCCAAAGAGAGAATCTCTTCCATGCAAGATGTCGAGTAAGGGGGAAAGTTTGTTCGATGATAATTGATTCGGGTAGTTGTGCAAATGTAGTGAGCCAAACCTTGGTCTCACAATTGTGGATCAAATTCAAAGTTGGAGAATATCAAGATGAGATAATGTTCGATGTGATACCGAAGCAAGCTTGTCATTTGTTATTGGGTCGACCATGGTAGTATATTCGGTCAGTTGTTCATAACGGGCGATCCAACACTTACACTGCTAAGCTCGAAGGGGAAAGCTTCATACTCAAACCCTTATCTCCGAAGCAAGTCAGCGAGGACTATAAACGGATGAAAGAATTGAAAGAAGCGGCCAAAGCTAAGCTTCCGATGGGAACACAAATGGTGGTCGAAGATAAAAACTCACAGCTCGAGGTAAGATATATTTGTGCAATCATGCAACCGGGTGAGTATCTACGAGACAACAACAACGATCAACTGATGATTTACCTCGTGCACAAGGGTATCTTTCTAAACTCTAATGATGATTTTTCTAATGATAACCCTTTGCCTAGTGCAGTAAGAAGTGTTTTGCAGGACTTCGGAGACATGTTTCTCGAAGAAATGCCAGGTGCATTGCCTCCATTGAGAGGAATCGAGCACCAGATTGACTTCGTACTGGGCTCTTAAATCCCCCAACAAGCCTGCATACCGGTGTAATCCCGAAGACACCAAAGAGCTCCAAAGGCAGGTTGATGAATTGCTAAACAAGGGCCTTGTTCGAGTGAGCTTGAGTCCTTGCGTCGTTCCTGTTATCCTTGTCCCGAAGAAAGATGGAACTTGGCGAATGTGCGTTGATTGCCGAGCAGTCAACAAAATCAAGGTAGAGTATCGTCATCCTATCCCTCGATTAGATGACATGCTAGACGAGTTAAGTGGTTCTTCATGCTTTTCGAAGATAGACCTCAGGTCTGATTACCACCAAATCCGAATGAAACCCGGAGACGAGTGGAAAACCTCATTCAAGACCAAATGTGGTCTCTATGAATGGTTAGTGATGCCTTTTGGCCTTTCTAACACTTCGGGCATATTCATGTGCCTGATGAACCATATGCTCAAACCATTCATAAATAAGTTTGTTGTCGTTTACTTCGATGACATATAGTTATTTATAGTAAATCTGTGGATGGACATGTCGAACACCTAAGGCTAGTGCTTGATAAGCTTGGAGAAGAGAAGTTATATGCTAACTTCAAGAAATGTACCTTTTGTGTCGAACGTGTAGTCTTTCTACGATTCGTTGTGAGTGCTAATGGTGTTGAAGTCGATGAGTCAAAAGTCGAAGCCATCAAGATTGGCAAACTCCAACCTCGGTGTCTCAAGTTAGAAGCTTTCATGGCTTAGCTAGCTTTTACCGAAGGTTTGTTCGTGACTTTAGCACCGTGGCAACTCCTTTGATCGAGCTGCTAAAGAAAGACCATCTGTTTGTGTGGGGAGAGTCCCAAGAGAGGGCTTTCCAAGAGTTGAAACAGAGGCTTTGCTCTGCCCATTGTTGTAACTCCTTGACTTCAGCAAAGCATTCGAGGTCGAGTGTGATGCGTCCGGAGTTGGGATTGGAGGAGTGCTTATACAAGAATCGAAGCCAATCGCTTACTTCAGAGAAAAGCTTAAAGGTGCAACCTTGAATTACTCCACGTATGACAAGGAGTTGTATGCCCTCGTTCGAGCACTCGCCCATTGGTAGCACTATTTATGGCCGAGAGAGTTTGTGATTAAAAGTGATCATGAGTCTTTGAAACATCTCCGAGGCCAGGAGAAATTAAATCGAAGGCATGCCAAGTGGGTGGAATTTATTGAGAGTTTTCCCTATGAAATTCATTACAAAAAAGAAAAAGACAATGTTGTGGCCGATGCACTATCAAGAAAATTTGCCTTAGCGACCACTCTCGCCTCGAGGCTTATGGGATTCGAAAGCATCAAGTCGATGTACGAAGTCGATCCCAAGCTGAAAAGCGTTCGTGACGCGATCTTGAGTGGCCGAAGGGTTGAGAAGTATCAGTGGCACGATGGCTACCTCTTCAAGAATGGGAGGGTTTGTGTGTCAGTGTCATCGTAGAGAGAGCTTTTGGTTCGAGAAACTCACTCTGGAGGCTTGATGGGACACTTCGGTGTCGACAAAACTCTTGGTATCCTGACCGAGCAGTTCCATTGGCCAAAAATGCGAAAAGATGTGGAAAAGCTTTACAATGCTTGTGTAGATTGCAAGAAAGCTAAATCGAGGTCCAACCCTCATGGTTTGTATGCTCCGTTACCTGTTCCTAATCGACCATGGGTTGATATATCCATGGATTTCGTTATGGGGTAACCGAGGTCAGCGGGTGGGCAAGATAGCATCTTTGTCGTAGTCGACCGTTTTTCCAAAATGGCTCACTTTATTCCTTGCAAGAAGTGTGATGACGCACAACATGTAGCTACTTTGTTTATTTCTAATATGTTGAAGTTGCATGGTATGCCTCGTACTATTGTGAGTGATCGAGACTCAAAATTATTGAGTCATTTCTGGAAATATTTATGGGGTGCCCTCGACACCAAGTTACTATTCTCGACGTCTCACCATCCTAAGACTGATGGACAGTCCGAGGTAGTCAACCGAACCTTGGGATCCTTGCTTCGAGCAATGACCAAAGGTAAGGTAGGAAACTGGTCTGATCGTTTGCCCGTAATGGAATTTGCATACAATCGAACTGTGCATCGAAAGATTGGAATGACTCCGTTCGAATGTGTGTATGGTTTTAACCCTTTAATTCCACTTGATTTAACCCCATTGCCTCGAGATTCTATTATTGATTTATAAGGTACTCGGCGAGCCACTGCCTTGATCGAGTTGCATGCAAAGGTGAAGAAAAACCTCGAGGAAGCTTGTGCCAAAGTTGCATCGAAGAAAAACAAGGGGCCTAAAAAGTTGGAATTAAAGAAGGGAGATTGGGTGTTGGTTCACTTCCGAAAGGAACGATTTCCGAACTAAAGGAAGGGAAAGTTGGCTCCTCAAGGGGATGGTCTGTTTCAAGTGCTGAGCAAGATTAACAACAATGCTTATGTGATCGACCTCCCTGGTGAGTATAATGTGTCCAACACCTTTAATGTTGCTGACTTAACTCCTTGTGTTGTAGGCCAAGCATCGGAGGCTGAAAAGGCTCGATTTCGAGGACGAAATCTTCTCAAGAAGGGGAGGATGATGCAACCCGAATACGTGTTGATCAAGTGTTCAATCCACCGAGGCCGATGACACGAAGCGAATCCAGGCTGTTGCATGATGTTCACATTCACTTGGCTTGGTCGAGAGAACGCAATTGTTTCGAAGCTGATTGGCCGAGCTCAAGAACCGAAGGCTTCATCTGCAAGCTTGAGCTCGAAGAAGGAAGCGACCGAGATGACGTTCACTGTTTTCCTAGGAGCAATAAGTTTTGGTGGTTCATCATTATCCTTCTTCTTGTTGAAGTTATTTTGCCCCCTTTCGGTCAAAAGTTCTACTAAGTGTCCTTTTTGCAATAAACTGGCTACTTCATATCGTAATGCCTTGCAATCTTCGGTCGTATGGCCAAAATCATGATGAAATGCACACCATAAGTTTCCATCCCTTGTATTTGGATTCGTCTTCATGCGACCGGGAAACTTCACAACCTTTTCACCCATTCCTTTCAAGTGGTTAACTAGATTCGATGTTGAAACACAAAAATTATATTCTATCACTTTAGGAGGCAGTGGTCGATCCTTCGGAACCGAAGATGAATTCGACTGCCCCCTCTTCGGTTGATTCTTTGAGCTACCAGCTTCGTGGTTGTTGCTCCCCATTCAAGGGAAACTGTAGGGCTCCCATCGCTGATCCCTGTAGTTTTGCCTGTCATTCTCAATTCTCTGTGGTGGTGGTCGATCATATTGATAATTATATCGGGCTAGCTGCAATTCCTCTTCTTCAGCCCTAATCTTTGGTTCACACTCACGATGCAAATCGTCAAAGGTCCATGCGTTAATTTCCCTTAGATGATCTTTCAACTTTGCACACGCCTCTATTGAATCGTTGCGTAAGTTATTGGCAAAAGAAAAACAAGCCCATCTCTCCTCGAGGTTTGAGATGTTAATCTTTTCATCGTTTAACCGTTTCACAAACTGTTTGATAGTTTCACCAGGTCGCTGCTTAATATTAAAGATATCTTCCACTCTTGGTTCTATCTTTTTAGCTCCAGTGTGTGCTCGAATGAACTTAGCTGACATGTCATCGAAGTCCGATATCTCATTTTCGGGTAGCTGCAAATACCATTTCAACGCTGCCCCTTTCAGTGTTTCACAGAACTTTTTAAGACTAACTGAATTGATCTCATCCGAAGTCAGGTCATTTGACTGAACTGCAACCGAAAACATATCGATGTGATCCCTTGGATCTGTAGTTCCATCGTATCTCAAGCTTTCCGGCAACTTGAAAGTTTTGGGAATAGGCTGTGGGGCTGCACTTGGCGGAAACGGATGCTTTGAGATCGATTTCTTGGCGATGTCGTCCGTTAACTTTGGAACACCTGGCAACTTCTCCATAAACGACTTCATCTCATTGAATTTCCTATCTACTTTATCATTTAACAACGTTTGCATAGTAGCCAACATCCTTACTTCTGTCGTAACGAAGGTCGTTGCTTCCGTAGCCGCAGCGGCCGTACCCAATCCTCCAGATCCGACCCTCGCTGCAAGTCCCCTTGTTACGGCACCCTGAGGAACCGAAGTCGGAATGCTTGCGAGGGGTGTGATCGGGGAGGTGGGCGCTCTATTTTCGATAGAGCTAGACAGAATCGCCAATTCCTTATGTATCATTTCGAACTGCGCATCATGCCTTTTCAAATATGCTATCAATGCCATATTCATATCTACTGACTCAGCTTCAATCGCGAACCAGCAGGAACGTAGTCGCGAGTCAGATCCTGCTCGTGATTGGTTGATTCATCGACCGCTTCAACATTTTCCAGAATAGGAACCCCGTCGTTGAGGTTGAGCTGCTGTTGGCCATTCAAAGCGACGGTAGCATCAACATTATGTTCATCTGCCATCGTAAGACAAAAAACCAAACGTAAGTAGTATCAAACGATTCAAATTTCGGAACAAATCGATTGCCTAGACCCCACGGTGGGCGCCAAATTGTATTTCCTAAAAACGCATTTCAGATTTTACAATTAAATTTGTATTTAGTTGAGTCTTAGGCGACCGTTTATATCTTAGTTTGATCGATTGATGAGCAGTTTATGTTGACAAGTAATCGGTTTCTGAGTATTAATTCGAAAGCAATGCAAGTATCAAGTTCGAAGGAACAAAATGATGAATTCGATGATGTAGTGCAATGAGTTCAATTCGAGAGCAAGTGTGATCGAATAAACGAAGACAAGGAACGGATTCATAGTTTATGATGATCGATTCAATATGGTTTTGGACAAATTACGAATAATGTGCACAATTACTACTTTACCGAAGGCGATTTAAATATTACTTTCGTTCAATATCGAATAAGCGATTTTGACAAGATTCGACGAGTAAGGCTATGATAGAATTAGATTATCGATGGCAAATATGCAAGACTATATGACTTAGCCGATGATAGGTTTGAGTAAAACGGTAGAAATACAGTTGATGAAATGAACTTTATCAAATTAATGCTACGATCAAAATGTGATAATGACAGTTACTTAACATGATCGATATTAATAAGTAAATATGCTAAGCAGTGAATCAGTTATACGATCAATGCGATGACAATAGATTAACGAAATCGATGACGATAAACAGATATATTAGGCAATGAAAATAGCATGCAAACAACAGAGTAGACAATAATAAATCAATGAACGAAAGCAGTGAAGCTTATTGTATTGGAGAGGTTGGTGCTTTGATGAAAGAGATGAATCCTCCTCCAAGTTTGAACAAGCCGCGATTGATGTTTGACACAATAGTTGAGATTGTAAAAGTAATGGTAGATTTGCTATAGTAATAATGGCGTAATTGAATGATAATAATGTAACTGATGAAATAGGGATACTTTTGTTCAGATGAACGTAAGTCTACAAATGGGGAAATGGGGGTTTATTTATAGGTAAAAGAGAGGTGGAGTTTCCAACCCTAGAAGAACTCCACTCTCTCACGTTTCTCTTCAGTCACACAACAGTAGTTGCCCACGTCCAACAACTTCCACCGAATTCTCTCCGACAAAAGAGGGATAAGATCAATCCAAGTTATCTGACAAAACCATCGTCTTCGAGATATTCCGATCACAACGCAGCATAATCGATCACATAAATAACCGAAACTGTTTCTCAATCCGACTTCGTTTTGCAATGCTTTCGGAATCTGTTCTCACCTTGCCACGTAATTAACCACGCGCCTTTTGCGTGATCGGGCAGAAATCGACCAATACAAACATGTAAATATAACTTAACAGTCTAAAAACTGCTAACACTGACAGTGTATATAACTTATATAGCGTTAACCAATGTACCTTAAATGATGCCTTGAGTCGTTTCTCAGGATGTTTATCAACATGCAAATTCTCACTAACAGCCAATTTCGCAATAGCATCATACACATTACTCGCTTCAACAATCGAATCATCGCGATTCGTATTACTCGCAAGCACTAAATTCTCATACTCTTCTTACAAAAGGTCAAGGGATAATGTGTCGGATCCGCTTACAAAAGGCCTAACTAGAGAGACGGTCGAGTGTTCATCAAAGGGAATGGGACTATGGCCAAGGACAAGTCATCACGGCGGCTTTTGACAGAGATGACAAATGGAGTGGAACCATCTGTCCCTGTTGTGAGTGCTACTGCTACCACAGTTTCTGGTGTTGCAGGGTCCAGCCGTGCTGCTACTGCAACGGTTATGCCACCTGCAGAAAAGTCGGAGAAATTTTCTAGTGTGGACTTTAAAAGATGGCAGCAAAAGATGTTCTTTTATCTGATCACTTTAAGCTTGCAAAGGTTTATTAAGGAGGATGCTCCGGTCCTGACTGATGAAACACCTGAAAACGAGCGCTTCCTTGTGATTGAGGCTTGGAAGCATTCTGACTTCCTATACAAGAATTATATTCTAAGTGGCTTGGAAGATGACTTGTACAACGTTTATAGTAATGTTGAAACGTCTAAGAAACTGTGGAATGCATTGGAAAAGAAATATAAGATTGAAGATGCTGGACTGAAGAAATTTGTGGCTGCCAAATTTCTGGATTATAAGATGGTGGATAACAAATCTGTTGTATCTCAAGTCCAAGAACTTCAAGTCATTATCCATGATCTCCTTGCTGAAGGTTTGATGATTAATGAGGCGTTTCAAGCTGCGCAATAATTGAAAAGTTGCCTCCGTTATGGAAGGACTTTAAGAATTACTTGAAACATAAATGCAAGGAGATATCCCTTGAAGATTTTATTGTACGATTAAGGATTGAAGAAGACAACAAATCTGCTGAAAATAAGGCTCGTGGAAATGCTACAATAGCTGGAGCAAATATTGTTGAGCATAATCCAAATCAGAATAAGAGCAAGAAGCCTTCTAGAGTGAAGACCAACCCTAGCAAGAAAAAATTCAGAGAAATTGCTACAATTGTGGTAAGAGTGGGCATAAGTCCGCAGACTGTCGTGTTGCAAAGAAGGACAAGGACAGAAAATAGGAAAAAGGTCAAGCCAACATGGTTGAAGAGAATAAATTGGCCCAAGGAGTGCAAGACATTGATTTGTGTACTATGATCTCTAAATTCAACTTGGTTGGGAATTCTAAAGAGTGGTGGATTGATTCAGGAGCCACCCGCCATGTTTGTGCTGTGAAGGAAGCCTTTGCTTCATATGCTCCCGCTGGACCTGATGAGACACTCTCTATGGGAAACTCTGCAACGGCCAAAATTGAAGGATATGGAAAGATATGCCTCAAGATGACACCTGGCAAGGTTGTGACTCTGTATAATGTTCTTCACGTTCCTGAAATACGGAAGAACTTGGTGTCCACTGCACTTCTCGTTAAAAACGGGTTTAAGTGTGTTTTTGTTTATGACAAAGTTGTAATAACTAAAAATGAGCTGTATGTAGGAAAATGTTACCTGACTGAGGGCCTTTTCAAACTCAATGTAATGGTCATTGACACTATGAATAAAATTGCAGCTTCTTCTTACTTACTTGAGTCAAATAATTTATGGTATTCTCATTTAGGACATGTCAATTATAAAACCTTGCGGAAAATGATCAATTTGGAAGTATTTCCTAAATTTGATTGCGAAAAGTCAAAATGTCAAATATGTGCTGAGTCTAAATATATTAAACACCCTTACAAGTCAATTGAAATGGATTCTGAACCATTAGACGTAATTCATACGGACATTTGTGACATGAAGTCAATACCATCTCGCGGTGGAAAGAAGTATTTCATAACTTTTATTGGCGATAGCACTCGTTACTGCTATGTTTATTTACGTAGTAGTAAAGATGAGGCAATTGATGCATTCAAGCAATACAAAAATGAAGTTGAAACGCAACTTAACAAAAAGATCAAAATGATAAGAAGTGATAGGGGCGGCGAATATGAATCTCCTTTTGAACAAATATGTTAGGAATATGGTATTATTCATCAAACAATTGCCCCTTACACACCTCAATCTAATGGGATTGCGGAAAGAAAAGATCGAACATTAAAGGAGATGATGAATGCATTGTTAATAAGTTTGGGTTTACCTCAGAACTTGTGGGGGGAAGCTATATTCACGGGTAATCAAATATTCAATCGAGTTCCCAATAGCAAAACACTTTCCATTCAATATGAAAAGTGGAAAGGAAGGAAGCCCAACTTGAATTATTTCAAAGTGTGGGGGTGTTTGGCAAAAGTGCAAGTCCCAAAACCCAAAAGGGTTAAGATAGGACCGAAAACAGTTGATTGTGTTTTCATTGGATATGCTATAAACAGTAAAGCATATCGATTTCTGGTTCATAAATTAGAAAATCCTGACATTCATGTAAATACGGTGATGGAATCCGATAGTGCTGACTTTTTTTTGAAAGCTATATCCGTATAAGAAGGAATGTGAGTCAGTTGGTGAAAGATCCAAACGACCTCAGGAAGGAACTAAAGAAAGTACACCAAATGAGGAAGAACCAAGACGTAGCAATCGTCAAAGAACTTCTACTTCATTTGAAGATGACTTTGTCACTTTTCTTTTGGAAAATAAGCCTCGGACGTTTAAAGAAGTCATGTCTTCTTCAGACTCTCCATTTTGAAAAGAGGCAGTCAATAGTGAAATAGAATCTATTTTGAACAACCATACTTGGGAGTTGTTTGATCTTCCTCCTAGAAACAAACCATTAGGTTCTAAGTGGATTTTCAAAAAGAAAATGAAAGCTGATGGCACTATTGACAAGTACAAGTACAAGGCAAGGCTTGTTGTTAAAGGCTATAGACAACAAGAAGGTCTTGACTACTTTGACACATACTCGCCGGTAACCGGAATTACATCCATACGTATGTTAATAGCGTTAGCCGCCGTGTATGGTCTTGAAATCCATCAAATGGATGTTAAGACAACGTTCTTAAATGGGGATTTGGAGGAAGAAATTTACATGGAACAATCTGAAGGGTTTGTGGTTCCAGGAAAAGAAAAGATGGTGTGTAAACTTGTTAAGTCGCTTTATGGACTAAAACAAGCACCTAAACAATGGCATGGGAAATTTGATCATACAATGTTGTCAAATGGGTTTAAAATTAACGAGTGTGATAAATGTGTTTACATTAAAAACACTCCTAATTATGTAGTCATTGTTTGCTTATATGTGGATGACATGTTGATAATGAGTAATGACATTGCCAATATAAATGCTACAAAATGCATGCGAACTAGCAAATTTGATATGAAAGACTTAGGAGTTACCGACTTAATTCTGGATGTTAAGATCCACAGGACTCCTCAAGGTATGGCTTTGTCTCAATCTCATTACATCAATAGTGTGCTTTAAAAATTTAAATATTTGGATTTTAAAGTTTCAAAGACTCCTATTGATGTAAACCTTGCTCTTAAAAAGAACAAAGGTCAAAGCACGTCGCAACGGGATTATGCTCGTGTTTTGGGAAGTTTGATGTACATTATAAATTGTACTCGTCCAGATATAGCTTGTGCTATAAGTAAACTAAGTCGATACACGAGTAATCCCAATCAAACTCATTGGATGGCAATGAAACGTGTTTTGGGATATTTAAAATACACCCAAGACTTTGCATTGCATTATAACAAGTTGAAGGATATTGTGATGCCAATTGGATCACCGGCACAACTGATTCCAAGTCCACAAGTGGGTATATTTTCGCACTTGGTGGAGGAGCGGTATCTTGAAAATCATCCAAACAAACGTGTATTGCCCGCTCTACAATGGAAGCTAAATTCATAGCTTTAGATAAGGCCGGTGAAGAAGCTGAATGGATTCGAAACATTTTGGAAGATATTTCATTCTGGCCTAAGCCGTTGACACCAATTTGTATACATTGTGATAGTCAATCGGCTATAGGATGAGCTAGGAATATCATGTATAACGGTAAGAATCGTTATATATGACGAAGGCATAAAACCGTTAGGGACCTACTCTCTAGAGGAATTATCACCATTGATTACGTGAAGTCAAGGGATAATGTATCGGATCCGCTTACAAAAGGCCTAACTAGAGAGGCGGTCGAGTGTTCATCAAAGGGAATGGGACTATGGCCAAGGACAAGTCATCACGGCGGCAACTCTACCTAGAAGAATGGAGATCCCAAGAACTAGGTTAAAGGAGAATACAAAGTTGTGTATGATGGTTCAACATTATCAAATTAAATTAATTGGTCCATTCTCGTGATGAGACAATGTTCAAGTACCAAGGATAAAATGCTAGAGGCATTTTTTAATGATTATCTAAGCTTGATATTGTAATTATCAAATAGTGTACATCTCTGGGATTACACATTTAGAAATCACCTATGTAAGTGTGAAGTAGAAGCCGCTTCATGGTTGAAACGAACACAACAGTGAGAACCAAAGACGGTTAAGGGTTAGTTGTGTGACTTATGTTGTCTAGGTATACACCAAAGCTAACCGGTTCAAAGATATCAAATCTACCGATTAACCGAGTATATTCGATGTATGTTCACTATGGAAAGTTCAAAGAGAAACCTACTTATCCCGATGCAACTAATTCTTTCTTGCAAATCACGCAAGTCTGTCATACATATTTCCATAATATAGCCATTCCCCATTCATGTGGGGGATTGTTGGATTTTGGAATGTGAAGAGTGTGAATGGAAAATGGGTAGAAAGGTGAAAAGGTTCCTTTAATAAGGGAAATGCACTTTCTCCCACATTGGTAGAGGAAAAGGCTTTTGTTGGGTTTAAATAGAGAAGTGCTTCTTCTAACTCTTAAAAGGGTTAAGAAGAAGGGAAGCCTCGCGCCATCGTCGTCGCTCGTCTCGGCTTCGGCTTCGTCTTCGGATTCGTTCAATTGATATGATTGATTGACTTAATTTTTTGGACCAGCAAAAACTAAAAAGTATTAATTGATATTAATACTTTATTATTAATATTTAATATTAATCCGTTTTTGTAACGGGAATCTTAATTGAATTCAGATTGATTTATTCCTCCACTTTAATATTTTTTCCCGTTATATATTAAAACCAGCCATTAGTGTGGTCGTTTCTGTAACAGCCACATTTGAAAGGTGGTGTCTCTTCATATTCTGCCTTCCTTTGGCTATAAATACGTGTCTTACATCAGTCTTTTTACACACAGAAAAAACCATCTGCCTATCCCCTCTCTTTTCTGCATACAAACAGTAAGTGTCGTGTGATTTGCTCCACTACTTTGAGTTCGCCGAGTTCTACAGTTTGAAGTACCGCTACCGTAGAACTATTATCCCGTTCCATCCTGGGAGGAATTAACCCGTGAACCTTGGGCAACTGTGAGGGGGTAGATTCCTTAAGGAGACACAAGCAACTTGTGGGCTCGGGATTCTCTCATACACACTGATTATACATTTCTGATTTTGTATTTTTTCTGATATTTTTGAACGCAGGAACAACATTACCTTCGGTACCGGAATTGCTACTCTTTATCTTTTTTATCCGGATTTTCTAATGATTTTTCTAGCTCTTTTTCTTCTAACTCGGCTAACCGGCGCGCCTCGGCTTTTTTAGGTGCGGCTTCGGCTCGTTTGTCGGCTTCTTCTTCACGTTTTTGAGCGGCTCGGGATTTTGCTCATTCGGCTTCCCGCCAATATTGTTCTTCTTTCTCTCGAGTTCCGCGATCTTTCCGTTCTGATTCTATAGCGCTTTTGCGGGATTTTTCTGCTTCTGCTTTGTTGTTTACTCCCATTTTCTTAGGCATTTTTGCAAATTTGGCACTTTCTGATCAATCTCCGGCGCCGATGATTTCATCATTTTTTTCTGTTGGCTTGGAGAATTTGGAATTTTACCTTTGGAAAGGTATGTCGATGCTTGGGGACCAAAAGTTAAACTATATACTCTCAAAAGGACATCTCGCGTTAAGTTGTTCGCTAGAAATGTACAAAATTTAAATTACATGCTCTTGGACAGCTACTTGGCATTAAATTATAGTTAGCTAGAATTGTAGCGAACCATCTGGATCTAACATTTACATTACATACTCCAGGAAGGTTACCTAGCGTAAAATTTGTTGTTCTCTAGGATTGTAGCGAACCACCAGGGGCTAAAATTTAAACTACAAGGTCCCTGAAGATACCAAGCACAAATCTTGTGGAACAACTAGTTTTAGGCTGGGTAGTCTTCCGGGGGGATGTAGTTTAAATTGTGGCCCTGGTGGATTTGTATTCTGGCTTTAGGCAAACTTTGAGTTTAGACTTTTGATGCAATATAGCTTCAAGATGCTAAGAGAATATTTGAACTGTTTGAGTGTTAATGTCAACAAAAAAAACATATATATTTATGCTTGTAAGTAAACTTAAAATCCAAAAACGGATTCAGGATTTTAACTTGATAAGTTTAAACATTTAAGTTTTTTAGCACTGAACTTGTTATACTTCTAATATTACTAGTTTTTTAATATGTGTGTTACACGTGCAATCCATATTGATAAGCAAATACTTTTAAATCTTAAGGTGAGTAACACAGTATTTGATAATGTCATATTCTTTTTATACTTCTACAATACAAAATTTAAACGTGTATGAGAGTAACAACGACTATAATTTCAAATGCTTCATGTATTAGAGTTTCTTCCTTGTTCTTATAAAATCGTAGTCTCCTATTTTTTTACAGCCACACACATATCAAGAAACTATTTTCGAATAAAAATAGTGTTATGTAGGAGTTGTCCAAAATACGATCAATATATATCTTTCTTAGAATGGCTAAGAAATCATTGTCAATTTCATGATGTACGCCCGAAAAGGATGAAGGTGTAGTTTTTGTGTTAGAGATCCTTAATGGCGAGTCACATCTGAATTTTTTTATGTGTATAAGTTATAATTAATTTCACGTGAAATTATAATACAACATTATCAGAGATAATTACGATTGGACGAATAAAAACGTAAATATAATTCCATAGTCAGGATGTTTTTAGCATAATTTGGAAGAACTCAGAGTTTAAAGTAAAACGACAAAAGAAACACACAAAAAAATTTGATTAAATTTCCAATACGGTACTATTGTATAAAAGGAGAATAAGAACACCAGATTTAAATATAATTCATAAACATAGATAAGTCTTCTTTAAGATGAACTAAAAAAATTAAGAAAATGAGACGCACTTGGAAACATAAAAACACATTGTTTAAATGTATTTGATATTAGTGAGGGATTAATTCATGCAGAGAGTAGATGGCACGAATATCCAAAATAAGTTGATCTAAATTGATTTTTTAGGCGTTTTGAGATATCCAAACACAATTTTCTTTCACCAATGTATGAAAGTAACAAAATGTCATATGCATGCATTAATTTACAATTGATGTATAGTTATTACCAAAGGACAAATATAACAAAAGAAGACATTATTTCATAATATACTAAATAGGAGTGCGAAGAATTTCTAACCATAATTTGCAAAAATAAAAATACATATATAGTTTCATGAATGCTTATAGAAAGTAAAGAAAAATAAAATAGAATGCACTAAGTTGAGTTGACATTTGCCGCATCATTTTGTGTGTCGTAGGACATGCACATATTATCCTAATTTATAACAATAACATACCAAATATATACTTTCAGAAATGCTCGTATAAAATAAAATAAAAAAATCGAGGAATAAACTTACCAGAGTTGACATTTGCGAAGTATAGTTGTGTATTGCAAGAGAAGAACATATAGTCCTAATTTACAACAATTTAATTAATCGGGGGGAGGGGGTAGAATATTCAAAATGATGTGAAAGTCCACTTAATAAAAGAAGAATATGATGATAATTCAATAAAGTATTTGATGGTTTATTGGTTTCCTTACTCAATTGAGATAATTTATGAGAATTTCAGATGTCTAGTGATTTGATTTTGTAGATGAAGCCAATTTGTACTATTATATTAGTGGATTATCAAATGCAACTATTTACATTCTCCAGATTTTTTGTATCAATCTGTTTGATGCATGTTTTAATAATTAAATTAATCTTTTATTTTATATTTTATTTATTTGAATGTGTATTTACCTTCTTGTACATAAGTACACAACTATACTTGGAGCAATAGGAATTATTACCCCCACATAACCATTCTCCACCCTTATCCACCTTTTATAACCATATTTTGTCTTTTCTTTCTTTTCCTAGTATATTAATTAGATATAATTTAATGATATAAATATTTAAAAAATATAAGACAAATATATGTGTGTGTATATGTGTATAGAAGCTATATATAAAGAATATCAATCTAATTATATGTCATATTTTAATTATAAATTAAATTTTAAATATAAATATTGTGGCTAGATTATGTTAGTGCTAAGTGACTTGTTAATATGTTATATTGAGGACTATTTAAGTGGAAATTCCGCAATATTTGATTGATGAGCTAATATGGTCTTTTGACTTTGCTAACTTATGGAGCTTCCTTACTTAGATAGTAGATAGTAGATAGGTCATAACTTATACGTTCTATGGAAAACATTTCATTCGGATGAACCCGATATCGAATAACTGCATCATTTCAAACATACAAAGAGGTGCAAGTATAATGATATATAGTACTGCAAATTGAACCTAAGCAAAGGACTCAAAGTCCAGTAACCAATATAGAAGCGAAGACCAATTTAAATCCAAGTACTAACGTATGCCTAATTGCCACATTACCAGATAGTTACGCCTCATTTTTATTTCCTACTGTCTTTAGTACGTAGTTCAAGAACATTGATTCAGTATTAGTCATGCCCTTGCCTTTGCAGTTGGTATAGAGATTAACGATAATTCAACTCTTGAAAACAAAGAATAAAAATGGTGGCAATAGAAGGCCAAAATAAAGTGTATTGTCTGGAAACTGCTGCATGCCTGAATTTGCCAGCGTCCCATATCGCCATTGTACAAGAAAATGGACAAAGCGATGCCCATATAATCCAAGGCTACTAACGAGTATAAAGCATCTTTGCGCTTGGGGCAATGACGCAGCTAGTGAGGTTCTAACCGAGGCGCGTCTATTGCTGGTTGAAAACTATTTCCAAACCCCCTCTTCGGCTTAGGTTCTGCCTTGGCCGTTGAGAATTTCTGGAAGGGCTCCCTTACCCAGGGTAAAGCCCTACAATTCTAAGTTCAATAGTTGTGATGATGGTGATAAAGCGATACATATTAGTGTTTTAATAGGAGCAAAGAGTGGGAGCACCACTATTTGTATTCAAGAGAGTGAAAGGGGTGAGATATAAAAAAAAAATTATAATAGACTAATATATTTAATTAATGTAGAAATAAGTAGCACCCCTTATAAGAGTACAAAACTAGGAAGCAAATTCTAATAAATACAAAACATAACTATAGATAAACAAATATATAGACAAATATCAAATTTTAAACAATTTAAGTTTTCTATATCAATTTGAATTATTTCAACATTCTCCCGTAAATCAAACTGTATAGTTTTGTTTTTTTTAAATGGTGCTTCCAATTAATAATCAAAATTGAACTGGCAAACAAAGCGGCAACACAACCTGCAACTCCAAACACCAAATTTACAACTTTTCTAGCATGCCTAAAAATTCATTGATCGACATGACTCATGAGTATACTAGCGCCATCAAAACAGCTTGAATCACAAAGACTACTGTGATCACGCTACTAGTACTGCAATCACAATTAGGAGTACGATTCCAATGATCACCACGACCAAGCATGTTAGAGATGAATTTGATCTTTGGGTCTTTGCAGCTTTAGCAAGTTGTGATCTCCCCTGTGCAGTATCAGCATGCGTATTATCTATATTGGAGCCAATATCATTAATCATAGCTCCTTGCTCGTGAACAAGCACCGCAAGATCCTTAAATATTTCATTCAATTCACCAATCTGTTGTTGTATTTCTTGTATTCCCTGCTCTCTTTCCTCTATAATAGCTTCATTAAACGTAATCTCATTGTCTAACTGCAAAACCACCTCCTGTCTTCTTGATTCCTCAAGGAGAGGTCGCTGCTCTAGACTCTTATCTAAAGTAACATCTACCTCACTTTCTTTATACGGTGTCTCCCTCTCTGCTGCAAGTTTTTGAGCCTTTTGAAATTCTTTCAACACAGCTTGAAAATCTTTAGCAAATTTAGCATATGTTATTTTCTTGGCATGACGATCAGTTTCACTTACTTGTTTAAGTTTAGCAGATGTATCTTTGACTAAATGCCTAATATGTACCCTTATCTTGTCCAACCTTTCACGTAGCTTAGGGGTATCTTTTGGAGTACCAAGCGATTTCACTAGCCTCTGAAACGTAGAAAGAGCTGTATTGATCTGGAATATTCCACAAGCCACGGCTTGGGTTGGGTCTTGTTGTTTTCCATTAATATAGAACTGCAATGACACACCCGATTCTAAATCTTGAAAACTCATCTTTTATCTTATTCTTCAATATTTTCGAGAAAAAGAAAACACCAATGTAGAAAAATAAAGTGTGTTGAGGAAGGAGAATATTTTCTGTAGCGTTTTATATTACCTTGCCTTACATAAGAATATGTAGCATCCTATTTATAAGAGTGCAAAACCTACTTTCAATAAAACTAGGAAACCAATTCCAATATATTTTTTACTACAAAACCTAATTAGACATGAATAAATAAATAATCAAATATCAAATCCTAAACCATTTTGATTTTCTTAACAACTTTGAATTATCTTCAAATTTAATTTTAAGAATCAAATTAAGTGAATCCCATTTTACGGTGGACTAATGATTAGCTGATGTATCGAAATTGCTCTTACACTGAATCATATGCAAGTATTTGTACCTGAATAAAACATATATAGTGATTTATAAGAAGGAAATGGTCTTAGATGAAAAGAGTTACATAAGGAATACAGATAAATTTTTATTTATACCGGGTGTTTTTATCAAATAAATAAGTTAACAAGGGTTGAGTGATAAATACTAAGTAAAAATATTCATCAGTTTTTTTGTTTTTAACTATCAGTTAACAAGGGTTGAGTGATAAATGTTATATATGAAAAATAGATGACTTGCATTCATTGGTTTGTACAAATATGCGGTGCAAGTTTTATCATATATTCCTGGAACCAAAGTTTTATCATATACTCCTGAAAGGCTACCTGGGGCAAAAATACCTGAAGGCACCAAACGCAAATCTTGTAATACGCTATAACTAGTAGAGAATGTAGTTTATATTTTTGTCCATGGCGGATTGGCATTCTGGCTTAACGCAAACTTTGTTTTAGACTTTTGAGCCCTTGTAATACATGTAAAAAATAAAAGGAAAATTTACACCCCATGACTACCCTAATAGCTAAATTATAAAAAATAACAATAGTTTTACCATATTTACAATACATAACAATAGTTTCTCATTTCCCTCTCCCCAAACATAAAACCCTAATTTCTTCCCCTTTTCTCTCTCCTTCTCTCCCTCCTCCACCCATCAGCCCCACCCCTTCCTTCCGTGCGATCAGATCTGACTCCGGCGCCCACCGGAGAACATGGAACCTGCTGCAGCGTTTTCCCCTTCTTTGATCGCTGCTGCTGCTACTGCAGTGCAGCGGCGCTGCTGCCACTGCGGCCTGGCTGCTGCCCTGTAGTGGCGGTTTCCGTCGATCCCGATCTCCCTTTTGTGTTTTCTATTTTGGTATGTGTATAAAATCGTATGTGTATATTTTTGTATTTTGTATATATAAATATGTATATCTTTGTATATTTTTGTATATAAATGTCTATATCCACCCTTTTTTGTATGTGTATGTGTTTGTATATATGTGTATGTTGTTGTATGCTTGTCTAGAATGGATAGTTATTTGTATTTGTATTTGTTGTATATGTTGTGTATATTTTTTTGTATGTTTGTGTATATTTGGTTATGTATAGTTTCAAAACAGTAAATTTTTAAAATTTTGCAATGTATATATTTGTATTTTTGTATGTTACATCTTGTAGATCCAAAAAAAAAAATTCGGTGGTGGCAGCGGCGGCCGACAGCGGCTGTCCGGTGGTCGGCAGTGGCTGGCCGGCGCTGGTGAGTGGTGGCAGCAGCAGCCTCCGGGCAGTGATGGGTGGGAGAAAGTAAGAAAGAAGGAGATGAAACCCTAAATTGTAAGTTTTTGTTGATATTTGTACATGGAATGTGAAAAAACTATTGTTATATTTTGTAAAGTGATAAAGTATTGCTATTTTTTGTAAATATGATATTAGGGTTGTATATTTGTGTAAATCTCCCAAAATAAAATTAGTTCTTAAAGGAGGATAACATACAAAGTATAAAATATGAAGGTATGAAAATACAACTCAAAAAATTGAATAGCAGATACTTAGTTATTCTTTTCTTTAATTTCTTTTAGAAAAATATTTCATGGATTTTTCATATTCATCTTATTAGAACAGTCAACGGAGCACAAACAAAAACAGAAAATAGCGTCCCATATCGACATTGTATAAGAAGGTGGATGAACCGAGGCATATATAAGCCAAGGTTACTAGCCAATAGAAAGCATCTTTGCGCTTGGGGCAATGACGCAGCTAGTGAGGTTCTAACCGAGGCGCGTCTATTGCTGGTTGAAAACTATTTCCAAACCCCCTCTTCGGCCTTGGTTCTGCCTTGGCCGTTGAGAATTTTTGGAAGGGCTCCCTTAGCCAGGGTAAAGCCCTACAATTCTAAATGTTATGATGGAGGTAATAGAGTAGTAATTTAAAGTTATATGGGGTTTATAATGGTGGGAAGTTGATTATGGGGTGGGGGGAGTTCGGTTTTTAGGGATTGGGTGGGTTTTGAGAATTTTGAAATGGGGAAGAAAGGGGTTCTGCCCCGTTTTTAGTTACAGTTATGCGACCGATTGTCGGTCGCATAGCTGTGACTAATTTTTCAAAGACCGATGTGCGACCGATTTTCGGTCGCCACTTTTTTTCGTTGAATGTGCGACCGAAAATCGGTCGCACAACTGTGGAGACCGAAAATCGGTCGCATGATGGTGGTCTTAGATTCAGCTTTTTTTAGTAGTGAAAACTATTTCCAAACCCCCTCTTCGGCCTTGGTTCTGCCTTGGCCGTTGAGAATTTTTGGAAGGGCTCCCTTGCAGAGGGTAAGCCCTACAATTCGAAGTTTAATAATTGTGATGATGGTGATAATGTTATGTGTTATTGCAGTTTATTGCAACGTTTTGCAGTTTATAGTTGAGAGGTGTGATTGAACTTTAATAGACTAATTTTATTTAAGAATTACAGCAAGGAAGTGAATCCCATTGTAAGGTGGACTAATGATAAGCTGAATCTGATGTATAGAACTGCTCTTGCATTGAATCATATGCAAGTATTTCTCTGCATTTGTACCTGAATGAAACATATATAGTGAAGCAAAGGGAGGAAATGGTTTTAGATGAAAAGAGCTTAATAAGGAGAAATACTTATTCGTACTGGGTGTGTACCAAATACTAGATTTGCATGTCCCGTGTACAACACGGGCCCAATTAATTAGCTTTTTCTTATTTTATTTTTATTTTTATTTTTTTTTTTTGAAATTTTATTAGTACTTGAATGAAACATGTAGGAGATGTTTGATATGGGAGATTGAGTAAATTAGTTCATGTATTAAATATGATATTAGGTAATCCCATATTTAGTTGGTATTTTGAATCATGTATAACTAATTCATGTATTAAATAATACACCAATTAATGTATTATTTTATTCCTCCACCAATATGGTATAATTAATACATATAGATAAAGGAACAAAATGATAAAATTATCCTTCTCTTTTCCCCTAAAGTCAATAAAAGTCAAACATCAAATGATATAATTGTAAACTCATTACTTTTTAATTTAAAAATAAATCAAATATATTAAATGATAACTTACATCTTTAATTTTAGTGCAATGTACCAAATATCAAACAAAAATAATGCATGTATTAATAATCTCTGCATAACTAATACATGTATGACTAATCTCTGCATAATTTGTCTTCGTACCAAACGACCCCGTGATATTTTAGTTTTTCTTTTCAATAATATGTTGATCTTTATTTTCAAAATTTTGTACTATTAGTTTTTCAAATTTTACTCCAATTTTTATAAAGCCTCTAGTATAATTTAATTTCCTAAAATATGTTGTTCACTTTGTAGGATCAACTATCAAATAAAAAAATTAAGATAAAAAAGTTTACTGACTTTGATACGATGACAAGAATAAAGATCAAAGTTTACTAATCAATGCATTTGTAATTTATTATTGATTTTGGTTAATTAAATAAAATTATGGATCTAGAAAATACTACCTATAGTAAATTAGTACTAAAATTAAAGAGAGGCCAAAAGAAGTAATTTTGAGAAAATTAGAAAAAGTGCATTTCAAAAGGGAAGATAATTGTTGTGGCTTAGAATTTTAGTTGTAGACCCAAAACTTGAAAGATATATAGTTCCTACTCAAACCTCGTAAGAACGGGCTAAAATCAGGAGCTTTGAACAAAAATGGAAAAAGCAAGAAAAAAAATAAAATAGAGAAGAACAGGAAAAGAGCAGGCCCGACTTTGCAACAACAGCTCGGAAGAAATGAAAGAATTTTGAGAATATGAAAAGGGATTTAATGTTTCTGGACCTATGTTTTCTCTGTTGAAAGAAAAGAGATAGCATGAACAATTATATGTCCAGAAAAGGATGAAGAGTGAAGTTTCTAGATCTGCCAACTTAGCATTAGCTAAGAGACAAAATGACAAAATTGCTATTGTAGTCGAATTTACCAAAATAGCCCTGGACGACCATCACCACCTTTCTATATAGTAATAAAAAGAAAAGAGATAGCATGAACAATTATATGTCCAGAAAAGGATGAAGAGTGAAGTTTCTAGATCTGCCAACTTAGCATTAGCTAAGAAACAAAATGACAAAATTGCTATTGTAGTCGAATTTACCAAAATAGCCCTGGACGACCATCACCACCTTTCTATATAGTAATAATATAAGCAGTTAAATTAATGTTATAGTGAACACACATAGTATTAGTTAACCATAATTAAGTGATAAATATATGTATCTATATAACGGATACCCTTGGTTTGTTGTAAATATGCAGTGCAAATATGTCTTTATCCGATAGAAGTAATGAGTTGTTATGGGCCACAAATCAATCTTCTCGTGAAAAAGGGACAATTACATGGAGAGTCACCCAACCCATGAAAATTACCAAAAAGACCTATATTTTTCTACTTTACCCGATCTAGCACCCCTTTCCCTCATTTTTATTTTTTCTCACTCATAGCACCCCCTCTATTTAAAGAAAAAAAAAACCCTAGCCCCCATTTTTTCTCTCTTCTCCTTCCTCCTTCCCATTTTTCCTCTCTTCTCTTCCCCCTTACAATATTGTTGCCGCCCCTCCCCCCCACCTTCCACCGCTACCTCACCTTCATCCCCTCTCCTACAAGAAGCCGCCGCCGTTGCTGTTTCTTTTTCTTCTTCTCTTTTTTTTTTTGGCTTTTTGAATAACAATGTCGATTTTCTATTGTATATTCCGGTCAAAACTCTGGTGAGAGGTTTGTTTATCATGCTTCTTCTTCTTTTTTTACCTTTTTCATTAAAATCTGGTGAGATCTACTAGTTATTTGTTAAAACTTTTTTCTAATGTTTAGATCTAGTATTTTTCTTATATAAGATTGTATAAATCTTGGATATTTGTTAAGATTTTATGTAAAAGCTGTCCGAAACACTGTATAAAATTATTTTTGTGAGTTTATACAATTTTATACATTTTTATACAAGTTTATACAATTCTATAAATGTGTATAAATTTGTCTATGTGCGTATATACAGTGAATAAACATATTCTATGTACTTTTGTAAATTTGTATAAAGTTGTATACGCGTGTATGAATAATGAATAAAGTTGTATACATTTCAGATTTGTGCACTATTTATAGATGTTTGTATAAAATTTGTATTTTTTGTTATATTTTTGTATTTTTCTTCTTGCATACAATTTTTCAATGTATTTACATGTATAATTTATTATTTTTTTATAAATTTATGTGTAAAATCATCAAAAAATAATTATGTAAACAAAACCACCAATATTAATAAAGCTCCGGTGTCATAAAATAAGCAATCCGATGAGATCCGCTGAATTTTTAATTTTCTGGCCACCGACTACCGCCGGCCGGCGGCGGCGCCGTTGGCGGTTGGGTTGCCGGCGGCAGGTCAGTGGCAGGGGAGGGTGGGAAAGTGGCACCTAGGATTTTTTATTTGAGGGAGAGTTCAAAGGGGTGCTATGTTATGTAATTTAAAAATAAGAGGGTGCTATGAAAGAAATATGGCCCCTCATTTGTAATTTCTTTGCTTTGATGAGCTAGTTTTGAAAAAATTTGTGTGAAAAATGCCTTGTTATGTTGTAAGAGACATGTGATTTGCACAAATACGACACATTCATACTGATTTTCAAACTTGCATTCATATGCTCTTTTGTTTTTCTTTTATCTCTATGAATCTAGAAAAAGTTGAAAAAATGTTTGATGAACAACAATAACAAGGATCCTTTTAAATTATCATGAAACTTTTTCTTGCAATCCCTCTGTTCCACATAGGATGTAATAGTTTGATTTGGATCTGAGTTTAAAAAATGGGGAAGACTTTTGAAACTTGTTGTCTAAAATAAACCATAGATAAATGTGTTGCTATAAACTTTCTCATTAAGGTTAAAGTGGTAAGTTTATAGTTAAATTACTTTCAAATATAGAATTGTACAATTATATCACTCTCTTTGAGACGGGGGAGTAGGTGTCTCATGTAGACTTTTTATCACTTAAGTGAATCCCATTTTACCGTGGACTAATGATAAGCTGATGTCTGAAATTGCTCTTATACTAAATCATAAGCAAGTATTTGTACCCGAATAATACATATATAGTGATTTATAAGAAGGAAATGATCTTAAATGAAAAGAGTTACATAAGAAATAAAGAAAAATATTTATTTGTATCGGGTGTTTTTATCAAATAAATAAGTTAACCGTTGCACTTGAAAATTATAAATACTTAGTAAAAATATGAGAAATTTACAAAAATACCCATCAAAATCAAAATATTTACCCACATATACCCATAAATTTCATATTTACAAGCTCTACCCATAAAATATTTATATGTCCTACCCATTTAGACTTGTATACTATTATTTATGCAGTAAAGGTATACATTCATATCTAGACTTGTATACTATTATTTATGTAGTATAAGTGTATAATTTAAAGGTATACACACATAAGGTATAACAAAGGTATACAGTAATAAATGGGTAGTTGGGTAAATACTTTTAATTTGTAAAAATTTCGCGTAGGGGCCTGTTTGGCGCGCGCTAATTGATTTGTAGCCGTCAAAAATAAATTCGCTGAGAAATAGCCACCTCCGGACAAATCCCAGTATTTATACTGGAAGAAGCTTCAGTAAATACTGGGGCTTTGAACAAGTTTTGTTCAAAGCCCCAGCATTTTGTTATGGGACTTTGTATAAAGCTTAAGTCCCATAACAAAATGCTGGGGCTTCAAGCCCCAGCATTTTGTTATGGGGACTGAAGCTTTATATATAAAGTCCCATAATAAATTAATGGGATTTATCCCTTTGATGGGACCTTTGTTATGGGAATAAATCCCAATATTTTGTTATGGGATTATTTTGTATGGGACTTCTTCAGTCCCATAACAAAATACTTGGGCTTTGAACAAATTTTATTCAAAGCCCCAGTATTTTGTTATGGGACTAGTCTGGGGTGTTTTTCCAACGCTAATGGAGCTTAAGTGTGCGCGTGAATTTTTGGCTATTCTTCAATGAATTTTGAAACGCTGGATAGTTCCCAATGAGCGCGTCCAAAAATAGCTACTGATCAAAATTTTCCTTTTAATTTTATGGTTAGTATAATTTTTAAGGATTTTTTTTACATAAAAGTACAAGTTTTAGAGCTTAATTACCAAACATAGCAACATTTTAGTAAAATTACCCTATATAGAAGAAAACACAAGTTAATTACAAATATAGCAAAAACATAGCAATATTTTCCCATCACATACCAAACCCTTACATTATTCCTCCTATTTCCCCCACTATCACTTTTGCTCCTCTCATTTCTCCCTATTTCACTTTTCCTCCCACCATTTCCCCCAATTTCACTTTTATTCTTATCATTTTCCACAATTTCACTTTTCCTCATCCCATCCTCGATGTATCTCGTTGTATCTCACCGTATCTCAACTGTTTCTGCACCATTTCAACTGTTTCTGCAGCACCGTATCTAACTGTTTCTGCACCGTTTCAACTGTTTCTAACTGTTTCTGCACCGTTTCAACTGTTTATGCAGCACCGTATCTAACTGTTTCTGCACCGTTTCAGCACTGTATCTGCATTGTTTCAACATGTTTCTACATCGTTTCAGCACTGTATCTGCACTGTTTCAAGCTATTTCTGTATTGTTTCAGCACTGTATCGATGTTTCAAACTGTTTTTGTATCGTTTCATCACTGAATCACCGCTGTTTCAGCGTCGTTTCAAATTTATTTAACCTTCGTTACAAAAAACATACTATAAGAAATAAATGGATATAAGCTTGGCTTTCCTGTTTCTTACTATAATATTTCCATTCAGATTCACATTATTTTGTGGAATATGTTACCTCGAAAGGCACGCTGCATCACGGAAGTACAGACCAATTGAAGTCATCACAAGAATGATGAATAGAAAACATCTCGCGAAATAATCTTGAGAACACAAGAGATAAAAGAAGTGATTTTGAAATCAGTCCAGATTTGCAATGACAGCATCGGTGATTTCTTGGGTGGTGCAATCTCCACCAAGATCTTTGCTTCACCGAAGTCTCTAGCCTATCTGCAAATGAAGGAAACTGCAGATGTCTCAACATCATGGCTGACGAAAGAAACAAGGCAACTGGATTACTATAATAAGACGATAAATTGAAGATAATCCCATAAAAATCCATACCCCACTGTACTGCAACTGACGCACTGCAACAAAGCTTCTTTTTCGTTCTTTCTTCTGTTTGTTTTTCCCTAAGCATATTTGACACGACCCGGAATCCGGTTAGGCTGTGCGGGTACCCGACATCCTCCCCTAGACTCGTCGGGCGAACCCTTACCAATTAAATTAGGAAAATAAATATAACAATTCATAAATAAGGACAAGACTTTAAAAAAACACAGACATACGGATACCTCTAAGCTGTACAAAAGAAATTACAGCTGACTACCCAATATACTAGGTTTAGGGCTATCCAGACTAGACATCTAAGAATACAAAAGAAGACAGATACCTCCTGAAGGGAGCAAAATACAGCTGAAATAATAAACAATAAACTGGTGGCCATCCGGAATACAAGCTGGCTCACCCTGACAGCTGAAGTCGTCTTCGCTCCTGAACAACGTGGCGAACTCAATCCTGGAGCGAACCTGTCAAAACGAAATAAATAGACAAGAACAAACAACAAATAAGGGTGAGTCAAAAGGACTCAATAAGTGGGGGCAGACTAGCCACCTCAAAGAATAGGATAGCTAGCCAGGGAGAAAAGAAAACAGGTAAACCAAATCCATCTTATTTAAATTATAAAAAAAACAGCCAGATAATAACTGGGAACACGTCTGGAATCATAAACAACCAGGGATATAAGGTAGACAGAACATATAGGCTTTTAAGTATCCCGAACATATCCACAATCAGAAATACATACTGTCGCGACGTGCAACCCGATCCATATATTCATACTATCGCAGCGTGCAACCCGATCCATATATTTATACTGTTGCGGCGTGCAACCTGATCCCTATATTTATACTGTTGCGGCGTGCAACCCGATCCATATATTTATATTGTTGCGGCGTGCAACCCGATCCGTATATTTATACTGTTGCGGCGTGCAACCCAGGATACGAGCCAGAAATATATAGGCAAACTGAGATATGTCAACAACATGGTATACATACCGCACACATAAAACACAAAACAATACACACAATAGTCAGTATGCGGTGCAATGAGATGGAATGAATGCGGTACGATGCAATGCAGTCACATATGCCTGATACCTATCTCCGGCGCGGGACCCTCATCGTCTACCAGGAGATATATGCAATAATGACCCTTCACCGGCTCGGGACTCTCATCGATTACCGGAAAGTATATGCAATGATGACCCTTCACCGACTCGGGACTCTCATCGATTACCGGGAAGTATATGCAATGATGACCCTTCACCGGCTCGGGACTCTCATCGATTACCGGGAAGTATATGCAATGATGACCCTTCACCGGCTCGGGACTCTCATCGATTACCGGGAAGTATATGTAATAATGACCCTTCACCGGTGCGGGACTCTCATCGCCAACCGGGAAGTATATGTAATAATGACCCTTCACCGGCTCGGGACTCTCATCGATTACCGGGAAGTATACGCAATGCTCAAAACCAGAGTACAATGCTCATATGCTCAATGCAATACCAACAACAGGGCATAACATATAATATACAATATAAATTCAAAGCTAAGGCGTAATAAGTATGTCTATCGGCAGCTGCACACGTAAGGAACACGTGGTAGAATATCCACAAGGCCAAGGGCCTCCAAAGAAATGGATATAAACACTTACCTCTTCCAAAAGTTCGTACGGCTAATCAACAACCGCTTTATCCTTTGGTTTCCTTGCCAAACGATCCCACTCTATTCAATAAGCAGAAAAATATATCAAATTAGGCTAAAGGCTTCATTCCTCACATCTTAGGGCAATCCAGGTAGGAACCTGATACCCTATTCGCATAGGCAATACGCAGGCCAGGCCTATGTACAGGGTTTAAGGTCACATAACCAAACCCCAAATAAATTACATCTATATGCTGCCCATAACTCACTGAGTACGAATATATTATCAATTCTATTATCGGGGTCCATTTGACCCTTTAAACTATTAATTGAATTTATTAAAACGATGTATAATATTCCAAGTTTTACCGTTAAAACATATTCAAACACACGTAATAAACTCAAATAATGCATTAAGATCATTACCTGAATATTTTGGGGTAAAAATTATACTTTTCTCCGGCCCCTTTTCTTATTTTCTGGCATTTTTCCTGTTTCGTTTCTAAGTTTTTATGTTTCTGTATGTTTCTGCTCTTGTTTCTGTTCGCTCAATGTTGCTGAGGGATATATAATCCCTAATCCCCCACCGCCTTCTTAATCTTTCTTTCATTTTATATTTTATTCTTTGCTTTTGTCTTTTCCTTTTTGTTTTTATTTCTTTTACTTTTCTTTTCGTGACGAAAATTAAAACAGTACCCTATGATATTCGAAATAATTCCAACTTTTTCATACAAGTTATACAAAATATATGTAACATACTCGCGAAGGCGGATCTCAAATCGGACTCCCAAAACTCAAGATGCGAATTTAAATGAAAAAAAAAGTTAAATTATTTAACTTTCGGCATTTTAGCGGACACTAGCCGAACAACATCGAAATTCACTTTCGAAAGTTCATAGAAGTCACAAATAATCATACGAACCTAACGGCGCTTTCGGATTTCGAATCGGAGCTCATTCGCCAAAACCGAGCTGGAAAATCTCTTTTTAATATTTATTGACAATAAAAACTGAAACCTTCTTCCGATGCCTACCAAACGAGGTCTGATTTAGCTCAAATTTTACAGACAGGTCCTAATGGACATTATGAATATTTTAAAATTATCAGCACGCCAATTGAAGTCCTTATTTCTGAAACGACTAACTGAGGTCGTTTCATTCTCCTCCACTTAAACTCTCGTTCGTCCTCGAACGAGCCTAAGTCTAATGCAAGATTCACGCTGATAACAAAAGAACTTGCACGACCTTCATAAACTATCCCACGGAATTTTTCTCATGATTATAGAATCAAAATTATAATACGGACACCGAACTCTTGGAATAAAACATATATGGATAATATGATATTACCATTGCCCGGATTATTCTGACTAAGATGATCCTTCCTCGATCACGAGAAGAGAGTTCAACATTTTCAAAACAAAGATACATGGAACTTTGGATGGATGAACATGGTTTCGACGATGAATCGCCTCCTTGATATACTTTTCGATATAGAATAGGTTAATGAAACTAAGAATTAGCTTACGATCTCACAACGCCTTAGAGATTTAATATTTATATTCATTATTGGAGGAAGACTCATCCACTTAGAGCTTCAGCTCATACAGCTAAGTTGAATAAAAATAGTCATCCTCGCACAACCTGCTGGATTAAGGAAGACTTAGCTAAATAGAGAACGCGGCTCAGACCTGAGCTACCAAATTACTCTCTCGAGTTGCCAAACAGCTGCAACTCTCGAGTCACAACTCCATACATTTTCTATAAGCACCACCGCCTGATGGATAAAATCAAAGGTCAAATGACGCCTCTCATTTCCCTTAGTAGCCTTGAAAAATGACAATGTGCTTACCCGGCCACCTTGACACGCACTTTGGCTCAACACAGGGAACATCACAAGAGGCTACTGATCGCCTAAGCTCACCAGTTCCGAACAAAGAAGAGATGGAAATGGACCGAGGATATAAATAATTAGAGCTTTAGGAAGCTCATCTTCTTATTTACTTGGTTACCTGAGCTAGACTACTTACGAGTCAAGTTAGCTAAAGAATCACAATTGAAGAAATAGATATTAAATGAGCTTCACAGAACAACATCCATGCCAATTTAACCCTCTCCTAAGAAGAGAACTCCAACAATTTACCAGTAAACTCTTTTACAACTGAGAGAAGCTCATAGAATAACATGACTTTACAAGCATCTTGAACAAAAGGAAGACACATAAATTGCATATTACTTATGACTTTGCACCGGAAGAAACGATAACACTTTCTGATGGTGACGAATTAGGATCTCATCATCCCACCAACATTGAATTCCGACGAGAGAGGTAAACTGACTTGACATAATAATAGAAGGTGGCGTAACAAGATGCCAAGCAGACAATACCGACACTCACTTCCAAATCTCTCACATTTAAATCAGATAAACTAGTAAGGTCATCATAAATGCCAGGAATAAATCATACCAGGAGCTCGCCCCTTTACCACAACCGATTCTTAGTAGAAACAATATCCAAGGAAACTATGGAACATGATATGACAGACCATTTCCAGATCGATCGGAAGAGTCAAATCTTACTCACATATAAGGGAAGAAGAAACCCATAGGTCTACTACATCGGATGCCTCAGCGTCCTGCCAGACTGGCAGTTCATAAAACTGCCTCTGCGGCTGAACTAACCCGCTACCCTGATAATTACTTCTAGAAGAACCACTACCACCACACTCTCGACCTTTATCAAATGAGGACATATCTCTGGTTGATTAAGATCTAAATGAAATTTCCTACGACTGTGCAGGTGTCTGATGCTGGTCTGATGGTGAGAAAAAGAACAACTGCCTACTTGCCGGAGTAAGTAAAACTCAACCAAAGATGACAGGCTAACGAAAATGATAACACCTGTTCAATGAAAATGGAAGCTGGACAGGTTGTTGATAGCTACAAAGAGAAAAACTGGGTCTGATATTGACGAACTACTAGCGCATTCTAAGAATCGTGTGACACAAGCTGAGATAACCTGGAAGGTGACCTCCCAAAATAATCAGAACTCTTACCTCCAAATGACGTACCATGGTTGCCCACTTGGGCCATGGGATCTCTTGCTCTCCCGCTCTAACTCTTCCCGCTCTAACTTATGATATGCCTAATACCTTTGAGCAATATCAACAATGACATCAAATGAAGTCCCAACCTCAATTTTTTTTCGAGCCATCTAGGATCTCAAGGAAGGAGAAAGGTCATCAATAAATCTTTGAATCTCTCTAAAGGCTCATGGACTAGTTCTAATGCATATTCAGCCATTCTATAGAATAAAATCTCATATTCTGAAATACCAACAGGCTAACCGACAGGCTACCCTGTCCAATCCACTCAAACTGGGAACACTTTTCATCTCGCTCGCGACTCGAAAGGGACTTTTCCACGAATCTAGAAGAAAAATCGAACCAAGTTAACTAATAAGAGAGCGGCCCACCAATTCAAGGCTGGACCCTGAAACTGGAAAGAAGAATAATCAACACCATACCGCTCGATATAATCAAAAGCCTGAAGGATACGCTGACATCATTTTATTTTTTAAAATTACGAGGTTTATCTGATGCATTGCTTAAGAATATCGGAAGGTTCAACCAGATAAAATAATACAACATCTTCGAACACTCGGACCGAGCTATTACTTGGGTTAGCTAACCAACCAGAATAATTAGTGGCGCAACACATGCTGCCTCTGGAACATAATTTACTGGGGTAATATTAAGAACTAGAATAGGAGCTCCCTGAGACCAAACGTCTGCATCTGCGGCAACCTGATAAGCTGCCTAGCGAATAATAGGTTCTTGCGGTATCTGCGTCGCTTAAGATTCTCATAAAAACATCATAGAGAGCCAGAGGAATCACAAGGTCCTGCTCCCTTGCCCATCGCGAGCTCGTACAGCTGGGACCTCCGTAACTAGATCATCAGCACGATCAAAATTCTCGGGGCTTCGTCAGTGCTAGCCCCAGGCTAGAATGCTTCGTCTTGAACTCAAACCGTTTGCTGATTTGTCGCACGAGGGTTCACAATTACCATGAAGGAATTAACAAATTAACGTAAATACTTTCGCATCCTAGACCGACGCACGATCAGAAAAGAAGAAGTGAAACTTCCTAAATGCCATCATAGCCTCTCGTAGATAAGTACGGACGTCTACGTACCCATCAGCGAGACTCTACTAGACACTGTCTTAGTCTGGATAAACTCTAAATCGGGCTCTGATACCAACTGACACGACCCGAAATCCAGTTAGGCTGTGCGGGTACCCGACATCCTCCCCTAGACCCGTCGGACGAACCCTTACCAATTAAATTAGGAAAATAAATATAACAATTCATAAATAAGGACAAGACTTTAAAAAAACACAGACATACGGATACCTCTAAGCTGTACAAAAGAAATTACAGCTGACTACCCAACATACTAGGTTTAGGGCTATCCAGACTAGACATCTAAGAATACAAAAGAAGACAGATACCTCCTGAAGGGAGCAAAATGCAGCTGAAATAATAAACAATAAACTGGTGGCCATCCGGAATACAAGCTGGCTCACCCTGACAGCTGAAGTCGTCTTCGTTCCAGAACAACGTGGCGAACTCAATCCTGGAGCGAACCTGTCGAAACGAAATAAATAGACAAGAACAAACAACAAACAAGGGTGAGTCAAAAGGACTCAATAAGTGGGGGCAGACTAGCCACCTCAAAGAATAGGATAGCTAGCCAGGGAGAAAAGAAAACAGGTAAACCAAATCCATCTTATTTAAATTATAAAAAAAAAACAGCCAGATAATAACTGGGAACACGTCTGGAATCATAAACAACAAGGGATATAAGGTAGACAGAACATATAGGCTTTTAAGTATCTCGAACATATCCACAATCAGAAATACATACTGTAGCGACGTGCAACCCGATCCATATATTCATACTATCGCAGCGTGCAACCCGATCCATATATTTATACTGTTGCGGCGTGCAACCTGATCCCTATATTTATACTGTTGCGGCGTGCAACCCGATCCGTATATTTATACTGTTGCGGCGTGCAACCCAGGATACGAGCCAGAAATATATAGGTAAACTGAGATATGTCCACAACATGGTATACATACCGCACACATAAAACACAAAACAATACACACAATAGTCAGTATGCGGTGCAATGAGATGGAATGAATGTGGTACGATGCAATGCAGTCACATATGCCTGATACCTATCTCCGGCGCGGGACCCTCATCGTCTACTAGGAGATATATGCAATAATGACCCTTTACCGGCTCGGGACTCTCATCGATTACCGGGAAGTATATGCAATGATGACCCTTCACCGGCTCGGGACTCTCATCGATTACCGGGAAGTATATGCAATGATGACCCTTCACCGGCTCGGGACTCTCATCGATTACCGGGAAGTATATGTAATAATGACCCTTCACCGGTGCGGGACTCTCATCGCCAACCGGGAAGTATATGTAATAATGACCCTTCACCGGCTCGGGACTCTCATCGATTACCTGGAAGTATA
Source organism: Petunia axillaris subsp. axillaris (assembly GCA_029990575.1). NCBI lineage: Eukaryota > Viridiplantae > Streptophyta > Magnoliopsida > Solanales > Solanaceae > Petunia > Petunia axillaris. The sequence goes on from JARKNS010000003.1 coordinate 165,644,970, forward strand.
AGCAATGCTCAAAACCAGAGTACAATGCTCATATGCTCAATGCAATACCAACAACAGGGCATAACATATAATATACAATGTAAATTCAAAGCTAAGGCATAATAAGTACGCCTATCGGCAGCTACACACGTAAGGAACACATGGTAGAATATCCACAAGGCCAAGGGCCTCCAAAGAAATGGATATAAACAGTTACCTCTTCCAAAAGTTAGTACGGCTAATCAACAACCGCTTTATCCTTTGGTTTCCTTGCCAAACGATCCCACTCTATTCAATAAGCAGAAAAATATATCAAATTAGGCTAAAGGCTTCATTCCTCACATCTTAGGGCAATCCAGGTAGGGCAATCCAGGTAGGAACCTGATACCCTATTCGCATACGCAATACGCAGGCCAGGCCTATGTACAGGGTTTAAGGTCACATAATCAAACCCCAAATAAATTACATCTATATGCTGCCCATAACTCACTGAGTACGAATATATTATCAATTCTATTATCGGGGTCCATTTGACCCTTTAAACTATTAATTGAATTTATTAAAACGATGTATAATATTCCAAGTTTTACCATTAAAACATATTCAAACACACGTAATAAACTCAAATAATGCATTAAGATCATTACCTGAATATTTTGGGGTAAAAATTATACTTTTCTCCGGCCCCTTTTCTTATTTTCTGGCATTTTTCCTGTTTCGTTTCTAAGTTTTTATGTTTCTGTATGTTTCTGCTCTTGTTTCTGTTCGCTCAATGTTGCTGAGGGATATATAATCCCTAATCCCCCACCGCCTTCTTAATCTTTCTTTCATTTTATATTTTATTCTTTGCTTTTGTCTTTTCCTTTTTCTTTTTATTTCTTTTACTTTTCTTTTCGTGACGAAAATTAAAACAGTACTCTATGATATTCGAAATAATTCCAACTTTTGCATACAAGTTATACAAAATATATGTAACATATTCGCGAAGGCGGATCTCAAATCGGATTCCCGAAACTCAAGATGCGAATTTAAATGAAAAAAAGTTAAATTATTTAACTTTCGGCATTTTAGCGGACACTAGCCGAACAACATCGAAATTCACTTTCGAAAGTTCATAGAAGTCACAAATAATCATACGAACCTAACGGCGCTTTCGAATTTCGAATCGGAGCTCATTCGCCAAAACCGAGCTCGAAAATCTCTTTTTAATATTTATTGATAATAAAAACTGAAACCTTCTTCCGATGCCTACCAAACGAGGTCTGATTTAGCTCAAATTTTACAGACAGGTCCTAATGGACATTACGAATATTTTAAAATTATCGGCACGCCAATCGGAGTCCTAATTTCTGAAACGACTAACTGAGGTCGTTTCAATATTTCATTTCATTATACTAATATTAATCTATTTTCCCAACGTCTCTTAGCTTAAACCCCACCTTTACCTTTCTTCTGTTGCTCTAATATCTTCTCAAATTACAAATAGAAACGGAGGTGGTGGGGGTAATGGTGGTGGGGTGATGGTGATGGCGTTAGGGTGGGGGTTATGGCGTTGGGGTGGTGGGGGTGGGTGTGGGGTGATGGGAGAAAGAGAGAGTAAGTGAGAAAATTTTTAATTTGGGAAAAATGGGAAGTGAAAGTGAAATGTGTTAGATTATTGTTAAATGTGTTAGAAAAATAATGCTATGCATTGTAATTAGAGAAATATTGCTATTTTTTATAATTAAGGGTGAAAATTTGTATATTTATGTAAAAAATCTAATTTTTAATGGGTAGGGCTTGTAAATACTTTGAATTTCATGGGTATATAGTGTAAAAAATCCTAAAAATATAGATCAGTTTTTTTTTTTAAACACATCAGTTAACAAAGGTTAAGTGATAAATGTATATAATACATATATGAAAAATAGATGACTTGCATTCGTTGGTTTTTACAAATATGCTGTGGAAGTTTTTATCATATATTCCTGGAACCATCCGGTGCAAAAAATTAAACTTTATACTCCTGGAAGGCTACCTTTTGCAAAAATACCTGAAGGCACCAAACGCAAATCTTGTAGTACGCTATAGTTAGTAGAGAATGTAGTTTATATTTTGTCCCTGGCGGATTGGCATTCTGGCTTTAGGCAAACTTTGTTTTAGACTTTTGAGCCCTTGCAATGCATGTAAAAAAATAAAATTAGTTCCTACAGGAGGATGACATACAAAGTATAAAATATGAATGTATGAAAATACAACTTAAAAAATTGAATAGCAGATATTTAGTTATTCTTTTCTTTAATTTCTTTTAGAAAAATATTTCATGGATTTTTCATATTCATCGTATTAGAACCGTCAACGGAGCACAAACAAAAACAGATACTAGCGTCCCATATCGGCATTGTATAAGAAGGTGGATGAACCGAGGCATATATAAGCCAAGGTTACTCGACAATAGAAAGCATCTTTGCGCTTGGGGCAATGACGCAGCTAGTGAGGTTCTAACCGAGGCGCGTCTATTGCTGGTTGAAAACTATTTCCAAACCCCCTCTTCGGCCTTGGTTCTGCCTTGGCCGTTGAGAATTTTTGGAAGGGCTCCCTTACCCAGGGTAAAGCCCTACAATTCTAAGTTCAATAATTGTGATGATGGTGATAATGTTATGTGTTATTGCAGTTTATTGCAACGCTTTGCAGTTTATAGTTGAGAGGTGTGAATGAACTTTAATAGACTAGTTTTATTTAAGAATTACAGCAAGGAAGTAACTTCATTTTAGACTGGACTAATGACAAGCTGAATCTGATGTATAGAAACTGCTCTTGCATTATGCACGTATTTCTCTGCATTTGTACCTGAATGAAACATATATAGTGAAGCAGAGGGAGGAAATGGTTATAGATGAAAAGAGCTTAATAAGGAGAAATACTTAATCGTAGTTGCCAGTGGGTGTGCACCAAATTTATAAAGTTAAACTTAGCAATTAAATTAATGTTATAGTAATATGTATTTAACCATAATTAAGTGATAAATATATGTATCTATATAACGGATATCCTTGGTTTGTTGTAAATATGCAGTGCAAATATGTCTTTATCCGATAGAAGAAGAAGGGCAAAAAACGTATGTAGCCATAAACAAGATGTCACTTACATCTATTTGACCGTGGGAAAAAAACTACAATGGCCATTCAATAGCTTTTTTCATGAGGAATCTCCTTAATCTTTGATGATAATATTCCAATTAAATATTTATAGGGGATATTTAATAAAATAGCATAGCATCTTGCCCATAATTGCCACCACTTCCAAGGCCCCTCCTACTAAAAGTGCCACCTCCACCTCTACCACCACAACTACTAGTGACACTATTCCTAAAGCAATTTCATTCCTTTCTAGAGCAAGATTTTTCCCATTTACTACCACTACTAGTAATCCCAACCAATCTGCACCCTTATAAAAAAAATGTGAATTTTCACTGTTGTAAATACACCAATCATTGGATTGATTTTCAGCTTCACCGATTCTAGTAGGATGAGATCATGAAGGGTGTCTTTTTGTTTATTTTGCTACTTTGAAAATTATAAATTTTGATGGAGTTTTTTGTCTCAACATATTGAAGACTATTTTTGGTTCACTAAATATACTTGATTAAAAAATAAACAGTTAATAATAAAGAGAATGTGGAATAATTTGTAAGTTATAATTGGATATTAATATAGATTGGTAAGCAAAAGCATAATATATATTTTTAAGTTATTATTAACACGACCCGAAATCCAGTTAGACCGTGCGGACACCCGACATCCTCCCCTAGACCCGTCGGGCGAACCCTTACCAATTAAATTAGGAAAATAAATATAACAATTCATAAATAAGGACAATACTTAAAAAAACACAGACATACTGATACCTCTAAGCTGTACAAAAGAAATTATAGCTGACTACCTAACATACTAGGTTTAGAGCTATCCAGACTAGACATCTAAGAGTATGAAAGAAGACCGATACCTCCTGAAGGGAGCAAAATGCAACTGAAATAATAAACAATAAACTGGTGGCCATCCGGAATAAAAGTTGGCTCACCCTGACAGCTGAAGTCGTCTTCGCTCCTTCACAACGTAGCGAACTCAATCCTGGAGCGAACCTGCCGAAACGAAATAGATAGACAAGAAACAAACAACAAACAAGGGTGAGTCAAAAGGGACTCAATAAGTGGAGCAGACTAGCCACCTCTAAGAATAGGATAGCTAGCCAGGGAGAAGAAACAGATAAACCAAATTCTTCTTATTTAAATTATAAAAAGGCAGAGCCAGATAATAACCGGAAACATGTTTGAAACCATAAACTCAACCAGGAATACGAGCCAGAAACATATCAACAAATAAGCAATGCACGTATAAGCTGAACAGTAGTTATGTACCACAAGTCCATAGAATAGTATGAAATGAAATGAGATGAAATGAAATATGATGCAAAGGGTCACATGTGCCAAATGAATGGAGCGGAATCCTCCTGCTCCTAGGGTGGAATCCCCCAGCCCTCAGTATGATGCAATGGAGCGGAATCCTCCTGCTCCTAGGGCGGAATCCTCCTACCCTCAATATAATGCAATGGAGCGAAATCCTCCTGCTACTAAGGTGGAATCCTCCTACCCTCAATATAATGCAATGGAGCAGAATCATCCTGCTCCTAGGGCAGAATCCTCCTACCCTCAATATGATGCAATGGAGCGGAATCCTCCTGCTCTTAGGGCGGAATCCTCCTACCCTCAATATGATGCAATGAAGCGGAATCCTCCTGCTCCTAGGGCGGAATCCTCCTACCCTCAATATGATGCAATGGAGCGGAATCCTCCTCTTCCTACGGCGGAATCCTCTTACCCTCAATATGATGCGATGGAGCGGAATCCTCCTGCTCCTAGGGTGGAATCCTTCTACCCTCAATATGATGCAATGGAGCGGAATCCTCCTGCTCCTATATAATATAAACCAGAGGCGGAATACTCCTGCACTCAGTAAATGATATAGCAACCCATGGCCAGAATGCAATGCTCATATGCTCAATGCAATAGCAACAACCGGGGATAACACATAATATACAATATAAATCCAAAGCTATGGCGTAATGAGTACGCCTATCGGCAGCTACACACGTAAGGAACACAGACCAAGTGCCTCCAAAGAAATGGATACAAACACTTACCTTGTTACAGGGTTAGCACAGCTACTCAACAACCGCTTTGTCCTTTTTCCTTTCCTTTCTCTCTTTTTCTGATATTTTTTTCGATCTCTGGTTCTCACGTTTCATTCTCGTTTCTGTTCGTTTTCTTTGCTTGGAAATACAAAGCAAAGGGATTTTATCCCTTATAGAGTAGCCACCGCCTCTATTTCTTTTTAATGTTTTCCTTTTTCTTTTTTTCTTTCTTTTCTTTTGTCTTTTCTTTTCTTTTCGCAATGAAAATTAAAACAAAACTCTACGAAATTTGAAATGATCCCAAATTTCTCAAGTAAGTTATATAAAATATATTTAATATACACGCTAAGGCGGATCTCAAATCGGACTCCCGAAACTCAATATGCAAATTAAATAAAAAAAGGTCAAATTATTTAACTTTCGGCATTTTAGCGGAAACTAGCCGAACAACCTCGAAATTCACTTTCGAAAAATCACAAAAGTCACAAATAATCATACGAACCTAACGGCGATTTCAAATTTCGAATCGGAGCTCATTTGCCAAAACTGAGCTTGAAAATCTCTTTTTAATATTTATCGACAATAAAAACTAAAACCTTCTTCCGATGCCTACCAAACAAGGTCTGATTTAGCTCAAATTTAACAGATAAGTCCCAGTGGACCTTACGAAGATTTTAAATTTATCGGCATACCAATCGGAGTCCTTACTTCCGAAACGACTACCTAAGGTCGTTTCATTCTCCTCCACTTAAACTCTCGTTCGTCCTCGAACGAGCCTAAGTCTTAAAGAAAAAAAATAAAAAATTCGCACAGATAACAAGAGAACTTGCACGACCTTCATAAGCCACTCCCCGGGCCTTACCTCCTGATTACAGGATCAGAATTATATAACGCACATTGTACTTTTGGAATAAAATATATCTGAAAAATATGATAATACCATTGCACAGCTTATTCTGACTAAGCTGATCCTTTCTCGATCACGAGAAGAGATTTCTACATTTTTGAAGCAAAGATACACGGAACTTTGAACGGGTTAACATGATTCAGCCGATAATTACCTCTTCGATATACCTTTCGATATAGAATAGGTCGATGAAACTAACAATTAGCCCACGCTTGATGCAATAGGGGAGCATTTGAAGTACCTTGTCACTACACACTATAGAATATTTGATGCAAGCTATGTTATTTTTACGAACGCACTATGCAACATCTCAGTTGATGTTAGTGTTGTTCCGCAAGCTCTTTGTGGGAATGTAGTTACTCATATCCTAATGTATGTCAAAGGTTCATCTGAACAGGGTCTATCATATAAGGATAAGGATCATGCAAATACTACTGGATAGTATGATGTAGACCAGGAATAATCTTCAGACTGAACATCTACTTCAGGGTATTGTCTTTGAATTGGAAATATTATGACTTGAAAAAGTGAAAATAATAGAGACATGTAGTTGGACCATGAGCTGAGGCAGAATACCAGCAACAAAGTTGATTACATGTGCACTTATAACGCTAAAGTAACTTCTCAAAAAATTGAGGTGTGAAGGAGATATGCTAATGATGGATGGACGACAAGCTGCACTAGACCTTTAACTCTAAATTTTCATGAAGTAAAACAGCATCAGTATGAGGATCCAGTTCTAGTTGAATACAGATAGATAGCCAGAAGAAAACTGGAGTCACCATACAGGGTTACTACTGACAGTGTTCTCATGTATAAAGATAGACTTTGTGTCCCTGATGTTACAGATTTACGTGGACAGATTATGATAGAGGCAGATTATTCTAAATACACTATTCATCCAAGTTCGACTAAGATGTACCATGATCTTATGCAGATTTATTGGTGGGACAGAATGAAGTGTGACATAGCAGAATTTTTGGCTCAGTGTTCTAATTGCCAGCAAGTTAAAGTCGTGTCATCTTTCTAGACTTTATGCTTTCAGCAGATAGGTACATATATATGATCAGGTTGCCAGCTTATCTCTAGCATTAATAGATTATTAGTGGGTTTAGCAATGATCGACACTTATTGTAGGTTTCTGTCATGACCCTAGGTTGGGTTGTGACAAAAGTGGTATCAACGCCTTAGAGATTTAATATTACTATTCAGTATTTGGAGGAAGACTCCTCCACTTAAAGCACAAACTCATGCAACTATTTGAATAGGAATAACCATCCCCACACAGTCTGCTGGACTAAAGAAGATTTAGCTAAAGGTTGAACGTAGGCAGGCCTAAGCTACCAACTACCCTTTCGAGTTGCCAAACAGCTACAACTCTCGAGTCACAACTCCATACATTTCTATAAGCACCACCGCCTGATGGATCAAATCAAAGGTCAAATGACGCCTCTCATTACCCTTAGTAGCCTTGAAAAACAACAATGTGCTTACCCGGCTACCTTGACACGCACTCTGGCTCAACATAGGGAATATCACAAGAGGTTACCGACCGCCTAAGCTCACCAGTGCCGAACAAAGAAGAGATGGTACCGGACTGAGAATAGAAATAATTAGAGCTTTAGGAAGCTCATCTTCTTATTCACTTGGCTACCTGAGCTAGACTACTCACGAGTCAAGCTAGACAAAGAATCGCAATTGAAGAAATAGATATTAAATGAGCTCTATGGAACAACATCCATATCAATTTAATCTTTCTATAAAAAGGAAACTCCGACAATTTACCAAAAAACCTTTTTATACCGAGACAAACTTGTAGAATAACATGACTCTAATAGCGTCTCGAACCAAGAGGAGACACATAGATCGAGTATTACTTACTAACCACTTTACACCGGAAGAAACAATGACACTTTCAGATGGTGACGAATAAGAATCCCATCATCCAATCGACACTAAGTTCCAAAAAGAGGTAGACTGACTTGATATTATAACAGAATGAGGCACAACCAGATGCCAAGCAAACAATACCGATACTCACTCACAAATCTCTCACATTTAAACCAGATAAACTAGTAGGGTTATCATAAATACTAGGAATAAATCATATCAGAAGCTCACCCCTCTACCGCAACCGATTCTTAATAGAAACGACATCCAAGGAAACCATCGAAACATAAAAAGACTCACCATTTCCAGATCGATCGAAAGAGTCAAATCTTACTCACATTTAAGAGAAGAAGAAATCTCAGGGTCTACTATATCGGATACCTCAGCATCCCGCCAGACAAGCAGTTCATAGAACTGCCTCTGCAGCTGAACTGAGCCACTACCCTGACAATCACTTTCTAAAGAAACATTACCACCACACTCTCAACCTCTACTAGATGGTGGCATTTCTTTGGCTGATTGAGATCTAAGTCGAATCCTCGACGATTGGGCAGGTGCCTGAGGGCAAGAAGAATGACGACTATCTACTTGCTGGATTAAGGGAAAACTCCCCAAAGGATAACCACACTCACGACAATGATAACACATTTTTCGCTAAAAATAGAAACTGGACAGATTATTGATAGCTACAAAGAGAAAACTGACTCTGATCTTGACGAACTACTTGCGCACTCTAAGAATCGCGTGACGCAAGCTGAGATAACCTGGAAGGTGACCTCCCAAAATAATCAAAACTTTTACCTCCAAATGAGGTACCATGGTTGCCCACTAGGGCCACAGGATCTCTTGCTCTCCCGCTCTAACTCTTCATGTTCTAACTTATGGTATACCTCGTACCTTCGAGCAATATCAACAACAACATCAAATGAAATCCCGACCTCAATCTCTCGAGCCATCTAGGATCTAAAGGAAAAAGAAAGGTCATCAATAAATCTTTGAATCTCTCGAAAGGCTCAAGGACTAGTTCTAATGCATATTCAGCCATTCTATAAAATTCAATCTCATATTCTGAAATCAACAGGCTAACCGACAGGCTACCTTATCTAATCCACTCAAACTGGAAACACTCTTCATCTCGCTCGCTACTCGAAAAGAACTTTTCCACGAATCTAGAAGAAAAATCGAACCAAGTTAGCTAATAAGAGAAGGGTCCACCAATACAGGGCTGGACCTTGAAACTGGAAAGCAGAATAATCAACACCATACCGCTCGATATAATCAAGAGCCTGAAGGATATGCTGACATCATTGTATTTTAAAAATTTACACAGGGATTATCTGATGCATGGCTTAAGAATATCGGAAGGTTCAATTGGGAAAAATAATGCAGTCTTTTCAGATACTCGGACCGAGCCATTACTCGGGCTAGCTAACCAGCCAGAATAACTAGAGGCATAACACATGCTGCCTCCGAAATAAACTTTACTGCGACAATATTAAGAACTGGAATAGGAGCTCCTTGATAAGCTGATAAGCTGCCTAGCGAATAATAGGTTTCCGCAGTATCTGCGTCACCAAGATTCTCGTAAAAGCATCGTAGAGAGCCAACGGAACCACAAATCCCTGCTCACTTGCCCATTGCAAGCTTGTACAGTTGGGGCTTGCACGACTGTATCGTCAGCACGATCCACAACTATCGGGGCTTGAGTAGCCCTAGCCCCAAGCTAGACTACTTCGTCTTGAACTTCTACCGTTTGCTGATTTGTCGCACGAGGGTTCACGATTACCACGAAAGAATTAACGAAAATACTTTTGCATCCTAGACCAACGCACGATCAGAGAAGGAAGGGAAACTTCCTTAATGCCATCATAGCCTCTCGTAGATAAGTACGGACGTCTACGTACCCATCAGCGAGACTCTACTAGACAATGTCTTAGTCTTGTTAGACTCTAAACCGGGCTCTGATACCAACTGACACGACCCGAAATCCAGTTAGGCCGTGCGGGCACCCGACATCCTCCCATAGACCCGTCGGGCGAACCCTTACCAATTAAATTAGGAAAATAAATATAGTAATTCATAAATAAGGACAAGACTTAAAAAACACAGATATACTGATACCTCTAAGCTTTACAAAAGAAATTATAGCTGACCACCTAACATACTAGGTTTAGGGCTATCCAGACTAGACATCTAAGAGTAGGAAAGAAGACAGATACCTCCTGAAGGGAGCAAAATGCAACTGAAATAATAAACAATGAACGGGTGGCCATCCGGAATAAAAGTTGGCTCACCCTGACAGCTGAAGTCGTCTTTGCTCCTTCACAACGTAGCGAACTCAATCCTGGAGCGAACCTGCCAAAATAAAATAGATAGACAAGAAACAAACAACAAACAAGGGTGAGTCAAAAGGACTCAATAAGTGGGGCAGACTAGCCACCTCAAAGAATAGGATAGCTAGCCAGGGAGAAGAAACAGATAAATCAAATTTCTCTTATTTAAATTATAAAAAGGCAAAGCCAGATAATAACCGGAAACATGTTTGAAACCATAAACTCAACCAGGAATATGAGCCAGAAACATATCAACAAATAAGCAATGCACGTATAAGCAGAACAGTAGTTATGTACCATAAGTCTACAGAATGGTATGAAATGAAATGAGATGAAATGAAATGAAATGGAATATGATGCAAAGGGTCACATGTGCCAAATGAATGGAGTGGAATCCTACTGCTCCTAGGGCGGAATCCTCCAGCCCTCAGTATGATGCAATGGAGCGGAATCCTCCTGCTCCTAGGGCGGAATCCTCCTAGCCTCAATATAACACAATGGAGCGGAATCCTCCTGCTACTAGGGCGGAATCCTTCTACCCTCAATATGATGCAATGGAGCGGAATCCTCCTGCTCCTAGGGCGGAATCCTCCTACCCTCAATATGATGCAATGGAGCGGAATCCTCCTGCTCCTAGGGCGAAATCCTCCTACCCTCAATATGATGCAATGGAGCGGAATCCTCCTGCTCCTATATAATATAAACCAGAGGCGGAATACTCCTGCACTCAGTAAATGATATAGCAACCCATGGCCAGAATGCAATGCTCATATGCTCAATGCAATACCAACAACCGGGGATAACACATAATATACAATATAAATCAAAAGCTATGGCATAACGAGTACGCCTATCGGCAGCTACACACGTAAGGAACACGTGGTAGAATATCCACAAGGCCAAGTGCCTCCAAAGAAATGGATACAAACACTTACCTTGTTACATGGTTAGCACGGCTACTCAACAACCGCTTTGTCCTTTGAATTTATTGTCAAACGATCCCATTGTATTCAATCAGTAGAAAAATATATCACATATGACTATAGGCTTCATTCCTAACGTCTTAGGGCAATCCAATTAGGAACCTGATACCCTATTCGCATATGCAATACGCAGGCCAGGCCTATGTACAGCAGTGGCGGATGTAGAGTGTGGACGACGGGTTCGGCAGAACCCAGTAGATTTAGCACAGACAATATATTTTTGTAAAAAAAATCAATAAATATATACAGAAAGCAAGTCAAGAACCCAGTTACTTGTACTTGAGATCGTTATCCGAAATTTAGAACCCATAAGGTTCAAAATCTAGATCCGCCTCTGATGTACAGGGTTTAAGGTCACATAACCAAACCCTAAATAAATTACATTTATATGTTGCCCATAACTCACTGAGTATGAATATATAATCAATTCCATTATCGGGGTCCAATTGACCCTTTAAACTATTAATTGAACTTATTAAAACGATGTCTAATATCCCAATTTCTACCGTAAAAATATATTCAAACACACGTAATAAACTGAAATAATAAATTTACGCCATTACCTGGATGTTTCGGGGTGAAAATTCTACTATTTTCCTTCTCCTTTTCCTTTCCTTTCTCTCTTTTTCTGATATTTTTTTCGATCTCTGGTTCTCACGTTTCATTCTCGTTTCTGTTCGTTTTCTTTGCTTGGAAATACTAAGCAAAGGGATTTTATCCCTTATAGAGTAGCCATCGGCTCTATTTCTTTTTAATGTTTTCCTTTTTCTTTTTTTCTTTCTTTTCTTTTGTCTTTTCTTTTCTTTTCGCAATGAAAATTAAAACAGAACTCTACGAAATTCGAAATGATCCCAAATTTTTCAAGTAAGATATACAAAATATACGTAACATACACGCTAAGGCGGATCTCAAATTGGACTCCCGAAACTCAATATGCAAATTAAATGAAAAAAGGTCAAATTATATAACTTTCGGCATTTTAGCGGAAACTAGCCGAACAACCTCGAAATTCACTTTCGAAAAATCAAAAAAGTCACAAATAATCATACGAACCTAACGGTGCTTTCAAATTTCAAATCGGAGCTCATTCGCCAAAACCGAGCTTGAAAAATCTCTTTTTAATATTTATCGACAATAAAAACTGAAACCTTCTTCCGATGCCTACCAAACGAGGTCTGATTTAGCTCAAATTTTACAGATAAGTCCCAATGGACCTTAAGAAGATTTTAAAATTATAGGCACGCCAATCGGAGTCCTAACTTCCGAAACGACTACCTAAGGTCGTTTCAATTATAGACAAACAGTATCCAAAAGATAACAAGTATATCCTGTAAGTATTAATAGGATATTAACTTGGAATGGTATGCAAAAACACAATGTATATTTTTAGAATATTATAGGCAGATTCCAAAGATGTGGAATATATTTCATAAATATTAATAAGATATTAACTTGTAGTGGTATGCAAAAGCACAATATATATTTTTCGAATATTATGGGCAAATAGTATCCAAATGGTATTAGGTATATTTTAAAATAATGATTAAATATTTGGTGTTTTGTACTATCTTTTACTATGTACGTTATAGGATAATTGCTAATATTTAAGAGTTAATTAAGTGATAAGGTACAATATAATATCTTATCCTTAAAATTAGGCACAATGTACTCTATATGTTTTATATTAAACAATGGCCATAAAATATCCACTATATTTATTTTTATTTATGGTGTATAATAAAATGGTAATGTGTGTACTTTATGTTTATAACTTTAATAAGTGTTTATGTCATGTAAAAATCCCAGTAATGTTGTTATGGGCCACAAATCAATCTTCTCGCGAAAAAGGGATTTTTACACCACATGTCCATAAAAGTAACTTATTTACTCTTTTATGCCTATTAAAAGTTGGTTTACATCCAATACCCATTTGATCCATTTTATTAACATTGTATACATATCTGACCCATTTTATTTACATTGTATGCCCTGTGCACGACTGGTCCGCCCAAATGCATTCGACCCAGTTCATTCATTGGTTTAAAAGCCAAATTTTGTTAATGGCACTGCCAAATTTTCCCATGTTCACCGGGAACCACCAACCGCCACCGTAAGCCGTCGTGTTTCTACCGTCGACCACCACCGTCCACCCATAATTCATATGTCTCTGAACTCCTTTTGACCTCCTCTTTTCGTTTATGGGGTCGATTTCTCTAAATTCTCACTAGTTTGGTGTAGATCGAGATTTGAAATTCGGCCAAAATCCTAACTTCGACAACGATATAAACTTTTTTTGTGAACTTTATGTCCACAGACTTGTCTAAGTTTTCTCTACCCTTTTATAAAGGTAATTTTCCATGAAAACCTCTACATTTTTTCATTTTTCCTTAACTACATGTTCCATTTTTTCTTTGAGTTGGCCGTGGTTTTTTTGTTTCTATGTTTCTATGGTGGAGTTTTTTTTGCGGCTGTGAGTTGGTGATATTGCTTTGGATGCAGCGACGCTATGTGATGGTTTAATGGTAGTGAACCGATGGTTTGGTGGTTTGATTTATGGTGACGGTGGTGTGTTTGGTTTCCACTGGTGATTTTTGTTGTGGTTCCAATGGTGGCGATAAGCAATTTTGCCAAGGTTTGTGATGATGATGCTGCGTTCATTGGTTAGTGCTGTTGTGTTAAAGTATAAAGTATTTTATTAAGCTTATAGTAATTCAATGATTGAGCTCTTAGCATTTGGCTGCTTGCAAGTTTGTCCCTTAAACTTATTGAAGTTTTATGTTTGTCCACAATGCAAGTTTTCAAAATGATTTACCAAACTGTAACGGGAAATTCCGATTAACGTGAGCACTTGTTTGTTCACATTTGGATATAATATTTAAGCTCATTCTTCTCTGTTCGAAATTGTATCTGTATAGATTGTGAATTCAAGTCTTGAATGACTTAGTCGTGGTAAAGGTTTTAGCTTTGTGTTCATGGCAATAATAGCAAATGTTTAATAGAAAATTGGTATCCTTTCCTTCTAATATATTTAACCCCTTTTAACTTGAATGAACCTGCATAAGCTTGAGCTCCCCTTGTCAATGTATTTACCTGCTTAATATTTTTCATATTCTTTAAGACGCGAAGACATAGGAATCATATCCGAATGATTTTGTTTGAATGTTTGAAATTAATGGATATAAATCTTTCTCTGTGTATGAAATTCTTCACTATGATGGTTGTTGTCAAATCTATACACTTTGCAATTTAGCATATGCAGTTGTTAGTTAATTCTTTTTGGTTGTTAGCTATAGGCTTGCTATGATCTGCTTATGTTAATTAGGTCTGAAGCAATATGATTTCATAATTGATTTTGCATTGCTGCCCATGGTGTTTTAGCCAGAATGATAGCTTGAATTGAATTATAATAGGTTTAGCTATTGCTGAAAGTTTGTTGAATTGATATCAAGTTTAAGAATCCACTCTGTTAGTCTCCTTTATTTACTTGCAGCTTTATTAGTAGATTAAGTTAAAAAGCTTATTTTCGGAGAATTTGTTGGCTTATACACATCTTATAAACAACTTGGACTTTTAAAATGTTACAACGTAAAAAGCATTTCATTTGGCTTAGAATTGACTACTTCTTTAGATGTCTTGTTTGTATTTCTTTTTTTAAGCTTAAAGAGTCATGCCTTAAACCTATATATTAATGGTAAATTTTTGAACATCTTAAGTAGGCTGGCAATTTTGTTGTGAATTGTTGGTCTTTTTTCGTAGGAGACCTGGGATAGTTTTTGAATGGTTATTGATATGTTTAACTGAAATAATGTCCCTTTTTATGCTTTACATCTACTTCAACGAAATGTCATCTTTCTTTGTCTTTATTTTTTGTTGACTGAAAAGTGTTATTTCCTGGGAAACTTTTTTTTAGTTATATTTGTTTCATTTTTGTCTTACTAAGCAGACTGTTCAATTGGCTTGGCTATTGTGTAGTTTCATTTTCCTTTAGCCTACTGGGTGAAGTTTATATGATTGAGTAGTTACTAATTGTTATTTCTCATTTTCTTTGCATAGAATAACCTTTGGGTGAGTTTGGCTAAAACTCACATATTGGGATGGTTTACATTGGCTTGGAGTCGCACTGGGGTCAAGTTTGTAAATCAAGCTCAAGTTCGTAAAAGGTAATGAAGACTCTAGGACAAAAAAAAAAATTCTATTGTATACCTTTGTCATATACGATATACTCTATTGGTATCTAATATGATGCCGAATTTTTTTTATATCTTTTGGGTTATTTATAGTTCTCATTTTCTTGCCTTGTGTTGACCATGTGGAGTATATGCTCTAAATTTAAATGTCAATGAGTTTATGTTACAAGAATTTTATGCATTAGTAAAATTGTTAAGAAGTGAATTCTCGAATGACATATATCATATACCTTTGTAAAATATCGTATAATCGAAAAGTATACAAAATAATCCTGTGCGAGTTAGACTTTAGGAAAGGGACTCCTTTATTCTCAGGTGGAAAATTCTCGAATGACGTATATCATATATCTTTGTAGTATATCATTTACTCGAAAGGTATATGATATGATCCTAACTAGGATTAGGAAAATAATAAGGAATTAAAATGATAAAAGCAAGACCCAATTTGAATTGATTTGGAATTAAGGAAGTGGATTAGGAAAAAGTGGCCTAATCACCCCCTTAAGACAACAACCAAAAAGAACCTATACTATTTAGTCCTCAATTGAATCAACATTCAATTGCAAACCAAGGAAATAAAGTGCTCAAGCAACATGCTTAGCCATTGTTTACTCACATTCATATTCATCATCCAAGTCTAATTAATGAATAAACTCTCTAGTAGCCTATCTATAGTAGATACTAAATATAATGAAGGAATGGACTAAAAAACCCTTAATTGCTGATTATGCCAAACTGCCCAGACGTCCTTCATCGCGATCGCGTCAGGTGTCTCGCGATCGCACCTTGTGAGCTGAAACTTCTTCGCGATCGCATGTGGTGTATCGCGATCGCGCAGTGGAGCGGATTTCTTCTGCACGATCGCGTCTGTTGCTTCGCGATCGCGTAGACACAGATTCCAGTGAGCTCTCATTTACTTGTTTGGCTAGTCCCTTGGCTTGATTCTTGGCTTCCAAGCCTTTTTGAAGCATTCCAAGCTCCGGATGTTGAGCGTGAATCCTCCATGGCTCCGAGTACTCATCCGGATCGCATCATTCCCTCCTTCTTTAAAGGAATCCGTCCTCGAATTTGTACCTTGCAAAACCATGACGCGAATGAGTACCAACTCAATAACTTTCCAAGCACTACACAATAAAGAGAGTGGAACAAGACTCACATACTCATGATCAAAGTGCACACTCTTATGATATAATCAAGTATCAAGATCGACCATAAAGAATATTTTTCCAATTCCAAGATCAAAAACTTGGCTATAAAAGCAACAACAAGCAAGCTCATTTACAAAATAATCTTCATTTTTAGGCTCATTCAACTCATACCAAGCCTCCATTGATAATTTATGACTCTTAACATTATAGGCTCTAGCAAAATCCACTTTAAATGTGTGCTCGAAACTAGTAATAGAGTAAGTAAAAAAATTGATACTAAGGCTAGCATCTATCAATTTACCATCACTATCACTAGTGCCTCCCTCCTTCTTTAAGGAGAAATCTTTACCTTTGGAGGGCGTCCAAACATTGGACAAGCTTTCAACAGACATCTTGGGAGTTAGCTTGCTAACACCCACACAATTATCACTCTCAAGCAAGTCACAGGAATCATTCTGAGCAAATAATGGGTTGTTAAAACTAAAATCACCTTCCAACACATCATCTTGCTCATTTTCAACAAACAATGGATTTTCAAATAGTTTAAATCCTTGACACAAACCACCACCACAATCAAGAGTGCTATCAAATGCTATCATCTCAAGATCAAGCAACTCATTGGCACATTTTTCAAACAAAGGTGGAACGTCAAAACTCAATTTATTATGTTCAAGCTCACCATTTGCACATCACTAGTGTGGGACAATTCACACACACAAAGTCCATCAATTTTCTTTTCATAAGTGTTCCCAACTAGTGTATGCTCACAATCAATATCATCAATGCAAGATAAAGAATCATTGATTCCACAAAACGTAAAGCTATCATCAACACTCAAGTCTCGGTCAAACTCACCCAAAGGAATACATGAGTAAGGATTGTTGACACCCAATTTTGTCCCAAACGTTTTCAAATTAAAGTCTAATTATTCTAAATTAAAATTAATGTTGAAAATTCAAAAGTAACTAATTTAAACTCAAAGAAAAAAAGGGCTAAAATTATAAGGCATAGCCTAATTTATATCCTACCCGTGCAACCCCCTCAATTTCCCAATGTAATCCTAAAATAAGGCTAAGTTTGTTCTTAAGCCTAAAATCTAGCATATCCATGCAATTCCTCTATCATAAAAGGGGGGGCTAAAATCGTTCCTTATCAGCGAAATTGACCTATCTCTGCAAACAATATATATCTATACAATGCACCCCATCAGTCATATAACCCAAAACCGATTGCCCTTTCCCCTTTTCCCAAAACCCTAATCTCCTTAATCCCCTTCAGCCGTCGTCCCCTGTTTTCCCCTCAAAATCGAACCCCCACTTCCTCCTTTGCCATTTCTGGCAACACATTGCTTTGGTCCCCATTTCCTATTGTCTTCTCCAAATATGGCAAAACCCGACCCCTTTCGATTCTCCCAAAATCAATACCCCACAGTGGCATAAACTCATCTCAAACGTCCGTGTCTACTTCCTTTCCATCATCGACGGTTCGGATTGAGGCAAATATGAGTTTTGAAATTCAAATGAGGGATCTAAAGGGATATTCGAGTGTGACTCAGATTCCCTTTTCTTTTCTCATTTTTCTTTCAAATTCTTGGACAGAAAAGAGTCAAAATCCGACCGTTAAGAAAAGGTATGTAAAAGGTCTCTTTAGTCATTTCAATCTTAGGTCGAAAACCCTAAAATTTTCAACTATAAATATAGTTGTTCTAAGATCTGTGAAGGATAGGAGATAGAGAGGCAGCTACATACACATACATAAATTTTCCTCAGTCTTCTTTTACAAGTTCATAGCGTTACTGTTTCTGTCATTTCTTGCTTTATATTATCGCTTCATTATTCGAGTCATCGAGCGGGTTCGAGTCGTCTGACCTTAGTCGAGTCGCATATCGCTTCGGATCCCTTGCCCCATTCACTGCCCTACAGCAGGTAAAAGCTTAACTTTTCTTGTTTTTCTTGCTTTCTTGATCAATTCCATTTGCGTGTATGTGAAAACTGAATCCTGTGCATATGAGCACAAAAGAAGCCAGCATAAAACTGTTTTAAGAATGTAAGCCTAAAGATTGTAACTTTATTGATTTCTCGGCTTAAGTTCTGTCATTAAAAGCTTGAAACATGTAAATCATGGATAAGAGACTCTGATTGTAAATAGCTTGTTTAAATGCCTTTGTTGTATGCTCTGGTAGTCTATAAAGATGGTTCTGGTTTTGCTTGTAAAAGGTGAGAGTATGAGAATGTTGCAGGGAATTCATCTGGTTGCTATGAGTAAGGAGTAAGAGTTAAAGTAGCAGAGGTGTAGGGAGTTTATTTCAGGAGTTAGTAGGCAGTGTGCTAGTATTAGAAAGGGTATAAGAGAGGGAGTTTGGTTCTGTTTTGGCTAAAAAGCAGCAGCAGGCTTGGGTGCTTGATTTGCAAGTGTTCAGGGATGCAGGGGTTTGTTTGGAAGTTGCTCAAGTAGATGTGGGGTTATCCGCTTATATTTCAATCAGTTTGTGGGTATTTTGGAGGGAGTTATGATATGCTGCAGTTTGTTAAGAGATCAGAGAAGGTGTGTTGGATTAGCATAAGGAGTTTAGAAGTTGGTATGGATTTTGTCCAGGATGATTAGTTAGTTCAGGTTCCAATTGTTGTTTCAGGGAAGGGCAATGGGTGCTTGTTTTGCAAAGCTTAGAAAGGGGCTAATGATATTAGGGT
Source organism: Petunia axillaris subsp. axillaris (assembly GCA_029990575.1). Classification (NCBI taxonomy): domain Eukaryota; kingdom Viridiplantae; phylum Streptophyta; class Magnoliopsida; order Solanales; family Solanaceae; genus Petunia; species Petunia axillaris. The sequence continues at coordinate 165,664,256 of JARKNS010000003.1, forward strand.
GGTTCAGGTAGTCTGCAGATGGGTGAGGAGAATCAGTGAGTTGAAGTTGTTTCTGGTCGAGTATTAGGAGTAATAGGTAGTCTGGAGGGTTCTTGGTTTATGTATATGTTTGCAGGCAGTTCTGGGTCCTTAGAAATTGCTTGAGGTCCGTTATGTTTGCAGGTGATGTTTGTGTGTGTTAGAAAGTATGAGTTTTAGGTTCCAGGGGTAGGGCCTGTTTCTGTTTCTTGCATTTTCTCTGATTGTTGTGGTTTAAATGAGGGAGTTCAGGGTGGTTTGTAAAGTATGGTGCTGCATAGTGAAATGCAGGGTTGTTGCAGGTCTGGAGGTTAGTTCTAGGGTCTGTGATAGAGTTCAATTGGTTTAGGTATGTTGGTCAGCCCAGGGAGTTGCCTGAAAGTTTGCAGCATCTTTGGAGAAGTTCAGGTGGCTTTAGATGTTTTTGCTAGTCTCAAAAGGTGGTAGTTGTTCTTTAGGCAGTGAGGGAGCATAGGAGAAGGTATAGGCTAGTGTTGCTAAGCTGCTAAAGGATTATGCAGTAGGTGGAATGGTGTCAATTTTAGTTATGTGTACATCTGTGTTAGTAGAAATTCGAGTCCTAACTTTGTTCATATAATAGTACCTCCCTGAAAACACATTCCTTTTGATCTGTCCATTAGTTCAAATTATGAATATGAAAGATTGTCTCCTTAGTCTGTTAAAAATCATGAGTCCTCTTTTGAAGAAAAGTTTAATTCCTTAGACTATTCTGGTGGAAACTTTTTGTCTAAGTAAATTTGTGAATGAAAGAATCTTTTAAAAGAGATGGCTTAAGCTTAAATCATGTTCTGCTTGTAAAACTGTTAAAGATCGGATCATTTTCTTTTTACTGAATAAAAATCATGTCTTTAAATGACTAGGATAAGAAGAAAAGAAATATGGAATTTGTTAGTTGCGTCTTGGTTCTAAAACTATTTATAGGACTACATCCTTAAGTGTTGTGGTTAGTGTTCATTCTTTAAAATGGTCTAGTTATATTTTCAGTTCAAAATGATGAGCTATTGTAAGAAAGTTTACTCAGTGACTAAAAGGTCAAGTTTGACACTTACATGGCTGTTTTCCTAATTCGTGATTCTGCTACTTTTTTTTCTACGGTAAGACTAGCAGTACTGGACCATTTGTGCTTGTAAACTTTTTGCTTTGGCTATTTGTGATAACTTTATCCTTCATCCAATCCATTAGTTATTTTTCTTATGAATCTTAATGTGCATTCACTAATCCTCATCCCTTTTTCTTTTACATGAAATCTACTTGGGGCGAGTTTGAATTGCTGAACTCAGGAATTGGGACGGCATGCATTTGGGAAGTTATTTGATCCGCTTCGCATTTTCGGGACTTGATATCCCCGAAAATGTAAGAAACAAAAAATGAAAATCACAAAGTCCAAGGCTCAATGATGAGTTTGCGCTTCCGGGTTCTACCTTCTAAACTCACTCTTTCCCGTCCCCTTTAGAAAAGCATGTTTTAGGACCCCTGTGGAATAGAAATGGTATTTGAATTGTGAATAATTATTGTAAATTACTTAAATTATTTTGTATAAATACTTTGTATCATTTCTTTGCAAATCGCCAATTAATTTATGGATGTTTAGAATCATTTGTCAATTAAGGAGTGCAAAATCAAATTCGGCTAAAATCGTACCCTCATCATAATTCTCATTCGAATTGCTTCTTTATTTATTATATTAAATATTCAATTATTTATTTATCTAATTATTTAGTTAATCAATTAAATTTTATCCTTTATTCATTTATTTACTTAATCTAATCTATTCAATTTCAATTAATCATTTATTTAATCAATTACTTATTTATTCACTTATTATTTACTTAATCAATTATTATTCATTGTTTTCCTCACTTAATTGAATTCATATAAATATTTATCTATTAAATTAAGTTATTATCTATTTATTATTTATCTATCCAACCGATCAATTAATCAATTATCATTATTTATCTAATCATTTATCTTATTTACTTAATTTTATTTAGCCCTTATTTATTAGTTAAGCAATCAACCATTATCTCATTATCCATTTAATTAATCTTAAGTTTTGTTGTTTATTTATCTAAGTATTGGCATAATCAAACCTTATCTTACTATTCATTATCTATTTATCTTTATTTAAAATTTATCCTAAATTAATTATCTTTACGTAAAATTCGTGAAAACCGCCGGATTAACCGCTTTTAGCGGATTTTCGAAAAGGCTCCCGCAAGGGACCTTCTTTCGAATTTAATAGAACCACTTACTTAAGAATCTCTGAATTATTTTCCTTTTAAATAAAGGATAAAATTGCACTCTTTAGTTAACTTAGGTTCCTAATAATCCTTAAATTAGGTGGCGACTCCAAAGAAAGCCCTTTGGAATCCCATTTTGTTGGAATATACCCGAAACCTATCTTTTCTTAAAGAAAGGATAATTTTTGGGGTTCAACAAGGATTAAATTTGCTACCTTGTAGCATATCTAAAGATTCTTCTTTACCTTGGCTTTTCAAAAGGAAGCTCACTTATTCATTTGGAGACTTCACATTGGTCTCTTCTTTTTCTTCCATGCATGGAACCACTTCCAAAGAAGGATTCCCAATTTTAGCTTCTTCAAGAGTACCTTTAAGAGACACAAAACAACTAGAGAAACAAGAAATGTTAGAATTGTTAGAATAAGGAAAATCCTTACCCTCACTCTTTTGTTTTCCCTCTTTCTTTTCTCTCTTTTTATTTTCAAACTCCTCTCTCTTTTCTTGTGACAACTCACTCACTTCACTCAACTCAAGCTCTCCTTTTTCTTCTCTTGAGTTGTCACTTGTCACTCCTTTACTCCTCTCAATCTTTTCTCTCTCAAGTTCATTTGAATTAGGATATGTGCCAAGAATCCCTTTGGAAGGAGTAGGGGTACTCTTGACCTCATCTTTCAATTTTTCTCCTTGAGAATCTTCATCCAACCTTTGCTTCACCCCTTTTGCCTTTGTCTTTCTTCTGTTTTTCTAGCATTCCAAAATAAAATTCTTTGACTTTCATTGGAGGGGTGGCGCCAAAAATAAACTTTTGGTCCTGTAAAGTGAGAGCATGCTTTCTAAACTTCTCACTATACTTGGCATTTCTAGCAAGCTTCCATAGTTTTCCCAACAACAAGTGACAACCTTTTATGGGCATCACATCACATAGTACTTCATCATGATAATCGCCAATTTTGAACTTTACCCACACTTGTTGTGTAATGACCACAAACCCATCTCCATTCAACCAAGTCCACCTATAGGGGAAGGGATGACTATAAGTTTCCAACTTTAATTGCTCAACCAGAGAAACACTTGCAACATTAGTATGACTCTTATAATCAATGATCATAGCACAAGTGAGCCCTCCAACCTTACAAATTGCGTGGAAGAAGTTCTTTCTTTCTTCCAAAAATTGCTCCACACAAACTTCATCACACTCATGGTTGTCTACAAAATGATTCCGTTTAAACATAGTTCTCAAAGCATTGTTAGTCCAAGATAAATCACTTGTAGTACATGTAGCGCCTTTTCCCACTCTAGGCCTCAAGTTGCCTTTCACATAAGAATTAGAGACATTAAACCTTTTAGCACAATTAGAAGATGTAGACTCTCTTTTTCTCATGGAATAATTACCACTTCTCTTCAAACCGATATAAAGACCACTACTACTCTCTCGTTTATTTTAAGGAACACAAAAAGAAGATGCAAATTAACAATCTCTATATTAAGTTTCATCATCAATTCTCTCTATGTCACTATCTACATTTTCATGTTCATCACAAGAACAGTAAGTAGGAACATTGTACCTTAAAGCGTCACTATCATCATCTCCAAGATTAGAAGCATAGGAGTTTTCATGGCCACGTTCATCCTCAAAAGCCTCATAGTCTCCACGAGCTTTATGATCACCATAGTGACTCGCTTCATCTTCATAAAAGTTATAGTTCCCCGAATCATCATAGTAACTCTCACCATCATCATAGGAACCATAGTCTCCACAATAATCGTAGCAATCCACATCATCTCCACATGAATCATAACCTCCACCATCATCATCCGAGGACATGTTTGCAACAATAATAACAAAAGGACCTCACAAATTCACTCCCTCACGTGTATCACTCGATATATGATCACTCAATTTTCTTTCCACTCGTGTATAAACTCAAAGTCAATGGCTTTTGTGACCACACTCTAATGTTCTCACCACTCAAGCCTTTTACCTCTCGTTGGCTAAATCAAGTTGCTTTTTGCACTCAATTCCGATTTGTCAACCGAACTCAATCCAATTCGGGACGGAAAGGAATTGTTGTAGCAAGAAACGAACAATTAAAGCTAACAGACGGAATTTAGAAAAAGTCAAAGAAAGGAAAGAAGAAAGGCACGAATCGAATTGGCACGAAATAAAATTTAAATTGGATGAAATTTTGTGTGTGATCTAGAAACTTATTGTACTTGATGATATGAAAGGGGTTTGGGTGATCTGAAACTGTTTCGGGGCTGTTCGGAGCAATCTGTAAAGTGACTAATTCTTTTGTTCAGCGCTATCACGACAGTAGGCGCGCGATCGCGAAGAGAAAAAAATAACTCTGCGCTGTCGCTTCGCGATTGTGAAGAGCAATAATTAATAAGCATGCGCGATCGCGACACTTCTCGCGCGATCGCGAAGAGCAAATTCTGGGTCTGATGCAGAACTTGAAGCCCGAATTTCTGGAAATTTTCTTCACTTGAATCTTCATAAATCAACTTTTTTTTGCTCCAAATTTGAGATATAAGCTCCTTATATGTCCGTGAACAAACCCTAATGACCAATTCTTCAAGATTAACACCCAAAATGCAAAAGTCCCAAATCTTTGTTGAAGAACCCTAGATTTTGATTCTTCAAATTAACACCTCAAATATTGTTTGTTGTTTAATTCCTTCGAGAATCAGCTTCTAGAATCACCAAGCAACAATTGGTAACAAATATTTCATCCAAAGGAAACCTAAACCCATGACTCAATTTTTTTGGGATTTTTGTATTTTTTTTGATTTTTTTTTTTTTTTGTGATTTTTCAGATTTGATAAACAATTTGGGTTAGTGATTGTAAGAATAAACACTAATCAAACTCTGATACCAAATGATATGATCCTAACTAGGATTAGGAAAATAACAAGGAATTAAAATGATAAAAGCAAGACCCAATTTGAATTGATTTGGAATTAATGAAGTGGATTAGGGAAAAGTGGCCTAATCACCCCCTTAAGACAACAACCAAAAAGAATCTATACTATTTAGTGCTCAATTGAATCAACATTCAATTGCAAACCAAGGAAATAAAGTGCTCAAGCAACATGCTTAGCCATTGTTTACTCACATTCATATTCATCATCCAAGTCTAACAAAGGAATGGACTAAAAAGCCCTTAATTGCTGATTATGCCAGACTGCCCAGACGTCTTTCATCGCGATCGCGTGGTGTGTCTCGCGATCGCGCCTTGTGAGCTGAAGCTTCTTCGCGATTGCGTGTGGTGTATCGCTATCGTGCAGTGGAGCGGATTTCTTCTGCGCGATCGCGTCTGCTGCTTCGCGATCGCGTAGACACAGATTCCAGTGAGCTCTCATTTGCTTGTTTGGCCAGTCCCTTGGCTTGATTCTTGGCTTCCAAGCCCTTTTGAAGCATTCCAAGCTCTGGATGTCGAGCGTGAATCCTCCATGGCTCCAAGTACTCATCTGGATCGCATCAGTATACAACATCAACGTGCTTTCCTTCTAGTTAATAGGAAATATGTTGTGACAAAACAAAGTTGTATACCATTGGGGTATATCGTATACTAGAACGGTATACAATAGAAGCATAGTTTTCTTTTAGTTTATGGGCTAATATATTGTGACAAATTGAAGTTGATTTAATAGAAAGGTATACCATTTGGAGTATACCGTTTACTACAAAGGTATACAAAAACAACATGGTTTCCTTTTACTAGAAAGAACATATTTGGGTATTAAGTAAACGGTATACCTTAATACCATTTGGGGTTTACCTAATACTAGAAAGGTATACAATACAAAGATAATTTTTTAAAATAATACGGAAATATGTTGTGACAAAACAAAGTTGTATACCATTTGGGGTATACCGTTTACTAGAAAGGTATACAACAACAACATGCTTTTCTTCTAGGTAATAGGAAATATGTTGTGACAAAACAAAGTTGTATACCACTGGAGCATATCATATACTAGAACGGTATACAATAGAAGCATATATTGGGATATAGTGTATACTAGAAATGCATACAAAAGAAAATCTGAATTGAAAACTTAAAAAAATATTTTATTTTGTATACCTTTCAGTATCCAGTATACCCCGATAATATACTCTTTTAATTTGTCCCACTAACCTTAGCTGCTCTCACTTAACAAAATATTGAAAGACTAACATATATCAACAATGTAATGAAAAAGCAAGTCAACACTACTAAAATATCAAGAAATGTTTGATTGAAAACAATTCTAGAAGAAGCTCAAAGTGTCTGTATACCTTTTTAGTAGGCAGGCTTAGTGGCACAAGTTAAATAAGTATACCATTAGGGTATACTGTATACTAGAAACGTATACAAAAGAAAATCTGAATCAAAAACTTAAAGAAAATTTTTTATTCTATATTCTAGTATCCAGTATACCCCGATGGTATACTCTTTTAATATTTCCCACTAGCCTTGGCTGCTCTCACTTAGCAGAATAATGAAAGACTAACATATGTCAACAATGTAATGAATAACCAAGTCAACACTACTCAAATATCAAGAAATGTGTGATTGAAAACATTTCTAGAAAGAGCTCAAAGTGTTTGTATACTTCTCTAGTAGGCAAGCATACTGGGACAAGTTAAATAGGTATACCATTGGGGTATACTATATACTAGAAAGGTATACAGAAGAAAATCTGAAATAAAATTTAAAGAAAAGATTTTATTTTGTATACCTTTCTGGTATCTAGTATACCCCAATGGTATATTCTTTTAATTTTTCTAGCTAGCCTTGGCTGCTCTCACTTAACAGAATATTGAAAGACTAACATATGTCAATAATGTAATAAATAAGCAAGTCAACACTACTAAAATATCAAGAAATGTGTGATTGGAAACAATTCTAGGAAAAATTCAAAGCGTTTGTATATAACTTATAAAATGGAACACAATAATAAATAATTAAAAACATAAATACTTACTGATACACAATTAAGGTGGTATATCACTGCAATATATCGGATACTAAAAAGGTATACAGTAAAAAAAAACACATGGACGAACCGACTTTATCTAACCTTAAATTCTCCCTAATCCTCTCCCAATGTCGCTCTGATTTTGAATTCTTTAATACACTATTATATATGCACCACAAGTAGAGATCAGAGACCACCGGTGACAAAAAGGGGCAATGACATACACTGAGTCTCTTCTTAAAATATGCATAACACCATCAAAGAAAGAACATATACAAACACACACACACACCCCCCACTACAAAAGGCAGAAACAGAGCGCCACAAACAGATCCACTGTCACCTAAAATTTGAAAAAAAAGGATTTGATTTAGTGAATTAGCACGTTCCATTTCAAAAAATTGATGATGTAATTTGAAAAAAATGAAGAATTCTTAGCAATTTCAGTAATTGATTTTTAAAACAATAAAAAAATCGCGTGAAATTGGGAGAAAAAGATTAAGAATGACATTATGGGAAAGAAGCAGGATAAAAAGGATGGTAACAGGGGGAGAGAAAGTGTTTTGAGTGGAATGAGTATATAATATAAATAAGTTGTGGGTAAAAATGTAATGGGTATGGTGATGTAAATAAATAGGATTTGATGGGCATTTTTGTAAATCTCCCCGTGAAAAATGCCATGTTATGTTGTAAGATGCGTGTGATTTGCACAAATATGACACATTCATACTGATTTTTAAACTTGCATTCATATGCTCTTTGGTTTTTCTTTTATCTCTATGAATCTAGAAAAAGTTGAGTAAAAATGTTTGATGAACAACAATAACAGGGCTCATTTTATATTATCGTTGATCTTTTTCCTGCCATCTCTCCGTTCCACATAAGATGTTATAGTTTGATTTGGATCGCAGTTTAAAAAATGGGGGAAGAGTTTTAAAACTTGTGGTCTAAAATAAGCTATATATAAATGGGCGAAGTGCACTAAAGGCTACTTTTGGCAGTGGTCTTTGGTTTGAGGCCACTTTTTTTATTGGTTTTACATGAGATGCCACTTTTTGGAACTTCAATTTTTTTTGGGTTGAACTTCACACAAGTTCAGCCCACACGGATTGAAGTTCAACTTCAGCCCAATACAAGGATTGAAGTTCAACTTCAGCCACAAGGGATGAAGTTTACGCATCTATACCTAAAAGTTCAGCCCTTACAGATTGAAGTTGAAACTTCATAATTTAGGCATGAAGTTCAACCCACAAGGTTTGAACTTCAGCCCACAAAGATTGATGTTCCAAAAAGTGGTCTCTCACGTAAGACCATTAAAAAAAGTGGTTTCAAACTAAATACCAGTGACAAAAGTGGCCTGTCGGTGAAAATTTTACTATATAAATGTGTGGCTATAGCCTATAAATCATCTCATTAAGGGGTAAGGTGGTAAGTTTACAGTTAAATTATTTTCAAATATAGAATTGCACTATTCATTATGCAACAGATTAATAAAAAAATTATATCACTCTTTTTGAAACGATAGGAGTAGGTGTTTATCACGTAGACTTTTTATCGCTTAACGTAACTAATTAACTGTGTGAAAGAGCTCCTCCTAGAGTTTGGTTTTGTGTAACAAAAGGGATGCAAGTAATCTTTTTTTCTTATGAGTTTAATTAAGTTGCAGAAAATAAATTTTAATTAAGTTGCAGAAAATAAAGATACTTTATTATATGACACCATTAAGAACATTCTATACAATATAAGATAACAAACTTCTCCTTTTCAAAAAAAGAAGCGCGACACATGAACAAAAAATGGGGAGGAAGGTATGCTAAAATAGATCCACCAACTAGTTGTACAACCCACCACGTTAGATTACCAAAACACTTGTATGTACAAGAAAATAATATAATGATGTTAAGTGAAAACCTGTATGTTTTTTACTAGGTTCATTGATTAATGCCAAACACGATCTAGTGCATTTGTATAATATACTACTAGCAATTATGCTCATTGCTCTCATCCATCTATCTATATATCCGCCCATATAACTTGTATGGGCTCACACTGTGGTCTAGTCCATCATAGGAGCTGCATAGCAGCGCCATAGTAGAAGTTTATAGCTAGGTTTCGGATTTATGTTAATGGGTTCTAAATTACTCCATAATTTTACATATTCAATAAATTGTTCAGGATAAATACACAATTAGGATCAAAACAACGGAGTTTAGCTGAACACGTCAACAATACTCTATCTCAAGAGTTATTGTACTATAGTGCGCAAATAGAGATAACTGCAAGATGTAAATCAATGGATATGAATGTCATTGCACCCTACTATTTTCTTGTGATAATGGATGTCAATTTATTATGCATATAAGAGCCTATATAAGAGCCTGTTTGAGATTGCCGTAAAAAACTGCTTATTTTGAGAAGTACTTTTGGCATAAGTACTTTTTAAAGAAGTACTTTTAGATAATAAGTAGTTTGTGTTTGGACAACTCATTAGAGAAGTACTTTTGATAAATAATTTGTGTTTGGATAATCTTTACGAAAAGTACTTTTGAGTGTTGAATTACAAAAAGGACATCTAAGTTCATTTTACATTTAGATTAATAGAAATAAAAATAATAATTTAAAATATTTATCATAAAAGACTTTAATTTTAAAAAAAAAGTTATTTAGTTAAAATATAAAACATAAAGTAAAAGATATAAATTTAAGCTATTGAACAACATAAAATATAGTTAAATCGAAGTGATAACGTAATTAGAAATTTCTAGTAATTACTTACTTTTAAAAGATGATTTAAAGAGTAGGAGATCCTATAGACGGTTGATAGAAATACCTAGAAATAAAAATTGTTCCTAAGAAGAAAAGGATTTGTAAAAGTATATAGTAGGAAAACAAATGGAAAAAAGAGATATATAATTTTATTTTGAGAGAGATATGGTTAATTACTTACGGATAATTTGGTAAATTTGAATTTTTAGTAAGAATATTTTTGACTTGAAAAAATTAATAAACTGTTTCTGCTTCTACTTCTTAGAAGAAGCAGATATTTGTAGCTTCTCCCCAACAGCAGAAAAATTGCTTCTGCTTCTACCTAAAAGTACGTTTTTTTGTTGCCAAACACCTCAAGATTCTAAAAAAAGTACTTTTAGCTTTGGAGAAGCAATGGCAAACAGGCTATAAGAGCGCATTATCTAGAAAAAAAAAAAGGAGGTTTACGAAAATGCCCATCAAAATCAAAATATTTACACACCTCTACCCATAAGTTTCATATTTACAAGCCCTACCCATAAACTATTTACATGCCATACCCATCTAGACTTGTATACTATTATTTATGCAGTATATGCACTCATATCTAGACTTGTATACTATTATTTATGCAGTATACCTTAAAGGTATAAACCCATAAGGTATAACAAAGGTATACAGTAATAAATGGGTAGGTTGGGTAAATACTTTTAATTTCATTGGTAGTGTAATTTTTAATGGGTAGAGCTTGTAAATACTTTGAATTTCATGGGTATATAGTGTAAAAAACCCAAAAAAAAAGAGAAATTTTTCAAAAATAGCACTCTAAACAAAAATATTACAAATAAGCGGCCATATTTTTTTCTTACATGCATAACACAGTTCCTATTTTATAAATTTAGACACTCATTCAAAATAAAAAAATCCTAGCTGTCAATTCCCCCCTTTCCTGCCACTGACCCGCTGATTTTGTCTATAAATAACAAAAAATAAATTCTACCCACAATTCTACCACCAAAAAATAAATTATACATGAATATACATAGATAAATGCATAGGTAAAGAGAGAAATACAAAAATATACACAAAAAAACTGAACTTTATATAAACATCCATAATCAGCAGAAATTTAAAAGTTTATACAACTTAATTCATTTGTACATACGCACTTCTACATATTTATACAAGTTTATACACGTTTACAGAAGTATATAAACTTGTATAGGGCTGCTATTTTGCGTAATTGATGCCATCTCGGGTAAGAATCACAAATGGGGGTCATTTTCGATAATTTTTGTGTGTTGCTTGTTTCCTAGTATTAAAATCCAAAATACAAATGGACCAAAGGCCTCTTTTAATTCTAGTCCAAACAAAAAATTTAACTCAGTTTCTCCAAACTTGACTGGTTTTGAGAGTTTGTCCTTGTTTTCATGGGTTTAGCAAAAGTCTCCTCTTTAATTTGTTCCTTCCTTCTTTCTTTTTTTTTTTTTTTTTAATTTGTTGCCTAGGCAAGACTTCAAGGTAATTAGTTGGGAGAATGTGGGAAGAGGTCGGGAGCAAGTATTGCCCATACTACACTTCAATTATCTAGGAGATTGGTGGAAGGGTGAGGGCAAGTGTTGTCTAGTAACACTCCAAAGCAGTTAGCCGGGAGAATGTGGATGAAATTAACGGCATGTGTTGTCGGGGCCCCTCGACCCTAATATTTTAGTTAGTTGCCGCGTGTCTGTTATAAGATTTATATGAATATTTCTGTCTGACATTTATTCATTAAATTAAAGGGAGGTCATTTTTGCTAAACCACTATAATTGAAGGTCAAAACCACAAACCATTACTTATGGTGACAAAGTTCTCCAATTCTCCCCAGCCCAAAAGATCGACGAATATAGGGAGTACACTGATTAATAGGGGCGTTCATTCGGTTTTTCAGTTCGATTTTTATCTATTCGGTTTCAGTTTTTCGGTTTTCGGTTCTGAAAAGTTGCAATCCAATCCGAACCAAAATAAGTTTGGTTTGGTTTGGTTTTACTCTTTTCGGTTCGATTTTTTTCGGTTTGGTTTTTTGATTTTTTGGTTATGTCATACAAGATAAAATTTTAAAATATTATACTTGAAAGCATATCGATACATGTCTAAGCGTAAAAATATAGAACATGAAGTCTATATCATAATCCTAGTTGTAAAGAGAACTTACAATTCAAGAAATAGATGTTTATGAAGGTATCGTACATATATATTGAAACTTTAGACAAGAGCTTTACAAGTGTTATACCATTATACAAAGAGGTGTGATTATGAATGAAGTACTCAAGACAAAAAATATTAAAATATTTAAACTCTAACACTGTTAAACAGGTATATGTTAAGAAATAAGAATAAAAGTATATATTTAATATATCTCATTCGGTTTTTAGGTTTCTATTTATTGAAATCTAAAATCAAACTAAAAAACCAAAATTTGAAAATCTTCAATACCAAACCAATTAATGAAAAATCAAATCAAACCAAAAAAATAATTCGGTTCAGATTGATTTTTCGGTTTAACCCGAATAGTGCACACCCCTACTGATTAAGAACTTCAATTCTTGAAGGAAAATTAAAGAGAATAATTTAATAAGTATCCTGTGAAGTGGGGCAACACTAAAGCCAAGACGTACCAGCAACCGTCCCCGCGTGTTTGGAGAGTACCTAAAAAAAATTTGGTCTAAGATGAACAAATTAAGGGGCTGTTTGGTTTGCAAACAAGTTATGTAGATAATAGCTATTGATGAATTAATAAAGTAGTGATTAGTTATGTAGGGATTAGTAATTTGGAGAATAGTTTTGCGAGAATTAGTAATGTAGGAATTGTTCTGCATAGATTTATTCTTATTTAATAATTAATATATTACATATTAATATACAATATATAATTTAGATATTTGTTATTCTTACAAAACAAATTAAAGGTGTATATATATTCTTAATGTTATGAGTGTTAGATTTGTAATTTTAAAATTTAATACATGCATTGTTAGTATCCAAATTTTACTTCCACATAATAATATATTATCATGTTTAAAATAATGCTCAGATTCATGCATAGCTATAGGGATTTTATTTATGCAGGAATAAAGAGCAACCAAACACTGCATTGTTATTGTTACATTTTATGCGGACATTTACCAAATCTCGTATGTGAAAGTGAAACCAAACGACCCTAGCTACGTGCATTTTTTTTTGGGCTCCGAACCCCTAAACGCATTAGGAAAAATTACACCACATAAACATTCATTACACTATTAAATAAAAAATAAACACATTTCATTTTTATTTCTAATTGTAAACATTTACAAGATGTATGACACATTTATAGCCACAAAATATGAGGAAAAATTAAACACTCTACATGCCTTAAATATAGGGAAAGAATTTTACAGTAACAATATCACTTAAAAATCTTTGTGAAATTTTGATCCGTAGCCATTTTTGGACGCTCTAAGTGAGCTTCGTCCACCATTTCACAATTCATTGAGAAATAGCCAAATTACCTCCCTCGCACACTTACAGCCTCTTGGCGTTAAAACAACACTCAGGCTAGCCACAGAACAGATATCTGGGACTTTGAACTAAACTCCAGTAAAATAATATAGAGTTTTATTCAAAGTTCCAACAAAAATCAGAGTTTTATGTAAAAGTCCCAGTAAAGTCCAGGTATAAAATACTGGGACTTTGAACTAATACCTGTGATTCATATTCAAAGTCCAGGTATAAAATACTGGGACTTTGAACAAGTATTTTATATCTGGACTTTTCCGGATCTGACTATTTCTCAGCGAATTTGTGTGCGGTAGCTATAGATCAATTAGCGCGTGCCAAATAGTCTTTCAGGCGAAATTTTTACAAAATCTTTCCCTTAATTATCTCATTTCATCAATATATACGATTATAACCTAGTTCCCTTCACTCTTTCAACTATCAGAACCATTCTTCATCCTTATAAGCCTTATGTTTCACCTAAAACCTCCATTATCCAGCAAACTCAAAACTTTTCTTAGATATATCCAGTCTAAGGTCATGTAAAGTAGTTTTTCTTGTTATCGTCCTCATCACTCAGTATACTACATAGCTCTTGGGATTTCTAAGTAACAAGTATGGTTTCTGTTGGAAAATAAAAAAATCACATTTGATTCAACAACATTTATAGGTTCTTTTCATTTTGTTTGATGAAGAAAAAAAGTTTACCCAATGAAAGTTTGAAAAAATTGTTGGATCAAGTGGTAAATATGATCATTATAAAGTGATGAGGACGAATAACGATGTATTTCAAGAAATAAGCAAAATTGCGTGAATTACTCTTGCTAATGATCATTTGAAACAATATAGTTGAAAAGAAAGAGAATAATATAGTTGGACTATTGTACAAATTATGCATATCCTATGTAACTTTGATGTCTTGGACTAAATCTTAAAAGTTATATTTGCATATTTAATGTATACTAATTTTTGGACACGCGTGATACACGTGTATCCTATATAAATGAGTACAAAATCAAGGTTATAGAAGATTATGTAATATATTTTTAAAAGTATATTACATGAAAGATCTTGAAAAAGTGAATGTTAATCATATTTAACTAACTTAGTAAAGAAAGAATAAAAATGGCTGAACAAAGTATTAACATTCACGCAGGGTTTGATTGAAGATAAATTTTTGTAAAATTGAAAAGAACCATGGTACTTAGCTCAAATTTGGTGCGATGAAAATCTAATTTGAACTGATATAGATAGATTATATTTATCAAAAAGATAGTACACATCCGACCTAGCACACAAAAATATTGTCGTATCAGGTATGTCAGCCCATAAAGAAAAGGCGGGGATAGCTCGTGTGGAATATTTCAATATATACATTTCCTTCAGCTTTGAGATACCGATACAAATCCATGTTAACTTGACTTCCAAAAGCATCCTATTGACTACTTTTCTTTATCAACTTTGAGCATTTATCTTTTAATGTGTAACAAAAGCAGCTGGTTGCACATAACCTAAAAAATTCAATTTTTGCATGCTATTGTACAATTGCTTTCGCAGTTACATATCCGTCATATGGTTCATCATGATATTATTTTAGGCTTTTAGCTATTAAAGTTGTGATTATAACTTTCCGATACTACTCTAGAGTTGAGAACCTATAAAACAACACCACATACTTTCGTAACTTTTAATAAAGTGGCATCAAATCGCTATCCATGTTTAAAGGATATAGTATATTCAAACTAATGCAAAGGATAATGAAATTTGCAATTTGGAGACATAGAAAGCATAATCAAATAACCATATATATTAGACCATTATAACAAAAACTAACTCATATTCGTGGAATTTATATGACGAATGGAGAATTTATAAGGATATTGTCTTTTTCCTCTTCCAGTAAACCCAATATATTAACTCCAACAAAAGTACCACTATCCTATATAACCCCAAATGGTAATCTAATTAATAGCAAGATTATTTTATATCATAGGTAGCCATTCAACTATAATGGAATCACCCGCTTCCCTTTTTTAAATTCCTTGTTGTTCACCTGCACATTATAATTAAATTTTACAAATGGGGAAGCTATCCACAAAGAACTAATCAAATAGCAAAGCGTATGTAAAGACATTAAGACAATATCGAGTTTTGAACTGAAAATGAGGAAAAATGAAGTCTCTGACCTTGAACGAAATCGCTCAATGCCCTCGAATTAATGAGGACAATCTACCTATTGGAACACAATTCACTTAAATGGACTTCTTAATCTTCTTGCTAATTAGTGTTAACTTATCTCCAGAGTAGATGAAGATTACCTTGCTCCACTGGACAATAGGACCTTAAATTTTATGCAAATACAAAGAAAATGTGCTTGGCTACGTATAGTAGATAATCTGATCTAGTGAAAATTGAATTGGCTGTTATTACGGGCTTTAAATGAAGAAGCATAAATAATACGGAGTGAGAATGTTATAGGAATATGAGAATTGAAACGATAGTGAAGAATAAATTTGATTCATGCATGTTGGTTTATATGTAATTGATGATAATCAATATGAATTTGATCTATTTAACTATTAAATAAATGTAACTTTTCAGATTCTATAATTTTGAGAGCTACGAAGAGATGCTTTCCTGTCTAGTTTTTTTTTTTTTTTTTTTTTAATCTTTATGATGAATGTAATCATCTGTATGCATTCATACTAATAAATTAGGAGGAATATACTAAATATTTATTTTAAAGCGTAGTTATTTAAAACTTTAGGGGTATTTTAGTCTTTCACTTTTTGCTATAGGGATTGTCTCTTTTAGAATAGTATGATATGGCATAATTGTGATGTATGCATATCCTATGTAACTTTGATGTGTTGTATTTGCAAATTTAATGTCTATATTGCATAATTGTTATGTATATTCCGTATAAATGACATAACTATGAATTGGTATTCAAGTTTTTATATTCATTGTATATGCGACATAATTGTATAATGAAAATTAGTTGATATGCATAAATGATGCATATTGTATGTATAACATAGACGTATTGGAATTGATTGATATGTATAGATAATGCATATTTTAGGTATAACATAGATATATCGGACTAATTACCACAAAGTTGTAATCAATGATAAATATATCTAAATTAGATGTATATCAGACATAAGTTTTACCCACTATTATTGCATATTGGGTAAATATAATAACAGTTTAAATATATATTTGATGTATATCTAATTAGTGAATACAAACAATTTTGCAGAAATTAAATATACATAAGCGCCAAAAAAAAAATCCACGTGGATTAGAGCTTACATCTACTACACAATTATATCAGTGGTCCATTATTTACTTGGAAGACCTTTTTTTTTTTGTGGGCGAGATCTTACCATTTTCGGATGGGAGCTGAGCTTCTTAATTTTCTCCCTTTTTGTTACTTTTTAGGGATAGAATCAACTTAAATATATTTATATTGGGTAAGTTTTGGCTAGCATATGTGAAAAAGTCCTAATGGCTATTTGAATGTAAGTCTTATCTTGACAATGGCTATATATATTGTTTTCTCAATGCATTATGTAACTATGTTGTCATTTTTTGATGGATCTTACCAGAAAAAGCAGGTGAATTTTCATAATCATAAGGTTTCTCCTATCCATTTTGATCTACCTCACCATCTTAAAATCATTTACTCTTTGGTATTTTTAAAAGCTCGTTCCAATAGATAAGTATCAGTACAATTATTCCCTAACAATTAAGACCATTTTCTTTAATTCTCCATGCACACTGGTGATTTGTACGTAGTAGAGCTAGTAATGTTTTTTACACTTCTAAATTTGTATTTAATTAGACCAAAATAAAGAATAAAAGAATGTTGCTTCTCATGTTCAATGATCTCAGAAAATAAGTGGTCCTAGTTGTCTTATTGTTTTAATGCAGTTAAAAAGATAGCTATTACACGCAGCATTATAGAACATGTAACTCTTTTTACGTAAAGTGGCAACCAGTATCTTGCTTTGCGAAAAAGAAGAAAAGTTAGTAGATATAGTTATCCCTGTATAAATGAAGAACTCAAACCCTTGTTTGTCGGTGCTTTAGGTTAACTGATATGCGCTAGTAAAAGGTTCCAGTAAGGTTTAGTAATGTAATAATCATGTGGTCATGTCGAGTATATCATCCACAGCCAACTCATTATGTAGGAGGAGCACTTGATAAACAGCAACTCCACTACCTAATACCAGCAGCCGAGATCTGCTGCCCATATTTTCGAAACCGCCCACCCCAACCCCCCCCCCCCCCCGCACTTGCAACCAAGGGAAAGATTTAATTAGTCTACGGCAACGAATGACAATACAATCAGGTTTCTGATTCAAATAATAACACACATATATAGCTTTTTCAAGAATATATACAAATATTCTCTACTTTTCATTTCTTGTGTTTTAGATTGATTCGTCACCAGAAATTTAAAAAGGTAAAGAAAGTAAAACATTGTTCTAAAATATATCATGTTGTTTGTATAAGAAAGTGTAGTTAATGGCTAAATTAGAAAATCAGGAGTAAAAATTTACTAAATATATTAAGTTATCATTCTTTTTGAGTGCACGTTTGGACATAGATTTGGTTGAAAAAGGAAAAAGTTCTGAATTTGACTTGATAAATTATATTTAAAGTTAAAATTTTTGGACATACATTTCACTTGAAGAAAAATTAAAGTTTTATGTGTAAAAAAATTCAGTCAAAAACTAATTGAATGGTCCTAACCAGTATTTTGAAATTTGAAAAGGTCGTTTAAAAACTGGCCAAACAATCATTAAGTTCTATAATAAAGAAAATTTTGATAACCTTTTTGCTTAAAAGAACAAAATTTTTAATGTCCAAACGGATCCTAAGACTGCTCCCACTATTCATAAGAATCTTTGAAAATGAAAAGATTAATTTTAATCATTGACCTACACTCAATAGGATAATGTCTTTTATGGTAGGTTACAGTTTATAAGAAAGCTAGAACCACACAAGGAAGGATTCAAGGATAATATATTCTTTTAAACATACATACAAGAAGGATATAGATGAATATTTTGTCAATGACACTTTATTAGGGAGGAGAGAATTAACCAGGGAAAGCTCAAACTGGAAATATACTACTGCTCTATATATAGTACATATTCCAAAGTATATTCCAGCCAACGGCACGATTAAGCCGCTAGGCATTTCATAATTTCGTTTTATAATACTTTATTTGTCTCAATTTATATTATATTATTTCATTCTTATTTTTTTAAATTATTTATATAAAATTAATTTAAATTTAACTTTATTTTTCATCTTTAATGAAGTGATTTATATTTTTTTAAAAAGTTATTTTATATTTTAGATCACTATTTTTAAAAGCTTTTGTTTCTTTTTAAACTCACTTGTAGGATATCATATATTATTTGTTTGTTTCTTTTAAACTACATTTTAAATCACCATGACATGAATTGGGACAAAGGGAGTACTCAATAATCATCTCTTCTCGATGAGAGAAATATTTCTAACAGCTCCATTATTGTTTACTAATTATGTGCTTCTTCACACCATAACCACAAAGTCCACGACCATAAACATGCCCTAGTGTTTGCTTACTGCCCTTTGGGAACTCCCAAAGGTCATTAATTTTGCCACGTATTCTACCTCATCCATTCACTTGTCTGATTTTAATTTGAACCTGAATGAGCCTTAACCTAATCATATCTAATCTCTTATCTCCTATTGATTTGGTTTGCTTTCCTAGATCTGGTCTAATATGCGACTAAGCAAAGCCTGCTTCATCTTATTCAACGTGTGTTATGTCACATTAATTCACATGTTAATTGATTTCAACTGAGCATTTCAAATATTACTTTATTTCGTGAATTAAGACTTTGTTTCACGTGAAATAAAACGATGGTTGAAGTAGTTAAAATCTTTATAAATTATATGTTAAAATCTTAACAAACACCTCACTAAACCAATACGGCAATCCTTCTTTTTCCCCACAAAGAGAAAAAATCCAACTAGGGGGTCAAAATCCTCTAAATAAGTAATTGCTATCTCTGTCTACGAAAGCGCATGATTCACTGGTTTTAGTGAATAACCTGTCATGAGAAGCACAACCCCATGTGAAAAAAATGAGAGCAAATAAATTATTGACACAGCATGCTAACATCTCTTTCCCCAGATTGAGATTGTCATGGGCTGTTTTAATTTTTAGTATTTCTAAAGTTTCATATAATTAACTTAATTAATAGTACTACTTTCTTCTAAAGGCGAACTCAAAAGTAATGCCAAATGTCTGTATGGTTGCCAGTTTATGTAATTATAATAAATGATCAGTTAAAATGTTTCTGAAGTAATCAAGAACACTACTAAAAAAACCTGAAATTCCGACCACCCAATCGGTCGCACATCGGTCGCCAGGTCGACCGATCGGCGACCGATACGGGTGGTCGGAATATTAATGGTAGCAAATAGCCCTGCGACCGAAAAACGGTCGATATTTCGACCACTATGCGACCGAATTTCGGTCGCACAATAGCTCATATACAGTGACCAAGTATGCGACCGATTTTCGGTCGCACATCCTATTGCGACCGAAAATCGGTCGCATACTTGGTCTCATTTGTGGGAATTAATGGTGACCAAATTCGGTCGCATAGAATGTGCGACCGAAAATCGGTCGCATACTTGGTCTCAGTTGTGACCGCTATGCGACCGAAAATCGGTCGCCAAACCTGTAAAAACCTGCAATAAAAATCCTGCAATCAGGCAGTAGCAACAGCAAAAACCAGCAATTCAGAAACCTGTAATCCAACACCAATACACTGCAATAAATCAAACATTTCAAAAAACAGTAATTCACCAATACAACGCAATAAACCAATCATTTCAAAAATATCCATACACCATTAGTTATATCCTAAAATTGTTAACAATACAACTTCACAAACATTCAAAAGACTACTGGGGCTCGGGCGAGGCTGAGCTAGACCCGGACTCGGAAGAGGAAGAGGAGCTGCGGCGATGCTTGCTCTTATGCTTTCTTCTCGCTTTCTTCTTCTCCTTTTTGGCAAGGAGCTTTTTGATCATGTCCTGCGTTTCTTGATTTACTCTCGACAGCTGTGCGATCTGCTCTCTCATTTGAGCCATCTCAGCAGGATCAACGGAGCTCGACGGAGAAGAAGTAGCTGAAGAGCCCAAAAAGCGAGCATTATGCTTATCCGGAGCATATAGCGATCCAAGACCATAAGCATACCCCTTCTTAACCCCTCCAACAGTATCGACCCATATTTGCTTTTCTTTCTCGAACGTCAAGGGAGCCGGGGTGCTACTTCCGGCGTCCGATGCTTGGGTCGATGTCCAGTTTTCCACATCCTTTGTAGCCTTTTCCTGAATAACATAAATATAGTAATGATGATAACAGAAAGACTAAACGTTGAAGGATTGGGGCGACTAAAGATCGAATTTTACAAACTTACCCATGCCTCTTTTGCGCGGGGCTCGACCCACTCTCCACCGCCCTTCTTGGCACCCTTTGTATGCCTGATCTTGTGCAGCTCGAGCACGGGAATAGTGCGCTATTCTTTCTTTTCCTACAAATTAAAAATCATAATATGTTAGACAAAAAAGCAACTGTTCAAGTAAATAATCAATCAATTAAATAACTGTACCAAGCGCATCTTTTGTGTAGCCGCGCTAATTGAGTCACCGGTATGGAGCGATCCACCCTTTTCCGACGCTCGCGCAGCCTTTCCTTGCTCGCTCTTCGCCTTGAACTCGGTCGACTGCCAATATTCATCCATCTCCGCCCACTGAGGGGCTTGGAGGAAGTCGGGCCTTGTACCTTTATGCCGCGCATTGTAAAGGGTTTGCTTGAATAGCGCAGCACATTTCTTTGGGAAGATGCTGCGAATGTTATAATCTAGACCCTGATGCCAGATACATTTGCCCTGAAAGAGTATGAAAATAATTTTTGTAAACATGTTCATGGTTTAAAAAACATGCAATTAGTTTTAAACCAAATGCATATGTATCACCTCAAAATCTACCAATATCTGCTTCTTTACTTGCTGGGGCACATCGCTCCATGTTCGCCAAGGCTGGTTCCAGTGCGCTCTCATGCACGCAGTCAGTACTTTAGTGGACTCATCGCTTGGGCAAAAGCTACAAAAAAAAATTAACAAGAGTTATTCATAATACTAGCAATTAAAGTAGGAACTAATTATTTAATAGACAAGAACTTAAGAAATTAGGTAGCTTACCCTTTATCCGCCTCGGTGTAAATAATCATCCTGCCTTCTACCCGAGCGCCAGGCTCACCAATGTAATTATGGCGCAGAAGGTTATCCTTCCAATAAGGCAAGTCCCAGAAAATGCTCTTCTTGGTCCAATTATGTTCGACCCCAAAACCAGGTGTTTTAGTTTGTAAGTTTTCTGTTACCTTTGGAAGGTCCTTAACCCTGTTCCATATCTCTATCCCTGTTAACCTGCGAGGAGGCTCCTCATAATCAACCTGATTCTTCCTGAATGCATTTGTATTATTCCTAAAAGGGTGCTCTATTGGCAAGAATCTACGGCAGCAGTCAAACCATGTCACTTTACCTCCATTTTTCAATGTGAAGGCCTTTGTATCTTCCATACAGTATGGGCACGCTAGCTTCCCTGCAGTGGACCAGCCAGACAGCATCCCATAAGCTGGAAAGTCATTTATGGTCCACATCAAAGAAGCATGCATTTGGAAGTTCTGCTTCATTGATACATCATAGGTTTCCACTCCTTCATGCCAAAGTGTCTGCAATTCATCAATCAAAGGCTGCAAATAAACATCAATACGAGTTTTCGGGTTATGTGGACCAGGTATTATACAATTCAAAAAAAGATATGGACTGGTCATGCACATTCCGGGAGGCAGGTTGTATGGTGTGACAAATACGGGCCAACAAGAATATGGCGTAGACGAGACATCAAAAGGGGTGAAGCCATCGGAACACAGCCCCAACCTTACATTCCTCGGCTCGCTAGCAAATGACGGATACACTTGATCAAAGTGTTTCCATGCCTCACCATCTGAGGGGTGTGATAGAATACCCGCCTGCCTGGTCCGCTCATGATGCCACCTCATATGAGGAGCAGAACTCATGGAAGCATACAACCTCTTTAACCTGGGTATAAGCGGCAAGTAATGCATCCACTTAACAGGTTTCGGCTTCTTTTTTTGATTTTTCTCGGGCTTGTATCGAGGCTCCTCACAAAATCTACATTGCACGAGCTCTGCATCATCCTTGTAATATAACATGCAACCATTAACACAGCAATGAATCTTATGAGAAGTAAGGCCTAATGAGGAAACCAACTTCTTTGTGAAGTAATAGGAAGTTGGTAAGTCCATGTTAGCCGGCTTTAGTTAATTCATAAGACCTATGATGGAATCCATGACAGCTTGAGAAATACTATAATCTGATTTGATACTCTGCAATCTGACAGCAACAGACAACTTGGAATGTACCGAGCCCTCATGGAATGGACGACTTGCTTCCTCCAACATTTTATAGAATTCACTTGCCTCGGCATTTGGAATGTGCTCAGTGTTAGGCTGTGATGTACCCGGCTGCATGGGATCATTATCCGGGTACATACCAAAAGCATCACGAACCATATCATCCATTCTATAATCATTACGGTCTGGTTCCAAAACCGGAGAACTAGTAGTGCCATGAATATTTTGAAGCATTTGAATATGCCCCTACAAATCCCACGGCTCTCCATGATAACGCCAAATATAGTAATCTGGCATAAACCCCCTATCTAACAGATGCAGTTGCACGGTCGTCATATCTTGGATGGTGCAACATTTGCACTTTATGCAGGGGCACTTAATTGTACCAAACCTTATAAAAGGTTCGGTTGTTTTTGCTAAATCAACAAATTCCTTAAGACCCTCTTCAAATTCAGGCCTTATCCCCCGCCGACCGGGGAAAAGTCTATTGTCCATCCACAAACGACGTGCATTAAAGTCCATATCTACACAAAAATTGCCAAATTGAGAACAATCTAATTGGTACCAATTTTTAATAATCCTAGCCTTTTTTTGAATATCCATTGGTCCGTTTGAATTTCATATTATCTAGTAAGTGCAATGCAATACAAAACGCATACAATTTATCCGGTTTAGTCATAAGATGTTGCAAACATGAACAATCAAAACAACAATACCTAAACCCTAACTTTAAATTCATAGCAAGTATCCCAAACACCACAACCCATGACAAGACATCAACACATTGCAAACAACTCTACCAAACAATTCCCAACATATCACAACAATTACCATAATTAATCCCAAACATCACAACCCTATATTTAAAGTTCATCAACCCAAAACAACTTATTATACATCACATTATATAGAATAAACTAATTATAACT
The DNA here is from genome assembly GCA_029990575.1 of Petunia axillaris subsp. axillaris. Classification (NCBI taxonomy): domain Eukaryota; kingdom Viridiplantae; phylum Streptophyta; class Magnoliopsida; order Solanales; family Solanaceae; genus Petunia; species Petunia axillaris. Next base: position 165,688,211 of record JARKNS010000003.1, read on the forward strand.
AACAACTAACATGTAAACAACATATATAGGCTCTCCATTATTTAAAAATATATATATAATTAAATTCGGATTATTAAACCAAAAAAAAAATTACCTCTACTTTGTATTGGATCCAATGGCAAGAAAGTATGAGTTACCAATGTGCTATCCACCCAATAACTACAAAAAAAGTGAATTAAAAAGTCATTATATGAGTTTTTAAAAAAATAATAAAAATTACTAAAAAATGAAATTTACCTTGAATTTGTAGGTGTAGATTGTGTTAGATGTTATGTTGGAGGTTATAGAGTAGTAATTTAAAGTTATATGGGGTTTATAATGGTGGAAAGTTGATTATGGGGTGGGGGGGTTCGGTTTTTAGGGATTAGAAGTGAAATGAGTAATGTTGAAATGGGGGAGAAAGGGGTTCTGCCCGTTTTTAGTCACAGTTAGGCGACCGACAGGCGACCGATTTTTCAAAGACCGCTATGCGACCGATTGTCGGTCGCCACTTTTTTTCGTTGTATGTGCGACCGAAAATCGGTCGCATGATGGTGGTCGCAGATTCAGCTTTTTTTAGTAGTGAAATAAAGTTAACGAAAACTAGGAGATTGAAGGTAGACAAACTGTACGTACTAATTTATTTCATGTAATTGTTAGGTACTATACACTACAAATATTAAACAAACGTGGATTCAAGATTGTCAGCATGCCAACCCGTTTAATTTAACTTGTATATTTACATTTTCTGTGGACATCGTTATAGATGTGAAAGTAGTGGGTTCAATTATATTCGATCATAATTGTAATCGCTCTAGATCCACCTGTGCATGGGCATAGAGCTGAGCTGGCTCGGAGCTCGGCTCGACTCGATTGCTTTTTAGCTCGGCTCGGCTCGGCTCGGTCTTATTTAAAGTTTGGCTCAGCTCGGCTCGGCTCGGTTAAAGCTCGATCAAGCTCGGCTCGGTCAAAGCTCGGCTCGGTTATAGCTCGTTCAAAGCCCGGCTTAATACGATTAGCTTGATTAATCTGTAACTTTTTCTTTAAAATATAAATTTCATTCATTAGGCTTAATTACAAAAAAAAAAAAAAAAAATTAGAAATTTACGTGTTATTTAATATTTTAATGCAATAGCTAATAATGGATAAACTAGTACTTTTATCCTTATATATGATTATGATCAAAATAAAATTTAAAATATTATTTTTTATATTATTAAGTATGGGGACCCAAAAAAAATTGGCTCGGGCTCGGCTCGGGCTCGGTCAAACTCTAGCAAAGCTCGGTTGAGCTCGGCTCGGATTCGGCTCGGCTCGGTATATATAAAGCTCGATTTGGCTCGGGCTCGATTAGGCTCGGCTCGAACTCGGCTCGCTCGCTCGATGCCCAGGCCTATGTGGAGCCAATTAAGTGGTGATTCGGTTCATTAATTTAATGATTAGTCATTTGTTTAAGCAGTTAGGGTTTATACCATTTGTTATGAGCATTTCAAGTTTGACCAATTGGGTCAACCTCAATTAAACCCTATAGCCAGGCCACGTTGAAAACAAATCTTCATTGCAGCTGATTGACAATTAATTGGTACCTAATTTGTTTTCCATTTTTGTATGTAAATCTTTAGTACAGTTTTCAAACTCCCATGAATCAGGACTTCACAATTGGTCTAGAAGGGTTAGCCGACGGGGACCACTTTGTACAAAAAGATATAAATAATTGAGAAGAGGAAAGGGAAAGGAAACACGTGATTATTGTTTAGCAATCATTTTCACAGTTTGTACCCTACTCCTACACAAGTGTCGATTCTTAATTAAACAAAAAGAGCCATGTTTATACAACCACATGTTAATCACAATCTTAATTCTTGATTGAGAATCACAGGTTTCCTAAAGAAAGCAGAAACTATTATACTCAAAGTTACAGCTTAACAAACTGATAGGTTAAACAACTGGTAACTAGGAGTACTAATTAAAAATAAATTTACTGAGTATATAAAGAAAGAAGATGTTATGAGTTCTCTTTTTTGTTTTGTTGTTTTTGTTTCACACTTAGTGTCTAATATTCGATTTGAACTCCACAAATCGGACAACTCTATTTTGAGGGTAATGCTCCTAACCGAAGACGGCATCATTTTCAAAACTCGAAACAAATAACTTTGGTTAAAATGAAAGAATACTTAATACTCAATCATAACATTTGATGGTTAGAAATTATAAGTGGAGTATATATCATACATACTGCACACCAGGTACTTCATTGTATTCTTTCTCCTTTTTTGTTATCGTAGTTTCTCTGCGACTGTAAGGGATCAAAGAGTAAATTCGATTAATGATTCTAGATAAAGTGTATTTATAGCATGTTTGGCCAAGCTTCTTTAGAGCAAAAAGTACTTTTCAAAAAAAATACTTTTTTTTTTTTTGAAATTTTACGCTGTTTGGCCAATAAATAAAAGTACTTTTTGGTTTCAGCAGAAGCAGTTTTTCTGCTGTTTAGAAGAAGCTAGAAATTTCTGCTTCTTCCAAAAGCAGAAGCAGAATCAGTTTATTAATGTTTTCAAGACAATAATATCCTTACCAAAAATCCTTATTTACCAAATTATCCCTCATTAATTAAACTCATATCTCTCTCCAAATATTTCCATTCCAGCCTGAGATGTAGAATTGAAAGAACATTTGGAGTCTGGAAAAATAGATTTGCAATTTTACGCTCAATGTCTTCTTTCAAGTTTAATACTCAGGTTCATCTTGTTACAAGTACTATGGCTATACATAATTTCACATGACGAAGTTCTTCCACATGAGAATTTTAACAATTATGTGAATGAAGACCTTGTGTCGGAGTTTAATGAAGGAGATGGACCTTCTTACATTCCTTCAGAACTGCAGGACAAGTCTTCTTCTGTTAGGGATAAAATTGTTGAGAATTGTGGTCATGTATGAGTGACACTACTTATTTTTTTCGTGATTAATTTTCAATATATAATATTTTAACAAGTGATTTTTATGATTAATTTTGAATGATGTGTTTTGATAAATCATCTTGTCAAAAGTAAGTAATTACTACTAATACATAATACCAAATGTAAAAAAGAATTTTAATGTCCTTATTCGTAATTTGATATGCAAAAATATTTTTTTAAAATATTGGCCAAACGCAATATGTTTATCTAATACAGAAAAAAATACTTCTCAAATAAGTTGGCCAAACACAAACTGCTTATTCTGTAAAAGTATTTTGTTAAAAAATATTTTTCAAAATAAGCAGTTTTTAGCAGGTTGGCCAACAGGCTCTTACTCAGATATCACAAGTGTGATTAGAATATTTCAATTAGTAATTAAGTGATGCAAAACAATAATTTACAATTTTATCAATTAAATGGGGCCACCTCATCTAGAAAAATGCAAGACACGATCGTGTTTGAGGGGGGGGGGGGGAGGGGGAGGGGGTAAAATAAAACTTATTGCATTACGTTTTTGCCTTTTTGGTGGCTTTATTAAAATATGTTCCTATTTGGGCTATTTAAATTAAATCGTGACTTCCACGTTTTGGTTTAAATGTCTTCGCGTAGCTTATCAAATATAATTTTTGACTTTCAAAATTTAATATTTTTATCCAATTTGATGGCATGGATTTTGTACATGTTGAAAGTCCGACATTAATGCAACGGAAAATACAAAAGGTCAAAAAACTTAAGCCCTAAAATCGAGAGTTTAAGGTGTAGGAAAGGATGATATCTACAGCTAAGCCAAATATCCAAATTGAGTATAGATATGTCATATGTATTTCTGAATACTATATTCTCTATTCCTATTTGCATACCTACTTAATAAATACTAGTATCATGTTGATGTACATGTATAGGAAATATGTAAAAGTACATATACAAGATTGTGAAGACACGTTTTTCGGCATAATTCATACTCTATTAATTTAAAGCTAATTGTGTTTAGCTTGGTCAATATGGTGCGTGACTAAGATTAGAATTTATTTATAAATCATAAAATGAGTTCAAACTCAACAAATAAAAGTAAAGGCTCTAAAGTGAATCCTACGAGTGGAGCAGTTTGCAAGACTTGATCGAGTTCGGATACTGCAAAACTAATTGTTGTAAAAGTTTATGATAACCTAAAGTATTTTCATTGTATTTGGATTTCTCAATTGTGACATTTATGTTTCGATACAAACTATCATCGAGTAGGTTATAACTTATAATTTTATAGGATACTCTAATCCAATTTCATTAATTTATTTTTGTGTGGGTTGAGAATATTACTTTGATGTAACAGAAAATATAAGTGTCAAGGAATCTAAGCCTAAAAGCAGTGGATGAAAAATGCCAAGGAATCTATGTCTAATAAGAGAGTCTGTGCATAGAAAAATATGTGGTTTCCTTGGCAGTGGAGGATATCCACAAGGTGGTACCAACACCCACTGTGTGAGGCGATATATATATAGATGGTCAATTTCTCCATTCCTTTTTCCAAACACTAAGTACTTAAGTAAATGGGAATAAAATTTACTGTTTATTCTCCACCTCAGAAAGCACTCTCATATCTGCTCATCACATCTCTCAAAAGTACTTAGTTTAGACGTGCTCGTAGTGTTTGGGAAAAAGCAGAACAAATTTTAGAGATGCAAGAAACACTTCTAGTAAAAAGTGGAGTAGCAAATATACAGCTGCTATAGTATCACTATTCAGATTTATTGACCACCAACTAATGGCATTGGTTGAATAGTATAAGAACATACATTAAATTGTTTGAATCCAACTAAAAGTGGATGAATTAAGCAAACAAAAACTACAATTAGAGTGGAGTTATTCACTTTAATATGATGGCTTAATCGTAGTTGAATGACAATCTCGAATTAACAAAAAAAAAAAAATCTTGATCTCGCGGGGCCCTAGCTAGTGATTTGTCTAAATTACATAATTAGTGAGTAGAGTTACTTACCACAACAACATACTCATTATAATTTCACAAATGAAATTTGGGGAGGGTGAAATGTACGCAAACCTTACCCCCCTTAAAGTAGAGAGGCTGTCTCCTATAGACCCTCGGCTGACATGATGGAATAAAGAAAGTACTGACAGTAAATTTAAAGAGACAGAGAAGAAACAACTACCACCAATAGATAAAATGACGAAGACTAAGATAGGAGTAGTATACCCAGGGAAAAACACTATTACGAATAAGATAAAGAAGCTCAACTACTATCTAGCATTCTACCTTAATCTTCGACCTTCACGCTTTCTTATCTAGGATCATGTCCTAGGTGATCTGGAGGTAAGCCATGTCATGTCTAATCACCTCGACTCAATTCTTCTTCGGTCTACCCCTACCTCTCCATAGACCCAGCACAGCCAACCCTTTGCACCTCCTCACCGGAGCATCTGCGCTCCTCTTTTTCACATGTCCGAACCATCGGAGCCTTGTTTCTCGCATCTTATCCACCACTAAGGTCACTCCCACCTTGTCGCATATAACATCATTCATAATCCTATCCATCCTAGTATACCCACACATCTATCTAAGCATTCTCATCTCTGCCACATCCATTTTCTGAATGTGAGAGTTCTTCACTAGCCAACACTCCGCTCCATGCAACATCGCTGGTTAACGACCACTCTGTATAATTTTCCTTTGAGTGTAGGTGGCACTCTCTTTTAGCATAGGACTCCAGAAGCAAACCTCCACTTCATCCAAGCTAGTCCAATACGATGTGTGACATCATCGTCAATTTCTCCAATATCTTGGAGAATTGAGCCAAGATACTTGAAGCTTCCTTTCTTGGGTATACCTTAGTTATCGAGCGTCACTTACACATGTGGCTCATGAGATACATCACTAAACTTGCACTCCATGTACTCTGTCTTCGTCCTGCTAAGTCTGAAACCTTTAGACTCTAGGGTCTGCCTCCATACTTCCAACTTCTCATTAACCCTATTCCATGTCTCATCAACTAAAATAATATCATCGACAAATAATATACACCACGACACTTCTCCTTGAATACTTTATGTCAATTCATCCATCACCAGTACAAATAAGAATGGGCTGAGCGCTAACCTATGGTATAACCCCATCTGGACTGAAAAGTGGTTTGAGCCCCCTACTGTTCTCACTCAGGTCTTGGCTCCATCATACATGTTCTTAATCACTCTGATGTATGTCACAGGTACACCTCTGGATTCCAAGAACCTCTATTAGGACCTTGTCATAAGCCTTTTCAAGGTCAATGAACAACATATGTATGTCCATTTTCTTGTCCCTATATTGCTCTACCATCCTCCTCAAAAGATGAATGGCTTCCATAGTTGATTCCTCAGGCATGAATCCAAATTAATTCTCAAAAAATAGTCACATCCCTCCTCATCCTCTTCTCTATCATCCTTTCCCAGACGTTCATCGAATTACTTAGAAGTTTGATACCCCTATAATTGTTGCAGTTTTGAATATCACCCTTGTTCTTGTACATCGGCACCATGGTACTCCATCTCTATTCTTCAGGCATTTTCATTGTCTCAATGATGCTATTAAACAATCAGATTAGCCACTCCAAACCTGCTCGGCCCGCACTCTTCCAGAACTCTACTGGGATCTCGTCGATCTGGGCCAGTTGCTCTCCCCCTCTCGCATCTGTCGGATTGCCTCCTTAACCTCATCTACTCTGATGCGCCTGCAATAACCATAATCTCGACGACTCTTGGAGTGTGCTAACTCACCCAGCACAATATGCCTATATCGCCTTCTGAGTTCAGGAGTTCATAGAAGTACACCTGCCAATGAGTGGAGTTACTTAAGTGTAATATATCATACTACCTTAAAAGCATGTCCTCAAAAGGCCTAAAAGTCAGATTACCTATTTTTCCTTATAAATAATTAAAATACCTGATAAGGAGAATAAAAAATAACACCTAATCAAATAACCTAACGCCTAATCTGACTGTAAAAAAAATTAAGAAAACACCCTCCCAAAGAGTTGCCACTGTTCTATATTTTGCCTTCAAGTTTCAATAGTTGCTACCTTTTCCTATATATCAGTTCAAGTTTAGAGGTCTTTGATTTCACTTAAAAATCTCTCCACTCATCTTAGCGTGGACTGAGCCCTAATATTGGATGTTTTGGCAGGTGAGTTTTCCTTTCAACTTTCTTTTCTTTTTTTCTCTATGTATGAGTTAGTTTTCATATTCTGCATTTAGTCGTCCTTTCTAAAAGAATTAGTCAAATTGAGTGGATTCCTTAGAGATGTTTTCTGTATAAACTTTTCGTATGAAATTTGACTTCAACAAATTAAAAAGTTCAAGTGAAACAACTTTTATAAAGAGAAAAATATTTCATGTGTAGTAAGTACTTTAATTGCCATTCTCTTGATTCTTCTTATGCAAAGTAGTCTTAGATATTTTGTGTATAAACTAATCTAGGATCAATCTCTTCTTAAATAAGACTTAGTTGATTGGGTTTAAGGTTATGTGTATGTGCCTTTTCAGTTCACACATTGAATTTTATGTTTCTCTGAAACTTTGAAACCATGTTGCCATTTGCGTTCAACAAATATTAGAAAAAATCGATCTTCCTTGCTGGCTCTTTACTCAGTGAACATATGCAGCTCTTCTTTCCCACACAAACTGAGTAGTCAGAGTAGGTTTCATACTCCTAATTTAATCTCAGCTATTTTCTTACCCACACAAACGATTGTCTTCTTTCAACACTTCTTCTCACTTGTGTACTTGATCATTAGAGTTTCAGCGCTACTCAATTATTTCCTTTGTCAGGAAAATACCGTATATTTTGATTTTTAATAAAATTTATAATCAATATGTAACTTTTGTTTATATGTTTGTATTTTTGTATTCTTTTAATCAATTGTGTATCGAACAGTCACCAAGAATTTGGAAATTTTTAGAACGTGCTGTCTGAGGCATTAATGTGTGTATTGACTTACGAATACTCAATGGATGTGCCAAGCAGAGCATAGGAGTAATGTCAATACTAACATATTTTCTATTTTTAGCGAAAGCTTTTCTCAGCGTTTCTTCAATAGTTGCCTTGCTTATATATATGAACTCTCTTAGGATGTAGTCATAGGACTTATAACCCTGCTACTATATGTTTCTTACTTTTGCAGAAAAGTAGAGGGACAAAGCAACGTCAAAGTCCCTCATTTTCATAAATGTATCAACTCATCCTATGCTTCTCTAAACCTAAAAGTCCCAATTAAATTTGATTTTACATCCTACAAATGTTTCATTGCCGAGTATATGTTGCCATTTATTTATTTATTATCAAATTTATGTTGCCTTCATAAATCTGATTTCGTTACATGGTTAGGGAAAGAGAGTTGTTTATAATTTAATCTCAGCTATTTTCTTACCCACACAAACGATTGTCTTCTTTCAACACTTCTTCTCACTTGTGTCATTAGAGTTTCAGCGCTACTCAATTATTTTCTTTGTCAGGAAAATACCGTATATTGTGATTTTTAATAAAATTTATAATCAATATGTAACTTTTGTTTATCTGTTTGTATTTTTGTATTGTTTTAATCAATTGTGTATCGAACAGTCACCAAGAACTTAAAAATTTTTAGAACGTGCTGTCTGAGGCATTAATGTGTGTATTGACTTACGAATACTCAATGGATGTGCCAAGCAGAGCATAGGAGTAATGTCAATACTAGCATATTTTCTATTTTTAGTGAAAGCTTTTCTCAGCGTTTCTTCAATAGTTGCCTTGCTTATATATATGAACTCTCTTAGGATGTAGTCATAGGACTTATAACCCTGCTACTATATGTTTCTTACTTTTGCAAAAAAAGTAGAGGGACAAAGCAACGTCAAAGTCCATCATTTTCATAAATGTATCAACTCATCCTATGCTTCTCTAAACCTAAAAGTCCCAATTAAATTTGATTTTACATCCTACAAATGTTTCATTGTCGAGTATATGTTGCCATTTATTTATTTATTATCAAATTTATGTTGCCTTCATAAATCTGATTTCGTTACATGGTTAGGGAAAGAGAGTTGTTTATAATTTAATCTCAGCTATTTTCTTACCCACACAAACGATTGTCTTCTTTCAACACTTCTTCTCACTTGTGTACTTGATCATTAGAGTTTCAGCGCTACTCAATTATTTCCTTTGTCAGGAAAATACCGTATATTGTGATTTTTAATAAAATTTATAATCAATATGTTACTTTTGTTTATCTGTTTGTATTTTTGTATTGTTTTAATCAATTGTGTATCGAACAGTCACCAAGAACTTGGAAATTTTTAGAACGCGTTATCTGAGGCATTAATGTGTGTATTGACTTACGAATACTCAATGGATGTGCCAAGCAAAGCATAGGAGTAATGTCAATACTAGCATATTTTCTATTTTTAGTGAAAGCTTTTCTCAGCGTTTCTTCAATAGTTGCCTTGCTTATATATATGAACTCTCTTAGGATGTAGTCATAGGACTTATAACCCTGGTACTATATGTTTCTTACTTTTGCAGAAAAGTAGAGGGACAAAGCAACGTCAAAGTCCATCATTTTCATAAATGTATCAACTCATCCTATGCTTCTCTAAACCTAAAAGTCCCAATTAAATTTGATTTTACATCCTACAAATGTTTCATTGTCGAGTATATGTTGCCATTTATTTATTTATTATCAAATTTATGTTGCCTTCATAAATCTGATTTCGTTACATGGTTAGGGAAAGAGAGTTGTTTATTTGATATGGCTAACGTGAAGAAAGGGACATGCAGGTCACCCCAACAAAGTATCACGCTCTAACATTTACTTGATTTTTCATTAATTTTGTCTAATTTGATTATCTATTTACATTTTAAAAAACTGTGTAATTAAACCTTTCACATCCACTAATGAGATTTAAATTCTAACACTTATCGGTGTACACATTAATATTACTTATAGATGTATATGTGATGAACTGAAGATTTTATGCATGATATGTACACTAAGATATAGAAAAAACGAGGCTTGAGTATTTATTAAAGCGCAACCAACCTTGAGAAGAGAAGTATTCCAAGGTACAATTGACATTGTAAAGGCCAAAGGATAAAGTTGATCAAATTTTTGCTTCTACCATTGTCTGTTGGAGCAATCAAATTTGAAAAGCAAAACAAACCAAAGTTTAATCGATAGAATTATGTCCTACAAAAACGGCGATAGAGTTGAGCACAGAATAGAGAGTTTGTCAGTTGACTTATACATAGAAGGTCATTAAGATTATTCGACCTTAGGGTATACTTCAGTATGTAATTTGTAACTACAACAAACGTTTCTCTAGTAATTAAGTATGTATCTTATAAATTATTAAGGGGTACATTTATACGTGCTAATTAATGTGTATCTCTCTTGTTTTGATGATGTCTTTTTCCAAAATACATCATTTTTGGATGCTATATCACAATAAACTGCATGATTTTCACGTGCAACGCACGTGTCGAGCAACTAGTACTAATATATATACCCTCCGTCTCACTTTATTTGACACAGTTCGGAGTACGAGTGTTGAAATTTTATAACTTTGACTGTAAATTCAGATATAGATCTTTCAAGTTCTTGAATATAATTTTTCTATATTTAAAAACTACTCCCTCCGTTTCAAAAAGGATGAATCTATTACTATTTGAAGGGTCAAACAAGATTATGTTTGACCACATGTATTACAAATATTTTCTAACTATTTTGAATTGTTAACTATTGTGACTTATAGTATTTTTCATGTAGTTTCTAAATATGTAAATTTTATTTCAAAAAATTTAAAAATTCGATGTGCAAATTCCCGGTCAAAATTAGTCAATTTGACCCTCGTACTCCGCAAAGGTTCATCCTTTTTGAAACGGAGGGAGTACAAATAATGTATAATAAGCCGTATAAATTTATAATTCAAAATTTTATAAATTATGTAAGAAAAGCTTGGTAAAAGAACCGCCTCGTAGACTCCCGAAATAGTAAGTGTGTCATATAAATTGGAAACAAAGAGTATAATAATTGGATGTAACAAATAATTTATAAGCTAGCATTTGGACATCGATTTGGTTGAAACTTGGGAATTTGAGTTGAAAAATAATTTTTTAAACTTGAAGTTGTGTTTGGACATAGAATTTACTTGAAAAATAGTTGCAGTTTTGTGGGTAAGATAAGATAATTTTTCAAAACACTCCCAAAAAGTTGTCTTAGCTACTTTTTAGTTTTTCAAAACTCTTTTTTAAATATGTCCAAATAAAATTTCTCCCAAAAATCTCCAAAAAGTGCTCACAAGTTTTATAAACAAACAGGAGCTTTAAGTTATAGTATATAAGATGGTTGCATACTAATCACAAGACAAATTCATTAATCGAAGTGGATCTAAACCTGCAAAAGAAAGATTTTGGACTCAGTTAGGTCGGAAGATTAAACTTAAAAGTAGTTTAAAAAATAAAGAAGCGGCATTTCCTGCAATTGAAGGGGCGTTATTTTTGTGAGATGCGGTGTCTCGATCCGCTTTTCCTCTTACCTATTCCTCGAGATTATCCATAATCCTTCCTTCTTATACTGGATTACTTTTTTTATTCATTTCATATCTCACATTACTATATAAACCCATAAGGTTAAAAAAGCTAATTAAGGTACCTAATCAAAACTCTTAAAGACAACACAATCAACGTGAAGATTATATTGCTATTGCTTTCTAGAGAGAGAAACAAAACAAAAGCAAAGCAAAACAAACATGACTAGTACTAGTTGTGTATCCTCAAAACCACTCCACATCCCATAGTTTTTATAATTTTGTGCAACTTTTAAAGCTCCACAGTTTTTATAAGTAACGTACACATAATTTTTAGAAATGGTGATGGAGGATAATGAGAGTAGTTGTGGGAGTAAAGTAGTGGATTCAGCCCCAACGAGTAACACTAGTCGGCAACATGCTAAAAAAATGGAGGTTTATAATGAAGTTCTTAGCAGGCTTAAACAATCCAATAACACTGAAGCTCAACAGCCTGGTTTTGACGATGAGCTGTGGGCCCACTTCAATCGCCTGCCTACTCGGTATAACTTTACCCTAATGTATTTATTTATTTTTATTTGGATGTTGAAAAAGTTTTCAGATCGAATTTAAGAGTTTAATAATGCATGTAAATTTGCTTTTATTGATAATTCTACTGGTAGTCGAGGGTCTATCGGAAACAGTCTTTTTACTTTAGTAGGGGTAATGTCTGTGTACATCTCACCCTCCCAAACTCCACCTGTTCGATAATTCTACTGGTCTGATCTTTTTGATGCAGCCTGCTTCATAATATTTCTATTGATTTGTTGATTAATTTTTGTTTCTGCATTTTATAAGGTACGCGTTAGATGTGAATGTTGAAAGTGCGGAAGATGTACTAACGCATAAGAGGTTGCTACATCTCGCTCATGATCCAGCTAATCGACCTGCGTTTGATGTCCGGCTAGTGCAGGTTAGTTATTACTTGGAGTTTGTGACTAGGCTGCTTAAACAAAAAGTAGCAATTCTTTTACTAAAATCTCTGTATCCTGACTATGACGGCTATTTCTATGTATCGAGTTAATCACCATTGAAATGTTGAATTTTGTAGACTAATTGTGTATTAGTGGCTCAGCTGTTAGCATATACTACTTGTTATCATAAGTGCTGCCATTACGTATGGGAATGTAGAAATTGTACTTTATCAAACATTTCATTGAATTAGATTGTCATTGATTCTTTGACTTCAACACCTTCATTTAATGTTTTATCTTAGTAGAAAAGTTTATCTACATCCGATGAAGGTTTCTGATGAGTTCATTTTGATTCAAGGATTAACTGGTTCGTGCCAAATGCATGCATTGATCTCGTTCTTCTACATTCGCCTTTTTATTTGCTTCATTCTAACTATAATGCTCATAGTTGTCTGTTGATCAAAACGTGGCATTATGCAGGTTGCTCCGGTTCCTGATGGAAACTCAACAGATGATTCTGTTCCATTTACCTCTGCTAACAAGGAACTTACCCGAAGGTCTTTCACATAATTCAAGTTTTCCTTCAGTATGACCTTTGTCATTTGATTATGCTAAAATGTTCCTTCCATCTTAATATGTAGTGCCCTTCCTCTACCTGCCTTCGGTTCTTCTCCTAATCTCGAAGCACTTGCTCTTGAAGCTAGCAAATCGGAAGTTCAAGATTGGGACAGTGTTACTGATACTTGTTCTACGTTGTTACGGTATTTTTTAGACTTTAAATTTGTTCTTTTAGTTTATATCCTGAACTCCTTTATCCTTATAGGAGTAACATTTAATGACGATGATGCGTAGGTCCTCCTGCAAAAAAGTTTGGAATAATCTGCCTTCATTTGATGTCCTGTTATCATTCTCATTGTTTTGCTGAAATCTGTTGTGTTTTTACTGTAATGTGCATGTCTGACTATCACCTATTTTAAAGCTCTGATTATATTAAAATCCATCAAGGTGGAAAGAAGTTCAATTTCGTTCCCCCTTTTTTTACAATGACGCTTCTCATATATTTTGAAACTTATTCTAACATGGCACATCATTATGACAGGCCCATGCATGAAATTACATTTTCAACTGTTGACAAGCCAAAGCTCCTCAGCCAGGTAGTTGGATATGCTCTCTTTTTAATATGCTATTTTGTTTGACAGAATATACCCTTGTGGATATATAGGTGGGATCAGAACTGAGCTTTGGATTTGACAGTTAGGAATGGTCAGATTTTTATGATTAAAACCAATATCCACAAACACATGCATAGTTTTTGTAAAGTGTCCCACATTGTTGGAGGAAATGGGTTGTTGTCTCTTATATGGTCTTGAGCAATCCTTCAGCTCATGAGCTAGCTTTTTAGATTGAGTTTGGCTCAAGGTCCATTTCTTATCAGTTTCAACTGGTTCCTTTGCTAGGTATTTGTTGGGGTGGGGGGGGGGGGGGGGGTTGCGAGGGGCTTACATCCTTGTCCCTTGAAGGTAAGGACTATGAGGTTTTTAGAGACTTAAACTTACAGCATGTATGTTGCTTTCATGTGTTAGTAAATTCTTCCTCTATACTTAACACCTCTGAAATTCTAACCATAAACTCATAGAAGCTATAATTTCCCTGGATGAAGATTTCTTGTCTTATTCTTCTATAAATTCACATATGAACTTGACAGTAAATCATAGGTAAAACAGCAAACTTGTTTTTGCTGATACAATAACTCATAAAATCCTGCCTGTTCCGTTTGGATTGTGATGTGGTCCTGTTAGATGGGACTTTTTTCCACCTAAATTACAAATTTTCTATCCTTAACATTCTAAAACTGTGAAGCATTAATGAATCCCTTCGATGTGTGACAGTTAACTTCATTACTAGCTGAGCTTGGGCTGAACATTCAGGAAGCACATGTATTTTCCTCTGTTGATGGCTACTCCCTAGATGTTTTCGTTGTTGATGGTTGGCCCTATGAGGTATATTTCTGCCATTATATCCTCGTTGCTTTGGACTGCAAAAACCATCACTTGGATCCGCTCTTTTCTTTAACTCCTGTTACAACTTTTCACCTAATATGTAAAACTGTTAGATAATGTGACATCTTTTACTTCTATTTAGCTTTTTCTTCTGTCCTTTCTTGGAGATGTAAATATATCATTCTACCAGAAGCTATGCAGCAGATGTTTCATGATGTTCATTAGAAAAACGGATTTCGACAACTTTTTATCTGCAATCTCTAAACAAGAGAGAAGAAATTATCGGTCCACAGTGTGTTTTCACTGGCTCATGGAATGGGCAATTTGTGTAGTTGCTTACTTGTAAATGCTCAATGTTGTATATATATTTGCACTAATATCCTTATCTTTCGAAAACTAGTGAATAAGTGGCTTAATGCTTGTTTCTAACTACGAAACATCACTCAAATAAAGGTAGCAATACTTAGGGATGTTTGCTTCCCTCTGGTCTCATTTCTGGTGGAACACTAACATTTTGTTTCTTGTCAGGAGATTGAGCAGCTTCGAACAGCGCTGAGAAGGGAAATATTGAGGATTGAGGTAACTCCTGGTTTTACCAATCCAAGTTAAGCCAACCAATTTTAAGGACAATCCTTAGTGCTGATTCTCTAATACTAGAATATGTTTATAGCAATCAGAATGACATTTTCTTTTGCTGATGGTGTACTTTTTTAGTCTTTGGTCAAACTTGTTCCCATTGGCAGTCAGAGGTAGTATATGATGATGGATTACTTCTGTGTGGTCCACTCCTGTGCTGCTAATCCTATTCGGTGCTGTGCATTTTATTGTTGTCAGTCTTTTTTCTTGAAACAAGTTTTCTTGAAGTTCTGTATGAACTTGTACGCTCCTATACTTACATTACTTCCTGTGTTCATGGAGAAATGCTTTGATAAATTGATGAATTGGATTTTCTTCCCATTTGTAAATACCAAAGACATAAATCTCCTTGTGGATCTACTTCTATATCGTGTGAGCACATCTTTAGGTGTAGCTTAGTTGGAGTCTCCATATAGTAGCTTCCTGAGCTAAGTTTGGTCCAACATACCATCACACAAGTAATCCTCTGAAGATCTATTCCTGTTTCCTCCAAAATCTTTTAGAGTTAGACAAAATACGTAACCGCATTATAGAGCTGCAATTTGTTTGCATTTAGATCCCTGTTAAATGGTGAGAGGCTGCCACACATGCCTCTCACCGTTTTTCCTTGTTTTGATTAGTATTTCTAATCCCTTATCTCTATTTGGAGTCCATACGATTCAAATATAATATCAATTCATTTTTTAGAAATGCCATTGAGCTTTGAGAAGATTTCTACTTACAAGACATCGAGTAAGTGAAATGGTCTTCCATAGGGTTGGTGGCTCCGCATATCACACTTCCGATTCCATGTTATGTTTATGCCCAAGCTCTCAGCTCCTGCATGGCCCCTTGAGATCCTGTCAATGGGGAAAGGGGTTGTTATCAGCTGAATTAGCTGTGTCTTGTTTGCAAGGGATCATGTGCCCTAGTTATGCTTCTGTAGCCTGCAGAGTTCTACTTTAAGCATCAATCCTACTGTGACTGGACATATTACACACATTCTCAGGGCTTATTCTTCTACTGTCTGGATATTCCTTCCGGTGGTTTCTCATCTGATTAGGTTTCACTGTTAAAATGAATGTTTCGAAATATAGTAGTATAGTACCCATCTCCCGGAGCACCAAACTACTGAAGCTTAAGTTCATATGCCGAAGAAACTGAAATTATAATTAAAATACTTGCCTGTGGAAAGAATGAGTTTGTTGCTCTTTACTCTTGATGAAATTCTGGAGTTACTCAGAGGTATATTTGGTTTCTATCTTTCCATTAATTGAGAAACATAAGTTAACAGTTTTGTTTGGTTACATGTAATTATTGTTTAACCAGGATATTTCAATGCAGAAATCTTCACCAAGTCAAAGTCCATCAGAATCTTTTAGAATGGAGAACAAAGTGATCAAATGTGAACTTGACCCAGTTACAATACCTTGTGATGGCATTGATGTCTGGGAAATTGATCATCAGCTTCTAAAAATCGAAAACAAGATTGCCTCTGGTTCATATGGTGACTTGTAAGTTTCTCATACCCTAGATAAATAGTTCATATTTATGATCCATTTTCGTTTTGAGTAAATAGTAATCTGATTGCTTCAGATACAAAGGTACATACTGCAGTCAGGAAGTCGCTATAAAAATCCTCAAATCTGAGCGCTTGAACGCAGAATTGCAGAAAGAGTTTGCCCAAGAAGTTTACATCATGAGGTTTGTCGGATATCATAGTACCTGTGACTTATGGCTTTTTAGATAACCCTTGACTTCTTTCTCTGTGCTTAACTTATTATGATCCACCATGCCCATGCTTAGTTACCGATAGCCTTGCTGTCTCTACTCTCTGGTTTTATTTCGTCTTGATATTACTTTTGTATCTTGTGAAGGAGCAAGATTGGTGTTGTTGCAATAAGTTTGGGAGAAGCTGTTTTTAATTTAATATTGGGGTAGAGCAAGCGGTCAATGTCGATGTAGTTTCTTATTGCTTTTACAGCTGCATGTATACATGCATATGTTCCCATCTTACTGATTATTTTAAAAACTGTTGCATATCTTCCTATATTTTGTTGTAGGAAATAGTAGTTTAAAGGAATAACAATTTTCTCATAACCGAAGAGTCACAATGTTTCAATGATGTTTTAGATTGCCATTGCGCTCATCCCTAATTAGTTAGCCAATCATTCTCCTTTTCTTCTATGCATTTGTTGTCCTTTCCATTCTAGGATGCTATTGTGTGGGTTGGTTAGGCAAGGACTATATATAATTTCAAAAATTTTACTTTGTCTGACACTTCATTTTGCTTGTGCTTGCAGAAAAGTTCGCCATAAAAATGTCGTGCAATTCATAGGGGCATGTACTAGGCCTCCGAACTTGTGTATAGTGACAGGTATACAGATAGCTTAGTCGAAGAAACTTAACCTGCAGATAGAATTTTATTTCAAAGGCGTGGCTGTCTTCTCCTTGCCTTCTTCAAATGAGTGTTCTTACTAATAATTTTGTTTTTATAACTGTAGAATACATGTCTGGAGGAAGCGTATATGACTATTTACACAAACAAAGGGGCAGTTTTAAGCTTCCTGCTTTGCTCAAAGTAGCAATTGATGTATCAAAAGGGATGAATTATTTGCATCAGAATAGTATCATACACAGAGACTTGAAGGCTGCCAATCTACTGATGGATGAAAATGAAGTAAGCCAGTATCTTATTTAGCACAATGGTGATGTAATTTTTTTCTTGGCTATGGTATTGCTACTACATATTTTGAGCTGCCGATATTGTATACTAAGATTGATTAATCTGTACGAGTCCATCTTTTATCATGACTATCTGAATATCGCTGTGAGTGTTGCTTTAATAAGTCCTATTCCACGCAACATGTTTTTGATTGCTGATACTCATGGAGACAATCTCATAGTTCAAATGATTAGTTCTTCAATTGTATATTGGATAGCCGTTGGAGATGTCATCCCAGGATTATTGTACTTGTAGGAGAAACAGCATCTCTACTTATTCTTCAATAATAATGTTGTCTTTTCGACTCTTTTGCTAAATGAATTTATGATCATCTTATTGATGAGCTTGTTGAACTTGGGACATATGCCAAAATAGAGATGAGATACACGTAAGATAACCATGTTTTGGTTTTGAGTTTCCCATGAATATTTCATGCTTTGATAGTAAACATAACTTATGCGAAGTTAGTATTAAATCCTTTTAAAATAATGAGAATTTAGCAACAAATCGTCTTTTAGTTTGGGCTTTATCATGGAAATTCATGTTCCACGGGACACAAATTGCATGTTCTATTTTGAGGCCTTATATTGTTCAAGAATGGGAAGGAAAAGAAATGAGGGAGGAAACTCTTCCCAGCACTTTTAGACGATGAAGGGGAAGGGGAATATGCTGTTTTTCTTTATTTTTCTTTGAATTGAGCAGGTAAGCTAAATTGTCAGTTTCCCTTTTTAAGCTTCATTAAGCCGCTATTTCCTCAAATTAAAAAAATGTTTCATTAAGCCGCTATGCTTACATGACGTTATTCTGTTTCATACATGTTTTACGTAGTGCTGTATTATTTCAGGTTGTTAAAGTGGCTGATTTTGGTGTTGCCAGAGTGAAGGCACAGACCGGCGTCATGACTGCAGAGACTGGTACTTATAGATGGATGGCTCCTGAGGTATGATTTGGTCATCAACATTAGTAACTTACTGCACCAACTCCTCGTGTATTTCAGTTTAAGCTGTTCACATTCATTCCTTTATGTTTGGGGGGTTTGGGGGGGGGGGGAGGGGGAGGGATGGTCAAGAATGGTTATGCATCTCATTTAATGTTAACGTGGTGTATATGTGTTATACTACCTAATCCATCAATGAACCTTGAGTAAGAAGTTAGTTTCGTGAGGGCAGATTTTGGTGCACAGATTTTAAATTTAACACTGTGCAAAATAGACCCAACACACAAAGAAGGTGATGGAAAAGAGGAAAGTCAGAATCGGGGGAGGGAGAAGCACAGAGAGAAAGAGGAGCAATTGATTCACACAAGTTGGTAATCATGGTTGGTTGAAAAGCATATGTGAAGCTATATTGTGCTGGATTATGACTGAACACCACTAAGCCAAGCTTTAGGCTGGTAGGTGCTTCTAAGAGAAAGATCAGATTCTTGAGGGAGCTGCATAGATGTGGCTTCAGT
Source organism: Petunia axillaris subsp. axillaris (assembly GCA_029990575.1). Lineage (NCBI taxonomy): Eukaryota > Viridiplantae > Streptophyta > Magnoliopsida > Solanales > Solanaceae > Petunia > Petunia axillaris. The sequence goes on from JARKNS010000003.1 coordinate 165,707,439, forward strand.
TGACTTTCATCCTGCAATTTGTAAATATTACTATGTTTTAGCAGTTTCAGTACTCGTTTCCTTGGGTACTAAAGTAAGCTGAGGGCATGAAGCGTGAGGGAGAACTGGGTTCAACTATTTTCAATTAACTTATGTATCTTCTTTGCAATTCGTGATATATATTCCAAGTTTGAAAATTTTGTTTGTCCTCACTGAACAGTTACTTTACCTGCATTTCCTTATAGCAGCTCTTTATTCTTGAAGGTTATTGAACACAAGCCATATGATCACAAAGCAGATATTTTCAGTTTTGGGATTCTTTTGTGGGAATTGATTACTGGAAAGGTATTATCTTTGGTTAATTTTGGTCTTTAGCTACTTTTTGTTCTTTGTGTTGTACTTATCTCTTTATTTCACTATCAGCTTCCATATGAGTACTTGACCCCGCTACAAGCTGCCATTGGAGTAGTCCAAAAGGTAATGATATTATCAAAATCGACCATGATGGTCGAGTGCATATTACTTGCGCATGCACAGGCATTTAAAGAGGATATCCCAGATGTGATGGTATCTTTTCTAATTGCTTTCAGGGGTTGCGACCATTGATACCCAAACAAACTCATCCCAAACTTGCTGAGTTGCTTGAGAAATGCTGGCAACGGGACCCAACATCAAGACCTGATTTTTCTGAAATTATAGAGATGTTGCAGCAAATAGCCAAAGAGGTCTGTGTTATTTTCTTTGTTGCTCTAGGGATAAATTGAATGTGTTTGTCATACAACAGGAATGCTTGATAGATTAGTGGACACGGATTGATTCACCCGACAAAAACATACATCTTTTATTCAAGTTCCCATGCATATGGATAGGGGAATGGCCGAATGGTCACTCTTTTTGAAGTCCGATGTTTGACACCCATAATGTGAAATGTAATGAATGGTTAAGCTAGGATTCTTCTCATTCAATCTTCAGCATCCAAATACACTTTCCTTTCTTTTCTTCATTTTTCCAATAACTCGAGTTGTTGTCATAATGCTACTTATTACTGCTTTGCTTTTAGTTTTTCAAAAGTCTCCAACTCCTGATCCTCATGTGAAGACATGTTCACTTGATCTTGGACAGGTTGCAGAAGATGAAGATGATCGTCGCAAGGAGAAGCCATCTGGAGGATTCTTTTCCGCCCTCATGCGTGGACACCACTAAGTGGGTACACTTATAAAGAATGTTCAAAATTATAATCCGGTTACACGTTTCTAGCCTTCTTTATCCATATTGTACAGATTTTTTTCTGATCAGTGTTTTCGTCATTTTCAATAGAAAGTTTTTGCCAATTCTTTTGAAAACTCTTCTTTAACTAGTCTTCTTTCTTTTGGTTTCCTCGTGTTCTGAAGCTAATCTAGAAGTTTTTTATGTGTTGCCTGGAGCTTGTAGAAGACGACCTAAGTTTATCAGGGACGATGGTTCTGCTCTCTACCTGATTTTCATTAGTCTTAAGATGTTATAGTACTAGGTCTGCAAGTATAGTCTATCTTTTATATCGTAAAATTTGCTAAAAACATTGTATTTCATTTGCGCTACGGGGCATATCTAGCGGTCAATGAGCTTTGTTACTGCCAATCATGGCTGAATACATGGAAAACAGTGGTAGATGTATTTTATTAGCTACGGGTAAGAGGTTGCAAATCGGCAGGTTGGATTTGGGCGGGTTGAGGATGGGTGAAACTAATGTCGGTCACAACTCAACCCGCCCATATTCCATGTGGGCTAGAAACTGGTTGGGTAAAAAATTGGTTAGGTTTAAAATGGATAAACCCATCTTACACATAATTAGAAAACAAATTATTTTTAGGGCTATTTACAAATGTATACAATCCTAACACCAAAATTACAAAAATACCAACATTATTCTACTTTACAAAAAATACCAATATTTTCTTTTTACACATTATATACAAAATCAACAAAAACTAACAAATTAGGGTTCCTCCTTCCTACTGCTCCCCCCTCCCACTGCTACCACCCTCAGGCGGCGCCGTCGCCTAGTCACCGCCGGCTGCCGCCGCCGGATTCTTCTTTTTTTTTTTGAATATAAAAAATGAAATACACATAAAAACATTGTCTTCTCTTTGAAAATACACTTGCAACATACATACAAACAAAAAATGCATGTAAATACACAAAAACAATATGTTTTTCATACACTAGACACACACATACATACAACGATCTATAGATCTACTAATTAAACACACAAATTTATGTACGTCACACATACACTTGACATATACACAAAATCACATACAAAAAATACAAATACATAATCAGATATACACATTCATACAGTAATATACACGTTCATACACTTGTATGCTTGAAATAAATACATGTATATACACGAACATACAGATACATACACTTGTAGAAAAACTAACCATACACTTTCTTCCACCTTCAAACCACCATTAACAACCACTGTAATCACAAAAAATATGGAGATACATGAAAATACAAAGACATACGTGTATGTATGTGTTCTTTAAAAAAAAGAAGTTGAAGAAGCAGCTCTGAACCATCAGCTCCAACGAGCTCAGATCTGTAGCAGCAGCGCGCCACCGTGGTTCACGGACACCAGATCGCCGGAAATGAGGGGGCGGTGGGTAGGGGGTGGGTGGAAGAGGGGAGAGAGAAAGAGAAAGATAGGGTTTTGTTTTGGGAAGAGTGGAAGTGAAAAATGGTACTCCCTCCGTCCCAATTTATGTGGCACCATTTCCTTTTTTGTTTGTCCCAAAATAAGTGGCACCTTTCCTTATTTGACAACTATTTAATGCACTATCTCTATTTTACCCTTGTTGGGCCCTACATACTTTTAAACCTACCAACAACTTTTTTATTACTCAAATCTTCTCTCTCTTACTTTTTCAAGGGTAAAATTGACACTTAACAAGGTCAACCTCTATTTTCTTAAACTTCGTGTTCGGTCAAAGGGTACCACATAAATTGGGACGGAGGGAGTATATGTAGTGTAATAAATTGAAAAATACTGGTATATTTTATAAATATTTGAAAATATCGGTATATTTTGTAATTTTGGGGTTTAATGCGTCAACTAGCGTAAAAACGTCTTATTTTTAAGATGAATACATATTGCCTAATTTAAAAATACAAGAACTACAGAATATTTGCAAAAATATGATATATTTGGTTTACACTATAGCACATGTACTCCTAGAATATACACGCATAGTGATTACTTTTCATTTCTTAATTGTTATTAGTATGATTTCAAGTTAAGTGTGGATTTAATTAAGTGTTTACACAAAAAAAAAAAAATGGATCCACTAGTTGATTGATTATATATTTTCAACTAGAGATATACTAACTACAGAATATACATTTTAACTGTATCTTATATACGCAAATATTTTCTCACCTTAAAATTGTTGCCATTGTATACAGAAATGTAATTGAAGTTAAGTGTGAAATGATTAACGAGTGTTTTAGAGAAACAACTAAATTAATAATAGGGAGAATATTGAAATTTGTAAAATTAAATTAAAAAAGTCAAAGCGAGCAACTAGTGTCAAATTCTTTTTTCCAGATGCAGGGCGACTCAATAAAATTAGAGCCCCTATGCAACATGGAAAAATGTAACTCTATTGATCCACACTCAATCCTACACCTTTAATGGTGAGGGGCGGTCGTCAAAGTATAATACTCGATGTGAGTCGGGGTCGATTTTCCAAGAGAACTAGCTCGTCAAGTAAGAGAGTCGCAAGTAGAAATTCAAATGCGTTTAATATTGAGTCCTAGAAGTGGGGTTTGATATAATTAACACTACAATTAACTACAAGGCATACAAATTAAAGCAAGTAAATTGATTTGATATTACGAGACTAAGGATGTAAACAACTAATAATGATTTCCAACCAACAGGTATTTTCACTTCACTTTCCTAACAAGAGTATAATTATGGTCGAGTCTTCCTATTGTGATCTCTGGAATCTTTCTGGTCTAGAAGAGATCTTTCACAACCTGCTCTTCAAAGCCTTAGTTGAATGCTCGAAGCACTACTCAAAGACCCGAGGAAAGGAGACCTCTTCCGAGCGTAACTCCTTTTAGATGAGTTAGTCTATATAAATAGCTTATCAACCCAAATCCTCGCCAACTCCACTATTCTATATTAGTTAATCTCTTCCGAGTCTTTAACTAGCAAAGTAGACAAGAAATACCAAATATCAATGATCTTGAAATTTTTATGTTATTGTAATGAGGAGTTGGATAATTAATACTTATGTTATAGTTAGTGAAATGGAACAACACCCATTGATTTTCGATCACTATAGTATATTTACACCCCTAGTTATGAATTTAGCTACTCATAACTAGGGTTTGAATCAAGGCAATCAAAATGTAACAAAATGATGAAATGAGTTCAAACATAGATATTGGATTGATATATGGATTAAGATTCAAGGATACAAGTTTAGAAGCTTACAAAATGATGTTAAGACCTCTACTTGGCTCCCAAAATCGCCTCAAATTGAGTACAAAACGTAATATGGAATGTGTGCTTAAAAATCCTAGCTTGTGCTATTTATACAAGGAAAAATTTGCAGCCACAGAGGTCGAGGCGGTCCGCCCAAACATGGGGGCGGTCCGCCCTAGACATTCCAAACTCTCTGAAGTTTTGGGGCGCTCCACCCTGTCACAAGGGCGGGCGCCCATCATGCAATTCTCTTGTAGGCGCTCCATCCTGTCACAGGGGCGGGCGCCTCTTGCTCTTTTTCCCTTTTTCAACTCTCTGTTCCGCCCTTAGGTGGGCTACCTTGTCTAGAAGCGGGGTGCCTCTCTTGTAACTTCTCGAACTTCACACTTTGGATCCACTTCTCGCGCTTTAGCTTCAATCTTCAACTAGTATTCATGTGATATCATTATAACCTGAAACTAAGCAATTTACGACGTTATTTACACCAAATGTTGCTTTTGGATTCAAAAACAAAAGCTTAAAGTTGTCTTTAAGTTGGTAGAATACCAACTTATCATCTATGACCATCAAATTTAAATTAAAATAGTCAAAGAAATGAACCAATGTCATACTCCCTTTTGCGAATGTAGTGGCGGCTCAATAAAATTGGAGGCTCCCTATACAACATTGAAAACGGCAATTCAATGGCCACCAAAACTAAATTGGAAGGGTCAAAGAGATCAACTAGCGTCAAACTCCATTTTGCAGATGTAACAGCCCAAGCCCGCTAGTGATACTGTCCGCTTTGGGCCTAGGCCCGCACGGCTTTAAAACGCGTCACTAGGGTCTAAGGCTAGTTAACTTATATACCCAGCGTCTCTCCTGTGTTATGCCGATGTGGGACACTTAACCCTTAGCTGGGGTGTTACATACACCCCCTCTTATGGACTCAGCGTCCTCGCTGAGGTTTGCCCCGCGTACCGGAATTCGCCTAAACTCACCACGGAGGTTTGCCCCGCGTACCAGGATTCGCCTAGACTCAGCCCGGAACTTTGACCCACATCGACAAGGCTGACACGGAGTGGCTCTGATACAATCTGTAGCAGCCCAAGCCCGCTAGTGATACTGTCCGCTTTGGGCCTAGGCCCGCACGGCTTTAAAACGCGTCACTAGGGTCTAAGGCTAGTTAACTTATATACCCAGCGTCTCTCCTGTGTTATGCCGATGTGGGACACTTAACCCTTAGCTGGGGTGTTACAGCAGAGGTAGAGGTTGCTCAATAAAATCAAAAGTCTAAGACCAACACTTTGAGCCCGTTTGGATTAGCTGATTTAAAGTGTCTGTGTCTTTGAGCTCGTTTGGATTAGCTGATTTAAAGTGTCTGTGTCTTTGAGCTCGTTTGGATTAGCTGATTTAAAGTGTCTGATAAGCATCAAGTGCTGAAAAGCACTTTTAGGTGCTGAAGCTGATTTTATAACTAAGCAGTTATGTGTTTGGATAGAATTGCTGAAACTAGTAATAAGCAGTTGGCGTGTTTGGTAAGAAAGTGCTGATAAGTACATTCTTTATTAAAATTACTAAAATGTCCTTTAAGTTATTTACAAAAAAAAATAAATTTAAAAGTATTTTTACATTAAAAATGGCAAATGACGAATATAGAATGAGGAGGAGGTTGAAATTTTATTTTCGAAATGATATTCATGGATTACAAAATATTTTAGGGATAAAATAGTAAAATACTTGGTCAAACTAAAAGTGCTTATAAGCTGAAAAAAATAAGTTGGGAATGACCAACTTATGGCTTATGGTTTATTTTGACTTATAAGTACTTTTGATACTTACCAAACATGTAGATAAACCAAAAAGTGCTTATAAGCTGGTCAGCCAAACACCCTCTTTATAAGATGCAAAGTTCATGAAAACTTTTGTTAGATGCAAAAAATAACTTCTTATTTTTATTAATTAATTTCTTCAAATATCTTTTAATTGATAAATCGAATTAAAATTGTATGATCATGACTTTAATAATGTAGTAAATTATCTTTCCAAGATTTTAAGTGTTTCCTTTTTATTTTTTTCAAGGTTTCCACATTAGAACTATGTTTAATATTTTTGAATTTTGAATTAAACTTCTCCCATCTTCATATGTATCGTAAGATTTTGAAATCAAGAACCAATTTCTTGTATTGAAATAAATGGCTAACATTTGTTTCAAATGTTAATTTACCTTTATCAAAATAAAACTAAAGCAAAGAGAACATGGTGATCCATTTGGGATGAAGGAGAAAAAGTCAGTGGATTCTCGTTTTGGATATAGTTTTACTCTAAGGTCAGTGGTTTCTCTTTGCATTTCATCAGAGGAGAAAGTATCTGAGCCCAGCAGCTGTGCAATAGTATGTTTGTGGGTCTGAATCTAATCAACAGTTATCAAAATGGTATTAACAAACTTGCAAAAAACAATTCAAAAAATAAATTACAGAACGCACTAGGGATGTAGACGAAGAAAGCTTACCTACCATTTTCCTGGTTAGCTATCAACATGGAATTTACAAGGCTTTCGACATACTCCCTCCGTCCCATTTTAGTTGTCACTTTTAGCTTTTGCACGCCCATTAAGAAAATCAATAAATAGAGTATACATTTTACTATGTTACCCCTATTTAATGTATGACTATTAAATTTTTTTTGAAAATATCTTTAATAATTAAGGGTATACTTGGAAATAATGAACAAAAATGTCTTGAAATCCTAAAGTGTCAACTAATTTGGGACAAATGAATCTTGCTAAAGCGTCAACTAATTTGGGACGGAGGGAGTATATTTATGTCACTCTGACCATTTATTTTACCAACGTAGGGTAGCTCCATCTTTCCCAATTCTCAAATGCTAAATCGAGAAAACGTACTCCGTCCTAGCCATTGCCATAGCCTCAAGGGCTATTGAAAATAAGGGTAACCAATAAAGCTTTCCCTTCAGAAACTTACCAGAATAACAACCAACATAGACACATTGAAATCCTTCAACTTTCTCCAAGTATCAGTTTCAAACTATAAATTTGGATATCTGGATGATCATTACTGATACCGAGAAAGATCACTACTTTGTAATATTCATATACTTCGTCATATCCAAACCCATGTCTGATATGAACATGACAAAGTCTGAACTGCTAACTGAAGTAATTCCTTCACTTCCTGATGGGTTCCAAACACAAAACTAAATTGAATTTCCTATATCAGCTGTGCAAATCGATCCTCACGGAATGCACAAAGCTATCTATATACAAATGAACCACACTCAATCCTACAGTACAATAAGTGAGGGGCGATCGTCAAAGTACAATTACCTAACTAGGAGTCGGTGTCGATTTCCACAGGAGCTAGCATATAATCTAGGTAATTTGAATAACAAGCTAGTACTACGAGTTGTTTGGTAGATTCTAAGTAAAAAGAGTGAAATCATACTTTAAACTAACTTTAACAACTAGCATCAACAACAATGTAAAGATTGTGTAACAAGAGATTAAAGACTAGGGGTTTATCTGCGATAACTAGATTCACCTTACATGATACCAATTTCGTCTTACAAATCTCATGGGTAAAGGGTTAATTGTCGAACCTATGCTTGTACTGCTCTAAAACTGTGGTATAGAGAGAATCTACCTTGTTAAGCCTGTTAGGGTCAATAACAAAGCACATAAAGACCTAGTTCTAACATCCGAGTAGGAATAACCCTTTTTGGTCACTTCTGTTAGATGGAGTAGGCGCGTGAGCCAATATAACCCAAATCCTCGCTAGTTCTTATAAACCCATGCTCTCAACCCTATTGGGGAGATGGAAGCAAAGTGGAGTTTAGTTCAAGTAAAGTGATAAGAACTAGAAAAACATTCACCCATAAGTTTTGTGAAACAAAATCAAGCATCCAATGTTAAAAATCAAGCCATTGTAAATAAACCCCTTGTATGAATTTAGACTAAGATTCAAACATAGAATAAAAATGGATTGAAATAGTAAGAATATAGTAATGGATTGAAGTAATGAGGATTTAGATTCTTATAAAGTATGTTAAAAACCCTTTACTTGCTCTCCAAAATACAAGATATTTCAAAGTAAAGTATAAGAAAGAAAGATAATTGTCTTAGGCCTAATGGACTATTTATAGTGTTGGGTCTGTAAGCTAATTAAATAATTATAAAGTTGTCATTTCGTTCTGTTTAAAATATTTGGCTGATTATTCGGCGGACGCCTATTGCATTCGGTTTCCGCCGAAGGCCAGCTTCTTACTCATCTGATGTCTTCCGACTTTTAAGATCGGTGGGCGTCTATCAACCGGCTGAATCTTTATTCCTCATGTCTTTGGCATTGGAGCATTTTGTAAAGGTCGGTGGAACAACCGATATTTGGGCGGCCGCCCACTGGGATTTAGTCTCTGGATTGGCGGTCGCCTATCCACATGTGCGGCCCGCAGAAGCTCTTCCTTTTCAGCTCTTGAACTCTCTACCTCATCTGACAGTTGGCTTTTCAATTTAGCCCTTTGATCGGTGGGGGCCAACCTCCATCTGCGTTTGCACTTTCTCCATTCTTCAATTTGTTGCCAATCTTCACTTTTGAAGTACTTTTTCAACTTCTTTTGGCTTGTAATCCTTGTATAGCAACAACAACTTAAAATAGAGATTTACATAATATTTGCATATATTTTTAAGCTAAAAGACTAGAGTAGTCAATCAAAAAGAGCTACATATGCAAGTAAAATACCAACACTTAAACAAACCAACATAAATGGGATAATTGATGTCAAATGTCTCAGTTCTAGAGTTGTCCAGTAAAGAGCGCAAAGAGAAATTCCTGAGCTTCATTATCTATCTATCTATCCAGAGGCGGACCCAAAATTTCAACTCAGTAGGGCACAAGATAAAATCAGAATTTCAACTCAGTGGGGCACAAGATAAAATTGAAGAAAAGAGTATAAAAGAAATTGTAGGAGCTGGGATTCAAACCCAAGTCTCCGACTTTTGAGCTAACTTTAAACTTCTGTGTTATCAGTGCACCCAATTAACTTTTGTTCTTTTGGGTGCATATTTAAATATATATACAGGTTTTCTGTCATACATACATATATATACACAAAAAATTTTCCGACGCCAGCGAGTGCCGGTACACCCACCCCCACCATGTAGGTCCGCCCCTGTATCCATCTATCTATCTAAGCACAAATGTTGGGAGAGAAAATATCCTTGAGATAATGATTGAAACTTTTCCTTTAATATAACTTTAAATATTGATTATAGTAATAAATTGAAATAAAACTATTCTGAATCTTACATACATAGACCTGATCGACAAGGAGGTCCATATTAATTTGTCAGGGTTAATGGTCTAACACATAGATAGGGTAGCTTGCGCAAAAGGATAAAAACAAGTAACGGTCTACGGATTTCCATTGTCTCGTCTGTTTAAACTGCTGGATGTGCTAGAGAAGAAGTGGGTAATGCTAGCCAAGCATGATGTACTTGGTTTGAACATTATGGAAACTTATTGATTATAGGGAAAAAGCAGCATAGCAGAACCTATTTCTGGTACCAATGCATACCGGTGGAGGATTGAAGAGCTGGAGGAACAAGTTGACAAATATCAGCAGCAAATGGACATGTAAGCCACTAAAATTTTGAGACACTAAATGCTATGCTGGTAAAAGAACTTGCTCTTGTACATGATATAAACTCTAAGAATATTACGATGTTGTTTGATCTTGTGAAGGACTCTCCTCTAAACCTGTAGACCTTTGAATCTGTTCCTTGAATCCCATTTTGCTTGTTGTTATCTGGTGGCAGTTATATTTAGAAAATTATTAAATATGGTACTTGTAATTTTTGTGTTGATTCAAATATTTACTGGTTTATTAAGTTGCTTAACTCTTGTATTTAACTGATTCACTTTTGATAAGATAGCATCTATAGATAATTGTTTGAGAACTGACATATTTGTTTTTTGGCTTTAGAAGTGATAATTTTTCATTATTTCCTGTCTCTTTATATTGTTTTTTTATGATGCCAAAAAAGGAGAAGTTTAATGTATTTATGAAGTTTATATATATATTCACTACTTCATGCATACATTAAACTTCTCCCTTTTGGTAAAATGAATGCATATATATATATATATATATATATATATATATATATATATATATATATATATATATATATATATATCTGTGTGTGTGTGTGTGTGTAATGGTAAAATAATTGATGCATACAAGTGTGTGTACCTTCAGAGGCGGATCTAGGATTCCAAAAGAATGAGTTCACCATTGTTAGATGCGGAGTTATCGCATCCCAAGAGTAGTGGACGAACAATCTTGTCGAAAGTTTTTGTTCTGTATATAGGTAAAATATGATGATAAATTAAGAAAAATAACATGAAAGAGCATTTAATGTAGATCGATCCCTACTTTTAAGTATACGTGAATCATTTAAACTTTTAGAGCATGGGTTCCTTATATATGTTTATTCAAGAAGTATTATTATTAGGTGTTTAATTTTTGCAAGGAGAACATTTGTGCCTTTGGGGTTGGATTATCTTAGAGGTGTTTTTCAAAATTTTAGATTAACTTGTAGGAAAAATCGTAGCTTGGACTGGTCATGCAAGTTGTACTTATGTTGGACTGCCTAGATATGTTACTCCGGTCTTTGATTAGACTGTCGTGTGAGTTAGACTGTCGTGTGAGTTGTGACTTGGACTACCCACGTAAAGTGTAACCTTGAATTACTCATTAAAGTGATGAGTTTGGGAAAATCCCACAAAGTGGTTTGTGGTTTTTACTCCCTTAAGCAAAGAGTTTTTTACGTAAAATTCTATACTGTTTATATTTTGCAATCTACTTTATTGCAGAATTTTAGTTAGACCTACACTTGTTTATGATTTCTTGAGCGATGTATTAATGACAAAATTGACAATTAAAATAGAGCGGAGTGAATAAAATATGTGGCATATTTTCCACTACCATTAAAAAAAATTAGGTATTGCAATGGACAAATCTGGGGAATTTATGGTGGACTCCTCGGAAATTGGCATATCCGCCGAAACTCAATTTCTGACGAGCAAATTTCCAACGGACTCCATCGAAAAAACCTTATTTTTCTAGCTAGTAGCGTTCTTCTTTATTGATCTAATAAATGAAGAGACGTAACAATAGGCAATTAAAGACCCTAACACAACCACCTAAAACTGTCTGTAAGACGAAACTATCACATTAAAGTTTCATAAAGTTTTATATACATAGTAGCTTTCATTTGTAGCATAATTTATTATCTTTTGATTATTCCACTTTAATTTATTGGTTAGTGAAACCACCCGTATTTTAAAATAAAAAACATAAACCACCCATATAGGATGAATTTCTTCGTTTTGTATATAATTACTTGATTTTGAAAATAACTTATTAGTAATTGCAAGTAAAATTGGAAGGATTTTAGAAACAAAATGACTCTATCTCATTATTAACTCTACACGTTTTATTTTATGCGACATTTTTTGACACGTGTAATTTTAAACATCTCACGATATTTTTGTAGTTATAAAAAAAAAATCTAAAGTTAAATTGCTTCAAACATTAAAAAGAAGTGTCACACATAAACACAATTACTTTTTTCTTTGATGGGTTAGTATTTATAACTTTTGAGTAGTTGGTTTCTTTTATCTAAAAGCTTAGACTAATGTCCTACTTTAGAGAGTTTTTGCTTTTCATGTAAAATTCTCTCTCGTAAATAAAATCTTTTAGTTACCAAAAGATACTTTAAGCTTGAGATTACAAGTTCGAACGTGAACCATTGCACGAGAGTTTTCATGTCTAGAAAAGATTGGCTTCGTTCTTTCATGCATATCGCATGGGAAAGGCTAATACAAAGTCTAGAACTACAATACCGCATATTTGACCACCTATTTTATCGTCACATTTGCCATCTCTCATTCTGTTCCTTTTTCCCTTCCTTTCCAATACCTTAATTAATCGAAAACCACGTCATTAACATCTCCCTAGTTCTTTTATTTGTTTTGCATCTCTCAACACTCAAACACAAACACTAACACAAACTTACATTCAATATGGGAATTACGTCAAAATTAAACGTTTTCCAAATGCAGCATCTCATAACCGAAGCATTTATCCACAAACATGCTTCAAGCTGAAGAACGTAACATACAAAGGAACAGAAATTATCATCTACCAAAATCATGGATCAACTTTCTTCATCCCTCAAGAAATCATTTAAACATACCAAATTGGTGTCCGTTGCACACGACATCGAAAACCAACCCATCCTTTCTCACCAAAGCCCTGAGCCCCCATCAGCTTCTTCCTCCGTCAACTCCTCTTCATTAACAGCAAGATCTTCCATTGATCTCAATGATCGTCGTGAAGTCATTGTCAAGATCGACGGTGGAGAAAAAATCATTGGAAATGAACGTAATACGTTATGGCATGAACCAAGTTACGAGTTTTGGAGGGAAGATAGTAATAGTGGACCTCACACGACATCGTTCCAACGTGGCAAGGACATGCCTGAAGATCCACCCTCAAAGCTCATTGGACAATTCTTGAATAAACAAAGAGCTGTTGGTTGTGAAATGACATTGGACATGGATTTGGAAATGGACGAGCTGAGGAATCATATTCCAAAACCTGAAAATGATAGCACTGCTGGATCAAGTCCTGCAAATCTTCCCCGTGTTATCGATAACAAAAATCATCATCATCATCATTATACGACATCAAAGGATCTGAGAGTTTCATTTCAAGCACCTTCACCACCACCTAATGTGGTTGATATCGAGCCTGATCAAACTTATAATGACAATAATGAATCTTGTTCGTCTGATGAAGAAGATGGAGACACGCCTGATGAGCCAAAATATCTTAGTCGAAGAAGGACCATGAACATTAATAATCCAGATGATAGTAACAATAGCAACAATACCTATTATACTCCAAGAAATAATGGTGGTGATAGTCAGGTTCTAAGGTGCACTTCATTCCAAAGAAGAGCTAGTGTGTTAGGAAGAGCAAAGACAAAATCAAGGCTAATTGACCCGCCCGAGTTTCCTGAGAGGAAATCAGGAAAAATTGGGAAATCAGGTCAAATGAGATCAGGAATGTTAGGAAGAGCTTCTGGCATGCTAAAGCCAATAGAGGACGATGATGATGACCCGTTGTTTGATGAAGATCTTCCAGAGGAATTCAAAAAGGACAAAATTGATTGCTTGACTTTGTTACAATGGATAAGTCTTATTCTAATTGTGACAGCCTTAATATGCACACTTACTATCCCTTTATTGAAGAGAAAAGGATACAAAGGGCTTCATTTGTGGAAATGGGAAGTTTTGGTACTTGTTTTAATATGTGGAAGATTGTTATCCGGATGGGTGATTCGGTTAGTTGTATTCTTCATTGAGAGGAATTTTCTATTGCGGAAAAGGGTACTATATTTTGTTTATGGTGTTAGAAAGGCTGTTCAGAATTGTTTATGGTTAGGCTTGGTTTTAATCGCGTGGCATTTCATGTTCGACAAGAAAGTTGATGAGAATAATGCGTTCTTGGGATATATCAATAAACTCATGATATGTATGTTAATCGGGACAATGTTATGGTTAGTTAAAACACTCATGGTTAAAGTCCTAGCATCTTCATTTCATGTTAGCACATTCTTCGATCGAATTCAAGAATCATTGTTCAATCAGTATGTGATTGAGACACTATCAGGTCCACCTTTGATGGAAATTCAGCGATCTCAAGAAGAAGAGGACAGAACAATGGCTGAAGTTTGGAAACTACAAAATATAGCAGGGGCACAATTGCCTCCAGAACTTAGGCCCCCAGTTGCTCCCCAATACAGTAGTAAGAAAGGCGCAAGTGTTAATGGTGGACAAACACCAACACCAAAACCATCAAGAACAGTAAGTATTTCAGTTTCTGGTATTTCTGGTCCCTTATCGAGAAATCCAGATGATGCCCCGAACCAAGGGATATCTATTGATCATTTGCATAAGTTGAATCCCAAGAATATTTCAGCTTGGAATATGAAGAGGTTGATTAAGATAGTAAGGTATGGGGTAATTTCCACGTTGGATGAGCAAATTCTGGATACTAAAACGGAGGATGACACTACAACACAGATTAGAAGTGAATATGAGGCTAAAGTTGCTGCCAGGAAGATATTCAGAAATGTCGCCAAGCCTAGGTCCAAGTAAGTTTATCCATACTCGGTTCAAATATTGGTCATATATGGACAAGCATGCATGCCTGAAGATGATATATCTTATTCTTTAAGTTGTTTTATATGCAGAATGTGATAAGTACTGGAGTAATTTTTTGGGCTCAATAAGCTTTTAAAAAGATTAAGAAAGAATGAATATGGCCTCTCAATAAAACTAAAGAGGAGGAAAAAAATGGGAAAACTACCAGAAATTGCTGCATCCCATATTCATCCTTCGTTCTGCCTCTTCCCCCTCTTGGCCTATTATCAGTAACTTTCATCAGTTTGTGTCCTTTACGTTTGATTCTTAAATACAACCTAATTCATGGCAGTTACCATTTAATAGTCCCTGAAACATTTCTAACTTTGAACTTACTATTGTGTAGTTTAAACCGCGCTATAGAGCTTGCTTAGCCACCTGTATGGCATTTATTCTTATATAAGCTAATGCTGTGATCAATTACACCTTTCCATATCTTTTATTCAATATAGAGTACCTTAATTTACTCATGTTTGTCATGTCAGAAAGGATCATATACTTAAGAAGCAGTCACATAGTCATAACATTTCAGTGAATTTAGTCCAAAACTTTGTTCTTCTGATCAGGTACATATACCTGGATGACTTGAGGTGCTTCTTGCGAGAAGAAGAAGCTTTGAAAACTTTGAATCTTGTGGAAGGATCACTCGACAAAGAAAGGATCAGCAGAGCAGCACTCAAGAACTGGGTGGTAAGAAATTAACATTATGCTATGAGTTTACCCTCTAAATTGATAAAAAATAAATTTACATTATCAGTTCGCCTAAAAGTTTAGGGCCGCGAGTCTAGTGTGTTTTGTCAGAGTAAGGTTACTCATAATATAACCGGTGTGCTCACTGTTATTATCTCCCTCTTCCGTCCTCTTTTTTTGCAGGTGAATGCATTTAGAGAACGAAGAGCTCTTGCATTGACACTAAATGACACAAAAACAGCCGTGAACAAACTTCATCAAATGGTGAATGTTCTAGTTGGTGTCATCATTCTCCTAATCTGCCTTGTGATTTTAGGGATAGCAACCAGCAAGTTCTTGCTCTTCGTCAGCTCTCAGGTCGTTGTCGTGGCATTTGTATTTGGAAACACATGCAAAACCATATTTGAATCCATCATTTTCTTATTTGTGATGCATCCCTTTGATGTGGGTGATCGATGTGAGGTTGATGGAGTTCAGGTATATAGCACACCCTTTTACTCCTCTATATTCAAACATAATAATAATCAATACTCTCTCAGTTTTTTTATATAGTGTGTTTGACTGGTCACGAAATTTAAACAGAAAGAGAAAGGAATATTTGACACTTATATACTAAAAGTACCCTTAGCAAGTCATTAAATGTAAAACAAGAAGTTTAAAATGACAGAATCAATTATAGAAATTAAATGAATGGGAGGTTTCAGATATAAATGGAACAGATGGAGTAGTAGTACTACACACTTTTTAGTGCATTTATGTGCTTACTAAGGCTTGATCTATATATTTTTGAATTTCAGATGATTGTTGAAGAGATGAACATTTTAACTACTGTCTTTCTGAGATTTGACAACCAAAAGATAATGTATCCAAATAGTACTCTTTCAACTCGAGCTATTGGCAATTACTATCGCAGTCCTGATATGGGAGACTCGGTTGATTTTACTATCCACATTGCTACACCAGCAGAGAAAATTGCTGTGATGAAACAAAGAATAACCAGGTATTGTCTTGTCCTCCTGTACTTTACATGACATCCTAAACTGACAAGAGGATACAGTTTAACAGAATTCATATATCTTCATAGGAATTTCATTAGGGTCTCAAAAGGCATAGACATATTCAGGATTTAGAGTTAGTGAGTTTAGAATGAGTGTGATCATTTATAGTTGTATACTTTGTATTTTCATTGCACATGCACACATGGTTTGATTCAAGTAATGGATTTTGTTGAACTCCCCCTAGATACTCATTTGACAGAAAGGATGTCTGATTATCGAAGACTGGTCTGATCTGACGGATGCTCCTTTTTTTTTCTTGTAAATGTTTTCATGTGTATATTCACCTAAGCTAGAAAATGAAGGAAAATATGAACAGAGAAGGATTCATGATATAAATTAGATGGTTCGATCTTTAGGTTCTCACTGCTAAACTCATTACACTTTTAAAATTGTGTGCAAATTTAATATTTTTTGAAATGTTAGTGACTTTTCACACATATGTCTATGCTCTGTGTCGAATAACATGCTCCCATTTGCCTTGAATATATATGCTCCATGTCAAAATATTGAGCCCAAAGAACCCATTGATTACAAGCTCTCATCCACCTCGAATATAAAAGCTAATGAGAAGCTATCTTGGATGAATTTTAGTAGGGTAATGAACATTACAATGTTATTGACTTATGACTGGACATAATTTTTATGGTTTGCTATTGCAGTTATATTGAGAGCAAGAAGGACTACTGGTATCCTTCTCCAGCAGTTGTACTGATGAACCTAGAAGATCTAAGTAAGTTGAAAATGTCTGTATGGATAAGACATAGAATTAACCATCAAGACATGGGAGAGAAGTGGATGAGAAGAGCTCAGTTGATTGACGAAATGGTTAAAGTTTTCAAAGAGTTAGATATTGAGTATCGACTGTATCCCATTGACATCAATGTTCGTGGTATGCCTCCCATTACATCCAACAGAGTTCCCTCAACTTGGCCTACTGCTGGGAATTAAGCAAGAAAAGTTTAGCAGGAATTGGGTCGCCAGATGCAGAGAGATGTATTTCTGGTGTTCTTTTTTATTAGAATAGGACATTAAGCCACAGGGTTTTTGGTGTTTTCCCCTTGATGGCCTCGGCATAAGTTTCTTTTCGCTTATGAATGTAGAGAAGGTTCAAATAAATTAGCAGTTTTTCCCTTCTAACATAGATACAGGATATGGATAAGAAGTACCGCTTCACTCTGCATTGTGAAAATGGAGGTAAAACTTATACAACTCTATAGATATAAACTTTTTTAAAAAAGATTTTGCAATTATGTAAGAGTTTGAGTCGAATGTAATAGGTGTTTCTATACATGCTACTGAGGAGAAGCTTACTTGGTCAGCTGATCAAAAGTCGCCCTAATGATGTCATGTTGCCTCGCAGTCTTTGGCAGTCCAAAGAAAGTTCATGGCTATGTCGTCCCACTTTCACATCATCATCCCAGCCTAATGTACCTGCTATGAAGACACACATCTATCCAAGCCTACTGATGATATTCGATGAAGATCCACATCTCCTATGAATTTGAAGTATCTTATTTTTTGTCTATGTTTTTTTCTTTCTTTTTTCATTAATTGCATACAGAGATAACAAGTGTACTATTTTAATGTGGAATGAAAATAGATTACAGCACTGTGCAATGAGGGATGGATGGGATCAAGTAGGATTGTAACATTGGAAGATTACAATTCGCATTGTAGCATTGGAGGATTCACCTAAAGACGAGCCCGTAAAATGAACATTTTCTTGTAGGATAACAAATTCAAATAGGAGCTGGCCTTTGCTAAATTACTTCAAAGTTAGACTTCTTTTGATTAGTAGTAAGCTAGCAAGTCCTCTTCTTGCAATGACTAATAATTAAAGTGAATTGCATTCAGTTGCCTGAATTCTTTTAGCACAGAGATTTCCACCTAGTGATTGTTCATCTAACATTTATCATCATACCCGGATAAAATAATGGACATCTGTGCTGGCCTTGCTTATAGTCTGCAGCTAGAAATCAGATATATTGAAGCATTGTTGCAAAGAATCGTTGTTGGTGCTGGAGCTACACCGTCATTGCCTCTTGCTGTGGAAGGGTAAACTCCTCGTCTGATACTTGTTGGAGAGGATTCCTACTTCTTAACCCGAAGAACTCATTGACACTCTGAAAAGTTTACTCCACATTCCACTGATAGTCCCGCCAATCTTGAAGAAAGGGGGATGTTGAATGACTGCCGAAAGTTTTCTGGACCATCATCAGACAAATGGACAATGTTTTGCACACTACCCTCATTTCCAATCTTCCTCAATGTCGTCCTGAGGACACGCATGCCATCACTGGGATTCTTGATATCCTGCTACAATTTGTTTGTCCAGTTTGGGCGCGATGTGATTACTTGCTTCTGAGCTGAGCTGAGCTGAACTGCTGATGCAGCTCGATTTGTTTCTTGGACTTCTTCACAAAAGTTTTGAAATTGTGAAAAACAAGGTCCATAGTGAAACAAAGGTAACTAAGCCAATAACCAATTTAAACGCTTGAACTGCTCAAAATATTCAGCATAATTTTAGATGCTTCAATAGCTGAGGATTATTTTTCAACAAAAACCTACATACTGCACCATTTCATGATGATATACCTGTCTCTTACTAGCTGTGTCACTGATTGTCATAGAAAAATGCATATTTAAGGATATCCGATGATCATGTTTCAACTGTCAATCATAAACAACTAAATTGATAGGAATCGATTCAATTCAACCTCTTCTGCTTCCTGTAGTAGTCTTTCGAGGTATCATCCTTCTTGACTCAACATCTAGACCTGTGGCTGTCAGGATATTCTTTCATGTGTAGTGGCATTGTAATTTGATAACCACTCCATGAAACTTTTCCCCTTACCAATGAAACATCCAATGTTCTTCCTATCAATCCTGAGTGGGCATCCGGTCTGAAGCAGTATTTCCTTGATCAACCCTTTAACAGGGGAATCTCCTCTAACAACACTGTGCTTTCCTGCTCCACATACCACTGTGATTTCAGCTGGAATAACACGATTTCCAGAAAGAAACTTGCATTGAAGCTGATGAAACCACTGTAACATGATCACATAAGCAGTGCTTAAATGCATCCCATGCAAGTCCAGCTTCAACTCCAAAGGCTTCCACTGCATTGCTTCCTCCAAAACCGATGACTCAACCAGCATCTTCACCAAACCCACTTCATCATCATTCAAGTTTCCCATCAACTCTTCCAGAGAAACAGGGACACTCTTTGCATCTTGCAGCAAAAGGGTAATTGTGGGGCACGAATTCAGCACCGAATTGTAAGTCCTAATAGATAATGGAACACCTGAAGCTTCCATTTTTTGGAGCCACGAAACCATTTCTGGAAGCTCATTGTGAGATCCAAATGAATTAAGCACCATATTCAAGCTAACTGTGTCTAACTGAAATCCCATACTCTCCATTTGATCAACAATTCTTATCATATCTATAAAGCATCCTGATTTCCCATATGAATAAACTAGAGCCCTAAATTCAAACTGTGATAATTTCAGCCCTAATCCCTTCATCTCTTCCATCAATTCCTCAGCTTCACTCGGTAACCCAATAAAACAAAATGCATCAACCATCGAGGAATACCCTCGTTGCTTCAAATAAACAGACGATGAACACGAGAGAACCAGCTTCAATTTTGCACAATATTCCAAAACACCTCTCTCACATTTGTGCTTAGATTGTGCATTGATTAATTGAGAGTAAAAACTACACAAATCTCGTTCTCGGCTTCCCAATTTAGAAACCGTTTCAGTAACTAGCGTTTCTGCTTCATCCAATCTCTCTAGCTTGTAAAGTAATGAAACCAAGTCAGCCACTAGTTTCGAATTCCAATCAAACCATGATGCTTCACTGATTTCCAAATACAACTGCAAATACACATTTTGACTTGCGTTAAATCAGACTTATCAGTGATTACAAAAGGGAGTTCAAGTTATATAAACGGTCAGCGTAAACAAACATTTACACTATCAAGTCACCCAATGCACATCTACCGCTAAGCCTTCTTACAAAGTGGGATTCATAATTATGAAAGTAAGGCAAATTACCTTCTATAATAGGTAAAAGTGACCTGATAATGTATAAATTCCTTAACAAAAACGTGTATATAACTTAAACTCATAAAAATTAGTAGGACAAATTGAGATAATAATACAACTGGAAACAAACAATTTGAATCGCATTGAATCTTACTTAGTGGTAATCAACGAGTAGCACAAATTGAAATATATAATGATACAAATGCAAATAAACATTGAATTTAAGTCAATATACCGTCATGCGAAAAAATCACACTATCAAGCCAACCAAAAGATATCTACAGGTAAACCTCCCTAAGTGGACTTGTAATGTTGAAAAGAGTTTGAGCTTTGTACATTATACGTGTACACAATAATTTACACTATCAGGTTGTCCATCAGATATTTTCAGGTAGCCCTCCATTATAATTAAAAGGTGAGATTTGTGATACTGGAAAAAAATCAACAGTTACCATAGGTAAAGGTATATATAACTTAAAACAGTATTGAAAGTAAGGCGATTACTTGCTACAACGAGGTAAACATCAGTGCACAAAATCTAAATTCAACACTGCACAAAACTTAAATTCTACACTGTCAGCGCATAAAGCACAAATACTACACTATCAGTGCACAAAACTTAAACACTACACTGTCAGTGCACAAAACATAAATACTACGTTGTCAGTGCATGAAACTTAAATATTACACCGTCAAAGCACAAAACTTAAATAATACACTATTAGTGCACAAAGTATAAATACTACACTGCCAGTGCACAAAACATAAATACTACACTGTCGGTGCACAAAACATAAATACTACACTTTCACTGTAGAAAACTTAAATCCTATGCTGTCAGTGCACAAAACTTAAATACTACGCTGTCAATGCACGAAATAAGTGAGGAGAGAGACGTACAGGGAGAGCAAGAGAAGAGAGGCGAATGTGAGTAGTAGTAGGAGCTAGGAGGTGAGATAGAGTACTCAGAGCGACGCTTTTGGAAGATGAGGAGACGAATTTGCGGAGTAACCGGTGAGTAGCTGAGATATCGTCGGAGTCTGTGGTGGCGATAAGTGTGGAGAGAAACCGCTGACCTTGTTTGCTCAGCGAACACCGTGGACCTGGCGGTGTGTGGCGGTTCAAGAAGGTTATCCGGTGACTTGACGGCGGTGCCGGAAGTAGGATACTTCCGATCATTGTCATGGAATAATTGAATAGAGTGAGACACTTATTTTTTTCGTGTTATCTTGTTTACGTTTTTTACCATTCAAAGGATAATGCTTTTTGATTTTAAAAATGGACAGTTATTAGATCAACTCTAAATAAGCTACCAGGTAATTACATAAGTTAGAAATTGTCAATTCAATGCACTTAGGGGTGTGCAAATCAAACCGGCTAACCGAATCAAACCGATAAATCAAATCAAACCGAATGAAAAATCGACTAGTGATTTGATTTGGTGTTGAAAAAAAATAAACTTAATCGAACCAACACCATATCAAACTGAAAGAAAAACTGACTAGTGATTTGGTTTGGTGTTAAAAAAATAAACCGACATATTAGGTTTGGTTTGGTGTTAACAAAGAAAAAATCGAACCAACACAAAACCAAACCGACATTACGTATATATATTTTTAAATTTCTTATACATAAAAAATAGTGAAATTAACATAAAACACTATCTTTAAAGATACTTCTTTTTGTTATATACCCAACACTTTAAAAGATACTCACTAATAACATTTTTAAAAATTTAATATTATATTTTTATAGTTTATTTTTAAAAATACAACTTTCGTAATCACAATAGAATCTCTTAAATCAATGTGTATTATACATCCCCATCTTTCAAAATCATCTTCTTCTATCCCGATAAAATAAAAATCTTACTCTATAGTCTACCAATCATCCCCAAAAAATCTTTCAAATACCATAAAAGACACCAAGTAAAATTATGTATACAGATAGTAAAATTTATATATATATATATATATATATATATATATATATATATATATATATATATAGTATATGTTTAGTAAAATATATGTGCATAATTAGAATATGTCACATATACTATCTTTGTTTATTACGTTAATATTTTTTACAATCAAGTTTTTTTATTGTGTTATTTGCATGAGAAAGTACCATGAAATTTTTTTTTACCAAGAAAAAACCGAATAACTCGAAAACGAAAAAAACTGAGAAAAATAGAGACATGAAAACTGGCTTTAATTGGTTTGATTTGGTTTATACATTTAAAAAAATCGATATAATTGCTCTAGTCTGATAAATGGAAAAACTAAACCAACCCGACCTATGTTCACCCCTACTTGCACTTATGTAGGGGTTGGGACGTTCACGCGCATAGTGCCGTGAAAAACTTAAGTACTCGAGTGGACAAGCACATCCCACCTCTATGGGTGCAAATATATCGTGTTATTGACAACGAACTAAAGGCGTACCCTTTTATATGGACACGGGTCATGCCCTACTTAAAGACGTCATCTACTGACGTAACTTTAAAACCACTTTCTACAAGCGCAAACTAGTCTTCAGCAGATGAAACAAACGCCCGAAAAGGCGCATAGGCACTTCTTGAATACATAAAAATTCAAGTAAAAGATGTTGAAACATATCAATGTAAAAACTCAAATTTAATGAACAATTGTTTCATTAATATCAAAGGCCCGAAGGGTAGAAGTTGTACTTCAAGTATGAAGTTGTTACAAGAGTTATCTCTAACTAATTATAAGGTCATGAGGGACTCAATCTGAACAATCCTCTAGTCTACGCATACCCGATAGCTCCGTCCTGAGCCATTATTCTAAATAAGGAATCGTTTGAGCATTCTCTTGGAGTAGAATTTTCATTATTTTTGAAGTCTGACCAGCAATATCCGTTCAATATTATTGCATAGGCACTAGTAATATCAATATTACTACAAGGACCTTCGGTGGAAGGATGACAAGCAGTGGCTAGTGTTGGATGCTATGCATGCTGAAGAAATTCTCGTTGGACATGAAGCATGATTAGCTGCCGGAGAAGCATTATGATGCCTATCAGCCTGTAATGGGCGAAAGAGGAAGGCAGCCTCCGAGCTGCGGATAAGGATAGAGGTAAGAACCTCTATGAACCAGTAGCTCTGAAAAGGAAGTACATAGCACCCAGGAAGAGGAAAGAAAGAGGAGAGAGGGCGAAAGCAATAAGCCTTATTGAATCAACACGCCTTCTAGGAGGTCAGGAAACGAGCGGATACAGAGGCCTTGTATGATTTCCATCCTCTTGCGTGGGAGCTCTTCGGGACAAGGAAATAGTCGCGATAATTGCCGCGTTAGGAAGAAGATACATTATAATAAGTGTATATTTCATGATGAAGACATTTCCAAAGAATATCATTAGAACCCTAATTAAAACTCAAGCGTTTGAAGACCTATTTTCCTTTGATCATAATAGAAGAAAAGAAAAAGGAGAAGACACCCATCTCCAAGCTTTCGATTTTCTTATACACCATTTGATTTTGAAGATGATGGTATTTCAAAGAAAGCAGAGGACCAGGATAAAAAATGGTCCTTGCTGAAGAGAAAAAGGATAGTTATTTATTAAAAAGAGAGCTTGTTTCAGAAGGTTGAGATACACAGAAAGTAGAGAACTTAGGAAGAGATGACTGCTAGAAGGTCCTTTATATAGGGGAGAAAGGAATAAGAAGAAATGTGAAACGGTCAAGGAGCAATAATAGTGAAAGATACGGAAGGATTTGGTATAGTAATGACAGGAAGAATAACAGTCATAGGGAAGATGTGGAAGACTGAAAGAGCCAATCGCAAAACGAACATGTGGAACCTTAAAGAAGACGGTGCGCCTGAATCAGTAAAAGTAGTCAAAAGGATCAGAAGGCGCAGTGAATAGTCAGAGAAGCATCTCTTCGTCTCTTCACATTTCTTTCACTTCCTAACTGCTTATGGCAGCACTCAGCAAGTAGGGAGATTAATTGTGTGGATAAAAATAGACCACCTATAATTACAGAGTTATGAGTCCAGCTGGCAGAGGCTAAACTTACTCTACAAGTTATCAGGTGCTGAGGATATACGCATGCTCTATAACCACGGCCACACATCAGGCACGGACCCAGGGACGACGGGCACATACAAGCCGCATTAAGTGTTTTAGTCTCCTAGTTAGATTTTACTTTGTATCACCGCCTCTTGTAAGTGGCCCAAGGCCTATAAACTTAGTATTATACTATAATTATAATTGGGGAAAATCTAAAGCTATAAATACCCATATCCCTCATTTTACTCGACACAAGAGATTCAACTATGAATCCTCTCTATTCTCAAGGAATAAAACTCTTATTTCTCTGTTTTACTATATAATTTTTTTTCGTATTTATTTGTTGCTTGTGACCCCTTCTAAACTTATCTGTTTAACTTATTCGGAAAATTTTAGACATAAACGCCCACTACTTTCAAAGCAACAAAACATAATATCAGTGGGTGGGGAGAAAAATGTCAACTTATTTTTCTTTTTCGAAAATAGGCTTACGTGCAAAGCACGTGCATCTTTGCTTCATTGTTAGTTTTTTGAATGATTTCTAAATTAATCATAGTAGGAACTAATATTTTTCAGACTAAATTAAATCATTTGAATATAAATGGTTAGCCATCACGATAATTAATTCATTTTTGCACATAATGTAATCTTTGCAGTTACAATATACTGCTGAGTAGTATGAATTAATAGTTTTATTGCATCTGAGTGCGTCTTACCCCATAGTTATTACTCAACCTGACTACTATCTCTATGAAGTATGTATTTCAATGACCGCCTATATATTGTGCGCAACCACAAATAAAATATAAAACTTTACTCTGTTCAGTTAAAAGTTCAGCCTCCACGTCCTTTGGACAACAAACATCATAGAGACAAATAAATATGGTATATATTCGGTTTCTAAAGATAAGAATGTCCAGAAAATGGTAAGTGTTGAATTAATTATAAACACACAATCACATAAATCAAGAACACCTAATAACCATAATAAGGATGTGAGCAAAAGGGCGTACCTTTATCCGCCATGGCAACACGGTATTGGAGACGAACGAAGGCCAAGTCTTTCCTCTCCTTGAGCTTATGAGAACTGACAACTTAATGGGAAGTTGTCTACAATAGGTTAAGCCAGGAAAGGAGACCTAGCCTCATATATATAGGCTTAAGAGCCTTAACCTAATGGGCCCAGCCATAATAGGCCCACAGGTTTATCAACAGGCCTACACTACTGTCAGCCCACACCCAATACAAGAAACAATACAAGCCCATCATGGAATCCACAAATATATGGCCCGTGTATCGTCCACCAACTATTTACAATTAGCCCGTTTTGGTAAAACCAAATAAGTTAATGTTAAGTCCACAATAAATAATTCTAACATTCTCCCACTTGGACAACATTAACTTAACTATTTAAAAAAAAAAATTGAAAAAAGTTTATTTATAAAATGACTCTCGGGCTAAATAGACAGTGGCCACAAACATATAGTGGTGGAACATTGTTTCCAACATGATCTAGTCAAACAAAACTATCAATGTCGAAAGCGGCAGTACTTGCGTCAATCAACGACACAAGAATAGTCCACAACCATAGACATTGAAGTATTGCTGACAGACCTAAAGGTGTGGTAGTGTAGCAAGAAATAGTCAACATGGACTCCAAAACAAGACTATTTCATTGTCGGTCCAACAAACGATTTTCCATAAACAATATTGGGCGACCAAACAACATGTGCACCATTAGAAAATCTGCAACATGATTTTCTGTTACAACATGTGAGCAACTATACAACATGTGCTTCACCAGAAAATCATAACCTTCAAGGCCTAATATGTGCAACTAATCACAATGTGCAACGGCCAAGAAAAAATATGTATGGCATAAATAATATGCCCCATGTGTCTCCATCATCAACATGAGACACCATCAACACTTAAAACAAAAAGTCTTAAAATAATAATTTAATAATCAAATGTGCACAAAATATCAACATTATTTATGATAGCAGAATTCACCATAAATTTATTAAGAATGTGAATATCTCAACAAAAGAAAATGTATCATCATGAGCTCATAAAGAATGAAGCAAATAGTCTAAATAACAGGGTAAGAATATGAATACCAAACACTCCCACTAAACTAGCACATCAAAAGACTCAACAAACCCCAGCAACATGCTCCTTAAAAACTAAGGTCTTAAATCCCTTAGTAAGTGGATCAACGAGCATGAAGTCTGACTGTATATGCTCAACCTTAATTTTCTTCTCTTTAATCTTATATCTCACTTTAAGAAACTTTATGTCAATGTGCTTATTACCTGGAGTGAATTTACTATCATTCGCAAAATCCACAGCTGACTTGTTATCACAAAACATCTTTATGGGTCTTGATATGGAATCAACAATCGCAAGTTGTGAAATGAAGTTCTTAAGCCAACTAGCATGCGAAGCTCCACCGAAACAGACCATATACTCTGCTTCCATAGTAGAACCTGCAGTAAGAGTCTGCTTCACACTCCTCCAACATATAGCACCACCTGCTAACATGAAGATATAATCAGAAGTGGACTTCAAATCATCTGGGCACCCAGCATAATCTGAGTCTGTGTATCCAAACACCTCAAGATTGTCAACTTTTCTATAGAGCAACATATAATCTCTTGTCTTCTTCAAATACCTCATCACCTTTTTAGCAGCAACTTAGTGAGCTTTTCCATGATTAGACTGATAACGTCCAAGAGCATTAACAATGAAAGCAATATAAGGACGAGTGCAAACCTGTAAATACATAAGACTCCCAACAACAGGCACATCTCCGCCCTTACAGTCTTCCATATGAAATCTACTCAAAACACGATCAATGTATGCTCTTTATGAAAGTCCTAACAATCGACGAGACCTATCTCGTTGAATTTCAATGCCCAAGACAAATGATGCTTCTCCAAGGTCTTTCATATCAAATACTTTACTCAATGATTGCTTAGTTTCGTAAAGCAGTCCTGAATTATTACTGGCAAGTAAAATATCATCAACATAAAGAATAAGAATGATGAACTTTTCCACTGATATTCATGTAGATGCACTTGTCAACTTTGTTCTCCACAAAATCCATAGAAGTGATAGTTTTCTCGAACTTCAAGTACTACTATCGAGAGGCTTGCTTCAGGCCAAAGATGGACTTCTTCAACTTACACACTAGGTGCTCATTACCTGTGTCGATAAAACCTAAAGGTTGTTGCATGTACACCTCCTCATTAAGATCACCGTTTAGAAAAGTTGTCTTTACATCCATATGATACAACTCTAGATCGAAATGAGCAACCAAAGCCATAGCAATCCTTAAGGAATCCTTTGATGACACTAGTGAAAAAGTTTCATTATAATCAACCCCTTCCTACTGTGTGAACCCTTTAGCTACCAACCTTACCTTGAAGCGTTCAATCCTCCCTTTCGAATCCTTCTTGGTCTTAAAGACCCATTCACAACCAACGAACCTATAGCCTTGAGGGAGTTCTGCAAGCTCCCACACATTATTTTTATGCATAGAGTTCATCTCTTCAGACATAGCATCAAGCCACATCTTTGATTGAGCACAAGAAACTACTTCATGGTAAGTTATAGGATCTACAATGTCACCTTCAGCAAGTTAAGCTAAGTAATCATCAGACAGTGCTGATTTTTTTTCTCTACTTGATCTTCTCAAAATTTGCTCTACATGTCTGGCAGCAACAGGTGCCTAAGCTTGTGCAAGCATAGGTTCCTCAACTTGTACATGTATAGGCTCAGTTTGTGTAGGTGCACTCACAACTTTCTCTGTGGTAACAGTAAGAGGAATTTTCACAGTCTCATCATTCTCTGCCAGCTCAACAATAATATTTTGTGAACAGGCTTTATCAGCAATATCAAATTCCAAAAATTTTGCATTTTGTGAATCAACTATTCTTGTTCCCCTTGTAGGACAGTAAAATCTGTATCCCTTAGAATGAGCTGGATATCCAATAAAGAAACAACGTGAGGTTCTAGGTTCAATTTTCTTCTCAGAAGGATTATAAATTCTTACTTCAGCTGGACATCCCAAACACGAAAGTGGTTCAAACTGGGTTTCCAATTGGTCCACAACTCAAAAGGTGTTTTAGGAACTGACTTGGAAGGGGAACGATTAAGAATGTGCATGGTTGTTTTAATAGCTTCACCCCACAGGAACTCAGGTAAGTTAGATCTACTCATCATACTTCTCATCATGTCTTTTAAGGTGCGGTTTCGCCTTTCAGCAACACCGTTTTGGTCAGGACTACCAGGCATGGTATACTGAGCAAGTATGCCACAATCTTGCAGATATTTGGCAAAAGGTACCATGTGCTGCCCAGTTTTAGTGTGTCTACCATAGTACTCACCCCCCACGATCAGACCTCACTATCTTAATGACCTTTCCCAGTTATTTCTCTACTTCAGTTTTAAACACTTTAAATTTTTCTAGAGAGTCAGACTTGTCTTTAATAAGAAAAATATAACCATAACGGGAAAAGTCATCAATGAAAGTGATAAAGTAACTTGAACCACATATTTTGGTAGAATAAAGACCACTAATATCTGTATGAATGATCTCTAACAAGGCAGAACAATGAGTAGCACCCTTTTTCCTAGTTTTGGTCAACTTTCCACTAATACAATCAATGCATGTACTTATGTCCCCAAAATCAAGAGAAGGTAGAATACTGGACTTGACTAATCTCTCTTTCTTTAGAGATATGACCCAAACGCCTATGCCACAACATACCAGACTTTTCATTCAAAAGTGATCGTTTGGTTTCAAGAGTTTCAGAATTAAAAGAGTTATATTCAAAATCAGAAGCAAAGAAGATTTTAAATAAACTACCAGACAAGATTCCATGACCAATAACTTTAGAGTTCAAAAGCAAATCAACTTTTTCATTATCAAAAAGAAAACCATAAACGACTCTGTTCAAAATAAGAATAGAAATCAAATTCCGCCTAAAAGACGGTACATAAAAAGTGTTCTCTAGAACAAGCTTATGACCAGAATCTAATGCTAAAATTACTGTTCCTATGAATTCTACTTCAACTTGGACATCTGTGGCGACTCTAATCTTTGACTCTGTTTCCTTTGGCTTCCTTTTGTTTATGAACCACTGCAAAGAAATGGCAACATGGGCAGAGGCCCCACTGTCAAGCCACCAGGAACTAATGGAGACATCAACTAAGTTTGACTCAAAACAAACAAGAGCTAGATCATTACCTTCTTTTGAATCCTTCTTTTTTAACCAGAGGTGGAACTTGGTGCAATCTCTTTGCTTGTGACCAGGTTTCTTACAAAAGTAACAATTATTATTTTTCTTAATGACAGTGTTATTTGCCCCAAAGTTTTCGGTCTAATATTTACCATGTCTTTTGGTGTCTTGACCCTTCTTTGAAGTATGATGATTAGATCTATTGAACTTCCTAGGTCCCTTACTAGAGCTTGCTCTAGAATTATGGGAAACAAGCAATGTAGTCTTACCCTTCTCTTTTCTTATTTTCTCCTCTTCGACAACATATTTTGAGATGAGATCATTAATTGACCAAGACTCATTTTGGGTATTAAAATCAGTTTTCATCTGGCTAAACTCAGCAGGCAGGATATTAAGAGCAGAGTGAACAATATAAGCATCAGGAAGAACTATGTCTAGAGATTTCAGTTTAAATTGGATGTGGACCATCTTAAGGATATAATCTCTAACCCCTCCTATGTTATCATACCTTATCCTCACGAGTTTACTCATTAGATCTCCAGTCTCAGCCTTATTGGATACATGGTATGTCTGTTTCACTTAGGCAAGAAACTCATTAGCATTAGTAGTTTCAGGCAAGCCACTCTTGAGATGCTCAGCAATTATTCTCTTAAAAGAAAGAATGCATAGCCCATTAGATCTCTCCCACTTAGCATAATTTCCTTTTGAGCAGCAGTGCTAGTAGCAATGAGAGCAGGTAGCTCATTCTCACGCAAAGCTTGATCTATGTCAGCCATGCCTAAAGAATTATCAAGATCCTCCTTCCATCTCTTAAAGTTAGACCCCGACAGGACCACAACTTTAGCATTACTGTTGTTCAAAGTAATAGTAACTGTACATATCACAACATGAATGGGATTTATTAGAAAGGCATAAGATAATATTATCACAACGATGAGTCCAACAGCAACAACAGTAGCCCCCCTTTGGGCAAGGTAAGAAAATATTCAATATTAGAAACCTATTCCCTTTGGGCAGACAAATTCACTGAATTAAAGTATTCTCGTATAATTGGCCTCATCAATACACCAAATTACAACGCACAATGAACCTCTTTTGGGCAGGCTATTGTATGTTATAACCCAGTGATATTCCTCAACATGGAGTGAGTAAGTCCTACAAATCAAGATAAAAAGGCCACTTTGGTGCGCACTATTTACCCCAATTCATAAAACAAATTCAATCCCAGAAATCATCTATGTCATTGCCTAGCACATACTAAACAACATGTATGTGCAAAATTATTATAGTCTGAATTATTTAACATGTAACCATTCTGATCAATATTTGAATTCTTCTTATTCCATTGGAGCAAAACAATAGGAAACAATTGTACATACTTATGGTCACCGAGCGTTTTAATTTGAGTACCAGTACAAGAAATAATAAATTAAGAGTGCATTATGAAATAAGCCAACATGAAACGAGTGCACTGTTTTCAATACAGCGGAAGCGTCAATCAATTTAATAGATTGAATAAACTTATATAATAACTTAGAAAACATACATTATGCTTCTAGATTCCTTGTTCCACTATTTAATAATCTGTTTAGATGCCCAACTTTTAGAGGTACAAATTATTTATTGAATAATTGCCACGATGAATACTACAAGGGTTCCTTTAACAATAAATAAATAAGTTATTAACTAGTGCAACAACATGCGACAATCACCCTAGTGAAGTTTTAAAAACGACGACTTTCAATAGGGTAAAGTATCAAAATATTCTGTGAATACACGAAAGCGCTGTATGTCCGTTCTTAGAAATTATTTTCATCATATGCACCGTAACAAAAAAAAAGGGGACCGACAACAGACTCAAAGTTCTATTTCAGAAATTAGATCAAATAGTCAGCTGCGATACTGTTCAAGATTAAATAAGTAAAATAATTTTATCTCACATGAAAAACAGTAGGATTCTAGATCTATGTGATTCGCTCTGATACCAATTGTTGAATTAATTATAAACACACAATCACATAAATCAAGAACACCTAATAACCATAATAAGGATGTGAGCAAAAGGGCGTACCTTTATCCGCCATGGCAACACGGTATTGGAGACGAGCGAAGGCCAAGTCTTTCCTCTCCTTGAGCTTATGAGAACTGACAGCTTAATGGGAAGTTGTCTACAATAGGTTAAGCCAGGAAAGGAGACCTAGCCTCATATATATAGGTTTAAGAGCCTTATCTTAATGGGCCCACCCATAATAGGCCCACAGGTTTATAAACAGGCCTACACTACTGTCAGCCCACACCCAATACAAGAAACAATACGTGCCCATTATGGAATCCACAAGTATGTGGCCCGTGTATTGTCCACCAACTATTTACAATTCTAATAATTAGCCTGCTTTGGTAAAATCGAATAATTAATAGTTTTATTGCATCTGAGTACGTCTTACCCCATAGTTATTACTCAACCTGACTACCATCTCTATGAAGTATGTATTTCAATGACCGCCTACATATTGTGCGCAACCACAAATAAAATATAAAACTTTACTCTGTTCAGTTAAAAGTTCAGCCTCCACGTCCTTTGGACAGCAAACATCATTGATAAATAAGTATGGTATATATTCGGTTTCTAAAGATAATAATGTCCAGAAAGTGGTGAGTTCATGAAAGACAAGTCCATTGTGTTTTTTCTTCTTAATTTGTATTGTGGTATTTGGATATTTTAACATAAACTTCTAAAAACTTCTTGTAATTTTTGTGATTTGCAATGGACAAATGAAAAACTTACGGTCATGGCTCACAGAATTTTCTGATTTGATCTTTGGTTATACTAATGCAGCTATAAGTTATGGACAGATGAATGGAATAAACATGGCTTTTATTCCAGTGCTATCATTAGAAATACTTATTACTTTCAAAGCAACAACACAGAAGCGTGAATGGGGAGGGAAATGCCGACTTGTTATCTTTTTTTCCGAGAATAGGCTTACGTGCAATACACGTGCATCTTTGTTTCATTAGTGACTAGTAAAATTATTCGCGCTTCGCGTAGTTATAAAATAACACTATTAGTAAATTTATTATTTATAAAACAATCTTTGAAAATTTACTTGAGATAGAAACCAATTTACGAACACTAGATGTATCAAGTTGACACGACCCGAATTTTCGGCTAGGCCGTCCAGGCACCCGACATCCTCCCCTAGACCCATCGGCCGAACCCTTAACATATAAATTAGGAAAATGAATATGAATCCAACTCATAAATTAGAAAATGAAGGAGAACACGGGGGAGAGAAAAATGCTAGAAAATGAGAAAAGAGCCGGAGAACAGTAGAATTTTCAACCCGAAACATTCAAGTAATAATCCTAATATATTATTTGAGTTTATTACGTGTGTTTGAATATATTTTAACGGTAAAAATTGGATATTAGACATCGTTTTAAAGTTCAACTAATAGTTTAAAGGGTCAATTGGACCCCGATAATGGAATTGATTATATATTTGTACTCAGTGAGTTATGGGCAACATATAAATGTAATTTATTTAGGGTTTGGTTATGTGACCATAAACCCTGTACATAGGCCTGGCCTGCGTATTGCGTATGCGAATAGGGTATCAGGTTCCTAACCGGATTGCCCTAAGATGTGAGGAATGAAGTCTTTAGCCTAATTTGATATATTTTTCTGTTTATTGAATAGAGTGGGATCGTTTGACAATGAAACCAAAGGATAAAGTGGTTGTTGTTTAGCAATGCTAACTTTTGGAAGAGGGAAGTGTTTATATCCATTTCTTTGGAGGCCCTTGGCCTTGTGGATATTCTACCACGTGTTCCTTACGTGTGTAGCTGCCGATAGGCGTACTCATTACGCCTTAGCTTTAAATTTACATTGTATATTATATGTTATGCACTGTTGTTGGTATTGCATTGAGCATATGAGTATTGCACTCTGATTTTGAGCATTGCATATACTTCCTGGTTGACGATGAGGGTCCCGCATCGGTGAAGAGTCATTATTGCATATACTTCCAAGTAATCGATGAGAGCCCCGAACCGGTGAAGGGTCATTATTGCATATACTTCCCGGTAATCGATGAGAGTCCCGAGCCGGAGAAGGATCATTATTGCATATACTTCCCGGTAATCGATGAGAGTCCCGAGTCGGTGAAGGGTCATCATTGCATATACTTCCCGGTAATCGATGAGAGTCCCGAGCCGGTGAAGGGTCATCATTGCATATACTTCCCGGTAATCGATGAGAGTCCCGAGCCGGTAAAGGGATATTATTGTATATATCTCCTGATAGACGATGAGAGCCCCGCGCCGGAGATAGGTATCAGGCATATATGACGGCATTGCATCGTACCGCATTCATCACATCTCATTCATATGTGATTGCATTGCATCGTACCGCATTCATCCCATCTCATTCATATGTGATTGCATTGCATCATACTGCATCCATCCTATTTCATTGCACCGCATACTGACTATTGTGTGTATGGTGTTGTGTTTTATGTATGCGGTATGTATACTATGTCATGGACATATCTCAGTTTGTGTATATATTTCTGGCTCGTATTCTGGGTTGCGGGGATCGGGTTGCATGCCGCAACGGTATAAATATATAGATCGGGTTGCACACCGCAACGGTATAAATATATGGATCGGGTTGCACGTCGCAACGGTATAAATATATGGATTGGGTTGCACGTCGCGACAGTATGAATATATGGATCGGGTTGCACGCCGCAACAGGATGAATATATGGATTGGGTTGCACGCTGCAACAAGATGTATTTCTGATTGTTGATGTGTTCGGGATACCTATATGTTCTTGCTATCTTACGTTCCTGGTTTTTGATGAGTTTGTGATTCCATACGTGTTTCTAGTTATTATCTGGCTCTGCCTTTTCATAATTTAAATAAAAAGAATTTATTTTATCTGTTTCTTTTCTCCCTGGCTAGCTATCCTAATCTTTGAGGTGGCTAGTCTGCCCCACTTATTGAGTCCTTTTGACTCACGACTTCAGCTGTCAGTATGAGCCAGCTTTTATTCCGGATGGCCACCAGTTTATTGTTTATTATTTTAGTTGCATTTTGCTCCCTTCAGGAGGTATCTGTCTTCTTTCGTACTCTTAGATGTCTAGTCTGGATAACCCTAAACCTAGTATGTTGGGTAGTTAGCTGTAATTTCTTTGTATAGCTTAGAGGTATCAGTATATCTGTACTTTTTCTAAGCCTTGTTCTTATTTATGAGTTGGATTCATATTCATTTTCCTAATTCAGATGTTAAGGGTTCGCCCGACGGGTCTAGGGGAGGATGTCGAGTGCCCGCACGGCCTAGCCGAAAATTCGGGTCGTGTCACAAGTATACATAAAAAAAAATGAACAAGGCCTACAATGCGGAAGAACAGAATAGAACATAGTTGATTACATTGCAGAAAATAAAATAACAGAAAATATGGAAGAGGAAATTCATACAACTAATATGCCTCAAATATTAGGACTATCTATATTCTGATGATAGCGTAGAGACTAGAGAGTGCTTGTACTTTTGGAACTTATTGATGTAAACACTGCTTCATTCAAAATGCGGTGAAACTATCCCGGACTATGTAGAATGTATAGAGTGTCTTCCCAAATATGTTAGAGCGAGGAAGATTACTATTCCCTGCAAACCAAAATAGATATATTGTTATGAAAAGATTAGTGTTCATCAACGTAAATTTGTTGTCGTAGTTAAAATTTTCAAGAGAAAGGGGCCAACTCCCGATACAGAGTATGAACAAAACAATGTGCAAGTTTGTGACTCATCTGCCTTCTCTTAAGCTTCTCTTAAGGCTAACCAATGGCTTGCTCCTATTTAGAAATCTGTGGGAAGACAAAGCGTAGATACAATGGGAAAAACAACAACAACAACAACAACAACAACAACAACAACAACAACAACAACAACAACAACAACAACAACAACAACAACAACAACAACAACAACAACAACAACAACAACAACAATAATAATAATAATAATAATAATAATAATGTACAATGAAAATATTGTTGAATATAAAACAAATAAAATGATATAATTATTATCTCTGTGTAGATATAGGGTGTTCTAAGTCGCGCTGGGCATTGTCCTAAGAAACTATTTCAGCAGTATGAAATGTTTCCCCAGGATAAAATGAGCCTTCCTCTATTATTATAGAGGGATCAGGAATCAGCAAAATATTATATATCAATGCAGCAAGTCTAAGGCAGAGGTGGCAAAAGGAAAAGAATTAGGCTTTATTTTGTGTAGGATATTATCAATAATAGAGGCTATGACATCAATAATAGAGGCTATGACAAAACAAGGAATGAGCATTGTCCTAAGAAACTATTTCAGCAGCATGAAATATTTCCCCAGGATAAAATGAGCCTTCCTCTATTATTATAGAGGGATCAGGAATCAACAAAATATTATATATCAATCCAGCAAGTCTAAGGCAGAGGTGGCAAAAGAAAAAGAATTAGGCTTTATTTTGTGTAGGATATTATCAATATTAGAGGCTATGACATCAATAATAGAGGCTATGACAAAACAAGGAATGAAAGAAAGTATTTGCAATGGTAGCAAATTAGGAAGCAATGATTACTTTTAAGAAAACAATGATTGCTTAAAAGGAGGAATGTTTTTTTGTTGTTGATGGTTTTTGGATGAATTGAAGCTAGCTTTTATAGGCATAGAGGTGTGCCATGCACCAAGACATTTGTCATAGTGCCTAGACACTTGTCTTAGGCCAAGACATTTTGTCATAGATATCAAAAGCGTTTGTCATGATCTTTGCCACTTCCCAAATATGCATTGTCACATGTTAATCTTTTCTCATGCTAGGATGAATCAAAAGCAAAGTGGAAAAGTCTTTTGAAATACAATAATCTACCACAGTCCCCCACATATTTCAAAGTCTTTTACCGAGGATAAAAATAGATGAGTATGCATTGTTGGATTCACATGGTCCAAGTACAATAGGTTTGATGTCTTCTGGACTATGAACCAAACTTAGACCGATAAAACTTGGCTCATAGAATTACTGGTGAAATATAATATTTCTATGAACCAATAATTCTTTTTGTAAGCCAGAGGCCTTACCAGTCACATTCAGACCCACAATTTTGATGTTCAACGCGGTTTTGCGCGAATAGGCCATACGCATGCCTGG
Organism: Petunia axillaris subsp. axillaris; assembly: GCA_029990575.1. Lineage (NCBI taxonomy): Eukaryota > Viridiplantae > Streptophyta > Magnoliopsida > Solanales > Solanaceae > Petunia > Petunia axillaris. The sequence continues at coordinate 165,744,460 of JARKNS010000003.1, forward strand.
TTATTCATGAGAGCTCTAGAGACTTGGCTAGAATCTTATAGGAGCGGCTCCACTCCACTCTCATATAGGTGAACTCATCAAGTGATACTGCTTTAAATACACCATCCATAAGGACTATGAATTCATTAAGAGTGAGAACTCAGCCTCCCCATTAGTAGTAGTTAAGCACTCTCATCAAAGTGCTTCAATATCAATATCGACTTGTTATTACCCATATGAACCTACTTCATGGGATCTCCAATCACATAGGTTGGGTTACCATCTTTATTGACAATCATGTTAGCCTTAACTCCATCTCTTTTGAGGTTTGAAGAATTAATTTTCTTCCCACTGGTTTAGGTAGAGGATCGGACAAATTCACTTCCGACTTCACATAATCAATGGAAATTATTCCATCTGTCAGCAATTGCTTTACAACCTTAGGTCTCAGACGAATGTGTCTGCGTTTTCCATTATAAGATTTAATCTTGGCAATATCAATTGCCGCTTTACTATCACAATGTATAGACACAGGAGGCAACACATCCTTTGTTAAAAGGGATATCAGCTAAGAAGTTTCTTAGCCACTCAGCCTCAGAACCAGCTAATTCCAGAGCTATAAACTCTGCTTTCATCGTAGATTTAGCAATTATAGTTTGCTTGGCTGATTTCTATACTATTGCACCAACACCAATGGTGAACACATAGCCACTAGTAAATTTTTTCACATCTGAATCGGATATCAGTTAGCATCACTATATCCTTCTAATACATCGGAAAATCCACTATACAGGGTACCATAATTCATGTATAAAATAAAATACAATACATTTATGATAATCATTAATAACATAAACATATTGCCTTTTTACATTCGTACCATAAAAGTGCTGATGAAGAGCCTCAAGCTATTGCTACTTGGGCCGAGATAGAAGAGTCAACTATTAAGCTCTTAGACAGACTCCAAGAGAAAGCTATTGAATACCTTTTTGCTGAAAGTTTGGACAAAAATCTTCACCAATTTAAGCGTTATATTGTTATTAAGAGACTGCAATTTACGAAACAACCTACAATTGTAAAATTCTTACTCAAACTTGATTTTTTACAGTTTCAATTAATTTTAAATGCATGCATATATTCCTTAGATTTTAATTTTTTTATTAATACGGTACAACTAGTTATAGATTTATTAATAAAGTATTAACCTTTTAAATTTTAATTAATGAAATATGAAAATCTATTGATATTTTAAATTTAACATGTTTTTTTTATCTGTAACAGCTAAATGAGATCTAATCGTCAAATACCAGTATACATGTATAACAACACCTCACTATAGCGGCCATAAAAGTTCCAGACAAACGCTGCCACTATGGAGAAGTTTGATTGTAATAACAAAATGTGAAATCTATAGTGGGGGGGGGGGGGGGTGGGGGAGAATAACATTTGGCCCCACTAAAATAGTTTTTGCCTATTAGGCGTGAGTTCAAGAAAACAACCATGGAAATATCAATTGAGTTAACTATGGTTAAGATCAATAGTTAATTAATCAAATTTTGATATAAAAATCGGACATATGTCATCAATTCAAGTAAGAACTTGAAAATTGGAGACAATAGAAAATGGGGAGGAACCAAATTCATTTGAGTTGAACCTTGAAGCAACTTACCTCATATGAGGACATGGATAAACAATTTCTATGCCTTTTTGACGTATTGATCATAATATATCTTGTTTTTTTCCCCTAGTCGTAATAGGAGACGGTAATGTTATAGAAGCAAAGGATAGGACGTGACATATTGGGCATCGTAGCACTGAGGACTTGGAAATGTCGTAACTGGTTTTTTGTCCCTTTTTTAGGCGTGATCTAAAGAACAAGTCTATCTACATTACATTATAGTCATATTCATCGTTACACGAGAAAATATGTGTGTAAACAAAAGAAATATATTTACAAGTATTAACACCTGGTGCAAGTGATGTTTTCCATGTTAGAACAAAATTAAACAAATTGAATTGAAGTCTCGGATTCATAAACAACGTTTGGGATCATATCGTGCCAAAGACAGGAAGATTATGACACGCGAAAAGAAAAAGGAGAATTATACAAATTAGCAGAGATTAGTTGGCAAGTTCCCACCATCTCCCATGACAATGTTGATCTACAATTATTTTACACATTCATGTCATTTGTATTTCCTGGACAGTGGACACTAGCACAGATAATTAGAGAGCCGACAAATAACAGTAGTACCTTTCTCCATTCCAATATATATTCCCCAATTTAACTTGACATGAGTACAATTCATGAAAGAACAAAGAATTCGTGATTTAAAGTATGTTTTAATTAAAACCTCAAATATCCATAACTTTTATATAGCTATAATTTCATTAGAGACAAATAAGAATTTTTAAATTAAATTATTTTAAATTTAAAAATAACATTTTTTTAAAAATAAACTACATAATAAAAAATTGCATCATTCATTAACGACAGAATATAATAAGAGAAAATAGTATTGGTGGGACATAAATGGAAATAAGTGACTTGGAAGGTCATGTGGCTACCTCGTGTACAAGATCCGTACAAACATGAATACATGTTATAAGAAATACTCCGTCCCAAATTAGTTGTCATTTTAGGAGAAATGTTTTGTTCCAAATTAGTTGTCTCTTTAGGATTTCAAAACTAAATTTGCTAGTTCTTTCCAACTATACCCTTAATAATTAAAATAATTTTCAGAAAAAGTTAATAATCAAACATTAAATAAGGATAGCATAGTAAAATACACACTCTATTTAATAATTTTCTTAATGGACGTGAAAAAGCTGACAATGACAACTAAAATGGGAGGAAAGGAGTACTATACTACTACTAGTAATGTTTTCTTTCATAATTAATGAAAAATGACCGATATTCTAGAAGTACAGATTCCAGCAATTAATTAGTGGTTTGAAAATTTCAATATTTTTTTAACTACAAAGTGGAGACTCACAAACTCACTTTCTCAAGTTTCAGATGTCAAACTCTTCAATTTATATCCTTTCTGGACTCTGATTATAAGCTGTCCGTGGCCTACAATAATTCTGACTCTTCCCCACGCAAGGACTGACGTTTCAGTTAGATAATAAAATACCAATTACTCCTTGCCGTTCTTTTCATTTTATTTTTAAATACTCCCTCCGTTCCAAAATAGTTGTCATAGTTCGAATTTTGAGAGTCAAACGAGTTCATTTTAACCGTAAATTTAAACATATAATCTTTAAGTTTTTTGTAACGATGTTTATATATTTAGAAACTACATAAAAAGTACTATAAGTCACAATAATTAATAATTCAAAATATTTAAAAGACATATGAAAATATTACGGTCAAAGTTAAACTCGTTTGACTCTCGAAATCCGAACTATGACAACCATTTTGGAACGGAGAGAGTATTTTGATAGACCAATTTAAGATATCATTTATTAGCAATAACTACAATATATAAGTACATTTGATTAAGTTATCATTATTTTCTTAACCGAAATATTAGTGATTACATGTTTTCTTGGAATAAATAGGATAATTTTGAATAAATTAATTATTGTACTTTTAATTTTTCTAAAGCAACAAATTTTATAATTTTTTTTTACTAAAACGATAAATAAAATGGACCTAATGAAACAAATAAAGAAGCAACATTCTCTTTAAATAAATATCTCAATCTTTTGAAAAGAACAAAGAGATCGAAACAAGTAGAAGTGGTAACGTGGAAAGTAATTAACTATATTATTCTAAATTCATACGTTATACTAGTTGGATGCAACTATGCAAATACTCTATTTATCCTCGGATATACTTGTTTTCTCATCTCATAAGTAGTACATATTTGCAAAAACTAGATTTCGTATTTCCATAACAATTGGAACATTAAAATATCGGCCTGAAAATTATTATAGTACAAGTACAATTAGTAATAGTTTTCTCTAAAAAATGAAAAACCCTTCTCTAGTCAAACTTTATGTACAACCACAACCTCATTTCACAAAACTTTTTTTTTAATCACAACAATCTCAATTTTTTACTTCAAAAGAAATTATCATAAGAGTGTATGCATACTTTTTTCGACCCATTTTATTTACATACTTGCTTTATTAGTTTGTCAAAAAAAAATTGTAACAGTTTTAACTTTTAAAATATGAAAATAATTCAACTCCAAACATTATTTTTTATTTATTTATAATTATACAAATATCAATAATTTATTTTAGACCACAAGTTTATAAAGTACAACAAATAAAATAGGACGAAAAGCTTAGTTATTGTATTAGATTAGATCTTGAATCTTAACTCAAATATAGTCCAAACCTTACTCGTATTATATTCTGACTATTCCCTGTCCACCTGTACCTTATGACACCTAATAGTTTATGTAGATACGTCGTTACGTGATTGTCAATAACCTAAATCGTGCCAACAACAAAGACAATCTTAAACCATCCTATAATAAATAGGCCACTCTATTTCCACACTTGTCTTTGTTCATACTTTCATCTTCTCTTTATAATTTCACTTTCAATGGATTCTCTTACTCTTTTTTTCACTGCTTCTCTTATTGCTGGCGGGCTTTATTGGTTTGTTTGCATTCTTGGTTCTGCTGAGGTAAAAGGTAAACGGGCCGTACAACTTTCTGGCGGCTCTATCGATAAAGAAAAAGTACAAGACAAGTACAAACAGTACTGGTCTTTCTTTAAACGTCCTAAAGAAATAGAAAAAACTGATAATGTTCCTGCTTTTGTTGACACTTTTTATAATCTTGTTACTGATATTTATGAATGGGGTTGGGGTCAATCTTTTCACTTTTCCCCCGCGATCCATGGAAAATCTCATCGTGATGCCACGAGGCTTCACGAAGAGATGGCCGTGGATCTTTTGGGGGTTAAGCCTGGAGCCCGTGTTCTTGACGCGGGCTGTGGGGTTGGCGGGCCTATGCGCGCTATCGCGGCCCATTCTGGTGCTAATGTTGTTGGCATTACTATTAATGAGTACCAAGTTAACCGGGCCAAGGCCCATAACAAGAAAGCGGGCTTGGATTCCCAATGCGAAGTGATATGTGGGAATTTCTTGCAAATGCCTTTTGGTGATAACAGTTTTGATGGTGCTTATTCTATTGAAGCAACATGCCATGCACCAAAGCTTGAAGAAGTGTATGCAGAAATATACCGGGTCTTGAAGCCCGGTTCGTTGTACGTGTCATATGAATGGGTAACAACTGAGTTATTCAATTCAGATGATCCAGAACATGTAGAGATTATTCATGGTATCGAACGGGGTGATGCATTGCCCGGGTTGAGAAGTTACAAGGACATTGCTGAAGTTGCTAAGAAAGTTGGTTTTGAAGTGGTGAATGAGAAAGATTTGGCAAAGCCACCAGCAAATCCATGGTGGACAAGGCTACAAATGGGGAGAATTGCTTATTGGAGGAACCATATTGTTGTGACAGTGCTCTCTTGGCTTGGAATTGCACCTAAGGGTACAGTTGATGTGCACAAGATGTTGTTTGTGACAGCTGATTATTTGGTTCAAGGTGGTGAGAAAGGGATATTTAGTCCTATGCATATGATTCTTTGCAGAAAGCCTGAATAACAAAAGACATATTCAGATTAGGGATTTTAATGTAACATGTGGAGATTGACCATAGAGGTTAATTTTACACTGTTGTCAATTCCCTTTCATTTTCTTTAGTTACCTATGTTTTTTTGCCTTTTTGGGCTTATTGGATTTAATTTAATTAATGGGATTTTATCTTTTACTGTTTCTTTATTTTGTAATCTCTAGTTTGATATATTGCTTTGTCGTAGAAGATTTGGTTATTAGGTAGTTATTGTTAGTAGTCTTGGCCTAATGTAGTAAAGAATCCACTTTTATTTGATTTAGAGTAATCACATTGAGTTTGTGTCGGAATACTGTTGATGCTATGTACTCCTCCTGCTCCATTTTGTTTTACACAATTTGGATTTTTGAAAGTCGAGCAAATATTTTTTTTATCATGATGTTTCCATATGTCTTTCAAATATTTTGAATGATTGATGATTGTGATTTATGGTTCATTGCCAGCTATGTTTATTTACTGTTTGTGGGTGTTTTTAGATTTTTTGTGAGCTAGCTCTCTTGTTTGATTAGTATTCCTATGTGATTTTATCTTTTCATGTATTTTTAAATATATAAGAAAAAGGGGTCTTGATGAAGTTGCGGTAAATTTGGAACTTTGAAAACAATATATGCAGCATTGGATGTCAGTGGACAGGGTAATTATTTCCATCTATGTTATACTCCTATTTACTATTTGTGGGTACTTTTAGATTTTTTGTGAGCTAGCTCTCTTGTTTTATTAGCATTCCTAGCAATTTTGGAGTTTGTTTAGGTCATCTAAGCTGGCGGATCAGTTTTAAAGATTTTGATCAGTATTACTAGCAATTTTGGCTCGTTCTGTGCTGTATAGAACTGCTGCATGTCTTGTGCTGCATTATTATAACTTTGCACATGATTTGAGCTGTGCCATTTGCTTGTTCATGTGAATTCCCTTTGTGGTCCTATCCTTTTGATGCCCCACATACCCTTTCAAGGTTGAATTAAGTTAGTACTGTGTAGTCAAATGAATCAGTGAACAATAGTTTCCTGCACAGTTGAAATGCCACAAAACTAAACTTTTGCACTATATTACGCAATTTCAAGTGAGAATTCCAGTTCCGCTTGTTCCCGGCTATTGCATAGAGCACCGGATGATTGAACACTATCCCAATCTCTATAAAGAGTACCAATGATTGAACACTATCCCAATCTCTATAAAGAGTACCAATGCTGACAGTACTGATGAATGGGATAAGATGGAAGAAGGAACTCCATTTATTAAAAAACAAAACTCTATCTTATCCCTTAAAAGATAGAATAATTAGCCCATTCATTATGGAAAATCAATGTTCCGGGGCAAATAGAGAAGATCCCATTTGGCCTTAGAAAAGTATTCTGATGATAGAACACATATGTACAGCAGTACAGGATTTGTATCTAGTAGGAGTATTAAAAGCAGATTGCAGGATCGAGCGGAGGTCTAGGTTAATCGGGAACATTTGAGTTTTACAATATGACAACAATACCTAGAATCTGAGGAGAGTGAGATGTATGCAATCATTACCCAGGGGCGGAGCCACCTTGCTGAACCCCCTTCGTTGAAAACTTACACTTTAATTAAGATAAAAATTAATGTTTTTATGTATATATAAGCTATTGAACCCCTTTGAAATGATGAAAAATTCTAGTAAAGTGGCAAAGATTGCCCTACCGGTAAGGAAGAGGGGAAAAAGGTGTTGTCATCTATCTCGACTAGTTTCCCGAGGCGTTGGAAATCCAGACCGGCTCAGATATTCATTGTCGCTATTTAGCCCTTCGTTCCGCCAACAAAGAAGTCATCCTTGACGATTTCCCATTTCTACACCGCCGAGCCGCCCGGTAGCATAGATATCATTATGGGAGAAGTTGATCGTTGAAATGATAATTGATACAACGGGGGTCAAAAATAGCTATAGGCCACAGGAGTAAATCTAAGGTATGACATTTTTGAACCCCTTGCATTAAATATACCCTTTCCTCTAAAATTATAAAAATATAGAATCCTGAATAGGAGTATATGTTGACAGCAAAAATGGTGCCTATTGGTTTTCGTTAGGTTGGTCGGGACGTCTTCTTTAATCTGTTCTGCAGAGGTCAGTTTCACAGTTTTATGTGTATTGTATTTGTATGGTTAAGCAGTCAGAATCATTGTTCTCAAAGCGTATAATAATGCTGCATTTTAACAATATTTCTATGTATTTGATCTTATATAAATGTAGCATCGCCCGTTTGGTGGCGAGGCCCTATCATCGATCAAAGAAATATACTACAGCTTAGTGACTAGCACATTTCTATGAGATTGAATGATGCTTATTGCACTTCGAAGAGAATAGGGTGGCATGTGCATCATCAGCTTTCTAGAAATGCACCGACATCAAGCAGCACATGAACTGCTACGCCTCAGAGTAAGAAAATCTAGAATGGGGTATGGCTTTTGGTATATGTCTTATTAGTAAGGTCGCAAATTCTTTAGATACTCTTTCTCGAGGAAAAAAGATTATATACTATAGGTGATTATAAAAAGAATTTCACACTTAGTAATGTGGAAGGATATGTTTAATTTAATACCATAAGATGTCGTTTGGTTTGCTGTATAAGTATAGACAATCCCAATATAAAACCTAATATAAATTAATCCATTGTTTGGTTACAGATTCTATTTTCGGTATAATTAAAACAGGTATTACTTATACCTCAAATCATGTATAAATCTATACGGAGATGAAGATGGAATAGCTAATCCAATGATTAACTATACATGGATAAAGTGTTTCAAATGACATAACTACCCTCAAGGTCTACATTTGCCTTGCATTAAAAGTTGATATTTTTACATTAAGAGACACTCATCCCCTAAAAATTACCAAAAAAAGGCCCATATTTCACAACCTTACCCAAAATGTCACCCCTCTTCATTTTTTTTTAATTTTTTATTTCACTCATAGCACCTCTCTATTTAAAGAAAAAAAAACCTATCCCCCATTTTTCCTCTCTTCTCCTTCCCTCATTATCATTTTTCCTCTTTTTTCTGCCTCCTTACAATACCCCTGCCCTTCCCAACCCCTTCCATCACTGCCTCACCTTCATCCCATCTCTTCCAAGCCACCGCTGCCGCCGCTGTTTCTTCTTCTTCTTCTTCTTCTTCTTCTTCTCTTTATTTTTTTTGTTTTTTGAATAACAATGTCGATTTTCCGTTGTATATTCCGGTCAAAACTTCAGTGAGGAGTTTGTTTATCATGTTTCTTCTTCTTTTTTCACCTTTTTCATAGAAACCGGTTAGATCTACTAGGCTTTTGTTAGAACTTTTTTGTAATGTTTAGATCTAGTATTTTTCTTGTATAAAACTGTATAAATCTTGGATATTTAGAGCGCGTTTGGGTGAGCTTATTTTAAGTAGCTTAAAAGCCAAAAGTTGCTTATAAGCCACTTTTGAGAAGTTAGAAAATCCTAACTTCTCACTTTTGACTTATTTTAAGCACAAAAGTGCTTATAAACCCTTTGCTTTTTGAGTTATCAAACACCAATCAAAGGGCTTATAAGCATATATGTGCTTTTAAACCACTTTTAAGCTTACCCAAACGGGCTCTTATTAAGCTTTTGTGTAAAAGCTGCCCAAAACACTGTATAAAACTATTTTTGCAAGTTTAAACAATTTTATACATTTTTATACAAGTTTATACAATTCTATAAACGTGTATAAAAAATGTATAAATCTGTATATGTGTGTATATACAGCGAATAAATATATTTCTTTACACTTCTGTAATTTTGTATAAAGCTGTATAAATCTGTATACGCGTGTGTGAACAATGAATAAAGTTGTATAAATTTCAGATTTGTGCACTATTTATGGATGTTTATATCAAATTCACATTTTTTGTGTATATTTTTATATTTTTCTTCTTGCATACCTTTTTTTTTTAATGTATTTACATGTATAGTTTATTATTTTTTTGATAGATTTGTGTGTATAAAGTTATCAAAAAATAATTATTTAAATAAAACCACCAATAATAAAGCTCCGGTGACATAAAATAAGCAATCCCAATGAGATCCGATAATTTTTCAATTTTCCGGCCACCAACCGCCAGCGGTAGGGTGGCCAGCGGTAGGTCTGTGGCGGGGGAGGGTGGGGGAGTGTCACCTATGGTTTTATTATTTTGAGGGATAGTTCAAAGGGGTGCTATGTTATGTAATTTTTAAAATAAAGGGGGTGCTATACCATGTAAGGAAAAATTATGGCCCCTCATTTGTAATTTTCTTACTTTGAGGACCTAGTTTTGAAAAAAAAACCGTAAAAGTTTGGCTGGAAGTTATTGTGGTCACAGTATTGGGCTGAAAATCGCTCATAATTACTAACAATAGGGATATGGTTGAACTAAATATTTAACTAATATAACAAATTTGAACTTTCTTGAAAATTATAAGGGCAAATTTAACATTCTCCCAAGAAAAAATAAATAATGGGAGGATTAACTCTTGCGATATAATAGGCAATATCTAATTTGATAAACCTATTGAGCTATCTATTTTAAGCCAAAACAACAAGAAATAAAAAAGAAAAGTTATAGTGAGTAAGCGTGGATACAGTTTTGGAACTATCTAGTCTAATTATAACTTGTCGTATGGCTACAGTGTTCATAAACATAGTTCATCGCGTCCAAAACACAAACATGCGTTGTCGTGGCTAATGAAAAGAGAATGTTCTTCTATCATTTGTTTGTTAGCTCCATTATGTGTGTAAAAACTCTATCATCTTGTAGTTCTAAGATATTGAAAAATGAAGCCTAGTGATGTTCTTCTAAAAAAAACTATCGTAGATGAGTGGTGGTGAAAATTGTGATATGTGAAGGAACTGTAGATGAACAACTGAGTTTCAGATATGCGATTAATAAAAAAATTATAGGAGTAAGGTTTTATTGTACTTTTTGTGTGCGGAAAAATTAATGGCGGGTTTTGACAACAATATAATGGTGTTGACCTTATCAATAACGATTGATTGGATATGGTAGAAAGAGATGCACATAGAAAGCTTAATAGGTTTATCCTATAGTAACTATTATCTCAAAAAAGATTATTCTTTCAATTAATTTATTTTGTTTCGGGGTAATGTTCAAATTTATCATCTTATTTTGCAAAGTGGTTCAAATTTATCCCTTTAGTTAACCATGTCCGTTTCCTAGTGATCAAGGATAATGGCAAAGTTACTTTTAACGAAATAAATATATAGATTTTTAAGTACCATGGTTGGCCTTTTACCGTATAATGAAATCTTGGACAAAATCTTGGGCATACCGCACTTTAGCAGAACAGCAAGAAACACAAGCTTTGGAGAATCACATCAATTGAAATATATAAAGCATATTCTTTTTTAAATGCTAATAATTTGAAAAATAAAATATAAGTTGAAATTGTAAATGGGTCATGTTACAACAAGTGGTGCTTTAGCCATTTAAGAGCCTGTTTGGGTAAGCTTAAAAGTAGCTTATAAGCACATACATACTTTTTGAATATTTGATAATTCAAAAAGCAAGTGTGCTTATAAGCACTTTTGTGCTTAAAATAAGCAAAAGAAGTAACTTCTGACAGGGAATTTTGATGCGTAGCCATTTTTGGACGCGCTCAATGCGTTTTATCCACCGTTTCAAAATTAATTGAGAAATAGCCAAAAATTCGTGCGCACACTTACGCTCCATTAGCGTTGGAAAACACCTCAGACTAGTCCCATAACAAAATACTGGGACCTTAAACTAACATGTTCAAAGGTCCCATAATTTTGTTATGGGACTGAAGTTTTATATATAAAGTCCCATAACAAAATAATGGGACCTTGAACTAACATGTTCAAAGGTCCCATATTTTGTTATTGGACTTTATCATAACAAAATAACAATAACAAAATAATGGGACCTTTGAACATGTTAGTTCAAGGTCCCAGTATTTTATTATGGGACTTTATATAGTCCCATAACAAAATACTTGGACCTTGAACTATCATGTTCAAAGGTCCCATTATTTTATGCTGGGTTAGTTTACTGAAGCTTTATATATAGTCCCATAATAAAATACTGAAAATTGTCTGGAAGTGGCTATTTCTCAGCGAATTTGTTTTTGACGGCTACAAATCAATTAGCGCGCTCAAAACAGGCTCCTACACGGAATTTTTACACTTTTGACTTATGAGCGTAAAATTTTCACCCACAGGCCACTTTTGTCACTGGTATTTAATTTGAAGCCACTTTTTTTATTGGTCTTACATGAGATGCCACTTTTTGTAACTTCAATCTTCGTAGGCTGAAGTTCAAACCTTATGGGTTGAACTTCATGCCTAAATTATGAAGTTTCAACTTCAATCTGTAAGGGCTGAACTTTTAGGTATAGATGCATAAACTTCAACCCTTGTGGGCTGAACTTGTGTGAAGTTCAACCCAAAAGAATTGAAGTTCCAAAAAGTGGCAACTTTTTGCTTGGTGTTCCTGCACGGGCTAAATTTCTTTTGTTATGTTTTCATTCATCTTAAAGAAAGGAAATCCAATAGAATATAAAATTAAAAGGACAAATTATGCCCCTGGGTCATGGGTCAAGTTTGTGGGTTATGGACCGGGTATATGGATTAGGGTGATGGTGGGTTTAAGGGTTGGGCTAAGGAATTGGGCTTTGCGAGATAGGCTGACCATTTGCTTTCTTTAGCCCCAAATCTGACAGACTTAAGTATTTACAAAGGTGTACCCGAATTGAATGACATTGCAATTTGAACTCCTTGCTTCAAATGATCAATATTCTTTAAAGTTAGATTGCCTTGCCTTCTTAGAAGATAATAAAAAGGGCTAAAACAATAAATTTAAAATATGTTAAATAGTATAATTTTGAAATAAATGCAAATTGGACGAACTTTTTTTTTTCCAAAAAAAGAAAAAAAATGAGTGGCTTATAAACACGACTTTAAAGGGATGCTAAATGTAAAATAATAAAATACTGTTTTAAAAGAATTCTAAATAAAATAACAAAAATTGCCCCATGTATCGATTAAAATGCAAAGGAAGATTTTTTTAAAACAAAATTGGGTGTCAACTGTATTGACCATTCTTCATAATTTCACCCTCAACTAGCTGGTTATCAAATCTAGATTATCATTGGACGTAATGTTATACGGAAATGTCCAGTTCGGCTAACTTGTCCCTTTGACGACAAGAAAGAGAATGTAATTGATCATGCATATCACATAAAAATAGGCACATTTAATCTAGTGCTTAAAGATTTCGTCAAATTTTAAGGTTAGAAAATGTTCAGTACATTTACTTTGAGTTTATAAATCATAATAAAAGAGGAATGTGTTTAATTACTGTTTATTCCTCTACAAAATGTTTATGCCACGTAATTTTTCTATTATTTATACACAATTGTAGTACCCTAAAAGTAAACCTAGGAAGAAGGCCAAGTAGGCCAAAAAGTTTAACCTATATTCTATTATTATTAAATATATCCTCTAGTCGTTACTTAATCACAAATTTATATTTACCTACTCATGCCATTACATTGCATTGAAATGGAGGTAAAAGCATGGACCGGTGGTAATACTGGGAGAAACAACAATGTTGTAGGGGAACAACGGAGAAAATAATAATAATAATAATAATAATAATAATAATAATAATAATAATAATAATAATAATAATAATAATAATAATAATAATAATAATAATGATGTATGACGAAAATATTGTTGAATATAAAACAAGTAAAAGGATATAGTTAATATCTCAAAAGGTACGATGCTTTGAGTCGTGCTGGGCACTGTCCAAAGAAACTATTTCAGCAATTTGAAATGTTTTCCCAGGATAAAACAAACCTTCCTCTATTTATATTTTAGAGGGAACAGGAATCAACAAAATTATATAATGTACCCAGCAAGTCTAAGGTGGAGGTGGCCAAAAGAAAATGATTAGGCTAATATTTGTGGCTAAATAATAAAATAGTGGCTAACAGTGGCTAATGGTGAAAAGGGGCGGAATATACTGGCTAAACAGAGAAAAGGTTGAGCGGCTGAGTGTAGTATATTGATGGCTGAAAAAAGGCCTCTATTTATAGGGAAGTTTGCATGAGGGCATCCTTTGCATGGATGACAAGTGTCTTGCTAAATTAGCCACTTGGCAAGAGATTTTTGACACTTATCTAAACTTCTCAAAAACAAGGTGCTACCATCCATTGTATTTGAAAACCAATGTGCCAAGATTGACACATGTTTAACCTCTACACCATTTGTCACAATTTGCTTGCATGAGTGATATTTGTGGTTATCTTTTGAAATATATCATAATTTCCTTACAGTCCCCTACATATTTCAAAAGATCTGAAAAATCAAGAGGTACAGAAAATGGGGTAAGTATGGAGAGTAAGACTTGCTGGAATACACGGTCCAAATGCAGTGGGTTTGGTGTATAAGACTTGCTGGAATACACGGTCCAAATGCAGTGGGTTTGGTGTCTTTTGGACTATGAACCAAACTTAGACCGATAAAACTTGACTCACAGAATTATTGGTGAAATATAATATTTCTATGAACCAATAAATTCTTGGTGTAAGCTAGAGGCCTTACCAGTCACATTTGACCCACAATTTTGTTGTTCAACGCGTTTTATGCGCGAATAGGCCATGCGCGTGCCTGGTTATTCATGAGAGCTCTAGAGACTTGGCTAGAATCTCATGGGAGCGGCTCCACTCCACTCTCATATAGGTGAATTCATCAAGTGTACACTGCTTTAAATACACCATCCATAAGGACTATGAATTCATTAAGAGTTATAACTCAACCCTCCAATTAGTAGCAGTTAAGCACTCTCATTTAAGTGCTTCAGATTCAATATCGACTTGTTATTACCCATATGAACCTACTTCATGGGATCTCCAATCACATAGGTTGGGTTACCATCTCTATTGACAATCATGTTAGCTTTAACCCCATCTCTTTTGAGGTTTGAAGAATCAAATTTCTTCTCAAAGGTTTAGTCAGAGGATCGGCCAAGTTCACTTCTGACTTCACATAATCAATGGAAATTATTCCATCTCTCAGCAGCTGCTTGACAACTTTGTGTCTCAGACGCATGTGTCTGCGTTTTCCATTATAAGATTTTCTCTTGGCAACATCAATTGCCGCTTTACTATCACAATGGATAGACACAGGAGGCAACACATCCTTTGTTAAAGGGATATCGGCTAAGAAGTTTCTTAGCCACTCAGCCTCAGAACCAGCCAACTCCAGAGCTATAAACTCTGATTCCATAGTAGATTTAGTAATTATACTTTGCTTGGCTGATCTCCACGCTATTGCGCCACCACCAAGAGTAAACACATAGCCACCAGTGGATTTTGTCACATCTGAATCAGAGATCCAGTTAGCATCACTGTATCCTTCTAATACAGCGGTGTTGAACCCCCAAAAAATTAACCCCGAAAGGCTAAATTTAGGAATATCAACTGAATGGACTAACTCTTTTGGAGTTTTTGGAGTCGCCACCCAATTTAAGGAAAACAGGGAACCAAATAAGCAAATGCGTGCAAAAACTCCGTTTTTATAAAAAGACGGTCTTTCTTTCAGAGATTCTAAAGGTAAGAGGTTTTATTAATTTCGGAAGAAGGTTTTTAAGGCACTTCCGAAAATCCGTAAAATACGGTTAATCCGACATGTTTCCAAAGTATTTGCAATATATGCTTTTCTAGAAAATTTATCTAAAATAATTAATTGAAATAAAATTTTTTATGGAAAATATTTTAATTTGCAAGCATTTTGCTAATTTGCCCCAGTTTGCAATAAATTAAATAATGACTTCAAAATAAAAAGATAATGCACATAAAGTAAAGCAATATACCAAGCAATCAAATATTATTAATAAATAAAGTATTTTACACATTTATTTGCATAAATATCGAAGGAAAGTAATGCGAAGTTTAAAGATAGAACCGGGAAATTGATCAACTCGCAGGAGCCTTGAATTTTCTACATTGCTAATGTCTCATTTTGAACGCTTGAGTCCGAATTCAATCTCCAAATGCCTTCAATGCAATGGACTATTCCCATTCGTGAGTTAGCCAAACTCGTTCATAAATTATTCGTGCCAAAATGTACCTCGCAAAACAAACAAGTAAAATTGGATTAGTACGATGATAAAGTGTAATAACTAATAAAAATAAATAATAATAATAATAATAATAAAGTAATGAAGTAATAATAATAATAGTAAAGGGGTTGTTTTTGCAAAATTTAGGCTCAGGTTTGTATGGCGCGTCGAATAGAGGCTCGGGATTTGGTACGGTTGCAAACACGGAGCCCGGGCCGGTTGCCACGCCAAGTACCAAACCCACCACTCTATTCGACTTGCTTTGCATTAAAGTGCATTCATCATCGCCTTTTGCTTTAGGGACACGGAAACGGGACGGTTCAAGTGTAGTATCATGTTCAAAATCAGTCCCGAGGCCTCAATACGTGCAAATGTATTTTTCATCGGCCAAGTAGTATCTGTTCAAATCGGCCCGTAGCCTCAAAATGGGATAAACAGTATAGCATTTGGTCCAAAATTAATATTGTGAAATATCTGTCCATAACCAGGAACAGGGCAGAGCAATTTCCAAGCAACCAACAGATTGGGGCAAAACCAAAGCAAAGATCCGGAGTCATGTTAGGCCAAATTCTTAAACAACCATAACCCACATCAAAACCTTCCAAAGGGATGGGAAATATAGAGATCAGAACCATAATCCGAATCGAGGAGGGGAGCAACACCAATCATCACTCCGGTGAGCAACAACGGCGTCGCTACGACCCTTTCTTTTTCCCGTTTCAGTTCAAGAATCAACCAAATAAACAGAGAAAAACCGCAAGTAACACCAGTAAAAACAGTAATCATGGACAGAGGAACCATCAAAATGGTATCGCCGGCTGAAGAACCACGACGGATTCCGGCGAAAACAACATCAGGGAACATCAACTAAATAACAGTCCTTGTAACGAGAAGTAATCTCAGGCCACAAACAAGATCGCAACTAACAAACAACACAGCGATAATAACGGAAAATCGAAGGAGCAACCACCACCTCCGACGGAACGTCGGTGGTATCGCTACAAAACTCCGTTTCCACCTTCCCCTTTGTTCCTCACTGATTTCGCCATACCCCACCCCTGATCTCCCTCTGTCGACAACATTTAAAAGCCCAAACATCAAGCATGAAATAGAAAACCAGCAGATTTAGTGAAATAAAGGGTTTTCTGACGGGTTTTCTGTGTGTGTGTGCCGTATTTGGCTTTGGAGAAGATGAGGGAATGTATATGATGGAGAGGCTGATTTTTTTAGTGTGAGGGCAATGTGTCAAGGGGAGGTGATGTCGTTTGTGGGGTTTTTGTGAGTGGTCTGTGTAGTGCCTTTTCTTGTGTGTCTACTGATGGTTTTGTAGGGAAGATGAAGTGGAGAGGCTAGATGGGAGGGATGATGATAGGGGAATAGTGTGTAGATCTGATTTTTTTGTGTAAGGGGAAGATGAAAAAAAATGGGTAAATGGGGGCTAGGGTTTAAGGGTATATATATGGGTGAGGGGTAGGGTTTTAGAATTGGGCTAGGAAGAAAATTGAGTGTTGCGTAAAATAGGCCGGGACTTAAAGCGAAAAACAATTATGACCCTTTTTCTAAAACTAATAGCTTTAACTAATTTCGTAAATCAATTTGAAGAACTTTCTAATTAGATAAATGCTCCCAATATTTTACATGTTGTAGGTAATATAAAGCCGAAAATATCAAGTTGCTAATATCGAAAAACTTTGCAAACGCTAGCCAAATTGCGACAAAACGTCCAATTTTATAATTTCTTTTGAAAAGGGACATTTTTGGCTTTATATTAACACAAAATGCTATATTTTGAGATTTATATAAAAAGTAAGTGTCAGCAAATTAATTTTTAAATTTTGGGACAAAATTGGGTGTCAACAGCTGCCCCTCTTTACCCGAAAAGGATGAAAGAGTTTTCAGGGTAAAGAAAGTTGACGTGAAAGCCAATTTTGTCACAGTAAAGCCAAGAATCTGATTCCTGGGATCAAAATGCGAGGCTTATGGACATGGCCGAACTCCGGTTTCCGAGTTGCCTACATATCTCGGGTTGAAAGAGAATCAGACCATATGTAGTTCGACGCGATTTGAAAATAAAAAACGAGATAGTAACGAATACTCAAGTGCGGGAAAAGAGGCTTGTAATCACCCAAGTTATGAAAATGTGGTCGACGACACACCCATAAAGAGGGGTTTACACGGACATAGCTTCCACTGCACCTCGATAACCGAGCCATCTTGTCTTCAATCTCAAACCTCGGACTCAGGGTTAACAAGAGACTTACCTCTAGGGTGGATGACTTATGTGGGTGCGATTCTTCAGGTATTCGTTGACGCGTCTGGCTCATATCAGCGATTGCCCCGGTTCGTCGCTGAGAAAAGCTCCATGTTATGCTCCAAATGCTGCTGCGGTGCTGCTAAAAATCCTGTAATAATCTCAACAAACGGTAAGCGTGCAATTGCTAATAAACTGTAATAATTGGAATAAGAAATAAATAAAGTGATAACAAAAATTGTAAATGCGGGTGGTGATATCATCCAAAGTTCTTCCTTCGATCAACTGACAAGATACTCGGCCCGGAGAACCTCTAAGCTGATCCTTATTCTGAAACAGTAAAGCAAAACAATAAGTAAAGCGAGATCGAATAGTAAAATGCAAGGCTTTCATAAGATAAGTTGACTAACGAGACATAATGTCTCAAGTTGACTTGGCTAATCTATATCCTACGCATGTAACATAACGTTCATTTATAAGGCGAACGAGCCCAAAATATTCAATTGTAAGGCGAATGAGCCTAAAATGTTCAATTATAAGGCGAACGAGCCCAAAACGTTCAATTATAAGGCGAACGAGCCCAAAATGTTCAATCATAAGATGAACGAGCGCAAGTCATAAAATAAAGCAAAAGACACAAAATTCATTAATGCATGTGCTTCTTCAAACTTAGCAATATCTGCAAATCACAACAATGGAAATTTGGTAAGTGTTCTCATAGCGAAATAGAAATGAAATGGATATGTTTAACAACTTGCAAGAATTATAGGAGATAGAAATGCCGCCTTTCGGAAATAAACCATGACAAAGCATAATGCTTTAAATCATGAAGGGGTAGTCCATAATGCAATCTCGGAATGTGCTCCATTCAATTGATAAAGCAATGAGGTGTCGGGTCATGAAGCATCCAACGTCCTAGCGCAACTTGGAAAAACCTGCATATCCTATTTACAGGTGGATGAACCCGAATTGTTCATTTATAAGGCGAACGGGCCCAAAACGTTCATTTATAAGGCGAACGAGCCCAAAACGTCCAATTATAAGATGAACGAGTCCAAATTTGATAGCAGCCTGCGAAACAAAGTTGCAAATTGGATTAATTAAGGCAAGATAATGCAAAATAAATAATCAAAACCGGGTCGTGTTGCTTGTATTAATAGTGCCGCAAAGCGTTGAATGCCTTCAGTTCTTATTGAATCTGATCTTCAATTTCTGGTGGTCAACCTGAAAGAGTAAAGCAAGGCGTTAGTTTCAAAGCAAGTGCGAAGACATAATTCAAAGCAAGCGCAAAGCAAAGTAGTGCGGAAATATAGAGCAACGTAAGAGCCATTTGGCGAATCAATAGGCGAGATAGTCCAACAAAGGGAATCCTCGTAGCCGATGGTCAACCTGAAAGAGTAAAGCAAGGCGTTAATTTCAAAGAAAGTGCGAAGACATAATTCAAAGCAAGCGCAGAGCAAAGTAGTGCGGAAATATAATCAGTGCGATAGCCATTGATAAATCAATTGGCGAGACAATCCGGCAAGGATGGCCTTGTGCGGATTATCACCTGAAACCAAGCGATGCCCAATTTGGCTTAGTTTTGAAAACACAAAACAAGCCTCGGCTTTGTCGCCTATTTAGGAATGAAAGTCATAGGGGTAGAAATGCCGTCTGTTCGGCAGTAACTCATGACAAAGCATAATGCTTTAAGCCATGAAAAGGCAATGCGACGCAATCTGCAAGGCAACTTTGAATGCGAGTTCAATAAATTGTTCATCCATAATGTGAATGATCCTTTCGTTGCAAGCTTTCATGTTCCTGCTCTCAAAGAAAAACTGTTAGTTTTGGGGAGGGAGGGGGAAGCGTTTGATTTGTGCAGACTTCATCCTGATCTTGCTGCTTCTGCTGCTTCCTCATCTTCATTGGACTTGGATTCGCGAATTGCTTTCAGAAACTTGACTCATGAACTCAGATAGCATAGATTTTGAAAAATAGAGGCAAGATAAAATATTTTAATGCAATATAGCGAGTGAAATAAACATGCAAATGAAGTCAAAGATGCATTTTGAAAATTCTGCCTTGACTTAAACTTGTAACATATTTTAAAACAAACTGAACGTCCTTTGTCTTAGACTTTGCACTGTTTGCTTAACCAATTTCAAAATTCTTGCCAACTCATCTTTAATACTCAACGCCGCATCTTGCAAAATTCTGCCCCAGTTATAATCTTCCGCATCCCTAACTCGTTTTTGGAAAAATTGCCCCAGTTGCTATCTTTCGCATTTCCAACTTATTTGCAAAAATTGCCACAGTTGAAGTTCTAACAGATAGTGCAATATCCAAAGAGCGCAGACAATAACTTTCAGTGCATCGTTTTCAAATTGTTCAGTTGTTTTGCCATACATCACAAGCAATGTTTTGGCAGGTTTATCAATTTTAATTTTGAAACAGAAACAAATGCAAGCGTAAATAATATAATAAGAATGCGATGCATTTTATTTCAACTTTCATAAATTCAAAATGAGTTGATTCAGATTAACGTAAGCTTTAAAGTACAATGCAATTCAGGGCCTCAATCTGAATAAAAATTGAAAATAATGCTACTAAGTTCAATTGCCAAGTTCTTTCAAGCAATGCCATTAACTTCTGGTACTGCATTGTTCATGAGCTAGAGCGTGTACCATCAATCATATCTCGAAATCTTAGCATGGTGGATGGTCAGCCACTTCACAAATCCAACATTTGCGGGATATAAACAAAACAAAAGAAACCTCACAAAGGGTAACTAAGATAGTTTTCATGTCATTCATAGGATTGCATATAAGCAAGCAACACCTAGTATTTAACTCATTTTGAACAAATAAAGCAAGGCAGGTAATTAACATTTTAACACAGCTCATGCTTTCCACAGCATCTGCACAAAATTCTAAACCCAAATGCCTAAAACCCGAAACAATCCTCCATAGCTTTTGCAAACATCCACACTCCTCCAAGCACAATTCCCAATTGATTTACAACATCCAGGGAGAAATTTCCAATTGCCTTCACAATACCAGACTGCAAATCATGAAAGGCGCCAATTGGCCTTTCAAAATAAAACCTCACTGGTCCTCGGCTTTAGACAAGCCTCTCAGCTTCATAGGTTTTGCAAGGCTCACCGACCTTGTTCATAGGGCTCCTCACTGGTCCTCGGCTTTGATCAAGCCTCTCAGTTTCCTGGGTAGCCAAGACCGCACTGGTCTTCAAGAAGGGACCACACTGGTCATTCAAAGACACAGGGGCTTCGCTCTCCTAGTATGCGACAAGCATACTTCAATTTTTATAAAGTTGCAGCTGGATAATGAACATAAGCCTGCACACACGCAAAGCCATTCACGAGAGGGACCCCACTGATCTTTTTAAAGACAACAGGGGCTTCGCCTCTTAGATCTCACTACACCAGGCCATCTCCAAAACACAAGCCAACCAAATCTGCCGAACTTTCCCCCCAAACTAAGGTGTACATGCATGCATGACCTAATCTCCTTCTAAGAGTGGGTTAACGGTTGAGGCTAACAGGTGAGTGGCAAGCGGTCTAGCAGTCGAATTACTCCTACGATGGCCGCCGGTGTACCAACTCGTCACAGGGTTCTTTAGTGGAAGAAGGTGCGGGTGCGCATGGGCGCACCTCGCGGATATTTGAGTGAGAATGCAAGAGGTTCCCAGAAGTGGGGGAAATATAAACGGAATGTCAGTTTATATGTGCGCAAATAAGAGTGTAGTGACATGCTTTTCTTGGCACACAAACAAACAGATATAATAAAGCAAAATAAATTAAGCATGCTAGTTGCAAATAATTGGAAACTTTTATGGTCAAAACCTTTATTGCTCCCCAGCGGAGTCGCCATGCTGTTGAACCCTCAAAAAATTAACCCCGAAAGGCTAAATTTAGGAATATCAACTGAATGGACTAACTCTTTTGGAGTTTTTGGAGTCGCCACCCAATTTAAGGAAAATAGGGAACCAAATAAGCAAATGCGTGCAAAAACTCCGTTTTTATAAAAAGACGGTCTTTCTTTCAGAGATTCTAAAGGTAAGAGGTTTTATTAATTTCGGAAGAAGGTTTTTAAGGCACTTCCGAAAATCCGTAAAATATGGTTAATCCGACAGGTTTCCAAAGTATTTGCAAAATATGCTTTTCTAGAAAATTTATCTAAAATAATTAATTGAAATAAAATTTGTTTATGAAAAATATTTTAATTTGCACGCATTTTGCTAATTTGCCCCAGTTTGCAATAAATTAAATAATGACTTCAAAATAAAAAGATAATGCACATAAAGTAAAGCAATATACCAAGCAATCAAATATTATTAATAAATAAAGTATTTTACACATTTATTTGCATAAATATCCAAGGAAAGTAATGCGAAGTTTAAAGATAGAACCGGGAAATTGATCAACTCGCAGGAGCCTTGAATTTTCTACATTGCTAATGTCTCATTTTGAACGCTTGAGTCCGAATTCAATCTCCAAATGCCTTCAATGCAATGGACTATTCCCATTCGTGAGTTAGCCAAACTCGTTCATAAATTATTCGTGCCAAAATGTACCTCGCAAAACAAACAAGTAAAATTGGATTAGTACGATGATAAAGTGTAATAACTAATAAAAATAAATAATAATAATAATAATAATAAAGTAATGAAGTAATAATAATAAATGTAAAGGGGTTGTTTTTGCAAAATTTAGGCTCAGGTTTGTATGGCGCGTCGAATAGAGGCTCGGGATTTGGTACGGTTGCAAACACGGAGCCCGGGCCGGTTGCCACGCCAAGTACCAAACCCACCACTCTATTCGACTTGCTTTGCATTAAAGTGCATTCATCATCGCCTTTTGCTTTAGGGACACGGAAACGGGACGGTTCAAGTGTAGTATCATGTTCAAAATCAGTCCCGAGGCCTCAATACGTGCAAATGTATTTTTCATCGGCCAAGTAGTATCTGTTCAAATCGGCCCGTAGCCTCAAAATGGGATAAACAATATAGCATTTGGTCCAAAATTAATATTGTGAAATATATGTCCATAACCAGGAACAGGGCAGAGCAATTTCCAAGCAACCAACAGATTGGGGCAAAACCAAAGCAAAGATCCGGAGTCATGTTAGGCCAAATTCTTAAACAACCATAACCCACATCAAAACCTTCCAAAGGGATGGGAAATATAGAGATCAGAACCATAATCCGAATCGAGGAGGGGAGCAACACCAATCATCACTCCGGTGAGCAACAACGGCGTCGCTACGACCCTTTCTTTTTCCCGTTTCAGTTCAAGAATCAACCAAATAAACAGAGAAAACCCGCAAGTAACACCAGTAAAAACAGTAATCATGGACAGAGGAACCATCAAACTGGTATCGCCGGCTGAAGAACCACGACGGATTCCGGCGAAAACAACATCAGGGAACATCAACTAAATAACAGTCCTTGTAACGAGAAGTAATCTCAGGCCACAAACAAGATCGCAACTAACAAACAACACAGCGATAATAACGGAAAATCGAAGGAGCAACCACCACCTCCGATGAAACGTCGGTGGTATCGCTACAAAACTCCGTTTCCACCTTCCCCTTTGTTCCTCACTGATTTCGCCATACCCCACCCCTGATCTCCCTCTGTCGACAACATTTAAAAGCCCAAACATCAAGCATGAAAAAGAAAACCAGCAGATTTAGTGAAATAAAGGGTTTTCTGACGGGTTTTCTGTGTGTGTGTGCCGTATTTGGCTTTGGAGAAGATGAGGGAATGTATATGATGGAGAGGCTGATTTTTTTAGTGTGAGGGCAATGTGTCAAGGGGAGGTGATGTCGTTTGTGGGGGTTTTTGTGAGTGGTCTGTGTAGTGCCTTTTCTTGTGTGTCTACTGATGGTTTTGTAGGGAAGATGAAGTGGAGAGGCTAGATGGGAGGGATGATGATAGGGGAATAGTGTGTAGATCTGATTTTTTTGTGTAAGGGGAAGATGAAAAAAAAAATGGGTAAATGGGGGCTAGGGTTTAAGGGTATATATATGGGTGAGGGGTAGGGTTTTAGAATTGGGCTAGGAAGAAAATTGAGTGTTGCGTAAAATAGGCCGGGACTTAAAGCGAAAAATAATTATGACCCTTTTTCTAAAACTAATAGCTTTAACTAATTTCGTAAATCAATTTGAAGAACTTTCTAATTAGATAAATGCTCCCAATATTTTACATGTTGTAGGTAATATAAAGCCGAAAATATCAAGTTGCTAATATCGAAAAACTTTGCAAACGCTAGCCAAATTGCGACAAAACGTCCAATTTTATAATTTCTTTTGAAAAGGGACATTTTTGGCTTTATATTAACACAAAATTCTATATTTTGAGATTTATATAAAAAGTAAGTGTCAGCAAATTAATTTTGAAATTTCGGGACAAAATTGGGTGTCAACAAGCAGGAAATCCACTATACAGGATACCATAATTCATGGTTCCTCTCAAATATTTCATCAGTCTTACTAATGCAGACCAATGCTCTTGATTGGGATTACGAGTATATCTACTCAGTCTACACACAGCATAGGCTATATCAGGCCTCGTAAAATTCATTAAATGCATCAGACTCCCAATAATCTGAGCATATTTAGACTGAGTAGCTGTGTCTCCTTTATTCTTTTTCAATTGAGAGCTAGCATCATAAGGAGTGGCCACAGGTGTCACATCAAAACAATCAAACTTCTTAAGAAGTCTCTCAACATAGTGTTCTTGTGACAACACAATACCATCATCACTTCTTATGACTTTAACTCCCAATATCATACTCACATCACCCAGATCTTTCATATCAAAGTTAGATGACAAAAACAGTTTGGTACTCTGCACAATATTTAAACTTGTACCAAATATAAGCATGTCATCAACATATAAACAAATTATCACAAAATCACCATTTAACACTTTAGTATAAACACATTTATTCACTTCAACAGAAGAAAATCCGTCTCTCAATAAGACTTGATCAAATTTCTCATGCCACTGTTTAGGAGCTTGCTTTAGGCCATAAAGAGATTTAATTAGTTTACAGACTTTATTTTCTTGCCCAGGAACAATACATCCCTCAGGCTGAACCATATAAATTTCTTCTTCTAAATCACCATTTAAAAATACTGTTTTGACATCCATTTGATGAATAAAAAGTTTATAAACTGATGCTAAGGCAATTAAAAGTCGAATAGAAGAAATTCTAGTCACTGGTGCAAATGTATCAAAATAGTCAATATTTCGTTTCTGAGAAAATCCTTTTGCTACTAGATGAGCTTTATATTTTTCTATAGAACCATCAGGATTAAATTTCTCTTTGAAAATCCATTTACAACCTATAGGTTTTGCACCAGGAGGTAAATCAGTTAAAACCCAAGTTTTATTTTTAAGAATAGAATCAAGTTCAACTTTAATTGCCTCTTTCCAAAATTCAGCTTCAGAAGAAGAAATAGCTTCAAAATAATTCAATGGTTCATTATTCACAATAAAAGTTTGAAAATCATTTCCATAAGAAAAATAGTCTTTTCTAGGCCTTTTGCTCCTTCTCAGTTCCTCAGCAGAGGTAGTCTCTTTATTTCTTTCAACAAGCGCTTGAGAAATTTTATTAGACAGTGGAAAAATATGTTCAAAGAACTCAGCGTTCTTTGTCTCAATAATGGTGTTGCAATCAAGCACATCACTTTTCAAAACGAGAAATCTATATGCAGCACTATGTTCAGCATATCCAATTAACATGCAATCAGCAGTTTTAGGGCCTATCTTTCTCTTTTAGGTTCAGGCAACAGAACTTTGGCAAGACACCCCCACACTTTTAAATATTTCAAATTAGGTTTATAACATTTCCACAATTCATATGGAGTTTTGCCAGTTCTTTTGTGGGGTATTCTATTTTGCAGGTGACAAGCAGATAAGATTGCTTCACCCCACAAAATATCAGGTGCATTAGCACTAATTAACATGGAGTTCATCATTTCTTTCAGTGTTCTATTTTTCCTTTCAGCTACTCCATTAGATTCAGGTGAATATGGAGGAGTTACTTCATGAACAATACCTTCATTTTCACAAAAATCATTTAAGGCTAAATATTCTCCTCCTCTATCGGATCTAATTCTCTTGATTTTTCTACTAAGTTGATTTTCAACCTCAGTTTTATAAGAAATAAAGGCATCAAAGGCATCATCTTTATTTCTAAGCAAGAACAACTTAGTATATCTAGAAAAATCATCAATAAAAGTAACATAATACCTTTTACCACCTCTAGTCATAGTTTGTTTTAAATCACCCAAATCAGTGTGAATCAAAGATAGTAATTCAGTTTCTCGATTAATAGGGAAGCAAGATTTCCTAGTAATTTTAGCTTCAGCACATATTTCACATTTATCAATCTTATCCGAGTCTAAACCAGATATTAAACCCATTGCATGCATTTTCTGTATATATGACACATTAACATGTCCTAGCCTAGCATGCCACAAGGAAATAGAGTCAACCACATAAGCAGAAGCAGGTGCATTTTCATATGTAACGTTAGAAACATTAAGTTCAAAGAGTCCTTGGTTACAATAGCCCTTTCCAACCAAAATATTATTTTTGGTCATTAGAATCTTATCAGATTCAAATGTCACTTTAACCCCAGCTTTTAATAATAAGGCTATAGAAATCAGGTTTGTCCTAATATCAGGAACATGTAGCACATCCATAAGGGATAAAGTTTTTCCTGAAGTTAGTTTCAGGAGTACTTTACCCTTACCCAGGACTTTAGCAGTTCCTGAGTCTGCAAGGTAGACTAATTCATTATCATCCCCGATATTTGTATAGGAGGTAAATGCTTCTCGATTTGCACAAATGTGCCGAGTAGCCCCAGAGTCTACCACCCAATTTCTCAAAGTGCCTACAATGTTCACCTGAGAAATGATAGCCGCGATAATTTCATCTCCTTTAGCTAAATTCGCTTTGGGAGGATTTCTATTTTCTTTGTTATTTCTTATCATTTTTATATTTTTTCGGACATAATAACCTGTTCTATCACAATTGAAATTATAGCATTTCTCTTTCTTAAAATTGGAGTTATCGGGCTTGTAACCTTGAGACTTATTAACATACCTCATATTATTGCTATTATGGTTCCGCACATATAGAAGAACGACCGGACCTGGAGCATCAGGGGCAGCATCTCCATTGGCAACATCAACAATAATTTCGCCAGCGTTGCTTGCCGTAGTTTCTTAGATTGTAGGGGAACAACGGGGAAAATAATAATAATAATAATAATGATAATAATAATGTATGACGAAAATATTGTTGAATATAAAACAAGTAAAAGGATATAGTTAATATCTCAAAAGGTACGATGCTTTGAGTCGTGCTGGGCACTGTCCTAAGAAACTATTTCAGCAATTTGAAATGTTTCCCCAGGATAAAACAAGCCTTCCTCTATTTATATTTTAGAGGGAACAGGAATCAATAAAATTATATAATGTACCCAACAAGTCTAAAGTGGAGGTGGCCAAAAGAAAAGGATTAGGCTAATATTTGTGACTAAATAATAAGATAGTGGCTAACAGTGGCTAATGGTGAAAAGGGGCGGAATATACTGGCTAAACAGAGAAAAGATTGAGCGGCTGAGTGTAGTATCTTGATGGCTGAAAAAAGGCCTCTATTTATAGGGAAGTTTGCATGAGGGCATCCTTTGCATGGATGGCAAGTGTCTTGCTAAATTAGCCACTTGGCAAGAGATTTTTGACACTTATCTAAACTTCTCAAAAACAAGGTGCTACCATCCATTGTATTTGAAAACCAATGTGCCAAGATTGACACATGTTTAACCTCTACACCATTTGTCAATTTGCTTGCATGAATGACATTTGTGGTTATCTTTTGAAATACATCATAATTTCCATACAAATGCATGCCTTTTCTTTTAGTTTGCACTTACATTATGGTCATCCGGGTTATATGGATTGATTTTCAACTCTTCATTTCCCATCACTTTGTGTCAATGAATAAGAAGGGATAAGCATCACAGAACAAAAGCAGAATCAGATGTTGTCTGAAGGGGTTCAGGAAATCAGGAAACATAGTCCGACAACCAAACGATGTTACATATCTCTGTTACAGTCGGGCGCTTCGGATATTGGATGTCTGGTGAAAGTGTTCAGCTCACTGTTAAAGAATCTGAAGGATCCGCTAGAAAGCAACAGCGATCTGAATGATTTTATCAAGAAGCAAGTTGAAGTACTTGCAGTGAAGTTACAGTTTCTAGGAACCTTTGTTGGTTTAGCACTATAGCACTATAAAATGGATTAAGCATCTCTAGCTACTTAATGAAGCTGTGACTATAGCACCACAGCATGTCTCTCATTCCATTGTTTTTTCTCGAGCACTAAATTGATGACGATATGGATAAGAAAATGAAATTTTGAATGAACCTGAAGGTGTTTTATATCTAAATATCTTAACGGCATTGAGATTAATCACTTAAAAGAAAATTTTAAATTGACAGTCTACATATCTACAACAAGATAGGTAACAGATACATAGAGAAGTCCATAAGAGGTCTGTGTGATAACATAAAAAGAACTATAGTAACATTTAGAGAGAGGAAAAGGGCAGAACATCAAATCTGCTTAGGCAATGGATAGTACACTTCCATAAACTACAGACAGTCCTCAAAAGTTTCGTGACTGATTGGTGAATTTTTATGTACACAGAAAAATAAAAAATTACACAAGTGCTCTAACAAGAACACTAATTATCTTTAGCATTTCCACCCCTGTTATTCAGGCAATCCCGGTAAAATGATTCTACTTCCAATATTGTTATTTGGAAAACAGCTATTTATGTCTTCCCATTGCAAGCTGCCCCACTCATCATTCAAGACTATAAGGTACCTGGCACTTTCCAGATGATTGTACAACTTAGTTTGTAGTTCTTTCACATTCAGCTTCGCGATTTCACCATGCACGTCTCTGGTAACCTTCTGCAAAATGTCAATCAGCAATTCCCTTTTTTCATATTTGTCACGAACAGAAATCCATGCGCGAGCTGGAAAATGATGAGCAATCTCTCTGTAGACGCCTTCAACGATGTGTATGCCATTACGAATGACAATGGAAACTGCGATAAGACGTAGCCGTGTTGATCCTGTAAGAACCTTATCTCTGAGTGCCGTAGCATCAGTTTCCTTGTCATCTCCTACTTCCAATTTGTCTACCTCTGGAGGCAGAGCTACTAGTGTTGTAGAATCCGAATTCTGTGTATTAGTGTCAACCTCATTCTCTACAGTCTCGCCAACTGAGATTGCGGCCAGCTTATTATTAACACTCTGGATCTTGTTAGTGACAATGGAGAGCTGTAACATACATTGCCAAAGAGGATGTTCTCGTATGATAAGTGAGCAAATAGCATGTTTTGCCTCGTGCACTACATTAGTGACCTCCTCCTCAAGATCATTATCCTTATCATGATCCTTCTTCTCAAGATTATCCTCTTTCCTAAGATCATCCTCAGTCTCGAGATCATCCTCCGTGTGAAGATCATCCTCAGTCTCAAGATCGTCCTCAGTCTGAAGATTATCCTCAGTCTTGAGAGCATCCTCTTTCTCAAGATCATTGTAATAGCAATGTAATGATTTGAGGCACACAAGTTTAGCCTTGACTATTCCAAGTTGATACCTGACAAAAGCAATTGAATCACTCTTGTAGGTAAGCACCTTATTAAGAGTTCCTAAGACATAATCAATCAATTCCGAAGCTTTAACTATCGGGAAATTAGATACCACTGCCTTGGAGATTGGAAACTCCGCCTTTGTCACAGCTTCCTTAATGTGATTGATCTTTTTCAGCAGATTGAATAATGGGTAAAGATCCACTTCACCTGCAGCATCTTTATTCATAGTACTAACTAGAAGCAAATGGATCACAGGTGCTGTCTGTCTGGCAACAGCTTCAATACTTTGCAAGATCTCATCATTAATCTTTCTTTTCTCATTTTGCTTTACTGGATCCATTAGAAAAACTATTAAGAATTTCAGCTCCTCCTGAAGGTTTCGCAATTGATCTTCCACAGAAGCCTTCAAAATTGACTTGTGACTTAAGAGCTCTTCCAAATCATTGAGAAAAGATCGGAGAAAGCCCATCGCCAGTTCATTTCCGGTGGGACTATTCTTGGCCAACTGCGATGATGCTGAATCCTTCAAGCCACTGACATACGCCTCTCTCAATCCTGGTTCAATGATCTCAATTGTCCATAGGACCTGAGAGAACTTGACCTCCATTTTTACAATCGTATCCTCGTTCTTTTTATCCTCGAACAAGCACTGGAACGAGAGACATGCCCCGGTTCTAGCCACAGCTTCAATTAGTCTTAAGAGATCTTCTAGCTTGGCGTGCTTGATGCTCCCAATAGAGCTAAACCAAACAATATTTCCCAGAAACCTTAACTTCACTTCAAGGGCTTCAAGTTGCTTCTTGACAGAATCAATCAGATCAGCATTGCTTTCCAAAATATCCTTTAGATTCATTAACAGCGAGTTGACTAGTTTCACCACGCATCCAACATCAATCACCTTAGTATCCGACTGTAAAACAATCAGTTCGTTGTAACATGTTCTGATTTCTGGAGTGAGTATCTTCACCTTCTGAACCCATTCATACAATTTCTGGTTCTGCTTATTGTCAGTAGCTATGTTTTTTTCCTCTTCTTCATTGACACAGAGTGATGGAAGGAGATTTAGAGCATTTTCGAGACATTCTTGGACATGATTCGGGAGATCTTTCAGCACTTTGTTCTCAGTCGGAAACTTTGATGCTGCTACTAGAAAAGTGTTGAGAAATCTCAGGTACATACAGAGGGTCTTGAGATCCTCTATAGGGGCAGTCAACTCCCTGTAGTTTTGCAGCAACTCCAAACGCTTCAAGGTTTTTTCAACGCTGGTATATTGAGACATTTCTTAGTAGTTTAGCCAATTTTGGTTGTGTTATTTTGGTTTTGTGCACTTTACTTGTCTCTCTGTGGGTTGTCAAGTCTAAGCACCAACAGCAAGGTAGAAGCCCTTCATTATTTTACTTCTTAGTCCACATATCGTTACATATGAAATTACCAAAGAAATGGCTCTATTATTGATTCACTGCAATAAGAAAGGAAACAACTTTAGTGACTTCATATCAATTGAGTAATGTTCTTTGTTTCTTCTTTTTCAGTACTAATTTTTTCCTGTTTTCACATCAGATCTCGTTGACTAATGGGCTTAAATTTGCGAACGCTTTGGATTTTGTTGTACTTATCCTTCTTGGAAAAATCGCTGAAAAGTAGAAACTGTGGATTTTTTTTAATAAACTATAAAGACATTTTGATACAATATATAGATGAAAGGGACACTAAATTACAAAATATAGCAAGTTGGGGTAAAACATAGCAAAAGATTAAAAAAAGAAAACCTAGCATCCTTCTCCCATTTCACTTCCTCTCTCCTTGCCCTCTCGCCGCCTCCTTCTCCGGCCCCGGCGCCTTCTCCTCCTTCCTCCGGCGCCGGCGCCTTCTCCTCCTTCCTCCGACGCCAGTCTCATCTCTCACCTCCTCCTCCCGCACTATCACAATAGATCCGGTGCCAATCGAATTTTCTGTCGCCACTGTCATCTCCGACATATCTTACATTCGTGTTCTCTTTTCCCTTTTTTCCTTTTGTTTAAAAATGATGTTATATAGTGAAGATATGGTTTTTATGTTTAAAAATGACGTTTCCCGATGAAGATGTGGTGTTTTTCGTGCAGATTTGGTATTTTCGATGAAGATCTAGTATTTTTTGATGAAGAACTTGTGTTTTCTAGTTAGTTATGGTATTTTCCAATTGTATTTGATTTTTTCGGTCACTTCAGGTATTTTTTAGCGTATCTACATTGTATTTAGATCGTATCGGCACTGTATCTACACTATTTATAGTGTATCTACTATATCAAAGTCATATCTATTGTATCATTTTATTTATTTCTTTTTATTTTTGTGTATCTATATTGTTTCTAAATGGTATCTAATAGTGTATCATTTAATTTACTTATTATTATTATTATTCTTTTTACTTTAATTATCTACATTTTATCTTTTTATCTAGTGTTTCATTTTATTTTTTATCATTCCTTCTTCTTTTAATGTATCTATACTGTTTCTACAACATTTCTACACTGTTTCTCCGCATTATTTCTAACGTTTTCTATACTATTTTTATATTTTTCTACATTGTTTCTACTTAAAGCTACAATGTTTCTAGTATTTTTTTTGTTTTGTTTCTATTTGTATATACACTGTTTCTGTATTTTTCACATTGTTTCATACTGTTTCAGTATTGTTTCACACTGTTTCTAAACTATATTCACCATGTTTTTGTGTTGTTTCACCAGTTGTTTCATACTGTTTCCGCATTGTTTCACACTGTTCCTGCAATTTTTCGGCGACTTTTTCGGGCTGCCAACGGTAGTGGCTATGGCGGGTGGTAGGAGGAGGGGGGGGGGGGGGAGGAAAGGTAGCAATGGGAGTGATGTGAGGTGGTGGTGGATGCTTGGATTTTCTCCTTCTAGTTGTTTGTAGCAATTTGTATATAAAAAATAATATTATGCGTTGTAATATCAATAATATTACTATTTTTTTTATAATTAAAGCTTCAAAATTTATATATGTGTAAATAACCATTTTAGATTTGGAACATGAAACTCTATACTTTTAATATCAAAATTAGTTAATTAATTTTAGGATTTTTTTCCACAAATATACAAACTTGCACCCTATATTACAAAAATAGCATCATTATATAAATTACGAGGCATAGCAATATATTTCTAGCACATTACTTCCAATTCCAGTCATAACATCAAAAGTCACAAAGCACAAGAGAAATCTTCCCTTTTTTCTTACCCTGCGAATTTCGCCATTGAACCACCGCCGGCCACGGCGACCACCCACTTCCGGCCAAAAATTCTACATACCCAGATTCATCTCAACCCCCTCACTCTCGATTTAAACTTAATTTCTCAAGAAAAGATATGTATCACTATAGATCGAAGATTTTTCTAAATGATTTTGGAGATTTGGATATTGGCAGAATTGAAGATACGGAGTTGTCGGAGGGCCGATTCGGCGTAGAGTTGTACGATCTACGTGGACTGAAAATTCAGGGATTGTAGAAATAACTGAGCCATTACTAGAAGAACTGACCAAAAACCCTGAATCCAATTTTTAAGATTCAGAAAGTATCTCATATTGGAAATATCAGATCACAATTAGAGGATTAGTTGTTAGTGTTGTTCTTGGTACTATATTCTATTTACTCATAAGCTTAATCTTACTGTTGGAATTATTAGGGCAAATTACATTGTATATCAAATTAGGGATCTTTTTTTAAAAACATATCAACATTTTACACATTTACCAAACGTAGCAATACTTTTTCCAATGCTACCAAACATAGCATTTTTTAAAAGAACCCTAACCCTACCTTTCCTCTCCCTCTCTCTCTCTTCCCTCTCTCTTCTCTCCCTCACCACCACCCCCACTGTTTATACCGCTGCCACCACCCCTCCCCCGTCGCCGGCAACCCATCCCCACCCATCACCCATCCCCGTCGTCTTTCTCTCTTCCTCCGCCCCAATCCCGTCGTCTTCCTCCCTTCCCCACCCCGATCCCCATCGTGTGCAGCTGCTGGTTTGACATGGATGGTGCTCCGGCGACCCCAGATCTGCTAGTGCAAAGCAGATCCGGTGAGATAGATTTGATTGTTGTTCGTTTTTTTATTTTTTATTTTTGTTTTTCTGATGGTACACGACGACGTTGGTAGATCTGTGGCTATGGTGGTTGGTGGTGGTGGTTTGGATGTAAAAAATGTGTATGTCATGGGTATACCCATTGTATGTCCGATGTATGTCACCGGACATACACTGGGTATACTCTTAACATACAATACATATACATGTATGTTTGTTTATTGGTTCTCCGGCGGTGCACGGTGGTTGTTGGTGGTGGTGGAGGCAAAAAAAAACTGTTTTCATGTGTATATCCAATGTATGTCACCGGACATACACTAGATATACACCTCACATACAATAAGTATAAGTATATATTTGTGTTTATTCTTTTGTATATGTTGTGTATGGCTTATGTATGTATATTCACACACTAGCCATACACAGAATATACAAAGAATATACATGTTTATACACTGAAAATACACAAGACATACAAAAAAATAAAAAATGAATTTTCCGGCGACCTGGTGGCGGAGGCAGCCGGTGGCCGCCGGCTGAAAGGCGGCAGCAGTGATGGGGGTGGTGGCTGGGGGTGGAAGAAGCAAGATCTAGGATTTTTAGCACCTTTTTATGCATTTTTGTTATGTTTTGAAAAAAAATGTTGCTATGTTTTGAAAATGGGAAAATGTTGACATTTTAGTGTAAGAAAGAGTGTTAGTTTGTATAGTTTTGTGAATTGCCCGAATTATTCCTTCTCTTAATTTTTCTACTAGTTTGCTTGGGTTTTATTTTTTCGGTTAAGTTATGGACCAAATTTTTATCCAAGTTGGGTTTTGAGGTTCAACCTTTTACTAAACAAGAGAATATTGTTATTCATACTTGTGTTGTTGCTGGCCAGTGCCTTGCTTTTAGTGGTATGCCCTTTTTCTGTTTTATTTTCTCTTTAATAGTAAACAGTAGTGGCAGTTGTAGATGAGTTTCCATTCTGCGGCCACCGTTACTGTCGCCATTGCACAGAATAGTTGAAGTGTGATTAGACTTTTTCTACTAAAGACTATTCCCGATCTCCCCTGTTTCTATTTTTTTTTTCTGCGAGATAAAACGAGATACGAGATGGTTGATTTTTGGTATAAGCTGAGATACAACGAGATACGAGGTGGTTGGTTTCTGGTGTAAGCTGAGATACAGCAAGATACAGCAAGATACAAGGTGGTTGGTTTCTAGTGTAAGGTGAGATACAATGAGATACGAGGGTGGTTGGTTCTCTGGTGCAAGCTCAGATACAAAGAGATATAACGAGATACAACGAGATACGAGGAGGTTGATTTCTGGTATAAGCTGAGATACAATGAGACATAACGAGATACAAGGTGGTTGGTATCTGGTGTAAGCTGAGATACAGTGAGATACAACAAGATACAACATTAAAAGAAGCTGGGAGAAAGTGAAATTTAGAGATGGGAGGAGGAAAAGTGAAATTGGGAAAAATGGGAGGAAGAATATAAGGTTTTGCTATGCTATGCTATATTTTGCTATGTTTGTAATTAATTTTTCTTTCCCCTATATTGAGTAATTTTGCTAAATACTGCTATGCTTTATAAATAAATTCTCAAAAACGTACTTTTCTGTAAAAATTCCTTAATTTTAATATTCATATTTATTTTGATATTGGCCTGTCTTTAAATGTTATTGACAATGTTAATCATATTGCTCATTACTTTTGCTTACTAACGTGTTAGTATTTGTTTAATAGAGTTGCTATTTCCAAATCCAATTGGCTTATAATATTTCCTCAACAACGGTTGAACATAACCACTATCTGCAAATAGGGAGAATTACACAAATATACAATCCTAATAGTAAAATTATAAAAAAAAAAAATATCGATACTATTCCATTTTACAAAACATAGCAATAGTTTTATTACATAGCATATACAACCTCCATTAAAATTCTACAAATGAATGTTTACTCCCTCCCACACCCACTGAGCAGTCACAGGGTCGCCGGCCACCGGCGGCAGGTTACCGAATTTTTTTTTTTAAAAAAAAAATATCTGAAAAAAAGTTTTTAACATACAAAAAAACACAAAATGAAAATATATACACATACATAACCTAGGAAATACAAAACATACAATTATTTAAACCATAAATACAAGACATACAAAGAAATTTTTACACAAAAATATGACACACTCATACACATAAATACACTATATATAAACTATACAAAATGCATAACCAAAAAGTTGCCAAACATACACTTGCAAGCACAAAAGACACAAACATACAACAATATACAAATAAACACAACTAGATATTCAAAAAAACTTTAATGTATTTATACACCAAAACATACACATACACATAAATACAAAAATCGTATACATGTATATACAAATAAATACACATACAAAATAAAAAGAAAAAAGAAGTAGATCTGAAAATATATATACAAAATACAAATATATACATAAACATAAGCATATATACATATACAAAAAGAAAAAAAGAAAAAAAAAAAGAGAAATAGAGCAGATCGGAAAAAACCCACCGGAAAACCACCAAAAACACACATATCGGGGCAGCGTGCCACCACAATGCAGCAGCATCGCTGTACACTGCGGCGGCAGAAGCGCCGCAACAAAGACAGGGATGAGAGCACCAGCGAGGAATGGTGGGAGAGGGGTGGGGGGGGGGCGGATGGGGGATGGTGGAGGAGGGAGAGAAGGAGAGAGAAGAGAAGAAATTAGAGTTTAATGTTGGGGATGGTGGAAATGATAAAATTGGTATGTAGGATAATTATTGGAAACTATGTTATGTATTGTAAATGTTGAAAAAATATCGTTATTTTTTGTAATTAAGCTATTAGGGTAGTCATGTGGTGTAAATTTTTCTTGCAAATAAAAGTCGGAAAAATTATGCTGCATAAACAATGCTACATCAGTTTAACAAAAAATAATCACTTTTTGCATCATTGATACGTATTTTACAAAAAATTTCACTACATGTACCCCTTTAACCTTGGTTATGGTTTTTTGTCCTCACTAAAAAATGGTTTAGTAAAATGGCTTCCGTAGGCAACACTTCACGTTAAAAATTTTTAAGTGTTCCCTCGGGAGAAACACTTCAAGAGTAAATTGCAAATGTTGCCTGCAAGGCAGCATTTCAAGTTATCTGGAGATAATATTGACAGTGATAAAAGGTCAAGTGCTGCCACGGGGCAACACTTGCAGCACTTGTCATTCTATACTTGAAGTGTTGCCCCCGTGGGTGCACTTTATACTTGAAGTGCTGCCCCCGTGGGTGCACTTATCAAGGTATAACTTGAAGTGTTGTCCTCGAGGGAGCACTTACTTAAAATTAGTGAGACCATTCTTGTAAAACCACTTTAAGCGAGGTCAATAAGGCAAACTATTACCTAAGGTGTCATAGTTTTGTAAATTATCCAGTATTTTATGCATAATATTGAATACTATATGAATAATTTATGTATACTACCTAGAACGACTAATATTCCCAAAAAAGCCAAAACTATAGTCTTGGTCTCTTTTTAATAGTGTGATTGTTCTCGTGACCGATTATAATATCTCTCCAACAACGCGAGCACGTGGACTAGCATGTTCGTGACCAAGGCCAATTGCAAAAGGTCAATTCTTTCTTCTCGCAGGCGTTTGTACAAAATTTTGAAGAAGAGTTTTCCACAATTTCTTCTTCCTTTTTTCAAAAAATAGAAAAAAAATTTGTTAATATTTTCTTACCATGGTTGTTGGATTATTTTTGTTTATGCATTTAGACTTGAATTGAATATGAAAAAATTTGCAGTTGAAATTTGAATAGAAATGGTTGTTGGACTATATTTATATATGCATAGGATCCGAAGGCTTTCATCATGCATAAAATTAACCCGTATAAGTAACTGGCACACTCTAACCTTCTATTTTCAGCGGTAAAGTAGTGAGTATTTCATGATCTTTATAACTAGGTATGGGCATCGAGCTGAGCACCTAAAGCCAAATTACACAGAGAACCCTTAATTTTTTTTTTAAAAAAAAAAGAGAGAGAAAGATCGTCATATATATAAATTAAAGTATACTTCTAGCTTTTTTAGATGTGAAGTCATTAATTACCGTTTATAATCGATTTGTTCTAACAGTTCCTTTTCAATCGATAATATAGCTAATCTATTTGATCTCTCTTGAGACCTTGTTGATCTTTGATAAGATTTTATTAATTTTAATTTTAAAAAACTTATTTCGGCAGAGGCAACAGTTACATAAACTGTTAACATTATTCTATAAGCTATATGTATTTTATAAAGAATTAAGTCCTTTTATTTGATTTGAGTATTTTGATTAGACCATTATCTTCGAGTTGTATTATTTCTCTCAGTACTTTTAATTCAACTTTTCTCTTTTTTTTGCACAACCGGCTTCATATTTTCTAGTTGATATATTTAAATTGAATAAATTTTAATAATAACTAAAACAAGAATAGATACTCAAGAAGTATGAATATTAGTAACAAGGACAGATTCTTATTGAAAAAAGTAAAATATAAAGTTAGTACGTAAAACCTGTCTTAGAAATTTGATAAGTTGATATGATGATATCAAACTAGTGTTCCATGTTTCAATAAAATAATTGCTTGTTGCAATGCTTGAAAAATTTTACATGAACAAAAAATAAACTATGATCTTGTAAGCAGTAATTTTGCACAGTGTCGTCATTTGAAATTTGAATACTTTAGAATATTTGTTAGTAAGAGAATAAGAATGATGAAATGGAAAATATAAATATAAATATTAGAGTAAAAAATGTGGGTTACTTGTTGTAATATAAATACTCCAAAAAAATAATTATTCACAAAAGCAATATATTACAGTTACCTAAAAAGTAAAAATTCTTCCACTCCTCAATAATAGCAACAGTACCCACTTCTAATATCCCCCACTAAGTTAAAAGCTGAATTTTCTCGCCAATTTTTTTTTAAAAAAATTTATAAATTTATATGAAGTACATGAAAAGTGGGGCCCTCAAAAAGTTGAGACCCC
The DNA here is from genome assembly GCA_029990575.1 of Petunia axillaris subsp. axillaris. Taxonomy (NCBI): domain Eukaryota; kingdom Viridiplantae; phylum Streptophyta; class Magnoliopsida; order Solanales; family Solanaceae; genus Petunia; species Petunia axillaris. The sequence goes on from JARKNS010000003.1 coordinate 165,783,259, forward strand.
AAGCAAATGCCTTACTTACTTTGTAGTTGAGCTGGCCCTGAGCACAGTCACCTTATTATGCTATTGAGTCGAGTCGAGCTCGGGTTGAACCTAACCGAGCCTGATACTATACCGAGTCGAGCCACATCCGAGTTGCGCTTTTGTTACAATTTTACCTGACTCGACTCTAGCCGAGCCGAGCCGAGCCGAGCCAAGCTTTGGCACTAATTAAACTTTAACCAGACCAAGCCTCTTTTCCAAAACAAGCCAAGTTTAGCCAAGGTAAAAGACAATCAAGTCAAGCCGAGCTTCGAGATTGTTTAGCTTTATTTAGTATTTACAAAACACATCTAATGAATACAAATATATATTCTTTTATTAACATGCACAGTGGTTTCAATGCCTTGCATGATATAGAGGTGGATCTAGGATGGCCCGCGAGCAATTTTCATCAGAAAATTATAGTGCATAGATATTTAAATAAGTATTGACAGAGAGTTGGTTCCTGTCTTTAAGTGTTAGTGAACCAACATCTACCTAGTGAACCATTCAAGCTTCTTGAGAAATATGTGTATATATATTAGTTTTGTAGAATGATTATGAGTTCACATGAACCACAATTACACCTATAGATCCGCCTTTGCTATAACCCATTCAAAATTAAATCAACATTATGAATCCAAATTTGTTTAGGATTTAAGATGCTACTTGCTTATTTTTCTAATTACGGTTTGTTTTTGTTTTTGTAAAGATCATCTAAAAATAGGCTTTCTAGTTTCTAGTCAAAATTCAAAATATGTTTTGAGGTTTTTACTACCCATTTTCTTAGATTAAAGGTAGCTACAATATGTTATGAGATTAATGAGTTTATGAGTGATGATCAATGTTTCTCTCTTTGCTAAATTTCTTCTATATGGCCATTGTTAAACATTTCACTTGTGCCTAATATAGTTTTAGTTTGTCTAAATTCCTTCATAACTTTCTATCCACTGGTATTTAAGATCCAAACGACATGCTTATCCCAGCCATTGAGACTTTAGAACACCATCATGATGCAACGACTTCTAAAATTTTTGGTTTTATGAATATTGGGAAAGTTATTTGAACTTTGAGATACGTCATATAGTGGTAATGTTAACCAAACGCTAATTATCTTTAATTTGCTTAGTTAATAGTGAAATCTCTCTAATTCCAACATCATTTTGCTTATTATATTTTCTAACAACATTAGAATACGAGCTTTGGTTGGTGCTGGCGACCTTTCACAATTATTTTGAGCCAAATTATAGTACTCTTAGCCCTTCTTTATTAGTGCAATTGTTTAAATGATTGATTATAATATCTCTCGAACAGCGTGGCCATGACCAAGCCTAATTACAAAAGGTCACAGGGGATTGCTTACATTTTCTTTTTAATATTCCCCATCAACACCAGCTTCTTTGTAGTCTTTCTTTAATAGTGAAGTTGTTTAAATGGCTGATTAGAATTTCTATCCAACAACGTGAGAACATGACCCAACGTGTTCTTGACCAACACCAATTGCAAAAGGTCACTTGCCCCCACATGGCGTTTGCTTCAAAAGATTGAAGGCAACATTAAAAAAAAAAAAAAAAAAAAAAGAGTTCCACACCAGCTATTTTTCAACCAACAATATATTCAGTATTCACAACTCACAAGTCAATTACACCATCAAATGTCATAGTATATTAATTTTGGCAGTGGACTCATCGAATTATCATAGATACTGTGTCCCTTTCTTTTTCTTAATAGTTGCCTTCTTTTAACTTGTGAAATACACCCTTTTTTTCTAAAGTAATAATTTCCAATTACACTGTCATAACTTAATGGCCGGTCAAATTTTTTGGTTTTGTTAGACAGAAAACTTGGGGTAATAAAGTAGTAATTATAAACACAAAATATATCTCATGTGAACATGCCAACTTGAGAGTCATGTAAATTACAGCTAACCATTACAGAGCTATAGTAAAGGAGCCCAGCTTGTAAGTCAACTATTTTGAACTAGCAAAGGTTACATAGTATAGCTACAAAATCCTTTTAGAGTTTCACAGACTTTAGCCTATCAAAACTGAGAAAAGAGACAGACAAACTCACTAAAAAATGGCATATACCTCAGTTGATTACACCTTGAATCATCTGATCCGCTTACTAAGCACTCCAGGCCTGACCGTGAATTCCAAGATCCAGAAGCTTAAACTGGAGCTGGACTTCCTGAGAACTTTTCTCAGATGGACGGCGAAACGATGTTTCCAGGAGAATGGGAATTTGGAAGGTCTCTTGCCACAGATTGATGTTGTGATCCACAATTCAGGCAGATACCTCGAATCCATTAGCTCCGATGCCGTTGAAGACATTGTCAAAGGTTTGGATCAGTTTGCTCCTAAAGTATTGGAGAAAATTGATACTCTCAAGCCTGAGATTGAAGAAGTTTACATCAATCTTGCAAGGTCATTAGCATCTAGGTTGACTTCTACATTGATGGACATACTAGAGGTGGAGGAGTTCCTCAATTCTCTGATTGAGAATTTGAATGATCTGCTCATCTATTGCAGCAAATCTACTATTTTACCACAGCTTAGATCATTGGAAACTAAGCTAAGGTTTCTGAGAAACCTTTTAAGGTTTGCAGCTCCTCGTTGCTCCGAGCATGAGAAGCTGAAAGATCTCTCCACTCATGCTGAATCAGTAGCTGTTGAAGCATCTTATATATCTTTTATGTTTTCGTTTGACCCAATAAACGAAGACTTAAAGGACAAGCTCGCTGAACTGCTGCTGAAAATTGATCCTGCCACCCCTGAGACCAAAGGGATTTATGTGGGAGTCATCCAAGCGTTGAGGCCATTAACAGCAGCGTCCCAAATTGCAGATGCAGAGCTTTCAATATCTATCGATACCATCCAAGCGCTGAGGCCATTGATGAAAGAGACTCACGTTTCAAATGCGGAGCTGTCAATCTTCATAGATACCATACGAGAGTATCTGACGGAGCTGCTAAACCAGCACCCATCTTGGATGGCTTCGTTGAAGGTCAACATTGAAGACCTCCACCACGAGCTCACTTTCCTAAGCTCTTATGTTAAGGACCCTCCGATGCAATCCATTGACAATGGGAAGTGGACAAATCCTATAGATCATGCGGTTGATGATCTCCAGAGAGAGTTAACAAGCTGGAATAATTTTGATTCTCTTGCACAACCACCGAAGCACTACATAGAACTTCTCAAGTTAAAAGGTCAGTTGACAAATATTGAATCTCTGGCTATTGACTTGGGAGCTGTCATTTTCTCGTGCTTTGATGTCGACGAAACGGATAAAAAAAAGCCTGGAAAAACAGAAATTGCACTTGTTGACGATTTTGTCAAAAAGATCAAGTGTATTAAGGCAGAGATCAAGGTCTCCATGTGGAAACTGCCTGAGGTTAATATCTCTAGGACAGATGACCTGGGATTTGTCAAAAGTCTCGCGAGAAATCTGATGGAGCTCCTAGTCAGTCAGGCTGGTCCAACTGCTTCCTTGAAGCATCAAGTACAAGGAATGCAAAACGAGCTTGAAATCCTAAGTTCTTTTCTGGAGAATTGTGGAGAGAGCCGACAGAAGCACAAGACACTCATGAAATCTGCATCTGATATAATATATGTAGCACATAGTGCTGAATATGTCATTGACTCGTGCTTGGTGAGAGACGGCCCTCTATGGTACCATTCACTTTGTCTTGCTGCTGTTATCCAGGAGATGAAGAGAATCAGGACGGAGGTGGAGAGCTTAAATGGTAAGATGAACACCTATCATACTGAGCCCGAGATTGCCTATTCAATAAGTCCCTCCAGAGGCACAACAGGACACTCTAAGCCACCAGATGAAGACAATGAGCTGGTGCCACTGTTTCAGGAAGACATGGAGAAAATAAAGAATGAACTGATGGGAGGACAATCTAAACGAGACGTTATAGCCATAGTTGGCATGCCTGGACTTGGAAAGACGACTCTTGCCAGAAGAGTCTACAATGATCCCAGTATTGTTTCCCGCTTTGATCTTCGTGCATTCGCTCAGGTCTCTCAAGTATATGACACTGGAAAATTGGTACTTGAAATTTTACGTAGTGTCACCGATGGTAATGACACATTTAATGAAAGGGATGTTGATGAATTGCGCAATGTGCTATACAAGTGTTTATATGGAAGGAGGTACCTTATTGTGTTGGATGATGTGTGGGATGTTGCTGCATGGGATGCATTTAGCTTATATTTTCCAGACAACGGTAATGAAAGTAGGATTCTCCTCACAACTCGGCAAACTGAAGTGGCTTCTAGTGTTGCTTATGGTGATCACATACATCATCTTCGGTTTCTTACTCCTGATGAGTCATGGGAATTGTTTCACAAGAAGATATTTAAAAAAATATATTACCCTAAAGAATTGGAGGAAGTTGCACAGCGAATTGTCGAACAATGTCAAGGGCTACCTATTGCAATAGTTTTGATTGCTGGTATTCTAGCAAGTACAGAGGCAAATGTTGAATCTTGGGAACAAGTCCGCCAGAGTACCCAGATTGGTAAGAATGATGATTTTGCCAGCATTATCGATCTTAGTTACCAAAATTTATCAGATTGGCTTAGGCAATGCTTCATCTACTTTGGCGCATTTCCTATGAATGAAGAAATTGCAGTTTCCAAGTTGATCAGGTTGTGGACTGCGGAAGGGTTTATTCAACAAACAGCAGGAAAGAACTTAGAGGATGTAGCAATGAGTTACCTGGAGTACCTAATTGGAAGAAATCTTGTAATGATCTGCCGAAGAAGCTCACTGGGCACGGTCAAATCCTGTACGGTCCATAACTTGTTTCATGCTTTTTGCTCAAAAAAAGCGAAGCAGGAAAATACTTTTCAGCTGATGGAAAGGTATAATGACTCCACCCTTCCAAATTCTGCAACATGTGAGCATCGTCGACTGTGTATACCTTCTGACTGGAAGGATTATGCTTCCTCAAAAGTTTCTGGTCCTCTTGTCCGTAGCCTGGTGCTAACTAGCAGGATTACTTATTTTTCCAGGTTTGCCTGTGATGTGTCCTTTCTGTCTCAGAACTTTAAACTTCTTAAAGTTTTAGATTTAGCATGTTTAAATGTGGGTACTGCTTTTCCTGTTGGTCTAGAAAAGATGATTCTATTAAGGTACTTGGCAATTCGAGGAGAAATGACTTCTATCCCCTCATCAATTGTCAGCCTCCAGCAGTTGGAGACTTTCATTACAATTGGATTAAGTGGAGAAGTTGCAGTACCTGACAGTATTTGGAGTCTAACAAAGTTGAGGCATCTGCATATAAATGATCGTGCTTCATTTGGTGCCCCTGATTATAGACAAGAAGTGTTGAAGTTACCATTATTGAGAACAATGTCAAGCCCACTTCTTATTCATGGGGAAGAATCACAGAAGATAATGGAGATGTTGCCAGGCCTTGAGAAACTAAAATGCATCCTTTTGGAATCATGGGACAAATCTAGGAAGAAGAACATGTTTCCGAATCTCGAACTCCTACCTGAACTTAGAGCTCTTAAGCTCTTTTACTATGGTAGAAAGCGAGAGGCTTGTCAGTTCAGCTTACCTTCAACCCTTACAAGGTTGACCCTCTCACGGTTTTGCCTTCCATGGGATCAAATTTCAATGATTGGGAGACTTCCCAATCTTGAGGTTCTGAAATTGATAAATAAAGCCTTTGAGGGTAGGCGATGGGAGATGGAAGATGGAGAGTTTCCATGTCTTAAGGTTTTGAGATTAGACAGGCTAAACTTGGAGGAATGGCATGCCACCAGCGAATCATTGCCCAACCTGGAGCGGCTGGAGTTGCAGAAATGTAAGCAAATACATGAGCTCCCCGGGGAGCTAGCCGAAATTGATACATTACAGATGATTGAGGTGAAATGGTGTGGCAAATCTGTTGCGAGATCTGCCAAGGATATTCAGGAAGAACAAGAGAGTTTGGGAAATAGACCGGTTGATGTCCTCATCTATCCTGCAGAATCTGGAGATCTCCCCGAAAACTAAAGGAGGCAAGACGATTTCTCTATGACTTTTTCATTCCATTCTAGCACAGCTTACAAAGCGATAAAGCTCATGTAAATTTGACAATCAATAAAAAGCTTGTATTTCTTGTATCTTAGTTTGTGCAGATTCAAATTCAGCTCTTCTTTTTGCTGTTTACATATGCACGTACGTCCTTCGCTGAAAACAACTTTTGATAGTTTGATAGTAACAGGCTACAAGTTTTTCGAGAGATGCAATTCAATTTGAGTGTATTTCAAGGCAAGCAGCCTAGTAGCTAGCACTTACATTCTTTCCGTTTAACTTCAAGTCATGTTTCTTAATTTCAAGAAAGCAACTTTGTCAGCCTGTAACCACTTTTAACTGTTTGTTCCTCTACATTAGGGATGGAAGGTGGGGCGGGACTTGAACCACAAAATGCGCGAAGTTTCTTTTAATTTCTCTTTTTGTGTTTTGCTAAACGTACTAGTCTAACATTTCAATGCCTTCAAGCCTATTAGACATTGGGATGAAAGAAATGTTGGTCTAATCAAGATCAGTGGCAAGAGCAATTTACAGCAGTAACTAATTGTCAGAAATAACTTCTAAAGTTCCAAAGTTGGATAGCCTTAAATATTTTCCCCTAAGTCCATTTACTGGGACTGGGAGTAAAAAGGTGTTTAATGAAATATTATCAAAATTAAGTACTACTAAAACATTGATGTGTTATGGATCAATACTGATGTTTGGTATTTTATGCCAATGTTTCCTTAATATTTCCGCATGTTTGAGCTTTTTATTCGCCCATTTTATAGTTTATGAATGTGGTTTTGCACTGATTTTATGTCTGTGTATGTAGGTTGTTATGCAGTGCATATGGAGCTTTTAAGAGCATGATTGAGCAAGGAATGATTGGAAATTGATTGAGGATTTGATTGAGCACACGAAGGCACGACACGAGGCGAATTGCGGAGCAAGGAGGAGGCTGATTTGCCTGGCGCGGTTAGCCACGCGGTGCACCTCCCACAGCGCTCCACTGCTGGCGCATTTTCCAATGCGGCGCGGAGCCAAAGCGCCCAACTTTCGACGTCTTCTGCTTGTCCAAGCGCGGTCGGGGGCGCGTGGCGCCTGTTATAGCGCCCCTGGAGCGTGTTTTGACTTCCTATTTCGTCTAGGCTTAGGTGTAACTTATTACTAGGCCTTTGTAAACCCTATAAATACTCTTCTACTTAGTTTTTGAAGGGAGTTCAGACTTTGGAGCAAGTTTTGGAGGAGGGGGGAGGAGCCCTAGATGTCTTCTAAATAAGTTCTTTCTCTCTTTCTCTTATTCTTCTCTTTAATTCTATAGTTTGGTCGTTCTAGGGTTAGAGCAATTACATGAAGGTTGATATTTGAAAGTTGATTTCTATATATTGATTTACCATTACGGATTGTTTATTCTTTCTTGAGCGTAATTGTTTGGTTATTGAGGCCTGATAATTGAACACTATCTACGGTTCTTAGATTGAACTCGAAAGAGGGAATTTATGAACGCAAATAAGAAAGAATAGGGCTTGATTGTGAACCTGGGCATCGGAGAACCAATTTGTGAGTAGGATAGACATATACTTGCTCGCCTAGCTTAAATAATCACAGAATTCGTTAATGCGTGCACGTGATTCAACCCATAGACATATCGGGATTGGAGTAGCCTGCATAGACCGTGAAGAATCGAAAGGTTTTTACGGGTACATTTAACCTGTAGTTAGCAATCTAGGAAATCAAGAAGTTGAATCAACTGGAAAACTCAACTGGATTGTTCGTAGCTCTGACCCTGGACTGTTTCTCCATTATTGATAACGATTATTGACTTCAATTACTTGTTTTTAATTATTTCCTTTAGTTAGTAACTTTCACAACCATCATTGAAAAAGATACCTCAATAGTCTTTAAGAAATTGTTTGCTAGGATTCAGTCTGAATAGTCCTCGTGGGAACGATACTCTACTTATTACTTTATTACTTGTCGACCACGTATACTTGCGTGTGCGTCGGGAGCAACAAGTTTTTGGCCCCGTTGCCGGGGACTAAATAGTTGACTGTTTTCTTTTTGAACGATTTATTTTCTATTCAGGTTTAATTTTTTGTTTAGTTTAGTATTGTGTTACTTGTCTTATCATGCCATCTATTAATGAAAATTGGTCGAATGATGATTGCTTAAATTTTGAGGATCTCTGTCTACTTTGCGGAGGAACCCACTTGTGGGAAAATTGTCCAAGTCTTTCAACCCTACGGGACTGGTTATGTGAATTTTCTACCACCTTTGATTGGAATTTTTTTAAATTGTGTGGTGGTTGGTGGAATGATTGTCCTAAGTGTCATGCTCCTTCCCCCAATAATTTTTGTGATGATTCTAATGATGTTTGTGAGTTTGACAGGAGCGATAAAGTGCAGGTTGTTAGCGAAACTTGGCTAATGGAGCAAGCCAAACTCTTAGAAGCTTATGGGGATTTCAGGAGTGAACTTACAAATATGACAATACAATTTATGGAAGAAAGAGTGGAGCTCGGACAAAAGATCGACCGATTTGGCTTGGCGATTCACGACTTGGAGGCGAATTTGAGTGATATAGTTGATGTGTCTAATGCCCAATTATCAGTTGTCGTGAATAGTAGATTTGAGATAGAAGAGCTTAGAAGCCAATTTAAGGAGCAAAAAGTGGAATTTCTACCATTTGACCCAATATTAGTTGATGATGCCAAGGTTGAAAAAATTACATTAGAGTCAAGTGAGGAAATAGAAAACATCATATTTGAGGACTCTAGTGTTTGTGCAAGTGAGGGTGTCAAAAGTAATGCAATTTTGGAATTGACGCGCATTGGACCTCATTCCAATTATTTTTCAACATTGTGTTTGGATGGTGACATGAAAATTGAGCCACCCGAGCCTATGAAGAAACCAAAGCAGGAGGAACAAGGTGCTTATATTTTAAAGTTTGTGATGCCGAGGAGACAAAACGACATCCCTCATCTAAAGGCCAAGAAGTGCAAAATGCGACATTGGTTACTTGGTCCTTTTGTATTTTTTCCACCACCTCAGTAGCATAGTCATAAGTTTGAGGCAAAGTTGGGAATTCAATTCATAAGTTCAAGGTGGAGGAAAAAGTGATGAAGTTGTCTTCGTCGTGCCGCGACGTTAAATCAAGCGTTTCTTGGGAGGCAACCCAATTTGCTTGCTTTATTTTTTTTTTTTTGTTAATTACTATTTTTATGGTTGTATATTACTTTGGGTTATTCTTTGGATTGCAGGTTCATGTAATGTCGAGTTTAAGTGTGGGGTGTCCTCACCCTTGCCTAATATTGATGACCTGTTGGGGGAAGTCTGAGTACCCCTTGCTCTACGGACGCTTGGTGGGTTCGTAATAGAGATGGTGCCACTGCTCGCGCCAAAGGCTAGGCCGTTTAGCCTTCAGGGAAGTTCCTTAACTCTTGTACTTTATTTTTAGCACTGAGGACATTGCTTAGTTTTAAGTGTGGGGTGGGGAACTCCCCTTTATTTTTTAGGTTAGGGATACATGTACCGTTAGGATTTTTCCTTTGTCACTTGACTTTATTTTTATTTGTTTCTTGCTTTAATATATGAAAAATTGAAAAAAAAAATTAGAAAACCAATGAAAAATTTCAAAAAGATTTTCCTTTTAGTTTTTATTAGTGGTACATGTCATCCACCTCGTGGTTTTTCTTATGGCCTCGATTTTTTTCCACGGAGAGACCTTTGAATCGGGTAGTTTTTATTTTTAGGATTAGAATAGTTAATATAGGTGACCCTAGACGAAGAAAATAGGTAGAATGCTAGGTGTCTTTGATTTGTTTGATACCGGTGGACTTGAACTTGTTGCATGTGCTATTTGTGGTGTCTTTTGGTTTTAAATTGTGATGCATGCCTAGAAAAAATGGAACGACCCCCTTGAGATGCTTGAGTCTACTTGCCTGACTTTATTGTGAACCTTTGTGCATTAGTGCTTAATTTTCCACAAGTTGCACTCTAAATGCTTGATTGAGAGTTGTTGATGTAGCTTTTTTTGTGTGGATCATGTGCAATGTGTGTGTGAGGCATATTTTTGTTTTCTCCATGTTTGCATATTAATGTCTAGAACTTGCCCCGTGTGTGTGTGATCCACGCTCAATCTTACACCATTAATGGTGAAGGGCGGTAGTCAAAGTATAATACCCGATGTGAGTCGGGGTCGATTTCCCAAGGGAACTAGCACGTCAAGTGAGAGAGTTGTAAATAGATATTCAAATGAGGTTTAGTGTTGAGTCCTAGAAGTATGATTTGTTTGATGAAAACTATGATTAATTCTAAAGTGGAAGCAATTAAACGAGTAAGTTGTTCGATATTACTAGACTAGGGGTGCAACCAACTAATAGTGATTTCCAACTAACGGGTGTCTTTACTTCACTTTCCCAATACAAGTATAATTATGGTCGAGCATTCCAATCGTGATCTCTAGAATCCTTCCGGCCTAGGAGAGATCTTTCACAACCCGCTCGTCAAAGCCTTAGTTGAATGCTTGAAGCACTACTCAATGACCCGAGGAAAGGAGACCTCTTCCGAGCGTAACTCCTTTTAGATGAGTTAGTCTATATGAATAGCCTATCAACTCAAATCCTCGCCAACTCCACTATTCTACACTAGTTAATCTCTTCCGAGTCTTTAACTAGCAATGTAGACAAGAAATCCCAAATATCATGGATTTTGGAATTTTGATGTTATTGTAATGGGGAGTTGGATAATTGTTACTTGTATTATAGTTAGTGAAATAGAACAACACCCATTAATTTTCTATCACAATAGCATAATTACACCCCTAGTTATGAGTTTAGCTACTCATAACTAGGGTTTGAATCATAGTAATAAAGATGTAATAAAAAGATGAAATCATGTTGGACATAAGTTTGAATTGATATATGGAATCAAGATTCAAAGTTACAAGATTAGAAGCTTACAAAATGATGTTAAACCTCCAACTTGGCTCTCAAAATCGCCCAAAATATAGAGTAAAATGTAGTGTAAGTGTTATGTAATAAAACCCTCACTTTCCTATTTATACTCCTAAGAAAATTACACAAAAATTTTCTTCCGACCCAATTGTGCTGACCGCACAATATTTTGCTGGCCGCACAATATTGTGCTGGCTGATTGTGCTGGCCGCACAATATTGTGCTGGCCGCACAATTCTTTGAAGACTTGAGGTAGTTGCTGCTTGTTTTTGCATTATTGTGCTGAGCATTGTGCTGACCGCACAATATTGTGCTGACCACACAATTGGGTCTTTTTCAGCATTGTGCTAAGCATTGTGCTATCGCACAATATTGTGCTGAGCCGCACAAGTCCTTGAAAGCTTGTTCCATTTCGTACGACTCCAACTTCGACTCGACTCGGCCTTCTTTTGTGTTCTTTCCGCTCAGTTTCCGGCCTCGAGCGTTTAAACTAAGTAGCACCTGGAATCACGCAACATTACATAAGAATTGGTCGTGAAATTAGCTTAAAAACACACAAAGTTTCTATAAAGGAAGGCTCAAAGTCGGTAAAATGCCGACTTGTCAACACCCCCAAACTAGAACTTTTGCTTGTCCTCAAGCAAAACACACTTCAATGGTCCCCAAGTTGCAATTGATCAATTCATGCATTTTTCATTAAAGCCACAACAAGCCAAAACTCGATTCAAGTTCAACAACTAATGACATTGGTTGGTGCCAACAATTAAGCCAAACCATGTGAGCATCACTTTCATATACAAAACATCAAAGAAGCCAAACATGCCATGACACAAGACTTTCAAAGTTTGCCTCTTCGTCACAAGAGTTAACCTCTTTGCTTGCTCACCTCAATTGAAAAGTGAAACACAAGTCCTCAACTCAACTTCACAAGTGCCCTCACCACTCAAGAGAATATCCCAACCACAAAAATGCAATGATAACACAAATGGGATTAATGATAGGAAGAATTCGCTCACTCTCTCAAAAGAAGTTCATCATGCACACTAAAGATCCATAGGCTTGCCCTTCGTGTACCTCTCCACTAATTGTAGGAATGCTTGACCCGAAATCAATTAGGACTTGTTAGGGTTGTAATGTAGGCTTTTGTTCAAAGGTGGGGTAAAATATGGGCAAATAGTGACTACACACCTCCTTGAGCACTACACCGTACAAAAATTGAGGCACACTTCATTTTTCTCGCACTTACACCTTGCTAAATCAAGGATTATATACTAATCTTTCTCCTCTTTATTCATCAATTCTCTTTTTTCTTCTTTTTCTTTCTTTTCTTTCACTTGCTTCTTTTTGTTTCTTTTCACTTTTTCAATTTTTTTTTTATATTCAACTCACTTTTGTTGCTCTTCCTTTTCATTTATTTTCTTTTGATTTTCATTAACTTCCACATTTTCACCATAACTTGTGCCACCCCCAAACTTAGGCTTTTACCTAAGTTTCACGTCTTTCAATGCACTCAAGGAGGTAGGGCCAAAAGAGAGGGTTAGTGCTTTAAGCACTTAGAATTGGTCCGGGTTAATAATGTGGTTGCCAAAGGAAAGGATATTAAGCTCAAAGGGGTTGACTAAGGATATAATGCAAGGGTAGGCTTTTTAGATTACTGAGCGGGCCAAAGAAAGCCTAAAATCATTTTTCAAGTTAAGCATCACCTAGGATTTCGCCTCGAAGCACATTTAGGGCAAGTTCTAGATCAAGAAGCACACACATGAACACACCAAAACCTCACCACACATGGCACATGTAAAGTAAGGAAGACGAGTATATTCAAGTCCCAATCAAAGGCAATTAAGTATCCGAAGTTTACTCATAGCCTAATGAGAGCTAATTAGTGACATAAGAGCCAAAAGTTGAACTTAAAGATCATAGCACAATTTACCAACTAAGTTTTTCTATTCATTTTTCAAAACAAGCTCACATGATAAGGATTAAATAATGGTGGAACCAAACATTCCAAAAGTTGCTAAGGAGCAAGAATCCACAACTAGTCATCATTATTTACAACTAAATACTAAACTAGTACTAGAGATGCCCGGTTCAACACAATTACTTCCTTGGAAAAGAACCATGGCAAAGAAAAACCAAGGAGGTTATTTCAAAAATTTTGTGCAACATGGTATTTGCAATGAAAATGGTTGTTCGGACCCAAATGAGGCTTTCGCGCCCACATGGGATGCCTACGTATCACCCGGGAGTGAATCAGATAAAGAAAAGGTAGCATCCCAAGCGTAGTTCATGGGAGTACCATGTGTTTTTGTTTTGTTTTTCGAATTGCTAAACATATATGTACTAACAACTTAACATAAACACTTTTGTACATGCATCAAACATAACACCATTTCATAGATAAAACAATTATATACAATACTTGGTTCATGACAAACAAAGGTACTCAAAAAATCTTATATACAAGATATGGTGACATGAGACATTCTTTAAGAACCCACCCCCCAAACTAAAAGTATGCATTGTCCCCAATGCAACTAAAAGTTATGAAAGCATCTAAGAGAATGAGTAAAAGAATGTTCCCTATCATAGCTAGCCCTCAGCGGCTGGTGGAGAACTGGATGGCTCAGCCGCAGTGGGACCCTCAAGGGTCGGCTGAGTATCAGCAGGCTCTGTCTGGAGTGGAGTGGTGGTGGCATCGGCAGGCAATGGCTCATGTGTCTCTGTCTCTGTCTGCTCAACCCAAGCCATAGAAGTGGCCTGCCTGTCCAAGATGTCAAGCTCCCGATGCCTCATAAGCTCCTCGCGCTCGGGATCCTCCTCCTCCTCGTCATCCTCATCATCGACATCCGCAGCTGCAGATGTCCTCTCCGTCTCCTCCAAGAACGAGAAGTCACCCCGACAATATCTGTAAAAGTCCCTGGAGAGGCTAGATAGCTCTCCTCTTAGGCTCGGGATATCCTCCTCGACTCGCCGCTCTATCCTCTGCATCCTCTTCCCCATTTTCTTCAACTCTCTAGTCTGCTCCTTTTAGCCCTCCGCCAGCTGTCTCAAACTCTCCTGTATGGGCAGCATGATCTCTTGAATAGGCGTCATGACCTCCTTGAACACTCTCGCTGTCAACAATGGGTCCTGGAGAATAGTGTTCAGCTTCTCGTTCAAGGTGTTCACCACCGTGGACGTGGCAGCGACAACACCCGAAACCTGAAGCAAGGAGGCATGACCTAAGATAGATGGGGGCACCCGAGAGGCGGGGCGCCCAGGAGGTGCAGCTGGTGTGCCTGTAGATGAGGACGGTGCCTGTGTGGATGTAGATGGTGCCTGAGTGGCTGCCTCGGATGACTCCCCAGCTGTGGGAACAACATCAGATAATAGAGTATCCAGAGTGGTCGACTAAGTAGTCTTCCTCTTCTTCTTGTCCCTGGGGTTCCCTTCGTCATGGATCTTATCCACCTCAGTCCTACCAGTGGCCTCAATCTCCACGTCCAAATGAGGAATCCGTGGGACATTTACATTGGAGATGAGGCTGGTCAATAAACAGGGAAAAGGGAGGGTTGGCTCATTCTGCTCTATCCTGTTCTCTATCTCTGTGAGTATGATGGCACCGAGGTTGAGAGGATAATCTGCCATCAAGGCGGCAACCAACACTGCTTTCCTCAACGGGATTTTGGTATCATTCTTTGAGGGGATGAACCTGCTGCTAACAAGCCCTAGCCAAGCCTTGGCCTCGAAGTTGAGGTCCTTCTTGTATATACTGAAGCCGGGGGCTGCCCACGCAAGTGTGGTGCCCGGGGCTGCTATGATGGAGACTAACCATGGCCGAGCCTCTTCCCCTAATCTCAACTTCTCAGAATAAGCTAGGGTTATGCATGTTCTGTTGACCCCTAGAATCCCGTTCAAGTCATCCCAATCGTAATACACCTCAGTCCCTCGCACAACCACCTTGCTCTCGGTGAACTTCTTGCATTTGCCGTTAGCATAGAACTCACGTACAAGACTGGGGACGTACTTGCCCGGTGGCGCACAGAACCCCAACCACCCCCGTCTATCCAGGTTGGCATATATTCGAGCATACTCCTCCTCCGTGCCCGAGATATGAAAGCGTCTCTCCAGGAGGATATGGCGTTTCTTTGTGTACTCCTTGTAAATGGCCCTAGCCTCCGGCACCACAAATCTCTCGATCTTGGCCGGTTTGGGATCAAGGTTAGGGACCCCTTGGAATTGGGAGTCCGAATCAGATCCTGAGCTCGAGCTCGGGCTCGACTCACTCACTCTTTCCACCCTCTTTGAGGCCGACCTCTTCCGGGAGGTCTCTTGGTCCTTTGGTTGCTTTGGCTTGGCCTGTGAGGTACTTTGCCGGGCCCTAGTCACTTGCTTTGTCCTGTTAGTCATCTTTTGCTTCCCTTTAGTATTCGTCATGATACCTAAAAGAAAAATAGAAAAAAATTAGTCTAAAATGAACATTTAATATCTACATTCTATACTACTTTAATTATACTAGTTAAACAACCCTAAACACGATTAAAACAACGAGGAGTAATAATATTTACATGGGAAACTCCTACCAAATAGTGACCAAAAATTGCCTTTTGACAGACAATTGTGCGGACCGCACAATATTGTGCGGCACCACACAATCTGGGAAAAAGAAGCAGTTGAATAATTCAGTTTGTGCGACCCATTGTGCGGTCCGCACAATTTGTGCGGACTGCACAATTTGTGAAAATTCAACAGATTCTCGACTTGCTTTGTGCGACCACATTGTGCGGTCCGCACAATTTTTGTGCGATCCGCACAATGTTCAAAAATTTGAACAACTTGTGCTCGCGCCTTATTAGTCCGAGATTCAACTATTTTTGTGATTTTCTCAATTGGGACACAATCTTACACATTCAAGCAATGGTTCACACTAATTCCTATTCAAGAAGTGACCCTAATCCCATTTTCAATTTATTCAAATTTCTTTTCTTGTTAACCAAGAATTTGGGATTATGGGTTAGGGTTTACATGATTCATAGGTTACTCAGACTTCACCATGATCGATTGTAACCCGAGTTTGGGTTGGACCCATTGGGTCCTATGGATGATTTAGTTCGACCCATTGGTTTTCTTCAATTCTAGGAATAATTTACTTGAGTTAACTTAAGATAAAGATGAAAAAGCATACCGGATTTGATGATGGATTGATCCTTGAAGTGGTAGGATTGTATGGGGCTTCTCTCTCTTTTGTTTTTGTGTGTGTTGAAATGAAGAAGAATGAAGAGTTTTGAACTTATACTTACCTGACCATTTACAAAATTGCCCCTGCCCGTCACTTTGTGCGACCGCACAAGTGACAAAATTGTTGTGCGATGCTGCTGGAGGACTTGTGCGATCGCACAAAATTGTGCTGACCCGCACAATCCTCCATTTTCTAGCAGTGGCTCAGAACAATTGTGCTACCAATTGTGCTAGGTAGCACAATGTTGTGCC
This sequence comes from Petunia axillaris subsp. axillaris, assembly GCA_029990575.1. Taxonomy (NCBI): domain Eukaryota; kingdom Viridiplantae; phylum Streptophyta; class Magnoliopsida; order Solanales; family Solanaceae; genus Petunia; species Petunia axillaris. Next base: position 165,799,721 of record JARKNS010000003.1, read on the forward strand.
TTCTCACTTTTTTTTATTTTTCAAATCATCCTCAGCCCGCACTTTTGAGTACGACTCCGCACAATCCCATTCCTTAAGCCACAATTGGACTCGTCTCTTCACTTTTGATCATCTTCACACCTACAAACACCATCCACTCAAGAACAAGTGAGGAGCATCACAATATATCTATAAAACATGCATGAATTTAAACATGGGTTGCCTCCCAAGAAGCGCCTAATTTAACGTCGCGGCACGCCGGCTTTGACTTTGTTTTCTCAAGGTTCATCAAGGTAGATGCACGCCACTTCACCAACTTCGCCGTGGCATCCCAAGTAGTGCTTCACTCTATGCCCATTGACCCTGAATGTTCTTCCGCCTTCTTTCGATTGCAAATCAACGGAACCATAAGGAGTAACCCCTACCACTTTGAAAGGTCTCTTCCACTTGGACTTGAGCTTGCCCGGGAATAGCTTCAAGCGAGTGTCGAACAACAACACGACATCTCCTTCTTTGAACGTCCGGTTCCAAATCCTAGAATCATGGAGCATTTTCATTTTCTCCTTGTAGATCATTGCGTTCTCATAGGCTAGGAACCGGAATTCATCAAGCTCATGCACATTTGAGATTCTTGCATTGGCGGCATCATCCCAATCCATGTTTAATTTCTTCAATGCCCATAAGGCTTTGTGTTCAAGTTCCACCGGTAAATGGCAAGCTTTTCCGAACACTAACTTGAATGGAGACATCCCAATTGGTGTTTTGTACGCGGTTCGGTAAGCCCATAGAGCTTCATCAAGATTTCTTGCCCAATCGGTTCTATTTGCATTAACCGTTTTGGCAAGAATGTTCTTTACTTCTCGGTTCGACACCTCGACTTGGCCACTTGTTTGAGGATGGTAGGGAGTTGCAATCTTGTGTTTCACTCCATATTTTTGAAGGAGATTCGAGAAGGCACGGTTGCAAAAATGACTCCCACCATCACTAGTGATAGCTCTTGGAGTCCCAAATCTTGAAAAGATGTTCTTTTTCAAGAAACTCAATACACTCTTGGCTTCATTGTTGGGGAGCGCAACCGCTTCCACCCACTTAGACACATAGTCAACCGCCACCAAAATGTATTTGTTTCCATATGAGCTCACAAAAGGTCCCATGAAGTCAATCCCCCATACATCAAACAATTCAACCTCCACGATGGGATTCATTTGCATTTCATGCTTTCTCGAAATTCCCCCCATTCGTTGGCATTGATCACAATTCTTGACCCAAGCATGGGCATCCTTGTGCAAGGTTGGCCAAAAGAAGCCACATTGTAGCACCTTAGCCGCCGTCCTAACTCCACCATGATGTCCTCCGTAAGGCGAAGAATGACACCCATTCATAATGGCCTCTTGCTCGGACTCGGCAACACATCGTCGGATGATTCCATCAACACATACCCTAAAGAGATAGGGCTCATCCCAATAATAGAACCTTGCATCTTTTGCCAACTTCTTCTTTTGATAAAACGTGAAGTCTTCGGGGTAGACTCCCCCAACTATGAGATTGGCTAAGTCGCCATACCAAGGGATTGGTTCCCAAGACACGGCCAAGATCCTTTCATCCGGAAATGTATCATTTATCTCCACTTCTTCCTTCGGGCGACCTTCTTCCTCTAACCGTGACAAATGATCCGCCACTTGGTTCTCGGTCCCCTTTCTATCTATCACCTCAATGTCCAACTCTTGAAGAAGTAACACCCAACGAATGAGTCTTGCCTTGGAATCCTTCTTTGCCATTAAGTACCGGATTGCGGAGTGGTCGGTATGGACAATTGTTCTCGACCCCACCAAGTATGCTCTGAATTTCGCAAAGGCGAAAACTATTGCTAGAAGCTCTTTCTCCGTCACCGTGTAATTCATTTGAGCTCCATTCATCGTTTTACTTGCGTAGTAGATAGGATGAAACATCTTCTCCACTCTTTGACCTAGCACGGCTCCCAAAGCCACGTCGCTAGCGTCACACATGAGCTCGAATGGGAGCTCCCAATTAGGACTCACAATTACCGGCGCGGTTGTCAACCTCTTCTTCACTTCTTCAAAAGCTCCTAAGCAAGCTTTGTCAAACACGAACTTGGCATCCTTCTCCAAAAGTTTGCACATAGGATTCACAACTTTGGAGAAGTCCTTGATAAAGCGACGATAAAATCCCGCATGCCCCAAGAAACTTCGGACACCCTTCACGGTCATTTTAGGAGGAAGTTTGAAAATCACCTCAATCTTTGCTTGATCTACTTCGATGCCTTTCTTAGAGACCTTGTGTCCCAACACTATGCCTTCTTGCACTAAGAAATGACATTTCTCCCAATTGAGCACAAGCCTTGTTTCTTCGCATCTCTCTAGCACCCTCTCCAAGTTTGACAAGCAATCATCAAATGAATCTCCAACTACCGAGAAGTCATCCATGAAAACCTCAAGAAAATTTTCCACCATATCGTGGAAAAGAGCTAGCATGCACCTTTGGAATGTGGCGGGGGCATTACAAAGACCAAATGGCATTTTGCGGAATGCAGAGGTGCCATAGGGGCAAGTGAAAGTGGTCTTGTCTTGATCCTCGGCCTCAATGGATATTTGGTTATAGCCGGAGTACCCATCCAAGAAACAATAGTAAGCATGACCCGCCAACCGATCAAGCATTTGATCAATGAATGGCAAAGGGAAATGGTCCTTCCTTGTAGCGGTGTTGAGCTTTCGATAATCCATACACACTCTCCATCCGGTTACGGGTCTAGTTGCAATGGACTCACCCTTGTCATTTAGAATTACCGTCATACCCCCCTTCTTGGGCACACATTGCACGGGTGACACCCACTTGCTATCGGACAACGGAACTATCACACCCGCATCTAGCCATTTGATGATTTCTTTCTTCACTACCTCTTGCATAGGAGGATTCAACCTCCTTTGGTGTTCTACACTTGGCTGACACCCTTCTTCAAGCAAGATCTTGTGAGTGCATACCCCGGATCAATTCCCCTTATATCCGCCAAGGTCCATCCTATCACCTTAATCCTCCTATTCACCACTTCAACAAGTTGAGATTCTTGAGTTTTGGTCAAATGAGATGAGATGATTATGGGTAGAGTGGAGTTGGGACCAAGAAAAGTGTATCTCAAATGGGATGGTAAGATTTTCAATTCAAGTTTCGGTGGTTCTTCGATGGATGGTTTTGTTGGTGGTGATTCTCGGTTCTCAAGGTCTAGGGATAGCTTTTTAGGTACATAGGGTTTTGATCCAAAGCCTTCCAATGCCTTCACTACCTCCGCTACACTCTCTTCATTTTCCACATCCATGTTCCATATCACTGCCGCCAACGTGTCTTCTTGACTAGCTAAGACACTCTCTTTTTCCACTAGGGCATCAACCACGACATCGACATAAGAACAAGTCGCATCATCATCCATTGGTTGTTTCAAGGCCTTGCAAATATGAAAAATAGCCTTCTCTCCATTGAACCTAAAAGTAAGTTCACATCTCTCCACGTCACAAAGAGCTCTCCCGGTTGCCAAGAATGGTCTCCCAAGAATGATGGGTACTTCAAAATCTACGGGGCAATCAAGAATAACAAAATCCGCCGGGAAGATGAATTTGTCCACCTTCACCAACACATTGTCAATAATTCCAATCGGACTTTTCATTGAGCGATCGGCCATTTGTAAATTCACTGTTGTTGGTCTAGGTTCCTTGGTGTCCAATGTTTTATACACCGCATATGGCATTAAGTTGATACTTGCACCTAGGTCACACAAAGCTTTCTTGAAGTGTCTTCCACCAATTGTGCATGGAATGGTAAAAGCCCCGGGATCTTTCATCTTTGGAGCTATGTGTTTTGACACAATTTCACTCACTTGATGAGTCACCTTGATTGTCTCGAAATCTCCATACGTCTTCTTGGTCACCAAGTCTTTCATGAATTTAGCAATGTTGGGCATTTGTCCCAATACATCAACCAATGGAATGTTGATTGAAGTGCTTGCAATTTTCTCCCATATCTTCTTGGCATGTGTGATTTCTCTTTGCTTGTTACTCTTTTGTGGGAATGGAAGGGGAATTTTTGGAATGGAGCTTGGAATGGAAAGGCTTTCTTTGGGTAGTAGAGTTTTCTTTGGTTTAGCTTTTTGGGTAGTGGTGTTTTGGGGTGCAGGTTTGGGAATTTCTTGAACATCATCATCATTGTCTTGTACAAACACCTCACCTTGCCCTTCTTCTTCTTGCAACACCTCTTCCCCAATAGCATCATTAGAATGTTCCTCGGCACCCTCATCATTGCCTTGCATGTTCAACCTTTCATTATCATCGTTCTTGGCCTTTTGATAATCATATTCATTGCCGCTTCGAGTCTTTATTTCCATGACTTGATCTTTTCCGCTCCTCTTGGGATTTACTACCGTGTCACTTGGTAGCGTACCTTGCGGCCTTTGGTTGACTTGGTGAGCCAATTGAATCATTTGTGATTCAAGCTCCTTGATTGATGTTGAATGAGATGTCATGGTTTCCTTTATGCCTTGTTGATTTTGAAGCATTTGACTCATCATTTCCTCCAATTTTGTGGGAGCCTTTGCCTCTTGATCATTTTGCTTAAACGGAGGTCTTGGAGCATAATGTTGAGAAGAACCGGCTCCTCTCCCCTCTTGGTTGTTACTCCAATTACCTCTTCCTTGACTTGGCCTCCATTGCCCTTGTTGTTGATAGGCTTGTTGGTATGGTTGTTGGTAGGGTTGTTGATAAGGTCTTTGATAACCACCTTGATCATACCCTTTTTGCCCCTGGTAGTTCCCACATAATTTACTTCTTCTCCTTCTTGCATATGGTAGCATTGTTCCGGATAGTATCCTTCTTGCCCATGTTGGAGAAGGGACATAGGAACACCTCCGGGAGTCACATAACCCATTGGGGCCACTTGATGTCCGGCATTTGTAGTGTGGATATTTTCCACCTTGTGCAATTTCTTTTCATTGGCTTCCCTATCGGCCTTTGAGTTCTTGTTCATGAGGTCCACCGATGTCAATATCCTTGCCATCTTCTCATCTTAGGCTTCAAGTCTTTCCATCATCATTGGACTAATCCCAACTTCTCTTCCCAGATTCTTAGCTCTTGATTGCCATTCTTGAGATCTCTTGGTCACCTTGTCTAGGATATCTTTCACTTCTTCATACCTCTTGTCCATGGTGACACCATCACACAAAGTGTCCAAGGCGGATTGGTTCATCTTGTTCAACCCTTGGTAGAAGCTTTGCAACAACATGTTCCCATTGAAACTATGATTAGGACACCGGAGCAACCCATCTTGGAAAGCCTCCCAAGCCTCGGTCAAAGAATCGTATGCCTCTTGCTCAAACATGTAGATTTTATCTCTCAATGCCGCGTGCTTCCCCTTTGGTGAAAACTTCCTAAGAAATTGTTTTACCAACTCTTGCCAAGTGAAAATGGAATTTCTCGGCAACTTGTTCAACCAATCTTTAGCTTTTCCGGTGAGTAAGGGAACACTCTCAGCCTCAATGATTCTTCCGATACTCTTGCCGACTTGTAGAGATTACAAGTTTGCACAAAATTTCTCAAGTGATCATTTGCATCTTCATTCTTAGTACCACCAAAGCAGCCATGTTGTTCAAGACCTTGAAGAATTACATTTGGGATGCTAAAACTAGCATTGCCATGAATAGGAGGAGGAACTATGGCACTTGCAAAACAATTCATATCAATTTCTTCCTCAATCTCCTCATCGTCTTCATAGTCTCTCATCTCTTGTTGATAGTCTCTAGCACCTCTTGCATATTCTTGATTCCGGTTGGCATTGTGGGCATTCATTCTATTAACATTGCCCCCTCGGCTGGCATTTGCTCTACCTCCACGGTTTACACCTCGACCCCCTTGGTTCACACCTCGGCCGCCTCGGTTTGCATTGTTGCCACCCCGATTAGCATTACCCGCAACACCTTCATTTCCTCCAAGATTTTCTTCTTCATTTGCTTGGACCTCCGCATTTGCTTGGCCAAAAGGGTTGTCATCATGAGGGTTCACATTCTCCCCTTGAGGTTCATTAGCTTCCTCTTGTATCTCGTCTTCATCCACTTGTTCAACATGGAATGGATAGCCCTATTGGTTGAGTTCTATGTGGAACTCTTCATCATATTGCTCTTCATAACCTTGCGGATCCCCATGTTGTTGATTGTAATAATGGTCGTAATTAGGGTTCCGTAAGTTCCGATTAGGATTTCTCCGATAAGCCATGTTTCACCTACACAAGGTAAAACAAAAACCAAAAGTAAAATGCTAGGACTAGCGAACTAAACAACTTTGATTAACTAATGCAACTCAATATTGAAATCGTAGTTCCCCGGCAACGTCGCCAAAATTTGATCCACGCTCAATCTTACACCATTAATGGTGAAGGGCGGTCGTCAAAGTATAATACCCGATGTGAGTCGGGGTCGATTTCCCAAGGGAAATAGCACGTCAAGTGAGAGAGTTGTAAATAGATATTCAAATGAGGTTTAGTGTTGAGTCCTAGAAGTATGATTTGTTTGATGAAAACTATGATTAATTCTAAAGTGGAAACAATTAAACGAGTAAGTTGTTCGATATTACTAGACTAGGGGTGCAACCAACTAATAGTGATTTCCAACCAACGGGTGTCTTTACTTCACTTTCCCAACACAAGTATAATTATGGTCGAGCATTCCAATCGTGATCTCTAGAATCCTTCCGGCCTAGGAGAGATCTTTCACAACCCGCTCGTCAAAGCCTTAGTTGAATGCTTGAAGCACTACTCAATGACCCGAGGAAAGGAGACCTCTTCCGAGCGTAACTCCTTTTAGATGAGTTAGTCTATATGAATATCCTATCAACTCAAATCCTCGCCAACTCCACTATTCTACACTAGTTAATCTCTTCCGAGTCTTTAACTAGCAATGTAGACAAGAAATCCCAAATATCATGGATTTTGGAATTTTGATGTTATTGTAATGGGGAGTTGGATAATTGTTACTTGTATTATAGTTAGTGAAATAGAACAACACCCATTAATTTTCTATCACAATAGCATAATTACACCCCTAGTTATGAGTTTAGCTACTCATAACTAGGGTTTGAATCATAGTAATAAAGATGTAATAAAAAGATGAAATCATGTTGGACATAAGTTTGAATTGATATATGGAATCAAGATTCAAAGTTACAAGATTAGAAGCTTACAAAATGATGTTAAACCTCCAACTTGGCTCTCAAAATCGCCCAAAATATAGAGTAAAATGTAGTGTAAGTGTTATGTAATAAAACCCTCACTTTCCTATTTATACTCCTAAGAAAATTACACAAAAATTTTCTTCCGACCCAATTGTGCTGACCGCACAATATTGTGCTGGCTGATTGTGCTGGCCGCACAATTCCTTGAAGACTTGAGGTAGTTGCTGCTTGTTTTTGCATTATTGTGCTGAGCATTGTGCTGAGCAATTGTGCTGACCGCACAATATTGTGCTGAGCAATTGTGCTGACCGTACAATATTGTGCTGACCACACAATTGGGTCTTTTTCAGCATTGTGCTAAGCATTGTGCTATCGCACAATATTGTGCTGAGCCGCACAAGTCCTTGAAAGCTTGTTCCATTTCGTACGACTCCAACTTCGACTCGACTCGGCCTTCTTTTATGTTCTTTCCGCTCAGTTTCCGGCCTCGAGCGTTTAAACTAAGTAGCACCTGGAATCACGCAACATTACATAAGAATTGGTCGTGAAATTAGCTTAAAAACACACAAAGTTCCTATAAAGGAAGGCTCAAAGTCGGTAAAATGCCGACTTATCAGTGTGCAAAGCGAAATCCTAGGTTTGCTCTAGTCGGAAAATGATACAGGCCTTCTTTTGATTTGCCTACCCTTACATATACACCTTGGACTTCATTGTTTTGATTTCTTTGACTTTTTATTGGCACCCACACCCCGAGCCTACCCATTTGTTCTAAATTGTTCTCTTTTGGCCCTTTACTCCTTAAGCACTTTAATTGCTAATGTGATTTTATTGTGGAGTTGTGGTTGAATAATGGGAGGTTTTTTAGTGGAACCAATGAGGGTAATACTTGATAAATTGTGTAGTAGTTGATTATGAGCATTGGCAAGGTTTGGAAAGAAGTGAATAGAAAAAAAAACAAATGAAAAAAAAGACCAAAGTTGAAAAAAATTGGAAAAAGAAAGAAAGAGAGAAGATATCCATCCTTGCTAGTGTGTGCTTAAAAGAAACAATTTGCTACTTGTTGAGAAGGTGTGTGTGAAAGTTGTTGATTGGGTGGCTTTGATGAGACTTGTGCTTAAATTAATTGTGATGTATTAAAGTGCTTAGGGAGGTAGTCACTATTACCCATATATATCCTACCAGCCCCTTATCCTACATTGCAACCTTTTTAAAGTCCTAGTTAATCCCGATTGGAGTGAGCTTACATTAGTGGAGTCCTACACTACGGGCAAGCATATGGTACATTGTGTGTGACATGTGAGACTTTCATGAGAGTGAGTGAATATGTTCTTGTCCCTGTTCTATTCTTGATATTCGTTGTTGTGTGTGATATTTGGGGGCACTCTCTTGCTTCATTTTGGTGAGGGCACATGGTTTGCATGAAATAGGTGAAGTCGTGGCTTCTTGGTTGAGTGGATAGGTGTGATTTTGTGGGAGCATGGTTGCAATGAGTTGGGTTTGTACACTTGAGCTATCTTGGGGTGGTTGTTCTCATATTTTTGAGTTTGTTAAATTGTGGCATGTTTGTTGGACCCATAGTAGTCATGTGTGCATTTGTTCAATAATCGGTATCAACCATAGTCATAGGCAGACCTGTTCTACCTAGGTTGGGAAGTTATTTGTGATTGCTCGGGGGCGAGCAAGGGTTCAAGTGGTGATGTTTGGTATTTTATGCCAATATTTCCTTAATATTTCCGCATGTTTGAGCTTTTTATTCGCCCATTATATAGTTTATGAATGTGGTTTTGCACGGATTTTATGTCGTGTGTATGTAGGTTGTTATGCAGTGCATATGGACCTTTTAAGAGCATGATTGAGCAAGGAATGATTGGAAATTGATTGAGGATTGGATCGAGCACACGAAGGCACGACACGATGCGAGTTGCGGAGCAAGAAGGAGGCTGATTTACCTGGCGCGGTTAGCCACGCGGCGCGCCTCCCACAGCGCTCCACTGCTGGCGCATTTTCCAATGCGGCGCGGAGCCAAAGCGCCCAAATTTCGACATCTTCTGCTTGTCCAAGCGCGGTCGGGGGCGCGGGGCGCCAGTTATAGCGCCCCTGGAGCGTGTTTTGACTTCCTATTTCGTCTAGGTTTAGGTGTAACTTATTACTAGGCCTTTGTAAACCCTATAAATACTCTTCTACTTAGATTTTGAAGGGAGTTCAGACTTTGGAGCAAGTTTTGGAGGAGAGGGGAGGAGCCCTAGATGTCTTATAAACAAGTTCTTTCTCTCTTTCTCTTATTCTTCTCTTTAATTCTATAGTTTGGTCGTTCTAGGGTTAGAGCAATTACATGAAGGTTGATATTTGAAAGTTGATTTCTATATATTGATTTACCATTACGGATTGTTTATTCTTTCTTGAGCGTAATTTTTTTGTTATTGAGGCCTGATAATTGAACACTATCTACGGTTCTTAGATTGAACTCGAAAGAGGGAATTTATGAACGCAAATAAGAAAGAATAGGGCTTGATTGTGAACCTGGGCATCGGGGAACAAATTTGTGAGTAGGATAGACATATACTTGCTCGCCTAGCTTAAATAATCACAGATTCGTTAATGCGTGCATGTGATTCAACCCATAGACATATCGGGATTGGAGTAGCCTGCATAGACCGTGAAGAATCGAAAGGTGTTTACGGGTACATTTAACCTGTAGTTAGCAATCTAGGAAATCAAGAAGTTGAATCAACTGGAAAACTCAACTGGATATTTCGTAGCTCTGACCCTGGACCGTTTCTCCATTATTGATAACGATTATTGACTTCAATTACTTGTTTTTAATTATTTCCTTTAGTTAGTAACTTTCACAACCATCATTGAAAAAGATCCCTGAATAGTCTTTAAGAAATTGTTTGCTAGGATTCAGTCTGAATAGTTCTCGTGGAAATGATACTCTACTTATCACTTTATTACTTGTCGACCACGTATACTTGCGTGTGCGTCGGGAGCAACGAATACCAATGTGCGCTTCCTTAGAGAGTCGAAAAGTTGATAAAGGAAGAATGTTGCCGTGTTCATAAGTTTGCATTTTGCCAAGATGCTTTGGTTCCTGCAAGTTAGATACTCATTTGATTCTCTCACTCTACATTATTCGTTTTTTAAAAATCTTTCACTAATTAACACCTTTTTGAATGTTTGAATCTTCTTTTACAAAGAATGGCTAAAAACTCCTTATGTTGATAGGTGGCAATTTATTTAATTAAGTGGCAAATCTATGTTGAAGAATGACAATATATTAGCTTAGTGGCAATTTTAGGCGTGACAAGTCCACACACTCGTCCAATTTCAAGCCCAACTTTCTATTCAACCATCCTAAAATCAGCCCCATCCCGCCTCTATCTAGGATTTTAAGAAATTAAGGAGATTAGGGTGAAAATCATAAAAAATATAGGATAGAATGTAAGTCATAAAAAGGCACATACTTTGAGGGTGAAAATTGAACTTTTTTATGTGAAACATCTTGTTTTATTTTTAATTACTCTATCATATAAAAAACAATAACAACAAAAACAACAACAACAACTACCCTGTGTAGTCCCACATGAGGGGTCTGGAAGGAAGAGATGTACGCAGACCTTACTCTCATCAAGGTGGAGAGGCTGTTTTTGATAGACTTCGGCTCAAGGGAAAAAAATCTGAAACATGCTTGCAAAAATTAGATGGAACTATCAATGATAAAGAAAATACAGTCAAAGAAACTACTAATAACTAAGTAAACAAACAAAAGTGGAAGTAGTAAAGTCAGCGAATGCGATTAAAAAAGTAACAATAATAATAACAATAATAATAACAACAACAATGCCACATGATACTAAGACAGAACTCTCATGACTACTACCTAACTTTCTACCTTAATCCTTGACATTCACGCTTTCGTATCAAGGATCATGTCCTCGGTATTCTGGATGTGAGTCATATCCTGACGGATCACCTCACCCTAATTCTTCTTTGTTCTACCTCAATCTCTCCGTAGCTCCAACGCTGTCAACTTCTAGCACATTCTCACTGGAGCATCTGTGCTCCTTCTTCTCACATGGCCAAACCATCGATCCCTCGCTTCTTGCATCTTGTCCACAACTGAGGTCACTTCTACCTTGTCACGAATTACCTCATTCCTAATATTATACATCCTCTTACGGCCACACATCCATCTAAGCATTCTTATCTTTGCTACGCCCATCTTCTGAATATATGTAGTCTTAATTGGCTAACACTCTACCCCACACAACATAGCTGGTCTAACGACCACTTTATAGAACTTACCTTTTGAGTCTATGTGCCACTTACTTATCGGATAGGACACCGGACGCGAGTCTGCACTTCATCCAACCTGCCCCTATAAGATGAGTAACATCATCATGAATTTCTCTATTACTTTATCATATAAATTCACGTCACAAAACTCACGTCATAACCCATAGGTTGCAGATATATAGTCTTCTCCTCTCCATTGTTCAACAAGTCTCTAAGTCTTAATCTCTGTAAATTAATCAAGAGTATTAGTTTCATTAAAATGATAAGGAGTATTAGCTTTAATAAATTAATTAGGGTTTCCCTTCGAGACCTCTAAGACCTCTCTAGTTGCCCTCCAACAGATTGTATCATGAGGGCAGCTAGCTAGAGAGGTCTTAGGGTCACGAAGGACAACCCCAATAGACACAAAGTGGACTGGTGGTGGAATGATGAAGTCCAAGGAAAAGAGGAGGCCAAGAAAGCGACCGACATAAAGTTAGTGGAGAGTAAAGACAGGGATAAAAAGAGGAAGGATAGAGAAACGTATAGGAATGCAAAAAAGGAAGCGAAGTCGGCGGTTACAGATGCTAAGTTGATAGCTTTTGAACGCTTGTACCAAGAGATAGCGGACAAAGATGGAGAAAAGAAGCTAAATAGGCTTGCCAAGTCGAGGGAGAGGCGGACACATGACTTAGACAAAGTAAAGTGCATTAAAGATGAGGATGACACGATCTTAGTGGAAGATGCTCACAGTAGATGGAGATGGCAAAAGATCTTTCATAGACTTTTAAATGAAAAGGGGGACATGAGTATTTTTCTGGGTCATATAGAACACTTAGAGAGCCATCGTGATTTTGGGCACTACAGGAGTATTGGATTTGAAGAGGTTCAAGAGACAATTCATAAGATGAGAAGGGGAAGAGCGACCGGGCCATATGAGATCCCAGTCGAATTTTGGAAGAGTGCAGGTAGAGTAGGTTTAACCCGGCTGACTAGGTTGTTTGATGTCATCCTAAAGATAGCAAAGATGCCCGAAGAATAAAGGTGGAATACTATGATTCCGTTGTACAAGAACAAGAGTGATGTTCAAAACTGCAACGATTATAAGGGCATCAAATTATTAAGCCACACCATGAAAGTCTAGGAAAAGGTGGTTTAGAAGAGGATGATGAGGGATGTATCAATTTTAGAGAACCAATTTGGTTTCATGCCTGGATGATCGACTACAGAATGCAACTTCTGCGGAGGTTGATTGAGCAGTATTGTGATAAGAAAATGGACTTACATATAGTGTTCATTGACTTAGAGAAGGCTTATGACAAAGTCTTAAGGGAGGATTTGTGGAGATGCTTGGAATCTAGAGGTGTACCAGTGGCATTCATCATCGCAAAAAAGACATGTATGATGGAGCTAAGACCCACGTGAGAACTGTTGGAGGTGACTCTGATCACTTTCCAGTCGAGATGGGGTTGCATCAGGGATGAACGCTCAGTCCATTTTTATTTTCTCTGGTGATGGACGAATTAACACGTAACACCTAAGGGGAGGTACCATGGTGTATGTTAGTCGCAGGTGATATAGTTTTGGTTGATGAGACTCGCAGCGGAATTAATGACAAGGTGGAGTTCTGGAGACATAACCTAGAGTCTAAAGGCTTAAGGTTGAGCAAGACGAAAATAGAGTACATAGAGTGCAAGTTTAGTACTATATCTCAAGAGTCAGGGGTTGAAGTGATGCTTGACTCTCTAGTCATTCCTCAAAAGAAAAGCTTCAAGTATCTTGGCTTAATCCTTCAAGGAAATGGAGAAATTGATGACGATGTCACTCATCGTATAGGGGCAGGCTGGATGAAGTGGTGATTTGCGTCTGGTGTCCTATGCGATAAGAAAATGGCACCTGGAATCAAAAGTAAGTTCTATAAAGTAATTGTTAGACCATCTATTTTGTATGGAGTAGAGTGTTGGTCAGTCAAGACCACACACATTCAGAAGATGAGTGTTGCAGAAATAAGAATGTTTAGATGGATGTGTGGGCATACGAGGATGGATAATATAAGAATGAGGTATTTCGTGACAAGGTGGAAGTGACCTTAGTGGTGGATAAGATGCGAGAAGCAAGGGTCAATGGTTCGGCCATGTGAAAAAAATGAGCACATATGGTCTAGTGAGGAGGTGCGAGAGGTTGGTAATGTTGGATCTACGAAGAGGTAAGGGATACCAAAGAAGAAATGGGGCGAGATGATTCGGCATGACATGACTCACCTCCAGATCATCGAGGACATGACCCTTGATAGAAAAATATGGAGGTCGAGGATTAGGGTAGAAAGTTAGATAGTAGGCGAATGAGTGCTGTCATTTTAGCTTTATTATTCTTATAAAAATTAGCTTTGTTATTCTTATACATACTAATTTAGATTGGTGTCTTATGTTCGCTCTGATTGTTGTAGTTTTTACATGAGTATTTTGAGGTATGATGGTATTCCTTTCTTAGCTTGTTTGTTTTCAAAATGCTTTTCTAATTGTAGATTTATTGGAAACAGCCTCTCCACCACAGTAGGGGTATGGTCTGCGTACATCTCATTCTCGTCAAATTAAACTCCATATATAAAATATCACTTGGTATATTGTTGGTGTAGTAGTTTCATTAAAATATTGGAAACTTAGAGCTGGCCAGCTGCCAACCAGTCACGTTGCACAAAACTAAACTATTCCTCCAAAGGTCACAGGAAATTATTTTAATTGTTACCGAGCTAGCTACCAGTTCGTAATGACTTCCATAATTATTGAATTTTTTGTGGTAGTAGAAAGACTTGGTCTAAACAATTAAGCCTAAGAGTCAACTAAAAAAATTGGATGTTTACACTAATTACATTCTAGTATATAAATATATAGTTTATATATGGCGAAGGGAATAGCTCCCATCCTTAAGAACTGCAGCAACAATACTCTCTCAATCTACAATTTTCAAGCTATAGCTTAAAAAAGAAATCAAAGAAAGAGAAGATGGCAGATGCAGCAGTAAATTTTCTGGCGGAGAACCTGATGCAGCTAGTAAGTGAAAATGAGGTGCTGATTAGAGGTGTAGATGACGAGTTTAGAAATCTGCCTGAACAAGTTCAACGCCTAAAAGCCTTCCTAGACGATGCTGGAAAATACAACAGTGACAGCAGTCAGTGGAAAGAGTTGGAGAAGGAGATTCAAAGAACGGTACATAGAGCTGAGGATGTCATTGATAGGTTCTTGGTCAAGGCAAAGCTGAACCAACAAAAAGGAAAAGTGGCAAGAATCGTAGATGTGGGCTTTCTTGCTGAAGTCAGGAATGTTGCAGCTGAGATCAAAAGCATCCATGAGAGGGTAAAGGAAATTCGCCGTAACAATCAACAAGCTTTTCAGCCTCGTCCAGCACAGCTTGAGTTGCGTAGAAAAGGTACTCCGGAAGAGCCACAGGTACGCCTGAAATTTTCATTTAGTCCTGTCCCAAGTGACACATTTAACCTATTACTATTTGAAGGGTCAAACAAGATTAGTTTAAAAGAAAAAAAGTACTTATAAACTCATTAATGAGTATTTGGTAATTCAAAAAACAATAAGCTTATAAGCATTTTTGTACTTAAAATAAGTCAAATATGAGAAGTTAAGAAATCCTAACTTCTCTAAAGTGGCTAATAAAAACTTATGACTTATAAGCTAGTTATAATAAGCTCACCCAAACAGACTCTATGTTTGACCGCATGTCTTACAAATATTTTCTAATTATTTTGAATTGTTAACTATTGTGACTTATAATTTTTCATATAGTTTCTAAATATGTAAATTTTATTTAAAAAAGTTTTAAAATTCGATGTGCGAATTCCGTTGAAAATTAGTTAATTTGACCCTCATACTCCGCAAAAGTTCATCTTTTTTAAAATAAAGCGAGTAACAATTTAACCTTTATGGAATGATCCACGACCACACAAACTACTTCACAACTATTGAGACGGAGGGAGCAAGTATAGTATAATAATAAAAGAGAGGAGATTTCTTGCGAAAGACCAAAGTCTTCCTTCATTTTATTTACATGATGGTGTTTGTCCAGATACTGCGCATACCAAAATACCTTTAGGAGCTGTTTGTAGCTACAATGACTGAGGAAATGTCGAAGAGTTTCCAATTATAAGGAAGTGTTGTTCTTTTTGAATCAAATTTAAAAGGAGAAAACCTGATATAAAATGGAATAAAGGAAATATGCTAGTTCAAGATATCTCCTAGATATATAAATATCTTTGTTTTGACATGTCCAAATATTATTCTGCTTGATTTATAGAATTTTAAGATAAAATTTTATTTAGTTACAACGTATATACTCCAATCATATGATCTAAGTGTTACTTATGATACAAATTAGAAACTAGTTAGTTTAATTGTAGAAGGAAGTTTCTTAGTCTTATCTTTTTTGTAACAAACTCTTTCGATCATCTCAACAGGATGAAGCAGTTGGTCTTGATGAAGAAGCAGCAAAAGTGATCAAGCGAATTGTTGAAGGAACAAAGGATCTAGAATTTGTCCCTGTTGTGGGTATGCCTGGACTTGGCAAAACAACACTGGCAAGAAAAATCTAGAAAGACAATCAGATTGGATATGAATTTATTGTCAGAATTTGGGTTTACGTCGGTCAATCATACAAACTAAAGGATGTGTATCTTACTATTCTCAAAGGGTTCCAGAAACGCATCGAAGAATATCAACATATGGATGCTAACGAATTATCTAAGGTAGTGTGCGATCTTCTCTCTCAAGGAAGTAGATGCCTCATAGTCTTAGATGATGTATGGGATGCAGAAGTCACCGACGCTGTAAGGAAAATTCTCTCAAAAAATGGAAAGGGACATCGAATCATGATGACCACACGTGATAATCGTCTAGCTAGATATGCAAATCCAGAACCTCATCTTCTGAAATTTTTGACAAAAGAAGAAAGTTTTCAATTGCTAGAAAAGAGAGTTTTTGGAAAAGGAAGTTGTCCTGATGAGTTAGTAGGACTTGGAGGAAGCATTGCAGGAAGCTGTTCTGGAGTACCACTTTCAGTAGTGGTAATTGCAGGAGCATTAAGAGGTCGTCCGGACAGAAATGATTGGCAAAGAGTTGAGAGAAATGTAGTGCAGCATCTTTATAATCGTGATAATTTTGAGAGCTCCTTAAAATTTGTAGAGATGAGTTATGATCGTTTGCCCCAAGAAGTCCAGTCGTGCTTCTTGTACTGTGGTGTTTTTCCTCGAGGCTTTGATATCCCTTCTACGAAATTGATTCGCTTGTGGATAGCCGAGGGGTTAATAAAGCAGCAACAGACCTACACTCTTGAGGAGATAGCAGAGTTTTATTTGAATGATCTTGTCAATAGGAGTTTAGTGACGGTGATGCAAAAGAAGTCAGATGGTCGCATAAAGACATGTCGTCTTCACGACATGTTGCATGAGTTCTGCAGAAAGGAGGCTAGTGCCAGATGGCTATTTCAAGAAGTATGTCCAACACCTGATCAAACTATTCCTTCAATACAAGACCTGGATGCTTCACGTCGATTGTGCATTCAATCCTCTGTTTTACATGATTTTCTCGCTACAAAACCTTTTACTGAACAAGTTAGATCCTTCTTGTGTTTTTCCTCTAATAAAGAACATGAAATCCAGTCTAATGACATCAAACTCATCCAAAAAGCGTTTCCACTGATCAGGGTCTTGGACATTGAATCCCTCCAATCTAGTTTCACCAAAAATTTTGGCGAGCTACTTCATTTGAGGTATACTGCTATCTCAGGTAAGTTCATTAACCTTCCTCCATTATTCGGGAACTTCTGGAATCTGCAAACTCTTATACTTAATACATCGGAGCCCACCCTTGACATAAAGGCAGACATATGGAACCTGTTACAGTTGAGGCATCTGCACACCAACAAACCTGCAAAACTTCCATCCCCTTCTACAACAACAGGTAGAACTTCTCGTCTACAAACTCTTTCTAAGGCTTCACCAGAAAGCTGCAAGAAAGATTTGCTCGCAAAGGCTTGTCATCTCAGAAAATTGAGCATTCGAGGGCAAATGGCAGCTTTTCTTGAAACTTACAAGGGTGGAGTCAGCAATCTTGAAGAGCTGAAGTGCCTAGAGTATCTAAAATTGTTCAATGATGTTCTTGACATAAGTCGAGTGCTCCACCTTCCTCCAGCATTTTTTAGATACGTGCGCACACTAAGGAAATTAACCTTGGAAAATACAAGGTTTGCTTGGAGCGAGGCGGATAAATTGGGGCAACTGGAATGCCTTGAGGTCCTAAAGTTGAAAGAAAATGCATTCACTGGTGAGTATTGGAAGCCAGAGATAGGAGGTTTTAGCGCACTCCAGGTTTTGTGGATTGAAAGGGCAAAACTTGAATCATGGGAGGCATCGAATCATAACTTCCCAACGCTTAGGAACCTTGTTCTCATCTCCTGTGATAAGCTTACAGCTGTGCCTCTTGGGCTGGCTGATATACCTAATCTTCAAGAGATGAGGCTGGAGAACACAAGCAAAGCTGTCAAATCTGCAAAAGAAATACTAGAATGCAAGAATCAGAAAAATGTCCACTTCACGCTCACTGTATTCCCTCCTGAAGCTGGATCTACGGCCACACTGTGAAATTGAAATTAAGGTCAGTCAACTTCATTTTATATTGTAATGAGCTAAAACTCCATCATAGTCTATACGAAGTGTTATCTACAAGAATATTCATGTCTAGCAGGTGTGATTATCTTATTTACAACACTTCTCTTCTCATATTTTTTCTTTTCTTAATTGTTTTCCTCTTTTGTGCAGGAGAGAATCAACAAGGTGACACTGATGGGAGCCTGGGTTCATGGACATACCTATAGAGTCACCTTCTTTCATGTACTTTTCGTGTTTTTCAGTCCATTCATATGATGAACTTGTTAAAATAAAAAACCCGTTTGTTTTTCGTTTATTCAAACATTGTGAATTTTGAATATGAGTTTCTGCATGATCTAAGAGATGTTTTTTAAAGGTGCTCTGCTGTCTCGGGGTTCCAATTATTTTACTACGCCGCATTTCCAGTCATATTTGATTCATTTATCTTTGGGGTTAGTATTATTCGTATATATAATATTTCTATCTTATTCTTCGACTTTATTGATACTAGTTTTGAGTACGCGCCTTGCGCGTGAACCCGATTGATAAGTATACATTTCCAAAAAATTACGTACATATGAGAATAAAGAATGTAATCGAATCACAAAATAAAATAACAACATAATCAGTAATAAGACTATAGTATATACAAGACTAATTCTATACTACTAATATAACAAAACTCACTTAACTATAATCTAATCTTCTATCATAATCCTTGGTAATCTGAATATGAGTCATGTCCTGTCTAATCACTTCGCCCCCTCTTCTTTAGTCTACCTCTACCTATCTATAGACCTAGCACTACTGCGCTTCTAACTCCTTTGTACATAACCGAATCATCTCATCCACGAGTCGTGTTTTGTCCACTACTCGTAGTTTGGTCATCTGATTGAACAACAATCTATACTCCATTAAACTGCTACCACTTCGCTATACATATATGATAGTTGTGAAGTGTGAAAACATCTTATTTTGCACTACGCTTTTCCTGTTTTTGTATCTATCCTTTCACAGAAAAATATGACATAGTTGATGAAGAGCAACAATTCTATTCAGATAAATGAAGAACAAAAAATGACATAGTTGATGAAGAGCAACAATTCTATTCAGATAAATGAAGAACAAAAAATAACTTAAACGTGTCTGTACAGTTTGGATTCATTCGGCTGGAATGCCTCCTCAGTATTTCTTATCTATCAATGGTTTGATCTGTTCAAATCCAACACCAAGAAAAGTCAGGATGTATCAACCTCTGTGCAGCGATTAAAGAAAATTTACCGAAGTATGTAAAATAAATAATGCAAAGCTTACATCTTCATAGACAAAGATGAATAAATTGAAATTTTACTTGGGTGAACATATTAAATAAACAAACGACTGAGAATTGATTTTGATGATATGAAAAAAACTTATAAGAGTTTGAATAATTTGAGTCCTAGTGGAAATTAACTTTATCAAACGAACAGGAATCCTTGTGGATATCCTATGTAAATTTTATATATTACAATTTCAGTGAAATTGTCACTCCTAATATGCTTGAATTCTAGCTGTTCAGCTGACTTGTTCCAAGTAAATAATTCATACAACTAATTTAGAATAACGAAGAAAAAATGGCATAAAGCATATTAACAACATAAATCATTAATAGAACAAATAATTATTAAACAAATAACACAGAGTCCATTTGATTTAAAAAATTCAGCATTATTGTTTAAACATCACACAAAAGAGAGATGAATTATATTAAAGGATAGACGAAGCAGCACAACCCCTTTGGTGTGAAACACAAGAAAGAGAGATTAAAAAAGTAGAGATTCTTACGGATAAATAAATGCTTGAGGTTGCAGACTATATATATTCTTGCATAATTAGCTTTCCGTAAGTTATAGTAACCAAAAACCACGGCACATTCCTTTATTCGGAGTCTTGCATCACCGGAACTATTTATTAGAGTCCTTATTACTTACACACAGTTTTGTAAGCTCTCATCACAACTCTAATTGATATTAAATTCAAAAGATATCGCAATTTTACCTAATACAAAAATATACATAATTAAATGTTCAACGTAAAAATGGAAAATTTTGCAGAAAATAAAGGTAATAAATAAAAAAAATAGTAAATGACAACTTTGTCTATTGTAGAGTATTTTAATGAAGGGAAAAAAGTTCAATCAACATTTCCTAAGGGCCTTCGTGCTTTTAATATAGTATAGATTATTGTTTGCTGTTTACCGGTTATCTTTGTTTTTTATGTCAGTATTTTTTTTACCATGATATTTTCACCTTGTTTTCGCTTTTCAAACCTATTTTCAAAATGCTTTTCTTCTGTCGAGGGTCTACCAAAAACAACCTCTCTACCTTAGTGGAGGTGAGGTTTGGTACATCTCACCCTCCTCAGATCCCATTTGTGGGTGGGATGACACTGGGTATGTTGATGTTGTATTTAATTTTTTTATCTAACTGGTTGTACAGAAGCTTGTGCCATTGGGGTTTTATGAGTATTTAAAGATCAAATTTAATCTACATGTGCACGATCGATGCCTTTTGATTTCACTTGATCACATTTTCTCCAAATTACCAATAGCATTTCACTGTGTCTAATTTGAAGTATTTCAGTTTGCAATTGGCAATAGCCATGAGCACGATGGGTTAATTATGTTCTTATGTTGTCAAAGAAATACAATAACTCAACTGTCTTCATCAACAAAAAAATTCACCACATATACCACATTATTCCTGATTATGTCTTTTTGTCCCCTACTAAAAAATATTTTAGCAAAATAGCCTCCTACACATTTTTAAACGTATGAAAAGATTATTTACCCCTGACTAATATTAGCCCTAATTTCTAATTCTTAGCCGCCCCTGCTCTCCCCCCCGCCCTCTCTCTCTCTCCCCCCCTCTCCTTTCCCTTGCGAATTAGGGTTCTTCATCAGGGTAAGTTTCTCTCTTCTTCTTTTTTAAGTTTTATTTTTTTTCCTTTATTGATTTTTATTAATAATCTAATTTTTGCTTCCCTAAATCGTTAATTTTTGTTGTTAATCGGTAACGTATATTTAATATTATCGAATATCCTATATGAAATTATATTAATTACGTAGTTGACGTAAATTTTTAGCAAAGTGTTGGTGTTGCATTTTTTTTTTTTTTTGCAATTTTTGCTTCCTTGATTCTTTAAATTTTGTTGTTAGCCGGTAATGTTTGTTTATTGTTGTTGAATACGTTATATGAAATTATATTATATATGTAGTTGATGTAAACTTTTAGCAAAGTATTGATGTTGCATTTTATTTTCTTTTTATTGTAGAAACTGTTGCCCACAAGACAATAGTTGAGATTAGATTCAATCATAAGTTATGTTGGCTGTTGCATTTTTTATTTTCCTATTATTGTAGAAACGGGTGCCCACAGGGCAACAATTGACATAGCATTCAAACATAAGTTCTGTTTGTAAGGAAAGTGTTGTCTGTCAGGCTGTGTTTTGCTTACTGTTTAGTAGTAAGTATTGACTTTTTATTATTCTTTCTTTTTGTGATGTTGACATTGCATTTGTTGTTTGTACAGAAAAAATTATTGCCTATTAAGTTTGAGTTAGTTATAGTGTAACATTGCATTTGTTGGTTCTGTTTTTTATTTATTTAATTTTTTGTATTCAACCTCCGTTAAATTTTGTGCGGGTATGATTGTGGTGCTTATGTGCTTAAGTTTGTTGACTCAATAATACATGACAAAAATGTTTCGAAGATGAAGTGCACGCAGTTGAAAGATTATCATTTTGATTGGGCTGCTAATCTGTGGAGTCATGCAAGATCCAAGTCAAATGGTAGATATGCTACTCCTCCTGAGAAGATAGGCAAGGATTACCATAAGCATAATTCTCTTCTTTGTGAAGGAGTACTTGGAAAGTCTTTCTCTATTCTATAAAAGTAATAAGGATGACTGGATTTTTAATGTAAATGCTTGTCTTTTAGTTGATGTGACTGAATCGTTTGTGTGTAACATATGCTTATACTTTTAGTAATGTGAATACTTTGGGATTTGTAGAGTTTGATTGTATTTAATGTTGAATGAACATTTTCCTGTAAGCGTTTTATGTGTCTCGCGGCTTATTTTTTTAATGTTTGTTTGTATTTTGTAAACTTATGATGTTGTGAGGGCAGTAACTCAATGCAAGTGGTTTGTGGAATTTGGTGAGAGGTAAGGGGTGAAGTACTGCCTAGGCAGCATTATTTCAAGTGTATTAGCTTTGGAATTTGGGTAGGGGTGGATGCCAAGTGCTGCATATTAAGGGATCTGGTTTGTGAGGGGTGTAGGCCAAGTACTGCCTGTCAGGCATCCACTTAAGGCAATTGGTTGTGAAGTTTTAGTAAGGCTTTGCGGGCAACTATTCCCTATTTGTCAACACTTAAAACTAAACACAATGGCAGATGAGGATTAATGGAGAAATGAAGCTAAGATATATTTAATGCTTAGCTTGTGTTTTTAGTATTTGTTTGTATATTTAAGCTTATTATGTGAGGGCAGAAACTCAAGACAATTGGCTTGGATAATTTGGTGACGAGTGGACGTCAAGTGCTGCCTAGGCAGTATTTCAATAGAAGTAGCGACTGGGGAATTTGGTGAGTGGTGGGGGTCAAGTGTTGCCTAGGAAGCATTTCAAGGGTATTGGCTTGGGGAATTTGATGAGGGCTAGAGGCCAAGGGTTGCCTAGGCAGTATCTTATTGGAATTGGCTAGGGAATTTGGTGTAGAGGGGAAGCCAAGTGCTACCTGGATAGCAACTCAAGGCAATTTCCTGTGAGAAATTGATAAGGGTTGGCGGGCAACTGTTGCCTATTTACCAATACTTGCAGAAAAATACAATAATAGAGGGGTTAAGAGAGAAATGAAGTCAAGACATATTGAATCAAAATACAATAAGACAAAAGCAAACAGATTGTTCTTGAAAATGTGCTTCAAATATATATAGAAAATAAAATATTAAAAAACATAATGTCATGACAAATAACACTAATTTGGTGAAGTCGATGGAGTATATTCATCGATGATATTTGGTCTGTCATCGTCGTTTATATGTTCCGTAAGCATCATATCTCTAATTTGTTTGAGTACTTTATGGACATTATGATTCGAACTCCAAATTTTGCATCTAATTTTTCATTTCGCCATCCAGACTTGCTACGCTGGTTTTTAAAATAGTGTTCTTGCTACTCAAATGATGCACGCAATGAAATGTAAATACGAGTTTAGAGTTTGGTTCATAGATTAAAAAGATAAAGAAAACATTAATTTTCCTTTGTGAAGTGTTATGCATAAGTGGCAGAGGTCGACTAGCAACAAGTTGTAGAAACTTGTCTACACTTTTTTAATTAAAATGTTGGCCTTCAACCACAACTTGCAAGGAAATTTCCCTACCAAGTTATATCATGTGCATGTAAAGATTTTGCAACACAGCTAAAGTGCTGCCTATTGGGCATCACATGCAGAGATTTCTCTACATGTTGTTTTGCACCAAACCTCCAAGTGCTCCTCACAAGGCAACACTTATAAGGCACCAGCTCATGCAATCAAAATTGTTGTCCAATAGGCAACACATGTAGAGTTACTCTACATGATGTTTTGAACCAGACCTCCAAGTGCTGACCACAAGGCAACACTTACAAGGCACAACTTCATGCGATTAAAAGTGCTGCCTATGTAGAGTTTATTTGCAAGCAATTGTTTCCACCACAGCTGCAAGTGTTATCCCAAAGGCAGTGAGTATAGGGCAAATATTTGCTCGTAGATCATAACTTAAAATGTGTTGCCTGTTAATGAAAATTTACAGAGATTATCTACAAGTTATTTCAAGGTAATTTATGTCAAAGCAATGTCGTTTCAACTAGATAAGAGTAATCACAATTCTATCCGTAAATTCAACACCAAATACAGATTGAAACTAATATGAACTTTTAATCAGTAAATAATAATCATTTTAACATTAATATAATGTTAGGTATCTGGTAGTAGTTTTCAATTGGTACCAGAAAAATTCATAGCTCATTTTAGCTAATATGTAATTATACAAAATTTAAACAAATTGTACAAATTTAAAACGTAAGTATGCAAATTTAATTCAAAATATATGTATAATCAATAAGATATTGAACATATTTACCTTTGAATCTTCTTTTTCTGCAAATTTGGAGTTGTATTAGGGTTTGAATCTGTTAAAATCTGTTGTGGAATGGTAAACGGAAGGAAAGGATAAATCACTTTATTTTTATTATGTTTAGGGGTACTTTCATCCGAAAAAATTTCACTTAAGTTAGGCAAGGCCATTCTTGCGAACCATTGTTAATGAGGTCAATGAGGCAAACCATTACTTAAGGTGTCATTGTCTGTAATTCTCCCCTTCGTGAAGGAAAACCACATTAAACAAGAGCAAGCTATAAACTGGCAAGGTAAAAAACTTTTATAGGATCATGTCATTTCGTAATTGTATCTAACATGCCTTATTTTCAATATTATAGTTCTTATTTTTAAAGAAATTTACATGTAAATCAATTGGGTGATTTTTTAAAAATAGCACTCGAGTGCCACCATTACCATTTTCACCCCATTAAGATAATTCACTAAAATGGCCAACACACCAAAATGTTGAAGATAAATTCTGACAGATCTCTAGGACTTTTCACAAGAATTTTCATCTGGATGGCCTTGCCATAAGTGTGTATGGGCCTAAATCAGTTAAGGTGTACAAATCGAATTTGGATTCGAATATAAGCAATTCTTCGTATCAAAGTTGAAACAATATGCGAAAAGGATGTAAATGCGAGAAAATAACTGTGTTTCAATATATGAACGTGATTACAAATTTGGGCAGCGTTTCAGTACCAATTTCTGGATGCCCATAATATAAAATGAACTACTATTTATAGGCCTAAGAGCCTTGCCCACGTTCTCCACCATCAGCAAATGCATCCCCCACGATCTGAGCATTAATATGGAGAAGTTAGTGGGGAAAAGTAGTGGGCTGCAAAGCCGCTGGAACCGAGGTGGTAACCGAAGCTTGGTCGCAAGGCTTCGGTTATCTGACCTTACTGTTCGGATAGGAGGGCGTGTCACAAAGGCTCGGTGTCCAACTTGCCTTCGGTCGCGTTGTTGGAACTTGGCTTCGGTGACTTACTCACGAGTTCAATTGCTTCTCTTCGGAGCATCAGCTCGTTTTCCCTTCGGTCTACCATCCCGAGGTGCTGACCGAAGGCGACAATTTTCACCCAATACAGATAGTCCCCCCACTCCTCGGTGGACGTCGAGGTCGCCGAGAAGTGGAATGAATTTAAGCGGGAAGTCGACATGGCGAAACCCTATCCACGAATTTCAAAAGTCGCACATCTATTGGGTTGCCGCTCCGCATTACGTGGCGGCTTTTGATAGGTCACCGAACGGTCGCGCCGTCTTTTTGTTTTCTCCAATGTTACAGTCATCATTACTTCTCCAACTTGCACGTGTATGCTTCCTATAAATACATCATTTCACCTCCTCTCACTCCACTTGAAGCTCTTGACCAAAAACTTTGAAGAACTTAAACCACTACCTTCTACATTTGCTCTTCCAATCTTTAAACACTTCTTCTCTTTATTCATCACCATGTCTGTCACTATTTCTGCAACCAATTCCGGCCATGGCTCAAGCGACTCTGGTGAGAGGGCAGAGCGTTTTGCTGCCATGGCTATGAACGATGAAGCTGTCGTTTCTGTGCCACCATTGCAGGTGGTTGAGGCGGGGGCTGGTGGCGAGGCCACGTCTGCAGCTCCTGCTCCCAGAAGGCGGAAAGAGAGGGCTGGCCGTGATCTGGCTGAGGTAAGCTACGATATGGAGCATGACGTAGGCGACGAAGATCGCGATAGGGATGAAGGTGACGTTGGAGGTGATGACGTCACTAGCGCCAAAGAGGTGGGCGGCTCGGTGGGTGGCGCCGAGGTGAGCGGGACGAGTGATCCAAGAGGAGAGACCGAAGCTGGTCCTTCAAAAAAGTCGAAGAGGAAAATTCCCCTCGAGGTTGAGATTGATCCTCGGTTGGTCATTCCTTCCAGTTTTAACAACGATAAAGACTTGAAGGTTCATGCTCAATCGGACGCTCAAAAGGGGAAAAAGAGGAACATTCCCGTCCACGTCACACCGAGTATCATCACCGAGGAGAGGCTTGAATCTGTTCGGGTTGACTGCCGTTGGGGTCTCGATGTGGAGATTAGGATCCCAGCGCCTGGCTCGGCAGTGTCTAAGCATGTCGAGGGATACTCCTCGGTTTTCACCTACCCCTTCACCATAGGGTTCAACTTGCCAGTACATCCCATCATCGATGTATTTTACAGGTCTTATAATTTTTGTCTAGCCCAACTTGGGCCCGGGGTTTGGAGGGTCGTCCAAGCCCTCGAGTATTTGAGTAACAAAGCTGGTTTGCCCTTCACTTTTCAACACTTAATTTCACTCTACTATCCTTACTTCCACAAAGCCGGGGTGGTTGCTCTTCTGCCTCGAGGTTCTTACGCCATTTTGAGTAAGAGCGAGGACCATGGGGATCAAGGCTGGAATGATCGATATGTGCTTATTCCCACGAGGTTGTTGTCAGTCGAGCCTGGCTTTCCCGAAGTATGGAATGCTCAACGTAAGTGCGCGCTTCCGTTTTTCCCTCGGCTTTGGATTATTATAACTGTTGCTTATACTTTCATCTTTGGTTTGCAGCTGAAAAGGTTTCAGTTAACCCACCAAGGAATTTGCTTGAGTGGGTTACCGAGGCTATGCAAACGAAGACGCACCCAGAGCGGCAATGGATGGTGTTGGCCGGTTTGGAAGAGAACCGATGGGCGTGCAAGAGGCATGGTGAGTCGTTGATGACTTCGGCTCCTTAAACTTGCTTCGAGCCATTGGGTTCTAACTTCTTTTGGTTTGATATATTCATGCAGGTCTTCCAAGCAAGGCTATGAGAGACGCCGATGAGGAAGAAGAAGCCGAAGTGGACGCCGAGGGGGGAGGAGAGGAGAGGAGAAAGGCAAGAAAGAGAAGAAGAAAAAAGAGAGGACAGTGCTTAACATCGCCGAGGGCGTTGCCCAAATGGCGACCCTGGTAAAGCGGCTCATTGATGAAAAAGCCAAAGGTTCATCTAGCCCGGGGACCTCACAAGGTGAAAAAGTTTTCTTGGGTCGATTTTCTTGCGTTTCCACCACCACACACACTTATGTTAAACAAATTGCTTCCCTTCCTTCCCTAGGTTGTAAAAGAAAGCGGGTTGCGTCGAAGCGGGCGGCCAAAGCGAAAGGACCTCGGGTTGAGGAAGTTGTTGCTCCTGCTGCTGAAGCATTGATCACAAAGCGCCGGGGACTTGTTGACGTACCCAGCGACGAAGAGCTTCCCCCTTGGCCCCCGAGGAAAGACCAGATCTAGCCTCTGAATCCATTCCCGAGTCGAGGCCCGAGGTCGGTGGGACGACCGAGGTTATAAACGTGGAGGAGTCTGACCACGAGGCTGCAAAGCGAAAGGGCAAGGCTAGAGTGGGTGAAAGCCTGATTAAGAGCACGGTTAAAGCTTCCCGAGCCTCGCCAAAGCCTACCAACACTGCATCTCGGGCTTTGGAGATATATCCCGATGCGAACTTGCTAGACGCCACAAAAGAGGATATCATGGCCCTTGATGGCTTACTTGGCCCTGCCGAAGCTCATGCCCTTCGGAACCTCAGCCCCATGAGTTTGATGGGCGTCTCTGCCGCTTCAGCTCTTCGGGTAAGTCTTGGTGTGTATTTTGCATAGTTGCTCTGACTATTTTTCGGGTTCTGACACCGTGTCTTAAACGCAGAGTTTGGTCCTCGCACTGCAAGCTGTTCATCTAGAGCGTGATCGAGCTAAAGAGATTCAAGCAGTTGCTGCCGCTTGGGACGATCAGAAGAAGGTTCTTAGGGGGCAGGTTACCGAGCTAGAGTCTCGATTCACAATTCTGAACAATGAGCTGGAACGCGCTAATGAGGCCTCGGCGAAAGCTGAAGCTGATCTTCGTGTGGCTGTGGAGTCTGCCGAAGCCCGAGTCCAAGCTGCGACAAATGAGTTTACTGCAGAGCGCTCGAGGTTAAGCCTTGAGAATGCCCGCCTTGAGGCCGAGCTTTTTAGGGCCAAAACCGAAGTGCTCGAAGCAGGGGAAAAATACCGTAGTAAGCTTGGGGAGTATAACGCCAAACTCATTGAGTTGCAAAGTCAAGTGGATCAAGTGCCAGCCCTTCAGGGCAAGATATCCAAGCTCGAGGGCAGAATTGCGTACCTTAACGAGCGTGCCGAGGTCAGGGCAACAAGGGCAAAGTTTGAAGAAACATGGGCCGTTGTCAAAACCAGGCTTAGCGCACTTGAACAAGTCCAGGCCGGGCAAATTGTGCTTGAGGACGAGATTTTCAAGGCAAGGGAAGCTGCTGCCGAGGCTCAAAGGATTGTGGACGAGCTCCCTTCGAGTGAAGGCTCAGATGATGATGAAGGCGATAGTGCCGAAGAGGGCGGTGGAGATGCCGATGGGGCGTAGCCTTAGTGTTTTGCAAACACTTTGATGTTTTTATTTTGTTTTTGGGCCTACGCGCTATTTTGGATATTAGCCTTTGGGCTTTCATATATGCATAGCTTTGGACCTTCGGGTCCTTTTTAATGTAAATGTCTTTCAGCCTTCGGGCCTTTTAGTGGAAATTGATCGTTCGCACTTTGTCTTGAATGTTGGCCTTTGCAAATGCCGAACACTTCGTTAAGAGTAAATAGCTTGCAAGACTTAAAACGAATTTAATCGATGCAAACTTAGGACGACGTCTCGTCCTCGAGTCGATGCATTATGCAGCTTTGGAGTGCAGGATTTACACAGATAAAATGAATGAAACCAAAGTTATTTTATTGATGTCAACGAGCCAGAATAAGGCTATTTACATAAAACCAAGTCGAAGCGGACCTTGGGCGAAAAGCAAATTTTCAATAAAAGCAAATTGATAATATGCCGCTATCGGGCTAATTTACAATGTACTAAATCTAATCCTCGGGCGTAAGCCCCCGGTTGTCGGATAGATAGGCTTCGGTTGGGAGGCTCGATGTCGACCTCGTTATCAACCCTTCTCACTCACCCCCAGTGTTCGATTTTGAATCTTGGTGAAAATCGAGCACTGGAAACGGTTCGGTTCGCTTCCTGAAAAGGTCAAGCAAAGGGATGGAACGAGGAGTAAGTTAGTACATTTTCTATCAATGCCGTGGGAGCATCGTTCGGCTCGGGGCTGTTTAATTGAAAAAGAATGAAAAGTATTTACCTCGACTAGAAGTAGTATCGCTTCAGATTGGAGATGTTCCAATTCAGAGGTTCGGGTTCTCCTTGGAGGGACTCAATTTGATAAGATCCTTTTCCAACGATTGCCTTGACTCTATAGGGTCCTTCCCAATTTGCAATGAGCTTGCCCCCATTGTCTTCCTTTGTTGACTGGTTCACAGTTTTCAACACATAATCTCCAACCTTGAAGTCCCTAAATTTAGCTTTCCTATTGAGGTAGGCCTCGATCTGCCTTTTTTGGGCAACTAACCGAACCAAAGCCAATTCCCTTTTCTCTTCGAGCAAATCTAGCTCTATACGCATTGCCTCTTGGTTGGCGTCTTCGGCAGCGTAAGCGTACCGAAGACTTGGTTCGCCCACTTCAACGGGGATGAGGGAATCCATGCCATAGGCTAGTGAAAAAGGAGTCTCGCCGGTGCTGTTCTTCTCTGTTGTTCGCATGGCCCATAGCACCCCGGGCAACTCCTCAGGCCAAGGACCTTTCTTCTCGTCGAGTCTTTTCTTCAAATTTTCAATTATGATCATGTTTGTCGACTCAGCTTGGCCATTGGCACTTGGGTGATAAGGAGTCGAGGCAATTCTTTTGATCCCCCATTGTTTGAAGAAATCGGTGATGGCTGCCCCCATGAATTGTTTACCGTTGTCACAAGCAATTTCTCTTGGGACACCGAACCTGTAGATGATATTCTTTTTGATGAAGTCGATTACTTGCTTCTGCTTTACCTCGGTGAGAGCCGCCGCTTCCACCCATTTTGTAAAGTAATCGGTCAATACTAAGATGAAACGAACACCACCTTTTCCTTTGGGTAATGGTCCCACGACATCCATTCCCCATTTCATGAAGGGCCATGGTGATACCACTGAATGTAAAGGCTCGGCCTGTTGGTGGATCATCCGCCCATGGCGTTGGCATTTATCACATTTTTGCACGAAGGCTTTCACATCGGCACTGATTGTGGGCCAATAATACCCAGCTCTTAATAGCTTACGCACCAAGGACTTCCCCCCCCCCCCCGATTGGTTGCCACATTCGCCTTCATGCACTTCAGCCATCACGTATCTTGCCTCCTCGGGTCCCAAACACTTGGCCATCGGGCCGCAGTACAACCTTTTGTATAAGTTGCTCTCGATCAAGTGATACGAGGCTGCTTGGGTCCTCAACTTCCTTGCTTCTTTTCTATCTTGGGGGACAGTCCCCGAGTCGAAGTAGGAGATGAACTTACTTCGCCAATCACATCGGTTATCCACTGAATTAACTTGCAATTTCATCTCCCTCATTTGTGCGGATAGCAACCGGACCACTGAGTCAGTCCCCGAGTGGGTATCGTCGATCGCCGAACCAAGATTCGCCAAGGCATCAGCCTCGGTATTCTCCTCCTAAGGCACTTGTTTAATTTTCCATTGTTGGAATTGTGCCAAGATCCTTTGTGCTCGATCCAAGTATAGCTGCATTCTGGGCTCCCGAGCCGTATAATCACCGAGGATCTGGTTTACTACCAATTGTGAATCACATCTCAGTTCGATTCTTTCAACCCCCATTTCTTTAGCCAGCTCCAAACCTGCTAAAGCTGCCTCATATTCCGCTTCGTTGTTGGTCACTTTTTTGAACCGAACCGAATGGCTAACTTTTTCCCCGGTGGGTGCTCTCAAGACTATGCCTAACCCCGAACCTTTGGAGTTTGTTGCCCCATCGGTGTAAAGTATCCACAGTCCCGAAGAGGTTCCTTTTGCCATGGAGTTTTCCTTTTCCGCCTGGGGCAAAATTCCAACACAAAAATCAGCCACGAAGCCTGCCAAGACTTGAGACTTAATGGCAGTCCGAGGTTGATAAGTAATATCATACTCACTTAACTCTACCGCCCATTTGGATAACCTCCCCGATAACTCCGGTTTGTGCAATATATTTCTTAAGGGGAAGGTTGAAACTACTGCTATTGGGTGACATTGAAAATAGGGTCGTAGTTTCCGAGCAGTAATAAGTAAGGCAAGTGCTAATTTCTCCAAGTGTGGGTACCTGGTTTCGGCATCGAGGAGTGTCTTGCTCACATAATAGATGGGCTGTTGTTTGCCATCCTCCTCCCGAACTAGCACAGCGCTGACTGACACCTCGGACACCGCCAAGTAGACCAGCAATGTCTCTCCTTCTTTTGGCTTGGCAAGCAACGGTGCGTTAGCCAAATATTGTTTCAAATCTCTCAACGCTTGTTTACACTCTGGTGTCCACTCGAAGTGATTGTTTTTCCTCAAAACGGAGAAGAACTTGTGGCATCGCTCCGAGGACCTTGAAATGAAACGACTCAAGGCAGCGACTCGGCCAGTCAAATGTTGAACTTCTTTTACCCCGGTTAGCTCCTCGGGAATTTCATCAATAGCTCTGATTTTTTCTGGGTTGGCCTCGATTCCTCGTTCAGAGACAATAAAACCTAAGAATTTGCCTGATCCTACGCCGAAGGCGCACTTCTCAGGGTTCAATTTCATACCGTATTGCCTCAACACAGCAAAGGCTTCCCTCAGATGATTTAAATGATCCTCCATTTGGATCGATTTGATGAGCATATCGTCTATGTAGACTTCTATAGACTTTCCAATATATTCTTTAAACATGCGACACACCAACCTTTGGTATGTCGCCCCGGCGTTCTTCAGACCGAAGGGCATCACCTTGTAACAGAAGGTACCTCGGTCAGTGATGAACGAGGTCTTCTCTTCGTCCTTCGGGTCCATGAGAATTTGATTATAGCCCGAATATGCATCCAAGAAGGTCAATAGTTTATGTCCAGCCGTGGAGTCTATTAACCTGTCAATTTGTGGTAATGGATATGAATCTTTGGGGCAAGCTTTATTTAGGTCAGTGTAATCTACGCACATTCTCCACTTGCCATTCTTCTTCGGTACAACCACAACATTGGCCAGCCACTCGGGGTATTTCACTTCTCTAATGAAGCCGTTTTCTTGCAATTTGGCGGTCTCATCCTCGATCGCCTTCTTTTTGACCCCGGCGTGAGGTCTTTTCTTCTGCTTCACCGGGGTAAATTTTGGATCCACATTCAGTTTGTGGGTCACGATCTCCGGATCGATACCCGTCATGTCTGAATGTGACCAGGCAAAACAATCATGGTTGGACTTCAAAACTTCTATCGCCTTTTTCGACTCCGGGTCCAACTCCGAGCCGATAAACACTTTCCTGTCGGGGAAATCTTTCAATAGAGTGAAGGATTCCAGCTCTTCAATAGTTGAGTCCTCGGCCTTTTGTTTCCGAGGCTCTTGAATATAGGCTGGAACCTTTTCGATTTCTCCTCGGGCGTCCTCCCCGCTTGACCCCGATTCCTGTCGTTGCTATTGTTTTGGCCCGATCGGGGCGACTCCACTCTTTAGCGCAACCGAATAGCACTCCCTTGCTACTCGTTGTTCCCTTTTGATTGATCAAACTCCTCAAGGTGTAGGGAATTTAATCACTTGATGGAGAGTGGAGGGGACAGCTTCCATGGAGTGGATCCATGGCCTTCCGAGGATCACATTGTAGGCTAGATCCTCGGGCATGACTTGGAACAGTGTTTCTTTGGTAATCCCCTCGGCGAATGTTTTGAGTGTGATCTCACCCAATATTTTCTCCGTGGAGTTGTTGAAGCCAGCTAACACTGTTGACTTGGGAACAACTTCCCCCTTCAACCACATCTTTTTAACCGCCCCGTAGCTGATTATATTAATTGAGCTACCGGGGTCGATCAAGACTCTTTTGATGTCAGAGTCGTTGATCCTCAACATGATGCATAGAGCATCGTGGTGAGGAAACATCATCCCATCACAGTCATCATCGTCGAACACAATATCTTTACCCGAGCCTCCAACTCGGGTTCTTTTCTCCATGGTGATGGAGAACTTGGCAAATTTTTTGGCCGCGGCGAAGTTCACGCCGTTCACCTCTGACTCCCCGGTTATAACGTTCACTACTCTCTCCGGGGGGAGCTCGAGGTGGTTGTCCATCACCTCGGTTTTTGGAAAAATTGTCCTTCCCTTTGTCAGTGAGGAAGTCGGCCAAGTCTCCCTTCTTTAGCAGGTGGGCTACCTCGAGGCGCAAAGCTTTGCAGTCCTCGGTCCTGTGGCCATAATCTGCATGGAATTCACAATGCATATTGTGGTCTCTTTTGTCTGCCGGGGTCCTCATATCCTTGGGAACCCTTACCCCGGCTGTCCCCTTGACAACATTGACCAGCTCCGAGGTCGATATGTTGAAGTTATAGTCTTGGATCCGGGGGAGATTCTTTTTTGGGACCGAAGCGGAGCTTGAGGGGTTTCTTTGGTTCACATTGGGTTGAACCTTCCCTCCGAGCCTTTGGCTTATGTGAGAGGTTGGATATGAATTACCGAGGGTGTTCCCCAACCTCTGGCTGACGTGCTGCCTCGTCGAAGTGTAAGGCTCATACCTCCCCTTCGAGTTACTTCGTGGCGCCTCGGCGCGATTTGAAGATTCACCTCGGTTACGTTGGTGGTAACTTCGGTTCTTGAACTCAGCTTCCTCCAATCTAATTTTGGAGTAAGTGCGTCTATGCAGATCCTCCCACGTCAGGACCTGATATTGTTGTAGCTCTTTACGCAATTCAGCGGCAGCGTTAGAATTGCGACTATTGATACCCTTTTCAAATGCCATGATGGCCAAGGTATCATCCATCCGAGGCAATTCCATGCGCTCAGCGTGGAATCGCTCAAGAAATTCTTTAAGTGGTTCACCGAGTTTTTGCTTCACCTCACATATATCCTCCTTCCTCTGGAGGATCTTTTGCGCCCCGGTGTGTGCCTTGACAAAGGCGCTGGACATTTCCTTAAATGAGGAAATCGACCCCGCTGGCAAGCACAAATACCACCGAAGAGCCCTTTTCTCTAACGACTGACCAAACTTCTTTAAGAACATCGACTCGAGCTGCGCAGCCGTTAAGTCGTTGCTCTTCACCATGGCCATATATTCCCTTATGTGCTCTTTGGGATCGGTTGTCCCATCATATTTCTTCAGGAATATGAGTTTGAAGCCCGGGGGAGTTGGGGCTGGAGCCGCTTCGGGCTTGTAGGGCTGCTCCTTGTATTGATCGATGTCGAGGTAGTCTTCCTCCTTCGTTACCCCTGGCACGCCTTCGAGGCGCTTTTCTACGTGCGCCTCGATGCGGGCCTCGATTTCCCTACTCATTCTTTCGACGTCAACCGAGGACGTTGTTTCCGCCACGGTGGGAACCATCCCGAAATGTGGTGTGGTAGTTGGATTGTTCCCCGAGCCCCCAGACGTGGCCCCATTGTGAGGTCCCCCTGTTATCGTGTCCGGAGGAACGAAGAGCGGGATGCCTCCACCAGGAGCCGAAGGCTGAGTGCTGTTTGGGGCAGCACTATTCCTCGCCTCTAACGAAGCGCGGAATTCGGTATTAATGCTCGCCTGCTCATCCTGTCTGCTTTGGAGAGCTCTTAGCGTAGTGACAATATACATCTGAAATTCTTCAGTTGTCATCGGGGCGATGGGCTGTTGGTTCAACGGAACGTCAACCCGATCGTTGTTGTTACCACTGTTATTGTTATCAGCCATAACGTTGAATCGCAAACTTTTGACAAAAAACGGATGTGGAACTTTGGAACAAAGCGTTACTGCTTATATCCCCACAGACTGCGCCAATTTGTATGGGCCTAAATCAGTTTAGGTGTACAAATCGAATTTGGATTCGAATATAAGCAATTCTTCGTATCAAAGTTGAAACAATATGCGAAAAGGATGTAAATGCGAGAAAATAATTGTGTTTCAATATATGAATGTGATTACAAATTTGGGCAGCGTTTCAGTACCAATTTCTGGATGCCCATAATACAAAATGAACTACTATTTATAGGCCTAAGAGCCTTGCCCACGTTCTCCACCATCAGCAAATGCATCCCCCACGATCTGAACATTAATATGGAGAAGTTAGTGGGGCAAAGTAGTGGGCTGCAAAGCCGCTGGAACCGAGGTAGTAACCGAAACTTGGTCGCAAGGCTTCGGTTATCTGACCTTACTGTTCGGATAGGAGGGCGTGTCACAAAGGCTCGGTGTCCAACTTGCCTTCGGTCGCGTTGTTGGAACTTGGCTTCGGTGACTTACTCACGAGTTCAATTGCTTCTCTTCGGAGCATCAGCTCGTTTTTCCTTCGGTCTACCATCCCGAGGTGCTGACCGAAGGCGACAATTTTCATCCAATACAAAGTGTATTGTCGTTTTGGAAAAAATGTACTAAAATTCTGACAATTCGCCATGATATCTCGATGGATGGCTTGTCAATATAAGATGTGTTGTAACTTTGAACTACTAAACTAAAATCCTGGAGAATTGCTAGCATTAAAATTTCATCAACAAGTTTTTGCTTCAAAGTTGGTCCAAATCAATTTCAAATGATCCAACATTAGATGTAACCACTTTACAAGCTCAACCAATGATTTTCCATGGTCAGATACAACAAATTCATTAAAAAATGTATAAACCCACTTTGTCCAGCTCAAACCAATAATGATATTTTACAATTATTAGTATGGCCACTTTGTCAAGCTCAACTCAATAATGGTTGATTACAACTTTCATTATTTAATCAATTTAGCTACAAATACACCATGAGTCCTATTTATTGAAAGAAGAGTAAAAAGGAGGAGGAGCAGGAGGAAGAAATAGTAGAAGTGAAAAGGAGGTGAAAAAAAGAAGGCGAAGGAGTTCTAGCACGAGGATTAAAATTTAAGAGTTTTTTCGTTAATAGGACAAAAAATTTAAAGCGTTATCTCCTGGAGACCGACCAACTAAATTTTGAGATATTAAATTTGAGTGATCTAATAGGGTGTGTTCGGTTATACTGGAAACTGTTTATCAAGAAAAATTATAGGGAAAATATTTTCTCGAAACACAATTGGTTTTCATACACATTTCCTAATATTTGATAGTCAAAGAGTAAAACCATATTCCAATGAGATATACTTTCTAATGGCCCTATCGTTACCCCCACTTCACCCCACCCACATGCCTCCCTTCACCGCCCAACTTGCCCTCCCGACCCCAACCTCGACCTCAACCGCGATCACTTGACAACCCGACTTCGAGCCTGACCTGT
The DNA here is from genome assembly GCA_029990575.1 of Petunia axillaris subsp. axillaris. NCBI lineage: Eukaryota > Viridiplantae > Streptophyta > Magnoliopsida > Solanales > Solanaceae > Petunia > Petunia axillaris. The sequence goes on from JARKNS010000003.1 coordinate 165,836,275, forward strand.
GACTCTCGACCTCGACTCAAGCCCCTACTCTAGGTTCCGATCTCGACCCAACCTTGGGCCCTAATCCCAAACCCTACCTCCACTGATCCATGTATCTGATTCTTAAAGAAAATGTTATCCGTAATTTTTGACCCACTAAACATGAGATAATTAGAAATTTTTTCCAAAACATGTTCTCCATACCAAGCACTCCCATAGTGTAATAATTTGACACAAAAGTTAGAGGTCGTCTGGCCATAAGATATTTACACTGTTTTTTCCAAAATAGTTTTTGGAAAAATGGTTTGGCTATCGCATTTTTAAAGTTATTTAACTTTTTAAGATGAGTTTTTTATGGCTCTTTTGTAGAAATTGTTTGTCTTTTTCTATATAATAGTAGTTTGCAAAAATGTCCCCCCACTAAGTTTAATGAATAAATTTTGGACGGAAATACTCATATAAATTTTATGGTCCGGAGTCAACACTTGCCTTTGATCCCTCTTTCTTAAACAACACTTGTCCTTGAAGCCGTTGAATCTTACATTCTCTCAAAGAAAATTTTGTCTGGGCAGCACTTGATCGTAAGTATTGCCTAAAAGGCAGAACTTGCCTTTGACCCGTCTTTCTTAGGCAACGCTTGCCTTGAATCTCACTTCTCCTAGAAAAAGTGTTGTCTAGGTAGCACTTGTCCCTTCCATTCTCTTTCTTCATTCTCCAGATAACTGGAATTGTAGTCTACGCAACTCTTGCCACTTGACCTCTTCCTAAAAGCGAGCGCTTGCAAATTGGTAACTTGAAGAGTTGATTATTTTTCTAAAACATTGTTAAAAGTGGAAAAACTCTCAAAACCAGTTTCTGTGGAGGACCCGCAGTGAATTTTTTTTTTTTTTGATGAAAAACTATAAAGTCGTTTCGACTATTTTTTTCAAGTTTTTCCAAAAAATAATAATAGTATTTTTTTCACTCATAAAGCTTAAATTTTTTCAAGTAAAATGCATGTTCAAACATACGCTTCAACTTTTAGTCACAATTCTTCAACTCAACTTTAAAAACTCTTTTCAAATTCTATTTTGGAATCTATAGCTAAACAACTGCTTAAACTCCTAGCTTTGATGAAGGGATGTCACTGAACACTGCTTTGTCAAAAAAATTTACCGAGTATATATATAAATATATGAAAATCTACAATATGTTGGCACATATATAAGAGGTGACACTACTTGAAAGATTGGGTGTCAGCGGATTGCTTTTTTAATTAAATTTCCGAATGCTTATTGCTCAATTAAAATTAAGTGGTGTATGTAAGGATCTAACCTTGGACCTTCAACAAGTTTAAAAGGGCATAAAACCATTTGTTCTAGCCTCTAGGCAGCACCATTTCCCAAGATTAACAGTTAATTATTCAAGTATAAATAGAAGAAGTAGGCTAACAATAAAGCTCTTGATCTTAAAAAGTTAAATAAGGATTTTTAAAATTTTATCAAGATCTGCTTCTTTATTTGAAAGTGACAGCGGTTGCATAAAATCAAGACTTTTAAACAACGACCAAGGCTTTTCTTACTTTGGAATCACTACAAATTGTTTATAACGTGGTAGATCATGTTCTCAGTTGGTGAATATTATATATATACTTTTTGGAAAGGAAGCACCACTAGAATAGGAGTATAAACAAAGGCCTACACTATATTCTGAGTAGGTAATACTTTTAAATGGTCAATAAGTCGTCGTTCCAACGTTACTCGAATCACTATAAGTCTATAACCTTGTAGTCTTTCGAAAGGCAGTGTAATAATTAATTAAACAAAGACTTATAAAGAGTCACTGGCTTGGCCATAATTGAAAATGATCCTGAACACAATAGGCCATGTTCTCACTTTATTGATGAAATATTACAGTCCCTTGCTTTATTATAATTGGTAATGTAAAATCATAAATAAAGACTAAGACTATATTAATTCTAACTTGGTAAAAGAATAATTAATATTTAATATTTAAAATTTAAATGAAAATCAAGAGTCAAGACCTTAAAGAAATACCAGTGTGAAACTAAAAGATTTAATAGTAGTTTGGACAACTGTCGATTAAATAATAGTCATGAGCACGATGGATCATGTTCTCACGTTGTTGAGGAAACACGATAATTAAAACTGTCTTCAGAAAAGTTACTACTCCTATTAAACAATGACCGAGCTAGCTAGACTTCATATAAAAAAACAATGAGCAAGACAATTTCTCACTTTAAATAATTGCAGTGGTCTGGAACGTGGTGTATCATGTTCTCACTTGGGAGATATTATTAACAAACGTTAAACAAAGACCTAGACTATAATCAGACTCGATTGTCAATGCAAATTCTCACGATACTGAAGATTTAAAATGAGAAAATTACCCCCATAAATATCTGAGCAATATTTATTTACTTTTCTTAGCCCCACTTTTCACTGCTTTTCTATCTCTAGCCATTAGGTAATTCATAAATTAATTCACCCAGTTTATAAATTAACAAATATTATATTTTCATCCCTCAATTTAAGAGATTACTTAATGTTTATCTCATGTCTGTTTATGTTATTTTAGGGACTAAAGACATGAGTTATTATAGGAGTCTCTCCTCTTTATTTAAAATTAAATAAATATTACATACAAAATTATGTTAAAATATTAAGTGATTAAATATTAGATACACGATATGTAATAAAAAAATATAAATATCATACATATATCGTATATCAAAATAAATATTAAAATATCATACATATATTGCGTATTTAATAAATATTAATATATAAAATATTAATATTTCTATAAATATCTGATAAAATATAAAAAATATTAATATCATACATATATCGTGTATCTAATAAATAAATATTAAAATATAATACATATATCATGTATCTAATAAATATTAATATATAAAATATTAATTAAATAAATATTACATACATATATTAAAGTATTAAGTAATTAGATATTAAATATACGATATGTAATAAAATATTAAATATCTAATAAATAAATATTAATATTTACTATTTTAATACAATATATCACTCTTTGAATTTGTTATGTAATCAATATTGATTTATTTTGGTATTCGTTATTCTTATTTTTAGGTGATATGTATTTCATTTATGCAAATATTAAACATGGCAACTAAAAGGAAAAAAAGAAAAAGAAAAAAATCGCCTAAAAATCATCTCTAAAATGTGAGTGTCCGTTGATATATACCAAATTTATCTCATGGCATATTATTTTGAATTGAATAATATCCCTTAAATTTAAGAAAAAAATAAATATCAAATATCAATACTAGTACTTAATATTATTTTATTTTTTAGCATTGATATATGTCTTTTATTTAAGAAAAATTGTATTAAATAATTAGTAACACAAGGATTTTTTTTCCCGTTATTTTAGTGCAATGTTGTGGCTACAAAAAGTAAGGGCTAAAGGATAATAAATATTTTCATATGGGCTGCTATTTATGTAAAGAGCCCAGAATTTGGTAATATAGCATTATAATTAGGGGAATTTCAAAACTAGGCAGCCCCACTACGCAAAATTACAAATGAGAGCCACATTTCATTCATAGCACCCCTTATTTTTAAATTACACAACATAGCACCCCTTAATTTTAAAATTACATAACATAGTACCCATTTGAACTAAAAATCCTAGGAGCCACTCCTCCACCCTCCCCCGCCACTGGCCTGTCGCCAGAAATCGAGCCGGCGCAGGCGCCGCCGCCGGCCAAAAAATTGAAATTTCACCAGATCTCGCCGGATTGCTTATTTTATTGGTGGATTTGTTTAAATAATTATTTTTTGATAGTTTTATTTACCTAAATCTATCAAAATAATAAATTATATATGTAAATACATAGAAAAATGTGTATGCAAGAAGGAAAATACAAAAATATACACAAAAAATATAAATTTTATACAAATTCATAAATAGTGCACAAATTTGAAATTTATACAACTTTATTCATTGTTCATACACGCATATACAACTTTATACAAATTTACAGAAGTGCATAGAATATGTATATTCACTGTATATACACACATATACAGATTTATACATTTTTATACACGTTTACAGGAGTGTATAAACTTGTATAAAACTGTATAAACTCGCAAAAATAATTTTATACAGTATTTCAGGCAGCTTCTACACAAAATCTTAACAAATATACAAGATTTGTACAGTTTTATACAAGAAAAACACTAGATATAAAAATTTTTAACAAAAAAATAGTAGATCTCACCGGATTTTAATGAAAAATGTGAGAAAAGAAGAAGAAACATGATAAACAAACCCCTCACCGGGGTTTTGACCAGAATATACAATGGGAAATCACATTGTTATTCAAAAAGCAAAAACAAAAAAAAAAAAAACAAGAAGAAGAATAAGAAGAAGCAGCGCCGGCGACTAGCATAACGTAGTGGCGGCGGCGGCTTGGAGGAGAGAGGATGAAGGTAAGGTAGTGGTGGAAGGGTGGGGCGGCATTATTGTGTAAGGGGGAAGAGAATAGAGGAAAAATGGAAAGGAGAGAAGGAGAAGAGAGAAAATATGGAGGCTAGAGTTTTTTTTCCTTTAAATGGGGGGGGGGGGGGGGGGAGGGGGAGGGGGGGTATTATAGAGTGAAAGAAGAAATAAAAAAAGTGAGGGAGTACTAAGTCGGGTAAAGTAAAAAAATAAAGGTCTTTTTTGGTAATTTTCATGAGTGAAATGTCTCTCCTTATAATTGTTCCTTATAATTAAGGACCTATGTTGACTTGGTATAAAATAATCTTTAAAGAAGACCAAGACCTTAAAGAAATATATCATTATTAAACTGAAAATTGTAAATAGTAGCTTGAACCTACTGCCAATTATTAAAGCAAGGCTAACACCAAAACCATGACATAAGAATTGATTAACTACTTTCTATATTGCTTTCATCTAATAGGTATTTCACCTTTCAAATCCAGCTTGCAATATATACGCAAGTAGGAAGGGTACGTCAATATATGGTCCAATTAGCCAATTATTTCAAGAAGTTTTATCCATATCAACTTTTTGTTAATCTATTGTTTATAATTAAAGTTAGCTATCTTTAACTGTTCAATTATCTCAGTTTTCTTTGGTTTTACGTTTCGATTTGGGTAGGTTAATTGTTGATACTTTTACAAACAAATTTAGCAAGCATCCCAATGAATTTAGACAAGCTAAAGCTAGGGTTTCCACTTCTTTGAATTTCAATTTCCCCCAACTAATGAATTTTCGTATTTGAGCGTTCATAGCACCAAAAATGGTATTCCAACAATTTAAAACAATTCAAACACCCAAATTTAGGGGATTTAAGTCATGGCTCAAAGTCTAAATCATTTTCAAGCTTTTCACATTTAGAATCCTATCTTTTCCAAACTAATTCAACTTAAGATGTAGCATTCAAGTATAGGGAGGAATTATTGTCGCACCCCACTTTAAATAAGTAGGTAAAGTAAGTGGTTTACAACTTGGGTAACTCGTTAGAGTTTTGGAGTCGCCACCTAATAAATTATTCTAGGCGTATTAGGTCACCTATTAATTTCTAATTCAATTAAAATCTTAACTCGGGGTTAGTCTACTAATCAGAGATTCGGGTAAGTGTTCAAGTTAACCCAGAAGGAAGGGGTTAGGCACCTTCTAGGTTCCACTAAACGTGGTTCCCGGCCGATTTCTATATTGGGTTTAAATATATTGCTTTAAAAAGGACAATAGCTAAATAAGATAAATAAAAGAGATATGGGCTGCAAAACAAGTAAAGTGGGCAATTTAATATATTGCATAAACAATTTTAAATAAATAGTCATGTTGCACAAATAGCCACTAATTGATCACTTTGAATAAATGACCCTAGGTTTTATTATCCTATTCGGATCAGAACCCGGCTTTCGTAAGGGACGATAGTTTCAGAATCCACTATCAATATATAGCTCGGGTAGTTTCCATCATGTCCGAGGGGCTTAATTCCCTTAACCCCCATACCCTCTTTAAGTATTTAGTTAAAGCGCATGCTAATATTTTCACGTCCTAAAGTATTGCTAGCGTCCCCAACTTAATGTCCCGGAGGCTGTTGAGACCACTAACATAAATATGAAATATCTAGACTCTCCTATGTGTATTAAATGCCCCAAACTAGACTCGAGCTAGGCGTCACATGAGAAGCACAGTCACGCAAATCGTACAAGTCAATTGGAAACAAATAATTGTAGTCTCAAACTTAGGAAAAGTGGGCCTCCAAATTAGCAAATTGTAATAAAGATTCAAAAAACCCACAAGCTACCGTTAAGTTTTCAGCATGTTCAATTTGCATAAACAGCCTAAAATACGATCATGAATTGTGAAGTTAGCCATGTTTAAGAAAATGAAACGTACTGTTGTATTCAAAATTCTAGATTTGCAACAATAGACTGAAATTAAAATACAGTTTCAGTTTTAACCACTTCCAAGAGAATAAAGCGTACTGTGATAATTAATTTGCAGAAATAATCCTATCTTCAAGTACTCTAGCAATTTTAGCCTATTTTCTGATATAGTCTAATTCTAGCACCTTCAAATTGCACAAATAGCCTAGATAAACATTGAACTTTCAGTTTTAAACATTCTCCACACTGCTGCAATTTTCCAGAAAATCAGTTTGCACAACTAGTCTAATTTTAAATCTGTATTGCAATTTTAGCACTCAGCATATATAAAATAAAGAGAAAGGTTAGAGATGGCCCCTTTTAGCCGAAGTCACTGCTTTAACAGTGTATATAGGTTGATGTACCTGTCCTAGGTGACTAATTTGCACCTTATGGTGCTTAAGCATACAGACCAAGGAGAAATCCTAACGAATACATAAAAGGGTCTAGGGGGATGAACATGTTAATACATAAAAAGAAAGAAAGAGTGTGCCCTGTATGCACCATAACGAGCTTCTTTTGCCCAGCCCTTATCAAGGCTAAATTATGCCGTTGAATCCTTTTTAAAACACTGGGAACAAACACCCAGACTTCCATGTAAACCTGTAATGACGCTTGGTGTGTCTGAAATAGATAAGAAAGAAACAGGCAGCAAGGGCAGCAACACAGATATGCTAAAGGGTCTCAGTTTGGTTCCAAACCAAAAAATAAAGATTCGGGGAGGATGAGGACTACTGCATGTTTCCAGAATGTAACACAAGCATCCAGAGATGGCTTTCCAGTGTGTAAAATGCAGAGAATGAGAAGAGAGAGTAGGGTATGTACTTCAGCCTATAAAAAGGGTGTTCAATCCCTGTATTTCAGTGTGTGTGGTCTGGATGTGTCTCAGATTTTGTCTAAGTGTAGCTGTGTGTGTGTGAGGCTGTTAGAGGTACCCATAAAAGTGTAGGGTCTGTAGTTGTATCAGTGTGTGTATCAGTGTGTGGATGATAGGTCTGAAGGTGTATTCCAAGCTGTATCAGTGCCTGTTCATGTTTTTCAGCTTGTGAAAGGTGTAGAGAGTGTCTGAAAAGGTGTTTAGAGGTGCTGAAGATGTCCTTTTCAATGTAAAAGGACCAAGTATTTATAGTGTTGAGGGGTCTGGATAGTTCCTATTCCGAAAGGAAAGAATAGATTCTCATTTCAACTTAAAGAAATGAAAGATGTAATCTCCTAATCAAGGGAGCATATCTTGTCAAAAATATTTGGAAGGAAAAGGAAAGATTCTTAGTTTTTCCAAGAGGGGAATACATTATACTGATTTAGCTAAATGTAAGGGGAAGTATCAATTTCTCAATAATTAAGGAAGGGAAAATATTGTATGCTTTTCTATAAAGAAAAAGAATAGCATGATTTTCGAAATCAACTTGGATAGCAGTTTTAACAGCTATTACAGAGAACGAACAACATCTATAGAGTTCAAACTATTTAACGAAGGTGATGATTCTACCTATAGGAGTCCGTAAAACCAATGCAATGGAATTTTCTCTTTAAAAATGCAGAAGTCTATTACATACACATAGTAAACGGGAACAGTCATCCTTATCTACTAGAGTTCGCGGCTATAGCAAGGCATAATATTGCTGCACAGTTTCGATAAAGCAATTCCAGATTCCAAACGGTCAGGATTCATTATTCGACATTCAAAATACTGAAATCAAGCCGTAGTTTTATCCTGTTAATCACGATTTTAAAGACTAAAATATGTGAATGCGCAGAGTAATTATGTTAAACATTTTCCGGACAATCATTGACAGTAGGAATTAATAAGCATTAGATTAAGCAAGGTCACATGTATGTTTCACTGTGTCAAACAAATGAAGAAGTCATAATATTTCATGATTTAAGCAAGAAAATGAACAGAACAACGAAACAATTAAAATAGGAAATTTTCAACCGTAAATGCGAACCGGGTCCGGCCGAGGACCAAATTGGAAGCGGGTCGGGTCGATCTTCATCATTCTCGCCCGTTTCTGCTTGATTCATGGAGATTTCAGTTTCCTTTCCTTGTAAACGTCGAAGTTTCCATGATTCTTGCCTTGATTTGCTCGATCCGTTCTTTCTCTTTTCGGCTTCCATAGAAAAAGGGATAAGATGGATTTGTTTCCCTTTTTTCCATGCGAAAACGACGAGAGAGAGAGGGGATGCGTGAGCGGAGCTTATGGCGGAGATGGCGGATTTGATAGCGGAGGAGACACGGAGGTGTGGACGGATTTTGGGGTGTATTTGGACGGGGAAGAGAAGGAAGGGGGAGAGAGAGTGATGGGATCCGGCGGCTGTTAAGGGTGAGGGGATGGGAATTATGATTTAGGGTTTTAAGAGTTGAGGGGTGATGTGTAATATTAAAACATGGGTTTTAATATCAGCCGTTGGATAAGATAAGTTGGAGGGCCAAGATCATGCCACGTAGGCATGTCGGGGTTAGGTGTAAATTGTTTTGTGTGGGTGTATATGCTGAAGTGTAAATGGGATGTGGGCTTTGAGTGGTTGTACTGCACGCTACAATGAGTTGTACGCATGCTTTAGAGAGTAGTACTTCATGCTAAACGTGTGTATACTTGTACTAGGAGTGTATTTAATGAGGTGTAAGCTTAGGTGGCGTACATATGGACAAAAAGGTGATGACGAGGACTAGGTGTAGTAGGAAGGAGTTGTAAAATAACAAAATGGCTAGTATTTAATTAAAATACTTATAAATATAAATAATTAGTATAAAATAGGAAATTTTGTAAATAATTATAAATAAATGTAAATAATTATAAACAAATGTAGATGACCACAAATAATACTAATTAGATATAAATAGCCACAAATAATTATTAAATAATATCATAATGCGTTAAATTGCATAAAATATCATACGTAATTTAGAAAATAGCCTGAATGAATGTAATTATGTAATATAGTCACAATTAAATAAATACTATATAAATAGGGGATAAAAAATAATTTTACACACGTAAATGCATGTTTTCTAATGCACTTTTGTTTGGAAAATTACTATTATCAGTTTTAATCAAATATAGCCAAATTGCGAAAAACGGAGGGACAAAATTGGGTGTCAACAGCTGCCCCTCTTTGCCCGAGGATGATGAAAGAGTCTTCGGGCAAAGATAGTTGACGGAATACCCAATTTTGTCACGACTGGTAAGCAAAAAGATTGGAATGGGAGAATGGGAGTTTTGGGGTGTTTTTGGCCGAACCCCGGTCTCTGAGTTGCCTACATATCTCGGGTTTCACGAGAATCAGGCCGTGTGTAGTTCTTGAATGGCATGTAGCCTGTGTGAGATGTTTATGACGCACGATTTTGAATGTAAAGACTAAACTTATCCATGTATGTTAAGTTTAGGTTCATGTGTGCTTTGCGTTTTGGCGAGGTTAATGAAGAGTGAAGTAAAGGCACTGGCGAAGGTGAGATAACCTCAACAGATCGAGCGTGGGAAAAGAGGCTTATAATCGTCCTAGTTATGAAAATGTGGCGCGCTACACACCCATAAAGAGGAGTTTACAGGTACATAGTTTCCACTTCATCTCGATAGATGGGCAATCTCGCCTTCAATATTGCCTTGACTGGGCTGGAAGATATTTGAGGAGCGAGTTTTATGAATGCGCACGATTCAAGCAGACGGGCACGATTAAGCACGAAAACATGCACGATTGATGCAGATGGATACGAATAGGAAGGAATATGAAACTGACACCCAATCGACAAGGAAGGATTAGGTAGATTACTGGGGAGAGTATGGAATTGCAGCTTGGAACTTGGCAAGATAGGTAGCTTGCGGGTGTGGCAAAAGGCATTGTCTGTAGGGTTAGGCTTTGCTTTGTATGTGTTTGAGGTTTTGCGATTGTATAATTGGTAGCGATGTTAGGAACAAGCGTGAGAGTATGGCACAGGGGTTTGTCGAGAGATCGGGTAGTACCCTGCAGCAAAATCATGACAAATGCAATAGATATAAAGATAAAGATAAAGTAAACTTCCCTGTAGAGCCGGGTGGTTGTTTTGTCTGATACTTATTTGATTGATCCAAATGTCTTTCCAATGTTATGCCCACCGATGCGGACCACGCTCTACTGCAAATTGTTGTCATGTTCACCACTGCGAACCTTATATATCTGTCGACGCAGATTCTATGCTCCTTCAAATGATATCATGCCCACCAATGCGGACCCTATATACCCACCGACATGGATTCTATGCTTGATCAATAGTTGGTCTGTTCACAAGCGCGGACCTTACTGCTCCAAATTGCTGAACTATGTCCACAAACGTGGACCTTATGATGCTTTCACTGTTGAATGTGTCCACCGACGCGGACTATATATACCCACCAATTACTGAATTATCCACATATGCAGACCTTATATATATCCATCGACATGGCTTATATGCTTCTTTCATTGTTGTCATGTCCACAAACGCGGACCCTATATATCTGCCGACGCAGATTCTATGCTTCTCAAATTTGAAGTCACGTCCACAGACGGACCTTACACTGTTGTCATTGCTGTCATGTTCACCACTGCGAACCCTATATATCCACTGACGCAGATCCTATGCTTGTCAAATGATGTCATGTCCACAAACGCGGACCCTACATATCCACCGACATGGATTCAATGCTTCCCCAATTGATGTAATGTCCACCGTTGCGGACCCTATATATCCACCGACATGGATCATATACTTGTCATGTCCACCGATGCAGACCCTATACATCCACCGACATGGATTCTACACTTGTCAAATTGATGTCATGTCCACCGCTGCAGACCCTATATATCCACCGACATGGATCCTATGCTTGTCATATTGATGTCATGTCCACCACTGCGGACCCTATATATCCACCGACATGGATTCTACACTTGTCAAATTGATGTCATGTCCACCGCTGCGGACCCTATATATCCACCGACATGGATTCTACATTTGTCAAATTGATGTCATGTCCACCGCTGCGGACCCTATATATCCACCGACATGGATTCTACATTTGTCAAATTGATGTCATGTCCACCGCTGCGGACCCTATATATCCACCGACATGGATCCTATGCTTGTCAAATTGATGTCATGTCCACCGCTGCGGACCCTATATATCCACCGACATGGATTCTATGCTTGTCATGTCCACCGATGCAGACCTTATATATCCACCGACATGGATTCTATACTTCTCAAATTGACGTCATGTCCACCACTGCGGACCCTATATATCCACCGACATGGATCCTATGCTTCTCAAATTGATGAATATTGCTTTGCAAGAGTAGTTAGGTAAACTCGGTACCTGTGTAAACCTGCAATCAAAAAAGATTTGTGAGTATTTTGGGGGAGGTTGACTTGTGCATTTGCTGTACTGCACTTTGCTGCTGCATCTTGTACAATTGTCTCTTTGTAATATCTCCCTTTTCGAACGTCGAACCTTAGTCGAGCTGTGGGCAAAAGGGGTAAGGAAATGGGATATGCATGTGTTTTCTGAAAATTATTTTTTAAGAGTAATGCAAATTTGTTCCATTGAATCATAGACTGCGACGTGTTGTTTGGACATAATCTCCTCTAAATCCATTTGCTGCTCCAAGATCATCCATTTTGAAATTTTGAGGGAACCTCAAAATTTCTGCCCCAGTGTGCTGCTTGTATTTTCTTTGAATTTTTGAGGTCCCTCAAAAATTCTGCCCCAGTATGCTGTAATGCATTCTTTGAATTTTTTGAGGGAACCTCAAAAAATTCTGCCCCAGTGTCTAATGAAATTTTCTTATGATGTGACCGTGCCTTGAGTAGGCTGCCTACGTATCCCCTTTTGGGAATCAGGTCGCTACGTAGTTCAAATCCAGTAAAGATGAATGTTGCTTGATTTATAGTATCTCTTGATCGTATCTGAGTAAAGGATCTTGTCAGTTTTGTCTTGATTTAGAGAATTGTATTCTAGGATCAACTGTCTTGCTCTAGTATGTTTTTGGCCCATTTGGGATTGTCCAATTTTGCTCCTTACATGTATTTCTACTGTTTCGCCTTGAATTGTAACTTATCTTCCTCAATATGTTCTTGTCTCAGTTGTCTGGTATAAAATTTTCTTGAAGTTCCTCAAATGTCTTTTGTCAAATCACCATAGCCTGGTTTGTACTCGTCGTTTTGGACTGCTTCCTCACATCACAGTCGCAGATTCAAATGGAATTAAAATAATTTTGCTGAAAGTGAATGATGCATGCTTAAAATAGAAATGGAAATGATTTTATTATTGGACTTGAGAAAAAGTCTTCGAAAGGAAACAACGATGCAACAAAGTTGAACAACAAATAAAACAAAAGCTAACGACTCGGAGTCGTGTTTTATTTATGAAAATAACTAATGCCCCAGCTCCACTAAGGTTCTCGGCATGCTCGAAATGTGCTGTAGATTCAGTTGTTCAGCTTCAGCTTTCTAGATGTTCAGGGCTTCAGTACGCTTTTCAGGAACTGAATCATATTCTTCCATGAATATCTCCTTTAGACCGGTCAGCTCATCTTCTATATCATGAACACCTTCGGCAAGTCCTTCTCCATTGAGAGTTTTCATGTAGCTTGAAAAGATGGAAGCTTGTTTCAAAGTTGGAACAAACTGCTCTAGTGAATGATAACCTCCTGTATCCTTTGTAATACTTTCTCCTTTGCAAACCAAGACGTACCCCATGCCAAACTTGTGTTCATCAAACACGGTTTTTGCTTTTACAATTGTGCCTTCCGGATTGCACTCTTCGCCGATATCAATCATATTCACCTTCTCATCTCCATGATTAGGTAGTGGGTTATTGTGCACATTTGGCGCCTTCAAATGAATGACCTTTTCATCTATCAGGTCCTGAATCTTATCTCTCAATGCAAAACATCTCTCCGTCTCATGCCCCGGTCCACCTGAGTGGTATGCGCACCTTTTGTTGTAATCAAAGTGTGGTGAAGGATTGTCTGGCACCTTTTGAGGGATTGGGACGATAAGTCCAGCAGCTCTCAACCTCTCGAACAATTGGGTGCGAGATTCAGCTAATGCAGTGTAGTTTCTTTTGGGTATTTGGTTTGCCTCAGGGCGAGGCCTGGGGGAGTATGGTAATGCTTTTCGATAGTTGGTTTGAGTATTTTGGTATGATGGACGGCTTGGTGCTGGGGTGTGGAATATAGGTCGAGTGGGTTGAGTGTTGTAAACGGGATATTCCGGTGGTATGTGACGGTATGGTGGTGGTGTTTGGTAGTAGTGGTTGAAAGCAGGGTCTTGAATGGTTGCAGCAAAAGAGACTTCATCTTTCTTCTTTTTGGAGAGACTCACATTTCTTGACTGGAGAGCCTTGTTAGTAGCCTGTAGTGCAGCTAGGCTAATAATCTTTCCACTTTTCAGCCCTTCTTCTACGTCATCTCCCATCAACACTACATCAGCAAACTTCTGATTTTTCATATGCAACAGCTTATCGTAATAGACGTCCTCTTGAATGCGGATGAATATATTCACTATTTCTTTTTCATCCATAGCGGGTTGTACCTTGGCAGCTTCTGCTCTCCACCTAGTAGCATATTCTCTAAATGTTTCAGTGGGTTTCTTTTTCAACTTTTCCAGGTAGAAACGATCTGGTACCATTTCAGTGTTGTACCCAAATCGTTCTACGAAATCTGCTGCCATGTCTTCCCAACCGAGCCATGTGCCAGGCTTCTGCTTAGAGAACCAATTCAAAGCCTCTCTGGTCAAGCTTCGACTGAACAGCTTCACTCGTACTTTCTCATCTTCCCCTGCTCCAATCAACTTGTCACAATATGTTCTCAGATGTGCCATAGGATCTCCAGTTCCATTGAACAGGTCGAACTTTGGTATCTTGTATCCGTCTGGCAATTTCAAAGTAGGATAGATGCACAAGTCTTCATAAGCTAAACCTTTAGTAGTTTTACCTAACTCAAACTTCTTAAAGGCTGCCTCTAGCTTACGAACTTTCTCTTTTGTGCCATCATCATTGGCTTCATCCTCCGCCCATTCATGGTTTTCATGGTTTTTGACGGGTGAAGTGAGTTGTTTGGTCTCGGCAGTGAACATGGGATTGTAAGGCTGCGGGTATGCGGTGTTGGTGCGAGGTAAGTTTGTGTTTATGTAAGTAGGATGTGCAGGAGGTGGTGCTTGATAACTGGTGGGTAGGGTTGCTTGGTAAGTAGCAGGTAATGCTGTTTGGTATGTGGCTGGTAGTACTGTTTGATAAACAACGGGTGGATCAGTTGGGTGTATAGGGTCCTTTCCGTTAGGGCGGGCTGACCCACTTGGATCGACAGGCTCTCCTGAATGGGCGGAGTCAACACCGGGTAAACTGGTCATTGTCAGTTTCTCTTCAAGTTCTTTAATTCTTTGCTCTAAAATAGCAACATGTTCGTTATACCCAACTGGGACAAGCTTGCGTGGTGTTCCATTGTTATCATCAATAAGAGCAGCGTTATTCAACTCAGACATAATATTTCGCTTTCCTCTTCTTCTAGTTTGTGAGGGGGGAGGGGTTGTAACTGGTCCTTTGGCTCTCGTCCGGTACTGATGCTCGGCCAGAATGCACAAGTCAACCTCGGGAGTGGGAGTAAAACTAACACATGAAATAAAATAAGTCAGTGTTGAGATAATAATTTTCATATACAAAACATATCATGTTTTATAACGCAAGGAACCTCTTTTGTATCGGAGGTAGGCCTAACAAGACCAACACATATAAGATGCATGATAAGCGTCATTTGGACGAGGTTGGCTAATGGACTTTAACATGCCAAGGATGTTAAGTCTTCCTAAGTTTGAGTATGATATTTAAAATTGAACGTGTATCGTGCGTCATCCCATTTGTTCTCATAACCCAAAGTTAACAGAAAAATAATTTTGTTGTATAAATGTGGAACAACATTTTTAAGTAAATAGGAATAATAAGCGATCTTACTACATTAAAAGTAGAAGAAATTATTTTAAGGTCTATGATTTCGTTTTCATAAAATTAGAAAAATTAATTTCTCTCATAACCTAAAAAATAATTTTATAAAATAATTGGTTTTGTATAAATGTAAAAAATTTCATATGCAAATAGAAATAAATGATTGATTTCTACAACGATTTCCATTTATAGAAATAAATAATTGATTTTGTTATACAAAAGTAGAAAAATCAATTTAAAGTCTGTTTTCTTTGATAAATAATTGGATGATCCACACTTTTGAGAACAAATGGTCTACATTAGACACGTTAAATGTTAAATAGATGCACACATAACACATTTAAATGTCCCTTAGGGTTGAAAACCCATTCGGTTCATTCAAATATGGTGAACTAGTAGACTTAGACATGAGCCGAAGTCAAAAATGGTCCTAGATATGATATGATGAATGATCCCTAAAAGGAGTATTCATTAAGAGTTGGCTAATCTAGACAAGGACATGGTTCCCCCAGGCGGACAACCGAGGGGTGGGAACGTTTGGAATTGTTGGTTGTACCACGGACCAACTTATCCCAACCGTCCCCCCTAAAGGGTTTTTTGAGAGTGAAACGACCGTGAGATCCACGTAATCGTTTGTGTGTGTGCAAGTGTCAATTTTCCAGGAGTGGAGGAGTATGAACGAAATGCAACAAATAAATTCAATAATATACTAAATATCATATAATAAAAAAAATGCAAAATGTAAAAGATTGCCCACCTGCAAAGATAAAAAGTTAGTATTGAATAAAATAATAAAAGCAATAATAAACCCAATATAAAAAATCGTAATGGTTAGAACATTTAATCCCCAGCGGAGTCGCCATTCTGTCGCACCCCACTTTAAATAAGTAGGTAAAGTAAGTGGTTTACAACTTGGGTAACTCGTTAGAGTTTTGGAGTCGCCACCTAATAAATTATTCTAGGCGTATTAGGTCACCTATTAATTTCTAATTCAATTAAAATCTTAACTCGGGGTTAGTCTACTAATCAGAGATTCGGGTAAGTGTTCAAGTTAACCCAGAAGGAAGGGGTTAGGCACCTTCTAGGTTCCACTAAACGTGGTTCCCGGCCGATTTCTATATTGGGTTTAAATATATTGCTTTAGAAAAGGACAATAGCTAAATAAGATAAATAAAAGAGATATGGGCTGCAAAACAAGTAAAGTGGGCAATTTAATATATTGCATAAACAATTTTAAATAAATAGTCATGTTGCACAAATAGCCACTAATTGATCACTTTGAATAAATGACCCTAGGTTTTATTATCCTATTCGGATCAGAACCCGGCTTTCGTAAGGGACGATAGTTTCAGAATCCACTATCAATATATAGCTCGGGTAGTTTCCATCATGTCCGAGGGGCTTAATTCCCTTAACCCCCATACCCTCTTTAAGTATTTAGTTAAAGCGCATGCTAATATTTTCACGTCCTAAAGTATTGCTAGCGTCCCCAACTTAATGTCCCGGAGGCTGTTGAGACCACTAACATAAATATGAAATATCTAGACTCTCCTATGTGTATTAAATGCCCCAAACTAGACTCGAGCTAGGCGTCACATGAGAAGCACAGTCACGCAAATCGTACAAGTCAATTGGAAACAAATAATTGTAGTCTCAAACTTAGGAAAAGTGGGCCTCCAAATTAGCAAATTGTAATAAAGATTCAAAAAACCCACAAGCTACCGTTAAGTTTTCAGCATGTTCAATTTGCATAAACAGCCTAAAATACGATCATGAATTGTGAAGTTAGCCATGTTTAAGAAAATGAAACGTACTGTTGTATTCAAAATTCTAGATTTGCAACAATAGACTGAAATTAAAATACAGTTTCAGTTTTAACCACTTCCAAGAGAATAAAGCGTACTGTGATAATTAATTTGCAGAAATAATCCTATCTTCAAGTACTCTAGCAATTTTAGCCTATTTTCTGATATAGTCTAATTCTAGCACCTTCAAATTGCACAAATAGCCTAGATAAACATTGAACTTTCAGTTTTAAACATTCTCCACACTGCTGCAATTTTCCAGAAAATCAGTTTGCACAACTAGTCTAATTTTAAATCTGTATTGCAATTTTAGCACTCAGCATATATAAAATAAAGAGAAAGGTTAGAGATGGCCCCTTTTAGCCGAAGTCACTGCTTTAACAGTGTATATAGGTTGATGTACCTGTCCTAGGTGACTAATTTGCACCTTATGGTGCTTAAGCATACAGACCAAGGAGAAATCCTAACGAATACATAAAAGGGTCTAGGGGGATGAACATGTTAATACATAAAAAGAAAGAAAGAGTGTGCCCTGTATGCACCATAACGAGCTTCTTTTGCCCAGCCCTTATCAAGGCTAAATTATGCCGTTGAATCCTTTTTAAAACACTGGGAACAAACACCCAGACTTCCATGTAAACCTGTAATGACGCTTGGTGTGTCTGAAATAGATAAGAAAGAAACAGGCAGCAAGGGCAGCAACACAGATATGCTAAAGGGTCTCAGTTTGGTTCCAAACCAAAAAATAAAGATTCGGGGAGGATGAGGACTACTGCATGTTTCCAGAATGTAACACAAGCATCCAGAGATGGCTTTCCAGTGTGTAAAATGCAGAGAATGAGAAGAGAGAGTAGGGTATGTACTTCAGCCTATAAAAAGGGTGTTCAATCCCTGTATTTCAGTGTGTGTGGTCTGGATGTGTCTCAGATTTTGTCTAAGTGTAGCTGTGTGTGTGTGAGGCTGTTAGAGGTACCCATAAAAGTGTAGGGTCTGTAGTTGTATCAGTGTGTGTATCAGTGTGTGGATGATAGGTCTGAAGGTGTATTCCAAGCTGTATCAGTGCCTGTTCATGTTTTTCAGCTTGTGAAAGGTGTAGAGAGTGTCTGAAAAGGTGTTTAGAGGTGCTGAAGATGTCCTTTTCAATGTAAAAGGACCAAGTATTTATAGTGTTGAGGGGTCTGGATAGTTCCTATTCCGAAAGGAAAGAATAGATTCTCATTTCAACTTAAAGAAATGAAAGATGTAATCTCCTAATCAAGGGAGCATATCTTGTCAAAAATATTTGGAAGGAAAAGGAAAGATTCTTAGTTTTTCCAAGAGGGAAATACATTATACTGATTTAGCTAAATGTAAGGGGAAGTATCAATTTCTCAATAATTAAGGAAGGGAAAATATTGTATGCTTTTCTATAAAGAAAAAGAATAGCATGATTTTCGAAATCAACTTGGATAGCAGTTTTAACAGCTATTACAGAGAACGAACAACATCTATAGAGTTCAAACTATTTAACGAAGGTGATGATTCTACCTATAGGAGTCCGTAAAACCAATGCAATGGAATTTTCTCTTTAAAAATGCAGAAGTCTATTACATACACATAGTAAACGGGAACAGTCATCCTTATCTACTAGAGTTCGCGGCTATAGCAAGGCATAATATTGCTGCACAGTTTCGATAAAGCAATTCCAGATTCCAAACGGTCAGGATTCATTATTCGACATTCAAAATACTGAAATCAAGCCGTAGTTTTATCCTGTTAATCACGATTTTAAAGACTAAAATATGTGAATGCGCAGAGTAATTATGTTAAACATTTTCCGGACAATCATTGACAGTAGGAATTAATAAGCATTAGATTAAGCAAGGTCACATGTATGTTTCACTGTGTCAAACAAATGAAGAAGTCATAATATTTCATGATTTAAGCAAGAAAATGAACAGAACAACGAAACAATTAAAATAGGAAATTTTCAACCGTAAATGCGAACCGGGTCCGGCCGAGGACCAAATTGGAAGCGGGTCGGGTCGATCTTCATCATTCTCGCCCGTTTCTGCTTGATTCATGGAGATTTCAGTTTCCTTTCCTTGTAAACGTCGAAGTTTCCATGATTCTTGCCTTGATTTGCTCGATCCGTTCTTTCTCTTTTCGGCTTCCATAGAAAAAGGGATAAGATGGATTTGTTTCCCTTTTTTCCATGCGAAAACGACGAGAGAGAGAGGGGATGCGTGAGCGGAGCTTATGGCGGAGATGGCGGATTTGATAGCGGAGGAGACACGGAGGTGTGGACGGATTTTGGGGTGTATTTGGACGGGGAAGAGAAGGAAGGGGGAGAGAGAGTGATGAGATCCGGCGGCTGTTAAGGGTGAGGGGATGGGAATTATGATTTAGGGTTTTAAGAGTTGAGGGGTGATGTGTAATATTAAAACATGGGTTTTAATATCAGCCGTTGGATAAGATAAGTTGGAGGGCCAAGATCATGCCACGTAGGCATGTCGGGGTTAGGTGTAAATTGTTTTGTGTGGGTGTATATGCTGAAGTGTAAATGGGATGTGGGCTTTGAGTGGTTGTACTGCACGCTACAATGAGTTGTACGCATGCTTTAGAGAGTAGTACTTCATGCTAAACGTGTGTATACTTGTACTAGGAGTGTATTTAATGAGGTGTAAGCTTAGGTGGCGTACATATGGACAAAAAGGTGATGACGAGGACTAGGTGTAGTAGGAAGGAGTTGTAAAATAACAAAATGGCTAGTATTAATTAAAATACTTATAAATATAAATAATTAGTATAAAATAGGAAATTTTGTAAATAATTATAAATAAATGTAAATAATTATAAACAAATGTAGATGACCACAAATAATACTAATTAGATATAAATAGCCACAAATAATTATTAAATAATATCATAATGCGTTAAATTGCATAAAATATCATACGTAATTTAGAAAATAGCCTGAATGAATGTAATTATGTAATATAGTCACAATTAAATAAATACTATATAAATAGGGGATAAAAAATAATTTTACACACGTAAATGCATGTTTTCTAATGCACTTTTGTTTGGAAAATTACTATTATCAGTTTTAATCAAATATAGCCAAATTGCGAAAAACGGAGGGACAAAATTGGGTGTCAACAGCTGCCCCTCTTTGCCCGAGGATGATGAAAGAGTCTTCGGGCAAAGATAGTTGACGGAATACCCAATTTTGTCACGACTGGTAAGCAAAAAGATTGGAATGGGAGAATGGGAGTTTTGGGGTGTTTTTGGCCGAACCCCGGTCTCTGAGTTGCCTACATATCTCGGGTTTCACGAGAATCAGGCCGTGTGTAGTTCTTGAATGGCATGTAGCCTGTGTGAGATGTTTATGACGCACGATTTTGAATGTAAAGACTAAACTTATCCATGTATGTTAAGTTTAGGTTCATGTGTGCTTTGCGTTTTGGCGAGGTTAATGAAGAGTGAAGTAAAGGCACTGGCGAAGGTGAGATAACCTCAACAGATCGAGCGTGGGAAAAGAGGCTTATAATCGTCCTAGTTATGAAAATGTGGCGCGCTACACACCCATAAAGAGGAGTTTACAGGTACATAGTTTCCACTTCATCTCGATAGATGGGCAATCTCGCCTTCAATATTGCCTTGACTGGGCTGGAAGATATTTGAGGAGCGAGTTTTATGAATGCGCACGATTCAAGCAGACGGGCACGATTAAGCACGAAAATATGCACGATTGATGCAGATGGATACGAATAGGAAGGAATATGAAACTGACACCCAATCGACAAGGAAGGATTAGGTAGATTACTGGGGAGAGTATGGAATTGCAGCTTGGAACTTGGCAAGATAGGTAGCTTGCGGGTGTGGCAAAAGGCATTGTCTGTAGGGGTTAGGCTTTGCTTTGTATGTGTTTGAGGTTTTGCGATTGTATCAATATAGATGCACGTCACTTCACCAACTTCGGCGTTGCACCCCAAATAGTATTTCACATGATGCCCATTCACCCTTATAGCTTCGTCCACCTTCTTTTGATTGCAAATCCACCGAGCCATAATGAGTAACACCAACCACCTTGAATAGACCCGTCCATTCGGACCTTAGCTTTTTGGGAAACAATTTCAATCGAGTGTCAAACAACAACACCACGTCTCCAACCTTGAATGTTTGGTTCCAAATTCTTGAATCATGAAGCGCCTTCATCTTCTCCTTGTATATCAAGGCATTTTCATATGCCAAGAACCGGGATTCATCAAGTTTGTGCAAGTTTGAAACTCTCGCATTTGCGGCATCGCCCCAATCCATGTTCAATTTCTTCAATGCCTACAAGGCTTTATGCTCAAGTTCAACCGACAAATGACAAGCTTTTCCGAACACCAATTTAAATGGAGACATCCCAATCGGAGTCTTGTAAGCAGTCTGATACGCCCACAAAGCTTCATCAAGTTTTCTAGCCCAATCGGTTCTATGTGCATTAACCGTCTTGGCCAAAATGTTCTTGATCTCTCAGTTGGAGACTTCGACTTGCCCACTTGTTTGAGGGGAGTAAGGAGTTGCAACCTTGTGTTTCACTCCATATTTTTGGAGGAGATTTGCAAAGGCTCGATTGAAAAAATGGCTCCCACCATCACTAATGATTGCTCTTGGAGTCCCAAATCTTGAGAAGATGTTCTTTTTCAGGAAACGCAACACATTTTGACTTCATTATCGAGGAGCACAACCGCTTCCACCCACTTGGATACATAATCAACCGTCACCAAAATGTATTTGTTTCCGTAAGAACTCACAAAGGGCCCAATGAAGTCAATTACCCACATATCAAATAATTCGACCTCAACAGTAGGATTTATCGGCATTTCATGCTTTCTCGAAATTCCATCCATCCTTTGGCATTGATTATAATTTTTCAACCAAGCATGTGTGTTCCTATGCAAGGTTGGCAAAAAGAAGCCACATTGTACTACTTTGGCTGCCGTCCTCACTCCACCATGATGCCCTCTAAATGGAGAAGAAAGGCACCCTTCCATAATAGCTTCTTCTTCGGACTTGGCAACATACCTTTGGATGATTCTATCAACGCACACCCTAAAGAGATAGGGCTCACTCCAATAATAGAATCTTGAATCTTTGGCTAGCTTCTTCTTTCGGTAGAATGTGAACTCTTCGGGATAGACCCCACCCACTATAAAATTTGCTAGATCACCATACCAAGGGATGGGTTCCCAAGACACAGCCAAGATTCTCTCATCTGGAAATGCATCATTTACCTTAATTTCCTCTTTTGGCCTACCCTCATCCTCCATGCGTGACAAGTAGTCCGCCACTTGATTTTCGGTCCCTTTTCGATCAAGAACTTCAATATCAAATTCTTGGAGGAGCAACTCCCATCGGATAAGCCTTGCCTTTATGTCTTTCTTTGCCATCATGTACCAGATAGCGGAATGATTGGTATAAACAATTATCTTCGATCCAACTAAATATGACCAGAACTTCTCAAAAGCAAACACAATTGCCAAAAGCTCTTTCTCTGTCACTGTGTAATTCAATTGAGCTCTGTTCATTGTCTTGCATGCATAATAAATAGGATGAAACATCTTGTCCACCCGTTGACCTAGCACGGCTCCCAAGGTTACATCACTAGCCTCACACATAAGCTCGAACGGAAGCTCCCAATTAGGACTCAAAATGATTGGTGCGGTTGTTAGCCTTTTCTTCACTTCTTCAAAGGCTTCTAGACAAGCCTTGTCAAACACAAACTTGGCATCCTTCTTCAAAAGCTTGTACATTGGATTCACAATTTTGGAGAAGTCCTTTATAAAGCGACGATAGAATCCCGCATGCTCTAAGAAACTTCAAAATCCCTTCACGGTCATTGGAGGTGGAAGCTTAGAAATCACCTCAATTTTTGCTTGGTCCACCTCAATGCCTTTCTTGGAAACTTTGTGCCCCAACACTACACCCTCTTGTACTAAGAAATGACACTTTTCAGAATTTAGCACAAGTCTCGTTTCTTCGCATCTTTCTAGCACCTTCTCCAAATTTGTCAAGCAATCATCAAATGAATATCCAACCACCGAGAAATCATTCGTGAATACTTCAAAAAAGTTTTCCACCATATCGTGAAAAAGGGCTAGCATACACCTTTGAAATATGGCGGGAGCATTGTAAAGACCAAATGGCATCTTGCGGAATGCAAAAGTGCCATAGGGATAAGTAAAAGTAGTATTGTCTTGGTCATCGGCTTCGATGGATATTTGATTGTAACAGGAGTATCCATCCAATAAGCAATAATAAGCACGACCCTCCAATCGATCAAGCATTTTGTCAATAAATGGCAAAGGGAAATGATCCTTCCTTGTTGCGGTGTTTAGCTTCCGGTAATCAATGCACACTCTCCACCCGGTCACGGGTCATGTAGCTATGGACTCCCATTTCTCATTAAGAATCATCGTCATCCCTCTTTTCTTGGGTACACATTGCACCGGTGACACCCATTTGCTATCGAACAACGGGACAATGACACCCGTATCTAGCCACTTAATGATCTCCTTTTTCACTACTTCTTGTATAGGAGGATTCAATCTCATTTGATGCTCCACGCTCGGTCTACACCCCTCTTCAAGTAATATCTTGTGTGTTCATACACCCAGGTCAATCCCCCTTATATCTGCCAAGGTCCACCCAATAACTTTGATTCTCCTCTTCACTACTTCAACAAGTTTGGCTTCTTGGATTTTGGTTAAGTGGGATAAAATGATTATGGATAGAGTGGAGTTTAGACCGAGGAAGGTGTATCTCAAATGGGATGGTAGGACTTTTAGTTTAAGTTTTGGTGGTTCTTCTATGGATGATTTTGTAGGTGGAGTTTCTCGGTTTTCGAGGTCTAATGATAGTTTTTTGGGTACATAAGCTTTTGATCCAAAGCCCTCTAACACCTTTACTACCTCCGCCACACTTTCTTTACTCTCCACATCCATATTCCAAATCACTGCTACCAATATGTCTTCTTGACTAACTAAGACACTCTCTTTTTCAACAAGTGCATCAACCACCACATCAATATAAGAACAAGTGGCATCATCATCCATGGGTTGCTTCAAAGCCTTACAAATATGGAACACGACTTTCTCTCCATTGAATCTAAAAGTGAGCTTACCCATCTCTGCATCACAAAGATCTCTTCCGGTAGCCAAGAATGATAGGCACCTCAAAATCCATGGGACAATAAAAAATGACAAAATCTATTGAAAAGATGAATTTGTCCACTTTCACCAACACATTATCAATAATCCTAATTGTACTCTTCATTGAACGATCAACCATTTGCAAGTTTATAGTTATTGGTCTTGGTGCCTTGGTATTCAACGTTTTGTGTACCGTATATACCATCAAATTGATGTTCGCACCAAGGTCATAGAAGACCTTATTAAAGTGTCTCCCACCAATAGTGCATGGAATAGTAAAAGCTCCGGGATCTTCCATCTTTTGTGCCACATGTTTTGACACAATTGCACTAACTTGGTGATTAACCTTGATTGTCTCGAAATCTCCGTAGGTTTTCTTGGCCACCAAGTCTTTCATGAATTTAAAAACATTTGGCATTTGTCCTAACGCATCAACCAAAGGTATGTTGATGGAAGTTGTTGCTATCTTTTCCCAAATTCTCTTGGAAATAGAGATTTCTCTTTGTTTGTTACTTTTTTTTTAGGGAATGGAAGGGTTGTTTTGGGTATGGAGCTCGATTTAGGAAGACTTTCTTTGGGTGGTCGAGTTTTCTTTGGTTTGGCCGTTTGGGTAGTAGTTTTTTGGGGGGTAGGCTTTTGAGTGAATTCTTCAACATCATCTTCTTCTTCTTCTTGCCTCTCTACCTCTTCTTGCACCATCTCCTCATTAGTTTCATCAATTCAACTCAACACCCGCATGATCATCATGAACTCTAATCTCCACATCATCATCACTCTTCGCTTTTGGATCTTTTCATGTCTTTCCACTTCAAGTTTTGATAGCTATCACTTGGTCTTTACCGCCTCTCTTAAGATTCACTACCATATCACTTGGTAATGGTCCTTGCGGCCTTTGATTGACTTGATGTACAAGTTGACTCATTTGTGATTCAAGGTCATTGATGGAAGTAGAATGAGATGTCATCGTTTGCTTCATATCTTTCATATCTCCGGTGTACCCATGTTGGTTCTTGAGCATTTGATTCATCAACTCTTCTAATTTTGTAGGAGCCTTTTCTTCATGGTCATGTTGTCTGAAAGGAGGTCTTGGAGAATATTGCTGAGAAAAATCGGCTCCTCTCCCTTCTTGGTTACCGCTCCAATTGCCTCTTCCTTCTTGATTACCATTCCAATTTCCTCTTCCTTGACTTGGTCTCCATTGCCCTTGTGGTTGGTAAGGTTGTTGATAAGGTCTTTGATAACCACCTTGATCGTACCCTCTTTGGCTTTGGCAGTAGCCCATATAATTTGCTTCTTCACCTTCTTGAACATTATAGCATTGCTCAGATAGTATCCCTCTTGCCCATGTTAGAGAATGGACAAAGGAATGCCCCCCGGGGTTACATAACCCATTGCAGCCACTTGATGCCCGACATTTGTTGTGTGAAGATTCTCCACTTTATTGACCTTCTTCCTATCCGCCTTAGAATTTTTCTTCACGAGTTCAACAGAGGTTATGATTCTTGCCATCTTCTCATATTGAGCTTCCAATCTCTCCATCATCAAGGGACTTATCCTACTTTCTCTACCCGAATTTTTAGCTCTTGATTGCCATTCTTGCAATCGTTTGGTCGCTTTGGCTAGAATCTCTTTTACCTCTTCATACCTCTTGGCCATGGTGACACCATCACAAAGAGTGACTAAAGCGGATTGGTTCATCTTGTTCAACCCTTGATAAAAATATTTAAACAACATGTTCCCCTTGAAGCCATGGTTAGGACACTAGCGTAACCCATCTTGAAAAGCTTCCCGAGCCTCGGTCAAAGAATCAGATGCATCTTGTTCAAACATATAGATCTTATCTCTCAATGAAGCTTGCTTCCCCTTTGATGAGAACTTGGCTAGGAATTGCTTCACTAATTCTTGCCATGTAAAGATTGAATTTCTCGACAATTTGTTCAATCAATCCTTGGCTTTCCCGGTGAGAGAATAGGGAAACACTCTTAACTTTAATGATTCTTCTAATACCCTTGCCGACTTGTAGAGATTACAAGTTTGAACAAAATTTCTCAAGTGGTTATTTTCATCCTCATTCTTGCCACCACGAAAGAAACCATGTTATTCAAGACCTTGAAGAATCACATTTGGAGTACTAAAACTAGCATTGCCAGAACTGGAGGAAGAACGATGGCACTTTCAAAGCTATTCATATCAACTTCTTCTTCGGTCTCCTCATCATCTTCATAGTCTTGAATTTCATGTTGATAGTCCCGAGCACCTCTAACCTACTCTTTATTCCGGTTGACATTGTGAGCATTCACTCTATTAACATTGCCCCCTCGTTTGACATTGGCTCTACCTCCACTGTTTGCACCCCGACCACCTCGGTTTGCACCACGGCCATCTCGGTTTGCATTGTTGCCACCTCGATTAGCATTACCCGCAACACCAACATATTCCCCAATATTTCTTTCTCCATCCGCATGTACCCCTGCATTTGCTTGAGCACCCGTATTTGGTTGAGCAAAAGGATTATCACATTGAGGTGCCACATTTTTTTAACTTAAGGATCATTAGCTTTCTATTGAGGATCATCATCATCTACTTGCTCGACATGAAATGGATAACCCTCTTCATTGAGCTCTACATAGAACTCTTCATCATATTCTTCTTCATAACGTTGCGGATTCCCATGTTATGATTATAATAATGGTTGTAATTGGGATCCGCAAGTTCCGATTAGGATTTCTCCTATAAGCCGTGTTTCACCTACACAAGGTAAAACAAAAACAAAAGTAAAATGCTAGGACTTGCGAACTAAACAACTTTGTTTAACTAATGCAACTCAATATTAAAAATGTAGTTCCCCAGGAGCGGCGCCAAAATTTGATCCATGCTCAATCCTACACCATTAATAGTGAGGGACGATCGTCAAAGTATAACACCTGATGTGAGTCGGGGTCGATATCCCAAAAGAACTAGCTTGTCAAGTAAGAGAGTTGCAAATAGAAATTCAAATGGAGCTTAGTATTAAGTCCTAGAACTGGGGATATTTGATATACTTTTACGTTAAACTACAATGTGTACAAATTAAAGAGAGTAATTGATTCTATATTACGATGCTAGGAGTGTAAATGACTAATAGTAATTTCCAATCAATGGGTGTATTCACTTCACCTTCCCAACACAAGTAGAATTATTGTCGGGTCGTTCTATTGTAATCCCTAAAATCCTTCTAGCCTAAGAGAAATTTACTTCACCACGCTCGAAAAGCATTAGATGAGCGCATAAAGTACTACTCAAGGACCCGAGGAAAGGAGACCTCTTCCGAGCGTAACTCCTTTTAGATGGGTTAGTCTATGAATAGCCTATCAACCCAAATCATCGGCAACTTCACTATTCTACTTTAACTAATCTCTACCGAGTCTTTAATTAGCAAAGTAGACAAGAAATCCCAAATATCATGGATATTGAAATTTTGATGTTATTGTAATGGGAAATTGGATAATCGTTACTTGTGTTAGAGTTAGTGAAATGGAACAACACCCATTGATTTTCTATTATTTATAGCATGCTTACACCCCTAGTTATAAGTTTACCCACTTATACTAGGGATTTGAATCAAAACAATAAATATGTAATGAAATGAAGTATGATTTCAAACATAGATCTTATTGATATATGAATCAAGATTCAAAAATACAAGTTAAGAAGCTTACAAATTGATGTAAAGATCTCTACTTGGCTCCTCAAATCGCCTCTAGGAAGAGTCTGTGTAATATGGAATGTAATAAATGTTAAAACTCTAGCTTTAGCTATTTATACAAGCTAAAAAATGCAGGCACGCAATCTGAGGCAGAGCGCCTCTGCAGTGTAGGCGGAGCGCTTAATTCTAGGCTGTCGAATGCCTACTCTCTGAACATCTCCAGGCGCTCCGCAATTCTAAGCGGAGCGCCTCATGCTGAGCCTCAATTTTCCACTCTCTGAAGTTTGCCAGGCGGGGCGCCTCAGACTGTATCTCATGATCTTCACACTTTGGCTCATATTCTTGCTCTTTAGCTTCAATATTCAACTAATGCTCATGCAAACTCATTAAAACTTGAAACTAAGCAATTTACGACATTAATCAACACAAAATATTGCCTTTGAATTCAAAAATAAAAACTTAAAGTAGTCTTTAAGTTGGTAAAATACCAACTTATCAATATTTATACTGAGATAAATAAATATAAAGATAAGACTGTGATTTAATAATATTATCTACAAAAGGGATAAATCTTATCTACAAGAGTTATCAAATGATAGTCGTGATAATTAAGTGGTTAGATCTTAAAGTAACAAATGTACCTAATTGGTTTGAGATATAAACTATTCAGATTACATTGGTGCAGCCAAATAAGGCCAAATGCACCATTACACTTTGTTTGGGCTTGCATTTGATGTAGTGAAGCAAATAGGCAACACTTTTCCATGTCAACAACTAATAATTGTGTTCAACACAGAGGTTAAACTTGTCTAGAGAACAACAAATTAACTCAATCTAACTGTGACAGGATACATTCTTAGCATTACTCGTAATCGAAGTGAAAGAAAGCCTAAAAGCTAGTTGTTGATGAAGAATAAGCTTAGGCAGCAAACCAAATACTTTTTCAAGAATACACGAGGGTGCAATTGCATGGAGATATAGTTGTTGCACCCTCCTTTTTCTTGTTTTCCAGCTTCTCTAATGCACATTTACGGCAGATGTGCAGATCACATTTGGTGCACTGTAAGGCGTTCTTCTTATTCAAGTGATCCTTACAACCACCACATTCGGACTTATACTTACCTTCTTCAACTAATTTTAGAGAGTGCCCCGCAATCTCAATGGTGCCACCAAACTTGATATTGCGATTCTCACTGAGTCGTGAGATGCAACGAGGATGAAAAGATTGATCACAGTCATTACAATGATAGACCCAATGCTTTGGGTGTACATTCTTTTCGCATATCTCACACAAGAAATCATCTGGATTCTCAGGGAAAGGGGGATACATTAGAATAAGCGGGTGTTCATCCCATTTGTGGGTGATTTTCGGGGGCAATAGAGCACAGTCAATCCCTATGTAGAATTCACACTTCATAGAAGAAGTACAACCATATGATGAAGAACCGGAGAGAGATTTGCCACAAGCGCTGCAACCACGATCAGTTTTGGGACCTGCAGAAATTCGAGCAAGGGGATGCATATGTGCTTTATGAGAAATATCAGTAGGCAAGAAGGTACACTTCATATCCAGGATGACTTTATCACTGCTACATTCAAAAGACCACCCATTAGTCTGTGAGTTACATTGACTGCATTCTGCCACCGAAAAGAAGTACTTTGGATGATTTATGTGAAGAGGGTGATCCTTATGACTTGGGTGTTGCCGTAACTCGAGTTTACTAGGCAACTGGGAGCAAGTGTCATGTAGAAAGCAGCTGCACTGTCTACAACTATAATACTGGCAACCAAATAAAATAGGCTCAATGCAGCCATCACATACTAATTCATCCGTTATATTTTCATTGGATGTGAGATCTAATGGATGTTCGTGAAAACTGGAAACCAGTTTTCGAGTTGCATTAATAGTTAGGAGGCCATTTTGCTTAAGAAATCGGGTAGCAAGTCTTGCAGCTGCATTAGCCACTGGCAGCTGGACCATGTTGAACATGGAGTAAGGTTCGATGTCATCTTCAGCAATCCTGAAACCACAAAAGTAGGAGAAAACAATTGATTGGTAGGCAAAAGGAGGAGTTAATAAGGCCAGCACCTATTTGATCACACAAAGCAAGAATTCAACAACGTATAATAGATATAGGAGTAGGAATTAAGGACAGGAAAAAGTTCCTTACATCTTCTTCTCTACAGCGCACAGGACGTGTACAAAGAATCTGCAGGGGCGACAATAATAAACCCAATGAACATCCTTAAACAGTTTGTGGCACACATCGCAGCAGAGTTCGAAACTTTGATACTCTTCGTGAAGAAAAAACAGAGAGAGGATGTGATCATGGTGGTTGCACGGGGTTGTTGCAGTCAAGTCTTTACATCCCCTATGGATCGATAATTTACAATGTTTACATTTAAAAGAGTCAGGTTTCTCGTCAGTTCTACCACAAACATGGCAATGTTTTTCAGGATCATTAGTATAATCTAGGTTGTGTTCTATATGGATTTCGTGCTTCATCACTTTGTCTCCTTGAGCTTCATCATGATCAGCAGGCGATACATCTGGCTTGAACTTATTCCGGGCTGCCTGAGAACAAGCTTTCTTGTAATCTGTGCAGCTCTGCTTCACTATTTCCACTTGTTTCTGGTCCTCCTCACTCTCCCCGCCAGCTCTTTGGCTCGCTTGATTCATCTCTAAGTATCTGTTGGAATCTTTTCCTCTCTATTGGGGTAGATATTCTTTATCCCGATAGAAAGCTCCAATGGAAGTTTTAAGCTCAATGGTGTTTGGTGAGAAACATTTCTGATTGTTTAAGCCATAAAGAGAAGACTTTGGCTTCAATATTCCATGGGTTTAATTAAGCACACAATAATAATACATCTAAAAACTTTCACTATATTCTCTTGGTTGTTACAACAAAGAAAAAGGAAAAGAAAAGCATCTCTTTTGTTTGATATGATTGAAGAATTAAATGCAAAATTAAGTAGTACCTTTGTGTATTGTCGCACAGTGGAATAATAAGTCAATGAGATGCCAACTAGTTGCAAAAATATATTTTAGATCAAGCGAGCATCGTGGGAGACATGGTCCATGTGAGGCCAAACTAGTTCAAGACTTTATCTAGACCAACCACCTGCCCCATAACTAAAAGAAATTCGTGACATTGACTACAATAACATATAGTATTAGTTCAGTGGGTAAACATTACAAATAATTGCAACTTGCCTTTCCGGGAGTACATTCTATAATTAATTCTTTAACTAGTAAATACTATGTAAAAGAAATGTTAAGTAAATGGGATATGGGTGACAGCTATCAGGAATAGCAAACATTAACTTTCAACTATTCTAAAAGTGTTACACAAAAAAGATTATTTCAAAAAGAGCTGTAAATAGGATTATAGTACTGAAACGTTTTAGTAAATCTTCAATTATCAACATGTCTTGTACTATTAATTATTAAAGGCTTAAAGCAAAAGTAAACCACCACCCCCCTTAGCTCGTCCATCCAAGAGGCCAAAAACCTGTCTGATATTAGCCTTTGTTGAATTCACCTCAAATTTGTAGCCAAGTGCTTGAATGGCAAGGGAGACAGAAGAATATCTACTGAAGAAACTGGAGACAGTCCTTGGGCAACCGGAGCGCACTGAAGCTTGTCTATCAAAAGTCCTGTTTGATATTCAGACACGCTTCGAAAATGTACTTAGGTTGCTCCAGGATGCTAAAGAAAAAGATCTTTCAGGTGATGGTGAATCAAGCCGCAGGGAAAAGCTATACTATCTCCTCAATGCTCATGAAGAGTGGCAAATGGTACTGGAAAGGAAGAGCGTGTATACCCCTGAGGGCTTACATTTTGCTGGTGCACTTAACAGGAAATTGAAAGAAATGGAAAGTAAACTTGGTGGAAAATCAAAGACTGGTGGAGGTTCAGAGAGAGCAAGTGTTGCGTCCCATCAGGATGGAACAGGAAACTTGTCTATAATCAAGATCAGTGATGGACAGAGCAAAAATGTTAGAGGTGGCTCAGAATCTTTTTACAGGTGGAGTTCCAGGACTGTAAATCGGAACGAAGTGAAGGGCTTTACCGAAAAGGAGAATTTCATGGAGAGATTTCTTATCCGGAGGGATAACGAAATGAATGGATTCAAGGCAATTGGTATTTTTGGTGTGGCTGGAGTTAGCAAGACAACACTTTGCCAATTGACTTTCAGTAACAAGAAAGTGATGGAGAATTTTTCTCCTCGAATTTGGGTTTGTATGTCAAAACAGACCGAAGATGTCGATGGCTACAGCAAAGAGGTTGTCCAGAGGATACTCAAGTGTCTTGGTGTTGAAGATGAAGTGATCGAATATACAGCCCAAAATAGAGGTCTACGGGGTTTACTTTTCGCTCTTCACAGGACACTGAAAGGTAGAAGGTATCTGATCGTGCTCGATGATGCCTTCCATTCGGATGGTTTCTTCGAGAACTTATTATGTTCGGAGTCAAAATGGGATGATTCTTGCCCTGAAAAACTCGCGCATGGATTGCCAAAACAACAGGGTGGAGCCGTTATTGTCACGACTCGGTCGGAGCAATTGGCGAAGAAGATGGTTGGCAAGGAGAATGTGCATCCCCTTCTGCCACTGAAAGACAAAGATAGTTGCCGGGAGATATTCTCACATTCAGCTGGAGGACAAGTGATGCAGTTGCTTAAAGATGAGACTCTGAAGACGATTGTGAGTAAATCAGGTGGCCTGCCATGGGCTGCCAAGATGATGGGCCAAATCATGAAAGAAGAAGAACTTGCCAAACGGCAACAAACACAACAGCACTGATTTGAAAAAATCATGGTGCTGTTGGTTTGTTAGAAGTTGCGACGCCAATCATAAAAAAGAATTCAGATTTTTTTTGTCGATCTATTATTCAACTTTCAAAATGTTTGTCAATTTGTCATTAAAGTGGTCACTCTTCTGTCGCTCTCTTGTGAGTGGTTATTCTATTCCACATTGAAGGTCCTGCAGTTGTTTTCTTATTAATGTATTTTTGTTATATACTTCTTTCCTATATTGCTATGATAGAAACACAGGGACTTAAAGTTGACATGTCTATTATATATATTATGACATCCAGCCTGCTTTAATTTTTTTATAGTACTCCTCAATTATTGAGATGCGCCTTTAGGGGTCATTTGGTTGGATGAATTATTAAAAATGGGATATACCATAAATTTGACACAAATCTTATTTTTGGATTAAAATTGAGATACACTTTGGAATAACTTATTCCACTCTTGGTTCCCAATTTGTATCTTGAAATTATAATATCAATTCCACTAACCAAACGGCTCCTTAGAGCATTATTGCTCATACACATTCAATAATCAATCTTCTTAGAGCTAATCTAAATATAGGGTGTGTTTTACTTAGTTTATTACTCCCTCCCGTCTAAAGTAATTGTCCATTTTGAATTTTGAAATACCCCTTAAAAAAATCTGATCAGGTGTATTAATTGTAGAGGCAATTTTATTAAGATGACCTTAATCTTTCTTTATACTAAATAAAATTGTTCTCACTATTAACTATGGCAAAAGTTAAATTGGAGAAAAATACATAAACTCTTTCTTATTTTTCCAAATGAACAATTATTTTAGATTATTTTGAGAAGACTAAGAGGTTGTTTGGTATGATGTATTGACTAATTTAATTCGTGTATTAAGTTTTATTCCTTGTTTGATGGTCAAAATCTATCAAGTACTAGTACTTCGATTGTGGTATAACTTAATACCTAAATCATCATGGCATTAGTAATACCATGCTTACTAATACATGGATAAATAATAAAACTACAAAAATACCGCTGTCACACTAGAAGATGCTTTACCCTCATGCACATGTCAGTGCCAAGTCAGCAGCTTCTAAATATTACCACTAGCATTTTTTTTCTCTTTTTCTTTACAGGGTCCATAAATTATTAAGAATTATTATTATAAAATGTCTATTTGAACATAGATATATGTCTAATTTAATCTGGTTCAAGCAATATTTTTGCTCCTCACTTTTTGTTTAATGAGATAATTATATTTTCTCTGCAACGTCACCTTTTAGAGTGTGATGAGTATCATTTTAAAGTTATTAAGAGGAAAATGAAATGCCCATAAAGGTTAGGTATGGAAATAGTAGTAAAATTGGACAAGGTTAGGGAGAAAGTAGCATATTCCACTGTGTAAATTTCTATTTTTTATGGAGGATAAGTTTATGAAATAGAACTTGAAATGTAAATGTAAATGTAAATGTAAATGTGTAAAGAGTACAGACTGTACCTTTGACTTCCTAAAGAATCAGTAAACAGAAATGAGAGGAAATAAAAAATCTGAATGCCTTTCCAGTTAACTCCAAATATCTCTGGTTGCTACCTTATTCCCTAAAGCTTGTTCTTCTCTACTTCCTTCCATCCTATCCTTTTTCTGATGGAAACCGCCATGCCCCATGCTTCCTCAGCCTCTGATATTATAACCCTCTCCACTGAAATACAAAGTGCCGTGGGAGAAAATCTCCATTCCAGTAATACCCACCCACCAAACCGAACAACTTCCGCGCCCCCAATGGGCGCGGAGGGGCCTCTCGTTGGAAAAAACCAAGAGAACAAGAGTGATTATAATGAAAAGGAAACAAATAAGCTGAAAAAATTGATCAAGGATGATCTTCAATTCATTGACGATGCCTCCAAGAATCTCGAAAAATATAAGGCTGAGGTCAAGAAACAACTCGAGGATGCAGAAAAGTTGCTCCAAGGTGATACAGACACTGAAAAAATGGAACCCGAAGAATTTTCCAAGGATCAGCTCTTCGAACTCAGGAAGCACGTTATGAAGTTGAAAACAGAGATCCCATCCAAGGTAAAAGTTCGGTACTCGGAGACAACAGCTGAAGATGCAAAGCGGAAAGAGAAGCCCATTAGACAATTAATTATGAGGGAGAAGAAAGAGCATCTAGCTGAAGTGCCTTCCTTTTACAAGAAGAACAAGTTTGAAAGCGATGAGATATATAAAGAATTCGAGGCAAGTTTTAAACTCCTCAATCTTCAACACAAACTATGCCTGTTATGTTTTGCAGTGTTTCCGGAGAATGCAACAATCAAGAAGCGGCTCTTGATGTACTGGTGGATAGGCGAGGGATTCATTCGGTCTGATGAAAAGCCAGAGGATGCTGCCGAGGAAGTCTTGAATGAGCTCATGTTGGGAAACTTCATCGAGCCAGTTTACGATAAGTGCCCTTTTAAAGAAAAGGTTGATAGTTACAAGTTGCAGCCTATGGCTCGTCCTGCAGTAATTATGCTAGCTGAGAGAAACAAATTCTTTAATTTTGATGGCAATGGCAACCCCATGAAAGAGCATATTGGTTCTCTAAGATCTTGTCTTTTAAAAGAAAAGAAGCCGCAGACAAAGGAGTCCCAAGGCCCTGATAACAAGATTAATTCAGAAACCAAGAGTTGCTTTCCAGTTCTTGCTAAGAAATCAGGTAACACTCAAAAATCATCCGAAAAACCTATGGCTCATGCGGTATTCAATTTGAGCGAAACCTTTATACGGCTTACGCCTGAATGGTTTACCGAAATGAAGCATGTCAACATTCTTTACTTGGGAAAGTGGGAGAGCACTGCCAAGCTTCATATTGAGGTGGAGGAACCTGATGTTTTGAAAGGCCTGGCTGACTTAAAATATGTTAAATTTCTGAGCTTGCAAGGAATTTCTGGGATCACAGAGATTCCTGATTCAATTTCAAAGCTATGGAATCTGCGTGTCCTAGATCTCAGGGCGTGCCACAATCTTGAGGTGATTCCACAAGGCATTGGTTCACTCTATAATTTGACACACTTGGACATATCCGAATGTTACTTGCTCAGTCGCATGCCCAAAGATCTCTCGAAGCTAAGAAATCTTGTGGTGCTCAAGGGATTTGAAGTTCAAGATACAACAGACAAACAATCGTGCACTCTGGAGGATCTGTTGGATATGACAAAGTTAGGTAAACTCAGTATTCATACTGAAATCCAGGATTTCCCCACAGAGACTGACTTGGATGTGCTTAAGGATTTTGAACAGCTTCGCATCCTAACTATAGAATGGGGAGGAAATTTGCTTCGTAAGAAAGAAATGCAAGCGGCGGCAGCTAAATCCAGAGCTAGATCAGGCCGTAAAGCGGCACAAAAGAAGAGTTTATCCAGATTAAATGCTTTCAAGATACCCAAACTAAGCTTGCCTAGAAATTTGTTGAAATTGGACCTCAAATGTTTTCCTGGGCGATCAGCGCGCACCTCTGTACGACTAGAATCTGGCGAGTTGAAGGCTCTGACCTGGCTAGAACCTAGCAATTTGCAGAACCTGAAGAAACTCTACATCAGAGGAGGGGAACTTCGCGATTTAGGTCAGCTCGGGCACTGGGGTAATCATTCTGAAGAAGAAACTGGAACTAACTTAAAATGGAACGTTAAGACACTACGTCTGAAGTACTTGACAGAATTGGAGATGGACTGGACAGAATTGCAAGAACTGTTCCCCGAGTTGAAATATCTAGAGAAAGTGAAATGCCCAAAGCTCACTATGTTCCCCTGCAATGCTCATGGAGTTTGGAAGGACAAGGAGAAGACTGCATTAATGTTGCAGTAATTGTTAGAGCTAATTCTGCCAAATTGATAACATTCATTCTTAATTTTTTCATTAAAATGTAACTGTCTGTTGAATTTTGACTTCAAAATGAGAATTTTCGTTCTTAATCATCTTGTCCATTTCACAGCTTTAATGATTCAATTCATCCATCTCTCTCTTTCTTGCTCAATCTATTCTTGCAAGTTAAAACTAGTAAATATTATGGAAAATTAAGAAAGATGTCATTCTAGGGATATTAGTTTAAAAATATGGAGAAACTTTTTACTTCACCAAATATAGCAATAATTTAATAAAATACTACAAAATATAGCTAAAATAAAAAAGTATTGCCATTGAAACTCTAACTCTTTCTCCCTCTTCTCTCTCTTTTAAGCTGCCACCAGCCCGCCTTCTCTTATGATCTCTATCTGGTCGGCGCCCTTCCCCCACTTCCTTCCACCGTCATCCTCGTCCCTCCCTCAACCCCGTCATCGTCGACGTCCCTCCCCAAACCCTCGTCGTTGCTGCTTCCTTTTCCCAGCAGCGCACGTTGCTGCTGTTAGTGATTGTGCCGGCACTCGCCATTGGACCTCCCTGCAATTTTGTTTACATGTCGCTGCTCAGATCTGGAGGATGGCGCATTGGTTGCTAGTGGTGCCTCTTTTTCAGGTGTTGGTGCTCTTTTTTTTTTTCGGAGGTTCTGCAATGGCTACGACAAATCTATGGTGGTTGTGGTAGTTTTTTTTGAGGTGGTAAGAGGTAGAAGGAAATGTATGTTACGGGTATACCTATGGTATGTTGGGTGTATGACCTTTGTTTTATTGTATATAAAATGAGTTATATAATAGACATACAATGGATATACATTTTATATACAATAATTGTATAAAATCTATGTTAGTTTATCCATTATATACAAAGTGTATGTCATATGTAAGATCATACATACATTGTACATACAACGTATATACAAAAAACACACAACAATTGTATTAATGTATGTATAGAATATCTTCATGAAAGTATACTGCACATACAAGAATTTATAAGGAAAAAAGGCGCGGTTGGGGTGGCACTGGCAGGAGGTGTAGGAGGGGATCCATGTTTTTTTCTCTACAGTTTACGTATATTGCTATGCTTTGTAAATGGTATAGTGTTACTATTTTTATATAAAGCGGAATGTTAGTTTAGTACTTATATAGTTGACCCTAATTTTAATAGATCCCAGTCTTCTATCATGACACGATAAGTATAAAACGAACAAGAAACAAAAATAATCAGCCAATTTATGTGTCATAGTTCTTGCATGTGTCATAGTTTAGAATAGGAGGGTAAAACTACCTAGTTGTCGGTCAAAATTTGGACATAAACTTTTCAAGTTCTTTGTAAAGTTTACTTATTTAGAAATCACATGAAAAGTGAGCACATTATTTTACAACATAATAATTTTCAGTCACCTGAAAGTC
Source organism: Petunia axillaris subsp. axillaris (assembly GCA_029990575.1). NCBI lineage: Eukaryota > Viridiplantae > Streptophyta > Magnoliopsida > Solanales > Solanaceae > Petunia > Petunia axillaris. The sequence goes on from JARKNS010000003.1 coordinate 165,874,400, forward strand.
TATTTTTGTTTCTATGAACATGCAAGGAGAAAGAGAAATACATTGGACAAAGAAAATTAAACACATCAATGTTGATAAGTTTGACATGATTGATGAAAAATAAAGGAGCAATTGCCAACTAATATATTCTGTAAAATGATTGAAGGAGCTATGACCCAACATGTCACCAACATGGAGATTGTTACGAATATGAAATTGTACGGCTAGGTCAATACAAAGATACTCTTAACATGGTATGATATTGTCAAAAGATTTGCGCGAATTAAACAAAATCTGGCGCAGATATTACAGTGTTGATCCCATCAAAAGAATCTTACAGAAATGGCCCTTGATAGTAAAAGTTGCTAGCGACCACAAGAGGAAAGCAACTGGTGATTTCCAGGTCTTTTCTAGTTAAAAGACTGACGACCGCTAGGAACTTTTATACGGGGCCAAAATTTGTAAGACTTGCCTTACGAGGGCTAAATTTATGACTGGGCGCCATAAGTTTCCTATTTCTATAAATCACCCAATATTGTTTGCATTGGGTCAAGCTCGCACAAATTTTCCCAAAAAACTTCGCACCATTAAGAGTAGAGTTATATATACAAAACTACAGCCCATAATACATAAAATTAGCAAAAAAATTGAGGCATAATAATATTTTTATATATAAGTAGCTAAAAAAATGTGAAGAAGGAAACTCCAGCCTCTATCTCCTTCTCACACACCCATGTTGACCCACTAGTGGTTGTTGCTGCTGCTGCCACAGCTCCACGACCCCCTACCGATATGCCGCTGATGCTAGCCGACCGAAACAAGTCATCGGAATAGTCGATGTACTTTTTCAAGATGCAAAACCTACACAAATAATACGGGAGTAAAAAATATTTACAAAAGATACGCAAAAATTAAAAAATGCGGGAAGATAAAGTGGAGAAACAAAGGTAAACAAGAGAAACAATAGAGATACAAGAAATTTTAAAGATACACAACATATACAAAAGAGAAACATTAGAGATACCAAAAAAAATAAGAAGAAGATACATTGAGATACAAAAAAAGTATAAAGACATACAATCGATACAGAAAAATTACAAGAGCGATACAAAAGAAAATAAGTAAATGAAACAGAAAAATTCAAAGATACAATATTGATATAAAAATTTTTAAAGAAAAATTAAAAGTACAAGAAAGGTACAACTGAGATAATTCATATACAAGTAGCAACAATGTAAAAAAAGTAGAAATAATGTAGATATACTAAATACAAAGTAGATATACTATAGAAACAGTGTGGAAATAGTAGAAACAATGTAGAGACAAGATAGACACAATGTAGAAACACTGATATTCAAAGCAAATACAAAAAAAAAAAAAAAAGATACATAAGATTTGAATGGAAAAACAGTAAATCTAATCGAAAAGCACCAGACTTGACAGGAAAACGCCAGATCTAAATGGAAAACACCAACGCGTCCTAGAAAAATACCATATTTGAAATAAAATATCAAATATGAATGGAAAACATCAAATCCTCATAAAAAATTATCAAATATAAATAGAAAACTCCAAAAATGAACGAAAATCACAAAATAAATGGGAGGATAAATGTCAAAGCTTTGGCGAGCGGCGGTAGTTTGGAGAGGGGGGGGGGGGGGGAGGAGTGAAGAAGGAAAAAGTCTAGAGTTTTTACTATATTTCTTGAGTAGAATTATTTTTTTCCGTTTTGTAATTAAGTTTCCCTTTTCTCTATGTTTTTATAAGTATGACAAAATATCTCTATCTTATGTTAAATTCCAATACCTTATATTTAGTTTCCCTGACTTTTCAGATACAAATATGAAACTTTATCTCGCATACCTGATAATCTCACCTTTGAACTTAGTTCCACTAAGAAGGGTCAATTTTCGAGATTCATTATATCACCTACGTCTTCCGTATTTATGGTCATTAAAGCCCGCAAATAGCTTCTTTTTAGCATCAGTTGCCATCCCCATACTCACCCCCTGAATCATAAGCTTTGATCCTAGTTGTGTGGCAGTACTCAACTCAAAAATACTCTTAATATAAAGTAATAGTATTTATTATCCGTTTTGATCAAGCCAACAACGTTTTACCAAAAGCCCTCTCGCCATTAATAATATCCTAAACCTTTTATATCAGGAGCAGAGCCAGGATTTCATATAAGGGGTTCAAAAATGTCAAACCTTGCATTTGAACCAGTAATCTAGAGCAATTTTTGAACCCCCTTTGCCACTTTACTGGAATTTTTCATCATTTTAAGGGGTTCAATAGCTTATATATGTCATAAAAATACCAATTTTTATCCTAATTACAGTGTATTTTTTCAATGAAGGGGTTCAATTGGAGGAAGGTGGCTCCGCCCTGTGTTTTATACAGTCTCCCAATCAATTAAGCAAACAATATGGGAGTCCACTTGCACTTCTAACACACATGATAGAGATCATATTACTCTTTTTACTTATCTTTAAAACGCTTGATTACTTCCTCTTACTTAAGGTGGGGGGGGGGGGATATATTACTTTTGTATTGCAAAAGATTTCATAGTTTACTTGGCTTAAAGTAAAAAGAAGTTAAAACTTTCCAAATTTATGGTCTGAAATAAACTATAAATTTTTGTGTGATTATAAATCATCTCAATAACGTTAAGGCGGAATAGGTTGTTTCCCACCTAAATTTGTCCGTGATTATTATTTTACCACCTTATCTTTACGGGCATCCATTTTCCTCTCTTAACAACTTCCAAATGATGCTCAATCTACCCTAAAGGCTGATGTGGCAACAAATTAAATAAAAGAAAAGAAAAAAGCGAGTGAGACCAAAAATAAACCCTCCCTTAGTCCCTAAACTCCCCCTCCCCCCCTTCTCCTCTTTGCTGTCACCCTACCCCTCTTCTTTACTTCTATATTTTTTTTTTTTTTGTTAAACTATCACAGTAACTCAACTTCCTCCTTCATGCCCCTCCTACCCCTACCCCCGTTTCTCCATCTTAATTTTTTAAAAGGAAAAAACATATGAATTCATTTAGTCGGTTGATCTAGTGAAAATGACACCATCTGCACTACTAAAACAACCATATTTGTATGTGTTTAGCTTTCTTCTCCATAGGGCATCAAGAATTTGCCTATGATAAAAATGTGAATTGGAAAATTAGCTTATTGAAGGATGCAAATTGTACTGTATGTTAAGCAGGTCCTTGGCATGACCTAACGAACTATTCTTCTTCTTTTTTTAATTATAAATGGGTTTGGTCGCGATTTTGGTGGTTTAATTTGGTGGTGGGAATTCTTTTGATGGTGGTAGAAAACATGGATGTGGTGTAGAAGTTTTCAATTCTTGGTTTTGGTTGTGATTTTTGGCGGTTTGGTGGTGGGATATTTATGTTTAATGGTGGTGGAAAACGTGAATATGGTGGTGCTGGTCCGGCGGGTATGGTGGCGACTGGCGGTACTAAAATTGATGGTGGTGGTGGCGAATTTGGTTGCGAGAGTTGTGACTATAGTGTTTTGTATATATGATATTTCTAGATTCTTTTCTTCTATTGTCCATTTAAATAGTGGTGCAAAGGTTGATTTGGTGGTGGGTGTGGTGGTGTTGTGACGGACTTAGTGGTGGTTGGTGAGGAAGAAGACCTTAGAAGATATGGTAATATTTTATTTTTATTTAACTCAAAAAGTGTTGATGTGGTTGCCACATGTTGCTTACGTGGAGCGAGTGTAACACATTCTCCACAATGCAACTAGTTAAGAGTTAGTGGGGTGGGATATAGTATCACTTGAAAGTTGTTAAGGGGGTAAAATGGATGTCCGTAAAGATAAGGTGGGAAAATGGTAATCGGGGACAAGTTTAGGTGGGAAAAAACCTATTCCGTTAAAATAGAAAGTTTTAAGTTGAATCATTTTAAAATTAAAAAATATGACATATTTTTTTACTGACCAATGAAGAAATTGTCTTTTGTTTTGGAATGGATAGAATAATAAATTTTGGAAAAATTAAACAAGAATCAAATGTCATTTTAAATAAGAAAAAAAATAAAAAAAGAACCCACATGCCACCTAAATGAGGTTTCACATTCGTTCATATGTTGAGAGTTGTATAAAATTCCTATACGTTTGATTGGTTTTTTTTTTTTTTTTTTTTTTTTTGGTTAAGCAAACGTCAGTGACTATCTTTTATTAATAATAAAAAACTTCAAAAAAAAAAAAAAAAATAGTACAAGTAAGGGGCTACACCTTACCTTACAATCTCTAATGAAACAGGACCTCTACTACCTAAAAACTATGCAAAAAATAAGAACTTGAAACAATTAAAAATAAGAGAATCACTATAGAGCTTATAATGTACTCTATGATGATATTACATATGTAAATACTAAAATAATGTAAAAAAATACAATCATATAAGAATGTCTCCTTCTTCACGCAAGTTACTTGAAGTACTGCTTGTAGCCCGATTAAATTTTGAAAATCATATTGCCCTCTTGAACAATCAAGTTCCTCTCCCAATTATCCAGAACACTCATCAATGCTTATATGATTTACCAACAATTTTTGCAACCCTTGGAGGGTTTGTTCTACTTGTAGCACTGGTATCATAACTTTTAGTTCTTTTATGAGCTTTCTTCCTGGATTTCTTTGGTGAGATGTCTGCCTCTCTGGCCGTCCTGTCTCTAGCATCATCAATAATATCCCGCTCATCTTCCTCGAACTTTATCATATACTTTGAACTGTAGTTTCTCACTATTTTAATAGAAAGACAAAGTTGTAACTTAGTTCTTGTAATATGTAATTCTTCATTGAAGAAAACAAATCAATCTGATTGGAACCAAAAGTTGATCTAATCCTATCCCATTGCCAATTTATAATAAATCAATTACACAATAATGAACAATTGCCAACTAAGAGATGCCCTTTAAACGAAGATCGGGGCATGTAAGCAGAAGTCACAACTCACAAGTAGATGCCCTCACACCCCCCTTTTTCTTTACACATTTAAATCATGATGACCTGACTTATTAAATGACAGCGTGTATCCACCAGCTTCTTGTCATTTCTACCAAGAAATAAACAAATAGGTAAGACTTATTAAAGAGTTAGTAGTAAATTATACTATAACACAATAATAATTTGCCAAGTAAAACCAAAAATGGCACGATTTCCAACCACTAGATGCCCTTTAATTTAATGATTGATTATAAAAACAAAACCTAATATCAATCGGAAGACTCATTACCTTGTTGCTTGGAAGTATCTAAGCTTAACATTAAATAAAGACTAAGACTTCGAATTAAAAATTAATAAGCAGTTTGGCAACAACGTGAAATCCCCGGTCTTCCCGCTTCGGTCATTTTTTAATGAAATTGGTTTAGTAAGCATGATCAAATTGATAGGTGACGTCGGTTTACCGGTTTTATAGTTTATTTAACTAGACTTGAGGTGAGAAGAATGCATTTCAATTTATGTGATAAAACTGAAATATATATACAAAAATTATTAAATAAAGAAAGAATTTTGAAAATTTGTGGTGGCCAACAAAATCATAATGTTTGTGTGACGTAAAAACTTCTCATTAATAAAAGAGTAAAATCTCACTTTACTCTTTAACCTTTTAAGAGTTAGGAAAATGATAAAAGGGTACCCCTTCATAGTTGAAATGGGACAACAACCCCCTTAAAAAGGATGCTTCCTGAGAAAGTTATTCAAAGAATTTCTGTAACGGGATCACCAGGGCCGTCTGAAGCCCACACAGATAAAGCTGCTGTTTTGGGCCCCAACATCTTGGGAGCCCCACTTTTTGTCTACTTAGATAGTATATCAATTATTACTAATCTTTAAAATAAAAAAAATAAAAAGATTAAAACACGACTTTTTATTGTGGGACTACTGAGCATTGGTTGGGGAATTATAAGAGCCTGTTTGGGTGAGCTTATAAGCAGCTTATTTTAAGTGGCTTATAAGTCAAAAAGTGACTTAAAGCCTATATGGCCTAAATCAGTTTTAGGATCACAAATCGAATTTGGATTCGAATATAAGCAAATCTTCGTATCAAAGTTGAATAAATGCACGAAATAGACGTAAATGCGTAAACATAACTTGATTTCAATATATGATTGTGAGTACAAATTTGGGCAGAGTTTCGGTATCAATTTCTGGATCCCTATCGTACAAAATGAAGTGCTATTTATAGGCTCAGGGGCCTTGCCCACGTTCCCCACTACCCATTGTGCTTTGGCCCACGATCTTGGCATTACTTGAAGGAGTTAGTGGGCTGAAGTAGTGGGCTGCAAAGCCGCTAGAGCCGAGGCTGTTCACCGAGGCGCATGTGTGTGACCTCGGTAGGGAGGCCTTGCTGCTCGCTCGAGGTGAACTTCACTGAAGCTCAGCTTACAGCTTGCCTTCGGTGACCACCTTGAAGTATGACTTCAGTGACCAACTTGCTTGGGTCGGTCTTTGGCCTGCTGCTATGTCCTTGGTCATTACCGGACCGTGCGACCGAGGCGAATCATCGCGAGTCGATTTTTACCCAATACAGATAGTCCCCCCACTCCTCGGTCACTTACCGAAGTAACCGAGGAGTGGAGTGAAGTTTAGCGGGAAAGCGACTTGGCTTGATCTTATCCAACTATTTCAAAATTCGTCAACGGTTTGCGTCGCATCAGGTCATTTCTTGTTGACACGTGTCACCCATCCGTTGGCCCTCCGAACGGTCACGCCGTAGTTTTTGTTTCTTCCAACGTCTCAATGATGACACCCTGGCTCTTCCATACCTATAAATAGTTGCTTATCAAACCTTTCACTCCACTTTCATCTTGAGCGATTAACAGTGCCAAAAAGCAACTTTCATACTTCCTTTAATCTCAACTTCAAGGAAACCTCAATCCTAAACAATTACCATGTCTACCACTCAATCTAGGCAAGATTCGAGTGATTCAGGTGAGAGGGTCCGAGCTCCGCTCTTGGCGGCGGCCACTGCTAGTGGCGACGTCGCCGCTGCTGCGCCGGCGGTCCCAACGACGGCGGCGGAAGGTGGAGAAGTGACGTCTAGTGCTGGGGTCTGAAGCGCCGTAAGGCTAGGGCTAGGCTTGACCTAGCAGCGGAGGTGGAAGACGCTGATTTGGGCGAGGAGGATGATGTCATGCTTGATGACGTTATGGTAGGTAGTGTCAGTGGCATCATCTACAGAGGTGGTGATGACGGAGGTGATAATGAAGGTGACGATGCCGAGGGCGATGACGCCGTGGGCGAGACCGAGGGCGGAAACATCGCCGAGGGGGGATCTTCGGGACCGGTGATTCCCCTCGAGCAGGAGCTCGAGCCTCACCAAATAATCCCTTCTCATTTTGACAACGGCAAGGACCTTAAGCTGCAGGTTCAGTCAGCCGACCAGGAAGAGAAGAACAGAAATATTCCTGTGAATACAACACCGACCCGTATAACTCAAGCTCACATTGAGCGGGTTCGGAGGGAGTGCAACTTTGGGCCCGAGGTGAAAGTGGTCATACCTGATCCGACAAGCAGAGTTTGCCACCATATCGAGGGGCTTTCTTTCGCTTACACCTATCCTTTCACCCTCGGCTTCTCCCTCCCGGTGCACAGAATTATTGACGACTTTTGCCGGGCCTACAACTTGTGCTTGGCTCAGCTAGGCCCCGGCGTTTGGAGAGTCGTTCAATGTATGGATTGGATGAGCAGGGAGGCCGGGGTCGAATTCACTTTGCAGCATCTCATCTCACTTTATTATCCCTACTTCCACAAGGCCGGGGTTGTGGCCCTGAACAACCGGGGCAAATACGCGCTCCTCCACAAGAGTGAGGACCACGGTGACTGGGGCTAGAGCGACCGGTACATCTTGCTGGAAACCAGCGTTCTGTCCAACGAACCTGATTTCCCTGAGCGGTGGAACAACACACGTAAGTATCCCTTCGCTTGTATTTCATCCCTTGGTGATTATTCGCTTGTGGCCGCTAACGGTGCTTTTCTATCACTTCTTAGCCAACAAGGTTGATATCATTCCCCCCGAGGGGCTGACGGAATGGGTGAGGGCGATGACCGGGGCTCGCAAGCGCCCTGAGAGGACATGGATGAAGATGGCCGCCGAGCTTGGCTGGCAATGCAAGCGGCATGGTAAGCTTTTTTGTGATGTTTTATTTGGTATGTTATTTTGGGGTTTCGGTTTTGTTTTGCTGACTTCTCTCCCCTCGGAATTAGGTTTTCCAAACCGTGCCGTTAATACAAAGAAGAGCAAGAAGAAGAAGAAGGAAGAGAAGAAGAAAGATGGGGAGGAGACCGAGTCAGATGACAACCTGGCTTCGGTGGCGGGAGACTTGAAAGGATTGAAGTTGAAGGCTGTAAAGCCTGCAAAAGCTTCAAAGGGGGAAACCCGGTCAAGGATCCTCCAAAGGTAACCACCATCCTTGATCAATTCGCCAGTTACCATTCTTCTCTGCTTCCTTGTTTTGATTTTTCTATGTTGCTCTTCGTAGGTGTGAAAAGGAAGAGGGCAGTTTCGAAGAAGCCTTCTCGTTCGGTAACTCCTCGCACCGAGGTAGAAACTTCTCTCGGGCCCGAGGCAGTGGTGGAAAGGCGCCGAGGACTAGTTGATGAGCCCGATGAAGTTGCTCCCGCGGACTCTGTAGCCCGTGGGGCGATTGAAGTTGTGGACCTAGAAGGCCATGAGCAGGATACCGGGGCCATGGTTGATAAGGCCAAGGGTAAGGCCAAGGTTGGAGAGGCTGGGGCTGTTGCCGCCGAAGGGAGGGCTGAAGCCGGTGCAATTCGAGCACAATCTGAGCCCGCGAGGATTTCATCCTCGGTTGGGTCCTTTCGCAAGCTAGAGGTACCTACCTCCTCGAATTTGCTGTCCAGCACCCGAGGCGACATATTGAGTCTAATGCCCTTGCTTGGCCCCGAAGAGGATAAAGTTGTGCAGCCATTCTCCCCAGCTAAGCTATTCACCACCCTTTCGGCCAACGCTCTTAGGGTAAGCCTTGGTCTTTCAAGTTCACTTCTTTTCTGGGGATATTTCTTCATGCTAATTTTTTACGCATTTTCTCCTAGGCGTTCGTGATGTCGTTGAGAGCCGTTGAGCTTGAGACGACGAGGGCTGAGGAGTTTCAACGCGTTGCTGGGTCTTGGGACAAGCAGAGGGACAACCTCAGAGCGCAAATAACCGGGTTGAAGGCTGACCTAGCTAAGTCCCAGTCCGATTTGCTTGAGGCTAGGACTTCCTCCGAGGCAAGGATTCAGGCCCTCGACGCTGAGTCCCAAGCTGAGCACTCGAGGTTAGAAGCCGAGGCCACGAGTTTGCGTGCCGAGCTGACTCAAGTAAAGGGCAGGGCCGAGGAGATGGCCAAAGAACATCGTGATCAGCTGAGGAAGCATGTGCTTCAAATCCAAAAGTTGGAGGGTGAGAACTCCAAACTTTCAGCTAAAGAGGCCGAGGTCGAAGCCCTTTGAGACGAAATCACCGATCGTAAAAATAGGGCTGCAATCAAGGTCAAGAGGGCCGAGCTGGATAAGCGATAGGCCATAATAAAGTCTCGGCTGAGGCTACTCAAGCGATGCTGCGTCGGCGAGCTCAACTTGGATGAGGAAATTGCAAAAGCCGAGGTGAAATCAGCAGAGGCTCAAGCTATCATTGATGAACTCCCATCAAGTGAGGCCTCGAGCGGAGATGACGATGAGGAGGATGATGAAGAAGCCGAGGGGGGTTCCGAGGATGGAGGTGATTCTCCCGAAGCTTAGACTTCTGATAGCAAGGCTATTAGCATTTTGTAAGCCTTCGGGCGTTCAGGCATAACTTTTGGGACCTTCGGGTCTTTTTGATGTAAATATTTTTAGCCTTCGGGCCTTTTAATGAAATGTTTTTCATGTTTTCGTTTCAAGTGTTGGCTTTTTGCATGTACCGAACACCTTCGTAACGAATAAATAACTTGCTAGCAAGACTTGACTGAATTTAATCGATGCAACCTTAGAACGACGTCTCGTCCCCGAGTCGATGCATTTAAAGTGCAACTTCGGAGTGCAAAATTGTAGAAACAAATTATAGAAACAAATAGATATGGAATCAAAATCATCTCATTGATGTTAATGAGCTAGAAATTGGCTATTTACATGGAACCAAGTCGAAGCGGACCTTGGGTGAAAAGCAAATTAATAATATGCCACTTCCGGGCGGGATTACAATATACTAAATCTATTCCTCGGGTGTCAGTCCCCGGTTATCGGATAGATAGGCTTCGGTTGGGAGGCTCGATGTCGACCTCGGTATCAACTCGCCTCTCACTCCCCCCCAGTGTTCGGTTGTGAATCTTGATGAAGATCCGAGCACTGGAAACCGTTCGGTTCGCTTCCTGAAAAGGTCAAGCAAAGATAGGACGAGGAGTAAGTTAGTAAATTTCGATCGAAGCCATAGGAGCGTTGTTCGACTCGGGGCTGTGGGTGAATTTAAAGAAGTTCAAAGAACATTTACCTCGATTAGAAGTAGTACCTCTTCAAATTGGAAATGTTCCAGTTTAGAGGTTCGGGCTCGCCTTGCAAATCTTCAATTTGATACGATCCTTTTCCGACTATTGCTTTGACTCTATAGGGTCCTTCCCGGTTTGCAACAAGCTTTCCCCCGTTTTCTTCCTTCGTCGATTGGTTTGCAGCCTTTAACACATAATCACCAACTTTGAAGTTTTTAAGCTTGGCCTTCCTATTAAGATATGCCTCGATCTGCCTTTTTTGGGCTGCTAGCCGAACCAAAGCCAACTCCCTTTTCTCCTCGAGCAAATCCAGTTCTATGCGCATCGCCTGTTGATTTGTGTCCTCGGTGGTGTGGGCGTACCGAAGACTTGGTTCGCCCACCTCCACGGGGATGAGGGAATCTATACCATAAGCAAGTGAAAAAGGAGTCTCACCGGTGCTGTTCTTTTCCGTTGTTCGCATAGCCCATAGCACCCCGGGCAGCTCCTCGGGCCAAGGCCCTTTTTTCTCATCGAGTCTTTTCTTGAGATTTTCAATTATGATTCTATTTAAAGACTCAGCTTGGCCATTGGCACTTGGGTGATAAGGAGTCGAAGCAATTCTTTTGATCCCGCACTGCTTGAACAAACCAGTGATGGCTGCCCCCATGAATTGTTTAACGTTGTCACAGGCAATCTCTCTTGGGACGCCGAACCTGTAGATGATGTTCTTCTTGATGAAATCGATTACTTGTTTTTGCTTTACCTCGGTGAGAGCCTCTGCTTCCACCCATTTTGTGAAGTAATCGGTTAGCACTAAAATGAAGCGAACACCACCCTTTCCCTTGGGCAATGGTCCAACGATGTCCATCCCCCACTTCATGAAGGGCCATGGTGATACCACCGAGTGTAGAGGCTCGGCCTGTTGGTGGATCATCCGCCCATGGCATTGGCATTTATCACATTTCTGCACGAAGGCTTTTACATCGGCACTGATTGTGGGCCAATAATACCCAGCTCTTAATAACTTACGCACCAAGGACTTTCCCCCCGAGTGGTTGCCACATTCGCCTTCGTGCACTTCGGCCATCACGTATCTTGCCTCATCGGGACCCAAACACTTGGCCATCGGGCCGCAATATAACCTTTTATACAGATTACCCTAGATCAGGTGATACGAGGCTGCTTGGGTCCTTAACTTCTTCGCTTCTTTTTTGTCTTGGGGAACAGTCCCTGAGTCGAAGTAAGAGATGAACTTACTCCGCCAATCCCATCTGTTGTCCACTGAATTGATCTGCAACTTCATCTCTCTCATTTGTGCGGACAACAACCGAACCACAGAGTCTGTCCCCGAGTGAGCTTCGTCGATCGCCGAACCCAGGTTTGCTAAAGCATCAGCCTCGGTATTTTCCTCCCGAGGTACTTGTTTAATTTGCCATTCTTGGAATTGAGCCAAGATCCTTTGTGCCCGATTCAAGTATAGTTGCATTCTGGGCTCCCGAGCCGTATAATTACCGAGGACCTGGTTTACCACCAACTGTGAGTCACACCTTAGTTCGATTCTTTCCACCCCCATTTCTTTAGCCAGCTCCAAACCCGCTAAAGCTGCCTCGTACTCGGCCTCGTTGTTGGTCACTTTTTTTAACCGAACAGAGTGCCAGACTTTCTCCCCGGTTGGTGCTCTCAAGACTATGCCTAAACCTGAACCTTTGGAGTTAGTTGCTCCATCGGTGTGAAGTACCCATAGCCCCGAGGGGGTTCCTTTTGCCATGGAATTTTCCTTTTCCGCCTCGGGCAGAATCCCAATACTAAAATCGGCCACGAAGTCGGCTAGGACTTGAGACTTAATGGCCGTTCGAGGTTGATAGATGATATCATACTCGCTCAACTCTACCGCCCATTTTGATAACCTCCCCGATAACTCAGGTTTATGCAATATACTCCTTAAAGGGAAGGTTGAAACTAACGCTATCGGGTGACATTGGAAATAGGGTCGTAGTTACCGAGCAGTAACAAGTAAAGCAAGTGCTAGTTTTCCCAAGTGTGGATACCTGGTTTCAGCGTCGAGGAGTGTCTTGCTCACATAGTAGATGGGCTGCTGCTTGTCGTCTTCTTCCCGAACCAGCACAGCGCTGATAGATACCTCGGACATGGCCAAGTAGACCAGCAATGTTTCACATTCTTTTGGCTTGGCAAGCAACGGTGCCTTAGCCAAGTATTGTTTCAAATCTTTCAACGCTCGTTTACACTCCGGTGTCCATTCGAAGTGATTGTTTTTTCTCAAAATGGAGAAAAACTTGTGGCATTGCTCCGAGGACCTTGAGATAAATCGACTCAAGGCGGCGACTCGGCCAGTCAAGCGTTGAACTTCTTTTACCCCGGTCAGCTCCTCGGGGATCTCTTCGATAGCTTTGATTTTGTCTGGGTTAGCCTCGATTCCTCGTTCAGAGACAATGAATCCCAAGAATTTTCCTGATCCAACGCCGAAGGCGCACTTCTCAGGATTCAATTTCATGCCATATTTCCTCAAAACGGCAAAGGCTTCCCTCAGATGATTCAGATGATCCTCCATTCGGATCGATTTGATGAGCATATCATCTATGTAGACCTCCATAGACTTTCTAATATACTCCTTGAACATGCGACATACCAGCCTTAGGTAGGTCGCCCCGGCGTTCTTCAGGCCGAAGGGCATCATCTTATAACAGAAAGTACCTCGGTCAGTGATGAACGAGGTCTTCTCCTCGTCCTTCGGGTCCATGAGGATCTGATTATAGCCCGAATATGCATCCAAGAAGGTCAATAGTTTGTGTCCTGCTGTGGAGTCTATTAACCTGTCAATTTGTGGTAATGGATATGAGTCTTTGGGGCAAGCTTTGTTCAAGTCAGTGTAGTCTACGCACATTCTCCACTTGCCATTCTTCTTCGGTACGACTACCAGATTTGCCAGCCATTCGGGGTATTTCACCTCTCTTATGAAACCATTTTCCTGTAACTTGGTGGTTTCATCCTCGATCGCCTTCTTTTTGACCCCGGCATGAGGTCTCTTCTTCTGCTTCACCGGGGTAAATTTTGGGTCCACATTCAGCCTGTGAGTCATGATCTCTGGATCGATACCCGTCATGTCTGAATGGGACCAAGCAAAACAGTCATAGTTGGACTTCAAAACTTCAATAATCGCTTTTTTCGACTCCGGGTCCAACTCCGAGCCAACAAACACTTTTCTATCGGGGGACTCTTTCAATAGGGTGAAAGACTCCAATTCCTCAACGGTTGAATCCTCGGCCTATTGCTTCCGAGGCTCTTGAATACAAGCTGGGATCTTTTCGACTTCCCCTCGGGTGTCTTCCCCGCTTGACCCCGGTTGCTGTCGTTGCTATTGCTTTGGCCCGATCGGGGCGACTCCACTTTTTAATGCAACCAAGTAGCACTCCCTCGCTACTCGTTGTTCCCCTTTGATGGATCGAACTCCCCAAGGTGTAGGGAATTTAATCACTTGATGCAAGGTGGAGGGGACAACTTCCATGGAATGGATCCATGGCCTTCCGAGGATCACATTGTATGCCAAATCCTCGGGCATTACTTGGAACAGTGTTTCCTTAATGACTCCCTCGGCGAATGTCTTGAGCGTGATCTCTCCCAACATTTTCTCCGTGGAGTTGTTGAAGCCGGCTAGCACAGTTGCTTTGGGGACAATCTCCCCTTGGAGCCACATTTTTTTAACAGCCCCGTAGCTGATTATGTTGACCGAGCTACCGGGGTCGATCAAGACTCTTTTGATGTTAGAGTCGTTGATTCTCAGCATGATGACCAAAGCTTCGTGATGGGGGAACATCATCCCATCACAGTCATCGTTGTCAAACACGATTTCTTTACCCGAGCCGCCAATTCGGGTCCTTTTCTCCATGGTGATGGATAACTTGGCGAATTTCTTGGCCGCAGCGAAATTCACACCGTTCACCTCTGATCCCCCGGTAATGACATTCACTACTCTCTCCGGGGGTGGAGCCCGAGGTGGTTGTCCATCACCTCGGTTCTTGGAGAAATTGTCTTTCCCTTTGTCAGTAAGGAAGTCGGCCAATACTCCCTTCTTCAGCAAGTGAGCTACCTCGAGGCGCAAGGCTTTGCAATCTTCGGTCTTGTGGCCGTAATCTGCATGGAATTCACAGTACAGATTTTGGTCTCTTTTATCTGCCGGGGTCCTCATGTCCTTGGGAACCCTTACCCCGGCAGTCCCTTTGACTATATTGACCAGCTCCGAGGTCGATATATTGAAGTTGTAGTCATTGATCCGAGGTAGATCCTTTTTTGGAGCCGAAGCTGGGCTTGAGGGATTTCTTTGGTTCGTGTCCCTTTGACTATATTGACCAGCTCCGAGGTCGATATATTGAAGTTGTAGTCATTGATCCGAGGTAGATCCTTTTTTGGAGCCGAAGCTGGGCTTAAGGGATTTCTTTGGTTCGTGTTGGGTTGAACCTTCCCTCCGAGCCGTTGGCTTATGTGTGAATTCGTGTATGAATTACCGAAGGAGTTTCCCAGCCTTTGGCTGACATGCTGTCTTGTCGGGGTATATGGCTCATATCTCCCCTTTAGGTTGCTTCGCGACGCCTCGGCGCGGTGCGAAGATTCTCCTCGGTTCTTATGATGGTAACCTCGGCTTTTGAATTCAGCCTCCTCCAATCTAATTTTGGAGTAAGTTCGCTTGTGCATATCCTCCCATATTAGGACCTGATATTGTTGGAGTTATTTTCGTAATTCAGCGGCAGCGTCAGAATTGCGAATATTGATACCTTTTTCAAATGCCATGATGGCCAAGGTATCGTCCATCCGAGATAATTCCATGCGCTCGGCATGGAATCGCTCAAGAAATTCTTTGAGTGGCTCACCGGGCCTTTGTTTCACTTCGCATATATCCTCCTTCCTTTGGAGGATCTTTTGGGCCCCGGTGTACGCCTTGACGAAGGCGCTAGACATTTCCTTGAAGGTGGAAATCGACCCCGCTGGTAGGCACATATACCAACGTAGAGCCCCCTTCTCCAAGGACTCGCCAAATTTTTTCAAGAACATCGACTCGAGCTGTATAGCCGTTAGGTCGTTGCTCTTTACCATTGCCATATATTCTCTCACATGTTCCCTGTGATCGGTGGTCCCATCAAATTTCTTCAAAAACATGAGTTTGAAGTTCTTGGGGGTTGGGACTGGAGCCGCTTCGGGCTTGAAGGGCAGCTCCCTGTATTGATCAATGTCGAGATCATCTTCCTCCTTTGTTACCCCCGGCACGCCCTCGAGGCGATTTTCCACGCGTGCCTCGATTCGAGCTTCAATTTCCCTGGTCAATTTTTCAACATCGACCGAGGATGTTGTTTCAGCCACGGTGGGAATCGTCCCGAAGTGTGGCGTTGTAGTTGGTATGTTTCCCGAGCCCCCAGACGTGGCCCCGTTGTGAGGTCCCCCTGTTATCGTGCCTGTAGGAATGAACAGCGGGATGCCTCCCCCAGGAGCCGAAGGCTGGGCGCTATTCGGTGCTGCACTGTTCATCGCTTCCAACGAGGCGCGGAACCCAGCGTTAATGTTAGCTTGCTCATCCTGTCTATTTTGGAGAGCTCTTAACGTAGTGACAACATAAGCCTGGAATTCTTCAGTTGTCATTGGCGAGATGGGCTGTTGGTTCAACGGAACGTCAGCCCGTTCGCTATTGTTACCGCTGTTATCAGCCATAACGTCGTTGAATCGTAAGCTTTGACGAAAAAGGACACGAAACTTTGGAACAAAGCGTTACTGCTTATAACCCACAGACGGCGCCAATTTGTATGGGCCTAAATCAGTTTTAGGATCACAAATCGAATTTGGATTCGAATATAAGCAAATCTTCGTATCAAAGTTGAATAAATGCACGAAATAGACGTAAATGCGTAAAAATAACTTGATTTCAATATATGATTGTGAGTACAAATTTGGGCAGAGTTTCGGTATCAATTTCTGGATCCCTATAGTACAAAATGAAGTGCTATTTATAGGCTCAGGGGCCTTGCCCACGTTCCCCACTACCCATTGTGTTTTTGCCCACGATCTTGGCATTACTTGAAGGAGTTAGTGGGCTGAAGTAGTGGGCTGCAAAGCCGCTGGAGCCGAGGTTGTTCACCGAGGCGCATGTGTGTGACCTCGGTGGGGAGGCCTTGCTGCTCGCTCGAGGTGAACTTCACCGAAGCTCAGCTTACGGCTTGCCTTCGGTGACCACCTTGAAGTATGACTTCGGTGACCAACTTGGTTGGGTCGGTCTTTGGCCTGCTGCTGTGTCCTCGGTCATTACCGGACCGTGCGACCGAGACGAATCATCGCGAGTCGATTTTTACCCAATACAAAGCCACTTTTTGTAAAGTTAGGATTTCCTAACTTCTCAAAAAGTGGCTTTTATGCCACTTATGGCTTATAAGCCTAAAAATTTTTAAGTTACCAAATATGTATTAATGTGCTTATTAGCTTATAAGCCACTTTTAAGCTCACCCAAACGGGCTCTAAAACATCATTTTGTTAAACATAAACACCTTCCTTATGTGTACATATTGTTTTGCCTACATCCTCGCCATCAATAGGGCCCACATTAATTTTTTCTTTTTAACCTCTATTCAGTGAAAGTGAATTCAGTTTATATTCCTCCCAAAATGAGTATTATTTGTGTTAAAAATTACAGAAAGTCAAGACTTAACATGAAAGAGTGTAGAACACTAAAGGATCGTTCGGTTCACATGGAGTTATCCGGGGATTAACAATCCCGGGATTGTTAATCCCACCTCCTATGTGGGATTAATAATGCTACAATTTAGGCATAAAATGTGTCCTAGTATTAGCTAATACCTAGTACCAAACATGGGATAAGAATAGTCCCGAATTCTATCCCGGGATTATAATCCCAATCCCTCGTACCGAACGACCCCTAAATTGCATTTGGTTTTAGTTGTTCCCTTGGAGTTTCAAGTATTGTAACAACATGTTGAAGCATCAAAATGCTCTTTTGGTAACAAGATTTCAATTTCTTAAACCAGGTTTTATGATTCCAACTTTCTATTTTTTTTTATGAATAACCTTTTTTTCATAAATATCAATACTGTTTTCACGCCAAGTAGACTTTAAATAAGAATATATATGATTTTTTTTTTTAAAAAAAACTTGAGGCCTCTCATTGAACTTTTGGCTTTAGGCCCCAACCTGATTGAGCCGCCTCTGGAGATCACCTTTGTTTGAATTTTGCGTGGAGGCGCTACTATAAGACAATCTACACTGATTCATTTTAACGTTTACACATTTTTATTCAAAAGATATCGAACCGTACCAAATTTAATTATGTTATAAAATTATTAGAATTAAACAAGATAATGTCAAACTGAAATTCTTCAAAACTGTATTGAACCATAAACACCCTTGCTCTATTCATAAGCATGCATAGAAGGACACCAAAAGTTTGAAACATGAATTCAAATGCCTATATTTGAAATACTCCATCCGTGCCATTTTTTGTTAAGTTTTTCGCTTCTTGAGAGTCAAATAATTTTTTTATCATAATATTTTCATACACTTTTTAAATATTTTGTTCTATTAATTAGTGTGATTTATAATACTTATACTATGTAGTTTCTAATATATAAATTTATTTCAAAAAAAAAAAAAATTGAAAGATTCTTTCTCCTAGAAACTTTACTACTGATGCTCGCATCAGAGTAAGCTGCATACATCACACTCATTTAGGTGCGCCTTTCCCCGGACCCTACGTAAATGGGGCGGGCTACCTTTGCTCTCAAAATCCTAAAACCTTCACATAATTGAGACGGAGTGACATAGACTTACAGGTAGCTATCAAACCTTCTAGCAAAGCAATTGGATGATTGTAGGTTTTCTTTTTGGTAGAAGGATTGTAGGTTATTACTAATTGAAGGCTGTTGATGTAATAGATAGAAAGGGATGGAATAACTTCTTTTTTTTTGTCGTCAACAAGAACTACAAAAAGGTGCATTAGCTACAAAGGAATGGGATATTTTTGTTCGAGTAGGTTGATTTGTGAGGATAATTGTTACCGCGACTATGTGTCTCTAGGTAGACAAATTTCTTGCTGAAATATTCTCAAAAAATACAACATACCCAGTATAATTCTATAAGTAAAGTTTAGGAAGTATTAGATGAACGTAGACTTTACCACCACTAAGGTGGAGAGACTGTTCCAATAGACCATTGGCTCGAGAAAAACTTTTGAAACATATTTGAAAAAAACTTTTGAAAACTATTAGAATTGATAAACAAGGCACAAATTTGGGTGAAGAACTTCTCACCTTTTTCATTAATCAATAGCCCTATATATACAAGTAAAACTAAAAGACCTAACTTAGGGGCTAAGTAATTCCTAATGGGCTTGGCCCAATACACAACTAGTCTAAGCTACACTATAATTTACACAAATAACCTATTTACAATAATAACGTCCTTAATAACCTCCTTTACCCCCCCTCAAGTTGGAGCATGAGGGTTTCGAATGCCCAACTTGCTCAATAAATAATCAAATTGTGTTCGGCCCAGTGCTTTGGTAAAGATATCTGCCAATTGAGCGCCTGTTGGCACATGTCCAGGACGTATGGTCCCTCCAACGATCGCATCACGGACAAAATGACAATCTACTTCAATGTGCTTTGTCCGTTCGTGAAATACCGGATTACGGGCAATGTATATCGCTGCCTGACTGTCACAATGCAGATCTATCGAACGACGGTGCTCGATTCCAAGACTCCACAATAGCCCTTTCAACCATTTCAACTCGCACACGGTCATTGCCATCGATCGGTATTCTGCCTCTGCTGAAGAACGTGAGACAATTTGTTGCTTCTTCGTGCGCCATGATATCGATGAGTCCCCTAAAGACACATACCAACCAGTCAACGAGCGACGTGTCAACGGACACCCTGCCCAATCGGAGTCACACCAACCGTTCAAACGAAGATCACCTTCCGAACTCATCACAATACCTTGTCCCGGACACCCTTTCAAGTAACGAACAACTCGGAGAGCTGCATCCCAGTGCTCGACTCGTGGTTGTTGCATTAACTGAGACAACACATGAACACTATATGACAAATCCGGACGCGTGAAGCATAGATAAATCAGACTTCCGGCCAATCTCCGATAACTCTCTGGATTTTTCATGAATCGACTACGTGCAAGCGCCAACCGATGATTCTGTTCCATCGGTGTGCCCGCTGGTCGAGCACCCAACAAGCCAGCTTCCGAAATTATATCCAATGCATACTTCCGTTGACAGAGAAAGATTCCTTTAGGACCCCTTGCTACTTCAACTCCTAAAAAATACTTCAATCGTCCGAGATCTTTCATGTGAAAACAGACAGATAGATATAACTTGAAGAGTCGGATTGCCTTTGGATCATTACCTGAGACAATCAGATCATCCACATACACAAGCACACTCAATTGCACATTCCCTCTCTTCATCGTAAACAATGAATAATCAGAATATGATTGTCGAAAACCATAATTCTTTAGAGCTGTCGATAACTTTGCAAACCAACAACAAGGAGCTTGCTTCAATCCATAAAAAATTTTTTGGAGTCGACACACTTTGCCGGACCCATTATTTTTATACCCCGGAGGCAACTTCATATATACTTCCTCGTGAATATCACCATGTAGAAAAGCATTATGCACATCCATCTGATGTAATTCCCAATTCTTAGCTGCAGCTACCGCCAAGAAGACACGAACAGTTACCATTTTAGCTACCGGTGCAAATGTCTCCGTGTAGTCAATTCCTTCAACTTGATGATTACCAAAGATCACCAGCCTAGCTTTGTACCGCTCAACGGTACCATCAAAGTTGTACTTAATCTTATACATCCATCGACATCCGAGCGCCTTCTTTACCGGAGGCAAGTGCTCGATTTCCCAAGTCTTGTTCATTTCCAAAGCATGCAACTCTTGTTACATAGCCGTCCGCCACTTTTCATCTTTCACAGCTTCAGAAAATGACCTCGGTTCATGTCACTCCGTTATGGCTGCAAGAAAGCACGCATGCTCCTTCGAAAATTTATCACAATCAACATAATATGCCACCGGATAAGGCGCACCCGCGGCATGTCGCTGCTCAGGTGAACTATCTGATTTTCGAACACAGGTCGACATACGATGACGCTGTTCGGGTGAACTGTCTGATTTTTGAACACAGGTCGACACACGATGACGCTGTTTCCGAACAGTATTAGTTACATAGTCACGCAAACGAACACTCTCTGTCTTCGTTCGCTTCCCTCGGCCCAATTCTTCATCCATCACTTCCATTTCCGCGTGTCCATCTTGATTCGGCCCCTCATTTTCTGGATGCAACACATCCTCCGCTTGAGCTTCATCGACAACATGCACTGGGGGAATCTCAATACCCCCCTCATTCCGGAACTGTTCTCTTCTTCAGCAACTTCATCTATTTGATCAGTCTCAACACTTGGACTCGAACTCTCTTTCACACCATCCTTTGGTGCAAACGGAAACTCGTTCTCATAGAATGTAACGTCTCGTGACATGAAATACTCTTTGGTATCCAAATCATACAACTTCCATGCCTTTTTCCCATTCGGATAACCCAAAAATATACATCAACGACTTCGGCTGTCAAACTTATCATGCATTCGTCCTTGATTGCGCGCATAGCACAAGCATCCGAACACTCTCAAGTGATCGAAATTCGGTGTCACATGCATCAGAACATCATATGGTGTCTTCCCATTCAACACGGATGAAGGCGTTCGATTAATCAAATAAACGGCTGTCATTATACACTCTCCCCAAAATTCAATCGGCAAATGTGCTTGAAATCGGAGTGCCCGAGCTACATTCAAAATATGCCGATGTTTCCTTTCAACTCTTCCATTTTGTTGTGGTGTCCTTACACACGAGGTTTGAAAGAGAATTCCTTGTTCCCGAAAGTAGGCTTTCATACTTATAAACTCGGTCCCATTATTACTTCGGACAATCTTGACATATTTATGAAATTGTCTTTCGACCATTGCAAAGAAGTCTTTCAAAGCTCTTCCGACCTCTTTCTTATCAACCAATAAAAATACCCACACAACTCGGGAAAAATCATCAACAATTGTTAAAAAATATGAGGCACCACATGAAGTTTCAGTTCTATACGGACCCCACAAGTCACAGTGTATCAATTCAAAACTCTCGGAGGCTCTATTCTCGCTCAACGGAAACACATTCCTAATCTGCTTTGCCCGATGACATATATCACATGCTTTCACATTTTTCTTGCCACTACAATTCCTAATTTCTTGAATTGGGAGAGAATTCGTTACCTGAATAGAGGGATGTCCCAATCGTTGGTGCCACAGATCCAACACATCCGCTTTCATAGCCTTCACCGATGACACCGACTGAAAGTAGTGCAAACCATTCGTTTGTTTACCCATGGCAATCAACTTGCCCGTGTTCCTATCCTTCACAACACACATATCCCCAGTAAACTGTACATCACAATCATATTGATCAATTAACTGAGACACCGAAATCAAATTGCACGTCATTCTAGGCACATAAAGAACATTTCGAAGGGTCATGTGTTCATTAAGCTGGATTGACCCTTCCTTCGTAGCCATGGTACTGCTTCCGTTAGGCAAGCCCACCGAACACTGTATAATATCCTGTAAATCGCTCAACACATTCAATTCTCCGGTCATATGATTCGAAGCTCCAGTATCAATTATCCATGAACCATTAGTCGTTTTAATTTTCACTTGATCGGCGTCCGACTTCTTTTGATTCAACAAACTCACCAACACCTGCAATTGTTCACTACTCAATCCTGACACACTAGAGTGTTCGAATCCAACTTCATTCACCGAACGAGCCATGTTTGCTCGTGTCTCTGCACGACAGCTTGACGACACCGTAACTCGATCACAAGTCTCATTCTCATTTCGTGAGCCAAATTTCCACCAATTTGGATATCCGATAACCTCATAGCAATCATTTGGATCATGCCATGAGCGATCACAATTCGGACACATTACCCCTCTCCATCGATTCATCACTCCTCTCCGGGAGAGTGTTGCTCTATTCACTGCAACTCTCTCCCGATCACTCCGTCCGTGAGCATCACTTTTCACTTGTTTATTCAACATATCTACTGGGCCATCTTCGGGTAGCGGAATGGTTTCGCCCCCGAAACCTGTCTTCTTAAGAGCACTCAAGATTGTCTGAAACAATCTTGCCTTTTCCACATCGAACTCCTTGTCACACGATGACCTCGTTCGCCGTGGACCATTCCTCTCGTCGATACAAACACTAGCAACAGTGACACCAGCTCGTTCCCTTCGAACGGCCATCACCACACTCTTTCTTCACACTTTATAGAGAAGTTTTATTATACCGATCATTTTTTCGATCAATGGCGCGGTGGCTCTGATACCATATTAGAATTGATAAACAAGGCACAAATTAGGGTGAAGAACTTCTCACCTTTTTCATTAATCAATAGCCCTATATATACAAGTAAAACTAAAAGACCTAATTTAGGGGCTAAGTAATTCCTAACGGGCTTGGCCCAATACACAACTAGTCTAAGCTACACTACAATTTACACAAATAACTTATTTACAATAATAACGTCCTTAATAACCTATTTTAAAAACATATTTGAAAAAGTATCATAAAGAAAATGAAACTCAAAAATAAAAATAAAAAAGGGCTTAGCAGAAAATGAGTACTTACTGATACTTGGAGAAACAAAGATGAAAATTTTAAGTACTCTTACAAGATGTTTAAATTGGAAACAGGCTGTATTCCAGTTATCTGGAATAAGTCAACGCGAAGTCATTGTCTAAAATATTCCGAACATAAGCTTTATTAGACTTATAAACATCTTATATGCGTGTTTAACCACAATGTCTTGAGAGTAATTTACTCCAAGATCATCATCTGTATAGCTAGGTAGAGTGTGAAATAGATATTATAACAAGGACATGAATATCGATTTAAAGAGGATATGGGACGCCTGGGACATTCGGGTAGTCATTCTCTTTAGCCTTACTCTGCAAATAATCCTAATCTTTTTTGCACCTCTTAGAAAGCGTGTTTCAACAGTCTTTCTGACGCTGCCCCTTTGGTCAGGCTATTTGCTTGTAGAATGGGCTGCTAATTTTGCAGTGGGACACATCTCCGATAGCCGAGGGGATGATGACTCAACTGGCACCAACAAAATTCAAGATGTTCTTGTATTCTGGGCACCCTTTCTTTTGGTACATCTTGGCGGACCTGACACCATTAGCGCCTTTGCTCTCGAGGATAATGCCTTGTGGCATAGGCATTTTCTCGGGCTCCTAGCACAGGGTGGCGCTGTGGTGTATGTCTTTTTCCGAACATATTCAGGAAACAACTTGTGGATCCCAACAGCTCTGATATTTGTTGCCGGAGTAATCAAGTATGGTGAGCGTATCAGTTCTTTATATCATGCAAGTTTAGATCGGTTTCGTGAATCTGTGATGAAAGATCCTGATCCAGGGCCTAACTATGCCAAGATAATGGATGAATACTCTTCAAAGAAAGCAGCCAACCTACCGACAAATATAGAGATGATTCACGAGCTCTATGGAGACTCTGATGCTGTAAAGTCCATTGAAACAAGGAAGCTACTTCCTCTTGAGGCTGTGGAAAAGGCCCATGACTTCTATGAGAAGTTCAAGGGACTAATTGTAGATCTCATATTTGACTTCCATGACCGTAATGAAAGCCGCAACTTCTTCCTCAGCTTAGATGCACATGATGCTTTTCATGTTATTGAAATTGAACTCAATTTCATTTATGATGCTCTTTTTACCAAAATGATTGTGGCAAATTCTTATTGGGGTTATGCATTACGATCCATCTCTTTCCTTCTGGAAGCTGCTGCCGGAATCCTCTTCTACCTTTGGGATAAAAGTGGAGTTCCAAGGTGGGAGATTGGAGTCAGTTATACCCTTCTCCTTGGTGCTCTTTTCTTGGATATCATGGCTTGTTTTATGCTCATTTTCTCTGATTGGACAGCAGTTGCCCTGAAGAAAAAGGGGTATCAAATGTGCCGTTTGTCCATACCTTGTTGTTGGTTGAACCGCAGGTGGTCTGAATCAGTATCACAATTCAACTTGATTGACTTTTGCATACGTGCCCGTTCTGAGAAAAGGGAAAGCATATATAAAATTCTTTTCATAGAGAAGCTTGGCATAGTTGACGTATTGAATCAAATCAAGTTTGTGGAGTGCAAGACATTTGGTGAACCGTTGAGGGATTTCATCTATGAAGAAATCAAAAGTAAGTCTTTACTCGCTGAGGATTTAGAAACAGCAAAGGAGATATGGTTAGCCAAAGGTGATTGGACTCTTCGTGCCAATAGCGGTAGTCATCTGCTGCCCTTTATTACGGAGTCTAATTACGATGAGATACTTCTAGTCTGGCATATTGCTACTGAACTTTGTTATCATAAAGAAATCATTGATGCTAAAGGAAAGAATTCCCCTGCCGATGCAAATGATGTCGAAGAAAAGAACCCCCCTGCCGATGCAGATGAACCAAATTATCGCGACATATCAAAGGTTCTTTCAGATTATATGCTCTACCTCCTAGTGATGCAGCCATCAATGATGTCAGGTGTGGCAGGTATCGGACAGATTAGATTCAGAGATACTTGTGCTGAAGCCAAGAAGTTCTTCCGCAGTAGAGACTTGATGAAGAGTAGTACTAAGGTTCAGGGTGATAAATGCTGCAACAATTTCTTCACTTGTTGTAGCTGCCTAAATGCAAGATCAACAGTACTGGACGAGGAACGTGGGCATGTCAAGAAACGTAGAGGCACAGAACAAGAAAACGTCTGCTGTCTTAACAAGTTGTGCACCAGCAAAACGAAGCTAACTCGAGAGGAGAAACATCAAGGAGCTTGTGAAGCTATCCTTAAAGTGAATGCAGTGGTTAAACCAGTGCAAGTAAAGGGAGATCGAAGCAAATCGGCCTTGTTTGATGGGCGTATTCTTGCAGAGAAGCTGGAAGATCTTGGACATGAAAAATGGGAGATAATAAGTAAAGTATGGGTTGAAATTCTCTCCTATGCTGCAATTAATTGCAAAGCCAATAACCATTGCCAACAACTTAGTAAAGGAGGACAGCTGATCACTTTAGTCTGGTTGTTAATGACTCATTTTGGTTTGGGAAGCAATTTCCAAATTAGTGAAGGTCATGCAAGGGCTAAGCTGATTGTGGGAAAGTAGCTTCTCTTTTCGCATTATTGTTGTATCTCAAATGTTGGTAATTTGTTGTGTTTCAGATAAAATAATTTTTGCAGAACAATGTTAGATTCTTAATTAGCAATTTTGATCTACGGATGATTCCAATTACTATTTGGGTGGGCATATAAACAGCTTATTTTAAATGGCTTTTAAGCCACTTATGACTTATAAGTCTAAATTTTTTTAAATTACCAAACATATATTAATGGGCTTATAAGCCACTTTTAAGCTTATCCGAACGGGCTCTAGATTAATGCCTTAAACTCAACAATAATGCTTCCTTCTGAAAGAGACAGATAAACAAGGAGTTTGAGAGATATAATAGTCTGATAATTGCTATAGTACCGTTTAATGGAGTGGTATTTTTAGTTTTCCTCCTCAAAAAGGAAATCTTTTGTGAATCTACAAAGGATGTGGTGTAAATTTGAAAAAGAAAAAGAGAAAAAAGATGCACACATTAAGTGAAAATCGTAAAACAATAATAAAGGTAGCAAAAATCCAAAGATGACTACGAATGAGATTCATCATATGATTTGAAAGACGTTGTATTTGACCGAAGTATTAAAAAAGTTAAAATAGACATTGATATAAGCTGACAAGTCTTTTCTTATAAAACAAACAATTAAACATTGGATTCATTTTTATTGATACGTAGGAAAATATTTTCTACAAAAATTACATTCATGGAATATATTGTCTTGATATAAGTGACTTTTACTTATTTTCCTGTGATTAGTAAGTACGCAATATTATATGATCACCCAGGGATTAAAGGTCGGGAGAGTAGGGGCGGAATGTGGGGGGAGGGGGGTGAGGGAGGCTTTGGGGGCGGGTGGAGGTAGGCTGAGGTGGGGCAAGGTGGGGGTGAGGGGGGGGGGTTGGTGGGTTTTAGTGCTAAGGTGGGTGGAGATTCGGAGGATAGGTCCAGCAATCAATGTACAATATTACTCCTTGGAACCTGTTTTCCTTACTTTTACTCCCTCCGTTCCAAAATGGTTGTCACTATTTCCTTATTAGTCCGTTCCAAAAAAAAGTGGCACAATTCTAAATTTGGAAACATTTTTTAGTTGAAACTACTACTTTACCCTTAATGAAATGCTTTATAGCCACATATTTATCTATAACTTATTTTGGACCACAAGTTCCAAAAGCCTTACCACATTTCTTAAACTACGCTCCAAGTCAAACTATGACAACCATTTTGGAACGGAGGGAGTATAAAGGAAGTCATTTTCATGATTTTATTTCCTTGAGAAATGTTTTCTACCAACCAAACATGATAAGTTGAAAACTTTTCCTCCTTACCGAACATGCCCTTGGGTTGAAGCAACTAAAGTATAATTATTAATTTGGAATTGTCGAATAAAGTCTCCGTCACATCCAATACAATGTAACTCACAACTTGCTATATTTATTTTTACAATTCGCATACACAAGTACTGGAATCACTAACTTATAATACTACTAGTAATCTGTCCTTTTCGATCTGGGAAATACCATCAATCAAAGTACTTTCGTGAAACTATTAAAAAATATAGTAGGTGCCTCCTCCACAGAAATGGCACAACAAAGCAAAGGGGATGGAGAGAATAAGGTGGACGCTGAACAGATTGAAAAGCTGTCCCAGGAAATTACACATCCCAAGCATGCACACTCGCTGAAGCTTGTCAAGCTGCAAGATCATGAAGAGTCTCTTTGCAACATCTGTTTCCAGAGCTGCAAAGGGTGTCACATTTACGTTTGTGAGATCTGTAAGTTCGGGATACATGTTTCGTGTGCTAGTGCAATAGAAGAACCCAAATTGATAAAGGGCTGTCATAAGCAACGCGATCATTCCCTGATTCACCAGAAAAGGCCTGCCACTTTCCATTGCGATGCTTGTGGTAAGAAAGAAGCTGACACCGAGCCTTCTTATGTATGTACTGAATGTCAACTCTGGATCCATGAGAGCTGTGCATCTTTGGACAGTGAAATCAAGCATAACGACCATGAGCACGACCTCTCCCTGGAGTTTTTCCTTCCAGAAAGATTTCAGTCTTTCAAACTCTCCTGCGAAGTGTGTGGCGAAAAGCTCCATTTTGCTTACTGGTTTTATCATTGTGGGCGCTGCAGTTTCTTTGTACACGTCAAGTGTGCCGGAAAAAATAGAAGGTAAGGAGTTTCCTGTCCTTAGATTTTCGCGCGGCAACATTAATTCTTTTCTATACATAGTCAAATGAGCTACTGATTGATTTGTTTGATTTTTTATGGTTTTAGGGTAGCTGAAGACAACATCGAAACTTACCCCAAATTGAACTTGGCTCTGCTGCCGGAGGCTAATGAATCCGTGCAACTTATGGAACGATTTCTTGAGAAAAATGGCATCCTAAAAAATCACATGCCACCAAAGCAGATTGACAACTCTCAGCACAAGATGCATCCATTAGTACTCTCAAAAAACACAATTACGGATGATCAATTAGTCTGTGATGGCTGCATTGGGTCAATTGTTAACCAGTACTATTATAGTTGTGAACCGTGCAACTACTTTCTGCACATAACTTGCTCTCAGTTACCCTGTGAGCTGCAGCTGAATCACCCATTTCATCCCCAGCACCCGCTTGCCATAAAATATCCGGAGTACTGTTATTCGATGCAGCATTGCAGTTATTGCAAATTAGACACTAATGGGTGGTGGTTTGAATGTACAGATAGTAATTGCAAATTCCGCCTGGATATGAAGTGTGCTTTATTGCCTAAAGCTATTGCTCATAAATCACATAGGCATCCCCTCTCTCGAGTTTCAGTTTCCAATGCTGATTGCAGCGCTTGTGGCGAAAGTCTATCTGGTTTTTCTTCATACGGTTGTGAAGCTTGTGGTTTCTACCTAGGAAACGACTGTGCTCGATTGCCGCCAACTACCACTCACAAATGGGACGAACACATACTTTCCCTCACTTTTCTCCCTTTCATATACCATCAAGATGAAATACTGTGTGAGATCTGCGAAAAGTTTGCGCACCCCAAGTATTGGCTCTATCATTGTGAGGAGTGCGATCAGTTTTTTCATCCTCAGTGCATCCCGCCACATGGTTTGTCTCGCAATATCAAGTTTGGTAGCACCATTCAGATTGCCGAGCACTCCCTAAAACTAGTCGAAAATGGTAAGTATAAGTCCCACTGTGCTGTTTGTCCAGAACCCAAACGCTTGGATAAGAAGAACGCCCTGCTGTGTACAGCATGTAATTTATATATTTGCCGTGAATGTGCTTCCGACATCCTAGAAATCAAGAAAATGGGAAGTATAGCAAATATACCACCTTGCGATAAAACTCTTGGAGATGCTTAAATTAAACAAGTAGGTCTATATGTTGAAGAGCTAATTTACATAGATCATCGGTCTTGTGTTTGTCTTTCGTTCTGTGTATTAACTCAATACATTCATCCCGTTACTGTTGGTTTGAATAAGTTAAGCATTAGTCTACTTTTCAAGTTTTATCTTTGACGTCCGCGGTTGCCACATTATGTGTGTTAAAAGAATTGCATATTTCCATCAGAGACATCTACTATCTACTACTATTCTATAATTGGGAAGCACTATAAAGTGCGAAGTTAAAATACCAAATTAGCCATCAAAAGTTCCACAACCAATTTACTCTTCAGTAAAAAATTTGTAAAGCAACAAATATACATTTTATAAGCCTAAAAAAATTAATGAACATAGCAAAAAGAAAAACTAAAACAAGAATAAAGAGAAATCATGCGTCCACAAATATGAAAACTATTCAGATGCCATCATTTAATAAGTGCTGACCTTTGGCTTTCATAGACTTAAAGCTCAAGAGTGAAGTATTTTACTTTTCATCCACTGTAACTCATTAGTCTCTACATACTCCATTTGTGGTTGGTTAAGGAATTTGTCGATGTAGATCAAGTTCTCATGGTTAGATTTGAGGTCATTATCTTTCATGTTAGATTTTTTTCCCTATATACTCCATTTTTTTGGTTGGTGCAGAAAAATTTCGATGTACATCAAGTTTTTCATGGTTAATTTTGAGGTCATTATCTTCCATGTTAGATTTCTATAGTATAGTATTCATTTTTTCATGGTTAATTTTGAGGTCATTATCTTCCATGTTAGATTTCTATAGTATAGTATTCATTTTGTGTCGTTTGTGGTCCATCATGTTTCGTCTATGCTTTGGTTTGCATCATCTTGTATTTATCTACCAGGCAAGTATTGGAAAAGCTACACTCATTAGTTTCTTTACTTTTTACTTTTATTAGATTTTCTTGATATTAGTTTTCTTTGTTTTCCTTATTTATCATTAAAAATCTGATAGACTGAAGATTTATATCATGAAGTAAAATCACAGCTTTGAATGCTATATTTACGAAGTAAAGAAACTATACTAAAATTCAGTGTTAAGAAGTTAACCATTCATTCTCATGTAATCACAACAATTATTTTAT
This sequence comes from Petunia axillaris subsp. axillaris, assembly GCA_029990575.1. Classification (NCBI taxonomy): domain Eukaryota; kingdom Viridiplantae; phylum Streptophyta; class Magnoliopsida; order Solanales; family Solanaceae; genus Petunia; species Petunia axillaris. Next base: position 165,904,607 of record JARKNS010000003.1, read on the forward strand.
TGTGAGAGACAGTACTGTCCTCTTTCCAAACAATTCAAACAGTAGAAAAATATTAACTATTCTAACTGCTTCTTAGAAAACTGCCACAAGAATTCAAAACAAACAAGACATGGTCAACGTTCATCATTTCAGGGACTTACACTTTTTTTGTAATTTCTATTTTATAACTCAAAAACACATTGTCTAATACATTTGTGTGACTTCTAAAAACATATATACTATACTTATTTATTTAGAATAAATACGTTTTGAGCGTGTTCAGAAACTAGTACAAATAAATAAAAATGAATATGTAACCTACAAAGCTAATCAATCCAATTGTCGTGTTATTGTCTCGGGACTCCATTTGGGTACTAAAACTTCTATGTTGGTCCATGACCCCAAATCCCTTGAGGATGCTGTCCATTATGCCAACTTACATGAAAAACAAACTCTTATTGGAGCAAGGTCCTTACAAACCAGCTTTTGCAAGGGGTCAATCTTAACTTCCTACCCTACTCCTAACACGATTTCTACTCCTATGTCGCTACAGGCCTCTACTCTATCTACTGGAATAGTTCCTGTCAAACGTCTTTCACCGGTGGACGTTTAACAACGCCGTGAAAAAAGAACTTTGTTACTATTGTGACGACAAATATACCTCCATTCATAAATGTTTCAAACTTCCACAAATTCTTCTCTGGGAAGATGAACCAGATGTTACCGCTTCTTCTCTGAATCCTTTGTCCCTGATGATGTATTGACAGAAGAGCTTCAATAGAAATTCAACCCCATTCCGTGATTTCCTGTCATGCTTTAGCAGGAGACAACTCTCATATTACACTACAGTTCCAAGGGAATATTTGTGGCTCAGTAGTTCAGATTATGATTGATGCAGGTAGCAGCACTCATAACTTTGCGTAGTCAAGGGTTGTTAAATTTCTCAATCTTGAAATCAAAGCAACTCCTTTCTTTTCTGTGGTGATTATTAATAGACAGAGCCTTCGCTACGAAGGTTTGGTGTCCAATGTTCATGTTACCATTCAAGGAAGTACTTTGGCGTTGGATTCTATATGCCATTCCCATCCACGGGTCGGATGTGGTATTGGGAGTTTCTTGGTTGGTGACTTTGGGTCCAGCAGTGACTGATTTTGGCCAACGGTTATTCAAATTTTTCCTCAATGGTAAAAAAATCTGTTTGGATTGGTGACCCACCTTTGGACCCTCCACAAGTGCAGTTCGTGAACTCTCCGTCGTTATACTACCACTGATGTTGCCTCTGCTTATTTTTGTTTGGTGATGATCTCTGATAGTCTTGCTATTGATTTGTCTTTGTCTGGTCAACCAAACCTGAATCACCTGATTTGATTTGAATGTCGGACTCTTTTAAGGATGTGTTTCAAAAGCCTCACGGTCTTCTTGCTCGTTCACAAGATCATGCTATTCATTTGCGCAAAGTAATTGACCGGGTAAATATCAAACCATATCGTTATCCTTATTTTTGGAAACATGTTATGGAGAAATTATAGTGACAGAGATGTTACATGAAGGTGCGATACGCCAGGTACAAGTACATTTTCTTCCCCTGTCTTGCTGGTTCGTAAAAAGGATGGCACATGGTGCTTCTGTGTCGATCACTATCCGGGATTATTTTCCTGTTACAACAATTGATGAACTCTTTGATAAGTTACATGGAACCAAATATTTTTTGACATAAGATTTAATCTCAAGGTACCATCAAATACAAGTTCGACCAGCTGATGTCGAAAAGACGGTTTTTCGCACCCATTTATAGTCATTACGAGTTTTTGATCATGTTGTTTGGGTTAACGAACGCTTTCTCTACCTTTCAAGCCACCATGAATACCGTCGTTGTTTAGCCAAGGTTTTACACCTGTTACGTTCTCACGAATTAATGACGAAGCGGTTTAAATATTTGTTTGGACAAGTTCAAGTGGACTATTTGGTCACGTGATTTCTGCGAAGGGTCTCTCTATTGACCCTACTAAAATTGTTGTTATTCAACGGTGGCCCAAACTAAGAAATGTCAAAGAGGTTCAAAGTTGTTTGGGTTTCACTAGATATTATCGATGTTTTATTAGGCATTACGCTTCTATTGCTGGCGGACACACAAATTTGTTGCGTGAAGATTTTTTCTCTTGGACGACCCAAAAGCATCAGGCTTTTGATACTGTGAAGGACTTAGTCGGTCATGCTCCTGTGCTCGCTCTTCCTAATTTCACTCAAGAGTTTTCACTTGAAGACTAATGCGTTCGGAGTTGGAATTGGTGCAGTACTTTCACAGCAAGGCCATCCTACTACATTCTGTATTGGATGAAAAATCACCGAGGCCTGGAGCAAGGGCTCGAGACCTGATATGGGTCTGCTTTACAAGGCAAGTCCATAAAGAGAAGCGACACGAATCTCCATCTCGAAAAGCCACCTCAAGGAATGAGGAAAACTAAGTTCGAAGCATCAAGCTCGGAAAGATCATCACAACAGTGTGATCCCCGAGCAAGCACAACACCTCGTCGAACAAAGTCTGATCTTTGTAACTATCGACCATTGCTTTAATATTTAAGGCGAAGCTCATGAGCTGACCATGATCAAATATGGAGTAATGGCGATAAATGTATAATTATTAAGTTATAACGTTATTATTTTCTTTGATTATAAATATGACTCATTTGTAATAAAGCAGGATATCCAGAAATATAATACTTGACTTATACTTTTACACTTTGTCTCATTCAACAATTAGCTTTTTCCTTATCTCATTTTATTTTCAGGCACTCACCTCGTTTAAATCTGATCCTAGCTTAAGCACGACTTTGATACGAACAAATTATTAACAAAACCCAAAATAAATTCGATTTGTTGTCCTATCCCGATTTAGGCCAACACAAATTGGCGCCATCTATGGGGATTTGGTAATAATGTTTGTTCCAAAGTCTACAGTTTCGATTTCCATTTAAAAATGGCCGAAATCGTCAACGACAATATGTCTATCCAAATACCAGATCAAACAGTAGGAGCTACCGAAAGCAATGGAGGGGTCCCGATAGCCCCAACAGGCTCGACACCGCCTGTTAGCCCCATTCTAGCAAATAACTCCACTCCGTTGGTAGGACTGACACCACCAAATGGATCCACTCCCCCCATCAGCCTAACACCTCCCGTAGGAGCAATTTTAGCCGATCCAACCTCCTCAAACTCTGGCGGCCCATTCCAACAATTCATGGTGAACTCATTGCAACAGATGCGAGAACAAGCAGCCGCTCAAGCAGCAATACAAGGTCAATTTAATGAACAATTTTGAAGCTCCTTGCAGGTTCTCGCTGGGAATGGAGGGTCCCCCCTAACCTCGGTGATACTCCCTTCATGATGTTTGGTGGAGGAAATCCCAATGCTATTCCCATAGGCACCAACATAGGAAGTTTTCCAAATGGGGTCACGTCTGGGGACTCGGGGACTACAGTCCCCGCAATATCCCAAACAAGCGTCGCGATTGACTTTGAGAATTGGAAGAAAGAATTTGAGTCCAGCATGGAGAAATGGCTCGAAAATGTGCCAGGGGTCCGAAAACCTCAACGCATGCTGGATATTGAAAGATGTCGTCAGCTGCCCTTCAAGCCTGAAGCAGCCCCAGCGCCCATCCCAAAACATTTCAAATCATAGATTTTTAAGAAATACGATGGGACAACAGACCCACTTGACCATATAACTGAGTATATGTCTATGGTCAAAAGTAATGACTTAACCCAAATCGAGAAGGAATCTATGTTCTTGAAAAAATTTGCTGACACCTTAGAGAAAGGAGCACTTCGTTGGTACATGCTCCTCCCCTCCGACTCCATCTCCAGTTTTGACGAATTGGCAGACATGTTCATCAAAGCTCACACTGGGGCCCAAAAGATACTCAAGAGAAGGGAGGACATCTTTGATGTCAAACAAGGATAACTCGAGCCGATCAAAGATTTTCTTGAACACTTTTAGGCTGAAAGAATGGATCTGCTAAAAAAGGATGACAATTTGGCAGTCATGGCTTTTGAAAAGAATCTTAATGTGAGTAACTCAGAGGTCACGGCTGACTTAAAGAAAGAGCTCCAGCAATAGCAAGCTCGAACTTGGGATGAATTGCATGATCGGGCCACGGCAAAGATCAGGCTCGAAGAAGCAGAGTGGAGAAGGACGGGATGGGGTCATTCTTACCAAGGTCGATTTGAGTCCTCTCGATGCACCGATGCGCCATGAGGGAACTCGAAAAATCGATATGAATCGTACAACAAAACTCAAAAGCAACACGTAAGTCAACACCTCGGAGGGCACCAGCACGTGAGCCAGCGACTCGGAGGAAAGTCTGGTTCATCCTCCAATCAAAAGTCCTCGGGCCCATCATTGGTGTCCAAAGAGAAAGATTTGCCTCGGATTTCCGAGTACAATTTCAGCATATCAACCACCGAGCTGGTAAATGCGATCAAAGGGATGACTGATCAAGGTGTAAGGCTGCCCAAAGACATGAGAACGCCCTCGAGCAAGAGAGATCAAATCCAACATTACGAATTTCACATGGATTACGGGCATGCAACTGAGAATTGTAAAGCGCTGCGTCTCGAGGTGGCCCATCTACTCAAGAAGAGAGTGTTAGATGAATATCTGACTGATAAAGAAAAGCACAACTACTCAAAAAATATGAGGGAGGAACAACCACCTCGAACGCAGTCACCTTGTAAATGTCATCACTGGGGTCTCCGAGGTAAATGGGATGAGCTTTGCCGCTACAAAGAAAATTGCAAAATCATCAAATACCGCGGAGAAAAGAGTAAGAGTTGGTGGATTAGATAAAGAGATGGTGTTCAACAAAGAAGATTTCGATGGGATGATGTTTCCCTACCATCACGAGCTAGTGATCACACTCAAGACCAATGACTGCGATGTCAAACGAGCTCTAGTTGATCCTGGCAGCTCGGTGAATATCATCAACTATTGAGCGATCAAGAAGATGTGGCTGAAGGACCTAGTCATCCCAAAAGCAACCATATTAACAGGGTTCAACAATTTCACTGAAAAGACGTTGGGATAAATAACCCTCACAACACCTGCAAAGGGGGTGAACAAGAAAACCACCTTTCAAGTGATGGCCGAGGACATGGCTTACAATGTCATTCTTGGAAGACCTTGGATCCACGAAATAAAAGCCGTACCATCGACCCTGCATCAAGTAATCAAGTTCCCAACCCTGTGGGGAGTAAGAGCCATTCGAGGAGAGCAGCGAATAGCGTGAGTGTATTCTTCAATTGCAATGAAGAGTACAGTCGCCCCGATCGGTCCAAGCAAATAATATGGTCAACTTAACAAGACCCCTTATCTATTTTTCCGACAAAAATGAGACCTAGTAATCAAGCCTTGCCTCATGCACTTGATCACTATGGGAGGGGGAGAAAAGGCAAATAGGAACTTGCCAAAATGATCGATTGTTTGGAATAAAAGTTCTTCTTTTGGACTCAAATAAATGAAGACTCGACAACCGGAGACTCCACTATGCAAAACCCTCGGGGAACGACTGATCACCTCACCGAGGGCTACCCTTGGGAACTTGCTCAATAAGTTTATATTTTGATCCTATAGCTTTTTTACCTAAGTTCCGTTATGACCAGACACTAATTGTAATAAAGGCCCGCAGATGCATCTTATTAATGAAATAAACTTTGATTCAATATCTCTTTATTGTCATTTGATATGCATATCCAATCGTAAGTTAAGCCCACCGCTTGAGGGCGAGACGTCGTCCTAAGCTAGCTCGAAATAATGAAGAGTACTAAAATTCTTGCAAGCAAATTCAATATTTTCAAAGAGAGAATTTCTATTAAGAAAAAGGCACAGAGGCCAGAGCATTTACAAAGAAAGTCGCCTGAAGGCCTTAACTGAATGTCGACAAAAAGAAATAAAAATACTACTCTAAGCCTCCGCCTCGGAGTTATCATCCTTTTCGTCTGAGCTCCCGCTGCTCGAAGGAAGATTTTCCATCAGCTTTTGGGCCACGGCAGCATCGCTCTAGGCCTTGGCGATCTCGGCATCGAGGTCAACCCTGCTACGACACTCCCTCAGAGTCTTTAGCCTTGTTTGAATGACGGCCCAGTTCTTCTCAACCTTGGCTCGGGTCCTCCTCATCCCCCGCCTCGAGGAGAAAGAATCAATTTCGCTCCTCAAAAACTTAATCTCATTTTCGAGCTGATTTTTCTTCTTGACTAGCTGCTCCTTCTCCCCAGCCATTTCATTCATCTTGAGCATCTTTTGCTTCAAGTCAACATGAAATTTCTTGGCCCGCTAATAAATAGCTGTCTGGGCCTCGGTTCTCACCCTTTTTAGCTCAGCATCACAAAGCTCCTTTAAACAAGCCATCTTCTCCTCAACTGCAGATTTTTCTTCGAGGGCTTTGAGCATCTCAAGATCAGATTTATTTGCAGCATCTTTGGCTTGATCAAGATCGAGCCTTGCGCTCAACAGCTCTTTTTCAAGGCCCCTCATTTGAGCCTCAAGATCTGCTCGCTCTCGCCTCCATATAGCCCTCATTTGCCTATAGTTCTCATCTCGACGACATTCGATCTCGGCAGCCCTGATAGAATTGATGTAGCACTACAAAGGAAAAATTTAAAGAATTAGGAAAGAAAACAAATACAAGGCTGAAAGGGAAAAGCTAAAGAGAACATACATGAATGGCATGCCGGGCAGCATCGGCCATCAAATCAGAACTATGGGACTCCCCAAGGCGATCACGCTCCTTGGGATCCAAGAGTCCACGAAGACTAATTGGGACCTAGATATCGCCATCTAGGAGACGAAGTTCGGAAGGAATCTCGATATAACGAAACTGTCTCCAAGAAGATGCGTCGGGAGCAGGCTCGGAAGCAGATCAAGGAGTCTTGTCTCCCACTCGAGATGGCTATGCATCATCTATTTCCACTGCCACTACAGATAAAGGTGGAACTCCCATATCATTATCAGCAACCTGGACTGGTTCAAGCTCAAATATAGGGGGAACCACAACCTTTTCCTGACCTTTCTTCACCTCATCAGCAGGAGTAAGCTTGGGGAAAGGGACAGGCTCTAATCTGGCCCGTTTTGCCTCCAGAGTTTTCCTCGAAGACAACTCCTTCTTTTTCAAAACTAAAAGAAAAAAGAGAAAGAATGATTGACGGAAAAATGAAATGAAAGATAAAGTCAAAAGGGAAAACACTCAACCTGTTTTAGCCCTAAGGTCCGGTGACCCCTCGGGGATAGTCCATTTTCTTTCTTCCTCCTTTTCTTTTTCTCCCTTCCCCTTCGAAAGGTTCCCAATCAAACCTTGAAGGGCACTTAAAGCATCTCCAGCCTCGGGGACTTCCTCCTTCTTATCTTTTTCCTCCTTCGATGCGGTAATCGCCTCTTTGGGAGACCTACAACAAAGAAGAACGATGATACACCGAGACATGGTGCCTTGGGAAAAACTGTGCAAGATAAAAGGTTGGTTAAAAGAACAACTTACCATACCGTTTGCATATGCCCATTGATTCTCATCCAAGGCGGCCAAAACCATCCGTGATCTTTCTGGTCTAGGTTTTGCATCGATAATAGCCTGAACCCATTGAGTCAGATCCCTCTGATGGACAATTGGCACCACCTCGGATAAAAAGTCAAAAATGAAGAGTTAGGCAAAAAAGATCAAAGCAAGATCGGAAATAAACAAAGAGAAGAATACTCACATACTCGATTCCATCGCTCAGGGAAATCAGGCTTCGAGGATAAAAGGTCAGTAGGTAGGAGGACGAAGAGCTCGTTCCATCCACGGTCCTCGCTCTTTGTGATCAGTGAGTACGAGCCTCGCTTGTCGAGCTGGACAACTCCATCCTTGTGAAGAGAGGGGTAGAAGAGGTACAAAAGGTGATCAAGGGTAAAGGCGACCCCAGCTAATTTACTCAAAAATTCGAGGCATTGAATGTGCCTCTACATCCCAGGACCTATTTGGGCTACGCATAACTGGTAGGTACGGCAAAAAAGTGTCTAATACCTCGGGGATAGGAAGAGAAAAACTTATCGTAAAGGGGTAGGTAAAAACGAAGGAAGGCCCCTCGGCTCTATCAGTCGGCTCTCAGGGGCGGGAATACCAACCTTAACCTCGGGGCCCCAATTACAATCAGAACGAACCAAATGTATATTCGCTTGGGTAATCAGACTCAGCGTATCCTTTACAAGGATATTCCTTTTCCTCCTAACTTCCGACTCTGTCTGAAGCTGCATGATGAAATCCTTCGAGAGGTTGATCTTAGAAGGGATAACATTGTGAGGTTTAAGCTCGAGATCGTTTGAAAGAAGTCTATCGTCACCAACATCTCTCATGATGACATCCTCATCATACACCACAACTGTCTCGGCAGCTTCAGCCATGGCTGGACGCTGTTCATGATCTAAGCCACTTGGGCGAGGTAGATCCTCCATGTTAAATTCAGGAGGGACAATTACGTTCAATGGTTCAGGAAAATTAACTAGTTCGCCACCAACAATCATGGTGTCAACAAAAGAAGGTGAAGAATTTGGTGAGTTTTATTGAGGCATTCCTTAAAATTCCCTGGGCAACAAAGAAGATTCAAAGGATTTTTCACTGTTAAAAGCAAGATGATGTGTGAAGAAGAAGAAAAGGCGTAACTATATATAGGTTAAAACGCCATGATTAAAATTGCATGGGAAAGGCAAAATAGGATATCGCGCCTAATCAGTGATCGCCATGCGTGATTGATGGGAATATGGAGTGATAACCGCCGCTTTCAAATTTCACAACGCAAAAATAGCCACGTTGATCTCCCACCTAAAATTCATTGCAATCCTCGACAGATCTGGAAATCACTCGAAGTGGGGGAGGGGGGACTATCTGTATTAGATGAAAAATTATCGAGGCCTCGAGCAAGGGCTCGAGACCTGATATAGGTTTGCTTTACGAGGTGAGTCCACGAAGGAAAGAGACACAACTCTCCATCTCGGAAAGCCACCACGGGGAATGAGGAAAACTAAGTTCGAAACATCAAGCTCGGAATGATCATCACAACAGCGTGGTCCCCGAGCAAGCACATCACTTCGCCGAACAAAGCCTGATCTTTGTAACTGTCGACTGTTACTCTGGTATTTAAGGAGAAGATCATGAGCTGACCACGATTAAATATGGAGTAGTGGCCATAAATTCATAATTATTATAGCTATAACGTTATTGTTTTCCTTGATTATAAATAGGACTCATTTGTAATCAAGCAGGATATCTAGAAGTACAATACTAGACTTATACTTTTATATTTTGTCTCGTTCAGCAGTTAGCTTTTTTCTTGTCTCATTTTATTTTCAGGCGCACACCTCGATTAAATCTGATCCTAGCATAAGCACGACTTTGATACGAATAAATTATTAATAAAACCCAAAATAAATTCGATTTGTATTCCTATCCCAATTTAGGCCAACACAAATTCTATAGTCAAAAGATTTTTCCTAGAATACAATGCGCCTCTACTTATGATAGAGTAATGTATGAAATTAAATAGGCAGTCAGCAAATGGAGGTAATATTTATCGTGTCATCGTTTTACTATTTGTACAGATCAACAAGCGCTTATTGATCTAGACAAGACAGGTAATACAAACCCCTAATTAAGAAAAATGGTTGAGTAAATATTTGGGTATGATTTTCGTATCTTAAATAAGCCTGGTAAATTCAATGTTGCTTGTGATGCACTGTCTAGACCTCCAGAAAGCTCTTTTCTTGCTCTTTCGGCATGCTTATATGATTGGGTTGCTGATTTACGCACTGCAAATAAAGAGCATCCTGATTTATTGTTCATCTAGCAGGTTATTCTTACGCAGATTGATGGACTTTCTGATCATATGTTCAGGGATGGACTTGTCTTTTTCAAAAGCCGGCTTTTACCATCAGATTCTTCTCTTAAGTACAAACTATTCTAAAATTTCATTGTTCTCCAGTAAGTGGTCATGTTGGGTTACTAAAAATTTTCACCATTTGGCTTCTAATTTTTTCTGGAATGGAATGCGCAAAGATGTACGTCATCATCGATCTGGCTTGTTACAGCCATTACGAATACCTGAGATGGTTTTTGAGGAGATCCATGGACTATATAACCCGCTTTCCTAGTTCCAAATATGGCAACCATAATGACTGTGGTAGATCGTTTTCCAAAGTATGGTCACTTTGTTGCTCTTCTTGCTTCTTTTACTGCACAATCCATGGCTCTTTCTTTTGTTTCCTTAATTATTTGACTACATAGCCCTACCAAAATTATTGTAACTGGCCTGGACCCTCGCTTTTTTGTATTCTTTTTTAGTAAGAAATTAATAAACTTCAGGGAACTTCGTCAGGAATGAGTACTGCTTATGATCTGTAATAGAATGGTCAATCAGAAGCTTTAAACAAATGTATCGAGCATCATTTATGGTGTTTCATAGCCAATAGCCAACATGAATGGGTTCTCATGCTACCTCGGGCCAAGTTTTGGTATGACACGGCTTTCCAATCATCTGTTGGCATGACAACATTTCAGGTTCTCAACGGGCACAGACCGCCTACTGTGATGCGCTATATTCAAAGTAATTTTTCTGATGATCCCTGATGAGGTCTTAGATATTTTGAAAAACTAATTTGGGTAAAGCTCACATCATGTGAAACTGTGGGCTGACAAAAAGCAGGTTGATGAACTGTTCAATGTTGATAATTGGGTTTTTGTCAAACTTAAATCATATTGTCAACTATCTATTCAATTGAAAAAGCAAGACAAGCTAGCTGCAAGTATTTTGGACCATTTCGAGTGCTAAAACATTTTGTTTTAGTTTCTTACAATTTAGCACTCCCTGATGATGCGCACATTCACCCCGTCTTCCATGTATCGATTCTTAAGAAGTGTGTGGGACAGCCGGACAACAAGTTACTCCATAGCAGCTTGTTGATTCCTCTTATTCTGACCTGAACCTTGCGGACAAGGTTCCTCATTCAGGGGGAGGTATTGTTATGAATCTTCCAACAAGAGCTATTTTAGCAGAAGAAATTACAGAGGAGCAAGGATCAATACTAAGAAAGAGTTGACGGGTCGAACAACCTAATCAAGTATTAAGGGATTTAATTTTGGATCTTGTAACAACTGAAGAGCACGTGACTTAGCAACCAGAAGAGGAGTTTTAAAAAATAAAATAAAAGAAAAGGAATATTGTTAGTTATAAAAGGGTCTGAACTAGAGCAATATGAAACAATCCTGACCAATTGTTTTGGGATTTAGGACTTTGATTGAAGAGTTGACAGTCTTAAAGCTCTTAAGCTCCATTAGAACTTGTCTGCAAAATTTGAGTTGAATCGGAGCAGGTTTGGTAGGTCTTTGAGAATGTTTTTGTTTTCTATTATCAATAAAGCTGCATTATAATTTTCAAGCTCGATTTGAGTAAATATACTCTATTTTGAAATCTGAAAGTGTTGTTAGGTTTCTATGGTCATTTGTGACATGTGTGAACTTTCAGTAGTGAGATTCAAGGTCGTTTGGATAGTTTTTGCATGTATTTCGAAAATGAAAGTTGTCCTCCTTCTGCTTAACCCTCGTTTTGTATGTCGGGGATCCATTTCAAGATCCGAGTTTGCGAGTAAGTCATATATGTGTTATGAAACTTACGCAAAAAGTTTGGAGTGATCCGAGCATTGTAGGGTCCCGCAGAACATGTAACTCAATTTTCTACTCATGTAAGAATATGTAACTCTTCTCTCCACCTTGGTGGGGGTAAGGTCCGCGTACATCTCACCCTCTCCAGACCCCACTTATGAGATTATACTGAGTATGTTGTTGTAAGAACATGTAACCCTTTGCAATTATTGCCAAATTATAATGTTGTTGTCCTCTAGATTGTTTAAGAGTTGTACTTATATCAATCTATAGCACAAATAACTTTTGGGGTGGAGTTAGGTCAAGTATATGGATCGAATTTATCCTTATACATCAGGTCCATTATAGAGAAAAGTTTTTATATTAATTGGATGGCTATATCAATATATAGACGTTATTTATGTCAACGGCACCGCTTTATGAAACAAGCAGCCAAAACGTGCAATCGGTTGTAAAGAAGTGAAACAGTTTTGAATTCACTATTTGTACTAGAGTAAATTAGTGAAATTAATAAAAAGCTAGATGCATGCACTAGTGTAAAACTTTAAAATTTCTACGCTTATCTGTTTAATATTACTCTTTCTATTCTAATTTATATGACACTTTGATTGGTTAAAAAAAGAATGAAATATTTTTGTATTAGTTAAGGGCCGTATTTGCCCTTCTACTATTGAAAATGGTTTACATTTACCCTCCGTCATATTTTTGGATCAGAATACTCCCTACCGTTATCAAAGTAGGCAAAAATACCCCTAATCTTGACAGAGATCCACCATAGCATTTTATTTTTCAACTGGCACGACATTTGGGTGAGGTGTATGCCACGTGGCATGCCATCTCACCACAATATCCCTAATCTCATCTTCTTCCTTGGATCAACAGGAATCACAACAAAAAACTCAACCAAATTATAATGTATAAGTTTTTTCCCCTTTCTTTCATATTGAAGACTATAATAGAGAATTTGGTATAAGAATTAATTTCATTCATGTTTGGGAGGAATCGTTACAATAATTGTGGCAGAGGCAACCACTACAGGAAATTGGCCTTTTAACGACCATTGTTTAGCGAAGGGACATAAATCCAGTCGTTAAAAGTGTACCAACAACGACCGATAGTTTTTCCTGACGTTAAATGTAGCTTTTAATACAATATTAGCGAAGGGATAATTTTTGGTTGTAAAAAATTAAATATCCCTCCGTTAAAAACAGAACTAAAACAGAACTAAAACACTGAAAAAACGAGCGGACTTTTTTCCCTCCCTTTTTTCCCTTACCCCACCCATCCGCCCACTACCCCACCTAGAAAAAAGGAGGCCATCCTTACGTTTCTCTGTTTTGTTAGCGAGATACAGAGAAATCCCTTATGCTTCTCTATTTTGTTAGCAAGAGCTTGAAAAATATGCTGAGAATTCTGCAACTACTTCACCTTCAAACTGCTATAAGATCAGCCCTACCTAAATAAGAACCCTAAGCCTTTCTTTGTTTTGAAAGTAAGAGCAGTCTTTAGAATACTATAGCTATAGTGCTCCAAATCAAACCTGCGACTAATCTGCTCCAATTACAAAAAGACGCAAGCAAAAAGCTCTTCTCAACAATCGTACTAAGATTCTGCTGGGGCAGTCGATTCCGCTGGGGCAGTCGATCCGTCCAAAACTAAAGGTTAGAAACTAATTAATATGAATTCTTTTCTTTTTAGGTTGATAATTGGTGTGTGTTTAGCGATGTAGTCATAATTTAAAGATGAATAATCATTCTTCTTCACTAGTTTTCAATTCAGCGTTAACTACATGATAGAAAAAGATTTGGCCTAAGCCTTTCGCCCACATAGCTCTGATTTCATTTATGTTGATTATATTTTTGGATATGAAACATGTATGTATTGCGGAATAGTTTAGACTTACATGTTTTTGGATTCAAAGTAGGATCTGTTGTTCGTCTAGTTTTCTTAGAAATGGATCGTATATAGGATGGTGATTAGATCTTGGTAATTAATCAAATATTTATTAATCCCTGGAGTTGTAATTTAGAGCAGAGCACTTCATAGTTTGCTGCTCAAATAAAAACGACAGAAAACCTTAAGCTAATCGATCTACTGAATTAATGCCAAGCGACTAGATTAGAAGGACCTATTACAAATAATATGGCTAGTAGAGATCTCAAAATTATGAAAGATGATTAAGTTAGAAGACAAACATTAAAGTAGTGAAATTATGCTAACAGTAGCTTTGAGAATGTAAAGTTGTAGTTACAATATTAAATTAAATATAATAAATGATTCTTGTGAGGTTAAAGAAGTTTTTGTTGTAATGGTTGATTTATCATTACTATGTTGCTGGTTATTTTTACAATAACTCCTACGAATCAAGGTATATCTCTATCAAATTGTGTAGCTACTAATTGTGGAATATGGTTGGATGTAGATTTTTCATGTCTTTGGATATGGTTGGATACAGTCTATTATGGATCTAATTGATGAATCGTGTCGAAGCTTGGTTTCTAAATTATTCCAGTAGATTGGTAAATAGTTGCCATTATCCACTAATTTTAACTTAGGAACTGAAGGAAATTTTGGTTTGCTCTTAACTATGTGCTGAACTTTTAGTGAAGTACATTTTTATTTCCTGTTAAAGCGTTTGTAGGATGTGATCGTGACTTGTATTATTTCTTTCTTGAAGTGTCCCCTCACGCGCGCTTGTCATTTATTTGGTTAATAAGTACTTGTTTCTTGATTTTGTGGTAGTAATACTCATACATATGTTTATACTTCCTGATTGTACTTGGTTGTAGAGTCTGATCGTGACTTGTGATACTTCTTTTGTTGTTTTATTAATGTATATTTATACTTACTGTTAAAACCTAATATAATTTTTTACATCTATTTTACATGCGCAAAGACTATGGCACCTAATAAGAAATGGATGGAACTTGTTGATGATGATCGACTTGATAATGCTTACGTACTTGGGGTAGAAAGTTTTTTGGATTATGCTTTTACAAGTTTGAGAGAACCAGAGTCGATACGTTGTCCATGCATCAAATGTTGTAATGCGTTTTCAAGAACACGTAAGATAGTTGAGTCACATTTAATAGTACATGGGATACTACGGAATTATACTCTTTGGTATCACCATGGGGAGAGGGTAGGTGAAGCACAATCAAATTCTGAATCTCCAGATGACAACGAAGTTGAAGAGGGTGATGGTGAGGATGAAATACATGATCTTCTAAGAGATTTGTACCCCAATTTCGGCGACGACCATATGAACAATAATGGTGATGATTTTCTTGGCGAGGAACCAAATGTTGAAGCAAAAAAATTCTATGGGCTCTTGAAGGATTTTGAACAACCATTATATGAAAATTCAAAAGTTTCTAAACTTTCTACTATGGTTAAATTGCTTCATATTAAAAGTATTGGTCATTGGAGCAATGAGTCGTTTATGATGTTGTTGAAGATATTAAAGGAAGATTTATTGCCTGATGGATCAAACTTGCCAAATTCATATTACGAGGCGAAGAAGATAATACGGGAGCTTGGGCTTTCTTACAAGAAAATTGATGCGTGTAAGAATGATTGCATGTTATATTGGAAGGACGATAAGCTTCTTGAATCTTGCAAAATTTGTGGCTTGTCTAGATGGAAGGAGGATAAGCATAGTGGGGAAACCAAACTTAAAAGTGGAAAAAAGATTCCCTGCAAAACTTTACGTTATTTTCCTCTAAAGCCAAGACTCCAAAGATTATTTATGTCTTCAAAGACATCTTCTTTAATGACGTGGCATCATGATAAAAGAGTTGATGATGGTATAATGCGGCACCCAGCTGATTCAATGGCATGGAAAAAATTTGATGAACTTCACCAATCTTTTGCTGCTGAGCCTCGTAATGTTCGACTTGGACTTGCTAGTGATGGTTTTCAACCATTTGGAATGTCCCGAACTCCATATAGCATTTGGCCTGTGGTACTTATTCCTTATAATTGAAACGACCTCGGCCAGTCGTTTCGAAAGTTAGGACTCTGATTGGCGTGCCGATAATTTTAAAATATTTGTAATGTCCATTAGGACCTGTCTGTAAAATTTGAGCTAAATCAGACCTCGTTTGGTAGGCATCGGAAGAAGGTTTCAGTTTTTATTGGCGATAAATATTAAAAAGAGATTTTCGAGCTCGGTTTTGCCGAATGAACTCCGATTCGAAATCCGAAAGCGCCGTTGGGTTCGTATGATTATTTATGACTTTTGTGAACTTTCGAAAGTGAATTTCGATGTTGTTCGGCTAGTTTCCGCTAAAATGCCGAAAGTTAAATAATTTGACTTCTTTTCATTTAAATTCGCATCTTGAGTTTCGGGAGTCCAATTTTAGATCCGCCTTCGCGAGTATGTTACATATATTTTGTATAACTCCTATGCAAAAGTTGGAATTATTTCGAATATCGTAGGGCACAGTTTTAATTTTCGTTAGGAAAAGAAAATAAAATAAAGAAAACAAAAAAAAAAAAAAAAAAAGAAAAAGTCAAAACGAAAGAAACAAAGTAAGTGGGCGGTGATGGGATATATAATCCCCTAAAGCTAAGTGAACAGAAACATTAACAACGAACGCAAAACAGAGAAAACCGAAAATACGCAGTGGAAAATTGCCAGAAAATAAGAAAAGGGACCGGAGAAAAATAGTATTTTCACCCCAGAACATTCAGGTAATGATCTTAATATATTATTTGAGTTTATTACGTATGTTTGAATATATTTTTACGGTAAAAATAGGGATATTAGACATCGCCCTAATGACGTAAATTGATAGTTTGAAGGGTCAAATGGACCCCGATAATGAAACTGATTATATATTCGTACTCAGTGAGTTATGGGCAATATATAAATGTAATTTATTTAGGATTTGGTCATGTGACCCTAAACCCTGTATATAGGCCTGGCCTGCGTATTGCGTATGCGAATAGGGTAACAGGTTCCTTCCTGGATTGCCCTAAGATATGAGGGATGAAGCTTTTGGCCTAATTTGATATATTTTTCTGCTTATTGAATAGAGTGGGATCGTTTGGCAATGAAACCAAAGGACAAGCGGTTATTGAGTGGCTGTACTAACTTTGTAACAAGGTAAGTGTTTATATCCACTTCTTTGGAGGCACCTGGCCTCGTGGATTTTCTACCACGTGTTCCTTACGTGTGTAGCTGCCGATAAGCGTACTCATTACGCCTTAGCTTTGGATTTATATTCTGTATTATATATTATGTCCTGTTATTGGCATTGCATTGAGAATCTGAGTATTGTACTTTGGCTGTAAGTTGGCATCTACTTCCCGGCTGTCGATGAGAGTCCCGCGCCGGTAAAGGGTTATTATTGCATCACATTGCATTCATATGCATTATATGTCATTCATATGCATTACATTGCATCATATTGAGGGTAGGAGGATTCCGCCCTCGGAGCAGGAAGATTCCGCTCCATTGCATCATATTGAGGGTAGGAGGATTCCGCCCTCGGAGCAGGAGGATTCCGCTCCATTGCATCATATTGAGGGTAGGAGGATTCCGCCCTCGGAGCAGGAGGATTCCGCTCCATTGCATCATATTGAGGGTAGGAGGATTCCGCCCTCGGAGCAGGAGGATTCCGCTCCATCTATTTGGCACATGTGACACCATTGCATCATACTGCATTCATCCCATTTCATTGCACCGCGTGTTAACTATTGTGTGACTATCATGTTGTGTTTTGTGTATGCGGTATGTATACCATATTGTGGACATATTTCAATTTGCCTATATATTTCTGGCTCGTATTCTGAGTTGCGAGGAATCGGGTTGTACGTCGCAACAGTATAAATATATGGATCGGGTTGCATGTCGCAACGGTATAAATATATGGATCGGGTTTCACGCAGCGACAGTATGAATATATGGATCGGGTTGCACGCCGCAACAGGATGAATATATGGATTGGGTTGCACGCCGCAACAGGATGTATTTCTGATTGTTGATATGCTCGGGATACCTATATGTTCTGTCTACTTTATGTCCCTGGTTGTTTATGATTCCATACGTGTTTTCTAGTTATTATTCGGCTCTGCCTTTTTATAATTTAAATAAGAGGAATTTGATTTTTCTGTTTCTTTTCTCCCTAGCTAGCTATCCTATTCTTTGAGGTGGCTAGTCTGCCCCACTTATTGAGTCCTTTTGACTCACCCTTGTTTGTTGTTTGTTTCTTGTCTATCTATTTCGTTTCGGCAGGTTCGCTCCAGGATTGAGTTCGCCACGTTGTGAAGGAGCGAAGACGACTTCAGCTATCAGGGTGAGCCAGCTTTTATTCCGGATGGCCACCAGTTTATTGGTTATTATTTCAGCTACTTTTTGCTCCCTTCAGGAGGTATTTGTCTTCTTTTGTACTCTTAGATGTCTAGTCTGGATAGCCCTAAACCTAGTGTATTGGGTAGTTAGCTGTAATTTCTTTTTACAGCTTAGAGATATCAGTATCTCTGTATTTTTTTTAAAGTCTTGTCCTTATTTATGAATTATTATATTTATTTTCTTAATTTAATTGATAAGGGTTCGCCCGACGGGTCTAGGGGAGGATGTCGGGTGCCCGCACGGCCTAGCCGGATTCCGGGTCGTGTCAGTTGGTATCAGAGCCCGGTTTAGAGTCTATCCAGACTCGCTGATGGGTACGTAGACGTCCGTACTTATCTACGAGAGGCTATGATGGCATTTAGGAAGTTTCACTTCCTTCTTTTCTGATCGTGTGTCGGTCTAGGATGCAAAAATATTTTCGTTAATTCCTTCGTGGTAATTGTGAAACCCTCGTGTGACAAATCAGCAAACGGTGTGAGTTCAAGATGAAGCAGTCTGGCCTGGGGTTAGTACTGACGAAGCCCCGAGTGTTTTGATCGTGCTGACGGTCTAGTTACGGAGGTCCCAGCTGTACGAGCTCACGATGGGCAAGGGAGCAGGGCCTTGTGGTTCCCTTTGCTCTCTACGATGCTTTTACGAGAATTTTGGCGACGCAGATACCGCAAGAACCTATTATTCGCTAGGCAGCTTATCAGGTTGCCGCAGCTGCAGACGTTCCGTCGCAGGGAGCTCTTATTCCGGTTCTTAATATTATCGCAGTAAAGTATGTTTCGGAGGTAGTATGTGTTGTACCTCTAATTGTTCTGGCTGGTTTGCCAGCCGAGGTATCAGTTCGGTCCGAGTGCCTAAAGAGGTTGCATTATTTTACGCGGTTGAACCTTCCGATATTCTTAAGCAATGCATCAGATAAACCTCGTGATTTTTTTAAATAAATAAAATGATGTCAGCGTATCCTTCAGGATCTTGATAATATCGAGCGGTATGGTGTTGATTATTCTGCTTTCCAGTTTTAGGGGTCCAGCCTTGAATTGGTAGGCCGCTCTCTTATTAGCTGACTTGGTTCGGTTTTTCTTTTAGATTCGTGGAAAAGTTCCTTTCGAGTAGCGAGCGAGATGAAAAGTATTTCCAGTTTGAGTGGATTGGACAGGGTAGCCTGTCGGTTAGCCTGTTAGTGTTTCAGAATATGAGATTGAATTCTATAGAATGGCTGGATATGCATTAGAACTAGTTCATGAGCCTTTCGAGAGATTCAAAGATTTATTGAAGACCTTTCTTTTTCCTTGAGATCCCAGGTGGCTCGAGAGATTGAGGTCAGGATTTCATTTGGTGTTGTTTTTGATATCGCCAGAAGGTACGAGGCATACCATAAGTTAAAGTGGGAAGAGTTAGAACGGGAGAGTAAGAGATCACGTGGCTCTAGTGGGACACCATGGTACCTCATTTGGAGGTAAGAATTTTGATTATTTTGGGAGGTCATCTTCCAGGTTATCTCAGCTTGTGTCACGTGATTTTTAGAGTAAGCCAGTAGCTCATCAAAATCAGATTTAGTCTTCTCTTTACAGCTATCAACAATCTTTCAAATTTCCATTTTTAGTCGAGAAGGTGTTATCATTGTCGTGAATTTGGTTATCCTTTGAGGAGTTTTTCCTTATTCCGGCAAGTAGGTCGTCGTCCTTTCTCTCGGCCTCAGGCACCTGCGCAGTCACAGGGAATTTTATTTAAATCTCAATCCTCCAGAGAAATGCCACCATCCAGTAGAGGTTGGGATTGTAGTGGTAGTGGTTCTCCAGAAAGTGCTTGTCAGGGTAGTGGCTCAGCTCAGCTGCAGAGGCAGTTCTATGAACTGCTAGTCTGGCAGGATGCTGAGGCATCCGATGTAGTAGACCCGTGTGTTTCTTCTTCCCTTATCTGTAAGTAAGATTTATCTTTCGGATCAATCTGGAAATGGTGTGTCTTCTCATGTTTCGACGGTTTCCTTGGATATTGTCGTAATTAAGAATCGGTTACTGTAGAGGGGTGAGTTTCTGATATGATTTATTCCTGGCATTTATGAGACCCTACTAGTTTATCTGATCTAGATATGAGAGATTTGACGGTGAGTATTGCTATTGCCTGCTTGGCATCCTGTTATGCCACATTTTGTTATTATGTCAAGTCATTTTACCTCTCTCCTCGGAAATCAGTGTTGGTAGGATGATGAGATTCTTATTCGTCACCATCAGGAAGTGTCGTTATTTCTTCCTTTGTAAAGTGGCTAGTAAGTAATGCTCGATCTATGTATCTTCTCTTGGTTCGAGATTCTGGTAGAGTCATGTTATTCTATGAGCTTGTTTTAGTTATAAAAAGGTATTCTGGTAAATTGTCAGAGTTTTCTTCTTATTGGGAGGTTAAATTGGTATGGATGTTTTTCCATAAAGCTTATTTAATGTCTATCTCTTCAACTGCGATTCTTTGGCTCGCCTGACTCGGAAGTAGTCTAGCTTTGGTACCCAAGTGAATAAAAAGATGAGCTTCCTGAAGCTCTAATTATTTGTATCCTCGATCCATTTCCATTTCTTCTTCGTCCGGCACTAGTGAGCTTAGGCGATCAGTAACCTATTGTGATGTTCTCTGTGTTGAGCCAGAGTACGTGTTATTGTGGCCGGGTAAGCATATTAGTGTTTTGGAAGCATATTATTGTTTAGGTTGAAAATCAGGACAGTGGTGCTGTCCAGATATTCTATCTGCGGATTTGTTATGTCATCCAGTTGTCTCATCTTGTTATCCGTTTAACATGTTTATGTTATCAGTTTATCCGGATATCTATTCCCATGTATAGTATAGTGATGGTTCTGTTTTTGCGGATCATCCAGTTTTAGGGGAAACTCTGCCGAAATTTTTATATAGAAGTACCATCCATCAGGCGGTGGTGTTTACAGCAAAGGTATGGAGTTGTGAACTTGAGAGTTGCAGCTGTTTGGCAACTCGAAAGGGTAGTTGGTAGCTTAGGTCTGCTTACGTTCAGCTTTTAGCCAAATCTTCTTTAGTCCAGTAGACTGTGCGAGGATGGTTATTCCTATTCAAATGACTGCATGAGTTTATGCTTTAAGTGGAGGAGTCTTCCTCCAATTGATACCGAATCATAATATTAAATCTCTAAGGCGTTGCTGAAGCGTAAGCTAATTCTTAGTTCCATCCACCTGCTCTATATCGAAAGGTATTATCAAAGAGGTGATTATCGCCTGAATCATGTTAACCTATTCAAATTTCATGTATCTTTGTTTCGAAAATGTAGAACTCTCTTCTCGTGATCGAGGAAGGATCAGCTTAGTCAAAATAAGTTGGGCAATGGTGTTATCATATTATCCAGATATATTTTGTTTCAAAAGTTCGATATGCGTGTTATAATTCTGATCCTGTAATCAGGAAATAATACCCGTGAAGTAGCTTATGAAGGTCGTGCAAGTTCGTTTGCTATCTGTGCGAATTTTTCTTTAGATTTAGGCTCGTTCGAGGACGAACGAGAGTTTAAGTGGAGGAGAATGAAACGACCTCGGCCAGTCGTTTCGAAAGTTAGGACTCTGATTGGCGTGCCGATAATTTTAAAATATTTGTAATGTCCATTAGGACCTGTCTGTAAAATTTGAGCTAAATCAGACCTCGTTTGGTAGGCATCGGAAGAAGGTTTCAGTTTTTATTGGCGATAAATATTAAAAAGAGATTTTCGAGCTCGGTTTTGCCGAATGAACTCCGATTCGAAATCCGAAAGCGCCGTTGGGTTCGTATGATTATTTATGACTTTTGTGAACTTTCGAAAGTGAATTTCGATGTTGTTCGGCTAGTTTCCGCTAAAATGCCGAAAGTTAAATAATTTGACTTCTTTTCATTTAAATTCGCATCTTGAGTTTCGGGAGTCCAATTTTAGATCCGCCTTCGCGAGTATGTTACATATATTTTGTATAACTCCTATGCAAAAGTTGGAATTATTTCGAATATCGTAGGGCACAGTTTTAATTTTCGTTAGGAAAAGAAAATAAAATAAAGAAAACAAAAAAAAAAAAAAAAAAAAGAAAAAGTCAAAACGAAAGAAACAAAGTAAGTGGGCGGTGATGGGATATATAATCCCCTAAAGCTAAGTGAACAGAAACATTAACAACGAACGCAAAACAGAGAAAACCGAAAATACGCAGTGGAAAATTGCCAGAAAATAAGAAAAGGGACCGGAGAAAAATAGTATTTTCACCCCAGAACATTCAGGTAATGATCTTAATATATTATTTGAGTTTATTACGTATGTTTGAATATATTTTTACGGTAAAAATAGGGATATTAGACATCGCCCTAATGACGTAAATTGATAGTTTGAAGGGTCAAATGGACCCCGATAATGAAACTGATTATATATTCGTACTCAGTGAGTTATGGGCAATATATAAATGTAATTTATTTAGGATTTGGTCATGTGACCCTAAACCCTGTATATAGGCCTGGCCTGCGTATTGCGTATGCGAATAGGGTAACAGGTTCCTTCCTGGATTGCCCTAAGATATGAGGGATGAAGCTTTTGGCCTAATTTGATATATTTTTCTGCTTATTGAATAGAGTGGGATCGTTTGGCAATGAAACCAAAGGACAAGCGGTTATTGAGTGGCTGTACTAACTTTGTAACAAGGTAAGTGTTTATATCCACTTCTTTGGAGGCACCTGGCCTCGTGGATTTTCTACCACGTGTTCCTTACGTGTGTAGCTGCCGATAAGCGTACTCATTACGCCTTAGCTTTGGATTTATATTCTGTATTATATATTATGTCCTGTTATTGGCATTGCATTGAGAATCTGAGTATTGTACTTTGGCTGTAAGTTGGCATCTACTTCCCGGCTGTCGATGAGAGTCCCGCGCCGGTAAAGGGTTATTATTGCATCACATTGCATTCATATGCATTATATGTCATTCATATGCATTACATTGCATCATATTGAGGGTAGGAGGATTCCGCCCTCGGAGCAGGAAGATTCCGCTCCATTGCATCATATTGAGGGTAGGAGGATTCCGCCCTCGGAGCAGGAGGATTCCGCTCCATTGCATCATATTGAGGGTAGGAGGATTCCGCCCTCGGAGCAGGAGGATTCCGCTCCATTGCATCATATTGAGGGTAGGAGGATTCCGCCCTCGGAGCAGGAGGATTCCGCTCCATCTATTTGGCACATGTGACACCATTGCATCATACTGCATTCATCCCATTTCATTGCACCGCGTGTTAACTATTGTGTGACTATCATGCTGTGTTTTGTGTATGCGGTATGTATACCATATTGTGGACATATTTCAATTTGCCTATATATTTCTGGCTCGTATTCTGAGTTGCGAGGAATCGGGTTGTACGTCGCAACAGTATAAATATATGGATCGGGTTGCATGTCGCAACGGTATAAATATATGGATCGGGTTTCACGCAGCGACAGTATGAATATATGGATCGGGTTGCACGCCGCAACAGGATGAATATATGGATTGGGTTGCACGCCGCAACAGGATGTATTTCTGATTGTTGATATGCTCGGGATACCTATATGTTCTGTCTACTTTATGTCCCTGGTTGTTTATGATTCCATACGTGTTTTCTAGTTATTATTCGGCTCTGCCTTTTTATAATTTAAATAAGAGGAATTTGATTTTTCTGTTTCTTTTCTCCCTAGCTAGCTATCCTATTCTTTGAGGTGGCTAGTCTGCCCCACTTATTGAGTCCTTTTGACTCACCCTTGTTTGTTGTTTGTTTCTTGTCTATCTATTTCGTTTCGGCAGGTTCGCTCCAGGATTGAGTTCGCCACGTTGTGAAGGAGCGAAGACGACTTCAGCTATCAGGGTGAGCCAGCTTTTATTCCGGATGGCCACCAGTTTATTGGTTATTATTTCAGCTACTTTTTGCTCCCTTCAGGAGGTATTTGTCTTCTTTTGTACTCTTAGATGTCTAGTCTGGATAGCCCTAAACCTAGTGTATTGGGTAGTTAGCTGTAATTTCTTTTTACAGCTTAGAGATATCAGTATCTCTGTATTTTTTTTAAAGTCTTGTCCTTATTTATGAATTATTATATTTATTTTCTTAATTTAATTGATAAGGGTTCGCCCGACGGGTCTAGGGGAGGATGTCGGGTGCCCGCACGGCCTAGCCGGATTCCGGGTCGTGTCAATAATTTACCACCTTGGCTTTGTATGAAGCAAGATAATTTTATTTTGTCAATGCTTATTCCTGGTCCTGAGAGTCCGGGGGATGCAATTGATGTTTATCTCCAACCGCTGATTGAGGAATTAAATGAATTATGGGAAACTGGGGTGGAGACCTTTGATGCGTCAAGTAAACAGAATTTTATGTTGCATGCATCTCTCTTGTGGACCATTAATGACTTTCCAGCATATGCTAATTTGTCTGGATGGAGCACAAAAGGGAAATTGGCTTGCCCGTGTTGCAATAAGGAAACTTGTTCCGTTAGATTACAAAATGGTAAAAAGCAGTGTTATATGGGCCATAGACGCTTTCTATCTCCTAATCACAAATGGAGGAATGATAAAGATTCATTTGACGGCACTAAGGAGCGGGGATTACCACCAAAATTATTGTCCGGTGATGATATACTTGATCAAGTGGCTGATTTAGATGGGTTACCACTAACAAAGGATCCAAAGAAGAAGACCAAAATATCACATGAGAGCAGGGGTGATAATTGGAATAAGAAGAGTATATTCTTTGATCTCCCATATTGGAAAACTCTATTGTTGCGACATAATCTAGATGTGATGCACATTGAGAAAAATATATGTGATAATATTTTGGGGACAATCTTAAATGTCAAAGGGAAAACCAAAGACACCTTGAGTACTCGACTAGATTTGCAAGCGATGAACATACGGAAAGAATTACATCCAATAGAAAATGGGGATAAATATGATTTACCACCGGCATGTTTTACATTATCTTCTGAAGAGAAGCAAAAGTTTTTCCATTTCTTAAAGAATCTAAAGGTCCCAGATGGATTTTCATCAAATATTTCTCAATGTGTCAACCTTAAAGATCGCAAACTTTCAGGCTTAAAGAGTCATGATTGTCATGTCATTCTGCAGTATTTACTCCCACTTGCACTACGTGGTATGCTCTGCAAATCAGTGACTGAACCTCTTATTGAGTTGTCGTTTTTCTTCAATGTGCTTTGGTCAAAATGTTTAAGCATGGATGAATTAGAACAAATAGAAGCCCAAATTCCAAAAACACTGTGCAAGTTAGAAAGAGTCTTCCCTCCTACATTTTTTGATATCATGGTGCACTTGCCAATTCACTTAGCTAATGAAGCTAAGATTGCTGGACCTGTTCAATATCGAAATATGTATCCAATAGAGCGATATCTTCACTTTATGAAATCTTTTATTCGTAATATGGCTTGCCCAGAAGGTTCTATCGCAGAAGGATATTTAGCAAGTGAATGTATGACTCTATGTTCGAGGTATTTGCATACGATGGAGACAAAGTTTAATCGCCTTGAACGAAATTATGATGGTGGTTCCATTGAACCCGATGGAGGTTTGACAATTTTTTGTCAACCTGGAAAGACTTTAAGGGGTGGAAAAAATGACAAACTTGATTCACATGACATGGAGCAGGCACATTTTTATATTTTGAAGAATTGTGATGAAGTTCAACCTTATCTCGAGTAAGTAATGACTAAATCTAATAACTTTACTAGTACTATATCCATATTTTTCATTTAAAATGACATTGTTTACTTAAATTCTTTGTGTAGAGAGTACTCACAAATTCCTATTGATGCCTCTAAAAGTAGTTCAGATGTAGAATGGAACATACAATTCATTAGTTGGTTACAAGAAAAGGTGAGTATTAATTGAGCATTAGTTTTATTCAAATCAGGAAAAAATTAATATGTGCTAATATATGTATGTGATCTTGATAGGTTGCAGGATTACATATGCATGACGATTCTAAGAAAATGAAAGATTTGCTCTCATTGTCACATGGTCCTTTGCCGTATGTGACAAGATTCAAAGGCTGTGTTGTTAATGGATATAGGTTTCACGTGCAAGACTATGATAAAGGTTTGAGAACTCAGAATTGTGGGGTGGTTGTCATCGGTGAGACTGATGAAGAACATAAAAGTATTGATTACTATGGAGAATTGATTGAGGTCCTTGAATTACAATTTGTCGGGGGAAGAAGAGTGATTTTATTTCAATGTATGTGGTTTGATGTGTATGACCAAGAAAAGGGAGTTAAAATGGATGAATATGGCTTTGTAAGTGTTAATCGCCATCGATTTTTGAAAACAGATGAGCCTTTTGTGTTAGCCAACCAAGCGACACAAGTATTTTATGCTACGGATCATTCCAATAAAGGTTGGCATGTTGTGCAAAAGGTTCAACCTCGTGATTCTTTTGATGTTTTGCAAGAAACAAATGATGACTTAGAGGAAGTAGATAACTCTACTCAAGTGAAAAGGAAAAGAACAGATGAAGATTAAGGGCTTAATCCTTTTAATTTTGTCAAATCCTTTATGGTAATAAAAATTCTTTGTAGTATTTGCTCTGAAATCCTTTTCTATGAAATTTGATCTTTTGGATAATGTGACAAGTATATTTTCTGAATGTTCTTAAATATTACTTAGCTTATTGAAAACTTGATTTCCTATTTTGATCTCTTGTTTAAGAAACTTAACAATTTGTGCTCCTGTTGTTCTCTTTTTGTTCTTGTGTATCAGGTTAAGATGAATCCATTAAAATTTCAGAAGTGTGAAATGGGATCAACTGCGAAGATTGCTAGGCATGCATACCTTCAACCCGGTTTCTTAGCAAGGGGACGAGGGCTAAGCTTAAGAACTTTGGGCTCTGTAAGGGTTAATGCTGAACAGAGAAGTTCAATTGGCAAAAATAAAATCTGTAATGCATCAACTTCTATTCCGAATGAGCTGAAGCAGAAAAGCTGGCCTGTTCGTCCCATTTTTGATCAAATGGAAGACGATGCTACCCCCGATCAAGAAGCGGAAGTGATGCCAGATGCTCGGAGAAGTGAAATAAGTATTTTATTATTTATGTAAAATAGTCTTTTGTTGTTAATAAACTGCAATCTTTTGTTAAATTTTTTTAATATCAAAATTTGCAGGTCCATATGATTCTGAAAAGGCAAAAAAAGTGAGAGGGTGTAAGACTGTTGCAACACAAAAACACAGAGAAACTATTCCAAATATATCTGGAGCCCAAGAAAATAGGCATGTGCCTCCTGGTTTTAATCCAATGGAAGATGGCCACTCCCGTCAAGAAGCTGAAGCGACGCAAGAAGCTTATAGAACTGAAATAAGTATTTATCATCTCGTGTGAACTATTTTGTTGTTGCTGGTGGACTTGAACATTTTGTTATGTTGAATTAAATTATAATGTGCAGGTCCATTTGAATCTGAAAAGGCAAAAAAGGTGAGAGGCTGTAAGACTACTGCCAGCCAAAGATACAGAGAAAGAATGCCAAATATATCTGGAGCACAAGAAAATAGGCATGTGCCTCCTGGTTTTAATCCAATGGAAGATGGCCACTCCTGTCAAGAAGCTGAAGCGACGCAAGAAGCTCATAGAACTGAAATAAGTATTTATCGTCCCGTGTGAACTATTTTTTTGTTGCTGGTGGACTGGAACATTTTGTTATGTTGAATTAAATTATAATGTGCAGGTCCATTTGAATCTGAAAAGGCAAAAAAGGTGAGAGGCTGTAAGACTACTGCCAGCCAAAGATACAGAGAAAGAATGCCAAATATATCTGGAGCACAAGAAAATAGGCATGTGCCTCCTGGTTTTAATCCAATGGAAGATGGCCACACCTGTCAAGAAGCTGAAGCGACGCAAGAAGCTCATAGAACTGAAATAAGTATTTATCGTCTCGTGTGAACTATTTTGTTGTTGTTGGTGGATTGGAACATTTTGTTATGTTGAATTAAATCATAATTTGCAGGTCCATGTGAATCTGCAAAGGCAAAAAACGTGAGAGGAAAGAACATTTGTAAGGATGTTGCAAAACTGAAACCTGGAGAAAAGTTAAGAGTCACTTTCTACCACAATCGAGTTGTTGGGCAGAATCACACATCGTTTACGAGACACTTGGGTTCATTAGTTCGTGATTCTAATACTTGCCCGCTGCGGGTACACTCATGGACGGACATAGAACAACATAAGCTGGAGCACATGTGGGAAGCTGTTGTTGAACCCCAAAAATTACCCTTTCTTTAGGAAAAGATAGGTTTCGGGTATAATGTTCAACAAAATGGGATTCCAAAGGGTTTTCTTTGGAGTCGCCACCTAATTTAGGAGAATTAGGAACCAATTAATTAAATAGTGCGTGCAAGCACTCCGTTTTAAGGAAAATGGTCTTTTCAGAGATTCTGAAGTAAGAGGTTCAGTTATTTTCGAAAGAAGGTTTCGATTTGAAAGCACTTTCGAAAATCCGTAAAATTACGGTTAATCCTTCGGTTTTCACTAAATAACTCAAAATGTTAACTTTCAATATGTCGATAAAATGTTTTAAGATTAATATCAAAAATCTAAGATTATAATAAATTATACTTTAAAGAAATATGAATTTAAATAAACTTAGACTTGAAAAGGAAGGAAAGAAAGAAAGGAAAATAAATAAATAAATAAATAAATAATTTTGTTGAAATAGGAAAACCAATTAATTAGAAGAAGTTGCACTTTCATAAAAAATGAGTTACTTTTTATTAGTTTCGAATTTTAATTGCACGCATTATTTAACTAAAAGATGCACAATTCGTAAATAAGATGGAGATTCTTAAGAAATAAAATATTCACAAATAACTCAATAAATAACTAAACATTCATTCATAATCAATCAAATGAATAATTATCTACGGGGAATTCCTATAGACATGCAATTTCTAAGGATGAGAAAAGAGGAGGTTTAGAAGAAGAACCCGGTAAATTTGACAAACTCATGGGAGCCTTGAATTTTATTTTTTATACATTATGCCCATGAGTCTAAACATCACATGACTCAACAAAGCATTTTTTAAAATTCTATAGGTCTTCATTTCTTGAAAGCTTGAGTGCGACCTTGATCCCAAGTGACTCCAATGCAATGAATTATCCCCATTTGTGAGTTAGTCAAACTCATCCCAAGTTGTATTATGCACAAGAAAAAGAAAAAGAGATAAAGGTTAGTAAGTGCTATTTTGATCGGACGTGAATAGCTAGAAAGAAAGAAACAAGGAGAAAATTTCACGGTCTTTGCTTCACACTTATAAGCTTAAAACATCAAATACAATTCCGTAAAACAAATACCAATTTAAGCAAGATGCCAACAAAACTTTGCTTAATGGGCATACTGGATGAAATGAGCATTATTAATTGTCCTATGGAGTACAAATTGTTCTACTCATATGGGAATCTTGCAAAATTCAATCTCTGTTCAAGAAAATAGTTTCAAGATATAAACAACCAGAATTTAAAAGGAAGTTAACATTTTCTTTACTTAAAGCTTAACCAGAAAAAAACAACAACTTGATAACTATTTTATTGGCACCTAGACAAAAGACTAGATCCTTCAAACCAAGATGCAAGCAAAGGTGAACACTTTATAGTTTCAGATCCGAGCTTTTAATCTTTTAAATTTTTGACTAGATATCCTCTTTAACAAACTTACTCATAGGATTTCAGAATATAACATTACTTTAAAAAACTATTAAAAATGCTATTTTTTATTAAAAAAAAAACAAGATGATAGATTTGAACCCAAACAATGTTCAACTAAACCTCTGAAGCAACCATTATTTCCAATAGAGACAAGACTTTATTGCAACTTTATACTTACTGAAGTGAACAAACACTGGATAAAACTCTTGCCATGACTTACAATTTCAAATTTTAACATCAACTTCAGTTATCAAAATTCCAACCTTTTATTAAAATCGGGCACAAGAGCTTTTGGACAGCGAAAACTTTTGAGACAACAAAGGAATTTAACAATCAGGAGGGGACATAAAATTCCTATAGTAAAGGATGCACTTTAGACAACTTCCCGTAGTCAAAGCCTAAGTTCTCTGAAGGGATATTTAAACTTTTCTCAAGTATTAGATAGCAATTATAAGCCAACATATGACAGGGACCCTTCAAACTTTACGACATATTTCCAGAAAATATTACCAGAAGGAAAGCAAGAAAACTAGATTCAATAACTTTGTAGATAAATTCAAAATTCGCCATTCTTAGACCTGAACAGGGGTGCCAACTTAACTAACATTGAGCAGATTTAATACTTTATGATTTGGAACTCAATTTTATAAAATAATCACATCGAAGGATGAACAAAACCAAAGCACCCAAGTTTTATTTTAAAGAAAGATCAAAACTTGACCTTTGTAAGCTATCTACCCTAACATTTAGTCTCATTTGTACTATATGAAAAATGACTAAACAAATAAACTGAACTCATAACTCATCATAAATACATATGAACTGCAAAAGGTCACTTTTTTTTACTTCATGCTTCAGCTAATACACTACAAAACCAGACAACTAAGGTTACATGTATACATATGGATGTACAACACACAAACAACCTGATTAACATACTTACTTTGGACAAAGATATTTTGAACCAAAACATACAAGTAACCACTTCATTTACTTCACATTAATCCAGATTCCACACATATTTAACTAGATTAAAGCCGAGCCAAGCAGACATAAGAAAAGGCAATAGGCCAAGAAACCAGCAGTTTTCCTTGAAACCACAGAACTAACAAGAACCAAACTAAAGCTGAAAACAGACACACATACACCCTACTGAACTCTTGGACTACTCTACTACCCGACCACTGAAACAGATCAGGAAACACCCTCCCTGGACCAACTTATCTCCTACTACCTGAACAACTACCCAATGATTATCAACCTTGAAACATCTCCAGACTACTAGCAACAATCCATCAAGCAATTACACGACCAACACAGTCTCACATACCCATCACTCTCCATGAAACTGCCCTTCCACACCATCCCAGAACCCTACTACTACCCTATCAGATCTCCAAAAAAAAACAACCATAACAAGCTCCTATACTCCTGCTATTCACAGCTTAAAAAAAACAGCCAAAAGAACCTATTCTAACTCTGCTACACCTGCTGCACCTCACCAACTTAGCCTAGACAACCCCTGCACCTACACAGCCTTCCTTGACCTTCTAAAACAAACTGCAAGCTCTCCAAACTCCTCTACAACCTGCTAACACCTGAGCAAACAAGACAGAACTCCTGCTATCCCTGAAACGAAACCAAGACTAACTCCCAGCTTCTTTAAAAAACTCCCAGGACAAGCTCACTAACTCCCTCACTGCCTAAATGAAACCCCACACCCTGCCAACACTCATCGACCTCTACCTTCTACACTCCCTCAACTCACACAAAATCATCAAGACCTCAAACTTCATTCCCACAGACCAACTCCCAACCTGAATCATCACCTGCAATAACCAGACCACTCCCTCACTAAGCTGAGCACACCCACAAACAGAAAAGAACAAGCCTGCACACACAATGATCTAGGGACAAACACAGTGCGTACACATTCACAAACCTCAGCATACACGCATTCACAGTTATGGCCTGGAGACTTTCATACAGTTATAGTTCGGAGACTTTCACGCACATATAAAAGGATACCATGCATAAGTCAAGGACTAAAGCATCTTATATTAGAATTTTAGTTCAAGACCAGATTAGCTCCTAAGCTTTTAAATTCTAGATTCCCTTTTTAACCAAGACAAGAGAATGATCTTTTAAGAAACAAAGTGCAAAGAGAGTATATTCTGTTTCAGATTATAACGCAGCAGAAACAATAACATTTCGAATGTCGAGACGCTATATACAGTTATCACATCACACATATAACTTGAAACCAGGGAAGAACTAAGTTAAAAGTTAAGGCTTTTACCTGTTTTGGAGCAGCGAGCTAGGGCGAGGGGTCTGAATATTTTCGCGACTCGAACAAGCGACGAAGACTCGACGATACAACTCGAAAAACAGTGCTTTAAGAATCCCAAACAGCAACAATAGCAGTATATGTATTTGAAAAGGTTGAAACTAAGGAAATATATATACCAATCTCTCTAAGCTGAAATCCATAGAACCTTTTTAATCAGTTATTCCCTCTTCTTTTTATATCTCTGTCTCTCCGAACCCCTTTTTCTTACCTCTACTCCCGGCTGCTCCTCTAAAACTTCTTATAAGCTGCTATTTATAGCAGTCAATTAGGGTTCTCGGGCGAATGAGCTTCTGGAATAAAATCCCCAAAACAACCTCAAACGGTCTCAATTGGATAAGGTTGTACGACGAGGTGAGCTGGAGAGGGAGTGGGGTCAAGAATTTCGAATGAATTCGGGTTCTTGCGAAGGGGAATCGGGCTTAGCGGGTTTGGGTTCTTCATGGGTTGAAAATTGGGAATGGGTAATTGACTGATTAGGGATTTAGATAGTATATAGGGGGGTTTGCGCGGGTGGATCGGGTTCTGGGTTAGGATTGCATTTTTTGGCCCTTTGGATAAAATTCATAAGTGGAAGGGTTGCGTGGGTAGGCTATTCTGGGGTTATGTTGTGCAATTTTAGCCTATTTTCTTCATATTTCAAATTATTTCACTTTTAAATCTAAAATTGACATTTTATAAAATAATTAGATATTAACTG
Source organism: Petunia axillaris subsp. axillaris (assembly GCA_029990575.1). Taxonomy (NCBI): domain Eukaryota; kingdom Viridiplantae; phylum Streptophyta; class Magnoliopsida; order Solanales; family Solanaceae; genus Petunia; species Petunia axillaris. The sequence continues at coordinate 165,937,336 of JARKNS010000003.1, forward strand.
AAATGTTTGGGACAAAATTGGGTGTCAACAGCTGCCCCTCTTTACCCGAAAAGGATGAAAGAGTTTTCAGGGTAAAGAAGTTGACGAAAAAACCAATTTTGTCACGGTAAAGCCAAGATTTCGATTCCAAGGACCGAAATGCGAGGCTTATGGATATGGCCGAACTCCGGTTTCCGAGTTGCCTACATATCTCGGGCTGAAAGAGAATCAGGCCATATGTAGTTCGACGACACTTAGATACGAAGACTCGCACGATTGACAGAAAAGACGCACGAATAGAAAAGAAACCAAACTGACACCCTAATCTGAAATGAAAGATTAGGATAGACTTGCTTGTTCGAGTGCGATTCTTCAGATCTTTGTTGACGAGTCTAGCTCATATCAACGATGGCCCCAGTTCACTGCTCAGAAAAAGTTCCACGTTATGCTCCAAATGCTGCTGCGGTGCTGCTAATATCCTGTAATAAACTTGACAAACGGTAAGCGAGTAACTGCAAATAAGGCTTAATAAATGGAGTAAGAAATAGATAATGAATAAAATTTGTAGATGCTGGTTTCAATGTCAATGACAAGCTCGTCTCCAATCCACTAGAAGAAATCCGGCTTTGTGAGGCAAGATGACTTCAGGGCCGTTGGTGGACTGAAAATAAAACAATAAAGGACTTCAATCCATAGAAACATAAAGTAGACTTAAGTAAAATATAAGGATAAAAATGCCGCCTTTCGGCAATGACTCATGATCGAGTCTCCAGTTGTCTATGGTAGGCTTCATAACAATAGCGCCTTCGATTGTCTACGATAGACTTCATAAAAAGGCCTCCAATTGTTTATGGTAGGCTTCAAATGAGAGTGGCGTCTTCGGTTGTTTATGATAGACTTCATAATAATGCCTTCAATTGTTTATGGTAGGCTTCGAAACAATAGCGCCTTCGATTGTCTACGATAGGCTTCATAAAAAGTCCTCCAATTGTTTATGGTAGGCTTTAAATGATAATGACGTCTTTGATTGTTTACGATAGACTTGATAAAGAACCATGCCTCCGATTGTCTACGGTAGACTTGGTAAATGTGATGTCTCCGATTGTTTACGGTAGACTTCATAATAGGACCTCCAATTGTCTATGGTAGGCTTCAATTGATAAGGCCTTCGATTGTCTACGATAGGCTTCAATAATAATGTCTTCAATTGTATACGATAGACTTGTTAAAGAACCACGCCTCCGATTGTCTACGGTAGACTTGGTAAATGTGATGTCTCCGATTGTTTACGGTAGACTTCATAATAGGACCTCCAATTGTCTATGGTAGGCTTCAATTGATAGGGCCTTCGATTGTCTACGATAGGCTTCAATAATAATGTCTTCGATTGTATACGATAAATCCGATATAAAAGGCCATTGGAATAAAACCACCAATTGTATATGATTTATCCAATATAAGAAAGCCATTGGAATAATATAATAAGGTCATTGGAATAATACCACCGATTGTGTACGATGATTCCAATATTGGAAGCCATTGAAATAATACCACCGATTGTGTACGATGATTCCAATATAAGAAGGCCATTGGAATAATTCTATCGATCGAACACGATAGATCTAAAGAGAAAAGCCCTTGAAATAATACCATTGTTTGTGTATGATGGATCCAATATAAAAGCCATTGGAACAAAACCACCAATTGTATATGATTGATCCAATATAAGAAAATCATTGGAATAATTCCACCGATTGTGTACGATAGATCCACTAAAAAGCCATAATATAAGAATGTCATTGGAGCAATGCCACCGATTGTGTAGGATGATTCCAATATTGAACGTCATTGTCTTCAAATATCCTTGATTGTTTGTGATACCAATACTATTTCCATCGTTTTCATTAAATGGCGTCTTCGGTTGTCACCAATAGACTTGATGTTGGTACTTGTAAAATAAATGGTAGAATAGCCTGCAAAACAAAGTTTTCATTAGATCCATATAGACAGGAGAAATGTCAAAGATAAAGGAGATATAAAGTGAGAGTTTAAGCCGTCCGGCTTATGTTTGGTGAAGCCATAAGGAGTTGAGTGTTGTCCTTGAGAAAAACTGGAGTTAATGCTTAATTCCTGCAAAGTGTAAAGTAAAATTGTCAATAAAGCAATGAATTTTGATTAAGCAAGGGCAGAATTAGAGAGAGAAATAAGATCATTTTTGCGTATGCAATGAGTCAGATAACGCCTCCAATCTCGGTCAGTTATCTTGGCAACATTATTCAATGTGTATGACAAATACTCTATGAGGAATTGATAGTTGCTAGTTTCCTCATCTTGTTGCTTTGAAATTCCTGCACTCAAAGAAAAATCGTTAGTTTGGGAGGGAGGGGGGAGCGTTTGATTCATGCTGACTCGAGCCTTCATCCTGCAACTGCATATTTCTTCTCACTTTGTCTAGATTTGCGATCCGTCCTTTGAGACTTGGCCAACTTATCTTTGTCAAGCAATACGGCTTTTTGCAAAATTTGCCCCAGTTATGATCCTTCAAATCTTCAATTTGCCTTGCAAAATTGCCCCAGTTGCTACCTTTCAAATCTTCAACCTGCCTTGCAAAATTTACCCCCAGTTGCTTACTTTAGGGGAAACTGAAAAATTTAATATTATAGAGTCGAGCCCGTCAAGAGCGCCTATGTATCCCTCCACGGGAATCAGACTGTGCGTAGTTCTGCTTACATAAAGATTTTGGGGGAATATGGCAATCTAAGTGCGAAGCCGAATCCGAGTTGGAATGCCTACACATCTGCCCAGATGCATAGTTCGGAATTACATCATCAAAGATAAACAAACCTAAAGCATTATAAAATCTGATCGAATCCGATGTGGATTGCTTACTTATCCTGTTGCCATTCCAGGAATCAGACCAAAAGTAGTTCAAAATTACATAAAAGAGGAAATAGGGGATTCCTATGCTAGTGTAACCGAGCTCTATGTGAGTTGCTTACGTATCCCAGCCCTGGGAATCAGGTTACGCGTAGTTCATATTACATAGAAAATTACATTGAAATGAAAAGACTGATTTTGCCGATTGTCAAATGTAGTATCTCTTGATTGTTCTTGATTTGACATTGGCTAGGCATTTACTTTACTTTCTTTGGCAACAAAAATTTCTTCAATAAAATCTGCCCCAGTTTGGGTTTGTCTTGATTTGTCCTCTGCGTTGAAAGCATTTGGTCCTCCCGACTTTGTAAGTTCGAGAGCTCTTCTTTGTTGTTTGGCTCTTTGGGATCACAATGGTCCCTTTTTCAGCCTCATCAACTGATATCAAGTGTATGCCATACTCATCATCAACCAAAGGGTTATTATCAGCAGGTGTGTTCCCAATGAGTTGAATCGAACCTTCTTGGATTAGAGTTTCAACTGCATTTTTTAGACTGTGGCAATTTTCTGTGTCATGCCCTGGAGCCCCTGAATGATAGGCACAATGTTTGGTTCCATCGAACCATTTTGGAAGAGGATTAGGAGTTGCATCAGCAATAGGGTGAATCACTCCAGCCGCCCTTAGCCTTTCATAAAGCTGACTGTAAGGTTCCGCTAAAGGTGTGTAGGTTTTATATGTCTTCTTGACAGGATTAGTGCGTGGCTTTGGTACGGCTAGGCGATTTTGAAAAGTGCGGGCTTGGGGATTGGTAATTTCTGATTGGTGGCCAAATGATTGCTGGTAGTAAACGGGTTGATTATTGTAGCCTGGATGTTGATTGCTTTGGTGAGTAGGATGGGATAATGAGTTTTTGGTAGTAATAATGCCAACTTCCTTCTCCTTTTCCTCTAAATTTCCCAAACCAGTCTGGATGGCTTGCGCAGTTGCTTTCACTGTAGCAAAACTTACAATTCTCCCTGTCTTAATCCCTTCTTCAACCATTTCTCCCATCATAAGAAGTTCAGAATAGGGTTTACCCATCGTGGGGAGCAAATGCATGTAATAAGAATCATCTTGGGCTCGGATGAAGTACTTCACCATATCCTTCTCGGTCATTGGTGGTTGCACCCTTCCAGCCTGTTCTCGCCATCTCAGTGCGTATTCCCTAAAGGTTTCTGTTGGTTTCTTCTTCAGATTGGACAAGGTTATAAGGTCAGGAGCCACCTCGACATTGTACTCAAACTGCTTTGTGAAATCACCAGCTATATCATCGAACTCATGCCACTTGCTTATGTCTTGTCTGGCAAACCATTCAGCAGCAATACCTTCCAGACTATGGCTGAAGTAAGCCATCAGAAGTTCTTCTTTGCCTCCCGCAACCCTCATTTTGTTGAGGTACTTGGTTAAATGAGCAAATGGGTCACCATGACCATCATACATGTCAAATTTCGGCACTTTAAACCCGGGAGGAAGAGTAATGTCCGGGAATAGATAAAGACTGCGGTAGGAGGTGCTTTGACGTCCTCTAGACACTTGCAAATCCTTGATGGATTGCTGCATGATTTTCATCGTTTGGATTATCTCCCCTTGCTCAACTGTCCTTCCCCGCTTTTCCACCATTACGGGCACTTCACTTTGTGGCACATAGTTAGTGAAATCCACGTTCTTACCATTAGGGTCATGCTCATAGTATTGGGCTTGGGGATATCCTTGTCTTGGGTCATTGACATTTTGAGGAGCAACAGCCACAGAAATGGGTGCTTTGGATTGTGGAGGACGATGAGTATCTTTGGCAGGTAAATATTGATAGTGAGGCAAGTTGTTTTGGTTAATGAATGCATTTGGGATGTCGTTAACTGGTGCAAGCATATGAATGACACCGGAATTTAAAGGCATGCTCGGATTAGCAGTTTCAACATCGGGATTCAGAGTTGATAGCACGGCTGGCACGTTTCTGTAGCTCGACCCTTTTATTCTTTCTAGTTCAGCTTGCATACATTCAATCTGCTTAGCCATTCTGAAGATTCGTTCATCAGGAACAACAGCTGCTTGCTCATTAGATGATTCGGGGATACCAGTCTGATCATCAGTCAAATCAGTCATTGCTAACTTCACTTTAGATCAGACACTTAACTAACTCGGGAGTCAACACGAATCAAACTCTCTCTGTTTTGGGGAATAATCAAAACAAAAGAAAAATTCAAAAGGTAAACTATGTTAGTTTGCGTGTCATTAACAACATTGCATACAATCACGTAGCGCGCGTCACGTAGCGCTTTGCATTTTAAACAAGTTTGACATGTGGAAATCACAATTAGTTGAGCGTAAATGAAAATGCGGGCGCGTCCTACCCTGTAAGGTGCCTCTTTGTGCCAGAGGTGGGCCTAAGACGCCAAATAGATGATAACGAAAAGTAGTCCAAGCCGGTTTTGCAATAATCGAATTTAGAGTAAGTGACAATAACAGTAATAATAATTTCTCTTTCATTATAACTTGATTTTGAGTACATCATTATTACATCAAAAATAGAAACTGTCAGACATAATTTAAATACATCATTTTGAGTACAATATAAATAACTGCTATAACTACGCTGGATCAGGCTCGAGGAGGCAATGGAACTGAAGTGCGGGCCTGTTTCGATCAATCCTTGCTTGCTTGCACAATCGGTGTAATTTCTGATATCTGGTCCCAAATATCGTTTACATCCAAAAAACTTGCTTGAATCAAACATCGATCAAATGGATCGAACGTCTTATCGTCCTTTCGACGTCTCTTGCCCCAGCTTGTTATCTTCAACAATTTCAACTTGATGACTATTTGGAGCATCTTCTAGTCTACAAAATTAATAAAAGATTTCTAAATTTAATTAATTGCAAAACTTGGCTTGGACTGGAAGTTCCGTTATCACATAAACACATAATATGCACTGTTGTTGGGTTTAAACCCGTCAACGAAAAAGGGCGGTTTTTCCTAACTATGGAGGCGGTACCAAGGACCGGGTCTATTCTAAGGTTTTTGCATGCATGTTCCTAAAGGAAACTCTAGAGTGGGTTTACTAAACACAAGGCTGTTTTGAGTGGCAAGCGGTCACGCGGTAGTAAAACTATCCGCTCACCCCGCAGGTACGCGCACTTTTTCTTAAAGGGTTTTTTTGTGAGTTGCGGGTGTATATGCATACACCTCGCGGGTATAAGTAACCATGAAGAAGCTCCCAGGAATGGGGAAAATATGAACGGAATGCCAGTTTTATATATGCACAAATAAAGTGTAGTGACATGCTTTCAGTGACAAACAATTGCAAATAATCAAATTAACTAAACATGCTATTTTGCAAAACAATAAACAAATAAAGAGTTATCTTGTGAAAACCTTGCGGTTAGAACCTTAAGGTATCCCCAGCGGAGTCGCCATGCTGTTGAACCCCAAAAATTACCCTTTCTTTAGGAAAAGATAGGTTTCGGGTATAATGTTCAACAAAATGGGATTCCAAAGGGTTTTCTTTGGAGTCGCCACCTAATTTAGGAGAATTAGGAACCAATTAATTAAATAGTGCGTGCAAGCACTCCGTTTTAAGGAAAATGGTCTTTTCAGAGATTCTGAAGTAAGAGGTTCAGTTATTTTCGAAAGAAGGTTTCGATTTGAAAGCACTTTCGAAAATCCGTAAAATTACGGTTAATCCTTCGGTTTTCACAAAATAACTCAAAATGTTAACTTTCAATATGTCGATAAAATGTTTTAAGATTAATATCAAAAATCTAAGATTATAATAAATTATACTTTAAAGAAATATGAATTTAAATAAACTTAGACTTGAAAAGGAAGGAAAGAAAGAAAGGAAAATAAATAAATAAATAAATAAATAATTTTGTTGAAATAGGAAAACCAATTAATTGGAAAGAAGTTGCACTTTCATAAAAAATGAGTTACTTTTTATTAGTTTCGAATTTTAATTGCACGCATTATTTAACTAAAAGATGCACAATTCGTAAATAAGATGGAGATTCTTAAGAAATAAAATATTCACAAATAACTCAATAAATAACTAAACATTCATTCATAATCAATCAAATGAATAATTATCTACGGGGAATTCCTATAGACATGCAATTTCTAAGGATGAGAAAAGAGGAGGTTTAGAAGAAGAACCCGGTAAATTTGACAAACTCATGGGAGCCTTGAATTTTATTTTTTATACATTATGCCCATGAGTCTAAACATCACATGACTCAACAAAGCATTTTTTAAAATTCTATAGGTCTTCATTTCTTGAAAGCTTGAGTGCGACCTTGATCCCAAGTGACTCCAATGCAATGAATTATCCCCATTTGTGAGTTAGTCAAACTCATCCCAAGTTGTATTATGCACAAGAAAAAGAGAAAGAGATAAAGGTTAGTAAGTGCTATTTTGATCGGACGTGAATAGCTAGAAAGAAAGAAACAAGGAGAAAATTTCACGGTCTTTGCTTCACACTTATAAGCTTAAAACATCAAATACAATTCCGTAAAACAAATACCAATTTAAGCAAGATGCCAACAAAAACTTTGCTTAATGGGCATACTGGATGAAATGAGCATTATTAATTGTCCTATGGAGTACAAATTGTTCTACTCATATGGGAATCTTGCAAAATTCAATCTCTGTTCAAGAAAATAGTTTCAAGATATAAACAACCAGAATTTAAAAGGAAGTTAACATTTTCTTTACTTAAAGCTTAACCAGAAAAAAACAACAACTTGATAACTATTTTATTGGCACCTAGACAAAAGACTAGATCCTTCAAACCAAGATGCAAGCAAAGGTGAACACTTTATAGTTTCAGATCCGAGCTTTTAATCTTTTAAATTTTTGACTAGATATCCTCTTTAACAAACTTACTCATAGGATTTCAGAATATAACATTACTTTAAAAAACTATTAAAAATGCTATTTTTTATTAAAAAAAAAAACAAGATGATAGATTTGAACCCAAACAATGTTCAACTAAACCTCTGAAGCAACCATTATTTCCAATAGAGACAAGACTTTATTGCAACTTTATACTTACTGAAGTGAACAAACACTGGATAAAACTCTTGCCATGACTTACAATTTCAAATTTTAACATCAACTTCAGTTATCAAAATTCCAACCTTTTATTAAAATCGGGCACAAGAGCTTTTGGACAGCGAAAACTTTTGAGACAACAAAGGAATTTAACAATCAGGAGGGGACATAAAATTCCTATAGTAAAGGATGCACTTTAGACAACTTCCCGTAGTCAAAGCCTAAGTTCTCTGAAGGGATATTTAAACTTTTCTCAAGTATTAGATAGCAATTATAAGCCAACATATGACAGGGACCCTTCAAACTTTACGACATATTTCCAGAAAATATTACCAGAAGGAAAGCAAGAAAACTAGATTCAATAACTTTGTAGATAAATTCAAAATTCGCCATTCTTAGACCTGAACAGGGGTGCCAACTTAACTAACATTGAGCAGATTTAATACTTTATGATTTGGAACTCAATTTTATAAAATAATCACATCGAAGGATGAACAAAACCAAAGCACCCAAGTTTTATTTTAAAGAAAGATCAAAACTTGACCTTTGTAAGCTATCTACCCTAACATTTAGTCTCATTTGTACTATATGAAAAATGACTAAACAAATAAACTGAACTCATAACTCATCATAAATACATATGAACTGCAAAAGGTCACTTTTTTTTACTTCATGCTTCAGCTAATACACTACAAAACCAGACAACTAAGGTTACATGTATACATATGGATGTACAACACACAAACAACCTGATTAACATACTTACTTTGGACAAAGATATTTTGAACCAAAACATACAAGTAACCACTTCATTTACTTCACATTAATCCAGATTCCACACATATTTAACTAGATTAAAGCCGAGCCAAGCAGACATAAGAAAAGGCAATAGGCCAAGAAACCAGCAGTTTTCCTTGAAACCACAGAACTAACAAGAACCAAACTAAAGCTGAAAACAGACACACATACACCCTACTGAACTCTTGGACTACTCTACTACCCGACCACTGAAACAGATCAGGAAACACCCTCCCTGGACCAACTTATCTCCTACTACCTGAACAACTACCCAATGATTATCAACCTTGAAACATCTCCAGACTACTAGCAACAATCCATCAAGCAATTACACGACCAACACAGTCTCACATACCCATCACTCTCCATGAAACTGCCCTTCCACACCATCCCAGAACCCTACTACTACCCTATCAGATCTCCAAAAAAAAACAACCATAACAAGCTCCTATACTCCTGCTATTCACAGCTTAAAAAAAACAGCCAAAAGAACCTATTCTAACTCTGCTACACCTGCTGCACCTCACCAACTTAGCCTAGACAACCCCTGCACCTACACAGCCTTCCTTGACCTTCTAAAACAAACTGCAAGCTCTCCAAACTCCTCTACAACCTGCTAACACCTGAGCAAACAAGACAGAACTCCTGCTATCCCTGAAACGAAACCAAGACTAACTCCCAGCTTCTTTAAAAAACTCCCAGGACAAGCTCACTAACTCCCTCACTGCCTAAATGAAACCCCACACCCTGCCAATACCACACTCATCGACCTCTACCTTCTACACTCCCTCAACTCACACAAAATCATCAAGACCTCAAACTTCATTCCCACAGACCAACTCCAACCTGAATCATCACCTGCAATAACCAGACCACCCCCTCACTAAGCTGAGCACACCCACAAACAGAAAAGAACAAGCCTGCACACACAATGATCTAGGGACAAACACAGTGCGTACACATTCACAAACCTCAGCATACACGCATTCACAGTTATGGCCTGGAGACTTTCATACAGTTATAGTTCGGAGACTTTCACGCACATATAAAAGGATACCATGCATAAGTCAAGGACTAAAGCATCTTATATTAGAATTTTAGTTCAAGACCAGATTAGCTCCTAAGCTTTCAAATTCTAGATTCCCTTTTTAACCAAGACAAGAGAATGATCTTTTAAGAAACAAAGTGCAAAGAGAGTATATTCTGTTTCAGATTATAACGCAGCAGAAACAATAACATTTCGAATGTCGAGACGCTATATACAGTTATCACATCACACATATAACTTGAAACCAGGGAAGAACTAAGTTAAAAGTTAAGGCTTTTACCTGTTTTGGAGCAGCGAGCTAGGGCGAGGGGTCTGAATATTTTCGCGACTCGAACAAGCGACGACGACTCGACGATACAACTCGAAAAACAGTGCTTTAAGAATCCCAAACAGCAACAATAGCAGTATATGTATTTGAAAAGGTTGAAACTAAGGAAATATATATACCAATCTCTCTAAGCTGAAATCCATAGGACCTTTTTAATCAGTTATTCCCTCTTCTTTTTATATCTCTGTCTCTCCGAACCCCTTTTTCTTACCTCTACTCCCGGCTGCTCCTCTAAAACTTCTTATAAGCTGCTATTTATAGCAGTCAATTAGGGTTCTCGGGCGAATGAGCTTCTGGAATAAAATCCCCAAAACAACCTCAAACGGTCTCAATTGGATAAGGTTGTACGACGAGGTGAGCTGGAGAGGGAGTGGGGTCAAGAATTTCGAATGAATTCGGGTTCTTGCGAAGGGGAATCGGGCTTAGCGGGTTTGGGTTCTTCATGGGTTGAAAATTGGGAATGGGTAATTGACTGATTAGGGATTTAGATAGTATATAGGGGGGTTTGCGCGGGTGGATCGGGTTCTGGGTTAGGATTGCATTTTTTGGCCCTTTGGATAAAATTCATAAGTGGAAGGGTTGCGTGGGTAGGCTATTCTGGGGTTATGTTGTGCAATTTTAGCCTATTTTCTTCATATTTCAAATTATTTCACTTTTAAATCTAAAATTGACATTTTATAAAATAATTAGATATTAACTGAAATGTTTGGGACAAAATTGGGTGTCAACAGCTGTTACTGTAAGGATTTAAAGTGTTACTTTATTGATTTGATTTTTGTTAATTAAGTTAGGTAAGCTTTCATTCTGAGACATAGCATATTTCAACTGTGAACATAGTCTGCTTTACGTCTGGTTGGTCTTTATGTCACTCTTTAGACTTCTGAAAATCTAGCTTTTAGACTGTTACAGCATGAAACTAGTTTTGTTCGTACAATTGTTGATTAGTGAGCTGTATATTGGCAGCAATGCATAAAATTGAGTTCTCAAATGCTAGCATATTGTGTGCTCTGGACTAAAATGAAATGCTATAAGGATAAGTTTTCTTGAAAAAGAATACAGTTTGTGTAACGCTTGGGATCTTGACTCTTACTATGCAACACTTTACTTTTCCAAAATATTTTCCAGAAAATAGTGTGACTCGCTAATCTATTTGTATATGACTCTTTATGTTTACTTGATTTCCTATTTTGTATTGTGACTGTCATTATTGGGTGTAAATTGCAACTTTAGTAAAACAGGAGGCTAGATAAGAAGAACGAGTCAATGAAGAAGATCTGAATGAAATAAGATTTGAAAAATGAGTCAGCGAGTCTTAGAGGGGCTTCCTTTGTTCAATCTCTAGCTTTCCCAGGTAGCATAGACTTTCATCATCGTTGCTCCAATTGAAACAGGAACTACGAGGTAATGAGTAAAGAAGGATCTCAAGTTTGACTAGAGAATGCTGGAATAAAGTATAGATCTGTCTGTAATGAGTTGATATTCTGTCTAAAGTTGATTAATGGGAAAAAAATCCTAAACTCTCTTCAGAACTTGCTATCTGGTTGCTAGATAATTCTCATCGTGATAATCGATTTTGTTTATTCAATTTGCTTGTGAAACATTTTAGGAGAAATTTGACAGTGACGACATGAATGATCATAGAGATCACGTCCTACAACATATGAGAAAGCTGTGGAACAATTGGAGAGGATCTTTGCATAAGATTGTAAAATCTAAGCCATTGCACGCGGTTCTAAAAGATGTGCCGGAGGGGGGTAAACAAGACTGATTGGGAATGGTTGGTCAAGGAGCATTTTTTATCTGATAAATTTAAGGTATGCATTCATAGCTATTAACTAACAACATTTTATTTTGTGTGGTACACAGTTCCTTTTTTACTATGTGGATTTTACTATACAAGTGTAGTTAGTTGGTACTAAATCATCAAGAAAACAGGAAGTGCCTGAGAAATCATAGAAGTATTTCTGTGAAGCCTATCTCCTGTCAGTAGTTTCTCCGGAATTTGCAACCACATTGTGAACATTTCCTTTGGTCTTGCAGAATTCTTGAACATAAAAGCCTTCCATGTTAATCTTTATAAATCACCTAACAACTGAAAGTATACAGATCTTTATACATCACCTAACAACTGAAATTATAATCTGATTACAGTACTTTTTGAGCTTGAACGATTGTTCACATACTTCAACTGATTTCACTGCTATGTCGTTCATGTAGGAAGCAAGTACAAGAAACTCAGTCAATAGGTCTAAGCTGAGAATGCCTCATTGTACAGGTAGCAAGCCTATTCGAGAGATTATATATGAAAAGGTAAGTAACTACAAATTCTACAAGAAAACCTCCTGTTTGTTTAAAATATTCGTGTGACTTGTTTATTCAAATATGAAGGGAGGCAAAGATGGTAAACCACCAGACATGGCAACTATTTTCTTCGAGACTCGTAAGAAGGACAACCTCCTTGTCGAACCTGAAACCAATGAAAAATATGTATGTGTATTGACAAATTTTATTCAAAATCCTTGCTTTTATTAAGTGCATTCTTTTAACAGTTCTTCTATTTGTAGGCTGAAATAAAAAAACTAGTAGAATCTGAGCCGTCACTTACGCATATTGAGGTAGTGGAAAGGTGCTTTGGACCTCAATGCAAGAGTCATGCAGTTGGATTTGGGGGTGGGATAACCGCTAAGGAGTTGAAAGGCGGTAACTCTTCAAACTCAAAGGCTGCATTGTTAGATGAGCTGAAAGCAACTCGAAAAGAAAAGGAAGCACTACAAAAGCGCATCGATTATATCGAGGGTAAAGTTGAATGGATTGAAAGTCTACTGTTTGATCAAGCTTCATCTCCAGCATCTTCAAGTGAACAATCAGCAGAATCACTTAACAGGTTAGTAAACTATCTATCAACTGTGACATAATCTATGCAGTTGGATTTAGTGATATGTTTTATTGTTTAATAGAGTGAAGTATAGGTGACCGGTATAATGTTTCTGCATTTGAAACTCTATCCAGCATGTGTTGTAAAATATCCCACTTTTACAGTGGTAATAATATAATAAACAGTAGCGCTGTGTAAGAGCTAGAAATTTACAGTTACAGACCCAAAAAGACAAAGAATTCCTTTACAAGCATCCCAAGACTTCTAAGAAAGAATAGCCAGCAGCTGAAGCTTAACTAATTTGTAATTGTAAGATACAATCTAATTCTCTGTAGCATACCAAGTATCTTATTCCTTGATGATCTTGATTGACCGCAAATATTGTTTCCTTTTATTACATAGGTCTCATTCACCTTATTTGTGTATATCAGTGATTGTAAGCATATCTGTAGTGCATAATTCACTTAATTTATGAACAAAGAAACAGAGGAATCGCGCCAATGTCATCGCTCTTGGTGCTATCTGTTGGCACTTTCCTTTTTTCCATCTCCTCCACCTTTGATGATGTCCACTTCTAGCTCAATCCTCTAAGAGTACTAAATGTCTTATAAGTATGTCTGCAGTTGATATTCAAATAATGAAATGTGTTCAACTCAGTTTCCAAGTCAATTAAAGTTTCCAAGTCTGCTCGAACTGCTTCTTGAGCAAGACATGAGTTGTCATCGATATGTCCCATACTTGAAGGCCTAGTACACACTCTTTAAGTAAAACCTCCAGACAACGCACAAGGATTTTCTCTAGCTATGTTCACACATTCAAGTGAATTACCTAAATCATAACAGACATTAAAAGCCTCTATCCAATTGCACTATTGCAACAGGTTTAGACAATTAAAATAGTGATAGCTACTTCGTCTAAGCGCCAACTTTGACACTAGTTACAAGCACGAAGCAGTCTTCACCCCACATTAAGATAAGAAAAATCACATGAATCAGACATATTGAAGTACACAGAGACTTTAACTCCACCATATGAATAATCTGTCATTGGCATAACTAGTTGTAATGGATTTGATAATCAGGAAAAAGTTTCAAGTCAGCAATTGTATAATACTCATCAAAAGATTCAAAACTTCATATTTTCTTTGAATCCACTGAGACTCTATATTCTGGATTTAGCTCTGGTAAAGTTACGGGGTCGGTGAGGGCGTAATCACTTAACGTATGTTGGATTACGTATAGAAGCTTCTGTCCTTTTTTTTCTTGTTCTGAAAGTTGTATCTTGTTTGTTAGAAGCAAGGGACTCCATTTTTCAATAACAGAGTTATGTTGAATATGCAATGGTGTAGAAATGACAAGAATATAAAGTGTACTCTTTCTTAATTCAAGCTGTCTGATAACATTTAGCATTCACATATCATTTAACAGGAAGCAACTAGCATCTTTCATAATTGGGCTTGTCTGTTTGCAACTTCGAGGTCTGTTTTGAGTTCCATGGTCGTGGTTGCATATTTTGGTTAATGTTTGATTGCAATTTCTCACTAGTCCCTGCCCAATAAATTAGGCCTTGGCTAACTCCAGGGACTTGAAACTCTGAGCAATTAGTAATGTTGAGTTGGCATATGTAGTGGCTACAGCCTACAGACCTGATTCAACAGTCCCCTGGACAGGAGGTTTTACAAGTTTCTCATCTGGATGATGTGATTATACGTAGAAGTTAGAAGCATATGTCAGCCACTGCACTTATATTATTAATTTGCTGTAAAAGATTATTTGACTTGTAGGCGTAGACGATTACATACGATCACCTTTTAACTAAGCTGATTGTGTTAAACATTTACAGCAACAGATCGAACATTGGTTAGATTGTAGGTGGGTTAGAAGAAGTGAGGAACAGTGCCTACAACAAGGCAACCTAGGAGAACTGCACAGCCTAGATATTTTAGTATGGCTCTAAGAGAAGAAATTTTCGCTTTGATCTAGTCACCTTGGATCAACCAAAAATCTTGGTTGAAACAGCTTTCATCAGCGTCTGTAGGAAACTGAACCAAATGAGTAACTTGTTTGTGGTTAAAAAAGCCTACTCGATCATCAGGTTCGTATAATGATAAGGTACCAATCAAAGCATCAAGCTTTAGTCTAAGAAGACGATTGATAAACAAAAGCAGTGTCATGGAGCCCTGCTACATCCTCTCAAACCTTGGTTGCTGTTTTCACCTATTCTGGCTCTGCTGAAATTCTACTGTTGTAATTACTTTGTATCCCGGCAGCTGGATACTTATCATTATGATGTACACCTATTATGTGGATAGAACTAGGTTTCTTGATCATATGCGATATCATAGATGTTTTCTGTTGATCTTACAGTGATGAGATAATGACTGGCTGATGCATTGCTGGTTCTTTATATTTCTTTTGCTGTTCCAAGTCCTTTATAATAAATCCTCTCTATATAGGAAGAATACTATGTGAAGACTTACTTGCATTTGTCTAAAACCTCCTAAATATTTGATTCTTGGTACTCTTTTTGCTCACAACATTTCTGGAAAATGTTTACAATAAAAATGTTACTTTTTTAAAAAAAACAGAAAGTAGAGTTTTGTCATTTAACTGATACGAACTTGTTCTTTTTTACAGATGAAGAATTGAACTCTGAAGGAACTGCAAAGAAAGTTGAAGTAGAAGATGTTTTTGGATTTGTTAGGTGGCATCGTTTGTACATAGGCTACAAAATTCTCTTTTTAGGAGTCTTAACTTGATACAATTTGGATATGGATATTATTTTAGTTATTATGTGATAGTTAATGGAATTTTATTATTATTGATTATTGATTATTTAAATATATTTTTGAATTTGTTTATATATACGTGGGAAAATATATATATGATTATACTCGATAATTATAAGAAAAAAATATAAATGCATATGAATTACAATTTCAAATTAGCGAAAGGAAATTCGGTCGTTAATTTTTGTTTTGTTTATAGTGATGTACAATTAACGAAAGGAAATTCGGTCGTAATAATCATATAACAACCAAATTTCATGTCGTCATTTAATGAGTTTTAACGAATGGATTTAGGATTAGCGAAGGGAAATTCCGGACGTTAAAATGACGCACAACGACCGGCTTTTTTGTTGTCGTAAAAGAGTATTTAATGACCGGATCCCAATCCGGCCGTTAAACTTTTAACGTGAGAGCCTATAACGACCGGCGACGACCAGATTTTATACGGTCGTTATTGGCCTATAACGACCGGATGTGCACTTTTAACGACCAAATATCCCCTCGTTAAAAGCCATGTTTCCTGTAGTGAACGAAGAAGAAACAGTGATGGAAACATAAATGAGAATTCATTATTTCATGAATGAAAACCTCATTTTAAATTTCACTACAGCTACTAGTATCATTACCATCACCATAGGCTATACAACAAATTATTGTCAAATAATTCTCTATCATTTGAAAATGGAAAAAAATTGAGAATTCTAACAAATATGAAAAGTATTTTCCTTTCTATGTTATCATTTGTTCTTGAGGCGACTTAAATCATTTTCATCAACTGATTTTAAAGAACTGATTTTAAAGAGTGGTGTAATGAAATTAAAGCTTAACTTCCTATCATAAAAATCCATTTAAGCGACGAGACTTTTAGATATGAAAGATTAAATGGATATGGAGTGATTTATTGCTTAAATCTTCTAGAATTCATAACATCCATTTATGGTTCATCTGGGTGGTAACGAAACTGATGATGGGTATTCGATTTTGGCTTTCAATTCTGTAACATTTGTCCAAAGAAGATTTTATTAGGAAGTAACTGCCTTTTATGGAAAAGGAAAACGAAGGAAAGTAACTCAAGCCCAAGACTCTGGTTCTACTAGGTTCATATGAATCATGCAAATAAAAGTTTTGTGAACTTTTTATGGTTTGATTGATCTTTTCGGAAGTGCTGGGATGTTTACCAAAGAAGATGTAGCAAGACAAAGTGAAGATGGCATGCCAAACTGAAAGGTGGTGATGGTACTTGTGGTGGCGGCGGCTGCTTTGGGTGGTGGTGGAAGATGAAATGTTGTGAGGAAGATGTAAATATGATTGGGTGGTGAGGTGGCGTGCCACATGGCGTCCACCTCACCTTAATGCCAGGCCATGTGGAAAATAATATGCCATGATGGATCTCTTTTAAGATTAGGATTATTTTTGCCTACTTTATTAATGACAGGGAGTTTTTTGACCCAAAAGTATAACGGAAGGCAAATGTAAACCATTTTCAATAGTACAAGGGCAAATATGACCCGTTTCTATTTTTATATTTAGTAACAATTCAACTAAAATCAAAGTCAAGTCTCCCATTGCTTTCGCAAACCAGTGCGGACAACCTCCCAAAAAAATGAGTTATCCACGCGGCGATCTTTTATTTGAAATATGAGCCGCTAAAATTTTCCCTTTTGAATGTATTTACCCTTAAAAGGGCTTTTTGCAAGCAGGAAAACGACCTTTTTTTACGATCCACAGGGTCTAGCTTGATCCCGGTCTCGGGACTTCCCAAATCACGGTTTTGATATGATCAACCATACCTACAAGTTTCAAAAGTCTTCCTTATTTCTTAAACTATGTGTCAAATCAAATTACTTCATATAAAATTGGACAGAGGGAGTATAACATATATCATTCTTTCTTAAAAATAGTTTGGTTAGTGAGTGAGTAAC
This sequence comes from Petunia axillaris subsp. axillaris, assembly GCA_029990575.1. Classification (NCBI taxonomy): domain Eukaryota; kingdom Viridiplantae; phylum Streptophyta; class Magnoliopsida; order Solanales; family Solanaceae; genus Petunia; species Petunia axillaris. The sequence continues at coordinate 165,955,034 of JARKNS010000003.1, forward strand.
CATAGTCATTGTTCTCATAGAGTTGCAATGTATATTGATTGAATTCCATAAGGATAGAATTACAACTCTTAGTTCGTAACCAAAAAGAAATAGAAAATAGAAAAGGGAGGTTCCAGATTTAGCTAACAAACTAGCTTAGAAAAATAAAAGACTAACATTATAGCATAAGCCCTAAAAGATTATTTTCTACTTCTATATATAGACTATCCTCCCAGGGTCCAAATGTAAATTGTCATCTTTCTAAATGGGTCCACCATCTTGATTACATTCATAACATTCCTCCCAGCCTTAATAAGAACCTTGTCCTCAAGGTTTGAGTCCGCAAATGAAGGCATTGGTAAACTAACTGCAGCTATATGGGCTTCAATAGAGGCAAAGTCCACTAGTTGGGAAAATACTTTTGCGTGCTCATCTCTTTCACCAATAGAAAGGAGATCAAGAACTTTCTCCATAACAAGATCAACTTTTGCTACCGTTTTTACTACCAAAGCAACTATAGCAAAAAGTTTTAAAGCTTCTAAGACAACATAGCTTGTTAGGAATATCTTGCTCAATGATGGCCGCAAAAACGTTCTTTCATTTTCTGATTTCCATTCAAGCAAAGATGTCCTACTCAAATAAGAGACTCCATTATCCCTCCACAAGTTATCAAACTGTTGCCATGGAAACCCATAACATAGTCTCGGATCCCTTGGGCTCCCAATCGACATATATTGCCATAATCTCAAGGAATGATTTGGAGTCCGAAACAGCCATATTACCTGCATACTTAGCGGCAGTGAACTGATGGAAATACTCAAGGGCTCCCAACCCTAGCATTAAGAAATGTGGAACTAATCCTCGCTTCCCGACCAATAGCATAGGACACCTCCGTAACATTCAATGCTTTATCTAAATGCATTTCATTTGTCAGGCCATTTGCGTATTGTTTATTCTTGCCCACACTAGTTGTTGTTACCATTTTGCATACATTGGCAATGTTTCTCAACCAAAGCAAATATGCACCAGGATCAAACAGAAAGTCTATGATGGACACATAGTATGCAATCTCAAATAAATTGTTTGGATATCCAAGATGTGGTCTATGATGTCCACAATCATTTGCCTTTACCATTATTACCACCCTTTCTGCAGAATTCATCACATCATTTTCAAACCTATAAGTTTATCAGTGATCATGTGAAGTGAGAAACTAAACAACAGCAACATGACAACAAGTGTATTTTGTCCATAAAACATAAAACATGCCCAGTATCAAACCAAGTGAAAATGTGTAAACCAAGATCATTTTCAAGCCATGAATTTTCCCAAGTAATTTCATTTAATATGATGTGAGAAGTTAGAGTGTAAAGCAGTGAATCTCCAGCCAATGTAAGATTAGAGGATAGTAGAGTCGTGTTAAACGAGAACAACAAACACTTAGCAGAGCTACATTTCTACAGGACATTTCATCAAACGGTTTTCAAGCAAGCTTAACATCTCTCAAGTTGTACCGAAGATTTGGTTGCCCAAAGCGATTTCGAGAACACAACCTATATGTTACCTCATTCAGTCTAGGTACCTCAGGATCATCAGAAAAAATTGAATTAGACACAAGATACCCAACCTCAGTAGGCGCACACGTAATGAGTATTTTAGAAGCAGTCCTAATGCACAAAAATGGAGACATTCCCAATATGTTACTAAAATCATGGAACAACCTGCCATCGAGATACAAATAACCACCAACCTAACTAGTGTCTACCCATTTGGAATCGTGTGAGGCAAAATTATGTGGAAACGAAGCAATAATTTTATCAGGTCTATAGAAGTTTTCAAAAAGTTCCCAGGGCAACATTGCGTCAAACACCTTATGGCCAAACTCTATGTCAAATTTCGCTCTATTTCCTACTGTAAGTGGTAGAAGTGCTCCAATTACAAATGGATTTAAATATTTGGATGTAGGTCGTTGGGACCTTTCATCGAGCACCTGGATCCCAAGGCCTGAGTTTGCATCCGGTGATTGAAACATGGCTACACTGCTTGAGTTTTCTTCTATCTATTCAGATTCACCCTCAAAGGGACAAATTATCTCAGTATTATCTGTTACATCTTCCACCATGGCCTCCTCTGTTGTTTCATCATCCAATAGCATCTCATAGAGTTGTGACCGTACTTGGGAAAGAGAAGAGAGCATGGAAGAGTTGGTCTTTTTCATCGCCATCACTAGCTTCTGGATGGTATTGATGGAAGTGGAGATCATGTCTATTTGAGCAGGAGATCGACAAGGCATTTAAAGGTGGAGGTGGAGTCGGGTAAACTTGCTGGAATGAGTATGGAGGAAGTGGCAAGGAAGTTGATACCCATTTGGTAGAGGAAGGACAACGAGAGCACCAATATAACCAAGGTGAGAAACCATAGTCATTGTAATCGTAGAGTTGCAATGGATATTATCTGAATTCTATAAGGATAGAATTACAACCCTTAGTTCATAACTAAAAAGAAAGAGAAATAGAAAATGGAGGTTCCAAATTTAGCTAACAAACTAACTAAGAAAAATAAAAGACTAGCATTATAGCATAAGCCCTAAAAGATAATTTTCTACTTCTATGTATAGACTATCCTCTTAGGGTCCTAAATATAAATTGTCATCTTTCCAAATGTATCCACCATCTTGATTACATTCATAACAGACTTCCATTAGAGTGTGTTTTTTAAAACGTTCATCAACTCATATGACAAACATAAATTGTTGAGGTGAATGTTTTGAAGAATGACCAACGAAGGACCCCGTGGTTCTGGAGGAGAACCTGGTCCTTGTAGAGAAGGGCACGACGATCGAAAAGATTAAGGATTGTAAATCCTTGCAGAACTAGGAAGAGTGGCGCGTGTACGAGTATGCATCCTAGTCAGCTAAAAGAGTTTTTGCCGTGGCTGTGTCTTCGAAGTACAAATAAGAGTTTGAGCTAAACAAGGAAAGAAGTCACAGGAAATCTTGTCTTGCTATAATTACAAGGTTTCCTTGTGAAATACAACTAGGGTTATGAAGCCCATATAAAAGCTAGTAGTTGAGGCAGCCGATATTCAGTTATTCATATACAGAGAGTTGAGGGCAATACAAAGGCGATCTAACAACTTTCAAAGTAATTTAACTGGAGAAGAAAATTGTTGGAAGCTACATAGTTAAATCTAGATATTCTGTCTTGGTTCTTGGTTTTAAAGTTGTCATTAGTTTTGGTGCTATTATTATTTTACCTATATGCTTACTTTAGAAGCAACTGTATTAGGTGGACCTTCGTGAGATTACTTTGAAAGCTAGAGTTTAGCTTTGTTAAGTGATTAGGGTCTAGAATGTAGCCCCTTGGTTACAGAGTTTTGTAATCTAAAACTTGCTCATTGTGTTAGTGGATTGGTTTAAAAATCCCAGAGTGTGGGTTGTGGTTTTTCTCCCTTGAGCAAGGAGTTTTCTACGTAAAAACACCGTGTTCTTTAGATTGCAAGTTTTGTGTGTTGTGGTGTCTGCAGTGGTAAATTGGTACGACAAGAACTAGGTTCTTGACGGTAAGAATTGGGTTCTTAAAAACAAATTGGAGGACACTATTCAACCCTCCCTTCTAGAATGAAATAGGAGGTGCTTAGATTACAACAAGTTGTATCAGAGCGGATCTTCTCGTATTAGGTTAACACCTTAAGAAGGATCAAAATCATGAGTGAACCACCTACTATTACTGAAGGATAGTTGGTTCTGAGGCCTCCACCGTTCAATGAGCAGTACTACGCTTGGTAGAAGAATAGAATGGAGAACTATATTTGTGCTGAGGATTATCAACTGTGACTGATTGTATCTGAAGGAAACCTGATTCCGACCAAAGTGGTTGGGGAAGGAACTGCTGCTCGATAAGAACCTAAGTCAAAAGAGGAGTTCAATGAGGCCGACTATAAGATGGTTGAAAAGAACCACAAAGCCAAACGTTTGGTATTTTGTGGGCTTGGTCCTGAAGTGTTCAATAGAATTTCATCTTATTAGACTGCTAAGGAAATTTGGGATGCTATGGAAGTTGCACATGAGCGAACTACTGAAGTGAAGGATTCCAAGAGAGGGATGCTGAAAAGACAATTTGAGTTGTTCACCATGGGAGAGAAGGAGTCAATACAAGACATGATGACAAGGTTGACTATCATCACAAACGAGATAAAGTCTCTGGATATGGAGCTGCCAGAAGTAGAAATGGTGGATAAGGTTCTGAATGTACTTCCTGATGCCTGGGAACCCAAAATGACTGCCACCATTGAGTCTAAACCTCTTAGATCCATCAAACTTGAGGAACTAGTTGGAAACTTGAAAACACATGAGATGATGAAGGAGTCAAAAAGTAAACCAGTACCCAAGAAGGACAAGACTCTTGCACTTGAAGCCACTGATGAATCTGAGGAATATGTTGACTTACAATCAGTTGAAGCTGCTATGGTCAGTGCTTGGAGACAAAAGTTCAATCTGAGAAAGTTCAAGGGGTTCAAAAGAAACAAAAAAGAAGGCTCTGGAAGAAAGAACATTGTCGACAACCCAGACTACTCAGGATACTTTAAATGTTTCAAGAAGGACCATGCATTTGTGGATTGTCCAATGTGGGAAGTCGAGTGGATGAAGAATAGAGCTAAAAAGGAGAAGGAGGCACCTAAAGATACTGATAAAGACAAGAAGAAGTTCAGACGACCTCCAAACTTCAGAGCAGAAAGAAGGAAGAGGAAGGAAGCATTTTATGCTATATGGGGACCTACTGATAGTGAATCTGACCAAGAAAAGGAATCTGAAGATGCATCTCCATTAGCATTGATGGGAGTGTCAAGTGAGAGCTCAGATGAGGAGGATCCACGTGAGTTCAGAGGAGGAAGAGATCCCTCCAAGCCACATGTGGTTAATGGGACAAGCGATGGATTATAGTCTTTGGTTGTTCGTAAAATGAGGACCTCATGTTCCTGTAAAGAGAGTAGCAAACGGAGCCTTGGTGCCAAAACTGGTAGAAGAACTTGATCCTCAAGATTTAGATTGGCTGCAAGCAAAATGCCAAAGCTATGTTGTACTTAATACAAGGGCTGGCGGCTGATGTGCTAGCAAAGGTACTTGAATGCATGTTTGCCAAAGAAATTTGGGAAAAGCTTAAAGAAGTGTACACAGAAAAGGATCAGAAGAAGGACTCAGCCCTTATGGAAACAGATGGAGATCAAGCTGATCATTCAGCAGAGTTATGTCTTTCCGAACTAAAAGAAAATTTGCACACATACTCTACTGAAAAATTTGATCTTAATAACTGCCACCTTAATTGAGGGTTATGGAAAGGTAAAAACTGAGAAAGATAAATTGACTGAAGATATGAATGATCTTAGAACAAAACACAAGAGTCTGCAAGAACAAAATATTGAGCTGGAAGAAATAAATGTTGTTCTGAAAGGACAGGCTCTTGTGTCAAACTCTAAGATCTCAGAATTAGAAATGGAATTGAATTAGTTAAAGGAGAGTGTTAATAGTAAGCAAGTAATGAGTGAAGTTCAAACCTTTCTTGAAGATGAGCTTAAAAGAACAAATAAGATTCTGTATCAGGAGACTGAGAAAAACAGGACTCTCAAACAACAGATTGATAAAACTGAGTATGAGCTTACCAGATTAACAAAATGGAACAAATCCTCTGAGGCAATGAATTGGGTTCTTGAAAATTAGAATAAAGGAAAACAAGGGACAGGATTCAAGAAACCACTGCCCCCATATAATCCAAAAAGCAAATATGTGGGTTTATCTTGTAACATGTTGTGCACCTTCTGTGGTGAAACTGGGCATTACAGACAAAGGTGCATGAATGCAAGCAAGGCAAAGACCAAAAATAAGAGGAGTGTTCTACCTGAATGGGCTAAGAAAGATTTGATTTATCCATTCTCTCGTAAGAAGGGACCCAAGCTTGTCTGGGTTCCTAAAACTAACCTCTGATTTGTTTTGCAGGCTGGAGTGAGAGTGAACAACCCAAGATGGATTCTTGACAGTGGTTGTTCAAGACAAATGACAGGAGACAGAAGAAAATTTCTCTCACTCACAGCATTTCAAGGAGGCAGTGTAGCCTTTGGAGGAGGAAAAAGTGGTTAGATTGTGAGAATTGGAAAAGTTGGGAGAACTCTAGATCATGCTATTGAAAATGTGTACTGTGTTGATGGTCTTAGACACAAATTTCTGAGTATCTCTCAACTGTGTGTATTGTGAAGAACCTACAGAGTGGAGAGATTGTCATGGAAAGAAAAAGGGTGAACAATATGTACAACGCTTCACTGAATTCACTGCCTTGAAATAACTTAACATGCCTGAATATTCAAGAAAGTGATTCTCAACTGTGGCACAAAAGAATGGGACATGCTAGTTTGTCACAGCTCAACAAGTTAGTATCAAAGGAGCTGGTTCATGGACTACCAAATAAGAAATTTGAAAACATAAAGATGTGTGATGCTTGTGTTAAAAGAAAATATATGAGATCATCCTTTAAATCCAAAAAGGTGGTGAGCACATCAAAACCACTGGAGTTGATACACATGGATCTTTGTGGACCCATGAGAGTCAGGAGCAGAGGAGGAAAGAGGTTTGTGTTCGTAATTGTTAATGATTACTCAAGGTATACATGGACTATGTTCCTGGCATCCAAAGATGAAGCCTTTGATAGCTTCAAGGATTGGGTTGGAGTTGTACAGAAAAGATTGAGCCTAGAACTGGTCAGCATTAGATCTGACCACGGCACGGAGTTCAAAAACATAAAATTTTCAGAGTATTGATCACAATTTCCCTGCACCAAGAACTCCACAGCAAAATAGAGTAGTTGAAAGGAAGAACAGGTCTCTAGAGGATATGGCAAGAACCATGTTGTTATAAAGTGGTCTTACAAGGAACTTCTGGGCTGAAGCTATAAACACTACATGTTACTTGTTAAACAGGTGCTCCATAAGAGCTATTCTTGATAAGACTCCATATGAACTTCTCAGAGGAAGGAAATCGAATATTGCACATCTGAGGCCCTTTGGGTGTAAATGTTTTGTTCACAACAACGGCAAGGAACCATTGGGAAAATTTGATGCAAGAAGTGAATAGGCAATATTTCTTGGGTACTCTACTCAAAGCAAGGCCCACAAAGTGTTTAAAAAACGAACACAAACAGTAGAGGAGAGCATGCATGTGGTATTTGATGAATCAGATAAGAAAATTGATGAAAAAAAAGTAGATGATCAAGCCATTGATCTTGCTAGAGATGATGGTACAGTTAACTCTGAAAATCCAGAAGAAAAGGAGGAACAATGTGAGGAAAATGAAGATTCAGCTCAAGGGGAACAAGGAGTCAACATGTCAGGGGGAACATCAGATGAAGTCGATAATCAGGAAGAACCCACTTCAGATGTTGTTGAAGGCTCTTCTCGTCATATACAACCCCGACCATGGAAACATCAAAGTTCTCACCCTCTGGAGAATGTGCTATCTGAACTGGATACTAGAATTATGACTAGATCTGCCTTGAAGAACTTCTGTGCATTGTTTGCCTTCCCATCATCTATGGAACCAAAGAATGTAAAAGAAGCTTTGGAAGATCCAGACTGGGTCTTAGCCATGCAGAATGAATTGCATCAGTTTGAAAGAAGCAACGTCTGACATCTGGTTCCTAAGCCAAAGGACATGTCAATTATTGGAACAAAATGGGTGTTCAGAAACAAATTGGATGAGCATGGTATAATGACAAGAAATAAAGCTAGATTGGTAATCCAAAGATACAGTCAGGAGGAAGGAATCGACTATGATGAGACCTTTGCACTAGTAGCTAGGATGGAAGCCATAAGAATGTTGATTGCCTTTGCTACATACATGGAGTTTACACTGTATCAGATGGATGTGAAGAGTGATTCTTAAATGTTTACCTTAATGAAGAAGTCTATGTAATACAGCCACCTGGTTTTGTTAACAGTGAATTTCTTGATCACGTTTACAAACTTGATAAGGCACTCTATGGATTGAAGCAAGCCCCCAGAGCCTAATATGAAAGATTGTTAGGATTCTTGCTGAAGAATGGTTTTTCAAGAGGGAAGATTGATAACACATTGGTCTTGAATAAGAAAGTAAAGGATCTGTTGGTGGTTCAGGAATATGTTGATGACATCATTTTTGGTGCCACTGATGAGGAATTATGCAAGGGATTTGCTGAATTGATGGGCAATGAATTCAAAATGAGCATGATGGGAGAACTCAATTTCTTCCTAGGATTGCAGATTAAGCAGACCCCTGAAGGAACTATGATTCATCAACAGAAATATGTCAAGGAACTTCTAAAGAAGTTCGACATGGAAGGAGCAAAAGAAATGTGTAACACCTATTGCTCCTGGAACCAAGCTGGATATGGATGAACTAGGTCCTTCTACAAATGAGACAAAATATAGAGGAATTATAGGTTCACTCCTCTATCTCACAGCTAGTCGACCAGATTTTGTATACAGTGTGGGACTGTGTGCTAGATTTCAGTCCAAGCCTAAGGAATCAAATTTGACAGTTGTGAAGAGAATCTTGAGATATCTGAAGAGAACTCAGGATCTATGTCTATGGTACCCAAGGGGAGCTACTTTCGAACTAATTGGCTTCGCTGATGCTGATTATGCAGGTCATCTGGTGGGCAGGAAAAGCACTTCAGGGATGGCATATTTTATTGGTCCTTGCCTAGTTTCTTGGGCTACAAAGAAGCAGAACTCAGTAGCTTTGTCTACTGCTGAAGCAGAGTATGTAGCAGCTGCATCATATTGCTCATAATTGCTATGGATCAAACAGCAGTTGGAGGACTTTGGAATTAAATGTGGAGCTGTGCCTATTTTCTGTGATAACACAAGCGCAATGAACATCGCCAAGAACCCAGTCCAACATAAAAGAACAAAGCACATTGATATTAGACACCATTTTCTTAGAGATAATGTGGAGAAGGGCTTGATTACTATGAATTCTTGCAGGAATGAGGACCAAATTGCTGACATCTTTACTAAAGCACTGAACAAAGTTTAATTTAAGAGGAACGGGTTGGAGTTAGGGATGACCAAAATGCACGGATGATCCAACATTTGTTCCCTAAGGATTGGTTAGTTAAGTGTTCGTTAACTTATTTGTAACTATAGTTGCTATTGTCCAGTCTAAATGATGTACTTTATTTAAGTATACTTGTTCAACTTAGTACCACTAGGTTGGGCTAATGTGTTCCCATGAAAGAACCTACAGGGTACTTAGAAGGAACCAAAACAAGCATGAGGAACCATTTCCAGATACATCTACACAACTATTTATGTTAAGTGTCGTAACTGAAATTGATTGTCTAATATACGTGCATCAAGGAAACCTTTCCATATCTGTATAACCGCCCAAAATTATAGGAATAATTTTTTTGTGGTTATACTTCTACTAGACTCCAACTGACCCCACCTATTCTAGAAGCCTTAAATAGTTAAGTCTAGATAACCGTCAAATCCTACACTTTTCCGGTTTCCCAAAACTTCAATAAACTGCTCCTCTTTACATCACCATCATTACTACCTATTCCCTAGAGAAACCCCAACCTACCGTTACTCTTTCTCACAATCGGAAGAAAAAGGAAGAGATACACTCACCAAACCTCTCTCTACTGTGTTCACTCTTTCTCTCTCTAAAATTCAAAATAAGAAAATTTTCTCTCAAAATTCTGACCAAAATCAATATGTCTCAAGCACAATCATCATCCGCCTCTCCGACAAAGACCTCAGAAACCCACACCTCCCAAGAATCTACTCTTAAACCTCCTGCCTCTACTCTTGCTGAAAGAATTGCCAAAGCGAGGTTGAAGTTTCACAAAAATATGGGAAAGAAGGGTCCAAAGAAGGTCGTTGCGAAACCCTATTCTCCGACGCCGGCATTACCAGTTTCCGATGAAAAACCAGTTGAGGTAAGGCATGACTAAACCCTAACTAGTTCTATTAATTTAGATTCTGTGAAAAGCCCTGGAAAGTTGAGCATGGAAATTTTTGTTAAAGGGTTAGATGAAATTGTAGAAACAGTAGAGCCTAGTGATATATCTGATGGGGGGATTGCTAGTGGGGAAAATTTTCAGGTTGTGCATGTTACACCCCGTATATCTAAAGTGATGTATATCATTCTAATAACATGTTAAGAATGATTCAAGTGAGTTTAAAGTCTTAATATTACCATATAACATGTTTATATATTGAATATAATGTTTGGGAAAAGTCGGTTTTAAGTTGCGGAAAAACCGACTAAAGAATTGCCTTGTAACGGAGCTTTTTCAGAAATTAATTTTGTATACTATATGAGGTCTTCTAGGGACATATCATATACCAAATTAAAGTTCTTAGAGTGTAGTTTCCAACACTTTTGACGGTTTGTTCATACAATGTCTGGATAAAAAGCTATGAGCATCAGAAGTCAGGCCAGAAAAAGGGACATAAGCGCAAAAGAGGACTAAAACTGAAATGTTTCAAGTATAAAAGGAAAAAATCCTCCTCCATCTCGTCATTTCCAGAACTCTAAAGATAGAAACAGTGCTCTCATTATATATTAAGCAATTTTTGTGATTTTGAAGGAAAGACGTCAATCGTAACTCGAAATTGAAGATGGATTGCGTCAAAACGCTTTACGCGATTAAGGTAACATTATGCTACCTTCAATTTCGTCTATTGTTTGAGTTTTAAAATTACTTCATGGCTAAGTAACGTACCTAAATATTGTATTATAGCTTGTTTAAGCTTTAGAAGGTATTGAATTCAAGGGAAACAAGGTTTAGAAGCAACAAACATCAAAGGTATGTAAGGCTAAACCTTTCTTTTGGCAAGGCATGTATCTTTTAGCTTTTGAAGCTTTTCTTAGTTCTAAACTTAGTATTTATTCTGATAAACTTGTATGGTACCAAGGAAACCTTGTATATACTTAATTTGGTACTAAAATCCAAGGTGAAAGACGTCCAAACCAGCAATACAAAACGTTTCAAAATCTGAAAAATCGTTTTGATCTTTGGACAATTGTTAGTATATTGATCATAAATCCTTGTAAAAAATTGATATTTAGATTCCTTAAGAGTCCCCAGAACCCTAAGACATATATCTAAAACTTTCATGAAGACTATGAAGTCTATAACTTTGATCTACACTCTGAAAATTAGGTTGAAATTCAGGACAGTGGTGCTGTCCATACATTCTATCTGCGGATTTGTTATGTCATCCAGTTGTCTCATCTTGTTATCTGTTTAACATGTTTATGTTATCAGTTTATCCGGGTATCCATTCCCGTGTATAGTATAGTGCTGGTTCTGTTTTGCGGATCATCTAGTTTAAGGGGAAACTCTGCCGAAATTTTTATAGAAATTCAAAGAGTTGGACGAATTCCGAGTTCTAGGTTTTGTCTATAATTCCATCCAGAGTTTTCTTATCATTCCTTCGAGTCCATATATATTGTTGCCACATGTGTTATGCCTCATACATGCTTATGCTTATATTGTGGTCATGTAATGTGTGATTTGGAGTCCCCCAGAGAGGCTGGACATCGGACACACAGTCCGGTCGCGTGTGATACTACCCTCTGGGGGATACAGCCCCTCTGGTTCAGGCAGGAGTTGAAACACCTAGTGTGACCGAGTTTCATTCACACACTCTGACCAGAGAGACTAGATATTACTGGCTCGGGGGGGGGGGATACAGCCCATAACAGCCACCAGGTTTGTTATATACGCGTATATAGCCACAGTATGCACTGCATGATTACCCATGAGTCTAGTTCAAGTTTTCAGTTACCTGATTTGGGGGGATACAACCCATAACACCAGACAGGTACCAGTTCAGGTGTTCAGTACCTGATTTGGGGGGATATAGCCCATAACACCAGACAGGTTCCAGTTCAGATAACAGTTCAGTTTTCGCTCAGTACTAGTTATCAGTTCTCAATTATCAGCCATCAGTTCTTAGCGTCAGGATCAGTTGACAGTTATCAGTTCCAGTTTCTAGTTACCAGCTATCAGTCATGTTACAGTTATTTATCAGTATTGTTCAGCTCAGTCTTCAGTTTCAGATTCAGCTAGACTTCAGTTAAATTTAGATCATGTTTAGTACGTTCTTCAGATTTCCAGCTACATTGCTATGCTCCAGCTCATATTTACATATTTATATTCCAGCCTTACGGTTTCATTCAGCTATGATATATTATATGGTCATGCCTATCATACTTGTACATATCGTACTCACGCCCTTTTCTGGGGCGCTGCATTTAATGCCGCGCAGGTGCAGATAGATCAATGCTTGGACCATGTTAGTAGGCCATCTATCTGCTATTGGAGTTACTCCGCTTACTCCCGGAGTTACTTATCTTTTGGTATGTGTACAGTCAGCCAGCTTGGGTATGGCGGGGCCTTGTCCCGTCCTTTGTATATTCAGTTTAGCCTCTTAGAGGCCTGTAGATATGTCCCTGTATGGTGCAGTCAGTATGTTATGTATGTCAGCTTATGTTAGCCTTGTCAGCTTTTTGCATTGCATAATTCTTATCAGTTAGGTTTATGCTTATTCCGTTTATCAGTTATATTCATGGTTAGCAGACTATCAGTAGGATTAGTGATCATCAACACTTAGTGTTGGTCATCCGTCGCGGCCCTAGGTTGGGTCGTGACAAAAGTGGTATCAGAGCAGTTCAGTCCTAGGGTGTCTACAGGCCGTGTCTAGTAGAGTCTTGTTCAGGAGTATGTTGCGCGCCATACTTATGAACAGGAGGCTACAAGGCACTTCAGAACAGTTGTCTTTCTTTCTTCTCTAGATCATACGATAGAGCTATGATTACAGAATTCATTCCTCTAATAATAGTGTTTTCAGCAAAGCGATGTCGCCGAAGAAACTAACAGCTGCCCAGAAGGGCAAGGCTATTTCCGGCCAGGGTACTAGTAGAGTTCCACCTGAGGTGGATGAGAGTGAGGAGTTCAGACCTGAGGCTCCATCTGAGGCCTCACAGATCATTTCAGTTCAGGGCGATATATAGAGGTATCGCAGCTACTGTACCTCCAGCTCCTCTACCCAACAGTCAGGGGCAGGAAATGAGGGATTCCATCAGATCATTGACCAGTGTTGTAGTTTCTCAGACTAGACAGCACAGTGCAGATGCCCAGGGAGATGTTGGATCCAGGATCAGGGATTTTATCCGACTAGAGCCTCCAGTCTTTACTAGATCCCGTACAGGAGAGGACTCTCAGGATTTTCTAGTGAGGATAGCCAGAGTGTTGAGGGTTATACACGTGTCAGATACAAAGTTAGTAGAGTTAGCTGCATTTAGATTGCATGACCTAGCAGCAGGGTGATATCAGATGTAGGAGCTACCAAAGGGCCAGATTCTACTCCGGCAACTTGGTAGGAATTCTTGGATACCTTATTTCATTCGTATATGCCTATAGAGACATAGAGAGAACGTGCCGATCAGTTCCTGACCTTGAGACATGGAAGTTTGAGCGTAGAAGAGTATAGTTATTGCTTTAATTTCTTAGCAAGGTTTGACCTTACTGTGGTAACCAGTATGGAGGATAGAATTCACAGGTATGTAGTGTGACTTGGTCCACACCTGGTGAACGAGTGTATGACATATGCTATACAGTCAGGTATGAACATATCATGCATTTGTTTTATCACTTGAGGAGAGGAAGTAGAAACAGAGAGCTGATAGGGATAGAGGGTTACATAAGAGGGACAGATTGTTTGGTTCATTCGGAGAGACATCCAGAGCGAGTAGACAGCAGAGTGTTAGACAGCCACCAACTAGTATACCTCCAGAGTCTCGTGGCCTGAGATCTGATAGACCTCCTCAGTCCAGAGCTAGTCAGACATCACAGACTTCAGGACTTCAGCGTCGTGATTCTGTGCAGGCCGGTTTGACATATCCTAGATGTCCAGATTGTGGTAGATGCCACTTGAGACCATGTAAGTTAGGAGTTGATACTCGTTATATTTTTCAAAAGGCAGACCATTTCATGAGAGATTTCCCGACTAGGGGTGGTAGTAGTGCAGCACAGCCAGCTATATCAGCAGTTGCCTCCTTAGCACCAGCACGCCATCAGGGGCATGTTCTTCAGGATGGCACCTGCATAACAGAAAGAACTTAAGCAGCAACTGAAGGATTTGTTAGATAAAGGCCTCATCAGACCTAACATTTCCTCGTGGAGAGCCTCGGTATTATTTGTGAAAAATAAAGATGGCTCTCTACGCATGTGCATAGATTATAGACAGCTAAATAAAGTCATAATATAGAATAAATACCCTCTGCCCAGGATTGATGACTTGTTCGACCAGCTTCGGGGTGCCAAGTGTTTTTGAGTCAAAGAATGTGATATACCTAAGACTGCATTCAAGACTAGGTATGGCCATTATGAGTTTTTAGTGATGTCGTTTGGACTCACTAATGCCCCTGCAGTATTTATGGATCTGATGAACAACATATTCAGGCCTTACTAGGATTTATTTCTGATTGTATTTATTGATGATATTCTTATCTATTCAAAGTCTGAATCAGAGCATGCAGAGCATCTACACCTAGTAGTGGGTACTCTTCGAGACCCACAATTATATGCTAAGTTTCAAAGTGTGAATTCTAGTTAGATTCAGTGGCATTTCTTGGCCATATAGTTTCAGCAAAAAGAATTAAAGTAGATGGCCAGAAGATCGAGACTGTTAAGAATTGGCCCAGACCTACGACGCCAACTGAAGTACGTAGTTTTCTGGGTTTGGCAGGTTATTACAGAAGGTTCGTAGAGGGTTTTTCCTCCCTTGCAGCTCCACTGACCAAATTGACACAGAAAATTGCTAATTTGAGTGGTCTGATTCTTGCGAGCACAGCTTCCAAGAACTAAAGAACAGGTTGATAACATCTCTAGTACTTACACTTCTAGGGGGATCTGAGGACTATGCCATTTACTGTGACGCTTTTCGAATTGGTCTTAGTTGTGTTTTGATACAGCATGGAAGAGTAATTGTCTATGCTTCCAGGCAGCTGAAAAAGCACGAGCAGAACTACCCTACCCATGATCTGGAGCTTGCTGCAATCATTCATGCATTAAAGATTTGGAGACATTATTTGTACGGGGTTCATGTTGATATTTATACAGACCACAAGAGCCTCCAGTACATATTTAAGCAAAAGGAACTAAACCTACTACAGAGGCGGCGATTAGAGTTGCTGAAGGACTACGACATGGACATTCTTTATCATCCAAGTAAAGTGAATGTTGTCGTTGATGCCCTTAGTCATAAGTCCATGAGTAGTTTATCTTACTTACAGCCACAAAAAAAAGAGTTAGCTCATGCACTCCACCAGTTGGCTAGTATGGGAGTCAGATTAATAGATTTAGAGGATGCAGGAGTTACAGTTCAGAACAAAGCCACTACTTGCTTAGTGACAGAAGTAAAGCAGCGCCAGTATGAGGATCAAGCTCTAGTTCAATACAGGCAGATAGTTAGGAGAAAATCGAAATCAACATACAGGGTTACTAGTGACGGAGTTCTCATGTATAAAGATAGACTTTGTGTTCTTAATGTGGCAGATTTACGTGAAAGATTATAGCAGAGGCACATTATTCTAGGTACACTGTTTATCTAGGTTCGACTAAGATGTACCATGACCTTAAGCAAATTTACTGGTGGAACGGAATGAAGCGTGGCATAGCAAAATTTGTGGCTCAGTGTCCTAACTACTAGCAGGTTAAAGTCGAGCATCAAAAACCTAGTGGCGTGTTATAGGAAATAAAGATTTTATCATGGAAATGGGAAACAGTAAATATGGACTTCATTGCAGGCTTGCCCCGTACGCGGAGCAGGTATGACTCTATTTGGGTTATAGTTGACAGGCTTACTAAATCAGCTCATTTCTTGCCTGTTAGAACTACATATATAGCGGAGGTTTATGCTAGACTTTATATCAGAGAGATAGTGTGCCTACATGGTATTCCAGTATCTATTATTTCAGACAGTGACGCACCAGTTTACCGCTAATTTCTAGTGATCGTTCCAGATAGGTTTAGGGACACAGGTGAATCTGAGTACCACATTTCATCCCCATACAGATGGACAGGCTGAGCAGACCATTCAGACGTTAGAACATATGCTTAGAGCCTGTGTAATAGATTTTGGAGGTAGCTAGAGTGATCATCTACCATTGATAGAGTTTGCATATAAAAATAGCTATCATTCTATCATACAGATGGCGCCATATGAAGCTTTGTATGGGCAAAAATGCAGGTCTCCCATAGGATGCTTTGAGGTTGGCAAGTCTCAATTAATAGGTCCAGATTTAATCCAGCAAGCAGTTGATAAAGTCAAGTTAATCAGGGAAAGATTATTAGCAGCACAGAGTAGACAGAAGTCCTATGCAGATAACCGACGTCGAGATTTAGAATTTCAGATTGGCGATTGGGTATTCCTGAAAGTATCGCCTGTGAAAGGCGTTATGAGATTTAGAAAGAAGGCCAAGCTTAGCCCTATATTCATTGATCCATATCAGGTTATCAGACGAGTTGGGCATGTTGCCTACAAATTACACCTTCCAGCAGACCTTCAGGAGGTCCATCCAGTATTTCATGTTTCCATGCTCAGAAAAAATATGTCAGAGATCCTTCTAGAGTTTTACTAGTAGATAATTCTCAGATCACATAGCAGTTAACTTATGAAGAGGTGCCAGTTGCAATTTTAGATAGGCAGATTCGTTGACTAAAGACGAAAGACATTCCTTCAGTTAAGGTGTTATGACGAAGCAATAATGTAGAAAAAATAACTTGGGAAGCTGAAAAATGACATGAGACCAAAATATCCACATCTCTTCACTAATTCAGGTATATAACAGATCGTTGCTACTTCCATATGCTTTATTTAACATTCGAGGACGAATGTTCCTAACGGGGGAAGATTGTTACACCCCGTATGTCTAAAGTGATGTATATCATTCTAATGACATGTTAAGAATGATTTAAGTGAGTTTCAAGTCTTAATATTACCATATAGCATGTTTATATATTGAATATAAAGTTTGGGAAAAGTCGGATTTAAGTTGCGGAAAAACCGACTAAGGAATTGTCTTGTAACGGAGCTTTTTCAGTAATTAATTTTGTATATTATATGAGGTCTTCTAGGGACATATCATATACTAAATTGAAGTTCTTGGAGTGTAGTTTCCAACACTTTTGACGGTTTGTTCATACAATGTCTGGATAAAAAGATATGAGCATCAGAAATCAGGCCAGAAAAAGGGACATAAGCGCAAAAGAGGACTAAAACTGAAATGTTTCAAGTATAAAAGGAAAAAATCCTCCTCCATCTCGTCATTTCCAGAACTCTAAAGATAGAAACAGTTCTCTCATTATATATTAAGCAACTTTTATGATTTTGAAGGAAAGACGTCAATCGTAACTCGAAATTGAAGACGGATTGCGTCAAAACGCTCTACGCGATTAAGGTAACATTATGCTACCTTCAATTTCGTCTATAGTTTGAGTTTTAGAATTACTTCATGGCTAAGTAAAGTACCTAAATGTTGTATTATAGCTTGTTTAAGCTTTAGAAGGTATTGAATTCAAGGGAAACAAGGTTTAGAAGCAAGAAACATCAAAGGTATGTAAGGCTAAACCTTTCTTTTGGCAAGGAATGTATCTTTTAGCTTTTGAAGCTTTTCTTACTTCTAAACTAAGTATTTCTTCTGAGAAACTTGTATGGTACCAAGGAAACCTTGTATATACTTAATTTGGTACTAAAATCCAAGGTGAAAGACGTCCAAATCAGCAAGACAAAACGTTTCAAAATCTGGAAAATCGTTTTGATCTTTGGACAATTGTTAGTATATTGATCATAACTCTTTGTACAAAAATGATATTTAGATTCCTTAAGAATTCCCAGAACTCTAAGACATATATATAAAACTTTCATGAAGACTATGAAGTCTATAACTTTGATCTACACTCTAAAAATTAGGTTGAAATTCAGGACAGTGGTGCTGTCCAGACATTCTATCTGCGGATTTGTTATGTCATCCAGTTGTCTCATTTGGTTATCCGTTTAACATATTTATATTATCAGTTTATCCGGGTATCCATTCCCGTGTATAGTATAGTGCTGGTTCTATTTTGCGGATCATCTAGTTTGAGGGGAAACTCTGCCGAAATTTTTATAGAAATTCAAAGAATTGGACAATTTCTGAGTTCTAGGTTTTGTCTATAATTCCATCCAGAGTTTTCTTATCATTCCTTCGAGTCCATATATATTGTTTCCACATGTGTTATGCCTCATACATGCTTATGCTTATATTGTGATCATGTTATGTGTGATTTGAAGTCCCCCATAGAGGCTGGACATTGGACACACAGTCTGGTCGCATGTGATACTACCGTCTGGGGGATACAGCCCCTCTGGTTCAGGCGGGAGTTGAAACACCTAGTGTGACCGGGTGTCATTCACACACTCTGACTAGAGAGACTAGATATTACTGGTTGGGGGGGGGATATAGCCCATAACACCCACCAGGTTTGTTATATACGCGTATATAGCCACAGTATGCACTGCATGATTACCCATGAGGCTCGTTCAAGTTTTCAGTTACCTGATTTGGGGGGATACAGCCCATAACACCAGACAGGTACCAGTTCAGATGTTCAGTTACCTGATTTGGGGGGATATAGCCCATAACACCAGACAGGTACCAGTTCAGATAACAGTTCAGTTTTAGCTCAGTACTAGTTATCAGTTCTCAGTTATCAGCCATCAGTTCTTAGCATCAGGATCAGTTGACAGTTATCAGTTCCAGTTTCTAGTTACCAGTTATTGAACCCCAAAAAATTACCCTTTCTTAAGAAAAGATAGGTTTCAGGTATACTATTCAACAATATGGGACTCCAAAAGGGCTTCTTTTGGAGTCGCCACCTAATTTAGGAGAATTAGGAACCAAGTAAGTAAATAATGCGTGCAATTCCTCCATTTAAAGAAAATGGTCTTTTTCAGAGATTCTAAGTAAGAGGTTCAACTATTTCCGAAAGAAGGTTTTCATTTGAAAAGCACTTTCGAAAATCCACAAAATGTGGTTAATCCTTCGGTTTTCACAAAATAGCTAAAAAAAATCTAACATTTAATATTTAATTAAAAATCTTAAATTTAATACTATAGTACAAATTTTATTATAAATTATGCTTTAAAGGAAGATGAATTTAAATGTGATAAAAATGTAATTTGCCAAGAAATATGGAATCAATGAAGAAAATTTCTATTGAAGTTGCGATTTAAGGAAGTTGAAACAAAATTACTACTTTTATTATTTTCAAATTTTATTGCACGCATTATTTAACTAAAAGATTAAAAATTCCTAAAATAAGATGGCAATTCAAAAGAAATAAACTATTCACAAAATAACTAAATAACTGACTAAACATTCATTCATAAACAATCAAATAAATTATTCTATAACAATTAATTATCTACGGGGAATTCCTAAAGACATGCAATTTCTAAGGATGGGAAAAGAGGAGGTTTAGAAGAAGAACCCGGATATTTGGAAGAAATGACTACTTTTATTATTACATTATGCCCATGAGCCTAAGTTATATTAAGCGGCTCAACAAAGCACTTTCTATGATCTTCACTTCTTGAATCTTGAGCCCGGACTCGCCCCCAATGTGACTCCAATGCAATGCACTATCCCTATTTGTGAGTTTAGCCAACCTCGTCCACAAATTGTTCGTGCCAAAATGTACCTCGCAAAACAAACAAATAAAATTGAATTAGTATGATAATAAAGTGTAATAACTAATGAAAATAAAATAATAATAATAATAATAATAATAAAGTAATAAAATAATAATAATAAAGTAATAATAATAAAATATATAATAATAATAATAATAATAGTAATAAAAATAATAATAATAGTGGGTGGGGGGGTTTGTTTTTGTAAAATTTAGGCTCAGGTTTGTATGGCGTGTCATGTAGAGGCTCGGGATGTTGGTACGGTTGCAAACACGCCGGCCGGTCGTGTTGCCATGCCAAGTACCAATTCCGTTACTCTATTCAACTTGCTTTACATTAAAATGCATACATTCATCATCGCCTATTTGCTTTAGGGACACAGGGACGAGACTGTTGAAGTGTAGTATCATGTTCAAATCAATCCTGAGGCCTCAATACGTGTATATGTATTTTTTCATTGGCCATATGTAGTATCCGTTCAAATCAGTTTTTAGGCCTCAAATGAATTACTTTGCCTATCAAAGTAGCACAATGTTTGCTAAACATCCCCACTGTATAGTGTCAAATGTAATCTCTGTCCAAAATCAACAACTCGTCAGCAGCAATAAACTCATGAAATAACCAACTTATGAGTCAAGTGGGATCCAAGCAAGCAATTAACAAGTCAAACATAATGACCATGTAGCTCAAGATTTGTTAAAGAGACAGAATAACATAGCACTTAGCAATCCCAAGCAAACGGCAAAGGATCTTTGGACCAAAGCCAACTACAAACGGGGCAAGGGAGGAGCGACACCAGCCGCCTGGTGGCGTCGCTACCAACTCCACCAACCCCTTTTAATTCCAGACGCTGCAACTCCGCCACCACCATTTCAATTCAACTCCACTACCACCGTTTCAATTCAATCACAAACCAACAAGGAGGAAAGTGGTTCCACTGAGGCAACGGGATGGGTCAAATGCAACTTAAAATGCATAGGTTAATAAGCATCAATAATAGAATTCAGAACCAATCAAAACAGAGTTAAGAAACAAGTAATTCTGAAAGCCAAATCCTTTGCAAGAAACCGTTAATGGTGGGCAACCTCACGAATCAGATTTGTAGGACAAACGAACACAAAACAAAAAAAAATCCAACAATAGCAGAGAATCAAAAACTGCTTCAGATTCACAGACGGACCAGTGCAAAGAGGGGAGCGACTGCCTAAACCATTTTTGGTGGCGCCGCTTCTACCCGTCGTTTTAAATGCCTGTGGGGGTAATCCCCAGTTCCGATCTCACTGGTTCAGCTACCCCCTCTTCCCCGTTTCTCCTCTTTCCGGTGTTGGTTTTGCCTATCGCCACTGTTTTGGGTTCCGTCAAACCCATGTATCGATTTCCCTTTTCCTTTCCCTATTAATAAACAAAGATGGTGGTGCCATGGCTTGATGGTGTTGTAATGGGGATCCGGTGAGTATGTGTGTCTTTTTTTCTGTATATGGAATAGAGGAAAAGGACTGGTGTCGTGTGTGTGGTGTGTATGCTTGGTTTTATGTGATGGAGGAAGGTTGAAGAAGATGTGAGGCTGCCTTGGTGTGTGTGTATTTGAGAGGAGTTGGTGTATGTGTGGAATAAAGAAGATGATGAATGAATAGTGATTGTGTGCTAGTGTTTTGGGATAAGTATGTATATATAGGTGGAGGGTTAGGGCTTTTAGAATTGGGCTACGAAAATTGTAAATGCGCATTGCGTAAAATAGGCCGGAACTTAAAGCGAAAAACAATTATGACCCTTTTTTCCGTTAAAATTATGAACTTAATTTATTCTAAAAATTGACCTTATTTTAAAAATAATTAGACGCTAATTGAAAATTCCGGGACAAAATTAGGTTTCAACAGTTGCCCCTCTTTACCCGAAAAGGATGAAAGAGTTTTCAGGGCAAAGAAAGTTGACGTGAAAGCCAATTTTGTCACGGTAAAACCAAGACTCTGATTCCTAGGATCAAAATGCGAGGCTTATGGACATGGCCGAGCTCCGGTTTGCGAGTTGCCTACATATCTCGGGCCGAAAGAGAATCAGGCCATATGTAGTTCGACGCAATTTGAAAATCAAAGACGAGATAGTAACGACTACTCAAGCGCGGGAAAAGAGGCTTGTAATCACCCAAGTTATGAAAATATGGCCGACGACACACCCATAAAGAGGGGTTTACACGGACATAGCTTCCACTGCATCTCGATAACCGAGCCATCTTGTCTTCAATCTCAAACCTCAGACTCATGGTTAACAAGAGACTTACCTCTAGGGTGGATGACTTATGCGGGTGCGATTCTTCAGGTCTTCGTTGATGAGTCTAGCTCATATCAACGATTGCCCCGGTTCATCGCTAAGAAAAGTTCCATATTATGCTCCAAACGCTACTGCGGTGTTGCTAAAAATCCTGTAATAATCTCAACAAACGGTAAGCGTACAACTGCTAATAAACTGTAATCATTGGAATAAGAAATAGATAAAGTGATAACATAAAATTGTAAATGCGGGTTGCGGTATCATCGATAAGTTCTTCCTTCGATCAACTGACAAGGTACTCCGCCCGGAGAACCTCTAAGCTGATCCTTATTCTGAAACAGTACAGCTAGACAATAAGTAAAGTGAGAACGAATTGTAAAATGGAAGGCTTTCATAAAATAAGTTGACTAACGAGACATAATATCTCAAGTTGACTTGTCCAATCTATAATCTATGCAGGTAACATAACGTTCATTTATAAGGCGAACGAGCCCAAAACATTCAATTATACGGCGAATGAGCCTAAAATGTTCAATTATAAGGCGAACGAGCCTAAAACGTTTGATTATAAGGTGAACGAGCCTAAAACGTTCGATTATAAGGTGAACGAGCCTAATTTTGATAGCAGCCTGCGAAATAAAGTTGCAAATTGGATTAATTAAGGCAAGATAATGCAAAACAAATAAGCAAAGTTGGGTCGTGTTGCTTGTATTGATAGTGCTGCAAAGTGTTAAATGCTACCTTCAGTTCATATTGAATCTGATGTTCAATTCCTGCAAATTTAAAGTAAATGCATTGGAAAACAAGTGAATAATAAAGCAAAGGCTATAATGAAAAAGAAAGAAATAGATTTGCGCTGCATATGCGACAAGGCGAATAATCTCCGAGAAACTGATGGTTGACCTGAAAAAGTAAAGCAAGGCATTAATTTAAAGCAAATATAGAGGTAGAATTTAAAGCAAATGCAAAGCAAAGCAGTGCGGAAATGTAATCGGTGCAATAGCCATTTGATAAATCAATTGGCGAGACAATCGGGCAATGATGGCTTTGAGCGGATTATCAATTAAAAATAAGGCAATGCCTATTTTGGCGTGATTTGAAAATATAACGCATGCCTCGGCTTCATTGCTTATTTGGGAATGAAAATCATAGAGGCAGAAATGCCGCCTGTTCAGTAATAACTCATGGCAAAGCATAACGCTTTAAGTCATGAAAAAGGCAATGCGACGCAATCTACAAGGCAGCTTTGAATGAGCGTTCAATAAATTGTTCATCCATAGTGCGAATGATCCTTTCATTGCAAGCTTTCATATTCCTGCTCTCAAAGAAAACTTGTTAGATTTAGGGAGGAAGGGAGAAGCATTTGATTTGTGCAGACTTCATCCTGATCTTGCTGCTTCCTCGTCTTCATTGGACTTGGATTTGTGAATTGCTCTCAGAAACTTGGCTCATGAACTCAAATAGCATAGATTTTGAAAAATAGAGACAACGTAAAATAATTTAATGCAATATAGCAAGTAAAACAAGCATGCGAATGAAGTCATGCATTTTGAAAATTTTTGCCTTGACTTAAACTTGTGACATATTTTAAAACAAACTGAACGTCCTTTGCCTTGGACTTTGCACTGTTCGCTTAGCCAATTATAGAGTTCTTGCCAACTCATCTTTACTAACCAATGCTGCTTCTTGCAAAATTCTGCCCCAGTTATTATCTTTCGCATCTCCAACTTGCTTTGCAAAAATTGCCCCAGTTGTCCTTCTTGGGGGAAAATGAAAATTTAAATGCTAAAGGGTCGATCCCGATGGGGGAGCCTACGTATCCCTCCTTGGGAATCAGACCGTGCATAGTTCTGCAACACTGCTTCAACGTCATATACTAACAAATAAAAGCTGCCTTCTAACAGATAGTGTGATATCCAAAGGGCGCAGACAATAACTTTTCAGTGCATCGTTTCAAACTGTTCAGTTGTTTTGCTATACGTCACAAGCAAAGCTTTGGCAGGCTTATCAATTTAATTTTGAAACAGAAACAAATATAAATGCAAGCGTAAATAATATAATAAGAATGAGATGCATTTTATTTCGACTTTCATAAATTTAAAATGAGTTGATTCAGATTAACATAAGCTTTAAAGTACAATGCAATTCAGGGCCTCAATCTGAATTAAAATTGAAAATAATGCTACTAAGTTCAATTGCCAAGTTCTTTCAAACAATGCCATTAGCTTCTGGTGCTGCATCGTTCACGAGCTAGAGCGTCAACCATTAATCAGATCTCGAATCCTTTGCGTGGTGAATGGTCAGCCACTTCACAAATCCAACATTTGCTAAAGAAATAAACAAAACAAAAGAAACCTCTCACAGGGTAACTAAGATAGTTTGCATATCATTCATAGGATTGCATACAAGCAAGCAACACCTAGTATTTAACGCATTTTGAGCAAATAAAGCAAGGCAAGCAATTAACATGTGACAATCACAAGTAGTTGAGCGTAAATAGATATGCAAACGCGTCTTACCCTGTAAGGCACCTCTTTATGCCAGAGGTAGGCCTAATCGTCAAGTTGCACATGTTATTATAACGACACAAGCCGTTTGTCAATACAACATCTGAGATAAAATAAACCGACATAATTTTCAACTTCTCAAATTTGGCATGGCAAATGGTTTTGGATTCGTTGTAATATCCACACGATCACATAATATGCAATGTCGTTGGGATTCAATAACCCGTCAACAAAAGGGCGGTTTCTTAATTCTTGGAAACTGTATCAAGGACCGGGTCCAAACTAAGGTGTATATGCATGCATGTTCCTAGTGGAAACTCTAGAGTGGGTTCACTAGACACAAGGAAGTTTTGAGTGGCAAGCAGTCACATGGTAGTAAAACTATCCGCTTACCCCGCAGGTATGCGCACTCTTTCTTAAAGAGTTTTTGTGAGTTGCGGGTGTATATGCATGCACCTCGCGGGAATAAGTAACAATGAAGAAGCTCCCAGGAATGAGGGAAATATGAACGGAATGCCAGTTTAATATGTGCGCAAATAAAAGTGTAGTGACATGCTTTCAATGACAAACAATTGCAAATAATCAAATTAACTAATCATGCTATTTTTTGCAAATAATAAACAAAGAAAGAGTTATCATGTGAAAACCTTACGGTTAGAACCTTAAGGTGTCCCCAGCGGAGTCGCCATGCTGTTGAACCCCAAAAAATTACGCTTTCTTAAGAAAAGATAGGTTTCGGGTATACTATTCAACAATATGGGACTCCAAAAGGGCTTCTTTTGGAGTCGCCACCTAATTTAGGAGAATTAAGAACCAAGTAAGTAAATAATGCGTGCAATTCCTCCGTTTAAGGGAAATGGTCTTTTGCAGAGATTCTAAGTAAGAAGTTCAACTATTTCCGAAAGAAGGTTTTCATTTGAAAAGCACTTTCGAAAATCCAGAAAATGTGGTTAATCCTTCGGTTTTCACAAAATAGCTAAAAAAATTCTAACTTTTAATATTTAATTAAAAATCTTAAATTTAATACTATAATACAAAACTTATTATAAATTATGCTTTAAAGGAAGATGAATTTGAATGTGATAAAAATGTAATTTGCCAAGAAATAGGGAATCAATGAAGAAAATATCTATTGAAGTTGCGATTTAAGGAAGTTGAAACAAAATTACTACTTTTATTATTTTCAAATTTTATTGCACGCATTATTTAACTAAAAGATTAAAAATTCCTAAAATAAGATGGAAATTTAAAAGAAATAAACTATTCACAAAATAACTAAATAACTGACTAAACATTCATTCATAAACAATCAAATAAATTATTCTATAACAATTAATTATCTACGGGGAATTCCTAAAGACATGCAATTTCTAAGGATGGGAAAAGAGGAGGTTTAGAAGAAGAACCCGGATATTTGGAAGAAATGACTATTTTTATTTTTACATTATGCCCATGAGCTTAAGTTATATTAAGCGGCTCAACAAAGCACTTTCTATGATCTTCACTTCTTGAATCTTGAGCCCGGACTCGCCCCCAATGTGACTCCAATGCAATGCACTATCCCTATTTGTGAGTTTAGCCAACCTCGTCCACAAATTGTTCGTGCCAAAATGTACCTCGCAAAACAAACAAATAAAATTGGATTAGTATGATAATAAAGTGTAATAACTAATGAAAATAAAATAATAATAATAATAAAGTAATAAAATAATAATAATAAAGTAATAATAATAAAATATATAATAATAATAATAATAATAATAATAATAATAATAATAATAATAATAATAATAATGATAATAATAATAATAATAAGGGGGGGGTTTGTTTTTGTAAAATTTAGGCTCAGGTTTGTATGGCGTGTCATGTAGAGGCTCGGGATGTTGGTACGGTTGCAAACACGCCGGCCGGTCGTGTTGCCATGCCAAGTACCAATTCCGTTACTCTATTCAACTTGCTTTACATTAAAATGCATACATTCATCATCGCCTATTTGCTTTAGGGACATAGGGACGAGACTGTTCAAGTGTAGTATCATGTTCAAATCAAACCTGAGGCCTCAATCCATGTATATGTATTTTTTCATTGGCCATATGTAGTATCCGTTCAAATCAGTTTTTAGGCCTCAAATGAATTACTTTGCCTATCAAAGCAGCACAATGTTTGCTAAACATCCCCACTGTATAGTGTCAAATGTAATCTCTGTCCAAAATCACAACTCGTCAGCAGCAATAAGCTCACAAAATAACCAACTTATGAGTCAAGTGGGATCCAAGTAAGCAATTAACCAGTCAAACATAATGACCATGTTGATAAAGATTTGTTAAAGAGACAGAATAACATAGCACTTAGCAATGCCCAAGCTAACGGCAAGGGATCTTTGGACCAAAGCCAACTACAAATGGGGCAAGGGAGGAGCGACACCAGCCGCCTGGTGGCGTCGCTACCAACTCCACCAACCCCTTTTAATTCCAGACGCTGCAACTCCGCCACCACCATTTCAATTCAACTCCACTACCACCGTTTCAATTCAATCACAAACCAACAAGGAGGAAAGTGGTTCCACTGAGGCAACGGGATGGGTCAAATGCAACTTAAAATGCATAGGTTAATAAGCATCAATAATAGAATTCAGAACCAATCAAAACAGTGTTAAGAAACAAGTAATTCTGAAAGCCAAATCCTTTGCAAGAAACCGTTAATGGTGGGCAACCTCACGAATCAGATTTGTAGGACAAACGAACACAAAACAAAAAAAATCCAACAATAGCAGAGAATCAAAAACTGCTTCAGATTCACAGACGGACCAGTGCAAAGAGGGGAACGACTGCCTAAACCATTTTTGGTGGCGCCGCTGCTAGCCGTCGTTTTAAATGCCTGTGGGGTAATCCCCAGTTTCGATCTCACTGGTTCAGCTACCCCCTCTTCCCCGTTTCTCCTCTTTCCGGTTGTGGTTTTGCCTATCGCCACTGTTTTTGGTTCCGTCAAACCTATGTATCGATTTCCCTTTTCCTTTCCCTATTAATAAATAAAGATGGTGGTGCCATGGCTTGATGGTGCTGTAATGGGGATCCGGTGAGTTTGTGTGTCTTGTTTTCTGTATATGGAATAGCGGAAAAGGACTGGTGTCGTGTGTGTGGTGTGAATGCTTAGTTTTATGTGATGGAGGAAGGTTGAAGAAGATGTGAGGCTGCCTTGGTGTGTGTGTGTTTGAGAGGAGTTGGTGTATGTGTGGAGTAAAGAAGATGATGAATGAATAGTGATTGTGTGCTAGGATTTTGGGATAAGTATGTATATATAGGTGGAGGGTTAGGGCTTTTAGAATTGGGCTACAAAAATTGTAAATGCGCATTGCGTAAAATAGGCCGGGACTTAAAGTGAAAAACAATTATGACCCTTTTTTCTGTTAAAATTATGAACTTAATTTATCCTAAAAATTGACCTTATTTTAAAAATAATTAGACGCTAATAGAAAATTCTGTAACAAAATTGGGTGTCAACACCAGTTATCAGTCATGTTACAGTTATTTATCAGTATTGTTCGGCTCAGTCTTCAGTTTCAGATTCAGCTAGACTTCAGTTAAATTCAGATCATGTTTAGTACGTTCTTCAGATTTCCAGCTACATTGCTATGCTCCAGCTCAGATTTACATATTCATATTCCAGCCTTACAGTTTCATTCAGCTATGATATATTATATGCTCATGCCTTACATACTTGGTACATATCGTACTCACGCTCTTTTCTGGGGCGCTGTGTTTCATGCCGCGCAGGTGCAGATAGATCAATGCTTGGACCACGTTAGTAGGCCATCTATCAGCTATTGGAGTCACTCCGCTTACTCCCGGAGTTACTTATCTTTTGGTATGTGTACAGTCAGCCAGCTTGGGTATGGCGGGGCCTTGTCCCGTCCTTTGTATATTCAGTTCAGCACTCTTAGAGGCCTGTAGATATGTCCCTGTGTGGTGCAATCAGTATGTTATGTATGTCAGCTTATGTTAGCCTTGTCAGCTTTTTGCATCGCATAATTCTTATCAGTTAGGTTTATGCTTATTCCGTTTATCACTTATATTCATGGTTAGCAGACTATCAGTAGGATTAGTGATGATCGACACTTAGTGTTGGTCATCCGTCGCGGCCCTAGGTTGGGTCATGACAGTGCAGGAGGACTTTGTTCTTAAGATTGGGTTTCATGTCCCTTAGTGACTGACAAAGTAGTGGAGGTCAATGTAGTAGAAAATGCGTTGGAAAGATTGAGAGAAGAGGATTCTGCTGAGTCTCAAAAGAGCCCAGTCAACGAACCTAGTTCGGAGGCTGCTCCTGTTGAGAAGGTTCATGTGATGGCTGTGTTGCAAGGTCAAGGAGGTGGAAGACCTAGTTATGTTGAAGCTGCAACGGAATTGAGTCAAGAACCTGATTCTTGCTCAGTTCCTGTAGTAGTCGAGGATGCAGAACTTAACTGGACTAACTCTGAGGCGGAGAAAGATGAAAAATTTCAGGATACTGATGGTGTAAGTGATAAAGCTGTAGGGAATAAAAGAAGAGTGTTAAAAGAAAGTTTGTGGAAGAGGATGAGAAGCTGATGGGAGAGGAGGAAGAAGAGGCGGTAGTGTTTGTAAGTGAAACAAAGCCAGAAACAGATAAGAGAAGAAGGCTACTGAAAGGGGGAAAAGCTGTGTCAAAAAAGAGGCTGGTGGATGAGAGTGATGAGAACTCTCAGGGTTAAAATGGGAGTGATGATAAGCCTACTGCTCAGACAGCACCTAGGAGGGTGGCTACTAGTTTTGCCTTGAAGAAGCAGGTAGAGAAGATGGCAAATCTTTTGAAGAAGAAGGTTAAGAAGATGGTTGATGAGAAGCAGGTGAAGAGTGTTGTTGAAACAAAGGGGGAGAGTGATGAGGATGGGAGTTATGTTGATCCTAGTGATTCTGATACAGATAGTGAGGTAGAAAGCAAGAAGAGGAAGAAAGATACAGATGAGGAGGTTGACAGAGCAGCCTTCTTTGCTGGGCACCAAGTATTGGCTGGAAGCATCTTGAGTGACCTGAATGAGCAGAACATGAAACCTCTTTTAAGGAAGGTAGAGGATCAAGGCTGGTTGAACCTCTTTACTAAGGAGAACAGTTTTATGTATGCTGAGGAGATCAGGGAGTTCTACATTAACTGTAGAGTTGCTGCAAGAAGAGCGTTCTCAGTTGTCAAAGGAGCGGAGATTGAGTTTGGAAGGAAGGAGCTGGGAGTAATTCTTGAAGTCCCTGCTGAAGGTTATTGCAGGTACATCAAGTTGAAATGGCCAAAGAGAACTGATGGTGTAACTCCTAGGAGTGTTGTGAAGAAATTCTCTGGAAAGACTAAACTCAGAAAGGAAAGAAAAGTTGAGAAGAAAGAGATGGAACATGCACATCAGTTGATCTTTGAATTTTTTCATAGGTTTCTGTTGCCTAGAGGGGAAAGGAACAGTGAGGCTTATGCTCTTGACTTGACCTATATGGACCTGCTAGATAGAGGAACAAGGATCAATCTACATGGTCTGATCATCAGACACATAAAGAGGATTGCTGATATTGACCAAAAGCCACATTCTTTGGTGCATTCCTACATCCTGCAGCAGGTCTTTGAGCACTTTGGGGTGCCCTTGGAAGATGGGAAGAAGCCAACTATGCATCAGATGTTTGGCCAAAATGTGCTGAAAACTGTGATTTCTTCAAGGAGAAGAGATCATCCAAGAGGCCAGTGCTAGTCAAGCAAGAGCAGCCTGAAGAAAGTAAGGACTTTGGACCGGATGAAGCAATTACAGTTGTGAAGGAATTGGAGCAGCATGTTCTGGAAGTGAATGAAGAGAATGCTGAGTTGCAGAGGCAGCTAAAGGTGAAGGATCAAGAAATTGATCGCTTGAAGATCGAGTGCCACAAGCATGAGGCCGAGTTAGTGATGGAAAGGGCCAAGAATTCCAAGAATATTGAGGCACTTGTCAAGCACTTCAACCTGAAGACTCTATTTCTCTTCCTGTCCTTGTCCAAATTACCTTCCCTTCCTATGTGTCCTTCCTTGCTGTGTGTTTTTAAGACAATCATTTACAGTTATGTACTTAATTGGGCTGTGTGTTTGCCACGCCCTGGATAATTGGTTTTAAATTTCTTTTGTCTGCATTGGGTTCTTTCTATTATATATCTGGTTCTGATTGGGCCCTTAGCCTTATTCTTGTGTGCTTAGTTTACTTGATTGCCTTGTGCTCTAGACTAGATGATACTGACTAGTTCTTACAGGATTTTGAATCTTTTCGATGATGCCAAAAAGGGGAAAAAGAAGGAAAATATTGGGTGTTTGTGACCTAACTCATCTGTTTTAAATTTTTCAAATGTATTTTTGCTTCTGTGTTTTTGGTGGTTTTTTGTATGTCCAGGTTCTTTGGCAACATTTTTTTGTCATCATCAAAAAGAGGGAATTTGTTTAGGTGAATGTTTTGAAGAATGACAAATAAAGGACCCAGTGGTTCTGTACGAGAACCTGGTCCTTGTGGAGAAGGGCACAACTGATCGAAAAGATTAAGGGTTGTAAATCCTTGCAGAACTAGGAAGAGTGGCGCGTGTACGAGTATGCATCCTAGTCAGCTAA
The DNA here is from genome assembly GCA_029990575.1 of Petunia axillaris subsp. axillaris. Classification (NCBI taxonomy): domain Eukaryota; kingdom Viridiplantae; phylum Streptophyta; class Magnoliopsida; order Solanales; family Solanaceae; genus Petunia; species Petunia axillaris. The sequence goes on from JARKNS010000003.1 coordinate 165,986,179, forward strand.
AAGAGATTTTTTCGTGGCTATGTCTTCGAAGTATAAATAAGAGTTGGAGTTAAACAAGGAAAGAAATATTTATATTAATTGTAGGACTACATCATTATGAAACTCTGTTTACCAAGCAGGCATAACATATAATAGGCTTTAAAAGGCAAAAAAATTTTAAATTTATTGAGATGATTGTTTTGAAGATTGACAAATGACGGACTTAGTGAAGAACCTAGTCCTTAAGGTGAAGGCATGACTGATCGAAAAGATTGTAGGATGCAAATCCATGCAGAACTAGGAGTAGTGACGCATGTGCATCTACGTATTCTAGTCAGCAAAAGAAGTTCTGTTGTGGCTGTTTCTTTGAAGTGTGAACAAGAGTTGTTGCTTTACAAGGAGTATATCACTATAAATTTTCACTTACCATAGTTGTAAAGTTTCCTAGTGACAGACTGTTGCTCCCAAATGCACACGCAAGTATACGTGTGATGTTTGGCATTTTATGCCAATGTTTCCTTAATATTTCCGCACGTTTGAGCTTGTTATTCGCTCGTTTTATGGTTTATGAATGTGGTTTTATACTAATTTGATGTCGTGCGTGTGTAGGTTGTTACGCAATGGATTTGGAGCATTTAAGAGCATGATCGAGCAAGAAAAGATTGGATTTTGATTGAGGATTGGATCGAGCACACGAAGGCACGACACGAGCGAGCAAAGGAGCGAACGAAACAGGAAAATCGCTGGGCGCCACAGGTGGCGCGCCGCGCCAGGAAACGCGCCAGCCTGGTGGGCGCAGTTTCCCATGCGCCGCAGGGCCAAGGCGTGCAACTTTCGACGGGTTCTGTCCAAGGTCACGCGTTCCGAGGCGCGGGGCGCCCGTTATAGCGTCCCTTGTGCGCGTTTTTATGTCCTATTTCGTCTAGGCTTGGGTCTAACTTATTACTAGGCTTTTGTAAACTCTATAAATACTCTTTTACTTAGTTTTTCATAGGAGTTCAGACTTTGGAGCAAATTGGAGAGCTCATAACATCAAGAACAAGGGTTTTTCTTTTTTCCATTAATCTATTACATCATTATTTCATTATTACATCAAATCCTTGTATTGTTATTATGAGTATGCGTGGCTAAATCTATCGTTCTAGGGTTAGAGTATTTCATGAAGGTTGATGTTTGAAGATTGATTCCCATTAATTGAATCCCATTACGGGTTACTTATTCTTTCTTGATTTCACTTGTGTAATTGTCAGGGCCCGATTATTACGCATTATCTATGGTTTTTAGATTGAACTCGAAAGAGGGAATTTAATTACGTAATAAGAAAGAATAGGACTAGTTTGTGAACCCGGGCATCGGGGAACCAATTTGTTAGAAGGATAGACATATACTTGCTCGCCTAGTTTAACTATTTACAGAATTCGTTAATGCATGCACGTGATTCAACCCATAGACATATAGGGATTGAAGTAGCCTGCATAGACTGTGAAGAATCGAAAGGTTTTCACAGGTACATTTACTCTCTTAGTTAGTAACCCGGGATTTAAGAAGTGGAATCAATTGGATAACTCAACTGGATTGTTCGTAACTCTGACCCTGGACAGTCTCCTTATTACTGATAACAACCAAGTTTTGCTCCATTATTTGAATTCACTTTTACCATCTTAATTACTGTTCTTTAGTTAACTAAATCATCACTATTGGAAAAAGATCCCTGGATAGTTAGTTAGAAATTGTCCGTTAGGTGTCAGTCTGAATAGTCCTCATGGGAACGATACTTGACTTATCACTTTATTACTTGTCGACCACGTATACTTGCGTGTGAGTTGGGAGCAACAAGTTTTTGGCGCCCTTGCCGGGGATCGAACTGCGGTCACCCGCGTGACAGGCGGGAATACTTACCACTATACTTACATATATACCTGGAAAAATTATTGTTGTGATTTCTTTGACCCTTTTTGTTGGCACCCACACCCCGAGCCTACCCATTTGTTCTAAATTGTCTCTTTTGGCCCTTTACTCCTTAAGCACTTTAGTTAACATTGTGATAATATTTTGGAGTTGTGGTTGGATGTTGGGAGGTTTTTGAGTGGAGCTAATGAAGGGAAATACTTGTGAAAATTGTTAAGTAGTGAAAGGCATTGGCAAGGTTGGAAGATAATGAAAAAGAAAAGAAAAAAAATAGCGAAGTTGAAAAGAAAAAGAAAAAATTGTGGAAAAAGAAATAAAAAGAGAAAAGAATATCCATTCCTTGCTAGTGTGTGCTTAAAAGAAAAATGCTACTTGTTGAGAAGGTGTATGTGTGGAAGAGTTGATTGGGTGGCTTGATGAGATTTGTGCGTAACTTGAATGTGATGTATTAAGTGCTTAGGGAGGTAGTCACTATTCCCATATGTATCCTACCCGCCCCTTAGCCTACATTACGACCTTTTTAAAGTCCTAGTTAATCCCGATTGGAGTGAGCTTACATTAGTGGAGTCCTACACTACGGGCAAGCTTATGGTACGTTGTGTGTGACATGTGAGCCTTTCATGAGAGTGAGTGAATTTATTTGTTATTGCCCCCAATCTATTCATGAAATTTATTGTTGTGTGTGATATTTGGGGGGGCACTCTCTTGCTTCATATTGGTGAGGGCACGTGGTTTGCATGGAATAGGTGAAGTTGATGGTTCTTGGTTGAGTAGATAGGTGTGATTTTGTGGGAGCATGGTTGCAATAAGTTGAGTTTGTGCATTTGAGCTATTTTGGGGTGGTTGTTCTCATATTTTTGAGTTGGTAAATTGTTGGCATGTTGTGGATCCATAGTAGTCATGTGTGCAGTGGTTCAATGGTCGGTATCAACCATGGTCATAGGCAGACCTGTTCTACCTAGGTTGGGAAGTTAGTTGTGACTTGCTCAAGGGCGAGCAAAGGTTCAAGTGCGGGGTGGTGATGTTTGGCATTTTATGCCAATGTTTCCTTAATATTTCCGGACGTTTGAGCTTGTTATTCGCTCGTTTTATGGTTTATGAATGTGGTTTTACACTAATTTGATGTCGTGCGTGTGTAGGTTGTTACGCAATGGATTTGGAGCTTTTAAAAGCATGATCGAGCAAGAAAAGATTGGATTTTGATTGAGGATTGGATCGAGCACACGAAGGCACGACACGAGCGAGCAAAGGAGCGAACGAAACAGGAAAATGGCTGGGCGCCACAGGTGGCGCGCCGCGCCAGGAAACGCGCCAGCCTAGTGGGCGCGGTTTCCCATGCACCGCAGGGCCAAGGCGTGCAACTTTCGACGGGTTCTGTCCAAGGTCACGCGTTCCGAGGCGCGGGGCGCCCGTTATAGTGCCCCTTGTGCGTGTTTTTATGTCCTATTTCGTCTAGGCTTGGGTCTAACTTATTACTAGGCTTTTGTAAACTCTATAAATACTCTTTTACTTCGTTTTTCATAAGAGCTCAGACTTTGGAGCAAATTGGAGAGCTCATAACATCAAGAACAAGGGTTTTTCTTCCTTCCATTAATCTATTACATCATTATTTCATTATTACATCAAATCCTTGTATTGTTATTATGAGTATGCATGGCTAAATCTATCGTTCTAGGGTTAGAGTATTTCATGAAGGTTGATGTTTGAAGATTGATTCCCATTAATTGAATCCCATTACGGGTTACTTATTCTTTCTTGATTTCACTTGTGTAATTGTCAGGGCCCGATTATTACGCATTATCTATGGTTTTTAGATTGAACTCGAAAGAGGGAATTTAATTACGTAATAAGAAAGAATAGGACTAGTTTGTGAACCCGGGCATCGGGGAACCAATTTGTTAGAAGGATAGACATATACTTGCTCGCCTAGTTTAACTATTTACAGAATTCGTTAATGCGTGCACGTGATTCAACCCATAGACATATAGGGATTGAAGTAGCCTGCATAGACTGTGAAGAATCGAAAGGTTTTCACAGGTACATTTACTCTGTTAGTTAGTAACCCGGGATTTAAGAAGTGGAATCAATTGGATAACTCAACTGGATTGTTCGTAACTCTGACCCTGGACCGTCTCCTTAATACTGATAACAACCAAGTTTTGCTCCATTATTTGAATTCACTTTTACCCTCTTTATTACTGTTTTTTAGTTAACTAAATCATCACTATTGGAAAAAGATCCCTGGATAGTTAGTTAGAAATTGTTCGTTAGGTGTCAGTCTGAATAGTCCTCGTGGGAACGATACTTGACTTATCACTTTATTACTTGTCGACCACGTATACTTGCGTGTGCGTTGGGAGCAACAACGTGGTCAACAAGTAATAAAGTTATAAATCGAGTATCGTTCCCACGAGGACTATTCAGACTGAATTCTAGCAAACAATTTATATAACTATTCAGGGATCTTTTTCCAATAGTGATGAGTTTATTAACTAAAGAACAGTAATTAAGAGGGTAAAAGTGAATTCAAGCAATGGAGCAAAACTTGGTTGTTATCAGTAATAAGGAGACGGTCCAGGGTCAGAGTTACGAACAATCCAGTTGATGTATCCAATTGATTCCACTTATTAAATCCCAGATTAATAACTAACAGATTAAATGTACCCGTGAAAACCTTTCAATTATTCACGGTCTATGCAGGCTACTCCAATCCCTATATGTCTATGGGTTGAATCACGTGCACGCATTAACGAATTCTGTAATTAGTTAAACTAGGCGAGAAAGTATATGTCTATCTTACTCACAAATTGGTTCCCCAATGCCCGGGTTCACAAACTAGTCCTATTCTTTCTTATTCCGTAATTAAATTCCCTCTTTCGAGTTCAATCTAAAAACCATAGATAATGCGTAATAATCGGGCCCTGACAATTACACAAGTGAAATCAAGAAAGAATAAGTAACCCGTTATGGGATTCAATTAATGGGAATCAATCTTCAAACATCAACTTTCATGAAATACTCTAACCCTAGAACTAGAGATTTAGCCACGCATACTCATAATAACAAGGCAAAGATTTGGTGTAATAATGAAATAATGATGTAATATATTAATGGAAGGAAGAAAAACCCTTGTTCTTGATGTTATGAGCTCTCCAATTTGCTCCAAAGTCTGAACTCCTTTCAAAAACTAAGTAAAAGACTATTTATAATGTTTACAAACACCTAGTAATAAGTTAGACCCAATGCTAGACGGAATAGGAAGTATAAACGCGCACAAGGGGTGCTATAACGGGCGCCCCGCACCTCGTAAAGCGCCCAAACAAGCAGACCCCGTCGAACTCCGGGCGCTTTTGGGGCGCCCCATGTGAGGTATAGCGCTGGGGCACTGGGCGCTATAACTGGCGCGCCACGTGCCCCAAAGCGCCCAGCCAAATCGCCTTCTTCCTTGGTCCGAAATCGTGCTCGTGTCGTGCCCTCGTGTGCTCAATCCAATCCTCAATCATCTTCCAATCAACTCATGCTCAATCAAGTTCCAAAAAGCTCCAAATGCACTGTGTAACAACCTACACACGCACGACATCAAATCAGTGTAAAACTACATTCACAAACTATAAAACGGGCGAATAACAAGCTCAAACATGCGGAAATATTAAGGAAACATTGGCATAAAATGACAAAAATCACCACCCCACACTTGAACCTTTGCTCGCCCTCGAGTAAGTCACATCTCACTTCCCAACCTAGGTAAAACAGGTCTGCCTATGACTATGGATGATACCGACCATTGAACCAATGCACACATGACAACTATGGATCCACAACATGCCAACAAATTACCAAAACCAAAAACATGAGAACAACCACCCCAAAATAGCTCAAATGCACAAACTCAACTTAATGCAACCATGCTCCCACAATATCACACCTATCTACTCAACCAAGAACCATCAACTTCACCTATTTCAATGCAAACCACGTGCCCTCACCAATATGAAGCAAAAGAGTGCAAGCCCTAATCACACACGCAATAGATATCATGCATAGAACGGGGGCAATAGCAAATGAATTCACTCACTCCCATGAAAGTCTCACATGTCACACACAATGTACCATAGGCTTGCCCGTAGTGTAGGACTCCACTAATGTAAGCTCACTCCAATCGGGATTAACTAGGACTTTAGAAAGGTCGTAATGTAGGCTAAGGGGCGGGTAGGATACATATGGTAATAGTGACTACCTCCCTAAGCACTTTAATACATCACATTCAAATTAAGCACAATTCTCATCAAGCCACCCAATCAAGAACTTTCACACACACCTTCTCAACAAGTATCAACTTTTCTTTTAAGCACACACTAGCAAGGAATGAATATCTTTTTCTCTTTTTTTTTATTTCTTTTTCCACAATTTTTTTCTTTCTTTTCAACTTTGCTCTTTTTTTTTCTTTTTTTTTATTTCATTATCTTCCAACCTTGCCAATGCTTTTCACTACTTCACAATTTTCACAAGTATTCCTCTTCATTAGTTCCACTCAAAAACCTCCCAATATCCAACCACAACTCCAAAATAGTATCACAATATCACTAAAGTGCTTATGGAGTAAAGGGCCAAAAGTGACAATTTAGAACAAATGGGTAGGCTCGGGGTGTGGGTGCCAACAAAAAGGGTCAAAGAAATCACAACAATAATTTTTTTCAAAGTATATATGAAAGGGTAGGCAAATCAAAAGAAGGCCTTGTATCATTTCCCGACTAGAGCAAACCTAGGATTTCGCTTTGCACACACACGGGGCAAGTTCTAGACATTAATATGCAAACATGGAGCAAACAAGTATATGCCTCTCACACACATTGCACACGATCCACACAAAAAGGCTCCATCAACAACTCTCAATCAAGCATTTAAAGTGCAACTAGTGGAAATTAAGCACTAATGCACAACGGTTCACAACAAAGTCTAGCAAGTGGACTCAAGCATCTCAAGGGGATCGTTCCATTTTTTTCCTAGGCATGCATCATAATTTAAAACCCAAGGACACCACAAATAGCACATGCAATAAGTTCAAGTCCACCGGTATCAAACAAATCAAAGGCACCTAGCATTCTACCTATTTCCTTTCGTCTAGGGTCACCTATACTAACTATCCTAATCCTAAAAATAAAAAAAAACTACCCGGTTCAAAGGCCTCCCCGTGGAAAAGAACCGAGGTCATAAGAAAACCATGAGGTGGATGACATGTACCACTAATAAAGACTAAAAGGAAAATCTTTTTGGAATTTTTCATTAGTTTTCTAAATTTTTTTTCAATTTTTCATATATTAAAGCAAGAAATAAATCAAAATAAAGTCAAGTGACAAAAGAAAAATAAAGAAAAACCCTACGGTACATGCATCCCTAACCTCAAAAATAGATAAAGGGGAGTTCCCCACCCCATACTTGAAACTAGCAGTGTCCTCAATGCTAAAAATAAAGAGTGCAAGGTAAAGAAAACTTCCCTGAAGATTCTAGTCCTTGGTGCTAGCATCCTCCAAGCTTCCATATAGTATGAGGTACTCAGACTCCCCCCAACAGGTCATCAATATTAGGCAGGGGTGAGGACACCCCACACTTAGCCTCGACATTACATGAACCTGCAATCCAAGGAAAAACAAAAACTACGTGACACTATAAAATAAAATAATACAAGTAGAAATTCGGGTTGCCTCCCGAGAAGTGCCTTAGTTAATGTCGTGGTACGACGACACTTTTAGCTCACTTCCAGCATTTATGTCTTCTCTTCTTACGCCGAATCTTTGCTTTCTTCCTTTCTTTGAGAGAACCCATCTTCAATTTCACATGTGGTGTACTTCCATGTTCTTGACTGACACATTCGATCATAGAGCGCTCTTCAACCTTAGCTATGTGCTCCTTCTCAGTATACACCTTGAAAGTAACCTTTTCCCCATGCGCTCTAACAGTCATCTCACCCAGCTCCATGTCAATAATTGCCTTCGAGGTGACTAAGAATGGTCTCCCCAAAATGATTGGAGCTTCTCGATCCTCTTCATAATCTAGGACTATAAAATCAGCAGAGAATGTAAACTTACCAACTTTAAGCAACACATCCTCCAACTTACCATGAGGGTAAGTGAGTGATCTATCCGCCATCTTAAGAGTAACTGAAGAGAGCTTGATTGCTCCTAGCCCTAGCCTTTTGCAAACAGACAGAGGCATGAGATTTATGCTCGCACCCAAATCACACAAGGCACCAGTGATACTATGCCCTCCAGTGGTACAAGGAATAGTAAACTTCCCAGGGTCTTGAAGTTTTGGAGGTAGCTTGCTCAAGATTGTGTTACACTCCTCAACTAACTCAACTGTATCTATCTCTTGAGGCTTTTTCTTTTTGACTAAAATCTCTTTTAAAAACTTTACAAAGGATGGCATCAATTCAAACACATCAGTCAAAGGAATATTAACTTGAAGTTCTTTCAACATACTCACAAATTTTTAATATTGGGCCAAATCCTTCGATGGTATAAGCCTCTGGGGGAATGGTGGAGGCGGTAGAGGTGCCTTCTTTCTCTCTTCTTTCTTCTTTACCTTCTCCATTTTTTCAACTTTTTCTATTTCAGCTCTCTCCTCGGACTTGGCCATCAGCTCTCCACCTTCAATTAAAGTCACTGCAAGACATTGTTCAGGCTCTTTTTTAACAGTGTTTATTTCTCCCACCAACTGCCCCAAGTGGTGTTCCAGGTTCTTTTGAGCATTGGCAAGATCTTGTATAGCCTGTGCATGGGCTGCAGTGTCAGCTATCATTCTCTGTTGGCCCGCCATTATCTGCTTTAGCATATCTTCAACTGAATTGCTAACCTGCTGTGGTGGAGCTGGAAGTGGGTAGTAATTATTCGGGGCTCTCGTATTACCTTGATAATAACCATTACCAAACTGATTTTGACCATGCAGCCTGTTTTGATTACCCACGTAATAAACTGACTCTGGATTAGAGGAGCAAACCTCTGTAGCATGGTCTTGACCACAAACCTCACAAAAACTCTGGAGTTGTTGCACTGGAGCCACTGGTTGCTGAGTCTTTGGCAGAGCTAGCTTGCTAATTTGATTGGAAATAGCATCCATCCTCGCCCTGAGCTCTGAAACTGCATCTAACTGAAGTACCCCTGCAGCTTTCTGCGTAGTAGCTCTACCATCACCCTGCCAGTCAGGATTGCTCTGCGAAAACTTATCTAGTAAATCATAGATCTGGTCAAAATTTAAAGCCAATACTTGGCCTCCAGTAGCAGCATCTACCACGATCTTAGTATGTGCAGTCAACCCCTCAACAAAAGTGTGTGCTAGAACCTCATTAGATTGGTTGTGGTGTGGACAATCTCTCAATAAAGCTTTGAAACGCTCCCAGGCTGAATACAAAGACTCTCCTTCTACCTGTCTGAAGGACATAATTTCACTCCTCACACGGGCTGTCTTGACAGATGGATAAAACTTAGCCAAGAACTTCTTAGCCAAATCATTCCAAGTGGTGATAGACCCAGACTTTTCAGCCTTTAACCACCTCTTTGCTGCCCCAATCAGTGAAAACGGGAACTATGTCAAGCGAACATAGTCAATAGGAATTCCCTTTGGTGTATAAGTATCACTGATTTCCAAGAAATTCTGGATATGTTGTTGCGGATATTCATGAAGTAATGCACCAAATTGTCCAGTCGCATGTAACAGTTGTATCATGCCGGACTTAATCTCAAAGTGTCCAGTAATTTCAGGCTTAACTATGCTCGAGGCTACTCCCTCCAGGCTGGGGAGAGCAACATCTCGCACGGCTAAAGCTTGTTCTTCTGCCATTCCTGTAGGTAAAGATCAAGCAGGACCTAATACCTGAAACAGCACAAAACTCAAAACAAAAATTAAACCTGAATAGCAGATAATAAACTGTTCAAAAAGAAATCAGTCAATTGTTTAGTCCCCGACAACGGCGCCAAAAACTTGTTGCTCCCAACGCACACGCAAATATACGTGGTCGACAAGTAATAAAGTGATAAGTAGAGTATCGTTCCCACGAGGACTATTCAGACTGACGCTTAACAAACAATTTCTAACTAACTACTCAGGGATCTTTTTCCAATAGTGGGGGTTTTAGTAACTAAAGAACAATAATTAAAACGGTAAAAGTGGATTCAAACAATGGAGCAAAAATGGGTTGTTATCAGTAATAAGGAGACGGTCCAGGGTCAGAGTTACGAACAATCCTGTTGAGTTTTCCAATTGATTCCACTTCTTAAATCCCGGGTTACTAACTAACAGAGTAAATGTACCTGTAAAAACCTTTCGATTCTTCACAGTCTATGCAGGCTACTTCAATCCCTATATGTCTATGGGTTGAATCACGTGCACGCATTAACGAATTCTGTAAATAGTTAAACTAGGCGAGCAAGTATATGTCTATCCTACTCACAAATTGGTTCCCCGATGCCCCGGTTCACAAACTAGTCCAATTCTTTCTTATTACATAATTAAATTCCCTCTTTCGAGTTCAATCTAAAAACCATAGATAATGCATAATAGTCGGGCCCTAACAATTACATAAGTGAAATCAAGAAAGAATAAGTAACCCGTTATGGGATTCAATTAATGGGAATCAATCTTCAAACATCAACTTTCATGAAATACTCTAACCCTAGAACTAGAGATTTAGCCAAAACTTAGCCAAGAACTTCTTAGCCAAATCATTCCAAGTGGTGATAGACCCAGACTTTTCAGCCTTTAACCACCTCTTTGCTGCCCCAATCAGTGAAAACGGGAACAATGTCAAGCGAACATAATCAATAGGAACTCCCTTTGGTGTATAAGTATCACTGATCTCCAAGAAATTCTGGATATGTTGTTGCGGATCTTCATGAAGTAATGCACCAAATTGTCCAGTCGCATGTAACAGTTGTATCATGCCGGACTTAATCTCAAAGTGTCCAGTAATTTCAGGCTTAACTATGCTCGAGGCTACTCCCTCCAGGCTGGGGAGAGCAACATCTCGCACGGCTAAAGCTTGTTCTTCTGCCATTCCTGTAGGTAAAGATCAAGCAGGACCTAATACCTGAAACAACACAAAACTCAAAACTCAAAACAAAAATTAAACCTGAATAGCAGATAATAAACTGTTCAAAAAGAAATCATTCAATTGCTTAGTCCCTGGCAACGGCACCAAAAACTTGTTGCTCCCACATGCACACGCAAGTATACGTGGTCGAAAAGTAATAAAGTGATAAATCGAGTATCGTTCCCACGAGGACTATTCAGACTGAATTCTAGCAAACAATTTATATAACTATTCAGGGATCTTTTTCCAATAGTGATTAGTGTATTAACTAAAGTACAGTAATTAAGAGGGTAAAAGTGAATTCAAGCAATGGAGCAAAACTTGGTTGTTATCAGTAATAAGGAGACGGTCTAGGGTCAGAGTTACGAACAATTCAGTTGATGTATCCAATTGATTCCACTTATTAAATCCCGGATTACTAACTAACAGATTAAATGTACCCGTGAAAACCTTTCAATTATTCAAGGTCTATGCAGGCTACTCCAATCCCTATATGTCTATGGGTTGAATCACGTGCACGCATTAACGAATTCTGTAATTAGTTAAACTAGGCGAGCAATTATATGTCTATCTTACTCACAAATTGGTTCCCCGATGCCTGGGTTCACAAACTAGTCCTGTTCTTTCTTATTACGTAATTAAATTCCCTCTTTCGAGTTCAATCTAAAAATCATAGATAATGTGTAATAATCGGGCCCTGACAATTACACAAGTGAAATCAAGAAAGAATAAGTAACCCGTTATGGGATTCAATTAATGGGAATCAATCTTCAAACATCAACTTTCATGAAATACTCTAACCCTAGAACTAGAGATTTAGCCACGCATACTTATAATAACAAGGCAAAGATTTGGTGTAATAATGAAATAATGATGTAATGGATTAATGGACGGAAGAAAAACCCTTGTTCTTGATGTTATGAGCTCTCCAATTTGCTCCAAAGTCTGAACTCCTTTCAAAAACTAAGTAAAAGACTATTTATAATGTTTACAAACACCTAGTAATAAGTTAGACCCAATGCTAGACGGAATAGGAAGTATAAACGCGCACAAGGGGCGCTATAACGGGCGCCCCGCGCCTTGTTAAGCGCCCAAACAAGCAGACCCCATCGAACTCCGGGCGCTTTTGGGGCGCCCCATGTGAGGTATAGCGCTGGGGCACTGGGCGCTATAACTGGCGCGCCACGTGCCCCAAAGCGCCCAGCCAAATCGCCTTCTTCCTTGGTCTGAAATCGTGCTCGTGTCGTGCCCTCGTGTGCTCAATCCAATCCTCAATCATCTTCCAATCAACTCATGCTCAATCAAGCTCCAAAAAGCTCCAAATGCACTATGTAACAACCTACACACGCACGACATCAAATCAGTGTAAAACCACATTCACAAACTATAAAACGGGCGAATAACAAGCTCAAACATGCGGAAATATTAAGGAAACATTGGCATAAAATGCCAAACATCAGAGACTACTAGGGTTACACAGCCTGTATAAAGCTAGTAATTGAGGCAGCCGAACTTAGTTATTCACTATGAGAATTGAGAGCAAACAAAAAGGCGATTCAATAATTCTTGAAGTGTTTTAACTGGTGTTGACAATCATTGAAGAACTCAGAGCGAATCTAGCAATCTGTTTATGTTCTTTATTGTAGTTGTCACTTTATAAGTGTTTTACCTTTTTTCTTATTAGAGAAACATTGTAATAGGTGAACTTTGAGAGGTTATTTTGTAAAGCTAGAGTCTGATTTTGTGAGTGATTAGGGTCTAGAGTGTAGCCCCTTGGTTACAAAGTTTATAATCTAAAACTTGCTCTATGTGTTAGTGGAAGTTTTTCAAAATTCCAGAGTATGGGTCTTGAATTTTCTCCCTTGAGCAAGGTGTTTTCCATGTAAAAATAATTTGTCCTTTATTTACAATTTTTACATTCAATGTTTGTGTGGTTTGACAACAAGCAGCACTAGGACCAGGTTCCAGTGTTTAAGAGTCAAGTTCTTCAGCAAAAATAAGAGGACACTATTCAACCCTCCCCCCTCCCTCTTCTAGTGTCCTTAGGAGAAGTTGCATAGAGTATAACAAGTGTTATCAGAGCAGGTCTTCTCATTGATAGGTTAACACCTTGAGAAGGATTTAATCATGACTGCGCCACTCATCATCACTGAAGGACAGTCTGTTCTAAGGCCACCACAATTCAATGGTCAATACTATGATCTATGCGGAGGATTATCAACTATGGATAATCATTTTTGAAGGAAATCTGATTCTAACTAAGAAAGTTGGTGAAGGAACCGCTGCTCGTGTTGAACCTAAGGAAGGATAAAAATACAATGAAGATGATTACAAGATGATTGAAAAGAATCACAAGGCCAAGAGACTTGTAGTTCATGGACTAGGTCCCAAAGAATTCAATAGAGTCTCATCTTAAAAAACTGCCAAAGAAATCTAGGATGCCTTAGAAGTGGCTCACGAAGAAACAACTGAAGTCAAGGACTCAAAGAGGAGTATGCTGAAAAGACAATTTGAGCTGTTTACAATGGGTGAAAAGGAGTCCATTCAAGATATGATGACTAGGCTGACCATTATCACAAATGAGATAAGATCTTTAGACATGGAGCTTCGAGAGGTTGAAATAGTTGATAAAGTGCTAAATATTCTGCCAGACGCATTGGAACAAAAGATGACTGCTATTATTGAGTCAAATCCATTCAAATCTATCAAGCTGGAAGAATTAGTAGGCAGCTTGAAGACTCATGAGATGATGAAGGAATCCACGAGCAAGTCAGAGCCCAAGAAGGAAAAGACTCTTGCTCTTGAGGCAACTGAGGAACCTGAGGTTGATTTGCAAACTGTTGAATCAACAATGGTTAGTGCACTTAGACAGCAGTTCAACCTTAGAAAGTTTAAAGGCTCAAGAAGAACAAAAAGGATAACTCTGGGAGAAAAAACATAGTTAGCAGTCCAAACTACTCAGGCTGCTTTAAGTGCTTTAAGAAGGATCATGCTGCTATGGATTGTCCAATGTGAGAGGTTGAGTGGATGAAGAATAGAGCATTAAAGGAGAAGGAAACTTCTAAAGACAAAGACAAGGACAAAAAGAAGACTAGACGTCCACCAAACTTCAGAGCTGAAAGAAGAAAGAAAAAGGAAGCCTTCTACGCTACTTGGGGACCAACAAATAGTGAATCTGATAGAGGAAAGGATTCAGATGAAGAGTCACCACTAGCGCTGATGGGGTTAACAAATGAGCACTCAAGGGATACCGATTCTTTTGAAATCACTGAAAGAAGGAATCCATTTAGGCCTTCACTGTTTGAATGAGTCTACTACAAAGAATGGAAAAGAGAAATGAAGATATTTCTTCAGGCTATGTACTATAGTCTCTGATTAATCATGAAAAGAGAACCCCATGTACTTGTGAAGAGAGCTGCAAATGGATCCTTGGTGCCTAAGCTATAAGAAGAACTGGATCCACAAGATTTTGATTGGCTTCAATCAAATGCCAAATCCATGTTAATATTGAAAAATGGAATGACTTTTGATTTCCTAGCAGAAGTGATAGAATGCAAGTCTGCTAAGGAAAAATGGGAGAAACTGAAGGAGATCTACAATGGAGATAGTCAGAAGAAGGAAGCTACTCTCATGGTAACTGATGGTAAAGAAACTGCTCACGCTGCAGAGGTATGTCTCTCTGATCTGAAAGATAATTTGCATACTTACTCACCTGAAAGTTGATACTAATAACTGCCACTTTAATTGAAGGTTATGAAAAGTTGAAGTCTGAGAAAGACCAACTATTTGTTGTTGTGTCTGATTTAAAAGTTAGATGCAATAACCAAGAAGAAGCTAATGTTGAATTTGAAGAAATCAATGCTTCTCAAAAGGGATAGACACTAGTATCTAATTCTAAAATCGCAGAACTTGAACTAGAAATTGGAAGAATGAAGGAAACCAATGGAAAGCAAATAATCAGTGAAGTTCAAACCTTTCTTGAGAATGAGCTTAAAAGAACAAAGGAGATTATTTACCAGGAAACGAAAAAGAACAGAGTTCTCAAAGAAAAGTTTGAAAATGCTGATTATGAACTCATCAGGCTAACTAAATAGAATAAATCGGTTGAGGTAATGAATTGGGATCTTGAAAACAAAAACAAAGGCAAAAAAGGTCAAGGTTTTAAGAAATCATTGCCTCCATACAATCCTAAAGGCAAATATGTCGGTCTACTTTGCAACATGCTCTGCACTTTTTGTGGTGAAACTGAACATTAAAAAGAAAGTTGTATGGCAGCAAGTAAGGCTAAAACTAAAAATAAAAGGTATGCTTTACCTAATTGAGCTAAAAAGAATTTAATTCATCCATTCTATCATAAGAAGGGACCCAAGCTAGTATGGGTTCCGAAAACTAACCCTTGATTTGTTTCACAGGTTGGAGTGAGAGTGAAAAACCCAAGCTGGATTCTCGATAGTAGGTGTTCACGGCAATGACAGGAAATAGGACGAATTTTCTCTCAGGCGCAGCATTTTAAAGAGGCAGTGTGGCCTTTAGAGAAGGAAAAAGTAGTCAGATCATTGGTATAGGAAAAAGATTACTAGATATGCTATTTAAAATGTATATTGTGTTGATGGCCTCAGACACAACTTGCTAAGTATCTTTCAACTGTGTGACAGAGAAAATGAAGTTAGCTTCTCATCTGTAGGTTGCATTGTGAAGAACATGGAAGGGAAAAGAGTGAATAATGTGTACAAAGCATCGCTAGGGTCTCTTCTTGAGAACAATTTAACTTGTTTAAATATTCAAGAGAGCGACTCACAACTGTGGCATAATAGGTTGGGGCATGCCAGTCTGTCACAACTGAATAAACTTGCATCTAAGGACCTTGTTCGTGGTTTGCCTACTAAGAAGTTTGAAGATATCAAGATGTGTGATGCTTGTGTCAGGGGGAAACACGTGAGATCATTCTTTAAGTCAAAGAAAGTGGTAAGCACCTTGAAACTACTGGAACTGGTGCACATGGATTTGTGTGGACCAATGAGAATTAGAAGCAGAGGAGTAAAGAGGTTCGTGTTTGTGATAGTTGATGATTACTCAAGATACACATGGACTCTATTCCTTGCATCGAATGATGAAGCATTTGACAACTTCAAAGAGTGGGCTGGTATTGTGCATAAAAGATTGAGTTTGAAACTTGTGAGCATCAGATCTGATCATGGCACTGAATTTCAGAATGCAAAATTCACTTGGTATTGCCTTAAGTACAGTATTGATCACAACTTCGCTCACCTAGAACCCCACAACCAAATGGAGTAGTTGAGAGGAAGAACAGATCCTTAGAAAATATGGCAAGAAGCGTTGCTGTCAAGCGGATTAGCAAGAAACTTCTGGGTAGAAGCAATTAATACAGCTTGTTATCTGTTAAACAGATATTCCATAAGAGCAATCCTTGACAAAACCCCATATGAGTTGCTCAGAGGAAGAAAATCCAATATTGCTCACTTGAAGCCGTTTGGATGCAAATGCTTTGTACATAAAAAAAGTAAGGAACCTCTTGGGAAATTTGATGCAAGAAGTGATGAAGCTATCTTTCTAGGTTTATCCACTCAAAGCAAGGCGTATAAAGTATTCAACAAAAGAACTCAGTCAGTTGAAGAAAGCATGCATGTGGCATTTGATGAATCAGACAAAGTAGTGGCTGAGAAGGAAGGAGAAGATCAAGCCATAGGTCTTGCTCGAGAAGAACCTGCTGAAGACACAGAAAACCCAGAAGAAAAGGAAGAAATGAATGAAGATGATGGAGAATTGACTCGGGGGGAACAAGGAGTCAACATGACAGGAGGAACAACTGATAGGGATGATGAACAAAATGAGGAAGAAGGACCTACTGAAGATGTAGATGCAGGTCCCTCTCATCAAATATAGCCAAGACCCTAGAAACATCAGAGCTCTCATCCTTTGGAAAATGTGCTATCTGAATTGGACACTGGAATCATGACTAGGTCTGCCTTGAAGAACTTCTGTGCATTCTTTGCATTTCTATCTTCTATGGAATCAAAGAATGTTAAGGAGGCCTTTGAGGATTCAGATTGGGTGATAGCCATGCAGGAGGAATAACACCAATTTGAGAGAAGCAAAGTGTGTCACTTGGTTGCCATACAAAAAAAATAGATCAATTATTGGAACTAAATGGGTGTTTAGAAACAAGTTAGATGAACATGACATAGTTACTAGAAACAAAGCTAGGCTGGTGGTTCAAGGTTATAGTCAAGAAGAAGGAATCGACTATGATGAAATTTTTGCACCTGTGGCTAGGATGGAGGCTATAAGAATGCTGATTTCTTTTGTTATCCACATACAGTTCACCTTATATCAAATGGATGTGAAGAGTGCATTCCTGAATGGTTATCTAAATGAGGAAGTATATGTCATACAGCCTCATGGCTTCGTAAGTATTGATTTTCCTGATCATGTATACAAACTTGACAAGGCACTCTATGTTTTGAAGCAAGCACCTAGTGCATGGTATGAAAGGTTGTCCGGTTTCTTGCTCAAAAATAGAATTACAAGGGGAAAGATTGACAATACCTTGTTTCTGAAGAAGAAGGGAAAGGATTTACTTGTGGTTCAAGTTTATGTTGATGACATTATCTTTAGTGCCACTGATGGGAGTCTGTGCAAGGAATTTGTTGAATTGATGGGTAGAGAATTTGAAATGAGCATGATGGGAAAGCTGAACTTCTTCGCGGGATTGCAGATCAAACAAACTCCTGAAGGTACAGTGATTCATCAACAAAAGTATGTTAAGAAGCTGCTGAAGAAGTTTGATATGGAAGGAGTGAAGGAAATGACTACTCTTATTTCTCCTGGAATAAAGCTGGATATGGATGAACTTGGTCCTTCTACAAATGAGACCAAATATAGAGGAATCATTGGTTCCCTCCTCTATTTCACGGCTAGTCGTCCAGATATTGTCTGTAGTGTAGGAATCTGTGCAAGATTTTAATCTAAACCAAAGGAGTCCCATCTAATTGCTGTCAAGAGAATATTGAGATACTTAAAAGAAACTCAAGACTTATGTCTATGGTACCCTAGTGGTGGTACATTTGAATTAATCAGATTTGCAGATGCTGATTATGCAGGGCAACTGGAGGATAGAAAGAGCACTTTAGGAATGGCACAATTCTTGGGTCCATGTCTGGTTTTTTGGGCTATAAAGAAGCAGAACTCAATAGCCCTCTCTACAGCTGAAGCTGAATATTTGGCTGATGCCTCATGTTTTTCTCAGCTATTGTGGATTAAACAACAACTAGAGGACTTTGGAATTAAATGTGGAGATGTGCCTATTTTTGTGACAATACAAGTATTGTGAACATTGCCAAGAACCCAGTCCAATACAAGAAAACCAAGAATATTGATATTAGACATCACTTTTTGAGAGATAATGTAGAAAAATGTATAATAACTATGAATTCATGCAGGATTGAAGACCAAATTACTGACATCTTCACCAAGGCCTAGAACAAAGTTCAGTTTGAGAGGAGCATGTTGGAATTGGGGATGACCAAAATACATGGATGACCCAGCACCTAATTTCCAAAAGACTTGGTTAGTTAAATGTTCTATTATTCTACTTTTTGAATTTTGTTATTATAGTCCAATCTAACAATTTTACTGTTGAAGTATACTTGTTTAACTAAGCCTATTGTGCATTATCTAATGAGTTACCAGTGAAGGGCTTGTTAAGTAAAAGAATGAACCATGAATAGAACGAGGAATCATATCCAGTATGCCTATGTGGTTATTTTTGTTAAGTACGAATGTCTAAAATTAAATTGCTCTAGACGTACATCTTAGAATTTCCTTTTTTTATGTAACCGCCCTATTTTATTGGACACATTCCTTATCAGTTACATATTCAAATTCAAACCTACCCTACTTGAAATAGAAGTCTTAATTATAACTCTTTTATAACCGTCACATCGCCTGTTTTTCCTGGTTCCCAAACACTCAAAAGGTGTTCTCCTTTATTTGTCATCATTACTAACTCTTTTCAAGATCCATTAAAAATAAACTCCTCTCTTCAATTTCTTTCTCACAAATCCTCAGAAACACGAAAATATATCTCTTCTAAAATTTCCCAAAACCTACAAAATATCTCAAGCACAATATTCCTCAATCTCACCTATAAAGACATCAGATACCCAAACCTCGAAAACCCCACAAAGAAACCTAAAGCAAGTTTGACCACTCTGGCTGAAAGAATCGTAAAAGCTAGGGAAAATTTTCAAAAAAAGGTTGGAAAGAAAGCACCCAAGAAATCTACTCCAAAATCGATTGCTCCATCTGTTGCACCTACTGTCTCAAACATACAAACTGCAGAGGTAAGGCTTGACTTGACTCTGACTAGTTCTATTATTCTTGATTCTGTTGTTAGCCCTGAGAAGTTGAACACAGAAATTTTAGTGACTGGGATGGATGAAATTGTGAAATCCATTAATGTAATGAAGTCAGGTAGTGGGATTGACAGGGGAAAGGATGTAGAGGAGAAGGAGAGAAATCTTGAAATAAAACTCGATGAACTTAGGGTAGAAGTTGATCACTCTAGCATGGCTCAAGGCATAGCTAGTGTAGATGCTATGAAATCTGTACGTGAAAAGTTGAGTGCTGAAGAGTCTGAAGAATCTCAAAAGGGCCCAGTCGAAGAACCTAGTTTGGAGGTTGTTCCCTTAGAAAATAGGTGTATAGAGGTAGATGCTAGTGGTCCAGTTGGTGGAGGACAAAATTCTGCTGAAGTTGTTAAGGAACCTGAGAAAAAACCTGCCACATCCTCAGTTCCCATTGCAACTGTTGATGCAGAACTGGAATGGACTGATTCTAAGCCTGAAAAGGAAGAGGAAGTGTTGAAGGAGAATGTGGGGTCTAGGAAGGTAGAGGAGGTCCCAAAGAAAAGTGTCAAAAGAAAGTTTGGAGAAGAGGATGAGAAGTTAGAAGAATAAGTAAAAGAAGAGGTAATGTTTGTGAGTAAAACAAAACCTAAGAAGGAAAAGAAAAGAAAGTTGATGATTGGAAAAGCTGTAGGAAAAAGCAAGCTGGTAGATGAAAGTGGTGATGAGGGAGACTCCCAATCTGACTTTGAGAGCGTAAAGGAACCTGTGGTTCCTAAGAAAGTGGCTACAAGGTCAGTTCTTAAACAACAGGTAGAAATCCTGGAGAAATTTACTGAGAAAAAGAGAATGGCTAAGGAGGCAGAAAAGAAGCAACCTCCAGATGGCAAGGAAAATAGTGATGAGGATGGGAACTATGTGGGCCCAGATGACTCAGATTCTGAAACCTCTGAGAACTCAAAGAATAAAAAAGAAAAAAGAAAAGAGGTAGACAGAGTTGCCTTTTTTGCTAAATATCAGGTTTTGTCTGGAAGTGTGTGGTGTGATCTGGAGGAGCCCAAGATGATACCTTTAGTAGAGAAGATGAATGCTTAAGGGTAGACTAAGCTGTTCTTTAGAGAGGATAAAACTTTGTTTGCAGAACAAGTGAGGGAGTTTTATGTGAATTGCAGTGTGGCTAGTTGAAGAGTGCTTTCTATAGTTGGAGGCATTGAGATTGAGTTTGGAAGAGATGAGTTGGGGGTGATCTTAGAGGTGCCTGCTGAAAATTATTGCAGGTATCTGAAGTTGAAGTGGCTTAAGAGAACATATAGTGTTACTCCTTTGGAGTTAACCAGGAAGTTCTCTAGTAATCCCAGACTTAGGAAGGAAAGAAAAGTGGAGAAAAAGGAGATTGGAACTTGCTCATCAGTTGATCTTTGAGTTTGTGCACAGGTTCTTGTTGCCAAGAGGTGAAATGAACAGTGAAGCTTGTACACTTGATCTGACAGACATGGACCTGTTGGATAGATGTATGAAAATCAACCTGCCTTGGCTTATTATAAGGCACATTAAGAGGACTGCAGATACTGACAAGAAGGTTCATTCTCTTATGCATCCCTACATACTGCAGCATGTGTTTGAGCACTTTGGAGTGCCTCTCAAGAATGGGAAGAAGGTTACATATCATCAGATGTTTGGCATGAATGTCTTGAAGACATGTGACTTCTTCAAGGAAAAGAGAGCATCCAAACGTCCTATGCAAGTCAAAATGGAGAAAGCTCATGAGAGTGAAGGATTTGGACCAGATGAAGGTGTAGAAGCTGTGAAGGAACTGGAGAAGCACATATTGGAGCTGAATGAGGAAAATGAAGAGCTGAAGAAGGAGCTGAAGTTGAAGGATCAAGAAATTGATCGCTTGACCATTGAGTGTAACAGGCATCAGGCCGAGTTGGTTGTTGAAAGGGCCAAAAATTCCAAGAACCTGGAAGCACTTATTAAGCACTTCAAACTTAAAGCCCATAGTCTGCCCAGTCCTTGTCCAGAAACCATTCCCTGTCCCTCCTTCTGATGCATGTTTAAGACAAATAATTTTTTGGTCTGTATTTAATGGGGCACATATGTGTTGTGCCCTGGATGATTGATTTTAAAATGCTTGTTTTGTTTTGTGGGTTCTTCTATGTTACTGTTAACTCTGTTGGGCTCTTGGATATTTTAACTATGTTCATGCTTAGTTAACTTGTTCCCTTGCGCTATAGTATGCACTGTATTAACTTGTTCATGCAGGATTGTAGAATCTTTTCGATGATGCCAAAAGGGGGAAGAAGGAAAATGTTGAGATGTTTGTGACCCAATTCATCTATTTTAAATTTCGTTTCAAACTATATTTTTGTTCTTTCTGTCTTGGTGTTTATATGTACGGGTTCTTTGTCAATATTTGTTTGTCATCATCAAAAAAGATAAATTTGTTGAGATGATTGTTTTGAAGATTAACAAACGAAGGACTTAGTGAAGAACCTAGTCCTTAAGGTGAAGGCATGAAGGTGAAGGCATGACTGATCGAGAAGATTGTGGGATGCAAATCCATACAGAACTAGGAGTAGTGGCGCGTGTGAATCTACGTATCCTAGTCAGCAAAAGAAGTTGTGTCGTGGCTGCTTCTTTGAAATATGAACAAGAGTTGATGCTATACAAGGAGTATATCACTAGGAATCTTCACTTACCATAATTGTGAAGTTTCCTAGTGAGAGACTACTAGGGTTACAGAGCCTGTATTAAAGCTAGTAATTGAGGCAGCCGAACTTAGTTATTCACTACGAGATTAGAGAGCAAACTAAAAGGCGATTCAATAATTCTTAAAGTGTTTTAACTAGTGTTGACAATCATTTAACAACTCATAGCGAATCTAGCAATCTGTTTAGGTTTTTTATTGTAGTTATCACTTTGCTATGTATAAAGTGTTTTACCTGTCTGCTTATTAGAGAAGCTGTTATAATAGGTGAACATTGAGAGATTACTTTGTAAAGCTAGACTCTGGCTTTGTGAGTGATTAGGGTCTAGAGTGTAGTCCCTTGGTTACAGAGTTTGTAATGTAAAACTTGCTCTTTGTGTTAGTAGAAGTATTTCAAAATCCCAGAGTGTCGGTCGTGGTTTTTCTCCCTTGATCAAGGAGTTTTCCACGTAAAAATACTGTGTCCTTTATTTACAGTTTTTACGTTCAATATTTGTGTGGTTTGACGACAAACAGTACTAGGACCAGGTTCTAGTGTTTAAGAGTCAAGTTCTTCAGCGAAAATTAGAGGACACTATTCAATCATCCCCTCATTTTAGTGTCCTTAGGAAGTGCATAGAGTATAACAAAATTTATTGTAATCGAGTAAGCTAGTTAAATAAAAAGTGAGATGCAAGCATATGCAAAACTTCAAAGCTTCTATATTGTTTCGGTTAATTATAATTACATATATTCTATCTAAAAACTAATTTGGTTATTGAGTAATGAATAATTAATAAAGATTGATACTATATTTTATAGTAAATTAAATTCTATTTTTCTCAAATGACTTCCATTAGGGCATGTCTTTTTGAAACGCTCTTCCACTCTCATACGTCAAACATAAATTATTTTAAAAATAAATATCCACACACAACTATCAAACCACATTGGACCTTTACATAAACTCTTTTCTTCACAAAGTAATTCTAAAATCTTTTCTAAATTTTGTCGTTGAAGTTATGAGTGAGTAGTTAGGTGATCATGAATTTAAACTTGCGGATGCGAATTAAATGTTAATTAAACCTGAATCATTAAACACTATACTGATGAAAGCACCGTTTAAAATTTAAAATTTGCCATACTACAAGTCTTGTTTTTTGGCCAAGCCTAAATATATGGTCTTGGTCTTTGTAAAGTAATGTTACCTTCGTGTGTTATACTTTTAGACTATAGCAGTATTTCTTTACTAATTTGCGAAAATGATCCATATTATGGAATTTTCTACTAAAGTATGAACATGTAACCTTTGCAATTATTACCAAGTTATAAGTTTTGGAGGGTAATAAGTTTTTCCAGTCTACTTTGTTTAAGAATTGAGCTTATACTCCCTTCGTTCCACAATGAATGACATGTTTCAGATATCGAGAGTCAAACGAGTTTATCTTTGACCGTAATATTTTCATGTCTTTTAAATATTTTAAATTATTAATTATTGTGACTTATACTATTTTTTATGTAGTTTCCAAATATATAAATATCGTCCGAAAAAATTTAAAAATTATATATTCAAATTCACAGTCATAATAAACTCATTTGACTCTCGAAATCTGAAACATACCATCTATTTTGGAATTGAGAGAGTATATATCTACCATGCAAATACCTCTTTAGATCGTAAAAGCTATTTTGAAATATTACTAAACGACAATATAAAAGAGCCAAGGAGAAAAGTTAATTCTAAAAAGATCATGTCCTTGCAGAGATGCTTTACTCATAGGTCTATTAGAGAGGAAAATATTTATATTAATTGGAAGGATATATCATTGTTTATGTCAACGACGTGACTGTACTTATACCAAGCAAGCATGTGACTTTCAGTCGGCTATAAAAGGTGAAGCAATTTTGAATTCACTGTAATCGAGTAAATTAGTAAAATTAAGTAAAAAGCTAGAAGTATGCACCGATACAAAACTTCAATCTATACTACTTTGGTTGATTATAATAGCATATATCGTTCTATTTGAAAAATAGTTTGGTTAGTGAGTAGGGAATATCTATTAAATATTGATACTACATTTTTATTGTAAACTAATTTGTAGAATTTTGTTATGGGTTATGGGAGGTGGCTATTTCTCAGCGAATTTGTTTTTGACGGCTACAAATCAATTAATGCGCGCCAAACAGGCCCCTGCACTAAATTTTTACTTTACAAAGCGGGGCGCAAGGCGAGGCGTTTTACCTCTAATGAGGCGAGGCGTAAGTCTCGAGACGTGGGGCGTAAGTCCCATGGATCTTATTTTTTAATTAATTTTAAATTAATAAAATAGCATAATGAGCCAAAAAAATATCAAAAATACAAAAAAATTAAAAATAAGAAAAAAAATTATAGAAACAAAAGATCTAACCTTTTTAACAATGGTAAGAAATTGAATAATGTTACAGTTTTTATGAGATACAAATAAATCATAAGGCCTTAACTTTTAAACAGTTAAAAATAAAAATTTGTTACTATAAAAAGTGAATAAACAATAAAAATTTATTACTATTATAATTTAAAATATTAATTCTTCATTGATAAATATAAAATTTCTACTAAATTGCAAAATAATTGAAGTCTGGCAATTTTGAGTGACTGAAATAAAACATGAAGACCAACAACAAGTGGTGATGCTATAAACAGCGGCTATGCTTTTTTAGATTAAGTATACAGATGATATTCATCCTTATGATATTCTTAATTATAATACATGTAACATTATGTCTCGTTAATTGAGTTTTACTCAATTTTTGAATTTCTATAGATGAATATAACTTCATTTTTAAAGAAAATTGTGGATGAACAATCTTAATTAGGGAATTGGACAGATCTTTTGCATAGGTTCAATAATGCGAGTTCCGAGCGTTGGGCGTTGGGCGTGCTCTGGGCGCATCGTCGGGCGCTTGAGGCGTAAGTCTCACGGATCTAAACCCCGTCCGAGAGTCTCAGGGCGTTTTGCTAGTGCCCCGCCCTGCGGCGAGTCCCGGGCGAGTCTTTTAAAACAGAGTTATAGACTATAGTAGTATTACTTTACCAACGTGTGAACGATACTTATAATGCTTTTTCCTACAAATGTAAGAACATATAACTTTTGCAATTATTGCCAAGTTATCATATCGTTCTGGTATTTTTTGAAATATTAGTGAATGACAGCATAAAAGAGCCTGACAGAAAAATAAAATCAAAAAGATCAAGTCCCCACAGAAAAGCTTTACTCATAAGGTTCACTAAAGAGAGAAATATTTATTTTTAATTTGATAGCTATATCAATGTTTATGCCATTGGCGCAGCTTTGCTTACTAAGCAGGCTTCGCGTACAGTTGGCCATAAAAGGTAAAAGTAACTTATAATCCACTGTGATCGAGCGAATTAGTGAAATTAAGTTAAAACCTAGATATTATTGGGTTTTGAACTTCTTTTCTTCATATATGGATAAATGGTTTTTTACACAAATATATAAATTCTCACCTTTAATTACATAAAAATAATAATATTTTTCTTATTACAATGCATAGCAATATTTTTCCTAGCAAAATGGCAATGTTTAAATAGTTCATTCCAACTCTGTTTCATAATTACAGAAACGTGAAACCCTTATTCCTTTCTCTCTGTTTTTTCTCTCTCTACCTGCTTCCAATTCTCTAATCACTCTGCCTCCAATAACAAATCTGCAACTGCTCAAAATCGTATCTTTTCTGTTTCTATTTGTTTCTGCACATCATCCTCTGTTTTCGATCAAAAATTCTAAAAAGCTGCTACCGTTTCTGCACTGTTTCGAGTCTGTTTCTCCACTGTGTCGCGGCTGTTTCTCCTCTGTTTCGCGTCTGTATATCTTGTGTTTCGGGTCTGTTTCTGCTTGCTGTTACTCGTTTTGTACAGTTTAAACATATCAAAATCGAAACTTTACAATAGATATGGCACAGATACAAATTCTACTAAAACATAGTGGAAGATAGGACAAATTCGACAATTATATCGATTTTGTTGTTAATGCGATCGCGATAAATTCAGATTCAAACTTTCAAATGCTTCGTGATACAGTTGCGAAGCAACTGAACATTGATCTGACTAGAAAAAATGTTAAAATAAAGTATAAGATAATGGAAAAAAGTCCAGGTTTAGAAATACACAATGTCATGGGTGTTTTAGTGTATACAGGATTGAAAATAGAGAAAACAGGAATAGAAAATGTATCCAGTTTGTATCACACTCGAGGGTATTGTTGAGGATCAAGGTTTCTGGAGTGATAGACAAAGCATATGGAGTCGTGATGCAGTGGGAGACTGTGTTGATACTGACAGAAACAGTTGCACTATAGACAGGAACATTGATGATACGCTTATAAGTAGTGCTGGAATGGTAGAGCTACTGAGTAAAAAAACTTGTGATGAGCACGAGGTAGACGAAATTGCCGTAATTACCAATAGCGTGCAAAACGAGATACTAGAGGGCCAAGTCTACCTTAACAAAAAGACTGTAGTAATGGCCATGAAACAATTTGCAATAAGAGAAAAGGTTTAGTTTAAGGTTGAGAGATCAAGCGAAACAAGGTATTAAATCTCAGTATTTGTGTTTTGTATCAATTTATTTCACACTGTATCATTGTATCTGTTTCTGTGTAACTGTATCATCAGTAGTCTAAGAAATGTTCTTGATATCAGTGTATCTGCTATGTGTCTTTTGTGTGTATGAATTTTTTTATTTTGTATTTTGTACCACACTGTGTGAGTTTGTTTCAAGCACAACTAGTTTGTATCTCAAATGTGTCATTTGTTTCACTATTGTATCTGAAATGTGTATTTTGTTTCAAGCAATAACAGTTTATATGTCAGATACAATGTGTGAATTATCTATCACATTGTATCTGATCTATAACTCTACCGTCTCTGATTATATCATACATGGGTGTTAGAAACTAAGTAAATCGTATTTGTATCATGTTTTATAATTTTGTATCTGTTAATTAATTTCTGTAGCTTTCTGTATCATGTAACTGTTTTCTGTATCATACTGTATCTATAGCTACTGCCTGATATGCAAAGGCGAAAATTGCAAATGGAAATTTAGGACATCCAGCTTGAATTCATCAAGTTTGTTCAAAGTTAGGAAATTCACAAATGAACACACATGTCCATACAAAGAAAGAGTGTATGGGCAAGCGCAGCTTACATCACGAATGATTGGTATGATTGTCAAGGACAGGGTCGATGACCCAAAGTCGACCTACAAGCCTAAAGAGATAATGGACGAAATGCAGAGGTGTTACGGTATACACATAGATTATATGAAGGCTTGGAGAGCAAGAAAAATGACCATTGCAATGATACGAGGAGACCCAACTGAATCTTACAAGAAGCTGCAAAGTTACCTTTATATGTTAGAGCAAAGAAACCCAGGGTCAGTTGTTGCTTTGCATGCAAGTGAGGACCATTTGTTCAAGTTCACTTTTGTTGCTTTGAATGCTTCAATAAAGGGATTTCAACATTACAAACCAATCATAGTCTTTCCAATCATCTATTGGCATGACTCCATTTAAGGTTCTCTACGGGCGCAAACTGCCTACTATGATGCGTTATATTCTGAATAATTTTCCTGATAATTTGTTAGAAAAATATATATTGGACCCTGATGAGGTCTTAGATATTTTGAAAAACTAATTTGGGTAAAGCTCAGCATCGTGTGAAACTGTAGGTTGACAAGAAGTAGGTATATTTACTGTTCAATGTTGATAATTGGATTTTTTTCAAACTTAAATCATATCGTCAACTATCTATTCGATTGAAAAAGCAACACAAGCTAGCGATATGTATTTTGGACCATTTCGAGTGCTAAAATATTTCGGATCAATTTCTTACAATTTAGCACTCCCTGATGATGCATACATTCACTCTGTCTTCCATGTATCGATTCTTAAGAAGTGTGTGGGACAGCCAGACAACAAGTTACTCCATTGCAGCTCGTTGATTCCTCTTATTCTTACCTGAACCTTGCGGACAAGGTTCCTTATTCAGAGGGAGGTATTGTTGTGAATCTTCTCCAGAGGCACCAACAAGAGCAATTTTAGCAGAAGAAATTACAGAGGAGCAAGTGTATTGGGTGAAAAATCAATTGTTAAGTTTCAACGAAAGCCCATTGAGTTGACTCCTCGAGAGGAGAACCCGAGGGCAAGATGTGTCGTCAAGCCTTGTAGAAGTCCATGCCTCGGGAATTTGGAAGCTTAACTCCCCGAGACGATTGATATAATCCTCTAGGGAGCCGTTATTCTTTGGTGAAGTTAATTTTATAACTGCTGCCCATTATGACTGCATTAAGGAGGAAGATCATGAGCTGGGCATGATCAACGTGGGATTAATGGTCATAAAATATATATATTTCCTTGGCATCTTTGTAAACTATAAATAGCTATTTGTAATAGTTGAGAGGCATTCAGAAATACATTCAAAAAGCTCATATTCTTGTTCTACTGTTGATTACTGCTTTATTTTGCTATATTCTTGTTAATTACGGCTTTGATACAAATAGTTGTTTGTTAACCCAAAACAAATTCGATTAATTGTCCTAATCAGATTTAGGCCAACATAAATTGGCGTCCTCTGTGTGGATCAAGCAATAACGTTTGTTCCAAGGTTGCGTTTCAAGCTTATATCATTTTTGTCAATTCTTATCAATGGCGGATAACACTGATAATAATGATAACACGGTAACCCCAACACCAGACCCACCAACTGGTGTCACTCCACCAGGCGGTGGAACACCAACTCCACCGATCTGTTTAACTCCACCAACCGATTTAACTCCG
Source organism: Petunia axillaris subsp. axillaris (assembly GCA_029990575.1). Taxonomy (NCBI): domain Eukaryota; kingdom Viridiplantae; phylum Streptophyta; class Magnoliopsida; order Solanales; family Solanaceae; genus Petunia; species Petunia axillaris. Next base: position 166,015,045 of record JARKNS010000003.1, read on the forward strand.
CCAACTGGGATTATCCTACCTCCATCGGCTAATCCCTATTCATCAAGCTCAAATGATCATTTCCAAATATATGTGATAAACATGCTACAACTGCTTCAAGAGCAATTTTCCGCTGTATTTTGCTGCTCAGAAAATCTTCAATGATCAATTTCACAATTCATTACGAGCTCTTTCTAGAAACGGGAGGAGCTCAGCAAATCCCACCGAAATTCCACCTGTCGCTCCTAGTGGGAGCATCCCGAATGTTGTTCCTACAGGCGCAAAAATAGGGGGACTTCCAAAGAGAGCCGTATCTGGAGGCTCAGGGACTGCCCCAACAGACACATAACCCTTGGAGACAGTCCTCACAGTGGCTGAAACAAGCATCTCGTCAGACTTTGAAAAATAGAAAAAAGACTTCGAAGCCCAGTTTGAGAAAAGGTTCGAGAATGTCCCCAGGGTCAGAAAGCCTCAGCGAGTACTGGATATTGAAAGTACAGAAGACAACCTTTCAAGCCTGAGGCTGCTCCTGCTCCCATTCTCAAACACTTCAAGTTGCCAGTCTTGAAAAAATATGATGGGACAACCGATCCAGTTGATCATATAACTGAATACATGGTCACGGTCAATAGCAATGATTTGACCCCGGTGGAAAGGGAGTCCATGTTTTTTAAGAAGTTCGGTGATACTCTTGATAAAAAGGCGTTGTGTTGGTATATGCACCTCTCATCCGAGTGAATTTCAAACTTCAATGAGTTAGCTGATATGTTTAGCAAAGCTCATAATGAAGCCTAAAAAATCCTTAAACGAAAGGAAGATATCTTCGAGGTTAAGCAAAGGTACCTCGAGCGCATTCAGGCAGAAATGATAGATCTGCCAAAGATGGATGATAACTTGGCAGCCATGGCTTTTGAAAGAAACATAAATGTCAGCGACTCCGAGGCTGTTGTAGAATTGAAAAAATAGCTCTAGTAGTGGCTCGCAAAAACTTGGGATGAATTACATAACAGAGCCACTGCAAAAATTAGGCTCGATGAGGTAGAATGGAGGGCAACAGATCGATATAATTCTTATAGAGGTCGCTTTGAGTCCTCTCGACGTGCCGATGCACCGCGAGGGAATTCAAAAGGTCTCTACGAGCCCTATAACTCACAAAAAGCATCTTGGAGGGCAGCGTGTAAGTCAAAGACTTGGAGGGAAGGTCAGTACGAATGCTAATAAGAAGACTTCCTCGGGGCCATCGCTGTTATCCAAAGATAAAGACTTGCCTCGAATCCCCGATTATAACTTCAATGTATCGACCACTGAGTTGGTAAATGCAATAAAGGGGATGATAGATCAGGGAGCAAGATTGCCGGGATATGAGAACACCCCCGGGAAAAAGAGATCAATGTTTGCATTGTGAACTTCATTCAGATTACGGGCATGATATTGAGGATTGCAAAGCGCTACGCCTCGAGGTAGCTTATCTTCTCAAGAAGGGTTTGTTGGCAGAGTTTCTCACGAGTAAGGGGAAATAAAACTTTGCTAAGAATAGGGGAGGAGGACCGCCGCCGAGGGCTCCATCTCCTAAAAGAGTTGTAAACATTATAACTGGGGGATCAGAGGTGAATGGTGTTAACTTCGCTGCTGCAAAGAAATTTGTGAAGCTTTCAATCACCATGGAGAAAAGGACTTGAGCTGGTGGGTCGGGTAATGAGATAGTTTTTGATGAAGAAGATTGTGATGGGATGATGCTTCCCCATCATGATGCGTTGGTGATCGGGTTAAGGATCAATGATTCAGATGTTAAACGAGTCTTGGTTGACCCTCGCAGTTCTGTAAATATCATCAATTACGGGGCTGTAAAAAAGATGTGGTTGAAGGACCTTGTCGTCCCAAAAGCAACCATATTGACAGGATTTAACAACTCCACGGAGAAGATGCTAGGAGAAATCACACTCACTACCACTGTCGAGGGAGTTGACAAGAAAATAGTCTTTCAAGTGATGGCCGAGGATATGGCTTACAATGTTATCCTCAGAAGGCCTTGCATTTATGAGATGGAAGTTGTGCCATCTACTTTGCACCAAGTCATCAAATTCCCTACCACATGGGGAATTCGTGCAATCCCAGGTGAGCAGCGGATAGCTAGAGAGTTCTATTCAGTTGCGATGAAGAATGGAGTCACCTCGATTTGGACATAAAAATAGCAATTAACTTGCCCGGGGTCTGATGAGAGGAGAGTTCAGTTCTTGAAGTAGACTCTCAAAAGGAAGTGGAGAAGACCGCATCATTCATTTAAGAGCCTCAGAAGCAAAAAGCTGAGGATTTGACAATTAAAGAGTTGGAATCTTTTGCTTTGTCAAATAATTTATTCGAAAGGAAGGTATTCGTGGGATCGGGGTTGGATCCCGAGTCAAAAAGGTCTCTCATCGAGTTACTGAAAGCTAATGATGATTATTTCGCATGGTCTCATACAGACATGGTTGGGATTGACCCCGAGATAATGACACATAAGATGAATGTAGATCCTAACTATCCTCCGATGAAGGAAAAGAAGAGGCCACATGTCGGTGTAAAGAAAAGGCTATTCAGGATGAGACCAAGAGGCTGCTAGACAATGGATTGATAAGAGAAGTGAAGTACCCTGATTGGCTCGCCAACGTGGTGGTGGTGCTAAAGAAAAATGGCAAGTGGAGGATGTGTGCTGATTATACTGATTTAAACAACGATTTCCCAAAATATTCATATCTTTTACCTCAGATAGATAGGTTGACAACCTCTATGGCTGGACATAAGCTATTGAATTTTCTAGATGGACACTCGGGGTACAATCAAATTCTGATGCATCCAAGTGATGAAGAAAAACTTTCTATCATCACAGATGAAGGTACATACATAAGGTAATGTCATTCGGCCTAAAAAATGCTGGGACAATCTATCAGAGGCTGGTATGTTGGATGTTTAAAGATTACATCGGGAAGACAATGGAGGCATATATAGATGACATGCTAGTAAAGTCTGTTCGAATGGATGACCATATGAACCATTTGTGGGAGGCTTTTGCTATTGTGAGGAAGTATTGCAGGAAGTTAAACCCTGAAAAGTGCGCTTTTGGGGTTGGCTCGAGAAAGTTTTTGGGATTTATTGTCTTCGAACGTGGTATCGAGGCAAATCCTGACAAGATTAAGGCTATTCAAGAAATCCCCGAAGAGTTATCAAGTCCAAAAGAGGTTCAACGCTTAACTGGCCGACTACCGGCTCTAAATAAATTTATCTCGAGGTCTTCCGAGCGGTGCCACAGGTTCCTTTCTGTTTTGAAAAAGAATACTACCTTCGACTGGACCCTGAATGTAGAGAAGCATTGAAGAAGCTAAAGCATTATTTTGCAAACGCATCGTTGCTCGCCGAGCCAAAAGATGGGGAGACATTGTTGGTATATTTAGCTATCTCCGAGGTGGAGGTCAGTGCTATTTTGGTTCGAGATGAGGATGGGAAGAAGCAGCCAATATATTACGTAAGCAAGACCTTTCTCGATGCTGAAACAAGGTACCCCCATTTAGAAAAACTAGCACTTGCATTGGTCATAGCAGCTCATAAACTTCTGTCCTATTTTCAATGCCATCTCATAACCGTAGTTACAACTTTCCCCTTAAGAAATATATTGCATAAACCAGAACTTTTGGGGAGATTTTCTAAATAGGCGGTTGAGCTAAGTGAGTATGATATTATATATCAGCCTCGGATTGCCATAAAATCTCAAGTTCTAGCCAATTTTGTGGCTGGTTTCAGCGCCAAGATACTGCCTGAGGCAGAAAAAGAGAATTTGTCTTCTAAAGGTCCAACCCCAAGGGTTTGGAAACTTTACACTAATAGGGCAACTAATTCTAACGGCTCGGAGCTTGGAATAGTGCTCATAAATCATACAGGGGAAATGTTGAGACATTCTATGAAGATCGGGAAGTTGACCAATAATGAAGGTGAGTACGAGACTGCAATAGCAGGTTTGGAGCTAGCTAAGAAAAAAGGGGCAGAGAGAATTGAGTTGAGGTGTGATTCGCATTTGGTGGTGAATTAGGTGCTCGGAGGCTAAACGACTCGGGAGCCTAGAATGAAACAGTTTATGGTTCGAACTCAACAAGCCCTCGACGCTTTCCAAGAATGGAAAGTCAAGAAAATTCCCAAAGAAGAAAACGTCGAGGCTGATGCTTTGGCTAACTTGGCCTCTGCTATTGAAGCAAATGACTTGGGGACTGATTCAGTGGTTCATATACTTATATTTGCGGTAGGAAAGATGAAGTTGGAAGTAAATGAAGTAAATAAACATTGAGATTTGCGAACCAAGTTTATTTCCTACTTGGATTTGGGGGTCCTACCAGCAGATAAGAGGGAAGCTGAAAAGCTTAAGAAACAAGTGGTTCCATATACAATGGTGAAAGGATAATTGTATAAGAAACACTATTGCGTCCTGATGGCCAAGTGTTTGGGTCTGGGGGAGTATGAGTATATAATGAGGAAAGTGCATGAGGGCGAAAGCGGAAATCATTCCGAGGGAAAGGCCTTAGAGCGTAAACTACTCCGAGCTTATTTGTTAGGAAATGTGATAAGTGCCAGAAGCATGCTTCGATGATTCATCGGCAAGCTGAGTCGTTACATTCAACGTTTCACCGTGGCCCTTCATAAAATGGGGGATGGATATTGTTGCCTCGTTTCCCAAAGCGAAGGGTAGTGTCAACTTTATCCTTGTACTCACTAATTATTTACCAAATGGGTCAAGGCATAATCTTTTGCTAGGATTAGGGAAAAGGAGGTTATCGACTTCATTTGGAAAAATGTCATATGCAGATTTGGAGTTCTGAGGGAGATAACCTGTGACAACGGTCCACAATCCATTGGTTCGGCAATCACCACTTTCTTTGCAAAGTGGGGAATTAAAAGAGTGGTTTCGACACCTTACCACCCCTGTTATAATGCGCAGGCTGAGTCCTCAAATAGAATAATCGTGGAAAATCGTAAGAAAAAGTTGGATGACGTCAAAGGCTCGTGGCCCGATGAATTGTCAGGGGGTATTATAGACAATGCGAACCACTGAGAAAAATAGCACTGGTGAAACCCCATTTTCCCTCTCCTATGGGATTGACTCATTAATTCCTGTAGAGGTTGGTGAGCCTAGCCTTCGTTATGCTCATGCAACTGAGGAGTCAAATCAACAAGCCATGCGCGTGGAATTAGATTTACTTGAAGGGCAAAGGGAAATGGCTTTGGTTCGATTGACGGCTCAGAAACGACATATCGAGGCATAGTTGAATAGAATAGCTAAGTTTAGAGCTTTCGAGGTTAGAGATTATGTGTTAAAGGCTTCAAATCAAACGACCAAAGAAAAAAATGTTGGAAAGTTGGCTGCTAATTGGGAAGGGCCTTATCGAGTCAAGGCCATCGTAGGCAAAGGATCTTATAAGCTAGAAGATCTCCCAGGCAAACCAGAGCCTTCAAATTGGAATATCTCCAACTTGAAGAACTATTATTTTTGACATTGAGGTACGTTACCCTTCGTCAGATAAAATTTTTTTCACCTATTGCATCGAGCTGTCAGTGCTCCAATACTTGGGTCGAATAATCCTAATCCCTTGTTTTTATTTGTTTGACCTTTTTAGGAAGCGGAGGGAACGATACACAGTGCTCGGGTCTTCATATTTCACACCCAACCACTAGGGGATGCAAGGGGAGCTAATACAGTCAACTTACGACTCGAAGCTTCATAACTGGAGTTTCAAAAGAAACTCGAAGACAAGCTATCCACACACCGGGGACTGTCTCTTAAGGATTAGCTTAGTTGGTTTTTTTTATTGTCCGAAGTGGCCTTTGTAATGAATACTCGCCTAAGTCTCATTATGACTAGGTTTCATGTAAGATCGGTTCGAATTTCATCGATGAAATAAGACTTGATTCGATATCTTTTTATTTCTATTCGATGTATATAGCCAAGTGTTGTCTTTTATGCCTTGGCTCGAGAACAAGACGTCGTTCTAAGCTAGCTTTAACTTAAGATAAATTTATCTAAGTCTTGCAAACAAAATATTCTAAGTACTATTTTTCAAACACATTCAAAGCAAAGTAAAGGCAAAACAATTGAAATTTCGTTAATAACAGCCCGAAGGCTATAAAAAGTTACATACAAAAAGGCTCGACGGCCTTAACAAAAGAAAAGCAGTTAAAAAGTCATCACTATTCAGCTTCATCTTCGCTCGAAGTCTCAGCTTCATAACCATCTTCTTCATCGGCAGCTTTATCATCCGAGCTCTCACTGCTCGAGGGGAGTCTATCCATTAGCTGTTGAGCCTTGGCAGCATCATTTTCTGCCTTGGCTATCTCTTCGGCTAAATTCACCCCGACCTAGCACTGCTTGAGAGTCTTCAACCTAGTCTGGATGATAGCCCAATTTTTATCAACACGGGCTCTTGTTGCTCTCAATTTTCGCCTCGATGAGGAAGATGCCACTTTACCTCGGAGGGTCTCAACTTTAGCTTCGAGCTTTTTATTCTCATCAGACAACTCATTTATTTTGAGCAAGTTTTCCTTCAGCCTGGCATGGTACTTTTCAGCATTTCCATTGATCTGGGCGTTAGTGGAATCGGTTATCATCTGGATTTCAGACTTGAACTCCCCCTCTCAAGCTTTCATCTATGCCTCGAGGCCGGCCACAGCTGCACGAGCCTTAGTTGACTCAAGGTCAGATTTTTCTGCAGCTTTGCGAGCCTGATCTAGCTCAAGGTATGATTCAAGCAACTGCTTTTTCAGCTCGGACATATAGGCAAGGAGCTCGACTTTTTGGTGGTCCCATTCAGCTCCAAGTCTTTCGCCCTCTTGTATCTGGTAAACTTCCATCTCGTCAGCTTTGATTCCTTATAAGTAGCTCTGCGAGAGGATTAAGGGAAGATGATAATGAAGCATAGGTAGCTGAAGGCGAAAAGAGGTAAATGAAAAAGTACCTGAACAACAAGTTGAGCTGCGTGAGCCATAGAATTTGCAGTGGACATATTTTTGGTGCGCTCCCGCTCCAATAGGCCAAACAAATCCTTAAGACAAACGGGGACTGCCAAGTTGTCCTCAACAGGCAAAGGTTGGAAGGGATGCCACCAATTCACCATATTTCTCTTCGAGGAGCTGAAGTGTGGGAAGGTTCGGGGGCAGCTCAAGTAGTGCTGGGCGGTGATCTTCCTTCAACACGAGGGGTATCTTCCATAACCTTTCCCTTTGCAACAAGAGGAGTTTCCCCTTCGCCCACTTTAGCTTTGCCCATGGCTTTTTCAGTGGTCCGGGCTGGCTCCTCGAGTTCAACAACTTCAACCTCCTTGCGAACCTCTTCTTCAATGGGTTCATCAACTAAACCCCTACGAGGTGAAGTCATGGCCTCGAGATTATCAGCGACTTCAACCTCCTCTCGGGGGTGTTTTTCCTTGGAGGATTTCTTTGATGCTTGTCTTTTTTTTTTTTTTTTGGAACTGCAAAGAGAGGAATTAAAAACATAGAAAATGAAGAAGTGTTCAAGAAAATGAAGCTAGGTAAGGAAGGTGTTATTACTATTTGAAGTTCCCTGCTCTAGTGACCCCTCGGGAACCTCCTTCTTTTTCTTCAGCTCGAGATCTCCAATTAGATCCTTAAGCTCATCTAAATCCCCCTCAGCCTCCAGGACTTTCTTCTTCTCGTTCTTCTTATCATTCTTCTTCGAGATCCGAGTTTGCGAGTAAGTCATATATATGTTATGCAACTTGCGTAAAAAGTTTGGAGTGATTCCGAACATCATAGGATTCCGCGGAACATGTAAGGCGATTTTATACTCATTTAAGAACGTGTAACCCTTTGCAATTATTGCCAAGTTATAACGTTGTTCTCGTCTAGTTTGTTTAAGAATTGTACTTATATCAATCTATAGCACAAATAATTTTTGGTGTGGAGTTAGGCCAAGCACATGAATCGAATTTATCCTTACATATAAGGTCCATTATGAATTTTTTTTTTATATTAATTGGGTGGTGGCGCGGCTCTATGAAACAAGCAGCCAAGACGTGCAATCGGCGGTAAAAAAGTGAAGCAATTTTGATTTCACTATATGTACCAGAGTAAATTAGTGAAATTGATAAAAAGCTAGATGCATGCATGGTAAAACTTTAAAATTTCTACACTTCTTTGTTTAATATTCTATCTGTTCCAATTTATATGACACTTTGATTGATTAATAAAAAAATGATAAATTTTATATTTAGTAACAATTCAACTTTATGAGATGATTCTCAACCACACTTATAAGTTTCAAAAGTTTTTTTTTATTTCTTAAACTCTGTGTCAAATTAAATTACTTTACATTAAATTGGACGGAGGGAGTATAAGTGTATAACATATATCATTCTTTCTTAAAAATAGTTTGGTTAGTGAATGAGTAATATTTATTAGAGATTGATACGAACATTTTCGTAGTAAACTAAATTGTAAATTTGTTTTTTCAAGCGTGTTTTTTAAAACGTTCATCCACTCATATGACAAACATAAACTATTTTTAAAATAACCATACACACACCACTATCTAACCACATTGGACCTTTAGATAAACTCTTTCCTTCAAAAAGTAATTCCAAAATATTTTATCTAACCAAATTGGACCTTTAGATAAACTCTTTCCTTCAAAAAGTAATTCTAAAATATTATCTGAAAGTTGTTGAAAGTATGAGTGATGAGTTAGGTGGTAATGAATTTAAACTTTCAGATATGAATTAATGTTAACTAAACGTGAATAATGAAACACTATACTGATGAAAGCAACATTTGAGATTTTAAATTTGTTAATCTGCTAGTCTTGGTCTTAGTCATGGTTTTCGTGTTGGCCTTTCCATTATTTTATTGCAGTGACAATGTTTGGTAAACTACTACCCTTCTAAGTCATGGTCTTTCTATAATAATTTGGTTTCAGGCCAAGCCTAAATATGGTCTTGGTCTTTGTAAAATAGTGTTACTTTCCTGTCTTATTATAGACTATAGTAGTATTACTTTACTAATCGAGTAAGCTAGTTAAATAAAGACTGAGATGCATGCATATGCAAAACTTCAAAGATTCTAAGTATATTGCTTTGGTTAATTATAGTAACATATATCATTCTATCTAAATACTAATTTGGTTATTGAGTAATGAATACTTAATAAAGATTGATACTATATTTTATAGTAAATTAAATTGTAGTTTTCTCGAAAGACTTCCATTAGAGCATGTCATTTTGAAACGCACTTCCACTCTCATACGTCAAACATAAATTATTTTAAAAATAAATATCCACACACAACTATCTAACCACATTGGACCTTTACATAAACTCTTTTCTTAATTCACAAAGTAATTCTAAAATCTTTTCTAAATTTTGTCGTTGAAGTTATGAGTGAGTAGTTAGGTGGTCATAAATAAACTTGTGGATGTGAATTAAATGTTAATTAAACGTGAATCATGAAAAACTATACTGATGAAAGCACCATTTAAAATTTAAAATTTAAAATTTGCTATACAAGAAGTCTTGGTTTTTGGTGTTGGCCTTTCTGTCATTTTATTACAATGACCAATTTTTGCTCAACTACTATACGACCCTTCTAAGTCGTATGGCCAAGCCTAAATATGGTCTTGGTCTTTGTAAAGTAATGTTACCTTCCTTTGCAATTATTACCAAGTTAAAATTTTCCCTGTCTACTTTGTTTAAGAGTTGAACTTATATATCTACCATGCAAATGCCTCTAATTACATCGTAAAAGCTATTTTGGAATATTACTAAACGACAATATAAAAGAACCTAAGAGAAGATTTCATTTTAAAAAGATCATGTCCTTGCAGAGATGCTTTACTCATATGGTCTATTAGAGAGAAAAATATTTATATTAATTGGATGGATATATCATTGTTTATGTCAACGACGTGACTGTACTTATACCAAGCAAGCATGACTTTCAGTCGGCTATAAAAGGTGAAACAATTTTGAATTCACTGTAATCGAGTAAATTAGTAAAATTAAGTAAAAAGCTAGAAGTATGCACTGATACAAAACTTCAATCTATACTACTTTGGTTGATTATAATAGCATATATCGTTCTATCTGAAAAATAGTTTGGTTAGTGAGTAGGAAATATCTATTAAATATTGATACTACATTTTCATTGTAAACTAATTTGTAGAATTGTTTTTTAAAAGACTTCTATTAGAGCGTGTTTTTTTAAAGTCACCAACTCATACAACACACATAAATTATTTTTAAACTAAACATATACACAAACTATCTAATCATATTTGTCTTTTACATGCACTTTTTCCTTAAAATAGTAAATCTAAAATCTTTTCGTAAATCGTAAGTTGTTGAAGGTATGAGTGATGAGTTAGTTGGCAATATACATAAACTTGCGGATTTGAATTAATAAATGTTAACTATATCTAAATCATGAAACACTACATTGATTAAAGCGAAATATAAAATTTAAAATTTGCTAATTAACTAGTCTTCGTCTAGGTTTTCGTGTTGGCCTTCCCATTTATTTTATTCGAATGACAGTGATGACCAAGCTGCTATCCTTTGATGTCTCTGTCTTATTTTCTATTCTTTTATTTTCCAAGCCTTCGTATGGTCTTGGTCTTTGTAAAGTGTAACCTTCCTATCTTATTATAGACTATAGTAGTATTACTTTACTAACGTGTGAACGATACTTATAATGCTTTTTCCTACAAATGTAAGAACATATAACTTTTGCAATTATTGCCAAGTTATCATATCGTTCTGGTATTTTTTGAAATATTAGTGAATGACAGCATAAAAGAGCCTGACAGAAAAATAAAATCAAAAAGATCATGTCCCCACAGAAAAGCTTTACTCATAAGGTCTATTAAAGAGAGAAATATTTGTTTTTAATTTGATAGCTATATCAATGTTTATGCCATTGGCGCAGCTTTGCTTACTAAGCAGGCTTCGCGTACAGTTGGCCACAAAAGGTAAAAGTAACTTGGGGGCTTTGGTATGGCAGGCCCTCTCAAGTTATTTTTGAATGGAAAAAGGCTCAAGTTTTAGTCATGAAGTATAGGGTCCTCTAATTATTAATGGCATTAAAAACTTTTAATTATCTAACCTTCTCACCCCAAAGTTTTTTATGTTACACAATGGTCCAAGTATAAAAGGCCACTTTTTGCCAAATTTGGCCATAAACCTAGATCTACAACAGCCCTTCCCTCTCCTTTCCTCCATTTTTCCCTCTCAAATCCTTATTCGTATCATTCTTCTTGTTTCTTCAACCTACACTTTATTTTATGATTGTTTCTTCAATCTAAGCAATCCTAAATGAAATATAACACATATCCATTTCTTATTCTTCGTTAAGAAGATTTGTGAATGTTCATCATTTTCAAATATTGAAGTTTTTGAAATGGGTTTTAAAAAATCAACCAAATTTTTGTACTGTTTTCAAGTGGGTGTTGTTTAGAATTGTTGGGAATAATAGTGAGAGGTTGAATATAAAATTTGAAATCATTTGGAGTTAATTTGGACTGGATTTGGTTAATTTTAGACTAAAAGCGATGTTGAAATTTTTTCTCAGCGCGATGAACATCTATTAGGATGTTCGGAACATCCTGACGGGGAGACGCTTGATACATCCTGACGGATGTTCCAAACATCTTGAACATCAATACAAATGTTCTGAACATCTTGATAGGCAAGATGCTTCGAATATCTAGAGAGACGTTGTGAACATCGAGAGATATGTTACTATTAATATCCCGCCAGATGTTTTGATTATCTCTCATGATGTTTAGCAAATCTATATTTTACCCGTCGAACTATTGTAGAAATGATGACAATTATCAGTAGTAATGACCAATTATACTTGTTAGAGTGATAAATGTTGACAATTATCAGTAGTGATGACCAATTGACTGACAAGTGATGATCATCTATCGTAGGGTTGTTTTAAACAACCTATTGATGTTCGTCGCATTAAACGGTCGTTCGGATCGCACAATTTTTAATGTTGCTATCTTCATTGTATGATGATCCATACATACTGGTTTCGAACTTCAAATAGATGTTTGTCACATGTTATGTGTCGTTCCGAGCGCCATGTTCAATTTTTTCTATGTTCATCATACTTTTTCACAATTAGAGTAGTTAGCGCGACAAATTATGATGATTGTATAGCTATAAGTGACCAATTATACTTGTGAGAGTGATAGACTCATCCACCTTCATCACAAAGACCACTTAGAGTAGTTGGTGTGACAAATGATGATCATTATGAGTAGAAATGGACAACTAGAGTTGTCAGAGTGACAAATGATGATTATTATACCTACAAATGACCAACTATACTTGTAAGAGTGACAAATGATGATCACTATCACTATAAATGACCCACTATACTTGTAAGAGTGACAAATGATGATCATTATCACTATAAATGACCCACTATACTTCTTATAGGGAGAAATGATGATCACTATCACTATAAATGACCCATTATACTTGTTATAGAGAGAAATAATGATCATTATACCTTCAAAAGACCCACTATACGTGTAAGAGTGACAAATGATGATTCTTATGACTACAAATGACCCACTATGCTTGTAAGAGTGACAAATGATGATCACTATCACTATAAATGACCAACTATACTTCTTATAGGGAGAAATGATGATCATTATACGTACAAATGACCAACTATACTTGTAAGAGTGACAAATGATGATCACTATCACTATAAATAACCAACTATACTTGTTATAGGGAGAAATAATTATCCATACATATACTCTAGTTTCGAACATCCACTAGACGTTTGTCACATGTTATGTGTCGTTCCGAGCGCTATGTTCAATTTTTTCTATGTTCATCATACTTTTTCACAATTAAAGTAGTTAGCGCGACAAATTATGATGATTGTATGGCTATAAGTGACCAATTATACTTGTAAGAGTGATAAACACATCCACTTTCATCACAAAGACCAGTTAGAGTAGTTTGTGTGACAAATGATGATCATTATGAGTAGAAATGGCCAACTAGAGTTGTTAGAGTGACAAATGATGATCAATATGATAAGAAATGACCCAATATGCTTGTTAGAGTGATAAATAATGATCATTATGAGTAGAAATGGCCTACTATACTTGTAAGAGGTACAAATGATGATCGTTATGAGTAGAAATGACCCACTATACTTGTAAGAGCTACAAATGATGATCATTATACCTACAAATGACCCACTATACTTGTTAGAGTGAGAAATGATGATCACTATCATTATAAATGACCAACTATACTTGTTAGAGTGATAAATGATGATCATTATACCTACAAATGACCCACTATACTTGTTAGAGTGGGAAATGATGATCACTATCACTATAAATGACCCACTATACGTGTAAGAGTGACAAATGATGATTATTATGACTACAAATGACCCACTATGTTTGTAAGAGTGACAAATGATGATCACTATCACTATAAATGACCAACTATACTTCTTATATGGAGAAATGATGATCATTATACGTACAAATGACCAACTATACTTGTAAGAGTGACAAATGATGATCACTATCGCTATAAATGACCAACTATACTTGTTAGAGTGACAAATGATGATCAATATGATAAGAAATGACCCACTATACTTGTAAGAGCGACAAATGATGATCACTATCACTATAAATGACCAATTATGCTTGTTATAGGGAGAAATGATGATCACTATCGCTATAAATGACCAACTATACTTGTTAGAGTGACAAATGATGATCAATATGATAAGAAATGACCCACTATACTTGTAAGAGCGACAAATGATGATCACTATCACTATAAATGACCAATTATACTTGTTATAGGGAGAAATGATGATCCATACATATAGCCTTGTTTCGAACATTCAATAGATGTTTGTCACATTATATGTGATGTTCCGCGCGAAATGTTCTATTGTTTCTATTGTCACATTATAATTAAAGGGCGATGATCATTATCACTCTAAATTACCAAGTATACTTGTTAGAGTGACAAATGATTATCCATCTATCTTTGTTGTTTCGAACATGCTGTTGATGTTTGTCACATGAACATCATGTTCGGAGCGCCATTTTTCGATGTTGCTATCTTCATCGTATTGTTTTTGAAAATATTCAGAACATATAGCGATATGATTGAAACATGAAGTGAGTCGTGCGGAACGACTTAGGGTACAATGGTAATTTATAGGACAAAATAACAATTTCAAATGAAATTTCTTGATCATTAGTACACAAAACATAACAATTGAAAATAAATAGAACCTAAAGTATGAACAAACACTTGATCCAACATGTATTAAGTTATAATCATCTATATTTATCGCTCTAACTTGTATAATTGATTATTTTAAGTGATAATCTTTTACAATTATCACTTGAACATTATCAGTTGATCATATATTGTGCAGACGTTGGGAATATCTATGAGTTGTTTCAAATGTAGAAAAGTTATAACTGCTAATATTTAGCCATATACTATGAAAGATTATTCATATATTACATACCTACAAGAAAGATTAATTGATTATCCTCTACTTCTTTTTCATTCTCTTTCGGAGTAAAATATATATATATATATATATATATATATATATATATATATATATATATATATATATATATATATATATGTCTCATAAATAAGTATCTAATTCATATGATAGTACATAAGATTTTAACATCTACAATCACTCTGGTAGATATTTAAACATCGGTGGAAAGTGAAATATCTCACAAGAAGTTTCAAACATCATGTAGGATGTTCAGAACATACTTGTAGTCGTTCAAAACTTTCAATATGTTTGAAACATCTTGAGTATCTTTTTTTTCTTCAGAAAAATGATAAATAAATACACAAGGATGGTTATGTATATTGTGTGATAATATTTGATCTGTTGTTGTTGTTGTTGATTGTGGAGGTTGTGTATACAAATAAAATTTATAAAATCTGGTGCATTTGTTAAGGGGTTGTGTATACAAAAAGGTATCTTGAGAATAAGATGAGTGTAGATAGACGAGTTGGATAGCTCGAGTGTGAAAAAGTGTGAAAAAACTTATTAGTTTTCTAAGTTTAGTTCTCTAAATTTAGTTAATGGCTGGAACATCACAAAGGATGTTTCGAACATCTTGAGTAATGGTAGGAACCTCCATCAAGACATTTCATCTTTAATATGTTGGTACTGTTTTTTTTTTTTTTTTTGAGTTCATCGCTTAAAGATAAATAATCCTAAATAAGGAGAGAGGTTTCTGAAGTTAACTCTACCATATTTTTTTTTTAAAAAAAAGAAGAATGTTGAAAAAATTTATAGGTACATTAATTCTGTCTAATGATTGTCGCTTTCCTTATGTTTTCCATTTGTCACTCACCGATTGAGTCTTACTTATTTTTGTTTTTGAGGATCGAAAAATCAAATGATATTTTTATTTCAAATCTTATCTCAACGTCTAGATAAAAGATGCTTCCAACATCCAAACAGAGATGTTCCGAACATCATGATAGAAGATGTTCCGAACACCCTGGCAGTTGTTCTGAATTTCCTGATAGAAGATATTCCAAATACCGTAACAAATGTTCCGTACATTCTGACAGAAGATGTTCCGAACACCTTAAAAAAAAAAAATTCAACCGCGAATTTTTATTCAAAATTCATCCAAAGCAACTCAAATCAACACCAAATTATCTCAAATTTTATACTTAAGATCCAAATACCATTCTCAAGCATTTCAAACAATACCCACTCCAAAATTACATAAAAATCATGTTTGGATTTTTAAACCCACTTTAAATTTTAAATTTTCTTTTTGCATAAGAAGAAGAAGAAGACAAAGAAGAATGAGAGCAAGAAGAAGAAGAAAATGACTATGTAAACAACAAAAAGTAGTTGAAGAGTATGACAAGAAAGATGAAGAAAATGAGAAGAATGTGAAGAAAAGAAAATAGAAGAGAAGGAAGATGAAGTAGATATGATGAACAAGAAGAGAAAAGAGAGAATTTTTATTCATTTATTTTAAAAATTGTGGTATTTAATTTTGATCCCAAGAAGTTTAAAAGTTTTGTTTTATTTAATTACAGCCCACAAAGTTTTAGTAATGCTAATTTGGTCCATGATTAGTCCTAATTGTACTTAGAATAAAAAGAAAATAGAAAAGAAAAGGCGAGACCCTTTTCTGCCAAAAAAGACTTGAGGGGTTCTGGAACACCACATCTCACAAGTAACTTATAATCCACTGTGATCGAGCGAATTAGTGAAATCAAGTTAAAACCTAGATATTATTGGGTTTTGAACTTCTTTTCTTCATATATGGATAAAGGGTTTTTTACACAAATATATAAATTTTCACCCTTAATTACATAAACATAGCAATATTTCTCTAATTACAATGCATAACAATATTTTTCCTAGCAAAATGGCAATGTAAAAATAGTTCATTCCAACTCTGTTTCATAATTACAGAAACGTGAAACCCTTATTCCTTTCTCTCTGTTTTTTCTCTCTCTACCTGCTTCGAATTCTCTAATCACTCTGCCTCCAATAACAAATCTGCAACTAGTCAAAATCGTATCTTTTCTGCTTCTATTTGTTTCTACACATCGTCCTCTGTTTTCGATCAAAAATTCTAAAAAGATGCTACCGTTTCTGCACTGTTTCGAGTCTGTTTCTCCACTGTGTCGCATCTGTTTCTCCTCTGTTTCGCGTCCGTATATCCTGTGTTTCGCGTTTGTTTCTGCTTGCTGTTACTCGTTTTGTACAGTTTAAACAGATCAAAATCGAAACTTTACAATAGATATGGCACAGATACAAATTCTACTAAAACATAGTGGAAGATGGGACAAATTCGACAATTATATCGATTTTGTCGTTAATGCGATCGCGATAGATTCAGATTCAAACTTTCAAATGCTTCGTGATACAGCTGAACATTGATCTGACTAGAAAAAATGTTTAAATAAAGTATAAGGTAATGGAAAAAAGTCCAGGTTTAGAAATACACAATGTCATGATTGTTTTAGTGTATACAGGATTGAAAATAGAGAAAAAAGGAATAGAAAATGTATCCAGTTTGTATCACACTCGAGGGTATTGTTGAGGATCAAGGTTTCTGGAGTGATAGACAAAGCATATGGAGTCGTGATGCAGTGGGAGACTGTGTTGATACTGACAGAAACAGTTGCACTATAGACAGGAACATTGATGATACGCTTATAAGTAGTGCTGGAATGGTAGAGCTACTGAGTAAAAAAACTTGTGATGAGCACGAGGTAGATGAAATTGCCGTAATTACCAATAGCGTGAAAAACGAGATACTAGAGGGCCAAGTCTACCTTAACAAAAAGACTGTAGTAATGGCCATGAAACAATTTGCAATAAGAGAAAAGGTTTAGTTTAAGGTTGAGAGATCAAGCGCAACAAGGTATTAAATCTCAGTATTTATGTTTTGTATCAATTTATTTCACACTGTATCATTGTATCTGTTTCTGTGTAACTGTATCATAAGTAGTCTAAGAAATGTTCTTGATATCAGTGTATCTGCTATGTGTCTTTTGTGTGTATGAATTTTTTTATTTTGTATTTTGTACCACACTATGTGAGTTTGTTTCAAGCACAACTAGTTTGTATCTCAAATGTGTCATTTGTTTCACTATTGTATCTGAAATGTGTATTTTGTTTCAAGCAATAACAGTTTATATGTCAGATACAATGTGTGAATTATCTATCACATTGTATCTGATCTATAACTCTACCGTCTCGTTCTGCTTGCTGTTACTCATTTTGTACAGTTTAAACAGATCAAAATCGAAACTTTACAATAGATATGGAACAGATACAAATTCTACTAAAACATAGTGGAAGATGGGACAAATTCGACAATTATATCGATTTTGTCGTTAATGCGATCGCGATAGATTCAGATTCAAACTTTCAAATGCTTCGTGATACAGCTGAACATTGATCTGACTAGAAAAAATGTTTAAATAAAGTATAAGGTAATGGAAAAAAGTCCAGGTTTAGAAATACACAATGTCATGATTGTTTTAGTGTATACAGGATTGAAAATAGAGAAAAAAGGAATAGAAAATGTATCCAGTTTGTATCACACTCGAGGGTATTGTTGAGGATCAAGGTTTCTGGAGTGATAGACAAAGCATATGGAGTCGTGATGCAGTGGGAGACTGTGTTGATACTGACAGAAACAGTTGCACTATAGACAGGAACATTGATGATACGCTTATAAGTAGTGCTGGAATGGTAGAGCTACTGAGTAAAAAAACTTGTGATGAGCACGAGGTAGATGAAATTGCCGTAATTACCAATAGCGTGAAAAACGAGATACTAGAGGGCCAAGTCTACCTTAACAAAAAGACTGTAGTAATGGCCATGAAACAATTTGCAATAAGAGAAAAGGTTTAGTTTAAGGTTGAGAGATCAAGCGCAACAAGGTATTAAATCTCAGTATTTATGTTTTGTATCAATTTATTTCACACTGTATCATTGTATCTGTTTCTGTGTAACTGTATCATAAGTAGTCTAAGAAATGTTCTTGATATCAGTGTATCTGCTATGTGTCTTTTGTGTGTATGAATTTTTTTATTTTGTATTTTGTACCACACTATGTGAGTTTGTTTCAAGCACAACTAGTTTGTATCTCAAATGTGTCATTTGTTTCACTATTGTATCTGAAATGTGTATTTTGTTTCAAACAATAACAGTTTATATATCAGATACAATGTGTGAATTATCTATCACATTGTATCTGATCTATAACTCTACCGTCTCGTTCTGCTTGCTGTTACTCATTTTGTACAGTTTAAACAGATCAAAATCGAAACTTTACAATAGATATGGAACAGATACAAATTCTACTAAAACATAGTGGAAGATGGGACAAATTCGACAATTATATCGATTTTGTCGTTAATGCGATCGCGATAGATTCAGATTCAAACTTTCAAATGCTTCGTGATACAGCTGAACATTGATCTGACTAGAAAAAATGTTAAAATAAAGTATAAGGTAATGGAAAAAAGTCCAGGTTTAGAAATACACAATGTCATGGGTGTTTTAGTGTATACAGGATTGAAAATAGAGAAAAAAGGAATAGAAAATGTATCCAGTTTGTATCACACTCGAGGGTATTGTTGAGGATCAAGGTTTCTGGAGTGATAGACAAAGCATATGGAGTCGTGATGCAGTGGGAGACTGTGTTGATACTGACAGAAACAGTTGCACTATAGACAGGAACATTGATGATACGCTTATAAGTAGTGCTGGAATGGTAGAGCTACTGAGTAAAAAAACTTGTGATGAGCACGAGGTAGATGAAATTGCCGTAATTACCAATAGCGTGCAAAACGAGATACTAGAGGGCCAAGTCTACCTTAACAAAAAGACTGTAGTAATGGCCATGAAACAATTTGCAATAAGAGAAAAGGTTTAGTTTAAGGTTGAGAGATCAAGCGCAACAAGGTATTAAATCTCAGTATTTATGTTTTGTATCAATTTATTTCACACTGTATCATTGTATCTGTTTCTGTGTAACTGTATCATAAGTAGTCTAAGAAATGTTCTTGATATCAGTGTATCTGCTATGTGTCTTTTGTGTGTATGAATTTTTTTATTTTGTATTTTGTACCACACCGTGTGAGTTTGTTTCAAGCACAACTAGTTTGTATCTCAAATGTGTCATTTGTTTCACTATTGTATCTGAAATGTGTATTTTGTTTCAAGCAATAACAGTTTATATGTCAGATACAATGTGTGAATTATCTATCACATTGTATCTGATCTATAACTCTACCGTCTCGTTCTGCTTGCTGTTACTCGTTTTGTACAGTTTAAACAGATCAAAATCGAAACTTTACAATAGATATGGCACAGATACAAATTCTACTAAAACATAGTGGAAGATGGGACAAATTCGACAATTATATCGATTTTGTCGTTAATGCGATCGCGATAGATTCAGATTCAAACTTTCAAATGCTTCGTGATACAGCTGAACATTGATCTGACTGGAAAAAATGTTAAAATAAAGTATAAGGTAATGGAAAAAAGTCCAGGTTTAGAAATACACAATGTCATGGGTGTTTTAGTGTATACAGGATTGAAAATAGAGAAAAAAGGAATAGAAAATATATCCAGTTTGTATCACACTCGAGGGTATTGTTGAGGATCAAGGTTTCTGGAGTGATAGACAAAGCATATGGAGTCGTGATGCAGTGGGAGACTGTGTTGATACTGACAGAAACAGTTGCACTATAGACAGGAACATTGATGATACGCTTATAAGTAGTGCTGGAATGGTAGAGCTACTGAGTAAAAAAAACTTGTGATGAGCACGAGGTAGACGAAATTGCCGTAATTACCAATAGCGTGCAAAACGAGATACTAGAGGGCCAAGTCTACCTTAACAAAAAGACTGTAGTAATGGCCATGAAACAATTTGCAATAAGAGAAAAGGTTTAGTTTAAGGTTGAGAGATCAAGCGCAACAAGGTATTAAATCTCAGTATTTATGTTTTGTATCAATTTATTTCACACTGTATCATTGTATCTGTTTCTGTGTAACTGTATCATAAGTAGTCTAAGAAATGTTCTTGATATCAGTGTATCTGCTATGTGTCTTTTGTGTGTATGAATTTTTTTATTTTGTATTTTGTACCACACTGTGTGAGTTTGTTTCAAGCACAACTAGTTTGTATCTCAAATGTGTCATTTGTTTCACTATTGTATCTGAAATGTGTATTTTGTTTCAAGCAATAACAGTTTATATGTCAGATACAATGTGTGAATTATCTATCACATTGTATCTGATCTATAACTCTACCGTCTCGTTCTGCTTGCTGTTACTCGTTTTGTACAGTTTAAACAGATCAAAATCGAAACTTTACAATAGATATGGCACAGATACAAATTCTACTAAAACATAGTGGAAGATGGGACAAATTCGACAATTATATCGATTTTGTCGTTAATGCGATCGCGATAGATTCAGATTCAAACTTTCAAATGCTTCGTGATACAGCTGAACATTGATCTGACTGGAAAAAATGTTAAAATAAAGTATAAGGTAATGGAAAAAAGTCCAGGTTTAGAAATACACAATGTCATGGGTGTTTTAGTGTATACAGGATTGAAAATAGAGAAAAAAGGAATAGAAAATATATCCAGTTTGTATCACACTCGAGGGTATTGTTGAGGATCAAGGTTTCTGGAGTGATAGACAAAGCATATGGAGTCGTGATGCAGTGGGAGACTGTGTTGATACTGACAGAAACAGTTGCACTATAGACAGGAACATTGATGATACGCTTATAAGTAGTGCTGGAATGGTAGAGCTACTGAGTAAAAAAACTTGTGATGAGCACGAGGTAGACGAAATTGCCGTAATTACCAATAGCGTGCAAAACGAGATACTAGAGGGCCAAGTCTACCTTAACAAAAAGACTGTAGTAATGGCCATGAAACAATTTGCAATAAGAGAAAAGGTTTAGTTTAAGGTTGAGAGATCAAGCGCAACAAGGTATTAAATCTCAGTATTTATGTTTTGTATCAATTTATTTCACACTGTATCATTGTATCTGTTTCTGTGTAACTGTATCATAAGTAGTCTAAGAAATGTTCTTGATATCAGTGTATCTGCTATGTGTCTTTTGTGTGTATGAATTTTTTTATTTTGTATTTTGTACCACACTGTGTGAGTTTGTTTCAAGCACAACTAGTTTGTATCTCAAATGTGTCATTTGTTTCACTATTGTATCTGAAATGTGTATTTTGTTTCAAGCAATAACAGTTTATATGTCAGATACAATGTGTGAATTATCTATCACATTGTATCTGATCTATAACTCTACCGTCTCTGATTATATCATACATGGGTGTTAGAAACTAAGTAAATCGTATTTGTATCATGTTTTATAATTTTGTATCTGTTAATTAATTTCTGTAGCTTTCTGTATCATGTAACTGTTTTCTGTATCATACTGTATCTATAGCTACTGCCTGATATGCAAAGGCGAAAATTGCAAATGGAAATTTAGGACATCCAGCTTGAATTCATCAAGTTTGTTCAAAGTTAGGAAATTCACAAATGAACACACATGTCCATACAAAGAAAGAGTGTATGGGCAAGCGCAGCTTACATCACGAATGATTGGTATGATTGTCAAGGACAGGGTCGATGACCCAAAGTCGACCTACAAGCCTAAAGAGATAATGGACGAAATGCAGAGGTGTTACGGTATACACATAGATTATATGAAGGCTTGGAGAGCAAGAAAAATGACCATTGCAATGATACGAGGAGACCCAACTGAATCTTACAAGAAGCTACAAAGTTACCTTTATATGTTAGAGCAAAGAAACCCAGGGTCAGTTGTTGCTTTGCATGCAAGTGAGGACCATTTGTTCAAGTACGCTTTTGTTGCTTTGAATGCTTCAATAAAGGGATTTAAACATTGCGAACCAATCATAGTCGTTGATGGTAGCTTCCTAAAAGCTGCGCACAAAGGAACATTCCTAGCGGCCAGTACATTAGATGCAGCAGGTAAAGCGATTTTTAACGCTACCTGTTGTATCATACTGTTTCAACTATTTGTATCATACTGTTTCAGCATCTCTCATTTGTTTCATACTGTTTCAGCTTTGTATCAGACTATTTGAACTTTGGTATCAAGATTTTTAAGACCATATATTTTATCTGTTTCATCATCTTTTATCTGTATCAGACTGTTTCACTTTTGTATCAAACTATTTCAACCTTTTGTATCAGGCTTTTTCAGACACATGGTTTATTTGTATCAGACTGCTTCAATTTTTGTATCAGCTTTGTATCAGACTGTTTGAACTCTGGTACAGACTTTTTAAAGCCATGTATTTTCTCTGTTTCATCATGTTTTATCTGTATCAGACTGTTTCACTTTGTATCAAAATATTTACAGCTTTTTGCTATCAGTTTCTTTGAGGACTATACTTTAGTTTTTAAGCTTTCTATTTGAATCAGATTGTTTCAATTTATACTTGTGTGACACTATATCAAATATTTATCTTACTATTTCTTTCCACAGGGAGCATACTGACGCTTGCGTATGCAATTGTTGATTCAGAGAACGATGCCTCATGGCAATGGTTCCTTGAGAAGTTCAAATATGCTTACGGTGAGATAGAAAACATGTGTGTTGTGTCAGACCGTAACGAGAGCATAATTAAGGCTACTACAATTGTATATCCTCAGGTCCCACATTATGCATGCATATGGCACTTGTAGAACAACCTCAAGACTAAGTTCAAGAAATGTGAAGAGAAGCTCCATGAGACATTCTTCAGTATGGCAAAGGCATACACCATACAGGAATTTGACACATACAT
The DNA here is from genome assembly GCA_029990575.1 of Petunia axillaris subsp. axillaris. Lineage (NCBI taxonomy): Eukaryota > Viridiplantae > Streptophyta > Magnoliopsida > Solanales > Solanaceae > Petunia > Petunia axillaris. The sequence continues at coordinate 166,038,453 of JARKNS010000003.1, forward strand.
GAAAAGTGTGGAAAAAATGGATAAACATATCAAAGCATACTTGCTAAATGCTGGATACCATAAATGGTCAAGGGCGCATTCAACAGTAAATAGGGGGTTTACAATGACATCAAACATTGCAGAATCCTTGAATGCGGTGAACAGGGATGCGCGTGATATATCTGTAGTCGCATTTATGGAGTACATGCGCTCACTGATTGGGACTTGGACTGATGATAACAGGAAGAAAGCACATGAGACATTCACACCTCTTGGATTCAAGTACAACAAAATACTGGATGGATACAGAAGCACAGCTATGCAGCTTAAGGTAGTATAGAAACTGTTTCATTTCCACTGTATCTAAGTTCTTTCATCATGTATCTTCCTTGTATTTTCTGTTTCAAAAATGTATCATCTTGTGTGTCGTAGATACATTCAATAGGAAATGAAGCAGCTATCTATGATGGTGAAAAAAAATTCATTGTCAATCTGAACGAACGGACATGCTGTTTTGGAAAATTTCAAATGGAAGAACTGCCCTGTGTGCATGCTTTGGCTATTCTAAAGTACAAAGGCCTGGAAGATGAAGATTACAGCTGTAACTACTACTCAACAAAGTCCCTGATAAAGACATACGAGTTCCATGTTAATCCGATACAAGATGAAAGCAAATGGGAGATTCCAGAATTTGTTTCAGAAATTGAACTCCTCCCACCAGTTGCTGGACGACCACCAGGAAGGCCAAAAACAACTAGATACAAACCACAATGGGAAGTACATGCAAAAAGGACAAAGATTACGTGTGCAAATTGTGGTCGCGAAGGACACAATAGAAAAACTTGCACACATCCTCCGAAGCCCAAATAGAACTTTTTTTAGTTCTTTCTTTGTCATTGAATCTGAACTGTTAGAAGTGATACAGTTTGAGAATTGTTTCGTAATTGTTTCAAGATATTCCCAACTGTTAATACATTTAGTTGTCTGTATCAGATTATTTCATGATTGTATGAAACTGTTTCACCTTTATGTTTTACTTTTTCTTTCTCATTGGATTTGAATGGTTAGAAGTGATTCAGTTTCACAAGTAGTTCCTTCGTGTTTCAAGATATTTTTGCCTGTTTTTGTGTCAATTTAGCTGTCTGATACAGTTAATAATTGTGTCAAACTATTTCATAGTTGTGTTTTACTGTTTCTTTGTCATTGAATCTGACTAGTTAGAAGTGATACAGTTTCACAAATGGTTCCTGAGGGTGTCAAGATATTTTCAACTGTTTCTGTGTCAATTTACCTGTCTGTATCAGACAGTTTTATAATTGTATGAAACTGTTTCACACTTGAAAAAGGAACAAAAATAAAACACAATTGTTGTAAATATAAACCTTCCGAAACTGTCATTACATAAACAGTGACCACAAAAAACAACATCCAGAACAAATAACATACTAAAGTAGAAACGGTTACTCCTAGAAACATAAACATAGAAGCATCACAAAAGAAATAGAACTAATGGTTGGGATTGGCAACTCGTAAACGACGCTTTATAGCGCCTTTTCTCTTAGCAAGACGCCCTGGATTTTCACATGCGCTCACTACATCTAAATCAATCTTCCTTTTGCCATAATCCCAAAGCAGCGTTGCAAGACGGCCACGGTAAAGACCTATATCAAAGTCAGGGACACTTGTGATATCACTCGGAGAAATAAAGTACTCCGCATACGCCATGATAAACATTCCACAATCCCTGAAACAGTGACAAAAAATGACAATACATACAGTTAGTAATTCTGTCACAGATGTGATTCACGTAATCTGAACTAATAAAGGGAAAAGAAACATACAGGGAACCACAACTCTGTTGCGGAAGTTCTGGAACAAAGAAAAACCCAAAAGGATCCTCTAGATCTGCATCAACATATGCTTCACTCGTAAGAATATCAATGTCGGGCCTTGACTGGTAAAATTCAGTCAGTACAAGATATTGTGGCAACAGCTCAGCAATCTTTTCAACAACTTCAACAACAGCTGCATTATGACGAGCACCCCCACCACTCATTGAATCATATAGGCCAATGGACCTATCCTTGAATGATACTACACCCAACACCCAATGACAGAGAGACTTTATATTAATCGGTAGCAGAACATAGTCAACCTCTGTCCAAGGCACATTTGTAGGGATTTTGCAGCCTCTAATGTAGCTAGCAATAGAATCAACATAAGACAGCACTGAAACATCCTTCCCACTATTCACATACTTGTCATAGACGGTCTCGATCATGGTTTTAAACCAACATTCAGTAGTAGTGAAGGATAATTCAGTCTTCGGTCGATACTTTCCTTGCTTGTACAAGTAGTAGAAAACAGCATTAACATGCTGTAACATTAAAAAAAACATTAATGATATAAATAGATGAAACATTACAGAAAAAATGAAGAAATGAACAAAATTACAGTTACTAAAATGAATGACAGAAAAAAAGATACACTGAGAAAGAAAAAGAAACAATGCATGGGCATACACACACACACAATATAAAAGAAACAGAAACACACCCTCACACACTAGAAGAAACAGAAAAGATACAGTAAAGATGCAAAACACACACAGACTAAAAAGAAAAACAAAACAAACTTACTGAATCCTGTAATGCATGACCACCATGCAACAGAATATAGAACCACATCCGAGTTGACACAGTTTTGACTCCGAATTGAAACTCATATGGAAGTATATTTTCAGTTTTGGAAAAGGCACAAATCCTAAAAACATAAACCAAAAGAAACATGAATTAAAACAATATCCACACGATAAATGATACAATAAACAAGCATTAAAGGGGAACAAACCTTCCTTTTTTTCGCTTAGCTAGACCATCAAAAAATGCTACAAACCTATTTAATAATTCTTCATCAACATCCTCTGTGATGGAAATACAAAAAGGATGACTTTGCAACATCAAAGGTTTGGGCGAAACATAATTGGCACGGGCACCAGAAGCAAACTCACGCAGAAAAGGTGAAACATCATATTTACCAGGACACTTCACCCTTACCACGCAGAAGAGTATTTCTTAGATACAGTTTGCACATCAGATACGGACATCACAAAATTCACAATCACGTACAGAACTGCAATCTTAACTGCATCAGCATCACCAATCCATTTCCGTTGAGTAAAAGCATTCTTAATATCTACATGAGACAATTTCTCCACATTCGGGAAGTAACTACTCATCAACCGATTTGGACCACTCGTATCAAGATGACACGACCCGGAATCCGGTTAGGCTGTGTGGGCACTCGACATCCTTCCCTAGACCCGTCGGGTGAACCCTTATCAATTAAATTAGGACAATAAATATAATTCAATTTATAAATAATAATAAGACATAGAAAAAGTACAAACATTATGATACCTCTAAGGTGTAAAAAAAGAAGTTACAGCTGACTACCCGCAAACTAGGTTTAGGGCTCTCCAGACTAGACATCTAAGAGTACAAAAGAAGACAGATACCTCCTGAAGGAAGCAAAATGCAGCTGAAATAATAAACAATAAACTGGTGGCCATCCGGAATAAAAGCTGGCTCACTCTGACAGCTGAAGTCATCTTCGCTCCTTCACAACGTGGCAAACTCAATCCTGGAGCGAACCTGCTGAAACGAAATAGATAGACAAGAAACAAACAACAAACAAGGGTGAGCCAAAAGGACTCAATAAGTGGGGCAGACTAGCCACCTCAAAGAATAGGATAGCTAGCCAGGGAGAAAAGAAACAAATAGACCAAATTCCTCTTATTTAAATTATAAAAAGGCAGGGCCAGATAATAATCGAAAACACGTATGAAACCATAAACTCAACAAGTAATACGAGCCAAAAACATGTTAACAAATAAGCAATGCACATATAAGCAGAACAGTAGTCATGTACCGCAAGTCTACACAATGGTATGAATAGAGGTGCAATAAAATGAAGTGAGATGAAATGAAATGAAATGAAATATGATGCAAAGGGTCACATGTACCCGTAATCCCATCTCGAAGTGGAATACTCCTGCATTCGAAGGGAATCCAATCTGATAACCAACTGGAGCGGAATACTCCTGCTCCTGGGGCGGAATACTCCTGCACCCGAAATAATATAAATCAGAGGCGGAATACTCCTGCACTCTCCTAGGGCGGAATACTCCTACACCTGATATAATATAAAGCTGAGGCGGAATACTCCTGCACTTTTCTGGGGCGGAATCCTCCTACCCTCAATATGATACAATAGAGCGGAATACTCCTGCTCCTGGGGCGAAATACTCCTACCCTCAATATGATACAATGGAGCAGAATACTCCTGCTCCTGTGGCGGAATACTCCTGCACCCAATATGATATGCAATGTAATGCATATGAATGCAACGTGATGCAATAATAACCCTTCACCGGCGCGGGACTCTCATCGACAGCCGGAAAGTAGATGCCAACTTACAACCAGAGTAAAATGCTCAGATCTTCAATGCAATACCAACAACAGGACATAACATATACGCCTATCGGCAGCTACACATGTAAGGAACACGTGGTAGAAAATCCACGAGGCCAGCTGCCTCCAAAGAAATGGATATAAACACTTACCTCTTCCAAAAGTTAGCTCTGCTAATCAACAACCGCTTTATCTTTTGGTTTCATTGCCAAACGATCCCACTCTATTCAATAAGCAGAAAAAATATATCAAATTAGGCTAAAGGCTTCATTCCTTACGTCTTAGGGTATTAGGAACCTGATACCCTATTCGCATACGCAATACGCAGGCCAGGCCTATGTACAGGGTTTAAGGTCACATAACCAAACCCTAAATAAGTTACATTTATATGTTGTCCATAACTCACTGAGTACGAATATATAATCAATTTCATTATCAGGGTCCATTTGACCCTTTAAACTATTAATTGAACTTATTAAAACGATGACTAATATTCCAAATTTTACCATTAAAACATATTCAAACACACAATTAATAAACTCAAATAATATATTAGGATCATTACCTGAATGTTTCAGGGTGAAAATTCTACTTTTCTCCGGCCCCTTTTCTCATTTTCTGGCATTTTTTTCTCTTCTGCGTCATTTCATTTCCTCTTCTAATGTTTCTGTTCCTCAACTCAACGTACTGATATATATGTGTTAGGCACCGCCTAACCTTTTCCAATTTTCATTCTTTCCCTTCTTTTTTTTTTTTATAAATTCGCTGCTACGATAAAAATTAAAACGGTACCCTATGGTATTCGAAATAATTTCAACTTTTGCATACAAGTTATACAAAATATATGTAACATACTCGCGAAAGCGGATCTCAAATTGGACTCCCGAACCTCAATATGCAAATTAAATGGAAAAGATCAAATAATTTAACTTTCGGCATTTTAGCGGAAACTAGCCGAACAATATCGAAATTCACTTTCGAAAGTTCACAAAAGTCACAAATAATCATACGAACCTAACGGCGCTTTTGGATTTCTAATCAGAGCTCATTCGCCAAAACCGAGCTCGAAAATCTCTTTTTAATATTTATCGACAATAAAAACTGAAACCTTCTTCCGATACCTACCAAACGAGCTCTGATTTAGCTCAAATTTTACAGACAGGTCCTAATGGACCTTACGAATATTTTAAAATTATCAGCACACCAATCGGAGTCCTAACTTTCGAAACGGCTGACCGAGGTCGTTTCACAAGAGAACTTAGAGTATCCCCAGAGCACTCTAAACCCGACACTAATGCAAAGTCACGCAACCCAAATTGCAAACATGAACCATTCACACAAACTTCAAACGTACAAGACTTGGAGGATGCAATCTCACGCACCAGCAAAGACCGAAGTAACTAATTCTGAACAGGCAAATGTTCTATCTGTAACAAATAACCAAAATAGGTCTTTTTGAACATTTCGAACTGCACAGGACTTAAGACATCCTTTAAATGCGTTCCAATATCACCATCCGTAGTAATCCTTAGATGAAACTCTTTCCAATAAAAATCCTGGGGTATATAAAACGATACAGCCTAAAAAAGGAAAAATCCAACTCAGTTAAAACATAGTAAGTACAATGCAGAAACAAGAAAATACAGAGACGCAATAAAAGATACTGCAGCAACAGTAAAATACAATCCACAAACAAGAAAAGACAGAGACACAGTCTAGACACTACAGAAACACTAAAAAGCCTACAGAACCAGTACAAACACTACAGCAACAGTAAAATACAATTCAGAAACAGTAAAAGACACAGATACAGTAAATACGCTAAAGAAATACGAAAAAGCCTACCGAACCAGTACAAACACTACAGCAAACAGTAAAGACACTACAACAACAGTAAAATACAATTCAGAAACAGTAAAAGACACAGATACAGTAAATACGCTAAAGAAACAATAAATACGCTAAAGAAACAATAAATATACTAAAAAAAATACTAAATGCACTACACAAACAGGGAAAACACTACAGAAACAGTAATAATAACATACAGAAACACTAAAATACACAGCAGAAACAGTAAAAACACTACAGAAACAATGAATACACTGAAGAAATACTAACTTACAGTACAAACATTTAATACCACAACAAATACAGCAAGAAACAACAAATTAACAAATTGATACAGAAAACAGAAACAGAAACAAAAGTACCTGTAATGCTACATCAGCCAACACAACAATCCGACTTTTCTTCAACGGTAGAGCATCTTCTTCAAAATCATTATCATCATCAACCACAAGTTTAACTTTACCTTTACCCGTAGAAGGAGACGCAGACGACCGCGTTACACGCTTCAATTGTTGCGGGTTTCTTTCGGCTCAAAAACAGGAACTTTTACTTTTAAAACAGATTTCGACCCAATTTTAGAAACATTTATATCATGTTTCGTTTTACTCCTAAGTTCCCTAGAACTAGAACACGAACTAGAATTAGACATTGAAATGAAAGCCTAAAAAATGAAAAAAAATCGAATTTTGAACACTGAAAATCAGGTACGAAATGGTTCAGAAACAGATATGCTAGTGGAGAACGTGGATGAGAAAATGGGAGAGAAAAAGTAGGGAGAAACGGTTGAGAAACAGTGATGATACAAACGGGAATGAGCAGAAACAGCGCTGAAACAAAGAGAAAACGTGAAATTGAGAAACTGAGGAAAAAAATTTATATATTAGGCACCAATGTTGTAAAAATTATAAAAAGGCCCCCAAACTGTAGCAAAATAAAGAAATGAACAAACATAGCAATATTTTTTGACATAAATTGCTATATTTGTAATTAGCTTGTATTTTTCTCTATTTAGGGTTATTTTGCTAAAATGTTGCTATATCTGGTAATTAATTTCTAAAACTTGTACTTTTGTGTAGAAATTCCATGGATAAATAAAGCAAAAAATTTTACCATGTGTACCTCTTTATCTTCGGTGATTTTTTTGTCCCCACTTAAGAATGGTTTAGCAAATGACCTCGAAGGAAACACTTCAAGTTATATATCTACAAGTGTTGCATTTCGGGAAATATAAAGGGCAAGTGTTGCCTGCGAAGAGATTGAAGGGGCAAGTATTATCCAGGCAACACTTCAAGTTAACAAGTACTTCGTCTCGAGTAGGACACCAGTGATCTCTGCATTCACCTATGTAATTTAGAAATCTGCTTTCAAGCAGCTCCGTTTTCTAAGGGAGAGGTAACTAAAGAAGCGTCGCGTCGGGTCTGCCGCTCAGTTGAAAACTATCAAAACAAGTCTGCGAAAGGGCAAGTGTTACCTATGCAAGAGGGGGTCAAAGTCAAGTGTTGTCAAGTGTTGCCTCTTAAGGGAGGGCCAGACAAAGATAAAACGGCAAGTGTTGCCTATGCAAGAGGTGGTCAGAGTCTAGTAATGCCTCTTACGAAAAAAGGGAGGGCGGGATGTGGGTGTTATTATAAGATTCCGTATGGGTATTTTCATCAGGAATATATTCATTAATTTTAACGGAGGTCATTCTTGTAAAACCACTTTAAATGAGGTCAATAAAGCAAAACACTGCCTATGATGTAGTAGTATTGTAAATTAGCCTAAATAAAGTACCTTTTAGATCAAGCTCACTAATGTTACCACATATAAAAAAACAACTTTAGTCCTGACTTTTTAGTGAGAACAAGAGAGTTACAGCAGCCGAAGAGAGAAAGTGAAAAAGAAGTGCTGATTTTTGCCCAACTAAACAACACGCTGCAACCAGATTTAAGACGCGATTCACATTTCGTTCCTCGTTCGATTGAGCTAAATTTTGGACTGTCATGTTCATCTCATTTTGATCTTTGATTGGGAACTGACTTAGGTTGATTTGGAGTTTTGTAGCCTCAGATTTTGGCTCGTGAGTAGCTATGTTTTGGTGAACTTCTTCTTCTTCTTCTTCTCTAGTTTTGGTGCTTCATTATATGTATTATTTCTCATTGTTTGACATATGTTTAGTGGCTGATTTGGAGAAAATTTTGTACTTTTGTTGTTGATTTAGTGGAGTTTTGGTGGACCGAGGTCCAGTGGTGTTTTTCTCTTCACATTGAAGAGGTTTTCCTCGTAAAATTTGTTTCTCTTATGTTGATTACTTTTGCTTGCTTATTTATTGTTGGTTGCTGACTGTATTTCATTAGTGCTTGAATTAGTTTGCTTCCCGTGTTTAAATAGTGTGGGAAGTTTTGGCTTGAGTATTCTTTTCACTTTACCTCGTCGTGAAATCTTGGTTATTGATTAGGAATTAGCGGAGGTCGATTTAGAGTTCTGTAGCCTCTCATTTTGGAGGTCGATTTGGTGCACTTTCAATAGACACTAGAGGGAGGTGAACTCTGACTTCTGATTTTTTTCTTTTCTAAGAACCTGCTCGTTCTTTTAAGAACCAAGTTCTTGAAGAGATCTTCCTAAACACTATGTAAACAAAGTAATGTGGAATTAAAGCTTGCACAACTATTTGTATATGGAATACTCCTTGCTCAAGGAAGAAAAATCACGACCCAACTCTGAAATTTAAGAAACTCTTCCATTATTAAAACACGAGCAAGTTTTAAGTTACAATGACTCTATAACTGAGGAACTAAACTCTAGTACCTTAACCATTCAAGCTAAACTCTAGCTTTTAAAGAGAAATTCTTATAAAGTAAGAACCTACTCTAACGCTTCTAAATTAAGCAGATAGGTTACTCGATGCCTATAACAGAGATCTAAAACAACCTAAGTTCCTATCGACGAACTTCTTCAGCACTTGGTTCTTCAAATGTTGCTCTGCCTTGTTCACTCACACACGATCAATATTTTGCTTTGCCTTTGATTTGCTCTCTTGAAGTGAATGAATAATTTCTGCAAGCAACCATATTGTATTTATAGTATTAAAACCCTAGTAGTCTTGACACGACCCGGAATCTAGCTAGGTCGTGCGGGCACCCTACATCCTCCCTTAGACCCGTCGGGTGAACCCTTACCAATTAAATTAGGAAAATAAATATAATTCAATTCATAAATAGGAACAAGACTTAGAAAAAAGAAGCACAGACATACTGATACCTCTAAGCTGTACAAAAGAAATTACAGCTGACTACTCAACATACTAGGTTTAGGGCTATCCGGACTAGACATCTAAGAGTACAGAAGAAGACAAATACCTCCTGAAGGGAGCAAAATGCAACTGAAATAGTAAACATAAAATTGGTGGCCATCCGGAATAAAATTTGGCTTACCCTGACAGCTGAAGTCGTCTTCGCTCTTTCACAACGTGGCGAACTCAATCCTAGAGCGAACCTGCCGAAATGAAGTAGACAGACAAAAACAAACAACAAACAAGGGTGAGTCAAAAGGACTCAATAAGTGGGGCAGACTAGCCACCTCAAAGAATAGGATAGCTAGCCAGGGAGAAGAAAATAGATAAACCAAATTCCTCTTATTTAAATTATAAAAAGGCAGAACCAGATAATAACTAGAAACACGTATGGAATCACAAACCCATTAACAACAAGGAACATAAGATAGCCAGAACATATAGGTATCCCGAACATATCAACAATCAGAAATACATCTTATTGCGGCGTGCAACCCGATCCATATATTCATCCTGTTGTGGTGTGCAACCCGATCCATATATTTATACCGTTCCGGCATACAACGCGATCCCCCCAACCCAGAATACGAGCCAGAAATATATAAGCAAACTGAGATATGTCCACACCATGGTATACATGCCGCATACAAAAAAACACAACACAATACACATAATAGTCAGTATGCGGTGCAATGAGATGTGATGAATGCGGTACGATGCAATGCAGTCACATATGCTTGATACCTATCTCCGGCGCGGGACTATCATCGTCTACCAGGAGATATATGCAATAATGACCCTTCACCGGCTCGGGACTCTCATCGATTACCGGGAAGTATATGCAATAATGATCCTTCACCGGTGCGGGACTCTCATCGCCAACCGAGAAATATATGCAATAATCACCCTTCACCGGCTCGGGACTCTCATCGATTACCGGGAAGTATATGCAGTAATGACCCTTCACCGGCTCGGGACTCTCATCGATTACCGGAAAGTATATGTAATAATGACCCTTCATCGGTGCGGGACTCTCATCGCCAACTGGGAAGTATATGCAATAATGACCCTTCACCGGCTCGGGACTCTCATCGATTACCAGAAAGTATATGCAATGCTCAAACTCAGAGTACAATGCTCATATGCTCAATGCAATACCAAAAACAGGGCATAACATATAATATACAATGTAAATTCAAAGCTAAGGCGTAATGAGTACGCCTATCGACAGCTACACACGTAAGGAACACGTGGTAGAATATCCACAAGGCCAAGGGCCTCCAAAGAAATGGATACAAACACTTACCTTGTTACAAAGTTAGCACAGTTACTCAACAACCGCTTCGTCCTTTGAATTCATTGCCAAACGATCCCACTGTGTTCAGTAAGCAAAAAAATATATCACATAAGGCTAAAGGCTTCATTCCTTACGTCTTAGGGCAATCCAGTTAGGAACCTGATACCCTATTCGCATACGCAATACGCAGGCCAAGCCTATGTATAGGGTTTATGGTCACCTAACCAAATCCTAAATAAATTACATTTATATGTTGCCTATAACTCACTGAGTACGAATATATAATCAATTCCATTATCGGTGTCCATTTGACCCTTTAAACTATTAATTGAACTTATTAAAATGATGTATAATATCCCAATTTTTACCGTTAAAATATATTCAAACACACGTAATAAACTCAAATAATATATTAGGATCATTACCTGAATGTTTTAGAGTGAAAATTCTACTTTTATCTGGCCTCTTTTTTTATTTTCTGGCATTTTTTTCCTTCGTCAATTCCTCTGGTCCCGTTCTCGTTTTCTCTTCTAATGTTTCTGTTCGTTTTTCTTATCTTGCTTCTGTTCCTATATACTACTAACCCACCGCCTAACATTTTGTCCTTTCTCATTTCATTTTTTTTTAATTTTCTTTTCGCGACGAAAATTAAAACGGTACCCTACGATATTTGAAATAATTTCAACTTTTGCATACAATTTTTACAAAATATATGTAATATACTCGGGAAGGCGGATCTCAAATTGGACTCCCGAAACTCAAGATGCGAATTTAAATAGAAAAAAGTCAAATTATTTAACTTTCGGCATTTTAGCGGAAACTAGCCGAACAACCTCGAAATTCACTTTCGAAAGTTCATAAAAGTCATAAATAATCATACGAACCTAACGGCGCTTTTGGATTTCGAATCGGAGCTCATTCGCCAAAATCGAGCTCGAAAATCTCTTTTTAATATTTATCGACAATAAAAACTGAAACCTTCTTCCGATGCCTACCAAACGAGGTCTGATTTAACTCAAATTTTACAGACAAGTCCCAATGGACCTTAAGAATATTTTAAAATTATCGGCACGCCAATCGGAGTCCTAACTTCCGAAACGACTGACCGAGGTCGTTTCAAGTCTTTAACTAGGAACTCTCTCCAAAATAGGTTAGGAAAAAGCCGCTTCATAAAAATTTTATTTCAGAATCTAACTCATTTTTTCTTATTTGGTTCGTGGTGGTTACTGAGTTTTCGAGACACAACTCCTTAGCTCATTAGGACAGTATTTCCATATGCACACCAATTTCTCCTAATTCAACTAGGATTGCACGCATGTTCCTTTACGCGTTCTTTTTTTTTTTTTTCGACTAAGACTAGAAATATTACTCAACATCTTTTCAAACGGTTGTGCCTTCATGAAACTTGTCCTTCTCCGAGTTCTTTGTTTATCAATCTTTAAAACTCATCAACAATAAAGTCGTGCATTTGTTACTAGCTATATATACAACTTTTGGCATGAAGATGACCGCTTTTGACCCAAATATGCTATGGTGTATGCTACTTTATAGAAAATGTTAGTGTTAAATTACTATAATCAGTAGATTGTCTAAGAGGCTGGCTAGGGGATATATACCACCATAACAATATACTCCATCCATTTCATTTTAAGTGTCACATTTAGCTTTTAAAATAGTCCAAATTAGTGCTACTTTACAAAATTAAGAAAACATTAGTTACTTTTTTTCCAACTTACCCTTACTCATCCCAATAGTATTTATTTCAATTAAAGAGAGATAGAGGGTAATGTAGTCAAATGACCCGCTTAATAATGTAATTACCTAAATTTACCACATTTCTTAAGGGGTATGAACAAAATAAAAGTGACATTTATAATAAAATGGAGGGAGTACTTTGTTCTACTTGTAATTGATAGATGGGTTTAATAGTACCATTTGATTGAGATGGCAGAGGATTCAATGAACTTAAAAGAATGGGACACTTAAATATAGACGAGGGTTATTGGTATTGGGTTATTGGGTTATCAGTGGCTATTTAACGGTTTGAAAAAAAAATTTGGGTTATCGGTTCGGTTGTTGATTTTGCATATTTTTTTATTGGTTAAACCAATAACCCGATAAAGTTTTTAAATTTACTATATTTTTTGCGCTTATGTATGTAAAAGTAGTATATTTATTTACTCTTAGTTGGAATCTGGAAACCTCAAATTCTAGTCTTCTTTTACTTGTGCAGCTTTCAGCTCATCTCCTCCATTTCAAATACTGATTTACTATTCTCTCCTCGCCTCCTCCATTATTTATGGAATAATTAAGCAGATTTGAATCTATTGTTCGCTGCTGCTTTAAATATGGCAAATATTTTAAGAGGTATTTGAATATGCTGTGAAAATAAAGCCGGTTTTGTATTGATACAATTCTGTAAGAGATGATTATTTTACAATTGTTAGACCTAAGTTTCTTAATGGCTAAACTGAAAATTGAACCGATAAGCCGAAAACCGATAACTAATTTCTTAGTGGTTCGGTTATTGGTTTAGAAGTTTTAAAAACAAAAAACCAATAGTCCAAATTGATAAGGTCCAAAACCGAACTGAACCGTCCGCCTAATGAACAGAGAAGTTCTTTTCCAATGTTTGCAAACAAACATAAGCTAAAGCTGTCAAAAAGTGAAACTTTTCTTTAATAGCTTTTGGTATAGAAAAAATCAGATCGAACTTTTTTTCAAGTTTCTGCAAATAAACACAAGCTAAAGTTGTCAAGTACCAGGACGCGGGCAATAAGAGGCGGATCTAGAGTTTTTAATTTATGGGTAACAATTTTATTCAGTGGGTTCTTAATGAGCTATTTATACATATATAGTGAATTTTTTAATACAAATAGAGGGTATGAACCAAAATTATTGAGTTCTACCGAACTGTAATTACTTCTCTAGATCCGCCGCGGGCATGATCACATGAGAGCACCATTACTTCCTCTCTCTTTTTTCTCCTCCAGTTTGTCTCTTCTGTTAATGGGACTAAGCTTGATCCACGCTCAATCCTATACCTTTAATGGTGAGGGGCGGTCGTCAAAATATAATACCCGATATGAGTCGGGGTCGATTTTCCAAGGGAACTAGCTCGTCAAGTAAGAAAATCGCAAATAGAAATTCAAATGAAGTTTAATATTGAGTCCTAGAAGTGGGGTTGTTTTTAAGATCGCTACAATTAACTACAAGACACATAATTAAGCAAGTAAATTGATTATATATTATGAGACTAGGGGGTGCAAACATCTAATAGTGATTTCCAACCAACGGGTGTCTTCACTTCACTTTCCCAACACAAGTATAATTATGGTTGAGTATTCCGATTGTGATCTCTAGAATCCTTCCGGCCTAGAAGAGATCTTTCACAACTTGCTCGTCAAAGCCTTAGTTGAATACTCAAAGCGCTACTCAAAGACCCGAGGAAAGGAGACCTCTTCCGAGCGTAACTCCTTTTAGATGAGTTAGTCTATACGTATAGCCTATCAACTCAAATTCTCACCAACTCCACTATTCTACACTAGTTAATCTCTTCCGAGTCTTTAACTAGCAATGTAGACAAGAAATCCAAAATATCATGGATTTTGGAATTTTGATGATATTGTAATGGGGAGTTGGATAATTGATACTTGTGTTATGGTTAGTGAAATAGAACAACACCCATTAATTTTCTATCACAATAGCATATTTACACCCCTAGTTATGAATTTAGCTACTCATAACTAGGGTTTGAATCAAAGCAATCAAAATGTAATGAAATGATGGATTGAAATCAAACATAGACTTTGGATTGATATATGAATTAATATTCAAAGATACAAGTTTAGAAGCTTACAAAATGATGTTAAGATTCCAGCTTGACTCACAAAATCGCCCAAACCCTTTAGAGTATAAGTATAGAATTGGATATTGTCAAAACCCTAGCTTTTGGTATTTATACAAGTTCAGGATCCCGTGTTTTAGGCGGAGCGCCTAGAAAATGTACACAATTGATCAGTGGCATGGCTCAGGCGGAGCGCCCACTTTCCAGGCGGAGCGCCTGGACAATGCTGGTCTAGGGTGGAGTGCCTAGCTTCAGGCGGAGCACCTAGATATTGCTTGTCTTGGGTGGAGCGCCCCAATTCTGGGCGGAGCGCCTAGAAAATGTGCACAATTGGACAGTGGCAAGGCTCAGGCGGAGCGCCTAATTCTCAGGCGGAGCGCCAGGACACTGCTTCCTCTGGGTGGAGCGCCTACTTGTTAGGCAGAGTGCCTCAAGCTGTGGTAAGATGCTTGACTTTTTGACTCCAATTCTTGCTCATTTAGCTTCACTTTTCAATTGATATTCATACCATCTGGTACTGAAAATGAGCAATTCATGACATTAATAACACCAAACGTTGCTTTTGGATTCAAAAATGAAAGCTTAGAATAGTCTTTTAAGTTGGTAAAATACCAACTTATCAATTCCCCCAAACTTAAGTCTTTGCAAGCAACTCAAAATCAAGCATGTCGAAACACTCTTTCACATTTAAGCTCAAAGTCAAGTCATGTTCCACAATCCGAACTTCATAAACAATATTTTTTGTATTAATGAATTAGTTGGTACTAACTAGTCACACACGCTAATATGAACAATTGACAAGCTTCTATGCACTTTGCTCGGACTATGGCAAAAAGGAAACTCATGAGCCTTTAGAGCTATCTCATGGTTATCGGCTTGCTCCGATTGTTCATGAGCCTCAATATGCATTCAAACCCCTTGTTCAAAAGTTACTTGCTTCCTCACGAAAAAGAATGGAGTCCTTCACTCACAAAAAATTTTAATACAAAATTTGGACTCCAAGAATTTGAACTCTCACTCTCACAAAGAAATGCTCGTGTGTGCTTCTCAAAGACTCAAAGACTTGCTCTTCTTGTACTTCTCCACTAATGTAGGGCCACTTGACTAGAGTCAATTAGGACTTGATATGGTTGTAATGTAGGCTTTTGGTTTAAGGTGTGGTAAATTTAGCTAAATAGTGACTTATACCTCCATAGCGCTACATCACCTTACTTTCTTTTGTGCAACTTTCCTTTTCTTTCTATTTAGGCTCATTCTACCTTTCTTTTGAAGACGACACTAATTAATCCCTCTTTTATTCAACATTTTTCTCTTTTTGTTTTTATATATATATTTCCTTTCTTTTTCTCTTTCTTTCGTTTCTCTTTTCTCTTTTCTCTTTTCTTATTTCTTTCATGTACTTCACTTTGACATTCACAATGAGATTCCAAGCTTTTACCATCTCCCCCAAACTTAGGTTTTAGCCTAAGTTTCACGTTTTTCAATTCACACATAGAGGTTAGGGCCAAAAAGAGGGTTGGTGCTTTAGCGCACAAGAATTGGCTCGGGTTTCAATTTTAGTGACTGCCAAATGAAAGGTTAAGGCTCAGAGGGGCTAACTAGGATATATACGTACGGGTAGGCCATTTAGGATGGTAGCGGTCCAAAGAAAGCCTAAAATCATATCTCAAGTCAAGTTTCACCTAGGATTTCGTCTCAAAGTACATTAAGGGCAAGTTCCAAACTTTCAAGCCACACACACAAGCTTATTAATCAAGAGCTCATCACACATGCAAGTAATCTTTCAAGTTCGGAGTCTAAACAAACACTAAGGACACTCACTCACAAAGCATGTAATGGTTCAAGATTTTAAACCATGCCAACAACACATTTGAGCTAGCTAAAAAACCTCGTGGTCTACAACTCACGCCATGTCATTCAAAGTCCACAACTACTTGTCAAGATTGTCATAAAAATAATGTAACAATAGGTAGTACCACATAATCCATTAATATTTTTCAAAAGATTTTATATACAAACTTGGTTCAAAAAGAACCTCCGGAAAGAACCAAGTAAAGAAAATCGGAGGCTTATTTGAAAAATAAAAAGATGGAACATGAAATAACTACTAGCTAGACTAAAGAAGTAGATATATACAAGATGGTTCGAATTTGTACATGGATATCATTGAGCATAAAATCTATCCAAAATACACATACAAATCCGAACCCCTCCCCCAACTAAAGACTCTAGCATCGTCCCCGCATGCTAAGTGAAAAAGTAAAGTACAAGGAGGGTAGAAATGGGACTCCCTGATAGTGCTAAAGCTAGGCCTTTTCCTTTGCCATTTGAAGGCGGCCGTCTGTGGGTCTCCTCAAGTGACAACTGGGTGGCCAACTGCAAGTCAGTGTCATCATCCTCTGGGATATCATCATCGGTGGTATCATCATCCTCATCATCATACCTCATGGCTCGTGTGGCCTCTAGATCCCTCCTGATCTCATCATCAACATCTGCACGGACAGTCTTCACCACTCGACCAGAAGCCTTGGAGCTAAACGGCCCAGGCAAAGTAGAAGATACTGGAGGTGGAGCCTTCGAAGGCTGGACCGCAGGAGCAGCAGTGTCAGGAGCAGGAGTGGTAGGAATACTGATACCTGTGGGTGCAATAAGGCCCCTACTGATCTTCTCGTCCCATGAGATGAAGTGCTGAGTCATGTCTGTGATAGCTGTCTCCAGGCGGGCAACTGTCTGCTGGGTGGCCGGAAGTGCTGTGGTGTGGGACCTAATAGCTGCAGTGTGGTCCCACATAACCTGCATCAACTCAGCGAACTGCTCGGGTGTGGCAGCCGGCGGTGGAGGAGGTGGTGGTGCCTGAGGTAAGTTGGAGAGTAAGGTCTTGATCTCTTCCAACTTATCATCTAGGTCCAAAACTGTTCGGGGTAATGCCTCGGGCTCAGTACTCCTGGGAGGCTCGTCAGCTAGAGGAGAATCAGGGTCATGTTGAGAATCCACCCTAGAGGAGGATGGTAGAGCAGGCACCGGAGGGGCAGCTGAAGCTGAGGAAGCTGGAAGATCATCCTTAAATGCATACCAGTTGAACGGATGCCTCGGGGGTGTGTAGTAGTCACCATGATAATGCTCAATTCCCTTGGACTCTAGATAAGCTGTCAATGTGTTAGGGAATGCAAGTTTTTTCTTCTCAGAAAGAGCTACTTCAACTATTTCCTTTGCCATTTCCCCACCCAAGTTGATTTTTATCCCCCTCATAAGACATCCTATCATCACTGCCTGAAGCATAGAAATCTTGTTATCTTGACTGGTGGGGCGTATCCTAGAGATAAGGATATAATGCCACCCCTTGGCCTCAAAATTAAGATCACTCCGATGAATTTGTACGCTATTTTTCTTCCACTTGGGATCCTTTTCTCTCCCAATTATAGGTACAAGCCATGCTCTCTTTTGTTTCTCGGTCATTTCACACTTCTTTATTAATCTCGTTGGCTTAATGTTGTCAAGCCCTAGAAACTCATTCAATGGACCCGCGTCCACATCCACATACTTACCCCGACAAAACACCTTTGTGTCGCCTTCTTTGTTCGCTGCCAAGTTAGCATAAAACTCGGCCACTAATTTTCCATTGGCGTCAACAAGTGGTTTGCCCAACACCTCCTCCTATTTGGCATGCTTTTGGAACCTTTGGTAAATGTCGGGGTTTTTCTTGTCAATATCTTTCAAGCTTATCACCCGTTCTAGGTTGACGGTTCTATACTGGATGTTATCCACGTGGAGTTTGTAAGCCCTCCTTCTTTTAAACAAATTCCTCCACTCCTCGTTGCCGTCGGACTCATCACCGGATGGTACTTGGGATGGTACTAGTTCATCTCCTCCCTCCCTTCGAGCCTGTGAGGAAGAAGCATCTTGCTTCTTCTTTGTTCTTATCTCGTCTCTTGTTAGCCGTTGTAACTTGGCTAAGGGTACATCATCTCTCGAATCTACGTTGGAGGGGATTGATGAAGCTTGTTTTCTCTTTTCAGGTTTGCCCATTGTACCTAAAACACATACAAGGCATTGTTAGACGTGTGAGAGTGCATGACACAACGGAAACAATTAATAACAACATCATAACACATCGGAGCCGGATCCAGGCAGAGCGCCTAAGGGTCAGGCAGTCCGCCTGGAAAGGGTCACTTAAATGGGCAGATTGGGGGGGGGGGGAGGCGGAGCGCCTAAGGTGCAGTGAATCCAGGCGCAGCGCCTAAGGTGCAAGGCGGAGCGCCTAGCCAATCTCAAGCATAACAGAGGCACTCTCGATTTTTTCTAAGGCACGCACACAACCTCACAGGACGTTCACAGAATCTCAAGCTTATCAAGGCAATCATCAAGAAAGCGCACACTTTAATCAACTAGTATTCTAACTTCATGGCTTTCATTATGCACAACTTGAAGAATCTCTAAATACTTTCAACACTAGCCATAGAAAAGTTAATTCATTCAACGAGCATACTACAATTTTCAATTGTTTAACTAGCAACCGGCACCATGAAATTCATTATGCGCACCCTTGATGGCTTTTCAAGCAATCTTCAAACCATCAACTTATTTTCAAACTTCTAAGCATGTTCAAACATTCAAAACCACTCTTTCCAATTTCTCCTATCATTTCAAGCACTAGTCATGGCAAATTCAAGAAAAGGAATGAAAGTTGGGTAAGCAAATCGCTTTTAGATTTTGACAAACAAAGCACTATCAACTTAGAGTCATTCAAAGAATTAACAAGCTTAGAACTTCACACTCAATTCCACTTTCAAGTGCACATCACTCATTGTTCTTTGAGTTTTCACTTTTTCCCAACTAATGGGTTTTGCACGTTTCAATATTCAAGACCTCCCCATATATTTCCCACATACTAACGCACCCCAAGCAACTAATCTTAGCATATTCAATCCATAGTTGCAAGATTTTAAAGAAAACAACCCAAAACAAGAATCTTCAATTCTAGAATTTCAAAATTGCTCACCAATTCAAGTTCAGTCGCTCACACACTCTCCAAACTTGGTTTATTGTATCATGAACAACTTAGACACGACTCAAGCACCCCAAATTCATAGGAAAATTATCAAGGATTCAAGTTCATCCAAATTCCCAATTTTTATCTCATGAACCCTAACTTTTTCCATTTACCAACATCAATATATAGCATTTGAGCACAAGTAACACTAAAGTAATCTACTTTTAACTACTCCTAATCCTAAAACATGTTTCTACAAAGTTGAAGAAGATTAAAGCAAAAAAAAAAAAAAAAAATTCAACACATACCCGAAATTAAAGTGAATTGATGATGAAAAGTGATTGTGGATTGATTTGTGTGTGTTGTGGATGAATGAGAATGATTTTTTACGGAATGGGGTACTCTTCCTTTGTTAAAATTTTGAAAGAATGAAAAATGGGCAAAATTTTGGGTATTAAAACCCCTTGCCCGTCGGGTTGGCAGTTTAGTGGGCTGGGCGGACCGCCTGCTGGGCCAAGTGGGGCGCCTCATGGGCCGGGCGGTCCGCCTAGCCTTGTTCCCTCTTTCTTTGTTTAATTTTCGCCTCTAAACTTACCTGGGCAGTCCTCCTCATAAATTAGGAGGTCCGCCTAGCCTTGTACCGAGCTATTCTTAGTCTTTTTCCTCACTTTCCAATCTCGAATTCACCAACCTCGGGCACCTGCACAAGTAACAACTAATTACACTAAAAACATGGGTTGCCTCCCAAGAAGCGCCTAATTTAACGTCGTGGCACGACGGTTTTGGCTTTTCTCCTCAAGGTTCATCAAGGTAGATGCACGCCACTTCACCAACCTCGGCGTTGCATCCCAAATAGTGTTTCACCCGATGCCTATTGACTCGGAAGGTTCTTCCTCTTTCTTTCAATTGCAAATCAACCGAGCCATAAGGTGTCACACCTACCTTCTTAAATAGACCTTTCCACTTGGATTTGAGCTTCCCGAAAAACAATTTCAACCGGGTGTCGAACAATAACACTAAATCTCCTTCTTTGAATGTTCGGTTCCAAATTCTTGAATCATGAAGCTTCTTCATTTTTTCTTTGTAAATCAATGCATTTTCATAGGCTAAGAATCGGAATTCATCAAGCTCATTCAAGTTCGACACCCTTGCATTTGCGGCCTCGCTCCAATCCATATTTAATTTCTTCAATGCCCACAAGGCTTTGTGCTCAAGCTCAACCGGTAAGTGGCAAGCTTTACCGAATACCAACTTGAATGGGGACATCCTAATTGGAGTCTTGTAGGCGGTTCGGTAAGCCCATAAAGCCTCATCAAGTTTCCTAGCCCAATCGGTTCTATTTGCATTAACCGTTTTGGGTAGAATGTTCTTCACTTCCCGGTTTGAGACCTCAACTTGACCACTTGTTTGAGGGTGGTAGGGCGTTGCAACTTTGTATTTCACTCCATATTTTTGGAGGAGGTTCGCAAAAGCTCGGTTGCAAAAATGGCTTCCACCATCACTAATTATAGCCCTCGGGGTCCCGAATCGTGAGAAAATATTCTTTTTCAAGAATCCCAACACAATCTTGGCTTCATTGTTGGGGAGCGCAACCGCTTCCACCCATTTAGACACATAATCAACCGTCATCAAGATGTATTTGTTGCTATAAGAACTCACAAATGGACCCATGAAGTCAATTCCCCACACATCAAACAACTCAACCTCAATAATGGGATTCATCGGCATCTCATGCTTCCTTGATATGCCACCCATTCTTTGGCATTGATCACAATTATTCACCCAAGCGTGGGCATCTTTGTGCAAAGTTGGCCAAAAGAAGTCACATTGTAATACCTTGGCCGCCGTCCTCACTCCACCAGGATATCCTCCGTAAGGAGAAGAATGACACCCTTCCATAATAGCTTCTTGTTCGGACTCAGCCACACATCTCCGAATGATTCCATCAACACACACCCTAAAGAGATAGGGTTCATCCCAATAATAGAATCTTGCATCCTTGGCTAGTTTCTTCTTTTGATAGAACGTGAAGTCTTCGGGATAGACTCCCCCAACTATGAAATTAGCTAGGTCGCCATACCAAGGGATTGGTTCCCAAGACACGGCCAAGATCCTTTCATCCGGAAATGCATCATTCACTTCTATCTCTTCTTTTGGCCTACCCTCCTCCTCCAAGCGGGACAAGTGGTCCGCCACTTGATTTTCGGTTCCATTTCGATCAATCACTTCAATATCAAACTCTTGAAGGAGTAACACCCACCAGATGAGCCTTGCTTTGGAATCTTTCTTCGCCATCAAATAGCGGATGGCGGAGTGATCAGTGTGAACAATTGTTTTCGATCCCACCAAATATGATCGGAATTTTTCAAACGCGAACACAATAGCCAAGAGTTCCTTCTCCGTCACCGTATAGTTCAATTGAGCTCCGTTCATTGTTTTGCTTGCATAGTAGATTGGATGAAACATCTTGTTCACCCGTTGACCTAGCACGGCCCCCAAAGCCACGTCACTAGTGTCACACATGAGTTCAAACGGAAGCTCCCAATTAGGACTCATAATTACCGGTGCGGTTTTCAACCTCTTCTTCACTTCTTCAAAAGCTCCTAAGATAGCTTTGTCAAACACGAACTTGGCATCCTTCTCCAAAAGTTTGCACATAGGATTCACAACTTTGGATAAGTCCTTGATAAAGCGGCGATAAAATCCCGCATGCCCCAAAAAACTTCGGACACCCTTCACGGTCATTGGAGGTGGAAGTTTAGAAATCACCTCAATCTTTGCTTGATCTACTTCGATGCCTTTCTTGGAGAGTTTGTGTCCCAACACTATGCCTTCTTGAACTAAGAAATGACATTTCTCCCAATTGATCACAAGTCTTGTTTCTTCGCATCTCTCTAGCACCCTCTCCAAGTTGGACAAGCAATCATCGAATGAATCTCCAACTACCGAGAAATTATCCATGAAAACCTCAAGAAAGTTCTCCACCATGTCGTGGAAAAGAGCTAGCATGCACCTTTGGAATGTGGCGGGGGCATTACAAAGACCAAATGGCATTTTGCGGAATGCAAAGGTGCCATAGGGGCAAGTGAAAGTGGTCTTGTCTTGATCCTCTGCCTCAATGGATATTTGGTTATAGCCGGAGTACCCATCCAAGAAACAATAGTAAGCACGACCCGCCAACCGATCAAGCATTTGATCAATGAATGGCAAAGGAAAATGATCCTTCCTTGTAGCGGTGTTGAGCTTCCGATAATCCATACACACTCTCCACCCGGTTACGGGTCTAGTTGCAATGGACTCACCTTTTTCGTTTAGAATCACCGTCATACCCCCCTTCTTGGGCACACATTGCACGGGTGACATCCACTTGCTATCGGACAATGGAACTATCACACCCGCATCTAGCCATTTGATGATTTCTTTCTTCACCACCTCTTGCATAGGAGGATTCAACCTCCTTTGGTGTTCTACACTTGGCCGACACCCTTCTTCAAGTAAGATCTTATGAGTGCATACCCTCGGATCAATTCCCCTTATATCCGCCAAAGTCCACCCTATAGCTTTAATCCTCCTCTTCACCACTTCAACAAGATGAGATTCTTGAGTTTTGGTCAAGTGAGATGAGATGATTATGGGTAGAGTGGAGTTGGGACTAAGGAAAGTGTATCTCAAATGGGATGGTAAGATTTTCAATTCAAGATTCGGTGGTTCTTCGATGGATGGTTTTGTAGGTGGTGTTTCTCGGTTTTCAAGGTCTAGGGATAGCTTTTTAGGTACATAGGGTTTTGATCCAAAGCCTTCCAATGCCTTCACCACCTCCGCTACACTCTCTTCATTTTCCACATCCATGTTCCAAATTACCGCCGCCAATGTGTCTTCTTAACTGGCTAAGACACTCTCCTTTTCCACTAGGGCATCAACCACGACATTGACATAAGAACAAGTCGCATCATTATCCATTGTTTGTTTCAAGGCCTTGCAAATATGAAATACGGCCTTCTCTCCATTGAACCTAAAAGTAAGTTCACCTCTCTCCACGTCACAAAGAGCTCTTCCGGTTGCCAAGAATGGTCTCCCAAGAATGATAGGTACTTCAAAATCTACGGGGCAATCAAGAATAACAAAATCCGTTGGGAAGACGAATTTGTCTACCTTCACCAACACATTGTCAATAATTCTAATTGGACTTTTCATTGAGCGATCGGCCATTTGTAGGTTCACGGCTGTTGGTCTAGGTGCCTTGGTGTCCAATGTCTTATACACCGCATATGGCATTAAATTGATACTTGCACCTAGGTCACACAAAGCCTTCGTGAAGTGTCTTCCAGCAATTATGCATGAAATGGTAAAAGCCCCGGGATCTTCCATTTTTGGAGCTATGTGTTTTGACACAATTGCACTAACTTGATGAGTCACCTTGACTATCTCGAAATCTCCATAAGGCTTCTTGGTCACCAAATCTTTCATGAATTTAGCAAAGTTGGGCATTTGTCCCAATGCATCAACCAATGTAATATTGATGGAGGTACTTGCTATCTTCTCCCAAATCTTCTTTGCATGGGATACTTCTCTTTGTTTGTTGCTCTTTTGAGGGAAAGGAAGTGGCATTTTAGGAATGGAACTTGGGTTAGAAGGGTTTTCTTTGGGTTGTGGAGTGTTCTTTGGTTTGGCTATTTGGGTAGTGGTGTTTTGGGGGGTAGGATTTTTAGTGACTTCTTGAACATCATCATCATACTCTTGCACCAACACATCACCTTGCCTCTCCATTTCATCTTGCACCATCTCCTCTCCAATAGCTTCATTATCATTCCACTCGGCACCCACATGATCATCTTGCATTCTCAACTCCACATCATCATTACTCATGGCTTTTGGATCTTCATATGTCTTTCCACTTCGAGTTTTAATCGCCATCACTTGGTCTTTACCGCCTCTTTTAGGATTCACTACTCACTTGGTAATGCTCCTTGCGGCCTTTGATTGACTTGATGTGCGAGTTGGCTCATTTGCGACTGAAGTTCTTTGATGGATGTGGAATGTGATGTCATAGTTTGCTTCATGTCTTTCATGTCTCCAGAGTAGCATTTTTGATTTTGAAGCATTTGACTCATAATTTCTTCCAATTTTGTGGGAGCCTTTGGCTCTTGATCATTTTGATTAAATGGAGGTCTTGGAGCATATTGTTGAGAAGAACCGGCTCCTCTCCCCTCTTGGTTGCTACTCCAATTACCTCTTCCTTCACTTGGCCTCCATTGCCCTTGTTGTTGGTAGGCTTGTTGATATGGTTGTTGGTAGGCTTGTTGATAAGGTCTTTGATAACCACCTTGATCATACCATCTTTGCCCTTGGTAGTTACCCACATAATGTACTTCTTTTCCATCTTGCACATGGTAGCATTGTTCTGGATAGTATCCTTCTTGTCCATGTTGGAGAAGGGACATAGGAACACCTCCAGGAGTCACATAGCCCATTGGAGCCACTTGATGTCCGGCATTTGTGGTATTGATATTCTCCACCTTGTTCAACTTCTTTTCATTGGCTTCCCTATCGGCCTTTGCATTTTTGTTCATGAGTTCCACCGATGTCAAGATTCTTGCCATTTTCTCATCTTGGACTTCAAATCTTTCCATCATCTTTGGACTAATCCCAACTTCCCTTCCCGGATTCTTAGCTCTTGGTTGCCATTCTTGAGATCTCTTGGTCACTTTGTCTAGGATGTCTTTCACCCCTTCATACCTCTTGTCCATGGTGACACCATCACATAAAGTGTCCAAGGCGGATTGGTTCATCTTGTTTAACCCTTGATAGAAGCTTTGCAACAACATGCTCCCATTGAAACCATGAGTAGGACACCGGAGCAACCCATCTTGGAAAGCCTCCCAAGCCTCGGTTAAAGAATCGGATGCCTCTTGCTCAAACATGTAGATCTTATCCCTCAATGCCGCTTGCTTTCCCTTTGATGAAAACTTCCCTAGAAATTGTTTTACCAACTCTTGCCAAGTGAAAATGGAGTTTCACGGCAACTTGTTCAACCAATCTTTAGCTTTTCGGTGAGAGAGTAAGGGAACACTCTCAACCTCAATGATTCTTCCGATACCCTTGCCGACTTGTAGAGATTACAAGTTTGCACAAAATTTCTCAAGTGATCATTTGCATCTTCATTCTTAGTACCACCAAAGCAACCATATTGTTCAAGACCTTGAAGAATTACATTTGGGAAGCTAAAGCTAGCATTGCCATGAATAGGAGGAGGAACTATGGCACTTGCAAAACAATTCATATCAATTTCTTCCTCAAGCTCCTCATCATCTTCATAGTCTCGCACCTCTTCTTGATAATCCCGAGCACCTCTAGCATACTCTTGTTGATAGTCTCGAGCACCTCTAGCATACTCCTGATTCCGGTTGACATTGCGAGAATTAACTCTATTGGTATTTCTCGCTCGGTTGACATTTGCTCTACCTCCACGGTTTACACCTCGACCCCCTTGGTTTACACCTCGGCCGCCTCGGTTTGCATTGTTTCCACCTCGATTAGCATTACCCTCAACACCTTCATTTTCTCCAAGATTTCCTTCTTCATTTGCTTGGACCCCCGCATTTGCTTGGCCAAAAGGGTTGTCATCATGAGGGTTCACATTCTCCACTTGAGGATCATTAGCTTCCTCTTGTATCTCATCTTCGTCCACTTGTTCAACATGGAATGGATAGCCCTCTTGGTTGAGTTCTATATGGAACTCTTCATCATATTCTTCTTCATAACCTTGCGGATCCCCATGTTGTTGATTATAATAATGATTGTAATTGGGATTCCGCAAGTGCCGATTCGGATTTCTCCTATAAGACATGTTTACCTACACAAGGTAAAACCAAAAAAAAAAGTAAAATGCTAGGACTTGCGAACTAAACAACTTTGATTAACTAATGCAACTCAATATTGAAACCGTAGTTCCCCGGCAACGGCGCCAAAATTTAATCCACGCTCAATCCTACACCTTTAATGGTGAGGGGCGGTCGTCAAAATATAATACCCGATATGAGTCGGGGTCGATTTCCCAAGGGAACTAGCTCGTCAAGTAAGAGAGTCGCAAATAGAAATTCAAATGAAGTTTAATATTGAGTCCTAGAAGTGGGGTTGTTTTTAAGATCGCTACAATTAACTACAAGACACACAATTAAGCAAGTAAATTGATTATATATTATGAGACTAGGGGGTGCAAACATCTAATAGTGATTTCTAACCAACGGGTGTCTTCACTTCACTTTCTCAACACAAGTATAATTATGGTCTAGTATTCTGATTGTGATCTCTAGAATCCTTCCGGCCTAGAAGAGATCTTTCACAACTTGCTCGTCAAAGCATTAGTTGAATACTCAAAGCGCTACTCAAAGACCCGAGGAAAGGAGACCTCTTCCGAGCGTAACTCCTTTTAGATGAGTTAGTCTATACGTATAGCCTATCAACTCAAATCCTCGCCAACTCCACTATTCTACACTAGTTAATCTCTTCCGAGTCTTTAACTAGCAATGTAGACAAGAAATCCAAAATATCATGGATTTTGGAATTTTGATGTTATTGTAATGGGGAGTTGGATAATTGATACTTGTGTTATGGTTAGTGAAATAGAACAACACCCATTAATTTTCTATCACAATAGCATATTTACACCCCTAGTTATGAATTTAGCTACTCATAACTAGGGTTTGAATCAAAGCAATCAAAATGTAATGAAATGATGGATTGAAATCAAACATAGACTTTGGATTGATATATGAATTAATATTCAAAGATACAAGTTTAGAAGCTTACAAAATGATGTTAAGATTCCAACTTGACTCACAAAATCGCCCAGAACCTTTAGAGTATAAGTATAGAATTGGATATTGTCAAAACCCTAGCTTTTAGTATTTATACAAGTTCAGGATCCCGTGTTTTAGGCGGAGCGCCTAGAAAATGTATACAATTGATCAGTGGCATGGCTCAGGCGGAGCGCCCACTTTCCAGGCAGAGCGCATAGACAATGCTGGTCTTGGGTGGAGCACCTAGCTTCAGGCGGAGTGCCTGGATATTGCTTGTCTTGGGCGGAGCGCCTAGAAAATGTGCACAATTGGACAGTGGCAAGGCTCAGGCGGAGCACCTAATTCTCAGGCGGAGAGCCTGGACACTGCTTCCTCTGGGTAGAGCGCCTACTTGTTAGGCGGAGCGCCTCAAGCTGTGGCAAGATGCTTGACTTTTTTACTCCAATTCTTGCTCATTTAGCTTCACTTTTCAATTGATGTTCATACCATCTGGTATAACCTGAAAATGAGCAATTCACGATATTAATAACACCAAACGTTGCTTTTGGATTCAAAAACGAAAGCTTAGAATAGTTTTTAAGTTGGTAAAATACCAACTTATCAAAGCTCCCGTTTGGACATAGTTTTTGGAGGGATATTTTGGGAGTTTTTGGGTCAAAAAATTTTTGTTTATGCTTTTTGAGCAAAATTTGTCTCAAAAACTCAAAAACTGGCATTGAGCTGTTTTTGGACCAAAAACTAACATTTACACATCAAATTTCATTTTTATAAGAGCTCAAAGGCTCTTTTGAGCCAAAAAATTTGTTCCCAAATACTATGTCCAAACACTTTTTCATTTTCACATCAAACTTTACCCAAAAAATATTTCCCAAAAAATATTTTGGAATCTATGTCCAAACGCTAGCTAAATCTGCCCATATCTTGCAAAGAGTAAGGACTAAAGATGATAAGTGCTTTCCATGATTATTTGAAGGACAACATTAAATCATACACATACATATATATTGGACAACTTGGCTAAAACCTCAAAGAAAGTTATACCGTTTAGAATTGAAAAAAGATGTATATCAACAAACTCTAAGCACTGAAAGGAGTTGTGCCAACAGATTTAGAAGATCATTCGTTAGTATGCATCACTGTGAGCTCTGCAGCCTCTGTTTCCTTGTCCTCAAGACCCACATCCATTTCACTTGTCACTGAATGTTGAAGAATCTGAATTCTGTGCACCAGTACCACCACCAATAACTATAGTTTGATCACTAACACAGCTAGCAGCCACATTATTGTTGACAGTCTGAATCTTCTTAATAACATCGTAAAGCTGTAACATACAATGCCAAAGAGGACTTTCGCGTATGATAAGCGAGCCAATAGCATGTTTTGCCTCGTGCAGTGTAGTCAGCTCCTTCTCAAGACGCTCTTGGTTAAAAGGGAAAGATCTCAGGCGCACTAGTTCACCTTGGAGTATTTCAAGTTGATGCCTAACGAAAGTGATTGAATCAGTCTTGTTGTTAAGCACCACATCAATAGTTCCTAAAAGGAAATCAATTAATCCCAATGCATTAGCCTTTGGGATCATGTTTGATTTTATTGACTTCCACATATCAAGATACTTCTCCTTAATCATCGCTTTCTTAATAGAATCGATCTCATTTATAAGATCGAACAATGGGTCAGGATTGACTTTATTGGCAACGTCTTCATTCTTGCTGCTTACAAGAAGCAACTGGATGACATGCGCTGTCTTTGTTGCCACAGCTTTAGCACGCGCCAAGATATCCTCTGCCTTTTTCTTGTCATCCTCCGCTGCACTTTTCAAGTCATCCGGCTTAAGAGGATCATTCAGAAAAGCAATCACGAAGTTCAGCTGCTCGAGAAGGTTTTGCACATGATCTCTTGCAGAAGCCTTTAAATATGATATGGGACTTAGGAGCTCCTTGAGATCGTTGAGGAAACAATGGAGAAAGCCCATGGGACTTGTGCTCACCAGCTGCGATGACAGTGAAAACTTCAGGCCTCTGATGTGTGCATACCTCAACTCTGGCTCAATGAGATGAATTGTCAGCAGGACCTGAGAGAACTTTGTTTCCGTTATTGTATCCGTATCCTCGAACAAACACTGGAACGAGAGACATGCTGCTGTTGTTGCCACTGATTCAATTAGTCTTAAGAGATCATCTAGCTTCTGATGCTGGATGCAACTTTGTGAGCTAAACCAAACAAAATTCCACAGAAACCGGAATTTCACTTCAAGAACTTCAATTTGTTTCTTCGTAGAATCGATACGTTTGTAGCTTTGCAGATCGCTCAGATTGTTTAATACTGAGTCGATCAGTGCCACCAAACAGCTATTGCTCACGGCAGCATCTGATTGTAAAACAGGTCTATAAGATATTCTGATTTTTGAAGTGATCAGATCATCAATTTTGCCCTGCCATTCATTGGCAACCTTGCTTTCTTCTACTGCATTTGCACAAAGTGATCGGATGGTCTTTCCAGCATTTTGGACCCATTCTTGGACATAACTGATGAGATTTTTCAGGTCAGTGTCTTCGGTCGACAACTTTTCTGTTGATACCAGAAATGTCTTTAGAAATCTTAGATACATTTTGAGGATGTTGATCTTGGCAGGATCAGACAATTTTCTGTAATTTTCCAGCCATTCAAAACACTTCAAGGTGTCATCAACACAGCTATATTTAGCCATTTCTCTGTTTATAGCTAACTTAGGTTGTGCCATGTGCCGGAGTTTTTTGATATTTTGGGGAGCCTTGGATGTGACAAAGGAATTTGCTAGTTCTTGTTTGACTTGGTGTCCTCAGAATTTTGGAGAAGAAATTATTCCCTAAATTCAGCCACTAGGTGATCCTCACCTTTCAGGCTTAGATGCCACTTGCAACCTCATTTAAGAATTTGTTTATACTTTACTTGATTGGCTTACTTTATTTTGCTTTTGCTTTTTTCTATTTATTAAATTCCGTATATATTTTATATTTCCGTCACATGATATAACGTGAAAGAGACATGATGGAAGAGTAGAAAACTCAAAGGCAACAGTTGCTAGACAAAATTATTGGGATAGTAAAAGCTACTTAGTAAGAATACAAAATAGATCCACGAGAAGATGCCCTATTGCAACTCACTGAAATTACAGACATACAGTTAATCAAGACTGAGCTTTGAATCAACTACTCCCTCCGTCCCAATTTATGTGGCACCATTTGACCGGACACAGAGTTTAAGAAAATAGAGGTTGACCTTGTTAAGTATCAATTTTACCCTTGAAAAAGTAAGAGAGAGAAGATTTGAGTAATAAAAAAGTTGTTGGTATGTTTAAAAGTATGTAGGGCCCAACAAGGGTAAAATAGAGATTATACATTAAATAGTTGTCAAATTAGGAAAGGTGCCACTTATTTTGGGACAAACAAAAAAGGAAATGGTGCCACATAAATTGGGACGGAGGGAGTATCAGACGTAGTACTATATGTTTAAATTTTCTGTCAATTTCCAGATATTTGTCCATCAAGCATTATACCTAGAAAGTAGAATCATCTGGTCTGCCTTTGATCACTCCGGGTGTATTTTCTCACACCCTTATGCGACCTCAACCGATGAGATGAAAAGAAAAGGCAGACTTAACACACTAATGAGTAATCTTGGAGGAAAGTTAGTAGCTAGATTAGTGAAGGTAGATACTTGGAATAAAGTTAGTGGCTTGATAGTGTGGGACTGTGGGTTAAGTCAGAGGGACCAGAACAATATAGATGGAATAGATATGGTAATGATACAAGCTTATTAAAGTTTGATTCTAGTATTATGTGAACAAAACACTTCATGAGCATCCCACCCAAAAACTTTTAAGGCAGTGGAGTAGTTCATTACAACACTTACTAAAGAGTTAAAAAAAAAAAAAATTAACCAAAGAACAGTCAATGGGCACTATTGTTTCCCAACTGGCACGCCATAGCCTTCTATTGGGATAATAAAGTAATTACACAAAAAGTACAACATAGTCCCATGTGAACATGCCAATTTGAGACTCATGTAAAAATACAGCTGACCAAGACAGAGCTATAGTAGAGGGTACCAGCTTGTAAGTCAACAGCATTGAACTAGCAAAGGTTGTATAGCCATAAAATTCCTTTTGAGTTACACAGATATTTTCCTATCAAAACATTGAAAAAGAGCCTTAGAACAATCTCACCATCATGGCATACACCTCTGTTAA
This sequence comes from Petunia axillaris subsp. axillaris, assembly GCA_029990575.1. Lineage (NCBI taxonomy): Eukaryota > Viridiplantae > Streptophyta > Magnoliopsida > Solanales > Solanaceae > Petunia > Petunia axillaris. Next base: position 166,070,187 of record JARKNS010000003.1, read on the forward strand.
TTATACCTTGAATCATCTGGTCCGCTTACTGAGCACTCCGGGCCTGACTTTCTCTAAGGAATCCCAAGTTCCCATCCTTAAAGTGGAGCTGGGCTTCCTGAGAACTTTTATCTGGTGGATGGCCAAACGCTGTCCGCAGAATGGGAACTCGGAAGGTCTCTTATTGCAAATTGATGTTGTGGCACGTAATGCAATTAATTACCACCAATCCATTCCTTCCGATAGCGTTGAAGATATTGCTAAAGATTTGAATCAGTTGGCTCCTAAAGTATTCCATCACATACAACTTCTCAAGCCAGAGATCGAGAAGGCCTACATCAAAGTTGCAGAGTCTTCTCCTCCTATGCCGGACAAACTGGTGGTGGAGTTCATCAACTCTCTGCTTGACAACCTGATGAATCTGCTTCGCAATCAGGACCCTTCCTTTTTTGCCGCAAGGGAAGAACTTGGAGCACTTGTAACTAAGCTAAGGTTCTTGAGGAATCTTCTTAGCTTTGCAGCTACACGTTGCACGGACCATGGCAAGCTGAAAGAACTCTCTTATCTTGCTGAAGCGATAGCCATCGAATCAGCATGTCTTTCCTTCATGTGTTCGTTTGACCCAAAAGATGGAAACAAGACAAGTTCCATTAAGGACAAGCTGGCGGAACTGGTGCAGAAAATCAAGCCTATCACCCCAGACATCAGAAAGATCTATGTTGGAGTCCTCGAAGCTTTGAGTCCATTAACAATAGAGACTCATATTTCAGATCCAGACTTGGCATCTTTCATAGATTCTCTTCAAGATACCCTGTCAGAGCTACAAGACGACCAACCGTCTTGGATGGCTTTGTTGAAGTTTAACTTTGACGGACTCCACCACGACCTCATGTTCCTCAGCTCCTTTGTTGAAGATCCACCAACGCAATTCATTGAGAGTGAGAAGTGGGATGATCCCAACAATAGTCCAATTCAAGTTCTGCACGGAGAGCTAAGAGATTGGAATGCTTTTGACGCATATCCCTTTAAGCACTTCACTGAACATTTGGCATTGAAAGGCCTGTTGACCCGTATTCAAGATCTGGCTCTTAAGGTGGGATGTACCATCTTTTCCTTCTTTTATGTCGACGAAATGGAAGAGCACAAGCTTGTGGAAACAGAAACTGCACTTGTTAGTTTAGGGGAAAAGATTCAGCTCCTTAAGTCAGAGGTTAGCGTTCCCACGTTCACAATGCCTGAGGTTAAGATTGTAAGGGTAGATGATCAAGGTTTTATCAGATCTCTTTCTAGAAATCTGAGGGACCTACTGGACTGGCAGTCAGGTTCAATCGATTGCCTGAAGCGGCGTTTACAGAGAATTGCTGACGAGCTGGAATTCCTATGCTCGTTTATCAAGGATTGGGGAGAGAGGCGCCATAAGCACGAGAAACTGAGGAATCTTGTAACCCATATGGTAACTGTTGCATACAGAGCTGAATATGTCACAGACTCTTTATTGGTAAGAGAGGGCACTCTATTCTATCATTTGCTTTGTCTTATTGATGTCCTCGGAGAGATGAAGAGGATCAGGAGGGAGGCGATCATGGTTTTTCATGACAAGATGAGCTATGTTACTGAGCCCGAAGTCGTTGATTCCATTAGGCCCTCCATAGACGCTACAAGTCTTACCATGCCAGCAGATATGAATGATCAACTAGTGGTTGGGCACCAGGATGACATGGACAGATTAAGGAGTCAACTGGTAAGAGGATCAAAAGAGCTAGATGTTATATCAATAGTTGGTATGGCTGGACTTGGAAAGACAACTATTGCGAGAAAACTCTTCAGTGATAGACGTATTGTCCACCACTTTGATTGTCGATCTTTCATTAAAGTTTCTCAAGTATATGACGTTGAAAAGTTGGTTCGTCAGATTTTACGAGATGTCAGTTTAGATAATGACACATTCGACCGAATGGATGTTGATGATTTGAGAGACACTTTACGCAAGTTCTTACTAGCAAGGAGGTTCATTATCGTAGTGGACGATTTCTGGGTCATGTCAGCATGGGATGATTTGCGAGTGTTGTTTCCAGACTCTAACAATGGAAGTAGGATTCTCCTCACAACTCGATCAATAGAATTGGCTTTTTATGCTAAATGTTATAGTGAACCATATTATCTTCGATTTCTTACAGAAGAAGAGAGTTGGGAATTACTTCTACAGAAGATCTTTCCACAAGAATCTTGTCCTCCAGAATTGGAGGATGTAGGAAAGAAAATTGTCCAACAATGTCAAGGGCTGCCTCTTATGATTGTTTTGATTGCTGATATTCTTGCAAGAAAAAAGAATAATGTCGACAGTTGGATACAAGTTTGTAAAAGTATCCCTATTGATAAGGGTGAATATCTTCTCAGCATTATTGAACAACAATACAGTGACTTACCATATTACCTGAGGCAATGCTTCCTCTATTTTGGAGCATTTCCCTTGGATGAAGAAATTCCAGTATCCAAGTTGATCAGGCTGTGGACTGCAGAAGGCTTTGTTCAGCAATCTGAAGAAAAGAGCTTCGAGGATGTCGCAATGGGTTACCTAATGGACTTAATTGGACGAAATCTTGTAATGGTCTGCCGAAAGAGCTCTGAAGGTATGGTCAAGTCATGTAAAATCCATGACAGGATGCATGATTTATGCTGTACTAAAGCCAAAGAAGAAAACTTTTTTCAGCTAATGGAATGGTATGGCGAAGTCTCTACTCCCCTTGGTAGTTTACATCATGGTGTTGATCCAAATTATTCCAATGTCCCACGTTCCGTGACATGTGAGCATCGTCGGCTGTTCATTTCATCTAACTGGGGGCATAATATTTCATTGGAGGTTTCTGGCCCACTTGTGCGCAGCTTGGTGCTAGGTGGCCAGAGATCTAATTTTTCCAGGTCTGAGATCTCATCTCTGTATCAGAACCTCATATTTCTTAGAGTTTTGGATTTACATCATGTAAATGTGGGCGATGCTTTTCCTATTGGCCTGGAGAAGATGGCTCTTTTGAGGTACTTAGCAGTTAGGGGAGAAATGACTTCTATCCCATCTTCAATTATCAGTCTCCAGCAATTGGAAACTTTTATTATAACAGGATTACGGGGAGAAGTTGAAATACCTGATGAGATTTGGAATCTAACAAGATTGAGGCATTTGCATATAAATGATCGTGCTTCTTTTGGTGCCCTTGACAACAGAAAGAAATTTTCAGAGAAGTTGCCAAATCTGATCACAATGTCAACCCCATGTCTTAGCTATGGAAATGATTCAGAGGAGATACTAAGAAGGTTAACAAGTCTTGAGAAACTGAAATGCATCATTTTGGAATCATGGGACACATATACTCAAAGGAACATGTTTCCCAGGCTGGACCTCCTACTGCAACTTGTCTCGCTCAAGCTAATATACCATGGTAGAAAGAGAGAATGTTGTGAGTTCAATTTCCCTTCAACCCTCAGGAGATTGACTCTCTCACGGTTTCGCCTGCCATGGGATCAAATTTCAATAATTTGGAGACTTCCCAATCTTGAGGTCCTGAAATTGCAGAACAAAGCCTTCGAGGGTAGTCAATGGGAGGTAGACGACGAGGGGTTTCCCCGTCTTCACTTGTTGAGATTAGACACGCTAAACTTGAAGGAATGGCAAGCCACTAGCGAATCGTTTCCCAACCTTAAGCGACTGGAGTTGCACAACTGTAAGAAACTAAAGGAGATTCCCTCTGTGATCGGTGATATTCCAACCCTAGAGGTAATTGATGTTAAATGGTGCAGCCAATCTGTTGAACGTTCGGCCATGATGATTAAGGAAGAACAAGAAGAGTACGGAAATGATCAGTTGAAGGTGATCATCCAAGATACAGAATAAAGAACAAACTAAACGAAAATGCAGAGTTGATTTCTCGCAGTAACGCCACCCGCCTATTCCTTTGCTCTATTGCGCTGTGGTGATTACACATAATAGGCTTGTCAAGTACATTAAGAATAGCATTTGGTTATCTTATACACTGTATAACTATTGATATATGGTATGATTGATTTGGTTGTTATTTCTCTGGAGTCATTTGTTGCAAGTTTGAATTTAAATATACTACTCCTATTAATTTTTGCGCTGTAAACTATTTTATTTAATGGGATAAGGGAATCAAGTGCTGCAACTATAGTAAAATGTTACCAAACCTTTGGAGAGTTTCTCCTTTGTCCCCTTCTTTTACTTTCCTATGGGCGTTCTTCCTTTCACCAATCTTGCCCAGTTTCTTCACTTTTAAATTAAATTAAATGTCCTAGTTTGATTTTAAAGTTATTTTTAGACAAGATTATATACAGTTCAAATTTTGGACGCACATGTTATATTGAGATTGTTTTCTAAAAATAGAATGCAATGGTAAGAGCGACACCTTCCAAATTTTGAGACCATCATTTTTCAGCATCTCAATAAACTGTTAGCAAACTATCATATCTTTGGACACTAATTACTATTCTAATTAATTAATACAAATGAAGATATATTTGAAGATCATATAGTACTTTCTGATTTTTGTATGGAGTGCTTTATATGATGTATTTACAATTAACTACTTCCTACATTTCCTGCTTCCCTTTTTAGATGTGAAAGATCGCAAGATGATCAACTAACGTTCAACATATCAAGTGTTAATGAAAACATCCCAGAACCAAATTCTAGATTTATTCATTCCCATCCAACAACTGATTACATATTCTAGGAAGATGAATATGCTTCTGATCCTGGGCCTCCTGCCTCAGCTTCACTTTCTCAAGCAATTTTACAAGTGCAGAAACCAAAAATACTGTCAGCACCTCCCAATCGTCAGGCTTGAAAATGCTAGATGAAGCCTTTGTGGGTAGACATAGGAATATAAAGGTGGGAAGTTTTGCAACCTTAAGTTCTTAAAGTTAGACAGGCCAAACGTGGAAGAATAGTATCTCTCCGATATGTGTCACGCTTGCCTCAAGCAACTAGGGTTGCAAACTGTATGAAACTAAAGGAGATACCTCTCCTGACTAGTCTAGCTGTTATAACTTCACTAAAGGAGATTGAGGCAAAATGGTTTAGTGGTTACATGCGTGCATAATTTGGTTTCTCCAGAGTTTCTCTTTCCATCGCAAACAGATTGCAAAAGAGATAAATTTCATGTAAAGTTGACAATCAATAGAAAAAACACTTGAACATTGCAACATAAAGATATTAAAGTCTGCTCTCCCTTTTGCTGGTAATAAATGACTCACTCTGCCTGTGTCTTTCCAAACCATCCTCTTCTTATTGCTCCTCCGACAAGAAATCAGACCTAAGAGCATGGAAAAGCTGGATAAGAACTAACAGATAGTATGCTTTCCCTGGAACTAACCAAGGAAGTCCAAAAATTCTCTTTGAAACACGAGAGAAAAAAAAATTTAGATCGAGAGCTCTGAAACTCACTTAAATGAGACTGTTTTCTGTTGAGGTCTCTTACAACAACTTCCTTTACGATCATTGTTGCAGCCTGTAGTTTGGGCATCCTGTAATGATCATCTTTCCTGGCGGTGGCAAGACAGGTGCATTAACAATTTCCCTTAACTCAGGTAGGTCCTGTAAATGCACCTCAAGTGACTTGGGTAGTTCCAAAGTGTTATCAGCTACGACAGTCTTCAAGCTATCACAGAAAGAGATATGAAGGATCTCAAGTTTCTTTGAATGAAGGATCGATGAATTAACACTTTCGAGCTTTGGGCATTCTCCTACATCCAAGGTCTGCAATGATTCCACTTTACATGCAATGTTATCCAAAGCTGGTAGAGCCCACAAACATAACGTGTGTAAATTTGGCAATGCAGGCTCCTTATCTTCAGTGTCAAACAGAGTTGTGAACTTGTCACAGAATTTGATTTGAAGAATTTGTAGGTTGACCATGAAACGAGATGAAGAACAACTTGCAAGTTCTGGACAATGTTCCAGATACAGACATTTGAGAAAGCTTAATCCCTGGCCTTGCAGGTTTCCACTATATATGTTCTTCAAACTAATAGCATCAGAAACCCTTAAAATCTCCACGCTATGTCCAATTTCAGTGCTAACCTCAACAATCTCCTCCGTATTCCCCTGATCTTTGTTCCGTCTTGAATTATCAGTCGTATTCACTTCCTCCCCACTAAGAATACTCTCCATCTTACTGCATCCCTCTATCCAGCAGTATTTTATCTCTTTTATGCTTTTAGCATCCAAACTAGATAAGCTTTTGATGAATTGGTTATCAATCAAGAAAAGAAATTTAGCTTGAGCGACTAAACGCTCGATACCAGGGAGGTATTTACTGAACCCACGGATCTCCAGAGATCGCATTAGCTTCCTGCACTGGCAATCCCTCCCCTGCTCTTTGCACTGGCAAAGTTTTCTGGTCCGGAAGAAGGTTTCTCTCTGAAAGAGCTCATTCTGATAGTGATACTTACCTCCACTGTCAATCTGCTCCTCAATTGGATGTCCTACACTAGTCTGCTTCTTGCTGTGGCTGCAACAGTTGGTCTCTTCCTCAATAGGATGAACTAAGAAATGGAAGCTGCCGCCGACCGTTGAGCTTTTCTCCAAGAGTTGAAGAAGTTCAAAGTTATCCATAAATATGCCAAGCATATGACTGCTGGAAACTGCTCCAAGTGGCCAACTGGAGATCCTCCAGGGAAGTAGCTCTTCATTTTCTCCAGAATTCATCTTTGGTAGCTCAAGGTGATTCAAACATTTCAACTGTGAGATACTACAGGGGAGTTTCTCAGTTGACCCCTTCAAGACTTCAGATATTTCCAGATCCTTGAACTCTTCTATTTTAGGACAATCTCTAAGGAGAAGGCAACGAAGATTGTGAAAATTCTCAAAGGATGGCAAGTTTACAACGCCAGATCCAGAAAGATCCAGGACTTCAAGCATTGTATCCAGACTTGGAACTTCTGTTAGTTCCTTACAACCTCTAAGATACAGATGCTTAAGCTTTTTGAGGTTTGATAAGGATGGCAACTGTGTTACCTTTGTCTCAGAAATATCAAGAAGGTGAAGATTCACCATATTCTTCAAGAAATCAAGATCAACATCTCCTTCACACTCGAGACCAGAAAGACTTAGCTCCTCCAGGTTTGTTAGGGATTCAAGTGATGGAAGCACTTTTAAGTTAGTGCAATTTTGTAGAAAAAGATGACGGAGTTTACTTAAATGTGACAGGGATGGCAGATACTCAATTTTTGTCCCAGAGAGCTCCAGTTTTTCAAGGTCATGCATGTTTTCGAATGAGTAATCTGGCAATGCATTACAACCTGAAAGAAACAGCTCTTTCAGTTTACTAAGATTGGAAATGGATGGCACACGGATGAGGTTCGTGGACGAAAGGTCAAGTAATTCAAGGCAACTGGGGTTCTTAAGGACTGGGAATTCTTTGAACTTGGAGCATTCCCTCAAAGAAAGATGTCTTATGCTGCAGATATCTGAAGGGAGCTTCTCGATTTGAGTTTGTGAAACATTAATTTCTTCCAGGGAACCAAGGCTTTCTAGGGATTGATCAGGAAACTCAACAAACTTTCTGGAACCTGATAGGTCAAGAATTTTAAGGCTGCTTAGCGAACCAATCATGCGTAACCTACTTAGTGATTTACAATCACGTAACAAGAGATAAGTGAGATCCTTCAAGCCATTGATTAAAGGTAACTTCTTTATTTTGGTATTCGAAAGATTAAGCACCTGAAGCTTCAGATTTGAAAAGCTCTTGTCATGGAATTCTACAAGAGAGGTAGCACCAGAAAGATCAAGAACCTGAAGTTCTGTCATGCTTTTCAAACTTCCGATTTCTTTCAGTTTAGAGCACCCTCTCAGAATGAGCCGAATTAGTTTAGGGAGTTGATAAAGGGATGAGGGTAATGAAGCAATTTGAAGAGATGACAAATTGAGGATTTGAATGTGAGTCATAGGTTCAAAAAGATTGTCAGAGATAGTTATGGAAGGGCTAGGACCAGATATCTCAAGAACAGACAGTTTCTGATATGAAGTGTTATCAGCAACAGTTGATCCAGGTTTCAAGAGATTCTCAAGGCTCCCTAAGAAATCACAACCTCTAAGCACAAGAAGCCTAAGATTCAGCATCTCATGGGAGAGCAAGTCCGGTTCGGATATTGGGTTGAAGATTGCAAGAGCTTCTATTTTGCTCCTGGATTCAGAGAGATCATCTGGGACTTCCCTACTGAGAGAATTTCCATCAATCAACAATGTTGATGATTTTTTCCCTTCTTCAGCCTTACCTAGTGTTCTTACTATCCCATCTGCATGTGCAATTCGTCCAAGTTCTTTACCTCCAAAAGCAGTTGCCAGACCTAGATGGACAGTCTCCTCCATTCCACAATGATCACGAGCACTCAACTTCAACTTTTTCCCATTTTTCCTGACATAACCTTCCTGTAGCTTTTCAATGAAGCCTTGATCAGAAAGCGCCATAAGAACGCGGTGTCCCTTCTCATAAGCATTATCAAAACAATCAAAAGGACCGAGATAACCTTCCAATATCCAGTAAGTGATCAACTCACTGTAATGTACGCTTCCATGTTGGAAAGGGAATTTGTTTTCATGGAAACAGAAGTCAATTATGATGTTTTCCAGAAGCAACGTAGACTGGTTGCTAACTAACTGTGGTTCACTCTCGTCAACAGTTTCCGGCCTTTGTAATTCTGTATAATTATGTTTAAAGTAAGTATTTTGTGGTGACAACACATCAGCTGGTAGTCTGAATTGAAATATGTTACATACCTGGAAATTTCTTGATTGCCTTCCAAATTCGTTCACAACATGAAGAAAGTGACTCCTGGTCATCAATTTGGTGCTCCTTGATCTTGGGTTCCTCCTGCACTGTGACAGTCTTTCCCCCGAGATCTTGAGCATAGACCTTGTCAGGTGCTCTGGTTATTAGAATTTCTCGTATACTTTTAGCCTTTACCATGCGTTTTCTTATGTGCTCCTTCCCCTCTTCTGTCATTTCACTTGCTTCATCTACAAATATTAAGAGAACATTCTTGCCTTCAAATAGTTTTGACATCTGCTTCTGTTTATCCTTCTCTGTGTTATCCTTCCTGGTGTTGTCAAACTCCCACTCATCAGGAGGAGAAAGAGCAGACAACTTACAAGCTAGTCTTTCATCGATATCGTCAATACCAATGTGTGTTAAATCCCACAATATTGTAAAGTCATACTTTCCATCTACAATAGCACGAGCACTTGACTTTTTTGCAACCCATGTTAAGTCCTCAATTCCAGCTTTCCCAGTAAGAATGATTTTGTCTTTACGATCAGATATTAACTCTTGATATAACTCCTCCAAATCTGACTTATAAGCATCAAGCAGTGCTAGTGCCATCACTCTGAAGCAATAAACAAGCACGAAACATGAAAGACTAAAGCGTGGTACATTATCAGACTTATATAAAAAGTACAACAGTATCAAACAGAGACAGGATTCTCCCGCAAGCATAACTGCATAACTAAGTGATGGAGCAATAAACACTTTGAGGAAATACTCAAGGAAATTTCGAAATCCTTAGGCCAAAGATTATTTCAAAGGCCTAAAGTAAAACAAAGAGAGCAAAAATACTAAATGTGATTGCTGCTGGATACCTTATAACATGAGATCTGCAAGCACTGTCAAGGAACACTAATTAAGCATAAGTTTACACATGAAAGTTCTTTTTTTGTTTAAAATAAAAATCATGATAGTAGTAAACAGTATAAATCTTGCTAATAATTTTTAATTAAATTTTACTTACAAAACTTTAACATGTATACTAATTGGTTAAAGGGTTAAAATCCATGTATCATATTATGAATATACTTGCATAACAATCCATCTATTCTTTTCCAGAAATTAAACATCCTATGACAGAAATATGGTAGAGGGAAAAGACACTAGACAGCTGTGTGGCCATATTTCAAAGCACCAAATAATAATGAGACAGAAGTAAAAAAGAGAACCTGAAATGCAGTAACTGAGAGAGCCAAGTGTCGCAGCAACAATTCAAAGGTTTGATTGAATACTAAGCAGTATCCACCATTCATCTACTGGAATTATATATCAACTCTTGCAGTCAACTGTCTTTTCTAGTCCCCGTTATAGTTTAGCTTGTTCTAATTCTTTTACCCAATCTATTTGTTTATTAGTCCGTACTAATCATTTCTATATTTGATAACACTTTAACTTCAAATTTATTATTATAATTTTAATAAAATAGTTTATAATTATATAAATGTCATTAATTTATTTTAAGTCATAAGTTTCAAAAGTACACCTTACTTTATTAGTTTGTACTAAGTTAAATAAATTCATATAAATTAAAACGATGGAGTATAAAATAAAGTCTTAGTTAATGATGCATTAATCTTTTATATTTAAAAACAAAAAGAAAAAACAATTGCCAATTAAAAGATTTAAAATAACAAAAACCCACATGACTTAACATGATGGCTCGCATGATAATGTTGCTTGGGCTTCTTTCTTAACTCATTCAGCAAAGGTAACATTAAACAAAGACGAAGACTTGAAATATTTAATTACTCGACAGTTTGTCCAAAGTGTCTCCCCTCCCCTCAAATAGTAAAAAATGTTGGTATTTAAAAATTTAAGGGAAAGCGGCAAAATTATTTGGTAAAATTGAGCAACTTAGCTCACCGTTAGATTTTTTATCCAATACTCCATTACTTTGCCACTAAAGAAAAATCTTATATTTTTCCCTTAATCTTTAAAGTAGCTCAAAAGTCAAATATTGTTTTCTGCATTCTTTTAATGAGACGTATAAAAGAGATATAAATAATAGTTTAGAAGAAAAAAATTTATCGAAGCTATTAAATTATTTTTCTTCTAAGAATGTGCAATAACCTTTAAAAAGACAATAATATGTATTGGAGAGAGCAAGAAGAAGAAAAATTCGTGCTAATCTTTTTCTTTTTTTCAAAGAGAAACTAATACAATAAAAAATTAGCTCAAAATCAAGTGAGGAATGAAATGTACTTGCGATGCGCCCAAAAATATTAGAACACACAAAATCATGTCGTATAAAATGAGATTCCTGGTTAAAGATCATCTTGGCTAACCTATTAGCTACCGAGTTAGCCTTTCTCTATATGTGAGTAAAGAGACCATTAAATTCTTAGCCAAAAGGTGACGAATGCTGTTGATAATATCACTATTTTAATAGACATAGACCTTCAAGACTGCAACACCTAAATCATACTAGAATTATCAATTTGTAGGGCAACTAGACGCCACCCTCTATTCCATGCTTCTTTTAATCATCTTTACGAGCACAACAAAATAAATTGCCCAAAATATAACTAAAGCACGTACTGAGTTTCAATTAGACACGATTGGAATCAAATTCAACTTAGGTTTGTTACACTGTGAAGCTGAAAATTGTGCATGTAATACTCCACTAATAAAGCTCTGCTACTGCAGTAGAGGGTTGTTCATATTCCCAAGCAAAACCATAAAAAATTAAGATCCTCTCACTGGCTACTTCTATATTATTGCAATGTTGTTGCAATTGTGCAAAAGTAACACTTTCTAATTAATTGCCAACTAATAGATGCCCTTTGAATTGTTGAAAAATAAAAACAAGGAGGCATGAAGGTCACAATGCCAGCTTGCTAATTGGGAATCTCTTATTTCATGGTAGTTGGCAAGGATAAACATAAACAAGGACCAAGACATCGAATTAAAAACATGAAATAGAAGACTTTGGTATAAAATATGAAAAAAGAGCTGGATTTTAAGCTTGTAATAGGTTAGGTCAACATTGCCCAACCCATCCTCGCGTTCCCACTTCTAGTCATTTTCTAAGAGATGTTTAATAGGGAGACAAGTTATCCCAGAATTAGTAATGATGCAATTATCATATCATATTATTATAAAAGAGGCAATCCCCTATAGTAAAAAGTAAATGACGATTTTGTCCTTCAATCAAATGCATATTTTAATACAAAAATATAAATATATATTTTATAAAGGTAAAAAAAATTTGTTATCTGCTTTAATACTTGCATTGATCGGTCTCAATGAATTTATTTATAGTATATATGCATGCACATGAAGACATTCATATTCCGCTGAATAACTTTTCAATTGGCACCTAATTCAAAATTTAAGTACAACAATGTCAGTACAATGTTTGTCTTGAGAACTCAAAAGTAATTTGCCTAGAAAATCTCAAAGAATTTTATGACCATGCATGTATATCCAACCATTCCTAGATGACATTTACTATTCTCATTGTTATCTCTCATTCTCTAATTATTTCTATTTAAACTTGATATATAAGTAATAGGCTTCTGGATAATTTGTCGATGCAATTTTCACCTATAAATACTGATATTAAAAATCATACTCATAACGGATTGATATTTTCTTCTGAGTAACTTTTCAAAATTCTTTTTTCAGATTTTCTTTATCTACTCATTTCTACCAAATTTCGTGTAAAATACATGAAAATATGCTCTTTTTCCTCTAACAGAAGCAAATATAAAATCGCGTCTAAGCTCCATTCTAACTTTTTATTTGCTTGTCAAAGTAGTGTAACTATTGGATTATATATTTCATTACGACACCAGTGGAAATCATTCGCGGAAGAAACTCATCAGGTACTTTGTTAGTTTGCTAATAGAATTTGTCATCTATGTGATCAATAGTAATATCTATACATATTACTATACAAAGTTTAGGTTACACAATGACTACTCTCCTCCTATTTCCTTTTTTCTTCTCCTGTAATAACTTGAGGTGCCATCGGTCAAACATTTCTCTGGTTTGCATCTTCTTCATCTTTTATTATCATCAATGTTACAGCAGCCTGTGTAAGTATTGTTGAACCCCAAAAATTACCCTTTCTTTAAGAAAAGACAGGTTTCGGGTATATTCCAACAAAATGGGATTCCAAAGGGTTTCTTTGGAGTCGCCACCTAATTTAAGGATTATTAGGAACCTAAGTTAACTAAAGAGTGCAATTTTATTCCTTATTTAAAGGAAAATAATTCAGAGATTCTTAGGTAAGTGGTTCTATTAAATTCGAAAGAAGGTCCCTTGCAGGAGCACTTTCGAAAATCCGCTAAATGCGGTTAATCCGGCGGTTTTCACGAATTTATTAAGGATAGAAAAGTATAAAGCTAATTTTATATAAGGATAATAGGAATAATATAAATAAGATAAGATTTTAATTATGCCGATACTTAAATAAATAGATGACCCAATTTAAGATTAATTAAATGGATAATGAAATAATGATCAATTGATCAATTAATAGAATAAGTAAAGGTTAAATGGAGTTAGATGATTAAATAAAACACATTAGATAAATAATTGGATGATAATAAAGGGATTAATTAATTGATTGAATAAATAGATAAATAAATAAGCAAATAAATAACTTAATTAAATAAATGAATACTTATCAATTTTAATTAAATAAAGGAGTAAATGAATAATAATTGATTAATTAAATAAATAAATAATATTTAATTGATTGAATAAATGATTAATTGAAATTAAATAAATTAGATTAAATAAATGAATAAAGGATTAAAATTTAATTGATTAACTAAATAAATAATTAGATTAGATAAATAAATAATTGAATATTTAATATAATAAGTAAAGAAGCAATTCGAATGAGAATTATGATGAGGGTACGATTTTAGCCGAATTTGATTTTGCACTCCTTAATTGACAAATGATTCTAAACATCCATAAATTAATTGGTGAGTCACAAAGAAATGATACAAAGTATTTATACAAAACAATTTAAGTAATTCACAATAATTATTCACAATTCAAATACCATTTCTATTCCACAGGGGTCCTAAAACATGCTTTTCTAAAGGGGACGGGAAAGAGGGAGTTTAGAAGGTAGAACCCGGAAGCGCAAACTCAATCATTGAGCCTTGGACTTTGTGATTTTCGTTTTTCTTTCTTTTACATTTTCGGGGATATCAAGTCCCGAAAATGCGAAGCGGATCGAATAACTGCAAATGCAAATAGCCGTCCCAATAGATGAGTTTTAATCAACTCGCTCCCAAGGTATTGTGTCCATGCCAAAGAAGTAACAAAGAAAAGGATTAGCACATAGGCTGGTGAGAAAAAATTAAAGCAAGTGTGAATGATAAACAGATCATTAAACACGACTGAGACATAACCAAACAATAGTTACTCCTGATATTTGGACAAATAGTGGCCAATGAAGTTTTTCCCTTTTAAACTAACAATTTGAATCTTCTCTTAAGAATGTACGATGGTTAATCAAACAATCAATGACAATTTCCAAGATTTCCAAAGTAAATTCATTAATCAGCGCAAACGAACTAATGGATTTTAAGATGTGATATTTAGATGCTAATCTGCTCACTTCCAAAAGACTAGGCAGATTCCAGATTCAAGTATAATGCAGACACCAGACAGTTTAGCCAGTAAGAGACTTGATGAGTCCAGCTTTAATATTAACAGAGAAACAGAGGACAAACTACTGAGCTCCAAAGCTAGAAACTCCAACATATTGTGTTTCACCTTCTAACCTGATTTACTACTCAAACATATTACAACCAACACAGATTATTCAAGATGAGCATTAGATATGGAAACAACATCCAGGAACATGATTTTAAACATGGGTGAAGGAAAAAGGTGGTCAGTTTTGCTGCATTTTCAGTTTGAACATGGCACCTACTTGACAAGATTTAGCACTTATCTTACTTAAACAGACATACAAGTCAAACTCACAAGAAACTGAATCATGCTTTTATACTTCAATTAGTGACTAATCAATACACATAAAGACTAAAGCTTCAAGACTTCAACACCATTAAACAAAAGCTGCATAATAATATAAAATAGAATGCATATTTAAAGAAGTTGATTTTAGCTTAATAAAGGCTGAACATTTACAACTTTAAACATGATTTTAGTTCAAACAATGAACGAATGATAAAGATTAAACCTTTAACATGATATCCTTTTCATCCTCTAGATAACAAATTGGACAACCTAGACAAACTGCACCCTGCACCTTGCTAAAACAGCTCCTTCATGCTCACACCTCACAAGCAGAAACCCGGACCTCTTCTAAGCACCCTTACAAACCACCTGAAACCAGAACTACCCTACAAACAGCCTGCAAAACACTCCATAGACCTCCTCACACTTTTAATACCAAACTAACTACTAACTGGACTCCTTAGCATTCCCTGCTACTACTACAAACTACCAGAGGCTCCTTTATCCTTTAGCAAATAAACCAGACCCAAAGACTCCTCCAGAACATCAACCTGAAGCAACCTGCACTCCATTGAACTACTAGCAGACTACTCCTAATCCCTTAAACTAAATGCTGCACCTGCAGATTACCAGAACAACCTCCCTCTAGCTGACAGAACTCTCTTAGCTTACCAGAACCATCTTTGGAATACCTGCGGACATACCAGGCCTACAAGAAACAATTACAACACTTCTAATGCCCCTTTTAAACTCCTTGGAACAACCTACTTACTCCCTCTCACTCACATACCATAAACAGCCTTCACTACCATGATCAAGACCTCAGACCCTCTCTTTACACCTGAACACCTATACCTCCTACTACTACTCCCTAGCACCTGCATACTCCATCAGGGACAACTCCAAAACAACTCTACATACACGTTGACCTCACCAGACCCTGAAATGCTATCCTCTCACAGACCTTTCATTATACCTCACAGAAACACTCACAGAACAAGGCATAACCTCCAGAATTTTCACATTGCCATAAGAACATCTGCAGCCTCTAACAAGCTGCTTCACTACCCTGAACTAAACTCTTTCTATTCCACCTAGAGCATCCAACAAGCAGACCACAGAGCACACCCCTTTTCATCTCTGAAACACCTCTTGAACAGCCAAGAAAACAACACAGGACAACTGATTCATTTTTAGGCCAAATAAGCATATACAGCCACGCTTTTAATTTCATACAAATGCATAAGAACACAAAGGTTGAAACTTTATCATATTCTCTGAATAACAATGCTATTTACATGGATGAAACTTATTATTTTTTATTCAAGGCCTTTAAGCATAAGCTAGAAAACAGAAAAATCACATCCTCATGTAAACTGAACCAAGTTCAAACAGAAATCGTGTCAAGACGTTTAATACATCGTAACTGAAAATATAAAGAGAGAGTATTACCTTTTTCGGAGCAGGAACTGAAGCGACGATATGAAGAAAACACGACTCAAACTAAGCGACTTGAGTAAGGTCGATTGACTCGAATAATAAAGCGACGACACAAATAATGAAGCGATAACACGAGACGAATGCCCGGAACAGTAACACTATATGTAAATCTTTTCTTTTTCTTTACTTAAAACTAAGAGAAAATGTATAGATGCTGCCCTTTTCTCTGTTATATGAAAATTTTCCCACCCTTAAAATAATGAGAAAGAGATCCCTTTATACCTGCGCAGCTAGGGTTTTAGGATTAGGCTCCAACATTCAAATTTTAAGCCCAATTTGGACAATTCACTTGTAAGATAAGGGTTAAAGTCGTCTCATCTCTAAAGATTGTACAACTTCAATCTTTATCCTACAAATCTGCCCGTTGGGATGATTTACGGCTTGGATAGACTTGATTCAAAATGAACGCTTTAGATTTGGCACAGCTGGGTCTTAGTGAAGCTTCGAGAATATACGCCTGGAATAGTGCTATTCGCCCAGCACATCAGCCGTACGGAGAAGAAGATCTGCTCGGGTCGGGTTTTGGGTCGCAGGAAATGGGAATCGGGTTTCTGATTTTGGGGGATTATAGGTTGGTATATAAGGGGTTTGCGTGGGTGGGTCACAATTGAGGCTGCGCATTTTGTTTTTAGCCCTTTTCTATTGAAATTCAATTGTTTTTCCTTTTTACTTTCAATTTTAGCCTTAATTACAACCCTTCCACAGTAAATTATTAATTTGAATAACTCCAGGATAAAATTAGGTGTCAACAGCTGCCCCTCTTTACCCGGAAAAGGATGAAAGAGTTTTCAGGGTAAAGAAGTTGACGGAAAAGCCAATTTTGTCACGATGAAGCCAAAGACTTTGATTCCAAGGATCAAAGTGCGAGGCTTATGGATATGGCCGAACTCCGGTTTCCGAGTTGCCTACATATCTCGGGCTGAAAGAGAATCAGGCCATATGTAGTTCAACGACACTTAGACACGAAAACTCGCACGATTGATTGAAAAAGACGCACTAATAGGAAAGAATTCAAACTGACCCCTAATCTGGAATGAAAGATTAGGTAAGAATTTGCTTGTTCGAGTGCGATTCTTCAGATCCTCGTTGACGAGTCTAGCTCATATCAACGATTGCCCCAGTTCACTGCTAAGAAAAAGTTCCACGTTATGCTCCAAATGCTCCAAATACTGCTGCGATACTGCCAAAATCCTGTAATAAACTTGACAAACGGTAAGCGAGCAACTGCTAATAAACTGTAATAATTGGAATAAGAAATAAAAGAGTGATAACATAAAATTATAAATGCGGGTTGTGATATCATCAATAAGTTCTTCCTTCGGCCAACTGACGAGATGCTCCGCCCGGAGAACCTCTAAGCTGATCATTATTCAATATTGCATGACAACCGACATCGCGAAACACTCCGAAAGCGGTGCTTCAGCCGACTTGTCTTAGACTATCATCTACTTGAAAGAAACCTGCATATCCTATTTGTGGGTGGAAGAACCCAAAGTATCCTATTTGTGGGTAGAAGGACCCGATATATCCTATTTATGGGTGGAAGGATCCGAGATATCCTATTTGTGGGTGGAAGGACCCAGATATCCTATTCGTGGGTGGAAGGACCCAAAGTATCCTATTCGTGGGTGGAAGGACCCAAAGTATCCTATTCGTGGGTGGAAGGACCCTAGATATCCTATTTGTGGGTGGAAGGACCCAAGATATCCTATTTGTGGGTGGAAGGACCCGATATATCCTATTTGTGGGTGGAAGGACCCAGATATCCTATTTGTGGGTGGATAAACCCTGATATCCTATTTGTGGGTGGAAGGACCCAAGATATCCTATTTGTGGGTGGAAGGACCCGATATATCCTATTTGTGGGTGGATAAACCCTGATATCCTATTTGTGGGTGGAAGGACCCAAGATATCCTATTTGTGGGTGGAAGGACCCGATATATCCTATTTGTGGGTGGAAGGACCCAGATATCCTATAGGTGGGTGGAAGGACCCAAATATCCTATTTGTGGGTGGATAAACCCTGTATCTTGCAAAATCTGAAATTGTCTGGCCAGTGCTGGTGATGCGATAATCGATCAAAAGCTAAAATAGAGTTGTTCTGCATATGCGATAAGGCAAATATTATTCGAGGAACTAATAGTTGCGAGTTCTTGGCGTTTCGCTGCTTGAGATTTCTGCATTCAAAGGAAAATTGTAAGTACTATAAAATTTCTGGGAAGTTGCGGCACTTTGCATTGCTCCTTCCACCTTGATGCTGAACTTTGCGGTAAATGCAAAATTTGCCCCTGTTTAATCGAAGAACAATTGTTAGTTTTTGATCAAATAACGGTTGACTTGATTGAACACCTAATTTGGCTTTGAATCTGCATTTTGCTTGCATGGCGATCAAATGTGTTGTTGCGAAAAATCTGACATTCTTGAAACTCTTCTCTTTGCACAAGATAAACCATCTATAACTGCTTTGGCTTGGGTTATTTGGGAAAAATGAAATTTCATTGATTTTGGGACTAAGCCCAATAAGGGTAGCAAAACATAACGTAGTTCATTACAACTAGGATGAATAAAATTGCGACAGAGTAGTTAAAACATAATA
Source organism: Petunia axillaris subsp. axillaris (assembly GCA_029990575.1). Classification (NCBI taxonomy): domain Eukaryota; kingdom Viridiplantae; phylum Streptophyta; class Magnoliopsida; order Solanales; family Solanaceae; genus Petunia; species Petunia axillaris. The sequence goes on from JARKNS010000003.1 coordinate 166,089,046, forward strand.
TAGTTGGGCAATGAAATGCAATTTCAAGCTGCAAAAATGCGGTCTTTTCAATCTTCTTAGCTTGCAAACCACTTCTTCTTTGAATATCTTGAGGTTGACGCCTCGCCTTTAACGAGAATTGTGCCTGCGGGAGGAATGTTGCAATTACCACTGAATGGATCTTCTTGCACTATTATTTTGCCATTATCAATCAAGCTTTGAATTTTGTATCTCAAGCCACTGCATTCTTCAGTATCATGACCTTGGATATTTGAATGATAAGCACAATGCTTTGACGGATCGAAGTGTGGAGGCAAGTACTTAGGAATTGTCCCTTTCTTTGGTCGCAAAAGTCCTTCAGCTTGCAATTTTTCAAATATGCTTGTTACAGACTCGTCTAGAGGAGTGAATGTATTCGACTTCCTCTTCTTTGACACCGGATAATCAGAATATGTTTGTTGAAACTGACTTTGAGAGCCTTGCAAATTTGAGGGTTTCTCTGATTGAGTGGTGTACCCAAATAAACCAGAAGGGATTTTTCCTGTTGATATGCCTTCTTCTATCATTTTTCCCAGTTGGATCAATTCAGAGAAAGTGCTTGCATTATTGACAACCATTTTGGCATAGTATATGCCTTCCTGCATGTCAATGAAAGCTGCTATTAACCTCTTCTCAGACAAGGGAGGATGTATCTTAGAAGCCTCTAACCTCCACCTCATAGCATATTCTGCAAAAGACTCATGAGACATCCTCTTAATGTTGCGCATATCAAACACATCGGGATCTTCTACTATGTTGAACTTGTATTGTTCCACAAAGTCATGAGCCATATCCTCCCATGTGTGCCATTTGGAAAAATCTTGTTTGGTATACCATGCAAGTGCCATTCCTGATAAACTTTGAATGAAAAATCTCATCCGCAAAGCTTCATTCTTGCCAATTCCAATCAATCTGCTGCAATAATCTTTCAAATGAGCATAGGGGTTCCCCTTTCCATTGAAAGTGTTGAATTTTGGTATCTTATACCCATGTGGAAGCTCAATGTCCGGGTGAATGCATAAGTCTTCATAAGATAAACTTTGAATGTTCCTAGAGCGCAACTCATCTTTAATGACCTTGTGCAAATTGCGGATTTGTCTCTTCATGCTATGTAAATCAATTGTCTCAACTTCTTTTCTAGGCAATTCTCGTAGGCGCACTATCACTTGATTTGATTGACTCCCGACAGCAGGCATAGTGCTAAAAGGTGGTTGGCATAAAGTTGCAGCTGGCCAAGCATTTGGATTGGTGAGATATTCTTGTGAGTTTTGTGGATATACAGTATATATAGGCATTGGGTAATGAGGCATTGTTGAGTAAGGTGGATTAAAGGTAAAGCTTGTATTTGGCAAAGGTTTGCTAGTATTGACAAAGCTGACAGTCCTATTCCTTTGGACCACATGTTCTTCAACATCATCATTCTGCGCTTGCAAGACACCCATACCAGACCTGGTTGCCTGGAGCTGCTTTGCCATGTTGTTTTGTCCTTGATGCAGATTTTCAGCCATTTCAGTGTCCAATGCTAGCCAACCTTTAACAAATGAATTCTACACATTGAACAAAAGTAAGTTAATACGTAAAATAGCAATGGATGCATAAGACTTTAAGTGTAAAATAGGCCATTAGGCCGAATGGATGGGATCAAATTCCCGACTCGACAAAGGAGTAAAATATTTGAGAGTTCGAAACTCAATGATCAACAAAATTTGATTTTTCAAGACGCGAGTTGAGAAAAACAACTTTGAAAGTTTTTACTAAATCAGTATGCGTGCTAGACCATTTTGGCGCAAATTGCTAAAATGGTCGGTTTATTTTGAACATCAATGCTTTGCTCAATTATCGACTCTTGCTTGTAGAACAACAATCTGCACCAATCCTTGAAAACTGCTACTAATAACAACCAAACCAACTCAATGTCCTCAACTTGCTTTTTGCAAAATTCTGCCCCAGTTATGACTTCAACATTTCAATCTTGCTTTGCGAAACTGCCCCAGTTATGACTTTCAATACTTCAAATCGCTTTGCAAAAACTGCCCCAGTTTCTATCTTTGAGAAAATTAAAATTTAAATACTAAAGGGTCGAGCCCGATGGAGGAGCCTACGTATCCCTCCTTGGGAATCAGACCGTGCGTAGTTCTGCTTACATAGAAGAGAATTTTCAAATCCTGGTGTAACCGAAACTCGATATGAGTTGCCTACGCTTCCCGCCTTGGGAAACCGGTTACCGTAGTTTGCTTACATAGAAATAGAGTCAACATTCATAATTTGATATTCTTTTTTTTCTCTTTTCTTTCAACGAACTAACAAAAGGAAATTACAATAATTACTTCCTAATAATGCAAATAAACTAACTTCTACTTCTGCAACTCTACTGCTTTTCTGGAACTTGATAAGCGCCTAAATGCCCTTCTTCGAGGGATTTTCCTTTGCATATGGTAAGATTAAGACAAAAGGTTCGCCAATGCCGTTTGTGAGTAGAATTTTGACATGGCCAGATTTGATCAAGCTTTCAACTTTCTTCTTAAATAAAGTGCATTCTTCAATATTGTGCCCCTACATCCCTGAATGGTAAGCACAAAATTTTCTCAAATTTTCAGGCTTATGTGACCAACACGGCTTTGGTTTTGCAAGATATACCAAACCGACCTTCAGAAGCCTTTCGAACAGGTTTGCATAAGATCCTGGTATTGGTGTGAATGCAACAGCAGGTGCTTTGTGGCTGCTTGACTGAAAACCAGGATTGACAACCATTTTCTCGATGTCATAAGGTTTTTCTGCTATGGGTGACAAAGAGTTTGGCATAACAGCTTTTCCTTTGTCTTTAGATTGCGCCTCAGCTAAGCCACACGTTCTCTTGTCAGTTATTGTAACCGGCTCATCTTGAAGCTCTGCAGATTTTCTTTTCAACGGACTGCCCTTTGCAAGAATTGGGTTCGAGAATTCATAATGCTTGACAAAGTCTTTCCAAGGACCTTGTATTGCAAACCATGTCAAAGCTGGTTCCTTAAGTGTCCTAGAAAACATCCTCAACTTGGTTTCATTGCTTGGTCCATACCTTGCGACCCAAGCAAGGTATGCCTTCAAGTGATCACGAGGATTTCCTATCCCATCATACATTGGAGGATCAGCTGAGTCAAAAACACTCACATGTTCACTTTCTGCCTCTCCTAAGCCTGCTTGAGATGGTAGAGCATTCTCACCCATCATTGTTCCATTGCTCTCTTTAGCATTGGGAAGCCCTTCCCCGTTGCTTTTCTCATTGCTTGTTTTTTATGAGACACGGAACCCGTTCTCCAACAAGAATGCATGCAGACGGGGGAATTCTTGAGCATCACACTCGAATGCGGGAGCTACTCGACTTGAAGGAGGTGCAACAGTATGGATAGAAGCAACAGGAGCACTTGGTCCTGGCCTTGGCATATTTCGCACTGAGTTGCGAGCATCCATGAGCGCGACAACCAATTCAGTAAGGCTATTGAGTCTCTTTTCCAAACTCGTCACGGTTGATTCAAGCTTGTTAACCTTGTCTTGGTGGGATTCCTCATTTTCAGTCAAGTCAATCACAACAGCTTGGCGAGCCATAGATCCTGATCTTGATGTTCAACATAATTGACCTTTTTAGCAACGCATACCGAATTTAATAAAAATTTATTAAAGATGAAACTGACGGGCCAACTTATTCCAAAACGAAAAAATTGAGACCGTACTGAAAAGACCCAAAAGTTTGAGCAAGACACTCATTTTGTTAAAGCCAACTAGATGCGAAAACGCTTTTTTAGATCTAAAGTTATTTTCAAAATGGGAAAAATACTTGCGAATACTTTAAAGTTTGACGCTAAACAATATTTTGCAAAATGACAAGACTGGGTTTAAGATAGACAAAATAATATTTGAAAGGCATTTTAAATAACGGTATGCATGAATTCAGATGATAGGTGAATAAACAACTTCATAAAGCGGTTAACTTTTACAGAAGATAGGTTGAAGTAACATAACGTTAATCTTACCATACCGCCGAACAAATTCAATCACAGCGCAATCAGTGCCAACAAATTTCAGGCAAGCAACACATATTTAGCAAGTAATTGCATATTAGACATATAATTTGACATGTGGCAAACACAAGTAATTGAGCGTAAATAAAAATGCGAACGCTTCTTACCCTGTAAGGTGCCTCTTTGTGCCAGAGGTGGGCCTAAGACGTGCAAACAAGTGGTAACGAAAAATAGTTCATGCCAGTTTTGAGCAATTCAGATTTAGAGTAAGCAATAAATAACAATAATTGATAACAAACATCTCTCCGTCTTGACACTGCAATTCCGGTATCCCAACTAACTTCCAAAAATTGGTGTCAACTCGAAATTCTAACACAGCTCATGCTCTCCACAACATCTGCACAAAATTCTAAACCCAAATGCCTAAAACCCGAAACAATCCTCCATAGCTTTTGCAAACATCCACACTCCTCCAAGCACAACTCCCAATTATTTTACAACATTCAGGAGTGAAATTTCCAACTGCCTTCACAATACCAGACTGCAAATCATGAAAGGCGCCAATTGGCCTTTCAAAATAAAACCCCCACTGGTCCTCGGCTTTAGTCAAGCCTCTCAGCTTCCTAGGTTTTGCAAGGCTCACAGACCTTGTTCATAGGGCTCCTCACTGGTCCTCGGCTTTAATCAAGCCTCTCAGTTTCCTAGGTAGCCAAGACCGCACTGGTCTTCAAGGAGGGACCCCATTGGTCATTTATAGACATAGGGGCTTCACTCTCCTAGTATGCGACAAGCATACTTCATTCCATAAGAATTTGCAGCTGGTTAGTCAACATGGGCCTGCACACACGCAAAGCCATTCACGAGAGGGACCCCACTGATCTTTTAAAGACACCAGGGGCTTCGCCTCTTAGATCTCACTACACCATACCATCTCCAAAACACAAACCAATCAAATCTGCCTAACTTTCCCCCAGACTGCAATTCTGTCTTGTTCACAAAATTCTGCACTATGATGTCAAATTCTCCGTGGACTGCTATGACCACATAGATTCTGCTAAATTCTTCCATTTTTTAACCTAAAAGACAAAATAGGAGACAAAATTCTAAATCTGATTTTGCTCAAAACATGGCTAGGACTGAGGATTCGTTATCACACAACACATAATATGCATTGTCGTTGGATTTCAAGAACCCGCTGACGTAAAGGTGGTTTCCTAACTATGGAGGCGGTACCAAGGACCGGGTCCAGACTAAGGTGTAAATGCATGCATGCTCCTAAAAGCTCCGTCTAAGAGTGGGTTAACGGTTGAGGCTAACAGGTGAGTGGCAAGCGGCCTCGCAGTCGAATTACTCCCACGACAACCGCCGGTGTACCAACTCGTCAGAAGGGTTCTTTAGTGGAAAAAAGTGCGGGTACGCATGAGCGTACCTCACGGATATTTGGGGTGAAAATGCAAGAGGTTCCCAGGAGTGGGGGAAGTATGAATGGAAAGCCAGTTTGTATATGTGCGCAAATAGGGGTGTAGTGACATGCTTTCGTGACACACAGCAATCAATTAAATTAACTAAGCATGCTCGCAAATAAATAATAGATATAATCATACTAGTTTCAACATATAAACACATAAACAAGGCTAATTCGTGAAAACCTTATGGTTAGAACCATTTGCGTATCCCCAGCGGAGTCACCACGCTGTTGAACCCCAAAAATTACCCTTTCTTTAAGAAAAGACAGGTTTCGGGTATATTCCAACAAAATGGGATTCCAAAGGGTTTCTTTGGAGTCGCCACCTAATTTAAGGATTATTAGGAACCTAAGTTAACTAAAGAGTGCAATTTTATTCCTTATTTAAAGGAAAATAATTCAGAGATTCTTAGGTAAGTGGTTCTATTAAATTCGAAAGAAGGTCCCTTGCAGGAGCACTTTCGAAAATCCGCTAAATGCGGTTAATCCGGCGGTTTTCACGAACTTATTAAGGATAGAAAAGTATAAAGCTAATTTTATATAAGGATAATAGGAATAATATAAATAAGATAAGGTTTTAATTATGCCGATACTTAAATAAATAGATGACCCAATTTAAGATTAATTAAATGGATAATGAAATAATGATCAATTGATCAATTAATAGAATAAGTAAAGGTTAAATGGAGTTAGATGATTAAATAAAATATATTAGATAAATAATTGGATGATAATAAAGGGATTAATTAATTGATTGAATAAATAGATAAATAAATAAGCAAATAAATAACTTAATTAAATAAATGAATACTTATCAATTTTAATTAAATAAAGGAGTAAATGAATAATAATTGATTAATTAAATAAATAAATAATATTTAATTGATTGAATAAATGATTAATTGAAATTAAATAAATTAGATTAAATAAATGAATAAAGGATTAAAATTTAATTGATTAACTAAATAAATAATTAGATTAGATAAATAAATAATTGAATATTTAATATAATAAATAAAGAAGCAATTCGAATGAGAATTATGATGAGGGTACGATTTTAGCCGAATTTGATTTTGCACTCCTTAATTGACAAATGATTCTAAACATCCATAAATTAATTGGTGAGTCACAAAGAAATGATACAAAGTATTTATACAAAACAATTTAAGTAATTCACAATAATTATTCACAATTCAAATACCATTTCTATTCCACAGGGGTCCTAAAACATGCTTTTCTAAAGGGGACGGGAAAGAGGGAGTTTAGAAGGTAGAACCCGGAAGCGCAAACTCAATCATTGAGCCTTGGACTTTGTGATTTTCGTTTTTCTTTCTTTTACATTTTCGGGGATATCAAGTCCCGAAAATGCGAAGCGGATCGAATAACTGCAAATGCAAATAGCCGTCCCAATAGATGAGTTTTAATCAACTCGCTCCCAAGGTATTGTGTCCATGCCAAAGAAGTAACAAAGAAAAGGATTAGCACATAGGCTGGTGAGAAAAAATTAAAGCAAGTGTGAATGATAAACAGATCATTAAACACGACTGAGACATAACCAAACAATAGTTACTCCTGATATTTGGACAAATAGTGGCCAATGAAGTTTTTCCCTTTTAAACTAACAATTTGAATCTTCTCTTAAGAATGTACGATGGTTAATCAAACAATCAATGACAATTTCCAAGATTTCCAAAGTAAATTCATTAATCAGCGCAGACGAACTAATGGATTTTAAGATGTGATATTTAGATGCTAATCTGCTCACTTCCAAAAGACTAGGCAGATTCCAGATTCAAGTATAATGCAGACACTAGACAGTTTAGCCAGTAAGAGACTTGATGAGTCCAGCTTTAATATTAACAGAGAAACAGAGGACAAACTACTGAGCTCCAAAGCTAGAAACTCCAACATATTGTGTTTCACCTTCTAACCTGATTTACTACTCAAACATATTACAACCAACACAGATTATTCAAGATGAGCATTAGATATGGAAACAACATCCAGGAACATGATTTTAAACATGGGTGAAGGAAAAAGGTGGTCAGTTTTGCTGCATTTTCAGTTTGAACATGGCACCTACTTGACAAGATTTAGCACTTATCTTACTTAAACAGACATACAAGTCAAACTCACAAGAAACTGAATCATGCTTTTATACTTCAATTAGTGACTAATCAATACACATAAAGACTAAAGCTTCAAGACTTCAACACCATTAAACAAAAGCTGCATAATAATATAAAATAGAATGCATATTTAAAGAAGTTGATTTTAGCTTAATAAAGGCTGAACATTTACAACTTTAAACATGATTTTAGTTCAAACAATGAACGAATGATAAAGATTAAACCTTTAACATGATATCCTTTTCATCCTCTAGATAACAAATTGGACAACCTAGACAAACTGCACCCTGCACCTTGCTAAAACAGCTCCTTCATGCTCACACCTCACAAGCAGAAACCCGGACCTCTTCTAAGCACCCTTACAAACCACCTGAAACCAGAACTACCCTACAAACAGCCTGCAAAACACTCCATAGACCTCCTCACACTTTTAATACCAAACTAACTACTAACTGGACTCCTTAGCATTCCCTGCTACTACTACAAACTACCAGAGGCTCCTTTATCCTTTAGCAAATAAACCAGACCCAAAGACTCCTCCAGAACATCAACCTGAAGCAACCTGCACTCCATTGAACTACTAGCAGACTACTCCTAATCCCTTAAACTAAATGCTGCACCTGCAGATTACCAGAACAACCTCCCTCTAGCTGACAGAACTCTCTTAGCTTACCAGAACCATCTTTGGAATACCTGCGGACATACCAGGCCTACAAGAAACAATTACAACACTTCTAATGCCCCTTTTAAACTCCTTGGAACAACCTACTTACTCCCTCTCACTCACATACCATAAACAGCCTTCACTACCATGATCAAGACCTCAGACCCTCTCTTTACACCTGAACACCTATACCTCCTACTACTACTCCCTAGCACCTGCATACTCCATCAGGGACAACTCCAAAACAACTCTACATACACGTTGACCTCACCAGACCCTGAAATGCTATCCTCTCACAGACCTTTCATTATACCTCACAGAAACACTCACAGAACAAGGCATAACCTCCAGAATTTTCACATTGCCATAAGAACATCTGCAGCCTCTAACAAGCTGCTTCACTACCCTGAACTAAACTCTTTCTATTCCACCTAGAGCATCCAACAAGCAGACCACAGAGCACACCCCTTTTCATCTCTGAAACACCTCTTGAACAGCCAAGAAAACAACACAGGACAACTGATTCATTTTTAGGCCAAATAAGCATATACAGCCACGCTTTTAATTTCATACAAATGCATAAGAACACAAAGGTTGAAACTTTATCATATTCTCTGAATAACAATGCTATTTACATGGATGAAACTTATTATTTTTTATTCAAGGCCTTTAAGCATAAGCTAGAAAACAGAAAAATCACATCCTCATGTAAACTGAACCAAGTTCAAACAGAAATCGTGTCAAGACGTTTAATACATCGTAACTGAAAATATAAAGAGAGAGTATTACCTTTTTCGGAGCAGGAACTGAAGCGACGATATGAAGAAAACACGACTCAAACTAAGCGACTTGAGTAAGGTCGATTGACTCGAATAATAAAGCGACGACACAAATAATGAAGCGATAACACGAGACGAATGCCCGGAACAGTAACACTATATGTAAATCTTTTCTTTTTCTTTACTTAAAACTAAGAGAAAATGTATAGATGCTGCCCTTTTCTCTGTTATATGAAAATTTTCCCACCCTTAAAATAATGAGAAAGAGATCCCTTTATACCTGCGCAGCTAGGGTTTTAGGATTAGGCTCCAACATTCAAATTTTAAGCCCAATTTGGACAATTCACTTGTAAGATAAGGGTTAAAGTCGTCTCATCTCTAAAGATTGTACAACTTCAATCTTTATCCTACAAATCTGCCCGTTGGGATGATTTACGGCTTGGATAGACTTGATTCAAAATGAACGCTTTAGATTTGGCACAGCTGGGTCTTAGTGAAGCTTCGAGAATATACGCCTGGAATAGTGCTATTCGCCCAGCACATCAGCCGTACGGAGAAGAAGATCTGCTCGGGTCGGGTTTTGGGTCGCAGGAAATGGGAATCGGGTTTCTGATTTTGGGGGATTATAGGTTGGTATATAAGGGGTTTGCGTGGGTGGGTCACAATTGAGGCTGCGCATTTTGTTTTTAGCCCTTTTCTATTGAAATTCAATTGTTTTTCCTTTTTACTTTCAATTTTAGCCTTAATTACAACCCTTCCACAGTAAATTATTAATTTGAATAACTCCAGGATAAAATTAGGTGTCAACAAGTATAGACCATTGTATTTGCCTCAATTGCTAAAATTTATTTTTTATAGGTGTAGCAAATGGATGGATAAACCACTATGAAAGCAAAAATGTATCAAACTAATATAGAGAAGTGATGAAACAATCGTTTCCTCTCTCTACATCTTAAAGTATTTTGATTGCTGAATTTTCCTTTTGTAAGTTGAATAACGTGCTCATCTTGATAAATATTTAGAATCTTAATTATATTTGTGGTTTATACTTTAGATTTTATTATAGGCATAATAAAATTTACTTGCACACAGAAAATAATACCGATAAAACTCATTTAGTCTTGAGGGAAGAGCTAGACGCTAAAAGTTTGTGGGTTCACGCGCATTGCGCGTGCCCAGAACTAGTAATGTAAAAGATTTCTATAAAGGCTTGGTTTACCAGGCCTTTTTAGTTTTCAGCAACTATTTTTAAATTATTGTAAGGACGAAGGGCCGAAATTGCTACAGAACTATATAAAAAAAGTCCAAAAATGTCACGCATTATAGTATTAAGTTGTCATTGACGTTACAATTTGAGCTTAAAAATACCATTATCTATAAATAAAGGCTCAAGAATGTCTGTTGGATGGAACTTTACTTTTTCTATTTTCTATTTTTCAAAAATCTCTACAAAATCTTAGAAAAAGATACGTGGCAATTAGATCCACTAACCCCCAACATAATTACAGACTTCTCCACCCCCTCACCCTATTATTTTCTTTTATCCGTTTTATTTTAACCATTTCTCTTTCATTTTTAAAACCTAAACATAAAATTCTTCTTTCAATCTTTCAAAATTCTGGCGACTTTACTGAATTTCCTGCAAGGAGGGGAAAGGGTACCAACTGCTACTACTTAGTCTCATGAAAACTTCTTTTTGGGATTTTATGATATTCAACCATAAACGGCTAATTACTTTTGGTTAAGAACAATTAGATTATATTTTGTTTCTAACCATATTTGGTGACACTGTTGTTAGTTAAAAGTGGATGGCTAATTACTTTTGGTTAAGAACAATTAGATTATATTTTGTTTCTAACCATATTTGGTGTCACTGTAGTTAGTTAAAAGTGGTTGGTTAATCATATGATGGTTAAACAATAATTTGGATGTTTGGAAAATTGAAAGAAAATTTTAGGTTTAGGGTTTAGGATGAAAGATAAATGGTTAAAATAAAATGGTTATAAGGCAATCGGGTTGGGGTGGAGGAGTCTGTAATTAAGTGTGAAAATTTGATGACTAGCCAATTTTGGACACGTTAAATGAGTTCCACCCACAGTTTCAAAATTCATTGAGAAATAGCCAATAATGACTCACGTACATACAGGCTACTGCCGCTAACAACACCCCATACATTGAATTTACTGAACTACCCTTAAAAACCTACAGCTCAACATAAATACAAATCACGCGTGAAAAAAACAGAGCAAAGCACACATTCTCTCTCCAGATCATCATTGTCTCTCTCCGGAAGTTTCAAATTCAAACTGTAAAAGGTAATCTGAGCTACGTTTTCTTAGTTTCTGCGATGTTTCTGTGCTGAATTTCAGTTATTTTGCGGAAATATATCTGTTTTTGTGACTGTAAAACAATAATTTGAAATAAAAATTCGTGATTATGATCTCATTTGTACTGTAAACAAATTTGTTTTTGTGAGACGCGAATTTACTGTTATATATAATTAATATGAATCTGCATTGAGTTCAAAAGGGTATGCAGCACTAGGTGTTGGGGGTTTGTGTTACGTTGAAGCAAAGCCCCATTATAATATCCTCTAGCTATGATTATATTTTAGCTTAGCACTTCAAAATGACATGTTGTCCAACATTAAATACTGGGGATTACTGTTAAGTTGAAGCAAAGTCCCATTACAATATCATGTAGCTATGCTATATTTTAGCAGATAGAGCTGCACTTCAAAAAAATCATGTTGTCCAGCACTAAATACTGGAGCTTAGTGTTACGTTGAAGCAAAGCTCCATTATAATATCCTGTAGCTATGCTATATTTTAGGATATAAAGTTGCACTTCAAAAAATCCCCCTGTTGTCCAGCATTAAATGTTGGGGCTTATTGTTAAGTTGAAGCAAAGTCCCATTACAATATCCTGTAGCTATGCTATATTTTAGCATATAGAGCTGCACTTCAAAAATCCCCCTCCCCTGTATAATTATCCATTATGCTATGGATATGTATATTTAGCTTATAGGTTAGCAGTTCTTAAGCTTTCATTATTAAGCTACAATTACAATATTTTACCATGTGGTTTTCTTTGTCACTTAGTTTAGTGTTTTTACTATGTTTATAACTGCAGGTAATGGCTAAACAGTGTATTGTTCTTGCATTCAATGGGGAATGGATACCAGATTATAAGTACATAGATCATGAGACAAGGATTTTTCTGCATACTGAAACAGATACATTTGAAGATTTCAGAAAAAACCTTTGGAAAAAGATAGATTTAGATGAAGAACATTTTGAGACATTCATATGGTTTGATATGGAACTTGGAACAAGCAAAGGGGTCCCTATAAAAAATACCGATGATTTAATCAGCTGTTTACACTTGATGAAGAACAATTCCGAGTATAGGAGTAGACGTTTCATAATTGACATTACACAACGATCTCCACAGTCTGAGAGAGTTGATTACGCTGAAGGGCAAATGATAATGCAAATAGACAACGATGATGCTTTTGAAGTGATAGTTTTAACGCCTCCGTCTGTCGAAGCTGTAGCAGTAGATCAACAGTTAATGCATGCTGAAAAGACAGAACAACAGCTTGTAAATCTTCAACTTCCTGAGACATCAAGTGCTGCAAAAAAGAGAAAGAGGCATTCAAGGAAGAAAATAAGAGAATCTCCTCGTCCAATACTAAAAGAAAATGCAGATTTGGACGACGTCAAGGTTGGATCAATTTTTTTTAAACAAACAGTGTGTCACTAAATGTTTCCTGACAACTGCAATTGCACACCATTTTGAATTCAAGGTTGTGAGATCAAGCACAACGAGATATTCACTGGCGTGCATGAATGAAAAATGTGAGTGGACTGTTCGATCTTCCAGAATTAAACAGTCCACACTGTTCAAAATACTGAAGTTTGAGAAGAATCACACTTGCTCAGTGGATGATAGAAAAAGAGACCAAAAACATGGTACGTCAAAGATTGTTCGAGATGAGATAGTTGAGAATCTGAGAGACGATAATTATCATGTTAAGCCTAATTTTGTTGTTGCAGAGATTAGAAGGAAAATAGGAGTTGAAATCTCTTATAATAAGGCATGGCGTGCTATAAAAGAAGGAGAGTCTTTAATTAGAGGGACGCCTGAGGAGAACTTTCAGAAGTTACCAGCATATTTATATGTGCTCAGAGACATCAATCCAGACTCACACGTTGGCTTCAAAGAGATGGTGAGAACATGTAAAAAAAATGTGTACTTATATATTTTTGTGTAGAATTCCGGTAATCCCCATTAAAAAAAGCCTGACACTGCACTGTTATTTGTTAGAGTCCCGTCACAAAATGCTGTGACGTCGTAATTATGTATAAGTAAGGTTCCAGTACTAAAACCTGAGGCTCAAAAATTTTATCATGTATTTTACTGATAACACTGCAATTATATTATCCAGCTTCAAATATATAATTTTTTGCTTGTGCGGCATTTATTAAAGGCTAAAAACATTGTAGACCTGTGATAGTTATCAATGGAACATTCCTCAAGGGGAGATATTCAGGCACACTATTGGTTGCAGTGACGAAAGATGCAAATAACCAAATCTTCCCACTTGCCTTTGGAGTTGTTTACTCAGAAAATAATTTGGCATATAATTGGTTCTTTAGGCAGTTGCGCATTGCATTTGGTTGCCGTGAGAATTTACTGTTCCTTTCAGATCGTAATTCTGCAATTGCAAATGGGATTACAAATGTATATCCTGAATGTGCACATGGGATCTGTGTATATCATCTGGAAAAGAACCTTAACAAAAGGAACGTGAGTTCTGCAGTGATAAGTATATTCAATAGTGCATGTCGTGTCTACACGATTGCAGAGTTTAAAACAGACATGAATCAAATGAAACAAACGGATAGGGCAACCTATGATTACCTCATGGAAGAACCACCAGAGAGATGGACTAGAGCTTGCTGTCGAAATCGAAGATATGACATGATGACATCAAATATTGTGGAATCCATGAATAATGCTCTGTTACATGCTCGAGAAAAATCAATACTGTCAATGGTGGACAACATAATGAACAAGCTACAGAGCTGGTTTTATGAGAGACGGAAGAGTGAGCAGGATATTTTCTTTGCAACATCAAAATGGACAGATGATGAATTGAAAAAAAATAAAAAAAAAGCATACAGAATGAATGTGAGTATATCAACTAATACAGTTATTTTTGGATGTGATTTGTGTTATGTCAATGATAATTCATGAAGTCCCAGGTTTTGTGCTGGGACTACATGGTATGCAAAGCGGGGGATCCAGTAAATTGCAGCATTATATCTGTTATGCTAGTTATTTATTTATTTATTTTTCTTTTTACTAAATAAAAACTAGTCAAGTAGTCTTATACATTACATTTTTACAGGTTGACCGGACTACGGATCAAAGCTTTAAGGTAACAGATGAAGGGAGAGAATTCATTGTTTGTTTGAAGAAGAAAGAATGTCAATGCCTCAAGTTCCAGATGGATAAAATGCCTTGTGAACATGCACTTGCTTCCATAGACAGAGTGCACCTAAACAAGTCTGATTATTTCTCTATATGGTATAAAAGAGAAACATGGTTAAAACAGTATGAAGCGGATATCAACACTGTTGGACATGAAGAATCATGGGTTGTACCTGATAGCATTAAAGAAGAGATAACAAAACCCCCAGATTTTAAAGTTAAGGCAGGTAGAAGGCAGGAGAAAAGATTTGTCTCGGCTGCAGAATATGTAAGCCAAAAGGGGAAACAATGTGGGATGTGTAGAAAGCATGGACACAACAGGACATCCTGCAGACACTCTAGTACTTCAACCATATTCAAAGAAACATAGCTCCCAATAAAAACAATAGGTATGTCTCTCTATTTGCATTTTATTTTTTAATTCTATTTTAGTGAAATTCAACACCCAAAGCTGCTATGTTAAAAATTTTTCTTTTTTTTGTTTTTCAGTTAGGAATCCCGTCGTCACTAGATAGATAGAAGACTATTCTTCTCTATTTTCATCCAGTCACAACAAATCTGAAGTCAAAAAGGACTATTCACTTGTAGAGAACTTTTTGTTTTAAATTTTACTTCCTCTGTATTCTTTAACAAGGATTATTATATATAAAAAATACACTTTTCATTTATTGCTGTGCAAAATAGTTGTCTCGATTTATCTATTTTCTAGTTATTTTACTTATTGAACAACAAACATTTTCATCTTACTTAAATAATAAAAACATAGTACTTAGAAACACATTTCATAATACGAAAAAACATTGTTCATAATTCATCAACTGCTCAAAAGCTTAAAAACACACATGAAATAAAAAGACAAACAAACATCCCACATTAACTGAAAAAACATAAAAACTACTAAAACTTATTCAATTACAATAGGCTTCTGGGCTGATCCTACATCTTCTTCACTGTTGCCATCATCATCATTGTCGTCGTCATCATCATCATCATCATCATCATCATCATCATCATTGTTGTAGCCATGACCAACCTGACGGTTTACTAATGAAATTTCAAAAACCATAGTGGCAACACCGTTGTAAACCTCATGAACAACGTGATTAAACCGAAGAATATCACCTAGTCTGTAGCTTTTACGCTGAAGCATATCCTTCCATCCATTGCACAACCTTGAATGTCCCTTCCCAGCCTTGAACTTCATTTCATAATCAGTGTCATCATTTTCACAAAGTAAAAGTGCACTTCCATTGACCTTTGGCAGCTTCTCTTTCCAACTCTCTGGAAAGATCTGAAAAAATAAACTTTCACATTTAATACAAAAAAGACATTGAAAAATTAGATGAACAAAAATATAAAAAATAATTTTGTAATTTTTGTAACATACAAAATCATCTCTTTTAAAGTATGATTTTGTTATTCGCATAGTGAAATCGCCTAGTTCCTCCCAACGATCGTCCTCCATATTATAGTTTTGATGAAAAAATAAATTAGTTGCCAACTAGTTGTTGTTTACTTCAACTACAAAGCCTTATTTATAGGCTAGGAGTTACTAACTTTTGTTCAACTGTTATTGACACGACCCGGAATCCGGCTAGGCCGTGCGGGCACCCGACATCTTCCCCTAGACCCGTCGGGCGAACCCTTACCAATTAAATTAGGAAAATAAATATAATCCAATTCATAAATAAAAACAAGACTTAGAAAAAGCAAAGACATACTGATACCTCTAAGCTGTACAAAAGAAATTACAGCTGACTACCCAACATACTAGGTTTAGGGCTATCCAGACTAGACATCTAAGAGTACAAAAGAAGACAGATACCTCCTGAAGGGAGCAAAATGCAACTGAAATAATAACCAATATACTGGTGGCCATCCGGAATAAAAGCTGGCTCACCCTGACAGCTGAAGTCGTCTTCGCTCCTACACAACGTGGTGAACTCAATCCTGGAGCGAACCTGCCGAAACGAAATAGATAGACAAGAAACAAACAACAAACAAGGGTGAGTCAAAAGGACTCAATAAGTGGGGCAGACTAGCCACCTCAAAGAATAGGATAGCTAGCCAGGGAGAAGAAACAGATAAACCAAATTCCTTTTATTTAAATTATAAAAAGGCAGAGCCAGATAACAACCGGAAACACGTAAGAAACTTCTAAGCTCAACCAAGGGTGCGTGGCAGAAACATATCAACAAATAAGCGATGCACATAAAAGCAGAACAGTAGTCATGTACCGCAAGTCTACACAATGGTATGAATTGAGATGAAATGAAATGAAGTGAGATGAAATGAAATATGATGCAAAGGGTCACATGTGCCAAATGAATGGAGCGGAATCCTCCTGCTCCGAGGGCGGAATCCTCCTACCCTTAACATGATGCAATGGAGCGGAATCCTCCTGCTCCGAGGGCGGAATCCTCCTACCCTCAACATGATGCAATGGAGCGGAATCCTCCTGCTCCGAGGGCGGAATCCTCCTACCCTCAATATGATGCAATGGAGTCACATATGCCTGATACCCATCTCCGGCGCAGGACTCTCATCGTCTACCAGGAGATATATGCAATAATGACCCTTCACCGGCTCGGGACTCTCATCGATTACCGGGAAGTATATACAATAATGACCCTTCACCGGTGCGGAACTCTCATTGCCAACCGGAAAGTATATGCAATAATGACCCTTCACCGGTGCGGGACTCTCATCGCCAACCGGGAAGTATATGCAATAATGACCCATCACCGTGGCGGGACTCTCATCGCCAATAAAAACTGAAACCTTCTTCCGATGCCTACCAAACGAGGTCTGATTTAGCTCAAATTTTACAGACAGGTTCTAATAGATATTACGAATATTTTAAAATTATCGGCACGCCAATCGGAGTCCTAACTTCCAAAACGACTGACCGAGGTCGTTTCATTCTCCTCCACTTAAACTCTCGTTCGTCCTCGAACGAGCCTAAATCTAAAGCAAGATTTATGCAGATAACAAGAGAACTTGCACAACCTTCATAAACTACTCCACGGACATTATCTCATAATTACAGAATCAGAGTTATAACATGCACATCAAACTCTTGGATAAAACATATTTAGATAATATGATAACATCATTGCCCAACTTATTCGGACTAAGCCGACCCTTTCTCAATCATGAGAGAGGAGTTTTATATTTTCGAAACAAAGATACACGAAACTTTGAATGGGTTAACATGATTCCATCAACGAATCACCTCGTCGATATACTTTTCGATATAGAACTGATTAATGGAACTAAGAATTAGCTCACGCTTGATACAATAGGGGAAGCTTTTGAAGTACCTTGTCACTACACACTATAGAAGATTTGATGCAAACTATATTATTTTTACGAACGCACTATACAACATCTCAGTTGATTTAGTATTACCATTTAGTATTTTGAAACGACCTCGGTCAGTCGTTTCGGAAGTTAGGACTCTGATTGGCGTGCCGATAATTTTAAAATATTCGTAAGGTCTATTAGGACCTGTCTGTAAAATTTGAGCTAAATCAGGCCTCGTTTGGTAGGCATCGGAAGAAGGATTCAGTTTTTATTGTCAATAAATATTAAAAAGAGATTTTTGAGCTCGGTTTGGGCGAATGAGCTCTGATTCGAAATCCGAAAGCGCCGTTAGGTTCGTATGATTATTTGTGACTTTTATGATTTTTTGAAAGTGAATTTCGATGTTGTTCGGCTAGTTCCGCAAAAATGCCGAAAGTTAAATAATTTGACCTTTTTCCTTTAAATTCGCATCTTGAGTTTCGGGAGTCGGATTTGAGATCCGTCTTCGCGAGTATGTTACATATATTTTGTATAACTTACTTGAAAAATCTGGGATCATTTCGACCTCTCTAAGGTTCTATTTTAATTTTAATCGTCGTAGTGAATTTATTTAAATAAAACAAAAAAAAAAAGAAAAAAAAAAGGAAAGGATGTCGGCTAGTTTGGGATTTATATCCCTTATCATTATTTAGTACAGAAACATGGAAAACGCATCAGAAACATTACAAACAAATACAGAGAAGGAAAAATTAGAAAAGAGGGAGGAAAAAAGGAAAAAAGGAGTGGAAAAATATTGGAATTTCTATCCCAAATCTTCAGGTAATGATGTTAACTCATTATCTTAGCTTATTACGTGTGTTTGAATATATTTTTACGGTAAAAATAAGGATATTAGACATCGCCCTAATGGCGTAAATTGATAGTTTAAAGGGTCAATTGGACCCCGATGATGAAAATGATTATATATTCATACTCAGTGAGTTATGGGCAACATATACATATAATTTATTTAGGGTTTGGTTATGGAACTTTGAACCCTGTATATAGCCCTGGCCTGCGTATTGCGTATGCGAATAGGGTATCAGGTTCCTAACTGGATTACCCTAAAACATAAGGAATGAAGCCTTTAGCTTTATCTGATATAATTTTTCTGCTTATTGAATAGAAAGAGATCGTTTGGCAACTAATACAAAGAAAAAAAAGCAGTGGTTGAGTAACAGGACAGCTTTGGAATACGGTAAGTGTTTATATCCATTTCTTTGGAGGCACTTGGCCTCGTGGATTTTCTACCACGTGTTCCTTACGTGTGTAGCTGCCGATAGGCGTACTCATTACGCCTTAGCTTTGGATTTACATTTTATATTATATATTATGTCCTGTTATTGATATTGCATTGGGAATCTGAGTATTGTACTTTGGCTTGGGGTTGGCATCTGCTTCCCGGCTGTCGATGAGAGTCCTGTGCCGGTGAAGGGTTATTATTGCATCACGTTGCATTCATATGCATTACATTACATATCATATCGGGTGCAGGAGTATTCCGCCCCAGGAGAGTGCAGGAGTATTCCGCCTCTGGTTTTGGCTTATATTATATCGGGTGCAGGAGTATTCCGCCCCAGGAGCAGGAGTATTCCGCTCCAGTTGGTTAGCAGATTGGATTCCCCTCGAATGCAAGAGTATTCCGCTTCGGGATGGGATTATGGGCACATGTGACCCTTTGCATCTCATGTCATTTCATCTCATCTCATTTTATTTCATTCATCCCATTCCATTTCATTTCATTCTATGGAGTAGATTTTTTGTACATGAATACTGTTCTGCTTATATGTGCATTGCTTATTTGTTGATTGTTGTCTGGTTCAGTTTCCCTTACTAGCGTATCATTTTTTTGAGGTTGCTAGTTTGTTCACACTTATTGAGTCCTCATGACTCACCCCCTATTTGTTCTTGTGTTTCCTTCGTTCGGCAGATTCTGCTCCAGGACCCAGCCAGTCGCGCCGTGATTGAGGAGTAGTACGTTCTCAGCTGTCTACGGTGAGCCATCCTGTTCATTGCGGCCACCAACTTTAGATATTACAGTTTTCCTTACTTTTGCTCCCTTCGGGAGATGTGTATATCTTTTGGCCTTCTTAGATGTCTGATCTGGAAAACTTTAAAAATTGTGTATTCTGGGTAGTTAGTTGTATTATTCAGGCAGCTTATATGTTTGTCTATCCTGGAGAATTATCTTATGTTGTTAAAGTTTGGTTCATTTTTATTTCAAGGTAATTCTTCACAATTTATATCGATTCTATCAATAGGGTTCGCCCGACAGGTTTAGGGGAGGTGGTCGGGTGCCCGCAAGGCCTAACCGAGAATTCGGGTCGTGTCAGTTGGTATCAGAGCGAGGTTTAGAGTCTTTTCAGATCATGACAGTGTCTAATAGAGTCTCGCTGATCGGGCGGAGACGTCCGTACCTATCTACGAGAGGCTATGATGGCATTTAGGCAGTTTCCCTTCTTTTTTTCCCTGTCGTGCGTGAGTCTTCTTATCTGAAGTTAAATATTTTTAATTTTCCGCAGTATGGAGGGAACGCGCGCGAAAGTTCGGCGAGAGGCGGAGGAGCCAGCGGTCGCCCCTATGCCTGCTGCTCCGCGAGTCGCGGTGTTGGCCGCGGTAGAGGTCGTGGTCGAGGCAGAGGTAGAGTTGCCCAGGCCGCGAGGATGGTGGATCGTGTTGATCCTGCTGCAGCGGTTCCGGTAGTGCCAGCTTTTGCCGGGCAGGGGGAGCAGGGCTTATTCGTCCCCCCCGCACTTCATGACGCTTTTATGAGATTCTTAGCGACGCAGATGCCCCAGGGACCTCCTATTCCTCAGGCTGCCGTAGATGCTCATATTCTTCAGGCTGCGGTGGATGCTCCTATTTCTCAGGCTGTCGTAGATGCTCCTATTCCTCAGGCAGCGGTAGATATTGGTTCTCAGGTTCAGGAAGCCCCCATTTCAGCTCCACAGGTAGCCCCAGCAGTTCATGTTCCAGGTGGTCATGTTCCAGAGGTGGCAGGTATTATACCTCCAGTTGTTCAGGCTGGTCAGCCAGTCCAGGTAGCAGGTCAGGTTGATGACCCGGCAAGGTTGCATTATTTTACTCGACTTAATCCTCCGAAGTTCTCTGGTCAGAAATCAGATAAGCTTAAGCCTCGTGAGTTTCTTGATCAATGTCAGCGTATCTTAGAGGCCCTTGGATATCTTGAGCAGTATGGAGCTGATTATACTGCTTTCCAGCATGAGGGTCCAGCTTTAGCTTGGTGGACCGCGCTCCAATCAGCTAGGCAGGGCTTACCTAAGCTGACCTGGAGTGAGTTCTCTCATCGATTCATGGAGAAGTTTTTCCCTCGCAGTCAGCAGGATGATAAGAGGAGACAGTTTGAGAGGATTGGATAGGGTAACCTGTCAGTCACGGATTACGAGCTTTTATTTTCAGAGATGTCCAGCTATGCTCCAGATCTTGTGCAGGAGCCCTCTGAGAGGGTCAGACGTTTTATTGATGGGCTTTCTCCTCATTTGCGGTCCCAGATGGCTCGTGAGATTGAGGCTGGTACTCTATTTGATGTTGCTGTTGATATTGCCAGGAGGTATGAGGCCTATCATAGATTGGAGATGGAGGAGTTAGAGCGGGAGAGTAAGAGATCTCGTGGTCCAGGGCATTCTAGTACCTAACATGGAGGTAGGAGTTATCAGCAGCAGAGTAGGCCTCCTGTCAGACCAGCTCAGTTTCCAGCGCGTGGTTCTCAGAACGCGCCTACTTCTTCTCAGGGTCAGTTTTGGTTTCGCCCGCGAGATCAGTCTCAGTTTGATCAGCGTAGATTTTCTCCAGGGTGCTTTATCTGTCAGGATCCAGGGCATCATAAGAAGGATTGCCCTTATCTCCTTCAGTAGGGTAGTAGCCGCCCTTTCCCTCGCCTTCCAGCGCCTATGCAGCAGCAGCCTCAGGGTGCCCCTCCAGGGTCTCAGCTAGCTAGAGGTGCACCACCACCCGGTAGAGGTCGTGGACGTGGTCCTAGTGGTCCCACTAGAGGTGGTCGTCAGGGTAGCGGCTCAGCTCAGCCGCAGAGACAGCTATATGCACTGCCGGCCAGGCAGGATGCCGAGGCATCCCCAGCTGTTGTGACAGGTATTTTATCTGTTTGTGGTCGAGATGCATATTCTTTGGTGGATCCAGGATCTACATATTCATATGTATCTCCTTATTTTGCTTCGGGTTTTCATGTTGATTATATGTGTCTTCGTGATCCATTCTGTGTTTCTACTCCTATTGGAGACATTATCATCGTGGATCGAGTTTATCCAGCTTGTACCATATCTTTTGGGGGCCGTGAGACACTGGTAGATCTTCTAATCCTAGATATGGTTGATTTTGATGTCATTATTGGCATGGATTGGTTGGCGTCGTGTCATGCCAAGTCTCTTCAGTTGTCTCTTCCTTGTTCAGCACCGGTAGTGTGGCAGGGTTCTTATTTGCCACCCAGGGGACATGTTATTTCTTTCCTGAAGGCAAAACGGATGATGGATAAAGGGTGTTCAGCGTATCTTGCCATGGTTCGAGATACCACTGCGGAGATTCCATCTCTTGATTCTATTACTGTCGTTAGGGAGTTCCCTGATGTGTTTCCAGATGATTTGCCAGGACTTCCTCCTGATCGAGAGATCGAGTTTGGCATTGATACAGTGCCAGGGACTCAGCCTATTTCTATCCCTCCTTATCGTATGGCCCCATCAGAGTTGAAGGAGCTGAAGGAGCAGTTGCAAGATTTGCTTGATAAGGGGTTCATCAGGCCGAGTATTTCTCCGTGGGGTGCTCCTGTTCTATTCGTGAAAAAGAAAGATGGGACTATGCGGATGTGTATTGATTATTGTCAGCTAAATAAGGTCACCATCAAGAATAAGTATCCCTTGCCTCGCATTGATGATTTGTTTGATCAGTTGCAGGGTGCCAAGTTCTTTTTGAAGATCGATCTGCGATCTGGTTATCATCAGCTAAAGATTCGTGAATCAGATATCTCGAAGCCTGCTTTTAGGACTCGTTACGGCCATTATGAGTTCCTAGTTATGTCTTTTGGGCTGACTAATGCCCCTGCAGCCTTTATGGATCTCATGAACCGGGTGTTTAAGCCATTCCTTGATTCCTTTGTCATTATCTTCATTGATGATATTCTTATTTATTCTCGTAGCCGCGAGGAGCATGATTATCATCTGAGGGTGGTTCTTCAGACCCTCCATGATCCTAAGTTGTATGCCAAGTTCTCGAAATGTGAGTTTTGGCTTGATTCTGTAGCATTTTTGGGTCACGTGGTATCTAGTGAGGGTATCAAGGTTGATCCGAAGAAGATTGAAGCAGTGCAGAAATGGCCTCGTCCTACCACTCCGACAGAGATTCGCAGCTTCCTTGGATTGGCAGGTTATTATCGGAGGTTTGTGGAAAAGTTCTCTACTATTGCAGCTCCCCTGACTCGCCTAACGCAGAAGGCGGTTCAGTTTCGATGGTCCGATGAGTGTGAGGCCAGCTTTCAGAAGCTTAAGGCCTTATTGACTTCAGCTCCAGTGTTATCCCTTCCTTCGGGCACCGGTGGATTCGTAGTTTATTGTGATGCATCTCGTGTGGGCCTTGGTTGTGTTCTTATGCAGCACGGGAAGGTAATTGCTTATGCTTCTAGACAATTAAAGCCGAATGAGAAGAATTATCCGACTCACGATTTAGAATTGGCAGTTGTGGTATTTGCTTTGAAGATATGGAGGCATTACCTTTATGGTGAGCCGTGTGAGGTGTATACGGATCATAAGAGTCTGCAGTATCTTCTCTCTCAGAAAGATCTTAACGGCCGATAGCGGAGATGGCTTGAATTGATTAACGATTATGATCTCACTATCCATTATCATCCTGGGAAGGCGAACGTGGTAGCAGATGCTTTGAGCAGGAAGTCCATGGGCAGTATGGCTTTTCTTTATGCTGACATGAGACCATTGGCCCGAGAATTGCAGTCCCTTGGCGACTTTGGCGTGAGATTTCTTCTTCCAGACTCCAGTAGAGTTTTAGCGTGTATTGCAGCTCAGTCTTCCTTAGTCAGTCAGATTAAGGGAAGACAGTTCGAGGATCCTCATCTGCAGGAGTTACGTGGTCGTGTCCTAAGTGGAGGAGTTCCCTCCTTCGAGCTTGATTCAGATGGAATTCTTCGGTTTAATGGTCGACTCTGTGTTCCTGATGTTGGGGATTTGAGGCAGTCAGTGCTCGGTGAAGCTCATAGCTCGCGTTATTCTATTCATCCTGGTATCACAAAAATGTATCAGGACCTCCGAGAGCTATACTGGTGGAAGGGGATGAAGAGAGATGTATTTGATTATGTATCTCGTTGCTTGAACTGTCAGCAGGTTAAGTTCGAGCACCGGAGACCAGCAGGGCTGGCTCAGGCATTGCCCATTCCCGAGTGGAAGTGGGAGCACATCACGATGGATTTTATAGTTGGTCTGCCAAAGACCCTGCGGCGCCATGATTCAGTCTGGGTCATTGTCGACCGACTGACTAAATCAGCTCACTTTATCCCTGTAAAGACTACTGATTCAGCTCAGAGACTGGCGCGGATTTTCATTGAGCAAGTGGTTAGGCTGCATGGTACTCCTGTATCCATTATCTCAGATCGTGGTTCCCAGTTTACTTCTCAGTTCTGGCAGTCTTTTCAGAGAGAGTTGGGGACCCAGGTGCAGCTTAGTACAGCATTCCATCCTCAGACTGACGGTCAGTCCGAGCGGGTTATTCAAGTTCTGGAGGACATGTTGAGAGCTTGTGCACTTGACTTCGGGGGTTACTGGGATGATCATTTGGCGTTAGCGGAGTTCTCTTATAATAATAGCTACCAGTCTTCTATTCAGATGGCTCCATTTGAGGCCTTATATGGTCGTCGATGTCGTTCTCCTATTGGCTGGTTTGAGTCTCGAGATGTCGAGGTGATGAGTTCAGATATGGTTCGTCAGACTCTTGAGGTTGTTCGTATTATTCAAGATCGTTTACGGACCGCCAAGAGCAGGCAGATTTCATATTCGAACCGGAGGAGCCGAGAGTTAGAGTTCGAGGTCGGGGACATGGTATTTTTGAAAGTGTCACCGATGCGCGGTGTAAAGAGATTTGGTAGGAAAGGAAAGCTTAGTCCCAGGTTCATTGGCCCTTTTCGTATCGAGAAGCGTATTGGTAAGGTAGCTTATCGGCTCGACTTGCCAACTTCTATGCCAGTTCACCCAGTTTTCCATGTGTCGATGCTTCGAAAGTGTATCCGAGATCCTTCCGAAGTGATCGAATTAGACCCTGCTCAGCTAGATGTGAATCTGGCTTACGAGGAGTTCCCAGTTGCTATAGTAGCGCGTGATATCCAGAAGCTTCGTTCGAAGCAGATTCCGATGGTTCGAGTGCGATGGAATAATCGTCCTCGTGAGGAGGACACTTGGGAGCTTGAGTCCAGTATGCGTGAGAAGTATCCTTACCTCTTCGACGATTCAGGTTCGAACTTGATCTTTAAAGCCTAAAAGTTCTAATCATTGCATATGATTTTGGTTTCGTAATAAATGTCATTGAAAATTCGTGTAAGCATTCTCATTAGAGGTGTTAAATATATTTTAGACTCTTGCTCGTTCGAGGACGAACGAGAGTTTAAGTGGAGGAGAATGAAACGACCTCGGTCAGTCGTTTCGGAAGTTAGGACTCCGATTGGCGTGCCAATAATTTTAAAATATTCGTAAGGTCTATTAGGACCTGTCTGTAAAATTTGAGCTAAATCAGACCTCGTTTGGTAGGCATCGGAAGAAGGTTTCAGTTTTTATTGTCAATAAATATTAAAAAGAGATTTTTGAGCTCGGTTTGGGCGAATGAGCTCTGATTCGAAATCCGAAAGCGCCGTTAGGTTCGTATGATTATTTGTGACTTTTATGATTTTTTGAAAGTGAATTTCGATGTTTTTCGGCTAGTTCCGCAAAAATGCCGAAAGTTAAATAATTTGACCTTTTTCCTTTAAATTCGCATCTTGAGTTTCGGGAGTCGGATTTGAGATCCGTCTTCGCGAGTATATTACATATATTTTGTATAACTTACTTGAAAAATCTGGGATCATTTCGACCTCTCTAAGGTTGTATTTTAATTTTAATCGTCGTAGTGAATTTATTTAAATAAAACAAAAAAAAAAAGAAAAAAAAAGGAAAAGATGTCGGCTAGTTTGGGATTTATATCCCTTATCATTATTTAGTACAGAAACATGGAAAACGCATCAGAAACATTACAAACAAATACAGAGAAGGAAAAATTAGAAAAGAGGGAGGAAAAAAGGAGTGAAAAAATAGTGGAATTTCTACCCCAAATCTTCAGGTAATGATGTTAACTCATTATCTTAGCTTATTACGTGTGTTTGAATATATTTTTACGGTAAAAATAAGGATATTAGACATCGCCCTAATGGCGTAAATTGATAGTTTAAAGGGTCAATTGGACCCCGATGATGAAAATGATTATATATTCATACTCAGTGAGTTATGGGCAACATATACATATAATTTATTTAGGGTTTGGTTATGGAACTTTGAACCCTGTATATAGCCCTGGCCTGCGTATTGCGTATGCGAATAGGGTATCAGGTTCCTAACTGGATTACCCTAAAACATAAGGAATGAAGCCTTTAGCTTTATCTGATATAATTTTTCTGCTTATTGAATAGAAAGAGATCGTTTGGCAACTAATACAAAGAAAAAAAAGCAGTGGTTGAGTAACAGGACAGCTTTGGAATACGGTAAGTGTTTATATCCATTTCTTTGGAGGCACTTGGCCTCGTGGATTTTCTACCACGTGTTCCTTACGTGTGTAGCTGCCGATAGGCGTACTCATTACGCCTTAGCTTTGGATTTACATTTTATATTATATATTATGTCCTGTTATTGATATTGCATTGGGAATCTGAGTATTGTACTTTGGCTTGGGGTTGGCATCTGCTTCCCGGCTGTCGATGAGAGTCCTGTGCCGGTGAAGGGTTATTATTGCATCACGTTGCATTCATATGCATTACATTACATATCATATCGGGTGCAGGAGTATTCCGCCCCAGGAGAGTGCAGGAGTATTCCGCCTCTGGTTTTGGCTTATATTATATCGGGTGCAGGAGTATTCCGCCCCAGGAGCAGGAGTATTCCGCTCCAGTTGGTTAGCAGATTGGATTCCCCTCGAATGCAAGAGTATTCCGCTTCGGGATGGGATTATGGGCACATGTGACCCTTTGCATCTCATGTCATTTCATCTCATCTCATTTTATTTCATTCATCCCATTCCATTTCATTTCATTCTATGGAGTAGATTTTTTGTACATGAATACTGTTCTGCTTATATGTGCATTGCTTATTTGTTGATTGTTGTCTGGTTCAGTTTCCCTTACTAGCGTATCATTTTTTTGAGGTTGCTAGTTTGTTCACACTTATTGAGTCCTCATGACTCACCCCCTATTTGTTCTTGTGTTTCCTTCGTTCGGCAGATTCTGCTCCAGGACCCAGCCAGTCGCGCCGTGATTGAGGAGTAGTACGTTCTCAGCTGTCTACGGTGAGCCATCCTGTTCATTGCGGCCACCAACTTTAGATATTACAGTTTTCCTTACTTTTGCTCCCTTCGGGAGATGTGTATATCTTTTGGCCTTCTTAGATGTCTGATCTGGAAAACTTTAAAAATTGTGTATTCTGGGTAGTTAGTTGTATTATTCAGGCAGCTTATATGTTTGTCTATCCTGGAGAATTATCTTATGTTGTTAAAGTTTGGTTCATTTTTATTTCAAGGTAATTCTTCACAATTTATATCGATTCTATCAATAGGGTTCGCCCGATAGGTTTAGGGGAGGTGGTCGGGTGCCCGCAAGGCCTAACCGAGAATTCGGGTCGTGTCATATTTGGAGGAAGACTCCTCCACTTAAAGCACAAACTCATGCAGCCATTTGTATAGGAATAACCATCCTCGCACAGTCTGCTGGACTAAAGAAGATTTAGCTAAAAGCTGAACATAGGCAGACCTAAGCTACCAACTACCCTTTCGAGTTGCCAAACAGCTGCAACTCTCAATTTCACAACTCCATACCTTTGCCGTAAACACCACCGCCTGATGGATGGTACTTCTATATAAAAATTTCGGCAGAGTTTCCCCTGAAACTGGATGATCCGCAAAAACAGAACCAGCACTATACTATACATGGAAATGGATACCCGGATAAACTGATATCCAAAATAATAATATGCTTACCCGGCTACAATAACACGTACTCTGGCTCAACATAGGGAACGTCACAAGCTGCTACCAATCGCCCAAGCTCACTAGTGCTGGACGAAGAAATGGAAATGGACCGAGGATAGAAATAATTAGAGCTTCAGGAAGCTCATCTTCTTATTTCTTGGCTACCAGAGCTAGACTACTTCCGAGTCAGGCTAACCTAAAAATCGCAATTGAAGAAATAGACATTAATGAACTTTATGGAAAAACATCCATACCAATTTAACCTCCAAATAAGAAGGAAATTCTGACAATTTACCAGAAACCCTGTTATAATCGAGACAAGCTCATAGAATAACATGACTCTGCTAGCGCCTTGAACCATAAAGAGATACGTAGATCGGGTATTGCTTTACCAATCACTTTACACCAGAAGAAACAATGATGCATTCTGATGGTGATGGGTAAGAATCCCATCATCCTACTAACACAGAATTTCAAAAAGAGAGGTAGATTGACTAGGCATAATAAGAGAAGGTGGCACAACAATATGCCAAGCAGAAAATATCGATACTCACTCACAAATCTCTCACATTTAAACCAGATAAACTAGTAGGGTCTTATAAATGCCAGGAATAAATCGTACCAGAAGCTCACTCCTCTACCGCAACCGATTCTTAATAGAAACAATATTGAAAGAATCCATGGAAACATGATAAAATAAACGAAGTCCATACCGATCAGAAGAATGAAATCCTACTCACATATAATGGAAGAAGAAATACATGGATATACTACATCAGATACCTCAACATCCTGCCACACTGTAGTTCTTAGAACTGCCTCTGCGGCTGAGCCGGGCCGCTACCCTGATAATTACTTCGAGAAGAACCACTACCACCACGCTCTCGACCTCTACTGGATGGTGGCATTTCTCTGGTTGATTAATATTTAAATGAAATTCCTGCGACTATGCAGGAGCCAGATGACGAGAGAAAGGGCGACTGCTTACTTGTCGGAGTAAGGAAAAACTCCTCAAAGGATAGCCAGACTCACGATAATGATACCACCTTTTCCCTGAAAAAACGGAAGCTGGACAGATTGTTGATAGCTATAAAGAGAAAAACTGGGTCTGAAATTGACGAACTACTGCGCACACTAAGAATCACGTGACACAAGCTGAGATAACCTGAAAGGTGACCTCCCAAAATAACCAGAACTTTTACCTCCAAATGAGGTACCATGGTTACCCACCAGGGCCGTGGGATCTCTTACTTTCCCGCTCTAACTCATGGTATGCCTCGAACCTTCGGGCAATATTAACAAAAACTTCAAATAAAATCCAGACCTCAATTTCTCGAGCCATCTGGGATTTCAAGGAAGAAGAAAGGTCATCAATAAATCTTTGAATTACTCAAAAAAACTCATGAACTAGTTCAAATGCATATTCGGCCATTTTATAGAATTCAATCTTATATTCTGAAACACCAACAGGCTAATCGATAGGCTACCCTGTCCAATCCACTCAAACTGGAACCACTTTTCATCTCGTTCGCTACTCGAAAGGAACTTTTCCACGAATCTAGAAGAAAAACCGAATCAAGTTAACTAATAAGAGAGCGGCCCACAAATTCAAGGCTGGACCCTGAAACTGGAAAGAATAATAATCAACAGCATACCGCTTGATATAATCAAGAGTCTGAAGGATATGCTGACATCATTTCATTTTTAAAAAGAATCACGGGGTTTATCTTATGTATTACTTAAGAATATCGGAAGGTTCAACCGCGTAAAATAATGCAGCCTCTTCGGACACTCGGACTGAACTGATACCTCGGCTGGCTAACCAGCCAGAACAATTAGAGGTACAATACATACTACCTCCGGAACATACTTTACTGCGGCAATATTAAGAACTGGAATAGAAGCTCCCTGAGACTGAACATCTGCATCTGCAACAACCTGATAAGATTCCTAGCAAATAATAGGTTTTTACAGTATCTGCATCGCCAAGATTCTCATAAAAGCATCGTAGAGAGCAAAGGGAACCACAAGGACACACTTCCTTGCCCATCGCGAGCTCGTACAACTGGGAGCTCCGCAACTAGATCGTCAGTACGATAAAAAGCTCTCGGGGCTTCGTCAGTGCTAGCCCCAGGCTAGACTGCTTCATCTTGAACTCAGTTTGCTGATTCGTCGCACGAGGGTTCATAATTAACACGAAGGAATAAACAAATTAACGAAAATACTTTTGCATCCTGGACCGACGCACGATCAGAAATGAAGGAAGTAAAACTTCCTAAATGCCATCATAGCCTCTTGTAGATAAGTATGGACGTCTACATACCCATCAGCGAGACTCTACTAGACACTGTCTTAGTCTGGATAGACTCTAAATTAGGCTCTGATACCAACTGACACGACCCGGAATCCGGCTAGGCCGTGCGGGCACCCGACATCTTCCCCTAGACCCGTCGGGCGAACCCTTACCAATTAAATTAGGAAAATAAATATAATCCAATTCATAAATAAAAACAAGACTTAGAAAAAGCAAAGACATACTGATACCTCTAAGCTGTACAAAAGAAATTACAGCTGACTACCCAACATACTAGGTTTAGGGCTATCCAGACTAGACATCTAAGAGTACAAAAGAAGACAGATACCTCCTGAAGGGAGCAAAATGCAACTGAAATAATAACCAATATACTGGTGGCCATCCGGAATAAAAGCTGGCTCACCCTGACAGCTGAAGTCGTCTTCGCTCCTACACAACGTGGCGAACTCAATCCTGGAGCGAACCTGCCGAAACGAAATAGATAGACAAGAAACAAACAACAAACAAGGGTGAGTCAAAAGGACTCAATAAGTGGGGCAGACTAGCCACCTCAAAGAATAGGATAGCTAGCCAGGGAGAAGAAACAGATAAACCAAATTCCTTTTATTTAAATTATAAAAAGGCAGAGCCAGATAACAACCGGAAACACGTAAGAAACTTCTAAGCTCAACCAAGGGTGCGTGGCAGAAACATATCAACAAATAAGCGATGCACATAAAAGCAGAACAGTAGTCATGTACCGCAAGTCTACACAATGGTATGAATTGAGATGAAATGAAATGAAGTGAGATGAAATGAAATATGATGCAAAGGGTCACATGTGCCAAATGAATGAAGCGGAATCCTCCTGCTCCGAGGGCGGAATCCTCCTACCCTCAACATGATGCAATGGAGCGGAATCCTCCTGCTCCGAGGGCGGAATCCTCCTACCCTCAACATGATGCAATGGAGCGGAATCCTCCTGCTCCGAGGGCGGAATCCTCCTACCCTCAATATGATGCAATGGAGTCACATATGCCTGATACCCATCTCCGGCGCGGGATTCTCATCGTCTACCAGGAGATATATGCAATAATGACCCTTCACCGGCTCGGGACTCTCATCGATTACCGGGAAGTATATACAATAATGACCCTTCACCGGTGCGGAACTCTCATTGCCAACCGGAAAGTATATGCAATAATGACCCTTCACCGGTGCGGGACTCTCATCGCCAACCGGGAAGTATATGCAATAATGACCCTTCACCGTGGCGGGACTCTCATCGCCAATAAAAACTGAAACCTTCTTCCGATGCCTACCAAACGAGGTCTGATTTAGCTCAAATTTTACAGACAGGTTCTAATAGATATTACGAATATTTTAAAATTATCGGCACACCAATCGGAGTCCTAACTTCCAAAACGACTGACCGAGGTCGTTTCAGTTATGGTCGAAGAGAATATGTATAGTCAAAAATAGATTAAATATCACTATAAATGCAGTCAAAAAAGTTGTGTTTCTATGTTCTTCCCTATGTTTCTTCCAGTTCGAGGTCTTCTCGTATGCCAATGTTATCCTGGTAAAATGCTGGTACCCGAGATATTTGCTGACACACGCTTAAAAACTGGAACAGCTTCTATATTTACAATAACGTCTCAGGATAAAAATCTTGAGCACCCATGTGCCTTAAACTACTGGCCCCAGCATAAAAATCTGGGGATTAGTGTTACGTTGAAGCAAAGTCCCATTACAATATCCTGTAGCTATGCTATATTTTAGCTTATAAAGCTGCACTTCAAAATCACCCCCCTGTTGTCCAGCATTAAAATGTTGGGGCTTAGTATTACGTTGAAGCAAAGTCTCATTACAATATCCTGTAGCTATACTACATTTATCAACAGAAGAGTTGTTACTTGTCACCTTAATTACCTACTAATGGAAATGGTCCATTTGCTACCAGACAAAATATTAAGCAGGAAAAAAAAAGAAAAGAGGAACTCAAAATTCGTCTGGACGATGCAAATTAAACGGGTATGGTATGGATGAGAAGGGTTTTGGCCAGGAAGTTCTAATCAGAAATGCTGAGGCATGTATTGCTGGGACTATACATAAACATTATTTAAGAGTCAACATTTTACACACAACACAAAAGGAAAACTTACAGCCAATTTCATTAACAGTAACATAAAAATTACATAAACGCATACTTCTAAAAACACAAAAGAAGTATCCTCAAGTACAAGAAAAGATAAATTACACTTGCTTCACACACATGTTAACACTGTCTGTTTGCCTTTTTGAATACATGATATCATTGTAAAAAAATTACTAATATGTGAAAGAACAACAATAGATAATATATCAAATTAAAACATTATTTATTCTCCATAATTCCTAAACACGGCCTCCCCTGGCCCTCCATTGAGCAATTGCAGGGGATCTGCCATCACCATAAGCAATTCCATCAGTTTTTCGTAATATTGTCGATGCGTGTACCTTAAATTCCACAACTCATCTTCACATTTCTTTCTAAATTCGTTCAAGGATTCCACCTGATTCTTCAGAATGTCAAAATGCCAACAAAGCTTTGTTGGTATTGAAGGCAAGTTCATAACATGCCTTTCAGTTGATGGTCCATGACCATTCTGGAAAACCTGTCCTCAATTCGATGGTCCGTGGCCATTCGATGGTCCGTGGCCATTCGATGGTCCCTGGCCATTCGATGGTCCGTGGCCATTCGATGGTCGGTGGCCATTCTCCATAGATACTTTTTGATCAGATAATATTTGACACAATTTCTTTTTTTTTTGGTTCAATAACAAAACTGACAAATTGGATTCCTGTCTATCTGTTTTGTGGGTGGGAATTTATATACATTGGCATTTGTTTGTAAGAGTCACTTCTGAAAATTATGAAAAGGTACAATGTGTATTTTGTCATAAGTTCTGATAAGTCACACTGTTTACAATGGGTCATACTGTTTAACAGGATTTTGAATTACTTTGTGTGTTGTCCAGCATTAAATGCTGGGGCTTATAAAGCTGGACTTCAAAATCACCCCTGTTGTCCCAGCATACGAAATGCTGGGGCTTGGTGTTACGTTGAACCAAAGCCCCATAACAATATCCTGGGGTTTGGTGTAAAAATCCTGGGGCATATATTGCTGGGACTATACATAAAGATTACTTAAGAGTCGGCATTTTACACACAAACAAAGGCAAAGTTAAAGCCATTTTCATTAACAGTAACATAAAAATTACATAAAAGGATACTTCTAAAAACACAAAAGAAGTATCCTCAAGTACAAGAAAAGATAAATTACACTTGCTTCACATAGAAGCATAAAAATAGAACACTGCGAAACACATAAAAAAAATACAGTAAAACATTAATGATTACTATGAACGCGAGAGCTAGAACCAGAGGTTGAATCTGTTAAGTTCTGCAATTCAATGTCCATGAGTTTATCAAAAAGTCGATCCATATCTCTATTGTTTTTCTCTCTGAAAGCTACAAAAAATTCAAACAACACATCCAAGTTATTCTTCACGACTGATACCTCAGTTTCCAAAAACTCAAGATCACTTTTCAAATTCCTAACATCGTTATTCAACTGGCGCCATTGTTGTCTTCTTACTTCACATTGCAAGCCATTTTTTATTTTATGCTTTGTTATTTTTCCTTTTTTTTGGAATAATATTTTGTTTTGTACAAGTGAAAAAACAACACCACTGTCTAATTTATAGAAAATAAAAACACAAAAAAACTGTAAAGAATATTTCTTCTATTTAGCTGACATTGTAACTCAAAAAAAGATGTAAAGATTCCTTGCATCTTTCTCTGTAAAGAAGATATCACTTTTTTTTTATAGGTAGTATCTGTATAGGATAAGATTGAAGTGAGATTTTCAACTGTATTAAAGTAACAGTATTACACAGTTGACAACACAAAAAGAAATCAAACAGATTCTGGAAAGATTATGTACTTTAGATTACTACAACAGACCTCTGTTCCAAAAATATATTGAAATCCACAAAATATTCCCTACTTTAACTTTGCAAATCCACGGCATTTGTGTCGAGTAACTTTGTTGCTATAAAATACTAGGACTTGTTAATTCATATTGTTATATTGTTGACAATACATGAACAAAAGTAGATAGATTCTTTTGTCGTTTTACATGACAAGTCAAGTCAATAAAAAATCTTAGAAGATTCTGTAAGTTAAATTACTATAAGAACTCTTTTACAATATTTAAAATGCACAACAGATTTTGTTTTTTAACTTTCAAAAGTCTGTAGTTTGAATATGAGCAACATTTTCTTAATCACATAAATTAATAACATTTATTCATATATAAAAAACCGCTATCACATACATTAGTCCCAGTACTTGTGCCGGGGCCATGGTGTTATGCAGCTGAAAAACAATAGCATTTTGATCTGGGGGTCCTATACTCATATTTGTAAACTAATCCCAGTACTTGTGCTGGAGCGATGGTGTTATGCAGTTGAAAATAACAGCATTTTGATCTGGGGGTCCTATACTAATAATTGTAAAGTAATCCAGTACTTGTAATGTGGCTAGAACTTCAATTCTCGTGCACAGAACTTCTACCCCACATGGAATATGATCTTCCAAAACTTGTAATAGGATTGAATTTCTGTTTCCTATTTAAGTTATTTATCAAGCATTATAGTTACTTGATAAGAAATGCAAATATATAAAACACAATTAGATAAAAAAAAAATAATACATAAACACTGTAGTTTTTATTAGAACACAAATACATAGACAGTACACACATTAAAACTACTAGAAAATTATTCAATTACAATTGGATTATGTGCTGATGCTCCATCATCATCATCATCATCATCATCACTGCTTTCATCATCATCACCCTCTCCCTACCATCTTGATGGTTTATGATAGAAATTTCAAAAACAATAGATGGAATACCGTTGATCATCTCGTGCCATAAGTGATCAAAACGAAGTATATTACCTATCCTGAAGCCTTTTTTAATAATCATATCCTTCCATCCATTACACAACCTTGCGTGTTTCCCAACTTTGAAGTTCATCTCATATGCCTCATCATCATCTTCACACATTATGCATGCCATTCCATTTTTATTTGGCAGCCTCTGCTTCCAACTTTTTGGAAAGATCTAAAAGGAATAATATTTCACAGTTAATAAAAAAAATCACAAAACACTGAAAAAATAAATGAAAAAAATAAAAAATACTTTGGTCATTTCTTTTAACATACAAAATCATCTCTATCAAAGTAAGATTGTGTGATTTTCTTATCGAAACTGCCTAGTTCCTCCACACGAGTGTCTTCATCTGCCATATCTTCTTTTCTCAAAAAAAACTTTACAGTTTACAAGAGGAGATGAAGTCTCAAAAAACTTTGTAGTTTGCTTTAACTGCAAAGGGTTATTTATAGTCAAAAAAGTCAGTAACTGTTAGTGGATATGTATTTTGTCAAAAATACATTAAATGTAGTTAAAGAAGTTATATTTTCTATGGACTTTACAGTTTCTGTACGTTATCAATTTCAACAAATATTGTGTAACTTAAATTACTATCACAAAATTTAATAATATTTATTCATATATAAAAAAGTGCTCTCACATACATTAGTCCCCCAGTACTTGTGCTGGAGCGATACTGATATGAAGCTGAAAATAACAGCATTTTGATCTGTGGTCCGATACTCATAATTGTAAACTAATCCCAGTACTTGTGCTGGAGCCATACTGTTATGAAGCTGAAAATAACAGCATTTTCATCTGGGGTCCTATACTCATAATTGCAAACGAATCCCAGTACTTGTGCTGGACCATCGTGTTATGCAGTTGAAAGATAACAGCATTTTGATATGGGGGATCCTATACTAATAATTGTAAATTAATCCCAGAATCACAAAATTTAATAATATTTATTCATACATTAATCCCTCAGTACTTTTGCTGCAGCTATATTGTTATGCAGTTGAAAATTACAGCATTTTCATATGGGTCCTATACTAATGACTTTAAACTAATTGAAAATTATAGACTAATAGTTAAAAATGACAACATAGAAACTTCACATAAAACTCCATAACAACTATAAGTTGATATGTATTTATAGAATAAATTGTATAATGTAATAACAGTTGCAACTTATAATTGAAAAGGCACCAGTACATAATATTTGTGATGTTGTTTACTGAACAATCACAATTCAAAAAACAACAGTTACATTACACATATATAACTGCCCCAAAAACTCAGATATTGTTTACCAAAAACTGTAAACAGACACATAAATAAAGTAAAAAATTCAATAGACATTGAACTAAAACACACAAATATGCTATCTTATTCAGGCAGCTTCAACAGTAGAGCCAGAACTAGAACTAGAACTAGAACTTGAACTTAAAGGTTCTAGTTCAGGCTGCCAAATACTAACATTTAAAACCAAACGATCTAAGGATTCCAGAACCCTAAAATGTAGCGTACTTCCAACTCCAAGATTGTTAGTACGAACAAACTCCCTCCATCCATTACAAAGTTTTTTCTGTCTTCTCACTTTTAGGTAGTTCATCTGGAAATGACTACCACGGCAAATAAGAGTGGCTGGCACATCACGTCTGGGAAGCATAATTGCCAACCATACTGGCAAAATCTACAAAATAAAAACAAAAGAAGAAATGCAATATTTTATAATAACATCAAACAAAAATAACACTTTAAAAAAATGCTATGATTAACTTACAAACTGATCTAATTCAGCATCCAATTCACTTAACACTGCTTCGACGACTGTTCCCATCTTAAAATACAAAAAATATTTGAGGGCTTCCTTCACTAACAAATATTTGTGAAAAATGTTCTCTAATATGCTGGGGATAGCTTATTTATAAGATAGTAGTTACTGTTCTCTAATATAAACTTTTGTCCAGATGTTATGGTCAAACAATAGATTAAAAATATCACAATAAATGTAGTTAAAAATGGTAGGTTTTGTATGGTCTTCCCTATTTCCTTCTAGTTTCCAAAAATAATAAATGTTAGGGAGGCAATTAAATGCTGCTATTTCTGTATTTTTATTCACCCAGACTTAAAAAAAGCTGGGTCGCCTTTTATATTTACCATACGTCCCAGTGGAAAAGACTGGGTGAAGTCTGCGAAGCATAACAAGACCAACAAAAAATAACACTTTAAAAAAAATGGTATGATTAACTTACAAACTGATCTAATTCAGCATCCAATTCATTCAACACTGCTTCAACGACTGTTCCCATCTTAAAAATACAAAAATATTTGTCTGTTCTATTCAGTAACAAAGTAGTCTATTTATATTAAAATAATTATACAAGAAATATTCTCTATTATACTGTATTGTCCTTCTGCTTTTGGATGATAGTAAAGATTCTTCCTTCTTTATGTAAAAGCTGCACATTGCTTGTTCTTTTCCTTTACGATGGAGAACTGGGGCCAAGTATAAAGAGCATTGGAAAAATAAAAATAAAAACTCAAATGTCCATGTGCCTTAATTTACCACCCACAGCAAAAACATCTGGGGCGTCCATGTGCCTTAAACTACTAGCCCCAGAATAAACATCTGGGGGGAGGGGGGTGATCCATGCACCTTATTTTACTACCCACAGCAAAAACATCGTCTGGGGCGTCCATGTGCCTTAAACTACTAGCCTCAGCATAAACATCTGGGGCGTGGGGGTCTGTCTGCCTTAAACTACTAGCCAGAGCAAAAACATCTTGGGCATCCATGTGCCTTGACTGCTATCCCCAGCATATTAGATAACATTTTTCACACAAAACAAACGCAAACTTACAGGCATTTTAATTAAGATTAAGACAAAAATTACAGAAAAAGGATACTTCTAAAAACACAAAAAGAAGTATCCTCAAAGTACAAGAAAAGATAAAACTACACTTGCAGATGGAAACATTAAAAACATAACACTGCTGGAGTCCCAACCTTTTTTTTATTATCAAGTTAATACAACATAAGTTCATTAAAAACCGTAATAAAAATAGTAAAAATTAATTCTCTGGTGACCCTGGTGGAGTATGTACTTCATTATAGTTTGGGATTTTTCTGATTGCCCTCATCATCCTTGTCATTTGTCGCTCATTCCTTTCAATCCTCTGATTTTGCCGAATAATTAATAATCGGAGGTGATCTACAGTACAAGTCAACTGCTCAATGTCTCCCTACAAACCTGCAATCTCCCAACATAAATCACGCCCTCTTTGCTCTGTAGAATGCACATTTTGAAGTGCATGTCCATTCTCAACTACATGCCCATTTCCCTGTGAGAGAGACATTTTTTTTCCTAAAAGACTGCACAAGCAAGTAAAAAATTTGAGACAAATTTGAGTGATGATTCTATATTCAAAGAATGTATTTATAGACAAATAGGCATACCCCACAACTGCACCCCTAAAAAATAGGAATGCTAGTAACCAACTCATAACTGCAGACCCCTAATTATTTTGGTGAAATAATTATACTTAGTAATTATACCCAGTATGTTAACTGGGGGCGCTCGTACTTCATAAGTAAACTCACAGTATTTTGGGGTGGGGGAGGGGGGGGATGGAAACGTATGCTAAAATGCTTTTATACAAAGTCGCATAATTTTTGAACTGGGGCACAAGTACTTAAAAATGCAGAGTCCAAGTATTTTATAATGGGCACGAAGGGATTTTTCCACCCGCTCCCAGACATTGGTATTGGGGGTGCAAGTGCTTCATATGTAAACTCACAGTATATAAAAAAACTGGGACTGAATCTATGTCCCACACCAAAAATTTTATGAAACATTGCAGTGTTTATAAGGATTAATCAACTCTCCTTCAAGTAAATTATTGTGTTGCCTTGGTAGAGTGAAACTTTCACTCTTTCACTCTACCAAGACAATAAATTAATTTTTAGCACGACTTTTTTTTTAAACAATCGATAATGTAGTAGTAATATAGATAAGCAACGACGTCGTGTAACATTGGGCGTATATTACCGTGTTCCTTTTTTTAACATGCACGTCAAGTACCCCGGGTAACATTGAAACGTATATCACCTTTGTTCCTTCTTTTTAAAAATGTACATCACAATTTTAGTTGTTAGTATTAACTAATAGAATTCGATAATCAAGTTATAAAATAGACAAGCAACGAAAACCCCGTGTAACATTGGGCGTATGTCACCTTGTTCCTTGTTTAACATGTAGTTATAATATAGATAAGCAACGAAAACCACGTGTAACATTGGGCATATATCACCTTGTTCCCCGGGTAACATTGGAACGTATATCACCTTTGTTCCTTGTTTTTAAAAATGTACATCACAATTTTAGTTGTTAGTATTAACTAATAGAAATACGCATACTCATTACCCCTAAAAAATAGGAATGCTAGTAACCAACTCATAACTGCAGACCCCTAATTATTTTGGTGAAATAATTATACTAAGTAATTATACCCAGTATGTTAACTGGGGGCGCTGGTACTTCATAAGTAAACTCACAGTATTTTGGGCTGGGGGGGGGGGATGGAAACGTATGCTAAAATGCTTTTATACAAAGTCGCATAATTTTTGAACTGGGGCACAAGTACTTAAAAATGCAGAGTCCCAGTATTTTATAATGGGCAGGAAAGGATTTTTCCACCCGCTCCCAAACATTGGTGCTGGGGGTGCAAGTGCTTCATATGTAAACTCACAGTATATAAAAAAACTGGGACTGTTTACCTAGAATTAAAGTATTAGCATTCCTATTTATATACTTCAAAAGCTAATAAATAATAACAAACAAACAACATATATACTATATACATACTTCAAAAAATGTGTACATTACATTGTTTATAAAAAAAAATAAATAAAGATTCAAAGAAGAGGTAGCCTTCCATGTCCACAAGCTAGCTTCTCATCATGCTTTCCATAATCATCATTCAAATTCTCTGGTGGAGTTTCATAGCCTTCATCACTTTTTGATTTTCCATGCGTCAGTAGATTAGCAGCAACCATTCTCCTGTAAATACTAATAGCTTCTACTCCCCATTCATATTTAAACAAATCCTGTCCGAGCATGAGTAGATCTGTAAACCTTGTTACAAAGAGACCACAGTCTGTGTCTCCTGATTGTTTTGGTGCTCTTTGATAAACAATATCAAGTTTCTTGTACATCGTACCAAAATTAGGATATTTTGTATGAAAATTCATCTCTTTTAGTAGCTGAGGTATAGCAATTGCATACATTGTCATCTTGATCTTCACAAAATGTTCATCCCCATCAAAAACCGAATCATAGACATCTATTCTATGATCTTTTATAGAATAAACTCCCAACCAATAATGAGTGCAAGACATGTAATCATTAGGATCAACTGAAGTCTTCCTAATTGGCATAAACACTTTTTCGACTTGAGTCCATGCTATGCCACATTGATTAGTAGACCCATTCACACACTCATTTAGGTTATTCTGCGTAGTTCCTTCAAACTGTGCTAGGTCAAAATCTAACTCAATCCTCTCTAAATCCTCCAATATCAAGTCATGAATTCCAAAAACAACTTCTGCTGGAGGTTTATATTCTTTTTTCTTTTGTTGAGCACGAGTCCTTTTTCCTCCTTTCTTCTTCGCCTTCATTTGTTCAAAATTTTCATTTTTCTTCCACTCTTTTTTCATTCTATCCTTCTTCTCTTTTATTCTCCTGGTCTTCTCTTCCTTTCCCATATTTTCAAAATAGGATTCAACCTTCGAAAAGAACAACGACTCTACAAAAAAATCAAAATTCAAGTCTGTCGTTGTAAACAACGCTAAGTAGTTTGTGAAATGATATACATGCTTCTTCCTCAGAGAGTACAGTATAACATCAACATGCTGCATGACAGAAAAAATCACAAAGCACAAACAAAAAAAAATTAGTTAACAAATATATATATATATATATATATATATATATATATATATAAATGCAGGAGTAGAATGAAGTCAAGGACTTTTCTTTCTTTATGGCTTTAGTCGAGCCGTAAGTAGTTGAATTCAGTAATGGAGAGAGTGATAGTTGTCTAGGGTAAAGTTAGTGCGTAGTTAGACAGGCTTTCTAGATCTAAGGAAAGCAAGGTCTTTGCTGTTGTGATTCCTCATTGCTGGAGTAATTCATGCTTTCTCCAGAGCGGGATCAAGCTTTCTAATGAAAGCCTATGTTCACACAATGGTTAACTCATTCGATTTCAGGATTGGAAATGCAACTTTCCTTGCTTTGATTCCTAATATTTTTATCTAGGACTACCTCTATTTAAATCTTAAAAAAAAAATTGCTCATCTTCTGGAAGCGGCTAAAGGAGCCTGCTTTGGTGACCCTACGAGGAAGTGTTGCTCATTAAAGTCAGCTTCAAACTTCCGGTAACGGTTGTAATCTTATTGACATATAAAGTCAAGAGGGCAAGGCTCCTAGCAATGGGGGGCATAGTTGCTTAGTCGTCCTTCCTCTTACGTATTACAATTTAGGTGCTTTTCATGCTGCCTTTTTCTGATGAACCTTTAATGGGGATTTCTAGCAAATTATTAGGCTGTAGAAAACCTCATTGGTAAGTGAATATCTTCTATCTGCAATCTCTCTAAACCACATTTTGCTCTTCACTGAAACAGTATATAATTTAATTTTTTTCTGTGAATTGATGTCTGCAATTTTGTCATCATAAAGATCATCACCCTTGAAAAAGTTAAACACAAACAACATAAACAATAAAAATTTACTAATATAATCTACAACGCCCTGTAACGTAAAATACACAAAAACTAAAAAAAATAAAATAAAATAACTTACACTTTAGAGACGCTGTTTAGATCAGTCACTTTCAAGCCTTTCTTCAACCATTGATCAAAAATTGCCAAACAATTAGACGTGGGATTGACAGTATGAAAAGGGCATACACGCTTATAAGAAGGCTTCCAATCACACTTTTCCTTTGGCTCAAAAGGCCTGAATGGAGATAATAAGTGGCGGCTAATCTTACGAACCCTATGTCCCCTGCCTAACAGCTCTCCTCCTTCTGGATCATTTGATGGTTTGTCTGGCAAAACAGTAAAATCCATAACTTTCTCTTTTTTCACTGAACACTGCAGAGCCGACTGTTGTTTAGATGAACACACATCTGCAATATTCCTTGCACAGACATCTGTTCCAGCAAGCTTCCATTTCTCCGCAAAAATTAACTATTCAGGTGTTTTCATGGCTGAATCCAAAGCAGACTCTTGCTCCAGTACTACAACAGATGCATCAGAAAGTGTCGTAAGTTTTGAATTATCTTTCTCTATTAATGCCAATTCTGTACCACCATTACTTTCTGAGCGATCGATATCCATAGAATCTAGTCTGACACTATCAATCACTGCTGCAGTCTCTTGCGATGGCTGTGAGAAGCCAAGTGAAAATGAAGGTGCTTCTATGCGACCAATATTCATGATGCTTTTGCATGCTTCAGCCAAATTTTCAACAATTTTAGGTTTGAGGGGAGATGCAATTTCAGGAGAAGCATCATTATCACGTTTCTTCCTTTTCTTGCTGGAAAATGCTTTCAAACCCTTTTTTGCAGGCGAATGCACAACACCTTTTTTGAGACCTTCTTTAGAACCTTCTTGGGAACCTTCTTGAGAACCTTTATAAATAAAGATAATATATCACAAGACACACTATTCATTGACTAACCAACAGGGTATTTTATGCTGGAGTGTGGACCATGCAAAATATGCAAGATATTTTCACGTAGCAGGAGTCAAAAAAATTTGGTTATCAGCAAGCTTAATTGGTTGAGAACCTTCTTGAGAGACTTTAAAACAAGATAATTTGTTACATATTTTAAACAACAAAAATAGGAACACTAATTATTATATAAAAATTACTTTTACATACCTACTGGTGTCCAAATACCAGATTCAACAAGATGCTTTAATTCATTAATTTGTTCTTCAACCACAGCACTTTTTTCCCAGATTCGCCATTATTACCTTATGTAAAAATAAATAAGCACAATACATTACATTTCTCTATAGAAAAAAAAGTGCCAAAACACACATATTAAAAATAGATTTCCTTTACTATAGACTTCCCAGACATTGGTGCTGGGGCACAAATACTTCATATGAAAAAGTCACAGTATTTGTGCTGGGGGCTATAGTGCTTTGTTATAGAAAGTCCCATAATTTAGAACTGGGGCACAAGTACTTGTTAAACAAAGAGTCCCAGTATTTTATTTATCATAAAAACACAGTATTAGTGCATAATATGTTGGTTGAATCTACCAACAAATTTTTTTCTTCTTACCATTAAGTGTGTAATAAATTTTTTCATCACGAAGCTGAACATCTGTTGGATTCAAAGATACATCATCATCTTTAGATGGACACTTGTGCAATAAATCAGATGAAGGATTCTGTTTATCTGCATATACAATTAAAAAAATCATTACATTAAACAACAAATTCCCTTTTACTTAGATTACGACTATATAGAATACTCTATTTGATTACCATGACTTTGTTGATGATGGTCTGAATTTGATGGCGTCTTTTCTAAACCATCTGTACATTTTGCTTCGTCAATGGGGTCACAGGTATCAGCTTTGTAATCCTCTAAAACATCCACAATCATTTGATCGCTTTTCTCTATTAAAGCAGCTGGAATACCATGATCACTCTGTACACTACCAACAAGCTCGGACCGATTATATGGTTCTTTGAAAAAACTATCCCAACCATCTGAATAATTCAAACCATCAATAAAATGGCTCTTCTCATTTCTGCTTCTGGTTTCTGATTTACTTACAGAAACACCACAGTTTTCTCCAAGATCACTTGTCTTTGATTTTGCAACAAGAAGCAGTAATGAATCAAACTTTGTATTCAACTGATCTGTAATCCTCTTCTCCATGTCAGCAAGATCTTTCTTCACACTATTTTCTAAGGAATTGATCATATGTTGAATCTTGGTCTCAGTAGGTAAGTTTACTTTGAGATTAGCTGTCAACCTCTGATAAAAGAAAAAACATTAAAACCACATAAGAAAAAAAATCAAAAGACAAAACCCACAAAGAATTTCACCTTTACAACTTCATTCATGTCAACAGATTCTGCTGTTGAACTAGTCTTTGAAGATGACTTTGAGGGTGACTTTGAAGTTGAAGCACGTTTCGATTTATGCCTTATTGGTCTCACTGAGGCATCCTTCCAAAA
Organism: Petunia axillaris subsp. axillaris; assembly: GCA_029990575.1. Lineage (NCBI taxonomy): Eukaryota > Viridiplantae > Streptophyta > Magnoliopsida > Solanales > Solanaceae > Petunia > Petunia axillaris. The sequence continues at coordinate 166,133,724 of JARKNS010000003.1, forward strand.
CTATTAAAAAGTACATTTCAAAACCAACAAAAAAGTAAAAAAAGAAATAACAAACAAAAGCAAGTACTCGTAAAACTCACCTGTTCATTATGAAAGTAGTCATCACACAAGACATTGTAATGAGGGGTAACAGTACATGTGTAACGAAGCATCAGAGGTTTGATCCTAGGACCGACAGTAAAATACTGCCTGAACATAGGGAACACCTCTGCCACCCAGCAATAGAATAGGAAGGGCATACCAGGAAACAAATAAGTAGAAGAATTTGGCTTTATGATTGACTACAAATGGTGTACCATTTGACGATATATCTCAGTACCCCACTGATAACAGTTATGCACCTCTTCATCATCAATAATAATCATATGTTTATCATCCACTACTCTAGGTAATGGCCGGCCCAATAAAACAGAATTAAGCAAATATACCTCAGCTAGTTTAACAGCATCATCTTGCTCTAATGGAACATCCAATCATGCAGCTGACACTCTATTCACATTACCCTTGTTCTTTGGAGTCACTCTCACATAACTGGAATGATGTTCAATCAAATCAAGCAAGTCATATAACTTTAAAGTTCACTTGCTGTCCTTTTTATTAACATCATCTTCAGGATTCCTGAAATACTTCTCCTTTAATCTACTCTTTGAAAGCTTAAAAATACTTATATCTACAACACTGAAAATATTAAGACCACTAACTACATGAAAATCATAAGCTGTGAAATCTACTGTATCACCAAAATCTTTGAAGCTAAGCTTAGTGTTGTCTGAAGAAACTATTTGAGACTGTAGAAAACAATTTATAAGCCTCCCAGAATATTTAGCATCTTCCAAAAGCATAAACTTGCCGAATGGCCCTTGCTTCAGTTTCTCCAGGTAATCGGTAGACAATAACCCTTCAAGTAATCCACGATACTCTGTGTCACCTTTCCACTGGCAATCACGATTTTTCCACTGCGCAAATGGAACCAATATACCATCGTCGTTTGGCAGATTATCCATACCCTAATCATTTGTTATAATCTCCATAGTTGTAACATTAGCACATGTATTAAAATAAAACAAAGAAAAATTAAAACCTATATGCTTGCAGATAAAAAATCCACAGACATTGGTGCTGGAAGCACAAGTAGTTCATGTGCAAAGTCACAGTATTTTGTGCTGGGGCCTATGATGCTTTGTTATACAAAGTCCCATATTTTAGAACTGGGACACAAGCACTTGTTAAACAAATGGGTCCAGTATTTATTATGGGGCATACAAAAAGCTTGTTGCCCCATCCACAGACTGACTTCCCCAAGACATTGGTGCTGGGGGTACAAGTAGTTCATGTGCAAGATCACAATGTTTGTGCTGGGGGACAGCTTGGTGGCCCACCCCCTCCCCCAGACTAACTTCCCAGCCATTGGTGCTGGGGCCCTATGATGCTTTGTTATACAAAGTCCCATATTTTAGAACTGGGGCACAAGCACTGGTTAAACAAAGGGTCCCAGTATTTATTATGGGGCACACAAAAAGCTTGTTGGCCCATCCACAGACTGACTTCCCCAGGACATTGGTGCTGGGGGTACAAGTATTTCATGTGTAAAGTCACAGTATTTGTGCTAGGGGACTATAAATGCTTTGTTATACAAAGTCCCATAATTTAGAACTGGGACACAACTACTTGTTAAACAAAGAGTCCCAGTATTTTATCATGGGACAACAGTCTATCCCCTACAAAGTCACGGTATATAGTTCTGGGGCAAAGAGTTTCACAAAAAAACCGTTGCCCCTCTAAAAATAATCCACCATTTACTATGGACAAGTACCTGTTAAAAACACACAGTCCCAGTTTTTTATCATGGGGCAACAGTCTATCCCCTACAAAAGGTCACAGTATATAGTTCTGGGGCAAGGGGTTTCACAGAAAAAAACTTTCCCCTTAAAAAAACCCCACCATTTAAAAGGGAATCAAAAGCTTATACTGTACTCCAATGGAAAATCTAAACATTTTTCGAAACAAAATCATAACCTAATAACCCATATACCCGTACAAAAATGAAAAAATAACAATGCGAAGTAAACACAGTTACCTTAATATACGAAACAGCAAAACAAAGTTTTTACCCAAACACAAAGCTTCAAAATCTCAAAAATAAGAAATTGGTGTATTTCGAAAGAGAGTTCGTATATTTTGATAGAATTCAAAAGTCACAGTATCAAAGAGAGAAACAAAAATCCTGAATAAGTTAAAAATAAGGAAGGGTAAAACCGGAATTTCCAAAAGGTGTAAAATGACGTCGTTATACTATTATTTTTAAAAAACGCGCCTAGTGGCTAATTCTCTGCGAATTTGTGAACAGAGGCTACGCATCACAAAGCGGGTGCCAAAGTGGGTTCCCCGCGAAATTTTTACTAGTTAAGTTGGGGGGTGGGATTTAATTTCCATGTGTCTTTTTCTTAATTTTTTAGAGACTTTCAGAAAGTAAAAATAAGTTTCATCCAACATAATGTCAATTTTTAGCCTTAGTTATACGTAATGGCATTTTCGAACTGAAAGACAACGGCAGTGGCATTTAGTACCATAATTTTAACGAGTGACAGTTTTAAACCTTTTTATATAGTTTAGTGTCAATTTTGGTCATTCAGCCTCATAAGAATAATCACTCAAGTGTAGACCATCAGAGTCTAAAGTTAGTCATCATGGTCTAAAACTCAAAAAAAAAAGTTACACTAATGGAAATTGATCGAATGTCACCTTAAAAGTGTGAAGCTGGGCTCTACTTCAAATTAAAATTCAAACATTATGCTTTGAACCTGAAACGACCTTACGTAGTCGTTCCAAGAATTAGGACTCCGATTGGTATGCCGTTAATTTTAAAATATTCATAAGGTTTATTAGGACCTATCTGTAAAATTTGAGCGAAACCGGACTTCGTTTGGTTAGTATCGGAAGAAGATTTCAGTTTTTATTGTCGATACATATTAAAAAGAGATTTTCAAGCTCGATTTTGGCGAATGAGCTCTGATTCGAAATCCGACAGTGCCGTTAGGTTCGTATGATTATTTGTGACTTTTGTAAATTTTTGAAGTCAATTTCGAGGTTGTTCGGCAGGTTTCGGCTAAAGTTTCGAAAATTAATAATTTAATTTTTTTCTTTTAATTCGCATCTTGAGTTTCGGGAGTCCGATTTGAGATCCGCCTTAGCAAGTGTCTTACATATATTTTGTATAACTTACTTGAGAAATTTGGGATCATTTCGAATTTCATAAAGTTCCGTTTTAATTTTCGTCGCGAAAAAAAAAATAAAAGAGAAAAAGGAAAAAGAAAGAAAGGAAAAGAAGTGAAAATATCAGTTAAGCTAAGGGATCATAAGCTCCCTTAGCAGATACATTTCAACGAACAGAATTAGAGAAACACGAGCACAGAAGGTAGAAAACAAAATAAAAAATACCAGAAAATGAGAAAAGAGCCGGAGAAAGATAGAATTTTCACCCCGAAACACTCAGGTAATGATCTTAATGCATTATTTTAGTTTATTACGTGTGTTTAAATATATTTTGACAGTAAAAATTGGGATATTAGACATTGTCTTAATAAGTTCAATTAATAGTTTAAAGGGTCAATTGGGCCCCGATAATGGAATTGATTATATATTCGTACTCAACAAGTTAGGGGCAACATATAAATATAATTTATTTAGGGTTTGGTTATGTGACCTTAAACCCTGTACATAGGCCTGGCCTACGTATTGTGTATACGAATAGGGTATCAGGTTCCTAACAAGATTGCCCTAAGATGTGAGGAATGAAGCCTTTAGCCTAATTTGATATATTTTCTGCGTATTGAATAAGCAGGATAGTTTGGCAGTGAATCCAAAGGATAAAGCGGTTGTTGAGTAGCACTTTGAAATAAGGTAAGAGTTTGTATCCATTTCTTTGGAGGCCCTTGGCCTTGTGGATATTCTACCACGTGTTCCTTACGTGTGTAACTGCCGATAGGCGTACTCATTATGCCTTAGCTTAAAATTTACATTGTATATTATATGTTATGTCCTGTTATTAGTATTGCATTGAGCATATGAGCATTGTACTCTGGTTTTGAGCATTGCATATACTTCCCGGTAATCGATGAGAGTCCCGAGCCGGTGAAGGGTCATTATTGCATATACTTCCCGGTAATCGATGAGAGTCCCGAGCCGGAGAAGGGTCATTATTGCATATACTTTCCGGTAATCAATGAGAGTCCCGAGCCGGAGAAGGATCATTATTGCATATACTTTCCGGTAATCGATGAGAGTCCCGAGCCAGAGAAGGATCATTATTGCATATACTTTCCGGTAATCGATGAGAGTCCCGAGCCGGAGAAGGGTCATTATTGCATATACTTCCCGGTAATCGATGAGAGTCCCGAGTCGGAGAAGGGTCATTATTGCATATACTTTCCGGTAATCGATGAGAGACCCGAGCCGGTGAAGGGTCATCATTGCATATACTTCTCGGTAATCGATGAGAGTCCCGAGCTGGTAAAGGGTCATCATTGCATATACTTTCTGATAATCGATGAGAGTCCCGAGCCGGTGAAGGGTCATCATTGCACATACTTCCCGGTAATCGATGAGAGTCCCGAGCCGGTGAAGGTTTATTATTATTGCATATATTTCCTGGTAGACGATGAGAGTCCCGCGCCGGAGATAGGTATCGGGCATATGTGACTGCATTGCATCGTACCGCATTCATCTCATCTCATTGCACCACATGCTGACTATTGTGTGTATTGTGTTGTATTTTATGTATGCGGTATGTATACCATGTTGTGGACATTTCTCAGCTTGCCTATATATTTCTGGCTCGTATCCTGGGCTGCACTCCGCGTCAGTATGAATATATGGATCGGGTTGCACGCCGCAACAGTATAAATATACGGATCGGGTTGCACGCCGCAACAGTATGAATATACGGATCGGGTTGCACGTCGCGACAGTATAAATATACGAATCGAGTTTCACGTCACGACAGTATGAATATACGGATCGGGTTGCACGCCGCGACAGTATGAATATACGGATCGGGTTGCACGCCGCAACAGTATGTATTTCTGATTGTTGATATGTTCGGGATACTTAAAAAACTATATGTTCTGTCTACCTTATGTCCCTGGTTGTTTATGATTCCATACGTGTTTTCAGTTATTATCTGGCTCTGCCTTTTTATAGTTCAAATAAAATGGATTTAGTTTACCTGTTTTTCTTCTCCCTGGCTAGCCATCCTATTCTTTGAGGTGGCTAGTCTGCCCCACTTATTGAGTCCTTTTGACTCACCCTTGTTTGTTGTTTGTTTTTTTCTATCTATTTCATTTCGGCAGGTTCGCTCTAGGATTGAGTTCGCCACGTCATGAAGGAGCGAAGACGACTTCAGCTGTCAAGGTGAGCCAACTTTTATTCAGGATGTCCACCAGTTTTATATTTATTATTTCAGTTGCATTTTGCTCCCTTCAGGAGGTATCTGTCTTCTTTCGTACTCTTAGATGTCTAGTCTGGATAGCCCTAAACCTAGTATGTTGGGTAGTCAGCTATAATTTCTTTTGTACAGCTTAGAGGTATCAGTATGTCTGTGTATTTTTTTAAAGTCTTGTCCTTATTTATGAATTTTTATATTTATTTTCCTAATTTAATTGGTAAGGGTTCGCCCGACGGGTCTAGGGGAGGATGTCGGGTGCCCGCACGGCCTAACCGGATTCCGGGTCGTGTCAGAACCTGAGCAACAACAAAAAAGCCCCATCAATTTTGAAAAAGAAAAAGGCTAAAGTTAGCTTAAGTTGGTCTCAACTTCAGCTCCAATTTTCTGAAGATAGCAAATTTGGACGAAGTGGCTATCCTTGAAAATTTTGTATAGAAAGTAATTGCAACTGAAATAGCAACAGAAAAATAAGGAGCCGTTTGTTTTTATTAAGATTAAGAGGTCTGAATCTGAATACACATCTGAATATTAAGATATGGTATTAAGATCTGAACACTGAATGATTAATACTGTTTGTTTTTCCAATATCTGAATATTTATAATTATGTTTATTCTTTATTAAAGTTTATACATACTATAAAATAGTTTGAATATTATATCCACGAGATATTAGAATGTAAGGTGGTGGTTTGTGGTGGTATGACGGTGGTTTCTGGTAGCAGTGATTGTTAGCAGTTGCAGTGTTGATGGTGGTTGTGTGATAGTGGTGGTTTGATGGTAGAGGTGGTTGGTGGTAGTGACTAGCAGTATTGGCGGTGGTAGGTAATGGTGGTGGTGGTGCTTGGTAGTGAAGGTAGTTATGTTTGTGGAGGTGGTTAGTATTGGTTGGTGGTGGTGGTGATGATTGTGCTAATAGCGATGGTAATGAGGTTGATAGGTAGTGGTGGTGGTGATCATTGTGCTAATGGTGATGGTAATGAGGGTGATAGGTAGTGGTGGTGGTTATTGTGATGGTGGAGGTAGTCGGTGGTAGCAGAGGCGGTGGCAATTATCGTTGGTGGAAGGTAGTAGTGGTTAAGGAATTGTGGTGGTTGATAGAGATAATGGTGGTTGTGATGGTGGATGTGGTTAGTGTGGTAGTGATAGTTAGTGGTTGGTGGTTGTAGCAATGACTTATGATGGTAGAGGTGGTTAATGGTTGTGGTTGATGGCTAGTGGTGGTAGACTTGTGGTGACGGGTGGTGGTTGGCAGCGGTGGTGGTGGTTGTAGTTGCCGATTGTGGTAGTGTAGAGGTAGCTAGTTGTCGTAATATATGGAGTACTGATGTACCTCTTAATGATATTAAGACTTTATTCAAGATTTGAATGATACAGATCTATTAAGAGCTATTAAGTGGTTGAATCTTAATAAAAACAAACACACTTAATGCCATGAAGTCTGAACCATTCATATTCAGACCTCCATTAAGTGCAAACAAATGAGGCAAGTTGTTTATGCACTTCGGCCGATTATAATATAATGACTAAAAATGCATTGATGGTAAAGTAGGGACTAGTAATGTAATGGTTATAAATTATGAATTATTATTATGTTGGATATATTCAGGTAAAAGAAAAAAGTAAATCTAAAGAGGGTAAAAGTATTTTTGTCGGTTTTTCTATTTTGGTCCTTGTATTACTAATGCCCATATTATTATTCTACATTCAACTACACATCAAATAGTATATAGATTATTGTGTAGCTTACACAACTATTAAAAACAAATGCAACAAAACATTATACCTCTTCTTTGATTTTGCATTTGAGAAAGTAAAACTTTTAAAATTTATGGTCTAAAATAATACATAGATAATTTTGTGACTAGAAATTATTTCATGGTAGAATTTTGGAATTAAATTTTTAAATTTAAAAATATGCCATTCTTTTCGAAACAGACTAATAAGAAAGTGACATTCATTCTTTAAACATAACGAGTATGCAACTATACAAATTTTAATGTGGTGATCAATCACTCCTACCAACCAAGTCGGCTCTAAAAGTTTTTCAATCTTTAATCGTATGAAACGACTCTCTGTTCAAGTATCATTTTTCTATTTGATCAGCCTGTGTGTAGTACACATGACATTCAATTCATTATGTGTTGCACAATTCAGACAATTAAACTTAAATCAGTTAAAATTTTATGAGTGAAGAAATAGGTCGAGAGTAGTTTTAGAAACTTAGAAACTTCTCTTCAAAAAATGCCCAAAATTGATCACTTTGTATAAGAAAATACTGTTGGAAAAATTATGTAAATAATCGGCTGGCAATTATTTCTAACTTCCGCCTATCTTTAACACGCCTGAAGATGGGATCACTAGAGTACAAAATTTTCATTAAATAGGATTAATGTATTGAACTCCTTGACCCATATTAAAAATCTAACCCAGTTGTCCAAAGCTCATACAAATCTTACACACTCAAATTACTAGGTTTAGCTTTTTTTTTTGTTCTCTTTTTCTCTTTTCTTCTTTTGTTAAGTTTAGTTTAGTTGTTTAGGTTATTGATATAGTTTTTGTATTTCTTTTGTGGTAATATCCTGCTCAATAACAACAAATTATCAAATAGAAGCTTGCAATCAGAACAACTTCTAATCTTAACTTTTCATAACACTGGATTCGCTTAATACATTCCTTAGATACTTCAGAGATTCGCTTACTTTATTCCTTGATCTTGAAGATGAATCCATCTTTTTCAAGGAAAATAATTTTTTACCACATGTTAGCCCTAGCAGAGAAAGAACAACGAGAGAGAGATTTTGGAAATAAGAAAATATTCGGGTAGGATAAAAGTGGGTCTTATGTTTATTAAGATTCGGGTCCGGTTTAGAATAACCAACAAATATTAGTATATGGATTAGTGATTTAGTCTTAATTTAATTAAGAAAATATTTTATTTAACTTCCATGACACTTTTCAGGTGTGTATTAAGTTAGTTTCGGACACAATTATTTTTGTGGAACTTAGGTAAAAGTTGAATGATTTTTTGGTAACAAAAGAAAGAATAGTGGCCTTTGAGGACAAACATGAAAGTTGGAAGAACATCCATGAAATTTACTCGTGGGGAGCATCATGGGTGACCAATGTTTTAAAAGGCCGGGGCGTGAGGCGAGGCGTTTTGCTTACCATGGAGCGAGGCGTAATCTTAATTTTTTTTAATTTTACTAAAAAAGAGTATAAATATGAAGAAAAATATGAAAAATACATAAAAGGTTCGAGAAAATAGAAAATGACTAAAGAAGCTTATAGAAGTAAGTGACAATATAAACATTTGCTATGCATTTTCAGAATAAAGTCCAAATGATATTTACCCTCGTGATACTTTCAATTATAATACATGTAATATTATGTCTCTTTATTGGAGTTACACTCAATTTTCAACCTTCTATAGATGAATAGAACTTGAATGATTTATTTTATAATGAATATTATGGATGAAACAATTTAATTAGGGAATTTGACAAATGATTTGCATGGGATCTATTATGGGCGAGCCCAAGACACTGAGTGTTAGGCATTCTCGAGGGCATAGCCAGTGCCCAAGGCGTAAGCCTCATATAGAACTAAGCCCAGAGATGAGCCTCAAGGCGTTTTGCTAGTGCTCTGTTGATAAGACCCAAACCACAAGACCCCTCACTCGGAGCCAAGCCAAGTTGATCCAAGACACCCATCTTCATTTGGTGTGGAAGGGTATGGAAGAAGGCTCCAAGAGCGACTTGAAGACTGTGCTTTGGTGTGCCATGGACGGGGGATCACTTAGCCCACTTGGAGAGGCTTCCGGAGCACGTTTGGAGGCAAACCAAGACGCCACAGGAGGAGGCGGACCGCCCACTCTACTAGGCGGACCGCCCCTCAAACTCTCTGAAGTTTGCACTGCACAACTGGGCGGACCGCCTGTTGTTCAGGGGCGGACCGCCTAGTCCTTCAGCAAGGGGAAACCAGGCGGGGCGCCTACTTGAGTAGGCTGGGCGCCTACTTGACGGAAGGGTTGCGGGATTTGCTATTTTTATGCTACGTTTTGGACAAGTTTAGCCCTACGAGGCCTTTATTGTTTAAACCCACTTTAGGGGTATTTTTGAGCTTTCATAACATGTAAGTGAAGTCTATAAATACTTCACAAACAACTTTCAAGTCTTTCACCTTACACTTTGATTATTATTGAATGAGAATTGAGTTGAACTCTTTGGAAGAATCCTTTGTCTTTGGTTTCTTGAATTCACTAGTGTAACCTAGTTGAGTCTTGAACCGTTAACCCGACCATTCGACTTGCGAGTCCAGTGTTGTCTCGAGGGTCGTTGCATAGTGTAGGTCCTCCTTGACGCCGATTCGAGGGTATCTCGGGACAAGTTCCCCGTGGTTACTTCGAAGGGAGTTCGAGAAGTGTCTCGCTCTTCTATCTTTTTGTTCCGCGTATTTGATTCCTATCATCTTGGTATCAGAGCAAGGCTCGGGTATCGTTTCTACGAACCCCCGACCCTTGATTCTTCGTGCCTAGGTTAGTTTCGTTTTTAGGTTCTTGTTTATTGCTTTTGAAAGAAGAAAAACTACAAAAAAAATTGAAAAGAAGGAAAAACACCAAAAAAATTTTGATCATAGATTCTTGGATTGTTGCATTCATTGTTTGATTGTTATTGGGGTTTGATCCTTATTGAAAACCCGTTCCTTTGGTACCCTATACGTTTGATTTGGAGTTGAAACACAAGAATTGGAAATTTTGAATCCCTTGAAAATTGAAAAGATTGAAACCCTAGCTATGAATATGGTAGATTGTTGAATTTTGATTGGGGTTTGATTAGATTGATTGGGGTTCGTTCCTTGTGATTGAAACAACATTGGGGTACCTTTGAATTGCTAAAGCAACATCGGAATCGTTGTATTTTTGGGTGCAAAGGCCAAGGAAAACGTTGTTGAAAGTCGCTGAAACTTGCAGTAGGCGGACCGCCCGAAAAGGAGGCGGGGCGCCTACCCAACTCTCTGAAGTTCAGAGGCGGGGCGCCTACTAAGCAGGCGGACCGCCCACTTCTGTTGAGTGTGGTTTCGGGTAGTTTCTTCTAGGTTTTCGTGTTTTGTTGATTGTATCGCATCTAGTTAGCACTTCTTTGAGTAATCTTGCCTACTTGAATTGTGCTAACCCTTCTAAGCTATTAGGAAACTCAAGCCTAGACCGGAGATTAGAACTCAAAGAAGACTCGTAGTCTCTTTTGGCTCAAGTCCGCACTTAAAGAGCTATCGTTCCGATAGAGTCCTATCAACTTCACTCACCCCGGATCTCATTGGGCTTTTGAGTTGAGTGATCAAGTTGAGGTTCACTATTCAACTTAGTGAAGCTTTTGGGTTCAAGCAAGAGTGAAAAAGTCCACCACCCACTATACGAGTGATCCGAGTGAAAACTTGTGAAGGAGTGTGTGAGGTTGTTTTTACTAACGTTTGATACTTGTGCAGGTACAATGTCTACCGAAGGACAAGATTTCATAAGGGAGGCCTTGGCTAATCTTCTTACCAAGGTAGACCTCATTAGCCAAAGAGTTGAGTCTCTTGAAAAGGGTGCCTCAAGTGCCCTAGTTGAGCAAGAAACTTCCATTGCTCAATCAGAGAAGGGGACCCCGAGTGTCCAAGCTGAGAAAGGGACCCCGAGTGTCCAAGTTGAAGTCTCGAGTCCTCCAAACTTTACCTCGGAGCAAATGAGCGTTGTCATTGATTTGTTCAGTCAACAACGGGTAAAGGAGGAACGAGAGAGAGTTGATCCAATGTTGGGCAATCCCCAACGAACGGGCATTCCCCGTATCCTAGACAACCCTCCAAGAAACATTCCACTACCACCACCCATCCGAAACGTGCAACCTCTTGGGCAAGTTGATGAGGCTCAAGAAGGGGAGGAAGCCACTCATGGAGATGACATGTATGGGTTTGATGATCACTTTCAACCGAGGCGAGGTATGAATTGGGGTCGGAATGTGGATAGAGGTAGGGGCCGAGGTCGAGGGCACCCTATGGGGTATGTAGGAGGGGATGTTAGGAGAGATTATGGAGGTTATGGTGGTTATGGGGATCACTATGGGGGCCAACCGGAGCCTTTCCAAGGGGGTCGTGATAACAACAACAACCTCAATAGTGTGAAGCTCACTATTCCTTCTTTCAAGGGAAGTAGTGACCCGGTGGAGTACAAAAATTGGAAATTGGCCATGGAACGGATATTTGAAACTAATGACATGCCCGAGGTGAAGAAAACCAAGTATGCAATATCTTCCTTCGAATCTTTTGCTTCTACTTGGTGGGAGTCGGTGAAGAGGAATAGGAGGAGGACGGGAATGGCTATTAATCTTACTTGGGAAGAGTTGATTCGGGTGATGGATGAGAAATACTTGACTAATCAATACCGGGTTGAGCAACAAAAGCGTCTCTATGAGTTGAAGCAAGGTTCCAATTCGGTTGGGGAGTACTTCAATGAATTCGAGCAAATCCGAATGAACCTTGACATAGATGATGAAGACCATGAGTTGGCCATGATCCGTTTCAAAGGGGGCTTGAACCGAGACATAGCTTCACAATTGAAGTTCCACAAATATGATGATCTCTACAAGCTATGTGAGGATGCGGTTGAAGCCGAGAAGTGGATCAAAGAGGAGAAATCCTTTCGCTACAAAAGTAGCACTACTACTCCAACAAGCAATACAAAGGGTTGGAAGACTCCTACCACAAATGCAAGGTTCCCGAGTGCAAGTGGAGCGAGTGGTGCCAATGCAAGCAAGGATGTGAAGAAGCCATTTGAGAGATTCACGCCTAATGTGGGAGGTAATTCTAAAACCCAATTAAATACTCCTACTTCTTCTTCCATTCAATGTCACAAATGCAAGGGGTATGGGCACTTTGCCAAAGAGTGTCCTACGAAAAGAACCATGGTTGTTGTTGGTGAGCATGCTTATGAAAAGAAGAGTGAATCGGAGGATGAGGGATTAGAGGGAGTAGAGGGAGATGAGGGAGTAGTGGAGGATGGTGAAGATGACACGGTGGAGGATGAGGTACCTCATACTTTTCTAGTAGTGAGGAGAAGCTTAGGAGCTATGATTGCGGAGGATGGTGAAACCTTGCAAAGGGAAAACCTCTTCCATGCTAGGTGTCGTGTTAAGGGTGTTGTGTGCTCTATGATCATTGACTCAGGGAGTTGTACTAATGTGGTAAGTCAATCTCTCATAACTCAATTGAAGTTGTCTACCATGAAGCATCCCAAGCCATACCGGTTACAATGGCTTAGTGAATGTGGGGAGCTCAAGGTAGTGAAACAAGCAATGATCAAGTTTAAAATGGGAAGTTATGTTGATGAACACTTGTTCGACGTTGTGCCCATGCAAGCTTGCCACCTTCTCTTTGGAAGGCCGTGGCAATTTGACCGGCAAGTGGTTCACAATGGACGTGTTAACACTTACACGCTCCAACATGAAGGAAGAAAGTTTGTGTTGAAGCCCCTAACTCCTAAACAAGTGAGTGATGACTACAACCGAATGAAGGAGTTGAGGGAAGCGGCGAAGGCCAAGTCAATCATTGAGACTAGCCCTTTGTCCAAAAGCATGGTGGCAATCCCACCTTCTTCATCTACCGGTGGCATATGTGCCATGATGCAACCGGGCGAGCTCTTAAGAGGTAATGATGGCAACAAGTTTCTCCTATGCTTAGTGCACAAAGGTATGATCCTTAACTCTAATTGTGATTTGTCTTCTAGTCCTTTGCCTAGTGCTTTGAAAAATATTTTGGAGAACTTTGGGGACATGTTCCCGGATGAGATGCCCGATGGCTTACCTCCCTTGAGGGGTATTGAACATCAAATCGATTTTATTCCGGGCTCTCAAATCCCAAATAAGCCGGCCTATAGAAGCAATCCCGAGGATACGAGGGAGTTGCAAAAACAAGTTGATGACTTGCTTTCAAAGGGCTTGGTGAGGGAAAGTTTGAGTCCTTGTGCCGTACCGGTCATTCTTGTCCCAAAGAAAGACGGCACTTGGAAAATGTGTGTAGATCGCCGAGCCGTGAATAAGATAACGATCAAGTATCGTCACCCTATTCCACGGCTTGATGATATGTTGGATGAATTGAGTGGGTCGCGTGTCTTTTCTAAAATCGACCTTAGGTCCGGCTACCATCAAATCCGGATGAAACCCGGGGATGAATGGAAAACCGCATTCAAGACCAAATTCGGTCTCTATGAATGGTTGGTAATGCCCTTCGGGCTTTCCAACGCACCTAGCACCTTCATGCGACTCATGAATCATGTTTTGAAGCCTTTTATCAACAAGTTTGTCGTTGTCTATTTTGATGATATTTTGATCTATAGTAGGACAATTGATGAGCATGTTGACCACCTTAGGCAAGTGCTTGAAACTTTGAGAGCCGAAAAGCTCTATGCTAATTTCAAAAAGTGTGCCTTTGGTGTAGAGAAGGTTGTCTTTCTTGGGTTTGTAGTGAGTGCCCAAGGAGTGGAGGTGGACGAGTCTAAGGTAGAGGCCATACGTGATTGGCCTACTCCTACTACCGTGACTCAAGTGAGGAGCTTTCATGGTCTTGCTAGCTTTTATAGGCGATTTGTGAAAGACTTTAGCTCCATAGCCGCTCCACTCACCGAATTGGTCAAGAAAGACCAACCCTTTGTTTGGGGAGAGCCTCAAGAGAAGGCTTTCCAAGAGTTGAAAGGTAGGTTGAGTACCGCCCCCTTATTACAATTGCCCGACTTTGGGAAAGCATTTGAGATTGAGTGTGATGCCTCGGGGGTGGGAATCGGTGGTGTGTTAATGCAAGATAGTAAACCCATCGCCTACTTTAGTGAAAAGTTGAAAGGGGCCTCCTTGAATTATTCTACATATGACAAGGAGTTGTATGCCCTTGTGAGAGCCCTTGGCCATTGGCAACGTTACCTTTGGCCTCGTGAGTTTGTAATCAAGAGTGACCATGAGTCACTCAAGCATTTGAGAGGCCAAGAGAAGCTTAATAAACGGCATGCCAAGTGGGTTGAATTTATTGAGTCCTTTCCCTATGTGATCCAATACAAGAAAGGGAAGGACAATGTTGTGGCGGACGCGCTTTCAAGAAAGTTCGCTCTTGCCACCACTCTCACCTCTAAGCTCATGGGATTCGAGAGCATCAAATTGATGTATGCTCATGATCCAAAGCTAAAGAGTGTCCATGATGCTCTAGAGAAAGGGGAGAGAGTTGCAAAGTACCAATGGTCTAATGGATTCATCTTTAAAAATGGTAGAGTGTGCATACCCGAGTCCTCATGGAGGGAATTGCTTGTGCAAGAGGCACATTGTGGGGGACTCATGGGTCACTTTGGGGTAAGGAAGACTTTGGCCGTTCTTCAAGAACAATTCTATTGGCCGAAGATGAGGGTGCATGTGGAGAAGTTTTGCACTAATTGCCTTGAGTGCAAGCGTGCTAAATCTAAATCCCACCCTCATGGGTTATACACCCCACTTCCCGTACCTACTAGTCCGTGGTTGGATATATCAATGGACTTTGTCATGGGATTACCAAGGACTAGAGGGGGGCACGATAGCATCTTTGTTGTCGTGGATAGGTTTTCAAAGATGGCTCATTTCATTCCGTGCAAAAAATGTGATGACGCCCAACATGTAGCTTCCTTGTTTGTTGAAACTGTTTTGAAGCTACATGGTGTGCCTCAAACCATAGTGAGTGATAGGGACACTAAGTTCCTAAGCCATTTTTGGCGAAGTTTATGGGGTGCTTTAGGCACCAAGCTCTTGTTTTCTACGTCCCACCACCCACAAACCGATGGTCAAACCGAAGTGGTAAACCGGACCTTGGGTGCTCTTCTTAGGGCCATGACCCGAGGTAAGGCAGGGACGTGGATTGATAGATTGCCTATGATGGAGTTTGCCTACAATCGTACATTGCATAGTGCTATTGGCATGACTCCTTTTGAATGTGTTTATGGATTTAACCCCTTGATTCCCCTTGATCTAACCCCTTTGCCAAGGGAAATGGTTGTTAATTTTGAAGGTAAAGCTTGAGCCAAGGCTTTGATGGAGCTACATGCTAAGGCGAAGAAGAACTTGGAGGAATCTTATGCTAAGGTTGCCTCTAAGAAGAACAAGGGACGAAAGAAGGTGGAACTCAAGAAGGGTGACTATGTGTGGGTGCACTTCCGGAAAGAGAGGTTTCCAAACCTTAGAAAAGGGAAGTTGGCACCCCGGGGAGATGGCCCTTTCCAAGTGCTCTCGAAGATTAACAACAATGCCTATGTGGTCGACTTGCCAAGTGAGTATCAAGTTTCTAATACTTTCAATGTTAGTGACTTGGTTCCTTTGAATGTAGGTAATGAAGAGGTCGTGAATGATGATGGAGAGGTCGTGAATGATGATGAAGAGGTCGTGGATGATGCTTCGATTTCGAGGACGAAATCCTCTCAAGAAGGGGAGGATGATAAGACCCAAACCACAAGACCCCTCACTCGGAGCCAAGCCAAGTTGATCCAAGACACCCATCTTCATTTGGTGTGGAAGGGTATGGAAGAAGGCTCCAAGAGCGACTTGAAGACTGTGCTTTGGTGTGCCATGGACGGGGGATCACTTAGCCCACTTGGAGAGGCTTCCGGAGCACGTTTGGAGGCAAACCAAGACGCCACAGGAGGAGGCGGACCGCCCACTCTACTAGGCGGACCGCCCCTCAAACTCTCTGAAGTTTGCACTGCACAACTGGGCGGACCGCCTGTTGTTCAGGGGCGGACCGCCTAGTCCTTCAGCAAGGGGAAACCAGGCGGGGCGCCTACTTGAGTAGGCTGGGCGCCTACTTGACGGAAGGGTTGCGGGATTTGCTATTTTTATGCTACGTTTTGGACAAGTTTAGCCCTACGAGGCCTTTATTGTTTAAACCCACTTTAGGGGTATTTTTGAGCTTTCATAACATGTAAGTGAAGTCTATAAATACTTCACAAACAACTTTCAAGTCTTTCACCTTACACTTTGATTATTATTGAATGAGAATTGAGTTGAACTCTTTGGAAGAATCCTTTGTCTTTGGTTGCTTGAATTCACTAGTGTAACCTAGTTGAGTCTTGAACCGTTAACCCGACCATTCGACTTGCGAGTCCAGTGTTGTCTCGAGGGTCGTTGCATAGTGTAGGTCCTCCTTGACGCCGATTCGAGGGTATCTCGGGACAAGTTCCCCGTGGTTACTTCGAAGGGAGTTCGAGAAGTGTCTCGCTCTTCTATCTTTTTGTTCCGCGTATTTGATTCCTATCATCTGTCCCGGGGCGAGCCCTAAGGCGAGTCCTTTTACCTTTTAAAATAGTGTTTGGATGCAGAATTATGGTTATTATTGGAACTTATCTATTTGTGTACATCATCTTAACCCGATTTTGTGATTGTAACAAAAAAATTGTATTTGTGAGTGCAAAGCTAAACTATACAAACTATCTTTTTGATAATTTAAAGGGAGGTTTATGAAAATACTCATTAAAATTAAAATATTTACCCACCTTTACCCACAAGTTTCATATTGACAAGTCATACCCATAAACTATTTACATGCATACCCATCTAGGCTTGTATACTATACTCTCTGTTTCAAAAAGGATGAACCTTTGCGGAGTACGAGGGTCAAATTGACTAATTTTCAACGGGATTTTGTACATCGAATTTAAACTTTTTTAAATAAAATTTACATATTTAGAAACTACATAAAAAATACTATAAGTCACAATAGTTAACAATTCAAAATAGTTAGAAAATATTTGTAAGACATGTGGTCAAACATAATCTTGTTTGACCCTTCAAATAGTAATAGGTTCATCCTTTTTGAAACGGATGGAGTATTATTTATGCAGTATAACTCAAAGGTGTAACACCCATATCTAGATTTGTATACTATTATTTATGTAGTATACATTAAAGGCATACATTGTTATAACAAAGGTATTCAGTAATAAATGGGTAGGTTGGTAAATACTTTTAATTTCATAGGTAGTGTAATTTTTAATGGGTAGGACTTGTAAATACTTTGAATTTTATAGATATATAGTGTAAAAAAACCCTAATTTAAAGGTTCGAACTATCTTCTATCCGTGACCCATGTAATTAATAAGTTTGATGAAAGTTGGTGAATGTTCTAATCAACAGATTTTACAATACAATCAAGAAAATACACTTGCATTCACTATAAGATACTGCCATATACGCCAACCTGAATATCAGTTTCTTCTCTATGGACTCTTATTCCAAACACTTTGTTAGCCATGTTTGTATCTTTTCATAAATGCTTTTAAGAAACAACGCACCCTTTTAGAGGATATGGTTTGTTTTTTTTGGTTTCATATCCAGTGTCCGATATGGAGTTCTGACTAATCCAAATGTGCACCGTATAAGGTCTATTAAAGAAGGAAGCGATTATTACCATGACTTATTCCATCCACAAGGATCAAACTTGAAGCCTCTAATTAAGAGTAGAAGAGTCTTATCCATTCCATCACAACCTTTGTGATCTTTTATTTTTACTTCGTTGAACACATTGAAGTACTATCACTCGGTATAATGTACTTTTAACTCATTGAATTTAAGATTTGATGTTGCATCAAGTATAGCGTTGATGTTTCTATCATTGGTGTATAGACTAGAGACCTATTAAAGTCCTTAATCATGGATTAGCTAAAGTTTCTGCTAATCTTACAAGATCAATAGTGATGAAACTATTAATAATTAGTTCCCTAGAATCGTTGCTTTGCATTGGGTCGAAGGAAATGCATAGAGCCGTCAATATGGGCTTGGCCCGCTGGGCTGGTCCGGCCTGGCCCGTAATTTAATAGGGTTGGGTTAAGATTTTTTTAGCCCCACGAAACACTGAGGCTTTTTAGCCCGGCCCACACAAATCCACGACCCGTGAGGCTTGGGTGAGGCTGGGCTGGGCCGGCCCGTAGGCTTAATTAAATAAAAAAATTTGAATAATAAAATAAGGACCAGTCTAAAAATAATGAAACATAGCTTCCAGTCTTGAATATTTTGTTGCGATTTTTCAGTATTTATATTTTGACAAATATTATATTATTGGTATCTTTTTATGTTTTCGTTTTAATGTTATTTAGAATATGGGTTCATGGAGAATAATAATTTACCACATATGTGTGGTGACTTATCAAAGTTTGTGAATTTTTTTCTGATTATCTTGCGTTAACAACAGTTAATGATATCTGAAATTGCTGCAGGAATTTTATGAAATTAAGATTCTCTTTTAACTAATGACAATTGAAATAAATTTTAAGTTCGCTTTGGATACTTTTTGACACCAAAGTTTATACTATATTTTTGCTTGTTTACATTATCTCCTTTATAAGAATTGTTCAATTGGATATCATGGTAATATTTGGTTTACTTCTAGTATATACTGTTATTAAAAATTCAAAAATCAAACTAACATTATTAAAAAATAATAAATAATGGTGGGCTAGCCCGGCCCGGCCTGCAGCCCACATAGGGCTGGGTTGGGCTAATAATTTAATGGCCCGTGTGAATTGTGGGCCGGCCCAGCCTGACCCGACAAATTGCAAAGCCCACGTGGACTGGGTCGGGCTGGATCGGACCGGCCCATTTTGACAGCACTAGAAATGCATGACATTTTGATAAACAATACAGTACAAAATGTACAGCACAGAAAGGGGAAAAGAAGAAAATAATGGATAGTAGAACACTATACAACTAAGCTGACAGATTAAACGACATATCACGTTTGGAGTTTCAGAGAGAAGTTACCATGATTTATACGGCAATACATGCAAAAGGAACTGATCAAAATGCTTGTACTCGAATGGCATACCATGGTTAACGCATAAATCGTTTTTAGGTACACAAATAAATTTCGGATTCGGATACAAGCAATTCTTCGTATCAAAGTTGCAGTAATGCGGAAAAAAGATATAAAATGCGAGAACGTAAAATGTATTTCAATATATGGATGTTGAGTACAAATTTGGGCAGAGTTTCGGTATAAATTTCTGGATCCCTATTACATGAAATGAACTGCTATTTATAGATATAAGCATTGCCCATGATCTCCACTATCAGCTGCCATGTTGTCCCACGATCTGGATGTGTAGTGGCTGAGTTAGTGGGGTGAAGTGGTGGGCTGCAAAGCCGGACGAACCGAGGGGAGTCCACCGAGGTGAAAGCTTGACATCCTCGGTGGCTTGACCCTATTGCTTGACCGAGGTGATGGTTACCGAAGCTCAGCTCACGGCTCGCCTTCGGTGACGCATCTTCGGTTTTAAGACCTCGGCGATATGCTCAATCGCCTCGGCGATCACTTAGTCGGGACGTGTTCGGTCGTTGAGATTTACATAACCGGGGCGAATCATCGCGGGTCGATTTTTACCCAATACAGATAGTCCCCCCACTCCTCGGTTAACTACCGAGGTAACCGAGGAGTGGAATGAAGTTTTAGCGGGAAAGCGACGTGGCTTGATCCTATCCAAGTATTTCAAAATTTGCCAACGGTTCACGTCCCATCGGGTCACTTCTCGCGGACACGTGGCATTCATCCCACGGTCGTTCAAACTGCCGCGCCGTAATCTTTGCTTCTCCCAACGTTACAATGATGACGCCGACGTCATCATCTCCTCGCCTTCCACGCCTATAAAATGGACACTTTGTCGAACATTTTCATCACTTTTCCTTGAGCGATCAACAGTGCTAAAAAAGAAAGCTTCATATTCCTTCCAAATTTCTGATTAACAGTGATAACTTAGATCTTATTTCCGTCATCATGTCTACAACGATTTCTCGACAAGATTCAAGCGATTCTGGCGATAGGGCCAAGGCCGATCAGTTTGCTAACATTATTTCTAGCGGCGAGTTCATCACCGCCGTGCCTCCGCTCCAGATGATAGAGGCGGAGGGTGGCGAAGAGGTGAATTCCGACGTCGACGTCTCTGGGCGACGGAGGAGGAGAGCCAGGCACGACGTCGCAACTGAAAGTGAAGACGTCGGCTTGGAGGAGGAAGAAGCTGCTCCTGGGGAAGAAGGCGCCGAGGGCGACGATGCCGAGGGCGGAGCTGAAACCGCCGAGGGTGACCAGAGTACCGAGGTGGGGCCGTCGGGCCCGGCGATCCCCCTCGAGCAGGAATTGGAACCTCACCATGTCATCCCTTCCCATTTTGACAACACCAAAGACCTCAAGTTGCAACTACAATCAGCTGATCAAGAGGGGAAGAAGAGAAATATCCCCGTGAACACCACGCCGACTCTCATAACACAGGCCCACGTCGATCGGGTTCGAAGGGAGTGCAAGTTCGCAGCCGAGGTGAAGGTGGTGGTTCCCGACCCGACGAGCAGGGTTTGCCAGCACGTGGAGGGGCTTTCCTTCGCTTACACTTACCCCTTCACCCTTGGCTTCTCTTTACCACTGCACGGGGTTGTTGATGACTTCTGCCGAGCATACAATCTGTGCTTGGCTCAGCTTGGCCCTGGTGTGTGGAGGGTAGTTCAATGCTTGGACAAACTGAGCACGGAGGCCGGGGTGGATTTCACACTACAGCACCTGCTTTCCCTCTATTATCCGTATTTTCACAAAGCCGGGGTTGTGGCTTTGAACAACCGAGGTAAATATGGGCTTCTTCACAAAAGCGAGGATCATGGGGATCGAGGCTGGAGTGAAAGATACGTCCTTTTGGAGACAAGCATTTTATCAACCAAGCCCGACTTTCCCGAGAGGTGGAATAACACACGTAAGTGTCCTCGTTCAAGTTTCTCTTCGTTTGCTGCTCATGCCTTGTTAAGCTTCCTTTTTGTTCTTTCCTTCAGCTAACAAAGTCGCCATCGTCCCCCCCCCCCCCCCCCCGAGGGGCTGACCGAGTGGGTGAGATTAGTGATGGGGGCCCGGAAGCGTCCCATTCGAACGTGGATGAAAATGGCTGTTGACTTCGGTTGGCAGTGCAAGAGGCATGGTAAGGAATTTTTGTCTTTTGGTAGTTTCATCTGGCTTCTTATTTTTGGGGTTTGCCTTGACTACTGGCATTTCTTCCTTGATTCCAGGTTTTCCCAACCGCGCCACCGGCGCAAAGAAAAGCAAGAAGAAGAAGAAGGAGGAGAAGAAAAAAGATGACGAAGAAACCGAGTCAGACGATGATCTGGCTGCGGTAGCCGGGGAGTATAAGGGCTTGAAGGCTTCTAAGTCTTCGAAAACTTCAAAGGGAGCCCCCGATCAGGGGACTTCAAAAGGTAGCATTTCTCCTCGGTTCCCATCGTGACTTATCATCCCTTTTCTGCTTTTAATAGCTTCGACTTCTCCTTTGGTTGTAGGTGTGAAGCGGAAGAGGGCCACCTCGAAGAAACCGTCCCGCTCGGTGACTCCTCGTACCGAGGTGGAAGTCCCTCGCCAGCCCGAAGCAGCGGCTGAGAGACGCCGAGGACTGGTGGATGAGCCAGAGGATGAAGCGGCTGCTGAGGTTTGGACTCGAGGAGGCGCAGATGTTATTGACCTCGAGGGTCAAGAGACCGAAGCGGAAGCTGCCACAGCAAGGGCTAAGGGTAAAGCCAAGGTCTTGGAGACCGGCCCGGCTACATTTGGAGAGGAAGCTGGGGTCGGGTCGGTAAGGGCTCATTCCGAACCCGCAAGGACTTCGTCCTCGGTGGGCTCTTACCGGAGGCTTGAAGTGCCCATCTCCTCGAATCTGTTGGCTTGCGGCCCCGAGGAACTTTTAAGCCTCACACCTCTGCTGGGGCCAACCGAGGATAAGCTTGTGCAAGAGTTTACCCCAGGCCAGCTGTACAGCACACTAGCTTCTAACGCTCGAGGCTGGGGGAGGAAGTCGCAAGGCTGAGCGGTGAGCTGTCGCGAACCAAAACCGAGGCAGTTAATATGGCCAAAAAGCACCAAGAGCAGCTGAGAGATCATCTGCTTCATATTAAGAGGCTAGAGGGCGAGACTTCCAAGCTTTCAGCCAAGGATGATCAGATCGCTGCCCTGAAAGATGAAATTGCGGCCCGAAAGGATAAAGCTGCACTCAAGGTGAAGAGGGCCGAGCTCGACAAGCGGTGGGCCATCATCAAGTCTCGGTTAAGGTTGCTCAAGCGGTGTCGCGCCGGGGAGCTTAACCTTGATGAAGAGATTGAGAAGGCCGAGGTTAAAGCAGCCGAAGCTCAAGCTATCATCGATGATCTTCCTTCAAGTGAGGCCTCGAGCGGCGATGATGAAGATGAGGAAGATGAAGAGGCCGAAGAGGGCTCCGGGGATGGAGGTGGTTCTCCTGAGGCATGAATTATTTTTAGCACTTCTTTGTAAGCCTTCGGGCTTTTTTAAGTTTGTATTTTGGACCTTCGGGTCTTTTGTGAATGTAAATATTCAGCCTTCGGGCTTTCAATGAAAAAATGTTTGCATCTTCATTTTGTGTGATGGCCTTTTAAATACACCGAACACTTTGACGCAAACTTTAACTTAATCTTGCAAGATTAAATAGAATTTTGACCGATGCGAACCTAGGACGACGTCTCGCCCTCGGGTCGAAGCATTGCGCGGCTTAAAATGAGTGTAATCGTAGTCAATTTTATTGATATCAACGAGCCAAAAATTGGCTATGTACATAAAACCAAGCCGAAAACGGGCCTTGGGGTAAAATTTCAGATAAAAGCAAATTATCGTCATGCCGCTACCGGGCTAATTTACAATGTACTAAATCTAGTCCCCGGGTGCCAGTCCCCGGTTGTCGGATAGATAAGCTTCGGTTGGGAGGCTCGATGCTGACCTCGGTATCAACCCTTCTCACTCCCCCCCAGTGTTCGGTTGTGAATCTTGATGAAGATCCGAGCACTGGAATCGGTTCGGTTCGCTTCCTGAAAAGGTCAACCAAAAAGGCGGAACGAGGAGTAAGTTAGTACATTTTCTATTAAAGCCATGGGAGCGCTGTTCGGCTCGGGGCTGCTTAATTTAAAAGAGTTGGAATGTATTTACCTCAGCTAGAAGTAGTATCGCTTCAAGTTGGAGATGTTCCAATTCAGAGGTTCGGGCTCTCCTTGCAAACTTTCGATCTGATAAGAGCCTTTTCCCACAATTGCTTTGACCCTGTAGGGTCCTTCCCAATTTGCGATGAGCTTTCCCCCGTTATTTTCCTTTGTTGATTGATTCACCGTTTTCAGCACATAATCTCCAACTTTGAAGTCCCTGAACTTTGCCTTTCTATTGAGGTACGCTTCGATCTGCCTCTTTTGAGCAACCAACCGAACCAAAGCTAGCTCCCTTTTCTCCTCGAGCATATCCAACTCTATGCGCATTGCTTCTCGATTTGCATCCTCGGTCGTGTGAGCGTACCGAAGACTTGGTTCGCCCACCTCGACGGGGATGAGTGAGTCCATGCCATAAGCTAGTGAAAAAGGGGTCTCTCCGGTGCTATTCTTCTCAGTTGTTCGCATGGCCCATAGAACCCCATGCAGCTCCTCGGGCCAAGGACCTTTTTTCTCGTCGAGCCTCTTCTTGAGATTCTCAATTATGATCCTGTTCGAAGACTCAGCTTGGCCATTAGCACTTGGATGATAAGGAGTCGAAGCTATTCTCTTGATCCCCCACTGCTTGAAGAAGTTGGTGATGATCGTCCCCATGAATTGTTTGCCGTTGTCGCAGGCAATTTCCCTCGGGACACCGAACCTGTAGATGATGTTCTTCTTGATGAAGTCGATTACTTGCTTTTGCTTAACTTCGGTGAGAGCCACTGCTTCCACCCATTTGGTGAAGTAATCAGTCAATACCAAGATGAAGCGAACACCACCTTTTCCCTTGGGCAATGGTCCAACAACATCCATTCCCCATTTCATGAAGGGCCATGGCGACACCACCGAATGAAGAGGCTCGGCCTGCTGGTGGATCAATCGCCCGTGGCGCTGGCACTTGTCACATTTTTGCACGAAATCCCTTACATCGGTACTGATTGTGGGCCAATAATACCCAGCTCTTAACAGCTTGCGTACCAAGGATTTTGCCCCCGAGTGGTTGCCACACTCGCCTTCGTGTACTTCGGCCATCACGTATCTTGCCTCATCGGGACCCAAGCATTTGGCCATCGGGCCGCAATATAACCTCTTGTATAGATTACCCTCGATCATGTGATATGAGGCTGCTTGGGTCCTTAGCTTTTTAGCCTCTTTTTTATCCTGGGGGACAGTCCCCGAGTTGAAGTAGGAGATGAATTTACTTCGCCAATCCCATCGGTTGTCGACCGAGTTAACTTGCAACTTCATCTCTCTCATCTGCGCAGATAATAGCCGAACCACCGAGTCAGTCCCCGAGTGGGCTTCATCAATAGCCGAACCCAGATTCGCCAAGGCATCAGCCTCGGTGTTCTCCTCCCGAGGCACTTGTTTAACTTGCCACTCTTGGAATTGGGTTAAGATCCTTTGTGCCCGATCTAAATATAACTGCATTCTGGGCTCACGAGCCGTGTAGTCACCGAGGATTTGGTTCACCACCAACTGGGAGTCACATCTCAATTCGATTCTTTCAACCCCCATTTCTTTGGCCAACTCTAAACCTGCTAAAGCCGCCTCATATTCTGCCTCGTTGTTGGTTACTTTCTTGAACCGAACCGAGTGCCTGACTTTCTCCCCGGTGGGTGCCCTCAAAACTATGCCCAGCCCCGAACCTTTGGAGTTTGTTGCCCCATCGGTATAGAGTATCCATAGGCCCGGGGTTGTTCCTTTAGCTTCGGCGTTTTCTTTTTCAGCCTCGGGTAGGATTCCAACACTAAAATCTGCCACGAAGTCTGCCAAGACTTGGGACTTAATGACGTTCCGAGGTTGATAGGCGATGTCATATTCACTTAACTCTACCGCCCATTTTGACAACCTCCCCGACAACTCTGGCTTATGCAAAATATTTCTCAAAGGGAAGGTTGAAACTACGGCTATTGGATGGCATTGAAAATAGGGTCGTAGTTTCCGAGCGGTAACAAGTAAAGCAAGAGCTAGTTTTTCCAGATGTGGATACCTGGTCTCAGCGTCGAGGAGTGTCTTGCTCACATAGTAAATGGGCTGCTGCTTGCCATCTTCTTCTCGAACCAGCACAGCACTTACTGATACCTCGGACACTGCTAAATAGACTAGCAATGTTTCACCTTCTTTTGGCTTGGCAAGCAACGGTGCGTTAGCCAAATATTGTTTCAAGTCCTTCAACGCTTGTTTGCACTCCGGTGTCCATTCGAAGTGAGTGTTTTTTCTCAAAACGGAGAAGAATTTGTGGCATCGCTCCGAGGACCTTGAGATGAAACGACTCAAGGCAGCGACTCGGCCAGTCAAGCGTTGAACTTCTTTCACCCCGGTAAGCTCCTCGGGGATTTCTTCAATAGCTCTGATTTTGTCAGGATTAGCCTCGATGCCTCGTTCGGAGACAATGAATCCCAAGAATTTGCCAGACCCAACGCCGAAGGCGCACTTCTCAGGATTCAACTTCATGCCATATTGTCTCAACACAGCAAAGGCTTCCCTCAAATGATTTAAGTGATCCTCCATTCGGATCGACTTGATGAGCATGTCGTCTATGTAGACCTCCATAGACTTTCCAATATATTCCTTAAACATGCGACATACCAGCCTTTGGTAGGTCGCCCCGGCGTTCTTGAGACCGAAGGGCATGACTTTGTAACAAAATGTGCCTCGGTCAGTGATGAACGAAGTCTTTTCTTCGTCCTCGGGGTCCATGAGGATCTGATTGTAGCCCGAATACGCATCCAAGAAAGTTAATAGTTTGTGTCCAGCCGTGGAGTCTATTAACCTGTCGATTTGCGGCAATGGGTAAGAATCTTTGGGGCAAGCTTTATTCAAGTCGGTGTAGTCTACACACATTCTCCACTTGCCATTCTTCTTCGGCACAACTACCACATTTGCCAGCCATTCGGCATACTTCACCTCCCTAATGAAACCATTTTCTTGCAGCTTCGTGGTCTCATCTTCAATCGCCTTCTTTTTCACCCCGGCGTGAGGTCTCTTCTTCTGTTTCACCGGGGTGAACTTTGGATCCACATTCAGCTTGTGAGTCATGATCTCCGGATCGATACCCGTCATGTCTGAATGAGCCCAAGCAAAGCAGTCGTGGTTGGACTTTAAAACTTCCATGATCGCCTCCTTCGACCTCGGGTCCAACTCCGAGCCGATGTGTACTTTCCTTTCGGGGAACTCCTTCATGAGAGTGAAAGAGTCCAGCTCCTCGATGGTGGAGTCCTCGGCTTTTTGCTTCCGAGGCTCCTGCACGCATGCCGGGATCTTTTCAATTTCACTTTGGAGGTTCGCCTCGCTTGACCCCGGCTGCGTTGGTTGCTATTTTTTGGGCCCGCTCGGGGCGACTCCACTCTTCAGTGCGACCGAGTAGCACTCCCTCGCTACTCGCTGCTCTCCCTTGATTGATCGCACTCCCCAAG
This sequence comes from Petunia axillaris subsp. axillaris, assembly GCA_029990575.1. Taxonomy (NCBI): domain Eukaryota; kingdom Viridiplantae; phylum Streptophyta; class Magnoliopsida; order Solanales; family Solanaceae; genus Petunia; species Petunia axillaris. The sequence goes on from JARKNS010000003.1 coordinate 166,160,597, forward strand.
GTGTTGGGAATTTGATCACTTGGTGTAAGGTGGAAGGAACAGCTTCCATAGAGTGGATCCATGGTCGTCCGAGGATCACATTATAAGCCAGATCCTCGGGCATGACTTGAAACAGCGTCTCTTTAGTGACACCCTCAGCGAATGTCTTCAGCGTGATTTCACCCAACGTCTTCTCTGTTGAGTTGTTAAAACCAGCCAACACTGTTGATTTGGGGATGATTTCCCCTTTCAGCCACATCTGCTTCACGGCCCCGTAGCTGATGATATTTACTGAGCTGCCGGGGTCGATCAATACTCTCTTGATGTCGGCGTTGTTAATTCTCAGCATGATGACTAGAGCATCGTGGTGGGGGAACATCATCCCATCACAGTCATCTTCATCAAAAACTATATCTTTGCCCGAGCCTCCAACTCGGGTTCTCTTCTCCATGGTGATGGAGAGCTTGGCAAATTTCTTCGCCGCGGCGAAGTTCACACCGTTCACTTCGGACCCCCCGGTGATGACGTTGACTACTCTGTCGGGGGGTGGGGCCCGAGGCGGCTGCCCATCGCCTCGGTTCTTTGAATAGTTATCCTTCCCCTTGTCGGTAAGGAATTCAGCCAGAACTCCTTTCTTCAGTAAATGGGCTACCTCGAGGCGCAAAGCCTTGCAGTCCTCGGTTCGGTGACCATAATCTGCATGAAATTCGCAGTGCAGATTGTGGTCCCTCTTGTCAGCCGGGGTCCTCATATCTTTTGGGACCCTTACCCCGGCTGTCCCCTTGACAACATCGACCAGCTCCGAGGTCGATATGTTGAAGTTATAGTCCTGGATCCGAGGCAGGTCCTTTCTTGGGGCCGAAGCGATGCCCGAGGGAGCCTTTTGGTTCACTTTGGTTTGAACCTTCCCTCCGAGCCTTTGGCTTACATGAGAGGCTGGGTATGAGCTACTGGGATTGTTTCCCAACCTCTGACTAACGTGTTGCCTCGGTGAGGTATATGGTTCGTACCTCCCCTTTGAATTGTTTCGTGGCGCTTCGGCGCGGCTTGAAGTATCACCTCGGTTATTATAGCTGTAACCTCGGTTTTTGAATTCCGCTTCCTCCAATCTGATTTTGGAGTAAGCGCGTCTATGCAGGTCCTCCCATGTCAGGACCTGGTACTGCTGCAATTCTTTACGCAATTCAGCTGCAGCGCTAGAATTGCGAACGTTGATTCCCTTTTCAAAAGCCATGATGGCCAGGGTGTCATCCATCCGAGGCAATTCCATGCGTTCGGCGTGGAATCGCTCAAGAAATTCTTTAAGGGGCTCGCCGGGCCACTGTTTCACTTCACATATATCATCCTTTCTTTGGAGGATCTTTTGTGCGCCGGTGTGCGCCTTGACAAAGGCGCTGGATAGTTCTTTGAACGAGGAGATTGACCCCGGTGGCAAGCACAAATACCACCGAAGAGCGCCCTTTTCCAACGAGCTACCAAACTTCTTTAAAAACATGGACTCGAGCTGTGTGGACGTCAAGTCGTTGCTCTTTACCATGGACATGTATTCCCTGACATGCTCCTTGGGATCAGTTGTCCCATCATACTTCTTGAGGAACGTGAGTTTGAACCCCACAGGAGTCGGAGCTGGTGCTGCTTCGGGCTTATAGGGCTGCTCCCTATACTGCTCGATGTCGAGGTCGTCTTCCTCCTTGCTTATCCCCGGTACACGTTCGAGGCGCTTTTCAACGCGCGCCTCGATGCGAGCCTCAATTTCTCTACTCATCCTCTCAACGTCGACCGAGGACGTTGTCTCTGCCACTGTGGGAACCGTCCCAAAGTGTGGCGTGGAGGATGGGTTACTCCCCGAGCCCCCAGACGTGGCTCCGTTGCGAGGTCCCCCTGTTATCGCGCCCGTAGGAACGAAAGGCGGGGTGCCTCCACCAGGAGCCATGGGCTGGGCACCATTGGGCGCAGCACTATTTCTTGCCTCCAACGAGGCACGAAGCTCGGCGTTGATGCTTGCTTGCTCATCCTGTTTGGCTTGGAGAGCTCTTAACGTGGTGACAACGTACATTTGGAATTCTTCTGTTGTCATTGGAGCGATGGGCTGTTGGTTCAGCGGAACGCCAGCCCTATCACCATTATTACCACTGTTATCGTTATCGGCCATAACGTCAAATCGGAAATTCTAGACAGAAAATGAAAACGGAACTTTGGAACAAAGCGTTACTGCTTATATCCCCACAGACGGCGCCAATTTGTATGGGCCTAAATCGTTTTTAGGTACACAAATAAATTTCGGATTCGGATACAAGCAATTCTTCGTATCAAAGTTGCAGTAATGCGGAAAAAAGATATAAAATGCGAGAACGTAAAATGTATTTCAATATATGGATGTTGAGTACAAATTTGGGCAGAGTTTCGGTATAAATTTCTGGATCCCTATTACATGAAATGAACTGCTATTTATAGATATAAGCATTGCCCATGATCTCCACTATCAGCTGCCATGTTGTCCCACGATCTGGATGTGTAGTGGCTGAGTTAGTGGGGTGAAGTGGTGGGCTGCAAAGCCGGACGAACCGAGGGGAGTCCACCGAGGTGAAAGCTTGACATCCTCGGTGGCTTGACCCTATTGCTTGACCGAGGTGATGGTTACCGAAGCTCAGCTCACGGCTCGCCTTCGGTGACGCATCTTCGGTTTTAAGACCTCGGCGATATGCTCAATCGCCTCGGCGATCACTTAGTCGGGACGTGTTCGGTCGTTGAGATTTACATAACCGGGGCGAATCATCGCGGGTCGATTTTTACCCAATACACCCATCACTCAGCTGATACTTGACATTCACCATTCCAGGAGCGGTCAGAAATAGGCAGTTAAAGAATAATTAAAGGCATAAAAACATTTACAACCGTTGGGCACGTAATTTACAAAATCCAAATAAATCAGGCAAAGAAAAAGAGGGATAAATTCAGGAAGTAATAGAAGCCTAAGGAATTGCTCAACGTGATAACTCGAGTGATAATTGTGTAGAACTCTTTTGTTTCAAGTCCCTTGGCAAAGGAACTAAATCTTTACTAGTCTCAGTTAAACTAAGGTGTACATTAAAAACAATTTGTAGGCCTGCTGTTATCTTTTTAGAAGCTACCTGGTATTCACAAGAATAAAGTACATCATTTGGAAGAGCTTCATCAAGTAGCACCAACTTATGTAGGAGCAAGCGTGTTTCGAGGCAAACTTATACCGCCCCCTTTCACAGACAGATTAGGAGCCTTCGCGGAGCTAGCCCTGCTCACAAGATCTGAGTCGAGGAATACAACCACAACTGAGATGTCATCATGGAAATGTCGCCGGACTCCACGATCAATTTTCTTCAAGTCTGAATATCTCATCTCCCTTTTCTTTGCTGCTTCTTGCAATGCAGTTTTCACTAACCTTTTAGCAATACCCTGCCAAGAGATGATGAAGAGCTTAAATTTGGTCCAGCTATTTGCTTTGTAAATTGTAATGTATCTATCTAGAGCAAACAAATTGAGTTTATGTAAGACCACTACTGAAAGGAACATGGCGCCGGAGTTAGTCTCTAGATGTGACAGAGTGGAAGCATATTTGAATAAGTTTCTTTCTAGTTCTTCCTATGGTAGTCTCTAGATGTGACAGAGTGGAAGCATATTTGAATAAGTTTCTTTCTAGTTCTTCCTATGGTTGTTTGGGGGGGCTCTAGTAGAACAAACAGCTTCCAGGCTAAAGTAGTTAGCTCCTGCGTCTACAACAGTAAAACTGTTTAATATCAAATCCCCACCCCACGTCCCCACCCCCCCCCCCCCAAAAAAAAAAAAAGATTGCTTTACAAATCAGAGGAAAAGAAGTAAAAGAACAGACAAGTATCATATCCGACTTCCCTTCCATTTAAGGAACTTAAAGGAAGAGATACAGCAGGAGGCTGACCGACCAATAAAGGAAGCATGTTGAAGAACCAAGGAATGATGGTTCAACTATAAGAGGGATCTACATATATGCCTTAGATATAGTAATATAATGTTAGTGTAAAGCTTTCACTGATTTCAGGAAATCCTGAATTTTTCATGAAGCAGCTGTTTCCTATAAATAGAAATTAGAATCACTTAAAAACTCAGTAAATGGCATGAGCATGTACTGGGGTAACCTCTTACATTGCGTGGGTGATTTTGTACAATGTCAACAGCTTCTTGGTTACTTAGGTGCTCCCAGAGACCATCGGAGGCAAATATAATAAACTGATCATGAGGTTGCAAATGATGCACCAAAATAGCTGGATCTGAGCTCAATATTGGCCTTCTAAATGGTTCACGGAGACGAAACTTAGCATACAATGGTTCCCTGTTGAATTCAGCTTTCTTTAGGTACACATCTCCAATGGATCTTGAAATCTGCAAGATAAAGTATACAGATCATCAGAATAAGCAGATTATCAAGCCAGGCAAAAAGCCATTATAAATGAATTCACCAAAGTAAATATGTTCACCCATTAGCGGAAAAGGATCTAAAACTGTTTTTGAACATCAAATGCCAATCATAGCATATGGAATGCCTCATGAGAACTAAATTAAAGTAGCGTTGCCCCAAAACAAATGCAAAGGCATACAGCAGTTTTGTTCAACAGTCAATAGGAAAAAATAAATAAATAACATTATCATGCAGGTCTTTCTGAAGGCTGCTGAGAATGTTAAAGAACTGCTACATATAGCCTCTTTAAGAGAATGAAGGTTCATCTTTCTATTCTGACCATTCCAATATTATGCTTGACAGTCATAAAAGGAGAGCTTTATCATTCATTAACCATTTATATGAAACATAATAAGCGCAGAAAGACTATCACAGTTCCAATCAAGGGCAGCAGATCACTTTCCATAAAAGTGGTTGGTGCAATTCAGAAGATACAACGTTAAGAGGAGCAACAAGAGTTCAGGACCATTTCAATCAATGGACAGAAAATATAATAATGTGTCTCCTAAGTAAGGGAGCCACAATAAAACAGTGGATCGGACACTCTATACATGAGAAGCGGCACGGAACTTGATGATCTCACTATTTGTACTTGTGCTTCTGTTATCAGGAGTTGCAATAGGCAAAAAAGCTGAAAATTGAAAATGACATAAAAAGCACAGCATGCTAATACTAGAACGATAAAAGGAGAAAGCATGACCATCAGAGCATACTTATGTATTTTGGTCCTTGAATAATCAACACTGTAGTGCTATATAGTGTTGCACATAATTAAAGCTTTAAACATAAAGAGCCCCAGCAAATAAAGATCCTCAAGCAAAAGAAAAAAGATCTACTCCTATATCAGTAGTATTCAGTTGATGTAGCAACTTTAAATAATATTCCATTATCATAGTAAGCAGCGGCAAAGGCTAGTATTGTCATTAACTTTTCTTCCAAAAGAAACAGCGAACTACTCAAGAATCCGCATAACACCATCAAGGAGAATATCTAACAATGTAAAAGTAGTTGAAAAACACTGAGTGCCACTGCTACTATTCCTACAAATTAAAAATAATGTCACAAGCTTAATTGAAGTTCAAAGGAAACACGAATACATAAGGAGCTATAGTATAAAAATATTTAAAGTCTAAGATAATCCTACTTGCTAAGATAAAAAACTTGTGTAATTGCACTAAGTCATAAAAGTACCAATAATACTTTGAGCTGGGAAAACATAAACAGAAACTGCTGCTTAGGAATGCAAAGGATATGTTACCTGAATAATGCCCTTCACACGCCAGACGTTATGCTTTAAAACTACAATTTGCGAGTCGTCTGGATGCAAAGACTGCATTTCCTGCCTTACAGATTCAATACTCGCATTGTGTTCCGCAGAAAGCTGAATAGAAAGAAACTCTCCGGTTGCCTTGACAAGTCTCCCCAGGACTGCTCGAGAGTCGCCAAGGTTGGCAATATATAATGTCCCACTGCAGATAACTCCAACAAGGCAGCATGATCCAACAGCAGCAATTTGTGGTTTCAAGGGCCATTGCTTTGTGACAACAGAGAGGAAACCCTCTTCTGTTGCTTGAAATGCCTTCCGGATCACTTCTGCAGACATAGATTGCTGCTCAGACGCAAACCCTGCATAATGAACAAAGCAGTTGAGCCCTAATCAGACAAATATAGTCCACGGAAGTCCATATATCAACCTCACCAAAAGGAGCTTACTTTTACTGCTAAAGGGAGTGTATATTTACTTTGATTTTTTATTACTTATCTATGGTCCATAAAAGCTACAGTAAAACATAGCTAACACTTGAGAGTTTTCAAGCTACATCTAAGTCAGCAATTCTATTAGTAAGCAGGAATTTAGAACCATCAAAATAGTACTGAGTATTCCCCCTTAAACGGAAAATGTTCGAAGGAACTGATTCAAACAGGTTAAAAAACTTACTCTTGAGATGCTGAAAGAGGTGATCATTAATGAACCTTGAAGTCTCAGGGCCACCATGCCCATCATAAATTCCAACAAATGTACCATATGGCCCAGAATCATGCAAGCCAAGGCACCCAGATTCAACTTGGCTCTGATCTTCCAATAGATTATTAGCTTGAACTACAGCCATTGAAAACTCTCCATTAAAATGTTGCCCTGTATCCTTGTACCATAATAGCCCATCTTGACGCCCACCGGCATCTGATCCTGTATGAACATGTCGATTCGACCTTGGCTGAAAACAGGCCCTCAAGAAGTTCATGAATCCTGATAACATACCTCATCTCCCCCCTAAACAACCATCCAATAATCTCCCCACATGTAACAATCAACTATTAAACCTTGTCTCTAGCAAACCTCAACTTTCCAATATGTTCCTCAAAGCGGTAATATATCCTCGACCAAGTCTATAACCAGGGGCGGATGTAGAAGCCCGATTACTAGTTCAGCAGAACCCAATAACTTTTGACGCAAATCCTGTATTTATGTATAAATAATCTATTCAGAACTCGGTAAGCAAGAAGAGTAAGCGTACAAAAACCATAAACTTAAAATCATGAATCCGCCTCTATCACTATAAAAATACATCAGCAAAATTAAGCTTAAGACAAGAATATATTTGGCAAGATAACACAATCTTGCAAGTTGCAAGTTTCCAGTTAAATTCAAATATACATCAAGAACTAGAATTAAGGTCATACATACAATAATTCAACTCTTCTTCTACTTAAAAAGTACAAAAAGAAAATGGCAATTTTAACAGCAATAAAAACAGGAACTTTGAGAACAAGATTAGTCAAAATTCACATTTCTTGAACAAATAATCCAAAAGGTCCAACTTTTACAAAGATAAATAAAATTAACATTAGCTAAAGATACCTACAACAACAACATACTAAGTGATATCCCATAAACAGAATCTGGAAAGGGTGAGATGTACGCAGACCTTACCCGAGAGACTGTTTCCGATAAATCCTCGACTAAAAAACACACTTAGCTAAAGAAACCAACTTTCCTAAATTTCAAGAATCATAAATACAACTAAGTACTTATTCCAAAACCAATAAAAAACAAGTAAAGAACTTACCTTTACAAGTGGAAAAATTACAAGAAGATCTGAAAATGAAAGAGGTATAGATCTATGGATCCAAAGTGGGGTTTGAATAAATTGATAATCTTTTATTGTTTTTATTTTTTTCAAGAAAGAGTGAAAAGCCAACTGAAAATTTTCAAGAAGACAAACCCCATTATAAACCAACAAAGGAGAGCTTAAAGCCAGCAAAGCAATGGACCAGCTGTGGACCCCACAACACCCCCCACCCCCCCTTCCCTCTAACACCCCCTAACTTTGAGGATAAGAGAGAGAAAATCTAGAGAGTCAATGAGTTTTTGTACTTATAATATTTTTTGTAATAAGTCTTGCTTAGGAGTTTCCAAGAACTATCCTCATATCGGGCAATATTGGCTGGTTATCACAATATTAAAAACAAGATTATTTATTTATTTATCATAAAAGTAATCCATCATCATGTGTTTTTCTTTTTTCTTTAGGTGGTGGAGATAATGTGGCTCTCCCTCTCTTTTGAATATCTACTACGGAGTATAATCGTACTAATTGTGTATATAAATAAGATGTACACTGACTTTACTCTTACTTAAATAAGTTAGAGAAACTGTTTCATGTAGACCTTCAGCTCTCTTTTGAATATTTATTTTAGTTTGTTTCATTTTATAACATAAGATTTATTAGATGTAACTAATACAAGGAAAAAAATGCTTTCTAAAAGAAGAAATATTTCATGTATGGGGTAAATGCACACGTCCCATCAAAGCACATCACGTGGTACATGAGTCCGATATTGTTATAAGATCCGGATACATATGATGTACCACCCGTCCGGCATTGTTATAAGACCCGGATACATATGATCACTTACGACAAAAGAAGATTCCAAAGACGTTATTTTTTATCACAACATAACTATCGTCGGAATGATCCGGCAACTATTGTCTCTTTGAATACATAAAATAAACCCGGCAAGACGGTCAACAATTGTTGAAAGTGGGATATCAAGGGTTAGTCGTCATCAATATTTACTCACATAATTATGGCGGCAACCATTACGCTTTCAAGAAGTGACATATTCCTCATAATTCAGGCACTATTAGCATTATTAACCGTGTAAACACTATATAAGCCTCATTTTCCTCCTCATTTGTATCCAATATATATGATTCACCTGAATTACATACAAGCAATAATACTCTCTCTTTTTTCTCTTTATTTGATTATTTGTCTTGCTACTATTTTACGATTCCTATAGCAGGAAACTTCGCAGTTTTTGTTTGTTATCTTGTCTTACTTATATTAATTACCCATTATTTTAATAAAATTATATCGTTTGTGATTTAAAATTTTAATTTTATTCTTAAGCTATTAAGTTGATTTTAATGGTAAACACTTTGTGACTCGTAATAGATAGCCAATTAGCCAAATATGGAAAGGAAAAAAAAGGGTCTAAAAAATCATTCTCATAGAAAATAGGTATTTATAGTATTTGCCTTAGCTTCTTTTTTTTCCCATCCACCTGAAAGTAGAGAAAAAGAGAAGTCTTCAACAATATTCATTCTTTTTCATATAGATCTGTCTATATATAATTACATTAAAATTCTTCACGTATTCCTGTCTACAAACGAAGTATCCATTGATTTTGTACTTGAAAATGAATATACTATACGTAAATGTCTTTATGTACCCTTGCATGTTCCTTATTTTAAAGCATCAAGCTTGTTATCTGGATTGATACTCAGTAGTAATTTAGTACAAATTATTACTACATTTCTTTTAGAAGTGATTCAGTATTTTGACTGCAACATATACCTTGTACATGCCCTATCATATGCTTAAATTTTGAAAGAAAAAATTTATCTTTTTGAGTAACTTTTTTTTTTTCAACGAGTACCGCATCAAATGGAATCTGCAGTACCTGATTATTTATTTCTTTTTGCAGATTTCACACTAGGGGTATCAATGTTTATTTACAAATCGATCATAACCAACCGAACCGAACCGTACCGAATCGATTATGAGGTTTTTTTTTTAAAAACTACAGGTTTCAATTTAATATTATAACCATACCGAGAATTAGGTTAGGTTTTTTATTTTATAAAAATAAACCAAAAAGAAAAACTGAATCGAACCGAATAAAATTATATGAATAAAATATATTTTATTATTAGATATATGTACAAATAAATCTATATATTTCTAATAAAGCTTTATATTAAAAATACTTTTAATATTTTACCTTTGGGCTTGAGCCTTAGGGTGGAATTAGAGACTTCAAGGTCCAATCGATTGTATTACTACCAATACTACAATCAAAGTTGAAATTACTATGCTTCAATACTGAAGTATATTCGGCAATTCTCGATTTCAATCTCCTCTAAATCCAGTTCCCATGAAGTGATAAATTTATCTGTAAGATTTTACGAGTTGTTTGTGTTGGTCTTATAAAGTTTGTTCGCTTTAGATGAGGGTTCATTTTTTATTACATATTTATACCAAATTATTTGAGTTTAAATATAATTTAGTACAGAACTGTAGATCAATTATAGTCAAATATCTATTTGAAAAAATGAATGAGCTTGAGTTTGACAATCGAAATAATCTCAATATTTAGTGTCGTCTTGTTTTTGTTGATACATTTGTACTACTCTTTGAAGATGTAGTCTTGAATTCCTTTTACGGACCCTTGATGAAATATACAACTGGAGTATGATATCATTATTGGTTTGTAATATTATTCACTTAATAGATGAAATCAATATTTTGGTTCATTAACTTGAAAATACAAGTTTTTTTAATAAAAATAATACATCTCTTTCAATTTTATGGACTTTTATGCAAAGATACATCTTTATTTATAGGTAGTTTTATATTAGTCTAAAAAAATTGAAAAATTAATCAAACTGTACCGAAACCGAGATGATTAGGATGGTTTCGAAAATTCAAATTTTGGTTATACAAATTAGAATAACCGAAAAATTGGTATGGTTCAAAATTTTTAAAATAACCGACCGAACCGAACCATTGATACCCTAGTTCACACTAGTTCTACTTCATAAGGTTAATTATTGGAGGGTTCTGGATGTTATATATAGTAGTACTAAAACTTTGAGAGCCAAAATAATTATCCTTTGTCTACAAAATTTCAAATATTCTTTAAACATCCTTCAATAATAAAAGGTTGCCTTTTTTAATTTTGGTTATAATTTTAATTTAAATTTGCTGATCCTCGCATGTTAAATCAATCATTTTTATTTTCTGGATGGAGAGCATAACTTTTAATATCGCGGACAAGAAAAGCTTGCCCGTAAACAGCAAAGGGGTGGGAAGCCTTTTTGTTTTGTGTTAAATTTTTTAGTATATACTACATTTTTCCCAAACTAGGATGACATTTGCACGAGTTTTTTTGTTTTCCATCACTGTCCTACTTCGCATGAACGAAAGCACTGCTCTACGTTAGCACTAGTTAAAATTGCACAGTTTAATTCTTTTGAGTACAATTATGCGTACAGTAATATATAAATTAAAATATTAGTGTATTTATCCAGAGTATTACATGTTACTCACCCTCTTTTAATTTAGACTATTAAATTGCTTATTGAAAGCAATTGATTTGCAGCTTCTACGGTTAATACTGAGAGCGCAGAGTTTTTATATATAGTAAATGCTAACCTTAATATGAGTTCGTCCATAAGATTCCAAGACCATATATGAAGTTGTTTTAATTACGTGATTGATATAATTTACCTGCTTCTTAATTCATCCAGTGGCTTCAAAGGTGGAGCTACCTTTATTAAAGGATTGGTCAATTGACCACTTTTACTGTGTATATAGGTTAAATACTTTAGTATTTTTCTTTATTGACAGATATATAATAAATCGTGAATATATATATATATTCTTAACAAATTTCTGATTCCGCCATTGCTCGACTTAAATGGCAGACTGATAGAGGGAGCTTTATATAGCAGATATATATGTGAGGATGATGAGTCGTCAGTTTTTCGTTTAATAACAACTTGTCATATAGCAGGGTTTGCCATTGGGTCTATTTATTAATGGTAATCCCACAGTCCCCTCTTATCTTAATGCTGTTGTTTCTCATATGTCATAAACTGGATTCTAGTTCCTTAATTAATTCCTCGCTTGCCTCAACTTACATCTCAACCATTATATACCTCGTGAAGTACGTATAAAATTGGATTCTAGAATTGACTAGAACTCAATTAAGGAATCTGATATTCAAGGTAACTACACATCGATAATATGTCATTATTGTTACATCAAACAACCTAATTTGTATAAAGAATGCTTTCTATTTACATTCTTAGTCATTTTGGAAGATCATTTAACGCTAGGACCAGATTAAGCGCAAATAGATTGCTATATTAGCCACTAGCAATAGAATTAATGCATCTATTGTACAGTTGGATCAAAGGCACCCCATATGAATTGTATAAGTATTTTTTATCAGAAAAAGAAGTGATAAACCAGATGAAGATTTTCCAGGGTGCTCTTTTGGTATTAGGAAAGCCACTTTTTCTATTTCAGTGATGCGTGGTCCATCCAATTGCCCCCAACTTGACATTTAGTACTAAATGAAGTTGACACTCATCCAAGTTTAATTTTAAGGTGCATAAATAAGAATAAACAACGCGACATGATTCAGCTATTCAAGTGATTTATCACTTTCAAATATAACTGGCCACATTGAGGTCTGGAAAAAGTTCAAGCATTCAAGTTTGAACCATATGCATCATTCCATCTGTAAGTTTAAATATTGATATATTTTATGTACTCCAATTGTTGTCATAAGTAACACGTGTTTTCAGTATGTATGGATGAATGGATTCATTTTCTTTTGTGAAACATGAGAAAATTCAAAAATTTTGTTAGTAAATATCACACGTACGATTCAACATGATACAATATACTAGAACATACACCTAATGTCACCGTGTCGTTTGTTTGGCAGTTGAAGTTGTTAGCAATGTGGGTGATTGCGTAAGCTGTTTGGTTAAAGAACACTTTAAATTAATACCCCTATATCCATTGGAGTGATGACCTAATTCAAGAATAACAAAGAGACCATGAAATACTCCATTAACCTTTTCTCGCCACAAGCTTGCTTTCACGGGAGAACCAAATCTTGTTCTTTAATTATTTGCAGTGCTTAATTAGATTTAAGTTGACACATTGTCTCGTCTCCTTTTCGTTTTCTTTTGTGAAGGTGATTTCCACTGTTTTAAATAAAATTAACCAACTTGGTTTTGGAGACTTTTAAGGATTAATCTGTTTTCTTATTTTTGTTCAAATAATCCAAGATTCACTCAGCGCATAGGCGCATATAGAGCGCAGGGTGATCTCCACTGTCTAAGATACATACTTTCAGGTGTATAATATATGACAAAAGTCATTTTCTCCCAGAAAAAAAAGAAGCATGGAAGTCATTTTTCAAGAAATACTTTTCACATAAAAGTTATTTTCTGCTTTTGATTACCAGGATATTCCATGAAATAAAGATGAAAATTGGCTTCCGTTAGTTGTATCATAAAACTATGTTAATTTAACTTGATATTACTTATACTCCACCTGACACTTTGAGAATTACTATTAATATTAAGAAAAAATAAAATTTCAAGAACACTATCACTAGCAAATATTATTAATTAATTTTTAATATACATAATTTCTGAAAAATAATTTACACTGTCGCTTATCAAGTATCAGAAAAATATTTTTTTTATGGAAAATAACTTTCATTGTATCGAGGCCTCTTAGGAGTATTATTTTCTTGTTTGTTGTAACTTGTATGTACCACATTGTTTTCATGAGTCACCGAATCTTTCCCTTGTTTGAAATGTTTTGTACGAGAGTAAATTATTGAATCTGCCTGTATAGAAATCAACAAGGTTTACTTGCACATCGTCACGTAATTGTTACTCCCTCCGTCCCAATTTATGTGGCACTTTTCGTTTTTCGAGAGTCAATTTGACTAAATTTTGAAGCTAAATTGGATTAAGTTATCTCAATATTTTGAGATTAAAATTTATATATTTGAAAACTACTTGAAACGTACTTTAATTTGCAACTTTTCTCATATCATTTTGGTGAAAAAATATATCTTGAATTGTCGGTCAAAATTCATACAGTTTGAATCTCGAAAAGCGAAAAGTGCCACATAAATTGGGACAGAGGGAGTATCATTTTCCTTGTGTATTGTGCGTCTCTTTCTTCCTTATGAGTCATGAGGATAACTCGAAAAATGTGGATCGAAGTAAGAATTTGTACAGTTCATTGTGTGCAACGTATAAATCGAGTGTACTTGAATGTGTACAGTTCATTGTGTTCCCTAGTTGGATAAAACAACCGAACAGCTGCGACCTTCCATTTATTTTCATTTAGAAGGAAAATTTGATTTCTATGTCCACTTGCATGATTGGATAAATCATGTTTTAATTTTGAGTTAAAATCTCAAATGGTTATTCAACTTTGGGAAATTAACCACCAAAGTTACTTTACTTTGGTTGGTCCTAAAAAGGTCACTCAACTTAGAGAAAATATCTCCAAAAGTAATTCATGTCGGTTTTTGCACCGTCACCCACCGAAAATCTCACGTGACTTTATAAAATATTTTTATATAACCATAGGTCCAACTTTCTTTGCCATGTAGGATTTTTTTAATAGTTACTTACTAGTTTTCTAACAAGTGCAATGCACGTGTATTCCTAATAACTAGTACAAAAATTATAAATATTTAATAATAAACGTGTATAATTGCTAGTAAATTAAAGGGAAAAATGTGAATTGAAAGTAGTGATATATCGAATCCTTTACAATTGATATTTATTATTTATTATTACGATAACAAAAAATATCGAATGGAAAAGATACGATATATCAGTACTTTGAATTCACATTTTTTCCTTTAATTTACTAGCAACGATACACGCTTATTACACAATATTTATAATTTTTGTACTAGTTATTAGGAATACACATGCATTGCACTTGTCAGAAAACTAGTAAGTACTAACTATTAAAAAAGTCCTATATGGCAAAAAGAAAGTGGGACCTACGATTATATAAAATTATTTTAAAAAACCGCGTCAGATTTTCAGTGGGTGACGGTGCAAAAACTGGCAAATATTACTTTTGGAGATATTTTTCCTAAGTTGAGTGACCTTTTTGAGACCAACCAAAGCAAAGTGACTTTGTGATTAATTTCCCAGTGACCATTTGAGATTTTAACTCTTTTAATTTTACATATTTAGCTAAAGCCATTTGACAAACGAATGGAATACTGAATCAAATCTGTGACTTGTGTGTATGTAATAATGTAAAATTTTAAGTTCCAAATCCATACAAAAAACATGTATATAGTCACGCCACTTACAAAGTAATTATATTGGAGATAATCTCTATAATAAGCATTGATTAGTAATCATTTGATTAAAAAAATCTAAGCAGTCTTATAACATGTTTATCATGCTACATTGGTAGCTTTAAAAAATTTTGATTACATTATTCGAGCTTATAACTTGAATTAGCATAGAGCTTTAGCTAGATCGTGTAATGAGGGATATAATTATTTACATAAACTGGATAAAAGCAAACTAGGGGGTGGAATTCTTTTAAACCTTAGTACTAATATATACTGGTACTAGTATCATATCACTAGGAAACAGGGACCACAATAACACAAAGGGACAGTCCAATCTCCTGACTGATTGAATTGATCCAGCTAGTTCTTTTTATGTTCAATTTCTGGTTGGGTATAGCAGTGCTGGATGTTAGAAGGACGATTGTGGGTAGAAGTCTTTAGCAGACCAGCTAACATTGATGCTATGCTTTAGCCCTTTGCTCTCAGATCATTCAAGAACTTTATTTTCATCACTCATTTGTTTGATCCAGCTTATGGAAATCAATTAACTACTTAATTCCAGTTCATTTAGTATATGGTTCGACCCGTTAAAGAAAATGGACTTTGGATCTAACTCAAGCCCAAAAACTACTTCATGAGGTGAGGATTGCCCAAGACTAAATAAAGAGACCAAGAAAATTCACTCCCACCGATGTAGGACAAACTCAGCACTCTCCCGCGCGCCCAGACATTTGGCAACTGGAGCTAAACAGTATAAGATGGGGCCCAACCATCGGTTGAACAAAGAATTGAGATGACTCTGACTCTGATACCATGTTAAAGAAAATGGACCTTGGGCCTAACTCATCCCAAGGGCCTTCTCAACAAAATTGGGGGCCTAAAGCCAAACTTCACAAAGAGGTCCTATTTTTTAAAATACAATTAATGAATTTTAAAAAAAAAAATAATTAACAATCTTCATATATATATTTTTATTTAAACTCTATTTTTCTAGCTTTTTAAATATAAAATCATTAATTATTGTTTTATGATCGATTTGTTCTAACATTTCCTTTCAATTGATAATATAGGTAATCCAATCAATCTCTCTTGAAATATGTTGATCTTAGACAAAATTTTATGAATTTTAGTTCTGAAAAACTTCTTTCGGTTGAGGCAACAATTACAAAAATTGTTACTTATTTTATAAGTTATATATGTATATCGAAAAGAGTCAAGTTTTTTTATTGGATTCAGTATTTTGATGGATCACTATCTTCTACTTATATTAATTTCTCTTAACACTTTTGATAATAAATCTAAATCATAAATACTAGAATAACTATTACTCCTATGTGTTGAAGAAAGTTCAAGGTTAAGACAATATCTTTTCAAATTCTTATCATCTTGTGATCTAAAGAAATAGGAAATCGAAGTTTTTTTCATACGCTTAAAAAATATTATTGTACTTTCTCCCTAAATAATTACTCTTTAATTTTAATACATACAATTTTTTCTTTTACATAATTTACATAGGAGTACATGTTTAGGAAAAAGTAGGGCCCCTAAAAAGTTGCCTTAGTTGTTTTATAGTTCAGCCGGTCTTGACTTAGTCTCAAAAGTTAGCTCATGAGATGAGGATTGCCCAAGACCACATAAAGAGGCCAAGAAAATCTACTTAGCGGACCTAAACTCTTGAAAGTATATATATTATATAGTTCATCTCAAAAGATAGTAACAACACGGAGATAATTTAAAGATCTCAGTAATCTAGCTAATAAGATTATAGTATACTATTCGACGTGCGGCTTTAAAAAAGGAAACTTAAACCGCTAAAAGGAGTTCTTGTGTTCTAACAATTTTTTTCTTCTTTATTGCCGAAGTATATGATCATCTAATCTAAAACTTTTAATTGTTAGTAAAATCAATCTTTTTCATTGACCAATACCAAATAAAAAAAATCAATAATTGGAGTTGGTGAGATTTGAATTTAGAATCTCGTCTACCATGTTGAAGTTTATGATCTCATCTAATACTTAGCTAATTACAAAAAAGCATACTTTTAATTTTTTTTTTTTGTAATTATCTCAAATTAAAACTAACTTGTAATAGTAGAAGTAAGGAACACGTATTTGAGATGAACGAAATACAGCGCGCACATTCAATGTTATTAAGATATTAATATCAGTGCAAGTTTGTTAACGAAATTTTCTTACAACTTTTCAATGAGTAGTATATATAGGCATATAGTACTTACTTATCAGCGTAGGGAAGGGGTCACGAAGCATTAAGAAGTAGGGGGTACAAAATTAATTTATGGGACCTTCCCTCATTGGCAAGTGGCAATTAGTATTGAAAATGATTATCCTGTAAAAAACAATTAATCTTAAAACTATGTAGCAGTCATTTATATTAGGATTCTCTCTTTATCTGATCTCAACTAGCTACCAGGAGGGAACAAGATCCATCAAACCCATGGTCGTGGGATATCATAAACAAGAAATTAACTACGTATACGCACACGCATATGCACACACACCATAAATCATAATCAATTAATCTATAAAATATCAGCAACGAATGTGGCTGTAGTCAGTAGTCACTATCTATACTTAAATATCACTCATAATCACATACATAGGGCGGACGTAATGTGTAGCATATTGTTCATTTGAATCTATTTAATAAATTTGACTCAATTTATATATATAAAAATTTATTTAATACAAATACTTATATATAGATTTCGAGCGTAATAAATCAAACTGGAGAAAGCAAATACATTGTGTTTAGAGTTTTCTGCAGTAACAAAAAGCCCCTCTGATCTCGTTGTGTTGCTTTAATGTAAGGGCATGGGTATATAGTTGTAGTAGATTAGCATTGTACCCACTTTTGAATTCACCAAAATGCCTCTACAACTATATAGTTGGTTAGCAAAACTTACACACACATATATAAAATTCCTTTTTTAATACTTAAAATTTTGAAATCGCATCCAAATATAATGTTCTTAATTTCTTATCCGAAACTTCTGCGCCACTGAGTTGTTGTTTTTATTGTTATCATGGACCTAAATTTAATCGATAAACAATACTTTATACATATATTTCAAATGCACGGAAATGAAACTTTTGACAGGGAAGATCAACAAGGTCCGATGCACACCTCCCCCCCTTGACCCTTAGTAAGGCTTGAAAACTCCCTATTTAGTTTCGGTAGGGTCAAACTTTCGAATATACAAGGTATACTATACTACATCATAAAATAAAATTAAGACATAGTAGTAGTTCTTATTTGGGGACGAATTTTTTGTGATGCATTAGTTTTGACCAATGACTTGGAACAAAAGGAACTTTTTGGTCAAAGTGCCCTGTTAAAAATTAAAGATGCAACTCGCTGATAGATACAGGACGAACCACTTTCACATGAAGCACTTTCTTTTCAAGAATGACATGGTTGATGATGCATCTGATGATGCTCCTTGTAGAATACTCTCTCCGTTCCATTTTATGTGTCATAATTTGACTCAGCACAAAGTTTAAGAAATAAATGAAGACTTTTGAAACTTGTGGTATAAAATAAGCCAAAGATGTTTGTGTGGTTGTAAATCATTTCAGTAATGACAAAACTGTAATTTTTAAGTTAAATTGTTACCAATTTTAGAATGCTGTCATTCTTTTTGAAACAGACGAATAAGGAAATGCCGCTACATAAGGCATAGAGCCTGTTTGGGTGGGCTTAAAAGCTGCTTATTTTAAGTGGCTTATAAGTCAAAAAGTGACTTAAAAGCTACTTTTTGAGCCCACTTTTAAGCAACGTATGACTTATAAGTTCAAAAATTTTGAGGTTACCAAACATATATTAATGGATTTATAAGCTTATAAGTCACCTTTAAGCTCACCCAAACGGGCTCATATTGTTATGATCTAGTTTTCAGTAGATTCAAGTGTCTTGGATGAAATCTAATGGAGTTGAGGGTCAGAAACACAAATCGGTGCATGCACATATGTAACTATTTAGTTATATATTCAGACAATTAATTTTACCAACAAATCGGCACTGTATGAACATAGTGTTGGTTTCTTCAAAACATACATGCAAGGAGAGAGTAGACTAATTAAGTGCATAGAGATAGAATTATCATATTGAAGTTTTGCTGTTTGTAATAGAGAAAGGGGGGAAAAAAAACTGTTTAACAAGTCCTCATGTATGTGTGTTCTTTACCAATTTGTCCGATACTGCGCCTCTTAATTTGTTCTTCATTATAACTCCAAAATGTGGATCACATAAGTATTGCCACAGTACGTGCTTTGACTAGTATTAGTAATTATAGTTGCAACGCAGTCCAGCACCACTAACATTTTCAATTCAAATTTATGATCATAATACAGCTAATTAATTCAAAAGATCGATGATCTAATAATATGGTAACCTCGTTTATTTTGGAGAACATATAAAATTACTCATGTGTGTCTTATAAGAATAGGAAAGGGGTCACCATGCAATAAGATGCAGGGGTGCATAAAACTCATTGAAGAATCATATATAATGAGGAAAAAAAAAAAGTACTGGTGAGAAGAAGATCCATCAAACTCACGGCTAGCTGTGCTTGTGGAGTATAAACAACATTTAAAATAAATATGTACACGCACGCACTCGTATACATATACCTACAGTCCTATACCAAAGATGATATGTAACTAGTGTTGATTATCGTATACCAAAATGTGATTGAGGATAGTATTATTTTAGGCTTGAGTTATTGTAGTATATTCTACGTTCATACAATTGGGTCAAATGTACCCCTTTATTATCGAAAATTGTTTAAACCAATTAATACCTACCTTAGTAAGCATTCTGAACTCCTTATTATAGTTATCCAATAGGGTGAGGTCTCGAATAGGAACATGCCATTAATATACTAGTACAATGCATAAAAGGTTAGTTTTATTTGAGGAAAAATTCTTCGTGTTGCGTCATTTTTGACCAATACCTTCGAACAAAAGGACCATATTTGTCAAAGTGAAATTGAGCAATTTTGGCGTTGCAGCTTTTTAGTTTTCTCTAAGAATATCATGGGGCTGATGATGCACGTTGTAGACTTGAAATTAACCTTCTAAAACTACTACAGTAACGGGCAAGCATGCATATCATTGTGTGTTTATTTCTCTTGTACACATCTATACTCGTATTAATTTCTTGAAGTTTGTCCAAATTCAATGCAGTGAGGACACGTACATCTTGTAAGCTAGATTTGTCTCAAATTAATTGGGATACAAAGTTTGATTACGTGCAGCTTATTTAAATATTCAAACCGTTAAGGAATATAATTGTATAATTAATTGTATTTTCAACAACATATTCCCGCCACCATTACCAACCCCAGATAAAGAAACAGAGGAGAGAGTATACCTGTCAATTGGGCCAGGACCGGCTCGGACCGGTCCGTTAAGAGTCGGCTTACCGGTCCGGTCCGGTCCGGGCCATTACCGGTCCGGTCCGAACCGGTCTTTTTTCCAAAAGATTGAAGCCCGGCTCGACCCTTAATCCATTAAGCACCGGACCGGTCCGGTTCGTTTTTTTTTTCTTTTTCATATTTTAGCTAAACCTATCACTTTGTACTTGCAATTGGAAGGACATATAATCTTATATAAAAAGAGAAGGAAGGTGAAAAGAATCAAACATTTTGAGAATCATATACTTTGATTCATTGATGGAAACCAAGTTTAATTACTATGTTAATTTGATGCACTACTCATGAAGTAAAAAATCATTGTTATTATTTTAAGTAAATACTATCTCATCATTACTATAGTATGCTTAGTCAAATAGATACAACTTTAATACTACAACTCAAGGGTGAGAAACTGAGACTATCAAATTCTCTTACAACCAAGAAGATAAGTTGTATAAAATACTTAGTTAATATATATTCTTGATTAGCAATGAAAAAATAGTAAATGAATATGTTCATTCGTTATACTTAATGAAGCTAAAAATATTTTTATTCTATTGCATATTGAGGGATTCTAAAAGGGACTAAATACTACATTATATTTTGTATGATTCTTGGCAAAAACATGCCTCAATTTCCCTCGATATATAGTATTATTTTTCTATGAAAAAACCGGTCCGGTCCAGTCCACCGTGGGCCAAAGACCGGTCTTTTACCGGTCCGGGCTAACCGGTCTTTTTTCTTAAGCCCGGCTCGGCCCGCAACCCGCTTCCTCCTTGACCCAGACCGCTTATAATGAACCGGTCCGGTCCAGTCCGGTACCGGGCTAGCCCGGCCCGATTGACAGGTATAGGAGAGAGTAGAGGGAAAAAGTCAGTTGCAACGATTCTTGAGCCAATAATCATCTAACTTGACCACGAACTTCTTTTTTGTCATTCCTTCTTTGCATCTAGAAACCGTTGATTTGGGATTGATTTTTAGTTCTAATCGATGAGTCAAGTTGGACTGAGAGTTAAAATAGTAAGGGGTCGTTTGGTTCAAAGTGGATAATCCCGGGATTACAAATCCCGGGATTAAAATTTGGACTAAAAGTGGGATTAATAAACCCATCTCCTATATAGGATTAGTTAATCCCATGATTTTGGGATAAAAGCTCTCCCAACTTAGCTAATCCCAACAACCAAACATAGGATTAATTTAGTCCCAAATTTAATCCCGGGACTATTAGTCCAATCCCGCCAACCAAATGACTCCTAAGGGGGTGGTGGGATTGGACTAATAGTCGCGGGATTAAATTTGACACTACATTAATCTCATGTTTGGTTAGCGGGATTAGTTAAAATGAGACAATTTTTATACCACATTCATGGTATTATCTAATCTCATATAGGAGGTGGGATTATTAATCCCGGGATTATTATAATCCCAAATTTGTGGGATATCCCACTTATTTAGTTTAAAGACCCTCTCAAGTATTTAACAAGAAAAGGAGACACTTTTTCTTTTCTCTTTTTTTTTTTCTAAAACTTAAATAAGAATTAATTGGGGGTCGAATTAAAAATCTTAAAAATTGTGGATAAAAATTAAAATTTTAGAATTAAAATTTTAAAATTTCATTTTTCACTCTCTTTTTCCTCCTCATTCTCCTCCTTATTTTCTTCTTCTTTCTCTCTTTTTTTGTTCAAATTTGTTTGCGTTAAACGTGAAGATCTTCACCATCATCTTCTTAATTCTTTCATTCTTTTTTTTCTTAAAAAAAATTATTTTATTATAAGATGGATGGAACATCTGTATAGATGGCCGGAACGTCTGAATATATGACGAGAATATTTGGACAGATGGGCAGATCATATGAACAGATGGCCGAAATATCTAGATAGATTGCTGAAACATCTAGACATAATATCGGAACGTCTGGACAGATGATATGAACATCTGGACAGGTGGCCAGAATATTTGGACAGATTGCTAGAATATCTGGATAGGTAGCCGGAACATCGGGGGTAAGGGTGGATGAAGTATGGGGGAGAAAAGTGGAGAAGGGTGGAAGAGGTAGAGAATGAGGGTGGAGGAGGTTGGTATTGCAAAAAGAAGACTTGCAAAAAAAGAAGAAGTTTGGATCCGAAAAAGTATGCTTAGGCAGTTCTTTCACTGTGCACAACAGATCAAGTAAGGTCTTTCAGAACCTCTGCTTTAGGCCTTTTCAAGTAAAGTCCGAAGCGAAACTTCCAATCCCTACTTAGCGGAGTTTATGATCAAAAAGAAAAGGCTACCCCCCCCCCCCCAGAGAGGGAAAAGGGGGAGTCGGAGGCTTTGTGTAAATAAGATAACTTGGGGATTTTTAAAAGTTAGTCATTAGGTCTAATCTTAAATGTGTCTCTTTTATTATATTCTTAAAAACTTTATCATTTTTACTTAATTAAAGTCTGAGTGTCCCTTTTAATCAAAGGATCCAGATAAGTAGAGTGTCAATAAACAGGATCAAAGCTCAAGCGAATAACATTAGTTTCAAGACTTGCTATTTTAACGGTGGTCTTCCATATATTTCACTCTAAACATGTTTCTATTAGGGATCATTTGGTTTTGGAAGAAGTATCCCAAAATTATGACGATGAGATTACACGGGAATTAAATAATGATGAAATTATTTAGCAAATGATATTATTAGTAGATGTGTGGTTCATAGTACTATTTGAGATATACAAGATATATAATATAAACATTGTTTGGTTTACGCCAGACAAAGTTGAATAAGCTTTTACTTTTAATTTTAACCTTGGCTTTCGTATAAAAAAATAATAAATAAAAAGAAAAACAAAACAAACTTTGAAAAATAAGTGTTAGAGAAAGGAAAATGGATCACAATGTTGTTTTATCCCAGAATTGTTCTCATATGGAGATGATGTAAAAATAATATCACAATTATACTACAGATAATTACACTATTGGTTATGCCAAAAAACAAAAATATATAAAAGTGAGTGACAAGTTGATCCCGCAATTTATCCTGAAATTATATTTCATTATCCCACCACCAATCACACGACCTCTAACTCTCACTTTTCAAATGGAATACTTGCCTTCCTCTCTCTTTCCCCCTTAACTACTTATTAAAGGTAAAAAAAGTCCGATCTTATAAATAATTAGGTGAGGGTACGGGTGCCAAATTAACCTATAAAATATTGATCAGCCCAAATTTTCCGGAAATATTTTTACAAAAATTCTCACCCGGTGTCCGCAAGATTGACTAGTGTTGAGAGTTTATTCTCGTTTAAGATGGTTTTAACAAATTGGCCCCGGCTTCGTCCGTAGGCAACACTTCATGTTATCTGAGAAAACGTGGGAAGAGGTCAACTGCAAGTTAGTTGGGAGAGTGTGAAGAGTTCAAGGGCAAGTGTTGCCTAAGCAAGAGGGGTCAAAGGCAAACGCTGCCTCTAAGAAAAAACTTACAGAGAAAGGCGCGGGGATACGAACATCATAAGATTCATAAAGGTATTTTCATGCACAGATTATTCATTAAACCAAGTGGAGGCTATTTTTGCTTAACTACTGTTGTGGGAATCAAAAGGCAAACCAGTTGCCCGGTATCACAGTTTTGTAAATAGACCATATTTCTATGGCAGGGTTCAAATAGGGAATAACAAAATTCAACCCACTTAAAAGTTCGATTGATTTGATTAAATATGTACCCCGAATTTACGCATAAGAAAACCTGTCAAAATACTTTTTAAAAAATAAATTTTTGTTTCATATTTCATAGCAAGAAATAGAGAAAAAAAAAGTTCTAATAGTCCTGTTTTATTTAACAAATATAATAAGAAAACAAACAAAGAAATTAAAACTTTTGATAAAAGTTATAAGTTAACATATTCTTTAGTTCATTTACACCAGTCCATCTCAATCTAAATAATTTTTGTGCAGGTGATTAACTCGACCGATATTTGACCCGTCCACCAAACTAGTCCATTTGATACCTCTTCGTGCAAGAGAAACATATAGGGACGCGGCCGAACAAAGTCATGCAATAGACGAAATATTAATATGATACTAGTAGATTAGTGTTTTTAAGTGGATTTATTCAGTGAAATATATACTAGATCTCTAGATTATACAAAATGGGGATAATATCCACTTCCAAGTAAACTAATCAAGATTAGTTTAATGCCAATATGGCCACTCAACATTCTTAAAGGTTATTAGTGATACTGCTTGAGGAAAAGATGGTTGCAGGGGAGCCCTCAATTGCTTAATATATGAAGAAAATTGACATATATAGTTTGAGACTTCATTGGTTATCTTCTGCCTAGAACTACCAAGTCAAGAATCTCCCTTTTACCAAAGATTACCTAATTTGACATATTTTTATGCATTAATGATTCATGAGCATGGATGTTGACACTTCAATTCTTCTTCTTCCACAAAACAAGGGAAAGAAACAAAGAAAGTAGACACGATGACACGTTAAGATTATTTGAAAAAAGTCACATCCTTATCTGACGGGAATGCACTCGTCCCTCATTAGTTGCATAAGGACTCTAAAGTCTAAATTGATTTGTAATGTTTGAGTTATTTTTCATTGCTTTATAATTTTTGTTGGATGCTCATATTTTTTTGCACTATTAATATTAATTAAAATGAGCTATAATACAAATTAATCAACTTCTGCCATTTATTCCCAACTTCAACTTCAAATGCATGTTGTCCAAAATGTTAATGAAATACACAAATGCTCAACGTCCTTTTAAAGTCAATCCATTTTAAAAGCTTGAAGAGAAGATTCATTGAGATGGACGTTAACAAAATGATTAATTAGACGTAAAACTTGGCGTCTTGAACGAGTATTCAACACATTTTTATTTGTATTTGATCAGTGTTGGACAAAGACAAAGAATCAAATGAAACCTTCTCTTAAACTATCCAAATAACTAAAACTCTCTCTTCTGAATAACTAGGTAAGGTATACTCGTGCAGACCCAACAATTTTAATGTCGCAATTACAAACAAATTTTTTGTAAGATTTAATAGAGAAAACTATATAAAACTGATACGTCGTCATTAGGCAACAATGTGAAGTGTTTTCATTTGTAGTCGGCACATAAATGAAAGCAATGAGTGTCAATGACGATCTTTGAGACTTTGACAGAGGCATCACTAACTCATTACTAACTGATCCACTAAATCACTTTTGACATCTCAACACAGGTAGTTTCACCACTCCGAAATAACTTCGTAAGCAAACAAACATTACATTTTAAAAGCGAACATTTAGTTAAGCCATCTTACATAAGGTAAAAGCATTGATGCTCATATGAGGTGTCAAGTCAAATGCAAGTAGATAGTCCCTGCTCTTGTGTCCACAAAGAATGCTGCATAATCTGCCAATGCTTGGTCAGTTCAAGAACTACACTTTTAGTTTCCTGACTGCACAGCTGATACTACATCAATCTTTTTGTATTGGTCGATTTCTGTTTGATCACGCAAAAAACACGTGGTCGACTACGTGGCAAAGTGGGGGCAGACTCCGAAGACGTCACAAATCGATGTTGGATTGAAAACAGCTTCGATCATTGATGTGATCGATTATTTTGCATTGTGATCGCAATATTTCGAAGACGATTGTTTCAATAGATAACTTTGGTTGATCTTATCCCGCTTTTGTCGGAGCGGATTCAGTAGAAGTTGTTGAACGTGGGCAAATACTGTTGCGTGATTGAAGAGAGACGTGAGTACGTGGAGTTCTTCTAGGGTTGGGAACTTCATACCTCTTCAACCTATAAATAAACCCCCATTTCACCTTTTGTAGACTTATGTTCGTCAGAACAAAAGTATTCCCCTTTATTCATCAGCTACATTACTATCAATTACGTTATTGTTGCTACACAAATCTCCCGTCACTGTTACTATAAGTTTGGAGGAGGATTCATCTCTTTCATCTCTTTCATCAAAGCACCAACCTCTGATTCTTCAATACAATAAGTTTTACTGCTTTATTCATTGATCTGTTATTGATTACTTCGTTGTTTGCATGCTATTTCCATTGCTTGATACATTTATCCGTTGTCATCAATTTCATTAATCTATTATTATCGTATTGGTCGTGTAACTAATTAATTGATTATTATATTTGCTTATTAATATCGATCACATTAAGTAAATTGTCAGTATTACATTTTGGTCGTAGCACTGATTTGGTAGAGTTTATTTTATCAATCGCATTTCTACCAAACCTGTCATCGACTAATTCGCATAATTTTGCATATTCGCCATCGTTAAACTCATTCTGTTATAGCTTGACTTACTGAATCTTGTCAAAATCATCTATTCAACATTGAACGAAACTAGTATTTAAATTGCATTCGGTAAAGTAATAATCGTGCACATTACTTGTAACTTAGCATTACTAAATTTGCATCAATCATTGTAAACTGTGAACCTGTTGCTTATCTCCATTTATTCGATCACGTTTGCTCTCGAATTGAACTCGTTGTACAACATCATCGGATCTGTCATTTTGTTCCTTCGGAATTGATACTTGTATTGTGTTCGAATTAAGACTCAAAAAACCGACTACTTGCCAACGTAAACTGCTCATCACTCGATCAAATTGAGATATAAATGATCGCCTAAGACTCAACTAAATACAAATTTAATTGTTATACCTGAAATACACTTTTAGGAAATACAATTTGGTGCCCACCGTGGGGTCTAGGCAATTGATTTGTTCCGAAATTTGAATCGTTTGATACTACT
Source organism: Petunia axillaris subsp. axillaris (assembly GCA_029990575.1). Taxonomy (NCBI): domain Eukaryota; kingdom Viridiplantae; phylum Streptophyta; class Magnoliopsida; order Solanales; family Solanaceae; genus Petunia; species Petunia axillaris. Next base: position 166,187,662 of record JARKNS010000003.1, read on the forward strand.
TACGTTTGCTTTTTTTGTCTTACAATGGCAGATGAACGTAATATCGATGCTACCGCCGATTTGAACGGCCAACAACAGCTCAATCCAAATGACGGGGTTCATGTTCCGACGAATGTTGAAGCGGTCGATGAATCAACCAATCACGAGCAGGATCCGATTCACGACGACATTCCTGCTGGTTCACGATTGAACGCGCCTCAAGGACAACGACCTGGTAAGGAACCCGCGGTCGAAGCTGAGTCAGTAGATACGAATATGAAGTTGATGGCATATCTGAAAAGGCATGATGCACAGTTTGAAATGATACATAAGCAATTGGTGATTCTGTCTAGCTCTATCGAAAATAGAGCGCCCACCTCCCCGATCACACCCCCGCAATCATTCCGACTTCGGTTCCTCAGGGCGCCATAACAGGGGGACTTGCAGCAGGGGTCGGATCTGGAGGATCGGGTACGGCCGCCGTGGCTACGGGAGCTCCGGCCTCCGTTACGACAGAAGTAAGGATGTTGGCTACGATGCAAACGTTGTTGAATGATACAGTAGATAAGAAATTCAGTGAGATAAAGTCATTTATGGAGAAATTGCGAGGTGTTCTAAAGTTAACGGATGATGTCGCTAAGAAATCGATCTCAAAGCGTCCGTTTCCGCCAAGTGCAGCCCCACTACCTATTCCCAAAACTTTCAAGTTGCCAGAAAGCTTAAGATACGATGGAACTAAAGATCCAAGGGATCTTGACATGTTTTTGGTTGCAGTTTAGTCGAACGTCCTGACTTCGGATGAGATCAATTCGGTTAGTCTGAAAAAGTTCTGTGAAACATTGAAAGGGGCAGCGTTGAAATGGTATTTGCAGCTACCCGAAAGCGAGATATCAGACTTCGATGATATGGCGGCTAAATTCATTCGAGCATACACTGGAACTAAAAATATAGAACCAAGAGTGGAAGATATCTTGAACATTAGGCGGTGACTCAGTGAAACTATCAAACAGTTTGTGAAACGGTTCAACGATGAAAAGATTAACATCCCAAACCTCGAGGAGAGATGGGCTTGTTTGTCTTTTGCTAATAACTTGCGCACCGATTCGACGGAAGCATGTGCAAAGTTGAAAGATCATCTGAGGGAGATCAATGCATGGACCTTTGATGATTTACATCGTGAGTGTGAGCCAAAGATTAGGGCTGAGGAAGAGGACTTACAGCTAGCCCGATATAATAATCAGTATAATCGACCACCACCACGGAGAATTGAGAATGACAGGCGAAACTACAGGGATCAACGATGGGAACCCTACAGTTTCCCTTGAATGGGGAGCAACAACCACGAAGCTGGTAGCTCAAAGAATCAACAAAAGAGGGGGCAGTTGAATTCATCTTCAACTCCGAAGGATCGACCACTGCCTCCTAAAGTGACAAAATATAATTTTTGTGTATCGACATCGAATCTGGTAAATCACTTGAAGGGAATGGGTGAGAAGGTTGTGAAATTTCCTGGTCGTATGAAGACAAATCCTAACACGAGGGATGAAAACTTTTGGTGTGCATTTCATCATGATTTTGGCCATATGACCGAAGATTGTGAGGCATTACGATATGAGGTAGCCAGTTTATTGCAAAAAGGACACCTAGCAGAACTTTTGACCGAAAGGGGGCGAAACAATTTCAACAAAAAGAAGGATGACGAACCACCAAAACCTCTTGCTCCTAGGAAAATGGTGAACGTCATAACGGGGGAGATGACGTCTGTGGAATAACTTACACTACAAAGAAATACGCAAAAGTTTCATTTACGCGAGACAAAAGAACACGAGACGACATGAATGATGAGATTGTGTTCGGGGATTTCGACTTCGATGAAAGGATTCATCCCCATCATGATGCCTTGGTAGTAACGATGAGGGTTGACGATGCCGATGTAAAGAGGGTGTTAATCGATGCCGGCAGCTCGGTTAACATAATTGATTCTAGGGTAGTGGAACAGTTGCAATTGAACGATAAGATCGTGCCTCGTTCAACAGTGCTATCGGGTTTCAATAATTCAAGCGAAGTGACCGTTGGAGAAATTACAATTAAGACATACACGGAAGGCGTCGAGAATGATACATTGTTCCAAGTAATGAAAGGTGACATGGCATATAAAGTGATACTTGGTCGACCATGGATCCACGCTATGGGAGTGGCTCCATCGACCTTACATCAAGTTGTAAAATTTCCCACTCCATGGGGAGTGCGCGAAATAAGAGGTGAGCAGCAAGCTTCTCGAGAGTGCTACTCAGTGGCCGTTAAGGACGGCGTTCGGAAATAGCAATCACAGTTAGCAGAATCTGTGGCCGAAGACTTCACTGCGACTCCATGTGCTCAACGAGTACAGTTAGCGGAACCCGTAGTTGCAGACGAATTCGCACCGATTCCGTAATGTGTTAGAGAACCACACAAAAAAAAGCTGATGATTCCACAATAGAAGAGTTAGAGGAAGTAACACTATTCGATGACAAACCAGATCGGAAAATATACGTCGGGGCAGAGTTGGATCCCGAAGTAAGAGCGAAAATCATATCTTTTCCCAAGGATAATTTTGATTGTTTTGCTTGGTCCCACACGGACATGGTAGGGATCGATCCAAAGGTTGCCACACACAAGTTGAATGTCGACCCAAGACATCGGCCAGTAAAGCAAAAGAAACGGCCAAACAGAGGGTTTCGAAGGAAAGTTATCAACGATGAAGTAGATAAATTGTTGGCAAATGGTTTCCTTAAGGAGGTTAAGAACCCAAAGTGGCTTGCAAATACTGTTGTAGTACCAAAGAAAAATGGGAAGTGGAGAGTATGCGTCGATTACACTGACCTTAACAAAGCTTGCCCAAAAAATTCGTTCCCACTGCCTCACATCGATAGGTTGATTGATTCAACGGCAGTGCACAAAATGTTGAGTTTTTTGGACGCTTACTTAGGATATAATCAAATTTCGATGGACCCAGCAGATCAGGAAAAAACTTCGTTTATCACAGACATGGGGACTTATTGTTACACGGTCATGCCCTTCAGTCTCAAAAATGCTGGGGCTACTTATCAATGTTTGGTTACCACCATGTTTAAGGATTTGATCGGGAAAACGATGGAGGTGTACATCGATGATATGTTGGTCAAGTCTTTAGAAAGGAAAGATCATTTAAGTCACTTGAAAGAAACGTTTACGATATTAAGGCGGTTCAATATGAGGCTGAACCAAGAGAAATGCGCGTTCGGGGTCGGATCCGGCAAGTTCTTGGGATTCATCGTATCGCAAAGAGGGATCGAGGCTAATCCAGAAAAAATCAAGGCGATCGAAAGCATCTCCGAAGACTTGACAACGGTGAAGGAAGTTCAGCAGCTGACCGGTCGAGTAGCCTATCTCAGCAGGTTCATCTCGAGGTTATCTGTACGATGCCACAAGTCCTTTTCGGTGCTAAGGAAAAACAAAAGATTTGATTGGACACCGGAATGCAAACGAGCCCTCAAAGAGTTCAAAAAAATTTTGTCCAACCCTCCACTACTCTCAAAACCAGTCGAAGGAGAAATGTTCCTGGTCTACTTAGCTGTTTGCGAAGTGGCTGTAAGCGCTGTCCTCATTCGCGAGGACGGAGGTAACCAATTTCCTATCTATTATGTTAGTAAAACAGTATTAGATGAAGAAACAAGATATCCAGTTCTAGAAAAACTAGCACTTGCACTAGTCACTGCCGCACGAAAGCTAAGACCGTATTTCTAATGTCATTCAATATCTGTTATAACTACTTTTCCATTGCAAAATATTTTACATCGGCCAGATCTTTCTGGTCGATTAATGAAATGGGCGGTCGAGCTGAGTGAGTACGATATCATTTACCAGCCTCGCACCGCCATCAAATCTCAAGTTTTAGCTTATTTTGTAGCAGACTTTAGCGCTAACATCTTTCTGGAAGCAAAGAAAGAGGAACTAATGATGAGAGATCCAGACCCCAGAGTCTGGATGATGTATACCGATGGAGCCTCCAACGTGAAAGGAACTGGCCTCGAGATATTACTGATAGCACCTACCGGTGAAAAACTCAGGTATGCGATCAAGTTACATGCAAAGACTAACAACGAGGCCAAATATGAGGCACTCGCTGCAGGTTTAAAGATCGCAAAGGACTTAAAAATCGAACGGTTGGATATCAAAAGCGAATCCAGCTAACTGCCCCATTTGGCATTCAAGGTCCTTTTGAGCAGTAGTAAGATATTTTATGGCATGTGCCTGAGCTGCATTGTCACCTATAATTCTCTGCTGGCCTACCAACATCTGCTTTATCAAATCTTCGATTGAACTGCTTGCCTGCTGTGGTGGAGGCTGAGGATGCGAATTCTGGTAGTTATTCTGTGATCTCGTATTACCTTGAGCAGCTTGATTATCACTCCAAGAGAAACCAGGATGATTTCGTGAATTAGGATCGTAGCTATTACCAAACTGGTTCTGTTTCTATCCCTGAGACCTATTTTGATTCCCTACGTAATAAACTGACTCTGGATTGGAGTGGCAAACATCAGTGGCATGATCTTGTCCACATACCTCACAAAAACTTTGAAACTGTTGCACTTGTTTAACTGATTGCACTTGTTGCTGAGCTGGTGGCAATGCTAACTTGCTAATTTGGTTAGCTATCGCATCCATCTTTGCATTCAACGCTGAAACCGCATCCAATTGAAGTACTCTAGCAGCTTTTTGATTTGGAGCTCTACCATCACCCTGCCAGTCAGGATTGCTCTGAGAGAATTTATCCAGTAATTCATAAATCTCATTAAAATTCAAGGCTAAGACTTGGCCTCCAGCAGCAGCATCCACCACGATCTTTGTGTGAGCGTTCAATCCTTCCACAAAAGTATGAGCCAACACCTCATTAGACTGGTTGTGGTGCGTGCAATCTCTTAACAATGACTTGAATCTCTCCCATGCTGAATACAAGGATTCTCCATCTCTTTGTCTAAAAGACATAATCTCAATCCTTATTCTAGCTGTTTTGGCAGAAGGATAGAATTTAGGCAAAAATTTCTTAGCTAAAGCATCCCAAGTAGTGATAGACTCAGGATTTTCAGCCTTTAACCACTTCTTTGCTGCCCCAATCAATGAAAAAGGAAAGAGTATCAATCGAATATAATCAGTTGAGACCCCTGATGGTGTGTATGTGTCACTAATCCCCAAGAAATTCAGGATATGTTATTGTGGATCCTCGTGCAGTAATCCAGCGTATTGTCCAGTCGCATGTAGCAGTTGTATCATGCCGGACTTAATCTCAAAGTGTCCTGTAATTTCAGGTTTAACTATGCCGAGGCTACTCCCTCCAGACTAGGAAGAGCAACATCTCGCACAGCTAAAGCTCGATCTTCTGCCATTCCTACATGTAAGGATTAAGACAAACCTAATACCTGAAACAGCACAAGAACTCAAAACAAAAATTAAACCTGAATAGAAAATAACAAATTATCTAAAAAGAAAACAGTCAATTATTTAGTCCCCGGCAGCGGGGCCAAAAAACTTGTTGCTCCCAAACGCACACGCAAGTATACGTGGTCGATAAGTAATAAAGTGATAAGTGAGTATCGTTCCCACGAGGACTAGTGTTAATAACAGTATTCTAGCAAACAATTCCTATAAACTATTCAGGGATCTTTTTCGATGATGATTGTGATTTTTCTACTACCTAAAGAAAATAACTAAAAATAAGTAACCGAAGTCAAGTAATAGGTAGCAATGTATGGGTTGTTATCAATCAGAGAGAAACGGTCCAGGGTCAGAGCTGCGAACAATCCAGTTGAGTTTTCCAGTTGATTCTACTTCTTGATTTTCTAGATTGCTAACTAACAGGTTAATTATATTCGTGAAAACCTATCGATTCTTCACGAGTCTATGCAAGCTACTCTAACGCCTATATTTCTATGGAATTAAATCACATGCATACATTAAAGAACTCTGTATTTAGCTAAGCAAGGCGAGTAGGTATATCTCTATCCTACCCGCAAATCGATTCCATGATGCCCAGGTTCACAATCAAGCCATATTCTTTCTTATTTGCATTTACAAGTTCCCTCTGTCGAGTTCAACTTGTAAACCGTAGATAGTGTTCAATTATCAGGCCTCAATAACCAAACAATTAGACTCAAGAAAGAATAAACAATCTGTTATGGTAAATCAATAGGAAGAAATCAACTTTCAAACATCAACCTTCATGTATTTGCTCTAACCCTAGAACGATATGTTTAGCTACTCATATTCATAATAACAACACAAGAATTCATGGAAGAAAGATTAAATATTTAATAGATGAAGTAAAGGAATTAAGCCCTTGGTTCAATGTGTAAGAACTCAAAAACTTGCTCCAGAAATTCGACTCCCTACTAAAAACAAAATTAATAACTATTTATAGTGTTTACAAAGTATTCCCATAAGTTAATCCAAAGCCTAAACTTAGTTGGAAAAGTTGGGGTCGTAGAACTGAAAACCACAGGGTAAGCCTCGCATGTCTCATGGCTTCTGGAAGTCGTGCGCCACAGCCCATGCGTCGCATGGCTAATGGCTTTTGGAAGTCTGAAGCTATGACAGATCCATAGCTTGCCTTCTAATGTCATATCCTACAATTAGCTAAGTTCATCAATTCTTGCTCGATTTTATCCATCTTCACTCCGTTTGCATTCGTATTCATCCAAATCATTCCTAAAATCACAAACACAATAAGTGAGCGCAACAATCACAATTATTTCGTGCAATGGGCGAATAACGTATCAAAATGTGAGGAAATATTAAGGTAAAATAGGCAAATATTGCCAAACATCAATAGCCTCGCAGATAACCAACTCTATAGGCGAATGTTCAATGGTCCTTTAGCAAAGTGCGTTGGGCCAGATGGAACGAGCTATGTATTGAGAGAAGTTCACGAAGGTGAATGTGGCAATCATTCCGGCAGCAAGTCGTTGGTTCGAAAGATAATCAGAGCTGAATACTATTGGCCAACGATCACGGAAGATGCCAAGGACTTCATTCGTAAGTGTGATAGATGTCAACGATTTTGCAACCTCATACATCAACAAGAGGAGCCCCTTCATTCGGTCACATCACCGTGGCCGTTCATGAAGTGGGGAATAGATTTGGTCGGGCCGCTTCCAACAGCGCCCGGTGGGGTAAAATTTATTTTAATTTTGACAGATTATTTTTCTAAGTGGGTAGAAGCAATTGCTTTGGCTAAAATCCGTGAACAGAAATTTATCAAGTTCATTCACCAGAATATCATTTGTTGTTTTGGGATCCCGAAAGATATCACATGCGACAATGGCAAACAATTCGTGGGAAGGAGAATAACAGCTTTCTTCGAAAAGTGGGGGATCAAGCGGATTGCATCAACACCTTATCACCCCAGTGCAAACGGACAAGCTGAGTCTTCCAACAAGACAATAATTGAGTATTTGAAGAAAATTATGGATGAGTCAAAGGGAAATTGGCCGAACGAGCTCCCCGGAGCATTGTGGGCTCATCGAACAACGGTGAAACACAGCACCGGGGAAACTCCGTTCTCACTTGTCTATGGAGCAGAAGTATTGATTCCGGTGGAAGTTGGTGAACCCAGCCTTCGGTTCGCTCACTCCACCGACGAATCAAACAAAGAAGCCATGCTGATAGAGTTTGATCTGATCGAGGCAAAAAGGTATATGGCACTAATTCGGATACAAGCACGGAAACAAAGGGCAGAAAACTACCTCAACAAAAAAAATCAGGTATCGAGCTTTTAATATAGGTGATTATGTGTTAAGGGTCAAAAGACCAAAGAAGAACCAAACGAAGGCAAATTGGGAGCAAATTGGGAGGGACCCTATAGGGTCAAAGCAGTGATCGGAAAAGGCTCATACCAGCTCGAAACAATGGACTCCAAGCCAGTCGACTTCAATTGGAATATCACATAATTGAAGAAATAATATTTCTAAAAATGCTACGGTATCGTATGATCGAATTCCATTTTTTCTTTACATAGTCTTCATTATCCCTCCATCGGGCACATTTGATTATTGATTATTTGGTACTAACACTTTTAGATGATAGGCATAGTTGGAATCGAATGATGACAAACATCATCCACGAATACTTAAGCTCAAAACGCTTCAATCGAGGTCGATTAGTCTGACGAACACTCTAACGTGGTCTTCATCTTTAACGCTCTCTCTCGCTGTTTTTTCCTTTAATGTTTTCGTTTCAAATGTCCGAAGTTGAGATCCAGAGTTCGATTACTCATACTTCGCACCCAAACACTGGGGAGATGGAGTTAGTAAGATAATCGTGCATTCAAGGACTGTGGACTCCTTTCGAATATGAAGACGAGACCGATTGAAAACCAAACTGGGGGCTCGTTCGAAATTCGACAAAGGTCTCAAGCCCCTACATTTTCACTCAGACTGGGGACTCGTTCAAAATTCGACGAAGGCCTCAAGCCCCAATGTTTTCATTCGAACTGGGGACTCGTTCAAATTTGATGAAAACTTCAAAATCGGGGACTGTTCGTTTAGATGAGACATGCAGTATGTAAAGGATCCATTAGCGATCAAGGAATTTCTTTGTCATCAGTGCCTTTAAACAGCCACACTGTGTAACCAATCGAATCAACCGATCCAAAAAAAATGTATCAAGCGCTTGATAGCGGCCGATACTTCAATAATGTACAACACTTAGTCATTTTTACGGTCTCAACACTTATTGATTTGTATTATCGATCTCTATATTGGTGAAATTTACAATTCCAAACTTAAGGTTCTGGTCTCTACATTCATTGATCTGTGTTGTCGATCTCTGCATTGATGAATCCTACAACTCCAATTTTTACTAAGTGTTTAAATCAAATCATAATTATTTCGTGCAATGGGCGAATAACGTATCAAAATGTGAGGAAATATTAAGGCATAATAGGCAAATATTGTCAAACATCACCACCCCACACTTAGACGTTTGCTCGCCCTCGAGAAATCACCAAAAACAACTTCCCAACTAAACGAACACTTGATAGAACAGGTCTACCTATGGTTACGGTTGATACCGACTATTAAACAAGAGCATAAATACATACCATGTGACCCACAACATGCCAAAAATTCACCAAGTTTTAAAACACTAGAACGACCAACTCAAGACATCTCAATCTCAAAAACCGACTCAATGAAACCAAACTTTCACAAAATCACACCCATTCACTCAATCAAGAAATTTTCTTTTACTCTTCGTGACAAAATTAAAGCGGTACCCTACGATATTCGAAATAATTTCAACTTTTTCATACAATTTATACAAAATATATGTAACATACTCGCGAAGGCGGATCTCAAATCGGACTCCCGAAACTCAATATACAAATTAAATGGAAAAAGATCAAATTATTTAACTTTCGGCATTTTAGCAGAAACTAGCCGAACAACATCGAAATTCACTTTCGAAAGTTCATAAAAGTCACAAATAATCATACGAACCTAACGACGCTTTCAGATTTCGAATCGAAGCTCATTCGCCAAAACCGAGCTCGAAAATCTCTTTTTAATATTTATCGACAATAAAAACTGAAACCTTCTTCCGATGCCTACCAAACGAGGTCTGATTTAGCTCAAATTTTACAGACAGGTCCTAATGGACATTACGAATATTTTAAAATTATCGGCACGCCAATCGGAGTACTAACTTTCGAAATGACTAACCGAGGTCGTTTCATTCTCCTCCACTTAAACTCTCGTTCGTCCTTGAATGAGCCTAAGTCTAAAGAGAAATTCGCATGGTATATTTGAGGAGCTAAGTGTGGAGTTCCAATTGTTCGACCCAATAGTAGTTAAGGATGCCAAAGTTGAGAAATTAGCACAAGAGTCAAGTGAAGAAGTAAAAAATATAATGTTTGAAGACTCTAGTGTGTGTAAAAATGAGGATGTGAAAAGTGAAGCAAATTTGGAGTTAGGCTGCATAAGACCTCATTCCAAGCACTTTTCAATATTTTGTTTTGATGGCGACATGAAAATCAAGCCTTTTGAGCAAATAGGAAAGTCACAGGAGGAGGAACAAGGTGCTTATATTCTAAAATTTGTGATGCCGAGAAGACAAAACGATATCCCTCATTTAAAAGCAAAGAGGTGCAAGATGCGACATTCATTGCTTGGCTATTTTGGTTTTATGCCACCTCCCCAAGAGCATAGTCGTAAGCTTATATTCAATTTGGAGAGAATATTCATATCTTCAAAGTGGAAACAAAAAGTGGTGATATTTATACACGTCGTGCCGCGACGTTAAATCAAGCGCTTCATGGGAGGCAACCCATGTTTTATCATTTTATATAGTTAGTTAATCCGTGTTTTCATTTAAAAAAAAAAGAAAAGAAAAGAAAAGAACAAAAATAATAGATTTTTGTGAATATTAATGTATTTGTGTAGTGTATTTTTGCAGATGATGGAGGACCAATAGATAAGATGAAGAAGTATTGGGTGACCAAAATACAGTGGAAGAAGACTTGCACTAGGAAAATAAGGCTTTGGAGAATAATACCAGGCGAAACAGCCTCCTATGCGTCGCATGGAGGGCTGTTTCAGCCGTTAGTTTGAAAAAAATATATTGTTGGTTTGATCAGTGTGCAATGTTGAAAGCATGAACGAGTGTTTCAAATTTTTGACAGCAAAAAATGTTCCAAACATTCACCCATGCTGCGCGCCAACGACTGTTTCGCGTGGAACTCAGAAACCAAACAAAAGAAGTATTTTTGCAGAGGTGAAACATCAGCTGAGGCGACGCGCCGCGGGCTGTTTCGAATTAAATTGAGAAATATACAATTGGGTCAGTGGCAAAAGCATAAAGCATCTCCTAGTGTTTCAATTTTTGAGTAAGTATTTCTATACTCCACCCTAACACACATAACACAAAAACACAAACGGGAAGAAAGAACAGAAACACGCTGGGAACACAAAAAAATAACGCTGCTGTGATTCTAAACTCTCAGGTATGTTTCTCTCCCTCGGATCTTCACTCTCTCTTAGGGCGTGCCCTTCGTCCCTACTTGCTGCGTTCAGTTTCCCCACCCCTTTTCCCCTTTAGACTAAGTTTAAACTTCAAGTTTTTTTTTTTTTTTGGGTAAAAACTTAGTATGAATTCAATATTTTTTTGCTTGGTATCTGCTGTGGGGGGTGCGGTGATGCACCATGATGATTGTTTCATGAAAGCTCCCGGAGTTGGGAGGCCAAAACAAAATCAAATATCTCACATATAAGCTGCCTAGAATCGAGCACGTAAGATGTTCGATGAAATTCTCCAATGAAAATTTCAAGCATTCGGCCAAGTCTGAGTAACCGAATCAGTTATGGGGCATAAGTTGAACATAAATTGGGTAGAATTATGGTTAGGGGGCTGAGTTTAGGGCGCTTTAATTTGAACAACACTCATTGCACGTCGCTCACACGCGACGAGTGTAGTTTGCATCTTAATTGAGCGCGTCGCTGCCCGATTATGCAATTCTTTGGCTGCCTGTATTGTTGTGCTTAATTAAATTGTTCTCCACATTTTTGAGATATAGTCTAGCCTACGCGCGCACTAGTTGGTTTGAATGAGTATATTGGCATGAAAAGCTATGTGCGCGATAATAAGGGAAGTCTGAGTACCTCATTTACCACCCCTTGTTTATATTGTAGAGTGCATTGAGGACATTGCACAATTTTAAGTCTGGGGTGGGGGTTTTCTATTCTTTGCTTATAAATTTTTATTTTTGTCAATTGACATTGTTTCATTTATTTCTTGCTTTCTAGTTTAGTTATAAGTATTCAAAAACATTAAAAAAAAAAATAGAAAACAAGAAAATCCAAAAATAGTTAGTCTTTACTTAGTTTATGTTAGCATAATTAGAGTAGATAATAATCCCCCGTGGTTTTTCTTTTGACATCGGTTCTTTTCCATGGGATGTAAACTTGAACCGGATACATTTTATTTTATTTTTAGATAGCCTTGAGTCGTTGTAGTAGCAGAAAGGAAAGGAAAACTTGGGTTTGGAGTCTAGGTGTCTTGTGACCTGTTTGATGCTAACATATTTAGACCTGAGCACGTGGATTGAAATGCCTTCCTTGTGAGTTTTTGAATTAAACTGTGCCAAGAATGAATAACCTTGTTTGTGACGCCTAGGCTCAGTTTCTTGACTCTTGTGTGCTAAGTGCTTTAAGCTTTATCTTCGAGCCTGTTTAACTGCTTTGGATTGAGAGTCCGAATTGAGCCATCTTGAGTGAGTCATGTGCCATTGTGTGAGTGAGGTATTTGTTGTGTTCCATATTTGTCACTTGAGCCTAGAACTTGCCTGGAGTGTGTTTGAAGCGAAATCCTAGGTTTTGCTCAGTTTGAAAAATGATTATAGGCCTTCCTTGATTCGTTTGAGATTTTCTAGCCTACCCTTACTTGATTGACTCTAGTCAGCCCCTTTGAGCCTTTATCCTGTTTATTAATAGCCATATTGCAAGCCTTGACCTCTTTTGTTTTGAATTTCCTATCTTTTGAATTCCCTATCTCCTTGAGCACTTACATATATAATGAGCTGAAATAGCTAAAGTTGGAGAAAAATGTTGGTTGGTTTGTGGATTGGTCCCAATTAGAAAGTAAAAGAAGTGTTTGAAAAAAAAAAAGGGAGAAAAAAAGTGGAAAAAAAAATTATTTGATGGCCTGGCCAACTATCAAGTAGAAAAAAAAAATTGAAAGTTGAAAAAAAATGAAAAGAGCACTTTTTTGTGAGCTGAAAAATATTCATTGGCGTAAATAAAAAGGGGAAGATTGGGTGTTGCTTGAAATTGAAAAAGGATGAGTTTTTGAAAGGAGGAAGTGTGCTAAAATTGATGTTCTGTAAGTGCTTAAGAAGGTTTAGTCACTTTATCTATATCTATCCTACCTAACCCGCAGCCTTCATGACAACCTTTAATAAGTGCTATTTGATTTTGAGTTGAGCAGGCTTACATTAGTGGAGATTTACACAAAGGGCAAGCTTATGGTTACTTCTTGTGTGACATGCGAACTTCTTTATGAGAGTTGAGTGAATTCTTTCGATCTATGAAGTCCTGAAATTAATTATAATATCTTGTGAGTATTGGACTACTTCTTCTGATTTATTGTGAGGGCACTTGATTCATGAAGGATAGGTGATTTTATTAGACTCTCGGTCGAGGTAAGTGAGCGGGCTTGAGAAACTTGGTTGCACAGAGTCAGTTACTGAGGTTAGGATATTACAATTTGGTTGTTTGATTGTTTTTAAATATTTAGACTGTTTTGGCATTGTGAACATGAAGAAGTGCGTGAATGATGCATGTGAGAAGGTTTAATTGTTGGTATCAACCCTGGTCACAAGTATAGTTGTTCTTACTTATTGAGTTGCTTTGTTGTGAATGAAATTGAGATGGTGCTGAGTCATGTCTAAAGTATGAGTGTTTTTGTGATTGCTCGAGGACGAGCAATAGTTTAAGTGTGGGGTGTTGATGTTGGGCATAAATCTTGTATTTTGGCATTAATTCTTATCATGTTTGGCTTTATTTTGAGGATATTATGTTCCCAACAATGATCAAATTGAGATATATTGCTAACTTGAGGTGTTTGAATGTTATAGGAATGAAATGAAGGAATTGGAGCTTAATTGGTACAAAAACAAGGAAGGAGCATCGCAAACAGCCGTCCATGCTTTGCATGGATCAGTGTCTCGCCTGGAAAAAGCAAGAATTGAAGAAAACAAAGGAGCAGTAGTGCAAACAACGGTTGGCACGGGGCATGAGCCAGTGTTTGCGCTGGAAAGTTGTCCTAGACGACTTGGGAGAGGCCAAAAATGTTTCCCACTTATTGTATTCCATATATAAACCCTTAAAAATATATTTTTAGTGGGGATTACGTACTTTTGGAGGCAAGAACCCCTGTGAGGCATAGAAATACTAGAGATGGGTTGGAGCTCAACATCTACATTGAGTTTTCTTCTCTTTTCTTTTCTTTAATTTAGTTTGTTAATCTAAAGTTGTGGGATTCTCCATGAATGTTGATTTTCGGATGTTGATTTGATTTTATTGGTTTATTGAATTGGGTTATTTATTCATATCCTGAGCCTAATTATTTGATTGCTTGATCACCAATTGAATACTATTTATGAACCCAGGGATGAACTCGAAAGTGGGAACCACAGGTTGCAATAGGATTGAATAGAGCGTGTTCCTGAACCTGGGCATCGGGGAATGGTTTCGTGGTTAGGATAGAAATATACCTAACAGTCACGCTTAGTCAGTATACAGGAGAAGCACATGCATTCTTGTTAACTCTAATTCCATAGACATATAGGCGTTAGGTTGGCTTGAATAGGCGAGCAGGGTATTGAAAGAATCCTGTGAGTAATATTAACCTTGTGATTAGTAACCTAGATAAATTGATTTAGTCAGACTAACTGAAGAATTCAACAGGATTGGCAGATATCTCATGACCCTAGGCTATTATCCCTTCTTGAATCCAAAATCGTGTTTTACTTGTTATTATTTTCTTGGTTTAATTAGTTAATTTTATATAGATAAATTCTCAACTCTTGAAATTTTCATGCTTAGATAATTAGGAATTGTCTGATTTAGTTAGTAGTTAATCAGTAGTCCTCGTGGGAACGATACTTTTCTTATCACTTTATTACTTGATCGACCGTGTATGCTTGCGTGTGCGTTTGGAGCGACAAGTTTTTGGACCTTCATGAGCTATTCCACGGGCATTATTTCCTGATTACATGATCTGAATTATAATACGCATATCAAACTTTTGGAATAAAATATATATGGATAACAATAACTTCACCTATCTCGCGAAAACTATGTGCCCTCACCAAAAATCAAGAGAGCGTCACAAATATCACACAAAGGATAAATTTTAAGAATAAATGAGGGACATAATATAGAAAGAAATCACTCGCTCTCCAAAAGAAGTTCACGTGCCACACACAACGTACCATAGGCTTGCCCGTAGTGTAGGACTCCACTAATATAAGCTCACTCCAATCGGGATTAACTAGGACTTTACGGGTTGTAATGTAGGCTAAAGGACGGGTAGGATAAATATGGATAAATAGTGACTACCTCCTTAAGCACTTTAATACATCACTTTAATTTTTATTTTCACCATTCTTCTCAAAACCAACCAAACAACCACCCCAAACATACACAAGAAATTCACTCTCAATTTAAGCACTTTGCAACTTTACTTTTGCACAAGACTAGCAAGGATTGAGATTTTTTTTCTTTTTTTTTTCTTTATTTTTCTCTTTTTCATTTAATTTTCTTTCTTTTCAATATTTTTCTCAACCTTGCCAATGATTCTTTTTTTTTCTTTTTAAAATGCACCATTTTTTTTTTCATCGGTTCCACTCAAAAGCCCCCCAATTTCTCCAACCACAACTCCACAAACAATCAAATATTTCAATTAAAGTCCTCTAAGGAGTACGGGTTCAAAAGGAAGATAATTAAGAACAAAAGGGGTAAGTCTTGAAATGTGGGTGCCAACAAAAAGGTCAATAGGCTCAAAAGGGTTTAAGAAAGATAATATTAAAGGGTATGCTAATCAAGGTTAGAAGGGCTTATCAAAGAAACGCCTGTATCATCTCCCGACTAGAGCAAATCTAGGATTTCGCTTTGAACACACACGGGGCAAGTTCTAGATATCAATATGCGACACGGAACATAAGAAAAGATACCTCACATCACACATGGCACATAGTTCACTAAAGATGGTTTCATTCCAACTCTCGGTTCAAGCAAACAAGATGCAACTTCGGAAATTTAAGCACTAAGGCACAATAGTTCACAAAAGAGTCAAGTAGTTGAGCCTAAGCGTCTCAAAAGGGTCATTCAATTTTTTTTAGGCATGCATCACAATTTTAAAACAAAAAGGGATTCACAAAAAGTAAATGCTCAAGTCCAAATTCACCGGTATCAAACAAACCAAAGGCACCTAGCATTCTACCATTTTTCCTAAAAATACTCTACTAACTACTACTAAACTACTCCTAAAAATGAAAATTACCCGGTTCAAAGGTCTACCCGTGGAAAAGAACCGAGGTCATAAGAAAAACCACGGGGTGAATGATTGTACCACTAACTAAAACTAAAAATAAAATCTTTTTGGAATTTTTCATTAGTTTTCTAATTTTTTTTATTTTTAATATATTAAAGCAAGAAACAAATAAAAATAACGTCAAGTGACAAAAATAAAAATTGCTAAAATTAAATTTCTAATGGTACAATCATCCATAACCTCAAAAAGAACGGAAGTTCCCCCACCCCACACTTAAAACTAAGCAATGTCCTCAATGTGACAAAAAGAAAGTGCAAGTGTTAAAGGAAATTCCCTGAAGGCTGAAAAGGGCCTAGCCTTTGGCGCTAGTAGTGACGTCATCTCCATCACGAACCAACCAAGCGTCCGTAGAGCAAGGGGTACTCAAACTTCCCCAACATATCGTCTTGATAAGGCATTGGGTGTGCAACACCCTACACTTGAGCTCGACATCGCCAAAACTTACAAAATATGTGACTGCACATACGAGAACAATGGGTCGTCGTGACGACCCCACACTTACCCCTAATTATACTATGAAGCAAGTAATACGAACTAACTAATCTAAAATTAATCCAAAGAAATACTAGGGGCAGCGAGAATGAGACAATCAAGCTTGGACACATTTCATGTGTGACAATGGTTTATGGCAAACGTTAACTCATGTACAAGTCAAATTTATCTCAAGAGCGATCCATTTTAACCTCGACGAGTATCACAATGTTCAATTTATGCCTATATGTAATTTTGCTACTCAAAAATTCACAAAAATTCAACTTTTAATCACTTTGACATTTTATCGAACACGTTGTGTGCCCTGTATTCACATTTAGAATTCATTGACATTTAGAGGGGCTGAACCCTCCCAATTTTTCAGTGGGAGATCACTTTATACAGCTACCAAACAATTCCCAACAGGGGTTCACAGCAATAGAAACAATAAAGATCCATCAAGAATTTCATTCAACCATTCCCAATACTCAAAACCACAACTAAAAGGGAAGGGGCTGTCATGGTCAAGCAACGATATGAAGATGAGAGAGAGAGAGAGAGAACGATGGAGAGGGAGACATACCCGAAGCAATTGAAGCATGAAAGATAAAGAATTGCTATTTTGATTGTTTTGTTGCGTAGTTATTTTTTGTTGTTCCTATGTCTTACGTTCCAACAGAGAAGAGTATATACTATTTTACTAAGAACATATAATAACAGGTCAAAGGGTCAAAGGGTTGACCCTAATAACTAAAACTTACTTGGAATGCTATGACACACGGGACACATGTGTATAGCGTTCAAGTTTCTGCACCTTCTGTTTATGTCCCAGCTATGGCTCACGCGATGCATGTGCTGTAGCATCTCTGAATTTCTGCTCCACGCTATCAGAACGCGACGCATGTGTATAGCTTTCAAGTTTTGGTGTTCACTGTTTCAGTCCCCGCTATGGAGTATGCGTCGCCTTTACTGTAGCTTTCCTGGATGCTTCAAAAATTTTCACCTCACGCTATAGACCAAGTGACGCTTGGCTATAGCTTTCCAGTTTTTCCATGTTCTGTTGAGTCAACGCTATAGCCCATGCGACGCATGGCTATAGCTTTTCAGTTTTTGTTCAATCTGTTTCATTCAATGCCATGGCGTATGCGACGCGTCTGGCATGGCTTTTCGGAGTTTTGGTTTTCTTTCATTCCAAGCTATTAGTCAAGCGATGCTTTGAACTTAGCTCACCATCCGAAAGTCCCGAGCCCTGCAAAAACAACAAGAAACTACGTAACGCTAATTAAGTAAAATGACTAGAACAATAAAAATTGGGTTGCCTCCCAACAAGCGCTTGATTTAACGTCGCGGCACGACTCTTTTTGTATATTTTTTTCTATATTTTTATCTTTTTCTTTTTTTTGCATTTACATACAAAGCTCGGGTTGCCTCCCGAGAAGCGTCTTAGTTAACGTCGTGGCACGACAACACTTTTAAGCTCACTTCCAGCATTTACGTCTCCTCTTCTTACGACGAACTTTTGTCTTCTTCTTCCCTTAAGAGAATTTTCCTTCAACTTGTCAATTATTGTGCCGTGGTCACTTTGTTCTACATTCCGCTCAAACACCACTTTCGGTTTACTTTCATGTTCTTTTCTGACACATTCTATCAAAGAACACTCTTCAAACTTAGCCATATGATCCTTTTCATTATAAACCTTGAAAGTAACCTTTTCTCTATGCGCTCTCACAGTCATCTCCCCAAGTTCCATATCAATAATTGCCTTCGAGGTGACTAGGAAATGGGTGAGAAGGTTGTGAAATTTCCCGGTCGTATGAAGACAAATTCTAACACGAGGGATGAAAACTTGTGGTATGCATTTCATCATGATTTTGGCCATACGACCGAAGATTGTAAGGCATTACGATATGAGGTAGCCAGTTTATTGCAAAAAGGACACCTAGCAGAACTTTTGACTGAAAGGGGGCGAAACAATTTCAACAAAAAGAAGGATGACGAACCACCAAAACCTCCTGCTCCTAGGAAAATGGTGAACGTCATAACAGGGGGAGATGACGTTTGTTATTGATTACTTCGTTGTTTGCATGCTATTTCCATTGCTTGATACATTTATTTGTTGTCATCAATTTCATTAATCTATTATTATCGTATTGTTCGTGTAACTGATTCATTGATTATTATATTTGCTTATTAATATCGATCACATTAAGTAAATTGTCAGTATTACATTCTGGTCGTAGCACTGATTTCGTAGAGTTTATTTTATCAATCGCATTTCTACCAAACCTGTCATCGACTAATTCGCATAATTTTGCATATTCACCATCGTTAAACTCATTCTGTTATAGCTTGACTTACTGAATCTTTTCGAAATCATCTATTCAACATTGAACGAAACTAGTATTTTAATCGCCTTCGGTAAAGTAATAATTGTGCACATTACTTGTAACTTAGCATTACTAAATTTGCATCAATCATTGTAAACTGTGAACCTGTTGCTTATCTCCATTTATTCGATCACGTTTGCTCTCGAATTGAACTCGTTGTACAACATCATCGGATCTGTCATTTTGTTCCTTCGGAATTGATACTTGTATTGTGTTCGAATTAAGACTCAAAAAACTGACTACTTGCCAACGTAAACTGCTCATCACTCGATCAAATTGAGATATAAATGATCGCCTAAGACTCAACTAAATACAAATTTAATTGTTATACCTGAAATACACTTTTAGGAAATACAATTTGGTGCCCACCGTGGGGTCTAGGCAATTGATTTGTTCCGAAATTTGAATCGTTTGATACTACTTACGTTTGCTTTTTTGTCTTACAATGGCAGATGAACGTAATATCGATGCTACCGCCGCTTTGAACGGCCAACAACAGCTCAATCCAAATGATGGGGTTCATGTTCCGACGAATGTTGAAGCGGTCGATGAATCAACCAATCACGAGCAGGATCCGATTCACGACGACATTCCTGCTGGTTCACGATTGAACGTGCCTCAAGGACAACGACCCGGTAAGGAACCCGCGGTCAAAGCTGAGTCAGTAGATACGAATATGACGTTGATGGCATATCTGAAAAGGCATGATACACAGTTTGAAATGATACATAAGCAATTGGTGATTCTGTCTAGCTCTATCGGAAATAGAGCGCCCACCTCCCCGATCACACCGCCGCAATCATTCCGACTTCGGTTCCTCAGGGCGCCATAACAGAGGGACTTGCAGCAGGGGTCGGATCTGGAGGGTCGGGTACAGCCGTCGTGGCTACGGGAGCTCCGGCCTCCGTTACGGCAGAAGTAAGGATGTTGGCTACGATGCAAACGTTGTTGAATGATACAGTAGATAAGAAATTCAAAGAGATAAAGTCATTTATGGAGAAATTGCGAGGTGTTCCAAAGTTAACGGACGATGTCGCTAAGAAATCGATCTCAAAATGTCCGTTTCCGCCAAGTGCAGCCCCACTACCCATTCCCAAAACTTTCAAGTTGCCAGAAAGCTTAAGATACGATGGAACTACAGATCCAAGGGATCTTAACATGTTTTTGGTCGCAGTTTAGTCGAACGTCCTGACTTCGGATGAGATCAATTCGGTTAGTCTGAAAAAGTTCTGTGAAACATTGAAAGGGGCAGCGTTGAAATGGTATTTGCAGCTACCCGAAAGCGAGATATCAAACTTCGATGATATGGTGGCTAAATTCATTCGAGCACACACTGGAACTAAAAAGATAGAACCAAGAGTCGAAGATATCTTGAACATTAGGTGGTGACTCAGTGAAACTATCAAACAGTTTGTGAAACGGTTCAACGATGAAAAGATTAACATCCCAAACCTCGAGAAGAGATGGGCTTGTTTGTCTTTTGCTAATAACTTGCGCACCGATTCGACGGAAGCATGTGCAAAGTTGAAAGATCGTCTGAGGGAGATCAACGCATGGACCTTTGATGATTTACATCATGAGTGTGAGCCAAAGATTAGGGCTGAGGAAGAGGACTTACAGCTAGCCCGATATAATCATCAGTATGATCGACCACCACCACGGAGAATTGAGAATGACAGGCAAAACTACAGGGATCAACGATGGGAACCCTACAGTTTCCCTTGAATGGGGAGCAACAACCGCGAAGCTGGTAGCTCAAAGAATCAACAAAAGAGGGGGCAGTCGAATTCATCTTCAACTCCGAAGGATCGACCACTGCCTCCTAAAGTGATAAAATATAATTTTTGTGTATCGACATCGAATCTGGTAAATCACTTGAAGGGAATGGGTGAGAAGGTTGTGAAATTTCCCGGTCGTATGAAGACAAATCCTAACACGAGGGATGAAAACTTGTGGTGTGCATTTCATCATAATTTTGGCCATACGACCGAAGATTGAAAGGCATTACGATATGAGGTAGCCAGTTTATTGCAAAAAGCAGAACTTTTGACCGAAAGGGGGCGAAACAATTTCAACAAAAATAAGGATGACGAACCACCAAAACCTCCTGCTCCTAGGAAAATAGTGAACGTCATAACTGGGGGAGATGACGTCTGTGGAGTAACTTACACTACAAAGAAATACGCAAAGGTTTCGTTTATGCGAGACAAAAGAACACGAGACGACATGAACGATGAGATTGTGTTCGGGGATTTCGACTTCGATGAAAGGATTCATCCCCATCATGATGCCTTGGTAGTAATGATGAGGGTTGACGATGCCGATGTAAAGAGGGTGTTATTCGATTCCGGCAGCTCGGTTAACATAATTGATTCTAGGGTAGTGGAACAGTTGCAATTGAACGATAAGATCGTGCCTCGTTCAACAGTGTTATTGGGTTTCAATAATTCGAGCGAAGTAACCGTTGGAGAAATTACAATTAAGACATACACAGAAGGCTTCGAGAATGATACATTGTTCCAAGTAATGAAAGGTGACATGGCATACAAAGTGATACTTGGTCGACCATGGATCCATGCTATGGGAGCGGCTCCATCGACCTTACATCAAGTTGTAAAATTTCCCACTCCATGGGGAGTGCGCGAAATAAGAGGTGAGCAGCAAGCTTCTCGAGAGTGCTACTCAGTGGCCGTTAAGGACGGCGTTCGGAAATAGCAATCACAGTTAGCAGAATCTGTGGCCGAAGACTTCACTGCGACTCTGTCATGTGCTCAACGAGTACAGTTAGCGGAACCCGTAGTCGAAGACGAATTCGCATCGATTCCGTAATGTGTTAGAGAACCACACAAAAAAAAGCTGATGATTCCACAATAGAAGAGTTAGAGGAAGTAACACTATTCGATGACAAAGCAGATCGGAAATATACGTCGGGGCAGAGTTGGATCCCGAAGTAAGAGCGAAAATCATATCTTTTCTCAAGGATAATTCTGATTGTTTTGCTTGGTCCCACACGGACATGGTAGGGATCGATCCAAAGGTTCCCACACACAAGTTGAATGTCGACCCAAGACATCGGCCAGTAAAGCAAAAGAAACGGCCAAACAGAGGGTTTCGAAGGAAAGTTATCAACGATGAAGTAGATAAATTGTTGGAAAATGGTTTCCTTAAGGAGGTTAAGTACCCAAAGTGGCTTGCAAATACTGTTGTAGTACCAAAGAAAAATGGGAAGTGGAGAGTATGCGTCGATTACACTGACCTTAACAAAGCTTGCCCAAAAGATTCGTTCCCACTGCCTCACATCGATAGGTTGATTGATTCAACGGCAGGGCACGAAATGTTGAGTTTTTTGGACGCTTACTTAGGATATAATAAAATTTCGATGGACCCAGCAGATCAGGAAAAAACTTCGTTTATCACAGACATGGGGACTTATTGTTACACGGTCATGTCCTTCGGTCTCAAAAATACTGGGGCTACTTATCAACGTTTGGTTACCACCTTGTTTAAGGATTTGATCGGGAAAACGATGGAGGTGTACATCGTTGATATGTTGGTTAAGTCTTTAGAAAGGAAAGATCATTTAAGTCACTTGAAAGAAACGTTTACGATATTAAGGCGGTTCAACATGAGGCTGAACCCAGAGAAATGCGCGTTCGAGGTCGGATCCGGCAAGTTCTTGGGATTCATCGTATCGCAAAGAGGGATCGAGGCTTATCCAGAAAAAATCAAGGCGATCGAAAGCATCTCCGAAGACTTGACAACGGTGAAGGAAGTTCAGCAGCTGACCGGTCGAGTAGCCTATCTCACCAGGTTCATCTCGAGGTCATCTGTACGATGCCACAAGTCCTTTTCGGTGCTAAGGAAAAACAAAAGATTTGATTGGACACCGGAATGCAATCGAGCCCTCAAAGAGTTGAAGCAAAATTTGTCCAACCCTCCACTACTCTCAAAACCAGTCGAAGGAGAAATGTTCCTGGTCTACTTAGCTGTTTTCGAAGTAGCTGTAAGCGCTGTCCTCGTTCGCGAGGATAGAGGTAACCAATTTCCTATCTATTATGTTAGTAAAACACTATTAGATGCAGAAACAAGATATCCAGTTCCAGAAAAACTAGCACTTGCACTAGTCACTGCCGCACGAAAGCTAAGATCGTATTTCCAATGTCATTCAATATCTGTTATAACTACTTTTCCATTGCAAAATATTTTACATCGGCCATATCTTTCCGGTCGATTAATGAAATGGGCGGTCGAGCTGAGTCAGTACGATATCAATTACCAGCCTCGCACCGCCATCAAATCTCAAGTTTTAGCTTATTTTGTAGCAGACTTTAGCGCTAACATCTTTCTGGAAGCAAAGAAAGAGGAACTAATGATGAGAGATCCAGACCCCAGAGTCTGGATGATGTATACCGATAGAGCCTCCAACGTGAAAGGAACTGACCTCGGGATATTACTGATAGCACCTACCGGTGAAATACTCAGGTATGCGATCAAGTTACATGCAAAGACTAACAACGAGGCCGAATATGAGGCACTCGCTGCAGGTTTAAAGATCGCAAAGGACTTAAAAATCGAACGGTTGGATATCAAAAGCGAATCCAGCTAACAATTCCTATAAACTATTCAGGGATCTTTTTCGATGATGATTGTGATTTTTCTACTACCTAAAGAAAATAACTAAAAACAAGTAACCGAAGTCAAGTAATAGGTAGCAAAGTATGGGTTGTTATCAATCAGAGAGAAACGGTCCAGGGTCAGAGCTGCGAACAATCCAGTTGAGTTTTCCAGTTGATTCTACTTCTTGATTTTCTAGATTGCTAACTAACAGGTTAATTATATTCGTGAAAACCTATCGATTATTCACGAGTCTATGCAAGCTACTCTACCGCCAATATTTCTATGGAATTAAATCATATGCATGCATTAAAGAACTCTGTATTTAGCTAAGCAAGGCGAGTAGGTATATGTCTATCCTACCTGCAAATCGATTCCATGATGCCCAGGTTCACAATCAAGCCCTATTCTTTCTTATTTGCATTTACAAGTTCCCTCTGTCGAGTTCAACTTGTAAACCGTAGATAGTGTTCAATTATCAGGCCTCAATAACCAAACAATTAGACTCAAGAAAGAATAAATAATCTGTTATGGTAAATCAATAGGAAGAAATCAACTTTCAAACATCAACCTTCATGTATTTGCTCTAACCCTAGAACGATATGTTTAGCTACTTATATTCATAATAACAACACAAGAATTCATAGAAGAAAGATTAAATATTGTAATAGATGAAGTAAAGGAATTAAACCCTTGGTTCAATGTGTAAGAACTCAAAAACTTGCTCCAGAAATTCGACTCCCTACTGAAAACAAAATTAATAACTATTTATAGCGTTTACAAAGTATTCCCATAAGTTAATCCAAAGCCTAAACTTAGTTGGAAAAGTTGGGGTCGTAGAACTGAAAACCACAGGGTAAGCCTCGCATGTCTCATGGCTTCTGGAAGTCGTGCGCCACAGCCCATGCGTCGCATGGCTAATGGCTTTTGGAAATCTGAAGCTATGACAGATCCATAGCTTGCTCCATAGCTTGCCTTCTAATGTCATATCCTACAATTAGCTAAGTTCATCAATTCTTGTTCGATTTTATCCATCTTCACTCCGTTTGCATTCGTATTCATCCAAATCATTCCTAAAATCACAAACACAATAAGTGAGCGCAACAATCACAATTATTTCGTGCAATGGGCGAATAACGTATCAAAATGTGAGGAAATATTAAGGTAAAATAGGCAAATATTGCCAAACATCAATAGCCTCGCAGATAACCAACTCTATAGGCGAATGTTCAATGGTCCTTTAGCAAAGTGCGTTGGGCCAGATGGAACGAGCTATGTATTGAGAGAAGTTCACGAAGGTGAATGTGGCAATCATTCCGGCAGCAAGTCGTTGGTTCGAAAGATAATCAGAGCTCGATACTATTGGCCAACGATCACGGAAGATGCCAAAGACTTCATTCGTAAGTGTGATAGATGTCAACGATTTTTCAACCTCATACATCAACAAGAGGAGCCCCTCATTCGGTCACATCACCGTGGCCATTCATGAAGTGGGGAATGGATTTGGTCGGGCCGCTTCCAACAGCGCCCGGTGGGGTAAAATTTATTTTAATTTTGACAGATTATTTTTCTAAGTGGGTAGAAGCAATTGCTTTTGCTAAAATCCGTGAACAGAAAGTTATCAAGTTCATTCACCAGAATATCATTTGTCGTTTTGGGATCCCGGAAGAGATCATATGCGACAATGGCAAACAATTCGTGGGGAGAAGAATAACAGCTTTCTTCGAAAAGCGGGGGATCAAGCGGATTGCATCAACACCTTATCACTACCAAAAAAAAAAGGCTTTTTTCGACTACCAGTGTTCGACCGAAAATCGGTGGAACACCTATTTCGACCGATTTTCGGTCGAACAGTCCACTTGGTAAAAACTGTTCGACCGAAAATCGGTCGAAATAGGTGTTCGACCGATTTTCGGTCGAACAAAATAATTTGTCTTGTAGCTGTCGACCGAATATCGGTCGACCCACGCGATATAACTTCAGCAGGCAGCCCCTTCTTCATTATTACCAGACTTTCGACCGAATTTCGGTCGAAATACTGTTCGACCGACGTTCGACCGAATTTCGGTCGAAGAACATGTCACTTTAGTCCATGTTCTTCGACCGAATTTCGGTCGAAGTCGGTCGACGTTCGACCGAATTTCGGTCGAAGGTTGAATTTCGACTTTAATTTAGTCGACCACCACAATCGGTCGAAATACGGTCGATAGGTCGACCGAATTTCGACCGATTGGGCGGTCGAAAATGCCGGTTTTTTTAGTAGTGTATCACCCCAGTGCAAACGGACAAGCTGAGTCTTCCAACAAGACAATAATTGAGTATTTGAAGAAAATTATGGATGAGTCAAAGGGCAATTGGCCGAACGAGCTCCCCGGAGCATTGTGGGCTCATCGAACAACGGTGAAACACAGCACCGGGGAAACTCCGTTCTCACTTGTCTATGGAGCAGAAGTATTGATTCCGGTGGAAGTTGGTGAACCCAGCCTTCGGTTCGCTCACTCCACCGACGAATCAAACAAAGAAGCCATGCTGATAGAGTTTGATCTGATCGAGGCAAAAAGGTATATGGCACTAATTCGGATACAAGCACGGAAACAAAGGGCAGAAAACTACCTCAACAAAAAAAATCAGGTATCGAGCTTTTAATATAGGTGATTATGTGTTAAGGGTCAAAAGACCAAAGAAGAACCAAACGAAGGCAAATTGGGAGCAAATTAGGAGGGACCCTATAGGGTCAAAGCAGTGATCGGAAAAGGCTCATACCAGCTCGAAACAATGGACTCCATGCCAGTCGACTTCAATTGGAATATCACATAATTGAAGAAATAATATTTCTAAAAATGCTACGGTATCGTATGATCGAATTCCATTTTTTCTTTACATAGTCTTCATTATCCCTCCATCGGGCACATTTGATTATTGATTATTGATTATTTGGTACTAACACTTTTAGATGATAGGCATAGTTGGAATCGAATGATGACAAACATCACCCACGAATACTTAAGCTCAAAACGCTTCAATCGAGGTCGATTAGTCTGACGAACACTCTAACGTGGTCTTCATCTTTAACGCTCTCTCTCGCTGTTTTTTCCTTTAATGTTTTCGTTTCAAATGTCCGAAGTTGAGATCCAGAGTTCGATTACTCATACTTCGCACCCAAACACTGGGGAGATGGAGTTAGTAAGATAATCGTGCATTCAAGGACTGGGGACTCCTTTCGAATATGAAGACGAGACCGATTGAAGACCAAACTGGGGGCTCGTTCGAAATTCGACAAAGGTCTCAAGCCCCTACGTTTTCACTCAGACTGGGGACTCGTTCAAAATTCGACGAAGGCCTCAAGCCCCAATGTTTTCATTCGAACTGGGGACTCGTTCAAATTTGATGAAAACTTCAAAATCGGGGACTGTTCGTTTAGATGAGACATGCAGTATGTAAAGGATCCATTAGCGATCAAGGAATTTCTTTGTCATCAGTGCCTTTAAACAGCCACACTGTGTAACCAATCGAATCAACCGATCCAAAAAAAAATGTATCAAGCGCTTGATAGCGGCCGATACTTCAATAATGTACAACACTTAGTCATTTTTACGGTCTCAACACTTATTGATTTGTATTATCGATCTCTATATTGATGAAATTTACAATTCCAAACTTAATGTTCCGATCTATACATTCATTGATCTGTGTTGTCGATCTCTGCATTGATGAATCCTACAACTCCGATTTTTACTAAGTGTTTAAATCAAATCTTTCGAACTTAAAAGCGTTCGAAGAGTGCATTATGTGAAAATGAGACGTCATTCTTCACTATGCACTAAGGACATTGGGCCCCAATCACTTCATATTTTTCCGATGACTATTGCGTAATCGTTAGAAATTCCGAACGATCAAATTAACTTGTCTTCGGAAAAAAATATATAAAGCGATAAAAGGAAGTCTAAAAAACATAAGTCTTAAAAACGTAATTCATTCATTTGAAGAATATTTACATACAGAAACAAAAGACCAAGCTACTGGTCGAAAACAACTAAACAAAAGACGAGTTCAAATCATTCATTATCTTCATCAGAGCCTTCATCGAAAGAGCTTATAGGGAGACCAAGATCTTCGCGAGCCAACCTCACAATGGCGACGGCGTCATTCAGCTCAGCGGGAATGTCAATGTTTCGATCCAACATCTCTCTAAGCACATCGCGCCTCGACTCAGCAAGGATCAAGTCCTTTTTCTTCTCAAACTCCTTTTCGAGGTCGCGCCTTAGGTTGGTCGACTCCCTTTGAAGCAAACGGTTCCTCTCCGACAGGCTGTTGGCTTGCAAATTTAAATCTTCGTTGCCCTTACGAAGAGTTTGGAGCTCCTCGGACATTTCAGCCAACTCTCGATTCTCGCCCTTAAGCTGAATAGCTGTTTCTTGGAGCCTTTCCTTCACATGCTTTTTTGGACGCCTCACCAACTGATCGGACCCTGATTCCTATCCAGCTTCATCCTCCTCGAGATCAACAATCGAGGTCACTTCTTCGGTGGCTTTCGCTGCTGCAACAGCTGAGCTCGTCCCAGCAATCACCTCTTCGATAGTTTGGGGCGCGGCCGACGAGCTGCCCCCTTGCTCTTTTCCTACAACCTTGAGCAAATATTTACTTCTAAAATCCTTGAAGGATTTCTTCTTCGGAGGAGGAGGAGGAGGAGCGTCATCAAATTTCTCCTCGCCCTCGACTTCAACTTCTTCGTCGCTGGGCTCGCCTCCGGTACCAGTGATACTTATGAAAATTCAAAAATTAATGGAAAGAGCAAATCAAGATGCAAAATTCAATACAAATTCAGAGGGATGAAGCTTACCATGACTTTTGGCTTTTAGGGTCTTCAAAGTTGCGACCGGCTTCCAAGCACTCTGATCGTTGGTTGTCTTGTCTAGAACTCTGATCAACCATGGTACGATGTCAGAAACTTGGTCGAACAGGACTTTGTCGGCTGAAAATGGGAAGATGCATTTTCAAGGTCAGATAAAATACAAATTTATTCAAAGAATAGGAAATAGACAAATACTTACGAGTTCGGTTCCATACGTTCGGAAGCGGCTCCTTTCCGTGATCAGTTAACTGCTCCGTAGGAATGAAAACAAAATGTTGGCCCCACCCCCAAAGATCATCATCATTGTCGGAGATCAGGGCCCGCTGGCCTCGTTTGGCCAAGTTAATCACCCCTCCTTTATAAACTCGAGGGGAGTAGATGTTGAGAATATGGTGAAGTGTCAACTCCACTTCCGCCCTCTCTATGATCCACCGCATGATCACCACCGTTCTCCATATCGCTGGAGAAAGTTGTCTGAGGCAGACATTGTACATCCTACAAAAATCCTCGATCACATTATCGACCGGAAGAGTGAAGCCAATAGTAAAAGGATAGGTCAGCACCACCGAATGATCTTCGATGTGGGTAGCCAAAGTTGACTTCCTCGGAGGACATATCACATCGATTACGCCATTTTTCCAACCACAGTCTTCCCGAACTCGTGGTATCGACTCAGGAGTGATCATGCAGTATACAAGGTCGATGGGAATATTTTTCTTCTTATTCTTCTCCGTTTCACTTTGAACACTGACCTTGCAGTCATTTTCATAAGTGAACCTCTTCGGAAGAATTTCTAAATATAACTTTTTTGGGCCAAAGTCCTTCGATTTTCTCTCTTTCCGCTTCTTGCCCTTCTTATATCCTGAAGGGCTAGCAACGGTGGTGATTTGCTCCACCACCGCGGCAGACTGCGGCGGCGCTGTGGAGGTAGTAGCGGTAGAAGCAGCAGCTTCAGCATCAACAATATTTTGAGAAGATGAAGACATTTTTAGCAAGCACAACTTAGTGGTTTGAACAACTAATCTAGAGATTTGAAACAGAAATTGATGAAAACAGACAAGAAATTTTGAGATTTGCTTAAAGAAGTTGGAGAGTTTTAAGAAATTCTGAAGTTGTAAAGTTTGTAAAAATGAGTGAAATTGATATTTATAAGGCAAAAGTCATCATTGCCTCGGTAACCGGTGAAAATTGTCATCCGCACGATGCCTGACACGTGCGGTGATGAGAAGTTTAAATGACGGTTTGACGTTTCGAATTGAAGGGCCATGAATGCTCCACGTGTTTTTCCCGCCTAAAGTTTCAAGCCACATGCCAAAGTTTTCGAACACACGCTTGGCAAGTGGGGGGACTATCTGTATTGGTCGATTTCTGTTCGATCACGCAAAGGACACGTGGTCGATTATGTGGCAAAGTTGGGGCAAACTCCGAAGACGTCACAAATCGATGTTGGATTGAAAACAGCTTCGATCATTGATGTGATCGATTATTTTGCATTGTGATCGGAATATTTCGAAGACGATTGTTTCAGCAGATAACTTTGGTTGATCTTATCCCGCTTTTGTCGGAGCGTATTCAGTGGAAGTTGTTGAACGTAGGCAACTACTGTTGCGTGATTGAAGAGAGACGTGAGTAAGTGGAGTTCTTCTAGGGTTGGGAACTTCATACCTCTTCAGCCTATAAATAAACCCCAATTTCACCATTTGTAGACTTTCGTTCGTCCGAACAAAAGTATTCCCATTTATTCATCAGCTACATTACTATCAATTACGCCATTATTGCTACACAAATATCCCGTCACTGTTACTGTTGCATCAAACATGAATCGCTGCTTGGTTCAAGTTTGGAGGAGGATTCATCTCTTTCATCAAAGCACCAACCTCTGATTCTTCAATACAATAAGCTTTACTGCTTTATTCATTGATTTGTTATTGATTACTTCGTTGTTTGCATGCTATTTCCATTGCTTGATACATTTATTCGTTGTCATCGAATTCATTAATCTATTATCATCGTATTGGTCGGTAACTGATTCATTGATTATTGAATTTGCTTATTAATATCGATCACATTAAGTAAATTGTCATTATTACATTCTGGTCGTAGCACTGATTTGGTAGAGTTTATTTCATCAATCGCATTTCTACCAAACCTGTCATCGACTAATTCGCATAATTTTGCATATTCGCCATCGTTAAACTCATTCTATTATAGCTTGACTTACTGAATCTTGTCGAAATCATCTATTCAATATTGAATGAAACTAGTATTTAAATCGCCTTCGGTAAAGTAATAATCGTGCACATTACTTGTAACTTAGCTTTACTAAATTTGCATCAATCATTGTAAACTGTGAACCTGTTGCTTATCTCCATTTATTCGATCACGTTTGCTCTCGAATTGAACTCGTTGTACTACATCATCGGATCTGTCATTTTGTTCCTTCAGAATTGATACTTGCACTGTGTTCGAATTAAGACTCAAAAAACCGACTACTTGCCAACATAAACTGCTCATCACTCGATCAAATTGAGATATAAACGATCGCCTAAGACTCAACTAAATACAAATTTAATTGTAATACCTGAAATATATTTTTAGGAAATACAATTTGGCGCCCACCGTGGGGTCTAGGCAATCGATTTGTTCCGAAATTTGAATCGTTTGATACTACTTACGTTTGCTTTTTTTTTTTCTTACAATGGCAGATGAATGTAATATCGATGCTATTGCTGCTTTGAATGGCCAACAACAGCTCAATCCCAATAGCGGAGTTCATGTTCCGGCGAATGTTGAAGCGGTCGATCATATATTGCAGATAATCTCTATAATAAGCATCGATTAGTAATTACTTGATTAAAAGGCTAAGTAGTCTTACAACAGGTTAATCATACTACATTAGTAGCTTTAAAAAGTTTTGATTACATTGTCCTGAGCTTATAACTTGAACTCTAATGTAAGATATATTGTTCATCACTAGTTTTGAGTATTTTGACTCAACTAGCATAGAGCTTTAGTGATGTAAACCGGGCAATCACTCATAGCGTGGAAGGATATCTACTTAATGTCAAGAGCATAGAGTGTTTTAAGAAATCGTACAAGTGTCATTTTTTGTTATGTATTATATCGACATATAAATAAGGGTACTTTAGTTATTTCTACCTTAGAGAACCCTAGCTATAAATAGCATGAGATAACTTCATTTTAGCTTAGTTTATGTTGATGGATGATTGAATCTCATTGTGAATATATGGGTATATCCTTTTATTTCTTCATTGGTGCTCTCTTGAATATCTCAACTGTGAGATTATTCATAGTATGAGTTCAATTCTCTTCACCTTTGATTTTATCTTGTAGTTGTTTGTTCATATTAGAGGATTACAAATCTATTTTGTAGGTCTTTAGTTTACTAATTATGAGATTGTTCTTTCTTTCTTCTACATTTTCCTCAATTTCTTATCTATCTTACTTTTTTTTGTATTTGTGTATCTTTCGTTCTGCGTTTTACATCATTTAGCTAGATCGTGTAATGAGGGATATAATTAGAATTATATTGTTTTTTATTATTTACATAAACTGGATAAAAGCAAATTAGGTGATGCAACTCTTTTAAACTTTACTACTAAAGTAATATAATAAGTATACTGGTACTAGTATCATATCACTAGGAAACAGGGACCACAATAACACAAAGGGACAGTCCAATCTCCTGACTGATTGAATTGATCCAGCTAGTTCTTTTTATGTTCAATTTCTGGTTGGGTATAGCAGTGCTGGATGTTAGAAGGACGATTGTGGGTAGAAGTCTTTAGCAGACCAGCTAACATTGATGCTATGCTTTAGCCCTTTGCTCTCATCATTCAAGAACTTTATTTTCATCACTCATTTGTTTGATCCAGCTTATGGAAATCAATTAACTACATAATTCCAGTTCATTTAGTATATGGTTCGACCCGTTAAAGAAAATGGACTTTGGGTCTAACTCAAGCCCAAGACTAAATAAAGAGACCAAGAAAACTCACTCCCACCGATGTAGGACAAACTCAACACTCTCCCGCGCGCCCAAACATTTGGCAACTGGAGCTGAACAATATAAGATGGGGTCCAACCATCGGCTGAACAAAGAATTGAGATGAGTCTAACTCTGATACCATGTTAAAGAAAATGGACCTTGGACCTAACTCAACCCAAGGGCCTTCTCAACAAAATTGGGGGCCTAAAGTCAAACTTCACAAAGAGGTCCTATTTTTTAAAATATAATTAATGAATTTTTTTAAAAAAATAATTAACAATCTTCATATATATATATATATATTTATTTAAACTCTACTTTTCTAGATTTTTAAATATAAATTCATTAATTATTGTTTTATGATCGATTTGTTCTAACATTTCCTTTCAATTGATAATATAGGTAATCCAATCAATCTCTCTTGAGATATGTTGATCTTAGACAAAATTTTATGAATTTTAGTTCTAAAAAGCTTCTTTCGGCTGAGCCAACAATTATAAAAATTGTTAACATTATTTTATAAGTTATATATGTATATCGAAAAGAGTCAAGTCTTTTTATTGGATTCAGTATTTTGATGGATCACTATCTTCTACTTATATTAATTTCTCTTAACACTTTTGATAATAAATCTAAACCATAAATACTAGAATAACTATTACTCATATGTGTTGAAGAAAGTTCAAGGTTAAGACAATATTTTTTCAAATTCTTATCATCTTGTGATCTAAAGAAATAGGAAACCAAAGTTTTTTTCATACGCTTAAAAAATATTATTATACTTTCTCTCCAAATAATTACTCTTTAATTTTAATACATACAATTTTTTCTTTTATATAATTTACATAGGAGTACATGTTTAGGAAAAAGTGGGGCCCCTAAAAAGTTGGGGCCCCAAGCCATTGCCTTAGTTGCTTTATAGTTCAGTCGGTCTTGACTCAGTTTCAAAAGCTAACTCATGAGGTGAGGATTGTCCAAGACCATATAAAGAGGCCAAAAAAATCCACTTAGCGGACCTAAACTCTTGAAAGTATATATATTATATAGTTCATCTCAAAAGATAGTAACAACACGGAGATAATTTAAAGATCTCAGTAATCTATAGCTAATAAGATTATAGGATACTATTCGACGTGCGGCTTTAAAAAAGGAAACTTAAACAGCTAAAAGGAGTTCTTGTGTTTTAACAATTTTTTTCTTTTTTATTGTCGAAGTATATGATCATCTAATCTAAAACTTTTAATTGTTAATAAGACCAATCTTTTTCATTGACCAATACCAAATAAAAAAAAATCAATAATTGGAGGTGGTGAGATTTGAATTTAGAATCTCGTCTACCATGTTGAAGTTTATGATCTCATCTAAATACTTAGCTAATTACAAAAAAGCATACTTTTAATTTTTTTTTTTTGTAATTATCTCAAATTAAAACTAACTTGTAATAGTAGAAGTAAGGAACACGTATTTGAGGTGAACGAAATACAGCGCGCACATTCAATGTTATTAAGATATTAATATCAGTGCAAGTTTGTTAACGAAATTTTCTTACAACTTTTCAATGAGTAGTATGTAGTGAAGGGGTCACGAAGCATTAAGATGTAGGGGGGTACAAAATTAATTTATGGGACCTTCCCTCACTGGCAAGAGGCAACTAGTATTGAAAATGATTATCATGTAAAAAACAATTAATCTTAAAACCGATGTATCAGTCATTTATATTAGGATTCTCTCTTTTTCTGATCTCAACTAGCTACCAGGAGGGAACAAGATCCATCAAATCCATGGTCGTGGGATATCATAAACAAGAAATTAACTACGTATACGCACACGCATATGCACACACACCATAAATCATAATCAATTAATCTACTTATAAAATATCAGCAACGAATGTGGCTGTAGTCAGTAGTCACTATCCATACTTGAATATTACACACAACACACACAAACATAATCACATATATAGGCCGGACGTAATGTGTAGCATATTAGTTCATACGAATTCAATAGGTTTGGCTCAACTCTTGTATGGGTAAATAATGCATTATATAGTATAAGTATAATGTATAAATACTTATAGATTTCGAACCTAATATATTAAACGGGGCAATGCACATAAAATTGTGTTCAGAGTTTGCTGGAATGACAAAAAGTTCCTTTCCTTGTGGTGCTTTAATGTGTTAGCGTGGGAATTTTAGTGAATTCAAAAATAAGTTGTAAGATTCTAACCTACTCATACCATGTAGTAGCTATAAGCAATCCTATATGTATAGGGAGTGAACCTACGGCGGTTTGGTTCGATTTTACCATTAACCAAACTAAACCAAATATATCGGTTTTTCAAATCTATAAACCAAACCAACATAAAGTCGGTTTTTTCGATATCGATATTTTTGGTTCTTCCGGCTTTTTCAATTTTTATTATATAAATTAAAGTCTCTACAACAAATATGCAAGTGTTGCTTTCAAATATTTCCTACAATCAACTATATATCGATATATGTTATTTATAGATAATTAGACATCGAGAATAATTAAATATACATCTTAATAAGACAATGAAAAATAATATACGTAAATAAGAAAACTAAAAATGGAGAGACGCGATATAAATGAGATAAGTTAGTTTTATTTATTTTTCCTTAATCAACCGTGTAGTATGTTGCTTGTGTGCTAGTGTTTAGATGATAATTTAGGGATATTGATTCTTGATAATATATAGAAGATAATTACTTAAATGTTAATTAAGATAGATAATGTAATTGATCATCAATTCCCTTAAAAAAAAAGACACATCTAATACCTAAAGACTTCATCAAATTTGTGGCTAGAAAATGTGGAGTATAATTAGTTTAAGTTTATACACTATAATAAAAAGGGTATGTGTTTATTTAGTGTTTAATACTCACTTTAGTGTTATGGCATCACTTTATTGCTATGCCATGTAAAATTTCCTTAAAATCATATATAAAGAAGTTCATAATGAATATTTCTTATCTATAAATGTTTAAAAATAATATTTATAAAATATCGGTTCGGTTTGGGTTCGATTCGATTTTTTTTTTGGTAAAACCAAATCAAATCAAATCAAACCAGGAGTCGATTTTTTTATTCGGTTCTGTTTGGTTTACGGTTTGGTTCGATTTATACACCCCTATGTATATCCATTGTCACAACATTATATAATTCCTCCTTTAACATGTGTTCTATCGTATACCTTAAAATTTTGAAGTCGCATATGTCCATAATGTTAACAGTAGGGTGCTATGTTAGAACTAAACTGTAGATGAATACATCTATCCCAAAATCTATCATGTCAAATCATTAATGAGGTATCTAATTAGACCCGTCTAGCTTTAACCTTAGCCGATTACTTTAATTGGGTCAATTTTTAATGATAGCAGTTAACATACAATTATTATTGATAGTGTAATTCCATAATTCTTACCTGCTAAGCTACTTACTCCAACAATGTGTAATAGGCTAGCGGTCATATATGTTTATCCATTAGTCAAAAATATTCCTACTTTAATAATAAGTACTCCATATCTTATACCTTAAATTTTTTTAAATATCGCATCTGAACATAATATCCTTAATTTCTTATCCGAAACTTCTGCTAGCTACCTCAATTTGATTATGAGAAGTCACGTCTGCAATAAAAACCAAAGAATTCTTTTTAGGTATAACCACTGCCTTAGTTTTGTGGTCACTGAGTTTTGTTTTGTTTTTTCATGGACCTAATTTTAATCGAGAAACAATATTTTATACACATTTCAAAATTTTATTTATTGCATGGAAATGAAACTCTTGACGGGGAGGAACAAGGTCCGATCCAGACCTCCCTTAGTAAGGCTTGAGAACTCCATTTTTTATTTTCAGTAAGGTCAAACTTCCAAATAGAAATATGCTCCTAATAATATACTTATATCAGAAAATAAAAACAAGACATTAGTAGTTCTAATTTGGGGACGAATCATTTGTGATACATTAGTTTTGACCAATAACTTGGAACAAAAGGAAATTTTTGGTCAAAGTATAAAGCTTGTTAATAATAAAAGATTGCGACTCGCTGATAGATACAGGATGAACCACTTTCAAATATATTATTCACTTTTTTTTTCAAGAATGTCATGGTTGATGATGCATGTGATGATGCTCGTTGTAGACTAGTAATTTATCCTACTACTTCAATATAGGCATTTAGAAGGTGATCAATTCATGATCTAGTTTTCTGTAGATTCAAGTGTCTGGATGAAATCAAATGGCGTTGAGGGTCAGGAACATAAATCGGTATAAGTACACATGTATCATTTAGTTATTTATGCAGCCAATTAATTTTACCAACAAATTTATTAATATAGTGTTCTTTTCTTCACAAGGAAAGAGTAGAATGTATGCATAGAGATCGAATTATCATATTGAAGTTGTGCTGTTTGTATGTTTCACGTTTTTCTCACGAGTCATGACTTTAATCTTCCCTTATTTGAATGGCTTAGTACATAGTTGATAGTACTAGAGAACATACGACAGTGCATTGATAAGAACTACAGTAGTAATTATAGTTGCAACATAGTCCAGCACTACTAACATTTTCAATTCAAATATATAAGGTATTTCACTCCATCATCTAATTTAAGATCGATCATTATAGATTGGCACAATGGGGGATGGATGTCACTTTGAATTGCCCGCTCTGCAACAATGGTAATGAGAGTATCACACATCTTTTCTTTCAATGCGAGTTGGCAGCATACATATGGAACAACCTCCTGAGATGGCAAGGGATGAGCAGATTAGCAATGGATTGGCAAGGAGAAATACAATGCGCTGAAGCAAATGCAAGAGGGAGAAGTGTTGAAGCAGAGGTTTACAAAATGTCTCTAGCTGCCTGTGTGTACTACATCTGGAAGGAGAGAAATCAAAGAGTGCTCCAAAACAAACAAGAAGATCCAGATTTCATTCTTAAACAAATCATCCAAGAAGTTGTCTGTAGAGGAACAATGAAGAGAAGGTTAGCTAGGAAGCTTGAGCAATTAAATTTTTATCCTTAGATGTTTGGTAACTGGTAGATGCTAGGCTGGTATTAGTTGGTAGGTAGTTGAGGTTGGATATGTAGTATCTGAAATTGGGACTTCTTGTCCAACAGTCAGTATTTTCTATGTACACAAATGCTCAGTTTGGTAATAAATTTTTTTTTTTTTTTACAAAAAAAAAAAAAAAAAAAAAGATCGATCATTATACAGCTAATAATTAATTAAAAAGGTGATCCAATTATATGGTAACTTTGTTTATTTAGGAGAACATATGATGTTACTAGTTAACTTTTAGTAGAAATTTAAAGGCACATGAACTTGAGATGAAAGATATACCAACAGTCAATTTAAAGTTAAAATATACAACTCTTATCCATGCATGTAGTACTCTTGTGTGTCTTCGCATATGAAAGGGGACACCATGCAATATGGGATTGTATGTAGCAATGCTTCAGTATGTAGCAAAGCTTCAGTATTGAAGAATCGTATAATGGGAAAAAAAGATAAAAGAAAAAAAGAACATCCGTGAGAAGGAGATCCATCATGGCTGTGCCTGTGGAATATAAAATAAATTAAAATAAATAAATACACGAATGCGCTCATATACTATAGTCCTATACTCCTATACCATAGATGATATATAATTAATGTAGAATATCGTATACCAAAATGTGGTTGTGGATATTATTTATACTTGAATTATAGCATATTCTACGTACATATACTGTATACAATTGGGTCAAACATACTCCTCTATTGTCAAAAATTGTTTAAACCAATTAATACCTACCTTAGTAAGCATTCTGAACTCCCTATTTTATTTCCAATTAGGGTCAAGCCGTCAAGGCCTCGAGTAGGAAGTAGGAACATGCCATTAATATAGTACACTACATAAAAAAGTTCAAAAAAGAGAAAAACAAAACATAGTTCTATTTGGGGGTGGATTCATCATGTTACATCATATTTTACCAATACTTTCAAATAAAAGAACCATATTTGTCAAATTCCTTGGATGGATACAGGAAATTGAGTCATTTCCACATACAAGCTTTTTCTTTTTTCCTAAGAATATCATGGTTGATGATGCATGCGATGATGCACGTTGTAGACTTGTAAAATTAACCTTCTAGACCTACTACATCAATAGGCACACATAGGGAAGGCCAATCCAGAATTAGATGAACGGTTGAACATGCATATCAATGCGTATTTCTCTTGTACACATCTATAGTCTTTTTAATTTCTTGAAGTTTATATGTATTGTGTCCAAATTCAAAGCAGTGAGAGCACATGCATCTTGTAAATTATATTTTCAACAAAACGTTACCCCACCCCAACATCACAACCCCAAGTGAAGAAATAGAAGAGGGGGGAAAGTTGCAACGGTTCTTGAACCATCATCATCTTTGACTCGACAATAACAACGTCTTTCTTGTCTTTCCTTCTCTAGAGTTAAAAACCAATATATTACGATAATTTGGGATTGATTTTGGTTCTAGTCGGCCAGTCAATTGGACTAGAGTTAAAATAGTAAAGGTAAGTAGAGTGTCACTTGTCAGTGGACTACCACAGCTCACATGAATACCATTAGACTTACTTCTTACGTTAGTTTCAAGACCTTCTATTTTAAAACACTTGTCTTCCATAAATTTCACTCCAAACATGTTTCTGTTAGGGGTCGTTGGATTTTAGAAAGTTATCCGCAAATTATAATGATGAAATTATTTAGTGAATATATTTTTGTTGGTTGACATGTACATTGGGAATTGTTATCCCATACGGAATTGTATAAAAATAATATTACAATTGTGCTATAAGTGACTAAAAAATATTGCTTATCCAAAAATAAATAAAGAAATATTTAAAATGAGGGATAAATTAATCCTACAATTTATCCTAGAATTATAATTCATTATTCCACCGCCAATCAAACATCTGACTCTCATTTCCAAATGGAATACTTCTCTCTCTCATTAAAGGTAACAAATCCGATCTTATAAATGATTAGGTGCAAAGTAGGGGTGTCAAATTAATCTATAAAATATTGACCCGCCTAATTCAGCTCATTTAAAAGTTCCACAGATTTGGTGAAATATATATCTCAAATTGACGCAAAAGAAAACTTGTCAAAATACTTTTAAATAACTAAACTTTTTGATATTTAGTCCTATGTAACTAAATAAATATAATAAAAAACAAATAAAAAAATTAAAAATTTTGATAAAAGTTGAACTAGTTAAGTACTTATGATATATTCTTTAGTTCATTTATACCAGTTTATCTCAACCTAAATAATCTTTCTGACGGGGATTAACTCGACTGATATTTGACCCCTTCCACAAAACTTATCCATTTGATACCCCTTCATGCGAGAGAACCAATACTAGTAGATTAGTGTTTTTATGTGGATTTATTCAGTGAAATATATACTAGATCTGTAGATAAACAAAATGGGGATAGTATCCACTTCAAAGCAAACTAATCAAGATTAGTTTAATGCCCACAGATTGAGTTATAATATGGCCACTCAACCCTCTTAAAGGTTATTAGTGCTACTACTTGAGGAAAGGTTAAATATATGAACGAAAATTGACATAGTTTGATACTTCCTTGGTTATCTTCTCCCTAGAACTACCTAGTCAAGAATCTCCTTTTTCCCAAAGATTACCTAACATGACATATTTTAAGAGGTGGTTTGGTATGGTGTATAAGAGGAATTAGTCATAGTATTAAATTATACATGGTCTAATTTCTTGTTTGATTGCTATTTTTCTTTTATATATAAACAATCCATGTATTAAGTTATACATGAATTGTGATATTATTTTATCTCACATTCTATGTGGGATAAGTAATACATATATTACTAATACATGAATAATATCAACTTGACAAAAGTAACCTTCTTTCCAAACCTTTTTCTTCCCTTGGTCTACTGTCTTTCTTTAAAAGCCCAAGATTATAATTGGAAACAAATATTTATCCAACTTAAAATCAAATACATTATATATCTAATATCATATTTTTAATACAATGTACCAAACACTAGATAAAAATAATTTATGTATTATTAATCTCTGTAATATTTATCCATATATTACTAATTCACATATTACTAATTTATGTATAACTCGTTTCTCTATCAAATCACTCCTTTTAAGTGTTAGTGATTTCTGTGCATAGATGTTGACACTTTAATTCTTTTTCTTCCAAAAAATAAGGGAAACAAATAAATAAGTAGGCATGACATTGAGATTATATTAACAAAGTCACATCCCTATTTGACAGGGCATACATTCGTCTCTTATTAGTTTTATTAGATTTCTAAAGTGAATTAATGTTCGAGTGACTTCACCATTGCTTTATGATTATTGTTGGATTCTCATTATCTTTCGCACTAGTAATATTGATTAAAATGAGTGAAATTACAAATCAATCAACTTGTACCATATTTCCTTCTTCTAACTTTAAATGCATGTTGTCCAAATGTTAATTAAATAATCAAGTGCTCTACGTTCTATTAAAGTCATTCCATTATATCAAATAGCTTGAACGAGTATCCAACACATTTCTATTAGTGCAGGACAAAGGCACAAGAATCAAATGAAATTAGCACTAAAACTAACCAAATAACTAGAACTTTCTCTTCTGCATAATACAATTAATTAATAAGCTGAATGAAATGATTCCTTTTATTTTATAAGTAATTGTTGATTAGATAAGTTCACTACTCTATTCATCAGGTGTTCATGGAAGTAATCTATTGCCTAATGGATTACCTCATAATACACTAAAATGCCACTTCTAGCCCTACACTTGACTATTCAAAACAAATTACTGAAATCGAGAACAGTAGGAGGTAAACAACTCGTAGCTAAATTCTAATTGAATCATATAGAATGAAAGCATAGAAGGGTCTTCTCTATAATTTAATCATGGTTTTTCCTTTGCCCATGGAGTAAAAATGGTGTTATTTATACCACGTAGAAACCTTCACTATGAACCTTGTG
Source organism: Petunia axillaris subsp. axillaris (assembly GCA_029990575.1). Classification (NCBI taxonomy): domain Eukaryota; kingdom Viridiplantae; phylum Streptophyta; class Magnoliopsida; order Solanales; family Solanaceae; genus Petunia; species Petunia axillaris. The sequence goes on from JARKNS010000003.1 coordinate 166,229,142, forward strand.
CCCTGGCTTCAATAGCTAAGCAACGATTTCATTTTGCATGGACTAGGAATATGAATTAAAGCCTTATTTCAAATTGAGTACAATACAACTAAATTTTGATGTACAAGTTCAAAATAGCAGTCCATATAAATATATACCGAGTTAATTATATGGATGACCGATATTTACTTTATTACATCAAAGTAATAAAAGTGACTAGTAGATCATTTCCCCGCAACGAAAAAGTTGTCCTTTAATTATTATTTGTAATTAAAAAAAAGAAAACTTATACAAAAGTACAATTTGGAGATTTTTTTAAAAAAAATAAAACATAGTGACATTTTGAATAATTATAAAATATAGTAAAAATATTGAGTTAATTATAAAATATAGCGAAAATTATGAGTAAGTTACAAATTACTAACAGTACGGTGAGTTAATTACAAAATATTTACTAAACCCAGCCAAGTAAGGTCAAATATGCAAAGAGCTTCCACAGGTGTCATAGTTGTGTCATTCCCCAGAATATTTGGACCGAATATGGTTCCAGCCCATTAATGAGAATCAAATCTTACATATCCGAATCCACTCAAATTTCTCTCTTTTTCGCTCTAATAAGTTACACCCCAGTTTACTACCTCAAAGCTTCAAAATTTGTTCCTCTACAAATCCAGTTTGTAAGGTACACAACAATTTTCTTTAGAGTTTTATAAATTTTTTAGCTATTTGTGATTCATATAGTTTGCATTAGTTTTCTTGTTTTGTATATCCTATATGAAAGCGGGGAGGTCAAAGATTAGCGTAGAATGCTAGATAGTAGTACGTTTTCTGGTATATTAATATTCGTATTATTCTACATATATTATTTCTATCTTATTTCTTCGTCCTTATTGCTATTGGTGTTTTATTTTATCTCGATTCCTTTATATTTTATGTCAGTATTTTTTTCACCATGGTATTTCGTCTTGTTTTCTCATTTCAACCACATGGTTTAAAAAATTAAAATAAAGGAAGAAATAAACGTTTGCAATTGAAATAAAGGAAGTTGTTAAGCTTTCACTTACTTTTTTACTTTGATATTTTGTTCCATCAATATAGAACTGAAAGTGAATTGAAATATTAGATTATTTTGTATTTGAATCAATTAAAATAAAAAATCTTGGAGTAATTACCTCTTTTATAGTGTCAACAACTTTAAACATATTTCGGTCATTTTAATCTATAAGAGTGCTTATCAACACTTTTTCACCCTTCTAACCAAACATGCAATTGGTTATTTTATAAAACCAACTTAAAAACTACTTTTCCCTGCTATGAGAAATGGGCTCTAAGTGTTGCTTGTAACTGAGTTAATTTTTTTTTTAAAGAAGTTATCCCACTTATGAGATATCACTGGGTATCTTGTTGTTGTTGTTGCTTAAGAAGTTATATGTAGACTTTAATTTGTTAGTCGCCGTGATTGTTTTAGGGTTGCCCTTTTTTGAAGTTTATTTTGGTTAAGTGTATATATATGCTACATGATGCAGGAAATTGGTGTGATAAAGGAGACTAGAGTATGACTAAAGTAGAAAAAGTTCACCCGGATTGTCGAAATGCATCCAACCCTTATCATGAATGCAGCGAATATTGCTTTGGAATAATAGCTCAAGCAAAGAAGCAACTGAGCAATGTGCAAACAGGTAAAAGCTGGATTTTAGGTTACAGCTCTGAAGTTCTTTGACATTTTTTGACACTTATCAACTCACAAAAAATTAAACCATTTAACTCTGATTGTTTGCACTTACCAGAGCGCCAAAAACAAAAGTTATAATGCTAATAATAACAGCAACAATAATTAAAAATAAAAAGAAAAGGTGGTCTTGACACGACCCGGATTTTCGGCTAGGCCGTGCGGGCACCCGACATCCTCTCCTAGACCCGTCGGGTGAACGTACCCTTTTGAATTGAATTCACAAAAATACACATAAAATCAACTTATAGATAAGAAAATAAGACCTAAAGAGACACAAACATAATTATACATAAGCTGTACAAAAGAAGTTACAGCTGACTACCCAATGTACTAGGTTTAGGGCAATCAGGCAGACATCTAAGAATACATATGAAGTATAAACATCTCCTGAAGGGAGCAAAATACAACTACGATAATAAACATAAAATTGGTGGTCATCCTGAACAAAAGTTGGCTCACCCTGACAGCTGAAGTCGTCTTCACTCCTCAACAACGTAGCGAACTCAATTCTGGAGCGAACATATCGAAACGAAATAAATAGACAAGAAACAAACAGAGGTTGAGTCGAAAGGACTCAGTAAGTGGGGCTGGCTAACCACCTCGAAGAAGCAGATATGCTAGCCAAGAGAAGAAAAGCAGATAAACCAAATTCACCTTGTTTCAACTATAAAAAAGCAGAGCCAGATAATAGCTAGAAATACATAAGAAACCATAAACTCATAAACAACCCGGGATACGAGCCAAAAACATATCAACAACCAGAAATACATGACATATACACAAAACATTACACTAAGTCACACAATACACAATGGTCGGTACAATGAAATGAAAGTAATGCAATATGATGCAATGGGGTCACATGTGCCAAATGAATGGAGCGGAATCCTCCTGCTCCTAGGGTGGAATCCTCATACCCTTAATATGATGCAAGGAGTGAAATTCTCCTGCTCTTGGGACGGAATCCTCCTACCCTCAATATGATGCAAGGAGCGGAATCCTCCTACTCCTTGAGCGGAATCCTCCAACCCTCAATATGATGCGAGGAGTGGAATCCTCCTGCTCCTGGCAAGGAGCGGAATCCTTCTGCTCGTAGGGCGAAATCCTCCTACCCTCAATATGATGCAAAGAGCAGAATCCTCCTACTCCTAGGGCGGAATCATCCTACCCTCAATATGATGCAAGGAGCAGAATCCTCCTACTTCTAGGGCGGAATCCTCCTACTCTTAGAGTGGAATCCTCCTACTCCTAGGGCGGAATCCCCTGCAATAATAACCCTTCACCGGCGCGCGATTCTCATCGACTACCGGGAAGTATATAAAATAGTAACCCTTCACCGGCGCGGGACTCTCATCAACTACCGGGAAGTATATGTCATGCTCACAATCAGAGAACAATGCCTTTATGCTCAATGCAATAGTAATAATAGGGCATAACATATAATATAATATGTAAATCTAAAACTAAGGCGTAATAAGTACGACTATCGGCAGCTACACATGTAAGGAACACGTGGTAGAATATCCACAAGGCCAAAGGCCATCAAAAAAATGGATAATATCGTTTACCTCGTTCAAAATTTAGCATTGCTACTCAACAACCGCTTTGTCCTTTGGATTCACTGCCAAATGATCCCGCTCTATTCAATAAGCAGAAAAATAAATCAAATAAGGCTAAAGGCTTCATTCCTTATATCTTAGAACAATCCGGTCAGGAACCCGATACTCGATTCACATAAGCAATACGCAGTCCAGACCTATGTACATGGTTCAAAATCACATAACCAAATTCTTAACAAATTATATTTATGGGTTGCCCATAACTCCCTAATTTGAATATATAATCAATTCCATTATCGGGGTCCAGTTAAACCTTAAACTATCAATTTAACTTATTAGAACGATGTCTATTATCCAAATTTATACCGTTGATATATATTCAAACACAAGTAATAAAATGAAATAATAAAATAAAAAACTAACTTCATTACCTCGATGTTTCCGGTTAAAATTCTATTTTTTTCCTTCTCCTTTTCCTTTCCTTTCTCTCTTTTCTGCCTTTTTTTTCTCCTTCGTAATCTCTCGTTTCGTTCATTATGTTTATGTTTCGTTTTGTATATCTTGGAAAGCAAGCTAAGAGATTATATATAATCCCTTAGCCCACCGCCTTTCCCATTTCCATTTTCTTTCTTTTCGTTTTCTTTTCTTTTATATTTTCATTTTTTTTAAAAAATTTTCTATCTTAATAAAAATTAAAATGCAACCCTACAAAATTTGGAATGATCCCAAATTTCTCAAGCAAGTTATACAAAAATTATGTGATGTACTCGCTAAGACGGATATCGAATCGGGTTCCTGAAGCTCAAGATACGAATTAAACGAAAAAGATCAAATTCTTTAACTTTCGGGACTTTAGCGAAAACTATCCGAACGACCTCAGCATTCAATTCTGAAAGTTCACACAAGTCATAAAAGACCATACGAATATAACGACGCTTATGGATTTTGAATCGGAGCTCATTCACTAAAATGGAGCTCGAAAACCTCTTTTTAAGATTTGTCGAGAACAAAAATTGAAACCTTCTTCCGGTACCTACCAAACGAGGTCTGATTTAGCTCAAATTTTATAGACAGGTCCTAGTGAATTTTATTGAGCTTTTAAAACTAATCGGCACGTCAATCGGAGTCCTAACTCCCAAAACGACTACCTAAGATCTTTTCACTGCATTTTATTTATGTCTTTATTGCTTGGACAAGTTTAGATACCCTTCCGTTGAAGTTACAAATAGTTGTTGTTTCACCTGATATTGTGTGTTCATATATAGGGTCACAAAGGACTCCTCAATAGTATCTTGGGTGTTCACCCCCTACTACAAGTGCAATATTGCTCCTTGTCCATCTCTTTCTCCAACAAAATCTAGTTGTAAGACACACAAATATTCTGTTAGGTTTCAATTCCGATTTGTGATTTTTTTTGGTGATTCATACAAATCAGTTGCATTTTTAACTGTTTTCCATGTAATAAAGGCTCTAAAGAATATGATGATTACGGATCCGAGTTCGTATATCACTAGTCCATTTTCTAAATATGTGTCTTGTAATATAATATCGTTAAAGTTGATTATATGAATCCTCACAATATTCGACTTGTAATATATTATTGTTAAAGTTGATTATATGGATCCTCACCGAACACGCTCCAAAACCAATATATTGAAGAGTCTTACTGGATTCGAACCAATTGTTTGGTTTCAGTCAAGTATCTGACAAACGTTTTGAAGAAAAAACAAAATTAGTAGTTTTTTGGTGTACTAGTAATTAAGGAGAAATGGAGAATAATGGTGTTAGTTGTAACTTAGAGTAGAGTTAGATTTTTAGCTTTTTACAAGCTTTGATTGTATAAAAGTTACATGTGGACTTTACTATGTGAGTTGTGATTTTTTCAGGTTTGCGCAGTTCAAAAGTTTATTTTTGTTAAATCTATATCCGTCCGTTCATGATTCAGGAAATTGCTCGGATAAAGGAAAACAGAACATGACTCAAGAAGGAAGAGTTCACCCAGATTGTCGAAATGCATCCAACCCTTATCATGAGTGCAACGATTATTGCTTCAGAATAATAGTTGAAGTTAAGAAGGAAAGGAGCAAAGCTGAAACAGGTAAAAACTGGATTTTTAGTTACAGCCATAGAGTTGGCACTAATGAGTCAACTCATAAAAGTTAAACCGTTTAATTCTGGCTATATGCACTTACCAGAAGAATAAAAAACAACAACAATAATAATAACAATAATAATATTAATAATAATACTTACAGCAACAATAATTTATAATTAAAGGGAAAAGGTTGTCTGCATTATTGCTCGCACAAGTTTAGACACCCTTCTGCTGAATGATTATTTCATCTGACATATTGTGTTCATGATTTCTATGGGACTACAGAATAGGTACACACTACACAGTAGGGCTCTTAGATACTTTATCCAAAAAAGGGCTCCTAGATATCACTAGGTTTTTTTTTTTTTCTTGCAGACAGCTCTAGTATATTGATTTAACATCCGAGTTTATCTTCAAAAAGTTGCAATGGTGAGGAGTTGTAGTGGAGGACCAGTAGTAAAAACTAATCTTGAAGAGAGAGTGGGTGACCAAGCAGTTTTTGCTAGTAAAAGATGGCAAAGTGAGAGTGTAAGGTAACTCGTTGAATTAGTGTAGGGGTGTGCAAGACCGAACACCACGGTTATTAAAAAATATATATTAGCTGTTTTGTCTCATGCGTTGCTGAGGTCAAAAGAGTTGGTAATTGGTATTTAAGTCAGTTAGGTGCAGGAAAATGTTGGTTGTCGTGTCAATAGGACAATTATCAGTATGGGGGAGACTTGATGGTATAGTTTTTTAAGCTGAAAACAATCTTCTTCAGTAGTAGTTATTGGGACTGGAAAGAGTACATTTAGAATGTTTCATGGGAGCACCTCATAAATATATGATCTGTTCTTTCGTGTTAATGCCATTGACACTGGCTAAACAACCCACTTCACTTTAGGTTGCACTTATATGTAGTCATTGGTCAATACTTAGTTGACATGTGAATTTTAATGATATGATATTGCTGAGAACACCTAACTGAACTAATGCCAACATTTCTTGGCTTTCTTTGAGCTTTTAGCAATCGGAAAAGGGTCAAATATACCCTTCAACTATCCAAAATGGAGCAAATTTACCCATCCATTTGAAAATGGTATCAAATTTGCCCCTACCATTGATATAGTGGATCACTTCTACCCTTAGAACTTAACAAGTCTCCACATCATTTTTTTAACCCATTTCTTATTATATAGCTTGAGGTGGACTACAACATCAGTATAAACCTACCCCCCTTCCTCCTATCTTCTTCTCCTTTATAAATAATCCAGCTCCACGGAATTTGGTCCCAACCTCCAACAAATCTGCAAGCTCGTTCAATCCACCATAAAGGCTGTTGCAGAACTTCATCAAGTGCTTAATATAAAAACAACAACAGGAAGTACACATTGATCAAAGTAAAAAAGACCCAACTGCGTATTAGGCAAATCCTGGCAAGTCAACAACTTCAACAAGTACCCGAAATCATAACCATGAATGTAATCCAATATACATTATTATTTAACACAATCTCTGATGACATCAAAAGTTCCATGAACCGTTTAGCATTAATATCCTTCTAATGTTCTAATTAAAATCAATCCTACTCCGGCGCAACAACTCAATCCAATCATTCGTGAAAACATCCTCACTTGGATAAAATTCAAGAAAATTGAATTGCCAAATGCAGTATTTATTTGTTCCACATTCAAGTTTCCTTTTTTATCAGAAAAAAATAGCCTAATTGAATTAACTCTAACAAATTAACATTATCTTTAAGGGTTTGGTAATGATAACCGCAATTGTTAATAAAATTTTCAACGTGTCGGATCACAACACCCGAGAACATATGCCGCAATGCACGAGAATTCATCAACAAATTAAATCAAGTTCTTCCTCCAGATTATCAATCCAAACTTCTAATATGAACCGAATTATTTTTCGGCAAAATGATTACATTTTACATTGTACCCAAAAAGTAATGGGTACAATATGATCTTTGCATTAAGTTTGAGTTATGGTTAATACGTAGGATATAAATTTACCAGTTCAAAGGGAACTTAAAATAGATGGGTTATGATGAGTCCAACGTGGCAGTGCACCTCATCAGCAATATGATTAAAAAAAGGGTCAAAAAAATAAAGTGGAGATATGTTAAGTTCTAAGGGTAGAAGTGATCCACTATATTAACGGTAGGAGAAAATTTGATACCATTTTCAAACGGAGGGTAAATTTTGCTCCAATTTCAATAGTGAGGGGTATATTTGGCCCTTTTCCATTTAGCAATTCACATCGACATAGTTGACAATTAGGGAAATATTTTTTCTAGAAAGCAAGCGTGGAGTTATCTAAGTTTTTCCCCTAATATGACAATATTTTCCTAAACCTCTCCCCTCCAAGAGGTGTTGAACATTGGCTTGAACCCCCAATCATGTTGTAGATGGAAGATCACTACCACTATGCTATCTCTCTATTATTAGCTTTTAAAAGTCTTGCTTCTGTATACTTAAACCATGGACGAAGCATTTCAAGCCTGAATATTGCAGAAGCTAACATGTTAGGTAGTCTTTTCTCAAGCGCTTCAATTTGCTAGCGCTTTTATTTCTAAGGAGAGCTAATACCTGATGTTTGTACAATAGAATGCCAAATTTGTATTTGTATCTTTCCTTGCCTGAAATTTTGATGTGCTCTCAGGTGTATTGCAAGCTTATAATGTTGATGCGCAGCCCCACTTAGTTGTGAGTTCTGATGGGGGTAAAGATGTACCTGATGAAATGTATGGTGCTGGAAGGCACAATGATGCGGATCATCTAGCTGATGGAAATATGGGAAAAGACGAGGCAAATCTCATGGGGAGGAATAAGAAGTTATTCGAATTAAGGTTAAAAATGGTAATTGCAAATAAATGCCTTTGCTGAAGTAGTCGCGACAGTTTGTCAGCTTGTCTACTTATGTTTCGTAGCTTGTTTTCCTTTTGCTCTTTATAGTATCTTGTTCAAATTATTTCAATTCTAGATTGTGGCACTTTATACAGAATGAGGCAAGAAAAGCTAATCAAACTATAATGGTAGCAGAGAAGAAAAAAATGGAAGCTCCACCAGAGTCTTGGGGAATGTCCAAGCAAGAGGAAAGGAAGAATAAAATTGGAAAGTTGTTAGATGCTAATGGATTAGATATGAGTAAGGCATATATGCTAGATACACAAGAGTCTACCGAGGCAAAGTATAAGAAGTGGGAAAAGGAGCCTGATTCAGCCGGTTGGGATGGTATGCCTGATTTTTCATCAATGTTCTATTTCTAGAATCTCCAACCCATCCCCAAACATACCAAACTAAAATAAATTAAAGGAAAAAAAAACTTTATGTGATTGCTAAGTTACCTATATTGAGCATAAAAGAGTCATTATCTCTTTACTATCAAGCTTTGTGCTCCTCCCCTAATCTTAGGTGTGCAGTGAAATTTACATGTGATTCTTCGCTTCCTTTAAAATGTCCGAGGAGGAAATAAACTTTATCAAAAATGTATGTCGACCTTCAATTTTACGTGTGAAGTTACATGTGGACTTTACTTTGTGAGTTGTGATTTTTTCAGGTTGCGCTGTTCACAAGTTTATTTTTGTTAAATCTGTATATGTGCATTCATGATTCAGGAAATTGCTCGGATAAAGGAAAACAGAACACGACTAAAGAAGTAAGAGTTTACCCGGATTGTCGAAATGCATCCAACCCTTATCATGAATGCAGCGATTATTGCTTCAGAATAATAGTTGAAGCTAAGAAGCAAAGGAGCAAAGCTGAAACAGGTAAAAGCTGGAATTTAAGTTACAACCCTCTAGTTCTTGACATTTTTGGCGCTAACGAGACAACTCACAGAAAGTTATGCCGTTTAACTATGGCTGTCTGCACTTACCAAAAGAACCAAAACCAACAATGATAATGATGATGATGATGATAATGACAATAATAATCATAATAATAATAAGAATTATAATTATAATTATAATTATAATTATAGTTATAATACCAACACTGTTCTGTCGCGTTAATGCCATTGACACTGGCTAAGCCAACCACTTCACTTTTGGTTGCACTTTATGTGGTCATTGGTCAATGCTTAGCTGACATGTGAATTCTAATGATATGATGTTGCTGAGAACACCTAACTGAACTAATGCCTTTCTTTGAGCTTTTAGCAATTGATGTGGACGTAATTGATAATCAGAGAATTTTTTTCTTTCTAGAAAGCAAGGGAGGAGTTATAATTAGTCATTTCCCCCTAATATGATAATTTCTAGTCTACCCTCCTAAACCTCTCTCTTCCACAAAGTGTTGAACAGTGGCTTGAACCCCTACTACCATGATTGGAGGTGGAGGATCCTTACCACTAAGATATCTCTATTATCAGCTTTTAAAAGTCATGCTTGCGTATGCTTAAACCACACAATATTTCAAGCCTGAATATTGCAGAAGCCAATGTGTTAGTCTTTTTCAAGAACTTCAGTTTGCTAGCACTTTTATTTCTAAGGAGAGTAAATACCTAATGTTCAGTGGAGTGCCAAATTTGTATATGAATCTTTCCTTGCCTGACTCTTTAATGTTCTCTCAGGTTTATTGCAAGCTAAGACTGTTGATGTTCAGCCACACTTGGTTGGGGGTAAAGATGTACCTGATGTTTCTTTGGAAAGTCACATCTATCAGCTTGTCTATTTATGATTCGTTGCTTGTTTTCCTTTTGCTCTTTATAGTATCTTGTTCAAATTACTTGAACTCTAGCTTGTGACATTTTATGCAGAATGAGGCAAGAAAAGCTAATCAATCTGCAATGATAGCAGAGAAGAAAAAAACAGAAGCTCCACCAGAGTCTATGGGAATGTCCAAGCAAAAATTGATGGAGGAAAAGAAGAAGAAAATTGAGAAGTTGTTAGATGCTAATGGATTAGATATGAGTAAGGCATATATGCAAGATACACAAGAGTCCGCCGAGGCAAAGTATAAGAAGTGGGAAAAGAAGCCTGCTCCAGCCGGTTGGGATGGTATGCCTGATTTTTCATCTATGTTCTATTTCCGGAATCCCCAACCCACTCCCCAAACCCACCAAACCAAAATAAATCTAAGGAAAAAAAAACTTTACGTAATTGCTAAATCACCCATATGGAGCATAAAAGAATAATTATCTCTTTACTATCAAGCTTTGTGCTCCTCCCTAATCTTAGGTGCACTCGTGATTCTTCGCTTCCTTTAAAATGTCCGAGGAGGAAATAAGCTCTATCAAAAATGTCTGAGGAATTAATTTATCGACCTTCAATTTTACGTGTGAGTTTTGGTCATTGATTTTTCAAGTGGCATTGTCACATATTATCTCATAAATGTCCAACCTTGGAGAGAAAGGCTTAAGTTCTGTTAGTAGTCTTTTTTTTTATTAGTTTTAATCTATAGTGGTCTTATGCCTGCTGAAGAGCTAAAAAGGCCGAGCAGTAATAAATATATGGGATATCTTCGGGCCTGTAGTGAGACATGGTAAAACATATTCAATTTATCTTAATGTTCAATTCTTGTCTTAGAAACATTGATGACCTTCATCTTCCTTTTCTTGTATTTTTCTGGCACTTAAAAATTTTGGATTGTGATGCAGTTGTATATCGTGAAGCTGATCTAATATCCTTAACTCCTCCATTATGTCATTTTTCAGTTTTTAATCAGAAATATGATGCGTACAAACAACAGACAAAGAATAATGACGTTGATCTAGATGAGTACAGTAAAATGAGAAAAGCTGACCCAGAATTCTACAGAGAAGCTTCAAGTCTCCACTATGGGAAGGTAGGTGCTTCAACCATGATTCCATAGTTCTGTTTATTATTTTATTTGCCTACTCTAATATCTTTCAACTGTACAGGCACCTGAAATATCAAAGGACAAGATAGAGAAGATGGTGAAGGAGCTCAAGGACAGGGATGAAAAACGCCAATCAATGATACATCCTAATATTTTTAAATTAACAGCAACTAGATTCAAAGAATTGTTCTGCCCATAAATGGGTTGCTAAAATAATTAACTTTGTACCATAAATAATTATTAAACTATTTTCAGAGCACTTAACTCCCCCCCTCCCCCAAAAAAAATGAAGAAGAAGAACACACACATAAAAAGATGCACCAGACATCTAGCCTGGAATGTTTTAACCGTTAGGCAACACGTGATTGTAAATTATCATAATCAGCATGTTAAATATTACTCAAAGTTCTATTTCTAACTCACACATTTGCTATATGTTTAATATTATTAGCTGGTGAGTTTTATTGTACTAATATAACATATGCTCGATGATTCATGAATAATTATGACAATTAAGGTTGAGAGGTTTACGAAAATACCCATTAAAATTAAAATATTTATCTATTTCTACACATAAGTTTCATATTTAAAAGCCCTACCCATAAACTATTTACATATTCATCAGGAGTCCAAAGTAATTCAATAAGAGGGGCGGAAAGAGTTATAGGTGAGTTCTACCTATCCGTCACAAGTTCAATGCAATTTAAGACATAAAAAAGATACTAAATGTTATTTATCTATTAGGAGTTCAATGCAATTCGAAAAAAATTATCTGCTTGAAAGATTTAATATTTAGTATTGCCAATTCACTAAAAGTTCAAGGTAATTAAGTAAGACTTGCTTGCAAGATTTACTTGCAAGATTTACCACCAAATATTGCTAATTTGTCAAGAATACACGCAGATGTTTAGAACTAAGTAAGCAATATCTCAAAGCAAACGTCCTCCACTAGACTTCCAAATCTGACTTGGCCGTGATGAAGAGCGCAACGACAACGTGCTGATCCACCAATGAACGATGATAGATGACAGAGAACAAGAAAAAGGTGGTACTCCGTGCTTCTAAAACATAAAAGTAGCGGTATTTTCGTCCAAATATTATTCATTATGCTAGCGTTTGGACATAGATTTGGTTGAAACTTGGAAATTTGAGTTTTTGGAGTTGAGTTGAAAAATAATTTTTGGAACTTGAACTTGTGTTTGGACATAGAATTTACTTGAAAAAATAGTTGAAGTTTTGTGAGTAGTTTTTCAAATTTTTCAAAAACTGCCCAAAAACAGCCTTTGAGCACTTTTTGAGTTTTTGGAACTTTTTGGGAGAAGTTTTGATGAAATAGAATAAACAAACAGTTTTTCTACCAAAAACTTCCAAAAAAATCCTCAAAAACTATAAACAAACGGAGCCTAAACTAAGCGAGGTTATATTTACTAAACCTAATCAACCAAGGTAAAATATACAAACCACTCCCACAAGTGTCATAGTTGTGTCATTAACCCGAATATTTGGACCGAATACGCATCCAGCCCATATAGATTAGAAGACGCGAATCAAATCCGAATAAGGTTTTACATCCTCTCCCCAAATCCGCATCCCCACTCAAATTTCTTTCTTAATAACAATTTACACCCCACCACTACCCCTAAACCTGCAAAATTTGCTCCTCCTCAACTCCAGTTTGTAAGGTACACAGAACAATTCTGTTAGGGTTTCAATTATTTTTAGCTATTTGTGATTCATACAATTATTATTAGTTTGCATTAGTTTTACTTTTTTAATATACCTGTATTAAATTCAACAACATACCCACTGTTGTCCGACAGGTCGGGTCTAGAGAGGGTGAGATATAGGCATACCAAGGTGGAGAAATAAATTGTCTAATTATCGTTCCTCATTGTTAGCTTCAACACTTCTAATCAACACGTAACTGTTTATTTATAAAAATCAGCTCCCGCACTTGTGCTTAAAAGATACTTTTTTTCCAGCAACGGGCTCTGAGAGTATTACTTATAATTGGGAGTAGAGTTAATTTTTTTTTAATGTGCTTAAGAAGTTACATGTCGCCTTTAATTTGTGAGTCGTGATTGTTTCAGGTTTGCCGTTTTCTATAGTTTATTTTGGTTAAGTCTGTATGTATGCTTCGTGATGCAGGAAATTGGTGTGATAAAGGAGACTAGAGTATGACTAAAGTAGGAAAAGCTCACCCTGATTGTCGAAATGCATCCAACCCTTATCATGAATGCAGCGAATATTGCTACAAAATAATAGCTGAAGCAAAGAAGCAAACGAGCGATGCTGAAACAGGTAAAAGCTGGATCTTAAGTTACAACCCTGGTGTTCTTTTGACATTTTTGGCACTAATCAACTCACAAAGTGATAGACCATTTAACTCTGGTTGTCTGCACTTACCAAAGCGCCAAAACCTAAATAATAATGCTAATAATAACAACAACAATTACAAAGAAAAGGTTGTCTGCATTTTGTTCTATGTCTTTATTGCCTGGACAAGTTTTGTTACCCTTCCGTTGAAGCTACGAATAGTTGTTTCACCTGGCATTGTTCATTATGGAGATTAGGTTCACAAAAGGACTCCTAGATAGTACTTGGGAATTCACCCCCTACTACCTCAAGCTGCAAAATTGCTCCTTGTCCATCTCTTTCTCCAGCAAAATCTAGTTGTAAGGCACATAAGAATTCTGTTAATTATTTCTTTATTTATTTGTGATTCATACAATTAGTTGCTTTTTTAATTGTTTACTCTGTAATAAAGGCTCCAAAGAGTATGATGATTACGGATCTGCATTTGCATATAACTAGTACCTTTTCTTAGTATTTTTCCTGTAATATAAGATCGTTAAAGTTGATTATATGGATCCTCGCAGAACATGTCTCTTGAATATTTGTCTTGTACTATAAGATCGTTGATTGTATGAATCCTGACTGAATATGTTGTTCCAAAACCAATATATTTGAAGAGTCCTACTGTATTCGAACCAATAGTGTTGTTTCAGTCAAGTATCTGACAAATGGTTAGAAAGTAAAAAAAAACAGTTGCTTATTGGTATAGTATTTAGGAGAAATGGAGAGTTAAGTGTTACTTGTAACTTAGAGTAGAGTTAGATTTTAGCTCTTTACAAGCTTTGGATGGATTGAAGTTACACGGGAACTTTACTATGTGAGTTGTGATCTTTTCAGGTTGCGCTGTTCACAAGTTTATTTTTGTTAAATCTGTATCTGTGCATTCATGATGCAGGAAATTGTTCGGATAAAGGAAAGCAGAACACGACTGAAGAAGGAAGAGTTCACCCGGATTGTCGAAATGCATCCAACCCTTATCATGAATGCAGCGATTATTGCTTCAGAATAATAGTTGAAGCTAAGAAGCAAAGGAGCAAAGCTGAAACAGGTAAAAGCTGGACTTTAAGTTACAGCCCTCTAGTTCTTGACATTTTTGGCGCTAATGAGACAACTCACAAAAAGTTAAACCGTTCCTGCACTTACCAAAAGAACCAAAAACAACAACAACAACAACAACAACAACAACAACAACAATAATAATAATAATAATAATAATAATAATAATAATAATAATAATAACAGCAAAGCTTCCGGGCTTGCCTAGTGCGGTTTGCCTCTCCCGAGTGGTTTGCAGGTTATTGCACCAGGAGCGGCTTCACTTGTCATAAAAAAAAGATACCAACAACAACAATTAAACGGTTAAAATGAAAAGGTTGTCTGCATTTAGTTTTATGTCTTTATTCCATTTCTTTGTCATTATTGCTTGCACAAGTTTATTTACCCTTCTGCTGAAGCTACTAATGGTTGTTTCACCTGGCATTTTGTGTTCATGGTTTTTATGGGACTAGAGAATGCGTACACACAAGGGCTCCTAGATATTACTAGATTTTTTTGCTTGCAGACAGCTCTGGTGTGTCGATTTGACATCCAAGTTTATCTTCAAAAAGTCGCAATGATGAGGGAAGTGCAGTGGAGGACCAGTCCAATAAAAAGTTATCTCAGAAGAGAGAGTTAGTGACCAAGCAGTTTTTGCTATTAAAAGATGCCAAAGTGAGAGTGTAAGGTATTAGACGATGGTAGCAGGTAGCTCGTGGTATTAGTCAAGGTGCGGGCAAGCTCCGGACACCATGGTTATTTAAAAAAACATGGTAGTTGTATTGTCTCCTGCGTTCCTGAGGTCAAAAGAGTTGGTGATTGGTATTTAAGTCAGTTAGGTGCAGGAAAATCTTGGCTGTCATGTCAATAGGAAAATTACCAGTATGGAGGAGTCTTGGTGGTATAGTATTAATTTGAGCTGAAAACCATCTTCGTTAAGCTTGAGATATGTTCCTGCCTAACTGAGAACCCGGGAAGGTAATCGGTGGTTTATTATAGGATTCTACCCTGCCCACCATTAAAATTATTCTAACCTTATATGAGTCATATGTATTAAGCAAGCTATCTTAGGAGGGGCAACCCAACCTTCCGACCACATTTTTAATTCATCCTCCCAATTGTTTAAAATAGGGTTGGTGCAAATATTTGGAGGTGGAAAATGAGGACCACTGTCCTATTACCAAGATTATAGTTAAAGTTATGTAAATAAATGAAATTTAGTTCACGATTAGGGCTGTTTTCGTTTTTAAATAAATCCTTACCCTACACATATCTTCCGCGAGTATAAATTTTTAGTTCTCCTGTTTCCCTACCTATGAGTTGGACCTTTCCATAGTAGGCAGGATTAATGTGAATATCTATTTAATTGAAAACTTGCATCCTGACATGGAAGGACGAAGCTTGAGATCTTGTTTTCCAATCCTTGGAGCTACATAAATTTGGAACTTGTTGAGGCAAAAGCATTACATGCTTGCAGTGACAGCTATAGATTTTGCCATTCTGAACATGTCCTGCAGTGCTGAGGAAAACAGTAATTTGTGTCAGTAGTAGTTCATGAGACTGGAAAGAGTAAATTTATGTGAATGCTGCATGGGATCACCTTGTAAATATGTGATCTGTTCTGTCGTGTTAATGCCATTGACACTAGCTAAGCCACCCACTCCACCTTAGGTTGCACTCATATGAGGTCATTTGTCAATACTTAGCTGACATGTAAATTCTAATGATGGGACGTTGCTGAGAACACTTAACTGAACTAGTGCCAAGATTTCTTGGCTTTTTTTGAGCTTTTAGCAGTTGACATGAACATAGTTGACAATCAGGGTTTTTTTTTTCCTTCTAGAAAGCAAGCGAGGAGTTATGTAAGTCTTTTTCTCCTGATATGATAATCTCCACCCTCCTAAACCTCTCCCCTCCACAAGGTGTTGAATAGTGGCTTGAACCCTCAATCTCATGGTTGGAGGTGGAGGATCCTTACCACTAGGCTATATCTCTATTATCACCTTTTGAAAGTCTTGCTTGCGTATAGTTAAACCATGGACAAAGCATTTAAAGCCTGAATATTGTAGAAGCTAACGTGTATGGTAGTCTTTTCTCAAGCACTTCAGTTTGCTCGTACTTTTATTCCTACGAAGCTAATACCTAATGTTTGTTCAATGGAATGCCAAATTTGTATATGTACCTTTCCTTGCCTGAATTTTTAATTTTCTCTCAGGTGTATTGCAAGCTAATACTGTTGATGTTCAGCCCCACTTGGTTGAGAGTTCTAATGGGGGTGAAGATGTACGTGATGAAAGGGATGCTGCTGGAAGGCACAATGATGCGGATGATCTAGCTGATGGGGATATGAGAGAAGACGGCACAAATCTCACTGGGAGGAAGAAAAAGTTATTCGAATTAAGGTTAAAAATGGTAATTGCAAATATGTCCCTTTGCTGTTTCTTTGGAAAGCCGTCGCATGAGTCTGTCAGCTTCTCTATTTATGATTCATTGCTTGTTTTCCTTTCGCTCTTTATAGTATCTTGTTCAAATTATTTAAATTCTTTTTATGCAGAATGAAGCAAGAAAAGCTAATCAAACTGCAATGGTAGCTGAGAAGAAAAAAACAGAAGCTCCACCAGAGTCTAGGGGAATGTCCAAGCAAAAATGGATGGAGGAAAGGAAAAAGAAAATTGGGAAGTTGTTGGATGCTAATGGATTAGATATGAGCAAGGCATATATGCTAGATACGCAAGAGGCCGCCGAGTCAAAGTATAAGAAGTGGGAAAAGGAGCCTGCTCCAGCCGGCTGGGATGGTATGCCTGATTTTTCATCACTGTTCTGTTCCTAGAATCCCCGACCCAATCCTCAAACCCAAATAAATTAAAGAATTTTTTTTATGTGATTGCTAAATCACCCATATGGGCATAAATGTGTCTGAAATAATGTCTCTCTGTTATGCCCAAAAGAATCAATATCTCTCTACTATCAAGCTTTGAATGCTCCAACCCTAATCTTAGGTGCTCAGTGAAATTTACATGTGATTCTTAGCTTCCTTTAAAATGTCCGAGGAGGAAATAAACTTTATCAAATATGTCCGAAGAGGAAATAAATTGACCTTAAATTTGACGCGCGAGTTTTGACCATTGATTGTTCAAGTGGCATTGTCACATAGTCTCATACACGTCCAACCTTGAAAGAAAATTCTGTTTAATCTATAGCGATCTTATGCCTGCTAGAGCTAAAAAAAGCTTGAGCAGTAGTAACTATAGGATATATCTTCGGGCCTGAGGTGAGACATGGTAAAGCATATCCAATTTATCTTAATGTTCAATTCCTGACTGTGAAATATTTGATGACCTTCATATTCCTTGTATTTTCTGGCACTTCGAAAATTCTGAATTTTGATGCAGTTGTGTATGGTGAAACTGATTAATATCCTTACCCCCTCTCCGTTATTTGTCATTTTTCAGTTTTTAATCAGAAAACACTATACGATGCATACAAAAAGCGGACAAAGAATGTTGATGTTGATCTAGATGAGTACAATAAAATGAAGGAAGCTGACCCAGAATTCTACCGAGAAGCATCAAGTCTGCAGTATGGAAAAGTAGGTGCTTCAGCCATGATGCAGTAGCTCTTTTTATTGTTTCATTTGTTTCAGACTGCAGCAAACGGGTTACCTACTCTAATATCTTTCAATTGTACAGGCACCAAAAATATCAGAGGACAAGATAGAGAGGATGGTGAAGGAGCTCAAGGACAGGGATGAGAAGCGCCAATCATTTAGTCGAAGGAGAAAGTTCCATGAAGAGAAAGATATTGACTCTATTAATGATCGTAATGAGCACTTCAATAAAAAGATTGAGCGTGCCTTTGGAAAATACACCTTGGAGATCAAGAATAACCTTGAGAGAGGAACTGCTTTGCCCGATTGAGGTATTAACATGTCATGTCAATGTGTACTTTTCTGTATCCTAGGGAGCAGTCTTGTTATGGAAATGCTCCTTGATGTTGCTTTCCTTGTATCATGATTCAAGTTAATGTCAATTTCTGTCTCTCAACTTATGCATATTCGTCATGGTTGTTTTACTATGGTTCATATTGTAAATCCCAATTTTTGCAAAGATACTTTATAATATAATTTAGGAAACTGAAATAGTAAGTTCCATTTCTTTCCTAAGTGAAAAGGTAGAATGGGGGAATGATGGATTTAAGGTATGAGCTTTCTTTGCGACTTGTGTGAATATTATTGGTCCTTTAACCAATAAACTAAGTAATCTTTTTTTTTTTTTTTTGAAGAGATGGATACATGTAATGATGCATTTGCATTTCTAGCAATTTATGCATCTCAATGAATAGGTAGAGGATATTGATATGCAGTGAGCTGGTCATTGTTGTGGGGGGTTTTGGGGGGGGGGGGGGGGGTTTCGCGGGGAATTTTTATGGTTTGGCTACAATCTGGACAAGTTTTCTTCCTATTAGGTGAGTTGCGTATGTGCAAATTTACAAAAGAATCCCCAATGTCACCTTTGGTCTGATGGATTTGGTTGCTGGTGGTAATCCATTAGCTAAGGCATTTTGTGAAATCCTTAATTGATTGCAAGTAAGGCTTACCCATGACGCGATCGTTTAAGGAGCTGACATATAACTAAGATGTCTATATAGTTTCTGTAGTCAGAGATTTGGGTAATGGGCTTAGAGCTGGACATTGACTGAAGCTAACCATGATCAACTGGGCGTTGTGCCACACCTACATTGCCATAGAACAGTTTTTTGTTTCCAATTTGTTGCAAAATTCACTAACCTTGCATACCACAAACTGCAGACTAGTAGGTTTGACAGCAGTTGTTTGATTCTAAAAAATGATGAGAGAAATCATGGCTTTGCTTTGTGGCATAAATTTATTTTTATCAAAGTCTGGATTAACGGTAGTTTTTCACTTATTATCAGTGTTTACTTGTGCTCTCCCCTTAATTGTTGGTAGTGGTGTTAAAAGGAAAAAGCACAATAAAATGCGACAAGGTCCATAGGCTTAAGTGAAAAGTGGGAGTGGAGTGCAGTCTTCTTTGAAGGAAAACGCACAATTTGCGACATCATCAAACATATACTTCATCTGTTTCACTTTATGTGTCATAGTTTAAATCCGTACGGAGTTTAATAAAGAAATGAAGACTTGAGATTTGTGGTCCAAAATTAGCCATAAATATTTGTGTGGTTTTAAATCATTTCAGTAATAGTAAAGTAGTAGTAATTTTGAAGTTAAATTGTTTTCACATTTTGGAATGCCATCATTCTTTTTGAAACAAATTAATAAGAAAATGTTGTCACATAAATTGGAACGAATGGAGTATAAATTTTAGTACTATAATAATCAGATTGCAATTAAAGTAACTAATTTTAGTATCATACTCCATCCGTTTAAAGAAGGATGAAGCTTTTCGCTTATCGAGAGTCAAACTGGATGCACTTTGACCAACAATTTCAGAAGATTTTTTCATCATATTCATATGGAAAGAGTTACATGTTATAGTACTTTTCGTATAGTTTTCCAAATCCCTCTTACCCCCTCTCCCCCCCGAATCCGGAAAAATTGCCCCAGTTTGGATTGTTCTATGCAACTCGGGATGTGATTACCAGCCAAAAGGCAAAAAGACGGGGTTGAATGCGACTCTACCAATACCAATCTCCTCTGGAGCAAGGAAAAGCCCGGTACAAATACTTCTAAAAAGAGATGGGATACTTGGGGTTTGAAATAGCGCCCAACCTGAAGTAGCTCTCCTGGCAAGAACAATTTTTTTAATTGTGATTTTTTTGGTGAGTTCGGTCAATGAGTATTCTTGTTTATATCGTTACGGCTATAAACACTTTTTTGTTCCTATTAACAAAACATTCCCATAAATTTTTATTTAAAAATTATTAATTTAATATAGTCTAATTTAAATTAAAAAATTAGTTAAATTGGCTCTTGAAAAATAAAAAGGTTCATCTTTTTGAAACGGATGAAATACATAATCATATTAATATACAATAATGTCAGATGTTAATTCAACTCAAAATAGGGCAAATAAGCAGTTGGCTTTAGACTAGGGTTAGAGTAAGTGGTCTGAGATGGATAAGAGGGCCTACAGTTGTTTTTGCCATTGCTCCTTCCATGTGAGTCCACAAGAAAGGCTCTTCTCACATGCACAGCTTTTTGTTTGTCTGCCATCTTGGAATTCCCATCTCTCTTATCTTTAAATGTTTCTTTCTTTACCTTTTAGTTACCATTGCACTCACTCGCTTTTGCTACACTCAATTAGTCCTATTGTTTGTCTTCAAGTTAAAAAGAGGCCGTGCACTTGTCATGCCAACCCTGCAATTATTTTCAGACCTTTCCAGAGTGTGACTAGTGGAGGAGAAGGGGGAAGGGGGGGGGGGGGGGGGGATGTGACCACAACATAGAAGAGCATCTTTGTTTCTTTGAGGAGATACGTGGCATCATGGATGTGGAATATGGTCTCGAAAATCAACAAAGGTTGAGTATCTTAAAGAACTAGAGAGAATTTAAAAGCACCCCTTTAAATGACTAAATGATTCTGTCAAGTGGCTATACTTTGTAGAGTACATAGATACTCCCTCCGTTCCAAATTAGTTGTCGCTTTAGGAAAAATGGTGTGTCCCAAATTAGTTGACACTTTAGGATTTCAAGACAAAAATTGTTAGTCTTTTCCAACTATACCCTTAATAATTAAAAAAAATTTCAACAAAATTTAATAGTCAAACATTAAATAGGGATACCATAGTAAAATACACTCTATTTAAAAATTTTCTTAATGGACGTGAAAAAGTTTAAGGCGACAACTAATTTGGGACGGAGGGAGTAGATGCGCATTAATCAGTTCCCATTAAACTTAGCTTAAATTCAATTTGGACTAAAGTTTCTCCATTACCTTACTTTACTAGAAGTGACAAGAAGAGGAAATGTTAGATAAAAAGATAGTTAAATGAATAATGCTTTGATCAAAAGTATCTGTTCCTATGTCATTTGCTTAATAGGTAAGCCTCTTCACAAGCTTTTTGCCTTTATTAACAAATTTTACAAACATTTAACTTCCAGAATACAACAAATATTTAATGTAATGTAAAAGCAAACTTATCGTTTAGTATTAAAAATTACTACTTTGAATATTTATCGACACTCAATAAAGAAAAATTGCAGCTAGTACAAAATATTTCGGGTTCATAACAGGTCTAAAAAAGGACTAAACTTCAAGGTGAGTGATGTACGCAGCATGATCTTATACAAATATAATTGGTTGTCTACACAACTTGAAGTCAGATCACAAAGACAATTTTAGCCGTTGACACTCAATGTTACCCTAAACAATTTGCATGTACTCATTCATAAACGTTAAGCTATTTTGTCATTGTTTTGAGTGCTGAAAAAAATGAATACCTACTATTGAAATGACATAATTCATAAAAGAGATAAAAGAGAAGAAACTGAAAGACTAAATACCACCAACACTACTCATACCAAATAAATACACATCCAAGACTAACATTACAAAAAGATTAAACTATACTCAAATGAACAAGATTAAAAAAAAAAAGGTTCATACATTCCTCATTACACAGAATCAAACAATTAAACAAGAAAAGTTTCAACTTGGTGAATGCAATTTTTTTCTCTTCTCATGTTTGTGAGGGTGGTGGTAACATGCTTAATTGGTTGGGTTACTGCGGAAAGATCCCAAAGCTTTAACAGCTCCTGCTCTCAATACAAATTGATGGTATAGTGCTGCTACCAAAGCTCCAATAAATGGTCCAACCCAGAAAATCCACTGCAACATATACAATGTAATATAAGTTTCAAGAACTTTAGTAACTAGTTATAGCTAGTGTAATTTTATCAAAAAATTTAAAACTGGCTAGCAGTATATTAGTGAAAAACTTACTTGGTCATCCCAGGCTTTGTCTTGGTTGTAAATGACAGCAGCTCCAAAACTCCTAGCAGGGTTGATACCAGTTCCAGTAATTGGGATAGTTGCCAAATGAACCATGAATACAGCAAATCCAATAGGTAGAGGAGCCAATACCTTCATGTCCAAATAAATAACTTCATATTAGTACTCAAAACTAAAAACCACAATTCTTGTTCTAGCCTACTTGAACCAAAAACATGGTCAACGTCAAACGCGTAAGTTTACGAGTTCAGCATTCTAGTCTTCGTAAGCTACACGGTTCGCCCCCAGTGGCAGACCTAGGTAGGGCCAAGGGGAGTCAACTGAACCCCTTCGCCGAAAAATTGTATTGCGAAAATAGAGTAAAAACGCGATTTTTTTGTTATATATACACTGTTGAACCCCTTGACACAAGGAAATATTGTAGTAAGGGGTTCAAAAAATGTTCTAGGTCAAGTTCAAATACCAAGTGTAATATTCTAATGTTTTTTGAACCCCTCCCATATATTTCTGGATCCGCCCCTGTTCACCCTTAATACACATACAAGTACATGCTTTTCAAGATTTTAAACAATATTTGGTTGTATTTATAAAGTACTTACAGGGACATGGGAATCACGGGCACTTCTCTTAGGGTCAGTAGCAGAGAAAACAGTGTAAACAAGGACAAAAGTTCCAATAATCTCAGCTCCTAGAGCTGTGCCCTTGTTGTAACCAGACGCTACTTCATTAGCACCTCCACCAAGTGAGTTGTAGTAATGCTTGTTCATGAAAGCCTTCACTAGACCAACACCACAAATAGCACCAAGACACTGTGAAATTATGTATGCAACTGCTCTTATCAATGATACTTTCCTTGCCAAGAACAAGCCAAATGTCACGGCTGGGTTAATGTGACCACCTGCAAGTAAAAAGCAAAGACGGATTCAAGATTTAAATTTAACGACGTAGCCTTTAAAGTACTTCTTAGTGCTACTGACTATACTTTTGAAATTATGAGTTCAAAATATAATATTTGTTGACATTTCGTTATTTTTCACATATATATTTAAGTTAGTTTAAATTCTGTATCCGCCTCTGAGAGAGTTAGTTAAAAAAGTTGGTTTTTGTGCTTACCAGAAATACCGGCAGTGCAGTAAACAAGGACAAAGATCATGCCACCAAAAGCCCATGCAATGCCAAGAATGCCAACACCATCACAAGGATTGGCACCATTCAACCTCTTGTGGCCAATGACAGTTGCAATGGTTACATAAAGAAAGAGAAGTGTAGCAATGAACTCAGCAATGACAGCTCTATAGAAAGACCATTTCTTGAGCTCAGCCATGTCAAAGAGTGGTGCAGGGGGTGGGTCAACATAGTCCTTGCCATGGTTATGAGTTTGTCCTTCCTCAATCACTTCCTTTGACATGTTTTTCTTTGATGAAAGTAAAGTACTTTGAAGAGGTTAAAGAGTTTGAGTTTGGTTACTGCTTTTGTGCTTTGTTTTCTGATAATAAGGTGATGGGTTCTGTCTGTGTGTAGCTTTTATGGATGGGATGAGTGAGGATATATGGATAATGCAAGGGTATTTAGGGAATACACAGCTATATAAGAAAAGGAAATATTCCTGTCATATCATAATTTGAATCATAATGTTTAGTTCAAGTTCTAGTTGTTTCTAATTATTGATGTGCAATTATTATCATTATAATATTAATCAAAAGACCTTAATAACAAATTGGTAAAAGTTAATTATGTACCTCTACAAGTTTTTTGTATTCCCATGTGGTTGTTAATATTATTATATTATTTTTGGTAATGATGTTTTAGGGCTAATATGCATGCACTTCAGTTATTTGATCGAGTACCTATTATATTTTTCTAATACATGTATGGAGGAACTATATGTCAACTTAGAAAGACGAAAAGATATTGTGTGCATTTTTTTTGTTTCTTTTATATACTGCTCGACTACATCCTTTGATATCGAATGATTTTTAGTTACTGTTATGTTCGCTAGACTCCATCCTTCGATATCGAATGGTTTCTAGTTATTGTTGTTCAGTTATGTATTCTTTACTTGTTAATTGTTAGTATATTCATATCAATCACATACAGTATAAGATAAAAGTCTGTTTGCACCATTAACTCGGTAAGGAGAGTGGAGCAAGGCGGGGCTACAATCCTACGAATTCGGCGAAGCCATTAGCTTTTGTCGAAACATTATTTTTGTATTATAAATCTATTAAATACGTAAGAACACTTAATATAGAACTTAATTGTTAGTATTAATTAGCACTTGAAGTCGTCGTTCTACAAAACGCATAGAGTTTGAAATCTCTGAATCTGTTTTTAAAACGGATAGTGAGAGATGGGACCAGAGAAACAGCGAGGCCATGTGAGGCTAATCATCTGTTGGTCTGTATTGAGTTGTTTGTAGGGACTCATTGTCTTTTTTTCCCGTTTCAGCCTGGCAGCCAAAAAGCCAGCCTATTGGCTAACACTCCTTCACTACTTCTCTCTCCCTCTATCTAACGGTTATATATCTTATTTTCAAATTGAAACCAAAAAATACTCTCTCGTTTCAAAATAGTTGTCATAGTTTGATTTGGAACATAGTTTAAAAAATATGGTAAGACTTTTAGGATTTGTGGTCCAAAATAAGTCCTACATAAATATGTGGCTATAAAACATTTCATTAAGGGTAAAATAGTAGTTTCACCTCAAAATTGTTTCCAAATTTAGAACTGTGCATTCTTTTTGGAACAGATTAATAAGGAAATAGTGTCAATCCATTTTGGAACGGAGAGAGTAATAAGAAATGAAAAATATGAGATGAATTTTACCTTTGTGGAAAAGCTAAATTGACTGATATTTTACTCAAGATGAGTAGTTTACGTACTTCAAAAAGGTGTTGTGTCAAATTTATTGAAATCTTACCATCTAATGTTGGAATTTCCTTTTAAGCTAAAGAAGTTACGGAGTCCTTGAAGTAACGTACAAATACTTAAGTGTGACAAATTCACCTGTAATTGTTTTTAGTGTAAAAACTACCCCTAGTTATAGAAGTTAGCCTTTCCAAAATCAACAACACAAAGATAAGCAAAAATGGACTCTACCAATATCAGCATTATTGTAAAACACTTGACATCTATGAGTTGGTAAGACTTCTTCATGTGCAGGTAAAGAAAAAGAGTTAATATTATACTACTATATCAAGTTTAGTACATTATCCATGGAAAGTTGCCTTTAATGCAGATGAATTAAAATAGGAAAGCCAAAAACTACATGATAGTGGCTAGTTGGATGTTACTCCCTCCGGTCCATATTATTTGATGTTTTGGGTGTTTTCATGCGTATTAAGAAAATTATATTTTTAGCATTAATTAGCAATGTAATTGATTATATTAGCCCTTATTCAAGCTATTATTACTTAGCATTTTGTTTAAAGTCATTTATTAATAAGAGGTGACATTGTAAAATGTCGTCTTCATTTCCGAAAAGATCAAATATTGTGGACAAAAAAAATTAGGCTAAAACATCAAATAAAGTGGACCGGGGAGTAATGTTTTTCATCCTAATGATCAACTTTCTTGTTTCAAAAAGTTACTAGTACAATTTTGAGCATCTCTTTACCTATTTTGTCTTTCTCTTTCAAATTAAGAAATGCTATTTTGGATATCTGTCGAGTATCTATTATTTTTATTAGTTGTGCGAACGTGGATGGACAAAGCAAATTTGTTGTCCTTATCTAGAATTCAATTATGTAGCATACGGAATATTATTTGATTAATGTAGTAACTCAAAAAGGAAAACATTTAATTTATTCGTTGTAGTTAGCTGTGTTCTGATCAATTAATCATCAATATTATAATTCAAACCTAATCCACGTCCTTGCATAATAGTAGTAACTTTTATATTGATCTTATGGATTATGGAGTACTAATTTGTTGAATGCACAGTTCACTATGTAATTTAGTCAGTCAACTTATGGTAAAAAAGAAGCTTTATTGGAGTATGTAAACAAACAAATTATTGCGAGGCTCGAAACTGAATTTTGTTCATAATTTTGGGGTCAGTTTGGATAGATGTTTTGTTATTAGGGTTAATCAAGTACCGTTAGACATTCTTTGATGCTGCATATTCTGAACTTTTCTTTTTCTTTTTGTCCTTTCCTTGTAAAAATTAAATTAGGTATTGGTCCTCTTTTTAATATATAATTTAAAAGAGGTCCATTATCAAATAGACTTATCAAATTAGAGCATGTGACACACAGCTGGCTTTTAGTTTTTCGTAACCCCACAACTCCTCATTCCTTATCTTTGTCACCAACCTTTTGGCCAAACGTTGCAAAATTTGGTTTTTAGAACAAATTTGGAATGTCACTGCTGTAATGTTTGTTTGTCTATTAAATTTTGATTCCGTTTCTTAATATTCAGAGCTTGTCATGCTTGAATGGATGTCTTCAAAGGACAAGCTGGCCTCCTTGCACAATTTATAATTTGTTCAGTTCTTCAATTACTCCATGGTAATTCACTTTCTCAAGGTTCATGTTCAGACAGTGAAATAGTCTGTCGTAACTATACATAATGCAATCTTTACTTATGCGTATAACTATACATGTATTAAATTATTTTCTACACATATATACTACATTTTGGACATTGTTAGTGAAATTCCTAACTTCATAATTAAACTAAATTAAACAGCACAAAAGTTGAGCATGTCTGTATGTTATGCATTGTGGAGTAATTTCTTTGTTTGGAAATTATGATCTTAAACAACAACATACCCAGCATAATCTTACAAATGAGATTTACGGAGGGTGAGATATACGCAGACTTTACCCTATCAAGGATAAAAAAGCTGTTTCCGAAAGAACCTTGATGAAAGAAGAATATTTTGAAAACATGCTTGAAAAAAAATATATCATGATGACATAGAAACAACTGATAAACAATGTAAACCGACAACAATTAGGGGTCGTTCGGTTCCCCTCATTAAACATTAATACCCGCGCAAAACTCTGCGTTAATTTAGCGCAACGTTCGGTTGGTTTTCTGTGAAAATTTAATACCCGCATAAAATTAGTGCAACGTTTGGTTGCGTTTTTGTATATTCCGCATTATTAATACCCGCATTAATAATGCGGGAATCTATGTATTATTTTATGCGGGGTAGAAGGTGGTATTAATAATGTGGGTATTAAAATTTAAAATGACAAAATTAACCCCCGTAATAATAAAGATATTTTAAAATTTTATTTAAGGAATGAATAAATATTTTAAATAATAATATTTTTTGTTAATTTGTAATATATCAGTGATTCAACAAATAATCCCTACGTTATAATATATGCGTGGCTAATACCCACATTATTAAACCCTACATAACTAATACCCGCATTATCAATACCCACATTATTAATACACACATTATTAATACCCACATTACTAATACCCGCATTAATAGTTAATACCCGCGTAAAAGCAAAGGCAAACCGAACGACCCCTTATAGCAATAAAGACATACAATATGACATACATAGTATACATACAATTAATAATACCAACGCTAATATGACCCAAATATCTCTCGACACTATCTAATCTTACACTCTAATTCTCGACTTCCACATTTTCCTATTTAGGATATATCTCCTCGGTGGGAAATTATCATCTTCAAAGCTTAGGAAATATGAGTAGTTAATTTATGAGTTACGTTGTAGCTAAACACTACGTTCTTGTCAAGAACCAAGACTAGTAGTGTCTAGTAACAACATTTTTCTTTCATTTTGCCTATTCATGATAACATTTCAGTTTCGTGGAGCCATACGAAACTCTCTTTCATTTTCATACATACAGGGAATTGAATTCGTCAAGGAGGACAAAAATTGACCAAAGATTGATCGACACGTATTAGTATAACGTTGAAGAAAGCTGCTACTTTTGCTAGACCTTTCCAGAGTGTTCGTTTTTAACCGTTGGAGTCTTGGAGAACATACAAGAAATAGCCTTTTTTTAATTTCTCCTTCATTTTTGTGAGGTCAGAATCATGAGATATTCAATACAAGTAGTTTGTGGCCTTGAGGACCCTCCCTTTGAGTTTAATTGCTTTCCTGTTTTGACCCCACCATTCGCCTTAATAAAGAATGTGACCTTTCGTCAATATGTGTTCGGATAAGCTTCTTGTTTTTCTTTGGTTGTAGGGTGGATTTGCGCCGTTAAGGGATCATTAATAATTTTCTATTAATTTTTTTTTTAATTTACAAGGCTCGAAATCGGAATTTCTAATTAATGATGGGAGTCTATCTGCATCAAAACAACACATATCTCAACCTTTGGTGGTATAAAAAAAATCTGAAGTCCGTATGGGTGAGCTTATTATAAATAGCTTATAAGTCATAAATTGTTTATAAGTCACTTTTGAGAAGTTAAGATTTCCTAACTTTTCACTTTTGACTTATTTTAAGTACAAAAGAGTTTATAAGCTCATTATTTTTTGAGTTACCAAATACTTATTAATGAGCTTATAAGTACTTGTGTGCTTTTAAGCTTACCCAAACGGGCTCCTTACCGCCTATCTTTGTTAAGGAATACTACTACTCCCTCCGTCCCATTTTATATGGCACCATTTGACCGGACTCGGAGTTTAAAAAAATAGATGTTGACCTTGTGAAATTTCAATTTTATCCTTGAAAAAGTAAGAAAGAGAAGATTTGAGTAATAAAAAAATTGTTGGTAGCTTTAAAAGTATGTAGAGCCCAACAAGGATAAAATAGAGATGATGCAATAAATAGTTGTCAAATAAGGAAATGTGTCATTCTTTTTGGGACAAAAAAAAGAAATGGTACCACATAAATTGGTACAGATGAAGTATATGTTATCAAATTATCAAGTTGATAACCGTTCCTTGATAGTTTGCATCTTCGATGTGCCTAGCCTGGTATATCTAAGGTATGTGCCTAGTAAAATATGTCAGTGTAAGGTTTTACTCCCCTCATAGTCTAGGACTAATATGTAACACACCTCAAATAGGATGCATTTTTGCATCACTTACATTGTTTTGCTTTAATTTCTCTCGAGTATAATAATATGTCCAAAACTTAAACAGTTGATACAGACATCCATTAAAGTTACGAGAAACAAAACATCTAGAAGTATTAAAAAAGTGATAAAATTATGTTTCTAACAATGTATCTTTTTTCTACATAATAGTAGTATGGCCGATTGAACAAGGTAACTATGATATTGTCAAAAGTCACTAAAATTCAAATTCGGTACACCAACAGCTTGTGATGATGTCAAGCCATTATGACCCCGTTTGGGTGGGCTTATTTTAATTAGTTTAAAAGTAAAAAGTTACTTATAAGTAAATTTTAAGAAGTTAGGAAATTCTAACTTCTTACTTTTGGCTTTTTTTAAGTACAAAAGTGTTTATAAGTACTTTGTTTTTTTAGTTACCAAACACCTACTTTTTACTTAAAAGTACAAATATACTTTTAAGTAGCTTTTTAAGCTTACCCAAACGGTAGACCGACTTATATATAAGTAGCCAAAAATCATCAACCATTTATAAGGAAAGGGAATAACTTATTTCATTTCCTTTTTTTTTTGGTGCTATTTTGTACTCCTAATCTGCTTGTATGACGTTGTCCTATGCATCTGGAATATCTGAATATCTGGTATATTGATTCTTGAAAAACGATGGGGCATGTTTCTGCCAACTTGTTACTTGCCTAATCTATATGGAATAATGGAAAGGAACATGGAAAGAAACAAATCTTTTTGCCTCAATAAAACACAAGATATTGACAACGCCTAAATGCACTTATTGCTTCAAATGAGCTCCATATACACAGATATGAAGTATGCAATCCGAAAAAAAAAGGACACCCAAGAGTCTACTTTCGGTGTAACCAAAAGCTCAAGGTTATTAGGGGAAGAGTTGTAGGATCGGACTTCTAATTCGAATTCACAGGAAGGCTAGTCTTGTCTAAAGACGGATTCAAGATTTTAGGTTTATGAATTTTAAATCATAGTTATTCTTAGTTACTGTGTTTTGAATAGGTTATTTATACGTACACATGCGTTTTTAAACACATATATATGGTTTGCGCCAAATTTACTGGATTCTGTTAAATCCGCATGTCGGCTTCTAGATCTGCCTCTGGTCTTTTCTAGAAACACGTATGCTCGTACCAATGTCTATATTAACAAGAATAACAGTCGTGTAGGTATAATTTGCTAATGCTTCTTTGCATGCATTCTTTCCGTCAACCAATGCCAGACTGAAGTATCACGAGTTCGATTTCAATATTCTTTAACTACAATTATTGCCCAGTTAAGATTTTGCAACTCTCCCAAAACTAATCTAAAAATTTTGGCATGTGGGATATCTTGATGAAATGTTGACGCCTTTTGTTTTGAAGATATTGGTGTTATGTATGATTGGATTACCGAATGGTCTTTCATTGGGTGTAATTGGAAGAGACATGGACATAAATGGATGATATATGTATCCATCTATTCAAGGAAAGCCATGACGATATTCACCTAAATCAACCTCTCAAAATCATGCACTTTTTTATTTTCCCACTATTTTGCAATAATTATCCAGCTAAGGAAGATAAAAACCTTAAGTAGGATGAGTTATCAAACTAAAGAATGGTAAAAACCAGATCCTTCTGTTTCTGTCCTGTGTATCAAAAATGGCCTTCAGTTGGAAAAGCAGGCCTGCCTACGATAGAGCAGAGCTTTCATGGGCATGGGCTGACCAAGTCATACAATGTTAGGATACTTACACAACTATGATACCTTTATTGCCTAACTGACCTCACTTAAAATAATTTGTAAGAATGACCTCCACTAATTTTAAGTAAGTGCTCCCTCAGGGGCAACACTTCAAACTATAAAATTGACAAGTACTCCCATGGGGCAGCACTTCAAGTATAAATTGACAAATGCTGCAAGTGCTGCCCCCATGGTAGCACTTGATCTTTTATCTCCGTCAACATTCTCCCCAAATATGCAGGTAGCACTTGATCTTTTATCTCTGTCAACATTCTCCCCAAATAACTTGAAGTGTTGCCTTGCAGGCAACACTTGCAATTTATACTTGAAGTACTTCCCCCCAGGGAGCACTTGTAAATTTATAACGCGAAGTGTTGCCTACCGAGGCTATTTTGCTTAACCATTCTTAAGTGGGGACAAAAAATCATAACTAAGGATAAGTGGGTACATGTAGTGAGTTTTTTACACGATGTACCCATGAAATCCAAGTATTTACCCACCCTACGGTCCTACCCATTAAAAATTATACTACCCATGAAATTAAAAGTATTTACCCAACCTACCCATTTAAAACGGTATACCTTTGTTATACCTTATGAGCGTATACATTATGGTATACTGCATAAATTATGGTATATAAGTCTGGATGGGTAGGACATGTAAATAGTCTATGGTTAGGGCTACGTAAATATGAAACTTACGGGTATGGGTGGATTGCTTTTGATCGGTATTTTCGTAAAGAACCTCCCAACTTTTTATACAAAGTTAGCTACTTCCACTGTTCCTATTTACGAGACAGCCTTTCATTGACGAAATATCCAAAAAGAGTGACACTTTTTTATACTTATCAACAATTTAACTTAATTTTCATTTTACCCTTAATAAGCTAAATAAACACCCATTACTTGTTTTATGTCACAAATTTTAAAAGTTTTTTTATTTTTTTATTTTTTAAACTCGTGTGCAATCAAATATCATCACATATATCTTGAACAATCTTCGCCTCATGATTGTTGCTTGAGTTAAGTACCTAATGTTCATTTTTTGTAACTATAAGTATAAAGGAGCCGGCAATAGTGAGTTGTAATTTGAATGAAGAATTGAAAGGGGGGAATGGAGGGTAGATGCTTATCCTAGTTAGAAATACAAGAGGCCACTTTAACTGTATGCTCCCATTGAGACCAATAAGAAAGATAAGTTTTAAAAGGTTAAGTAAGAAAACTTAACGTTCATAAAGAGCTTATCAATTAAAAAAAAAAAAAAAAGCAGCTCAATGCATAAAGCATCATGTGCTAACGCAGAGTTCGGTGAAGAGGCTCACCCAAAGGGATGTGATGTAAAAGAATAAGTAACTATAATAAAGTTTTAGAAGTGCAAAATTAAGTAAAATAGAGACTAGTACAAAACAATACTAACACCTTATAGTAGCTGAATGCTCACAGATCCTATGTATGAATCAATTACAGAATTAAACATTTAAGCTACAGAATTAGTCAGGCAGTAGTATAATATTTCCATTTTTATCAAATGGACAAATTTGTCATCATTGATACTTACTTGAGAAAATATTTTTGTCACTATGTACAATTATAGACTCGTGCTTGTGCACTGCTTCATGATTGTCCTTTTCAGGTTCATGTATAAGTACTGGAAAGTGGAGACCAAGTTGAAGGACCTGAATGACCATGACTGGTAGCATTAACAAAATGGGTCACCACTCACTAGTACAAGCAATAATGCAGATACCTGATCACTTCAGAAAGTACTGATACAAGTTCTGCATCTTGCAGATTTTGACATATTGAGCAGAGAAAGGAAGTGCATCTTAGATCATCTGTTTTATCTAATTCGAGTGTCAATAAATTTTCACAAGTCTT
The DNA here is from genome assembly GCA_029990575.1 of Petunia axillaris subsp. axillaris. Lineage (NCBI taxonomy): Eukaryota > Viridiplantae > Streptophyta > Magnoliopsida > Solanales > Solanaceae > Petunia > Petunia axillaris. Next base: position 166,262,268 of record JARKNS010000003.1, read on the forward strand.
CAGGGGTCATTTGGTTGGAGATTAGTTGTACAAGGTTGTAATATATGGATTGTTTGTACAGGATTAATAATACAAAGATCGTTATGAGGATAAAAATAACACGTGGATTGTTAAATGGAGAATAAATAATGCATGGATTGCGATAAGATGAATAAATAATACGAGTATTATAATAATACGTAATTCTCGTATAACTTGTATCGTATTAGTTATACAACATTCCATTATGCGGATTTTTATACCATTATTCCAACGTCATATACAGTCTTTGGTATGAAGTACAAAACCTTATACCAAGATTGTCTTGTTTAAACTTGTAACCAATAAACCAAATGTCTCCTTATCATATTAGGATAAATTTACACGAGTTCTTGGTAAGATTATGTAAGCTTTGTATCTCGGGAGTTTAAATTATATTGCTCCATTTTATGAAAATCTTGCAAAAGATACGTCTATTTTATATGATAGGTTAAAAAAGATTCCAAAACCATGGACTGATGCTCATACTAAGGCAGTCCAAAAGATCAAGGATAGAGTAAAAAATCTTCCTTGTCTTACATTGGCTAATCCTACTTGGCCAAAGGTAATTGAAACCGATGCGTCTGACATTGGTTATGGAGGTATCTTAAAGCAATACGCTCCAGATGAGAAAATCGAATATCTGGTACAATTCCATTCTGGTAAATGGAATGATAGCCAGAAAAATTATGCTAACTGTAGCAAAGGAAATACTTGCTATAGTAAAATGTGTTTTGAAATTCCAAGGGGATTTATACAACCAAAAGTTTATTATAAAGACTGATTGTCAATCAGCCAAATTTATGTTTAATAAAGATTGTAAACATGATGTTTCTAAACAGATGTTTGCAAGATGGCAGGCGTTATTAGCTCCATTTGATTTTGAAATTCATTATAAAAAAGGAGAAGATAATAGTCTCCCTGATTTTCTGACTAGAGAATATTTAACTAGCTGATGATTATAATTATTTGTACTGCAGGTCATCAAAAATGTGTAAACGGGAAAATATACATTTTTATTGTCCATACTGCCAAAATCAAATCCTACCAAGGCAGATGATAATATTATGTTGGGATCTTTGTAATACGCATACAAGATTGAAGAAATTGGTGGATGAGTCTAAAGACTTATTACTACACGCCGATTATTTTAATAATGAAGATACAGATCATATTACTAGCATCCTAAATAGAGCTATAACCAGAATGAAAGAAATCAAGGCGGATATATTAGGAATCCGTACTATCTTGGATAATTATCCAATATTTTTAGCCTAACGGATTTATGGTCCATTATATGCAGGTTATGCATCCGGCCCGAGGCAACCCGACCTCTAATAGAGGAAGGGAAAACAGAGGAAGAGGTACTGGTAGAGGTGTTGTAATAGCCCAAATGGGTAAACAAAGGCTTATAGCCGAAGATCTGACAGGATCGTCTTCATCTAATAAGAGCAATGATACTATGTCATATCTCCAGTATCAGCAATTCCTGGAATGGAAAAACTCCCAAGGAAAGCAAAAAGAAACAAGGGATAATATGCCTGAATCATACTCTTCTATTATATTAGAAGATGATAATGAAAATATCCAGTCTTATATCAAGACAGATTACAAGGAGTTAATATTATTCCTTGATGAACATACTTATGGAAGTCTAAGCAGGATCGTTAGCAGCGTGGGGGTAACAGGATATATTACTGGTGACACAACCCTGGCAAGGAGTGGCTGAACCCAAAATTAGGTTCAACAACAGCCCTAAGCGCCATCCTCGGCTAAGCGGGCAAACAACAGAACCTTGGTTCTGGCATTCAACCTTCCGCCTGGGTTGTCTATCCAACCATACCTTTAACACCACCACTTGCTGAGATTCTAATCTTAATTTGTTATTAGAATCATTTTACCCCAGTAGCCTAGTGTGACAGAGCTCAACAGTTAAGGATTTAGCCTATCATTGGGCCAAATACCAAATTAAAATTTATTAAAATAAATAAAATCAAAAGAACAATTATGAATACCTTAAATTGTACTTCAGCAATATAAGATTTTTTATAATCTGAACGATTTTTACAATGGGAGTTTTTACAAGAGAGAGAGAGGGGTGAGTCTTCTGCTGCCTCTTTTTACTGAGACTTCCTATCCTTTATATAGGCAATTACAAAGAATAAATCAAATACTAACATGGCCCAATCTTTACAAGTGGCCGGCTAAAATTAAAAGACAAAAACATGGCCGACAAGTGGCCACTAATTTACTCAACTTTATCAAAGCTGCTTTATAAAAGATACTTTATTAAAGCTACTTTATAAAAAGGTACTTTATTAAACCTGAGGGATTCTTTCTTCAATAATGCCATGCCTCGTCAGATTTTATCTTTCCCTTTGGCATTTTGTGATTTGGAAGATTCTTCCCTATTCACCTGTGTCATGATATTTGTGATGTAATCATTCATATCGTCCTCTGTAATTGGCTGGGACTCTCCTGGTAGACAGTATTCTCCTTCGTCTTCTCTATTATTTGCAGAAGCCATGGATGTGTCTGAAAGAATTTCTACTTCAAGATTTTTCATTAAATCTTTTTTAACCTCCTCAAAATAGGAAGCTAACATTTCTTCTTTTGTCAGTAGTCCCTTTTTCATCTTAATTTTATGAATGATCTGTTGATAAGGACTTGGGGTATTAACTTGGCTGATGTGATCTTCCTGTTTGTATGCTTCGATCGATTGTTTTATATTATCAATCGTGTCCTGACATTGCATATTACCGTTAGGGGTCTTTTGAATCATCTTCTTCCAAAACCTTGTATAAAAAGTTCTGTATAAAGCAGGAATATTATGTGGCGTATAATCCACTTCCACATTCCATTTTATTATCCATGGAATTGAGTATTCAATAAAGAAATTCATATAAGAACTTCCTTCAATAAGAGTATTACTCCTTTGTAGTTCTTGGATCTTTGGAGACACCTCCAACCAATCAGTATATAAACAGAGTAGTGGTTCTGGTAATATCTTAATAGTAGGACCATAAGTGATCCACCATTGAGAGAACCAATTAGGTATACTGCTCTGTTTATAAACATCCGGGCATATCTTTATAAACCACGAGTGCTTTTTATTGTCATTTTCATATAAAAATGCTTTATAAAAGCTTTCAACATAATCCCAGTAATTATATTTTACTGGAACTTTTCCTTCTGGATGAGTATAACTCTTTTCAGTTAGGGTGCTCAAACCCCATTCTTCTGGTGATATAATATGTTTAATTATTATTTTAGAAAAGTTATAAACTTTCCTTGTATTAGCTGGATAGAAGTGTGATATTTCACATGATCCAGTGATTGAGAGTATCATCTCAAAATGAGCTCTGTACTTATAAGTACAACTTGCGTATGACGTCGTGTTCAAATATCTTGCCATTAACTTCCATGGCTCATCCTTCCATTGAAGGTCTCGGTTCTCAAGGAATAATATTAACTCCTTGTAATCTGTCTTGATACAAGTCTAAGCAGGATCGTTAGCAGCGTGGGGGTAACAGGATATATTACTGGTGACACAACCCTGGCAAGGAGTGGCTGAACCCAAAATTAGGTTCAACAACAGCCCTAAGCGCCATCCTCGGCTAAGCGGGCAAACAACAAAACCTTGGTTCTGGCATTCAACCTTCCGCCTGGGTTGTCTATCCAACCGTACCTTTAACACCACCACCTGCTGAGATTCTAATCTTAATTTGTTATTAGAATCATTTTACCCCAGTAGCCTAGTGTGACAGAGCTCAACACTTAAGGATTTAGCCTATCATTGGGCCAAATACCAAATTAAAATTTATTAAAATAAATAAAATCAAAAGAACAATTATGAATACCTTAAATTGTACTTCAGCAATATAAGATTTTTTATAATCTGAACGATTTTTACAATGGGAGTTTTTACAAGAGAGAGAGAGGGGTGTGTCTTCTGCTGCATTTATGGTCCATTATATGCAGGTTATGCATCCGGCCCGAGGCAACCCGACCTCTAATAGAGGAAGGGGAAACAGAGGAAGAGGTACTGGTAGAGGTGCTGTAATAGCCCAAATGGGTAAACAAAGGCTTATAGCCGAAGATCTGACAGGATCGTCTTCATCTAATAAGAGCAATGATACTATGTCATATCTCCAGTATCAGCAATTCCTGGAATGGAAAAATTCCCAAGGAAAGCAAAAAGAAACAAGGGATAATATGCCTGAATCATACTCTTCTATTATATTAGAAGATGATAATGAAAATATCCAGTCTTATATCAAGACAGATTACAAGGAGTTAATATTATTCCTTGAGAACCGAGACCTTCAATGGAAGGATGAGCCATGGAAGTTAATGGCAAGATATTTGAACACGGCGTCATACGCAAGTTGTACTTATAAGTACAGAGCTCATTTTGAGATGATACTCTCAATCACTGGATCATGTGAAATATCACACTTCTATCCAGCTAATACAAGGAAAGTTTATAACTTTTCTAAAATAATAATTAAACATATTATATCACCAGAAGAATGGGGTTTGAGCACCCTAACTGAAAAGAGTTATACTCATCCAGAAGGAAAAGTTCCAGTAAAATATAATTACTGGGATTATGCTGAAAGCTTTTATAAAGCATTTTTATATGAAAATGACAATAAAAAGAACTCGTGGTTTATAAAGATATGCTCGGATGTTTATAAACAGAGCAGTATACCTAATTGGTTCTCTCAATGGTGGATCACTTATGGTCCTACTATTAAGATATTACCAGAAACTACTCTGTTTATATACTGATTGGTTGGAGGTGTCTCCAAAGATCCAAGAACTACAAAGGAGTAATACTCTTATTGAAGGAAGTTCTTATATGAATTTCTTTATTGAATACTCAATTCCATGGATAATAAAATGGAATGTGGAAGTGGATTATACGCCACATAATATTCCTGCTTTATACAGAACTTTTTATACAAGGTTTTGGAAGAAGATGATTCAAAAGACCCCTGACGGTAATATGCAATGTCAGGACACGATTGATAATATAAAACAATCGATCGAAGCATACAAACAGGAAGATCACATCAGCCAAGTTAATACCCCAAGTCCTTATCAACAGATCATTCATAAAATTAAGATGAAAAAGGGACTACTGACAAAAGAAGAAATGTTAGCTTCCTATTTTGAGGAGGTTAAAAAAGATTTAATGAAAAATCTTGAAGTAGAAATTCTTTCAGACACATCCATGGCTTCTGCAAATAATAGAGAAGACGAAGGAGAATACTGTCTACCAGGAGAGTCCCAGCCAATTACAGAGGACGATATGAATGATTACATCACAAATATCATGACACAGGTGAATAGGGAAGAATCTTCCAAATCACAAAATGCCAAAGGGAAAGATAAAATCTGACGAGGCATGGCATTATTGAAGAAAGAATCCTTAAGCTTTAATAAAGTACCTTTTTATAAAGTAGCTTTAATAAAGTATCTTTTATAAAGCAGCTTTGATAAAGTTGAGTAAATTATTGGCCACTTGTCGGCCATGTTTTTGTCTTTTAATTTTAGCCGGCCACTTGTAAAGATTGGGCCATGTTAGTATTTGCTTTATTCTTTGTAATTGCCTATATAAAGGATAGGAAGTCTCAGTAAGATTCTTCTAAACTCTGAACCAGAGAAATCGGATCCTGGTGAGAAAATTCCCTCAAAGGAAGAGATTAATAAGGTCTTCCAGGATGAAAGTGATATTGTCACAAGTTCTGAGGGTGAATGTGACCCTTGCAAAATTGGACAATCTTGTGATAACGAGGAAGTTGATGAATTTTATAATTTATTTGCCCAGTTTAAGATTAATACATTAGACAGTGAAAATCTAATAGATTTGTTAAAGATGGTGCAGGACCCAGAAGCTCGATCTAAGCTCATAGATCAAATCAAAAGGAACTTCGAGTCCAAGACAAGTGAGAATGTGAAAAGAGAGTTTTATACTCCTACGGATTATAGTCCGTATACCATGAAGGAAGTTAAAAAACTTCTGGAACAAAGAAAGATGAGTCACAGTGGTGCTCCTACTACGTCTCAGGATTTGGAAAAAGAGGTTTATAACCTTAAGCAAGAGATTTATAATCTCAAGAAGGAAAATAGAATCCTAGATCATAGGATTTCTAAGATTGAAGGAAAAGGTAAAGAAAAGGATGAATTCTCTACCACCCCTTCTAATTTTGAAAATCTTGATGAAGATATCATTAATATTTTTAGTGATTTGCAGGATGCGGAGAAAAGTGAATTTCTAACTACTCTAGAAGTTTTTACTTCGCAAAAGTTTTTTATAAAGATTACTCTTCTTATTGATTATAATTTCAAAAAAGAATTTATAGCTCTTGTGGATAGTGGAGCAGATTTAAATTGTGTTCAAGAAGGATTAATCCCTTCAAGATATTTTCATAAAACTACTCATAGTTTACGATCTGCTAATGGTGAGAAAATGCAGATTGAGTACAAATTACCAAAAGCTTATATTTGCCAAAGTAAGGTATGTATACCTCAAAGTTTTGTTTTGATAAAAAACATGTCTAACCAAGTTATACTTGGTACACCCTTTTTACAAAAGATATTTTCTATTACCAGAATTGATAAGGATGGCATAATAGGAACTTTCAATGAAAAATCTATTATTTTCCAGTTTATAACTGAACCTGTTACTAGGGTTTTAAATCAATTGAAGGATATGCTAGCCAACAAGAGTCAGCATATCAATTTTCTTAAACAAGAAATTTATGCTTTGAATATTGATGAGATTTTAAAAAATCCTAAATTAAGAGAAAAAATTGATTTTATAATAAATCAGTTTTCATTATATATTTGCAGTGATCACCCAAATGCTTTTTGGAATAGGAAAAAGCATGTGGTTACACTTCCATATGAAGAAGGTTTTTCGGAAACTAATAGTATTCCTACTAAGGCAAGACCTTGCCAGATGAATTCCGAATATTTGGAGTTATGTAAAAAGGAAATAGATTCTTTATTACATAAAGGTCTCATACGATCTTCGAAATCGCCATGGTCTTGTACAGCGTTCTATGTTAATAAACATGCTGAACAAGAAAGAGGAGTTCCGAGGTTAGTGATAAACTATAAACCTTTGAACAAAGTTCGTTCTGAAATGGATCAGATATCCGATTCCTAATAAAAAGGATTTATTAGATAGACTTCATAACGCTATCATATTTTCTAAATTTGATTTGAAATCAGGTTACTGGCAGATTCAAATAGCTGAAGCTGACAGGTACAAAACTGCTTTCAATGTCCCAATAGGGCAATTTGAATGGAATGTGATGCCATTTGGATTGAAAAATGCTCCTTCTGAATTTCAGAAAATTATGAATGACATATTCATTCCTTACAGTAATTTTATTATCGTTTATATTGACGATATTTTAGTATTTTAAAATACTATCGAAATGCATTTTAAGCATTTAGAATTATTTAAAAAGATTATCATACAAAATGGTTTGGTCATATCTAAACCTAAAATGTTTTTATTCCAAACAAAAGTAAGATTTCTTGGTCATAACATTGAAAAGGGGAAAATTATTCCTATCAATAGGAGTATTGAATTTGCTTCTAAATTCCCTGATGTTATAACTGATAAAACTAAATTACAGAGATTTCTCGGGAGTTTAAATTATATTGCTCCATTTTATGAAAATCTTGCAAAAGATACGTCTATTTTATATGATAGGTTAAAAAAGATTCCAAAACCATGGACTGATGCTACCTATGGCCCAGTATATTTTAATGCTTATCCGAATTTACAGATTTCATTATCGGATGAAAATGCTTTAAAAGCTTTGGTTTTAAATGTTAAATTACATAGTTATGATTATATGCCTAATACAGAAGTAATATGTATCTGTTACAGGATTTATTATAAGCCATTATATACCTTAAATCCTATGTACAAGATTATGGATCTTAAAAATGAGACGATTTTAATAGAAACTAATTTTGGTAAAACTAAAGTTTCTACCAGAAGACCTATCAAATGGGATGAAATAGATTTCCCTAAAGAGTGGGTCATGGAGGAAGCAGCCCCTCCAAAGGATTTTAAAAATACCAATCTGACTGGAATTGAGCAAACTCCAGAAGGTAATGTGAAGATCAGATTTGGATCTGATGACATTATAAGCAGAATGGATATGGGATCGGATAGATCTAGTTTTCAATATTTATCTAGATCTAATTCCTTGCATCATTCTCATATTTCTCCTATTGATTATATTGTTCAAACTCCTTCTAGAGCTTCTACTTCTCAGATAAGAGAGGAAGTGCCTAGATTTAATAGTTTGAAAATTGATAAACATAATATTGTTACTCCTGTTGCTCCTATAAGAGAACAGCAGATAAGTGATGCTGATATAACTGCATCGGAAATGGTGTTTGGATTTTTCGCCTTCATACCTTCTTTTCGCTCTTTAAAAGCCTTTTTCCTCTTGGCACGTTTTTCAGTGCGTTTCTTCAAATATTTTTGTTTCCATTCCTGGTCAGTATATTTCTTACCAGTTTTGCTTTTATGAAGCTTGTGGGACCTTGATTTGATTCGTGGATCATCCATACCAAATTGTCCACAAAATTCACCCAACTGTTGTCTTTCATTAAGACGATGGCGTTTAAGCTCTTGGTTCAGCTTAATCTCATTGCATAACGCCAATCCTTCTTGAATGCATATTCCCACCAAACTTCCATAAGTATGTTCATCATAATTAATATTAACTCCTCCTTGTCTAAGAGCCTTCTTAACTCTTTCTGCAAAGAGGTTAGGGAGTCCATCTATAAATTTGGATTTCCAATGGGTGCTATTACACTCTGGCAACTCCATAACTCTGCAAAGAAATGTATCTTTATATAATCGAAACGAAGTTAGCGTCTTGCACCTCATATTTTGCAAGAGGGTTCGGATAGTCTCACTATTATCAGACCACCTTCCTGAAAAGTGTTCAATAATATTACCAACCAAAGAATAAACAGCATTAGAATTATCAGCTGTAGATGTTCCTGGTTCACTTTTTACTGTATTTAAAATTTTATCTCGCTGGTCAACAGTGAGATAATTATCCCACCATCCTTTTAATTGACCAGTAAAACCTGCAACAATCATGTTAGCAACAGTTTTATCACTGTTATTATTAGTCTTGCAAATAGTGCTATACATCATCATTCTATGTATAACAATATACATCTGTCTGTTGGTATGACCATCAATGTTCCACTCATAAATCTGCTTACCACTGAAGCTATTCGGAGCATACATATCATCTTGCTCTTCAAATAAAACATCTTGCGGAGTAGGCTTAGGATAATAAAACATCCTTTGCCTTGGCTTATCAGCAAACTTCGAATTATAAGAAGACTTTAATTTATTAATTTGATCATAAGTCAATTTAGGAAAATCCTCATCATATAATTCATTATCACTTTCTTCTGTATTAATTAGAGGTTTTAGTGATAACTCTTTAAACTTTTCATTTAAGAACTTCTCTATATTAGAAGTATCTGGCTTTATTTTAAAATTCTCAACATCAGGAGGGGGTTGAATAGTTGGAATAGCTACTCGTGATGGCTCTTCCACTTTTTCTTTTCCTGATATACTAGCAGTATTACTGCTTATAGATAACAATTTATCTATCTTCTCATGCAAAGATGCAATCTGTTCACCAAGTATATAAACATATATATTAGTATAATTTTGCTGTTTCAACATGACATTAATATGTTTAACAGTAACTTGCAAAGTATTATCATCAATTAGTGCAGAGAATGCTGCGAAATCAATCTTTTTTCCCTCCTTTTTTATTTTAAAAGGTTGCTGTGGAGGTAATACAGCATCAATGATAGTACCATTTGCCAGTTCAAATTGTCTTTCCAAGACAGCAATATTATTTGCTACATATCTTCCCATAAACCATAAAACAAAAGATATAAGTTTATTATACTTTTCCAGATCTTTATAAAATTCTTCTTGAAAAGCATTTTGTTCAGTTGTATTAAAACTTTTGAAAAACCTTTGGTATACAGTCTTTGGTATGAAGTACAAAACCTTATACCAAGATTGTCTTGTTTAAACTTGTAACCAATAAACCAAATGTCTCCTTATCATATTAGGATAAATTTACACGAGTTCTTGGTAAGATTATGTAAGCTTTGTATTAAAAGTCTTAGGTAGATCTTACTAATAAACAACCTTGACTGTAGAGACAATTCTGAAACAGGTTGATTGTGTTGGTCTTGGAATAGTAAGTCTTCTTTTTGTATCATACCCGAGGCTCTGGACAGATAGATAGGAAGTTGGTAGTAGTAGTAAGTTGATATGGAGGACTATCCCTTTTTTATTTGGATTCCTTAATGTGTCATGTGGAATATCTGGCTTGAAAGAAATAAAAGATGTTTTAAAGGAGAGAAACAACATGTATCTTTTGTAAAGTAAAGGTGTTTACAGATTCTGTTTGTTTGATTTAGGGAACAGGTCGTTTGGGAGGTGACACTGCAATTGGTTTTCTTGATTCTGTGAGCTCAAGGATGTAATGCAGGAGGTGGAACATCTTTTTGCTTTATTGAAGGAAGTACTAGCATAATTAAAATACTTTATTTTATCAGAAAAAAGGAAGAAGGTATGTCTTGTATGTCAATTATCCTTTGTATACAAATAAGAAGTTAGCTTGTTGCCTTTCAATGGATCCATTTTTAATGAGGAAGGTACACTTACTTGCATGAGGAACTCATGGAGCCAGGATATCATTTTTGAACAAATCGCGTTACAACCCAACGAACCTATTCAAGTGAATTTAGCAGAATCAGGGTTGCACATACAAAAATCAATAAAAATGCGGGCATGTAGAAGTGTTTTCTCACTTGAATGGTCAACTAAATGAACACTTACAATGTTATTACGAGGATCTTTCCAATAAAATCCTTGAATTAGAATCACAGCTATATTTGATGTTATGAGAATAAAGATGCTAAGAGAATGTTTTCCCATCCACTCTAGAACAAACATCAAGCGCCTCCAACCATAGACGTCCACCTAAATTTACATAAGATTCACAATACAGTCAACTGAGTATTAATCAAAGCAAAGGCGACAAAAATAGTTAAATTACAGCCAAGGAGACGCATTGGAGTAGGAAGGACTATTTTCAAAACTTACCAATATGTATAGCAGGCAGAATGTGATTCCAGCAGCAGCTGAAGTTACCAGCAAATAACTTATCGTGTACAACGATTTGTTCAATGGCATGCCTGAAAGTATTAGAACACTAGTCTCACTTCATGGTGAATACAAGCGATTTTTCTTGAATCAAATTGAGAATTTATTAGATTGATCAAAGGGAATCAGCACAACTGGAAACATGGGAGAAGAAAGAAGATCTATAATATATTAAGGTCAAAGGTTTTTGTTTGTTTCTTTGAAAAAGAAGCACAATAGTATAACCACTGCCTCTTCGTGCTTTTGTTTCCTTTTTTTTTTTTTTTTTTGGCAAGGACCAGTGAAGTAAAGATAGAGAGTATATTTTCTTAATAGGAAACCAAAGTTTCTAGTTTGTCTATGATAGTCCAGATGATTAAGGAAGGAATGACATACCTACGAAAGCAAGGAACAAACCAACTACAAGAAGTGAAAGTGAGAGGATCGACCAACTGCACAACCGTTTCTTATGATCCTGAACAGAGTCATATAAATTACATCTATCAATGACATGTATTGTAGGTATCTGGCATTAAGGTACTTTAGAGACAATATATCTCTCAGCATGCAAATATGTCTCACTAAACAGTAGTAAGAGATTTCCCTTTATTGGGAAACCACCGTTCAATATATTTCAATGATGAAGTGATCCAACACCGAAACCAAAAGAAAGTAAAAGCACTATTGGATTGAGACCTTAAAGAATTTCCCCACTTGTCATGGAATAAAACCTTTCTTAACAGAGCACCTAAGATTTTGTATCAGTCAGCTAGTGATACCACACTGCTCACCTGAAATTTAACAAGTATGTGGCCGTATTGGAGTCCAATGATGCATGCTGCTGCAGCTGTTAGTGAACTGAAAAAAGATTACCAACGGTAAAGGATGCTAACCAACAAAGTAGAGAATACATGAATAAAAACGCGTCATTGCCAAATAAGTAATAGATTTCATAGAGTATCCAAGGGTGATGAATACTGACAGATTTGGTACCTTAAAATGCCTTCAGGATCAAAAGGGGCATGACACCAAGAAGGCATACTGTCAGAAGCATTGCTGGATCCGTTGCATTCCTGTGACAATAATATGCATGAAGGGGCTAAATATGAGGTCGGGAGATAAGCCTTCCAGCAGTGCAGGTTAGTATAAAGTTACCTTCATATTTCTATATACTGGTTTTGCATAGAGGTGATCAATTCCAAGAATATAACGATCAATCATTCCAGCAGAATTACATGCAGGTCCAAGATCACCTCTAACAGAACATTTTACCTGAAGGAGGCAACAAAGTTACCATCTTATATAATATATATAAGATAGGACAGCAAATGTTCTCCAAACTCAACTAGGAATATCAGCGATCATACTCAAAGCTGTAATGACTGATCATAGTCATTGTTAAGCTTCTAGAGGGTAACAACTGATGATAAATGTTCTCAATTATGAGCAAGTCCTTTACACGCTGTATCAAAGGCAGAGAAATAGTACTAACATCACCCAGAGCAGTAATGACTGATCAGAGTCATCTTTAAGCTTCTATGAATTCTGTTTTCAGAATCTAGTTCGGATTAAGGGGAAAGAAAAGCAAATAGCTGCTAACCTCATAAGTGCTGCTGCCTGTTGACTGCAACACACTGAATGTCCAATCTGGTACATACAAACCATATAACAATCCACTATGTATAGCAGACAATAGGAACAAAATACACCTAGAAATGAAGTAAAATTTGTTATTAAACTATAGACAAAGATAACCATATAAGGAAAACAACAACACCATATAACAAGAGCTCGATAATAAGAATTACGCCAATATGATTGCAGCTAAACTCGTCTTAGTTTTCCAATTAAAACCTACAAAATTCTTCTGTTTCCATATTCAATCTACCTGTTAATAGCCAATAAAGTTTAGTCCAAATAGTTAGGTTGAGACCTTGCACCAACATGTCATGGGTTTGACTTCCACCAGCAACAAGCATTGATCTTTATCTAACTTGTAGGAGATTAATGCCCCACTTACTAAAAGTTGGTTCTCTCATTACTGTTAGATTAAGTTCACAGTACCATAGCAATGCTCTTATGGTTCCACTAAAGAAAAGAATCTGCCTGCCACTAAGATTTTGCTCTCAGTACAATACGAAATAGTTACTTGATTTATCCGAATGCACGCCATAATAAAAGGGAGATGAAACCACTTTTGTTTAAGATATTTGGTCTATTTTCTTCCTTTTTCAGTTTTCAAAGCAATACCATCATGATGCTGAAACAGAAGATGTATGTATTACTCCTAAATTGCACGATCAATTTTTTTTTTATTTACATCAGCTTTACAGTGAAACCATCCACCTGAAACCAAGGATGTAGTCATCTTACCATTGCCAAATATAACTTCTGAAAAAGGCGACTCTTTTCATTCCATGACATGGAAGCCATATCTCACACAAAGCTGCTACAACATATCCAAAAGCTATCCTCTGCATAAGTGAAAAGAAACGTATAAATTGATATGAACAGGTTACATGCTTAAGTTCATCATCCTGCACCTATTTTACTGATCATCTAGTGACACTTCTATCAAGAAAATGACGATCTCTTATAAAAACCAGGGAAACCAGGTTAGGACACTTCTCTTGCAGAAACAGCATGACTGGCAATGCAACTGAAACTACAGAGACACTTGTAGTTATTAGTCATCTGATACGACAGTACCAGAATAGCAGTAGTCATATCAGGGTTACCTGCAAAATTCCCATCCATCGTATTCTTTCGATATCTACACCGTAGGTCAAACCAGTTATCCCATGCAAGTAACCCCCTGAAACGAAACAAATGTGGAATCAGTAATTGTCCAACAGCATTCAACTCTAGATATCTCATGCAAGAAAAGGACATACTAAGGACGAAATCAGAAGACAGCTGCAGAAAGGTTATCGAGAGCAAAAATACGAAAGTCCTACCACACTCTCAAGAAAAAAACAAAGAACCCAACAATTTGAATTATAGCTAAATAAAACAAAAGTATTCTCGTATACCCGCAATCTTCAATTTTAACTTTCTTCCTATGATTCTGTACCTTTCAGGAACTTAATTACAGTATTTCATGCGGAAGATTGTCTACTCATCAAGCTTAACTTGACCAGTAAAACATCAAGGTGATGCCTATGCATGACACAATAAAATTATCAATTTTTAATACATATAGTCACATGATTCAATTATGTACATTCTTGTTGATTAGACATCTCTGTCTCATGCTGTTTGCTGTCCATTGTGGAAGGTTTTTTAAGCGGGCAAACTCTCAATAAGAAAAATGTGCAATCATTGAGCTTTGTTTCTCTTCTAGAACCGGAGTAATGTTCTATATAGTTGTGCCACAAATTAAAACACACATATTCTATATTGTAAGGAGTGTAGAAGACCCATATGGAAAGACCTGTACAGGCAGGTAGTTGCATATTCTCAAAAGGTTGACATCAGTGCAACAACAACTAAGCCTCAATCCCAAATAAGTTGGGATCCGCTATATGAATGAATCCTCATTGAACATGTCAACTGGTTGACACCAGTATTGAATCAAAATATTCATTTGAGTAATGCCAGCACAATATTACCTTGAAGGAGAACACCAAGGAGAAATAGTTTCAATGTCCTAAACACAACTTTGAAGGTTGCCCCAGTTCTGTTTATAACTATCTGCAGTTTTGAAAGAGGAAAAAGTTTAGCAACTGCCAAGTGCAACAATCACATTGTGATAGACATAACATGATCTGCCTCAGATGATTTAGTTATCTGGATATTGACAGCACAGTGGAAAGGATATCACAATGGAAGCCTGGAAACTCTGTGTCATAAGCCTAAACTTTCATAATGATTAGGTCTATGTCCATGATATAATCTGATGATCAAAGTGTAGATACCTTATTTACAATTGCCAGGGAAACTCCAACAACAAAGAGGAAGAAAGGCATTACAAAGTCTGCCAAATGGACACCATTCCATGGGGAATGAGCAATGCTTGGGAAAACAGAACCAGCATAATCCACAAGCATCATAAGCTGAAAGCAGCAAACAGATTAAAAGCATAAGCAGAGTATTGGTGAAATTTCCACTAGCGAAAAGGAAAACGAAAGAACTCACTCTTAAAATATAAACATGGCCAAGTAGACCTCACTAATGGCGAGTATGGTTATTAAAACTGTTAAAAGAACTAACCATTCAACTCAAAACTTAAAGCAGAAGTTTCAGTAGTTCAAGATCTGCAAGTAACTGGTATAACTATAAGCACAAACACAAAAATTTAAAGGGGTTCTGCAACTGAGAGAGGTGGTATTGAGATTCGACTTCAGGGATTGCTTTAAGATAAGATAGTTCGATTGGCCCTATTCTGAATTAGAACGGGAGGAGGATGAGATAGGAAAGGGGATCAATGTCGATTCTGTATATCATCTTTCCTTAATTCTGCTTTGGATATAAGTACTTTTATCGGGGAACTTCCAATCCTAGTAGCACTACATTCCCTTCGACTTCCTGAGTATACATACCTAAAGTTAAAAATATGTACACTTATACCAAGTATGAACTCACTGCGCAATGGTACTCTGCATCAATTGACAAAACATACCATATGTAAAACTAGATTCCAATCATTCATTTGCCTACGCGTTTCCAATATCCAGAGTTGAGCTAACAGATACAGAAATTTAAAAGAATATCCAATCATCTCTACATTCCAAGTTTTATTTTATAAATTTCGATCCATTAATTCCAAACAAGAATAATTATATCAAACTTTATTTGAAATGTAGGATCAAATCAAAGAAAAGCATCAGTGAACTGCAACTAAACTTCAATTATCATAATTCATAGGTTTCAGCTATAAGACAAGTGTTTAAAGTTTATTTTAGGCCAAATTAAACTCAATTATAGTTTCAAGAACAAATGTAAAGAAAATTCTTACAAAAACAGAGAGGCCACGAAAAACATCAAGAGAAACAACACGAGTAGTAGTTGTACTACTTTTCCTTTGATCATCAACACTTGTTACTTCACTTTCACACACCACTTCGTTATTTTCACTTCTTAGTAGCGGCTGATTTTCTTCCATTTTTCTTTTCTGTCTGTAAGATATCAATCTTTTTAATAATACTATTGAAATGAGATTGTCTTAAATATAGTACTAACATGCACAGACGTGGACAATTAACTTAGAATTGAACCACAATTTTGTTACATCTAATAACTGATGTATATACTTTATTTATTCGTTTCATTTTAGTCGTCCATTTAGCTAAAACAAATTTGTCCAGTTGTTGCTTTAAGAATTCTAAATTAAATTTATCAGTTGTTTCAAAATATAACTCCTTCCGTCCCAATTTATATGGTATTTTTTGCTTTTTAAGAGTCAACTTAATTAAATTTTGAAGCTAAATTTGATTAGATTAACTCAATATTCTGATATTAAAATTAATATTTGATAACTACTTGAAACGTACTCCCTCCGTCCCAAATTAGTTGTCGCTTTTAGTTTTTTTACGTCCATTAAGAAAACCATTAAATAGGGTGTGTAGTTTACTATGTTACCCCTATTTAATGTTTGACTACTATATTTTGTTGAAAATTTTTTTAATTATTGAGGGTATAATTGGAAAAGACTAGCAATTTTTGTCTTGAAATCCTAAAGTGTCAACTAATTTGGGACAAATGATTATTGCTAAAGTGACAACTAATTTGGGACGGAGGGAGTACTATTTATGCAGTTTGAATCTCGAAAAGTGAAAAATACCACATAAATTAAGACAGAGAGAATACTATATCATTAATTATTAAAGAAGTACCGATTCTTTTTAATACTGTTCAATTCTCAAGTAGAACGATGGAGTATTTTATTTTATAATATTTGCATTAAATGGTGATGGGTGGATTGGTATCTAAGACGGAAAGATTATGCTTTGTTTGATGCGTTTGCGACAAGGGACCACCTTATAAGGGTGGGGACATGTGATTGGTTAAAATGATCACTTTTCTATTCTTTTTTGACCAATTATGTTCATTTCATCATGATTTCTTTTCCCTCAATTTCATCGAATATGTTTGGTTGGATATGATATCTCTTTCACTTTCCTTTTCTTCATACTTCCCTCAATAATCAAGAAATTCCTTTTCTTAGTTCAACCAAAACAAATAAACACTCCTAATAACCTATTTCTTTAACCAAAAAATTCACCAGACAGTCAATAATCTCACACCTAACTAGTTACACAACACGTTCATCAATTTGATTTTACATCTGATAATTTGATAAAACTAAAGTTTTCAGAATAAAAATATATTTGTTGTTATTTTGATTTGGTATCTACATCTGTATCACTTGGATACTTGTCCAACAAATTGATTTTACATAATTGAACAACGACATATTTACAAAACGAAAAGCTATCTAATTTTTCTTCTCTTTATTACTTCTTTCCATTTAAATTTATTCTTCTTTGTTTCTATTTTAGTGACATATTATGTAGCGACTAATTTTGACTAGAATGTTGGGTTGTCCTAACACTTCTAGGCGTGACATTGACACCCGACCAACACTTCAAACTGCGTAGGTGAAATTGTAATAAATATGCTGATGCATACAGATCCCAAGTATTTTTCTTTTCTGGCAATGACTATTTAAAAATTATTGCCATCAGTACCAACTATTTACGAAGCATGACCAGAGACGTAGGCCCCGTTTGGATAATCTTAAATAGCTACTTAAAAGTGTATTTGTACTTTTAAGTAAAAAGTAGTATTTGGTAACTAAAAAAACAAGTACTTATAAGCACTTTTGTACTTAAAAAGAGCCAAAAGTAAGAAGTTAGGATTTCCTAACTTAAAAAAATTTACTTATAAGTAACTTTTTACTTTTAAACCCATTAAAATAAGCCCACCCAAACGGGGCCGTAATACAAGAATGATACTATTATTTTCCAGAGTTCAAAGAACGATTTTACAAGTAGCTGCACTTTTATAAATCTAAATTTCAAGGCCTCTATCACCCCTCTGCACATAAATCAACCTTTGAACTGTAACCATTTGGTAGAGGTTTATAAAGAACAGAGCAATCTAGCAACCTGTATTCCCTGTGCTCTGGAAATACAAAGGCATTCTAAGAAGTGACCAACAAAAGAGAATTTAGGGAGGCCATCAGAATAGATGGTTAAGGAAGCAAAAGCTGGGCATATCAGGGACAGACACATCGGAGATGAACAAGTTTACATACTTTTCAGTAGGCAATTTGGCTGAAGCAAGCAAGCTCACCCCCCCCCCCCCCACCCCATTCCCCGTAATATCGTCGCACGACGTACAACTATGGACTATAGTATTAAAGAACTTGTACGTCACAGGCAACACATGTTCTACGGTTGGCCAAGCCACTGTGACAGAGGGAGTACCAAGCCATTGCGTAAGCCACACATTCATCACCAATTTCTAATTAATACACAGACAAGCCAAATCACCAACAATGAACAAAAGAAACAGTATAGATTTCGATAATAACGGTTGATTTCAACTAAAATTCCGATTTAGAACTTAAGTAGCCATGACATAACATAGAGCAAAAGAGGTTCAACTGTATCCTCCAACCGACAAAGCCGAAGGTCCAAGAAACAACATAGCATATTTACTAGCAACATAAAGAGATTGTTCATGGCATCTACCAAAATAAGCAGCAAATCTATCATCGCTCAAATGAATCACAAATTACTCAAATGCCCAAGCGTTCTCCCTCCTAACTTCCTCCTCTTCCTCAGGAGTGAAGTCATTCTTGATGTTGAATGTCTTACGGATCTCCTCAGGAGTCTTCCCTTTGATCATGTCTGCAACTGTCTGACAGGTCAGATCAAGCAGGCTCTTTATGTTCAAGTAGTTGGCAGCCTGTAAAGAGATGAAGACGAACAATTTACTACAACTGCAATGTATAATTCTCTAAAAGCTCTTAAAAGAAAGGTAACATCCAAATATCTATACAGAAACATGAGAGAACTAGAAATCACAAAAGATTTCCTTGTAAGTCATCAAATAGCAACATTAAAATTAAAAGGAAATGCAGAACAAATATACATCACCCAAAAACAGCTTCATACAAATCTAACAGTTAAAAGAAACACATTATAGAATTTCCAGCCACTAAACAGGATGCAAAATTCCAAGACACGAACTCGGGGTGTGGACCAGAGAGGCCTATCAATAATTAAACAGAATGCGCTAAGGGCAGATCCATATAGCATTTCTTTCCTTAAAAGACAACAAGCAGCTGAATGAGCCAAGTCCAAAAGGTCAAATATCTATATGCTTCTAAATAAATCTACGACTACAAGCATGTCCTCTTACCCCATTAGAGGAAGCCACCAAAATAATTCACTATAATACTATACTCTGTTGAATCTGTTTTGTACACTACAATACTAAACTCTGAACTAAGCAAATACAAGGTTCATTACTTGACAATGACACGACAGAGAACAAAACTACCAAGAAAAAGAGACTAATAAAAAACAGCAATCACAAGATATGTCATAACTTCAAATTCAAACACCTCAAATAACACCTAACAACAAAGTGCAGCTTATCGCATACTACAAAAAGCCAAACAGAGCAGAATTACAAGTCGGTAATAAAATGACTAATGGTGCAGTTTACACAACACATCAAACAAGCCCAAACAAGAAACTAGGCAAATAAACAAGTTATGCTTTCATTATTGCAACTAACACACCCATGGTGGGTGGTTTAAGACAAATAAACAAGTCATGCAAATAAACAAGTGCTGATTTCATTGTAGCAACGCTAGCACGCCCCAGGTGAGTGGTTAAGGCAAACAAACAAGGAGAAAATCAACAAGTGCTGATTTCATTGTTGCAACGCTAAGGTCAAGGCAAATAAACAAGAAAAATAAACAAGTGTTGATTTCACTGTTTCAATGCTAACACACCCTTGGTGGGTGGTTAAGGAAAATAAAAAAGGTCATGCAAATAAACAAGTCATGATTTCAACACTTGTTTTCTCTTTTCAAACCGTAAGAGCCTTCTAGTTTTCTCTTTTCAAAACATTAAGCGTTGTCCATGAACAACCGAACAAGTAGGCAAATAAACAAGCAAAAAGAATACTCCATGACCTCTCACATAGTTTCTCTTTTATTCACTCGATAGAATTTAACAAAATTATGACTTATAAGTGCCTTCTCTTCATAGATTGTATTTATTTATTCATATAATCAAGCAATTTCGAAGAATCAATGACAAGGTACGAAACTCTAGTGTCTAACGTTCTCCCACCCCTACCACCTTTAGGCACACGGTTTAACCTCAATTGCGCTCTTACCACTAGACCAAAACCCTCCGGCTCTACATCGCTATCGAGCACATAGCAATCATGAAAACAGCAAGTCAAAAATACTAAAACTATAACTTATATAAGTGCCTTATTCATATTTTTTATTTTTATTTATTCAGATAATCAAGAAATTTCTGGGAACGAACGAAACAGGGTACGAAACTCTGGTGGCTAACGGGCTCCCACCTCTACCTTTAAACAGGTGATTTAACCTCAATTGAGCTCTTACCACTAGACCAAAATCCTATCGCTCTACATCGCTATCGAGCACATGATACACATAACAATCATAAAAACATCGAGTTATAAATACTAAAAGCTATAAAAAACAGAAATCTCCTAGGGCCAACAACACAGGGTACGAAATTCTAGTGGCTAATGTGCTCCAACCCCTACCTTTAAACACGTGATTTAACCTCAATTGCGCTCTTACCACTAGAGGCCAAAAACCTAGGGCTCTACATCGCTATCGATCACATAACACACATAACAATCATCGAGCAATAAGTACGAAAAGCGATAAACGGAATCAAACCAGAATGAGATCAAACAGCGTGCTCTGATCAACTTTAACAAAATCAGCATCAAAAGACTTTAAATCATCCTCAGTAGCCTTATCCTCAGTTTTCGAAGCCTCAACGTGTCGTTTACAGTACTCGATAACCTTAGCCAAGATCTGACTGGTAACATTAGGTAAAGGAATACTGCTATCAGCACAATCATCTTCAATCATATGTTTAATTGTTTGTGATTCCACAGCCACCGATTCTTCCACCTGGAATGTTTCGCCATCGGAACTTTTCAACACGATCATCTTTGCAGCCATTGTTGAAAGAGAATTTGGGGAATTTTGATTTTTGAAAACCCTAACCCTAAGAGAGAGAATAAAAAAGGAATAGTGAATGTGGAAATAATGGGGGAATAAGGGGTTTATATAGATGTTGGATTGGTTTAGTTGTTAAGGCGGTTTAGGATTAATAATTACTACTACTAGTTTAATTCTTTTTTAATTAGGAGTTGGTTTTTTTTAACTCTTTATTAACGTTTTTACTAAAAATAAGTTTCCACTTCATTAAAGCTCTATTTTTTGGGTATATATAGAGCTTACTATCAAAGATGCTATATTTTGTGAAGGGTCGAAAAGTTAACATATGTATCCAAGAGTATGATATGATGGTCAATTAAAGGAATAATATTATAGATTAATGTACAAATTTCAGCATTAAAAAAAACAATGAAATACTATGATTTTTTTTAATTATGTGCCTAAATCATGGTAAATAAAATTATAATGATCCTAATATGTGCAGAAGCTAGCCTAGACATTGTTATATTAAAAAAAAAAAAAAAAAGAGAGAGAAGTGTTACAAAATAATATTATTTAATTCACTATGTATAGTTACAAACTTACAATCATCTTAGCTCATTTGATTCTTGGGTTTTTTACACATATATACAAAACTACACACCTATATTACAAAAAAATAACAATATTTTTCAAATTACAAAACATAACAATATTTTTTTAGCACATTTTTAAAATAATAAAAATATTTCATTTTTTATAATTATACTTACATCTCACTCTCCTAAAAATCTTAACACACTTTCTCCACTTCCCCCACAAACAAAGCAGCCGCCACACCAAATTTCCCCTTTCTCTGTGTATGTGTGAGAGAGAAACAAAAACCCCAAATTCCCCCAATCCCCAGCGCCACCTTCACAGCTATATCCACTTCATCTTCTCTCACACCTAACCAACAAGCTCAACTAGTCGCAACTCTAGGTCCCGATTCATCACAATTCGAAATCCTAATTTCTCATCTCATATCCGCTTCAAACGAACAACGTTCCCAAGCCGAATCAGTCTTCAATTTAATCAAACAAAACGATCCTAATTCACTGGCGTCGAAGCAAGGCAGTGATGGTGTTGATTTAAACATATAGGGAATCTCGTAGTGGTGGCCAATACGACGAAAGCAAAAGTAAAGTTATAAAGTCTAAGAGTACTGATTACTACTGTTAATAAGCTGTAAATAAAGGGATAATGATTCAAAAGGTAAGTTATTTTTGGAAAAGCCTCTAATGAGTACATTGTAAAGGAAAAGATCAGTGTGTGGGTATTATTGAAATTAATGAAGAGATTTTTGGCTTTGGAAATGGCTTTAAAGTCAAAATATTTATGAGTTAGTTTAGTTATTGTAATGAGATCAATGGCTAAGTTATTGCAGATTAGATGAGCATGGTTTGGTTAAGGTGGGAAAGAGAAGTTGCTTGGTTGATTAGTTGAATAAATAAGTTTGTTTCTTTGAATTGTGGTTGCTATTGCTCTGTAAGTCATTTGGTTGATGTGAATTATTGTAATGTTTTGAGTTTTGACAATATATAGGCTTTGAAACAGTCTGAAATAACAGTGAAACAGTCTGAAATGATGGTGAAACAACGGTGAAACAACCTGAAATGATGATGAAACAACCTGAAACGGTGTTGAAACAGTTAGATACAATGTTGAAACAACTTGAAACGACGTTGAAACAGTTAAATACAGTTCGATACATAGCAAAAATAGTGCAGATACAGCGCTGAAATAATCTAAAACAGCTAGTGAAAAAGTCTGAACAGAAAATGTAAAAAATAATGTGAAACAACACAAATAAGGTGAAAATAGCTTAGAAAATGTGAGAAACAACGCACAAACGGGATGAAACAATGATGAAACAGTTTAGAAATAGTTAGATACGGTGCAAAACAACCTTAAACGGTGCATAAACAGTTAGATACAGTGCTGAAACAACCTGAAATCGTGCAGAAACAGTTAGATACAGTTCGATACGGAGCAAAAATGGTGCAGATACGGCGCTGAAACAGTCTAAAACATCTAGTGAAAAAGTCTGAAACAAAATGTAAAAAATAATGTGAAACAACGCAAATAAGGTGAAAATAGCTAAGAAACAGTGAGAAACAACGAACAAACGGCTAGATACGAGGTGGTTGGTATTTGAGATACAATGAGATACGATGTGTGTGGTAGTTGAGATACAATGAGATACGATGTGGTTGGTACGCAAGATACGGTTAGATACGAGGTGGTTGGTAGTTGAGATACAATGAGATACGATGTGGTTGGTAGGCGAGATATGGTTAGATACGAGGTGGTTGGTAGTTGAGATACAACGAGATACAATGTGGTTGGTAGGCGAGATACGGTTAGATACGAGGTGGTTGGTAGTTGAGATACAATGAGATACAATGTGGTTGGTAGTTGAGATACGATGTGGTTGGTAGGCGAGATACTGTTAGATACGAGGTGGTTAGTAGTTGAGATACAATGAGATACGAAGTGGTTGGTAGGCGAGATACGGTTAGATACGAGGTGGTTGGTAGTTGAGATACAATAAGATACGATGGGGTTGGTAGTTGAGATACAATGAGATACGATGGGGTTGGTAGGCGAGATACGGTTAGATACGAGGTGGTTGGTAGTTGAGATACAATGAGATACAACAAGATACGATGTGGTTGGAGTTGAGATACAATGAGATATGATGTGGTTGGTAGGCGAGATACGGTTAGATACGAGGTGGTTGGTAGTTGAGATACAATAGGATACGAGATAGTTGGTAGTTGAGAAACATCGAGATACAGTTAGATACAACGAGATACAATGAGATGAAGAAAAGTGAAATTGAGGGAAATGAGAAAAGTAAAAGAGAAATTGGGGGAAATGGTGGGAGGAAAAGTGAAATTGAGAGAAATTGGAAGAATAAAAGTGAAATTGGGAGAATGGTGGGAGGAAAAGTGAAATATGGGGAAATAGGAGGAGCAAAAGTGATAGTGGAGAAAATAGGAGGGAGAATGTAAGGGTTTGGTATGTTATGAGGAGCTATATTTTTTGTATGTTTGTAATTAACTTGTGTTTTCCTCTAGATAGGGTTATTTTGCTAAAATATTGCTATGTTTGGTAATTAAGTTCTAAAAAATGTACTTTTGTGTAAAAATTCCTTGATTCTTCTCAAGTTGTGTTTTAGCTATGTTTGGGCTTAAATTATTGGGACAATTACATGGAGAGACACTCCACTTATGAAAATTACCAAAAAAGATCCCTATTTTCCTTCTTTACCCGACCCCCTACCTTTTTTATTTTTTTCTTTCACTCCATAGCACCCCCTATTTAAAGAAAAAAAAAAAACCCTAGCCCCTCTTTTTTCCCCAAATCTCTTACTCTCTTTCCCATTTTTCCTCTCTTCTCTTCACCCTAACAACATCACCACCGCCCCCACCACCGCACCCTTTCCACTACTGTCTCACCTTCACTCCCCCTCCTCCAAGCCGCCGCCGCCACCACCGTCATCAACGTCGCCGCCGCTGTTGTTTCTTCTTCTTTTGGTTTTTTTTTTTTTGCTTTTTGAATAACAATATTGATTTTCGTTGTATATTCCGATCAAAACTCCGGTGAGGAGTTTATCTATCAAGTTTCTTCTTTTTTTTCACTTTTTTCATAAAAATTCGTTGAGATCTACTAGTTTTTTGTTAAAACTTTTGTTTAATATTTAGATCTAGTATTTTTCTTGTATAAAACTGTATAGATCTTGGATATTTGTTAAGCTTTTGTGTAAAATCTGCCCGAGGCACTGTTTAACATTATTTTTGCGAGTTTATATATTTTTATACTTTTTTATACAAGTTTATTCAATTCTGTAAACGTGTATAAAAATGTATAAATCTGTATATGTACGTATTGACAGTGTATAAAACACATTCTATGTATTGTAAAAATTGTATAAAGCTGTATATGCGTGTATGAACAATGAATAAAATTGTATAAATTTCAGATTTGTGCACTTTTTATGGATGTTTTTGTATAAAATTTATGTTTTTTGTGTATATTTTTGTATTTTCCTTCTTGCATACACAATTTTCTATGTATTTACATGTAAAATTTCTTATTTTGATAGATTTAGGTGTATAAAATTATCAAAAAATAATTATTTAAACAAATCCACAAATAAAATAAGCAAATCTGGTGAACTTTTGATTTTTCGGCCACCGCCGGCAGCGGTGGCAGCTCGGTTTCTGGTGGCGGGGCAGTGGTGGGGGAGGGTGAGGGAGTGGCTCCTAGGGTTTCTAGTTTAAATGGGTGCTATGTTATGTAATTTTGAAAATAAGGGGGTGCTATGTTATGTAATGTAAAAATAAAGGGGTACTATGGATGAAATGTGGCCCCTCATTTGTAATTTTGTGTCGTGGGGTGGCTAGTTTTGAATATTCCCCTAAATTCTTTACTTTAAGGGTTTGAAAAGCTTATTCTAAATTTGTACCTTGTTTAAATTTTGACCGTTCGTCACAAGCATTTGTATAGCTGTTTCGAACAAAGAAGTTGTAACTTCAACTTGAATGTATTTGAATCTTGACTTATATATTCTTAAACTTTGAACACTTAGATAAAAAAACTTAAAAATTAGTCTTATACAGAATTTGTGGGCTTTGATCCACGAGCTCTTTCTTAATGTTTCTTACAAACTCCTCCTTCCAAAGGATTATGGTGTAGATGTACTCACCAATCATATTGATATGGTGACAAGTTCTGGTTTGATTGGCCAAAACATGTAAACTGCACACTTGACATGATCATATCGGTTAGTTGATTAGACTTGACATGTCATTTTGTTTTTTGACACATGTCAATTGATCATTTATTTGACTTGGATTTCCGCACAATTTAACATGTGGTTTGAGCTTGACTTTGCAATTAGCTTATAGCCATTAAGACTGTGGCCTAATAAAATAGGATTCTCATTAAATGGCCTAACCTAATGCGTTTGAGCTTCTTATTTCATTCATACACGTTGAACTTAAATAACTAATTTAATTGTATTAGTACACAATATTTTATTTTAACTATTGTTTTAAATTTTGTATTGTATTGGTTAAATCATTCCGAAGACTCTTTGAGTTTTTCAGGGGGATTGACCGTTACCAGCATTAAGTTCACCATGATCACGTCCCCACCGTTACGCCCTCTCGATATTAAAGAGAAGACTTATTTTTTTCTAATTGTAAACACATCTGAATGTTTATCTCACACTATCTTACTCCATTCAAGCTTGTTCTTTTTTGAAAATAAGAGTTTCTTTCCCTTTTCTATTTATTTATTGTTTTCATTTACTTGTTTATTCATCGTTATTTCATCATATTCCTTCTTCTATACGGGTTAATTATTTTGATATAATTATATTTTAAATGATTAATCTAATCATTCAAACTTTAGATTAAACAAGCATAATCTAAATTATTTGATTAATATAAATGCTTACAGGTGCAATTTGCATTTTGCTCGTGGCATGGGCTTGATTTACATTCCAATATACATTTGATCTCAATTTTAGTGTACAGGTGATGTCAATATGTACCTTTATAATCAGGATCGGTGACTAGAAACTTTTGTTGAGATCTTAGCCCCCGTTTGTTTATAGTTTTTGGGATATTTTTTGAGAGTTTTTGGGAGAAGTTTGTTTATACTATTTCACCAAAACTTCTCCCAAAAAGTCTCAAAAACTCAAAAAGTGCTCAAAGACTGTTTTTGGGCAGTTTTTGGGAAATTTGAAAAACTACTCACAAAACTTCAATTATTTTTTCAAGTAAATTCTATGTCCAAACACAACTTCAAGTTCCAAAAATTATTTTTCAAATCAACTCCAAAAACTCAAATTCCCAAGTTTCAACCAAATCTATATCCAAACGCTAGCTTAATATATGTGATCTCACAAACAATCGGCCAAACAACCGGCTAAATGAAAAATAGCCCGACAATCTATAATTAGTGTATATTATACTGATAATTTTTTGTTTAAACGATTATTTAGCCCGCTAAAAGTGTTGAAATCCCATAAATGTTCATTTGATTGGAGTGAGAACGCAAATTTTTTTGCATCTTTTTGGGCTTTCAATATGTTAGCTCTTCTCTATTTCATGGGGTGCTATTGGGTTGGGCAGATTTAAAGCCCACTTTATCCCTCCACTCCATGTTGCTCTCTGTTCAAAATAATGAGCTAAAAGATTGAACAATTACCAGGGGCGGATCTAGGATTTTAAGAGAATAGGTTCATCACTATTAGGGTCGGAGTTACAGTGTCCCAAAAATGGTCGGTAAACAATCTTCGTCAAAACTTTTTGAAGGAAAAATAATATTAAAGGGTATTTAAATGGTATCAACCCCTACTCGTGAATATAAGTGAACCATCATTTGAGAAATTGAATCATTTAGACTTTTAGAGCATGTATTCTCGAATATTATATCGGACATCTTTTAAAAAATATGTACATCATATACTTAGTTTCATGGGACAATCATGGATTCACGTGAGCCGCATTCCGAAGGGTGGATCCGCCCTTGGATGCATCGACAAAATTATATTTCACATAATATTTTGTCCTCGTAGTTGGCCATCTATTAGGATCCACTATACGTCTGTACATTCTTATCTGTGAAATTGTTTTGATCATTTGACTTCCCACTTATATGGATATAACAAGCTCCTTTAAGAAAAAAAAAAAAAAAGAGAACTAGAGAGTAGTAGGTTTCTGTTGTAAATTCATGTATTTGTGTTAATGTGGATGACCACTACTCACCACTAACTTATGATTTATTACTCACTTTCTCCTACATAAATCCTCCCCACTATGTCCTACTTAATTCTTGCAACCTTTGGGTTGATTTGTACCTATGTATTTGTATCCTATAAATAGAGCACATTTGGCTCTATGGAAGACACACTTGAAACACTTTGAGAATAATACAAGTTCCTCCTTCTCCTCTCATATATTTTGTTTTGTACTTGCACTACTTTACTATTAGTTTTACAACACGTTATCAGCACGATCGCCTCAAATTTCATTTACATTATTACTGCCTAGTCGGTGAGGTTTGTTTTTCTTGTCCCGAAAGTCTTGAATAAGACTTGTCCATATGAATGAGGTATGTCTCTTTACACCTATAACTCGTGAAGGTTAAATGATAGTTTTCATCACCTAAATAGATTCTGTGAGTATTAGTGGTTCCATTTGACTTCAGGTAAAGTTGGTAAAAGTGACATATTGCTTATAGTTATTAATTATATTGAATCTATTTTTGTAAAACTTAAAAATCAATTTACTAATTAAGTAACTGATTCCAACAATACCACTAAGGATCTTTGAATATTTACCTCATATGGATCTTGTTCTTGAATTTCAATTTCTTGGCCTGATATTATTGTTTAGCTAAACTTTAGATACTCAAATTCGCCATTAAAGAGAAATACCTTGAAGTACGTATGATTTGTATAAATTGTCATGTTCATACTTTTATTAGCATAATTTAATTGGTTTATGCATACTACACAAATGAGTTGCAAACCTATTAGTCACGAACTCACCAATTTTATGTATCAGGAGGAAAATCTTAAGCTAAGACTTGAATTTTGTTGGAGATTCGTATGAAATATACTGATTACTAGTTTAGTGGTAGTGGAAAAAGGTTGACTTTAGAGCTTAAAAAAAAAGGACAAAACCTCATAAATACTGAAAATGGAAATAGATATCCGGATTTAAGATGGTTCATTTTTGTTGGACTACTGATATTGTAAAACATATGTATATGTATATGTTTTATCTGGTTATGGGGCCCAGTGGTGGTAGCAGAATGTACACAAACAGTAAATATGCATAACGAGTAAGGGAATGATAAGACCCAAATGGCCTCAAGACCTTTCACTCGGAGTCAAGTCCAGTTAATCCAAGATACTCATCTTCACTTGACATGGAGGAGCATAGAAGAAAGCCCCAAGAGCAACTTGAAGACCATGCTTTGGTGTGCCATGGATGGAGGACCCTCGGGGACACTTGGAGAGGCTCAAGAGGCTCAAAATGAGACACCCCAAGGGGCTTCAGGAAGAGGCGGAGCGCCTCCCAGCTGAGGCGGGGCGCCTCCCAAAATCCAGAGAGCTGAAGATCAGGAGGCGGAGCGCCTCAGACAAGAGGCGGAGCGCCTCAGTGAGATCCAGAGAGCTGAAGCCAGCTAGGCGGCCGCCTCCCCACCCTAGGCGGACCGCCTCCCCCTGTTACCCACATGCGGGATTTTTAAGACTTTTGTTTGAACTTCCTATTTTAGCCCTGCGCGGCCTTTATTTGTTTTAGCCCACTTTGGGGGTATTTTAGACCTTTTATTAGTCCTAAGTGAAGCCTATAAATACTTCACTTAGCCTCTTTCAAACATTACCTTACACTTTGATTATTATTGAATGAGAATTGAGTTGAACTCTTTGGAAGAATCCTTTGTCTTTGGTTGCTTGAATTCACTAGTGTAACCTAGTTGAGTCTTGAACCGCTAGCCCGACCATTCGACTTGCGAGTCCAGTGTTGTCTCGAGGGTCGTTGCATAGTGTAGGTCCTCCTTGACGCCGATTCGAGGGTATCTCGGGACGAGTTCCCCGTGGTTACTTCGAAGGGAGTTCGAGAAGTGTCTCGCTCTTCTATCTTTTTGTTCCGCGTATTTGATTCCTATCATCTTGGTATCAGAGCAAGGCTCGGGTTTTGTTTCTACAAACCCCCGACCCTTGATTCTTCGTGCCTAGGTTAGTTTCGTTTTTAGGTTCTTGTTTATTGCTTTTGAATAGAAGAAAAACTACAAAAAAATAGAAAAGAAGAAAAAACACCAAAAAAATTTATTTTTTTAATCATAGATTCTTGGATAGTTGGATTCGTTGTGTGATTGTTATTGGGGTTTGTTCCTTATTGGAAACCCGTTCTTTTGGTACCCTATACGTACGATTTGGAGTTGAAACACAAGAATTGGAATTTTGAATCCCTTGGAAATTTGAAGAGTTGAAACCCTAGCTATGAACATGGTAGATTGTTGAATTTTGGTTGGGGTTTGATTAAATTGATAGGGGTTTGTTCTTTGTGACTACTACAACATTGGGGTACCTTTGAATTGCTTAAACAACGTGTGATTAGTCGAATTTTTGGGTGTTAAGATCGAAAAACGCGAAGGAAAACTGTGCTGGAAAGTTGCAGAGGCGGAGCGCCTAGCATTAAGGCGGACCGCCTGAATCTTGTCCACTCTCTGGACTTTCTGAGGCGGAGCGCCTCCACCAAGGAGGCGGAGCGCCTCCCCCCTGCACCTTGCACTGGGCGAACCGCCTGGTTTCTGAGGCGGGGCGCCTGATTCTGGAAGGGATCGTTTCGGGTAGTTTTTCATAAAACCTCTTGTTTCTTTGTTTGCATCGCCTCTAGTTAGCACTTCTTTGAGTAATCTTGCCTACTTGAATTGTGCTAACCCTTCTAAGCTATTAGGAACTCAAGCCTAGACCGGAGATTAGAACTCAAAGAAGACTCGTAGTCTCTTTTGGCTCAAGTCCGCACTTAAAGAGCTATCGTTCCGATAGAGTCCTATTAATTCCACTCGCCCCGGAGCTCATTGGGCTTTTGAGTTGAGTGATCTAGTGAGGTTTACTATTCAACTTAGTGAAACTTTTGGTTCAAGCAAGAGTGAAAAATCCACCACCCACTATACGAGTGACCCGAGTGAAAACTTGTGAGGGAGTGTGTGAGGTTGTTTTGCTAACGTTTGCTACTTGTGCAGGTACAATGTCTACCGAAGGACAAGATTTCATAAAGGAGGCCTTGGCTAACCTTCTTACCAAGGTGGACCTCATTAGCCAAAGAGTTGAGTCTCTTGAAAAGGGTGCCTCAAGTGCCCTAGTGGAGCAAGGGACTTCCAATGCTCAGTCGGAAAAAGGGACCCCGAGCGTCCAAGTTGAGAAAGGGACCCCGAGTGTCCAAGTTGAAGTCTCGAGTCCTCCAAACTTTACTCCGGAGCAGGTTAGCCTTGTCATTGATTTGTTCAGCCAACAACGGGTAAAGGAGGAGCGAGAGAGAGTTGAACCAATGTTGGGCAATCCCCAACGAGCGGGCATTCCCCGAATTTTAGACAACCCTCCAAGAAACAT
This sequence comes from Petunia axillaris subsp. axillaris, assembly GCA_029990575.1. Classification (NCBI taxonomy): domain Eukaryota; kingdom Viridiplantae; phylum Streptophyta; class Magnoliopsida; order Solanales; family Solanaceae; genus Petunia; species Petunia axillaris. The sequence goes on from JARKNS010000003.1 coordinate 166,293,882, forward strand.
TCCACTACCACAACCCATCCGAAAGGTGCAACCTCTTGGGCAAGTTGATGAAGCTCAAGAAGGGGAGGAAGCCGATCATGGAGATGACGTGTATGGGTTTGATGATCACTTTCAACCGAGGCGAGGTATGAATTGGGGTCGGAATGTGGATAGAGGTAGGGGCCGAGGTCGAGGGCACCCTATGGGGTATGTTGGGGGGGATGTTAGGAGAGATTATGGAGGTTATGGTGGTTATGGGGATCACTATGGGGGCCAACCGGAGCCTTTCCAAGGGGGTCGTGATAACAACAACAACCTCAATAGTGTGAAGCTCACTATTCCTTCTTTTAAAGGAAGTAGTGACCCGGTGGAGTACAAAAATTGGAAATTGGCCATGGAGCGAATATTTGAAACTAATGACATGCCCGAGGTGAAGAAAACCAAGTATGCAATATCTTCCTTCGAGTCTTTTGCTTCTACTTGGTGGGAGTCGGTAAAGAGGAATAGAAGGAGGACGGGAATGGCTATTAATCTTACTTGGGAAGAGTTGATCCGGGTGATGGATGAAAAGTACTTGACTAGCCAATACCGGGTTGAGCAACAAAAGCGTCTCTATGAGTTGAAACAAGGTTCCAATTCGGTTGGGGAGTACTTCAATGAATTCGAGCAAATCCGAATGAACCTTGACATAGATGATGAAGACCATGAGCTAGCCATGATCCGTTTCAAAGGGGGCTTGAACCGAGACATAGCCTCACAATTGAAGTTCCACAAATATGATGATCTCTACAAGCTATGTGAGGATGCGGTTGAAGCCGAGAAGTGGGTCAAAGAGGAGAAATCCTTCCGCTACAAGAGTAGCACTACTACTCCAACAAGCAATGCCAAGGGTTGGAAGACCCCTACCACAAATGCAAGGTTCCCGAGTGCAAGTGGAACGAGTGGAGCCAATGCAAGCAAGGATGTGAAGAAGCCATTTGAGAAGTACACACCTAATGTGGGAGGTAATTCTAAAACCCAATTAAATACTCCTACTTCTTCTTCCATTCAATGTCACAAATGCAAGGGGTATGGGCACTTTGCCAAAGAGTGTCCTACGAAAAGAACCATGGTTGTTGTTGGTAATGATGCATATGAGAAGGAGAGTGAGTCGGAAGATGAGGGAGTAGAGGGAGTAGAGGGAGATGAGGGAGTAGTGGAGGAGGGTGAAGATGACACGGTGGAGGATGAGGAGCCTCATACTTTTCTAGTAGTGAGGAGGAGCTTAGGAGCTATGATTGCGGAGGATGGTGAAACATTGCAAAGGGAAAACCTCTTCCATGCTAGGTGTCGTGTTAAGGGTGTTGTGTGCTCTATGATCATTGATTCCGGGAGTTGTACTAATGTGGTGAGTCAATCTCTCATAACCCAATTGAAGTTGCCTACCATGAAGCATCCCAAGCCCTACCGGTTACAATGGCTTAGTGAATGCGGGGAGCTCAAGGTAGTGAAACAAGCATTGATCAAGTTCAAAATGGGTAGTTATGTTGATGAACACTTGTTCGACGTTGTGCCCATGCAAGCTTGCCACCTTCTCTTTGGAAGGCCTTGGCAATTTGACCGGCAAGTAGTTCATAATGGACGTGTTAACACTTACACGCTCCAACATGAGGGAAGACAGTTTGTGTTGAAGCCCCTAACTCCTAAACAAGTGAGTGATGACTACAACCGAATGAAGGAGTTGAGGGAAGCGGCGAAGGCCAAGTCGATCATTGAGACTAGCCCTTTGTCCAAAAGCATGGTGGCAATCCCACCAACTTCATCTACCGGTGGCATATGTGCCATGATGCAACCGGGCGAGCTCTTAAGAGGTAATGATGGCGACAAGTTTCTCCTATGCCTAGTGCACAAAGGTATGATCCTTAACTCTAATTGTGATTTTGCTTCTAGTCCTTTACCTAGTGCATTGAAAAATGTTTTGGAGAACTTTGGGGACATGTTCCTGGATGAGATGCCCGATGGCTTACCTCCCTTGAGGGGTATTGAACATCAAATTGATTTTATTCCGGGCTCTCAAATCCCAAATAAGCCGGCCTATAGAAGCAATCCCGAGGATACGAGGGAGTTGCAAAAACAAGTTGATGACTTGCTTTCAAAAGGCTTGGTGAGGGAAAGCTTGAGTCCTTGTGCCGTACCGGTCATTCTTGTTCCAAAGAAAGACGGCACTTGGAGAATGTGCGTAGATTGCCGAGCCGTGAATAAGATAACGATCAAGTATCGTCACCCTATTCCACGGCTTGATGATATGTTGGATGAATTGAGTGGGTCGCGTATCTTTTCTAAAATCGACCTTAGGTCCGGCTACCATCAAATCCGGATGAAACCCGGGGATGAATGGAAAACCGCATTCAAGACCAAATTCGGTCTCTATGAATGGTTGGTAATGCCCTTCGGGCTTTTCAACGCACCTAGCACCTTCATGCGACTCATGAATCATGTTTTGAAGTCTTTCATTAACAAGTTTGTCGTTGTCTATTTTGATGATATCTTGATCTATAGTAGGACAATTGATGAACATGTTGAACACCTTAGGCAAGTGCTTGAAGCTTTGAGAGCCGAAAAGCTCTATGCAAATTTCAAAAAGTGTGCCTTTGGTGTGGAGAAAGTTGTCTTTCTTGGGTTTGTTGTGAGTGCCCAAGGAGTGGAGGTGGATGAGTCTAAAGTAGAGGCCATACGTGATTGGCCTACTCCTACTACCGTGACTCAAGTGAGGAGCTTTCATGGTCTTGCTAGCTTTTATAGGCGATTTGTGAAAGACTTTAGCTCCATAGCCGCTCCACTCACCGAGTTGGTCAAGAAGGACCAACCCTTTGTTTGGGGAGAGCCTCAAGAGAAGGCTTTCCAAGAGTTGAAAGGTAGGTTGAGTACCGCCCCCTTATTGCAATTGCCCGACTTTGGGAAGGCATTTGAGGTTGAGTGTGATGCCTCGGGGGTGGGAATCGGTGGTGTGTTAATGCAAGATAGTAAACCCATCGCCTACTTTAGTGAAAAGTTGAAAGGGGCCTCCTTGAATTATTCTACATATGACAAGGAGTTGTATGCCCTTGTGAGAGCCCTTGCCCATTGGCAACATTACCTTTGGCCCCGTGAGTTTGTGATCAAGAGTGACCATGAGTCACTCAAGCATTTGAGAGGCCAAGAGAAGCTTAATAAGCGGCATGCCAAGTGGGTTGAGTTTATTGAGTCCTTTCCCTATGTGATCCAATACAAGAAAGGGAAGGACAATGTTGTGGCGGATGCGCTTTCTAGAAAGTTCGCATTAGCCACCACTCTCACCTCTAAGCTCATGGGATTCGAGAGCATCAAATTGATGTATGCTCATGATCCAAAGCTAAAGAGTGTCCATGATGCTCTAGAGAAAGGGGAGAGGGTTGCCAAGTACCAATGGTCTAGTGGATTCATCTTTAAAAATGGTAGAGTGTGTATACCCGAGTCCTCATGGAGGGAATTGCTTGTGCAAGAGGCACATTGTGGAGGACTCATGGGTCACTTTGGGGTAAGAAAGACTTTGGCCGTTCTTCAAGAACAATTCTATTGGCCGAAGATGAGGGTGCATGTGGAGAAGTTTTGCACTAATTGCCTTGAGTGCAAGCGTGCCAAATCTAAGTCCCACCCTCATGGGTTATACACCCCACTCCCCGTACCTACTAGTCCGTGGTTGGATATATCAATGGATTTTGTCATGGGATTACCAAGGACTAGAGGGGGGCACGATAGCATCTTTGTTGTCGTGGATAGGTTTTCAAAGATGGCTCATTTCATTCCGTGCAAAAAATGTGATGATGCTCAACATGTAGCTTCCTTGTTTGTTGAAAATGTTTTGAAGCTACATGGTGTGCCTCAAACGATAGTGAGTGATAGGGATACTAAGTTCCTAAGCCATTTTTGGCGAAGTTTATGGGGTGCTTTAGGTACCAAGCTCTTGTTTTCTACGTCCCACCACCCACAAACCGATGGTCAAACCGAAGTGGTAAACCGGACCTTGGGTGCTCTTCTTAGGGCCATGACCCGAGGTAAGGCCGGGACGTGGATTGATAGATTGCCTATGATGGAGTTTGCCTACAATCGTACATTGCATAGTGCTATTGGCATGACTCCTTTTGAATGTGTTTATGGTTTTAACCCCTTGATTCCCCTTGATCTAACCCCTTTGCCAAGGGAAATGGTTGTTAATTTTGAAGGTAAAGCTCGAGCCAAGGCTTTGATGGAGCTACATGCTAAGGCGAAGAAGAACTTGGAGGAATCTTATGCTAAGGTTGCCTCCAAGAAGAACAAAGGACGCAAGAAGGTGGAACTCAAGAAGGGAGACTATGTGTGGGTGCACTTCCGGAAGGAAAGGTTTCCAAACCTTAGGAAAGGGAAGTTGGCACCCCGGGGAGATGGACCATTCCAAGTGCTCTCGAAGATAAACAACAATGCCTATGTGGTCGACTTGCCAAGTGAGTATCAAGTTTCTAATACTTTCAATGTTAGTGACTTGGTTCCTTTGAATGTAGGTAATGAAGGGGTCGTGAATGATGATGAAGAGGTCGTGAATGATGCTTCGATTTCGAGGACGAAATCCTCTCAAGAAGGGGAGGATGATAAGACCCAAATGGCCTCAAGACCTTTCACTCGGAGTCAAGTCCAGTTAATCCAAGATACTCATCTTCACTTGACATGGAGGAGCATAGAAGAAAGCCCCAAGAGCAACTTGAAGACCATGCTTTGGTGTGCCATGGATGGAGGACCCTCGGGGACACTTGGAGAGGCTCAAGAGGCTCAAAATGAGACACCCCAAGGGGCTTCAGGAAGAGGCGGAGCGCCTCCCAGCTGAGGCGGGGCGCCTCCCAAAATCCAGAGAGCTGAAGATCAGGAGGCGGAGCGCCTCAGACAAGAGGCGGAGCGCCTCAGTGAGATCCAGAGAGCTGAAGCCAGCTAGGCGGCCGCCTCCCCACCCTAGGCGGACCGCCTCCCCCTGTTACCCACATGCGGGATTTTTAAGACTTTTGTTTGAACTTCCTATTTTAGCCCTGCGCGGCCTTTATTTGTTTTAGCCCACTTTGGGGGTATTTTAGACCTTTTATTAGTCCTAAGTGAAGCCTATAAATACTTCACTTAGCCTCTTTCAAACATTACCTTACACTTTGATTATTATTGAATGAGAATTGAGTTGAACTCTTTGGAAGAATCCTTTGTCTTTGGTTGCTTGAATTCACTAGTGTAACCTAGTTGAGTCTTGAACCGCTAGCCCGACCATTCGACTTGCGAGTCCAGTGTTGTCTCGAGGGTCGTTGCATAGTGTAGGTCCTCCTTGACGCCGATTCGAGGGTATCTCGGGACGAGTTCCCCGTGGTTACTTCGAAGGGAGTTCGAGAAGTGTCTCGCTCTTCTATCTTTTTGTTCCGCGTATTTGATTCCTATCAGGGAAGATTTCAGATGTCACTGTTATGAGTTATACTTCCAATTTCATATTTGCTTGCTAATTACTCGTTGAGGTGATGAAGGAAAGTATATGAATCTAAATCAGATTCATTTGGCATTATCAAAGGTATACTCAAGAGGTCAGTTTGTTTCAGGCTTGACATTTTTATCTCTTATATTTGATGGTATCTAACTTTACTTGGTTTATATTTATCAATATATGTCAATTTATTGGTGCACTTGATATTTTATCATGCCTCGGAACTTACTCTTGAGTAACAATATTTTGAAAGAGATCTTAAGATATCATGTTCATGTCCAGGTGCACAATGATAATAAGATGTTAGGGTGTACTGTAGATCCCAACATATTATGACCTAACACGCTTTTATGCGGTTAAGACATTGAGTTAAGGTCCTAGTGCACTATATTGATGACAAAGGCAAATAATGAGTTATTAATAAAACCATGAAGCTCGTCCACAGAAATGCTCCATTCATAGTGGTGAATGTGGGAGCAATATATGCTTCATTCCCTAAGGTGAATGTGGGAGTATGACAAGCTCCATTCTATTAGGTGAATGTGGGAGCAGATTATGCTCCATTCCCTAAGGTTAATGTGGGAGCACAACATAATGCTCCATTCTCATATGTGAATGTAGTAGCACATAATATGCCTGAAAGAAGGCAATATATCTTTATGTCTGAAAGAAGACACAATATTTTATGTCTGAAAAAAAGGCAAATAATTTTATGTCTAAAAGACGACAAAATAATTACCATGGTAGAGACCATGGATGTGGACGTGGCAAAGGATGAAAAAAATAGTCATCATTGTGAAATAAATAAAAGAACAATAAGGGTTCTCAAAAAGTAACCGTTCAAACGGTAAATATAATAATGCCCTCAATGTATCATATGAGCATGAGGCAAGTCCAAATGATTATGGTCCATTCCTTGCAGTGAATGAGACAATTCATAAAAAAAATTATGAATATAGACCCATTCACCGAAGTGAATGTGGCAATATATGATAAAATATCAAAACTCGCCTCCAGAAGAGGTTCGAGAAAGATGAATATGGACGTGCCCATGCGTGGTTGATAAAGTACCACAACTCACCTCTAGAAAAGGTTCGACTATAATAATTCTATTATTTATTGTGGCATAAATGGTCATTGCTCTCGTACAGAACGTACGCCATAATTATGTATTATTATGAATTACATAAGAGCAAGTGAAGCAAGAAATTGATCTTGCCTATAATGATTTTACCATGAGAAAAATAATATGATTTTCTCCTTGAAAGGAGATATTCACCATATGGTTGGTGTAATATAATATATGGTAGTATAAAGCTATTTGAGTGCTCCGGAAGAGCCAAAATATTACTACCTGGAGGAATGAGATTGATGAAATATTTATTGTAGTATGTATCGAAAGAAACTTGTTAAGTTTCACATACATTTGCCAAAAAGGCTAAGAGACTAAATTTGATGGAAAGATATGAATATCTTCATATTACTACAGTCATAGCAGGTAAGATATATGTATATAATAAAGGGTTACCCGCCTCTTCCTCCAGTTTGTACCATATAAATATAAGAACATCGGGTGAGATATATGTGCTTGAAAGGCTCCCTGTCTCTTCCTCGAGTATGTACTACTCAAAATATAAGTGTGGTAAAATTATATGCGCATGCCACAATAAACTTTTAGTTTATTGTTACAATGCCCATGCTACAGTAAACTAGAAGTTTACTAGATGGATAAATTTATGAGTTGGCATGACCGATTTGACCTTCCCGGTTCAAATATGATGCACAAAATATATAAATGAGAATTTGCATGGGTATATATCGAAGAATCAGTATTCTTCAAGAATTCTCTTTGTGCTGCTTGTTCTCAAGATAAATAAATTATTCGACCAACTAAATTTGGGATCAGGATCCCCGCACTTCTGGAATGTATAAAAGGTGAATATGGGCCCGTTCACCTGCCATGTGGACCATATAATTATTATAAATAGATGCATCTATGATAAGGTCACATGTGCGTTTTATTACAAATCCGCAATAGTACTTGCGAGGTTAAGTATTTGCTCAAATAAATCTTATTATGAGCATATTTCCAGATTATGCAATCAAGATAAGTTATCTTGATAATGTTGGCAAGCAAGTTTAGCAGATTCATATATTGAAAGCCTCCAATCGCTAAACCATGCATATAAGAACAATGCTACCTAAATCAGGTATGAAATATGGTATATCCATAAAGCAGCACTTGTGCGCGATATGCCACCAAATGAATTCTCCCTCATAATTGGTTCAGGTTCAGGAATCAAATATTTTCCATCTAATAATTTTAATGTGCGGTATATTATCAATTGCTCCACCGCAACGCACAAAGATGGATCCCATATAAGGTTGGGAACGAATGTTAGTTTGGCTAACATTAGGGGGAGAAATTAATGCAGCTGAGGAATAAATAAATTAAATTATCATTTGAATATGATCCTCCTATAAAGATAATGCAAGTCACTGCCAGACGCATTACTGACCTAAAGAAAAATATTATATTCCAACTGCTAATGCTCCTGATGTCCTGGTGAGACAATCTATTTATGTCAATGAGTCTAAGGCACGCTTGAAGCGTGATAGACCACTCGGTTCCAAAAGATAAATCCTTGAAAAAGGAAAGGAGCAAATATTTGAGATGGTCAAATAAGGAGGCGGGGCTCTAGAAAATTCCACGACATAACACTTCATAAAACCTCATCAGTAGAGGTTTAGGTACCTGAAAATTTATGAATGTGAATAGATCTCAATATGTTATGTCGGATTGGGAACCGAAATATGAAAGTATCGTCGACGATATCTTACATATATTATAAAGCTCAATATTATATGATTATGAGGATCTTGAGCTTAAGTCTGTTAGGAATACAGACATGAAATTATTGGCAAAAAAAAAAAAAATAGCAAAACGCATTCAAGCAAAAATTGGTTTCACTCGAGTGACGTGAAGTTTTTGGACCTATAGTCCAAACACCTTAAGGTGCAAAGCCAGTGATGTACAAAGATATTTTTGTGCAAAGTTAATAAGTCGTTAAATATAAAGTACGACTTGAGACACAAAGATCTGACATTGATTATATAGAGCTATATTCTCCTTTGGTGGATGCAATCACCTTCGGGTATGTTATATGTCTGGCAGTGCATGAAAGACTTGATATGCGTATGAATGTTGCAACAGCCTTTTATATGGTTCATTGAGCAACAATATATTTATCCTTGAAGGATTCAAGATCCTAGAAGCATGTAAAGGTTCCCGGGAAACCTATTCAATGAAGCTTCATAAATATTTATACGGATTAAAACAATCCGGCCACATGTGGGAAAATTGCGTTTGCGAGCTTCTTGATATTGAAATATTATATTTTAATGCAATTGGTGCGTTGAAGTATCTTACCAGATATAATCTACTGGTTATAGCTTTTGTTATGAGCTTATTGGTAAGATATAGTTCTTCCTCAATGCGAAGACATCAGAAGAATACATGGTATCTACTTGATCCACAAAGTCCGATACCAACTTGGTATTTATTTGTTGTGGTAGAATACTTATATTGTGGAATTTTATAAAATCAATTGTTGTTGCTACATCTTCAATTTATGAAGAGATAATAGTCATGCTTGAAGCTATGCAACAATATTGGTGACTGAGATCAAGGACTTAACATATTCAGCAACAATGTGGTATTTCTTTGAAGACGAAGATTCAGCAATATTATATAAAATGTTGCATGGATAATTCAGCTAAAATGAAGATACAACTAAAGGAAATGGTTATCCAGGAAAATCACTTTGCAATGGTGATCTTAAAAAAGAATGATGAAGTTAATGCTGAAGAATTCACTCCAGTGATAGTTTGGCGGATCAGTCCACTAAGTCATTGCCAGTCTCAATATTTGAGAAGCTGATTTACAAGATTGGAATGTGTCGTCTTCAAGATATTGAATGATGTTTTCATCAGGGGGAGTAAAGTACGCGCTGCACTCTTTTTCCCTTAACAAGGTTTTATCCCACTTGGGTTTTACTTGTAAGGTTTTTAATGAGGCAGCTCTAAAGGCGTATTAAAGGAAGTGTGTACTCTTTTTCCTTCACTGGGCTTTTTTCCACCGGGTTTTTCCTAGTAAGGTTTTAACGAGGCACATTACCTTCAAAATGGTCATCCAAGGGGGAGGAGTGTTGTAAATCCATGTATTTGTGTTAATGTGGATGACCACTACTCACCACTAACTTATGATTTATTACCCACTTTCTCCTACATAAATCCTCCCCACTATGTCCTACTTAATTCTTGCAACCTTTGGGTTGATTTGTAACCTATGTATTTGTATCCTATAAATAGAGCACATTTGGCTCTATGGAAGACACACTTGAAACACTTTGAGAATAATACAAGTTCCTCCTTCTCCTCTCATATATTTTGTTTTGTACTTGCACTACTTTACTATTAGTTTTACAACAGTTTCGAAGTACTACACAATGGATCATCTAATAAATTTTCGACAGACGGATGTAGCTTGTCAATAGCTAATAACCCAACATTTTTACACGAGGTAGAAATATGTATGCAAAGAATATTGTAATTTTAACAAATATTAACTTCTGGAATAAATTTAGTAATAAGAAACTTACAGGTCAAATTCATCAAGTTTAAATTTTAAATTTTAGATTTCAGCTTCAAATTATTTCGATGTAAATTTTGGCACGCACTTTTTCCTTAAAAATAGTCTTCACATACTCAGAACAACATTGAAGTATTTAATTCACAATTTTTATGAATAAAAATATCTTTATAGTGTCACAATTAAAGGGAAAAATTATTTTACTTCCCAAATATTATATGTATTTAAAGCAGAACAGGAGAACGTACAATCTTGAATACTGGTTGAACGTGTAACATGTAGACATCTCTAGCACTAAAAAACTAAACGCTTAACAAAAGTAAATTTAAAATTCATTTGTATAGACAACAGAAAAACACGAGGACAATGCATAGTCGATAATCCATAAATTTAGTGGTCTTTCACCAAAGGAAGTCGTAGGACCCGTTTGTCCATAAAATTTTTTTTGTTTTTTTTCAAAAATTTATTTGTCCATAAAAAATTGTCAGTTTTTGAAACTTTTTTGAAAAACAGTTTTTGAAAAACTAAATTTTTTTTGAAAAAATCAACTTTCTCTACTCACAATATTTTAATTTTTATTCAAGTAAAATTAATGTCCAAACACAACTTCAACTTCCAAATACATTTTTTCAACTCAACTTTAAAAATTTTTTTTCAAAAACTTTTTGGTATTTATGGCCAAACGGCTACGTAGGCAGACGGCAGAATTGATTAAAAAAAGTGTCATCGCTTTTGAAATTGATCACTGATTAGGACTTCCTAATCAAAACATTAGAAAACCTGCAAAATGTTGGCAGCATTTATAGGACTTAGGAGAAGGACCAGCACTTTATTTCATTACGGCTTCTACCTCTGGACCCAAAGTTCCTACACCAATTAATTACGAGTCATTGGCATTTGCCATCTTTCTTTTGTGCACAAGACTTGACTAGTGACCCAAACAAAGCCTCAGTTCAATTGTTTTATTGAAAAAAAATGAAAAAGAGATTAAAATGACCTGAAACTATGTTAGCATCAAAGGTTTGTGTATGGCGGTAAGTACACTTCATTTTTGACTCGAGTTTTCTAGTATACATTAAAAATAGATTGTCTTTGATAATGTGACTTATCGATACAAATCCGAACATGTCAGGTTCCAAACCGAATACCAACATCAAGTAGGAAATAAAAACAAGGACCATAGACATTTTGATACCCTAGACCTAGTTCTATGTCAAGTCAACAAAAGAGCTTAATTAAGACGTATACAATTAAGGGGTCGTTCGGTGCAATGTATTAAATTTTAATACATGCACAAAACTCAGCGTTAACTTAGCGCAGCGTTCGGTTGGTTTTTGTAAAATTTTAATACCCGCATAAAATTAGTGCAACGTTTGGTTGCATTTTTGTATATCCCGCATTATTAATACCCGCATTATTAATGCGGGAATCTATGTATTATTTAATGCGGGGTGGAAGGTGGTATTAATAATGTGGGTATTAATAATGCAGGTATTAAAATGTAAAATGACAAAATTAACCCTCATAATAATAAGGATATTTTAAAATTTTATTTAAGGAGTAAATAAATATTTTAAATAATAATATTTTTTGTTAATTTGTAATATATCAGTGATTCAAAAAATAATACCTACGCTATAATATAATACCCACATTATTAAACCCCACATAACTAATACCCGCATTAACAATACCCACATTATTAATACACACATTATTAATACCCACATTACTAATACCCGCGTAAAAGTTAATACCCGCGTAAAAGCTAAGGCAAACCGAACGACCCCTAAGTGTATATATGTACACACACTCTCTACTGCCTAAAGGTATTTTCTCTTCCATTTACATTTGCAAACTTTTTTTTTTTCAAAATAATTAGTAATTTTTACTTGTGGAATATCATTGGATATGTTGTTATTGTTGTAATTCACTTCCTACAAGCTGAGGTATTTGGTTCCAACATATAATATACTTCTAAGGACTCGTTTGGTAAGGTGTATAGACTAGTTAATCTATGTATCAAAATCTTTTAGCTTATTTGAAACTGGGATAATTAATACCTGCATTAATTAATACACAATTTTGGGTACAAACTAATACCAAGGCCATCATAATATTATTAATACATGGATTACAATATATGTATAAAAAGTTTAAAAGGACAAAAATACCCTTTCCCACAAACCCTTTTATGCGTGAAACTAATTTTTCCAAGAGTATAATTTTAAACTAACGACCAAACACATGATAAAAATAATTTCTGCATTACTAACCCTGCATTATTAATCCATATATTATTAATCCCTTGGAAGAGGAGATCAACTAGAAATATGGACTAACTGAACTAGTACCAGCCCCCTACTGATTTTCTGACATACACTCTCAGTCACGGTTCAACTATCAACATGCACTAAAAACGACTGCTAATATCAGATATGAATAATCAAATCAATTCTAAAACCCCAAAAAGGGAAAAAGTAATGTTTCCAAGAAAAAAAAAATTTTAAACAGATACTATGTCCTGTACTACTACTAATAATAACTCTGTTCACATACAGTTGATCAGATTCAGGGGTTTCATCATAAAGTACAGTAAACAAGTCCAAAAAAAGATTAATGAATCCCCTTGATATTAACAGAGAAATTACAAGATTATGAAAGAAATTAATGAATTTATATTGACTAATCTATCTAACTAAAAGCCTCCAACGTGCAACTTCCTTTAAAACCATTTATCTTTCAAGAAGTTCGTCGAACTAATTCAGATTCGCACCACGCTTCTTACACATTTGATATTCCGAAGAGTTCGTCCAATTAATTCAGATTCGTATCACGCTCCTTACACGTTTAATATTCCGAGAAGTTCGTCCAACTAATTCAAATTCGTACAACTTTACCTACACAGCTCAATGTTCCTTTACCCTCTTCTAATGAAATGTGACTAGTTTTTTTTCTTGGAAACATGAAACACTAGTCATTTTCATAGAAGATCAAATCAAGGCCTCTATACTTGCTTTTTTCACCATATGACAAACAGGACATGAGTGGAGAAAAGGGTCACAATCTTTGCATGAAGAAAGGTGCCTACAAGGCAAGAAAACCATACACGATTTCCTACAACTGCAGCTTTTGCACATCATCTTTCTCGTTTGTTGTTCCTCATTTTCTTGTTGTACATTGTTCTGCATTGGTGGTACATCACAACAAGATTCTGCATCACCTGCACACCCATTGGCACTTTCTCTAAGTTGTTCTATTGTGTTGTTTAAAGAAAGGACAATGGATTCATTTTCTTTGGCCATTCTCTGCCATATTTGACTCTCCATTTCTATTCTTTTCGAGAAATCTTCTAACTCCTTTGACCTGTTCATTGCCTTTGCAATTTCTTCATCCTTTTGTCTCAACAAAACCTGAGCCTTTGATTCGTAGTTTCTCAAGATTAATGCCATTTGTTGCTTTCTTTGTTCTTGCAAAGCCAATCTCAGTCTCTCGTTCTGTTAATTAATCAACAATATCAATAGTTAGGACTTAGGATGGTGCATATACATCATGAAAAATCAAACTTTCAGCCACTAGTCAAAATCTTGATAAAAATGCAGTGATCCCTCCATTTTATTTTACAACCGGATGTTTGACTAGACACAAAATTTAAAAAAGTTTAGAAAACGTTTTGACACGTAACAAATATTCAGTCTCAAATATGCCATAATATTTTTGTGAAGAAGAAACATGTCATGAAGGATAAAGTAACACGTTTAACCTTTAAAGGTAAAAAAATGACAATTTTTAAAAACCGATTAATAAGAAAAGAGTGCCATGATTTTTTTTTAAAAAAAAGATACTAGTAAAAGTTATAAGAATCACCTGTAAAGTGATGAACTGATCAATTTCAACTCTCTGTTTCTGAAGTTGACACGCTAGGCTCTGAGGAAACAAGACTGATTGTGTAGAATTTGCGTTATGGCTTGTACAAAAGTTCATCAAATTCTGATTATTTTTCTGGTTCAGAATTTGCAACTGCTGCTGTTGTTGTATTTGTAACAAGTTCTCTTGTTGTTGTTGTTGAGGATTAAAAGAGAACTGATTGAATCCACAAGCATTATTCTCCATCATCAAATCTTGTGAACTTCCTATAGGAATAAATCCAAGATTTTCTGAATATAACTGTGCTTGTATGGCCATATTTGTAATGTAACCACTATGAAAACAAGAACTGCCTTTAGCCAAAGAAGAAGAAAAAAAAAAGTTGGGATTTAATTTGTTCCTCAAGCAAAGGAGAAGGAAACATATATTGTAATCCGTTGGCAAAACCTATGCCAACTTTTGTGACATGTTTCTTGGTTTAGAGTAGGCCAAATCTACGACTTGTATATTAAACTAACTATATATATATAGAATGACAAGGAAAAAAAAAAAGAGATGGTGGGGTCTCTATCCTTTATGTTTTGTATTTATAGTATAGAAATAATTTTCTTGATTCAAAAACTGAAAAACTGAAAAGTTGCAGGAACTAAAGGAGGGGCTAAAAAGGTTACTATGTTATGATCTCTCTCTCTTATTTCTTGTGAAGAAGCATTAATTTTTATTAAGTGGTAAACTTTAAACAACGTAACACATGCAGATTTTGTGACTAAACTATCGGGTCAGAAGGTGTTTGTTGAGTTGGAATAGTAAAGAACAAATATTGGATGAATGGTATAAGTAAGTTACAAATTACAATTCAATTCTATTCCTAATTTAGAGGTTTTGATTTGGAAGGAGTTATGTGTTTTTTTGGGTGTTTGTAATCCGTAAAGGAGTCAGTATTTTAGGGAAAAGGAAGGGAAAAAGAAATGGTCAGTTTCTTGTTTAGTAGTTTAAAACAAATTAAGGATGAGAATTATTAGAGGGAAATCAAAGATTTGTCAGTTTAGTCATTCGTGATGCCTTAAGAATAGGATTCCAACTCCTTGTATGTTATTTCCGTTTTTCTTAATTGCCTTTTAAGTTTCATCATAACTTTTCTAAACTTTATTAACTCCAAAATTGTGAAAAGAAAATAACTAAATTTAGAAATATTTGTGGTATAATTATTTGGTATTCGGAATCAACAAACTCCATTAATCTGACGTCGCGCCACATAATTATAAATTCTATTCGATAAGATCTCAAGGTCAATAAATCTAATATCTAGTATAAATTCAAATACTCATTCCTTAATTTTTTAATTACAAATTTAAAAAGCACATTAAAGTAATCTACTGGTTTCAAAAATTAAAATTTATAGTATTAAATTTAGAATTAAAACACTTTCTTTCGTGGCGACTTTTTTCAATAAATTTATAAAGATTGTTATATTACTACTTTGCATAATTTTAAACATATAAGCCTCCATTTACAAGAAATAAGAAATCACCATATGAATTTATTCAAAAGTATTGACCATGATACTCTGAACAATGTCATTCATTATTTTGGAATTGTATTATATAAATCATAAAGTCTTACATTCAGCAGTATTGAATGGAAAAATTGTTCAGATCATAAAGAAAAAAATTCATTCAGTTTCCAAACAGTTCTAAGTTTGTTGTATGTGTCCTTTACTTATTTCATTTTTCAAAGTCTAATTTAGATTTGACATCATTACTTTTTAGTCTTTCATTCTTCAAATCATCAATTTTTGTTAAAATTGTAAGTTTGGACATTTCAATTAATAGAGATTAATCCAATTAGTGATCTATATATCGATATTAATCACATCAGATTGGCAAGATGTTAACTCGATGACGATTGTATAAAATTTTATCTAAAACTAACTTGTTTCCATCTACTTTTTGGTAATTTGTTCGTGGTTTGTTAGGAAATAAATTCATAGAAATCCTAGTCAAAAGAATCAAAAGGAAAATTTAATAAGTTACTGATTAGATTTAGACCAAACTTCACGGGCTTAATGTGAAAAAGTACAAAGGTAACCCTTTAAGATTAGCGTGTTCACGTTTTATGAAGATACGTAAATTGGGATTCAATATCTTAATTAGCAATTTAATTGAGCATGTTCCTCCATTGATTCGTTTCTCCTTTTATTTATTTTCTTTTTAAAGTTATTTTGCACATTTTGAGCTTACCATAACTGTAATTCAGCAAAAGATAGGATCATTTTAATAAATTGTATATATGCATGATATTACATAGATGTAATGTAACATATCGATGTACTTAAATTGTTTGAGTCCATCAATAAATTTTGGTTTATGACTGATTCCCACTTAAATTAAGAGATTTATTCTAGATGAAAATTTATAGGTTCTTTTTATCCAAGTATATATATTTCCGCTTCTAATCTCTCTCTCTCTCTCACACACAATTTACCCAGATATTATAATCACTGTATTACTTTATTCGTGAACCGAACAGGAACAACCCTATGGGTGAACGAACAGAATTAGAGAACAAGAAAATTGGAGAAATCACAAACTTTATAGTAGATTTTTTTAATTTACATAGTGTAGAAGAACTGAAGTGTAGCAAGATGAGCCTGTCCATGCTTGCTTATATTGCGCTTAAACGTTTACTTGGTGATAAAACTATTTAATTACCAAAAAAAAAAAAAATTTATTTTACACATATCAAAGTTTTTTTTGACAAAAAATGACTAAACAAAACAATAAGTAAGGGATCAAATTTCATACTCACTAGCAAGGGTAGCTGAGTTGGTTGGGTGAGTAGTTTCCCACATAGAAGACCTAGGATCAATTCTCCTCGCCAACAGCCTTCTCAGTTTGAGCTCGTCGTACGGGATTTTCCTAGTGTGGTTTACATCTCATGTATGGTTTGCGAGCTATTACACAAGGAGCTGAGTTTACCCAGAACCCAGAAAAGTTGGAGAGACATCATGCAAACATGATAAAGCAACGTAACAATAGGGTAACCTTCTTGTTAGGTGGACGACCTTTCTTTTGATTTATCAATTTCTTGCATCTGTTTTGTTACGTCCTCTTTAATTATAGTTGAATACATGCACCAAATTAACCGTTGCTTAGGTTCTTAGCTTTATTTTTCTCTTTACATTTTCTGTCATACTCACTTCGTTTATCTAATTCTGCCATAGAGGATCCAGTACTCGTGAATTACGAAGACACACTTTGATTTAATTTTTCAAACTACTTCCGTCTGTATTAATAACTTTGTAAGACAAGAATTTATCTAATTTTAGGTAAGATGTTATGAGATGAGGATGTGCCTACTTCTCTATGTATTTATATTTCCACAATTAACAAAATGTATAACCTAAATCACTAGAACTTAGGTGGTCCTATTAATTCAAAAAGCGAAACAGTTTTGCGGTAAAAATGAAAGTTTTATGAATCTCTTTTCACTAGGTATTTAACCTTGTCACTTGTCAATGCCACTAGAGGTGATGTAGCCTTACGGCTATGACACTAATTCTGATAGAATAAATATATACCCGTAAAACTCACCAAAATTTCAACAATTATGTTAATTTGAATCTATAATTTTATGGTTTAACAAGACAACTAAGACAGTATTAAAAACCTCTAATGTTGAACTCATTAAATTTAAAATTTTGAATTTCCCTAGCTTGTCACATTACTTACAATATTTCTCATAAAACTTTACAAGGATAGCAGGAACTTTTCTCTCAGTGTTTATAGCTACCGAAAGCTAAATAAATATTGGTAAGCCAAAAGCTGAGCTTGTATTTGTTGATCACCTTAAATGAAACAGTGTCGAGATTAATTCAGTTATTTAACCTCCAACTTTCAAATTGGTATGCAACATTGTTGTGGCCCTAAAACAACCGTTCTGCCCAAAAGACAGACAAATATCCGGGGTCGTTTGGTTCGTGGGTTAAGAAATAACAATTCCGGAATAAATTATAGGAGTAATATCGTGAATAACAATTTTAAAATTATTCATACCACAATCGTGATGTTATTCTTATACCACACTCAATGTGTGATAACAAATTTAGGGTTATATATCCAAGATAAACATCAAAATCATGCCCTTATCAAGAGCAATCAATTCTCCTAAAAGTCCTTGATGAAATTCAAGTTTAAAATTGAATATATTGATTTATCTAATGGCACTACTAGAAATCGATGAAAAAGCTACAAAAAGGTTGGAGACGGAATTCCCTCTCCAATCAGTTAGAGAGAGAATTCCGTCTCCAATCAGTGTTGGAATAAAAAATTAATTAAATTTTTTAGAGTTGGTGACGGAACAAAAAACGTGTCAGTGATTGGAGACGGAATTCCGTCTCCAATCACTGACACATTTTTTTGCTTTTTGGTTGGAGACGAAATTCCGTCTCCAACTTTAAAAATATACACAGTCTCCCATTCTTTCAGATCCATCTCCCCAAAAATACAAAACCCTCCCCCGGCGAAAAAATACTCCCTGCCCCGGTGAAAATACTCCCTCCCCCGGCGAAAACTCCTCCAATCCATCCGAACAACTTATTCAAGTAAGTTTTCTTCATCTTCCCCATTATTCTTCTTATGCTTCAAATATCTTCCATTAAATCCTCTAAAAAAGAATAATTCAATAAGATCCCAAGAATGGGAAACGCTTTAAGATTCTTGTATGGTCATTGCTGCAAACCTTCAGCTCATGACTCTGATTCCACCGTTGGCGTTTCGGCTCTAGCACACGATCTCTACAACTTTGAGATCACCTCCAAGGTACTTACCTGAATTTTCTGTTTTTGTTATGAAGTATAGTAATATAAATTTTCCACCTACCATTTGCTGAATTGAGGTCCAAAATTTACAACTTTTAAGTTGTTGGTTATTTGTTTCAATTGGATCCTAAAAATATAAACTTTGTTGTGGTTTTTCAAGGTTCCTCAAGGACTGAGTAAACATGTTGTCTCATCCAAGAAGGCTCAAGCTAACTGGTAAAACTTCATATATAAAGCAATTACTTGTCACAATTATCAAGATTAGCTATTATTCTATGTTATAAGTTCGATTTGTATGACGCCTAACTTTGATTGCAAAATGTACCCTTCTGGTAAAAAAAAAAAAGGTATAAGAAACTTTCAGACGCATGGAGAGAATCAAAGCCTCCTCCTAAAACACCTGAAGAAGCTTCAAAGCTTGTCATTCAGAAACTTTCAGACGCATGGAGAGAATAGCGAATTTCTAATGTTTTTATTTAGCAGGATTAATTCCGTCTCTAACCAACAAAAAAAAATTTAATTATTTTACTAGAGAGGGAATTCCGTCTCTAAACAACAAAAATAATTTTTAAATTTTCTACTGGAGAGGGAATTTCGTCTCTAAACAATAAAAATAATATATACATTTCATGTTGGAGAGGGAATTCCCTCTCCAAATGCAAAAGTTAGTGCGCTTTTTCGCGAAGGACGCGCAGAGACAGAATTTCGTCTCCAAACACCTTTTAGAGAGGAAATTCCGTCTCCAAACTGTGACGCAAAACTGATAATTTCTAGTAGTGTGTAAACGAAACAACATTTCCTATACTATCATATTGCATATATCTAATTAATTTGTACTCCAATAAACCAAACATGTATCGATAAAAGTATTTCTACAGAATAATCTCGTTAATATTTGCTCATGATCATATGATCGCTCACTAATTTAAAATCTTGAATCCCCACCATTGCGCATGCTACTTATAACTCGGGAAAAAAAAAAGACACAAAATTATGTTAAGGGATGAGAGAGGGTGGGGGAGGGGAGAGGAGGAGAGGTGTTCTATATATAGTACACGGGGGCATAACAACATGCATTGTAGTGAAAGGAAAAAGAATAGTATGGCACACATGAACATAACGTACTACAATTGAAATTAATAGTAGTGATATATAGATGTTCTCGTTGTCATCATCATTCTTGTTTGTTTCCTTGTTTACAATCGAATTCCCAACTGATTTTACACAAGAATCAGCCAACATATCTTTCTTCCTTTGGCACCTAGCACATGACATTCTTTGGCCAAACCAAAACCAGAATGGATGTGTATGTAGCCATTGACTCATCATCCATTTTGGACTGTGTTTTCATTGTGACTTTTGAATTTACCATGCAAAGTTTTTGCCCAAATGGTCCACCTAGAAAGAGGCCACAACAATACAAGTGCTAGAAATGAAGTAGTTTCCCTTACTTACACTACTCCATGTCTTTTCACATTGCCAAAAGTTTATTGATAGAGTAGCACCAATTTTGATCAGTAAACAAGGTATAGTATCGAAGGTTTCTGTATGTCTAATATATATCAAATTATTGAAATGGGTCGCTCTTTCTTTCTTTATTTTAGTTGCATCTTTTTGCAATGATCCTTATAACTATACAATAATATCATAAAGACGCAGATCCAATTTAATGGTGCAGAAATCTAAATATATTCACTATATATTCATGCACGAAAATGTGTGTAAAGTTAGCATAAATATGTACGTTTTCAACTACGTACATTTCTCAATTGTATTATTGAGTTGAAAGTAGTGAATATATTCGCACCTCTTGTCTTGAATACGCTACAAAATAAATGTATTTTCTTAAATTTTAACCAAGGAAACGAAACAACTATTGAAGTTTCTACTACGACTTAATGACTTTATTTATTACTGGGTTTCTGTTGACTGAACTAGTCATGAAAGGAAGTGGAAGTGAAGAAGAAAATTAAGAGGGGATGGGGGCCTATGTACTACCCACGTACAAATGTCCCAAGAGTTGTTCCGTGCTAAGTCTATTTCTGATATATCTCTGCACATATAATTGAGTGCTGCAAAATCCATGTGAATTCCTTTACCAAACCAAACACACAAGTTCCAATCCCTTTTTATTTTTCTACATTCATTGAAGTACAAAAGTCACAACTAGTGTATATAGTTCCATTTGTCGCGTAGTCATCGTGTACTCCCTTTTCATACTGCTTGCATGAAGCTAAAGTCCTATAAATAGCTTCTACTATTCCATGAATTTAACTTCCAACTCCAAAGAACTCCAATAATGTTATTTGTATTACTAGTAGTATACCTTTCCAAGGCATTGAGATATTCAATGTATATGTATGAAAAGTAAGATTTTGATCACCCATAGATGCATGCAGTACAATCTTTCCATAAGATTTGATCAACCATATACGCAGTATAATTTTCCGATCTTCATCGATCTCCACACCTGTTGCCAGATAACACTCTCAAGTTTTAATCAACTTGCTACAAACAGAATGCTTTGGAGATCTCAATTGTAATTAATGGTATGGACTCACGGATGTTTAAAATGTAAACCACCAATACTTTTAAGAGTTGGTAACAGACTGTGTATCATTCAATTGTGACTGAGACACGCTCATAACACATAGTATATGCCCATTTGAGTATTAAAATTGACCACGTCCTCTAATAAGAAGAAATAAAAAATATATATCCAATAGAAACTTATTTGTGTATGTTTTACTAATAAGTTTTCTATGGGTCACTTAGCAAAATATACATTTTTTTTGGTTTGGGGGTTTGTGGGGTGGGGGGGGGGGGGTGGAAGAAATACAAGTTGAATAGTAGCGACAGTAGTTTTTTTTATATGGGTAACAATGGCATTTGTCCCCTGGTTTGAATATATGAAACCATGTCATAGGATTGGGGTTGAGACGTTGAGTCGTGCTTTTTATTGGGAATGTCTCGTGCACGAATTGTATACATTATTCTTGTTCGTCCCACCAACGTTATGTGAAGATTTGCAACAAAGCTCTTTAATATCGAAATTGGGCAAGGTATATTCTTGTTCATATTGTATTAGGTAAAAATCGATTTGCTCGGATAGCACTTAGGTGTGACGAATCGAGGACAATCGAACTGATGTTCCGAAGGAGAAAGATCGAAGCAAACAGTTGAACCACCGAAGTCAAGCACCAAGGTCATCACCGAAGGCGAGCCGCGAGCTATGCTTCGGTGATACTCACTTCAACCGAACAACAAGGTCATGCCACCGAGGTCATGCATTCCGGCCTCGGTGGAACACCTCAGTTTTAGCGGCTCGCCAGCCCACTACTACAGCCCACTAACTCCACTCAAGAATATGTTGAATGTGGGTTTAGGCATGATCAGCCATAGAAAACGTGGGCAAGGCCCCTTGTACCTATAAATAGCATTAGTTTTTACATTGTATTCATTCAGAAACACTTACAGAAACTCTGGCAAAATTTGTACTCGCAGTTATATATTGAAATCACGTTATTCTCTCGCATTTTCGTTTATTCTTAGCATTGTCTCGACTTTGATACTAAAATTCGCTTGTGTTCTTAACCTAAATTCGATTTGTGATCCTAAATCAGTTTAGGCCCATACAAATTGGCGCCGTCTGTGGGGAGACATGCATAAACGCTTTGTTCCAAAGTTGAATATCTTCTTCATCTAAATTCATGTTTTTTACTCGACATACTCGACGATATGGCTGACAATAGCAGAAATCCTGATGAACCGCAGTTAACTCCCGATGGACAGACTAGCGATCAGTCGAACCCGAACTCTTCATCTCCGATGACGACCGAAGCCTTTCAGGCCTATGTTGTTGCCTCACTGAAAGCTCTTCAAGAGCAGCAAGCCTATTAATGTTGGGTTTCATGCCTCGTTAGAGGCGAGGAACAGCTCAACGCCGAATGGAGTCCCACATGTGGCTCCAAATATAGGCATCCCGCTCTTCGTTCCTACGGGCGTGATAACAGGGGGACCTCAAAATAGGGCCACATCTGGGGGTTCGGGTACCTTACCGAGCACCACGCCACATTTCGGGATGATTCCCACCGTGGTAGAAACTACCTCCTCGGTAGACGTTGAAAAGCTAACCAAGGAGATCGAAGCCCGAGTTGAGGCTCGCGTCGAGGCACGGGTGGAAAAGCGCCTCGAGAGCGTTCTCGGGTGACTAAGGTTCAAGACGATCTTGATATCGACCAATATAGACAGCTGCCATTCAAGCCCGAAGCTGCTCCAGCACCAACTCCCAAAAATTTCAAGATCTTCTTCCTGAAAAAATATGATGGGACCACTGACCCCAAAGAGCATGTGACCGAATATATGTCAATGGTGCTGAGCAACGATTTATCGGAGATAGAGAAGGAGTCGATGTTCTTGAAAAAATTCGGCGAATCTCTAGAGAAGGGAGCACTTCGTTGGTACATGCGCCTACCATCCGGGTTGATTTCCACGTTTAAAGAGCTGGTTAGCGCATTCGTTAAAGCGCACACCGGGCACAGACAATTTTCAAGAGGAAGGAGGATATATTTGAAGTCAAACAACGGCCCGGTGAGCCACTAAAGGACTTCCTCGAGCGCTTTCATGCTGAGCGCATGGAACTAACTCCTATGGATGATACTCTAACCATCATGGCATTTGAGAAATACATCAATGTTCGCAACTCCAAGGCTGCTGCTGAGTTGCGAAAGGAGCTCCAGCAATATCATACCCTGAAATGGGATGATTTGCACAATAGAGCTTACACCAAGATAAGGCTGGAGGAAGCCGAATGAAAAAATAAGGGCCGAAGCCACAACTACAAGAACCGAAGCGAATCCTCTTATCTCGCCGAGGCGCCGCGAGGAAACTCGAAGGGGAGGTATGAGCCATACACCTCGTCGAGGCAGCCTGTTAGGCAGAGGCTGGGAAATTCGCTTGGAAACTCGTTTGGAAATTCTTATGTGAGCCAACGGCTCAGCGGAAAGGTTTTCCCAAATAGGAACCAGAGGAACTCTTTGAGCCCAGCTCTGGTCGCAAAGGATAAAGATCTGCCTCGCATTCCCGACTACAACTTCAGCATATCTACCTCGGAGCTGGTCAATATTGTGAAGGGGACAGCCGGGGTGAGAATACCAAAGGACATGAGAACTCCAGCTGATAAAAGGAGAACAACGAGTAGCAAGAGAGTGCTATTTGGTTGCATTGAAGAGTGGAGTCGTCCCGACTGGACCTAAGAAATAGCAACCAATGCAGCCGGGGTCGGACGAAGAGAGAGGATCAAATTCCTAAGATGACCCCCGAGGAGAAGTGGAGAAGATCCCGGTGTGCATTCAAGAACCTCGAAAGCAAAAAGCCGAGGACTCCACCATAGAGGAGCTGAAATCTTTCACATTATCGAGGGATTTTCCAGAAAGGAAAGTGTTCATCGACTCGGAGTTGGACCCAGAGTCGAAGAAAGCTATCATCGAAGTCTTGAAGTCCAACAACGATTTCTTTGCTTGGTCCCATTCAGATATGGTCGGTATCGATCCAGAGATCATGACCCATAAATTAAATGTGGATCCCCAATTCCCCCCGATGAAACAAAAAAAGAGGCCACACGCCGGGGTAAAAAAGAAAGCAATCGAAGATGAAACTATAAAGCTGCAAGAGAACGGCCTCATAAGAGAGATGAAATATCCCGAATGTTTGGCTAACATCGTCGTCGTGCCCAAAAAGAAAAGCAAATGGAGGATGTGTGTAGATTACACTGATCTAAACAAGGTTTGCCCCAAAGATTCCTATCCATTGCCACAAATAGACAGGTTAATAGACTCAACGGCTGGACATAAACTATTAACCTTCTTAGACGCTTATTCAGGGTACAACCAAATCCTCATGGACTCGAAGGACGAAGAAAAGACCTCGTTCATCACTGACCGAGGCACCTTCTGCTACAAGGTGATGCCCTTCGGTTTGAAGAATGCGGGGGCGACGTACCAAAGACTAGTGTGTCATATGTTCTAAGAATACATTGAAAAATCTATGGAAGTATACATAGATGATATGCTAATCAAGTCTATTCGAATGGAAGATCATCTGAACCATTTGAGAGAAGCTTTCGCTATTCTGAGGCAATATGACATGAAATTGAATCCTGAGAAGTGTGCCTTCGGTGTAGGATCGGGCAAATTTTTGGGATTCATAGTCTCCGAATGGGGAATCGAAGCCAATCCAGATAAGATCAAAGCCATAGAAGAAATCCCCAAGGAGCTAACCGAGGTAAAAGAGGTTCAGCGTTTAACTGGCCGAGTCGCTGCCTTGAGTCGATTCATCTCAAGGTCTTCGGAGCGATGCCACAAATTCTTCTCGGTCTTAAGGAAGAATAATCACTTCGAGTGGACACCGGAGTGTAAAGAAGCGCTAAGAGAGTTGAGACGTTATCTGGCTAACGTGTTGTTGCTCGCCAAGCCAAAAGATGGTGAAACTTTGCTAGTTTACTTGGCGGTATTTGAGGTGTCAGTTAGTGCTGTGTTGGTTCAAGAAGACGATGGCAAGCAACAACCTGTCTACTATGTGAGCAAGACACTCCTCGATGCTGAAACCAGGTATCCTCATTTGGTGAAACTAGAACTTGCTTTAATTATTACTGCTCGGAAACTACGACCCTATTTTCAGTGTCATCCAATAGCAGTAGTTACCATCCCATTGAGAAGTATATTGCATAAATCGGAGATGTCGGGAAGGTTATCTAAATGGGTAGTAGAGTTAAGTGACTATGACATCACCTATCAACCCCGTACGACCATTAAATTCCAAGTCTTGGCTGACTTCGTAGCTGATTTTAATGTTGGGATCCTACCCGAAGCTGAAAAGGAGAATTCAATGTCGAAGGGATCAGCTTCGGGACTATGGGTACTTCACACCGATGGGGCGACTAATTCTAAGGGTTCGGGACTAGGCATACTGTTGAAAGCACCCACCGGAGAGAAAATCAGGCACTCAATTCGGTTTAAAAAGGTGACCAACAATGAGGCCGAATACGAAGCAGCCTTAGCAGGCTTGGAGTTAGCTAAAGAAATGAGGGTAGAGAGAATTGAGCTAAGATGCGATTCAAAACTTGTGGTAAACCAAGTGCTTGGTGAATATACGGCTCGTGAGCCCAGAATGCAACAATTCTTGACTCGAGCACAAAGAGTCTTAGCTCAATTCTAAGAATAGCATATAAAACAAATGCCTCGGGAGGAAAATACCGAAGCCGATGCCTTGGCAAACTTGGGTTCAGCAGTCGACGAGGT
Source organism: Petunia axillaris subsp. axillaris (assembly GCA_029990575.1). NCBI lineage: Eukaryota > Viridiplantae > Streptophyta > Magnoliopsida > Solanales > Solanaceae > Petunia > Petunia axillaris. The sequence continues at coordinate 166,319,978 of JARKNS010000003.1, forward strand.
ACACTCGGGGACTGATTCAGTGGTTCTGTTGCTTTCTGCACAAATGACAGAAATGAAATTGGAAGTCAACTCGGTGGACCACAAATGGGATTGACGGAGTAAGTTTATCTCTTACTTCGACTTGGGGACTCTCCCTCAAGATAAGAAAGAGGCAAAAAAGTTGAGGACTCAAGCGGCTTCGTACTCTATGATCCTGGGGAATTTATATAGACGATTGTACAACGGCCCGATGACCAAGTGTTTGGGTCCAGACGAAGCTAGATATGTGATGGCTGAAATACACGAAGGCGAGTATGGCAACCACTCGGGAGGAAAGTCCTTGGTGCGTAAATTACTTCGAGCTGGGTGCTATTGGCCCATTATTAGCGCAGATGCAAAGGCCTTCGTGAAAAAATGTGACAAGTGTCAACGACACGCCCGAATGATTCATCAGCAAGCCGAACCCCTGCATTCGGTCGTGTCACCATGGCCCTTCATGAAGTGGGGAATGGATATTATCGGCCCCTTACCGAAGGAAAAAGGTGGTGTTCGATTCATTCTGGTCTTAACCGATTACTTTATAAAATGGGTGGAAGCAGAAGCCCTCACCGAGGTTAAACAAAAGGATGTAATCGACTTTATTATAATGAACATCATCTAAAGATTCGACGTCCCAAAGGAAATCACTTGTGACAGTGGTAAACAGTTCATGGGAGCAGCCATCACTGATTTCTTCAGACAATGGAGAATAAAAAGAATAGCGTCCACCCCCTATCATCCAAGTGCCAATGGCGAATCGAACACCACCTTTTCCCTTCGGTAAGGGGCCGACAATATCCATTCCCCACTTCATGAAGGGGTAGAAGCAGGAGCCCTCACTGAGGTTAAACAGAAGGAAGTAATCGACTTTATAAGAAAGAACATCATCTACAGATTCGGCGTCCCAAAGGAAATCACTTGTGACAATGGTAAACAGTTCATGGGAGCAGCCATCACTGATTTCTTCATACAATGGGGAATAAAAAGAATAGCGTCGACCCCCTATCATCCAAGTGCCAATGGCCAACCCGAATCTTCAAACATAGTAATAATTGAAAATCTCAAGAAGAGGCTTGATGAGAAAAAAGGCCCTTGGTCCGAAGAGTTTCCAGGTGTGTTGTAGGCTATGCAAACAATAGAGATGAACAGCACTGGTGAAACCCCATTCTCCCTTGCCTATGGCATGGATTCACTTATCCCCGTGGAAGTGGGCGAACCAAGTCTTCGGCACGCTCATACCACCGAGGAAGCCAATCAGCAAGCCATGCTCATAGAGTTGGACTTGCTCGAGGAGAAAAGAGAGTTGGCTTTGGTTCGGTTAGCAGCACAAAAGAGGCAGATGGAGGCGTATCTCAACGTAAAGGCCAAACTTAGAGATTTTAAAGTTGGAAATTACGTACTGAAGGCTTCAAATCATTCAACAAAGGAAAAGAATGGGGGAAACTCATTACAAACTGGAAGGACCTTACAGAGTTAAGACGATCGTTGGAAAGGGATCTTATCAAAGAAGACCTACAAGGCAAGCCCGAACCTTTGAATTGGAACATTTCCAATTTGAAGCGGGACTACTTTTAATCGAGGTATACATTCCTTGATCATTTAAAATTTACCCACAGCCTCGAGCCGAAAAACGCTCCTAGGGCTTCGGTCGAAATGTACTAACTTGCTCCTCGTTTCATTTTGCTTGACCTTTTCAAGAAGCGGATTGAAACTGGGGTCGACATCGAGCCTCCCAACCGAAGTCTATCTATTCAGCAACCGGGGACTGATACCCAGGAAATAGATTAGTACTTTGTAGTTACGCCTGATAGTGGCATGTTGTTTTTTGCACCTAAGTTTTACTCTGACTAGGCCCTATGTAAAAAGCCAATTGTGGCTCATTGATATCATCAATGAAATAAACTTGATTCAACATCTCTTTGTTTCTATGATCTTACTTATAGAAGTCATATCTTAAAGGCATTGACTCGAGAACGAGACGTCGTTGTAAGTCCGCATCGGTTCCTAACAACTAAGTCTTGCAAGCAAACTACTCTAAGTGTTCGGCTCGAAGTCTATCAAAAGGCAAAACAAAGTTAACACTTGGAATATAAAATGCACGTTCATTCATTGAAAAGCCTGAAGGCTATAAAGTTATATACATCAAAAGGCCCGAAGGCCGAACAAAAAGCAAAAAATTTAAAGTATGAATAAGTGAAGAGCAAATCAAGTTCGGGAACTATCTTCTCCTAAGGGTTTCCCCCTTCGGCATCTTCGTTATCCTCTTCGGTGCTCTCGCCCTCTTCATCGCCTTCAGATTCACCATCATCCGAATCCTCACTCGAAGGAAGATCATCTACTATTCTCTGGGCTTCGGCAGCAGCATCCTTGGCCTTGACTATTTCCTGTTCGAGCACAATCTGTTCAGCTTGGACTTGCTCAAGCGTGTCAAGCCTAGTCTTAACAATAGCCCAAGCCTCCTCAAACTTCGCGCTGGTCGCTTTGACTTCGGCCCGCTGATTGAGATAGGCAATTCTTCCTTGAAGCTTTGAAACTTTGCCCCGAAGAGCAGGCACTTGATCTACTTGGCTCTGCAACCCAACGAGCTTGGCGTTGTACTCCTCTAGCTTACCACGATATTTCTCACCTGCCTCCAACACTTCGGCCCTGGCACGGAAGAGGTCGGCTTCAAGCCGGGCATTTTCAAGGCTCAGCCTCGAACGCTCGTTAACAAATTCATTTGTCACAGCCTGAACCCTTTCCTCGGCAGACTCTAGAACCCCGTGTAAGTCAGCCTCGTCCTTAGCTGCCACTTTGTTAGCACGCCCCAAGTCTTGTTTCAAAGCAGTGAATTGGGCTTCCAGCTCGGCGATTCTATCCAAAAATCCCCTTTTCTGCTCTCCCCAAGCAGCAGTCGCCACCTGAACTTGCTCTGCTCGGTCGCATTCTAGATAGATAGCCTGCAATGCGAGGACCAAGCTCAGCGCAAGACCAAAGTATTAGCATCGAGAACAAAGAAAAGATAAGTCGCGTGAACAAGAATGCGTGAAAACTTACACGAAGAGCAGAGGCGGCTGAAACACCCATCAAGCTCATAGGGCTAAGGTTCCGAAGAGCATGAGCCTCAGTAGACCCAAGCATAACTTCGATGGCGGCGATGTCCTCCTTGGTGAGATCCAGCAGATTGGCCTCGGGAGCAATTCCAATGCCCGAGGTACAGCGTTCGAAGCCTTAGCCAAAATTCGAGAAGCCTTAACCATGCTCTTAATCAAGCCTTCGCTTGCTTTAGCTTTGCCCTTCTGCTTAGCATCTTCTTGGTCAGACTTCTCTACGTTTATAACCTCGGTCTCCTTAGGGGCCTCGGGAACTGGCTCTGGAGCTATCTCGGGTATTGGTTCTAGAGCTACCTCGGGAGCAGCTGTACGAACCTCTTCATCACTGGGCTCATCGATAAGGCCTATACGCCTCTCGACCACCACCTCGGAAGCAGGGGCGGCAACTTCCTCGATCCGAGGTCCCTTCGCCTTGGTGGCCCTCTTCGATTCAGCTCTCTTCCTCTTAGAGCCTGGGGAAGAAAGAGAAGCAATCTCGTAAGTATAAGACGAAGTAGATGTTGGGATACACATAAACTGACCTAGAAAGATATCATCACCTTTCAAAGTCCCCTGGCCTGGCGAGCCCATAGATTTCTTGTCTTCGACGAGTTTCCTCGCCAAACTAGCCATTTGATTGACGCCTTTGGTGGCGTCAAGAACTTTCTTCTCCTTCTTTTTCTTCTCTTTCTTCTCTTCCCCTTCTTTGTCTCCCTTCTCTTTGGTTTCCTCCTCCTCATCCTCTTCGGCGTCCTTAACAGCCCTGTTGGAAAAACCTAAGTGGGAAGGGAAAAATAGAACGTCAAGAAACAATCATTCAAAACAAGCATTAGGGAATTTCGAACATCGGCAGGTAACTCACCATGCCTCTTTGATGACCATCGGTTTTCCGGCAAAGCAGCTAAGATCATCCACGGCTGGCGAGGACGCTCCATTTATCTCATCACCTCGGTTACCCACTCGAGCAAATCCCCTGGTTTGTTGAGTGGGACCTTTTCAGCTGTATGTCACAAACATGAAAGTAAGTACGAGCTATGATGACCGAAGGCCAGACAAAGGTAAAAATACTTACGTTGAGCATTCCACTCTTCGGGGAAGCCAGGCTCAGTTGATAGGAGCCTCGTGGGAATGAGCACATAACGATCGTTCCAACCTCGATCACCGTGATCTTCACTCTTACTCAAAATGGTGTAAGATCCCCGAGGTAAGAGAGCTACCACCCCGGCTTTGTGAAAATATGGGTAGTAAAGAGAGATCAGATGTTGGAAGGAGAAGGGAAATTCAGCTAACCTGCTTAAGTACTCAAGGGCCTGCACAACCCTCCAAACTCCGGGGCCCAGTTGAGCCAAACACAAATTGTAAGATCGACAAAACATTTCGATTATGGGGTGAACCGGCAAACCAAACCCTATTGTGAAAGGATATGTGAAAACTGAAGTATACCCCGAAACATGGGTGGAGGCAGCCGCATCCGAGGCCGGAACCCTTATTTCCACTTCGGGCCCCCAAAGGCAATCTGCCCGAACAGTCTCAATCAAGTCTTCGGTTACCACGCTTGAGGTGACATGCACTAGTATGTTTCTTTTCTTCCGTTTTTGGGCATCGGACTGAACTTGGACTTTGAGGTCCATATCATTACTAAAATTCGAAAGGATAACCAACCGAGGGTCTATCTCCACTTCAAGAGGGATCTTCTTCCTAGATTTCTTCGAAGCGCCAGCTTCGGTCTGAGACCCCTCTTTGCTGGCCTCGGCCTCGCCCTCTTGGCCACTCGCCTCGGCTTCGCCCACCTGGCCACCTACCTCTTTGGTACTGATGACGTCATCACCCTCGACGTCATCCCTGTCATCATCGTGGTCGTCACCACCAACATCAACGTCAAAGCTGACCTCAACCTTGTCGCGATCACCCCTCTCCTTGCGTCGTCTTGGAGCACTGGCTATCGACGTCGCTTCGCCACCGCCCTCTGCCTTAATGACTTGCAGCGCCGGCACGGTGGCGATAAAATCGCCGCTCATAATCGCGGCGGCAAAATGAATGGCTCTCTCGCCAGAGTCACTAGATCCTTGTCCAGAATTCGCAACAGACATGGTGTGGGATTTAAAGAAAAGATGAAGCTCTAACTCAGGTGAATCAATGGATTATCAAGTGATGGAAATTTCTTCTTTCTCTGTGTGTACAGTGCAAGCGCTAGGTGAAGAAGAGGGACGCCAAGTGGAGTATTTATAGAGGATGTGCGCGTGCAAGTGGGAAAGTAATTATGATTATAACGTTGGAAGAAACAAATAAGTCGGCGCGATCGTTCGGTGGCCAGCGAACGATCGCCACGTAATGCGGAACAACAATTCGAAAAGACGTGCGACTTTTTGAAACTCTTGGATAGGGTTGAGCCACATCATCTCCCCGCTTAAATTCATTCCACTCCTCGGCGATCCTGATGCTCACCTGAGGAGTGGGAGGACTATCTGTATTGGGTAAAAATCGACGTGCTCGGATAGCACTTCGGTGTGACGAATCGAGGACAATCGAATTGATGTTCCTAAGAAGAAAGATCGAAGCAAACAATTGAACCACCGAAGTCAAGCACCAAGGTCATCACCAAAGGCGACCCGCGAGCTGTGCTTCAGTGATACTCACTTCAACCGAACAACAAGGTCATGCCACCGAGGTCATGCATTCTGGCCTCGGTAAAACACCTCGATTTTAGCGGCTCGCCAGCCCACTAACTCCACTCAAGAATATGCTGAACGTAGGTTTAGGCATGATCAGGCATCAACCATAGAAAACGTAGGCAAGGCCCCTTGTACCTATAAATAGCATTAGTTTTTACATTGTATTCATTCAAAAATACTTACAGAAACTCTGGCAAAATTTGTACTCGCAGTTATATATTGAAATCACGTTATTCTCTCGCATTTTCGTCTATTCTTAGCATTGTCTCGACTTTGATACTAAGATTTGCTTGTGTTCTTAACCCAAATTCGATTTGTGATCCTAAATCAGTTTGGGCCCATACACATATATGTATTTCGATTTGTCTTTAATATAATTTCGTCACAGTAAATACCCCTAAAACTCGAATATTTGCGTCTGGATATTCCACAAGAATGCAAACACAACTCACTTCCCCGAGAGAAAGCTGTTTGCTCAAAAGCAAATTCTGGATACTATTTTAAGGACCCGTTTGGTTGGGGGTACAAGGAGTCCTAATCCCTATATAAGATTCAACATAAGCAATACTGTGTTTGGTTACAAACATAATACCTGCATACAATTCAGCATAGCCAATACTTTGTTTGGTTTACCAGCTTAGTCTATGTATTCAATTCAGCATATCTAATACATTGTTTGGTTAAAAATTTACTTTTCCTCACTAATAATACATGTACAAGTTATACATCAATCTATGTATTATTCTATGCGGGGTAGAAGGTGGCATAATAATACGTGTATTAATAATATATGGATTAAAATATATAAATGACACAAATGCCCTCATATCACACTCATATTCTGCTATTAATTTTCAAATAGAATGATAGTTAATTAATCGTTTTCTTATTTTTTTCCTTTAGCAACTTTTGGAGCAAATCTTAGATTCTAACTTTTTCGTTTTTTTAAAAAAAAATAATAATATATCTTGGTTACTTTAAAATCTCAAAGTAAAACGAGGATTTACTCAAGAGATTTTCAAGAAATTAAATATCGAATAAGAAATAATCTCTATGTAGTAATACATATATAATCAATTCATGTATAACTGATGTCCGTATAACTAGTTCCCGCATAACTAATCCCTGCATAGTTAATCCCTGCATAGCTAATCTCTGCATAACTAATACCCGCACTGCTAATCCCTGCATAACTAATACCTGCATTGCTTATCTCTGCATAACTAATACATGCATTGTTAATCTCGGCATTACATGCCTTCGAGCCAAACGACCCCTAAGAGTATCCAAGTTCAATGGCATATATCGATTTGATTTAACTTATATAGTTATATATAATGATAATAATGTAAAGATTTGTCCATATGACATATAGAATTTTAGTTTTGTTACCAAAGGAGTTTACCGTAACAATGATGAGTTTTTACTTACTATCATACATAACCAAAATTGATGGTGTAAAATAATTACACAGCATGAGTTCCCAAAAATCTTTAAAATCAGAGCAAATAAGTACTAGTCATACTCATATTTACTAAGAACCTGTTTGGCCAAGCTTCTGGAAACTGCTTATTTTCAAAAGTGCTTTTGTTTAAAAGTGCTTTTCCTAAAAGTACTTTTGAAAACAAACAGTTTGTGTTTGACCAATTCATTTGAGAAACACTTTTGTCAATAGTTGAGTAGTAATTTGTGTTTGGCCAAGCTTTTGAAAAAGTACTTTTGAATGTTAAATTACGAGTAAGGACATTTAAAGATTCACTTTACAGATATTTAACTAGATAAAGAATTTTAAATATTTATGCTCAAACACTCTATTTAATTTTATTATTTATTTAAAATAATTTCAAAATACATCATACAGAATTGAATATTTTAGATCTATACCTTAAAAAAAGATGTTATTTGATTAAAAATTTCTAACAATAGTGATGTAGGTGTACGTAGAAAAAATAAGGAAAAAAATAACGTACTATTTATATATTATAATTATTACGTTAAAATAAGTAGGGATAGTTCGGTATATAAGTAATTCTGGTAAGGATATTTTTGGAATGATAGAAATTAAAAACAGCTTCTGCTTCTCCTCAAAAGCACTTTTGGGAAAAAGCTACTTTTTTCCAGCTTCTTCCCCACAGCAGGAAAACAGCTTCTGCTGCCACGCAAAAGCACTTATTTTCTCCTAGAAGTTTGACCAAATACCTCAATTTTTCAAAATAAGCACTTTTGGTGAAAAATAAGCACTTTTGGCTCCCCAGAAGTTTGGCCAAACAGGCTCTAAATTTTGGACTGTGCAGCTACTTTTTATAAGTGTAGCGTTTTGCAAAATTTTTGAAAAACAGCGACAACAAAAAATGTAACAAGTTTTTGAAAAATGGCTATTGAAAACTTCGGAAGAAAAACCTTGAATTTGACTTTGAATCAATTACAGGATAAACCAATATTTTTATATTGACGTTTCAAATGAGCTAAACTTCAATTTTTTTTTTCTAAAGCAAACTTCAAACTCCAGCACAATTCATGAGATTGTCATGGTGTTTTCATTGGAGCACATATTATTCTTTGTTTCGCAAGTGTTAAAAGTTTCTATTTGTCAAAATTTGTACATTATTATTGTGAAAATCATCGAAAGAAGGAAAAAATAAAATGTTAATTTCCGAGTGGAGTGCAGCTCTTTGGTCCAGTGACCAACTTTGACTAACTCATAAATCGAACTAACTCCCTAATCCCATGGAATATGGATCATTCAAGTTGAATTAATATCTTTAATTTTGCTGCACTTATCGAAGTTTTGTTTCGATTTAGACAGATTTGTTTTGTTGCAATTAGGTCCCATCATTTATTTTTCTTTGCTTTTGTGTTTGTCCTATTTTTGTATGGTAATCTCAGGAATCACATGGCCTTTGGTCAATATCGAGCCATTAGACATGTAAACGAAACAAGACGGATTAAAGCAAACAATAGAAAGGACAGTCAAAAGTTGATATTGGGAAAACACTAGCAAGTACAAATAAAATCTTCATTACATCATCATCAATTTTCATGTTCCCCCGACTAACAAGGGTTTCTTTTTATGGTAAACAATGACTAAAAGACAGAGAAGCAACACAAAAATCCGAATCACAGTGTCACGAGTTTGGACCATTCATACTCCTTATTACTCCATCCGTTCCAATTTATGTGACAGCATTTTCTTAGTCGTCTGTTTCAAAAAGAATGACAACATTCTAAATTTGGTAACAATTTGCCATTACTGAAATGATTTATAACCACACAAACATTTTTGTTTTATTTTACACCACAAGTTTTAAAAGTCTTCTCTTATTTCTTAAACTTTGAATCCAGTCAACCTATGACACATAAAATGGAACGGAGGGAGTATCAAGTTAAGACTACAATAATATACTGTATGACTTTAAGTTAAAGCTTTAAGACACGAATTACAGACGAAATTGGAGTTAGCAAGCTAGAAAAAATGAAAAGGAAGAGTGGCAAAGTTCTTCCTCTGGCATATTCCACGCAGCATTAAACATGAAAATAGCGAGGCTACAGTACTTAAAATGCCATATCTGTGATGATCTTCAACAAAATAGTTGCCAAATATTCAATACCAGGTCATTTTATCATCTGGTATAAGGTTTTACGCGCAAAGAAAATGCGAGAAAAAGTTTCATAAGTTATTGCTATAGCACATCAGTACACCACATATTTTGCGCCTGTTTACTCTTAAGAACTGTTGAAATATGAAGGCCTGACAAATTGATATATTAATGTCTAGTTATCGATATTTAGCAACATTAATCCATCAATGTCGCCATTAGGCACAAGGCTAAATGAGGATTTATCTTTTTGAACCTGGAAGTGCCACTTACTAACTATAGTCTGCTCCTTTCTGATAATTCAATGTGTCTTCCTATCTGGGAATATCCACCAAAAAGGGCAGTCTGCAGCACTAATAAACTCCCCCTATGCACGCGGTACAGAGAAGAGCCGGACCATAATGAGTTTATTGTACACAAGTTTATCTTGCATTTCCTGCAAGAAGCTATTTCCACAACTTGAACCATGACGTAGTCACACTAATACAACTCCTATTGTTGCGCCAAGGCTCCCTTTCACAAAGAAAAAGAGCTAAAGTTATCTACATATTGAAGAACCAAAGAGAAACTGTTGGAAACACTCTTCACCATCTTTCAAGAAATCCAGAGACTACTAAAATAAATGTCAGTTATTTGATTTGGTCATCTTGTCTTCAGGCTTGGGGATGAGCAGTTAGAAGTACTGGACACTTGAGCCTGAAAACGGCCGTCTGAGATTCTCTTTTCCTAATTCTGGAAATTAAATTTGTTAGGGCATTTCTCCTACATTAGTCTGAGGCCATTTCACCATCTTGCAGACTGGTAGTAAATGAAGAGGGTGGCCTTTGGTCAGTACTCAATGTGGCATAACATATGTTAGGGAAAACAAGGCCTGGCCCTCAAATCTCCACTACTTTTTCCTGATGACAGGGTGGGAGCAAGCCACTCAGCAGAGACTCTAGCTCTAACCTTCATGTGAACAGCCCTATCTTGTATCGAAAGGTTTTTCGTGTAATACACCATGTTGAGAACGACGAGCCTCCTATGTACTGTGCTCTTTTTGCACCTTAAAACTAATGTCCTCCTTATGATGCTACGGCCGGCTCTTTCACTACTACTACTCAAACATCATACTCAAACTGGTCATTTGATGCCAAGGACCGCTCTTTCACTGCTAATGCTCAAAGATCGTGCTCAAACTTGTCATATGATGCTATTGACTGCTCTTTTTACTCTCACAAATATGCTATCGTGCCCATCCTGTTACACTTGCAAAGCAAGCATCATTGCATTTAAACCCAAACCCTCATGTGGCTAATCAGATATCCTGTCTGTAAGCTGGGGTAGTTCATTAGTAGGAACACCCACTGGGGAAACCATAATTCGAGACACCTCAATCCTTATATCAGTAATATGAACTTGAGACATTAAGCTCGAAGTCATCACATGTAAAATAACAACTAATGCATGGGGAAAAAGGAGAATCTATTCTCCCATTCCATCTAATAACCAAGATAGGAAAGAGAACAAATAGTAGGGAAAGAACCATAAGAAACATACAAAACACTCGTTCAATACTGTGACTAATAAATAAAGTAAAATTAGGAACCATCCCAATCCACTTCGAAAAAGAGTCAGTTTCATAATTGTCTCATCTTTAAGCATATCAACAAACAAAAACTCGTTATCTTCACTAAACGTCGAATGTCACCAGTCACATAACCTAGACATAAATTTTATCAAGTGAGTAATTCAAGAGAAAGAGGAATATTCATCAAAAGAATAAAAGAATACTAGGGTGAGGAACAAAGCTTCTGGATCTTCACGAAAACCAAAGACACCTCCTTCTAAGCAGTTCGCCGACTTGCCATTGATGCATGTTTCCCTCCTGAAAGAAAACAAACGACTATCAATGTACAGAAAGGATATGAAGATCTGAAAGCAAAGCTGAAACATCATACTATACTCATTCTGCCAATCAGCTTTTTATTTCAGCTCATTAGGAACACAAACTCAAACTTGAAACTTCTGTCTTTTTTCTTCCAGTCCAACTAATAAACAGAACTAACTCACTTTTTAATTGTGAAAATGGCAATAACTAACGCACAAACATAGAATCCCCAAAGTACGTACTCTAACAGAAAATATAAAACAGTTAGGATCTTCTTTTCTCTACCACACTAACAAGGTTTATTAAACTGCTACCCTCTGTCCCCTCACCCATGGGAAGGAAGAGCGTCGTAATAGAAGATGTGCCTTCCATTTCTAACCCTCTAGCCTGAAGTAGACCTCAGTTAGTATGCCTCTCTTTACATACTGAAATTGCGATTATATAAGCTCAATTAGGTTGCACAAGTTCTGCATCTCAAGTCATTCATATAGTAATTTACGGAAGTTGAGTTAACGATAAACATGTTTATTTCAAAATAAAAACAACATCTTAGGGATTTTGGGGACTAGATCAAAATCTCTTTACCAATATCAGTATGAGGGGAAAGAGTATCAACCACTGAATAGAATTTGCATCATTAACTTTATAACTATTCAAATTTTAAGTCAATGATGTTTGGATATATCAACAACAACAACATCAACATCATATCCAGTGTGATCCCAGAAGTGGGGATGTTTGGATTATATCATTGACCACAAGTTAATAATAATATAAAACGAAAAGCTGACAATTAAATGTTTCCTTAAGGTATGTTATTAATTACGGATACCTAATGTCAAATTACTGGAACTATATAAATATAATAGAATCAGTAGTGTAACTATCATAAATAAAAGCACCTTGACTTTGAACTTTTGCCATTATAGAACTTGGTTTTGTTATCTATTATGATCCATATACAAGTTTAGTTTTCACATATTAGGAAGTTTCTTTGCATGAAAATTTGTAAATTGTTGTAATGATCTTTAAAGAGATAATCATAGGTTATCAGCTCCTTTAATAAATAAATTACAGTATATAACATGTTCATAAGAGGCTTCTAAATGCAAAGGGTATAGGAATCACCCTATATCTACATCAACAGCATGATGTGACTGAACAAGATGACATCTTAGTTTCATGAAGGTAAGTAGACACAGTTCTAAACTGTAAACAGATTTCATGTGAACTAAGAGGATGAGATTTCGTTGAGTTCGGGTAAAGGTTAGGTAATATCAATCAACTTTCAGATAATATGCCAAAAAGAAGAATTTGCAAATGAATGTGAATTTCACCTTTTCTCTGATTTTTACAAGAAGCATCGGTTGTAGGAGTCCCGGAGCCCAATGCACACCCGGGAAGAGTCTCAAACCCACAACTGTTGAAGCCTTGTCCATTTAACTCTTCAGAACCCCGGTGGAGGCAATAAACCTGATCATCACACTGTAGGTCGCAAGGGTTCATTAGATGTGCTCCAGGGAGGTTGGCATTACCAAGGTTCTGATATATATCCCCACCCGCCATTGGCTTCTGGTACGGAAAAGATCCAATTTCACCTTCAATCCTTCCTCGGATATCCACAAGCAAGCACTTGAGCCTGGCATTCTCAGCTTCTAAGACAGCTTGATCCTGCAGCCTCTTCTCCAGTTCCTGATTTCTAGCCGTCAACCTAACTATCTGATCCTCTAATGATGCAGTCTGAGCCTTCTTTTTCAGGCGATACTTGCGAACTGCTTCCTTATTACTCAAAGGGCGTTTCTTTCCTCTCTTCTCTGCAGACTCTGCAGTATCATCACTTAGGATCTTATCCTCACTTGAAGGAGGAACAACCTTGGTGTGGACATGGTAACAAGTGTGTGTGTGAGCGTTATCAGGACCAGGTGGATTGCAAGTGTGGGTATGAATACAAGCATGCATGTCTGTGAAAATTTCATCGAAAATCCCATCCATGGAATTACATTCTTGCAATTCACCTAAGTTAAAACTTGGTAACATATCTTGGTTAGAGAATTCAATCTCTCCGTCATCCATTATAGGAATCTAAAAGAAAGTAAGAATCTGCAGCCTGCAGGTGAACCACAAACAAAATAAGACACTCCAAATGGGATTCAGCAATCTAGTCTTTAAGAGGACAAAAAGAAAGATAGGAAAAAAAAGACACATGAATGGCGCAAAAAGTTGAAACTCTAACAACAAACAGGTGAGTTTAACATCCTTTGCAAGGAGAATTTAACTTCTAATAACCTGAATTCTAACAAAAACTTTTACTAAGTTCAAGATTAGATAGCCTAAACTAGCCAGTCTCCCTCAAATGTGGTCCGTGGAGGAGGATCCATCCATAACATGCAGACTCCCGCTGTTTTTGGCCCAATCTATGTACATATGCCCAAAAATAATTTAAAACTTGCATGTGTATAGCGTTATCGAATATTTATAAATAATGTATGTACCTATAGCTATTTTTGAACCCTTTGCCACTTTACTCGACTTTTCTATCATTCGAACGCTGTGCTATCGAACTTATAAAGTTTAAATCCTTCGTAACGAAGAAGGGATAATATGAATGGTATTAATCAACAGCTATAAATTTTTCAAGAAAATACCAAAGTTGGGAAACTTACTTACAAGGAGCAGTAGTGATGGGAGTGGAGTTTCAGTTATGAAACTGAGTTGGAAAAGAATCTTTTATTGATATGATATGAAAAAAAAAAAAGAGTTACTAATACGACACGTCTCTTTTAATGGCGAAAAAGTTATTGAGGAGATTACAACAGAATCACATAGGAGCGGCAAACAAGATAATTTGAATGCTCTTTTATACTCCATTCGTTTTAATTTATACTCCCTCTCTAAGCTATTCCATTTATAAAAGGTCCAAAATATTTGTCAATTTTAAATTTCATAATACTCCTAATATTAAATATTATTGAAAAATACAAACAAGTAGCTCTTTCTTGAAAATACTAAGAAGATAAAAGGGTAAATTAGTAAAAGTACTATGCTTATTAATGATTTTTTAAGGTGTGTGCAAAGTCAATCCCTACAACTAAAATGGACCGGAGGGAGTATAACTGTTTGACTTGACACAAAATTTAATAAACAAATGAAGACTTTTAAAATTTGGGGTTTAAAACAATTAATTGGTATTTGTGTAAATATAAATAATCTCATTAAGGGTACAATGATAAATTTAGAGTTAAATTGTTTCGAGATTTAGAATAAGGTATTTTTTTTAGAAGGGCTAAAAATGAAATAAGTTCGCATAAGCTGGAATAGAATGATTACTACTCCCTCTGGCCCACTTTATAAAATGTTTTGGTCTATTTTTCTCAAAAAATTTCACCTTATGCCCACCATAAGAGTGGTTTTACAAAATTACCCGCTCTAAGGAATGTTTTAGCAAAATGCCCTTATTTAGTCCGCAAGCCAAAATTTCAAGGCAAAAAATTTGTAAGTCTTGGCAATTGGCTATACTTCAAGGGCGAGTGCTGTTTTGCCAATACTTCAAGTTATATGACGAGAATGCAGGGAAAACTGGAAGGGGCAAGTCTTGACAATTGCCAAGACTTACGACGTAGTGCAGCAAGTGTTGCCTATTGCCAATCCTTCCTGTGCAAATGTTGGAAAATCGAGCAGGGGTCAATTGTCAAGACTTGCAGCCAAGTGCGGCAAGTATTGCCTATTGCCAAAACTTAAAGGGATAAGTGTTGAAAAGCGGAAAAATATAACGGGAAGTCTTGGCTCCTGATTTTTTTCATTAAATCTTAACGGGGCATTTTTGCAAACCATTTCTTAGCGTGGACAAAAAGGCAAACCATTGCTTCCCGTGTCATATTTTTGCAAATGAGCCTATTTTTCTTGGTACACAATATTTGATCTTTCCAAAAATTAAGAAGGTTTTTTTCAATATCACCCTTGCTAATAAATGACTTAAAATAAAACTCTAGGTTATAATAGCTTGGATAAGGGCTAATATGGTCAATTACATAGTTAATTAAGGTTGAAAAGATGATTTTTCTAATATGTGTGAAAGCACCCAAAACATCTTATAAAGTGGACCAGAGTGAGTATTTACCTATTTAAGTGGTCAACCATAATTATCTACCTGAAGAATTTGTTATACAATCAATCTAACTTACTCAATCCGGTCCACAATATAAGATTTTTTGGTTGGTTGCACACTGATTAAAGAATCCACCTTTTAGCATTAATTAAGAAGGTCATTTACTATATTAAACTCTATCACTTTCAAATTTACTCATAAAAATTTGTGAGAAATTTTTAAAAGTGTATTTAGATAATTTATTAATAAGGGTAAATTTGGAAGAACCATCTAATTGCATTTCTATCTCTTTACAAATCAATTATTTTGGACGAAAGAATAAAAACTAAAAAATATTATACTGTGGACCGGATGGGTAATGAGCTTTAAATAAAAGTATCATTTGTATAGGGTTGATAGTGTAAAAAATATTTATCCAATCACATCACTAATAAACTAATAATTGAAAAAATTCTCGATAGACATTAATTAGTAGGGTGATAGTGTTAAAAAACCTTTACATTATATAATTACATTAGGTTGTCGTAAAACAATTTATGTTAAAAACAAATAGGATCCCTTTGATCAAGCTTTCAGAATCTATTTCTTCTAAATGACTTTTACTCAAATGAAGAATCTCAATTATTTTGAGAAAGTTATAATTTGTGTTTCATCAAATCATTTGAGAGAGTAATAATTTAGTAGGTATATTTTTGTTTTCGTCAATTAATATGTTCTGCCTGGTACAACTTCCAAGGAGAATCTACACATACTTGCTTTACCACCCCAATGCAGAGTAATTGTTTTTATTACTAACTCTGATATTCGGGCAGCTTACACGCACCTCACAACTGGACCAACTTACTCGCACCTCATCTTGATTAAACACTTTCATTCTCCAAATTAAATATTTTCTTTTGCTTTTTGAAAATTAAGCATTTCTAATACTTAGAAGTTAGAAGAAGCTTGGTCAAAATAAGATATTAAATCCAAAATTTTTAAGGTGAATTTATACCATTGTTAAAATAATCATTGAAAGGGAAAAAAAAAATATTTTTTCCTATATCCTAAGCTTAACTCTCGAATTTGTATGAACCTAAGAACAGTTGTCCAAGAGTTCTCATCGTTTCTAACTTTCCTGGTTTCTTTAATAAACTTTGGTAAATAGAAAGGTGAAGAGGTAAAATTATCCATTACTAAAAACTCCCTAGTTCTGTCCGTGAAATAGTGACATGTCATTATGAGTACTTATCCAACATATGACTGTAAAATAAGGTTGATGTTAAAGTCCACATTATTGAGCAATTGTCCATGTTGAAAGTTGAAACTGTACTCATGGGTTGCAAGCAGCTTTCAATACACTTCCAATGTCCAAAACTCAAATGATCCATAGAAGTTAACTCCCATATAGTGACATTAAAAGTTCGGAAGCATTTGCATAAAATATTTATATGCCTTTCCTTTTCCATCAAGAAACCTGAAACCATTACATATATACAAGCAGCATACATGATACATTCAACATCTTAATGATTCAACGCAATTACGATAGCACATTCAACCTGTTGCAGAATCTAGATCAGTGTGTTGGGAGCCATTACAACAAATACATAAGAGATGCACAAAGGAAACTAAGAATCATGTTACAAATGTTACGTAGATCATATAAATTTAGCTCAGACAGAGACGACGACCACACTTCTGTACCCAAACCAAATCTGAGCCACAGGCCAGCTTGATGCTTTCCTAGTGTACTTAGTCAAGACTACAAAGCAGTGAACAAATATGCTGCACTCTGTGAAGTAGGAAAAGATTGACAATAGGCTGCCTCCTTTGCTCAGTCATTTTTTTTAGCAGAATCACAAGATAGAGCAGGCTTTATGACCCTTTCTCTTCTTTTTCTTCTTCTGCTTGGGTGGTTGTAGAACCACCTTAATGGCCGCGTCAAAAACAGCCTTGATATTCTGCAGTTTTGGCAAAAATAAGTATGTTTCGAGGTAACTTATAACTTAACCACGTTATCTGCATTTGAAAAAGAAAATCACCTGCTGTGTTTTTGCACTACATTCAATGTAAGACGCTGCACCAATCGACTTTCTCAGCTCTTCACCCTTTACAAGGAAGCAGAAAATGAGATACTGACAGAAGACTAGCCCCCTCAAACCTTAAACATGTTGATGTAAAAACATAGAATGCATACCAACTGCTGAAATGTGTTAAAAAGTGGTCTACCTGAGCCGTGGTAATAGGTACTGCACCAGGATGGTCTAAAAAGAATTGTTTGTCGTCTCGAAGATCTAGTGGAAGCAAAATTAAAACATTAAACTGAAGCATGAGAAAATACAAGAGAAGACAAGAAAGGAAGGGAACCAGCCCACGTCGGAAGAAGCAATGTTGAGTTAAACGGAGAATGAATTGGAGAATTTAAATTGAACGAATAAGCATGAAACAAGATAAATGAACTAGATACATTAAATTGACCCAATAAGGTTGAAACAAGATACAACAAGATAGACATGATCAATTTGTTATTACTAGAAACACGTTAAGACAGAAAGAGCACCAGACAGAATAAATACCATTTAACACAAAGTATACAACAAACACCCATTTAGCTCGTAATGTGCTTTTATTTCACAATCCACACATAATAATTTTTAAATCAATAAGTGTGGTTTTACTTATACAGATCAGAATCTGGACATAGAAGTAACCGAGGCAGCTTCCTATTTAGAGTCAACTGCAAATTGCTTTCACCTGAATTTGGATTTAACATAGTTTATGGGCTTTTTATCAACCCTAGTTATCCTTGAATTTCAATGATAACATTAAGTAGGCACCACAGTGTTTAAGCTCACTGAACACTGGATTTCAACGTTGACAGAACATGTCTTTCAGAACATGTTTAGATTATAGATTGGTTCATAAGCTTTTCAGCGCAATGGTGCACATACTTTAATTCCAATTCAGAGACCAGTTATGTTAGGCGATTAATGAACTATTTGCAGTGAGTTTTCAAAAGGCAAGTACTAGGTCAGCAACTTGAAGGCACAAAGCATTGAGCATCCTGCAGAAATGGAACTTCAAACAAACACCACATTTCCTTCAAATTTAAGTTGTGACGTGAATGGTCTCGTCAACCTCTCAAACAACTTGTTTTCACATTCATAAAGTTAATGAACTACATTAATTTTTCTGCCAAGTCATAAGTTCATGGATGACATGATAATAGTTCTAAGGAGTAATTCTGGTGTTTCAAAAATGACAAGATAAGTTAAGCACGTGAAATCCAAGCATTATAGCTGCTTAATGCAAAAGCTCATCTGGAATCAAGAGTTAAAAGATATTCTTTCATAATTTTGACAGTAAATAGCGGGCATTCACGGTTTGACTGTCTATTTTCCTATGTGAAGCAACTGTTTTTCAACTGCAGAAATGATCTCATTTGAAAATATCTACAAAACAACATACTATGGAGCACTAGTTATTGGATTTCTTGTTGGATTTCTGTGGACCAATGAAAGCAAAGTAGAAACTTATAATAATTGGCGTAAGCGAAGAGACCATTCTGACCAAATAGAGATGTTAATAAGAAAATGGCTAAATGAGCAAAAACAAGATTGAGGAGGACATACTAACCTAGCTTTGTTCCAACAAGAATGATGGGAACTCCAGGCGAATAATGCCTCAATTCAGGAATCCACTGAAATTCAATAGCAAGAGGACGAAACAATGGATTATTTCAGAGATATTCTAGGGTATAACCATACATCTCTTTAATTTCTTTCACTTTAAGCATACTAAATTCTAAATAATCAGGTTCTTTGGTATTTTCACTAAAGATTTGACTCAGATATCTCAAGGAAAAGTTAAACAAGCAAAAGTCTTTCATGGACTTCTTTCAAGATAATGACGATGCCAGCCATCATATGCATTTTCCTCAATTTATATTCATCAATATGAGCAAACATAGCACAAATGAAACCTGAAAGTTAAGAATCTGATCTATAGAGGAAATTGCACCTTTTTTGAGATATTTTCATAGCTGGCCTTGCTGATGAGAGAAAATGCTAGTATAAATACATCCGCCCCTCGATAGCTCAAGGGTCTTAATCTATTGTAATCCTCTTGGCCTGACCAGTCAAAACAGTACGGATACTCAACATGTGCACCACAATGAGGTAAAAGAGAATGGAAACAAACGTCCTGAAAAAACAAGATTCTACCTGCAGTATCCCACAGACCCAGATTAACAGTGGTTCCATCCACAACCACATTTGCACTAAAATTGTCGAATACAGTTGGGACATAATCCTGTTTGCAACATCACAGACAAATTTAGACTATGAGGCATCCGAAAGATTCAGTTGAATTATGCACAGACACCCTATGATAAATGAACTTAACAAAACAAAGAAAATAAATTTACAACTTATTATTAATCCACCCTTCTAGGAGTTCAAAAAGAGAACAGTCATGCTTCTAACTCAGAAACTAAATTATTAAGTTCAGAGGCAAAGCAAAAGGCAGGATCTTCGACAAAGCCTCGTCTTTTGAAGTATCAAAGTTCAAACTTACTACTGCCCTTAAGGCAATAAACACACCATGCGAAAAATTGAAGAAACCAACATAATCATATACTAATTTAAAAACTATAGGAAAAGACATGTATTAAAGAACACATCTAACCAACATATATAAAAGAACACATCTTTTTGTTTTAGTCGTCACCATGACTAAAGAAAACAGAAACCTAGTTGTAACAACCCACCCCGCTAGTGAAATTGTCCGATTTGGGCTTAGGCCAGCACGGCTTTAAAATGCATCACTAGGGTCTAAGCCACACATCTTTTTATACCCGGCAACTCTCATGTGTTTCGTCAATGTGAGATTTTCCTAGCTGGGGCGTCACACTAATTTTGTGAAATGCTTATGCTACAAGTGATTTTCACAATCTTTTAAAGCTCAACCATACAAAAAATAGTCCATCTGGCAAAGAAAGAAGAAAACTTTAATCTTAATGAGCTACAACTGACAACTATAAAATAACCCCCCTTTTGAATTAAAACCAAATCAAGATTCAAAAGCCCCAATTTTTATAAAAAAATCATGATTTTCTTCACTCAATAACATATACTCACTTACTAATTTCAGTTTATATGTCAACATTTCCTTATTATTAGTCCGTTCCAAAGAGAATGTCAGCTTTCGAAATTTGGCAGCAGCTTAACTTCTTCATAAAATAATTCATAATAACACAAACATGTATAACTTAATTAAGATCACAAGTCTCAAAAATTTTTCATTTATTTCTTAAATTTCGTGCCCAGTCGAACCAAGAAGTAAGGAAGAACTTACAGTGGGAAAAGTGTTGCTAGTATAGGAAATGAGTAAACAAGTTTTACCAACAGCTCCATCCCCTACAGTCACACATTTTATGAACCTTGATCCACTCATTCTTTAAGCTTAATTTCAAGTATTCAGGCAACCCCTTTCAGTTCTTGACAATGGTTTTGTTAGGAGTTTAGTTATTTGTTACCTAAGTACCGTACTTACTTTATAAAGAAACAAAACTAAGTAAATGGAAAGAAATGAGTTGAAAGTTTGAAAGTGACACACGGGTGCTAAACTGATATTACGTCCGTTTCAATTTATGTGACGGTATTTGACTTAATACTAATTTTCGCTGACTTTATGAGGTCTAACATTCGCCACACATTAGTGGATTAGCTCTTTGTACTTCCCGCAGGCAATAAATCATAAAAATTTGTGTGGCTGAAAATCATTTCACAAAAACTAATATATATTTCTATTTATACAAATACATATTCATTTGGAACGGACTAATAAAAAAATAGTATTCGGCCTGATGAGTGCAGTTAAATAAATATTGAGTTTGATTTTGACTAGTTTCAGATTGAGGTAACGTTATTGTTTTCTAAGTCATGTGACTGTTTTAAATAACTGTTGTCGACAATACTTATAAAACCACCAAATTGAGGATAGATGGAATATAGATAAAGACACCACCTAACTCAACAGCCTCATTCATTAATATATATTCAATCCGTCCTATTTTATTTGGCGACTTGACACGTGATTTAATAAATGAATGAAGATATTTGAAATTTATGATCTAAAATAAGCAGTAAATATTTGTATAGTTATAAATAAGTAAAATGAGATGGTTGAAGTTAAATTATTGTCAAATTTAAAAATATAATAACTTTTTTGAGAGAAATTAATAAAAAAAATATAACAAATTATGACGAAGGGAGTACTTGGAACAACGCAATGGGGGTGGGGTGGGGAAGAGAAATAATTTCTTGTAAAATTAAGCTAGCATGTTCCTATTTTCATCAATTTTGCATATTGTGAGAGTTTAGTGTACGAACAAACAGTAATATATGCAAATCAATGTCGATTGCAACAGTCAGCACTTTTTAAATATGTTACATATCATTCAACAACTTTGAAAAAAAAAATATTATTGTCTAATATGCTCGTTTATGAAAAATAATAATATATTTATGAATCAAAGATCTCACACCTAATAAAGAAAAGGTACAATAATCACTGCCTCGCTGTAATAACACCATGTTTAAACCCACCCACTGCATCATACTCAACAAAGTTAGATATATTCTTCATTACAACGTACTAATAAACAACCAATACAAATTAATATTTGATGTATTTTTCACAGTACTACTCCCTCCGGTCCACTTTATTTGATGTTTTAGCTTATTTTTGTTGGTCTTCAATATTTGATATTTTCGAAAATTAAGATAGAATTTTACAATGTCACCCCTTGCTAATAAATGACTTTAAATAAAATGATAAGTAATAATAGTTTGAATAAGGGCTAATATAGTTAATTACATTGCTAATTAATGCTAAAAAAGTAATTTTCTTCATACCCGTGAAAACACCCAAAACATCACTAAAAATTTCGCGTAGGGGCCTGTTTGGCGCGTGCTAATTGATTTGTAGCCGTCAAAAATAAATTCGCTGAGAAATAGCCACCTCCGGACAAATCCCAGTATAAATACCGGGGCTTTGAACATGTGACTCTGTATAAAGCTTCAGTCCCATAATAAAATGTTGGGGCTTTGAACAAACTGGAGCTGTGAACAAAACTTGTTCAAAGCCCCAGCATTTTGTTATGGGGACTGAAGCTTTATATATAAAGTCTCATAACAAAATAATGGGATTTATCCCTTTGATGAGACCTTTGTTATGGGAATAAATCCCATTATTTTGTTATCCCATAACAAAATAATGGGACCTTTGAACATGTTAGTTCAAGGTCCCATTATTTTGTTATGGGATTATTTTGTTATGGGACTTCATACTTGGGCTTTGAATTTTGTTATGGGACTAGTCTGGAGTGTTTTTCCAACGCTAATGGAGCTTAAGTGTGCGCGCGAATTTTTGGCTATTCTTCAATGAATTTTGAAACGCTGGATAGTCCCCAATGAGCGCGTCCAAAAATGACTACTGATCAAAATTTCCCAAAACATCAAATAATATGGACCGGAGGGAGTAATAGTATTGAACTTTGGTTTCAATTCATCTTTCAGCTCTAACTTTAACCATGTAAATGATTAAGAAAAGAAACACCAATAGGGAAAAGAAAATTTCTAACCGTCAGCATAAATTTCAAATTTCAAGTCTCAAGTCAACACATGCTTAGCTTATACGTCTACATCATAATTTCAGTTAGGAAAAAAGGCCCCAGCAATGACAACTTACTAGTAATTTTCCTTCTTAGTCGTGCCTGTATCTTTCAAAATGAAGCTGCAATGAAACAAGTCACATTAAAACTCCAAAATTAGCAAATACCTAATGAATTTTAAACGTCTTTGCGAATAAGTCCAACATGTTTATAAAACTTGACGATCGTTCGTGAGTTGATATTGGATTAAAATGAAGGCTTTGGCTTATTTTACAAACGTCTGCAATTGTTACATTAGGCCTTTTCTCCTGATATTTTTAAGAGAGTAGGAAATGCCACCCCCCCTCCCCACACTTCAATACGGTCAAACCTCGTTGTAATAATAATATTTGTTATATAATGACATTTTATATTTAGATTACTTTAGCTATTATAAATTTCTGTGCTTTTTATGTTATAAATAAAAATAAAATATTTTTTAAATTTAAAATCTCAATAGATTTTCATATTTCATTTTATTAAAAATTGAAAAGAGTAATACATTATTGATAAATCTATAACTAGTTGTTCCGTACCGACAATAAATTAAATTTAAGGAAAGTTTGATGTAAGAATTCTACAATATTGTAGGTTGTTTCATAAATTTTAATTTTTTAGTGACAGTATAACGCTTGAATTTGCAAAGATTTAGTCGAAACTTTCGTATTCAATAGCTTTCCTTTGAAGGCTATTTAAGAGCTTAACAGTTGACTCATTTATCTCAGCTCATAATATATTTCTTAAATAATATTATTTCAATATACATATAGTAATATATTTCTTACATAATATTATTATACAATATTTGAATATGGGTTTTATATAGAGGTAATTTTACAAAGTATACCGCTATAATGAATGTCACTGCTGTTATAAGTAGAAGGTCACATAAAGAAGTAAAATATAATATAAAAATCAATTATGGAGAAATAGGGTTATTCTAGTGAAATGTTGTTATAATGAATGACTGTTATAATGAGGTTTGACTGTATTATGTGTGTGCATGATCAGAAATAGGTCATTCTCCCCTATATGGTCACAAAAGGTAGAACTTTGAGAAAAGAAATTGCGGTAATAGGTCACCATAAGGGTGATCTTGTACTTTTGGTATCATTTAACAAAAAATTGTAAAAATATGATCCTTGCATTGTTGATGGGATATAGGAAGTTCTTAGTTTTTAATGTGCACATAAGTTAATTTTGCCTATAGTTTTAAGGTAGGAGTTTGGGTAATTTCAAGAAGTTACGACAGTGAAGTAAGTATATTGTGTTGCGGGCTGAAGTGCACCAAAGGCCACTTTTGGCAGTGGTCTTTGGTTTGAGGCCACTTTTTTTATTAGTTTTACATGAGAGACCACTTTTTAGAACTTCAATTCTTTTGGGTTGAACTTCACACAAGTTCAGCCCACAAGGATTGAAGTTCAACTTCAGCCTACCACAAGGATTGAAGTTTACGCATTCAGCCCTTACAGATTGAAGTTGAAACTTCATAATTTAGGCATGAAGTTCAACCCACAAGGTTTGAACTTCAGCCCACAAAGATTGAAGTTCCAAAAAATGGCCTCTCA
This sequence comes from Petunia axillaris subsp. axillaris, assembly GCA_029990575.1. Classification (NCBI taxonomy): domain Eukaryota; kingdom Viridiplantae; phylum Streptophyta; class Magnoliopsida; order Solanales; family Solanaceae; genus Petunia; species Petunia axillaris. The sequence goes on from JARKNS010000003.1 coordinate 166,344,574, forward strand.
TGTAAAATCAATAAAAAAGTGGCTTCAGACTAAATACTAGTGACAAAAGTGGCCTGTGGGTGAAAATTTTACGTGTTGCGGTAGGAGTTTTTGAGCACGCAGAGTTTAGCTTATTTAAAATACAAAACTATACAATCTAACACTCTATTTTACACAAAAATATTAATATTATCCTATTTTCAAAATATAGCAACATTTTCTTTTTCAAAACATAGCAAAATACATATAAAAGGGTGATAGAACCCTAGATCCACCTCCTACAACCCTCAGCCGCCGCCCCTATCACTGCTGCCGCTGCCTCCGGCCACCGGTCGCCAGAAAATACTTTTTTTGATTTTTTTTATTTATCTATGTGTATTTTCACCGTATGTATAGTGTATGAACAATAATACATTGTGCATACAATGAAAAATATAGTAGATACACAAATACAGTTATTGTATGTTTGTATATTCTATGTATGGTTACTTTATGCACAGTGTATGCGTGTTCAATCACCGGACATCCACACCATATACAAATCGATAAAAAAAGTACATATTGTATATTTATTGTATGAAAAGTGTATATTCATTGTATGTTCGGTGTATATTCACTGTATATACAATGCATTCGCTGCGTATACAATGAGAATACACATGTAATACACTCTCACAACCAACAAACACCACAAACCACCGGTAATGCACCATGTCCCATCAAAAAATTCAAAAAAAAAAAAAAGCAGTAGCACCACCGGAAAAGGCCGTATCTGCTCTGTTGTAGCAGATCTGTCGCCATCAGAACTCCGGCGACAGAGAATGCAACACAGAGGAGCAGCGGCACACAACAGCGCCACCTTTAATCGGAGCATCGAGGGGGGAGCATCAATGTTATAGTAGAACAACCACTCACGATGGCGCACAGTCGTCGGGGAGATCTGAACGACGGGAAGAAAGGAGGGGGAACAACTACGACGGGGATGGTGGCGGGGTAGAGAGGAAGACGACAGGGCTTGGGGATGGCACGTCGACGACGACGGGGATTTGGGGTTGGTCGCCGGCGACGCGGAAGGCGGAGGCGCGACGACAGTGAGTTGTGTAAAGAGAGAAGAGAGAGGAGAGGAAGGAGAATAGAGGAGAAAAAATGGGATTAGGTTTTTTTTTTTTTTGTTATGTTTGGTAGCGTTGCAAAAAATATTGCTATATTTGGTAAAGCGGTTAAATATTGCTATATTTTTAAAAAAAGATCCCTACATTGGCATCGGGTGTAATTACTCTTTAAAGTACCTGATAAGTATCAAGTGGGTAAAAATTATTTTTTACTAATATTGAAAAGCATGTTTAGGTGCTGAAGCTGATTTTATGAATATTAAGTTATGTGTTTGAAGAAGTGTCGCAACGGATATAGATAGTTGTTGTATTTGGTAAAGGACGACCTTGATAAACACTTTAATGTTATGATGACTAAACTATCTCTAATGTTATTTACAAAATAAAATATAATTAAAAGCATTTAACTATCAGAGAAAAAAAGGTATATACAACAACATACCTAGTACAATCTCACAAGTGGAGTCTAAGGAGGATGTGGTGTATGCCGGATTTACCTTATCTTGAGAGAGATATAGAAGTTGTTTCTGATTGACTCAAGAAATGGTTTTGAAAGTAGGTTAAGAAAAGAAATATACGACTAAAATGATAGGATGAAAATTCTAGGCTAATAAAAATTAAAGTCACAGGGCAATCTGGTGCATAAAGCATCCCCATTCACGCAGGGTTCGGAGAAAGGTTGCACTCTAAGGGGTGTGATGTATGCAGCTTAGTCTGATGCAAACATCAGTGGCTGTTTCCACGGCATGAATTCGTGACCTCTAGGTCACACGAAAACAATTTTACCGGTTTTTCCAAGGCTCCCCTTCAAGCTAAGGAAAAATGATGACATTAAAATATGACAGATAACCAGGGTGAATAAAATAAAATACTAATAAAAGAGAAAAATAAGATAAAAATAGAAAAAAAAAATAACAACAATACTGTAAAGGTCCTCTAAAATCCCCACACTAATCACTCAATCACCCTTTTAACTTTCTACCATAATCCTTAACCTCCATGATCTCCTATCTAGGGTCATGTTCCAGGTGGTCTGAAGCTGGCAATGTCCTTTCATCGATTACAAGAGTATTTCATCAATTAAAAGTATTTTACATAAAAATGGCGTCAAATGTAGAAAGGATTGGGAGTTGGAAATTTTATTTTTAGAATGATATTTCATAGATTACAAAAGTATTTTAGGAATAAAATAATAAAAAAGACTTGGTCAAACTAAAAGTGCCTATAAGCTAAAAGTCATAAGTTGAGAGTAACCAACTTATGCCTTATGGGCGATTTTAACTTATAAGCATTTTTTGACAGTTCCAAATAAGGGTGACTAACGGCCCGGTCTGGGACCGGTACCGGTCCAGACGCATCTGGTTGCGGTCCGGTCCGGGCCAAAAAAAATTCAAAACCGTATAAAACCGGCCTAACCGGTCCGGTCTCATCCGGTTAAAAAAATTGGAGCCGGATCGGGACCGGCACCGGCGACCGTTAAGCCGGTCGGTCCGGACCGGTCCGGTTTAATGGTTTTTTAAATTTTTTTTTTGTTTTTTTTCTTTTAGGCAAATAAAGTTGAAAATTGTAAAACTTAACAATTTATTAATGAAAGTAAACACCATTTGTAATAATTATGTAAATTATATTTTTTAATGAAACAAAATAATTATGTAAATTATATTTTTAAATCTATTAATGTAAAGTAAATAAATAAATACTAGACAAACGTTGATTGGAAAAGAAATACACACAATTTATTGAAAATTCGGGAAATACATAATTGAAATGACAAAAACAAACTAGAAATTCAAAATTACAAAGATACTAAATAAACTAGAAATTCGAAAATACATAATTGAAATGACATAGATATTCCCTTAACCATCTCTTCAAATTTTCAATCACGCGGATTAAAGCCATTTACTCTATCCCATTCGGTCTTGTGAAGTTTTTCTAAGTGCTTCCTAAACTTTTCCGTCCCTCCACCGTGCACACCCGTGTAAATTTGCCACTCTTTGTTACAGAGGCTACATTTAGCTTTCTGAGTTTCAGTATCTTTCATAATAAGTTGCCACACTATAGAACGACATCTTCGTTCCGCAAGTCTTGTTTCATTAAGACCGGGAGCAGTGGGAGCTTGATTTTCAGCCATTATAATTGTTTGGAATTTGGAAGAAATTTAGAAAATAGCCTTTGAGAGTAATTTGAGAGATAAATTGATAGAAAGTGATGAATTGTGTGATATAATGATGAAATAATAGGGTATATATAGATAAAAATAGGTTGGGGGTATGGGGGGCGTTTAGGGGGGTGGTAGGCAAATATAGCCGTTTTTGACCGTTGACCAATGGCTATATTTGAAAGAGAGCCGTTGGCCCATTCAAACTGCTGGTCCGGTCCGGTCCGATTCCGGCCCGGCCGGTCCGGCAGTCGTCCAAATGTATTTTTTTTTGTTTTCCCTTTGTGTTTTGTTTAAAGTGATGGATAATTGAAAAATATTACAAAAAAATATTATCAAGTTTTTACTTATACATATGTTTGGAATATTTAGTTTATTTCAATGTTTAAAGTTTAAACTTAGAATTAAAAAAACTTGTAGTATTTTTTTAAACTTTGAAGTAATGAAATTTTTGAAGTGATGATTTAAAGTTCAAACTTTTGAATTAATTTGTTAAGTTCAAAGTTCAAACTTTGAATTAATTTTATAAAAATCAATTTTGAACTAATTTACAAACTAGTAATTAATTATAGTATTTTTGCGCAAACTATAAATTAAAAATAAAAAATATGAAGACAATAGTTGTGATTGAATTCCAAGACTTGGAGCAATTTTATTGAATTGTTTAAGACATAAGTAGTGCAACACATACTACAATAGCTAAACTTTCTAACTTGTAAATTGTAATTTCAAAATTCTCATTTAGAAAATTACATTCTTTTAAACATATTAGCTAGTTTCTTGAGGATAGTCGTAGGCTTTTCTTTAGGAACTGGCCGTTGTTGTTCTTGTTCATCATCTCCTTCTGGTTCTTCATCATCATCTTCTTCTTCATTGCCGGTTTGACTCCCTTCTTCACTTGTTCCCTCGCCCAAAATTTGATCGAGATATGCTCTGCCTTTTTCCTTAGTAAGTTCTGGTAGACCAAAGTTTCTTCGCTCTGCTCTGATCTAATCCCTGAATAAAACTCCTCTCTCCATTGCCTCCTCCTTCAACGAATATCTGTGATCTCCAATTTGAAATCTTCCTTGGCTAAAAGCGCTTTCCGATGTAACTGATGAAGCTTGAATTGTTAATATATCCCGGGCCATTTTTGAAAGAATTGAAAATTGCGATTCTTGATTCTTCCAATAACCCAACAAATGATGAGTTCCAAAGTTGTTAAGTTTCTTTGGATATTGAATTAAATACACTTGGAACTCGCTGTATTCCTCCCCGTACTCGTCCTGTTCTGAAAGCAACTTTTCATCAAGTCCCCCAAAAGTGCTCATCCCTGCCTGTGTGCTGCCCATTTGAGAAGAACTTTGCCCGGTGGATTGTATTGGTTCCGTTGGTGTAGTAGTGTCTACCCAAGCTCTATACTTTGCAAAAATAGCCACGGTATCTGCATAAACTTTAGCAATAGCATCTTCTACACTTGGGAAACCCGTTAGTAGCAATTTCAATAGGAGTAATTTCTAAATTTGCATATATTTCTTTAACAAGTCGTTCAGTTAACTTAATTTTAAAAGCAGGATGCAACACATAAGTAATGTAAAAAAGAGGAGGAATTGGAAAAAAATATTTTCTAAATTTTTCAATCACTCTCTCTACAGCCGGTTTGTAAACTGCATATTGCTTATATAATTTCAATAATTTCGATATTCCAGCTATATAATATAACATGGTAGGAGTAGTTGGATAATATTGACCGAAAAATTCTAAAGTAGCTTGATAGAATTTTTGTAAAAACTGAAGAAGATGTTGAACAAGTTGCCAATCGTCATCTTTAAGGTGATAGATTTCCATAAAATGTTTATTATACATTTGAGAAATAGGCACTCTATATTCATAAGCGACTTTCAATGCATCATATAAAGTGTTCTACCTAGTACAAACTTCCTTTGGGACTCTCCTAATTGACATTCCTAATTCTATACATTTTCTTTCCCATTCTCTTCTTCTTTCTTGGTTTTTATTTCTAAAAATATAAGTAATAGCTATTTGCACCTTTCTGATAATGTCGTTAAACAAGTCGAGACCATCTTTTACTACTAAGTTGTAAATATGACATGCACACCTAACATGAAAAAATTCCGTAAAAGGGGGGTTCAAAATAGGTATCAAGTTCCTAAGTGCATCTGTGTTGTTTGTAGCATTATCTACCGTAATACTAAAAACTTTGTTAGTTAAAAAGTACGTACGACAAATTGATGAAACTTTATTACAAATATAATTTCCCGTGTATGGTTCATCAACAACTTTATAAGCAATAATACGTTTTTAAAATACCCAATCAGGATCTATCCAATGAACAGTAACAGTAATATAATCACATCCATTAGTAGAACGACCCATATCCGTAGTAAGACATGCTCTAGTGTCAAAGTTATCAAACATATATCGCGAATAATCCTGATATTCGTTCTTGAATTTAATAATATCATTTTTAATAGTAGTTCTTGGAAAACCTTTAAAAGAGGGATTATATATAGACTGAATATAACGAACAAAACCAGTAGAAAAAGGAAAACTATAAGGTAAACCCTCGACAGTAACTAGTTTAGCAATAGCTTCCCTATCCTTTTGTTTATCATAAGTAAGAAGCCCTCCTGTTGTTTGGTTAATTCTTGTTTAGGTACCCGAAGATTCATCATGCGCTACTCCCCCATGTTCGGTCCCTAAATATATACCGCCCGCCCGCATTGACCATTCTTTAGGATGTTTCTTTTGTAAGTGGGTCCTAAGTTTACCCGTCCCACCATCATTACCCCCAATTTTAAAAACCCACACCTTTTCACAAATCCCACATATGGCCGTCTGCGATTCAACATTCTTTGTTGCAAATTCCCACACCTCAGATCTTTCCTTACGTTTAACCGGTATTCTAGTAGGAGGTACAGGAGGAGAGTCATACTGAACTTCGGGTGGACCAGCTTGAAATTCAGGTGTTTCTTCTAAATTAACCCCGCTTTGATTCCCATATCGTGTTTCTAATATTTCGTGATCAAGTATATTATTAGCGCTAACATCATGATAATATTGAGAATCATCTATGTGGGTGAACTGACTAGAACTACCAGCAATTTCTTTACCCCTATTTCCCCTACGACCACGTGCCCGCCCCCACCACTAGTTCCAATTGAACCTCTTTGAGACATAATAATAGCAAATAAAATAAATATATGACAAAAAAAATTATAAAAGAGTAGAAAGTCGGAACGGCCAACCAAATATAACCGTATAATTGAGGTGAAGTTGAAACTTGAGCCTTCACTTCAATTAATTAGTTGAATACTTGATAATCGAAAAATTGCAAAAATAGCCAAATTGATATTTCAACCAAGTAGCGCCTCCAATTGACCCAATACTTGATATTTGTAGACTTCACCAAATAGCCAAATATAACTTTGATAGCAACTCCAATTAGAACTTGATAAAGTAGCCAAATTATAATCTTTTAACAAATAGTCAAAGTAGAATAATAGCAATATTGTAGAAAATTTGAGAGAATTAGAGAGAATTGAAATTTTTTTGTGAAAAATATGATGAAATAATGGAGTATTTATAGAAAAAAAAATAGTTAGGGGTGATTATGGGGTGGTAGAGGGGTGAAAATGGCCGTTGGACAATGGCTAGGGGGTCAAAAGAGTCCTTTCCAACGGCTAGTTAACGGCTGAAAATGTGACTTTTTCTATTTTTTTTGGACCGGTCCGGCCGCTTCCGGTCCATTTTTATACCGGTCCATCCGATTTTTTTTTTTTTGCACACCGTTTCGGAACCGGGGTCGGGGTACCATTAGGGTTTAAGGGTACGGTCTCAACCGGTCCGAGCCGGTTTCCAGTCCAAATCCGGCCCGGTCCGGTCGAGCCGAAAAATACTTATAAGGTAGCTTGACCACCTTATAAGCTTGGCCAAATGCCCTTTTAGTTGTATTTGATTTGTGAAGAATTGAGCTAATACATATAACTTTTGTTATGAGACGAAACTTATGACCACTTGAGGGGGTTCATTGTCTCTAATTTATTGAAATGTTGTGAATTCCTGTGTTATGGGCAAAGCTAGTTTATACCACAACCTATGCATGATAGGCAACATATGTTCTTTTCTAAAGATATTTTTAAGTGGGGTAAAGTTCAAGATCGCCCTTTATGGAGGTCATTCTTGCAAATCACCCTTGAGAAACGTTTTACTCTTTTTTCTCTTTTTATTGATCTTTCAAAGAAGATGATAGATGATCCAAAGCAAAATGAGTAACATTTAGCATGGAAAATAAGGCTAATGGCTTTAAGGTTGACGATGTTTTGCTTGAATGAGTTCATGTAAGTTTGTCAATGTTAATTAACATTATGTATAAAAGTTTTGATGAAGGAGTTAATTCTTCATATGGTTTGAGGAAGTTTAAAATCACTTCTCTTCTTTTGTCTCTAGTAACATATATAAGGCAGCCATTTGCAAGAGAAAAGATGTGTCTTTTTTCTATAAATTCAAAATTCCAGTTTCTTTAAAGTAAAACTGTACAAAGTTCAAATTTGTATACCATTGTGAATCCAGAAATTGGGTTCTCCTTATATATCTAAAATTATTACAGTATTTGTTAGGAGTATGTCATGACAAAGTTTAACATGTTATTACGAATTTGTAAAGTACCTTGATATAGATCATGTAGTTATTATACTCCTCTATGATATTTCTCAATTTAACTAGATGACCAAGTTAACTTTTACTCTAGATCGATCATCACTGTTGTGCATTTTGGATATGTGTGACTGAACAAATACCACAGCGAAAGGAAAAGAAAAAAAAAACAATAACAATGTGCTAAAGTTTGTAACAAAAAAAGATATAATAGTGCATTTTGGATATGTGTGACTGAACTAACATGCTCAAAGTTTCAGTATTTTATACTTGGTACTAGTATTTAAGTGATCCAAGTATTTTATATTGGGACTTTGAACTAACATGGTTTGTTCAAAGTCCCAGTATAAAATACTGGGACTTGTTCGGAAATGGCTAGTCTTCAAATATTTTTGCACTGCTGGCTGGTATTCATTTAGCACGGCACAAACAGACTACGTGGCTAAATTTTTACGAGGTTCATTGTCTTTGCTTTATTGAAATATTGTGAACTCCTACCTTATGGGCAAAGCTAATTTACCCCCATAATATATGCCCGATAGGCAATATATGTCCTTTTTTAAATATTCTTTTAAGCGGACCTAAAAGTTCAAGACAGCCCCTTATGGAAGTCATTCTTGCTAAAATCACTCTGGAGAAACATACCCTCTTTTTGGGCTAAGTGCACGAAAGGCCACTTTTGCCACTGGTCTTTGGGCACAGGTCACTAATACCAAAATATTTAGTTTGTGGCCACTTTTGCTTAAAGAGATAGTACTTCAGTCCAGAGGCCGGATTGAAGTTCAGTCCTTAAAGATTGAACTTCAATCCACAGCCATATGGACTGAAATTCAGTCCAGTCCTTAAGATGGAACTTCAGTCCATGGCTATGGACTAAAGTTCAGTCCATGGTATGGCCATGGACTGAAGTTCAGTCCATGGCCATATAGACTGAAAGTTCAGTCCTTAAGAGATGGAACTTCAGTCCAGGGGCCGTATGGACTGAACTTCAGTCAACTATCAGAACTTAAGTCAACATTTATTTAGTAAAGGCCCAAAAGTGGTCTCTAGTGTAAGACCAAAGAAAATAGTGGCCTCAAACTAAATACCAGTGTTAAAAGTGGCTGCTGTGCGAAATTTTTACCCTCTTTTTCTGTAAAACTTTGGCCCCGTAGCATGTTGGTACCACATTAAATGAAAAGTAGCCAGTGTTTTAAAACTTTTAAAAAACTAGCCAAATCTGAGAAACACGTAAAAATCCTAGTCTTTTTGTACTCAAACTTGAACTACAATTTCCAAAATCTCTGTATTTTTTACTGGACTAACTAAATATGAAGTCCCAGTAAAACATAATGAGACGCTGAACACGTTAGTTCAAAAATCCCAGTAAATAATATTGGGACTTAAAATATGAAGTTTCGGCAAAAGTTTCTGAAACTTTGAAGTAAATTCCAGATTTTTTACCGGAGGTTAGTTAAAATTCTCACTGGCCAGTCATCAAAATTACTCCTTTTTCTCTCTTTATTGATCTTTCAAAAAAGATGATACATGATCCAAGCAAAATGAGTAACATTTAACATCGAAAGTAAGCCTAATGACTCCAAGGTTAAGGATGTTTTGTGTAAGTTTGTCAATGTTAATTAACAATTTAACATTATGTATATAAGATTTTTGATTTTTCATTTAGCAGCTAGGGATATTTATATGAAGTAGCTCTATTTTGGTTTGGTTGTTAAATGAATAATTATTTGTTATCTCAAATTAAAAAAAAAAAAGTTTTGATGAACGAGCTAATTCTTCATATGGTCTGTTAAAGGAAATTGTCTTCCAAAATCACTTTAATTTCTTTCTTTTGTCTATCATAACATAATGTGTCAAGATTGCAATTACTTTTAAGTAAAACTGTACAAAGTTCAAAAGGAAAATTTGTATAGCATTGTCTATCCAAATATGGGTTCTACTTATAAATCTAGATTTATTATATATTTGTTAGGAGTAGGGTCAAAATCATTTACACCCCTCAACTTTGGTTTAAAAATCAAACTCCCCCCTCAACTATCAACAATAATCATTCTCCCCCCTTTATTTCAATGAACTTTCAAAAATTCCTACTTTACCCTCTAAATTATCAAGCCTTTATATTTTTTTTTCCTTTTTCATTAATATCATGATATATGTTATTCTATGTTATACCTATATAATAAAAAAGTTTTATAATTAAAATAAAAAGAGTGAATAATAATCAAAGCATTAAAAATAATAAAATATAAGTTAATGATTTAATTTATTAAATAAATGAGAAGAATAAATTGTAGAAATAATTTTACTTGTATTAATACTTTACTAATAAAATTCAGAACTCGTACACAATAAAAAATAAAATTCTAATGCATGAACTACTAGAAAAAATATTGAGAATATCAATATATTATATATAAATCCAAAATATTATTATCAATTTATCTTAAATAAATTTTAAATCATAATGTAGATTATATTGTATCGCAAAGGCGGACCCACATGGTAGGCTATGATGCATCGACACTCGCCAGCTCGGCCAATTTTTTTTATTTATGTATTGATTTCTTTAGGTGCATTGATCGAGTTTGCTTGCAATACTTGCATCTTTTTCTTAGTTTTTCTGCTATACTTTTATTATTTCCTCGACTCTCTTCTTTATTTCATTTTATTTTAATTTTATTCTTACTCCTACATTATAAATAGTGGCACCCGTAACTTCAAGTTCTTGTGTCCTTCTTTGTTTCATCGATGATAACTAAAATTAAAAAATCTCTATACACGATAGAGAATGAGGGTGAACGTATTTTGTGGAAAATTCATAATTAAACATATTGATAATATTATTGAACTTAAATTACTATAATAAGCTATATATTATTTAAATTATAAGTAAAATATTTTGATTAAAAAATCATATATAAAAATATATCTAGAAAATGCTAAGGACAAAATAGACATTGTATATGATAAAGGGGGGAGAATGATAATTTTTCATAGTTGAGGGGGGAGTTTGATTTTTAAACAAAAGTTGGGGGGTCAAAATGATTTTCACCCGTTAGGAGTATGTCAATAAGTTTAACATGTCATTACGAATTTGCAAAGTACCTTGATATAGCTCATATAGTTATTATACTCCTCTATGATGCTGCTCAAGTTAAGTAGATGATCAAGTTAATTTTTACTCCAAGTCACTGTTGCGCATTTTGGATACGTGTGATTGAAAAAATGCCACAGCAAAAGGAAAAGAAAAAAACAACAATAACAATGTAACAAACTAAGATATAATAGAGGAGGGAAAAAGGAGAAATTGGGGGGTTGAACAATTCTTTTCGTTTAAAAAAGAACATATAATTATAACCATTCATCAATGGATGTTGAATAATTCTGGATCTAAACAAAAAGAACGTAAAGAGAGAGGGCTGAATTGTGGAGGTAGTTAAAATTCAACTAAAAAGTAGCAACAAATTAAAAGAAAAAAAATAGATCATGAAAGTCCAAAAATTTCTCCAAGCCATACATGGTCACTATAAGAAGGAAAGTTGCATGGGAGAATTAAAGAGAATCAAGACAGCTAGTTTTTGGTGCCTCCTCCATACAAGGAAGAGGTGCCTTTTAGCTCCCTGTCTTCTTCTCCTTCTTATTGTCCTTGCATTTGCTCATAATAAGAAAATAAAAAAATAAAAAATAAAAAAAATAAAAAGAAGAAGCAATAATACGTACAACAATATGGCTATATCAAGTCGGTTAATGTCGTTAGTCCTTCTCTCTTTGTTGGTTACTTCTGCAATTGGTGAAAAGACACAAGGGGTTACCTATGATGGTCGTTCTATGATTGTCAATGGTGAAAGGGAATTGCTCTTTTCTGGTTCCATTCATTATCCTCGTATGCCTCCAGAGGTAACGTCAAAATTCACATTTATTTTCCGATTCCATTAGTTCAATTGAACCAATTGCTTATCGACTTATAATATATATACGTATATTTGCATGTCTTTTTGTTACTACACGTACAACACGTACATTTATAGGATTTGCTTATAATAAAAACTAAATTATGATGGAATGTTTCAGATGTGGCCTGAAATCATAAGGAAAGCTAAAGAAGGAGGTCTAAACGTTATCCAGACCTATGTTTTCTGGAATATTCACGAGCCCGTTCAAGGCCAGGTAATTTACATTTCGACTCAAACTATATACTTACTTATATATATATAGAATTTAAGAATACAATCAATATAGATATATATATATATATATATATTTTTAGAGGTGCACAATATGTTTAATCTCGAATACTTTTGAAGATCATTGATGTCCTTGTAATAACAATTACTTATCAAAACATGGTTGTCTTTGAAATTGCAGTTCAACTTTGAAGGAAACTATGACTTGGTGAAATTCATCAAGGCAATTGGTGAGCAGGGCTTGTATGTCACCCTCAGGATTGGACCATATATTGAGGCTGAATGGAACCAAGGGTACATATATATAAATCCTTTAATGGAGAATTAATTTATCTATGACTTTGTTCATAATTACTGTTTCTTATTATGACTTGTTGATTACGGATTAACAGAGGATTCCCATACTGGCTTAGGGAGGTTCCAAATATCACCTTCCGTTCTTACAATGAACCATTCATCGTACGTAATCACAGTTCACATGCAAAACATTTAATTAATGCTCTTAAATTTTTAATATAGATTGGCTTTAAAAGACTTAATTGTTTTGTTTCTTTTTCACTTTGCAGCACCACATGAAAAAGTACTCAGAAATGGTCATTGATTTAGTGAAGAAGGAGAAGTTGTTTGCACCCCAAGGAGGCCCCATCATCATGGCTCAGGTGTGTTAATTTAATGTATACCATATTGTAAAATAGAATTTTTCGACAAAGGAGATTCAATTAAACAAACCCCTTCAAACCATATGGTTCCGCCCCGTATACTTGGCACCATAACTAAATGTGCAATATTAACAGATCGAAAACGAGTACAACAATGTGCAACTAGCATACAGAGACAATGGAAAGAAATACATTGAGTGGGCTGCCAATATGGCTACTAACTTATACAATGGAGTCCCATGGATCATGTGCAAGCAAAAGGATGCCCCTCCACAAGTGGTAGGTTCATATGTTATTATTCAAATGTGTAATTAACACTTATAAAATGTGAAAACCATACAAAAATTCTTTACTATTTTCTCATTTATTTCCTTAGATCAACACTTGCAATGGAAGGCATTGTGCTGATACTTTCACAGGCCCCAATGGTCCCAACAAACCTTCTCTATGGACTGAAAACTGGACTGCCCAGTAAGTATATATGATCCTTCTAATTAATGTATGATAAATCATAATTTTATGTCTATAGTTCTAACTTTAAGAAACAAAATGATTTACAGATATAGGACTTTTGGAGATCCACCATCACAAAGAGCAGCAGAAGATATTGCATTTTCTGTAGCTCGTTTCTTCGCTAAGAATGGAACTCTTACAAACTATTACATGGTATATATTCTTTCTTTTGATTACATTTTCTCATATGCCCTTAGCCATATCTAACATTCGATTAATTAAAAGTGGCATAGACTAATATTATTCCTTCTTGTTATACAGTACTATGGTGGAACCAACTATGGAAGGACAAGTTCATCTTTCGTGACAACACGTTACTATGATGAAGCTCCCCTTGATGAATTTGGTAAAGATGAATTACCATTACTAAAACGAGTTTAACTTCTATACACCGACAAATTACAAAATACCTATGGTGTAAAAGCCAATCACTTATTCCCCTTCAAATTGTTTAACTTATATTTGTATATATTTTCAGGTTTGTATAGGGAACCAAAATGGAGTCACTTGAGGGATTTGCACAGGGCTTTGAGACTATCAAGAAGGGCTCTCCTTTGGGGAACTCCCACTGTACAAAAGATCAACCAAGACCTTGAGGTAATGAAACTTTTAATTTTTCATTATAATTGACACTAAACATACTCTTTTTTAATAGTACATACTAGTAATAAATATAGTTCAAAACTGACAATAATCTGATATTTCTTAAATATTATTTTACAGATTACTGTTTTTGAGAAGCCTGGATCAACTGATTGTGCTGCATTTTTAACCAACAACCACACAACACAACCCTCTACCATTAAATTCAGGGGTAAAGACTATTACCTACCTGAGAAGTCTGTTAGCATTCTCCCCGATTGCAAGACCGTTGTCTACAACACTCAAACGGTAAATATTACATTATTTGATGTTATAAAATTCAATACCATCTGAAAAAATGAAGATTAAAAATTCAAATTCTTGTGATAATGAACAACAGATTGTCTCCCAACACAATTCAAGGAACTTCATCGCATCAGAGAAGTCAAAGAATCTTAAATGGGAAATGTACCAAGAAAAAGTCCCAACCATTGCTGACTTGCCACTTAAAAATAGGGAACCTTTGGAACTTTACAGTTTGACAAAGGATACCTCAGATTATGCTTGGTACAGTACAAGGTAATTATAAAGTTCATTGTTGTAATTTTTTTTTTTTTAACCATAATCATCAAATTGAGTATACTCTAATGTTTGATATTATTATGTAATAGTATTACCCTTGAGCGCCATGACTTGCCCATGAGACCTGATATCCTCCCCGTCCTACAAATCGCTAGTATGGGTCATGCATTGGCTGCCTTTGTCAATGGCGAATACGTTGGTACGTGTACCCATTATATTAAAGTTTAAGTTCTATGCACCGTATAAATTTCTTACAAATTATTTGCATATTACTTAACATTTGTTGGTATTACACATTTCAGGGTTTGGACATGGTAACAACATTGAGAAGAGCTTTGTCTTCCAGAAGCCTATCATCTTGAAACCTGGAACTAACACCATCACAATTCTTGCTGAGACTGTTGGCTTCCCGGTATCGATCTTTTCATTCTCAATACCCTCATTTTGCAACATTACTTTACAAAGAAAATGAAAGACTCACATGAGAATTTACAAATGCAGAATAGTGGAGCTTACATGGAAAAGAGGTTTGCTGGACCTAGAGGTGTGACCATTCAAGGTTTGATGGCTGGAACCCTTGATATAACCTTAAACAACTGGGGACATGAGGTACTTAGACATACAAAATACTACATTAGTACTATAATTTTCATTTATTTGATCTTTGACAAAATTATCTAATAACCATAATTATTGTTGGACATTTAACAGGTAGGTGTATTTGGAGAGAAACAAGAATTATTTACTGAAGAGGGTGCAAAGAAAGTACAATGGACTCCATTAACTGGTCCTCCCAAAGGAGCTGTTACTTGGTATAAGGTAAGCACAAAATTATGCATACGTATATAAAAATAATTTGCACCGTCAGTGTATATAACTGTTTAATCTTTTGGCTGCAGACCTACTTTGATGCCCCTGAAGGCAACAACCCAGTGGCATTGAAAATGGACAAAATGGAAAAGGGTATGATGTGGGTCAATGGTAAAAGCATTGGTCGTTATTGGTCATCTTTCCTCTCCCCTCTTGGACAGCCCACTCAAGCCGAGTAAGTATCCAATCAAACAGATTCACATAAATAAATAGAAAGCTCAAATACGAAGCATAACATATTTTACGTGTGATATTTCAGGTACCACATTCCAAGAGCTTACTTGAAACCAACAAACAATCTCCTAGTTATCTTTGAGGAAACTGGTGGTCACCCTACAAACATTGAAGTCCAAACAGTAAACAGAGACACAATCTGCAGTATCATCACTGAATACCATCCTCCTCATGTCAAATCATGGGAAAGATCCGGTACTGACTTTGTCGCGGTCGTGGAAGATCTCAAATCAGGAGCTCACTTAACTTGTCCAGACAACAAAATCATTGAGAAAGTTGAGTTTGCTAGCTATGGTAATCCAGATGGTGCATGTGGAAACTTGTTCAATGGAAATTGCAACTCTGCCAATAGTCTCAAAGTTGTTGAACAAAATTGCTTAGGCAAAAACACATGCACAATCCCAATTGAGAGAGAAATTTACGACGAGCCAAGCAAGGACCCATGCCCTAACATCTTCAAGACTTTGGCTGTTCAAGTAAAGTGTGGGAAAAAGAATTAGATAGGCTGAAAGTTGGCTATGACATTTAAATGTATATAGTAGACTTTATGCCTTGTATTCAGACCTTCAATTTATTTTTTACTTCAAATAAAACAAACAATAATTTCAGCCAACTAGTCTTTTTATTTTATATTCCCTGCTTATATGGTAAGGAATAAAACTTACAATATACTAGAAGCTAATTTTCTTGGTAGCTTCTGTATGAAGATGTTGGCATTTTTTGTATATGTTGAATAAAATCCACTTCTTTTTAATGTTTGTCAAAGGAAACTATAATATTTATCACTAATAAGGTTCGCTTGATTTCTCTAGGAGATATATAGTACCTAGACAATCATTTTCATAAGAATAAAGCAAGAAAACTTCTAAATTACGATCTTTCTTGTTTTGCTAGATGTATGGTTGTCCCTACCTTAAGCATTAACCACCTACAATCATCAATAATGTTCGAGTATCACTAGAAAATATATTAGTGATTTCCTAGCTGTTTGTTTCACTTTCCTAGCTGATTTCCTTTAGTTAGCGTACCTTGAATTTATTCCCTTTGTTTTTAGGGCAATTGTGTATCCAATTACAACTTACAAGGTGGAGGGTTTTTCTTGGTTGAATACAAAAAAAAAAAAAAAAATACGACATTTTTTATCCAAGATAAAATCATTTTTTTACTATTTATTTAATTTCATAGATAGCATTAAATATATCCCTTAAATTAAGGATTATGTATAGTTGGCCGTGATAGTGTAATGATTGTATCCCCCAGTAGTGATATAGTATATGGAGAAGACAAAATTGTTTCAAGCACTGACAGAATCGGAAGCAGCCCTTCTTTCAAAGAGAGGAGGACGAAGTCAAAACAAGAATTCATTTGATCGAACCGTCTAGTTTGCTTTGTTTATTGTAGGGCATATGTCATTGCAAGATTCATCGACTAGAATCCAATTTGCCATATGTTTATAAGTTTTGCATCCCTTGAAAAGACAAGTACTATATCTTAGCCAATTAACATCGAGGAATGTAAATGATATCTTAGGACTTAGGGCATTTAATTGTTGTTTGCAGGTACGTCGCATTAAGAAAATGTTGTAATGCAAAGTTGAATTCGAGAAATTTATCATAGTTAAACTACTTTACATTAATGATCGACTAATGTATGATGTTATTTCTACTCACAGAGTTCGCAAACTAAATTCCAATAAACAGGACTCTCATGGAGTAATACATTGTGATTTACCACCTTCATATTATACAATGAGACCTCTCCATATAGGCGAAACAAGAGTTATATCATTTCGCTCCAGTTTATAGGCCATTTTCTCATAATTTTGCTTGTAGAATTTCTATCATATTTTATACTTATCACGGTATGTAATGCTTCGTCTGTCGTCCATTTTGTATGACATTAACACCCTATTTTATATTTCAAACCTTATCACATTTCCTATATGTTTATCCAATTTAGTCTTTGAAACTCATTATTCCTTAATCAGATACAATGTCATTTGGCAAGTGGTGAGGTTTATTTTCAAAATCAGATTCCAATTCAGTCACCAAACAACAATTTCAAGCTACAAAGACGCAATAAAAGAAAAGGCGATACGGTTCGAATCTCAAATGGATCCTAATCTTAACACAACTCTTTTACAAAGAATCATATTTGATCAACTAACTTTGATAATTAGATTTAGAGCAGAACTTGTCAGCATACTTCAATAATCGTGCTACTTAGAAAGAAACAATATGTTCTGTCGCCAATGGCAAATCATTAGCGTAACAATTGACAAGGAACATGTAATGTGTCAGCTTCAACGGACTTTATTACAAAAAGCTGAAATGTCAAAGGAACAATACAATTTTAATTCTGTGAGAAGCAAAAGGAAGAAGGCAACATTGTGACCTTACACTTACGTACTCACGAGCTCAGTAAGTAAAAAATGAAAGAACAATCTTACAACTACATATTTACGAATATTTACAGCAGAAAGAACTACTGCAGAAATCTTGAACAAGCTTCACAGCAGCAGAAAGAACCCCCGAGAAATCTTGAACAAGGCTTCTACGTCAGCTGTGAAATTAAACAGCCAAAACACAGGCAGCAAGAGTTAAATTTTTCTAAGAAGCAACAATACGTTCAAAGCACGTAAATCAGCAAGTTCAACTGCATGTCTTAGACAACACACAGATTACTGAACATACAACTTAAGAAGAAACTAAATTGAAAACTGCAGACTGATGAAACTATCTTTGATTCAATAACAAAAGTTGAGGAAACGAGTCAAGAAAGCACCGTCTCCCATCAGATTCTAGATGCTTACAGACCTTGCTATTGTTAGTTTGAAGATGATGGTCCCAGAGGCACCAATTCTCTCGAGTTGTATACACAAGTCCATTTGTCACTATGATTTATGACAAATCAAAAGATCCTTGGCCTTCATTAATGGCATAGAGTAACTTCTTGTACATGATATCCTGTGGAGTGAAATAATGCAGAAGAAACTACTTAGGGATAAAAACAGAATCGATCGAGGGAAATATCAAACTGCTAAGATGAGGATGCAGGGAAAACGTTGACAACATGTCGCAATAATAAGTAGAGAAACTCTACCTTACTAGAATAGGGAGGGAGCTTCAAGTAATTAGCACATGTCATCACACTGGGCAGGTCTTCATCTGCAGATTCTGATGGTGCATTATGTGCTGCATTGCCAGCACTGGATGAATGCTGTTCCAAAGATATGATGGTCACTCACTGAAATAAAGAGACATAGCAAATAGGCCCACTTAACTTTTAGCTACAACCATACCTTCCTCACAATGGTCAACTTAGGATTCAGAACAGCAAGACCACCTGAAGGGAGCTTGGGAGCACCAGTGACGAACTGACAGAACGCTCGTTGCTGCTCAGGTGTGAACTCTCCCATAATCTCTAGTAACTGAAGAGAATTTTGTTTTACAAGTTACCAACTTGAAACAAATAGAAGTAAATGATGAAGAACAGCATCGCAGTCATCAGTGTTTCAGGTATTTTACTTTCACCAATCGCTAAAGAACAAAACTTACGTGAATAATGGGAGGGCTCTTGGCTGTGTACCCATGATCAAACTTAATGTGATCTACTAGCGTCTCTGGCTGCATAACAAAAAGAATATAATATATTCAACAAAATATGGGAAATGCTAGTCATCATGCACCAGCAGATTCATGAGATCAAGTGTTACCCTCCACAACTCTCTACAGCCACATAACAGATATTCCAACTCTGTAGGAGAGAATATTTGTAGAGTTGAAATGTCAAACACCTGAAAGTTGTGGAAACAAAGGTCATTTATCATCAGATATAAATCATGTCCAGGTGTACCTAAATTACTGATGTATGAATAAAGAAATCACAATCTGCAATAAGGAACTATCAGATTGTCCCACTATATGCTGTTTTAATCTAAATCATCTTAGTCGTTTAAGTTCTTGAAATGTCTCAGGAGGGAAGCAAGTGTTGATAAAAGTACTTTATCTAGTATGCCTTATATTTCATGTCAGTGTTGCAGTCCCCAAATTCTGTGACCGAAAAGTTGGAAAGAGTTCAGAGGAACTTCCTACGGGATGGTGCGGAAGTAAATTTCATTAAGTGAATTGGAAAGTTGTTGCTTCTCCGAAGAGATGGGGAGGCCTTCGGGTGTATTCAACAAAGTGCTACGGGAAAGTGGATTTGGAGGTTTGAGACAGAGGAAGAGGCTGTTAGGAGGGGAGTAACTAGGGGAGAAATATGGAGTATTAGAAGGGGGTGGAAGACTAGTGATATCGCATTATCACTGTTCCATTTAGATGTAGTCTTTGGAGGGGTACTATGAAAGAGTGGGAAGATTTAGCCATTATATATGTTTTAGAGTGGATGGTAGTAGGTTAGTTTTGGAGTCATAGGTGGTGTGGTGAAAGCAAGCTGAAGGTTGTGTTTCCTAAAATAGATTATCTAGCCAGGCAGAGGCAACTGTCCATCTGATTCTTTATGTTAATGTTGGAGAAGTTCATTGGAACTTGAGGTTTAGGAGAACTTTCCAAGATTGGGAGATGCGTGAGTTTCAGGAGTTGGTTGAGTTACTTTACAGGCATAATACAGTGCATGACTCTTTTGTGGAGGTGGAAGGGGATTTCAGATTGATGTTCACTGTTAGCTCATACTACCACAATTTGTTGGTGAGGGAGGATCAAACTTTCTTGCAATTCCATTTGGGTTCCTAGGATGCCTAGGAAGGTATGCTTCGTCGGCAATTAGGGGAGTGATATTGACAGCTGAGAATTTAAAGAAGTGGAGGATAAATTATGTTAATTGGTGTTTCATGTGCAAATGCTCCGTTGAAGATGTTGAACATCTCTTATTACATTGCCATGTAGCGGCGCGGTTGTAGTTGGTGGGTCTAAACTGGTTTGGAGTACAATGGGTGATGCCAGGGCACAGTGAAGGAGGTGATGTATAGTTGGGCATTCAGATGGAGGAAGAGGAGACCGAGAGCATGGGATGTTGCTCTTTTAGCTATCATGTAGGTTCTACGGAAAGAGAGGAACTTGAGAGCTTTTGAAGGAGCCAAGAGTGGTAAAGTGAAATTGCGAAGTAGTCATTTGTTTCTAATTTCTTTTGGTGTACCCATGAGGTTTCATTGTGTATAGATGATTGGGTTTCTTTTGTAGGAAACAATTTTCTAGTGCAGGTCTCTACTATTTGGTATATCTCTTCTATACATGGTTTTCCTCCTGTATTTATAAGATCATTTACCTTATCCAAAAAAAAAAAAAAAAAAAGGAGTTCTTGAAACACATCCTCTAGCTATAAAGGTTCATGACAGAAGCAAACCTGATTGAAGCCAGATGTAAAAGCTTCCATTTGCTGCATGATTCCAGTCTTCACAGTAGCATCAACTACCAAAGAAATGTATTCCTCCAAGTTACTGAGATCCACCTGCAAATTCCA
Source organism: Petunia axillaris subsp. axillaris (assembly GCA_029990575.1). Taxonomy (NCBI): domain Eukaryota; kingdom Viridiplantae; phylum Streptophyta; class Magnoliopsida; order Solanales; family Solanaceae; genus Petunia; species Petunia axillaris. The sequence continues at coordinate 166,365,566 of JARKNS010000003.1, forward strand.
CTCAAGGTATTGAAAAAAAATATTAATTTAAACAAGGGAATTGAGGGACTTCAACCATCAAATACCATAAAAGGAACCATTCAAGATATTGCGGCTTACATTCTCATCGCCTGCTTTGAGAACATATTCAGGATAGCCAGGAAGTGTGAAATCTAAACAAAGATCCTCAACAGGAGTCCCATGGAAACGCACGTCATAAAATTTGTCTTGGTTCTGATCTCCCATCGATTCTATATATTGCTTGCGGTATACAAGAGCTTGCAACTCTTGTAAAGTCTTCCCTAATTCGGGGTCAAAAGAAAGAATATCGTACAAATCAAGCTCCTGCAGTGTTTAAGCATAGAAACATTAGTAGAACAGATAAAACACAAAAGTGGGCGACATTATTTTGTTAGCAGAATCTTTCCCTTGTAAATTCATCAGTTCAGTTTTTAGACTTTGTTAGCTCCCTGGCCATAGCCTAGTTTATATGACAATTTCTTTTCTTTTTTTTTAATCACTTATGGTATATGAATCTTCTTGATGCCATTAATGAAAATACTTACTTCATCAAAAACACAAAGGTGCGCGACATTAGTGGAACAGATAAATACAAAGGTGGGTGCAACAACTAATAACAGAGGACAAGTGTGCAATATGAATAAGAACAGCAGAGAGAGCTTACTTGGCCAAGAACAAGCTTACAGAAAGCAGTTGACAGTGGAAGGTCCAAAAGCCGTCCATCTTGAAGAGCCTTAGCCATAACACGTCCAAGCAAGCGGAAATATTCAATTACCTTATTGACTTGACTGCCATCAATAGTATCAGCACGTGGTGGCCAGGGACGTGGGAATAATCCAAGAGGTGCTTGTACAAGATCTTTATCACCCCCACTTAATTTATAATCAATATAAACTTCAACTGAATGTCCATTCGATGTTGATGATGAACCTGATCTCCACATTCCAAGTCCAACTTTTTGTAGATCACGACTCAAAAGGGTATAAAACTCCAGTGTAGGACCCAGGCCAGTACCAACTTCACCAAAATATTCAACTTCAAGAACAGCTTTTTGGCTAGAGTACATCTCCATTACTTTTGCAGCAGAGTCCAAAATGCGGTTCCTTGAGACACGAACTTTCTGGCGCTGCAGTCTACCAACCCTAACTGCTCTCTCATGAATTGATCCATTACCTTCAGCACCTTGCTGTTGCTGTAGCCTAAATAAAGCACGTGACAACCCAAAAGCAGTTGAATAGAAGTACTGGCGGCGAGTCTCAAATGGAAAAAGAAACGGACAGGCCTTTGTCAACTGGTAACACCAAGATGGAAGAGACCCACTACAAAGTGCAAGAGCATCCTGGATCTGTCGTGCCAATTTCGGGGTGAGCTTACTATTGACAAATTCGTCAGAAGGAATTTTGACACTCGAAATACCAAACTCATCTAAATTAGAAATTTTTCCTTCAGAGAAATCATCAATCAGTGAGAGGACTTGCAAACGGGGGGCAAGCTGGTTCAGTGCTTCCAATACACGTAAGAGGTACAAAATACTATAAGTAGGGTTATTTTTCTCCAAATCACAAGGAAGTTCTCCCTGCAATATACTATCTAACAATGATGCTCGAAACGAGGAGGGATCAGAACTGGAACTTAGCGAATAACTGGCTTTTGTAGACTTGGAAGAAAGTGAGCTCCCAGCCCCATTCATCGACCTCTCAGCTTGGTTGTCTGCCCTTTGGTATGTGATAGTATAAATATCACTCCAAACCCTGCTTCCGTCACTGGATATAAAATCATTGCCACCATATCTCTCATCGCCATCCTCATCCAGAACAAGCTGCCGCTGGATAGCCTGGTAGACAGTCAAGTTCCGGTTAAGCAGCTTTCCACCAGCAGAAAATATTAGTTTTGGTGGATCACGAGAGCCAAATAGAGGATGTCCATGCCGATCTCTAGCACCCGTCACACCTCTACCATTAGCAGTTGAAAGTCCTGCCATCGCGGCAGCAGCAAATGACATTGCACCTCTTGAACCATATGAGTTTCTACTCCGGAACTCAATGGAATCAGATCTCGGAGCCGAAGTAGTTGTGCTCCTAGAACCACCACCCGCATTTTTATGGCTATCGCTTGGTGTCTGTGCAAGAGGATTATCCTCTGAAGAATCGCCCAATTTAACATCATGCACTTCATCTGGTATGCAGATAGGCAGAGAATCATCCCTCAGCATCTGGAAATATGGCAGAGAAAGTAAGAAAGCCACTAATACAATATTTGCATAACTATTCAAATACACATTAAAAGGGCTTTTCAGAGTGATGGAGCGAGAAAGAATAAAATATCCACATATGGGAAAACAAATATAACCCCAGTTCCTATTCCCCAACCCCACCCTGATCCTGGGACCCCAAACCGAAAAATAGAAGCTCCTAAATAGATAAGGTTTTTTTTTATGACTAAGATATCTGATATTTCCAGCTTCCAACTCCGTGAATAAGGAAATTCTCCTCTACTTTTCAACACTTAAATACTATTCTTTCTCTTTCTATAACTGTTAATCCCCATATATTTTCTGTATAAATGTCATTATCTCTTGTCGCATATTATGCACTCCTATTTTAACAGGCATGACTGACACAATCCCTTGTATCAATGCTCTAGGTAGAAATCTTGCTACTCATACAATCGCGATCGCGTCTGAGAGTGTCGTGGTTGCGAGCTTCAACTGTTGCTTTTTCACGAACGCTCTCTGAGTCACGCGATCGCGCGCATCCAGATCCTGCAAGCGAACCTGCTCTCTTTTGGCCATCCTTTGGCTTAGAATTTGGTTTTCTTGACCTCTTGAAACATTCCAAACTCTTGATGTTGAGTAGGCAACCCCTATGGCTTAGAGTGCCAATCCGGATCGCATCATTCACTAACAATTTCATAACGGGTGGATTACACACAGGGAAGGGGAGAAAATGTCCATTCGTTTCTTCCCCATACCATCTAATTCAAATGCGCCCCCCCCCCCCCCCTCCCCCCACACCCAACCACAAAAAAAAAAAAAAAACCCCTCAAATGGCACCCCTTTGGCTTCTAGCCTCATCACTTTCATATCAACACCAGTTAAACTTGTTTAATTGCTATTTTGAAGTTTCAATTATGGATATATAAGGAAAAAGGTTTAATTGTCCCCAAAAAATTAATCTCATTGCAAATTCCATGCGTTAATCAAGAACCAAAAGTAGGACAAAGGTTTGGTCCGCAAACCAAAAACCCTTTGATAGAAAGACCCAATAATACCCCAGAGCAGATCTCCTTTTTCCACTTGAACCCTATCCCACAAGAAAACTTGGCTCATATTTGTTTTTAATAGAAAAATTTTAATCTGGCTTTCTTCTTTTCCCCACATAATCAAACCCACTTGAAGCATCGAATGGGCTTGTTTCCCCGCCAATTTTTTCATTTTTAATTTGCCTACTTCTAGCTACACTCCTCACACTAAGAAACAGTCAGTTTTATAATGGACACTAATGCATCTTTAAGAACCAGCAAATCAAAAGCTTAGAACACTGCTGCAGCTTGTAGTCTGAGGTTTCCCGACCAAAGTTAGTTCCTTTGCCCAAGTGTTCAATAAGACTTTAAGTTACTAAATATGGAGATCGAGTTAAATCATTTCGACCAAATTAAGCATAAAAACAAGGAAACTAGAAAGAACAAAAAAGCAGAGAATTTTTTAGTAAAATACATCATCATGGTTGTCTTCATCTTCATCAGACATATCGTCCTCAATCACCAAAGCATCATCAAGATCAATGAGAGAAACATCCAGCTCGTCCTGAACACGAAAACAAGCAGCAAAATGTCAGCTTTCATGTTTATTAGATCCATTAATCCGCCTTAGAATTTGAAAAAATGTAAGCAACAACGCCAGGAAAACACTTCAAGATCTTCCACAGATATCTTTGCTTCATTTGGGAAACTAAAATATTCAATAAAGCATTAGGGGTGATCAAGAAATTAATCCTCTCCCTCAAGAAGTTTATTATGTCAAAACTTCCCAGTCAGAAAATGAAGATATCACATTAGCTTGGAGAAAGTTTTAGCTGTGACACAATATGTTTGATTATATCAAATGAAATAGCTGACATATTGATATCCAGATGCATACAATTTTTCTCCTTACTTAAGAGGGGGATCAACATTTGGCGAGGGTTTGAATGATACGCTTCAAACTGTAGACCAAACAATAATTTTACAATTTGATTGAAGTCACGATTAGAGAATTACAGTTTAGTTTGTAAACTATTTGAAACAATGATTCAGTTTGGTTCCATTTTTTTTGTTTTTTTTTTTTTTTTGGGTAAGGGCAAAGTTTTTTATACCAAACCAAATTGTAAACCGTAGTTTGATTAAAAGTTTATTATAAAATATATAAACAGTCATACGCATATGAACCCTAAAAATTCCACTTTTTACCCACCCTTATTATCAAACTTAATTTTTTTTATAATCGAGAAATCCCACAGGGCCAACGCGAACGATTTGAAGGGATGGATAATGGGCCCGCCCCTCTACCCTACTTTACTTAAATACCAAGCTTTTGTAACCTGTCTGTGGCGGGGTTCGAACCTATGTCAAAAGTTAATTTAATAGGAACATTAGTTTGATGAAAATTTAGATTTCCTTAAGTTAAAGGCTGCTCTGTGAAAACAAGATATAGAGTGTTATTATGCTTAAAGACCCTGTACTCATAATCAACTTTTGGTTAATTCATAAACCAAACCAAAGTTTGGTTTCACCTCTTAAATGTCTTGGAAAAATCATGAACCATACTTCTACAATTTTGTAAATTTTTACCACCGAACCAAGCACATGTCACACACTACTTATGCTAGCATTGAAGTAGAGGAGAAGGCCAACGGACTAGCGTAAGACACCAAAAGACAACAAGCGCAACTAAGAATGTCCATGACAGCAAAAGCAACTCATGGTCCAGTGACATTTTTTCTGTATTTAGATTGACTCCATAGACAACCCTGCAGCCAACTTGCCAAGACTGCATGCCTAAACGCTTCATATGACCAAATATACGCCATTCAGCAATCAGCAGTGTGTAAATTTTATAAGATGAAGATGCCATGTTAATTAAATAATTCAGAGGAAATCTCCAAATCGAAGCTCAATAAGGCAAGACATGCTCATTTTTTGTGCAGCTCATGAAAGAAACCTCAATTTGAGGATACACTAAAGAAGAGACACTCAAAATTTGAGAAAACTACACTGCATTTCGAATGCAGTCCAGAAAAAGAAAATCATTTCTTGGCTTGATCAGTGTTATTCAAGACTAGCAGAGCTAATGTGATTAACCACCTTCACAAGTTCCCTGTCATCTTTATTCTTTTAAACAATCATCCGATTTCTTTTTCGATCAAGAACAATCATCCTTCTTCACTTAATTTTCCAAGTTGACACAAAGAGAAAGGAATAGAAAATAAGAAATCTACAAAATGCCAAAAACCACTTCTGAGGTTTAATTTGAGAACTTCACATTATTACTCCCTCAATCTGAAGTCGTATAAAGTAAACTCAAGCAAGTACTAAGTCAAACATCTTCTATATACATACATACAAAGCATATCAAACATAGTGAACAAAATTACCTCTGAAGTAGACTCCCCGTTGACAGGTTTCACCTCTGTATCCTTATCCAAGGCTGCTCTTCTTCGAGCAGGATTTCTTGATTGAGGTCTCCTGACATCTCCCTCGGCAAGCTTCAAGACTGCTTTTCCTTTGCCCTTCGAAGAGCTTCCGTCTTTTTCCTGCAATGACTCCTTAACAGTGTCATTGATGTTAACGGCCGACCTAGATCGTGCAGAATGATGACGAGATGTGGAGGAAGGAGTGGACATAGATGGAGATGAAGCACTGGCTCCTGCAGGTATGGTTCCAGACTCAGAGTTGCCCTTCTGTCCAGAGTCAGGTCGCTCAACTCGGGGCCAGAGGAATCCTTCAATAGCTACTAAACTTGCCAAAGGATCAATTAACAAAACATTTGAAGAGTAGTCGCGCAAGTTTTTTTCTCCTTGAGCTCTGCAAAGGCGCAGCTTAAATGGCTGAGACAAAGCACTTAAACCTGAAGAAAGACGTGCGTTTCCCATCGATGATCTGGAACTATGGCTCAGCACAACAGGAAAACGTTCCAAAGAAGATAGAGCATTTTGAAGCTTTTGGACAAGAACAGTCATGGGAACCACACTTCCACCATCGACACCAGCAGGAAGGGCAACTGCAATAAAAGACTGGTATCGTCTGATTGCTTGCTGTCGAAGCCTAGACAAACTAGCATCAGAAGTTCTTCCCTTAGAATAATATCCACACGTAAGATAGTTCAGCAAAGAAGCAACAGCACCACTTCCAATAAACTCAAAAGTTGAAACACCGTCCCCTTTGCTGAGCTCCCTCAGCATGGCAGCTATCACTTCAGCTAAGGTTTCTTCCTTACTGCCAGAAATATCCCCAAACTGAGGACCAACTGCTTTTGATTTTCCTTTAGGTTTAGCTATTTGTTCATCAAGACCAGCATTCAACTTCATACAAAGATTCTTCAATCGTAGAAGATCATCTGTGACACCAGCTTCTGTGGCCTCTGAATCTGAAGGGAAGTATTTATCCTTGAAAGCTTTTGCACATGTACTGACTGCCATCCGAAGGCTAGAATTGACTGTCGGAATTTCCGTTGAAATTGGCGGAGATCCAACACTTGGAACTGGAGTTCTAGGATCTTCAACAGAAGTTGCATCTGTACTGGAATTAGCACCACGGCGTCGACTACGTTTCTCCTTCTCAGCATGTGTTGGCTGGGTTGGAGCAGAACCATGAGACCCAGACAATATCAAGTCATCTACAGCGTGAACAACACCTTCTCGGACAAACAAATTTCTAAAAATTCCAGGGAGCTTTTCCATTAAAATTTCTGCGATTTGAAGAGCGGGCACCAATACTTGGGGATCCTTCCAAGCCAAAACCCCAGCCAAGAAACTATAAAGACGGTATATTCAACAATTACTTTCACGGACTGAGAAAAATACATGCAAAGAGATATTGTCCTATGGACAAACATTACTCCCATGTGCCAAATGTTGAAGAAAAATATCAAGCTTTACTTTGTCCAGCATACCTTGATATGTTACTGGCATTAATTAAAGACTGAATCACATCTGCATCACTGAAATACATAAGTTTTCCAATAACTGAGAGGCATTTGTGGCGTACTGCAGTATTCACACTGGATCCATATGTCTGATCAGCAGAACGGGCAACAGGAAGTCACGTCTCTAGTGTACACTATGATAAGGTAGTGACAGTAATACGACCGTAGATTTTTATTACTAACCTGGATTAGAACAGGAAGGAGATCCATTCCAAATTGTTGCAGAAGCTCAGGTTGATCATTCAATAGTTTCTCGCGAGCTGATGCCTCCTGAGAAGAAGCATTCAGGTCCTCTTGTTTGCTAGAACCACTGGCAGAAGATTTCCTTGTAAAAGAACCCCTAATGAACAAATTAGTGCTGACTGGAAGAGAGATGGTTCCTTGAGGCAGCGGAGGAAGTAGCTCATTTGCCAGATTCACAATCTCAAAAATCTATAATAAGAGGAAACTACACTTAGGATCCATCATAAGAGCAAGAACCATAATGCCCAGAAAGTGGCTACAGAAAGAGGACAAATTCAACTAGTAGTTTGAATATGTCGAGCAATTTACATATAATATACTCCCAGCAAATAAAAAATACCAAGCCTAATAGAAAAGTTCTCCGGGCTGCCATGGAAGTGTAACAACTGAGCAGAAAAAGAAATACACAAGCTTTGAATATTAATGAACCAACTCATCCTCATTATTATTCAAAAAAAAAAAAAAAAAAAAAAAAAAAAAAACTCAGGTGTTCTCTTCCAGACTGAGACACGCCACACTACCTTGTTTTTAAAACAAAGGTTGGCCCAGATTGAGATCACATGGAGTGCCGTATCATTTTTTGAACATTCTTTTTGTTTCTTTTCTGGATTTTTCCCTTAGTAGGGGGAGGGGAAGTGACCGTCTATCACACACGTGAGTGTCTGACTGTATTTTTCTTTTTTTTTTTTTTTTTGATATGATAAAATTTTAATGATAGAAGTACCAAGAAGGTACATGAGATTACATACAAAAACAGACATCACCTACAAGAACCTTTAGTTACATTTTCCCTAGCAAACCTTCAGTTACATCTTCGTAAGTATCTTGACTGTATTGTAAAAGCCTTGAGAAAGACTCCAGCAATTACTCTCAAGGCTCCAGCAATTACTCGGTGTTCCGTAGATCATCTATTCTTTGGGGGGAAAGACAAAGTAAAGACAGAGCAACGGAACTCAAATGGACTCCTACCATTTTCTCGATTCATTCCACAAACTATTTTTGAGAAAATGGTTAAAACGATTTCACTAGTAAAAGCACCCAGGAGGTGCATAATTACGAAAATTATTTACAACACAATTCATTACACGAACCCAATGCTACTAAATCCCAGTTATTGTCGAAATCCACTTTATCGTATGAAAGGTGCATAGAATATCTAATCATGTCTCTTCATGCCACAAATACCCAGTACTCTCTATAATCAAGTAAGTTTCATATATTTTCTATCTGATACTCATGAGAAAATCCTTCTTGGCCACAGTGACAAATACAGCAAGCAGTGGATTGCGAATGTTAAATCTATCACACATGTACCTGCTCTGGGGGTCTGCTCAAGGCAGGTGAAATAGAAACAGAGGCCATGATGCCAGAACCTGATAAAATATCCTTGAGGATCCCAGTGATACCCAGCAGCATCAAAGCTTTAGCACCTAATGGAGAGCCACTGGCACACGTAGAAAGAAGCCGGACCAAGCCCTGCAAATCATATCAAGTCAAAAATGCAGCCTTGCATAAATGATCAACAAATTCAAGAACTAAACCTACAGTATAAGTTTCTGTGCTGAGTGAAGCTTGACCCCCTCCAGAATTACTGGTTGAGATGAGGGAGGCAGCTTGGGAGACAAGCCCGTGATTGCAGAGTTCATCTAGCTTCTCTGGAGATGATGCAAATGCTTCAGCAATCCGGGTCAAGCAAATGGAAGCAGACTCTAAAACCTACACACACATCCAAGCAATGCATCAAGAAAGAAAATGATAATGAGAGAGCTTAACCAAATTGAGGAGGGTTTTGGGGGGGGGGGGGGGGGGGGGGGGGGGACGGACCAAAATAAGTTCATTAATCCAGATTATTAGCCAAATCTTCCTGTGATTTTAGCATGATCACCTTTGCATCGTGATATTGAAGGAGATTCGTCAACAGTGGAACAGCTTCCATCACAAAGTCTGCAGCATCCGAAGGCAGCTTCTTGCACATATTAGCAGCAGTTGCTAATGCTACTCTCTTCGAAGCATGAAAGAAGATCAGATTAGTACCAAAACTACAAACGAAACTAACGATAGCTTGTATCCATAAAATCATTTACAATTTATTAGCTTTTCTACCTGAACACCAGTGGAAAAGAAGTCGAGATACGAAAGCACGGCAATTAGGGCACCTGCTCGCAAACAAGCAGTTGGGTCTTCCTGAGATATCTTCTTTAAAGCTTGTAGGGACTGTTAAAGCTAAACATTAGCATTACAACTTAAACTTTTGATCATATCAATACTAAGCAAACCGCAGCACTTACAAGGCGTATTCTATTTGCAGATATGTTCTATAGAGTCTAGCTTTATAAAACCCTTAATTTTATCATAAGTAGACAAATTATTGTATTGGAATGTTTCACATAACCGACACCAACGAGTTTAAGATTGAGGCACAACTACCGTTGTTGTTATGTACAAGGCCAATACTAGAGATCAGCGTTCAATCAGCTGTGAATCCAAGATTTGATCTTTATGGGTTCGAGTTAAGAGTTCTACCACAACCCATTCGATGTACTATGTTCAAAATCTATTATTTGTACCAATTTAGTGAATATAACACTACATTCGCCCCTACGCTCAACTAGAATTATTGGAATTTTTATAGTCTTAACAGTGGCTAGGTTGCTTAAACAAAAAATAGTCATTTTTTGTACAGTCCATGTATAATATGTGTATAATCTATGTATCCTCACTAGGTCAGCTATTTCTAAAATTCCCTAGAATATACACTGCAATCCATTCCCTTTAGTAGAAAAGACTATAACTTTTTCACCTGTTCAGCTAAGTCCATATATTCAATAGTGAGCAGCCTAGCTACAAAACAATTCACAGCTCCATAATGCACAACAGCAGAACAAGAAGACGGCAAAACATCAACCAAATGAGTTAACGCCCTCGCTGCAAGAAGCATAACATCAGGATTATTCCCATGATTAAGCAACCCAACGAGCACCGGTACAAACGAATCCACCGAAAAACTGCTCAACGAATCCTCAGTCCCTATTGAAAGCATTACACATAACTGCGTCAACGCCTCTATTTGCTTCCCTTCTTCTCCATCAGCTCTTAAACCCGACAATATCTTCTTTAATCGCCCGTTCTGCTGCGACGATGATCCACCGGACCCCACCATCGCCGAGCTCGGCAGCAAGTCATCTAAACCAGCACCTAGTTTTCTTAACAAACCTTGTAATGCACTACTTGCTGAAGTTAAATTATGATGCAACATTCCAACACCATTATCACTATCATTATCAATATCATTGTCATTATCATCATGATCAGTATCCATATAATCCACATTACTATCTCTAATAATTTCTTGCTGTTCTTTTTCTTTACCCGACCCGGAATTCTTACCCCGTCGGGTTCTGGTGCCCGACCCGGATGATTCGTCCATCGGAACTGTAATCGGTATCGAGTTGGAGGAAGTGGCGCGTGTGGTTACACGATGTCGTTTGGGGGCGCGTGAGGTGGGACAAGAAGAAGAAGAAGGCGCGTGTGATGACGTGGCCTCCGACTTTTTCCGGTTTCGAGTTTCCATACAAAGCCCAAATACAAATTGGGAATATGGTCGCCGATTAATCGGCGATCACACAAGTTTTCATCATTTTTTGAAACCCTAATTTACATAATTGGGAAAGGTAAAAAGGGGATTTTGATTGATTTTCAGCTCAAAATTTGGAGAATTTGTAAGTAATTGGAATGAAATTACAATGGAACTTGGAAGTGTTCAAGGAATTATTACAGGTAAAAAGGAGAAAGGAGTTATGGAAAGAAGAGGAATATGAGTTTTAAGTGAGAATGGAAGAAGGAAAAAACAAAAAGTTAAATGAACATTAATTAATCTAATTCTAATTGGCCATAGATTTTACTTCAACTAGAGATTATTACAAAGTATTTGTTTTACATTAATACAAGTTGATTGTCAATATGCAACTCTTTTGTAGTAATTGACCAACAAAGTCTTTATTGTCTCATATAAATCATTTAACTTTATTTAGTTCGTACTTATTACCTACTACAACAACAACTAATGTATGTAATTTATTTCACAAGTGGGTTCAGGAAAGGTCGGATGGATAGATCTTCGGCTAAAGAAAATATTTTTAAAAATATGTTTGAAAAGAGAAAACACAATGAAAAAATCATGATGACGCAAATGCTAGCATAAAAACTAAAGATAACCGAGAAAATACCCATAGCAATAAAGTCGAAATCTAAAAAATACTATATATATATATATACACACACGCACACATGAATAATACTAAATCCAATATGATATAAATCGCTTGACAACTAACCTTTCACCGTAATCCTCGACCCCCATGCTTCCTTATCTAGAGTCATATCAGCGGTGATCTCGAGGTGAATCATGTCCTCGGTGATCTGGAGTTGAGTCATGTCCTGTCTAGAGCCCGTTTGGGTGAGCTTATTATTAATAGCTTATAAGTCATAAATTGCTTATAAGTCATTTTTGAGAAGTTAGAATTTTCCAACTTCTCACAATTTACTACCTTATTGAATAGATTCTATAAGAATCGTGATCTTAAAACAATACAGTTCCTCCTACAAAACCATCAAAACATAGCACAAAAGATTGAAAAATAAAAGTAGCATAAAATCAATATATGCTAAGTCCACATATACAGTTTCAGTGTTTTTATATATAGACTATAAAACCTATTAATATTGCTAAAATTAATGCATACAGATATAATATTTTATTCCTCGGAATAGGGTATACATAAACGTATAGATCATTCTCTAATTATAAGATGCTTATCTCTATAGTATAGTAGTACACATTACAATAATCTGTATAATTTGTTCATAATGAATACTTAATTAATTTACATCTAATACATGATCGTAAACCAAAACGATCTTCAACTACTGAGAAGAAAAAATAATAGAGAAGGAATAATAACTTTCGTGAAGTTTGCCAAATTATTATATTCTTTACGCAACAAAACTGAAGCTTAAAAAGTGATACTCTTTGAAAAATTTACAATGAAGAATCTGGAATAGAGCTTCTTTTAGCCCATATAGTTCAACCAATAAAAATTTAAAGAAATGTTGAACTGTAAGTACCAATGGAAAAAAGTTTTACTTGGAATTTAATTTAAATTCATAAGAAGCTTCATCTTAATCCTCTTAAAATAATTATTTTTTATTATGTAATAACCTTTATAATGTATAACCAAAAAGTCAGTTTAATAGAAAATCAATGTAATCCATGTTCCTATAGTTGACTTGGGAAAGGAATGAGCTAGTAATTCCTACGTGAGATAAATTTAGGGATGCAATTTTACTATTATATTAGTTAGTTCCAACTTAAGATAGAAGTATGATTAAGGTTTAATGCAATTTTACTATTTTACCCAATATTATAGCTATATTAAGGGGTAAAAAAGTCGTTCACATTTATCCTCCTAACATTTGTGCTTTTATATTATAAGTGATTATAAGCCCATAACTTTTTAAGTTACCAAACAGAAATTACAAATGAGGGCCCATATTTTTTTCTTACATGGCATAACACCCCTTTATTTTAAAAATCACATAACATAGCACCTCCTTTAAACTCTCCCTAAATATAAAAAAATCCTAGGTGCCACTCCCCTCTCCTCCCCCGCCATTGACATGCCGCCGGCCACCCTACCACCACCGGCGCCACCGTAGGCCGGCGGTGGCCGGATAACTGAAAAATCATCGGATCTCATCGGGATTGCTTATTTTATGTCATCGGAGCTTTATTATTGGTTGTTTTGCTAAAATAATTATTTTTTGATAATTTTATACACACAAATCTATCAAAAAAATAATAATTATACATGTAAATATATAGAAAAATGTGCATACAAAAAGAAAAATATAGAAATGTACACAAAAAACGTAAACTTTATACAAACATCCATAAATACCGCACAAATCTGAAATTTATACAACTTTATTTATTGTTCTTACACATGTATATAGATTTATACAACTTTATGCAAATTTACAAAAGTGTATAAAAATATGTTTATTCACTATATATACACACATATACAGATTTATACATTTTTATACAAGCTTATAGAAGTGTATAAACTTGTATAAAAATGTATAAAATTGTATAAGCTCGTAAAAATAATTTTATACAATGTTGTGGACAACTTTTACACAAAAGCTTAACAAATATACAAGATTTATACAATTTTCTACAAGAAAAATACTAGATCTAAACATTAGAAATTTTTTTTAACAAAAAACTAATAGATCTCACCGGAGTTTTATGAAAAAAGAAGAAGTAACATGATAAACAAACCCTCACCGGAGTTTTGACATGAAAATACAACAGATAATCAACATTGTAATACAAAAAGCCAAAACAAAAGAAGAGAAGAAGAAGAAGAAGTAAAAGTAATCGACGGCCGCGGTGACGGCTTGGAGGAGAGGGGATGAAGGCGTGTCCATAGTGGAGGGGGTGGGGAAGTGGCGGGGCTGTAGTGAAAGGAGGGAGGAGAAGAAAGGGAAAATGGGGGCTATGATTTTTTGTTTCTTTATAAATGGGTGCTATGAATGAAAAAAAATATATAAAAAAGGAAGGGGTGACATTTGCGAAAGGTTGTGAAATAGGGGCCCATTTTGGTAATTTTCATGGGCCGAGTGTCTCTCCATGTAAAAACCTCAACATTCATTAATGGGGCTTATAAGCACATATGTGCTTTTAAGCCGCTTTTAAGCTTACCCAAACGGGCTGCTAATCACCTTACCTCAATTCTTATTCGGTCTACCTCTACCTCCTGTAAACCCAGTAGTGAAAACCCTCGCACGCCTTAACAGTACATCTGTGTTCCTCCTCTTCACATGCCCGAACAATGGCAGACTCGTTTCTCGCATCTTGTTCACCATTAAGACAATTTCTACTTTGTCACAAATGACCTTATTCATGATATTATCCATCCTAATATGTCCACATTTATATTACCGAAATCATGCCATTGTCTTCTCAATATATTCCAAGTTAATAAAGATACTTTTGCCATTGTCATTGCTCGTTTATTTTTCATCACTTTCCGTATAGTTGATCATAAATATTAAATATAATTGATTGCTTGTAATGTCACAATACAAATTCAGTTATTAGTCTAAGTATTTGAATTTAGAAAATACACCCGTGGACAACGACCATATTACAGGTCCTGAAAACATGTACACAATCAACATGTATGTGCAGACATCATATTCCATGATCTTCTCAAACAATATTTTCTGTGCTATATTCTAATTTTACTCCATCCATTATGCATCGGCATGTGTTAAGCATATTAGCTAGCGAGTAGCATTCCTATTGAGCTAGGATCAAACTCTTTGTTTGAGTATACTACTAGTGAACTTTGCTTCCTTCTCTTATGACTTTCTTTTTGATACTTGTTAGTATTTGTGCGTTTGGTATAGTAGTATCCGGTAGTTGAGACTTTGCTCCGTCTTCTTAGTTAAAGCCCAACCAAACTATTATACTGATAGTAGTATCCGGTAGTTGAGACTTTGCTCCGTCTTCTTAGTTAAAGCCCAACCAAACTATTATACTGATTACGCCAAACATAGCTTTAGAGACTTTCACTAGATGAGATCTAAGGGCTGTCACTGGAGCAGTGGCGGATCCAGGATTTAAAGGTCGTGGGTGCTCAAGTCCACAAGTACAATTTGTTGTAAGAAAAAAATATTCGTAGTTGTCTGGATTTGAACACAGGACTTTTAGGTTATAGCACCCAAGCTTTAGCACCCATAGTTCAACCAAGGCACCAATTGAACCTTTTGTTTTATAAGTGCTCCTTATATAGATATATACATTTTCTACATACTGTCTATGTACATATGCATATTCCGCGCCGGGTTCAATGGGTGCTCGAGCACCGTAATTTATCATGTGGGTCCGCCCCTGCACGGGAGGTGGTTTTCAGACCCCTACTTCAGATTTTTTTATCCCTTTGAACTTAGGTGGAAATGAGAGAAATATTTTGACTCATCTGTTAGTTATACCAAACAACTTGAAAGGGAAGATGAATAATTAAATACTTCTCATCCAAGAAGCAGGACAATGACTCCCCCTCTCCACGTTGGTGGGTAAGGTCTGCGTATATTCCACCTTGGTGGTGACTGAATAGATAAAAGAAATGCCAAGCAGCTTGTCGAACTTTTTTTTTTTTTTTGATTGATTGATGTAGTTTTTTTTTTGAAGAAATTCCTGGAAGAAGTAAATGATTTCTTCTGAGGTGCCTCGTGAAAGTCAAATTAATGGATTGATGAATATGGACCTTTCACAATCTTGCTACCTGGCTGGTTCTGATTGGCAAGACACGTAATAGTAAATCTCTAGAAAGTTGATCCCATAATTCCTGAAGACTTAACATGCTATATCTTGCATCATGTTACAGTTCAGGAATTGTCAATTATGGTCTGATTAAGGTGTATTAAGATGATAATTCATCATCATGTTATGATTGAAATTGAGATAAAACCTTAGAACAATGGAGAGGAAGAGTGATGGAGTTTTGGGGAAAATGAGATTTTCTCTCTCCCGTTTCTTCTAGAACCGGATAGGTTCTATATATATCAAGTACAAGCGGGTCGGGTTATAATCATATCCGGACAAGGGCCGGGTCCCCAAGTATAAGCTATCTGTAGGCTAAACTATAAACAAGCTACAATATAAGAGTAGATATACAAAGTTATATCACAGCAGCCTAGAACATATTACAACCCATATACTCAATCTGGTTGTATATCAAATTTGTGTCTAACACCCCCCTCTAGCTGGAGGGTGGGGCCACCCCAAGCTTGGACAGTATGCGATAGTGGGGAACACTTGGCAAAGCCTTAGTCATAATATCAGCTAATTGATCAGCAGAACAGACATGGTGAAGGGAAATAAGACCCGAATAAAGGACATCCCGAACAAAGTGGCAATCAATTTCGATAAGCTTTGTACGCTCGTGAAATACAGGGTTATTGGCAATATATAGTGCAGCCAGACTATCACAAAAAATAGGCACAGGTGATGTGCAAAGCAGACCCATATCTTTCAACAAACAAACCAGCCACAAGATTTCAGCAACTACTTTGCGCATGGCTCTGATACCATATTAAGATGATAATTCATCATCATGTTATGATTGAAATTGAGATAAAACCTTAGAACAATGGAGAGGAAGAGTGATGGAGTTTTGGGGAAAATGAGATTTTCTCTTTCCTGTTTCTTCTAGAACCGGATAGGTTCTATATATATCAAGTACAAGCGGGTCGAGTTATAATCATATCCGGACAGGGGCCGGGTCCCCAAGTATAAGCTACCTGTAGGCTAAACTATAAACAAACTATAAATATAAGAGTAGATATACAAAGTTATATCACAGCAGCCTAGAACATATTACAGCCCATATACTCAATCTGGTTGTATATCAAATTTGTGTCTAACAAGGTGACGATAGACGTAGGTGAGCTTAATTATTGCCATTGATCTTATAACTTAGGCTTGTAGCAGTTGAGGTCACTGGTTCCTACCATCGACTTTGTCCCTGGTAGGACGGTAAGTGCATTTCCATGTACCTCCTGGAGACAAACTTTTGCCTTTGATATATGATGACCTGATAATAACAAATTAATCAAATGTTAATGCCTCTTTACCTCTGTTGTTTCTCTTAGGATTCAAAGATTTCTCGAAAGGAAGGACAACTTCCAGATGCTAAAGGTTTTCTGGAGTACTATTCCTACTAAAATATGTTGTAACCACCAGTTAAGCTTTCGCTATTCAGCTCTTGGAACAACAGGTTATGTAAGTTGGACATTTCTGAGTTTTAAGTTTCCGGTTGGACTTTTAAATACCTTATCCACCATAGACAATTCTTAAACGTAGCTCCCGTTATTTTTCTTAGATAGGATGAAACTGCATGAAATAATGAGAAACTATGTTTGATGTAAAGAAGAGGAGGGTAGTGGGGACTATTGGATCTTTTTTCTCATAATCAGCATGCTGCTCTTTCCTTTGTCTTGTTTGGTATGACTGTATTAAGTTGAAGAGTCACTTCTTCCCTTTAATATGATAACTGTGATACACTTGATTGACATGCATGACCTTGTAAACCTTTCTCTTTACTTCCTAACCAACATATCAAATACTTTCCTCTCATGCACTTCTATTTTTATCCAAGTAAAACACTCAGGCAAGCCTGCAGTAACAAGAAATGGAACAAGTAAACATCCCTTCAAGAAAGGCAAAAATGTCACTTAAAGGGGAAAGAGGGCAAGAAAGGAACTTGTAGCAGGAAAGATAATGGTTATCTAGCAG
Source organism: Petunia axillaris subsp. axillaris (assembly GCA_029990575.1). NCBI lineage: Eukaryota > Viridiplantae > Streptophyta > Magnoliopsida > Solanales > Solanaceae > Petunia > Petunia axillaris. The sequence goes on from JARKNS010000003.1 coordinate 166,383,355, forward strand.
AAACCATCAAATGTACCAAAAGAGAGAAAGGAAAGCATATGGAGAAGATATTTTATCCAGCTGAGATACCATCAAGGATGGTCACTTCTTTTTTCCTTTTGTTTTCCCCTTGAGATATGGTGCCAACTGCTGTAACAATGTTTATTCACTCTCTTGCTTTTCTTGACCACTTCAATCATGGTTCACTGGTAACTCACCAGCATCCATTAGGACCTTCTGCATCATTAGTATGTGAATATTCTATAAGTAGTTGCTGATGGTACAGGAATTGCTTGTCTTTGACAACTCTATGAGACATGAAATAAAAATGATATATAGAAGATACACAGAACTTTATCCATTAAATCAAAATTCAAGTCATTCAACATCAAAGTAAAGATTTAGAAAGCATCTAGAAAATACCACCCATAGGTGCATTGTTGTTCCCAATATTTCTGGCCACGTTTGACTTCGAAAGGTCTAACTGCGCCTTGGTTAACCATCTTTGTCACTTAAGTTGCACTTTTGCACAATAGTGACATACTAAGCTCCCGTTTGGACATGATTTGGGATTTGGGATTTAGAACTTGGGAAATTGAAATTTTGTTTGGACATGCATTTTATTTGGAACAAAATTTGAAGTTTGTGAGGGGATTTCCCAAAAAATCCCAAAAACTGGCCAAAAAATACCCCAAAAACACCCCCAAAAACAATGAACAAACGCTAGCTAATAGTGTATAAAAAGTTATCTCTTGTTGGATTTACGACAGCTAAGTTATTTCAGTTTCTAAATAAATTTGTATCTTCGAATAGTTGATTTGACTAGTAATTATTCTGTACTCATTCATATGTAATGCCTGTATTTTCACAGGAGTCAGGTTCTCAAATCTTTCAATTGTTTGTAAAATAACATTTACTACCTAGATTGAGCTTCTCTGTTTCGTTTGTAATTGATGGTAGGTGTACTGCATCTAAAGGGTGTATTTCATCGGATGAGCTTCTCTTGGATGCCTTGCCACTCGGGTTCAAGCTCCATGCTCATGTTTGCATTTGCCCTATCAAACTCGTAAGAATCATTAGCATCATTAAAAAAATCATTGGAAGAAGAATAACGAATATTAGGACAACCGTCCCAATGGCCATTTTGACCCCCACACTCATGACATATGTCCCACTCAAAGGGTTGAGAAGGTGCACACAATTCGTCCCCGGAAATAATTTGACAATCTTGCCAATGGTGAGGTCCGCCACAATAAGGACAAGGGTCACTCATGTATGGATTTTCAATATGGGACCAATTTTGGTTCCATGATGCCATTTCAAGATAGCTATAACTAATCTAAACTAACTAACTAATGCAAGTAAACACTACACACAAACAAATATTTACAATTTACAAAGAACATTACTACTATTCACAATTTTAACAAGAACGGTTCACAAAGTTTGGAACTAAGCCAACTAGCTCAACTCCTCAAACTACTCTAATACGCCAATTGTTCCCCGGCAACGGCGCCAATTTTGACAACGCTCAACACACACCTCGGCTTGAGGTATGAACGGTCATCGCAATACAATTTACCCAACTAGGAGTCGGGGTCGAATCCAAAAGGAACAAAGTGATGCGATCAAAGTAGTGGAGGAACTAAACCTATTTGACAAAGCCAAACTAGGATAACGAGGTGATAGAATGATATTAACGACTACAAAATACACTAGGAAAGCAAGTAAAGGTGATCAATGGCCTTCTCACAATCAAGGAAGACAAGTTTTGAACCTAGGATGCAATTATAGCATGGGGTTTATATATTATGGCCGAGTCGTTCTAATGTAATCCCTAGAATCCTTCCGGCCTATAAGGGATTTACCTCAACGGCGCTCGTCAAAGCCATGGTTGAGCTTATAAGCACTACCCATTACCCGAGGAAAGAAGACCTCTTCCGAGCGTAGCTTCTTTTAGATGAGTTAGTCTATGAAATAGCCTATCAACCCAAATCCTCGCTAGCTTCATTATTCTACGCTAACTAATCTCTCCCGAGTCTTTAATTAGCAAAGTAGACTTGCAACTTAAGTGTCATGAACATTAAGTTAAGCAACCAAAACAATAGAAGCTAGATAATCAAAACCCACATATATAAAATCAAATCTTATTCATGAATCATTCACATAATCATGTCCAAAATACACCAACTAATCAAATATAAGAATACAATTCAAAGAGATAAAGAAAGGGACAAAGAATTGTTCATTTAAAGTGCATCAATTCTTTGATCTCAAGAGATGTTGATGATTCTTGCTCCCAAACTTGGAAAAGTAGCCAAAGATGGATAAAAATGTAGACTAATACTACTTATATGTTGCCAAAAATAATTACAATGTTTTTCCATAATTCTCCCTAAGTTAGAATGAAGATACAAGTACTGGTACAAAAATTTCATGCAACAGCCACTTTTTCGCTGTTGGGCTTTGTCTCTGATTGATGTATAGCCACTGGTCTGTCACGATTTTGACAGACTAGTCATTTTTCTTCTTTTTCTTCAACTTGACTTCTTTTTGACTTGTTTTCTTTCCAATCTCTTCCAAAACTCAATCCACCTACAATATGCAATTAAACCATGATAAATGCACTTATTTCATCAATTTAACACAACAAAAGCTCAAGCATAAGTATGTAATGTGTGGCATTTTAGCCACACATCACACCCCCAAACTTAAACTATTGCTTGTCCTCAAGCAAAGCACACACAACTAACTTCAAAATTGCATTTCAATCATTTTAGCACATATTAATAAAGTCTCAACAAGTCAAAATCAATTTTTAGCTCAACAACCATGACATAGGTTGGTACCAACAATTAAGTCAAGCCATGTGAATCACACTTCCTTTTTCAACCCACTATATTTTCAAAACTAAGTGTTCATCAATGATACAAATTAAAAGGCAATCAAGTCATGACACGAGACTTTCAAAATTTGGCTCTTGTTCACAAGAGCTTACTTTGTTCGCTCACCTCGATTGAAAAATGAAACCAAGTCCTCAACTCAACTTTACAAGTGCCCTCACCACTCAAGAGTCAAGAGAGCATCCCAAACACCAAAAAAATGCAATATCAAACACAAATGGGATATATGATAGGAAGAATTCACTCACTCTCTCAAAAGAAGTTCATCATACACGCTAAAGATCCATAAGCTTGCCCTTTGTGTACCTCTCCACTAATGTAGGAATACTTGACCCGAAATCAATTAGGACTTTGTTAGGGTTGTAATGTAGGCTTTTGGTTAAAGGTGGGGTAAAATTTGGGCAAATAGTGACTACACACCTCCTTGAGCACTACACCATACAAAAATTTAAGGCAACTTCATTTTTCTTGCACTTACACCTTACTAAATCGAGAATTATACACTAGTCTTTCCCCTCTTTATTCATCAATTCTCTTTTTCTTCTTTTTCTTTTTTTTCTTTCACTTACTTCTTTTTGTTTCTTTTCTCTTTCCTTTCTTTTTCTCTTTTTTTTTTTATTCAACTCACTTTGTTGCTCTTTCTTTTCTTTTCTTTTCTTTTGATTTTCATTAACTTCCACACTTTCACCATAACTCGTGTCACCCCCAAACTTAGGCTTTTGCCTAAGTTGCACGTCTTTCAATGCACTCAAGGAGGTAGGGCCAAAAAGAGGGTTAGTGCTTTAAGCACTTAGAATTGGTTCGGGTTAATATGTGGTTGCCAAAAGAAAGGATATTAAGCTCAAAGGGGTTGACTTAGGTTATAATGCAAGGGTAGGCTTTTTAGGTTACTAACGGGCCAAAGAAAGCCTAAAATTATTTTTCAAGTCAAGCACTGTAATCACCTAATTTTGGCACCTAAAATACCAAAATACAGAAAATTGTTGTGTGATTCTTTTTGCTAGGTTCTAGCCTTTATTTAGCCGTTTAATTTAATTTATTAGATAAAAATACAAGAAAATTACTGAAAAAAATAGAATCATGTGTGTTTAGTGTCAATGTGACATTTTATGTGTTTTTATGCTTTTATCTAGTAGTTGATTGTTATTTCGTGTTGATTTTAGTTTAATTAGCTATATAGATTAATGGTTATTAATCAAAAGAAATCAGCCCATATCCTCCGGCCCAACCCAATTCCCATCTGACCCGGCCCATATCACTTCATACAAAGTCAGTTTTCTTTGCCATTTTTGGCATTTCTCCACAAAACTCACACGTCTAAGGCAAACCCTTGCCATTTTTAACAGACCCCTCCGGAAATCGCCTCCACCATCGAACCACCACCAACCGCCACTGATCCGCCGTAACCCCACCACGGCACCGCCACTGTGCCACCGGCGGCCATCACCTCCGGTGGCCGGAAATAGTCAATGTATACCTCTTTGGAACCGTCTCGGCGTCCACATTCCATATCTACTACTAATTTTGCCAAATTCCAAGCCAATTGGCGTAGATCGGGTTCCAAAGTTCGGCCAAAATTCAACTCCGGCGACCTTTGATTTTTTTGGGTAAGTTCTTTTGTTTCCCTCTTCCTCTCCACTCTCCCCTTCACCCTCATCTCCCAATACCCCGTCCCCCGCTTCCTCGTTTCCTCTTCATCCCCGTTTCTGTTTCCTTTCTTCCTCTTCTTATTTTTCTTTTCGTTTCTGTTTTCTTGTTGTAGTGTGAGGTTGATGTTGTTTTTGGGGCTGCGATGATGATATTTTGGTTGGGGTTATGATTGGTGGTTGTTTTGTTGATGACGGGATGAGACTGTTTAAGTCATTGAATGGAGGCAGTGATGATATTGTAGAGATGACGAGGGAGCTGTGACAACGACTGAGTGGTGGTTCAGCTACGGTAAATGGCGAGGCAGCGGCTTTGGCTCGCGAGGATTGGTCCGTGGCTGCCCCTAGCTGTGTTCTTGACGAAGGCGAGGCAGTGGATGACGCAGCAAAGCCGAGGCAGTGGTGGTATTTGCATTTAGCTTGACGGGTTAGATGGAGCCCTTGACCCTTTTCCCTTTCTCTTTATCTGTTTGATTAGTTTATTTAATGATAAATGTCACTTTAGATTAGTGTTAGTATGTGAAATAATCCTCTTGTAGGTTTCTTTTTATGCCGGATGAAGTTTCATTAGTTTGAGCATGGAAAGTTTGTTGTTGTCCGGTAATCAAAATAGTTTGCCCGAGCTTGTATGTGTTCTTGATTTAACCATGGTTTCGTATGTTTTAAGTGGTATGTTTAGATGAACTTAAGCATAGAGTGAATGGTAGCAGAGAGGTTACTTGACTTGTATGAATTCTGTGCATTAGTTTTGTGAGTTGTAAAGGTAGATTCCATTTTAGCTTAGTCTTCAAATTAGTTTGGGGTCTTAAGAGTTAGTTTTGGTTTAGGAAAAGTAAGTCTAGGGGGCATGTGAAAATCTGAAATTTTGAAAAAGAGAGTCTAAAAGTGATGTCAAAATGTCAAACAATGAGACAAAACATGGCAGCACCCAAAGAGGCTTTTTCAGCCACTTTTTGACTCATACTAGACCAAGCATGCCATGGAAAAATACCTTTTCAAAAGAGTAAAAAACATGTCACATGGAGGTGTCTTTTACCCAAGTTTTTTAACCCCCCTTTAGGTCTATTTAAGAGGAGTTTTATCCTCTCATTTGGAGACTATTGACAACTGAAAACACTTAAAAAGCTAAAAATACTCTCTCCAACAACAAGAAATAGATCTGAAAAATGGAGAGTAAAAGAAAAGAGAGACAGTGAGAAAACAGAAGAAAAATGGGGAGTAAAGAGTTAAAATAAAAAAGAAAGAAATGAGTTTAGTAGAGAGGTTAAAGGTGTTTGATAAGGTTGTCTGTTGTCTGCCGTAAAATTGTTGCTGTTGGTATACGTTGTTGCTGCTGGTATATGTTGCTGCCGCTGTTTCTTTTGGGAAAACTTTGATTCTAGTCGTTTGCTAAGCTCGGGGAACTCACCATACTAGGTATTTCTTTAAGCTTGTAAGAATAATTTCTTGGTATTATTATGAGATGAAATGCTGAAACCCAAAAGACTTTACCTCTTTATTAGTGTTATATACTGCTCTTATTGTGTGTTTAAAAGTTGATTGTTGTTTTATGCAAAATTTGTGTGCAACAGTTCAGCCATACATTTAAATATTGCAAAAGTAAACCAATTTTTTTTTAAAAAAAAAATGCAGAGAGATTTGTGTTGAGAATGGATGAAAATTATAAGTGATTAAGCAAAGTAGGGCCTGAATACAAACTTGTTAAAGCGTTACCATGGACAGCAACTAGTCATGCCAAGTAGTTGATAAAACGTTAAATTATGAATGCAAACTTGTTAAATTTGACCAATTGAACAGTAGGTACCTCGCCAAATATTGTGTAAATCTGGCCCAAGTTTAAATGAAATTCATCAATAAAGGAAGACAAAGCACGATTAGGCAAATTTAAGTAAGTCGAAACTAATATATTAAACACACACGATTAGAAAAATTCAAGTAACCCGAATGCAAGACTACTAATATCACAAGTTGCCTATTGTTTATATGGAACTCATTTATATTGGTAATTCAAACGGACATCGTGTTCGGGGTTGATTATCGATAGAGTATCCATCAATGAACGGGCAATATTAAAATTAAATAACGTAACAAATGCCGATGTATTCACTTAAAACTCAATTAAGTTGGAAAATAAAAGTGCAACAAAAGTTCGGGGTTTACACGAAACTCAGTTATATCAAGATTCGAATGGACAACACGTCCGCGGTTAATCTTTGGTAGAGTTTTCGTCAATGAACAAACGACTTTCATCCAACTCAAAGCGTAACAAATAAAATATGGCAATTAAACAAACGAACAATAATTCACAAATCTGGAGAGCGTCAATAAAGCAACTGTGCTTGCACAGGACTCAAGGGTGCCTAACACCTTCCCGAGAGTCAACCGAGATCCTTACCTGGAACTCTGACGCAGACCACTGAGCGAGTCATAGGTGTTCTAAGGTACCTCTTTGGTGACTTGGCACACCTTTGAACTATGTCAAGTGGCGACTCCGAAAAATCTCTTAATAATTTGTGTACCCTTAAACACCTAAGTCACTGCACCTATTTTATTTTATTTTTAGTAAAATTTTAGGGGTCGTGACAAGCACCACCTAGGATTTCGCCTCGAAGCACACTTAGGGCAAGTTCTAGATCAAGAAGCACACACATGAACACACCAAAACCTCACTACACACGGCACAAGTAAAGCAAGGAAAACAAGTATATTCAAGTCCCAATCAAGGCAATTAAGCATCCAAAGTTTACTAATAGCCTAATGAGAGCTAATTAGTGACATAAGAGCCAAAAGTTGAATTTAAAGATCATAGCCCAATCTACCAATTTACTTAGCTTTTCACTTTTCAAAATAAGATTCACATGGCATGGATCAAATAGTGGTGGTACCAAACATACCAAAAGTTGGCTAAGGAGTAAAAATCTACAATTAGTTATCATTATTTGCAACTAACTACTAAACTAGTCCTAAAAAATATCCGGTTCAAAACAATTACTTCCTTGGAAAAGAACCATGACCAAAAAAAAAACCAAGGAGGTTATTTAAAAAAAAAAAAATTGTACAAAAATGATATTTACAATGAAAAAGGTTGTTCGGACCCAAATAAGGCTTTCGCACCCAAGTGGGATACCTACGTATCACATAGAGGTGAATCAGATAAAAAGAAGCAACATCCCAAGTGTAGTTCATGGGAGTACTTTTTGTTTTTGAAAGCATTTTCTTTTTTTTTTCAAATTTTTTTTTTAATAATTAAAATACTATCTAGGAACACGAATAGACTAAGAAACAAGAATTAAAGATTACTATCAATAACGTACTAATATAGAAAACTCGAGAAATATCAATTCTACCACTCATCAAGTCAAACTACATTATATCATCCCAAACAATTAAGAATCTCCCCCCAACTTAAAATGTTGCCTTGCCCTCAAGGCAACTAAACACTAAATGCAAAGTAAGAGGGACTCCCTGGAAATGTGTCTCTGGAAAAGTATCTCTGGGAATTCATAATGTTGTAGCAACTCCTTAAACCATTTCAGTGACTGTCCAATATTCATGTACTGATTAAAGTCCAGCCCGTTCTCTTTCATTGATTCTCTTGCTTGTCATATCTCCGTTCTTTCTTTTGTTTACTGTCCTCTCAACTTTGTGCTTCTGCTTTTCGCTTTGGGCTTGTAGTGCTTGCCATTTTGTACAAGGCTGCTGCTCATCTGCTTTGAAATTTCGAACAATTCAGCTTTAGGCGCTGCAGTACTTCCTTTTTTTTTCCAGAAATTCAGAGTGTCAAACAACTTGCGTCAATCAGCCTTCCCTAAATTTTCATAGCAGATTCAGCATATAACCACCAGAACTTTCGAACAAAACCTCACCAATAGCAATTATCAGAGAGGTATTTCAAAGCAGCGAAATAGGCAGAGAAGCAGGTCTTTTAGAGCAGCAAAACAGAGCAAAAGACAACAGCAACACAGGTAACATAGAGCAGCAAAACAGAGCAAAAGATGGCAGCTCTGAGCAGTTTGATAGCAGCGAGTTATGCAGCAAAGTAGGCAGCAAAACAAGGCAGAAAATAGGCATTTTAGAGCAGCAGAGCAGGCAGCAGTTCACAGCATTTCCGAAAAGCAAAACAGGCATCTCAAACATCAAAACAGGCAGCAAAACAGTAAAGAGAAAACATGCAAATCAGGGCCGCAGTATAGTCATTCTAGAGCAGCAAAACAGGGCATTTCATGGGAGAGAAGTAACAGTTCAGAGCGTGGCAACAAAATAGACAATGCAGTCCAGTTTCAGAGAAGTTCAACAATTCAAGCAGTCCAGTGTTGGCACAGTTCACACAGAGTTCAATCAACCAGAATCAAATTGAACCGAGAGGGGCAGTGGGGATTACGGGATGAGCAGCCAAGATGTAAACAAATTAGCAGAGGTGACTTCACTAGATTGAACAGTTTATCACAAGATATGGTATGAAGTAAAGCTACTTGAATCAATTGGACTACTGTATCATTTATGCATTCAAAGAAATCATGAAATACTCAGAACTAAGTAGAACCAGCAACCAAGCTACGAAACAATCAAACTTTAGCAAATCACATCTGTTAGTGATCAAGTAAAAATGCAAAACAGTAGCTAAACTAGGTGGAACACTCAAGAATAGTTAAGCACACTTCTAACAATATTCCTAGTCAAATTTTCATTGAGGCATTCTGTCGAACAACTTAAGAGCAGCATAAACTCCATTTGAATCCACCACTTGGGATACATCAAGACTTTCCCCAATTTTAATCAAAAACAACCAGCATACAACCAACAGATTCTCAACCCAAACTTCACCAATTCATCAACTCAGAATTAATAGAGGGGAATCGACGGGCTTCGGGGGATGGGTTATAGTGACAGGGGCAGAAATATCGAGCGAGGAGGAGAGATAGGAAAAAACGATTTACCTGAGCGACAACACGACTGGAGGCGGCGCTGCGACAGTGATCATACAGTAGCAGCGAAGGGAAAAAAATCGATGGCAAAAATTGAAGGGATTTGGGCAGGGGACAATCAATATTGAGGAGAGTAAAGAGATCCATACCTGAGTCGCTTGGAGGTGAAATGGGGCTGTTTCCAGCGCGTTGTAGTGGTGATCGGCGGTGGGTTGAAGCAGTTAGAAGGGGGTGCAGTGGTGGTGATCAGAGCTGGTGGTGCGTGGGGTGAGGGGAATCGGGACAGTGAAATTGGGAATTGGGGATGGGAAAAAATTGATAATAGAGGAGAGAGAGAAGACGGATTAGAGAAGAGAAGGAAAGAGACTTACCTGATCGCCGGTGGTGAAGGGCGGAGCTGATGTAGTCGGAGTTGTGGTGGTGAAGAGAGTGCATTGTTACTGAATATATGAGTGACTGTAAGTGCGTGCGTGAGAGATTTTGGTATAAAGTAACGGTTCTGAACCAAATTACGGGCGGGGCGCCCTTTTTGTGAGGCGGGCCACCCGTTTCAAAATACTAAGAGTAGCCACTTCAAAATACAGATAGCAAAATCCTGAAGCAACTTTGTACAGAGTTGTGAGTATCTGACTTCTCAAATTCAATCCAAATAGCATCCAAAAATCCTTAAACATGGTAGATTGATCAAAAACAATAAAATAAACTAATCTATGGATTTAAAATGCAAAAATTAAGCAATATTTAAAAACGCTTGGGTTGCCTCCCAAGAAGCGCCACATTTAACGTCATGGCAAGACGAGTAGCAACATTATCATTTTTCTCTCCATTTTGAAAATATGAACTGTCTCCCCAATTTCGAATCAAGTTTTCCATTGTGCTCTCGGGGGGGGGGGGTGGTGCAAATTTCAAAGTTTCAAAGGCCAAGTACTTCATTTTGCATTTCTTGGCCTTTAAGTGAGGGATGTCATTTTGCCTTCTTGGCGTGGCAAATTCAACAATGTAACCATTTTGCTCATCAATGCCAAAATCATTCAAAGGTGCTTGTTTTTCCCTTTCCATTACCTCATCCACACATAGAGTTGAAAAATAAAGTGAATGAGGTCCCAATTGTTTTAACACCAATGGAGCACCAAGCATGACATACTCCTCTTCAAATATGCTAGAGTCTTCATCACAAAAGTTCTTCATTTCCGCTCTAGACTCCAACACAAATTTCTTGTTCACGGCATCATTACCAAATATCTTGAAGATGTGATCACTTCCACGAGTTTCCATGATTTGACTCGTGCTCTCTTCCACAAATTCGCTCATTTCTAGCATATCATTCACGATTTCTTCATGTTGAGCCTTGGAAGCTTCAACCATTTCATGCACTAGAATCTTCAAGACACGAGCTTCAAAATCTAATTGGTTCACTCTTTGTCCTAGTTCTTCTTTTTTATGTTCGAGATCCCAACCATCTACATTTAAGTCATGAAGGCATGCTTCATGGACTTTCATTTTTCGAGCTTGATCTCGGAGCCAAGCTCGGCTCACAATTTCTTCTTCATCCCAATTGTGCTTTTCTTCAATTCTTTCTTGATATTCAAGCACATCTTCCATGGAGGATTCTTCTTGGAACTCAACCTCATCTTCCATGTAAAATCTTTGTTGAGATTTGGCAACACCCTTAGCTTGTTGATCATTGAAAGTGTCAACCAATTGGCTCAATTGAGTCTCCAAGTTGTGAATTGCTAAGCCATTTTGATGGATCGTTTCTTTTATCTCATTGAAGGCTTCGGCATTCTCACAATTGTTTTTAAGTATTCGCTCCATCAAGTGTTCCAATCTTTCATTTTCATTGCATTCATCTTGCGAAGTCGATAGGTCCATCTCTTCTTGGAACTTCTCTTGGATGCCTTGCCACTCGGGTTCAAGCTCCATGCTCATGTTTACATTTGCCCTATCAAACTCGTAAGAATCATTAGCATCATTATAAAAATCATTGGAAGAAGAATAAAGAATATTAGGACAACCGTCCCAATGGCCATTTTGACCCCCACACTCATGACATATGTCCCACTCAAAGGGTTGAGAAGGTGCACACTATTCGCCCCCGGAAACAATTTGACAATCTTGCCAATGGTGAGGTCCGCCACAATAAGGACAAGGGTCACTCATGTATGGATTTTCAATATGGGACCAATTTTGGTTCCATGATGCCATTTCAAGATAGCTATCACTAATCTAAACTAACTAACTAATGCACTAAACACTACACACAAACAAATATTTACAATTTACAAAGAACATTACTACTATTCACAATTTTAACAAGAACGGTTCACAAAGTTTGGAACTAAGCCAACTAGCTCAACTCCTCAAACTACTCTAATACGCCAATTGTTCCCCGGCAACGGCGCCAATTTTGACAACGCTCAACACACACCTCGGCTTGAGGTATGAACGGTCATCGCAATACAATTTACCCAACTAGGAGTAGGGGTCGAATCCACAAGGAACAAAGTGATGCGATCAAAGTAGTGGAGGAACTAAACCTATTTGACAAAGCCAAACTAGGATAACGAGGTGATAGAATGATATTAACGACTACAAACTACACTAGGAAAGCAAGTAAAGGTGATCAATGGCCTTCTCACAATCAAGGAAGACAAGTTTTGAACCTAGGATGCAATTATAGCACGGGGTTTATATATTATGGCCGAGTCGTTCTAATGTAATCCCTAGAATCCTTCCGGCCTATAAGGGATTTACCTCAACGACGCTCGTCAAAGCCATGGTTGAGCTTATAAGCACTACCCATTACCCGAGGAAAGAAGACCTCTTCCGAGCGTAGCTTCTTTTAGATGAGTTAGTCTATGAAATAGCCTATCAACCCAAATCCTCGCTAGCTTCATTATTCTACGCTAACTAATCTCTCCCGAGTCTTTAATTAGCAAAGTAGACTTGCAACTTAAGTGTCATGAACATTAAGTTAAGCAACCAAAATAATAGAAGCTAGATAATCAAAACCCACATATATAAAATCAAATCTTATTCATGAATCATTCACATAATCATGTCCAAAATACACCAACTAATCAAATATAAGAATACAATTCAAAGAGATAAAGAAAGGGACAAAGAATTGTTCATTTAAAGTGCACCAATTCTTTGATCTCAAGAGATGTTGATGATTCTTGCTCCCAAACTTGGAAAAGTAGCCAAAGATGGATAAAAATGTCGACTAATACTACTTATATGTTGCCAAAAATAATTACAATGTTTTTCCATAATTCTCCCTAAGTTAGAATGAAGATACAAGTAATTTTGCACTCCATAGCCAAGCTGGTACAAAAATTTCACGCAACAGCCACTTTTTCGCTGTTGGGCTGTCGCTGATTGATGTATAGCCACTGTTCTGTCACGTTTTTGACAGACTAGTCATTTTTCTTCTTTTTCTTCAACTTGACTTCTTTTTGACTTGTTTTCTTTTCAATCTCTTCCAAAACTCAATCCACCTACAATATGCAATTAAACCATGATAAATGCACTTATTTCATCAATTTAACACAACAAAAGCTCAAGCATAAGTATGTAATGTATGGCATTTTAGCCACACATCAATTACCACTATGTGCCGTCGTTTCCATCTACTTGCAATTTTGTAGAAATGTTGAGAAAGCATAAAGATCAGACAGTAATGAAAGAATTAGCAGAGACTTGGAAAATTTATTCGAATTTTAATTGCTATTTTCTACCCACTTAGTGGTAATGTTGAAGGAGGACAAGTACTTTTCTTATGTTCACCTGTTATAGTAGACATAAAGAATGACAAAGATCCACCCATGTGTGTATTAGGATTGGTCGAAATCTAATTCAGAGTCTATGGTGTAGATGTTGCAACACAACAAAAGCACTGAAGACGATGTTTGGGACCAAGAAGCCATGTTAATAATAGTAGGAAAGGACAAAGTGAAACTCATGGGATGATTTCGAAATATCTTTTTGGAATAATGCTGGATTGGCTGGACTTATGTGCAAATTGACTAGATTAGAGCTCAATCTAGACTGACTAATTGGGTTTGGTTTATGAACTAAATGTTCTTTTACTCTTAAAGAGACCAAGTGGTGCATGAAGTATGATGTGGATGTACATATGTTGTAATCACCTAATTTTGGCACAACAATTTAAAAATAGCTTGAAATAGCTCAAAATAGTCGAGCTAACTTCCCAGGATCTTCCCCAAATTTTAGTCTTTTATTTTAGTTAAAATTTGCCATTTAAATGATAACAATAATAAAAAAAAAATTAACAAAAATACTTGTTATGTGTTTTACGATTTTAATTATAGTAATGTTGTAATTTGTGTAGCTTTAATTTTTAGTTTATTGTTCAATGCTTTAATTTGTTTGGAACTCTAGTTGGCTATTTTGTGAATAAAAACCAAGCAATCAGCCCAGTTGCGCAACCCAATTCCCATCTGACCCGGCCCAGTGACTTATGTATATATCAGTTTCTTTGCCATTTTTGGCATTTCTCCACAAAAGTCACACACCTTAGGCAAACCCTTGCCATTTTTGACAAAGCCTCACCGGAAATCGCCCCACCACTCCTCCGCCGGCACTCCCACCGTGAACCACCACCGGAAAATATCAACTTTACACCCATGGACTCGGGTCGACCTCCTCATCCCGTTTCCGAGCTTGTTTTTCCCAAAATCGCAACAAATGCGCATAGATCGAGGTCGAAAGCTGGCTGCGAAACTCAACTCCGGCGACGGCTTATCTTCTCCGGTGGATTTTTACCTCTTTGATTTCCTCATGACCTCCTCTGTCACCTCCTCTGCTCCGTTTTTTTTTTAATAGGACTTTGGGACCCGATTTGACATGCTTTGTAAGGTTCTTGTATCCTTTGCTCTTTCCCCTGCCTCTCGTTTCCATTTTCCTTCTCTTGTTCTAATTGAGACGATCCCAAATGGGATCGCTTCAATTAGAGCGAGAAAAGGATGATAGAATTTGCTTTGTTTCAAGCCGAGATGATGACGTATCTGTAGGTTGGTGAGACTGTGAGGAAGTCGTGTGATGATGGAGAAGTGGTGTCGCTTTGGTAACGGGTTTGGTTTGTTGGTGTCGTCGCTATAATGATTGTTTGAAGTACTTTGAGGCGTTTAGGTAATGGCGACGATTAGGCAGTTAACGATGGTGTTGGCGAGGCTGCTGTGTTTGTCGAGGCGGGACAGTGGTGACGACTCATTCTGTTTGATGGCGAGTTTTGTTTGAAGTTTGATCAACGATGTTGCCGTGGTTTGGTTTTGGTTTTTCGATATTTGTTTGTAGGGACTGAACGTAGTTGTCGTAGGCGCTAATAGCAGTGGCGTGTCGAAGCTGTTTACAGTGGTAGTATTATGTCCAAGTTGGTACTGTGATGGCAGTAGTAGGGCAACAGTGGAGACGTTGCAGCGACGAGTGGTGGCGAGGCCGTTTGTGATTGATGCAGCCATGTCTGGGCAGTGTTAGACGCAGCTACAATGACGATAGCTCTGCGATGACTGGTTGTGCTGATACGACGATGAGTAGTGGTTTAGGGGGCGAGGTACAGCAGCTGCGATGATGAATGGAACTAGGCGAGGCAACGATAACAGGCTATGCCGTGGTGGTAATGTTGTTTGGCATCGATGACGGGTTAGAAGTAGACCAGATTGCTTTCTTTATTACTTTTACTGATCATAGTTTAGCCATTGATTTAGCATTAGCTAATTACTGTTTCGTGTTGAAAATGATAGTTTGTTAGTATTGACATAAGTTTGTTTTTATTCCGTTTACTTGTTTAAACAAAGGCTAGTATGATCTGCAAGTATGAAATGTATTCCCCTGGTTTAGTTTGCTTTGATTTAAACTGGTTGAATGTGAGTTTGTTTGTTTCTCAATCGTTTGAGCCCCTCGATAATTAGCTCGTTTAGCTTCTATTTCAGCTTATGAGTTTGTCTGGTTGTTTGATTACTCTACTAGCTATGTGAGTATAGATGATATATAGTTGAAGTTTGGTTTTTTTGGTTTAGCCTGGATTAGTTTGTGAACTTTAATTTGTTTCAGGGTTATCTTAGTGTTTGATTAGATTTCATTAAGATTAGAATTGTTAGCTTGGTGTATGAGAGTTTTGGGAGATTTCAAAAATCTGGAAAAAATCAAAAAGAGGTCCAAAGTCAAATGAAAAGCAAAACTTTTCAGCTTTGAAACTTGACTCCACTGCCACTATCTTTGTTGTTTAGCTAGCATGCCAAGTTTTCATTAAATGAGGCTGAAAAGTAGGGAGACAAGGGCATGTGACTTGGTCTTTTTCTTACCCAAGTTTTTTACTGACCCTAGGACTTTTTTCCTTCTATATAAAGAGTTATACAAGGCTCATTAAAGGGGGGATTTTCATGAACAGATCTGATATAAAAAAAACTATGTTACTATTCTCTCTCTAAAAATAAAACACAATAGAGATCTGAAAGAACACTTTCAACTACCATAAATTTGAGAGTAAAAAAAAAAAAAAGAAATGGTAGAAGTATTAGAGCTTAAGCTTTAAAAGGAGTTCATTTTCCGGGCTGTTCTGGAGCTGTCCTAGGGTTGGTTTTGGTCACTGTCTTCATTGTTTTGTTGCTGCTGGTTCTGGGCTTTCTTTACGGTTTTGTGCCGCTGTGTTGTTGATATTTTCTTCACTAGCTGCTGTATTCTGGGTGGGTATAGCTGCTGTCTGGAGTTGCTAGTTGCTGGTTTCGGGTCTGGTTAAGAGGTTAATATTGTCTTTGCTCGGAGGATTTTATCTTCACTAGGTATTTTCTACAATCTTTATTGTTTTGTAATGAGAATTTCTGGCAATATTTCAGCCTAAGCATGTTGGGAATTGATTATTGATGAGCCACCATATGTTTAAAGTTATTTTGCTATCTCTGTTCATCGTTTTCACGTTTTTCTTAAGGACTAAAGGGCTACTACATTAAGCTTTGGGCCCAGAAAGAAATATCAGGAGTTACTTTGAGGTTTCTGTGGGCTTGGACCCATGAGGCCCAGGACTGGTTTCAAGTACTGATCTGGGCCGGACCTCTTACTGGGTCGCTCTCATTTTCTCACATAAGACCATATTTTATTTATGTTCAGTTGTAAAGTGTAAAGAAAAGGAGAATGGCAAAAATAGTTGAAATCTTTAATTTAAGTAGCATGTTATTAAAAGCTTTTGTGACAAATCTGAAAGTAAATATCTAAAAGAGGACAACAATGTAAATTCTAAAAGTGCAGTAAACAAGTGCAAAAATTTAAAATTTATAAATCTGGCTAAACTTGAAAGAAGTATGCAAAATAGGACAATAGTTGCAATATCTCACAAAAAATGGCTGTTAACCGCAAACATCCTTAACAGCTAAGCATGGCAGAATCGAGAAAGTAACTTTGCAATCTTAGTTCAAATCAAATTCAACTTTTAACTTATAGCCATAACTAATTGGTAAAAAAAAGGTGAAAGAGCTGCGAATATCTAATATGCTTGTATATCAGTTTTATAGATTGAGGTATCTTTTTTGACCTCTAAATCCACTTCAAAAGTTCTCAATAATATAAATACTATACTTTAATGCTTAGACTAGCTCAACAAAATAATTACCCAATGTTTACACGGGAACTTACTTATATTGGAAGATTCGAACGGACGACGAGTCCGCGGTTAGTCTCCGATAGAGTTCTCGTCAATGAACGGGTGACTTTCACGTAAATCAAAGCGTAACAAATAAAAATGGCAACACAACAAATATAATTCACAAAAGCTGGAGAGCGTCAATAAAGCAACTGTGCTTGCACAGGACTCGAGGGTGCCCAACACCTTCCCGAGAGTCAACCGAGATCCTTACCCGGAACTCTGACGCAGACCACTAAACGAGTCATAGGTGTTCTAAGGTACCTCTTTGGTGACTTGGCACACCTTTGAACTATGTCAAGTGGCGACTCCGTAATCTCGATAGTTAATGTACCTTTAAACACCTAAGTCACTGCAACCTATTTTTTTATTTTTAGTGAAATTTTAGGGCGTGACAGCTTGGCGACTCTGCTGGGGAATACTTAGAATCTCAGGCTTTAATAATTGTCGCTTTTAGGCTTGTGAATATTTGTTTGTTTGTTTGCCATGTTTTGAATGTTACTGCTTTAATATTTATCTGAACTGTATATAAACTGTCTCCTCTCGCGCAACCCCTCTGAGTCTCTGATATATATATATACCAGTATTGCTTTCAGCATCTGTGAAACCTTCTTACACAAATTGCCCATGATTTAGGAGGACGGTGTGTCGGGGTTAAGTCGGAGACACTGTTGCCGAACAACCTCGATGCGCTTTCCGCCCGGTTTGTCCACCGGGTTCTGAGCCAGTCTAGACACCGAGTCAATTTTGTCACCTAGAGTTAAGCCTTTAGGCCCGATTTATCTGCATTTCATTTGATGACTTAGTGAGGTGCGGTACACCGGTACTGCACTTGTCTAGGCTGACCTCCTTCGTGTCAAGACGGGACCCACGTCCTAGAAAGACACATTTAGGGCATTTTCTGTGTTGCATATGTTCGGAAGGTCGTTATGCTGACCGTTATTGGTTTGGGGGTCGGGATACACTGAAATGGATGCGAGAGAACATAGAATTTTGGGTCAAAATAATAATAATATTATTACGCCGTTATAATGGCGAATTTTTTAGGGTCATTGTGTCAAATCTATAAGAAATATTTTTATTTTTTCTTCAACTTTCTGTCGTTATAATGCCGAATTTTCTCTAGGTCATTCGTGTTTTAAGTCAAGTCTCATAGTCTAGTCTAAAATTTGAAAAAATAATTTTTGCGCCGTTATAATGGCGAATTTTTTTAGAGTCATTATGTCAAAATCCATAAAAAGAGTTTTTCGAGTCATAAAATATATTATTCTGTCGTTATAATGCCGAATTTTCCCTAGGTCATTCGTGTTTTAAGTCTAGTCTCATAGTCTAGTCTAAAATTTGAAAAAATAATTTTTGCGCCGTTATAATGGGGAATTTTTTTAGAGTCATTATGTCAAAATCCATAAAAAGAGTTTTTCGAGTCATAAAATATATTATTATTGTGTCGTTATAATGTCGAATTTTTCTTTAGGCCATTTGTGTTTGAGTAGTCTATTCTAAAAATATTGAAAATAATTTTTTGCGCCGTTATAATGGCGAAATTTTTCTTTTTTAAGTTCGTGTCCAAATGTGTGTCAAAGAGTCATCAATTTCGTCCTTTTTGCATCGTTGCGATAACAGTCAAAATTTCAGTCTGGGGTCTTGTCCAAAGGTGTCAAATAAAACTGTCATTTTAATGCCGTCGTGATGACGAATTTTTTTCTGTATTTTTTGTCGATTTTATGCCAAGTCGTTGCAAAATTTTTAGAAAAAATGATAAAAAATGAAATGAAAGAAAAAGAAAAAAAAAATGATGATGAAAGAAAAGAGGAGAAGAAATAATAATAGGAAAGTAGAAAGAAAATAATGATGCAAAGAAACACACTGAACAAGCAAATCTTTTGGGTACACATTTGAAACATGCCATAAACCAATTCGGGATGACGCATAACGACCTTAGGCATTGGTTAAGCCAACGAGCAAATTCATGTTCCATGTTATCTTGTTGCACTAACGTGTCTTGATTCACTAGAGCTTGAGCAACTGCCGTGCTGGCCCCACATTCCTGTTTCACTAGAATCAAGGGACCACTGCCTGTTCCAGAAGTGGTTGAAGCGCCTCTTCAGGAAGACACTCCAACAACAATGGCTGAGGAAACTGAGAACACTGAGCTGGTTCGTTTAGCTGAGCAACAGGCTAAGATGGCCGAGGACTTCACGGCTATGAAAGAAATGATGATGCAGTTGGTTCGTAACTTGGCAACAGTTCAGGCACCTCCTGTTCCGCCGGGTGCTGCTGGTTTCATGGCAAATACTCAGCCACCAGGGCAAGGGCAATCCACAGTGGTAGGAGACCCCCGTTACCCTCCGGGATTTGGTCCACATCTGGCAACTGACAATGCAGCCGGACCTTCTACTGTACAACCTGGGGCACAATTCCCGCAGCATGGACAACAAGGCTGACCCCAGGTTCCTGCCGCAGCATTCACCGTTCCTGCAGGACACACTTTGCAAAGATCGAACAGTGACCCACAGTTAAGGGCCCATGATCAACAATTTGACCAAGCTCAGGGTAATGTCTTCCGCCAAAATGAGTCGTATGATCAGGGACACCACCCAGAATCACATACTGATATCGAGAGGCTGGGAAAAACAGAAGAGAATGACTTTGCTCGGAAATTGAAAAGCTTGGAGCAAACTGTGAAAAACATACAAGGGCAAGGGGGTAAAACTAATATTTCATACAAAGACCTGTGTTTGTTCCCCCATGTGCCATTGCCTGAAGGTTTTGTTGTGCCCAAATTTGATCTGTACACCGGGCAAAGTGATCCAAGGATTCACGTGAAGATCTACCTTAACAAAATGAGGGGTATCGAGAAGGATGAATTATTGATGGCGTACTTTGCGGACAGTTTGGGAGGACCGGCAACATAATGGTTTGTGCAACAAGATGTTTCGAAGTGGGTCACCTTTGAAGATATGGCCAGCGCTTTCCTGAACCATTATGGTTACAAAATGGAGGATGCTCCTGATCGTTCTTTTTTGAAGACAATCACAAAGAAACCAAGTGAAAGTTTTAGAGAGTATGCCTACAGGTGGCGCGAACAGGCGGCGCGTGTGAGCCCTTTGATCCCAGATGATAAGATGGTTGAAGAGTTCGTCGAAGTGCTCGATGAAACATACTACCAAGCGATGGCCTCTGCCATTGGGAAGCAGTTCAGTGAAGCAGTAAAAATTGGGGAGATGATTGAGAGAGAAATCAAAGCAGGCAAGATTGTCAGCCAAACAGCTTTGAGAGCCACTACCCAAGCGTTGCAATCAGGGTCAGGTGCTTTTGGGAAGAAGAAGGAAAAGAAAGATGAAGTGGCAATGGTTGGTCCTGGACCGAGAAGAAATGACGGAAGATACAATGACCGTCAAGAGTACATTCAGACACCCCCGCCACAACAATTCTATCCACCGCATGACCAACAATATGCCATGCCGCAGTTCTCATTCCCTGTCAATGCAGCATCTTATGTTCAGCCGCTATCTGGTCCACAATGGCGTGCACCCCCTGCTCCAGTCCAGTATAACAATCAACAGGCACATGCTCAATTCCCGGCTCAACAGGAGATGCCTTATCGACCACGAGGTCCACCGGGTTTTCGACCAAACATGCAACAGAGAAACATGCAACAAGAGAAAAGGCAGTTCACCCCATTGGAGGAAACTTACACTAATTTGTTTGAAAAGTTGCAACAAGCCAATCTATTGAAGCCAATCCCGGGAAAAGTGAACCCTAATGGAAGAGTTGATCATTCACGCCATTGTGCGTTTCATTCTGGAGCACCTGGACATGACAAAGAATCCTGCTGGAAACTCAAGAGGGCAATCCAGGCAATGATAGACAACAATCAGATAAAAGTCGTGGGGGATGAAACACAAAATGTGAATCAAAATCCTTTACCAGCTCATGATGTTCAAAACAACGTGCACATGGTAGGGATGGTATGCATAGAAGAGGACATGAAAGGGAAAGCCGCCAAGCAGATTGTGGCAGTTAGTCCCTCCCCAGACATCAAAGGCCCTGAGCCATTTATTATTGTAATTGGGGGAAAGTCGAGTGTGTCTGTTGTCAACAAAGCAAAGCAAGATCCGGCTGATGAGCCAAGTTTCACTATCCCGGCTGCAAAGCAGGAAAAAGTTCATGACGGTGCACCAGCATTTATTGTGCAAGGGGCATCACGTCAGAAAGCTCCAGTCTTCGAGGTTAAGGCAAAGAAGTGTGAACCGGTTATCATCACTCAAGCAGCACAACTCCCTGTCAAAAGTACAAAGGTTGTTCCTTGGAACTACAACAAGACAATTGTGTCTTACAATGGGAAGGAAATCATAAATTTCGTTGCAGATGTGAATGGTCTCACTCGGTCTGGGAGATGCTTTACCCCAGAAGAATTGAGAAAGGCAAAGCCAGGTCGAGAAGACCAAGGACCCATCAAAGAGCCAGTGTCCGAGAAAGAAGCTGAAGAATTTCTGAAGAAAATGAGATCGACAGATTATTCTATCGTCGAGCAATTGAGAAAGACTCCAGCTCAGATATCACTCTTGTCTCTACTTATGAACTCTGAAGCACATCGTAACGCACTGTTGAAAATACTGAATGAGGCCTACATTCCTGAACAAACTACTGTGGCTAATCTGGAAGCACTTGCTGGCAGAGTATTTGAGACTAATCGTGTGATGTTCACCGATGAGGAGCTGCCAGCAGAAGGAACCGGTCATAATCGAGCGCTTCATGTCTCAGTCAAGTGTGAAGACTCCTATGTCACACGTGTTCTAATAGATGGCGGCGCAGGATTGAACATCTGCCCTCTGTCTACACTGAAGAGTCTAAGGGTGGATATGAGCAAAATCAGGGCAAGTTCCTCTGCTGTTCGTGCTTTTGATGGTGGAGTTCGAGAATCTCTGGGCATCATCAATCTTGAGTTAACCATTGGTCCCGCTACCTTCAGCATTGAGTTCCAAGTCATGGAAACAGATGCATCGTACAACCTGTTATTGGGCCGACCATGGATTCACATGGCTTGTCCTGTACCCTCCACAGTTCATCAGGTGGTCAAGTTTACTTGGGATAATCAAGCTGTTGTGGTTTATGGAGAGGATGACTCGCAGTCTAACAATAGCCTGGACGTACCAGCCCTTGAAGCCGTCACTACACGCCCGACCATCATGTATCAAACTTCTGATGTGGTGTATGTGGAAAAAGTAACAGAAGGGAAACCTATACCCATCCCAAGAGTGTCAGAGACGTCTATTATGATGGCATCTGAAATGTTAAAGCATGGTTTCCAATTTGGAAAGGGTTTGGGAGCATCACTACAAGGCAGGGTAAATCCAGTTTATCCAAATGGCGTGCAAGGCACGTGGGGACTAGGGTTCAAGCCAAAAGCACCTGATCGCAAGCAAGCAAGAAAGAAGAAGTCTGAAGTTTGGTCCCTCCCAAAGCCAATTCCATGTCTTGCCCAGTCTTTTGTGGGCTATGTTATGAAGCCGAAGATCGTTGCAACAGATGTCAACATAGTAAAAGACAATCAGGACGCACCATTTGATTTGGGTGGCATCTTTGAAATTTGCATGGTTCAGCCGGGCGAAGGCTCCAGTAATACCTCAATTCAGTACATTGGCCCGGACGTGCACCTGACTAACTGGAATGCAACTCCCTTCCCCATCAGGAAGGGGTCTTGGTAGACTGTTGTTTTGCAGTTTCTTTTGAATACACTTGGATATTCTAAGGGTTGTATGCCAAGTGTATTATTTTGCTCACCTTCTTTATTGTAATTCAAACCCTTTTTTTCATTAATGAAAGGCCTGAGAGCCAAATTTTCCTTCAATCTCTGTTCATCTTCCTAATTTTATTCTTATTTTGTTTATCTCTAGTGATGTATCTGATGGTCCTGATATCATGACATGTGCAAGAAATTTACCACCCGTCCAGCATCTGCAAACTAATCTTGATTCCATAACCATAGTTGAGGTTGAAAATGATGAAGAACACAATGATGAGTCTGTTAATGAGATTGAATATGATGAGGAAGATGCTGATTTTGAAATAAGTTTGGAAGTGGAACGTCATGAGGAGAAGCCTAAACCTAATCTGACTGATACAAAAGATGTTAACCTTGGGAGTCCTGATGATGTGAGAGAAACCAAGATAAGCATGTATGCCCATCCCGAGGTGAAGAGCGATATTCTGCAAGTGCTTTTTGAATACCGAGATGTCTTTGCTTGGTCTTATGATGACATGCCGGGTTTGAGCTCGGATTTGATAGTCCACAAGTTGCCAATCCAACCGGGATTCCTTCCTGTCAGGCAGTTACAACGCAAATTCAAAACTGACATGATCAAGAAAATCCACGATGAAATCATGAAACAGGTCGATGCGAAAGTCATTCAACCAGTCCAGTACACCACTTGGGTTGCCAATGTTGTGCCGGTTCCCAAGAAAGATGGGAAAACAAGGATATGTGTCGACTATCGAGATCTGAACAAGGCAAGTCCCAAAGACAACTTCCCATTGCCTAACATTCACACTCTCGTTGACAATTGTGCAAGGCATGAGATACAGTCCTTTGTTGATTGCTACGCCGGGTATCACCAAATCCAGATGGATGAGGATGACGCATACAAGACAGCATTTACTACACCCTGGGGGACATTCTGTTATAGAGTGATGCCGTTTGGACTGAAAAATGCTGGGGCAACCTATGTGAGGGCTATGACTGCTATCTTCCATGATATGATGCATAAAGAAATAGAAGTGTATGTGGACGACGTGATTGTCAAGTCCAGAACTGCTAAAGATCACGTGAGGGACCTTAAAAAGTTCTTCGAAAAGCTCCGTAGGTACAACTTGAAGCTGAATCCAGCCAAATGTGCATTTGGTGTGCCCGCTGGAAAATTGCTGGGTTTCATCGTTAGCAGGCGAGGTATTGAACTAGATCTCGCAAAGATCAAAGCAATACAAGAATTACCCCCACCTCGGACCAGGAAGGATTTCAAAAGCTTCCTAGGCAGGCTGAATTACATTAGCAGGTTCGTCGCCCAACTCACCACAATATGTGAGCCAATTCTGAAATTGTTAAAAAAAGATGCTAAGATTGCATGGACTGAAGAGTGCCAAGAAGCATTCGACAAGATCAAGCAATACTTGTCAAACCCTCCTGTTTTGGTCCCGCCCGAGCCAGGCCGACCACTGTTTCTATATTTGTCAGTCAACGACAACTCATTTGGTTGTGTACTGGGGCAACATGACGCCTCGGGAAAGAAAGAGCAGGCGATCTATTATCTGAGCAAGAAGTTCACCGATGGGGAGGCCAAGTACACTTTGTTGGAAAGGACATGCTGCGCCTTAGCTTGGGTTGCGCAGAAGCTGAAGCATTACTTGTTGTCCCATACCACCTTTCTTATATCCCGGATGGACCCACTGAAGTACATATTTCAGAAGCCAATGCCAACAGGCAAACAGGCAAAATGGCAGATCTTGCTCACAGAATTTGACATAGTCTATGTCACCAGGACTGCAATGAAGGGTCAAGCTTTAGCCGACCACATGGCTGAGAATCCGGTAGATGATGACTATGAGCCGTTGAAAACTTACTTCCCCGATGAGGAGGTGGATACATTGGAAGAATTGATCAATGAAGAGGAATACGTGTGGAAAATGTACTTTGATGGTGCTTCTAATACAAAAGGCCATGGTATTGGAGCAGTCCTCATCTCTCCCACGGGACATTACTATCCGGCAGCTGCCCAGCTCCGCTTCAACTGTACTAATAACACATCTGAGTATGAAGCATGCATAATGGGTTTGCGCATGGCACTGGATATGGACATCAAAGAGTTATTGGTGATCGGGGATTCAGATCTTTTGATACGCCAAATGAGGGGTGAGTGGGAAACCCGAGACCTCAAATTGATCATGTACAAACAGTGTATGGATGATCTCCGTCAAAGGTTCGATGCTCTAAAGTTCAGATATGTCCCAAGAACACACAACGAACTGGCTGATGCATTGGCTACACTAGCCTCAACGCTTGTCCATCCTGATAAAGCTCATATTGATCCGTTGGAGATCCAGGTTCAAAGCCAGCATGCCTACTGTAATGTGGTCGAAGAGGAAATTGATGGCCAACCGTGGTATTTAGACATCAAGAATTTTCTTCAAGATGGGACATCCGCCAACGGCAGAAAGCAATCAGAAAAGAACCCTTCGACGACTTGCGAGTGGTTTCTTTCTGAGCGGAGGAGTGGTGTACAAAAGAACACCAGATTTGGGATTGCTGAGATGTGTGGATGCAACTGAAGCCA
Source organism: Petunia axillaris subsp. axillaris (assembly GCA_029990575.1). Lineage (NCBI taxonomy): Eukaryota > Viridiplantae > Streptophyta > Magnoliopsida > Solanales > Solanaceae > Petunia > Petunia axillaris. The sequence continues at coordinate 166,408,795 of JARKNS010000003.1, forward strand.
CGAAGATTCTCAATGACATACACTCAGGGATCTGTGGTCCCCACATGAGCGGGTACGTGTTAGCAAAGAAAGTGCTCAGAGCAGGATACTTTTGGCTAACCATGGAACACGATTGCATAACCTTTGTGCGAAAGTGTCATCAATGCCAAGTACACGGTGATTTGATACATTCACCTCCTTTAGAGTTGCACACAATGTCAGCCCCTTGGCCTTTTACAGCATGGGGGATGGATGTTATCGGGCCTATTTAACCAAAAACATCAAATGGACACAGATTCATTCTGGTTGCAATAGATTACTTCACCAAATGGGTTGAGGCCGTTACTCTCAAGTCCGTGACCAAGAAAGCTGTGGTGGATTTTGTTCATTCTAATATTATTTGTCGCTTTGGTATCCCAAGTACCATCATCACTGATAATGCGGCAAATCTGAACAGTCATTTAATGAACGACGTGTGTGAAAGATTCAAGATCATTCATCGAAATTCCACACCTTACCGACCAAAGGCAAATGGCGCGGTTGAAGCAGCCAATAAGAATATCAAGAAGATCCTTAGGAAAATGATACAAGGATCTCGCGATTGGCATGAGAAGTTGTCTTTCGCTTTGCTTGGTTACCGAACAATTGTGCGCACTTCCATAGGTGCAACCCCGTATTCATTGGTATACGGAACTGAAGTAGTCATACCCGCTGAAGTTGAAATACCATCTCTCAGGATCATTGTGGAAGCGGAGATTGAGGACACAGAGTGGGTCAAGACCCGATTGGAACAGTTGTCATTCATTGATGAAAAAAGGCTCAGTGCAGTTTGTCACGGTCAATTGTAGCAGTAAAGAATGGCCCGAGCCTACAACAAGAAAGTGCGCCTCCGTGACTTAAAAGAAGGGCAATTAGTCTTGAAGAGAATCTTTCCTCATCAGGAAGAAGCTAAAGGGAAATTTGCTCCAAATTGGCAAGGGCCATACCTGGTAAAGAAAGTATTGCCAAATGGCGCCTTGTACCTTACAGATCCGAAAGGCAGGACAACTGAAATACCCGTCAATGCAGACGCGGTCAAGAGGTACTACATTTGACTCCAAGATGGCTTTCAAATCGGGATGAATGCAAGGCTTTTGTTCTCTTTTGCTATCCCAAATTGTATCCCCTGTTAGCACTTTGAATATTGTACTTTTGAGGCATGTTCTCAGTTGAAATCAATGTAACTGTACCAAAATGAAATGAAACTGAAAAGCATCAAAAAGAAACCTGGGCATTTGCTTAGAGCTACGTCTGACCTGATTCCTCTCAAAAGGATACGTAGGCAACCATTTCGGTGCGGTCGCAACAAGAGAAAATTCCTCTTTCCCTGTTTTCTTCTATTGACGCAAAATTTACCTCCAAGTCTGCGGCCAACATCAAAAGAAATTTAGATCCCCATTTTATGCTAAACTGGGGCAGAAGTTTGTTTTTATTTTATTTCATAAATAAAATAAAATAAAAACAAACTTCTATTTTTGTAAACATTCACTCACATGTTTCATGAGATGCCTGGCATACCAGTCTCGAAGTCAAGAAAGAAAACAAAGCGCCCCAGTTTGTTCTAAACAGTTAGTCGGGGGATGTTTTTGTTAAAAAAAAAAGAAAAAAAAAAGAAGAAGAAGAAGAAGTCTTGCCGGTGAAAACCTGAGAAGGCGCCGCAAGACAAACAGTGAGGAAAAAGATTAAAGAGAGAGGCTAGTTGGCGAAAACCCGAAAGGGCGCTACTAGTCGACTTGAGAGTCACCTCAACTTGGTCATGGTCTGATATCTTCCGTGGATCAACTCTCAACAAACAAGTGGCACTGGTCGGACGAGGTCATCCAAGATACATGTCATGATCATCAAGGCCGCCAGTATATTGCCAGATAAGTTTCCCTTTTCAGAAAGACGTTCCCTGTCCAAACGAATTTCGCCCTTAAACTTTTCTTTATTATTATTCCATTTTTTTGTACATCTTGCCTCACCATTAATTCCTCGCCCTTTCGGCGCTAACCTCCCATGAGCAACAAAAGAAAATTGCAAAACTCTGTCTTTCAGGATTCAGGTTTAATTCCAGCGAGCAGGGCACACCCTCGACAATAGAAAAGTTCTCAGCAAGTCATGATCAACATTGATTATTGGAGCCCAGCACCGCACATTTGGCCGGAAGGACGACATACCAAAATTGTATCATGAAGAGTGGATATGTTTGGGAGAAGCTTTAGGCGTTGTTCATCCCACAGTACCGTGAAGAATAGAACAAGAGTCACTAAGCTTATTTGCAAGATCTGAAACAGGGTGTATCCACGATGCAGAAAATAAGTGTGACATTTGCTATGTTGCCAAGAAAGAGCTAGGACCACTTTAATTGGGGTAGTTGCGCCAGAAATCAGACGGAACTCCATTCTCTCTCCGAGTCAATTCCCGCTAAAAGATAGCAATCATTTCTGTTTCGAGTCAGTTCGCTGAAAGATAGCGTCATTTCTTTTTCATGTCAAGATTTGCTAAAAGATAGCGATCATTTCCTTTTCGAGTCAGTTCGCTCAAAGATAGCGTCATTTCTTTTTCATGTCAAGATCTGCTAAAAGATAGCGATCATTTCCTTTTCGAGTCAGTTCGCTCAAAGATAGCGTCATTTCTTTTTCATGTCAAGATCTGCTAAAAGATAGCGATCATTTCCTTTTCGAGTCAGTTCGCTCAAAGATAGCGTCATTTCTTTTTCATGTCAAGATCTGCTAAAAGATAGCGATCATTTCCTTTTCGAGTCAGTTCGCTCAAAGATAGCGTCATTTCTTTTTCATGTCAAGATCTGCTAAAAGATAGCGATCATTTCCTTTTCGAGTCAGTTCGCTCAAAGATAGCGTCATTTCTTTTTCATGTCAAGATCTGCTAAAAGATAGCGATCATTTCCTTTTCGAGTCAGTTCGCTCAAAGATAGCGTCATTTCTTTTTCATGTCAAGATCTGCTAAATGATAGCGATCATTTCCTTTTCGAGCCAGTTCGCTCAAAGATAGCGTCATTTCTTTTTCATGTCAAGATCTGCTAAAAGATAGCGATCATTTTCCTTTCGAGTCAGTTCGCTCAAAGATAGCATCATTTCTTTTTCATGTCAAGATCTGCTAAAAGATAGCGATCATTTCTTTTTAGAGTCAGTTTCGCTCAAAGATAGCGATCATTTCATTTTCGAGTCAATCCCGCTAAAAGATATACGTCATTTCCTTTTCATGTCAAGATCGGCTAAAAGATAGCGATCGTTTTCATTTCAAGTCAGTTTTGCTAGAAGATAGCACTCACATTCAGTTCAAGTCATTTGCGCTCAAAGATAGCAACCACTTACTTTTCAAGTTGGTCCCGCTCAAAGATAGCAACCATCCCCAGCTTCAAGTTAAAGCCCGCCCGAGCGGCAATTTCAAGCTTCAGAAATTTCAACATTCAAATCAAGCCTGTCAAAGCGGCAATTCCAACTTTCAAGTCAAGCCCGCCTGAGCGGCAATTTCAAGTTTTCAAGACTCACTTGGGTAGTGGGAGCTTCAGACCAGTTCATCAGCTTGGGAAGCATGAAGAGTAGTGTAGGAATTGTAACTTTTACATTTTTCAGTGTTGTAATTCCATTTTTCCTTGTAAAGCAACGACCACCAGCCAGCTAGCCAGCAACCAGCGACAGTGACCAGCAGCAACAACTCTAGTGTGTCAAAAGTGTCTTGTGTCAGTCCGGGTAAGTCTAGGAGCGTCAAGTCAGTCCCAGTTAGTTCTGAAAGTGTCTAGAGTTAGTCTGTGTATGTCTAGAGAGTGCTTAGTGTTAGTCTAGAAGGGCCCAGTGCCTGTCAAGTGCGGTAGTCCCAGTTACCGCACGTGAGGAACTACACTGACCTGATTCCTTAATTCGGGGATATGTAGGTAGCCTTGTTCTTGGTTAGAACCGAAAGTCAAGGTACGGTCACAATTTTGCAAACATATTCTCGGCTAGAACCGAACAAGCCAAAATTAGTTGTCGATTACGTCTTTGTCCGAAAACTCTTCATGTTCTCGAACGAAGAGGGGCAGCTGTAATCACCTAATTTTGGCACAACAATTTAAAAATAGCTTGAAATAGCTCAAAATAGTCGAGCTAACTTCCCAGGATCTTCCCCAAATTTTAGTCTTTTATTTTAGTTAAAATTTGCCATTTAAATGATAACAATAATAAAAAAAAAATTAACAAAAATACTTGTTATGTGTTTTACGATTTTAATTATAGTAATGTTGTAATTTGTGTAGCTTTAATTTTTAGTTTATTGTTCAATGCTTTAATTTGTTTGGAACTCTAGTTGGCTATTTTGTGAATAAAAACCAAGCAATCAGCCCAGTTGCGCAACCCAATTCCCATCTGACCCGGCCCAGTGACTTATGTATATATCAGTTTCTTTGCCATTTTTGGCATTTCTCCACAAAAGTCACACACCTTAGGCAAACCCTTGCCATTTTTGACAAAGCCTCACCGGAAATCGCCCCACCACTCCTCCGCCGGCACTCCCACCGTGAACCACCACCGGAAAATATCAACTTTACACCCATGGACTCGGGTCGACCTCCTCATCCCGTTTTCGAGCTTGTTTTTCCCAAAATCGCAACAAATGCGCATAGATCGAGGTCGAAAGTTGGTTGCGAAACTCAACTCCGGCGACGGCTTATCTTCTCCGGTGGATTTTTACCTCTTTGATTTCCTCATGACCTCCTCTGTCACCTCCTCTGCTCCGTTTTCTTTTTAATAGGACTTTGGGACCCGATTTGACATGCTTTGTAAGGTTCTTGTATCATTTGCTCTTTCCCCTGCCTCTCGTTTCCATTTTCCTTCTCTTGTTCTAATTGAGACGATCCCAAATGGGATCGCTTCAATTAGAGCGAGAAAAGGATGATAGAATTTGCTTTGTTTCAAGCCGAGATGATGACGTATCTGTAGGTTGGTGAGACTGTGAGGAAGTCGTGTGATGATGGAGAAGTGGTGTCGCTTTGGTAACGGGTTTGGTTTGTTGGTGTCGTCGCTATAATGATTGTTTAAAGTACTTTGAGGCGTTTAGGTAATGGCGACGATTAGGTAGTTAACGATGGTGTTGGCGAGGCTGCTGTGTTTGTCGAGGCGGGACAGTGGTGACGACTCATTCTGTTTGATGGTGAGTTTTGTTTGAAGTTTGATCAACGATGTTGCCGTGGTTTGGTTTTGGTTTTTCGATATTTGTTTGTAGAGACTGAACGTAGTTGTTGTAGGCGCTAATAGCAGTGGCGTGTCGAGGCTGTTTGCAGTGGTAGTATGATGTCCAAGTTGGTACTGTGATGGCAGTAGTAGGGCAACAGTGGAGACGTTGCAGCGACGAGTGGTGGCGAGGCCGTTTGTGATTGATGCAGCCATGTCTGGGCAGTGTTAGACGCAGCTACAATGACGATAGCTCTGCGATGACTGGTTGTGCTGATACGACGATGAGTAGTGGTTTAGGGGGCGAGGTACAGCAGCTGCGATGATGAATGGAACTAGGCGAGGTAACGATAACAGGCTATGCCGTGGTGGTAATGTTGTTTGGCATCGATGACGGGTTAGAAGTAGACCAGATTGCTTTCTTTATTACTTTTACTGATCATAGTTTAGCCATTGATTTAGCATTAGCTAATTACTGTTTCGTGTTGAAAATGATAGTTTGTTAGTATTGACATAAGTTTGTTTTTATTCCGTTTACTTGTTTAAACAAAGGCTAGTATGATCTGCAAGTATGAAATGTGTTCCCCTGGTTTAGTTTGCTTTGATTTAAACTGGTTGAATGTGAGTTTGTTTGTTTCTCAATCGTTTGAGCTCCTCGATAATTAGCTCGTTTAGCTTCTATTTCAGCTTATGAGTTTGTCTGGTTGTTTGATTACTCTACTAGCTATGTGAGTATAGATGATATATAGTTGAAGTTTGGTTTTTTTGGTTTAGCCTGGATTAGTTTGTGAACTTTAATTTGTTTCAGGGTTATCTTAGTGTTTGATTAGATTTCATTAAGATTAGAATTGTTAGCTTGGTGTATAAGAGTTTTGGGAGATTTCAAAAATCTGGAAAAAATCAAAAAGAGGTCCAAAGTCAAATGAAAAGCAAAACTTTTCAGCTTTGAAACTTGACTCCACTGCCACTATCTTTGTTGTTTAGCTAGCATGCCAAGTTTTCATTAAATGAGGCTGAAAAGTAGGGAGACAAGGGCATGTGACTTGGTCTTTTTCTTACCCAAGTTTTTTACTGACCCTAGGACTTTTTTCCTTCTATATAAAGAGTTATACAAGGCTCATTAAAGGGGGGATTTTCATGAACAGATCTGATATAAAAAAAACTATGTTACTATTCTCTCTCTAAAAATAAAACACAATAGAGATCTGAAAGAACACTTTCAACTACCATAAGTTTGAGAGTAAAAAAAAAAAAAAAAAGAAATGGTAGAAGTATTAGAGCTTAAGCTTTAAAAGGAGTTCATTTTCCGGGCTGTTCTGGAGCTGTCCTAGGGTTGGTTTTGGTCACTGTCTTCATTGTTTTGTTGCTGCTGGTTCTGGGCTTTCTTTACGGTTTTGCGCCGCTGTGTTGTTGATATTTTCTTCACTAGCTGCTGTATTCTGGGTAGGTATAGCTGCTGTCTGGAGTTGCTAGTTGCTGGTTTCGGGTCTGGTTAAGAGGTTAATATTGTCTTTGCTCGGAGGATTTTATCTTCACTAGGTATTTTCTACAATCTTTATTGTTTTGTAATGAGAATTTCTGGCAATATTTCAGCCTAAGCATGTTGGGAATTGATTATTGATGAGCCACCATATGTTTAAAGTTATTTTGCTATCTCTGTTCATCGTTTTCACGTTTTTCTTAAGGACTAAAGGGCTACTACATTAAGCTTTGGGCCCAGAAAGAAATATCAGGAGTTACTTTGAGGTTTCTGTGGGCTTGGACCCATGAGGCCCAGGACTGGTTTCAAGTACAGATCTGGGCCGGACCTCTTACTGGGTCGCTCTCATTTTCTCACATAAGACCATATTTTATTTATGTTCAGTTGTAAAGTGTAAAGAAAAGGAGAATGGCAAAAATAGTTGAAATCTTTAATTTAAGTAGCATGTTATTAAAAGCTTTTGTGACAAATCTGAAAGTAAATATCTAAAAGAGGACAACAATGCAAATTCTAAAAGTGCAGTAAACAAGTGCAAAAATTTAAAATTTATAAATCTGGCTAAACTTGAAAGAAGTATGCAAAATAGGACAATAGTTGCAATATCTCACAAAAAATGACTGTTAACCGCAAACATCCTTAACAGCTAAGCATGGCAGAATCGAGAAAGTAACTTTGCAATCTTAGTTCAAATCAAATTCAACTTTTAACTTATAGCCATAACTAATTGGTAAAAAAAAGGTGAAAGAGCTGCGAATATCTAATATGCTTGTATATCAGTTTTATAGATTGAGGTATCTTTTTTGACCTCTAAATCCACTTCAAAAGTTCTCAATAATATAAATACTATACTTTAATGCTTAGACTAGCTCAACAAAATAATTACCCAATGTTTACACGGGAACTTACTTATATTGGAAGATTCGAACGGACGACGAGTCCGCGGTTAGTCTCCGATAGAGTTCTCGTCAATGAACGGGTGACTTTCACGTAAATCAAAGCGTAACAAATAAAAATGGCAACACAACAAATATAATTCACAAAAGCCGGAGAGCGTCAATAAAGCAACTGTGCTTGCACAGGACTCGAGGGTGCCCAACACCTTCCCGAGAGTCAACCGAGATCCTTACCCGGAACTCTGACGCAGACCACTAAACGAGTCATAGGTGTTCTAAGGTACCTCTTTGGTGACTTGGCACACCTTTGAACTATGTCAAGTGGCGACTCCGTAATCTCGATAGTTAATGTACCTTTAAACACCTAAGTCACTGCAATCTATTTTTTTATTTTTAGTGAAATTTTAGGGCGTGGCATATGTTCACTTAATTTCATGGCAATATTGTTCTACTTGCGCCTTATAATTGTTGGCTGGATATATTTAATACTCAGTTCGCTAGCCAAGTGAGCCACCCATACTTGTTCTGCTAGTCTGAAGCAAACATAAGACACTGAATGATCTCTATTGTTCAGGCACTAGTGGAATGTCCAACATATTGGAATCATTTCTTTGCACTGCTTCTATGACAACTATGAAACGAAACTCAAGTGATTAGCATCCAATTTGGTGCGTTTTCAGGATGAAGAAGCTTTCTTTATGGAGTTTTGTGGTTCCTTTCAACACTGGCTTTCCCTCAAATGCTTCTTGAGTTGATCCAGTTACGATTGATGTGAAAAGTGTAATACAGACATGAAGTTGGCCTTTTAACTAGACCTCACAAAGCAGATTGCATAATAGACTAACTAGAGAGTTATGTGCCACTTATTTGTTTGTGCATCCCAATTCCCATGTGCAAATTATTGAGTAGCACTACTTGCTTATTTTACCTAACATTGTCAGGGATTGTCGTAGTACTAGTTTGTCATTCACCCTTTTCCACTCTTTGCCCACCTCTTTGCCAGGCAAAAGGTAGTAGTATAACTTCTATGTATCCAATTAGGGGTATCAAATGAAGTGGTTTTATTTGATATATGCATCAATATCGACACCCGTATTGCCGTATCCAATTGGATAACAGAAGGGATGATCTATAATTTGTTTTCATGGTTAAAACTAAAGTTCATTTAGGTACCATATCATACAAAAAGAAGAAAGAGACACCATTTAATTATATGAGGTGGGAGGTTGTCTAGGTAAAAGAAAAAATTACAAAAATAGATAAAATAAAATTCGAGCAAGCAATTTTGGAACTTTATCTAGGGAAAACTAGAGGAGCAGTCAATTGTTGCGACTCTTGTTTATATCACTTAGGTGCACGGTTAAGTACATTTCCAAAAGGAAATAAGAAAAAGGTTTTATTCACGAAGAAGTAAACATAGTGGATTCAAAGATTAGACATTGTGAATTTTGATTTATGAGAGTAAATGTATATCTAAGTCTATTTATATTTTTACTTTAAATGATTTTTTAGCTTTTTCTATTCATAGGGAGAGAGTACAGAATTGAAAGGATATATTCAGAGGCGGATTCAGGATTTGAATCTTATGGGTTCTAAATTTTAGGATAATGATTTCAACGGCTAGTAACTGGGTTCCGAGCTTAATTTTTGTTCATCTTTAGTGTTTTTTTAATATAAATACACTGTTTGCGTCAAACCTAATAGGTTTCGCCGAACCCGCACGTCCTTCTCTGCATCCGCCCCCGGATATACTTGGTGTGTAAAAGATTTTCACCAATATAACTAATTAAACAATAAGTTTTGATGATAACTCTATCTATACTCGTCTTTCGCACACTTACATCGATCGTTCCAAAGACTGAATTCTGCCAAATTCAGGAACCAATTATTGGATCCGACATTGAGTTAAGAATTAGTTATAACATTAAATAGTGTAGAATTCAAATCCCATCAAACCTTCTCCAATATCTTCCTTTTCGTCCTCTCCAAAAAAGAATTAGGAGTCTCACATGGGAAGGGAAGTGAAAACTCAAGAGGGTAGGTAGGTAGGTAAAGGATGTTTTAGGACAGCCACACGAGTCTTGTTGTGTATACCTAATTAAGCACATGATATCCACAAGTCCCTGAGTTGGCTCTCACCTTACTGGCTCCCTTCCCTTTCACGATACATGTCTCATCTCCAATAATAATGTAAGTACTATAACTTTCTCAACTAATCATACATGTAATTTCGTCCACTCTTGCCTTGATATTTATGAACACATCAATGTTATTTACTCAGTTTTCAATACTGTTTTTTACGTTCCCATTGGTGAGGAAATGGAAAGAGATTGATATGAGGGAGCACCAACTTGCCAGTCTATAAATGAGCCTACTCACTTTATTTTGGTAGAGGATGAGGATGAGGTGGGAGAAGAGAGAAAGGACACAAGAAATAAATGCTTGGAAGCTTTAGAACCAACGGGGAAATAACGAATTGTGGATTTAAATAGTAGTATATACATTGACATATACTAACAATGTAAAACTTTTAACATATAATTGAGTAGTAGATTAATATTCGTTTAATTAGGTTGTCATTATAATTTATGATCATTACTTGTTGAATTATTTTATGTAAGAATTATCACTACATGCAATTTAAACTCAACAATTTTTTTATTCTCTCAAATATTGAAATCAAAGACTGGGAGTTAAAGATGGAGTTTGAAATGTAACCACCCCTTTTTGTAGCATTAATAATGTCATGAAAGTCAATCATATTTTATATGGAAGTAATTCATGGGTAAGTGTGGGGATACAATTTTGGACCAGTCCAATAGCTCACTATCGGATATACAGCCAACCTCTTCTTGGAAACATGACTCAAAAAGGAATCCAAAAGGTAAAACGGGTAGGTAGAATTTCACACTTGGAATTAGACAAGTGGAACCTCTCTCTTTCTTTCTTTTTCAAGTGATTAAAGAGGAGCTGATGGCAAAGGTTTTAGGATTTTCATTCATAGGCACAAGTTGTTATCAAAGTTGTTTTCATAGAGAGAAACTTTGTGGTGCTGTGGGGCTGGTAAAGAAGAAAACAAGAAAACTCCATGCATGAGGTAAATAATCATACAGGGCAGTTTGGTGCAAAAAACATCCCGCGTTCACGCAGGGTCTGAAAAAGGGCTCCACCCCAAAAAGTGTGATGTACGTAAGATGAACATAGAAATTACACGAGCCTCTCCACCCCCCTCCCAACACCCCCAATATTAGCCTTACTTTGTTGCCTAAACTTGAACCACAAGGTTTGAGATAGAGGTCTTTTAATAAACAAAGAAAGAGCTGAGAGAAGTGGAAGGTGAACCAAAGCCCACAAACAACAACCACCACACCCCACACTCATTTTTCCCAAATTTTCTATGCAGCTTCTTCTACTAGAATATCATAACTTAACGTATTACATGATCTTCTAGAAACCCTAACAACATACACACAAACAATATCTCTCTCCATTAGAGTACCAATATAGAATGAAAAACATCTTCCCCACCCCAACCATCTCATGATCTGAGTCTTACTTGTATTAGCAAATATCTATAAACCAATAAGTATACCGCACTATCTATTCTTCACCAAATGCCCGCTACAACTAACTTACCAGATATATCATTACTAAATTATAGATGAAAAAATAAGACTTTAACTATTAAATCATAATGGTGTACGTAAAAGAATGTTTATATTACTAACTCACCTAAACCATCCATAACAATGAGATTAGTGATACAAGGCTAGATATTGCAATAATTTTTATACTTTCGCCTCGTGTTCATGCTTCGACTTGTGATATATATTTGTTGGTAGTTTGAACAGAATTGCTCTTATTTGGTGTGTTTCACGTTGTAGGAATTATGTTGATGATATAAAGCGTTCGTGGAGCAAAGTTTAGTGAAAACAAGGATTTTGAAGTCTGAGTAGAAGCCCGAGGATCGAGCGAACCAAGGCGTGGAGGAAAAACAATTACTAATCTGAAATGTATGGTAGATTACATGTTACAACACTTAAATACATTGATAGTGTAAAATTTCTTGTCATTGTAATAAAGTAAATTAAGAAAATTGTTCCACCAATAGCCAATCAAAAATTAGTATAATATTGATCGATCAATAATGGAGTAATAATATTGTTTGTCTGTGGGTAAAAGTTTAGGATATATCTAGATCGATCACCATAAATCCGATAAGACTGTTAGATCAAACAATAGCACAATAATAATATCACTATTACTATTATATTGTTAGTTTGCAGGAAAGTTATTCTGGTACATGTTGCCCATATGGTTGGGAAGATTTTGGAGGGTTGGGTTTGGTAGATGGTTAGCTAAATTATTAATAACAGGTTGTTCAGAGTTTGGACAGAAGAGAAAAAGAGAGACAAATTAAAAGGAGACTGATCAGATCACACACCCCTTTGTCCTCTTTACCAGACTTTTAATTAATAACTCACTTTATACCTACCTGAATGTTACCCATAGTTAATATGACTTGTCACTTTTACACCTTTTCTCTTTGTCGGACTTCCTTAATTAATTAGGAGCATAATATTGTTTTAGTATATTTTATTTTATGTGAATTTATTTGATTGTACATAGTAAAAGTATTTCAAATTTTTGATTCTAAATATATCATAATATTTCTGTGACTATAAAATGTATCGACACACTACACGTGAATTATGAAAAGTACAAGTACATCTACTGTGGAAGGCTACTTGCCTTTATGTTCGAGATTACTAATTTCAATTATTCCCTCCGTTCCACAATGAATGACATGTTTTGGATTTTGAGAGTTAAACAAGTTTATCTTTGACCGTAATATTTTCATATGTCTTTTAAGGAAAAGAATTGTTACTTCTAATTAGTTTTACATGATCAATGTATAAAATTCAAATAAATATATGTTGATAGTACTGATGCTAATATTGTTTAAGGGAAAGAATGCCTATCACAGCCACTCCCACAAACCTGTCTCACCAACTCACATCTAGAAGCAATTAGTGTCACTACACCCCCACCCCCTCACTACCCCCCTACCCTCAAACTCCCCATCATCTCTTTTTCTGTTGAGTCAAAAGCTTATATAACCCCACTTCAAGTCCTAAAAAGGCAGGCTTTGATTCTCCAACACCATCAAAGCTAAATTTCCATTATTCTCTCTATTAGCTAAGTACTAGTACTACACTTCAAAGAAAAAGTAAAGGCTATATAATTTGTTAAGTAACTGGCTATTTCAATATAATGGGAAGGTCACCTTGTTGTGAAAAGGCTCATACAAATAAAGGAGCATGGACTAAAGAAGAAGATGAAAGACTTGTTGCTTACATTAGAGCACATGGTGAAGGTTGTTGGAGATCACTTCCTAAAGCTGCTGGACTTCTCCGATGTGGCAAAAGTTGCCGTCTCCGATGGATTAATTACTTGAGACCTGATCTTAAACGTGGTAACTTTACTGAAGAAGAAGATGAACTCATTATCAAACTCCATAGCCTCCTTGGAAACAAGTAAGTGTACATATTTTCTTTTCCTAGTTAAATATTTAAGTAAACATTAGTATCTTCAAACTCGTTAAGCTCCAGTAGTTTAAACTTTTAGATGAGATTGTTGAATTTAGTAACGGCTACGTGTAATGATGGTGTTCAATTTAATTCGATTATACATTTCAACATGGTATAAGAGCAGACAAGACGTGTTTATTAAATGGAATATATTAATGAGTATTAATTTGTTTTCTTCTTATTTTAGGTGGTCACTTATAGCTGGAAGATTACCAGGGAGAACAGATAATGAGATAAAGAATTATTGGAACACTCATATAAGAAGGAAGCTTTTGAGTAGGGGTATTGATCCAACAACTCATCGGCCTATCAACGAGCCAACAATAAGTACACAAAAAGTGACAACCATTTCTTTTGCTGCTGACAATAATAAAGATGATCAAGATCAGAAGATTATTAATATCAAATCCGAATTCGAGACAACGAGCAAATTACAAGATGAAATTCAAGAAAGGTGTCCTGATTTGAATCTTGAGTTAAGAATCAGTCCTCCTCATGATCATCAACAATTTAATGATCAGAGTATTGATGAGTTAGGAAGAAGAAACTCTTTATGTTTTGCATGCAGTTTGGGCATACAAAATAGTAAAGATTGTAGTTGTAATACTAATGGAAATGGGTGTAGTAGCAATGTAAGTATGAACATTGCAAGTTATGACTTTTTAGGGTTGAAGACTAATGGTCTTTTGGACTATAGAACTTTGGAATCTAAGTGATTTAATTTGATCCGTGTTATCTTTTCTTGGTTGTAAAATTCATACTATGACTACTATATACATCTAGTTTAAGAGAGTAAAATGGAGTATCTATGCTTTTTATGAAATAGCATTAGATGTGGTAAATGTTCCTCCTTATTTTGTTAATTTCTTCTTGGAGAAGTAAGATCAGTACTGAGCTGCTTTGGAAAATTTCCATTGTTGTAGTTATGTTTTTTCACTGCTAGTCAGAAATAGATTCAAAATTTAAACTTGATAAATTCAACATTTATGATACCTCCGATCAGAAAAGGGTTCAAAGTCAACTTTATGATACGACTAAATCAATAACACTTTTAATATTATGAATTAGAATTAAGTTTATTAAGTATAAAATTTAATAATTTTTCACATGTATCATATAATTATGGCACGTTTAGTTGAATCAATTAAACCCATTCTCCATCTGCCTCTAGTCGTAATAATTGTGAGTGTGAAGAGTCCAGCTTATCTCTATTTTGGATTGTTAATGTTATCTAACATTGTTAAATTTTCAGTTTTATGATCATTATAGACAGTAAAATTGAGGATTTCTCGAAGGAAAGTTGCGTTCTTTTTCATTTCTTTCGAGCTAAAACTTAATAACAAAAATATACTAACGTTTTTCTTCGTCCTTATCTTAAGTGGCCCATTCTGCTAAATCTTGGATATATATATGTATAATGTGCCTACACTGGTCTGGTCGATATTCATGTGACATGAAGAATTTTGATTGCCTCAGACAAATTTCTGTTCGTTACTTTTTCCTTTTCTAAGTTTAGATTCTTCTGTTCTTTTTCATTTTTGGAGTTGAATTATATGGTTGTTGTGGGTCTCCATTTAGGGAAATATGAGGCGGGAGGGGGTGGGGTGGGGTTGCATTTTGTAAAGGCAAATGGATAACCAATGAGAGGATGAGAAGAAAAGACGAGGGAAAAGGTGGGTAACCTATCTCGTCTATTATCATATTAATAAATAAATATTTAAATTGCCTTATACCCCTCCCTGTCATTTTATGTTCCGTATTTGAATTGACACGAAGTTTAAGAACTAATAGTTACACATAAATTGAAATAAAGAGAGTAGTACTAATTTAGCACAGTAGAATTTATCACACATCTACAGCTAGTATAAAAATTTCAGATAATGGGTGCGATTTAACTTGCTATAAAACCTATATTGTTTATTTTATGATTCCGGGCGGTAACTAGTTCACTAATTATGAATAACTCAATTTAATTAAAAGGATATGATAGTGTAGTTCTTTTTTACAATTACAATGTCAACGCATAAACTGTGTGAAGAAGCTAACAAGTGTTGATAGTTACTCCACCAACCTAACAATTATTATCCTAGCCGTGATCTAACTAACCAGCCATTAATATTAATATTACCCTCTTAGCAGGGCCTCGACCTTTTTGCTAACGATCTTTTTTGGTATTTTGTTCTCTTTGTTTGTTACTATACTAATTTTTGCACATTTTAAAATATTTTTAACATTAGAAGATAATGATGATTATAGGACTTTCATTATTCTTTATTTGGTTATGTAAAATATACTTTAAATTATATTGAGGGAAGGTCTCTGAAATTAATTTTTTTTACTTTTTTTTTGGTAATAATAACTTTAATTCATGGGTAAATTGTTTAAATGGTCTAACTTGAGTATCTTTTTTTTTTTTGACACAAAATAAATAAAAATGACTAGAAGGATAATTTGTTATACTTAAATGACCATATCAATTATTAAATATATTTGTGAAATTTGATCCATTCGAACTCGCAAATGTTAGAGTTTGTCTCTAAACCAATTTATAACAACCTTTAAAATCTCAAGGAACTGCAAAATGGTGAAAGAAGTCTGTCTATAAGTATTATCGCATTTGGGTTTTTTGCTTCAAGTCTCATTTGATACTCTGTTGGTTAAGATACCTTTAAGTGTTCATGTAAGCATAATGATCAGATCTTGTGATTAATTACTTCTTAGTACTAGTTATTACTATTATTTAGAGAAACGGCAATGCTTACGTTTAAATTAACCTAACACACAACAAAGACAGTGTTAAGCTCAATTGCACTAAAAGTAGGGTTGAATCAAATTTAAAGATTATCATGAGAAGTTCTAAGATATATAATAATATGGAGTAGTGCTCAGTAAATTATGTCAACAGTTACAATTAATTATTATATACTCCTATATATTAAACACATCATTGTATATTAATGTCATCACATGTTAAAAAAAAATTCACACTTTCTGCAGTTTTTTCACATTGGTTCTTTTAATAATTAAGGACTGAAAGAAAAAGGCGGCAGTCGGTCAGTATTGACCTGAATAAAAATTTCTACTGAATGGACTTGAGCGCTTTAAGTTGTTTGATTATACGTTTATTATACATTACAGTCCAAACTTTTTTTCCAGTTCAATCTTCTAGTATCTAAATTTCACTAAAAAGATTAATAAAATTTATATTGGGTAGGTCTGAGAGATCCTTTTTTTTACAGAGTTTGAATTCCACATATATTAAAGTAGTATTAAATTTTTGAGATCTAACACCATATTCTCGATGAATATATTGTCCCAATTACTAATTCTCCATGTTCTGCTACTACTTGTTAAACCTTCCAGACAGTTTAAGACTTTGGTTTGGACTTCCATGGTCTTATGACATATATTTATTAACATATTCGTCGTTTCTCCAAAGCATGTTAGGTAACTTGACGTCCATTAGTTTATTGATAATTGGTTGAAATGTTCCAGATGAAGAAAAAAAAAAAAAAAGCAGACAAAACCCTCTCAAAACGCAATCTAAAGCATGTATGACTTATCCAACCAAATGGACGTAGTGTCACATAATACTATCATATTCATATTCCTCTACAAGAAAAAGAAAGAATTTAAAAGCAAACGAGCGGCCCTTCGCACAACGAAAAGCGATAACTTTTCAACCTTTCTTCCCATCTGTTTTTTTTTTTTTTTTTCCTTACAAAATGTGTTAGGTAGAGACATTAGAAGCTTCCATAGGATATTTTTTATCACATTTACCCGATTGTGCTAGCTAGTACTCATTCCGTTCCAAGATGGATGATACTATTTCCTTATTAGTTCGTTCCAAAAAGAATGATACAATTCTAAATTTGGAAACATTTTTGAGTTGAAACTACTATTTTGCTCTTAATGAAATGATTTACAGCCACATATTTATGTAGGGCTTATTTTAGACTACAAATTTCAAAAATCTTACTACATTTCTTAAACTACGCTCCAACAAACTATGACAACCATTTTGGAAGGAAGGGAGTGATACTTACTACTACTAATATAATTACTGCATCTATCTCTATCAGTGGGCTCATTATTATTTGATATAATATGTATCTTTCGCCTAAAATAGTTTATAAGTCCAACTTCTAAACATCACATGCATGGCCCCCTTTCCCCTTCCATAAATACGTGGAGCCCTATGCATCTCTTGGATCCAATCCTCACCTAATCAGAAAGTTCTCAAATCAAATAATCTGTCTTGAATCATCCTCCACCCTAGCAGTTTCATTTCTAAAATTTGACATATAAATCCATCAATGAGTAAATACCAATCCGATTAAAAATTCAGCATGATATAAGTAGTACGGGAACTACATATAAGGGCGTAGAATAGAAATAACATTAAAAATACTAAATTTTACATTCCCAAACTAACATTTTTCAAATATTTATTTGTATTGGTAAGTCACAAACTCATACATTATGAAACATTTGGGGTGCATAAGTTTGGGCAAACCCCACGTTATCAACAGTATTTTCAGAGGGTGGACGTGAGGCGAAGCGTTTTATCTAGGACGAGCCGCGCCGTAAGACGCGGGGCGTAAGTCCTACGGATCTTTAAATATTAGGAATTTATAAAAGTTTTAAATAGATATTTATTAATGAAATACATTAAAATCATAAATTTACAAATAAAATAAAGTATAAAAATATTTAAAATACATTATAACATAACTATGAATAACACCAATGTATATAAGATATCATGATACATAAATTACGCACAATATCAGAACAACCTAAAAATCAAAAGTAAAAACATATTATTCTAGATAAAAAAAATTGTCATGTAGATCTCCTTTATG
This sequence comes from Petunia axillaris subsp. axillaris, assembly GCA_029990575.1. Classification (NCBI taxonomy): domain Eukaryota; kingdom Viridiplantae; phylum Streptophyta; class Magnoliopsida; order Solanales; family Solanaceae; genus Petunia; species Petunia axillaris. The sequence continues at coordinate 166,426,792 of JARKNS010000003.1, forward strand.
AAATAAAGAATAGTTTTTATACTATAATTTGAAATTTTCTCGTCAATATAACAGTTTTTCACAATTGAAATTTTTCTTTGACAAAGTGTTGCTCCCAACGCACACGCAAGTATACGTGGTCGACAAGTAATAAAGTGATAAGTAGAGTATCGTTCCCACGAGGACTATTCAGACTGGACTCCTAACAAACAATTTCTTAACAACTACTCAGGGATCTTTTTCAAATAGTGAGGATTTTATTAACTAAAGAACAGTAATTAAATGGTAGAAGTGAATTCAAACAATGGAGCAAAAGTTGGTTGTAAACAATATTAATGAGACGGTCCAGGGCCAGAGTTACGAACAATCCAGTTGAGTTATCCTGTTGATTCCACTTCTTAAGTCCCAAGATTGCTAACTAACAGGTTAATTGTACCCGTGAAAACCTTTCGATTCTTCACGGTCTATGCAGGCTACTCCAATCCCTATATGTCTATGGATTGAATCACGTGCACGCATTAACGAATTCTGTATTTAGCTAAGCAAGGTGAATAGGTATATGTCTATCCTACCCACAAACTGGTTCCCCGATGCCCAGGTTCACAATCAAGCCCTATTTTTTCATATGTGCGTTCATAAATTCTCTCTGTCGAGTTCAATCTAAGAACCGTAGATAGTGTTCAATTATTCGGCCGTTATAATCAAACAATTATGATCAAGAAAGAATAAACAATCTATAATTGAAATTTAATTCAAGGAAATCAACATTCAAACCTCAACCTTCATGAATTCGCTCTAACCCTAGAACAGTGGATTTATCCACGCATACTCATAATAACAACACAAGGATTTGATGAAATAATAATGTAATAGATTAATGGAATGAAGAAAAACCCTTGTTCAAGGTGTTATGAGCTCTCAAATTTGCTCCAGAGTCTGAACCCCCATGAAAAAACGAAGTAAAAAAGTATTTATAGTGTTTACCAAAGCCTAGCAATAAGTTACGCCTAAGCCTAGACGAAATAAGAAGTCCAAAAACGCTCCAGGGGCGCTATAGCTGGCGCCCCGCGCCTCCGAACGCGCGCACTAAGGCAGAACCCATCAAATTCTGCACGTAATAGCCATGCCCCGCGCCCCAAAACGCACCAAGATGCTGGGCGCTTTTGGGGCGCGCCGCACCTCTTACCGCGCCAGGCAAAATTCCTGTATTCTTCGTCCGCAGCTCGCTTCGTTCCGTGCCTTCGTGTGCTCGATCCAATCCTCAATCCAAATTCAATCTTTTCTTGCTCGATCATGCTCTTTAAAGCTTCAATTGCACTTCATAACACACAACAATCATACGACGTAAAATCAGTGCAAAATCACATTCATTAACTAGAAAACGTGCGAATAAAGTACTCAAACGTGAGGAAATATTAAGAAAATATAGGCATAAAATGCCAAACATCACCACCCCACACTTGAACCTTTGCTCGCCCTCGAGCAATCACAAATAACTTCCCAACCTAGGTAGAACAGGTCTACATATGACTATGGTTGATACCGACCATTGAACAAATGCATACATGACTAGTATGGGTCCAACAACATGCCAACAATTTATCAAACTCAAAAACATGAGAACAACCACCCAAGACAACTCAAATGCACAAACTCGACTCATTGCAACCATGCTCCCACAAAGTCACACCTATCTACTCAACCAAGAAGCCACGACTTCACCTATCTCATGCAAACCATGTGCCCTCACCAAAATGAAGCAAGAGAGTGTCCCCCAAATATCACACACAACAATGAATATCAAGAATAAAACGGGGACAATAGCATAGAAAGAATTTACTCACTCTCATGAAAAACTCACATGTCACACACGATGTACCATAGGCTTGCCCGGAGTGTAGGACTCCACTAATGTAAGCTCACTCCAATCGGGATTAACTAGGACTTTAAAAAGGTTGTAATGTAGGCTAAGGGGCTGGTAGGATACATATGGGTAATAGTGACTACCTCCCTAAGCACTTTAATACATCACAATCAATTCAAGCACATATCTCATCAAAGCCACACAATCAACAAATTTCACACACACCTTTTTCAACAAGTAGCAATTTTTTCTTTTAAGCACAACACTAGCAAGGATGGATATTCACTTCGTTCTTTTTTCTTTTCTCAATTTTTTTCAAATTTTTTCCTTTTTCAATTTCAATTCAATTCACTCCAAACCTTGTCAATGCTCCTTCAACTACTTCACAATTTTATCAAATATTTCCCTCATTGGTTCCGCTAAAAAACCTCCTCATATTTCAACCACAACTCCACAATAATATAACATTATCAATTAAAGTGCTTAAAGAGTTAAGGGCCAAAAGAAATCAATTTAGAACAAGTGGGTAGGCTTGCGGTGTGGATGCCAATAAAAGGTCAAAGAGATCACAACAATCAAGTCCAAGGTATATATATAAGGGTAGGTAAATCAAGAGAAGGCATGTATCATTTCCCGACTAGAGCAAACCTAGGATTTCGCTTTGCACATACACGGGGCAAGTTCTAGACACCAATATGCAAACATGGAACACAATAGAATATGCCTCACATCACACATTGCACACAGCCTACACACAATGGCTCCATCACAACTCTCAATCAAGCAAATAGGGTGCAACTTGTGGGAATTTAAGCACTAATGCACAAAGGTTCACAATAAAGTCAAGTGAGTAGACTCAAGCATCTCAAGGGGGTCATTCCATTTTTTCTAGGCATGCATCACAATTTAAAACCAAAAAACATCACAAATAGCACATGCAACAAGTTCAAGTCCACCGGTATCAAACGAATCAAAGGCACCTAGCATTCTACCTATTTCTTTCGTCTAAGGCCACTTATAACTAACTACTCTAATCCTAATAAAAATAAAAACTACCCGGTTCAAAGGCCTCCCCGTGGAAAAGAACCGAGGCCATCAGAAAAACCACGGGGTGGATGACATGTACCACTAATAGAGACTAAAAAGAAAATCTTTTTGAAATTTTTCATTGGTTTTCTAATATTTTTTTTATATATTAAAGCAAGAAACAAATAAAAATAAAGTCAAGTGATAAAGGAAAAATCCTAACGGTACATGCATCCCTAACCTCAAAAATAAAGGTGAGTTCTCCTACCCCACACATAAATCAAGCAATGTCCTCAGTGCTAAAAATAAGAAAGTGCAAGGGTAAAGAAAACTTCCCTGAAGGCCAATAGGCCTAGCCGTTGGCGCTAGCATCCTTCAAGCTTCCGTATAACATGAGGTACTCAGACTTCCCCCAACAGGTCATCAATATTAGGCAGGGGTCAGGACACCCCACACTTAAACTCGACATTACATGAACCTGCACTCCAAAGAAAAACAAAAACTACGTGACACTATAAATAAAATAATACAAGTACAAACTCGGGTTGCCTCCCGAGAAGCGCCTTAGTTAACGTCCTGGCACGACGATACTTTTACCTCACTTCCAGCATTTATGTTTTCTCTTCTTACGACGAACCTTTGCTTTCTTCCTTTCTTTGAGAGAACCCATCTTCACTTCATTTGGTTTACTTCCATGTTCTTGTTTGACACATTCGATCATACAGCACTCTTCAACCTTAGCTATGTGCTCCTTCTCATTATACACCTTGAAAGTAACCTTTTCTCCATGCGCTCTAACAGTCATCTCACCCAGCTCCATGTCAATAAGTGCCTTCGATGTGACTAAGAATGGTCTCCCCAAAATGATTGGAGCTTCTCTGTCCTCTTCATAAATCTAGGACTACAAAATCAGCAGAGAATGTAAACTTACCAACTTTTAGCAACACATCCTCCAACTTACCATTGGGGTGAGTGAGTGATCCACCTGTCATCTTAAGAGTAACTGAGGCGTTTGGTGCATCTGGGGCGTAAGCCAGGCACTTGAGGCGTAAGCCTCACGAGGCAAGAGCCCCCTACGAAAGCCCAAGGACGTTTTACGAGTGCCTCTCCCCGGGCGAGTCTCAATTATGCCTTTTAAATATCAAAAGAAAAAATGAAATGAATAATGTGGATATTGTTAGTACTAAAGTTACTTTTACCATATCGTAGCTAGTGGTAAAATTTGATCAATTTACTCTCTCTAGCCTTTGTTTTTTCAAGTCTACCCTCCCCATGCAGATAACAGTTGTATATTCACCCAATCAAATGAAAATTGTCAACTCTAAAAGCTACTCCGTTCGTTCCACTTTATGTGTCATAGTTTGACTCGGCACAAAGTTTAAGAAATAAAAGAAGACTTTTGAAACTTATGGTGTAAAATGAAGCAAAGATGTTTGTGTGGTTGTAAATCATTTCAATAATGACAAAGCTGTTATTTTGAAGTTAAATTGTTACCGAATTTAGAATCCTGTCATTCTTTTTAGAACAGACGAATAAGAAAATGCTGCCACAAAAATTGGAACGGAAGGAGTAGTAAGTAAGATTGGATGGTGTGGTTGGTTTGTTGAGAGAGATAGGAGGATATTTCAAGCTTCACACAATTGGAAATGCATGGTTTGGAAACTAGCCTTTATGTTTTGGCCCGTGCAAATGACCTAGGTAATTAACATCTATAATTCGTTTAGGACAAAACCTCCTCACCTTACGGTCTAGGGGAATATTTATCACTTCATTTTGCTGCTTCACTGTTTTATTTTAATTTGTCTTCCACTATGTTTTATTACTGTCAAATAAAAGTTATCCTATATTAAGTTTTTACGTCAAATCATATAGTATCAATTTACTATGGTTAAGTAATCCAATAAGGCAGAATTATATATTAATATTTAATTATAATTAAATAAGAAAAGTGTATATACATTCTCAAACTAGCTTATCTTAAATTTTTAACTTTTTTTCTTAGACTTTTATATCTCCTTTGTTAGGGGGTTGATCGTTGAAGAAGTCTTGATCGATCGCATTAATCCTCAAGATGTTGGTTATTCCGTGATAAGAACCTTTCCTACAATAGGCCACTCGCATTACTTTATAATTAAAATTTTTACCTTTCAAATATTTACCTAGCCAATCAACTACGTCTTATAAAATTAGTTGATCTTACTAATTAATTTATCGAATTTACTAACCGATAGGATTAATATTTCTCAAAGAACTTTGTCGAGGACCTGCTCGCCTATTCAAGCTAACCTAATGTCTATGGAATTAGTGTTAGCAAGAACACACTTATTTTTCGTGTATAGTGATTAAGCAAGGTGAATAGGCATATGTCTATCCATATCCGCAAATTCATTCTCCGATACCCAGGTTCAAGATTAAGCCCTATTCCTTCTTATTGTGCTCGTGAAACCCCTCTGTCAAGTTCGAATCATGAGCCATAGATAGAGTTCAACTATTGGCCAGATAGTTAAAAAATTAAGTGCAAGAAAGAATAAATAACCCAATAAGATAAATCAATAAAATCAAACAAACATTCGAAATTAACATTCATAGAGATCCCAAAACTCTAGAACAAACAAATTATAAAATTAAGGAGAAGAATAAGAGTACGAGAGCAAGACCTCGTGTAGAAGACATCTACGACTCCTCTGCTCTCCTCCCCGTCCAACTACCCCAAAACCCCAAGTTATAATGTATTTATACTGTTTACAAAGTGCTAGGATAAGTTAGACCAAAGCCTAAAATAATTGAAAAAAGTTGGGATCGTCAAGTGCAAGGTTGTCTGAAGGCGTCGCCTTTGGAACAACTTTGACAAAACACTAATGCTAAAATTTGGCCAATCTTTCTCTAGGCGCCGCATATGAAACATCCTTTGATAATGAGAGTTGTGCTGAATGCGTCAGCGAAACAGCCTATGAGGGTGAAGGCTATACCGAAGGCTGCCTATCAAATAGCCTTCTCATGCCTAAAGCTGTGCCATGAGTAAAGCTTACACCATAACCTTGCCTTCCATAATCACATTCTAACATCTTGCTAAGTCCAATCTCAACTCTATTTGTTGACGCTTTACTTCTTGCTCGATTTTATCTATTCTCACTACTAGAAAAACTCGATTTAGGGACGGAAGGGTAGAGACGGCTAGCCATCCGTATTTGCGTAGAGAGAGCTAGTCGTCCCTAAGCTTCTGACTGTTGACACCCAATTTTGTCCCTCCTTTTTCCGTAATTGGCTATATTTAGCTTAAAGGTGCAATATTGACTATTTGAACAAAATCTGCATTAGGAAACATGCATTTACCTGTGATTATCCACTAATTATACATTATATACTTAATTGCGATTATATTATGTAATTCGCATATTTTAGGCTATTTGTTAAATACATATAGTAACTATGACGACCTGTGCAATTTAACATTTTTAATTATTTGTGACTATTTATACTTATTTAACTTAATAATTTGACCTAAAATATTTTTATGTATTCATTTTATTTATTTATTTATTTATATAGTCTAATTAAAAATACTCCACTTAATTTTATTTATAATTACCATATCATTTTTAAAATTCAAATTCTTTATGAATCTAGATAAATAATAGTCCAAGTACATTCTCCATTTTAAACTTTGAAAGAAAATCTTTTCATTCCTTTATTTTTGGTCTTGATGCACCTAATCCCCCCCAAATCAGACCCCTTATCTCTCCCCTTAAGCCTCTCTTCCCAAATTAATACCACCGGCACTCTCCTCTCCAATTGGTTATATATATACAAATCGAATACACAGTACAGGGACCAAGAGAGACCTTCATCTCCTTCATCCACAGACCACCCACCCCCTCTTTGTCTTCTTCCCTAAAACACCATTTCCACCATCATCTCCAAATCAGAAAAACAGCAGCACCTCTCCTCCTTCGATTACACACACAGAAACACCCATACACCCATTTACACTAACAGATCGGAACAGATACATACACATCCCCACACCTAATACCAGTGAGAAAAGGGGATCGGGACAAGGGAACAACCAGCCACCACCATCGTTGAAACCACCATCGCCGTCCATTTGATTTATTTCGGCTCTTCTGTGCTTGTTTATTGTATATTTGAAACTAAAAAATAAAAAGGGGAAAGGAAGAGATTTGGTGGCGGGGAGTAGCAGCGTCGCCGCTGAACGACGTCGCTCTTCCACTTCGCCATTGACCCGCTCACCGTTACCATCGTTGTTGTCATTGTTCTCTGTTCTTGTCACTGAATCGGAATAGAAAGGGGGTCAAGGTGGTAGCAACGCCTTTTGGCTGTCGTTCCTCTGTCTCCTCTCTATTGTCGCCGTTGCCACCACCATGGGACTTATTTCTGTGCTCTATTTCTTGTTTGATATGCTACCGAAACTATGAAAGTAAAGGAGGGGAGAAATGGGCCCGTTTACTTTGCATTGATGGCCGTTCCTGGGAATATTTGGTTAATTGTTTCAATGATGTTAAATATCGACAGTGATAATTACAGATTGCCGATTTCTCTCATGGCATTAGTGTTGGATATTGTTGTTTGGTTTCTGTCGAGGGGATGCTACTATACTTAACTGACAACCTATGAAAAATATCTTATTTGAGGCTTTATGCTGATTTGAACGGATACTACACCGTTCGGCCAATGATGTTTGGAGGCCAATACAAATCCCGCCCCGTATTTACTGTCCCTTACGTGTCCCGAAAACAAACAAAATAGGCGATGACGATAACATTTATATATACAATGTTGAAAATGAATGGGATAGGCAACAGGACCCGCACTTGGCATGGCAACACGACCGGCCGGCATGTTTGCAGCCGTGACGGTATCCTTAGCCTCCCATCACCCGAATTTGAGCCTAAACTTTCAAAAATTCTTTTTTTTCTTTTGTTTTTATTATCATTATTATAATTACTATTATTTTTTATTATTACTTTCATTACCACTAACATTTTTATTTTTCATTATTAGTTATTATTTTTTTATAATTATTATCATTATCATTATTATTATTATTATTATTATTATTATTATTTTCTTTTTCTTATTATTATTGTTATTATCATTATTATTATTTTATTCTACTTTTATTTTTGTTATAATACTAACTTCATTTTAATATTTTTGCGAGGTACATCTCGGCGAAACTCGCTGAATACGACGTTGTTGGAGAAGACAAGCCTTTAAAAAATTGCTATTGCGTTTTCTTATTGCTTTATTTGTTTGGCCTTTATTAATTTTATTTTCATATATTCGGCATACTAACTAATTTGTTTTACTTGCAAGATATATTCGGACGAAGTTTTGAAGTCCATGGCAAATGTGGAATATTGATTTATTTGTCGCTTATGTAATTATTTGTATTGAAATTGTATATAATATAGTATGAATTATTTTACTTGCCTTTAGTTATTATTAAATTTCAATTATTTAGTCCGGTCGGGAACCACACTTTGTGGAATCTGAGAGGTGCCTAACACCTTCCTCTTGGGTTAATCTGAACTCTTACTCAGAATTCTCGGTTCATAGATCAAGTATCGGAGTTAATATTAAAATTGGCTAGAAACAAAGTAGGTGCCCTAATACGCCTAGTTAAAACATATGTTAGGTGACGACTCCAAGTCTTTACCCGCGAGTCTCAATAAGTCGAGCCATGTTTCGAACTCTAACCGGGTTCAGAGAAAAATGGGTGTCGACACTGACAATTTAAAAAGTTTCAAAAGTTAGGGACGGCCAGCCCTCCCTATTTTCTTAGAGACGGCTAGCCGTCCCTAACACAATCTGTTAAATTTTAAAAAGACAAAAGTTAGGGACGGCCAACCCTCCCTATTATCTTAGGGAGGGCTAGCCGTCCCTAACACAATCTGTCAAATTTTATAAATACAAAAGTTAGGGACGACATCCCCTCCCTATTATCTTAGAGAGGGCTAGCCGTCCTTAACCATTCTGTTAAATTCCACCATATCCACCTACAAAACACACGAGCATATCACAGAAAAATACATCTTCTTCCTTACCAAACATCTCTCTCCCGATTTCAAGCATCCCCAAACCCATTTGCTTCCTTCAAACACCTCTAAAACATAAATCAAACCACTCACCTTCTTCATTGGTAAGTTTTTCATGTCTTTTTTTCACTTTTTCTCGGTAAAATTTAAACATAAATGGGTTTAATTTTTTTTTTCTTCAAAATTTGCAGCCCCTCCGTCAAGATCTATCATGGATATCAACACCAAAGACTCAATTGATATTGCTCAAGAGTCAATCGAAGACTCAATTGAAATCGTTCAAGATACGATTGAAGATTCAATTGATATAGTACCGGAATCGGACTTGGATGAAGATGTTGATTTGCCGGAGTTGGACTTGGATGAAGATGTTGAAGAAAAAAAGAAATCAATACAAAAAATATTGGACATAGTTCTTCCATACCACTATTAATGTCCTTTTGTTAAGACTTTATGTTGCATGTGTCTTTAATTGTTAGTTGTGAAACTTTATATTTGGAGTTGGATTTGGCATAAGTGTTATGTGCCTTTATGCTTAGGATTTAAAGTAAATGTATGGAAGATTTAGTAGACTTATTATTAAAATATTTGTGTATTCTAGTTTAATTATCTGTTCGACTAGCTGTGTATATGAATTTGTATTGGTTTTTGGCAAGCATGTATCTGTTTTTTTGACAATTTATTGTGCAGGTTTATCAAAAATATCGACGGCTAGCCGTCTCTAACAAACAAAAATTGTCAATATAGGGAGGGGCACCCGTCCCTAAACCAAACAAAAAATTCAAATTTTTGAATTTAGGGACGGCTAGTCCTCCCTAAACGAAAAATTATATTTCAGATTTCACAGCGTAGGGAGGGCTAGCCGTCGCATGTCTTGGACGGCTGCCCGTTGCTATGTGTCTAGCATCGAGCGATATACGGACGGACGATGCCGTTGCATAACCCATCTGTAAACAGCGTTTACGGACGGTTCGTTCGTCCGAAAAATGCATTTTTCTAGTAGTGTCTTACTTCGTTTGCAATCGTTCAAGCCCGGAAAGCACAACTACAAAAATGAGTGAAAAACCATAATTATAACACCAAATGAACGATTAAAGTACTAAGAATGTAAGGAAATATTAAGAAAATATAGACATATATTGTCACATATCATTCGCATAATCTTTTCATATTTTTGTTGCTACAACGACTCGTTATATGATATCGCCACAATCCTGACGGGTCGCCATAACTTGTTGTATACAAATTTACCAATACGTTGCTTCAAACCTGATCCAAAACAACTCCAAATTTGATATCCAACATTGTAACATCAGTCAAAACAATTTCCAATGGTAAAATTCAACCAAAACCTTCGAAAATCAATAGATTTACTTTGTCTTCTTCGATAATCAAACTCAATAAAATTCAATAATAGTGTTTTTCAAGTTTATTTAACCAAATTATATTCAATACAACTATAAATAAGCAATAAATTGTATTATTGAAAGAATGAGCGGAAAGGAAGAGAAGAAGTAAGAGGTGAAAAATGATGAGAATGATAGTTTCGACGAGTGTTGCTAAAAATGCAAGAGCTTTAATGTTCTAACTTATTTTATTTTTATTTTTAATTTGATATGCTCTCCAATTCCCCACCTGACACCCCTAGCTGACCTTCTACTTTTACATTTATTTATATCCAGGGTTCAATGAGACCTTGTCTGCATGTAAGTAGACTTAATAGGAGTATTTGTTTTGAAATTATTTTTGTTGCACAAATTAATATGGAAAAGGAAGAAGAAGAGATCACATCCATTTGAAAAGTAAATTGGTGTGGAGGACTTAATTCCACAAACAGTAAGGGCAATGGGACATGAAGTTGTGTACCCAAAAACATGTGAACCTTGTAAAAACAGCGAACAAAAGGGAAGAGGACAAAATTCGTTAGACTATTAAGTATAGTATAAACAATGATTGACGCTATAATTTACCTAATTTACCTAACCTTTTAAAAAAAAGCTAATGGATCTGTATGAAATTGCTTATTACTTTTCTCTATTAGCATACCTGAATTGAAATTTCACTAAAGTGAACACTTTCTGATGTTCTATTACCAATAAATATTTTGTTGCCTTACCAATAAATATTTTGTTGCCTTACCAAAGGCAGGGGCACCCCAATAAAATTTGTGGCCTAAAGCTAAATCATACTAAGAGGCTTTAGTTTGTTTTATGAAATTCTTATGCTGGCGAGACAAAAGAAATTAATTTTACAAAAACAAGAAAACACAATAAATTATTCAAAAATCCTAAGCCGAAATTGTGAAGTGAAATCGCCAAAAACAAGAAAATCAACTGGATGTACATAATACTCAATTTTTTTAAAAAAAATTTATATGGCATAATTTAACAGGTAAGGAGTTTAGGAATGAAATGAAGACTTCCAAAACTCTGTCCAAAATATGTCATGATATTTGTCTGGTTATAAAATTTTTTAAATTTGCGATCTTGAACATGTTATAACATTTGTGCGGTAATAAAAGCTTCTCATAAAGTATAAATAGAGAATTTAATTAACTTTTTTCAAAATTTTGAACAAATAAAACTTAGAGAATGAACTTGAATTGTAGAAGAAACTAAATGAGACTAATTAATAAGATAAAAAACTACAACAATTTATAGGCTTATCAATTCCAAAAAATTTAAGAAAAACATAAAATTATAACCATTATGAATCATTATTTTATAACATAAAATTCCAATCACTTTTTTCTGAAGAAGACATAATGATTAATATATTTGACTCTTCCAAATATGACCGTGCTCCTCAAGACCCGATTGAAAGGATTATTAACATAATAGCCATATAATAACGTGGTGAGGAAATAAAGTGCAGCATGATAGTATAGCATTATCAGTGTATTGGATAAAAACTGACGACATCTAAAAAGGTGATACGTGTCTACCACAAGGCACGGGCAGAGATTTCATCGGACAGACATCTAGCGGACAGATAACTAGCCAGGCGGTTACCACGAGCAGACCCAGAGCAGCAATGTAACGCTTCCTAGGTCAGCACGATCTGAATGAGCAATTATTAACCTGATCATGTGCGATTACTCACTGAATGGTCATAAAGGCAATAATTACACAATCCAGCGGTTACATATCCAACGGATACGTGCCCAGCGGTTACAAACCCAACAGACGCCTATCAGACCTATAAATAGTATTCGTCCTAAACCATTGTAACACAAATTATTCTTTGTCTACAATATCAATAATAACACTCTCTCTTACTCTTGCTCAAATACTGTTCTCCGTTTACATTAGTTGGATACTTTGCTCTCAAGTCTTCAAGCATAATCAGTAACAAGGAATCCTCACCGGGATCAGGCGATCCAACACGGTTACCTCTATCTATTTTACTAACACTTTAGCACTATTCATTTTCGATTATATCCTGTTTCCATATTGTTAATTATCATCATTGGGAATCGTGCATATATTGATAATCTAGTAATCAGTTCAATTCCATATTTAATTTAGTTAGACTCTTAATCTAAACTATTGACCGTGACTCCGCAAATACAAATTTAATTGTTAATTGGCCTAAAATCGGATCTAGGTTAAACAATTTGGCGACCACAGTGGGAGCCGGTCAATAGCCTCTATAGGTTAATAGTCTATCTTTTTCCTGCATTACATTCCTCTCTATCGATCTTTTTGTTTTATAACTAACATGACAGAAAGTAGTTCACAACAAACCATAGTGGGCGGAAGTCAGGTACGTACCCCTTCATCAAGCCCTAATTATTCTCCAGATTACTCGTCCGATGGGCAGGAGCACTCTTCCCAAGGACCAGTCAGGCAACAGAATAGGCGTGGATGCTCTCAGAGCGAGACTCTGCCTAGGAGACGACGCCATAGAAGCCTTTCCCCTGGCCAAAAGAACCTCCAGGATACGATATTTGATTTTATTCAACAACAAGGGGAGGTCAATAGGGGAATAAACGAGGCAATCAACTCTCTCCGGGGACAAATCCCTCCAACTGCAAGGGCTGACACTGCAGCACCAGGTCGGGATGCTCCTTCTTCGCACACCTCAAGGCAGGGTGGGGAACGAAACAACGGAGGGACCGTAGATCCAACGACTCAAGTCAACCAAAATCAAAACAGAGGATCTATGGCATCCGCAGAAATGAGCATCGTCGTGGAGGCCCTGACCAAACAGTTCAAGGAGAGCCAGGAAGCGCTTCAGAAGTCTCTCCACGAGAGAATTGATCAGATACCAGGTGCTCCACCCACGTTGAAAAAAGTTGATGTACAACGCTACTCTCAAAGACTTTGGAAGAAGGAAGCGGCGCCAAAAGCAATACCAAAGACGTTCAAGATGCCAAACATTCCGAGATATCGTGGAACATCTAACCCCAATGATCATCTCATGATGTTCAGCAACTTCATAAAAGCTAACGATCTCACCGATGAGGAGATCGAATCTGTCCAACTGAAGAAATTCGTGGAGACGCTAGCGGACGAGGCTCTAAGATGATACTCAATGTTGCCGCCAAACTCCATTGGGTCCTTCGCAGAGATGGTTGAGCTGTTCGTAAAGGCACATACAGGCGCTCAGAAGATGGAAACTCACGTGGAGGATATCTTTGAGATCAAGCAGAGACCCGACGAGTCCCTCCGTAGATACGTGGATCGTTTCCAACGGGAACGTATGATGTTACCCAAGGTACCGGACAGATGGGCAGCGATTGCGTTCACCAACAGCTTGGATATTAGGAGCTCAGAGGCTACGCACATAGGCGGCTCCTTCCCGTGCAGACAAAGTTGTTCCAAACCTCGGGGAGTAAAGTCTTGGAGTTGAGGGACAAGGCCTGAGTACGCACGAATACATACCGGTGTAACCAACCCCGGTCACTTGTATCCTCGGAGCTACGCACTAAGCCCTTCCTCCCGCGCATCCTAACATTGACAAAATCGTCCTTGAAAATTTGTATACTGTACAGAGAAATAAAATGCTCATATTCAAAAATTTGATCGGTTTCTGCCGCAAACCAATCCATAAGTGTAACTATTTTGTACACACTAGGGCACAGTTGCCCCGGGCAGAGTAAATACTCCCTGCAGAGCCTCTCAAGCACAGGATGCAGGGGTAGTGTACATCCAACTGTAAAAGGGTAGGTGCACATGGCCGTCCACCCAGCCCTATGCGAAGTAATGTTCTCCGCTTCAGATACCGGCAAGAGGGGAACACTCGCGTCCCAGTTACAGTCCACCCTAACTTGTGGGATCACCTCCGACGTGATCCCAGACTTGAATCTGTACGCCGGCCACACGCGTATATCTCCGTAATTATTGGAGGCCTTGATATTGCAGTCTTTTTCTAATTCATCCCACTTTTTGGGGATAATCTCTGCAGCAGTAGCCTGAGTGGCCTTGGGTCTGGGAGTAGCTGTAGAAGAACTACCAGCTGCAACATCCGTGCTTTAGTTTCTCCTAACTTTTGAAGACATGATTCAAGAAGAATCGAGAAATTTGGAAGAAAAGTTGAAGGGTATTCAAAGAATTCTAAAGATTTAGCAGATAGAAGATGAAAGCAAGTAAAAGGGTTTTAATTCAACAAACCCCTATTTATTGGAGTAAGAATCCGGCCCGTCAAGTTCCCACAAGACACATGGAGAATATCGGAGAGGCCACGATCAGATCCAACCATCAAAAGGAGAAGTAGGTTTCACTTACTTTCAAAGTGTCATCATTACCCTGAAGTGCAGCGGTCACCTTACGATCAACAGCCGACGTGTGCACGTGATCGAGGCAGTTAAAATCATTATTTTTACCCTTGGGACGCGCAGTAGGCACTCCGAAGTAGGCTGCGGATGTGCAGGTGTGACAGCTGCAGTTACTTTTTTACACTGAGCATTTAATGCGCACGTCATGGAAATTTGTCATGTAGCTGATGAGGCGCTACGCCACCTAGTTTCGTCATATAAAGATTGGATGTTGCAAAATGAAAATTCCCGCCAAAATTCACATCCACTCCTCGAGCAGAAACTCTGCTCGAGAAGTGCGGGGACTATCTGTATTGGATAAAAACTGACGACATCTAAAAAGGTGACACGTGTCTGCTACGAGGCACGGGCAGAGATTTCATCGGACAGACATCTAGCGGACAGATAACTAGCCAGGCGGTTACCACGAGCAGACCCAGAGTAGCAATGTAACGCTTCCCAGGTCAGCACGATCTGAATGAGCAATTATTAACCTGATCATGTGCGATTACTTAATGAATAGTCATAAAGGCAATAATTACACAATCCAGCGGTTACATATCCAACGGATACGTGCCCAGCGGTTACAAACCCAACGGACGCCTATCAGACCTATAAATAGCATTCGTCCTAAACCATTGTAACTCAACTTATTCTTTGTCTACAATATCAATAATAACACTCTCTCTTACTTTTGCTCGAATACTGTTCTCCGTTTACATTAGTTGGATACTTTGCTCTCAAGTCTTCAAGCATGATCAGTAACAAGAAATCCTCACCGGGATCAGGCGATCCAACACGGTTACCTCTATCTATTTTACTAACACTTTAGCACTATTCATTTTCGATTATATCCTGTTTCCATATTGTTAATTATCATCATTGGGAATCGTGCATATATTGATAATCCAGTAATCAGTTCAATTCCATATTTAATTTAGTTAGACTCTTAATCTAAATTATTGACCGTAACTCCATAAATACAAATTTAATTGTTAATTGATCTAAAATCGGATCTAGGTTAAACAATCAGTACAATTATATTTAGACTAAATATTGTAAGAGTTAACTTCTCAAAAGATGTGTTGCACAAACCGCCCTCCAAGATCATCAAACAATCAATGATATGCATATAGCAAGAGAGAATATTTATTATTTTCTACATGAAACATATAGCATACTACTTAGGGGCAGATTCGATCTGCAATGCTTCAACGAAAGACACATCTATGTAAACATTTTTATAATACACATAAATTTTATTCTAAAAAATACTTAACAATAATGGGCAATAATCTACATTACGATTTATATTTTCATATTTAAGCATGAGTTAGCTATAACAAGAATAATTAACAGCTACAATCTTCTAAAAGTAAAGTAAGACTACAAAGAAATCTTCGAATTGTCATTATATATTAGTACTATTTGAGATAAATTTCGTTTCTACACTATGGACATAAAAATAAGGACCTTAAATAATCCATCCAGACACGTACTTCGCTTTTTGTTTACTAAATCTATTACAGGTGACGCGATGAATTTTTATTAGTCAACACATGATAAACTATTACACTCCTTTTCTTTCTTATTTGTTGAAAGGGAAGATGTACTTTTGGTATTAAAAGTTAAACCAACATACACGATTTCTATGAGGAAAAACAAGAAAAGAGCTAAACAACAAAAGTTAGTGATGGAGGAGAGGGAAAAAGAATACTACAACTACCTATATATGGTGTGCGAAATATGTAAAGTTGTTGCATTATTAGTTGCATTCTTAACTGTTAAGCTGCTCACAGCTCATATCTTAGCTGAAGGAATCAAGTTAGTTGTAGTTAGTTATCAAGTTAGTTGTAGTCGGTTAACTTAACTAAGTGCTGAGTCAGCATACTAGAGTAGTTAGTTAGATTAACTAGTAGAGTAAGAAGTTAGTTAGAGTTAGCTATAAATATCTTAGGTGCATTGTATTCCTTTCTAAGCTGGAATGAGATGATTGGATATTTCTCTCTCTAAACTCTCTAAACTCCCCTTCAATTACCTCCTCTCCAAGCTTCTTAGCTCAAGCATAACACAGTTTAGTTCATGGTATCAGAGCTGGTAATCGAAGCCTATCAGTGAGGTTATTCAGTCACATTCTAGTTCTACAAACACACTGTGAGTTGACAAACTCTCAAGCAAGAGGTCACTCCCAAAACAGTGTTGATTGCAGCAATTTTTTTTTTTTCCTCATTCTGTGAAGAATTTGAAGTTCAAATCAGTCAACAATGGCGAATGTAAGTCCCAGCAATGGAGCACCAGTGGTGATTGATCACCATCACCCTTTATTTCTTCAGGCTTGTGACACTCCAGGTAGTTCACTGATCTCTATTCAATTGACTGGATCTGAAAACTATGCCCTGTGGAGTAGGTCAATGAGGATTGGATTGTTAGGAAAAAGTAAGCTAGGGTTTGTAACTGGTAACTGTGTGAAAGAAAACTTTGATTCAAATTTACATGAGTTATGGGAGAAATGTAATGCTATAGTCTTATCCTGGATTATGAATTCTGTTAGTCAAGGTTTGTTAGGTAGCATTGTGTACAAATCAAATGCCTACAAAGTATGGACAGATCTGAAGGAAAGGTTTGATAAAGTTGATGGATCTAGGATATTTTTTCTGCATAAAGAAATAGCTACACTGTCTCAGGGCACATCCTCTGTTGCCACTTACTTCTCCAAGATGAGAGATCTATGGGATGAGTTTGATGCCCTGATGCCTATTCCAGGCTGCTCCTGCCCTGAATCTAAGTCGTTTGCTGAACACTTTGAGTACCAGAGGTTGTTGCAGTTCCTTATGGGACTGAATGACTCATACAACCAGTCTAGAAGTCAGATTCTCATGATGTTCCCTGTTCCCAATGTAAACAAAGCCTACTCACTGATTATTTCTGATGAGAGTCAAAGAGCACTAGTAAAATCTCCTGACATACTTGAATTGAATGCCTTATTCACCAATAAAACCTCTATGTTCTCAGGAGGAAACAACACCTATAATTCTAGTCAGTTTCCTCAAAACAAATCCTACTCAAACAGTTACTCAGGCTCTAACTCAGGGGGGTCACAGTCCAACTATAAGTCTAGGAACAGAAACAGCATCAAAGGAAAAAGGCCAAATGCCTATTGTGATCACTGTGATGTGAGAGGACACTCTAGAGATGACTGTTACAAGCTGGTTGGTTATCCCAATGACAATAGGAAGCAAAGGTTCACAAATGGAGGGAACTCAGCACACTTTGCTGACTATGGATCCAGTGGTACTGACATCAAACCATCAATGCCTGGACAAATGCAGATGAACACTGACTCCTATCAGTATAGTCATCAGAATGTTCCTTCCAATCCTCCAGGAGTCCCTCAGCTTACTCAGGATCAATATATGCAAATTATGCAGATGCTGAACAAGGAAAATGATGGTGTCACATCAGCTATGGCTGCAGGTATGCCTGACTATCCTCTAGCTAATAGGAAAGCTATGACATGGATAGTTGACACTGGAGCATCCAATCATATGGTAAACAACCTTAATTGCCTCACTGATATTACACCTTTAGAGGGAAAAGATGCAGGCACTGTGTGCTTACCCACAGGATCACAGGCTACTGTAAGTCATGTAGGAAAATCCACTGTGCTCCAGAATCAAGTCATCAGCAATGTGCTGTACCTGCCAGAGTTTAGATACAATCTACTCTCAGTCTCAAAGCTCTCAAAAGAACTCAGCTGTACAGTGCTATTCTATCCTGATTTCTGTATTTTTCAGGACCTCTTCAGTGGAAAGGTGAAGGGGATTGGTAGACATGAACATGGGCTCTATGTGCTGAAGTCTCAGTGGAGTGAGCAAGCAGAATCACAGAACAGATCAAGTTGTGGACAAGTTTTATCTCTAGCAGCTGATCGAATAAATGATGTAAATACTACTGAAATAAATGTACTCTTGTGGCATAGAAGACTAGGTCATGTGCCACCTGATACTCTTAAGAAGATAGCTGGTTTTGAGCAGCTGAGGTCTAAGGGCACAGAACATCACTGTACAGTATGTCCACTTGCAAAACAAACAAGGTTACCTTTTCCTATCAGTAATACAAAATCTGAAACTTGTTTTGACATTGTTCATAGTGATGTGTGGGGACCCTACAGGATCCCTAGTTATGATGGCAAAAGATATTTTCTTACTTTAGTAGATGACTGTTCCAGATACACTTGGGTGTTTCTATTGGGCTCTAAGTCAGAAGTAGTAGTTGCTTTGAAACATTTCTTCTCTATGGTGAAAAATGTGTATGCTACTTCAGTGAAATGTCTAAGAACAGACAATGGTAGTGAGTTCTTTAACTCCCAGATGACAGAGTTACTCCAACATCTAGGCATCCTTCATCAAAGCTCATGTGTCTATACACCCCAGCAAAATGGCATAGTAGAGAGAAGACACAGATACATTCTGGAGATTGGGAGAGCACTCAGATTCCAAGCTGGCATCCCCTTAAAATTCTGGAGTGAGTGTGTGTCCACTGCAGTCTACATTATTAACAGACTTCCCTCCTCATCCCTTAATGGCAGGATACCTATTGAAGTCCTCTCTCACAAGCCTCTCTCCTTGACCCACATGAGAGTATTTGGCTGCTTGGGGTATGTCACTGATGTTAAAAGGGGTGATAAGTTTGCTCCCAGAGCAGTTCCTGCTGTCTTCTTGGGTTACTCCCTGACACAAAAAGGCTACAAGATGTATACCCTTCACACCAGGGAATTCATAGTCAGTAGAGATGTAGTGTTTAGAGAGGAGGTTTTCCCTTTCCACCATCCTTCTGCAACTTCCATGAGCAATCCCTTGTTTCCAGTTCTTACTCTTCAAGACACCTGTCTGTCTGATCCTCCTGCACCTACATTTCCTCCTTCTCACTCAGAGGTCCATCAGCAACCTCACTCAGCTCCTGCTCCCACTCCAGATGTGGCTCCTATGGTCGACCCCCTACCAGCTGCTCCTGCAGCAGTCCCTGACCCAGTCAGGAAATCCTCCAGAACATCCAAAGCTCCTATCTGGATGCATGATTTTGTTGTCCAAGGCAAGGGGAATTCAGCTTGCAGGTATCCAGTATCCACTCATGTGAGCTATGCAGGCCTCTCTACTCAGTTTGGGGCTGCCTTGTCCTCCTACTCCTCTATTATTGAACCTTCAAGCTTTAAAGAGGTTGTTCAGGATCAGAAGTGGGTAGAAGCTATGCAACAGGAGATTGCTGCTCTAGAAGACAATCATACTTGGAGCCTGGTGCCCTTGCCCCCTGGCAAGCATCCCATTGGGTGTAAGTGGGTGTTCAAGGTCAAGTATAAGGCTACTGGGGAGGTTGAAAGATACAAGGCTAGGTTGGTTGCTAAGGGCTATAGCCAGCAGGAGGGGTTAGACTACAATGAGACTTTTTCTCCTGTGGCAAAGATGGTCACAGTCAGGTCTGTTGTAGCTCTTGCAGCTGCAAAGCATTGGTGCATCTTTCAAATGGATGTTCACAATGCCTTTCTGCAGGGTGATTTACTGGAGGAGGTCTATATGCATGTTCCTCAGGGCTTTGACAGCCAAGGGGGGAAAGTGTGTAGGCTGCACAAGTCCCTGTATGGGCTCAAACAGGCCCCAAGGCAGTGGAATCTGAAGCTAACTCAAGCTCTCCTGCAGTTGGGATTCTCTCAGAGTCACTTTGATTACTCTCTTTTCACACTGAGGGTACAGAAAGAGATCATAGTTGTGCTGGTCTATGTTGATGATCTTCTAGTAACAGGCAGTAGTCTAGCATTGGTGCAGAAGACTAGGAATGACTTGAAACTCAAGTTCAAGATGAAGGACTTAGGGGAGCTAAAGTTCTTCTTAGGTATAGAGTTTGCCAGATCTGATAAGGGTATTGTCATGAGCCAGAGAAAGTATGCACTAGAGCTAATCTCAGAAATGGGACTAAGTGGAGCCAAGCCTGCAGGGACACCACTTGACACCAACACTAAGCTCACCTCAGTTGAGTATGATCAGTTCATAAGGAAGCAGAACAAGTCATCTAACAGTTCAGTGGCACAGACAGATGAGTTACTCAAGGATGCTGGTAGATATCAAAGGCTAGTGGGAAGACTGCTGTATCTTACTATGACCAGGGTTGACATTGCATTCACAGTCCAAGTACTAAGCCAGTTTATGCATATGCCTAAGCAATCTCACTGGGAAGCAGCTCTCAGGGTGGTTAGATATCTGAAAACTTCTCCTGGACTAGGTTTGCTCATGCCTTCTAACAGCACAGGAAGACTTGCTGCATTCTGTGACTCTGATTGGGCTGGGTGTTTACAAACTAGGAGGTCAGTCACTGGATACTCAATTAAGCTGGGAGATGCTCTTATTTCCTGGAAATCAAAAAAGCAGGAAACTGTTGCTAGGAGCTCTGCTGAAGCAGAATTCAGGAGTATGGCCTCAACAGTAGCTGAGGTGGTTTGGCTGATAGGGCTGTTCAGAGAACTGGGAGTGTGCCTATATCTTCCAACTAGTCTCTACTGTGATAGCAAGGCTGCACTACAGATTGCAGCCAATCCCATCTTTCATGAGAGAACCAAACATATAGATATAGACTGTCACTTTGTGAGGGAGAAGCTGGTTCAAGGACTAATCAGAACATATCACATCTCTACAACTGAGCAAATGGCTGATCTGCTAACAAAGAGCCTGGGAAAGGTGCAACATGACTACTTACTGTCCAAGCTGGGGTTGAAGGACATCTTCAAACCATCAGCTTGAGGAGGGGTGTTAAGCTGCTCACAGCTCATATCTTAGCTGAAGGAATCAAGTTAGTTGTAGTTAGTTATCAAGTTAGTTGTAGTCAGTTAACTTAACTAAGTGCTGAGTCAGCATACTAGAGTAGTTAGTTAGATTAACTAGTAGAGTAAGAAGTTAGTTAGAGTTAGCTATAAATATCTTAGGTGCATTGTATTCCTTTCTAAGCTGGAATGAGATGATTGGATATTTCTCTCTCTAAACTCTCTAAACTCCCCTTCAATTACCTCCTCTCCAAGCTTCTTAGCTCAAGCATAACACAGTTTAGTTCATTAACTTATTAGAAATTTCTTGCTTTATTGAGTCAAACCAAGTTTCAGAAGTCCAGACATAATCTGTCATAAACTAAAAATTAATCTGGAAGTGGAGTTATACACGTATTTTGGATTTACTTAATTAATCCTTCCTTTGTAAACATTTTTTCCTCTGCATCAATTTAATTGGTTGCACATTTTGGAATGTAATCGGTAAATAAGATTCCTCTATCTTAAAAAGAAGTTATGCGTTTAAGTCTTGATAATAAAAAAATTCTTAATTAATTAAAAGTATTTCTATTTAACGATCATAACAATGCGAATTTGAATTAATTAAAAAATTTCAAATTCGAGATGTCTAAATAGAAAAAATCGGTTTACTATAATGTCAAAGTAGTACCATCGTCACCACCAACTTTTTTCTCCACCTTATTCCTTCTAGAAGAACATTTGACAAGGATTTAGTTTAATGGTGCGAAATGATAGTTTTCACCTGCCAAGTGTGGTTGCTTACTGAAGACAGAAGGGTCCACTTTCTTTCTCCATTTGTTTGTTTTGCTTTCATTCGGTTAAAATCATTTTAGATTCGTTAGTACTATTGTGAAGAATTATCTTAATATAAATAATTGATTCTCTTTATGTTACTTGTAACTTGTAAGTACTCATTTCTTTCCAATGTGTATGTTACAATTTTACCTAGAATTAGGAGCGTCCCAACAATTTTTGTGGCTAAACTTATTTAGAAGCCTTAACATTTTTTAATAAATATATATATTCAGAACTCCCTTCAGGTTCTTTAATATATGGGCTGACCATCCAGATTTTGAGGAGATTATAAAACAAGAATGCGCAAATGAATATAGTAGAAGGCAAATGCAGAATATCTGGAGCAGACTAAAGGCAATGAAAAATCAGTTCAAGCATCTGAACCAGGCAGAGTTCAAAGGGATCACTCTAAGGATTGAACAAGAAAGAAGCAGGCTAGCAACCATTCAGAAGATGTTGAGATCACAATGTACTGATAGCTTGCTGGAAGCTGAGAAAAAAAGCTTACATGAGCTGGAAAAATGGTCTTTAATAGAAGAGAGTGCACTACAACAGAAATCCAGAGCTTACTGGATAAAGCTTGGGGATGGCAATAACAAAGATTTAACAGCTGTGATGAAAGAGAAAGCTTAGAGAAAGCAGATGACTGAACTGATGTCTTTGAATGGAATAAAGCTAATTACAAAGGAAGCAATCAAAGAAGAGGTGGTGACTTTCTAAAAATCTCTAATGAGCTCTACAGCCAGACATCTGCCAGCAGTGAATAGAGAAATCATGAAACATGGACCAGTTTTGAATCACAGACAACAGGTGGAACTATGCAGGGAAGTAACAGATGAAGGAATTTATGAAGGACTGTGTTCAATTGGAGATGATAAGGCTCCAGGCTTAGATGGATACAATGCAGTATTTTTCAAAAAAGCCTGGAGAATTATCAAAAAGGAAGTATGTGCAAGTGTAAAATAATTCTTCAGGAGATGGGAGATGTATGTATCCATCAATTGTACAGCCATCACCCTAAACCCAAAGGTAACTAATCCAAGCACCATCAAAGATTATAGGCCTATAGCTTGTTGTAGTGTCTTGTACAAACTGATAGCAAAGGTGCTAGCTGCCAGAATTCAGAAAGTGGTGAGCCATGTAGTCTCAGAAACACAAGCTGGATTTGTGCCAGGAAGGAAAATTGCTGATAACATAATACTAGCTCATGAGCTAGTTAGAGCATACAACAGGAAGCATGTTTCTCTCAGGTGCATGGTTAAGGTGGACATGCAGAAGGCTTATGATTCAGTTGAATGGATTTTTCTCCAGCAAGTAATGAAATGTCTAGGCTTCCCTCAAAAATTCACTTCATGGGTAATGACTTGTGTTCAGACAGTCACTTAATCCATCCTAATAAATGGGGAACCTGCAGAGCCTTTCAAGGCAGCTAGGGGATTGAGACAAGGTGACCCTATGTCACCCTTCTTATTAGCAATATCCATGGAGTACCTAAGCAGAAATCTGAATGAGCTGAAAGAAGACAAAGAGTATAAGTATCACCCAAAGTGCAGGAAGTTGAATATAACTCATCTATGCTTTGCTGATGACTTATTACTCTTTGCAAGAGGGGAGGTGACATCAGTGCAGTTTCTCCATGATAAATTCACAACTTTCTCTGAAGCATCAGGATTGAAAGCTAATCTAGTTAAAAGCTCTATTTACGGTGAGGGTGTCACAGATCAAGTCAAGCAGGAGATAAGACATAGGCTAGGATATAGTCAATGAGAACTGCCATTCAAGTATTTAGGAGTTCCCCTGGATACAAAGAAGCTCAAAGCCATACAATGGAGACCACTGGTGGACAAAATAGTTGCAAAAATAGCATCATGGACTGCAAAGAGGCTCTCATATGTTGGAAGATGCCAACTAGTGCAAACAGTACTATTTGGCATGCAAGCATACTGGAGTCAGATATTCATATTGCCAAAGAAGGTGATAAAAACAGTAGAGGCATACTGCAGGAGTTACTTATGGTCAGGAGGGAATGAAATAACAAAAAAAGTTTTGGTGGCATGGGATAGAGTATGTTTGCCCAGAAGTGTAGGTGGATGGAATTTTAACAACCTCCAAAAATGGAACCAGGTAGCAATAATAAAGACATGCTGGGACATAGCCAACAAAGAAGATAAACTGTGGATAAGGTGGGTGCATGTATACTATATCAAAGGACAAGACTGGACACAATTCCAAATTCCCCAGCAAGCTAGCTGGATGCTGAGGAAGATACTGGAACTAAGAGATACTCTAAGCCAAATGCAGGTAGAGAACTCACAGAAAAGAAGTGCCATCAGGCAAATATATCTGCAGCTTCTTGGTGAACATCAAAAGGTGCCTTGGAAGAACTTAATGTGTGGTAATGCGGCCAGGCCTAAAGCTATATTCACTATGTAGTTGTAATGCCAAGGGAAACTACTGACAACTGACAGATTGACCAAATGGGGCATGAATGTAGACACAGGGTGTGTTATGTGCAGCATGCATCTAGAAACACATAACCACCTATTCTGAGAGTGTATGTATGCTCAAGCAATTTGGAATAGAATTATGAAATGAATACAAATACCAGTGAGTAACCACACTAATAGAGAGCAGCATCAAGAGTGGATCATAAGCAATACCAAGGGAAAAACAGTTAAAGCAGCAATCCTAAAGATGATATATGCAGAATTTATAGGAGCCATATGGTGGGAAAGGAACAAGCGCAAGTTTGAAGGAGCATCCAGAGATCACAATAACATTCCCAAGGAATTAGCCATCATTTTGCAGTGTTAGAGCCCCAGCCAGAGTACAAGAGAAGATGCAACAGTTTGTATTTTAACTAGCCATGACCGTTTAGTAGATTAGTCCTTAGAAGAACAGATTATATGTAGCACTTGTACTAGCTGCAGTTTAGTTTTTTGTGTGTCGTGATGTAATAGATAGATGATAGGATAGCTTGAGCAGCGATGAGCCAAGCTATGATTTTGTAACAGTTACTTTGGTAGTTAAAAAAAGTTCCATAATTACCAAAATATATATATATATATATATATATATATATATATATATATATATATATATATATATATATATATATATTGTTTAAAGCTAATCTTTTCTAGTTTTTCTTTTATATGCAAAGTTATACCATGGTTATTTTTTAAAATAAAATTTTTAATTTATTAGGGTCTTGATTAATATGAAACTTGTTAACTTGATATAGCCATAAGAGAGCTTACATGCTTCAAATTACTTGCTTTAGTATGTGTTGATATCCAATACGGAAATTTTTTAAACATATATCGAAAGAATATATAAGAGAAACAAAAATTGAAGTTTGAATGAGTGTAGGCCAAAAATTGTAAAGAAGAAAAATAAATATAAAAGAGGAATAAGAAGCTAAGAAATTTTAAATTAATACTCTATCATTTTTCTGTTTACATTTATGCAGTCTCCAGAAAATAAAGTGTCTTCCCAAAGCAAAAGATTTACTAGTCCTCAATTTCATTTGTTTATGTTTGTCCTCCAGTAAAAAGAAAGAGTTTTTTTCGGATGGTGGACAAAATTTTTCTTATTATAGAGTTGAGACATTAATATTCATTTTTTTTATTACCAATTATTAAGTACTTACTAGTTACTACATATAATTGTTTTTTTACTCTATATATAAAATAAAGATTAAGAAATTTGGGGCCTAATCTTTTCCGGGGCCTAAAGCGGCTGCTTCAGCTGCTTGGCCCTGCCTAGAACTTTAAAAGGACGAAGGGTTAAAACTTGTCACTAAATTATAGAAAAAGCTCTGAAAAATGTTACAGTTAAAAAAATAGTTGTAATATGTAACTACCATCATATTTTGAATTTAATTTTGCATTTATTTATAACTTTTGGCACAAAAATGCCATTATTTTGGACGGAACCTATTTTTGCTATTTTCAAATTACTGAAAATATCTACGAAATTTGAAAAATAATATGTGGCTATTAAATTCCTACCCCAACTTAATCACAGATTTGGTGAAGGACTTGCAACACCACTAGGAACCGTATTATATGTGCTAAAATTGAATTTTAGACGATAATAACCAATTTTATGTTTATGTGTGTCAGCAAGATGTTAGATTTAGGTTTGATGCTGTGACATGGATTAAACAACAAAAATAAAAAGAAATAAAGTGAAGAATAAAGATAATCTTATTGAATATAGATTCAAGAGAGCGAAAAGAAAGCTTGACATTACACTAGTCTTTACAAAGCAACCATTTCTAGTGATAATAATTAATGAGTCAGGGATGTTTACAAGTGTAGAAACTAGATTTATTTTTCTTGTATATTCTAACTCTAGAGGTTTCCTATACATTCTGACACGTGTCCTTTCTTTGAATAAGGTTTTGTCTCTTTAAAGATTATGGACATTGGTGTCACTGTGCGATCGACAAATATTTTTCGTGCTGATATACTGGCCCAAGTGTCTTATTAAGTCTGCAGATAGGCAATCTAGCTAATGTTAACACAAATCTGCATCTGGCAATAGGCTCTACAATAATTTGTGAACTCTTATGATCGGAATTATTGAGACATTCACTGCCGCGTATTTCTCGTTTGATTGGTATATAGCCTTTCATTCTCTGCTGTAGTCTTCATCTTTTGCCTCATTACTTTGAATTTTCCTCTATCTGCTGCCATGTAGCCGGCCATGTAAGCTATGTGGCCGATACGAATATTACCCAATACTTGAACAACAACTATTGCACTTCAATACTGCTGTTAGGACTATTTCATTAGGTGGTATATTTAATTTTACGTACGTCAATCACTCAACTAATATGGAACCAACGAATATTATAAACCAATGTATAGTTTGCTGCTGTATCCAGTATCGTTCTTAACTTCTTATTTAGCAATCTTTTTCTAGAAAACTTCCATCATTAATTGATTGGTCTTCTATTAGTATGACGTACTTAGTGGTTTGAATTGTGGACTATTTACTCTAATTGTCTCAGCAATATTGAGCTTGAGCAGTAGCTTGTAGCTAGTTTCTTTTGACCAGTTAATTATCTTAGGATAATGGTACATCTATTACTAAAATAGGGTAGCAAGTATATTGAGATAATATATCACATAGGCTTTCCTAGATTTTAAAAGGATTTTGTTGGAGTAAATGTTTCGAAGAATGACAAATGAAAGATTTAGTGGAGAACTCAGTCCTTCAGAAGAAAGGCACGACTAATCGAAAAGATTTTGTGGAATGCAAATCCATGCAGAACTAGGAGTAGTGGCGCGTAGGTTTATGCGTATTCTAGTCAGCAAAAAGAAGTTGTGACGTGCCTGTCTTATTGAAGTGTGAACAAGAGTTGGTACTGAACAAGGAGAGTATCACACTACTAGGATTACAAAGCCCATATAAAAGCAAGTATTTGAGACAACCAATATTAGTTATTTACTACGAGAGTTGAGAGCAAATAAAAGACAATTCAAACAATTCTTAAAGTGAGTTAACTGTGACAATAACTTATGCAACCCGATGCACGAGCAAGCCATTCACTAGGAGCTAAGTACGAAAGTTGCAACAGTTACAGGCCATGTTTGCACAACTGGAGCTGCTGGGGCAAGTGTTGGAGGCTTCAGGGCATTTCTGCATGCTTACTGCCTCAGAATCTGGGAATGTTCATCGCGATCGCGAGGCATCAGACGCGATCACGGAAGGCCAAAACGATGACTATCGCGATCGCGAACCATCAGCCGCGATCGCACAAGAAGGAAATGCAGATCACCGCGATCGCCTGTCCTCAGACGCGATCGAGCAGGAGGCTGACATTGGATGAAGGCCCACGCCTTTGCGATCGCGTGACCATAGCCGCGATCGCAAGGCTCTGATTTAATGAACTGCGCAATAGCGCGCGTTCCTGCGCGAACGCGCTAAGACGATGATCAGAAGCCCACTTTCAGCTAATGATTTTTGAAGGCCCATTGTTAAGGAGTAATTAAGACAACTTGTGCCATTTTTAAAACCACTATATAAGACCCTTATTGTTCATTATTTTAGGATTAGCTTTTTGATGACTTTAATTATTGTGAGATTATTGGCTAAGCTAGTTTGCTTAACCACATTCTGTCCTTGATTTGAAATTACATTTAATCTAATTGATGATCAAATAGCATTGGTTCCTTTTTTTGGACGATTAGAGGGGTGATTAGATTAATCTTTCCCTAATCTACTTTTTTAATATTTTCTAATCAAAAGTGGGTCTTCCTTTCATCTTTTCAATTCTTGTTAATTTTATTTTCGTGTTTTTAATTTCTGTATCATTTGGTATCAGAGCTGGATTAGTGCTTGTTCTCACAAACACTAACCAATTTTTGTTTGTTGCCAACTGAAGATAATTGATCATACAAGATATTCCTAAAAGGAATTGAACAAACAACAACATTTGAGGTGCTGATTTGAAGATTCAAAAATTAGGGTTCTTCATCAAGAATTGGGGCTTTTTGAAATTCGTTGTTGCTATTGAAGATTCAACTACTGGGGTTTGTTCACGGATCAACAAGGAGTATAAATCTCAAATTTGGAGCAAAAATACGGTAGTTTGTGAAGATTCAAGTGGAAAAGAGGGTTTGAAAATCGGGTTCTGCTTCAGGCACAGAAGTCCACGCGAATGCACGCCACCAAGCGCTATCGCGCAGGCCAAAAATTAAAAGCCTACGCGATCGCGCATAAGCTTCCAGAATACCCCTCGCGATCGCGTCGTGTCTCACGCGATCGCGTCGTGTCTCACGCGATCGCACTGAACAACAATTTCCCGGAAAAATAGTTTCTTAGACAGATTGCTCGCAACAGCCCCGGAACAGTTTCCAATCAACCGGAACCCAATTACAGCATCAAGTACAGTGAGTTTCCAGATTATAAGCAAAATTTCATCCAAATCCAAATCCAATTCGTGCCAATTCGATTCGTGCCTTTCTTCTTTTCTTTCTTTGACTTTTTCTAAATTCCATCCGTTAGTTTCAATCGTCTGTTTCTTGTCACAACAATTTCTTTCCATCCCGAATTAGTTTGAGTTTGATTGTCAAGTCGGACTTGTGTGCGAAGAGAAAACTTGCATTAGCCAAGAGTGGAAAAAGGCAAGTGTGGTGAGAGTATTAGAGCGAGTAAAAGCCAATCGTTGAGTGTAAACACGAGTGAATTGAGTGCAATCAATTTGAGTGTAAACACTTAGGGAGCGACATGGTGAGGACTCTTTCTACTAACCTTGTTTGTTTAATTGTTTGTAGGTACGATGGCTCAAAAGGAAGTCGAGGCGGACGTGGAACTTAAAACCATGTTGCAAGCCTTGGTGGCAAGTATTGATTCAATGCAAGATGAGTTCAAAAGGATGAAGGAGACGGTTGATGACCTATCCCGAAAAGATAGGCTTCGGGAAATGGGAAAGCAAGTGATTAAAACACCTCCAACCGTGGGGGTGCGGGGTGATGGACCTAGCCGAATCTCTCGGGCTAATGACCGCTACTCTCACATGGTGGTCCAAGATACCTATTCTCCAAATGACACTCCACAAGCAAAGGATCCCACTCATGATCTTCCAAGAAATAAACCACCAAGGGATGAGACTCCAAGGCGTGAAGGAAGGATGCATCTACAAAATGATCACCCACATGAAGATGAGTCTTTTCAAGCACATGAGAACTATGATGATGACCACTTTCACTATCTGGGAGATGCACGACAAAGGGAAAATAGGGGTCGGGGTGGCCGATTTTGGAGAGGTTACCAAGGAAGAGCGGAGCGTGAAGAGGACTACTATGACTACGGGGGTTATGGTGGACATCAGAGACATCATGATGATGATAGAGGGTTGAACACCATCAAGATCAACCTACCAACTTTCCAAGGAGAAAGTGATCCCGAGGAGTATCTAGAGTGGGTTGTCAAGATGGAGAGAATCTTTCAAACCAACAATGTTCAAGAAGCTACAAAGGTCAAGTATGCCATTACTCAATTTGAGAATTATGCTTCTACTTGGTAGGAGTCCAAACGAAGGCAAAGGGAAACTCAAGGGCTAATTTCCAATGGTGGATGGGCGGCTTTGAAAGCCATGATCGAGGCTCGATTTCTATCCACCAACAATGAAGATGAGTTGATCAAGAAATTCTACAATTTAAGGCAAGGGAACAAGAGTGTGCCAGAATACTTTGATGAATTTGAGAAGACAAGGACAAAGGCCAACATTCAAGATGGTGATTGATTCCTCATTCCAAAATTTTGTGGAGGCTTGAATAGGGAAATCTCTTCTCCCATGGAATTGCACCAATATGAATGCTTGTATGATGCTTTTCAAGCGGCTCTTAAGGTAGAGAAAGGGCTTAAATTGGACAAGTCCTACAAGTCCAAAAACATCTCTTCCACTTGGAACAAAGGAAAGGATAATGTGAAGGCCTATACCCCATGGGACAAAGCAAAGGAGCCCAAGCGAGAGTTCAAAGGCCAATTTGACAAAGCCAAGCCCAAAGAAGAGCCAAAGGTGGGAGGTAACAAAGCTAAACTCGAAAGCTTGTCTAACATTCAATGTTATAAGTATAATGGCCGAGGCCACATGATGAGAGATTGCCCAAATAGGAGCACTATTATTGCTTTGGGTGATGGGGGATATGAAATGGGTGGTAGTGATGTAGAGGAGATAGATAGGGGTATGCCATGTGATGATGATTTTGACGAGGGCCTGTTGGAAGGTGAGCAATTAGAGGAAGACTACGCTACTCTTGTGGTAAGAAGAATAATGGGGGTGCAAGTGATAGAGGAGTCGAGTCAAAGGGAGAATTCGTTCCATGCATATTGTAACGTTCAAGGGACTACTTACTCTCTAATTATTGATAGTGGTAGTTGTGTCAATGTGGTGAGCACCACTTTGATTGAACAACTCAAACTACCCACTAGGAAGCGTCCACAATCTTACAAGCTACAATGGTTGAATGAGTGTGGTGAGCTAAAGGTGACCAAACAAGCTTTGATTAAATTCAAGATTGGGGACTACCATGATGAGCTTTTATTTGATGTGGTTCTGATGCAAGCTTGTCACATTTTGCTTGGTAGGCCTTGGCAATATGACCGTTTGGCAAGGCATGATGGCAAGACTAACAAGTACGCCTTGGAATTGGAGTGTCGGAAGTTTATTCTCAACCCATTGACTCCGGCTCAAGTAAGTGAGGGTTATAGAAAGATGGGGGAGTTAAAGTTGAAAAGAGAGAAAGAAAAGAAAGAGGGAGTTGTGGGGGATATGAGAGTGGGAGTTGTCACACAAAAGAGTGAGGAAACAAAAGAGGGAGTGAACTTGTTCTTGTCCAAGAAGGAGTGTTTGAAATCTGTGGAGAAGGGAGTGTCCATGATTCTCCACCTACTCAAGGACCATATTTTGCTTACTAATGAACTAACCCCTTCTTTGCCTAGTTCTATTTCTTCTATGTTGCAAGGTTATGAAGACATCTTCCCCGAGGAGTTGCCTAGTGGATTGCCACCACTAAGAGGCATTGAGCATCAAATTGACCTTGTTCCGGGCTCCCAATTGCCCAACAAGGCCGCTTATAGAAGCAACCCGGAGGCTACTAAAGAGCTCCAAAAGCAAGTGGAGGAGTTGCTTGAAAGAGGACTTTTGTAAGAAAGCTTGAGCTCATATGCAGCCCCGGTCATCCTAGTGCCAAAGAAATATGGGACTTGGCGCATGTGTGTGGATTGTAGAGCCATCAACAAGATCACGGTGAAGTATCGTCATCCTATTCTTAGGTTAGATGATATACTTGATGAGTTGTGTGGATCTTGTATGTTCTCTAAAAATGATTTGAGGAGTGGATACCACCAAATCCGGATGAAACCGGGTGATGAGTGGAAGACGGCCTTTAAGACTAACTTTGGTCTTTATGAGTGGCTTGTCATGCCTTTTGGCTTGTCCAATGCTCCTTCAACCTTCATGAGGTTGATGAATCACGTGCTCAAATCTTTCATTGGAAAATTTGTTATAGTTTACTTTGATGACATTCTTATCTATAGCAGAGCATGCTAATCATTTGAAACAAGTGTTTGATGTTTTGAGAAAGGAACAATTGTTTGCTAATTTGAAAAAGTGTTTTTTTTGTGTTGAAAAAGTTGTTTTCCTTGGTTATGTGGTGAGTGCAAATGGTGTGGAAGTAGATGAGGCTAAAGTGGATGCCATTAGGGATTGGCCCACTCCAAAAAGCATTGGTGATGTGAGAAGTTTCCATGGGTTGGCTTGCTTTTATAGGAGGTTTGTGAGGGGATTTAGTACTATAGCCGCACCA
Organism: Petunia axillaris subsp. axillaris; assembly: GCA_029990575.1. NCBI lineage: Eukaryota > Viridiplantae > Streptophyta > Magnoliopsida > Solanales > Solanaceae > Petunia > Petunia axillaris. The sequence continues at coordinate 166,459,427 of JARKNS010000003.1, forward strand.
TTGACCGAAGTGATAAGGAAGGATAAGGCATTTGTGTGGGAGAAGGAGCAAGAAGAGGCTTTTGCAAAATTGAAAGAAGTGCTTAGTTCCACACCACTCCTTCAATTGCCAAACTTTGATAAAACCTTTGAAATTGAGTGTGATGCTAGTGGGGTAGGAATTGGAGCCGTGTTGATGCAAGATAAAAAATCCATTGCCTATTTTAGTGAGAAACTCAAGGGAGAAACCACTAAATACTCCACTTATGATAAAGATTGTATGCCTTGGTGAGGCCCTTGGTGAATTGGCAACATTATCTTTGGTCCAAAGAATTTCTCATTAGAACCGATCACCAATCTTTGAAACACCTCAAATCCCAAGAGAAATTGAATGTGAGACATGCCAAATGGGTGGAGTTCCTTGAAACCTTTCTTTATGTCATCCATTACAAAAAGGGGAAAGAGAATATGGTGGCAGATGCCTTGTCAAGAAAGTTTATGCTACAATCAAGAAGGTAAGTGTTGTTGAATACCTGGGGGTCCAAACTCATGGGTTTTGAAAGAATGAAGGAGATGTATGCCAATGATCCGGAGTTTGGGGAACTTTATGCTAATTGTGAATTGAAGGAAAGAGAAAGGAGAATCAATCGAAAGTGTGGTGAGGAAGAACCTAGTGGTGATGTGGAGAAAAAGAGGTTTCACAAGTTCGAATGATTCTTATTTAGGAATGGGAAGTTTTGTGTGCCTAGTTCATCTTGGAGGGAGTTGCTAGTGAGGGAGGCACATAGTGGGGGACTAATGGGGCATTTTGGAGTGGGCAAGACCATGGAAATTCTTAGGGAGCAATTTTATTGGCCTAAGATGAGGGTGGATGTTGTAAGGGTGTTTGGCCAATGCTTGGAGTGTAGGCAAGCTAAGTCAAAGCTATTACTCCACATGGTTTGTACTCACCCCTCCCCATTCCCTTAGGTCCTTGGCTTGACATTTCTATGGACTTTGTGCTTGGATTACTAAGGACCAAGAGGGGAAAAAGATAGCATCTTTGTGGTAGTAGATAGGTTTTCCAAAATGGCCCATTTCATTCCATGTCATAAGATTGATGATGCATCCCATGTAGACAATTTGTTTGTTGAACATGTACTCAAATTGCATGGGGTCCCAAAAACTATTATTAGTGATAGGGATCCCAAGTTCCTTAGTCATTTTTGGAAAGAACTATGGGGGAGGCTTGGTACTAAGTTGCTATTCTCCACTTCTTGCCACCCCCAAACCGATGGCCAAATCGAGGTTGTCAATAGAACCTTGGGTGCTATGCTTAGAGCATTGGTTAAGGGGAAACTTGCTTCTTGGGAAGAACATTTACTTTTGATTGAGTTTGTATATAATAGGACCATGCATACTTCTACTTGCATCACACCTTTCGAGGTTGTGTATGGTTTTAACCCCCTTACCCTCTTGGATCTTACGCCTTTGTCTAGTGATGTTGTCTTAAGCTTAGATACCAAGGTGAGAGCTCAAGAGATGAAGTAACTTCACGAGTAAGTAAGGAAACAACTCGAGAAGAAAAATCAAGAAATTGCCAAAAGAGCAAACAAAGGAAGGAAGAAGGTTATCTTCGAGCCCGGTGATTGGGTTGGGTTCATTTCCGGAAGGATAGATCTCCCAACAAGCGGGCGAGCAAATTGATGCCTAGAGGCGATGGTTCATTTCAAATCCTTGAATGCCTCAACGACAACGCGTAAGGTGGACTTGCCAAGGAACTACCAAGTGCACAGCACATTCAACGTGTGTGACTTGTCTCCCTTCAAAGTCGACGAACAAGCGAATCCATGGACGGATTCTTCTCAAGACCCCGATGCACGAGCAAGCCATTCATTAGGAGCTAAGCACGGGAGTTGCAACAGTTGCAGGCCATGTTTGCACAACTGGAGCTGCTGGGGCAAGTGTTGGAGGCTTCAGGGCATTTCTGCATGCTTACTGCCTTAGAATCTGGGAATGTTCATCACGATCGCGAGGCATCAGACGCGATCGCGGAAGGCAAAAAATATGACCATCGCGATCGCGAACCATCAGCCGCGATCGCGCAAGAAGGAAATGCAGATCAGCGCGATCGTGTGTCCTCAGACGCGATCGAGCAGGAGGCTGACATTGGATGAAGGGCCACGCCTTCGCGATCGCGTGACCATAGCCACGATCGCGAGGCTCTGATTTAATGAACTGCGTGATAGCGCGCGTTCCTGCGCGAACGCGCTGAGACGATGATCAGAAGCCCACTTTTAGCTAATGATTTTTGAAGGCCCATTGTTAAGGGGTAGTTAAGGAAACTTGTGCCATTTTTAGAACCACTATATAAGACCCTTATTGTTCATTATTTTAGAGTTAGCTTTTTGATGACTTTGATTATTGTGAGATTATTGGCTAAGCTAGTTTTCTTAAACACATTATGTCCTTGATTTGCAATTAGATTTAATCTAATTGAGGATCAAATAGTGTCGGTTCCTTTTGTTGGACGATTAGAAGGGTGATTAGGTTAATCTTTCCCTAATCTACTTCTTTAATATTTTCTAATCAAAAGTGGGTCTTCCTTTCATCTTTTCAATTCTTGTTAATTTTATTTTCGTGTTGTTAATTTCTGTATCAATAACCATTGAAGAACTTGGAGCATAATTGGCAAACTGATTAGGTTCTTTATTGTAGTTGTCTTAGTGTATGTATTGATTGTTTTACCTATCTGCTTATTGTAGAAGCTTTTGTAATAGGTGAAACTTTTTGAGTAATTACTCTGTAAAGCTAGAGTTTAGCTTTGTGAGTTGTTAGGGTCTAGAGTGTAGCCTCTAAGTTAAAGAGTTTGTAATCTAAAACTTGCTCATTGTGTTAGTGAAGTGTTTTTCAAAATCCCAGAGTGTGGTCGTGGTTTTTATTCCTTGAGCAAGGAGTTTTCCACGTAAAAATACTGTGTCCTTAGTTTACTGTGTTTGCTTTCTGTGTGTCTTTGGTCGAAGCAACGGCACAATTGAACTGGGTTCTTGCAATTGAAAGTCAAGTTCTTCGGTGAAAATTGAAGGACAATACTCAACTCCCCCCCTCGCCCCTCTTCTATTGTCCATAGAAGGTGCATAGAGTATAACACAATTATAATAGTCATGCGTTACTCCATTCATAACATTAGCAAGAAGAAATTAGAAAAATATCGACTGTGTCTTTGTGTAGCAAGAAAGTGAATAATTCCAAAATAAACTTATTTTAGTGGACGTCACTATAACACAAGGTTTGTGTTGCATGCTATTTGGAAACTGTGACCAATTGACCATTATGTTGAACTATGAATGGAGCGGTGCTTGGTCAAAGATGTAAAGAGAGAGAAAATTTTGTGGAAACAAAAAAAAAAAAAAAAAAAAAACCTAACTAAAAAGACGTAATCCACGTCAATTATGCCATAAAGTAGCATCACAGTGTTGCAAAAAGATGGGGAAACTGATAATTTTTCCAAAGACACTGAGTTTCTGGAAGTCATACTCATAATTATGATTTATTTTTGGCTTGCTGAAGTAGACCTAGTACTCTATATAATCTTTTGAAAAAGGTGCCATCCAATTTGGACCCATTATTGTCAAACAAAATTTGGATAAAATTTGCCGTGATAAGTAAGTCCTTGGATTTATTGAGACTAAATGGTCCTTATTATTACACAAAAATAGGGGGAAAATCTTGATGTTCAGGAATGTCTGGCTGGTACTTGTTTTGACTTCTTGTCCGTTTGGTCAGGAAGAGTGAGCTAGCTAGTCGTGCTCTTTTGATTATACAAATGTTTGAAAATTTGAAAGCTCCAGAGTTGGAACAATTGGTATTGCAATGAGACCAGATGGTACTACATAAAATTATTTCTCTAATGGACACCTCAAAGGATTTAGATTGGATTACTGTATACTAATTAATGGCACATGTAACATACTAGAGTACTAGATCTAAGATTAGAATTCAGAGTCAATCAGTTGAACAGGTGTGTTAATTAGGTTGCAGAATATTATACGTGTTAAGTATGTGCGATTTTGTTAAGCAATAAACCTATAGAATCACAAATGGAGCCTTGGGATACTAGGTAAGGCCTAATGCTTATATGAAAAATAATGCCAATGCTGCATTATATCTAATTCTAGCAAGAAGTAGGGTCTTAACATGCACTCATTACTTTCAGCTAAGGGTGTTCACGGTTTGGTTAAAAATTGATCCAAATCGAAAATCAAATTAAACCGATTAAAATAATCGATACTTTATTAATTTTGGTTTGGTTTTAAATTTTTAAAAACAAATAATATTTAATTTGGTTTTATAAAAAATAACCGAAGAAATAACCAAACCGAACCGATATTATATATATATATATATATATAAATCTTTTAATTTTTAGATAGTTTAATTTTATGTTTTACATATCTTTTCAACAAGACTTGTATTAGAGTAAATGAATTGGACTAAACTAATTGTGTTCTTAAGCCCAGCAAGAATCTAACAAGGTTCAACTTAGTAAAAACAAGGTGATCCATGTGTGGCGAACAAGGTTCTCACATCTTGTATTGCTTATGATTTAGTATAATTACCCTTGTCCGTCAGTAACTAGTGGCTCTCGGTTAGACTTTATTTGCATAAAAGTGTAGATGAATTGTAATTACCCTTTCGACATGTATATGAACATGATATGCTATTGCTCATGATAGGATAATATCATGAATAAGAATAAGCTTGGCAGATGACCTGACTAGCCGCAGATAAATTTATATTTGCATTATTCCGCTTCTCTTAGTAATATGCAATTTCTAGTGCTTGTTGAATTACTAGTATTTACTTTCTATTACATATATGATTGTTTCAAGTAAGTAAATAAATATTTATGGTCATCTTTATCATTCTTTTATAAATAGTTTTCTTTATCATTCTTCTTACGTTCACTGATATTTTATTTGTACAAGACCGACAAACCAAACCAAACCGACAATAATCAAACCAATGGTTTTAATTTTACTTGGTTTGGTTTGGTTTTAAGAATTTAAAAACTGAATAAATTGATTTAATTATGGTTTTGATCATAAACCAACCAAACCAAACCGTGAACACCTCTACTTTCAGCTCAATTATATTACATGTATATATTAAATTTGTACCGACCATCACAATGGAGTAATGAATACAGTGGTATAGTGTACCATATACAAGTGCAGCAGGTGAAGGAAGTTAAAGCAGTTTGGTGGGATCGGAAATTAACGAGGGACAAAGACCCATAAAAGTAGCTAGGTTTTCAAACATGTTATGCTGTGAAGAGAATTGAGAAGGAAAAGGGCAATTCCTGATAAAGATCTTGCATTGTACTACTCTTGATGATTGTCATGCCATGGTTGGTACTACCAGTTTCCTTCTGTTTTGATATTTTTGCCTACCACCAAATTGCTCCATTTGTCTTCTTTCTTCTTCCTTGGTCAATTCTTCCCTTCAACATTTGGAAGTACACACATTACTTAGCATCTTATATAACAACATTTTACTAAAAGATATCCACACAAATACGTTATTATGGAGTAGTTTGACTGTAAATTAAAATGATAAAAACATAACACATATCTATGTGTGGTGTAGTGATTATTTTTTCTAATTGCCTTGTGGGCAAATAATGTAGCAATATCTTGTGTTGAGATGCACAGCCTTTGACTTAAATCCTTCAGGATTCAGCATCATGATTATGTCTTTGGAATTAATTAACAAGTAGTAGTAGGTTGGAAAACATTTGCAGCATGCATGCAGAAATTCAACTGCAGAATTAATGAGATGCTAGTGATGGCTGTAGGATGTCGCATTCTGCTATGGGTACCCCAATATTTGAACTTTTTCAGCTTTTCCCTCAGTTGAATTGAATAGCGATGTATTGTCACGTATCAACTGGAGTATTTATCAGCAGCTAGCCTTCCATGTTTGAATTTTGCAAATGCTTAATTTATAGTAAAGGGGACTTTACATCAATAACCGCTCTAGTCAATATGCATAGAGCAATGTTTTAAAAGGCGGGGGCGCAAGGCGAGACGTTTTACCTATTATGAGGCGAGGCGTAAGTCCCGAGACGTGGGGCGTAAGTCCCATGGATCTTATTTTTTAATTAATTTTAAATTAATAAAATAGCATAATGAGCCAAAAAAATATCAAAAGTACAAAAAAATTAAAAATAAGAAAAAAAATTATGAAAACAAAAGATCTAACCTTTTTAAGAATGGTAAGAAATTGAATAATGTTACAGTTTTTATGAGATACAAATAAACCATAAGGCCTTAACTTTTAAACAATTAAAAATAAAAATTTATTACTATAGAAAGTGAATAAATAATAAAAATTTATTACTATTATAATTTAAAACATTAATTCTTCATTGATAAATATAAAATTTCTATTAAATTGTAAAATAATTGAAGTCTAACAATTTTGAGTGACTGAAATAAAACATGAAGACCAACAACAAGTGGTGATGCTATAAACAGCGGCTATGCTTTTTTAGATTAAGTATACAGATGATATTCATCCTTATAATATTCTTAATTATAATACATGTAATATTATGCCTCGTTAATTGAGTTATACTCAATTTTTGAATTTCTATAGATGAATATAACTTCATTTTTAAAGAAAATTGTGGATGAACAATCTTAATTAGGGAATTGGACGATCTTTGCATAGGTTCAATAAGGCGAGTTCCGAGCGTTGGGCGTTGGGCGTTGGGCGTGCTCTGGGCGCATCGTCGGGCGCTTGAGGCGTAAGTCTCACGGATCTAAGCCCCGTCCGAGAGTCTCAGGGCGTTTTGCTAGTGCCCAGCCCCGGGGCGAGTCCCCGGGCGAGTTTTTTAAAACAGAGGCATAGAGTATTCATATGTTATGCAATAAGATGCATAAATATCCCTTAATTATGCAACAAAAATACTATTTTTTATTTAAATGATCTTTCATTGTTCATACAACATAATTTTTCCATTTATATAAAAGTATTTCCGATAAATTGTAACAAATGGATAATATTTATTTATTCCTAAAAAGTGACTCCGACTCTTAACCTATTAGTTGAAACTAGAAAGTCAAAATATTTTACCAATTAAACCTAGTGCAGTTCCTATTTTGCTTTCTTACTATCACTCCCTAATTTAATCTTATCGAAAGAATTTCATCTTACATATTGGTCAAATATGCATAAACATATAAAGAATTACCCAAGTAAAAGTACGAAAGGGAAAAACACAAAATCTAAATGTCAACCTACATGCATCACCCACTCACAGATGTAACTGAGATTCAGCAGTGCATAATAAAAATAATATGAAGAGTCCGCAGTACAAATTTGAAGACTTCAAATCCAAAAATGCTAGTCAATGCATGTAACCTCTTTTCTGTTGTTTGATATCCAATTCTTTCCACGGCGTAATCAAACACTTAACTGTCTTAATCCAAAGCTACTTACAGTCATTTAAATGAATTCTATATATCTAACTTGCTCTACTCGGGCGGATCTGTCATGTATTTTACGATTTTGGGAACCATACTTCCCCCGTAAAACTAAGTATATTATATACTTATTTTATAAAAATATGCCTAATATGATGTTTGGGAACCCATACTATTTAAATTTAAATAGTTCATTTGGTCAAGCAGTGGTTCAGTTGCACTTAGGAGTAGGGGGTCAATCCTTATTTAAATATACTTTAATATTTTTTTCCCTTAATATATCATCATATAAAATGATATTTCACCTATATATATATATATAAAATTCGATGAAGGTGGTTAACCGACCACATTTGAAATGCTATAACTCTGCTTTTGACCTGATGAACCCATCCTTTTGAGATTGTACATTTGCCTCTGGCTGAAGATCTTTGGACCCAATGGGAAAGGTGCAATGCAATTGTGCTTTCTTGGTTGATGAATTCAGTGTCTAGCAGTTTGTTAGGTGGAATTGTGTATGCATCCAATGCTCAAGTAGTATGGAAAGATCTGTGTGAAAGATTTAACAAAGTAAATGATTCAAGAACTTTTAACATACATAAAGAAATTGCCTCTCTTGTTCAAGGAACAAATTCTGTGGCTTGTTACTTTACAAAATTGAAGGATCTTTGGGATGAGTTTGAGGCTCTAGTGCCACCCCCTGGTTGTAACTGTGAAAATTCAAAGGAATTCAAGAACTATTTGTAGAGACAGAAGTTGTACCAGTTTCTCATGGGACTCAATGAGTCTTATCTGCAAGCTAGAAGCCAAATCCTGCTGATGTCTCCTCTGCCCATAGTAAATCAGGCATATGCAATGATAATGAGTGATGAGAGTCAAAAAGGGGTGACAAATGCTACTGGACTTCTAGGTGCTGGACCAACTGGTGATCCTACTGCACTTTACACTAAAACTGCTGGAAATCAGAGATACAAGAGGCCATATCCTAAGAACTTGTACTGTGAGAAGTGCAAAATGAGGAACCACAACACTGAGGATTGCTACAAGAAAAAAGGGTATCCAGCTGATTATAAGATAAGGAAGCCTAACAATGCAACATACAATGCTATAGGGGAAACAGATGTGTATAATGATCCAGACTGGCAGACTCAAAGAGCAGGACCTAGTCAAGTCCCTCAAGGAACAAGTTCTTTCACTAAGGAGCAATATGCAGAAATTCTGAAGATGCTGGGACATAACTATACTGGTTCAAATGAACTGGCTTCTGCAAATGCAGCAGGTATGAGCAGTGCTATGTTAGCATCCAATCTAGGTCAAGATTGGATCATAGATACAGGAGCCACCAACCATATGGTGGCAGACATTACAATGTTAGACCAGTCCAGAATACTTGACAATACCCAGGCCAAAAGGGTATATCTACCCAATGGTGAAGTAGCCTTAGTTACACACACTGGTTCCAGTCACTTACCAGGACAAAACAAAATAGAAAATGTGTTTCATCTGCCTAAGTTTAAATACAACTTGCTGTCTCTGTCTAAGTTGACAAAGGAGTTGAACTGCGCAGTCACTTTCTATCCACACCTATGTGTATTTCAGGATCTCTCCAGTGGGAAGGTGAAGATGATTGGTAAAGAAGACAATGGACTATATGTGCTGAGCAGGCAAGCCAAAACAAGCCCCAACATTAGTCTGGCTGCAACCTACACTGATGAAGACATCAAAATGTGGCACAAAAGATTAGGACATGCCTCATCTACTGTCTTAAGAAAGATGTTTCCTATAGATTCTGAAGTAACTAGTTCAGTGTTGAATAAATGTGATGTTTGCCCTTGTGCAAAACAAATCAGATTACCTTTTCCAGCTTCTAGTATCAAAACTGTAAAGTCTTTTGAACTGATACATGTAGATGTATGGGATCCCTACAAGCAAGCTACTTTTGATGGTAATAGGTACTTTCTGACTGTGGTTGATGATTATACCAGAATGACCTGGGTGTTCTTGCTAAAGTTGAAGTCTGATGCTTGGGTAGCCTTAAAGAATTTCTTTACTTATGTGCAGAATTCTTTACTTATGTGCAAACTCACTTTGATAGAAAATTCAAGTCTATCAGAACAGATAATGGTGCAGAGTTTCTCAACTCAGTCTGTATTTCTATGTTCAACCAACTGGGAATGGTTCATCAAAGAACCTGTGGCTATACTCCTCAGTAGAATGGAGTAGCAAAAAGGAAGCATAGGCACATTTTAGAAGTAACCAGGGCACTCAGATGCCAAGCCCACATACCTATCAGGTTTTGAGGTCACTGCATCTCAGCTGCAGTATATCTGATAAATAGAGTCCCATCATCAGTGTTAAAAGGTGCATCACCTTATGAACTGCTGTATGAGAAGAAGCCTTCTCTAACTCATCTCAGAACTATAGGCTGCCTATGCTATGCAAAAATAGTTCAAGAAACTGATAAGCTACAACCAAGAGCAAAACCAGCAGTACACATGGGATACTCAGAAGTGCAGAAAAGATATGTGTTGTATGACATTGAAGCTAAGTCATTCAGTGTAAGCAGGGATGTCATCTTTAGGGAAGACACCTATCCCTTCCTAGACAAAGAAGACATACCCCCTATCTTTCTAGATAATAGTGACACAACCCAAACTGATTCATCAGATGAGCACTTACCCCATCCTATTCAAACTGGTCCCATTGCTCAGCTTGATCCAGTTATACCTCACAATGAAACAGCACCCACTGAGGATGCAGTTCCTCAAAATGATCCTACTGCTATAAATAACCAAGAGCCAATCCTACCTCCACAAATACCATCTCCACAACAGACAATCAGACCAAAGAGAGGGAAGAACCCTCCAGTATGGATGAAAGACTTCATCTCCCTAAGCATACATGATAACATACCTTACTCTATGGATCAGTTCATGTCTTATGACAATCTATCTCCCAAATATCATGCCTATGTGGCAGCATTCTCATCCACTACTGAACCTAAAATATATGCAGAAGCATCAGCTGACCCTAGGTGGGTAGAAGCCATGAAAACTGAAATACAAGTTCTAGAAGACAACCATACCTGGAGCATAGTTACTCTTCCTAAAGGAAAAAGAACAATAGGCTGTAAATGGATCTATAAGATCAAATACAAGGCATCTGGAGAGGTAGAAAGGTTTAAAGCAAGGCATGTAGCTAAAGGGTACAACCAGAATGAGGGAATAGATTACCAAGAAACTTTCTCACCAGTAGTTAAAATGGTCACTATTAGGACTGTATTGTCTATAGCTGCATCTAAACAGTGGCAAATACATCAGATGGATGTATATAATGCCTTTCTGCAGGGTGATTTATTTGATGAAATATACATTGATTTGCCACAGGGATTCAAGAGTCAGGGGGAGAAACAAGTATGCAGACTCATAAAATCCCTGTATGGTCTTAAACAGGCTCCAAGACAGTGGAATGCTAAATTAACTGAGGCCTTGATAAGGTTTCAATTCATTCAGAGCAAGCTGGATCACTCTCTATTCACAAAGAGAACCAAGAAGGGCAGGGTGATTATTCTAGTATATGTTGATGATATGTTGATTACAGGTGATAGTCTGAAACTAATCACAGAAACTAAGTTAGCACTACAACAGGCATTCAAGATGAAGGACCTAGGAGAGCTGAAATATTTCCTAGGACTGGAGTTTGCTAGATCAAGCAAAGGCCTAGTAATACATCAGAGGAAATATGCACTTGAACTCATCTCAGAAGCTGGCTTAAGTGCTGCAAAGCTAGCCAATACTCCCATGGAACTCAACATCAAATTGACCACAAAAGAGTATGATGATCATGTCAACAAGAAGCTGAAACTGAAGAATACAGACAAAGAACTACCCAATCCAGCTCCTTATCAAAGACTGATTGGAAAACTACTCTATCTCACAATCACAAGACCTGACATAGCCTACAGTGTCCAAACACTTAGTCAATTTCTGCAACAACCTAAGGTGTCTCACATGGAAGCTGCCTTGAGAATAGTCAGATATGTAAAGAATCAACCTAGGCAAGGAATTCTGTTGTCATCAAACAGTATAAAGACATTCAAAGCTTGTTGTGATGCAGACTGGGCTGCATGCCCATTCTCCAGGAAATCTGTGACTGGTTACCTAGTTAAGCTGGGGGATTCTTTAATATCCTGGAAGTCTAAGAAACAGATTACTGTGTCTAGAAGTTCTGCAGAATCAGAGTATAGAAGCTTGGCAACTCTGTCTGCTGAACTGACCTAGCTGATTTGGCTAATCAAGGAACTTGGAGTGGAGGTTGAATTCCCAGTCAAAGTGTTCACTAACAGCAAAGCAGCAATTCAGATGGCTGCCAATCCAGTATACCATGAGAGAACCAAGCATATTGAAGTGGATTGCCACTTTGTTAGGGAAAAGATTCAAACTGGTTTGATCAAAACTGTATACATCCCAACCAAGGAGCAACCAGCTGACATATTGACTAAGGGCCTTAATCGAGTTCAACATACCTATTTGTGTTCCAAAGTAGGATCAGTTAACATTTTTACCCCTCCTAGTTTGAGGGGGAGTGTTAAAGAAATAGGCAGTTAAGAGTTAGTTAGGCCACGAGGGCATTGTAGTCATTTCCTGTATTCCGGATTACAGTTAGCTTTCATAATTCTGTTAATTAGTTGTTAATTTTTTCAGTTAGTTAGGAATTAATCCACAGCTATAAATAGCTGATGCTAAGATTCAGGATTCTTAGTGAGCCCTAATGATGAAGAAGAAGACTTGAGGAAGAAGAAGCTCTGTGAGCTATGTGAGAGAGAAGAGAGAGATGAGAGAGAGATGGAAGAGAACTCTGTACATTGAATGAATTGTTGACCAAACTAATACAATGATCAGCTATTTTATAGCTGTGGATTAATTCCTAACTAACTGAAAAAATTAACAACTAATTAACAGAATTATGAAAGCTAATTGTAATCCAGAATACAGGAAATGACTACAATGCCCTCGTGGCCTAACTCACTCTTAACTGCCTATTTCTTTAACAAAAAGGCGTAACAATAAAATAATTCTTGGACTCCGAAAGCGAAACAAAAATGTTTGGATCAAACAAAATGTACAAAGCTACGAGCAAAAAGTATGCTCTAAAAAATTCAAAAGGAAATTTTGTCAAATAGCCTGTTTTACAGCTTCCAAACGAAAAAATGTCATCACTTGCATAATTGTTAAAGAATTATCATACGGAATGTAACCCGTGAAAATTCCATAAAATTGTCTTGGAGTTTCAGCTGAACTCCAGAAATCAATGTTGAAGTTTGACCTATACTGCAGGATAACAATATTTGGGTTTAGTTCAACCTCAACTGAACTCAAGGATAAATATTTAAAGTCCATTTTAAAATTCAGGATTTGTTTTGGAAATCAGTTCAAACAGTCCTGGGGTTTCTACTGGTTGTTCAAGTTAAACATGCAAACCATTCAGATCAAACAGGACTCGATATGTGAGGGGAAATTTATGGGAATAGGATACTTCTGGCGACTCATCACAGATTTAGTCTCGATAAGAAAAGTCAATTTACCTCCGTAAAAAATTGTGTGGCTATCGCTAGATCATTCTAATTAGCAACACCTGGCGATCGCCAAGAACTTACTTATGGAGATCGCCAGCAAAATTTTCAGATGTGAGATAGCGTCTTGTTTTCCACAAGTGCAAAAATGCGACAAACATATAGATTAATGGTGAGGCTTTGTCATTCTTCCTACAAAAATACAAAAATATAAAAATTTGAGTTATTGGCAAAGAAAAATGAGAAATTAAAGCCTCTAGGCAGCTGGGAAGTAAAATTATTTCTTACTGGAAAAGAATCCTTCCTACTCTAACTCTTAGTCCTTAAAAGTCGAGGGAAAGGTGTTAAAAGTTTCGATAATTTAGTTACAGAGTGGCTCATATATTACCAATTGATTATCTATGAAATAATTTAATTATTTTATAAATAATTATTTGGAGGTAACAAGATTTCATGATTAAGTGGGTGGAGGATCCTTTAATTGTAGGGGAATTTACACTCCATGCCCACAAAAATAAATTATTTACGTGTTTGTGCCCAAAAAAAATTAGTTTACATGGAATACCCATGCACCTCATTTTATTTACAAAAATGCCCATCTGGCCTGTTTTATTTACACTATGTGCCCACCCGCCCAATTTTAACTGTATATTATTTGCATTATATTGTAACAAGTATACCATGGGAGTATACTGTATACTAGATAGGTATACAGAAGGACTTGAGAGTATAGTGTAACAAGTATACCATGAGAGTATACTGTATACTAGATAGGTATACAGAAGGACTTGAGAGTATAATATAACAAGTATACCATGGGAGGATACTGTATACTAGATAGGTATACAGAAGGATGGGTATACAGTGTAAATAAATTTGTGGGTAAAAATGTAATGGGTATGGAGATGTAAATAAGTAGGGTTTGATGGGCATTTTTGTAAATCTCCCTTAATTGTAAGGAGTATATGTTTTAGGGATAATTACACTAAAAGACAAGCAAAAGACGAAAATTACCAAAAATGACCATATTTTCGAATTTTATCCGAGCTGTCACCCTTTTTTCGAGATAGCAGTCGCCGCAAGTTTATACAATTTTATACAATGTATAAAATTTTATAAATTTGTATAAGTGTGTATATGCGAGTGAATAAATCTGTATATTAAGGATGTTTATATGATTTTTTACTTTTTTTTGTGTATATTTTTGTATTTCTCTCATTGCTACATATTTATATATGTATATTCATGTATAATTTAATTTTTAGAGGGAGATTTGTGTGTATAAACTTGTCCAAAGCAATGATTTAGACTCAATAAACAACATAAATTCAGTAAAATACAAAAAAGTAATGACACCATTGGCGGGAGAAGGTGTTTGTCGGTGGCTTAGTGGCTGGGGAGGGGAAAATTTGATAGCTAGGGTGTTTTTTATGAAGGAGTGCTAAAATTTGTAATTTTAGGGGTGGGTGCTATGCATGAAAAAAAAAATATGGCCTCCTATTTGTAATTTTGGGTAGTGGACTGCCTATTTTTGAAAAGGGAAAATTACGCCACATAACCGTTGGGAAAGAATAATTACTATTTTTGTCCACCTTTTGTTGTTTCTTTCTTTCGATAACCATAAATATATATTAAATATTTTAGATATATATTTAATATTATGTATTTCGGAGATATATATTTAATAGATATTTAATATATATTTCGGATATATATTTAATATATTTTAAATATTTTGGATATATATTTATGTATTAAGTTTTTGGATAGAAAAAGTTATGGACAACTAAAAGTAAATATTTGTTGATGGGCGGATATTTATGTAAACTTCCCTTTTGAAAATTCCCCATTGTTTTAATAATTGTGATCTTCTAGGACTAACTAGTATAAAGTTGGGAAAATGGTATAAATAGCCGCTCTAGTCAGAATGTATAAATTATGCACAAATTATGTATATAATATGCAACATTATGCATAAAATATGCATCAAATATATAAAAAATATAGTTACTTTTTATTAAATTGATCTATCATTGTTCATACAACATAATTTCTCATATCTGGCAAACAACTTACTTCAAATTTTACCGAGATTGTCTCGGAAACTACCATAATATTTCTCTCTTTCTTTGCCTGAGGTTTCCTTATCTGTTGCACTTGAATCATCATGACGGTATCAGTATGTGACACTCAACTTTGCAGCGTTATCTGTATATATTCGTATTTATATGCAAATGTATTTATGTATAAAGCTTGACAAACGGAAAAGCAAAATTTTTAATTGATCGACTCTTTTGATCATCCACTACTTGGACTCTAAATGCTAAAACCAACTTTTACGACCATAAAATGCACGAATAGCCACTTTTTACCAGTGGTCTTCGATTTGAGATCACTTTTTTTTAATAGTTTTACATAAAAGGTCACTTTTTGGAACTTCAATTTTTGTGGGTTGAAGTTCAATCCCTGTGGGCTGAACTTCATGCCTAAGGTATAAAGTTCAATTTCAACCAGCAAGGGCTGAACTTTTAGGCATAGATATGTAAACTTCAGCCCACAAGAATTGAAGTTCCAAAAAGTGGCATCTCACGCAAAATCAATAAAAAAAAGTGACCTCAAAGCAAAAACTAGTTGCAAAAATGGCCTCTGAGTGAAATTTTTACCCAGAAATAAGACATAACATAGCAAGAAACTTAGAACTAGCAAGAAATGTGAATAACGTACACGTCTTAAGCAACATCCTACGAATGATATATTATGGTATAAACACCCGTAGGAGTTCACAACTTTTCTCACCCTATAGAAGAAACTAATCAATTCAATAGTGATCTTAATTACATGAGAACAAGCCTAGACTTTACAATCATCAATTATTCTTCATTGCAAAAGGTAAAACTCAGCAAAGTGATCTAATCTGAATTTCAACAGTGGAGGCAATCTCAGCTTCCTCAATTTGTCCTAACCTACCGTAAAAATTTGGCTCTGTAGACTGTTTGCACCGTGTTAAATGAATACTAGCCAGCGGTACAAAATTATTTGAAAACTAGTCAGCTCCGGACAAGTCCCAATATTTTATACTGCGATTTTGAACTAACATGTTTAAAGTCTCAGTATTTTATACTGGGATCACTTAAACACTAATCCCGGTATAAGATATTGGGACTTTGAATATGTTAGTTCAAAGTCCCGGTATAAAATACGGGGACTTTATATATAAAGCTCCAGGAATTTTGAATATGAATCCCAGTATAAAATAATGGGACTTTGAACTAACATGTTCAAAGTCTCAGTATAAAATACCGAGACTAGTCAGGGGTGTTCGTCAATGCTAATTGAGTTTAAGTGTGTGCGTGCGAATTTTTGGCTATTTCTCAATTAATTTTGAAACAGTAGATAAAATTCACTTAGAGCATTAAAACTGGCTAGTTATCAAAATTTGACGAGTCTACCTACTTCATCAGACATCCAGTCCAGTGAGGTGGCCTTTATTATTGGGCTTGGCCTGATTGTGATTGTTTCAGTTATTTATAGGAAATTTGCACAAGATTTTAGGGCATTGCTTTATATTGTATCCCAATGTTCAGAAATTTGTGCATTAATAACCTAAATTTTCAAGTTCTGATAGGCACACCAAAACTGTATCACAAGTTTTGAAGGATAATTAAAAGTGCAATTGTTCACAAATTTTTTCAAAGCAAAAAGTATCTACAGAAAAAATATTCTTATAAAAAGTTATTTACTAGAGTAACATTTATTTGTCTAATATTTTTCACCAAAACGGAAAAGTAAAATTTTCACGTTTATGGCTACCTTTTTCATACTTTACAAATATCTCGACCATTAACTTTACACTAGATTATTCCGACCAACCCTTAAACATTATTAAGTATTAATCTCCAACGCTCAATTTTTTTTTTTTTTTTTATCAAAGAACTATTCGATTTGCTAACATTATTTTCCACCCACCAATTATATATACTAACAAAACAAAAACTTTCTAGAAATGACTTTCGGCATACCGAACACTTGGTGGAACCTCACTCTACGAATAGTCAAGTACAAAGACTGGTACCTCTAAAGAAATACTGCATATAAGGTGAGTCAAGTTCATAATGGAGCTAATTTAATTTTCATTTTGATTGTTATTCGTGGGAGAAAGGTTAAGTATTTGTAACCTTAATGACAATATGCTGTTGAGATAGAAGGGAATTGAGTTTTGAATGAAAATTTGAACACACAAGTTAACAGCGAGGGGAGAAGGATAATCATCATGTCTAATTGCGTTAATAATTGCTCTATTTCGATAATCCTTAAAAAGTTGAGAGTTTCTTCGAAGCTATTGATTTGTGTGTTCATAGTGCTCGCATGCAGGGGCGGATTTATAGGGTCACAGGTGGTTCGCGTGAACCCATGGTCCGATGAATAAACTCGATATATCATGTACATATTTTTAAAATTGAGTCAAATATTACTTATGTGCACCCATACTCTGTAATGCTTAATTGGTTCACTGGTTAGAAAGTTGTTTTTTTACCTTGAGCACCAAGGGTTCGAATCCTAAAAGTAACAATTTTTTTTGTCTTTGTAAAATTTTATATCATAGTGATCCTATGGTCTTAAAATCCTAGATCCACTTCTGCTCGCATGCACATATTATGGATATGCCCAAACTACATTAAATTCTGCAGATCACATCAAACAATTTAACAATTTCGACAAGGCAATAATTTCAATAATGGACTAGAAACACATGGGACATGCAGTAGTGAAAGTGGGTTTAACTGTAGCCTTTACAAAGAACGTGTGCACTATGACATTGGCCATTGGTTGTTTCCTCTTTTATGCAAGAAAAAGGGATAAGATTGTAGTGAAAAATGTGTTGTGCGGGGAATATGATCATGTAAGTTTTTCGTCATGTAGGTAACGGCAGAATTAGTCAATTTGGTTCACAAACTTGTTTGATATTTAGGTTAGGAGAGGAACGAAGCATGGGAGAGGTCTACACGATTGACAAAAAATCTATATATTATTAAAAGGAAAGAACGCTCAGGACAAAACTTGGAATAGGACATTAGGACAATATTTGTAATGACATTTGATATAAATTCAAATGGAATGATAAGATTGATATTTTTCAATTTGAATGAAAATATAGTAAATAATTTTGAAAATGTAACCTTCTACCTTATCTTAATCTTATCTCTAGATTTGAAAATATAAAGTTGTTGGATTTTAATTGGAAGATATTCAAATTAGGAATAATTTATTGTTTGTTATTTGAGATAAGATTTTATCTGTTATAGATCATCTTGAAAGCAAAATAAAAGTAAAAGTAGGCAAAACTGTTCTACTTTTCATTGAAGGATATACAGATTAGGAATAATATTATTATTTGTTATTTGTGATAAGATCTTATCTGAATTTTTATTTTGAATTTGAATTAAAAGATAAGAAAAGTTATCATGCCCTTAAGTTTGTTGCCCCTATAAATACTTGAAATGGGTGAGAACCTAATCCATCCAATGAGGATTAGCTGCAAGTATCAGCTATTTAAAGGGGAAACGATAACATTCAGTATTTATAGTTTTCGATAGCAATTTCAACAGAGAAAATGCATTTTAATTACAAATTTATCTTCGTTTGGATTCAATTTTCGCTTATCATATTTCATCATCCATTTGAATATTACAGTGACACTGTTGGAAAAGTCTCAAGGCAAAAGCTATTTACTCCTAATAATGTGCTAGCTTTAGCAGGTATGGTTTTCATCTATTTAGCTTCATGCTTAATATTATGAAATTTGCAAGTCGAGCTCATGCAATTACATTCTTCATTTTCATTTTTAATAGCACTAACTTTATAAAGCATTTAAGATCTCAGAAATTGTAAGTCAAATTAATAGGAGTAGATAAAGAACAATCTTCAGCATCTACAAATATGGGTCGATACATCAAGAGAGATATGTTGACAACAATACTTGACAAAGGAATAGAATGAATAACTGTGTAAATTACAAAGGGAGCGAATAATAAGGGATGTCAGATAGAGATAGAGTTTAGAAGAGAGCCAAATGTTTTCGCAACTTTCACGGTGAATGATTCACCATTAGGAATAATATTATTATTTGTTATTTGTGATAAGATCTTATCTGAATTTTTATTTTGAATTTGAATTAAAAGATAAGAAAAGTTATCATGCCCTTAAGTTTGTTGCCCCTATAAATACTTGAAATGGGTGAGAACCTAATCCATCCAATGAGGATTAGCTGCAAGTATCAGCTATTTAAAGGGGAAACGATAACATTCAGTATTTATAGTTTTCGATAGCAATTTCAACAGAGAAAATGCATTTTAATTACAAATTTATCTTCGTTTGGATTCAATTTTCGCTTATCATATTTCATCATCCATTTGAATATTACAGTGACACTGTTGGAAAAGTCTCAAGGCAAAAGCTATTTACTCCTAATAATGTGCTAGCTTTAGCAGGTATGGTTTTCATCTATTTAGCTTCATGCTTAATATTATGAAATTTGCAAGTCGAGCTCATGCAATTACATTCTTCATTTTCATTTTTAATAGCACTAACTTTATAAAGCATTTAAGATCTCAGAAATTGTAAGTCAAATTAATAGGAGTAGATAAAGAACAATCTTCAGCATCTACAAATATGGGTCGATACATCAAGAGAGATATGTTGACAACAATACTTGACAAAGGAATAGAATGAATAACTGTGTAAATTACAAAGGGAGCGAATAATAAGGGATGTCAGATAGAGATAGAGTTTAGAAGAGAGCCAAATGTTTTCGCAACTTTCACGGTGAATGATTCACCATTATTTTTATAATCATCTCTCCTTTGACTGTTAATTTTAATTATCTACTTCAGAAAATGTATTCTTTAAGCTAATTCTTTTATGCTCTTCTACTGACTTTCTTATATTGCAGCCACATGCTCTCAATAGAGTCAGGCATGGCCAAGCAAAATCAAGGACCTAACAATTTCATTACACATAAATACGAGAGAGTGTGCATCAAGCAAAATGAGAATATATCGAAAGAGATGAAGAAAATGTGTAAAACCTAGCAAAAAGTGTAATATGTAGGTAAAAAACTAATTTCTCTATATGGGTTTTGATGCACATATTAGCTAGCTTCATATATTTGTACTATATTTAACTCTCTTCTTTGAATATGATAAGGATTTATAGTTGCACTTCTTTTTCATGTTGTTGCTGACCTATGTCAAAATAGTCTGGATTGCACAATAGTTGTGGTTTAGTTACGTTGGATCACAAAATCTTTGCGTAGTATATTTGTAGATGTAGATATAGAATTTTCACATTTTATTGTTCCTCTATTCTGGTGTTGCAGAAAAAAGCTCAAGAGCCGGACAATGACATGCTCTACATCTTAAAGGTGTTTTATATGATTATGCATAGATAGTATTTATATACATTTTTAACTATTCACATCTTATTTGTTCTAACTTGGTTTATTTATTTGTTTTCGTGCCTTTAATGATGGCAGAGAAACCATTATTGAACAATTCTTCACTTGATGTCTCTATTAGTATTAATAGAGTTTAGGTTCTTTTATGTTAGTCCGCGGCACGACTTTAAGTATTAATTGTAAGATTTAGTAAAAGATTTTAAATTAAAATTTACATGTTGTTTATCTTGAAATTTAATTATTTTAGTTGTCTTTTTTTAATTTAAAACATGTTAAGTATGCCAGGTCCATCTGTTATGGCTAAGTCAGATGTCTCTCCCTCTACTGCGGCTGCAGTGGCGAAGAAGAAGAGATCGACAAGACGTGAGTTGAACCTGGAGACATTGAATTGGTTATGACACAAGCCAGTGTCATACAACGTGAATGAGCAAGGCAATCAACACTTTGAAGACCCACAAGAAATTCTTGGTTCAGTATATTCATCATATCATTAGATATTATCGATTTGTTCTTTAGCTTTCTACTACAGCTCACAACACATTATAGTAGATTGGTAGTCATGTAATATCGTCGTGTTAAAGTATTTCTGTTAATTTATGATAGAGAGGCGGGAATTTTTATTTCAGAATCCAATCGGTCCATCTGGCAAATATATTGCATTCAACATGCTATCGATATACGTAGTTGATTTTCCTCTATTTTATGTCTACATTGTATGGAGTAACATATGTGGTAGTTTTAGTTGGTGTAAAACCTAAAAATTTTGGTGCAATTCGAACTTGATTTGAAATTTTAATGTCCTATATGCTTAGGCTGATTTTAAAGGATTCTATAAAAGTAGTGTTCAACTTCTATGGACTATGGTTTTTATTGTTTAAGTTTGATTCTATATAGGTGGACTTTTATTGTTTGCATTATCTTAACAACAAATCATATAGGCATCTGGGGATTAGTATAAGAATCCATTTTATGAGGTCTCTTTAATTTGAAACTAATTCAACTTTCATGGCCTAAATCGTTGCATAATGGTGGCGTCAAGAAAATTTAAACTAAGATGTTATTTAAGGGTGTTTGAGTTAAAGATAAATTTAAACTAAACACTATTAGTGGTATATTAGTAGGGATAAACCTTATATATTTTTTTGGGCTCTTCAAAGTTGAGTAGAATTCTTAGGGAAACACATGCTACTTACTACCTCATGTTAGAATAGAAAAGGAAAAAGTGGGAGAGTAAGCTCGAAATAAAATTAATATAGTGGCGGTATTAAGTAAATGTCAAGCTTTGCATATTCACAAAGTCAAAATAAAGCAACCACTACAGCTTATGAATTCTGCCTTCTTAATCGATAAATTTAGGTGGTAATACAATATAATTGGTGAAATTACGTAATTCGTTTATTGTCCTGTCATGCTTTAATTATGTTAGATTGAAAAATATTTTAATCAAACAAGTTGTCCACTTAGCTTCTTTGGTACAACTATTTTGATTATTTACTATTTTATTTTTTGATGTCAGTAAGTAATATAAATAATAATCATGAGAGTCCTTGAAATATAAACAGCAGTCATGGGAGTCCTTAGAAGCAAGACAAGCAATACACATTCTTGAATATTGCAATACAATATTGAGAAGTCTTATTTGAAGAAATATGAGTAACTATTTGTAAAATAATTAGTTAGGTATAATATATTCTTATTGGTGTTATAATTTTTTCATGTTTGTATCATAATTATGATATTTGCTTCATCCAGAAAAATCCAATGATGGTATGATTTAATTTTGAATCCTATAGAGTATTTCTGAATATGGAGTATTCTAACGATGTGCCTTTGTCATTTGAATTTGCAATTCCATGAAAGTGTTGGAACTAAGTCTGACATACTTTTGTGAAATGTTTATAGAATTAACTTTTATTTTGATCAAGATTTTAATCTATTTTGGTGAGAATAATGTTCGCAACCACGCTCATCTAATTCATGCACATTCTTTGCTTGAAAAGTAATAGTAGTTATAGTTAAAAGGTCCCATCCCAATCAATACAGTTTAATATTTGAAGTTGGATCTGAATTATGGCACTTCCTTTATCATAGCTTTGAGTGTCTTAATGGAAATGCCATATCTCCTAGGAGACGAATCTGAATCACAATCTTCTTTAGCCATTAAAAAGAGGACTCCTGGAGCTATAATATATCTGAAAACCAGGCATAGATTCCTTCCCGATCAATATAGTTTATTACTTAAAGTTGGATTTGAATTCTGGCACTTCCTTTAATCATGACTTTAGCTACCTTGACAGAAATGTTGTATCTCCTAGGAGGCGAGTCCGAATCACAATCTTCTTTTGCCATTCGAAATAGGGCTTCTGGGAATACAACAAACCCTGAAACCATGTATAGGTTCCATCCCCATTAATACGATTTAATATTTGAAGTTGGATCTGAATTCTAACACTTTCTTAATCATAGCTCTAAGTGTCTTGACGGAAAATACTATATCTCTTTGGAGAGGAGTCCGAATCACTATCTTTTTTCCTCATTGAAAAGAGATTCCTGGAGTTACAGTATATCTGAAAACCAGGTATAGATTCTATTCTGATCAATACAGTTTAATATTTCAAGTTGGATATGAATTCTTGCACTTCCTTTATCAAAGCTTTGAGCGTGTTGACGGAAAA
Organism: Petunia axillaris subsp. axillaris; assembly: GCA_029990575.1. Classification (NCBI taxonomy): domain Eukaryota; kingdom Viridiplantae; phylum Streptophyta; class Magnoliopsida; order Solanales; family Solanaceae; genus Petunia; species Petunia axillaris. Next base: position 166,482,574 of record JARKNS010000003.1, read on the forward strand.
TGTCATATCTCTTAAGAGGCGAGTTTGAATTACAATCTGCTTCTACCGTTGGAAAGAGGACTCCTGGTACTGCAATATATCCACAAGGATTCCTCCCCGATTAATACAGATTAATATTTGAAGTTGGATCTGAATTCTGGCACTTCTTTTACCACAACTTTGAGCGTCTTGATGGAAATTGCATATATCCTAAGAGGCGAGCCCGAATCATAATTTTCTCTCACCGTTGGAAAGAGGACTCCTGAAAATACGACAAATCGAAAAACTGGGTACAAATTCGATCGCAATTAATATAGTTCAATATTTTAAATCAGATCAAATTCTAGCACTCCAATTGCTAATACAAGCTAGAATATAAAATGTAGAAGTTTTTGCTGCAGATATTGTTAAATCACACCAGATTTATATTTTCAAAAGCAATATTTAATCTCATGTTTCTGTGTGTAATTTAGATTTCAATTAGCCTATTCACGTCCTAAATTTAGATGAAACTTGAGTAGAACTAGAATTTCAAATTTTTAACTTCTTATATATATACTCCTTCAGTGACACCTACTCTCCGCGCATCGCGCGGGTGTTATACTAGTGGTATCCTAATAGTCTAGTACTATCTTTTATTAAAACAATTTCCTTTTAAAATCTTCAAAATATTTTTAACTGTAAACATAATATATATACTACTTTTATATACCTTCACTAAATGTAATTTTACTCAATAAATAAATAAATTGTGAATTTATTTGTCAAAATTAAATTTATTACCCCTTGTACTCGCATTTTAAAACAGGAGTACTTAATGTAATCAGGAAAATTATATTATATGTGCTCTAATAAATGCTAGTAAAAGAACTTCATAACATTTATTCTAAGTCAAATAATGGCTATTTTATTCACATATAAGGATAACTAAATTTATTTCTAATGAGCTAGAATTAATGATTTTATTTCTGTTTTTATCTGAACTTTTCGTGAAGACAATTTTCACCCCTATCATTGTATTCGCCAATATATGGCAATCTATAAAATATCAAGTATCGGGTGGAACTTAATTACCATAACCTTCTCTTACACTGACGTGCATATACTCTATGAATAATTCTTATACTCTCGTATTATTGGACCATTGAAATTATCTTGACAAGAGCTAGAGATTAAATGTGGCACTTCACAACCTTAACATAAAAATTCCCACCATGAGCACGAATGACAACATAATGCAAATTCGTAGCATTATATTTCACAGCAAGATTAGCACTGCCTTCTAACTTCTATGTCCTAAGTGGTGATTAATTTCATTATTAACTGAAAATTAATAATGTAGGGGAGTCAACTTGAGGTCTTGTCTATTGGATATTTTCAGGACATAATAATTTTATTTTTGTCTGTCTTATATGTTTATCTAAAGTATAGTGATCTTACTCCACTTTCAGATGATGCCCGTTGTCTTACATGATGGAAACTAATTATCATCACGATTACAAAACTGAAATTTATTGTATTAATTAATCTTGTTAAAGGATTGAAGTTATGAAAGAAAGAGATAGTAATATTTAACACACACGCTTTTTCGACAACTTTTCCATTTATATGCCAGACTTCAATTATGCAAGATAAAACTTTGTAATAGAACTAGGTTGGCAGTTTAAATTTCATGAGGAGTGCTATATTAACTGAAGACCAACCATTTAAAGGAAAAGAAAAAGCTACAAGCATTCTTCTGATATAATTGGAAACATCCTCTCTTAAATGTACTACTGTACAATTAATGTAATTGTGTTTTAACATGTACAATGTTATTGCATTATTTTCCTAACAAAGGCTTAAAAAGGAAAGTTGCACAGTATCACGAAAGTTTTTGTCCCCCCTGTACTTCTGATTCATGGACATTGTGAGTATCTCCTCTATATAATGATACTCACATATCACAACTATATAAAATCTGTAAATTAAAGGGTCCTCTAAGTTGTCTTTTATACTTAGTTGTAACCAGCAATATGTTGCCAAGAAGTCGAACTCTTCCTGCCAGAATATACAATGGTGAAGTAAGCTATAAATACAATCAGCAATTTCACTTTCTGGTACTTTTTTTTTCCTTAAGGAATCTTACTTTCTTCTTAATATGCTCAACATATATACATATATATATATATATCCTAGGTAGAAGAAAGGCATGATGTTAGGCACTATTTCCAAGTGGATGTCCAACCAAAAGCTCAAAAGGAAACTGAGGCCATTAACCAACAAGCCAACTACTCAAAATGCTTTGATGATGATGGCCGTTTAAAGAGAACAGGTAAACTTTTAAATAATAGTATTAAATTTGTGCAACAAGTCAACTAAACAGCAAGAACACAATAAGTACTTTAACATATTAAAATATAGTTTTTCTGTTTACAACTCCCATTAAGTTGGAAAGCTATTCTAAAACCATGCTTAAATATGTTGCCAATCTAGTGAAACAAAAAATAAAGGTTTCTCTAAGCTTCCCTGCTACAAGAGAGTTGTCGAGGGTGTTAGGTGTATTTTAACATGTTGTAACACCTGTCCATTTTCCAATTTACTAATCTCATTTATTATGGATAGTCACTTAATTATTTTTAGGCGATCAAATAGTGTAAATATTCTTTCACTTTGTCGTTGGTACATATAATTTAAACTGGATTTGAATTTCATACTGCAGGGACTTTCTGGACTGCAACATCACATATCATCACAGCAGTAATTGGCTCAGGAGTCCTCTCACTAGCATGGGCAATAGGGCAGCTTGGTTGGGTGGCAGGACCTGCAGTAATGATCCTCTTTGCTTTTGTCATTCTATATACTTCAGACCTCCTCTCCCAGTGCTACAGAACTGGAGATTCTGTTAATGGCCCTAGGAATTACACTTACATGGAGGCAGTCAAGGGCATATTAGGTTGGTTAATCCATGATCATATCCCTCTTGTTGCTTTTGTTGACCACTTCATCGAAAAGCTTAAGCTGTTAGAGGGAACACAAGTTTAGTGAATTATATTATGTCTTCAACAAAGTGTTGATTGTGAAGTTTTCAATTTTGTTAGGAGGGAAGAAAGTGAAACTGTGTGGCATGATTCAGTACTTGAACTTGTTTGGCGTCGCCATTGGGTACACCATTGCTGCATCAGCTAGTATGTTGTGAGTATTTTTCAAACAGCATAAATCATGTGTTATGGTCCTGACTTCCTTTATTCAAGTATATATCTTTGATTTCACAGGGCAATAAGAAGGTCAAATTGTTTCCACAAGAGTCATAGGAAAGATCATTGCCATATGTCTAGTAATGGATATATGATAGCATTTGGTGTCACTGAAATCTTGTTCTCTCAAATCCCTGACTTTGACCAAGTGTGGTGGCTCTCTATTGTTGCAGCAATAATGTCATTCACATACTCTACCATTGGTCTTGTTCTTGGAATTGCTAAAGTTGCTGGTGAAGTCCTTTATGCCTAATCTTGAATTTCTTTGTTCCAATATTGCTGCTTTAAGAGACAAACTTGGCTAGTGAAATGAGTCTTGTGGACAATCTCAAATAAAAACTTAGATTTCTGAGTTTGTTCTCTTCCTTTGTCTATATTATGAACCATGATGATGAAGAATTCATGAAGAATCACTTTATCATACATGATAGTAACAAGTTAAATACTCCCTCTATCTCGTTTTATTTGTCTCATTTATTTTTACGCGTTCCTTAAGAAAACATTAATGAAGAGGTATTTTTGACTATTTTACCCACCATATAAATGTTAACTCTTGTTTCTACATTCAAGATCAATTAATACTATGGACAAAGTGGGAAAAAATACTTAATTTTGCCTTGAACTCCTAAATGGATAAATAATTTGAGACTTCTATTTATAGTAAGTAGGACAAATAAGACGGACGGAGTAGCTCATAATCATCCCACCAACTTTTTTCTCAATTGAAAGACAAGAAGCTCAATCATGTGCAACACAAGCATAAACTTCAGGAATATGCACAAAATTGAAAAGGCAGAGCTAGTTTCACTGTATAAGCTAAACAATGACTTACCCTTGTCTTTATTTCCTCTTCGGCAGAAAATAAAAGCTTCAAAGGGAGCCTTACTGGAATTAGCATTGGTACTGTAACACACATTGGAACTGTAACTGCCACTCAGAAATTATGGAGGAGTTTACAAGCTTTGGGAGCAATTGCTTTTGCATATTCTTTCTCTATCATCCTTATAGAGATTCAGGTTATCCTTATGTCTGCTAATATGTATCAAAGCAGCAGGTTTTCGATGGATTCGTTTAACATGGAGCTTACCACTTTCCTGCAGGATACAATAAAATCCCCTCCAGCTGAGCATAAAACCATGAAGAAAGCCAGTATGCTGAGCATCGCTGTCACAACTGTTTTTTATTTACTCTGTGGATGCATGGGCTATGCTGCCTTCGGAAATGATGCTCCAGGAAATCTCCTCACCGGCTTTGGATTCTTCGATCCATACTGGTTGCTCGATATAGCAAATATAGCTATTATCGTTCACCTTGTTGGTGCCTATCAGGTAAACAGCTCGTCAACACACTAGTATATATATAGAAAGTTAATTTGAATCCTCAACATTTTGGAGCATTGCTGTCCATATATCAAATTATTTTGTGGATTGATTTAACTTGTTTGTTCTAGGATTACAAATGTTCTCTCATTGATACACATACTGATTTTTGATTTCATGTGAACTACTGCAGGTCTATTGCCAACCCCTCTTTGCATTTGTGGAGAAATGGACTACGAAAAAATTGTCCAACAGCAATTTTGTGACAGCAGAATATGACATTCCTATCCCTTTCTATGGTGTTTACCAGCTTAACTTCTTCCGAATGGTATGGAGGACAATCTTTGTAATATCGACAACCATCATAGCCATGCTTATGCCTTTCTTCAACGACGTTGTTGGACTATTAGGAGCACTGGCTTTTTGGCCACTAACAGTATACTTCCCAATAGAAATGTATATTAAGCAAAAGAAGATTGGAAGATGGACAAACCAATGGATAGGACTTCAGATGCTAAGTGCAGCTTGTCTAGTTGTGTCTATAGCTGCAGCAGTCGGTTCTATAGCCGGTGTTGTTCTTGATCTCAAAACCTATAAGCCCTTCAAGACTAGTTACTAAAGGAACTTTAATGGAAGGAAGAAAATATTGCAAGGAGGTCATTCAAGAATGCAATAAATCAGAGGCATATGTTTGTGTAGTTGTCGGAGAAGACACATAATATATGTTGGTGAAACAGCAGTTGAGTGATAAAAGTATCCTGTCAAATTTCCGTTATACTTTAGATCCCATATCAAGTTGATCATTATAGTAGTTTTGTGCATCTAAAATATTCACTTGGAATTACTAGAGAAATTTACTCAGGTTTCCTTTTAGAGCTTTCTTAAAGCATGTAGATAATAGCTAAAAGATAATTCTTTGCACAATTAAAAACTTAGCTATGCAGACTGTAATATATTCAATTTTGTAGTAAATAATCAAATAATGGCTCTTAGAGTACATGGCTACAAATGAGAAGAATATAGCAAGTAGATGGCTATATTGTGACAAAATTAACAAAATGAATCTCCTGATGTAAACTAACCGAACAGATGCAAGATGTATAAGTGAGCATTATACAGTCTCATGCTCTACTTTAGCAGAGGGGCTCAAATGTATCACAAAATACTCCAGCAACTCTTTTACAAAAATAAGAAGGGCTATGAAAATATTTAGAATTGCCCAATTTTCAGTCAACTATTCTTAAACCACTAAGTTCAACTTTCGGACATGTATGAACATGAAAGTGAACAAAAATAATTGTGACACTAATATAATTTGATTGTTATTGCTTGTATTCTGGTATTGTGATTGATCATGATTTGATCATTATTACTTCTGATAATTAGGATTTGTGTGTTGGCATAACTTTGTCACAGATACGTGCCATACAGATGTAAGTCTACTTGAGGATGAAGCTTAGCTTTACCATTATAGGAAAGCCAACTTGTCAGCTAACGGAAGGTCAAGACACAGTTGATAGACAAGTTTCATGAAGTGTCCGTGCAAGACCATCTGTGTACAACTTTTATGGAGTGTTCGTATTGTTCACGGTTGGACCCTCTGAGTTTGTAACTGCCATGATCCCGCATTTAATGAGAGAGAGATCGTGGATCTCCCATGATCAGCACGTGGGAACATGGCTCATTAATACCCGTGATCAGCTCAACTTAGACTCCTATAAATATTTTTCATTCCCAATTATAAAAGGCATTCACAAATATATGTCAAAACGCTGTCAATTTGTATTCTCATTATAACATAATCATATTCACCGCTTTTGCTATTGTTCATGTTAATGACTTTATCTCTACATTCAATTGTTACCGAATTGATACGATAACTTGTTTGTAACACTTTTACAAATTTAATTGTCTAAGAACAGATTTTTAGGGCATACAATTTGATTATCATTAGTATATTTGCAGAAGTCGGTCCACACATATAGGCGTTCTTTATCCTAATTCTTCTCTCTTTTTAATATGCCACTTCCACCTTTTTTCAAACAATTATCACTTGTTAAAGAGAAACATTTTTGTAAGTGCAACCAACTTGAAATCAGGGTGTAACTTCCAATTTCAAAACTAAATCAGATAATATGAGGCAATAAAACATGTAGCTCTTGACTCATAATAGAACATACTCATGACTTAAGCCACTCTACATGTTTGGACATATTAAATTTGTCTTTCGAAAGTCCATAAAGCTCATATAAGTGAGTTTATCCGGTTGAAATTGAAATGAAAGAAAAGGGTATCAGGAAAGAAAATAAATGCATGCCTCCAAATAGGATGGAAAACCGTGCGTAATTTTATCCTTTTTTCCCCTTCGATAAATATAATTGGCCACACTAATTGTGGCCCAAACATCCCAAATAGGGTTAATATAGTAATTTCACGTTCATTTTTAATTACTCCCTCCGTCCCAAATTAGTTGTCACTTTAGCAAAATGTGTTTGTCCCAATTTAGTTGTCACTTTAGGATTTCAAGGCTAAATTGATTAGTTCTTTCCAACTATACCCCTAATAATTTAAAAAATTCTCAAAAAAAGTTAATGGTGAAACATTAAATAGGGATAATATAGTAAAATAAACACCATATTTAATATCTTTCTTAATGGGCGTGAAAAAGCCTAAAGCGACAACTAAAATGGGACGGAGGGAATAATTTGTTAATTTTGTTCCATTTCTACCTCTCAGCAGATTTTAGCTTAATTTTGAATAGTTTGTTTAACTTTCTCCCATAATATTAATTCCATGTCAATTCTCAAAGTACTTTCACACCTAGACATGCACTTAATTATTTTCCATAAAATAATTAATGATGATAGGTATACCATACTACTTGTAAACTATACTACAATTATCGTGTATATACTGCAATATACTATACACTAAACTTATCATTTATATACCCAACTATTATTTTTCATGTATTAATTTATAACCCTAATATTTTAAGCAATATAATTACACCTTTAGATGTTGACTGCCACACCTAATAATTCCCTCCACGAATTTTATTAGATATTTTAGTTTAAAAATCGGTGTCTATATTTACCCTCCTGGAATTCCCCTAAATATAATAAGCTACAACATTAAATAAAGAAATAAAAAGTTAGTCGGATGGCTGATGATGTTATTCCAACAAAATGGTTATGGGCGTATTAACATGAGGTGGTAGTTTAGGGTTTGAGTTTAGTTAGGCTCTAATTTTTTTTATTATGTACTTTTTAAAACCGTAATCCCTAACCCTAAACCCTTAACTATTAACCCTTAGGGGTCGTATGGTTGGTTTGACAGGGATAATAGTTATCCCATGTTTGATTAGTAGTATTAATTAATTCGGGATAGATTTTATTGTTAAATCATTTTTATAACTTATACTATGGAGGTGGTGAAATTATTTATGGGATTTTCTTGATATTTAGTCCCACTATCCAAACGACCCCTTAAGGTTACCGGTATAAATGTCTACAAATGATCACATATAATTGTATTCTTTTGCCTATATGATGGAATTGAAGCGAGTGATCATAGGTAATGACACCATTAGATATCTCATATTGGTCCATGTGGTGAGTTAAGGTCACCGGTATAATGTCGTACTTGTACATCATGATATTGTATACAAGTGAGCACTTATAATTGTGTTCTTGTGCCTACATGATGCAATTGAAGTGAGTGACCATAGCTAATGAAACCATTCGATCTCACATATATAATGTTGTTCTTGATTAATTAATAGAATATTAAAATATTTGAAAATATTTTATTAATTGTAATTTGTATAGAGTCATTAATTAAACGATACAATAATATCAAGAATTTACAAAACTATGACACCTTAGGCAATGGTTCGCCTTATTGACCTCACTTAAAGTGGTTTTATAAGAATGACCTCACTAACTTGATAAGTACACCCACGGGGGCAACACTTGACCTTTTATCTCTATCAACATTCTCTCCAGATAACTTGAAGTGCCGTCTTGCAGGCAACACTTGAATACTTATAAATTTATAATGTGAAGTATTGCCTACCGAGGCTATTTTGCTAAACCATTCTTAAGTGGGGGCAAAAAGCTATAATCAATGATAAGTGGGTACATGTAGTGAAATTCTTTGATAATATCAGTCCAAAATATGCAATTAGGGTCATTATTTAAACTAACAGTCTCATTAATATTTATGTTTATAATTTCACGTCGTTAGGTGTGCCTACATTAAATTACGTACCTATTGACGACCAATTACAACATTAAATAAAGAAACGAAAGTTAGTTGTTTTGGCAGAAGATTCTATTCTAGCAAAGTGGTGTTAAGCGTAATAACTTGAGGTGGGGGTTTAGGGTTCGAGTTTGGTTAGGCTCTTTTAAGTTTTTTTTTAATGTGCTTTTTACACCTAAATTCATAAAACTCTAAACCTTAAACCCTAACCCAAAACGCTAAACCCTAAAGGTCACTAGTCTAATTCCGTATTGTACATCACGATATTGTATGCAAGTGGTCACATATAATTGTGTTCTTTTTCCTACATGATGCAATTGAAGTGATTGACTATAGGTAATAAAACCCTTAGATATCCTACATTGGTCTGTGTGGTGAGTTAAGGTCACCGGTATGATGTCGCAGTGTTCATCATGCTATTGTATACATGTGATCACATATAATTGTGTCCATGTGACTACATGATGCAATTGAAGTGATTGATCATAGTTAGGGGTAGGCGTTCGGTATTTCGGAACGGTTTTATCAAATACGGTTTGGTATTTCGGTATACGGTTTCCAAATGGTGGATACCAAATACCGTACCAAACTACTTCGTTACAGTTTGGTATTTTATATTTCAGTTCGGTTTTATTCGGTATAGTATTCGGCATACCAAACATTAATTTCTTGCAAGAAATCATGTCAATAGGAAAAGATAAAACCCACTAAAAATCATTTCAATAGGAAAAAAAATAAAAAGTTGTGCATGTACTATCGTGGACAACTACCGTGTCATGGCACAAATGGTGTCTGCTCTTCCATTATGGCATCACCAAACCATCCTCGTTTCAAGGTAACAAACCAATTAAGCAACCGGTAATGCCACGAAACGGAAAAGGAAAAAAATAAGGGTACTGCCATACTGGTATGTTGGTACCTCAAGAAATTGATCAAATACTCGTTACTACAACACAATGATCAGTGAAACAATGAGATCTGTATATAAGTTCAATTTACTACAACATAATTGATCAATTTAAATCTGAGTAGAAATTCTTCTCTAAATAATTAAAATGTCACTTTAACTACACACCAATGAGAAAACATACACTTCCTAGTGGTTCTGCCAAACAGATTATATGGAACTTGAAACACTTCAAATATAGCTAAAATCATTAAGGCTTTGAAGGCCACCAAATTCAAAGTAGCAGTGAGGAGATTTTCATTTCAAAAATAGAATTTAAGATCGACTTTAACACCTCTTTAAGTCTAGAATACTACAACATTAAGTCTAGAATTCATCAAGACAACATCTCTTAAGATGGTTCCTTCAATTTGAAGTGCCAAGCTTTCGATGACAATGATAAACTCGACCACACTTATTTCACTTTGCTTTACGATCTTCTTCATTGTCTCCAATCACCTCAAAATATTTCCAAACAAATGATCGAGCTTTAGGAGCACGAGACTTGGTTGAACTTGGACCTAATAAATAAAAAGAGAAATCAAAAGTTGTAGCATAATATTTCTATTAAAGAACAAAATCATATTATCAAATAAATAATTACTTACCACATATTAATGAAAGAAGCTACTAAACATCAACAATGCAAGAATCTCTTCCACTATTCATCAATTCTAAAGATAAATTAACAAAATGAGTCATACAATATGAACAATTAAAATATTTAATGACACAAAGCATCAAACCTTACCAACTTCAAGTTGCTCAAGATAATCTAAATCTTCTTCAATATTAACGGGAAGAGACTCACTTCTTAACCAATCTTGAACACAAACAAGAGATTGCACCAACTTCGGAGTTAATGAACTTCTAAATAAATCAAGGATACAGCCACCGGTACTAAATGCACTTTTCGATGCCACACTAGAGATCAAATAGCCAATACATCACGAGCCAACTCTGAAAGAATAGGAAATCTAGAAGCATTAATTTTCCACCAACCTAAAACATCAAATTTCTCACCATAAGGCTCTTGGTCTTCATTAAGATACTTTTCAAGCTCCGATTTAGCACCACCACTTCCACTTTCTTCTTTTTGTCTCTTCTTTTCTAGCTTATTTCTCACTACACTTCCCCCAGACATACTACTATCCGAGGATGAGTCATTAGATGAAGTAGATGGAGGTGATGGAATTTTAGATCCTTGTGTTAATTTTTTCACATAGTCCCCAAACAAAGAACTCAAATACTTATCCACTTCAACTTTTATTTTTTTCCCAACATCCTCCCCAAACATCTCCTCAAGTGCTAAATCAACATACACAAACTTGTTACGAGGATCTAACACAGAAGCAATAAAAAGCATGTTGTTCATTCTGAGAGGATCACCCGAATATTTAACAAACTTTTTTTGCATTTGAGTTGCCATTGCAGCCAATTGTTTATCTTCACTTGCCACGCAATCTTTCAAATGGATAGCAAGCTCACATATTTCCTCAAAATGAGAATTACAAGTAACATAAAGTGAACCTGAAACTTTTTTTGTGAGCTCATAAAATCTTGCAAGAAACTTTGACACGTTCCTCACCTTTACCCAATCATCAGATTGTAGCGCACTTGCCACACTTCCATCTTCACAAACATGACTAGCAAGATAAGTAGACACTGTACCCCCCCCCCATTAGTATCATACCTATCAAACGCCGACTCATAATATTGTGCCGTTTCCAACATCAAGTAGGTGGAGTTCCACCTAGTAGGAACATCTAAACACAATGCTTTAGTACACTCTATCTTTTGGCGTTCACAAGCATCGTTAAACTTTCTAAGCCTTGCAGGAGATTGTCTCATATACCTCACAGCTTGCCTAACACGTTTGGCAGACACACCAATTTCTTTTAAACCATCTTGTACAATCAAATTAAGTATGTGAGCCATACATCTAACATGAAGATGCTTACCATCCATCAAATTAGTTCCCCAATCACTTAATTGTTTAGACACACATCTAACAGTGACATCATTAGAACCAGCATTGTCAACTGTGATAGTGAATACATTATCTACACACCAATCAAGCAAGCAATTATTAATAGCTTCCGCTATATCCTCACCCTTATGACTAGAGATAGGACAAAAGTTTGTTATTCTTTTATGCAAAACCCACTCTCTATCAATAAAATGAGCTGTCACACACATATAATTAATACGTTGCACAGAAGTCCAAGTATCGGTAGTAAGACAAAGTTTTGGACGCTCTTCTCTAAAAAACTTCTTTAGACTTCGCTTCTCTTCAGTATAGATCTTATAGCAATCCCTAGTTATTGTCCTACGAGAAGGAATGTGAAAAAAAGGTTGAGCTTTACTCATAAACTTCTTAAATCCTTCCTTTTCTACGAAGCTAAAAGGCAATTCATCCAAAATTATCATCTCAGTTAAAGCCCTCCTAACAACTTCTTCTTCAAATCTCTAACTACCAATAGAAACCTCACCGTCTTGGCAAATTTGAAAGGCTATCTTGGGTTGAGTTTCAGTAGTTGTAATAAGGTTAGGTGGATACATTGTGCACCTAAGTAAATGGTTTTTCAAACCAGTTGTTCCATTAGTTGTACTAGCTTTAAAAACCTGCTTACAATGATTACATCTTACTTTCCAAATTCCATTTTCCATAAATCTTTCATATTGTTTCCAAACATCAGATCTAGGTTCTATAGCTTTTCTTTTCTTCATACCTCTAGTGTTGATCGTATTGCCATCTTCCGAAATATGTATGCTGTCTGTTGAATCAACATCACTGCTTACTCTACTTTCATCAGTCATCTGTAAATGAATAACAAAACGAAACAAACACAAATTCAAACTAAACAATCAGAGCACAGAGACATGTATTAGCTACTGGTGAAAATGAAAAGCAAAGAGTAGAATCTAAATTAGAAGCAAAAAATTTGTATTTGTACATATTTCTTTTTATACCATTGGTTTAATATAGTTGGGTATAGCAGGTGACCGAAACTAAACAATAAGAGCATAGAGACATATATTAGCCGAAGTTTGTGTAAATTAGCTTAAGCACTATTATTATTGAAAAGGGAGTGTTAAGATTGGAGTACGATCGTTTAGTTGGTACTTAATGGGATAAAGGAAATCACATTTTTTCGTCAAACCAATCAAACTTTTGAAATGACAACAATAGGAAACATACTTCAGGTAATTTTGTGAACACAAATAAACTGAACAAGAGATAGGCAAAAAGAGAAATCGAGAAAAAATTTTAAGATCATAGAAAAGAGAATGAGAACTGAGAAGTAAGAACTTACTGCAAAGAGAAGAAGTAACGACGGCCGGCGACCGTCGTGATAGAGGGTGACAATGGCGTGACTATGAGAGACTGAGAGAAGCAGGCAGCGGCGTGATATTTGGTGGAAGAGAAGTGATTTAGATTTTAGGGTTTGAATGGAAATGAAAAGTGGAAGTTTGTTAATATGGGTAGGGCTGAATTTTAGTTGGATTGGGCTATTGGGCCATTTAGTTGTGCTGGATTCAGATGGGTACTGATTATATTAGTTATTATTGTAAAAATTACAAAATGAACCCAAAAACTTCGGAATTTCAGAATTCCGAATTTCTGAGACCCTTTACCATATTCCGAACCGAAATTCTGAAATACCAAAATTTCATACCGAATTCTGTACCGAATACCGAAATACCGATTCCGAAATTCTGAATAAATTCGGTACGGTACGGAATTCGGTATTTCGGACTTGCCCACCCCTAATCATAGCTAATGATACCCTTAGATCTCCCACATTAGTCCTTGTAGTGAGTTAAGGTCACCATATAATGTCTTAGTGTACATCATGCTAATGTATAAGTGTGATCACATAAGTTTGTATTCTTGTGGTTACGTGATCCAATTAAAGTGTGTGATCATAGTCAATTACATCCTTAGACCTCCCACAAATAATGTTGTCCATGTCTAATTAATTATGTCATAAAATATTTGAAATATTTTACTAAATATAATTTGTATTGAGTCACTAATTTAATTACACTATAATATCAGTCCAAAATATGCAATTAGGGGTTATTATTTTAAACAAACTGTCTTATTATTTTTTATGTTTATAATTTCACGTCATTAAATATGCAAATGTGTATGGTATAAGAATTGTATTCTAATAAATAAAGTGTATTTAAAAAAATAGAAAAAGGTATAATTAGGCACTATATACATACGTATTTGGATACGTATTACTATGTAAAATTAATATACTAACCTTTCATCTTCCACGCACGAATATTTTGTATGAAAGAGAAGGTTTTGGAGGGAAAAATTTATTTAAATGACGAAATACATATTAAAACTAGATTAGTTTTTATACAACGGTGGCCCTAGTTGAAACAAACATGTTGTGACCAAATAGCACTCTCCTTTCCCCTTTATTCATATGCAAACTATATTGGATAGACAATCGAACGAACCTTGGAAATTGAACTAGTGAATTCTACTAGTGGTTCAAATGATGGAAAGCCATAATCACTTATTCGGCACGTTTCTAAAATATTAGGCGAGTTTTTATTCTTCAGAATATGTCTATGGGACTGCTGTATTAATAAAATTACCCATCTCCAGACCACCTTTTCACGACATGCACATGTCCTCCAGCAGGAAAAGTATCAAAAGGGGATTATTATTAATTATGAGATGAAATTGATTGTAAAATTGTTAGAAACATTGAACTAGCATAAATTTTTTAGTATGATTAAACTTTACTTCCTACTCCTAGTTGTACTGGTCTAGCTCTTCAAATACCATTAGCATGTTAATTATACAGTATTACTAGCTACAGCTCAGGGGCGGATCTATAGCCATTGATACCCCTTCGTCGAAAAATTACACTGCATATGTAGGTGAAAAAATATTTTTATAGAAATATATACTAGTTTTGATTCCTTTTAGAAACAAAATATTCTCTAGTCTAATGGTGAAGGGTGTCAAACTTTATGACTAAGATAAGATACTTAGTTCAAGCCCCATGCACAACAACTACATATATTTTTTTAGTCCCGTTGACAAAAATTTTGCATCCACCACTAACTAGCTTAGCTTTGATTCACGACCAATATGGATGTGTTTTGGTCTTCTGATTGGTATTTCCTTTTATTTTAGTTGCAAGCTTTATTATTTCAAACCAAAAGTCCAAATTTCCCTTTATATCATCCAAAATTGCTCAACTTTGCTGACTGCCACATACGCCGCATATTCTTGCCATTAACAAACTATCTACATACGAGATAGTTTGTCAATGGCAAGGGTATGACATGAAAGGTGTGAATTAAGGTAGCCCAAAGTAGATGCGGAGAGCCAATTAGCTTGAAAAAGTGCAAGATTCAACTCTGAGAAGGATGGTTTAGTTGTAGATTTGTAGGGAATTTGCCTCTCCGCATCTACGTTGGGCTACTACAGAGTAGAGTGTATAGTGTAAGTCTTGCATGGACAATATAGTGACTGTTCATTCCCCACCAGTCCCCACATAAAGTTAATAAGGAAATCGCTTTCATATATTGCCCCTTGAGGAGTTTTAGTAGCCGTTTGTCTATAGAAACCAATTTGAAGTTGTATTCGGACACGCATTTTACTTGAAAAAGTTGCAGTTTTGGAGGTGAAGTAAAACTAATTTTTAAAAGAAATTTGAAAAAGTGCTATACATTATTTTTTGATTTTTCAAAAACAGTTTTTGAAAATATCTTCAAAAATTCTCTAACTTTTTATGTACAAACAAATTTTTCGGAATATTTTTTGAAAAAAGCTAAAAGTATCTATGGCCAATTAGCCTGACTAACAACGAACATGCACAAATGTTAAGCTCACATCACATTGAATCCTGCATTCAATTTTTGTCTTCCAAGCTTACGACATTTTTTGGACGGTCACAAAGTATCATGATCCTTTAATTTTCATTTTGAGATAACAAAATGAAGTGATAATATGTTTAGATCTTACCCCCTGTTCCAACATGGATGACACTATTTTCTTATTAGTCTGTTTAAAAAAGAATGACACAATTTTACATTTGAAAATATTTTTGAGTTGAAACTACTACTTTATCCTTTATGAAATAATGCTTTATAGCCACATATTTATGTAAGGCTTATTTTGGATTACGAGTTCCAAAAATCTTACCACATTTCTTAAACTCCGCTCCATGTCAAACTATGACAACCATTTTGAAACGGAGCGAGTATTAAATATAAAGAAACAAATATGAATTCATGTAGTAGTAACAATTTTTCTTGAAACACCACCCCCCCTCCCCCCTTAAACCACTCCTCTCTTCGGTAATGCTCACCGTACATATCCGAGATTTGTTAAGTCCATATTTGCAGAGAGGGAATTAAAGTAAGATGATAAGTAGGTTGAATGATAAAATCAACATCTCAGATCTCGAATCACATCTTTTTTTGTATGCTTCCACAGGAAACTAGCTTGCACCTTCCGTATATTCTGTCCTCTTTTGCGATCCTATATATACAAATATATTAAATTTATGTTGTAGTTGTGGTCCTACTAGTCTACTATTCGAGTCTATTGTTTCATTCTTATTTTAAAATAGAAATTTTAATTTATCTTATTTATGTTTTGAATGTCACCAGTTGAAGGAATAGCTGTACTACTCTACTGGACTTGGTTTTAGTCTTACCTTTCTTCAAAACATAAAGTGTTTCCAATTTTAATATATGTTGGAACTGTGTAAAGTGTAAGTAATTAAGATGAACGGATCGGAAAAGCTTAAACTCCACAGTAAGAGGATAATAATTCAAACTAATATAATCTAAAAGTTTTTTTCTTTAATTAATGAAAGCAGCTAATTTAAACCAAGATACTCAGATTAACGGGACGACTAATTAAAATTACACCGATGTTAGTCCTGATCTGGGCAAAATTATCAATGCTTAAATTATCAAGGCAACAAAATTAAACCTAGTAAGTACTCTACTTTAATATTATCATCTTTTTTGCTGTCGATAAGCGTCCCTCACAATTGTTTAAAAAGTACAAGCGAAGGACAATTTGTTAAGCCATAGTCTGAAAAGAAAAAAGTGTATCTATAAGATATACTAAACGATATAAATATCTCACAATATTTTTAGCTTTAAATTTTATTTTAATCTCAACTCTATTATATATGCCACATTACCTTTCAATAAAAATATGTAGCACCCTTAATTATAATAGAATAAATCTACTTTGAATGTAAATTAGGAATTCTATTCCAATATTATCTTGATTACAAATTCTAGCTAGACATGAATTAGTAAACCTACAAATAATAAATTCTAAATAGTTTACGTCTCATATATCAACTTTGAATTAATCTTCACCTACTAGTAATCAATATGAATAATTGGACAAAATTTCATTGCATATATAGCTCTACAATGACATTATTCTAATACTATCATTTTCACCCTCATATAATTCTTGCAATTCTCTGAGTTATGCTTGACATGATTTTTTCCTTTTTATATTTCTTATCGTACATGTAGTGACACATTTTTTCTATCATATAAATGTAAAATTTATGTGCCATCTAAGTAGAAGAATTCTAAAAAGATGGACTGGTACTTCTCCATGTGCAACTTTTGGGACAAATAATACGTGTCAGTCACCAATGTGGCCTTCTACATTATCTTTTCAAGATATTTTCGAACTGTATTGCACTTTTTCTCTCTTTTTCACATTATTTATAGATCTTAACTACTTCCAAATCCCAAAGTACGAACTAAACTCACAATTCCAATGGGTTTCAAAATCTCTTCATCAACTAGTCCAACCAAAAAATGGCTAGGCTTCATAGCCGCCGTTTGGGTCCAATCCATCTCAGGCAATAATTACACATTCTCCAACTATTCCGATGCCCTCAAATCGCTTATGTCCCTAACACAACTTCAACTTAACAACCTTTCCGTCGCGAAAGACGTCGGAAAAGCCTTCGGTATCTTTGCCGGCTTAGCTTCCGACAAACTACCCACCCCCATCATTCTACTTATTGGCTCAATAGAAGGGTTTATAGGGTATGGTGTACAATGGCTTGTTGTAAGTGGTAGAATTCAGCCACTTCCTTATTGGGTCATGTGTATTTTCTTGTGCATGGGAGGGAATAGTACTACGTGGATGAATACTGCAATATTAGTAACATGCATACGTAATTTTCGTAAAAATAGAGGACCAGTTTCGGGAATTTTAAAAGGTTACGTAGGTTTAAGTACAGCTATATTTACTGATATTTGTTCTGCTCTTTTTGCAAGTGACCCTTCAACTTTCTTGCTTTTATTGGCAATTGTCCCTTTTATTGTTTGTCTAACGGCAATTGTTTTTCTACGTGAAATTCCACCTTCCTCAACTTTATTAGAAGAGAAAGAAGAAGTTAAATATTTTGGTGTTATTAATGTTGTAGCTGTTTTTATAGCGGTTTATTTGTTAGCATTTGATATTTCAGGTCCTCATGGCACTGTTTTTTCACAAATCTTTGCTTTTATACTTTTGGTCCTATTAGCATCACCTTTATTAATACCTATTCATATAATGGTCATGAATTTTATACGTTCAAATTCAGAAAACTTAGACTTTGAAAGTAATTATACAATTGATGAACCTCTACTGGTAAAAGAAAATGTGGAGAAAAAGGAAGTGGTAAATGTAGAGGTGGAGAGGAAGGTGCCAGTGCTTGGAGAAGACCATACAATAATTGAAGCAATGAGAACAATGGATTTTTGGATATTGTTTGTGTCATTTCTTTGTGGAGTAGGGACAGGTTTAGCAGTGATGAATAACTTGGGACAAATGGGGTTAGCGTTGGGTTATGTGGATGTTTCAATATTTGTGTCACTTACTAGCATATGGGGATTTTTTGGACGCATTCTTTCCGGATCTGTCTCTGAATACTTCATCAAGTAAGTAAAACTTACCATTAACTCTTCACTTTCACATCTTGAGTTGTTGGTTGATGCCTATTTTTTTAATATTCTTATTTCACTTTGTTGTTGTTATTACAATTATTATTGTTACTAGTTTTGTTCGGGCATAAATTTCTATTATCTCATGTCCTTTTGTCTGTCACTTTAGCCAAAAAGTAAAAGGTCCCGAATAACTGTTACTTTAAAATACTCTCCGGTCCATTTTATTTGATGTTTTGCGTGTTTTCACGCGTATTAAAAAAAATCACCTTTTAATATTAATTAGCAATGTAATTGACTATATTAATCCTTATTCAAGCTATTATTACTTATCATTTTGTTTAAAGTCATTTATTAGCATGAGGTGATATTGTAAAATTTCATCTTGATTTCCGAAAAGATCAAATATTATGGACCAAAAAAAAAAATAGGCTAAAACATCAAATAAAGTGGACCGGAGGAAATAATAACAAGGCATTAAATTATCTTTTCAGTTTCACTCGACTGTTCCAAAGATATAAAGTTATTGATTTACTCACTCAAGAATGAAATAAGAGTAATTTAGTCAAATACTCCCTCAGTCCTACCATAAGAGTCCATTTTCCACTGTTTGATTGTTCCAAAATAAAAGTTCATTTAGATTATCAATGCAAAATTACTTTTGTTTTGTCAATATTGTCCTTTTATTATAGTGGAATTAAGTCTTGTCAACTTAATAATGAAATAAATAAGAATAATGTGGTAAAATATATATAGTAATTAATATTTTTCTTAATGCTCATACAAATATGAAATTGGACACTTATAAAGAGATTAATGGAGTACCATTTAATAATTCTTTAACAATCAATGGAGCATGCTAAAACCTTAAACATAGTTAAAGTGTATCATTAGGGTCATGCATATTGATCTGTGCAAACATAGTTAAAGTAGATAATGCCAATACACTTTTCTTGGAGGAAGATATATATCAGCTTTTAAAGCAGGTAGGACATGGATTAGTTGTTTTCTCTGTCGTATAAAGAAAACATTTAAAAGGTGGGACACATCGATTAGCTGATTTTTTATGTACTTCGTATAAGTTGGGATGGTATATCATTAATTGGTTCGCTCTGCTATCACTAGAGTGACGAGGAGTCCTTTGCAGTTCTTTGAAGATCTATATAAAGATTGGGCCAAATGCAATATTTATAGTAGCATAACATAATTCGTTGTCCACAAGAATTAACAAAGATTAAAGAGAAATATACTAATCCCCGCTATGAGTATACATACCTAATTGAACATATCTTGGTGATATCAATAATTAATCCGTAGTAGTCAGTCCTCAGATAGGCTTTTTTTCCCTTTGTTTTTTATACTAATCTCGTGTATTCTTTGCGTGAACGTAGAATATTTTATTATAGGACTATCTTTTAATAGCAAACCATTCAAAACTCAAATGATAATGAATTTGTTTCTCCCGTAATTTGTTTCCCATGGTAGACCTTTCACTACTGGCGATAAAGCGTCGAGGAAACAGAGTTCCCCACGACTCTCCAGCAACGCCTTAGAAAATTGCTTAGTAGACTATCCTTTAATTTATAAAAGGTCTTCTTTTTTGTTTTCTTCTAACATTATATTGTGTTGGTCCAACATTGAGTTTTCCTTTCAATGGAGCTTTTGAAATAGACATTTAATTTTAGTTAGGGGTGATAAATCCAATGTCTTTTTTTTTATATTTAAATATCCAATGTCTTGGAACAATAAAGTTTATATTTGAAACCAAGTTTCTAATCATGTTTCAGAATAGGCATAATATGCTGCTATTTCTATAGTTATTGAACCTGATAGCTCGATCGCACCTGGTTAGTCTGAAAGTATGTCTAAAATTGTGCTACAATTGTTGAAGATGTACTTAACGAATTAAAAGTTTGTTCTCAATGACCGTTTAAGTTTTTAAATAGAACGACGCACAATTCAACATAGTATCAAAACAAACAAAAATCGAGCTCCCACATACGAGTTGGGTAATTTTGTTTCTGAACTTAGTTTCTGTATTTGAAGGAAAGCTGCAACACCAAGGCCTATCTGGAACGCTGCTTCACAAATTCTAATGGCTGTTGGATACATCTTTATGGCCATGGCTATGCCAGGATCATTATACATTGGCTCTATTATTGTAGGAATTTGTTATGGAGTTCGTATTGCTGTCACTGTTCCAACTGCCTCTGAACTATTTGGTCTCAAGTACTATGGTCTAATCTACAATATCCTTATCCTTAACCTTCCCCTCGGCTCGTTTCTCTTCTCTGGTTTGCTTGCTGGTTTACTCTATGATGCTCAGGCAACAAAAACAGCTGGTGGTGGTAACACATGTATAGGTGCTCATTGTTATAGACTTGTGTTCATAGTGATGGCTATTGTGTGTATCGTTGGATTCGGATTAGATGTCTTGTTATCGATCAGAACCAGAAGCTTATATGCAAAGATTTATGCAAGCAGGAGATCAAAGAAGAATGCTGTTTTATCTTAATGGATATGGATTCTTTGCAATGTGATTTATATCGAGTGAGAGGATTGATAGGGAAATGTTTCCTGCAGATATGATATCCTGTCCCTGTACAATTTGGTTTACTAGTGTTTGATTAGTGTGACTTGGTATTTGAGTGAGTTAAACTTGCTATATCAATTCTTGTCTGCATTGTTCAGACTGTATTAAGCAGTAATTATTGCCACGATTATACATAATACATCTACCTAGCTAGATACAAGCTTGAAGCTTATGCATCTGTTCTCTAATGAATTCATAAATGGGCTGATGTTGAGGATGTTGTGAAAATTGATGAGTAGTCATTTTTAGACACCTAAGTGAGTTTTATCCATTATTTCGCAATTTATTGAGAAATAGCCAAATTATCCTCCTAACATTTATAATCTCTTGGCATTAAACAACACACAGACTAGCCACAGTATATACATTTGAGACTTTGAACTAAACTCCAGTAAAAAAATTTGGAGTTTTGTTCAAAGTTTCAGACAAAAATCGGAGTTTTATACTGGGACTTTGAAATTTTGTTCACAAATTCCAGGATAAAATATTGAAATTTTTTCAAATTTGGCTAGTCTTCAAAGAGTTTTGCACTGCTGACTAGTTTTCATTTAGCACGGTACAAACAGGCTACAAGGCTAAATCTTTACGAGGATGTTGGCTTGGAGGCTTGTGATAAGGTGCTGTAAAAATACTTAGCCAGATTTCGCTAATTTTCAACTAGGCGGTCCGTCCATTTTAGTAGGCGGTCCGCCTCATTCTAGAGCTTCTTGAGGAGCCTCAAAATTGTCTTGGGAAGCTCTTCTTTGGCCTTGAATGCTCCACCCTTCGTCGAATCTACGGAATGTGTCTTCAACTCTTTTCCAAAGCTCTTGGTCTTTGAGGATTGGCGTCTTAGCTCGATTTTCCCCGCATCAATGACACTGATAGTGGAGTAGGTTATCTATCAATGTTTTGAATGAGAGAAAGACAGTATTAAGCTGGTACCTTATGGAAAAAGAAAAAGACTTATGTTCCGGGAATATGTTACATGGTGTTCCAAGAGTACCATGTGAACACAAGACAACCTCAACAGAACTATGGAATGTGTTACATGGTGTTATAAAAATATTATCAGTGAACAGGATTTATGAAAATTACAATACAGAAATAATACTAGCCCTCTCAACCATTGGGCCTCATGAGCACTACGACAAAAGAAAGATGGCGATCAATGGGCGACTTTAGTACCAAGGTTGTGTTGAGTTGACTCAGTGCCTTGCATGTCAATATTACAAGGATGCGTACTCAAACCACTTAGTGTTATCCTTTAAAATTAGTGAGAATCCACAAGGAAATTTTTTTCCTCCTGAAAATGGCTTTTGATTATGAATAAAGGGCGAGATTACAATGTAAAAACCTTCAAGTATGAAATGATTCAAGTTATGTCCAATTGTGTATATTTATACATGATTCTCCTTTTCTATTCATATAATGAGAAAGGTGCTGTAGATGTTGCACGATGGGATATGATGTTTAAAACTATTTAAAGTTTATCATTTGTACGTCTCGAGTGAGGAAAAGTTCAGGAAAAGTTCAACTATATCTATTTATATAAAATTGTGTGATTTTATGATGTAACCATGTTATATGTGAGGTCGTGATATGTCGTGATGATTGATTGGATTGAACAATGATATGTACACATTGTTGGTTGTATTTGGACAGGTTGATACTTTTTGGAATGGTACTATTCATATGTAAGACTTTGTCCAAATTTTCAAGGATTTAGAGAGTTAGAAACTGTTGGAACCTCAAAAGTAAATGAGTTGTGCCATGGATGATAATGTTATCCTATAGCTTAAGAACGAATTTTGGTGCGAGAATAATGGCACATATGAAGGAACTCAAATACCGAAAAAATATTTTATTAATAGAACTATAGAGAGAAAGTTGGAGCCTTTGCTCTATCACTCATAAACTCACCACAACTCACCACTACTCGCCACATAATGTAGCTCCTCACCACAAGTAATTATGGGTATCAACACCCCTATTTATAAGTAGCAAATAAGACAGACTTTGAGTAGAACAAGAAAACCTATTCTAATATGGTTTAACCAAAACCCAACTAGATATGAATTAAATAAACTACCAAATACCAAATCCTAAGCTACTTGGGTATACTAATCTTGGTTTAATTCCAACATGCACATATAACATTCGTGGATGAATATTTCCCAAGTAGGGAGAGTGTAAAACCTCATAATCTTCATTATTACAATTACTATTCCTATTTTTTCATTAATTGTGCGTGAATGGTACTGTATTAAGTGATTAAAGTAACCTTGAGGTGTATCTAGGCCCACTCAAGAATAGTATTGTCATCAGCGCACTTTGTACGAAGGTTAACTTTATAACTTGGGGTATTACATTATTATTTTTGTCGTCAAGTCCACCGGTATCAAACAAATCAAAGGCACCTAGCATTTCACCTATTCCTTTTCGTCTAGGGCCATCTATAACTAACTAATCTAATCCTAAAAATAAAAACTACCCGGTTCAAAGGTCTCCCCGTGGAAAAGAACCGAGGTCATAAGAAAAACCACGGGGCGGATGACATGTACCACTAACAAAGACTAAAAAGGAAATCTTTTTGGAATTTTTTCATTGGTTTTCTAATTTTTTTTTCTTTATATATATTAAAGCAAGAAACAAATAAAAATAAAGTCAAGTGACAAAAGAAAATCCTACGGTATATGCATCCGTAACCTCAAAAATAAAGGGAGTTCCCCCACCCCACACTTAAACTAAGCAATGTCCTCAGTGCTAAAAATAAAAATGCAAGGGTAAAGAAAACTTCCCTGAAGGCCAATAGGCCTTGGTGCTAGCATCCTCCAAGCTTCCATATAACATGAGGTACTTAGACTTCCCCCAACAGGTCATCAATATTAGGCAGGGGTGAGGACACCCCACACTTAAACTCAACATTACATGAACCTGCAATCCAAAGAATCACCCGGAGTAATATACAACCATAAAAATAATAATAAAAATAAATAACAGTAAAGCAAACAAATTGGGTTGCCTCCCAAGAAGCGCTTGATTTAACGTCGCGGCACGACGAAGACAACTTCATCACTTTTTCCTCCACCTTGAACTTATGAATTGAATCCCCAACTTTGCCTCAAATTTACAACTATGGTATTGGGATGGTGGCAAAAATACAAAAGGACCAAGTAACCATTGTCGTATTTTGCACTTCTTGGCCTTTAAATGAGGGATGTCGTTTTGTCTCCTCGGCATCACAAACTCTAAAATATAGGCACCTTGTTCCTCATCCTTTTGTTTCTTCATAGGCTCGGGTGGCTCAATCTTCATGTCACCATCCAAACACAATGTTGAAAAATGATTGGAATGAGGTCCAATGCGCTTCAATTCTAAAGTTGCATTACTTTTGACACCCTCACTTGCACAAACACTAGAGTCCTCTAATATGATGTTTTCTATTTCCTCACTTGACTCTAATGTGATTTCCTCAACCTTGGCATCATCAACTGCTATTGGGTCGAATGGTAGGAATTCCACTTTTTGCTCCTCAAATTGGCTTCTAAGCTCTTCTATCTCAAATCTACTATTCACGACAACTGATAATTGGGCATTAGACACCTCAACCATATCACTCAAATTCTCCTCCAAGTCGTGAATAGCTAAACCAAATCGGTCGATCTCTTGTCCGAGCTCCACTCTTTCTTCCCTAAATTGCCTCATCATACTTGTAAATTCACTTCTAGAATCCCCATATGCTTCTAAAAGGTTGGCTTGCTCCGTTAGAAAATTTTGGCTCACAACCTGCACTTCTTCATTCCTGTCAGACTCACAAACATCGTTAAAAACATCACACACATTGATAGAGGAAGGAGTATGACACTTAGGACAATCATTCCACTGACCACCACATAATTTACAAAAATTCCAATCAAAGGTGGTAGAAAATTCACATAACCAGTCTCGTAGGGTTGAAAGAGTTGGACAATTTTCCCACAAGTGGGTTCCTCCGCAAAGCAGACAAAGATCATCAAAATTAGAATTACAACCACTCGACCAATTTTCATTAAAAGATGCCATGATAAGACAAGTAACACAATGCTAAACTAAACAAAAATTAAACCTGAATAGAAAATAAGCAATCGTTCAAAAAGAAATCAGTCAATTATTAGCCCCCGGCGACGGCGCCAAAAACTTGTTGCTCCCAAACGCACACGCAAGTATACGTGGTCGACAAGTAATAAAGTGATAAGTAGAGTATCGTTCCCACGAGGACTATTCAAACTGAATTCTAGCAAACAATTTCTTAAAAACTATTTAGGGATCTTTTCCAATAGTTGAGATTTTACTAACTAAAACAATAATTAAAACAATTAACTGAAGTCAAGTAATAGAGCAAATTCTAAGTTGTTATCAATAAAAGATGAAACGGTCCAGGGTCAGAGTTACAAACAATCCAGTTGAGTTTTCCAGTTGATTCTACTTCTTGATTTCCTAGATTGCTAACTAACAGGTTAATTGTACCCGTGAAAACCTTTCGATTCTTTACGGTCTATGCAGGCTACTCCAATCCCTATATGTCTATGGGTTGAATCACGTGCACGCATTAACGAATTCTGTGATGAGTTAAACTAGGCAAGCAAGTATATGTCTATCCTACTCGCAAATTGGTTCCCCGATGCCCTGGTTCACAAACTAGTTCTATTCTTTCTTATTACGTAATTAAATTCCCTCTTTCGAGTTCAATCTAAAAACCATAGATAGTGTTCAATTATCAGGCCTCAATAATCAAACAATTATGCTCAAGAAAGAATAAACAATCCGTAATGGTAAATCAATATATAGAAATCAACTTTCAAACATCAACCTTCATGTATTTACTCTAACCCTAGAACGAACAAACTATAGAATTAAAGAGAAGAATAAGAGAAAGAGAGAAAGAACTTGGTTAGAAGACATCTAGGGCTCCTCCCCTCTCCTCCAAAACTTGCTCCAAAGTCTCCACCCTTATGAAAAGCGAAGTAAAAGAGTATTTATAATGTTTACAAACACCTAGTAATAAGTTACACCTAAGCCTAGACGAAATAGGAGGTAAAAACGCGCACAAGGGGCGCTATAACGGGCGCCCCGCGCCTCGGAACGCGCTAGGACAAGCAGAACCCGTCGAAACTTGGGCGCTTTTGGGGCGTGGCGCGCAAGAAATAGCGCTGGGGCACTGGGCGCTATAACCGGCGCCCCACGTGCCCCACAGCGCCCAGCCAATTTTTCTGTTTCGTTTCTCCTTTTCTCGTTTCGTGTTGTGCCTTCGTGTGCTCGATCCAATCCTCAATCAAAATCCAATCTTTTCTTGCTCAATCATGCTCTTAAAAGCTCCAATTGCACTTCATAACAACCTACAATCATACGACATAAAATCAGTGCAAAATCACATTCATAAACTATAAAACGAGCGAATAACAAGCTCAAACGTGCGGAAATATTAAGGAAACCTTGGCATAAAATGCCAAACATCAACCATCCCCTTTCGCAAGAATATTATTTACAATCAAATCATCCTTTTTAGCCATCCCAGGACTTATTGCAACATCAAATTGTATATTCTCTGACTCCATATTATTCATATTATTTTCAGTGACTTCTATACCAAAGCAACAATTCTCTTTATCTCCACATAGTTTCTCCTCTACTTTTGTTACCTGATCTTTTTCCACGGTTTCTCTCAAATTTAAAGAATCTTCTTTTTCTTTAGGTTGCTCATTCTTTAGCAACACATCTTCCACTATCTCATCTTTTTGCTCATTCAAAGACATCTCATATGTCACCAGTTCACGTTCTAGATCTTCGAGTCTCAAGGTGCTTAGATCTTTGTTATCCTTAAGCATCGACTTCTTAGTGTGAAAATTCATATTGAGAGACTGCAATAATTTTCCAACAACTTCAACTTCTTCTAATACTTCTCCATTGGTCTTTAGACCATCAATAATTTCTGCAATTCTTGCAAAAAATTCTTTAACAGACTCTGTTGGTCTCATCTGAGCCAACTCATATTCTCTCCTAAATTTTTGTAGTTTTTCCTTCTTGATTTCTGCAGCATCCCGATATGAATTCACCAAGATTGTCCAAGCTTCCTTTGATGACTTTGCATGCAAAATTTTGTCATATACATGCACTTCAACCTTGATGCCAAGATAGTAACGTACCCTGTAATCCGAGTGTATATTTTTCTTCAACTTTTCAGCCGCATCATCTGCTAGTATGGTGCCTTCTGGTGGTTCCACGAATCCTTCATCAACGATGGACCATAATCCAATATTATTTAAAAACTCCTTCATCTGTTGATACCAACTCTCAAAAGTTTTACTTTTACCATCAAATACAAAAACGGGACAGTGACAAATCAACGGTTCTTCCATGTATAATTTTTTTTAATATAGGATCTCACACAGGCTAGGATTCACACAAGCTCTGATACCAATTTGAAGGAACTCAAATACCGAAAAAGTATTTTATTAATAGAACTATAGAGAGAAAGTTGGAGTCTTTGCTCTATCACTCATAAACTCACCACAACTCACCACTACTCGCCACATATTGTAGCTCCTCACCACAAGTAATTATGGGTATCAACACCCCTATTTATAAGTAGCAAATAAGACAGACTTTGAGTAGAACAAGAAAACCTATTCTAATATGGTTTAACCAAAACCCAAATAGATATGAATTAAATAAACTACCAAATACCAAATCCTAAACTACTTGGGTATACTAATCTTGGTTTAATTCCAACATGCACATATAACATTCGTGGATGAATATTCCCAAGTAGGGAGAGTGTAAAACCTCATAATCTTCATTATTACAATTACTATTCCTATTTTTTCATTAATTGTGCGTGAATGGTACTGTATTAAGTGATTAAAGTAACCTTGAGGTGTATCTAGGCCCACTCAAGAATAGTATTGTCATCAGCGCACTTTGTACGAAGGTTAACTTTATAACTTGGGGTATTACATTATTATTTTTGTCGTCAAGGTTAGAATGAAATACACCAAAACCTTGTTTAGCAATTTTGTGGTTCGAAAATCTTTCAGTATATATATGTTGCCAACTCATATTTATATTTGATATTATAAGAGAGGAAAAATGATCAAAAGGATGTTCAAATGTAAGAAAGTTGAAGAGTAAGATATCAAGATTCACCAAAAATATGAGAACAACCACCCCAAAATAGCTCAAATGCACAAACTCAACTTAATGCAACCATGCTCCCACAAAATCACACCTATCTACTCAACCAAGAACCATCAACTTCACCTATTTCATGCAAACCACGTGCCCTCACCAATATGAAGCAAAAGAGTGCCCCCCCAAAAATCACACACAAAATCAATATCATGAATAGAACGGGGGCAATACAAATAAATTCACTCACTCTCATGAAAGTCTCACATGTCACACACAATGTACCATAGGCTTGCCCATAGTGTAGGACTCCACTAATGTAAGCTTACTCCAATCGAGATTAACTAGGACTTTAGAAAGGTCGTAATGTAGGCTAAGGGGCGGGTAGGATACATATGGTAATAGTGACTACCTCCCTAAGCACTTTAATACATCACATTCAAATTAAGCATCAATCTCATCAAGTCACCCAATCAACACTTCTACACATACACCTTCTCAACAAGTAGCATATTTCTATTAAGCGCACACTAGCAAGGAATGATTATCTTTTTCTCTTTATCTCTTTTTCCACAATTTTTTTCTTTTCTTTTCAACTTTGCTATTTTTTTCAATACCATTATTTTCCAACCTTGCCAATGCTTTTCACTACTTCACAGTTTTAATAATTATTCCCCCTCATTAGTTCCACTCAAAAACCTCCCAAAATCCAACCACAACTCCAACATCATAACACAATATCAACTAAAGTGCTTAAGGAGTAAAGGGTCAAAAGAGACAATTTAGAACAAATGGGTAGGCTCGGGGTGTGGGTGCCAACAAAAAGGGTCAAAGAAATCACAACAACAAATTTTCCAAGATATATATGTAAGGGTAGGCAAATCAAGAGAAGGCCTTGCATCATTTCCCGACTAGAGCAAACCTAGGATTTCGCTTTGCACACACACGGGGCAAGTTCTAGACATTAATATGCAACATGGAGCAAACAAGAATATGCCTCACACACACATTGCACATGATCCACACAAAAAGGTTCCATCAACAACTCTCAATCAAGCATCTAGAATGCAACTTGTGAAAAATTAAGCACTAATGCACAAAGGTTCACAATCAAGTCAAGCAAGCGGACTCAAGCATCTCAAGGGGGTCGTTCCATTTTTTAGGCATGCATCACAACTAAAATCCAAGGACACCACAAATAGCACATGCAATCAATTCAAGTCCACCGGTATCAAACAAATCAAAGGCACCTAGCATTTCACCTATTCCTTTTCGTCTAGGGCCATCTATAACTAACTAATCTAATCCTAAAAATAAAAACTACCCGGTTCAAAGGTCTCCCCGTGGAAAAGAACCGAGGTCATAAGAAAAACCACGGGGCGGATGACATGTACCACTAACAAAGACTAAAAAGGAAATCTTTTTGGAATTTTTTCATTGGTTTTCTAATTTTTTTGTTCTTTATATATATTAAAGCAAGAAACAAATAAAAATAAAGTCAAGTGACAAAAGAAAATCCTACGGTACATGCATCCGTAACCTCAAAAATAAAGGGAGTTCCCCCACCCCACACTTAAACTAAGCAATGTCCTCAGTGCTAAAAATAAAAATGCAAGGGTAAAGAAAACTTCCCTGAAGGCCAATAGGCCTTGGTGCTAGCATCCTCCAAGCTTCCATATAATATGAGGTACTTAGACTTCCCCCAACAGGTCATCAATATTAGGCAGGGGTGAGGACACCCCACACTTAAACTCAACATTACATGAACCTGCAATCCAAAGAATCACCCGGAGTAATATACAACCATAAAAATAATAATAAAAATAAATAACAGTAAAGCAAACAAATTGGGTTGCCTCCCAAGAAGCGCTTGATTTAACGTCGCGGCACGACGAAGACAACTTCATCACTTTTTCCTCCACCTTGAACTTATGAATTGAATCCCCAACTTTGCCTCAAATTTACAACTATGGTATTGGGATGGTGGCAAAAATACAAAAGGACCAAGTAACCATTGTCGTATTTTGCACTTCTTGGCCTTTAAATGAGGGATGTCGTTTTGTCTCCTCGGCATCACAAACTCTAAAATATAGGCACCTTGTTCCTCATCCTTTTGTTTCTTCATAGGCTCGGGTGGCTCAATCTTCATGTCACCATCCAAACACAATGTTGAAAAATGATTGGAATGAGGTCCAATGCGCTTCAATTCTAAAGTTGCATTACTTTTGACACCCTCACTTGCACAAACACTAGAGTCCTCTAATATGATGTTTTCTATTTCCTCACTTGACTCTAATGTGATTTCCTCAACCTTGGCATCATCAACTGCTATTGGGTCGAATGGTAGGAATTCCACTTTTTGCTCCTCAAATTGGCTTCTAAGCTCTTCTATCTCAAATCTACTATTCACGACAACTGATAATTGGGCATTAGACACCTCAACCATATCACTCAAATTCTCCTCCAAGTCGTGAATAGCTAAACCAAATCGGTCGATCTCTTGTCCGAGCTCCACTCTTTCTTCCCTAAATTGCCTCATCATACTTGTAAATTCACTTCTAGAATCCCCATATGCTTCTAAAAGGTTGGCTTGCTCCGTTAGAAAATTTTGGCTCACAACCTGCACTTCTTCATTCCTGTCAGACTCACAAGCATCGTTAAAAACATCACACACATTGATAGAGGAAGGAGTATGACACTTAGGACAATCATTCCACTGACCACCACATAATTTACAAAAATTCCAATCAAAGGTGGTAGAAAATTCACATAACCAGTCTCGTAGGGTTGAAAGAGTTGGACAATTTTCCCACAAGTGGGTTCCTCCGCAAAGCAGACAAAGATCATCAAAATTAGAATTACAACCACTCGACCAATTTTCATTAAAAGATGCCATGATAAGACAAGTAAGACAATGCTAAACTAAACAAAAATTAAACCTGAATAGAAAATAAGGAATCGTTCAAAAAGAAATCAGTCAATTATTAGCCCCCGGCGACGGCGCCAAAAACTTGTTGCTCCCAAACGCACACGCAAGTATACGTGGTCGACAAGTAATAAAGTGATAAGTAGAGTATCGTTCCCACGAGGACTATTCAAACTGAATCCTAGCAAACAATTTCTTAAAAACTATTCAGGGATCTTTTCCAATGGTTGAGATTTTACTAACTAAAACAATAATTAAAACAATTAACTGAAGTCAAGTAATAGAGCAAATTCTAAGTTGTTATCAATAAAAGATGAAACGGTCCAGGGTCAGAGTTACAAACAATCCAGTTGAGTTTTTCAGTTGATTCTACTTCTTGATTTCCTAGATTGCTAACTAACAGGTTAATTGTACCCGTGAAAACCTTTCGATTCTTTACGGTCTATGCTGGCTACTCCAATCCCTATATGTCTATGGGTTGAATCACGTGCACGCATTAACGAATTCTGTGATGAGTTAAACTAGGCAAGCAAGTATATGTCTATCCTACTCGCAAATTGGTTCCCCGATGCCCGGGTTCACAAACTAGTTCTATTCTTTCTTATTACGTAATTAAATTCTCTCTTTCGAGTTCAATCTAAAAACCATAGATAGTGTTCAATTATCAGGCCTCAATAATCAAACAATTATGCTCAAGAAAGAATAAACAATCCGTAATGGTAAATCAATATATAGAAATCAACTTTCAAACATCAACCTTCATGTATTTACTCTAACCCTAGAACGAACAAACTATAGAATTAAAGAGAAGAATAAGAGAAAGAGAGAAAGAACTTGGTTAGAAGACATCTAGGGCTCCTCCCCTCTCCTCCAAAACTTGCTCCAAAGTCTCCACCCTTATGAAAAGCGAAGTAAAAGAGTATTTATAATGTTTACAAACACCTAGTAATAAGTTACACCTAAGCCTAGACGAAATAGGAGGTAAAAACGCGCACAAGGGGCGCTATAACGGGCGCCCCGCGCCTCGGAACGCGCTAGGACAAGCAGAACCCGTCGAAACTTGGGCGCTTTTGGGGCGTGGCGCGCAAGAAATAGCGCTGGGGCACTGGGCGCTATAACCGGCGCCCCACGTGCCCCACAGCGCCCAGCCAATTTTTCTGTTTCGTTTCTCCTTTTCTCGTTTCGTGTTGTGCCTTCGTGTGCTCGATTCAATCCTCAATCAAAATCCAATCAAAATTGTTAATGGCGTTGCATAAAACTAAATAAAATTATATATATTTTATTGATACAATGAGTATTATTTCATGATTAATTTATTAAAATCTTGTTTTAAAGACAACATTATTTGCATAGTATGACAAATAGAAAATTACAGACAAGTATAGAGGGTTCACTCAGTCAAGTTCAGATGCCGAGTGCTAGTCACAGCTTGTTTAGAAAATGGATCGTGACACGTCTATAAACCCTAGCTTATTTTTCTCCAAAATTGCAATTCTCATCGCTCTACTCCAAATCGAGTAATTTTCAGATCCTGTTAGCTGAATTGAGATAAGTGATGTACCTGAAGTATTAGATGCTTGCAGAAATAATGGATGATTGTCATCTATGACGGTCCCAGTAGAATTGGAGGTTCCTGTTGCCGTGTTTCCGGTCACAGCAGCTGGATTCATAACTGGTGGTGTTGTGTTCACCATAGCCAAATTCTTTACTCACAGTTCTCAGAAGAATCTTCTAAAAGTTTCTAGATAAATTTCGAAGCCAAAAAGGCTCTGATACAATGTAGGAATTCGAGAAAGAGAGTAGTAGAAGAAGAGGCGTGAAGAAGAAGCTAAGAGAGAGCTGAGAGAAAATATCTTCTCATTATGAAAAAGAATAATTAATTATATATATATATATATATATATATATATATATATATAACCACACTCACTAATTAACACAACTAACTAATCCCTCAACTAACAATAATTACACTTCAGTCCTAGTAGTGACACTTTCTGCTATTACACTATTAGTTACACTTTATGCTGCTACTACAATATATCTAATAGTTTGGTTGTCCTCTACAAAATGATAATACCAGTATAAAACTTTGCATAGATTAGTACAGTGTTCGGCAGGTCTAAGAGGAATTTTAATATTAACAAAAAATTAGTGCAACGTTTGGTTCCGCTTTTTTATATTCGCATAGATAATACCGCCATAAATTACGCAGGAATCTATGTATTATTTTATGCGGAATAGAAGATAGAATAAGTAATGTGGATATTGACAATGCAAATATTTCACTCATACTAGCTTTGAAATAACACCATTAATATGTATGCACAAATTATCTAGTTTCAATAATTTATTATTAATTCCTCAAGGACCGGCTTCAGTTTTCCTCATAATTCTTGGTCATGAAGTAGCTGGGTAGCAATTATATTACTCTAAGAAAAACTTTTGCTAACGTTTGCTTCCATCCTTTGTTAACTTCACTTTGTTGGACTGATAGTGATAGGCAATGTGTTTTCCTTTTGATTTATTTAACTTTTAGAAGTTGATAGTGTAAAGAGTTATTACACTATCAATAATATTTTTCATGTCTTACTGTTTTAAATTATATATTCATCTCTAAAGTTACTAATTAATTTTTAGGTGTCTGTTTGTTCTACGTCCATATGGCTGTAACGATTATTGCTCGTGAGACTGACGTGTACTCATCGGTCCACAATGTCTATTATCCTCAAACCCCTTCCATGTGGACCATATGCCTTCGAGTCTTTTAATTATGGATGGTGTAATTTATACTCACACAATTCTCACTTACCAGTTTACACATATTATATCTACACCCACGAAACTGTTGGGGTTTTGGAATAAATAGAGTGTGAATGGGAAATGGGTGGGAATGTGAAAAGGTTCCTTTTAGTAAGGAAATGCACCTTCTCCCATATTGGTAGAGGAAAAGACTTTTGTTGGGTTTAAATACAAATTCACTTCTCTTAGCTCTTAAAAGGGTTGAGAAGAAGGGAAGCCTCGCGCCGTCGTCGTCGCTCGTCTCGGCTTCCGGCTTCCGGCTTCTGGAGATAATATATTAATCTGCTGTCCTTTGTGGTTTTTCTACTCCTAATTACTGTGAAATAATCTGTTTGTGGGGACTAAAAGCCTTCGTGATTTTTTCTACTCCTATTATTTAAACAGTTTATTAATATTGTTTCTGCTTGTGTCACTTGACAGAGATGACTAACGGAGTGGAACAAACTGTCTCTGCTGTGAATACTAATGCTACCGCAGTTTCTGGTGCTGCTGGGCCTAGCCGTGCTGCTCCAACAGTTATGCCACCTGCAGAAAAGCCGGGAAAATTTTCTGGTGTGGACTTTAAAAGGTGGTAGCAAAAGATGTTCTTTTATCTGACCACCTTAAGCCTGCAAAGGTTTATCAAGGAGGATGCTCCAGTCCTAACTGATGAAACACCTGAAAACGAACGCTTCCTTGTGATTGAGGCTTGGAAGCATTCTGACTTCCTATGCAAGAATTACATTCTAAGTGGCTTGGAAGATGACCTGTACAACGTTTACAGTAATGTTGAAACGTCTAAGAAACTGTGGGATGTTCTAAAAAGAAATATAAGACTGAAGATGCTGGACTGAAGAAATTTGTGGCTGCCAAATTTCTGGATTATAAAATGGTGGATAACAAATCTGTTGTGTCCCAAGTCCAAGAACTTCAAGTCCTTATCCATGATCTCCTTCCTGAAGGTTTGATCCTGATTAATACTTATGTTAAGAGTATTATTTATATTGTTGCTAACAAACTTTTCTTTGAAGGTTTGAAGATTAATGAAGCGTTTCAAGTTGCAGCTATGATTGAAAAGTTACCTCCATCATGGAATGACTTTAAAAATTACTTGAAACACAAGCGCAAGGAGATGACCCTTGAAGATTTGGTTGTACGCTTGAGGATTGAAGAGGACAACAAATCTGCTGCAAAGAAGGCTCGTGGAAGTGCTGCAATAGCGGGAGCAAATATTGTTGAGCATACTCCAAATCAAAATAAGAGAAAGAAGCCTTCTGGAGGGAAGACCAACCCCAGCAAGAAAAAGTTCAAGGGAAATTGCTACAACTGTGGCAAGAGTGGACATAAGTCCGCAGACTGTCGTGCTGCAAAGAAGGACAGGAAAAAGGAAAAAGGTCAAGCAAACATGGTTGAAGAGACAAAATTGGCCCAAGGAGTGCAAGACATTGATTTATATGCTATGATTTCTGAATGCAACTTAGTTGGAAATCCTAAGGAATGGTGGATTGATTCAGGAGCCACCCGCCATGTTTGTGCTGTGAAGGAAGCCTTTGCTTCATATGCTCCCGCTGGACCTGATGAGGCGCTCTCTATGGGCAATTCTGCAACGGCCAAAATTGAAGGATATGGGAAGATATTCCTCAAGATGACGTCTGGCAAGGTTGTGACTCTGACCAATGTTCTTCACGTTCCTGAAAGAAGGAAGAACTTGGTGTCTACTGCACTTCTTGTTAAAAATGGGTTTAAATGTGTGTTTGTTTCTGACAAAGTTGTAATAACTAAGAATGAGCTGTATGTAGGAAAAGGTTACCTGACTGAGGGCCTTTTCAAACTCAATGTAATGGTCGTTGACACTATGAATAAAATTGCAGCTTCTTCTTACTTACTTGAGTCAAATAATTTATGGCATTCTCGTTTGGGACATGTCAATTATAAAACCTTGCGAAAAATGATCAATTTGGAAGTATTGCCTAAATTTGATTGCGCTAAGTCAAAATGTCAAATATGCGTTGAGTCTAAATATGCTAAACACCCTTACAAGTCAATTGAAAGGGATTCTGAACCATTAGACTTAATTCATACAGATATTTGTGACATGAAGTCAATACCATCTCGCGGTGGAAAGAAGTATTTCATAACTTTTATTGACGATAGCACTCGTTACTGCTATGTTTATTTACTTAGTAGTAAAGATGAGGCAATTGACGCATTTAAGCAATACAAAAATGAAGTTGAAACGCAACTTAACAAAAAGATCAAAATGATAAGAAGTGATAGGGGTGGAGAATATGAATCTCCTTTTGAACAAATATGTTTGGAATATGGCATTATTCATCAAACAACTGCCCCTTACACGCCTCAATCCAATGGGATTGCGGAAAGGAAAAATCGGACATTAAAGGAGATGATGAATGCCTTGTTAATCAGTTCGGGTCTACCCCAGAACTTGTGGGGGGAAGCTATATTCACGGCTAATCAAATACTCAATCGAGTTCCCCATAGCAAAACACTTTCCATTCCATATGAAAAGTGGAAAGGAAGGAAGCCCAACTTGAATTACTTCAAAGTGTGGGGGTGTTTGGCAAAAGTGCAAGTCCCAAAACCCAAAAGGGTTAAGATTGGACCGAAAACAGTTGATTGTGTTTTCATTGGGTTTGCTATAAACAGTAAAGCATATCGGTTTCTGGTTCATAAATCAGAAAATCCCGACATTCAGGTTAATACGGTGATGGAATCAGATAGTGCTGAATTCTTTGAAACTATATATCCGTATAAGAAGGAATGTGAGTCAGTTGGTGAAAGATCCAAACGACCTCGGGAAGGAACCAAAGGAAATTCACCAAATGAAGAAGAACCAAGACGAAGCAAGCGTCAAAGAACTTCTACTTCGTTTGGAGATGACTTTGTCACTTTCCTGTTGGAAAATGAGCCTCGGACGTTTAAAGAAGCAATGTCTTCTTCAGACTCTCCATTTTGGAAAGAGGCAGTCAATAGTGAAATAGAATCTATTTGGAGCAACCATACTTGGGAGTTGGTTGATCTTCCTCCTGGAAACAAACCATTAGGTTCTAAGTGGATTTTCAAAAGGAAAATGAAAGCTGATGGCACTATTGACAAGTACAAGGCAAGGCTTGTTGTTAAAGGATATAGACAACAAGAAGGTCTTGACTACTTTGACACATACTCGCCGGTAACCAGAATTACATCCATTCGTATGTTAATAGCGTTAGCTGCCGTGTATGGTCTGGAAATCCATCAAATGGACGTTAAGACAGCGTTCTTAAACGGGGATCTGGAGGAAGAAACTTACATGGAACAACCTAAAGGGTTCGTGGTTCCAGGTAAAGAAAAGATGGTGTGTAAACTTGTTAAGTCACTTTATGGACTGAAACAAGCACCTAAACAATGGCATGCGAAATTTGATCATACAATGTTGTCAAATGGCTTTAAAATTAACGAGTGTGACAAATGTGTTTACATTAAGAACACTCCTAACTTTATAGCCATTGTTTGCTTGTATGTGGACGACATGTTGATAATGAGCAATAACATTGCCAATATAAATGCTACGAAACGCATGTTGACTAGCAAATTTGATATGAAAGACTTAGGAGTTGCGGACTTAATTCTGGGTGTTAAGATCCATAGAACTCCTCAAGATCTGGCGTTGTCTCAAACTCACTACATCAATAGTGTTCTTGAAAAATTTAAATATTTGGATTTTAAAATTTCAAAGACTCCTATTGATGTAAACCTTGCCCTAAAGAAGAACAAAGGTCAAAGCACATCGCAACGGGATTATGCACGTGTTTTGGGAAGTTTGATGTACGTCATGAATTGTACTCGACCAGATATAGCTTGTGCTATAAGTAAACTAAGTCGATACACGAGTAATCCCAATCAGACCCATTGGATGGCAATGAAACGTGTTTTGGGGTATTTAAAATACACTCAAGACTTTGCATTGCATTATAACAAGTATCCTGCAGTCATTGAAGGATATTGTGATGCCAATTGGATCACCGGCACAACTGATTCTAAGTCCACAAGTGGATATATTTTTGCACTTGGTGAAGGAGCGGTGTCTTGGAAATCGTCCAAGCAAACATGTATTGCCCGCTCTACTATGGAAGCTGAATTCATAGCCTTAGATAAAGCCGGTGAAGAAGCTGAATGACTTCGGAACTTTTTGGAAGACATTCTGTTTTGGCCTAAGCCGTTGACACCAATTTGTATACATTGTGATAGTCAATCGGCTATAGGAAGAGCGAGGAATGTCATGTATAACGGTAAGAATCGTCACATACGACGAAGGCATAAAACCGTTAGGGACCTACTCTCTAGGGGAATTATCACTATTGACTACGTGAAGTCAAGGGATAATGTGGCGGATCCGCTTACAAAAGGCTTAACTAGAGAGGCGGTTGAGTGTTTATCGAAGGGAATGGGACTATGGCCAAGGACAAATCATCACGGCGGTAACTCTACCTAGGAGACTGGAGATCCCAAGAACTAGGTTCAAGGAGAATACAAAGTCGTGTTTGACGGTTCAACATTGTCAGTTAATGTTTGGTCCATTCTCATGATTAGACAATGTTCAAGTACCAAGGGTAAAGTGCTAGAGGCATTTTTTAATGATTGTCTAAGTTTGATATTTTAATTACCAAACAGTGTACATCTATAGGATTACACGTTTAGAAATCACCTATGTAAGTATGAAGTGGAAGCCGCTTCAAGGAGAATTCGGTATGGCAAGTTCTCTAAGTACTTATGAAACCAGGCGGTGTTCATGGCTGAAACGAACACAACAGTGAGAACCAAAGACGGTTAAGGGTTAGTTGTGTGACTTACGTTGTCTAGGTATACACCAAAGCTCAACGGTTCAAAGATATCAAATCTACCGATTGACCGAGTATATCCGATGTATGTTCACTACGGAAAGTTCAAAGGGAAACCTACTTATCCCGATGCAACTAATTCTTTCTTGCAAATCACACAAGTCTGTCATGCATATTTCCAATATAGCCATTCCCCATTCATGTGGGGGATTATTGGGGTTTTGGAATAAATAGAGTGTGAATGGAAAATGGGTGGGAAGGTGGGAAGGTGAAAAGGTTCCTTTCAGTAAGGAAATGCACCTTCTCCCATATTGGTAGAGGAAAAGACTTTTGTTGGGTTTAAATACAAATTCACTTCTCTTAGCTCTTAAAAGGGTTGAGAAGAAGGGAAGCCTCGCGCCGTCGTCGTCGCTCGCTCGTCTCGGCTTCGGATTTCGGATTTCGGATTTCGGATTTCGGTCAATTGATATGATTGATTGACTTAATTTTTTGGACCAACAAAATTAAAAATATTAATTAATTAATAATTTATTATTAATATTTAATATTTAATCTGTTTGTGTAACAGAAATCTGAGTGGATTAATCTGATTAATCCAAAGTAATTATTCCTCCACATTCTCCCACTCTCCCACGTTTTCCCATTAGTGGACAATTCATTACTGACATTTAGTGAATTCAGCCATTAGTGGCAGTGAATTCTGATGCCATTAGTGGCAGTAAAGTCAGGTGTTAGTGGCCATTAGTGGTGACTCTTCCTTCCATTTCCCATGGCTATATAAACTGGTCAGTCTTCAACATTTGAACACACACTGAAAACACAGAAATACAAAACTTCTTACTGCATTCCCTCTCTTTTCTGCATACTAAGTAAGTCTTAGTAAGTCGTGTGATTTGCTCCGTTTCTTTGAGTTCGCAGTGTCCTACTGTTTTGAAGTGCCGCTACAGTAGAACTGTTATCCCGTTCCATCCTGGGAGAAATTAACCCGTGAACCTTGGGCAACTGTGAGGGGGTTAGATTTCTTAAGGAGACACAAGTAAATTGTGGGCTCGGGATCGTCCCATACCAAACTGATAATATACTTCTATTTTCTGTCTTTTCTGATTTATTTGGTTGCAGGAATAACAGAAACTACGATGGCTTTTCATCACTCATCACAGCTTTCTATAGTTAGAACAATCAAATTAAAATATCGAAATGTACAAACCATCATTCTGTGTCTATCCATTGGTAGTCATCCATTTTCTTCTCTAGTCGGTTTATAAAAAATGGCTCATGCAACTTATACATCCGGCCTTTGCGGTAGGCTATTAAAGCCATTGCTTTAGGCCCCTAAGAATTGAAGGCCCCAAAATTTCTTTGCTATGTATATTTTTTATATTATAATATTAAAAATAAAATACATACTAAATTTTATACTTCTTTTTGGAGTATGATACAGGTTAGTCAAATAGATATTCCGAGATTTATTAAACATACAGTATATAAAAATGAACAATTTGATATGACATTGAAAACTTAAAAATCAATGTCTGTATTTTTGAGATTTGGATTATTTCTAAAATTGGATTAAACCATTTTTTCACTTTGAAATAGGTTTGAATTGTTCTAATGTATAACTCTCTCCGTTCCACAATAGATGTTTTAGTTTGACTTAGATCGAAGTGTAAAAAATAGAAGGAGACTTTTCAAACTTGTGGTCTACAATAAGTCATAGTTAAATATGTGGCTATAAACCATTTCATTAAGAGTAAAGTGGTAAGTTTAAAAATAAACTGTTTCCAAATATAGAATTGTGCCTTTTTTTGAAACTGACTAATAAGGAGACTAGGACATCAATTGTCGAACAGAGGGAGCATATTATTTTAACAGCTACTTAATAAGATGATTATTAGTAGAATTTATACAAACATTATCTTAATAATCAATATATGTTCTTTATAAAATATCATCCTAACTCTTTGATGAGTAGAATTACCAAATACAGTATCCATGAATGATTAAGATACCTATATGATTTGAAGTGTACTATCGTTACGAAAAAAAGAAGCAAGAAACAAAAATGTAGAAAATTTTATGAAATAAAGTTAAGGCCTCCTATTTAGGTCTCGCTTTAGGCCACTAATTTGGTCGGACCACCCCTGTAGACTGCTACAAGTCAACGAAGCACCAATGAATAGCTGCCCACGTTCACTTTGCTCAAAGTCGGAAGATATAGCATGAATTCTAAAATGAGAATATGCCAACTAGTAGAACTAAAAGCTGGTCAATACTTCTTAAGTTTGCAATTTGCAATAATCATTTCCCAAAACGAGAGTATAGTCCCAAAGAAACTGCAAATTTCCTGGCCATGTTCAATATGCTAAAAGTCAGAACATATAGCATGAATTTTTAAAATAGAAATAAACCAACTAGCAGTACTAAACTTGGTAAAATGTTTCTGCAATAATCATTTGCTAAACGCGTTTCTAGTCCCTAGACCAATTCAAAGTTTGAACTACATAAATTGGTCATGAATGTCAACATCTTACAACAATTTGTAAAAGACACCTTACTGAGCGTGAGTGAAAAAAATGGCAGAGTGTGCTGTGACTTTTTTGGTACATCAGCTTTCAACCTGGCTCAAAGATGGACAAAATCTTTTTGAAGCTATTCAAGAAGATATTGTGTATATCAAGGATGCCTTTGAACGTATGAGGGCTTTCTCAAGAGTAGCTGATGCAAAAGAAGAAGAGGATGCTGAATTACAAGTATGGATCAAGCAAGTACAAGTTCTTGCTTATGATGTCCAGGACATTCTTGAAAAGCATGTTGTTATGTGCACAAATTTTCAAGAAAAAGGATCATCATGGCCACTGAAAAAATGGAAGAAGTCCCATCATCCTTCATCGTCTGATAAGTTATCTGAAGCTCATGATAATCTTTCAATGATGTTGGAAGGCATCAAGGTGCGAATCATCGCCATTTCTGAAGGTCATAATACTTTTCTTCTGAAATATGGTGTCACAATAAGCGCAGAAAGTAGCAACATCATTTCATGGTGTAATAACCGTGAAGAAGTAATTCTTGATGATGATGCAGATCTTGTTGGCATTGAAAATCATAAGTCAGTGCTGCTTGATTGGCTTCTCTCTGATGATGAAGAAAAAAAATTGCTTTGTGTGGTTGGAACTA
Source organism: Petunia axillaris subsp. axillaris (assembly GCA_029990575.1). NCBI lineage: Eukaryota > Viridiplantae > Streptophyta > Magnoliopsida > Solanales > Solanaceae > Petunia > Petunia axillaris. Next base: position 166,524,733 of record JARKNS010000003.1, read on the forward strand.
GAGGTATAGGGAAAACCACCCTAGTCAAGAAAGTTTATGATGAAGCAGCAGCGAAGAAGCAATTCAATCCTACAGTGTGGCTTGATGTTCCAACGCATTGTAGTCTTGAGGTGCTATTGAAGAGCGTGCTTTATGCAATGTTTGAACTAGATTACTGTATTGGATGAAAACTGAATGGACTTTGGCAAGTGACACGTGTCGTCCACGTGGCACAGAGTGACGTGTCACCGGGCAGACATCTTCCCGGACAGACATCTTCCCGGACAGATATTTTCTACGGGCAGGCCCCGAAGAAGTTATAAGGCTCGCCAACGGTCAGCACAATTTGAACCGGCAGTTACCAGCAATACGGGATGCAACTGTTCAGCAAACGGCAACTCAGCGGTTACAACCCTTCTGGATAAGACACCCGATGGTTACCCACTTTTGAAGGACCTTATCCCCAACGGCTACTATTTCAACAGACGCCTTCCAACATCTATAAATAGCACTCGTCATAGCCAAATTGTAACAACTTTTGCTTACTACAATTACTATCAATAAAATTACTCTCTCTCTTGCATTCAAACATACTCTTTCACAGTTATTAAACAACACTGCTTATTCTCACGCAAGCCAACGGCTTCGATAATCGAATTATCCGACGCGGCTACCAACCGTCAGAGGAAACGATACGTTTATTCTCGATTATTTACGTTTATATTTTGTTCTTTACATCTTGCGTTATTATTATTTGATTAATTGCGTAAATCTTTAATCTCAACTATTGATCGTGACCCCGCAAATATAAATTTAATTGTTAATTGGCCTAAAAACCGGATTTAGGTTAAACAATTACCAATCCCGTCAAGTAGTTGAAACCATGGATGCTCACGCATTGTTGATTTTCATTTACGAGGCCCTCGAACCATTGAGGTACTTTGTTGTCCTTGATGATGTCCCTAGTAGCAGACATAGCCACCTTCCTGGCCGAAGAAATTCCGATCAAGGGCCTGGAAGGCCCAGAAGACCCAACGGCCCTGGGAATTCGAGGAGTTCTCAGGATCCTGTCCTCGAGTTCATACGACAGCAGGCCGAAGTCAACAGACAAATACGGGAAGCTATCGACGGACTACGGGGACAAGCCCCGCCAAACGCAGGGAATCCACCCGCTGACCGCCCAAGGGATGCCTCGCCGTCCCGCGCCTCGAGGCGCGCTGAAAATCAAAATGCAGGATCAACGGTGCCAACGGAGATGAGCGAAGTCATGGAAGCTCTCACCAAGCAATTCAAAGAAAGCCAGGAGGCACTCCAAAAAACTCTCCACGAGAGAATTGACCAGATTCCAGGCGCCCCGCCCACGCTGAAGAAAGTTGATGTTCAGCGCTACTCGCAACGGCCCTGGAAGAAGGAGGCTGCCCCGAAGGCGATACCTAAGACGTTCAAAATGCCTAACATCCCGAGGTATCGAGGAACATCTGACCCCAACGATCACCTCATGATGTTCAGCAACTTCATAAAAGCCAGTGACCTCACCGACGAGGAAATCGAATCCGTGCAATTGAAAAAGTTCGTAGAGACGCTAGCAGACGGAGCCTTGCGGTGGTATTCAATGCTGCCCCCGAACTCTATTGGATCCTTCGCAGAAATGGCTGAGTTGTTCGTGAAGGCTCACACGGGCGCCCAAAAAACGGAGACCCGGGTAGAAGACATCTTCGAAATCAAGCAGAGGCCCGACGAGTCACTTCGCAAGTATGTGGACCGGTTCCAGAGGGAACGCATGATGCTCCCCAAGGTACCGGACAGATGGGCAGCAATCGCGTTCACCAACAGTCTGGACATCAGGAGTTCAGAAGCCACACGAAGACTCTACGAGTCTCTTCGAGAATTCCCAGCAGCCAGTTGGTCAGATGTCTACAATCGTTACAACTCTAAGGTACGTATCGACGAAGACAAACTGATTGGAACAGGTGCTGCTCGGGGAAAACCTCAAGCTCGTAACAGCGGGTCTGGAGGAAAGGCGGACGTGGAGAAATCAGGCGCACGGTACGAGCCGTACCCCGACCAGTCACGGAACAATTCCAGGGGCCGTAGCCGCAACAACAACAGAGGGCTGTCCCGAGGAGAAAGTTCTCAGTCTGCCAGCCTGCCCAGCCTACCTAGTTTCAACATTGAAATATCAGACGTCGTGGCTGTGCTCAAAAGCATGGGGGAAAGAGTCAGATGGCCAAAAGATATGAAGACTGACCCCAGCAAGCGGAACCAAGACGTATATTGCGAGTTCCACCGCGATCACGGGCACACTACCGAAGACTGCAAAGCCTTAAGGTATGAGATCGCTCATCTATTGAAACAGGGATTCTTGAAGGAATTTTTGACGGAGAAAGGGAAACAAACCCACGCAAAGGCTCAGCAAAACAAACCCGGTCCGCCACGGGCTTCCTCCCCGAAACGAACGGTCAATGTTATTTCGGGAGGAATCGAGGTGGATTCTGTTACCTTCACAGCCAAAAAGTATGCGAAAGTTTCCATTACCAACAGCAAACGACCTCGGACGGAGGCGGCCATCACCTTTGAAGAATCCGACACTGACGGACTTCAGTTTCCGCATGCCGACGCGTTAGTCATAACGCTACGAGTGGCAGAATTCGACGTAAAAAGGGTGCTCGTTGACGCGGGCAGCTCTGCCAACATCATCCAGGCACGGGTCGTGAATGAAACACAACTGTCAGACAAGATTGTACCGATCTCCCGAGTTCTTTCCGGCTTCAACAACTCAAGCGAAAAGACTCTCGGAGAAATCACATTGACTACTCTGGCGGAAGGGGTAGCGAAGGAGACTACCTTCCATGTTGTCGATGCGGATCTAGCCTACAACATCATTTTGGGCAGACCTTGGATCCACGACATGCAGGCTGTCCCTTCTACGTACCATCAGGTGGTGAAGTTCCCATCCGAATGGGGGATACGTGAAGTCCGAGGAGAACAACGCACTGCACGAGATTGTTACTCGGTGGCCCTCAGGTTGCCCGAGGAGAGCAAATAGCAATTACAGCACCCGGGACCGGACGCTGCACCTGAAGAAATCCGATACGACGTCCCGGAGTTCATCGCCAAAATGGACGAGAAGGAAGGACACATGCCAACGGTAGAAGCCTTGGAACCAGAAGAGCTGTTCACCAATATGCCAGAGCGAAAAGTATATCTGGGAACCGAATTGAGCGAACACCTACGGAGAGATATCCTGCGGTTCCTCAAAGAGCACCACACAACCTTCGCATGGTCCCATGCGGATATGACAGGTATTTCTCCTGATATTATCACTCACAGGTTGCACGTCGACCCATACCACCGGCCGGTAAAGCAGAAGACGCGCCAACAAGGAGCCTTCAGAAACCAGGTAATCAACGACGAGGTTGACCGGCTGTTGAAGATCGGTTCGGTACGCGAAGTTAAATACCCAGACTGGCTGGCGAACGTAGTTGTCGTTCCGAAAAAGAACGGCAAGTGGCGAGTCTGTATTGACTTCACGGATTTGAACAAGGCCTGTCCAAAGGATTCATACCCTCTTCCCAGGATAGATCAGCTGATCGACGCAACGGCCGGACACGAAGTGTTAACTTTCCTCGACGCATACTCCGGATACAACCAGATACTGATGGATCCCGGCGACCAAGAAAAGACGGCGTTCATAACCTGTCGAGGTACGTATTGTTATAAAGTCATGCCTTTTGGATTAAAGAATGCAGGTGCGACCTACCAGCGTTTGGTCAATCGAATGTTCCATGATCACATCGGAAAAACCATGGAAGTATACATTGACGATATGCTGGTAAAATCCAAACGGGCAGAAGACCATCCGGCCCATCTGAAAGAGGCTTTCCGAATTCTGGATCAATACAACATGAAGTTGAATCCAGAAAAATGCGCCTTCGGTGTCGGATCGGGGAAGTTTCTGGGATTCATTGTCTCTCAGCGAGGCATTGAAGTCAATCCCGCTCAGATTAAGGCTATAGAGTCAATCCCGGACGTGCTTCGCGACAAGAAAGAGGTCATGAGACTGACAGGGAGGGTAGCGGCTCTACGGCGATTCATCTCCCGATCGTCTGACCGTTGCAAAAGCTTCTTCGATGTCCTAAAGCAGAATAAGGAGTTCGAGTGGACTCCTGAGTGTCAGCAGGCGTTGAGGGATCTGAAGAAATATCTGTCCAACCCTCCACTACTCACAACACCTCTGGAAGGCGAGCAGCTGTTAGTTTACCTAGCAGTCTCCGAGTCATCGGTAAGCGCAGTACTAGTTCGGGAAGAAAAAGGTAAACAACTTCCTATCTACTACGTTAGCAAAGCTTTAATTGATGCTGAAACTCGCTATCAACCCTTAGAAAAATTAGCTTTAGCTCTAGTGACTGCTGCCCGAAAATTGCGCCCGTACTTTCAAAGTCATTCTATAGTCGTAGTTACTACCTTCCCTTTACGAAACGTTCTGCATAAACCGGAATTTTCAGGAAGATTGGTAAAATGGGCCATAGAATTATCTGAATTTGATATTACTTATCAGCCTAGGGTAGCAATAAAGTCGCAAGTCTTAGCAGACTTCGTGGCGGACTTCAGCATGAATGTGTACCCCGAAGCACAAAAGGAAGCCATACTCTACGCTGGACAGGCTCCGGGTACCTGGACCCTCCACACGGACGGTTCTTCGAACGTGAAGGGATCAGGACTAGGGCTGGTCCTCGTTGCTCCATCCGGGGAAACGGTAAGGCAGGCTATCAAATGCCCCTTCATTACTAACAATGAGGCCGAATATGAGGCCGTTATTGCAGGATTGGAATTGGCACGGAATTATGGAGCAACCATAGTCAAACTGAAAAGCGATTCTCAATTGGTAATCAATCAGATCAATGGGGACTTCGTTGCACGAGAACCTAGGGTGCTGGCATACCTTGGCCGTGTGAAAGAACTCCTGGCACAGTTCGATACCTGGGAAGCAGTTCAAATCCCGCGAGAGGAAAATCACGAGGCTGATGCTCTCGCAAATATGGGATCTGTTGCAGAAATAGGAACAGCTAGCTCTTCGGCTGTTGTTCAACTTCTCTATACCTCCATGGATAGAGAAAGATTCGAAGTCAATACCATCAGCACCACCTGGGACTGGAGGAATGAGATCACAAACTATCTCGTTCATGGAACTCTCCCCGCAGATGCAAAGGCTGCTCGTAAACTTCGAATAAAAGCAGCTCGGTACACCATCCTCAATGGTGAATTGTACCGCAGAATGTTCGCAGGACCTCTCGCAAAATGTCTTGGGCCGAGTCAGACCAATTATGTGATGAGAGAGGTCCACGAAGGCTGTTGCGGGAATCACTCCGGTGGCAAGGCATTGACTCGAAAGCTGATACGCGCAGGTTACTATTGGGACAAGATGGAGAAAGACGCCAACGAATTCGTCAGAAAGTGTGATAAATGCCAGAGATTCGCTCATCTCCTCCATCAACCAGCCGAACCGCTGCATTCGATAGTCTCCCCCTGGCCCTTCATGAAGTGGGGAATAGACATCGTTGGTCCTCTCCCCGCGGCTCCCAGGGGACTGCGTTTCCTGCTGATCATCACAGATTATTTCACGAAGTGGGTCGAAGCAGCAGCATATTCGAAGGTACGACAGACAGAGGTCATCGACTTTCTCTGGCGTTTTGTGATATGCCGCTTCGGAGCACCAAAGGAAATAGTCATGGACAATGGACCGCAATTTGTCGGTTAGAAAGTAACAAGGTTCCTCGAAGATCTGCACATTAAGAGAATCACTTCTTCTCCATACCACCCTGTCGCCAACGGGCAAGCCGAATCTACCAACAAAATCATCGTTGAATCTCTTAAAAAGCGCCTTGAACAGGCGAAGGGATGTTGGGTCGAGGAGCTGCCTGGAGTACTATGGGCTTATCGCACTACGGTAAAAATGAGTACTGGGGAAACCCCTTACTCACTGGTATACGGTGCAGACGCCCTGATCCCGGTTGAGATAGGCGAACCAAGTTTGCGATACGCCCATGCCACTGAACAGTCGAACTCAGTGAATCTGGCCGAAGAATTGGATCTCCTCGAGGAACGCCGAGAACTGGCCCTCATACGAGTAGTGGCGCAAAAAGAGCGAGTCGAGAAGTACTACAACCGGGGACTGCGCGTACGGAGTTTCCAAGTCGGGGACTTTGTACTCAGAAAGGTTTCGCAGAACACACAAGAGACGAACTCGGGAAAGCTTGGCCCTAACTGGGAAGGACCGTACAAAGTAATCGCTTCGGTCGGCAAGGGGTCTTACCGTTTGGCCCGACCAGACGGTTCGATCATCCCAAATAGCTGGAACATAATACATCTCAAGAGGTATCATTTTTAAGCAACAGGGACGGTTAGTTATTCTATCCCCTCGCAAAAATCTCTTTTTCTATCCTTGCATAAAAAGTTTGCTACTTCTGCCCGTGCTTATAAGCTATTACTTGCATGCTTATATAGAAATGCTTACTTTTACGTTTACATGAGATTTCTTTCTTTTATACATTCTTTCTAAATGGTACTAACGGCCTGAACAAGGCCAGATCCGTTTAGCTCAACTGGCAGAGCTCGAAGTTCTTCAACTTCGCGGCTGTGGGTTCGAATCCCACAACGGACACACTCCACGTTTGGTTATATGTGTTCAATAGACAACTCACCGACAACTCTTTTCATATTATCACCTTACGTGTTTCAACATGAAAACAAGGGGGGTGGTGAGGGCCCCATAGGCCAGGAAAGACCTTCATACAGGCATCAAAGACCTTCATACAGGCATCAAAGACCTTCATACAGGCATCAAAGACCTCCATACAGGCATGAGACCTAGCTTACTGGCAGGCAAAACTTTCATTTTCTGCGTGACAACCTCCACGGCAAATAAGAGGGGTCGTTCACAAAATAAAATCTTCATGTGTTAGGACTTCCACAGCAAATAAGAGGAGTCGATCACAAGGCCAAACAATCCGGCCAGAACATTAAAACGACCTGAGCTCGGTCAGCCTATTCACAACTTAACAACTTTTGCCTAATAAAGGTGGGAGTTCAAAGCATCTGGGAAAGCCTGTTAATAAAGTTTGGAAAGTAGCCCTAAGGCATAAAAACCACAAACACATGCATACAAAAAAAAAAAGATCAAAAGTTCAAACTAAACATAGTCACTGAATGGATCTGAAAACTGCATATTTACATTAATCTGAGAATTTACAAAGATGCCAAAAATGGCTGACAGAAGTTCGCAGAGTGTATTGAAAGGCCAAACATACCGGCCAAAGGGTAGAGAAGTTCCTAGTAAAACTCTTGCCCATCCAATAAAAGTCCGGCTCTCGCCGGACAGAACAAAAATACATCAAAGATAGAAGAGAAAAATTTCAATTTGAAGGGCCGTGACCGGGGCCTAACGCACCAGCTCCGTTAGCCCCATCATCACTCCCTGATTCTTCATCTTCCCCATCACCATCACCATCACCGTCGCTCGACTCTTCAGGAGGGAGACCCAATGCCTGTTGCACTCGCTGAATAGCACTCTTCGTCGCATGTAGCATTGCGTCGACGTCAACCTGCCCAGACCGGATTTGCGCTAACAATGCACGCTTGGCCTCAAGAGCGGCCAGCTTAGTCTTGATCTCGGAATGATCGCGCAAGTTTGCCAAATCCTTAGTCAAAGTGGCCTGAACACCCATCGACTGGGCAACCTGATCTCTGGCAGCTTGAAGCTCAGAACGGGCCTTGGTTGACTCCTCGCATGCCCTCTGCAGATTCAGTTCGAGAGTTGCGCGTTCATCACTGGCAATATTCAGGCAATCTTGGCACTCGCCAAGGAGTCTCTCCAACCTCTCAACAGAGCGTGCGAACCCCTCTTTCTCTTCAGAAAGACGGTCCTTTTCCACGGTAAGGGCGTTGATCTGTTCAACGCGGGTATTGTTAACATCCGTTAACCGGTTAACTTCCCTACCGAGGAAACCACACTGCTCTATCAAGGACCTGTTCTCCTTCAGAGCCTCGAGCAATTCCTTCTTCACTTCCACCACCTGGTTGGCATTATTCAGCCGGGAGCGAAACATAATCTCAGCAGCTAGCATGCTTGACTGAAACATCAAACAGGTCATAGTTAGAAACCCTGGGACAGCAGAGGATTTTTACTAAGACACAAAAAAAAAAAAAAAAAAAAAAAAAAAGAAAGAAGAAAGACGACTTAAAACTTACTCGGGCAGAGTCGGAGGCAATCTGGAAGGCTAGTTCTTCGTCGGTCAGGTCTCTTAGCACCCATTCCTCCCGAGGACCAAGGAGCGAAGAAATTGCCTTCACCAAACCGCGTGGCTTGGCCACCAGGTTGGCCTCCGGAGCGATTCTCAGGGTATGCTTTCTCTCGCAAAGCTTGGGCTCCCTTGCCTGTTCGGAAGGGTAGTTCGGCCCAAACTTGTAGCGAACCCCCTTGATGTCGCTCAACTCCGTCTGCTCTGATATAGCTGATAGCCAGACAAGCCTTGAGGACGAAAGGTTAGAGTCACCCTCCGCCTCTGGGTCCATGGTTTCGCAATCACGGAGGTAAACCGGGTGTGCCCCCTCTGAAGCCACATTTTCAAAGTCCTCGAAACGAAAAACCCGAGGACCCTGGCTACCCTCTCGGGAGGCCTCTTCCCTGGCTTCTCCCCCGGCTCTCTCCCTTCTCGCTTCACTTGCTCCTTCTCCAACTTCTTCTTCTTCTCCTTCTTCTTCTCCAACCTTCCTTTTGCCCCTGTCCGCACGGGAAGGGCCTGCTTCCTCCCCGCCACCAACTCGGGGACTCCTTGGCGAGGATCGAGCAGCTCCCTCCTCTGCCCTTCTCTGGTCACTACGGAGATGGGGCCTCCGCCTAAGGGGAACATCTGTCTCAGTCTCAGTATCTGACAAATGTATGACCTCCTGGGCCGGACCCTCTCCCCGTGCAGACTCGGGGACTCCTGCAGATACTCCGGTATCTGTCGCCATAGGCTCTTGGGCACTCGCCCTCACTGAAGGATCACCGCCAGTCGCCGAAGTTTGTCCGGCGGACGCAGAAGCCTTGCGAGCGGACTTCTTCCGCGACCCGCCTTCGGCATGGTTTTTCCTCTTCCTTGTCAAAGGACTCAGCCCCTCGGACAGAAGCGCCTCACCACCTTCCCTGCTGCGCAAGGCACCGGCCGAAGCCAATATAGCATCAGCTTCGGCAAGAGGGTCGGCAACAGGTTCGACGGGGACGTCCTGAGGGGGAGCCGGGAAAAAGTTCCCTGAAATACCAAGACCTGCGACAAAGGCAAAACGGTCAGTCACAGGAGAAACTCACGAGGAGTAGTTGTAAAAAAAAAAAAGAAGAGGGGGAATGTATTCTTACCGTGATGTTTTACGGTCAGACCCTTGTGAGAAGCAAAGTGAGCCCACTCCCTTTTCGCTGGCTCAAATCGTGCCAAAATCGGCTCAACCCACGCCGTTAGCTCATTTACGGTTATGAGCCCGTCGTAGGGTCGCCTGACCGCTGCACAAGGAAAAATCAGTCACAGAAAAGAAAGAGGAACAAAATGTGCTCGAAGATACTCGGGGACTTACGTGTTTTGTTCCAGACTTCTGGAAGATGTGCTTTGTCGTCGAACGTCAAAACAGAGGAGCGCACAAACAGGTATCGGTGCACCCAGCCCCGGTCGCTGGTATCCTCGGAGCTGCGCACCAAACCCTTGCTCCCTCGCATCCTGACATTCACGTACCCGTCCTTGAAAATCTGGACGCTGTACAAAGAAATGAAGTGTTTGTACTCAAAGGACTGGTCAGTCTTAGTAGCAAACCAGTCCAGAAGTGCGACTATTCTATACACGCTGGGGCTCAGTTGCCCCGGGCAGAGAAGGTACTCCCTGCAGAGTTTGTCCAGCACAGGATGGAGGGGCAGCCTACACCCTACTGTGAAAGGATAAGTACCGATGGCTGTCCACCCAGCCCGGTGCGATGTGATATTCTCTCCGTCAGCAACTGGTAGTAAGGGGATTCTATCGTCCCAGTCGCAATCTATCCTCACTCGAGGAATCACTTCCGTTGTGATCCCCGATTTGAACCTGTATGCCGGCCAGTTACGCGTATCACCTTCCTTGTTATTGAAGGCCTTAACGTTGCAATCCGCTTCAAGCTCACCCCATTTTTTGGGGATTACTTCAGCGGCAGTAGCCTGAGAAGCCCGCGGCCTGGGGGTGGCCGACGAGCTACCAGCAGCGTCAAAATTTAAATTTCTTCTAGACCTCGAAGACATAATTTCAGGAGAAAGATGGAGCTGTCAAGGAAATTCAGGTGATAAATCAAAGGTTTTTTTAAAAGAACAGCACAAAGGAAATAAGGAGTAAGTAAAGAGTTTCTAGTCAAGTGAACTCCTATTTATAGGAATTCCGGTGCAGACTCCTAATCTCCTTCAAGGACACGCGGAGGCTATCAGGTGAACCACCCGCAGATCCAACCGTCGATAAAGAAATAGGGTTAATCAATGCTTTATAGCGTTATCATTACCCTGGAAAGCTGCAGTCACTTCGTATCCCACAAGCGACGTGCGCACGTGGAGATAGGCGGTTAAAATTATTGCTTTTACCCTCGGGGAGCGCAGTAGTCATTTCAGTATAAACTGCAGTGCCACAGACGTGCAGGTCACAGTTACTTTTCCGTGCGGCGCATTTAATGCGCACGTCATAGAGGCTTATCATCAATCGGATCAGAATCGTACGTCATCAAGATTACATCACAAGAAGACAAAAAGCTTGCAAAGACTCCCGCCAAAATTCTCATCCACTCCTCGAACAGATACTCTGTCCGAGAAGTGCGGGGACTATCTGTATTGGATGAAAACTGAATGGACTTTGGCAAGTGACACGTGTCGTCCACGTGGCACAGAGTGACGTGTCACCGGGCAGACATCTTCCCGGACAGACATCTTCCCGGACAGATATTTTCTACGGGCAGGCCCCGAAGAAGTTATAAGGCTCGCCAACGGTCAGCACAATTTGAACCGGCAGTTACCAGCAATACGGGATGCAACTGTTCAGCAAACGGCAACTCAGCGGTTACAACCCTTCTGGATAAGACACCCGATGGTTACCCACTTTTGAAGGACCTTATCCCCAACGGCTACTATTTCAACAGACGCCTTCCAACATCTATAAATAGCACTCGTCATAGCCAAATTGTAACAACTTTTGCTTACTACAATTACTATCAATAAAATTACTCTCTCTCTTGCATTCAAACATACTCTTTCACAGTTATTAAACAACACTGCTTATTCTCACGCAAGCCAACGGCTTCGATAATCGAATTATCCGACGCGGCTACCAACCGTCAGAGGAAACGATACGTTTATTCTCGATTATTTACGTTTATATTTTGTTCTTTACATCTTGCGTTATTATTATTTGATTAATTGCGTAAATCTTTAATCTCAACTATTGATCGTGACCCCGCAAATATAAATTTAATTGTTAATTGGCCTAAAAACCGGATTTAGGTTAAACAATTACCAATCCCGTCAAGTAGTTGAAACCATGGATGCTCACGCATTGTTGATTTTCATTTACGAGGCCCTCGAACCATTGAGGTACTTTGTTGTCCTTGATGATGTCCCTAGTATTACAACGTGGGACGTCCTCAGAACATTATTCCCAAATGGAGATTGTGGTAGCAGGATTATCATCACATCGTGTTCTGCTGAAATGTGCCATACCATTTGTACTGGTGATCCTGGTCATGTTTATCGTTTGAAGCCTCTGTCTGAAGAAGATTCTTGGATTCTTTTCTGCAGAAAGACATTCTCTGGCAGCGTATTATGTCCTCCATCCTTGAGGCTAATCTCCAAAGACATCATAGAAATTTGCAACGGTTTGCCACTGGCAATTTTGGTGATTGCTGGTGCTCTGGCTACTAAAGGGAACAGAATAGAGGCGTGGGAGATGTTTCATGCTAGCCTTGTTGACAAGTTACAAGGTAGTAACGACATCGAGCACATGGAAAGGCTACTCAAGCTATGTTATCAAGACTTGCCTTTCTATCTCAAGTCTTGTTTCACATATCTGAGCATAATTCCAAAGAAGCATGTCATCAATAAAATGAGATTGCTTCGACTCTGGGCAGCAGAAGGATTTGTCCTTGAAATAGAAGGAAAAGCAATTGCACAAGTTGCTGAAAGCTATCTCAATGAACTTGCAAATAGAGGCTTGATCAAAGTTGCTGAGAGGTACCATGATGGAAGGTTAGGATTATTCCGCATCCCTAACCTGTGGTATGAAACCATTCTTTATAACTCAAGAGAATGGGTTATTGCTACTACAGCTCATGAGGAAGAAACAAGAAGGCCCCAAGACAAAGTGCGACGCCTGCTAATCCATGAATTGGATAACGACACTCAAGAAATGGATCAGTTCAAGCATCTTAACTCTATTATAGCATTCGGGTTTTCACATTCACTCTCTAATTCATTCTTGTCGAAGCTGTTAGGTGGCGGTTTTAAGCTACTCAAGGTCTTAGATTTACAAGGAGCCCCTCTGGTAAATATTCCAGAAGAAGTCTTTGAATTATTTCATCTCAAGTTTTTGAACTTGAAGAGCACTAAGATAAACTATCTGCCTGGATCAGTAAAGAAGCTTCAGAACCTTGAGTTCTTGGACCTAAGGGATACCTTGGTAACCAAATTGCCTGATGAGACATTAAAGCTTCAACGTCTTCGCCATGTCCTCATTCATCACCGTGTTGATGGTATTTTGCAAGGTTTTGAAGCTCCAAAGAAAATAGGACGTCTTCTGTCCTTAGAAATGGTGAATCTTATACAGGCCAATACAAGCATATTGGCTGAATTGGGAAAGTTAACAAGGCTAAGAATGTTATACATCGCAAACCTGAGAAACAAACATGGGAGGGATCTTTGCTCTTCCCTTGACAAGTTGATAAATCTTCAACAACTATCCATCTCATCCTATGAGCTGACGGACACTATCGATTTGCACTATCGCCTATCTTCAACGTTCTCATGCCTTAGGACGTTAATCCTCGAAGGGCCTTTGGAGAAGTTTCCACAATGGGTAACATCTCTTCATGCCTTAACCACAGTTTCTTTGTTATTGAGCAAGTTATTGGACAGTGCACTAGAAGCTCTTCAAGATTTGCCCAACCTCGTTAGACTTGTGCTAGACCGGGCCTATGAAGGCGAAGAATTGAGGTTCAGGGCAGGTGGATTCAAGAAACTGAATAGCTTATGCATTTGGAACTCTTTAGAACTGAGGCAGATTAAAGTGGAAGAGGGTGCACTTGCTTCTTTGGAGGAGCTTCAACTAACCAACTGTGGATTAATGGAGGAGTTGCCTTTTGGGATTGAGCATTTGAGCAAGCTTCAGTGTCTTCTTTTGGAAGGAATTTCTGAAAAGTTGTCAATGACTGCGTTGTCCAAGGACAACCAAAGCGGAGATTACTGGAAAATTGCTCATATTCCCCAAGTTCTTGTTGTAGACTAGACAAGCTGGAAGGTAGTTAAGGAGCAGCCTATCTGTAGAGATGTGATGATGCAAGAGAAGAGAAACACTGTTCTATGATTTGTATTTTCTTTAATAATTCAGATTCAATATTGCCATATCTTTTTATTAGTTCAAGGTATTATATTTTGCTCCTCATTTTCCTATTCTTAGGTTTCTCACTCTGAACTTTTCCCACTTTTACATCTTAAAATTCGCATATCATTCGGTTGTCTCCATTTCTTGTTCAGCCCCTCTCCCATACTAAGAGCCTGTTTGGCCAAGCTTCTATGGAGCCAAAAGTGCTTATTTTTCTCCAAAAGTGCTTATTTTGAAAAATTGAGGTGTTTGGCCAAGCTTCTAAGAAAAAATAAGTGCTTTTGAGTGGCAGCAGAAGCTGTTTTTCTGCTGTGGGGAAGAAGCTGAAAAAAGTAGCTTTTTCCTAAAAGTGCTTTTGAGTAGAAGCAGAAGTTGTTTTTAATTTCTATGATTCCAAAAATAACCTTACTAAAAATATATATCTACCTAATTACCCCTATATATTTTAACCTAATGATTATAATATATAAATAGTACATTACTTTTTTAATCAATATTTTTTCTATGTACACCTACATCACTATTGTTACAAACTTTTAATCAAATAATATCTTTTTTTAAGGTATAGATCAAGAATATTCAATTATGAATGTTGTATTTTGGAAAAAATTTACTAAATAAAAAAATTAAATGTAGTGTTTGAGAATAAATATTTAAAATCATTCATCTAGTTAAATAACTGTAAAGTGAGTCTTTAAATGTCCTTACTCGTAATTTAACACTCAAAAGTACTTTTTCAAAAGCTTGGCCAAACACAAATTACTACTCAACTGTTGACAGAACTGCTTCTCAGATGAGTTGGCCAAACACAAACTGCTTTTCTCCATAAGTACTTTTACGAAAAGCACTTTTGAAAATAAGCACTTCTCAAATAAGCAGTTTTCAGAAGCTTGGCCAAACAGGCTCTAATATACAACTGAACAGGTACGGTAGCAGGAGTAATATTTGAAACTAGTTCCACACACTCATTGTTGGTCAATGTTGTTTTTTAAGATTTGAAGAGTTCAACTGAAATATTACTCCTGCTATTAAGACGCTCATATAATTTCATGCAATTATTCAGTAGACAAACCACTAAAACCAAGAGAAGCAAGTCTGCTGGGAGCTAAAAAAGCGGGTCGTGCAGAAAGGTCTCAGATCATGACTCAAGAGTTCTTGAGAACTGTAACATGAACGTCAAAGTATATACCGATTATGTCGCATAACTTACTAGCATTTGCTCACACCAAGAAGCAAGAAAGAAGAGAACTCCACCTACCACCCTCCCAATTGACCATACAAACTGCACTATTAGAACTACTATTTTGTGTAATTTTCCCCTTCTATAGATCCGCCTTTAAAACAAACTCATGAGACAAGCCCCAAGTTAGAGTTCATAGCCTGGGAACCTGGAATTTGTAGGCGCAAGCAAGTCGAACAAGAAGCAAGCAACACCACCTAAACCTTGGAAAAGGGAGTATGTATGCTCTGATTGTCCTCGCATTATGATATAAGCAGCTCGCAAAAGCTCTTGCTCTTTCTTCATATATACTTTCCCCAGTTAGCCTAAAGAGGGAAAGAAACGCGTAAGCGTTTCCAGAAGCACCATCAGCAAGTCCTACTTTCTTAACCATTCCACTTTTCCACACTACCTCTCCACCTTCAATGGCACCATCACGAAACTCCCTATCATTTGGCAGTACCTGCAGCAAAAGAGAAAAGTCAATGTGATTATTCATTCTCACAACTCTGATTCACCAACTTATAGCACAAGACGGATGAGATCATGCCTAACTTGATTATAGTTAATCTTTTCCATTTTGGAATACGTCGCTGATTGTTAGTTTAGAGTACAACCAGAAAACTCATTGCCCCCAGTCTAACTAACCTCAGATGCTTTGCACATAGTAATAGTAATGCCTGTGGCACCATGGGACCATTGGACCAGCTTGTCTCTTGGATTTCCATCACCGACAGGATAATTACCACTGTGAGGAAACCTGTTGCTCATCATGTACCTCAAGGTCCCCTTAACATCTTCAATATCTTCCTTAGAAAGCCCTTGCGGGCTGAAGTTAGTGTTGGAGAATGAAACTAAAGAAGGAAAGTGAAAAGAGAGTATTTTGAAGTCTGCTTAATTGTCATTTGAAAAACTGCAGCAGGGGCCTATTATATAGGCTTACAACTAACTAAACTTAGCTAAAAATAAGCAAATAATTAAGAGAAAAGTGGATAAACATGTTCCCACTAATTCTACCATGATCCACTACAAAATAACCAACTAACAAATAATGCTAAGTTACTAAACAAACATTAAATCTACTGATGCTAGAAATCAGGAACTAAGCTGTCACTTTGAAGCATTAATCAACACTCCCCCTTGCTTCAAAGCTTGTCACTCCCATATGTAATCTGAAGTACTCATGCTTGCCAACTGGAAGTGCTTTGGTTAGAACATCAGCAACTTGTTCATTTGTGCCACAATGCTTCAACATAATGCTTCCACTTGATACCAGATCTCGGATGAAATGGTACCGAATGTCGATATGCTTTGTCCTGCTGTGAAAGGCCGGATTCATTGTCATTGCAATAGATGCTTTGTTGTCACAGAAAATTTCAGTTGCAGCAGCTTGCTGTTGAAACATATCAGAAAGTAACCTTCTTAGCCAAACGGCTTGACAAGCTGATGCAGTGGCAGCAACATATTCTGCCTCGGATGACGACAAGGCCACAATTTCTTGCTTCTTCGAACTCCAGGATATAGCACCTGAGCCAAGAGAGAAAATATATCCAGATGTACTCTTTCTATCATCTGGACAACCTGCCCAATCACTATCTGTGAAACCAAACAATCTGAAATCTGATACTTTAGAGTACCAAATTCCATAATCAACAGTTCCGGCAACATATCGCAAAATCCGCTTTACTGCCCCAAGATGATGCTTTGTTGGGTTATGCATGAATCTGGAAACCACACTAACAGAAAATGATATGTCAGGCCTAGTGTGAGATAAATAATTCAGACCACCAACTATGCTTCTAAAGCATCGGGCATTCGCCAAACCTGTACCATCATCCGATATGAGCTTCTCATTCACATTCATAGGTGTAGAAGTCATCTTATAACCTAACATATTGAATCTCCTAAGAAGATCAGTTGCATATTTTCTTTGCGAGACAAAAATGCCATCTAAACTTTGTTTAACCTCAAGACCAAGAAAATAGTGCAACAACCCCAAGTCTGTCATTTCAAATTTTTTCATCATGAAAGACTTAAATTCAGCGATAAGAGATTCACAAGAGCCCATATAAATCATATCATCTACATAAAGGCACACCACCAAGAAATCAGTTTTACCTTGCTTCTTTACGTAGAGAGTTGGCTCATTTTTGCTTCTTTCAAATCCATTTTTCAGAAAATAAGAATCAATCTTACTGTACCATGCTCGCGGGGCTTGCTTTAGGCCATATAAAGCCTTTTTTAACCTGTAAACTTTACTTTCTTCTCCGGCCACGACAAAGCCTTCAGGTTGAGCAACATAAACTTCTTCTTCCAACTCTCCATTCAAGAAGGCCGACTTGACATCAAACTGGTACACAGGCCAAGAAAGTTGAGCAGCAAGAGCTAAGAGAGTTGTTACCGTTTCAAAGCGTGCTACAGGAGAAAATGTTTCATCAAAGTCAACTCCTTGTTGTTGAGCGTACCCTTTTGCAACTAACCGAGCTTTGTGCTTCTGAACCGTTCCATCAGCTTGGTACTTAGTGCGATACACCCATTTCAGGCCAATAACATTCTTTCCCTCCGGCAAGTCAACCAATTCCCAGGTTTCATTCTTTTGGATAGCATTCATCTCTTCCACCATCGGGTTATATAGCTTATACGCTTTGGATTGAGTACTATAACCCATATAAATACATTTTTCTGATTTTACATCAAGTTTATGACGAGATGGAGAAGTATCCAAAGCATATGCCAAACAACCAAAAATTTTCAGATGGCTTACCCGCGGCTTCCTGCCCTTCCAAGCTTCATATGGGGTTCGATTCATAACTGCCTTTGTCGGTGAGATATTGAGAAGATACACTGTTGTCGCTACTGCTTCTACCCAAAATTTTTTTGGAAGATCTGCTGCTTTCATCATGCTTCGGGCCATTTCAACCACTGTTCAATTCTTTCGCTCGGCTACTCCATTTTGCTCCGGTGTGCGTGGTACTGTCAACTCTCTGTGAATACCATTTTTTTCACAAAAATCATTAAATTCATTAGAAGTAAATTCGCCACCTCTATCCGAACGGAGAGCCTTTATGGAATACCCACTTTGCTTCTCTACTAGCGCCTTGAATTTCTAGAAATTCTCAAAAGTTTTAGATTTGAATTTCAAGAAATAAACCCAACTCATTCGACTATAGTCATCAGTGAACAGCAAAAAATAGCGACTTCCACATAAGGATTCAACACTCATTGGACCACAAACATCAGCATGCACCAATTCAAGACAGCTTGATGCTCTCCAAGCCTTGTTAACGGGAAATGAGATTCTACTTTGCTTCCCGTAGACACACCCTTCACAAAAGTCAAGATCATCTATTTTAGGCAACCCAATAACCATTTTTTTCTGACCCAACAGTTTCAGCCCTTTAACATTCAGATGCCCATACCTTAGATGCCACAAATTTGTGTCATTAGTTTTAGCAACTAAAGCACAACTTTTTACACCAGAGACTTCTAAAGGAAACATTTTATTTTGTGTCATACTAATGTTGACAATATTTTGCCCCGATTTCTTATCATAAACAGAGCAACAACCATCATCAAACACAATAGAATAACCACCATTCATCAATTGTCCAACACTTAACAGATTATGAGCTAAGTTTGGAACATACTGCACATCATGGAGAAGCTTTACATTACCTTGTGTGGTTTCAATGGCAATTGTACCTTTTCCTTCAACCTTCATTTGCTTGTTGTCTCCAAGTCGAACCTCACTTTTCTGAGACTCATCAAGTTCTTTAAAAAGCGACCTTGTTCCTGACATATGGTTTGGGCACCCACTGTCCATGAACCACACTTCATTAAGAGTGGCATCATTGGTTCCAGATTGGGTCATGAACAACTTACTGCCCTCTTCAGCTTCCTCTATGAAATTTGCCTGCTTTTGCTCATCTCTCTGCTTGGTCCAACAATCAGCTTCTATGTGGCCCACCTTCTTGCAATATCGACATTGAATGTTGTTTTTGTTTTGACGCTGATCACCAAATTGGCCTCTTCCTCTGCCGCTGCCACGACCTCGACCACGATAGCCGCCTCTTCCTTTTTCTCGGCCACTTGAAAACTCTGATTTTCCTTTGTTAAGAGGCTCCCCCTTCACCTGAAAAACTTTTTCCTCCACTTTTTCGTAGGACCTACTGATCCGAACTTTATGAGCTAACAATGAACTCATTAGTTCATCAAAACTGTAAGTAGAAAGGTCCTTAGACTCTTCAATTGCAGCAACAACATGATCAAAGCTTTTTGTTAAACTTCTCAATACCTTACTCACAACAGTTTCATTACTAACACTTTCACCATATGTTTTCATATGATTAACAATTCCAGACACCCTAGACATAAATTCTTGCACGGGTTCTTTTTCTTTCATGGCTAAGGTTTCAAATTCACGACGAAGTGTTTTTAATTTCACAGTAATTACCTTCTTGTCGCCCAAATACTCTTGCTTTATAGTCTCCCAAGCTTGATTGGAGGTTGTTGTTGTTGCAATTCTGGGAAAAATTTCATCATCCAGCGCCGATTGGATGTGAAATAGTGCCTTCGCATCTTTCTTGCGAGTTTCCCGCAACTGTTGGTCGGGTTGAGCCGGTGCTGGATTTGGCTCAACATATCCCGTCTCCACCAAATCCCATAGCTCCTGAGATTTGAACATTGTCTTCATTTTAAGACTCCAAAGATGATATTTTTCCCCTTTAAATATCGGAATCAGAGGCTGAGATGAAGAAGCTGCGTTGTTGCTCGCCATGACTTCCTCTCAATTTCGTGTGTCTTACTGGACTTTTCTCGAGTTTTACTGTTCCTGTGCTCTGATACCACACTATTGTTGGAGAATGAAACTAAAGAAGGAAACTGAAAAGAGAGTATTTTGAAGTCTGCTTAATTGTCATTTGAAAAACTGCAGCAGAGGCCTATTATATAGGCTTACAACTAACTAAACTTAGCTAAAAATAAGCAAATAACTAAGAGAAAAGTGGATAAACACGTTCCCACTAATTCTACCATGATCCACTACAAAATAACCAACTAACACATAATGCTAAGTTACTAAACAAACATTAAATCTACTGATGCTAGAAATCAGGAACTAAGCTGTCACTTTGAAGCATTAATCAATAGTTAGGTATGAAGTTCAGCTCACAAACTTTGAACTTCAATCCACGAGGACTGAAGTTCCAAAAAAGAGCATCTCATGCAAAATCAATAAAAAAAGTGTCCTCAAACCAAAGACCACTAGCAAAAATGGTTATTCGTGCACTTTACCCTAAGGTGCTGGGGACTCATAAATGTCACCCGGTGTCCCCAGATTTCATTGGTTTTAAGGGTTTGTCCATGTTTCCCATGGTTTTACATAATAACCTCCATCTTGGTAAGTGTTGCTCTACCAAGACTTCAAGGCAATTTAGCAGGGAGTCTGGGAGGCATGGTGAAAGAGATGAGGGCAAGTGTTGCCTATTTTCTAAGATTTCATGACAATTTAGTTGGGAGAAGGGGATGTAGGGATCAAAAAGCAATTTAGTTTGGAGATGGGGTGAAGGGGTCGAGTGCAAGTATTGCCTATTTGTCAAGATTTCAAGGCAATTTAGTTGGAGAGGGGAAGAAGTTGAGAACTAGGGTAGCTCTGCCAAGACTTCAAATATTGCCTATTGCTAAGATTTCAATGCAATTTTGTTGGATACGGGTGAAAGGAGGCGATGGCAAGTACTGTCCTACTACGTCTTCAAAGCAATTTAACTAGAAATGAAAGGAGAGAGAGCGCACATCATTAATCATGGATTGAAGGGTATTTCTATCCGAATATTATCAACGAATGATCATTTTTGTTAAACCATGTTAAATAAAGTTCAAAAGGCAAACCATTGCCTCCGGCGTCATAGTCCCGTAAATCTCCCACGGGGACTTTGGGGTCTCGAAAGGGAAATAACATGGTATACTCACTAATCTTTTTAACAAAAAAATAGTTTGCTTATGTATAATAATGTATAATATAGGTAAATTCATGTACAGTGCATGTATTATGTATACCAACTAAAAAACATAAACATTGAATTTGAATGACTACCCTCTGGATAATGTTGTAAACTTTTTTTTTCAACTTGATAGAGTTATGAACTATTCTTTCCTTTTCTTATTTAATACGAATGGTCCAATTTTATTTAATAGCAGCCTGAAAAATAATACTCCACATTTTACTTTAATGACACTATATCTGTTGGGTTTGGAAACAAGGTAAAGTGGTGTGAGTGGGAAATGAAGGGAATGTTTATTAAAGATTAATATTTATATTAATATTTATTTATTTGATATTAATATTTTATATTAATATTTGATTTGGGGCTGTTTTCGTAATGGAATTAAAAAATGGAATACTTATGCAAATATTCCAAAGTTCCCAAAGCTGCTGTAACGTTATTTCAATGAAAATGTACTTTTTTATTAAACAGCCACCTTGAAGGCTGTCTTTCATGAACATCCACTTCACAAAAAATGAAAAGACAGCTTCATGCCTTTTCATTCCAAATCTTGGGGCTATAAATAGAGAGGCATTTTGCCTCATTTTGTTCATTCAAAAATTTCATACTCTCTCTCTCTCATTACTTTTTGCATTTGTATTCAAAACAAAGTAAGTTAAATGAAAAGACACTTTCATGTCTTTTCACTCCAAATCTTGTGGCTATAAATAGAGAGGTATTTTGCCTCATTTTGTTCATCTAAAAATTTCATACTCTCTCTCTCTCTCTCATTACCTTTTGCATTTGTTTTCAAAACAAAGTAAGTTCTGAGTCAGTGTGATTTGCTACCATTATTTGAGTTCGCTGTTCACTGTGATTTGAATTACCGCTATCACATTGAGGATAATTCCATTCTATCCTAGGAGAAATTAATCCACAAACCTTGGGTAACTGTGAGAGGATTAGATTTCTTAAGGACATGTAGTGTATACTGTTGGCTTGGAATTTTTCTACTGCATCTATTTCTGTTTTTGGTCATTATCGAAAGTGCAGACATCTAACAATCTTGAGAAATCTAATTTGTATTTTGGTCTGTTAATCGATAATAGACTGTTTGTGGAGTCTTAAATCTGAAAAGATTTTCTACTCCAAATTTAATATTCCATTTTTGAAGATTTAAATACTTCAACAGATTATTAAAATTATTGTGTGTTTAATCCGTTCAGAAGATTAAAAACTTCCGGATTATTAAAATATTTAGATTGTTATTTGCAGTTTGAAGATATAAAAACTTTACTGTACATTAAATCAGTTAGAAGATATAAAATCTTCACTATACATTAAATCAGATTGTTTGAATCTGACTGTGTTATTTTATTTTTACAGAATAATGACGAACACAAAAAATAACAACGGTGTTTCTGGTACACCTAATGCTTCTATTGGTGCAAGCTCCAGCCGCCCTTCATCTGTACCGGCCCCTGCGCCAGCATCGGCTGAAGTTTGGCGGGATTGACTTCAAAAAGTGGCAGCAAAAGATGTTCTTTTATCTGACCACGCTAAGTTTGCAACAATTCATTAAGAAGGATGTTCCTGTCCCGGCAGACGATACTCCTAAAAATGAACGTTTCATTGTTATTGAGGCATGGAAGCCTTCTGATTTTCTATGTAAAACTACATTCTGAATGGACTGGAGGACGACTTATACAATGTCTACAGTACTGCTGCAACTTCGAATGAGCTTTGGCTTGCTCTTGAAAAGAAGTACAAAACTGAAGATGCTGGGATGAAGAAATTTATTGCCGCCAAATTTCTGGACTTAAGATGGTGGACAGTAAAACTGTCATAAGTCAAGTCCAAGAGTTGCAAGTGATCATTCATGATCTCATTGCTGAAGGTATGATCCAAATTAATGCTTATATTAGAAGTATTAATTATCCTATTAATAATAAATTTCTCACTGAAGGTTTGGTCATCAATGAGGCGTTTCAAGTGGTTGCGGTAATTGAAAAGTTACCACCTTTATGGAAAGACTTTAAGAATTACATGAAACACAAGCGCAAGGAGATGTCACTCGAAGATCTCATTGTTCGTTTGAGGATCGAGGAAGACAACAAGATTGCGGAGAAGAAGGTTGCTCGTAGAAGTTCAACAGTAATGGGAGCAAATATCATTGAGACAAATGATGCACCAAAGAGCAACAAAAGGAAGAAACCTTCACAATCAGCCGAAAAAGAATAAATTCAAGGGCAATTGCCGCAACTGTGGCAAATATGGACACAAGGCTGTAGACTGTCGTACCCCAAAGAATGCCAAAAATAATAAAGGTCAAGCAAACATGGTAGAAGATACTATTTCCCAAGGAGTGCAAGAGATGAATCTTTGTGCAATGATTTCTGAATGTAACTTGGTAGGAAATCTCAAAGAATCGTGGATTACTTCTGGAGCCGCCCGCCATGTTTGTGCAAATAAAGATGTGTTTACTGGCTATGCTCCCGCTGGACCTAATGAGACACTCTTCATGGGAAATTCTGCAAAAGCAAAGATTGAAAGTTATGGCAAGATAGGCCTAAAGATGACTTCGGGCAAGGTTGTGACTCTCAACAATGTTCTTCACGTTCCAGAAATACGTAAGAACTTGGTGTCAGTGTCACTTCTCGTCAAGAACGGGTTTAAGTGTGTATTTGTTTCTGATAAGGTTGTATTAAGTAAGAATGATAGTTTTGTAGGAAAAAGTTACCTAAGTGAGGGTGATAAGAATCAAACGCGGAAAGTAAAAAGGATAAGAACGAGACGTAACTCGATCTCTAATCCCAAGTAGCAACGGAGAACTTGTTCCGCTACACCCCGAGAGAAGGACAAGAACACCTATGCTATGCAACTACCCTCGAGCTAACGTGAGCACGCAAGTAGAATGGTCGGAGGGGAAAGGTGGTCATCTAGATCCGCTAGAAGAACAACAAGTCCCATAAACAAGGTTTTCATTCAATAACCAAGAGCTATGCTCATGTTCAATATTCAACAATCATAAACTAAGTTCAAATAGGCTAAGCATGGCTATTTATAGTGTTTACCAAGCTTGCACAATGACTAAAATACCCTTACTAATAAGGTTCACAAAATAGGCCACGTAGGGCAAAACGGTAAAATAAACATAGGCCTTCACAGCTGGGAGGGGCGCCTGGATCCTGGGAGGGGCGCCTGGCTGGGCCTTCAGCTGGGCAGGGCGCCTGGCTGGGCGGACGCCTGGCTTGGGCGCCTGGCTGGGCGGTCCGCCTTGGCGCATTTCAGAGGCTTAGGCAGTGTGCTGGCCAGGCGGGGCGCCCGGGCTGGGCGGGGCGCCTGGCTCTGCTGTGTCGTTTTCTTCCTTAGGCGTGAGGCCTAGTTTGAGCACCCGGAATGGCTTCCACTCGCTTCCTTCTTCAAGGCCCTTCCTCACCAAGTGTAGGTGTACTCCTTGGATCTCCTTAGCTTGGCTCCGTGTGAAAGGTCTTGTGGGGGTTTGGGTCTTATCATCCTCCCCTTCTTGAGAGGATTTCGTCCTCGAAATTGAGGCATCATCATCCACGACCTCGTCATCACCTACATCCAAAGGAACCAAGTCACAAACATTGAAAGTATTAGAAACTTGATACTCACTTGGCAAGTCGACCACATAGGCGTTGTTGTTTATCTTTGAGAGCACTTGGAATGGGCCATCTCCACGGGGTGCCAACTTTCCTTTCCTAAGGTTTGGAAACCTTTCTTTCCGGAAGTGCACCCACACATAGTCACCCTTCTTGAGTTCCACCTTCTTGCGGCCTTTGTTTTTCTTTGAGGTGACCTTTGCATATGCCTCCTCCAAGTTCTTCTTTGCCTTTGCATGGAGTTCAACCAAAGCCTTGGCTCTAGCTTTACCTTCAAAATTAACAATAATTTCCCTCGGCAAAGAGGTTAGATCAAGGGGAATCAAGGGGTTAAAACCATAGACGCACTCAAAGGGAGTCATGCCAATCATACTATGCAATGTGTGATTATAGGCAAACTCCATAAGAGGCAAACGATCGATCCAAGTCCCGGCCTTACCTCGGGTCATGGTTCTAAGAAGAGCACCCAAAGTTCGGTTCACCACTTCAGTTTGACCATCCGTTTGTGGGTGATGGGACGTCGAGAACAAGAGCTTGGTGCCAAGGGCACCCCACAAACTCCTCCAAAAATGGCTTAGGAACTTCGTGTCCCTATCACTCACTATAGTTTGAGGCACACCATGCAATTTCAAAACATTATCAATGAACAAAGAGGCAACATGTTGTGCATCATCACATTTCTTACATGGAATAAAGTGAGCCATCTTGGAGAACCTATCCACAACAACATAAATGCTATCACGGCCCCCCTAGTCCTTGGTAATCCCATAACAAAGTCCATTGAGATATCCAACCACGGACTAGTAGGTACGGGGAGAGGGGTATACAACCTATGGGGGTGGGCTTTGGATTTAGCACGCTTGCACTCAAGACAATTGTTGCAAAACTTTTCCACTTGCACCCCCATCTTTGGCCAATGAAATTGTTCTTTAAGAATAGCCAAAGTCTTTCTTGTGCCAAAATGACCCATGAGTCCCCCACAATGTGCTTCATGCACTAGCAACTCTCTCCAAGAGGACTCGGGTATACACACTCTACCATTTTTGAAGATATATCCATTAACCCATTGGTATTTCTCAACTCTCTCCCCCTTCTCTAGAGCATCATAGACACTCTTTAGCTTTGGGTCATGAGCATACATCAATTTGATGCTCTCGAACCCCATGAGCTTAGAGGTGAGAGTGGTGGCAAGAGCAAACTTCCTAGAAAGTGCATCTGCCACAACATTGTCTTTTCCTTTTTTATATTGGATGACATAGGGAAAAGACTCAATAAACTCAACCCACTTGGCATGCCTCTTGTTCAATTTTATTTGGCCCCTAAGATGCTTGAGTGACTCATGGTCACTCTTGATCATAAATTCTCTAGGCCACAAGTAATGTTGCCAATGGGCAAGAGCTCTTACTAAGGCGTACAACTCCTTGTCATACGTAGAGTAATTCAAGGAGGCACCCTTCAACTTCTCACTAAAGTAGGCGATGGGTTTGCTATCTTGCATTAAAACACCACCAATTCCCACTCCCGAGGCATCACATTCAACCTCAAATGCCTTTCCGAAGTCGGGCAATTGCAATAGAGGGGCGGTACTCAACCTACTTTTCAACTCTTGGAAGGCCTTCTCTTGGGGCTCTCCCCACACAAATGGTTGGTCCTTCTTCACCAATTCGGTGAGTGGAGCGGCAATGGAGCTAAAATCTTTTACAAAGCGTCTATAAAAACTAGCAAGACCATGAAAGCTCCTCACTTGAGTCACGGTAGTGGGAGTAGGCCAATCACGTATGGCCTCTACCTTAGACTCATCCACCTCCACTCCTTGGGCACTCATTACAAACCCAAGGAAGACAACCTTCTCCACACCAAAGGCACACTTTTTAAAGTTAGCATAGAGCTTTTCGGCTCTCAAAACTTCAAGCACTTGCCTAAGGTGGCCAATATGATCATCTATCGACTTACTATAGATCAAGATATCATCGAAATAGACAACCACGAACTTATTAATAAACGGTTTCAAAACATGGTTCATGAGTCGCATGAAAGTGCTAGGTGCATTGGAAAGCCCGAAGGGCATTACCAACCATTCATAGAGACCGAATTTGGTCTTGAATGCGGTTTTCCATTCATCCTCGGGTTTCATCCGGATTTGATGGTAACCGGACCTAAGGTCGATTTTGGAAAAGACACACGACCCACTCAATTCATCCAACATATCATCAAGTCGTGGAATAGGGTGACGGTACTTTACCGTTATCTTATTCACGGCTCGGCAATCCACGCACATTCTCCAAGTGCCGTCCTTCTTTGGGACAAGAACGATGGGTACGGCACAAGGACTCAAACTCTCCCTCACCAAGCCTTTGGAAAGCAAGTCATCTACTTATTTTTGCAAATCCCTTGTGTCCTCGGGATTGCTTCTATAGGCCGACTTATTTGAGATTTGAGATCCCGGGATAAAGTCGATTTGATGTTCAATACCCCTTAAGGGAGGTAAACCATCGGGCATCTCATCCGGGAACATGTCCCCAAAGTCTTTCAAAATATTTTCAAAAAGAAGAAAAATCACAATTAGAGTTAAGGATCATACCTTTGTGCACTAGGCATAGGAGAAACTTGGTGCCATCATTTCCTTTTAGGACCTCGCCCGGTTGCATCATGGCACATATGCTACCGGTAGATGAAGAAGGTGGGATTGCCACCATGCTTTTGGACAAAGGGCTAGTCTCAATGATTGACTTGGCCTTTGCCGCCTCCCTCAACTCCCTCATCCGATTGTAGTCATCACTCACTTGTTTGGGAGTTAGGGGTTTCAACACAAATTTCCTTCCTTCATGTTGGAGCGTGTAAGTGTTGACACGTCCATCGTGAACCACTTGTCGATCAAATTGCCAAGGCCTTCCAAAGAGAAGGTGGCAAGCTTGCACGGGCACAACGTCGAACAAGTGTTCA
Organism: Petunia axillaris subsp. axillaris; assembly: GCA_029990575.1. Taxonomy (NCBI): domain Eukaryota; kingdom Viridiplantae; phylum Streptophyta; class Magnoliopsida; order Solanales; family Solanaceae; genus Petunia; species Petunia axillaris. The sequence goes on from JARKNS010000003.1 coordinate 166,552,106, forward strand.
TCAACATAACTACCCATTCTAAACTTGATCATTGCTTGTTTCATTACCTTGAGCTCTCCACACTCACTAAGCCATTGCAATCGATATGGCTTGGGGTGTTTCACGGTAGGCAATTTCAATTGGGCTATAAGAGATTGGCTCACAACATTAGTGCAACTCCCGGAGTCAATGATCATAGAACATACAACACCCTTAACACGACACCTAGCATGGAAAAGGTTTTCCCTTTGCGAGGTTTCGCCATCCTCCACAATCATAGCTCCTAAGCTCCTCCTCACTACTAGAAAAGTATGAGGTTCCTCATCCTCCACCGTGTCATCTTGATCATCCTCCTCTACTCCCTCATCTCCCTCTACTCCCTCGTCTCCCTCCGGCTCACTCTCTTGTTCATAAGCATTATCTCCAACAACAACCATGGTCCTTTTCGTAGGACAATCCTTAGCAAAATGTCCATACCCCTTGCATTTGTGACATTGAATGGAAGAAGAAGTAGGAGTGTTCAATTGAGTTTTAGAATTACCTCCGACATTGGGTGTATACTTCTCAATTGGCTTCTTCACATCTTTGCTTGCACTTGCTCCATTAGGGCCACTTGCATTTGTGAATCTTGCATTGGGAGTAGGATTTTTCCAATCCTTTGACTTGCTCATGGAAGTAGAAGTGTTGCTTTTGTAACGGTTGGACTTTTCTTTATCAAGCCATTGCTCGGCTCGAATAGCGGCATCAAGGACTTCTTGAAGTGAAAGATAAGAATGCAATCTCAATTGTGAAGCAATACCATAGCTCAAACCATTCATGAAACGGATCACGGCTTGCTCCTCATCTTCGGTGGCCATATCCAAGGCCATTCGAGTTCTTTCAAACTCATCAAAATATTCATGCACCGTCTTGACACCTTGCTTCAACTCATAAAGTTTCTTGAGTTGCTCTTGACGATACCTAGGAGTGATATACTTGATGCTCATGATACCCTTCAAGTCATTCCAACCCACAATCATAGGAATTCCCGCTCTCCTCCTTGATCTCTTGATGGATTCCCACCAAGTAGATGCATAGGATTCAAAGGAGGAAATAGCATAAGTGCCTTTCTTCTCATCGGTCATGTCATTTGTGTCAAACAATCTTTCCATTTGAAGCACCCATTCGATGTAAGCCTCCGGATCGCAATTCCCCTTAAAGGTTGGAAGGCTAAGCTTCACACTATTGAGGTTGGTGTTGTCACGACCCCCACGGAAAGGCTCCGGTTGACCCCCATAGTGATCTTCATTCACACCATACTCCCTTCTCGCATTCCCACCAACATACCCCATAGGTGGCCCTCGACCTCGGCCCCTACCTCTATCCACATTTCGACCCCAATTCATACCTCGCCTCAGTTGAAAGTGATCATCAAACCCATACATGTCATCACCATAATCGATTTCCTCCCCTTCTTGAGCCTCATCAACTTGCTCAAGAGGTTGCACATTTCGGATGGGTCTTAGTAGTGGAATGTTTCTTGGGGGGTTATCCAAGATTCGGGGAATGCCTGCTCGTTGGGTATTGCCCAACACTTGATCATTCCTCTCACGATCTTCCTTTACCCGTTGTTGATTAAGTAACTCAACAACTTGTTCCGGGGTAAAGGTAGGACTACTTGAGCCTTCAACTTGGACACTCGGGGTCCCTTTCTCAACTTGGACAATCGGGGTCCCTTTCTCCGATTGGATGTTGGAAGTCCCTTGCTCAACTAGAGCACTAGAGTTCACCCTCTCAGGGCTTTCAATCCTCAAGTTCATACTATCCAATTTGGCAAGGATAGTAGCAAGGGCACTTTTAGCAAAATCTTCTCCTTCGGTTGACATTGTACCTACACAAGTAGCAAACGTTAGTAAAACAACCTCACACACTCCCTCACTTGTGTTCACTCGGATCACTCTTTTGGGTGGCGGTGGATATTTCACTCGACTTGTAGTTCCAAAGCTTCACGTAGATGACTAGCAATTCCCCAATTCAACTAAACTATTCATGAGTCACGCACACTCCGGGGTGAGTGGAGTTAATGGGACTCAATGAACGCTAGGCACTTTGAAGTGAGGACTTGAGTTAAAAGATTCTACGCTTTTCCTTAGAATTCTACTCTCCTTTCTAGGCACGAATCACCTAAGAGCAATTAAAGGGTTAGCACTATTCAAGTAGAACGGTTACTCAAAGTAGTACTAACTAGATGTTATGTTATCAAACAAAGGGAAATACCTACGAAAATCTACCCAAAACAACACGTACAGCACTCAGGAGGGGCGCCTGAAACTCCGGAGGGGCGCCCAAGTTGTGCAGTCAGTCAGGCGGGGCGCCTGGGACCTAGGCGGGCGCCTAGGGCCTTTGGCAGTGAGCAAGTCAGGCGGGGCGCCTGGGCCTGGGTCAGTTTCAGCACGTTCCAAACTTGTTCCAAGTCGATTTTCAAGCCCCAAATCCGATGTTTTCAACTTGTTTCACAATCCAAGGATACCCAAAGTTGTTTTTGATCTTCCTTAACAAAACCCAATCAAATTTATACCCAAACAATCAATTAAATCAAGATTCAAAGCCAAGAACTTCAAGAACACAAGGGTTTATCAAAAGGGTTTCAACAAGGATTGTGATTCATCAAACTAGGTGTTATACATGTCCAAATCCCACAAAGTTGGTACCGAATCGTTTGTTTTTCAATGAAGTTCAATCCCCAATATCAAGTTTCCAATCGAACATCAATCCAACCCAAGAATCAAGCCAAAATCATCAAGAACAAGTTCATCAAGGGTTTAAGGAATTTTGGGGTTTCAATTTTTCAACTTCACCAATCCAAGTGTTTTTGGTACCCAAACAACAAGATTTCAACAAGGATCAAGAATCTATATCACCCATATCATGAATCCAACGAACCAACAAGTTACACCAAATTTTTAGATTTTTCAATTTTTCAATTTTTTTGTAATTTTCTTCTTTCAATAACTTCAACAACAAGAAAACTAAAAAAAGATACTAGGCACGAAGAACCAAGGGTCGGGGGTTTGTAGAAACAAAACCCGAGCCTTGCTCTGATACCAAACTGATAAGAATCAAACGCGGAAAGTAAAAAGGATAAGAACGAGACGTAACTCGATCTCTAATCCCAAGTAGCAACGGAGAACTTGTTCCGCTACACCCCGAGAGAAGGACAAGAACACCTATGCTATGCAACTACCCTCGAGCTAACGTGAGCACGCAAGTAGAATGGTCGGAGGGGAAAGGTGGTCATCTAGATCCGCTAGAAGAACAACAAGTCCCATAAACAAGGTTTTCATTCAATAACCAAGAGCTATGCTCATGTTCAATATTCAACAATCATAAACTAAGTTCAAATAGGCTAAGCATGGCTATTTATAGTGTTTACCAAGCTTGCACAATGACTAAAATACCCTTACTAATAAGGTTCACAAAATAGGCCACGTAGGGCAAAACGGTAAAATAAACATAGGCCTTCACAGCTGGGAGGGGCGCCTGGATCCTGGGAGGGGCGCCTGGCTGGGCCTTCAGCTGGGCAGGGCGCCTGGCTGGGCGGACGCCTGGCTTGGGCGCCTGGCTGGGCGGTCCGCCTTGGCGCATTTCAGAGGCTTAGGCAGTGTGCTGGCCGGGCGGGGCGCCTGGCTCTGCTGTGCCGTTTTCTTCCTTAGGCGTGAGGCCTAGTTTGAGCTCCCGGAATGGCTTCCACTCGCTTCCTTCTTCAAGGCCCTTCCTCACCAAGTGTAGGTGTACTCCTTGGATCTCCTTAGTTTGGCTCCGTGTGAAAGGTCTTGTGGGGGTTTGGGTCTTATCAGAGGGCCTTTTCAAGCTGAATGTAATGACAGTTTCTATCAATAATAAAATTCAAGCTTCTTCTTACTTACTTGAGTCAAATGAATTGTGGCATGTACGTTTGAGACATGTTGACTATAAAACCTTGCGGAAAATAATAAATATGGAAGTATTGCCTAAATTTAAATGTGATAAATCAAAATGTCAAATATGTGTTGAGTCTAAATTTGCGAAACATCCTTAAAAATCACATGAAAGGAATTCCGAACCTTTAGAGTTAATTCATACGGATATTTGTGATATGAAGTCAATACCATCTCGCGGTGGAAAGAAGTATTTCATAACTTTTATTGCCGATAGCACTCGTTACTGCTACGTTTATTTACTTAGTAGTAAAGACGATGCTATAGATGCATTCAAGCAATATAAAAGTGAAGTTGAAACACAACTTAACAAAAGAATAAAAATGATAAGAAGTGATATGGGTGGTGAATACGAATCTCCTTTTGAACAAATATGTTTGGAATATGGCATTATTCACCAAACCACTGCCCCTTACACGCCACAATCTAATGGGATTGCGGAAAGGAAAAATAGAACTTTAAAGGAGATGATGAATGCCTTGTTAATAAGTTCGGATTTACCCCAGAACTTGTGGCGGGAAGCTATTCTTACAGCTAGTCGAATACTTAATCGTGTACCTCACAGCAAAACACAATCCATTCCATATGAAAAGTGGAAGGGAAGAAAGCCAAGCTTGAATTACCTCAATGTGTGGGGGTGTTTGGCAAAGGTACAAGTTCCTAAACCTAAAAGAGAAAAGATAGGACAAAAAACCGTTGATTGTGTTTTCATAGGATATGTCAAGAATAGTAAGGCATATCGTTTTCTGGTTTATAAATCAGAAAATCCTGACATTCACGTTAATACGGTTATGCAATCAGATAATACTGAATTTTTTGAAAATATATATCCGTATAAAAGTAAATGTAAATCGTCAAGTGTTAGCACGAAACGACCAAGAGTTGGTACAAAAGGAAGTATGCCAAATAATGATAATCCAAGACGTAGTAAACGTCAAAGGACGTCTCTTCTTTTGGACCAGATTTTATGACTTTCCTATTGGAAAATGAGCCTCAAACTTATAAAGAAGCAATGGCTTCTTCAGAGTCTCCATATTGGAAAAAGGCAGTCAATAGTGAGATAGAATCCATTTTAAGAAACCATACATGGGAGTTGGTTGATCTTCCTCCTGGGAACAAACCTTTAGGTTACAAATGGATTTTCAAAAGGAAAATGAAAGTTGATGGTACTATTGACAAATACAAGGCTAGACTGGTCGTTAAAGGTTATAGACAAAAAGAGGGCCTTGATTATTTTGATCCATACTCTCCGGTAAGCAGAATTACATCCATACGGATGCTAATAGCTTTGGCTGCCGTGTATGATCTTCAAATTCATGAAATGGATGTAAAGACAACCTTCTTAAATGGAGATTTGGAGGAAGAAATCTACATGGAACAACCTGAAGGGTTCGTGGTTCCTGGGAAAGAAAAGAAGTTATGTCGACTTGCTAAGTGAGTCTTTATGGACTAAAACAAGCACCTAAACAATAGCATGCGAAATTTGACAGTACAATGTTGTCAAATGGCTTCCAAATTAATGAGTGTGATAAATGTGTTTACATTAAGAACACTCCAAATCATATAGTCATTGTTTGTCTATATGTGGATGACATGTTAATAATGAGTAAGGATATTGCTGATATCAATGCTACTAAGCGTATGCTAACTAGCAAGTTTGATATGAAAGACTTGGGAGTTGAGGATTTAATCTTGGGTATTAAAATTCACAAAACTCCTCAAGGTTTGGCATTATCTCAAACTCATTGCATCAGAAATGTCCTGGAAAAATTCAAGTATTTAGACTTCAAAGACTCCAATTGATGTTAATCTTGCCTTTACAAAGAATAAAGGACAAAGCACGTCTCAACGAGACTACGCTAGAGTGTTTGGAAGTCTAATGTACATCATGAATTGTACACGACCAGATATAGCTTGTGCCATAAATAAACTGAGTCGATACACAAATAATCCTGGACAAAATCACTGGATGGCTATGAAACGAGTTTTGGGTTATTTGGAGTACACCCAAGACTATGCTTTGCACTATGACAAGTATCCCGCTGTTATAGAGGGATACTGTGATGCAAATTGGATCACTGGCTCAAAAGAATCAAAATCCACGAGTGGATATATTTTCAAGATAGGTAGAGGAGCGGTAACTTGGAAATCATCCAAACAAACCTTACTTGTGCGCTCTACAATGGAGGCTGAGTTCATAGCCTTGGACAAAGCCGGTGAAGAAGCTAAATGGCTCCGAAACTTCTTGGAAGATATTCCATTTTGGCCTAGGCCGTTGACACCTGTATATATACATTGCGATAGTCAATCGGCAATATCGAGGGCTGGGAGCCTTATGTTTAATGGTAAAAATCGTCATATACGACGAAGACATAAAACCATTAGACAACTTATCTCTAGAGGAATTATCACATTGACTATGTTAAGTCAAAGGATAATGTATCGGATCCACTTACAAAAGGTTTAACTAGAGATGATGTTGAGAGATCATCAAGAGGAATGGGACTATGGCCGAGGACAAGTCGTCATGACGGTATCTCTACCTAGAAGACTGGAGATCCCAAGATCTAGGTTCAAGGCGCTCAAACAAACTTGTATACGACCACTCCAACATTGTGAAACAACTCAACCCATCCTCTTAATAAGACAATGTTTAGTACCAAGGATAAAACGTTAAAGACATTTTTTAATGATTATCTAAGTTTGATAAGGGGTTTGTCAAACAGTGTAGATCTACGGGATTACGCGTTTAGAAATCACCTATGTGAGTGTGAAGTGGAAGCTGCTTCAAGGAGAATTCTGTAAGGCCAATTCTCTACGAACTCATGAACCAGGCGGTGTTCATGGCTGAAACGAACACAACAATGAGAACAAAAAATGGTCAAGGATTAATTGTGCGACATATGTTGTCTAGGTATACACCAAAGTTCGACGGTTCAAAGATATCAAATCTACCGATTGACCGAGTATATCTGATATATGTTCACTACGGAAAGTTCAAAGGGAAACCCACTTATCCAGATGCAATTAATTCTTACTTGCAAATCACACAGTTTTCTGCATGTTTTCTTCATATAGCCATTCTCCATTCATGTGGGGGATTCTTGGGTTTGGAAAGAAGGTAAAGTCGTGTGAATGAGAAATGAAGGGAATATTTATTAAAGATTAATATTTATTTATTAAATATTAATATTATTAATATTTGATTTTAGACCGTTTTCGTAACGAAATTAAAGAGTGGAATACTTATGCAAATATTCCAAAGTTCCCAAAGCTGGTGTATCGTTATTTCAATGAAAATGTACTTTTTCATTAAACAGCCACCTTGAAGGCTGCCTTTCATGAACAGTCACTTCACCAAAAATGAAAAGACACTTTCATGCCTTTTCACTCCAAATCTTATGGCTGCAAATAGAGAGGCGTTTTGCCTCATTTTGTTCATCCAAAAATTTGATACTCTCTCTCTCATTACTTTTTGAATTTGTTTTCAAAACAAAATAAGTTCTGAGCCAGTGTGATTTGCTACCATTATTTGAGTTCGCTGTTCACTGTGATTTGAATTACCGCTATCACAGTAAGGATAATTTCATTCTATCCTGGGAGAAATTAATCTTCAAACCTTGGATAATTGTGAGGGGATTAGATTTCTTAAGGACAGACAGTGTATACAACAGGCTTGGAATTTTTCTACTTCATCTATTTTTGTTTGGTCATTATCGAAAGTGCAGACATCTAACAATATCTTTTTTAGTATGTTAATGGTCACTAAATGCTAACAGTGATTAGAAAAATTTTGCCGCCATCCGTCGTTACAGGCTATGATGTTAAAAGTATTACAGACTAATTGGCATGAAAATCAAGCTGAGCAAGCGGAGCATAACGAAACTTTGCTACAATCTGACTGAGCTTGAGTCTAGTCTAAGCCAACTTTTTTTATCCATATTTTCATACTTAATTAAGGGTATGATTTAAATAAAGAACTGCATTTGAATTTGCTCTACGATCATTATTCATGATTAAACAAACTATCATAAAAGAGAACTTTTAAAAATTAAGTCAAGAGAATGATAATTTAATTTTAACGCAATAATGGCTATGTTAAAATGAAATTATTATTGTATTGTTTCTTTTAAAGAAAACTTAAAAAGATAGAAGAATATAATGTGAATTGATAATAAATTTATTATTAAAATGAAGTTGAAAAATGTTAAATCAAATACATAACAAATCGCATAGTTAAGCGAGAAATATGTCGGCCCCTCATAATTTGATATGGTGCTTACTAATTTTACTACGTTAATATATTCTTAAATTAAAACTTTTATTTTCATTTGTCAACTAAATAATTGGCTAGAGTTACATTGTGGTAAAAATTAAGTGATAGACTAAATAAGTAGAGAAGTACTTATGTATCTATTGTTAGACTATTGCATTAACATATTAAATGTTAGGTTAATTTATAATTTATTTAGTAATTGAGCTTGATGAATGAGTATTACTTTATTTTTAGAAATAGATCAATCAAAATAATCGAGTCGATTGAACTTTGATTGAGCAGAGCCAAATTATAATGTTAATGAAATCAAGTTGGGCCGAGTTCAAAAATGGCTCAATCATTTGTCCAGGCCTAATAAGTTGGTAAACTTTGAATGGAGGAAACGAGACATGTAAAACGTAATGTGTTTATGTCTCCAATTTGGTCCATTTTCCCTAACATCAATTATAACTATACTTATTAAGGTGTGAAATAATGATGCTAATTAATGAAGCCTATGAACAAGAAAAAGGAAGCTATCTTGGTTCAATTAATGCATTTAATGACTCCTAATTTACGTTGCAATTTAACATGAACAGAAAACGTATTTAAAGCTAAATTTTGTAACAAGTGTTGTAAGTTGTTAATAACATTAAGAAATAATATGTTGATATTAATGTGGGGAAGGAGTCCACTATTTTGGACTCTTTTTCCTTTCTTCTTCCTTGCTACCTCTTCTTACGCCCAAAATAATGGTTATTTAACTTATTTTTCTCTTCTCTTTGTTTTCTTGTCCTTAGATATAGTTGAAATATTTATATTATTAAGTCCGGACCCATTATTAAATAGAAAAAGTGATGTAATAATAAATTTATACTACTGACTTATAATCTTGAATTCGTCTCTGATTTTCTATTCTCATTTCATATACTTTGTATTTCAGGACTTCTTTATGATCCTTCAGCTTGGACAGAGGTAATAAAACATTCCTAAGAAGTCATTCTGCCAAAAAAAAAAATTATAAATATAATCATTTTTATTGTTAAACCATTTCACGTTAAAAAATGTAAGTAATGCATAGACTTCAACCTTTTTCTTGGTTTGTTGACAGTGTAAAGCCAATCCAGAACCTCCACTTTACAATGGAGGAATACTAATAGGCAAAGTGCCTGAATTTAAACCAGTCAAAGATATCAATGGGGACATAGTTGATTCACCTACTTTTACCTTGCAAAATCTCTCTCCAGGCTCTATTTATTCCTTCTCCAGTTAAGTTCATTATGATTTCTTGTATTTTTCTAGCTCCTCCAACATTGTTATTGTTGTCGTCGTCGTCATCTTGTTATACTTTTCTTGAAAATCATATTATCTAAACTTGGTTTGAATCCTCAAAGTAGCAGTTGTTTTTAACAAAAATATCAAGAAAATATAGGTAGTATGAGAAGCGGATATAAAATTTAAATTTGATAGTGTCATTGTGTCAACCTTTAAGGTTCTTAATGGTTCAGAATATATAAGTGTTAAAATATTACTGATTTTTCACATGTATATATCCGTATTACTTGTTGAAAATATTGGGTTCAGAAGAACCTATATTTGATCGTAGATTTTATATTTGTATCCGCCTCTAGTAGTATGTGATGTAACAAGTTAGTATATTCACAGGTTGGGTGAGAGTAAAAAATGTGGATTCTGCTCTAATAACAACTACCATCAAGGTAGAAAACACATTTGCAAAATGTATAGGAAGTGTTGTAGCCAAGAAAGGATGCTGGTCTTTTCTCAAAGGTGGTTTCCTTTGGGATTCACCTTCCAATATTTCTCAGTTAGATTTTCAGGTACACAAAGCCTTTCACTACTACAACTGTACTTTTCCTTGCAAGTCATTTTCTTGGAAAGAAGTTCCATTTTTTTTTTTCAATTTGCAGAATTCGGATCGGACGCAAAGAAATGTGGAAATGGAGATTATCAACTTTTCCTTACAGCCATTCACTGAGAAGCAATGGAGATCAATTCAATTTCAAGGAATAAACACGGCAAGAACTAAGTACCCTTTAAAACAAATATGACTAGTACTTCTGCAAAATACATTCAGTTAAGTTACATATATGCAAAATTGTTGTCCATAACAGAACATTTTGTTGTCTTTCAGGAAAGGAAGCGTGCTGTTACAATCCATGTTGTAGATGAAAATGGATTTAGGTTGCCAGGTGCAGCAGTAAAAGTAAAGCAAATTAAAACAGACTTTCCATTTGGATGTGCAGTATCAAGAACCATTTTAGGAAATCCAGATTATCAGGTCTACTTCTCTTGTATTAAGAGTATATACTAGTTACAATTATGCTGTCAAAATTTGTTTTCATTACATTAAAGTCAATAATGCTCTTTCAGAAATGGTTCGTTAAGCGATTCAAAGCAACTGTTTTTGAAAATGAGCTCAAGTGGTACAAGACAGAGCCAAAACCTGGGATATTCAACTATACTATAGTAGATCAGATGATGGAATTCGTCCGAAAGAATAAACTTATAGCCAGAGGACACAACATATTCTGGGATGACCCTGTCTATATACAAGATTGGGTTGAAAACATGACAGCTCCTCAGCTGCATAACGCATTGCAATCAAGAATTAAAAGTGTAATCAGTAAATACAGGAATGAATTTGTACACTGGGATGTAAACAATGAAAACCTTCATTTTGATTTTTATGAGAAAAAGCTTGGATCTAACGTTAACGTAGATATATTCAAGAAGGTGCACCGAGCAGATCCACTAGCGACCTTGTTTCTCAATGAATACAACATTGTTGAGCGTTGTGACTCGAAAGCCAACGTAGACAGGTACATCGAAAAGTTCAAGGAACTAAAGAATGGCGGGGTGACAGTAGCTGGAATCGGGCTAGAGAGCCATTTTGCTGCACCTAATCCCGCTTTTATGAGAGCTGTTCTTGATAAGTTGGCAACACTGGATCTTCCCATTTGGCTCACAGAAGTGGATGTTAGCAAAATGTATGGACAGGAAGAACAGGCTAGGTACTTGGAACAAATTTTAAGAGAGGGATTCTCACATCCAAGTGTGAATGGCATCATGCTTTGGACGGCCCTCAGCATGGGAGGTTGTTACCAAACGTGCCTTACAGACGAGAAATTCCATAACCTGCCAACAGGTGATGTTGTTGACAGGCTACTATTTAAAGAATGGCAAACTGGGACTAAACAAGGCAAAACAAATGAGTTTGGTTCCTACAGCTTGCGAGGTTTCTTAGGTGAATACAAGGTTTCTGTTGTTTACAATCACAAAGTCATCAAAACTTACTTCTCACTAGACCGTGGTGTCGAGACTAAGCACATTACCATTCAAGTTTAGCCAAAACTACTCAACATATCATGTAGCTCCGAATAAACTGAACTTGAATTAAGTTTCTTTTTCATGTAGTATGTACTCTTAATCAAAATTTTGATTTTTATCCTATTTCTTTCAACTGTCATGCTCATTTGACAGGTCCTGTTTAGAAACGTTTGTGTTTCACTTTCTTTAAGAGATTTTTGGCTTGTCAATCATCTACATAAAACTTAAAATGTAACTAGTACACTAGGTAACAAGGATTACCACTCAATTACTATGAGACTAACTTCTGACTGAATATAATCAACAAAAATCTGATGCTGCAGTGCCCTTTGTTATGTTGTAAAAATAAGGTAGATAGAGTACAATCTTGTCCAGAAATGCGGTCCAATCATCTGAACATTCCTGGGATAATTGCAAAAACATTTCAAAGATATGCAGCTTAAACAGACAGTGCCTAATAAAGAGAGTTGATATTAGGACGTCCTTTCACTTGAGCCACATCAAGTTTGAAGCATGAACACGCGATTAATCAGAGAGTACTTAAGAGTTACAGATCGACATATGTCTTAAAACATTGTACTTATTCAAGTTACACCCTTGAGAAAATATGTTAATGAATAAGAACAGAGTGGCAGAGACATGTGATGACATGAATTCCATAGTTGATGCCTTCATTTCCAGGTTGAGAGATCTTAAACAAGGTAGAAAATCGATGGATGACTACGCTAGAACTTCCCATTTGGAATACGAAAGTTCATATCAGCAAGATCTTTATAAAGAAATTCAACAACCCGGTGCATCGTAAGATGTGTATGTAACGACTAACAGCCAAAGTTTTAGTACTTCTGAGGCAGGCTAGGTGTTGAGAGAAGGATTTCTGCACTCACAACTTTTTGCATTGTAACACTTAGTTTGGTAGATGTTACATAGAAAGTTTCATCTATAATTAACTTCACAAGGCTTTTGAAATCACTCCAAGTTGGTAAAAACTTACCCGTACTGGTTGTTTACACCAAACCATAACATCAACTCATGGTTAAGTGATTGGATGAGGTGAAAATATGTATTCATTAACCATGGTTAAGTGAGCATAGTCTATTTGTATACACATGACATGCATCTGTAAAGGGGGTGAGACGCATAGTTTTGCAGTTCTACTTAAACAAAGCATCATTAACACTTACCCTTATAATATGCATCCACCTATTAATTGGAAGGGAGTTGCTGAAGCAGTGATAAGCAAGCTGCTTTATGCGAGTTGGATTGGATAATATAGGCACAAGGCAAGAAAAAAAGAAGATAAAGGATTATGCTGCTTCAAGCTAGGCCATGTAACAAGAAAATTGATACTGGGCGATACATGTATCCATTAAATAAACGGTACCAATAGAGGACAACAATACAACGACGATTTTCAGAACTGAACTTTTGGTATGTAGTTTTTGATGCAAGCTAAATCCGAAGACAAGCAAGCAATTGGAATCAGCAAGAACACGATGCGGAAACGATAAAGATAGAGATGCGGAAGCAATAAAGTAACCAAGATAACAAGAAATCGGGGATGGGGGAGAACAGAAATAGAAGAAAGAATGGATAACCCGAATCAAACATTGATTGATTATCCTAGGGAGAAGATGAAACTTGAACCTAACAAGGATTCATTCTAGGGATGAAATCCATTTCGGTTCCAAGCCAAAGAAGGCATACACGAAGCCTCGAGCTTCAACAAGAATGGCTCGGCCAATTCTATCTCTATTCTCTCAATTCAACATCAACTAACTAACTATAATGAGCTATGCTAGGAGTTTATATAGACAACAATAAAAAGGGCAAAATAGTAAAATGGTCACAGGTGACCAATGAGATGAAGCCACGCAGGGTTGGAGCCGTTTTATGTGTTCGGCAGCTCAGCTCGAACACATTGGATTCGGACGCTTGTTTGCCTCGGTCACATTTGGAATCGAACGCTCTCCTGCCTCGGGCACATTTGTAGCCCTTCGATCGATTCTCTGTTCGGCGTCGTTCTTCCTTGGTTCGGTTGCTTTCACCTTCGGGCTCGAGCTTGTCATTTCTTCCTTCGGGCTCAAACTTGATCGTTGAGTTTTCATAAGTTGTGCTCGGTCTCACAGCTTCCGAAGTCAGTGACAGTAACGGTCACTTGTTGTCTGCTCGGTGGATTTCCATCGTTGTTGCTCGGCGAGGCAGTCTTCGACATCTTTCATTCCGGCCACAGTTTGATCGTGGGCGTTATGTGACTCCTCGGTGGACTAGCTTGATGAATCGAACAGGTGAGCCTGGTTCGTATTGCATCATCCTCCCCTTCTTGAAAGGATTTCGTCCTCGAAATCAAACCGGCAAGACCTGCAAACAAGGCAGAGACAAACAAAGATTCCTACTACGAGAGTAGGTTAGTGTTCAAAAGTATGGAAAACACACTCTTATGATAGAGCCAAGCATCAATGCAAATCAAACAGCCTATGTCTCCGACGGAAACAACAAGTTCTTGGCTCAAATAGGAACTATACCGAACACATGAGTGTTCGAAGAGATCAATAGGACACTTTGCATGTAAGATGTTGTGATCAAAGGACCTATTACCTCTAAACCCATGGTCATCATACCGAGCCCGCAATTTACTTTCATTACCATGGGGCTTATGGACTTCGGTATGCACAATACTCGAGGTGTGATCAACATGTGGAATGGAGTAAGTAAAATGGTTGACTTGACAACTAACATCGAATACTCCTCTCCCCTTCTTAGAAGCAATCTTAGTCACACCAAGAGGTAGCTCTTTACCTCCCAAATTACCTTCAAGACAATCCTTCTCATCAGACAAGCTTCCGAAGAAGGTCTCAAATAATTGATTATCGAAGGGGTTAAGCTCTACAAACCGAGGTGGTTCTCCTCGAGTCGGATGCTCATCACCATCTCCTTCGAACAGAGGGTTGGCGAAAATAAGTTCACTACCCATCAACGGTACATCCGAACCCAGATCATTGTCCACACTTGAGGAGTCATCGAATATAATTCGATCCAACTCATTTACTAGGGACTCCTCAAGGGTATCATCATCCTCACTACAACACATAGATCCACCATAGGCAATAATTTCAATAAGGGTATGATCAAACAACTCATTTTCCCCTTTATCAAAGATTGGTGGTGTGTCATAACAAGGGTCACAAGCAAGGTCAACTACCACTTCATCACTAAAGAGAGGTTCGGTAAAGATCGAGCTCACAACATGATGTGGCTTATCAATCCTCTCAACTAGTGGTTCACATTCACTTACAAGTTGATCATTCGATTCTACACTAGTTGCAAACACATTGTAATCATACAAATCATCAACTAGCATAGAAGTTTCCTTAGCAATTTCAAAAGACAAGGAAGTATCATGCTCACGGGAAGGAAATCGAACACTTACCTCGAGTGGCCTTCGGTTTCTTTTACCGTCCTCGAGGTCTCACAAGTAGTTTCTTCTCCGTGGAGCTCACATGAAAGATCTTCTTCACCTTGCCTATCATCTTCGGCACATGGTTGAGGTTCCTTTGGTTTACCTCCAAGAGTTCCTGCACAAGATTTCGAACAAGTAGAAGAAAAAAATAAAGGGTTAAGATTAGAATAAGGGGTGTCCTCACTCTCAATGATTCCTTTTCCCTCTCTCTTTTCCCTCATTTTCTTTTCAAGGTCAGGTGTGGGTTCGGGTGGTGACAACTCACTCACATCACTCATCACAGCCTCTCCTTTTTCCTCTTGAGAGTTGTCACCGGTCACTCCCTTACTCCTCTTGTCACGCCCTAAAATTTTACTAAAAATAATAAAAAGGTAGGTTGTGACTTAGGTGTTTAAAGGTACAAAATTATTTAGAGATTTTTCGGTGTCGCCACTTGACATAATTCAAAGGTGTGCCAAGTCACCCAAAGAGGTACCTTGGAACACCTATGACTTGTAAGTGGTCTGCGTCAGAGTTCCGGGTAAGAATCTCGATTGACTCGCGGGAAGGTGTTAGGCACCCTCGAGTCCTGTGCCGAGCACAGTTGCTTTATTGTCGCAATTTTTAATTTTTTATTAGATATGGTTGTATTATTTTGCCGTTTGAGTTTAAACTTTAATTCAGAAAAATTTAAAATGTTATTCCTATCAAACTTCACGGAAGATCGGACGGATTAACACTTTAACTCATAATAGCTAAAATATATTACGCGTTTCCAACCTCACAGAGGATTGGTCTATTTTACGAGGATTTAATTAACTTCAAAATAATTAATTTAAAATTGATTTTATCTTATTTAGTTTTTATTTGGCTTAATAAGTAGATCACGAATCATACTTATAAAAAGCCTAATCGCATGTCATTCCTTTGTTGTCGAGAACAGTTACTTTGATATATTACACTGAACGTAAGTTTAGCTACTGTTTAATGTTTACATTATTTTCAGTTTAGGCAGATCACATATCTTCTTTGTACTTTGCATTACATATCCTATTTCACCCCAACATTTAACATTTGTCCGTTTGTTACACAAGTCATTCTCATTTTAGATCTAATTTGTTCTCATACATACAGGATCTTTAAAAGGTCATGACAAAGTATTATTTGCAAGTCACACCACAATCACAATATGGTCCAAATTACTTAAATATTTTTACCAGTTATCATTTCAATGTAACACACAAACGGGAACAAGCATAGCATAAATAAATAGGAAACTTGTTAAACTTGGTCCAAACCAAATGTAAGCGAGATTTGAACAAAGCCCCAAACATGGGTAATTTCCTTTCCTATCATGTTCTGCTTCTAAACAAAACCACAACTTCGTACAAGATAACAATAAGAGTTTGGAATATTTACCTAAACAAAAGTCCGATACAAAGCAATGTGGATTCAACAAGCAAACAGCCCCGAGCAACAAGTGCTTCGAAACAGGCCCAAAGCTACAGCAGAAACAGCCACCAACCAGTACACGGACAACAGCAACAACCCAGCTCTTTACCTCAGACTCTTATGTAAAAAAAAGATCTGGATGCCTTCTTTTTTTCAGAATGTTGAAGTGTTCTATAGAGTGATATATGGTGTTTTTTTTTCAGATGGAAAAAGTCCCTCAATGAGAGGAAAAAACTCCTCTTAAATAGACCTAAAGGGGGGGGGGGTTAAAAACTTGGGTAAAAGACATCCCATGTGACTATGTTTTTACCCTTTGAAATTCACCCTTTGGCATGCTAAGACCATGAGAAAAGCTGGCAGGAAAGCCTCCAAAGTGCTGCCACATTTTGTCTCATTGTTTGACTTTTAATGTCTCTTTCTCTACAAATTTTCAGCCTTTGACTTCAACTACTAAAACATATAACTCAAAATAACCAAGTAACCAAGTCCATCACATATAGTTAAGACAACAGATACTAAATCCCATCACTAACAATACCACAAAAGTTACATAACCATACTCCATAAACCTATACAGTTTTCCATGCTCAAGGCAACTCTAAGAAAATGCTTCTACACTCCACAAAGCCTAGCATGCTAGCAGACGCAACAATTATCTCATTCAAACATGCTTGAGCACACATTCGGATATGGACAGACCAAAGCATTTAAACCATCAACAAACATATCACTCTATGCTTAAACATCACAATTTAGATCATGGCAGGAACAGTAACAAACCCAGGAACATGGATAAATGATGAGTTTTATTAAGATCAAACAACCTAATAGACAAACTTCATGTCTAAATGATGCATTGACAGTTACAACAAGAACATACTAAGTCATATAACAACTTGTACTTAACTACAGACTTAATCAAAAATGAAGAAATGGAAAAGACTAAAGATTTTCAAACCACTACCAAAGCTGTTTCGCCATAGTCACCGCCTCATCTCCACTGCTTCACGTCGTCGAATCGCTTCCAAATTACCACCACGGGCACCACTGTTACACCATTACACGGGCTATAGTCGCCACTAACACCTCAACATCACAGTTCCCACCTTATTGCACCATCTCACACCCAATCGCAACAAAAACATCATGACAATACGATCGTCAACCCCCACACTGCCTAAACTGTCGCTTCTCTATTATTGTTGCAGTGTTGCCACTGCCATGATGCCCTTGGATCAGCCTTGCCGCTGCTCCCCCGAGCTTGCATCACCAGTCATCGAGCCTCGATAAACTGCTAGTGTCACAGCGCCATTGTTACAGTTTTATCACATTAAACAAATGAACATCGCAGCAACCACCACTGTTCGTTGACGCCAATGAATCATAGGCAAAACTGAACTAAAGTAACCCGATACCATCACCCACGCACAACCCCCGTCCAATCGACGTCAATCCATAATAGCATCGTCACCACTGCCTCGATTCGACATGCACAGCAGCCCCGCCAACACCATCGTCATCATAGCAAAACAGCTCTCAACTCAATCAACACCATGAGTAGAATCAAAACAAGCCCCGATCCCTTCCTCGCCTCTGTTTTCTACCTCATCGCAGCTTCGCCATCAACTAAACAAACTCTAAGTACCTCAAACTAACGCCATAGCAACGACACCATCATGCTATCTAAAACAACCTCGGATCATCAAACCAAAACCCGTTACCACAGCGACGACGCCTCACTATCACCCAACTCCCTCACAGTCTCACCAACCTACAGATACGTCATCATCTCGGCAGAAACAAAGCAAATTCTATCATCCTTTTCTCGTTCTAATTGAAGCGATCCCATTTGGGATCTTCTCAATTAGAACAAGAGAAGGAAAATGGAAAGAACGACACAAGAAAGAGTTAAGAAACCAAAACCTTGTAAATCATGTCAAAATCGGGTCCCAAAGCCCTATTGAAAAGAAAACGGAGCAGAGGAGGTGACAGAGGAAGGCATGAGGAAATCCAAGAGGTAAAAATCCACCAGAGAAGATAAGCCGTCGCCGGAGTTGAGTTTCGCAGTCACTTTCGACCTCGATCTACGCGAATTTGTTGCGATTTTAGGAAAAATAAGCTTGGAAACGGGATGAGGAGGTCGACCCGAGTCCAGGGGTGTAAAGTTGATATTTTCCGGTGGTGGTTCACGGCGGGACGCCGGCGGAGGCGATTTCCGGTGAGGCTTTGTCAAAAATGGCAAGGATTGCCTTATTCTAAAGGGTGAGGTTCCAAAAATGACAAAAATGGCATAGTTTTAGTTTATATATGAGGGTCATTGGGCCGGGTCAGGAGGAAATGGGTTGGGCTGGAGGGAATGGGCTGGTTTTCTGATTTTTAAATGGTGTAAGTCGCCTTTTAAGTTTAAATTCAAGTAAAACACATACACAATTGTATAAACAAGCTATTAATTAAACTATACACATCAACATAGCAATTACAATTTAGCCATTGACTCACAATTAAATAATTAATCACATCACAAATATATATATATATATATATATATATATATATATATATATATATATATATATATTTTTGATAATTTTCAAGTATTTTCTCCTAATTAAGTGACTAGAATTAGCTATGATACGGATAAAAATTGAGGAGAATTAAAACTACTATTTTATGCATTTTGGTATTTTAGGTGCCAAAATTAGGTGATTACACCTCTCGATCTTTTGTCTCTCATATTCGGGTGAGTTGGGTCGAGGCCCAAGAATACCCATAGCTGGAGTAGGTGGACTTTTAACATCGACCCGAAGTCTAGGACTTGAAGACTCATCAACCGAGGTCTCCTCTTTTGTTGTCGGTGAACCACTTGGCTTCGAAACTTGTGGCTTCGGGTTCACAGTATTGACTACGGTCGACTCTTTTCGTGCACTTTTCCCTCTATTCTTTGTGTTCGTAGGACTCCTCGATGGCACTCTTTCGATCCTGGATTGGAGTTCTCGCTCTTTTCTCATCTGTAAAACCGAAGCATATGCACTAATGGACATCTTTCCCTTCAACCCATGAGGCGTACACTCATAAAGCATTTGCAACTCTTCATTGTACACAAGGTACACATCCCTTTCATCCACATATAGCAACTGTTTGCTGTGCAACCATGGGTCTCCTAGCCAAACATCAACATCGGGCATGAAATACACGTAGCACCAAACATATTCTCTATAATCTCTATGAGATATGAGCACTCGAGCCTCAAGGGAAACCTTCACTCCCTTGTACGTATAAGGACGTTTCAACTTATAGCAAGGTATTTTTAGGGTCCGTACCAAATAAGTGCTAATGCAATTGACATCGGTACCTCCAATCTTGAGCAGATTTCCTCCATCACCATTCACCTCAACAGCGAACCTACTTCTACCCAAGTTTCGTATAGGAAGATCCAAGTAAGAACTTGAATGTCCCAAAACATAAAGACCAACAACTTGGGTTCTCCTTATTCCTCCACTAGTGGCAACACCACTAGGATAACTCCCACTTCCTTTCACTCTCCCATCATTAGAAGTTTTGTTGAAAGTCGAGGAAGGATTTTTAGCATGGAACCCGTAAGAACTTCTCCTTGAAGAACGAGTTCGGTAGAAACCTCCTCTACCCTCCTCGAGTCCACAACCACCAGTGCTCCTCGAGCCATCCTTCCCATAGGAATTAGAAGCCTTGAATCGTGTGTCACGACTCAGAGTTGCAAGTCTTCCTCCTCCCATGGAACAACCTCCACTACCTCCTCCCAACCCGATGGAAGGAGTTCTACTACTCCCTGGTGATCCACACGAGGTACCGAAGGAAGAAGACATCGAATAGTTCACTCGATCAACTTCGTCATCGACTTCCCCAATGTCATATTCATCGCATTCAAGATCATCACAATGAAAGTAAGTAGAGTCATCGTACCTCGAAGCGTCACTACCTTCGTATTCTTGACTCGAAGCATAAGAATCTCCTCGTTCATCTTCACAGGCTTCGTAGTCTTCTTCGTCTTCGTATTCACCATAGTGACCTGCTTCGTCCTCGTAAGAGCCATAGTCCCCGGTGTCGTTATAACAATCATCACCTCCGTAGGAACCATAGTCTCCATCACCTCCACACGAATCATACCCTCCGTAGTCGTCATCTTCCCAAGACATAGCTGCAACAAAGTAAAGTAAAAGACCTCACAAGTTCACTCCCTCACGTGTATCACTCGAGTAATGTTCACTCAATTTTCTTTCCACTCGTGTATACACTCAAGGTCGTTGGCTTTTGTGACCTCACTCTACTGCTCTCACAACTCAGCCTTTTTCCACTCAAGTTGGCCTTGCCTTCTTGTTAGGAAACCGAAGTGATAAGTCACAACTAGTACTTTCCAAGCTTAGGTTCGGAAGGAGTTTATATGACTCGATGGAACGGTAGCTATTTTAACTGCGCACGGAGAGTCAAAGAATTATCTACCAAAATTGGACTTCGGTCACCCCACGCACGAGTCCTATTAAGCTCAAATTCGATAGTACGACCTCGAGTAGAAAGTGTAATCACCTAGTTTTGGCACAAGAAAGTTCAAATTTTTCTTGAAATACCCGTGTCAATTTCGTAGGATATTTGCTTAATTGTTCTAGATTTTATCCTTCATTTTAGCTAGGTTTAATTAATTAATTAAAAAATATATATATAAAAAATACCAAAAAATACTTGTTATGTGTCTAACTGTAATTTTATGTTTGATTTGCGATAATGTTGCATTTTTGTGGTTTCTAATCCTAATTGATAGTGTAGGTTTTAAATAGTTTGAGATTTTCTTCAGTGGCTATTTGTAAAATTCAGAATAGAAAATATGGCCTAACCCACTAGCCCAATACCAATTTTGACCCGGCCCATCACATGATATAAAAGCAAAAATTGCCATTTTTGTCCATTTTCCTCAAACCATCAGACAATAGAGGAACCCTACCCCTTTTTTGACCCGTCGCCGAAAACAACCGTGAACCGCCGTCAAACCACCGGAAAATCACAAAAAAATACATTTCCAGGTTCGCCTATCTCCCCTCTTTCCTGATTCAAGCTTAATTTCTCCAAAATCCTCACGATTCGGCGAAGATCGAAGCTTAAACAAACGACAAAAACCGAGCTCCGGCGACACTCCATTTTCCGGTGAACTTTTTACATGTTTAGCTTTGTTTTCTCTTCCCCATTCCGTTTCTGGAACTCGATTTACAAGGAAGCATTTTCTCCGGCCTGATCCGACCCCCAACAGTGATGAATTTGTTTCGGGCATTGCTTTTTCTATTTTTGTGTTCCATTTTCGGCTCCCATTCCTTTCTCTTCATTTTCTAATGGAAAACGACTCCATTGGGTGTCGTTTTCGACTAGAAAATTGAGAGTTCGGGAATGGACGTTCTTATATTGATGACGACGATGTTTGGATGTCGCTGCGATGATTGATTCTGTATAGGCGAGGCATTAACTATGGTGTCGACGACGGGGGTGATGAAACAGTGGCTAGGAGCAGTGGCTGACCTGAACAGAGCACTGTCGAGGCAGCGACTTGGCTGCGATATTTGTAGCAGCGATGATGCTGAAGCTATTGCGATTAGTCTTAGCGAGGCCGTAGCAGGGCTGTCTTCATGTTGATGTTCATTGGTTTGGATGTCTCGATGTTTGAAACGATGGTAGTGATGAAATTGATGGAGCAACGGTGGTGGTGTGAGCTGTAGTCATGGAGCGCATTGCTATGACGATGATGGACTATGGCAGATGTCGGAGCGTTTAGTAGCGTTGCCACTGTTTTGATGGGCAGCGTGGAGGCAGTTTTGATGTAGCTTGAATGAAACTGTGAGGTGAACACCGGTGGTGCTATGGGCAGCGAGGACATAGCAAAATCTGTGGTGGAGATGGCAAGGCAGCGAGTTGGAGGCTGTCGTGATGGAGATACAGTGGTAGCGAGCAACAAATTTGTTGTTCCGGTGTCGTTGCAAATGGTATTGGATTTGGTGTCAAACAATGGTGACGACAATGTTATAGTAGACAGTAGCGGAGCTGTTGTGATTATGTATGATGATGCTGCATTTTGGCGTAGCTGTTTCAGTTTGATAGATACTGTGATGGGTGTGTGCGATGCTGAATCGTGACGACGAGCGGAGGCAAGGCAGCCGAGACTGTGAGGCAAACATTGGTGCTGCTGTGGCTTTAGCGAGGCAGTGGTGAGTACGCCTTGGCGTTGGATTTGGCTTAGATAGATTAGATGAAATCAGTCCTTGTTCTTTCTTATTTGTTTAGATCATGTCCCAGTTCTAGTATTGGCATGAAACTGAAAATATCTTGCGCATTCGGCTTTAGTTTAATGAATGAGTTAGCAAATGGATATCGGCTGGAATGAATAGCATGGATTTTGTCTTTGTTAACTAGTGAATAGAATGGTATGTTATCATAAGATTCGTTTAGTTTGGTTAAATGCAGTATGTTTGCAATGTTTCCTGTTGCTATGAGTTTTCTCTATGGCAAGTAAAGATTATCATACTTGTTTTCGCTCACTGTTTAGTTTATTGCTGCCTTCAGAAGTGTTTTGAAGCAAGGTGTATTATGAGTTAAACTGTCCAATGTTCTTTGCCTGAACTCATGTCTAAATGCTTTGCCTAGCCAGTATTATCATCAGTGTGTGTGTGTCATCTGAATTGGAATCCTAAGTCTGGCTCGAGTACCTGTGTTTCATCAGTTGTAAAGCATGCCCCTTTGACTAAATTTTGTGATTTAGATGCGGCCAGTAGATTAAAGTGATTTCAATTAGTAGTCTTGATAAATTAGCTTGAGGTTTACATTGTATGGGCTATTAGATGACATGGTTTTGATGATGTAAAGGGGATGATGTCAAATAAGTGTCAAAAGTTGAGTCAATGGAGGTACAAGAGTGAAACCTTCACATGGGTTTGTACTTCTTTCCTGGTAATTAAAAAGGGAAGCACATGAGTGCTGTACTAAAGACAAGGGGGTATTCCATTCTTGGTCCATTTTAATAGGGAAAAGGGAACTGAAAAAGAAAGAGATACAAAACATATATAAGAAGTAACACAAAAAAGAAAAAAACCAAAGAAAAAGAGAAAGAACAGAGAGTGAAGGCTGAAACAAAAGAACAGAGAAAGTGAAACAACAAAAGAACAAAGAACAGAGAGTGAAACAATAAAAGCTGGAAACAGAGAGTGAGATTAAAAGCTGGAAACAGAGAGTGAAACATTTAGAGGAAGCTGAAAGAAAAGAAGAAGAAAGGAGAGGGTCTGAGTCTGGATATTAAAGGGTCAGGTTTAGAGGAGTTCGGGTTGCTATTTTGTGTTTGGTCCGTGCTTTTGCTGTTGCTGAGTTGCTACTGTTTGGCTGGTTATAGCTGCTGCGTTAAGGGGTTTTGCTATTACTAGGTATTTATTTCTTAACCTCTCTTTGTATGTATTTAATTTATGGGTAGATTTCAAGTATGTATGAAATGATTTAGTCAAAACAAATTCATGTGTCAAGGCCGTACTCATGTTCTATTTTTTATGTTAATCACTTCCCGAACATGTTTAGATTTATCTACTTGTTAAAAGCATGGTTGTAGGTCCATGTCACAAAATGTAACTTCTATTATCTTGTGCGAAGAAGGAGGGTTAGATGTAATGTCATTTATAAACCTATTAGGACAAATTTGAGATAGAATAAGGGAAGTAAGGCTAAATTTTGTGAAAATGGCCAGATCTGAACTCAACAGTAAAAAGGGGCTGTTTATGCAATCTGTAGAAGAAACTTTATTTGCGGAAGTAACCCAGCCCAGCTGTGAATTGATCTTCTAACCCAAATCCGTATTCGTTTAGCAAAACTTTTAAATCTTTGGAAATTGAAGGATAAAGAGTTGTATATCAAACCACAATAAATATACGGTAACCTTTTTATAAGTTTATAGGCTAAGAAATAACCAAGGATTTCTAATATGGCTAAACATTGAAACAAATAGAAAAATATGACATATGACATAATCCTCTTTGTTAAATGAACTACGCTCAAGTTTTTCCCTTTGTGTAAATGGGCTTTGACATTTTGCAAAACTAGGTCATTATATTTAGAGCTTTAACCTTAAGGCCCCAATAGTGTTCAAAAAATGTAAATTTAGTAATTTCGCTAGTTATAATGAACGAAAAATCAAAACTAGGTGAAGGATAAATGAATAAGCTATAGGATATTGGTATCTCACCAAATAAAATCGATTCAAGTGTAGTTTATTTAAATCGGAAGATCTCGAACGGGTGAAGTGCCTGCGCGACCATATCCGGCTTTAAATAAATTACATTTGTAAATATTTAACCAAGCCGTACGTAAATAGAAAAAATGTGTCGAAAGTAAATGCGACACATATAATCAAAAAAATCAAGCTGAATTATAAATTCGAGTTTTGACCAAAATAAATAAAATAAAAAAAAAATAAAAAAAATTTGAGACTCAAACCAAGGTTGATAAGGTTTCGAACGGGTGAAGTGCCTGCGCGAAAATATTCGGCTGAGTCACGAAAAATAAAAAAAAATAATAAATAAATACCAATAATAATAAATCAAGGCATAGCAAAGGAAATAAATAAAGGCAGGTACAAAATATTCCATATAGCCGGAATGCGTCAATAAAAGCAACTGTGCTTGGCACAGGACTCGAGGGTGCCTAATCCCTTCCCGAGAGTCAACCGAGATCCTTACCCGGAACTCTGATGCAGACCACTAACGAGTCATAGGTGTTCCAAGGTACCTTTTAGGTGACTTGGCACACCTTAAACTTGTCAAGTGGCGACTCCGAAAATCTCTTAATAATTCGTGTACCTTTGAACACCGTCACTTCCTTAAATGGAAACCCTAACTCGGGATAGCGCCAAATAATCATAAAAATCCCATAAGCGCTTTCCTAAACCCGAAACGCCCTCCCAAAAGCGGGAGCGCGGAAAAAAGGGGTGTGACAGCCTTGGCGACTCCGCTGGGGAAAAAAGTGAAAACTGAGAATCTCAGGCTTTATACTTTGTCGTTTTCGGCTTTTAAATATTGTTTGTACATGCTGCCTTGAATGTTACTGCTTTGATATTGTTTGAACTGTATATACACAACTGTCTTCTCTCGTACACCTCTGAGTCTTCTGGAACACTGCACACATGCACGCCAGTCTCGCTTCGGCGTCTGGAATTTCTGTCGTGTCTCAGGACACAAAAAGTTAACCCTTTTTAGGAGGAGGTGCGTTGGGTTAGGCCGCTAGACGTTGTCGACCGGTACCCCCGAGGCACTTCCAAATTGCCAGAAACTATAGAACATGAACCCATTGAGTCACCTAGAGTTGAACCTGTGCTTTATCTAGGCCGATTTATTTGCATGTCATTAGACTTAGCGAGGTGTGGTACACCGGTACCGCACTTGTCTAGGCTGACCCTTTAGAGTCCAGATGGGGCCCACACCCCAGAAAGACAATAGTGACATCTTCTGTGTTGCATCTAGAGAGGCCGTTATGCTGACCGTTTATCGAGAGAAAGCGGGTTAGTCTGGAAAAAAAAAAAAAAAAAAAAAAAAAAAAAAGAGAGAGAGAGAAGAAACACTTTGTTAAGAGGGGCAATTTCAGATTTTTTTTCAAAAAAATATAGCGTGTCAATTGTCCTTTTCCCGTTGTCGGCAAAGATTTTAAAGCCAATTTCACGCCGTTATAATGGCCAGTTTTGTGAAAAATAAAAGAGAAAAACAACGTCAATAGTCAAAATTTTGGTGGCGTTGTCATGTCAAATTTTGTTCAAAATTAGAAAATCAAAAATCAAAATAGAGTCGTCTTGTTTGTAAAACATTGACAAGTTTGTTCCTATCTGTCTAGGCTAGTCGGATCATGTAAATATTTTATTTGAGCCGGCTTGTCCGTTTTAGTGTCAATAGTCAAATTTTAGTGTCGTTGTCATATTGAATTTTGTTCAAAAAATTAGAAAATCAAAAAATCAAAGTAGAGTCGTCTTGTTTGTATAACATTGACAAGTTTTGTTTCTATTTGTCTAGCCTAGTCAATCATGTAAAAATTTTGTTTGAGTCGGCTTGTCCGTTTAAAATGTTGTTTTACAAAATTTTGTCCAAGTTTTCTCGGTCCTAATCCTTCATTTTTAATAAAATAGGTATCATGGCTGCATCATCATCTAGAGTAGGAAAAAGGAAGTTTCCTGAGGGATCTACTCCACCGCCTATTAAGATGGTCGATAAATGTCCTCCATTGTTGAGAAATTGGTGGTACCATTTGAGCGAAAAGCAGAAAGGGGTTGTGCATGCGAGAATTGGGGAAATGACACATTTTCTTAACCCTAAGTTTGCCCCACGCCGGGAACTGATAAATGCTTTGATTCGGTATTGGGAACCGAGTCAAAATACCTTTGTGTTTGGTGATATTTAGATGACTCCTACTTTAGAAGAGATCTCGGGTTTGACTAATGCAGTGTTTAGGACAAAGAAGTGCATAGCACCTCGTTTTGTGAGAGTCGAGGAGTTCCTACGGGACATGAGTCTGCGTTCTGATACCCAGTTAGTGAGTTTGGCCTCAGGTTGGGTCAGTCTGGAGTATCTTTATGCTCTTTATGGGCGGGGAGATGGTTACACAGAGCATCGGCCGAAATTCATCACTATGTTGAGCCACGACCAATGGGATAACCTTAGGGAAAGAGCTTTCATTTTCGCTTTCCTTGGCCTCATGGTCTTCCCGATGGAGAATGGACAAATCTCTATCCATACCTCTTGGATCGTGAGAGCTTTATTTGGGGGAGTTCGAGATTCTACTGTTGTACCGATGATCTTGGGCAGTATTTATCGTGCTCTGACTCGATGCAAAGAGAAAGGGGCCCGATTTTTCGAGGGTTGCAACTTGTTGTTGCAAGTATGGTTCGTTGAGCATTTGTTCGGCCGTTCTGACCCTACTCCACTACCCGATGCGCCTAAATGCCATTTGAACACCCATTATTATCGTGCTCGACATCTTGATCTACCTGAGAGCTTTGATGGGTGGGCCAAGTACTTGAGCGAGCTCACTCTGGAGAATATCCGGTGGCAGGTTAGTTGGTACCCCTCGAAAGAGGGAATATATGGTAGTATGGACCGTCCTTTTCTAGTATTGATGGGTCATAAGGGAGCCGAGCCTTATTGCCCTACACGGGTGCTCCGACAGCTTGGGCGCGTTCAGGGTGTACCTAGGGTAGAGGCCGTGGAAGAGTACCGCCTTGAGCATATTAGCGGTGAGTTTCCCAGGCACACTCAGTGGTTCTCCATTTGGGATAATATGAGACATTTGACCTCCAGCACACAGGTTATAGACCGATTCAGAGGCGAGGTCACTCCCGAGTATGTTTTCTGGTTCGGCCGACAGCCTGCTTTGGTAGCTATGCCAGCAAAAACGGTTAAGGGACCGTATGATGAGGCACTCAGGATTGACATGAAGATAGAGATGCATAGGGTAGAGACTGAGGAGAGATATGCGGGCTTGGTCTACCGTCTTCGTTCTGAGAGGGATGCCGCTCGAGCTGCTTTGGTTGAGAATGAGGGTCTCGCGCATCAGCACCTAGACACAGTTAGACGACTCCGTGTTATGCACTCTGAAGCATTGACAGAGCGGGATGCCGACAGGGCAGCTTTGGTGGAGAGCAGGAGAAGGGAGGATTATCATCGTCGGGACGCCATGGATGCTCGAGCTCGACTTGACAGGGCACTGGAGCAAGAAGAGCAGCTCAGGAAGCTAGCACAGAGCCGACTTCAGGATATACAGGCTGCAGGACAGACTATCAGTGTAGTTTATCGGCAGGTTTATGACTCTGCTGTATATGTTGCACAGGCTATCAGTGACTATAGGAGGTTGCCCGCGGAGGACCTACTTCCACATGTGCTTCCCTTCGTCACCAGAGTTGCAGAAAATTTGGCTGGAATGCGCCGCACTTTGGTAGAAGGCCCACCAGCAGATCCCGAGGAGCCACCAGAGGAAGATCTCGACGAGCCATTTGAGTCAGATCCAGAGGAGCCAGATGAGGCAGGGCCCGGATCACCTTAGCAGATATATGCCGGTCCGAGATGATGCAGCTCATTGCCTTTTGTCATTCATTTAGCATCTTGGACAGATTGTAGCTTTTATTATGTATTGTCATTTCTATTTCGAACAGTCGGTTTAGTTTGTCTGTTTTAATTTTTGGGAGTATTACTATTGCCCCATGTTGTCGGCGGGCTTTTTATATTGTACTGTTTCGGCATTTATGAAAAGGAAATCAGAAAATCCAAAATTGTGTCTTTTATTATCTTAAATGCATTTTTTCTTCCTTTTCAATCTGATTTTGGACCCTTCTTACATTTGAAAGATATATAATATGAAAAAAAAAAAAAAAATGAAAAAAAAAAGAGAAAAAAAAAAAGCGAAAGAAAGAGAGGAAAATGAAAAGAAAAAAAAAAAAAAAAAGAAAAGAAAGAGAAGAAAAGAAAGAGAGGACCCGCTTTGTCTTGATTCGGGATGATGCATGACGACTTTAGGCTTGTAGGCGCGCTCGGCTCGTAAATATCATGTTTCCTAACCTGTTTTGTTTGCAGACAAGACTAGATTACCAGTGACTTGGTGCAGCGCTCTAGCATTACCCCACTCTCACACAACTAACTCAAGGGGACTTGAAATTCCATTTGGTAACATGGCCACTGAAGGAGACAAATCCGATGCCGGTTCCGAAGAACATGATAGGACGACAGAAGAGGCCCTGATTCTGAAGCAATTTCTGGTGGACATGCATCATGCGATAACCACGGGACGGGTACCTCCTCCCATGCCAAACCTCCTAGATGGGCTTATGCCAACAGTTAGCCAGCGAGCACCAGGCACATCTACGGCGGTTGAGGATCCGACATATCCCCCTGGTTTTGGCACTAGTCAGGGTCCAACAAAAGAAGTTGAGGTGCGCCCTCATGCACCTCCCCCACCTCCTCCACCTCAAGGGCAATATGGACAACATCTACCACAGGGGCAGTATGGTCCACCCCCACCACAGGGACAGTATGGTCCACCTCCGCTACAGGGGCAGTATGGCCCACCTCTCCCACAAGTTCCAATTTTTCGGGGCCCAGCCAGGCCTGCTATGGCTAGGTCCAACAGCGAACCACATCTCCAGGCTGGGGATCATCATTATGATCAGCACCATGAACCCAATTTCCGACACAGTGACTCGTATGATCAGGGGTTCCATCGCGGGTCTCAAGTTGAGGTTGATCGATCAGGAAAGCTGGATGAGAGTGAGGTTCTAAGAAAGATGAAGGGCTTAGAACAAGCAGTAAGGACCATTCAAGGATATGGAGATCATACTGACATCTCTTTCAAGGATCTTTGCCCCTACCCTGAATTGCAATTGCCAGATGGGTTCATAGTGCCAAAGTTTGATCTATACACCGGGCAAGGAGATCCAAGGGTCCATATGAAAACCTACTGCAACAAAATGAGAGGGGTCAAGAAAGACAAACTGTTGATAGCCTACTTTTCTGAAAGCTTGGGGGGCGCGGCTGCCGAATGGTTCATGAGGCAGGACTTAACTAGATGGTTGTCATTTGAGGATATGGCACAGGCATTCTACGACCAGTACAAGTACCACATTGAAGTTTTGCCAGATCGATCCTCTTTGGATGCGATAAAAAAGAAGCCAAGCGAAAGCTTTAGGGAGTACGCCCTCAGATGGCGCGAGCAGGCCGCTCGAGTGAGCCCCGCAATCCCGGACGATGACATGGTCCGTTTGTTCATTGAGGCGCAGGATGAGGCGTTCTATGGTTCATTGATCGCCGCCTTTGGGAAACCGTTTAGCGAAGTCGTCAAGATGGGAGAAATGATTGAGAGAGGAGTCAAAGCTGGCAAGATTGTGAGCCAGACTGCACTAAAGGCGACCACACAGGCTGTGCAGACAGGGGCAGCAGGGTTCGGTAAGAAGAAGAAAGAAGATGTGGCCATGGTAGGGTCGGGTCCACGAAGGTGGAATGATGAGCGATACAGTCAGGCTAATTCATACCAAGCTCCAGTACACCCTCCACAACACTATTACCCACCACAAAATGCACAATACTCCATACCTCCACCCCAATACTCTGTACATGCCGCGCAGCCATATGCCCCAACGTCTTATCCGCAATGGCGCGCACCAGCCCCACAGCCTACATATCCCATTCACCAAGCTCCACATAATCACTATCAAGCTCCACCTAACCCTACTTACCGACCAAGAGGTCCGGCAGGCTTCCGTCCGAGAGCTAAATTCAAGAAGGCTCGAGAAGAGAAGAAGAGAGAATTCACGCCAATTGGAGAATCCTACACCAGTATCTTTGAGAAACTGCGGGCCTTGAACATGATAAAGCCAGTTCAAGGAAACATGAATCCTACTGGCAAAGTGGACCATTCTCGGCATTGTGATTACCACTCGGGCGCACCAGGGCATGATACAGAAGATTGCTACTATCTCAAGAGAGTGGTGCAAGAGCTGATTGACAACAACCAAATTGTGATAGATGATGCAGAAACTCCGAACATTAATCGCAATCCTCTGCCAGTCCATGATGTACACATGGTATATGCATGCACAGGGGGATTTGAAAGCGAATCTGCAAGGCCAATAGTGTCAGTCGATGCAATAACAGTTGAGGTGGAAAAGATGCATATCACTTCAAAGACAAGTCCTGCTGTGGTGTCCGGAGGAACAAAGCCATCTGTCCAGTTAGATAAGCCCGTGTTAACATTGAAACGAGCTGTTGAGGAAAGGGAAGAGATGACGGAGAAACCAAAGTTGGTGATCTCAAGGTCCATCAGAAAGGAAGGGGAAGCAGATTCCGCTACCAAACCGAAGTTGGTTATAAGAAATGCACTTCTGCGCGAGCCCATTGTCATAAAGAGGGCATCCCAGTTCCATGTGACAGATAGCAAGGCTGTCCCGTGGAACTATGCCCAGGCAGTGGTAACGTACATGGGAAAGGAGGTTGTAGCAGAAACGACACAAGTGGGCGGTCTAACTCGTTCTGGGCGGTGCTTTACCCCGGAAGAGTTAAGAAAAGCAAAGCAAGCCAGGGAAAATCATGGTCCCATCAAGGAACCTGTCACTGAGAAAGAGGCAGAAGAGTTTCTAAAGAAGATGAAAGTGCAAGATTATTCTATTGTGGAGCAGCTGAGGAAGACCCCTGCTCAAATTTCTCTGTTGTCCCTGCTGATGCATTCTGAGGCGCACCGTCATGCTCTATTGAAAATCCTGAATGAAGCTCATGTATCTGAAAAAATGACTGTTGGAAATTTGGAGGCAATTGCTAGTCGTATCTTTGAAGTAAACAGGATCACTTTCACTGACGAAGAATTGCCTATGGAAGGCACAGGCCACAACAAAGCACTACATCTGACTGTCAAGGTCGACAATTCTTATGTCACTAGGGTGCTGGTTGACGGTGGGTCCGGTCTGAACATCTGTCCATTGTCTACTTTGAAAAGATTGAAAATCAACGTGGACAGAATTCGAACCAACACTATGAGTATCCGAGCTTTCGATGGAGAAAAAAGACAGTCAATTGGTGAGATCGAGCTGACATTGACAATTGGGCCTGTGGACTTTGCTATTAATTTCCAAGTCCTCGATATGGATTCGTCTTGTAATCTACTGTTGGGAAGGCCCTGGATTCATATGGCGGGCGCAGTACCGTCGACTTTACACCAGACTGTCAAGTTTGAATGGGATCGTGAGATGATCATGGTACACGGAGAGGGAGATTTGTCAATCTACAAGGATCCGTCCATTCCAGTCATTGAGGTCACCAATGATAGCCCAACACTGATGTACCAAGCCTTTGAAGCAGTCAATGTAGATGAGGTTCCTGAAGGCAAGCCTTTGCCCCAAGCAAGATTGTCAGAAGCAGCAGTCATGATGGCTACGGAAATGTTGAAGCATGGTTTCAAACCCGGGAAAGGTCTCGGAGCATCACTACAAGGAATGTCACATCCAATTAGTCCACTTGGCATTCGAGGTACCTGGGGTCTGGGATACAAGCCTACAGCTGCAGACAGAGCAAGAGCTAGGAAGATGAAGAAACAAGAATGGTCTCTAGAGAAACCTGTCCCTTGCCTCGCTCAATCTTTCACGAGGTCCAATGGGGGCAAGTCTATTTCAAAAAATGCTGAGGAGACTGAAGAACAGAAGAAGTTACTGTCAGACCTGAGGCACGTCTTTGGCATCAACATGGTGCAAACTGGCGAAGGACCTAGCAATGCAGAAATCCAGGACATTGGCCCTGATGTGAAGCTGAACAACTGGGAATCCATGCCTCTCCCCACTAGGAGGGGCTATTGGTAGCAAGTTTTTGTTATCCTTTCTGTATACTTGGTTATTCTAAGGGTTGTAATCCAAGTGTATTTATTTTGCTCGTTATGATGTCAAACCCTTTTGTCTTTCAAATTCAATGAAAAGCAAGACCATGCTTCTTGTCTCTATATCCTGTCTCTTTATTTTCCTAATTTTTACTTCTTATTTCATTCTGTAGCTATGTTTCTGATGGCCTTAATAACATGACATGCATGCTGAAATCACGCCCTGATCTAAACACACAGTTTAACTTGGTCTCAATGAATCAACCAAAAATTGAGGAAGTGCATGATGGGGGGTGGGATGATTCTGAAGTGGCAATTGAGGAGGTAGATGACATGGAAAGGAGTGATAATAAAGGAAGTTTTGAGGAAGGATATGATGAAGAGGAGGCCGAGAGTGAAATAAATGGAGAGTTAGAACAATTTGAAAATAAGCCCAAGCCCAATCTAGATGACACAGAAAATATAAATTTGGGAAGTCCCGATGATGTCAGGGAAACCAAGATAAGCATGCACGCTCTACCGAAGGTGAAAAATGACATAGTCCAAGTTTTGTTTGACTATAGAGACGTGTTTGCTTGGTCATATGACGACATGCCCGGTCTGAGCACAGATTTGGTGGTTCACAAGTTGCCGATCAATCCTGGTTTCCCTCCGGTCAAGCAGCTTCGGAGGAAATTCAAGACAGATGTGAGTGAGAAGATCCATGAGGAAATTATGAAGCAGCTATCTGCGAAGGTGATACAATCTCTTCAGTATTCCACTTGGTTGGCCAATGTTGTGCCGGTGCCGAAGAAAGATGGGAAGACAAGAATTTGTGTTGACTATCGAGATTTGAACAAAGCCAGTCCCAAGGATAATTTTCCTTTGCCTAATATTCACATTCTCATAGACAATTGTGCCAAGCATGAGATTCAGTCTTTCGTGGATTGCTATGCCGGATACCACCAGATCCTGATGGATGAAGACGATGCAGAAAAGACGGCGTTCACCACACCTTGGGGAACCTTTTGTTATAGGGTCATGCCGTTCGGTTTGAAGAATGCTGGGGCAACATACATGAGAGCCATGACAACCGTCTTTCATGATATGATACACAAGGAAATTGAGGTGTATGTGGATGATGTGATAATCAAATCAAGAACAGCAGAGGATCATGTTAAAGACCTTAGGAAATTCTTTGAAAGGCTTAGAAGATACAATCTGAAGTTGAATCCGGCTAAATGTGCATTCGGTGTTCCAGCTGGAAAGTTGTTGGGTTTCATTGTCAGCAGGCGAGGCATTGAATTGGATCCTTCAAAGATCAAAGCTATACAAGAGTTGCCTCCGCCAAAGAACAAGAAAGAAGTCATGAGTTTCCTCGGAAGATTGAACTACATCAGCAGGTTCATCGCTCAACTCACTACAACTTGTGAGCCAATCTTCAAGCTGCTAAAGAAAGATGCTGCAGTCAAGTGGACCGAGGAATGCCAAGCGGCTTTTGACCAGATCAAGCAATACTTGTCAAATCCACCTGTGTTGGTCCCACCAGAGCCAGGCCGACCTTTGTTCCTCTATTTGTCGGTGATGGATAATTCATTCGGTTGTGTACTGGGACAACACGATTCCACAGGCAAGAAAGAGCAAGCCATCTACTACATGAGCAAGAAGTTCACGGATTATGAGGTCAAGTACACTTTGTTGGAAAGAACGTGTTGCGCCCTCACTTGGGTAGCACAAAAGCTGAGGCATTATTTGTTGTCATACACTACTTACCTCATATCCCGGATGGACCCACTGAAGTATATCTTCCAGAAGCCAATGCCGACGGGAAGACTCGCCAAGTGGCAAATGTTACTCACAGAGTTTGACATAGTCTATGTCACCCGGACTGCAATGAAAGCCCAGGCTTTGGCCGATCATTTGGCCGAGAACCCAGTGGATGATGAGTATGAACCTCTCAAGACGTACTTTCCTGATGAAGAGGTTGGCACAATTGAGGAGTTGTCCTCTGAAGATGATCATTATTGGAAGCTTTATTTTGATGGGGCCTCTAACTCTAAAGGTGATGGTATCGGGGCCGTTCTCATATCCCCGACAGGTCATTACTATCCGGCGGCTGCGCAACTTCGTTTCTGGTGTACCAATAACACGGCAGAATACGAAGCTTGCATCATGGGTCTACGCATGGCAATAGACATGGACATCAAAGAACTACTGGTGCTCGGAGATTCCGACCTACTAGTACATCAAATCAAGGGTGAATGGGAAACTCGAGACGTGAAACTCATCATGTATAAGCAGTATCTGGAAGATCTTTGCCGAAGGTTTGATTCTATTGAATTCAGGCATATCCCAAGAGTGCACAATGAGTTGGCAGACGCTTTGGCTACATTAGCATCCATGCTTAGTCATCCTGACCAAACTCACATTGATCCTCTCGAGATTCAAGTTAGGGATCAACATGCTTATTGCAACATGGTTGAAGAAGAACTTGATGGCGAGCCATGGTACCTGGACATCAAAAACTACATCAAGAATGGAGAGTATCCAGCGCTAGCAGAGAGTAATCAGAAAAGAACCCTCCGCCGTCTTGCAAATGGTTTCTTTCTGAGCGGAGGGATACTGTACAAGAGAACCCCAGATCTGGGACTGTTGAGATGTGTAGACGCACAAGAAGCCTCGAGAATTCTTAATGAGGTACATTCAGGAATTTGTGGGCCACACATGAATGGCTATGTGCTAGCCAAGAAGATTTTAAGAGCAGGTTATTTCTGGCTCACTATGGAGAGAGATTGCATAGGGTTTGTGCGAAAATGCCACCAATGTCAAGTGCACGGTGATTTGATACATTCGCCTCCCTTAGAGCTCCACACAATGTCCGCTCCTTGGCCTTTCGCTGCATGGGGAATGGATGTCATTGGCCCGATAGAACCAAAGGCATCGAATGGGCATAGATTTATCTTGGTCGCCATTGATTATTTTACCAAGTGGGTGGAAGCAGCGACATTCAAGTCAGTTACCAAGAAAGCTGTGGTCGACTTTGTTCACTCAAACATCATTTGTCGATTCGGTATTCCCAATACCATCATCACTGACAATGGGGCTAATCTGAACAGTCATTTGATGAGAGAGGTATGTGAAAGGTTCAAAATTGTGCATAGAAATTCTACACCATACCGGCCAAAAGCAAATGGCGCGGTCGAAGCTGCAAACAAAAACATTAAGAAGATCCTTCGAAAAATGGTGGAAGGATCTCGAGATTGGCATGAGAAGTTGCCATTTGCTCTTCTGGGTTATCGCACGACTGTGCGCACCTCAATAGGCACGACTCCATATGAACTGGTGTATGGGACCGAAGCGGTCATTCCAGCAGAAGTCGAAATACCATCCTTGAGAATCATTGTTGAAGCTGAGATCGAGGACACTGAATGGGTCAAATCCCGCTTGGAACAATTGGCTTTGATTGACGAGAAAAGGCTAAATGCAGTATGTTATGGTCAACTATATCAGAAGAGAATGGCCAAAGCATACAACAAGAAAGTACGCCAACGCAAGTTCAATGAAGGCCAGTTAGTCTTGAAGCGCATCTTTCCACATCAGGAAGAAGCAAAGGGCAAGTTTGCTCCAAATTGGCAAGGACCGTATGTGGTGAAGAAGGTGTTGCCCAATGGTGCCCTATTCTTGACAGACATCGAAGGCACGATGGCTGAAATGATTGTTAATGCTGATGCAGTGAAGAGGTACTACATTTGATGTTCTTGGATTGGGGTACCGAAGGTTTTTGTTTCCCTTATCCAGATAATGTATCCCTTTTGTTAGCCTTGGCCTTGTACTGTTTTTGTGAACCCTTATTGGGAATCCTGTAATTGAACTGAAATGAAATGAAAAGAGAAAAATTCCAAATTTGGCATTAAATTGCTAGAGCTACGTCTGACCTGATTCCTCTCAAAAGGATACGTAGGCAACCATTCAGGTGCGGTCATATCAGTGAAAGTTCTAAAGGTTCCCTAGTTTCATATTAGGGGAAATTTTCCATTTTTCCTATCTCACATTGACGCAAAACTTGCCTTCAAGTTTGCGGCCAAATTCAAAGAAAATCAAATCCGCAGTTTCTGCTAAACTGGGGCAGAAGTTTGTTTTTATTTTATTTGTCAATAAAATAAAAACAAACTTCTATTATTCTTACCATCTTTTCACATGCTCATGGGACGTTTGAGATTTTGGTCTCGAAGTCAGGAAGAGGCTCAAAGCACCCAAGACATTATCATCAAGGAGTGAAAAAAAAAAAAAAAAAAAAAAAAAAAGAGTAAAAATGAAAAGAAAAGAGAATGAAATCTTGCCGGTGAAAACCTGAAAGGGCGCCGCATGACAAACAGTGAGATAAAAGAACAATGAGAGAGGTTAGTTGGTGAAAACCCCAAATGGGGCACCACTAGCCGAATGAGAGATGTTATTTGTCATCAAGATGGGCTTGGCAAGTAGTCATTGCTGAATGTTCGGATTGAGGGAGAGGTCGAGGAAGAGCTGTCGTGAATGGATCGGGGTTCGAGGCCAAGATGCATGTCATGTCTATTGGGGTCATCATCGTTTTTGCCTCCAGATAAGTTCATTTTCATCTTTCTAAAGGACATCTCTTGTTCAGAGTCCTTGGTCCAGAATCTTTTCCCATTTTTCGACTCTCAGTCAAAATAACATCAAAACGAGCAAAAGAAAGTTTTGCAAAAAATTGTTTACCTGTTTTGCAGTTGTAGCAGAGCACAGTCAGGACCCGCCTGGATAATGGAAGCCAACATCACATCTCGATAGCAAGAACGACACATCGAGAATTTGCACCATTGAAAGACCAACAAGGGAAGCCAAGGGGAATGCACAGAAATGGAAAGAAAATAGGAAAGGAAGGGAAATAAGGAAAGCAGAATCTAAAGTACATTTGAAGGACTCAAGGCGCCCACCTGAAGAATTAGGGAATTCATTTCAAGAAAGTCGAGGCACCCACCTGGAGAATGAGGGAGTAGTTTAGAGAAAGTCGAGGCACCCACCTGGAGAATGAGGGAGTAGTTTTGAGAAAGTCGAGGCACCCACCTGGAGAATGAGGGAGTAGTTTAGAGAAAGTCGAGGCACCCACCTGGAGAATGAGGGAGTAATTTGGAAAGTCGAGGCACCCACCTGGAGAATGAGGGAGTAGTTTAGAGAAAGTCGAGGCACCCACCTGAAGAATGAGGGAATATATTTCAAGAACTCAAGGCGCCCACCTGAACAATGAGGGAAGTTACTTCAAGAACTCAAGGCTCCCACCTGAAGAATGAGGGAATATCCTCCAAGAACTCAAGGCGCCCACCTGAACAATGAGGGAAGTTACTTCAAGAAGTCTAGGCGCTCACCTGAAGAATGAAGGAATTTATTTCCAGAAGATCAAGTGTCCAAGACCCACCCGAAACCAAAGCGGTGGTTTTATTTTCAACAAATGAAGGGAGCAAGAACCAAGAAGCTCATCTCGGAAAGCATGAAGACTTAGAGTAGGAATTGTAATTATTACATTTCAATGTTGTATTTCCATTTTCTTGTAAAGCAATGACCACCAGCCAGCAGCCAGCAACAAGTGACCAACAGCAACAGCTCTAGCATGTCAAAAGCGTCTTGTGTCAGTCCGGGTAAGTCTAGAAGCGTCGAGTCAGTCCTAGTTAGTTTTGCAAGTGTATAGAGTTAGTCTGTGTATGTCTAAAGAGTGTTTAGTGTTAGTCTAGGAGAGTCTAGCGTCTGTTTGAATGCGGTAGTCCCAGCTACCGCGCGTGAGGAACTACACTGACCTGATTCCTTAGTCCGAGGATATGTAGGTAACTTTGTTCTCGGTTAGAACCGAAATTCAAGGTACGGTCACCCTTTTGCATATTCTCGGCTAGAACCGGAAAATCCAAAATTAGTTGTTGATTACGTCTTTGTCCGAAAACTCTTCATGTTCTCGAACAAAGAGGGGCAGCTGTAATCACCTAGTTTTGGCACAAGAAAGTTCAAATTTTTCTTGAAATACCCGTGTCAATTTCGTAGGATATTTGCTTAATTGTTCTAGATTTTATCCTTCATTTTAGCTAGGTTTAATTAATTAATTAAAAAATATATATATAAAAAATACCAAAAAATACTTGTTATGTGTCTAACTGTAATTTTATGTTTGATTTGCGATAATGTTGCATTTTTGTGGTTTCTAATCCTAATTGATAGTGTAGGTTTTAAATAGTTTGAGATTTTCTTCAGTGGCTATTTGTAAAATTCAGAATAGAAAATATGGCCTAACCCACTAGCCCAATACCAATTTTGACCCGGCCCATCACATGATATAAAAGCAAAAATTGCCATTTTTGTCCATTTTCCTCAAACCATCAGACAATAGAGGAACCCTACCCCTTTTTTGACCCGTCGCCGAAAACAACCGTGAACCGCCGTCAAACCACCGGAAAATCACAAAAAAATACATTTCCAGGTTCGCCTATCTCCCCTCTTTCCTGATTCAAGCTTAATTTCTCCAAAATCCTCACGATTCGGCGAAGATCGAAGCTTAAACAAACGACAAAAACCGAGCTCCGGCGACACTCCATTTTCCGGTGAACTTTTTACATGTTTAGCTTTGTTTTCTCTTCCCCATTCCGTTTCTGGAACTCGATTTACAAGGAAGCATTTTCTCCGGCCTGATCCGACCCCCAACAGTGATGAATTTGTTTCGGGCATTGCTTTTTCTATTTTTGTGTTCCATTTTCGGCTCCCATTCCTTTCTCTTCATTTTCTAATGGAAAACGACTCCATTGGGTGTCGTTTTCGACTAGAAAATTGAGAGTTCGGGAATGGACGTTCTTATATTGATGACGACGATGTTTGGATGTCGCTGCGATGATTGATTCTGTATAGGCGAGGCATTAACTATGGTGTCGACGACGGGGGTGATGAAACAGTGGCTAGGAGCAGTGGCTGACCTGAACAGAGCACTGTCGAGGCAGCGACTTGGCTGCGATATTTGTAGCAGCGATGATGCTGAAGCTATTGCGATTAGTCTTAGCGAGGCCGTAGCAGGGCTGTCTTCATGTTGATGTTCATTGGTTTGGATGTCTCGATGTTTGAAACGATGGTAGTGATGAAATTGATGGAGCAACGGTGGTGGTGTGAGCTGTAGTCATGGAGCGCATTGCTATGACGATGATGGACTATGGCAGATGTCGGAGCGTTTAGTAGCGTTGCCACTGTTTTGATGGGCAGCGTGGAGGCAGTTTTGATGTAGCTTGAATGAAACTGTGAGGTGAACACCGGTGGTGCTATGGGCAGCGAGGACATAGCAAAATCTGTGGTGGAGATGGCAAGGCAGCGAGTTGGAGGCTGTCGTGATGGAGATACAGTGGTAGCGAGCAACAAATTTGTTGTTCCGGTGTCGTTGCAAATGGTATTGGATTTGGTGTCAAACAATGGTGACGACAATGTTATAGTAGACAGTAGCGGAGCTGTTGTGATTATGTATGATGATGCTGCATTTTGGCGTAGCTGTTTCAGTTTGATAGATACTGTGATGGGTGTGTGCGATGCTGAATCGTGACGACGAGCGGAGGCAAGGCAGCCGAGACTGTGAGGCAAACATTGGTGCTGCTGTGGCTTTAGCGAGGCAGTGGTGAGTACGCCTTGGCGTTGGATTTGGCTTAGATAGATTAGATGAAATCAGTCCTTGTTCTTTCTTATTTGTTTAGATCATGTCCCAGTTCTAGTATTGGCATGAAACTGAAAATATCTTGCGCATTCGGCTTTAGTTTAATGAATGAGTTAGCAAATGGATATCGGCTGGAATGAATAGCATGGATTTTGTCTTTGTTAACTAGTGAATAGAATGGTATGTTATCATAAGATTCGTTTAGTTTGGTTAAATGCAGTATGTTTGCAATGTTTCCTGTTGCTATGAGTTTTCTCTATGGCAAGTAAAGATTATCATACTTGTTTTCGCTCACTGTTTAGTTTATTGCTGCCTTCAGAAGTGTTTTGAAGCAAGGTGTATTATGAGTTAAACTGTCCAATGTTCTTTGCCTGAACTCATGTCTAAATGCTTTGCCTAGCCAGTATTATCATCAGTGTGTGTGTGTCATCTGAATTGGAATCCTAAGTCTGGCTCGAGTACCTGTGTTTCATCAGTTGTAAAGCATGCCCCTTTGACTAAATTTTGTGATTTAGATGCGGCCAGTAGATTAAAGTGATTTCAATTAGTAGTCTTGATAAATTAGCTTGAGGTTTACATTGTATGGGCTATTAGATGACATGGTTTTGATGATGTAAAGGGGATGATGTCAAATAAGTGTCAAAAGTTGAGTCAATGGAGGTACAAGAGTGAAACCTTCACATGGGTTTGTACTTCTTTCCTGGTAATTAAAAAGGGAAGCACATGAGTGCTGTACTAAAGACAAGGGGGTATTCCATTCTTGGTCCATTTTAATAGGGAAAAGGGAACTGAAAAAGAAAGAGATACAAAACATATATAAGAAGTAACACAAAAAAGAAAAAAACCAAAGAAAAAGAGAAAGAACAGAGAGTGAAGGCTGAAACAAAAGAACAGAGAAAGTGAAACAACAAAAGAACAAAGAACAGAGAGTGAAACAATAAAAGCTGGAAACAGAGAGTGAGATTAAAAGCTGGAAACAGAGAGTGAAACATTTAGAGGAAGCTGAAAGAAAAGAAGAAGAAAGGAGAGGGTCTGAGTCTGGATATTAAAGGGTCAGGTTTAGAGGAGTTCGGGTTGCTATTTTGTGTTTGGTCCGTGCTTTTGCTGTTGCTGAGTTGCTACTGTTTGGCTGGTTATAGCTGCTGCGTTAAGGGGTTTTGCTATTACTAGGTATTTATTTCTTAACCTCTCTTTGTATGTATTTAATTTATGGGTAGATTTCAAGTATGTATGAAATGATTTAGTCAAAACAAATTCATGTGTCAAGGCCGTACTCATGTTCTATTTTTTATGTTAATCACTTCCCGAACATGTTTAGATTTATCTACTTGTTAAAAGCATGGTTGTAGGTCCATGTCACAAAATGTAACTTCTATTATCTTGTGCGAAGAAGGAGGGTTAGATGTAATGTCATTTATAAACCTATTAGGACAAATTTGAGATAGAATAAGGGAAGTAAGGCTAAATTTTGTGAAAATGGCCAGATCTGAACTCAACAGTAAAAAGGGGCTGTTTATGCAATCTGTAGAAGAAACTTTATTTGCGGAAGTAACCCAGCCCAGCTGTGAATTGATCTTCTAACCCAAATCCGTATTCGTTTAGCAAAACTTTTAAATCTTTGGAAATTGAAGGATAAAGAGTTGTATATCAAACCACAATAAATATACGGTAACCTTTTTATAAGTTTATAGGCTAAGAAATAACCAAGGATTTCTAATATGGCTAAACATTGAAACAAATAGAAAAATATGACATATGACATAATCCTCTTTGTTAAATGAAC
Organism: Petunia axillaris subsp. axillaris; assembly: GCA_029990575.1. Lineage (NCBI taxonomy): Eukaryota > Viridiplantae > Streptophyta > Magnoliopsida > Solanales > Solanaceae > Petunia > Petunia axillaris. The sequence goes on from JARKNS010000003.1 coordinate 166,594,358, forward strand.
TACGCTCAAGTTTTTCCCTTTGTGTAAATGGGCTTTGACATTTTGCAAAACTAGGTCATTATATTTAGAGCTTTAACCTTAAGGCCCCAATAGTGTTCAAAAAATGTAAATTTAGTAATTTCGCTAGTTATAATGAACGAAAAATCAAAACTAGGTGAAGGATAAATGAATAAGCTATAGGATATTGGTATCTCACCAAATAAAATCGATTCAAGTGTAGTTTATTTAAATCGGAAGATCTCGAACGGGTGAAGTGCCTGCGCGACCATATCCGGCTTTAAATAAATTACATTTGTAAATATTTAACCAAGCCGTACGTAAATAGAAAAAATGTGTCGAAAGTAAATGCGACACATATAATCAAAAAAATCAAGCTGAATTATAAATTCGAGTTTTGACCAAAATAAATAAAATAAAAAAAAAATAAAAAAAATTTGAGACTCAAACCAAGGTTGATAAGGTTTCGAACGGGTGAAGTGCCTGCGCGAAAATATTCGGCTGAGTCACGAAAAATAAAAAAAAAATAATAAATAAATACCAATAATAATAAATCAAGGCATAGCAAAGGAAATAAATAAAGGCAGGTACAAAATATTCCATATAGCCGGAATGCGTCAATAAAAGCAACTGTGCTTGGCACAGGACTCGAGGGTGCCTAATCCCTTCCCGAGAGTCAACCGAGATCCTTACCCGGAACTCTGATGCAGACCACTAACGAGTCATAGGTGTTCCAAGGTACCTTTTAGGTGACTTGGCACACCTTAAACTTGTCAAGTGGCGACTCCGAAAATCTCTTAATAATTCGTGTACCTTTGAACACCGTCACTTCCTTAAATGGAAACCCTAACTCGGGATAGCGCCAAATAATCATAAAAATCCCATAAGCGCTTTCCTAAACCCGAAACGCCCTCCCAAAAGCGGGAGCGCGGAAAAAAGGGGTGTGACAGAAAGAATTACTCCAGAGATCCACTATCGAGAATATTCGGACACAAGAAAAGTGAAATCCTAAGAGAATCTACCTCCTCCTCGGCTCCGCTTCGGAATTTTCCGAACACGTGACCTCGGGTACAAGTGTTTCCTCTTCGGTTCAGATAGGGTTTAACCTTATCCGCTTTCCCTTTTCTAGCCGACAACTTTTCATCTGGGGTTTTAGATTTTAACAATTTACCCTTTTCTTCTTCAATGGAACAGTGAACCTTTACTCCGGTGTACAGACAATTTTCAAGATCCGTTCACAGTCCATTAACAATAGATTAAGTTCAAGATTTGGGTCGTCTCCGGTTTTACAACGTCGGAGATCACTCCAGTTCCAAGCGGGGCTAAAAACACAGCTCACGTCGTCCGTACACTATCAATAATGTCAACAAGTTTCCGGCGTACGGACAGTGTCTACAAGCAGTGGAACTTCGATTTTTAAGCACAAAATCGACTTAAATACATCAACAACCTCCAGTTTTTCATCGAAAAACACCAAAACACAACTGGGGTTCGAATTCAACAACACCACGTCAAGAACACGGTCCAAAACGATGGAAAAACCCTAGTTACAAATGTCGTACGTCGGGTACTCAATCGATTCCTTAGACAGTGGTGACTCCGAATATGTGATTGTTTATTCCAAACAATCAACAATCGGCACAAATTTTTGAATTTTCTTCTTTTCACTTTTTTTTTTTTTTTTTTTGTAAAATAAGAACACCAACAGAAAGTAAAGATAGATTGAACAAGGAACGTGGATTCGTAGGAACGAAATCCAAGCCTTGCTCTGATACCAAAAAATTGATGCAAGCTAAATCCGAAGACAAGCAAGCAATCGGAATCAACAAGAACACGACGCGGAAACAATAAAGATAGAGATGCGGAAGCAATAAAGTAATCAAGATAACAAGAAATCGGGGATGGGGGAGAACAGAAATAGAAGAAAGAATGGATAACCCGAATCAAACATTGATTGATTATCCTAGGGAGAAGATGAAACTTCAACCTAACAAGGATTCATTCTAGGGATGAAATCCATTTCGGTTCCAAGCCAAATAAGGCATACACGAAGCCTCAAGCTTCAACAAGAATGGCTCGGCCAATTCTATCTCTATTCTCTCAATTCAACATCAACTAACTAACTATAATGAGCTATGCTAGGAGTTTATATAGACAACAATAAAAAGGGCAAAATAGTAAAATGGTCACAGGTGACCAATGAGATGAAGCCACGCAGGGTTGGAGCCGTTTTATGTGTTCGGCAGCTCAGCTCGAACACATTGGATTCGGACGCTTGTTTGCCTCGGTCACATTTGGAATCGAACGCTCTCCTGCCTCGGGCACATTTGTAGCCCTTCGATCGATTCTCTGTTCGGTGTCGTTCTTCCTTGGTTCGGTTGCATTCACCTTCGGGCTCGAGCTTGTCATTTCTTCCTTCGGACTCAAACTTGATCGTTGAGTTTTCATAAGTTGTGCTCGGTCTCACAAAGTCAGTGTCAGCAACGGTCACTTGTTGTCTGCTCGGTGGATTTCCATCGTTGTTGCTCGGCGAGGCAGTCTTCGACATCTTTCATTCCGGCCACAGTTTGATCGTGGGCGTCATGTGACTCCTCGGTGGACTAGCTTGATGAATCGAACAGGTGAGCCTGGTTCGTATTGCATCAGTTTTACTCTTCATAAGTTAAAATGTTCTGAGTTTATAGAAGTTAAGTGTTAGGCTCCAGATTTGGAAATTTGTGCTCCTTTTGTTACATAATTTACTTCACTTTGCAGTTTCTATAGTTTTATTGATATTCCAATTGAGCCTCTATATTGAACTATTTGGTAACAATGCCCTCCTTGAGAGTTGAGGTAACCATCTTTAGAGACTCTATTTGAATTTCTCACAGAGTGTACTGTACCATCCTCACCTAAATTCCATCACAGCTTGCATTTGCGGAATTTGCATTACATATTTGAATATATTCATGTCACCTAGCTTCAAGTTATAGGCAGAGGCAGATTAAGGATGTAAAGGCTGTGGAGTAAATACAATTCAAGTTCGAGACACTGATGCACGCGCACCAACTGCTTATATGTTGCACCAACTGCTTGTATGTTGAACCCGTTTTGCCTAAAGGTTGTAGCAGAACTACTAGCACAGGCTGAAAAGGTAACGATATTAAAGGTCGCTCAGTTATTCTAGTTCTACTTTGGCTTCCAGCCCAGAGTACGCTATGAATGAGATCAGAATCACAGTGGTTTGTTGGTAAAAACTGTTTAATTAAATGATATTGCATGGCAAAGTGAAAGCAGGATGGCAGACATTGTTATTTACTCATGGCATTGACCATCATTTAGTAGATTTTACTGTCTTGTATAAGTGAAAGGACCTACACCTTTGTTCTTTGCAGGTTAATTGATAAGTCAAAGCATGTTCTTTGGTACTAGTATTTCATTTCCTGCTTTGCCTATTTGTTGATTTCTTGCTGGGCAAAAGAAAAGAAAAGTGACACACACTTTGGTCATTCATAAAAAAGGTCAAAGAAACAAAATGAACAAAGATTGACACCCATCACATAGCTTTAATCATTTCCAAACAACAACTAACTACATTCTCATGCAGTTTGTGCCAAAACTAAGTCCAAAAAATATTAGTATCCATGAAAAGATTATCATCAACCAGGTGGTTTCTTAAGAAAAATAGTCCTCTTTTATTTAACTATATCATCCTTATCATTGGAAGTGGATATTAATCACATTTGAAGAGTGCTATAAGTGCTAAAATATTCATAAATAATCTTCATAACGAGTGTATTCAGCATCATTGTCCAAATTATGAATCATTATTATGTAGGCCCTGTTGTGCATTAATACCATACCTGATTTTTTTATAACTATTTGTGTTCTTAATAATCAGCTGAATCTCATAGGCACTATGGTCTAAACTCTAAATTCTAAACTCTCAAGCTACAAGATCCTGGATAACTAGTTTGTGCCAGTCATGTAAACCACCAAATTGTTCCAGTCATACAATCAGGCAACTAAGTTCTCTGTACTTATTTACTGCTTGTAAAGAACAAGCTAACCCCAAAGGGAAGTAAGGGTTAGTGGGGCGTGGGGGGGATGACCTCTCTCTTAAAGTCACCAACCAGACTATGATATCCGTAGTATTAGCCCGAACCACCACCAAAGGTTGTGGTGGATCGTAAATGCCCCTCCATCAGGTCTCAGGTTTTAACCTACAGAATGAATCCGTCTTTGGTAGGGAGCGTTTTACCCTCAAAGTAGAATTTACTGACATGAATCAGGATTAGTAGGCCCAAAAGGGGTACTGTATGCGGATTATAACAGTATTTAGTCCAAACCACCAAGTGCCTATCTCAACTCATTATTTATCTTGAATTATTACAGCACCACGCTAACGATTTTGATTTCTTTTTCTCCTCAGACAACCATTACCTGTCATTCTTTCAATGTCACGCATTTATTCTGTGAAATATTTGGTTCTTAGTGTCACAAAAAGAAACCAGCTGATTTCTTTGGCCAGCAGTGACAGTGACTAGGTAACTTCAGCCACCAGTTAAATATCAGGCAAAATGGAATAATGACAAGTTCACATATATACCCACACATATACTGATATACACATAACTAACACAAGCAATAGAAATTAAGTAATTGGCCGTTCATTTTCTGAATGCAATCAAAACAAGTGGTCAATATAAATTAGCGTGTGTGAAAATGTGTGCGGTAAAGACTGAAGAGGCTAAAACTGTTTAAGTCTTGATGAGCAGAATTACCCAGTTACTAGTGTTGGCTGGATAGGCCTAGGCAAAGAGCTGAGCCGGCTCGGAGCTCGGCTCGGCTCGAATGCCTAAAGCTTGTACTTTTATGTAAAAAAATCCTTTTTTTATTGACTTTTCTAACTGGTACAATATTTTCTAGTAGTTACAAACTTTAAACAGCAAATTAAGGGAAAATTGATATGATTGGCATCTTTCAGTACCTCTTTTTCTTTTGTCACACCAATATCTATCTAGAAATAGGCTCGAAGAGGTGCGTAGTATGAGTACTATTATCGCTAAAGGTGCGTCATGGAAAGTTATACACTTTTTTACGGTTGGATAACAACGTTGATATGTGATAATACTATTTATTGTATAGAGTAGTTGGCTGTTTTTATTTTTCCTTCGGTATATGAATATTAACAATTGATTCACTGCTGTTTTTCTTGAATCTGGTGGAAAAAGATGATGTAATTTTTTATTACCGGAGCTTTAGAAACTTTTGGAATTCTTCAATGATGTAAACTTTCGGTATGTTTCTTTGTTCTCGCTGTTTTTTCCTTTGTGTGCTTTTCCATTTTTCACTTAGATGATGGGATTTGCTTTGGGGACTTGCAGATTTATTCGTGGATATGCGATCCTGCTCTTGATTGTAGTTCAAAACTTTTGAGAAGACAAATCATGATTGAAGAGCTCAGTTTATGGCATGATATTCTTCGGGCTGATGAAGATGATTGGAATATAGATAGTGAGTTGTCGTGAGAAAAGACACGATAAAAAATAATTCTACTTTTAAGAATAAATATAGTGATTTAGAAATTATAAAATATTTTCATACTTCAATAGTTTATGAAGATAAAAAAAATGTATGTGTATATATATACACACGTATGTTTTTTCTTTTCTCAATACTTGGTTTATATATTTAGAAACTACATAAAAAGTATTATAAGTCATAATACTTAATAATTTAAAATATTTAAAAAATATATAAAAATATTACGGTCAAAGATAAATTTATTTGACTTTTGAAATTCGAAACATGCCATCCACAATGGAACATATGGGATATACATTATTATACTGGATATTATTGGGATAAAATTGGTCAGAGCGCTGTACAGTGCTATGCAACAAAATTAAATTCAACTTTGGGTGTGCCTGATGGTGCCGAAATGGTTAGCCAATGAGATTTCAGTTAGGAAAAGATTAGCAGTGGTCATTTTACGAAAGAGGCCTTACATTTCTGCAAAATGGGTTGATTACCCCTTATCTTTTGCATGTAATGGACCAAGTGGATAGAAATATCTCTCTATTTTTGGCAAGTGTACGTTGAACTTGGGACAAATTTTTTACGTTTTCAGGTGGTTCTACTTTGTCTATATGTTAGTCCTCGATCCGTTCTATTTTATGTGTCATAATTTGACTCGACATAAAATTTAAAAAATAAATGAAGACTTTTGAAACTTGTGGTGTAAAACAAAATAAAGATGTTTGTGTGGTTGTAAATCATTTCAATAATAGCAAAACTATAATTTTGAAGTTAAATTGTTACCAAATTAAAAATGCTGTCATTCTTTTTGGAACAGACGAATAAGAAAATATTGCCGCATAAATTGGAACGGAAGGAGTATTATCATTTTTTCTATTTTCTTCCGATGAGGGTATATTATTTTTCTTATATGAAAAGAAAAAGATCTTTCATTTTTTCGATAAAGATTGATTCTCTGAGATGGTATTATTATAAATGGATAACATAAAGTAATAATTCTAGAATCTGTGTAACTTTTGAAATGGTCGAGTGCACTAAACTGTTTTGCATTTAGAAAGTATAGTACTACTAACTACTTGTTTTGCAAATGTGGAAATAAATTTATTATCCTTGCTACTTTATTTAACTCTTAATTTCCCTGTTTAGGCAGTTATAATTAAGCAATCAGCTAAGTGTTACTTTTTATTAGTATTAGAGCAAAAGTTGATCATCCAAGTGATTCTTATACCAATGATTTGTATGTTGACGAATTATGTCGACACCTAGTTATTAACTTACCATCTTAAATTACTCCTACTTAATAAGGTGAAAATATGTATATAATTAATCATAGTTAAATAACAAAAGCATATGTACAAACATATATTATATATACATCTATTGTTAGGGGACATAGAGGGATGGGAAGCATTGGGACTTGCTGTGTTTCTTTTTCTCTCAAAGTTGGTCTAACGAGTGCTGACAGATAGATATTTATTACTCCTTCCGGCTCATTTTAGTTGTCACTTTCAAATGTTGCACGTCCATTAAGAAAATCAATAAATAGAGTATATATTTTACTATGTCTAACCCTATTTAATATATGACTATTAAATTTATTTTTGAGAATACCTTTAATAATTAAGGGTTTACTTAGAAAGAATGAGCAAAAAAAGTCTTGAAATCCTAAAGCGTCAACTAATTTGGGACAAACGAATATTGCTAAAGCGTCAACTAATTTGGGACGGAGGGAGTATATCATTGCTCTATTGTTTGCACTTTTCGTTATTTTTCCTATTCTTTCATTTTTCAATTATTACATCTGATTGATGATGTCTGTTTCATCCCACTCATGTCCGTTTCATTTTGAAACCTGTCTCTCGATCATATTAGATTTTAAAAGCTTTTATTATATGTGCGTGGATGATCATATTATAAGAAGTGCCAAATAATGAATCAGTTCTTCCATACTCTTTTGCTTTACCTCTATCAATTAATAGGTTCTAGGTTCATGAATATATTCTTTGAATTTGTGGTTATAAATATGCCATGTAATATGTTTGAATTGTCCACCTACTAAATATAGAAAGAGACACTTATTTTGGAATAAACCAAAAAGAAAAGTAAGACACTCAATTTGGGACGGAGGGAGTAGAATTGTAGATATGTCCAAGCTAGCCACTCTGTGGGTCTAATAATAATACTACTAGGTAATGGGGCAATAAAACGGGAATATACAAATCTTTGTTTTATCGTTAAATTGTAGTGGCTTATCCTGGTGTCTCAATCACATATCATCATGTGCATGTGATCGAAATTTCCCTGTTAAGATATTTTTTTGTAATATTAATGCATCGAATTTAAACCCGGTGTGGAGTATCTTTCTGAGTGACTTTTGAGATTTTTTTTCTGATTTTAGGTAAATTAGATTTTTCTCCTCTTTGTAGATCTTAGTATTTTTGCGCTGTAAGTCCGCCGTAAGGTGGCGTTGTCCTTTGTGTCATCAAAGATTACAATATAGCTTACATATGAACTCAAAAAAATATCACGACTTGGTGGATAGGCAACCGGTGGATCACATGAGTCACTAGTGGCTGACATTATTATCAAATAATATGGCAAAATACATACTTTAGTACCTTAACTTGTCCCGAAAACACAGTTACACACCCTAACTTTGCGGGCGACCTAAGACCCCCCTTAACAAAATCAGAGTGATATTATCATACACTTGAGACACATATAACCAGTTGCACTACATAGAGTGCTCCTCACTCGCCCCACTATTAGGCCACATCAGCTACACCAAGATTTTAATTCCTTTTCACTTTTTTTTTTTTACAATATTTATCAATATACACCTTTTTTTATATTCATTTAGTATTTCTTTTTTTCTCCTTCTTCTCCACTCAACTTGCTTGAGATAAATTCTGCAGCAAATAAATTTTAGACACAATACTAACTATAATTCCTACCAGACGACTTTCAAATATACCCACATAGTCCAGGAAACCATGATTTACAAATATTATAATAAATCATTCACACATTAAAACCTCCAATTACCAGGAAAAGGAGCCTATTAGCCAGAACATTAGAGATCCCAAAAGCAGAACAATCAGTTGTTACCAACTCAGGTTTTCTACATCAATTCTTACATATTGATACAAGTAAACATGTCACTTAATAAACCAGTATTTTTCATAAGTATGTTAATTGATAAACCAGTAGTATAAGTTGTTTAGTATTCCAATGACTCCAATGCAAAGAAGGTTCGCTGGACAAACTAACGGAAGTTCTAAAATTATCCCATATCCTCATCAGATCTTGACACTTCTAAATATGTGATCAGCTAACAACAGAGTCTCAAATCCATTCTCACTTCATGTAGGAACTGGAAGATACAAAAAATATTTATCTTCTTCCTCTGCTACACCACATAATTATCTACACCACCCCGAATCGAGCTTCTTCAAATTATAACCCGAGTGTTCTAACTCCTCGGGCTTAAAACCGAAAATGCCATAGCCGAATTCGAAGGCGAATATTTCGTGATGAAGATTGAAAAAATTAAACATTTCGAGAAGATTTAGAAGGCTTTGATGGAAGCCATTGATGATGATGACGTGGTAGCAGGGTGGGCGGGGTTAGTGGCGGGGGAGGGGTGGTTGTGAGGAAAGTGGAGAAGATGTATGGGTACTTGAAAATTAAAGGAGTTAGTTTGCACAAGGATATTCTAGATCAAAATTCAATTTTTGGGGGCCAAAAAGTTTGTTTTTTTCTGTTAATTTTTTTGGGTTTTGGATGAAGGTGGGTGGTGGAAATGGTGTTTAGGTGGTGGAGATAGAAAAGAGGAGGAGAGAGAATTAAGTTGAAGAAGAAAAGGAAAAGAAAAAAGAAAAAAAGATACAAATAATTAAGACTAATTAGCTTATATAATAGCCAATAGAAAGTTGACACGTGTTGGATTTGCTCAATAATTAATATCTCACTCGCTTTTAATTTCTCTCTCTTCCATGTCATCCTTTAGGTTTGTGATAATATCACTCTGATTTTGTTAAGGGGGGTCTTAGGTCGCCCGCAAAGTTAAGGTGTGTAACTGTGTTTTCGGGACAAGTTAAGATACTAAAGTATGTATTTTGCCAAATAATATCATAACTACTTGGTGGATCACATGAGTCACCAATGGCCCACAATATTATTAAAGGTACGAGGTTAGTATTTTCTCAACCATATAATTTATTGGATTAATGATCAAATCAAAGTCATCACATCACCAAACAACAAACACAATCCCTCACGAACCCCATTAAAATCAGCATATTAATTTTTTATTAAAGCACACTTTATTAGTGTTTTAGAATTGCATTTTTTATTTGCTTACGTACTGCTGACTCTTTTGATTTAATGGAGCTAATCCAGTTCGCCAAACATCTACCAGTTTAATTTTTTGTTTAATAGTTAATTATAATTTGATTAATATGATCAATTTTTATGTATGATATCAACCAGGGTTTAATTAAAAGAAACACCTATTTATAAATAAAAGTGTAAAATTGAACCACCCGTCCATCCGTATTAACTCACCCAAACGTAACATTGTCAATAATGAATATTCACGTAATGAACAATTAAAGCAATAATCATTGTTGATGATAGAATTGACAAAGATTGTGATATTGATGAAAGAATGTATCACAATATAAGTACCAATGACAAAAACATAGTTTCAAAAGTAAAAAAATGAAATTGATCATAATAGATTATTATTTTGAAAAATCTACTATTCTTGGGTCCTTGAATTGTTTGCTTGTTAAAATATAACAATCTCAATACACCAATAATGAAGTGTAATCTATCATAAAACCCAGAAAGAAATAATACTAATGCCTGTCTATCATGCCAAAGGCGCTGCTGATGAATATGCCAATGATGTCCTGGCTCTGAACCGGGTACATACTTGAAATGCTAAAAGTACTTCTTATGGTCCTGTTTCAACCTTCCTTCCTTCTCTACCCAGGACATTAGGGTGAGCATTAGAATTTTCAAAATGTTGAAAAGTATAAAAACCTAAAGGTTCCTGTAAACACAACAAAAAGGTTAGTGAAACAAATTTTAACTGACATAATTTTTTCTTCACATTAATAAAATGCTTTAATATTACCATCATCATTTGGGTAAAACTAGGATATGCCATTGAAACAGAAGATAACTTAGAATATTGGGACCATGGTGTACGAGCTATGTTTTGAGCGGCACTCATATCAGAATTATAGATAATATTTTTATTTGGCACTGAATCCTGTAAGCATAAACAAATGAATAAATAAACAAATATTTAGATAAGCGGTTACCGATTGTTCTACTATTGAATCGAAAACTCAAATAAAATATACCTGATTAAAATGACTCACATTTCCAAGTCTGGTGCTATCATATATCTCTGTTGGGTTATCTTGATTAGTAGAGCTCGACTTCTTTTTTGAAAGCTCTCTTGCGCTTTGGAATTACCTCGAGGGAACTTTTGATCCTTTTTTTTTCTACGTCCTAATTCATCTTTTTTTTTCCTTTTAAACTTTTGGCTCGTGTCAGAACTTCTTTGGTAATATCTTCTTCTTGTGTGCTTCTTATCGGACTACCACGCACAGGAGTTATAATGTCCACAATTGGATTCATATTTTTAACTTAGCTCATTTGCATACGACATTGCTAGATTAAAACCTTCATCTATTTCAGAAGCTTTTGTTGCAATTCGAACAAATATTGGAGAAAGGACTTTATAACGGTTCATTCTAATTAATTTCGGATCTTTATCTATGTCCTTTCCATCAATTTCCTTTATGTTATCATCCTTTGCATTTTTCATCCACATTTTCAAAATATACACAGATGGAATTTTTGTAACGCCTCTTACCACATCAACAATTCTTATTGTATGACAATAAAGTATACCCATTGACTCAAACTTCATGCAAGAACGAGATATTATATCACTTGTTTCTCCCACCTTGACAGTATGTTCCCGACTGAACCCATGCTTGCTAACCTTGTATAAGATAAAGGAATTGTCTCTTTCTTGATCATTCAATCTAATTGTCTCTTTCTTGATCATTCAATCTAATTAACAAAGAACTCATAAATTCATCTTGAAATTTTAAAAAGATATTTGGTGTATATACTTCTCGAGCATGAGCCAAAATAGGTACCTCGACTTTTAGTACCGGCAACCACTGTGATGCATCACAAGTGTCTTGTAATACACTATATCTTTTATCCTCAATGGCGCGATCATAATGCTTGAAGAATTGCACTAGATTACAGTCTGACTGCAATCAATTGTTCAAATCACCATTAAAAATCTAATTCAATTGTGTGCTATTCATACCACCTAAAAATATTTGCTTTATATATGCTGCAAATAATTTTTCCCTCAACGCATATATTCGGTGGCGGACCTAGGAATTTCACCAAGTGGGTTCAAAAAAATTAAAACAATATGCTGCAGCAGAGTTTTGAATCAACTAAATTTGAACCAACTTAACCACCAAGCTATGCATGCTGCTTTATTTAAGTGGGTTCAAATTTAGATTTTATAGGCATTTTTGTCAAAAAAAATCCCAAATATACCTATATACCCAGTATAATTTTTTGAGAAAGTGGGTTCATTTGACCCCACTAGACCCGCCCCTGCATATATATCATTGTAACCATTCATTTTCGAAGACCATATTTATCAAGCATGTTTTTCAAGGAATCAATAAATTCTTCCTCGTCCACATATTCATAAATGCATTTTCTAAAATACCACGGAAAAAGGCATACTTTTTGTAAACTTCATTGAGATGCTTAGTTGCGTTTCACTCCATATGCCAAACGCACAGTTTATTTTAGTTGTCACTTTCAGATTTTTATTACTCCCTCCGTCCTATTTTAGTTGTCACTTTCAGATTTTGTACGTCCATTAAAATAATCAATAAATAGAGTATATATTTTACTATGTCTAACCCTATTTAATATATGATTATTAAATTTATTTTTGAGAATACCTTTAATAATTAAGGGTATACTTGGAAAGAATGAGAAAAAAAATCTTAAAATCCTAAAGCATCAACTAATTTGGGACAAACGAATCTTGCTAAAGCGTCAACTAATTTGGGACGGAGGGAGTATATCATTGCTCAATTGTTTGCACTTTTCGTTATTTTTCCTATTCTTTCATTTTTCAATTATTACATCTCATTGATGATGTCTGTTTCATAATTAAAAGTTTCATCCCACTCATGTCCGTTTCATTTTGAAACCTGTCTCTCGATCATATTAGATTTTAAAAGCTTTTATTACATGTGTGTGGATGATCATATTATAAGAAGTGCCAAATAATGAATCAGTTCTTCCATACTCTTTTGCTTTACCTCTATCAATTAATAGGTTCTAGGTTCATGAATGATTTCTACAGAGAAGATGATGGCACCGTTCTTGAATAAAATAGACTTCTTGATAAAGAATTGAATTTGTATATCACGATTTGCTGCTAAAATATTGAATGAGTCTGTGACGAGTGTAACTCATATTTTGATAACTGAGGGACGATTCATTCTTTGCAACAGATAGTATAATTGTTTATAATACTGTACTAAAGATGTGACCATTTTGTGATTTTCTATTTTCTCAATTTGAAAATAAAAACGATTCAAAATTGGACAAGTGATAAACACCAAGAATGCATATTTGAATGCTAAAAATGAATTTTGTCGGGAAGGGGCAATAAGTTGGTATCTACAATTCTTGATAGTTTTTTAGCTTTCAGCTTGGAAGAATATAGCATAACTCATGCTTTTCATTTTGGTTATCCCTTTATTTGCCATCTACATATCCATGATATTATGCCATCCACACACTAGGAAGGGTGCAGAATAGAATGATCAACACTAGGAAGGGTTGTTTTGATAACTATCTACAAAAATTTAGGATGACAATGTTTTTTATTTTAAAATATTAAAACTAATTCAGTCAAGTTTATTTTTGCTCAAGTTGTACACATTGACAATAGCGAGCATCAAATAGTTCTGTGGTAGCATGCAATAAGATGTAAGTAGGATAGAAGAATATAACACCACGAAAACACTTCCAGGTTTTATATTATAGTCAATAATCAAATATCAATTTAGACAGTTTTGTTAGATCATATCTTATCTTATTTAATCATTAAATTTTATATTCATTGTCACGAAAATTTTTCACTCCAAGTCAAAGCTTTGTTTCAACTGATGATGTTGTAGGTCGTGAAAGACTCTCTAACCCCATATAAGTAAAATATATAGGAAAATCATAATTAAGTATTTTAAAATTTTATAATCAGTCTAAAAAATACAACTATATAAATGAATAACTGGTAGTGTTACGGTTGGAGCATATAGAGAAGATAAAAATTAATCTAATACGAAATTTTTATTGTGTTATCATAAATTAGTTATCTTTTATTTATTTTTTTAATGATCGCGCGAGCGCAGTCCCATTCACTAGTAATAATATTAGTTTAGTGGCCGTTTGGCCATAAATTCCAAAAAATATTTGGAAAAAAGTTTTTGGAGTTGAGTTGAAAAATGATATTTGGAAGTTGAAGTTTTGTTTGGACATACATTTCATTTGGAAAAAAGTAAAATTTTGTGAGAGAAGTAGTAGTTTTTTTTTAAAAAAAAAAACTTGAAAAAGTGCTTTAAACCACTTTTTAGTTTTTCAAAAATAATTTTTCAAAAAAAGTTGAAACAGTCACAAAATTTTATGCACAAACACTTTTCCAAAAAGTTTTTGAAAAAAATAAAATAAAATTTGCATGGACAAACAGATACGTATACAATGGGGGCGATCAAACGGGGATTTACAAATTGAGAGATGCTAAATGGCCACACTAATTTGGCCCAAATTTTGCCACACCTGTCAAAATGACTTCTATATCCTTTAATTTATAACCTATCGTATTTTGCTTAACCCTATAAATAACCTAAATTCGACAATAATTTACCATTTTAATCCTATTAGTGCCATTGTGGTCAAAATGAGTATGGTGAAAAGACCTTTTCGTTACAAATTTTGGTTTAATCGCTAAATTGCAGTGGCATGCCCAGGTGTCTCAATCACATATCATCATGTGCATGTGATCAAAATTTCCCTGTTAAGATATTTTTTTGTAATATTAATGTCGAATTATTAAATTTCCGTGTGGAATATCTTTTTGAGTGGATCACATGGCTACCAGTGGCCGACAATATTATCATAACTACTTGGTGGATCACATACTCCAGTGGCCCACAGTATTATTAAAGGTACCAGGTTTGTATTTTCTCTTCCATACAATTTATTGGATTAATGCTCAAATCAAAGTCATCCCATCACCAAGAAACAACAAACACAATCCCACGAACTCCATTGATTACGTTCTAGAATTACATTTTTTATTTGATTACGTACTGCTGACTCTTTTGATTTAATGGAGCTCATCCAGTTCGCCAAACATATACCAGTTTAATTTTTTGTTTAATAGTTAAATATAATTTGATTAATTTGATCAATTATTATGTGTGATATCAACCTGGGTTTAATTAAAAGAAACGTCTATTTATAAATAGAAGTGTAAAATTAAACCACCAGTCCATCCGTATTAACTCACACAAACGTAACATTGTCAATAATGAATATTCACGCAATGAACAATTAAAACAATAATTACGTAACATTGTCAATAATGAATATTCACGTAATAAACAACTAAAGCAATAATCATTGTTGATGATAGAATAAATAAATATTGTGATATAGATGAAAGAATGTATCACAATATAAGTACCAATGACAAAAACATAGTTTCAAAAGTCAAAAAAATGAAATAGATCATAATAGATTATTGTTTTGAAAAATTTGCTATTCTTGGGTCCTTAAATTGTTTTCCTGTTAAAATATAAACAATCTCAATACACCAATAATGAAATGTAATCTATCATAAAACCCAGAAAGAAATAATACTAACTGCCTATCTATCATGCCAAAGGCGCTGCTGGTGGATATGTCAATGATGTCCTGGCTCTGAACTGGGTACGTACTTGAAATGCTAAAAGTACTTCTTATGGTCCTGCTTCAACCATCCTTCCTTCTCTACCCAGGACATTAGGGCGAGCATTAGAATTTTCAAAATGTTGAAAAGCATGAAAATCTAAAAGTTCCAGTAAACACAACAAAAAGGTCAGTGAAACAAATTTTAACTGACATAATTTTTTCTTCACATTAATAAAATGCTTTAATATTACCATCATCATTTGGTAAAACTAGGATATGCCATTGAAACAGAAGATAACTTAGAATATTGGGACCATGGTGTACGAGCTATGTTTTGAGCGACACTTATATCAGAATTATAGATAACATTTTTATTTGGCACTGAATCCTGTCAGCATAAACAAATGAATAAATAAACAAATATTTAAATAAGCGGTTACCGATTGTTCTACTATTGAATCGAAAACTCAAATAAATATACCTAATTAAAATGACTCACATTGCCAAGTCTGGTGCTATCATATATCTCCGTTGGGTTATCTTGATTTGTAGAGCTCGACTTCTTTTTTGAAGCTCTCTTGCGCTTCGGAATTGCCTCGAGGTAACTTTTGATCCTAATCAATCTTTTTTCTTTTTAAACTTTTGGCTCGTGACAGAACTTCTTTGGTAATATCTCTTCTTCTTGTGTGCTTCTTATCGGACTACCGCACACAGGAGTTATAATGTCCACAATTTGATTCATTTTTTTAAACTTAGCTCATTTGCATACTGTGCTAGATTAAAACCTTCATATGTTTCAGAAGCTTTTGTTGCAATTCTAACAAATATTGGACAAAGGACTTTATAACGGTTCATTCTAATTAATTTCGGGTCTTTATCTATGTCCTTTCCATCAATTTCCTTTATGTTATCATCCTTTGCATTTTTCATCCACATTTTCAAGATATACTCAGATGGAATTTTTGTAACGCCTCTTACCACATCAAAAATTCTTATTGTATGACAACAAAGTATACCCATTGAATCAAACTTCATGCAAGAACAAGATATTATATCACTTGTTTCTCCCACCTTGACAGTATGTTCCCGACTGAACCCATGCTTGCTAACCTTGTATAAGATAAATGAATTGTCTCTTTCTTGATCATTCACTCTAATTAACAAAGAACTCATATATTCATCATGAAATTTTAAAAAGGTATTTGGTGTATATACCTCTCGAGCATGAGCCAAAATAGGTACCTCGACTTTTAGTACCGGCAAACGTTCTGATGCATCACAAGTGTGTTGTAATACATTATATCTTTTATCCTCAATGGCGCGATCATAATGCTTTAAGAATTGCACTAGATTATAGTCTGACTTCAAGCAATCCTTCAAATCACTATTAACAATCTCACTCATATTCAGTGGCGGACTTAGGAATCAAAAAATTTAAAACAATACACATGCTGCCGCAAAGTTTTGAACCCAAGACCTTCAACTAAATTTGAACCAACTTAACCACCAAGCTATACATGCTGCTTTATTTAAGTGGGTTCAAATTTAGATTTATAGGCATTTTTCCAAAAAAAAAAAAAAAAATCCCAAATATACCTATATACCCAGTATAATTTTTTGAGAAAGTGGGTTCATTTGACCCCACTTGGGTCCATGTGGGTCCGCCCCTGCATATATTCGTTGTAACCGTTCATTTTCATGAAGACCATATTTATCAAGCATGTTGTTCGAGGCATCAATAAATTCTTCCTCATCCACATATTCATAAATGCATTTTCTGAAATCACCACGGAAAAAGGCATACCTTTTGTAAACTTCATTGAGATGCTTAGTTGCGTTTTACTCCATATGCCAAACACACAGTTTATGATGAACCTCAGGCATAACAACTGAAATGGCCTTACTCATAGCAGCATCTTGATCTATAAAAATTGTGCATGGTTTTTTTCCCGACATCGCTCTAAATGTTTCGAACAACCATTGAAAGGATTCAAAAGTCTCATCATACATTAATGCACCTCCAAAAATTACTATTTTTCTATGATTATTCTATCCCACAGAACTAACCAGAGGCCTATATTCTTTTTTGATTCGATAAGTGGTATCAAACGAGAGTACATCTCCAAAAATTTTATAGTCAATTATCATCTTTGAATCAGCTCAAAAAATATTTGTAATCATATCATCAACATCCAACTGCACCGCAAAAAAAAAATGATTGATTTTCGATACTCTTCTTCTCGAAATACTCTAACAATGCCCCTAAATTGGAAAAAAAAAATGATATCATCTTGTAAGAAAAAATTAAAATATAATATAACTAAGAAATTATAGCCTACTTATAAGAAAAATATATTACATGCTTCTCCTTCTTTCATTGCTTTTTCTAGTTTGGTTCGAAAATATTTTATCTGATCCTGCTTAGTGTAACCCAAATTTTCTCGACCACCCGCTTGAAGACTCATATAATCAAAAGTAACTTTTGATAAAAATCCAGCAACTTCTGCCTAATAAATTTCATCAGCTTGTACTTGATTAATCTTTCTATGTGATGGTAACATGTGCACCATCAATGGTGGAACGAGAGGGTTTTTTCCACGTCAACCTTAGTAATACGATATTTTCTTGAAGGTTGACGCATAATGATTATGTGAGCTTGACAACCACTTCTAATTTGTTTTCGTAAATTTTTCACATCTGTTCTCCGTTTATCATATCCACGGAACCTTCTTTAAAATAAGTCATCTTTCTCGATGTCACATAACCAAATTTCTTATTCGTGTTAGTGTACTCTTTGCGAGTACTAAACCTGATCCTTCTTGCATATTTATTATAAAAGTTAATTGCATCATCATCACACTCAAATTCTAGTCCAAGTTTAGGTTCAAGATCAATATACACCTGAGACATATTTGTAAAACTTCGTCGCATGCAGTATTATATATGCTTTCCTCGAAGTTATCCATCAAACTGCAAAGAACAACAAATAAATAAAAATTAGTACTTTAGAATTTAGACTATGTAATACTAAACATATGTAAAAACAACACACATATAAAATCATATTGGACAATAGAAACTAATTTAAAAATAATAAATAATTATATATTCTCTAAACAACTAAACATATACTCTTGATTGTAACAAATTTTAGAAAAAATTAATATTGGATTATCATCTAAATATATAAATAATAATTTAAGCTTAATTCAATTAAACATAAGTATCTTGATTAATCGTTAAAGTTAACTTAGAATGAATGTTTTCAGCCTATTGAAACCAATCAAAATGTTCAGCCTTCTCTACCTACTCACACATACAAAAATGTTGGCGAGACATTTCCATACGCCTAGTGGCATTCATATTTCTAGATGTGCTTATTTACTACATGAATAAAAAGGCAGGGGAGTACGTATAGCTCTTACCTAGTAGCATTCATGTTCTGCTGCATATTATTCAGATACTAGGAGTTCAAAATTACAACCTACTATAGTATTCCGGTTATGTTAATCCGATAATAAACTCTTCAGATATTAATGAAAAAATATAAACTCTTTTGATTCAATAGTTATATGAGCAAGTAAAGCAAATTATAATGTAATACAATAAATTTTGATCAATACTGAAAAATTATTTGAAAACATAACTTACATATCCAAAAAAAATAGCATCCATTAAATCAAAAGAGTCAGCAGTAGGTAATCAAATAAAAAAACGCAATTCTAAAACTCTGAAATAAGGTGTGCTTCAATAATTTAATATGCTGATTTCAATAGTTACATTTAATAAAAAATTAATATGTTGATTTCAGTAGGCTATTCCAAAAATTCAAGAAAGGACCGTTGATAAAAGCATAAAAAGCTGTCGGGTTAGTATTTTCTCTTCCATATAATTTATTGCATTAATGATCAAATCAAAGTCATCACATCACCAAGAAACAACACACACGAATTTGAATAGAATGTTACTAACATAGCCTTACATCCGATGAACAAGCTTGTTGGTTTAGGTAAATTGTGTTAAAAGTGCTCCAGGGGTTCTCACCCTCTTTACTTTTAGTGAATGTGAAAAGAAGGTCCAAATTTGATGCTATTATCTCTTCTTTTTTATGTTCTTCTCCAGAATAGTTTTATCGGAAGCTGGTCTTGGTTTGTCTATAAGCGGAAGAGCTCTAAAATAACAATCCCATAATCAAAGTTCAAATTCCATAATCGGTAAATTCTGTTCACCTACTTAAACTAATAAGTAAATTTCTAAATACCTGTATGTTTTTTGTTGTATTAGAAATAGATAAATGCACGTATTAGCGGAAGATAAAATTACCCAATAAATAAGATATTCACAAAGTTGATTAAAAACAACTCTCAAAAACAAGAGAATTTGTATCATGAGTAAAGGCGTCGATTTGATTGAGAAACTTCAAAGAGGTTTATATATTGTGTTAGTGCTTGTCTTGTTTTGCCAATTTTGTTTCTATATATTGACCATTTTAAGGTAATAAAAGTTTGATCATCATCTCAATTACCTCAATAGGTGTTTGATAAATTTTGAAGGTTTCGCAATTCGACTGTAGTAGTGCTATGGAGTTCGATTGTTATTGATCATACTGAGCTTCTTTTCTTTTCTTTTCCTTTTTTTTTTTCCTTTTTGTTATTACATATATCTAACTCATGGAGTTTTCGATTTTTTTCGTTTGTTGTATCTTATATACAATAACATATCACAAATATAACGTTATTTCACTGAGTAGTTAAAAAATAGTTGTAAGTTTGCTTATTTAAGTCTTTCTCTACCGTAATCTCTTTGGGTGTGTTTGGTATGGAGGAAAATGTTTTCCAAAGAAAATATTTTCCATGGAAAATGTTTTCTTGGAAAATGTTTTCCTAGAAATTATTTTCCCATGTTTGGTTGATGAGTGGAAAATATTTTTCAGAAAATATTTTCCAAAAAATATTTTCTAGTGTTTGGTTAAAAGTTGAAAATATCTTCTAGAAAATAATTGCATATGCTTCTCATACCCAATCCCATCCCTACCTCCCTCTCCCCCTCCATTTTTTTTTTTTAATAATAGTTGGAATATGTACTTCTAAGAATAGTAAGTACAAAACTCTTTTTTTTTTTTTTATTTCTCACTATTGTCCTATCTCTGTCGAGGCTCGACTAATTCAAATTTTTCCAGGGACTTCCAAAAAACGAAAACTATAATCTTAACCTCCGAGACCTTGAATTTATTAGAGACAAAACAAGTTCAAATACTAAAACTAATAAATAGATACACATACTCAAATTTTTCACTCACACCACAATACACGTTCAATTTCATCTCGTGAAAAGCCCAAAGCAACTGACACCTCTCTTTAAAACCTTTGTAAACTTCATTATCAACGACTAGTAACACTACAGTAAGTACATAACAGCGAGTGAGAAACGAAAAATTAGCTAACTTGCAAAACATTACAGTATAATAAAGGGAATCCGCAATAAATTGTTCATTTCAACACTTCTTTTAACTTTTGTAACTATACATGACAAACTAATTAGACAAGTGACAAACTCTATCTGGCTATTCTTCAAATCTATTATATATCATAGTGTTCTCGCTTGAATTTATCCCACCACAACTTATCACAATCCCGCCTAGCTCGATCATGTCCACACACGCGACATTTCTTCAAACATTTAAATCTTCTTGCTGAGAAACTTCTCGTGACTAGGATTGGCCTATAGCAAAATGACAAACATAATATTAGAAACAAGCATATGATATTAAACAAGATTTCTATGGCCTAACACGCACTTGAACTATGTAGCAACGACAAAAAGCCGAACGTGCAGATGTAAACCATTCACTATGAAACTCTAGCTTTAAATGAGCATTACCAGAACTGAATGATGCTGCATTGCAGCTTAAACGCATGGCATTCTTCCAAGTTTATTCCACAATGAAAACTTACACTAGAGAAATAAGCAATCGGACATAGTTCTAATTAAGAAAAGTGAAATACAGACGAAGTACCATATTAGCTAAAACTTAAATTTCTTCAAGAAAATGCAAACGACATACATATGTAACTACAGTAACATAGTTCGAGGATAGTACCCTTACAACTCTTGCTTTCACCACAGATAATTAAGCTTAACCAACAACAACTGAGCATACTTCTTTGACATAACACAACTCACTACAGAAATTGAGTGGTAAGTTCAATGTGCTATGTTGTTGCCAGGGAGCTTTCTTTTTCAGAGTTACTTGCAGAATCTTGTGTATTTCTCATGTTTGTGTTGTTCTATTAGGTTCAAAGGTTGAGTAGTCTCAAAGCTATACCTAAGAAGAAGTGGTACAAGTACAAAATGCACCTCTCACTTTAGCTTGTAGCTCATCCGCCAGAGGAACAATTGAAGCTCAAATTGACTATAGATGACTCTGCTTCTGCTGATTGTGAATCTAATGGTCACTTTCCCTATCCAAAGACAATTTCTTGGAATAAATCCACTGATTGCTGTACCTGGGATGGAGTAAAATGTGATAGAATTACAGGTCAAATAATTGGCCTTGACCTTAGTTGCAGCCAACTTCATGGGACAATTGATTCCAACAGCACTCTCTTCCAACTTTCTCATTTGCAAAAGCTTAATTTAGCTTAAAATGATTTCTCCCCTTCAAAAATTTCAACCAAGTTTGGCTGGTGGTCAGGCTTGACACATCTTAATCTCTCGCTCTCGGGCTTTTCTGGCAGGATCCCTTCAGAAATATCATACTTATCTAAATTGATTTCACTTGATCTTTCAGGTCTTGACGAGTTGAGATTTGGACCTCACACTTTCAAACTGCTTCTTCGGAACTTGACTCAATTAAGAGAGCTTAACCTCGCCTCTGCATACATCTCTTCGTCATTGCCATCAAACTTTTCCTCTTCCTTGGAAGTTGTAAATCTTCTCAGCACAGAATTGTCTGGTAAAATCCCAGATAACATTTTTCACTTACCAAGATTGCAAATGCTTAACCTTGGAAGCAACTTATACCTCACAGGTCATTTACCAAAGGTTCAATGGAACAGTAGCAGCTCTTTAAGGGAGTTAGATCTTTCTTTATCAGGATTTTCTGGGAATATACCAGATTCTATTGGTCATCTCAAGTCTTTAAGTTTTTTGGATCTCTCAGGTTGTTACTACTCTGGAAGCATTCCTCAATCTATTGGGAAACTTACACAACTCAATAATTTGCGCCTAGTCTCAAACAACATCAATGGTTCACTGCCATCAACAATATCAAATCTGGTGCAACTTGCTGAATTTGATGTTTCATCTAATAACCTTAGTGGCGACATTCCAAATGTTTTTAGTAACTTTACAAAGCTCAATTCTTTATCCCTGTCAGATAACATGTTTACGGGGATGTTTCCATCCTCAGTTACAAACCTGACAAAGCTGGAGAGTTCATTCACCTATTAAGGTTCTGTCTCTAACCGATCCAAAGCCAAATCAACAACACCAGCCATAGCTGCATCAACATCCCTTACACCCATAGTCATCACAATTGGTCCCTTTTCATATTAACCACTGCCTCACAAGCCATCGTCACCTCATAAGCAACTAGCAACAAATGAAGAACCTAGGGTTTCCTAATTTGAATATTTCTCTTACTCATTCAATTTAAACATAAAAAGGTAATTCAACGCTAAATAGCAGCAAATGAAATGCTTGAATAGAAGTAAAAAATAGGATTTTTATGATGCTAATAATTAATAGATCTGAAACGAAAAATACATCGCCAAAACAAACGAAAAATTACCAATATTTAACCCTAAAAAATGAACGAAAAATACCTCTGCAAGGTTGCTGGAAAACACAATTCGCGGAGGAGAATAGAGAAGTTTGTGGCGGAGAACAGAGAAGTTCACAGCGGAGAAGAAACGAAAAGAGCAAATCCTAAGCTAGAGAGAGAAAAAGAGAGAGGAGCTTGCTGTAGAGAGAGAAAGAAGTGTGGGAAATGTTTTGATTTGGTGAGGGGATGCAGTGAGCGCGTGTTTTTTCAGGAAAAGGAAAATATTTTTCCAACTATTTTTAGGGAAAATATTTTCCTTTATTTTGAGGAAAATGAGTAGTATGAGAAAATATTTTCCAAATCTTAAATGTCAACCAAACAAGGGAAAATAAGAAAACATTTTCCAGAAAATATTTTCCCTCATACCAAACACACTCTTTGTTTCTTCGATTAGTCAGTAATACATCGCATATTCATAAAATAAAGTTATGTTGGTTGGACTATTCTCAAAGATGCTGATTTAGTTGCCGAAGGGATGAGATGAGTTGACGAAATTAAAGATAAGCAAATCTCAAGGTCTCTTTTCAGTTTTCTCATATATCTATTCTCTTGGTATGTTTGAAGGTTTCGCAATTCGACTGTAGTAGTGCTATGGAGTTCGATTGTTATTGATCATACTGAGCTTCTTTTCTTTTCTTTTTTTTCCCTTTTTGTTATTACATATATTTAACTCGTGGAGTTTTCGATTCCTTTCGTTTGTTGTTTCTTATATACTATAACATATCACAAATATAACGTTATTTCACTCGAGTAGTTAAAAAATAGTTGTAAGTTTACTTATTTAAGTCTTTCTCTACAGTAATCTCATTTCTTCGATTAATCAGTAATACATCGCATATTCATGAATAAAGTAATGTTGGTTGAACTATACTCAAAGATGCTGATTTAATTGACGGAGGGATGAGATGAGTTGACGAAATTAAAGATAAATCACAAGGTCTCTTTTTAGTTTTCGCATATATCTATTCTCTTGGTATGTTTATGCACCTATATTTATATTGGTCATAGTTTTAGTTGTGTACTGAGAGGTTCTGAGACTAAAGTTGCTCCTTTTACCATGAAGACAAATTGTTACTATTTGCAAATGTTATATTCACACATACTACTACTGAGTTCAAAGTTGCTTCATTTAATCGTAGTTGATATTGGCCTTTATAGAAAACTAGATGAGATAAAGATCAAAGAATACCAAGGAAAATTTTATTTCCATATCATTAAGCTATCAATATAAATTATATTCTTATATAGCATTACAAATAGTCACAAGCAAACTATGTTCTATTTTTTTCTAGAATTTTTTCTATCTAACTTTGTCAGAAGAAACACTATCTATTGAAAATATTGGTATGTACATATACACACACACACACACACCTGTTTTATGATTTGGTACCATTATGTTACAAATATTCATTAGGTGCACAGACGTATACTCTTCGGTCACAAATTTATATTTTGGGAAGGCTTAAAAGAAAGAACTGAGAAGTTACTACTTAATACAAATGAAGCTCACATGTTAAGTTGCTTTTTTGAGGTTTTGGAACTTCAAAAAAATAAAATAAAAAATGAGGACACAAAAAATATCGAGATCAGTGAAGAAATAAATGACAATTTTGGAGCCTGATTCATGAAAAGGAAAGTCTAGAGTTGAAAAAATTGAGCGAATTTTTCAAAGAAAAGAGTGGTGTATAAGAGTAAAAAGAATAAGAGAAAAACCAAGATTTTACGCTATGTAATATTTTAGAATAGTCACAATATAACATGAGAAAGAATTAAGTTAGTGTTGACATTTTGGATCTCAGCAAGCATTGTCGTAGTATCATAGCGTCACAGAATGTTATTTTGATAAAAATAAATTATTTTATGCTATGTGATTGCATTTTCTTCTATTCTATTTCCTTGTTTCTTAGTTGTTAATAGATCTTTTTGTATTTCTTTTTTTTTAAGACTATCTTAGTTATCATTTATTAAGCTAGCTAATACGATCAATGTTACGTAACTTTTATAAAATTTATTTCTTATTGATATAGAAGCTGCACGTATCCAAAAACTAATATTATAAATATTGTATTTATTATAAATCTCAATGTAACAAAATAATGTTCGAACAACTTCAATAATGAAATTCTTCAAATAAATCAAATATTCAGCTTCACAGTACCTTGTTGTTTGATAATCAAAATACATCATTAAAGTGAATATGAGCAACAACGATGATGAACCTATGGTAGCAAACGTTTGTGCCTTGTCTTTAAGAAACTGTAGTCTACTTCTTTTACGGCTGCGTATATATCAAAAAGTTATTGACGAATAAAAATAATACTTTGTAGAAGTTGTGCCAAAATTTATTAAGCAATTATTCCCATTAATAAGAATTTAAAACATATATATTATTACGGCTTGTACAAAATTCTTAGTAGGTTAGTGTTTGGCGGAAGGCCAAAACACTCATTCACTTTTAAATGGGCATTTTAGTATTTTATGTAACAAATAAAATAGTTAATGGGGGTAATTTAGTAACCTAAAGATATAAGGGGGTTATTATTATCCCATATAACCATTTCCAGCTGTTATCCAATTTTTATAAGCATATTTTATTTTTCCTTTCTTTTCCTAGTTACTTAGTAGAATTTTGTAATCTTTTAGATTTTAAGAACATATACACACACACATAAATTTATTAGATATAACTTTTTGACAATAATATGTAAA
Source organism: Petunia axillaris subsp. axillaris (assembly GCA_029990575.1). Taxonomy (NCBI): domain Eukaryota; kingdom Viridiplantae; phylum Streptophyta; class Magnoliopsida; order Solanales; family Solanaceae; genus Petunia; species Petunia axillaris. The sequence goes on from JARKNS010000003.1 coordinate 166,620,441, forward strand.
AAAATATAATATTTAAATATAGTACATATATTTATTAGATATAATTTAATGACATAACTATATAAAAAATATAAGACAAGTGTGCGTGTGTGTAGAAACTATATATAAAGAATATGGATCTAATTATATGCCATATTTTAAATATAAATCTGATTTAAAATATAAATATTGTAGCTAGACTATATACGTTAGGGCTAGGTGTCTTGTTAATATGCTATATTGGGGGCGTTTTGTGTTTTTTTTCTTCATATTTTAATAATATAATTTTATGTTAGAAGATTCTCACTTTTATCATAACTAGTTTTCGGACACGTGCATCGCACGTGTGTCCAAGCTAATTTGTATAAATAATTAAAAAATGATACAAATAATATTTGTAACCATGACATTCAATATAATTTAAAAGTGGGAATGGAGAATGCGAGCTCAACTGATGATCGCCTACTGGACCACTAACTGTTCAACGCGTTTGTTTAACATCTAAAAAATTTAGGTAGGTAAGATGTGTAATGAGATTAATTTTGATGTTGTTTGTCACAAATATGTGGTATGATCGTGCATCACCTGTTATTATAGACGATGTTCTTAACTGAAATCATATTACTATAAAAGCATGTACTAAAAAATAAAAAAATCAGATTATTTATTTGCTCTTGACAAATCTAAGAAACCCAAACGTAAAAAAAATCAATATGTTGAAGGCCTCTCTCCCCAAAACAAACAGACGCAGAGGCTAGGCACCTCTTGAAGCACCATGATCATTCATAAGAAAGAATGAAACGATGTGATCATTAAAAAAGGTTCCAAATTTAAATTATCTATCATATTGTTCCTTCCAGATTATTTGAGTTGCTGCTGCTATTCTGGTCCCCCCGCTAAATTCATCGGCGAATTTGATTTGTACGTTCACATATTATTTTCACTTTGTTCTCTAGAATTATTGCTCTCCTCTACTGATTGATACAAAGTAAGTAACTGAATTTGCAATTTATTTTTGCATGTACACACTACAGCTTATGAATTGACTGAGACGAATATAAAGAACCTTTCAATTTGTTTGGTAACTATGTTTTATTCTTTTCTAGAGGAGAATAAGTTTGAAACTTTTGTTATGTTTGAGTGTTTCATACAGTTTTTTATTTATACTGTTAACAGGAGTATACTGGGTTAGGGATAGTTCAATACAGAAATTTAGACAGACATGCCAACAAGCTGCATTTAACATACGCTAAAATTATTTCTCTTCTCCTCTTCTCTGGATGGAACCAATAAACAGACTGGTTGCATTATGACTGCATAGTCAACTCTTTAAAGTTTAATCTTTCTCTGAATTTTTTTACATCATTTTTCTTTGATGCCGAATTCTCTCACGATCAATAATTAGAGTATGCAAAAGCTTTTAATTACTGGTAGTGGTGAATCTTAAGAGCCCTGGTAAAATTTGGCAAAATGAAATGTTTATATTCCTTAAGAGATATAATGTGTTTTAGTTATTGCAACTAGCTTGGCCATTTACCAAACCAATTACATTAAGAATAGTAGTTTGAAAAAGGCAGAGGTTAAGGAGTGTACTCCTGCTGGCTAGAAGAAATCTTCCCACCTCCAAGTAAAATATACACAGCTCTAAATTTTTTTGAAAAATAAGAAATCTAATAGTTTCAAATAGTACAGGGGTATATATGAATTTTTTCACTTACAACTCTTATATCTTGCGATGAGATTTGGATCACTAACACTTAAATAAAATTATTTATAGGTGCATATGATAAAGATGAAGCTTTTCCGCACATGTGCATTAAAGCAAGGTTGCAATATCTTAGAAAAGAGCAATCAACGTTGAGGATGCAATTATACCAAAGCCCAATTGATATTGTTCAGGATAAAGTATGTAAAGAAGTTAAAGTTGATCAAAGAATTCTTCTTCCGGCATTATCTATTGCAACAATCAAATTTAAAATGGGAGATATACCAAAAGTATAACCGATAGGGAGATGATTAATATTCTTTTGTCGAGGTAACTATTTTATGACAGGCTTTAATATTTTTGAAGTCTCGAAACTTCTTGACCTCCTTAGTTATTAACAGAAATTTCAGTTTTTTCCTATTTTTGTTTTGGGTTTGATGATTTATAGTAGTTTTACATTATTATATATAAATAATTGAAGTTTGTAAATTTTTTGTTGTGTATAGTTTTTTCATTTACTTAAATTTGTAAACTTTTTATGATTTAAAGTAGTCGAATCAATTTTTCCTTAAATTTGGATTTTTTTTCTTTGATTATATGTTGTATGGGCGCACAATAATTATGTGTCCTATATTTGCATAGGCTAAACACGGTTGTTGAATGAATTTATAGATATTTCATGGTGAAGCAGGGATGGTTGGTGATAATAACCTCTCCAGGCTCAAAGTTGAAATAAGTTAGCATATGAATTCATTATGGGGTTTCATAGTGGGCTTGCGCTTCATATTAGGTGAATTTGAGGTAGATTTTCTATCTATATTTACATGTAAAAAAATTATTCAATAAAAAAGACGTCATAGTTTTATTTATTAGCTTAAATGATTCACTATTTCATTAATAGTTTTATGATATGAAGTGGAATATTCTTTAACTCGGCATACACGTGCAAATGTACGTGTCGAAAAACTAGTTATCAATCCAGTAATATACATCTACAAAGAAAGTATAGAAATATATGCTTAATGATTGTTGTACATACATGTGCCTTTTGTCTTACTCTAAATAATGAGTCCTTTCATCTGTACATTAGGAGGTAGAGCATTAGTTGATTTGTACAAATAATTAAATATGACACTTAACAATTTAAGGATAAGTTGTTGACTAAAGGAAAAATAAGGAAATAAGGAATGATCAAATTTTTACGGAATAAAACTCTGTCATACAATAATTTGTAGCTTCATACATTATATGTTTTTATTATTTTTGGTTTATCATTTGGTGTCCAGTACCCACTTTGAACCTAACTAATCTGAATATTGCCCACGAAATCTTACTTTAGGAGTAAAGTACTCTCTACCTAAGATAGCTCCATACTTAGAGACATTTGGTTAAGCTCCATGCTTAGGGACCTTTGGTTAAGAATAGAGGAATAATTATTGTTCTTTCTTCTATTCATTGAGGAAAACAGTTAAAAAATAAAGGAGTTTTTAAACAAATATACAAGTTTTCATCCTTAATTACAAAAAATAGCAATATTTCTCTAATTACAATGCATAGCATTATTTTTCTAACACATATAACAATAATCTAACACATTTCACTTTTTTTTTCCAAATTACAAAATATCTCACTTTTACCCTCTCATCCTAAAATAAAACAGAGATACACCCCCGACGCGCTCAGCCATTGTTGCTTTTACCAAGTAATATAACACAGTCGGTGTAGATTCAACAAGTATAATGTGTGAAACAAGATATTATCCCTGATTTTGATATTTGAACATCATTGATGAATAGATGCACCAAGTATCAGTTAACTATTATGTTTTATGTGTTGTTACTTTCTGCTCCCTTATTTGAACTTCTTTATATTTTTGTTGCAGCTGCAGCAGGGACTGGGATACCAGGAAAAGGTGTTGTTATTTGTAAATACGGGTCTGACCCCACTGTTGCCTAGGGTTATTTGCCTTTTGTTTTTCTTGTTGCATCTTCTGTGGCCAGATTTCTGTCTTTATTTTATATATTCGTATCAAGAAAAGTCAATCCCACAAGCTGCTTTGCTGAGAAACTCAAGTTTTCTCGTGTTCTTCAATGTTGCTTTGTAAGTACTCTTCAACTGGTCAACTCCAGTTGAACTTATTTATTATACTTAGTTATGTTCCTTGTTCTTTTCAATTTGGACAACTAGTTAACGCTTATTTTAATTTGAACTACTGTAGTAATTTTCTTGTCAGCAAAAATATTTTTATCTCTAAGCCAACAGATTGGACCTCTTGCATTCAATATTACAACTTTGTGGGTGTAAATTTGTACTTTTATCACAACTATTCCCCTGTGTGTGTTCTCCCACTGATTTAGAAACAGTTGAAATGGTGGAGAAACAGTTAGATACGGTGCAGCAGAAACAGTTGAAACGGTGCAGAAACAGTTAGATACAGTGCTGCAGAAACAGTTGAAACGGTGTTGAAACAGTTAGATACGGTGCAACATAAACAGTTGAAATGGTGCAGAAACAGTTAGATACGGTGCTGCAGAAACAGTTGAAATGGTGCAGAAACAGTTAGATACGGTGCTGCAGAAACAGTTAGATACGGTGCAACAGGAACAGTTGCAGAAACAGTTGAACTTATTTATTATACTTAGTTATGTTCCTTGTTCTTTTCAATTTGGACAACTAGTTAACGCTTATTTTAATTTGAACTACTGTAGTAATTTTCTTGTCAGCAAAAATATTTTTATCTCTAAGCCAACAGATTGGACCTCTTGCATTCAATATTACAACTTTGTGGGTGTAAATTTGTACTTTTATCACAACTATTCCCCTGTGTGTGTTCTCCCACTGATTTAGAAACAGTTGAAATGGTGCAGAAACAGTTAGATACGGTACAACAGCAACAGTTGAAACGGTGCAGATACAGTTAGATACAGTGCTGCAGAAACAGTTGAAACGGTGCTGAAACAGTTAGATACGGTGCAACATAAACAGTTGAAATGGTGCAAAAACAGTTAGATATGGTGCTGCAGAAACAGTTGAAATGGTGCAGAAACAGTTAGATACGGTGCTGCAGAAACAGTTAGATACGGTGCAACAGAAACAGTTGCAGAAACAGTTGAAACGGTGCAGAAACAGTTAGATACGGTACTGCAGAAACAGTTGAAACGGTGCAGAAACAGTTGAGATATGGTGAGATACAACGAGATACATCGAGGATGGGATGAGCAAAAGTGAAATTGGGAGAAATGATATGAATAAAAGTGAAATTGGAGGAAAGGTGGGAGGAAAAGTGAAATAGTGATAAATGGGAGGAGCAAAAGTGATAGTGGAGGAAATAAGAGGAAGAATGAAAAGGTTTGGTATGTTATGAAAAAATATTGCTATGTTATTGCTATATTTGTAATTATCTTGTGTTTTCCTCTATATAGGATAATTTTACTAAAATATTGCTATGTTTGATAATTAGCTCTAAAACTTGTACTTTTATGTAAAAAATCCAAAAATAAAAGTACCTTGCATTACAAATATGACAGCCACATTCACACTAAATATCAATCAGTTTCCTCGTAGCCAAAAAAGTGAGAGAAATTAAAGAAAGATAACGAGAGCCGTGGGCTCTAAGAGTAGTACTACTAATGAAGGAAAACTTAAATTTGGATTAATGAGGCAAGTCACTACATTTCAAAGGATGATGCCTACTATATGGTGGTACTAATTTCTCTGTAGATTCCCAAAATAACTTCTCGTCGAATATAAGTAACTAATCTTGATCCAGGAATTTTAACCCGACTCCCTTTTCGAGTACGTGCGAAACATGCTATCTGTCGAGACTCTCCCGACTCTTAGGATCGGATAACCCATGTGCAAGCCGTTCACATGGAACATTTCCCCGGCCTTCAAAGTTTTCATTTGAATATTTGCCACTACCACCAAGATCTACACCAACGACTACTCCGCCCATGCTTACGCCCAAGGTTTTGCAGTTACCGCTGCGCTCTCCTACTCAGTGGGGCCTGACACTTAACGGCAAGTGTCGATTGCGCGCTTAAGCGCCATCCATTTTTGGTATATATAGGTCATAAAAGATCAACATTTATTCATAGGATATTAAAAATAGTACGTGCATGCTACTAAAATTTGCATGAAACACATGTGCAACATACACAGCTATAGTGACTAGCATGATAGAAAAGAGCCTACATGGCATAGAAAATGGTTGATAAGAACAACATCCAATTTTATAAGGTGACCTTACTGAATTAAGGATTTTAAACATGGAATATTTTATTATCGAAATAAAGTGCATGCAACCAATGACTGCCAAAGTTTAGACACCACAAAAGTCCTTAAGAGTGGGAGTCTTATGTTCACATCCTGCAAAACAAAACTCAAGGTATTTGAGAGCATCGAACGGCTTGTAAAGCAAAGGGTGATCATCATCAACAAGTTCTTCTAGAATTTTTACAATACATCCTTCTTTGGGAGTTCCGCCAAGTCCAATGGCATACCTCTCTATGTTTCCAATAATAACTCGATGATATGGACAATGCAGCCTACCATTTGTAAGTGCCTATAATTGATGTACAATAAACATTTAGTCCGAAAAATGAGAAACGAAATAAAGAAAGTGAGGAAGTTTTTGAAAGGCCACTTACTGTCAAACAGTCACCAGTAAGGAATATGAATGAGTCAGGAGACGAGTATTCAACATCAATCCACTGTCCATTTTTCTTCATAACTTGCAGCCCGCTCGATTGATGCTGGCTTAAAATGCCTGTAAAGACTCTATCAGTATGAGGATGTATTCCAACGTTTGCCTCCCCTGGTTTAGGCACTCGGTACTTCAACAGCGCAATTGAGTAGCTTGTAGATTGCATGTGCTCATCAAAGTATTTTTCCACTCCCAATTTCTCAAATATCATTTTTCTTATCATCTCATCCAAGTCTGATAATCTCTTGGCATTAGAGTGCACCAATTCACTGCCAAAAATTTTGATAATTGAGTACTAGAGATGAGTGCGCGGACATAATTGAACACTTTTACTTGCTCATTCGAAGATTTAATTAACCACACAATATAGAGGGTAGTTGACTTGCATTTGAACTACGTGAGATTAATGATGATAATTAGAATCTTAGACACTTTCACTTAATTACTCATGATAGCTCGATTTACAAGTGCTAATAATGTAGACCGTGTTATAATGTATACACATCAGGTTGAATTGACCTGCAATAGTAGGTACTTAACTATTTACATCAAGTCTAATAATATAACTTGGAAAAAAATGATACGCTGCTAAAACCAATTAAAATACACTGCTACTGTACAAAACATAATCAACTCTATGAAAAAGGTTTTGGACATGCAGACGTACCAAAATTCTAAGTCTCCATCAGACCAAATGATCTTGGAAAAGTCTTCGATAACACCAAGTGTGAGGGCATGTTCAATGATTATTCTCTCTTGAAGTGGTAATTTTGGGTTATCCTTAGTGTAGCCAGATAAAGATAGAGAATTTTCAAATTTGGACTCCAAAGGGAGTTTGAAAACTTGTTTTAACTTTTCGTAGAGCCTTTCTTTTGGAACTCCATCAAGTAAAGCCTCAAAGCAACCATATTCTACTAAAGCTTCGTAAACTTGATCTTTCACTGAAATCCACTCTTCACTCCCTGGTTTCATCTCTGGTTTTCTAAAATCTATGGTTGGAAGCTTCATAACTTCATTAGAATCCATTTTTATTTTTCTCTTTTGTTTCCTCTTATTTACTGGTTATTTCTTTTGTTGTGTTATTCATCTTGACAGTGTATTGTATATATACGCACAGAAAATTGTTTATGACTGAACTGACTTGCAATGTTGATATGTCCAACATTTGCCATTCACATGGAATATGATACATGGTTTGCAATGTAGAATTGTAGATATGTTGACACGACCCGGGTTTTCGGCTAGACCGTGTGGGCACCCGACATCTCCCCTAGACCCGTGGACGAACTCTTTTGAATTGAATTCACAAAAATACACATAAAATCAACTTATAGATAAGACCTAAAGACACACGAACATAACTATACATAAGCTGTACATAATAAGTTACAGCTAACTATCCTATGTACTAGGTTTAAGCTATCCAAACAGACATGTAAGAGTACAAATGAAGTATAAACATCTCCTGAAGGGAGCAAAATACAACTGAGATAATAAACATAAAATTGGTGGTCATCCTGAACAAAAGTTGGCTCACCCTGACAGCTGAAGTCGTTTTCGCTCATCAACTACGTGATGAACTCAATCTTGGAGCGAACCTGCCGAAACAAAATAAATAGACAAGAAGCGAACAGAGGGTGAGTCGAAAGGACTCAGTAAGTGGGGGCTGGCTAGCCACCTCGAAGAAGCATATATGCTAGCTAGGGAGAAATTAAACAGGTAAACCAAATTTATTTATTGCAACTATAAAAAGGCAGAGCTAGGTAATAACCGGAAACACGTATGGAACAATAAACTCATAAATAACCAGAGACATAAGATAAAGGGAAACGTATAGATATCCCGAACATATCAACAATCAGAAATACATGACACATACACAAAACATCGCACTATAATCACACAATACACATCAACCGATGCAATGAAATGGAATGAATGCAATATGATGCAATGGGGTTACATGTGCCAAAACTCTATCTCCGGTGCGGGACTCTCATTGACTACCGGGAAGTATATGCAATAATGACCGTTTACCAGCGTGGGACTCTCATCGACTACCAGGAAGTATATGCAATAATGACCCTTCACCGGCGTGGGACTCTCATCGACTATCGGAAATTAATATGCAATAATGGCCCTTCACCGGTGCGGGACTCTCATCGACTACCGAGAAGTATGCAATGCTCACAACCAGAGAACAATGTTTCTATGCTAAATGCAATACCAATAACAGGGCATAACATATAATATACAATGTAAATCCAAATCTAAGGCATAATAAGTACGCCTATCGCAGCTACACAAGTAAGGAACACGTGGTAGAATATCCACAAGACCAAAGACCATCAAAGAAATGGATAATATCACTTATCTTGTTCCAAGTTAGCACTGCTACTCGACAACCGCTTTGTCCTTTGGATTCATATTCAATAAGCAGATAAAGATAAATAAATCGAATAAAGCTAAAGACTTTATTCCTTACATCTTAGAATAATCCGGTTAGGAACCTGACACCCGATTCGTGTACGCGATACGCAGTCCAGGCCTAGGTACATGGTTCAAAATCATATAACCAAATCCTAAATAAATTACATTTATGGGTTTCTCATAACACATTGAGTTCGAATATATAATCAATTACATTATCGGAGTCCAATTAACCCTTTAAACTATCAATTTAATTTATTAAAACAATGTCTAATATTTCGATTTCTACCATTAAAATAAATTCAAATACACATAAATAGCTGAAATAATAAATCAACATCATTACTTGGATATTTTGAGTGAAAATTTTATTTTTTTCCTGCTTTTTTTTCTTTCCTTTCTCTATTTTCTCGCTTTTTTTTCTTCATTGTGTTCTCTGTTTCTTTCACGTTTCCTTGTTTCTCTTTTGTTTCTGTTCATTATATAATTAGGGAACTTTTAGCTAAGGGACATCGCCTAATTATTTTTTCAGTTTTTTTTTGAAAATTTGCTATCGTAAAAAAAATTAAAACAGAATCGTATGCAATTTGGAATGATCCCAAATTTCTCGAACAAGTTATATAAAATTTATGTGACATGCTCTCTAAGACGGATCTTGAATTGAATTCCCGAAACTCAAGATGCGAATTAAACGGAAAGAGATCAAATTCTTAATTTTTGGAACTTTAGCAGAAACTATCCGAACGACATCACAATTTACTTTTGAAAGTTCACACTTGTCCTGATGTAGGAAATCAAACGCGGAAAGTAAAAAATAGGAACGAGACGTATCTCGATCACAAATCTCAAGTAGCAACGGAGAACTTGTTCCGTTACACCCCGAGAGGAAGTCAAGAACACCTACGCTAGGCAACTACCCTCGAGCTAACGTGAGCACGCAAGTAGAATGGTCGGGGGGATTGGAATTCATCTAGATCCACTAGAGGAAGAACAAGTCCCAATTCAAGGTTTGTCATTCAATAAGAGTTCAACTCTTCAACACAAGTGTTTGTTTTTCATCAAAGGTAAGCTAAGGAAAATAATAAGACAACTAGCTATTTATAGGTATTTTTAGACACCATATGAAAGGTCTAATATGCCCACACTTAGGCTTAGGAACATAGGACCACGTAGGGTCAAAATAGTCTTAACATATCTAGGAATCTCGGGCTTCAGCGATCCGGGCGGAGCGCCCACGTTTTGCTCCATTTTGGGCAGTGGGGGTAGCTGGGCGGTGCGCCTGAGGATGGGGCGGTCCACCTGGCCCCTTTGCTCTCTGGGCGGAGGCGCCTAAGGTGCAGGCGGAGCGCCTGGTTCACTGGGCTGCTCCCCTTGCGCTTTGAGCACCCGGAATGGCTTCCAAACGCTTCCTTCTCCTAGGTCCTTCCTCACCAAGTGTAAGTGTACTCCTTGGATCTCCCTAGCTTGGCTCCGAGTGAAGGGTCTCGTGGTTTGCCCGGCATCATCCTCCCCTTCTTGAGAAGATTTCGTCCTCGAAATTGAAGTATTGTCATCCACGACCTCTTCATCACTTCGGGGAGCCCAATGCTCTCCTCCCTTGTAACCCTTGATCGTCACTTTGACATAGGTTTTTTTCCAAGGTCTCCTTTGCCTTGACATGGAGCTTAGAACCTACAAGCAACGACAAGCAAACACAAGATTTCCTACTTGGAAGTAGGTTAGTGCAAGAAGTGTGGAAAACACACTCTTGTGATATAACCAAGCATCAATGTTAAGAACAAATACCAAATCTCCAATGAGATCATCAAGTGCTTGTTTCAATGAGAATGTGCATGCAACACAATAAGGAGCAAATAGGTCATGGGGACATAGAAAATGCAAGATCAAACTATCAAAATCTCCTTGAACCTTAAGCTCAAGATCAACAAACCAATCCCTCCTCAAAGTGTGATCAATATGTGGAGTGGAGTGAGTCAAATAACCCATCATGTAAGTAACATCAAGTACTCCACTCCCCTTCTTTAGAGCACACTTACTCACACCAAGGGATTCCCTTTCACCTCCCATTCCTTCACTTAAGCAACCCGTCTCAAAAGACAAACTATCAAGAAAGGTATTGATAATGGCCTCTTCTTCATCATAACCCAAACAAGCAATAGTAGGGTCACTCAAAGAGTCATTTACCTTATTCAAATTCTCACACAAGGGGTTGCCCAAGGGGTCAAACCCTTCACACCATAGAGGTTCCATTTTACTATCAAGTCATTACCACTAATGAGGATGCTCTCCTGCACATAAGATTGATCTGTAAATTCAGAGAATAGTATACTTTATAAAGAACTTATAAAATAAATAATAAGAACAGCTTCCTCATTTTTCAATTACATAATGTGGTGTCTTCAATATACTCATCTCAGAACATTCTAAATTACTTTGAATATAGCAGGGGGAAGGTTTCCAACAAAGGATGAATACTTACGATATGTTTTGGTTTGGGGATCGTTATAACTGAAATAAAAGTTCTGAACTTCTTTTCAAGGTCATTCTATAATTAACATGTAAAAAAAGAAACATAATTAGAAGAAACTTTAATACTGCAGTATTAGCCATATGAATATTCCTCCAGACCTTCACATTCACACAGACTCCAACAACTACTCAGTCCTTTGACTTGAACAATTCCTGAGAACTACGATAATAACTCCATGAAACCAAGGGACGGCAATTAGGAAGGTAACAAATAAACCTGCAATAACATATTAATCACCTCATAAAAAGACTATCCAATTTTACTTAATCATGTATCTCTCTAATTTGTCACAAATAAGAATCCAAATATGAGCATAAGCATAAAATATTTAATCTAAATAGAAAACTTTAATGAGTGAAAAGTATTCATCCATGGCAAAAATTCGTTACTTTTTCATTGGCTACATAAGTGAGCACAATATTTATCATTTTATTTTTAGGACACTTTTCTGCATGCATTAAAACAGAATTCATTTTATTTGTTCATTTCAATCGCATGTACTTTTTTTTTCCATTGCATTCACTTTTCTTTCGTTGTCATTGCTAAATCAGATATCACTTATAAGAAACTAAATGTGGCTAAGAAAGATGTTTAAAATTAATCTATGCTTACTGTAAACAATAACCTAAAAAATTTTCTAATAAGTTGATACAATATACAATTTTCTGTCTACAATTTTATAACTTTTTAATTATATTATGCTCTTCAAAATAACTTTTATCATTTTTTACTAAAACATCATTCTCTATTCCAACAGAAACATAGAAGAGTGGGTTTGATATTACCAAAATCCTTGAGCTTTGTTGGTTGTTTCATTTTATACTTTTCCCATTAGAAATTACCACATGTGAAGTTTTTAAGAAAATTTACTTTTCAAACATGCAAGATTATCTCTACCAAATATAATCTTATTTGTAGTCTTATCTCCTTTTATGATTTGGTATACTGGGAGGAGAGTTATGGTGTAATACCCCATTTAAAAATAAGGGCAGGATAGTCATTTCACAAAAAATAAATAAATAAAAAAAAATAAAAGAAGAAAAGAGAAACGAAGCTATAAGCAAAACAGAGACATTTGCAAAGTCCATTTACAAATCAAATTGGTACCAGGGGGATTAGGGGAAAGGGTGGCGCAACTTTTCCCAAGTTACAAAAATTTCAACAATTGCGAGGGAAAAATTGGAGAAAAAGAGGAGCTCGTTAGGCACTTGGGTTAAGTCTAGCGGGAACCATTCAACTGGGAGATATTTTTGGCTTGATAGGGGTAAACTTTCCATTGTCTTTTTAATCTTATTCTCTGATTTATGTAATCTTGCTAGGCACAAAAGAATTTAAAGTACCTATGGAATACCTGGGCAGTGACTTTTGTTAGGCCCTAAGCTTATACAATGCTTGGGAAGAAGTGACATGTATAATACAGTGAGTACAATGCAACAAGACAAAAGAATGTTATGCCTAGGTTACTGTAAATTCTTGGTAATTGCTGTTTACCTAGTATTGATATTAGCAGAAAAGGGAGAAACCTAGGAAATATTTCTAATACCCAGCATAAGTAAGGACTTAGCTAATGAGTTTTTGACATTAGCTATGAACTATGCTAAACAAGAAAAACTAACTCGAGATCGATATGATGTGAATATAGATTGATTGGAAGAACTGCCGTGCTCGTGGAAGATACGCTTGAGCCACACGCGTTTGTACTGTGAGTGATGACCTTACCACAATTTGTTTTTCCGTAACCTGCATGGTTTCTACTTGATTTTGAAGTAAATGTGTTACTGAATGTTTAAACTGCATGTGGGACAAGTCCTTTTACAAGATATGTATTGAAATAATTATTTGAAGTATTTTACCGTTACAAGATTGGATTTTTACTGCTACTTGACATGTTTTACCGCTATGTGAAATATTGAATTATTACTCGAAATGCCCTGTACTTGGTATAGGGAATAAATATATTTTTGGGATGAGCCTTGACAGACCCCGTAGCTAACGGCGGGTACGTTAGACTTGGTGCACCTTGAATACTCTGGATTACCGTTACAGTCATTGTTAGTGGGAAGGTAGAACTAGCTTACCGTTACTGATTTCCTCAAGGAGGAATTTATACTGATTACATGGTTTGTTCTTGGAAATCTCCCTAACCTATATACTTGATATGATATAGTGATTATTGAATTTACTACTGATTTTATATGGATTACTGTTTACAATAAGTACTTGGAAAGACTGATTTCTGTTTGTTATTCTGGAAGTGACAATTAAATTATATGTATATTTCTGCATAAGATATACTGGCATGTTTTGACTTGTCCCCACTTAAAACGGTTGTGGTTAAGCGTTATTACTCACTGAGTTGCGACTCACTCCTCGCTATATTTTTCCTTCCAGATACAGCAGGTGCCGTAGGCGAGGATCTTCATTCTTAGAGTCGCGAGTTGACAATCCTGGTGAGCCCCGCATTAGTTCGCGTGGGCAAGAGCTTTATTTATTCATTATTGTCTTTCTTTGAAACTCTTAGAGTCGCTCCACTTAGTCATTTATTTAGTCATTTATCAGTCATTCGTTTAGTCAGTTGGGTAACCAGTTGGATTATTCATTAATAAGTTACTCTTGCGAGTATTTGGTGTCTATGAACCTACTACAACCTGTTAGGTTGTTCTCGTAGTATTTAGAGATAAATGTGGTATTTTTATTATTATTGCGTAAGGATATTGGTTATTGGCTGGTTTTCTGGTTGTTTAAAAGCAGGTAAAATTTTGGATAGGCCTAAAAATAGAGGAAACTCTGCCCGATTTTCTGTAGAATTTTGATAAGACTTGCTTGGGGCACTAGCTCCTAAGCGCCGGTCACTGCCCCAAATCTGGGTCGTGACAAAGTGGGTATCAGAGCCAGGTTATTCCTGTGACTAATGGAGCACACGTCAGTAGTAGAATCTCTATTATGGTTATGTTGCCGGCCATTCCCATAATCGTTATTCTGCGAGGGCGTGATAGGATGTTTCGTGTCTTTCCTTCTTTCTTGTTCCTTCCGTACGTGTGAGACGACTACTGCTAAATAGATGAATCTAACGTTAGTTATTCTATTACTCAGATGGCTGGTAAGACAAGATCTAAAAAGGCGGCCCGAGCTGCTCCGAATTCCTCCACTGCTGGGCTGTCATCTACCTCGGCTAGAAAAGGAGGTAATACTCAGGGACGAGGCCAAGCTACTGCTATGAGGGCTGGTGTTACTACAAGAGCTACCAGAGAGCCTACTCCAGAAATTGAGGATATTCCACCTCCACCGTCATATGAGAATGCTACTATTGAGGCACTTAATGCTATGCAAAGGTCCATTGAACTCTTGAATGCCAGAATGGATAGACAGGAAAGGGCTAGTCAACAGAATGTTGCTCCAACGCAACCTCAGGCACCTACACTGGCTCAGACTCAGACACAGACTCAGGCTCAGCCACAGACTCAGGCTCAGAGACAGACTCAGATTTTTGGTAACAGAGAAGTGTCCTTACCAGAGTTCTTGAAACTGAAACCACCAAGGTTCACGGGTTCTGACACTACAGAGGACCCTCAGAGTTTCTTGGATGGTACACTTAAGGCGTTGCGTGCTCTTGGATGTTCTAGTGAGAGATCCGTGGAACTTGCAGCATACAAGTTGGAGGATACAGCTAATACTTGGTATGAAACTGTACTTTTAGAAAGGCCCACAGAAGCAGCACGATTGACATGGGATGAGTTTACTAAGTTGTTCATGGATCGCTTTCTCCCTGAAAGTCTGAGGAAGGAGTACGCTAGGCAGTTTGAGAGATTAGTTCAGACCCCAGATATAGATGTATCGACATATAACACTAAGTTTACTAAGCTGGCTAGATATGCACCTAAATTAGTGCCAAATGAAACATCTCGGGTTCAGAGGTTTGTTGATGGGTTGGTTGATCGTTTATTCAATGCAGTTGCTCCGCAGATGAAGAATATGAATTACTCTGATGCACTCGACCTTGCCAGAAAGATTGAAAACAGGGGTCGTGAATCACGGGCGGCTAAAGATTCATATAAGAAGGCTAAGACTGGGGGATCTTTCACTGAGGGAGTTAGCACAGACCGTAGAGCAGGGAATCAGGTACAGCGACAGGGTTTTCAGACAGGGACAAACGTGGTTTCCCAGCCATCCGTTAGGGCACCTCCTCACAAAGATAATGCTAAGGGACTACCATTATCATCTGGACACCATAGCTCTGGACAGATATATGCTACTGATTCAGTATGTCAGACTTGTGGTAGATCACATTGGGGTCCGTGCCGTGTTCTGACTGGAGGGTGCTTCCGGTGTGGCAAGTTGGGACATCACATACAGGATTGCCCTCATCCTCAGAGAGAGTTTAGCCAGGCTTCTGTGCAGGCAGCGACACCTACGCAGACTGCTCGTAATAATACAGGTACTGCTGGTAGAGGTAACAGAGGTAGAGGTGTCGGAGATCTTGCCATGGGTAATCAAGGACAGGGGACTGCAGGTAGAGGCCAGTCGAGAGTTTTTGCACTTACTAGGCAAGATGCTCAGGCCTCAAATGCTGTGGTTACAGGTATTCTTTCTGTTTGCTCACTTGATGCACTTGCATTGTTTGATCCAGGATCTACCCACTCCTATGTGTCCTCATTCTTTGCTTTGAGGTTTGATAGACAGCCAGAAATATTGCATGATCCTTTTCTAGTTGCTAATCCTGTGGGAGATTCTTTACTTGTTGAATATGTGTATCGTGCTTGTCAGATTCGAGTTGAGGGTAGAGACACCTTAGCTAATCTAATTGTACTTGATATGGTTGATTTTGACGTACTGATGGGTATGGATTGGCTATCTTCTTGCCACGCTACCCTCGATTGTCATGCGAAGGTAGTTAAGTTCAAGATGCCTAATGAACCTAGTTTTATTCTGAAAGGGGATCAAATTCCAGAGATGTGTAATGTCATATCATTTGTAAAAGCTCACCAGTTAGTGAACAAAGGTTGTTGGGCATTCTTAGCTATGGTGAGAGACACAAGAGATGTGACTCCTAGCTTAGAAATGGTTCCAGTGGTGCAAGAGTTCACCGATGTATTTCCTGAGGATTTACCGGGACTACCTCCAGTGCGGGATATAGATTTCAGCATTGATGTAGCACCTGACACGCAACCCATATCGATTCCTCCATATCGTATGGGAGTTGAGGGAGCTAAAGGAACAATTGCAGGAGTTATTGAACAAGGGATTTATCAGACCAAGTGTATCACCCTGGGGTGCACCAGTGCTATTTGTGAAGAAGAAGGATGGGTCCCTAAGAATGTGCATTGACTACAGACAGCTGAACAAGGTAACGGTACGTAATAAATACCCTTTACCTCGTATTGATGATCTGTTTGATCAGTTGCAGGGAGCTGCCCATTTCTCAAAGATTGATCTTCGATCTGGTTATCATCAGCTCAGAGTTAGTGACAAAGATATTCCTAAGACAGCTTTCAGAACTCGATACGGGCATTATGAATTCCTTGTGATGCCTTTCGGGTTGACTAATGCTCCAGCTGCATTCATGGATTTAATGAATAGGGTGTTCAAGCCCTTTCTGGACAGATTTGTCATTGTATTTATTGACGATATCTTGGTGTATTCTCGCAGTCAAGAAGAACACGAGGCTCATTTGAGAGTTGTACTGCAAACATTGCGGGAACATAAGCTTTATGCTAAGTTCTCTAAGTGTGAATTTTGGCTAGACTCTATAGCATTCCTTGGACATGTTGTATCCAAGGATGGAATACTGGTAGATCCTAGAAAGACGGAAGCAGTGCAGAAATGTCCCAGACCCACTACTCCTACAGAGATTCGCAGGTTTCTGGGCTTAGCAGGTTACTACAGGCGTTTTGTGCAGGATTTTTCCAGAATAGCAGTACCATTGACCAAGCTAACACAGAAAAATGCTAAGTTTCAGTGGACAGACGAATGTGAGCAGAGCTTTCAAAAGCTCAAGACCTGTTTAACCACCGCGCCAGTTCTAGCCTTACCATCCGGTTCGGGAGGATTCACGGTATTTTGTGATGCTTCGAGAGTGGGATTAGGGTGTGTTCTCATGCAAAATGGTCGTGTGATAGCTTATGCTTCGCGACAATTGAAGAAGAATGAACAGAACTATCCCACTCATGATCTGGAGATGGCTACAGTGGTATTTGCACTAAAAATTTGGAGGCACTACGTATATGGAGAAACGTGTGAAATTTATACTGATCACAAGAGCCTAAAGTATATTTTTCAGCAGAGAGATCTGAACATTCGGCATCGTCGTTGGATGGAACTTCTCAAGGACTATGACTGCACTATTCTATATCACCCAGGAAAGGCCAATGTTGTGGCTGATGCATTGAGCAGAAAGTCCATGGGTAGTTTAGCACATATAGCTCCCGTAAAGAGACAATTGGCCAAGGATATCCACAGGCTCGAAGGAACAAGTATTATGTTCAGTCTATCTAAATCAGGGGCATTATTGGCTTATGTTCCAGCAGGTCTTCATTGGTAGAACGTGTTAAAACCACTCAGTACGAGGATGAACGATTGTGCAAATATCGAGATGAAGTCCTAGCTGGTATAAGCAAGAATATGACTGTTGATGATAAGGGGGTTCTCCGACTAGGTAACCGGTTATGTGTACCAGAAATCGATAGGCTAAGACGAGTTATTCTCGAGGAAGCTCACCATTCTAGATACACTATACATCCTGGATCCACTAAGATGTACCGTGACCTGAAGCAATTGTATTGGTGGGAAGGTATGAAGAAAGATATTGCTAACTTTGTTACTAGTTGTTTGACTTGTCAACAGGTTAAAGCTGAGCACCAGCGACCCGCAGGACTACTACAGCAGCTTGAGATTCCGGAGTGGAAGTGGGAAAGAGTTACCATGGATTTTGTGACTAGGCTACCTCGTACAATTAAAGGTTATGATTCAGTATGGGTGATTGTTGATCGGCTTACAAAGTCAGCACACTTTTTGCCAGTTAAAACTACTTACAGTGGTGCGAGATATGCACAGTTATACATGAATGAAATTGTCCGACTCCATGGAGTTCCACTGTCTATTATCTCTGACAGAGGATCACAATTCACTTCTCACTTTTGGAGGTCCTTTCAAAGAGAATTGGGTACTAGAGTAGACCTTAGCACCGCATTCCATCCTCAGACTGACGGTCAGTCTGAACGTACTATACAGATATTGGAGGTTATGCTGAGAGCTTGCATTATTGATTTTGGTGGTAGTTGGGATACTTATTTGCCTTTAGCTGAGTTTGCTTATAACAACAGCTATCAGGCAAGCATTCAGATGGCTCCTTACGAGGCTTTATATGGTAGGCGTTGTCGTTCTCCAATTGGATGGTTCGAAGCTGGTGAAGTTAAGGTTTTAGGACCAGACCTGATACAGGAAGCTATTGATAAGGTCCAGTTGATTAGGCAGAGATTGCTCACAGCTCAAAGCAGGCAAAAGTCTTATGCAGATAAAAGGAAAAGGGACTTAGAGTTTGCAGTTGGGGATCGTGTGTTTTTACGAGTTTCCCCGATGAAAGGCGTGACACGATTCGGGAAAAGAGGGAAGTTGAGCCCGAGATTCATAGGACCCTATGAGATACTTGAACGAGTTGGAGCCGTTGCTTACAGTTTGGCTCTTCCTCCAGAGTTATCTTTTATTCATCCTGTGTTTCACGTATCTATGTTACGGAAATATGTACCAGACGCTTCTCATGTGCTTGAGGCACCGACTATACATCTTAATGAGAAATTATCTTATGAAGAGGAACCAATAGCCATGATTGAGAGTCAAATAAGAAAGTTACGGAGAAAAGAAATTGTGTTCGTGAAAGTTTTATGGAAAAATCATACTGCTAGGGAAGCTACTTGGGAAATGGAAGATGATATGCGAGCCAAATATCCTCACTTATTTCACTCGACAGGTATGCTCTTAGTTTAAATTCGGAGACCACATTTCTTAAGGGGGAGAGAATGTAATACCCCATTTAAAAATAAAGGCAGGATAGTCATTTCACAAAAAATAAATAAATAAAAAAAAATAAAAGAAGAAAAGAGAAACGAAGCTATAAGCAAAACAGAGACATCTGCAAAGTCCATTTACAAATCAAATTTGTACCAGGGGGATTAGGGGAAAGGGTGGCGCAGCTTTTCCAAGTTACAACAATTTCAACAATTGCGAGGGAAAAATTGGAGAAAAAGAGGAGCTCGTTAGGCACTTGGGTTAAGTCTAGCGGGAACCATTCAACTGGGAGATATTTTTGGCTTGATAGGGGTAAAATTTCCATTGTCTTTTTAATCTTATTCTCTGGTTTATGTAATCTTGCTAGGCACAAAAGAATTTAAAGTACCTATGGAATACCTGGGCAGTGACTTTTGTTAGGCCCTAAGCTTATACAATGCTTGGGAAGAAGTGACATGTATAATACAGTGAGTACAATGCAACAAGACAAAAGAATGTTATGCCTAGGTTACTGTAAATTCTTGGTAATTGCTGTTTACCTAGTATTGATATTAGCAGAAAAGGGAGAAACCTAGGAAATATTTCTAATACCCAGCATAAGTAAGGACTTAGCTAATGAGTTTTTGACATTAGCTATGAACTATGCTAAACAAGAAAAACTAACTCGAGATCGATATGATGTGAATATAGATTGATTGGAAGAACTGCCGTGCTCGTGGAAGATACGCTTGAGCCACACGCGTTTGTACTGTGAGTGATGACCTTACCACAATTTGTTTTTCCGTAACCTGCATGGTTTCTACTTGATTTTGAAGTAAATGTGTTACTGAATGTTTAAACTGCATGTGGGATAAGTCCTTTTACAAGATATGTATTGAAATAATTATTTGAAGTATTTTACAGTTACAAGATTGGATTTTTACTGCTACTTGACATGTTTTACTGCTATGTGAAATATTGAATTATTACTCGAAATGCCCTGTACTTGGTATAGGGAATAAATATATTTTTGGGATGAGCCTTGACAGACCCCGTAGCTAACGGCGGGTACGTTAGACTTGGTGCACCTTGAATACTCTGGATTACCGTTACAGTCATTGCTAGTGGGAAGGTAGAACTAGCTTACCGTTACTGATTTCCTCAAGGAGGAATTTATACTGATTACATGGTTTGTTCTTGGAAATCTCCCTAACCTATATACTTGATATGATATAGTGATTATTGAATTTACTACTGATTTTATATGGATTACTGTTTACAATAAGTACTTGGAAAGACTGATTTCTGTTTGTTATTCTGGAAGTGACAATTAAATTATATGTATATTTCTGCATAAGATATACTGGCATGTTTTGACTTGTCCCCACTTAAAACTGTTGTGGTTAAGCGTTATTACTCACTGAGTTGCGACTCACTCCTCGCTATATTTTTCCTTCCAGATACAGCAGGTGCCGTAGGCGAGGATCTTCATTCTTAGAGTCGCGAGTTGACAATCCTGGTGAGCCCCACATTAGTTCGTGTGGGCAAGAGCTTTATTTATTCATTATTGTCTTTCTTTGAAACTCTTAGAGTCGCTCCACTTAGTCATTTATTTAGTCATTTATCAGTCATTCGTTTAGTCAGTTGGGTAACCAGTTGGATTATTCATTAATAAGTTACTCTTGCGAGTATTTGGTGTCTATGAACCTACTACAACCTGTTAGGTTGTTCTCGTAGTATTTAGAGATAAATGTGGTATTTTTATTATTATTGCGTAAGGATATTGGTTATTGGCTGGTTTTCTGGTTGTTTAAAAGCAGGTAAAATTTTGGATAGGCCTAAAAACAGAGGAAACTCTGCCCGATTTTCTGTAGAATTTTGATAAGGCTTGCTTGGGGCACTAGCTCCTAAGCGCCGGTCACTGCCCCAAATCTGGGTCGTGACATATGGCATATGTCTTCCTATAATTTAAATTCGCAATTTTTTTAACTTATTCAAATAAAACTTTATTTTTCAATCTATTAATTATTTTTCTAAACAAAAAATTCGTTCTTCCTCGATCCAATAGTATTTGGATCTGAAAAGAATAAATAGGCCATCACTATAAATATCTTTTTCTTAACCAATAATCTATTGATGAACCAAAACACATCACAAATTAATCAACACGGAACAGCGAGAAAGAGCCACTAATGACTTGCTAAGTGAAGCATACAAATGAAAATACCTGCCATAGAATGCAGTGCAATCTTCTAAAACCTGCGCAGAAACCTGCATTCACACAGTTGAACACTTGCACTCTACCATCTTTTCTTCACTCTTAAAAAAATCTTTCCGTACCTCTTTTTCTTTTTTCACTCCAATATCTATCTAGAAATAGGCTCGAAGAGGTGCGTAGTATGAGTACTATTATCGCTAAAGGTGCGTCATGGAAAGTTACACACTTTTTACGGTTGGATAACAATGTTGATATGTGATAGTACTATTTATTGTATAGAGTAGTTGGCTGTTTTTATTTTTCCTTCAGTATATGAATATTAACAATTGATTCACTGCTGTTTTTCTTGAATCTGGTGGAGAAAGATGATGCAATTTTTTATTATCGGAGCTTTAGAAACTTTTGGAATTCTTCAATGATGTAAACTATTGGTTTCCAAAAACGACTTGAGTTAGTATAATAAGACACTGTATGTTTCTTTGTTCTCTCTGTTTTTTCCTTTGTGTGCTTTTCCATTTTTCACTTAGATGATGGGATTTGCTTTGGGGACTTGTAGATTTATTCGTGGATATGCGATCCTGCTCTTGAGCTCTTGATTGTGGTTCAAAACTTTTGAGAAGACAAATCATAATTGAAGAGCTCAGTTTATGGTATGATATTCTTCGGGCTGATGAAGATGATTGGAATATAGATAGTGAGTTGTGGTGAGAAAAGACACGATAAAAAATAATTCTACTTTTAAGAATAAATAAAGTGATTTAGAAATTATAAAATATTTTCATACTTCAATAGTTTATGAAGATAAAAAAAATGTGTGTGTACGTATATACACATGTATGTTTTCTCTTTTCTCAATACTTGTGTTTCTTCAATCAAAATGTATATAAAACAATGTGTGTCTTTTTCTCTCAAAGTTGGTCTAACGAGTGCTGACAGATAGATATTTATTATTCCCTCCTCCGTTCTATTTTAGTTGTCACTTTCAGATTTTGCACGTGCATTAAATAAATTAATAAATAGAGTATATATTTTACTATGTCTAATCCTATTTAATATATGACTATTAAATTTATTTTTGAGAATACCTTTAATAATTAAGGGTTTACTTGGAAAGAATGAGCAAAAAAAGTCTTGAAATCCTAAAGCGTTAACTAATTTGGGACAAACGAATCTTGCTAAAGCGTCAACTAATTTGGGATAGATGGAGTATATCATTGCTCAATTGTTTGCACTTTTCGTTATTTTTCCTATTCTTTCATTTTTCAATTATTACATCTCATTGATGATGTCTGTTTCATAATTAAAAGTTTCATCCCAGTCATGTCCGTTTCATTTTGAAACCTGTCTCTCGATCATATTAGATTTTAAAACCTTTTATTACATGTGTGTGGATGATCATATTATAAGAAGTGCCAAATAATGAATCACTTCTTCCATACTCTTTTGCTTTACCTCTATCAATTAATAGGTTCTAGGTTCATGAATGATTTCTACAGAGAAGATGATGGCACCGTTCTTGAATAAAATAGACTTCTTGATAAAGAATTGAATATTGAATGAGTCTGTGAAAAGTGTAACTCATATTTTGATAACTGAGGGACGATTCATTCTTTGCAACAAATAGTATAATTGTTTAGACCAACAATAATTTATTGTGGTGGATGTAGTTCCTTTTAGAGGGTAAATGAAGATTAGGGCTGGGGAAAAAGATGGGGTCTTGACGGCAGCTCTATGGTGTTTTCCTCTATTAGTGGTGAGGAGAGCTTTACAAAATTGAGCGAACTGTCCTGGAAAACTTTCCCTGTATTTACAAATTTGTTTTGTGCAATGTTCAGGAACGGTGTACGTGTGTATATATTGTTGCGTGCACAGTCTGAGAGTGGTGAGGTTTAAAGTGTAGAAATTGTGCATGTGAAGGAATCTGTGCTTGATAAAATGTTTTATGAAATTCTATCAAATTGAGCTAGGTAGCGCATTATCTTAATTTCATTTGTTTTCTTTAAAGCTAACAACATAAATCTCAAGAATTCTAATGTTATAATACTGTACTAAAGATGTGACCATTTTGTGATTTTCTATTTTCTCAATTTGAAACTAAAAACGATTCAAAATTGGACAAGTGATAAACACCAAGAATGAATATTTGAATGCTAAAAATGAATTTTATCGGGAAGGGGCAATAAGTTGGTATCTACAATTCTTGATAGTTTTTTAGCTTTCAGCTTGGAAGAATATAGCATAACTCATGCTTTTCATTTTGGTTATCCCTTTATTTGGCATCTACATATCCATGATATCATGCCATCCACACACTAAACAATAGTACTCCAACGTCGGTATGCAGAATAGAATGATCAAATGGGCATGACAATGGTTTCTATTTTAGCGTCAGGATCAATACTAGGAAGGGTTGTTTTGATAACTATCTACAAAAATTTAGGATGACAATGGTTTGTATTTTAAAAGCTTAAAACTAATTCAGTCAAGTTTATTTTTGCTCAAGTTGTACACATTGACAATAGCGAGCATCAAATAGTTCTGTGGTAGCATGCAATAAGATGTAGGATAGAAGAATATAACACCACGAAAACATTCCAGGTTTTATATTATAGTCAATAATCAAATATCAATTTAGACAGTTTTGTTAGATCATATCTTATCTTATTTAATCATTAAATTTTATATTCATTGTCAAGAAAAATTTTCACTCCAAGTCAAAGCTTTGTTTCAACCGATGATGTTGTAGGGCGTGAAAGACTCTCTAATCCCATATAAGTAAAATATATAGGAAAATCACAATTAAGTATTTTAAAATTTTATAATCAGTCTTAAAAATACAACTATATAAATGAATAACTGGCAGTGTTACGGTTGGAGCATATAGAGAAGTTAAAAATTAATCTAATACGAAATTTTTATTGTGTTATCATAAATTAGTTATCTTTTATTTATTTTTTTAATGATCGCGCGAGCGCAGTCCCATTCACTAGTAATAATATTAGTTTAAGTGGCCGTTTGGCCATAAATTTCAAAAAATATTTGGAAAAGAGTTTTTGGAGTTGAGTTGAAAAATTATATTTGGAAGTTGAAGTTTTGTTTGGACATACATTTCATTTGGAAAAAAGTAAAATTTTGTGAGAGAAGTAGTAGCTTTTTTTGAAAAACTTGAAAAAGTGCTTTAAACCACTTTTTGGTTTTTCAAAAACAGTTTTTCAAAAAGAATTAAAAAAATCACAAGATTTCATGGACAAACACTTTTCCAAAAAGTTTTTGAAAAAAAAAAGGAAAAAAATTTGCATGGACAAACGGGTAAAGTATTGAAGCACACTTTATCAGTGTTTTAGAACTGCATTTTTTATTTGATTACGTACTGCTGACTCTTTTCATTTAATGGAGCTCATCCAGTTCGCCAAACATCTACCCGTTTAATTTTTTGTTTAATAATTAAATATAATTTGATCAATTATTATGTGTGATATCAACCTGGGTTTAATTAAAAGAAACACCTATTTATAAATAAAAGTGTAAAATTGAACCACCAGTCCATTCGTATTAACTCACACAAACGTAATATTGTCAATAATGAATATTCACGTAATGAACAATTAAAGCAATAATCATTGTTGATGATAGAATTAACAAATATTGTGATATAGATGAAAGAATGTATCACAATATAAGTATCAATGACAAAAGCATAGTTTCAAAAGTAAAAAAAATGAAATTGATCATAATAGATTATTGTTTTGAAAAATAAACTATTCTTGGGTCCTTGAATTGTTTTCATGTTAAAATATAAACAATCTCAATACACCAATAATGAAATGTAATCTATCATAAAACCTAGAAAGAAATAATACTAACTGCCTGTCTATCATGCCAAAGGCGCTGCTGATGGATATGCCAATGATGTCCTGGCTTTGAACCGGGTACGTACTTGAAATGCTAAAAATACTTCTTATGGTCCTGCTTCAACCTTCCTTCCTTCCTTCTCTACCCAGGACATTAGGGCGAGCATTAGAATTTTCAAAATGTTGAAAAGTATGAAAACCTAAAGGTTCCTGTAAACACAACAAAAAGGTCAGTGAAACAAATTTTAACTGACATAATTTTTTCTTCACATTAATAAAATGCTTTAATATTACCATCATCATTTGGGTAAAACTAGGATATGCCATTGAAACAGAAGATAACTTAGAATATTGGGACCATGGTGTACGAGCTATGTTTTGAGCGGCACTTATATCAGAATTATAGATAATATTTTTGTTTGGCACTGAATCCTGTCAGCATAAACAAATGAATAAAAAAAAAATATTTAGATCAGCGGTTACCGATTGTTCTACTATTGAATCGAAAACTCAAATAAAATATACCTGATTAAAATGACTCACATTTCCAAGTCTGGTGCTATCATATATCTCTGTAGGGTTATCTTGATTAGTAGAGCTCGACTTCTTTTTTGAAGCTCTCTTGCGCTTCGGAATTACCTCGAGGGAACTTTTGATCCTTTTTTTTCTACGTCCTAATCCATCTTTTTTTTCTTTTTAAACTTTTGGCTCGTGTCAGAACTTCTTTGGTAATATCTTCTTCTTGTGTGCTTCTTATCGGACTACCACACACAGGAGTTATAATGTCCACAAATTGATTCATTTTTTTAACTTAGCTCATTTGCGTACGACACTGATAGATTAAAACCTTCATCTGTTTCAGAAGCTTTTGTTGCAATTCGAACAAATATTGGACAAAGGACTTTATAACGGTTCATTCTAATTAATTTCGGGTCTTTATCTATGTCCTTTCCATCAATTTCCTTTATGTTATCATCCTTTGCATTTTTCATCCACATTTTCAAGATATACTCAGATGGAATTTTTGTAACGCCTCTTACCACATCAACAATTCTTATTGTATGACAACAAAGTATACCCATTGACTCAAACTTCATGCAAGAACAAGATATTATATCACTTGTTTCTCCCACCTTGATAGTATGTTCCCGACTGAACCCATGCTTGCTAACCTTGTATAAGATAAAGGAATTGTCTCTTTCTTGATCATTCAATCTAATTAACAAAGAACTCATAAATTCATCTTGAAATTTTAAAAAGATATTTGGTGTATATACCTCTCGAGCATGAGCCAAAATACGTACCTCGACTTTTAGTACCGGCAACCACTGTGATGCATCACAAGTGTCTTGTAATACATTATATCTTTTATCCTCAATGGCGCGATCATAATGCTTGAAGAATTGCACTAGATTATAGTCTGAATGCAATCAATTGTTCAAATCACCATTAAAAATCTCACTCAATTGTGTGCTATTTATACCACCTAAAAAAATTTGCTTTCTATATGCTGCAAATAATTGTTCCCTCAACGCATATATTTAGTGGCGGGCCTAGGAATTTCACCAAGTGGGTTCAAAAAAATTAAAACAATATGCATGCCTTTTGTGGCGGGCCTAGGAATTTCACCAAGCTATGCATGCTGCTTTATTTAAGTGGGTTCAAATTTAGATTTTATAGGCATTTTTTTTCAAAAAAATTCCAAATATACCCAGTATAATTTTTTGAGAAAGTGGGTTCATTTGACCCCACTGGACCCCGCCCCTGCATATATTCATTGTAACCATTCATTTTCGAAGACCATATTTATCAAGCATGTTGTTCGAGGCATCAATAAATTCTTCCTCGTCCACATATTCATAAATGTATTTTCTAAAATCACCACGGAAAAAGGCATACCTTTTGTAAACTTCATTGAGATGCTTAGTTGCATTTTACTCCATATGCCAAACACACAGTTTATGATGAACCTCAGGCATGACAACTGAAATGGCCTTACTCATAGCAGCATCTTGATCTGTAAAATTGTGCATGGTTTTTTTCCCGATATCGCTCTAAGAAATGTTTCGAACAACCATTGAAAGGATTTAAAAGTCTCATCATACATTAATGCACCTCCAAAAATTACTATTTTTCTATGATTATTCCATCCCACAGAACTAACCAGAGGCCTATACTCTTTATTCATTCGATAAGTGGTATCAAACAAGAGTACATCTCATAAAATTTTATAGTCAATTATCATCTTTGAATCAGCTCAAAAAATATTTGTAATCATATCATCAACATCCAACTGCACCGCAAAAAAAAAAAAAGATGGATCTTTGATACTCTTCTTCTCGAAATACTCTAACAATGCCCCTAAGAAAAAATGAAAATATAATATAACTAAGAAATTATAGCCTACTTATAAGAAAAATATATTACATGCTTCTCCTTCTTTCATTGCTTTTTCTAGTTTGGTTCGAAAATATTTTTTCTGATCCTGCTTAGTGTAACCCAAATTTTCTCGACCACCCGCTTGAAGACTCATATAATCAAAAGTAACTTTTGATAAAAATCCAGCAACTTCTGCCTGATCAATTTCATCAGCTTGTACTTGATTAATCTTTCTATGTGATGGTAACATGTGCACCATCAATGGTGGAACGAGAGGGTGATTTTTTTCCACGTCAACCTCAGTAATACGATATTTTCTTGAAGGTTGACGCATAATGACTATGTGAGCTTGACAACCACTTCTAATTTTATTTTCGTGAATTTTTCACATCTGTTCTCCATTTATCATATTCACGGAACCTTCTTTAAAACAAGTCATCCTTCTCGATGTCACATAACCAAATTTCTTATTCGTGTTAGTGTACTCTTTGCAAGCACTAAACCTGATCCTTCTTAAATATTTATTATAAAAATTAATTGCATCATCATCACAGTCAAATTCTAGTCCAAGTTTAGGTTCAAGATCAATATACACATGAGACATATTTTGTAGAACTTCGTTGCGTGCAGTATTATATATGTTTTCCTCGAAGTTATCCATTAACCTGCAAAGGACAACAAATAAATAAAAATTAATACTTTAGAGTTTTGTCCACGTAATACTAAACACATGTAAAAACAACACACATATAAAATCATATTGGAGAATAGAAACTAATTTAAAATAATAAATAATTATATATTCTCTAAACAACTAAACATATACTCTTGATTGTAACAAATTTTAGAAAAAATTGATATTGGATTATCATCTAAATATATAAATAATAATTTAAGCTTAATTCAATTAAACTT
Organism: Petunia axillaris subsp. axillaris; assembly: GCA_029990575.1. Lineage (NCBI taxonomy): Eukaryota > Viridiplantae > Streptophyta > Magnoliopsida > Solanales > Solanaceae > Petunia > Petunia axillaris. Next base: position 166,649,133 of record JARKNS010000003.1, read on the forward strand.
AAGTATCTTGACTAATGGTTAAAGTTAACTTACAATGAATGTTTTCAGCCTATTGAAACCAATCAAAATGTTCAGCCTTCTCTAGCTACTCACACAGACAATATTTCCAATATTTCCAATAGCTTCTCTAACCCATCTAACAATATTTTTAATTTTTTCAAGAGCCTTGATTCTAGCTAAACATTCATACTTGTAGTGTCCAGTGTGTCCACAATGAGTACATAAGCGATAATCAGGCAAATTAATATTTTTTCTATTGATATCACATTTTACCTGATCACTTTTATAACCCAGACCACTACGACTCCTACTTTGATGTTCAGTTAGCCAATTTAAAGCTTCATTGGACTTGTTCCACTTTTTGGTCATAGCAAGTTCATTGCTCACATTTTTCAAATTTTCTTGAAGCTTTTTATTATTTTCAATTTCATGACTCAACTCTCTTTTCAAAGTAGTTAGATCACATTCAAGACTTATTTGATCAACATTAAACTGATTCTTGATAACTGATTTAGATTCCTCAAGTTCATGAATTTCTTCATGCAAAGATGAAATATTTCCATCCAATTTACAAATTTCCTCTTTGAGTACCTTATTAGCCTTTTCAAGTTCGATTTTATTTCTTTGCAAATATTGGCAATCAGACTTCAAACTTGATACAACAGTAGCTAACTCATTTCTCTCAGCACTCACATTTTGAAATTCATCCATTAAAGAAAGCAAGAAATCAACTACTTTACTTTTTGATAAATTATGAATTTGCTCTTTAAGTTGAGTGAGACTTACCTCTGAGAATTCATCATCTGATTCAGAATCACTCTTGGCCATTAAAGCAAAATCATCTCTTTCATCCTCATATTCTGATTCCTCATCAGAGGTGTCTCCCCAAGCGGCAATCATGGCCTTTTTCATAGCTTTGGATGCTGATTTCTGCTGCTTCTTGGAACGGTCAGTGGAACGTTCCATCCTTTGTTCCAACTGCTTTTGTGGGCAGTCTTTGATCATATGATCAAGCTTTCCGCACTTATAGCAACCGTCAAAATGAGCCTTTTCAGTAGATTTAGACTTGCTGGAGTTTCCTTTCTTCAGGTTGTTTCCCTTCTTGAGCAAATTTTTGAATGTGCGAGCAAGCTTTGTAAAGTCTTCTTCATCCAAATCTGAATCATCATTTTTTGTAGCTTTCAAGACTAAGCTGCGCTCATTCTTTATTTCCTCCTCAGCCTGAGAATTTTTTCTGAGTTCATATGTTTGAAGATTGCCTATCAGCTCGTCCATAGCCATCTTGTCCATCTGTTTGGCTTCTTGAATAGCCGTAACTTTGGGCTCCCACGAGGAAGGCAATATCCTCAATATTTTCCTGACACAATCTTCAGAAGAAAATTCTTTTCCAAGAGATTTAAGCTCATTAGTAATATGAGTAAACCTAGTAAACATGTCCTTTATTGATTCTTGTTCATCCATAAAAAATAATTCATATTTTCTCATTAAAATTTCAATTCTGGACTGTTTTACCTGGTTTGTACCTTCATGAGCTAGCTGCAGAGAGTCCCAAATTTCTTTGGCGGATGTGCATCCGGAGATTCTATTATATTCATCAGGTCCGAGACCAAAATAAAGTATTTTGATCGCCTTAGCATTTTTCTCCATCATCTTGAAGTCCTCAACATTGAATTCATCTTCTATTTTCGGGACCTTTGCACCATTAGCGCCTGCTTTCATGGGAATCAATGGACCTCTCATGGTGATTTGCCAAAGTTGATAATCTTCAGCTTTCAAATAGATCTCCATACGATTTTTCCATAAGCTATAGTGTTGACCATTAAACAATGGAGGCCTAGCAATAGATTGACCCTCTAGTAGTCCTATTTGTGCACTCATTTTAAGGATCTCTCAAAGGTGTTAGCCTAGATATGAGACACCCGCTCTGATACCAATTGTTAGTTTAGAGTACACTCGACACAAGAGGGGGGTGAATTGGGTCGTTAACGATTTTTGCCTCTTTTTAAGTTTTAGCCTAAGTTAAAACAACTCACTTGGAACAGTTCCTATGGGTGTTCCAACAGCAGTTTAACAAGGCAATAAACGAGCAAAAGTAGACGAGGCACGCGCGATTTTAACGTGGAAAACACCCTGGCTCAAAGGTGTAAAAAAACCACGACCCACACCCCTGTGGGAATTTCAACCAATCCACTAAACAAACAAGCCAAACTCGGATTACAAAGATAATCCCAAGGACCTAACTCTAAGCCCTTACACAACAACAATCCTAGACTGTTGCTACCCTTCCAAACTACCCTAGCTTGGAACACAAAGAACTTAACTCTAAGCTCTTTACCCAATGGGATTTTAACTCCAGATTACAACCTCAAAAAGTACTTCTAAAAGCTGAACGAGATTACAATTTAAGTGCCTAATATATGAACTAAGAACTGGACTCAAACAATTCTAAATGACTTGATGGAACACTTGTCCAGACTGTTCCAACGCCTGTTCCAACTGCTTCAGACTTTTCTCTCTTGTACGCTCAGTTTCTCTTTTTGTGCTGAAGTGTTTGGACATTTTTGTCAACCTGCATGAGACTGTATTTATAGAAAAATATACCTGACAATATAATATACAGTCCAACAAAGTTAGGGATAAAATATACAGCTCATAGATTAATCCCTTCCTTATCAAAATAGATTTACTAGAATCCTATTCCAACTCCAACTCCAACTCTTTAGCCAAGTCTTGTAGAAATCAAATCACTAAAGAATCTTGTCAACAACACTATGGCTAATCCATAATCCAGCTACACAGATAACACCAAAATTAATTAATCCATTTCACACATTTTTCTTGATATATCATTATTCACAAATTGCTATTTTTTCAAGAAAATTAATTCCACAAATAATGCCTCAATTAATTTCAATGTAACAAGTTCATTTTGTTTATTATCATCAAAACATCATATACTCAACAAATTCCCCCTTTTTGATGATGACAAACAAAATGTGCTTGTTTCACTTTGATAATAACAACAACCTTACTTAAGTCAGTTAAGGACCTAAAACAAGGAATTTATTTATCTAAACATGACACAATGTTTCTTCCCCTTTTTGCCAAACTCATTTATTACCAAAAGCACATACAAGTAAGGGACAATGAGACAAAAACTAAAGTGGAATATTTGACAGTGATATACATAACCTAAGCACAAGCACATATTACTCTTCCCCCTTTTGGCATCATCGAAAAGCATCAACTACTGTCAAAAATCAACAATGCAAAAAATATGGATAATCAAGTATGTCACACCCATCGCCACTAGGGCATCAACTCATGTAAGCATAAGCATAAATTTCTCAAGTATTGATACTAAATGATATTGGCCATCCTGCTTGAAATCACAATTCATCAAAACAATCCACAAAGGACAAAGCCAAATATGTACCAGTTAAGCTTTCAAGCCCAAAATAAAATGCTTAATGCATAACCTTGTTCATAGGATTTAAAACAAGAATATATGGTTAAGGAACAAGGCATTGAACAGGTTCAAAACTGGGCTGATATGAGTGTGAGGTTAAGGAAAGAGTTAAGAGTTTCTAGTGGTGCTTGGCTTATTTTTCCCTCTTACTTTCAGCTCTTGCTCAATTCTGAAAACATAGGATATCAAAGTTTCATTCTCCTCCATAAGAATAGCCAACCAATTCTCTAAAATATTTATTTGAACATTCACATTAGAGATGGCTATTAGATCACTAGTAGAACCAGGTCCATCACCTGTTCCATCTTCTTAGCAGCCCATGATCTTGACAATAGATCTATGACATTTGTCTTAAAAGACATTTTTCATCAAACATCTCCTCCACATAATAAAATTACAATACTCATCAAAGCACTTTTTTTTTTTTTTTTGTTCCCCCTCAACCTTAGGCTGCTTCACATTCATCCAAATGAAATTGTCTCCTATTATTTTTCAGATTTGCAACTTTATATTTGGATGTTCTTATAGGCCAAATTTGAGGGAGTCCGGAGGTATGAAAGAAAATGAAAGAACATGCTCAATTTTTGTAAGTGATGAAAACTTTTAACAAAAGTGGATATGGGCTGGTTATGAGAAATGGTGATGAACAACTATATGCACAAGCCATATTTTGGAGGTACATATCTAGAACAGTTTAAAACTCATTTATCCTCTACTTCATGCTTTAAAAAATGTGAATCAATCAAAGAAAATAAGGGCAATATCATTAGATCTCAACAAGAAAAATAATGAACTCATGACATGAGAGCATGCATGTTACAGCACAAGAATTGAGTTAGACATTTTTTAAAAAATATTTATGCAATTGATTGAGATCGCAGAATGACACTCCCTAGCCAATCATTGGGGAAAAAGCAATACACCATGCACTCAAGTAAATATAATCATGCTAAGATCCAATTTATGTACCTCAAGATATCCATCACTTAGTGCTTTAGTAAAAATGCTAGCAACTTTTTACCCAAAATACTAAACAAGAGATTGAAAGAATGATATACCTGTAGTGCAACATTGGTCAAACAAGAACTCAACATAACCAACATCAACATTATACCATGTCTAAAAATCAAAATTATACCTGTTGAAATTCAGATGATGTGAGTTTTTGTGAGTTGATAGGTGGGATCCTTATTTTAATCATTCAGCTCAGGATCTGGAACAGGGCTTCGAACTGTTTCAACAAGTTTTGTTCCATGTGTTCTTCCCCCTAATTGTTCCAGATTGTGCCCATGTTTAGAACGACCTGTTCCAAGACCTGTTCCTTCGGGCTGGACATTTGTGGGATCCTTTTCACTTAAAGCTTGAGTAAGACCAATTTCAAAAGCACATTCTTTTCAGCTAAAGCATTAGAAGTATCACTGAACAACTTCTCAAAGTATTACCATTCAGAATTTTGCAACAACTATGAAAATCAACTTTATTTCTATGGTCACATAAATTGTGAAATATTCAACAAATTAATCTTTAAAACTTCAACCAATAAAGAATGAAAGAGTGACTTACCTTTGTCGCCTATATTAAAGATTTACCTTTCTTATTTTCACCAAATCCCACACTTCCTTCATTGAAGGCTGTCAGTGAGAGGAATTTTATTAACTCCAATAATAAGCTTCAAGTAACCACTAACCAAGTAACATAATTGGTTGCTCCCTCTCACCTCAGCCTGCAAAACTAGATTAAGTGTTAGACTTAGGAACCCAAACCTTTTTGGGTCCCTTTCCTTGAGAAATAGGAAACATCATATCTTTTCTAACCCATCTAACAATATTTCCAATTTTTTCAAGAGCCTTGATTCTAGCTAAACATTCATACTTGTAGTGACCAGTGTGTCCACAATGAGTACATAAGCGATAATCAGGCAAATTAATATTTTTTCTATTGATATCACATTTTACCTGATCACTTTTATAACCCAGACCACTACGACTCCTACTTTGATGTTCAGTTAGCCAATTTAAAGCTTCATTGGACTTGTTCCACTTTTTGGTCATAGCAAGTTCATTGCTCACATTTTTCAAATTTTCTTGAAGCTTTTTATTCTTTTCAATTTCATGACTCAACTCTCTTTTCAAAGTAGTTAGATCACATTCAAGACTTATTTGATCAACATTAAACTGATTCTTGATAACTGATTTAGATTCCTCAAGTTCATGAATTTCTTCATGCAAAGATGAAATATTTCCATCCAATTTACAAATTTCCTCTTTGAGTACCTTATTAGCCTTTTCAAGTTCGATTTTATTTCTTTGCAAATATTGGCAATCAGACTTCAAACTTGACACAACAGTAGCTAACTCATTTCTCTCAGCACTCACATTTTGAAATTCATCCATTAAAGAAAGCAAGAAATCAACTACTTTACTTTTTGATAAATTATGAATTTGCTCTTTAAGTTGAGTGAGACTTACCTCTGAGAATTCATCATCTGATTCAGAATCACTCTTGGCCATTAAAGCAAAATCATCTCTTTCATCCTCATATTCTGATTCCTCATCAGAGGTGTCTCCCCAAGCGGCAATCATGGCCTTTTTCATAGCTTTGGATGCTGATTTCTGCTGCTTCTTGGAACGGTCAGTGGAACGTTCCATCCTTTGTTCCAACTGCTTTTGTGGGCAGTCTTTGATCATATGATCAAGCTTTCCGCACTTATAGCAACCGTCAAAATGAGCCTTTTCAGTAGATTTAGACTTGCTGGAGTTTCCTTTCTTCAGGTTGTTTCCCTTCTTGAGCAAATTTTTGAATGTGCGAGCAAGCTTTGTAAAGTCTTCTTCATCCAAATCTGAATCATCATTTTTTGTAGCTTTCAAGACTAAGCTGCGCTCATTCTTTATTTCCTCCTCAGCCTGAGAATTTTTTCTGAGTTCATATGTTTGAAGATTGCCTATCAGCTCGTCCATAGCCATCTTGTCCATCTGTTTGGCTTCTTGAATAGCCGTAACTTTGGGCTCCCACGAGGAAGGCAATATCCTCAATATTTTCCTGACACAATCTTCAGAAGAAAATTCTTTTCCAAGAGATTTAAGCTCATTAGTAATATGAGTAAACCTAGTAAACATGTCCTTTATTGATTCTTGTTCATCCATAAAAAATAATTCATATTTTCTCATTAAAATTTCAATTCTGGACTGTTTTACCTGGTTTGTACCTTCATGAGCTAGCTGCAGAGAGTCCCAAATTTCTTTGGCGGATGTGCATCCGGAGATTCTATTATATTCATCAGGTCCGAGACCAAAATAAAGTATTTTGATCGCCTTAGCATTTTTCTCCATCATCTTGAAGTCCTCAACATTGAATTCATCTTCTATTTTCGGGACCTTTGCACCATTAGCGCCTGCTTTCATGGGAATCAATGGACCTCTCATGGTGATTTGCCAAAGTTGATAATCTTCAGCTTTCAAATAGATCTCCATACGATTTTTCCATAAGCTATAGTGTTGACCATTAAACAATGGAGGCCTAGCAATAGATTGACCCTCTAGTAGTCCTATTTGTGCACTCATTTTAAGGATCTCTCAAAGGTGTTAGCCTAGATATGAGACACCCGCTCTGATACCAATTGTTAGTTTAGAGTACACTCGACACAAGAGGGGGGTGAATTGGGTCGTTAACGATTTTTGCCTCTTTTTAAGTTTTAGCCTAAGTTAAAACAACTCACTTGGAACAGTTCCTATGGGTGTTCCAACAGCAGTTTAACAAGGCAATAAACGAGCAAAAGTAGACGAGGCACGCGCGATTTTAACGTGGAAAACACCCTGGCTCAAAGGTGTAAAAAAACCACGACCCACACCCCTGTGGGAATTTCAACCAATCCACTAAACAAACAAGCCAAACTCGGATTACAAAGATAATCCCAAGGACCTAACTCTAAGCCCTTACACAACAACAATCCTAGACTGTTGCTACCCTTCCAAACTACCCTAGCTTGGAACACAAAGAACTTAACTCTAAGCTCTTTACCCAATGGGATTTTAACTCCAGATTACAACCTCAAAAAGTACTTCTAAAAGCTGAACGAGATTACAATTTAAGTGCCTAATATATGAACTAAGAACTGGACTCAAACAATTCTAAATGACTTGACGGAACACTTGTCCAGACTGTTCCAACGCCTGTTCCAACTGCTTCAGACTTTTCTCTCTTGTACGCTCAGTTTCTCTTTTTGTGCTGAAGTGTTTGGACATTTTTGTCAACCTGCATGAGACTGTATTTATAGAAAAATATACCTGACAATATAATATACAGTCCAACAAAGTTAGGGATAAAATATACAGCTCATAGATTAATCCCTTCCTTATCAAAATAGATTTACTAGAATCCTATTCCAACTCCAACTCCAACTCTTTAGCCAAGTCTTGTAGAAATCAAATCACTAAAGAATCTTATCAACAACACTATGGCTAATCCATAATCCAGCTACACAGATAACACCAAAATTAATTAATCCATTTCACACATTTTTCTTGATATATCATTATTCACAAATTGCTATTTTTTCAAGAAAATTAATTCCACAAATAATGCCTCAATTAATTTCAATGTAACAAGTTCATTTTGTTTATTATCATCAAAACATCATATACTCAACAAAATCCCAGAATAGGAGTCTGAAATGTGAATTGGAATATAGCAACATTATGGAAGAAACACAAGAGGCATGAGTTTTGAAGAAAATAAACTAAACAGTGGCAACTCTTGGAGAGAGCAACTGATATTTTCTGCTTAATCTTTTAAAGTGGGGGGTATTTGTAGATTTTACAGGGATAATTTGGTAAAATGACTTTTGATCTTTTGGAGGAGATGCTTTTATAGTAATATGATCAATAAAAAGGCAGGGGGAGTACGTGCACCTCATGCCTAGTAGCATTCATGTTCCGCTGCATTTCATTCAAATACTAAGAGTTCAAAATTACAATCTGCTATAGTATCCCGGTTATGTTAATCCGATAATAAAATCTTTAGATATTAATGAAAAAATATAAACTCTTTTGATTCAATAGTTATATGAGCAAGTAAAGCAAACTATAACGTAATACGATAAATTTTGATCAATACTGAAAAATTATTTGAAAACACAACTTAAATATTCAAAAAAATAGCATCCATTAAATCAAAAGAGTCATCAGTACGTAATCAAATAAAAAACGCAATTTTAAAACTCTGAAATAAGGTGTGCTTCAATAATTTAATATGCTGATTTCACTAGTTACATTTAATAAAAAATTAATATGTTGATTACAGTAGGTTATTCCAAAAATTCAAGAAAGGACTATTGATAAAAGCATAAAAAGTTGCCGGATTAGTATTTTATCTTCCATATAATTTTTTGAATAGAATGTTACTAACATAGCCTTACATCCGGTGAACAAGCTTGTTGGTTTAGGTAAATTGTGTTAAAAGTGCTCCAGGGGTTCTCACCCTCTTTACTTTTAGTGAATGTGAAAAGAAGGTCCAAATTTGATGCTATTATCTCTTCTTTTTTTATGTTCTTCTCCAGAATAATTTTATCGGAAGCTGGTCTTGGTTTGTCTATAAGCGGAAGAGCTCTAAAATAACAATCCCATAATCAAAGTTCAAATTCCATAATCGGTAAATTCTTTTTGCCTACTTAAACTAATAAGTAAATTTCTAAATACCTGTATGTTTTTTATTGTATTAGAAATAGATAAATGCACATATTAGCGGAAGATAAAATTACCCAATAAATAAGATATGCACAAAGTTGATTAAAAACAACTCTCAAAAACAAGAGAATTTGTATCATGAGTAAAGGCGTCGATTTAATTGAGAAACTTCAAGAGGTTTATATATTGTTTTAGTGCTTGTCTTGTTTTGCCAATTTTGTTTCTATATATTGACCATTTTAAGGTAATAAAAGTTTGATCATCATCTCAATTACCTCAATAGGTGTTTGATAAATTTTGAAGGTTTCGCAATTCGATTGTTATGGAGTAGTGCTATGGAGTTCGATTGTTATTGATCATACTGAGCTTCTTCTCTTTTCTTTTTTTCCCTTTTTGTTATTACATATATTTAACTCGTAGAGTTTTCGATTCTTTTCGTTTGTTGTTTCTTATATACTATAACATATTACAAATATAACGTTATTTCACTCGAGTAGTTAAAAAATAGTTGTAAGTTTGCTTATTTAAGTCTTTCTCTACAGTAATCTCATTTCTTCGATTAATCAGTAATACATCGCATATTCATGAGTAAAGTAATGTTGGTTGAACTATACTCAAAGATGCTGATTTAGTTGACGGAGGGATGAGATGAGTTGACGAAATTAAAGATAAATCACACGGTCTCTTTTTAGTTTTCTCATATATCTATTCTCTTGGTATGTTTATGCACCTATATTTATATTGGTCATAGTTTTAGTTCTGTACTGAGAGGTTCTGAGACTAAAGTTGCTCCTTTTACCATGAAAACAAATTGTTACTATTTGCAAATGTTATATTCACACATACTACTACTGAGTTCAAAGTTGCTTCATTTAATCGTAGTTGATATTGTCCTTAAACTATATGAGATAAAGATCAAAGAATACCAAGGAAAATTTTCTTTTCATATCATTAAGCTATCAATATAAATTGTATTCTTATATAGCATTACAAATAGTCACAAGAAAACTATGTTCTATTTTTTTCTAGAATTTTTTCTATCTAACTTTGTCAGAAGAAACACTATCTATTGAAAATATTGGTATGTATGTATATATATGTATGTATGCATATATATATATATATATATATATATATATATATATATATATATATATATATATATATATATATATACACACACACACACCCCCCTGTTTTATGATTTGTAATTTTTGCTCTCGATGAATATTGGTACCATTATGTTACAAATATTCATTAGGTGCACAAACGTATACTCTTCGGTCACAAATTTATATTTTGGGAAGGCTTAAAAGAAAGAACTGAGAAGTTACTACTCAATACAAACGAAGCTCACATGTTAAGTTGCTTTTTTGAGGTTTTGGAACTTCAAAAAAATAAAATAAAAAATGAGGACACAAAAAATATCGAGATCAGTGAAGAAGAAATAAATGACAGCTTTGGAGCATGATTCATGAAAAGGAAAGTCTAGAGTTGAAAAAATTGAGCGAATTTTTCAAAGAAAAGAGTGGTATATAAGAGTAAAAAGAATAAGAGAAAAACCAAGATTTTACGGTATGTAATATTTTAGAATAGTCACAATATAACATGAGAAAGAATTAAGTTAGTGTTGACATTTTCGATCTCAGCAAGCATTGTCGTAGTATCATAGCGTCACAGAATGTTATTTTGATAAAAATAAATTATTTTATGCTATGTGATTGCATTTTCTTCTATTCTATTTCCTTATTTCTTAGTTGTTAATAGATCTTTTTGTATTTCCTTTTTTTAAGACTATCTTAGTTTATCATTTATTAAGCTAGCTAATACGATCAATGTTACGTAACTTTTATAAAATTTATTTCTTATTGATATAGACACGTGCAACGCACGTATCCAGAAACTAATATTATAAATATTGTATTTATTATAAATCTCAATGTAACAAAATAATGTTCGAACAACTTCAATTATGAAATTCTTCAAATAAACCAAATATTCAGCTTCACAGTACCTTGTTGTTGGATAATCAAAATACATCATTAAAGTGAATATGAGCAACATCGAGGATGAACCTATGGTAGCAAACGTTTGTGCCTTGTCTTTAAGAAACTGTAGCCTACTTCTTTTACGGCTGCATATATATCAAAAAGTTATTGACGAATAAAAATAATACTTTGTAGAAGTTGTGCCAAAATTTATTAAGCAATTATTCCCATTATTAAGAATTTAATACATATATATTATTACGGCTTGTACAAAATTCTTAGTAGGTTAGTGTTTGGCGGAAGGCCAAAAAACTCATTCACTTTTAAATGGGCATTTTAGTATTTTATGTAACAAATAAAATAGTTAATGGGGGTAATTTAGTAACCTAAAGATATAATGGGATTATTATTATCCCATATAACCATTTCCAGTTGTTATCCAATTTTTATAAGCATATTTTATTTTTCCTTTCTTTTCCTAATTACTTAGTAGAATTTTGTAATCTTTTAGATTTTAAGAACATATACACACACACACATAAATTTATTAGATATAATTTTTTGACAATAATATGTAAAAAAATATAATATTTAAATATAGTACATATATTTATTAGATATAATTTAATGACATAACTATATAAAAAAATATAAGACAAGTGTGTGTGTGTGTGTGTGTGTGTAGAAACTATATATAAAGAATATGAATCTAATTATATGCCATATTTTAAATATAAATCTGATTTAAAATATAAATATTGTGGCTAGATTATATATGTTAAGGCTAGGTGTCTTGTTAATATGCTATATTGGGGGCTAGTTGTGTTTCTTTCTTCTTCATATTTTAATAATATAATTTTATGTTAGAAGATTTTCACTTTTATCATAATTAGTTTTTGGACACGTGCATCGCACGTGTGTCCAAGCTAATTTGTAAAATAATTAAAAAATGATATAAATAATATTACAATATATTTGCAACCATGACATTCAATACAATTTAAAAGTGGGAATGGAGAATGCGAGCTCAACTGATGATCGCCTACTGGACCACTAACTGTTCAACGCGTTTGTTTAACATCTAAAAAATTTAGGTAGGTAAGATGTGCAATGAGATTAATTTTGATGTTGTTTGTCACAAATATGTGGTATGATCGTGCATCACCTATTATTATAGACGATGTTCTTAACTGAAATCATATTACTATAAAAGCATGTACTCAAAAATCAAAAAGTCAGATTATTTATTTGCTCTTGACAAATCTAAGAAACCCAAATTTAAAAAAAATCAATTTGTTGAAGGCCTCTCTGCCCAAAACAAACAGACGCATAAGAAAGAATGAAACGATGTGATCATTAGAAAAGGTTCCAAATTTAAATTATCTATCATATTGTTTCTTCCAGATTATTTGAGTTGCTGCTGCTATTCTGGTCCAATCTATTTTCTCGCTAAATTCATCGGCGAATTTGATTTGTACGTGCACATATTATTTTCACTTTGTTCTCTAGAATTATTGCTCTCCTCTACTGATCGATACAAAGTAAGTAACTTGAATTTGCAATTTATTTTCGCATGTACACACTACAGCTTATGAATTGACTGAGACGAATATAAAGAACTTTTCAATTTGTTTGGTAACTATATTTTATTCTTTTCTAGAGGAGAATAAGTTTGAAACTTTTGTTATGTTTGAGTGTTTCATACAGTTTTTTATTTATACTCTTAACAAGAGTATACTGGGTTTGGGATAGTTCAATACAGAAATTTAGACAGACATGCCAACAAGCTGCATTTAACATATGCTAAAATTGTTTCTCTTCTTCTCTTCTCTGGATGGAACCAATAAACAGACTGGTTGCATTATGACTGCATAGTCAACTCTTTATAGTTTAATCTTTCTCTGAATTTTTTTACATCGTTTTTCTTTGATGCCGAATTCTCTCACGATCAGTAATTAGAGTATGCAAAAGCTTTTACTTACTGGTAGTGGTGAATCTTAAGAGCCCTTGTAAAATTTGGCAAAATGAAATGTTTATATTCCTTAAGAGATATAATGTGTTTTAGTTATTGCAACTAGCTTGGCCATTTACCAAACCAATTACATTAAGAATAGTTGTTTGAAAAGGGCAAAGGTTAAGGAGTGTACTCCTGCTAGCTAGAAGAAATCTTTCCACCTCCAAGTAAAATATACACAGCTCTAATTTTTTTTGAAAAATAAGAAATCTAATAGTTTCAAATAGTACAGGGGTAAATATGAATCTTTTCACTTACAACTCTTATATCTTGCGATGAGATTTGGATCACTAACACTTAAATAAAATTATTTATAGGTGCATATGATAAAGATGAAACTTTTCCGCACATGTGCATTAAAGCAAGGTTGCAATATCTTAGAAAAGAGCAATCAACGTTGAGGAGGCAATTATACCAAGCCCAATTGATATTGTTCAGGATAAAGTATGTAAAGAGTTAAAGTTGATCAAAGAATTCTTCTTCCGGCATCGTCTATTGCAACAATCAAATTTAAAATAGGAGATATACCAAAAGTATAACCGATAGGGAGATGATTAATATTCTTTTGTCGAGGTAACTATTTTATGACAGACTTTAACATTTTTGAAGTCTTGAAACTTCTTGACCTCCTTAGTTATTAACAGAAATTTCTGTTTTTTCCTATTTTTGTTTTGGGTTTGATGATTTATAGTAGTTTTACATTATTATATATAAATAATTGAAGCTTGTGTAAATTTTTTGTTGTGTATTGGATTAGTTTTTTCATTTACTTAAATTTGTAAAATTTTTATAATTTAAAGTAGTCGAATCAATTTTTCCTTAAATTTGAAATTTTTTTCTTTGATTATATGTTATATGGACGCACAATAATTATGTGTCCTATATTTGCATAGGCTAAACACGGTTGTTGAATGAATTTATGGATATTTCATGGTGAAGCAGTGATAGTTGGTGATATTAACCTCTCCAGGCTCAAAGTTGAAATAAGTTGCATATGAATTCATTATGGGGTTTCATAGTGGGCTTGCGCTTCATATTAGGTGAATGGGACACTTACAAAAATACCCACAAAACCAAAAATAATTACAACCACCACCCACTACTTTCAAATATTACTCAACCTATCCACTAAACTATTTACTCATTCTACCCATACAGACTTGTATACCATAGTTTATGCAATATACCATAAAGGTATACATATATAACTTATAACGTATAACAAAGGTATACAGTAATAAATGGCCCTCCAGACTTTTATATCATAATTTATGCAGTATACTTTAAAGGTATACACCTATAAGGTATAACAAAAGTATACAATAATAAATGGATAGGTTGGGTAAATACTTTCAGTTTTATGGGTAGTGTAATTTTTAATGGGTATGACTTGTAAACACTTTAAATTTCATGGGTATAGAGTGTCAAAATCCCTAGGTGAATTTGAGGTAGATTTTCTATCTATATTTACATGTAAAAAAATTATTCAATAAAAAAGACGTCATAGTTTTATTTATTAGCTTAAATGATTCACTATTTTATTAATAGTTTTATAATATGAAGTGGAATATTCTTTAACTCGGCATACACGTGCAATGCGCGTGTCGAGAAACTAGTTATCAATCCAGTGATATATATCTACAAAGAAAGTATAGAGATATATACTTAATGATTGTTGTACATACATGTGCCTTTTGTCTTACTCTAAATAATGAGTCCTTTCATCTGTACATTAGGAGATAGAGCATTAGTTGATTTGTACAAATAATTAAATATGACACTTAACAATTTAAGGATAAGTTGTTGACTGAAGGAAAAATAAGGAAATAAGGAATGATCAAATTTTTACGGAATAAAACTGTGTAATACAATAATTTGTAGCTTCATACATTATATGTTTTTATTATTTTTGGTTTATCATTTGGTGTCCAGTACCCACTTTGAACCTAACTAATCTGAATATTGCCCGCGAAGTCTTACTTTAGGAGTAAAGTACTCTCTACCTAAGATAGCTCCATACTTAGGGACCTTTGGTTAAGCTCCATGCTTAGGGACCTTTGGTTAAGAATAGAAGAATAATTATTGTTCTTTCTTCTATTCATTGAGGAAAACAGTTAAAAAATAAAGGAGTTTTTACACAAATATACAAATTTTCATCCTTAATTACAAAAAATAGCAATATTTCTCAAATTACAATGCATAGAATTATTTTTCTAACACATATAACAAAATATCTCACTTTTACCCTCTCCTCCTAAAATATAACAGAGATACACCCCCGACGCGGTCAGCCATTGTTGCTTTTACCAAGTAATATAACACAGTCGGTGTAGATTCAACAAATATAATGTGTGAAACAAGATATTATCCCTGATTTTGATATTTGAGCATCATTGATGAATAGATGCACCAAGTATCAGTTAACTATTATGTTTTATGTGTTGTTACTTTCTGCTCCCTTATTTGAACTTTTTTATATTTTTGTTGCAGCTGCAGCAGGGACTGGGATACCAGGAAAAGGTGTTGTTATTTATAAATACGGGTCTGACCCCACTGTTGCCTTGGGTTATTTGCCTTTTGTTTTTCTTGTTGCATCTTCTGTGGCCAGATTTCTGTCTTTATTTTATCCGTATCAAGAAAAGTCAATCCCACAAGCTGCTTTGCTGAGAAACTCAAGTTTTCTCGTGTTCTTCAATGTTGCTTTGTAAGTACTCTTCAACTGGTCAACTCCAGTTGAACTTATTTATTATACTGAGTTATGTTCCTTGTTCTTTTCAATTTGGACAACTAGTTAACGCTTATTTTAATTTGAACTACTGTAGTAATTTTCTTGTCAGCAAAAATATTTTTATCTCTAAGCCAATAGATTGGACCTCTTGCATTCAATATTACAACTTTGTGGGTGTGAATTTGTACTTTTATCACAACTATTCCCCTGTGTGTGTTCTCCCACTGATTTAGAAATAGTTGAAATGGTACAGAAACAGTTAGATACGGTGCAGCAGAAACAGTTGAAACGGTGCAGAAACAGTTAGATACAGTGCTGCAGAAATAATTGAAACGGTGCAGAAACAGTTAGATACGGTGCAACAGAAACAGTTGAAACGGTGCAGAAACAGTTAGATACGGTGCTGCAGAAACAGTTGAAATGGTGCAGAAACAGTTAGATACGGTGCAACAGAAACAGTTGCAGAAACAGTTAGATACGATGCTGCAGAAACAGTTGAAACGGTGCAGAAACAGTTGAGATACAACGAGATACATCGAGAATGGGATGAGCAAAAGTGAAATTGGGGGAAATGATAGGAATAAAAGTGAAATTGGAGGAAAGGTGGGAGGAAAAGTGAAATAGTGATAAATGGGAGGAGCAAAAGTGATAGTGGAGGAAATAAGAGGAAGAATGAAAGGGCTTGGTATGTTATGAAAAAATATTGCTATGTTATTGTTATATTTGTAATTATCTTGTGTTTTCCTCTATATAGGGTAATTTTACTAAAATATTGCTATGTTTGGTAATTAAGCTCTAAAACTTGTACTTTTATGTAAAAAATCCAAAAATAAAAGTACCTTGCATTACAAATATGACAGCCACATTCACACTAAATATCAATCATTTTCCTCGTAGCCAAAAAAGTGAGAGAAATTCAAGAAACATAACGAGAGCCGTGGGCTCTAAGAGTAGTACTACTAATGAAGGAAAACTCAAATTTGGATTAATGAGGCAAGTCACTACATTTCAAAGGATGATGCCTACTATATGGTGGTACTAATTTCTCTGTAGATTCCCAAAATAATTTTGCGTCAAATATAAGTAACTAATCTTGATCCAGGAATTTTAACCCGACTCCCTTTTCGAGTACGTGCGAAACACGCTATCTGTCGAGACTCTTCCGACCCTTAGGATCGAATAACCCATGTGCAAGCCGTTCACATGGAACATTTCCCCGGCCTTCAAAGTTCTCATTTGAATATTTGCTACTACCACCAAGATCTATACCAACGTCTACTACGCCCATGCTTACGCCCAAGGTTTTGTAGTGACCGCTGCGCTCTCCTACTCAGTGGGGCCTGACACTTGCCCCAACGGCCAGGTGTCGATCGCGCGCTTAAGCGCCATTCATTTTCGGTATATATAGGTCATAAAAGATCAACATTTATTCATAGGATATTAAAAATAGTACGTGCATGCTACTAAAATTTGCATGAAACACATGTGCAACATACACAGCTATAGTGACTAGCATGATAGAAAAGAGCCTACATGGCATAGAAAATGGTTGATAAGAACAACGTCCAATTTTATAAGGCGACCTTACTGAATTAAGGATTTTAAACATGGAATTATTTATTCTCGAGATAAAGTGCATGCAACCAATGACTGTCAAAGTTTAGACACCACAAAAGTCCTTGAGAGTGGGAGTCTTATGTTCACATCTTGCAAAACAAAATTTGAGAGCATCGAACGGCTTGTAAAGCAAAGGGTGATCATCATCAACAAGTTCTTCTGGAATTTTTACAATACATCCTTCTTTGGGAGTTCCGCCAAGTCCAATGGAATACCTCTCTATGTTTCCAATAATAACTCGATGATATGGAGAATACAGCCTACCATTTGTAAGTGCCTATAATTGATGTACAATAAACATTTAGTCCGAAAAATGAGAAACGAAATAAAGAAAATGAGGAAGTTTTTGAAAGGGCACTTACTGTCAAACAGTCACTAGCAAGGAATATGAATGAGTCAGGAGACGAGTACTCAACATCAATCCACTGTCCATTTTTCTTCATAACTTGCAGCCCGCTCGATTGATGCTGGCTTAAAATGCCTGTAAAGATTCTATCAGTATGAGGATGTACTCCAACGTTTGCCTCCCCCGGTTTAGGCACTCGGTACTTCAACAGCGCAATTGCGTAGCTTGTAGATTTCATGTGCTCATCAAAGTATTTTTCCACTTTCAATTTCTCAAATATCATTTTTCTTATCATCTCATCCAACTCTGATAATCTCTTGGCGTTAGAGTGCACCAATTCACTGCCAAACATTTTGATAATTGAGTACTAGAGATGAGTGCGCGGACATAGTTGAACACTTTTACTTGCTCATTCGAAGATTTAATTAACCACACAATATAGAGGGTAGTTGACTTGCATTTGAACTACGTGAGATTAATGATGATAATTAGAATCTTAGACACTTTCACTTAATTACTCATGATAGCTCGATTTACAAGTGCTAATAATGTAGACCGTGTTATAATGTATACACATCAGGTTGAATTGACCTGCAATAGTAGGTAGTTAACTATATACAACAAGTCTAATAATACTATAACCTTAAAAAAATGATACGCTGCTAAAACCAATTAAAATACACTGTTAGCGTACAAAATATAATTAACTCGATGAAAAAGGCTTTGGCCATGCAGAAGATTACGTACCAAAATTCTAGGTCTCCGTCAGACCAAAGGATTTTGGAAAAGTCTTCAATAACACCATTTGTCAGGGGATGTTGAATGCTTATTCTCTCTTGAAGTGGTAAACTAGCGTTATTCTTAGCGTAGCCAGATAAAGATAGAGAATTTTCAAATTTGGACTCCAAAGGGAGTTCGAAAACTTGTTTTAACTTTTCAAAGAGCCTTTCTTTTGGAACTCCATCAAATAAAGCCTCAAAGCAACCATATTCTACTAAAGCTTCGTAAACTTGATCTTTCACTGAAATCCACTCTTCACTCCCTGGTTTCATCTCTGGTTTTCTAAAATCTATGGTTGGAAGCTTCATAAGTACTGCATCAGAACCCATTTTTATTTTCTCTTTTGTTTCCTCTTATTTGCTGGTTATTTCTTTTGTTGTGTTATTCATCTTGAGAGTGTATGGTATATATACACACAGAAAATTAAGACTGAACTGACTTGCAATGTTGATATGCCCAAGATTAGCCATCCACGTGGCATATGATACATGGTTTGCAATATGGAATTGTAGATATGTCCAAGCTAGCCCATATGACACATGATTGTAGATATGTCCAAGCTAGTCACTCTGTGGGTCTAATAATAATATTAGTTTAAGTAGGTTATGGGGGCAATAAACGGGAATATACAAATCTTTGTTTAATCGTTAAATTGTAGTGGCATGTCAGTATAATCACGTGCATATGACACATGATTGTAGATATGTCCAAGCTAGCTGATGTTTGGCATTTTATGCTTATATTTCCTTAATATTTCCTCACGTTTGGATAGTTTATTCGCTCGTTTTATAGCTTGTGACTGTGGTTTTACACTGATTTTATGTCGTGCGTGCGTAGGTTGTTATGCAGTGTTGGAGCTTTAAAGAGCATGATTAAGCAAGAAAAGATTGGATTTTGATTGAGGATTGGATCGAGCACACGAAGGCACGACACGAGCGAGCAAAGGAGCGAGAAAACACGAAAATTGGCCTGGCGCTGTAGGGCATGCCCCGCGGGCCCCACCGCGCCCAGTGTTCCAGCGCGCCGCAGGCCCAAAGCGGGCTGATTTCGACGTCCTCTGTCCAAGCCCACGCGTTCCGAGGCGCGGGGCGCCCGTTATAGCGCCCCTTGTGCGCGTTTTTACGTCCTAATTCGTCTAGGCTTGGGTCTAACTTATTACTAGGTGTTTGTAAACTCTATAAATATTCTTTTACTTAGTTTTTCATGGGAGTTCAGACTTTGGAGCAATTGGAGAGCTCATAACATCAAGACAAGGGTTTTTCTTCCTACCATTAATCTATTACATCATTATTTCATTATTACATCAAATCCTTGTGTTGTTATTATGAGTATGCGTGGCTAAATATATCGTTCTAGGGTTAGAGTATTACATGAAGGTTGATGTTTGAAGATTGATTCCCATTAATTGAATCCCATTACGGGTTACTTATTCTTTCTTGATTTCACTTGTGTAATTGTCAGGGCCCGATTATTACGCATTATCTATGGTTTTTAGATTGAACTCGAAAGAGGGAATTTAATTACGTAATAAGAAAGAATAGGACTAGTTTGTGAACCCGGGCATCGGGGAACCAATTTGTGAGTAGGATAGACATATACTTGCTCGCCTAGTTTAACTAATTACAGAATTCGTTAATGCGTGCACGTGATTCAACCCATAGACATATAGGGATTGGAGTAGCCTGCATAGACCGTGAAGAACTGAAAGGTTTTCACGGGTACAATTAATCTGTTAGTTAGTAACCCGAGATTTAAGAAGTGGAATCAATTGGATAACTCAACTGGATTGTTCGTAACTCTGACCCTGGATCGTCTCCTTATTACTGATAACAACCAAGTCTTGCTCCATTGTTTGAATTCACTTCTACCATTTAATTACTGTTCTTTAGTTAACAAAACTCTCACTATTGGAAAAAGATCCCTGAATAGTTTAAATAAATTGTTAGCTAGAACTCAGTCTGCATAGTCCTCGTGGGAACGATACTCATCTTATCACTTTATTACTTGTCGACCACGTATACTTGCGTGTGCGTTTGGGAGCAACAAGTTTTTGGCGCCGTTGCCGGGGATTAAATTGACTGATTTCTTTTTGAACAGTTTATTACTTACTATTCAGGTTTAATTTTTGTTTTGAGTTTTGTGCTGTTTCAGGTATTAGGTCCTGCTCGATCTTTACCTACAGGAATGGCAGAAGACCAAGCTTTAGCTGTGCGAGATGTTGCTCTCCCCAGCCTGGAGGGAGTAGCATCGAGCATAGTTAAGCCCGCTATCACCGGGGGATTTGAGATTAAGTCCGGCATGATTCAGTTGCTGCATGTGACTGGACAATATGGTGGATTACTTCATGAGGATCCGCAACAACACATTCAGAACTTTCTGGAGATCAGTGATACTTATACACCAGCGGGTGTTCCTACTGATTATGTTCGCTTGACGTTGTTCCCGTTTTCACTGATTGGGGCAGCAAAGAAGTGGTTAAAGGCTGAAAAGTCTGGGTCTATCACTACTTGGGAGGATTTGGCTAAGAAGTTCTTGGCTAAATTTTATCCGTCTGCCAAGACAGCCCGTCTGAGGAGCGAAATTATGTCCTTCAGACAGTTAGAAAGAGAATCCTTGTATTCAGCCTGGGAGCGATTCAAAGCTCTATTGAGAGATTGTCCACACCACAACCAATCCAATGAGGTTGTTGCACACACTTTTGTTGAGGGGCTGAACCAACACACTAAGATCGTGGTTGATGCTGCTGCTGGAGGCCAAGTACTGGCCTTAAATTTTGATCAGATTTATGATTTACTTGACAAGTTTTCGCAGAGCAATCCTGATTGGCAGGGAGATGGTAGAGCTATTACGCAGAAACCTGCAGGGGTACTTCAGTTAGATGCAGTTTTAGAGCTAAGGGCGAGGATGGATGCTATTTCCAATCAAATTAGCAAGTTAGCTCTGCAAAAGGCTCAGCAACCAGTGGCTCCAGTGCAACAACTCCAGAGCTTTTGTGAGGTTTGTGGTCAAGACCATGCTACAGAGGTTTGCTCTTCTAATCCAGAGTCAGTTTATTACGTGGGTAATCAAAACAGGCTGCAGGGTCAAAACCAGTTTGGTAATGGTTATTATCAAGGCAATACGAGAGCCCCGAATAATTACCACCCACTTCCAGCACCACCACAGCAGGTTAGCAGTTCAGTTGAAGATATGCTAAAGCAGATAATGGCAGGCCAGCAGAGAATGATAGCTGACACTGCAGCCCATGCACAAGCCATACATGATCTTGCCGATGCTCAAAAGAACTTGGAGCACCAGTTGGGACAGTTGGTGGGAGAAAGAAGCACTGTTAAAAAAGAGCCTGAACAATATCTTGCAGTGACCTTAATTGAAGGTGGAGAGCTGATGGCCAAGTCTGAAGAGAGAGCTGAAATAGAAAAAGTTGAAAAAGTGGAGAAGGTAAAGAAGAAAGAAGAGAGAAAGGAGGCACCTCTGCCACCTCCACCATTCCCGCAGAGACTATTACCATCGAAGGATCTGGCCCAGTATCAAAAATTTGTGAGTATGTTGAAAGAACTTCAAGTTAATATTCCTTTGACTGATGTGTTTGAATTGATGCCATCCTTTGTGAAGTTCTTAAAAGAAATTTTAGTCAAGAAGAAGAAGCCTAAAGAGATAGATACAGTTGAGTTAGTTGAGGAGTGTAGCACAATCTTGAGCAAGCTACCTCCAAAACTTCAAGATCCTGGGAGGTTTACTATTCCTTGCACCATTGGAGGGCATAATATCACTGGTGCCTTGTGTGATTTGGGTGCGAGCATAAATCTCATGCCTCTGTCTGTTTGCAAAAGGTTAGGGCTAGGAGCAATCAAGCCCTCTTCAGTTACTCTTAAGATGGCAGATGGATCTCTCACTCACCCTGATGGTAAGTTGGAGGATGTGTTGCTAAAAGTTGGTAAGTTTACATTCTCTGCTGATTTTGTAGTCCTAGATTATGAAGAGGACCGAGAAGCTCCAATCATTTTGGGGAGACCATTCTTAGTCACCTCGAAGGCAATTATTGACATGGAGCTGGGTGAGATGACTGTTAGAGCGCATGGAGAAAAGGTTACTTTCAAGGTTTATAATGAGAAGGAGCACATAGCTAAGGTGGAAGAGTGCTCTATGATTGAATGTGTCAAACAAGAAGATGGAAGTAAACCACATGTGAAGTTGAAGATGGGTTCTCTCAAAGAAGGGAAGAAAGCAAAAGTTCGTCGTAAGAAGAGAAGACGTAAATGCTGGAAGTGAGCTAAAAGTGTTGTCGTGCCACGACGTTAACTAAGGCGCTTCTCGGGAGGCAACCCGAGTTTGTACTTGTATTATTTTATTTTATAGTGTCACGTAGTTTTTGTTTTCCTTGGATTGCAGGTTCATGTACTGTCAAGGCTAAGTGTGGGGTGTCCTCACCCTTACATAATATTGATGACCTGATGGGGGAAGTCTGAGTACCTCATGAAGCTTGGAGGATGCTAGCACCAAGGACTAGAGTCTTCAGGGAAGTTTTCTTTACCTTGCACTTTCTTATTTTTAGCACTGAGGACATTGCTTAGTTTAAGTGTGGGGTGGGGAACTCTCCCTTATTTTTGAGGTTATGGATGCATGTACCGTAGGATTTTCCTTTGTCACTTGACTTTATTTTGATTTGTTTCTTGCTTTAATATATGAGAAAAAATTTAAAAAAATTAGAAAACCAATGAAAAATTCCAAAAAGATTTTCCTTTTAGTCTTTATTAGTGGTACATGTCGTCATCCGCCCCGTGGTTTTTCTTATGGCCTCAGTTCTTTTCCACGGGTAGGCCTTTGAACCGGGTAGTTTTTTATTTTTAGGATTAGAATAATTAGTTATAGATGACCCTAGACGAAAGGAATAGGTGGAATGCTAGGTGCCTTTGATTTGTTTGATACCGGTGGACTTGAATTGATTGCATGTGCTATTTGTGGCGTCCTTGGGTTTTAATTGTGATGCATGCCTAAGAAAAATTGGAACGACCCCCTTGAGATGCTTGAGTCCGCTTGCTTGACTTGATTGTGAACCTTTGTGCATTAGTGCTTAAATTTCCACAAGTTGCAGTCTAGATGCTTGATTGAGAGTTGTTGATGGAACCTTTTTGTGTGGATCATGTGCAATGTGTGTTGTGAGGCATGTTCTTGTTTACTCCATGTTGCATATTAATGTCTAGAACTTGCCCCGTGTGTGTGCAAAGCGAAATCCTAGGTTTGCTCTAGTCGGGAAATGATACAAGGCCTTCTTTTGGTTAGCCTACCCTTACATATATACCTTGAAAAAAAATTGTTGTTGTGATTTCTTTGACCCTTTTTGTTGGTACCCACACCCCGAGCCTACCCATTTGTTCTAAATTGACTCTTTTGGCCCTTTACTCCTTAAGCACTTTATTGATATTGTGTTGTTATTTTGGAGTTGTGGTTGGATGTTGGGAGGTTCTTGAGTGGAACTAATAAAGGGGAATACTTGTGAAATTTGTGAAGTAGTGAAAAGCATTGGCAAGGTTGGATGAAATTGAAGATTGAAAAAATATAGCAAAGTTGAAAAGAGAAAAGAAAAAAAAATTGTGGAAAAAGAAATAAAGAGAAAAAGATATCCATTCCTTGCTAGTGTGTGCTTAAAAGAAAAATTGTTACTTGTGTGAAGGTGTATGTGTAGAAGTTGTTGATTTGGGTGGCTTGATGAGATTGATGCTTAATTTGAATGTGATGTATTAAAGTGCTTAGGGAGGTAGTCACTATTACCATATGTATCCTACCCGCCCCTTAGCCTACATTACGACCTTTCTAAAGTCCTAGTTAATCCCGATTGGAGTGAGCTTACATTAGTGGAGTCCTACACTACGGGCAAGCCTATGGTACATTGTGTGTGGCATGTGAGATTTTCATGAGAGTGAGTGAATTCATTTGTATTGCCCCCGTTCTATTCATGATATTGATTTTGTGTGTGATATTTGGGGGGGCACTCTCTTGCTTCATATTGGTGAGGGCGCACGGTTTGCATGAAATAGGTGAAGTTGATGGCTTCGTGGTTGAGTAGATAGGTGTGATTTTGTGGGAGCATGGTTGCATTAAGTTG
Organism: Petunia axillaris subsp. axillaris; assembly: GCA_029990575.1. Lineage (NCBI taxonomy): Eukaryota > Viridiplantae > Streptophyta > Magnoliopsida > Solanales > Solanaceae > Petunia > Petunia axillaris. The sequence continues at coordinate 166,673,859 of JARKNS010000003.1, forward strand.
AGTGTGTGCACTTGAGCTATTTTGGGGTGGTTGTTCTCTTATTTTTGGTTTTGGTAAATTATTGGCATGGTGTGGATCCATAGTAGTCATGTGTGCATTGGTTCAATGGTCGGTATCAACCATAGTCATAGGCAGACCTGTTCTATCTAGGTTGGGAAGTGAGATGTGACTTGCTCGAGGGCGAGCAAGGGTTCAAGTGTGGGGTGGTGATGTTTGGCATTTTATGCCTATATTTCCTTAATATTTCCTCACGTTTGGATAGTTTATTCGCTCGTTTTATAGCTTGTGACTGTGGTTTTACACTGATTTTATGTCGTGCGTGCGTAGGTTGTTATGCAGTGTAATTGGAGCTTTAAAGAGCATGATTAAGCAAGAAAAGATTGGATTTTGATTGAGGATTGGATCGAGCACACGAAGGCACGACACGAGCGAGCAAAGGAGCGAGAAAACACGAAAATTGGCCTGGCGCTGTAGGGCATGCCCCGCGGGCCCCACCGCGCCCAGTGTTCCAGCGCGTTTCCCAGCGCGCCGCAGGCCCAAAGCGGGCTGATTTCGACGTCCTCTGTCCAAGCCCACGCGTTCCGAGGCGCGGGGCGCCCGTTATAGCGCCCCTTGTGCGCGTTTTTACGTCCTAATTCGTCTAGGCTTGGGTCTAACTTATTACTAGGTGTTTGTAAACTCTATAAATATTCTTTTACTTAGTTTTTCATGGGAGTTCAGACTTTGGAGCAATTGGAGAGCTCATAACATCAAGACAAGGGTTTTTCTTCCTACCATTAATCTATTACATCATTATTTCATTATTACATCAAATCCTTGTGTTGTTATTATGAGTATGCGTGGCTAAATATATCGTTCTAGGGTTAGAGTATTACATGAAGGTTGATGTTTGAAGATTGATTCCCATTAATTGAATCCCATTACGGGTTACTTATTCTTTCTTGATTTCACTTGTGTAATTGTCAGGGCCCGATTATTACGCATTATCTATGGTTTTTAGATTGAACTCGAAAGAGGGAATTTAATTACGTAATAAGAAAGAATAGGACTAGTTTGTGAACCCGGGCATCGGGGAACCAATTTGTGAGTAGGATAGACATATACTTGCTCGCCTAGTTTAACTAATTACAGAATTCGTTAATGCGTGCACGTGATTCAACCCATAGACATATAGGGATTGGAGTAGCCTGCATAGACCGTGAAGAACTGAAAGGTTTTTACGGGTACAATTAATCTGTTAGTTAGTAACCCGGGATTTAAGAAGTGGAATCAATTGGATAACTCAACTGGATTGTTCGTAACTCTGACCCTGGATCGTCTCCTTATTACTGATAACAACCAAGTCTTGCTCCATTGTTTGAATTCACTTCTACCATTTAATTACTGTTCTTTAGTTAACAAAACTCTCACTATTGGAAAAAGATCCCTGAATAGTTTAAATAAATTGTTTGCTAGAACTCAGTCTGCATAGTCCTCGTGGGAACGATACTCATCTTATCACTTTATTACTTGTCGACCACGTATACTTGCGTGTGCGTTTGGGAGCAACACTAGCCACTCCGTAGATCTGATAATCTATATCTATATTTATATATCTTCTAATTAAGAAATATAAACAAGTGATGTGGCATAGTTCTATGGCCATCATTCACCTCAAAATATTAAAAAATCTTCAATTTTGTTTCTCCTTCCATTCTCTAAGATGATCTTTTCTCTTATTCTCTTTTTACCGTGTAATGAAATGGCATTAACAACTATTAAAAACTATCACTTAAATTTATATCCTATTGATTACAAAAGATAATATGTCAATGGGTTACAGAATGAATAGCTGTTACAATTCCTTAATACTATGGAGGAAAACTGTTGCTTAATAGAATGACCATGCTTCTTATTAGCTAATTAAATTGCATAATAATTAATTCATATTAATGTGTATACTTTTCATCTTCTTCCTCTTTCTTTTTCTTTTATATATGTATTGGTGGATGGACTGATTATCATAGATATTTAGTTGTATATATAATTGAATTATATCTAGAAAATAGTCTTACTGAAAACTGGTTTTTAGGCTTGCTATCGATAACACGGAATATGTTTAGTTTAGTGATGCTGCAAATGGTAAACACAGGTGTTAAGTTAATTCAGAATATGTTTTGATTATGACAAAAAGAATGCGATACCTAAATCAGTCTATGTGCTTCCTGCAGGTTAAGGACCAAAATGTAGTGTGAGTTGATTCTGAGGATCGTTAATTGATTTCGGAGTCAGCTATGGAAAGTTTAGATTGACAGCCGCTCTTCTCGTGGGATTGGTTTATGCTCTTGCCTTATTCTCTGGAGATATTTATATCCCTAAGAGAATCAAATCTCTTGGGTCAAATCTCTCTAGCTTTAGAATCTCGTCAATCTCTCTCAATCATATCTCGTCCAAGGTTCTGCCCAGTTTACCCGTAACGGTCTCCCTGCTGTGTCACTATTTATTCGAGACTTTCTGAAGATCTCCTCACGCTTCTAATTACTATCTACTGTCTCTAAGTCTTTTACTTACAAACTGTACTCCTGAGAGTTTACGAGTGTTTTACAAGAAAAGATAGAGAGATCGTGTAGTGAGGTAATAGTCGTGTCACTGAAGTTTGGTCTGATTCTCTATAAATCAGACACTATCGTTAGTGGTGAGCGAAGGATTAAAAACCACCTGAGAGAAGACGTTTATGGTTAACGATAAACCATACTTGTATTGTGTTTACGAAAGAGCTTGAAGAGAGATCACTCCCTTGTGACCCAAGGGGACTGGACTAGGAACCATTTGGTTCTGAACCAGTATAAATACTCTGTGTCATTCCTTACTTATTTACAGCCTTTTTCTTTCTGCATTAATCAGTATTTATATTTCTAAGTCAACTTACGAATTGCTCAGTCGACTAAAATTAGCAGTTTTAACAATTCACCCCCCCTCTTGTATTCATCAATTGGTATCAGAGCTTGGACTCACACTTTTGTTTTGCCTTACAGCAAGTGAGAAAAGATCATGTCATCATACATTGTGAATGGAGCTCTACTACAAGAGGGAACTTCTGCCACCCGACCTCCTTACTTTAATGGTAAGCATTATAGTCATTGGAAGATTCGTATGGAAACATACATTAAATCGGTTGACTTCAAGGTCTGGCGTGTCATCAAGAAAGGCCCTTTTGATATTCCCACCATCAAATCTGCCAAGAAAGAAGGAGATCGTCAGAACGCTCCTACTGATGTTGACATGGACGATTATACTGATGAACAACGAGAAATTATCCAACTCAACTACAAAGCTGTCAATATTCTTTACAACGCCATCAGTGGTGAAGAATATGAAAAAATTTCTAGTTGTGAAACGGCCAAAGAAATATGGGACAAACTAGAAGTTACATATGAAGGAACCAGTAAAGTGAAAGAAACAAGAATCAATCTTCTCGTATATGAATACGAACTTTTCCAAATGAAAGATGGAGAATCTGCTGAAGATATGTTTGCTAGGTTCAGCAAAATTGTTGGTGAACTCAAAGCGCTTGGAAAGATCTACTCTAATGGTGAGCAGATAAGAAAAGTTCTAAGAAGTCTCCCTACAACCTGGCAACCCAAAGTCATAAATATTGAAAGTGGAGATCTTAACAAAATCTCTTATGACGAACTGAGAGGAGATCTGATTGCTTTTGAGAAAACTCATTTGAAACGCAATGTGTTGGAAGAGAAAAAGAAAATTGTGGCATTCAATACTACAGTAGAGGAAGTCGACTACGATCAGGATGTTGAAGAAGATGATATCCAGGAACAACTTGCTATGATGTCTAGAAACTTAAACGGGCTTGTGAACCGTAGACGACAATTCAGAAAAAGCAAAGCTCCATTCAAGAAAGATCAAACCAATTACATAAATGAAGGTCGATGTTTTGAATGTGGCAAACAAGGACACATTGCAACAAACTGCCCTGACGCCAAAATGAAAGGCAGAAACAGATCATACGCAGCATGGAGTGATGAACATACAGCTGACGCTGAACAAGAAGAAGCAGCCAACATTTGCTTCATGGCCTCAGACAACTCTACCAGTAGTGGAATTCAATCTAATGACTCAAGTGAGGTACGTTGCAAATTTTGTATTGAAAACTCTAGAAATCTTGATGAAGTCCTAGACGAGCTTGAAAAGGCTCTCGGAAAAATTAAGAAACTAAGCAAGGAAAAGGAAGAATGGGAAATGAAATTAGAAGTAGTTGAGACAGAAAACGAATTCTTAAAAGAAGAAATGAATCACATCAAATTTAAGCTTAATAGTCATAGGAAATCTACTAGTCAAAGCTCAGCAGGGTCCAATAACTTTTATAAATATGCTAGATCCTCTATGTTTTCAAGAGAAACTAAAATTGTGCCTATTTGCTATCATGCGGTGAACCTGGTCATGTATTTAAAAGATGTCAAAAGAGAAATCCTGGAAAATGGATTTGGAGACCAAAGACCAAAACTGAAGCCAGCGCATCTAGAGCTAACCCTCAAGGACCCAAGCAAGCTTGGGTACCTAAACATACTTGAAAACTTTGTTTTGCAGGGACGCCACAAAGGATCAATGAAGATGGGAAAATGGTTTCTTGATAGTGGTTGCTCCCGTCATATGACTGGCGATAAACAACTGTTCAAATCTATAACTAAGATTGATGGAGGCTCTGTTAAATTTGGAGGAGATGCTAAAGGAAAGATCGTTGGAATTGGAATCATATCCTTAAGTCCCACCTGTGACATCAAGGAAGCATTCCTCGTTGATGGACTCAAACATAATCTCCTAAGTATTAGTCAACTTTGTGATGGAGGGTACAAGGTAAAGTTTGAATCCAGCAGATGCATTATCCATGACACCAAGGTAAGGTAGTTCTTTCCGGATCTAGGGAAAACAATATCTATGTTCTTAACAATGGTAAAGCTTCTACAGGTAAACACTTATGTCTTGCTTCAATTACAAATGACCCCTGGACATGGCAATGAAAATTAGGTCATGCTAGTATGTCTTTGATTGAGAAACTGTCTAAAGAGGAACTAGTAATTGGATTGCCTAAGCTTAACTTCACAAAAAATCGTATCTGCGATGCATGTCAGCTAGGTAAGCAAACTAGAACCTCTTTTAAAGGAAAGGACATTGTCTCTACCTCCAACCCCCTAGAACTATTGCATATGGACTTGTTTGGTCCAACTAGAACTGCTAGTATCGGAGGCAAAAGGTATGCTTTTGTGATTGTTGATGATTACTCTCGTTTCACTTGGGTTATGTTTCTATCTCATAAAGATGATGCTTTTAAAAGTTTTAAAGTTTTCTGCAAGAAAGTTCAAAGAGAGAAAGGTTACTACATATCCACCATCAGAAGTGATCATGGAGGGGAATTCGAAAGCAAAATCTTTGAAGAATACTGTAATTCTCATGGATTCACTCACAACTTCTCCTCTCCTCGAACTCCTCAACAAAATGGTGTTGTAGAAAGGAAGAATCGCACTCTTCAAGACATGGTCAGAACTATGTTAGTTGAACACTCTCTTCCAAATCATTTTTGGGCTGAAGCTGTAAGTACTGCTTGTCATATCTTAAATAGATGTCTTATTCGCCTTATCCTTCATAAAACTCCTTATGAACTTTGGAAAGGCAAAAGACCAAATATTAGTTACTTTCACCCATTTGGTTGTAAGTGTTTTATTCATAACAATGGTAAAGATAATCTTGGTAAGTTTGATCCACATAGTGATGAAGGTATTTTCCTAGGATACTCTAACACCAGTAGATCGTATAGAGTATTTAATAAGAGGACATTGACAGTTGAAGAATCCATGCATGTTGTATTTGATGATTCCTTGATCCATGTTGAGAAAGGTAATAATGCAGATGACGACGAAGTTGGGCCAACTCTATCCATTCCCTCAGAAACTACAGTTACAACCGTTGAGCCCCTTAGTCCTCAAATTCAGGATGTCGAGGAGTCAGATTCTGCTTCAGAACAGACTGAGTCGACTACACAGCTCAAAGAACTGGAAGTGGTCGTGCCAAATGAATGGAGGAGTGATCCCGACTACCCACAGAGATATATCATTGGGGATCCCCGAGAAGGTATGAAAACGAGAAACTCTCTTAAATCTAATCTGGCTTTCATCTCACAGATAGAACCAAAGAAGATAAATGAAGCTCTTCAAGATGAATCTTGGGTTCTTGCCATGAAAGAAGAGCTCGATCAATTTGAGAAAAACCAGGTGTGGGAGCTCGTTCCTAAACCCAAAGGAAAATCTGTTATCGGTACCAAATGGGTGTTCAGAAACAAGCTCAACGAAGAAGGTAAGGTGGTAAGAAACAAGGCTCGTCTAGTGGCTCAAGGCTACTCTCAGACAGAGGGAGTCGACTACGACGAGACATTTGCTCATGTTGCTAGACTTGAATCTATTCGCATGCTTCTAGCTTTCGCTTCCTTCAAACAATTTAAACTTTTTCAAATGGATGTTTAAAGTGCTTTCCTCAATGGGTTTATTAAAGAAGAAGTTTTTGTCAAACAACCCCCAGGTTTTGAAAATCCTAAATTGCCTCATCATGTGTTTAAGCTTTCCAAAGCCCTCTATGGTCTTAAACAAGCCCCTCGTGCTTGGTATGAAAGACTAAGCTCATTTTTATTATCCCATGGATTTTCTAGAGAAAAAAGTGATAAGACTCTTTTTATACAGAAAAACCTCCTCTGACATTCTTATTATTCAAATTTACGTTGATGACATCATTTTTGGTAGCACTAATCCAGAATTATGCAAGAAATTTGAAGTGCTTATGCAGGGAGAGTTTGAAATGAACTTGATGGGAGAACTCACGTTCTTTCTCGGAATTCAGATCAAACAATATAAATATAGCATTTTTATTTGTCAATCTAAATATACCAAAGAACTTATTGTCAAGTTTGGAATGAATGACGCCAGCCCTGCTAAAACTCCCATGAGCCCTGCTACCCATCTGGTAAGTGACTCGAAAGGTACAAGTATCAATGCTTCTCTCTATCGAGGTATGATTGGATCACTACTTTACTTAACTGCTAGTCGACCAGACATCATGCTTTCTGTATGTAAATGTGCTCGCTTCCAGTCAGCTCCCAAAGTATCTCATCTTACTGCAGTTAAAAGAATCCTTCGTTATTTTGTTGGCACAGTTAACTATGGTTTATGGTATCCTCGCACAAATTTCTTTGATCTTATTGGTTTTTCAGACGCTGACTATGCAGGTGACAGGATTGATAGAAAAAGCACCAGTGGTGCAAGCTTCTTTCTTGGGAAATCCCTTGTTTCATGGCACAGCAAGAAACAGGACTGTACTGCTCTTTCTACCGCTGAATCTGAGTATATTGCTCTAGGACATTGTTGCACTCAACTCCTTTGGATGGGAAAACAACTCTCTGATTATAATTTATTTTTTAAACCCATTCCCATGCTATGTGATAACACTAGTGCAATTGAGTTATCCTACAATCCGGTTGATCATCCTAGAACTAAGCATATTGATGTTCGTTATCATTTTATTAGGGATCATGTTCAGGATGGTGATGTTGATATTGCCTTCGTTAGCACTGATTTTCAATTAGCTGATATTTTTACAAAACCTCTTTTAGAAGAACGATTTTGTGCTCTACGTGACTTGCTTGGAATTTTGTCTAATCCTTCTTAATTTTCCTCAGTATAACGCCTTAAGTATATTTGTATTTTCCTTAAAGACTCTTTTAATTTTATGCTTATTTTACTATGTCATTATTACCTTTTACCTTTTCACATGTCATTATTACTCCTTTTAGTTGAAAAGCTGTCAGGCGGCGTGGGAAACGATTTCCAAAGGTCTGCGTCCTGTCCCTTCACCTCCATCAGACCATCACGTCTCTTCAGTTCATCTACCACTCACACGATACCCCTTCCGTTCTCATTCCTTTTCTTTTTAACTTCCCCACTCTCCCAAATCCCTTCATATCTTCACCTCTCCTCAAACTTACTCCATTAAAATGTTCGCAAAACATCCTTCTCTGCTCGTCGAAGCCAACACACAAAATCAAAACTACCTACCACCTCTACCACTCCAGTTCCGGTGGAATCTGATCACTCTGAAAACACCATGTCCACTTATCAAAGTCCCAACAGAAACCCTACCTCTTCCAAGAAAGCCGGTAAAAGACCCATGCAATCTCCTGATGAGGAGTGTGTTAAGAGGCCCAAGAAGGAATTCTCCCTTGCTGATTTGGATGAGACTCTGGATTTCTGGGATGCCTCTGCATGTGAAAAGCTTGTCGCTCTTAAGGACAAACCCCTGGCTCATGGTAGACTTGTGGACCTGGAGGCTATGGATTCTCTCAATTGCTCTCTGATTCCATGGTTTGCTGCTCAAGACTGGTCCAATTTCTTCTCCGTCGAACCCGTTGATATTCCTGAGGATTTGGTAAGACTCTTCTATGCTAATCTCCGTCCCTGTTCATCTTGTGGTTTTGAAACGATAGTGTTGAACACTCGCATTGTTATTACCAAAGCTATTCTGTGCCGCATTCTGGGCTGTAAGTCTTCTGGTTACTCTGACTTTTTTAAAATCTCCTGGCCTGCTGATTTTGAGGTCTCTTTTGACCAAGCCAAGACTTTTTTATCTGATAAGACTGATATTCCTGAAGGGCAACTAGGCCCTCTAGACCTCTCTTTTGAAATACGTGTATTAGCCCATATTGTTGGTACTACCTTGCTTCCTCGGACTGGCTCTCTTAGTTCTCTATCTCAACGTGACACCCTGATTGTCTATTGCTTAGTCACTAAGAAGAAACTTGATTTAGCTGCCTGGATCATTGAATATATGCTTGAAAGTACTGCAGAATGTGCATCTCTTCCGTATGGCATTCTCATCACTCGCATCTTGCATTTTTATAAAGTCAATATCTCTGAGTGGAAAACCTTCTCTTTAACTGCTTGTTACAACTCTCGCACCTTTGCTTCCATGGGGTATGTTCACCTAAATGACTCGTGGGTTCGTAAGGAACCAAAGTCCCCCAAACCTGTTGATGATATTGCTGGTCCTTCTAAGGCATCTGTTCCAGTTGAAACTGAGCCTGCTTGTAGGCTCAAGGATGCTCTGGCTGATGTCAATGACCTGTTGCTGAGTTTGCACTACAAGAGTGAGAAGGCCTTTGATGATATTGCCGAGCTCAAATTGGATGTAGGTAGATTCTCTCTTAAACTTGATACTGCTGTGACAGACTCTGCTGCTGCCATAAGACAGGTTCATGCTCGCATTGATGTTGTTTCTACAGACGTTCAGGCCAGAATCACTGCCATGTCCACTGATGTTCAAACTAAGCTGGACAGAATGACTGACAATGTTGTGATCACTCTTACTTATTTTCTTGCTCCTCGCTAAATTTAACTCTCTGGGTCTGTAATATTCAGGACAACTTAGACATGCTGTGTTTATTTTTTGCTTTGCTCCTTTTTGGGTGATGCCAAGGGGGAGAACAGACTACTTCCTTTAGTTATGTGAATATCGTATTATCCCATCTGCTGTACATCATTTGAAGGGTCACTCACTCAGGAGGAGTCAACTAACCTTCTTACCCTGGAGACCTAAATTTGCCTATGAAACAGAGCTCACACTCAGGGGGAGTCAGCATACTCAGGGGGAGTCATCTATCAGCGTTGAACAGTCGACTTCAGAAACAAAGGGATGTATCCTAGCACATACACTCCTTCACTTTTTGTCATCACCAAAAAGGGGGAGATTATTAAGTTAATTCAGAATATGTTTTGATTATGACAAAAAGAATGCGATACCTAAATCAGTCTATGTGCTTCCTGCAGGTTAAGGACCAAAATGTATGTGAGTTGATTCTGAGGATCGTTAATTGATTTCGGAGTCAGCTATGGAAAGTTTAGATTGACAGCCGCTCTTCTCGTGGGATTGGTTTATGCTCTTGCCTTATTCTATGGAGATATTTATATCCCTAAGAGAATCAAATCTCTTGGGTCATATCTCCCTAGCTTCAGAATCTCGTCAATCTCTCTCAATCATATCTCGTCCAAGGTTCTGCCCAGTTTACCCGCAACGGTATCCCTGCTGTGTCACTATTTATTCGAGACTTTCTGAAGACCTCTTTACCCTTCTAATTACTATCTACTGTCTCTAAGTCTTTTACTTACAAACTGTACTCCTGAGAGTTTACGAGTGTTTTACAAGAAAAGATAGAGAGATCGTGTAGTGAGGTAATAGTCATGTCAGTGAAGTTTGGTCTGATTCTCTATAAATCAGACACTATCGTTAGTGGTGAGCGAAGGATTAAAAACCACCTGTGAGAAGATGTTTATGGTTAACGATAAACCATACTTGTATTGTGTTTACTAAAGAGCTTGAAGAGAGATCACTCCCTTGTGACCCAAGGGGACTGGACTAGGAACCATTTGGTTCTGAACCAGTATAAATACTCTGTGTCGTTCCTTACTTATTTACAGCCTTTTTCTTTCTGCAGTAATCAATATTTATATTTCTAAGTCAACTTACGAATTGCTCAGTCGACTAAAATTAGCAGTTTTAACAATTCACCTCCCCCCCCCCCCTCTTGTATTCATCAACAGGCATCTCATCCTTATATACTTTACATATGTTATGATATGGAGTATCAAATTTCAATATTTTGTGTTTATATGTCACACAACCTCCATCTTTGTTTCAAAAGTGGACTAATCTATTGATGATATCCTGTTATCTGATTTATATCTAGCTTCTTTAGTTCTTTGTTCTTTTTATAGAGAATTTATCAGGTACGCCTATTTATTTTCGTTTACTTTAAATTAGATGGGTTATGTTATTGAATTTTTTTATTGGCTTTTCTAACTGGTACAATATTTTCTAGCAGTTACAAACTTTAAACAGCAAATTAAGGGAAAATTGATATGATTGGCATCTTTCCGTACCTCTTTTTCTTTTTTCACACCAATATCTATCTAGAAATAGGCTCGAAGAGGTGCGTAGTATGAGTACTATTATCGCTAAAGGTGCGTCATGGAAAGTTATACACTTTTTACGGTTGGATAACAATGTTGATATGTGATAGTACTATTTATTGTATAGAGTAGTTGGCTGTTTTTATTTTTCCTTCGGTATATGAATATTAACAATTGATTCACTGCTGTTTTTCTTGAATCTGATGGAGAAAGATGACGTAATTTTTTATTACCGGAGCTTTAGAAACTTTTGAAATTCTTCAATGATGTAAACTATTGGTTTCCAAAAAAGACTTGAGTTAGTATAATAAGACACTGTATGTTTCTTTGTTCTCTCTGTTTTTTCCTTTGTGTGCTTTTCCATTTTTCACTTAGATGATGGGATTTGCTTTGGGGACTTGCAGATTTATTCGTGGATATGCGATCCTGCTCTTGAGCTCTTGATTGTAGTTCAAAACTTTTGAGAAGACAAATCATGATTGAAGAGCTCAGTTTATGGTATGATATTCTTCGGGCTGATGAAGATGATTGGAATATAGATACGGAGTTGTCGTGAGAAAAGACACGATAAAAAATGATTCTACTTTTAAGAATAAATAAAGTGATTTAGAAATTATAAAATATTTTCATACTTCAATAGTTTATGAAGATAAAAAAAATGTGTGTGTACACACGTATGTTTTCTCTTTTCTCAATACTTGTGTTTCTTCAATGTGTGTCTTTTTCTCTCAAAGTTGGTCTAACGAGTGCTATCAGATAGATATTTATTCTGGTGGATGTAGTTCCTTTTAGAGGATAAATGAAGATGGGGGTCTTGACGGCATTTCTATGGTGTTTTCCTCTATTAGTGGTGAGGAGAGCTTTCCGATTAAATGTAAAAATTGAGTGAACTGTCCTGAAAAACTTTCCCTGTATTTACAAATTTGTTTTGTGCAATGTCCAGGCACTGTGTACGTGTGTATATATTGTTGCGTGCACAGTGTGAGAGTGGTGAGGTTTAAAGTGTAGAAATTGTGCATGTGAAGGAATATGTGCTTGATAAAATGTTTTATGAAATTCTATCAAATTGAGCTAGGTAGCGCATTATCTTAATTTCATTTGTTTTCTTTAAAGATAACAACATAAATCTCAAGAATTCTAATGTTATAATACTGTACTAAAGATGTGACCATTTTGTGATTTTCTATTTTCTCAATTTGAAACTAAAAACCATTCAAAATTGGACAAGCGATAAACACCAAGAATGCATATTTGAATGCTAAAAATGAATTTTATCGGGAAGGGGCAATAATAAGTTGGTATCTACAATTCCTGATAGTTTTTTAGCTTTCAGCTTGGAAGAATATAGCATAACTCATGCTTTTCATTTTGGTTATCCCTTTATTTGGCATCTACATATCCATGATATCATGCCATCCATACACTAAACAATAGTACTCCAACGTAGGTATGCAGAATAGAATGATCAAATGGGCATGACAATAGTTTCTATTTTAGCGTCAGAATCAACACTAGGAAGGGTTGTTTTGATAACTATCTACAAAATTTTAGGATGACAATGGTTTGTATTTTAAAAGCTTAACACTAATTCTGCCAAGTTTATTTTTGCTCAAGTTGTACACATTGACAATAGCGAGCATCAAATAGTTCTGTGGTAGCATGCAATAAGATGTAGGATAGAAGTATATAACACCATGAAAATACTTCCAGGTTTTATATTATAATCAATAATCAAATATTAATTTAGACAGTTTTGTTAGATCATATCTTATCTTATTTAATCATTAAATTTTATATTCATTGTCAAGAAAATTTTTCACTCCAAATCAAAGCTTTGTTTCAACTGATGATGTTGTAGGCCATGAAAGACTCTCTAATCCCATATAAGTAAAATATATAGGAAAATCATAATTAAGTATTTTAAAATTTTATAATCAGTCTTAAAAATACAACTATATAAATGAATAACTGGTAGTGTTACGGTTGCAACATATAGAGAAGATAAAAATTAATCTAATACGAAATTTTTATTGTGTTATCATAAATTAGTTATCTTTTATTTATTTTGTTAATGATCGCGCGAGCGCAGTCCCATTCACTAGTAATAATATTAGTTTAAGTGGTCGTTTGGCCATAAATTCCAAAAAATATTTGGAAAAGAGTTTTTGGAGTTGAGTTGAAAAATGATATTTGGAAGTTGAAGTTTTGTTTGGACATACATTTCATTTGGAAAAAAGTAAAATTTTGTGAGAGAAGTAGTAGTTTTTTTTTGAAAACTTGAAAAAGTGCTTTAAACCATTTTTTTATTTTTCAAAAACAGTTTTTCAAAAAAAAATTGAAAAAGTCACAAGATTTTATGCACAAACACTTTTCCAAAAAGATTTTGAAAAAAAAAGAAAAAAATCTGCATGGACAAACAGATACGTAGAGAAAAATCATTCACCGACCCCAGCTGCGTCCTTTTGCTTGTCCCTTTTCAATCTTCCAATTCTTTTTTTTCTTAAAGTAATGTTTAACACCAATTATTTGTGTTTAACCGAATTCAATATAATTCATCCTGAGTTACCTATTTCTATATAAATAGATTGTATAATATTCAAGTTCACTATGTTAAGTTAATTCAGAATGTATTTTGATTATGACAAAAAGAATGCGATACCTAAATCAGTCTATGTGCTTCTTGCAGGTTACGGACCCTATTGATTGTGAGTTGATTCGGTGGATCGTTAATTGATTTCGGAGTTAGCTATGGAAAGTTTAGATTGACAGCCGCTCTTCTCGTGGGATTGGTTATTGCTCTTGCCTTATTCTCTGGAGATATTTATATCCCTAAGAGAATCAAATCTCTTGGGTCAAATCTCTCTAGCTTCAGTATCTCGTCAATCTCTTTCAATCATATCTCGTCCTAGGTTCTGCCCTGTTTTCTCGCAACGGTCTTCCTGCTGTGTCACTATTTATTCGAGAGTTTCTGAAGACCTCCTTACACTTCTAATTACTATCTACTGTCTCTAAGTCTTTTACTTACAAACTATACTCCTGCGAGTTTACGAGAGTTTTACAAGAAAAGAAAGAGAGATTGTGTAGTGAGGTAATAGTCGTGTCACTGAAGTTTGGTCTGATTCTCTATAAATCAGACACTATCGTTAGTGGTGAGCGAAGGATTAAAAACCACCTGTGAGAAGACGTTTATGGTTAACGATAAACCATACTTGTAATTGTGTTTACTAAAGAGCTTGAAGAGAGATCACTCCCTTGTGACCCAAGGGGACTGGACTAGGAACCATTTGGTTCTGAACCAGTATAAATACTCGGTGTCGTTCCTTACTTATTTACAGCCTTTTTCTTTCTGCATTAATCAGTTTTTATATTTCTAAGTCAACTCACGAATTGCTCAGTCGACTAAATATAGCAGTTTTAACAATTCACCCCCATTCTTGTTTTCATCAATTGGTATCAGAGCTTGGACTCACACTTTTGTTTTGCCTTACAGCAAGTGAGAAAAGATCATGTCATCACACGTTGTGAATGGGGCTCTTCTACAAGAGGGAACTTCTGCCACCTGACCTCCTTACTTTAATGGTAAGCATTATTGTCATTGGAAGATTCGTATGGAAACATACATTAAATTGGTTGACTTCAAGGTCTGGCGTGTCATCAAGAAAGGCCCTTTTGATATTCCCACCATCAAATCTGCCAAGAAAGAAGGAGATCCACATAATGCTCCTACTGATGTTGACATGGACGATTATACTGATGAACAACGTGAGATTATCCAACTCAACTACAAAGCTGTCAATATTCTTTACAACGCCATTAGTGGTGAAGAATATGAAAAAATTTCTAGTTGTGAAACGGCCAAAGAAATATGGGATAAACTAGAAGTTAGATATGAAGGAACTAGCAAAGTGAAAGAAACAAGGATCAATCTTCTCGTATATGAGTACGAACTTTTCCAAATGAAAGATGGAGAATCTGCTGAAGATATGTTTGCTAGGTTCAGCAAAATTGTTGGTAAACTCAAAGCGCGTGGAAAAATCTACTCCAATGGTGAGCAGATAAGAAAGATTCTAAGAAGTCTCCCTACAACCTGGCAACCCAAGGTCATAAACATTGAAAGTGGAGATCTTAACAAAATCTCCTATGATGAACTCAGAGGAGATCTGATTGTCTTTGAGAAAACTCATTTGAAACGCAATGTATTGGAAGAGAAAAAGAAAATTGTAGCATTCAATACTATAGTTGAGGAAGTCGACTATGATCAGGATATTGAAGAAGATGATATCCAGGAACAACTTGCTATGATGTCCAGAAACTTAAACAGACTTGTGAACCGAAGACGTCAATTCAGAAAAAGTAAAGCTCCTTTCAAGAAAGATCAAACCAATTACATAAATGAAGGTCGATGCTTCGAATGCGGCAAACAAGGACACATTGCAACAAACTGCCCTGACGCTAAAAGGAAAGGCAGAAATAGATCTTACGCTGCATGGAGTGATGAAGATACAGCTGACACTGAACAAGAAGAAGCAGCCAACATTTGCTTCATGGCCTCAGACAACTCTACTAGTAGTGGATTCCAATCTAATGACTCAAGTGAGGTACGTTGCGAATTCTGTATTGAAAACTCTAGAAACCTTGATGAAGTCCTAGACGAGCTTGAAAAGGCTGTCAGGAAAATTAAGAAACTAAGCAAGGAAAAGGAAGAATGGGAAATGAAATTAGAAGTAGTTGAGACAGAAAACAAATTCTTAAAAGAAGAAATGAATCACATCAAATTTAAGCTTAATAGTCATAGGAAATCTACTAGTCAAAGCTCAGCAGGGTCCAATAACTTTTATAAATATGCTAGATCCTCTATGTTTTCAAGAGAAACTAAAACGGTGCCTATTTGCTATCATTGCGGTGAACCTGGTCATGTATTTAAAAGATGTCAAAAGAGAAATCCTGGAAAATGGATTTGGAGACCAAAAACCAAAACTGAAGCAAGCACATCTAGAGCTAACCCTCAAGGACCCAAGCAAGCTTGGGTACCTAAACATACTTGAAAACTTTGTTTTGCAGGGACGCCACAAAGGATCAATAAAGATGGGAAAATGGTTTCTTGATAGTGGTTGCTCCCGTCATATGACTGGCGATAAACAACTGTTCAAATCTATAACTAAGATTGATGGAGGATCTGTTAAATTTGGAGGAGATGCTAAAGGAAAGATCGTTGGAATTGGAATCATATCCTTAAGTCCCACCTGTGACATCAAGGAAGCATTCCTCGTTGATGGACTCAAACATAATCTCCTAAGTATTAGTCAACTTTGTGATGGAGGGTACAAGGTAAAGTTTGAATCCAGCAGATGCATTATCCATGACACCAAGGTAAGGTAGTTCTTTCCGGATCTAGGGAAAACAATATCTATGTTCTTAACAATGGTAAAGCTTCTACAGGTAAACACTTATGTCTTGCTTCAATTACAAATGACCCCTGGACATGGCACAGAAAATTAGGTCATGCTAGTATGTCTTTGATTGAGAAACTGTCTAAAGAGGAACTAGTAATTGGATTGCCTAAGCTTAACTTCACAAAAAATCGTATCTGCGATGCATGTCAGCTAGGTAAGCAAACTAGAACCTCTTTTAAAGGAAAGGACATTGTCTCTACCTCCAACCCCCTAGAACTATTGCATATGGACTTGTTTGGTCCAACTAGAACTGCTAGTATCGGAGGCAAAAGGTATGCTTTTGTGATTGTTGATGATTACTCTCGTTTCACTTGGGTTATGTTTCTATCTCATAAAGATGATGCTTTTAAAAGTTTTAAAGTTTTCTGCAAGAAAGTTCAAAGAGAGAAAGGTTACTACATATCCACCATCAGAAGTGATCATGGAGGGGAATTCGAAAGCAAAATCTTTGAAGAATACTGTAATTCTCATGGATTCACTCACAACTTCTCCTCTCCTCGAACTCCTCAACAAAATGGTGTTGTAGAAAGGAAGAATCGCACTCTTCAAGACATGGTCAGAACTATGTTAGTTGAACACTCTCTTCCAAATCATTTTTGGGCTGAAGCTGTAAGTACTGCTTGTCATATCTTAAATAGATGTCTTATTCGCCTTATCCTTCATAAAACTCCTTATGAACTTTGGAAAGGCAAAAGACCAAATATTAGTTACTTTCACCCATTTGGTTGTAAGTGTTTTATTCATAACAATGGTAAAGATAATCTTGGTAAGTTTGATCCACATAGTGATGAAGGTATTTTCCTAGGATACTCTAACACCAGTAGATCGTATAGAGTATTTAATAAGAGGACATTGACAGTTGAAGAATCCATGCATGTTGTATTTGATGATTCCTTGATCCATGTTGAGAAAGGTAATAATGCAGATGACGACGAAGTTGGGCCAACTCTATCCATTCCCTCAGAAACTACAGTTACAACCGTTGAGCCCCTTAGTCCTCAAATTCAGGATGTCGAGGAGTCAGATTCTGCTTCAGAACAGACTGAGTCGACTACACAGCTCAAAGAACTGGAAGTGGTCGTGCCAAATGAATGGAGGAGTGATCCCGACTACCCACAGAAATATATCATTGGGGATCCCCGAGAAGGTATGAAAACGAGAAACTCTCTTAAATCTAATCTGGCTTTCATCTCACAGATAGAACCAAAGAAGATAAATGAAGCTCTTCAAGATGAATCTTGGGTTCTTGCCATGAAAGAAGAGCTCGATCAATTTGAGAAAAACCAGGTGTGGGAGCTCGTTCCTAAACCCAAAGGAAAATCTGTTATCGGTACCAAATGGGTGTTCAGAAACAAGCTCAACGAAGAAGGTAAGGTGGTAAGAAACAAGGCTCGTCTAGTGGCTCAAGGCTACTCTCAGACAGAGGGAGTCGACTACGACGAGACATTTGCTCATGTTGCTAGACTTGAATCTATTCGCATGCTTCTAGCTTTCGCTTCCTTCAAACAATTTAAACTTTTTCAAATGGATGTTAAAAGTGCTTTCCTCAATGGGTTTATTAAAGAAGAAGTTTTTGTCAAACAACCCCCAGGTTTTGAAAATCCTAAATTGCCTCATCATGTGTTTAAGCTTTCCAAAGCCCTCTATGGTCTTAAACAAGCCCCTCGTGCTTGGTATGAAAGACTAAGCTCATTTTTATTATCCCATGGATTTTCTAGAGAAAAAAGTGATAAGACTCTTTTTATACAGAAAAACCTCCTCTGACATTCTTATTATTCAAATTTACGTTGATGACATCATTTTTGGTAGCACTAATCCAGAATTATGCAAGAAATTTGAAGTGCTTATGCAGGGAGAGTTTGAAATGAACTTGATGGGAGAACTCACGTTCTTTCTCGGAATTCAGATCAAACAATATAAATATAGCATTTTTATTTGTCAATCTAAATATACCAAAGAACTTATTGTCAAGTTTGGAATGAATGACGCCAGCCCTGCTAAAACTCCCATGAGCCCTGCTACCCATCTGGTAAGTGACTCGAAAGGTACAAGTATCAATGCTTCTCTCTATCGAGGTATGATTGGATCACTACTTTACTTAACTGCTAGTCGACCAGACATCATGCTTTCTGTATGTAAATGTGCTCGCTTCCAGTCAGCTCCCAAAGTATCTCATCTTACTGCAGTTAAAAGAATCCTTCGTTATCTTGTTGGCACAGTTTACTATGGTTTATGGTATCCTCGCACGAATTTCTTTGATCTTATTGGGTTTTCAGACGCTGACTATGCAGGTGACAGGATTGATAGAAAAAGCACTAGTGGTGCAAGCTTCTTTCTTGGGAAATCTCTTGTTTCATGGCACAGCAAGAAACAGGACTGTACTGCTCTTTCTACAGCTGAATCTGAATATGTTGCTCTAGGACATTGTTGCACTCAACTCCTTTGGATGGGCAAGCAACTCTCTGATTTTAATTTATTTTTTAAACCCATTCCCATGCTATGTGATAATACTAGTGCAATTGAATTATCCTACAATCCGGTTGATCATCCTAGAACTAAGCATATTGATGTTCGTTATCATTTTATTAGGGATCATGTTCAGGATGGTGATGTTGATATTGCCTTCGTTAGCACTGATTTTCAATTAGCTGATATTTTTACAAAACCTCTTTTAGAAGAACGATTTTGTGCTCTACGTGACTTGCTTGGAATTTTGCCTGATCCCTCTTAATTTCCCTCAGTATAATGCCTTAAGTATATTTGTATTTTCCTTACCAGACTCTCTTAATTTTTAATGCTTATACTATGTCATTATTACCTTTTACCCTTTCACTTGTCATTATTACTCCTTTTAGTTGAAAAGCTGTCAGGCGGCGTGGGAAACGATTTCCAAGGGTCTGCGTCCTGTCCTTTCCTCTCCATCAGCCATCACGTCTCTTCAGTTCATCTACCACTCACACGATACCCCTTCCGTTCACATTCCTTTTTAACTTCTCCACTCCCCCAAATCCCTTCATAACTTTACCTCTCCTCAAACTACCTCCATTAAAATGGTTCGCAAAACATCCTTCTCTCCTCGTCGAAGCCAGCGCACTAAATCAAAACTACCTACCACCTCTACCACTCCGGTTCCGGTGGAATCTGATCACTCTGAAAACACCATGTCCACTTATCAAATTCCAAACAGAAACCCTATTTCTTCTAAGAAAGCCGGTAAACGACCCATGCAAACTCCTGATGAAGAGTGTGTTAAGAGGCCCAAGAAAGAATTTTCTCTTGCTGATTTGGATGAGACTCTAGATTTCTGGGATGCCTCTGCGTGTGAGAAGCTTGTCGCTCTAAAGGACAAACCTCTGGCTCATGGTAGACTTGTGGACTTGGAGGCTATGGATTCTCTCAATTGCTCTCTAATTCCATGGTTTTCTGCTCAAGACTGGTCCAATTTCTTCTCTGCCGAACCCGTTGATATCCCTGAGGATCTGGTAAGACTATTCTATGCTAATCTCCGTCCCTGTTCATCTGGTGGTTTTGAAACAATGGTGTTGAACACTGCATTGTTATTACTAAAGCTATTCTGTGCCGCATTCTGGGCGGTAAGTCTTCTGGTTACTCTGACTTTTTTAAAATCTCCTGGCCTGCTGATTTTGAGGTCTCTTTTGACCAGGCCAAGACTTTTTTATCTGATAAAACTGATATTCCTGAAGGGCAACTAGGCCCCCTAGACCTCTCTTTTGAAATGCGTGTCTTAGCCCATATTGTTGGTACTACCTTGCTTCCTCGGACTGGATCTCTTAGTTCTCTGTCTCAACGTGACACCCTGATTGTCTATTGCCTGGTTACTAAGAAGAAATTTGATTTAGCTGCTTGGATCATTGAATACATGCTTGAAAGTACTGCAGAATGTGCATCTCTTCCGTATGGCATTCTCATCACTCGCATCTTGCATTTTTATAAAGTCAATATCTCTGAGTGGAAAACCTTCTCTTTAACTGCTTGTTACAACTCTCGCACCTTTGCTTCCATGGGGTATGTTCACCTAAATGACTCGTGGGTTCGTAAGGAACCAAAGTCCCCCAAACCTGTTGATGATATTGCTGGTCCTTCTAAGGCATCTGTTCCAGTTGAAACTGAGCCTGCTGGTAGGCTCAAGGATGCTCTGGCTGATGTCAATGACCTGTTGCTGAGTTTGCACTACAAAAGTGAGAAGGCCTTTGAGGATATTGCCGAGCTCAAGTTGGATGTAGGTAGATTCTCTCTTAAACTTGATAATGCTGTAACAGACTCTGCTGCTGCCATAAGGCAGGTTCATGCTCGCATTGATGCTGTTTCTACAGACGTTCAAGCCAGGATCACTGCCATGTCCACTGATGTTCAGACTAAGCTGGACAGAATGACTGACAATGTTGTGAACACTCTTACTTATTTTCTTGCTCCTCGCTAAATTTAACTCTTTAGGTCTGTAATATTCAGGACAACTTAGCACTGCTGTGCTTATTTTTGCTTTGCTCCTTTTTGGTTGATGCCAAGGGGGAGAACAGACTACTTCCTTTAGTTTAGTTATGTGAATATCGTATTATCCCTTCTCTGCCTTACGTCTTTCGTTTGAAGGGTCACTCACTCAGGGGGAGTCAACTAACCTCCCTACCCTGGAGACCTGAAACTTGCTTATCAACTAAGCTAACACTCAGGGGGAGTTAGCACACTCAGGGGGAGTCAGCTATCAGCGTTGAACAGTCGACTTCAGAAACAAAGGGAAGTATCCTAGCACATACACTCCTTCACTTTTTGTCATCACCAAAAAGGGGGAGATTGTTAAGTTAATTCAGATTGTATTTTGATTATGACAAAAAGAATGCGATACCTAAATCAGTCTATGTGCTTCCTGCAGGTTACGGACCCTATTGATTGTGAGTTGATTCTGTGGATCGTTAATTGATTTCGGAGTTAGCTATGGAAAGTTTAGATTGACAGCCGCTCTTCTCGTGGGATTGGTTATTGCTCTTGCCTTATTCTCTGGAGATATTTATATCCCTAAGAGAATCAAATCTCTCTAGCTTCAGTATCTCGTCAACCTCTCTCAATCATATCTCGTCCAAGGTTCTGCCTTGTTTTCCCGCAACGGTCTCCCTGCTGTGTCACTATTTATTCGAGAGTTTCTAAAGACCTCCTTACACTTCTAATTACTATCTACAGTCTCTAAGTCTTTTACTTACAAACTGTACTCCTGAGAGTTTACGAGAGTTTTACAAGAAAAGAAAGAGAGATCGTGTAGTGAGGTAATAGTCGTGTCACTGAAGTTTGGTCTGATTCTCTATAAATCAGACACTATCGTTAGTGGTGAGCGAAGGATTAAAAACCACCTGTGAGAAGACGTTTATGGTTAACGATAAACCATACTTGTAATTGTGTTTACTAAAGAGCTTGAAGAGAGATCACTCCCTTGTGACCCAAGGGGACTGGACTAGGAACCATTTGGTTCTGAACCAGTATAAATACTCTGTGTCGTTCCTTACTTATTTACAGCCTTTTTCTTTCTGCATTAATCAGTTTTTATATTTTAAAGTCAACTCACGAATTGCTCAGTCGACTAAATATAGCAGTTTTAACAATTCACCCCCCTCTTGTTTTCATCACACTAGTCTAATTAGTTCGAGTTCGCATGATTGATTTTGTGAGTAGGTAAAAGCACTTTGTATCAAGAAGTTCTCTGTTAGTATACCAACTGTTATTTTTGGAAATATAACTGTCTTCTTTTTAGGAAAACACTATCAAAATATTGTTTTCTAGTAGAATTATAAGGTTCTTAATCAATTTTTAAAACGCGCTCATTGTTTTTACATTTGAAAAAGAAAAAACTGTTTCGTGCATTATTGTCACCTTATAGTATTAGGCTGTTAGATTTTTCTTTCTTTTCTTGGGGTGTATATCTACTTGGGATTTACAAATTTTGGTTTAATCGTTAAATTGCAGTGGCATGCCCAGGTGTCTCAATCACATATTATCATGTGCATGTGATCAAAATTTCCCTGTTAAGATTTTTTTTTGGTAATATTAATGCATCGAATTTAAACCCGGTGTGGAATATTTTGGGACACTTACAAAAATACCCACAAAATAAAAAATAATTACAACTATTATCCACTACTTTCAAATATTACTCAACCTACCCACTAAATTATTTACCCATTCTACCCATCCAGACTTCTATATCATAGTTTATGCAGTATATCATAAAGGTATACACATATAATTTATAATGTATAACAAAGGTATACAGTAATAAATGGCCCTCCAAATTTTTATACCATAATTTATGCAGTATACCTTAAAGGTATACACCTATAAAGTATAACAAAAGTATACAATAATAAATGGGTAGGTTGGTAAATACTTTTAGTTTTATGGGTAGTGTAATTTTTAATAGGTATGACTTATAAATACTTTAAATTTCATGGGTATAGAGTGTAAAAATCCCAATATCTTTTTGAGTGGATCACATGAGCTACTACTTGGTGGAATCACATACTCACCAGTGGCCCACAGTATTATTAAAGGTATCAGGTTAGTATTTTCTCTTCCATACAATTTATTGGATTAATGCTCAAATCAAAGTCTATCACATCACCAAAAAACAACAAACACAATCCCACAAACTCCATTGAAATCAATATATTAATTTTTTATTGAAGCACACTTTATCAGTGTTTTAGAATTGCATTTTTTATTTGATTACGTACTGCCCGACTCTTTTGATTTAATGGAGCTCATCCAGTTCGCCAAACATCTACCGGTTTAATTTTTTGTTTAATAATTAAATATAATTTGATCAATTATTATGTGTTATATCAACCTGGGTTTAATTAAAAGAAACGCCTATTTATAAATAAAAGTGTAAAATTGAACCACCAGTCCATCCGTATTAACTCACACAAACGTAATATTGTCAATAATGAATATTCACGTAATGAACAGTTAAAGCAATAATCATTGTTGATGATAGAATTAACAAATATTGTGATATAGATGAAAGAATGTATCACAATATAAGTATCAATAACAAAAACATAGTTTCAAAAGTAAAAAAATGAAATTGATCATAATAGATTATTGTTTTGAAAAATCTGCTATTCTTGGGTCCTTGAATTGTTTGCCTGTTAAAATATAAACAATCTCAATACACCAATAATGAAATGTAATCTATCATAAAACCTAGAAAGAAATAATACTAATTGCCTGTCTATCATGCCAAAGGCGCTGCTGATGGATATGCCAATGATGTCCTGGCTTTGAACCGGGTACGTATTTGAAATACTAAAAGTACTTCTTATGGTCCTGCTTCAACCTTCCTTCCTTCTCTACCCAGGACATTAGGGCGAGCATTAAATTTTTCAAAATGTTGAAAAGTATGAAAACCTAAAGGTTCCTGTAAACACAACAAAAAGGTCAGTGAAACAAATTTTAACTGACATAATTTTTTCTTCACATTAATAAAATGCTTTAATATTACCATCATCATTTGGGTAAAACTAAGATATGCCATTGAAATAGAAGATAACTTAGAATATTGGGACCATGGTGTACGAGCTATGTTTTGAGCGGCACTTATATCAGAATTATAGATAATATTTTTATTTGGCACTGAATCCTGTCAGCATAAACAAATGAATAAAAACAAATATTTAGATAAGCGGTTACCGATTGTTCTACTATTGAATCGAAAACTCAAATAAAATATACCTGATTAAAATGACTCACATTTCCAAATCTGGTGCTATCATATATCTCTGTTGGGTTATCTTGATTAGTAGAGCTCGACTTCTTTTTTGAAGCTCTCTTGCGCTTCGGAATTACCTCGAGGGAACTTTTGATCCTTTTTTTTTCTACGTCCTAATCCATCTTTTTTTCTTTTTAAACTTTTTGCTCGCGTCAGAACTTCTTTGGTAATATCTTCTTCTTGTGTGCTTCTTATCGGACTACCACACACAGGAGTTATAATGTCCACAATTTGATTCATTTTTTTAACTTAGCTCATTTGCGTACGACACTGTTAGATTAAAATCTTCATCTGTTTCAGAAGCTTTTGTTGCAATTCGAACAAATATTGAACAAAGGACTTTATAACGGTTCATTCTAATTAATTTCGGGCCTTTATCTATGTCCTTTCCATCAATTTCCTTTATGTTATCATCCTTTGCATTTTTCATCCACATTTTCAAGATATACTCAAATGGAATTTTTGTAACGCCTCTTACCACATCAACAATTCTTATTGTATGACAACAAAGTATACCCATTGACTCAAACTTCATGCAAGAACAAGATATTATATCACTTGTTTCTCCCACCTTGACAGTATGTTCCTAACTGAACCCATGCTTGCTAACCTTGTATAAGATAAAGGAATTGTCTCTTTCTTGATCATTCAATCTAATTAATAAAGAACTCATAAATTCATCTTGAAATTTTAAAAAGATATTTGGTGTATATACCTCTCGAGCATGAGCCAAAATAGGTACCTCGACTTTTAGTACCGGCAACCACTGTGATGCATCACAAGTGTCTTGTAATACATTATATCTTTTATCCTCAATGGCGCGATCATAATGCTTGAAGAATTGCACTAGATTATAGTCTGACTGCAATCAATTGTTCAAGTCACCATTAAAAATCTCACTCAATTGTGTGCTATTCATACCACCTAAAAAAATTTGCTTTCTATATGCTGCAAATAATTTTTCCCTCAACGCATATATTCAGTGGCGGGCCTAGAAATTTTACCAAGTGGGTTCAAAAAAATTAAAACAATATGCTGCGGCAGAGTTTTGAATCCAAGACCTTCAACTAAATTTGAACCAACTTAACCACCAAGCTATGCATGCTGCTTTATTTAAGTGGGTTCAAATTTAGATTTTATAGGCATTTTTTTCAAAAAAATCCCAAATATGCCCAGTATAATTTTTTGAGAAAGTGGGTTCATTTGACCCCCACTGGACCCGCCCCTGCATATATTCATTGTAACCATTCATTTTCGAAGACCATATTTATCAAGCATGATGTTCGAGGCATCAATAAATTCTTCCTCGTCCACATATTCATAAATGCATTTTCTAAAAACACCACGGAAAAAGGCATACCTTTTGTAAACTTCATTGAGATGCTTAGTTGCGTTTTACTCCATATGCCAAACACACAGTTTATGATGAACCTCAGGCATGACAACTGAAATGGCCTTACTCATAGCAGCATCTTGATCTGTAAAATTGTGCATGGTTTTTTTTCCGATATCGCTCTAAAAAATGTTTCGAACAACCATTGAAAGGATTCAAAAGTCTCATCATACATTAATGCACCTCCAAAAATTACTATTTTTCTATGATTATTCCATCACACAGAACTAACCAGAGGCCTATACTCTTTATTCATTCGATAAGTGGTATCAAACGAGAGTACATCTCATAAAATTTTATAGTCAATTATCATCTTTGAATCAGCTCAAAAAATATTTGTAATCATATCATCAACATCCAGCTGCACTGCTTCTTCTCGAAAAAAAAAAAAGATGGATCTTTGATACTCTTCTTCTCGAAATACTCTAACAATGCCCCTAAATTGGAAAAAAAAAAGATACCATCTTGTAAAATGAAAAAAATGAAAATGTAATATAACTAAGAAATTATAGCCTACTTATAAGAAAAATATATTACATGTTTCTCCTTCTTTCATTGCTTTTTCTAGTTTGGTTCGAAAATATTTTTTCTGATTTTGCTTAGTGTAACCCAAATTTTCTCGACCACCCGCTTGAAGGCTCATATAATCAGAAGTAACTTTTGATAACAATCCAGCAACTTCTGCCAGATCAATTTCATCAGCTTGTACTTGATTAATCTTTCTATGTGATGGTAACATGTGCACCATCAATAGTGGAACGAGAGGGTGATTTTTTTTCCACGTCAACCTTAGTAATACGATATTTTCTTGAAGGTTGACGCATAATGACTATGTGAGCTTGACAACCACTTCTAATTTGTTTTCGTGAATTTTTCACATCTGTTCTCCATTTATCATATCAACGGAACCTTCTTTAAAACAAGTCATCCTTCTCGATGTCACATAACCAAATTTCTTATTCGTGTTAGTGTACTCTTTGCAAGCACTAAACCTGATCCTTCTTAAATATTTCTTATAAAAGTTAATTGCATCATCATCACAGTCAAATTCTAGTCTAAGTTTAGCTTCAAGATCAATATACACATGAGACATATTTTGTAGAACTTCGTCGCGTGCAGTATTATATATGTTTTCCTCGAAGTTATCCATTAAACTGCAAAGGACAACAAATAAATAAAAATTAGTACTTTAGAGTTTAGACCACGTAATACTAAACACATGTAAAAACAACACACATATAAAATCATATTGGACAATAGAAACTAATTTAAAAATAATAAATAATTATATATTCTCTAAACAACTAAACATATACTCTTGATTGTAACAAATTTTAGAAAAAATTAATATTGGATTATCATCTAAATATATAAATAATAATTTAAGCTTAATTCAATTAAACTTAAGTATCTTGACTAATGGTTAAAGTTAACTTACAATGAATGTTTTCAGCCTATTGAAACCAATCAAAATGTTCAGCCTTCTCTAGCTACTCACACAGACAGAACTGTTGGTGAGGCATTTCCATACGCCTAGTGGCATTCTTATTTCGAGATGTGCTTATTTACTACACTAGTTTCTATGAACGTGCGATGCACGTTGATACACTAACTGAGGAACTAAAAATTTATTTAGATCATAATATAACTAGTTCATGAACGATACTAACATCAAGAAAGATATAATAATCTAACATAATGTTATCAGCCTACCTTATAGTTAAGAGTTAGCATACAGAAGAGTTGGATTTGGATGAATGGAAAAGGCTATTGTGACAATTGTTTTTAAAACAATTACAACTTAAGGAGGGAGTAGCACAACTAACCATAAGTAAATCCCCGAATAGGAGTCTGAAAGGTTAATTGAAATATAGCAACGTTATGGAACAAACAAAAAAGGCATGTCGACTTTTGAAGAAAATAAACTAAACGGTGGCAACTCTTGGAAAGAGCAATTGACATTTTTCTGCGTTTATCTTTTTAAGTAGGGTAGTAGTACAACTAACCAAAAGTAAATCCCAGAATAGGAGTCTGAAATGTGAATTGGAATATAGCAACATTATGGAAGAAACACAAGAGGCATGAGTTTTGAAGAAAATAAACTAAACAGTGGCAACTCTTGGAGAGAGCAACTGACATTTTCTGCTTAATCTTTTAAAGTGGGGGTATCTGTAGATTTTACCGTGGTAATTTGGTAAAATGACTTTTGATCTTTTGGAGGAGGTGCTTTTATAGTGATATGATCAATAAAAAGGCAGGGGAGTACGTACACCTCATGCCTAGTAGCATTCATGTTCCGCTGCATTTCATTCAAATACTAAGAGTTCAAAATTACAATCTGCTATAGTATCCTGGTTATGTTAATACGATAATAAAATCTTCAGATATTAATAAAAAAAATAAACTCTTTTGATTCAATAGTTATATGAGCAAGTAAAGCAAACTATAACGTAATACGATAAATTTTGATCAATACTGAAAAATTATTTGAAAACACAACTTAAATATTCAAAAAAATAGCATCCATTAAATCAAAAGAGTCAGCAGTACGTAATCAGATAAAAAACGCAATTCTAAAACTCTGAAATAAGGTGTGCTTCAATAATTTAATATGCTGATTTCACTAGTTACATTTCATAAAAAATTAATATGTTGATTACAGTAGGTTATTCCAAAAATTCAAGAAAGGACCATTGATAAAAGCATAAAAAGCTGTCGGAATAGTATTTTCTCTTCCATATAATTTATTGTATAAATGATCAAATCAAAGTCATCACATCACCAAGAAACAACACACATAAATTTGAATAGAATGTTACTAATTAACATAGCCTTACATCCAGTGAACAAGCTTGTTGGTTTAGGTAAATTGTGTTAAAAGTGCTCCAGGGGTTCTCACCCTCTTTACTTTTAGTGAATGTAAAAAAGAAGTTCCAAATTTGATGCTATTATCTCTTCTTTTTTATGTTCTTCTCCAGAATAGTTTTATCGGAAGCTGGTCTTGGTTTGTCTATAAGCGGAAGAGCTCTAAAATAACAATCCCTTAATTAAAGTTCAAATTCCATAATCGGTAAATTGTTTTCACCTACTTAAACTAATAAGTAAATTTCTAAATACCTGTATGTTTTTTATTGTATTAGAAATAGATAAATGCACATATTAGTGGAAGATAAAATTACCCAATAAATAAGATATGCACAAAGTTGATTAAAAACAACTCTCAAAAGCAAGAGAATTTGTATCATGAGTAAAGGCGTCGATTTAATTGAGAAACTTCAAGAGGTTTATATATTGTTTTAGTGCTTGTCTTGTTTTTGCCAATTTTGTTTCTATATATTGACCATTTTAAGGTAATAAAAGTTTGATCATCATCTCAATTACCTCAATAGGTGTTTGATAAATTTTGAAGTTTTCGCAACTCGACTGTAGTAGTGCTATGGAGTTCGATTGTTATTGATCATACTGAGCTTCTTTTCTTTTCTTTTTTTTCCCTTTTTGTTATTACATATATTTAACTCGTGGAGTTTTCGATTCTTTTCTTTTGTTGTTTCTTATATACTATAACATATCACAAATATAACGTTATTTCACTCGAGTAGTTAAAAAATAGTTGTAAGTTTGCTTATTTAAGTCTTTCTCTACAGTAATCTCATTTCTTTGATTAATCAGTAATACATCGCATATTCATGAATAAAGTAATGTTGGTTGAACTATACTCAAAGATGCTGATTTAGTTGACGGAGGGATGAGATGAGTTGACGAAATTAAAGATAAATCACAAGGTCTCTTTTTAGTTTTCGCATATATCTATTCTCTTGGTATGTTTATGCACCTATATTTATATTGGTAATAGTTTTAGTTCTGTACTGAGAGGTTCTGAGACTAAAGTTGCTCCTTTTACCATGAAGACAAATTGTTACTATTTGCAAATGTTATATTCACACATACTACTACTGAGTTCAAAGTTGCTTCATTTAATCGTAGTTGATATTGGCCTTTATAGAAAACTAGATGAGATAAAGATCAAAGAATACCAAGGAAAATTTTATTTCCATATCATTAAGCTATCAATATAAATTATATTCTTATATAGCATTACAAATAGTCACAAGCAAACTATGTTCTATTTTTTTCTAGAATTTTTTCTATCTAACTTTGTCAGAAGAAACACTATCTATTGAAAATATTGGTATGTACATATACACACACACACACACACCTGTTTTATGATTTGGTACCATTATGTTACAAATATTCATTAGGTGCACAGACGTATACTCTTCGGTCACAAATTTATATTTTGGGAAGGCTTAAAAGAAAGAACTGAGAAGTTACTACTTAATACAAATGAAGCTCACATGTTAAGTTGCTTTTTTGAGGTTTTGGAACTTCAAAAAAATAAAATAAAAAATGAGGACACAAAAAATATCGAGATCAGTGAAGAAATAAATGACAATTTTGGAGCCTGATTCATGAAAAGGAAAGTCTAGAGTTGAAAAAATTGAGCGAATTTTTCAAAGAAAAGAGTGGTGTATAAGAGTAAAAAGAATAAGAGAAAAACCAAGATTTTACGCTATGTAATATTTTAGAATAGTCACAATATAACATGAGAAAGAATTAAGTTAGTGTTGACATTTTGGATCTCAGCAAGCATTGTCGTAGTATCATAGCGTCACAGAATGTTATTTTGATAAAAATAAATTATTTTATGCTATGTGATTGCATTTTCTTCTATTCTATTTCCTTGTTTCTTAGTTGTTAATAGATCTTTTTGTATTTCTTTTTTTTTAAGACTATCTTAGTTATCATTTATTAAGCTAGCTAATACGATCAATGTTACGTAACTTTTATAAAATTTATTTCTTATTGATATAGAAGCTGCACGTATCCAAAAACTAATATTATAAATATTGTATTTATTATAAATCTCAATGTAACAAAATAATGTTCGAACAACTTCAATAATGAAATTCTTCAAATAAATCAAATATTCAGCTTCACAGTACCTTGTTGTTTGATAATCAAAATACATCATTAAAGTGAATATGAGCAACAACGATGATGAACCTATGGTAGCAAACGTTTGTGCCTTGTCTTTAAGAAACTGTAGTCTACTTCTTTTACGGCTGCGTATATATCAAAAAGTTATTGACGAATAAAAATAATACTTTGTAGAAGTTGTGCCAAAATTTATTAAGCAATTATTCCCATTAATAAGAATTTAAAACATATATATTATTACGGCTTGTACAAAATTCTTAGTAGGTTAGTGTTTGGCGGAAGGCCAAAACACTCATTCACTTTTAAATGGGCATTTTAGTATTTTATGTAACAAATAAAATAGTTAATGGGGGTAATTTAGTAACCTAAAGATATAAGGGGGTTATTATTATCCCATATAACCATTTCCAGCTGTTATCCAATTTTTATAAGCATATTTTATTTTTCCTTTCTTTTCCTAGTTACTTAGTAGAATTTTGTAATCTTTTAGATTTTAAGAACATATACACACACACATAAATTTATTAGATATAACTTTTTGACAATAATATGTAAAAAAATATAATATTTAAATATAGTACATATATTTATTAGATATAATTTAATGACATAACTATATAAAAAATATAAGACAAGTGTGCGTGTGTGTAGAAACTATATATAAAGAATATGGATCTAATTATATGCCATATTTTAAATATAAATCTGATTTAAAATATAAATATTGTAGCTAGACTATATACGTTAGGGCTAGGTGTCTTGTTAATATGCTATATTGGGGGCGTTTTGTGTTTTTTTTCTTCATATTTTAATAATATAATTTTATGTTAGAAGATTCTCACTTTTATCATAACTAGTTTTCGGACACGTGCATCGCACGTGTGTCCAAGCTAATTTGTATAAATAATTAAAAAATGATACAAATAATATTTGTAACCATGACATTCAATATAATTTAAAAGTGGGAATGGAGAATGCGAGCTCAACTGATGATCGCCTACTGGACCACTAACTGTTCAACGCGTTTGTTTAACATCTAAAAAATTTAGGTAGGTAAGATGTGTAATGAGATTAATTTTGATGTTGTTTGTCACAAATATGTGGTATGATCGTGCATCACCTGTTATTATAGACGATGTTCTTAACTGAAATCATATTACTATAAAAGCATGTACTAAAAAATAAAAAAATCAGATTATTTATTTGCTCTTGACAAATCTAAGAAACCCAAACGTAAAAAAAATCAATATGTTGAAGGCCTCTCTCCCCAAAACAAACAGACGCAGAGGCTAGGCACCTCTTGAAGCACCATGATCATTCATAAGAAAGAATGAAACGATGTGATCATTAAAAAAGGTTCCAAATTTAAATTATCTATCATATTGTTCCTTCCAGATTATTTGAGTTGCTGCTGCTATTCTGGTCCCCCCGCTAAATTCATCGGCGAATTTGATTTGTACGTTCACATATTATTTTCACTTTGTTCTCTAGAATTATTGCTCTCCTCTACTGATTGATACAAAGTAAGTAACTGAATTTGCAATTTATTTTTGCATGTACACACTACAGCTTATGAATTGACTGAGACGAATATAAAGAACCTTTCAATTTGTTTGGTAACTATGTTTTATTCTTTTCTAGAGGAGAATAAGTTTGAAACTTTTGTTATGTTTGAGTGTTTCATACAGTTTTTTATTTATACTGTTAACAGGAGTATACTGGGTTAGGGATAGTTCAATACAGAAATTTAGACAGACATGCCAACAAGCTGCATTTAACATACGCTAAAATTATTTCTCTTCTCCTCTTCTCTGGATGGAACCAATAAACAGACTGGTTGCATTATGACTGCATAGTCAACTCTTTAAAGTTTAATCTTTCTCTGAATTTTTTTACATCATTTTTCTTTGATGCCGAATTCTCTCACGATCAATAATTAGAGTATGCAAAAGCTTTTAATTACTGGTAGTGGTGAATCTTAAGAGCCCTGGTAAAATTTGGCAAAATGAAATGTTTATATTCCTTAAGAGATATAATGTGTTTTAGTTATTGCAACTAGCTTGGCCATTTACCAAACCAATTACATTAAGAATAGTAGTTTGAAAAAGGCAGAGGTTAAGGAGTGTACTCCTGCTGGCTAGAAGAAATCTTCCCACCTCCAAGTAAAATATACACAGCTCTAAATTTTTTTGAAAAATAAGAAATCTAATAGTTTCAAATAGTACAGGGGTATATATGAATTTTTTCACTTACAACTCTTATATCTTGCGATGAGATTTGGATCACTAACACTTAAATAAAATTATTTATAGGTGCATATGATAAAGATGAAGCTTTTCCGCACATGTGCATTAAAGCAAGGTTGCAATATCTTAGAAAAGAGCAATCAACGTTGAGGATGCAATTATACCAAAGCCCAATTGATATTGTTCAGGATAAAGTATGTAAAGAAGTTAAAGTTGATCAAAGAATTCTTCTTCCGGCATTATCTATTGCAACAATCAAATTTAAAATGGGAGATATACCAAAAGTATAACCGATAGGGAGATGATTAATATTCTTTTGTCGAGGTAACTATTTTATGACAGGCTTTAATATTTTTGAAGTCTCGAAACTTCTTGACCTCCTTAGTTATTAACAGAAATTTCAGTTTTTTCCTATTTTTGTTTTGGGTTTGATGATTTATAGTAGTTTTACATTATTATATATAAATAATTGAAGTTTGTAAATTTTTTGTTGTGTATAGTTTTTTCATTTACTTAAATTTGTAAACTTTTTATGATTTAAAGTAGTCGAATCAATTTTTCCTTAAATTTGGATTTTTTTTCTTTGATTATATGTTGTATGGGCGCACAATAATTATGTGTCCTATATTTGCATAGGCTAAACACGGTTGTTGAATGAATTTATAGATATTTCATGGTGAAGCAGGGATGGTTGGTGATAATAACCTCTCCAGGCTCAAAGTTGAAATAAGTTAGCATATGAATTCATTATGGGGTTTCATAGTGGGCTTGCGCTTCATATTAGGTGAATTTGAGGTAGATTTTCTATCTATATTTACATGTAAAAAAATTATTCAATAAAAAAGACGTCATAGTTTTATTTATTAGCTTAAATGATTCACTATTTCATTAATAGTTTTATGATATGAAGTGGAATATTCTTTAACTCGGCATACACGTGCAAATGTACGTGTCGAAAAACTAGTTATCAATCCAGTAATATACATCTACAAAGAAAGTATAGAAATATATGCTTAATGATTGTTGTACATACATGTGCCTTTTGTCTTACTCTAAATAATGAGTCCTTTCATCTGTACATTAGGAGGTAGAGCATTAGTTGATTTGTACAAATAATTAAATATGACACTTAACAATTTAAGGATAAGTTGTTGACTAAAGGAAAAATAAGGAAATAAGGAATGATCAAATTTTTACGGAATAAAACTCTGTCATACAATAATTTGTAGCTTCATACATTATATGTTTTTATTATTTTTGGTTTATCATTTGGTGTCCAGTACCCACTTTGAACCTAACTAATCTGAATATTGCCCACGAAATCTTACTTTAGGAGTAAAGTACTCTCTACCTAAGATAGCTCCATACTTAGAGACATTTGGTTAAGCTCCATGCTTAGGGACCTTTGGTTAAGAATAGAGGAATAATTATTGTTCTTTCTTCTATTCATTGAGGAAAACAGTTAAAAAATAAAGGAGTTTTTAAACAAATATACAAGTTTTCATCCTTAATTACAAAAAATAGCAATATTTCTCTAATTACAATGCATAGCATTATTTTTCTAACACATATAACAATAATCTAACACATTTCACTTTTTTTTTCCAAATTACAAAATATCTCACTTTTACCCTCTCATCCTAAAATAAAACAGAGATACACCCCCGACGCGCTCAGCCATTGTTGCTTTTACCAAGTAATATAACACAGTCGGTGTAGATTCAACAAGTATAATGTGTGAAACAAGATATTATCCCTGATTTTGATATTTGAACATCATTGATGAATAGATGCACCAAGTATCAGTTAACTATTATGTTTTATGTGTTGTTACTTTCTGCTCCCTTATTTGAACTTCTTTATATTTTTGTTGCAGCTGCAGCAGGGACTGGGATACCAGGAAAAGGTGTTGTTATTTGTAAATACGGGTCTGACCCCACTGTTGCCTAGGGTTATTTGCCTTTTGTTTTTCTTGTTGCATCTTCTGTGGCCAGATTTCTGTCTTTATTTTATATATTCGTATCAAGAAAAGTCAATCCCACAAGCTGCTTTGCTGAGAAACTCAAGTTTTCTCGTGTTCTTCAATGTTGCTTTGTAAGTACTCTTCAACTGGTCAACTCCAGTTGAACTTATTTATTATACTTAGTTATGTTCCTTGTTCTTTTCAATTTGGACAACTAGTTAACGCTTATTTTAATTTGAACTACTGTAGTAATTTTCTTGTCAGCAAAAATATTTTTATCTCTAAGCCAACAGATTGGACCTCTTGCATTCAATATTACAACTTTGTGGGTGTAAATTTGTACTTTTATCACAACTATTCCCCTGTGTGTGTTCTCCCACTGATTTAGAAACAGTTGAAATGGTGGAGAAACAGTTAGATACGGTGCAGCAGAAACAGTTGAAACGGTGCAGAAACAGTTAGATACAGTGCTGCAGAAACAGTTGAAACGGTGTTGAAACAGTTAGATACGGTGCAACATAAACAGTTGAAATGGTGCAGAAACAGTTAGATACGGTGCTGCAGAAACAGTTGAAATGGTGCAGAAACAGTTAGATACGGTGCTGCAGAAACAGTTAGATACGGTGCAACAGGAACAGTTGCAGAAACAGTTGAACTTATTTATTATACTTAGTTATGTTCCTTGTTCTTTTCAATTTGGACAACTAGTTAACGCTTATTTTAATTTGAACTACTGTAGTAATTTTCTTGTCAGCAAAAATATTTTTATCTCTAAGCCAACAGATTGGACCTCTTGCATTCAATATTACAACTTTGTGGGTGTAAATTTGTACTTTTATCACAACTATTCCCCTGTGTGTGTTCTCCCACTGATTTAGAAACAGTTGAAATGGTGCAGAAACAGTTAGATACGGTACAACAGCAACAGTTGAAACGGTGCAGATACAGTTAGATACAGTGCTGCAGAAACAGTTGAAACGGTGCTGAAACAGTTAGATACGGTGCAACATAAACAGTTGAAATGGTGCAAAAACAGTTAGATATGGTGCTGCAGAAACAGTTGAAATGGTGCAGAAACAGTTAGATACGGTGCTGCAGAAACAGTTAGATACGGTGCAACAGAAACAGTTGCAGAAACAGTTGAAACGGTGCAGAAACAGTTAGATACGGTACTGCAGAAACAGTTGAAACGGTGCAGAAACAGTTGAGATATGGTGAGATACAACGAGATACATCGAGGATGGGATGAGCAAAAGTGAAATTGGGAGAAATGATATGAATAAAAGTGAAATTGGAGGAAAGGTGGGAGGAAAAGTGAAATAGTGATAAATGGGAGGAGCAAAAGTGATAGTGGAGGAAATAAGAGGAAGAATGAAAAGGTTTGGTATGTTATGAAAAAATATTGCTATGTTATTGCTATATTTGTAATTATCTTGTGTTTTCCTCTATATAGGATAATTTTACTAAAATATTGCTATGTTTGATAATTAGCTCTAAAACTTGTACTTTTATGTAAAAAATCCAAAAATAAAAGTACCTTGCATTACAAATATGACAGCCACATTCACACTAAATATCAATCAGTTTCCTCGTAGCCAAAAAAGTGAGAGAAATTAAAGAAAGATAACGAGAGCCGTGGGCTCTAAGAGTAGTACTACTAATGAAGGAAAACTTAAATTTGGATTAATGAGGCAAGTCACTACATTTCAAAGGATGATGCCTACTATATGGTGGTACTAATTTCTCTGTAGATTCCCAAAATAACTTTGCGTCGAATATAAGTAACTAATCTTGATCCAGGAATTTTAACCCGACTCCCTTTTCGAGTACGTGCGAAACATGCTATCTGTCGAGACTCTCCCGACTCTTAGGATCGGATAACCCATGTGCAAGCCGTTCACATGGAACATTTCCCCGGCCTTCAAAGTTTTCATTTGAATATTTGCCACTACCACCAAGATCTACACCAACGACTACTCCGCCCATGCTTACGCCCAAGGTTTTGCAGTTACCGCTGCGCTCTCCTACTCAGTGGGGCCTGACACTTAACGGCAAGTGTCGATTGCGCGCTTAAGCGCCATCCATTTTTGGTATATATAGGTCATAAAAGATCAACATTTATTCATAGGATATTAAAAATAGTACGTGCATGCTACTAAAATTTGCATGAAACACATGTGCAACATACACAGCTATAGTGACTAGCATGATAGAAAAGAGCCTACATGGCATAGAAAATGGTTGATAAGAACAACATCCAATTTTATAAGGTGACCTTACTGAATTAAGGATTTTAAACATGGAATATTTTATTATCGAAATAAAGTGCATGCAACCAATGACTGCCAAAGTTTAGACACCACAAAAGTCCTTAAGAGTGGGAGTCTTATGTTCACATCCTGCAAAACAAAACTCAAGGTATTTGAGAGCATCGAACGGCTTGTAAAGCAAAGGGTGATCATCATCAACAAGTTCTTCTAGAATTTTTACAATACATCCTTCTTTGGGAGTTCCGCCAAGTCCAATGGCATACCTCTCTATGTTTCCAATAATAACTCGATGATATGGACAATGCAGCCTACCATTTGTAAGTGCCTATAATTGATGTACAATAAACATTTAGTCCGAAAAATGAGAAACGAAATAAAGAAAGTGAGGAAGTTTTTGAAAGGCCACTTACTGTCAAACAGTCACCAGTAAGGAATATGAATGAGTCAGGAGACGAGTATTCAACATCAATCCACTGTCCATTTTTCTTCATAACTTGCAGCCCGCTCGATTGATGCTGGCTTAAAATGCCTGTAAAGACTCTATCAGTATGAGGATGTATTCCAACGTTTGCCTCCCCTGGTTTAGGCACTCGGTACTTCAACAGCGCAATTGAGTAGCTTGTAGATTGCATGTGCTCATCAAAGTATTTTTCCACTCCCAATTTCTCAAATATCATTTTTCTTATCATCTCATCCAAGTCTGATAATCTCTTGGCATTAGAGTGCACCAATTCACTGCCAAAAATTTTGATAATTGAGTACTAGAGATGAGTGCGCGGACATAATTGAACACTTTTACTTGCTCATTCGAAGATTTAATTAACCACACAATATAGAGGGTAGTTGACTTGCATTTGAACTACGTGAGATTAATGATGATAATTAGAATCTTAGACACTTTCACTTAATTACTCATGATAGCTCGATTTACAAGTGCTAATAATGTAGACCGTGTTATAATGTATACACATCAGGTTGAATTGACCTGCAATAGTAGGTACTTAACTATTTACATCAAGTCTAATAATATAACTTGGAAAAAAATGATACGCTGCTAAAACCAATTAAAATACACTGCTACTGTACAAAACATAATCAACTCTATGAAAAAGGTTTTGGACATGCAGACGTACCAAAATTCTAAGTCTCCATCAGACCAAATGATCTTGGAAAAGTCTTCGATAACACCAAGTGTGAGGGCATGTTCAATGATTATTCTCTCTTGAAGTGGTAATTTTGGGTTATCCTTAGTGTAGCCAGATAAAGATAGAGAATTTTCAAATTTGGACTCCAAAGGGAGTTTGAAAACTTGTTTTAACTTTTCGTAGAGCCTTTCTTTTGGAACTCCATCAAGTAAAGCCTCAAAGCAACCATATTCTACTAAAGCTTCGTAAACTTGATCTTTCACTGAAATCCACTCTTCACTCCCTGGTTTCATCTCTGGTTTTCTAAAATCTATGGTTGGAAGCTTCATAACTTCATTAGAATCCATTTTTATTTTTCTCTTTTGTTTCCTCTTATTTACTGGTTATTTCTTTTGTTGTGTTATTCATCTTGACAGTGTATTGTATATATACGCACAGAAAATTGTTTATGACTGAACTGACTTGCAATGTTGATATGTCCAACATTTGCCATTCACATGGAATATGATACATGGTTTGCAATGTAGAATTGTAGATATGTTGACACGACCCGGGTTTTCGGCTAGACCGTGTGGGCACCCGACATCTCCCCTAGACCCGTGGACGAACTCTTTTGAATTGAATTCACAAAAATACACATAAAATCAACTTATAGATAAGACCTAAAGACACACGAACATAACTATACATAAGCTGTACATAATAAGTTACAGCTAACTATCCTATGTACTAGGTTTAAGCTATCCAAACAGACATGTAAGAGTACAAATGAAGTATAAACATCTCCTGAAGGGAGCAAAATACAACTGAGATAATAAACATAAAATTGGTGGTCATCCTGAACAAAAGTTGGCTCACCCTGACAGCTGAAGTCGTTTTCGCTCATCAACTACGTGATGAACTCAATCTTGGAGCGAACCTGCCGAAACAAAATAAATAGACAAGAAGCGAACAGAGGGTGAGTCGAAAGGACTCAGTAAGTGGGGGCTGGCTAGCCACCTCGAAGAAGCATATATGCTAGCTAGGGAGAAATTAAACAGGTAAACCAAATTTATTTATTGCAACTATAAAAAGGCAGAGCTAGGTAATAACCGGAAACACGTATGGAACAATAAACTCATAAATAACCAGAGACATAAGATAAAGGGAAACGTATAGATATCCCGAACATATCAACAATCAGAAATACATGACACATACACAAAACATCGCACTATAATCACACAATACACATCAACCGATGCAATGAAATGGAATGAATGCAATATGATGCAATGGGGTTACATGTGCCAAAACTCTATCTCCGGTGCGGGACTCTCATTGACTACCGGGAAGTATATGCAATAATGACCGTTTACCAGCGTGGGACTCTCATCGACTACCAGGAAGTATATGCAATAATGACCCTTCACCGGCGTGGGACTCTCATCGACTATCGGAAATTAATATGCAATAATGGCCCTTCACCGGTGCGGGACTCTCATCGACTACCGAGAAGTATGCAATGCTCACAACCAGAGAACAATGTTTCTATGCTAAATGCAATACCAATAACAGGGCATAACATATAATATACAATGTAAATCCAAATCTAAGGCATAATAAGTACGCCTATCGCAGCTACACAAGTAAGGAACACGTGGTAGAATATCCACAAGACCAAAGACCATCAAAGAAATGGATAATATCACTTATCTTGTTCCAAGTTAGCACTGCTACTCGACAACCGCTTTGT
This sequence comes from Petunia axillaris subsp. axillaris, assembly GCA_029990575.1. NCBI lineage: Eukaryota > Viridiplantae > Streptophyta > Magnoliopsida > Solanales > Solanaceae > Petunia > Petunia axillaris. The sequence continues at coordinate 166,713,839 of JARKNS010000003.1, forward strand.
CCTTTGGATTCATATTCAATAAGCAGATAAAGATAAATAAATCGAATAAAGCTAAAGACTTTATTCCTTACATCTTAGAATAATCCGGTTAGGAACCTGACACCCGATTCGTGTACGCGATACGCAGTCCAGGCCTAGGTACATGGTTCAAAATCATATAACCAAATCCTAAATAAATTACATTTATGGGTTTCTCATAACACATTGAGTTCGAATATATAATCAATTACATTATCGGAGTCCAATTAACCCTTTAAACTATCAATTTAATTTATTAAAACAATGTCTAATATTTCGATTTCTACCATTAAAATAAATTCAAATACACATAAATAGCTGAAATAATAAATCAACATCATTACTTGGATATTTTGAGTGAAAATTTTATTTTTTTCCTGCTTTTTTTTCTTTCCTTTCTCTATTTTCTCGCTTTTTTTTCTTCATTGTGTTCTCTGTTTCTTTCACGTTTCCTTGTTTCTCTTTTGTTTCTGTTCATTATATAATTAGGGAACTTTTAGCTAAGGGACATCGCCTAATTATTTTTTCAGTTTTTTTTTGAAAATTTGCTATCGTAAAAAAAATTAAAACAGAATCCTATGCAATTTGGAATGATCCCAAATTTCTCGAACAAGTTATATAAAATTTATGTGACATGCTCTCTAAGACGGATCTTGAATTGAATTCCCGAAACTCAAGATGCGAATTAAACGGAAAGAGATCAAATTCTTAATTTTTGGAACTTTAGCAGAAACTATCCGAACGACATCACAATTTACTTTTGAAAGTTCACACTTGTCCTGATGTAGGAAATCAAACGCGGAAAGTAAAAAATAGGAACGAGACGTATCTCGATCACAAATCTCAAGTAGCAACGGAGAACTTGTTCCGTTACACCCCGAGAGGAAGTCAAGAACACCTACGCTAGGCAACTACCCTCGAGCTAACGTGAGCACGCAAGTAGAATGGTCGGGGGGATTGGAATTCATCTAGATCCACTAGAGGAAGAACAAGTCCCAATTCAAGGTTTGTCATTCAATAAGAGTTCAACTCTTCAACACAAGTGTTTGTTTTTCATCAAAGGTAAGCTAAGGAAAATAATAAGACAACTAGCTATTTATAGGTATTTTTAGACACCATATGAAAGGTCTAATATGCCCACACTTAGGCTTAGGAACATAGGACCACGTAGGGTCAAAATAGTCTTAACATATCTAGGAATCTCGGGCTTCAGCGATCCGGGCGGAGCGCCCACGTTTTGCTCCATTTTGGGCAGTGGGGGTAGCTGGGCGGTGCGCCTGAGGATGGGGCGGTCCACCTGGCCCCTTTGCTCTCTGGGCGGAGGCGCCTAAGGTGCAGGCGGAGCGCCTGGTTCACTGGGCTGCTCCCCTTGCGCTTTGAGCACCCGGAATGGCTTCCAAACGCTTCCTTCTCCTAGGTCCTTCCTCACCAAGTGTAAGTGTACTCCTTGGATCTCCCTAGCTTGGCTCCGAGTGAAGGGTCTCGTGGTTTGCCCGGCATCATCCTCCCCTTCTTGAGAAGATTTCGTCCTCGAAATTGAAGTATTGTCATCCACGACCTCTTCATCACTTCGGGGAGCCCAATGCTCTCCTCCCTTGTAACCCTTGATCGTCACTTTGACATAGGTTTTTTTCCAAGGTCTCCTTTGCCTTGACATGGAGCTTAGAACCTACAAGCAACGACAAGCAAACACAAGATTTCCTACTTGGAAGTAGGTTAGTGCAAGAAGTGTGGAAAACACACTCTTGTGATATAACCAAGCATCAATGTTAAGAACAAATACCAAATCTCCAATGAGATCATCAAGTGCTTGTTTCAATGAGAATGTGCATGCAACACAATAAGGAGCAAATAGGTCATGGGGACATAGAAAATGCAAGATCAAACTATCAAAATCTCCTTGAACCTTAAGCTCAAGATCAACAAACCAATCCCTCCTCAAAGTGTGATCAATATGTGGAGTGGAGTGAGTCAAATAACCCATCATGTAAGTAACATCAAGTACTCCACTCCCCTTCTTTAGAGCACACTTACTCACACCAAGGGATTCCCTTTCACCTCCCATTCCTTCACTTAAGCAACCCGTCTCAAAAGACAAACTATCAAGAAAGGTATTGATAATGGCCTCTTCTTCATCATAACCCAAACAAGCAATAGTAGGGTCACTCAAAGAGTCATTTACCTTATTCAAATTCTCACACAAGGGGTTGCCCAAGGGGTCAAACCCTTCACACCATAGAGGTTCCATTTTACTATCAAGTCATTACCACTAATGAGGATGCTCTCCTGCACATAAGATTGATCTGTAAATTCAGAGAATAGTATACTTTATAAAGAACTTATAAAATAAATAATAAGAACAGCTTCCTCATTTTTCAATTACATAATGTGGTGTCTTCAATATACTCATCTCAGAACATTCTAAATTACTTTGAATATAGCAGGGGGAAGGTTTCCAACAAAGGATGAATACTTACGATATGTTTTGGTTTGGGGATCGTTATAACTGAAATAAAAGTTCTGAACTTCTTTTCAAGGTCATTCTATAATTAACATGTAAAAAAAGAAACATAATTAGAAGAAACTTTAATACTGCAGTATTAGCCATATGAATATTCCTCCAGACCTTCACATTCACACAGACTCCAACAACTACTCAGTCCTTTGACTTGAACAATTCCTGAGAACTACGATAATAACTCCATGAAACCAAGGGACGGCAATTAGGAAGGTAACAAATAAACCTGCAATAACATATTAATCACCTCATAAAAAGACTATCCAATTTTACTTAATCATGTATCTCTCTAATTTGTCACAAATAAGAATCCAAATATGAGCATAAGCATAAAATATTTAATCTAAATAGAAAACTTTAATGAGTGAAAAGTATTAATCCATGGCAAAAATTCGTTACTTTTTCATTGGCTACATAAGTGAGCACAATATTTATCATTTTATTTTTAGGACACTTTTCTGCATGCATTAAAACAGAATTCATTTTATTTGTTCATTTCAATCGCATGTACTTTTTTTTTCCATTGCATTCACTTTTCTTTCGTTGTCATTGCTAAATCAGATATCACTTATAAGAAACTAAATGTGGCTAAGAAAGATGTTTAAAATTAATCTATGCTTACTGTAAACAATAACCTAAAAAATTTTCTAATAAGTTGATACAATATACAATTTTCTGTCTACAATTTTATAACTTTTTAATTATATTATGCTCTTCAAAATAACTTTTATCATTTTTTACTAAAACATCATTCTCTATTCCAACAGAAACATAGAAGAGTGGGTTTGATATTACCAAAATCCTTGAGCTTTGTTGGTTGTTTCATTTTATACTTTTCCCATTAGAAATTACCACATGTGAAGTTTTTAAGAAAATTTACTTTTCAAACATGCAAGATTATCTCTACCAAATATAATCTTATTTGTAGTCTTATCTCCTTTTATGATTTGGTATACTGGGAGGAGAGTTATGGTGTAATACCCCATTTAAAAATAAGGGCAGGATAGTCATTTCACAAAAAATAAATAAATAAAAAAAAATAAAAGAAGAAAAGAGAAACGAAGCTATAAGCAAAACAGAGACATTTGCAAAGTCCATTTACAAATCAAATTGGTACCAGGGGGATTAGGGGAAAGGGTGGCGCAACTTTTCCCAAGTTACAAAAATTTCAACAATTGCGAGGGAAAAATTGGAGAAAAAGAGGAGCTCGTTAGGCACTTGGGTTAAGTCTAGCGGGAACCATTCAACTGGGAGATATTTTTGGCTTGATAGGGGTAAACTTTCCATTGTCTTTTTAATCTTATTCTCTGATTTATGTAATCTTGCTAGGCACAAAAGAATTTAAAGTACCTATGGAATACCTGGGCAGTGACTTTTGTTAGGCCCTAAGCTTATACAATGCTTGGGAAGAAGTGACATGTATAATACAGTGAGTACAATGCAACAAGACAAAAGAATGTTATGCCTAGGTTACTGTAAATTCTTGGTAATTGCTGTTTACCTAGTATTGATATTAGCAGAAAAGGGAGAAACCTAGGAAATATTTCTAATACCCAGCATAAGTAAGGACTTAGCTAATGAGTTTTTGACATTAGCTATGAACTATGCTAAACAAGAAAAACTAACTCGAGATCGATATGATGTGAATATAGATTGATTGGAAGAACTGCCGTGCTCGTGGAAGATACGCTTGAGCCACACGCGTTTGTACTGTGAGTGATGACCTTACCACAATTTGTTTTTCCGTAACCTGCATGGTTTCTACTTGATTTTGAAGTAAATGTGTTACTGAATGTTTAAACTGCATGTGGGACAAGTCCTTTTACAAGATATGTATTGAAATAATTATTTGAAGTATTTTACCGTTACAAGATTGGATTTTTACTGCTACTTGACATGTTTTACCGCTATGTGAAATATTGAATTATTACTCGAAATGCCCTGTACTTGGTATAGGGAATAAATATATTTTTGGGATGAGCCTTGACAGACCCCGTAGCTAACGGCGGGTACGTTAGACTTGGTGCACCTTGAATACTCTGGATTACCGTTACAGTCATTGTTAGTGGGAAGGTAGAACTAGCTTACCGTTACTGATTTCCTCAAGGAGGAATTTATACTGATTACATGGTTTGTTCTTGGAAATCTCCCTAACCTATATACTTGATATGATATAGTGATTATTGAATTTACTACTGATTTTATATGGATTACTGTTTACAATAAGTACTTGGAAAGACTGATTTCTGTTTGTTATTCTGGAAGTGACAATTAAATTATATGTATATTTCTGCATAAGATATACTGGCATGTTTTGACTTGTCCCCACTTAAAACGGTTGTGGTTAAGCGTTATTACTCACTGAGTTGCGACTCACTCCTCGCTATATTTTTCCTTCCAGATACAGCAGGTGCCGTAGGCGAGGATCTTCATTCTTAGAGTCGCGAGTTGACAATCCTGGTGAGCCCCGCATTAGTTCGCGTGGGCAAGAGCTTTATTTATTCATTATTGTCTTTCTTTGAAACTCTTAGAGTCGCTCCACTTAGTCATTTATTTAGTCATTTATCAGTCATTCGTTTAGTCAGTTGGGTAACCAGTTGGATTATTCATTAATAAGTTACTCTTGCGAGTATTTGGTGTCTATGAACCTACTACAACCTGTTAGGTTGTTCTCGTAGTATTTAGAGATAAATGTGGTATTTTTATTATTATTGCGTAAGGATATTGGTTATTGGCTGGTTTTCTGGTTGTTTAAAAGCAGGTAAAATTTTGGATAGGCCTAAAAATAGAGGAAACTCTGCCCGATTTTCTGTAGAATTTTGATAAGACTTGCTTGGGGCACTAGCTCCTAAGCGCCGGTCACTGCCCCAAATCTGGGTCGTGACAAAGTGGGTATCAGAGCCAGGTTATTCCTGTGACTAATGGAGCACACGTCAGTAGTAGAATCTCTATTATGGTTATGTTGCCGGCCATTCCCATAATCGTTATTCTGCGAGGGCGTGATAGGATGTTTCGTGTCTTTCCTTCTTTCTTGTTCCTTCCGTACGTGTGAGACGACTACTGCTAAATAGATGAATCTAACGTTAGTTATTCTATTACTCAGATGGCTGGTAAGACGAGATCTAAAAAGGCGGCCCGAGCTGCTCCGAATTCCTCCACTGCTGGGCTGTCATCTACCTCGGCTAGAAAAGGAGGTAATACTCAGGGACGAGGCCAAGCTACTGCTATGAGGGCTGGTGTTACTACAAGAGCTACCAGAGAGCCTACTCCAGAAATTGAGGATATTCCACCTCCACCGTCATATGAGAATGCTACTATTGAGGCACTTAATGCTATGCAAAGGTCCATTGAACTCTTGAATGCCAGAATGGATAGACAGGAAAGGGCTAGTCAACAGAATGTTGCTCCAACGCAACCTCAGGCACCTACACTGGCTCAGACTCAGACACAGACTCAGGCTCAGCCACAGACTCAGGCTCAGAGACAGACTCAGATTTTTGGTAACAGAGAAGTGTCCTTACCAGAGTTCTTGAAACTGAAACCACCAAGGTTCACGGGTTCTGACACTACAGAGGACCCTCAGAGTTTCTTGGATGGTACACTTAAGGCGTTGCGTGCTCTTGGATGTTCTAGTGAGAGATCCGTGGAACTTGCAGCATACAAGTTGGAGGATACAGCTAATACTTGGTATGAAACTGTACTTTTAGAAAGGCCCACAGAAGCAGCACGATTGACATGGGATGAGTTTACTAAGTTGTTCATGGATCGCTTTCTCCCTGAAAGTCTGAGGAAGGAGTACGCTAGGCAGTTGGAGAGATTAGTTCAGACCCCAGATATAGATGTATCGACATATAACACTAAGTTTACTAAGCTGGCTAGATATGCACCTAACTTAGTGCCAAATGAAACATCTCGGGTTCAGAGGTTTGTTGATGGGTTGGTTGATCGTTTATTCAATGCAGTTGCTCCGCAGATGAAGAATATGAATTACTCTGATGCACTCGACCTTGCCAGAAAGATTGAAAACAGGGGTCGTGAATCACGGGCGGCTAAAGATTCATATAAGAAGGCTAAGACTGGGGGATCTTTCACTGAGGGAGTTAGCACAGACCGTAGAGCAGGGAATCAGGTACAGCGACAGGGTTTTCAGACAGGGACAAACGTGGTTTCCCAGCCATCCGTTAGGGCACCTCCTCACAAAGATAATGCTAAGGGACTACCATTATCATCTGGACACCATAGCTCTGGACAGATATATGCTACTGATTCAGTATGTCAGACTTGTGGTAGATCACATTGGGGTCCGTGCCGTGTTCTGACTGGAGGGTGCTTCCGGTGTGGCAAGTTGGGACATCACATACAGGATTGCCCTCATCCTCAGAGAGAGTTTAGCCAGGCTTCTGTGCAGGCAGCGACACCTACGCAGACTGCTCGTAATAATACAGGTACTGCTGGTAGAGGTAACAGAGGTAGAGGTGTCGGAGATCTTGCCATGGGTAATCAAGGACAGGGGACTGCAGGTAGAGGCCAGTCGAGAGTTTTTGCACTTACTAGGCAAGATGCTCAGGCCTCAAATGCTGTGGTTACAGGTATTCTTTCTGTTTGCTCACTTGATGCACTTGCATTGTTTGATCCAGGATCTACCCACTCCTATGTGTCCTCATTCTTTGCTTTGAGGTTTGATAGACAGCCAGAAATATTGCATGATCCTTTTCTAGTTGCTAATCCTGTGGGAGATTCTTTACTTGTTGAATATGTGTATCGTGCTTGTCAGATTCGAGTTGAGGGTAGAGACACCTTAGCTAATCTAATTGTACTTGATATGGTTGATTTTGACGTACTGATGGGTATGGATTGGCTATCTTCTTGCCACGCTACCCTCGATTGTCATGCGAAGGTAGTTAAGTTCAAGATGCCTAATGAACCTAGTTTTATTCTGAAAGGGGATCAAATTCCAGAGATGTGTAATGTCATATCATTTGTAAAAGCTCACCAGTTAGTGAACAAAGGTTGTTGGGCATTCTTAGCTATGGTGAGAGACACAAGAGATGTGACTCCTAGCTTAGAAATGGTTCCAGTGGTGCAAGAGTTCACCGATGTATTTCCTGAGGATTTACCGGGACTACCTCCAGTGCGGGATATAGATTTCAGCATTGATGTAGCACCTGACACGCAACCCATATCGATTCCTCCATATCGTATGGCACCAGCGGAGTTGAGGGAGCTAAAGGAACAATTGCAGGAGTTATTGAACAAGGGATTTATCAGACCAAGTGTATCACCCTGGGGTGCACCAGTGCTATTTGTGAAGAAGAAGGATGGGTCCCTAAGAATGTGCATTGACTACAGACAGCTGAACAAGGTAACGGTACGTAATAAATACCCTTTACCTCGTATTGATGATCTGTTTGATCAGTTGCAGGGAGCTGCCCATTTCTCAAAGATTGATCTTCGATCTGGTTATCATCAGCTCAGAGTTAGTGACAAAGATATTCCTAAGACAGCTTTCAGAACTCGATACGGGCATTATGAATTCCTTGTGATGCCTTTCGGGTTGACTAATGCTCCAGCTGCATTCATGGATTTAATGAATAGGGTGTTCAAGCCCTTTCTGGACAGATTTGTCATTGTATTTATTGACGATATCTTGGTGTATTCTCGCAGTCAAGACGAACACGAGGCTCATTTGAGAGTTGTACTGCAAACATTGCGGGAACATAAGCTTTATGCTAAGTTCTCTAAGTGTGAATTTTGGCTAGACTCTATAGCATTCCTTGGACATGTTGTATCCAAGGATGGAATACTGGTAGATCCTAGAAAGACGGAAGCAGTGCAGAAATGTCCCAGACCCACTACTCCTACAGAGATTCGCAGGTTTCTGGGCTTAGCAGGTTACTACAGGCGTTTTGTGCAGGATTTTTCCAGAATAGCAGTACCATTGACCAAGCTAACACAGAAAAATGCTAAGTTTCAGTGGACAGACGAATGTGAGCAGAGCTTTCAAAAGCTCAAGACCTGTTTAACCACCGCGCCAGTTCTAGCCTTACCATCCGGTTCGGGAGGATTCACGGTATTTTGTGATGCTTCGAGAGTGGGATTAGGGTGTGTTCTCATGCAAAATGGTCGTGTGATAGCTTATGCTTCGCGACAATTGAAGAAGAATGAACAGAACTATCCCACTCATGATCTGGAGATGGCTACAGTGGTATTTGCACTAAAAATTTGGAGGCACTACGTATATGGAGAAACGTGTGAAATTTATACTGATCACAAGAGCCTAAAGTATATTTTTCAGCAGAGAGATCTGAACATTCGGCATCGTCGTTGGATGGAACTTCTCAAGGACTATGACTGCACTATTCTATATCACCCAGGAAAGGCCAATGTTGTGGCTGATGCATTGAGCAGAAAGTCCATGGGTAGTTTAGCACATATAGCTCCCGTAAAGAGACAATTGGCCAAGGATATCCACAGGCTCGAAGGAACAAGTATTATGTTCAGTCTATCTAAATCAGGGGCATTATTGGCTTATGTTCCAGCAGGTCTTCATTGGTAGAACGTGTTAAAACCACTCAGTACGAGGATGAACGATTGTGCAAATATCGAGATGAAGTCCTAGCTGGTATAAGCAAGAATATGACTGTTGATGATAAGGGGGTTCTCCGACTAGGTAACCGGTTATGTGTACCAGAAATCGATAGGCTAAGACGAGTTATTCTCGAGGAAGCTCACCATTCTAGATACACTATACATCCTGGATCCACTAAGATGTACCGTGACCTGAAGCAATTGTATTGGTGGGAAGGTATGAAGAAAGATATTGCTAACTTTGTTACTAGTTGTTTGACTTGTCAACAGGTTAAAGCTGAGCACCAGCGACCCGCAGGACTACTACAGCAGCTTGAGATTCCGGAGTGGAAGTGGGAAAGAGTTACCATGGATTTTGTGACTAGGCTACCTCGTACAATTAAAGGTTATGATTCAGTATGGGTGATTGTTGATCGGCTTACAAAGTCAGCACACTTTTTGCCAGTTAAAACTACTTACAGTGGTGCGAGATATGCACAGTTATACATGAATGAAATTGTCCGACTCCATGGAGTTCCACTGTCTATTATCTCTGACAGAGGATCACAATTCACTTCTCACTTTTGGAGGTCCTTTCAAAGAGAATTGGGTACTAGAGTAGACCTTAGCACCGCATTCCATCCTCAGACTGACGGTCAGTCTGAACGTACTATACAGATATTGGAGGTTATGCTGAGAGCTTGCATTATTGATTTTGGTGGTAGTTGGGATACTTATTTGCCTTTAGCTGAGTTTGCTTATAACAACAGCTATCAGGCAAGCATTCAGATGGCTCCTTACGAGGCTTTATATGGTAGGCGTTGTCGTTCTCCAATTGGATGGTTCGAAGCTGGTGAAGTTAAGGTTTTAGGACCAGACCTGATACAGGAAGCTATTGATAAGGTCCAGTTGATTAGGCAGAGATTGCTCACAGCTCAAAGCAGGCAAAAGTCTTATGCAGATAAAAGGAAAAGGGACTTAGAGTTTGCAGTTGGGGATCGTGTGTTTTTACGAGTTTCCCCGATGAAAGGCGTGACACGATTCGGGAAAAGAGGGAAGTTGAGCCCGAGATTCATAGGACCCTATGAGATACTTGAACGAGTTGGAGCCGTTGCTTACAGTTTGGCTCTTCCTCCAGAGTTATCTTTTATTCATCCTGTGTTTCACGTATCTATGTTACGGAAATATGTACCAGACGCTTCTCATGTGCTTGAGGCACCGACTATACATCTTAATGAGAAATTATCTTATGAAGAGGAACCAATAGCCATGATTGAGAGTCAAATAAGAAAGTTACGGAGAAAAGAAATTGTGTTCGTGAAAGTTTTATGGAAAAATCATACTGCTAGGGAAGCTACTTGGGAAATGGAAGATGATATGCGAGCCAAATATCCTCACTTATTTCACTCGACAGGTATGCTCTTAGTTTAAATTCGGAGACCACATTTCTTAAGGGGGAGAGAATGTAATACCCCATTTAAAAATAAAGGCAGGATAGTCATTTCACAAAAAATAAATAAATAAAAAAAAATAAAAGAAGAAAAGAGAAACGAAGCTATAAGCAAAACAGAGACATCTGCAAAGTCCATTTACAAATCAAATTGGTACCAGGGGGATTAGGGGAAAGGGTGGCGCAGCTTTTCCAAGTTACAACAATTTCAACAATTGCGAGGGAAAAATTGGAGAAAAAGAGGAGCTCGTTAGGCACTTGGGTTAAGTCTAGCGGGAACCATTCAACTGGGAGATATTTTTGGCTTGATAGGGGTAAAATTTCCATTGTCTTTTTAATCTTATTCTCTGGTTTATGTAATCTTGCTAGGCACAAAAGAATTTAAAGTACCTATGGAATACCTGGGCAGTGACTTTTGTTAGGCCCTAAGCTTATACAATGCTTGGGAAGAAGTGACATGTATAATACAGTGAGTACAATGCAACAAGACAAAAGAATGTTATGCCTAGGTTACTGTAAATTCTTGGTAATTGCTGTTTACCTAGTATTGATATTAGCAGAAAAGGGAGAAACCTAGGAAATATTTCTAATACCCAGCATAAGTAAGGACTTAGCTAATGAGTTTTTGACATTAGCTATGAACTATGCTAAACAAGAAAAACTAACTCGAGATCGATATGATGTGAATATAGATTGATTGGAAGAACTGCCGTGCTCGTGGAAGATACGCTTGAGCCACACGCGTTTGTACTGTGAGTGATGACCTTACCACAATTTGTTTTTCCGTAACCTGCATGGTTTCTACTTGATTTTGAAGTAAATGTGTTACTGAATGTTTAAACTGCATGTGGGATAAGTCCTTTTACAAGATATGTATTGAAATAATTATTTGAAGTATTTTACAGTTACAAGATTGGATTTTTACTGCTACTTGACATGTTTTACTGCTATGTGAAATATTGAATTATTACTCGAAATGCCCTGTACTTGGTATAGGGAATAAATATATTTTTGGGATGAGCCTTGACAGACCCCGTAGCTAACGGCGGGTACGTTAGACTTGGTGCACCTTGAATACTCTGGATTACCGTTACAGTCATTGCTAGTGGGAAGGTAGAACTAGCTTACCGTTACTGATTTCCTCAAGGAGGAATTTATACTGATTACATGGTTTGTTCTTGGAAATCTCCCTAACCTATATACTTGATATGATATAGTGATTATTGAATTTACTACTGATTTTATATGGATTACTGTTTACAATAAGTACTTGGAAAGACTGATTTCTGTTTGTTATTCTGGAAGTGACAATTAAATTATATGTATATTTCTGCATAAGATATACTGGCATGTTTTGACTTGTCCCCACTTAAAACGGTTGTGGTTAAGCGTTATTACTCACTGAGTTGCGACTCACTCCTCGCTATATTTTTCCTTCCAGATACAGCAGGTGCCGTAGGCGAGGATCTTCATTCTTAGAGTCGCGAGTTGACAATCCTGGTGAGCCCCACATTAGTTCGTGTGGGCAAGAGCTTTATTTATTCATTATTGTCTTTCTTTGAAACTCTTAGAGTCGCTCCACTTAGTCATTTATTTAGTCATTTATCAGTCATTCGTTTAGTCAGTTGGGTAACCAGTTGGATTATTCATTAATAAGTTACTCTTGCGAGTATTTGGTGTCTATGAACCTACTACAACCTGTTAGGTTGTTCTCGTAGTATTTAGAGATAAATGTGGTATTTTTATTATTATTGCGTAAGGATATTGGTTATTGGCTGGTTTTCTGGTTGTTTAAAAGCAGGTAAAATTTTGGATAGGCCTAAAAACAGAGGAAACTCTGCCCGATTTTCTGTAGAATTTTGATAAGGCTTGCTTGGGGCACTAGCTCCTAAGCGCCGGTCACTGCCCCAAATCTGGGTCGTGACATATGGCATATGTCTTCCTATAATTTAAATTCGCAATTTTTTTAACTTATTCAAATAAAACTTTATTTTTCAATCTATTAATTATTTTTCTAAACAAAAAATTCGTTCTTCCTCGATCCAATAGTATTTGGATCTGAAAAGAATAAATAGGCCATCACTATAAATATCTTTTTCTTAACCAATAATCTATTGATGAACCAAAACACATCACAAATTAATCAACACGGAACAGCGAGAAAGAGCCACTAATGACTTGCTAAGTGAAGCATACAAATGAAAATACCTGCCATAGAATGCAGTGCAATCTTCTAAAACCTGCGCAGAAACCTGCATTCACACAGTTGAACACTTGCACTCTACCATCTTTTCTTCACTCTTAAAAAAATCTTTCCGTACCTCTTTTTCTTTTTTCACACCAATATCTATCTAGAAATAGGCTCGAAGAGGTGCGTAGTATGAGTACTATTATCGCTAAAGATGCGTCATGGAAAGTTACACACTTTTTACGGTTGGATAACAATGTTGATATGTGATAGTACTATTTATTGTATAGAGTAGTTGGCTGTTTTTATTTTTCCTTCAGTATATGAATATTAACAATTGATTCACTGCTGTTTTTCTTGAATCTGGTGGAGAAAGATGATGCAATTTTTTATTATCGGAGCTTTAGAAACTTTTGGAATTCTTCAATGATGTAAACTATTGGTTTCCAAAAACGACTTGAGTTAGTATAATAAGACACTGTATGTTTCTTTGTTCTCTCTGTTTTTTCCTTTGTGTGCTTTTCCATTTTTCACTTAGATGATGGGATTTGCTTTGGGGACTTGTAGATTTATTCGTGGATATGCGATCCTGCTCTTGAGCTCTTGATTGTGGTTCAAAACTTTTGAGAAGACAAATCATAATTGAAGAGCTCAGTTTATGGTATGATATTCTTCGGGCTGATGAAGATGATTGGAATATAGATAGTGAGTTGTGGTGAGAAAAGACACGATAAAAAATAATTCTACTTTTAAGAATAAATAAAGTGATTTAGAAATTATAAAATATTTTCATACTTCAATAGTTTATGAAGATAAAAAAAATGTGTGTGTACGTATATACACATGTATGTTTTCTCTTTTCTCAATACTTGTGTTTCTTCAATCAAAATGTATATAAAACAATGTGTGTCTTTTTCTCTCAAAGTTGGTCTAACGAGTGCTGACAGATAGATATTTATTATTCCCTCCTCCGTTCTATTTTAGTTGTCACTTTCAGATTTTGCACGTGCATTAAATAAATTAATAAATAGAGTATATATTTTACTATGTCTAATCCTATTTAATATATGACTATTAAATTTATTTTTGAGAATACCTTTAATAATTAAGGGTTTACTTGGAAAGAATGAGCAAAAAAAGTCTTGAAATCCTAAAGCGTTAACTAATTTGGGACAAACGAATCTTGCTAAAGCGTCAACTAATTTGGGATAGATGGAGTATATCATTGCTCAATTGTTTGCACTTTTCGTTATTTTTCCTATTCTTTCATTTTTCAATTATTACATCTCATTGATGATGTCTGTTTCATAATTAAAAGTTTCATCCCAGTCATGTCCGTTTCATTTTGAAACCTGTCTCTCGATCATATTAGATTTTAAAACCTTTTATTACATGTGTGTGGATGATCATATTATAAGAAGTGCCAAATAATGAATCACTTCTTCCATACTCTTTTGCTTTACCTCTATCAATTAATAGGTTCTAGGTTCATGAATGATTTCTACAGAGAAGATGATGGCACCGTTCTTGAATAAAATAGACTTCTTGATAAAGAATTGAATATTGAATGAGTCTGTGAAAAGTGTAACTCATATTTTGATAACTGAGGGACGATTCATTCTTTGCAACAAATAGTATAATTGTTTAGACCAACAATAATTTATTGTGGTGGATGTAGTTCCTTTTAGAGGGTAAATGAAGATTAGGGCTGGGGAAAAAGATGGGGTCTTGACGGCAGCTCTATGGTGTTTTCCTCTATTAGTGGTGAGGAGAGCTTTACAAAATTGAGCGAACTGTCCTGGAAAACTTTCCCTGTATTTACAAATTTGTTTTGTGCAATGTTCAGGAACGGTGTACGTGTGTATATATTGTTGCGTGCACAGTCTGAGAGTGGTGAGGTTTAAAGTGTAGAAATTGTGCATGTGAAGGAATCTGTGCTTGATAAAATGTTTTATGAAATTCTATCAAATTGAGCTAGGTAGCGCATTATCTTAATTTCATTTGTTTTCTTTAAAGCTAACAACATAAATCTCAAGAATTCTAATGTTATAATACTGTACTAAAGATGTGACCATTTTGTGATTTTCTATTTTCTCAATTTGAAACTAAAAACGATTCAAAATTGGACAAGTGATAAACACCAAGAATGAATATTTGAATGCTAAAAATGAATTTTATCGGGAAGGGGCAATAAGTTGGTATCTACAATTCTTGATAGTTTTTTAGCTTTCAGCTTGGAAGAATATAGCATAACTCATGCTTTTCATTTTGGTTATCCCTTTATTTGGCATCTACATATCCATGATATCATGCCATCCACACACTAAACAATAGTACTCCAACGTCGGTATGCAGAATAGAATGATCAAATGGGCATGACAATGGTTTCTATTTTAGCGTCAGGATCAATACTAGGAAGGGTTGTTTTGATAACTATCTACAAAAATTTAGGATGACAATGGTTTGTATTTTAAAAGCTTAAAACTAATTCAGTCAAGTTTATTTTTGCTCAAGTTGTACACATTGACAATAGCGAGCATCAAATAGTTCTGTGGTAGCATGCAATAAGATGTAGGATAGAAGAATATAACACCACGAAAACATTCCAGGTTTTATATTATAGTCAATAATCAAATATCAATTTAGACAGTTTTGTTAGATCATATCTTATCTTATTTAATCATTAAATTTTATATTCATTGTCAAGAAAAATTTTCACTCCAAGTCAAAGCTTTGTTTCAACCGATGATGTTGTAGGGCGTGAAAGACTCTCTAATCCCATATAAGTAAAATATATAGGAAAATCACAATTAAGTATTTTAAAATTTTATAATCAGTCTTAAAAATACAACTATATAAATGAATAACTGGCAGTGTTACGGTTGGAGCATATAGAGAAGTTAAAAATTAATCTAATACGAAATTTTTATTGTGTTATCATAAATTAGTTATCTTTTATTTATTTTTTTAATGATCGCGCGAGCGCAGTCCCATTCACTAGTAATAATATTAGTTTAAGTGGCCGTTTGGCCATAAATTTCAAAAAATATTTGGAAAAGAGTTTTTGGAGTTGAGTTGAAAAATTATATTTGGAAGTTGAAGTTTTGTTTGGACATACATTTCATTTGGAAAAAAGTAAAATTTTGTGAGAGAAGTAGTAGCTTTTTTTGAAAAACTTGAAAAAGTGCTTTAAACCACTTTTTGGTTTTTCAAAAACAGTTTTTCAAAAAGAATTAAAAAAATCACAAGATTTCATGGACAAACACTTTTCCAAAAAGTTTTTGAAAAAAAAAAGGAAAAAAATTTGCATGGACAAACGGGTAAAGTATTGAAGCACACTTTATCAGTGTTTTAGAACTGCATTTTTTATTTGATTACGTACTGCTGACTCTTTTCATTTAATGGAGCTCATCCAGTTCGCCAAACATCTACCCGTTTAATTTTTTGTTTAATAATTAAATATAATTTGATCAATTATTATGTGTGATATCAACCTGGGTTTAATTAAAAGAAACACCTATTTATAAATAAAAGTGTAAAATTGAACCACCAGTCCATTCGTATTAACTCACACAAACGTAATATTGTCAATAATGAATATTCACGTAATGAACAATTAAAGCAATAATCATTGTTGATGATAGAATTAACAAATATTGTGATATAGATGAAAGAATGTATCACAATATAAGTATCAATGACAAAAGCATAGTTTCAAAAGTAAAAAAAATGAAATTGATCATAATAGATTATTGTTTTGAAAAATAAACTATTCTTGGGTCCTTGAATTGTTTTCATGTTAAAATATAAACAATCTCAATACACCAATAATGAAATGTAATCTATCATAAAACCTAGAAAGAAATAATACTAACTGCCTGTCTATCATGCCAAAGGCGCTGCTGATGGATATGCCAATGATGTCCTGGCTTTGAACCGGGTACGTACTTGAAATGCTAAAAATACTTCTTATGGTCCTGCTTCAACCTTCCTTCCTTCCTTCTCTACCCAGGACATTAGGGCGAGCATTAGAATTTTCAAAATGTTGAAAAGTATGAAAACCTAAAGGTTCCTGTAAACACAACAAAAAGGTCAGTGAAACAAATTTTAACTGACATAATTTTTTCTTCACATTAATAAAATGCTTTAATATTACCATCATCATTTGGGTAAAACTAGGATATGCCATTGAAACAGAAGATAACTTAGAATATTGGGACCATGGTGTACGAGCTATGTTTTGAGCGGCACTTAAATCAGAATTATAGATAATATTTTTGTTTGGCACTGAATCCTGTCAGCATAAACAAATGAATAAAAAAAAAATATTTAGATCAGCGGTTACCGATTGTTCTACTATTGAATCGAAAACTCAAATAAAATATACCTGATTAAAATGACTCACATTTCCAAGTCTGGTGCTATCATATATCTCTGTAGGGTTATCTTGATTAGTAGAGCTCGACTTCTTTTTTGAAGCTCTCTTGCGCTTCGGAATTACCTCGAGGGAACTTTTGATCCTTTTTTTTCTACGTCCTAATCCATCTTTTTTTTCTTTTTAAACTTTTGGCTCGTGTCAGAACTTCTTTGGTAATATCTTCTTCTTGTGTGCTTCTTATCGGACTACCACACACAGGAGTTATAATGTCCACAAATTGATTCATTTTTTTAACTTAGCTCATTTGCGTACGACACTGATAGATTAAAACCTTCATCTGTTTCAGAAGCTTTTGTTGCAATTCGAACAAATATTGGACAAAGGACTTTATAACGGTTCATTCTAATTAATTTCGGGTCTTTATCTATGTCCTTTCCATCAATTTCCTTTATGTTATCATCCTTTGCATTTTTCATCCACATTTTCAAGATATACTCAGATGGAATTTTTGTAACGCCTCTTACCACATCAACAATTCTTATTGTATGACAACAAAGTATACCCATTGACTCAAACTTCATGCAAGAACAAGATATTATATCACTTGTTTCTCCCACCTTGATAGTATGTTCCCGACTGAACCCATGCTTGCTAACCTTGTATAAGATAAAGGAATTGTCTCTTTCTTGATCATTCAATCTAATTAACAAAGAACTCATAAATTCATCTTGAAATTTTAAAAAGATATTTGGTGTATATACCTCTCGAGCATGAGCCAAAATACGTACCTCGACTTTTAGTACCGGCAACCACTGTGATGCATCACAAGTGTCTTGTAATACATTATATCTTTTATCCTCAATGGCGCGATCATAATGCTTGAAGAATTGCACTAGATTATAGTCTGAATGCAATCAATTGTTCAAATCACCATTAAAAATCTCACTCAATTGTGTGCTATTTATACCACCTAAAAAAATTTGCTTTCTATATGCTGCAAATAATTGTTCCCTCAACGCATATATTTAGTGGCGGGCCTAGGAATTTCACCAAGTGGGTTCAAAAAAATTAAAACAATATGCATGCCTTTTGTGGCGGGCCTAGGAATTTCACCAAGCTATGCATGCTGCTTTATTTAAGTGGGTTCAAATTTAGATTTTATAGGCATTTTTTTTCAAAAAAATTCCAAATATACCCAGTATAATTTTTTGAGAAAGTGGGTTCATTTGACCCCACTGGACCCCGCCCCTGCATATATTCATTGTAACCATTCATTTTCGAAGACCATATTTATCAAGCATGTTGTTCGAGGCATCAATAAATTCTTCCTCGTCCACATATTCATAAATGTATTTTCTAAAATCACCACGGAAAAAGGCATACCTTTTGTAAACTTCATTGAGATGCTTAGTTGCATTTTACTCCATATGCCAAACACACAGTTTATGATGAACCTCAGGCATGACAACTGAAATGGCCTTACTCATAGCAGCATCTTGATCTGTAAAATTGTGCATGGTTTTTTTCCCGATATCGCTCTAAGAAATGTTTCGAACAACCATTGAAAGGATTTAAAAGTCTCATCATACATTAATGCACCTCCAAAAATTACTATTTTTCTATGATTATTCCATCCCACAGAACTAACCAGAGGCCTATACTCTTTATTCATTCGATAAGTGGTATCAAACAAGAGTACATCTCATAAAATTTTATAGTCAATTATCATCTTTGAATCAGCTCAAAAAATATTTGTAATCATATCATCAACATCCAACTGCACCGCAAAAAAAAAAAAAGATGGATCTTTGATACTCTTCTTCTCGAAATACTCTAACAATGCCCCTAAGAAAAAATGAAAATATAATATAACTAAGAAATTATAGCCTACTTATAAGAAAAATATATTACATGCTTCTCCTTCTTTCATTGCTTTTTCTAGTTTGGTTCGAAAATATTTTTTCTGATCCTGCTTAGTGTAACCCAAATTTTCTCGACCACCCGCTTGAAGACTCATATAATCAAAAGTAACTTTTGATAAAAATCCAGCAACTTCTGCCTGATCAATTTCATCAGCTTGTACTTGATTAATCTTTCTATGTGATGGTAACATGTGCACCATCAATGGTGGAACGAGAGGGTGATTTTTTTCCACGTCAACCTCAGTAATACGATATTTTCTTGAAGGTTGACGCATAATGACTATGTGAGCTTGACAACCACTTCTAATTTTATTTTCGTGAATTTTTCACATCTGTTCTCCATTTATCATATTCACGGAACCTTCTTTAAAACAAGTCATCCTTCTCGATGTCACATAACCAAATTTCTTATTCGTGTTAGTGTACTCTTTGCAAGCACTAAACCTGATCCTTCTTAAATATTTATTATAAAAATTAATTGCATCATCATCACAGTCAAATTCTAGTCCAAGTTTAGGTTCAAGATCAATATACACATGAGACATATTTTGTAGAACTTCGTTGCGTGCAGTATTATATATGTTTTCCTCGAAGTTATCCATTAACCTGCAAAGGACAACAAATAAATAAAAATTAATACTTTAGAGTTTTGTCCACGTAATACTAAACACATGTAAAAACAACACACATATAAAATCATATTGGAGAATAGAAACTAATTTAAAAATAATAAATAATTATATATTCTCTAAACAACTAAACATATACTCTTGATTGTAACAAATTTTAGAAAAAATTGATATTGGATTATCATCTAAATATATAAATAATAATTTAAGCTTAATTCAATTAAACTTAAGTATCTTGACTAATGGTTAAAGTTAACTTACAATGAATGTTTTCAGCCTATTGAAACCAATCAAAATGTTCAGCCTTCTCTAGCTACTCACACAGACAATATTTCCAATATTTCCAATAGCTTCTCTAACCCATCTAACAATATTTTTAATTTTTTCAAGAGCCTTGATTCTAGCTAAACATTCATACTTGTAGTGTCCAGTGTGTCCACAATGAGTACATAAGCGATAATCAGGCAAATTAATATTTTTTCTATTGATATCACATTTTACCTGATCACTTTTATAACCCAGACCACTACGACTCCTACTTTGATGTTCAGTTAGCCAATTTAAAGCTTCATTGGACTTGTTCCACTTTTTGGTCATAGCAAGTTCATTGCTCACATTTTTCAAATTTTCTTGAAGCTTTTTATTATTTTCAATTTCATGACTCAACTCTCTTTTCAAAGTAGTTAGATCACATTCAAGACTTATTTGATCAACATTAAACTGATTCTTGATAACTGATTTAGATTCCTCAAGTTCATGAATTTCTTCATGCAAAGATGAAATATTTCCATCCAATTTACAAATTTCCTCTTTGAGTACCTTATTAGCCTTTTCAAGTTCGATTTTATTTCTTTGCAAATATTGGCAATCAGACTTCAAACTTGATACAACAGTAGCTAACTCATTTCTCTCAGCACTCACATTTTGAAATTCATCCATTAAAGAAAGCAAGAAATCAACTACTTTACTTTTTGATAAATTATGAATTTGCTCTTTAAGTTGAGTGAGACTTACCTCTGAGAATTCATCATCTGATTCAGAATCACTCTTGGCCATTAAAGCAAAATCATCTCTTTCATCCTCATATTCTGATTCCTCATCAGAGGTGTCTCCCCAAGCGGCAATCATGGCCTTTTTCATAGCTTTGGATGCTGATTTCTGCTGCTTCTTGGAACGGTCAGTGGAACGTTCCATCCTTTGTTCCAACTGCTTTTGTGGGCAGTCTTTGATCATATGATCAAGCTTTCCGCACTTATAGCAACCGTCAAAATGAGCCTTTTCAGTAGATTTAGACTTGCTGGAGTTTCCTTTCTTCAGGTTGTTTCCCTTCTTGAGCAAATTTTTGAATGTGCGAGCAAGCTTTGTAAAGTCTTCTTCATCCAAATCTGAATCATCATTTTTTGTAGCTTTCAAGACTAAGCTGCGCTCATTCTTTATTTCCTCCTCAGCCTGAGAATTTTTTCTGAGTTCATATGTTTGAAGATTGCCTATCAGCTCGTCCATAGCCATCTTGTCCATCTGTTTGGCTTCTTGAATAGCCGTAACTTTGGGCTCCCACGAGGAAGGCAATATCCTCAATATTTTCCTGACACAATCTTCAGAAGAAAATTCTTTTCCAAGAGATTTAAGCTCATTAGTAATATGAGTAAACCTAGTAAACATGTCCTTTATTGATTCTTGTTCATCCATAAAAAATAATTCATATTTTCTCATTAAAATTTCAATTCTGGACTGTTTTACCTGGTTTGTACCTTCATGAGCTAGCTGCAGAGAGTCCCAAATTTCTTTGGCGGATGTGCATCCGGAGATTCTATTATATTCATCAGGTCCGAGACCAAAATAAAGTATTTTGATCGCCTTAGCATTTTTCTCCATCATCTTGAAGTCCTCAACATTGAATTCATCTTCTATTTTCGGGACCTTTGCACCATTAGCGCCTGCTTTCATGGGAATCAATGGACCTCTCATGGTGATTTGCCAAAGTTGATAATCTTCAGCTTTCAAATAGATCTCCATACGATTTTTCCATAAGCTATAGTGTTGACCATTAAACAATGGAGGCCTAGCAATAGATTGACCCTCTAGTAGTCCTATTTGTGCACTCATTTTAAGGATCTCTCAAAGGTGTTAGCCTAGATATGAGACACCCGCTCTGATACCAATTGTTAGTTTAGAGTACACTCGACACAAGAGGGGGGTGAATTGGGTCGTTAACGATTTTTGCCTCTTTTTAAGTTTTAGCCTAAGTTAAAACAACTCACTTGGAACAGTTCCTATGGGTGTTCCAACAGCAGTTTAACAAGGCAATAAACGAGCAAAAGTAGACGAGGCACGCGCGATTTTAACGTGGAAAACACCCTGGCTCAAAGGTGTAAAAAAACCACGACCCACACCCCTGTGGGAATTTCAACCAATCCACTAAACAAACAAGCCAAACTCGGATTACAAAGATAATCCCAAGGACCTAACTCTAAGCCCTTACACAACAACAATCCTAGACTGTTGCTACCCTTCCAAACTACCCTAGCTTGGAACACAAAGAACTTAACTCTAAGCTCTTTACCCAATGGGATTTTAACTCCAGATTACAACCTCAAAAAGTACTTCTAAAAGCTGAACGAGATTACAATTTAAGTGCCTAATATATGAACTAAGAACTGGACTCAAACAATTCTAAATGACTTGATGGAACACTTGTCCAGACTGTTCCAACGCCTGTTCCAACTGCTTCAGACTTTTCTCTCTTGTACGCTCAGTTTCTCTTTTTGTGCTGAAGTGTTTGGACATTTTTGTCAACCTGCATGAGACTGTATTTATAGAAAAATATACCTGACAATATAATATACAGTCCAACAAAGTTAGGGATAAAATATACAGCTCATAGATTAATCCCTTCCTTATCAAAATAGATTTACTAGAATCCTATTCCAACTCCAACTCCAACTCTTTAGCCAAGTCTTGTAGAAATCAAATCACTAAAGAATCTTGTCAACAACACTATGGCTAATCCATAATCCAGCTACACAGATAACACCAAAATTAATTAATCCATTTCACACATTTTTCTTGATATATCATTATTCACAAATTGCTATTTTTTCAAGAAAATTAATTCCACAAATAATGCCTCAATTAATTTCAATGTAACAAGTTCATTTTGTTTATTATCATCAAAACATCATATACTCAACAAATTCCCCCTTTTTGATGATGACAAACAAAATGTGCTTGTTTCACTTTGATAATAACAACAACCTTACTTAAGTCAGTTAAGGACCTAAAACAAGGAATTTATTTATCTAAACATGACACAATGTTTCTTCCCCTTTTTGCCAAACTCATTTATTACCAAAAGCACATACAAGTAAGGGACAATGAGACAAAAACTAAAGTGGAATATTTGACAGTGATATACATAACCTAAGCACAAGCACATATTACTCTTCCCCCTTTTGGCATCATCGAAAAGCATCAACTACTGTCAAAAATCAACAATGCAAAAAATATGGATAATCAAGTATGTCACACCCATCGCCACTAGGGCATCAACTCATGTAAGCATAAGCATAAATTTCTCAAGTATTGATACTAAATGATATTGGCCATCCTGCTTGAAATCACAATTCATCAAAACAATCCACAAAGGACAAAGCCAAATATGTACCAGTTAAGCTTTCAAGCCCAAAATAAAATGCTTAATGCATAACCTTGTTCATAGGATTTAAAACAAGAATATATGGTTAAGGAACAAGGCATTGAACAGGTTCAAAACTGGGCTGATATGAGTGTGAGGTTAAGGAAAGAGTTAAGAGTTTCTAGTGGTGCTTGGCTTATTTTTCCCTCTTACTTTCAGCTCTTGCTCAATTCTGAAAACATAGGATATCAAAGTTTCATTCTCCTCCATAAGAATAGCCAACCAATTCTCTAAAATATTTATTTGAACATTCACATTAGAGATGGCTATTAGATCACTAGTAGAACCAGGTCCATCACCTGTTCCATCTTCTTAGCAGCCCATGATCTTGACAATAGATCTATGACATTTGTCTTAAAAGACATTTTTCATCAAACATCTCCTCCACATAATAAAATTACAATACTCATCAAAGCACTTTTTTTTTTTTTTTGTTCCCCCTCAACCTTAGGCTGCTTCACATTCATCCAAATGAAATTGTCTCCTATTATTTTTCAGATTTGCAACTTTATATTTGGATGTTCTTATAGGCCAAATTTGAGGGAGTCCGGAGGTATGAAAGAAAATGAAAGAACATGCTCAATTTTTGTAAGTGATGAAAACTTTTAACAAAAGTGGATATGGGCTGGTTATGAGAAATGGTGATGAACAACTATATGCACAAGCCATATTTTGGAGGTACATATCTAGAACAGTTTAAAACTCATTTATCCTCTACTTCATGCTTTAAAAAATGTGAATCAATCAAAGAAAATAAGGGCAATATCATTAGATCTCAACAAGAAAAATAATGAACTCATGACATGAGAGCATGCATGTTACAGCACAAGAATTGAGTTAGACATTTTTTAAAAAATATTTATGCAATTGATTGAGATCGCAGAATGACACTCCCTAGCCAATCATTGGGGAAAAAGCAATACACCATGCACTCAAGTAAATATAATCATGCTAAGATCCAATTTATGTACCTCAAGATATCCATCACTTAGTGCTTTAGTAAAAATGCTAGCAACTTTTTACCCAAAATACTAAACAAGAGATTGAAAGAATGATATACCTGTAGTGCAACATTGGTCAAACAAGAACTCAACATAACCAACATCAACATTATACCATGTCTAAAAATCAAAATTATACCTGTTGAAATTCAGATGATGTGAGTTTTTGTGAGTTGATAGGTGGGATCCTTATTTTAATCATTCAGCTCAGGATCTGGAACAGGGCTTCGAACTGTTTCAACAAGTTTTGTTCCATGTGTTCTTCCCCCTAATTGTTCCAGATTGTGCCCATGTTTAGAACGACCTGTTCCAAGACCTGTTCCTTCGGGCTGGACATTTGTGGGATCCTTTTCACTTAAAGCTTGAGTAAGACCAATTTCAAAAGCACATTCTTTTCAGCTAAAGCATTAGAAGTATCACTGAACAACTTCTCAAAGTATTACCATTCAGAATTTTGCAACAACTATGAAAATCAACTTTATTTCTATGGTCACATAAATTGTGAAATATTCAACAAATTAATCTTTAAAACTTCAACCAATAAAGAATGAAAGAGTGACTTACCTTTGTCGCCTATATTAAAGATTTACCTTTCTTATTTTCACCAAATCCCACACTTCCTTCATTGAAGGCTGTCAGTGAGAGGAATTTTATTAACTCCAATAATAAGCTTCAAGTAACCACTAACCAAGTAACATAATTGGTTGCTCCCTCTCACCTCAGCCTGCAAAACTAGATTAAGTGTTAGACTTAGGAACCCAAACCTTTTTGGGTCCCTTTCCTTGAGAAATAGGAAACATCATATCTTTTCTAACCCATCTAACAATATTTCCAATTTTTTCAAGAGCCTTGATTCTAGCTAAACATTCATACTTGTAGTGACCAGTGTGTCCACAATGAGTACATAAGCGATAATCAGGCAAATTAATATTTTTTCTATTGATATCACATTTTACCTGATCACTTTTATAACCCAGACCACTACGACTCCTACTTTGATGTTCAGTTAGCCAATTTAAAGCTTCATTGGACTTGTTCCACTTTTTGGTCATAGCAAGTTCATTGCTCACATTTTTCAAATTTTCTTGAAGCTTTTTATTCTTTTCAATTTCATGACTCAACTCTCTTTTCAAAGTAGTTAGATCACATTCAAGACTTATTTGATCAACATTAAACTGATTCTTGATAACTGATTTAGATTCCTCAAGTTCATGAATTTCTTCATGCAAAGATGAAATATTTCCATCCAATTTACAAATTTCCTCTTTGAGTACCTTATTAGCCTTTTCAAGTTCGATTTTATTTCTTTGCAAATATTGGCAATCAGACTTCAAACTTGACACAACAGTAGCTAACTCATTTCTCTCAGCACTCACATTTTGAAATTCATCCATTAAAGAAAGCAAGAAATCAACTACTTTACTTTTTGATAAATTATGAATTTGCTCTTTAAGTTGAGTGAGACTTACCTCTGAGAATTCATCATCTGATTCAGAATCACTCTTGGCCATTAAAGCAAAATCATCTCTTTCATCCTCATATTCTGATTCCTCATCAGAGGTGTCTCCCCAAGCGGCAATCATGGCCTTTTTCATAGCTTTGGATGCTGATTTCTGCTGCTTCTTGGAACGGTCAGTGGAACGTTCCATCCTTTGTTCCAACTGCTTTTGTGGGCAGTCTTTGATCATATGATCAAGCTTTCCGCACTTATAGCAACCGTCAAAATGAGCCTTTTCAGTAGATTTAGACTTGCTGGAGTTTCCTTTCTTCAGGTTGTTTCCCTTCTTGAGCAAATTTTTGAATGTGCGAGCAAGCTTTGTAAAGTCTTCTTCATCCAAATCTGAATCATCATTTTTTGTAGCTTTCAAGACTAAGCTGCGCTCATTCTTTATTTCCTCCTCAGCCTGAGAATTTTTTCTGAGTTCATATGTTTGAAGATTGCCTATCAGCTCGTCCATAGCCATCTTGTCCATCTGTTTGGCTTCTTGAATAGCCGTAACTTTGGGCTCCCACGAGGAAGGCAATATCCTCAATATTTTCCTGACACAATCTTCAGAAGAAAATTCTTTTCCAAGAGATTTAAGCTCATTAGTAATATGAGTAAACCTAGTAAACATGTCCTTTATTGATTCTTGTTCATCCATAAAAAATAATTCATATTTTCTCATTAAAATTTCAATTCTGGACTGTTTTACCTGGTTTGTACCTTCATGAGCTAGCTGCAGAGAGTCCCAAATTTCTTTGGCGGATGTGCATCCGGAGATTCTATTATATTCATCAGGTCCGAGACCAAAATAAAGTATTTTGATCGCCTTAGCATTTTTCTCCATCATCTTGAAGTCCTCAACATTGAATTCATCTTCTATTTTCGGGACCTTTGCACCATTAGCGCCTGCTTTCATGGGAATCAATGGACCTCTCATGGTGATTTGCCAAAGTTGATAATCTTCAGCTTTCAAATAGATCTCCATACGATTTTTCCATAAGCTATAGTGTTGACCATTAAACAATGGAGGCCTAGCAATAGATTGACCCTCTAGTAGTCCTATTTGTGCACTCATTTTAAGGATCTCTCAAAGGTGTTAGCCTAGATATGAGACACCCGCTCTGATACCAATTGTTAGTTTAGAGTACACTCGACACAAGAGGGGGTGAATTGGGTCGTTAACGATTTTTGCCTCTTTTTAAGTTTTAGACTAAGTTAGAACAACTCACTTGGAACAGTTCCTATGGGTGTTCCAACAGCAGTTTAACAAGGCAATAAACGAGCAAAAGTAGACGAGGCACGCGCGATTTTAACGTGGAAAACACCCTGGCTCAAAGGTGTAAAAAAACCACGACCCACACCCCTGTGGGAATTTCAACCAATCCACTAAACAAACGAGCCAAACTCGGATTACAAAGATAATCCCAAGGACCTAACTCTAAGCCCTTACACAACAACAATCCTAGACTGTTGCTACCCTTCCAAACTACCCTAGCTTGGAACACAAAGAACTTAACTCGAAGCTCTTTACCCAATGGGATTTTAACTCCAGATTACAACCTCAAAAAGTACTTCTAAAAGCTGAACGAGATTACAATTTAAGTGCCTAATATATGAACTAAGAACTGGACTCAAACAATTCTAAATGACTTGACGGAACACTTGTCCAGACTGTTCCAACGCCTGTTCCAACTGCTTCAGACTTTTCTCTCTTGTACGCTCAGTTTCTCTTTTTGTGCTGAAGTGTTTGGACAGTTTTGTCAACCTGCATGAGACTGTATTTATAGAAAAATATACCTGACAATATAATATACAGTCCAACAAAGTTAGGGATAAAATATACAGCTCATAGATTAATCCCTTCCTTATCAAAATAGATTTACTAGAATCCTATTCCAACTCCAACTCCAACTCTTTAGCCAAGTCTTGTAGAAATCAAATCACTAAAGAATCTTATCAACAACACTATGGCTAATCCATAATCCAGCTACACAGATAACACCAAAATTAATTAATCCATTTCACACATTTTTCTTGATATATCATTATTCACAAATTGCTATTTTTTCAAGAAAATTAATTCCACAAATAATGCCTCAATTAATTTCAATGTAACAAGTTCATTTTGTTTATTATCATCAAAACATCATATACTCAACAAAATCCCAGAATAGGAGTCTGAAATGTGAATTGGAATATAGCAACATTATGGAAGAAACACAAGAGGCATGAGTTTTGAAGAAAATAAACTAAACAGTGGCAACTCTTGGAGAGAGCAACTGATATTTTCTGCTTAATCTTTTAAAGTGGGGGGTATTTGTAGATTTTACAGGGATAATTTGGTAAAATGACTTTTGATCTTTTGGAGGAGATGCTTTTATAGTAATATGATCAATAAAAAGGCAGGGGGAGTACGTGCACCTCATGCCTAGTAGCATTCATGTTCCGCTGCATTTCATTCAAATACTAAGAGTTCAAAATTACAATCTGCTATAGTATCCCGGTTATGTTAATCCGATAATAAAATCTTTAGATATTAATGAAAAAATATAAACTCTTTTGATTCAATAGTTATATGAGCAAGTAAAGCAAACTATAACGTAATACGATAAATTTTGATCAATACTGAAAAATTATTTGAAAACACAACTTAAATATTCAAAAAAATAGCATCCATTAAATCAAAAGAGTCATCAGTACGTAATCAAATAAAAAACGCAATTTTAAAACTCTGAAATAAGGTGTGCTTCAATAATTTAATATGCTGATTTCACTAGTTACATTTAATAAAAAATTAATATGTTGATTACAGTAGGTTATTCCAAAAATTCAAGAAAGGACTATTGATAAAAGCATAAAAAGTTGCCGGATTAGTATTTTATCTTCCATATAATTTTTTGAATAGAATGTTACTAACATAGCCTTACATCCGGTGAACAAGCTTGTTGGTTTAGGTAAATTGTGTTAAAAGTGCTCCAGGGGTTCTCACCCTCTTTACTTTTAGTGAATGTGAAAAGAAGGTCCAAATTTGATGCTATTATCTCTTCTTTTTTTATGTTCTTCTCCAGAATAATTTTATCGGAAGCTGGTCTTGGTTTGTCTATAAGCGGAAGAGCTCTAAAATAACAATCCCATAATCAAAGTTCAAATTCCATAATCGGTAAATTCTTTTTGCCTACTTAAACTAATAAGTAAATTTCTAAATACCTGTATGTTTTTTATTGTATTAGAAATAGATAAATGCACATATTAGCGGAAGATAAAATTACCCAATAAATAAGATATGCACAAAGTTGATTAAAAACAACTCTCAAAAACAAGAGAATTTGTATCATGAGTAAAGGCGTCGATTTAATTGAGAAACTTCAAGAGGTTTATATATTGTTTTAGTGCTTGTCTTGTTTTGCCAATTTTGTTTCTATATATTGACCATTTTAAGGTAATAAAAGTTTGATCATCATCTCAATTACCTCAATAGGTGTTTGATAAATTTTGAAGGTTTCGCAATTCGATTGTTATGGAGTAGTGCTATGGAGTTCGATTGTTATTGATCATACTGAGCTTCTTCTCTTTTCTTTTTTTCCCTTTTTGTTATTACATATATTTAACTCGTAGAGTTTTCGATTCTTTTCGTTTGTTGTTTCTTATATACTATAACATATTACAAATATAACGTTATTTCACTCGAGTAGTTAAAAAATAGTTGTAAGTTTGCTTATTTAAGTCTTTCTCTACAGTAATCTCATTTCTTCGATTAATCAGTAATACATCGCATATTCATGAGTAAAGTAATGTTGGTTGAACTATACTCAAAGATGCTGATTTAGTTGACGGAGGGATGAGATGAGTTGACGAAATTAAAGATAAATCACACGGTCTCTTTTTAGTTTTCTCATATATCTATTCTCTTGGTATGTTTATGCACCTATATTTATATTGGTCATAGTTTTAGTTCTGTACTGAGAGGTTCTGAGACTAAAGTTGCTCCTTTTACCATGAAAACAAATTGTTACTATTTGCAAATGTTATATTCACACATACTACTACTGAGTTCAAAGTTGCTTCATTTAATCGTAGTTGATATTGTCCTTAAACTATATGAGATAAAGATCAAAGAATACCAAGGAAAATTTTCTTTTCATATCATTAAGCTATCAATATAAATTGTATTCTTATATAGCATTACAAATAGTCACAAGAAAACTATGTTCTATTTTTTTCTAGAATTTTTTCTATCTAACTTTGTCAGAAGAAACACTATCTATTGAAAATATTGGTATGTATGTATATATATGTATGTATGCATATATATATATATATATATATATATATATATATATATATATATATATACACACACACACACACCCCTGTTTTATGATTTGTAATTTTTGCTCTCGATGAATATTGGTACCATTATGTTACAAATATTCATTAGGTGCACAAACGTATACTCTTCGGTCACAAATTTATATTTTGGGAAGGCTTAAAAGAAAGAACTGAGAAGTTACTACTCAATACAAACGAAGCTCACATGTTAAGTTGCTTTTTTGAGGTTTTGGAACTTCAAAAAAATAAAATAAAAAATGAGGACACAAAAAATATCGAGATCAGTGAAGAAGAAATAAATGACAGCTTTGGAGCATGATTCATGAAAAGGAAAGTCTAGAGTTGAAAAAATTGAGCGAATTTTTCAAAGAAAAGAGTGGTATATAAGAGTAAAAAGAATAAGAGAAAAACCAAGATTTTACGGTATGTAATATTTTAGAATAGTCACAATATAACATGAGAAAGAATTAAGTTAGTGTTGACATTTTCGATCTCAGCAAGCATTGTCGTAGTATCATAGCGTCACAGAATGTTATTTTGATAAAAATAAATTATTTTATGCTATGTGATTGCATTTTCTTCTATTCTATTTCCTTATTTCTTAGTTGTTAATAGATCTTTTTGTATTTCCTTTTTTTAAGACTATCTTAGTTTATCATTTATTAAGCTAGCTAATACGATCAATGTTACGTAACTTTTATAAAATTTATTTCTTATTGATATAGACACGTGCAACGCACGTATCCAGAAACTAATATTATAAATATTGTATTTATTATAAATCTCAATGTAACAAAATAATGTTCGAACAACTTCAATTATGAAATTCTTCAAATAAACCAAATATTCAGCTTCACAGTACCTTGTTGTTGGATAATCAAAATACATCATTAAAGTGAATATGAGCAACATCGAGGATGAACCTATGGTAGCAAACGTTTGTGCCTTGTCTTTAAGAAACTGTAGCCTACTTCTTTTACGGCTGCATATATATCAAAAAGTTATTGACGAATAAAAATAATACTTTGTAGAAGTTGTGCCAAAATTTATTAAGCAATTATTCCCATTATTAAGAATTTAATACATATATATTATTACGGCTTGTACAAAATTCTTAGTAGGTTAGTGTTTGGCGGAAGGCCAAAAAACTCATTCACTTTTAAATGGGCATTTTAGTATTTTATGTAACAAATAAAATAGTTAATGGGGGTAATTTAGTAACCTAAAGATATAATGGGATTATTATTATCCCATATAACCATTTCCAGTTGTTATCCAATTTTTATAAGCATATTTTATTTTTCCTTTCTTTTCCTAATTACTTAGTAGAATTTTGTAATCTTTTAGATTTTAAGAACATATACACACACACACATAAATTTATTAGATATAATTTTTTGACAATAATATGTAAAAAAATATAATATTTAAATATAGTACATATATTTATTAGATATAATTTAATGACATAACTATATAAAAAAATATAAGACAAGTGTGTGTGTGTGTGTGTGTGTGTAGAAACTATATATAAAGAATATGAATCTAATTATATGCCATATTTTAAATATAAATCTGATTTAAAATATAAATATTGTGGCTAGATTATATATGTTAAGGCTAGGTGTCTTGTTAATATGCTATATTGGGGGCTAGTTGTGTTTCTTTCTTCTTCATATTTTAATAATATAATTTTATGTTAGAAGATTTTCACTTTTATCATAATTAGTTTTTGGACACGTGCATCGCACGTGTGTCCAAGCTAATTTGTAAAATAATTAAAAAATGATATAAATAATATTACAATATATTTGCAACCATGACATTCAATACAATTTAAAAGTGGGAATGGAGAATGCGAGCTCAACTGATGATCGCCTACTGGACCACTAACTGTTCAACGCGTTTGTTTAACATCTAAAAAATTTAGGTAGGTAAGATGTGCAATGAGATTAATTTTGATGTTGTTTGTCACAAATATGTGGTATGATCGTGCATCACCTATTATTATAGACGATGTTCTTAACTGAAATCATATTACTATAAAAGCATGTACTCAAAAATCAAAAAGTCAGATTATTTATTTGCTCTTGACAAATCTAAGAAACCCAAATTTAAAAAAAATCAATTTGTTGAAGGCCTCTCTGCCCAAAACAAACAGACGCATAAGAAAGAATGAAACGATGTGATCATTAGAAAAGGTTCCAAATTTAAATTATCTATCATATTGTTTCTTCCAGATTATTTGAGTTGCTGCTGCTATTCTGGTCCAATCTATTTTCTCGCTAAATTCATCGGCGAATTTGATTTGTACGTGCACATATTATTTTCACTTTGTTCTCTAGAATTATTGCTCTCCTCTACTGATCGATACAAAGTAAGTAACTTGAATTTGCAATTTATTTTCGCTTGTACACACTACAGCTTATGAATTGACTGAGACGAATATAAAGAACTTTTCAATTTGTTTGGTAACTATATTTTATTCTTTTCTAGAGGAGAATAAGTTTGAAACTTTTGTTATGTTTGAGTGTTTCATACAGTTTTTTATTTATACTCTTAACAAGAGTATACTGGGTTTGGGATAGTTCAATACAGAAATTTAGACAGACATGCCAACAAGCTGCATTTAACATATGCTAAAATTGTTTCTCTTCTTCTCTTCTCTGGATGGAACCAATAAACAGACTGGTTGCATTATGACTGCATAGTCAACTCTTTATAGTTTAATCTTTCTCTGAATTTTTTTACATCGTTTTTCTTTGATGCCGAATTCTCTCACGATCAGTAATTAGAGTATGCAAAAGCTTTTACTTACTGGTAGTGGTGAATCTTAAGAGCCCTTGTAAAATTTGGCAAAATGAAATGTTTATATTCCTTAAGAGATATAATGTGTTTTAGTTATTGCAACTAGCTTGGCCATTTACCAAACCAATTACATTAAGAATAGTTGTTTGAAAAGGGCAAAGGTTAAGGAGTGTACTCCTGCTAGCTAGAAGAAATCTTTCCACCTCCAAGTAAAATATACACAGCTCTAATTTTTTTTGAAAAATAAGAAATCTAATAGTTTCAAATAGTACAGGGGTAAATATGAATCTTTTCACTTACAACTCTTATATCTTGCGATGAGATTTGGATCACTAACACTTAAATAAAATTATTTATAGGTGCATATGATAAAGATGAAACTTTTCCGCACATGTGCATTAAAGCAAGGTTGCAATATCTTAGAAAAGAGCAATCAACGTTGAGGAGGCAATTATACCAAGCCCAATTGATATTGTTCAGGATAAAGTATGTAAAGAGTTAAAGTTGATCAAAGAATTCTTCTTCCGGCATCGTCTATTGCAACAATCAAATTTAAAATAGGAGATATACCAAAAGTATAACCGATAGGGAGATGATTAATATTCTTTTGTCGAGGTAACTATTTTATGACAGACTTTAACATTTTTGAAGTCTTGAAACTTCTTGACCTCCTTAGTTATTAACAGAAATTTCTGTTTTTTCCTATTTTTGTTTTGGGTTTGATGATTTATAGTAGTTTTACATTATTATATATAAATAATTGAAGCTTGTGTAAATTTTTTGTTGTGTATTGGATTAGTTTTTTCATTTACTTAAATTTGTAAAATTTTTATAATTTAAAGTAGTCGAATCAATTTTTCCTTAAATTTGAAATTTTTTTCTTTGATTATATGTTATATGGACGCACAATAATTATGTGTCCTATATTTGCATAGGCTAAACACGGTTGTTGAATGAATTTATGGATATTTCATGGTGAAGCAGTGATAGTTGGTGATATTAACCTCTCCAGGCTCAAAGTTGAAATAAGTTGCATATGAATTCATTATGGGGTTTCATAGTGGGCTTGCGCTTCATATTAGGTGAATGGGACACTTACAAAAATACCCACAAAACCAAAAATAATTACAACCACCACCCACTACTTTCAAATATTACTCAACCTATCCACTAAACTATTTACTCATTCTACCCATACAGACTTGTATACCATAGTTTATGCAATATACCATAAAGGTATACATATATAACTTATAACGTATAACAAAGGTATACAGTAATAAATGGCCCTCCAGACTTTTATATCATAATTTATGCAGTATACTTTAAAGGTATACACCTATAAGGTATAACAAAAGTATACAATAATAAATGGATAGGTTGGGTAAATACTTTCAGTTTTATGGGTAGTGTAATTTTTAATGGGTATGACTTGTAAATACTTTAAATTTCATGGGTATAGAGTGTCAAAATCCCTAGGTGAATTTGAGGTAGATTTTCTATCTATATTTACATGTAAAAAAATTATTCAATAAAAAAGACGTCATAGTTTTATTTATTAGCTTAAATGATTCACTATTTTATTAATAGTTTTATAATATGAAGTGGAATATTCTTTAACTCGGCATACACGTGCAATGCGCGTGTCGAGAAACTAGTTATCAATCCAGTGATATATATCTACAAAGAAAGTATAGAGATATATACTTAATGATTGTTGTACATACATGTGCCTTTTGTCTTACTCTAAATAATGAGTCCTTTCATCTGTACATTAGGAGATAGAGCATTAGTTGATTTGTACAAATAATTAAATATGACACTTAACAATTTAAGGATAAGTTGTTGACTGAAGGAAAAATAAGGAAATAAGGAATGATCAAATTTTTACGGAATAAAACTGTGTAATACAATAATTTGTAGCTTCATACATTATATGTTTTTATTATTTTTGGTTTATCATTTGGTGTCCAGTACCCACTTTGAACCTAACTAATCTGAATATTGCCCGCGAAGTCTTACTTTAGGAGTAAAGTACTCTCTACCTAAGATAGCTCCATACTTAGGGACCTTTGGTTAAGCTCCATGCTTAGGGACCTTTGGTTAAGAATAGAAGAATAATTATTGTTCTTTCTTCTATTCATTGAGGAAAACAGTTAAAAAATAAAGGAGTTTTTACACAAATATACAAATTTTCATCCTTAATTACAAAAAATAGCAATATTTCTCAAATTACAATGCATAGAATTATTTTTCTAACACATATAACAAAATATCTCACTTTTACCCTCTCCTCCTAAAATATAACAGAGATACACCCCCGACGCGGTCAGCCATTGTTGCTTTTACCAAGTAATATAACACAGTCGGTGTAGATTCAACAAGTATAATGTGTGAAACAAGATATTATCCCTGATTTTGATATTTGAGCATCATTGATGAATAGATGCACCAAGTATCAGTTAACTATTATGTTTTATGTGTTGTTACTTTCTGCTCCCTTATTTGAACTTTTTTATATTTTTGTTGCAGCTGCAGCAGGGACTGGGATACCAGGAAAAGGTGTTGTTATTTATAAATACGGGTCTGACCCCACTGTTGCCTTGGGTTATTTGCCTTTTGTTTTTCTTGTTGCATCTTCTGTGGCCAGATTTCTGTCTTTATTTTATCCGTATCAAGAAAAGTCAATCCCACAAGCTGCTTTGCTGAGAAACTCAAGTTTTCTCGTGTTCTTCAATGTTGCTTTGTAAGTACTCTTCAACTGGTCAACTCCAGTTGAACTTATTTATTATACTGAGTTATGTTCCTTGTTCTTTTCAATTTGGACAACTAGTTAACGCTTATTTTAATTTGAACTACTGTAGTAATTTTCTTGTCAGCAAAAATATTTTTATCTCTAAGCCAATAGATTGGACCTCTTGCATTCAATATTACAACTTTGTGGGTGTGAATTTGTACTTTTATCACAACTATTCCCCTGTGTGTGTTCTCCCACTGATTTAGAAATAGTTGAAATGGTACAGAAACAGTTAGATACGGTGCAGCAGAAACAGTTGAAACGGTGCAGAAACAGTTAGATACAGTGCTGCAGAAATAATTGAAACGGTGCAGAAACAGTTAGATACGGTGCAACAGAAACAGTTGAAACGGTGCAGAAACAGTTAGATACGGTGCTGCAGAAACAGTTGAAATGGTGCAGAAACAGTTAGATACGGTGCAACAGAAACAGTTGCAGAAACAGTTAGATACGATGCTGCAGAAACAGTTGAAACGGTGCAGAAACAGTTGAGATACAACGAGATACATCGAGAATGGGATGAGCAAAAGTGAAATTGGGGGAAATGATAGGAATAAAAGTGAAATTGGAGGAAAGGTGGGAGGAAAAGTGAAATAGTGATAAATGGGAGGAGCAAAAGTGATAGTGGAGGAAATAAGAGGAAGAATGAAAGGGCTTGGTATGTTATGAAAAAATATTGCTATGTTATTGTTATATTTGTAATTATCTTGTGTTTTCCTCTATATAGGGTAATTTTACTAAAATATTGCTATGTTTGGTAATTAAGCTCTAAAACTTGTACTTTTATGTAAAAAATCCAAAAATAAAAGTACCTTGCATTACAAATATGACAGCCACATTCACACTAAATATCAATCATTTTCCTCGTAGCCAAAAAAGTGAGAGAAATTCAAGAAACATAACGAGAGCCGTGGGCTCTAAGAGTAGTACTACTAATGAAGGAAAACTCAAATTTGGATTAATGAGGCAAGTCACTACATTTCAAAGGATGATGCCTACTATATGGTGGTACTAATTTCTCTGTAGATTCCCAAAATAATTTTGCGTCAAATATAAGTAACTAATCTTGATCCAGGAATTTTAACCCGACTCCCTTTTCGAGTACGTGCGAAACACGCTATCTGTCGAGACTCTTCCGACCCTTAGGATCGAATAACCCATGTGCAAGCCGTTCACATGGAACATTTCCCCGGCCTTCAAAGTTCTCATTTGAATATTTGCTACTACCACCAAGATCTATACCAACGTCTACTACGCCCATGCTTACGCCCAAGGTTTTGTAGTGACCGCTGCGCTCTCCTACTCAGTGGGGCCTGACACTTGCCCCAACGGCCAGGTGTCGATCGCGCGCTTAAGCGCCATTCATTTTCGGTATATATAGGTCATAAAAGATCAACATTTATTCATAGGATATTAAAAATAGTACGTGCATGCTACTAAAATTTGCATGAAACACATGTGCAACATACACAGCTATAGTGACTAGCATGATAGAAAAGAGCCTACATGGCATAGAAAATGGTTGATAAGAACAACGTCCAATTTTATAAGGCGACCTTACTGAATTAAGGATTTTAAACATGGAATTATTTATTCTCGAGATAAAGTGCATGCAACCAATGACTGTCAAAGTTTAGACACCACAAAAGTCCTTGAGAGTGGGAGTCTTATGTTCACATCTTGCAAAACAAAATTTGAGAGCATCGAACGGCTTGTAAAGCAAAGGGTGATCATCATCAACAAGTTCTTCTGGAATTTTTACAATACATCCTTCTTTGGGAGTTCCGCCAAGTCCAATGGAATACCTCTCTATGTTTCCAATAATAACTCGATGATATGGAGAATACAGCCTACCATTTGTAAGTGCCTATAATTGATGTACAATAAACATTTAGTCCGAAAAATGAGAAACGAAATAAAGAAAATGAGGAAGTTTTTGAAAGGGCACTTACTGTCAAACAGTCACTAGCAAGGAATATGAATGAGTCAGGAGACGAGTACTCAACATCAATCCACTGTCCATTTTTCTTCATAACTTGCAGCCCGCTCGATTGATGCTGGCTTAAAATGCCTGTAAAGATTCTATCAGTATGAGGATGTACTCCAACGTTTGCCTCCCCCGGTTTAGGCACTCGGTACTTCAACAGCGCAATTGCGTAGCTTGTAGATTTCATGTGCTCATCAAAGTATTTTTCCACTTTCAATTTCTCAAATATCATTTTTCTTATCATCTCATCCAACTCTGATAATCTCTTGGCGTTAGAGTGCACCAATTCACTGCCAAACATTTTGATAATTGAGTACTAGAGATGAGTGCGCGGACATAGTTGAACACTTTTACTTGCTCATTCGAAGATTTAATTAACCACACAATATAGAGGGTAGTTGACTTGCATTTGAACTACGTGAGATTAATGATGATAATTAGAATCTTAGACACTTTCACTTAATTACTCATGATAGCTCGATTTACAAGTGCTAATAATGTAGACCGTGTTATAATGTATACACATCAGGTTGAATTGACCTGCAATAGTAGGTAGTTAACTATATACAACAAGTCTAATAATACTATAACCTTAAAAAAATGATACGCTGCTAAAACCAATTAAAATACACTGTTAGCGTACAAAATATAATTAACTCGATGAAAAAGGCTTTGGCCATGCAGAAGATTACGTACCAAAATTCTAGGTCTCCGTCAGACCAAAGGATTTTGGAAAAGTCTTCAATAACACCATTTGTCAGGGGATGTTGAATGCTTATTCTCTCTTGAAGTGGTAAACTAGCGTTATTCTTAGCGTAGCCAGATAAAGATAGAGAATTTTCAAATTTGGACTCCAAAGGGAGTTCGAAAACTTGTTTTAACTTTTCAAAGAGCCTTTCTTTTGGAACTCCATCAAATAAAGCCTCAAAGCAACCATATTCTACTAAAGCTTCGTAAACTTGATCTTTCACTGAAATCCACTCTTCACTCCCTGGTTTCATCTCTGGTTTTCTAAAATCTATGGTTGGAAGCTTCATAAGTACTGCATCAGAACCCATTTTTATTTTCTCTTTTGTTTCCTCTTATTTGCTGGTTATTTCTTTTGTTGTGTTATTCATCTTGAGAGTGTATGGTATATATACACACAGAAAATTAAGACTGAACTGACTTGCAATGTTGATATGCCCAAGATTAGCCATCCACGTGGCATATGATACATGGTTTGCAATATGGAATTGTAGATATGTCCAAGCTAGCCCATATGACACATGATTGTAGATATGTCCAAGCTAGTCACTCTGTGGGTCTAATAATAATATTAGTTTAAGTAGGTTATGGGGGCAATAAACGGGAATATACAAATCTTTGTTTAATCGTTAAATTGTAGTGGCATGTCAGTATAATCACGTGCATATGACACATGATTGTAGATATGTCCAAGCTAGCTGATGTTTGGCATTTTATGCTTATATTTCCTTAATATTTCCTCACGTTTGGATAGTTTATTCGC
The DNA here is from genome assembly GCA_029990575.1 of Petunia axillaris subsp. axillaris. Classification (NCBI taxonomy): domain Eukaryota; kingdom Viridiplantae; phylum Streptophyta; class Magnoliopsida; order Solanales; family Solanaceae; genus Petunia; species Petunia axillaris. Next base: position 166,753,121 of record JARKNS010000003.1, read on the forward strand.
TCGTTTTATAGCTTGTGACTGTGGTTTTACACTGATTTTATGTCGTGCGTGCGTAGGTTGTTATGCAGTGTTGGAGCTTTAAAGAGCATGATTAAGCAAGAAAAGATTGGATTTTGATTGAGGATTGGATCGAGCACACGAAGGCACGACACGAGCGAGCAAAGGAGCGAGAAAACACGAAAATTGGCCTGGCGCTGTAGGGCATGCCCCGCGGGCCCCACCGCGCCCAGTGTTCCAGCGCGCCGCAGGCCCAAAGCGGGCTGATTTCGACGTCCTCTGTCCAAGCCCACGCGTTCCGAGGCGCGGGGCGCCCGTTATAGCGCCCCTTGTGCGCGTTTTTACGTCCTAATTCGTCTAGGCTTGGGTCTAACTTATTACTAGGTGTTTGTAAACTCTATAAATATTCTTTTACTTAGTTTTTCATGGGAGTTCAGACTTTGGAGCAATTGGAGAGCTCATAACATCAAGACAAGGGTTTTTCTTCCTACCATTAATCTATTACATCATTATTTCATTATTACATCAAATCCTTGTGTTGTTATTATGAGTATGCGTGGCTAAATATATCGTTCTAGGGTTAGAGTATTACATGAAGGTTGATGTTTGAAGATTGATTCCCATTAATTGAATCCCATTACGGGTTACTTATTCTTTCTTGATTTCACTTGTGTAATTGTCAGGGCCCGATTATTACGCATTATCTATGGTTTTTAGATTGAACTCGAAAGAGGGAATTTAATTACGTAATAAGAAAGAATAGGACTAGTTTGTGAACCCGGGCATCGGGGAACCAATTTGTGAGTAGGATAGACATATACTTGCTCGCCTAGTTTAACTAATTACAGAATTCGTTAATGCGTGCACGTGATTCAACCCATAGACATATAGGGATTGGAGTAGCCTGCATAGACCGTGAAGAACTGAAAGGTTTTCACGGGTACAATTAATCTGTTAGTTAGTAACCCGGGATTTAAGAAGTGGAATCAATTGGATAACTCAACTGGATTGTTCGTAACTCTGACCCTGGATCGTCTCCTTATTACTGATAACAACCAAGTCTTGCTCCATTGTTTGAATTCACTTCTACCATTTAATTACTGTTCTTTAGTTAACAAAACTCTCACTATTGGAAAAAGATCCCTGAATAGTTTAAATAAATTGTTAGCTAGAACTCAGTCTGCATAGTCCTCGTGGGAACGATACTCATCTTATCACTTTATTACTTGTCGACCACGTATACTTGCGTGTGCGTTTGGGAGCAACAAGTTTTTGGCGCCGTTGCCGGGGATTAAATTGACTGATTTCTTTTTGAACAGTTTATTACTTACTATTCAGGTTTAATTTTTGTTTTGAGTTTTGTGCTGTTTCAGGTATTAGGTCCTGCTCGATCTTTACCTACAGGAATGGCAGAAGACCAAGCTTTAGCTGTGCGAGATGTTGCTCTCCCCAGCCTGGAGGGAGTAGCATCGAGCATAGTTAAGCCCGCTATCACCGGGGGATTTGAGATTAAGTCCGGCATGATTCAGTTGCTGCATGTGACTGGACAATATGGTGGATTACTTCATGAGGATCCGCAACAACACATTCAGAACTTTCTGGAGATCAGTGATACTTATACACCAGCGGGTGTTCCTACTGATTATGTTCGCTTGACGTTGTTCCCGTTTTCACTGATTGGGGCAGCAAAGAAGTGGTTAAAGGCTGAAAAGTCTGGGTCTATCACTACTTGGGAGGATTTGGCTAAGAAGTTCTTGGCTAAATTTTATCCGTCTGCCAAGACAGCCCGTCTGAGGAGCGAAATTATGTCCTTCAGACAGTTAGAAAGAGAATCCTTGTATTCAGCCTGGGAGCGATTCAAAGCTCTATTGAGAGATTGTCCACACCACAACCAATCCAATGAGGTTGTTGCACACACTTTTGTTGAGGGGCTGAACCAACACACTAAGATCGTGGTTGATGCTGCTGCTGGAGGCCAAGTACTGGCCTTAAATTTTGATCAGATTTATGATTTACTTGACAAGTTTTCGCAGAGCAATCCTGATTGGCAGGGAGATGGTAGAGCTATTACGCAGAAACCTGCAGGGGTACTTCAGTTAGATGCAGTTTTAGAGCTAAGGGCGAGGATGGATGCTATTTCCAATCAAATTAGCAAGTTAGCTCTGCAAAAGGCTCAGCAACCAGTGGCTCCAGTGCAACAACTCCAGAGCTTTTGTGAGGTTTGTGGTCAAGACCATGCTACAGAGGTTTGCTCTTCTAATCCAGAGTCAGTTTATTACGTGGGTAATCAAAACAGGCTGCAGGGTCAAAACCAGTTTGGTAATGGTTATTATCAAGGCAATACGAGAGCCCCGAATAATTACCACCCACTTCCATCACCACCACAGCAGGTTAGCAGTTCAGTTGAAGATATGCTAAAGCAGATAATGGCAGGCCAGCAGAGAATGATAGCTGACACTGCAGCCCATGCACAAGCCATACATGATCTTGCCGATGCTCAAAAGAACTTGGAGCACCAGTTGGGACAGTTGGTGGGAGAAAGAAGCACTGTTAAAAAAGAGCCTGAACAATATCTTGCAGTGACCTTAATTGAAGGTGGAGAGCTGATGGCCAAGTCTGAAGAGAGAGCTGAAATAGAAAAAGTTGAAAAAGTGGAGAAGGTAAAGAAGAAAGAAGAGAGAAAGGAGGCACCTCTGCCACCTCCACCATTCCCGCAGAGACTATTACCATCGAAGGATCTGGCCCAGTATCAAAAATTTGTGAGTATGTTGAAAGAACTTCAAGTTAATATTCCTTTGACTGATGTGTTTGAATTGATGCCATCCTTTGTGAAGTTCTTAAAAGAAATTTTAGTCAAGAAGAAGAAGCCTAAAGAGATAGATACAGTTGAGTTAGTTGAGGAGTGTAGCACAATCTTGAGCAAGCTACCTCCAAAACTTCAAGATCCTGGGAGGTTTACTATTCCTTGTACCATTGGAGGGCATAATATCACTGGTGCCTTGTGTGATTTGGGTGCGAGCATAAATCTCATGCCTCTGTCTGTTTGCAAAAGGTTAGGGCTAGGAGCAATCAAGCCCTCTTCAGTTACTCTTAAGATGGCAGATGGATCTCTCACTCACCCTGATGGTAAGTTGGAGGATGTGTTGCTAAAAGTTGGTAAGTTTACATTCTCTGCTGATTTTTTAGTCCTAGATTATGAAGAGGACCGAGAAGCTCCAATCATTTTGGGGAGACCATTCTTAGTCACCTCGAAGGCAATTATTGACATGGAGCTGGGTGAGATGACTGTTAGAGCGCATGGAGAAAAGGTTACTTTCAAGGTTTATAATGAGAAGGAGCACATAGCTAAGGTGGAAGAGTGCTCTATGATTGAATGTGTCAAACAAGAAGATGGAAGTAAACCACATGTGAAGTTGAAGATGGGTTCTCTCAAAGAAGGGAAGAAAGCAAAAGTTCGTCGTAAGAAGAGAAGACGTAAATGCTGGAAGTGAGCTAAAAGTGTTGTCGTGCCACGACGTTAACTAAGGCGCTTCTCGGGAGGCAACCCGAGTTTGTACTTGTATTATTTTATTTTATAGTGTCACGTAGTTTTTGTTTTCCTTGGATTGCAGGTTCATGTACTGTCAAGGCTAAGTGTGGGGTGTCCTCACCCTTACATAATATTGATGACCTGATGGGGGAAGTCTGAGTACCTCATGAAGCTTGGAGGATGCTAGCACCAAGGACTAGAGTCTTCAGGGAAGTTTTCTTTACCTTGCACTTTCTTATTTTTAGCACTGAGGACATTGCTTAGTTTAAGTGTGGGGTGGGGAACTCTCCCTTATTTTTGAGGTTATGGATGCATGTACCGTAGGATTTTCCTTTGTCACTTGACTTTATTTTGATTTGTTTCTTGCTTTAATATATGAGAAAAAATTTAAAAAAATTAGAAAACCAATGAAAAATTCCAAAAAGATTTTCCTTTTAGTCTTTATTAGTGGTACATGTCGTCATCCGCCCCGTGGTTTTTCTTATGGCCTCAGTTCTTTTCCACGGGTAGGCCTTTGAACCGGGTAGTTTTTTATTTTTAGGATTAGAATAATTAGTTATAGATGACCCTAGACGAAAGGAATAGGTGGAATGCTAGGTGCCTTTGATTTGTTTGATACCGGTGGACTTGAATTGATTGCATGTGCTATTTGTGGCGTCCTTGGGTTTTAATTGTGATGCATGCCTAAGAAAAATTGGAACGACCCCCTTGAGATGCTTGAGTCCGCTTGCTTGACTTGATTGTGAACCTTTGTGCATTAGTGCTTAAATTTCCACAAGTTGCAGTCTAGATGCTTGATTGAGAGTTGTTGATGGAACCTTTTTGTGTGGATCATGTGCAATGTGTGTTGTGAGGCATGTTCTTGTTTACTCCATGTTGCATATTAATGTCTAGAACTTGCCCCGTGTGTGTGCAAAGCGAAATCCTAGGTTTGCTCTAGTCGGGAAATGATACAAGGCCTTCTTTTGGTTAGCCTACCCTTACATATATACCTTGAAAAAAAATTGTTGTTGTGATTTCTTTGACCCTTTTTGTTGGTACCCACACCCCGAGCCTACCCATTTGTTCTAAATTGACTCTTTTGGCCCTTTACTCCTTAAGCACTTTATTGATATTGTGTTGTTATTTTGGAGTTGTGGTTGGATGTTGGGAGGTTCTTGAGTGGAACTAATAAAGGGGAATACTTGTGAAATTTGTGAAGTAGTGAAAAGCATTGGCAAGGTTGGATGAAATTGAAGATTGAAAAAATATAGCAAAGTTGAAAAGAGAAAAGAAAAAAAAATTGTGGAAAAAGAAATAAAGAGAAAAAGATATCCATTCCTTGCTAGTGTGTGCTTAAAAGAAAAATTGTTACTTGTGTGAAGGTGTATGTGTAGAAGTTGTTGATTTGGGTGGCTTGATGAGATTGATGCTTAATTTGAATGTGATGTATTAAAGTGCTTAGGGAGGTAGTCACTATTACCATATGTATCCTACCCGCCCCTTAGCCTACATTACGACCTTTCTAAAGTCCTAGTTAATCCCGATTGGAGTGAGCTTACATTAGTGGAGTCCTACACTACGGGCAAGCCTATGGTACATTGTGTGTGGCATGTGAGATTTTCATGAGAGTGAGTGAATTCATTTGTATTGCCCCCGTTCTATTCATGATATTGATTTTGTGTGTGATATTTGGGGGGGCACTCTCTTGCTTCATATTGGTGAGGGCGCACGGTTTGCATGAAATAGGTGAAGTTGATGGCTTCGTGGTTGAGTAGATAGGTGTGATTTTGTGGGAGCATGGTTGCATTAAGTTGAGTGTGTGCACTTGAGCTATTTTGGGGTGGTTGTTCTCTTATTTTTGGTTTTGGTAAATTATTGGCATGGTGTGGATCCATAGTAGTCATGTGTGCATTGGTTCAATGGTCGGTATCAACCATAGTCATAGGCAGACCTGTTCTATCTAGGTTGGGAAGTGAGATGTGACTTGCTCGAGGGCGAGCAAGGGTTCAAGTGTGGGGTGGTGATGTTTGGCATTTTATGCCTATATTTCCTTAATATTTCCTCACGTTTGGATAGTTTATTCGCTCGTTTTATAGCTTGTGACTGTGGTTTTACACTGATTTTATGTCGTGCGTGCGTAGGTTGTTATGCAGTGTAATTGGAGCTTTAAAGAGCATGATTAAGCAAGAAAAGATTGGATTTTGATTGAGGATTGGATCGAGCACACGAAGGCACGACACGAGCGAGCAAAGGAGCGAGAAAACACGAAAATTGGCCTGGCGCTGTAGGGCATGCCCCGCGGGCCCCACCGCGCCCAGTGTTCCAGCGCGTTTCCCAGCGCGCCGCAGGCCCAAAGCGGGCTGATTTCGACGTCCTCTGTCCAAGCCCACGCGTTCCGAGGCGCGGGGCGCCCGTTATAGCGCCCCTTGTGCGCGTTTTTACGTCCTAATTCGTCTAGGCTTGGGTCTAACTTATTACTAGGTGTTTGTAAACTCTATAAATATTCTTTTACTTAGTTTTTCATGGGAGTTCAGACTTTGGAGCAATTGGAGAGCTCATAACATCAAGACAAGGGTTTTTCTTCCTACCATTAATCTATTACATCATTATTTCATTATTACATCAAATCCTTGTGTTGTTATTATGAGTATGCGTGGCTAAATATATCGTTCTAGGGTTAGAGTATTACATGAAGGTTGATGTTTGAAGATTGATTCCCATTAATTGAATCCCATTACGGGTTACTTATTCTTTCTTGATTTCACTTGTGTAATTGTCAGGGCCCGATTATTACGCATTATCTATGGTTTTTAGATTGAACTCGAAAGAGGGAATTTAATTACGTAATAAGAAAGAATAGGACTAGTTTGTGAACCCGGGCATCGGGGAACCAATTTGTGAGTAGGATAGACATATACTTGCTCGCCTAGTTTAACTAATTACAGAATTCGTTAATGCGTGCACGTGATTCAACCCATAGACATATAGGGATTGGAGTAGCCTGCATAGACCGTGAAGAACTGAAAGGTTTTTACGGGTACAATTAATCTGTTAGTTAGTAACCCGGGATTTAAGAAGTGGAATCAATTGGATAACTCAACTGGATTGTTCGTAACTCTGACCCTGGATCGTCTCCTTATTACTGATAACAACCAAGTCTTGCTCCATTGTTTGAATTCACTTCTACCATTTAATTACTGTTCTTTAGTTAACAAAACTCTCACTATTGGAAAAAGATCCCTGAATAGTTTAAATAAATTGTTTGCTAGAACTCAGTCTGCATAGTCCTCGTGGGAACGATACTCATCTTATCACTTTATTACTTGTCGACCACGTATACTTGCGTGTGCGTTTGGGAGCAACACTAGCCACTCCGTAGATCTGATAATCTATATCTATATCTATATATCTTCTAATTAAGAAATATAAACAAGTGATGTGGCATAGTTCTATGGCCATCATTCACCTCAAAATATTAAAAAATCTTCAATTTTGTTTCTCCTTCCATTCTCTAAGATGATCTTTTCTCTTATTCTCTTTTTACCGTGTAATGAAATGGCATTAACAACTATTAAAAACTATCACTTAAATTTATATCCTATTGATTACAAAAGATAATATGTCAATGGGTTACAGAATGAATAGCTGTTACAATTCCTTAATACTATGGAGGAAAACTGTTGCTTAATAGAATGACCATGCTTCTTATTAGCTAATTAAATTGCATAATAATTAATTCATATTAATGTGTATACTTTTCATCTTCTTCCTCTTTCTTTTTCTTTTATATATGTATTGGTGGATGGACTGATTATCATAGATATTTAGTTGTATATATAATTGAATTATATCTAGAAAATAGTCTTACTGAAAACTGGTTTTTAGGCTTGCTATCGATAACACGGAATATGTTTAGTTTAGTGATGCTGCAAATGGTAAACACAGGTGTTAAGTTAATTCAGAATATGTTTTGATTATGACAAAAAGAATGCGATACCTAAATCAGTCTATGTGCTTCCTGCAGGTTAAGGACCAAAATGTAGTGTGAGTTGATTCTGAGGATCGTTAATTGATTTCGGAGTCAGCTATGGAAAGTTTAGATTGACAGCCGCTCTTCTCGTGGGATTGGTTTATGCTCTTGCCTTATTCTCTGGAGATATTTATATCCCTAAGAGAATCAAATCTCTTGGGTCAAATCTCTCTAGCTTTAGAATCTCGTCAATCTCTCTCAATCATATCTCGTCCAAGGTTCTGCCCAGTTTACCCGTAACGGTCTCCCTGCTGTGTCACTATTTATTCGAGACTTTCTGAAGATCTCCTCACGCTTCTAATTACTATCTACTGTCTCTAAGTCTTTTACTTACAAACTGTACTCCTGAGAGTTTACGAGTGTTTTACAAGAAAAGATAGAGAGATCGTGTAGTGAGGTAATAGTCGTGTCACTGAAGTTTGGTCTGATTCTCTATAAATCAGACACTATCGTTAGTGGTGAGCGAAGGATTAAAAACCACCTGAGAGAAGACGTTTATGGTTAACGATAAACCATACTTGTATTGTGTTTACGAAAGAGCTTGAAGAGAGATCACTCCCTTGTGACCCAAGGGGACTGGACTAGGAACCATTTGGTTCTGAACCAGTATAAATACTCTGTGTCATTCCTTACTTATTTACAGCCTTTTTCTTTCTGCATTAATCAGTATTTATATTTCTAAGTCAACTTACGAATTGCTCAGTCGACTAAAATTAGCAGTTTTAACAATTCACCCCCCCTCTTGTATTCATCAATTGGTATCAGAGCTTGGACTCACACTTTTGTTTTGCCTTACAGCAAGTGAGAAAAGATCATGTCATCATACATTGTGAATGGAGCTCTACTACAAGAGGGAACTTCTGCCACCCGACCTCCTTACTTTAATGGTAAGCATTATAGTCATTGGAAGATTCGTATGGAAACATACATTAAATCGGTTGACTTCAAGGTCTGGCGTGTCATCAAGAAAGGCCCTTTTGATATTCCCACCATCAAATCTGCCAAGAAAGAAGGAGATCGTCAGAACGCTCCTACTGATGTTGACATGGACGATTATACTGATGAACAACGAGAAATTATCCAACTCAACTACAAAGCTGTCAATATTCTTTACAACGCCATCAGTGGTGAAGAATATGAAAAAATTTCTAGTTGTGAAACGGCCAAAGAAATATGGGACAAACTAGAAGTTACATATGAAGGAACCAGTAAAGTGAAAGAAACAAGAATCAATCTTCTCGTATATGAATACGAACTTTTCCAAATGAAAGATGGAGAATCTGCTGAAGATATGTTTGCTAGGTTCAGCAAAATTGTTGGTGAACTCAAAGCGCTTGGAAAGATCTACTCTAATGGTGAGCAGATAAGAAAAGTTCTAAGAAGTCTCCCTACAACCTGGCAACCCAAAGTCATAAATATTGAAAGTGGAGATCTTAACAAAATCTCTTATGACGAACTGAGAGGAGATCTGATTGCTTTTGAGAAAACTCATTTGAAACGCAATGTGTTGGAAGAGAAAAAGAAAATTGTGGCATTCAATACTACAGTAGAGGAAGTCGACTACGATCAGGATGTTGAAGAAGATGATATCCAGGAACAACTTGCTATGATGTCTAGAAACTTAAACGGGCTTGTGAACCGTAGACGACAATTCAGAAAAAGCAAAGCTCCATTCAAGAAAGATCAAACCAATTACATAAATGAAGGTCGATGTTTTGAATGTGGCAAACAAGGACACATTGCAACAAACTGCCCTGACGCCAAAATGAAAGGCAGAAACAGATCATACGCAGCATGGAGTGATGAACATACAGCTGACGCTGAACAAGAAGAAGCAGCCAACATTTGCTTCATGGCCTCAGACAACTCTACCAGTAGTGGAATTCAATCTAATGACTCAAGTGAGGTACGTTGCAAATTTTGTATTGAAAACTCTAGAAATCTTGATGAAGTCCTAGACGAGCTTGAAAAGGCTCTCGGAAAAATTAAGAAACTAAGCAAGGAAAAGGAAGAATGGGAAATGAAATTAGAAGTAGTTGAGACAGAAAACGAATTCTTAAAAGAAGAAATGAATCACATCAAATTTAAGCTTAATAGTCATAGGAAATCTACTAGTCAAAGCTCAGCAGGGTCCAATAACTTTTATAAATATGCTAGATCCTCTATGTTTTCAAGAGAAACTAAAATTGTGCCTATTTGCTATCATGCGGTGAACCTGGTCATGTATTTAAAAGATGTCAAAAGAGAAATCCTGGAAAATGGATTTGGAGACCAAAGACCAAAACTGAAGCCAGCGCATCTAGAGCTAACCCTCAAGGACCCAAGCAAGCTTGGGTACCTAAACATACTTGAAAACTTTGTTTTGCAGGGACGCCACAAAGGATCAATGAAGATGGGAAAATGGTTTCTTGATAGTGGTTGCTCCCGTCATATGACTGGCGATAAACAACTGTTCAAATCTATAACTAAGATTGATGGAGGCTCTGTTAAATTTGGAGGAGATGCTAAAGGAAAGATCGTTGGAATTGGAATCATATCCTTAAGTCCCACCTGTGACATCAAGGAAGCATTCCTCGTTGATGGACTCAAACATAATCTCCTAAGTATTAGTCAACTTTGTGATGGAGGGTACAAGGTAAAGTTTGAATCCAGCAGATGCATTATCCATGACACCAAGGTAAGGTAGTTCTTTCCGGATCTAGGGAAAACAATATCTATGTTCTTAACAATGGTAAAGCTTCTACAGGTAAACACTTATGTCTTGCTTCAATTACAAATGACCCCTGGACATGGCAATGAAAATTAGGTCATGCTAGTATGTCTTTGATTGAGAAACTGTCTAAAGAGGAACTAGTAATTGGATTGCCTAAGCTTAACTTCACAAAAAATCGTATCTGCGATGCATGTCAGCTAGGTAAGCAAACTAGAACCTCTTTTAAAGGAAAGGACATTGTCTCTACCTCCAACCCCCTAGAACTATTGCATATGGACTTGTTTGGTCCAACTAGAACTGCTAGTATCGGAGGCAAAAGGTATGCTTTTGTGATTGTTGATGATTACTCTCGTTTCACTTGGGTTATGTTTCTATCTCATAAAGATGATGCTTTTAAAAGTTTTAAAGTTTTCTGCAAGAAAGTTCAAAGAGAGAAAGGTTACTACATATCCACCATCAGAAGTGATCATGGAGGGGAATTCGAAAGCAAAATCTTTGAAGAATACTGTAATTCTCATGGATTCACTCACAACTTCTCCTCTCCTCGAACTCCTCAACAAAATGGTGTTGTAGAAAGGAAGAATCGCACTCTTCAAGACATGGTCAGAACTATGTTAGTTGAACACTCTCTTCCAAATCATTTTTGGGCTGAAGCTGTAAGTACTGCTTGTCATATCTTAAATAGATGTCTTATTCGCCTTATCCTTCATAAAACTCCTTATGAACTTTGGAAAGGCAAAAGACCAAATATTAGTTACTTTCACCCATTTGGTTGTAAGTGTTTTATTCATAACAATGGTAAAGATAATCTTGGTAAGTTTGATCCACATAGTGATGAAGGTATTTTCCTAGGATACTCTAACACCAGTAGATCGTATAGAGTATTTAATAAGAGGACATTGACAGTTGAAGAATCCATGCATGTTGTATTTGATGATTCCTTGATCCATGTTGAGAAAGGTAATAATGCAGATGACGACGAAGTTGGGCCAACTCTATCCATTCCCTCAGAAACTACAGTTACAACCGTTGAGCCCCTTAGTCCTCAAATTCAGGATGTCGAGGAGTCAGATTCTGCTTCAGAACAGACTGAGTCGACTACACAGCTCAAAGAACTGGAAGTGGTCGTGCCAAATGAATGGAGGAGTGATCCCGACTACCCACAGAGATATATCATTGGGGATCCCCGAGAAGGTATGAAAACGAGAAACTCTCTTAAATCTAATCTGGCTTTCATCTCACAGATAGAACCAAAGAAGATAAATGAAGCTCTTCAAGATGAATCTTGGGTTCTTGCCATGAAAGAAGAGCTCGATCAATTTGAGAAAAACCAGGTGTGGGAGCTCGTTCCTAAACCCAAAGGAAAATCTGTTATCGGTACCAAATGGGTGTTCAGAAACAAGCTCAACGAAGAAGGTAAGGTGGTAAGAAACAAGGCTCGTCTAGTGGCTCAAGGCTACTCTCAGACAGAGGGAGTCGACTACGACGAGACATTTGCTCATGTTGCTAGACTTGAATCTATTCGCATGCTTCTAGCTTTCGCTTCCTTCAAACAATTTAAACTTTTTCAAATGGATGTTAAAAGTGCTTTCCTCAATGGGTTTATTAAAGAAGAAGTTTTTGTCAAACAACCCCCAGGTTTTGAAAATCCTAAATTGCCTCATCATGTGTTTAAGCTTTCCAAAGCCCTCTATGGTCTTAAACAAGCCCCTCGTGCTTGGTATGAAAGACTAAGCTCATTTTTATTATCCCATGGATTTTCTAGAGAAAAAAGTGATAAGACTCTTTTTATACAGAAAAACCTCCTCTGACATTCTTATTATTCAAATTTACGTTGATGACATCATTTTTGGTAGCACTAATCCAGAATTATGCAAGAAATTTGAAGTGCTTATGCAGGGAGAGTTTGAAATGAACTTGATGGGAGAACTCACGTTCTTTCTCGGAATTCAGATCAAACAATATAAATATAGCATTTTTATTTGTCAATCTAAATATACCAAAGAACTTATTGTCAAGTTTGGAATGAATGACGCCAGCCCTGCTAAAACTCCCATGAGCCCTGCTACCCATCTGGTAAGTGACTCGAAAGGTACAAGTATCAATGCTTCTCTCTATCGAGGTGTGATTGGATCACTACTTTACTTAACTGCTAGTCGACCAGACATCATGCTTTCTGTATGTAAATGTGCTCGCTTCCAGTCAGCTCCCAAAGTATCTCATCTTACTGCAGTTAAAAGAATCCTTCGTTATTTTGTTGGCACAGTTAACTATGGTTTATGGTATCCTCGCACAAATTTCTTTGATCTTATTGGTTTTTCAGACGCTGACTATGCAGGTGACAGGATTGATAGAAAAAGCACCAGTGGTGCAAGCTTCTTTCTTGGGAAATCCCTTGTTTCATGGCACAGCAAGAAACAGGACTGTACTGCTCTTTCTACCGCTGAATCTGAGTATATTGCTCTAGGACATTGTTGCACTCAACTCCTTTGGATGGGAAAACAACTCTCTGATTATAATTTATTTTTTAAACCCATTCCCATGCTATGTGATAACACTAGTGCAATTGAGTTATCCTACAATCCGGTTGATCATCCTAGAACTAAGCATATTGATGTTCGTTATCATTTTATTAGGGATCATGTTCAGGATGGTGATGTTGATATTGCCTTCGTTAGCACTGATTTTCAATTAGCTGATATTTTTACAAAACCTCTTTTAGAAGAACGATTTTGTGCTCTACGTGACTTGCTTGGAATTTTGTCTAATCCTTCTTAATTTTCCTCAGTATAACGCCTTAAGTATATTTGTATTTTCCTTAAAGACTCTTTTAATTTTATGCTTATTTTACTATGTCATTATTACCTTTTACCTTTTCACATGTCATTATTACTCCTTTTAGTTGAAAAGCTGTCAGGCGGCGTGGGAAACGATTTCCAAAGGTCTGCGTCCTGTCCCTTCACCTCCATCAGACCATCACGTCTCTTCAGTTCATCTACCACTCACACGATACCCCTTCCGTTCTCATTCCTTTTCTTTTTAACTTCCCCACTCTCCCAAATCCCTTCATATCTTCACCTCTCCTCAAACTTACTCCATTAAAATGTTCGCAAAACATCCTTCTCTGCTCGTCGAAGCCAACACACAAAATCAAAACTACCTACCACCTCTACCACTCCAGTTCCGGTGGAATCTGATCACTCTGAAAACACCATGTCCACTTATCAAAGTCCCAACAGAAACCCTACCTCTTCCAAGAAAGCCGGTAAAAGACCCATGCAATCTCCTGATGAGGAGTGTGTTAAGAGGCCCAAGAAGGAATTCTCCCTTGCTGATTTGGATGAGACTCTGGATTTCTGGGATGCCTCTGCATGTGAAAAGCTTGTCGCTCTTAAGGACAAACCCCTGGCTCATGGTAGACTTGTGGACCTGGAGGCTATGGATTCTCTCAATTGCTCTCTGATTCCATGGTTTGCTGCTCAAGACTGGTCCAATTTCTTCTCCGTCGAACCCGTTGATATTCCTGAGGATTTGGTAAGACTCTTCTATGCTAATCTCCGTCCCTGTTCATCTTGTGGTTTTGAAACGATAGTGTTGAACACTCGCATTGTTATTACCAAAGCTATTCTGTGCCGCATTCTGGGCTGTAAGTCTTCTGGTTACTCTGACTTTTTTAAAATCTCCTGGCCTGCTGATTTTGAGGTCTCTTTTGACCAAGCCAAGACTTTTTTATCTGATAAGACTGATATTCCTGAAGGGCAACTAGGCCCTCTAGACCTCTCTTTTGAAATACGTGTATTAGCCCATATTGTTGGTACTACCTTGCTTCCTCGGACTGGCTCTCTTAGTTCTCTATCTCAACGTGACACCCTGATTGTCTATTGCTTAGTCACTAAGAAGAAACTTGATTTAGCTGCCTGGATCATTGAATATATGCTTGAAAGTACTGCAGAATGTGCATCTCTTCCGTATGGCATTCTCATCACTCGCATCTTGCATTTTTATAAAGTCAATATCTCTGAGTGGAAAACCTTCTCTTTAACTGCTTGTTACAACTCTCGCACCTTTGCTTCCATGGGGTATGTTCACCTAAATGACTCGTGGGTTCGTAAGGAACCAAAGTCCCCCAAACCTGTTGATGATATTGCTGGTCCTTCTAAGGCATCTGTTCCAGTTGAAACTGAGCCTGCTTGTAGGCTCAAGGATGCTCTGGCTGATGTCAATGACCTGTTGCTGAGTTTGCACTACAAGAGTGAGAAGGCCTTTGATGATATTGCCGAGCTCAAATTGGATGTAGGTAGATTCTCTCTTAAACTTGATACTGCTGTGACAGACTCTGCTGCTGCCATAAGACAGGTTCATGCTCGCATTGATGTTGTTTCTACAGACGTTCAGGCCAGAATCACTGCCATGTCCACTGATGTTCAAACTAAGCTGGACAGAATGACTGACAATGTTGTGATCACTCTTACTTATTTTCTTGCTCCTCGCTAAATTTAACTCTCTGGGTCTGTAATATTCAGGACAACTTAGACATGCTGTGTTTATTTTTTGCTTTGCTCCTTTTTGGGTGATGCCAAGGGGGAGAACAGACTACTTCCTTTAGTTATGTGAATATCGTATTATCCCATCTGCTGTACATCATTTGAAGGGTCACTCACTCAGGAGGAGTCAACTAACCTTCTTACCCTGGAGACCTAAATTTGCCTATGAAACAGAGCTCACACTCAGGGGGAGTCAGCATACTCAGGGGGAGTCATCTATCAGCGTTGAACAGTCGACTTCAGAAACAAAGGGATGTATCCTAGCACATACACTCCTTCACTTTTTGTCATCACCAAAAAGGGGGAGATTATTAAGTTAATTCAGAATATGTTTTGATTATGACAAAAAGAATGCGATACCTAAATCAGTCTATGTGCTTCCTGCAGGTTAAGGACCAAAATGTATGTGAGTTGATTCTGAGGATCGTTAATTGATTTCGGAGTCAGCTATGGAAAGTTTAGATTGACAGCCGCTCTTCTCGTGGGATTGGTTTATGCTCTTGCCTTATTCTATGGAGATATTTATATCCCTAAGAGAATCAAATCTCTTGGGTCATATCTCCCTAGCTTCAGAATCTCGTCAATCTCTCTCAATCATATCTCGTCCAAGGTTCTGCCCAGTTTACCCGCAACGGTATCCCTGCTGTGTCACTATTTATTCGAGACTTTCTGAAGACCTCTTTACCCTTCTAATTACTATCTACTGTCTCTAAGTCTTTTACTTACAAACTGTACTCCTGAGAGTTTACGAGTGTTTTACAAGAAAAGATAGAGAGATCGTGTAGTGAGGTAATAGTCATGTCAGTGAAGTTTGGTCTGATTCTCTATAAATCAGACACTATCGTTAGTGGTGAGCGAAGGATTAAAAACCACCTGTGAGAAGATGTTTATGGTTAACGATAAACCATACTTGTATTGTGTTTACTAAAGAGCTTGAAGAGAGATCACTCCCTTGTGACCCAAGGGGACTGGACTAGGAACCATTTGGTTCTGAACCAGTATAAATACTCTGTGTCGTTCCTTACTTATTTACAGCCTTTTTCTTTCTGCAGTAATCAGTATTTATATTTCTAAGTCAACTTACGAATTGCTCAGTCGACTAAAATTAGCAGTTTTAACAATTCACCTCCCCCCCCCTCTTGTATTCATCAACAGGCATCTCATCCTTATATACTTTACATATGTTATGATATGGAGTATCAAATTTCAATATTTTGTGTTTATATGTCACACAACCTCCATCTTTGTTTCAAAAGTGGACTAATCTATTGATGATATCCTGTTATCTGATTTATATCTAGCTTCTTTAGTTCTTTGTTCTTTTTATAGAGAATTTATCAGGTACGCCTATTTATTTTCGTTTACTTTAAATTAGATGGGTTATGTTATTGAATTTTTTTATTGGCTTTTCTAACTGGTACAATATTTTCTAGCAGTTACAAACTTTAAACAGCAAATTAAGGGAAAATTGATATGATTGGCATCTTTCCGTACCTCTTTTTCTTTTTTCACACCAATATCTATCTAGAAATAGGCTCGAAGAGGTGCGTAGTATGAGTACTATTATCGCTAAAGGTGCGTCATGGAAAGTTATACACTTTTTACGGTTGGATAACAATGTTGATATGTGATAGTACTATTTATTGTATAGAGTAGTTGGCTGTTTTTATTTTTCCTTCGGTATATGAATATTAACAATTGATTCACTGCTGTTTTTCTTGAATCTGATGGAGAAAGATGACGTAATTTTTTATTACCGGAGCTTTAGAAACTTTTGAAATTCTTCAATGATGTAAACTATTGGTTTCCAAAAAAGACTTGAGTTAGTATAATAAGACACTGTATGTTTCTTTGTTCTCTCTGTTTTTTCCTTTGTGTGCTTTTCCATTTTTCACTTAGATGATGGGATTTGCTTTGGGGACTTGCAGATTTATTCGTGGATATGCGATCCTGCTCTTGAGCTCTTGATTGTAGTTCAAAACTTTTGAGAAGACAAATCATGATTGAAGAGCTCAGTTTATGGTATGATATTCTTCGGGCTGATGAAGATGATTGGAATATAGATACGGAGTTGTCGTGAGAAAAGACACGATAAAAAATGATTCTACTTTTAAGAATAAATAAAGTGATTTAGAAATTATAAAATATTTTCATACTTCAATAGTTTATGAAGATAAAAAAAATGTGTGTGTACACACGTATGTTTTCTCTTTTCTCAATACTTGTGTTTCTTCAATGTGTGTCTTTTTCTCTCAAAGTTGGTCTAACGAGTGCTATCAGATAGATATTTATTCTGGTGGATGTAGTTCCTTTTAGAGGATAAATGAAGATGGGGGTCTTGACGGCATTTCTATGGTGTTTTCCTCTATTAGTGGTGAGGAGAGCTTTCCGATTAAATGTAAAAATTGAGTGAACTGTCCTGAAAAACTTTCCCTGTATTTACAAATTTGTTTTGTGCAATGTCCAGGCACTGTGTACGTGTGTATATATTGTTGCGTGCACAGTGTGAGAGTGGTGAGGTTTAAAGTGTAGAAATTGTGCATGTGAAGGAATATGTGCTTGATAAAATGTTTTATGAAATTCTATCAAATTGAGCTAGGTAGCGCATTATCTTAATTTCATTTGTTTTCTTTAAAGATAACAACATAAATCTCAAGAATTCTAATGTTATAATACTGTACTAAAGATGTGACCATTTTGTGATTTTCTATTTTCTCAATTTGAAACTAAAAACCATTCAAAATTGGACAAGCGATAAACACCAAGAATGCATATTTGAATGCTAAAAATGAATTTTATCGGGAAGGGGCAATAATAAGTTGGTATCTACAATTCTTGATAGTTTTTTAGCTTTCAGCTTGGAAGAATATAGCATAACTCATGCTTTTCATTTTGGTTATCCCTTTATTTGGCATCTACATATCCATGATATCATGCCATCCATACACTAAACAATAGTACTCCAACGTAGGTATGCAGAATAGAATGATCAAATGGGCATGACAATAGTTTCTATTTTAGCGTCAGAATCAACACTAGGAAGGGTTGTTTTGATAACTATCTACAAAATTTTAGGATGACAATGGTTTGTATTTTAAAAGCTTAACACTAATTCTGCCAAGTTTATTTTTGCTCAAGTTGTACACATTGACAATAGCGAGCATCAAATAGTTCTGTGGTAGCATGCAATAAGATGTAGGATAGAAGTATATAACACCATGAAAATACTTCCAGGTTTTATATTATAATCAATAATCAAATATTAATTTAGACAGTTTTGTTAGATCATATCTTATCTTATTTAATCATTAAATTTTATATTCATTGTCAAGAAAATTTTTCACTCCAAATCAAAGCTTTGTTTCAACTGATGATGTTGTAGGCCATGAAAGACTCTCTAATCCCATATAAGTAAAATATATAGGAAAATCATAATTAAGTATTTTAAAATTTTATAATCAGTCTTAAAAATACAACTATATAAATGAATAACTGGTAGTGTTACGGTTGCAACATATAGAGAAGATAAAAATTAATCTAATACGAAATTTTTATTGTGTTATCATAAATTAGTTATCTTTTATTTATTTTGTTAATGATCGCGCGAGCGCAGTCCCATTCACTAGTAATAATATTAGTTTAAGTGGTCGTTTGGCCATAAATTCCAAAAAATATTTGGAAAAGAGTTTTTGGAGTTGAGTTGAAAAATGATATTTGGAAGTTGAAGTTTTGTTTGGACATACATTTCATTTGGAAAAAAGTAAAATTTTGTGAGAGAAGTAGTAGTTTTTTTTTGAAAACTTGAAAAAGTGCTTTAAACCATTTTTTTATTTTTCAAAAACAGTTTTTCAAAAAAAAATTGAAAAAGTCACAAGATTTTATGCACAAACACTTTTCCAAAAAGATTTTGAAAAAAAAAGAAAAAAATCTGCATGGACAAACAGATACGTAGAGAAAAATCATTCACCGACCCCAGCTGCGTCCTTTTGCTTGTCCCTTTTCAATCTTCCAATTCTTTTTTTTCTTAAAGTAATGTTTAACACCAATTATTTGTGTTTAACCGAATTCAATATAATTCATCCTGAGTTACCTATTTCTATATAAATAGATTGTATAATATTCAAGTTCACTATGTTAAGTTAATTCAGAATGTATTTTGATTATGACAAAAAGAATGCGATACCTAAATCAGTCTATGTGCTTCTTGCAGGTTACGGACCCTATTGATTGTGAGTTGATTCGGTGGATCGTTAATTGATTTCGGAGTTAGCTATGGAAAGTTTAGATTGACAGCCGCTCTTCTCGTGGGATTGGTTATTGCTCTTGCCTTATTCTCTGGAGATATTTATATCCCTAAGAGAATCAAATCTCTTGGGTCAAATCTCTCTAGCTTCAGTATCTCGTCAATCTCTTTCAATCATATCTCGTCCTAGGTTCTGCCCTGTTTTCTCGCAACGGTCTTCCTGCTGTGTCACTATTTATTCGAGAGTTTCTGAAGACCTCCTTACACTTCTAATTACTATCTACTGTCTCTAAGTCTTTTACTTACAAACTATACTCCTGCGAGTTTACGAGAGTTTTACAAGAAAAGAAAGAGAGATTGTGTAGTGAGGTAATAGTCGTGTCACTGAAGTTTGGTCTGATTCTCTATAAATCAGACACTATCGTTAGTGGTGAGCGAAGGATTAAAAACCACCTGTGAGAAGACGTTTATGGTTAACGATAAACCATACTTGTAATTGTGTTTACTAAAGAGCTTGAAGAGAGATCACTCCCTTGTGACCCAAGGGGACTGGACTAGGAACCATTTGGTTCTGAACCAGTATAAATACTCGGTGTCGTTCCTTACTTATTTACAGCCTTTTTCTTTCTGCATTAATCAGTATTTATATTTCTAAGTCAACTCACGAATTGCTCAGTCGACTAAATATAGCAGTTTTAACAATTCACCCCCATTCTTGTTTTCATCAATTGGTATCAGAGCTTGGACTCACACTTTTGTTTTGCCTTACAGCAAGTGAGAAAAGATCATGTCATCACACGTTGTGAATGGGGCTCTTCTACAAGAGGGAACTTCTGCCACCTGACCTCCTTACTTTAATGGTAAGCATTATTGTCATTGGAAGATTCGTATGGAAACATACATTAAATTGGTTGACTTCAAGGTCTGGCGTGTCATCAAGAAAGGCCCTTTTGATATTCCCACCATCAAATCTGCCAAGAAAGAAGGAGATCCACATAATGCTCCTACTGATGTTGACATGGACGATTATACTGATGAACAACGTGAGATTATCCAACTCAACTACAAAGCTGTCAATATTCTTTACAACGCCATTAGTGGTGAAGAATATGAAAAAATTTCTAGTTGTGAAACGGCCAAAGAAATATGGGATAAACTAGAAGTTAGATATGAAGGAACTAGCAAAGTGAAAGAAACAAGGATCAATCTTCTCGTATATGAGTACGAACTTTTCCAAATGAAAGATGGAGAATCTGCTGAAGATATGTTTGCTAGGTTCAGCAAAATTGTTGGTAAACTCAAAGCGCGTGGAAAAATCTACTCCAATGGTGAGCAGATAAGAAAGATTCTAAGAAGTCTCCCTACAACCTGGCAACCCAAGGTCATAAACATTGAAAGTGGAGATCTTAACAAAATCTCCTATGATGAACTCAGAGGAGATCTGATTGTCTTTGAGAAAACTCATTTGAAACGCAATGTATTGGAAGAGAAAAAGAAAATTGTAGCATTCAATACTATAGTTGAGGAAGTCGACTATGATCAGGATATTGAAGAAGATGATATCCAGGAACAACTTGCTATGATGTCCAGAAACTTAAACAGACTTGTGAACCGAAGACGTCAATTCAGAAAAAGTAAAGCTCCTTTCAAGAAAGATCAAACCAATTACATAAATGAAGGTCGATGCTTCGAATGCGGCAAACAAGGACACATTGCAACAAACTGCCCTGACGCTAAAAGGAAAGGCAGAAATACATCTTACGCTGCATGGAGTGATGAAGATACAGCTGACACTGAACAAGAAGAAGCAGCCAACATTTGCTTCATGGCCTCAGACAACTCTACTAGTAGTGGATTCCAATCTAATGACTCAAGTGAGGTACGTTGCGAATTCTGTATTGAAAACTCTAGAAACCTTGATGAAGTCCTAGACGAGCTTGAAAAGGCTGTCAGGAAAATTAAGAAACTAAGCAAGGAAAAGGAAGAATGGGAAATGAAATTAGAAGTAGTTGAGACAGAAAACAAATTCTTAAAAGAAGAAATGAATCACATCAAATTTAAGCTTAATAGTCATAGGAAATCTACTAGTCAAAGCTCAGCAGGGTCCAATAACTTTTATAAATATGCTAGATCCTCTATGTTTTCAAGAGAAACTAAAACGGTGCCTATTTGCTATCATTGCGGTGAACCTGGTCATGTATTTAAAAGATGTCAAAAGAGAAATCCTGGAAAATGGATTTGGAGACCAAAAACCAAAACTGAAGCAAGCACATCTAGAGCTAACCCTCAAGGACCCAAGCAAGCTTGGGTACCTAAACATACTTGAAAACTTTGTTTTGCAGGGACGCCACAAAGGATCAATAAAGATGGGAAAATGGTTTCTTGATAGTGGTTGCTCCCGTCATATGACTGGCGATAAACAACTGTTCAAATCTATAACTAAGATTGATGGAGGATCTGTTAAATTTGGAGGAGATGCTAAAGGAAAGATCGTTGGAATTGGAATCATATCCTTAAGTCCCACCTGTGACATCAAGGAAGCATTCCTCGTTGATGGACTCAAACATAATCTCCTAAGTATTAGTCAACTTTGTGATGGAGGGTACAAGGTAAAGTTTGAATCCAGCAGATGCATTATCCATGACACCAAGGTAAGGTAGTTCTTTCCGGATCTAGGGAAAACAATATCTATGTTCTTAACAATGGTAAAGCTTCTACAGGTAAACACTTATGTCTTGCTTCAATTACAAATGACCCCTGGACATGGCACAGAAAATTAGGTCATGCTAGTATGTCTTTGATTGAGAAACTGTCTAAAGAGGAACTAGTAATTGGATTGCCTAAGCTTAACTTCACAAAAAATCGTATCTGCGATGCATGTCAGCTAGGTAAGCAAACTAGAACCTCTTTTAAAGGAAAGGACATTGTCTCTACCTCCAACCCCCTAGAACTATTGCATATGGACTTGTTTGGTCCAACTAGAACTGCTAGTATCGGAGGCAAAAGGTATGCTTTTGTGATTGTTGATGATTACTCTCGTTTCACTTGGGTTATGTTTCTATCTCATAAAGATGATGCTTTTAAAAGTTTTAAAGTTTTCTGCAAGAAAGTTCAAAGAGAGAAAGGTTACTACATATCCACCATCAGAAGTGATCATGGAGGGGAATTCGAAAGCAAAATCTTTGAAGAATACTGTAATTCTCATGGATTCACTCACAACTTCTCCTCTCCTCGAACTCCTCAACAAAATGGTGTTGTAGAAAGGAAGAATCGCACTCTTCAAGACATGGTCAGAACTATGTTAGTTGAACACTCTCTTCCAAATCATTTTTGGGCTGAAGCTGTAAGTACTGCTTGTCATATCTTAAATAGATGTCTTATTCGCCTTATCCTTCATAAAACTCCTTATGAACTTTGGAAAGGCAAAAGACCAAATATTAGTTACTTTCACCCATTTGGTTGTAAGTGTTTTATTCATAACAATGGTAAAGATAATCTTGGTAAGTTTGATCCACATAGTGATGAAGGTATTTTCCTAGGATACTCTAACACCAGTAGATCGTATAGAGTATTTAATAAGAGGACATTGACAGTTGAAGAATCCATGCATGTTGTATTTGATGATTCCTTGATCCATGTTGAGAAAGGTAATAATGCAGATGACGACGAAGTTGGGCCAACTCTATCCATTCCCTCAGAAACTACAGTTACAACCGTTGAGCCCCTTAGTCCTCAAATTCAGGATGTCGAGGAGTCAGATTCTGCTTCAGAACAGACTGAGTCGACTACACAGCTCAAAGAACTGGAAGTGGTCGTGCCAAATGAATGGAGGAGTGATCCCGACTACCCACAGAAATATATCATTGGGGATCCCCGAGAAGGTATGAAAACGAGAAACTCTCTTAAATCTAATCTGGCTTTCATCTCACAGATAGAACCAAAGAAGATAAATGAAGCTCTTCAAGATGAATCTTGGGTTCTTGCCATGAAAGAAGAGCTCGATCAATTTGAGAAAAACCAGGTGTGGGAGCTCGTTCCTAAACCCAAAGGAAAATCTGTTATCGGTACCAAATGGGTGTTCAGAAACAAGCTCAACGAAGAAGGTAAGGTGGTAAGAAACAAGGCTCGTCTAGTGGCTCAAGGCTACTCTCAGACAGAGGGAGTCGACTACGACGAGACATTTGCTCATGTTGCTAGACTTGAATCTATTCGCATGCTTCTAGCTTTCGCTTCCTTCAAACAATTTAAACTTTTTCAAATGGATGTTAAAAGTGCTTTCCTCAATGGGTTTATTAAAGAAGAAGTTTTTGTCAAACAACCCCCAGGTTTTGAAAATCCTAAATTGCCTCATCATGTGTTTAAGCTTTCCAAAGCCCTCTATGGTCTTAAACAAGCCCCTCGTGCTTGGTATGAAAGACTAAGCTCATTTTTATTATCCCATGGATTTTCTAGAGAAAAAAGTGATAAGACTCTTTTTATACAGAAAAACCTCCTCTGACATTCTTATTATTCAAATTTACGTTGATGACATCATTTTTGGTAGCACTAATCCAGAATTATGCAAGAAATTTGAAGTGCTTATGCAGGGAGAGTTTGAAATGAACTTGATGGGAGAACTCACGTTCTTTCTCGGAATTCAGATCAAACAATATAAATATAGCATTTTTATTTGTCAATCTAAATATACCAAAGAACTTATTGTCAAGTTTGGAATGAATGACGCCAGCCCTGCTAAAACTCCCATGAGCCCTGCTACCCATCTGGTAAGTGACTCGAAAGGTACAAGTATCAATGCTTCTCTCTATCGA
Organism: Petunia axillaris subsp. axillaris; assembly: GCA_029990575.1. NCBI lineage: Eukaryota > Viridiplantae > Streptophyta > Magnoliopsida > Solanales > Solanaceae > Petunia > Petunia axillaris. The sequence goes on from JARKNS010000003.1 coordinate 166,776,967, forward strand.
GGTATGATTGGATCACTACTTTACTTAACTGCTAGTCGACCAGACATCATGCTTTCTGTATGTAAATGTGCTCGCTTCCAGTCAGCTCCCAAAGTATCTCATCTTACTGCAGTTAAAAGAATCCTTCGTTATCTTGTTGGCACAGTTTACTATGGTTTATGGTATCCTCGCACGAATTTCTTTGATCTTATTGGGTTTTCAGACGCTGACTATGCAGGTGACAGGATTGATAGAAAAAGCACTAGTGGTGCAAGCTTCTTTCTTGGGAAATCTCTTGTTTCATGGCACAGCAAGAAACAGGACTGTACTGCTCTTTCTACAGCTGAATCTGAATATGTTGCTCTAGGACATTGTTGCACTCAACTCCTTTGGATGGGCAAGCAACTCTCTGATTTTAATTTATTTTTTAAACCCATTCCCATGCTATGTGATAATACTAGTGCAATTGAATTATCCTACAATCCGGTTGATCATCCTAGAACTAAGCATATTGATGTTCGTTATCATTTTATTAGGGATCATGTTCAGGATGGTGATGTTGATATTGCCTTCGTTAGCACTGATTTTCAATTAGCTGATATTTTTACAAAACCTCTTTTAGAAGAACGATTTTGTGCTCTACGTGACTTGCTTGGAATTTTGCCTGATCCCTCTTAATTTCCCTCAGTATAATGCCTTAAGTATATTTGTATTTTCCTTACCAGACTCTCTTAATTTTTAATGCTTATACTATGTCATTATTACCTTTTACCCTTTCACTTGTCATTATTACTCCTTTTAGTTGAAAAGCTGTCAGGCGGCGTGGGAAACGATTTCCAAGGGTCTGCGTCCTGTCCTTTCCTCTCCATCAGCCATCACGTCTCTTCAGTTCATCTACCACTCACACGATACCCCTTCCGTTCACATTCCTTTTTAACTTCTCCACTCCCCCAAATCCCTTCATAACTTTACCTCTCCTCAAACTACCTCCATTAAAATGGTTCGCAAAACATCCTTCTCTCCTCGTCGAAGCCAGCGCACTAAATCAAAACTACCTACCACCTCTACCACTCCGGTTCCGGTGGAATCTGATCACTCTGAAAACACCATGTCCACTTATCAAATTCCAAACAGAAACCCTATTTCTTCTAAGAAAGCCGGTAAACGACCCATGCAAACTCCTGATGAAGAGTGTGTTAAGAGGCCCAAGAAAGAATTTTCTCTTGCTGATTTGGATGAGACTCTAGATTTCTGGGATGCCTCTGCGTGTGAGAAGCTTGTCGCTCTTAAGGACAAACCTCTGGCTCATGGTAGACTTGTGGACTTGGAGGCTATGGATTCTCTCAATTGCTCTCTAATTCCATGGTTTTCTGCTCAAGACTGGTCCAATTTCTTCTCTGCCGAACCCGTTGATATCCCTGAGGATCTGGTAAGACTATTCTATGCTAATCTCCGTCCCTGTTCATCTGGTGGTTTTGAAACAATGGTGTTGAACACTTGCATTGTTATTACTAAAGCTATTCTGTGCCGCATTCTGGGCGGTAAGTCTTCTGGTTACTCTGACTTTTTTAAAATCTCCTGGCCTGCTGATTTTGAGGTCTCTTTTGACCAGGCCAAGACTTTTTTATCTGATAAAACTGATATTCCTGAAGGGCAACTAGGCCCCCTAGACCTCTCTTTTGAAATGCGTGTCTTAGCCCATATTGTTGGTACTACCTTGCTTCCTCGGACTGGATCTCTTAGTTCTCTGTCTCAACGTGACACCCTGATTGTCTATTGCCTGGTTACTAAGAAGAAATTTGATTTAGCTGCTTGGATCATTGAATACATGCTTGAAAGTACTGCAGAATGTGCATCTCTTCCGTATGGCATTCTCATCACTCGCATCTTGCATTTTTATAAAGTCAATATCTCTGAGTGGAAAACCTTCTCTTTAACTGCTTGTTACAACTCTCGCACCTTTGCTTCCATGGGGTATGTTCACCTAAATGACTCGTGGGTTCGTAAGGAACCAAAGTCCCCCAAACCTGTTGATGATATTGCTGGTCCTTCTAAGGCATCTGTTCCAGTTGAAACTGAGCCTGCTGGTAGGCTCAAGGATGCTCTGGCTGATGTCAATGACCTGTTGCTGAGTTTGCACTACAAAAGTGAGAAGGCCTTTGAGGATATTGCCGAGCTCAAGTTGGATGTAGGTAGATTCTCTCTTAAACTTGATAATGCTGTAACAGACTCTGCTGCTGCCATAAGGCAGGTTCATGCTCGTATTGATGCTGTTTCTACAGACGTTCAAGCCAGGATCACTGCCATGTCCACTGATGTTCAGACTAAGCTGGACAGAATGACTGACAATGTTGTGAACACTCTTACTTATTTTCTTGCTCCTCGCTAAATTTAACTCTTTAGGTCTGTAATATTCAGGACAACTTAGCACTGCTGTGCTTATTTTTGCTTTGCTCCTTTTTGGTTGATGCCAAGGGGGAGAACAGACTACTTCCTTTAGTTTAGTTATGTGAATATCGTATTATCCCTTCTCTGCCTTACGTCTTTCGTTTGAAGGGTCACTCACTCAGGGGGAGTCAACTAACCTCCCTACCCTGGAGACCTGAAACTTGCTTATCAACTAAGCTAACACTCAGGGGGAGTTAGCACACTCAGGGGGAGTCAGCTATCAGCGTTGAACAGTCGACTTCAGAAACAAAGGGAAGTATCCTAGCACATACACTCCTTCACTTTTTGTCATCACCAAAAAGGGGGAGATTGTTAAGTTAATTCAGATTGTATTTTGATTATGACAAAAAGAATGCGATACCTAAATCAGTCTATGTGCTTCCTGCAGGTTACGGACCCTATTGATTGTGAGTTGATTCGGTGGATCGTTAATTGATTTCGGAGTTAGCTATGGAAAGTTTAGATTGACAGCCGCTCTTCTCGTGGGATTGGTTATTGCTCTTGCCTTATTCTCTGGAGATATTTATATCCCTAAGAGAATCAAATCTCTCTAGCTTCAGTATCTCGTCAACCTCTCTCAATCATATCTCGTCCAAGGTTCTGCCTTGTTTTCCCGCAACGGTCTCCCTGCTGTGTCACTATTTATTCGAGAGTTTCTAAAGACCTCCTTACACTTCTAATTACTATCTACAGTCTCTAAGTCTTTTACTTACAAACTGTACTCCTGAGAGTTTACGAGAGTTTTACAAGAAAAGAAAGAGAGATCGTGTAGTGAGGTAATAGTCGTGTCACTGAAGTTTGGTCTGATTCTCTATAAATCAGACACTATCGTTAGTGGTGAGCGAAGGATTAAAAACCACCTGTGAGAAGACGTTTATGGTTAACGATAAACCATACTTGTAATTGTGTTTACTAAAGAGCTTGAAGAGAGATCACTCCCTTGTGACCCAAGGGGACTGGACTAGGAACCATTTGGTTCTGAACCAGTATAAATACTCTGTGTCGTTCCTTACTTATTTACAGCCTTTTTCTTTCTGCATTAATCAGTTTTTATATTTTAAAGTCAACTCACGAATTGCTCAGTCGACTAAATATAGCAGTTTTAACAATTCACCCCCCTCTTGTTTTCATCACACTAGTCTAATTAGTTCGAGTTCGCATGATTGATTTTGTGAGTAGGTAAAAGCACTTTGTATCAAGAAGTTCTCTGTTAGTATACCAACTGTTATTTTTGGAAATATAACTGTCTTCTTTTTAGGAAAACACTATCAAAATATTGTTTTCTAGTAGAATTATAAGGTTCTTAATCAATTTTTAAAACGCGCTCATTGTTTTTACATTTGAAAAAGAAAAAACTGTTTCGTGCATTATTGTCACCTTATAGTATTAGGCTGTTAGATTTTTCTTTCTTTTCTTGGGGTGTATATCTACTTGGGATTTACAAATTTTGGTTTAATCGTTAAATTGCAGTGGCATGCCCAGGTGTCTCAATCACATATTATCATGTGCATGTGATCAAAATTTCCCTGTTAAGATTTTTTTTTGGTAATATTAATGCATCGAATTTAAACCCGGTGTGGAATATTTTGGGACACTTACAAAAATACCCACAAAATAAAAAATAATTACAACTATTATCCACTACTTTCAAATATTACTCAACCTACCCACTAAATTATTTACCCATTCTACCCATCCAGACTTCTATATCATAGTTTATGCAGTATATCATAAAGGTATACACATATAATTTATAATGTATAACAAAGGTATACAGTAATAAATGGCCCTCCAAATTTTTATACCATAATTTATGCAGTATACCTTAAAGGTATACACCTATAAAGTATAACAAAAGTATACAATAATAAATGGGTAGGTTGGTAAATACTTTTAGTTTTATGGGTAGTGTAATTTTTAATAGGTATGACTTATAAATACTTTAAATTTCATGGGTATAGAGTGTAAAAATCCCAATATCTTTTTGAGTGGATCACATGAGCTACTACTTGGTGGAATCACATACTCACCAGTGGCCCACAGTATTATTAAAGGTATCAGGTTAGTATTTTCTCTTCCATACAATTTATTGGATTAATGCTCAAATCAAAGTCTATCACATCACCAAAAAACAACAAACACAATCCCACAAACTCCATTGAAATCAATATATTAATTTTTTATTGAAGCACACTTTATCAGTGTTTTAGAATTGCATTTTTTATTTGATTACGTACTGCCCGACTCTTTTGATTTAATGGAGCTCATCCAGTTCGCCAAACATCTACCGGTTTAATTTTTTGTTTAATAATTAAATATAATTTGATCAATTATTATGTGTTATATCAACCTGGGTTTAATTAAAAGAAACGCCTATTTATAAATAAAAGTGTAAAATTGAACCACCAGTCCATCCGTATTAACTCACACAAACGTAATATTGTCAATAATGAATATTCACGTAATGAACAGTTAAAGCAATAATCATTGTTGATGATAGAATTAACAAATATTGTGATATAGATGAAAGAATGTATCACAATATAAGTATCAATAACAAAAACATAGTTTCAAAAGTAAAAAAATGAAATTGATCATAATAGATTATTGTTTTGAAAAATCTGCTATTCTTGGGTCCTTGAATTGTTTGCCTGTTAAAATATAAACAATCTCAATACACCAATAATGAAATGTAATCTATCATAAAACCTAGAAAGAAATAATACTAATTGCCTGTCTATCATGCCAAAGGCGCTGCTGATGGATATGCCAATGATGTCCTGGCTTTGAACCGGGTACGTATTTGAAATACTAAAAGTACTTCTTATGGTCCTGCTTCAACCTTCCTTCCTTCTCTACCCAGGACATTAGGGCGAGCATTAAATTTTTCAAAATGTTGAAAAGTATGAAAACCTAAAGGTTCCTGTAAACACAACAAAAAGGTCAGTGAAACAAATTTTAACTGACATAATTTTTTCTTCACATTAATAAAATGCTTTAATATTACCATCATCATTTGGGTAAAACTAAGATATGCCATTGAAATAGAAGATAACTTAGAATATTGGGACCATGGTGTACGAGCTATGTTTTGAGCGGCACTTATATCAGAATTATAGATAATATTTTTATTTGGCACTGAATCCTGTCAGCATAAACAAATGAATAAAAACAAATATTTAGATAAGCGGTTACCGATTGTTCTACTATTGAATCGAAAACTCAAATAAAATATACCTGATTAAAATGACTCACATTTCCAAATCTGGTGCTATCATATATCTCTGTTGGGTTATCTTGATTAGTAGAGCTCGACTTCTTTTTTGAAGCTCTCTTGCGCTTCGGAATTACCTCGAGGGAACTTTTGATCCTTTTTTTTTCTACGTCCTAATCCATCTTTTTTTCTTTTTAAACTTTTTGCTCGCGTCAGAACTTCTTTGGTAATATCTTCTTCTTGTGTGCTTCTTATCGGACTACCACACACAGGAGTTATAATGTCCACAATTTGATTCATTTTTTTAACTTAGCTCATTTGCGTACGACACTGTTAGATTAAAATCTTCATCTGTTTCAGAAGCTTTTGTTGCAATTCGAACAAATATTGAACAAAGGACTTTATAACGGTTCATTCTAATTAATTTCGGGCCTTTATCTATGTCCTTTCCATCAATTTCCTTTATGTTATCATCCTTTGCATTTTTCATCCACATTTTCAAGATATACTCAAATGGAATTTTTGTAACGCCTCTTACCACATCAACAATTCTTATTGTATGACAACAAAGTATACCCATTGACTCAAACTTCATGCAAGAACAAGATATTATATCACTTGTTTCTCCCACCTTGACAGTATGTTCCTGACTGAACCCATGCTTGCTAACCTTGTATAAGATAAAGGAATTGTCTCTTTCTTGATCATTCAATCTAATTAATAAAGAACTCATAAATTCATCTTGAAATTTTAAAAAGATATTTGGTGTATATACCTCTCGAGCATGAGCCAAAATAGGTACCTCGACTTTTAGTACCGGCAACCACTGTGATGCATCACAAGTGTCTTGTAATACATTATATCTTTTATCCTCAATGGCGCGATCATAATGCTTGAAGAATTGCACTAGATTATAGTCTGACTGCAATCAATTGTTCAAGTCACCATTAAAAATCTCACTCAATTGTGTGCTATTCATACCACCTAAAAAAATTTGCTTTCTATATGCTGCAAATAATTTTTCCCTCAACGCATATATTCAGTGGCGGGCCTAGAAATTTTACCAAGTGGGTTCAAAAAAATTAAAACAATATGCTGCGGCAGAGTTTTGAATCCAAGACCTTCAACTAAATTTGAACCAACTTAACCACCAAGCTATGCATGCTGCTTTATTTAAGTGGGTTCAAATTTAGATTTTATAGGCATTTTTTTCAAAAAAATCCCAAATATGCCCAGTATAATTTTTTGAGAAAGTGGGTTCATTTGACCCCCACTGGACCCGCCCCTGCATATATTCATTGTAACCATTCATTTTCGAAGACCATATTTATCAAGCATGATGTTCGAGGCATCAATAAATTCTTCCTCGTCCACATATTCATAAATGCATTTTCTAAAAACACCACGGAAAAAGGCATACCTTTTGTAAACTTCATTGAGATGCTTAGTTGCGTTTTACTCCATATGCCAAACACACAGTTTATGATGAACCTCAGGCATGACAACTGAAATGGCCTTACTCATAGCAGCATCTTGATCTGTAAAATTGTGCATGGTTTTTTTTCCGATATCGCTCTAAAAAATGTTTCGAACAACCATTGAAAGGATTCAAAAGTCTCATCATACATTAATGCACCTCCAAAAATTACTATTTTTCTATGATTATTCCATCACACAGAACTAACCAGAGGCCTATACTCTTTATTCATTCGATAAGTGGTATCAAACGAGAGTACATCTCATAAAATTTTATAGTCAATTATCATCTTTGAATCAGCTCAAAAAATATTTGTAATCATATCATCAACATCCAGCTGCATTGCTTCTTCTCGAAAAAAAAAAAAGATGGATCTTTGATACTCTTCTTCTCGAAATACTCTAACAATGCCCCTAAATTGGAAAAAAAAAAGATACCATCTTGTAAAATGAAAAAAATGAAAATGTAATATAACTAAGAAATTATAGCCTACTTATAAGAAAAATATATTACATGTTTCTCCTTCTTTCATTGCTTTTTCTAGTTTGGTTCGAAAATATTTTTTCTGATTTTGCTTAGTGTAACCCAAATTTTCTCGACCACCCGCTTGAAGGCTCATATAATCAGAAGTAACTTTTGATAACAATCCAGCAACTTCTGCCAGATCAATTTCATCAGCTTGTACTTGATTAATCTTTCTATGTGATGGTAACATGTGCACCATCAATAGTGGAACGAGAGGGTGATTTTTTTTCCACGTCAACCTTAGTAATACGATATTTTCTTGAAGGTTGACGCATAATGACTATGTGAGCTTGACAACCACTTCTAATTTGTTTTCGTGAATTTTTCACATCTGTTCTCCATTTATCATATCAACGGAACCTTCTTTAAAACAAGTCATCCTTCTCGATGTCACATAACCAAATTTCTTATTCGTGTTAGTGTACTCTTTGCAAGCACTAAACCTGATCCTTCTTAAATATTTCTTATAAAAGTTAATTGCATCATCATCACAGTCAAATTCTAGTCTAAGTTTAGCTTCAAGATCAATATACACATGAGACATATTTTGTAGAACTTCGTCGCGTGCAGTATTATATATGTTTTCCTCGAAGTTATCCATTAAACTGCAAAGGACAACAAATAAATAAAAATTAGTACTTTAGAGTTTAGACCACGTAATACTAAACACATGTAAAAACAACACACATATAAAATCATATTGGACAATAGAAACTAATTTAAAAATAATAAATAATTATATATTCTCTAAACAACTAAACATATACTCTTGATTGTAACAAATTTTAGAAAAAATTAATATTGGATTATCATCTAAATATATAAATAATAATTTAAGCTTAATTCAATTAAACTTAAGTATCTTGACTAATGGTTAAAGTTAACTTACAATGAATGTTTTCAGCCTATTGAAACCAATCAAAATGTTCAGCCTTCTCTAGCTACTCACACAGACAGAACTGTTGGTGAGGCATTTCCATACGCCTAGTGGCATTCTTATTTCGAGATGTGCTTATTTACTACACTAGTTTCTATGAACGTGCGATGCACGTTGATACACTAACTGAGGAACTAAAAATTTATTTAGATCATAATATAACTAGTTCATGAACGATACTAACATCAAGAAAGATATAATAATCTAACATAATGTTATCAGCCTACCTTATAGTTAAGAGTTAGCATACAGAAGAGTTGGATTTGGATGAATGGAAAAGGCTATTGTGACAATTGTTTTTAAAACAATTACAACTTAAGGAGGGAGTAGCACAACTAACCATAAGTAAATCCCCGAATAGGAGTCTGAAAGGTTAATTGAAATATAGCAACGTTATGGAACAAACAAAAAAGGCATGTCGACTTTTGAAGAAAATAAACTAAACGGTGGCAACTCTTGGAAAGAGCAATTGACATTTTTCTGCGTTTATCTTTTTAAGTAGGGTAGTAGTACAACTAACCAAAAGTAAATCCCAGAATAGGAGTCTGAAATGTGAATTGGAATATAGCAACATTATGGAAGAAACACAAGAGGCATGAGTTTTGAAGAAAATAAACTAAACAGTGGCAACTCTTGGAGAGAGCAACTGACATTTTCTGCTTAATCTTTTAAAGTGGGGGTATCTGTAGATTTTACCGTGGTAATTTGGTAAAATGACTTTTGATCTTTTGGAGGAGGTGCTTTTATAGTGATATGATCAATAAAAAGGCAGGGGAGTACGTACACCTCATGCCTAGTAGCATTCATGTTCCGCTGCATTTCATTCAAATACTAAGAGTTCAAAATTACAATCTGCTATAGTATCCTGGTTATGTTAATACGATAATAAAATCTTCAGATATTAATAAAAAAAATAAACTCTTTTGATTCAATAGTTATATGAGCAAGTAAAGCAAACTATAACGTAATACGATAAATTTTGATCAATACTGAAAAATTATTTGAAAACACAACTTAAATATTCAAAAAAATAGCATCCATTAAATCAAAAGAGTCAGCAGTACGTAATCAGATAAAAAACGCAATTCTAAAACTCTGAAATAAGGTGTGCTTCAATAATTTAATATGCTGATTTCACTAGTTACATTTCATAAAAAATTAATATGTTGATTACAGTAGGTTATTCCAAAAATTCAAGAAAGGACCATTGATAAAAGCATAAAAAGCTGTCGGAATAGTATTTTCTCTTCCATATAATTTATTGTATAAATGATCAAATCAAAGTCATCACATCACCAAGAAACAACACACATAAATTTGAATAGAATGTTACTAATTAACATAGCCTTACATCCAGTGAACAAGCTTGTTGGTTTAGGTAAATTGTGTTAAAAGTGCTCCAGGGGTTCTCACCCTCTTTACTTTTAGTGAATGTAAAAAAGAAGTTCCAAATTTGATGCTATTATCTCTTCTTTTTTATGTTCTTCTCCAGAATAGTTTTATCGGAAGCTGGTCTTGGTTTGTCTATAAGCGGAAGAGCTCTAAAATAACAATCCCTTAATTAAAGTTCAAATTCCATAATCGGTAAATTGTTTTCACCTACTTAAACTAATAAGTAAATTTCTAAATACCTGTATGTTTTTTATTGTATTAGAAATAGATAAATGCACATATTAGTGGAAGATAAAATTACCCAATAAATAAGATATGCACAAAGTTGATTAAAAACAACTCTCAAAAGCAAGAGAATTTGTATCATGAGTAAAGGCGTCGATTTAATTGAGAAACTTCAAGAGGTTTATATATTGTTTTAGTGCTTGTCTTGTTTTTGCCAATTTTGTTTCTATATATTGACCATTTTAAGGTAATAAAAGTTTGATCATCATCTCAATTACCTCAATAGGTGTTTGATAAATTTTGAAGTTTTCGCAACTCGACTGTAGTAGTGCTATGGAGTTCGATTGTTATTGATCATACTGAGCTTCTTTTCTTTTCTTTTTTTTCCCTTTTTGTTATTACATATATTTAACTCGTGGAGTTTTCGATTCTTTTCTTTTGTTGTTTCTTATATACTATAACATATCACAAATATAACGTTATTTCACTCGAGTAGTTAAAAAATAGTTGTAAGTTTGCTTATTTAAGTCTTTCTCTACAGTAATCTCATTTCTTTGATTAATCAGTAATACATCGCATATTCATGAATAAAGTAATGTTGGTTGAACTATACTCAAAGATGCTGATTTAGTTGACGGAGGGATGAGATGAGTTGACGAAATTAAAGATAAATCACAAGGTCTCTTTTTAGTTTTCGCATATATCTATTCTCTTGGTATGTTTATGCACCTATATTTATATTGGTAATAGTTTTAGTTCTGTACTGAGAGGTTCTGAGACTAAAGTTGCTCCTTTTACCATGAAGACAAATTGTTACTATTTGCAAATGTTATATTCACACATACTACTACTGAGTTCAAAGTTGCTTCATTTAATCGTAGTTGATATTGTCCTTTATAGAAAACTAGATGAGATAAAGATCAAAGAATACCAAGGAAAATTTTCTTTCCATATCATTAAGCTATCAATATAAATTATATTCTTATATAGCATTACAAATAGTCACAAGCAAACTATGTTCTATTTTTTTCTAGAATTTTTTCTATCTAACTTTGTCAGAAGAAACACTATCTATTGAAAATATTGGTATGTACATATACACACACACACACACCTGTTTTATGATTTGGTACCATTATGTTACAAATATTCATTAGGTGCACAAACGTATACTCTTCGGTCACAAATTTATCTTCGGTCACAAATTTATATTTTGGGAAGGCTTAAAAGAAAGAACTGAGAAGTTACTACTTAATACAAATGAAGCTCACATGTTAAGTTGCTTTTTTGAGGTTTTGGAACTTCAAAAAAATAAAATAAAAAATGAGGACACAAAAAATATCGAGATCAGTGAAGAAGAAATAAATGACAATTTTGGAGCCTGATTCATGAAAAGGAAAGTCTAGAGTTGAAAAAAATTGAGCGAATTTTTCAAAGAAAAGAGTGGTGTATAAGAGTAAAAAGAATAAGAGAAAAACCAAGATTTTACGGTATGTAATATTTTAGAATAGTCACAATATAACATGAGAAAGAATTAAGTTAGTGTTGACATTTTGGATCTCAGCAAGCATTGTCGTAGTATCATAGCGTCACAGAATGTTATTTTGATAAAAATAAATTATTTTATGCTATGTGATTGCATTTTCTTCTATTCTATTTCCTTGTTTCTTAGTTGTTAATAGATCTTTTTGTATTTCTTTTTTTTTTTAAGACTATCTTAGTTATCATTTATTAAGCTAGCTAATACGATCAATGTTACGTAACTTTTATAAAATTTATTTCTTATTGATATAGACACGTGCAGCGCACGTATCCAAAAACTAATATTATAAATATTGTATTTATTATAAATCTCAATGTAACAAAATAATGTTCGAACAACTTCAATAATGAAATTCTTCAAATAAACCAAATATTCAGCTTCACAGTACCTTGTTGTTTGATAATCAAAATACATCATTGAAGTGAATATGAGCAACAGCGATGATGAACCTATGGTAGCAAACGTTTGTGCCTTGTCTTTAAGAAACTGTAGCCTACTTCTTTTACGGCTGCGTATATATCAAAAAGTTATTGACGAATAAAAATAATACTTTGTAGAAGTTGTGCCAAAATTTATTAAGCAATTATTCCCATTAATAAGAATTTAAAACATATATATTATTACGGCTTGTACAAAATTCTTAGTAGGTTAGTGTTTGGCGGAAGGCCAAAACACTCATTCACTTTTAAATGGGCATTTTAGTATTTTATGTAACAAATAAAATAGTTAATGGGGTAATTTAGTAACCTAAAGATATAATGGGGTTATTATTATCCCATATAACCATTTCCAGCTGTTATCCAATTTTTATAAGCATATTTTATTTTTCCTTTCTTTTCCTAGTTACATAGTAGAATTTTGTAATCTTTTAGATTTTAAGAACATATACACACACACATAAATTTATTAGATATAACTTTTTGACAATAATATGTAAAAAAATATAATATTTAAATATAGTACATATATTTATTAGATATAATTTGATGACATAACTATATAAAAAATATAAGACAAGTGTGCGTGTGTGTAGAAACTATATATAAAGAATATGGATCTAATTATATGCCATATTTTAAATATAAATCTGATTTAAAATATAAATATTGTGGCTAGTCTATATACGTTAGGGCTAGGTGTCTTGTTAATATGCTATATTGGGGACGTTTTGTGTTTTTTTTCCTTCATATTTTAATAATATAATTTTATGTTAGAAGATTCTCACTTTTATCATAACTAGTTTTCGGACACGTGCATCGCACGTGTGTCCAAGCTAATTTGTATAAATAATTAAAAAATGATACAAATAATATTTGCAACCATGACATTCAATATAATTTAAAAGTGGGAATGGAGAATGCGAGCTCAACTGATGATCGCCTACTGGACCACTAACTGTTCAACGCGTTTGTTTAACATCTAAAAAATTTAGGTAGGTAAGATGTGTAATGAGATTAATTTTGATGTTGTTTGTCACAAATATGTGGTATGATCGTGCATCACCTGTTATTATCGAACGATGTTCTTAACTGAAATCATATTACTATAAAAGCATGTACTAAAAAATCAAAAAGTCAGATTATTTATTTGCTCTTGACAAATCTAAGAAACCCAAACGTAAAAAAAATCAATATGTTGAAGGCCTCTCTCCCCAAAACAAACAGACGCAGAGGCTAGGCACCTCTTGAAGCACCATGATCATTCATAAGAAAGAATGAAACGATGTGATCATTAAAAAAGGTTCCAAATTTAAATTATCTATCATATTGTTCCTTCCAGATTATTTGAGTTGCTGCTGCTATTTTGGTCCCCCCGCTAAATTCATCGGCGAATTTGATTTGTACGTTCACATATTATTTTCACTTTGTTCTCTAGAATTATTGCTCTCCTCTACTGATTGATACAAAGTAAGTAACTTGAATTTGCAATTTATTTTTGCATGTACACACTACAGCTTATGAATTGACTGAGACGAATATAAAGAACCTTTCAATTTGTTTGGTAACTATGTTTTATTCTTTTCTAGAGGAGAATAAGTTTGAAACTTTTGTTATGTTTGAGTGTTTCATACAGTTTTTTATTTATACTGTTAACAGGAGTATACTGGGTTAGGGATAGTTCAATACAGAAATTTAGACAGACATGCCAACAAGCTGCATTTAACATACGCTAAAATTATTTCTCTTCTCCTCTTCTCGGGATGGAACCAGTAAACAGACTGGTTGCATTATGACTGCATAGTCAACTCTTTAAAGTTTAATCTTTCTCTGAATTTTTTTACATCATTTTTCTTTGATGCCGAATTCTCTCACGATCAGTAATTAGAGTATGCAAAAGCTTTTAATTACTGGTAGTGGTGAATCTTAAGAGCCCTGGTAAAATTTGGCAAAATGAAATGTTTATATTCCTTAAGAGATATAATGTGTTTTAGTTATTGCAACTAGCTTGGCCATTTACCAAACCAATTACATTAAGAATAGTAGTTTGAAAAGGGCAGAGGTTAAGGAGTGTACTCCTGCTGGCTAGAAGAAATCTTCCCACCTCCAAGTAAAATATACACAGCTCTAAATTTTTTTGAAAAATAAGAAATCTAATAGTTTCAAATAGTACAGGGGTATATATGAATTTTTTCACTTACAACTCTTATATCTTGCGATGAGATTTGGATTACTAACACTTAAATAAAATTATTTATAGGTGCATATGATAAAGATGAAGCTTTTCCGCACATGTGCATTAAAGCAAGGTTGCAATATCTTAGAAAAGAGCAATCAACGTTGAGGAGGCAATTATACCAAAGCCCAATTGATATTGTTCAGGATAAAGTATGTAAAGAAGTTAAAGTTGATTAAAGAATTCTTCTTCCAGCATCGTCTATTGCAACAATCAAATTTAAAATGGGAGATATATCAAAAGTATAACCGATAGGGAGATGATTAATATTCTTTTGTCGAGGTAACTATTTTATGACAGACTTTAATATTTTTGAAGTCTCGAAACTTCTTGACCTCCTTAGTTATTAACAGAAATTTCAGTTTTTTCCTAATTTTGTTTTGGGTTTGATGATTTATAGTAGTTTTACATTATTATATATAAATAATTGAAGTTTGTAAATTTTTTGTTGTGTATAGTTTTTTCATTTACTTAAATTTGTAAACTTTTTATGATTTAAAGTAGTCGAATCAATTTTTCCTTAAATTTGGATTTTTTTTCTTTGATTATATGTTGTATGGGCGCACAATAGTTATGTGTCCTATATTTTCATAGGCTAAACACGGTTGTTGAATGAATTTATAGATATTTCATGGTGAAGCAGTGATGGTTGGTGATAATATCCTCTGCAGGCTCAAAGTTGAAATAAGTTAGCATATGAATTCATTATGGGGTTTCATAGTGGGCTTGCGCTTCATATTAGGTGAATTTGAGGTAGATTTTCTATCTATATTTACATGTATAAAAATTATTCAATAAAAAAGACGTCATAGTTTTATTTATTAGCTTAAATGATTCACTATTTCATTAATAGTTTTATGATATGAAGTGGAATATTCTTTAACTCGGCATACACGTGCAAATGTACGTGTCGAAAAACTAGTTATCAATCCAGTAATATACATCTACAAAGAAAGTATAGAAATATATACTTAATGATTGTTGTACATACATGTGCCTTTTGTCTTACTCTAAATAATGAGTCCTTTCATCTGTACATTAGGAGGTAGAGCATTAGTTGATTTGTACAAATAATTAAATATGACACTTAACAATTTAAGGATAAGTTGTTGACTAAAGGAAAAATAAGGAAATAAGGAATGATCAAATTTTTACGGAATAAAACTCTGTCATACAATAATTTGTAGCTTCATACATTATATGTTTTTATTATTTTTAGTTTATCATTTGGTGTCCAGTACCCACTTTGAACCTAACTAATCTGAATATTGCCCACGAAATCTTACTTTAGGAGTAAAGTACTCTCTACCTAAGATAGCTCCATACTTAGAGACATTTGGTTAAACTCCATGCTTAGGGACCTTTGGTTAAGAATAGAGGAATAATTATTGTTCTTTCTTCTATTCATTGAGGACAACAGTTAAAAAATAAAGGAGTTTTTACACAAATATACAAGTTTTCATCCTTAATTACAAAAAATAACAATATTTCTCTAATTACAATGCATAGCATTATTTTTCTAACACATATAACAATAATCTAACACATTTCACTTTTTTTTTCCAAATTACAAAATATCCACTTTTACCCTCTCATCCTAAAATAAAACAGAGATACACCCCCGACGCGCTCAGCCATTGTTGCTTTTACCAAGTAATATAACACAGTCGGTGTAGATTCAACAAGTATAATGTGTGAAACAAGATATTATCCCTGATTTTGATATTTGAACATCATTGATGAATAGATGCACCAAGTATCAGTTAACTATTATGTTTTATGTGTTGTTACTTTCTGCTCCCTTATTTGAACTTCTTTATATTTTTGTTGCAGCTGCAGCAGGGACTGGGATACCAGGAAAAGGTGTTGTTATTTGTAAATACGGGTCTGACCCCACTGTTGCCTAGGGTTATTTGCCTTTTGTTTTTCTTGTTGCATCTTCTGTGGCCAGATTTCTGTCTTTATTTTATCCGTATCAAGAAAAGTCAATCCCACAAGCTGCTTTGCTGAGAAACTCAAGTTTTCTCATGTTCTTCAATGTTGCTTTGTAAGTACTCTTCAACTGGTCAACTCCAGTTGAACTTATTTATTATACTTAGTTATGTTCCTTGTTCTTTTCAATTTGGACAACTAGTTAACGCTTATTTTAATTTGAACTACTGTAGTAATTTTCTTGTCAGCAAAAATATTTTTATCTCTAAGCCAACAGATTGGACCTCTTGCATTCAATATTACAACTTTGTGGGTGTAAATTTGTACTTTTATCACAATTATTCCCCTGTGTGTGTTCTCCCACTGATTTAGAAACAGTTGAAATGGTGCAGAAACAGTTAGATACGGTGCAGCAGAAACAGTTGAAACGGTGCAGAAACAGTTAGATACAGTGCTGCAGAAACAGTTGAAACGGTGTTGAAACAGTTAGATACGGTGCAACATAAACAGTTGAAATGGTGCAGAAACAGTTAGATACGGTGCTGCAGAAACAGTTGAAATGGTGCAGAAACAGTTAGATACGGTGCTACAGAAACAGTTAGATACGGTGCAACAGAAACAGTTGAACTTATTTATTATACTTAGTTATGTTCCTTGTTCTTTTCAATTTGGACAACTAGTTACCGCTTATTTTAATTTGAACTACTGTAGTAATTTTCTTGTCAACAAAAATATTTTTATCTCTAAGCCAACAGATTGGACCTCTTGCATTCAATATTACAACTTTGTGGGTGTAAATTTGTACTTTTATCACAACTATTCCCCTGTGTGTGTTCTCCCACTGATTTAGAAACAGTTGAAATGGTGCAGAAACAGTTAGATATGGTACAGCAGCAACAGTTGAAACGGTGCAGAAACAATTAGATACAGTGCTGCAGAAACAGTTGAAACGGTGCTGAAATAGTTAGATACGGTGCAACATAAACAGTTGAAATGGTGCAAAAACAGTTAGATATGGTGCTGCAGAAACAGTTGAAATGGTGCAGAAACAGTTAGATACGGTGCTGCAGAAACAGTTAGATACGGTGCAACAGAAACAGTTGCAGAAACAGTTGAAACGGTGCAGAAACAGTTAGATACGGTACTGCAGAAACAGTTGAAACGGTGCAGAAACAGTTGAGATATGGTGAGATACATCGAGGATGGGATGAGCAAAAGTGAAATTGGGAGAAATGATATGAATAAAAGTGAAATTGGAGGAAAGGTGGGAGGAAAAGTGAAATAGTGATAAATGGGAGGAGCAAAAGTGATAGTGGAGGAAATAAGAGGAAGAATGAAAAGGTTTGGTATGTTATGAAAAAATATTGCTATGTTATTGCTATATTTGTAATTATCTTGTGTTTTCCTCTATATAGGATAATTTTACTAAAATATTGCTATGTTTGATAATTAGCTCTAAAACTTGTACTTTTATGTAAAAAATCCAAAAATAAAAGTACCTTGCATTACAAATATGACAGCCACATTCACACTAAATATCAATCAGTTTCCTCGTAGCCAAAAAAGTGAGAGAAATTAAAGAAAGATAACGAGAGCCGTGGGCTCTAAGAGTAGTACTACTAATGAAGGAAAACTTAAATTTGGATTAATGAGGCAAGTCACTACATTTCAAAGGATGATGCCTACTATATGGTGGTACTAATTTCTCTGTAGATTCCCAAAATAACTTTGCGTCGAATATAAGTAACTAATCTTGATCCAGGAATTTTAACCCGACTCCCTTTTCGAGTACGTGCGAAACACGCTATCTGTCGAGACTCTCCCGACTCTTAGGATCGGATAACCCATGTGCAAGCCGTTCACATGGAACATTTCCCCGGCCTTCAAAGTTCTCATTTGAATATTTGCCACTACCACCAAGATCTACACCAACGACTACTCCGCCCATGCTTACGCCCAAGGTTTTGCAGTTACCGCTGCGCTCTCCTACTCAGTGGGGCCTGACACTTAACGGCAAGTGTCGATTGCGCGCTTAAGCGCCATCCATTTTTGGTATATATAGGTCATAAAAGATCAACATTTATTCATAGGATATTAAAAATAGTACGTGCATGCTACTAAAATTTGCATGAAACACATGTGCAACATACACAGCTATAGTGACTAGCATGATAGAAAAGAGCCTACATGGCATAGAAAATGGTTGATAAGAACAACATCCAATTTTATAAGGTGACCTTACTGAATTAAGGATTTTAAACATGGAATATTTTATTCTCGAAATAAAGTGCATGCAACCAATGACTGCCAAAGTTTAGACACCACAAAAGTCCTTAAGAGTGGGAGTCTTATGTTCACATCCTGCAAAACAAAACTCAAGGTATTTGAGAGCATCGAACGGCTTGTAAAGCAAAGGGTGATCATCATCAACAAGTTCTTCTGGAATTTTTACAATACATCCTTCTTTGGGAGTTCCGCCAAGTCCAATGGCATACCTCTCTATGTTTCCAATAATAACTCGATGATATGGACAATGCAGCCTACCATTTGTAAGTGCCTATAATTGATGTACAATAAACATTTAGTCCGAAAAATGAGAAACGAAATAAAGAAAGTGAGGAAGTTTTTGAAAGGCCACTTACTGTCAAACAGTCACCAGTAAGGAATATGAATGAGTCAGGAGACGAGTATTCAACATCAATCCACTGTCCATTTTTCTTCATAACTTGCAGCCCGCTCGATTGATGCTGGCTTAAAATGCCTGTAAAGACTCTATCAGTATGAGGATGTATTCCAACGTTTGCCTCCCCTGGTTTAGGCACTCGGTACTTCAACAGCGCAATTGAGTAGCTTGTAGATTGCATGTGCTCATCAAAGTATTTTTCCACTCCCAATTTCTCAAATATCATTTTTCTTATCATCTCATCCAAGTCTGATAATCTCTTGGCGTTAGAGTGCACCAATTCACTGCCAAAAATTTTGATAATTGAGTACTAGAGATGAGTGCGCGGACATAATTGAACACTTTTACTTGCTCATTCGAAGATTTAATTAACCACACAATATAGAGGGTAGTTGACTTGCATTTGAACTACGTGAGATTAATGATGATAATTAGAATCTTAGACACTTTCACTTAATTACTCATGATAGCTCGATTTACAAGTGCTAATAATGTAGACCGTGTTATAATGTATACACATCAGGTTGAATTGACCTGCAATAGTAGGTACTTAACTATTTACATCAAGTCTAATAATATAACTTGGAAAAAAATGATACGCTGCTAAAACCAATTAAAATACACTGCTACTGTACAAAACATAATCAACTCTATGAAAAAGGTTTTGGACATGCAGAAGATTACGTACCAAAATTCTAAGTCTCCGTCAGACCAAATGATCTTGGAAAAGTCTTCGATAACACCAAGTGTGAGGGCATGTTCAATGATTATTCTCTCTTGAAGTGGTAATTTTGGGTTATCCTTAGTGTAGCCAGATAAAGATAGAGAATTTTCAAATTTGGACTCCAAAGGAAGTTTGAAAACTTGTTTCAACTTTTCGTAGAGCCTTTCTTTTGGAACTCCATCAAGTAAAGCCTCAAAGCAACCATATTCTACTAAAGCTTCGTAAACTTGATCTTTCACTGAAATCCACTCTTCACTCCCTGGTTTCATCTCTGGTTTTCTAAAATCTATGGTTGGAAGCTTCATAACTTCATTAGAATCCATTTTTATTTTTCTCTTTTGTTTCCTCTTATTTACTGGTTATTTCTTTTGTTGTGTTATTCATCTTGACAGTGTATTGTATATATACGCACAGAAAATTGTTTATGACTGAACTGACTTGCAATGTTGATATGTCCAACATTTGCCATTCACGTGGAATATGATACATGGTTTGCAATGTAGAATTGTAGATATGTTGACACGACCCGGGTTTTCGACTAGACCGTGTGGGCACCCGACATTTCCCCTAGACCCGTGGACGAACTCTTTTGAATTGAATTCACAAAAATACACATAAAATCAACTTATAGATAAGACCTAAAGACACACGAACATAACTATACATAAGCTGTACATAATAAGTTACAGCTAACTACCCTATGTACTAGGTTTAAGCTATCCAAACAGACATGTAAGAGTACAAATGAAGTATAAACATCTCCTGAAGGGAGCAAAATACAACTGAGATAATAAACATAAAATTGGTGGTCATCCTGAACAAAAGTTGGCTCACCCTGACAGCTGAAGTCGTCTTCGCTCATCAACTACGTGATGAACTCAATCTTGGAGCGAACCTGCCGAAACAAAATAAATAGACAAGAAGCGAACAGAGGGTGAGTCGAAAGGACTCAGTAAGTGGGGGCTGGCTAGCCACCTCGAAGAAGCATATATGCTAGCTAGGGAGAAATTAAACAGGTAAACCAAATTTACTTTATTGCAACTATAAAAAGGCAGAGCTAGGTAATAACCGGAAACACGTATGGAACAATAAACTCATAAATAACCAGAGACATAAGATAAAGGGAAACGTATAGATATCCCGAACATATCAACAATCAGAAATACATGACACATACACAAAACATCGCACTATAATCACACAATACACATCAACCGGTGCAATGAAATGGAATGAATGCAATATGATGCAATGGGGTCACATGTGCCAAAACTCTATCTCCGGTGCGGGACTCTCATTGACTACCGGGAAGTATATGCAATAATGACCCTTCACCGGCGTGGGACTCTCATCGACTATCGGAAAGTAATATGCAATAATGGCCCTTCACCGGTGCGGGACTCTCATCGACTACCGAGAAGTATGCAATGCTCACAACCAGAGAACAATGTTTCTATGCTAAATGCAATACCAATAACAGGGCATAACATATAATATACAATGTAAATCCAAATCTAAGGCATAATAAGTATGCCTATCGCAGCTACACAAGTAAGGAACACGTGGTAGAATATCCACAAGACCAAAGACCATCAAAGAAATGGATAATATCACTTATCTTGTTCCAAGTTAGCACTGCTACTCGACAACCGCTTTGTCCTTTGGATTCATATTCAATAAGCAGATAAAGATAAATAAATCGAATAAAGCTAAAGACTTTATTCCTTACATCTTAGAATAATCCGGTTAGGAACCTGACACCCGATTCGTGTACGCGATACGCAGTCCAGGCCTAGGTACATGGTTCAAAATCATATAACCAAATCCTAAATAAATTACATTTATGGGTTTCTCATAACTCATTGAGTTCGAATATATAATCAATTACATTATCGGAGTCCAATTAACCCTTTAAACTATCAATTTAACTTATTAAAACAATGTCTAATATTTCGATTTCTACCATTAAAATAAATTCAAATACACATAAATAGCTGAAATAATAAATCAACATCATTACTTGGATATTTTGAGTGAAAATTTTATTTTTTTCCTGCTTTTTTTCCTTTCCTTTCTCTATTTTCTCGCTTTTTTTCTTCTTCATTGTGTTCTCTGTTTCTTTCACGTTTCCTTGTTTCTCTTTTGTTTCTGTTCGTTATATAATTAGGGAACTTTTAGCTAAGGGACATCGCCTAATTATTTTTTCAGTTTTTTTTTGAAAATTTGCTATCGTAAAAAAAATTAAAACGGAATCGTATGCAATTTGGAATGATCCCAAATTTCTCGAACAAGTTATATAAAATTTATGTGACATGCTCTCTAAGACGGATCTTGAATTGAATTCCCGAAACTCAAGATGCGAATTAAACGGAAAGAGATCAAATTCTTAATTTTTGGAACTTTAGCAGAAACTATCAGAACGATATCACAATTTACTTCTGAAAGTTCACACTTGTCCTGATGTAGGAAATCAAACGCGGAAAGTAAAAGATAGGAACGAGACGTATCTCGATCACAAATCTCAAGTAGCAACGGAGAACTTGTTCCGTTACACCCCGAGAGGAGGTCAAGAACACCTATGCTAGGCAACTACCCTCGAGCTAACGTGAGCACGCAAGTAGAATGGTCGGGGGGGATTGGAATTCATCTAGATCCACTAGAGGAAGAACAAGTCCCAATTCAAGGTTTGTCATTCAATAAGAGTTCAACTCTTCAACACAAGTGTTTGTTTTTCATCAAAGGTAAGCTAAGGAAAATAATAAGACAACTAGCTATTTATAGGTGTTTTTAGACACCATATGAAAGGTCTAATATGCCCACACTTAGGCTTAGGAACATAGGACCACGTAGGGTCAAAATAGTCTTAACATATCTAGGAATCTCGGGCTTCAGCGATCTGGGCGGAGCGCCCACGTTTTGCTCCATTTTGGGCAGTGGGGGTAGCTGGGCGGTGTGCCTGAGGATGGGGCGGTCCACCTGGCCCCTTTGCTCTCTGGGCGGAGGCGCCTAAGGTGCAGGCGGAGCGCCTGGTTCACTGGGCTGCTCCCCTTGCGCTTTGAGCACCCGGAATGGCTTCCAAACGCTTCCTTCTCCTAGGTCCTTCCTCACCAAGTGTAAGTGTACTCCTTGGATCTCCCTAGCTTGGCTCCGAGTGAAGGGTCTCGTGGTTTTCCCGGCATCATCCTCCCCTTCTTGAGAAGATTTCGTCCTCGAAATTGAAGTATTGTCATCCACGACCTCTTCATCACTTCGGGGAGCCCAATGCTCTCCTCCCTTGTAACCCTTGATCGTCACTTTGACATAGGTTTTTTTCCAAGGTCTCCTTTGCCTTGACATGGAGCTTAGAACCTACAAGCAACGACAAGCAAACACAAGATTTCCTACTTGGAAGTAGGTTAGTGCAAGAAGTCTGGAAAACACACTCTTGTGATATAACCAAGCATCAATGTTAAGAACAAATACCAAATCTCCAATGAGATCATCAAGTGCTTGGTTCAATGAGAATGTGCATGCAACACAATAAGGAGCAAATAGGTCATGGGGATATAGAAAATGCAAGATCAAACTATCAAAATCCCCTTGAACCTTAAGCTCAAGATCAACAAACCAATCCCTCCTCAAAGTGTGATCAATATGTGGAGTGGAGTGAGTCAAATAACCCATCATGTAAGTAACATCAAGTACTCCACTCCCCTTCTTTAGAGCACACTTACTCACACCAAGGGATTCCCTTTCACCTCCCATTCCTTCACTTAAGCAACCCGTCTCAAAAGACAAACTATCAAGAAAGGTATTGATAATGGCCTCTTCTTCATCATAACCCAAACAAGCAATAGTAGGGTCACTCAAAGAGTCATTTACCTTATTCAAATTCTCACACAAGGGGTTGCCTAAGGGGTCAAACCCTTCACACCATGGAGGTTCCATTTTACTATCAAGTCATTACCACTAATGAGGATGCCTTCAAACAATGGATTTGTAAAAGCATGCATCTCATCATCATGATCAAGCATAGACAAGTTATCAAGACTAGGTTCATTACCCTCACTTGAGGAGTCATCATAGACACCCTTGTCCAATTCACGCAAGTCGGACTCCTCAAGGCCATTTTCATCCTCACCACAACACATAAACCCACCAAATAGAAGCATATCAACTAGGGTATGATCAACTACCTCATCTACCCCTTTATCAAAGATTGGCGGTGTGTCATAGCAAAGGTCAAATTCATTGTCAACTATCAAGTCTACACTAGTGAGACATTCATTGAACAATGAGCTCACATCAAGATGTGGCATAGCAAGGCTCTCAACTAATGTCACACAAGTACACACAAGCTGACTTTTAAACTCTTCACTAGTGGCATATTCACTAGATGCAACACAAGCACCAACTAGTGTTGAGTCATCACAAGACAAATAGCTAGTAGATTCATGAAAAGGTGGAGCAACACTTACATTTGTAGTTCTCCCTTGATCACCCACAAGGCTTGAAGTGTCATGTGCGACTCCTTCTTCATGAAGCTCACATTGAGAATGTTTCTCCTCTCGTCTTTCCTTCCAAGCACATGGTTGAGGCTCCAATGGCTTGTCTTCATTTGTACCTACACAAGAACTAACACAAGAAAGAGTAGAAGATGAAGAATTGTTAGAACAATGGGTGCTCTCACTCTCAATTTTTCTTTCCTCACCTCTCTTCTCTCTCAATTTTACCTCATGGTCAAGTGTAGTTGGTGGTGACAATCCACTCACATCACTCCTCAATTCCTCTCCTTTTTCCTCTCTTAGATTGTCACCGGTCACTTCCTCACTTCTCTCTATCTTTTCTCTCTCATTTGAAGTGGAGTGACTCTCATTTTCATCATGCTTTGGCAAGACAACAAGATTGCTTGCCTCGGATTCAAGTACGATGGGCGACTTGGCTTTAGCCGCTTCCCTCAACTCCCTCATCCGATTGTAGTCATCACTCACTTGTTTGGGAGTTAGGGGCTTCAACACAAATTTCCTTCCTTCATGTTGGAGCGTGTAAGTGTTGACACGCCCGTCATGAACCGCTTGTCGATCGAATTGCCAAGGCCTTCCAAAGAGAAGGTGGCAAGCTTGCATGGGCACAACATCGAACAAGTGTTCATCCACATAACTACCCATTTTGAACTTGATCATTGCTTGCTTCACTACTTTTAGCTCCCCACATTCACTAAGCCATTGCAATCGATATGGCTTGGGGTGCTTCACGGTAGGCAACTTCAATTGGGTGATAAGAGATTGACTCACAACATTAGCACAACTCCCGGAGTCAATGATCATAGAGCATACAACACCCTTAACACGACACCTAGCATGGAAAAGGTTTTCCCTTTGCAAGGTTTCACCATCCTCCACAATCATAGCTCCTAGGCTCCTCCTCACTACTAGAAAAGTATGAGGTTCCTCATCCTCCACCGTGTCATCTAGATCATCCTCCTCTACTCCCTCATCTCCCTCTACACCCTCATCATCCTCCGGTTCACTCTCTTGTTCATATACATTTTCACCAACAAGAACCATGGTCCTCTTCGTAGGACACTCCTTAGCAAAGTGTCCATACCCCTTGCATTTGTGACATTGAATGGAAGAGGAAGTAGGAGTATTCAATTGAGTTTTAGAATTACCTCCCACATTGGGTGTGTACTTCTCAAACGGCTTCTTCACATCTTTGCTAGCACTTGCTCCACTAGGGCCACTTGCACTTGTGAATTTTGCATTGGGAGTAGGATTTTTCCAATCCTTTGACTTTTTCATGGAAGTAGAAGTGTTGCTCTTGTAACGGTTGGACTTCTCTTTCTCAAGCCATTGCTCGGCTTGGATAGCGGCATCAAGAACTTCTTGGAGTGAAAGATAAGCATGCAATCTCAATTGTGAAGCTATACCATAGCTCAAACCATTCATGAAACGGATCACGGCTTGCTCTTCATCTTCGGTGTCCATATCTAAGGCCATTCGAGTTCTTTCAAACTCATCAAAGTATTCATGCACCGTCTTGACACCTTGCTTCAACTCATAAAGTTTCTTGAGTTTCTCTTGCCGATATCTAGGAGTGATGTACTTGATACTCATGATACCCTTCAAGTCATTCCAACCCACACTCACGGGAACCCCCGCTCTCCTCCTTGATCTCTTGACGGATTCCCACACCAAGTAGATGCATAGGATTCAAAGGATGAAATAGCATAGGTACCTTTCCTCTCATCGGTCATCTCATTTGTGTCAAACAATCTTTCCATGTGTAGCACCCATTCAATGTAAGCCGCCGGATCACAATTCCCTTTAAAGGTTGGGAGATTAAGCTTTACACTATTGATGTTGGTGTTGTCACGACCCCCACGGAAAGGCTCCGGTTGGCCCCCATAGTGATCTTCATTCACACCATACTCCCTCCTCGCATTCCCTCCAACATAACCCATAGGTGGCCCTCGACCTCGGCCCCTACCTCTATCCACATTTCGACCCCAATTCATACCTCGCCTTGGTTGAAAGTGATCATCAAACCCATACATATCATCACCATAATCGGCTTCCTCCCCTTCTTGAGCTTCATCGGCTTGCTCAAGAGGTTGCACATTTCGGATGGGCCTTGGTAGTGGAATGTTTCTTGGGGGGTTATCCAAGATACGGGAAATGCCCGTTCGTTGGGTATTGCCCAACACTTGATCAAGTCTCTCTCGCTCCTCCTTTGCCCGTTGTTGATTGAGCAATTCAATGACATGGTTAACTTGCTCCGGAGTAAAGTTAGGAGTACTTGAGACTTCAACCGGGACACTCGGGGTCCCTTTCTCGACTTGGACGCTCGGGGTCCCTTTCTCCGAGGGGACATTAGAAGTCCCTTGCTCAACTAGGGCACTAGAGTTCACCCGCTCGAGGCTTTCAATCCTCAAGTGCATACTATCCAATTTGGCGAGGATAGTAGCAAGGGAACTCTTTGCAAAATCATCTCCTTCGGAAGACATTGTACCTACACAAGTAACAAACGTTAGAAAACAACCTCACACACTCCCTCACTTGAGATCACTCGGCTCTCTCGTATAGTGACGGTGGGTATTTCACTCGACTTGTGGTTCCAAAGCTTCACGTAGATGAATAGCAATTCCTCAACTCAACCAAACTATTCACGAGTCAAGCACACTCCGGGGTGAGTGGAGTTAATAGGACTTAATGAAAGCTAGGCACTTTGAAGTGAGGACTTGAATCAAAAAGAGTCTAGGATTCTTCTTGGAATTCTACTCTCCAACTAATGCACGAATCAACCTATAAGCAATGAAGGATTAGTGCTAATTAAGTAGGAAGATTACTTAGATCAACACTAATTAGAGATTAGGCAACAAAGAACAAGCAATCCTAGAAGAAACTACCCAAAAACAACCCTTCAGGATGTTAGGCGGAGCACCCAAGGCATGGGGCGGAGCGCCTGAGTTTTTGGTGCATTGAGGTCGGGCAGGCGGAGCGCCTGGGATTTAGGCGGAGCGCCTGGGAAATTGTCCAGTGGGGTGGGTCAGGCAGGGCGCCCAGGGATGGGACGGGGCGCCTGGACTATGCACTGGTCAGGCGGGGCGCCCAAACTTGAGGCGGAGCGCCTGGTCGAAGAACACCTGGGATTTCAACAACGTGTTCTTCGATTTCAACCCAACTTTTTGGTCGATTCCAACGTGTTCTTCCCAAATTCGAAGTACCCGAAGTTGTATTTTGGTATAACCACCAAACCCCAATGATTTTCACACCCAACCAAGCATCAAACAAGGCTCAATCATGATTCAAGTTTCAAGTTGGGTTTCCTCAATTTTTCAAAAGGGTCAAAAAGGTGGGTTTCGATTCTTCAAAATCAACGTTATACAACTCCGATTCACACCAAATTTGTTGCAAATGGTTCGTTTTCAAAAGTAGATCAATCCCCGGCAATCAAATCCAAAACCCCACAATCACACAACTCAAATTCAAGCAAATTCCTCAAGAACAAGGGTTTGGTAGGGTTTAAGGAAAATTGGGGTTTCACTTTTTCAAACTTCACCAATCCAAGTAATTTTGGTACCCAAGCAACGGGAATTCAATCACAATCAAGAATCCATAACACCCATATCAAGAATCACAAACACCAAAAAGTTGCACCAATTTTTGAATTTTTGAAATTTTTTTTTTTCAATTTTTTTTTTTTTTTGTAATTTTCTTTTTCCCAATAACTTCAACAACAAGAAAACTAAAAGAAGATACTAGGCACGAAGAATCAAGGGTCGGGGGTTTGTAGAAACAAAACCCGAGCCTTGCTCTGATACCAAAATGATGTA
Organism: Petunia axillaris subsp. axillaris; assembly: GCA_029990575.1. Classification (NCBI taxonomy): domain Eukaryota; kingdom Viridiplantae; phylum Streptophyta; class Magnoliopsida; order Solanales; family Solanaceae; genus Petunia; species Petunia axillaris. Next base: position 166,805,033 of record JARKNS010000003.1, read on the forward strand.
GGAAATCAAACGCGGAAAGTAAAAGATAGGAACGAGACGTATCTCGATCACAAATCTCAAGTAGCAACGGAGAACTTGTTTCGTTACACCCCGAGAGGAGGTCAAGAACACCTACACTAGGAAACTACCCTCGAGCTAACGTGAGCACGCAAGTAGAATGGTCGGGGGGATTAGAATTCATCTAGATCCACTAGAGGAAGAACAAGTCCCAATTCAAGGTTTGTCATTCAATAAGAGTTCAACTCTTCAGCACAAGTGTTTGTTTTTCATCAAAGGTAAGCTAAGGAAAATAATAAGACAACTTGCTATTTATAGGTATTTTTAGACACCATATGAAAGGTCTAATATGCCCACACTTAGGCTTAGGAACATAGGACCACGTAGGGTCAAAATAGTCTTAGCATATCTAGGAATCTCGGGCTTCAGCGATCCGGGCGGAGCGCCCATGATTGGGGCGGAGCGCCCACGTTTTGCTCCATTTTGGGCAGTGGGGGTAGCTGGGCGGTGCGCCTGAGGATGGGGCGGTCCGCCTGGCCCCTTTGCTCTCTGGGCCGAGGCGCCTATGGTGCAGGCGGAGCGCCTGGTTCGCTGGGCTGCTCCCCTTGCGCTTTGAGCACCCGGAATGGCTTCCAAACGCTTCCTTCTCCTAGGTCCTTCCTCACCAAGTGTAAGTGTACTCCTTGGATCTCCCTAGCTTGGCTCCGAGTGAAGGGTCTCGTGGTTTGCCCGGCATCATGTCCCAGATGATCATACGAATATAATGGCGGTTTTGGAGTTCGAATCGGAGCTTATTTACCAAAATGGAATTCGAAAACCTCTTTTTAAGATTTACCGACAACAGAAACTGAAACTTTCTTCCAATACCTACCAAACGAGGTCTGATTTAGCTCAAATTTTACTGACAAATAGTAATACCTTATGGAGCTTTGAAAACTATCGGTACGCCAATTGGAGTCATAACTCCCGTAACGACTACTTAAGGTCGTTTCATATATCCATGTTGGCCGCTCTGTGTGTCTAATAATAATTTTAGTTTAAGTAGGTAAAGGGGCAATCAAACGGGTATGTACAAATTTTGGTTTAATCGTTAAATTGTACTGGCATGCCCAGGTGTCCCATTCACATATCATCATGTGCATGTGATCAAAATTTCCCTGTTTAGATATTTTTTTGTAATATTAATGCATCGAATTTAAACTCTGTGTGGAGTATCTTTGTGTGTGACTTTTGAGATTAATTTTTCTGATCTTGGGTAAATTATATTTTTTTTCTCTATCTTTGTAGATCTTATAGTATTTTTTCCGGTGTAAGTCAACCATAAGGTGGCGTTGCCCTTGTGTCATCAAAGATTCCAATATAGTTTAATTCCTACTCCACCTGTTTCATTTTATGTGTCATAATTTGAATGCGTACAGAATTCAAGAAAGAAATTAAGATTTTTGAGACGTGTGGTCTAATATAAACTATAAATATGTGTAGTTAGAAATCATTTCATTGACGGTAAAGTAGTAATTTTCAAGTTAAATTGTTTCTAAATCTAAATATCTATCATTCCAAATTTAGGTTTCTGCAATAATTTGGGAGCTGGGAATTATCGTGTATGATTACTCTTCATTTCTATATGTCGCTTTATGCATAGGGTGATGAGCAAAGACAAAGTGAGTTTGTTGTACCTAGAGTTGTTTTATGAGAGCTCTTGAGCGAAAAGCATGACTAGATGTACTTTTGTTCTTGCACGTCTCTTTTCATGTACCCAAAAGGCAAACACATTTAAAAAGTTGCATGCTCGCATTGTATATCTATTTTTGTTTCAAAAGCACATGATGCCAACAGGAGAATCCATATCCTTACAATGAAATCAGAGAGTCGTATATCTTTGTTTGGCGAATGATAGCAACACAAAACTGAACAGATTTATGGTTGGATGCCAGCCGTGGAAGGACATTATGGCAAAACAAGAAGATTCCTTATGAAAAGTATCAACATCATCAACCCATTTTTCCATTGGACAAGATGAATCGACTGGTAACCTCCACTCAAAGCTACGTTGTCCAAGGTTTTGCACAACAATATGTTTATCCTTTTATTGAAGACGTAATAAATTAAGTAATTAAGAGTAGGCTCTTTCGAGCAATTTAAACTTTTAAATGAGATTATCCCAACTGAAACACTTTAAAGTTTCAACCCAATCCTCACACACATTGGAAAGAAATAATGAATGAAAGGAAGAAGAGGAAGGAAGAATTAAGAGAGTCCATGTAATTTATAATAAATACTTCATCCGTTCCACTTTATGTATCATAATTTCAATCGACACATAATTTAAGAAAAAATGATGATTTTTGAGACTTGTGATCGTGCATAAGACATAGATTTGTGTGGTTATAATAATTTTATTAATAGTAAAGTAGTAATTTTGAAGTTAGATTATTTTCAAATCTACAAAGATGTCATTCTTTTGGAATGAACTAATAAGTAAATACTGCCACATAATCTGAAACAAGGGAGTACTACTTTTTGCAAAGGTCTTGACTTTTAAGCGCAAATCATTTACTTCAAGTCCAATTTTAGTAAAGATATGACTGTAAAACAAAGAGAGAACTGCGGATCAATGCTTTCAATTAGAGGCAAAAAAAAAGGAAGTGCCTCACAATATATATTCACCTTCAGACATAACTGTTATTTGGATGGTCACATTCTTACGAGACTTAACTTGGTATTTTTACTGGTGTATTTTCCACAATGTGATGAGGAAAATACTTACTCCTTCAGTATAGAGATTCCTTCATATGTCACATGTTTGCTCCCAACGCAAGTAATAAAATGATAAGTAGAGTATCGTTCCCACGAGGACTATTCAGACTGACGCTTAACAAATAATTTCTAACAACTATTCAGGGATCTTTTCCAATAGTGAGAGTTTTAGTAACTAAAGAACAGTAATTAAACTGATGGAAATTTAGTCAAACAATAGTGCAAACTTTGGTTGTAAACAATATTAAGGAGACGGTCCAGGGTAAGAGTTACGAACAATTCAGTTGAGTTTTCCAATTGATTTCACTTCTTAAATCCCGGATTACTAACCAACATAGTAAATGTACCCGTGAAAACCTTTCGATTCTTCACAGTCTATGCAGGCTACTTCAATCCCTATATGTCTATGGGTTGAATCACATGCATGGATTAACGAATTCTGTAATTAGTTAAACTAGGCGAGCAAGTATATGTCTATCCTACTCACAAATTGGTTCCCCGATGCCCAGGTTCACAATCTAGCCATACTCTTTCTTATTGCGTTAATAAATTCCCTCTTTCGAGTTCAATCTAAAAACCATAGATAATACATAATTATTGAGCTCTAATAATTAAGCAAGTGAAATCAAGAAAGAATAAGTAATCCCTTATGGGATTCAATTAATGGGAATCAATCTTCAAACATCAACTTTCATGAAATACTCTAATCCTAGAACGTAAGATTGAGCCACGCATACTCATAATCACAAGGCAATGAATAGATGAAATAATGATGTAAATGATTAAATAGATGAAAGAATAGGAATTAAACCCTTGTTCAATGAAGTATGATGCTCTCAAATTGCTCCAAAGTCTGAACTCCTATCAAAAACTAAGTAAAAGAGTATTTATAGGGTTTACAAATGCCTAGTAATAAGTTACACCTAAGCCTAGACGAAATAGGAAGTCCAAAAACGCTCCAGGGGCGCTGTAGCTGGCGCCCCGCGCCCCCGAACGCGCGCATACAAGCAGTTTACGTCGAAATTCGGGCGCCCTGGCCATGCCCCGCGCTGAGAAAAGTGCCAGAAGCTGAGCGCCACTCAAAGCGCCGGGCTTATTTTGCCTTGCCTTGCTCCGCAGCTCGCGTCGTGTCATGCCTTCGTGTGCTCGATCCAATCCTCAATCAAAATCCAATCTTTTCTTGCTCGATCATGCTATTTAAAGCTCCAATTGCACTTCATAACGACCTACACACATACGATACAATAACAGTGCAAAATCATATTCATTAACTAGCAAACGGGCGAATAAAATACTCAAACGTGAGGAATATTAAGGAAATATAGGCATAAAATGCCAAACATCACCACCCCACACTTGAACCTTTGCTCGCCCTCGAGCAAGTCACAACTAACTTACCAACCTAGGTAGAACAGGTCTGCCTGTGACTATGGTTGATACCGATTATTGAACAAATGCACACATGACTACTATGGGTCCACAAACATGCCAACAATATACCAAACTCAAAAGATGAGAACAACCACCCCAAGATAGCTTAATGCGCAAGCTCAACTCATTGCAACCATGCTCCCATAAAATCACACCTATCTACTCAACCAAGAAGCCGCAACTTCACCTATCTCATGCAAACCATGTGCCATCACCAAAATGAAGCAAGAGAGTGTCCCCCAAATATCACACACAACAATGAATATCAAGAACAATAGGGACAATAGCATAGAAAGAATTCACTCACTCTCATGAAAATCTCAAATGTCACACACGATGTACCATAGGCTTGCCTGTTGTGTAGGACTCCACTAATGTAAGCTCACTCCAATCGAGATTAACTAGGACTTTAAAAAGGTTGTAATGTAGGCTAAGGGGCTGGTAGGATACATATGGGTAATAGTGACTACCTCCCTAAGCACTTTAATACATCACAATTAATTTAAGCACAAGTCTCATCAAAGCCACCCAATCAACAACTTTCACACACACCTTCTCACAAAGTAGCAAATTGTTTCTTTTAGGCACACACTAGCAAGGATGGACATTCTTCTCTCTTTATTTCTTTTTCCAAATTTTTCTTTCAACTTTGCTCTTTTTTTTCCTCTTCTTTTCATTTGTTTTCTTTTTCTATTCACTTCTTTCCAAACCTTGCCAATGCTCACAATCTACTACTACACAATTCATTAGATATTCCCCTCATTGGTTCCACTAAAAAACCTTTCAATATTTCAACCACAACTCCACAATAATATTACGTTATCAATTAAAGTGCTTAAAGAGTAAAGGGCCAAAAGAAAGCAATTTAGAACAAGTGGGTAGGCTCGGGGTGTGGGTGCCAACAAAAAGGTTAAAGAAATCACAACAATCAAGTCCAAGGTGTATATGTAAGGGTAGGAAAATCAAAAGAAAGACTGTATCATTTTCCGACTAGAGCAAACCTAGGATTTCGCTTTGCACACATACGGGGCAAGTTCTAGACACCAATATGCAAACATGGAGTATAATAAGAATATGCCTCACAACACACATTGCACACGATCCACACAAAAAGGCTCCATCACAACTCTCAATCAAGCAAATAGAATGCAACTTATGGAAATTTAAGCACTAATGCACAAAGGTTCACGAAAAAGTCAAGAAAGTGGACTCAAGCATCTCAGGGGGGTAGTTCTATTTTTTTTTTCTCTAGGCATGCATCACAATTTAAAACCAAAGGACACCACAAATAGCACATGCAACAAGTTCAAGTCCACCGGTATCAAACAAATCAAAGGCACCTAGCATTCTATCTAATTCCTTCATATAGGGTCACCTATACTAACTATTCTAATTCTAAAAATAAAAACTACCCGGTTCAAAGGTCTCCCCGTGGAAAAGAACCGGGGCCATAAGAAAAACTACTGGGTGGATGACATGTACCACTAATAAAGACTAAAAGGAAAATCTTTTTGGAATTTTTTTTCATTGGTTTTCTAATTTTTCTTTTTTTAAAAAATTTTCATATATTAAAGCAAGAAACAAATCAAAATAAAGTCAAGTGACAAAAGAAAATCCTACGGTACATGCATCCCTAACCTCAAAAATAAAGGGGAGTTCCCCACCCCACACTTAAAACTAAGCAATGTCCTCAGTGCGACAAAGAAGAAAGTGCAAAACTAAAGGAAACTTCCCTGAAGGCCAGCCGGCCATCACTGGGTGGTGCGCTGGAGTGCGGTCCTAGTCCTCCTCGTCCTCCCCATCAGTGGCACCTCCCTCAGCATCAGTCTCCACAGCCTGACTGTCCGGATCACGGTCAACGATGTCCGAATCAGTGTTCTCATCCTCCTCCGGGGGCATCTCTACTGCCTGAGTCATACCCAGCAGGCGTCTCGAAGACTCCAATAAAGGCACTGTGCGATCAAGCGCCGCCATATCCATGCCAGCCTGCCGGACCATGTGCTCCATCATCAAGTAATGACGTGCGGACAAGTTGGTGTCTATGTCCCGCCACTCGTCTGCCGTCAGTGTCACTGGTGCAGTAGTGGTCACACTCTTCACCGCGGCAATATCAAAAGGCTTCTCAATGTCGGGGACAATGCGATCCCCGTCCTCATCAACTGGGACTCCAGCCTGCTCCAGATACCGGGTAAGAATGTTCCCAAAATACAATCGGCTACATGTCTTCGACTGTCTTTTCTCTTTCATCAACCTCAGCATGTAGTAGCCGATGTTAACCGGCCTCCCGGTCATGAATAAGTAAACCATGCACGCCCGAGTCTTGGTGACCTCGGAATAATGAGATGAAGGCAAGATGCGTGCATTTATGAATCTCATCCACACTCGAGCTGTTTTTACAAATTGCAAGAAGAACATGAATTTGTGTCTTCCTGACTCAGTTCGCTCCCACCTATTAGTGGAGCTCTCACCACACAATGTCTCCCGCATAGCCTTGTAATCAGGCTTCCTAATAAAGTCCCTCAGCTCATCATAGTCGGGGTCCTCTACCCCCAAGAAAGCGTTCAACACAGTGTGGTCCAATCTCACCTTCTCACCCCGAATAGCAACCATATCATCATCTCTCCATGCTTCATCCGGATCCCAACTGGCATAGAGTTCCTGTACTAGGTCGAGGTTGGCATGCCCCGGACTCTCAAAGACCGAGTCCCAATGCAAGGCATGAATAGCATCACCCACACCTCGACACTTTTGCATCAATCTCCTCTTGTCAATGGCTTGCTCGGGAATGTACCCCCCAAGCCTCACACTCTTGTACCAAGCTTGGCACTCACCCTTCTTCACAAAAGAGAGACCGAATCGCGTCTTGCCCCCGGGCCTTGGGATAGACACCGCATCTTTAGGAATTCTAGCCTTGGCCTTGGGCTTGGCCGGTGCCTTGCCCTTTGCCTTGCTAGATGAAGGCCCGGCTTGGAGTGATCTCTTAGGAGCCGAGGCGGATGAAGAGCTTGGTTTGTGGGGTGTTACAACCATGGTTCCTACAACAAACAAGAATACCAATGTGAGATGTCAATTCAAGCACAAGATTTCAATTCAAGCACAATTGGTAGGAAACCACCCCATACTTATCGCTCACTCTATGTATTAATGATTCAACTCATAAGCACGAGCGACCCCACACTTAGTTAAACTAGCTTTGCACAAAATTGCCACGTTTGTGGACTTCATGATCAAGCTAGTGGGGGTTACAAAATAGCTAATTTTTATGCATGTGCGACACTCAATGTTCATCTTAAGCCTAAGGATAGCATTGCTATTCAAGAATTCACAATATTAGGCAATTTTCATAGTTGAGGCTTTTTCAAAAATACTTGGTGTGCACAATATTCAACTTTCAATTTCAATGGCTAATGTAATGTGATAACCCTCCCAAATTGTTGCGAGATCCCTTTTTACAAGTAAACAAGCTAACCATGAAGCATAATAATCAATCAAAGCAATTTAAGATCAAATTCTAATCACAAGCTTGCATACTAGTTAAGGAATTTAACATGGAAAGAGATTGTTAACTTACATGTAATGGAGAGAGAAGGGAGAGAATTTACTTACTTGAAGATGTTAGATTGAGTGGAAAAGAACTTGTGATTAATTCCAAGAATTAGGAGTGAGTTGGGGGAGATTTTGGGAGTGTTTTGAGAGAAAATAATGAAGAAAAGGGGAGGGGATCGGGTAAAGAGGGGAAGGGGATCCGAGTCGTGGGTTAAAACCCATTTGGACCCGGATTTTTTGATTTTTTTGGCCGAGCGCAGTACCCCACGCGGCGCGCCTCAAAGGCACTTGGAAAACTGCTCGTTCTGCCTGCCTCAGCGCTTTGGGAGGCGCGGGGCGCTCCCATCGCACCTAGGCTTTTTGCTTCAGGTATCCTTCAGGCGCGTTGGGAGGCGCGGGGCGCTCCTAAACGCGCCCGAGCAATTTTTCGTACCAATTTTTCGATTCCAAGTGCGAACCCAGGCGCGGGACATGCCTCAAAGCGTCCCATACCCCTCAATACATCAACTGCATCTCGTTTATCACTCCCGACACCTACAAAAATGACACAACAAAACAAAAACTACGTGACACTATAAAACACACAACAACTAAACTATTACAAGTACAAACTCGGGTTGCCTCCCGAGAAGCGCCTTATTTAACGTCGTGGCACGATGAGTATCAATCATGGGTCCCTCGAAGTAATGGAGGTACGATGATTCACCGAACCTCCCCAATAATGCTTCACCCTTTGGCCATTCACCAAGAACGTCTTCTCCGAATCGGGGGCTCTCAATTCAACCGCTTCATGTGCGGTAACACGAACTACTTCAAACGGCCCCGACCATCTAGACTTCAACTTGCCCGGAATTAGCTTCAACCTCGAGTTAAACAACAACACCAGCTGCCCGGGCTCAAACTGACGACGCTCAATATGCTTGTCATGCCACTTCTTTGTCCGTTCCTTATACAATTTTGCATTTTCATAAGCATGGAAACGGAACTCTTCAAGCTCATGCAATTGAAGCATTCTCTTCTCACCCGCCAAGGCCATATCAAGATTGAGCTTTTGAATTGCCCAATATGCTTTATGCTCTAGCTCAACGAGCAAGTGACAGGCCTTACCATAAACAAGCCTATATGGAGAAGTTCCAATAGGCGTTTTAAATGCAGTCCGATAAGCCCAGAGAGCATCATCTAACTTCATAGCCCAGTCCTTTCTTGAGGCATTCACAGTCTTCTCAAGAATTTGCTTGATCTCTCTATTAGACACTTCCACTTGGCCACTATTTTGGGGATGATAAGCAGTTGCCACCTTGTGGCGAACCCCATACTTGGCCAACAATTTATTGAACAACCGGTTGCAAAAATGCGTATTTATGGCCAAAACGAGTGAAAATATTTTTCTTCAAGAATTTCACCACCACACTCGCATCATTTGTTGGAAGTGCCACAGCCTCCACCCATTTAGACACATAATCAACCGCCACGAGAATGTATTTATGGCCCATGGAAGGTGGGAACGGGCCCATAAAGTCAATCTCTCAACAATCAAACAGCTCAATCTCCAATATTATTCAAAGGCATCTTGTGACGCCTAGAAATAGTACCCGTTCTTTGGCAACGATCACACTGCTTAACCAAAACATGAGCATCTTTAAACAAAGTAGGCCAAAAGAAATCAGATTGAAGTACCTTAGCAGCTATTCGATCTCTACCAAGATGGCCACCATAAGGAGAGGAATGACAGCTCTATAGAATCGGCTCAACTTTTTCCCTTGGAATGCATCTCCTAGCTAGTTGATCAGGGCCTATGTTGTACAAATAAGGCTCATCCCACACATAAAACCTGCTCTCATGAAGGAGTTTGCGCCTTTGCTTAGCTGTAGCCCCAGGAGGATACACATTACTCACAATTAAGTTCACCATGTTAGCATACCATGGCACCTCTGCTGCAGCTAAAGCAAAAAGCTGCTCATCAGGGAATACCTCATTAATCTCAGGCCCTTCATCTATATGATCTCTATTCTCCAGCTTTGACAAATGATCAGCTACTTGATTCTCAGTCCCCTTGCGATCTCGAATTTCAACATCAAACTCTTGCAATAGGAGAACCCATCGAATTAGACTAGGCTTGGAATCCTTCGTTTCAAACAAATACCGGATTGTGGCATGATCAGTGTAAACAACAACACGAGTGCCAACCAAATAAGATATGAATTTATCAAGAGCATACACTACGGCTAGCAACTCCTTCTCTGTGGTGGTATAATTGGACTGGGTTGCATCAAGAGTCTTGCTTGCATAATAGATGGAGTGAACGATTCTTCCAATTCTTTGGCCTAGAACAGCCCCAATAGCATTGTCACTCGCATCACACATCAATTCAAAAAGCAAAGACCAGTCAGGAACACTGATGATTGGTGCAATCACCAACCTTTTCTTTAACTCTTGAAATGCCTTGAGACAAGCATCATTAAGCTCAAATTTCACATCCTTCTCCAACAACTTGCACATGGGATTAGAAATTTTGGAGAAGTCCTTTATGAAATGCCTATAGAAACCTGCATGTCCCAAGAAACTACGAACCCCCTTAACAGAGATAGGTGGTGGTAATTTCTCAATAGCCTCAATCTTCGCTTTATCTACCTCGATCCCTTGCCTTCACACCTTGTGCCAAAGCTATGCCTTCTTGAACCATAAAGTGACATTTTTCCCAATTTAGCACCAAATTTGTTTCTTCACAACGGCTCAGCACAACATCTAAATTTTTCAAGCAATCATCAAAGGAATCACCAACCACTGAGAAAATCATCCATGAACACCTCCACAAATTTTTTCACCATGTTGGTGAAAATAGCCATCATGCACCGCTGAAAAGTCCCCGGGGCATTACATAACCCAAACGGCATCCTTCTAAATACATAGGTGCCAAATGGACAAGTAAATGTAGTCTTCTCTTGATCCTCAGGATCTATCACTATCTGATTGTAGCCTGAATACCTGTCCAAGAAACAATAATACTCGTGCCCAGCAAGTCTATCCAGCATTTGATCAATAAAGGGAAGTAGGAAGTGGTCTTTCCTGGTGGCCTTGTTCAGCTTCCTATAATCGATGCAAATTCGCCACCCTGTGACTGTTCTTGTAGGAATCAACTCATTATGCTCATTCTTCACCACTGTCATGCCCCCCTTCTTTGGAACACATTGCACTGGACTCACCCACTTACTGTCAGAGATAGGAAAAATGATGCCAGCATCCAGCCACTTGATAATTTTTTTCTTCACCACCTCCTTCATAATTGGATTTAATCTCCTCTACAGCTCTATAGATGGCTTATGGCCTTCTTCCAAAAGAATTTTGTGCATGCAGAAGGAATGACTAATCCCCCTAATATCAGCAATGGTCCAGCCAATAGCTTTCTTGCGCTCTTGCAGCACCCTCAACACCTTTTCAACCTGCACATCAGACAACAAAGAAGAAAGGATCACGGGCAAGGTATTACCCTCACCCAAATAAGCATAACGCAAATGCGCAGGTAAAGGTTTGAGTTCAAGAGTATGAGCCTTCTCAATAGATGGTTTAGCAGGAGTTAAGGTCAATGGTCTATCAAGCTCCTCAAATTTCTTCCATCCTGGGATGAATTTATTCTGCATATTAAGAATCTCCAAATATTCTTCAATGTCATCATCCTTCAGGATATCATCATCATCACATAAGAGTGCCTTTTCCAGAGAATCAACATTAGAGGCCAAAAATGACCTCTCCTCAGCAGTCAACTCATCATCTACCATTTTTACCATGGACAACTCTTCATAATGTGAAGGAAGCTGGGTAGCTCTGAACACATTGAACACAGCTTCTTCCCTATTTACCTTCATAATTATCTTTCCAGCTCTACCTCTAATGACAGCATCAGCAGTAGCCAAAAATCCTCTTCTTAATATGAGAGGAACCTCAGGATCAGCTTCATAGTCAAGAATAATGAAATCCACTTCGATTCTGCCGGAGATTCTGTCTACACCCGATCTTGAATCAGATCGAATAGACCTTGAATCAGATCGAAAAATTCAACCACTGACCTTTGGAAGCTTTTTACCCCCAATATTTTCCATCCCTGAACATGGGGAACCTCGGAAACTTAAACATCTGAAGGAAGAAGGACCTAAAGCAAATATAAAGGATGGCTCTGCTGCTCGTCAGCTCCATTTCTCTGAAGCTGAGACATCTGCTCATCCATCTCCTGAAATTGTCAAGCCAATTAGAGGTAATCGCTCTGCTCATAAGGGTTTACCCTTATCCTACGTACACCCAATTTCTAAGGATGGTAAAGTAGTAGTCAAAATAGATGAGGAGGGTATCAAAAATCACTCAGAATACTGGAAGACAACACTGATTGGATATGTGATAGGTGATACTCCTTATGTCAACTCTATTGATGCTTATGTAACTGCGGTCTAGGGGTTCGTGGCAAAACCACAAATCCTTGCTCATGATGCTGGCTATTTTATCTTCAAATTCGCCTCTGAGGAGGAATGTGATTTGGTTCTTCAATCTGGACCTTACACCTTCCAAAATAAGCCTCTGATTTTGCAAAATTGGGAGATTGATTTTAAATTTGACCCAACATGCTTAACTGTAATACCATTATAGGTTATTTTTCCTCACCTCCCAGTTGGTTATTGGTCTGCTGAAGCCCTTAGCAAAGTGGCCAGTGCAATTGGGCGACCTTTACACACTGATATGGTCACAGCAAGTATGGAACGCATCTCCTTTGCAAGGGTTCTAATTGAGGTGGACGTCTCTATTCCACTGATTGAATGCATTGAGATTGACACACCAACGGGGACAATCACTCAAATAGTGGACTATGATTGGAAACCTCAGTTCTGCACAGAATGTATCAGATTTGGACATACTAATCTTACATGCTGGAAGTCTGAAATGCAAGAGGTCATCCCAAAGAAACAAAAAAGAAGGAGAAACAGGAGAAGGCAACCAGAACCAAAGATGGAATGGCAGACTAAGACTCAAAAAGAAACTAAAATTGCAGATGCTCCTGTTGATGCATTAGCTATCAAGCCTACCACAGAAGATGCTGGAAGGAGGGACATGAACCTGCAACAACAGCAAAATCCTGGGGAGAAGGTAAACATGGACCTGCAGCAGCTAAAACAACCTGGTACTTCCACCCCAAGTAATGAGGTGCATAGAGAGAGCATTTTCAATATTCCAGTGACTAATCGATTTGGTGCTATAGGAGAGCCTGTCAACAGCTCTTCTTCTCAGCAGCCATTCCAACCTCCATGATTTTAGCAACTTGGAATGTGAGAGGGCTTAATAAGCCCTTTAAGTAGAAAGAGTTAAAGCTCTTCTATCTAAAAATAAACTAGATTTCATAGCTTGTTTAGAAACCAGAGTCAAAGAAAGAAAAGCAAAAAAAATATCCTCTTTTGTTGCTAAGGAGTACAATGCTTCCCACAACTACTCTGCTGCAAGTAATGGCAGAATCTGGGTGCTATGGAAGAGACATATCAAGGTCCAGATCTAAAATGTTACAGCTCAGTTTATACACAGTTTAGTAGAGGTGGGATCCTTTACTTCCTATTTTACTTCTATATATGCTTATAATGATGCTGCTGGTAAAACTCACTTGTGGGCTGACCTCTATAATCTCCAAGTTCCAACTCGGGAACCTTGGGTCATTAGTGGAGATTTCAATTGGGTCCTTAACTCAGAGGATAGGATAGGATCCCCTGTGACCCAAGATGAAGTTCAAGACTTCCAGCAATGTCTTAATACACTCCAACTCACTGCTCTGAGATCAATAGGGAGACACTTCACCTGGTGAAACAAGCAGGACATTCCAAGTAGAGTTCATACCAAGATTGACTGGGTGTTTGGAAATTTCCAATGGATACAACAATATAGTTATATAGAAGCTGAATTTATGTCTCCTGGAATGTCTGATCATACACCTGTGCTACTCAAATGTGGTCCTTCTATCAAAGGCATACACCCAAAGCCCTTCAAATTATTTACTAGTGTGATGAGCCACCCTGGGTTTGGAGATAAAGTCAAAAATGTCTGGCAACAATATCTGCACAATGACCCTATGCAAAGGTCATGGATGAAGCTCAAATCCTTAAGGCAAGACCTGAAGGACATAAATGCTTATATGTCTTCTTATAAGCAGAAGTTGAATATTGCTCGACAATCTTTGGAACTTATCCAGCTTCAGATGGCAGCAGATCCTTGCTCACAAGAACTTGTGAATCAAGAAAGAACTCTTATGGGTGATATTGAAAAGTGGAGCAAAGTTGAGGAGCTGGTCTACAGACAAAAATCCAGGGCACTATGGATTGAAAGTGGTGACACAAATACTAGCTATTTCCATGCACAGTGGAAAATGATAGTGAGTAAAAACACTATCACTTCAATTTACAGCTCTTGTAGATTAAAGCTAACAGATCCTGTCCAAATAGAGAGAGAATTTGTATCTTTCTTCACTGGCTTGATAGGGGAATGTGCCAGGGAACTACCTATACCAAACTATACTATTATAAAGAAAGGTACATGCCTATCTCTGGAGCAGCAAAGGTACCTTTGTAGAGAGGTCACTGAAGTTGAAATTCTTTCTGCAATCAAGGAAATGCCCTCTGACAAAGCTCCAGGTATTGATGGGTTCTCTATTGAATTCTATAGGACCCAATGGGAAATTGTTAAAGATGATACCCTTGCAGCTGTGCAGCACTTCTTTCTCATAGGGAAAATGAACAGAGCCATAAACTGTACTGCAGTTACCCTTATTCCTAAAGTACCAATCCCTTCTCAGGTTAAGGACTTTAGGCCAATTTCCTATTGCACTACCTTGTATAAAATCATAGCTAAAATTCTCACCTTGAGGATGAAGGAGGTACTGGGGGAACTAATTGGCACCTCTCAGTCAGCATTTGTAGGTGGTAGAAGCATAATGGATGAACTTTTGAAGGGCTACACTAGGAAAGGCATATCTCCTAGATGTGTGCTCCAGGTAGATCTGAGGAAAGCATATGACACACTGGAATGGCCCTTCTTATAAAGAATGCTGATTGAATTGGGGTTCCCCTATAAATTCACTCAGTGGGTCATGGAATGTGTTTCCACAGTATCATACTCATTGGTCTTGAATGGAGGACTAACTAAGCCCTTCAATGCTAAGAGGGGTATCAGGAAAGGTGATCCAATGTTACCCTTCCTATTTGTAATAGCAATGGAGTATTTGCAGAGAGAAATGGCCCAACTGATTTCTGTAGGAGACTTCAACTTTCATCCTAGATGAAGGAAGCTGGAAGTCACTCATATATGTTTTCCTGATGATCTCTTAATGTTCTGCAGAGCTGATGTTCAATCTGTGCAAATTCTTCATGAGACTTTCCTAAGATTCTCTATAGCATCCGGACTCCAGGTTAATGCAGATAAAAGTGCCATGTATATTGCTGGAGTATCAGAAGACACAAAGCAGGAGCTACTACAATTGTTGGGGTATAGTGAAGGTACCCTTCCCTTTAGGTACCTGGGTATTCCCCTCTCATCCAAAAAGCTCACTGCAGCTCAATGCTTTCCCCTAATTGAGAAAATTACTGCTAGAATTAGGTGTTGGTCTGCTAGTTTGCTATCCTATGCAGGCAGGCTACAGCTGATCAAAGCAGTTATTTTTGGCATACAATCTTACTGGACTCAGTTATTTATCTTGCCAAAAAAAGTTATGAAAATAGTGGATGCTCTTTGTAGATCATTTCTATGGTCAGGGAAAGCCACAATATCTAGAAAATCTCCTGTAGCTTGGGATAATGTGTGCTTGCCTTATTCAGCTGGAGGCTCGAATATTCTCAATTTACACCTCTGGAACAAAGCAGTTGTGGTGAAACATCTTTGAGCTATAAACTTGAAAAAAGATACACTATGGATCAGATGGATTCATAGTTACTATGTGAAGAGGGGATCCCTTGAAACTTGCAACATACCTAAGGCTGCTACTTGGGTAACAAGGAAGATAATGAAGTCTAGGAAATTGGTTCTGCATCTGCCAGGTGACCTCACAAGTAAACTGGCTTCTGCCCAGGATGGAGACAGGTTTTCAATACAAAAAATGTACCACTTGTTATTACCTGCCTATCCTAGAGTCCAGTGGAGAAGCATAGTACTGCATAATCGCATCCATCCTAGATTTAAATTCATCCTATGGCTTACACTTCACCAAAGACTTCCAACTGTTGATAGGCTCTTGAAATTTGGAACCCAAGTTCCCCTACCTTATGCATTCTGTGGTAGTCCTATTGAAACATTCGACCACCTATTCTTTGGTTGCTCCATCACCAGAAGACTTTGGAGTAGAATACTGGGATGGTTGGGATACTCTAGAGGCATTGGCAACTGGGATGATGAAGTTGCCTGGATTAGTCAAAAAGCCAGAACTCTCAGATTTGGTACCCTAGTGTACTTTATTTGGAGAGAAAGGAACAACATCAGATTCAATCAGGGAAGCCTTGAAGAAGACCAGCTATGTAGGGAACTTGCTATCCATATCCACATCAGAGGTGCTGCCTTTAAGAAGTGGAATACAACTCTCAGTTCTCTAGCTTACAGCTTGTAATCAGAAATGTCATCTTAAGGTAGAATACGTAAGGAAGTAATGTATTTCTTGCTTGTAAACAAGTAGCTTCTAGTATAGAGTCTAATTAGTAGGATGCAGATGGTCAGCACTCTGCTTGGTTTGTAATGACAATTTTTTTGGTTAATAAAATTCTGGTTACCGAAAAAAAAATAATGAAATCAACAGGCAATATAAACTGACCCACTTGTACAAGCACATCCTCAATAATCCCCTCGGGGCATGTCAAAGATCTATCAGCCAGTTCCAGAGTCACAGTAGTTGGTCGTGGTTCACCCAGGCCTAGCTTTCTGAAAACTGATGAAGGCATCAAATTCACACTAGTACCCAAATCACACAAAGCTCGTCCAACCTCATGTTCCCAAATTTTCAAGGGAATTGTAAAACTGCCAGGATCCTTCAGTTTCTGAGGAAGCTTGCTTCTAAATCTAGAACTGCACTGCTCAGTGAGTGCAACTGTCTCGAATTCAGTCAGTCTTCTCTTGTTAGCAAAAATATCCTTGATGTATTTAGCATATTTGGGAACATCCCGCAAAATCTCCACCAAAGGAATATTTACCTGAATTTGACTCAAGATCTCTAAAAATTTCTTGCATGCTGCATCAACTCTCTGCTTCTGAAGCCTCTGAGGGAAAGGTGGTGGTGGTCTCACAATAGCAGGCTCCGGCTGCTTTTCTATCACTTTCTCAGCTTCTTTCTCCACCTCTCTATCAGCATTAGGCTCTAACTCACCAACAGACTTCCTTGGCTTTGGGGGAACTTCTTCTAGAGCTCTTCCATTCCTCAAAGTAACTGCTTGCACAAATTCCTTAGGATTTTTCTCTGTATCACTTAGCAAGGCACCCCGAGGTCTATTATTCTGTGCTCCAGCTAGTTGCCCCATTTGTCTCTCAAGATCTTTCTGAGCATTGCTTAAATCTTTTATTGTTTGTGCCTGAGCTACTGAATCATCCATGAGTTTTTGCTGCCCTGCAAGAATTTTCCTAAGCATATCCTCAACTGAATTAGACTAATGTGGCTAAGTCTGCGACTGTGACCCTTGCTGTGGTGCATTTTGAAGATTATTTTGGGGTCTCTCATTGCCCTGTAGCTGCTAACGATTATCCCTCCAAGAAAAATTAGGGTGACTACGCCAATTGGTGTTATAGCTATTACCATATTGATTGCGATTCTGACCCTGTGATCTGTTCTGATTACCTACATAATACACTGACTCTGGGTTAGATGGACAGACGTCAGTGTCATGATCCTCTCCACAAACCTCACAAAAGACTTGAAGTTGTTGCACTGGAGCTGCTTGTTGTTGAGTCTGCGGCAGAGCTAGCTTGCTAATTTGATTGGAAATAGCATCCATTTTCGCCCTCAGCTTTGAAACTGCATCTAATTGTAGTACCCCAGCAGAATTCTGTGCAGTAGCTCTACCAACTCCCTGCCAATCAGGATTGCTCTGCGAAAACTTGTCAAGTAAATCATAGATCTGGTCAAAATTTAAGGCCAGTACTTGGCCTCCTACAGCAGCATCTACCACGATCTTAATATGCGCATTCAACCCCTCAACAAAAGTATGTGCAATAACCTCATTGGATTGGTTGTGGTGTGGACAATCTCTCAATAGAGCTTTAAATCGCTCCCAGGCTGAATACAAAGATTCTCCTTCTATCTGTCTGAAGGACATAATTTCACTCCTCATCCGGGCTGTCTTGGCAGATGGATAAAATTTAGCCAGGAACTTCTTAGCCAAATCCTCCCAAGTAGTGATAGACCTAGGCTTTTCAGCCTTTAACCACTTCCTTGCTGCCCCAATCAGTGAAAACGGGAACAACGTCAAGCGAACATAATCAGTAGGAACTCCCGATGGTGTATAAGTATCACTGATCTCCAGGAAATTCTGAATGTGTTGCTGCGGATCTTCATGAAGTAATCCAGCATATTGCCCAGTCACATGCAGCAACTGAATCATGCCGGGCTTAATCTCAAAGTGCCCGGTGATAGCGGGCTTCACAATACTAGACGCTACTCCCCCCAGGCTGGGAAGAGCAACATCTCGCACTGCTACTGCTCGTTCTTCTGCCATTTCAGTGGGTAAGGAAGCAAGTATAATTGCTAGTGCTTTTCGGTCTCTCGCTTCTCTTCTTACCCTTCTCAAGGTCCTTTCAGGCTCGGGATCAAAAGGTGCGAGTGGTTCGTCCTTTCCATTCCTTTGCATGCAAAACCTGTTGCCTGAAACAGCACAAGAAACTCAACAAAAAATTAAACCTGAATAGATAATAAGTAATCGTTCAAAAAGAAATCAGTCAATAATTAGTCCCCGGCAACGGCGCCAAAAACTTGTTGCTCCCAACGCACACGCAAGTATACGTGGTCGACAAGTAATAAAATGATAAGTAGAATATCATTCCCACGAGGACTATTCAGACCGACGCTTAACAAACAATTTTTAACAACTATTCAGGGATCTTTTCCAATAGTGAGAATTTTAGTAACTAAAGAACAATAATTAAAATGATGGAAATTTAGTCAAACAATGGTGCAAACTTTGGTTGTAAACAAAATTAAGGAGACGGTCCAGGGTCAGAGTTACGAACAATCCAGTTGAGTTTTCCAATTGATTCCACTTCTTAAATCCCAGATTACTAACCAACAGAGTAAATGTACCCGTGAAAACCTTTCGATTCTTCACAGTCTATGCAGACTACTTCAATCCCTATATGTCTATGGGTTGAATCACATGCACGCATTAACGAATTCTGTAATTAGTTAAACTAGGCGAGCAATATATGTCTATCCTACTCACAAATTGGTTCCCCGATGCCCGGGTTCACAATCTAGCCCTACTCTTTCTTATTGCGTTAATAAATTTCCTCTTTCGAGTTCAATCTAAAAACCATAGATAATGCATAATTATCGAGCTCTAATAATTAAGCAAGTGAAATCAAGAAAGAATAAGTAACCCCTTATGGGATTCAATTAATGGGAATCAATCTTCAAACATCAACTTTCATGAAATATTCTAACCCTAGAACGTAAGATTTAGCCACGCATACTCATAATCACAAGGCAATGAATTGATGAAATAATGATGTAAATGATTAAATAGATGAAAGAATAGGAATTAAACCCTTGTTCAATGAAGTATGGTGCTCTCAAATTGCTCCAAAGTCTAAACTCCTATCTAAAACTAAGTAAAAGAGTATTTATAGGATTTACAAAGGACTAGTAATAAGTTACACCTAAGCCTAGACGAAATAGGAAGTCCAAAAGCGCTCCAGGGGCGCTGTAGCTGGCGCCCAGCGCCTCCGAACGCGCACACACAAGCAGTTTACGTTGAAATCCGGGGGCCTTGGCCACGCCCCGCGCTGAGAAAAGCGCCAAAAGCTGAGCGCCTTTGGGGGCGCGGCGCGCCACTCAAAGCGCCAGGCTTATTTTGCCTTGCTCCGCAGCTCGCGTCGTGTCATGCCTTCGTGTGCTCGATCCAATCCTCAATCAAAATCCAATCTTTTCTTGCTCGATCATGCTCTTTAAAGCTCAAATTGCACTTCATAACAACCTACACACATACGACACAATATCAGTGCAAAATCATATTCATTAACTAGCAAACGGGCGAATAAAATACTCAAACGTGAGGAAATATTAAGGAAATATAGACATAAAATGTCAAACATCATCACCTTCCAAGTAAATATCTACTAGAAATATTAAATGGTAATCTGATAAACATGTATGTTTACTATCACAGAAAATAGTGTAAGAAAGTTTATATAGTTACTTGTCCTTGGAATCTTGGCCCTGTGCCAATACTTACAAATTTTTGTATTGAAGTCTTGGCTCCGTGTCAAAATAAGGATATTTTGCTAAAATATTGTTAAATGCGGGCAATTTTACAAAACCACTCCTTATGCAGTGCATCGGTAAAATTTTTTTATCATAAATTACAAGGAGAGTACTGTTACAAAACTAAATTTGAGGCGAGTTCTTTGAAATTATACCTTTAATGACTTTGTGAGTTAAATTGTTTAAGTTGAATGACCTTATTGATACAAACCAAACATAAGTGACTATGACAGGTAAATTGTCAAACTTGGATGACCATATAAGTTACTAGCTCAATTAAAAAGCCAGCATTGCCCTTCGGTAATGCTTCTATAAATATAAGATTTAAGCTGTAGTATATATTAACACTACAATAATTAGTATTTAACTATGAAAAGTTTAGTTACGCCAAAGAAAATGTCACTAATTATTCACTTCTAATGACAAAATTTATATTTTGGGTCTAAATCTATAAGGCATATATTTTTAGTGATGAAACTCAAATATCCTAGCAAAAGTCCCACTATATTTTCCAAGAGGACTGGCTTAATATTAGCCACCAAAATGGTGACACTTTATTTTATGACAAACTCACTATTTGTCTTTGAGTTAGTTCCTTTTTTTACACAAAAATTTTTGTCATAATAATATATTGTCTCAATACCTACAATTAAATTTCGTAGATAAACAGTGCAAGATTTTAAGGCAAAAAAACCTATAATTGTTTGTGACATTAGTTTTGCCACTAATAGCGCAACGAAATAGGGACACTTAATATATTGTCTATATTTAATGTAAACTTTAGCCATAAAAACTTACACTTATTTGTGACAATAGTTTTTATAACTAATAGTGCAAAGAATTAGGAGCATTTATTTTATTGTTTTTATTTAATCTAAAATTTAGAAAAAAAATTACAATATTTTATTTGTGACATCAGTTTTTGCCACTAATAGGGAAAACAATTAGATATGATTATTTTATTTTCTATATTTAAGCTATATTTTAGGTACAAAATTTTATATTTATTTGTGATCTTAATTTTTTGTCAGCAATAATGCAAATGATTAGAGATATTTATTTTGTTGTCTTTATTTATCCCGTAATTTCATCACAAAAATTTATACTAATTCGTGAACTTAGTTTCTATCACTAATAGTGCAAACAGTTAGGGACAAATATGCTATTGTATCTAATTAACCTATGATTAGCCACAAAAATTTAGATTTATCTTGGACCTTAGCTTTTTGTCTTGTTTGAACCTATAATTTAACCACAAATATTTTATATTTGTTCATTTGAGACCTTATTTTTTACTAATAGTAGAAATAATTGTTATAATTGAATAATCTGCATATATGCTCAAGTTCCAAAAATCTCCAACATCTACAAATAACTTATTTGTTAAGTTATGGCTTTGGAACTATAGGACACATAAGATGATAAATTTTTGCTCCAATACCAATAAACTGATGTTGCGATGCATTTTACATATACCTTTAACTAACTTATAATCATATTGAATAGTTTGTTTCACTTATCCGAAGATTTATAGTTATTGCACCAAGTATCTCGTAAACAATGTAAATTACTTAGAAAAAAAATTTGATAGTAATTTAACGTTCTTTTTCATTTATAGATAGGGATTTGGGAATTCGTTTGGCTTAGAGGAGATTATAAACAGAAACACATATGCAAAAATGCTTAAACTGAAGTTTAAAGAAGAGATATCAACCAATTTATTTCAGAGTTACACAGAGTATTGAAAGTTTTTTCATGTCATCTGCCAAACTGAGTGAAGATTGCTAGAAGTATTGAGAACTTTCCAAAGTCATCTCCCAGATTGAGTAAAAATTATTACAAATGAGATTTGAAACTATAAGACAATACGACTATCATATATAACATTAAACCTTATAACATAGTGAAAAAAGATAAAAATAAGAACTACCAAAATATTAATGAACTTAATTGTATATAATATCTATGGCACAAAAACCAAACACATTAATAGTCACAATCTAGTATTATACTTACTATATTAGAAGAGTGGCAATGGTCGACCCAGGGCTGATTCACAATTCTGAAAAACAGGAACGATAAATTCGTAATTTGCAATATATACTCTAGAAACTCGTCCACTCTAGACTGTAGAAACTCCTCCATACCTCTTTTTTGCTCTTGAGGTTAATTTCCATGATTAATTGATTGTAATTCAGTTTACATCTCCTGACAATGTTAATAGGTGTTTTAGAATTTTTAAGTCCTAAAAAGAAATTTGTGATTTCAAGATTTTTTTATCCTTCTTAATGCGAAGTGAATGTTGGATAACAACAACTTAGGGAAAGCCCTCATGATATTATTTATACGGCACTTTAATTGTCTGTCTTACAAGTTTGTCTTAGGGTGTCCAGTTTTTTATTTTTTAGCTCTTGGCTGCAGATATTTTTCCATGGCTCTACAATATTTTGCAAGCGTCTTTAAATGAATTTCATCTAATATTAATTGCTTTTTTACTTACCATCAGCCT
The DNA here is from genome assembly GCA_029990575.1 of Petunia axillaris subsp. axillaris. Taxonomy (NCBI): domain Eukaryota; kingdom Viridiplantae; phylum Streptophyta; class Magnoliopsida; order Solanales; family Solanaceae; genus Petunia; species Petunia axillaris. The sequence continues at coordinate 166,827,742 of JARKNS010000003.1, forward strand.
CGCTCTCTTTGTTTTCATTTGTGTTCTTTTGTCAATCAAGAAGCTAACAGAGTTAAGATGTATTCAATAAATTTAAATATTTGATTTATAAATTGAAAAGTTAGATCTCAATTATATATTGCTAATGAGCCAAATATGAAACTTATATATGTTGTTTCTTAATTATATACTTTTAGTTTCTGATGGTATCTTACTTTTCATAAATTCTTAGTGACAATTATTTTTGGCCTTGGGTATATCATGCAGCAGGTTCAAATATATTTATTGAAGTCTTCACACATATATTGATGCAGGGTAAATGGGCGGAAGCAACAACAAGTAGCGGAAGAAAAAGTTAAACACGAGATCAAAGAAATAAGGGACGAGGAAGAACAGAAATAGAAGAAAGAACGAAGCAAACTAACCAAGTAGATTGATTCAAAGGGAGAAAGAGACTTGAACCACTCACGGGGTAATACTACAGGCGATCCACCATGGATTCCACGTAAGAGATACATGAAGCCAAGCTTCAACAAGAAGAACCTAGTCTCTTCTAAAGTCTATTCTTCAATCTCAAAATCTAGCTTATGATCTAATGAGCTAAGTGTAGTATTTATAGAGATTCTACACTTCTAAATAAAGTCTAAAATAACCCCACAAGTTGCGTGTAATAACAAAGACCACGTAGGATTAAACTAGTAAATAATACTACGCTAATAAAAGAAGTCTTGTCTTGGTTTGATTGCAAAGTAGGCGGAGCGCCTAGCATTTGGGCGGATCGCCTGGCAAAGTGGACAGTGGAGTCGCCTGAGCGGAGCGCCTGGCCTTGGGTGCTCTCAACACTTCTTCAAATCGCTCCGAAAGCTCTTGGCTTCCCATCCTTTGCATCCTCCAATCCCGGCTCTTGATGGTAAGTGCCTTAGGCTCGATTTTCGCCGCATCATCCTCCCCTTCTTGAAAGGATTTCGTCCTCGAAATCAAACCATCAAAACCTACAACCAAAGACCAAGACAAGCAAAACTTCCTACTGTAAGAGTAGGTTGGTGCCAAAAGTGTGGAAAATACACTCTTATAGTATAGCCAAGTATCAATGACAATGATAAAGCGCATGTTTCCCAAGAAAACAACAAATAATTGGCTTCCCCAATGTGCGCACTCAACGCAAGAATCATCAAAGAGATCAATAGAGTAAAAAATATGTAATATCAAGCCATAAAAATTCCTATGATCCCTAAGTCCAATAACAACACACCAAAACTTCCCACTACAAGAGTAGGCAAGCCCAACAAGAGTGAGTGCAAGTGATGTGAAAATCACACTTTTATGATAGAGCCAAGTATCAATACTAATAAAAAAGCTTATGTCTCCAAAGGAAACAACAAGTTCTTGGCTCAACAATGACAAGCACTCACTACCATAACAAGCAAAGAGATCAATAAGACATGGAACATGCAAGATTAAGCAACTAAGTTCCTTATGACCTCCAAGCTTATGGTGAACACACCAAGCCTTCAATGCATTACTATCACAATGTGACTCATTGGCTTGGGCATGCTCAACACCCAAGGTGTAATCAACATATGGGATGGAGTAAACAAAATAGTTCAATTGGCAACTAACATCAAATACTCCACTCCCCTTCTTGGAAGCACTCTTACACACACCAAGAGTAGCTTTCTCACCTCCAAATCCACCTCCAAGACAATCTTCCTCACTAGGAAAACTCCCAAGGACGGTCTCTAAAATAGGTTCTTCATCATTGTAGTCCACACAACAAAAGTTAGAACTACTAGAAGATGGTCCAACACAACCAATACCAAGACCAATTACCTCACTTGGAGTTCCAAACAATGGATTATCTATAGAGTTCAACTTTCCAAACCATGGAGGTTTAAATCCAAACTCTTCTCTAGTTTGATATTCACCATCACCTCTTTGAGAATCCTCTTCAAACAAAGGGTTTGTGAAAACAAGTCCACTACCCATCAAAGGTGAGGCATCAAAACTAGAGTCATCATCCACACTTGAGGAGTCATCGAATACAATTCGATCCATCTCATCCATTAGGGACTCCTCAAGGTCACTACCATCGTCACTACAACACAAAGGTCCACCATTATCAAGCAATACATTAAGGGAAAGGATAGGGTATTCATTCAACTCATCTTCCCCTATATCAAATATAGGTGTGTTGTCATAACAAGGGTCACATTCAAGGTCAACTACACAATCTTTACTAAAGAGAGGTTCAACGAAAATCGAGCTCACATCATGATGTGGCTTATCATTCCTCTCAACTAATGGTTCACAATCACACACAAGTTGACCAACCGACTCTACACTAGTTGCAAACACATTGTAATCGCACAATTCATCATCTAGTATAGAGGTCTCACAAACGTTATCACATGACAAGGAAGTAACATGTTCAAGGGAAGAACTTTCACATACCTTTGAGTGGCCATCTAGCTCACTCAATGCACTTGACGTGTCATGAATTGGCTCTTCATCTTGAAGCTCACATTGAAGAGTTTCTTCACCTTGTCCATCCTTCTTGGAACATGATTTAGGATCTATTGGTTTGCCTTCAAATATACCTACAAAAGCATTCATAATAGTAGAAGAAAAAGATAAGGAGTTAAGGTTAGAATAAGGGGTGTCCTCACTCTCAATGATTCTTTTTCTCTCTTTCTTTTCCCTCATTTTCTTTTCAAGGTTGGGTGTAGTTTCGAGTGGTGACATCCCACTCACATCACTTAACACATCCTATCCTTTTTCCACTCAAGAAATGTCACTGGTCACTCCCCTACTCCTCTCAATCTTTTGTCTCTCAAATTCGGGTGAATTGGGACGAGGCCCAAGAATACCCATAGCTGGAGTAGGTGGACTCTTAACATCAACCCAGAATCTAGGACTTGGAGACTCATCAGTTGAGCTCTCCTTCTTCTTTTTTGGTGAACTACTTGGCTTTGGAGCTTGTGGCTTTGGGTTCACCTTGTTGACAATTGCCAACTCTTTTCTTACACTAGTCCCACCATTGCTTGTGATTGAAGGACTTCTTGATTGCACTCTTTTAATCATTGGGCTTCTCCTCAATGGTGTCCCACTATTTCTCATGTTCGTGGGCTTTCTTGGTGGCACTTCTTCTTTCCTAGGATGGAGGAGTTGCATCCTTCCTTGTGCTTTAACTTGATAGCCGTCAAGGAGATGGGTGAACTTGAAGTATTTTTTGAGAAGCCAATGCTTTCCCAACATAACGTCACATCCTTCTAAAGGACCCACTTTGCACTCAACTTCTTGTTCAAAGTTCCTTTGTGAAACAACTACTCTGGCCACTCCATTAACAGAAGGTATCCCCAACCTTCTCACTACAAGAGGACTAATCCAACTTGCTTCACCTGCATCCACTTGAAGCACATACCCACGATTCCCATTAAGGCTCACTATGAATTGACACCACTCTTTTTTTTAAGAGATCATCTACGTAACGCCCTTTATGCATCCCCTCAATAGTACCACCACTAGATGTGTACTTCCTTATCTCTCCACTAGTAGCAACACCACAAAAATAGTGTCCACTTTCCGTCACTCTTCCAACACTAGAAGTGTAGTTGAAAGTCGAGGAAGGAGTCTCATCATAGGACCCATAGGGACTCCTTGAAGTAGGAGTTTGGTAGAAACCTCCTCTACCCTCCTTGGTTCCACAACCCATACAATTACTCATACCATTCCTTACCTCGGTCTCATTCTTATCCAAATTATCCTCTAAGTGTTGGATTCGAGTACTAGTTGTCTCCATCTTAGCCAAAATGCTTGGAAGGTAAGCTTCACATAACTCCCTCCTATTTAAACTTTTCTCACCATTCCCACTTCCATCCAAACCTCCCTTATGGCTCCTTGTACCAGCAAAAGATATTTTAAGAAAGTGCAAAGGTTAGTATAAACAACTTCACTTGCTCTCCATTACCTTTGGTGGTGGCACTCAACACTCTTTTTAGGGTGCACACTCCCAAACCCCCAACCAAAGATGTCCTTATCTCTTTTAGAAACCACAATGGTAAGATCAATCAACTAGTACACCCAAGTAATGGTTCGGAATGGAGTTTATGTGACTCAATGTACGGAAGCTATTTAAATGCGTACTTAAAGCAAGCAAGTTCTACGACTTTAAGTAAAGACTCCAAGAGACACAACACCATAAAAGCTCAAAGATTAGTGTCAATAAATTAGGACAAATACCTTAGAAACACTAACCAAGAAGTTTGGAAGCGAAACAAACACAAAAAACCACGAAACGAAGCAAATTGAACCAACCAGTGAACTGGGCGGTCCACCTGGGTGGGTGGGCGGTCCGCCTAGGGACTGGACCAGTATCCAAAGTGGGCGGTCCGCCTAGGGGGTGGCGGTCTGCCTGGCTCCGGCTCCCAGCTCCTCCGAAAACGGGTTTTTGACCCAAATTTTCAACGTTATTCACCCAGTTTCTTCAAAATCAATGGTACTCAAAGTTGTATAATATTATTTTTAACAAATCTCAATGATTTGCACCCATAAATATCCAACAATCAGAGCACAATCATCATTCAAAGATTCAAAGTGGGTTTTCAAAAGGGTTTCAAATTGGATTTTGATTCTTCGATTTTGGTGTTATACAACTCCAAATCTCAAAAAATTTGTTTCAAATCATTGGGTTTGCAATCTAGAACATTCCCAAGTATCAAAGTCATAATCAACAATCACCCAAACCCAAGAATCAAATCACAAGCTCTAGAACAAGGATTTTTTCAAAGTTTGGGGTTTTTTATTTTTCAACTTTTGATTCTCAACACCAAATCACGTGTTTTAGGTACCCAAACGACGGGTTTTCAACAAGAACCAATCTCCAATAACACTCGTATCAAGATTCAATCACACCAACAAGTTATGCCAAATTTTTGGATTTTCAACTTTTTCAATTTTTTTTTCTTCTTTCACAAGAACAATAACAAAAAGAATACTAAAGTAAAGATACGATGAACAAGGAGCGTGGATTCGTAAGAACGAAATCCGAACCTTGTTCTGATACCAAAATGATGCAGGGTAAATGGGCGGAAGCAACAACAAGTAGCGGAAGCAAAAGTTAAACACGAGATCAAAGAAATAAGGGACGGAGAAGAACAGAAATAGAAGAAAGAACGAATCAAACTAACCAAGTAGATTGATTCAAAGGGAGAAAGTGACTTGAACTACTCACGGGGTCACACTAGAAGCGATCCACCATGAATTCCAAGTAAGAGATACATGAAGCCAAGCTTCAACAAGAATGACCTAGTCTCTTCTAAAGTCTATTCTTCAATCTCAAAATCTAGCTTATGATCTAATGAGCTAAGTGTAGTATTTATAGTGGTTCTACACTTCTAAATAAAGTCTAAAATAACCGCATAAGTTGGGTGTAATAATAAAGACCATATAAGGTCAAACTAGTAAATAATACTAGGCTAATAAAAGAAATTTGGGCAAATCGCCTGGCAAAGTGGACAGTGGAGTCGCCTGGGCAGAGCGCCCACCTTGGAGGTGGAGCACCTGGCTCCCTCTTGCTCTGGGCGGAGCGCCTGGCCTTGGGTGCTCTCAACACTTGTTCAAATCACTCCGAAAGCTCTTGGCTTCCCATCCTTTGCATCCTCCAATCCCGACTCTTAATGGTAAGTGCCTTAGGCTCGATTTGCCCGCATCATATATATATATATATATATATATATATATATATATATATATATATATATATATATATATCAAAGGCGGCAAACTGACGAGGTTGATGACAATAGAGCTTGGTTGAACTTCAAAACTAAGACATCAACTAACGAGGTTGGTGACAACAAAGCTCGGTTGAACTTCAAAACTAAGGCATCACATACTAAAGGATGCATTCTATAAACAGATAGACTTCCATGAGCAGGGGCGAATTCAGAAATCGAAGGTAGCGGGTGCCACTCTTTATATTTACCCTTAGCCACAAAGACCAAATATGAGCGATGAATCAGATAAATCAGATTTTTGTTAATTACATTATTGTAACTCTGAATATGTCCCTACGACGTGTCGCCAGGAGATGGCTTTGGTTGTCCATGGAACTCACTCTTCTAAATAGTATAATAGAAGAAAATTTATCAAATTTGTGTTGCCTTCATTTAAGTTCCGTTTAGTTAAATAGTTGGAGAAATTGAGATTTGTTTACTTGAAAAGGCTAACGTGAAGAAAGGGCCACGGAGCTCTAATATTTCGTTAATTTAACTTATTTGATTATCTATTTCCCATTAAAATTAAATCTGTCATATTTATTGATGAGATTTAAATTCTAACTCTTATCTATCATTACTTATAGATTTATCTGTTGAAGTTCTTGTGCATGACGGTACATTAAAATAGAAAAAGTGAAACTTAAATAGTTCTAAAAAACCTAATCAACCTTGAGAAAGAATTATTCCAACATACAGTTGATATCGTAAAGGCCGAAAAGATAAAGTTGATCAAATAATTATGCTTCCACCATCTTTTATTGGAGCAATCAAATTCTAAAAGAAAGTTATACAAAGTTTAACTGATAGAATGAAGTGTTACCAGAACGACGATATATAGAGTTGATCAAGGCATAGAGAATATGTCATTTGACTTTATTCATAAAATGTTTTTAAGGTTATTCGAGATTTTGGTAAATTCCACTTTGTAATTTGTAACTAAAACGCAGGACATTCCATATGATGGATTGTAAGCCAATTCTTTCTTATTGTATTTATTTGGTTAAATGATTCAATTTATCATAAATTTATATTATATGTCAATTATTACTATTAATTATTTTATATCATGAAGAAGAATATCTTTGCCTCGGCATACACGTGCAACGCACGTGCCGAGAGACTAGTATTTAGAAATTGAAGTAGTTGTTCAGCTTTATGCTTCATTTTTTTTCCTCTTTTTTTTTTTTGTCCGGATCAACTTTGGGCACCTCTACGGGTATCTGCAACCTTCCACCTGTTCACATATCGAGTATCTCTACCGACCAGGTTGAGATAGATGAGAAGATCACCTAGCGTTTTTTTCCGTCTTTGTTGGGATTTGAAACTTAGGTCTCTGAAAGTTTGCACTCCCCTCATTAACCGTTATGCCACAATATGCGGCTCTAACTGTGCTTAGGTTGCTTCTATTGGACCTAAATATTGCATAAGGGTGTATCACTACTATTTGGCAAGAACAACAACATACCTAGAGTGTTATCTAACTGTGCTAGGTTGTTCTCCAAAGTTGCACACTTCGTTTCCGTAACTTTTTAGATTTATGTAATTCAGAGATATAAATTTAGCTAAAGAACAATATAATATTGATGAATCTCTTTGAATCCGTAAAGGCTATAGAGGATGGACATTACACCCTTTTGTCTGATTCAGATTACTTGGACGCATATTGTGTCTTGCCAAAGGATTCGAGAAGCTGACTGCAGAACTGGAATTTCTCTCCACAGTGTATACTTGGTTTGTGTATAGAAGGGAATGAGCATTCTTGTTTAACCTCGTTGATCTTGAGACCTACAACTGCTGGGCAATTTCTTTCAATATGCACAATTCTGGGAAAAGGTAGAGGGCGTGACCACCTCGTATCTTATACTTGGTTTGGATGTTTCGATGATTTCTTGACCAACATGGGGATACATTTGCACATTGTTTTCTTGCTGATCTCTTATTCCAATGGGGGGTTTGTAGTTTGTAATGTATGGCTTCTTTTATGTTGTAACATGTTGTATTCATTAATTCATTAATCAAGGTGTTTAGCAGCTAAAACGTTTACTCAGGATCAGATGATCACGTTGATAAATAGAAGTATCCAATCACTTCATTGGCCAAATTAGTCCCAATTTCTTATAGAATTAAGTATAATTGTTACCAGAAAAAGAGTTATTCGAATTGAAATTAGAAAAGGTTCTTTAAGAAAGGCCAGGGCAGACCGTATGAGCATTAATTCAGCTCAATAAGAATATGATATGCTAATAGCAGAACTCTATTGGTCAACAAAGGACATCTCTCTGTCCCTAAGAAATCCAAGGAGCTTACTTTGTAACAATCTAATGTATTGTACCCAATTTCTAAAATCAGAAATAGAAAAAGACAATGAATATGTTATTTTTGATATAGAATGGCGCTGCTGACTGCTGGGGTATGCTGGTGACTGCTTCAATGGTGAAACCATGATGCAGTAAAACTAACTAGAATGAAAAAAAAAAAAAGAATGGTAATATTATTCCAATTTTGGTAAGCCAGGTCATTTTTTTATTAAACAAACAATGTACAATAAAAAGTACTGTCCACGTTGCCTTCTACTAGTACTTTTCTTATTTATAACTTAAAAATGAAAATTAAAATTAAAATTGAAAAAATTGAGAATCTTACTTGTAGAAATCTTTAAAGTTACACCATGTAAAAATAGCTATAGACCCACGGCGGATACTAGTTAAACTAAAAAAAATACTTGTGTGCGATGTTGAATGATCTATTTGATTTAGATGATTAAATCATCAGAATCACAGATACTAACAACTCCCCTTTGTCAAACATGTAAACCACACCAGAATCGCCCGTACCAAGCACCCACAAATACCATTATAAGATAACAATAAAGAAAAGTAATACTATACTTGGCACTTGTTGGGCTGACGACTTTTGATCCACCTTAGATGGACCATAGCCAGTTGTATACATTTATTTATATCTGTACCCGAACCCATTAAGCAGTAGGTGCATTTACTTATTTGCCCATGATGTATAGGGCAGTTATTTACTTGTACACAACACAGTTGTCATTTTCTCTCCCCGATTATTGAACTTGAGAGGTCTCTCACCGACTTATGATATTCCGTTGATATTCTAGATCTTCCTAATCTCTGCGCTTTCATATTGAATTCTTACATGGTATCGGAGCAGAAATCATTCAATTTTCTGGTGTTTGATCCAGTTTATCGTGCTGCGATTAATATCGAAGATTTCATCGTGATTTTCTCAACTTCCACCGGACTTTCTGCAATCGGAGTGACTTCACCGGAGCTTTTCGCTATTTTTGGTAACATCTCTCTAATGTCATATTAGAATTGTCTAAACATGATACAGATCTGTTGATTTTACACCATATACCTAAAATTTGAGCAACTCTGTTGATAGATCTGAGGGATTTATACTTATATTTCTGATATACACTTAGATCTGTGTTTATTAGAATTGTATGTGACGGTTTTGTCAAAAGTCACTACTTTGATCATACTTATTTGCGAGTTTTTGACCTAATTCGTTTATCGGAATTCTTATCGGTTATCTGTGCCCTAATCTGGGCAAATATTTTCAAAAATTCTACAGGTATTCATAACAATCAAAGCTAAGCTTGTCCGGAGAAATTAAATCCCTTAGGAAACTATCACTGGCTTTGTTTGTTCTCAAAGATCCACTCATCCTTCCCTATATTTGATTCAAGGACTTCTATTCCCATTTTCCCCTTATCAGAACTATGGCAGCAGTTTCCTCATCTGGTTTGGCACCTAACACACCTAATGTCAGTGGTTCATCTTTGAAGAGTGGAACCAGTTTTATTGGGGTAACAGATCCTGCTCATCCCTACTATATTCATCCCTCTGAAGGAACTAGAACTAGTCTGGTGCCTGTAGTGTTTGATGTGACAGGTTATGTGAACTGGAGTAAAGCAATGTGGATGAGTTTGTTAGTAAAAAATAAAATAGGGTTCATAGATGGTAGTTATCCTAAACAAGATCTAAATTCATCCTTGTTCAAAGCATGGGAAATGTGCAATTACATGGTAAGCTCATGGATAATGGGAGCAGTTTCCAAAGATATTGCAGATAGCATAATTCATTCATCTAGTCCAAAAGTTATGTGGGACAACCTCAAGAATAGATATTGACAATCAAATGGAGCTCAGATTTTCCAAATCAAAAAGGAACTCAATGGAATTGTACAGGGAAACAGTGATATAGCCACATACTATACCAAACTCAAGAAGTGCTAGGATGAGTTGAGTGTTCTGGAGTCCTTTCTGATATGTTCTTGTTGCAGCTGTGAGTGCAAATGTGGGGCAAAACCATAATCAGGATATTTTTTAGTATAACAGGCTGATGCAATTTTTGATGGGATTGAATGATTTCTACACTTAAGTAAGAGGGCCTATTCTTATGATGAGCACTTTTCCTGATGTTGAAAAGGCTTACTCACTTCTAATTCATGAAGAAAAACATAGAGAGATTCAGGCTGGACAAGCTTTCATCCCTGACTCTATGTCCTTACATGTTGGTAGAAACTCATATGCATCTGGTAACTATCAAAACAAAGGAGGACATTATGGGAATAAGGAGAATTATATCACTCAGTATGCTGGGAATAACAATAAGCAGAGAAACTATGGATCAGGTGGACAGAAATCTTACACTCATAATCAAAAGTCTAATTTGGTATGCAGATACTGCAAGAAGCTTGGACACCTGACTGATGGTTGTAATAAATTGAAATGGTACAATAGTTCTAATAACCCCCACAATACTCCTAAGAGCCAAACCAATTACAGAGGAAAGAAATTTGCTGCTGCTGTTCAAGATAATGGGGATCCTGGTTTAGATCCTTCTGATGCCTCTAGAAAATATAGTGCTTGGTCTCACAACATTACTCCAGAGCAACTGAGCCAACTGATGCAACTTATTCAGAATGTCCAAGTTAGATCTCAAGCGGGAACTATTCCTGAGGGAAATGGCTTCGCTAATCTAGCAGGTAATGTTACCATGATAAGATCCAAACATCTTACACGGTGCCTTTCCTGTTTTCATTCCAATCACAAGCCCTGGATAATAGATTCAGGTGCTTCAGATCACATGACTGCTGATGAATCTCCTCTTCACAGCATGCACACCTTAGTTGTCCCTTATTCTATTGCTTTACCTAATGGATAAGGTTAAATTAACTTCAACTTCATCTCTCATCAGACATTGTCTTACATCATGTTCTCTATGTACCTAGCTTTCAGTACAATCTCATTTCTATCCATAAGTTATGCAAGCAACTTAGTGCTACTGTGTGTCTCACTCCTTCTACCTGTACTCTACAGGCCCCTTCTCTGAAGTGGCAAGTGGAAATTGATAGAGCAACACATGGTTTGTACCTGCTGCTGGATTCACTCCTCCCCAAGTCTGCTACCAACTCTGTTGTACATAGGATGAGCATAAATAAGTGTGTTTCAAATTTTGTTCCTCCCATTGTAAATAGTGCAGTATGTGATGTGTACACACTTTGGCATAATAGACTTGGACATCTTCCTTACAATAAACTGCATGCTTTATCTCCTCTTATTTTTTTGTCAATTTTCCAAACAAACAACATTTTGATTGTAATGTATGCCCTCTAGCTAGACAGACTAGAAATTCATTTTCATTGAGTTCTATCAAAACTAAAGACCCTTTTGAAATGGTCCACATTGATATTTGGGGACCTTATCACACCCCCCCTACATATGGTGGATTTAGGTATTTCCTTACAATAGTGGATGACTTTACTCGATGCACTTGGACATATCTTCTCTCCTTTAAGTCCAATGATTTTCCTAATCTCCAAAGCTTTATCTCTATGGTGGAAACACAGTTTAATTCCAAAGTAAAATGCATGACTTAGTAAACACATTTCTAACTACTACCTCTCCAACGGAATTATTCATCAGACCACCTATGTAGACACCCCACAACAAAATGGGGTGGTAGAAAGGAAGCATAGGCACCTATTGGAAACCTCCAGGGCCTTACTCTATCAATCTAACCTTCCAATCAAGTTCTGAGGGGACTGTGTGCTTACTGCCACCTATCTTATAAACAGGTTTCCTACCCCTATTCTTTTTGAAAAACCACCTTTCCAAATTCTTTTCAACAAATACCCAGATTACAAGTCCCTGAAAACCTTTGGTTGTTTGTGCTATGCTTCTACCCTCTAAAGACACAGAGATAAATTTTCCCCTAGGGCAGCTCCTTTTTTTTTTTTTTAAAGGATATCCATATGGCAAGAAAGGGTATAAACTCTTTAACCTTGTTTCTCAACAATTTCTAATTTCTAGAGATGTTTCCTTTCTTGAACATATTTTCACTTTCAAGTTTGCTCCCACTTCATCCTACTCTTATCCCACTTTTCCATCTTCCTCTACTACTCCTAACTTCTCCACCTTTCCCTCTCCTCCTCACTGTCCAGATACCAATCCAGATATCAACCCCTCATTTGCTCCATCACCCCACTTACTCCTTCCCACTCCAATACTTTCTCTGATTCCTCTCCTCTTTCTACCCCTGCTTTCTCCTCTTCTTCTTTCTCCTCTTCTTCCTCCTCCTTTTCTTCTCTTACTCCCACTTCTCCTCCTCAAGAAAATCCACCAGATTGAAGTCTTCCCCTACCTATCTACAAGACTTCATCTGTACTTCCTGTACCATTTCCTCTCCTTCCCTTTCCACTGCCCAGTCTACTATCTCTCTTCCTAAAGTATTCTCTTTTATTGCCTTATCTACCACTTCTCAAACTATGCTTCAGTCTCTTTCTACTGTGCAAGAACCTAGGTCTTATCATCAGGCAGCACTTCATCCTAGCTAGCAGGAAGCCATGGTCAAGGAGTTTGATGCCCTTGAAGCCAATAACACGTGGACTTTGATGCCTTTTCCACCTGGTAAACACTGCATCCCATGCAAATAGGTTTACAAGGTGAAACATAAGTCTGATGGCTCCATAGAGAGATTTAAGGCCAGATTGGTTATCAGGGGTGATACCCAAAAGGAAGGTCTTGATTAAATTAAAACTTTTTCTCCAGTAGTCAAAATGACCACTATTAGATGTCTTATTGCCTTAGCTGTCAAACATCATTGGCCTTTGTCCCAATTAGATGTTAACAATGCTTTTTTACATGGTGATCTTTATGAAGAGGTTTATATGGAAGTTCCTCCAAGGTATTCTGTTCATTCTTCTGGTTTGGTTTGAAAACTTAACAAATCTTTATATGGCTTGAAACAAGCATCCAGACAGTGGTATGCTAAATTGTATGATTCTTTACATTCTCTTGGTTTTCAATACTCTAAGAATGATTACTCCTTATTTTTTAAGCATTCTCCTGCTGGTTCAGTTTTTTTGGTTATCTATGTGGATAACATGTTGGTTACAGGCAGTGATGCTGCCTCTATTACTTCTTTAAAACAGTTTTTAGATACTTCTTTCAAAATAAAAGATTTGGGTTCTTTACATTATTTTTTGGTTCTGGAGGTTGCCCACAGGCACAGGTTTACTGATTAATCAGCGCAAGTTCACTATAGATTTGATCTCTGAGTTTGGTTGTGATTCTCTAGCTCCATGTGTCAGTCCTCTTCCTTTAGGGGTGAAGCTGAGGATGGATGTTGGCTCTCCTATTTCTGATCCTACTTATTATAGGAACTTATGGGTAAGTCGAATTACTTAACCCATACCAGGCCTAATATTGCTTTCACAGTGCAACATTTGTCTCAGTTCATGCAGTCTCTTAAACAGCCTCATCTGGATGCAGCCCTTTACACTGTGAGGTATCTCAAGGGTTCCCCTGGTTTGGGACTCCATATGGTTGTTGATCCTGTTTTCACTTTGCAGGCTTACTGTGATTTTGATTGGGCAACTTGCCCAGATTCACGCAGGTCCATCAGTGGTTTTTTTGTCCTGTTGGGTGGCAACCGCATTTCTTGAAAGTCATAGAAGCAGTACATTATTTCCCTTTCCTCCGCAGAGGCTGAATACAGGTCCATACGCAGGCTGGTAGCTGAACTCACTTGGTTGTGTCGCCTGTTTGAGGATTTGTCTATCACTGGGCTGCCTCCTATTGATGTTCATCGTGATAGCCAGTCAGCTATACACATAGCCAAGAACCCGGTCTTCCACGAACGGACCAAGCACATCGAGTTGGATTTCCACTTTGTTCGTGAGAAGCTTTTGGATGGCTTGATCTCTTTGTCATACATTCCCACTGGGCTCCAGCGTGTTGATGTCTTCACCAAAATTCTTCCTGGTCCCAAGCATTTGGATCAGCTTTCCAAGCTGGGCCTGTGTCCTTTACCCCCTTCCAACTTGAGGGGGGGTATTGGCTTGAGGACTTTTGATCCACCTTAGTTGGGCAATAGCCAGTTGTATCCATTTATTTATATATGTACCTGAGCCCATTAAGTAGTAGGTGCATTTACTTATTTGCCCCTGATATATATATATATATATATATATATATATATATATATATATATATATATATATATATATATATATATATATATATATATATATATATATATATATATATATATATATATATATATATAGGGCAGTTATTTTCTTGTACACAACACAGTTGTCATTTTCTCTTCCCAATTATTGAACTTGAGAGGTCTCTCACCGACTTATAATATTCCGTTGATATTCTAGATTCTTCCTAATCTATGCGCTTTCATATTGAATTCTTACCGCACTTGCTAGACAAAACTGAAGCAGCTGACCAAATCAAAGCTTCATTAGTTTATTTCTTTGACAAACTCACAAGTCGAATTTTTCAGACTATGTTAAGGTAGTTGGTCTAGAGAGTGGACTGCACATTTAGAAAAACCTAAGGCCAGATTGAACTATGAAAAAATTAGTACGAGCCAGGGAAAGACAGGACAGATATTCTGATTGGTTTAAACTTTAAACCAACTAATAATGGAAGTGGCATAAAGTTGTAACAGTTATCATATTGAAAATATAATTGTCCACATTATAACGAATGTTCAACTGTTCATAAATGTAGCAAGAGATTATGTAATTCCAATAAGAAAGTTAACAATGCTAATTTACATAATTCATGAATATAATATTTCAACAAAAGTTGCGAGGTTAGACATTAGGTGATGTGATCATTGAATAAAATTTCTTAAAAGGATAAGTTGGAAGAGTTTGATAACATTCTCCGAAAAAAAAAAATCCTATTTCCTTAAACATGTTTGTAGAGAAGTGATGGATGCAGCAAGTAGTACAAGGTCAAACTAATCACGAGACAGAAATGATACTAAAAATTAGCTGCCTAGAACGTGCAGATGAGTACAACTACTTTTAAGGTATAGAAGACAACCATTATGTGAGCTGTATATATGGGGGATCTTCTGTTTGACTACAACGTGAGGAGGCGTGGCATTTCCCACGGGGCGTGATGTTTGGCATTTTATGCCTATATTTCCTTAATATTTCCTTACGTTTGAATACTTTATTCGCTCGTTTTATAGTTTATAAATGTGATTTTGCACTGATTTTATGTCGTGTGTATGTAGGTTGTTATGAAGTGCAATTAGAGCTTTTAGGAGCATGATTGAGCAAGAAAAGATTGGATTTTGATTGAGGATTGGATCGAGCACACGAAGGCATGACACGAGCGAGCGAAGGAGCAAGAAAACAGAAAAATGGCTGGGCGCCGTGGGCTCCGCGCAGCGCCCCTTACCGCGCGCCCTGGCTGGCGCGGTTTCCCATGCGCCGCGGAGCCAAGGCGTGTGAGTTTCGACGGTCACTGGTCGTTTGCACGCTTTTCGGGGCGCGGGGCGCCAGTTATAGCGCCCCTTGTGCGCGATTTTACTCACTATTCCTTCTAGTATTGGGTCTAACTTATTACCAAGGGTTTGGAAACATTATAAATAGTTTATTACTTAGTTTTTGTAAGGAGTTCAGACTTTGGAGCAAATTTGAGAGCTCATAACATCAAGAACAAGGGTTTTTCTTCCTTCCATTAATTTATTTCATCATTATTTCATTATTACATCAATTCCTTGTGTTGTTATTATGAGTATGCGTAGCTAAATATATCGTTCTAGGGTTAGAGTATTTCATGAAGGTTGATGTTTGAAGATTGATTTCCATTAATTGAATCCCATTACGGGTTACTTATTCTTTCTTGATTTCACTTGTGTAATTGTCAGGGCCCGATTATTACGCATTATCTATGGTTTTTAGATTGAACTCGAAAGAGGGAATTTAATTACGTAATAAGAAAGAATAGGACTAGTTTGTGAACCCGGGCATCGGGGAACCAATTTGTGAGTAGGATAGACATATACTTGCTCGCCTAGTTTAACTAATTACAGAATTCGTTAATGCGTGCACGTGATTCAACCCATAGACATATAGGGATTGGAGTAGCCTGCATAGACCGTGAAGAACTGAAAGGTTTTCACGGGTACATTTAATCTGTTAGTTAGTAACCCGGGATTTAAGAAGTGGAATCAATTGGAAAACTCAACTGGATTGTTCGTAACTCTGACCCTGGATCGTCTCCTTATTACTGATAACAACCAAGTTTTGCTCCATTATTTGAATTCACTTCTACCATTTAATTACTGTTCTTTAGTTAATAAACTCATCACTATTGGAAAAGATCCCTGAATAGTTTATATAAATTGTTTGCTAGAATTCAGTCTGGATAGTCCTCGTGGGAACGATACTCGATTTATCACTTTATTACTTGGCGACCACGTATACTTGCGTGTGCGTTTGGGAGCAACAGGGCGATGTAGGTTTATACTATATGCGAATTCGGCTCAACACAATAGCTTTTGTTTAAAACCTTTACCTAATATGTGTTCAGAAAATCATTAAACATGTTTGAAAATTAAATTCAAAACTTAATAATTATGACTTATGTTCATTCATTATAATTTAAAATTCATAAAATTCAAATCTTAAATTCGTAGCTGGTTAATTAGGGTCACAAGTGATTACTTCATCCTAAATAAAATCAAAAGAACTCTATTTATAACGCAACTCCTTAACTAGTAGAACCATATATATGAAATCATCCATTCTGCTCTAGTCGAACCTATATCTCGTAAATAAATAATTTGTCTTTTAAGACAGAGAAAATTTCAAAGCTCAGTGTAATTCTCCGAAAACTCAAAAATTCTTTAAGGTTCTCAAATTAATACTCCTCCTGTTTCTAAAAGGATGAACCTATTTCCTTTTTAGTATTTTTAAAAAGGAATGACTTCTTTCTAAATATGAAAATAAACTTTCATTATTACTTTTAATGAGTCTTTTCCTTATTTTTTAAATTCCGTGCAGAGTCAAATGATCTCATCATTTTTTAAACGAAGAGAGTACATATTTATTGATTGATACAGCTCTGACTATACTCAAATAATATACCATGTGTATTCTCTTCGTTTTTTCCTTTCTTTTGTTCTCTTTCCGATTTGAAATGATAACGTGCACTAAATTAGAAATTCATAAGTCAACTAACTAACAACTTGTATATTATTTTACTCCGAACAAAAAGGAACCAATAATCATTTAATTTGGTTTTCTTATAACTTCTTAAACGACCAACCTCTAAGCACGTATATATATATATATATATACTCATGTATCTTTTGTAATTGAAATGTACTTAATTTCTTTCTCAAGAACAAAGTGCTAGACACGAGATGGCAAAAACGAGCGTAGCTCTATTGATTTGCTTCATAGCTATTGCTATGTCAATGGTTCAAGGGGTTGTGTTAGGACCCAAGGCTGTAGAAAAATGGTTCGAGAAACTTCCCCATGCAAAAGAAAAGGTAACAAAGTTTCATTTCTATTTTCACGACATACTTAGTGGCAAGAATCCTACTGCAATTCAAATAGCCCGGTCTAATATAACTGCTAGTTCACCAACTTTCTTTGGGTTTGTTGCAATGATAGACGACCCACTAACAGTTGGGCCAGAGGCCAATTCAACAGTAGTGGGTCGAGCCCAAGGAATTTATGGTGCAGCTGATCAAAAGGAGGCTGCCCTGCTCATGAACCTCAACTTTGTGTTTACCACTGGAAAGTACAATGGTAGCACACTTAGTGTTCTTGGAAGGAACCCTATATTTCACCAGTACCGTGAGCTGCCAATTGTAGGTGGTTCTGGAGTTTTTCGGTTGGCTCGGGGAATCGCCACTGCGAAGACCTACTCGGTCAATACTACCAGTGGTGATGCTGTTGTTGAGTATAATGTCATAGTCTTGCATTACTAGCATTTGATACATTTTGTTTGACATATGGTTTTCACTTGTGATCTCGCTTGGATTTCATTATATTCAATATTTATAGTTTATCTATGTTTTCATAAGAATAAAGATGAGTATTGATCATTGAAATAAGACCTATAAGATGTTTTGGTTGTACATGTTGGTTTTTGTTGAAAATATGGAGCAACAAAAGTAAGATTAAAAATAGGATTGAAAATAGTCTCTACTTTTCTTATTCAACTTATGGCTATTTATAGCCAAACTTTAAAAAAAATCAGCAACTAAAAAGCTTTAAAAGCTCAACAACTTAACAATATTCAAAATTCAAAATTTGAACTAAGTAACTAATTATTTAAGATTTTCTCAACTAACTATTCTAGATTTTCTGCAGCAATTGAACAAACTTCAACACTCCTCATTTGTTCAGTTGATGCTATCTAAAACAGATGCTCCTCCTCAATTTCTGCCTCAGTTATTTGTGCTTGGAGATTTTTTTGATTGTCTTTGAACTTGCACACTTTTGTGACATGACCTGTTTGTTTACAATTTCCACATATTGCATCAGGTCTCCACCGACAAAACTTTTCTAGGTGTGTTTTCTTTTTGCAATATTTGCAAAGAGGATAATTAACTTTTTCTCTTTTATTTTGTGCATAAAGAGCACCTTCAATAGCTGTGTCATGTCTAAAACTTCTTCTTTGCTCTTGTGCTTGAAGAGCACTTATCAATTCTGCAACAGAGATGGTAGAAAGATCGTTTGACTCTTCTAGGGAGGAAATTTTTGACTCAAATCTTTCTGAAATTGTCACAAGAATTTTTTCAACAATTCTGTTATCTGAGAAATCATCACAAAGCATTCTGATTTTATTAACAATCACAGAGATTCTGTTAGAATACTTAGTGATAGTCTCATCTTCTTGCATCCTAAGAGATTCAAAATCTCTTTTCAAATTCAAAGTCTGCATTTGTCCGACTCGATCACTTCCTTGATATTCTTTTTTGAGTTTTTCCCATGCTTCTTTTGCAGTCTCACATGCAATGATTTTAGAAAATATTGAAACTGCAACTGAATTTTGAATAATAGTTTTGGCTTTGCATTTTTTGGTTTTCTCTTCTGAATGGGCTTTAATTTGAGCAAGAGTGGGATTTTCAGGGAGTGGTGGTAATGGTGTATCTGTCATTCCAACTTCCCATAAATCATAGGCTTCAAGATAAGATTTCATTTTCACTGATCAAATTTGATAGTTTTCACTAGTGAAGATTTGTGGGGCATTCAAAGAGAGACTGTTGCTTGCCATTTTGAAAATAAGGTTAAAAACAGATATGGGTTAAAAATGGTTAAAAGTATTTGTTTGACTCACAGATACCGTAAGATCAGTTGAGGCTCTTGATACCAATTATTGATTTTTGTTGAAAATATGGAGCAACAAAAGTAAGATTAAAAGTTAGGATTGAAAATAGTCTCTACTTTTCTTATTCAATTTATGGCTATTTATAGCCAAACTTTAAAAAAAAAAAAAAAAAAAAATCAGCAACTAAAAAGCTTTAAAAGCTCAACAACTTAACAATATTCAAAATTCAAAATTTGAACTAAGTAACTAATTATTCAAGATTTTCTCAACTAACTATTCTAGATTTAAGATTTTCTCAACTAACTATTCTAGATTTTCTGCAGCAATTGAACAAACTTCAACGGTACAGATAGCTCAAAGTTTCTTGGATATGTGGGGTATTGGATAATCATATAGTCAACGAACTGAGATATATACAATTACTTAGAAAGCTACAATGAGCTACGTGCTGATATATGTGTAATGAAAATAAAAATCATAATTATCTGGAAGTGAATGCTGCAGTACATTTAGCTGGCAGGAAACCATAGTATGATCTTTAATTCTTTATGCAGTCTGCGCTTGCAGTACATTTGTTATATGATCCGTTTAGTCTTCATACATCATACTAATAGTTTCCATTATTTTTATAAATAAAAGGAGATCATGGTAGCTACGTTGCTAACTAGTCATTGAATTATATTTGCATTATCATCGAGTTTTAACTGATCATAGTCTAGAGAGAGTTGCGTTAAGGTGTGAGGCTACTAAACTTTAAACCATCTAATAATGGAAGTGGCATAAAGCAGTAACAGCTATCATATTGAAAATCTAATTGTCGACATTATAATGAATGTTCATTAATGTAGCTAGAGATTATGTAATTCCAATAAGAAAGTTAACAATGTTAATTTACATAATTCATGATATATCATTTCAACAAAAGTTTGCGAGGTTAGATATTAGGTGATGTTGATCATTGAATAAAATTTCTTAAAGGATTAGTTGCAAGAGTTTGATAACATTCTCCGAAATAAAATCCTATTTCCTTTAAACATGTTTCTAGAGAAGTGATGGATGCTGTAATGATGTGTGCAAGTAGTACAAGGTCAAGCTAATCACAAGACCGAAATGATACGAAAAGTAGCCGCCTAGAACGTGCAGATTAATGTAATGCATACGGTACAATTTATAAGGAATAGAAAACCATTATGTGAGCTGTATATATGGGGATTAGACCTGGGCAGCGAACGAGCTGAGCGCGAGACCGAGTCGAGCCTCAGCGAGTTTATTATGCTACCAAGTCGAGCCAAACTAAGCTTTATAATATATCGAGCCAAGTCGAGCCCGAGTCGAGCTCAACCAAGCTTTACTAGAGTTTGAACGAGCACCAGCAAAGCCTGAGCCAAGCTTGAGTCGATTTTTTTTGTGTGTCTCCATACTTAATAATATAAGAAATAATATTTAAATAATAATATAAGAAATAATATTTAAATTTTTCTTTTGATTATAATCATAAGTATAGAAGTACTAGTTTATCAATTGTTAACTGTTTCATTAAAATATTAAATATTGAGTAGACTTCTAATTTATTCAGTATTTGAGCCTAATAAATTAAATTTATATTTTAAAGAAAAAGTTACATGATAAATCAAGCTAGTTGAGTCGACCCGAGCTTGACCGAGCTTTAGCCGAGCCGAGTTGAGCGGAGTCAAACTTTGAATGAGACCTAGCCGAGTCGAGCCGAGTCTCTTTTCAAAATAAGCCGAACTAGCTCAGCTCTATACCCAGACCTACTGTGGATCTTCTATTAGGCTTCAACATGATCGGAGGTGTGGCACTTGGGCGGATGTAGGGTTATAAATGCGAATTCAGCATAAAACAATAACTTTGGCTCAAAATCTTTACATGACATGTGTTCAGAAAAACACTAAATATATTTGAAAATTAAAATCAGAACTCAATTACTAATACTTATGTCCGTGCTAGAAATTATATTCGCAAGTCAAGAACAATACTTTCAGTTTTAAATAATTAAGCCATTGTTAGTTAATTTCTATTAAGCCAGAATGATTGCACAGATCAAGAACAACATCAGAAAGGGATAAGACGCATACCTGATAAGCCGTTTGTTTATCAGTGCGGAAGCTTTGCTTATGAACGTTCCAAAAATATGAAACGGTTGGCTACGTCTTCCTCTCCTTGTGCTTATGACTGCTGACAGCTCAATGGAAAGTTGTCTTCAACAGATTAAGTCAGGAGAGGAGACCTAGCCTCATATATATAGACATAAAAGCCTTAACCTAATGGGCCCACCCATAATAGGCTCATAGGTTTCTCAACAGGCCTACACTACAGTCAGCCTACACCTAATACAAGAAACAATACATGCCCATCATGGAATCCATAAATATATGGCCCGTGTCTTGTCCACCATCTATCAACAATTAGCCCGTTTTGATAAAACTCAATAAGTAAGTTAATGTTAAGTCCATATTTGATAAATAATTCCAACATATTCTACATACGTACTCCGAAATCAAAGGCACGAACATTTTCTCTTTTTGTGTGTTTTTTAGTAAATTCTTAAGACAACCAACCTCTCTGCACCTAATATATATATACACTCATATCTTTTGTAAATGCAACATATCTTTATTTCTTTCTCATGAAGCTAAGTGTGAGACACGAGATGGCAAAAACGAGCCTACTTCTATTGATTTGCTTCATAGCTATTACTATGCCAATGGCTCAAGGGGTTGTCTTAGGACCCAAGGCTGTAGAAAAATGGTTCAAGAAGCTTCCCCATGCAAAGCAAAAGGTAACTAAGCTTCATTTCTATTTTCACGATATAGTTAGTGGCAAGAATCCTACTACAGTTCAAATAGCCCAGTCCAATACGACTGCAAATTCCCCAACACCTTTTGGGTTTGTTGCAATGATAGACGATCTAATAGCAGTTAGACCTGAGCTCAATTCAACAGTAGCGGGTCGAGCCCAAGGAATTTATGGTTCAGCTGGTCAAATGGAGCACGCACTTCTCATGAACCTTAACTTTGTGTTCACCACTGGAAAGTATAATGGTCGCACACTGAGTCTTCTTGGCCGGAACCCTGTGTTTCACCAGTACCGTGAGATGCCGATTATCGGTGGTTCTGGAGTTTTTCGGTTAGCTCAGGGTATTGCCACTGTACAAACAAATTGGTTTAATATAACTAGTGGGGATGCTGTTATTGAGTATAATGTTGTTGTCCTGCATTACTAGCACATTTGATGATTTTCATTTGTGAAAGTACAAGACGGGGGGTGAATTATTATTTTTCTAATAATACAGTTGACTTAAGGAAATTTATAGTCGACTATGCAGAATATATATTAAGCAGACAATAAAATAAGTAAAGGTAGAAGGAAGACACATGAATTTTATACTGGTTCAGAACCAAAAGGTTCCTAATCCAGTCCCCTTGGGTCACAAGGGAGTATCTCTCTTTTCAAGGCTCTTAGTAACAATAGATACAATGATGGTTTATCGTTCACCACAAATGTCTCTATCACAGATGGTTTTTACCACTCGATTACCACCAACGTGTTGTTTGGTTTATAGCTCACCAAACCAACTTCAGATGACACTACTATTACCTCTACAAAGAACTCTCCTTCTTTTCTTTTCTAACACTGATACACTCACTGTTACAGTATTTAAGCAAAGTAAAAGTATGGAGAAAAGTAGATAGTAAGATAGAAATGTAGGTATGAGATCGAGTTCTTCTGGAAACATATAGGCTTGAGGTGAGGCAGCACAATATCGTGATTGAGAGGGGAATAACAGATTGCGTTGATCAAGAGATGCTTTCCTTAGTAGCGAGATTCTGAGAGATTTGGACCCAACAGTTTTGATTCTCGGAGAGGTATAAATACCTTCCAAGAATAAGGTTGAGCCGAATGGAAATAACTCCTAAACTCAAAGGATGGCCTTCCATATACAACTGATTTGGGCACAACCGGCAAATCCTTTCCTTAGCTGACTTCGTATTATTCCATGGAGAGTGTACTAAGGGAATCCTGCAGTTCACACACGCAAAGCACTTAGCAACTTAAAAGCTTTATTTGTGATAAATCAAAGACGTAAACTTAACAATCTCCCCTTTTTTGATGATGACAAATAACTGGTGTAGTTATGCTTCTCTTGTGGTTTTAAGTCGACTCCCCCTGATTAACTGAGATGGAGCGCAGTTGACTGATATTCTGTAAGAACAAAGAGAACATATAGAACAAGGGGAGAACTCCCCCTGACTAAAAGAATTTTAGCATAGTTAACTGACATAATACTATAGAAGGGATGGCTTTTCCTTAACACCTGCATTCAGAAAAGTTTTCAGGAGAAGCTAGGGAGAAACTCCCAGTTAGTAACAACAAACAAAGAAAACAAAAGAAACACCTGTCTTCTCCCCCTTTGGCATCAGCAAAAAGATAGAGGGGGAGCCAGTAGCAAAAGAAGTCAATATTACAGACCCAAAGTAAAACATAGTCTAGCGAGGGGCAAGAAAATATGTGAGGGTGTTCACGACATTGTTTGTCATTCTGTCAAGCTTGGTTTGAACATCCCTGGAGAGAGCATCAATGCGACCCTGAACATCAGTGGAAATAGCATCAACTCGAGCATGAAGCCTTCGAACAGCAGCATCAGAGCTTGTTACTGCTGTATCCAGTTTGAGACTGAACTTCCCCACATCCAGCTTGATTTCATTTAACTCATCTGCCTTTTTATCTGCCTTAAGATGCAGACTGAGAAGCAAGTCAGTGATATCTTTGATATCTTCCTCACTTGACGGGATGGTCCAGCTTGATCACCAGTGGGCTTGACCGTCTTGGACTCCTTCCTAACCCATTTATCATCTACATGAACATAACCCATGGAGGCAAATGCACGAGAATTGTTGCAGGCACTCATAGTGACAGTTTTCCAGGCAGAGGTATCAACACGATAGAAGTGTAAAATCCTAGTAATGATTAGTCCATAGGGAAGTGAAGCACAGTCAGCAATACTTTCAAGCATGTAATCAATTATCCAGGCACCAAGGTCCAACTTTTTGTTGGTTAACAGACAGTAAACAATCAGGGTGTCACGCTAAGAGAGAGAACTAAGAGACCCAGTTCTGGGCAATAGAGTAGTACCAACAATGTGAGCAAGAACACGCACAGTAAAGGGCAAGTCTAAAGGACCTAATTGACCATCAGGGACATCAGCAGATTTTTCACACAGGCATGCTTTTGCTTGTTCAAAAGTAACTTCAAAATCAGAAGGCCAAGAATTTTTGAAGAAAAGACAATAGCCAGAAAACTTAAAGCCCAAAATACGACAGAGGATCTTTTTGGTAATGACAATTATGGTGTTGAGAACCATAGTTTCAATACCTTCACCAGAGCAAGGACGAAGATTTGCATAGAATAATCTTACCATATCTTCAGGGATATCGACAGAATCGGTGGAGAAAAAATTTGTCCACTCTTGATCAGCAAAAAAGGTTTTGATATCACAGTTGAGAGACTCCAAAAGATCCAGGTCAACAATGTCGCCATGAGCAAGAGGCTTTTCCTTAAGGAGTTCCAATTTTTCGTGAGCAGACGGATTCCAAAAATCAAGGGTTTCATCAAGATCGGCAAGAGAGAATTCCTTCTTTGGTCGTTTTGCCACTTCTGTGTCATCAGGATCACTGTGCATGGGCCTTTTTCCAAGTTTCGTGTTTAGAGGAGGAGTAGGAAATTTAGATGTGGTATTCTCTGAGTGGTCGGAGTCAATGTGAACAGGGGTGGAAGTGTTGTTAACTTTGGGTTTGGTTCGTTGGCTACGACGAGCAGAGATTGTGGATTTTTTAGCCATAGGAAAGAAGGGAAGTTAAGAGAATGGGTGAAGAGGATGAACATGAGAGGCACCTTTTTATGGAGTGAGAGAGAGAGAGAGAAGAAAAAAAATGGTGGAGGGTTTCGTGTTAGATAAAGAGGAGGTAGAAGAAAAGACATTGATGGGAAAAGGCGCTGCAAAATCTAGGGAAAGAGACTGACACATGACTCTTGATTGACTTGAAAATAAAAACGACGGCTGTAATGATGACATTTAATAATGACATAAAAGGGAAACATAATGAGGATTCATATACATGGTAGGAAATAATGCTGATGAAATGGCCACTAATAGAAAGTAAAAAATATTTTTGGTGTTTTTATATTTTTGTGAGAGGAATGCATGCCACAAATAAAAAATAAAAAAAAATTATGCTGTAGAACAAGGGTCAGAAATAATGCCAAGTAGATCTCTTAGGGTACAAAAACGGTCTTCAAGAAAGGGTTTTGTAAAAATATCTGCTAGTTGAATATCAGTACTAACAAATGCAATGTCAATGTCACCTTGTTGAACATGATCACGTATAAAATGATAACGAACATCTATATACTTGGTCCTAGGATGATCAACAGGATTGTAAGACAACTCAATAGCACTAGTATTATCACATAATATAGAGATAGGTTTGAAAAACAAGTTATAATCAGATAATTGAGTAGCCATCCAGAGAAGTTGAGTGCAACAATGCCCTAGTGTGATATATTCAGACTCAGCAGTTGATAGAGCAGTGCAGTCTTGCTTTTTGCTATGCCATGAAACAAGAGATTTTCCTAAGAAAAAACTTGTACCACTGGTACTTTTCCGATCAACCCTGTCACCTGCGTAGTCAGCATCTGAGAATCCAATGAGATCAAAATGACTAGTGAAAGGATACCATAATCCATAGGATACAGTTCCCGCAAGATAGCGTATAATTCTTTTGACTGCAGTTAGATGAGAAACTTTTGGAGCTGACTGAAAATGAGCACATTTACTTACAGCAAACATAATATATGGTCGACTAGCGGTTAAGTAAAGGAGAGAGCCAGTCATATCTCTGTATATAGTAGGATTTACGCTAGTACCTTTTTCATCTCTTACTAGATGAGTGGCTGGACTCATTGGAGTTTTAGCTACGTTGGCTTCTTCCATGCCGAATTTTGTAAGCAGTTCTTTTGTATACTTGGATTGATTGACAAAGATGCCTTTTTTATGCTGCTTAATTTGAAGTCCTAGGAAGTAAGTCAACTCCCCCACCATGCTCATTTCGAATTCTCCTTGCATCAAGACCTCAAAATCCTTGCATAGATGAGCATTAGTACTACCAAAAATTACGTCATCAACATATACTTGAATGATCAAAATATCTTTAGAGTTTTTTTGAATTTTTGTCACTTTTGCCTCTAGAAAAATCGTGGCATAGTAGGAAAGAACTTAATCTTTCATACCAGGCTCTTGGAGCTTGTTTGAGACCATAAAGAGCTTTGGAAAGTTTAAAAACATGGTGAGAAAAATTTTTATTTTCGAAACCGGGAGGTTGTCTAACATGCACTTCTTTCTTTATAAAGCCATTTAGAAAAGCACTATTCACATCCATTTGAAAAAGTTTAAACAGTTCGAATGAAGCAAATGCAAGCAAAATACGAATAGATTCAAGTCTAGCTACAGGGGCAAATGTCTCATCGTAGTCGACTCCTTCTATTTGGGAGTATCCTTGAGCAACTAGACGAGCCTTGTTTCTTACCACTTTTCCATCCTCGTTAAGCTTGTTCCGAAAGACTCACTTGGATCCTATGATGGACTTCATTTTGGGTCTTGGGACTAACTTCCATACCTCATTTTTATCAAACTGCTCAAATTCTTCTTTCATTGCTTGAACCCATGATTCATCTTGTAGAGCTTCGTCAATTCTTCTGGGTTCAATCTGAGAAATAAAGGCAATATTAGATTTTTGTGCTCTTCTGATTTTCATACCTTCCCTTGGATCGCCAATGATGTATTTCTGAGGATAGTCAGGATCGCTTTTCCATTCATTCGGAACAACAACATCAAAATTTTTGGGTTCTTTATCAATAGTTGACTCGTTTTCCTCACTAGTCAACTCAGGTTCTTCTTGTGACTGAACTTCCTTTTGGGTTTCACCATTGTGCAGGTTCTCTGAGATGTGTGGATGAAATGGAACCTCATCTTCATCATCTGCAACATCTCCTTTCCCGACAGTTTTTAAAGCATCATCAAATACAACATGGATAGATTCTTCAACAGATAAAGTACGCTTGTTAAATACTCTATAAGACCTACTAGTGTTGGAGTAACCCAAGAAAATACCTTCATCACTGCGAGGGTCAAACTTGCCAAGGTTGTCCTTGCCATTATTGTGAATAAAACATTTACAACCAAAAGGGTGAAAGTAACTTACATTTGGCCTTTTACCTTTCCATAATTCATAAGGAGTTTTCTTGAGAATAGGACGAATGAGACATCTATTGAGAATGCGACATGTTGTACTTACTGCTTCAGCCCAAAAATGATTTGGGAGGGAGTGCTCAATCAGCATGGTTCTTGCCATATCTTGAAAAGTTCTATTCTTCCTTTCAACAACCCCATTTTGTTGAGGAGTGCGGGGAGAGGAGAAATTGTGGATGAGACCATGAGTATTGCAATATTCTTCAATTATTTTGCTCTCAAATTCTCCTCTGTGGTCACTTCTGATGGTGGTTATGAAGTATCCCTTTTCTCTTTGAACTTTCTTGCAGAACACTTCAAAACTAGCAAATGCATCATCTTTATGTGATAAAAACATGACCCAAGTAAATCTAGAGAAATCATCAACAATTACAAGTGTATACTTCTTTCCATTTATGCTAGCAGTTCTAGTTGGGCCGAACAGATCCATGTGAAGAAGCTCAAGGGGTTTTGAGGTAGAAACAATGTCTTTGCATTGAAAAGATGTTCTACTTTGTTTTTCTAATTGACATGCATCACACACATGGTCTTTTGTGAAATTCAGTTTTGGTAAACCAATGACAAGATCACGTTTTGAAAGTTTTTTCAATTAAAAACATGCTTGCATGACCTAATTTTCTATGCCAGACCCATGGATCATTCGTAATAGATGCAAGGGAGAGATGCTTACTTGAGGAGGTATTGTCGTTGTTCAAAACATAGATATTATTTTCTCTTGAGCCTGAGAGAACAACTTTACCTCGGTTGTCATGAATAATACATCTGCTTGACTCAAACTTTACCTTGAACCCTCCATCGCATAGTTGACTTATGCTGAGAAGATTGTGTTTGAGTCCTTCTACTAGGAAGGCTTCTTTTATCTCGCATGAGGGATTCAATGAGATGATTCCTATTCTAATGATCTTTCCTTTAGCATCACCTCCAAACCGTACAGAGCCTCCATCAATATTTGTGACTGACTTGAAAAGCTGCTTGTCACCAGTCATGTGACAGGAGCATCCACTGTCTAAAAACCATTTGCCCAATTTTGCTCTTTTCTTGTGGAGTCCCTGCAAAATAACAGTTTTAAGCAGTTTTAGGTACCCAAGCTTGCTTGGGTCCTTGGGGGTTGGTCTTAGAGGTGCTAGCCTCGTTTTTAGCTTTTGTCCTCCAAACCCATCTTTCAGGATTTTTCTTGTAGCATTTCTTTTGCACATGACCAAGTTCACCACAATAAAAACATATTGGTAAATTTTGAGACTAAGAACTAGAGGAAGTTGGTGTAGTGGATCTAGCAGATTTATGGGAATTGTAGGACCTATCAGAGTGATAATTTGTGGGCTTCCGAAGTCTGTTTAGCTTAATTCTTAGTTGCTCCATTTCCTCTTTTAGAAATTCATTTTTAGTTTCCACTACTTCCAGCTTCATTTCCCATTCCTCTTTCTCTTTAGTCAGCCTTTTGATTACCTTGAGAGCTTTCTCAAGTTCATCAAGAGCTTCGTCAAGATTCTTCGAGTTTTTATTGCAAAGATTACAACATACCTCATTGGTGTCGGCCATGAAACATATGTTTGCTTCATCTTCAGATTCAGTGTCGGCTGCTTCATCATCACTCCAGGCTGCATACGATATGTTCTTGCCTTTTCTTTTTGTATCTGGGCAGTTGTTTGCAATGTGTCCTTGCTTTCCGCATTCATAGCAATGTCCTTCAGCTTTATAGTTGGTATGTTCCTTTTTGAAAGGAACCTTACCTTTGCGAAACTGCCTCCTCCGGTTAAGTAGGCCATTTTTGTTTCTGGACATCATAGCAAGTTGTTCCTGGATGTCATCTTCTTCGGCTTCGTGTCCATAGTCGACTTCTTCAGTGGTGGTGCTGAAGGCTACAGTCTTTTTCTTCTCTTCTTGAGTATTGCGATTCAGATGAGTTTTCTCAAAAGCAATCAGATCACCTCTGAGTTCGTTATAGGTGAGCTTGTTAAGGTCACTGCTTTCAATGTTGATAACCTTTGGTTGCCAGGAGGTTGGAAGGCTCCTTAGAATCTTTCTGATTTGTTGACCGCTTGTGTAGATCATTCCAAGGGCTTTGAGTTCTCCAATAATTTTGATGAACCTAGCAAACATGTCTTTAGTCAATTCTCCTTCTTTCAATTGAAATTGCTCATATTCATAGGCCAGGAGATTTATTCTTGTTTCCTTGACTTTGCTGGTTCCTTCATACGTGACTTCCAATTTGTCCCATATTTCTTTCGGAGTGTCACAACTGGAAATATTTTCCCATTCCTCACCACTTATTGCATTGTAGAGGATATTCACAGCCTTGTAATTCAGTTGAATTACTTCCCTTTATTCGTCAGTATAGTCGTCCATATCAAAGGGAACCGAAGCTTCGACTGTCTCATCTTCCTTCTTAGCAGTGGCAACCTTTGGAATAGTGTAGGGACCTTTCTTGATAACACGCCAGACTTTCAAGTCGACTGACTTGACATAGGTTTCCATGCGGATCTTCCAGTGACTGTAATGTTTTCCATTGAAGTAGGGAGGCCGGGTGGCAGAAGTTCCCTCTTGCAATAGAGCACCATTAACAACGTGTGAAGACATGATCTTTACTCACTTGCTGTAAGGCAAAATAAACAAAATGTGAGACCAAGCTCTGATACCAATTGAAAGTACAAGAGAGGGGGGTGAATTGTTATTTTTCTAATAATACAGTTGACTTAAGGCAATTTATAGTCGAATATGCAGAATATATATTAAGCAGACAATAAAATAAGTAAAGGTAGAAGGAAGACACGGGAAATTTTATACTGGTTCAGAACCAAAAGGTTCCTAATCCAGTCCTCTTGGGTTACAAGAGAGTATCTCTC
This sequence comes from Petunia axillaris subsp. axillaris, assembly GCA_029990575.1. Classification (NCBI taxonomy): domain Eukaryota; kingdom Viridiplantae; phylum Streptophyta; class Magnoliopsida; order Solanales; family Solanaceae; genus Petunia; species Petunia axillaris. The sequence continues at coordinate 166,858,303 of JARKNS010000003.1, forward strand.
TTTTCAAGGCTCTTAGTAATAATGGATACAAGGATGGTTTATCGTTCACCACAAACGTCTCTATCACAGATGGTTTTTACCACTCGATTACCACCAACGTGTTGTTTGGTTTATAGCTCACCAAACCAACTTCAGATGACACTACTATTACCTCTACAAAGAACTCTCATTCTTTTCTTTTCTAACACTGATACACTCACTGTTACCGTATTTAAGCAAAGTAAAAGTATGGAGAAAAGTAGATAGTAAGATAGAAATGTAGGTATGAGATCGAGTTCTTCTGGAAATATATAGGCTTGAGGTGAGGCAGCACAATATCGTGATTGAGAGGAGAATAACAGATTGCATTGATCAAGGGATACTTTCCTTAGTAGCGAGATTCTGAGAGATTTGGACCCAAGAGTTTTGATTCTCGGAGAGGTATAAATACCTTCCAAGAATAAGGTTGAGCCGAACGAAAACAATTCCTAAACTGAAGGGATGGCCTTCCATATACAACTGATTTGGGCACAACCGGCAAATCCTTTCCTTAGCTGACTTCGTATTATTCCATGGAGAGTGTACTAAGGGAATCCTGCAGTTCACACACACAAAGCACTTAGCAACTTAAAAGCTTTATTTGTCATAAATCAAAAACGTAAACTTAACAATTTGTAATTTCTTCATGTTTCATTATATTCAATACTTTCGCATATAGTTTCTCTATGTTGTCATAAGAATAAATATGTGTTGTAGTACTATTGATCATTGAAATAAGACATTGAAATATTTTGAAATGCACATGTGTTATAATCTATGCACCTCCTAAGCACACTAGAAGGGGGTTGAATAGTGTCCACCGATATTCATTTTAAGAACCCGATTCTCCTGAGTCAAGAACCCTGTTCTTGCCTCTACAATTTATCTGTTTGAACACTGCAACACACACCAGCCACACACTCAGAAGACACAGGGATTTTACGTGGAAAACTCCTTGCTCAAGGGAGAAAAACCACGACCCACACTCTGGGATTTTAGAACTCAATCCACTAATACAGAGCAAGTTTCTGATTACAAGAGTCTGTAACCAAGGGGCTACACTCTAGACCCTAATCACTAACCAAAGCTAAACTCTAGCTTTACAAGTAATTTCTCACAAGTTCACCTAATACATATGCTTCTACAATAAGCCAATAGGTAAAAACAATGAATGCTCAAACTAAGACAACTTACAACGCAATGAACCTAGACAGAATACCTAGACTCAATTAACTCAAGCACACCGGTTGTCTTCTTCAGTTATCTCAAGTAGAAAAATGCTAGATCGCCTTTATATGCTCTCAACTCTCTGTTTGTGAATAACTGATTTACGGCTGCATCAACTACTTGTATTTATACGGGCCTTGCAACCCTAGTTGAGTCCTACAAGGAATCCTTGTATTTATGGTAAGACAAGATTCCTAGTAATTCTTTTTCCTATTGAAGTCCAACTCCTATTCGCACTTCGAAGACACAGCCTGCGCACCGCCTCTTTTAGTATGAGTAGGATGTATATTCATTCACGCGCCACTACTCCTAGTTCCGCAGGGATTTGCAACCCACAGATCTTTTCGATCAGTCGTGCCCTTATTCCTCAAGGACTAGGTTCTTCTATCAAGACCACTGAGTCCTTCTCGTTTGTCATGCTTCAAAACCAATGCTCAACAAATTCCCCCTTTTTGATTATGACAAACAAATGTTTCTAGAGAACCTGAATAGACAACATTTCCCAAAAAAAAAAAAAAAAAAGGTAACAAGTTCAAGAAAAGTGAAACAGATAAATTAGGTTACAAACACCCCAACATTTCCTTCTTCCCTCTTTTGGCATTATCGAAAAGATCTAAATACCTGCATGAACCTGTTAGAAGTATCCAGTCTAGAGTACAGGGCAGCAAGGCAGCAAAAAACACACAGAAGGGTAAGGGCCCAACAAAAACCAAATACTGTAAAGCAAACAGTCATAAACATGAGAAAATTTAAAACCATTATCCAGGGTGTGAAAGCAGCACAACCCTATCCATTAGTACACAACTGAAAAAAATAAATTTTTTGAAACAACCATCATATGTGCAAGGGAGAATGGAAGGAATTAACAGCATTTAGGAGAAAAGACAGTAGGATAGGACAGGAGGACTCAAGACTGAAAGTTGAAGTGCTTGACAAGTGCCTCAAGATGCTTTTTTTTTTTTTTTTGCCCTTTCCATCACCAGCTCGGCCTCATACTTGTGGCAGTCTATCTTCAAGCGATCAATTTCTTGATCCTTCAACTTCAGCTGTCTGTGGAGCTCTGCATTTTCAGTATTCACTTCAAGAACATGAGTCTCCAGCTCCTTCACAGCATCAATGGCCTCCTCGGGTCCATAATCCTCACTCTCCTCAGCTAGCTCTTGCTTGACCTGCCTGGGCTTGTTGGAAGCTCTCCTCTCCTCGAAGAAGTCACAGTTTTTAAGCACATTGTACCCAAACATTTGATGAATGGTTGGCTTCTTCCCAGCTTCCAGTGGAACCCCAAAATGCTCTAGAACTTGCTGGAGGATATAGGAATGCACTAAAGAATGTGGCTTCTGATAAGTATCTGCAATCCTCTTAATATGTCTGATGATTAGCCCAGGTAAGTTGATTCTTACCCCGCTATCCAGCAAGTCCATATATGTTAGGTCTAGAGCACTAGCTTCACTATTTCTTTCTCCTCTTGGCAGAAGGAACCTGTGCACAAACTCAAACAGCAACTGATGTGCAGGCTCCATCTCCTTTTTATCTACCTTCCTTTCCTTCCTTAGCTTGGGTTTTCCTGAGAATTTCTTGACCACACTCAGAGGAGTTATTCCATCTGTCCTCTTGGGCCATTTCAGCTTTATATACCTGCAATAACCTTCAGCAGGTATGTCAAGAATCACCCCAAGCTCTTTTCTCCCAAATTCTATCTCAACTCCCTTCACAGTGGTGAACACTCTCCTGGCAATGACTCTGCAGTTTGTGTAAAACTCCCGGACCTCAGCAGCAAATAACAACCTATCCTTGTTTCCAAACAAACCAAGCCATCCTTGGTCACCAATCATTCTCAGCAGTGGTTTCATGTGATGCTCATTCTCATCATGCAAAATACTACTAGGCAACTGTCACATCGTCTATCGGAATTCTTATCTGATTTCTGTGCCTTAATTTTCGTCTCATCGGTTTTCTGTGCCCTAATCTGGGCAAATATTTTCAAAAATTCCACAGTATTCATAACAATCAAACTAAGCCTGTCCGGGGAAACTAAATCCCTTAGGAAACTGTCACTGCTTTGTTTGTTCTCAAAGATCCACTCATCCTTCCCTATATCTGATTCAAGGACTTCTATTCCAATTTTCCCCTTATCAGAACTATGGCAGCAGTTTCCTCATCTGGTTTGGAACCTAACACACCTAATGTCAGTGGTTCATCTTTGGAGAGTGGAACCAGTTTTATTAGGGTAATAGATCCTGCTCATCCCTACTATATTCATCCCTCTGAAGGAACTAGCACTAGTCTGGTGCCTGTAGTGTTTGATGGGACAGGTTACATGAATTGGAGTAAAGCAATGTGGATGAGTTTGTCAGTAAAGAATAAAATAGGGTTCATAGATGGTAGTTATCCTAGACAAGATCTAAAATTCATCCTTGTTCAAAGCATGGGAAAGGTGCAATTACATGGTAAGCTCATAGATAATGGGAGCAGTTACCAAAGATATTGCAGGTAGCATAATTCATTCATCTAGTGCAAAAGTTATGTGGGACAACCTCAAGAAAAGATACGGACAATTAAATGGAGCTCAGATTTTCCAGATCAAAAAGGAACTCAATGGAATTGTACAGGGAAATAATGATATAGCCACATACTATACCAAACTCAAGAAGTGCTGGGATGAGTTGAGTGTTCTGGAGTCCTTTCTGATATGTTTTTGTTGCAGCTGTGAGTGCAAATGTGGGGCAAAAGCCCATAATCAGGATATTTTCTAGTAGAACAGGCTGATGCCATTTCTGATGGGATTGAATGATTCCTACACTCAAGCAAGAGGAAATATTCTTATGATAAGCCCTTTTCCTGATGTTGAAAAGGCTTACTCACTTCTAATTCATGAGGAAAAACAAAGAGAGATTCGGGCTGGGCAAGCTTTCATCCCTGACTCTATGTTCTTACATGTTGGTGGAAACTCATGTGCATTTGGTAACTATCAAAACAAAGGAGGACATTATGGAAATAAGGATAATTATATCACTCAGTATGCTGGGAATAACAATAAGCAGAGAAACTATGGATCAGGTGGACATAAATCTTATACTCATAATCAAAAGTCTAATTTGGTATGCAGATATTTCAAGAAGCTTGGACACCTGATTGATGACTGTAATAAATTGAAATGGCACAATAGTTCTAATAACCCCCCACAATACTCCTAAGAGGCAAACCAATTACAGAGGAAAGAAATTTGCTGCTACTGTTCAAGGTAATGGGGATCCTGGTTTAGATCCTTCTTATGCCTCTGGAGAATATAGTGCTTCTTCTCACAACATTACTCCAAAGCAACTGAGCCAACTAATGCAACTTATTTAGAATGTCCAAGTTGGATCTCAAGCTGGAACTATTCCTGAGGGAAATGGCTTTGCTAATATAGCAGCTAGTGTTACCATGATAAGATCCAAACATCTTGCACAGTGCCTTTCCTATTCTCATTCCAATCACAAGCCTTTATAATAGATTCAGGTGCTTCAGATCACATGACTGCTGATGAATCTCTTCTTCACAACATGCACACCCTAGTTGTCCCTTATTCTATGGCTTTACCTAATGGATATAAGGTTAAATTAACTTCAACTTCATCTCTCTTCAGACATTGTCTTACATCATGTTCTCTATGTACCTAGCTTTCAGTACAATCTCATTTCTATCCAAAAGTTATGCAGGCAACTTAGTGCTACTGCGTGTTTCACTTCTTCTACCTGTACTCTGTAGGCCCCTTCTCTGAAGAGGCAAGTGGAAATTGATAGAGCAACACATGGTTTGTACCTACTGCTGGATTCACTCCCTCCCCAAGTCTGCTACCAACTCTGTTGTACATAGGATGAGCATAAATAAATGTGTTGCAAATTCTGTTCCTCTCATTGTAAATAGTGCAGCATGTGATGTGTACACACTTTGGCATAATAGACTTGGGACATCTTCCTTACAATAAACTGCATGCTTTATCTCCTCTTATTTCTGTCAATTTTCCAAACAAATAACATTTTGATTGTAATGTATGCCCTCTAGCTAGACAGACTAGAAATTCATTTTCTTTAAGTTCTATCAAAACTAAAGACCCTTTTGAACTGGTCCACATTGATATTTGGGGACCTTATCACACCCCTACATATGGTGGATTTAGGTATTTCCTCACAATAGTGGATGACTTTACTTGATGCACTTGGACACATCTTCTCTCCAGCAAGTCCAATGCTTTTCCTATTCTCCAAAGCTTCATCTCTATGGTGGAAACGCAGTTTAATTCCAAAGTGAAATGCATTAGAAGTGACAATGCTTTTGAATTGGGACTTAGTCAACACATTTCTAACTACTACCTCTCCAAATGAATTATTCATCAGACCACCTGTGTAAACACCCCACAACAAAATGGGGTGGTAGAAAGGAAGCATAGGCATCTTTTGGAAACCTCCAGGGCCTTACTCTATCAATATAACCTTCCAATCAAGTTCTAGAGGGACTGTGTGCTTACTGCCACCTATCTTATAAGCAGGTTTCCTACCCCTGTTCTTTCTGGGAAATCACCTTTCCAAGTTCTTTTCAACAAATACCGAGATTGTTTGTGCTATGCTTCTACCCTCAAAAGACATAGGGATATATTTTCCCCTAGGGCAGCTCCTTGTGTTTTTTTGGGATATCCATATGGTTAAAAAAGATATAAACTCTTTAACCTTGTTTCTCAACAGTCTCTAATTTCTAGAGATGTTTCCTTTCTTGAACATATTTTCCCTTTCAAGTTTGCTCCCACTTTATCCTACTCTTATCCTACTTTTCCATCTTCCTCTACCACTCCTAACTTCTCCACATTTCCCTCTCCTCCTCACTTTCCAGATACCAATCCAGATATCAACCCCTCACCTGCTCCATCACCCTCACTTACTCCTTCCCACTCCAATACTTTCTCTGATTCCCCTCCTCTTTCTACCCCTGCTTCCTCCTCTTCTTCCTCCTCCTCTTCTTTTCTTCCTCCCACTTCTCCCCCGCAATAAAATCTAACAGATTGAAGTCTTCCCCTGCCAATCAACAAGACTTCATCTGCACTTCCTGTACCATTTCCTCTCCTTCCCTTTCCACTGTCCAGCCCACTATCTCTCTTCCTAAGGTGTTCTCTTTTACTGCCTTATCTACCACTTCTCAAACTATGCTCCAGTCTCTTTCTACTGTGCAAGAACCCAGGTCTTATCATCAGGCAGTACTTCATCCTAGCTAGCAGGAAGCCATGGCCAAGGAGTTTGATGCCCTTGAAGCCAATAACACATGGACTTTGATGCCTCTTCCACCTGGTAAACACTGCATCCCATGAAAATGGGTTTACAAGGTGAAACATAAGTCTGATGGCTCCATAGAGAGGTTTAAGGCCAGATTGGTTATTAGGGGTGATACCCAAAAGGAACGTCTTGATTATATTGAAACTTTTTCTCCAGTGGTCATTTCTTTTTGCCTTAGCTGTCAAACATCATTGCGTTTTGTCCAATTAGATGTTAACAATGCTTTTTTACATGGTGATCTTTATGAAGAGGTTTATATGAAAGTTTATCCAGGGTATTCAGTTCCTTCTTCTGGTTTAGTTTGAAAACTTAACAAGTCTTTATATGGCTTGAACCAAGCATCCAGACAGTGGTATGCTAAATTGTCTGATTCTTTGCATTCTCTTGGTTTTCAATACTCTAAGAATGATTAATCCTTATTTTAAAAGCATTTTGGCTGTCTATGTGGATGACATATTAGTTACATGCAGTGATGCTGCCTCTATTACTTCTTTAAAACAGTTTTTAGATACTTCTTTCAAAATAAAAGATTTGGGTTCTTTACATTATTTTTTGGGTCTGGAGGTTGTCCCCACATGCACAGGTTTACTGATCAATCAGCGCAAGTTTACTATAGACTTGATCTCTAAGCTTGGTTGTGATTCTCTAGCTCCATGTGTCAGTCCTCTTCCTTTGGGGGTGAAGCTGAGGATGGATGTTGGCTCTCCTATTCCTGATCCTACTTATTATAGGAACTTGTGGGTAAGCTGAATTACTTAACCTATACCAGGCCTGATATTGCTTTCACAGTGTAATATTTGTCTCAATTCATACAGTCTCCTAAACAGCCTCATTTAGATGCAGCCCTTCACACTGTGAGGTATCTCAAGGGTTCTCCTGGTTTGGGGGACTCCATATGGTTGTTGATCCTGTTTTCACTTTCCAGGCCAATTGTGATTCTGATTGGGTCACTTGCCCAGATTCACGCAGGTCTATCAGTGGTTTTTTTGTCATGTTGGGTGGCTGCCCCATTTCTTAAAAGTCCAAGAAGCAGTCCATTGTTTCCCTTTCCTCTGCAGAGGCTGAATAACGGTCCATACGCAGGCTGGTAGCTGAACTTACTTGGTTGTGTCGCTTGTGTTGAGGATTTGTCTATCACTGGGCTGACTCCTATTGATGTTCATCGTGATAGCCAGTCGGCTATACACATAGCCAAGAACCCGGTCTTCCACGAGCGAACCAAGCACATCAAGTTGGTTTGCCACTTGGTTCATGAGAAGCTTTTGGATGGCTTGATCTCTTTGTCATACATTCCTACTGGGCTCCAGCGTGCTGATGTCTTCACCAAAATTCTTCCTGGGCCCAAGCATTTGGATCAGCTTTCCAAGTTGAGCATGTGTCCTTTACCCCCCTTCCAACTTGAGGGGGTTTGGGCTGAGGACTTTTGATCCACCTTAATTGGGCCATAGCCAGTTGTATCCATTTATTTATATCTGTACTCAAGCCCATTAAGTAGTAGGTGCATTTACTTATTTGCCCCTGATGTATATATATAGGACAGTTATTTTCTTGTACACGACACAGTTGTCATTTTCTCTTCCCAATTATTGAACTTGAGAGGTCCCTCCCCGACTTATAATATTCCGTTGATATTCTAGATTCTTCCTAATCTATGCGCTTTCATATTGAATTCTTACCGCACTTGCTAGACAAAACTGAAGCAACTGACCAAATCAAAGCTTCATTAGTTTATTAACGAATTCACAGGTCGAATTTTTCAGACTATATTAAGGTAGTTGGTCTAGAGAGTGGACTGCACATTTAGCAAAAACCTAAGGCCAGATTGAACTATGAAAAAATAGTACGAGCCAGGGAAAGACAGGACAGATATCCTGATTGGTTTAAACTTTAAACTAACTAATAATGGAAGTGGCATAAAGTGGTAACAGTTATCATATAGAAAATATAATTGTCCACATTATAACGAATATTCAACTGTTCATAAATGTAGCAAGAGATTATGTAATTCCAATAAGAAAGTTAACAATGCTAATTTACATAATTCATGAATATAATATTTCAACAAAAGTTGCGAGGTTAGACATTAGGTGATGTGATCATTGAATAAAATTTCTTAAAAGGATAAGTTGCAAGAGTTTGATAACATTCTCCGAAAAAAAAAATCCTATTTCCTTGAACAACATGTTTGCAGAGAAGTGATGGATGCAGCAAGTAGTACAAGGTCAAACTAATCACGAGACCGAAATGATACTAAAAATTAGCTGCCTAGAACGTGCAGATGAGTACAATTTTTAAGGTGTAGAAGACAACCATTATGTGAGCTGTATATATGGGGATCTTCTGTTTGACTACAACATGAGGAGGTGTGGCACTTCCTACACCCCGGATGTATATGCGAATTCTGCTCAACACAATAGCTTTTTCTCAAAACCTTTACATGATATCAGAAAATCATTAAACATGTTTGTATATGCCCATTTTATTATATTGTGTCAATTTTATTTGGCTAAGGATATCTCTTGCCAAAACAAGGAGAGAGAAAAAATTTTAATACACTTTGGCTAGAGAATTCCCTCTTCAAGTACAAAAATTATATTTTTTATACACTTTGGCTAAGGAATTCTCTCTCTAAACGTAGGAAAAAATAATAAAAAAAAGATATTATTAACATGGGAGACATCTGGTTATAACAAAAAATACATCAATTAATCAAAATATTCGGTAATAATTAACATCTCCTAGAATTATAATTGAAGACTTTATAAGCTAATGATATGTAGGTGCATCAGCTTCTTCATCTCTGGTAGAACATTATTTGTAATGGTAGAGAAAATAAAAATGATCTTTTAGATAGAACGAGAGTAAAAGTTTAAGCAGAAATTAATATAAAGAGAAGCAGGATTTCAGCTCATTCAAAGTTATGAAGAAAAAGTTACAAGAATAAAGATAAAGCCTAAGTTATGATGAACATCAAATACAAACATTCAAGAGAGTTGACATAGTACCTAAGGTTGTAATAGATACTATCCTGACCAATTTTGTTGACAGGGCACCAAAGAAAGCTATATCATATACAAGATAGTCATAGTATAAAATAAATATGGAACAATGCAATCTATCATTCCAAGGCCATGGACAACTTTACCTTCAATTTTGCTATCTCCTGCTGTCTTTTGGGAAAAAAGCACAATAAATGCAGCCTCCTTTTCTTTGCTCTTTCCAACTCCAGATAAACGAGGTTGAACAAATGAGGAAGAAATCAATAAAGAAATGCCTATTGAATGTTACCTTTGTAGCATTTTCATTCAGATCTTGATTCCACCAAGCAAAAACCTAACCTACTCAAAATAATAAAATTTCACAACAATTAAACAATAAAATCATGCGAAAAGCCTAATGAAATAAGAAAATACTGAGTAATTAGTAAAAGTTCCTTAATTTATTAAAACCTAGATCTATAGAAACGAAAGATTGAAAGAAGGTTGAGTACTAAAAGTAAAGATATTTTTTAGTTAAGGTTTGGATGGATCTGTTCTTCACGTATCCCAAGCTAAATTGAGGGATTTCCACGAACTTAATTAGGGCCTTTTGTTTTCCTTTGAATTCCTTAGCAAATCTCCCTCGAGATAGTTATAATATACTGCAAATTTCTTGTCAAATGACTGAATCCTTGTAAGTTGAGAGCTCCTTGAACTGATCCAAATTTGGGGGAGAGGGGGTTTACATCGCCAGTTTCTTTTGGTGTTTATGAGCGTGGGTTATTAAAAAAATAGAAAGGAGTTAAAAAGTGGAGCAAATGATAGAGGGAGATGAAAAGAATATGTGAATGGAGTGAAAAATCAAAGTCCTAGAATGCGGATTTTTTGTAGTAATTGAAGAGATCAATTTTCTCTCTCCTATTTGGCTGGGGATTTCCCTCGCCAATAAGGAGAGAGAAAAAAAAAATTATGTAGTTTTTATCACAGAGGGAATTCCCTCGCCGAGTATGAGAGAAAAATAATTTTTTTTAAATCGACGAGGGAATTCCTTAGCCAATTGTTAACTTTTAATTTTATAAATATTGGCGAGTGAAAGTTAAGATTTGGAGAGGAATCTATGCTTGTTTAAATAGGAAATTTCTTCGCCACCTCGTCCCTCACTGATCAGCCGTTTTCTAGTAGTATTCAAATCTTAAATTCACATCTGGTTAGTTAGGGTCACAAGTGAGTACTTCATCCGAAATAAAATCAAAAGAACTCTATTTATAACGTAGCTCCTTAACTAGTAGAACCATATATATGAAATCATCCATTCTGCTCTAGTCGAACCTATGTCTCGTAAATTAAATAATTTGTCTTTTAAGACAGAGAAAATTTCAAAGATCAATGTAATTCTCTGAAAACTCAAAAATCCTTTAAGGTTCTCAAATTAATACTCCCTCAGTTTCTAAAGGATGAATCTATTTCCTTTTTAGTCTGTTTAAAAAGGAATGACTTCTTTCTAAATATGAAAATAAACTTTTACTTTTACCTTTAAGGAGTCTTTCCTTCTTTATTAAACTCCTTACAAAGTCAAATGAGCTCATTCTTTTTTAAATGAAGAGAGTACATATTTGTTGATTGATACAGCTGACTATACTCAAATAATATACCATGTGTATTCTCTTCGTTTTTTCCTTTCTTTTGTTCTCTTCCGATTTGAAATGATAACGTGCACTAAATTAGAAATTCATAAGTCAACTAACTAACAACTTGTATACTATTATTCTACTCCGAACAAAAAGGAAACAATCATTTAATTTGGTTTTCTTAAAACTTCTTAAACGACAAACCTCTAAGCACGTATATATATACACTCATGTATCTTTTGTAATTGCAATGTACTTAATTTCTTTCTCAAGAACAAAGTGCTAGACACGAGATGGCAAAAACGAGCGTAGCTCTATTGATTTGCTTCATAGCTATTGCTATGCCAATGGCTCAAGGGGTTGTCTTAGGACCCAAGGCCGTAGAAAAATGGTTCGAGAAGCTTCCCCATGCAAAACAAAAGGTAACCAAGTTCCATTTCTATTTTCACGACATACTTAGTGGCAAGAATCCTACTGCAATTCAAATAGCCCAGTCTAATATAACTGCTAGTTCACCAACTTTCTTTGGGTTTGTTGCAATGATAGACGACCCACTAACAGTTGGGCCAGAGGCCAATTCAACAGTAGTGGGTCGAGCCCAAGGAATTTATGGTGCAGCTGATCAAAAGGAGGCTGCCCTGCTCATGAACCTCAACTTTGTGTTTACCACTGGAAAGTACAATGGTAGCACACTTAGTGTTCTTGGCAGGAACCCTGTATTTCACCAGTACCGTGAGATGCCAATTGTAGGTGGTTCTGGAGTTTTTCGGTTGGCTCGGGGAATCGCCACTGCGAAGACCTACTCGATCAATACTACCAGTGGTGATGCTGTTGTTGAGTATAATGTCATAGTCTTGCATTACTAGCATTTGATACATTTTGTTTGATATATGGTTTTCACTAGTGATGTCGCTTGAATTTCATTATATCCAATATTTATAGTTTATCTATGTTGTCATAAGAATAAAGATGAGTATTGATCATTGAAATAAGACCTATAAGATGTTTTGGTTGTACAGATAGCTCAAACTTTCTTGGATATGTGGGGTCTTGGATAATCATATAGTCAACGAACTGAGATATATACACTTACTTAGAAAGCTACAATGAGCTACGTGCTGATAGATGTGTAATGAAAACAAAAATCATAATTATCTGGAAGTGAATGCTGGCAGGCAACCATAGTATGATCTTTATGCAGTCTGCGCTTGCTGATCATTGAATAAAGTTTCTTAAAAGGATTAGTTGCAAGAGTTTGATAACATTCTCCGAAATAAAAATATTCCTTTTTCCTTAAACATGTTTCTAGAGAAGTGATGGATTCTATAATAATGTGTGCAAGTAGTACAAAGGTCAAACTAATCACGAGACCGAAAAATAGCCGCCTAGAACGTGCAGATTAATGTAATGCATACACTACAATTTTTAAGGGATAGAAGACAACCATTATGTGATCTGTATATATGGGGATCTTCTATTTGGCTTCACGTAGAATAGAAGGCAACCCTTATGCGAGCTGTATACTTTTCTACAGTTTTATGTGTACTGTCCTTTTTAATGTCATTATTTTTTCCCTAGTGTTTCTATCTTCGTACTTTATTATGCTATCTTTTTCTTTCATTTCTGCTTTTTTTCCTAACATGTTGTCAAACTATCTTTTTCTTGGGCTGAGGGTCTTTTGAAAACAGCATTTCTATCTCAAATTGAGGTAGGGGTAAAGTTTGCGTACATCTCACCGTCCTAGACCTCACTTATGGGCATATACTAGGTTCGTTATTGTTGTTGTTGAGGTATGGTACTTCCTACAGAGCGGATGCAGGGTTATAAATGCGAATTTGGCATAACACAATAAATTTGGTTCAAAGTCTATACATGACATGTGTTTAGAAAATCACTAAATATATTTGAAAATTAAATTCAAAACATAATTATTAGTACTTATGTTCATGCATAATAATTCAAAATCTATATAAAATTTCAATTTAAAATCCGCATCCGTTTGGTTAGGGTCACAAGTGAATACTTCATCCTAAATAAAACCAAAAGAACTCTACTTAAAATGCAGCTTGTTATTTCCCAAGACACACCACTTAATATTTTAAGGACCAGTTTCTTCAATGTGTTTCTTTACTTTATTATATGCGAAATAATAACTTTAAGTAAATGAACACTTGATGTTAGCGTGGAAAACCCCCGTTAACTAGGGATCAAAAATCCACGACCTACTCTTCCAAGTAGGATTTCAACTTCACTATTTGAAAGATTCACTTGGTTACAAGACTACCTTCTTACTAACCTAGGACTAACTCTAATCCTATAGTGACTTCTTTCACAATCAGTGAAGTTTCTCCAAGTACAAGACTTGAATCCAAATGATACAACTCGATAGTACCTACTACAGATGAACTAAGACTAAACTTTGACAAGACTCAATCTAAGGAACAGGTTCTTTACTTAGTTCCCTGTAGCTTAATGATTACACAAATAAGATGAAGACTCTTTCAATGCTATAGCTCGATTCTCTCTGTATTTGTGCACACTTCAACAGCTGAAATGCTCTTATTTTAATAGCTTCCAAATTCAAGAAGTCTTGAGCAATTAGAACTCCAAAGGTTTCAAGAGTTTGAGTCCTAATTGAACTCTTTTCTAGGTTATCCGAAATCCTTTAGCTCTTATCCAATTTTATGCAATCTTTTCATATCTTGTGCAGCTGATGTTTGGCATGTTATGCCTATATTTCCTTAATACTTGCTCATGTTTGAGTACTTTATTTGCCCGTTTTCTAGTTGACGAATGTGATTTTGCACTGATTTTGTATCGTGTGACTTGTAGGATGTTGTGAGGTGCAATTGGAGCTTTGAAGAGCATAATCGAGCAAGAAAAGATTGAATTTGGATTGAGGATTGGATCGAACATGCGAAGGCACGGAACGAAGCAAGCTGCGAACGACGAAAGCAGAGAAATTAGCCTGGAGCTATAGGTGGCGCGGGGCACCCACTACAGCGCCCAGTGTGAGCGCGGTTTGGCCCGCGGGGCGCCCACTGCAACGCCCAACTTTCCTCAGCATTTTGGGACGCGGGGCATGGCTGTTACATGCAAGATTCGACGTCCTCTGCTTGGTTCCACGTGGTTTGAGGCGCGGGGCGCCAGCTATAGCGTCCCTGGAGCATTTTTGGATTTCCTATTTCGTCTAGGCTTAGGCGTAACTATTTTCTAGGCTTTTGTAAACATTATAAATACTCTTCTACTTAGTTTTTGAGAGGAGGTTCAGACTTTGGAGCAAATTTGAGAGCTCATAACATCTTGAACAAGGGTTTTTCTTCCTTCCATTAATCTATTACATCATTATTTCATTATTTCATCAAATCCTTGTATTGTTATTATGAGTAAGCGTAGCTAAATATATCGTTCTAGGGTTAGAGTGAATTCATGAAGGTTGAGGTTTGAATGTTGATTTCCATGAATTGAATTCCAATTACAGATTATTTATTTTTTCTTGATCATAATTGTTTGATTATAACGGTCGAATAACTGAACAATATCTATGGTTCTTAGATTGAATTTGACAGAGGGAATTTATGAACGCACATAAGAAAGAATATGGCTTGATTGTGAACCCGGGCATCGGGGAATCAATTTGTGGGTAGGATAGACATATACCTATTCACCTTGCTTAGCTAAATACAGAGTTCGTTAATGCGTGCATGTGATTTAACTCCATAGACATATAGGCATTAGAGTAGCTTGCATGGACCGTGATGAATCGACAGATTTTTACGGGTACAATTAACCTGCTAGTTACCAATCTTGGGACTTAAGAAGTAGAATCAACAGGATAACTCAACTGGATTGGTCGCAGCTCTAACCCTGGACCATCTCCTTATTACTGATAACAACTAATTTTTGCTCCATTGTTTGAATTCACTTCTACCATTTTAATTACTATTTTTGTAGTTGATAATATTCTCACTATTGGAAAAGATCCCTGAATAGTTGTTAAGAAATTGTTTGTTAGGAGTCCAGTCTGAATAGTCCTCGTGGGAACGATACTCTACTTATCACTTTATTACTTGTCGACCATGTATACTTGCGTGTGTGTTGGGAGCAACAGCAGCCCTGCATAATTATCAATATAAATATTAGATTTAGGATAATAATTAATATTTTTGCTCAAATGATTTTGCATGATCATTTATTCAGCTGCAGTGATTCAAAGGAATATGTCCTTGGATCTGTTCCTTAGTCATCAGTCAAAACTTCAAGCTTATCCAAGCTAACATTTTACTCCTTTTTGACGATGACAAACTCATAGACATAGCCTCATGTCCTTAATGTCCTGAATCACAACTTGGAACTCAAAAGTATCATAAGTAGAAACTTGTTTCATCATTAAGGATCAGATTCTTAATTAGGTTATAAATTTCACAAACAAAATCAGAACTTACTTTTCCCTCTGTTGGCATCATTGAAAATGTTGCATAAGTTAGAATACATCAAGTATTAGAACAAGCAGCTCATAGCCATTGAGGCAACTCAAAATGCAAGCATAATTCAATATAAAGCAACTGCAACAAAATGATACTAGCCATCGAAGATAATTCATCATTAACAAAAAGAGTTAAACCAGGGGATACAAGCAAATACTACTAAATTATTCAAAAACTAGAAAAAGAAAAGACTAAGGTACTAGAACTACGCTAAATCCCACTGGACAAAAGATGACATTTGGTTAAGGTTTTCAGGACGTAGAAGGACGAGGTCCCTGAAACTTTTCTTGCAACAACTCAAACATTTGTGTGAGCATCCCCTCATTTGTCTCCTTTGCTTTAGTAGCCTCAGCCTTCCAGTAGTTCCTTTCTTCCTCCAACCTAGTTATCTTAGCAGCTTGTATGGCAACTTGTTGCCTCAAGGCCCTAACCTTGTTGTTCAAAGACTGTTTACCAACACCATCCATTGGAGGATCAGCTTGAATGGGAAAATCACAGCTGATCAGGGTAGCACAGCCAAAGCTCTCCTTCTTTGTAGCATTGACCACCCCCTCTAAAGGAATCCCTAACTTAGCAAACAGACCAGTCAAGATAAAATCAAATGGCAATGCATTTTTTTCTTCCCAGTAACAACCCTCTTAGTTAGGTGAATCATGAACCTGGGCTAGTTTATCTGCATATCATTGTCCAGCAGTTCCATAAGGACCAGATCCATAAAACTGGCAATCCCTCTCTTCTCCTGCCTTGGCATCAATATCTTATTCACAAATTGAAACAACACCTGGTGCTGAGGGTGCATTTCACTCTTTTGCACAGCCCTGGGCTTCTCCTTCTCAGAGTTTTCAGCAAATTTCCTGGTGATTCCCAGACCAGTGGGAAGATTTGTCAAATCTGGCCACACCTTTTTTATGTAGCTTTCATACCCCACTGATGGAATACCCAGTAATTCACGCAACTCCTTTATGTCAAAGGTGATTTCTTGATCATGGACAGAAGTAGTGATCCTATCCCTCTTATTGGAGTAATTTTTATAAAATTCTTGAACCATCACCTTTGCACACTTTCCTTTGATCTGAAGGACCATGTCCTTCCAGCCTTGCACCTGCAATTTTTGCAGCAACCAGAGCATACCCTCTTCCTCAACATCATAAAGTACCCTACCTTTCAGAACTGTCCTTGTAATAATGTCATCATGCACACAATGTTGAACTTCATCTCCCTCATCCTCACTTTCACTATCCTCACCTATAGCAGACTCATCAGAGCTGGAATCAGAACTTTCATCAACTAAAGTCCTCTTTGAGGACTTGGTCCTCTTGGAGGATTTATTAGTAGAAGTGGCTTTAACAGAGCTTCTTGTCACTATCCTTTCAGCAGTTTTTCTCTTTTTAGAGTGAGAACCTACTTCATCCGCATCCACCATCACATCATCTTCTTCATCATCAATCTCTCTTTCTTTTTCCATAAATTCAGTTTCTTCTTCAACAACAGGATCAGCTACCTTCTAGCCTTTCCCTTTCCTACTCCTTTCTATTGCAGCATCCAGTTTTTCATCTGCAGCCTTGACAACACTTCTAGTTCTCCTAGCCCCACTAGCAGGGGTAGAAGCAGAAGGAGCAGTTCCTTTTACCGTGGAAGAACTTTCACCCTTTTTCTTAACACCTGGCTTATAGCTATCACCAATCTTTTTTCAACTTTGCAGCAATGTCAGCAGTTAACTCAGCATCAATTGGACCTTTTCTAGCAAGTTTTCTCTTCAGACTCCTTATGTTTATAAGATCAATTATTGGTCTATCACTATCACTTATGGCATCATAATATAAATTCACCACAGTCTCCTCCTTCATGGGTGCTCTAAAAGCAACCTCTGGAGACCCTGGGGACCCATGCATGGGAGCCTCCATTCGTTTGAAATCAACTTTTTCACTTTCCCCCTCAGGAACAGACCCAAACCCTTCTACATTCTCCACTTCATCATCAACTACATTTAAGGGAGTAGCATAGTTTACCTAATATTGGTACACAATCATGGCCCTTGACAAGTCCTCCACTTGTCCTAAAATCGATTATGTAGTGGAAACTGGTCCTTCCCCCTGAATTTCAGTCTCAGGGTTTTATGGAATCGGGTTTTCAGGGTTTGGTGTTGTTGTATCCATGGGTGAAGGAGAGTTGGGAATTTATGGTTGATCAGAAGTGGGGATGGATGATGAATTTTCAGGTGAGAGAGAGATGAGTCACTATTTTTTCTAAAATTTTAGAGAGTTTTGAGTAAAGCAAAGTGAGAAAATAATGGGTGAGTGGGATAGTTTATATAGAGTGAACTAGGTAGTAGAGTTTGAGTGCAAAATGAATACAATTACCTCATTGATGGAATTTCAGACGTTAAAAGACTCTTGGAAGTCTCCCAGAAAAGAGCCGTTATGATTTGAGAGTCCTGATGAGATTGGGAACTGGTGCTTCGATGGGACTCTTATGCAGAACGGATATGATTAAGTTTCTTAGTGGGATTTATCCTAAATTCAAGTTACCTATAGTCCTTAACTTCTAATATAATTGAATAACAAAGAGCACATACCTGAATATTATCATTAAATAGTGTCTATCCCAATTTAATCAAATTTGCTCAATCTGAAATTCTAAGATCATAAGGGTAACATCATTAAATTTTAGCAAACTTTAGGATAAATCATGGCACATGAGTATACAATTAAGTATGAAACTGAACTGAAAATTTCAAATTGACTTTGATAAAATTCATTTTTAAACAAAATTTTCTAGCCAATTTTAAAGTAAAGCATAAGTAGTTTTAGGTGAGTTTAATCATCCCTAATTCTAACATGTTCCTTTCAAAATGATCTCTACCTAAAGCCTTTGTAAAAATGTCAGCAATCTATTTCTCAGTGGGAGAAAAGGCTATAGTAATCAAGCCATTTTCATAATTGTCTCTCAAGAAATGGTGTCTTATGTCAATATATTTAGTCCTTTTGTGATGCACTGGATTTTTTGTCATGTTTATAGCACTAGTGTTATCACAATAGATAAGAACAGTTCCTACATCAACACCAAAATCTTGTAATTGTTGTTTGATCCACAACAATTGTGCACAACATGAGGCAGCTGCCACATATTCAGCCTCTGAAGTGGAAAGTGTCACTGAATCTTGTTTCTTGGTTCCCCATGAAACCAAAAACTCACCAAGAAAGTGTGTCATACCTGAGGTACTCTTTCTATCAATAAGGAAACCTGTATAGTCAGCATCAGTATACCCAATAAGATTAAAATTACCACCTTTTGGATACCAAAATCCCAAGAAACCTGTTCCTTTCAAGTATCTCAATATTCTTTTAATAGCTTTCAAATGAGATTTCTTAGGATCTGACTGAAACCTAGCATATAAATCAACACTAAACAATGTCAGGTCTACTAGCAGTTAAGTAAAGCAAGGAACCAATCATGCCCCTATACAATTTTTGATCAACTGAAATTCCATGTTCATCAAGATCTAATTTTGTGGCAATTGCAATAGGTGTATAAATTTCCTTAGCATCATCCATGTCAAACCTTTTAAGTAACTCCTAAACATATTTTTGTTGATGGATCATAGTTCCATTTGAAGTTTGCTTGATTTGTATACCCAAAAAGAAATTGAGTTCACCCATCCTGCTCATCTCAAACTCACTCCCCATCAAATTTGCAAATTCCTTAGATTTTCACAAGTAGCACCAAAGATTATATCATCTACATAAATTTGAACAATTAGGATATGCTTACCTTTTTCTTTCAAAAATAATGTGCTATCAATTTTACCTCTTTTATATCTATGCTGAAGTAAGAATTTTGATAGATGTTCATACCAAGCTCTTGGTGCCTGCTTGAGTCCATAGAAGGCCTTGTCTAACTTGTACACATGTTCAGGAAACTGGTCATTCTTAAAACCTGGAGGTTGTTTGATATTGATAGTTATATATATTATACAATTTTAGATATATAAATTATTATATATATTTATGTTTTTATATAAAATATATGATATTATCTTCAAATATGTGCAAATACACAAAACAACCTTTCAGGAAAGAAAGAACGCAAAAGCAAGGAAGATGGAAAACAAGCCATAGATGGCATCGGTGGCTCGCATCCGTGGGACAAAAGTGAAGAAATGCCACTAATGGCATTAGTCATGACTTCACATTAGTGGCAAAAAGGAAAGAAGTGTACTAATGCCATCAATGGCTCTCATTAGTGGGAAAATGACAAAGAAATGCCATACATGGCATCGATGGTTTCGCATCAGTGGAGTTTATGGCTGCACAATTTCTTTATAAATAGTCCGACATTTTGTTGAGAAGAATCATCCTTTCTCTGTGTAAAGCAACACCAAATACTATCTATAATATTGGTTAAGCTTTTAAGTGTTAAAATTATATTTTTTTTCTTTCTTTATAAATACTAAGTTCTTCCACTTTTGTAGTATTTAGTATTTTCTCCATGAAATAATTTTCTTTAAGTTGGGATCAGTGTTGAAGCTTGGTATATTATTATAGTAGAAATTTTGGTATTTTATTATTCTTGAGTGAGAATCCTACTTTGTCAAAATCTTATATCAGAGTATCAAATACTATGCTATTCAACTTTATCAAGCCTATATATTTATGCTATAATACTTCTTGCTAATTTGTGTTATCGAAAGAAATAAAAATTAAATGGGAATATTGATAACTAAATATATTCTCGTGATAATTTGAAATAATTATATTTAATCACTCAAAATTTTTTATCTTGATATTTGAGTTTTTCAATCGAGAGAAGAAAATCATTTAGCCAAGTTTTAGAATTTAACAAAAGCTAATCGAAAGAGGTTTTTGTTCATACGATGTACTCATTCAAGATAAGTATTTTTTACTCCAATACTACAAGTTAATCATTTTATTATGCTAATCGAAAGAAGCATAGTTAATTGAGAAATTCATAGTAGTATTAATTGCCTTTCTCTTAAGCAATTAATATGTGGAATAGAAAATGAATCATCTGACTTCTATTATAATTTTATACCGAGTGAATCTGTGAATCCCAACTCTTTTATTTTAAAATAAAAATCAAAAACAAGTTTTCTTGCTTTCAAGTAGATAATAAATTCAACTCTTTTCACCCAAAAATTGACTCTCTTAAATAGTAGGAATGATAATATAAATTTGTAGGATAGATTCTCCAATCTCTGTGGACGATATCATAAACTATACTAAAATTTGACAAGAACGAGCAGGAAAATATCATATACATTGGACTCGTCAAATTTTTGGCGCCGTTGCCGGGGATTGGCAGTTGTCTACTTCAGATTAATTATCTTCTTACTAATTTAAGAACCAATTTTTTGTTACTTTTTGCAGGAATTTCAGTTGGTATATGACCCGTTCCTCTTCAAAGGAACTTGTTGAATATGATCCTGAAATTGAAAGATCATTTCGAAAAAGCAGACAGGAGCAAAACTCAATCTCTCTCTTTTCATCATATACAAACATGGAACATGAACATGATCCACCACCACCACCAGACCCGCCAATTATCCCACCTATTCCTGAGGACCAATTTGATGAAGTGGTCCCCAGGCCAGCTAACATGATCCTAAGGGATTATTCTAGATCAGATCCCTTTGGCTGTGAGTCAAGTGTTAGAAGGCCACCGGTGACCGTTAATAACTTTGAAATCCGAACTGGCTTAATTCAAGCCATACAACAAAATTGTATATTTAATGGAGAAGCCAGTGAGGATCCTCACAGTCATTTGATTGATTTTCTAGAACTGGTAGAAACGGCAAAATATAATGGTGTCTCACCAGATGCAATTAAGTTACGCCTGTTTCCATTTTCTTTAAAGGGAGAAGCAAAATTATGGTTACATAGTTTATCTAGAGGATCCATTACCACTTGGGATCAGATGACTCAAAAATTTCTCAGTAAATATTTTTCCTCAGCCAAAGCCACTAAAATGAGGCAAGATATAACCAACTTTGTGCAGACTGACTCAGAGTCTATATATCAAGCCTGGGAAAGACTGAAAGCTATGTTAAGAAAATGTCTACATCATGGCATCCCTGAGCACATGCAACTATATATTTTTTACCATGGCCTAAAACCATCGGCGAGAAATGTTATAGATACTGCAGCTGGAGGTGCCATAATGGGAAAACCCACTGGAGAAGCTTTACAGTTGTTAAATGAAATTTATGAGAATGCGGTACAATGGCCATCTGAAAGAGTAATCCTTAAGAAAGCTGCAGCCATAAACCAATCTGATGTTCTGGCTAACTTGTCAAAACAAGTTGCTTCTCTAACTCAAAAGTTTGATACTTTTCAGGTAGGATCTCAGCAGCCCGTTTCAACTGACAATTGTGATTTCTTTGCAGGAAATCATCAGAACCATGAATGCCAAGCTAGCAATCAAGTTGATGAACAGGTGAACCAAATTCGATACAGAACGTATGCATTCGGTAATTCTTTGGCCCAAAAGCATCCTGGCTTCCAGTGGAGTAATTCCAATGGAGCAGAAAATGCTCAACATTTTCAAAAACAGCCAACACAAGGACCACCTGGATTCCACGGACAAAACATGATGCAACAACATTTTAGGCCATACCAACCTAGACCATAACAGCAGGCACCAACTTTCGAAGATTTTATGTACAAGTACATCAAACTACTGATGAAAAAATGGAAAGTCAAAATACTTCCCTTAAGAACCTGGAAACTCAAGTAAGTCAATTAGCTACTCTTGTTTCAGAAAAGATCCAAAGACCATTGCCAAGCAATACTGAAAAAAATCCAAAAGAACATGTTAAAACCATTGCTTTGCGATCAGGTAAGAATCTTGATGATCCATACCCTAACAGAGTGGGTAAGTTACAGGAAGATCAAACAGAGGTTCAAATTGTTGATAATGTTAAGGAAAAATATTTTGAAACAAAGAGAAAAATTGCTCATGAAAATAAAGATAATTCCGGTTGTGAGCCAATTCCTTTTCCACAAAAACAGAAAAGAGAAAAACTTGATCAGCAGTTTTCAAAATTTTTGGAAATTTTGAAACAATTGTATATAAATATTCCTTTCACGGATGGTTTGAGTCAAATACCATCTTATGCCAAGTTTTTAAAAGAAATTTTGTCCAGTAAAAGAAAACTTGAAGGAATTTCAGTGGTTAAGCTTACAGAAAAACGTAGTGCTATTTTACTAAATAAGCTTCCACAAAAACATGAAGTTCCTGGCAGTTTTACCATTCCATGTAGCGTGGGACGAACTCATTTTGAAAAAGCTTTGTGTGATTCTGGAGCATCCATCAATTTGATGCCATTTTCAATTTTTGAGGGGATATAAAAAATACGGTTGTTTTTATGTCAACTAGCTGATCAGAGTACAAAAAAGGCAAAAGGAATAATTGAAGATGTTCTTGTGAGAGTTGATAAGTTTGTGTTTCCAGTAGACTTTATTGTCCTTGAAATGGAAGAAAATACTGATGTACCTCTCATTTTGGGCAGACCTTTTCTCGCTACAGGTAGGGCAATAATAGATGTACATCAAAGACAATTGATTTTGAGAGTAGATGAGGAGAAAGTTATTTTTGATATGCAGAAGATAATGAGATATCCTGATGATGACTCATCATCTCATTGTTTTTCTATTGACCTCCTTAATCATATTACAGATTAGTACAAGGATGACAAGTTATTTTCAGACTCATTGGAAAGATGTTTGGTAAAATCAGACACAACTAATGATGAGGATCCAGAAATTAAAGAAGAAGCTGAAACTTTAGAAAATGAGGGAGATGATGAGCCAAAAGAAGCAGTTCATTCAAAACTTGAACTTAGAACTCTTCCCTCAAATTTAAAGTATGCTTATCTTGAGAAAGAATCTTTTCCAGTAATTATCTCATCTTTGTTGACCAATGAACAGGAATTGTAATTGATCAAAGTGCTGAGGGAGCATAAGAAAGCCTTGGGATGGACAATCGAAGATATCAAGGGAATTAGCCCAGCTATATGTACACACAGGATACTGATGGAGGAAAACTACAAGCCGATTGTCCAGCCACAAAGAAGGCTAAATCCAGCAATGCAGGAAGTTGTGAAAAAGGAAGTGGTAAAATTATTGGGAGCCAGTATCATTTAACCAATCTCTGACAGTCCTTGGGTAAGTCCAGTACAGGTAGTACCAAAAAAAGGAGGTATGACTATTGTGAAAAATAAAAATAATGAGCTCATACTTACCCGAACTGTCACAGGATGGAGAGTCTGTATTGATTGCAGACGATAAAATGATGCTACTAGAAAAGACCATTTTCCTTTACCCTTTATTGATCAAATGTTGGAAAGAGTAGCAGGTCATGCTTTTTACTGTTTTCATGATGGTTACTTTGGGTATAACCAAATCCTGATAGCCCCCAAGGATCAGGACAAAACAATAGTTACTTGTCCTCATGGTACATATGCTTACAGAAGAATGCCTTTTGGACTATGCAATGCACCAGCCACTTTTCAACGGTGCATGTCTGCCATTTTTTCAGATATGACAGAAAAGTTTTTGGAAATTTTTATGGATGATTTTACTTTGTTCTGAAAAATTTTCGAAAACTGTTTGCAAAATTTGACTCTTGTACTCAAAAGGTGCGAAGAGACAAATTTGATTTTGAACTAGGAAAAATGTCATTTCATGGTTACTAAAGGAATTGTTTTGGGGCATAAAATTACTTATAAAGGAATAGAAGTAGATAGATCAAAAATTGATTTAATTGTAGGGTTGCCCCCTCCAACAACTGTGAAATGCATTAGAAGTTTTTTGGGACATGTTGGCTTTTATAGAAGATTCATAAAAGATTTTTCAAAAATTTCAAAAGTACCCCTCACAAATCTTTTAATGAAGGACGTGCTGTTTGAATTCTCTGAAAATTGCAAGAAATCTTTTGAATTGTTAAAGAAAAACTGAAAAAAGCACCAGTTGTTGTTTCTCCAGATTGGAATAAACCATTTGAAATCATGTGTGATGCAAGTGACATTGCTGTTGGAGCTGTATTAGGACAGCGAATGGACAAAAATTTTCGTCCAATTTACTATACCAGTAGAACTTTGAATGAAGCTCAATTAAATTATGCTACCACTGAAAAAGAGCTACTGACAGTAGTATTTACTTTTGATAAATTTCGTTCCTATCTAATTGGAACCAAGGTCATTGTTTTCACAGATCATGCCGCATTAAAATATCTTTTGACAAAAAAGGATGCTAGGCCTAGATTGTTAAGATAGATACTCTTGTTGCAAGAATTTGACCTTGAAATAAAAGATAAGAAGGGAACTGAAAATCAAGTAGCAGATCATTTGTCTAGATTGGAAATACCACCTGTTGAGGCAGTAGAAATCATGGAAGAATTTCCAGATTAGCATATTTTCTCTATATCCGTGATCACAAAACGGGCACCCTGATTTGCTGACATTGCAAATTATTTGGTAGGACATTGGATTCCAAAGGAATTTTCTCCACAACAAAGAAGGAAGCTCAGAACTGAGGCTAGATATTATTTTTGGGAAAATCCTTATCTGTTTAAGTTTTGTGCAGATAACGTAGTGCGAAGATGTGTTCCAGAAATAGAGATGAATGATATTCCAAGTCATTGTCATGACGGAGCAGTTGGAGGACACCACAATTCTAACAGAACAGCCTCAAAGATTTTGGAAGCAGGATTTTACTGGCCTACCTTGTTCAAAGATGCAAGATCATATGTTTTGACATGTGACAAATGTCAGAGGGCAGGTAACATCTCAAAAAGGAATGAAATGCCTTTAAATTCTATACTCATATGTGAAATATTTGATGTTTGGGGTATAGATTTTACGGGTCCATTTCCATCCTCACAATCCTATCAATACATTTTGGTAGCAGTAGATTATGTTTCCAAATGGGTAGAGGCAATTGTAACAACAACAAATGATGCTAAGGTTGTATCCAAATTCCTTAAGAAGAATATTTTTACCAGGTTTGGGACTCCTAGGGTGATAATCAGTGACCAAGGAACACATTTTCTGAATAGGCAGTTTTCTACTTTATTGTCTAAGTATGGGTCACTCACAAAACAGGCACACCTTATCATGCACAAACAAATGGTCAAGTTGAGGTTTCTAATAGAGAGCTAAAAAGAATTTTGGAAATAACTATTAGTACTTTTCGTAAGGATTGGGCTTTGAAATTACATGATGCATTGTGGGCCTATAGAACTGCATTCAAAACACCAATTGGGACTTCACCAAATAGGCTTGTTTTTTAAAAAGCTTGTCATTTACCTGTTGAAATTGAACACAAAGCTTTCTGGATAGTGAAAACATTAAATATGGACTTAGTCGGTGTAGGTAAAAATAGATTGTTCCAAATAGATGAGTTGGATGAATTTAGGTTGAACTCTTATGAAAATGCTTTGCTGTATAAGGAAAATGTGAAAAGGTGGCATGACAAGTTAATTCGCCACAAAGAGTTTCAGATTGGTGATCACATGCTTTTGTATAATAGTCGATTAAGGCTGTTTCCTGGGAAGTTTAAATCCCGTTGGACTGGACCATTTGTAGTAACAGATGTTACCCTATATGGAGCAATTGAAATTCAAAAAGCAAGTGGAGGTGAAAAGTTCAAATTTAATGGGCAGAGGTTGAAGTTATATTATGGAGGACAATATGAAAAGCGAGCTTTTGCAATTGAGATTCAGTGATAATCCTTGAACCGCAATAAGTCGAGCTGGCGACGTTAAACTCAGAACTACTTTTCAAACCCGTAGTCATTGAGGGTGAAGCATTGGAACCTTATAAGTCCAGTATAGATTTATTTGATCAAATACTTAACCAATTGATCTGGTTAATATCCAGGTTATTGTACAATCGGAACTGCAAATGACGGCCTCTACAAAAACAGTGTCATCTATACAGGAGTAACTCCATGATGATCGGTATGCCTGAGTAACTGGTTGGTTAACTATTAAATCATATTAATCTAATATCGGCACAGGTAATTTTCTAGTTTATATTTAAACTAGGACCCAAGACTGGTAAGGTCTAAAATTTTCCAGTCTATTGCACATAGAATATGTGCGGTCACAGTTTCTTTCAAGCTTTCTTCTGTGATTGTATATTTGAAAGCCAAAAATAGGAATTTTATTAATAAATTTATAATTTCTTTTAGTATGAAAAATATATTAGTATATATCTATATATAGCAATACACTTTCACAAAGAAAGGAGAAAAAATTGGTCAAAACTTTACTGAACTGAAACGACCTCGGTCAGTCGTTTCGGAAGTTAGGACTTCGATTGGCATGCCGGTAATTTTAAAATACTCGTAATATCCATTAGAACCTGTCTGTAAAATTTGAGCTAAATCAGACCTCGTTTGGTAGGCATCGGAAGAAGGTTTCGGTTTTTATTGGCGATAAATATTAAAAAGAGATTTTCGAGCTCGGTTTTTGCCGAATGAGCTCCGATTCGAAATCCGAAAGTGCCGTTAGGTTCGTATGATTATTTGTGATTTTTGTAAACTTTCAAAAGTGAATTTCGATGTTGTTCGGCTAGTTCCGCTAAAATGCCGAAAGTTAAATAATTTGATCTTTTTCCATTTAATTTGCATATTGAGTTTCGGGAGTCCGATTTGAGATCCGCCTTCGCGAGTATGTTACATATATTTTGTATAACTTGTACGCAAAAGTTGGAATTAATTCTATTATCGTAGGGTGCCGTTTTAATTTTTATCGTATCAGCGAATTTTAAAACAAAAAAAAAAAGGAAAAGGAAGAAACAAACAAAATGTAGGCGGCGATTTCCTTAGCTTTTAAGCTAAGGATAAGGAAATTGAGTAGCATATAGAACAGAGGCAGAAATGAGCAATATGAATAGAATGAAACAGAAAATGCAAAAGTTAACGCAGAGAAATGAAAAAAATGCCAGAAAATGGGAAAAGAGGTCGGAGAAAAGTAGAATTTTTACCCCAAATCTTCAGGTAATGATATTAACTCATTATCTTAGCTTATTACGTGTGTTTGAATATATTTCTACGGTAAAAATAGGGATCTTAGACATCGTTTTAACAAGTTCAATTAATAGTTTGAAGGGTCAAATGGACCCTGATAATGAAATTGATTATATATTCGTACTCAGTGAGCTATGGGCAACATATAAATGTAATTTATTTGGGGTTTGGTTGTGTGACCTTAAACCCTGTATATAGGCCTGGCCTGCGTATTGCGTATGCGAATAGGGTATCAGGTTCCTACCTGGATTGCCCTAAGATGTGAGGAATGAAGCCTTTAGCCTAATGTGATATATTTTTCTGCTTATTGATCACAGTGGGATCGTTTGGCAATGAATTCAAAGAATAACGCGGTTGTTGGTCGCAATGCTAACTTTTGAGAGAGGTAAGTGTTTGTATCCATTTCTTTGGAGGCCCTTGGCCTCGTGGATTTTCTACGACGTGTTTCCTTATGTGTGTAGCTGCCGATAGGCGTACTCATTACGCCTTAGCTTTGAATTTACATTTTATATTATATGTTATGGCCTGTTGTTGGTATTACATTGAACATATGAGTATTGCACTCTGGTTTTGAGCATTGCATATACTTCCCGGTTGGCGATGAGAGTCCCGCACCGGCGAAGGGTCATTATTGCATATACTTCCCGGTTGGCGATGAGAGTCCCGCACCGGCGAAGGCTCATTATTGCATATACTTCCCGGTTGGCGATGAGAGTCCCGCACCGGCGAAGGGTCATTATTGCATATACTTCCCGGTTGGCGATGAGAGTCCCGCACCGGCGAAGGGTCATTATTGCATATACTTCCCGGTTGGCGATGAGAGTCCCGCACCGGTGAAGGGTCATTATTGCATATACTTCCCGGTTGGCGATGAGAGTCCCGCACCGGTGAAGGGTCATTATTGCATATACTTCCCGGTAATCGATGAGAGTCCCGAGCCGGTGAAGGGTCATTATTGCATATATCTCCTGGTAGACGATGAGAGTCCCGCGCCGGAGATAGGTATCAAGAGTATGTGACTGCATTGCATCATGCCGCATTCATCCCATCTCATTGCACCGCATACTGACTATTGTGTGTATTATATTGTGTTTTATGTATGCGGTATGTACACCATGTTGTGGACATATTACAGTTTGCCTATATATTTCTGGCTCGTATTCTAAGTTGCGGGGATCGGGTTGCACGCCGAAACAGTATAAATATATGGATCGGGTTGCACGTCGCAGCGGTATGAATATATGGATCGGGTTGCACGCCGCAACATGATGAATATATGGATCGGGTTGCACGCCGCAACAGGATGTATTTCTGATTGTTGATGTGTTCGGGATACCTATATCTTCTGGCTGTATTACGTTCCTGGTTATTGAATAGTTTGCGATTCCATACGTGTTTCTAATTATTATCTGGCTCTGCCTTTTCATAATTTAAATAAGATAAATCTGGTTTATTTGTTTCTTTTCTCCCTAGCTAGCTATCCTATTCTTTGAGGTGGCTAGTCTGCCCCACTTATTGAGTCCTTTTGACTCACCCTTGTTTGTTGTTTGTTTCTTGTCAATCTATTTCGTTTCGGCAGGTTCGCTCCAGGATTGAGTTCGCCACGTTGTGAAGGAGCGTAGACGACTTCAGCTGTCAGGGTGAGCCAGCTTTTATTTCGGATGGCCACCAGTTTATTGGTTATCATTTCAGTTGCAGTTTGCTCCCTTCAGGAGGTATTTGTCTTCTTTTGTACTCTTAGATGTCTGGTCTGGATAGCCCTAAACCTAGCATGTTGGGTAGTCAGCTGTAATTTCTGTTGTACAGCTTAGAGGTATCAGTATGTCTGTAAATTTTTTAAAGTCTTGTCCTTATTTATGAATTGTTATATTTATTTTCCTAATTTAATTGGTAAGGGTCAGCCCGACGGGTCTAGGGGAGGATGTCGGGTGCCCGCACGACCTAACCGGATTTCGGGTCGTGTCATGAACGTGGACATCTTGAATAGGACATGGATCTATTTTAGCTCTCTGATGATATAAAGTTGATGTGCTTCTTGAAATTATGGATGGTTGAATGAGAAAAAGAAAACTGCTGATGTATGTTTGTTTTTATATTGATTATCCAGGAGGATAATTAGTAAGGTTAGGGGAATAGAACAAAGTCTCTATTGGTATTTAGATAACTATTGTTAGTTATAGCCGTAGATGAAACACCCCTCCTTCTAGATGCAGTATTAGTATTAATATAGAATCACCCCTGTTGTAAATTACTAGATGCATTATTAATATTATCTTGTAGATATTTTTCTTGTGTTTTAGTACTTTTATTGCTCTACTAACGCTTGGCTCACTAATCGTTTTTGTCTTTGATGTTGTTTGGATTGCTCATTATATATATATATATATATATATATATATATATATATATATATATATATATAAAATATTATATATTATACATCTTATTTACATAGTTGATTAATTACAACTATTTTTGTGCTTATATATATACTTTAACCTTAGTTATTGCACTTTTGTAAATACAAAAATCTACAATATAGAGTTTTCTCATTTCTTGCAAATATTTATTTCTTTGATTTTTATCATCTAACTTCTAAGCTAATGATTTTATCTTTGTGAAGGCAAAAATGGATATTTCAAAGCTCAATGAATCATTGAAGTTGAGAAGTTTTATGATCTAAAATAGGCGAACCCAATATTTTACTGAAACTTGCTTCATATGTCTCTCTAAGCTAAAGTATAGATAACCACTCTCGAAAGATAGGCTTCTTTTACCTATCTAGTAAATACCACTTCAAGAAAGATAGGCTTCCTTTTTACTTCTATATTAAATATCTCTCTCTTCCAAAAAAAAAAAAAGAACAGAAAAGAGAAGTAAAGTAAAAGAAGTCTAGATATCCTACAATCACGAAAATATTGTAATATAGGTGACAAGCACACAAAGAAAAGAAAAAAAAATTGTCAAAGTAGAGGTGAAAAAAAAATATGGTGAATAAACTTCTCAAAGGCAATTAAGTTGAATTGTCACTATACAATATTTTTTTCATACCATGTAAATCCAAGCCACTCTACTAACCAAACAAAAAATACTATACTGAGAGTCCATGTTCTTAATGAGATAGACATTTGGGGCACGTTGACGAAAAAGAATTGGTTTTGCCTAGTTTGCAGTATCATAAAATCATCAATTTTGATAAGGACATAAAGTGAGAAATATTTGTCTTTGTCCACCAAAGATGAATTCAAAGGTGAGGTAAAGATTTGATAAATATGGAAAGGTAAATAGTTTCTATTAATGGAAAATTGTATTTGTTTAGATTCTTATTTTACAGAGAAGCAATGAAAGTGGTGAAGTAAATATTATTCTATTTTTTCATGAGGACGAGCAAAACTTCAAGTATGGGGGTGTTTGATAGTTATATATATTATACAATTTTAGATATATAAATTATTATATATATTTATGTTTTTATCTAAAATATATGATATTATCGTCAAATATGTGCAAATACACAAAACAACCTTTCAGGAAAGGAAAGAACGCAAAAGCAAGAAAGATGGAAAAGAAGCCACAGATGGCATCCGTGGCTCGCATCCGTGGGACAAAAGTGAAGAAATACCACTAATGGCATTAGTCATGACTTCACATTAGTGGCAAAACGGAAAAAAGTGCACTAATGCCATCAATGGCTCTCATTAGTGGGAAATGACAAAGAAATGCCATACATGGCATCAATGGTTTCACATCAGTGGAGTTTTTGGCTGCACATTTTCTCTATAAATAGTCCGACATTTTGTTGAGAAGAATCATCCTTTCTCTGTGTAAAGCAACACCAAATACTATCTATAATATTGGTTAAGCTTTTAAGTGTTAAAATTATATTTTTTCTTTCTTTAAAAATACTAAGTTCTTCAACTTTTGTAGTATTTAGTATTTTCTCCATGGAGTAATTTTCTTTAAGTTGGGATCAGTGTTGAAGCTTGATATATTATTATAATATAAATTTTGATATTTTATTATTCTTGAGTGAGAATCATACTTTATCAAAATCTTACATCAGAGTATTAAATACTATGCTATTCAACTTTATCAAGCCTATATATTTATGCTATAATACTTCTTGCTAATTTGTGTTATCGAAATAAACAAAAATTAAATGGAAATATTGATAACTAAATATATTCTCGTGATAATTTGAAATAGTCATATTTAATCACTCAAAATTTTTTTATCTTGATATTTGAGTTTTTCATTCGAGAGAAGAAAATCATTTAGCCAAGTTTTGGAATTTAACAAAAGCTAATCGAAAGAGGTTTTTGTTCATACGGTATACTCATTCAAGATAAATATATTTTTACTCCAATACTACAAGTTAATCATTTTATTATGCTAATCGAAAGAGGCATAGTTAATTGAGAAATTCGTAGTAGTATTAATTGCCTTTCTCTTAAGCAATTCATATGTGGAATAGAAAATGAAATATCTAACTTCTATTATAATTTTATACCGAGTGAATCCATGAATCCCAACTCTTTTATTTTAAAATAAAAATCAAAAACAAGTTTTCGTGCTTTCAAGTAGATCATAAATTCAACTCTTTTCACCCAAAAATTGACTCTCTTAAATAGTATGATTGATTATATAAATTTGTAGGATAGATTCTCCAATCTCTGTTGACGATATCATAAACTATACTAAAATTTGACAAGAACGAGCAGGAATATCTTATATACATTGGACTCGTTAGATATAAACTTCTTCCTTTAAGTAGCCATTCAGAAATGCACTCTTAACATCCATTTGATGTAGAGTAAATTCTATGTATGTAGCAAAGGCTATAAGAAGTCTTATTGCTTCCAATCTTGCAACTGGAGCAAAATTCTCATCATAGTCAATGCCCTCCTCTTGGCTATACCCCTGAACAACTAATCTAGCCTTATTTCTGGTTACCATGCCATCCTCATCAAGTTTATTCCTGAAACCCCATTTTATTCCTATAATGGACCTGTTCCTTAGCTTGGGTTCCAGATGCCAAACTTGATTTCTTTGGAACTGATTCAACTCCTCATGCATAGCATTGATCCAATCTGTATCCTTCAGTGCCTCTTTCATTTTTTTTGGGTTCAATAAGAGATAAGAAGGCACTAAAGGCATACTAATTATAATTTTTGACTGCTGATCTAGTTTGAATTCCAACGGCCTTGTCTGAGATTATCTGATCCACAGGATGTGAACCTTGCTACTTGTAAGGCTTGAGTATCAAACCATTTTCAGAAGTTCCTTGCTGAGGAACAGTTCCTGATGTAGTAGCACTGCAAGTTTGTGAGGTGGATCCATCATTTGTTCCCCTATTTATGTGCTACTCTTCTCAGTTCTGTCCTGAGGAACAATTCCTTGCAATTCACTTCTCACATCATTCCCATCCAATGCCTGCATTTTTTGGGGATCAGTTTCACCATGTTTCAGCATTCCAATCTCTTCATCTTCCTGTGCCTGTTCTTGAGTCAAACTGTCAGTTACATAAAATTTACATGCATGCTTTCTTCAATTTTCAATGTTTTCTTGTTAAAAACTCTATAAGATTTACTATTTGAATAATAACCAACAAATATTCCCTCATCACTTCTAGGATCAAATTTTCCTAAGGCATCCTTCCCATTGTTATGTATGTAACATTTGCAGTCAAAGGTCCTAAGGTGAGAAATATTTGGTTTTCTTCCTTTTGAGTAACTCATATGGTGTCTTCTCTATCAGTGGTCTTGTCATACATCTATTGATTATATAGCATGCAGTGTAAATAGCCTCAACCCAAAAGCTTTGTGGAAGATTACCAAATATTAGCATAGTCCTAGCCATTTCCTCTAAGGTCCTATTTTTTCTTTCAACTACTCCATTTTGTTGTGCAGTTCTAGGTGAGGAGAAATTGTGATTAATGCCATTTTCATTACAAAAATTGAAAAACATATGATTTTCAAATTCAGTTCCATGATCTGACCTAATGGCAACAATGTCATTATCTAGAGTCCTTTGAGCTTTCTTAGCAAAAATTGAAAATGCATTAAAAGCTTCTTCCTTAGATGCAAGAAATATAGTCCATATAAATCTAGAATAATCATCAACTAATACCATAACATACTTCTTACCTTCACGGCTCATTGTTCTCATTGGTCCATAAAGATTCATATGGACCAGTTCCAAAGGTTTGGTAGTACTTACCTGTTTATTTGGTTTATTTGAAGATTTTACCTGCTTCCCTCTGGCACAAGCTTCACATACCTTTTCATCCTTGAACTTGATGTTAGGAAGACCTATCACCAAATCCTTGGAAACAAGCTTTTTTAATTATGAAAGACTGGCATGACCAAGTCTTTTGTGCCATAGGAGAGGATCATTTTTCACTACACTTAGACAACTCATGCTTCCATCAGATACTGTCAATAGATCTACCTTGTAGATATTTCCATGTCTCTTTTCCTGCAAAATAATCTCTCCAGAAGTTTGGTTAGTCACAGTGCACCCAGTAGATGAAAAAATAACATTATTACCTTTGTCACATAATTGAGATATACTCAGTAAGCAATGCTTCAACCCATCTACTAGAAACACATTATCTATACTATGTGAATCAGTCCTACCAACCTTTTCAATGCCAATAATTTCCCGTTTCTTACCATTACCGAATGAAACACTTCCTCCTTGAAAGGCTGAGAGTGAAAGGAACAGTTCCTTATGTCCTGTCATGTGCCTTGTGCAACCACAGTCCATGTACCATTTGTGGTTCCTCTACTTCACTCTAGCCTGCAAAAGAAAACTAGGGGTTAATTTTAAGAACTCAAACTAGTTTGGGTTCCTTTCCTTGAGAAAAAGGATGAATCAGATCTCTCTTAGCCCAGAATGGTAATGATTTCATTGTGTGAACAGTTTTCTTTGTCACATAGTTTAGAACTTGTTTATCGGACTTATTCCTTTGTGCAGATTTCCAAAGATTGGCAATTTCTCTTCAAGTGACCAGTGTTCCCATAATGAGTGCATAACCAATTTTCAGGAAGAGTTAGATACTTACTCTTTGGATCCCTTTTGAGTAATGACTGAGATTTCATAAATCCAATACCCTTCCTATTACTACTATGATTTTCCTGTAACCATTCTAGTGCTTCAGAGGACTTGTTCCATTTTACAGTCTTTCCAAACTCCATTTTTATTTTAACTAAGTCCTCTTCCAATGATCTTATCGTTTCATCTTTCTTGCACAGTTCATCAACTGTGACTTTCAATTTCTCTTCAGCAATGATCTGATGAGAACTAGCAATGTCCTTACCATTTTCAACTGCTTTGACTTTTAGTTTCACATTTTCTAGTTCCTGAACAGTTGATTCAAGTGTAAGGACCTATTCCTCTAGCATGCTAATTTTCCTTTTCAGAGAGTCATTTTTAATTACTGCCTTTTTATATTTTGTTTCTAAACTTTCAATTTCATCATGCAGTTGATTTTTACCATCCCTTAGAGATTTAAACTCATTTAGCACAATATGAAATACCTTAACTAATCTCTCTCTAGGCATGTTTTTCACATCTTCTTTAAGTTTAAAAAAAATACCTCAGCATCTTCTTCATTATCTGGGTCTTCAAGAGCCATTAGAGCAAGCTCATCATCCAGATCATCATCAGATTGTTCATCTTCACTATATTGCCAGCCAGCAACCATTGCTTTGGGATTTCTACTTTTCTTACGGACTTGTTCCCTAGCCTTCCTTCTTTCCTCAACATATCTCTTTATCCATTCTCCTTCCATAACTGGACATTTGCTGATGTAGTGCTCCATGCTTCCACACTTGAAGCATTCTCCAGCCTGTTTCATATTAGAAGACCAATCCTGTCCACTAACTCTCTTTTTCTTATTCAAGTATCTTTGGACACTCTTAGCTATAAGGACCAGTTCCTTATCATCAACAGGCTTATCAGCAGTAGTTAAAGCTAGGTTAGGTTCAGTTTTAACTGGTTCACCTACGTTCTTAACCTTTTTCCTTAGTTCATAAATTTTCAAATTACCTATAAGCTCATCTAAGGATAATGTGGTAAGATCCTTGCTTTCTATGATGTCACAAGCCTTCATTTTCCAAGAGTCTGGAAGAACTCAGGATTTTTTCAACTCTATCTTCAACAGTTAAAACCCTTCCCAAAGAGATAAGTTTAGATGAAATAGCATTAAACCTAGTGTACGTTTCAGAAATTGATTCTCCTTCTTGCATTTTAAAACTTCCATATTCAGCAAAAAGAAGTGTACCTCTAGATCTTTTAACCCGACTTGTTCCTTCATAAGCTACCTGTAGAGCATTCCAAATTTCCTTTCCAGTGGTATACCCTCGAATTCTAGTGCACTCATCAGGACTAAGTCCACAGACAAGCCACTTTCTTGCTTTGGCATTCTTTTCCCATTGCCTTAAATCTTTTGCATTGCATTCCCTTCTGGTTTTGGGAACATAATTTCCCTTAGCATCTTTCTTCATTGGAATCATGGGACCTTCAGTGACTATGTCCCATAGCTCATAATCCTCGGCTTGAAGATGATCTCTCATCCTTTCCTTCCACCATGAGTAATATTTTCCATTGAACAAAGGTGCCCTAACAGTAGACTGACCCTCACCATTCTCTTGTGATGTACTCATTCTAATCCTAGGTGTTAGCCTTTTCAAGGATAACCTGCTCTGATACCAATTTTTATTACTCATTCTAATCCTAGGTGTTAGCCTTTATTATATGCGGAATTAAAATTGTAAGTAAATGAACACTTGATGTTAGCGTGGAAAAATCCCGTTAACTAGGGATCAAAAAATCACGACCTACTCTTCCAAGTGGGATTTCAACTTCACT
Source organism: Petunia axillaris subsp. axillaris (assembly GCA_029990575.1). Lineage (NCBI taxonomy): Eukaryota > Viridiplantae > Streptophyta > Magnoliopsida > Solanales > Solanaceae > Petunia > Petunia axillaris. The sequence goes on from JARKNS010000003.1 coordinate 166,894,868, forward strand.
ATTTGAAAGATTCACTTGGTTACAAGACTACCTTCTTACTAATCTAAGACTAACTCTAATCCTATAGTGACTCTTTTCACAATCAGTGAAGTTTCTCCAAGTACAAGACTTGAATCCAAATGATATAACTCGATAGTACCTACTACAGATGAGCTAAGACTGGACTTTGACAAGACTCATCTAAGGAACGGGTTCTTTGCTTAGTTCCCCGTAGCTTAATTATTACACAAATTAAATAAGATGAAGACTCTTTCAATGCTATAGCTCGATTCTCTATGTATTTGTTCACACTTCAACAGCTGAAATGCTCCTGTTTTTATAGCTTCCAAATCCAAGAAGTCTTGAGCAATTAGAACTCCAAAGATTCCAAGAGTTTGAGTCCTAATTGAACTCCTTCCTAAGTTACTTGAAATCCTTTAGCTCTTATCGAGTCTTATGCAATCTTTTCATATCTTGTGCAGCCCTGCATAATTATCAAGATAAATATTAGATTTAGGATAATAATTAATATTTCTTCTTAAATGATTTTGCATGATTATTTATTCAGCTGCAGTGATTCAAAGGAACATGTCCTTGAATCTGTTCCTTAATCATCAGTCAAAACTTCAAGCTTATCCAAGCTAACACAGCTCCTTAAGTAGAAGCATATATATGAAATCATCCATTCTGCTCTAGTCGAAACTATATCGTAAATTAAATTATTTGTCTTTTAAGACAGAGAAAACTCCAAAACTCAATGTTATTTCTCTGAAAACTTAAAAATCCTTAAGGTTCTCAAATTAGTAAGTACATATTTATTGATACAGCAGTCAGCTCTGACTATACTCACTCTGACTATACTCAAATAATATACCATGTGTATTCTTTTTCGTTTTTTCCTTTCTTTTGTTTCTCTCTCCGAATTGAAATGATAACGTTAAAATTCATAAGTCAACTAACTAACAACTTGCATATTCTACTCCGAATTAACAGGAACGTAACTTTTTCTCTTTTTGTTTGATTTTAGTAACTTGTTAAGACAACCAACCTCTACGCATGCACGTGTATATATATGCACTCATATCTTCTGTAAATGCAACATATTCATTATTTCTTTCTCAAGAAATTAAACAAAGTGCGAGACACGAGATGGCAAAAACGAGCCTAGCTCTATTGATTTGCTTCATAGCTATTGCTATGCCAATGGCTCAAGGGGTTGTCTTAGGACCCAAGGCTGTAGAAAAATGGTTCGAGAAGCTTCCCCATGCAAAACAAAAGATAACCAAGTTTCATTTCTATCTTCACGATATAGTTAGTGGCAAGAATCCTACTGCAATTCGAATAGCCCAGTCCAATACTACTGCTAAATCCTCAACTCTTTTTGGATTTGTTAACATGATGGACGACCCACTAAGGGTGGGCCCAGAACCCAACTCAACCATAGTGGGTCGAGCTCAAGGAATTTATGGTTCAGCTGATCAAAAGGAGCGTGCACTTCTCATGAACTTTAACTTAGTTTTCACCACTGGAAAGTATAATGGTAGCACACTGAGTGTTCTTGGCCGGAACCCTGTGTTTCACCAGTACCGTGAGATGCCGATTATCGGTGGTTCTGGAGTTTTCCGGTTAGCTAAGGGAATTGTCACTGCAAAAACAAATTGGTTTAATGAAACTAGTGGGGTTTCTGTTATTGAGTATAATGTTATAGTCCTGCATTACTAGCACATTTGATGATTTTAGGAACGAACTTTTTCTCTATGTTGCCATAAGATTAAAGATTTGTACTAGTACTATTGATCAATGAAATAAGACTTTTGAAATATTTTTAATTGCACGTGAGTTTAAATCTACGCATTGATAATTAAAATAAGCAGTCCGGTGCAGAAAGTATCACGCGTTCACGCAGGGTCCGGAAAAGGACCCCTTCCGGACCCCACCCCAAAGAATGTGATGTATGCAGCTTAACCTTATGCAAGCATAAGTGGCTGTTTCAATATTCACAAAATCTAATCGCTTATAAAGTAACTACTACTTTTGTTGATAATTATAATTCCCTATTTTGTTATTGATAATATGATTAAAGCGGTAACTCATATACGGTAATAGCTTAAACGAACGATATAGCCAAGGGCGGAGCTATAGGGGGTTTCCGTGGACCGAACCTCTAATTTTGGTCCACATTCTATATTTGTCTTACAAAATTCATGTAATATGAATAAATTATTAGTTTAGAACTCAGTAATTTCAAAAATTAGAACGTTGTACTCCAAAACTTCATATTTTGACTCCGCCTCTGGAGTCTGGAGTGTATAAATTTTTTCACAATGTGAGTGACTATAACTTGAATAATGCGTGGATAACTAACTAATTTCCTGAACATGATTAAGGCATTGACTAATCAACAAGCTGAGATGCAATTAAAAACCTACAAATTGTAGTAAGCCGTGTGCTGGTTGAAACAAGAAAAATGGATCCTAATTATCTGGAAGTGAAAGCTGGCATATAAAAATCAAGCAGGCAACTAAATCATTTTATTATTTGAAGGGGCCTGTGGTAGCGCTTGCTATACATTTTCAGGATCGATTTAGTCTTCATACAATAAATTTTCCCACCGTTTTATATACAATGAGATCATGTGTAAGCTAAGTTGCTAATTATTCACTCAACTTATCCATGTATTTTGGGAAATTTTTATTTGACCTTAAAATTGGATTAATATATTAACCAATTGAATTTTTTATTAGGCTACAAGCAATTTGGTTCTGTCAAGATCTAAGATTAACAAAGTAAGCAAAATAACGAATAATAACAAGAAAGTAAAGCTTAAACAAGAAAACAAAAATTTCTTATCTGAAGTGACGGGAAATTCTAATAACAAGTCTCGAAATACAGTAGTAAACAAGCGAATAAGCTAGAGAAAGTAGAGACTATTATATTGCTTTGTTCAACATTTTAAATGAGATATACATGAGGGAGAAAGGAGGTTTACGTAGTAGTAGCTCCTAACCTAATTAATCTATAAGGCGTAACGGGTGGAGTCCAATACTTACCCCCTCCCGTCTCAAAATTAGCCTCTATCTTTCCTTTTCTGTTTGTCCCAAAATGAGTGCCTCTTTCTTTTTATGTCAACTCTTTAAATTTAAGATTTGCTTCCTCCCGTCTCAAAATTAGCCTCTATCTTTCCTTTTCTGTTTGTCCCAAAATGAGTGCCTCTTTCTTTTTATGTCAACTCTTTAAATTTAAGATTTGCTTTGGACCACTGGATTTAAAGACACTGGTCCATATTACACACACTTTTAATTTTAAACCACAAAATTTAAAAATTTTTCTTACTTTCTTAAACTCTATGCCCAGTCAAACTCATACATTCATTTTGGTACGGAGGGAGTAATACTAATGCTGGTCATTTGGTCAATTCCTCGAATCTCGACATCATTAATTGCTGAATATCCTACTGACTCCAAAGTCCCAAATTCAAAAGTTGACTATATATAGTCATCGGGCAACCTTGATAGTAGTGATTATTACTATATTATGTTATCGGGATCATCATTCTTTTCTCGTAAAAATTTCGCCCAACAGCCACTTTTAACACTGGTATTTAGTTTGAGGCCACTATTTTCTTTGGTCTTACACTAGAGGCCACTTTTGGGTCTTTACTAAATAAATGTTGACTTAAGTTCTGATAGTTGACTGAAGTTCAGTCCATACGGCCCCTGGACTGAAGTTCCATCTCTTAAGGACTGAACTTTCAGTCCATATGGCCATGGACTGAACTTCAGTCCATGGTATGGCCATGGACTGAACTTCAGTCCACGGCCATGGACTGAAGTTCCATCTTAAGGACTGGACTGAAATTCAGTCCATATGGCCGTGGATTGAAGTTCAATCTTTAAGGACTGAACTTCAATCCGGCCTCTGGACTGAAGTTCTATCTCTTTAAGCAAAAGTGGCCACAAACTAAATATTTTGGTATTAGTGGCCTGTGCCTAAAGACCAGTGGCAAAAGTGACCTTTCGTGCACTTAGCCCAATTTTCTCTGACTTCATTTGTCTACACGTGTCTTTCATTAGTCGTTGAATCTACGTTCGTTTTACCCAATACAATGTTTATAGTCAATTTCTGTTTAAATTCTTTATTTAAGTGCTCATTAGAATTGAGTAAGGTAAGGTTTGGTCTTCCTTACTTTATACTATTCTCTTTGAAGACTTTATTTATTATTATTATTAATAAAAATATTTACTGGGCATCTTGCCTAGTGAAGATTGTTTTAAAAAAAAAAAAGAGAAATTTAACGGAGCTTAGCTCCTGCTCAAATTACGTACAAGGGTAATTTAATCGTTTTACGATTTAATAAAACATCAACTAAGTTATAATCAAAATTTACTTTCCTCCGCATAATTTGTCCATTGCTTTTTAAAGGAGTCTTGGATATGTGACATGTGCACAAAAATGTATTTAAGGACTTTGATATATTTCATTTCCCATGGTACCCATGGAAAAAGGTCATTTTCCTCTACTAATAATGTAAAAAAGGGTAAAAGAAAGAAAAAAAAATTACTACATAACTGGGACAGATTTCTATTTCACCCCAAAATGAATTTTTCAAATTTGTTCCTTTATAGGAAAAATAATTATTATGTTATTTGAGTTAACGCAATAACTCACTTATGGGATTGGTTTTATTAGAAACCACTACTAGAGAACAACAATTTTTCGACAGCCAAAACCATGGGAAGGCGGTTGAAAATTCAATTAAATATTATTTATTTATTATTTTTAATAATTTTCGACCGATTCACTCAGAAATTATTAAAGTTTGGATTATCAATATGAACATGTCGGACGGATTTCGTTGGAAGCTCAGGATTCCTTGGTAAATTTTTTGATAGAGTCCATCGAAAAATAGTACATTTCATAAGTAGAAAAATTATTTATAGTCCACATTAAAGAATATATCATATATATTTTTCTACACCTTTATGCCACATTAACTTTAGCTCATCAAAGGCTGCAAATATACATCAATCGAACTTTCCGGATTACACGTGGTATGTCAAAAATAGGTAGACTTGTCATACATATTTTTGGTGGATGATTATAGGGTGTGGCAAATACTGGCCAACAAGAATATGGTGAAGCAACGACATCAAATGAAGTGAACACATCTAAACATAAACCCAACCTAATATTTCTTGGTTCATTATAGCAGATACTATATGCAGCATATCAAAATGTTTCATGCTTCATTATCTGACAAATGACGTAACATACCAGGTTGTCTGATACGTACATTATGGTGTCATCTCATATGAGGAGCAGAACCCATTGACGCATACAACCTCTATAACCTTGGTGTAAGGCGTAAGTAATCCATTGCCTTAATTAATCATGAACTTCTTCTGTTTATGATTTGTGACTAACTTAAAGTGAGCATGTCCACAAAATTTACAATTATTTAGCTCCGCATCATTCTTATATAATACACATGCAACCATTGTCACAACAGTGAATTTTCTTTGAAGAAAATCCTAACTTTGAAACCAATTTCTTTGTGTTGTAATAACTACTGGGTAACTCCATGTCATTTGAATTAATTTCATTCATAAGCCCAATGATGAAATATACCTTCTTAAAATATACTATAATCTGATTTAATACTTAGCAATCTAACTGAAATTAACAACTTAGAATGCATTGAACCTTTGTACGGTGGATGACTAGCTTCTTCCAACTGTTCATGAAAGAGCTTTGCCTTATCATTAGGAAAGTGTTTAACATTTGGTTGGATGACTCCCTTGGGTATATCACAAAAGCATCAATAACCATTTCATTCATTCAATAGCTATCAAAATCGTTGTCCATAAACGGACCACTCCCACCACTATAAGAATTTTAAAAATTAATATTACCGACACTACCATCAAACTCCCTACGTTCAGTCCACACGAAATAATTTGCATAAATCTTACCTAATAAAGATGGAGTTCAATTTTGTCCAGTCTACACACTTTTATGCACTTGTAGTTTTTATAAGAAAATCTTATATTCACTCCCTTATAAATTCATTAAGTGTTCTCGTCTTATTAAGAAATTATTTAACCCCTACAAATTTCCACCTCATCCCCTACGTCCAGGCAGTGGCGTAGCCAAAAATTTCGGTAAGGTTGTTCAAACTTTGAAGAAGGAAAGAAATTTTTTTCGATAAATAGACGTACCTCATGTTTTTTATTTGATGTATATTTGATTCGACGACCTTTTTTTTCTTGGTTAAGCTAGTCTTTGAGAAGCCTAACTTGTTTTTACCAGTTTATGAAAATATTTCTCCATAAAAACTATAGAGTTCATACAGGCTGATGCAATTTCTGATGGGATTGAATGATTCCTACACTCAAGCAAGAGGAAATATTCTTATGATAAGCCCTTTTCCTGATGTTGAAAAGGCTTACTCACTTCTAATTCATGAGGAAAAACATAGAGAGATTCAGGCTGGGCAAGCTTTCATCCCTGACTCTATGTTCTTACATGTTGGTGGAAACTCATGTGCATTTGGTAACTATCAAAACAAAGGAGGACATTATGGAAATAAGGATAATTATATCACTCAGTATGCTGGGAATAACAATAAGCAGAGAAACTATGGATCAGGTGGACATAAATCTTATACTCATAATCAAAAGTCTAATTTGGTATGCAGATATTTCAAGAAGCTTGGACACCTGATTGATGACTGTAATAAATTGAAATGGCACAATAGTTCTAATAACCCCCACAATACTCCTAAGAGGAAAACCAATTACAGAGGAAAGAAATTTGCTGCTACTGTTCAAGGTAATGGGGATCCTGGTTTAGATCCTTCTGATGCCTCTGGAGAATATAGTGCTTCTTCTCACAACATTACTCCAAAGCAACTGAGCCAACTAATGCAACTTATTTAGAATGTCCAAGTTGGATCTCAAGCTGGAACTATTCCTGAGGGAAATGGCTTTGCTAATATAGCAGCTAGTGTTACCATGATAAGATCCAAACATCTTGCACAGTGCCTTTCCTATTCTCATTCCAATCACAAGCCTTTATAATAGATTCAGGTGCTTCAGATCACATGACTGCTGATGAATCTCTTCTTCACAACATGCACACCCTAGTTGTCCCTTATTCTATGGCTTTACCTAATGGATACAAGGTTAAATTAACTTCAACTTCATCTCTCTTCAGACATTGTCTTACATCATGTTCTCTATGTACCTAGCTTTCAGTACAATCTCATTTCTATCCAAAAGTTATGCAGGCAACTTAGTGCTACTGCGTGTTTCACTTCTTCTACCTGTACTCTGTAGGCCCCTTCTCTGAAGAGGCAAGTGGAAATTGATAGAGCAACACATGGTTTGTACCTACTACTGGATTCACTCCTCCCCAAGTCTGCTACCAACTCTGTTGTACATAGGATGAGCATAAATAAATGTGTTGCAAATTCTGTTCCTCTCATTGTAAATAGTGCAGCATGTGATGTGTACACACTTTGGCATAATAGACTTGGGACATCTTCCTTACAATAAACTGCATGCTTTATCTCCTCTTATTTCTGTCAATTTTCCAAACAAACAACATTTTGATTGTAATGTATGCCCTCTAGCTAGACAGACTAGAAATTCATTTTCTTTAAGTTCTATCAAAACTAAAGACCCTTTTGAACTAGTCCACATTGATATTTGGGGACCTTATCACACCCCTACATATGGTGGATTTAGGTATTTCCTCACAATAGTGGATGACTTTACTTGATGCACTTGGACACATCTTCTCTCCAGCAAGTCCAATGCTTTTCCTATTCTCCAAAGCTTCATCTCTATGGTGGAAACGCAGTTTAATTCCAAAGTGAAATGCATTAGAAGTGACAATGCTTTTGAATTGGGACTTAGTCAACACATTTCTAACTACTACCTCTCCAAATGAATTATTCATCAGACCACCTGTGTAAACACCCCACAACAAAATGGGGTGGTAGAAAGGAAGCATAGGCATCTTTTGGAAACCTCCAGGGCCTTACTCTATCAATATAACCTTCCAATCAAGTTCTAGAGGGACTGTGTGCTTACTGCCACCTATCTTATAAGCAGGTTTCCTACCCCTGTTCTTTCTGGGAAATCACCTTTCCAAGTTCTTTTCAACAAATACCGAGATTGTTTGTGCTATGCTTCTACCCTCAAAAGACATAGGGATATATTTTCCCCTAGGGCAGCTCCTTGTGTTTTTTTGGGATATCCATATGGTTAAAAAAGATATAAACTCTTTAACCTTGTTTCTCAACAGTCTCTAATTTCTAGAGATGTTTCCTTTCTTGAACATATTTTCCCTTTCAAGTTTGCTCCCACTTTATCCTACTCTTATCCTACTTTTCCATCTTCCTCTACCACTCCTAACTTCTCCACATTTCCCTCTCCTCCTCACTTTCCAGATACCAATCCAGATATCAACCCCTCACCTGCTCCATCACCCTCACTTACTCCTTCCCACTCCAATACTTTCTCTGATTCCCCTCCTCTTTCTACCCCTGCTTCCTCCTCTTCTTCCTCCTCCTCTTCTTTTCTTCCTCCCACTTCTCCCCCGCAAGAAAATCTAACAGATTGAAGTCTTCCCCTGCCAATCGACAAGACTTCATCTGCACTTCCTGTACCATTTCCTCTCCTTCCATTTCCACTGTCCAGCCCACTATCTCTCTTCCTAAGGTGTTCTCTTTTACTGCCTTATCTACCACTTCTCAAACTATGCTCCAGTCTCTTTCTACTGTGCAAGAACCCAGGTCTTATCATCAGGCAGTACTTCATCCTAGCTAGCAGGAAGCCATGGCCAAGGAGTTTGATGCCCTTGAAGCCAATAACACATGGACTTTGATGCCTCTTCCACCTGGTAAACACTGCATCCCATGAAAATGGGTTTACAAGGTGAAACATAAGTCTGATGGCTCCATAGAGAGGTTTAAGGCCAGATTGGTTATTAGGGGTGATACCCAAAAGGAACGTCTTGATTATATTGTAAACAAGCGAATAAGCTAGAGAAAGTAGAGACTATTATATTGCTTTGTTCAACATTTTAAATGAGATATACATGAGGGAGAAAGGAGGTTTACGTAGTAGTAGCTCCTAACCTAATTAATCTATAAGGCGTAACGGGTGGAGTCCAATACTTACCCCCTCCCGTCTCAAAATTAGCCTCTATCTTTCCTTTTCTGTTTGTCCCAAAATGAGTGCCTCTTTCTTTTTATGTCAACTCTTTAAATTTAAGATTTGCTTCCTCCCGTCTCAAAATTAGCCTCTATCTTTCCTTTTCTGTTTGTCCCAAAATGAGTGCCTCTTTCTTTTTATGTCAACTCTTTAAATTTAAGATTTGCTTTGGACCACTGGATTTAAAGACACTGGTCCATATTACACACACTTTTAATTTTAAACCACAAAATTTAAAAATTTTTCTTACTTTCTTAAACTCTATGCCCAGTCAAACTCATACATTCATTTTGGTACGGAGGGAGTAATACTAATGCTGGTCATTTGGTCAATTCCTCGAATCTCGACATCATTAATTGCTGAATATCCTACTGACTCCAAAGTCCCAAATTCAAAAGTTGACTATATATAGTCATCGGGCAACCTTGATAGTAGTGATTATTACTATATTATGTTATCGGGATCATCATTCTTTTCTCGTAAAAATTTCGCCCAACAGCCACTTTTAACACTGGTATTTAGTTTGAGGCCACTATTTTCTTTGGTCTTACACTAGAGGCCACTTTTGGGTCTTTACTAAATAAATGTTGACTTAAGTTCTGATAGTTGACTGAAGTTCAGTCCATACGGCCCCTGGACTGAAGTTCCATCTCTTAAGGATTGAACTTTCAGTCCATATGGCCATGGACTGAACTTCAGTCCATGGTATGGCCATGGACTGAACTTCAGTCCACGGCCATGGACTGAAGTTCCATCTTAAGGACTGGACTGAAATTCAGTCCATATGGCCGTGGATTGAAGTTCAATCTTTAAGGACTGAACTTCAATCCGGCCTCTGGACTGAAGTTCTATCTCTTTAAGCAAAAGTGGCCACAAACTAAATATTTTGGTATTAGTGGCCTGTGCCTAAAGACCAGTGGCAAAAGTGACCTTTCGTGCACTTAGCCCAATTTTCTCTGACTTCATTTGTCTACACGTGTCTTTCATTAGTCGTTGAATCTACGTTCGTTTTACCCAATACAATGTTTATAGTCAATTTCTGTTTAAATTCTTTATTTAAGTGCTCATTAGAATTGAGTAAGGTAAGGTTTGGTCTTCCTTACTTTATACTATTCTCTTTGAAGACTTTATTTATTATTATTATTAATAAAAATATTTACTGGGCATCTTGCCTAGTGAAGATTGTTTTAAAAAAAAAAAAGAGAAATTTAACGGAGCTTAGCTCCTGCTCAAATTACGTACAAGGGTAATTTAATCGTTTTACGATTTAATAAAACATCAACTAAGTTATAATCAAAATTTACTTTCCTCCGCATAATTTGTCCATTGCTTTTTAAAGGAGTCTTGGATATGTGACATGTGCACAAAAATGTATTTAAGGACTTTGATATATTTCATTTCCCATGGTACCCATGGAAAAAGGTCATTTTCCTCTACTAATAATGTAAAAAAGGGTAAAAGAAAGAAAAAAAAATTACTACATAACTGGGACAGATTTCTATTTCACCCCAAAATGAATTTTTCAAATTTGTTCCTTTATAGGAAAAATAATTATTATGTTATTTGAGTTAACGCAATAACTCACTTATGGGATTGGTTTTATTAGAAACCACTACTAGAGAACAACAATTTTTCGACAGCCAAAACCATGGGAAGGCGGTTGAAAATTCAATTAAATATTATTTATTTATTATTTTTAATAATTTTCGACCGATTCACTCAGAAATTATTAAAGTTTGGATTATCAATATGAACATGTCGGACGGATTTCGTTGGAAGCTCAGGATTCCTTGGTAAATTTTTTGATAGAGTCCATCGAAAAATAGTACATTTCATAAGTAGAAAAATTATTTATAGTCCACATTAAAGAATATATCATATATATTTTTCTACACCTTTATGCCACATTAACTTTAGCTCATCAAAGGCTGCAAATATATATCAATCGAACTTTCCGGATTACACGTGGTATGTCAAAAATAGGTAGACTTGTCATACATATTTTTGGTGGATGATTATAGGGTGTGGCAAATACTGGCCAACAAGAATATGGTGAAGCAACGACATCAAATGAAGTGAACACATCTAAACATAAACCCAACCTAATATTTCTTGGTTCATTATAGCAGATACTATATGCAGCATATCAAAATGTTTCATGCTTCATTATCTGACAAATGACGTAACATACCAGGTTGTCTGATACGTACATTATGGTGTCATCTCATATGAGGAGCAGAACCCATTGACGCATACAACCTCTATAACCTTGGTGTAAGGCGTAAGTAATCCATTGCCTTAATTAATCATGAACTTCTTCTGTTTATGATTTGTGACTAACTTAAAGTGAGCATGTCCACAAAATTTACAATTATTTAGCTCCGCATCATTCTTATATAATACACATGCAACCATTGTCACAACAGTGAATTTTCTTTGAAGAAAATCCTAACTTTGAAACCAATTTCTTTGTGTTGTAATAACTACTGGGTAACTCCATGTCATTTGAATTAATTTCATTCATAAGCCCAATGATGAAATATACCTTCTTAAAATATACTATAATCTGATTTAATACTTAGCAATCTAACTGAAATTAACAACTTAGAATGCATTGAACCTTTGTACGGTGGATGACTAGCTTCTTCCAACTGTTCATGAAAGAGCTTTGCCTTATCATTAGGAAAGTGTTTAACATTTGGTTGGATGACTCCCTTGGGTATATCACAAAAGCATCAATAACCATTTCATTCATTCAATAGCTATCAAAATCGTTGTCCATAAACGGACCACTCCCACCACTATAAGAATTTTAAAAATTAATATTACCGACACTACCATCAAACTCCCTACGTTCAGTCCACACGAAATAATTTGCATAAATCTTACCTAATAAAGATGGAGTTCAATTTTGTCCAGTCTACACACTTTTATGCACTTGTAGTTTTTATAAGAAAATCTTATATTCACTCCCTTATAAATTCATTAAGTGTTCTCGTCTTATTAAGAAATTATTTAACCCCTACAAATTTCCACCTCATCCCCTACGTCCAGGCAGTGGCGTAGCCAAAAATTTCGGTAAGGTTGTTCAAACTTTGAAGAAGGAAAGAAATTTTTTTCGATAAATAGACGTACCTCATGTTTTTTATTTGATGTATATTTGATTCGACGACCTTTTTTTTCTTGGTTAAGCTAGTCTTTGAGAAGCCTAACTTGTTTTTACCAGTTTATGAAAATATTTCTCCATAAAAACTATAGAGTTCATACAGGCTGATGCAATTTCTGATGGGATTGAATGATTCCTACACTCAAGCAAGAGGAAATATTCTTATGATAAGCCCTTTTCCTGATGTTGAAAAGGCTTACTCACTTCTAATTCATGAGGAAAAACATAGAGAGATTCAGGCTGGGCAAGCTTTCATCCCTGACTCTATGTTCTTACATGTTGGTGGAAACTCATGTGCATTTGGTAACTATCAAAACAAAGGAGGACATTATGGAAATAAGGATAATTATATCACTCAGTATGCTGGGAATAACAATAAGCAGAGAAACTATGGATCAGGTGGACATAAATCTTATACTCATAATCAAAAGTCTAATTTGGTATGCAGATATTTCAAGAAGCTTGGACACCTGATTGATGACTGTAATAAATTGAAATGGCACAATAGTTCTAATAACCCCCACAATACTCCTAAGAGGCAAACCAATTACAGAGGAAAGAAATTTGCTGCTACTGTTCAAGGTAATGGGGATCCTGGTTTAGATCCTTCTGATGCCTCTGGAGAATATAGTGCTTCTTCTCACAACATTACTCCAAAGCAACTGAGCCAACTAATGCAACTTATTTAGAATGTCCAAGTTGGATCTCAAGCTGGAACTATTCCTGAGGGAAATGGCTTTGCTAATATAGCAGCTAGTGTTACCATGATAAGATCCAAACATCTTGCACAGTGCCTTTCCTATTCTCATTCCAATCACAAGCCTTTATAATAGATTCAGGTGCTTCAGATCACATGACTGCTGATGAATCTCTTCTTCACAACATGCACACCCTAGTTGTCCCTTATTCTATGGCTTTACCTAATGGATACAAGGTTAAATTAACTTCAACTTCATCTCTCTTCAGACATTGTCTTACATCATGTTCTCTATGTACCTAGCTTTCAGTACAATCTCATTTCTATCCAAAAGTTATGCAGGCAACTTAGTGCTACTGCGTGTTTCACTTCTTCTACCTGTACTCTGTAGGCCCCTTCTCTGAAGAGGCAAGTGGAAATTGATAGAGCAACACATGGTTTGTACCTACTGCTGGATTCACTCCTCCCCAAGTCTGCTACCAACTCTGTTGTACATAGGATGAGCATAAATAAATGTGTTGCAAATTCTGTTCCTCTCATTGTAAATAGTGCAGCATGTGATGTGTACACACTTTGGCATAATAGACTTGGGACATCTTCCTTACAATAAACTGCATGCTTTATCTCCTCTTATTTCTGTCAATTTTCCAAACAAACAACATTTTGATTGTAATGTATGCCCTCTAGCTAGACAGACTAGAAATTCATTTTCTTTAAGTTCTATCAAAACTAAAGACCCTTTTGAACTGGTCCACATTGATATTTGGGGACCTTATCACACCCCTACATATGGTGGATTTAGGTATTTCCTCACAATAGTGGATGACTTTACTTGATGCACTTGGACACATCTTCTCTCCAGCAAGTCCAATGCTTTTCCTATTCTCCAAAGCTTCATCTCTATGGTGGAAACGCAGTTTAATTCCAAAGTGAAATGTATTAGAAGTGACAATGCTTTTGAATTGGGACTTAGTCAACACATTTCTAACTACTACCTCTCCAAATGAATTATTCATCAGACCACCTGTGTAAACACCCCACAACAAAATGGGGTGGTAGAAAGGAAGCATAGGCATCTTTTGGAAACCTCCAGGGCCTTACTCTATCAATATAACCTTCCAATCAAGTTCTAGAGGGACTGTGTGCTTACTGCCACCTATCTTATAAGCAGGTTTCCTACCCCTGTTCTTTCTGGGAAATCACCTTTCCAAGTTCTTTTCAACAAATACCGAGATTGTTTGTGCTATGCTTCTACCCTCAAAAGACATAGGGATATATTTTCCCCTAGGGCAGCTCCTTGTGTTTTTTTGGGATATCCATATGGTTAAAAAAGATATAAACTCTTTAACCTTGTTTCTCAACAGTCTCTAATTTCTAGAGATGTTTCCTTTCTTGAACATATTTTCCCTTTCAAGTTTGCTCCCACTTTATCCTACTCTTATCCTACTTTTCCATCTTCCTCTACCACTCCTAACTTCTCCACATTTCCCTCTCCTCCTCACTTTCCAGATACCAATCCAGATATCAACCCCTCACCTGCTCCATCACCCTCACTTACTCCTTCCCACTCCAATACTTTCTCTGATTCCCCTCCTCTTTCTACCCCTGCTTCCTCCTCTTCTTCCTCCTCCTCTTCTTTTCTTCCTCCCACTTCTCCCCCGCAATAAAATCTAACAGATTGAAGTCTTCCCCTGCCAATCGACAAGACTTCATCTGCACTTCCTGTACCATTTCCTCTCCTTCCCTTTCCACTGTCCAGCCCACTATCTCTCTTCCTAAGGTGTTCTCTTTTACTGCCTTATCTACCACTTCTCAAACTATGCTCCAGTCTCTTTCTACTGTGCAAGAACCCAGGTCTTATCATCAGGCAGTACTTCATCCTAGCTAGCAGGAAGCCATGGCCAAGGAGTTTGATTCCCTTGAAGCCAATAACACATGGACTTTGATGCCTCTTCCACCTGGTAAACACTGCATCCCATGAAAATGGGTTTACAAGGTGAAACATAAGTCTGATGGCTCCATAGAGAGGTTTAAGGCCAGATTGGTTATTAGGGGTGATACCCAAAAGGAACGTCTTGATTATATTGAAACTTTTTCTCCAGTGGTCATTTCTTATTGCCTTAGCTGTCAAACATCATTGCGTTTTGTCCAATTAGATGTTAACAATGCTTTTTTACATGGTGATCTTTATGAAGAGGTTTATATGAAAGTTTATCCAGGGTATTCAGTTCCTTCTTCTGGTTTAGTTTGAAAACTTAACAAGTCTTTATATGGCTTGAACCAAGCATCCAGACAGTGGTATGCTAAATTGTCTGATTCTTTGCATTCTCTTGGTTTTCAATACTCTAAGAATGATTAATCCTTATTTTAAAAGCATTTTGGCTGTCTATGTGGATGACATATTAGTTACATGCAGTGATGCTGCCTCTATTACTTCTTTAAAACAGTTTTTAGATACTTCTTTCAAAATAAAAGATTTGGGTTCTTTACATTATTTTTTGGGTCTGGAGGTTGTCCCCACATGCACAGGTTTACTGATCAATCAGCGCAAGTTTACTATAGACTTGATCTCTAAGCTTGGTTGTGATTCTCTAGCTCCATGTGTCAGTCCTCTTCCTTTGGGGGTGAAGCTGAGGATGGATGTTGGCTCTCCTATTCCTGATCCTACTTATTATAGGAACTTGTGGGTAAGCTGAATTACTTAACCTATACCAGGCCTGATATTGCTTTCACAGTGTAATATTTGTCTCAATTCATACAGTCTCCTAAACAGCCTCATTTAGATGCAGCCCTTCACACTGTGAGGTATCTCAAGGGTTCTCCTGGTTTGGGGGACTCCATATGGTTGTTGATCCTGTTTTCACTTTCCAGGCCAATTGTGATTCTGATTGGGTCACTTGCCCAGATTCACGCAGGTCTATCAGTGGTTTTTTTGTCATGTTGGGTGGCTGCCCCATTTCTTAAAAGTCCAAGAAGCAGTCCATTGTTTCCCTTTCCTCTGCAGAGGCTGAATAACGGTCCATACGCAGGCTGGTAGCTGAACTTACTTGGTTGTGTCGCTTGTGTTGAGGATTTGTCTATCACTGGGCTGACTCCTATTGATGTTCATCGTGATAGCCAGTCGGCTATACACATAGCCAAGAACCCTGTCTTCCACGAGCGGACCAAGCACATCAAGTTGGATTGCCACTTGGTTCCTAAGAAGCTTTTGGATGGCTTGATCTCTTTGTCATACATTCCTACTGGGCTCCAGCGTGCTGATGTCTTCACCAAAATTCTTCCTGGGCCCAAGCATTTGGATCAGCTTTCCAAGTTGAGCATGTGTCCTTTACCCCCTTCCAACTTGAGGGGGTTTGGGCTGAGGACTTTTGATCCACCTTAATTGGGCCATAGCCAGTTGTATCCATTTATTTATATCTGTACTCAAGCCCATTAAGTAGTAGGTGCATTTACTTATTTGCCCCTGATGTATATATATAGGACAGTTATTTTCTTGTACACAATACAGTTGTCATTTTCTCTTCCCAATTATTGAACTTGAGAGGTCCCTCCCCGACTTATAATATTCCGTTGATATTCTAGATTCTTCCTAATCTATGCGCTTTCATATTGAATTCTTACCGCACTTGCTAGACAAAACTGAAGCAAATGACCAAATCAAAGCTTCATTAGTTTATTTCTTTTAACAAATTCACAGGTCGAATTTTTCAGACTATATTAAGGTAGTTGGTCTAGAGAGTGGACTGCACATTTAGCAATACCTAAGGCCAGATTGAACTATGAAAAAATAGTACGAGCCAGGGAAAGACAGGACAGATATCCTGATTGGTTTAAACTTTAAACTAACTAATAATGGAAGTGGCATAAAGTGGTAACAGTTATCATATAGAAAATATAATTGTCCACATTATAACGAATATTCAACTGTTCATAAATGTAGCAAGAGATTATGTAATTCCAATAAGAAAGTTAACAATGCTAATTTACATAATTCATGAATATAATATTTCAACAAAAGTTGCGAGGTTAGACATTAGGTGATGTGATCATTGAATAAAATTTCTTAAAAGGATAAGTTGCAAGAGTTTGATAACATTCTCCGAAAAAAAAAAAATCCTATTTCCTTGAACAACATGTTTGCAGAGAAGTGATGGATGCAGCAAGTAGTACAAGGTCAAACTAATCACGAGACCGAAAAATTAGCTGCCTAGAACGTGCAGATGAGTACAATTTTTAAGGTGTAGAAGACAACCATTATGTGAGCTGTATATATGGGGATCTTCTGTTTGACTACAACATGAGGAGGTGTGGCACTTCCTACACCCCGGATGTATATGCGAATTCTGCTCAAACACAATAGCTTTTTCTCAAAACCTTTACATGATTTCAGAAAATCATTAAACATGTTTGTATATGCCCATTTTATTATATTGTGTCAGTTTTATTTGGCTAAGGATATCTCTTGCCAAAACAAGGAGAGAGAAAAAATTTTAATACACTTTGGCTAGAGAATTCCCTCTTCAAGTACAAAAATTATATTTTTTATACACTTTGGCTAAGGAATTCTCTCTCTAAACGTAGGAAAAAATTAAAAAAAAAAAAGATATTATTAACATGGGAGACATCTGGTTATAACAAAAAATACATCAATTAATCAAAATATTCGGTAATAATTAACATCTCCTAGAATTATAATTGAAGACTTTATAAGCTAATGATATGTAGGTGCATCAGCTTCTTCATCTCTGGTAGAACATTATTTGTAACGGTAGAGAAAATAAAAATGATCTTTTAGATAGAACGAGAGTAAAAGTTTAAGCAGAAATTAATATAAAGAGAAGCAGGATTTCAGCTCATTCAAAGTTATGAAGAAAAAGTTACAAGAATAAAGATAAAGCCTAAGTTATGATGAACATCAAATACAAACATTCAAGAGAGTTGACATAGTACCTAAGGTTGTAATAGATACTATCCTGACCAATTTTGTTGACAGGGCACCAAAGAAAGCTATATCATATACAAGATAGTCATAGTATAAAATAAATATGGAACAATGCAATCTATCATTCCAAGGCCATGGACAACTTTACCTTCAATTTTGCTATCTCCTGCTGTCTTTTGGGAAAAAAGCACAATAAATGCAGCCTCCTTTTCTTTGCTCTTTCCAACTCCAGATAAACGAGGTTGAACAAATGAGGAAGAAATCAATAAAGGAATGCCTATTGAATGTTACCTTTGTAGCATTTTCATTCAGATCTTGATTCCACCAAGCAAAAACCTAACCTACTCAAAATAATAAAATTTCACAACAATTAAACAATAAAATCATGCGAAAAGCCTAATGAAATAAGAAAATACTGAGTAATTAGTAAAAGTTCCTTAATTTATTAAAACCTAGATCTATAGAAACGAAAGATTGAAAGAAGGTTGAGTACTAAAAGTAAAGATATTTTTTAGTTAAGGTTTGGATGGATCTGTTCTTCACGTATCCCAAGCTAAATTGAGGGATTTCCACGAACTTAATTAGGGCCTTTTGTTTTCCTTTGAATTCCTTAGCAAATCTCCCTCGAGATAGTTATAATATACTGCAAATTTCTTGTCAAATGACTGAATCCTTGTAAGTTGAGAGCTCCTTGAACTGATCCAAATTTGGGGGAGAAGGGGTTTACATCGCCAGTTTCTTTTGGTGTTTATGAGCGTGGGTTATTAAAAAAATAGAAAGGAGTTAAAAAGTGGAGCAAATGATAGAGGGAGATGAAAAGAATATGTGAATGGAGTGAAAAATCAAAGTCCTAGAATGCGGATTTTTTGTAGTAATTGAAGAGATCAATTTTCTCTCTCCTATTTGGCTGGGGATTTCCCTCGCCAATAAGGAGAGAGAAAAAAAATTATGTAGTTTTTATCACAGAGGGAATTCCCTCGCCGAGTATGAGAGAAAAATAATTTTTTTTAAATCGACGAGGGAATTCCTTAGCCAATTGTTAACTTTTAATTTTATAAATATTGGCGAGTGAAAGTTAAGATTTGGAGAGGAATCTATGCTTGTTTAAATAGGAAATTTCTTCGCCACCTCGTCCCTCACTGATCAGCCGTTTTCTAGTAGTATTCAAATCTTAAATTCACATCTGGTTAGTTAGGGTCACAAGTGAGTACTTCATCCGAAATAAAATCAAAAGAACTCTATTTATAACGTAGCTCCTTAACTAGTAGAACCATATATATGAAATCATCCATTCTGCTCTAGTCGAACCTATGTCTCGTAAATTAAATAATTTGTCTTTTAAGACAGAGAAAATTTCAAAGATCAATGTAATTCTCTGAAAACTCAAAAATCCTTTAAGGTTCTCAAATTAATACTCCCTCAGTTTCTAAAGGATGAATCTATTTCCTTTTTAGTCTGTTTAAAAAGGAATGACTTCTTTCTAAATATGAAAATAAACTTTTACTTTTACCTTTAAGGAGTCTTCCCTTCTTTATTAAACTCCTTACAAAGTCAAATGAGCTCATTCTTTTTTAAAGGAAGAGAGTACATATTTGTTGATTGATACAGCTGACTATACTCAAATAATATACCATGTGTATTCTCTTCGTTTTTTCCTTTCTTTTGTTCTCTTCCGATTTGAAATGATAACGTGCACTAAATTAGAAATTCATAAGTCAACTAACTAACAACTTGTATACTATTATTCTACTCCGAACAAAAAGGAAACAATCATTTAATTTGGTTTTCTTAAAACTTCTTAAACGACAAACCTCTAAGCACGTATATATATACACTCATGTATCTTTTGTAATTGCAATGTACTTAATTTCTTTCTCAAGAACAAAGTGCTAGACACGAGATGGCAAAAACGAGCGTAGCTCTATTGATTTGCTTCATAGCTATTGCTATGCCAATGGCTCAAGGGGTTGTCTTAGGACCCAAGGCCGTAGAAAAATGGTTCGAGAAGCTTCCCCATGCAAAACAAAAGGTAACCAAGTTCCATTTCTATTTTCACGACATACTTAGTGGCAAGAATCCTACTGCAATTCAAATAGCCCAGTCTAATATAACTGCTAGTTCACCAACTTTCTTTGGGTTTGTTGCAATGATAGACGACCCACTAACAGTTGGGCCAGAGGCCAATTCAACAGTAGTGGGTCGAGCCCAAGGAATTTATGGTGCAGCTGATCAAAAGGAGGCTGCCCTGCTCATGAACCTCAACTTTGTGTTTACCACTGGAAAGTACAATGGTAGCACACTTAGTGTTCTTGGCAGGAACCCTGTATTTCACCAGTACCGTGAGATGCCAATTGTAGGTGGTTCTGGAGTTTTTCGGTTGGCTCGGGGAATCGCCACTGCGAAGACCTACTCGATCAATACTACCAGTGGTGATGCTGTTGTTGAGTATAATGTCATAGTCTTGCATTACTAGCATTTGATACATTTTGTTTGATATATGGTTTTCACTTGTGATGTCGCTTGAATTTCATTATATCCAATATTTATAGTTTATCTATGTTGTCATAAGAATAAAGATGAGTATTGATCATTGAAATAAGACCTATAAGATGTTTTGGTTGTACAGATAGCTCAAACTTTCTTGGATATGTGGGGTCTTGGATAATCATATAGTCAACGAACTGAGATATATACACTTACTTAGAAAGCTACAATGAGCTACGTGCTGATAGATGTGTAATGAAAACAAAAATCATAATTATCTGGAAGTGAATGCTCGCAGGCAACCATAGTATGATCTTTATGCAGTCTGCGCTTGCTGATCATTGAATAAAGTTTCTTAAAAGGATTAGTTGCAAGAGTTTGATAACATTCTCCGAAATAAAAATATTCCTTTTTCCTTAAACATGTTTCTAGAGAAGTGATGGATTCTATAATAATGTGTGCAAGTAGTACAAAGGTCAAACTAATCACGAGACCGAAAAATAGCCGCCTAGAACGTGCAGATTAATGTAATGCATACACTACAATTTTTAAGGGATAGAAGACAACCATTATGTGATCTGTATATATGGGGATCTTCTATTTGGCTTCACGTAGAATAGAAGGCAACCCTTATGCGAGCTGTATACTTTTCTACAGTTTTATGTGTACTGTCCTTTTTAATGTCATTATTTTTTCCCTGATGTTTCTATCTTCGTACTTTATTATGCTATCTTTTTCTTTCATTTCTGCTTTTTTTCCTAACATGTTGTCAAACTATCTTTTTCTTGGGCTGAGGGTCTTTTGAAAACAGCATTTCTATCTCAAATTGAGGTAGGGGTAAAGTTTGCGTACATCTCACCGTCCTAGACCTCACTTATGGGCATATACTAGGTTCGTTATTGTTGTTGTTGAGGTATGGTACTTCCTACAGAGCGGATGCAGGGTTATAAATGCGAATTTGGCATAACACAATAAATATGGTTCAAAGTCTATACATGACATGTGTTTAGAAAATCACTAAATATATTTGAAAATTAAATTCAAAACATAATTATTAGTACTTATGTTCATGCATAATAATTCAAAATCTATATAAAATTTCAATTTAAAATCCGCATCCGTTTGGTTAGGGTCACAAGTGAATACTTCATCCTAAATAAAACCAAAAGAACTCTACTTAAAATGCAGCTTGTTATTTCCCAAGACACACCACTTAATATTTTAAGGACCAGTTTCTTCAATGTGTTTCTTTACTTTATTATATGCGAAATTAAAACTTTAAGTAAATGAACACTTGATGTTAGCGTGGAAAACCCCCGTTAACTAGGGATCAAAAATCCACGACCTACTCTTCCAAGTAGGATTTCAACTTCACTATTTGAAAGATTCACTTGGTTACAAGACTACCTTCTTACTAACCTAGGACTAACTCTAATCCTATAGTGACTTCTTTCACAATCAGTGAAGTTTCTCCAAGTACAAGACTTGAATCCAAATGATACAACTCGATAGTACCTACTACAGATGAACTAAGACTAAACTTTGACAAGACTCAATCTAAGGAACAGGTTCTTTACTTAGTTCCCTGTAGCTTAATGATTACACAAATAAGATGAAGACTCTTTCAATGCTATAGCTCGATTCTCTCTGTATTTGTGCACACTTCAACAGCTGAAATGCTCTTATTTTAATAGCTTCCAAATTCAAGAAGTCTTGAGCAATTAGAACTCCAAAGGTTTCAAGAGTTTGAGTCCTAATTGAACTCTTTTCTAGGTTATCCGAAATCCTTTAGCTCTTATCCAATTTTATGCAATCTTTTCATATCTTGTGCCTATATTTCCTTAATACTTGCTCATGTTTGAGTACTTTATTTGCCCGTTTTCTAGTTGACGAATGTGATTTTGCACTGATTTTGTATCGTGTGACTTGTAGGATGTTGTGAGGTGCAATTGGAGCTTTGAAGAGCATAATCGAGCAAGAAAAGATTGAATTTGGATTGAGGATTGGATCGAACATGCGAAGGCACGGAACGAAGCAAGCTGCGAACGACGAAAGCAGAGAAATTAGCCTGGAGCTATAGGTGGCGCGGGGCACCCACTACAGCGCCCAGTGTGAGCGCGGTTTGGCCCGCGGGGCGCCCACTGCAACGCCCAACTTTCCTCAGCATTTTGGGACGCGGGGCATGGCTGTTACATGCAAGATTCGACGTCCTCTGCTTGGTTCCACGTGGTTTGAGGCGCGGGGCGCCAGCTATAGCGTCCCTGGAGCATTTTTGGATTTCCTATTTCGTCTAGGCTTAGGCGTAACTATTTTCTAGGCTTTTGTAAACATTATAAATACTCTTCTACTTAGTTTTTGAGAGGAGGTTCAGACTTTGGAGCAAATTTGAGAGCTCATAACATCTTGAACAAGGGTTTTTCTTCCTTCCATTAATCTATTACATCATTATTTCATTATTTCATCAAATCCTTGTATTGTTATTATGAGTAAGCGTAGCTAAATATATCGTTCTAGGGTTAGAGTGAATTCATGAAGGTTGAGGTTTGAATGTTGATTTCCATGAATTGAATTCCAATTACAGATTATTTATTTTTTCTTGATCATAATTGTTTGATTATAACGGTCGAATAACTGAACAATATCTATGGTTCTTAGATTGAATTTGACAGAGGGAATTTATGAACGCACATAAGAAAGAATATGGCTTGATTGTGAACCCGGGCATCGGGGAATCAATTTGTGGGTAGGATAGACATATACCTATTCACCTTGCTTAGCTAAATACAGAGTTCGTTAATGCGTGCATGTGATTTAACTCCATAGACATATAGGCATTAGAGTAGCTTGCATGGACCGTGATGAATCGACAGATTTTTACGGGTACAATTAACCTGCTAGTTACCAATCTTGGGACTTAAGAAGTAGAATCAACAGGATAACTCAACTGGATTGGTCGCAGCTCTAACCCTGGACCATCTCCTTATTACTGATAACAACTAATTTTTGCTCCATTGTTTGAATTCACTTCTACCATTTTAATTACTATTTTTGTAGTTGATAATATTCTCACTATTGGAAAAGATCCCTGAATAGTTGTTAAGAAATTGTTTGTTAGGAGTCCAGTCTGAATAGTCCTCGTGGGAACGATACTCTACTTATCACTTTATTACTTGTCGACCATGTATACTTGCGTGTGTGTTGGGAGCAACAGCAGCCCTGCATAATTATCAAGATAAATATTAGATTTAGGATAATAATTAATATTTTTGCTCAAATGATTTTGCATGATCATTTATTCAGCTGCAGTGATTCAAAGGAATATGTCCTTGGATCTGTTCCTTAGTCATCAGTCAAAACTTCAAGCTTATCCAAGCTAACATTTTACTCCTTTTTTACGATGACAAACTCATAGACATAGCCTCATGTCCTTAATGTCCTGAATCACAACTTGGAACTCAAAAGTATCATAAGTAGAAACTTGTTTCATCATTAAGGATCAGATTCTTAATTAGGTTATAAATTTCACAAACAAAATCAGAACTTACTTTTCCCTCTGTTGGCATCATTGAAAATGTTGCATAAGTTAGAATACATCAAGTATTAGAACAAGCAGCTCATAGCCATTGAGGCAACTCAAAATGCAAGCATAATTCAATATAAAGCAACTGCAACAAAATGATACTAGCCATCGAAGATAATTCATCATTAACAAAAAGAGTTAAACCAGGGGATACAAGCAAATACTACTAAATTATTCAAAAACTAGAAAAAGAAAAGACTAAGGTACTAGAACTAGGCTAAATCCCACTGGACAAAAGATGACATTTGGTTAAGGTTTTCAGGATGTAGAAGGACGAGGTCCCTGAAACTTTTCTTGCAACAACTCAAACATTTGTGTGAGCATCCCCTCATTTGTCTCCTTTGCTTTAGTAGCCTCAGCCTTCCAGTAGTTCCTTTCTTCCTCCAACCTAGTTATCTTAGCAGCTTGTATGGCAACTTGTTGCCTCAAGGCCCTAACCTTGTTGTTCAAAGACTGTTTACCAACACCATCCATTGGAGGATCAGCTTGAATGGGAAAATCACAGCTGATCAGGGTAGCACAGCCAAAGCTCTCCTTCTTTGTAGCATTGACCACCCCCTCTAAAGGAATCCCTAACTTAGCAAACAGACCAGTCAAGATAAAATCAAATGGCAATGCATTTTTTTCTTCCCAGTAACAACCCTCTTAGTTAGGTGAATCATGAACCTGGGCCAGTTTATCTGCATATCATTGTCCAGCAGTTCCATAAGGACCAGGTCCATAAAACTGGCAATCCCTCTCTTCTCCTGCCTTGGCATCAATATCTTATTCACAAATTGAAACAACACCTGGTGCTGAGGGTGCATTTCACTCTTTTGCACAGCCCTGGGCTTCTCCTTCTCAGAGTTTTCAGCAAATTTCCTGGTGATTCCCAGACCAGTGGGAAGATTTGTCAAATCTGGCCACACCTTTTTTATGTAGCTTTCATACCCCACTGATGGAATACCCAGTAATTCACGCAACTCCTTTATGTCAAAGGTGATTTCTTGATTATGGACAGAAGTAGTGATCCTATCCCTCTTATTGGAGTAATTTTTATAAAATTCTTGAACCATCACCTTTGCACACTTTCCTTTGATCTGAAGGACTATGTCCTTCCAGCCTTGCACCTGCAATTTTTGCAGCAACCAGAGCATACCCTCTTCCTCAACATCATAAAGTACCCTACCTTTCAGAACTGTCCTTGTAATAATGTCATCATGCACACAATGTTGAACTTCATCTCCCTCATCCTCACTTTCACTATCCTCACCTATAGCAGACTCATCAGAGCTGGAATCAGAACTTTCATCAACTAAAGTCCTCTTTGAGGACCTGGTCCTCTTGGAGGATTTATTAGTAGAAGTGGCTTTAACAGAGCTTCTTGTCACTATCCTTTCAGCAGTTTTTCTCTTTTTAGAGTGAGAACCTACTTCATCCGCATCCACCATCACATCATCTTCTTCATCATCAATCTCTCTTTCTTTTTCCATAAATTCAGTTTCTTCTTCAACAACAGGATCAGCTACCTTCTAGCCTTTCCCTTTCCTACTCCTTTCTATTGCAGCATCCAGTTTTTCATCTGCAGCCTTGACAACACTTCTAGTTCTCCTAGCCCCACTAGCAGGGGTAGAAGCAGAAGGAGCAGTTCCTTTTACCGTGGAAGAACTTTCACCCTTTTTCTTAACACCTGGCTTATAGCTATCACCAATCTTTTTTCAACTTTGCAGCAATGTCAGCAGTTAACTCAGCATCAATTGGACCTTTTCTAGCAAGTTTTCTCTTCAGACTCCTTATGTTTATAATATCAATTATTGGTCTATCACTATCACTTATGGCATCATAATCTAAATTCACCACAGTCTCCTCCTTCATGGGTGCTCTAAAAGCAACCTCTGGAGACCCTGAGGACCCATGCATGGGAGCCTCCATTCGTTTGAAATCAACTTTTTCACATTCCCCCTCAGGAACAGACCCAAACCCTTCTACATTCTCCACTTCATCATCAACTACATTTAAGGGAGTAGCATAGTTTACCTAATATTGGTACACAATCATGGCCCTTGACAAGTCCTCCACTTGTCCTAAAATCGATTATGTAGTGGAAACTGGTCCTTCCCCCTGAATTTCAGTCTCAGGGTTTTATGGAATCGGGTTTTCAAGGTTTGGTGTTGTTGTATCCATGGGTGAAGGAGAGTTGGGAATTTATGGTTGATCAGAAGTGGGGATGGATGATGAATTTTCAGGTGAGAGAGAGATGAGTCACTATTTTTTCTAAAATTTTAGAGAGTTTTGAGTAAAGCAAAGTGAGAAAATAATGGGTGAGTGGGATAGTTTATATAGAGTGAACTAGGTAGTAGAGTTTGAGTGCAAAATGAATACAATTACCTCATTGATGGAATTTCAGACGTTAAAAGACTCTTGGAAGTCTCCCAGAAAAGAGCCGTTATGATTTGAGAGTCCTGATGAGATTGGGAACTGGTTCTTCGATGGGACTCTTATGCAGAACGGATATGATTAAGTTTCTTAGTGAGATTTATCCTAAATTCAAGTTACCTATAGTCCTTAACTTCTAATATAATTGAATAACAACAATCTGAAATTCTAAGATCATAAGGGTAACATCATTAAATTTTAGCAAACTTTAGGATAAATCATGGCACATGAGTATACAATTAAGTATGAAACTGAACTGAAAATTTCAAATTGACTTTGATAAAATTCATTTTTAAACAAAATTTTCTAGCCAATTTTAAAGTAAAGCATAAGTAGTTTTAGGTGAGTTTAATCATCCCTAATTCTAACATGTTCCTTTCAAAATGATCTCTACCTAAAGCCTTTGTAAAAATGTCAGCAATCTATTTCTCAGTGGGAGAAAAGGCTATAGTAATCAAGCCCTTTTCATAATTGTCTCTCAAGAAATGGTGTCTTATGTCAATATATTTAGTCCTTTTGTGATGCACTGGATTTTTGGTCATGTTTATAGCACTAGTGTTATCACAATAGATAAGAACAGTTCCTACATCAACACCAAAATCTTGTAATTGTTGTTTGATCCACAACAATTGTGCACAACATGAGGCAGCTGCCACATATTCAGCCTCTGAAGTGGAAAGTGTCACTGAATCTTGTTTCTTGGTTCCCCATGAAACAAAAAACTCACCAAGAAAGTGTGTCATACCTGAGGTACTCTTTCTATCAATAAGGAAACCTGTATAGTCAGCATCAGTATACCCAATAAGATTAAAATTACCACCTTTTGGATACCAAAATCCCAAGAAACCTGTTCCTTTCAAGTATCTCAATATTCTTTTAATAGCTTTCAAATGAGATTTCTTAGGATCTGACTGAAACCTAGCATATAAATCAACACTAAACAATGTCAGGTCTACTAGCAGTTAAGTAAAGCAATGAACCAATCATGCCCCTATACAATTTTTGATCAACTGAAATTCCATGTTCATCAAGATCTAATTTTGTGGCAATTGCAATAGGTGTATAAATTTCCTTAGCATCATCCATGTCAAACCTTTTAAGTAACTCCTAAACATATTTTTGTTGATGGATCATAGTTCCATTTGAAGTTTGCTTGATTTGTATACCCAAAAAGAAGTTGAGTTCACCCATCCTGCTCATCTCAAACTCACTCCCCATCAAATTTGCAAATTCCTTAGATTTTCACAAGTAGCACCAAAGATTGTATCATCTACAGAAATTTGAACAATTAGGATATGCTTACCTTTTTCTTTCAAAAATAATGTGCTATCAATTTTACCTCTTTTATATCTATGCTGAAGTAAGAATTTTGATAGATGTTCATACCAAGCTCTTGGTGCCTGCTTGAGTCCATAGAAGGCCTTGTCTAACTTGTACACATGTTCAGGAAACTGGTCATTCTTAAAACCTGGAGGTTATTTGATATTGATAGTTATATATATTATACAATTTTAGATATATAAATTATTATATATATTTATGTTTTATATAAAATATATGATATTATCTTCAAATATGTGCAAATACACAAAACAACCTTTCAGGAAAGGAAAGAACGCAAAAGCAAGGAAGATGGAAAACAAGCCATAGATGGCATCGGTGGCTCGCATCCGTGGGACAAAAGTGAAGAAATGCCACTAATGGCATTAGTCATGACTTCACATTAGTGGCAAAAAGGAAAGAAGTGTACTAATGCCATCAATGGCTCTCATTAGTGGGAAAATGACAAAGAAATGCCATACATGGCATCGATGGTTTCGCATCAGTGGAGTTTATGGCTGCACAATTTCTTTATAAATAGTCCGACATTTTGTTGAGAAGAATCATCCTTTCTCTGTGTAAAGCAACACCAAATATTATCTATAATATTGGTTAAGCTTTTAAGTGTTAAAATTATATTTTTTTCTTTCTTTATAAATACTAAGTTCTTCCACTTTTGTAGTATTTAGTATTTTCTCCATGAAATAATTTTCTTTAAGTTGGGATCAGTGTTGAAGCTTGGTATATTATTATAATAGAAATTTTGGTATTTTATTATTCTTGAGTGAGAATCCTACTTTGTCAAAATCTTATATCAGAGTATCAAATACTATGCTATTCAACTTTATCAAGCCTATATATTTATGCTATA
This sequence comes from Petunia axillaris subsp. axillaris, assembly GCA_029990575.1. Lineage (NCBI taxonomy): Eukaryota > Viridiplantae > Streptophyta > Magnoliopsida > Solanales > Solanaceae > Petunia > Petunia axillaris. The sequence continues at coordinate 166,923,543 of JARKNS010000003.1, forward strand.
ATACTTCTTGCTAATTTGTGTTATCGAAAGAAATAAAAATTAAATGGGAATATTGATAACTAAATATATTCTCGTGATAATTTGAAATAATTATATTTAATCACTCAAAATTTTTTATCTTGATATTTGAGTTTTTCAATCGAGAGAAGAAAATCATTTAGCCAAGTTTTGGAATTTAACAAAAGCTAATCGAAAGAGGTTTTTGTTCATACGATGTACTCATTCAAGATAAGTATTTTTTACTCCAATACTACAAGTTAATCATTTTATTATGCTAATCGAAAGAGGCATAGTTAATTGAGAAATTCATAGTAGTATTAATTGCCTTTCTCTTAAGCAATTAATATGTGGAATAGAAAATGAATCATCTGACTTCTATTATAATTTTATACCGAGTGAATCTATGAATCCCAACTCTTTTATTTTAAAATAAAAATCAAAAACAAGTTTTCTTGCTTTCAAGTAGATAATAAATTCAACTCTTTTCACCCAAAAATTGACTCTCTTAAATAGTAGGATTGATAATATAAATTTGTAGGATAGATTCTCCAATCTCTGTGGACGATATCATAAACTATACTAAAATTTGACAAGAACGAGCAGGAAAATATCATATACATTGGACTCGTCAAATTTTTGGCGCCGTTTACGGGGATTGGCAGTTGTCTACTTCAGATTAATTATCTTCTTACTAATTTAAGAACTAATTTTTTGTTACTTTTTGCAGGAATTTCAGTTGGTATATGACCCGTTCCTCTTCAAAGGAACTTGTTGAATATGATCCTGAAATTGAAAGATCATTTCGAAAAAGCAGACAGGAGCAAAACTCAATCTCTCTCTTTTCATCATATACAAACATGGAACATGAACATGATCCACCACCACCACCAGACCCGCCAATTATCCCACCTATTCCTGAGGACCAATTTGATGAAGTGGTCCCCAGGCCAGCTAACATGATCCTAAGGGATTATTCTAGATCAGATCCCTTTGGCTGTGAGTCAAGTGTTAGAAGGCCACCGGTGACCGTTAATAACTTTGAAATCCGAACTGGCTTAATTCAAGCCATACAACAAAATTGTATATTTAATGGAGAAGCCAGTGAGGATCCTCACAGTCATTTGATTGATTTTCTAGAACTGGTAGAAACGGCAAAATATAATGGTGTCTCACCAGATGCAATTAAGTTACGCCTGTTTCCATTTTCTTTAAAGGGAGAAGCAAAATTATGGTTACATAGTTTATCTAGAGGATCCATTACCACTTGGGATCAGATGACTCAAAAATTTCTCAGTAAATATTTTTCCTCAGCCAAAGCCACTAAAATGAGGCAAGATATAACCAACTTTGTGCAGACTGACTCAGAGTCTGTATATCAAGCCTGGGAAAGACTGAAAGCTATGTTAAGAAAATGTCCACATCATGGCATCCCTGAGCACATGCAACTATATATTTTTTACCATGGCCTAAAACCATCGGCGAGAAATGTTATAGATACTGCAGCTGGAGGTGCCATAATGGGAAAAACCACTGGAGAAGCTTTACAGTTGTTAAATGAAATTTATGAGAATGCGGTACAATGGCCATCTGAAAGAGTAATCCTTAAGAAAGCTGCAGCCATAAACCAATATTATGTTCTGGCTAACTTGTCAAAACAAGTTGCTTCTCTAACTCAAAAGTTTGATACTTTTCAGGTAGGATCTCAGCAGCCCGTTTCAACTGACAATTGTGATTTCTGTGCAGGAAATCATCAGAACCATGAATGCCAAGCTAGCAATCAAGTTGATGAACAGGTGAACCAAATTCGATACAGAACGTATGCATTCGGTAATTCTTTGGCCCAAAAGCATCCTGGCTTCCAGTGGAGTAATTCCAATGGAGCAGAAAATGCTCAACATTTTCAAAAACAGCCAACACAAGGACCACCTGGATTCCACGGACAAAACATGATGCAACAACATTTTAGGCCATACCAACCTAGACCATAACAGCAGGCACCAACTTTCGAAGATTTTATGTACAAGTACATCAAACTACTGATGAAAAAATGGAAAGTCAAAATACTTCCCTTAAGAACCTGGAAACTCAAGTAAGTCAATTAGCTACTCTTGTTTCAGAAAAGATCCAAAGACCATTGCCAAGCAATACTGAAAAAAATCCAAAAGAACATGTTAAAACCATTGCTTCGCGATCAGGTAAGAATCTTGATGATCCATACCCTAACAGAGTGGGTAAGTTACAGGAAGATCAAACAGAGGTTCAAATTGTTGATAATGTTAAGGAAAAATATTTTGAAACAAAGAGAAAAATTGCTCATGAAAATAAAGATAATTCCAGTTGTGAGCCAATTCCTTTTCCACAAAAACTGAAAAGAGAAAAACTTGATCAGCAGTTTTCAAAATTTTTGGAAATTTTGAAACAATTGTATATAAATATTCCTTTCACGGATGGTTTGACTCAAATAACATCTTATGCCAAGTTTTTAAAAGAAATTTTGTTCAGTAAAAGAAAACTTGAAGGAATTTCAGTGGTTAAGCTTACAGAAAAACGTAGTGCTATTTTACTAAATAAGCTTCCACAAAAACATGAAGTTCCTGGCAGTTTTACCATTCCATGTAGCGTGGGACGAACTCATTTTGAAAAAGCTTTGTGTGATTCTGGAGCATCCATCAATTTGATGACATTTTCAATTTTTGAGGGGATATAAAAAAATACGGTTGTTTTTATGTCAACTAGCTGATCAGAGTACAAAAAAGGCAAAAGGAATAATTGAAGATGTTCTTGTGAGAGTTGATAAGTTTGTGTTTCCAGTAGACTTTATTGTCCTTTAAATGGAAGAAAATACTGATGTACCTCTCATTTTGGGCAGACCTTTTCTCGCTACAGGTAGGGCAATAATAGATGTACATCAAAGACAATTGATTTTGAGAGTAGATGAGAAGAAAGTTATTTTTGATATGCAGAAGATAATGAGATATCCTGATGATGACACATCATCTCATTGTTTTTCTATTGACCTCCTTAATCATATTACAGATGAGTACAAGGATGACAAGTTATTTTCAGACTCATTGGAAAGATGTTTGGTAAAATCAGACACAACTAATGATGAGGATCCAGAAATTAAAGAAGAAGCTGAAACTTTAGAAAATGAGGGAGATGATGAGCCAAAAGAAGCAGTTCATTCAAAACTTGAACTTAGAACTCTTCCCTCAAATTTAAAGTATGCTTATCTTGAGAAAGAATCTTTTCCAGTAATTATCTCATCTTTGTTGACCAATGAACAGGAATTGTAATTGATCAAAGTGCTGAGGGAGCATAAGAAAGCCTTGGGATGGACAATCGAAGATATCAAGGGAATTAGCCCAGCTATATGTACACACAGGATACTGATGGAGGAAAACTACAAGCCGATTGTCCAGCCACAAAGAAGGCTAAATCCAGCAATGCAGGAAGTTGTGAAAAAGGAAGTGGTAAAATTATTGGGAGCCAGTATCATTTAACCAATCTCTGACAGTCCTTGGGTAAGTCCAGTACAGGTAGTACCAAAAAAAGGAGGTATGACTATTGTGAAAAATAAAAATAATGAGCTCATACTTACCCGAACTGTCACAGGATGGAGAGTCTGTATTGATTGCAGACGATAAAATGATGCTACTAGAAAAGACCATTTTCCTTTACCCTTTATTGATCAAATGTTGGAAAGAGTAGCAGGTCATGCTTTTTACTGTTTTCATGATGGTTACTTTGGGTATAACCAAATCCTGATAGCCCCCAAGGATCAGGACAAAACAACAGTTACTTGTCCTCATGGTACATATGCTTACAGAAGAATGCCTTTTGGACTATGCAATGCACCATCCACTTTTCAACGGTGCATGTCTGCCATTTTTTCAGATATGACAGAAAAGTTTTTGGAAATTTTTATGGATGATTTTACTTTGTTCTGAAAAATTTTCGAAAACTGTTTGCAAAATTTGACTCTTGTACTCAAAAGGTGCGAAGAGACAAATTTGATTTTGAACTAGGAAAAATGTCATTTCATGGTTACTAAAGGAATTGTTTTGGGGCATAAAATTACTTATAAAGGAATAGAAGTAGATAGATCAAAAATTGATTTAATTGTAGGGTTGCCCCCTCCAACAACTGTGAAATGCATTAGAAGTTTTTTGGGACATGTTGGCTTTTATAGAAGATTCATAAAAGATTTTTCAAAAATTTCAAAAGTACCCCTCACAAATCTTTTAATGAAGGACGTGCTGTTTGAATTCTCTGAAAATTGCAAGAAATCTTTTGAATTGTTAAAGAAAAACTGAAAAAAGCACCAGTTGTTGTTTCTCCAGATTGGAATAAACCATTTGAAATCATGTGTGATGCAAGTGACATTGCTGTTGGAGCTGTATTAGGACAGCGAATGGACAAAAATTTTCGTCCAATTTACTATACCAGTAGAACTTTGAATGAAGCTCAATTAAATTATGCTACCACTGAAAAAGAGCTACTGACAGTAGTATTTACTTTTGATAAATTTCGTTCCTATCTAATTGGAACCAAGGTCATTGTTTTCACAGATCATGCCGCATTAAAATATCTTTTGACAAAAAAGGATGCTAGGCCTAGATTGTTAAGATAGATATTCTTGTTGCAAGAATTTGACCTTGAAATAAAAGATAAGAAGGGAACTGAAAATCAAGTAGCAGATCATTTGTCTAGATTGGAAATACCACCTGTTGAGGCAGTAGAAATCATGGAAGAATTTCCAGATTAGCATATTTTCTCTATATCCGTGATCACAAAACGGGCACCCTGATTTGCTGACATTGCAAATTATTTGGTAGGACATTGGATTCCAAAGGAATTTTCTCCACAACAAAGAAGGAAGCTCAGAACTGAGGCTAGATATTATTTTTGGGAAAATCCTTATCTGTTTAAGTTTTGTGCAGATAACGTAGTGCGAAGATGTGTTCCAGAAATAGAGATGAATGATATTCCAAGTCATTGTCATGACGGAGCAGTTGGAGGACACCACAATTCTAACAGAACAGCCTCAAAGATTTTGGAAGCAGGATTTTACTGGCCTACCTTGTTCAAAGATGCAAGATCATATGTTTTGACATGTGACAAATGTCAGAGGGCAGGTAACATCTCAAAAAGGAATGAAATGCCTTTAAATTCTATACTCATATGTGAAATATTTGATGTTTGGGGTATAGATTTTACGGGTCCATTTCCATCCTCACAATCCTATCAATACATTTTGGTAGCAGTAGATTATGTTTCCAAATGGGTAGAGGCAATTGTAACAACAACAAATGATGCTAAGGTTGTATGCAAATTCCTTAAGAAGAATATTTTTACCAGGTTTGGGACTCCTAGGGTGATAATCAGTGACCAAGGAACACATTTTCTGAATAGGCAGTTTTCTACTTTATTGTCTAAGTATGGGTCACTCACAAAACAGGCACACCTTATCATGCACAAACAAATGGTCAAGTTGAGGTTTCTAATAGAGAGCTAAAAAGAATTTTGGAAATAACTATTAGTACTTTTCGTAAGGATTGGGCTTTGAAATTACATGATGCATTGTGGGCCTATAGAACTGCATTCAAAACACCAATTGGGACTTCACCAAATAGGCTTGTTTTTGAAAAAGCTTGTCATTTACCTGTTGAAATTGAACACAAAGCTTTCTGGATAGTGAAAACATTAAATATGGACTTAGTCGGTGTAGGTAAAAATAGATTGTTCCAAATAGATGAGTTGGATGAATTTAGGTTGAACTCTTATAAAAATGCTTTGCTGTATAAGGAAAATGTGAAAAGGTGGCATGACAAGTTAATTCGCCACAAAGAGTTTCAGATTGGTGATCACATGCTTTTGTATAATAGTCGATTAAGGCTGTTTCCTGGGAAGTTTAAATCCCATTGGACTGGACCATTTGTAGTAACAGATGTTACCCTATATGGAGCAATTGAAATTCAAAAAGCAAGTGGAGGTGAAAAGTTCAAATTTAATGGGCAGAGGTTGAAGTTATATTATGGAGGACAATATGAAAAGCGAGCTTTTGCAATTGAGATTCAGTGATAATCCTTGAACCGCAATAAGTCGAGCTGGCGACGTTAAACTCAGAACTACTTTTCAAACCCGTAGTCATTGAGGGTGAAGCATTGGAACCTTATAAGTCCAGTATAGATTTATTTGATCAAATACTTAACCAATTGATCTGGTTAATATCCAGGTTATTGTACAATCGGAACTGCAAATGACGGCCTCTACAAAAACAGTGTCATCTATACAGGAGTAACTCCATGATGATCGGTATGCCTGAGTAACTGGTTGGTTAACTATTAAATCATATTAATCTAATATCGGCACAGGTAATTTTCTAGTTTATATTTAAACTAGGACCCAAGACTGGTAAGGTCTAAAATTTTCCAGTCTATTGCACATAGAATATGTGCGGTCACAGTTTCTTTCAAGCTTTCTTCTGTGATTGTATATTTGAAAGCCAAAAATAGGAATTTTATTAATAAATTTATAATTTCTTTTAGTATGAAAAATATATTAGTATATATCTATATATAGCAATACACTTTCACAAAGAAAGGAGAAAAAATTGGTCAAAACTTCACTGAACGTGGACATCTTGAATAGGACATGGATCTATTTTAGCTCTCTGATGATATAAAGTTGATGTGCTTCTTGAAATTATGGATGGTTGAATGAGAAAAAAAAAACTGCTGATGTATGTTTGTTTTTATATTGATTATCCAGGAGGATAATTAGTAAGGTTAGGGGAATAGAACAAAGTCTCTATTGGTATTTAGATAACTATTGTTAGTTATAGCCGTAGATGAAACACCCCTCCTTCTAGATGCAGTATTAGTATTAATATAGAATCACCCCTGTTGTAAATTACTAGATGCATTATTAATATTATCTTGTAGATATTTTTCTTGTGTTTTAGTACTTTTATTTCTCTACTAACGCTTGGCTCACTAATCGTTTTTGTCTTTGATGTTGTTTGGATTGCTCATTATATATATATATATATATATATATATATATATATATATATATATATATATATATATATATATATATATATATATATATATATATATATATATATATATATATATAAAATATTATATATTATACATCTTATTTACATAGTTGATTAATTACAACTATTTTTGTGCTTATATATATACTTTAACCTTAGTTATTGCACTTTTCTAAATACAAAAATCTACAATATAGAGTTTTCTCATTTCTTGCAAATATTTATTTCTTCGATTTTTATCATCTAACTTCTAAGCTAATGATTTTATCTTTGTGAAGGCAAAAATGGATATTTCAAAGCTCAATGAATCATTGAAGTTGAGAAGTTTTATGATCTAAAATAGGCGAACCCAATATTTTACTAAAACTTGCTTCATATGTCTCTCTAAGCTAAAGTATAGATAACCACTCTCAAAAGATAGGCTTCTTTTACCTATCTAGTAAATACCACTTCAAGAAAGATAGGCTTCCTTTTTACTTCTATATTAAATATCTCTCTCTTCCAAAAAAAAAAAAAAAAAGAACAGAAAAGAGAAGTAAAGTAAAAGAAGTCTAGATATCCTACAATCATGAAAATATTGTAATATAGGTGACAAGCACACAAAGAAAAGAAAAAAAAATTGTCAAAGTAGAGGTGAAAAAAAAATATGGTGAATAAACTTCTCAAAGGCAATTAAGTTGAATTGTCACTATACAATATTTTTTTCATACCATATAAATCCAAGCCACTCTACTAACCAAACAAAAAATACTATACTGAGAGTCCATGTTCTTAATGAGATAGACATTTGGGGCACGTTGACGAAAAAGAATTGGTTTTGCCTAGTTTGCAGTATCATAAAATCATCAATTTTGATAAGGACATAAAGTGAGAAATATTTGTCTTTGTCCACCAAAGATGAATTCAAAGGTGAGGTAAAGATTTGATAAATATGGAAAGGTAAATAGTTTCTATTAATAGAAAATTGTATTTGTTTAGATTCTTATTTTACAGAGAAGCAATGAAAGTGGTGAAGTAAATATTATTCTATTTTTTCATGAGGACGAGCAAAACTTCAAGTATGGGGGTGTTTGATAGTTATATATATTATACTATTTTAGATATATAAATTATTATATATATTTATGTTTTTATCTAAAATATATGATATTATCGTCAAATATGTGCAAATACACAAAACAACCTTTCAGGAAAGGAAAGAACGCAAAAGCAAGAAAGATGGAAAAGAAGCCACAGATGGCATCCGTGGCTCGCATCCGTGGGACAAAAGTGAAGAAATACCACTAATGGCATTAGTCATGACTTCACATTAGTGGCAAAACGGAAAAAAGTGCACTAATGCCATCAATGGCTCTCATTAGTGGGAAATGACAAAGAAATGCCATACATGGCATCAATGGTTTCACATCAGTGGTGTTTTTGGCTGCACATTTTCTCTATAAATAGTCCGACATTTTGTTGAGAAGAATCATCCTTTCTCTGTGTAAAGCAACACCAAATACTATCTATAATATTGGTTAAATTTTTAAGTGTTAAAATTATATTTTTTCTTTCTTTAAAAATACTAAGTTCTTCAACTTTTGTAGTATTTAGTATTTTCTCCATGGAGTAATTTTCTTTAAGTTGGGATCAGTGTTGAAGCTTGATATATTATTATTATATAAATTTCGATATTTTATTATTCTTGAGTGAGAATCATACTTTATCAAAATCTTACATTAGAGTATTAAATACTATGCTATTCAACTTTATCAAGCCTATATATTTATGCTATAATACTTCTTGCTAACTCAACACGGGCCCAACAATTTGGACTATAATTTAACATTATATGATTTGAGAAATACAAAAGTGAAGCATAGTTAATCCTTCCAAGTAGGAAAAGAACACATAGAGCTGTATATATTACAAAGATACAAGAATTTTGAACTTCGAATCAGTAGATAGCTTCTCTCATTAGCCGGCTCCCTTAAGTGTCCAACGATCGCCTCTTGAAACGAAAGGAATCACTTCAAGAAGTGAAAATGAAATCCCACTGTAGAATTGAGCTTCCAGGTTGACATCTCTCAATTAACTCATCTTAAAATATTACTTTGCTTATCAGAACACCCCTGCACTGTTAAAGCACAACCAGTTAGCACCGCTTTCTAAAGCAAATGGAAAAAACTTATAAGCTCACATCCATAGAAGAATATTTTAAAGATGCTAAATTTTATTAGAGTTTAAGGTCTTGGTATGTATATCAAGAATTAAGCCAAAGACATAATATTGAGTATAAAAGCCAAATGAGCCATATTGTAATGTCTGAAATTCCTTGCTAACAAATGCTGAATCACTTGAATAAATACTATCCAGACATTGTTAATATCGAAAAAATTACTTTTTCTTAAGAACCAAGAGCACCAAGTATTTGATATCAGCCATTTAACCAATACTTGCCACGTAATAATTTCGATCTGTACTAAGGATATAACTTTGCAAAGGCACATAACTGCTTATATTTTTAGGTGTACCTTGTATTGATTCGTGTAAAACCAATTTATTTTCATTTTTTAAAAAGAAATACATAGAAACCCAACAGTTATAATCACAACTCTTAAAATCTTTCTCCTATATTGAGGCGAAGTCATCAACATTCATTTTCCCTCGTATCCTTATACAATAAACTTGGCATATCCTTCTCAGGGATAAGAGTGCATCAGTCAATTTGCTTCACGAACATCGTGATAATTTGGTATTTCGCGGTCGTTATTGAAGATCAATTTATCAAAACTTGTTAATGTTTCTTTATTATAATTTAACTATTACGAAAAATGTACTCAGGTAACATGTTGAGATGATCAAACTCACATAATAGACATATTGACCAGATTAACAGCATAGATAAAAATAAATTATTTGGGTCGACTAAACATTTACAATCTTTACTTTACCTAGAGATGATAAGAGTTAAATAAAAGGGCAAAAAATAGCACAAGGACACAGATGGATATGAATATGTTCCTTACTAATAGAAAAATCAGTGAAAAGAATATGTTCCTTACTAATAGAAAAAAATAATATTTATTCTGTATTAAAAAGGCAGGAACCATATACAGAAACAAATAAATGATCTTACCATTTTAGAATTTGATCTCAACGGATATTAAGCAGAAGAAGAGTAGACTCCAATGGCGCAGCAAGCACTCTGACGTTCGCTCTCAAGCACAGAAAATGGAACTAAATAATAACCTGAATACTATTAGGACTAATAGACAATGGACAATCAACAAAGAAAGCTACAGAAAATTCTAGATGCAGAATGTGGACTGAGGAGTGGTTGGAGACTTCGAGAGATATTTTTTTCCATAACTGAGAAACAGATCACTAATGAAGAGCATATTACATATGTACCCTTGACTAAATTTGATATTACAAAACTACCCCTGGTCGACCATTACCACCTTTCTATATAATAGTAATGCTATAATACTTCTTGCTAATTTGTGTTATCGAAATAAACAAAAATTAAATGAAAATATTGATAACTAAATATATTCTCGTGATAATTTGAAATAGTCATATTTTAATCACTCAAAATTTTTTATCTTGATATTTGAGTTTTTCATTCGAGAGAAGAAAATCATTTAGCCAAGTTTTGGAATTTAACAAAAGCTAATCGAAAGAGGTTTTTGTTCATACGGTATACTCATTCAAGATAAATATATTTTTACTCCAATACTACAAGTTAATCATTTTATTATGCTAATCGAAAGAGGCATAGTTAATTGAGAAATTCGTAGTAGTATTGATTGCCTTTCTCTTAAGCAATTCATATGTGGAATAGAAAATGAAATATCTAACTTCTATTATAATTTTATACCGAGTGAATCCATGAATCCCAACTCTTTTATTTTAAATAAAAATCAAAAACAAGTTTTCGTGCTTTCAAGTAGATCATAAATTCAACTCTTTTCACCCAAAAATTGACTCTCTTAAATAGTAGGATTGATTATATAAATTTGTAGGATAGATTCTCCAATCTCTGTTGACGATATCATAAACTATACTCCCTCCGTCCCAATTTATATGGCACCATTTGACCGGGCACGGAGTTTAAGAAAATAGAGGTTGACCTTGTTAAATATCAATTTTACCCTTGAAAAAGTAAGAGAGAGAAGATTTGAGTAATAAAAAAGTTGTTGGTAAGTTTAAAAGTATGTAGGGCCCAACAAGGGTAAAATAGAGATGATGCATTAAATAGTTGTCAAATAAGGAAAGGTGCCACTTATTTTGGGACAAACAAAAAAGGAAATGGTGCCACATAAATTGGGACGGAGGGAGTACTAAAATTTGACAAGAACGAGCAGGAATATCTTATATACATTGGACTCGTTAGATATAAACTTCTTCCTTTAAGTAGCCATTCAGAAATGCACTCTTAACATCCATTTGATGTAGAGTAAATTCCATGTATGTAGCAAAGGCTATAAGAAGTCTTATTGCTTCCAATCTTGCAACTGGAGCAAAATTCTCATCATAGTCAATGCCCTCCTCTTGGCTATACCCCTGAACAACTAATCTAGCCTTATTTCTGGTTACCATGCCATCCTCATCAAGTTTATTCCTGAAACCCCATTTTATTCCTATAATGGACCTGTTCCTTAGCTTGGGTTCCAGATGCCAAACTTGACTTCTTTGGAACTGATTCAACTCCTCATGCATAGCATTGATCCAATCTGTATCCTTCAGTGCCTCTTTCATTTTTTTGGGTTCAATAAGAGATAAGAAGGCACTAAAGGCATACTAATTATAATTTTTGACTGCTGATCTAGTTTGAATTCCAACGGCCTTGTCTGAGATTATCTGATCCACAGGATGTGAACCTTGCTACTTGTAAGGCTTGAGTATCAAACCATTTTCAGAAGTTCCTTGCTGAGGAACAGTTCCTGATGTAGTAGCACTGCAAGTTTGTGAGGTGGATCCATCATTTGTTCCCCTATTTATGTGCTACTCTTCTCAGTTCTGTCCTGAGGAACAATTCCTTGCAATTCACTTCTCACATCATTCCCATCCAATGCCTGCATTTTTTGGGGATCAGTTTCACCATGTTTCAGCATTCCAATCTCTTCATCTTCCTGTGCCTGTTCTTGAGTCAAACTGTCAGTTACATAAAATTTACATGCATGCTTTCTTCAATTTTCAATGTTTTCTTGTTAAAAACTCTATAAGATTTACTATTTGAATAATAACCAACAAATATTCCCTCATCACTTCTAGGATCAAATTTTCCTAAGGCATCCTTCCCATTGTTATGTATGTAACATTTGCAGTCAAAGGTCCTAACGTGAGAAATATTTGGTTTTCTTCCTTTTGAGTAACTCATATGGTGTCTTCTCTATCAGTGGTCTTGTCATACATCTATTGATTATATAGCATGCAGTGTAAATAGCCTCAACCCAAAAGCTTTGTGGAAGATTACCAAATATTAGCATAGTCCTAGCCATTTCCTCTAAGGTCCTATTTTTTCTTTCAACTACTCCATTTTGTTGTGCAGTTCTAGGTGAGGAGAAATTGTGATTAATGCCATTTTCATTACAAAAATTGAAAAACATATGATTTTCAAATTCAGTTCCATGATCTGACCTAATGGCAACAATGTCATTATCTAGAGTCCTTTGAGCTTTCTTAGCAAAAATTGAAAATGCATTAAAAGCTTCTTCCTTAGATGCAAGAAATATAGTCCATATAAATCTAGAATAATCATCAACTAATACCATAACATACTTCTTACCTTCACGGCTCATTGTTCTCATTGGTCCATAAAGATTCATATGGACCAGTTCCAAAGGTTTGGTAGTACTTACCTGTTTATTTGGTTTATTTGAAGATTTTACCTGCTTCCCTCTGGCACAAGCTTCACATACCTTTTCATCCTTGAACTTGATGTTAGGAAGACCTATCACCAAATCCTTGGAAACAAGCTTTTTTAATTATGAAAGACTGGCATGACCAAGTCTTTTGTGCCATAGGAGAGGATCATTTTTCACTACACTTAGACAACTCATGCTTCCATCAGATACTGTCAATAGATCTACCTTGTAGATATTTCCATGTCTCTTTTCCTGCAAAATAATCTCTCCAGAAGTTTGGTTAGTCACAGTGCACCCAGTAGATGAAAAAATAACATTATTACCTTTGTCACATAATTGAGATATACTCAGTAAGCAATGCTTCAACCCATCTACTAGAAACACATTATCTATACTATGTGAATCAGTCCTACCAACCTTTTCAATGCCAATAATTTCCCGTTTCTTACCATTACCGAATGAAACACTTCCTCCTTGAAAGGCTGAGAGTGAAAGGAACAGTTCCTTATGTCCTGTCATGTGCCTTGTGCAACCACAGTCCATGTACCATTTGTGGTTCCTCTACTTCACTCTAGCCTGCAAAAGAAAACTAGGGGTTAATTTTAAGAACTCAAACTAGTTTGGGTTCCTTTCCTTGAGAAAAAGGATGAATCAGATCTCTCTTAGCCCAGAATGGTAATGATTTCATTGTGTGAACAGTTTTCTTTGTCACATAGTTTAGAACTTGTTTATCGGACTTATTCCTTTGTGCAGATTTCCAAAGATTGGCAATTTCTCTTCAAGTGACCAGTGTTCCCATAATGAGTGCATAACCAATTTTCAGGAAGAGTTAGATACTTACTCTTTGGATCCCTTTTGAGTAATGACTGAGATTTCATAAATCCAATACCCTTCCTATTACTACTATGATTTTCCTGTAACCATTCTAGTGCTTCAGAGGACTTGTTCCATTTTACAGTCTTTCCAAACTCCATTTTTATTTTAACTAAGTCCTCTTCCAATGATCTTATCGTTTCATCTTTCTTGCACAGTTCATCAACTGTGACTTTCAATTTCTCTTCAGCAATGATCTGATGAGAACTAGCAATGTCCTTACCATTTTCAACTGCTTTGACTTTTAGTTTCACATTTTCTAGTTCCTGAACAGTTGATTCAAGTGTAAGGACCTATTCCTCTAGCATGCTAATTTTCCTTTTCAGAGAGTCATTTTTAATTACTGCCTTTTTATATTTTGTTTCTAAACTTTCAATTTCATCATGCAGTTGATTTTTACCATCCCTTAGAGATTTAAACTCATTTAGCACAATATGAAATACCTTAACTAATCTCTCTCTAGGCATGTTTTTCACATCTTCTTTAAGTTTAAAAAAAATACCTCAGCATCTTCTTCATTATCTGGGTCTTCAAGAGCCATTAGAGCAAGCTCATCATCCAGATCATCATCAGATTGTTCATCTTCACTATATTGCCAGCCAGCAACCATTGCTTTGGGATTTCTACTTTTCTTACGGACTTGTTCCCTAGCCTTCCTTCTTTCCTCAACATATCTCTTTATCCATTCTCCTTCCATAATTGGACATTTGCTGATGTAGTGCTCCATGCTTCCACACTTGAAGCATTCTCCAGCCTGTTTCATATTAGAAGACCAATCCTGTCCACTAACTCTCTTTTTCTTATTCAAGTATCTTTGGACACTCTTAGCTATAAGGACCAGTTCCTTATCATCAACAGGCTTATCAGCAGTAGTTAAAGCTAGGTTAGGTTCAGTTTTAACTGGTTCACCTACGTTCTTAACCTTTTTCCTTAGTTCATAAGTTTTCAAATTACCTATAAGCTCATCTAAGGATAATGTGGTAAGATCCTTGCTTTCTATGATGTCACAAGCCTTCATTTTCCAAGAGTCTGGAAGAACTCAGGATTTTTTCAACTCTATCTTCAACAGTTAAAACCCTTCCCAAAGAGATAAGTTTAGATGAAATAGCATTAAACCTAGTGTACGTTTCAGAAATTGATTCTCCTTCTTGCATTTTAAAACTTCCATATTCAGCAAAAAGAAGTGTACCTCTAGATCTTTTAACCCGACTTGTTCCTTCATAAGCTACCTGTAGAGCATTCCAAATTTCCTTTCCAGTGGTATACCCTCGAATTCTAGTGCACTCATCAGGACTGAGTCCACAGACAAGCCACTTTCTTGCTTTGGCATTCTTTTCCCATTGCCTTAAATCTTTTGCATTGCATTCCCTTCTGGTTTTGGGAACATAATTTCCCTTAGCATCTTTCTTCATTGGAATCATGGGACCTTCAGTGACTATGTCCCATAGCTCATAATCCTCGCCTTGAAGATGATCTCTCATCCTTTCCTTCCACCATGAGTAATATTTTCCATTGAACAAAGGTGCCCTAACAGTAGACTGACCCTCACCATTCTCTTGTGATGTACTCATTCTAATCCTAGGTGTTAGCCTTTTCAAGGATAACCTGCTCTGATACCAATTTTTATTACTCATTCTAATCCTAGGTGTTAGCCTTTATTATATGCGGAATTAAAATTGTAAGTAAATGAACACTTGATGTTAGCGTGGAAAAATCCCGTTAACTAGGGATCAAAAAATCACGACCTACTCTTCCAAGTGGGATTTCAACTTCACTATTTGAAAGATTCACTTGGTTACAAGACTACCTTCTTACTAATCTAAGACTAACTCTAATCCTATAGTGACTCTTTTCACAATCAGTGAAGTTTCTCCAAGTACAAGACTTGAATCCAAATGATACAACTCGATAGTACCTACTACAGATGAGCTAAGACTGGACTTTGACAAGACTCATCTAAGGAACGGGTTCTTTGCTTAGTTCCCCGTAGCTTAATTATTACACAAATAAGATGAAGACTCTTTCAATGCTATAGCTCGATTCTCTATGTATTTGTTCACACTTCAACAGCTGAAATGCTCCTGTTTTTATAGCTTCCAAATCCAAGAAGTCTTGAGCAATTAGAACTCCAAAGATTCCAAGAGTTTGAGTCCTAATTGAACTCCTTCCTAAGTTACTTGAAATCCTTTAGCTCTTATCGAGTCTTATGCAATCTTTTCATATCTTGTGCAGCCCTGCATAATTATCAAGATAAACATTAGATTTAGGATAATAATTAATATTTCCTCTTAAATGATTTTGCATGATTATTTATTCAGCTGCAGTGATTCAAAGGAACATGTCCTTGGATCTGTTCCTTAATCATCAGTCAAAACTTCAAGCTTATCCAAGCTAACACAGCTCCTTAAGTAGAAGCATATATATGAAATCATCCATTCTGCTCTAGTCGAAACTATATCGTAAATTAAATTATTTGTCTTTTAAGACAGAGAAAACTCCAAAACTCAATGTTATTTCTCTGAAAACTTAAAAATCCTTAAGGTTCTCAAATTAGTAAGTACATATTTATTGATTTTAGTAACTTGTTAAGACAACCAACCTCTACGCATGCACGTGTATATATATGCACTCATATCTTCTGTAAATGCAACATATTCATTATTTCTTTCTCAAGAAATTAAACAAAGTGCGAGACACGAGATGGCAAAAACGAGCCTAGCTCTATTGATTTGCTTCATAGCTATTGCTATGCCAATGGCTCAAGGGGTTGTGTTAGGACCCAAGGCTGTAGAAAAATGGTTCGAGAAGCTTCCCCATGCAAAACAAAAGATAACCAAGTTTCATTTCTATCTTCACGATATAGTTAGTGGCAAGAATCCTACAGCAATTCGAATTGCCCAGTCCAATACTACTGCTAAATCCTCAACTCTTTTTGGATTTGTTAACATGATGGACGACCCACTAAGGGTGGGCCCGGAACCCAACTCAACCATAGTGGGTCGAGCTCAAGGAATTTATGGTTCAGCTGATCAAAAGGAGCGTGCACTTCTCATGAACTTTAACTTAGTGTTCACCGCTGGAAAGTATAATGGTAGCTCACTGAGTGTTCTTGGCCGGAACCCTGTGTTTCACCAGTACCGTGAGATGCCCATTATCGGTGGCTCTGGAGTTTTCCGGTTAGCTCAGGGAATTGTCACTGCAAAAACAAATTGGTTTAATGAAACAAGTGGGGTTTCTATTATTGAGTATAATGTTATAGTCCTGCATTACTAGCACATTTGATGATTTTAGGAACGAACTTTTTCTCTATGTTGCCATAAGATTAAAGATTTGTACTAGTACTATTGATCAATGAAATAAGACTTTTGAAATATTTTTAATTGCACGTGAGTTTAAATCTACGCATTGATAATTAAAATAAGCAGTCCGGTGCACAAAGTATCACGCGTTCACGCAGGGTCCGGAAAAGGACCCCACCCCAAAGGATGTGATGTATGCAGCTTAACCTTATGCAAGCATAAGTGGCTGTTTCAATATTCACAAAATCTAATCGCTTATAAAGTAACTACTACTTTTGTTGATAATTATAATTCCCTATTTTGTTATTGATAATATGATTAAAGCGGTAACTCATATACGGTAATAGCTTAAACGAACGATATAGCCAAGGGCGGAGCTATAGGGGGTTTCCGTGGACCGAACCTCTAATTTTGGTCCACATCCTATATTTGTCTTGCAAAATTCATGTAATATGAATAAATTATTAGTTTAGAACTCAGTAATTTCAAAAATTAGAACGTTGTACTCCAAAACTTCATATTTTGACTCCGCCTCTGGAGTCTCTGGAGTGTATAAATTTTTTCACAATGTGAGTGACTATAACTTGAATAATGCGTGGATAACTAACTAATTTCCTGAACATGATTAAGGCATTGACTAATCAACAAGCTGAGATGCAATTAAAAACCTACAAATTGTAGTAAGCCGTGTGCTGGTTGAAACAAGAAAAATGGATCCTAATTATCTGGAAGTGAAAGCTGGCATATAAAAATCAAGCAGGCAACTAAATCATTTTATTATTTGAAGGGGCCTGTGGTAGCGCTTGCTATACATTTTCAGGATCGATTTAGTCTTCATACAATAAATTTTCCCACCGTTTTATATACAATGAGATCATGTGTAAGCTAAGTTGCTAATTATTCACTCAACTTATCCATGTATTTTGGGAAATTTTTATTTGACCTTAAAATTGGATTAATATATTAACCAATTGAATTTTTTATTAGGCTACAAGCAATTTGTTTCTGTCAAGATCTAAGATTAACAAAGTAAGCAAAATAACGAATAATAACAAGAAAGTAAAGCTTAAACAAGAAAACAAAAATTTCTTATCTGAAGTGACGGGAAATTCTAATAACAAGTCTCGAAATACAGTAGTAAACAAGCGAATAAGCTAGAGAAAGTAGAGACTATATTGCTTTGTTCAACATTTTAAATGAGATATACATGAGGGAGAAAGGAGGTTTACATAGTAGTAGCTCCTAACCTAATTAATCTATAAGGCGTAACGGGTGGAGTCCAATACTTACCCCCTCTCGTCTCAAAATTAGTCTCTATCTTTCCTTTTTTGTTTGTCCCAAAATGAGTGCATCTTTTTTTTTATGTCAACTCTTTAAATTTAAGATTTGCTTTGGACCACTGGATTTAAAGACACTGGTCCATATTACACACACTTTTAATTTTAAACCACAAAATTTAAAAAATTTTCTTATTTTCTTAAACTCTATGCCCAGTCAAACTCAGATATTCATTTTGGTACGGAGGGAGTAATACTAATACTGGTCATTGGTCAATTCCTCGAATCTCGACATCATTAATTGCTGAATATCCTACTGACTCCAAAGTCCCAAATTCAAAAGTTGACTATATATAGTCATCGGGCAACCTTGATAGTAGTGATTATTACTCCCTCCTTTCAATTTTGGATGAACCCATTTGACTTTGCACGGAATTTAATAAAGAGAGAAGACTTTTGAAACTTGTGGTCTAAAATAAGTTATAGATATTTGTGTGGCTACAAATCATCTAGGGATGCGTAAAAGTGAATATTTCTTTCCAAATTTAGAAAGAGGTCATTCTTTTTGAAACAGACTAAAAAGGAAATAGGTTCATCCTTTTTTAAACGGAGGGAGTATTATGTTATCGGGATCATCATTCTTTTCTCTGACTTCATTTGTCTACACGTGTCTTTCATTAGTCGTTGAATCTACGTTCGTTTTACCCAATACAATGTTTATAGTCAATTTCTGTTTAAATTCTTTATTTAAGTCCTCATTAAAATTGAGTAAGGTAAGGTTTGGTCTTCCTTACTTTATACTATTCTCTTTGAAGACTTTATTTATTATTATTATTAATAAAAATATTTACTGGGCATCTTGCCTAGTGAAGATTGTTTTAAAAAAAAAAAAAAAAAAAAAAGAGAAATTTAACGGAGCTTAGCTCCTGCTCAAATTACGTACAAGGGTAATTTAATCGTTTTACGATTTAATAAAACATCAACTGAGTTATAATCAAAATTTACTTTCCTCTGCATAATTTGTCCATTGCTTTTTAAAGGAGTCTTGGATATGTGACATGTGCACAAAAATGTATTTAAGGACTTTGATATATTTCATTTCCCATGGTACCCATGGAAAAAGGTCATTTTCCTCTACTAATAATGTAAAAAAGGGTAAAAGAAAGAAAAAAAAATTACATAACTGGGACAGATTTCTATTTCACCCCAAAATAAATTTTTCAAATTTGTTCCTTTATAGGAAAAATAATTATTATGTTATTTGAGTTAACGCAATAACTCACTAACGGGATTGGTTTTATTAGAAACCACTACTACAGAACAACAATTTTTCGACAGCCAAAACCATTGGAAGGCGGTTGAAAATTCAATTAAATATTATTTATTTATTATTTTTAATAATTTTCGACCGATTCACTCAGAAATTATTAAAGTTTGGATTATCAATATGAACATGTCGGACGGATTTCGTTGGAAGCTCAGGATTCCTTGGTAAATTTTTTGATAGAGTCCATCGAAAAATAGTACATTTCATAAGTAGAAAATTATTTAGAGTCCACATTAAAGAATATATCATATATATATTTTTCTACACCTTTATGCCACATTAACTTTAGCTCATCAAAGGCTGCAAATATACATCAATCGAACTTTCCGGATTACACGTGGTACGTCAAAAATAGGTAGACTTGTCATACATATTTTTGGTGGATGATTATAGGGTGTGGCAAATACTGGCCAACAAGAATATGGTGAAGCAACGACATCAAATGAAGTGAACACATCTAAACATAAACCCAACCTAATATTTCTTGGTTCATTATAGCAGATACTATATGCAGCGTATCAAAATGTTTCATGCATCATTATCTGACAAATGACGTAACATACCAGGTTGTCTGATACATACATTATGGTGTCATCTCAGAGACAGGCTATAACAATATTAATACTCGTAATTTTAATATTAGTAATAGTCCAATTTTAGATTATGAGGATTCTTATCTGAATAATAATAAGAAGGGGAATCCAGAAAATTATAAATTGCAACTGCTTGATATTGATCAAAAAAATGAAAATAAAGACCTGCTCTGGTTTCAAAAACCTCTTGTGAGTCTTCTTTTCGATTATAATCGATGGAATCGGAGCAGAACTCATTGACGCATACAACCTCTATAACCTTGGTGTAAGGCGTGAGTAATCCATTGCCTTAATTAATCATGAACTTCTTCTGTTTATGATTTGTGACTAATTTAAAGTGAGCATGTCCACAAAATTTACAATTATTTAGCTCCGCATCATTCTTATATAATAATATGCAACTATTGTCACAACAGTGAATTTTCTTTGAAGAAAATCCTAACTTTGAAACCAATTTCTTTGTGTTGTAATAACTACTGGGTAACTCCATGTCATTTGAATTAATTTCATTCATAAGCCCAATGATGAAATATACCTTCTTAAAATATACTATAATCTGATTTAATACTTAGCAATCTAACTGAAGCTAACAACTTAGAATGCATTGAACCTTTGTACGGTGGATGACTAGCTTCTTCCAACTGTTCATGAAAGAGCTTTGCCTTATCATTAGGAAAGTGTTTAACATTTGGTTGGATGACTCCCTTGGGTATATCACAAAAGCATCAATAACCATTTCATTCATTCAATAGCTATCAAAATCGTTGTCCATAAACGGACCACTCCCACCACTATAAGAATTTTAAAAATTAATATTACCGACACTACCATCAAACTCCCTACGTTCAGTCCACACGAAATAATTTGCATAAATCTTACCTAATAAAGATGGAGTTCAATTTTGTCCAGTCTACACACTTTTATGCACTTGTAGTTTTTATAAGAAAATCTTATATTCACTCCCTTATAAATTCATTAAGTGTTCTCGTCTTATTAAGAAATTATTTAACCCCTACAAATTTCCACCTCATCCCCTACGTCCAGGCAGTGGCGTAGCCAAAAATTTTGGTAAGGTTGTTCAAACTTTGAAGAAGGAAAGAAATTTTTTTCGATAAATAGACGTACTTCATGTTTTTTATTTGATGTATATTTGATTCGACGACCTTTTTTTTCTTGGTTAAGCTAGTCTTTGAGAAGCCTAACTTGTTTTTACCAGTTTATGAAAATATTTCTCCATAAAAACTATAGAGTTCATACGAGACACTCATATCAATTTGCGTTTAATGTATTTCTTATTCCTTCAATAAAATTTCTCATGTTTTACAATTAGAATTACTAAAGAAAAGTAAACTTACAAGAAGAAAAATAAATAACTAGCACCAATAGTAAAAACATATTAGAACTAATAAACAAAACTAGATTAAAAAAAGGAGCACTAATTATTGTAAATGTAATTAATATTAGAATGAATTAGAAAAGATAAAGCTAACAAAGAAAATAAAATGAATTGGATTAAGTAGTAAGACTAACTAATGCTAACAAACACAAAATCTGAAAGAGAATGATTGATCTGGATTTTGTTTTGGTAAAAAGACTACAGAATTGTTGGAGGTGAGAATGGAACCTGTGACCTCTGTACCCACATGACCTCCCAAGACCACTGGGCTGATGGCTCCATAGTTTCCAAGGTTGTTCAAGATATTTTATTTATTCGTTTAAACTGGTATTTGATCTATATACACGATATAATTTTCCGGCCAAAGTTGTTCGCCTGATCACCCTTGGTCTCACCTAGCTCCGCCCCTGCGTCCAGGATAATTTTTAATATACATCTAACTATGGTTTTCAAGTTTCATCTACATACAAATTACAAATGAGATATTTAGAATAATTTATTTTATTCAAACTGCATTTTAGGGATATATTCGCACGTTGTTTTCTTGCAGATCTCTTATTCCAATGGTGAGTTTGTAGTTTGTACATATATGTCTTCTTTTATGTTGACACATATTATATTCATTAATTTATGGCAATGAGATAGATATGTTATATCTCATTGCATGTAATCAACAATGATAGATTATGTTCTTGTTGTTTCTATTCTGGGAGTTTGTTGGTTTATGTAAATTAGAAGATTGCTATATTCCATTTGGTTCAAGATGTTTTGCAGCTAAAATGTTTACTCAGGATCTAATACCGTAGATAAATAGAAGTATCCAATCACTTTATTGAACAAATTAGTCCCGGTTTCTTGTAAGATTAAAGTATAATTCTCACTACAAAAAAGATTTTTCGAATTGAAACTAGAAAATTAAAGGTTTCTTTGAATAAGGTCAGGACAGACCGTTTGAGGATGAACGGCCTAAATTCGGTTCTTTAGATTAACAATTGAATTTATATTTTGGGTTACAAACAATCCATTATATAAAAGTAACGACTAATAATTAAATATGAAATAAAGTGAATCAATGCATGTAATCAACAAGACATAAGAAACTAATATTATTGCTTGAATGTCAGGTTACAATTTGACAGAGTTTGGGCATATAGTATGTGATGCCTTTATAAATGAAACAAGGGAAGTATTTATAGTAGCAAGGTACTGAACCAACTCCACACTTTCTCCACCATTTCATCCCCACGTTCCGTAGTGGGAGACTCATATTTTGAGTGGTGACGTGGGAAATTACGAGTCACGGGAGGTCAAAGCTCCATCTTCATGGACGCTTCCATTCTTTCGAACACTTCACCTTATATGTGCTTAGCGCAGGGTCAAGCGGAGATGAATCAACGGAGAATCCTTGACAAAACCTTCCACATTCTAACCTTCCGCTGGACAACTCGTTATTGTCTGTCTTCATGCTGCATCGTTTGACCTCCTTCCGTGGCATTGTATCCGTGGTGATGCCACGAATCTGAAAGATTGCTTATCAGTTAAGCAATATCAGAAGCTTTTGGTATGAGAGAGAGAGAGTGAGAGAGAGAGAGAGAGAGAGAGAGAGAGAGAGAGAGAGAAAATTAAGTCGGTTCATCTATTATCAAATGAAAGAATGAAATGATAGTTAGGGTTACACAAGTAAAGTTGCCCTTATATATGGACTATGGGCAAAGTAGTAAATACACCACATAAATATGTACTGGGTCAGCAAGTTAGAAGGGGGTAGAGGACCCACAACCAACTTGGACAGCTGATGATGATGAGCAGGTCCAAATCACACACACACTCGATCTCACCAGCCCACAATGAATCCTACAACCTGATTTGAAATTCTTCACAAATCCAGTAAGAGTTCAACTCCTCGCTTTAAAATTTTTATTTTTTACATGTGGGGTAGTTAAAAACTTCATGTTGGGGGTGGGGTTTGGTTGATTAATCTCATTATCCATGATTAGGTTGATTTTAGGGTTTGTTTTATATTTTTATTTTATGAAATTGGAACCCTAGAGTGTGTAGTTGTGGGTTTACTTTGCTCTTAAATGAAGAAATGAGCAGAAGAAGAGAGTGAAAGTAAAAATAACAAAAACTTGTTGTGAACTTGGTATGAAATTTGGTTAAAATCGTGGTCTTATTCTTGAGAGAAAATGTGTGAGATGTGAAAAGTTGAAAAGACCACTTAGGAGTGTGTTTGGAGTGTAAAGGAAAGTGAGAAATGGAATAACTTGGAATCTGTGCGCTGTAAAAAATTTGGGCCAAGGACTCGGTAAGCCGCCGATGAGGCAAGATGCCGCACAATTAAGTGCGGACTACACTAGGCGTGCCTGCACAAGTAAGTGCTTGGCCGCCGGTGTGATCAGTGAGCTCGAAAAAAAGGCAAGCTAAGCTTGTCCATCGCAAGAAAAAAGGGCAACTCGCCGACCCCCTTGGTCAAAAGTTGTGCGAGTCGCCTAAGCCAAAGTGCGCCTCGCAGATAGAAGAGAGGAATGAATTGGCGAGCATTCATTTGCACTGCGAGTTGCCGACCATAATAGAAAGTAAATTTTTTCCGCGGCTTGACCAAAAGCCTCACACTTCAATTGGCGACCCGCCGGTGCTACTCAGTACTTGCTTCTGCGGGCCGCCTCTTCATGTCTGTGAGCTCGCCCCTCGTTCTGCGACCCGCCTTTTCTTGTGCACCCTGTGAATTATTTTAATTTCCCAAGTGTTCCAACCATCCCATTCCATTCCATTCCATGAACTTCATATGCTAGTTTAAGATACTTATAGCTTAGTTAGGAGTAGGATAGTGTAGTGAATGAAGTACTCATAGTGTTCTTGAGGTTGATTTTGTCCAGGTAGAAAAATGGCACACCAAGCACCATACAAACGTGCAAGGATGGTCACTCCCCCACCACACAGTTCCTCAGAGAGTGACCCTTCTATCAATGACCTGTCTGATGATGAACCATGTGAAGCAACTTTCAGTACAGATGAAGAGCATGAGATGCTCATCTGTGAGAAGAGAGTAGTACTTGACAGAATGGGGGAGCTTAACCCAGCATTTTACAAAGCTTTCCGTGAAATAGGCTGGAGTAACATTTTCACAACAAGACTGGGAGCAGCAGTGGTAGAGCTAGTTCTGGAATTCTACATGGCTCTGAGTGAGCAACAAGAACTAGAATGTGTGATTGAAGTCAGGGGCACAATGGTGGAAATGTCAGCAAGAGAATTGAACCAACACCTCCAAATTCCACACCTTGTTCCTGAGGAATTCATGGCCAAGCTGGAAATGAGAGAAAAATTGCAAAGAAAATGGTTGATTCCCATTATTGGGCGAGAGAGAAGGCCAGAATGGAGTAGAGTTGGTGCAACAATTACAACCCAAGATCTTAACTTTGAAGCCAAGGGTTAGAATGCCATTGTGAGCTCAATAATCTCACCAACAAGAGGGGGCAACATAGTTACCCTCCGGAGAGCAATTATCATTGGCTGCATAATGAGTGGAATACCAATTAATTTGGGAGCTGAAATGGTGGAAGCAATGTTCTATGCTGCAAAAGCTGGTGATGGATATTTTCCATTTTCCAATACCCTAACAAATTTCCTAATGAGGCAAGGGTGTGAAACTTTGGGTAATGATGATTATGCCTTTTCGAGAAGGGGTTTTAATTTGTACTCCATTGAAGATGAAAACTGCCCGCTTCACCCAATGACTACTGCACCCACTTATGGGAAAACATCACAAGCTGGTCGACCCTCATCTTCAAGAGTTCCTCCACCTCAAGTACACGAAGCAGAAGCTGCTATAGTAAACCTTACTTGTGAGCTCGAGGAACTACAGGGCAAGATGCAAGAGTTTCGAATCCACTTGTGCAACATGCCAAGAATGCAACCACCTCCACCTTCTTCACAAATGGTCTACCCTACTGAATTTGACCAACTTAGTAAAGCCATCGATGCACACTCAAAAGAAGTCTTGAAAATCAAAAAGTGCATTCATTTGTTTGCAATCACGCATCGGGACATGGCTAACATCGTGAACATATTGTGGAGTGAAAGAGAGCAAAGACAAGAATGGTTGAACCATCCAACAATCCCAGAATCTATGAATCAAATGAACATGAGGAGAATGCAAGAAGAAGCACTTGGAGAGTTGGATGTGCTCAGAAATAGGGAACTTGACGAAGAGATCCAGATGGATATGGCAAGAATGGCCTCAATGGAAGAAGATATGAGAGCAAGAACAGGGAGAGGGCAAGGAAGTCGACAAGCCTCAAGAAGACATGTTGAAGGAAAGGGCAAAGGAATTGCCCGAGACTAATAAGGAGTTCTTCTCTCCCTCTTTGATTACCCCATTAATTTTTTATGGTATTGTTTTTAGTTGCTTGGAAACATAGCAAATTCTCATGTTGGGGGTGGGTAGTTATGTTTTGATTGATATGTCTCAAACTATCTTTATGTTATGTTTGTTTTATGTTGACATGGATGTTTAATTTAGGTTGTGTTTGTGATGTATATAATCGTGTGATGTTGTTTATATTCTTGTCTTGTGTTATATTTTTTAATTTATAGTGTAGTGTGCAGTTGTTGTTAATATCATAAACTACGCTTGGGATGTTGCCTTCTTTCTTCTGATTCGCACTTGTTGCGATACGTAGGCAATCCTTGTGAAACTCATTTTTACTTGGGCCCGAAAACAACCACCCATTGTAAATACCACTTGTGTAAATAGTTTTAACTTAGTAAATAATCTTCTTAATTTTCTTTGACTCGGTTCTTTTCTCAAGAATTCAATTCTTTTGAACCGGGTACTTTTTAGGACTCTAATCATAGAAGTGTCATCCTTGTTTCGTGACTTGTTTGATACCAACATATTAGGAGCACACATGAAAAAGTTTGTAGATTGCTTGTTGAGAGTCGTACCTATAACCTTTAGGTTCTTGCAATGACTTTATGCATGTGTAGTATAGGTTAGATCCTCACCTTAAGTGTTGAAAAGTTGATATTCTTATCTCTTGTCTCGTATGCTAGTGAGATGAGTTCTTACTCAAAAGCTTGTTAATTGTATATGCATGTTAGAACTTGGCTTGTGTGTCCTTGAAAATGAATGAAGTGTCAATGTAACGGTTGGATATGATGATAGGCATTTCTTTGACCCGTTTGAGCCTTTCAAGCCACCAAAGGAAGTTAATCCTCCGTTAGCCAACTCTGAGCATTAATATCCTTTCTTTTTTATAGCCATATAATTAGCCAGAGCCAATTCTAAGTGCTTAATAGCACTAACCCTTCTCTTGGCCCTACCTCCTTGAGGCATTAAAAGACGTGCAATTTTGACTAAAGTCTAAGTTTGGGGGAGGGAAACAAAGAAATGAAAGCTATGTGGCTCTTAGAAAAGGAAGATGAATGTATAAAGAAAAGCTGCAAAAGAAAAAAGAAGAAAATCAAGAAAAGTATAAAAATAGCAAAAGACAAATCAAAAAGATAAAAATAGAAAGAGAAGAAAGTAAAAGAATAAGAGCCACAAAAGCAAAGATCGAGAATGAAAAGAAAATGGGAATAAGAGCTAAAATGTGAAAAGAAAGCTCAAAGTGAAAAGTTTGCAAAGATGATGTAGTGCCCAAGGAGGGAGTTTAGTCACTCTTTATCCAAATTATACCCTACTTTTATCCAAAAGCCTATATTACAACCTTAGAACCCTATTTGATTCTCCATTGATTGACATAAAAGGAAATGTCAAATGACACAAAGGCCATCATATAACATTGCATGTGCTTAACTTGCATTCATTTTTTAGAGTGAGAGTTTAAATTTTGAGAATCCCTTTTATTTGCATTATATTGAGAGATAGGGACTCATTCTTTGTGGTGGGAGCATTAAGGGACTTGAGACTTGAAGGTGAAAGCAAGAAAACTTAGGTGAGTTGAGAAAGCAATTGTGGTGTGCATGCTCTAGTCCCCACTAGAAGCTTTAGTTGATACAGTTGCGACTATGGATCTTGTGGATTGATTTGTTGGATTCTCATGTGTGAAATTAAGTGTTAGTATCAACTAAAGTCATGAACTCCTCTTTTACTTCATTCCCTTGTTGGACGCAATCCCGGTGCTAAGAAAATGAAACATGAGTCAAGTTCTTAGTGTTGCTTGAGGGCAAGCAAAAGCTTAAGTTTGGGGGAGTTGATATGTTGGTATTTTGTGCTTAATTGTAACTCATTCCGACTAACTTTTAGCCTTTTAGTGATGTTATTTGTATGAATCTTATGTTAATCTTTATGTTTCAGCTTTTCAAGAGAATTTACATACAAATCCGATGAAAATATACAAAACAACAATTACAAATGCGCTTTGGATAAAAAAGTGAAGAACATGAAGATGAGGCAGTAGTGGAAGTGGCGCCCTGCCGAATCTGAGGCTTAAAAGGTCAACCATCCACCAAAGGAAGGGAAAGTTCACAACAGCTAGCAACTCAAAAGGGCAGTCCGCCGAACATTGTGCTAGACACAATCGGCGGCCCACAGTATGAGAGTCGACACCGTTGACGCTTACAGTGAGCTGATAAAATATGCGAAGCTGAGGAGTTGGCCGCAATCACAAGGGCGGCCCGCCTAACCTGCATTGCAAAAGAAAAGGCGAGTTAGCAAAAATATGAAAGCGGCAAGCCAGCAACCAAATGTGCGGCTCGCCTAACAAGAGGCGGACTGGTGTAAAAGCAAGAAAAATGGCAATTTTGTAAATAACATCATAGTTTTGAGACCCATGCCTATAAATAGGCTATTATGCCTTCGAGAAAACAAACCTTTTTTAGCTTAGAATATTACTTTAAAGCTTTTTTAATATTCTTGGGGTACAAGGAGGGTTTCTACTTGAATCTTTGTAAGGAATTCAATCTTCAATTTAATTTCATATATGATTCTTGCCATTTCATCTTACAATATGTGTGTGTTAGACCCTAGTATGTGTAGCTAAACTCATACTAGGTGTTTATTCATGAAGACATGATTATCTTAGCTTAAATCTTGTACTTAATCTTATAAAATTAATGGGTTAACATAAATCTAGCTCTCCATCATACTTTCTTAACTAGATTTTAAGGCACGACCGTACTTGAATCTAGCCCTACTATACTTTTATCACCCGAAAGGGGTTGAAGGCGTAGGTTGATGGAGATTAGTGAGAATTTGGGTTACATTGGTTGCGACCTACCCCATCTAAAGGGGTAGACCTAAGTAGGTCAACCCCGCTCGAGTCTTTGGACTAGGGTTTATAGCGCTTCATTATTGACCCCGAGAGGGCTTGATGAAGTGAAATCCTCCCTATCTCGAGAGGGTTTTGAGGAATACATTAGAGGTTTGATCATTAGTGTTACCCATGAGATTTGTAAGATTAATATAAGTATTTAGCTAAGAGAACCTAGTTGGAATGGATAAACCTTAACTTATTCCCATAGTTTACGCCATCATCATTATTTAGTTTGCTTTACATTATTTTCTAATTTAGTTATAGTTAAACACTTTCACCCTTAATTATTAGGAACATTACAAACAATGCTTAGGACCCATAACTATTCAACCTAAGTCTAATAGATTATCTTGCTAGCTCCCTGTGGAAATCGACCCCGACTCATAAGTTGGGTACTATTATCTTTGAAGACCGCCCCATCACCCTTTGAGGTGAATTGATTGAGCGTGGATCATCAGACCCCTCAGGTACTCCTATTTCTCTTAACGGTTCAGAAGCTACACTATCAACAACTTTAACTGTAGCAGTAGAAACAATAGGACTTACCTCTTTGACTTCTTGAACTAATTCTTGATTTGTATTAACCATTTCTTCTGAGTGCTTGGTATAATTTCCTCCTTACTTGTAGCCATTTCTGACACCTTTTGTTGTCTCAACTTTGCAAATTTCTTCGCCATCATAACGGAATGACTTGCCGCAAGTTGCTTTGCCTTTTGATTGAGTTTAGACATTTTGGGTTTAGGAGACGTAGGGTTTCCAGTGGTTTTTGAAGTGGTTGACATAATGAAGAAATTAGAGAGGTTTTCTTTTAAGAGAGAGAATGAGAATTTCAGAGAGTAGTCTGTGAAACAATACTTACAAACCGATGTTTGATATCTTAAGAAAATATGGGAGGGTAGGAGTTGTATCGGGAAAGGAAACGGAAGTAATGGGATGTGAAAAAGCTGAACGTAATAATTACATTGAAAAGTCCTATGCCGCCAGATACATGGAATTTGAATTTTAAAGATCATCAACTGATTCGGCGACACTTGCGATAGTTTGATAACAACTTTTGGCCACGTAAGACACAATCATATTCTCAGTATGTAATATTGGATGCGTACCTGAACGGCCATGCACCAGGTTCTTTAGCATTTATCCTCTACTCAAAAATAGTTTGCCAGTATCTAAGTCATGAAAACAGGTTCCAAACATGTTACCAAGCAAAACAATTAAGTTTAAAAGTAGAGTCAACTAAGCAAAGTTAAACTAGGTTAAACAAAAATACTTCTCTAGCCAATCATTGGGAGAACCAGGTGCTGCATCGATCAGTGTATCTTGGTCATCCCTAACTCAAGCCTGTTCTTCTCAAATTGTACCTTGTTCAAAGTTTTAGTGAAGATGTCAGTAATTTGATCCTCAGTCCTGCAAAAATTCATAGTGATTAGGCCTTTCTCAACATTATTCCTTAAGATGTGATGCCTAATGTCAATGTGATTTGTTCTCTTGTGCTGGACCAGGTTCTTGGCTATATTAACTGCACTGATACTGTCACAATAGATTGGAACTGGTCCACACTTAATTCCAAAGTCCTCTAAATGCTGCTTAATCCATAAAAGTCGTGAACAAAATAAAGCAGTTGCTACATATTCAGCTTCAGCTGTACTAGATAATGCCACTGAATTTTGCTTCTTTGTAGCCCATGAAATAAGACAAGGACCTAGGAAGTATGTCATCCCATATGTACTTTTCCAATCAACCAAGTGACCATCATAGTCAGCATCAGCAAAACTCATTAGATCAAAACTTCCACCTCTTGGGTACCATAAGCACAGATCTTGAGTTCCTTTCAAATATCTTAGAATTCTCTTGACTGCTGTCAAGTGTGACTCCTTTGGTTTTGACTGGAATCTTGCACATAAACTAACACTGAAAACAATATCTAGACGACTTGCAGTCAAGTACAGGAAAGAACCAATCATTTGTCTGTACTTTATTTCATCAATGGAAGCACCAGGTTTATCAAGATCCAATTTAGTTCCAGGTGCTATAGGTGTGCTCATGTCCTTAGCCGTTTTCATATCAAAATTCTTCAAAAGTTCCTTAATGTACTTTTGCTGATGGATCATTGTGCCTTCCTGAGGTTGCTTGATTTGTAAGCCTAAGAAGAAATTCAGCTCACCCATCATACTCATGTCAAACTCACTTCCCATCACGCCGGCAAAGTCCTTGCAAAGGTTCTCATTAGTAGCTCAAAAGATGATATCATCTACGTACACTTGCAGAATCAGCAGGTCTTTGGCTTTCTTCCTTAGAGACGGAGTGTTGTCTATTTTCCCTCTTGTAAACCTATTCTTCAGTAAGAACCTAGACAACTTTTCATACCAAGCCCTAGGAGCCTGTTTCAGCCCATGAAGTGCCTTGTCAATTTTGTAGACATAATCAGGAAACTCTGAATATTCAAAACCAGATGGTTGAATCACATACACCATACACCTCTTCGTTTAAATAACCATTAAGGAATGCAATTTTTACATCCATCTAATACAGCTTGAATTCCATATAAACTGTAAAAGCTATCAACATCCTAATGGCTTCCA
This sequence comes from Petunia axillaris subsp. axillaris, assembly GCA_029990575.1. NCBI lineage: Eukaryota > Viridiplantae > Streptophyta > Magnoliopsida > Solanales > Solanaceae > Petunia > Petunia axillaris. The sequence continues at coordinate 166,955,064 of JARKNS010000003.1, forward strand.
TTCTAGCAACAGGTGCAAAGGTTTCATCATAATCTATCCTTTATTCTTGACTGTTACCTTAAACCACCAGTCTTGCCTTGTTCCTTGTCACTTGATGCAATACGAACCAGGCTTACCTGTTCGATTCATCAAGGTAGTCCACCAAGAAGTCACATGACGCCCACGTTCAAAAAGTGTAGCTGGAATGGAATATGTCGAAGGCTGCCTCGCCGAGCAACAACGATGGAAATCCACCGAGCAGACAACAAGTGACCGTTGCTGACTTCGAAAGCTGTGAGACCAAGTGCATCCTATGAAAGCTCAACGATCAAGCTCGAGCCCGAAGCTGAAAAGCAACCGAACCAAAGAAGAATGAAGCCGAGCAGTGAATCGATCGAAGGGTTACAAATGTGCCCGAGGCAGGAGAGCGTTTGATTCCAATTGTGACCGAGGCAAGCAAGCGTCCGACTCAAATGTGTTCGAGCTGAGCTGCAGAATACATAAAACTGCTTCAACCCTGCGTGGCTTTATCTTATTGGTTGCCTGTGACCATTTTACTATTTTGCCCTTTTTATTATTTATATAAACTCCTGGCATAGCTCATTAGATAGTGAGTTTTGTTGATTGATGATATTGTGAGAATAAAAATAGGATTTGGTCGAGCCAGTCTTGTTGAAGCCTGAGGCTTCGTGTATGACTTCTTTCGCTTGGAACCCAATGGATTTCATACCTCGTATGAATCCTTGTTAGGGTCAAGTTTCCTTTTCTCCCTTGGATAATCAATCATGTTTTTATTCAGATCATCCATTCTTTCTTCTATTTCTGTTCTCCCCCATCCCTGCTTTCTTATTATCTGGGTTACTTATTTGTTGCCCCCTCTTTATCTTTATCGTTTCCGCGTTGTGTTCTTGACTGTTCCAATTGCTTGCTTGTCTTCGGATTTAGCTTGCATCATCACCATACCATGTTCATCCAATTTGTTCCTAAATACCCATTTAGTTCCAATGATGGACCTGTCCGAGGGTCGAGGGACCAGGTGCCATACCTTAGTTCTCTCAAACTGATGAAGTTCTTCCTGCATAGCAGTCACCCAATCTGGATCCTCAAGTGCCTCTCGTACATTCTTAGGTTCTACGGCCGATAGAAATACATAAAATGCACAGAAGTTCTTCAGGGCTCTTCTAGTCACAATCCCTGTATTCATATCAGATATAAGATTCTCCAATGGGTGAGAACTTTGATATTTCTATAGTTTGGGTTGAATCTACTGAGTAGTAGTACCAGAGGGACCAGGTGTTGACACCCAATTTTGTCCCAAAATTTTGAAATTAATTTGCTGACGCTTACTTTTTATATAAATCTCAAAATGTAGCATTTTGTGTTAATATAAAGCCAAAAATGTCCCTTTTCAAAAGAAATTATAAAATTTGATGTTTTGTCGCAATTTGGCTATTGTTTGCAAAGTTTTTCAATATTAGCAACTTGATATTTTTAGCTTTATATTACCTACAACATGTAAAATATTGCGAGCATTTATCTAATTAGAAAGTTTTTTAAATTGATTTACGAAATTAGTTAAAGCTATTAGTTTTTAGAAAATGGTCAGAATCGTTGTTCATTTTAAATCTCGGTCTATCTACACAACATTCATATTATACAACACCCAATTTTCGTAGCCCAATTATAAAAGCCCTAACCCTCACCCCTATAAAACAAAAAAAAAACCCTAACTATTCATCATCTTCTACAACTACACCCTAAAAAATCAGCCTCTCACACACCTCACTCACAAAAAAAAAAAAAAAAAAAAAAAAAACCTACACATTATTCACTATTCACCATCATCACCATACACAAAACACACCAAAAAATTCAGATCTAGAATGGATTCATCATCTTCCTTGCACACTTCATGATACAAAACCATTATCTCCTTTCCATTGCAACCACACACCCACTCGCTATTACACCATACACACACCAACGAGACCATCCTTTCTCCCTTTTTTAAAAAATAGATAAGAAACAGAAGGTCACATTAAAAATCATCATCAACTTCTTCACACCAATACATACGAAAACCGGAGGCTACGCACACACACCCACCACGACAGGAATAGGGGAAATAGGGGATAGGGATAAAGATTCGAAACAGGGACCAACGAACGACCCCACCATCGGAAAAGCCACCATCTTCGGCGAACTCGTTCTGGGTTCTTTTGTCTTCGCTGCCGGCGATTCATTGAAATCAAAAGGAGAGATCGGGAAAGAGGTTTTTGGACATTTTGTTCTTGACTAATGTTTTAAGAAGAAGAGATCAGGGGAGTGGCCGTAACGTCTGAATTTTCCACCTGAAAATCTCCTGGCAGTCGCTCCTCCGTCGTTCTGTTGGGGTCACTGATTTGCTGCTGTTCACGCTTGTTTCACCGGAAAAACCTGTCGCCGGCGACCTATTATCCTACTGTTTCTATTGAACTACTGCTCACTTTATTTCGTTGGTTCTTTGTGCCATTTCTGAAACCCAAAACGCAAAGGAAAGGCAGAGCTGGGAGTGGGGGAGTGGTAGCGACGCCACCAAATCGGCGTTGCTCCTCCTCCGTCCGTTTACTCGATTTGTGTGCGGTTTCCACCATTTTTCCCTCACCGGACTTTGGTTGACCCGTTTATGTCTGTTATACAGTGCGACTTGACATCGTTATTCTGGTTGTTGTTATCGGAATCTGGTTTTGCTTTTTATCCGTTGGTGTCTGATGGTTTTGCTATAGTGTTGTTTGACCCGGTTGAATTATTGGTTTGAACAAGTTACATGATTGGACTACTGTATGCATTAACTGGATTTTCTGAGTGCAGGAATCTATTTTGGATAAATTTTATCCATTATGGAATATTGAACTGATTTGGACAAATACTACACTAATTAGCCAATGAAAAAATACATATACACATATTGAGGCCTCGGGATTGATTTGAACATGATACTACACTTGAACAGTCCCGTTCCCGTGTCCCTAAAGCAAAAAGGCGATGATGAATGTATGCACTTTAATGCAAAGCAAGTTGAATAGACTAACGGAATTGGTACTTGGTATGGCAACACGACCGGCCGGCGTGTTTGCAACCGTACCAACATCCCGAGCCTCTACATGACACGCCATACAAACCTGAGCCTAAATTTTGCAAAATAAAATCCCATTTCTATTATTATCATTTTATTTACTATTATTATTATTATTAATATATATATTTTATTACCATTATTATTATTATTATTATTATTATTATTATTACTTTATTATTATTATTTTATTTTCATTAGTTATTACACTTTATTATTGTACTAATCCAATTTCATTTTGTTTTTTTGCGAGGTACATTTGATTGAATGAATATGCCGCTCCCGGGTTCTACCTTTTGAACTTATTCTTATTATTTATGTAGTTAGACTTGACAGAATTTGTACAATTTATTTGTAAAATGAACCTTTGATTATATATGATTATTTGATTGATTGCTTTACCTTATACCCATTGCCTTTATATTTCGGAGTTGTCATTTAATAGAACGTCAATTGTGGAGCCAGTTTAGCAAATGCATGCAAGTTAAATCATTTTTTGCAAAAAGAAAAGTATTTCAATTAATCATTTTAGATAAATTTTAGAAAATACACTTGCAAATGTTTTGAAAACCTGTCGGATTAACCGTTTTTAACGGAATTTCGGATGTGCCTTAAAAACCTTCTTCTGAAATTAATAAAACCTCTTACTTAGAATCCCTGAAAGACCGTATTTTTCCTAAAATGGAGTTTTTGCACGCATTTATTAATTTGGTTCCCTGTTTTCCTTAAATTGGGTGGCGACTCCAAAAACTCCAAAAGAGTTAGTCCATCCTGTTGATAATCCTGAATTTAGCCCTTCGGGGTTAATTTTTTGGAGTTCAACAACATGGTGACTCTGCTGGGGATCAATAAAGGTTTTGACCATAAAGGTTTCCAATTATTTGCAACTAGCATGACTAATTTATTTGCTTTATTATATCTTTTTGTTTGGTTTGTTATAGAAAGCATGTATTACATTTTATTTGTGCATAGTCCGCATTCCGTTCATATTTCCTCCCTCATGGAGCCTGTCAATTCTCTTTCACCTCCTCGATTTCATCATGGGGCACCCGCTTGACGGGTAGTTACGCAGGAAGGGCATTGCCCTTACCTCACTCTTTGAAACTTCTTTCGTGTTACAAAAGTTAGTTCGGGATATTGATGTTGCTTGGTTTTGTCATGGCCAGTTCTACTGCGTTGTGTGGCCAGGTCTATCCCGCATAGGTCAAGTCAGCCTCAACCGTTAGCCCACTCTTAGAAGGAGATTAGGTCATGCATGCATGTACACCTTAGTTTGGACCGGGTCCTTGATGCCATTTCCAGGAATTAAGAAACCACCCTTTTGTTGACGGGTTATTGAATCCCAACGACACCGCATGTTATGTGATCGTGTGGATATTATAACGAATCCCAAACCATTTGCCATGCCAAATTTGAGAAGTTGACAATTATGTCGGTTTATTTTTATCTCAGATGTTGTATTGATAAATGGCTTGTGCCGTTATAATAACCGCATGTGCGTGCAACTTGACGATTAGGCTTACCTCTAGCAAAGAGGCACCTTACAGGGTAGGATGCGTTTGCATATTTATTTACGCTCAACTACTTGTGATTGTCACTTGTTAATTACTTGCTTGCTTTGTTTGCTCAAAATGCGTTAAATACTAGGTGTTGCTTGCTTGTATGCAATCTTATGAATGACATGCAAACTATCTTAGTTACCCTTTGAGAGGTTTCTTTTGTTTTGTTTATTTCTCTAGCAAATGTTTGATTTGTGAAGTGGCTGACCATTCAGCACGCAAGGGATTCGAGATTTGATTGATGGTAGATGCTCTAGCTCGTGAACGATGCAGTACCAGAAGCTAATGGCATTGTTTGAAAGAACTTGGCAATTGAACTTAGCAGCATTATTTTCAATTTTAATTCAGATTGAGGCCTTGAATTGCATTGTACTTTAAAGCTTATGTTAATCTGAATTAACTCATTTTTAATTTATGAAAGTTGAAATAAAATGCATCTCATTCTTATTATATCATTTACGCTTGCATTTGTTTCCATTTCAAAATTAAAATTGATAAACCTGCCAAAGCTTTGCTTTTGACGTATGGCAAAACAACTGAACAGTTTGAAACGACGTACTGAAAAGTTATTGTCTGCGCTCTTTGGATATTGCACTACTGTTAGAACTTCAACTGGGGCAGCTTTTATTTGTTGGTATATGGCGTTGAAGCAGTGATGCAGAACTACGCACGGTCTGATTCCCAATAAGGGATACGTAGGCTCCCCCATCGGGCTCGACCCTTTAGTATTTAAATTATTATTTTCCCTCAAAAAGGACAACTGGGGCAATTTTTGCAAAACGAGTTGGAGATGCGAAAGACAATAACTGGGGCAAATTTTGCAAGAAGCAGCATTGGTTATAAGAGGCAGAATCGGCAAGTATTTTGAAATTGGTTAAGCAAACAGTGTAAAGTCTAAGACAAAGGACGTTCAGTTTGTTTTAAAATATGTTACAAGTTTAAGTCAAGGCAAAATTTTCAAAATGCATCTTTGACTTCATTTGCATGCTTATTTCACTCGCTATATTGCATTAAAATATTTTATCTTGCCTCTATTTTTCAAAATCTATGCTATTTGAGTTCATGAGCCAAGTTTCTGAAAGCAATTCACAAATCCAAGTCCAATGAAGACGAGGAAGCAGCAGAAGCAGCAAGATCAGGATGAACTCTGCACAAATCAAATGCTTCCCCCTCCCTCCCCAAAACTAACAATTTTTCTTTGAGATTAGAAACATGAGAGCTTGCGATGAAAGGATCATTCGCATTATGGATGAACAATTTATTGAACGCGCATCCAAAGTTGCCTTGCAGATTGCATTGCATTGCCTTTTTCATGACTTAAAGCATTATGCTTTGTCATGAGTTATTGCCGAACATGCGGCATTTCTACCCCTATGACTTTCATTCCCAATAGGCGACAAAGCCGAGGCTTGTTTTTTGTTTTCGAAACTAAGCCAAATAGGGCATCGCTTTGTTTCAGGTGATAATCCGCACAAGGCCATCCTTGCTGGATTGTCTCGCCAATTGACTTATCAATGACTATCGCACTGACTACATTTTCGCACTACTTTGCTTGGCACTTGCTTTGAATTATGTATTTGCACTCGCTTCAAATTAACGCCTTGCTTTACTTTTTCAGGTTGACCATCGGCTACGAGGATTCCCTTTGTTGGACTATCTCACCTATTGATTCGCCAAATGGCTCTTGCATTGCTCTACATTCCCGCACTACTTTTCTTTGCATTTGCTTTAAATTATGTCGTCGCACTTACTTTAAAATTGATGCCTTGCTTTACGTTTTTCAGGTTGACCACCAGGCAGGGTTTCTCTCTTGTTGGACTTTCACGCCTGTTGATTCGCTAAATCGCGTTTGCGTTGCTTTACATTTCACGCTAAATTGCTTTGCACTTGCTTTCAATTATGACTTTGCACTTGCTTTATATTATGAACCGCTTTACTTTTAGCTTAATAGGTTAACAGGTCAGTCCCGAGACACTCCTTGCTTTGTGCCGGATCAGATCACTAGCTGATTTGTAGGTCAACCATCAGTTCCTCGAAGAATATTTGCCTTGTCGCATATGCAGAACAACTCTATTTCTCTCTTTGTTATTTTAGCTTTTATCGCATCAACAGCACAAGCCAGACGATTTTAGATTTTGCAAGATTCAGGGTTTATCCACCCACAAATAGGATATTCGGGTCCTTCCACCCACAAATAGGATATTCGGGTCCTTCCACCCACATATAGGATATTCGGGTCCTTCCACCCACAAATAGGATATCTTCGGGTCCTTCCACCCACAAATAGGATATTTGGGTCCTTCTACCCACAAATAGGATATTCGGGTCCTTCCACCCACAAATAGGATATTTAGGTCCTTCCACCCACAAATAGGATAGCTCGGGTTCTTCCACCCACAAATAGGATATGCAGGTTTCTTTCAAGTTGCATTGAGACACTGGATGCTTCCAGACCGGGCGCTTCATTCATTTGTCAAGTGATTGAAACACAATACAAGATTGCATTGTAAACTGCCTCTTCATCAATTAAAGCATTATGCTTATCATGGTTTGTTACTGAACAGGCGGCATTTCTATCTTTATGATCCTTATTTCAAAATAAACATTATTCTGAAACTTGCATAGATGATAGTCTAAGACAAGTCGGCTGGAGCACCACTTTCGGAGTGTTTCCCGATGTCGGTTGTCTTGCAATATTGGCATTTTATGTTTAAAGTAGATTGATAGTCTAAGACAAGTCGGCTGAAGCACCGCTTTCGGAGTGTTTCACAATGTCGGTTGTCTTGCAATATTGGCATGTTATGTTTAAATTATATGGATAGTCTAAGACAAGTCGGCTGGAGCACCACTTTCGGAGTGTTTCGCGATGTCGGTTGTCTTGCAATATTGGCATTTTATATTTAAAGTAGATTGATAGTCTAAGACGATTCGGCTGGAGCACCACTTTCGGAGTGTTTTGCGATTTCGGTTGTCTTGCAATATTGGCATGTTATGATTAAATTATATTGATAGTTTAAGACAAGTCGGATGAAACACCACTTTCGGAGTATTTCGCGATGTCGGTTGTCTTGCAACATTGGCATTGTTATATTTGAAGTAGATGATTCGACTTGGGACATTATGTCTCGTTAGTCGACTTACCGTATGAAAGCATCACATTCTACAATTCATTCTCGCTTTACTTATTGTCTTACTTTACTGTTTCAGAATAATGATCAGCCTAGAGGTTCTCCGGGCGGAGCGCCTTGTCAGTTGATCGAAGGAAGAACTCATCGATGATACCGCAACCCGCATTTACAATTTTATCACTTTATCTATTTCTTATTCCAATTATTACAGTTTAGTAGCAGTTGCACGCTTACCGTTTGTTGAGATTATTACAGGATTTTAGCAGCACCGCAGCAGCGTTTGGCGCATAACATGGAACTTTTCTTAGTAGTGAACCGGGGCAATCGTTGATATGAGCTAGACTCGTCAACGAAGACCTAAAGAATTGCACCCGCATAAGTCATCGGCCCTAGAGGTAAGTCTCTTGTTAACCTTGAGTTTGAGGTTTGAGATTGAAGACAAGATGGCTCGGTTATCAAGATGCAGTGGAAGCTATGTCCGTGTAAACCCCTCTTTATGGGTGTGTCGTCGACCACATTTTCATAACTTGGGTGATTACAAGCCTCTTTTCCCGCGCTTGAGTAGTCGTTACTATCTCGTCTTCAATTTTCAAATCGCGTCGAACTACATATGGTCTGATTCTCTTTAAGCTCGAAATATGTAGGCAACTCAAAAATCGGAGCTCGGCCATGTCCATAAGCCTCGCATTTTGATCTCAGGAATCAGAGTCTTGGCTTTACCGTGACAAAATTGGCTTTCACGTCAACTTTCTTTACCCTGAAAACTCTTTCATCCTTTTCGGGTAAAAAGGGGCAGCTGTTGACACCCAATTTTCTCCCGAAATTTCAAAATTTATTTGCTGACGCTTACTTTTTATATAAATCTCAAAATGTAGCATTTTGTGTTAATATAAAGCAAAAAATGTCCCTTTTCAAAAGAAATTATAAAATTTGATGTTTTGTCGCAATTTGGCTATTGTTTGCAAAGTTTTTCAATATTAGCAACTTGATATTTTCGGCTTTATATTACCCACAACATGTAAAATATTGCGAGCATTTATCTAATTAGAAAGTTTTTTAAATTGATTTACGAAATTAGTTAAAGCTATTAGTTTTTAGAAAATGGCCAGAATCGTTGTTCATTTTAAATCTCGGCCTATCTACGCAACATTCATATTATACAACACCCAATTTTCGTAGCTCAATTATAAAAGCCCTAACCCTCACCCCTATAAAACCAAAAAAAAACCCTAACTATTCATCATCTTCTACAACTACACCCTAAAAAATCAGCCTCTCACACACCCCACTCACAAAAAAAAAAAAAAAATCCTACATATTATTCACTGTTCACCATCATCACCATACACAAAACACACCAAAAAAATCAGATCTAGAATGGATTCATCATCTTCCTTGCACACTTCATGATACAAAACCATTATCTTCTTTCCATTGCAACCACACACCCACTTGCTATTACACCATACACACACCAATGAGACCATCCTTTCTCCCTTTTTTAAAAAATAGATCAGAAACAGGGGGTCACATTAAAAATCATCATCATCTTCTTCACACCTATACATACGAAAACCGGAGGCTACGCACACACACCCACCACGACAGGAATAGGGGAAATAGGGGATAGGGATAAAGATTCAAAACAGGGACCAACGAACGACCCCACCATCGGAGAAGCCACCATCTCCGGCGAACTCGTTCTGGGTTCTTTTGTCTTGGCTGCCGGCGATTCTTTGAAATCAAAAGGGGAGATCGGGAAAGAGGGTTTTGGACGTTTTGTTCTTGACTGATGTTTTAAGAAGAAGAGATCAGGGGAGTGGCCGTAACGTCGGAATTTTCCACTGGAAAATCTCCTGGCAGTCGCTCCTCCGTCGTTCTGTTGGGGTCACTGATTAGCTGCTGTTCACGCTTGTTTCACTGGAAAAACCTGTCGCCGGCGACCCTATTATCCTACTGTTTCTATTGAACTGCTGCTCACTTTATTTCGTTGGTTCTTTATGCCATTTCTGAAACCCAAAATGCAAAGGAAAGGCAGAGCTGGGAGTGGAGGAGTGGTAGCGACGCCACCAAATCGGCGTTGCTCCTCCTCCGTCCGTTTACTCGATTCGTGTGCGGTTGCCACCGTTTTGCCTTCACCGGACTTTGGTTGACCCGTTTATGTCTGTTATACAGTGCGACTTGACATCGTTGTCTTGATTGTTGTTATTGGAATCTAGTTTTGATTTTTATCTGTTGGTGTCTGATGGTTTTGCTATAGTGTGGTTTGACCCGGTTGAATTATTGGTTTGACTCGGTTACATGATTGGACTACTGTATGCATTAACTGGATTTTCTGAGTGCAGGAATCCATTTTGGATAAATTTTATCCATTATGGAATATTGAACTGATTTGGACAAATACTACACTGATTGGCCAATGAAAAAAATACATATACACGTATTGAGGCAAATCAAGTTACACGACAAAACAAAAGGTCAAACTAATGGGGTCTCTATTGAAAGAAGAAAAAAGCAGAAATGGGGTCCAAGCTCCATAATTTAAGACATGTAGTAGTGGAATGTTTAAAGTCTTATGTAGGGTTCTTTTATCTTTATTTTTTCCTTTACCAAAAGTTTTACCTGTTTGATTTTTGCATGTTGTGGTTTCGGAGAACAAAGATTGCTGCTGATTAAGAAATTGCTAGGAAGGCCCTTCCTCAAACCAAAAACAAATCAATCTTTATTTGATGGTCACGTTGCTTTGAGCACACTATAATTGAAAAGTGGTATTGTTTTTTCTTGTAGGGCTGAAGTGAAAGTTTACCAGAAAAAAAGCGCAGCGAATGGGAATGGTCATATGAGCTTAGCAAGGAAGGAGATGCAGCATCCAACGAAATGAGTCCACCTGTATGGAAGTTCGGCATGTGGGAATATTTATCTAGAGGCGGATATGAAATTTAAATTTAACAAGCTAAATATTGAATTTTTTAGCGTTGTACAACAACATATTCAATAATAGTAAATTCATAAGTGTAGTCGAGAAATGGTGAGTTATACGCAAATCTTACCCCTACCTAATCTTGATTCTTGAGTAAGGTAGTGAGAATGTTTTCGATAGAAACTCTACTTTAGCATTGCGCTATTATACATTTAAAACTATAATTTCAAAATGACATAATTATGAAAGTTTTAACGAGTTTTCACACGCACATAAAAAAATTACGTACTAGATTTAGATGAACATGTAGTGAAAAGACCGAATTCACTATCGCAAGTTCTTCTTTGAGAATATTTTCATTTAACTTTAGTGGATGATTCATCATAAATTAACACGTTTACATTAACGGTCAATCTACCATAATTTCTTTTAAAATCAATAAACAAGCTCACACAAGCATGCCGAGCTTGCTCAAAAATATGGAGTCACGTTTTATCAAATAACGCCACAAGAAGCTATTGTAGCATCATTGTTATTTTTGAACTTGCAACAAGTTACCCAACATTTTTATAGAATTAGTACTCTCTCCACCGCAATTTATATGACCTAGTTTGAATGTACACAAAGTTGAAGAAAAAAATGAAAACTTTGAAACTTGTGTGGCTGTGAATCATTTAATAAAGCTTTAAAATATTCTGTACTTTACTATCAATATGTGAAGTTAAATCCATTATTTGAAGTGTGAATCAGTTCATCTTGGCCATAAAAGAGAAAAGGTAGAAGAAGTAAAACACAGGAGACTCAAAGCATGCAGAGACAGCCACCATGCAATGAAGAAAAACTATCTTAGCTAGTATACATATATAATGAAAACCTTATGAAAGAAAATATATAATGAAAATTAAATAGAGTAGAGAGTACTAGTTTAGTACTCCCTTGTTTCCAACATATGTGTAAGCTTACAGTGTCAGATTGTAATCTCATAGTTGCCATGTATTTCTTCATTATTTTGCGTGCATTAGCATGTATAAGGATTAAGCATTCCCAGCATCTGGTTGTACCAGAATTTTGAGAGTAAACAGAGGCATTTCATTAACTCTATTCAAGAATCAAGACTGTTTGATACAATGAAATCTATAGTAACCATTAATATTTGAACCACTAAACAAGCATTCCTTATCCAAATAAATGAGTTGCAGATATTATGACGCTATCTTTACTAGGTTAGGTTTCGACGTGCTCTTCAATAGTCGATGGTTTTTATATATCTACAGATTTTTACAGCATCAATGTAGCATAAACCTATTGTAACATGGTTGTTGAAACTTGAAACTAAGTAGCCATTCACAATCAGAAGCAGCCAAGTTCTGTATGGGTAAAAGACTTGATAAAAAGCAGTAGCATTATTGTAGACATAACCGAAATGTTACAACAGTCTCCCAAGTAAAGTGATAAAGTAAAAAGAAGAAGAATCTACCTCAGAAATTAAACATAAGCCCACACATAAAAAGAAGAAAATCTATTTTTATCTATATATACCACAACATTTATATTCTTGTCATTCAAAATCCAGTAAGCCTCACTAACCAAAAGCTCTTTCTTTTTTCCTCTAACTCTATTTTCTTCATCTTTACCCACCTTACATATTCTTCTCTCTTCAAGATGAGCATTGTTATGAACAATTCTGCCTTGTTTTGCTCCAAAATCACTTCTTCCCTTTGTGTGAGATGCTTTCTTTTATGTAGATTATCGCGTATGAAATTCTTCTGATAACAGGTCTAAGGTTGAATTCAATTTTTAACCACAATTATCAATCATTTTTCATCAGAAGGTGAATCAAAATGGAATCTTTCAATTTCAAGAACATCAAAGCAGAGAAAGCAAATGCAATTCTTAGGTACAAAAGGCTTCATAGTTTCACAACCCTTTTCCGTATCGTGGAGATTTGCATTTTTTTGGTCATAATCTCTAGATTTGTCACTCAGTTTTCATTTGTTTCCAAGCTTTCTGGTGAGAAGTTCAGGGAACTTTCTCTTACCCTCATCAGTCCCCGATTCGTCTTCGTGCTTGGAAATGCCATTATCATAGTTCTGTTGTTGAAATCTGGACAGTCATCTTCTAAGGACAACTCATCAGCCAACACCATAACTGATTTCCACGATGACTATATGAAAAAATGTGTGAAGAACATAAACAATTACAGTGAGCAGAGCATAAAACAGGGGAAACAGAGCAAAAACAGTTACAGCGAACAGAGTCTGAAACAGAGCATTAACAACTACAGCGAACAGAGTCTGAAACAGGGGAAACAGAGCATTAACAATTACAGCGAACAGAGTGTGAAACAGGGGAAACAGAGCATAACCAAATATAGCAAGCAGAGTATAAAACAGGGGAAACAGAGTATTCTTGGAAGTACAGAAATTGGAAAGAAAATTCATAAGAGCCGTTCAGAGAATTTTCTGTGTGTGTCTCAACAGCAGGAGGAGCCTAGTAGAGAATTGAGGCGATCAACATCGGTGGTATGCCGGAAAAATGGCAATGAGATGAGCAGTGAAGAGTTCAGGCAAACAGTTGAAAGTTTCATTGCCAGGCAACAAAGACTTTTGAGGGAAGAAGAGTTTTCAGCCGATGATTCTTAGTATTAATAGTTCATGTACTAGTTTTTGCTTAATGTTTAGTATTTTCTTAGGTAAAAAAGGAGAGAACATATACTCCAAGTACTTTTTTGCTTTTCTTTTCTTCTTGTTCTTGAGACACAGAGGCACTTGAAAAGTTACTCTTCATCTCCTACTCCCAACTCATAAGTTTTCATTCAAACATGGAATAAAAAATATTAAGTGAATTTCGAACTCAGTAATCACCCTTTACTCAACATCTAATCATATCTTATTACATGTGTTATATTTGTACAAAATATAGTATCATCCTTGCAATTAATATCACGACGAAGCAACCCAATCCAGAAAATCTTCATCTTTATAAAATCTGATGATGAGTCATTATGGTTTTAATATTCCCAAAAGCATATATCTTTTTCAAAGAAAATAGACATGTCACGTGTGGATAAATGATAATAGGTGCTAAGCGATTATGGCCACTGGCCAGTCATTCATGCATTTACACTGTATTTCCATAACACTTTCCACTGATATTATTATTATTATTATTTGCCATTGTTTTAAGATAAAAATAACCAAAAGGAATATATTGTTTGTTGGAATGGTACATAATTTGAGTTCTGTTCTAAAACGGGATGCTTTTGTGCTACTGTTTTAGTAGCACTAGTATCGAATAGTATGCAAGTATGTAACTATCGTGGGAAATATATATAGTTGCTTCTAATTGAAACTATGTGCCTAACTACTGCTTTTAGTTAGATGGATTGTTATAACCTTTTAAACCGTTCCACCATCTGTGACTGCTTAATTGCTCATGGGTGACCACTTTTAGATATAGTAAAAGTAAATGAACTCTCACGTCTTTATTTCTTTATTCTCGAGTCTTTCTTCTTTTCACCAACCCACTGTTATAGGCTTATAGCAAATTAGAAATCTTAATTCTTCAAAATCCACTGTTTCAAGAAGAGTTTACTGGTTTCCAAAACAGAACTAATTAGAAAATAATGAACTATGTATTAAACAATAAAGAAGTCTTAATTCTTCAAAATCACTTCCTTTTGAAGATCGTTTATTAACATTTGAGCATTATTTCTTCACTCTTTACGTTTGTATACATATATTTTTCACTAAATGGTTCCTTTCCTTTTGTGTTATCACTTTTTCCTCTTATTTGCTCGAACTTTTTCTTTTTAATTTCCGCTACTTCTATTCTTTTTAATGTACATTTACCATTTACCTTTCTTTGTTCATTCTTATTCTTATTTTATGTTGATAGTGTTACTAACTCATCAGCCTCATGAACATTGTTAATTAAATTACTACAACTTGTAAAACGGGTTGGAAGTAACAATGTGGGAGTTTTGGTGAAATAAGAAAGGGTTAATTTTAATTTTTTAAATAAAACATTTAAATGGACCTCCAGTATTTCCCAAAACCAAATTTTAAAGTAGTGTAATTACAAATTACAAAATTGATTTCCAGAAATACGAAACCGGAAAAAAGCAGCGCGAATTAGAGTAGCTGGTGCGAATAACCATTAAATGCATTTCTAGCTATATCATAATTTGACGGTGGAAATTGTTGATTCCAAATAAACAATGGAATAAAACTTAACATTTGGATGTAAACGATGACTTAAGATTTGGACCGGCTTGGCCTGTGCCACCGTGAAAGACACTGCAAGAAAGTGACCCTTAATTTACTATTAAGTCTGCATTCATGAGGGAATTAATATACACCAATAGTGTAAATAAATATAATAAGTGACACATTATTTTTCACAAAACTAATTCTACTTATTGTGGATGATTATGAAAGTTACTTCTAGATGACTTGACAGTATATACTACTCTAGTATTTTTTTTACAGTTAAGCTCACTCATAATTGCTTTAGAATTTGACACTTTGTGCAAATGAATGTTGGTATTTGGAGGGATCTACAAAGTCATGGAATTCCAAGACAAAACAACCCAAGCACAAGTCAAAGTCATGCAAACTACTCTTCCAAGTTCGATGAAACTCATTGGCCAAATACAATGACTTTTTAATTCCAATGCATTGCTTTCAACGACATTATCTTTCAAGTGGACAATGCAGATACTTAATACTGTAAGAAGACCTTGGTTTCATTAGAGGAAATCAATGAACAAACCTGGAAATTCTTGACATTTAATCTTTCAACATCTTTTTACCAGAGAAGAAGAAAAGAAAGCAATCCTGTGACACCGTTTCCAGCAAATATGATTTCTAGTTTTCTTTCTGATATGAACATGCCATCAGCCAAAACAATTATTTCTTCCACAGCTTCTATAGCTGCTACGGCCATGGTGGTTCGGTCAGTAGCACG
Source organism: Petunia axillaris subsp. axillaris (assembly GCA_029990575.1). Taxonomy (NCBI): domain Eukaryota; kingdom Viridiplantae; phylum Streptophyta; class Magnoliopsida; order Solanales; family Solanaceae; genus Petunia; species Petunia axillaris. The sequence continues at coordinate 166,970,733 of JARKNS010000003.1, forward strand.
TGACCTAATCCCCTATGAACTCCAACATTATGCTTACTTGAGCATCCGTGGCTTCTTCAAATCATTTTCCTCTGAAATAGTTTTGATCATTGAAGAATTTGATGGCCTAGCCAGCAACCAAATTTACAAGGCTGCTGAAATCTATTTGGGTGCCAAGGTTTCCATTTCTGCTAGTAGCTTCCGAGTGAGCTTGCCAGAAAAAGAGACTAAGATATCCACTTTGGTAACCAAAGATCAACAACTCTTGGATAAGTTCAATGGTGTTCAGTTCAAATGGAGGCAAGTTACTAGGCAGGTTGAATCCAAGAGGAACAACTACCCTGGTCAATCTTCAAGTCAACAATCCGAAATTCGGTACTTTGAGCTATGCTTTGACAAGAAACACAAGAACATGGTATTTGATTCATATTTCCCGTTCATCCTCAAGGAGTCAAACAAGGTGAAAGAAGAGAAGAAGACCCTTCAAATTTACACCATGAATAATGAACACATGAGGAGATACTCATATACTAATTCGGGAGATTATACATGGAACTGCATCAAGCTAGATCATCCTGCAACTTTTGACACTTTAGCCATGGACAGAGAGCTCAAGGAAATGGTCGTGGATGATTTGGAGAGGTTTTTGAAAAGAAGGGATTTCTACAGGAAAGTTGGCAAGGCGTGGAAACGTGGGTACTTGTTATATGATCCTCCAGGGACTGGAAATCAAGTTTGATAGCAGCCATGGCTAATTACCTTAACTTTGATATATATGATTTAGAGCTAACAGATATACGTGCAAATTCAGACCTTAGGAGAGTCCTACTTTCCACAGGGAACAGATCAATCCTAGTTGTGGAAGACATTGACTGCAGCCTTGATATCGAAGATCGAAAAGCAGAAGAACAGACTTTGAAGGCTCTCAAACCTCATATAACCCAAGCTCAAACTATAAATATAGTTAGGAAGCCTAAACCTCAGGAAGTAAGATTCACGTTTCCTGCATTCTGTATCCCTTCCACATCTTTTTTACTAGATAGAAAATCAATGACACTTTTCATTGTTTTAATATTTTTTTTTTCTTTATGGATATGTTGTTAGGTTACATTATCAGGGTTGCTAAACTTCATAGAAGGGCTGTGGTCAAGCTGTGGAGATGAAAGGATAATAGTGTTTACAACAAATCACAAAGACAGATTAGATCCTGCCTTGTTGAGGCCAAGCCGGATGGATGTGCACATCCACATGTCTTATTGCACACCTTGTGCTTTCAAGACATTGGCATGGAACTATCTTGGAATAGAGGATCATCCTCTTTTCCCTGAAATCCTTGATCTTTTGAACGAGGCAATGGTGACTCCTGCTGAAGTGGGTGAGCAGTTGCTGAGGAACGAAGGAGTCGAGAATGCGATGAGCACTCTACTTGATTTCATCCACAAGAAAAAGAAAGAAGCAGATGAAATCAAGGCAAAAGGTGAAAATGAAGAAACCAAGGGAAAATTAGTACTCGAGTTTTCTCAAGAGTAAAATATATCAATAATGTTTTTTTTATAGTTTCTGGACATCTTTTTGTTTACCGATAATTGGAATGCATTTTCTCTATGGTGTTGGATATAGCAATGTACAATTAATTTGATGCATAAACAATTTGAGCTCCCGTAATTGATAAGCAATAACTAAACAAAGAGATGTTCTTTCAACAATTCTTTAAACATATAGTTTCACAACCATCAGCATGAACTTCCCTCTTTCAAATTGCCACAGCCACCAGGGAAGGGAAAAGTTTGCATATTAACTTTTTTCACTCCTCTATTGAGGGATCAAGAAACAAATCTTACACAAAGCACCCATCCATTTACCCTCAGAAAAAGTCTAAATGTTAAGTACAGGCTTGATTCATCTTGGACCGTGAACAATTGATTAGGTAAAATAAGTATAACTTGAGAGTAAGCAAGACGGAACTAGACAGAACTAGACAGGGAAAAATGACATAACTTGCCTCAAAATAAGACCAAGTCTAGATAGCAGATGAGTTCCAGTATCTTTTAATGGAATTTCATATTGCCATTTTCATTTCTATTTTCTGGTGAGGATCATAACCAACAAGTGTGAAATCAGTAGCAGCAAAAGAATCTATGTCCTTTTTCTGGGGATTGTTCTTCAGAATCTACACCAATTCAGGATCAACAGAAATGAGAGAGAGAGAGAGAGAGAGAGAGAGAGAGAGAGAGAGAGGGGTTAAAACAGCAAAGCAATTAAGGTGGTAATACTTACTGGGAAAGGCCTAGGTATCTTTTGAAGCTGGTCTTGCAGAGGTCTGACATGAGGGCGATATACATGAGCATCTCCAATAACATGGACAAAATCACCGGGAACCAGATCTGTGAAAAAAAAGTAATGAGAAAATCATGTAAGAAAAAAAATTTATTGGGAAGTTACTAAAAGAAGAAGGGGATCTGCTAATATACAGAAAGGGCCTGGTTTAAGTTCAACATGTAATCTGCACGAGGTGCTCATCATTAAAGATGTGTCTCTAACTAAAACACACAAGCATTCCTGGTTTAGAATTTTAGAAGTTCCAGTTCCTTTCTGTAACCTCCCAAAAGTTTTCACTATCACAAATGCAGGATGGTAGAGTTTACTTCAATCCAGAGACAAAAGATTGCAGGATGATAGTCCCGCTTCCAGACAATTAGAAGAAACAACATGTTTATCATATACCAATATAACAAGTACATATTTATCATAGACCAATATTACATATAGAACCTTGAATTTGAACTATTAAGATATGGTTTTATCAATGAGGAGCATAATCCCCTTTCCCAAATCTTTACTTCACCAATGTGTTCTGGAAGATCTTATTATCTTACTCACCGTGTTTTTCATCCACAATCTAATACCTAAATTGATATAAGCCCACTCTCTATTATATTGACAATTGCCTAATTACAAATGTGAAATTAGCCACAAGCATCTTGACAGCATACCAGTAACGTGAGCTATCATGCATGTCAACAGTGCATATGATGCAATGTTAAATGGCACTCCCAGACCCATATCGGCGGAGCGCTGATACATTTGACAGGATAACTCCCCATTGGCAACATAAAACTGCAAACATTAGATGTAACAGAGCTTAATTACATTGACAATATGCTAAGCTTCATAAGCATCATGAGAAAACTGACTTGAGCAAACATATGACAAGGTGGGAGTGTCATGAGTTTAAGATCAGATGGATTCCAAGCTGAAAGAATAATACGTCTATCGTCTGGATTGTTTTTAATCTTGTTGATAACATCAGCCAATTGGTCAAACCCTTGCCCAATGTAGTCAGTATACATGTCAATATACCTGTATAAAGCAAGTGCAGTCGGACAAGTTACAATTAAATTCTATGAGTTTGGACCAACTATATGCCAGAGAAGTTAAAAACCAACCTGGCACCAAAGTGTCTCCACTGAAACCCATATACTGGTCCCAAATCACCCTCTTCCCTGTCCTTCAAACCAATACTGAAATGGGAGGCTTAACTTGTGATCATGTGGATTTGTAAAAGGCGGCAAGAATAAAAAGTCTACGATCTTATCCGTCAAGGTAATCTCGGGATGCATTCCCATCCCATATATGAATGCCCTTCTGTTGTAGGACCTGAGAGCTAAATCACCTTTATCATCCAGCTTAAATGGCCAAAAATCACTAACTAATAAAAACAAGCTCTAAGGGGCCATAGCTCTTAAAGAAAGAACTACTGTCAATAACTGGAGCCTAAAATATATAGACTATTGAGCAACAGACGGATACCTTAGCACTTGTTGATCCGCTGATGAACCACAAGAGCTCTTCAACCACACCTCTCCAAAAGACTTTCTAAAAGCCCAAAATAACAAATAGAATAAGGTAAGTGATCTGCAGAAGAATGTGCTAATGATTCACGTGATTATACTTGTATATGCTACAGCATACCCAACGCCTGTAATACATAACACAGTAATAGAAAGATTGGACATCAGAACAACAAAATCAGAGTAACTACAAATTAAAAGGATCATACCTTGGTTGTCAGAAGCGGGAAGGATTTACGCAAATTGAACCTCATCTGCGGACATAATTAAATGGTACGGTAGAACAGTCAGATACTTTTTTGGTTGGTAGGAAGCAGTCAGATGTTAAATTAAAACTACATACAAGTTAATTTTTTTGCATGGGGCTTAATATGCATTCTTCAATGTTGTTTGGTATGACTAGACACAAGTGAAGCAACTACATTCAATATCTGTACAAATCTGGATCGCTTGATAAAATTACAAATTCACACTCTTTACCTTTCCGTTCCCTCTTTAGTATTTTAAATTCTGACAAATAACCCCATCTCTCACCAATTCAATACTAGCTTCTACCTTCCATCTAAATTTTAGTACGGATTGACTTCTTCACACAGCAAAAGGAGAACAAAGATCAGGGAGATTACCTGGCAACCAAATTTTGACAAAGTACCTGTCCCGGTCCTGTCATCCTTTGGCATCCCATTTGAAATGATTTCTTCAACCAGTCTCAGATATTTGTATTCTTCATGTTTCTCAAAAATCATATTAGGCAAGAAAGAAAATGTCTTGACCTCAATCTGAGCAGAATTATCAGGAACCTTGCTATTGATCAGATTAATAGGTTCTCCTCCAGAATTCTTCACACGAACATAGGTGGTAAAAGAATACCAAATATTGTTTTCAACCAAGGGAAATGATGAATACCAGGGTTGAAATAAAGAGACATCAATTGCAGGAATAAAAGTGTCACATTCAACATCAGTCTCAATTTCAGTGATATGAATCGCGTCACATCCATGACCATTAAGGGAATCCCTGCATCAAGAAGATCATAGTTACAAATTAAAGCATAAACAGCCAGATGGCTAGGTAAAAGAAGGATCAAAATTGCTAACCTGAAAATCTCGCCACCTCCTATAACAAACACTTTCTCAATTGATAAAATAAGGAGAGACTGCCAATAGTTGCAAGGCGGACCTTAAGCTTCCACATATAATAACATTTTCTGCAGTAGCGATGTCAAAACTCCCTGAATGCGTAAGAACAACGTTGAGGCGACCAGGAAGAGGGCGATTTTTTAGAGGAATACTTTCCCAGGTCTTTCTGCCCATAATAACAGCATTCTTTTTTGTAGAATCTGATGTAGTGCCAGTGATGTCCTTGAAGAACTTGAGATCTGAAGGTAGTCTCCAAGGTAACTTTCCCTCCTTACCAATACCCATACCTCGAGTTGCAGCTACAACAACTTGGTAAGTTCTTTCTGGAGAAGAATGATCATTGGTGCTACTGTTGGGAAGACCCGTACTGGTTTCACTTGCCATTACTGTGTAAGAGGCTTGGAAGAGATTGAATGACAATAAGTTGCACCTAAGATCAGATGATCGGCTTCTACCAAAATGATATAAAGCCTGAAAATTACAGAAGGAAGCAAATTTATCAATGATGTGCAAACAGAAAAATTTCTTCCATACAGTGAGCTACTCATAGATATAAACATGATTCAGTCAATAGCTGGCAGATGCTATGACAAGTAAATAAATAAATAAAAGGAGAACCGTAAACAGACCAATTCAGGGGTGCTGTCACAGAACAGTAACCCAGAGCAAGGGAATATAACAAAAAGCAACCTCTTGAATAATATATATCAACTGCTCATCTATTTATGTATTGAACCAAATTTTTTTTTTTTGTAGAAATAGGTAAGAGATTCATAATGCATGAGTTTAGGTAGCACTGAATCATTACTACTCTTTCCAACCGGGTAACAAAATGGTTTCAGGCACTTGCCTGACATACAAGCTATGTGATTTGCATTTACTTAATTAGCATGAAATAGAGAATCAAACTACCAAGCTTCAGAAATAGACCCTCAATGCACACTAATCACTAGAGTTGATCCTGTGTTCCCTCAAAGAAATTAGACAACACAACACGTTCGAAAAGCAGGAAATGTAACGAAATAATCAAATGTGCTTCAATGCAAAATAGTTGGAGTCAGCTGCATGAATCCTCTGTATTATTCAGGTGCCTTTCTTTCAAAGAGGACTAACCATGATTATCCTATTTATAACTAACATCAACTTACCACAAGCCTCTCCTGTATTCGGTCTAAATCATATAAGTTCTAACTTTATTATATTGCATAGAGTGGCATAATTACTAAATCACTTATTTTAAACCTCAATTATATAAAATTATAATGCGTTCAATGTCTAATAGAGCATGAGAAAATCAACAAAACAATAGAGTGTCTTGAGAAGTGAATAAAGCGAATGCAGTAGGAAATTTAAACATCATCAACCTAACTATTTCGAACTTAATTCCATTAGATCATCAATAGTCATTTAAACACAGTCAAAAAGCAGGACGATACCGCACAAAAAAAAAATGGAGAAAATTCTATAAGCTCACTTATCTTTAACCTTACATTTGTAAAAGATCAATAACGTCTTCGGATCATCAAAATTTCGCAGTTAAGTTAGAGAGGAATTAAAAAAACAATTGAGATTATAAATCACCAAATGTTACTACTACTACTACTACTACTAGTTCAAAATAAAATGCATCAAAATATAAATTATCAGTTAATGAAAATAGTAATCAGAAAGAAAATGGAGGAAAAAATTACCGATCGGAAGGGAAAGCTGGAGAAGAGCGGAATTTTGAACAGCTTGAAAATGCACTGCTATTGGATTTTCGTTTATTAGGGTTCTGCTGGCGGGAAAACATACAGAAAATGATTGGATATTTCAGTTAATGATAGCGCTTGTTGCTTACCTGAGTAGTAGAATATGTATTGATTTTTGAAAGTTGGGATGTTGGTTTTATTACGAGTATTTCTTGTATCCCCAAGGCCGGAGGGCAGAAGTAATTAGGCTAATTTTTTTTGTTGTATCAAAAAAAAAAAAAAAAAAATATATATATATATATATATATATATATATATATAAGTGGGAATCCCTAAAGTAAAAAGTGAAAGACAAAAATACCCCTAAAATTAAAGTTGAATAACTAAAATACTCTTCAAAAAATAATAAACTATTCCTAATCAATTAGTGTATTAAACAAGACTCATAGTAGGTTTAATTACACATTCTTAATTGATAGAACTCGGTTAAGCACTAATTCCAATATAAATGGAACAAGCAAAGTCTTTTGGGAATGTGATAAGTATTTGTTTATGAATTTAATGCACACTAGGGGATACTTAGCTGGAAGGGAAGTCATCAGCTGCTATAACATCCCACTTTAGTGTATCAATTTTCTTAAGTCAGGCCTTTCAGATTCTGAGTTCTTCAAATAGTATCGTCAGCTTCTTAATTAGTATGATTTTGATCCCATCTTTTCTTTTCTTTTCATTTTCTAAAGCAGCAGAAGAAAATATTTTTACAACTAGGTTCTAACGCAATCTTCTTCTTCTTTTGGTAGGCAACTTCTTGGATATGTAATTTTGTTGTTCTTTCTTTTCCCAAGAGAAAGGTAACTACTAACTACTAACTTACCCATTTGACATCGATCAATTGCTATATACTCCATTGAATTGCTACTCTTCTCTTAATCTATGTATGTTAGTCTTGTTGTTCTTGCATGCCTTCCATGTGCAATAAAAACCAACTACTACGTCAATGATGAGAAAGCTAATAATAAATAATTTATAAATAAAATACTGTTTGGACTTTGGAGTCAAACTTGCAATGCCAAATAGCATTATAATTACTTAAACTAAGCACAATAATAGTGAAAATAAATTAATCTTCTCGCTGTTGTTTTTTAACATAGGATGATGATGAAAATTCTCATTATTTTATGGATTTTTATGAATACACGCACAGGATAACACAACAACAACATACTTTTATTTATTGCTCTACTTTTCATTTTTATACTTTTGAAGGGTGATTAAGGATAAGTGGGACTTAGTGAGAGTGTGATTAATCATACTATTCTAAAAGAGCCAATTCTTATAACAAAAATTAAACGACCTTTTTTCCTCTATAGTAAAGCTTTTTCAATATTCCTTTGTACAAGGAAGTCAATACACAATTAAATTTCTACTCCTATATTTTATACAAATTATAAAAAATGCTTAATATAGATAATAAAAATGCTATCTTTTAACTAGGATTGTGATGCCTTTCACATTTTCAGGTTCACTTCGTACATGTATTTGGTTCTGGAGAGATATAATGGATGACTATGTCACTCATTACTAAACATTTATTACTATCCAAGGATCAAGGATGACTTTTTATATCTCCAACTTAAAGAGGCGAATGAATATTCATCCATTGGATAAAGTGAACAAACACTCAATATATTTGTTACTAAATTGCCTAATTACGGTAGGAACTCACCAAATAGCTAATCAAATTTTGTGTTTAAGCATTACAAGTTATTTTCTTTCAGTTTCACTTTATCTCTATCAGTAGCCGAGAGACAGTACTAAAATTGTATTTGACAAGTAAGTTTATTTTCTTCTTTATTAATTTCTATGATTATTCACCACACTTTGTTTCACGCATTGTTTATGCAAGTTCGGTTAAGAACCATTGCCTTTTTTTTTAGAAGCTAAAATATTTATCTTTGATGGTATTTGATCTTTCATAAAATACAACATCAGACTATCAACATCTCACCCCCAGTTATCCTGTTTCATTTTATAATCGACTTAGAATTTGCACAAATACAAATGAGGTAAGCGGTAAGAGAATTTTGTTTGACAATAATTTTGCTATTGTGAATTTTGAAACTTCTTTTTGTGTTCTTTTGGTCTACTTTATATATATGTACTTGTGTTTTAGAGTAAGTTCATTAATATTTAGGAATAATGCAAGTGGAATAGTTGCAATATTTAACACGGATCTTAATACATTTATCATTATATATATATTTTTTAAATAATATACAACTTTGATGAAACTCTTATTCTGGGTCTATTTTAGCCGTTCAAAATCACTGTGACACCATTATTTTCATTTCCCCAAAGAACGAAATGTAAGATTGTTATTAAGATGAAATATTATTGTGGCCTCCTCATGTTTCTTTGACAATTTCATGAAATTTAAAATATCAATTCTGCAACTCAAGTACAAATTTTTTTAAACAACAATTATATAATTCTTTTAATATATTACATTCATTATTAAGGACACACGCGCAACGCGCGTCTCCAAAAACTAGTGTGTATATATATATATATATATATATATATATATATATATATAAAATCATCAATGTTAGGAGGATAAATGTGAACGACTTTTTAACTCCTTAATATAGCTATAATATTGGGTAAAATAGTAAAATTGCATTAAACATGCATCCTACTTCTATTTTAAGTTGGAACTAACTAATATAATAGTAAAATTGCATTCCTAAATTTATCGCACGTAGGAATTACTAGCTCATTCCTTTCCCAAGTCAACTATGAACATGGATTACGTTGGTTTTTTATTAAACTGACTTTTTGGTTATACATTGTAAAGGTTATTAAATAGTTAAAAATAATTATTTTAAGAGGATTAAGATGAATCTTCTTATGAATTTAAAATATAATTCCAAGTAGAAATGCAGGAATTCAATTCTACGTAAATATAAAAGTAAAACTTTTTTCCATTGGTACTTACACTTCAATATTTCTTTAAATTTTTATTGTTTGAACTATACGGGGAACTCTATAAAAGAAGCTCGATTCCATATTTTTTCTTGTAAATTTTTTAAGGAGTATCACTTTTTAAGCTTTGGTTCTGCTGCGTAAAGAACATAATAATTTGGCAAACTTCACGAAAGTTATTATTCCTTCTCTATTATTTTTTCTTCTCAGTAGTTGAAGATCGTTTTGATTTAGGGTCATGTATTAGATGTTAATTAATCAAGTATTCATTATGAACAATTATACATATTATTGTAACGTGTACTACTATACTACAGAGATAAGCATTTTGTAATTAGAGAATGGTTTATACGTTTATGTATACCGTATTTCGAGGAATAAAATACTACATCTATATACAGAGGCGGATCCAGGATTTAAACCTTATGGATTCTAAATTTTCGAATAACGATTTTGAGTGCACGTGACTGGGTTCTCGACTTAATTTTTGTACATATTTAATAATTTTTTTAATACAAATACACTGTCTGCGCCAAACTTACTGGATTCTGTCGAACCTGTAATGGGCTCTCTACATTCGCCCCTATCTATATACATTAGTTTTAGCAATATTAATAGGTTTTATAGTCTATATATAGAAACACATAAATGGTATATTATGGACTTAGCATATAGTATTGATTTTATGCTACTTTTATTTTTTCAATCATTTTTGCTATGTTTTAATGGTTTTGTAGGAGGAATTGTATTGTTTTAAGATCATGGTTCTTGTAGAATCTATTCAATAAGGTAATATAATGTACTAAATTCACTCTTTGTTATATTAATAATGGACTATAGATATACGTGCAACACACGTACATAGAAACAGTGGCGAACGCAGAATTTTTTGCAAGCAGTGTCACTTCAAAAAAAAATTTGAACGTCGAGGGTTCAATCCTTACTTTAAATGATAAACGCTCAAGCGGGATTCAAACTCTCACAGTTCTAGACTTTCTAAAGGTGTTTAATCACTAGACCGATGAGTCATGGTATTTCAAGCAGTGTCACTTTCTTTATTTGTATTAAATATTATGATTTTTTTTACATATTTACATACATATACATAGTAAAAAAATTCGGTGAAGCGGTGTCCCATGACACCCTTTGGCATAAGGTGCCTACGCCCCTGCATAGAAACTAGTATGTATGTGTGTGTGTGTATATATATATATATATATATATATATATAGTTTAAGAAAATTTACCTGGCAAAACTTCTTTTGCCAATTGCATAATTTGTAAGCATAAATTAGGTTATCTATATCACAAATGTTAAGTTATATCATGCTATGCTGGTCACAACATATGCCATTTTGACAAAAGTTGCATGCGTTTTCAATTGTTCACCACTTTTTCCTTTTATAAACAATCATTCTTATAATTCACAGAGTAATATTCTACCTACTTTTACCGGAAAATATATTGCTAGTTATTGTTGAAAAACACAACAGTTGACATGATCAAATAATTCATAACTTTTTATAAAAAATTTAAGTCAGTCAATATAGCTGGAAACTTCTATTTAAATAAGCAATACATTACACTATTTTCATTGACGGTTACTTATTAAAATATCCCCGACAGCTTTCATATGCAACAACAACTTACGTGTCTATTATATAAAAAAACTTAAGCGTAATGGGTAACAAAAGTTTCGTCCCGCGGATTATCGCAAGTCATTTGTTAAAAATTTTGTTAAGTGGGGCTAAAGTTCAAAACAACCTCCATAGGGTCTATTCATGTAATTACTTCCCCCATATTTTACGCAATGAGCCAACTATGTCGGCCCATAAGAATTTAGGTCATTTACCTAAAGGCATATAAGAATCATAAGATTCATCAACTAGGTTTAGAAATCCCCTTTCCCCTTCCCCCCTTCACTCTCAGTCGTAGCTTCCGCCGCTCTCCTCCTCCACCGGAACACCGTATTTTCGGCAATGGTAATACTTATCTCATATCTATATTAAAAGCTTATGTATATTAGTTCACAAATTGAGCTATTTTAAATGCTGAATGTATATTGCTAGAGATTGTCCTACTCGAAAGGCCATAACTCTTATCGATGGAAAGCCCCAAGAGCAGGATAGTGAGCCCGAAGAAGAGGCTAGTGATGAGGAGGAATTAATTTCCGAAGGAGAAGATGCCATCGAGGATGATGACCCTCGAGAATTTCTTGTTGTGAGGAGAAGCTTAAGTGTGCTGTTAGCCGAATACAATGAGGATGAACAACGTGAGAATCTCTTTCATACTAGATGCCGGGTCAAAGGTGTGGTCTGTTCGATAATCATTGACTCGTTAATTGCAGGCACCAAAAAAAGATAAAGCTCCACCTCCATCTTCTAAGCCTGCCAAATCTGGCGGTGGAAAGCAGAAGGGTTAAAAATATATTTTGATATATTTTATTAGGTGGCTATTGAGCTAAGTGAGCACTTCATATTTTAGGTGGGCTTTAAAATATCTTGTCTATATCTTTAAGAGTAGAGTAGTGGGTTAGGCCCACATTTTTAGTTGTGAGCCCACACTTTTTAGGGCATATAAATAGAATCTTGCCTTCATATGTTAGAAGAGATATAATAGCATAAAGTTAGGAGAGAAAATGTGGGCGGCGATTCAAATTTCCTCCTCCCATAAATTGAACTCTGCTACGGAAAATCCCAATTATGTGGCATTTAAAGTGCAAGCTTAGCAGAGAAAGACCATTTGGAGGAGATTCGAAAAGGAAAAACCATTATTGGGTAGCTAGTGAGCTTCGGACCGAGGTAAGTGTATTTCTCTTTCTTGGTGGACTTGCTCCGCACCCTATGTATAATATATCCTTATATACATATTATTGAGGCACGATGTAGTTCCGTGCATATTATTGTGGTACGATGTAGTTTCATACATATTATTGAGGCACGATGTAGTTCCGTGCATATTATTGTGGTACGATGTAGTTCCGTACATATAATTAACGTACGATGTAGTTCCGTACGTATTATCATAGCACGATGTAGTTTCGTGCATATGGTTGTAGTATGACGTAGTTATGTATTTATCCCCGAGTTACAATGAAAGTGTCGTGGTACTTGATGATGGAATATGATTACTTGGTAGTTAATTCAACGGTTTCTCTTTACTTTTGAATATCTTTGAGTTATTTTGCCTTGTTTGCTAGTTTACTTGGAGCCCCGTCCCCGCTTATTGAGTCACTCGACTCACCCATTTCCCTTTCTTTGTTGGTTTATTTACGTCTTGCAGATCCGACACCATCTACTAGTGAGCATCGTGGTTGACCGAGGTGGAGCATTCCTTTATTAGCGGTGAGCCAACCCTTCTTCCGTGGTGGCCACCTATATAGTTTATATTTCTCTATGATGTATTCCCTAAATCTTTGGAGTTGTATAACTTATTCGACACTCTTAGATGTTCATGATTCGGGGAGTACTTAAACCATTTATTGTTGGGATTATTTCTATGCGATTCTATGGTATTGAAATATTTATATTTTTCATTGAGAATCTTATATCATTCATTCATAATCAAGTGGGTTCGCCCGACAGGGTTAGTTGGGTGCCCTCACGACCTCTTCAGATTTTGGGTCGTGACAAATTGGTATCAGAGCCATAGGTTTAGAGTGCTTACGAATCATGAACAGTGTCTAATAGAGTCTCGCTGATCGGGCGGAGACGTCCGTACCTATCTACGAGAGGCTATGGTGACATTTAGGAAACTTCCCTTCTTTTCCTCCTTATCGTGCGTAGTATTTCAATATCAAGACTAATCTTTTTCCACTGTCTAACGCGCAAATAGTGAGGCTTCGTTCTTCAGCTCGAGGAGCACATTTGTAACTCATCATGAGCAGACTCGATTCTCTCAGCCTTCTTTTTCAGACCAATCTATTTCACGTCCTCAGCAGCACACATCATGCAGAACCAACATCGGGTGCTATCATTATCGTGATCTTGATGATCATATGAAGGATTATCCTAGACTACTGCAGGAAGGTAGTCACTCTTTTCCTCGACCCCAGACATCTGTGCAGTCAACCAGTTAGGAGTGCACCACCGCCAGGCAGAGGCTGTGGGTATGGTGGTAGTGTTCTTCAAGGGTGGTCATTATAGTAGCAGTTCAGCTCAGCCTCAGAGACAGTTTTATGCTTTGCCAGCACGACACGATGTCGTGGCATACAACGTAGTGGTTAAAAGTTTTAGAATTGATTATATGTGCATTCGTGATCCCTTTTGTATTTCTACTCCTGTTGGAGAGTCTATTGTGGTGGAGCGGGTGTTTCCTGGTTGTACTGTATCTTTTGGGGGGTGTGAGACCATGGTTGATTTATTAGTTCTGGACATGGTGGATTTTGATGTGATTATCGGTATGGATTGGTTGGCATCATGTTATGCTACTCTCGATTGTCATGCCAAGATTATTCGGCTTTCTTTTCCTGGCTCAGTACCGGTAGTGTGTCACGGTTCTTGTTTTCCACCTACAGGACGTGTTATCTCTTTTATGAAAGCAAGGAGGATGGTGAATAAGGGGTGTTATGCTTATCTTGCCATGATTCGAGATACTAGTATAGAGTTTCCGTCTCTTGATTCTGTTCCCGTTGTGAGGGAGTTTACTGATGTGTTTCCCGATGATTTGCCTGGACTTCCTCTAGATAGGGATATTGAGTTCGGTATTGATTTGGTGCCCGGAACTCAGCCTATATCTATTCCTCCGTATCGTATGGCTCCAGCCGAGCTGAAGGAGTTAAAGGATCAATTGCAAGACTTATTGGATAAGGGGTTCATTCGACCTAATGTGTCGCCTTGGGGAGCTCCAGTGTTGTTCGTAAAGAAAAAAGATGGCTCTATGCATATGTGCATTGATTATAGACAGTTGAACAAGGTCACTATCAGAATAAGTATCCCTTGCCTCGTATAGATGACTTGTTCGATCAGTTGCAAGGAGCTAAGTTCTTTTCCAAGATTGACTTGAGGTCTGGGTATCATCAATTAAAGATTCGGGAGTCCGATATCCCGAAGACAGCATTCAGGACTCGTTATGGTCATTATGAATTCTTGGTTATGTCTTTTGGGCTTACGAATGCTCCAGCAGCTTTTATGGATATGATGAACCGTGTGTTTAAGCCTTATCTAGACTCATTTGTCATTGTCTTTATTGATGACATCTTGGTCTATTCGCATAACCGTGAGGAGCATGAGCATCAGTTGAGATTGGTTCTTCAGATGCTTCGAGAACGTAAGCTTTATGCTAAGTTCTCGAAGTGTGAGTTCTGGTTGGACTCTCTGGCTTTCTTGGGTCATGTTGTGTCCAGTAAGGGTATTAAAGTTGATCCTAAGAAGGTTGAGGCCGTTCAGAATTGGCCACGACCTACTTCTCCGACAGAGATTCGTAGTTTTTCTTGGTCTGACGGGATATTATAGGCAATCTGTGGAGAAGTTTTCATCTATTGCTGCTCCATTGACCTGCCTGACTTAGAAAGCGATTTTATTGGTCAGAAGAGTGTGAGGCGAGCTTTCAGAAGCTCAAGTAATCGTTGACTGGCATTCCAGTGTCATGCCTTCCTTCTGGAGCGGGAAGGTTTGTAGTATATTGTGATACTTCTCGTGTCGGTTTGGGATGTGTTTTGATGCAGCAAGGTAAAGTTATTGCCTATGCTTCTACATAGTTAAAGGTTAATGAGAAGAACTATCTGACCCATGATTTGGAGTTAGCCGTTGTGGTATTTGCTTTGAAGATTTGGAGACATTATCTTTATGGCGAGACTTGTGAGATCTTCACCGATCACAAGAGCTTGCAGTACTTGCTTACTCAGAAGGACTTGAATGGCAGGCAACGTAGATGGCTCGAGCTGATCAAAGATTATGATCTTACTATTCATTATCATCCGGGGAAAGCCAATGTGGTGGCTGATGCATTGAGTAGGAAGTTTATGGGTAGTCTTGCATTTCTTGATGCTGAGATGAGACCTTTAGCTCGAGAGTTGCAGACTCTATATAATTCGAGGGTGAGATTTGATAGTTCAGACTCGAATCGGGTATTCGCTTGTATGGTGGCTCAGTCTTCCTTAGTTAGCCAGATTAAGAAAAGACAGTTCGAGGATCCTTATTTTCTTGAGTTGCGTGGGCGTATTCAAAGTGGAGGAGCCCCTCCTTTTGAGTTGGATAGTGATGGTATTCTTCAGGTTGGTGGTCGTCTTTGTGTTCCGAATGTTGGTGATTTGAGGCGGTTGATTCTTGATGAGGCTCATAGTTCGCGGTATTCCATTCATCCCGGTATCACCAAGATGTACCAAGACCTTCGGGAGTTGTATTGGTGGAGGGGGATGAAGAAAGATGTCTTTGATCATGTATCTCGGTGCTTGAACTGTCAGCAAGTCAAGTACGAGCATAGGAGACCCACAGGTTTAGCACAGGCACTACCCATTCCGGAGTGGAAGTGAGAGAGGATTACCATGGATTTTGTAGTTGGCTTGCCGAAGACATTGCGGCATCATGATTCAGTTTGGGTCATTGTTGATAGACTTACCAAGTCGGCCCATTTTATTCCGGTTAAGACAGCTGATACATCAAAGAAGTTGGCCCGGATCTTTATTGAGCAGATTGTTCGGCTGCATGGTACTCCATTATCTATTATCTCTGATCGAGGCTCTCAGTTCACTTCTCAGTTTTGGCAGGCTTTTCAGCGAGAGTTGGGTACTCAGGTCCAGCTTAGTACCGCATTTCATCCGCAGACTGATGGACAGTCTGAGCGGACTATTCAGATCTTGGAGGATATGTTGAGAGCATGTGCCTTGGATTTTGGCGGGCACTGGGATGATCATTTGGCCCTTGCAGAGTTTGCTTATAATAACAGTTATCAGTCTTCCATTCAGATGGCGCCATTCGAGGCATTATATGGTCGCCGATGTCGATCTCCAGTTGGTTGGTTCGAGTCTCGAGATGTTGAGGTGTTGGGTCCTGATATTGTTCGTCAGACTTTGGATACGGTTCGTATCATTCAGGATCGTCTTCGAACTGCTCAGAGTAGGCAAATATCATACTCGAACAAGAGAAGCCGAGAGTTGGTATTTGAGGAAGGTGATATGGTTCTCTTAAAAGTATCACCAATGCGGGGTGTGCAGAGATTTGGGAAGAAGGGCAAGTTGAGCCCTAGGTTCATTGGTCCTTTTAAGATTGTGAAGCGTATTGGTGAGGTTGCTTATCGACTTGCATTACCAGAGTCTATGCCTGTTCATCCCGTTTTTCATGTTTCTATGCTCCGGAAGTGTTTTTGAGATCCCACTCATATCATAGAGGTGGACCCTGTTCAATTGGATGTGAACTTAGCTTATGAAGAAGTTCCAGTTGCTATTGTAGGAAGAGATACCCGAAAGTTGAGGTCTAAAAAGATTCCGTTAGTAAAAGTGTGATGGCATAACCGTCCGCATGATGAGGATACTTGGGAGATTGAGTCGAGCATGCGGGATAGATATCCCCACTTGTTTGAAGCATCAGGTAAGTAGATTTTAAAGTCCTTGCATTTAAATTCCTCTTATTAATGGTGAGTTATAGCATGTTTACCTCCTTGTCGGAGTTTTTATATCCATTAAAGTAATTTATCTCCTTTCCGGAGTATTTGATTCATTAGAGTGATTTAGCTCCTTGCCGGAGTGTGTTTGATATATTATTGAGATTTACCTCCTTGTCGGAGCGGTTGAGGTTATCTTGAGCTTTGTTTGGTGCCTATGCATGGCTTAATATATTGTATATGGTGGTTGTTGGTATTTGAGACAGGTATTATTTTTGGATAGTCCAATTTACAAAGGAAACTCTGGCGAAATTTTTGTAAATTTTGGGACTTAGCCAAATTTTTAGTATATAAAAAGTTTGGTGGTGAGCGGTAAATGGTTTGGTGTTGGATGCATGTTTATAAATAGATGCTTGATATTGGGTGGATCAAGTTTGAGGACGAACTTGTGTTTAAGTGGAGGAGAATGTAACACCCCAATATTTTATAATAATTTATTTATTTTATTTAAATTTAAGATGTGGAAGAAGGGTTAAAAATATATTTTGATATATTTTATTAGGAGCTATTGAGCTAAGTGAGCACTTCATATTTTAGGTGGGCTTTAAAATATCTTGTCTATATCTTTAAGAGTAGAGTAGTGGGTTAGGCCCCCATTTTTAGTTGTGAGCCCACACTTTTTAGGGCATATAAATAGAATCTTGCCTTCATATGTTAGAAGAGATATAATAGCATAAAGTTAGGAGAGAAAATGTGGGCGGCGATTCAAATTTCCTCCTCCCATAAATTGAACTCTGCTACGGAAAATCCCAATTATGTGGCATTTAAAGTGCAAGCTTAGCAGAGAAAGAACATTTGGAGGAGATTCGAAAAGGAAAAACCATTATTGGGTAGCTAGTGAGCTTCGGACCGAGGTAAGTGTATTTCTCTTTCTTGGTGGACTTGCTCCGCACCCTATGTATAATATATCCTTCTATACATATTATTGAGGCACGATGTAGTTCCGTGCATATTATTGTGGTACGATGTAGTTCCGTACATATTATTGAGGCACGATGTAGTTCCGTGCATATTATTGTGGTACGATGTAGTTCCGTACATATAATTAACGTACGATGTAGTTCCGTACGTATTATCATAGCACGATGTAGTTCCGTGCATATGGTTGTAGTATGACGTAGTTATGTATTTATCCCCGAGTTACAATGAAAGTGTCGTGGTACTTGATGATGGAATATGAACGTTACTTGGTAGTTAATTCAACGGTTTCTCTTTACTTTTGAATATCTTTGAGTTATTTTGCCTTGTTTGCTAGTTTACTTGGAGCCCCGTCCCCGCTTATTGAGTCACTCGACTCACCCCTTTCACTTTCTTTGTTGGTTTATTTACGTCTTACAGATCCGACACCATCTACTAGTGAGCATCGTGGTTGACCGAGGTGGAGCATTCCTTTATTAGCGGTGAGCCAACCCTTCGTCCGTGGTGGCCACCTATATAGTTTATATTTCCCTATGATGTATTCCCTAAATCTTTGGAGTTGTATAACTTATTCGACACTCTTAGATGTTCATGATTCGGGGAGTACTTAAACCATTTATTGTTGGGATTATTTCTATGCGATTCTATGGTATTGAAATATTTATATTTTTCATTGAGAATCTTATATCATTCATTCATAATCAAGTGGGTTCGCCCGACAGGGTTAGTTGGGTGCCCTCACGACCTCTTCAGATTTTGGGTCGTGACAGTGGTGTTATTTGAACTTCTAGTTCTGCATCAGTTCTTAGTTCTTACAATACAATATGCATTTTCTACATGTTTGGGCTATCAACTCTTTACAGTGTAGTTTTTCAGTTATTGGCTCAGAGCTAGTCATGGTATCCTTAGAAACTTGGGTCCTTTGGGTGAGGGGGACTTTTAAGTCCCCAAAAGAAAAAAAGGGGGACAAAGTTATAAAGAATTGGGTGAGGGGACACCCCTCTAATTCATAATTAATGATAGATATGTGGTCCCATTAAAACAGCCCCCAAAGTTTCAATAAGTGCAAAATGGCCCTCCATATATATAAAAGTTCAATAGCCAAAAAAGGTAAAAAAACCTACATTTCTCTCTCCTCCATTCTTCTTCTTCTTTCCCAATTTTTTTGCAGCAGCTGCTTGTTCCCGCCCCTCCCTTCTTTTTTTTGTTTTTCAATTTCGCTTCAAATCAACAGCTCCATTGAAGGGTATTTTAAGCTTTTCTTCATCCCAAACCCGATTTAAACTCATTCCAATTCAAATCGAAAAGCTTTTTCCAAATATTGTTTTCCGCGATTTCAACCCCTCTTGAAGATCTGTGACTTTTTCGCTTGAAAGGAGCTCTGGTAAGTGTTCAGTGTTATATACTGTATAATGCAGTTTGTTTTGTGATTTCTGGGTTTCGTTTCTGCATTTTATGAAAAATGCAAATTTTGGGCAGCTGATGTGTACGGATGCGAAGATTATGTGTACACATATATAATATGTGTAACCTTATGTAAGAATGTGTACACATAATAAGATGGACCCTGCACATCAAATATATGTGTACACATAAAACTTATGTGTACACATAATATATAATGTGCACACATCAGCTGACGTTGCATCCTTTTTGTTCGTACACATCAAATGTACGTGTATATATACACATATTATATTGACGTGTACACATAATAAATATGTGTACACATCAACATATACGTGTACACATCAGACGACGTAGCATCTTTTTCTTACTTCACATTCAGAGTATGTGTACATGTCAAAAATATATGTGTACACATCTTTTACTTTATACGTGAAAACATCTCAATTGTGTTTTCAGCTTCTAATGCATATCAATTTCTGATGCATCCAGGTATTTTTGCACCATAAATGGTTGTACTACTGTTAGCAGTTGATTTTCTTAGTGAATGGGTTGAGACCCCAGAATGTTTCGCGTGGATTTCGATGACAAGGGAGACGGTACCAGTTATTTTGAATAATGATGTTACGTATTCTGAGTTGGTTAACAAGATCATTACTAGATGTGGGGGAAGTCATGATCCAAATGATCTTTGCATTACATACATGCTTAGCATATGTTCAAAGCAAAAGAGTCATCCTTGTAAAATAAAGAACGACGAGGATCTACTTGTTTACCTTGCCGATGTCGGCGGATCTGGAAATAGGCCTACTTTAAGGGTATGTTTGGCTGATAGGTCTGTAGAGGTTTAAAATGAACAACCTGTGCGTAATGATGGGATGCGTGATGAATTTTATTCTAGTAGATGGGATGACATGGATCTACCAGACCCGTTGAATATGAAAATTCCACTAACTCAAGGAGAAGAAGAAGAAATTGTTGGTGCTTCACACGAAGGAGGTGGAGGAGAAGAAGAAGAAGAAGAAGAAGAAGAAGAAGAAGAAGAAGAAGAAGAAGAAGAAGAAATAGAATTCAGTCCGACTCCTGTAGTTGAGAACAATACGGTTATGGTTGGAGGTTCTGAAGCAGGCTGCAGCGTTCAAAGGAATGGGGATGACGACGGCACTGATTGCAATGGTTGCAGAGGAGTTGTGGAATGCACCACTAGAGCTTTATGAGAGGAAGATAAAGCCGCCTTTTGTGAAAATGACACGAGGAAGAAGGAAGACCAAGCGAATGCCTTCGGTGGGTGAAGCATTCATAAGTAGGAAGAATAGATGTGGCATATGCAAGAGACTTGGCCATAAGAAAACAACATGTCCCCAACAGAGGGTTGTAGATTCCGGAGGCCCCAGTGTTGTTTCATAGAACCATATATGTTCATTTCTTGTATTTGTAACCATTTGTAAACCTATAGTTCCTATTTGTTTTTTTAATCTATTTTTCTGTTTAATATGTCTTTTGTGCAGACATTACCTATGCTTTCTTTATCCTTCAACATAAAACGAACAAACAAAATCATAACATGATAGATAGAAACACTAAACAAATTAATGTACTGTGCAGATATAACTTACGTGTACACATAATATAATATGTGTACACATCTCGTTTGACGTGTACACATCTTGCCGATGTGTAGGTAGATTACAAAAAATAATTAAAAGTTGTTTACACATATTAATTATGTGTACACGTAAACTTTATATGTGTACACATATAATAATATGTGTACACGTAATATTATATGTGTACACGTAATTATTATGTGTGGGTACATTCAATCATTATCAACAGCCAAAAGCATAGTAGGGAATGCATGAGAACTCGTTTGAATACTCAAATAACTTCCATTTTAATGTAGGAACATGGATTCTTCATTATATGCACTCCAACAACTAAGATTTGAGATATTTGAGAATTAATATGACAACTACTGTCTAATGAAAAGGCCAAATCCTAAGATTCTAATGCTCTAATGATAGGGAATGCATGTTAACTCGTTTGAACACTCAAATAACTTCCATTTCAACATAGAAACATGGATTCCCCATTGTAGACACTCCAATTAACCAAGATTTGAGATATTTGAGAATCAATATGACAACTACTGTCTAATGAAAAGGCCAAATCCTAAGATTCTAATGCTCCAATGATAGGGAATGCATGTTAACTCGTTTGAACACTCAAATAACTTCCATTTCAACATAGAAACATGGATTCCCCATTGTAGACACTCCAATTAACCAAGATTTGAGATATTTGAGAATCAATATGACAACTACTATCTAATGAAAAGGCCAAATCCTTAGATTCTAATGCTCCAATAATAGGGAATGCATGAGAACTCGTTTGAACACTCAAACCACTTCCATTTCAACGTAGGAACATGAATTTCCCATTATAGGTACTCCAATTAACCAAGATTTGAGATATTTGAGAATCAATATGACAACTATTGTCTAATGAAAAGGCCAAATCCTAAGATTCTAATGCTCCAATGATAGGGAATGCATGTTAACTCGTTTGAACACTCAAATAACTTCCATTTCAACATAGAAACATGGATCCCCATTGTAGACACTCCAATTAACCAGGATTTGAGATATTTAAGAATCAATATGACAATATGTGCACACATATAAATTTTATGTGTACATGTAAAGTTATGTGTGAGTACATTCAATCATTATCAACAGCCAAAAGCACAATTAATGCATGATAACTCATTTGAACACTCAAATAACTTTCATTTAAATATAGAAACATGGATTCCCCATTGTAGACACTCCAATTAACCAAGATTTGAGATACTTGAGAAGCAATATGACAACTACTGTCTAATGAAAAGGCCAAATCCTTAGATTCTAATTCTCCAATGATAGGGAATGCATGAGAACTCGTTCGAACACTCAAATAACTTCCATTTCAACATAGAAACATGGATTCCCCATTGTAGACACTCCAATTAACCAAGATTTGAGATATTTGAGAATCAATATGACAACTACTGTCTAATGAAAAGGCCAAATCCTAAGATTCTTATGCTCCAATGATAGGGAATGCATGTTAACTCGTTTGAACACTCAAATAACTTCCATTTCAACATAGAAACATGGATTCCCCATTGTAGACACTCCAATTAATCAAGATTTGAGAAATTTGAGAATTAATATGACAACTACTGTCTAATGAAAAGGCCAAATCCTAAGATTCTAATGCTCCAATGATAGGGAATGCATGTTAACTCGTTTGAACACTCAAATAACTTCCATTTCAACATAGAAACATGGATTCCCCATTGTAGACACTCCAATTAACCAAGATTTGAGATATTTGAGAATCAATATGACAACTACTATCTAATGAAAAGGCCAAATCCTTAGATTCTAATGCTCCAATAATAGGGAATGCATGAGAACTCGTTTGAACACTCAAACCACTTCCATTTCAACGTAGGAACATGAATTTCCCATTATAGGTACTCCAATTAACCAAGATTTGAGATATTTGAGAATCAATATGACAATATGTGTACACATATAAATTTTATGTGTACACGTAAAGTTATGTGTGAGTACATTCAATCATTATCAATAGCCAAAAATACAATCAATGCATGAAAACTCATTTGAACGCTCAAATAACTTTCATTTAAACATAGAAACATGATAATAGAGGACTTTAAGATTGATTCAAATACATATACTAAAATTAAAACATAACTCGGATTTCACAATAAAAATGGAACTTAACATTATATATTCTAATTTTCAAAGCCGGAGCGAGGTGGAGAGTTGGGTGGAGTGTAGTAGATGTCCTTCAGAGACTTGCCCAAAGGTGCTAGGAGTAGTTCGAAGATCCTTTTAATCCTCCTTATATCCATAAGTTGGCGGTCTCTTGCTTCAATTAGGGCTTCTTTCATTTCATTAAGATCTTTCTTCAAGTCTTCCATCTTTATAATTGGACGTCTTGCCATGATTTCTTTGTTGTTTTTGCTATAGATACTAGAATTGTTTTTGCTTGCGTGATTATGAGAGAGTATTTTTGACTATTTATAGAGCAAGCATGTGAAGGATTGTGTCCTTTCATCTTTATGTGTTATAGACGGTTTATTGAAGAGTTGCATTAGGTTATTTTTAGTGAAACGATGGTTCTTAAAACTGCCCTAGTTTTATTATCCCCCTTTTATGCTTTTTAACTGTCTGGACATAAGTTATATGTGTACACATATTACTGATGTGTACACATATTTTTTACGTGTACACATATTTTTGATGTGTATTATGGACTTGTGCAAATTATACAAGTAATTACCTACACATATTTTTTACGTGTACACATATTTTATATGTGTATTATGGACTTGTGCAAATTATACAAGTAATTACCTACACATATTTTTTACGTGTACACATGTTTTTTATGTGTATTATGGACTTGTGCAAATTACACAGGAGAAAATTACCTACACATATTTTTTACGTGTACCCATTGTTGAACCCCAAAAATTACCCCGAAAAGGATAAATTCCGGAATATCGACAGGATGGACTAACTCTTTTGGAGTTTTTAGAGTCGCCACCCAATTTAAGGAAAACAGGGAACCAAATTAACAAATGCGTGCAAAACTCCGTTTTATAAAAAAGACGGTCTTTCTTCCAGAGATTCTAAAAGTAAGAGGTTTTATTAATTTCGGAAGAAGGTTTTTAAGGCACTTCCGAAATTCCGTAAAATACGGTTAATCCGACAGGTTTCCAAATATTTGCAAAATATGCTTTTCTAAAAAAAATTATCTAAAATAATTAATTGAAATAAAACTTGTTTATGAAAAATATTTTAATTTTTGCACGCAATTTGCTAATTTGCCCCAGTTTGCAATAAATTAAATAACGACTTCAAAAATAAAAAGGATAATGCATATAAAGTAAAGCAATATACCAAGCAATCAAATATTATTATCAAATAAAATAATTCACACATTTTATTTACATAAATATCTAAGGAAAGCAAAGTTAAAGATAAAACCGGTAAATTGATCAACTCGCGGGAGCCTTGGATTTTCTAAAATTCCTAAGTCTTATTTCTGAATGCTCGGGTCCGAATTCAGTCCAATCGACTCCAATGCAACGGAAGTTAGCCAAAAAGCATTCCCGAATTGCTCGTGCCAAGGTGTACCTCGCAATAAAATGGGAATTTAAACTAAATTAGTACGATAATAAAGTGTAATAATTAATAAAATAAAATAACAATAATAAAGTAATAATAATAATAATAATAAAATAACAATAATAATAATAGTAATAAAATATATAATAATAATAATAATAGAATATATAATAATAATAATAATAATAATAATAATAATAATAATAATAATAATAATAATAGAATAATAATAATAATAAGGGGGTTTGTTTTTTTGCAAAATTTAGGCTCAGGTTTGCATGGCGCGTCGAATAGAGGCTCGGAATTTGGTACGGTTGCAAACACGGAGCCCGGGCCGTGTTGCCGTGCCAAAGCATCAAACCCACTACTCTATTCAACTTGCTTAGCGTTAAAATGCATTCATCATCGCCTTTTGCTTTAGGGACACGGGAACGGGACGGATCAAGAGTAGTGTCGTGTTCAAAATCCGTCAATTCATTATCCGTCAATTCCTTGTGTAGGCCTCAATACGTGTATACGTATTTTTTCATTGGCCGGGGTGTAGTATCGAGTTCAAATCAGTCCATGGCCTCAAAAATTAGTTATTTCATAGGCTTAATTTATGGTGTCCTGTTCGAGTCAGTCTATAGTTGTGCCCAAAATTCATCATCACTATAAACTTTTGTTCAAACCAGAAGCTAGATCAACACCAAACTTCAAAGCAAATCATGGGCTGAATTAATACCAAACATCAGAGCAAACACAATAGAATAAGCAGTAAATACAACAGCACAGTAAAAGTCTAGCTGTATCAACCACTACACCATGAACAAACCAACACCGGCCAAAGATCTAATCAAATTTCCAACGAGGCAGCAAGAACAAACTCAGCCAGTGACCCAGTAGCAAAGGACCAAAGCAAACATCCGGTGCAACATCTTTCACAATAATTAGAAAGCCCATCGTAAGCTTGCAAATACAACACAGAAACACAGAAACTTGGCCAAATAACGGGCAAAACTGCATAATCAAAGCCGACAGAGTCAGAGCAACAAATGGGTCAACGGTAAAGCGGAAACAAGTGACAAAACTCTATTTTTCCGGCCAAAGCAGTGATTATAACAGCCAACGAATGTAAACATTTGAAACCCACTTCACGAACTTAACCGGAAAAGACGTCGGAGAAGGAGGAGCAACGCCAGCGAGTAGCGGCGTCGCTACGACCCCACATGCTTCGATTTAGATCCGGTAACAAGTGAAGGAATCAAGGTTCAAAAACGGCATGGAGTTTTCCGATGGGGGTGACAGTGGCGAGAACGACGAGACCCCACTTTCCTCTCAATTCCCGGCAGCGATGGTGTCCATCACAGCCCCATTTTGTATTGCTTTGACCTCAGCCCCTATCTCCCCTTGGTTTCAGATCTGTGAATCTCAACTCCCTCTGTTTCTGTTCGTTTCTTTGTGTGGATGTATGTTTGGATTGGATTTTTAGTGTCAAGGGGAGAGGGGATCACGGCTGATATTTAAAAAGGTGTCCCGTCCAAGATGATAGTGAGAGGGGTATATGTGATCGGTGGGACAAGAGAGGAGAGGGGCGCCGCTGGTTAATGATATGGGTGTGTAGGGTTTTTGTTATTAAGGGTGGAGAAGGTGAATAATGGGTTGGGTTTTGTGTTATATGGGCTTTGCAAAAACAATTCTAAATTGCAATTTAAGAACATATTTAGCCATTTATTAAATTAAACAAATAATTATATAATACGCTGCAAATGAAGGAGCGACTTGCGATTTTTGCCATTTTCCTTTAAAATTAGCTATTTATTTGCAATCTTCAAAATTAACCTTAATTTTAAAATAATTATAAATTTAATTAAAATCCGGGACAAAATTGGGTGTCAACACCCATATTTTTTTATGTGTATTATGGACTTGTTCAAATTACACGGGAGAAAATACGCAAGTAATTTTTGCACATAGTTTACATGTGAAGACATAAAAGCTTATGTACTGCATTCAATATAAACGTCATAAGGATTAGTCTAACCACGACATCAAAAAAGATTAAAGTTATCCATACATAACAACAAAAACGAAAAAAAGATTAAAATCATCATTAAATACAGACCAATCAAAGTAGTTTATCAAGGCATGTCTCAACTTCTTCATATCCCCAGCAAGGGAGGATCTTTGTGTGACCTTGATCACGATGAACTCTCCTTGCTCCTCCATAAACGTCCTGAGATTCACATCAGGCTGGAAAATCACAGTGCCCTCCTCAACCTGCAATGAATTGATTTAGAGATATTGATTAGTTAAATATTTTCAAACGTCATCTATTACAGTACATATAAGAATAAAGTCTACACATAAAAAATATGTGTACACATATTACTGATGTGTACACGAATTTTTTAGTTTTAAATAAATGAAATATGTGTACACATAATAAATAACATGTACACATATTACTGATGTGTACACATATTTCTTATGTGTAGACTTTATTTAAATATGTGTACATAAATAATTACCTTTGCTGGGGCTGCTGCCTCAACTGATCTTGCAGCATTAACTCCTTCAACAATCATCTCCTCCTCATCATCATCAGCTTCAACATCTGTTCCCTTATCATCATCAACTTTATCATCACCAGCCTTATCCTCAGTATCTATAGCATCATTATCCCCAACATTACCCTCAGTCTCCACAACATTATCATCAATATCCTGTGCCATACTCTCTAACAACAGCTTCCATATACTAGTAGCAGCACGTTTTTCTTCTGTTTCTTTTTCTCCACCATCACCTTCTTAGTCCTTATTCTCCACCAGCACCTTCAACACCTTGTTCTTCTTGATTATCCCTCCCACTAACGCTAGCACCACCTTCTTCTCTTTTTCTATCACCTCCACTACCACTAACAGCTTTTCCACCAGCTTCTCCTCCACCACTTCCAATAGCAACAACTTGTTGTCCTCCTTCTCCTCCATTACTTCCACCAACACCTCCTTCTTTTTGTACTCCACTAGCATCAACACCTTGTTCTTCTTGATCATCCCTCCCACTAACACTAGCACCACCTTCTTCTCTTTCTCTTTCACTATCACTAATAACTTTTCCACCAGCTTCTTCTTTATCACCAGTCTCAATCTCTCTTTCATCTACTCTCTCCACATTCTCTCCACTATCTATGAGTGCAGCTTGTTGATTAACTTCTCCAAGGATTTTATTAACGTCTACACGTGCACATATATCTATGCTCGCCTGGCTCTCAGATTGGACCTCATTTGATCGTTCTCTACCGCTGGAAGCTCTCGTTCTTTTACTAGCCCGTTCAGAAATGTTGCTTCTTTCATCACGTATCCTTTTTCCACCCCTGTTAGTGTTACCAATAGGCTTCCCACGACGTGTGCTAACTGTATTGGATAAAAGCTGACTAAGCTATAAATGATGACACGTGTCCTCCACGTGGCCCGGACAGACCTTCACCGGACAGACATTCATCGGACAAACACTTTCCCCGGGCAGACCGAAAGAAGTCACTGAATATCTCAATGGTCAGCACAGTTTGAATGGGCAGTTACCAGCATTATCGCACGCATCTGATGACCGTTAGGACAACTACTGTCGCCCAGCGGTTACGTCTATGCTGAACGGGCACTTAGCAATTACTCAGTCAGGCAGTTTTGCGCCCAACGGCTACCTTAACTCCAACAGGCGCCTCCCAAATCTATAAATAGCGACTAACTTCGCCAATTGTAAACAACTTTGACTTCCTGCATATATGATCAATAAGAATACTCTCTCTCTCTTTCTATCATTGAGTTATATTCTGCGTTCTTATTTTAATCACTGTCTCAACAACTGGATCATCCAACGTGGTGGTTGCCGATTATCAAAGGATACGATACGTTTACTCTTCCTTATTTGCGTTCATACTTTACTTTTAGCATTCCATATTATTATTATTTAATTCATCGCGTAGATCTTTAATCTCAACTATTGATCGTGACTCCGCAAATACAAATTTAATTGTTAATTGGCCTAAAATCGGATTTGGGTTAAACAATTTGGCGACCACAGTGGGTGCCGGTCAATAGCTTTTGTAGGTTAAGAAATCTACCTTTTATATTATATCTGTTTCTGTCTATCTTTTGTTTCATAACTAACATGGCAGAAAATGATTCCCCGCAAACCATCGTAGGCGGACAGGGAAAAGACACACCTTCACGTAGCACTAGTCATTCTCCTAATTATTCCCCTAATTACTCTCCCGATTATTCGTATGATGGGCGGCAACAGTCCCCCCAGAAACGGGTCAGGCAAAATAGGCGTGGACGCTCTCAGAGTACCACTCCACCCAGGAGACGACGACATAGGAGTCTCTCCCCTGACCAAGGGAACTTACGAAGAACTCTTTCTAATTTTATGCAGCAGCAGACAGAAATAAACCGGGGAATCAACGAGACACTAGCCTCTCTCCGGAGAAGTAATCCTTCAACTGCAGGGGCTGATGCAGCAGCGCCTAATCCCAATATACCATCATCACATACTTCAAGGCAGGGGGAAGAGCGCAGCAATGACGATGGCACTGCAGATCCGGCGGTCCAAGCCAATCAGAACCCGAATGGAGGATCTACGACACCTACAGATATGAGCCTTGTCGTAGAAGCTCTCACCAAGCAGTTCAAAGAAAGCTAGGAAGCACTTCAAAAATCTCTCCACGAGAGAATCGACCAGATTCCAGGCTCCCCGCCTACGCTAAAGAAAGTTGACGTCCAGCGCTATTCACAGCGGCCCTGGAAGAAGGAAGCGGCCCCAAAGGCGATACCTAAGACGTTCAAAATGCCGAATATTCCAAGGTATCGCGGAACATCAGATCCCAATGATCACCTCATGATGTTCAGCAACTTTATAAAGGCTAGTGACCTCACCGACGAAGAGATCGAATCTGTGCAATTGAAGAAGTTCGTAGAGACTCTAGCAGATGGGGCCCTGCGATGGTATTCAATGCTGCCATCCAACTCCATTGGATCCTTCGCGGAAATGGCTAAACTATTTGTAAAGGCGCACACAGGTGCTCAGAAGACGGAGACTCGGGTAGAAGATATCTTTGAAATCAAGCAGAGACATGACGAGTCACTCCGCAAGTATGTGGATCGTTTCCAGAGAGAGCGTATGATGCTTCCCAAAGTGCCTGATCGTTGGGCGGCAATTGCGTTCACCAATAGCTTGGACATCAGGAGCTCAGAGGCCACGCGTAGACTCTACGAGTCCCTTCGCGAATTCCCAGCAGCCAGTTGGTCAGACGTGTACAACCGTTATAATTCCAAGGTACGTATCGATGAAGATAAATTGATTGGAACAGGTACCCGAGGACGGACTCAAGCACGGTCCGGTGGAAAGGCGGAAACGAAAAGGACAGGCACACGATATGAGCCGTATCCTGACCAATCGCGCAACAACTCCAAAGGACGTACCCGCAACAGCAACAAAGGTCTAACTCGGAGAGAGAATCCTGAATCAAGTTCTCATGGAATCCCAAGCTTTCCAAGCTTCAACGTAGAGATGACGGAGGTCATGGCAGTACTAAAAAACATGGGAGAAAGAGTCAAGTGGCCGAAAGACATGAAGACTGATCCTAGCAAACGAAATCAAGACCTGTATTGCGAATTCCACCGCGACCATGGGCACACCACCGAAGACTGCAAAGCCTTAAGGTACGAAATTGCTCATTTGTTGAAACAGGGGTTCCTGACCGAGAAGGGAAAGCAGACTCATGCAAGGGCTCAGCAGAACAAACCTGGTCCACCACGAGCATCTTCTCCGAAACGAACGGTCAACGTTATTTCGAGAGGAATTGAGGTAGACTCGATTACCTTCACAGCGAAGAGATATGCAAAAGTATCTATCACAAAAAGCAAGCGTCCCCGGTCAGAAGAAGCAATCATCTTTGAAGAATCTGATGCTGGAGATGCAAAGTTTCCACACATCGACGCGTTAGTCATAACGCTACGAGTGGCAGAGTTCGACGTAAAGAGAGTACTCATCGATGCGGGCAGTTCAGCGAACATTATCCCGTCACGAGTTGTAATTGAGATGCAGCTAGTAGATAAGATCGTGCCAGTATCTCGAGTTCTCTCCAGATTCAACAATTCAAGCGAAAAGACTCTCGGGGAGGTTACTCTGACGACTCTGGCTGAGGGGGTAGCAAAGGAGACAACTTTTCATGTCGTTGATGCTGATCTAGCCTACAATATCATTTTAGGTAGACCATGGATCCACGACATGCAGACCGTTCCTTCTACCTATCACCAGGTGTTGAAGTTTCCATCCGAGTGAGGGATACGCGAAGTCCGAGGAGAGCAACGCACTGTGCAAGATTGTTACTCGGTAGCCCTCAAACTACCCGAGGAAAAGAAATAGCAATTACAGCACCCGGGGCCGAGTGTTACGCCCGAAGAGATCAAGTACGAAGTCCCGGAGTTCATCGCCAAGATGGATGAGAAGGAAAACCACATGCCAACAGTAGAAGCCCTGGAGCTCGAAGAGCTGTTCGCTGATAAACCAGAATGGAAAGTGTATTTGGGGACAGAGCTGAACGAAAGCCTACGGAGAGACATCATGCAGTTCCTCAAGGAGCAGCATACAACATTCGCCTGGTCACATGCAAATATGACAGGTATTTCTCCCGATATAATTACTCACAGGTTGCACGTCGACCCATACCACCGCCCGGTGAAGCAAAAGACGCGCCAACAAGGAGCTTTCCGGAATCAGGTGATCAATGACGAGGTCGATCGGCTGTTAAAGATCGGTTCAGTACGAGAAGTCAAGTACCCGGACTGGTTAGCCAACTTGGTTGTCGTACCCAAAAAGAACGGCAAGTGGCGAGTCTGCATTGACTTCACAGATCAGAACAAAGCCTGTCCGAATGATTCATATCCTCTTCCCAGGATAGATCAGCTAATCGACGCAACAGCCGGGCACGAGGTTTTAACCTTCCTCGACGCATACTCCGGATACAATCAAATACTGATGGACCCTGGAGATCAGGAAAAGACAGCATTCATAACTTGCCGAGGTACGTATTGTTACAAAGTTATGCCTTTTGGATTAAAAAATGCAGGTGCGACCTATCAGCGTCTAGTCAATCGGATGTTCCATGACCATATCGGGAAGACTATGGAGGTATACATTGACGACATGCTGATAAAATCCAAACGGGCAGAAGACCATCCAGCACATCTGAAAGAAGCCTTCAAAATTTTGGGTCAATACAACATGAAGTTGAATCCAGAAAAATGTGCTTTCGGGGTTGGATCGGGGAAATTCCTGGGATTCATTGTTTCTCAGCGAGGCATTGAAGTCAATCCTGCTCAGATTAAGGCCATCGAGTCAATCCCAGAAGTACTCCGCGATAAGAAGGATGTCATGAGGTTAACGGGGAGAGTGGCTGCTCTGCGCAGATTCATTTCCCGGTCATCTGATCGCTGCAAGAGTTTCTTCGATGTCTTAAAGCAAAATAAGGAGTTCGAATGGACCCCCGAGTGTCAGCAGGCACTAAGAGACCTGAAGAAATATCTATCCAACCCTCCGCTACTGACCACACCTGTGGAAGGCGAGCAGTTGCTGATCTACCTGGCAGTTTCAGAATCATCGGTAAGCGCTGTACTAGTTCGGGAAGAAAAAGGTAAACAACTTCCCATTTACTATGTTAGCAAAGCTCTTATTGATGCGGAAACCCGCTATCAACCCTTAGAAAAATTGGCATTGGCTCTATTAATCGCTGCTAGGAAATTACGCCCATATTTTCAAAGCCATTCGATAGTTGTGGTCACTACTTTTCCTTTACGAAATGTCCTGCATAAACCCGAATTTTCAGGAAGATTGGTCAAGTGGGCCATAGAATTATCTGAATTTGATATCACTTATCAGCCCAGGGTAGCGATAAAGTCACAAGTCTTGGCAGACTTCGTGGCAGACTTCAGTGTAAGTGTATACCCTGAGGCAGAAAAAGAAGCCATTCTCTGTGCAGGCCAGGCTCCGGGCACTTGGATCCTTTATACAGATGGTTCTTCAAGTGTAAAAGGGTCAGGACTCGGACTGGTTCTCATCGCTCCATCCGGGGAGGCGGTAAGGCAAGCTATTAAATGCCCTTTCATCACTAACAATGAGGCCGAATATGAGGCCGTTATTGCAGGGTTAGAACTGGCACGAAGCTATGGGGCAACCATAGTCAAATTAAAAAGCGACTCCCAGCTAGTGATCAATCAGGTCAATGGAGGGTTCGTTGCACGAGAGCCCAGAATGCAGGCGTACCTTGGCCGGGTAAAGGAGCTCTTGGCACAGTTTGATGGCTGGGAGGCAATTCAAATCCCACGAGAAGAGAATCACGAGGCTGACGCTCTTGCAAACATGGGATCAGTTGCAGAAATTGGGGCAGCCAGCTCTTCCGCTATCGTCCAACTTCTTTATACAACAATGGACATGGAAAAGTTCGAGGCCAACACAATCAGCACTACCTGGGATTGGAGGAATGAGATAACAAATTATCTCATACATGGGACTCTGCCCGCAGATACGAAGGCTACTCGTAAACTGCGGATAAAGGCTGCCCGATACACCATTATCAATGGCGAGCTGTACTGGAAGATGTTCGCAGGACCCCTCGCGAAGTGCCTCGGGCCGAGTCAGACTAATTACGTGATGAGAGAAGTCCACGAAGGCTGCTGCGGTAACCATTCCGGGGGTAAGGCATTAACCCGGAAACTGATACGCGCAGGTTATTATTGGGACAGAATGAAGAAAGATGCAAATTAGTTCGTCAAAAAGTGTGACAAATGCCAGAGGTTTGCCCATCTTCTTCACCAGTCAGCCGAACCATTACACTCGATAATCTCCCCGTGGCCATTCATGAAATGGGGAATGGACATTGTTGGTCCCTTTCCCAGAGCACCAAGGGGGATGCGTTTCCTACTGATCATAACTGACTACTTTACAAAGTGGGTTGAAGCAGCGACATAATCGAAGATACGGCAAACGGAGGTTGTTGATTTTCTCTGGCGATTTGTTGTATGTTGGTTTGGAGCGCCCAAAGAAATAGTCATGGACAATGGCCCGCAGTTCATTGGCCAGAAAGTGACCAGGTTCCTTGACGATCTACACATCAAAAGGATCACTTCTTCTCCGTACCATCCTGTGGCCAACGGTCAGGCGGAATCTACCAACAAGGTTATTGTTGAGTCTCTCAAGAAGCGCCTCGAGCAGGCGAAGGGATGTTGGGTAGAAGAACTGCCCGGAGTATTATGGGCTTATCGCACCACAGTGAAAATGAGCACCGGGGAGACCCCTTACTCATTAGTATACGGCGCAGACGCTTTGATTCCAGTCGAGATAGGAGAACCCAGCCTGCGATATGCACATGCCACTGAGGAGTCAAACTCAGTTAATCTGTCCGAAGAGCTGGATCTCCTCGAAGAACGCAGAGAGTTGGCCCTCGTACGAGTGGTCGCGCAAAAAGAACGAGTTGAAAAGTACTACAATTGGGGACTGCGCGTACGGAGTTTCCAAGTCGGGGACTTTGTGCTCAGGAAAGTATCCCAGAACACTCAAGAGACAAACGCGGGCAAGCTCGGTCCTAATTGGGAAGGACCTTACAAAGTGGTTGCTTCGGTCGGCAAAGGGTCTTACCGCCTGGCACGACCAGATGGTTCGATTCTCCTGAACAGCTGGAATGTGGTTCATCTCAAGAGGTATCACTTCTAGGTGGTAAAAGTGGTTAGTTACTCTGCACTTACCCTTTTATATTTCCATGAAAGTTCTTATTCTTGTTATATATTCCTTCTAAATGGTACTAACGACCTGAACAAGGTCAGATCCGTTTAGCTCAACTGGCAGAGCTCGAAGTTCTTCAACTTCGCGGCTGTGGGTTCGAATCCCACAACGGACACACTCTTCGTTTGGTTATATGTGTTCAAAATACGACTCACCGACAACTCTTTTCATGTTATCACTATACGTGTTCCAACATAAAAACAAGGGGGTGGTGAGGGCCCTGTAGGCCAGTTAAGACCTTCATACAGGCAAAAGACCTTATCCAAAGGCAGCAAATCTTTTTCAAAATTTTTACGTGATAGGAGAGAAGTCGCCACAAGGCTGGCCAATCTGCAGAGCCTGGCAACAACCTTCAACTATCAAAATGATAAGCATGAGTTGTATGCAAAGCGCAACGATTCGGCTAAAACGACCACAATTCGGTCAAACCACTTACGACTTACGATCCCCCTCCTAGTAAGAGGCTAAGTTCAAAACATTCGGGCAGACTTTTGAAAATACGAACTTAATAAAGTTCAAGATTCAAGAAAAGTAACTCCCAGTCATAAGGCATGAAAGCCACAACATATGCATACAAAAGGATCAAAAATTCAAACTAAACATAGTCACTGAATGGGTCTAAAATTGCATATATGCATTAAACTGTGAATTGATAAAACGCCAAAAATGGCTGACAGAAGTTCGCAGAGTATTTAAAAGGCCAAACAAACCGGCTAAGGACCAGAGAGTCTCTATTAGACTTCTGTCCACCCAACAAGTAAGTCTGGCTCTCGCCGGACAAAACAAAAATACATCAGTTCAGAAAAGAAAATATCAACTTGAAGGGCCATGACCGGGACTCAACGCACCAGCTCCGTTAGTCCCGTCGTCACTCCCTGATTCTTCATCTTCTTCATCATCATCATCGCCATCCGACTCTTCAGGAGAGAGACCAAATGCTTGTTGTACTCTTCGAACAGCGCTCTTCGTCGCCTGTAGCATCTCGTCGACGTCAACCTGCCCAACCCGGATTTGCGCTAGCAATGTGCGCTTGGCCTCAAGGGCAGCAAGCTTGGCCTTAATTTCTGATTGATCACGCAAGTTCACCAGATCCTTAGCCAATGCAGCCTGAACACCCATTAACTGGGCGACCTGATCCTTGGCAGCTTGGAGATCAGAACTGTCACGACCCAATTTCCAAGGGCTCGTGATGGCACCTAAACAACATTTGCCTAGGCGAACCAATGAAACAAGATGCGGAAAAGAACAATAACGTGAAAAGATCATAAATGGATATATAAATATAAAAGGGTGAAGTCCAAAAGAATATATCCACAAAAGAATTGGAGCATTCTAAGAGTGACTCAATAAAGTATGAATATACATCAAAGAAATCTGAGTCCTATCTCTAAGTGACTCCGGCGGTATGCCACCACGGTCTGTGTGGTCGGCTCACCTCAATCAAAAGTCTCAGAAGCCTCGGGAACCGATAACGTCCGGGCTGCTGACTGGATGAAGGACCTGCGCACGTAGCAGAGTAAGTTATGAGCCGAAGCCCAGTAAGATCACCGACAGGCCCGCTAAGGTACCCTTGCTGGACAAGTCGCTACATGCATCATAAGCAGCAACATACTATAGTAATCATACAATAAAGTAGTGAAATCACAAATAGATGTAACACATTCCATACACACAAGTAGTAACCAGAAGTCTCAAGGATTATGCCCATCCAACGTAAGGCATAGGTCAACTCAGCGGCGGTTTGGAGGTCCAATCTCTACTCCCGTGCCGACTAACCTAGACCTACGATGGACTAGCAACACCACTACTAAGTATCAACCATATACCGTGACCCGAAGTCACTATCACAATCATGAATAAGTAGACCAATGACCCGTAGTCGTTGGCTCATCTCAAATCTGTCTACGATCGCACCACACCCCCTGTCAAGTGCGTCGTATCTCAATAAATCAAGTGACCACACCACACCCCCTGTCAAGTGTGTCACATCTCAAAGATCAAGTGTCTACACCACACCGCCTGTCAAGTGTGACACATCTCATAGTATAGGCGACACCACACTCCCTGTCAAGTGTCCCTCTAACAGTATTAATATCCACGACATTAATAACAATAACAGAAATAATAACAGAAATATTAATAACGATAATATTTCACAGTCACCGTAACCCAGGTTGGTTATGCTAGCTGAACGTAAGGCGAAGGTTAACCCGACCACAGTTTGGGGGTACAATCCCTACTCCCATGTCGTCCAACCCAAGGTTACGTATAGACAACACTACCCAACCCGGCACGTGAACAAATCAAGTACCAATATCATACAAAAGCCGGCAAAATCCTCGGCAAGACATTTATCATGACATGCCGGCAACATCCTCGGCCATGTCCCAGGTTCTTGCTATCTAAGCATGGCGTAGCAAGCGTTACTACGATATAAATTTAAGCTACCTCGACGTAGCGTTTAGACCGGCACATACCTCGGTCGAGTCACAATCTCGCTATTTATAACAAACAATAATGGCAAGTAATTCACATCATTAATCCTAACCATTGTTAGGTATATATATGCGTACATGAAGCATACTAGCATGAAGGAAGAGTCCACAAGCACAATAGAGGTCAAGTCTCACTTACCTCGAAATTCGGGCTCAAATGCCGGAAAGAATCTCCTTTCCCGCTCGCCTTGTCCGCGAAGGACTCTCCACTAGGTCTATTAAGACAAGATATAGCACATATGAGTGCTCAATTATAGCTAT
The DNA here is from genome assembly GCA_029990575.1 of Petunia axillaris subsp. axillaris. NCBI lineage: Eukaryota > Viridiplantae > Streptophyta > Magnoliopsida > Solanales > Solanaceae > Petunia > Petunia axillaris. The sequence continues at coordinate 167,008,081 of JARKNS010000003.1, forward strand.
TTAAGCCTATAGGCATCCTAGGGTAAAAATTACCAAAAATGCCCCCGGGTAGGGCCGAGCCCTAAATTTACAAAATGTACTTTTCCGGACTCCCCACGCTCCCATGAGTCCAAAAGTACACTTAGATTCTACATGCGAGCCTTGCTCGATATCTTTCCCCAATTCTTAAGAATCTAGGGTTCTAACCCATTTCCAAGAATCAACCCTTTGATTCTTGTATTAATCAACATAAAGATGGATTGAAAGGGCTTACCTTAAGTGTAAGTATGATTGGGTCTTCAAGAAATACCCAAAAATCGCCTCAAGAGCTCACCAAATGATTTTTATAAGTTATGAACCGAAATGGCCCGAAATGGCCTTTTTATAGCAGTTTTTTTTTGCCTCTATGACAGTTTCTTTTGAAAAAAATCATAACTTTTGATAGGAATGTCCAAATGACCTGAAATCGGTGCCATTAGAACCACAACTCAAAGGGCTACAACTTTCATGTTTTGAGTGTTTCTTAATTCCTTACGGATTGGCCGAAAAATCAGCTTTTATCCGGCTGTTTCTCAAAGTCGCACCAGATTTTCTACTGTTTTAGGGGCAAAACGGGACCCTACGAAGCTCAGAATGATCCCAAATTTTTCACACAAGCCATAAAATACTTGGGTGACATGCTCGTCAAGACGGAACTCAATTCAGACCTCCAGAACTCAAAAAGTGGGTCCCACAACAAAGGTTCAATTTTCGACTTTCGCCAAAATAGCGAAATTTAACCAAACGACCTCGGAATCCAATTCCGAAAGTTGCTACAAGTCACAAATGACTATACAAACCTAACGGAACTTTCGGATCTCTCATCGGAGCTCATTTTCTCAAATCGAGCTCGGAAACCTTTTTTAACTCTTTTAAACTTCCGAAACGGGGACTTTATCAAAAGTCCTATCAAACGAGGTCCGTTTTCAATTTTGAAGGTTGCTACATATCATAAATGACGAGACGGACCTAACGGTGCGCTCGAATTTTCCATCGGGGTTCGTTTACTCAAAACGACCTATCGAAACCCCAAATTCCTTTCCGGAATTTCATAAACGGATCCTTTTCTCGAAAACCTATCAAACGGACTCCGTTTCGACTCAGATTTCACAGACGGGTCATAAATGACTTAACGGAGCTTTTGGGACTGTCGACACGCAAATTGAGGTCCCGGATCCCGTAACGACTATTTGAGGGTCGTTACAAGAACGGGCTCTGGTTGACTCTTCATTCGCCCTCTGCAGGTTCAGCTCAAGAGATGCACGGTCATCGTTAGCACTGCACAAGCAACTGCGGCACTCCTCAAGAAGTCTCTCCAAACCCTCGATGGAGCGTGCGAACCCCTCTTTCTCTTCAGAAAGACGGTCCTTTTCCCTGGTGAGAGCATTGATCTGCTCAAGGCGATTATTGTTAACATCTGTTAATCGGTTAACTTCCCCACCAAGGAAACCACACTGCTCGATCAAGGTTTTGTTATCCTTCAGAGCCTCAAGCAATTCTTTCTTCACCTCTACCACTTGATTGGCATTGTTCAGCCGGGAGCGGAACATGATTTCAGCGGCCAGCATGCTTGACTGAAACATAAAGTAAGTCATGATTAAAAATCCTAGGCTAGCAATTACTTCTAAAACAAAGCGGGAAAAACTTACCCGGGCAGAATCGGAAGCAATTTGGAAAGCCAGTTCCTCATCGGTTAATTCTCTTAGCACCCACTCCTCTCGAGGACCGATGAGCGAAGAAACTGCTTTCACCAAGCTGCGCGGCCTGGCCACAAAGTTGACATCGGGAGCAAGTCTCAGGGTATGTTTCCTCTCACAGAGCTTGGGTTCCCTAGCCTGTTCTGAGGGGTAGTTTGGCCCGAACTTGTAGCGAACCCACTTGATGTCACTTAGCTCCGTCCGCCCCGCAATAGCTGACCGCCAAACAAACCTCGATGAGGAGAGGTTAGAATCACCTTCCACCTCCGGGTCTACGGTCTCACAATCACGAAGAACAACGGGGGTTGCTCCCTCAGTGGCCATATTTTCCAGATCCTCAAAACGGAAAAAACGAGGACCTTGGCCACTTTCTTGGGAAGCCTCTCCCCCGGCTTCTTCTCTTACTTCCTCTCTTACTTCTTCTTCTTCTTCTTCTTCTTCACCAACTTTCCTTTTGCCCTTGTCCGCACGAGAAGGACCTGCCTCCTCCCCGTCACCAACTCGGGGACTCCTCGGCGGAGATCGGACGGCCTCCTCCTCGGCCCTTCTCCTGTCACTACGGAGATGAGGCATCTGCATAAGAGGAACATCTGCCTCAACCTCAGTATCCGACAGGTAGATAACCTCCTGGGCCGGATCCTCTCCCCGTACGGACTCAGGGGCTTCAGCAGCGACTTCGGTGTCCGCTTCCATAGGCTCTGGGGCACTTGCCCTGGCAGAAGGATCGCCACCAGCCGACGAGGGTTGTCCGGTAGCAGCGGAAGCTTTACGGGCAGATTTCTTCCGCGCTCCGCCCTCGCCATGGCTCTTCCTCTTCCTCTTCAAGGGGCTCAACCCCTCGGACAGAAGTGCTTCGCCTCCCTCCCTGCTGCGCAGAGCGCCAGCCGAAGCCAGTATAGCCTCAGCTTCAGCAATGGGGTCGGCGACGGGTTCAGTGGGTCCGTCCTGAGGGGGAGCAGGGAAAAAGTCCCCTGAAGTGCCCAAACCTGTAAAGGAGTTAGAACGGTCAGAAAACAATCAGAAAAGAAACAGAAGAACTTTCGAAGAAGCGGAAATACTCTCACCATGGTGCTTCACGGTCAAAGTGCGACCACTCTCTCTTCTCTGGTTCAAATTTTTTCAAAATCGGCTCGACCCAAGCCGTCAGTTCATCAACGGATATGAACCCGTCGTAAGGTCGCCTGGCCGCTGCGCGAAGAAATTAAAACAAAGATTAGAGAAAGAAGAGAGGGGCGTGAAAAGTCAAACCCGGGGACTTACGTGTTTTGTTCCAGACTTCTGGAAGGTATGCCTTGTCGTCAAAGGTTAAAGCCGAGGAGCGCACGAACAGGTATCGGTGCACCCAGCCCCGGTCGCTGGTGTCCTCGGAGCTGCGCACCAGGCCCTTGCTCCCGCGCATCCGGGCATTCACATAGCCGTCTTTAAAAATCTGTATGTTGTACAAAGAAATAAAATATTTATATTCAAAGGATTGGTTAGTCTCCGTTGCAAACCAATCCAAGAGCGTGACTATCCTATATATACTGGGGCTTAGTTGCCCCGGGCAGAGAAGATACTCCCTGTAAATTCTTTCCAACACAGGATGCAGAGGTAGCCTGCACCCCACCGTGAAGGGATAAGTACCCATGGCTGTTCATCCAGGCCTATGGGAAGTGATATTCTCCCCATCAGCAACTGGCAGAAGTGGGATCTCGTCACCCCAGTTGCAATCCAGCCTCACATGAGGGATCACCTCCTTCGTGATCCCTGACTTAAACCGGTACGCCAGCCAGTTGCGCGTGTCACCCTCCTTGTTATGGAAGGATTTAACGTTGCAATCGGCCTCGAGTTCACCCCACTTCTTGGGGATTATCTCAGCGGCCGTGGCTTGAGTAGCCCGTTGCCTAGGAGTGGCCGACGAACTACCAGCAACGTCGAAATTTAGATTCCTTCTGGATCTTGAAGACATGTTTTCAGAAGAAGAATGAAATTGCCAAGAAAAATTCAAGAGTTAGTTCAAAGGTTTTTCAAAGAGCAGTGCAGAGGAAATAAGAAGTAGGTAAAAAGTTTTTCGTCAAGTGAGTTCCTATTTATAGGAATCAAGATGCAGATCCCCAACTTCCCTCAAAGACACGTGGAGGCTATCAGATAATCCACACCGAGATCTGGCCGTCGATGAAGGAAATAGGGTTAATCAATGCTTTGCATCATCATCATTATCCTAGAGAACTGCAGTCACTTCACAATCACCAAGCGACGTGCGCACGTGGAAAGAGACGGTTAAAATTATTGCTTTTTACCCTCGGGGAACGCAGTAGTCATTTCAGAGTAAACTGCGGTACCACAGACGTGGGGGTCACCGTTACTTTTTCATACGGCGCATTTAATGCGCACGTCATAGGGGCTTATCACCAATCTGATCAGACTCGCACGTCATCACGATTGCACCATTTGAAGACGAAAAGTTCACAAGGATTTCCCGCCAAGCCGAAACTCTTATCCACTCCTCGGACAGATACTCTGCCCGAGAAGTGCGGGGACTATCTGTATTGGATAAAAGCTGACTAAGCTATAAATGATGACACGTGTCCTCCACGTGGCCCGGACAGACCTTCACCGGACAGACATTCATCGGACAGACACTTTCCCCGGGCAGACCGGAAGAAGTCACTGAATATCTCAATGGTCAGCACAGTTTGAATGGGCAGTTACCAGCATTATCGCACGCATCTGATGACCGTTAGGACAACTGCTGTCGCCCAGCGGTTACGTCTATGCTGAACGGGCACTTAGCAGTTACTCAGTCAGGCAGTTTTGCGCCCAACGGCTACCTTAACTCCAACAGGCGCCTCCCAAATCTATAAATAGCGATTAACTTCGCCAATTGTAAACATCAATAAGAATACTCTCTCTCTTTCTATCATTGAGTTATATTCTGCGTTCTTATTTTAATCACTGTCTCAACAACTGGATCATCCAACGTGGTGGTTGCCGATTATCAAAGGATACGATACGTTTACTCTTCCTTATTTGCGTTCATACTTTACTTTTAGCATTCCATATTATTATTATTTAATTCATCGCGTAGATCTTTAATCTCAACTATTGATCGTTTCTCTGCAAATACAAATTTAATTGTTAATTGGCCTAAAATCGGATTTGGGTTAAACACTAACCATTGTATCTACCAAGCATATAAAGAGATTACATCAAGTAAGATTAAACGAACACAACTTCCAACTGAATTACATCTGGGCAGGTGCAGACACATCAAGAATATGTGTACACATATTCTTGATGTGTACACATATTAGAATATGTGTAAAAATAATATAGCTTTTTCGAACATCATCTTCTGTATACACACATCAAGAATATGTGTACACATCAAAAATACGTGTACAGATCTTGCAGATCTATGCCCATTTTTTCATATGTGTACTCATCTTTTGTTTACACATCTGCAAAGATGTGTACACATTTGCAAATATATTTATACATATTTCAGATGTTTACACATATTGTTTTTGTGGGAACCGAAAACACGATATAAATCAGTGTATTCTGGGTTTTCAAATGAATTTGCACCAGAAAATCTATACACAAACTTAGAAAATGAACTCATATCAAAAAAATGAAACAAAGGTTTTCAGACGGACCATATTCTTATTTTGCCTTAAAAAAGTTGAAAAAGTATCTATTTTAACTTGATGAACGGAAATATGCAACAATCGGTCTTGAACCACCACAAATTTGACGGAAATCGGAGAAAACAAGAAGAAAATCGACGGTGAACAGTAGTTGTTATTGAATTTTGCAAGAGAGAGAAATGGTTGTGTAGTTGAGAAGTTGGAGAGAAGTGTAGTGAATGGGGAAATGAGCTTGTGTGTGTGTCAGGTGGAGAGAGAGGGAGTATATATATATGTAGGGTTAGTTTTTACTTTTTGGCAAGTTTTAATAATTGCTGTTTGGTCCCTGCTTTGGTTAATTATCCCTCTAATGACACACGAGCAATTAAAAAAAATAGAAAAGAAATTGAAATCCCCTTTCCTTCTTTAAAGACTTGAGAGGTCCTTAAGCCTCTTTCTTCACTAGAAACTTAAACTTGTTTGCTTTTTTGTTACTGAAATTTTTTATGTTTAATCGATTGCTCATATTACCATGTTACCTAGGCGGACGGAGTGTTTGCACTTCATGATCTTTTATTTATTTATTTTTAAATTGAATGCATTCCATGACCTCAACGATTTTGTGCTCTTCAGACAGGGCTACCTGAGTCGATCTTTGTGATTGACAATCTATGGGTCCGAATGGGAAGTACTGCAACCAATTAGAGTGCTGGTGCGAGTTCTTCTAATCTCTCCATCATGTGTGGTGTTTACGTGGATGAAATGACTGAACCGTTTTTGCAATAAAGATAAACTCGCCTAGGTTTGTAGTTTTCTAGTTTTGGGAGATTTTGAGTTTGATAATTCTTAGAATCGATTTTATGAAACAACCCAAACAAACTAAGTTGCATTGAAAACTAAATGTTGTCACAAGAATTACCAAACCTTGTGAAAACTACAACACTCACATTAGAATTGGGAAACGGCAGTGGTGAAAGTAGAGACATGAAATAACATATACGACAAAAATTACTCCATTGCAATCTAACATTCTACCATGATCTTTGACCTCCATATACTCCTATCTAGGGTCATGTCCTCGGTAATCTGGAGGTTAGCCAAGTCTTTTGTGATAACCTTACTTCAAGTCTTCTTCGGTTTACCTTTATCTCTCCGTAGACTCAGTATCGCCAACTTTTCACAACTCTTCATTTGGGATCCATGTCCTCCTTTTCACATGTCCAAACCATCTTAGCCTTGTTTCCCGCGTCCTATCCACTACCGAAGCCACTTCTCCGGCTAATATATAAACATAAAAATATTTCTACAAAAATATTGATCACTTAATTAAAGTTGTCAAGATTTGAATAGAAATATCACAAGTTCGAATTACATTATAATTTACATAGCTACTAACACGAGAAAAATATGGAGCATTAAATAACAAGACTTGCATCAATGTAACATGAGGAGTTCTTTACAATAAATAGCTGTAAAGAAAAAAGAAAGAAAGGGATAAATTGTGAAGCAGAGGTAGAGAGAGACGAAAGCATAGTATTCAGTATTTCACTATAATCCAACAACCAAACACAGCACAAAAACAATATCAATTTCTCCACTTCTTTCACCGCTATCAGTCCCTCGCCGGAATACATCCCATCAAAGACACAATCTTTTCACTGCTTTACCGTCGGCGAAGGTAAAGTAAAGATCACACATCCATTTATATATTTTGCATATTATTTTTAATTTGTATCACGCGGGATGCTTTGCACACCGTGGTGCCTTTATTTTCATTTTTGTAACATTGGGTTTCTAATATCTTATCGACCCATTTTCAGATCTGGTTCTTTTATTGGATTAATGGGAAATGTTGTAGAGGATCCATATAGTTGTCCCAATTAAATTGATTGCAAATTTAGGTGCTTTACTTTATTGTATTTTTAGGTGTACTTGTTTGGTGCTTTGGCAGGGTAGTAAATTTTTCTCTTGCCAATAAATATTACCCGGCCTTCGATTAATGTTACTCGTAAAGAAGGTCTTGCGGCCATGAGAACTTGTCATCGCCAAGCACAGTGGAATCATCGCCAAAGAAATAAAAGAGTGAGGAACCACAATTATATTATCTTGAAGATCAATAAGAACTTGTCATGGTTCAATTTATAGGAACAATCGAATCAGTATGATCCCACTAGTGGGGTCTGGAGAGGGTGGGGTGTGCTCAGACCTTACCGCTACCTTGTGTGAGGAACTAGGAAGCTACGATAAAACTTGAGTGCTTGTAGCTCCCATTGACACAAGCAATCATTACCAAACTAAAGTCCTTCTAGAAAGCTGAAACTTACTCCACATAGATGGTTATTAAAAAAAAATGAACTACACGAATAAATAAATGAACTACACCTTGATCTTAAACTTGTTGGGGTCGACCTAATTTCATTCCAATACTCTAATGCTAGTAACACTATGCAAACCACACTATTTTTCTTTAGCATGATGCTTTTCCATTGATGCTCTTATATCATTGTTATGTTTCATTTCTAGGATTGTGAATTTGAGTCTTTATGGAGGGAATTGGAGGTGATGGTGCCTCAGCCGCTGCAGCATTGAACCAACGGAAGAACGAACTCTCACTGCTTTTCCAATATTATTTAGATAAAACTGTTCCTCATGCCCCCTATAGGTGGATTGGAACCTTTGTCTTAGCATTAGTGTACGCTCTGCGATGTTATTATCTTCAAGGATTCTACATTGTTACCTATGGTTTAGGCATCTACATACTCAATTTGCTGATTGGTTTTCTGTCACCTCTTGTTGACCCTGAGCTGGAACCATCAGATGGACCTTTGTTGCCAACTAAAGGTTCAGACGAATTCAAGCCTTTCATACGTCGCCTTCCAGAGTTCAAGTTCTGGTAATATTTCCGACTGTATGGCTGTGATATTTTTTTAGGTGGCTAAAAATGGTCATTATATACTAGTATTATATTCTATTCCTGCTATATGGTCTGTTAAATTTTTGCTATTGGGGGTAAGAAATGGTTGTCATCTATATTTTCGAGGGGGTACCTTTATAGTCTGCTACATTGTTTTACTTTCTAATAAAAAATTGATCTAGTTGGTCAGTATTTTTGTTTGACGTTTATGGTCACTGATAAAATTTGAGATTATATTTACATGTTAGATCTAGAAAGCATGCATGCATTTTAAAATTCGGAAGAAGATATACCTTTTGTCATTAAAACAGTCACCATTGTACTTCAGCTTTCGTAAAAATCAATACCTTTGTCTTGAGAACACTTACATCTACTTCATGCCTTGAGTCAGTTGCATGACATAGACTTAACTCTTTCTTATGCTGCCTGGTACTGGTCAGCATCATCTTGTATCAGTTAGGCTACCATTATGGCTTTGGTCTTTGTTGACAAAACTTCCTTATTCTAGTTTCTTAGCAACTCCTAGATTATTTATAACTCCAAAGATGGGGCTGGTAGTATTAGGAGATGCAAAAAGAGCTGCTTCATGAACTGAAGAGAGCAACATAAAAGAATGCTTACCTTTTTCCTTCTCTGACATGTGCGACAATATTGTCCAAAGTGTGATCTTTGATATGTGTTGCATAAGATTAGGGGCTCTTTTGACTAGGGAGTTAAATGTAAGTTTGATACCCCAGTAGATGAACTAGTAAGAAGCCCAGGGCAGTGTCACGGTTCTTATAGAATATATAGGATGTAAGACCTCCAATAGTTTTAGAAAATTTAGTTTCTTTTCCCCCATGCCTTGGGCTGTAAATTATTCAATTTCTTTCCATAAGGTACCACCTCTTTTGAACGAGCAAGTTGGATATTTGCTACTATAGTTTCGGATGCCCCATACTTTTCGTTTCTTGCCTTTTGAATGTCAGCCTCTTCTTTCCGATTGTCTCTATTGTTGCAGACTACATGGGCACTAAACTAAAGAAAAATTTGGGTACTAAACAAAGGAAATAGTCAATCCTCCTTGGAAGAAAAGAATAGCAATTGCTATGTTATTTGCATTCTGCACTACTTAAATACTTCAGCCATCCAGGTCCTTGTGTGCATGCATCTCCTTAGAAGAGAAGAATCTCAATCCTTTATAAACAAATAAAAAAGAGAATCTCAATCATTAGGTTATTTTTGCATTCTGTGGTAGTTAATAGCTTTAGCAGTGCATGTCCTTGTGTGCATACATCTTGGATAAATTTTGGACAATCCTGGAGCTACACCATCTGATTGCATGCTATTTTGCCCATAAACCACCGGAACTGTAGGAAGGAGAATGACTTCTTCGTGTTCAATGTAAAAACTTCCTCTATTCTATCTCTTTAGTTTCTCTGTTTGGGGTGCGCAGTTGTGAATTTGGCAAGCAGGGACGTTAAACTTAGAATCTCAATGTTCCAGCAATGAAGCACTTTATGTCTGTTGATCGCTGTTTCTAGAACAGGTTGTAGTCTTTTCTGATATGTTCAACGCATAGAAGCTTGGTTTTACTGTTTCTTTCAATAGTCAAATGTTTGGAGCTGATTTGAGACACCGCTGTTACTTTCACGATAGTACTTCTGGGTGCTATTGCCACTTGATTGATTTTGAACATGCCGTCTGCAGTTTCCTTTACATAGTATACACAGCATGATAAATTTTCCAGCATGTCTGCAAGGTGTTTACTACTTTCTCGAACTTTTTGGGTGCAACTGCAATGTTTATGCTTCTTTTGTTTGATTCAGGTATGCCATAACAAAGGCTTTCTGTATTGCATTTATCATGACTTTCTTCTCTCTATTTGATGTTCCCGTGTTCTGGCCTATATTGCTGTGCTATTGGGTTGTTCTTTTTGTCCTCACGATGAAGCGACAAATTATGCACATGATCAAATACAAATACATCCCGTTCAACCTTGGAAAGCAGGTGAGATCAGCAGCTAAGGAGTAGTTTGTGTTTTTAAGTAGTGTCTAGTTGTATGCAGGCAACATTTGATTTTACTTGTGTCATTTGGTAATTCAATACGCTTTCTTTGTTATTGTAACAGAAGTACTCTGGGAAAAGACCATCAGCAAGTGGCAGCAGCCCCAGAGCAGACTGAACCTTTGCGGGTTTTTTCGTACCAAAACTAAATGGACGAAGAAACAGGCCAAAGGGGAAAAGAAGGAAACAAATAGATGATGTTGCTGCATATTTTTGGTTTATGGGATTTGTACCTACATCCTCGACCTGAATAGGAGTTACCAACATGTAGTTTGTTAGTGATGGTTTAATTGTTTTGTTCTTTTTCCCTTATTCATACTCGTATTTGATGAAATAGTTTAATCTGGGACATGTAGACCAGATTTACGGTTTTGGTTGCAATAGTTGATCGAGAAAGGGAGATCTATTGTAGTTACTGGCAGTAAATCGAATTAGCATATAAAAAACATGTTTTAGTAGCCTGCAAGTTCTGTTTCACTACCACTATTGCCACCACTGTTGTGAGTTGCACAAGAAGCAACACCGAATTAATTAAAGTGCTTAGTATATCAAAAGTGAATATCCCCAAGATGTTTATAGATGGAGACATGGTTCGACAGTAACATAAGTCGGGATTACCGTTAGCTAAATGGACATTAAATTTCTAATTTGAACCCTGTAAGACTTTAGAACTCAGTGCGTTATCACTAGTATATTTTTCACAATCAAATGTAAAAAGTAAACACCATTCATGCAAAAGAGGACCACACAAAAATAGAAAGAATAAACCAATCAAAATTGTCGTCCAACCACTCCCACCTAAACAACAACATTGAAATGAGAAAACAAGAAACGTACTTACTCCATTCTTCTCTTTTCTGAATTAAGTCAGCCAACCTCTCTATATATATTGACAACACATGAAATTTGGGTGAAATAACTAAACATACAGAAGAAACATGGAAAAGCTAAACATTATTCTAGTGCTTTGCTCTATTGCTATTGCCATGTCCATGCAATTGGCTCATGGCAATATTGCTCAAGGACCAAAAGCAGTAGACCAATGGTTCCAAAAACTTCCCCATGCAAAACAAAAAATAACCAAACTTCACTTCTACTTTCACGATATAGTTAGTGGCAAAAACCCAACAGCAATACAAATTGCACAAGCAAATTCTACTTCTAAATCACCTACAACTTTTGGTCTATTAGCAGTGTTAGACGATCGATTGACAATAGGACCAGAAATCAATTCAACAACTATTGGTCGAGCTCAAGGAATTGTAGGTGCTGCTTCTCTTGATGAATTTAGTTTGCTGATGAGTCTTAATTTTGTCTTCACATCAGGAAAATACAATGGTAGTACACTTAGTCTCCTTGGCCGTAATACAATTTTAAATGAATATAGAGAGATGCCTATTGTTGGTGGTTCTGGTGTTTTCCGGCTAGCTCAGGGTGTCGCCACCGCGAAAACATATTTTTTGAGTAATAGCACTGGTGATGCTATTGTTGAGTATAATGTTGTAGTATTGCACTACTGAGTTTTATATGCTGGGCATTCGTGATTTTTTTTCTTTCTTTTTCCTGACTTTCCATTGTACGTTTTTATCTTCATTTTGTGTAATTTGACAGCATATTGAGCAAACAAAATTTCTAGCTTAGACGAGAATCTTGTTTTAATTAAAATAGCTGTGACGTTAGTTGTGACGAAGCTATATTTTGATCATCACAAATTTGTGATGGAACGGTGATTAGACTCACATTTAAGTTTCATCACAAATTTGTACTATAATTGGGATAGAAAGTCGTGATGATTTCTTTGTCACAAATGTTCGGAAACAAATTAAATATGCTTTTTGCTTTTTTCCTGTATTGATGTTGAGTAAATAAAATTTCATTAGACGAGTTAATAATGTCGAATTACTTCAGCTAGGGATTTTTTATTTATTTAACAGGTTTGTTGACTGTGTGTGTATATATATACACCACGTGGTCGTTGGCAACTACATATGACCTAAATTAACAAACTACATCCCAAACTTTATCTATTTACACTTGGACCCTAACTACATTAAGTGATTCCTTCAATGCTTCCCCTCAAGCTGGAGGACATGAATATATTCTTTACTCCCATCTTGGATAACAATAGCTCATGCTGAGCTCTTGGCAGTGCTTTAGTAAATATATCAGCTAGTTGTTCCTTTGTTGAAATGTAGTTGGTCTGAATCATCCCCAATTGAATCTTTTCTCTTATAAAGTGGCAATCAATTTCCACATGCTTGGTGTTGACACCCAATTTCGTCCCGAAATTTTAATTAATTAAATAAAAATTAATTATTAAAATTAAAATTTACTAAAGTAAATTAATAAATTTTTGGAAGAAAAGGGTTAAATTACATTGTTTACTTTAAAAATCAGCTTATAAATGTAATTAGTTTAACTAAAAAAAGAGAGGGCTAAATGTGCAAGCCCCATCCGATTAGCCTACTTCCGCAAACCTATATATACAATACACACTATACACACACCTCACCATTTTCAGTCAACCCAATACCCAGAAACCCGTTCCCAAATTCCCTTATTTTTGACCCGCGATCTTCTTCCTTCGACCCGATTCTCTTCCAAATCCCAGCCAAAACGCGTGCAAATCCGACACCCAACTTAAAAGTTTTGTCTTCTTCTCCGTACGAGCATAGTTGGACGAATCTTAGACGTTTGTTCATGTGCAAGTCGATCCAAGCCGCAAATCATCCCAACGGGCAGATTTGTAGGATAAAGATTGAAGTTGTACAATCTTTAGAGATTAGACGACTTTAACCCTTATCTTACAAGTGAATTGTCCAAATTGGGTTTAAAAATTTGAATGTTGGAGCCTAATCCGAAACCCTAGTGCGCAGGTATATATTGTTCATTTTTACTCATTTTTGAGGAGGAGGTTTTGGAGAGCGGCAGGAGCTCACATAGAAACATTTCCCTTATTTCTGGTTTCATGGATTTAGTTCACAAAATATGATCTCGCTTAGCATTGTTTCTGTTTTATTCGTGTAATTCCGCTTTATCGCTTTAATATTCGAATCGTCGACTTTATTCGAGTCGCTTAGTCGAGTCGCTGTTTTCGATCCCTCGCCTTTAGTTCACTGCACCGCAGCAGGTAATAAGCTTGCTCCGACTCTTTTTCTGTGTGAATGTGAATTGTAGTATGTTACTATGTTAAAAAAATCATGTTTGAAATATGTTTGAACTCCTGAAGTGTTAATTTAGGATTAAAGTCTCAATCTTTACTGTCTTAGTGTGTTAGTTTGAGCTTAAATCGCGATGGCTAAATTTACTTTCATATGCTGTTTCCTTGTTTCTGGTTTCTCTCTGTTTAAGTGTGTAGTTTCTGATAGGGATTCAGGGGAATGGAGGGCAGGTATGTTTCAGGGGTCTTGTTGTGTGAATATAGGAGTTGCCAGGTTGCCTTTGGAGATTTGGAGATCTGCAGATTTGTTTTAAGAGAGTAATTTCTGGTTCTTTGCAGCTGGTGAAAGTGTGAGTTTGTTTCCTTGGTGCTTGTAGTTGTTTGCAGATAGATTAAAAGTCTGTGGGTGTGAGCGTAGTTTGGTTCAGAGGGTGTTGAGAGGGTGCAGGGGTGGTGGATCTGTGAAGTGTAGAGTAGGCTGGAGTAGTTCCGGTGCTTTAGAATCTGATTTGGTCTATTTTAGAGGGAATTAGAAGCTGCAGCTGCTATTTCAGTTTCAGAGTCTAGGTCAGGGAAGGAGTAGTTTCTGGTGGTTCTTCTGTATGCGAGGGTGCAGGGGTCTGTTATATTAGCTTTTGGCTGTTTGAGGCAGTTTGTATGAGAGTTGGAGTCTGGTAGTTTGAGTGCTCTAGGTGGAGTTGTTCCTGGTGGATCAGACTTCAGTGGATGTTTGTAGGTAGATGGGGCGTGGGTTCTAGTGGTTGTCCAGTGTTTGCAAGTGTCAGAGGGGTTCTAGTTAGTCTTGGTTTAAGGGAGGTCTGGAGGTAGTGAATTAGTTTCTAGTATTAGCTTGTTTGTGTGCCTATGCAGTGGTCCTGGTTTCAAGAGGTTTCAGGAGATCAGTGAAGTGGTTTTAGGTTCGTGGTAATGTTTATGCTTTAGAGGAGGGTCTATGTTAGAGTTTAAATATGCATATCCTGGGTTTGTGATGCTCTGAACTATGTCTCAAATAGTGGTTGTTGAACCCCAAAAATTACCATTTCTTTAAGAAAATGATAGGTTTCGGAATATTTCAACAAAGTGGGATTCCAAAGGGTTTCTTTGGAGTCGCCACCTAATTTAAGGATTATTAGGAACCTAAGTTAACTAAGGAGTGCAATTTAACCTTTATTTAAAAGAAATTAAATTCAGAGATTCTTAAGTAAGTGGTTCTGTTAAATTCGAAAGAAGGTCCTTATTACGGGAGCACTTTCGAAAATCCGCTAAAGGCGGTTAATCCGGCGATTTTCACGAATTTTACTTGAAATTTAGTTTGGGATAAATTTTAAATAAAATAAATAGGTAATAAATAATATAGAGAAGATAAAATTGATTATGACAATACTTGAACAAAATTTAAGATTAATTAAATGAATAATGAGATAAGGATTGATTGATTGATTAAATAAATAAAGGCTAAGTAAATATATTAGTAAATGATTAGATAAAGAAGTAATAACTGATTAATTAATTAATTAGATAAATAAATAAATAGATAAATAACTTAATTAGATGAATAAATATTTATATGATTTCAATTAGATGAGGGATAAGCAATAATAATTTGACTAGTTAAATAAATACAATTGATTAAACAATCAAATAATTAATTAGAATTAATTAATTAAATGAATAAATAGAATGAATAAATAAAATAATAAATAAATACCACTTAAATAATTTAATAAATAAATAAATAAGTAAATAAATAATTATAATTGATTAGGCAAATAAATGATTAATTAAGATTAAATACATAAATTAATAATAAATACCACTTAATTAATTTAATTAATGAATAAATAAATGAATTAATAGATGGATAAATAATTGACTAAATATAATAGGTACAATTTTAATTTTTATTTCTTTTGCACTCGATAATTAGCTAAAGGCTTCTACTATCTTAAATCAACTGGTGATTCTCAAAGAGACGGGATATGCAATTTACGAACAATCTTAGACAAACAATAAGATAACAATTTCAATTAAAGCGGCTAACCTACCAGGCTTCTAATCATACAAAGTCCTAATTCAGTTCACAAAGTCTTAAAACATGCTTTCTAAAGGGGACGGGAGAGAAGGAGTTTCAGAAAATAGAACCCGGGATAGCGAACTTAAGTCGAGCCCTGTATTTCACAAGGCTTTTCATTTATTCATTTTCTTTTATTTTACATTTTCGGGGATATCAAGTCCCGAAAATGCGGAGCGATTCAAGTAACTTCCAAATGCAAGCCGTTCCCATTTGCGAGTTTAGCCACTCGAACTCGTCCCAAGATTTATGCAAACAAAGATAGTAGGAGAAAGGATTAGCATATGTAAGTGTAATAAAATGTCACTAACAGAGACAAAACTACTTAATAAACAGAGCCAACAAAACCCAACTAAAGGTAAGACTAAACGCCCAATGTATTTCATTTAATGTCACAAATTTAATTAAGTGAGACAGAAATAAAGAAAGAAAAAAAAGAAAAGAACAAACGAAAGGAAAAGAACGCAACAGAAGCATGAATTTGGCATGTAGCCCAAAGAAAACTAATAAAGTTGATCCCCTAGCTATTTTGTTAAATTTTCTATCACAAACAGTAATACTCCAGACCTTAATTTAAGAAAAATAAGCTAAGCATAACTGAAATAAAATAATCCGACCACATATTCTACTTATGCTAATTTTATGCTAAATTGGAGTACCAGTTACATAATTGCCTTGGGATCTGCTGAGAATCTACGTTATCTGTACTATGACTGTAAGCCACATATCATTCACTGGGATGTGAAATCAAACATGTTATCAGATGGATTGATGGAGCGCAAGTTGGAGACTTTGGCTTGATAAAGCTTATGGACATATATCGTGTGAGATGCAATATCAATATAAAATTATTGAGCTTTACAAATGATAAACTGAATTGAAACCCAGTAGTCACATTCAACAGGAAGTAGAATGCAATTCTTTTTAACTCATTCACAAGCAGGCCAAGGAAGGCAACTCACTCTTGAACTTCTCACATCCTTCTACTAATTCATACACTTCTACTTGCACACACACACATCCACGCAGACACACACACACACACACGAGAAAATGCACATACACATATACAGAGACATACATACACAAACGGGCAAAACAACCATCGACTCATCAGACTCCCTGACTGTTTCTCTCCATAAGTAATAACACATCGACATTCAGAACTAGTTTCATACTGATTACTCCATGGTAAAACATAGATTTCAAAGACCAGCAAGAGGAGGCACATGCATTGGTCATATTAGAATCAAAAGGCAAACAATTTAGCTTCAGCAAACTAAGAGAATAGCAAACACCCTAAAGACCCCATATTCCCCTGAATCACCTAACCCCTGCCCTTCTTGCAAACAAGCTGAAACAGCTCCTACGCTCAGCTCACACATGCATACTCCCTCACTCACAGATCAGCCCCCTGGACCAAAGAGGCACATCAGCCACTGCAGCAAAACCCCTATGCCTCCAGGAAACTCCCTCACAAAGACAAACCTAAACCAAGAACTAGGACTAACTCCCTGCTCTGCCTGCATACAACCAGGAACCAAACTCCTCCCCTGACCTAAACACCTCTATTCACAGCCCTTCAAGAAATCAGAATCAACCACTTCAACCAAGACAAAACCAGGACCTGAACCAAATCTCAACCTTTTGAGATACCCTCCTGGAAACAGAATAAGCTACTCTGAACACTGCTACTGCCACCTGAACCTCTACACAAACAGCCCCTATTCAACCCTCACAAACTGACCCAGAAACCATCCTTTCTGCATATACCCTCATTGCTGGACATATACTTGCATACATGCTTCCAAGAACTGCACACATACCCTGATTTGCACTAAGCAACACCCCTGGCATTCATCACAACACCTAATACTACTCTTGAAACCATATCATTTACTCAAACAAGGCATGCCTAAAGATTGACTTTACATCCTCTACTAGCAACTAAGAACCAAAGACAATACCTTATAGCTCCCAGAAACAAGAACAATCTACCAGAACTCCCTCCAAGACCAAGACAGCCCTTAGCCATCCTCTTTACACCTGAGCTTTCTTGAACTTATACTATTCCAAACAGAATTGAACCAAACAGAGCAATGACAAGAAATCCAGAATGCTACTTATCTTTTAGCAAGGGAACAAACAAGAATCTTTGATATAAGAAAAAAGGTTTCCATTTGTTGATCGAGCTAAAAAAACTGACATTTTGAAATGAAACAACACACTGACATCCTCTTTTAACAAAGCCAGAGCTTTCTTTTCATTTTAACAGAGATCTATCTCTTTTCAACATAGACATCAGCACTAAAATTTCAGCTCTTAGCCAGATAACCTTCTATTTTGATTAACATGAGGTCTAAAACTAAGAAAAAACTTTTACTCTTATGTTTAAAAGATACACAGTGAGATCATTTTTTCATTTTCCTTTTATCATTCGACTTAAGATGCGATTTTGGTAACTAAACTGCCAAAGATCCAGGCTTTAATTCCAACTAGGGTTCGTAACATCTAACATGGGGCTAAACAACTTCATTAACTATGCAGAAAAGTACAAAGTAAAACACAGAACAAAACATCACATTTCAAATAATAAACATGACTAAATGAATAAAGGAGAAAAAAAAGGAAGAAAAAGTTATTACCTGTTGTAAAGCAGTGAAATGGGGCGAGGGTCCGAAAGAATCGACTCGAGCGATGTCGACGACTTAAAACAAATAAAGCGACGACACGAAATCGAAAGCGACGTTCAACTCGAAACAGAAACTGAGAATACTATGTGTATATCCCTTTTTTTTAGCTGAGAGAAAAATCTGAAAATATAAAATGCTGCCGTTTTCTTTGTTGTGTGTTAAAAATCCGAACCCCCTTCTAAACTTTACAAAATGCTCAATATATAAGAGAGTTTTAGGGTTTACCTTGGATAAAACCTCTGAATTACCCCTTCCTTTTTGATCCTCCCCCTCATGAGATAAGGGTGAGAGGGTCAAATCAGAGCCCCTCTCGTCCTTATCTCTAAGGAAAAGGATCAACGACTCAGGACGGATTTGAATTTAAAATGAACTCTCCAGATTTAACACAGTTGTGCCTTAGTGGAGCTTTGAGAATATACGGCTGGAATACTAGTATTCGTCCAGCACAACTTCTGTACGGAAGGGACAACAATGGCGCGGGTTTTTGGTGCGGGTCGCGAGGGGAAACGGGTTGGGGAATTGGGAATTCGGGTCGCGGGTGAGGGGTTGGGTTTGAAGGAACTGATTTAGGGATTGTATTTTAGGAGTTTTGTTTTTAAAAAGGGGTTTGCAAGGGTGGGTCGGATTTGAGGTTGTGTTTTGCGATTTTGGCCTTTTTACACAAAATTGTCAATTTGACTATTTAAAATTTATAAAATTTCCCTTTTTTAGCACATCTTTTAATTAAATATACTTTATTATTTAATATTAACTTAAAATCGGGAAAAAATTGGGTGTCAACAGCTGCCCCTCTTTACCCGGAAAAGGATGAAAGAATTTTTAGGGTAAAGAAGTTGACGAGAAACCAATTTTGTCCCGATACACCCAAGACTTTTGATTCCACGGACCAAAAGGTGAGGCTTATGGACATGGCCGAACTCCGGTCGCCGAGTTTCCTATATATCTCGGGCTAAAAGAGAATCAGGCCACATGTAGTTCGACGACGCTTAGATAAGAAACTCGCACGATTGACAAAAGAAAGGACGCACGAATAGGAAAGAATTCAAACTGACGCCTAATCGGAAATGAAAGATTAGGTAAAACTTGCTTGTCCGAGTGCGATTCTTCAGATCCTCGTTGACGAGTCTAGCTCATATCAACGATTGCCCCAGTTCACTGCTAAGAAAAGGTTCCACATTATGCTCCAAATGCTGCTGCGATGCCGCTAAAATTCTGTAAAGACTTAACAAACGGTAAGCGAGCAACTGCTAATACACTATAATAATTGAAATAAGAAATAAATAAAGGTATAATATAAAATTGTAAATGCTGGTTGTGACGCTCAATAAGTTCTTCTCTCGATCAACTGACGAGATGCTCCGCCCGGAGAACCTCTAGGCTGATCATTATTCTGAAACAGTAAAGTAAGACAATAAGTAAAGCGAAAATGAATGGTAAAAATGCAAGGCTTTCATAAGATAAGTTGACTAACGAGACGTGATGTCTCGAGTCGAGTCATGCATTTCAAATACAATATGTCAATGTTGCAAGACAACCGACATTGCGAAACACCCCGAAAGCGGTGTTCCAGCCGACTTGTCTTAAATTATCAATCTTCTTTAAACATAAAATACCAATATTGCAAGACAACCGACATCGCGAGAACACTCCGAACGTGGTGCTTCAGCCGACTTGTCTTAAACTATTAATAAATACCAATATTGCAAGACAACCGACATCGCGAAACACTCCGAAAGCAGTGTTCCAGCCGACTTGTCTTAGATTATCAATCTACTTTAAACATAACATGCTAATATTGCAGGACAACCGACATCGCGAAACACTTCGAAAGTGGTGTTCCAGCCGACTTGTCTTAAACTATTAATAAATACCAATATAAAATGCCAATATTGCAAGACAACCGACATCGCGAAACACTCCGAAAGCGGTGTTCCAGCCGACTTGTCTTAAATTATTAATAAATGCCAATATTGCAAGACAACCGACATCGCGAAACACTCCGAAAGCGGTGTTCCAGCCGACTTGTCTTAAATTATCAATCTATTTTAAATATAAAATGCCACTATTGCAAGACAACCGACATCGCGAAACACTCCGAAAGCGGTGTTCCAGCCGACTTGTCTTAAATTATCAATAAATTTTAAATATAAAATGCCAATATTGCAAGACAACCGACATCGCGAAACACTCCGAAAGCGGTGTTCCAGCCGACTTGTCTTAAATTATTAATAAATGCCAATATTGCAAGACAACCGACATCGCGAAACACTCCGAAAGCGGTGTTCCAGCCGACTTGTCTTAAATTATCAATCTATTTTAAATATAAAATGCCAGTATTGCAAAACAACCGACATCGCGAAACACTCCGAAAGCGGTGTTCCAGCCGACTTGTCTTAAATTATCAATAAATTTTAAATATAAAATGCCAATATTGCAAGACAACCGACATCGCGAAACACTCCGAAAGTGGTGTTCCAGCCGACTTGTCTTAAACCATTAATGAATACCGAATATAAAATGTCAATATTGCAAGACAACCGACATCGCGAAACACCCCGAAAGCGGTGTTCCAGCCGACTTGTCTATCAATATTGCGAGATAAACTCCATAACAATGTTAAAACTTGAGAAAAGAAAAGCGCCGCCTTTTCGGCAATAATATAATGTGATGCTCAGATGCCGCAAGAGTAAATTTGAATGATCTGTCAAGCAGAATCATATGCGTCGTCAATTTAATTGGTGTTGCTGGTATTGATAGTGGTGCAAAGTGTTGAATGCTCCCTTCAGTTCATATTGAATCTGATGTTCAATTCCTGAAAAAGTAAAGCGAAGCATTAATTTAAAGCAAATATAAAGGCAGAATTTAAAGCAAGTGCAAAGCAAAGCAGTGCGAAAATGTAATCAGTGCAATAGCCATTTGACAAATCAATTGGCGAGACGATCAGGCAATGATGGTCTTGAACAGATTGTCAATTAAAATAAGGCAATGCTTATTTTGGCGTGATTTGAAAACATAACGCATGCCTCGGCTTCATTGCTTATTTGGGAATGAAAATTCTAGAGGTAGAAATGCCGCCTGTTCGGCAATAATTCATGGCGAAGCAATAACGCTTTAAGTCATGAAAAGGCAATGCAACGCAATCTGCAAGGCGACTTTGAATGCGCGTTCAATAAATTGTTCATCCATAGTGCGAATGATCCTTTCATGTTCCTGCTCTCAAAAGATATTCGTTAGTTTTGGGGATGGGTGTTTGATTTGCGCTGACTTGATCTCGATCTTCTTGATGTCGCTTCTGCTCTCATGTTTTCCTCGGACTTGGATTTTGTGAATCATACTCGGAGACTTGGCTCATGAACTCAAATGAATGTTTTGATAATAGAGGCAAAGTAAAAGTAGTTTTGGTAATAAAGTAAATAAAGTAACCATGCAAATATTTCATGAAAGTAAGATGTATTTTATGAAATTTCTGCCTTGACATAAGCTTGTGACATATCTTAAAACAAACTAAACATCCTTTTCTTAGAGTTGACACTTCTTCATCTAGCCAATTCCAAGATCTTCCCAGCTCATCTTTTGATAGTCAACGTTGATTCTTGCAAAATTTTGCCCCAGTTATGACCATCTAAATCTTCAACTTGCCCTTGCAGAATTTGCCCCAGTTTCTATCTTCTATATCTTCAATTTATCTTGCAAAATTTGCCCCAGTTGCTATCTTTCAAATCTTCAAATTATCTTTGCAAAATTGCTCCAGTTGTTATCTTTCAAATCTTCAACTTATCTTTGCAAAATTGCCCCAGTTTCTATCTTCCATATCTTCAAAATATCTTTGCAAAAATTGCCCCAGTTTCTTGCCTTAGGGGAGGCTGAAAATTTTAATATTATAGAGTCGAGCCCGTTAAGAGCGCCTACGTATCCCTCCACGGGAATCAGACCGTGCGTAGTTCTGCTTACATAAATATTTTTTTTGGGAAAGTATGGCAATCTAAGTACGAAGCCGTATCCGAATTGGAAAATCCACATATCTGCCCAGATGCATAGTTTGGTATCACATCATAAAAGATAAACAAGCCTAAAGCGTTACAATATTTTGACCGAATCCGACGGGGATTGCCTACTTATCCTGTTGCCATTCCAGGAATCAGGTCAGAAGTAGTTCAAACTTACATAAAAGAGGAAATAGGGGAAATTCTTATATCAATGCAACCAAACTCTATGTGAGTTACTACGTATCCCGCCTTGGGATTCAGGTCACGCGTAGTTCGCATTACATCAAGATTACATTCAAAACAATGCTAACTTGTGCTTGCTTCAGACATAGTATCTTTTGACGGCATCTGCGTTGATTGCTTTTGGCCAAACTTGACCATCCATTTCTGCCAGAATCAGTGCTCCTCCGGATACAACCCGGTGAACCACATAAAGACTTTATCAACTTCACGAATTTTGCATCTTCAACTCATCATTTTAAACAATCTTCAAAGAAAGAATGTAGATAAAACTACTTCCACTTTGTATGCCAATAAATAAAATCTGCCCAGTTGAAGTCCTAACGACAGTCTGACACCTCAAGGGTGCAAAATGTTGCCTTTCAGCGCATCATTCCCAAATTGTTCAGTTGTTTTGTTGTTAGTCACAAGCAATGCTTACACAGGTTTTATAATTATAAAATTGAAATAGGAATGAATATTTAGTCAAAAGCATACCATAAAGTAAATAATGAGAATGCAATGTATTATTTATTCAAATTCTAACTTAAGGAGGCATAACGCGACAGACATGCAAAGACAGAAATTAAAAGTCATTTTCAAAAGACATAGACATACTTTAAAGGCAAAAACACAATTCAGGGCCTCAATTTGAATTGTGATGCAAAAGGAAACTCTTGAGCTCAATTGCCAAGTTCCTTTCAGAAGGGCATCAACTCAGAGATCATCATCTTTATTTTGAGTCGTATCATCATAAGCAAGCTGGAGTACTCCATCATCAATCAAATCTTGAATTTTGTGCCTCAGAGTAATGCAGTTCTTAGTGTCGTGTTGACAATATTCTCCATGGTAAGCACAATATTTGACCCCATGAATCAATCTTGGAGGAGGATCAAATGTCTCATCTCCTACCAAAGGCTTTAAAACTTTTGCACTTTTTAACCTTTCAAACAAATGCTCTTGAGATTCTATTGGAAATGTAAACTTTCGGCGAGCCCTCTTTTCAAAGTTGGACTTAGATCCAAACGCTGGGCTAGATAATGAGTATTGGGAACTTAGAGGAGCCGTCACCAATTGGATTTCTCCTGATCTTATCATTGTTTCGATCTTGTTTTTGAGTGCGTAGCAATTTCCGATGTCATGCCCTGGTGCCCCAGAATGATAGGCACAATGTTTGGTTTCATCGAACCATTTTGGAAGAGGACTAGGTGTTGCATCAGCGATAGGGTGAATCATTCCAGCTTCCCTTAGCCTTTCATAAAACTGATTATAAGGTTCGGCTATAGGTGTGAAAGTTTTGAAGACCTTTGTGCAGGGTTTTTCCATGGCTAGGCGACCTTGGCGAACAGAAGCTATAGGTTGACGACTAGATGAAGGCTGGTGCTTCAGAAATGGTTGATAATTTGGGAGCGCATGGTTACTTGAAATTGTTTGATAGACATATGGTTGTGGATAAGGCTGATAAACAAGCGAGTTGCATTGATGATAATTTAATGGAGGGTTGAAGTCAAGCATTGGCGCAAGAGGAGCTTTGCATTGACTATGATGATTGAAAGTGGATTTGTTTTGGCAAGATAAATTGTAAGGTGGGTTTGGACAACTTGGAATCTGTACCCCTTTCCCTTTCTTCTTATCATTGGCAATCTGGGCCATTGCATTTGCATTTTTTGGAGTGACTGATTCAAGCATCATTTTGATTTCCATAGTTTCTCCCATCTTAACAATATTGGCAAATGTTATTTCTGATGTATCCGACATTTGGCGAAGAATTTGGTGGTAGAGCTCACTGTCCAGAGATGAAATAAAACATGCAATTGCTTCATTCTCTGTATAAGGTGGTTGGACCTTAGTGGCTTCACTTGTCCAACGACTAGCATATTCACGGAAAGTTTCTGTCGGATTCTTTTTCAAATTCGACACTTGGTATCGACTAGACTTCTCCTGTGTTTGCCAATGGCACCACTCATTCGGACTGGATACATGTTTTACTACTGATTGTCCTTTTTCCTTTGTAAGACCAAAGAGAACCTTTTCAT
Source organism: Petunia axillaris subsp. axillaris (assembly GCA_029990575.1). Classification (NCBI taxonomy): domain Eukaryota; kingdom Viridiplantae; phylum Streptophyta; class Magnoliopsida; order Solanales; family Solanaceae; genus Petunia; species Petunia axillaris. The sequence continues at coordinate 167,032,529 of JARKNS010000003.1, forward strand.
CATTCTTTGCATTTTGTTCCAAAGATGGGTCAGACACTGTCTTATTCTTTTTTATGATCACAATAGAAAGAGAATCTCCTTTTCTCGCTTTGGATTTTGTGAAGTCGGTCATTTCAAAGTCAACACAAATCAAACTTCTGCGGGGAAGGGAGTAAACACAACAAAACAAAAAGTTCAAAGGTAACTATGTTAGTTTGCATGTTATTTTCGAAATTGCACACAAGCACATAGCCGCGCGTCAAGTAGCGCTTTGGCATTTTAAACGGGCGATAAATTAGGCATGTGGCAACCACAAATAATGTGCGTAAAATAAAAATGCGGACGCGTCTTACCCTATAGGGTGCCTCTTTGTGCTAGAGGTAAGCCTAATCGCGCAAATTGCATACACATGTGGATATTATAATGATACAAACCGTTTGCCAATACAAAATTGGGATGTAAATAAACATTAGTAATTGCCATTAGTAATAAACCGGTCTCAAAATGTTACATCGTGATAGAGTTGGGATAATAGTATCCAAATATTAAAAGGGGAAGAAGCATCAAGCTTTACATCAGGACAAAAGAAGGGAATTTTAGAAAGCAAGAGCTAAATTCTGCTTCAATCTTTAGGAATCAGCAATAATCATCAGCATTCAGCAACATCATCAGGCAGGTGGCCTTTCAAGATACAACCGGTTTGTGGCATAGAGATATCCTGAATATCCCGGGTAATGGCGAACTTGGTCAAACATCAATTCATCCAACGTTGTTATGGGCAGAATGTGAAGGCGAGAATGCCTTTCAGCTTCTTTGTCAACAAACCCAGTCTGCTCCCAAGGACTTGTTTCTATCTCCCCAGTTTCATAGATGTACCTTGCCCATGCGTAATACTCCGGAGAACATGGTGGATTTTGATCTCGACGAATCAATTCTCTTTCTGAGCGAGCCCAGTCATTACAGATGTTTGTTGCTTCAGGAACTGTGTAATTGGGTGCTTCATATTTGATTTCAGACTCCCGAATACCAGCAATGAGTGGGATGGACTGTAATAACCCGAACTGCCTCATCACACGGATCGGAGCGTAAGGCTGGATGCTCCTGAACCCGATCAACCTGATATAATACCGGTCGGGACTCCTTAGGCGAACTTCATGATTGCCAATCCATGAATAATTCCAGTGAATGTCCGCGCCACTCAAACCCTTTATATCATCATACCAACCTTGAGCAGTCTTATGACGTCTGAAACCTCCCATTCTTCCATGGTGTGTGGCGATTCGGTTTCCATTTTGAGGAATCAAATCATCCAATGGGCCTCGAGTGCAAAGATGTTCAATAACCCATAGTTGCAAAAGAAGATTGCAACCAGAAAAATGACAATTCCCTCCTTTAGAACACTCAGTCAAAGCGCCCAGTATATCGGCCAAAATCATGGGAACCAGAGTAGTCTTCCTCCCATTTACGCCCTCAAATATAGATCGGACCACGGTGCTAAGTCGCATGTCAACTGCGTCATAGCCACAAGGAAATACTAAAGTGCCAAGCAATGCCAGTACAAAAGCTTTGGGCCTGAGCTTCTCCCATTTATGTTCAGTGCATTTGAACGCCCTTGGATTGGCACGATAAGATCCCTTTTTTCCGAAACGGTCAAACAAATATTTCAAAGATACTGTGCCCTGGGTTTTAGTTATCAGTGATGAAGAGTAGTTTAATTCAAACATTTTGCAGAACTTTTTCTCACACTTCTCCATGGGCACAATCAACTCACGGTCATCCAGGGCCAAATTGGTAAAACCAGAAATATCCTCTAAAGTAGGGCATAATTCACAATCTGGAAAACGGAAAACGCCCTGCTCAGGATCCCATAGTCTTATTAAAGCCTCGATAAGACCCTTGTCTCCCTGGATATCCATTAATGAAACTAGGTTCCCTGTTTTCCTTATGACCAAGGAACCATGATCTCTTCTGATGTTATCCCACCAGTCTTTGAGAATTTTCGGACAAGTGTGGATCATCTGAGTGTTCCAGAAACTCGGAAAAAGGTGGTCTGCATTCATATCTATAAAACAACAAAAGACACGACATGAGATCCCAGATTTGACATGGCAAAGGGCTTGGAGTTCATTATAATATCCACACGATCACATAAGATGCAACGTCGTTGGGTCTGCAATAACCCGTCAACACAAGGGCGGTTTCTTAATTCCTGGAAACGGTACCAAGGACCGGGTCCAAACTAAGGTGTATATGCATGCATGACCTAATCTCCTTCTAAGAGTGGGCTAACGGTTGAGGCTGACTCGACCTATGCGGGATAGACCTGGCCTCACAACGCAGTAGAACTGGCCATGACAAAACCAGGCAATCTCAATATCCCGAACTAACTTTGGTGACACGAAAGAAGTTTCAAAGGTGAGGTAAGGGCAATGCCCTTCCTGCATAACTACCCGTCAAGCGGGTGCCCCGTGATGAAATCGAGGAGGTGAAAGAGAATTGACAGGCTCCATGAGGGAGGAAATATGAACGGAATGCGGACTATGCACAAATAAGAACATGCTTTATACACAATCAATCTAATCATACAAACAAACATTTATTTAAGCTATGCATACCAGTTTAGGCATTTAAACAATAATGAGTTAAGCTACGCATACATACAATCAACACATATATAAATAAAGCAAATTCGTGAAAATCTTTTGGTTAGAACCATTTGCGCAATCCCCAACGGAGTCGCCACGCTGTTGAACCCCAAAAATTACCCTTTCTTTAAGAAAAGGATAGGTTTCGGAATATTTCAACAAAGTGGGATTCCAAAGGGTTTCTTTGGAGTCGCCACCTAATTTAAGGATTATTAGGAACCTAAGTTAACTAAGGAGTGCAATTTAACCTTTATTTAAAAGAAATTAAATTCAGAGATTCTTAAGTAAGTGGTTCTGTTAAATTCGAAAGAAGGTCCTTATTATGGGAGCACTTTCGAAAATCCGCTAAAGGCGGTTAATCCGGCGATTTTCACGAATTTTACTTGAAATTTAGTTTGGGATAAATTTTAAATAAAATAAATAGGTAATAAATAATATAGAGAAGATAAAATTGATTATGACAATACTTGAACAAAATTTAAGATTAATTAAATGAATAATGAGATAAGGATTGATTGATTGATTAAATAAATAAAGGCTAAGTAAATATATTAGTAAATGATTAGATAAAGAAGTAATAACTGATTAATTAATTAATTAGATAAATAAATAAATAGATAAATAACTTAATTAGATGAATAAATATTTATATGATTTCAATTAGATGAGGGATAAGCAATAATAATTTGACTAGTTAAATAAATACAATTGATTAAACAATCAAATAATTAATTAGAATTAATTAATTAAATGAATAAATAGAATGAATAAATAAAATAATAAATAAATACCACTTAAATAATTTAATAAATAAATAAATAAGTAAATAAATAATTATAATTGATTAGGCAAATAAATGATTAATTAAGATTAAATACATAAATTAATAATAAATACCACTTAATTAATTTAATTAATGAATAAATAAATGAATTAATAGATGGATAAATAATTGACTAAATATAATAGGTACAATTTTAATTTTTATTTCTTTTGCACTCGATAATTAGCTAAAGGCTTCTACTATCTTAAATCAACTGGTGATTCTCAAAGAGACGGGATATGCAATTTACGAACAATCTTAGACAAACAATAAGATAACAATTTCAATTAAAGCGGCTAACCTACCAGGCTTCTAATCATACAAAGTCCTAATTCAGTTCACAAAGTCTTAAAACATGCTTTCTAAAGGGGACGGGAGAGAAGGAGTTTCAGAAAATAGAACCCGGGATAGCGAACTTAAGTCGAGCCCTGTATTTCACAAGGCTTTTCATTTATTCATTTTCTTTTATTTTACATTTTCGGGGATATCAAGTCCCGAAAATGCGGAGCGATTCAAGTAACTTCCAAATGCAAGCCGTTCCCATTTGCGAGTTTAGCCACTCGAACTCGTCCCAAGATTTATGCAAACAAAGATAGTAGGAGAAAGGATTAGCATATGTAAGTGTAATAAAATGTCACTAACAGAGACAAAACTACTTAATAAACAGAGCCAACAAAACCCAACTAAAGGTAAGACTAAACGCCCAATGTATTTCATTTAATGTCACAAATTTAATTAAGTGAGACAGAAATAAAGAAAGAAAAAAAAGAAAAGAACAAACGAAAGGAAAAGAACGCAACAGAAGCATGAATTTGGCATGTAGCCCAAAGAAAACTAATAAAGTTGATCCCCTAGCTATTTTGTTAAATTTTCTATCACAAACAGTAATACTCCAGACCTTAATTTAAGAAAAATAAGCTAAGCATAACTGAAATAAAATAATCCGACCACATATTCTACTTATGCTAATTTTATGCTAAATTGGAGTACCAGTTACATAATTGCCTTGGGATCTGCTGAGAATCTACGTTATCTGTACTATGACTGTAAGCCACATATCATTCACTGGGATGTGAAATCAAACATGTTATCAGATGGATTGATGGAGCGCAAGTTGGAGACTTTGGCTTGATAAAGCTTATGGACATATATCGTGTGAGATGCAATATCAATATAAAATTATTGAGCTTTACAAATGATAAACTGAATTGAAACCCAGTAGTCACATTCAACAGGAAGTAGAATGCAATTCTTTTTAACTCATTCACAAGCAGGCCAAGGAAGGCAACTCACTCTTGAACTTCTCACATCCTTCTACTAATTCATACACTTCTACTTGCACACACACACATCCACGCAGACACACACACACACACACGAGAAAATGCACATACACATATACAGAGACACACATACACAAACGGGCAAAACAACCATCGACTCATCAGACTCCCTGACTGTTTCTCTCCATAAGTAATAACACATCGACATTCAGAACTAGTTTCATACTGATTACTCCATGGTAAAACATAGATTTCAAAGACCAGCAAGAGGAGGCACATGCATTGGTCATATTAGAATCAAAAGGCAAACAATTTAGCTTCAGCAAACTAAGAGAATAGCAAACACCCTAAAGACCCCATATTCCCCTGAATCACCTAACCCCTGCCCTTCTTGCAAACAAGCTGAAACAGCTCCTACGCTCAGCTCACACATGCATACTCCCTCACTCACAGATCAGCCCCCTGGACCAAAGAGGCACATCAGCCACTGCAGCAAAACCCCTATGCCTCCAGGAAACTCCCTCACAAAGACAAACCTAAACCAAGAACTAGGACTAACTCCCTGCTCTGCCTGCATACAACCAGGAACCAAACTCCTCCCCTGACCTAAACACCTCTATTCACAGCCCTTCAAGAAATCAGAATCAACCACTTCAACCAAGACAAAACCAGGACCTGAACCAAATCTCAACCTTTTGAGATACCCTCCTGGAAACAGAATAAGCTACTCTGAACACTGCTACTGCCACCTGAACCTCTACACAAACAGCCCCTATTCAACCCTCACAAACTGACCCAGAAACCATCCTTTCTGCATATACCCTCATTGCTGGACATATACTTGCATACATGCTTCCAAGAACTGCACACATACCCTGATTTGCACTAAGCAACACCCCTGGCATTCATCACAACACCTAATACTACTCTTGAAACCATATCATTTACTCAAACAAGGCATGCCTAAAGATTGACTTTACATCCTCTACTAGCAACTAAGAACCAAAGACAATACCTTATAGCTCCCAGAAACAAGAACAATCTACCAGAACTCCCTCCAAGACCAAGACAGCCCTTAGCCATCCTCTTTACACCTGAGCTTTCTTGAACTTATACTATTCCAAACAGAATTGAACCAAACAGAGCAATGACAAGAAATCCAGAATGCTACTTATCTTTTAGCAAGGGAACAAACAAGAATCTTTGATATAAGAAAAAAGGTTTCCATTTGTTGATCGAGCTAAAAAAACTGACATTTTGAAATGAAACAACACACTGACATCCTCTTTTAACAAAGCCAGAGCTTTCTTTTCATTTTAACAGAGATCTATCTCTTTTCAACATAGACATCAGCACTAAAATTTCAGCTCTTAGCCAGATAACCTTCTATTTTGATTAACATGAGGTCTAAAACTAAGAAAAAACTTTTACTCTTATGTTTAAAAGATACACAGTGAGATCATTTTTTCATTTTCCTTTTATCATTCGACTTAAGATGCGATTTTGGTAACTAAACTGCCAAAGATCCAGGCTTTAATTCCAACTAGGGTTCGTAACATCTAACATGGGGCTAAACAACTTCATTAACTATGCAGAAAAGTACAAAGTAAAACACAGAACAAAACATCACATTTCAAATAATAAACATGACTAAATAAATAAAGGAGAAAAAAAAGGAAGAAAAAGTTATTACCTGTTGTAAAGCAGTGAAATGGGGCGAGGGTCCGAAAGAATCGACTCGAGCGATGTCGACGACTTAAAACAAATAAAGCGACGACACGAAATCGAAAGCGACGTTCAACTCGAAACAGAAACTGAGAATACTATGTGTATATCCCTTTTTTTTAGCTGAGAGAAAAATCTGAAAATATAAAATGCTGCCGTTTTCTTTGTTGTGTGTTAAAAATCCGAACCCCTTTCTAAACTTTACAAAATGCTCAATATATAAGAGAGTTTTAGGGTTTACCTTGGATAAAACCTCTGAATTACCCCTTCCTTTTTGATCCTCCCCCTCATGAGATAAGGGTGAGAGGGTCAAATCAGAGCCCCTCTCGTCCTTATCTCTAAGGAAAAGGATCAACGACTCAGGACGGATTTGAATTTAAAATGAACGCTCCAGATTTAACACAGCTGTGCCTTAGTGGAGCTTCGAGAATATACGGCTGGAACACTAGTATTCGTCCAGCACAACTTCTGTACGGAAGGGACAACAATGGCGCGGGTTTTTGGTGCGGGTCGCGAGGGGAAACGGGTTGGGGAATTGGGAATTCGGGTCGCGGGTGAGGGGTTGGGTTTGAAGGAACTGATTTAGGGATTGTATTTTAGGAGTTTTGTTTTTAAAAAGGGGTTTGCAAGGGTGGGTCGGATTTGAGGTTGTGTTTTGCGATTTTGGCCTTTTTACACAAAATTGTCAATTTGACTATTTAAAATTTATAAAATTTCCCTTTTTTAGCACATCTTTTAATTAAATATACTTTATTATTTAATATTAACTTAAAATCGGGAAAAAATTGGGTGTCAACAGTGGTGTTTGCCATGGTTTTTATTGTTAACTTGTGATCCTATTTCTTAAAATGTTTCATAGAAAAGCGCCTTAAATTGGTTGTAAAATTCATTCTAAGTCAAATTTATCCTACTATGTGTACATAAGCTGTTATGGTTTGAAAAAATTATTAATTGCTATCTATTTCGTGCAATTGATAGCTCTGGCTTATGCTTTGCATTTGTGACTAATATTATAGCTGTTAAGTCTTCCTGGAACTCTCTTAAGTTTCTTAACTTTCTTTTTAGGTTTTAATTCTCTTCCAAGTATTAGTTCAGATCCATGACCCCCTTGTCTGCAATGAGTTTGACTCTCTCTATTTCAGTTGGATCTTTGTTCATTGGTACTTGATAGTGATGTCGTTGGTATTTTGGCTTTAATGTCATTTGTTCTTAGCATATTCTTTATTCCAGTAACTAAAAGCATTGCCTGACTTATTTAATCTTTCCTAGAGGTTTATCTTTGTGTCTGTTCATTTGATTACCTGTTCAGTGAGCTTTAGAAATACCTCTCTAAAATGATACTTATCTTAATCTCTTTGCTTCTTTGGCATGAACACTCTTGGGAACGAGTTTGATCTAAACTCACAAACGGGACGGCTATTTGCATTTGAAGTTATTCGATCCGCTTCGCATTTTCGGGACTTGATATCCCCGAAAATGTAAAAGAACGAAAAAAATGAAAATCACAATGTCCAAGACTCAGTGATTGAGTTTGCGCTTCCGGGTTCTATCTTCTAAACTCCATCTTTCCCCGCTCCCTTAGAAAATGCATGTTGTATAGGATTTCTCCATAGACCGGATTAGTAGCCCGATAGGATAGAAAATGATATTTGAATTTTGAATAATTATTGTAAATTACTTAAATTATTTTGATATGAATGTTTTGTATCATTTCTTTGCGATTCGCCAATTTATTTATGGATGTTTAGAATCATTTTGTCAATTAATGAGTGCAAATAAAATTTGATTAAAATCGTACCCTCGTCATAATTTGCATTTGAATTATTTATTTATTGATTATATTAATATTCAATTATTTATTTATTTAATCGAATTTATTTATTTAGTTAATTAATTAAATTTTAATCCATTATTTATTTATTTACTTAATCTAATTTATTTAATTTCAATTAATCATCTATTTAATCCATTGAATATTTATTTACTTAATTAATCTATTATTATTCATTTACTCCTTTATTTAATTAAAATTGATAAGTATTCATTTATTTAATTAAGTTGTTTATTTGCTTATTTATTTTTCTATTTATTTATTCAATCAATTAATTAATCCTTTATTATTATCCAATTATTTATCTAGTTTGTTTTATTTAATTATCTAACTTCATTTAACCTTTGCTTATTTTATTAATTAATTAATTGATTATTATTTCATTATCTAGTTAATTAATCTTAAATTGGATCATTTATTTATCTAAGTATCGACATAATTAAAATCTTACCTTATTTATATTATTCATATTATCCTTATATAAAATTGGCTTTATATTTTCTTATCCTTAATAATTCGTGAAAAACCGCCGGATTAACCGCATTTAGCGGATTTTCGAAAGTGCTCCCGCTAGGGACCTTCTTTCGAATTTAAAAGAACCACTTACCTAGAATCTCTGAATTTAATTTCTTTTTAATAAAGAATAAAATTGCACTCTTTAGTTAACTTAGGTTCCTAATAATCCTTAAATTAGGTGGCGACTCCAAAGAAAACCCTTTGGAATCCCATTTTGTTGAAATATACCCGAAACCTGTCTTTTCTTAAAGAAAGGATAATTTTTGGGGTTCAACAGCGTGGCGACTCTGCTGGGGATACGCAAATGGTTCTAACCAAAAGATTTTCACGAATTTGCTTTCTTTATATATGTGTTGATTGTATGTATGCGTAGCTTAACTCTTTGTTTGTTTGCATGCGTAGAATTAATTGTTGGAATTGAATGTATTGAAGCATGTTTTTATTTGTGCATAGTCTGCATTCCGTTCATATTTCCTCCCTCATGGAGCCTGTCAATTCTCTTTCACCTCCTCGATTTCATCACGGGGCACCCGCTTGACGGGTAGTTATGCAGGAAGGGCATTGCCCTTACCTCACTCTTTGAAGCTTCTTTCGTGTCACCAAAGTTAGTTCGGGATATTGAGATTGCCTGGTTTTGTCATGGCCAGTTCTACTGCGTTATGAGGCTAGGTCTATCCCGCATAGGTCGAGTCAGCCTCAACCGTTAGCCCACTCTTAGATGGAGCTTTTAGGAGCATGCGTGCATTTACACCTTAGTTTGGACCCGGTCCTTGATACCGTTTCCAGGAATTAAGAAACCGCCCTTTTGTCAACGGGTTCTTGAACCCAACGACAATGCATATTATGTGCTGTGTGATAACGAATCCTCAGTCCTAACCATGTTTTGAGCAAAGCCAGATTTAGAATTTTGTCTCCTATGTTGTCTTTTAGGTCAGAAAATGGAAGAATTTAGCATAATTGAGATCATAATGCAAACTTTTTGTGAACAGGGAAGAATTGTAGTCGGGGGGAAAGTTAGGCGGATTTGGTTGGCTTGTGTTTTGGAGATGGTATGGTGTAGTGAGATCTAAGATGCGAAGCCCCTGGTGTCTTTAAAAGATCAGTGGGGTCCCTCTCGAGAATGGCTTTGCGTGTGTGCAGGCCCGTGTTGACTAACCAGCTGCAAATTCTTATGGAATGAAGTATGCTTGTCGCATACTAGGAGAGTGAAGCCCCTATGTCTATAAACGACCAATGGGGTCCCTCCTCGAAGACCAGTGCGGTCTTGGCTACCTAGGAAACTGAGAGGCTTGATTAAAGCCGAGGACCAGTGTGGAGCCTTATGAACAAGGTCTGCGAGCCTTGCAAAACTTAGGAAGCTGAGAGGCTTGTCTAAAGCCGAGGACCAGTGAGGTTTTATTTTGAAAGGCCAATTGACGCCTTTCATGATTTGCAGTCTGGTATTACGAAGGTAGTTGGAAATCTCACCCCGGATGTTGTAAAATAGTTGGGAGTTGTGCTTGGAGGAGCGTTGATGTTTGCAAAAGGTATAGAGGTTTGTTTCGGGTTTTAGGCATTCGGGTTTTAAAATTTTGAGCTGATGTTGTGGAGAGCATGAGTTGTGTTGGAATTTTGAGTTGGCACCAACTTTGGGAAGATAGTTGGGATAACAGAACTACAGTGTTGAGGCGGAGAGCTGATTGTTATCGATTATTGTTATTATTTATCACTTACTCTAAATCTGAATTGCTCAAAACTGGCGTGAACTATTTTTTCGTTACCACTTGTTTGCGCGTCTTAGGCCCACCTCTGGCACAAAGAGGCACCTTACAGGGTAGGACGCGTTTGCATTTTATTTACGCTCAATTACTTGTGTTTGCCACATATCAAATTACTGTCTAACATGCGATTGCTTGCTAATATGTGTTGCTTGCTTGAAATTTGTTGGCACTAATTATGTTATGATTGAATTTCGGCGGTATGGTAAGATTAACGTTATGTTACTTCAACTTATCTTTTGTAAAGTTAACCACTTTTTGAAGTCATTCATCTATCATCTGAATTCATGCATACCATTATTTTAAAACGGCTTTCAAATAGTATTTTGTTTATCTTAAACCCCAGTCTTGTCATTTTGCAAAATATTGTTTAGCGTCATATTTAAAGTATTCACAAGTATGTTTTCCTTTTGAAAATAACTTCAGAGTTAAACAAGTGTTTTCGCATCTGGTTTGCTTTAACAAAATGAGTGCCTTGCTCTAAATTTTGGGTCTTTTCAGTACGGTCTCAATTTATCCATTTTGGAATAAGTTGACCCGTCAATTTCATCTTTAATAAATTTTTATTAAATTCGGTATGCGTTGCTAAAGGGTTAATTATTTGAACATCAAGATCAGGACCTATGGCTCGTCAAATTGCTGTGATTGACTTGACTGGAAATGATGGATCCCACCAAGACAAGGTTAACAAGCTTGAAGCAACTGTAGCAAGTTTGGAAAAGAGACTTGATAGCCTTACTGAATTGGCTGTCACGCTCATGGATACTCGCAACCCAGTGCGAAATGTGTCAAGCCCAGGACCAAGTGCTCCTGTTGCTCCTATCTATACTGTTGCACCTCTTACAATGCAAGTAACTCCAGCATTTGAGTGTGATGCTCAACAGTTCCCTAATTTGCATGCATTCCTGTTGGAAAAGGAATTTGGTGGCTTCTCAAAGACGAGCAATGAGAAAAGCAACGGGGAAGGGCTTCCTAGGGTTGAAGAGAGCAATGTCACAATGATAGATGAGAATGCTCTAACATCTCAAGCAGGCTTAGGTGAAGCAGAAAAAGAAAATATGAATGTTCTTGGCGTGGTTGATCCACCAGTGTATGATGGGATAGGAAATCCTCATGATCATTTGAAAGCATTCACTGATTGGGTGGCAATATTTGGAAAAAGCAATGGAATCAAGTTGAGGTTATTTGTTAAGACGCTCGCGGGGCCGGCTTTAATGTGGTTTGCACTACAAGACCTTGGAAAGCGATTCACATGGGATGACTTAGCTCGTAACTTTGTCAAGCAGTACGAACTCCCGAACCTAACCTTTGCAAGGGGCAATCCACTGAAAAGAAAATCTGTAGAGCTTCAAGAAGGGTCGGTTGCAATAATTGCTGACAAGAGAAAGTGTGAATTGGTTGAGGCACAGTCCAAAGACAAAGGAAAAGCTGTCATGTCAAAACCTTTGCCAGTCATAGCAGGGGAACCTAGTGCCAATGCGCAAGTAATTGTCAATCCAAGTTCACAGTCAAACCATGCCAAAAGATCTGCTTTCGCATTCACACGGCTCCCAGAATCTTACGCACGACTATTTGAAAGGCTCAAGGAGTTCAATTTGGTACATCCTATAGAACCAAAATCATGTCGGTTCCTTAAGCCCGAGAACTTTGGAAAATTCTGCATTTACCATTCAGGAATGCACGGGCACTATATTGGGGAATGTTTTACCTTTAAGGAGAAAGTTGAAAGCTTGATTAATTCTGGCCAGATCAAGGTTCTACCAACAAACGGCACTGACGAATCTTTTGTCGCAATCTTTCCATATGCAAAGGGAGATCGCTCAAAGAAAGGTCTTTAGGCACCTACTAAGTTCCAGAAAAGCAGTAAAGTGGCAGAAGCAGAAGTTAGTTTATTTGCATTATTAGGAAGTAATTATTGTATTTTCCTTTTGTTAGTTTTGTTAAAAGAAAAGAAAAGAAAGAATATCAAATTATGAATGTTTGAATTTATTTCTATGTAAGCAAACTACTGTAACCGGTTTCCCAAGGCGGGAAACGTAGGCAACTCATATCGAGTTTCGGTTACACCATCATTTGGAAAATCTCTTCTATGTAAGCAGAACTACGCACGGTCTGATTCCTAAGGAGGGATACGTAGGCTCCTCCATCGGGCTCGACCCTTTAGTATTTAAAGTTTAATTTTCCCAAAGATAGAAACTGGGGCAAATTTTGCAAAGCAAGTAGAAGACGTGGGAGATTGCAACCGGGGCAGCTTTTGATAAGTAGTTTGAAGTTTTGAAAGTCATAACTGGGACAATTTTTGCAAAACAAGTTGAAATGTTGAAGTCATAACTGGGGCAATTTCGCAAAGCAAGTTGAGATGTTGAAGTTATAACTGGGGCAAAATTGTACAAAGGAAAATTGAAGACATTGATGTTGATTTCATAGTTATCAGAAGCAGGTTTTATATGAATTGGTACAGATTGTTGTGCGACAAACGAGAATCGATAGCCGAGCAAAGAATTGATGTTCAAAATAAGCCGACTATTTTAGCAATTTGTGTCAAAATGGTCTAGCACGCATACTAATTTAGTAAAAACTTTTAAAGTTGTTTTTCTCAATTCGCGTCTTGAAAAATCAAATTTTATTAATCATTGAGTTTCGAACTCTTAAATATTTTACTCATGTGCTGAGTCGGGATTTTGGTCCCATCCATTCGGCCTAATGGCCTATTTTACGTTTGAAATTTTATGCATGCATTATCATTTTACGTATTAACTTGCTTTTGTTCAATGAGCAGAATTCATTTGTTAAAGGTTGGCTTGCGTTGAACACTGAAATGGCTGAAAATCTGCATCAAGGAGAAAACAACATGACAAAGCAGCTTCAGGCAACCAGTTCTGGTATGGGTATCTTGCAAGCGCAAAATGATGATGTTGAAGAGCATGTGGTCCAAAGGAATCGGATTGTCAACTTTGTCAATACTAGTAAACCTTTGCCAAATACAAGCTTTACCTCCAATCCACCTTACTTAACAATGCCTAATTACCAAATGCCTATACATACTATATATCCACAAATCCCACAAGAATATCTTACCAACCCAAATGCTTGGCCAGCTGCAACTTTATACCAACCACCTTTTATCACTATACCTATTGTGGAGAGTAAATCAAATCAATTGATAGTGCGTTCACCAGAATTGCCTAAGAAAGAAGTTGAGACAACTTATCCTCACAATGTGGATGAACAGATTTTGAGAAAGATCATGCAAAAAGAATTGCGCTCTAGGAATATTCAGAGTTTCTGCTATGAAGACTTATGCATTTACCCGGACATTGAGCTTCCAAGTGGGTACAAGATACCAAAGTTTAACACTTTCAATGGAAAAGGGGACCCCTATGCACATCTGAAAGATTATTGCAGCAGATTAATTGGAATTGGCAAGGATGAAGCTTTGCGTATGAGATTGTTTATTCAGAGTTTATCAGGAATGACACTTGCATGGTATACTAAGCAAGATTTTACCAAATGGCACACATGGGAAGACATGGCTCGAGACTTTGTGGAACAATACAAATTCAACATAGTAAGAGATCCTTATCTAATTGATATGCGCAAAATCAAGAAGATGCCGCACGAGTCTGTTGCAGAATTTGCTGTGAGATGGAGGCTAGAGGCTTCTAAGATGCATCCTCCATTGCATGAAGATGAGCTGATAGCAACTTTCATTGACCTTCAAGAAGGCCTATTTTATGAAAAGCTACTTTTTGCCAATTTAAAGGATTTTCCCAGTCTAATCCGGTATGCAAAGATTTTGGAAGAAAAGTTTCAAACCGGGAGGTCGATTGACTATGACACTACAATACTAGTTTTCAATTGTTCTGATGCACCTGAAAATATTCAAGACTCTCAGCCTTCGCAAGTGCACTACAATCATGATATGCAAAATTCAAGTCGCCAGCATCGATCTCATCAGGCACCATCTGGTCATCAAAGCACGAAGAAGTTTAGACCTCGTACATTCACTCCTTTAGAAGAGTCTGTGAGTAGCATATTTGAAAAATTGCAAGCTGAAGGACTTTTGCAACCAAGGAAAGGAACAATTCCCAAGCACTTGCCTCCACATTTTGATCCATTAAAGCATTGTGCTTATCATTCAAATATCCAAGGTCATGACACTGAAGAATGCAGTGGCTTGAGATACAAAATTCAAAGCTTTATTGATAATGGCAAAATAATAGTGCAAGAAGATCCATTAAGTGGTTATTGCGACATTCCTCCCGCAGGCACAATTTTTGTTAAAGGCGAGGCATCAGCCCCAAGATATTCAAAGAACAGGCGGTTTGCAAGCTAAGAAGACTGCAAAGACCGTATTTTGCAGCCTGGAATGACACTTTATTTCCCGACTATCTTATGTTTTAACTACTATGTTGCAACTTTATTCATCCTGGTTGTAATGAACTACGTTATGTTTTGCTACCTTTATTGGGCTTAGTCCCAAAAATCAATGAAATTTCGTTTATTCCCAAATAACCCAAGCCAAAGCAGTTATAGATGGTTTATCTTGTGCAAAGAGAAGAGTTTCAAGAATGTCAGATTTTCGCAACAACAACACATTTGATTGCCATGCAAGAAAATGCAGATTTGAAGCCAAATTAGGTGTTCAAACAAGCCAACCATTATTTGATTAAAAACTAACAATTGTTCTTTGATTAAACAGGGGCAAATTTTGTATTTACTGCAAAGTTCAGCATCAAGGTGGAAGGAGCAATGCAAAGTGTCGCGACTTCCCAGAAATTTTATAGTACTTACAATTTTTCTTTGAATGCAGAAATCTCAAACAGCGAAACGAGAAGAACTCGCAACTATTAGTTCCTCGAAGAATCGCATATGCAGAACAACTCTATCTTAGCTTTTGATCGATTATCGCATCACCAGCATAGGCCAGACGATTTCAGATTTTGCAAGATACAGGGTTTATCCACCCACAAATAGGATATTTTGGGTCCTTCCACCCACAAATAGGATATTTGGGTCCTTCCACCCACAAATAGGATATTCGGGTCCTTCCACCCACGAATAGGATATTTGGGTCTTTCCACCCACGAATAGGATATCTGGGTCCTTCCACCCACAAATAGGATACTTCGGGTCCTTCCACCCACGAATAGGATATTTGGGTCTTTCCACCCACGAATAGGATATCTGGGTCCTTCCATCCACGAATAGGATATCGGGTTCTTCCACCCACAAATAGGATATCTCGGGTCCTTCCACCCACGAATAGGATATCTGGGTCCTTCCACCCACAAATAGGATATATTGGGCCCTTCCACCCACAAATAGGATATTTGGGTCCTTCCACCCACAAATAGGATATCTCGGGTCCTTCCACCCACAAATAGGATACTTTGGGTTCTTCCACACACAAATAGGATATCTCGGGTCCTTCCACCCACAAATAGGATATGCAGATTTCTTTCAAGTAGATGATAGCCTAAGACAAGTCGGCTGAAGCACCGCTTTCGGAGTGTTTTGCGATGTCGGTTGTCATGCAATATTGAATAATGATCAGCTTAGAGGTTCTCCAGGCGGAGCATCTCGTCAGTTGGCCGAAGGAAGAACTTATTGATGATATCGCAACCTGCATTTATAATTTTATATTATCCCTTTATTTATTTCTTATTCAAATTATTATAGTTTATTAGCAGTTGCTCGCTTACCGTTTGTTAAGTCTTTACAGAATTTTGGCCATACCGCAGCAGCATTTGGAGCATAACGTGGAACTTTTTCTTAGCAGTGAACTGGGGCAATCGTTGATATGAGCTAGACTCGTCAACAAGGATCTGAAGAATCGCACTCGAACAAGCAAGTTCTTACCTAATCTTTCATTCCGGATTAGGACGTCAGTTTAAATTCTTCCTATTCGTGCGTCATTTTCTGTCAATCGTGCGAGTTTTCGCGTCTAAGTGTCGTTGAACTACATATGGCCTGATTCTCTTTCAGCCCGAGATATGTAGGCAACTCAGAAACCGGAGTTCGGCCATCCATAAGCCTCGCACTTTGATCCTTAGAATCGAAGTTCTTGGCTTTATCGTGACAAAATTGGTTTCCCGTCAACTTCTTTACCCTGAAAACTCTTTCATCCTTTTCGGGTAAAGAGGGGCAGCTGTTGACACCCAATTTCGTCCAGAAATTTTAATTAATTAAATAAAAATCAATTATTAAAATTAAAATTTACTAAAGTAAATTAATAAATTTTTGGAAGAAAAGGGTTAAATTACATTGTTTACTTTAAAAATCAGCTTATAAATGTAATTAGTTTAACTAAAAAAAAGAGGGCTAAATGTGCAAGCCCCATCCGATTAGCCTACTTCCGCAAACCTATATATACAATACACACTATACACACACCTCACCATTTTCAGTCAACCCAATACCCAGAAACCCGTTCCCAAATTCCCTTATTTTTGACCCGCGATCTTCTTCCTTCGACCCGATTCTCTTCCAAATCCCAGCCAAAACGCGTGCAAATCCGACACCCAACTTAAAAGTTTTGTCTTCTTCTCCGTACGAGCATAGTTGGACGAATCCTAGACGTTTGTTCATGTGCAAGTCGATCCAAGCCGCAAATCATCCCAACAGGCAGATTTGCAGGATAAAGATTGAAGTTGTACAATCTTTATAGATTAGACGACTTTAACCCTTATCTTACAAGTGAATTGTCCAAATTGGGTTTAAAAATTTGAATGTTGGAGCCTAATCCGAAACCCTAGTGCGCAGGTATATATTGTTCATTTTTACTCATTTTTGAGGAGGAGGTTTTGGAGAGCGGCAGGAGCTCACATAGAAACATTTCCCTTATTTCTGGTTTCATGGATTCAGTTCACAAAATATGATCTCGCTTAGCATTGTTTCTGTTTTATTCGTGTAATTCCGCTTCATCGCTTTAATATTCGAATCGTCGACTTTATTCGAGTCGCTGTTTTCGATCCCTCGCCTTTAGTTCACTGCACCGCAGCAGGTAATAAGCTTGCTCCGACTCTTTTTCTGTGTGAATGTGAATTGTAGTATGTTACTATGTTAAAAAAATCATGTTTGAAATATGTTTGAACTCCTGAAGTGTTAATTTAGGATTAAAGTCTCAATCTTTACTGTCTTAGTGTGTTAGTTTGAGCTTAAATCGCGATGGCTAAATTTACTTTCATATGCTGTTTCCTTGTTTCTGGTTTCTCTCTGTTTAAGTGTGTAGTTTCTGATAGGGATTCAGGGGAATGGAGGGCAGGTATGTTTCAGGGGTCTTGTTGTGTGAATATAGGAGTTGCCAGGTTGCCTTTGGAGATTTGGAGATCTGCAGATTTGTTTTAAGAGAGTAATTTCTGGTTCTTTGCAGCTGGTGAAAGTGTGAGTTTGTTTCCTTGGTGCTTGTAGTTGTTTGCAGATAGATTAGAAGTCTGTGGGTGTGAGCGTAGTTTGGTTCAGAGGGTGCAGGGGTGGTGGATCTGTGAAGTGTAGAGTAGGCTGGAGTAGGTCCGGTGCTTTAGAATCTGATTTGGTCTATTTTAGAGGGAATTAGAAGCTGCAGCTGCTATTTCAGTTTCAGAGTCTAGGTCAGGGAAGGAGTAGTTTCTGGTGGTTCTTCTGTATGCGAGGGTGCAGGGGTCTGTTATATTAGCTTTTGGCTGTTTGAGGCAGTTTGTATGAGAGTTGGAGTCTGGTAGTTTGAGTGCTCTAGGTGGAGTTGTTCCTGGTGGATCAGACTTCAGTGGATGTTTGTAGGTAGATGGGGCGTGGGTTCTAGTGGTTGTCCAGTGTTTGCAAGTGTCAGAGGGGTTTTAGTTAGTCTTTGTTTAAGGGAGGTCTGGAGGTAGTGAATTAGTTTCTAGTATTAGCTTGTTTGTGTGCCTATGCAGTGGTCCTGGTTTCAAGAGGTTTCAGGAGATCAGTGAAGTGGTTTTAGGTTCGTGGTAATGTTTATGGTTTAAAGGAGGGTCTATGTTAGAGTTTAAATATGCATATCCTGGGTTTGTGATGCTCTGAACTATGTCTCAAATAGTGGTGTTTGCCATGGTTTTTATTGTTAACTTGTGATCCTATTTCTTAAAATGTTTCATAGAAAAGCGCCTTAAATTGGTTGTAAAATTCATTCTAAATCAAATTGATCCTACTATGTGTACATAAGCTGTTATGGTTTGAAAAAATTATTAATTGCTATCTATTTCGTGCAATTGATAGCTCTGGCTTATGCTTTGCATTTGTGACTAATATTATAGCTGTTAAGTCTTCCTGGAACTCTCTTAAGTTTCTTAACTTTCTTTTTAGGTTTTAATTCTCTTCCAAGTATTAGTTCAGATCCATGACCCCCTTGTCTGCAATGAGTTTGACTCTCTCTATTTCAGTTGGATCTTTGTTCATTGGTACTTGATAGTGATGTCGTTGGTATTTTGGCTTTAATGTCATTTGTTCTTAGCATATTCTTTATTCCAGTAACTAAAAGCATTGCCTGACTTATTTAATATTTCCTAGAGGTTTATCTTTGTGTCTGTTCATTTGATTACCTGTTCAGTGAGCTTTAGAAATACCTCTCTAAAATGATACTTATCTTAATCTCTTTGCTTCTTTGGCATGAACACTCTTGGGAACGAGTTTGATCTAAACTCACAAACGGGACGGCTATTTGCATTTGAAGTTATTCGATCCGCTTCGTATTTTCGGGACTTGATATCCCCGAAAATGTAAAAGAACGAAAAAAATGAAAATCACAATGTCCAAGACTCAGTGATTGAGTTTGCGCTTCCGGGTTCTATCTTCTAAACTCCATCTTTCCCCGCTCCCTTAGAAAATGCATGTTGTATAGGATTTCCCCATAGACCGGATTAGTAGCCCGATAGGATAGAAAATGATATTTGAATTGTGAATAATTATTGTAAATTACTTAAATTATTTTGATATGAATGCTTTGTATCATTTCTTTGCGAATCGCCAATTTATTTATGGATGTTTAGAATCATTTTGTCAATTAATGAGTGCAAATAAAATTTGATTAAAATCGTACCCTCGTCATAATTTGCATTTGAATTATTTATTTATTGATTATATTAATATTCAATTATTTATTTATTTAATCGAATTTATTTATTTAGTTAATTAATTAAATTTTAATCCATTATTTATTTATTTACTTAATCTAATTTATTTAATTTCAATTAATCATCTATTTAATCCATTGAATATTTATTTACTTAATTAATCTATTATTATTCATTTACTCCTTTATTTAATTAAAATTGATAAGTATTCATTTATTTAATTAAGTTATTTATTTGCTTATTTATTTTTCTATTTATTTATTCAATCAATTAATTAATCCTTTATTATTATCCAATTATTTATCTAGTTTGTTTTATTTAATTATCTAACTTCATTTAACCTTTGCTTATTTTATTAATTAATTAATTGATTATTATTTCATTATCTAGTTAATTAATCTTAAATTGGATCATTTATTTATCTAAGTATCGACATAATTAAAATCTTACCTTATTTATATTATTCATATTATCCTTATATAAAATTGGCTTTATATTTTCTTATCCTTAATAATTCGTGAAAAACCGCCGGATTAACCGCATTTAGCGGATTTTCGAAAGTGCTCCCGCTAGGGACCTTCTTTCGAATTTAAAAGAACCACTTACCTAGAATCTCTGAATTTAATTTCTTTTTAATAAAGAATAAAATTGCACTCTTTAGTTAACTTAGGTTCCTAATAATCCTTAAATTAGGTGGCGACTCCAAAGAAAACCCTTTGGAATCCCATTTTGTTGAAATATACCCGAAACCTGTCTTTTCTTAAAGAAAGGATAATTTTTGGGGTTCAACACTTGGTTCTTTCTTGGAAGACAGGATTAGCAGCTATTTACAAAGCTGGTTTACTGTCACAAAACACATTAACTGGTATATCAAATCTTATCCCAAGTTCTCTGTAGAGCCCAAGTATCCATACAACTTCAGCAACAGCACTAGCCATGCTTCTGTATTCTGATTCAGCTGAGCTTCTAGCAACTATTGTTTGCTTCTTAGCCTTCCAAGAAATCAGCGAACTTCCTGCCATTATCATAAAATCAGTCACAGATCTTCTGGATTGGGGCATTGCTGCCCAATCTGCATCACAGTAAACTGTGAGCTTCTTTGACTTGCAACTTGATAGCAATATTCCCAAACCTGCCTGTCTCTTCACATATCTTACAACCTTTAATGCAGCATCCATGTGTGATTTCTTAGGCTGATACATAAACTGACTAAGTGTCTATACTGCAAAAGAAATGTCAGAACTGGTTACTGCTAACAGTGCTAAGTAGAGCAGCTTGCCAATCATTCTTCTGTATTTCCCTGCATCCTCAAGTAATTCATCCTCACTCTGACTTAACAGTCTTGAAGCAACCGTACCAAGCTTGGAAAAGCCGAACTACACATGGTCTGATTCCAAAGGAGGATACATAGGCTCATTTTTCCCAAAGATAGCAACTGGAGCAAATTTCGCAAAGCAAGTAGAAGACGTGAAAGATTGCATCTGGGGGCAGTTTTTTTAAAGTAATTTGAAGTATTGAAAGTCGTAATTGGGGCAAATTCTGCAAAGCAAGTAGAAGATGCAAGAGATTGCAACTGGGACAGTTTTTGCGAAGCATGTTGAAATGTTGAAGTCATAACTGGGGCAGAAATTTTGCAAAAAACAAGTCAAAGACATTAAGTCGATTTTGTCATTATCAGATGCAGTTTTTTCAAGAACTGGTGCAGATTGTTATTTTGAAAGCAAGAATCGATAGTCGAGCAAAGCATTGACATTCAAAATAAGCCGACCATTTTAGCAATTTGTTCCAAAATGGCCTAACACGCATACTGATTTAGTAAAACTTTTCAAAGTTGTTTTCTAAATTCTTGTCTTGAAAGATCAAATTTTGTCATTCATTAAAGTTTTGTACTCTTAAATATTTTACTTCTCTTTAGTCGGAATTTTGGTCCCATCTATTCAGCCTAATGGCCTATTTTACACTTAAAATCTTATGCATGCATTACTATTTTACGTATTAACTTGCTTTTGTTCAATGAGTAGATTTCATTTGTTAAAGGTTGGCTAGCATTGAACACTGAAATGGCTGAGAATCTGCATCAAGGACGAAACAATATGGCAAAGCAGCTTCTAGCAACCAGTTCTGGTATGGGTATCTTGCAAGCGCAGAATAATGATGTTGAAGAACATGTGGTCGAAAGGAATAGGATTAAACTTTGTAAACACTAGTAAACCTTTGCTAAATACAAGCTTTACCTCTAATTTACCTTACTTAACCATGCCTCATTATTCAATGCCTATGCACACCATATATCCACAAATCCCACAAGAATATCTTACCAATCCAAATGCGTGGCCAACTGCAACCTTATGTGTGGTAGCAGGTTGTGCTGCACTCAGTCCTGCTTCAGAGATGATTTCCAAGGCATACTTCCTTTGATGCATGAGGATACCTTGTTTAGATCTTGCAAATTCTATTCCCAAAAAGAACTTTAATTCACCTAAGAGCTAGATCATTTTCAGTAATTAAAAGATCATCTACATACACTAAGACAATCACTTGATGATGGCCAACTCTTTTTGTGAATAAGGAGTCATCTAGATAACTTTTTTTGAATCCAGACTTGATGAGAGCTTCTGTAAGCTTCACATTCCATTGTCTAGAAGCTTGTTTAAGGCCATATAGGGATTTCATAAGCCTACAAACTTGCTTCTCCCCCTGCTTAGGAAATCTCTGTGGCAAAGAGAACCCTTGAGGTAAGGTCATGTACACCTCCTCATACATATCGCCTTGAAGAAAGGTATTGTACACGACTATTTGATGAACGACATGCCAATTTTCAGCAGCTGTTAAAGCCAGAACAGCTCTCACTGTGACCATCTTAACCACATAAGAGAAGGTTTTTGATAATCTAACCCTTTTTTATGATTATAGCCTTTGGCTACAAGTCTTACTTTGAATCTCTCAATGGATCCATCTGACTTATACTTGATTCTGAATACCTATTTACAACCAATAGCAGCCTTTCCTTTAGGCAAGGAGACAACTTCCCAAGTATGATTACTTTCCAAGGCATCAATTTCATATTGCATAGCCTGCACCCACCTAGGATCCTTCTTTGCTTCTTCAAATGAATATGGTTCAGTTTCAAGAGATACAGAGGGTACGAATTGTTGATAGGAAGGTGAAAGTGTCTCATAAGAGACATACTGATCAATAGAATGCAGAGGCTTAGAGGCTGCAGGTGTAGCCATAGATGTGCTAACATAATCCTTCAGCCAGATTGGGCATTGCATGTTTTGGAAGATTTTCTCAACTGTGATGCTGAATTAAGAGTCTCAGCAGGAACAGGAGCTTCAGGGGAAGCACCATCTGATTCAGGATTTGAAGGAAGAGGAGTATCAAAATCCATCATATCATCAGGAGTGATAGGAGAACCTGGAATGTCAAAGTCAGTAATAGGAGGTTCTAAGTCATCTGGAATAAAAGTGTCCAGGTGCAGATCACTAGAAGAGAATAATTTCAACTCCTTTGGTTTAGAATCCATGAAAGGAAAGCAGGTTTTCTTAAAGCAAACATCCCTGCTGATAAGAAATTGATTATCTTGAAGTGAGAAAATAAGATAACCCTTTTGATGTTGAGCATAGCCGATATCAACACCAGGAATGGATCTGGGCTGAGATTTATCACCCTTTGGCAGCATTTTTGCATAACATAAGCACCCTATAACCTTTAGATGATTAAGAGGGGGTTGTTTCTTGTGAAACACTTCATATGGAGAGTAACCTTTTAACACAGAAGAAAGCATCTTGTTGATAAGGTATGTTGCACCAAGAATGCAATGACCCCAAAACTTTAAGGGTGTACCAGCCTGAAACCTAATGGCCCTTGTAACTTCAAGAATATGCCTGTTTTCTCTTAGCAACTCCATTTTGCTGTGGAGAGTAAACATAGGTTGTTTGATGAACAATTCCTAGAGTGTTACACAGATTTGCACATATACTGTTTAAAAATTTTGTACCATTATCAGTTCTAATTATTTTGACAGTAATAGAGAACTGATTTTGTAGTCTCAATACAACTGGCACGTCACTTTTAAGACTTAACAAGAAAACCCATAATATCCTAGAATGATCATCTACAACACTGAGGAATGATCTATTTCCATTATATGTAGGACACTTGTAAGGACCTCAAACATCAATATGCAGAAGCTGAAATAGCTTATCTGATCTAGAAGTGCTAGTAGGAAATGGATTTCTAACTTGTTTAGCTAAAGGGCAGACTGAACATGTGAGCAATTCTTGTTGACAATTAACAGTAGAAAGTCCTAACATCTAAGATAAAACCTTGGTGGCCTAGTCTCTTGTGCCACAATGTCAACTCATCAGCTGCCTTATTTTAAATAATCAATGAGTGTATTCCACTGGTAGTGTTGCTTGTTTGTATACCACTTGAACTATCTTTATTAAGTGCCACTTGAACTATCTTTAGTAAGTGCACTTGTATTACCTCTACTCTGTGTTTGGATAGGAAGAAGATAGAGTCTATTGTGTTCTCTACCAATCTTCCTCACCTTCCCACTGTAGAGGTCCTGAAACACACAAAAGTTAGGAAAGAAAGTCATTGAGCACTGCAGATCTTTGGTTATTTTGGATACTAACATTAAGCTGTACTTAAAATCAGGTATAAGAAGCACATCTTTCATTTTAGCTCCTTTTGTCATAGAACATGTACCAGTGTGAGTGACTGCTGTAGTTTTTCAATTGGGTAAATACACCATTCTATGACTAGGTGATGCAATGCTAGTCACATTTCTTAACATTTCAGGATTATGAGTCATATGGTTTTTGTTGCTCCAGTGTCGATTATCCAATCTTTATTATTAGAATCAACAAGAAGAGAAGTGATAGTACCTGCTGCATTTAGTGAGATACCCTGTGACCTATCCTGGTTAAGGAGACTCATTATTTGATTATACTAATCCTTTGTGAACCAAGTTCCACCTTCTTGCATTTTTGAACCTCTGTCATAGCTTGATCCTGCACTTACAGCTTCAGATTCCATTTGATCTGCAACTAAGCCAAAAGGATTTGTACTTTCATAGTTTAAAATTTTAAATTATTTTATCTTTATTAAAATTCGTGAAAACCGCCGGATTAACCGCTTTTAGCGGATTTTCGAAAGTGCTCCCGCAATAGGGACATTCGTTCGAATTTAAAAGAACCACTTACCTAGAATCTCTAAAAATGAATTTCCTTTTAAATAAGGAAGAAATGCACTCATTAAATAACTTCTGGTTCCTAATTTTCCTAAATTAGGTGGCGACTCCCAAAAAACCCTTTGAAATCTCCATATTGTTGAACAATATATACCTAAAAGTTATCTTTTCTTAAGAAAGGTTATTTTTGGGGTTCAACAATAAGCTTGATTAATTGTCGGTACTGGTACAGTAATCAGTATTTGACTCCTAACTTGATCATAGGTATCGTTCAGGCCCATTAGAAATTGCAGAAATTTTAACCCTTGGAGATGTTTAACAAATTCCTTAGATTTTGAACATGAACATCTAGGGGGAGGTACTAGGGAATCAAATTCATCCATAATTCTCTCAGCTTTGAGTAATATGTTGAAACAGAACTAGTACCTTGTGTAATGGTTGAATTCTGCTTGTGTACCTTGTAGATCCTTGAGGTGTTGACTATGTCAAATCTCTTTCTAAGGTCTTCCCAGACTGCCCTAGCACTCGATTCATAGATGATTCCACTTAGTAGCTCTTTGGATAATGAACTCATGATCCATGACAATACCACAACGTTGCATTTATCCCATTGGTGCGTGTACTTCTCAGTAAATTTCTCCTTGCTATAGGTACCATCCACAAACCCTAGCTTATCTTTTCCAAGTAGTGTAATGAGCATTGCCTTACTCCAAAGGGCATAGTTTTCTTCTCCAGTAAGTTGTACAGAAATAAGCACAGATCCAGGAGTAGCTAATGCTCCTAAGTAAAGAGGATGATTGTGCGAAAGCTTGAGTGCATCTTCAACGAATTCATTAGTTGAATTGCTCGTCGCCATAGCTAAATTCTTCAAGTTCATGTGAAATTAATGAAATTTTTTTATCGATTTAGGAACTGAAAATACTAGAATTTACTTGATTTTGCTTCAGAACTGAAATCTCCCAATTTCTTCTTAATCTTCATCCATGGCTCCGATACCATGTTAAATCTTTGTAGATCTAAGCTCAGTTTAGCTTGAGTAGTAAATTGAAGAAGAAGGAATCTAGAGAGTGTTTGTAGAGAGAAATATTGAAAGTAATTCTATTCTCTCTTAACTGAGTAACAGAACAATTGTACAAATATATAAACTCCTAGCTAGGTAGTTAGTAAAATTAAAGGTTAACAAACTACATCCTAAACTTTGTCTATTTATACTTTGACCCTAACTACATTAAGTGATTCCTTCAATAAAAATCTTTATGAGGTTTTTTGCAACTTAGGAAACAGTGTCTCAAGATTTTATATGACAAGATCAAATGGATATCATACCATTTGATTCGTTAGGAAGGTTATTTTTATAAAAAGTGCAATATCGTTGATGTAGGACATTTGAGCATTTATTAGTTTCAGATTCAGAAATTAGCCAATACTCATGAGTGAACTCTGAAAGTATCATGTACAAGAGGGTAACATCTAATTTTAAATATTTCAAAGCAAAGACTTTAAAGACCATGAAAAAATAAAAGCTTATTTTATTTGATACAAATTAGATAGAGAATTCATAACAGTAAGGGCGAAATAATAGATATAGAATATATTGAATGAGCGGGGTAAAATGTCTTTGTTTAAAGTTTGAGGAGAGTTTAATTTTTAACGCAAGTTGATCTCCCCGCACCACCCCCCTCTCTCACACACACAAAAAAAGAGAAGAAAGTAATGATAACGGTTGAGTATATGATGTTTTGATGATAATAAATAAAATATACTTGTTATATTAAAATAAATTGAGGCATTATTTGTGGAACTAATTTTCTTCAATTATTGTTAAGCTGGTAAATATAATTTAATTGCTAATTTTTTGTGGAAATATTATATGGCTGACTTATGGATTAAACTAAGCATATTTTTATAAGATTCATTAGATATTTGAATTCTACTAGATTTGGCTTGAGAGAATTGGAGTTAGGAGTAGGATTCAAAGAAATCCCGAAGTGATAAGAAAACAAAACAACGACAACAACAACAACAACAACAACAACAAACCCAGTGTAATCCTACAAGTGGGGTCTGGGGAGGGTGAGATGTACGCAAACCTCCCCCACCAAGGTGGAGAGGCTGTTTCCGATAGACCCTCGGCTTAACAAAACAATTAAAAATTTTGAAGGCAGACAAATATTTTAAAAATAAGATAAAGACAAACAAGGTGAGAAACACCTTAAAGCTCAAGAACTCATAAACTACTATAGTCAGGGCCAACATAAGAGGCCAATAGCGAAAAGGGCAAGATAAGACTACTATGTATAAGAACAATACAGCTAAAAAGACAGCACTCAAATGCCTTTTACCTAACCTTCTACCCTAATCCTAGACCTCCACGCTTTCCTGTCAAGGGTCATGTCCTCGGTGACCTGGAGGTGAGCCATATCATGTCGAATCACCTCGCCCCAATTCTTCTTTGGTCTGCCTCTACCTCTCCGCAGACCCAGCACAACCAGCCGCTCACACCTTCTCACCGGTGCATCTGTGCCCTTTCTCTTCACATGGCCGAACCATCTCAACCTTACTTCTCACATCTTGTCCACCACTGAGGCCACTCCCACCTTATCACGAATGACCTCATTCCTAATCTTATCCAACCTCGTGTGCCCAATCATCCATCTAAGCATACGCATCTCTGCTACGCTCATCTTCTGAATGTGCGTGGTCTTGACTGGCCAACACTCTGCGCCATACAACATAGCTGGTCTAACGACCGCTTTGTAGAACTTTCCTTTAAGCCTAGGTGCCACTTTCTTATCGCATAGGACACCAGATGCGAGTCTCCACTTCATCCGGCCTGCCCCTATACGATGGGTAACATCCTCGTCAATTTCTCTATTACCTTGAATGATAGAACCAAGGTACTTGAAGCTTCTCTTTTGGTGAATTGCTTGCGAATCGAGTGATAAGAAGAAAGGATTAGAATAAATGCTATATGTTTATCCCTAGTATACTTGGACTTTCTTTTTACTTATCATGTCTTTATCTATAAAAGAAGTTTATGTACATATCGAAAGGAGACGTCCAAAATACTTCACTAAAAAGAGAGTTTGAGCATTCAAGAGAGAAAATATCTAAAGCAGTTGGAACAGGCGCTAGAACAGTCTGGACAAGTGTTTCATCAAGTCAATTAAAATTGTTTGAGTCAAGTTCTTAGTTCTTGTAGTAGGTCTTAAACAGCAATCTCGTTCAGCTTTTTAGAAGCACTTTTTAAGGTTGTAATCTGGAGCTAAAATCTCATTGGGTAAAGAACTTAGAGTTATGTTCTTTGTATTCCAAACTAGGGTAGTTTGGAAGGATAGCAACAGTATATGATTGTTGTGTAAGGGCTTCGGGGTAGGTCCTTGGGATTACCGTTGTAATCCGATTTTGGCTCGACTATTTTAGTAGATTGGTTGAAAATTCCACAGGGGTGGGGGTCGTGGTTTTTTACACCGGTGAGCCAAGGTGTTTTCCACATTAAAGTCGTGTGTGCCTTAAAATCGTGTGTGCCTTGTCTACTTTTGCTCTTTTATTACTTTGCTGAACTACTGTTGGAACACCCGCTGAAACTGTTTCAAGTAAGTTGTTCCAACAAGTCAAGAACTAAGTCTAAAATTAAAAAGAGGCGAAAATATTGTCGATTCAATTCACCTTCTTTTGTGTCGAGTGTATTCTAAACTAACAATAATGTTTTTCATTTTAATTGTGGAATAGGAAAATTTTGTTCTCTTGATTTGACGAATATTCACTTTTGCTCATGCAAACATATTGCATACCTATTTCAGTGAGTTGTTAGCGAGGTACCTACCCCATGGGGAAAGTGCACGAAAGGCCACTTTTGCCACTGGTCTTTGGGCACAGGCCACTAATACCAAAATATTTAGTTTGTGGCCACTTTTGCTTAAAGAGATAGAACTTCAGTCTAGAGGCTGGATTGAAGTTCAGTCTTTAAAGATTGAACTTCAATCCAGGGCCATATGGACTGAAGTTCAGTCCAGACCTTAAGATGGAACTTCAGTCCATATGGCCATGGACTGAAGCCATATGGACTGAAGTTCAGTCCTTAAAGATGGAACTTCAGTCCAGGGGCCGTATGGACTGAACTTCAGTCAATTATCAGAACTTAAGTCAATATTTATTTAGTAAAGGCCCTAAAGTGGCCTCTAGTGTAAGACCAAAGAAAATAGTAGCCTCAAACCAAATACCAGTATTAAAAGTGGCTGCTGGGCGAAATTTTTTGTACCCATGTGTACATTATATATGCAATGGACAAATATATTGTATGTAGACTAAAGAGATCATTGAAAAGCATAAATGCTATCAAAACTATAATTTCACATCTTCTAGCAGAACGTACTCCCTCAGTATCAAATTAGTTGTCACTTTAGCAAAATGTATTTGTCCCAAATTAGTTGTCACTTTAGAATTTCAAGGCTAAATTGATTAGTTCTTTCCAACTATACCCCTAATAATTAAAAAAATTCAAAAATTAATGGTGAAACATTAAATAGGGATAAGATAATAAAATAAACACCCTATTTAATGATTTTCTTAATGGGCGTAAAAAAGCTTAAAGCGACAACTAAAATGGGACGGAGGAATTATCTAATTATTTGAAGTCCCACTTAATTATATCAAAGTGAGTGGGCTATGATCTGTATAATTCAGATCATCTCATTATTTCATTAATCAATACACATCTTTATTCTAATGACAAAATAGAGAAATTACAGACGTATTAAATATAAATGAAACAGGAAATTACAGATGAAAATCTACATGCTAGCTGAAAAGCACAAAATGTTAGTAATGTAGGACTACAAGATTATACTCAACAATAGCATCCCCGCTAGTTGTATTTATCCAATAGGTCTTTGCAGTGGCAATTCCCTGAGCCAACCGAAAAATTCCAGAACCACCGACGATCGGCATTTCACGATACTTGTGAAATGCAGGATTCCTGCCAAGAAGACTCAATGTGCTACCATTGTACTTGCCAGTGGTGAACACAAAGTTGAGGGTCATGAGAAGGCCAGCCTCATTTTGATCAGCTGAACCATAAATTCCTTGTGCTCGACCAACTATTGTTGAGTTAGGCTCTGGCCCAACAGTCAATGGGTCATCAATCATTGCAAGAAACCCAAAGAAGGTTGGGGATGTGGCAGTTATGTTGGACTGAGCAATTTGAACTGCAGTTGGATTCTTCCCACTAGCTATGTCATGAAAATAGAAATGAAATTTGGTTACCTTTTGCTTTGCATGTGGAAGTTTCTTGAACCATTGTTCCACAGCCTTGGGTCCTAAGACAACCCCTTGAGCTAATGGCATAACCACACAGCCATCATGCAGATTAATAGAACTAGGCTAGCCTTTCCCATTTCTTTCTCTTTGTCTCTAGGATCCTACTTAGTTTTCTTCAGAAAGAGTAATGTATATGCAGATACAAAGATAAGAGTATAATATAGTAGTAGTTGGTTGTCTATAAAGTTAAAAGAAAAGAAGATTATACTTTTTTTTCTTTCGTTGAGAATAGAATATAGAAGTTGTTAGTTAGTACTTAATTGACTTATAAAATTCTATATTTAATGCAGGCACTCAGTTCAAATGGGAAAGGGGGAAAAAAAAAGGGGAAGAATTCAGACATATGGTATTACTTTAATATAGTCAGAGAGTAATGGAGCATCTTTAACTCTTTAAAAGATAAATTATTTACGAAATTAAGATAGAATAGAGCTGGATAGCTGATTCGTACGTCTAACAGACCAATTAGTTAACTTTGATTGTATAATATTTCACTTGTGGTCTAACGTGGGGAAGTAGTTGCCGAACAGAAGATGCCTATATACAACTCAGATATTGTTGTCTCTAAACCATAGAATATGAATTACGTTAATCTGTACGATACATGCGGCTAATATATAATTCTCTCGAAAGATCGATTTCAGTTACCATGATTAGCCATCACTTTTAGACAAAATGTTGTTTAAGTGAAAGGAGCATTTTGGTATAAAGCTTGCAACTCCGATTAATAATTGTTAATTATGCTATGATCAACATCACCAACTATCTAACCTAGCCCGCTTTTGTTGGAACTCTATATGCATGTATTTTGTAAAGAGTTTATATTATATGCATGAAAAGTGTAATATTTTTACATTATGAGGTTATTATTACATGCATGTTAGCTGGTAATTTGCCTTTATATTATGATTATTAATCCTACTTTTTTTTGGAGGATTACATATAGATATTTTTGGAATGGCCTGGTGGTGTAAATAATATTTCTGCTCTGATAGCGTAAAGCACATAAACCTTAAAGTAAAAATGTGAACTTTCTTCTTAGAAAAGCAGCTTTGAGCGAGGGTCCTAGGCTGAGGGTTGCTTCTTATTACATTATGTCGCGTCGAGTCAAAGGTTTTTTGTTACGTACGTAATGAAAGGGCCCGTAAGGGACTGCTTTCAGCCAACAAGCTGAACTACTATATGCTATTTCGACATTATACACAGTAAAAAAAGGACTCATAAATTACCCGATCCCTAGCTATTACATAATCTCTTGTTACATACGCGTGGAAAACATTACAGTATCTATAATTAGATTTTGAATGTTACAACTGTTACTGAACTATATATGCAAATTATATATCTATATGGTCTTTTAGCTCTTTAACTCCGCGCACTAGGTGGGTTTGTATAGTTTCGATTGGATTAATGGTTGATGTAGACAATAGACATCAGCCATATATCATTCTGAAATTTATAAATCTTGTTGATCTGGCAGATCTTTACAATTACTATATATGATTATTGGTTAGTATTCTCAGGGTCAACAATCAATAATATCAGCAATGTGCAATAATCAATAACCCGTATTGCCCCTTTCGTTTTTATTTATTTTTGTTATCTACCAACTACATATTCATATATCTTGTTGTTCATATGAAGGATGTTACTAAATACGCTATTGGATTAATATTATAGGAGTAGCAGTCGGGACTAACAGTTGAGCTTTTTCGAAATTCAAATGAATCAACTAAGTATTCAAATACATAGTAATGTTGGAACAAAAATTATCTAAAATAGAGTTTACAGAATGGTGAAAACAAGTAAAGCCTTAAAAATGCATATATTAGTACACACAAAAAGTGATATTTTTGCAGTGCAAACACATAGAAAACCTTGTGTGATCTCAAGGACAAAAACGGAAGCTGCTGCTTTCCTTGTGCTGATTATCATGTACAAGACAGGAAAAATTGGATGTCAGCACTTAACCCCGAGAAACTCCATGTAAACAAGATTGTTTGGCCAGGTAGACAAAGACGAATCCTGAATATAAATTTGATGCTTATCGTGGAGTAACAAATTAATATTTGTTGAAATTTTAATGATGTGTTACCTATTTATTTATGCTCTGTGTCGAAAATGTTGTATTCAGATGAACCAATTAATTACGTGCTCCATCGGCCTATGCAGGTACCCATGATTCAGCAACTAATAAGATTGGAATCCCGTTCATCTCTCGCCCTTTTGCTCAATGCCAATCATTGTCCATTTATCAGCAGCTGGTTATTCAGGAAGACCGTCGTATATGCCATGTCATTCTTCTTTCCTACAGCGTTGACGTTGTTATCAACGACATCAAGAAGTTCCTGTCTGAAACTCATTGAGATAATATTCCTGGAAATTCGTACAGAATTTGGTCATGATGATGTATCTAGAGGATCAACTAGGGGAATGTCTGATCCACCAAGAAGACAATGTTTTTAACAAGACTATAGCAGAGTTATTGCCAAAGAGAATAATATGCATTTGGAAACCAAGAAAATCACCTCAGCCAAAACATGGAAGTCCGTTATGGAATTCAGGTCACCTAAAAGATAACTGGATAGATACAGACTTGCCTGAAACAAAATTTGAGAGTAACATGAAGCATTTGAGCGAGCAACCACCGGTGACATCACGAAATTTTTTTTATAGGGTGGAAAATACAGTGACACCACAAGCAGATAATCCAGTTCTGTGTGTGAAACTAGTGCCTGACCGAATTCATCCATATGCAAGGCTGTTCGTAATGGAATGTATCTCTAGATGTTATGGTGATCAGTTGCAAATATTTTCATCAGACTTTATAGATGAAGATTTTGTTGATGCATGCATTTGTAAGACAAATGCAAGGATCGAAGAAGCTTTGAATCTGAACAAATGAATAGAAGTCTATGTATATGAATGTATGTTTCCTAGACATTTCAGTTATAAGTGTATCTTTCGAGTAAAAGGTAATCCGTACACCCCTACTTGCTGGTGAAGAGGTGGATCTGCTATAGGTAGTAACTTGGTTAATCTCTAGTCCTCATTTAGGTGCTTGAATTGTCTGCTGCTGTAAATTTGTAACTAAGAGTGTGTGAATTATCACTTGCTTGTTTGTTCTGTGTTATCATATTTCATCATCGTCAAGTGATTTGTTAAATTCCTAGTCTTGTCTCAGTGGTGAAAGTTGTCTGCATGCTTAAATTTAATACTTGTATATGTAGTTAGATTCAAGCAATTGCTAGAGGACATATATACTCTTACAATGGCCATGGACCTAAGTAGTACTTGCAGATCAACCTGGCTGTTGTTCCAGACAGTAAAATGATTTTCTCAGCACTTAAAGAGTAAGAATTCCAGCTGCTTCTCTAGTATCGTAGGCTCGGGATAATGATTGATATGGGAAGGAGAGAAAAAGACAGGGCTTGGATCTTTGTTGAAGTTGGCTAATGAAGGAAGAATGGAGGGTCAAGAAAATGCATCAAAGGCTATTAGCCTTCTTGGGCGTGTCCCAGAAAGTGTCGAACACATTGTGAATGCTCGTGTTTGTTCGGTGTTCGCGAAAATCCTCAAAGGAGGGCGCAAGAATCACCAAAATGTTGTTTTGAAAGGGACTGTAGTACTAACGGGAAGGAGAAAGTAGATTCTGCTTCAAAGTAACCCGAATCCGAATTAGTCGGGCAAGTGGTTACCGCATGGTCATAGATGGTTTCCTGAATTTACTTATCAATTTCATTATCCATTAATCACCTATAGGAAAAAAGTTTGAATCTTGAATTTATGGAGAACTAGAGGCGTCAGTTATGGTAATCACAATAATACTAGTACTATCTGATAAGCTAAAAGCATAGCAGAGCTAGAAAATCAAAATTTGATACTGCAAGACATGTGACTACTTCAACATGATAGGAACCCCTCTTGTCAAATCAGTATGCAGACAGTTAATCAAATGATTTACTCATCTAATCTTGAGAAACTCAAGTGAAAAATAGACAGTCAACAAAACAAAAGTCAAGGATGAGGATTTTTGTTGTGTGTATTTCACGAGATACATATCACAAATCGTAACAATTGCACATCATTTAAAATATTTAGAGATTCAGGCATTTGCATAAACACAAGTTTCCATCAATAGAAGCACAAGAACATGTCTATGGAAGCAGATTAGTTCCTGTGCAAGAATCAGAACAATGTCATTTTGGTATTATGAGGCATTATAAGAAACTAATGTAAAGCCATTAAATTCTGCCCTGTATCCTCAACAATTAGTTCTCTAATTAACTAAACCAAAATTTGTTTGCGGGGAAAGGATTCTTTAGGCTACAAGTTCATAGACTATTTTGTAAACTGATAGCAGCTTAAGAATAATATAAAACATAGCAACTCCTTAAAAAAGGCAACTGATTTGTGAAAAGGAGCATCCCTGATACTACTGCTGAAATAGTTAACCAGAATTGTGAGCATAGTTTCCTAGACAACAAAAAACTATAGCTTTTGAATATTATATAGGGGAAAGATGACAAAGGCGGGCACTACAGCGGACAATCCACTCCTACTGTAGCAAAAAAATTAAACCTGAAAATAACAACATATTTCTGCTTCAAGAGTTCAGTAAGGATATGCTCAGTCTATAAATCTTCTTAAGCTAAAAGTACTGCCAACTATCGATCTTTAAGGTCTCTGTAGTCGTAACTGTAACACCCCAGCTAAGGGTCAAGTGTTCCACATCGGCATAACACAGGAGAGATGCTGGGTATATAAGTTAACTGGCCTTAAATCCTAGTGACGCGTTTTAAAGCCGTGCGGGTCTAGGCCCAAAGCGGACAGTATCACTAGCGGGCTTGGGCTGTTACAGTAACAGGAGCACAGCTACATAGCAGTTTTACCCTCACATCGCTTAGCAGTTTTACCCTCACATCGCTTAAAAATGTAAGGCACGGAAGATGAACCAACAATAATTCTAGAGAGTTTACTAGGAGAGTAGCTCGTATTCAGGGAAGCAAGGAAACCTTTAGAACATTCTCTTAAGACTGCACATGCTCAAAGTTAACTAGTCTTCTTCCTTAAAGCAGCACCATCCTCTAATACTGACATTAAGCCAATCATGAATCAAATGTGGGGATTAAATTCACACAACAAGATATAACTCCATGAAATGCTAGCTTGTACCCTAAACAATCTGTTCTTAAATTAATGAACTTCTTTTTTTTTCCTTTACTTTTACAAGGGGAGGAGGGGATACGAGGGAGATTAATGGAGATTCTGTAGCCTGTCCATAGGCTATATAATATAACATGATAAAAAACATGAAAATTTAAGAACAAATATGAAAACCATCAATTTTCTTTAAACTTAAAAGGCCAATGATTTGGCATATTGCATCCTTCATAAAACAGTTGAATTAGTTTCTATTGATAAGAAAAACTGCTCAATTAGGTACTTACCAGAATAGCAAGCATAGGTTTCCTAGATAAAGAAAATACGCGGTAATACAATACATAAGAAAAAGAGGTTTCTGCAAGTGGCATATAGATAATCAACCAAAAAGTAAAAAAACCTTTTTGCATCAAGAATTGAAACAAGCTTCTTCAGAGTTTTGTTATCTATGTTTTTATTTAAGATAGAAAATAAGTTGAACCAGTAATCAGCAGGTTTCCTTCTGTTTATGGTTGCCTTCTTTAGACCTTCTTAAACTTTAAGTACTGCCCAAACTCGATCTCCAGAGTCTTTGCAGTCATCGATCTTGATAATTTATAACATAATGGAGGCAGACAACATCAATGTTTCTTCTATATCTTAGAGCAGCTAGATAGCAGTTTTACGCTCAAATTTAAAAACATTATGCACAGAAATGAGTTTTTTTTTTTTTTGGGGTAAATAAGAAAATTTATTAGCAAACTGGACGTATTACAGAGCACCTACAAAACCAAAGCTGTATCTTAGCTTTAGTCACCAACTACTCCTGCCTCTTTATCACCCAAACTGAACTTAAGCAATTACAGTAGATAAAAGTTCAGTGTTTTCAGCTTCGACTCAAGTTGAGGCACTAAGTGGCCTTTGTAAAACACTTCTTGTATGATCGACTTGATTAGAGCCTCTGCCTTCCTACTCTTATTCGGAAAGATCCTCCTGTTTCGTTCTTTCTAGACCTGGTAAACACAGGCAGCAATAGTCATTCTGAATATATTTGCCTTGGCACTCTTTCCTCTAACATGTACAGCAATGATTCAAAGAAGAGTACAAACATCTCTTTGAATCATAATTCAATTTTTATTTGTTTGTTTGATTATCTCATGATTCAAAGAAGAGTATAAACATCTCAAGCTATTCCTTTCAAGACTGCATTATACTCAAACTTGAGCTGTTCTTTTTTTCCTTAAAGCACCATACTCTATAATGTTGAATTGAGGCAAGCCACTAATCCAAGTTTTTACTTTTCTTGTTATACATCTATTCAATGTATGTTTTCTTCAAGATTGAGGAATAAGCATCGCTAAACTTTATGAGGAAGAAAAAACGGTAATTCACAAAACTCTAGGGGTCAATTCCATTCATTTTATTGAATCAAATATGGTAACAATATTACACTACAAGATAAAAATGAATAAGAAATAGAGAAAAAGTTGACGTAATACCTGTAGATGGCATCATCTCAGAATATTGTATTGAGAAATATAGTAACCCTGAGTTCCTTATCCAAACATAGGAGAAACAAGACTCTCCTACAAGACGATGAATAGTATCAATTCCATCAACCATCATATTCCTCCGCTGATCCTCTCTCATATTATAGACAATCAACTCTCCATCTGAATCTAGTACAACATCATCCTCACTTATGAAACACAATGGTTCCAGAATATAAGTTTCCGGTCCTTTAACTACATATTTAGTCCAAGACTCCTAAACCCCATAGTCTTTCATCATCCAAACATCAACAACGTTTATTCTTTCTATAAGACGGTACATACAGAGACACCCTCTCAGAACCACAAACAGAGTTTTATCGAGGTCACTTTTATCAATAGTAGCAGGTGGTGGCACCTCAAAGAACTTCTCATCACTCAAATCAAAAGCAACAATTAAAAGCAAAGAATCGAAAGGTTTAGTAGCCAACCAATGCAAAGCGCCATTTAGTGAAACCCCACAATCAAAAAAAAAAAAAAAAGATGATCATAAGGAGAAGGATCATCAAGTCTCCTCCAAATACCCTTCCTCACAGAGTAAACATTCACATAAGTGTCAATTGTATCAGACTCGTCCGTATCATAACAAAAATGGGTAACCACCTTATAATCATCACTAACAACATCATACTCTAAACCATACATGAAAACTCTACTAGGAATTGGAATTTCATGGTACTTTAAGGTTGTGGGGTTGATTAAAAATAGAATCTTATCCTGATTACGTACCAAGATCAACCAATGACATGAGCTTTCAACATCCAAGTGTCTCCCGACCTGCTGAAAATTAAACTTTCTTGTTATGACATGGTTTCCATCTTGGTTAAACGCGACAGTAATAAAAGAATGACAACCAAAAGCAAGGATGAGTTTTTCTTGTTCATGAAAAGTGAGGTGAGCTTTGATGAATTGTTTGTCTGAGAGAAGGGAGCACCACTGCTTTGAAACACACCTGAATTGACCAATAGACTTTGCAGGCAGCCTGGTAAGTATGTCAACTGTGATTTCTTGGGGTATTTTTTCATCCATAGTTTTAGATTTTTGACTACTTTTCTTGAAACTCTGCATCAATGGTATAACAGCAATTGTGTTAAAACCCTAAACCCTTCTACAAATACTACAAGATATGCTAAACGGAGAAGGGTCATATTTACCCCCTCTACTTCGATTTATTGTTTAAGTTTGACCTCCGTTATACTACCGGAACAAATATAGTATTAGAGAGCGTTACAAAGCAAGATCCCATAATTGAAAAACTGGTGAACAAAAGCAGAGAACATACTGGGACTTGATCAATTCAGCTTGCTGTGTTGAGCTCATCAACTTGTATAATGCATATTTCAAGAAAGTTTAGGCACTTTAATAATACACTTTTTAGTGGAGCGTATATAGATCAGCTTCTCTGTATATTCAAGTCACTAGCCTTGCCTAATAGACGGAAGAATCAGATCATCTTTTTAGTTGTGCTTTCGCCCGAGGATTGGCATAGCAGAATTAACATTTCCCTATTCATTTTGTCGATCCCACTTGTGAAATTACACTGAATATATAGAATTATACTGGATATATTCATTTTGTCGATCCCTACTTGAAATTACACTAGATATGTGAGATTACACTTAATATGTTATTGTTGTATTCATCTAGTCGATCAATCACTCCCTTGAGGTAGCAAATGGATAGTGGATTAAATACACGTGTTACTAGCTAGTCAAACACACATGTTATAGCTGCTGGCAACTGTTTCATCAGTTTGCGGTAATAGAAAACGAGCTTGCATCAATCAATCAAATTTGTTTGTTAAAGAGTATTAATCATCCAAATTATATAATGATAACTCGATTTTGACTATCTTGTTCAATGTTAACAGCGTCAGATAAGATCAAGTTTAGCTATCACATAACAAATTATATTATGCTAAATTGATTTTAAATATCTTGAACTGCATAAGATAAGATCAAGTCTAACTTTTACATAAAAAATTAGAGTACTTTGAATCAATTTAGCCCCTTTAAATATCTTGATCTTATCTTACGTAGAACTGCGTAAGGTAAGACAAGATAATTCCTACCTTCATACAAGATCGGATTATCCC
Source organism: Petunia axillaris subsp. axillaris (assembly GCA_029990575.1). NCBI lineage: Eukaryota > Viridiplantae > Streptophyta > Magnoliopsida > Solanales > Solanaceae > Petunia > Petunia axillaris. The sequence goes on from JARKNS010000003.1 coordinate 167,071,465, forward strand.
AACTAACAAATAGAATTATCTATCTTTAAGTTGCTCTCATCGAAAGTAAGAGATTGAGGTACAATACTGCAATCCCACTATAATCACTGGATGCTAAAATGCAGTCGATGAATCCCTATGTAAATCTATATGTTCAGTCAGGCCATCAGCTCTGAGCAAGTGAATTGAAGAAACGAAGAGTAGTAACTGGGTGAAATTTATTACACACAATGAACAGAAAGGTGTTGCAATCTGAAATTTCACTTGCTTCAGGTATTGTCACCACAAACTTTGGTTCACCAGGAAAAAGTGAAACGTACCAAAACACAACTCACAAGAAAGTTTTTAGCGAGAAACTTTGGTGTTAAACATATACACCTGCAAGATGGAAATAGTCCACACTGAAGACATTGAAGGATTCTACCCAAAAACAATGCAACTTGCATTGCTTACAAGTTCCAGAGCAATATATTGGAGGGGTTAGTGAATCTCTAGTGAACTAGAGTGGAGATTCACACACACCTTTTATACAAGGTTGGAGATTCACACACACTTGAGGCTTACAATTCTTCAACCTCCCCAAAGAAATAGCACTATTCATTCTGAAGAACAAACAGAGATGTGATTACATAGCCAACACAAGCGCAAAAAGCACAAGGTAGAAGCCAGTCAGGACACCCCACAGGAATTCGGTGAAGTGTTGTCAAAACTTCCTTTGGTGTAACCCCCAAAATCTAATAGAATATGCAACGACAGTGGAGTTGATAATAAAAATAGTGAAGTCTAAGCTATACAATGACCAGAGATTCATTCAGTAGCATTGGTACAATCCCCCCCCCCCCACCCCCACCCCTAGCATCAACACTAGGCATGATCCAGCAAACATTACTATAGTTACCAACCCTGGTTGGTTTAGCTTACATCCCATAAGACACAACTCTTTATAATACTTTACTAATTTGTCCAGGAGCTATTGACAATCAACAATCACGCCTCCCTCAAAGTAATCACAAGGTTATGAGCCATGATTAGCGACACTTCGGGTCAAACTTAGTAAACTCTTAATAATACTCCACTACTTTTCCCCAAAATATTAACAATCAATCAAAAGCCTCGAATGTCAAACTAGTCAAACTTCACACTATCTGATTCTTATATCAATTCCACTCCTCACAAAAATAAGTCGACACTCAAGAGAAAGTGATTAGGTTATTATAACACAACCCAGTCGACACTTCATGATTGAAGCAACAGGGGTTCCAAATACCACGACACCATTACAAGACTAAATTAATTATACCAACTATCCATCTAGTTAAGCTTAGCATTTTATCTTATGTATAAACAAAGAGCCAAGACATTCACGTAAAAGCACCACAAGTAAAATGCAATTGACAGGGCAACAAGAACTAGCAGTTGATAATTGATCAAATCTTCCAAACATGTATTGTATTACATGTACAGAAAGCACTGCACCCCAAAAACTTCAACCAGAAATACTAATAAGTAATATCCATAAACCACTACTAACTCCTAAAATGCATTAATAATAACAAAAGCATTGAACCAAATGACAAATGATCATTCAAAAAACATTAAACTGGTTCATCAACCGACCGACAAAAAAACGCAACAAAACCATAGTAAAAAGGAGCAAAAAATGTGAAACACACACATTTACCCTCTTCTTTCTAAAACAACACTTCAACGCCCACCACTGTTAGGACATTCCCTTGCAAAATGCCCTTCTTCACCACACTTGAAACATCCACCACCGCCTCCGGCACCACCACCACCAGAATACCTCCCACCACCACCACCGTATCCGCCACCGCCACCATATCCCCCACCACCACCACCACTTTGAGTACAATCCCTAGCGAAATGCCCCGACTCACCACACTTGAAACATCCACTACCTCCACCACCACCATACCCACCACCACCACCGCCATAACCACCACCACCGCCATAACGATCACCGCCACCATACCTATCACCGCCACCGCCACCATATCGATCACCCCCACCACCACCATACCTACCACCACCACCTCCACCATAACCACCACCACCGCCATACCCACCACCGCCTCCACCACCATACCGCCCACCGCCGCCGCCTCCGCCGCCGCGAGTGCCTTGAACAGGAGCACCATCAGGGCCAGTAACATTAACAGCTTTAGTACGGCCATCATCAGAAGATTCAACATCAAATTCAACAGATTCACCTTCAGCTAAACTCCTAAAACCTTCAGATTTAATACCAGATTGATGAACAAAGAGATCCTCACCACCATCTTCAGGTGTTACAAATCCAAACCCCTTTTGATCACTGAACCACTTCACTGTTCCCTTCATTCTACTACCTTCAGATGCCATCTTGAGAAACAAACCCTAAAAACCAACAAACCCTAGAAACTGTGGTTACAATAGTGTTTGTTTGGGCTTTTATATTTGTGTTGCGGTGGAGTGTGCCACGTTTCAAGGGGGAAAAAGAGATCTGGGCCCATTGGACTCTATAATTTTATCCGATCTAGTCTACCACTAGGACCTTTTTAAAATAATTATACCTCTCGTATTAATTTAGGTGACATATTTTTTTTTGTCAGTCGCGATAAGAATGTTATAGTATTTATATATTTAGTAACGATTCAAATTTATGAAATGATTTATAACCATATAAATTTTTATGGGTTGCTTTATAACTACAACTTTCAAAAGTCTACCTTATTTCTTAAACTCTGTGTCTAATAAAATTACTTCACATAAATCGAGATAGAGAGAGTAAAATATATTAAAATATAAAACTTATTTACCAAACATAGAGAAAAAGATGCACCGCGCAACAGACTGATACTCCCTCCGTCCCAATTTGTTAGTCGTAGTTTGACTTGGCGCAAAGTTTAATAAAGTAAGAAAGACTTTTGAAACTTGTGGTCTAAAATAAGCCATGAATATTTGTGTGGCTATAAATGAGTGAAAAAGTAACTTTAAAGTTGAATTATTGCCAAATTTAGAAATATGACAATCTTTTTGGGACGGACAAATAAGGAAAGTATGACAAACAAAATGGGACAGAGGGAGTAATTGATACTGACTGATACATATTGATACATACTGATACAAATTGATACATGCGGATGTAGACTGATATTTCTACAAGAGTGATACAGACTGATACATATTGTATAGAATATAGAAAAAGTAATTTCATGTTTTTAATTTATTGATATTTTATGTAAAATAAGCTTTTAAAATTGTATATATACGTTAAAATTTTAAATGACATGTTTGATTTGAATGGAATTTAAAAAATAGAAAAATGTTTTTCTTTGAAATAATGAAAATATTCTTAATTTTGTAATGATACAGTGATTAGTATATTATTATGTTCAAAATGAAGGATTTAAAAGTGAATTACAAAGGAAACACGTCATATAAAATAGAATAATGTCATTTATTTGGTTTATGTAACCATTTGATTTATGGTTAAATAAATAGGAATTGCAATATATGACTTTGTCATGTGGTAAAGTATGTGCACAATTATGTGTAAATTGTTAGATAGGGAATACAATGTAAAATGGTTTACTTCGAGGAAAGTTTTATTTTGAGGTACTGTTTACTAGCAATGTTAATCCACATTATTTATAATACATTCTATTTTGTATAAAGTAATACCTTTGATTGGATATGGCAATGTGTGTTTAAAATTTCAAATTAAATATCTATGCATGCTATAATAAGTGTAAATAGTGCATCAATTTTGTACCACCAATAAATTTTTACATGCTTAGATAGAAGAATGCAGAATCGAGCCTACTTGATGCGTTCAACCTTAGCATAAGACATATTGGGATTCAATTCTATGACTTCAATCACTAGCGGGAATAAACCGATCATTCCTCTAGCTATAATATTTCTAGTCACGTCCTCAAAATATCCATAAATAAAGATTTATAGCATAAATTTTCCGACATAACAATCAAGAAATTAAAAAAGAAAGACTTTAATTTTTTTACAATATGTCATTCTTAAATGAACAAATATAAATAAATGATAGTACCTCAAGGAGCAGCACTTCAAGAAGACGATATTGTAAATAATAATTAATGATAATTATGCTTCAATTTCACAACACTTCAATTTGAAGTTATGAATAAACAGAACATCAATGATTGAGGAAGGTTAAGAACAAAAACAAAAAAAAAAAAAAAAAAAAAAAAAAAAGTGATCCCAAAGGGGTGACCTGAGAACATAAGTGCATTTAGGATCCATCCATTAACAAAAGCCAAAATGCACATGTGTTCCCAGGCACACTCCCCTGGGGTATGCCATTGTTCATTGACCATAATGATAAGAAACCAGCATATGTTTGCTTCTTTTATAGTGTGCTTGTAAAGCCAATTGCAACAATGTGGTCATCCTATCAACACAAGAAGAACATTATGTGGTGGCCTTGTAAAGCCAATTGCAGCATCACAATGTGGACATCCTATCTACACAAGGAGACCACTATGTTGTCATGTCTCCGAAATCATTGTAAACATTTAGGGGTTGTTTGGTTGCCCAAAATGAGGAAGCTTATACACTCATTAAAATTAGAATAACTTATTTCTCGTTTGGTTGAATTTTTCTTATTATCAAACTTAATTAGTAGTATAACTTTTAATACCATGTTTGGTTGTAATTTTATATATTTCTTTTAAATAAATACCCGCATAATTTATGCAAAAAATTATGTATTATTTTGTCGGATAGGTCCGATAGGATACAGAGTAAAAATGTAAATATTAACAATACATGTATATAAAGAGTTATGATACTTAAGTGTGTTATGTTTTTTGAGAAATTAAGATACTATAATGAAGGGAGATTTACAAATATATACAATCCTAACACTAAAATTACAAAAAATACCAACATTATTCTATTTTACAAAAATACCAACATCCTTTTACACATTATATACAAAAATCAACAAAACTAATAAATTAGGGTTCCTCCTTCTTTCTATTGTCCCCCCCCCCACTGCTACCACCCAGGCGGCGGCAGCGCCTAGTCACCGCCGGCCGCCGTCATCCACCACCCGTTTTTTTTTTTTTTGAATCTAAAAAATGAAATACACATATATCCATTTTTTAAAAATTAAAGTTGGAAAATACATATAAACAAAAATACATGTAAATACATTAAAAAAATTGTGTTATACATACACTAAACACACACATACATACACGAATCTACAGATCTACAAACGAAACATACAAATTTATGTGTTTGACATTTATTACTTGACTTACACACAAAAATACATTCAAAAAATACAAATAGATGCTCGGATATACACGTTCATACAGTGATATACACGTACATACACTTGTGTGCTGAAAATTATTACATGTATATACACGAACATACAGATACATACACTTACAGATCTGAATTTGAATGTGTATATTCAAATGTAAAAAAGAAGAAGAGAAGCAGATCTGAACTTGTATTAACAAAATACATGTGTATACATAAAAATACACACGTACAAAATGAAAAAAAAAAGAAAAAAAAAGAGGAGAAGATGAAAAAAGAGGAGCAGATCTGCTCCAATCGCCGTGGTGGAGCCACGCAGCAGCGGCGGCGGTGGAGCAGAGGCACGGGGGGTGACAGCGGGAGGGTGGGGTGGGTAGGTGGAGGAGATGAGAGAAAGAGAGAGGGAGAAGTTAGGGTTTTGGGTAGAGAGGGGGAGAAAAGAAATGAAAAATTGTATATTTTGCAAAATGTGAAAAAATGTTGGTATATAGGGTAATTATTTAAAATATGGTATTTTTTATAATTAAGTGGTTTAGTATGTCAATTAACGTAAAATATCTATAATGAATAATTGTGAAATAATCGACTCTTGTAATTTCTGACGAGAAGGTTCGGACGATAATGTACTTTGAGTATGACTATAAGCAACGACATAACACATATGTCTAGCCACTTTCACGCAAAATTCAAGCACCATTAATCAAAATAAGAGAACAGAATTACATTTTTTGTTGCATACTCCCTTTAATTTCAACTTCCAACCAATATCAAAATCTAGCTAAAATTAAATTTTGCAAGAAAAAAAGATTTAAAGAAATAGAAATTGACTGGTTAATTTACGCAGATTGCTGATAGTAAGAGAAACTCAATATCTCTTCTTGATCATGGGTGGTGGGGGAGAGTGAAGTTGGCCGGAGAAGGCTGTGGAGCGGCGGCGTAGGGTGGTGGTGGGGTGGCGAATATTGTAGGAGGTGGGCATTGGTAACACTTGGTGAAAAGCCCAAATGTATCAATCTGATGAATGAAATTGAGCATACTAGCCCAACCACCAAATCCAAATCCAATAATGAATACCCAAACAACTACAAATATGTTTATTGTAAATGTTCCTGCCCATCTTCCCACAAATTTTGGTGGTTGCTCTACTGCATTCTGCAATTGCAATACCAACATAAACAGGAAATTAACATTAGAATCATCACAAGAAAAAGCATAATAAAAGAAAAACAAATAGAAATAAACTTTACTTTTAAGATTTATTAGACAATTAGATCACATAAAAGCTAAACAGAAAGAAAATCCATGATAAACTGATCTAGCAACTTAAAAAAGATGATAAGTAAACCAACTGAAACTTGTAGAGAATACAATTAGTAGAAAATAGTAGAAAATGCCATTGAAGAATCAAGAATGTTCTATAATAAACTATACCCTGCCTTTAATTAGTGCTACTCTTTCAAAAATGTCTCAAAATACATGACAACATTCCCCTAATAATATCATTCCACAACTTTTATATTGTGACGTCTTTTCTAGCTATTAAACTTACTATAGTACTATTTATTTAATGCCCTTCTACAAGTCAATTTAACTTCTGAATTATGTATCTAGTCAAATCTGATCAAATAAACTATACTACATAAATATCAGTAATATGTTTGTTTTCTTTTGAAGGGCAGAAATTATACCTCACGAGCAGCAGCTGATTTGAAGGTAAACATGTGAGCAAGAGCAGGAATAATGTAGACAGTGAAGCTAACTAGAAGTGATCCAACTGTGGAATTGATAGGGCCAAAGAAGGGGAAAATAATGGCTAGAAACCATATAGGAATCACTACTGGCAACCTCGCTGCTGCCCTCTTGCAGAGGCTCTTGCACTCATGCATGCCTATGGCCTTCTCCCATACGAAATACAGTGGGGTGCATGCAAATCCAAATGTAATAAACTGCATTGCATACAAGTAGATATAAAGAGAAATCCATGTTATAATATGATGAAGAAAGAAAAAGATATACAGCTTATGTACACTATGTATCGCTGTCATTTAATTTAACATGTTGTAACTGGTTGTACCCTTAGTTTTCTAGCAATTAGTTCTACTTATTATACTCCTGTAATAGTTACTTGTAATTATCTTTTAGGTGATAAATAGTGCTTTCACACGGTCGGTGTATAGAAGTTAACCTCAAGGTTAGCTTCCGTGCACTGACGTGCTGAAAAATATATTTACGCAATCATTTCACTAATAAGGTTACTACATGAAAATTTCTATGATAAGCTGTATTAATTGGTAACCTAGTGAAAATGGTAAGTAATATGTTATTATAAATTACACTATTCTAATAGTATTAAAAACTTTACACTATCAATATATCTAACTTTTAATTATGCTAGACAATATCAATAATTTTTACACCATCAATATATCTTTAACATTTAGTTAATATTTCAACTTTTTTAGATAATTCCATAGTGTAATTTTCCTTTACAGACTAAAAAGCAGCTAGCAAGTGATTAAAAAGGAGAAACTGAAGTGCCTGATGGATGAGCATGAGGATGACAGCCATGTCTCTTATGGGTGTTCTTGGAAGGAGAGAGAAGGCATTGGAATGATCAAGTAGCAAATCTCCGAATGCCCAATACACTGCTGCTGCTGATGGAATTGTTAGTGTCAACACATATAGTGTTGCCCATAAGTAAATTGCTTTGAACTTTTGTGGTTTCCACATTGCATGCATTACCTCTCTGCAGAAATTGATCACAAATTTATTAACTTATGTACTTGTTATACATTAAAGCTGGCAATTCAATTATAAATGATTAATAGCAATGGTCCTAATTCTCTTTAGACTGGGCCAAGCATTTCTAGCAAACTAAAACAATAAAAAAGTGCTACTACCTCTGGTCCATTTTAAATGACGTACGTTTTAGCTAAGGATCTATCGAAAACAGCATCTCCATCTTGGTGGGGGTAAGGTCTGCATACATCTCAACATCCTATCCTATTAGTGAAATTATACTGAGTATGTTGTTAAAGCTGGTCCAAACTTAGATTAAATAGAGTATAGTCTTTTCAATCTTAAGTACCTTCAATAAATAGTCACTTTGAGGAGGGGAAAAAAGGTGATTGACTCAAAAAAAACCAATGCTATTAAATGACCTTTTTAGTGAACTTACAGTTGTCAGAAGCCACATATCCAGTTGAGTAAATATCTCATTAATATCTGATGTCTTTTGCAGTTTCTATATATCTTTATTTTGCTTTAAAAGAGAATCTAACAGTTGTGCTAACAGAGAAAGGGTCCATTCTCATTAACTTTTTTTTTTTTCAATCTCATTGATTGATTCAACAAGAAAAGCAAAAGTGTTTGGAAAAAGAGTTGTAGCTTTCCAACTTGAAAAGGGTAAAAGTGTGACCTTTTTTGCTTCTCACGCCTGAGAAAAGACACTCTACTTTGATCATGAATAAAAGATGCTGAATGATCTTTACAGTTTACATTAACACATGCAAATGTTACATTGTACATGTGAATAAAGAATTAGCTTTGACAAAGATTGGACAATGCATCGTAAATACTACAAAAAGGATAAATTCACTACATAACATGCTCACTATATGTCCAAACACGTTAAGGTCAAGTCACTTTCGGAATAAATTAAATATAACGGTAAATTTATTTACCGATACAATTTATGTGACATAGTTTGTTTCATAATGAACGCTTAAACAAATAAATGAAGACTTTCTATACTTGTGAGTTGTGATCATAAATAAGTCATATCATTTGTGTGCTAGTAAGCCTTTTGAACTCGTGATTTATAAACAAAGTATAATACTATATGTTTGACTATAAATACCGTTCATTAAGGATAAATAGTGAAGTTAAATTTACTTTATTTCAAATAGTATAAAGGTTTCATTTCTCTTACTTAGGATAATGGGACAAGGGCCTCGTACTAATTAGGATAAAAGTGAAAAAGACGTGAAAAAATTATGCTTTGCCTTACACAGTAACAGCATGTCCTCCAAATGTGTAGAGAATGTTTGTGGCTCCTGTGAAATATAGCACCAACTTGGTTGGTCCAGAATGCTTCACCCCCTCCACCTGTATTTGTTATATTAAAAAAATTAAAGAACAAATTCCATAAATTAAACCTAATTTAAATACTTTAAACAATACTACTTATTAAACATCCAACCCCCATATATCGTTATGATTAAAGGTTCACTTGACAGTTCACATAGTGTAATAGACTATAATCTTCAAACTTTGAATACACATGTCACAAGTAACAAATTCAAAGCTCTAAAGTAGCATCTACCTTTTTCTATTTCTACCTTTCAAGAATTGTATATGCTCAATCTTATTATGTACTCCATCCGTTCCAAAATGATTGTCACAGTTCGGATTTCGAGAGTCAAACGAGTTTAGCTTTGACCGTAATATTTTTATATGTCTTTTAAATATTTTGAATTATTAATTATTGTGACTTATAGTACTTTTTATGTAGTTTCTAAATATATAAACATCGTTACAAAAAATTTAAAGATTATATGTTTAAATTCACGGTCAAAATGAACTCGTTTGACTCTCGAAATCCGAACTGTGACAATCATTTTGGAACAGAGGGAGTATAAATTAAATTTGAATCGAAAGCAATAAATTCAGTTGAATTAAAGATGGATTTTTCTTCATAGGTACCTGGCCATGGAGTAGTGATGCAACAGTAAGGTACCAAGCAGTAAAGGTGGTCATCAACAAGCCAAGGAAAGACCAGATTCGATAATTGTGGAAAGAAGGAATGAAGACAGTGGTGGCACAGCATGCACCAAAGATATAAGTCCAAGTTCTCTTGTCCAAATTATCATTTATGTATAGATATATTGCTGCAAAAGTGAATAAAATACATGAGACTTATTACTAGATATTGGATATAGATACAAGAAAAAATAAGTAAGTGTAGCAAATTAAATTAGGTACCTTGCACAAGCAATGAGTTGAATCACGGATCCAAACAGAAGAAAAGTGCAATTAAACGCCAAACCCACATTCCTCCAATATTTTCCAAGGAGCCCATCAAGAACTTCGAACCACTGTACATTAGCAAAACATTTCCATAATAAAATTGAAAGAAACTGAGAAATTGCCATGTACAAATAAATAGATTAATGCAGTTGTCACGTTCCATGAATAAACTTTATGGTATATTTGGTATGGTAGAAATCATTTTCGCGAAATGTTCTAATTATACAAGTTATTTTCTTTAATAAAGATATGTAAGATTAACAAAACAGGATGTTCTGATGAAACTTGTCTACTAATGGAGTAACAAATATTGATAATAATCTTACAGAATTATAGAATTAGTTAAAACAATGATATGAAATTAAGAGTGTTAAAGATAATTCTGCAAGAAAATGTTATTTGCGCAAAATTTTCCTCATCGTGGTAGGAAATCTTAACAACCAAACACGAGAAAATTACTTATATTTTGGAAACAATTAAATACATATTTTCCTTCCTAAGTACTACTAAACACAATCTTAATATTAGCACTCCAATCTTCTTTAACTTCTTCTTTTTTTTTTTTTTTTTTTGGTTATATGGTCTGTTTACAAGACAAGAAAACATATAAATCAAGTGGAAACCTGAATGACGTGATTGCGGAAATCAGCTTTTTCTCTTTCCTTTCTGGTTCTATACTCAATATAGAGGACACTAATAAGATAAGCTGTCCAACTACCCATTAAACCATAGAATAGCTGAAATGAAATCCCAGATAGCATTCCTAGTTGAGAAAATGAATATGGCAACGTCAGTAGCACTTGAGCTACCTGAAAAAAGATTTAAACAACAATAATGACCATATATAAGTCAGTAAATTGATCAATCTTCACAAATTTAATTTGAGAAAAAGAAATGTAGCGTGTATGCAGCCCGTGCATAGAGCATCATGCTTTTATGGAGGGTGAAAGGTCATACGGTGTGACGTACACAATCTACCTTGATACCGGTATTATTGGTATTTTCACAAGACCTATAGGTCCCATGGACGGGACAACTTTACATGTTCTAAGGCTCTTTTCAAAAAGAAATGTAGAAGCATTGCAAGAAACTTACCTGATTAGAGGCACAACTAAACCAAGCATCATAAGCAGAACCACCATGCCAAAAGAACTTTGAGATTTTTGACTTCATGTCTTTATGTTTCCCTTCAGTCTCCATTTCTACATAATTTCCAACTATTACTGTCTCTACTACTTTGTCTGAAGATGCCATTTTCTACTTGAATTCTTCCGCTCACTCAGCTTCTCTTTACTGAATATACACTGAATCTTCTGATCTCTGGTACTAAAGAAACATCAATGAGACCCCTTTAATTTAGATGGACTTGAAGGAAAGCCTAGTGGCCTATGTCTGCCCAATCTATGCCATATTTATATTGAGAGAAATATGAATCCTACTACTAGCAAACGTTTCTTCTTTTTATTTGGGGGGTGGGGGTAGGGGGGCGGTGTCCCTTTGCCAACTTTCTTTTCTTATTTTTATCTTCTTTTATTTTCATTCTCTTTCTTAGGATTATTTAATTTCATTATGGGGTTGGCCCGAGGCTGGGGATGCAATATTATGATACTATTAATTAACTTTTGCTCAAACTATATTTGTATTTTGAAACTAGAGTAGTTGTAAGCTATACAAATACTCTATATTTTATGGTGGGATGATTTATAATCACATAAATATTTATGTTTTGTCATTTTTTTTTTTTAATTTTTCATCTTTTTTTTTAAGTTTGATCAAGTCAAACTATAACATACAATATAGAATGGAGAAAGTATTATGTTATTGAATTATCTATTTACATTATACAATATCAATTTACCCTTTATCTCTCCTAAATAATATACTGTATAATTTATTAATGAAGCGACATATTAGGGGATTCAGTGCTGAGGGGGTGAGAAAGATTTACTACTAATTTGTTGTAAGGCCCCTGATTAGAAGGGTGGGAGGAGAAGGTGGAGGTGAGTATGATTTTGGTTTTGGAGAAAGTGTATAAAATCAAAGTTTTTGAGCTTCAACTGTGAAACATTTCCAACTTAGTAAGCTTTGATGAGAAAGGGTGATTTGTGTACCCTAAGCAATTGTTCCTTTGATTAAACATGAGGATTATTGTCTTGTAGCTAGTACAGAAACTAATATAATTATGGGAGTGAATGGCTTGTCGCACGAGCGGGTTTCTCTTCTTCCCAGAAATATATACCACAATATGATTATATATTGGATAATTTGGCTATGATTTTAATATGTATTTGAAAGTTCTAGATATTATTCACATTTATACTTCCTTTGTTCACACTGCCATAATACGGTTAATGTCATCTATACATTTCCTTTTATTTGACGTATTATTTAACGACTCAATAGTTTTGTTGAGTGAGATCAGATTACCATATAAGTAATAATAACAGTTAAACCAAAATTGATTTATACTGTACTTATGAAGGTGAGAGAAATACGTATTTGTCAAATTCAGAGATTGAATCCTCACTTCTAGTTAGAGAAAGTAGTTATAGAGAGAAAAAGTTGAGAGGGAATGAAAATATCTAAAATCCGTTGATTGACAAAGTTGGTACACAGCTGGATATATACACACACCACCGACTAACTACTATACTTCCTAAAATATATAAATCATCATCAACCTTCTAACTAACTACACTTTGACCCCTAACAATACAAACTACCTACTCACGCTAAAATAACCAACAGTCCAATACTCCCTCAAGCTGGAGGGCGAAGGATATTGAACACTCCAAGCTTGCCAAGTAGATAGCACAAAACCAAACCAAACAATGTATTACTTATGCAAGGTTTTATGCAAATATCCAATCATCAACCAAACAATGTATTACTTATGCAAGGTTTTATGCAAATATTCAATCACGAACCAAACAATGTACTAATTAGTGCTGAATTTAATGTAGATATTAGCTTATCCAAGTGCCAAACCAAACGACCCCTCAGTGTATAATTTATTTGGTTACGACATGTCTCACCTCTTGCTTTCTAAGTAATTAACCTATAATCGGTGAGTAAAAGGAATAGAATGTGAAAACATTTTCTTGGGAGAGGGGGAGGGGGAGGGGGAGGGGGATGGGGACTTGTGTAGCACAGTAGACCGAATGATTGCAAGCAAAGGGGCGTGGTCGCATTATACCAAGAAGATGAACAAAAAAGAGGAAAAGCTCCTTTTTCACATGGCTTTGGGAGAAACCCTTTACAGACTCAAGAATTCACTCAATCCATTGTTCCAATTAGTCTGTTCTACATTCAACATTTCGGTTCTAATAAATCTGTATTACTAGTAGTAATACTTTTACACCTCAGTTCTTATCCAAAAGGGTCTCCGAAACTTGTACACAGTAACTTAATTCTTTCATGCCGTTACACACTTTGTAGACATACATATATATGGGACAAAATCTCTTTGAAACTTGATAGATCATGTGTCTTGGGACTGCATTCTCTTGTCCTGTCTTATCTTTCATTGCTCCTAATTCGATTCTTAAGCCTAACAAACTTTAGTGAATTATCTCCAAATCTCCACCATATTATTTACTATTACCATCGACTAATTGTTACTACTATCTAGATATCCGAAGTCCTAAAGCAGAGTTACCCAAGCTGCATAGAAAGAGATGATCTTGGTAAGGATCATAGTAATTTGGAGGTTTATACACTTCTATAACTCTAATGGTCAAGTGCGCAAGATTCAAAAGTAATATACAGTATACTAGCTAGCTCCTGTCCCTTCCCAATATCGTTTAAGGTTTGGCACATTTATTAGGAAATATATCATTTGAATGACATTAATCATAAATTAAATTACCTTATATCACTCCTCAAAATGAATAAAAAATTGCATAGATCATCTATTAGACTAATAAGGGAAGATTTGGAAAAATTAAAATAATAATACTTTCTTAAAATCTAAAAGAAATGCTTATATTTAAACAAATTTATTGAATTAGAACGACGTTTACAATGAACCGGAACATACAAGATAATAACAACAATCATGAATCGAAATATACAAGATAACAACAACAATTGATTTGAAGTTCTTACCCAACTGGGATTGGGGTTGCTTGTACACTCTAGCTTGTTCTCCACCCCCACAACATGAAATTTTCATGGAGTGCAATGCATCTCATGAGTGAGATGGGGAAGTGACCTTGGATACACAAGTCACCCCAAGAAAGGAAGATCCAAGTAATTTAGCCTAATCCTTTAAGATAATGAAAAAATTGATGAAGACGTCACTCATCGTATAGGAGCAGATTCGATGAAGTGGAGGCTAGATTTGGTATCCTATGCGATAAGAAAGTGTCACATAGATTTAAAGGTAAGTTCTACGGAGTGGTCGTTAGACCAACACCGTTGCATGGGGAAAAGTGTTGGCCGATTAAGAAGATACATATTCAGAAGATGAATGCAGCAGAGATGAGAACGCTTAGATAGATGTGTGGGCATACAAGGACGGATTAGATCAAGAACAAGGTCATTCACGACAAGGTTGGAGTTGCGTTAGTGGTGGAAAAGATGCGAGAGCGCAGTTGCGATGGTTCCGACATGTGAAGAGGAGGAGCACAGATGCTCCAGTAAGGAGGTGCAGGGGGTTGGTTGTGTTGGGTCTGCACAGAGGTAGATGTAGACCGAATAAGAATTGGGAGGGGGTGATTAGGCATGACATGACCCACCTTCATATTGTTTTTTCAAAATATATTTTCAGAAATATTTTTCTTCAGCCAAACTCTTCACCTTGGTGGAGGTAAGGTCTGCGTACATCTCACCCTCCCCAGATCCCACCTCGATGGGATACCACTGGGTATGTTGTTGTTGTTGTATTTTCTTTAGCCAAGAGTCCACTGGAAACAACATCTACATCTTGGTGGGGTAAGGTCTGCGTACATATCACATTCTCTAGATCCCACTCGTGGGATATGCCGTTGTTGTAAAGAATTTGTGCAAAGCTAACCCTGTTTTCATGTATAGACAGTTTGTCAATAGTTTAATTATTCATAAGTTGATGCTAGAACATCTTGACAAATTTTGATGAATTGTCAGTAGTTCAACTGTTCACAAGATTGTACAAAAACTTTATAACATGTTTTGATGTATTCTCAAAAGAATAATTATTCACAAGTTTTATCGAACTAACAACACTTTTAAATTTTAAGCAACGACCCAAAATATTGTCAATTCGAAAAACTGGTGAGCAATTGATCTTTTGAAGATTGATCAGATTACTGCACGTCAGTTAGAACTTCAAAGTTGAGGCTATTTTGCATAAATTCCTTAAAGCAGGAAAAACTGAAAGTGAGCTCATAAAAAGAACATCCTGTGAAAATTTTCTTCTTAGCCCTTTGTCAAATTTCATTAATTTGCCTATTAAAGAGGGTAAAGTGAACGAATGGCCACTTTTACCATTGCTATATGGTTTCAGACCACTTTTTCCTTGGTTTTGCAAAAATAATCATTTTTTTGAAACTACAATACATGTGTGCTGAACTTTAGACCTTGTAGGTTGAACTTCATGACTACGGTACAAAGTCCAACTTTAGCCCGCAAGGGCTGAACTTTTAGGCATAGAATGCGTAAACTTCAATCCTTGTGAACTTCAACCCTTGTGGTATAAAGTTCAGCCCGCAATAATTGAAGTTACAAAAAGTAAACTTTTGAACAACCAAGGAAAAAGTGGTCTGAAACCAAATAGCAGTGGCAAAAGTGTCATCTGAACCAAATTTTTATTACTATTAAAAAGGCACTTTTATGGTGTGAAGCACAGCTTGAAGTCCTAACAATATTTTGAAATGCGGGAGGAAGATGAGACGTTTTACTTGCTATGAGCGAGGCGTAAGCCCCGAGAAATGGAGCGTAAGCCCCATGATAAAATTTATTTTTTAGCTTTTAGATTAATAAAATAACATAATGACTCAAAAAAATCAAAAATACATAAAAAAATATAAGAAACTTATAAAAATGTCTAAAGGAGCTTATAGAAACAAAAAAAAAATATATATTTTACAAGTATAAGAAATTGAATAATGTTAAATTTTTTATGAGATACAAATAAACTATAAGGCCTTAATATTCTAACAAATTAAAAACTCACAATTTTTAAAAAATAAAAAAAAGAGAAATCAATAAATTTTATTGCTACTATAACATTGCTTCCCTATCGCAAAAGTAATTGAAGTCTAATAATTTTGAGAGACAAAAGTAAGACATAAAGACCAATAACAAGTGATGATACAAAACGTCGATTTTGTATTTTTAGATTAAATGTACAAATATTATTCACCCTCATGATGTTAACAATTATACTATATGCAATATTATGTCTCGTTATTTGAGTTACACTCAATTTCTCAATTTTTATATATCAATATAATTTGTATCGTTCATATTTTGAAGAAATTTCTGGATGAACATTCTTAATTAGAAAATTTGACAGATAATTTGTGTAGTTTCTACTGGGCGAGACCCAAATGTTGAGCATCAGGCGTGCTCTGGCGCATAACCGGATACTTGAGAGTAAGCCTCACGGAACCAAGCCCCGTCCGTAAGCCTCAGAGCGTCTTGCAAGTTCCCTCAAATCGAGCCCCTGAGGCGAGTCCCAAAAAAGTCATTTAAAACAGAGGTCCTAATGCCGCACCAATTAAAGTAGCTTCTCATGCCCGTAATGCTAATGTATACTCCATCTGTTCCACTTTATGTGTCATAGTTTGACTCGGAACAAAATTTAAGAAATAAAGGAACGACTTTTGAAACTTATGGCGTAAAATAAGACAAAGATGTTTGTGTGATTGTAAATCATTTCAATAATGACAAAACTGTAATTTTGAAGTTAAATTGTTACCAAATTTAAAATGCTGTCATTCTTTTTGGAACAGACGAATACGGAAATACTGCCACATAAATTGAAACGGAGGGGGTATGCAATTAGTGAATTCTGAATCGATCACAATTTGACCAATTGGACATAATTTTTACAAAAGTTTTAGTAGTGTTACTAATATTTGCAATTTTGCTAAACATGCTACTTAGAAAGCTTAGGAATCAAATGAAACTCGAAACCCCCTTAACCAAGAAAAGGGGAGAAAGTCTCTGCTTTTGTCAGAAATTGACATATGAAAAAATCCAAAAAAAGAAAAGTAATTGAGGTGACTATTCTCACAAAATCCATACGAGATGTCAGATATATATAGTATGAAAATTTAAGGGAACCAATAGAACCTACTGATTGCTACTTCAAGACAAAAAGAAAATTCTCAATAAAAAAAAAATGTATAAAAGAAAGGCCAGTGATTCATACCATTTCATTTTACCGGCAAATTTGCCGCACCCCACAGGGCCTACGTGTGAAAATACGAAAATGTCCTCACTTACTCTAGCTCGCCCTTCAGTCGCGCGAGTGGGATTGCAAATACACAAAAGCTGAGGTAGCATGTGACATATCATCTTTTTTCAGTCATATTTGAACATTGTGAATGGATTTCCGTTCAGATCTGAACGAAAGAGGTCACCAAAACCCCAACGATGGCGACCGTCAGTCTTCGTCTCCAACTGCCCTTACCTCACAAAATCCTCTAAGCTACAAAAGTGATAACGGGTTCACATTTGAACATTGTGAATTGATTTTTTGTTCTTGCTGCGCTTGTTTGTACCGGAAACTTGTCTAGTTACAGTATTATCTGGTGTAGTATTCCGTGCACAGATGTTCCTCCAAATACTCCGCTCTTGACTAATATTGGTCTATGTTCCCCCGAATGTCATACGTTATTAATAAATTTTTGTTTATATTTCCAATTACCATTGACGAATACAATTGAAGTTAGAAATCAGTCCATTAGACACGAACTAAATCAAAACCACAAATTAATAAGTACTGCATCAGGATTGAGCAGGTACGTTGTCTAGACACCTATTCATCCAAAGTAGAAGTAGGTGTTTCGTCTGAATCAACGACTTCTGCTTGACACCATCAAAGAGCGGATAAGTTAATGCGAAAGTTTCAATGTCAACAACACGTAGATGACTGTTTACTAATGGGTGCAATATTGCCATGAATTGCATTATAAATTCATGTGTCCTGCTCCGACTTCGCCTCAGAACTTAGAATCCATTAATTTGCTGCAGTTACCATCATTAATGGCAGGTCCTCTGCTTTTAACCACCGTACGTATACCGTCGTCCTCAACCAATAGGGTAAGCAACGAAACCATTGTCGTATTGGTTCTAATTTGTTCATTCTCTCAACAAGAACAACACAAACCCATAATTGGACTATTTGTGGGCCACAACTGATTAATTAGCGAATTGGGCCGCACTATCAATGAAGGCATGTGCTCGGCCCATGTAGGGTAAGCCTTCCAACACGTTTTCGGCGAGTCCCCAGGAGTTGGGTCGCATAATCTATTCCTGCACGTATGAATCTTGATAGGAATCCAACATTCCCACGCTCGCTGTCGTTTAAGTTTAGCCAACGACATGTGCAAAAAAAGGACACTTGTTTAATCGAATTTTAGGTACTCTTTAATATTGAGCAGTTATCACATGCCTTGGTACTTATTTATTAATCAAGACAGGTAGAACTGGTTTTGCTTAGTAGACAAGTTCTTTGCCCTTGCAACAATACAAATAACGGGAATGCATGAAATCAGCCCAGCGTATGCAAACTTGGTGTATTCTACATGGACAAAAAGGAGAAAGTCAATACTGCTACTAAGTACTAAGTACATTACAACTTCAGACTGGACAATCGTTAGACAAGTACAAGCGCACGATCAGTCCACGATGAAGTAAGTACTACATATATTGAGCCCAAAAAGGTGATACAAAGTATATATATATCCCTAATAATCCAGACTAGAACCAAAGCTACCATAATCCGAACTTAAATCTGAATGACAAGGAGCTCACATCTCAAAGTCAAACATTAGAAAGGTTAATTTCGTGGTTTCAACATCAATGAGACATAGATCACAATTGACAAATAATTCACGGCAGCCGTAAATATCTATCATATATCCGTTCCAGTGCCCCGGCCCCTGAAAGTGACAACGCCCAGTCTCTACGACTTTCCTGCAGTTTGCCGAACCAATCATCCTTTTGAGACGTTTTCTGCATTCAATCGTCTTATTTCTTCCGTCGGGCTCCTTCAATAGACTAAGCAGCACTTCCATCCCCGAGTTGATGCTAATTTCATCTTTCCTAGCAAACATCAGCAATGCAATCCCGTAATTGTACTTTGCTTGGGCCACAACAGAATTATTAACAAATTGGGCCACAGCTGAATTATTAACGAATTGGGCCTCGCCCGAAGAATTATTAGCGACTTGGGCCATATAGTGTAACCCCTCCTTGTTACCGGCAACAAAAAACATATGAGTCCCGAGAAGTAGGGTAGCATAATCAATTCCTTTGCTGCTCAGTCCATATAGAAATTCAAGATTTCCACGGTCGCAGCGTTGCAGTTTATCCAAGATCTTCTCCAGAGGTAGGTATCGTTGAAATTGCCCTGTAAACACCAGCTTACGTGTAAGGTCGCACCTGAAATTGTAAAATGCATGCATGATAACGTCGTGGCAAGTACTAAGGTATTAAAAAGTGCATTAAAGATCAACAAATCATTCTTGAACTCACACTAAGGTCAGATTTGGGATATCAGCAACAGAAGGGTCGGATTCCATAAATTTATGGATTATTGATTCTACAACTGTTGCTGGAAGGTCCAGTAGACACGGTTCTTGCTTCATCACGTTTGGACAAGTATACGAGAACAACAATTATTTTTTCAAGATGGAGGACTGAAACCCCAATATGGTTTGTGAGAAGTATTTAAAAGCTTCACTTGAACTTCATAGACGATAAATTGAAACCATACACAAAACATAAATACTACAACCCCAACTACCCTCATCAACAGTCCAACTACACTGGATGCACTAAATACGCCAACTACCGCTTTAGAACGCGAAATGTCAACTCAAATGACTAAATGGAGGTCCGCAACTATATTTTTGGAGGAGTACTATTACAAGTTTCACTTGAAATCAACTCAATATAAATAAGGGAGCAGTCACGTATCATTAATGACGCATTTAAATAAAAAAACAAACATAATTTTATGTTCTAAATACTCTCATTGAATACTACTCCCCCTCATCAAAACTCATATAGTTAACTACTATTAAAAGTACTTAGACATTGGATGCTCCTAAAAATGCAACTGCCTGGTAAAGAAGGAAATTCAATAAGTGTTAAAGAAAATATGAAATGAATTCCTAGTGTATTTGTGATTTTTTATTTATATCCAGCTCATAACGGTCTATCGTGATTGAATGTACAATTAAAAAATTGGGTATATGTTCTAAATATTCTCATTGAATACTATAACCCGGCAATATTTAATTTTAAATACAAATTTTCAACGATTTCACCAATTTTATAGCCATTTAATAACAAAAATAAATGAAAAGTAAAAATAAAATATGTTCTGAATATTACGGCAGCACAAAAATATTTTTGATACAATTTTTCAACGATTTCTTAAATTTCATAGTAAAAATAAAATTGTGACCGAAAATAAAACAAAAGTAAATCAGAAAGTGAAAGAGTCGTTTAATAACAAAAATAAATGAAAAGTAAAAATAATATATGTTCTGAATATTATGGCACCACAAAAATATTTTTGATACAATTTTTCAATGATTTCTCTAATTCTAAAATTGTGTCCGAAAATAAAGGCATTATTTAAAACAAATATTTGAATATAGGTCCTATTAAGATTTCAATAATTTAAACTAAAATAGTTAAAATTGGGCCCGCAGCGGCTGAGTGAGAGAGTGAGAGGATTCGAGTGTGCAAGCCATGCGCCTAATACGGACAAAATAGGACTCAAAGATATTTCCGTCTTTTCATACGGTGGTCACTTATGGTGCGACAATATGCGCGCCAAAATGGTATGCTACGGTCCTTTTCCGTAAAGCAGGATTAAAACAAAATAGTTTAATATACTACAACTACTTTTCATATTTATCAGTAGTTTTTGGTCTAAAGTGTAATATTGTAGTACGTCTTTTGTTACTACTTCCCTATAAAAGATCTTTTACACTATCATTGTTTGTTTTCTGCTTCTTGCAGCGCACTTGTGAAATTGAATGTATCACCTAGAGTAATCATTGATTATTCTACATGGTATGATAGTGAAACATGATGAGATTTGATTTGTTTAAAATAAAGTATAGAGGTATAATGAAACAATTCATGGTATGTAATTATACTGTTGATTATGAAACCAAAAAAAAGCTGGGAATGGAATTATTAGTATAAAAGAAGAACATTACCACCCATAAAAGAGCATAATGTTAAAGAGGAAGTGCAACATATTCATGGTATATATGTTGGAGAGCTATTCCAGTACTCCTTATGTTATGTCACGCTTTGCGGACAAGACGTTATTTTCATGGGACCAGAAACATTCCCCTGCCGCCTTTGTCCCCTTTGACTGCTACTTCAGTTTTTTTTCTCTTCGAATTCCTTATTTTCAAACAAATGTGTGTCCTAGCTTGCGCATACCTCAATGTTCCTCGGGTATTTTGTCTTCTATATATTGTTTTACTTTTACAAAGAATCTACATAACATAAGAATTTTTTTGTTAGCGAGCGAGCCGAGCCCGAACCGAGCTTACTATGCTACCGAGTCGAGCCGAGCCAAACCGAGCTTTATATCAAACGGAGCCGATCCCGAGCCGAGCTCAACCGAGCTTTGCTAGAGTTTGACCGAGCTCGAGCTGAGTTTGAGCCGACTTTATTATTTTGTGTTCCCGCACTTAGTATATAGAAAATAATATTTTAAATTTTTTTTTATCATAATCATAAATAACGATAGAAGTACTCGTTTATCAATTGTTAATTATTGCATTAAAATATTAAATATAATGTAAAATTCTAACTTTTTAGTAATCAAGCTAACCGAGTTGATCCGAGCTTTGACCGAGCTTATCCGAGCCGAGCCAAACTTTAAACGAGCCCGAGCCGAGCCGAGCCTCTTTTTAAAATGATCCGAGCTATATAGAGGAAAACACAAGTTAATTACAAATATAGCAAAAACATAGCAATATTTTCCCATAACATACCAAACCCTTACATTCTTCCTCCTATTTCCCCCACTATCACTTTTGCTCCTCCCATTTCTCCCTATTTCACTTTTCCTCCCACTATTTCCCCCAATTTCACTTTTATTCCTATCATTTCCCCCAATTTCACTTTTCCTTATCCCATCCTCGATGTATCTCACCGTATCTCAACCGTTTCTGCACCGTTTCAACTGTTTCTGCAGCACCGTATCTCAACCGTTTCTGCACCGTTTCAACTGTTTCTGCAGCACCGTATCTCAACTGTTTCTGCACCGTTTCAACTGTTTCTGCAGCACCGTATCTCAACTGTTTCTACACCGTTTTAATTGTTTCTGCAACACCGTATCTAACTGTTTTCTGCACCGTTTCAACTGTTTCAGACCGTATCATAGTGTTTCAATGTCATTTCAGACTGTATTAGACTGTTTTAAACTATATCAACTCCCGTTTCAGACTGTATCACCTCTATTTTCAGACTGTATCAGCCGGTTTAAACTGTATCAAGTCCCATTTCAGACTGTATCAACTCCGTTTCAGACTGTATCATACTGTTTTAAACTGTATCAACTCCCGTTTTAGACCGTATCAGACTGTTTCTACAACTATTTCAGATTGCGTCAATGTCGTCTCAGACCGTATCATACTGTTTCAACGTCGTTTCAGATTGTATCATACTGTTTCAAAGTCGTTTCGGACTGTATCATATTGTTTCAACAGTTGTTTTACAATGTTTTATTGTATCATGTTGTTTCAGCTCGGTGTCAAACTGTTTCAGTACCGTTTCAAGTTGTTTCAGCACCGTTTCAACATCGTTTCAAACAAGAAACAAAATAAAAAAGAAATAGAATTGTCACAATATTTTGAACAAACTAAAACTTACAAAGACAACATAATACTAATTTGCTTCAGGATACTTACTATTAGCAATCCCAAGAAGAAAATAAATTACAGATAGTACAGAATCCAATCCCAAGAAGAAAATAAATTACATAAATTCAAATCAGACAGAGTTTGCTTGGATTTCATACTAGAACAAGAGGAAACTCCAAATGGAACTATGAACTTGGTGGAATTCAATCGTTCATGGGAAAGAAAGAATCAAAATTATAGCAACTGTTTAAATGAACGGAAACCGTTGCTAAATGATGCGATAAGTGCAAGTGTTTCAAGAAAAAAATTAGTCTCAGGAGCAACGAAAATCAACCACAATCTTTCATCTTCAGATGTCCCAGAATTTGCTAATCCCTTTTGGTTAGAAATGGTTGTGATAGCGAAAAGATCAACACTTAACTCCATGAGAATGCCTGAGCTGTTTGGAATACGTTTTGCTATTGTTGTTGTACCTGGAATCATCCTTTCCACTCTCTTCAAGAAATTGGTCCTTGATCGACTTTGGTGTATTTTGGATCTGAGAAGGGAATGGGGTGGCGGCTGGTTTCTTTTGGGTAAGGGGAGAAAGTGTCTTAGGGTTTTTAGGAGAGAGGGGTGTTTTGTAATAATAGAAAATAAAATGTCTTGATTATTGTAAAAATGTGCTAAAAAAATATTGTTATGTGTTGTAATTAGAAAAATCTTGCTATTTTTTTGTAATTAAGGGTGGAAATTTGTATATTTGTGTAAAAATACCCATCTAATTTAAACTTTAAAGTAAACGAAAATAAAATAGGCGTACCTGATAAATTCTCTATAAAAAGAACAAAGAACTAAAGAAGCTAGACATACATCAGATAACAGGATATCATCAATAGATTAGTCTACTTTTGAAACAAAGATGGAGGTTGTGTGACATATAAACACAAAATATTGAAATTTGATACTCCATATCATAACATATGTAAAGTATATAAGGATGAGATGCATGTGTTTACCATTTGCAGCATCACTAAACTAAACATATTCCGTGTTATTGATAGCAAGCCTAAAAACCAGTTTTCAGTAAGACTATTTTTCTAGATATAATTCAATTATATATACAACTAAATATCTATGATAATCAGTTCATCCACCAATACATATATAAAAGAAAAAGAAAGAGGAAGAAGATGAAAAGTATAGACATTAATATGAATTTATTATTATGCAATTTAATTAGCTAATAAGAAGCATAGTCATTCTATTAAGCAACCGTTTTCTTCCATAGTATTAAGGAAT
Source organism: Petunia axillaris subsp. axillaris (assembly GCA_029990575.1). Taxonomy (NCBI): domain Eukaryota; kingdom Viridiplantae; phylum Streptophyta; class Magnoliopsida; order Solanales; family Solanaceae; genus Petunia; species Petunia axillaris. The sequence goes on from JARKNS010000003.1 coordinate 167,096,118, forward strand.
TGTAACAGCTATTCATTCTGTAACCCATTGACATATTATCTTTTATAATCAATAGGATAGAAATTTAAGTGATAGTTTTTAATAGTTGTTAATGCCATTTCATTACACGGTGAAAAGAGAATAAGAGAAACGACCATCTTAGAGAATGGAAGGAGAAACAAAATTGAAGATTTTTTAATATTTTGAGGTGAATGATGGCCATAAAACTATACTACATTACTTGTCTATATTTTTCAATTAGAAGATACATAGATATAGATTATTAGTCCCACGGAGTGGCTAGCTTGGACATATCTACAATCATGTGTCATATGCACATGATTATACTGACATGCCACTACAATTCAACGATTAAACAAAGATTTGTATATTCCCGTTTATTGCCCCATAACCTACTTAAATTACCCCCATAACCTACTTAAATTATTAGACCAACAACTTGGACATATCTACAATTCTATATTGCAAACCATGTACATATGCCACGTGAATGGCTAATCTTGGGCGTATCAACATTGCAAGTCAGTTCAGTCCTAATTTTCTGTGTATATATACAAGACACTCTCAAGATGAATAACACAACAAAAGAAATAACCAGCAAATAAGAGGAAACAAAAGAGAAAAAATAAAAATGGGTTCTGATGCAGTACTTATGAAGCTTCCAACCATAGATTTTAGAAAACCAGAGATGAAACCAGGGAGTGAAGAGTGGATTTTAGTGAAAGATCAAGTTTACGAAGCTTTAGTAGAATATGGTTGCTTTGAGGTTTTATTTGATGGAGTTCCAAAAGAAAGGCTCTTTGAAAAGTTAAAACAAGTTTTCGAACTCCCTTTGGAGTCCAAATTTGAAAATTCTCTATATTTATCTGGCTACGCTAAGAATAACCCTAGTTTACCACTTCAAGAGAGAATAAGCATTCAACATCCCCTGACACATGGTGTTATTGAAGACTTTTCCAAGACCATTTGGTCTGACGGAGACCTAGAATTTTGGTACGTAATTTTTTGCATGCCCAAAATCTTTTTCATAGAGTTAATTATGTTTTGTACGCTAACAGTGTATTTTAATTGGTTTTAGCAGCGTATCATTTTTTTGTTCAGGTTATATTATCAGACTTGTTGTATATAGTTAACTACCTACTATTGCAGGTCAATTCAACCTGATGTGTATACAATTATACATTATAACACGGTCTACATTATTAGTACTTGTAAATCGAGCTATTATGAGTAATTAAGTGAAAGTGTCTAAGATTCTAATTATCATCATTAATCTCACGTAGTTCAAATGCAAGTCAACTACCCTCTATATTGTGTGGTTAATTAAATCTTCGAATGAGCAAGTAAAAGTGTTCAATTATGTCCGCGCACTCATCTCTAGTACTCAATTATCAAAATCTTTGGCAGTGAATTGGTGCACTCTAACGCTAAGAGATTATCAGAGTTGGATGTGATGATAAGAAAAATGATATTTGAGAAATTGGGAGTGGAAAAACACTTTGATGAGCACATGAAATCTACAAGCTGCTCAATTGCGATGTTCAAGTACAGAGCGCCTAAACCAGGGGAGGCAAACGTTGGAATACATCCTCACACTGATTGCATCTTTACAGGCATTTTAAGCCAGCATCAATCGAGTGGGCTGCAAGTTATGAAGAAAAATGGGCAGTGGATTGATGTTGAATACTCAACTCCTGACTCATTCCTATTCCTTACTGGTGAATGTTTGACAGTAAGTGCCCTTTCTCAAACTTCTTAACTTTCTTTATTTCGTTCCTCATTTTTCGGACTAAATGTTTATTGTACATCAATTATAGGCAGTTACAAATGGTAGGCTGCATTGTCCATCTCATCGAGTGATTATGGGAAACATAGAGAGGTATGTCATTGGACTTGGTGGAACTCCCAAAGAAGGGTGTATTGTAAAAGTACCAGAAGAACTTGTTGATGAAGATCACCCTTTGCTTTATCAGCCCTTCGATGCTATCAAATATATTAAGTCTCGTTTTGCAGGAGCTGAATATAAGCCTCCCACTCTCAAGGACATTTGTCGTGTCTAAACTTTGGCAGTCATTGATTGCATGCACTCTATCTAAAGAATAAAATATTCCATATTTAAAATCCTTAATTCCGTAAGGTCACCTAATAATATTGGATGTTGTTCGTAGCAACCATTTGCTATGTCATGTAAGCTCTTTTCTATCATGCTAGTCACTATAGCTGTGTAAGTTACACATGTGTTTCATGCAAATTTTAGTAGCATACATGTACTATTTTTAATATCATATGAATAAATGTTGATCTTTTGTGACCTATATATACCGAAAATGGATGGCGCTTAAGCGCGCGACCGACACCCAGCCATTGGGGCAAGTGCCAGGCCCCAAATGAGTAGGAAGGCGTAGTGGTCGCTGCAAAACCTAACCTTGGGCATGAGCGTGGCAGAGCAGCCGTTAGTGCGGATCTTGGTGATAGTAGCAACTATTCAAATGAGAACTTTGAAAGCCGAAGAGGGGAAATGTTCCACATGAACGATACTTGTACATGGGTTAGTCGATCCTAACGGTCGGGAGAACCACGACATATAGTGCGTTTCGCGTGTACTCTGAAAGGGAATAGGGTTAAAATTCCTGGACCGGGACGTGGCGGTTGACGGCAACGTTAGAAAGTCCAGAAACGTCGGTGGGGCCTCAGGAAGAGTTATCTTTTCTATTTAATAGCCTGCCCACCCTCAAAACAACTCAGCCGGAGGTAGGGTCCAGTGCACAACACCGGCCCAATAATTTGATCGTTTATCTAGGTTTGATTGCTAATAATAATTTGATCTTTTATCAAGCTTTGATTGCATCCAATCGTGCATCTACAAGTAATCTAAATAGAAATAAACAGTTTAGGATAAGCATAGTTCCATAGACAAAAGCAACAATTACCTTGGTGAATAGCAACAGGCATATAAAACTATACATTACCTCCCCAGGCTCATGTAGAACTCAGAGAAAGCGAGGGAGGTGGAAAGAATATAGAAAGGCTGCTTCCCAGAAAGCAATTGCACCTCTAATCTATACAAATTGTCTACTGAATCCGTTTAATTTACTATTATAGAGTTCTAATTTTAGATCATTAAAGATAGTGTAGGGTCGATCAGCAACATCTTCTTTAATGAAGTATGGGTAAAGTCTGCCTACATCATACTTCTCAGAATCTACTACTAAGATCATACTGAGCATGTTGTTGTTGTTGTATAGATGGTTCTATGTGTTAAATATACCTTCATTATTAATCAGTTAAAAGTCTTTCGTTCGAGTTTTGAAAAAATGCCATAGAACTTAGCCCCGACTAATTCGTAATTGCATCGTGTAAGGTCTATTTTTTGGGGAAGCGTTTCCTATCAGGATTTTTTCGAAGTAAGAAAAATCTGATTGACCCGACCCATCACTCATATTTGATTTTTGTGACTAAAAGTAAATATAAAGAGTGGCAGTCGCTACCTTCGATCGCCCCTGCTTATGGATGTCCACCTGTTTATAGAATGCATTCTTTAGTATGTGATGCCTTAGTTCTGAAGTTCAACCAAGCTCTGTTGTCATCAACCTCATTAGTTTGCCGTCTTCGATATATATTAGTGTGAAGTCTTCTATAATATACTAGATATAGCACGGCTTGTAGAATGCTATTTTCTTTAATTGATTGGTTATAGAGCAAAACTAATTGTTCTTTGAAGAAATTTGCAACATCTATTAGTGTTACATGGTCACATTAGTCTTTAGGACATTTGATGAACTTTGATTTTTACAAAGCATACTAATCCCATCTTATTGACATACAATTATGACTACAATGTACAATCAAATCAATCCATTAAAAGAGCAGCAAATAGAAGGTGACTGAATGTCCTATGTATGCTAATTTACTTTGTACTACGTTCAAGCATTGAAGAAAGTCTTAAAAGATGTCCACAAGTTTATAAAGTATATGTCAATGGATCTTGGGTGTTTGCTGAATAACAAATCCTCTTGTTCTATCACTATTTACACACAAGTTAAATACAGAAAAAATGTGACGCATTCACTTTGAAGCTCCACCAAGTTATGATGTTTCAGCCTTGTAAGCCTCGATTCTTTGTGAGCCGACATAAATAGGTCGGTACCTGCTAAATAACACAATCAAGGTACACAGTAGTTCAAACGATTAAACATTCGCTACTGGGACAAAACATCTGAGCTGATGAAGCCAGTAAGAAGAACTTTAAGGTTAAACTTAACATCTCATCATGGATTGAACTTCCTAATGAACTAAAGTAATTATCTTAAAAGAACCCTTAAAGAGATTTAAAGTACAAATGGATAAGATTACGTCCATAAGAGTTGGGCAAGGATTAAAAGCCTCCTTCAATGATTAGTATATATCATCCTAATCTAAAGTAGTTTATTCTCTTGAAAGAAAAACAAAAATAAATGCATCAACTAAACTATAAGGAACTGAATGCATCTGCATATTTACTTGATAATAAATCTTGCAAATCAATAGTTTCATTATTCAAGCTGAACATAAGGCTATGGAGTATGTATTGTTGCGTAACAGTTATTTTTATTAGGAAAGTGAATCTATGGGTTGTAGCCATCAGTTTTTGTAGAAGCTCGTTATTCAATAAAGTAACCTCAAACTTTGAAGCAAAGTATCACTTTGAACATCAAAGTATTTCTTAGGACTTATAAATTATAATATTGAAAACCAGTTCAAGGGAAGCTTACATTATAGATAGCAAAAGAAATCTATTAAGAGGATAAGGAGCTTTAGGCGGAGGTGGTTGAGGCTGTGTAGAAAGTCAAAGCGTCCCTACAGAGACTCCAAAATTTGCCTTCATGACAAAATCTTCTCTCCTTTAAACGTTCTTTCCATGAGGGTTCTGCTGAATTTTAGAAACTAACAATAAAAAACAATCACAGAAGAATCACATTCTCTATCAAAACATGTAGCAGAAAGAAAAACATAGCTCAATAAAAATATTCAGAGAAAACCACGTTACAGAAAAAAAAAGAATGCAGCTACAAACTTATGCTATACCTTTTTTTTTTTTTTGGTGAATAAACCTTGGCAAGAATCCAACTTTTTGACACATGTACAAAACTTGAGCATGGGAAATGGGAACTCATTGAATCTCAATAGCTTTCACGCTATTTCATCATTTCTTATCCTATATTTGTGCTCCCTGTATTTTGAACAAAAAGACCGATAAAGATTACGTGATTAGCTCTGCAAAGACAAGAAGCAAATGTGACAAGAAACCTCAACATTCATTCCTCCGTGAACATATGAACATGCTTATAAATAACTGACATGGAACACCATTTTCAGAAGCTATATTCTACATGTAAGAAATGAGATTGGTGTCATGGAAGAGTCAGCTAAACTCTAGGCTATTACTTCAAATAGAAGGAAAAACTGCTTAAAATTCCCACATAGCACCACAAACGCAAAACCAATCAACTTTCATGATCATGTGACGTAACATGAGATCTAAATTAAAGCAAATCTTGGGAACTTGCCAGAATTCCTACTTAGTAATGGCTCAACATTACCAGCCAACAAAAATATTTTATGGGAAAAAAATTGGGTTAACCCAACCAAAATAAGCTTAACATTATCCTGTCCAAGACTTACCAGCCCTTATAGAGTGCAAAAATAAACAGAAAGGAGACAAATTAAACACCATAAACATAACAAATCTTAAGGACAAAGAGCGCTATGAACTAATTAAAGAGCGAATCTTTAATCAGCAATTTAAGGCACCAAATACGTGATATAAAAAAGCTACAGAGATGAAGCTTTGCAGTAACAAAAAGAGAGATCATAAGCTAACTTTTGGAAAAATGCAATTATCTCAACGTAGCAAATGCTGGAGGGGGAAGTAGAACCTTAGCCAAAACCCCAATTTGTCTTGTCAAAAAGTTGATACCGTTTCAAAATTTCAAAAGTCTAACTTTGACGATGCATAATGGATGCCCTGTAGATAGACAATTAACATAGAAGACACAGATAACAGAACAAATCAAAGCAAAAAAGAGAAGACAAAACCAAAACCAATAAACATTAAAAGAAGGAGAAGAATACTAACAAAGATGAGCACTAAATAAAAGTAGAGAAGGAGAATTCTAGACAATAGATCGAAGCCAATATAAAAAGAACAAATGACACTAACTTGAAAGTTATGACCCATCAGATGAGATAAGTTTCTAGAATACTTTTTGATGTGTAGTGCAATATCATCATCGCAAATATGTTACTATGAGAACTATAAACAATTTGTTTTTGAGAAAACAAAAGAATACAGTAAAGAAACTTTTCGTGCAATAGTAAAGCAACAGAGCATTGCCTGAGGTTCAAGTCCTGAAACTTACGCCTCCTACCGATCGACATAACCAATATCGAAATAGTTAATTTAGGGACAACACATAATACCAAAAAAGGAATAGAAGACCTAATTGACAACCAAAACTGAAGATTAAATCCAAAACACAACGCTCACCAAATGTTGTCAGAGAAATGATAACATTAATAACAACAAAAAATAATTAACGGGCAGTTGGAATTCAACTGAAGCAACAACCAATAAGACAAACCCCATCATAAAATTCCACAAGAAGGAGCACTTCCTATGCCTCTAATAGATTGTATTGAAAACTAACTGAAAACTGGTAAAAGTCGAAACTTCACATTAACTGGGATAAATAGCAAGAAACAATGAAAAAAGCATACAAATTGAAGCTATATTATTGTGATTCTTTCATTTTGTAGTTTGGGAAAAATAAATACTACCATAGAAGGAGCTTGCTCGGGAACAGCAAGATCAACTTTGAGGAGTTCAGAACCAGCTTCTACTACTACTGACTCCGGGTTGGGATCATGTCCAGTGATCCTTTGTTCAATTTTATTCAATGCCACAATCAATTTATACCACGTGTTCATTAAATTATTAAAGCCTTAAATCATTATGTATTATTACAGTAAATGAGAAAAGAATTGTTTGAAAAAAAAAAATAGTAAAATGACGGCTGCCATTTAGTGCACCATTTCATCACTTCCAAAATTCGTGAGATCCCATGTGCATTTTAAAAGTTAGAAAAATATTTAGAATTTAAAAAAAATTATATACGACGGGAATTAAACTTGTCTAGCATTATATTTACCAGTAAAAGTTCTTGATCTCATTTCTTTTGGAAAAAATTTACAAATATAAAAAAAAAATTATGTAGCCATCTCTTTAAGCACTTATATATAAATGTTATTCAAATTATCATTTTTTTAATTCATTATCAACGATTTACAAAGCAAAAGGCAATATTAAGATCAATTTTGCAGCAGAGGAGAGGACTTATGAACTTTTGAGAAATCAAGTTTTTAATCTTTATTTTGCCTTTCAATATAATTACAGTTTGTATATTTTTTTTGTTGCACGGTAGAACCTGAATCTCATATCCATGTGTCATTTAAATGAGTTATTTGTTAAATTCTTTTTATAGTTAGAAATAAATAAATTATACCATGATTTGGGATGCACACACTTTATTTTTAAAATACACATGGCAAGTCTCACGAAATGTTTTTTGAAGTGAAAAAACTGTACACTAAACGGCACCGGTCTTATCTTACAATTTTTTTTCAAACAATTCATTTCCCATTTATTGTAATGATACATAATGATTTAAGCTTTTAATAGCTTAGTGGACACGTGGCATCGATTGATTGTGCCATTGAATAAAATTGAACAAAGTATTACTGGACATGATCCCTACCCACTCTACTGACTCCATCGTTTAAATCTCGAAATCAAGGAAAGAAAATGACAGGTGGATTAGCATTTAAGCTTAAAATGACAATTTTAACCCTGGACGACCATCTCCACATTTCTATATAGTAGAAGTAGAAATTTGAACCTGCTGCATGATATACCCAAGGCCAAAAATAATTGTCACTAAGAATTTATGAGTACTTTCCCTAAGTTGTTATCCAACATTTACCCCGCATTAGCAAGGATCACAAAATCTTGAAATCAAGCATAAAATTTCTTTTTAGTACTTAAAAATTCTAAAGCACCTATTAACATTGTCAGGAGATGTAAATTGAATTACAATCAAATAATGGTGATTAACCTCAAGCATAACCAGGACAAAAGTTCTGCCTTCTCACATACTAAGATGACTGGAGAGCATGGACAGGGTGGAAATTAGACACTACTTCAGGAAAGTGAACAAATTGGCTGACTTACTTGCAAAAATGGGACTTGATTTGCAACCCTAATTCTACTATGTTTATGTGTTTTGAACCTCCTCCTACTAGTATTATGTCATTATGTTTAGATGATGTTAATGGGTGTATGTACCCAAGAACAATTTCTTTTGGTGCCTGTACTACTATGGCCAATCTTAGCAACTATGATACTTAATAGGTGGTTATGCCTGTTTTTAGCACACCTTAATATTTATAATATTTCGTATTTCTACAAAAACAAAATTCTAAGATGACTGACGTAGAACTACTCTTTTCTTCATATGCAAATTTTTGTCTTTGTATCTATTGAAGGCCTGGAATGTTGCTGTATACCCATAATCATCAAAAGCGATACAAAATATTTAGCAGATGTGCTTGATTTTAAGCATAATATTATTCACATTGACATGGGAAGGGATTTATATTCGTCTATAGAAAGTTAAATCTGCTAATACCAAAAATTAGAAATTAGAAAGAATACAAAGTTCACTTCTACAATAATTTTTTGAGAAGAACAGACGGATACAAAACGCTTCGAAAAGACTTGAGATGTGCATTGCATCAGTATCACGCCATTGTGAATAAAAATATTTACTTTCACATATAGCAAAACAAATAAATTACCTTGTAATTGAAAACCACGTTCAAATATGGCTAAAGACCTAAAACACAACCAGTACAGAGATCTTTCATCATTTAACATTATATAGTAGAGATGTATTGCCGGTAAGAGATTCTAGATTGTACGGTTTAGTCAAAGACACGTATATTGGAGTAAAAAGAGGTAGGGAGGAGTTTCTACAGTATTACCTAGAATGGAGGAGTTTCTAGAGTATATATTCCAAATTACGAATTTACCCTTATTGTTTTTCAGAATTACAAAACAGCAATGGGTCGACCATTACTACTCTTCTAATATAGTAAGTACTAGATTAGTGTTGCCCGTGCTCAACACGAGCCCAACATTTTGAATTTTGGTTTAGTTCAATTTGTGTTAGTCTTTGCTTGCAACCACCCAAAACAAGATTAATATCTAAAAAGAAACATCTAACTGAGAATAACCATGATTCACAAATACATAAGGGTGTTTGTAGCAAGAATTCATCCTTAATAAATAGTGACATGCATAAACAGATTATCTTAATGAAGTAAATAAAAATTTTTAGAAATGGTGTATTCAAGAACAATGAGGTTTGCTTCTAAAAATTGTATGCATCCACGAATATGTTCGTTTTGCCGTGCTTGTTCATGCACTATCTTTTCCGAAAAGAATTGCATCTTCAAATGAATCAATAACAATCAGGGGAATGTATATTAGAGGCTCAATGTCTTAATATGTTTTAACTCCGCCATATGGTAAACAGTGCTCATTAAATACAAGATTGCCTTCTTTTTTATGTTACCTAACAAAAATGCCAGATGGTTCAATCTAGTCTTTTGCTTTCTTCAACCCTACTAAGGTCATGTCCAGAAATTCTACAGCAGAAATTGGTATAAAGATCATATTTCAGTGATATTACAAGAATGTTTCTAATATTTATACGCACCCAAAAGGAGCACATAGATTCTTACCTTGTCATAGAAGCATCTGCTATTCGCAAAGAGAACATGGGAGAACTATGCTTTTGCGATTTAATACAAAGCATCTATGCTTCAACTCAAGATACCTGATATATAGCTTCCTTCTCCCTTTTGTCCGGGTAGCTACATCTCTACTCCAAAGATTGAAAATTATACTTTCGATTAACATCTTCTTTAAGCTGCTATATGAAGGATTACACACAATCCACGAACACAAAGTTCATCCCAAGATCATCGTATTTGTTTCACTAGTCAACAGCGTAATCACATGATATATAGACACGAACTACGCTATAAAGTTTACAGACTAAGTCGTACCTGTTACAGAATTTTTCCATTACTCGTAGAAGACCGCTCACGTTCGTCGTAGGAATCTTCCATAGAAGTTCTTAACCACAAGAGAAGAAGAGAGTTTTGCTCTTTTAGGCAGTAGGAACAGAAGTAACGTCTGTTTTTTATTACTGTATTAGGGAGAAGATAAAACAACCTTAGGTTTCTTATTACTGTATTAGGGAGAAGAAAAAACAACCGTAGGTTTCTACTGATAGAAACCTCATTTAATACTTAACAGATACAGTTGTTGGGACTTTTCCTAACAGTTGTGTCTTTTCTCCTTTTTATATTTACTAATATATATATATATATATATATATATATATATATTTATAACTTATTATATATATTTATTTATTTGAATATGGATGCGGATTGACCCACATGGGTGTCCCGTATCCAATTTTCAACATCTCTCACTCACACATAGTGGGTCAACTCTCATTCCAAATCTGTAACTTTCATACTTGAAGATTAGACCGTGTGACCAGTGCATACTTCGAGAACTTAGTTGCTATGCATCTGTAGGGAATATATAGCATCTCGAATAACGGAACCTTGGAGTAGATTGGAGTATGCAGCACCCTAGATCATTTATCACATTCATATCTCTTATAATCTCTTTGTATTATTTTGAGTTCATCATTATGTTATTATGTCCTAGTCTCCAGACAAACATAATGGGTGCACCAATGAAAACAATTAATGTGATAATACTCAATGATCTTCCTCATTTTAAGAATCTCTTAATCTCAATCTAACTTGCTTTTCTAGAAATGTCCCCCAGACCGAATCATCCATGATCTCTTGGCAATATCCTAAGATTGTAAACATCAAACTGAATCTCGAGAAACTGGTGAAAGTCATGAGGGTACGAAGAAAGAAAATTACTTATAACTTTCAGGGCTTCACACGATAAGCAAGTAGAGATTTAAACTTGTATCGCTCATAAGTCATTTTATGCATACGTGGTATGACTCATATATCACAGTATTGACTCTTTTCCCATAGAGTGTATGTCTTTCACCAATGAAAATATTGTGCAGATGATAGTTCAGACAACTCATGTCTAACTTTGAGTTCACACATCTACTCATACATTTTATCCTTCAGAACTCACATCTGGCATTAAGACAGACTCATATAATTAAATATGATTAACCAAAAAAAAAAAATAAGCGGCATTCTTATTACAAACTTCAATCTCTCCACTATTATCACTTTTGATGATAATAAATTTATAACTGTCTCATCCCTATTAGTCACCTAGACAATAGAGGCGATTGGTTGTGTGAATAGGCCAATCCTTTTGTCTGTCTGATATACTTCTTACACTTGTACTCTATGTACTAAACATAAGTACCATTTTATGTATGTGAACAAATAACAAATAATTTAGGCTTCAACTACATTAACTCCAATAATGCAATTTTATGTGAACATGCTGGGAAAAATTGAAGTATAAATATATCTACGTCTACACAAACTCAATAATCGACTGTTTCTTAGGTTTTGTGGGTGAGAGGGACTTTCTAGTCTCTTAAATAAGAAAAAGGGACAAAGTCTTTAAAAATTGGGTGAGAGGGACACTTTTAAAATTAATACTAATGACTAATATTTTAAAAGCCCCTAAGTTTTTTTATTTGCACAAAGCCCCCCACCTTCTCATCTCCCTTCCCCAGCCCCCCACCTCCCATTCGGACCCCCACCCCTATCGCCCCCACCCCTCTGCCCATCCACCACTCCACAACCACCCCACCACTCTCCACCGCCACCTTCTACCATCCACCGCCACCTTCTACCACCCTCCACCACTCACCGCCATCTCCTACCACCTACCACTACCTTCTACCACCCTCCACCACCAACCACCACCTTCTACCACCCTCCACCACCACCACCACACGTCCTCCACCACTCTAATAAAAAGATGTGTACACATCAGTGTAGATGTGTGTACACATATTAAATACATATAATAATATGTGTACACATCAGTCTTAAACGACCTCGGTTAGTCGTTTCGGAAGTTAGGACTACGATTGGCGTGCCGATAATTTTAAAATATTCTTAAGGTCCATTGAGACTTATCTGTAAAATTTGAGCTAAATCAGACCTCGTTTTGTAAGCATCGGAAGAAGGTTTCAGTTTTTATTGTCGATAAATATTAAAAAGAGATTTTCGACACTCGGTTTTGGCGAATGAGCTGCAATTCGAAAGCCGAAAGCGCCGTTAGATTCGTATGATTATTTGTGAATTTTGTAATTTTTCGAAAGTGAATTTCGATGTTGTTCGGCTAGTTTCCGCTAAAATGCCGAAAGTTAAATAATTTGACACTTTTCCATTTAATTTGTATATTGAGTTTCGGGAATCCGATTGGAGATCCGCCTTGGCAAGTGTATTACATATTATTTTTAAAATTTGTATGCAAAAATTGGAATTATTTTGAATATCGCAAGGTACCGTTTTAATTTTCATCGCGAAAATAAAATAAAATAACAGAAAAAGAGAAAAAGACCAAAAAGGAAAAGAAAAGACAAAAGGAAAAAAAGGACAAAATGGAGGCGGTGGCCTAAGCTATATTAGCTTAGGATGAGCAAGGATAATCATAGAGAGACGATCAGAATAGAAACAGTAAAAGAAACGAAACATTCAGGCAATTATCTTAATGCATTATTTGATTTTATTAAGTATGTTTGAATATATTTTAACGGTAAAACTGGAAATATTAGACATCATTTTAATAAGTTCAATTAATAGTTTAAAGGGTCAAATGGACTCCGATAATGGAATTGATTATATAGTCGTACTCAGTGAGTTATGGACAACATATATGATACGGGATCAAATCACGGAAGCAAAAACAAGGTAATGGAAGCAATAAAGTAAACACGAGATCGAAGAAATAAGGGATGGGGAAGAGCAGAAATAGAAGAAAGAATGAATATTCTTTCGAACTAAACAAATTAGATTGATTCAAGGGAGAAGAGACTCGAACCACTAACGGGACCACACTAGCGGCGATCCACCATGGATTCCAAGTAAGAGATACATGAAGCCAATGCTTCAACAAGAAGGACCTAGTCTCTTCTAATGTCTAATCTTCAATCTCAAAATCTAGCTAATGAAATAAAATGACTAAGTGTGGTATTTATAGGTGTTCCACACTCTTAATGTGATGTCTAAAAAGCCCTCAAATAAAATAAAAATATTACAAGCCTCGTAGGGTCAAAATAGGAATTGCATGTCAAAATCCCGTCCAAAACTAGGCAAAACAGGCGCCTCAAATAGCAGAGTAGGCGCCCCATCCTGCAGAGTAGGCCCCCAGAGTAGGCGCCCCACCCTCAAAAGTAGGCGGTCCACCCAAAAAGTAGGTGGTCCGCCCAAAAAGTAGGCGGTCCGCCCCTTTTATGGGCGGTCCAAAGTCTAGAGAGTGTGCAAGTCACTAGGCGGTCCGCCTAGTCGAATGGGCGGTCCGCCCCTTTCCTGGGAAGCTTGGAAACGGCTCAAAATGGACTCTAAGTGTTCCTCCTTGGTCCGTAGTCGATCCTTCCTCGTTGGCGCTCAAGTCCATGACTCCAAATCACTCTCGAACCCTCCCCCGGTGCCTTTGTCTTGGATCCTTTGTGCTCTCACGCTTGGCTCTTGATGGTTGGTGCTTTGTCTCATATTTGCCCCGCATCATCCTCCCCTTCTTGAAAGGATTTCATCCTCGAAATCAAACCATCAAGCCTACATTCAAAGCAAGCACAAACAAAGCTTCCCACTACAAGAGTAGGCTAGTGCCAAAAGTGTGGGAAAACATACTCTTGTGATTGAGCCAAGCGTCAATAAGTAAAAAGTTTATGTCTCCAAAGGAAACAACAAGTACTTGACTCCATAGGAAAGTGCACCCAACACAAGAACAAGCAAAGAGATCAATAGGATATGGAACATGCAAGATATAGCAATCAAATTCCCTATGACCCCTAAGCTTATGACCAACACACCAAACTTTCAAACTAATATTATCACAATGTGACACATTGGCTTTGGCATGTTCAACACCTAAGGTGTGATAAACATGTGGGGTGGAGTAAATAAAATAGTTCAATTGGCAACTAACATCAAATACTCCACTCCCCTTCTTGGAAGCACTCTTAGAAAAATCAAGAGTGACTTCCTCACCTCCACATCCAACTCCAAGAAAATCTCCCTCACTAGGCAAACCCCAAAGGAAGGTCTCCAAAATATGTCCTTCATCATTATAGTCCGCACAATGAAGGCTAGGACTACTAGAAGATGGTTCATCACAACCAATATCAAGACAACTCATCCTACTTGGAGTTCCAAACAATGGATCATCATAGAGTTTAACTTTACAAACCATGGAGTTTCTATTTTACTACCAATCCTAGTCTGATACAATTCGCTACCACAAATGAGATTATCTTCACATAATGGAAATGTAAAAGCATGCACCTCAAATTCATGGTCATATAAAAGCATGGTATCAAGATTAGGTTCTTTACCCACACCCGAGGAGTCATCGAAAACAAATCGATCCATCTCACACTCTAGAGACTCCTCAAGGTCACAACCATCCTCACTACGACACATAGGTCCACCATTACCAAGCAACTCATCAAGGGAAAGAATAGGGTATTTATTCAACTAATCTTCCCCTTTATCAAATATTAGTGGGGTATCATAACAAGGTTCACAAGCAAGGTCAACTTCACATTCTTCACTAATGAAAGGTTCAATGAAAACCGAGCTCATATTATGATGTGGCTTATCAACCCTCTCAACTAGCGGTTCACAATCATACACAAGTTGACCAACCGACTCTACACTAGTTGCACACACATTATAGTCACATAACTCATCAACTAGTATAGAACCTTCACAAATACTAACACATGACAAGGAAGTAGCATGTTCAAGGGAAGAACTTTCACATACCTTTGAGTGGCCATCTTTCTCACTCAATGCACTTGAAGTGTCTTGAATTGTTTCTTCACCTTGAAGCTCACATTGAAGATTTTCCATCATCTTGTCCATCCTTCTTGGGACATGATTGAGGCTCTATTGGTTTGCCTCCAAGAGTACCTACACAAGAGCTAACACAAGTAGAAGAAAAAGATAAAGGGTCAAGGTTAGAATAAGGGGTGTCCTCACTCTCAATGATTCTTTTTCCCTCATTTTCTTTTCAAGGTTTGGTGTAGATTCGGGTGGTGACATCCCACTCACATCACTCAACACATCCTCTCCTTTTTCCACTAGAGGAATGTCACCGGTCACTCCCTTACTCCTCTCAATATTTTGTCTCTCAAATTTGGGTGAATTGGGACGAGGCCTAAGAATACCCATAGCCGGAGTAGGTGGACTTTTAACATCAACCCGGAATCTAGGATTAAGAGACTCATCACTTGAGGCCTCTTTCTTCTTTGTTGGTGAACCACTTGGCTTGGGAGGTTGTGGTTCGAGGTTCACCTTGTTGACAATTGTCAACTCTTTTCTTGCACTAGTCCTACCATTGCTTGTAATTGTAGGACTTCTTGTTTGCACTCTCTCAAGCATAGGACTTCTCCTCAATGATGTCCTACTATTTCTCATGTTCGTAGGACTTCTTGATTGCTCACTTTTAATCATGAAATGAGGTTGTTGCTCCTTGGCCCTTTGTATAGACCAAGAAAGTGTACTAGGAGGTAACTTGTCTCTTTCCTTACTAGGTCTCAACTCATAGGTTTTTCGACCCTCGCTCACAAGATACTTGTCCTCCGCAAGTCTATAATTCACTTTCTTGCCTTGCAACCATGGATCACCTAACCAAAAATCAAGATGTCGCATGGGATACACATCACACCAAACACAGCTTTTGAAATTCCTATGAGATATGTACACCCAAGCTTTCTTGGTAACACACACTCCATTATACTCATATGGATACTCTAGGGCATAGCATGGTAGCCTTAGCTTACTAACCAACGAAGTGCTAATGCAATTGGCATCGGTGTCACCAATCTTGAGCACGTATCCTCCATTTCCCTCTACCTCAACATCAAACCTTCTTAGACCCAAGTTTAGTATAGGTTCATCCACGAGATATCTTGGAAGTCCAAGAATAGTATCTCCATCAACTTGAGTCTCCCTTATCCCTCCTCTCCTAGCAACACCACCAGGATAACTTCCACTTCCCGTCACTCTTCCAACACTAGAAGTGTAGTTGAAAGTCAAGGAAAGAGTCTTATCATAGAACCCATAAGAACTCCTTGAAGAGGTAAGAGTATGGTAGAAACTCTCTCTCCTCTTCTCGGTTCCATAACCCATAGCACCACTCCTACTACTACCCATACCCCTCATGGCATTGATTGTATAATTCAAACCTTTTGTAGCAAGAGCAACACCATTTCTCACATCACCCTTCACATGGGAGTTGGAAGCATCAAGCTGTTTAGCATAAATAGGATAGGCAAGCTTCTCCCTTCCCATGGAACAACCACCTCCTCCTCCCATACTAATGGAAGGACCTCTACTACTCTTTTGCACACCATTAGCAACACTAAGAGAAGATGAAAATGAACAATTCTCATAATCAACCTCATCATCCATTCTCTCTATTTTACTATCATCATATTCAAATTCACCACAAGAAGAGTAAGTAGGATCATCATACCTTGAAGCATCACTATCTTCATATTCTTGACTTGGAGCATAAGATTCTTCACCTTCGTCTTCGCAAGCCCCATAGTCTTCTTAATCTTCATAATCAACATAGTGACCCGCTTCTTCATCATATGAGCCTTGGTTCCCTGAATCGTCATAGCAATACCCATCATCATCACTATAGGAACCATAGTCTCCATCATCTCCGCATGAGTCATACCCTCCACAATCGTCATCCGATGGCATAGTTGTAACAAAAGAGTAAAGGACCTCACAAACTCACTCCCTCACGTGTATCACTCAAAAGATGTCACTTAATTTTCTTTCCACTCGTGTATACACTCAAGGTCGTTGGCTTTTATGACCACACTCTATTGTTCTCACCACTCAAGCCTTTTTCCACTCAATACCTTCTTGTCTCTTAGTAATCACAATGGCAAGATCAATCAACTAATGCACCCAAGTAATGGTTCGGAATGGAGTTTAAGTGACTCGATGTACGGAAGCTAATTTAATGTGCACTTGAAGCAAGCAAATTCTACGACTTTAAGTAAAGACTTCAAGATACACAAACACCCTAAGAGATCAAATATTAGTGTTAATAAGGTAGGACAAATACCCTAGAAACACTAACCAAGAAGTTAGGAAGCAAACAGAACACAAAAACACACGAAACGAAACAACCCGGCCACCCTTCAGGGGTGGGCACCGCCTAGTCTGAGGGGGCGGTCCGCCTGCCCAGGATACAGAGAGAAGCACAAAAGTGGGCGGTCCGCCTAGTCACAGGGTGACAACGCTCAAAACATACCTCGGTTTGAGGTATGAACGGTCATCGCAATACAATTTACCCAACTAGGAGTCGGGGTCGAATCCACAAGGAACAAAGTGATGCGATCAAAGTAGTGGAGGAACTAAACCTATTTGACAAAGCTAAACTAGGATAACGAGGTGATGGAACGATATTAACAACTACAAACTACACTAGGAAAGAAAGTAAATGTGATCTATGTCCTTCTCACAACCAAGGAAGTCAAGTTTTGAGCCTAGGATACAATTATAGCAGGGGGTATATATATTATGGCCGAGTCGTTCTAATGTAATCCCTAGAATCCTTCCGGCCTAGAAGGGATTTACCTTAACGGTGCTCGTCAAAGCCATGGTTGAGCTTATAAAACACTACCCATTACCCGAGGAAAGAAGATCTCTTCCGAGCGTAACTTCTTTTAGATGAGTTAGTCTATGAAATAGCCTATCAACCCAAATCCTCGCTAGCTTCACTATTCTACGCTAACTAATCTCTCCCGAGTCTTTAATTAGCAAAGTAGACGGGCAACTCAACTGTCGCGAGCACAAGAGTCAAGCAATCAAAACAATAGAAGCTAGATAATCAAAACCCAACAATATAAATTCCTAGTCATGACTCATTCATATATTCATGTCCAAATCATATCAATTAATAACACAAATAGCCATGAAATATATTCACAAAATCAATTCTTCAATAACATCAACAACACCCAATATATTCAATACAAAACATGAAAGTAAAGAAAGGAGTACTAATGGTTGAGAAATTCTCAATGGGTTGCTCCAAATCTTCACCCTCTTGGCGTTCTTGTTAATGGATCCTTGCTCCAAGATTGGAAAAATGGCCAAAAGATGTGCCCTAAATCGTTCTAGGGCCTATTTATGTGTTCCCCCTTCAGCTGGTGTGAATTTCCAAAACTGTCCACTGCAGTCCAGACGCGCATCTTCGCGATCGCGTCATTACAGGCGCTATCGCGCTACACTTCTTCTTCCTTATGCGCGATCGCGCGTAGAATGGCGCTTTTGCGCTGGCTTCTTTTCTCCTCTTCGTGATCGCGTCATACTGGCGCCTTCGCGATGACTTGTACAGACTTCTTCGCTATCGCGTGCGACATTGGCGCAATCGCGAAGAACAACTTTCCAGCCAGAAACAGAAATTTCACATATTGCCTTGTTTTGACTTGTTTTCATCTATTCATCACTACAGCTTCAATATCCTGTAATATGCAACTAAAACATGATAAGTGCGCGTATTTAATCAATAATGCACAAGAAAAGCTCAAGTAAATCGAAGGTAATGTGTGGCATTTTGCCCGCACATCACACCCCCAAACTTAAACCATTGCTTGTCCTCAAGCAAATCACACTTCAATAAAAACCAAGTTGCAATTTATCTGTTCCTGCATTTTTCATTAAAGCCACAACAAGCCAAAACTCGATTCAAGTTCAACAACTAATGACATTGGTTGGTGCCAACAATTAAGCCAAACCATGTGAGCATCACTTTCATGTACAAAACATCAAAGATGGCAAGCATGCCATGACACAAGACTTTCAAGGTTTGCCTCTTCGTCACAAGAGTTCACCTCTTTGCTTGCTCACCTCAATTGAAAAGTGAAACACAAGTCCTCAACTCAACTTCACAAGTGCCCTCACCACTGAAGAGAATATCCCAACCACAAAAATGCAATGATAACACAAATGAGATTAATGATAGGAAGAATTCGCTCACTCTCTCAAAAGAAGTTCATCATGCACACTAAAGATCCATAGGCTTGCCCTTCATGTACCTCTCCACTAATGTAGGAATGCTTGACCCGAAATCAATTAGGACTTGTTAGGGCTGTAATGTACGCTTTTGGTCAAAGGTGGGGTAAAATATGGGCAAATAGTGACTACACACCTTGTTGAGCACTACACCGTACAAAAATTAAGGCACACTTCATTTTTCTTGCACTTACACCTTGCTAAATCGAGGTTTATACACTAATCTTTCTCCTCTTTATTCCTCAATTCTCTTTTTCTTCTTTTTCTTTTTTTTCTTTCACTTGCTTCTTTTTGTTTCTTTTCACTTTTTCACTTTTTTTTTATTCAACTCACTTTTGTTGCTCTTTCTTTTAATTTATTCATTAACTTCCACACTTTCACCATAACTCGTGCCACCCCCAAACTTAGGCTTTTGCCTAAGTTGCACGTCTTTCAATGCACTCAAGGAGGTAGGGCCAAAAGAGAGGGTTAGTGCTTTAAGCACTTAGAATTGGTCCGGGTTAATAATGTGGTTGCCAAAGAAAATGATATTCAGCTCAAAGGGGTTGACTAATGATATAATGCAAGGGTAGGCTTTTTAGATTACTGAGCGGGCCAAAGAAAGCCTAAAATCATTTTTCAAGTCAAGCATCACCTAGGATTTCGCCTCGAAGCACACTTAGGGCAAGTTCTAGTTCAAGAAGCACGCACATGAACACACCAAAATCTCACCACACATGGCACATGTAAAGCAAGGAAGACGAGTATATTCAAGTCTCAATCAAAGGCAATTAAGCATCCAAGGTTTACTCATAGCCTAATGAGAGCTAATTAGTGACATAAGAGCCAAAAGTTGAACTTAAAGATCATAGCACAATTCACCAACTAAATTTTTCTATTCATTTTTCAAAACAAGCTCACATGATAAGGATTAAATAATGGTGGAACCAAACATGCCAAGAGTTGCCAAGGAGCAAAAATCTACAACTAATCATCATTATTTACATCTAACTACTAAACTAGTACTAGAGATGCCCGGTTCAACACAATTACTTCCTTGGAAAAAAATCATGGAAAAGAAAAACCAAGGAGGATATTTCAAAAATTTTGTGCAATATGGTATTTACAATGGAAATAGTTGTTCGGACCCAAATGAGGCTTTCGCACCCACATGGGATGCCTACGTATCACCCGGGAGTGAATCAGATAAAGAAAAGGTAGCATCCCAAGCGTAGTTCATGGGAGTACCATGTTTTTTTTTTTTTAAAACTAACAAACTACTACTACATATGAACAAGTTATTAACACAATACTATAATAACTACTAATACTAAGTATACACAAGCTATTAACACAATAGTTGTACTAATATTAAAGAAAATGATCATCCACAAAAATTTTCACAATTTGCTCAAAAACAGGGACAAGATGAGAGAGATATGTCATAAACATCAAGTACATGAGCAACATCAATATTACACCCAGAACACAAATGCACCCCCAAACTTAAATTATGCACTGTCCTTAGTGCAACTAACAATGTAATGCAAAAGGTGTAAGGAACTCCCTGACTAGAATATCACTCCTCACTGTCAGTGTTGGGGTAGCGAAGCGCATCCTCGGACTCCTCATCTGAGCTAGTGGAGCGACAGAGTGAATTCAGCTTGCTCATCATCTTGTTGAGGAAGTTTCTTGTTCTCTTGCTGAAATTTTTCTGCTTCCTCTCCATTTTATCCAGTCTGACCTTAGTCCGCTCTTGCTCAGCTGCTACTGCCTCCAATGATGGTGTGCTCAGAGGCCTGGAGGAAGAACCCTCTCCATGTGGGCCTGAAGGAAGCCCTGCTACTAGCTGTCTAATCTGAGCATCTACAGAAGAAATTTGAGAGGAAATGTACCTCATGTTAGACGCTCCAGATGCAAGTGGTGGAACTGGAGTGTAAGAACTCCCTGGTGCAGTAGTAGTAGCAGGTGTGGAGAACTGCCTAAAATTTGTGTCCTCGATATCAACCTGGGAAGGCATCTCAACTTTTCTCTTCTTGCTTTGTATTACTCCTCTCCGTCCTTTCTTCAGTAGTGGATAGATAGGTTTTTCAGGACCCACACTTTTGTCAGTAGTGCGTATCTCCACCCCGGCATCCATGCATAGTCGGTGAACCAAGCTTGGGAAGAATAAACTCTTTGTTCTTTCTAGCACCACTTCCTGAATTTCCTCAACAATGAGTTCACCAACATTGACTTTAAGCCCATCAACCAGTGCCGCGACCAGGCGAGCTTTTTCAGGAGTGAGATCACTCTCATTGCTCGAAGGCATCACCCTAGTGCACACAATAGGATAGCCAAATGCAGGCCTCAGCTGTAAAGTCGGTAGATACAATTTTGTGGCCAAATGTGGACCAACCTGAGTGGTTTCCCCCTTGAAGCATATCTACCATCCACTGCATACCCCCTTCTGAAGCACGAGCTTTGTATAGAGCATTGTCAACATTCTCGAGCTCGTACACCGCATTGATAGCAGCTGCATCAAATCTCACCAACTTGCCCCTCACAGTTTTCACCAACTCCCCACTAAAATCCGTCAGAGTGGTGTTTGCATAAAACTCCCGCGCTATGGTAGCATTAGCCTTCTCAGGAGTCTCAGCAAAACAGATCCACCCGTTATATTCTAGCTTTTGAAAGAATTCGGGGAGTTTCTCTTCCACTTTTTCCATATGTATCCCTCTTTCCTTAATGAAGCTCATTTCAAGGTCCCTTTGGAATTTTTCATAGCATGATCTGGATAAGAACTTCATTCTGTCATATGTTGTTTCTTCTCCTCCTGTTGAGTTCCGTTGGTTGTTTCCTTCGGCCATTATAAAGAAAAAGTACCTACAAAAATCAATATTGTTAAAACACGATTTGGGTACTTAATATATGCATTAGTAAAGCTCAGGAGCCAAAGGTTGGAGCCAAAAAAATTCAACAGTGGCTTGTGCGAGCACACTGTTTCTGCCAGAAAAAGTCTTCTTCGCGATAGCGCAGCTACAGGCGCGATCGCGATGAGTTGTCTAGGACCCCCTGCGCGATCGCGATGTGTCTCACGCGATCGCGAAGGAAGCCCTGCACAACTCATCGCGAAGCTAGCCACGCGATCGCGAGGTTGTCTGCTCCAGCAGGAGGAAGCAGACCTCGGACTACAACACCCAGAATTTTTATGTTTTTAGCATCATTTACAGTGCACAGCCACACTTTAAACAATAAAAACCATCAATTTTGGCTTCAATCTGTCGGATCTGACACTAGGGTTTTTAGTTCAATTGAGCATTAACAACTAGTAACCTAACCCATTTTTCTTCACAAATAATTTGTCTATAGGGTACATCAGACTTCCCCTATTGTCCATAAAAATCCCTTTGTCCTGCTTATTGCTACAACCATTAATGGAACCTTACCTTGATAAGGGAGATGTATTCAAAAAAAAAAATTGAAGATGGAAATTGGGAAACATACCTTGATAATGGAGTGGAGTACTTGAGCGTGTAATAGGAGATGCAATGAAACACTTGGAATGCAAAAATGGGGGAGGGGAATTTGAGAGAATAGGGGTTTAGAAATTATGGTTCGTTTCTCTCTTGAAACTGCCTATTATCTGCCTGAAGTATTGTTCTTCACTATCGCGTGGTCAAAGCCGCGATCGCGCCTTTTTGTTGAGGTAACCTACGCGATCGCGTGTGGATCAGTCGCGATTGCGCAAGTCTGTTTCACAGTGAAGCGCGATCGCGTGGATTGTGACGCGATCACGATGAACAAATGTTTTTCCAACTTCCAGTAAGCAGAATTTCAGTGAGGCGGTCCGCCCCAAACATTAGGCGCTCCGCCTACTGGGACACATAATGCCCAGTTTCAGTGGGTGGTCCCCGTCTTCTCTCATTGAATGGTCCGCCTCACACCCTGTGCAATCCATTTTTTTCAATGTTTATGCTTTAAATCATGCATCCTAACAACTACCACATGTGGGATTCATGTGAGATGATAAAAAATAACTACAAAAACTAATCTAATCCTAACATGCAATCAAATAACAACTAAAATTTTAAAGGGATTCGGGTTGCCTCCCGAAAAGTGCTTTATTTAATGTCTTGGCTAGACGGTACCCATGGTGCTTTTCTCTCCACTTGGTGAAGGTGAATTTTCTCCCCAACATCGCTTCATGCTTTTTGTTATGCTCTTTAGGCGGGGGCACATATTTTCAAGATTGCGAAACCGGATTCTTCATTTTGCACTTCTTCGCTTTCAAGTGGGGAATGTCATTTTGCCTTCTTGGCGTGACAAATTCAACAATGTACTCATTTTGCTCATCAACGCCAAAATTTTCCGAAGGTTCTTGTTCTTCCACTTCTATTGTTTCATCCACACATAGAGTTGAAAAGTGAAGTGAATGAGGTTCCAATTGTTTTAACATCAATGGAGCACCAAGCATGACATCCTCTTCATCACATGTGCTAGAGTCTTCATCACAAGAGTTTTTCATTTCCGCTCTAGACTCCAACACCCATTTCTTGTTCACGGCATCATCACCAAATATCTTGAAGATGTGATCACTTTCACGAGTTCCCATGATTTGACTTGTGCTCTCTTCCACAAATTCGCTCATTTCTAGCATATCATTCACTACTTCTTCATGTTGAGCCTTGGAGGCTTCAACCACTTCATGCACTAGAATGTTCAAGACACGAGCTTCAAGATCAAATTGGTTCACTCTTTGTCCTAGTTCTTCCTTTTCATGTTTGAGATCCCAACCTTCTACATTTAAGTCGTGAAGGCATGCTTCATGGACTTTCATTTTTCGAGCTTGATCTCGGAGCCAAGCTCGGCTCACAATTTCTTCTTCATCCCAATTGTGCTTTTCTTCAATAATTCTTTCTTGATATTCAAGCACATCTTCAACGGAGGATTCTTCTTGGAACTCAACCTCATCTTCCATATAACGCCTTTGTTGAAATTTGGCAACACGCTTAGTTTGTTGATCATTGAAGGTGTTAACCAATTAGCTCAATTGAGTTTTCAAGTTGTGAATTGCTAAGCCATTTTGATGGATTGTTTCTTTCATCTCATTGAAGGCTTCGGCATTCTCACAATGGTGTTCAATTATCCGCTCCATCAAATGTTCCAACCTTGCATTTTCGTTGCATTCATCTTGTGAAGTTGATAGGTCCATCTCCTCTTGAAACCTCTCTTAGATGCCTTGCCACTCGGGTTCAAGCTCCATGTTCATGTTAACATTTGCCCTATCAAACTCATAAGAATCATTAGCATCATTATAAAAATCATTGGAAGAAGAATAAGAAATATTAGGAAAACCGTCCCAATGGCCATTTTGACCCCCACACTCATGACATATGTCCCACTCAAAGGGTTGAGAAGGTGCGCACAACTCACCTCCGGAAACAATTTGACAATCTTGCCAATGGTGAGTTCCGCCACAATAAGGACAAGGATCACTCATGTACGGATTTTCAATATGGGACCAATTTTGGTTCCATGATGCCATTTCAAGATAGTTATCACTAATCTAAACTAAATAATTAATGCAAGTAAACACTACACACAAACAAATATTTACAATTTACAAAGAACATTACTAATATTCACAATTTTAACAAGAACGGTTCACAAAGTTTGGAACTAAGCCAACTAGCTCAACTCCTCAAACTACTCTAATACGCCAATTGTTCCCCGGCAAGGGCGCCAATTTTGACAACGCCCAACACACACCTCGGTTTGAGGTATGAATGGTCATCGCAATACAATTTACCCAACTAGGAGTCGGGGTCGAATCCACAAGGAACAAAGTGATGCGATCAAAGTAGTGGAGGAACTAAACCTATTTGACAAAGCTAAACTAGGATAACGAGGTGATGGAACGATATTAACAACTACAAACTACACTAGGAAAGAAAGTAAATGTGATCTATGTCCTTCTCACAACCAAGGAAGTCAAGTTTTGAGCCTAGGATACAATTATAGCACGGGGTTTATATATTATGGCCGAGTCGTTCTAATGTAATCCCTAGAATCTTTCTGGCCTAGAAGGGATTTACCTCAACGGCGCTCGTCAAAGCCATGGTTGAGCTTATAAAACACTACCCATTACCCGAGGAAAGAAGACATCTTCCGAGCGTAACTTCTTTTAGATGAGTTAGTCTATGAAATAGCCTATCAACCCAAATCCTCGCTAGCTTCACTATTCTACGCTAACTAATCTCTCCCGAGTCTTTAATTAGCAAAGTAGACGGGCAACTCAAGTGTCGCGAGCACAAGAGTCAAGCAATCAAATCAATGGAAGCTAGATAATCAAAACCCAACAATATAAATTTCTAGTCATTACTCATTCATATATTCATGTCCAAATCATATCAATTAATAACACAAATAGCCATGAAATATATTCACAAAATCAATTCTTCAATAACATCAACAACACCCAATATATTCCATACAAAACATGAAAGTAAAGAAAGTAGTACTAATGGGTGAGAATTTCTCAATGGGTTGCTCCAAATCTTCACTCTCTTGGTGTTCTTGTTAATGGATCCTTGCTCCAAGATTGGAAAAATGGCCAAAAGATGTGCCCTAAATCGTTCTAGGGCCTATTTATATGTTCCCTTTTCAGCTGGTGTGAATTTCCAAAACTGTCCACTGCAGTCCAGACGCGCATCTTCGCGATCGCGTCATTACAGGCGCTATCGCGCTACACTTCTTCTTCCTTATGCGCGATCGCGCGTAGAATGGCGTTTTCGCGCTGGCTTCTTTTCTCCTCTTCGCGATCACGTCATACTGGCGCCTTCGCGATGACTTGTACAGACTTCTGCGCTATCGCGTGCGACATTGGTGCGATCGCGAAGAACAACTTTCCGGCCAGAAACAGAAACTTCACAGATTGCCTTGTTTTGACTTGTTTTCATCTATTCATCACTACAGCTTCAATATCCTGTAATATGCAACTAAAACATGATAAGTGCGCGTATTTAATCAATAATGCACAACAAAAGCTCAAGTAAATCGAAGGTAATGTGTGGCATTTTGCCCACACATCACAGGGGCGGTCCGCCAACTGCAACATCCAGCAGCTCCAAAATCCGCATTTTTTGGTTCTTTTGCACCCAAGTCTCCAATGTTTTCAAGGTGTTTTCCCAATCCGAAGGTACCCAATGGTGTTTTCAACTACTACAATCAATCTCCAATGATTTATAACATCACCCAATCCATAACAAATCCAAATCAAGAAATTTCATTCAAGTTCTAGGGTTTTCAATTTTGGGGTTTTTAATTTTTCTAACTTTTGATTCTCAACACCAAATCACATAACAAGGGTACCAAATCAACGGGTAAACACCATAGATCGATCCCCGCCATCAACCAATCATTGGGTAATCGAATCCAATCCACAACATGAATTTTTTTTGTATTTTTCACTTTTTCAATTTTTTTGTTTTTCTTCTTTTCTCAAGAACATAAACACAATAACAATAAAGTAAAGATAAGATGAACAAGGAACGTGCATTCGTAAGAAAAAAATTCAATCCTTGCTCTGATACCAAGATGATACGGGGTCAAATCAAGAAAGCAAAAATAAGGTAATGGAAGCAATAAAGTAAACACGAGATCGAAGAAATAAGGGATAAGGAAGAACAGAAATAGAAGAAAGAACGAATCAAACTAAACAAATTAGATTGATTCAAATGAGAAGAGACTCGAACCACTAACGGGACCACACTATCGACTATCCACCATGGATTCCAAGTAAGAGATACATGAAGCCAATTCTTCAACAAGAAGGACCTAGTCTCTTCTAATGTCTAATCTTCAATCTCAAAATCTAGCTAATGAAATAAAATGACTAACTGTGGTATTTATAGGTGTTCCACACTCCTAATGTAATGTCTAAAAATCCCTCAAATGATATAAAAATATTAAAAGCCTCGTAGGGTCAAAATAGGGATTACATGTCAAAATCCCGTCCAAAACTAGGCAAAACAGGCGCCCCAAATAGCAGAGTAGGCGCCCCATCTTGCAGAGTAGGAGCCCCACCCTCAAAAGTAGGCGGTCCGCCCAAAAAGTAGGCGGTTCTCCCTTTTTATGGGCGATCCAAAGTCCAGAGAGTGTGCAAGTCACTAGGTGGTCCGCCTAGCCGAATGGGCGGTCCGCCCCTTTCCTGGGAGGCTTGGAAACAGCTCAAAGTGGACTCTAAGTGTTCCTCCTTGGTCCGTAGTCGATCCTACCTCGTTGGCGCTCAAGTCCATGACTCTAAATCACTCTCGAACCCTCCTCCGGTGCCTTTATCTTGGATTCTTTGTGCTCTCACGCTTGGCTCTTGATGGTTGGTGCTTTGGCTCATATTTGCCCCGCATCATTATAAATATAATTTATTTGGGTTTTGGTTATGCGACCTTAAACCTTGTACATAGGCATGGCCTGGCCTGCGTATTGCGTATGCGAATAGGGTATCAGGTTCCTAACCGGATTGTCCTAAGATGTGAGGAATGAAGCCTCTAGCCTAAATTGATATATTTTTCTGCTTATTGAATAGAGTGGGATCGTTTGGCAAGCAAACCAAAGGATAAAAAGGTTGTTGATTAGTCGTACTAACTTTTGGAAGAGGTAAGTGTTTATATCATTTCTTTGGAGGAACTTGGCCTCGTGGATTTTCTACCATGTATTCCTTACGTGTGTAGCTGCCGATAGGCGTACTCATTATGCCTTAGCTTTATATTTACATTCTATATTATATGTTATGTCCTGTTATTGGTATTGCATTGAGAATCTGAGTATTGTACTTTGGCTTTGAGTTGGCATCTGATTCCCGGCTGTCAATGAGAGTCCCGCGCCGGTGAAGGGTTATTATTGCATCACATTTCATTCATATGCATTACATTGCATATCATACTGAGTGCAGGAGTATTCCGCCTCAGCTTTACATTTTATCGGAGCGGGAGGATTCCGCTCCATTGCATCATATTGAGGGTAGGAGGATTCCGCCCTCAGAGAGCTTGATAGACCGTTGACCTTAACTCCTTCTAAACCGTCTATTGAGAAGGCTCCTACTCTTGAACTCAAACCTTTACCTGCGCATTTTCGTTATTCTTATTTGGGTGAGGGTAATACCTTGCCCGTGATCCTTTTTTCTTTGTTGTCTGATATGCAGGTTGAAAAGGTGTTGAGAGTGCTGCGAGAGCGCAAGAGAGGTATTGGCTGGACCATTGCTGATATTAGAGGGATTAGTCCTTCTTTCTGAATGCACAAAATTCTTTTGGAGGAAGGCCATAAGCCATCTATAGAGCAGCAGAGGAGATTAAATCCAATCATGAAGGAGGTGTGTCTGAACTTGTTGCTAATCTGAGAGAACATGACCAGAAGTTTGAGTTAAGCAATCATGTTAGCCATCACCCTTAGGTGTTGTTTCATATTATGATCGTGACGCTTCTTAGAAGTCCCAAACTTGATTTTCAACTCTCAAGTGTACCCACATGGCATGAGCTATAGAGAATTATTCACATGCATGGATAAAATCATCCACAACAGACCTTACAACAATCCCGTGAGCAATGATATCTTTTTTTTCCAAGAATTTTAAGCCTAAAATTTTTCTCCTATGTTGGGAAATTTTACCCTCTACTAGGCACTTCATAACTTGGTTAAAGGCTTCTAGAGCATCTTGCTCTTCCAACACATACCATATTTTACGACTCTAAATATCATAATTCTTGTCATTCAGTTTGTCACCCTTATTCAAGTCAATAATGATGATTTTTTATGCCATTTTCTGTAATATGGAATAATAATGCAAGTGTATTACTCATCAATTATGCATGTGATGTATGCTGGTATTATTTTTCCTATCTTTGACAGCAAGTGGGAGAGTCCAGTGCAATGTGTTCTTAAGAAAGGGGGCATGACAGTTATGAAGAATGAGTATAATGCATTGATTCCTACAAGAACAGTCACAGGGTGGCGAATTTGCATTGATTATAGAAAGCTGAACAAGGCCACCAGGACAGACCACTTCCCACTCCCCTTTATTGATCAAATGTTGGATAGACTTGTTGGGCATGAGTATTATTGCTTCTTGGATGGGTATTCGGGCTACAATCAGATTGTGATAGATCCTGAAGATCAAGAGAAGACTACATTTACTTGTCCATATGGCACCTATGCATTTAAGAGGATGCCGTTTGGATTATGTAATGCTCCAGGGACCTTTCAGCGATGCATGATGGCTATTTTCACCGACATGGTGGAAAAATTTGTTGAGGTGTTTATGGATGATTTCTCGGTAGTTGGTGATTCCTTTGATGATTGCTTGAAAAATTTAGACACTGTGCTGAGCCATTGTGAAGAAACAAATTTGGTGTTAAATTGGGAAAAATGTCACTTTATGGTTCAAGAAGGCATAGTACTTGGGCACAAGGTGTCAAAGCAAGGGATCGAGGTAGATAAAGCGAAGATTGAGAATATTGAGAAATTACCACCACCTATCTCTGTTAAGGGAGTGCGTAGTTTCTTGGGACATGCAGGTTTCTATAGGCGTTTCATAAAGGACTTCTCCAAAATTGCTAATCTCATGTGCAAGTTGTTGGAGAAGGATATGAAATTTGAGTTTAATGATGCTTGTCTCAAGGCATTTGAAGAATTGAAGAAAATGTTGGTGACTGCACCAATCATCATTGCCCCTGACTGGTCTTTGCCATTTGAATTGATGTGTGATGCGAGTGATAGTGCTATTGGGGCTGTTCTAGGCCAATGAATTGGAAGAATCTTTCACTCCATCTATTATGCAAGCAAGACTCTTGATGCAGCCCAATCCAATTATACCACCACTGAGAAGGAGTTGCTAGCCGTTGTGTATGCTTTTGATAAATTTAGATCTTATTTGGTTGGGCACTCGTGTTGTGGTCTACACTGATCATGCCGCCATCTGGTATTTGTTTGAGAAGAAGGATTCCAAGCCTAGGCTGATTCGATGGGTTCTCCTATTGCAAGAGTTTGATGTTGAAATTTGAGATCGCAAGGGGACCGAGAATCAAGTAGCTGATCATTTGTCATGTCTGGAGAATAGAGATCATGTAGATGAAGGGCCTGAGATTAAAGAAGTATTCCCTGATGAGCTGCTTTTTGCTTTAGCGGCAGCCGAGGTGCCATGGTATGCTGATATGGTGAACTTAATTGTGAGTAATGTGTATCCTCCTGGGCTACAGCTGAGCAAAAGCACAACTCCTTCATGAGAGCAGATTTTATGTGTGGGATGAGCCTTATTTGTACAAGATAGGCCCTGACCAATTGGCTAGGAGGTGCATTCCAAGGGAAGAAGTTGAGCCGGTTCTACAGAGCTGCCATTCCTCTACTTATAGTGGCCATCTTGGTGGAGATCGAACAGCTGCAAAGGTACTTCAGTCTGGGTTCTTTTGGCCTACGTTGTTTAGAGATGCTCATGCTCTTGTTAAGCAGTGTGATCGTTGCCAAAGAACGGGTACTATTTCTGGGCATCACGAGATGCCTTTCAACAATATTTTGGAGATTGAGTTGTTTGATTGTTGGGGGATTGACTTCATGGGTCCGTTTCCGCCTTCCATGGGCCATGATAACTATAAATTTTGTATATATTTAGATATATAAATAAATTATTTAAGTAATATTTTTATTCAAAATATATAGTATTATCTCTTATTTTTGTGCAAATATATAAAAATATATTACAGGACAAGAAGTGGAGCCAAAATTGAAGAAATAACAAACAAGGAAAAGCAAAGAAGAAAAAGAAGCACGTGTGGCAAGTACCACGGATGCATCCGCGGATTCCTACGGATGCATCTGTAGAAAAAAGAGCAAGAATATGTGAAAAAGTGCCACAGATGCATCCGCTGATTCCCACGGATGCATCCGCAGATGCAAAGCACGTGTGGCAAGTACCATGGATGCATCCGCGGATTCCTACGGATGCATCCGTAGAAAAAAAGAATATGTGAAAAAGTGCCACGGATGCATCCGCGGATTCCTACGGATGCATCCGTAACACTTTGGGCATGAAGTTTTCCTATAAATAGGTCCTAATTTTGCTAGCATAGAAGACAAGTTCCTACGGGAGAAAAATTCTACTTGTAGCTTTGTTTACTTTTAAAATTATTTTTCCTTTCTTAAGAAAATATTAAGAGTTTTATATTTTCTCTTTGTAGTATTTTATATTCACTCCATGGAGTAATTTTCTTTTGAGTTGGAATTAATGATGAAGCTTGATATATTATTATAATGGAATTTTGATATTTTATTATTCTTGAGTGAGAGTATTTCTTGTCAAGTTCTTACATCAAAGTATTAGGTATATATTACTCAACTTTATCACGTGTATATATTTATGTTATAGTATTTCTTGCTAATTTTTGTTATTGAAAGAAACAAAAATTAAATAGGGATAGTGATAATATATTATCATGCTAATTTGAGGTAATTATATTTAATCACTTAAAATTTTTTATCTTGATTTTAAGTTTTTCATTCGAAAGAAGAAAATCATTTAACCAAGTTATGGGATTTGACGAAAGCTAATCGAAAGAGGTTTTTGTTCATATGATGTACTCATTCAAGATAAGTATTTTCTATTTTAATACTACAAGTTTATTATTTAATTATGCTAATCGAAAGAGGCATAATTGAATAATAAACTTTAGTAGAAATATTAATTTTCTATCTCTATAGGAGTTTGATATGTATAATAGAAAATGAGGTATTTAAACTCCATTATAATTTTATATCAAGTGAATTCATGACACCCCAACTCTTTTTTATCAAAAATCAAAAACAAATTTTCTATCTTTCCAAGTAGATATAATTTCAACTCTTTTCACCCAAAAATTGACTCTCTTAAATAGTAGGATAGATAATACAAATTTGTAGCATAGATTCTCCAATCTCTGTGGGACGATATCTTAAACTATATTATAATTTGACAGGGAACGAGCATAAATTCTTATATGCCCAGAGCTCGTCAGGCCACAAGTAAATTCTTGCGGCAGTTGATTATGTATCTAAATGGGTGGAGGCTGTGGCACTTCCAACAAATGATGCGAGTGTGGTGGTAAAATTCTTGAAGAAAAATATTTTCACTCGTTTTAGGACACCGCGGGCTATAATCAGTAATGAAGGCACTCATTTTTGCAATCGGCTGTTCAATAAACTGTTGTCCAAGTATGGGGTTCGCCACAAGGTGGCAACTACTTATCATCCCCAAACTAGTGGCCAGGTGGAGGTGTCAAATAGAGAGATCAAGCAAATCCTTGAGAAGACTGTGAATACCTCGAGAAAGGATTGGGCTATGAAGTTAGATGATGCTTTTTGGGCCTATCAGACTGCATTTAAAACGCCTATTGGAACTTTTCCATATAGGCTTGTTTATGGTAAGGCCTGTCACTTGCCCGTTGAGCTAGAGCATAAAGCATATTGGGCGATTCAAAAGCTCAATCTTGATATGGCATTGGCGGGTGAGAAGAGAATGCTTCAATTGCATGAGCTTGAAGAGTTCCGTTTCCATGCTTATGAGAATGCAAAATTGTATAAGGAACAGACAAAGAAGTGGAATGACAAGCACATTGAGCGTCGTCAGTTTGAGCCTGGGCAGCTGGTGTTGTTATTTAATTCGAGGTTGAAGCTATTTCCGGGAAAGTCGAAGTCAAGATGGTCAGGGCCGTTGTAAGTAGTTCGTGTTACCGCACATGGAGCGGTTGAGTTGAGAGTCCCCGATACGGAGAAGATGTTCTTGGTTAATGGCTAAAGAGTGAAGCATTATTGGGGAGGTTCGGTAAATCATCGTACCTCCATTACCTTGAGGGATCCATGATTGATGCTCGTTGTGCCACAATGTTAAATAAGGCGCTTCTCAGGAGGCAACCCGAGTTTGTACTTGTAATAGTTTAGTTGTTTTGTGTTTTATAGTGTCATGTAGTTTTTGTTTTGTTGTGTCGCTTTTGTAGGTGTCGGGAGTGCTAAACGAGATGTAGTCGACGTATTGTCGGATCTGGGGCGCTTTGAGGCATGCCCTGCGCTTGGTTTCGCACTTGGAATCAAAATTTGGTACGAAAAAAAATTGCTCAGGCGGGTCTGGGAGTGCCCCACGCCTCCCAACGCGCCGAGACTATCAGTGGGGAAAAAATCTTGGGCGCGATGGGAGCGCCCCGCACCTCCCAACGCTCCTGGATGATGAGAATGTGCAGAAGGGAGAGCACATTAGGCGCGCGCTGGGGCCCCAATGCGCCAGGCAAATTTTTTTTATAAAATCGGGTTTTGACCTGTGACCCGGATTCCCTTTCCCCGCTTTACCCGATCCCCCTTCCCTTTTCTTCATAATTTTCACTCAAAACACTCCCAAAACTCCCCCAAATCACTCCTACTTCTTGAAATTCATCTCAAGTTCTTCTCCAATCATCCTAAACTCTTCAAGTAAGTGATTCTCCTCCTTCTCTTTCCATTACATAGTAAGTTAACATCCTCTTTCCATGTTTAAATCCCTAACTAGTGTGCAAGTATGTTGGTTAGAATTTGATCTTAAATTACTTATATTCATAATTGTGCTTCATGTTTGGCTTGTATACTTGCAAAAGGGATCTCCCAACACTTTGGGAGGGTTGATACACTACTTTAGCCATTGAAATTGCAAGTTGAAAATTGTGCACACCAAGCGTTTGCTAAACTGCCTCAACTATGAAAAATGCTTAACCTTGTGGATTCTTGAGTAACAATTGTATCCTTAGGCTTAAGTTGAACATTGGGTGTCACACATGCATATAATTGGCTATTTTGTAACCCCCACTAGCTTGATCATAAAGTCCACGCCCGTGGCAATTTGTGCAATGCTTGTTTTCGCTAAGTGTGGGGTCGCTCGTGGTTATGCGTTGAAT
Source organism: Petunia axillaris subsp. axillaris (assembly GCA_029990575.1). NCBI lineage: Eukaryota > Viridiplantae > Streptophyta > Magnoliopsida > Solanales > Solanaceae > Petunia > Petunia axillaris. The sequence goes on from JARKNS010000003.1 coordinate 167,130,422, forward strand.
TATTGATGAATTTAATGAGCGATAAGTATGGGGTGGTGACCCACCCAATTAACTTTGTGCTTGAATTAAAATCTCACATTGGCATTGTTGTTTGATGTAGGTACCATGGTTAGAACATCCAACAAAACAGGTTCTTCCTCCGCCTCGGCTCCTAAAAGGTCACTACAAGCCGAGGCTTCATCGAGCAAAGCAAAGGGCAAGGCACCGGCCAAGCCCAAAGCCAAAGCCAAGGCTAGAGTTCCCAAGGATGCGGTGCCTATCCCAAGGCCCGGTGGTAGGACGAGGTTCGGCCTCTCCTTTGTAAAGAAGGGCGAAAGCCAAACTTGGTACAAGAACGTGCGGCTTGCGGGATGCAAGCCATGGATGAAAGGAAGTTGATGCAAAAGTATCGGGGTGTAGGAGAGCCATTCACGCCTTGCATTGGGACTCGGTCTTTGAGAGTCCGGGCCATGCTAACCTCGACCTTGTGCAGGAGTTCTATGCCAATTAGGACCCTACGGAAGCGTGGAAAGATGACGACATGGTCTCCATTCGTGGGAAGAAGGTAAAATTGGATCACACTGCATTGAACACCTTCCTGGGGTAGAGGACCCCGATTATGATGAGCTACAGGAGTTCATAAAGAGGCCTGATTACAAGGCCATGCGAGAGGCACTGTGTGGTGAAGGCTCTACCCATCGGTGGGAGCGATCTGAGACAGGTAGACACGTCAACATGCTCTTTTCGCAATTTTTGAAGACAGCTCGAGTGTGGATGAGGTTAATCAATGCACGCATTCTCCCTGCGTCCCATTATTCCGAGGTCACCAAGACTCGGGCGTGCATGATCTACTTTTTAATGACCGAGAGGCCGGTTAACATTGGCTACTATATGCTGAAAATGATGAAGCAGCAAAGGAACTCGAAGACATGTAGCCGATTGTACTTTGGGAACATTCTCACCAGGTATCTAGAGAGTGAGGGAGTCCCAGTTGATGAGGTCGGGGATCGCATTATCCCCGACATTGAGAAGACGTTTGATATCGCAGCGGTGAAGAGTGTGACCACCACTGCACCAGTGCGACTGACAGCAGACGAGTGGAGGGACACAGACGCCAACTTGTCCGCACGTCAATACCTGATGATGGAGCATATGGCCCGGCAGGATGGCATGGATATGGCTGCGCTTGATCGCACAGTTCCTTTATTGGAGTCTTTGAGACGCCTGCTGGGTATGACTCAGACAGTGGTGCTACCCCCGGAGGAGGATGAGAACACTGATTCGGACATTGTAGACCGTGATCCGGACAGTGATGGTGTGGAGACAGATGCTGAGGGAAGTTCTATAGACGGGGAGGAGGAGGATTAGGACCGCACTCCATCGCACCGTCCATTGTAGGCCGACTGGCCCTCAGGGAAGTTTCTTTACCCTTGCATTTTTATTTTTAGCACTGAGGACATTGCTTGTTTTAAGTGTGGGGTGGGGGGAACTCCCCTTTATTTTTGAGGTTAGGGATGCATGTACCGTTAGGATTTCTCCTTTGTCACTTGACTTTATTTTTATTTTTTTCTTGCTTTAATATATGAAAAATGAAAAGAAAAATTAGAAAACTAATGAAAAATTCCAAAAAAAAATTCTTTTTAGTCTTTGTTAGTGGTACATGTCATCCACCCCATGGTTTTTCTTATGACCTCGGTTCTTTTCCACGGGGAGGCCTTTGAACCGGGTAGTTTTTATTTTTATTAGGATTAGAGTAGTTAGTTATAGGTGGCCCTAGAAGAAAGAAATGGGTAGAATGATAGGTGCCTTTGATTTGTTTGATACTGGTGGACTTGAACTTATTGCATGTGCTATTTGTGGTGTCCTTTGATTTTAAATTGAGATGCATGCCTAGAAAAAATGGAATGACCCCCTTGAGATACTTGAGTCCACTCAGTTGACTTTTTTGTGAACCTTTGTGCATTAATGCTTAATTTTCCACAAGTTGCACCCTAGTTGCTTGATTGAGAGTTGTGATGGAGCCATTTTGTGTGGATTGTGTGCAATGTATGTTGTGAGGCATATTCTATTGTGTTCCATGTTTGCATATTGGTGTCTAGAACTTGCCCCGTGTGTATGCAAAGCGAAATCCTAGGTTTGCTCTAGTCGGGAAATGATACAGGCCTTTTTGGATAAGCCTTTGACCTTGATTTGCCTACCCTTATATACACCTTGGACTTGATTGTTGTGATCTCTTTGACCTTTTGTTGACACCCACACCGCAAGCCTACCCACTTGTTCTAAATTTCTTTCTATTGACCCTTTACTCCTTAAGCACTTTAATTGATAATTGTGTATTATTGTGGAGTTTGTGGTTGAAATATTGGGAGGTTTTTGAGTGGAACCAATGAGAGAAATATTTGATAAAGTGTGAAGTAGTTGAAAAGGCATTGGCACGGTTTGGAAAGAAGTGAATAGAAAAAAAATGAATGAAAAGAAAAAAAAGCCTGAAAAAATTGGAAAAAGAAATGAATATCCATCCTTGCTAGTGTTGTGCTTAAAAGAAAAATTGCTACTTGTTGAAAAAGGTGTGTGTGAAATTGATTGGGTGGTGAAATGGGTGGCTTTGATGAGATATGTGCTCAAATTGATTGTGATGTATTAATGTGCTTAGGGAGGTAGTCACTATTACCCATATGTATCATACCAACCCCTTAGCCTACATTATAACCCTTTAAAGTCCTAGTTAATCCCGATTGGAGTGAGCTTACATTAGTGGAGTCCTACACTACGGGCAAGCCTATGGTACATCATGTGTGACATGTGAGCGTTTCATGAGAGTGAGTGAATTCTTTCTATGCTATTGTCCCCGTTCTATTCTTGATATTCATTGTTGTGTGTGATATTTGGGGAACACTCTCTTGCTTCATTTTGGTGAGGGCACACGGTTTACATGAGATAGGTGAAGTCTTGGCTTCTTGGTTGAGTAGGTAGGTGTGACTTTGTGGGAGCATGGTTGCAATGAGTCGAGTTTGTGCACTTGAGTTGTCTTGGGGTGGTTGTTCTCAAGTTTTGAGTTTGATATATTATTGGCATGTTGGTTGGACCCATAGTAGTCATGCGTGCGCTTGTTCAATGGTCGGTATCAACCATAGTCATAGGCAAACCTGTTCTACCTAGGTTGGGAAGTTATTTGTGATTTGCTCGAGGGCGAGCAAAGGTTCAAGTGTGGGGTGGTGATGTTTGGCATTCTATGCCTATCATTCCTTAATATTTCCTCACGTTTGGATACTTTATTCGTCCGTTTTCTAGTTAACGAATGTGATTTTGCAGTGATGTTATGTCGTATGCTTGTAGGTTGTTATGAAGTGAAATTGGAGCTTTAAAGACCATGATCGAGCAAGAAAAGGATGGAAGTTGATTGAGGATTAGATCGAGCACACGAGGGCACGACGGGAGAAGGAAAATGGCTTGGCGCGGTATGAGGCGCATCGCGCCCCTATGGCGCTCAGCTTTCTGGCGCATTTTGTTGTGCGGGGCATGGCCATTGCGTGCGAGATTAGACGGACTCTGACTTGTTGAGCGCGTTTTGAGGCGCGGGGCGCCAGCTATAGCGCCCCTGGAGCATTTTTGGAAGTCCTATTTCGTCTAGACTTAGGCGTAACTAATTGCTAGGATTTTGTAAACACTATAAATACTCCTTTACTTAGTTTTTGAAGGGAGTTCAGTCTTTGGAGCAATTGTTAAGCACCATGCTTCATTGAACAAGGGTTTTACTCCTATTCTTTCATCTATTAATCATTTCATCATTATTTCATTAAATCATTGTCTTGTGATTATGAGTATGCATGGCTAAATCTTTTGTTCAAGGGTTAGAATGTTTCATGAAGTTTGATGTTTGAAGATTGAATTCCATATATTGAATCCCATAATGGATTATTTATTCTTTCTTGCTTTCACTTGTTTAATTATTAGGGCCCAATAATTATGCATTATCTATGGTTCTTAGATTGAACTCGAAAGAGGGAATTTATGAACGCAATAAGAAAGATTAGGGCTAGATTGTGAACCTGGGCATCAGGGAACCAATTTGTGAGTAGGATAGATATATACTAGCTCGCCTAGCTTAACTAATTACAGAATTCGTTAATGCGTGCACGTGATTCAACCCATAGACATATAGGGATTGGAGTAGCCTGCATAGACTGTGAAGAATCGAAAGGTTTTCAAGGGTACATTTAATCTGTTAGTTAATAATCCGGGATTTGAGAAGTGGAATCAATTGGAAAACTCAACTAGATTGGTCGTAGCTCTGACTTTGGACCGTTTCGTTAATATTGTTTACGACCAAAGTTTACTCCATTGTTTGACTGAATTTCCACCATTTAAATTACGGTTCTTTAGTTAATAATACTCTCACTATTGGAAAAGATCCCTGAGTAGTTGTTAAGAAATTGTTTGTTAGGACTCCAGTCTAAATAGTCCGCTTGGGAACGATACTCTACTTATCATTTTATTACTTGTCGACAACGCATACTTGCGTGTGCGTTGGGAGCACCATATTTTTACTTCGAAACATTCAGGTAATTATCTTAATGCATTATTTGATTTTATTACGTATGTTTGAATATATTTAAACGATAAAACTGGGAATATTAGACATCGTTTTAATAAGTTCAATTAATAGTTTAAAGAGTCAAATGGACCCCGATAATGGAATTGATTATATATTCGTACCCAGTGGGCAATATATAAATGTAATTTATTTGGGGTTTGGTTATGTGACCTTAAATCCTGTACATAGGCCTAGTCTGGTCTGCGTATTCCGTATGCGAATAGGGTATCAGGTTCCTAACCGGATTGCCCTAAGATGTGAGGAATGAAGCCTTTAGCCTAAATTGATATATTTTTCTGCTTATTGAATAGAGTGGGATAGTTTGGCAAGGAAAACAAAGGATAAAGCGGTTGTTTATTAGCCGTACTAATTTTTGGAAGAGGTAAGTGTTTATATCCATTTCTTTGGAGGCACTTGGCCTCGTGGATTTTCTACCACGTGTTCCTTACGTGTGTAGCTGCCGATAGGCGTACTCATTACGCCTTAGCTTTGGATTTACATTCTATATTATATGTTATGTCATGTTATTGGTATTGCATTGAGAATCTGAGTATTGTACTTTGGCTTTGAGTTGGCATCTGCTTCCCGGCTGTCGATGAGAGTCCCGCACCTGTGAAGGGTTATTATTGCATCACATTGCATTCATATGCATTACATTACATATCATACTGAGTGCAAGAGTATTTTACCTCAGCTTTACATTTTATCGGAGCAGGAGGATTCCGCTCCATTATATCATATTGAGGGTAGGAGGATTCCGCCCTCGGAGCAGGAGGATTCTGCTCCATTGCATCATATTGAGGGTAGGAGGATTCCGCTTCATTGCATCATATTGAGGGTAGGAGGATTCCGCCCTCGGAGCAGGAGGATTTCGCTCCATTGCATCATATTGAGGGTAGGAGGATTCCGCCCTCGGAGCAGGAGGATTCCGCTCCATTCATTTGGCACATGTGACCCTTTGCATAATATTTCATTTCATCTCATTTCATTTCATTTCATTTCTTACCATTGTGTAGACTTGTGATACATAACTATTGTTCTGCTTCTACGTGCATTGCTTATATGTTGATATGTTTCTGGCTCGCATCCCTGGTTGAGATAATAGTTTCTTACATGTTTCCGGTTATTATCTGACTTTGGTTTTTTTTATAATTTAAATAAGAGGAATTTGGCTAGTCTATTCTATTCTTTGAGATGGCTAGTCTGCCCCACTTATTGAGTCCTTTTGACTCACCCTTGTTTGTTGTTGTTTCTTGTCTATCTATTTCGTTTCGGCATGTTCGCTCCAGGATTGAGTTCTCCACGTTGTGAAGGAGCGAAGACGACTTCAGCTGTCAGGGTGAGCCAACTTTTATTCCGGATGGCCACCAGTTTATTGGTTATTATTTCAGTTGTATTTTTCTCCCTTCAAGAGGTATCTGTCTTCTTTTGTACTCTTAGATGTTTAGTCTGGATAGCCATAAACCTAGTATGTTGGGTAGTCAGCTGTAATTTCTTTTGTACAGCTTAGATGTATCAATATGTTTGTGTTTTTTTAGAAGTCTTGTCTTTATTTATGAACTATTATATTTATGTTCCTGATTTAATTGGTAAAGGTACGCCCGACGGGTCTAAGGGAGGATGTCGGGTGCCTGCACGACCTAGTCGAAATCCGGATCGTGTCACAGTCGAGATGTGTACACATCTTTTTCAGCTGTGAAAATATTTTCAAAATTATATAAACATATAAAAAATATGTTTACACATTCGAAAATATGTGTAAAACGACTAGAATTAAAAAAAAAAACATGAAAAAAATGAAACGGGGACAAAGAAGAAGAAACAGGAGAAGAACGAAGAAAAAATAAAATGGATACGAAGAAGAAAAGAAAAAAGAGACGAAAAAAAGAAAAAAAATAACAAGAATGGTAATAAAATGAAATTTGAAAAGAAATCTATAAGAAAGAAGGAGAAGGAAGAAGAAAAAAGAGGGAGAAAGAAGAAAGAGAGAAATAAAAGTATAAAATGATTTGAATATGTGATACAGTAAAAGTAGGTGGGAGGGAGGAAAAATGAAATGTTTGAATTTTTTTGAATTGTGGGGTTTTTTTGTAAATTTTGGAAATATTTCTCATACCCACAAGTTTTAAATGTTACAGTTTGGCCCTCACTTAAGTTAATTAATTATTTGTTCCATTTTCTTCTTTTGAAACTTGAGAGGACCCTATGCTTTTTTTTTTCACCTGTTTCTTTGAGATACCTCAGTATCCTTTAACAGCTTTCCAGTATTACTTTGCTAAGTCAAATTGATATTTTCTAACTAGAATAACAGATATCAAGTATTATGAAAAAAATCATATTCTTATGGGTTCACGAGGACACATCCTCCAACTTAACCCTTTGGCTCTAGAAATAGGAGTATTAATGGGTTTGACTTTTTCATATTAAATCGTTCAAGAACATTTCTTTATATAATATTCTTCTTAAAGAGACCACAACTCTTTAAACGATATCTCGAAACCTTAATTTCAAGAATTAACCCATATTTTTATTTGTTACTACAATAAATCTTTCGCGTATTTCGAGAACTTCCTTGTTCTCAATGGCGTGAGGCTTAAAGGTAGATCAACCAATTCCAGCTCTTGGTTTGGTTATAATCACTCCGTTTCATCTTCCATTGCTTAAACTACTTATCCGTTGTAGGGTATTTAAGAGGCTCATTTATCTTTCGTTGCTCTTATTCATCTTGTGGAGTAACTATATATGCTTCCCCTTCAATCTCAAATCGATGACGGGGAATATTAGAGACGACTCATTGGTCGAGGTTGAGATTGATAAAATTGATTTATCAATTGATAGTTACTCCCACTGGGATCAACAACATTAAATGGATTCTCTTTTGGAGAACGTACTGGTGTTAACTGGAACATATTCATTATCACCAAAATATGATTCCCACTTGAATCCATTTAGTGTTAATAGTGGAAGCGGTTTGGTCCACAGTGTCACGAAAAACAAGTCTTGACCTATCTCACCCTGTTGTCTTGACCTAGGATAACAATAGGTAAAAATGTAACATCGTGATTCAATTTCAGTTACTATGCCACTGTTGTCTTGTTCACATATGAACATATAAACCTTGGACATCATAGAATATCATACAAAGATGCACATCCTTCCCCTTGGAACAAGTTTTCCATGTGGGAAAACAACTTAATGTACAGAAGGAGCATAAACCCAATAGAAGAAAAGAATTGGATTTTCATATATCCATAACTTATATGGAATATAAGTAACTGACTTAGAACAACTTCATAATTTGGATCATAGATGTCATAGTGTACTAGTTACAATGGAATGTAATGTCACTTTTAGGAGACAGCATAAATATATCTAGAGTATCAAGAGTCTCTTGCTCTTTTTAGGACATACTGAATTTTATTGTCACTGTTAACACTTTTGTTAAGCTCGGAACAATATTCTAGTAGTAGTTGACATATTGATATAAACTAGTATAAACTTATTGAGACAGCTATGTACTTTCTTAGAGCCTAAAATTCATATATGTACTAATCCCTAAAGAATCTAACTATGTTGATATTTATTTCATATTAGATTTGGAATCAAAAGTTCACTATATTTCCAATCATCATCTAAATTTTAACATTCGATAAATGTAACATAATCAATTATTAAAGGATCACTTGTTTTGAATTACTTATTATTCAAGACTAATCTCAATAGAAATTCTATAGAAAATATAGAGATATTCAATAATCACAAGAGCATAAAGCATCGAATCCAAAATTTCATTCAAGTACACATACTTGCAAATATAATGTCGCACAAAGCAAATTTTAAATTCACCTTGAAATATTCCATTTACATCACATATATGAATATTTGGATATTTTAATTTCTCATTACTACCCTTTGCTATCTTTAGCAAAACAATACAACCAACGTATGGAATCAGGATAGCATCTTAAATCTTCATACTTTATGCCATGGTTTTTTTATTCTTTCCTTTTCTTTCTTTTTTGTAACATATACAAAAAAAATTGGGTTCTCCTCAAATATACACATTTATGTCACTCTCTGAAGTTTTCTAGGCGCTCCGCCTCTGATTCTAGGCAGGGCGCCTCAAGTTGTGTCTCAGTTCTTGACTCTTTGGCTCCAATTTATTCTCTTCAGCTTCAATCTTTGATTAATGCTCATGCAATTCATTACAACTTACAACGAAGCAATTTACGACATTAATTAACACCAAATGTTTCCTTTGGATTCAAAATGAAAGCTTAAAGTAGTCTTTAAGTTGGTAAAATACCAACTTATCATTAACTAACTTCCCAATAATTCCTGAAAATATATTAATCCAACTTTTTTTTTTTTTTTTTTAAGGAAAATTAGTTCCAAGATAATGTCTTATATTATTTAATTGTAACAAATAAATTTTATTTATCATCATCAAAATATCACATAGTTAACAAATTCCCTCTTTTTGATGATGATAAACATAATATGCTTGTTTCACTTTGGTAATCACAACAACTCGACTTTAAGGCAGTTAAAGATCAAGGACAAAGAATTTCGTTTATCTAACAGTGCATAATGATTCTTCCCCCATTTTACCAAACTCATTTATCACCAAAATCATATACAAGTAGGGACAACAAGTGAACTAACATGGAGTAATTGGCAATGATATACATAACATAAGCATAACAACATATTACTCTTTCACTTTTTGGAATCATCGAAAAACATCAACAAATGTCAAACCAATAAGGAAAAATATATGAGTAATCAAGTTGCCACTTTCTTCGCCACTAGGGCAGCATCTCAAGTATGAATAAGCACAAAATTCTCAAGTATTGATACTAAATGATAATAGTCATCCTGTAACAATCAATAAAGGACAAAATCAAATTTGTACAAAATAAGCTTACAAGCCCAAAATAAAATATTTATTGCATAACCTTGTTCACAGGATATAAGAAAAAGTATAAGGTTAGAAAACACGACATAGAACATGTTCAAGACTGGGTTGATACATGTGTGAGGTTAATAAAAGAGTTAGGAGTTTTCATTGGGGCTTAGATTATGTTCCTCTCTTAACTTTCAGCTCGTGTTGAATTTTGGAGAAATGGGACATTAAGTTTCATTCTCCTCTATGAGAATTGCAAACCAATTCTCTAAATCAATATTTAACATTATCTTTAGAGACCGCTTCTGGATCAGTAGTAGAACCAGGTTTATCACTTGTTCCATCATCTCAGCAGAAATCTCATGGCCTAGGAACCAGCCTCTTGTAGTCAAATAAATCTTAGACAAGAGATTTTTAGTATTTGTCTCAAATTTTTTTTACATCAAGCATCACCTCCACATAATTTAGCACACTCATAAAAAAACCTGCTTGTTTTCTCTCACCTTCAATTCTTTTTCATTTTTTTAAGTTCTTTTTTTTTTTTTTTTGGTGTTTTCCTCCTCAATCTTATGATCCTCCACATCATCCAACTTAGATTGGATCCTATTATTTCATGTTTGTAACTTTTGCTTTTGAAAGTTCTGATGGAGTGGGGATTTGAAAGAAAATAGAATGGTATGTTTTTTTTTTCGGTTGATAGTAACTTTTAACAAAATAAGATATGGGCTGGTTATGAGGAGCTGTGATGAACAAACATATGCACACATCATATTTTGGAGGTACATATATATCTAGAACAACTTAAAAGTTGATTCATCCCCTATTTCTTTCTTTCAAAACTATGAAGCAACCAATGACAATAAAGGCAATCATTAGATCTCAACGAGAAAAAAATGATACTCATGGCATAAGAATATCCATGTTACAATATAAGAATTGACTTAGACACTTTTTTCATTTCAAATAATTATGCATTGATATAGAGATCGAAGAATGACACCTCTTAACCAGTCACTATCGAAAAAACAATACAACTTGTACTCAAGTAACTATAATTATGCCAGTTAGTGCTTTATTTCCTTAAGATGTCCTCCACTTAGTGCTTTTATATAGATACCAGCAATGTTTTTGCCGAAAACACTAAACAAGAGTTAGAAAAAATGAAATACATGTAGTGCAATATTAGCCAACCAAGAACTCCACGTAACCAACATCAACATACCTAAAAGTAAAAAGCATACTAACTATGATATAGAGAATGTGACTTTTATGCTATCAAGAACTAGTTGTGAGTTGATGTAAGGGATCCTTATTTTGATCATTCTGCTCAAGATTTGGAGCAAGGGTTCGAATAGTTTTAGTAAGTTTTGTTCCACTTGTCCCTCCCCCCCCCCCCCCCCATTCCTTCGGGCTGGATATATGTGGCATCCTTCTCACTTAAAGCTTGACTGAGACCAATCTCAAAAGCATCATCATCCTAAATATTCTTTTCAGCTCAAGCATTAGATCCATCATTAAAAATCACATGAATATTCTATTCAATCACCTTGTCAACTTTGAATCTAATTGAAGGAAGCCCAATAAAATATCTTTTGATCTTAAATTATTTGACAAACTAGCAAGACCTAAATTTTATGACAAAGAAAGGACCATCTTCAAGTATACTCAAACGAGATATTTTTTCTACACAATTTCTCCAAACTTTTCATTCACAATTTTCCAACTTCTAATGAAATTTTAACTTTGTTTCCATGGTCACAAAATTGTGAAATATTCAACATATTAATCTTAAAAGATCAATCAATAAAGGGTGGGAGCGTGACTTACCTTTCTTGCCTATATCAATGGTTTACCTTTTTTAACTTCACCAAGTGCCACACTCCTTTCATTGAAGACTATCAGTGATAAAAATTTGATTTTACTCCATAAGTAGTTTTGAGAAACCACTATTCAAGTACCATAATTGGTTTCTCCCTCGAACCTTAGCCTGCAAAACTGGACTAAGTGTTAGACTTTGGAACCCAAACTTTTTTGGGCCCCTTTCTTTAAGAAGCAGTATACAATATCTCTTCTAACTCATTTAACTATATCTCTATTTTTCTCTAGAGCTTTCATTTTAACTATACACCGATATCTATAATAACATGTGTGTCCACAATGAGTACATAAACGATATTCATGTAAATTAACACACTTTCTGTTGATATCCCATTTAACTATTTTGTAACCCAAACCACTATTATTCCTACTTTGATGTTCATTCAATCAATTTAAAGTTTCATTGGGCCTATTCTACTTTGTTATCGTAGTAAGTTCATTGTTAATATTTTTCAAATTTTCTTGGAGTTGTCTTTTCTTTTCAACTTCACGGTTAAACTCCTATTTCATAGTATTTAGATCAGATTCAAGATTTATTTGATCAACATTAACCCCATTCTTGCTAACTGAGAGATTTCTTAATTCTTGAATTTCTTCATTCAAAAATGAAAATGTTCCATCCAACTTGCAGATTTCCTCTTTGAGTACATTATTAGCCTTTTCAAGTTCGATTTTATTTCTTTACAAACATTTGCAATCCGATTTCAAACTTGACATAATAGTAGCTAACTTATTTCTCTCAATACTCACATTTTGAAATTTATCCATTAAATAAAGCAAGAATTCAACTACCTTATTTTTGGATAAGTCATGAATTTTCTCTTTAAGTTGAGTAAGACTTACCTCCGATGATTCATCTTCTTATTTGAAGTCACTCTTGGCCATCAAAGCAAAATTATCTCTTTCATCCTTTTATTCTGATTCCTCAAAAGAACTGCATCCCCAAGCAGTAATCATGGCTCTTTTGAATTTTTTTAAGCAAATACCACCAAGCACGTAGCTTAGCAACTAATTTTATTAATAATAAATTAATAAAAATAATAAATACGGTATTTTCAATCATGAATGAAATACGAACTGGTTAATACTAAGTAGTGTGTAAGTAATGAAAAGATAGCAACATATCCAAGCATTGCATTCATCTCATTGGATTGAGCATCATACAATGCTAATACCACCAATTAAAGAGCGGCCCAGACAAGGCACACACAATTTTAACGTAGAAAATACCTTGGCTCAAAGATGTTAAAAGCTATGACCCACACCCCTGTGGGATTTCCAACATATCCACTAAAACACACGAGCCAAACTAACCTAGCTTGGAACAAAAAGAACTTAATTCTAAGCTATTCATATAATTAGATTTTAACTCCTAATTACAATCTCAAAAAGTGCTTCTTGAAAGCCGAACAAGTTTACAATTTAGTGCCTAGTAGAAGAACTAAGAACTGGACTCAAATAGCTCATATAGCTTGATGAAACACTCATTCAGAACTTCTCCAGCACCCATTCCAATATAATTGTTTTAGATCTTTACTCTCTTGAATACTAAAACTCTCTTTCGCTGAAGTATTTTGGGCGCTCACTTTTCAATATATATGTGAACTGATTTTATAGATGAAGTCATGATAGGGAAAAACATAGTCCAAGTATATTAGGGATAACATGCAACTTTAACTCTAGTCCCTTCTCCTTTTCACTTGGGATTTCTTATAATCTTACTCCAACTCCAATTGTTTCTAGTCAAGTTCTGTATAAATCAAATAGCTAAAGAGTCTTATCAACCAAATATAGCTTAATCCTTGAAGCTATTCGTACAAGAATTTTACCAAAATTAGCAATTAGATTATATTTATGAACATCGCAACAATTCCTGAAAGTACAGTAATCCAACATTTGTTATTTTATCCAAGGAAGTTAGTTCCAAAATAATGCCTTAGTTTATTTTATTGTAATAAGTACATTTAATGTATCATCATCAAAACATCACACACTAAACAGTTGTCTAGTGGAGATTTATCATAAACCTCTTGATGTTTACAACCCTAGATATAATCAGTTGGATTAAGCACTACACAATAGAAACACAAAGTTTTAATAGGCATTCTTCTGTGTGTCCAACACCTCCAAATGACTAATATATTGCAATATCGATTTAGATTATCCGTTCTAACAACAGAAACGATAGAAACCACATGGTCCTTTCTAAATCTATAGCTATCAAAATCACAAGACCATCAATTGTCATTGGAGCTATAACTCCAATAATTATTCTTCTCATAATTTTCAGCACTCCAATTTCATGAACCAAAACACTGCTTCAGTAGCCCAACGTCCCTCTATGCCTCAAGCATATTATTCAACAACAGACAAAAAGTTTCCAAGAATTGGTATTGAAGTTTGAGTTTTGAAGAATGACAAACAAAGAACCTGTTCAAGGACCAGTTTCAAGTATGAAGGCGTAACAATTCAAAAAGATGCTAAGTCACATTCCTAGTCCAATTCTGAAACGGAAAGGAGCGCGTAGAGGAACAGGCTGGAAATCTTGGAAATAGGAAAATTTGACACCCAATTTAAAACATAATCCTATTCGGGTAAAGGGGTTGTGGCTTGAAGCATAAATTGAGACAGCATAAGAATTGTAAGACAAGCCCGAACATGTGAAATAAAGATAAATCAGACAACCAAACAATCCTCGATATCATTCTGGATCATCCATAAACCGGCCACTAGCAAGGGTCAATTGGCGATTCTGCTCCATGGAAGTACTAGCCGGTCGGTCATCCAATAAACCAACCTCAAAAATTATATCTAAGATATAATTTCTCTGGAAAATCCCTTAGGCCCCATAGCCATTTCAACGTCCAAAAAATATTTCAAAGTACCCAAGTTCTTCATATGAAAACAATTGGAGAGATGCATTTTAAATATCTGAATAGCTTGGGAATTAGTGCACGAGATGATCAAATAATCCACATAGACGACCACACTTATCATTATCTTCCCTTTATCAGCGTAAATTAATAATAATCAGAGTGTGACTGTCGAAAATGATAATTCTTCAAAGATGTCGATAATAAAACAACATTGTGGAGCTTGTTTCAAATCATACAAGGATTTTCGAAGACGACAAACATTTCCAGAGCGACTATTCTGATACCCTAGAGGCAGCTTCATATAAACTTCTCCATAAAGCTAAGATCGCCATCAAGAAATGCATTATGGACATCTATCTGATGTAATTCCTAATTTTTAGCAGTAGCAACTGTCAAGATCACACGGACAGTTATCAACTTGGCAACCGATGCAAAAGTCTCTGTGTAATCAATTCCTTCAACTTGGATTTGTATCGCTCAATGGTACCATCAGAATTGTACTTGATCTTATACACCCATCAACATTCGAGCACTTTTTTTCTCGGAGGCAATCGTTCCATTAACCAAGTTTTGTTTGCTACCAAAGCCTGCAACTCTTGTTGGATAGTTATTCTCCATTTTTCATCTTTCAAGCCTTCAGAAAAAGAGTCCAGTTCTGCCCCACCATTATGGCTGCAAAAAAAAAAAAAAAAAAAAAAAAAAAAAAAAAAAACTTGCATGTCGCGAAGTGAAGTTATCAAAATTAATATAGTGTGCTAAAGGATAGGCGTGCTTGAGGTTCGTTGAGGCTTGAGTGAACCATCAAACTTTCGGTTACCAAGTTTCCCGATCGTATGCGTAACTAAATCACTCAAAAGAAAATTTTTCCTTCCTAGTTCATTTTTCTCGGCCTAACATTTCCTCCACTGCCCTGCTCCTAAGTTTCCGGGAGGATTTACTGCATCCTAATTTACTTGTTCCGGCACATCAGCTCCTCGACGCATTCATTCTTCCACTTGACCATCATCCGTCCTATGTTTAGACATAACATGTGTCAAGGGAGTCTCACAGGCCCCCTTACTTCAATGTTGTCTTCTATTCCGGCCAAACCATCGCCTCTAACAATATCCTCAACTAATGACTCATGCACTCCATTATTTGGTGCAAACAGAAACTCTATTTCATAAAACGTGACATTTCTCAACACAATAAATTCTTTAATGTCCAAATCATACAACTTTCACACCTTTATTCCATAGGGATATCCAAGTATAATGCATTGAGGACTTCTACTTTCAAACTTATCTCTTGTTCATCGTTGCTTATGACCATACCACAAACATCCGAACACTCTTAAATGAGCATAACTTGGCATCACACTAAATAAGATATCATATGAGGTCATCTCGTGCGGTAAGGAGTACAATTAATCATGTGACAAGTTGTCAATACACACTCCCCCCAAAACTTAACCGAAAAGTGAGCTTGAAACATAAGTGTTTGGACTACATTCAAGATGTGTCTATATTTTCTTTCAACTCTCTCATTTTGTTGCAGTGACCCCGTACACGATGTTTGAAAACTGCTCAATTGTTCAAGAAAATATGTTTTTATACTTGTGAATTCCGTTCCATTATCACCCCTCACAGTGTTAACATGTTAATTAAATTTTCATTTCACCGTTACACTTTTTATTAATATTTGACTCACCTCTTTCGTACTAATTATCAAAGGCACCCACATATCTCGTGAGCAATCATCCTCAATTGTCAAAAAGTAAGAAGAAGCTCATGAAGATTCCATTCTAGCTATAAGAACCCTATATATCACAATTTATTAACTCAAAAAGTTCAGAAGCTTTATTATTACTTAATAAGAATACATTCATTGTCTATTTGGCCAATGGCATACATCACATGCATCTCAATCAAACCATTATTACTATTCCTAACTTCTTGAACATGTAGAGATTTGGTCATTTGAATCGAGGGTGCCATAACTTTTGATACCACAAATCCAACACACCTACTTTTAATGCCTTTATGCGTGGTATCGTCAGGAAGTAATAAAGTACATTCTTTCATTCACTTGCACCAATCAACATCCATGTTGCACTGTCCTGCATAACATATAAGTTATTAGTAAATTATACATTATAAACAAATTAATTAATTAAATGAGCGCATGAAATCAAATTTCGTATCATTAGGGACACGTAAAGAACTCTTCGAAGAGCTATATCCTCCTTAAGTTGTTCCTTCTTTTGTAGCTATAAAGCTGCTCCCATTAGGCATACCCACTTATGGGTGTCAAATGGGTATATGAGTCCGGGTTCGGGTTGTAAAATTGTAACCCCGTGGGTTCCGGGTACGGGTTTAAATTACGGATTCTTAATGGGTCCGGGTTCGGGGAAGAAAAAAAAATCCGTGCGGATTCGGGTCTTAGCGGATACGGGTACGGGTTCGGGTCTTAACAAATCGGGTTTAGGTCCGGGTTTTAACTTTTTTTTAATAATATTATTTTAAATACTTAAAAAAAAAAAGGTTAATGATAGGAGAAGCTGAAAGACTTACTTTAGTTAAGATACTTGAACTATTAAAGTCTTGAACATTAAACTTCTAAATTTGAAAAGTGAAACATCAAAATTAGATAATGAAAATTCAAATTACAAATTTAAATATGCCTATTTCTTTGTGCAATTTCTTTCATGTCATTTCCCTCATGCTCCAGTGTATGTGCCATTGATGGTGCTTGATCACTTAACAGAATTTATTCAAGGTTATCATCTTGTTCTAGTGAGTCTTCAATTCCTCGGTTTCTTCGCTCCGATCTAATCCAGTCTCGTAAACAAACTAGAACATCCGAAGAATTATTACCCAAAGAGTGGCGGGTATCACCTATCATTTCTTTTCCTTGGCTAAATGTACTTTCTGATACAACTGTTGAAACTTGTACAACTAAAATATTTTATGTAGTGAATTAAATAATTATATTTTCTAATAA
The DNA here is from genome assembly GCA_029990575.1 of Petunia axillaris subsp. axillaris. Lineage (NCBI taxonomy): Eukaryota > Viridiplantae > Streptophyta > Magnoliopsida > Solanales > Solanaceae > Petunia > Petunia axillaris. The sequence continues at coordinate 167,147,637 of JARKNS010000003.1, forward strand.
TATACGCACAATAATTACTTTGCCCGACTCCAAGTAGCTTATTTTCTGAGTTATATATCGAAATTAATAGTTGAAGTTCTATATCATATTTGAGTAATATATATTCAAATTATTGATTTGTTATGGAATATCGAGTTTCTTTTTTAGTTAAATAAATAAACTTGTTTCTCTTGAACATATTTCACTAGTAACAATATGGACACAAAACGAATTAAACAATGAGTGGAAAACTTGTGTATACCTTTCTCTCCACATACAAGTTTTATTACTCAGTTTATTTTAACGGGTACGGGTACGGGTATATCCAGTAATACCCCATAATTTTGACGGGTCTTAACGGATACGGGTATTCGTTAAGGAAAAAAAACCCGTTCAGATAGGGGTATTTTAAGGGGTTTACGGGTCCGGGTCCGGGTCCGGGTCCGGATTTTTGCGGGTCCGGATGGGGTCGGGTTTTAATGAGTCCGAATCCGGATTTTTGCGGGTCCGGATGGGGTCGGGTTTTAATGAGTCCGGGTCCGGGTCCGGGTCCGGGTTTTGACGGGTAGACCCCTACCCATTTGACACCCATATTAACCCACTGCACGTTGTGGAATTTTCCGTAGGCCTACCATAGCATTCAACTCTCCGGTCATGTGATTTGAGGCTTCCATATCAATTATCTACGCAAAACGAGATATCTTACTATTAAACGGTCACTCGTGCCCGGCTTCTACTGATTCAGCATTCCAATCAATGTCTTCCATTGCTCACTGCTCATCGAGAGACTCCAGTGCACGTGGATTCTTCTTCTCTATTTATTGCTTGAGTCACATTCGCTCGTGTACCTTCACGGCCACACCTTTGGCCACAATCTCTCGAAAAATTTCCAGGCACACGTCTTCCACGGGCACCTACTGCGTTGTCACTCTAAGGATGGGGCGCATTTTCATTCCGATATCCAAAATCCCACCAATCGTATATCTGATGATCTCATAATGGAGGTTTGGGTTGTGTCCAGTACAACCATAATTTGGACACTTCACTCCTTTAAAAGAGGTATTCCTTGTGCAGCAAAAGGCCACAACTTATCCCCGTTCTTCATGTCCTCGAGCAACCCCTTTTACTTGTTCATCGTGCACAAACTTTTTATAGACTTTGTTCAAATATAGCAAGCGATCTTGTAATAGTTCACAATACGCATTCCTTTCTGCTTACAATCAGCAAGCGCTACATTCAGTTCTCGGATCCTTGGTCTATTTCCGTCCGAGAATGATTTATGGATACTCTCCCACAAGTCTGGCCACCTCTATATGCCTCGGATCTTTAAATACTCATGGATCTTTAAATATTAAAAATTTCTTAATTTTTATATAGTGTCAAATAGATATATTACAAAAATATATTAAAATCATAAATTAAAAATATAAAATAAAGTAGAAAAATATTTTGAAATAAATTATAACATAACTAGGAATATCACCAATGTACATAAGATATCATAATACATAAATTATGCACAATATCCGAAGAACCTAAAAATCAAAAGTAAGAACATATTATTCTCGATAAAAAAAAGTGTCATGTGGATCTCCTAAATGAATAAAGAATAATTTCTATATTATAATTTGAAATTTTCTCTTCAACAATAAAGTCTTTTCATAATTGAAATTTTTCTTTGACAAAAAATAAAATTTTAGATAAATAAATATATAATTATTTATTTTATGGAAATCACTCATAGTCTCATGATGAAACTGAGCATCGTTTAATTTAGTAAATTGAAACTATAACTATGAGTTTCAATGTTCTCAACTTCGATTATTGATTAGTGAAGAATACTTGTGAAGAGTCAATGATTAATTAAGCGATTTTTGTGGGATTTTACAAGGCTAATGACAAGATACAAAGGAAAAACACTAACCCCACCTACCATAATTAACATAAACATTAATTTCAATATTAATTACAAAAATTAAGTCCAATATGTTTTTTTTTAATACTCTCTCCATCTCATATTAACTGTCCCTTTAGCAAAAAAAGTGTGTCCCAAATTAATTGTCCCTTTAGGATTTTAAGACTAAATTTACTAGTTCTTTCAACCATAGCTTAATAATTATAAGAATTTTTTTAAAAAAAGTTAATAAATAAATATTAAATAAGGGTAACATAATAAAATATAAATTTTATGGGACAGAGAGAATTTAAAATAGGAGATATGCTGGATAAAATAGGAGATATGCTGGATATGTAACACGCTTAATATCTTTTGGTCAAAAGAAATATTTCTTTGACTACAATTTTTCTAAATATTTTTAATTACTCAGTAGTACTATTTTTTTATATAGTTTTAAAGGTTAAAAATTTTCTATCAAAATTTTCACAGAAGATTAGGTGCTCTGATCATCATACATGAAATTGTGTCACGTAAAAAGTGGAATATAGAGAGATTTTTTTTCTTAGAAAAATAAGCCCTTTAGTTTTTGGCCAAATAGGCAATCAAACGACTTCGAGTAATTAAGCTCGCATGGTTCTCTCTTTAACGTGGTAAAGAAAAGATATGGACAGTCAAAGCTGTCCATCTATTGGACTCTCAGTCTGTCAGCTTCTACATTGAAAATACGAGGAAGGATTCTGCGTTTATTATGATTTGAAACGTGGGAATATTATATTTTTATCATCTCATGTCGACGAGGAATATGCATAATTAATTTAGATGCAAATGTTCGGCTAGCTTACGATTGATTGTATCACCAAAAGCACATACATGTACATCATGGGCAGTTTAACTAGGAATCTCGTGATTTGGGTCCAACAAATACTGTCAACCAATACTACCTCCCAACATGAGCTTCCTTATTTTTAATGCAAATATACCACTAACAAATTCAGTGCTAGTGGGGAAGAGGTCCTATCAATGTACTGTTACCAAATAAGGTCTGCACACATTTCATCATTCTCAGACATCACTATTGAGATTACACTTGGTATGTTGTCTACTTGTTGTTGTACAATTTAAAGTAGCTAGAGTCCCCAAAATGCTGTCAAGATTGCTTGGCCGGCATGTCAACAAAGACATGCGTGCTTCAGCCCTTCAGATCGTCTCTATATTGTAGAAATTGCACATATATTTTTAGCAATGATGAGGAATGAATGCAGTATGATGCAATGTAGGCACATGTGCAAAATAAATGGAGTGGAATTCTCCTACCCTCAATATGATGCAATGGAGTGGAATCCTCATGCTCCTAGGGTAAAATCCTCCTACCCTCAATATAATGCAAAGAGTGGAATCCTCCTACTCATAGGGCGAAATCCTCCTACCCTCAATAAAATGAAATGGAGCGGAATCATCCTGCTCCTAATATGATATAAACCAGAGGCGGAATACTTCTGCACTCTCCTGGGGCTGAATACTCCTGCACCTGATATGATATAAACTAGAGGCGGATTACTCTTCCACTCAATATGATATAAACCAAAAAATATAACGCATATGAATGCAATATAATGCAATAATAACCCTTCACCGGGGCGGGACTCTCATCGACAACCGGGAAGTATATGACAACTCACATCCAGAGTACAATACCCAGATCCTCAATACAATACCAACAACAGTACATAACATATAATATACAATGTAAATCCAAAGCTAAGGTGTAATGAGTACGCCTATCGGCAGCTACACACGTAAGGAACACGTGGTAGATTATCCACAAGGCCAAGGGCCTCCAAAAAATTGGATACAAGCACTTACCTCGTTCCACTGCTACTCAACAACCGCTTTGTCCTTTGGATTCATTGCCATACGATTCTGCTTATTCAATAAGCAGAAAATATATCAAATTAGGCTAAAGGTTTCATTCCCTACATCTGAGGGAAATCCGGTTAGGAACCTGATACCCTATTCGCATACGCAATACGCAGGCCAGTCCTATGTACAGGGTTCAAAGTCACATAACCAACTCCTAAATAAATTACATTTGTGGGTTGCCCATAATTCCCTGAGTATAAATATATAATCAATTCCATTATCGGGGTCCAATTAACCCTTAAAACTATCAATTGAACTTATTAAAATGATGTCTAATATTCCAATTTTTACTGTTAAAATATGTTCAAACATACGTAATAAACTGAAATAATGGATTAACACCATTACCTGGATGTTTCGGGGTAAAAATTCTACTATTTTCCTGCTCCTTATCCTTTCTTTTCTCATTTTCTGGTATTTTCTTTCTTATGCCTTCTCTCTGTTTTGTTTTGCTTCATGTTTCTGCTTACGACTTAAAGCCAAGGGATCCTAATCCCTTGACCACCGCCTCCTCTTTCAATTTTTGTTCTCCTTTTTTCTTTTTCTTTTATTTTATTTTCGTAATAAAATTAAAATGCAGTCCTACAAAATTCAGAATATTTCCAAATTTCTCAAATAAATTATACAAAATATATGTGACATCCTTGCTAAGGAGGATTTTAAATCGAATTCCCGAAACTCAAGATACAAATTAAATAGAAAAAAATTAAATTATTAATTTTCGATATTTTAATGGAAACTATCCAAACGACCTGGATCAAACCTACTATGATAAGTACTCCATTTATTTCACGCTATGTAACACGCTTAATATCTTTTGGTCGAAAGAAATATTTCTTTGACTACAATTTTTCTAAATATTTTTAATTATTCAGTAGTACTACTTTTTATATAGTTTTAAAGGTTAAAAATTTTCTATCAAAATTTTCACAGAAGATTAGGTGTTCTGATCATCATACATGAAATCGTGTCACGTAAAAAGTGGAATATAGAGAGATTTTTTTTCTTAGAAAAATAAGCCCTTTAGTTTTTGGCCAAATAGGCAATCAAACGAATTCTAGTAATTAAGCTCACATGGTTCTCTCTTTAACATGGTAAAGAAAAGATATGGACAGTCAAAGCTGTCCATCTATTGGACTCTCAGTCTGTCAGCTTCTACATTGAAAATACGAGGAAGGATTCTGCGTTTATTATGATTTGAAACGTGGGAATATTATATTTTTATCATCTCATGTCGACGAGGAATATGCATAATTAATTTAGATGCAAATGTTCGGCTAGCTTACGATTGATTGTATCACCAAAAGCACATACATGTACATCATGGGCAGTTTAACTAGGAATCTCGTGATTTGGGTCCAACAAATACTGTCAACCAATACTACCTCCCAACATGAGCTTCCTTATTTTTAATGCAAATATACCACTAATAAATTCAGTGCTAGTGGGGAAGAGGTCCTATCAATATAGTGTTACCAAATAAGGTCTGCACACATTTCATCCGATATCACTATTAAGATTACACTTGGTATGTTGTCTAGTTGTTGTTGTACAATTTAAAGTAGCTAGAGTCCCCAAAATGCTCTCAAGATTGCTTGGCCGGCATGTCAACAAAGACATGCGCGCTTCAGCCCTTTAGATCGTTTCTATATTGTAGAAATTGCACATATGTTTTTAGCATTTTAAATTGTACAGTCTCCTAGTGTTCCGCGCCCTTTAACTGACTCACACTCATTTTCCTACTTGATTAAGCAACATGCACTTTTTTTAAATTTCCATGTGCTATGAGTGGCCAAAAATCTGGCCATATCATTAACAAGAAGTCATTCTTTGCAAACTAATGGTGTCTATATATTCCTGGCCAGTACTCAACAATGAATTATAGCACAACAAAAAAGAAATAAAAAGTAAGAGAATATAATGGGTTATGAAGTTATGAAGCTCCCAACCATTACTTTTAAAAAGCAAGATGAGTTGAAACCAGGGAGTGAAGAATGGATTTCAGTGAGAGATGAAATCTACAAAGCTTTAGAAGAATATGGTAGCTTTGAGGCTATACTGGATGGAATCCCAAAAGACAGACTGTATGAGAAATTAATAAAAGAAGTTTTCGCCCTTACTTTGGATCCAAAATTTGAAAATATTAAAAATTCAACTGGCTACCGTGTGAAAGACCCTCTGCTTCCACTTTTAGAGAGATTGCACATTCTCGATGTCCTCGCTCCAGGTGCAATTGAAAGCTTTTCCAAGAACATTTGGCCTGATCATGAAGAGCAAGAATTTTGGTACGTAACTTTCTGCCCGAAGCATTTATTATGTTTATCTTTGTTGTAGGCGGATGCAAGACATGAAATTTATGTTCAAGTTCAAAATTTTACCACAACTCATTTGATTTATCGAGTTCTAAGTGAAATTTATTATTTGTAATTAGTACATTTTTCGTTGCACACACAATAATATATTACTATTAACTAAGTGAAAGCATTTAAACATCTCATCAATTAGTCCATCAATCTCCTTTTAGATTTTGTTTTCTAGTCTATTAAAAAAATAATTTAGTTAAATGACTTTCTAAAAGGAGATTCGCGAAAGTGCATACTACAAAAGATTTATAAATTTCGGATATCTTGTCGTAAGATCATCGTTTTCTTCAATTCAAATTGTAAATGGGCATAAATCGTTTCCTCCTAATTAGTTGAAATGCAACTCAACTACCCATTTTGTTATCTCGTAAAAAAAAGTTCACTAGGCTTTTGAATAATGTTAACACCAAAAAGAAGAAATTAACATGTAGGTTTTGAATTATGTCCACTTATTGACTTATTATCTGCGGGTTTGATAAATTTGGCAGTGATTTGGTGCATTCTTACGTAAAGAGAATATCAGAATTTGATGAGATGGTGAGAAGAATGATTTTTGAGAAATTGGGCATCGAAAAATACTTTGAGGAACAAACAAAATCTATAGGCTGTGCAATTGGCTTTATGAAGTACATAATGCCCAAAGCTGAGGAGACAAAAATCGGACAACCACCTCATACTGATACAAATATTTCAACTATTTTAAGCCAACATCAAGTTAATGGTCTGCAATACATGAATAAAAATGGCCAATGGCTTACGGTTGAATACTCATCCCCTGATTCATACATCTTCCTTGTTAATGACTGTTTGAAAGTAAGTGTCATGCTACCCTTCATTTTTATCCATTTCTTTCGGTTATTTTCCTCCATTTGTGCTCAAAAGTTATTTCTAAATTTTTATGTAGCCTAAAAAGTACAACAACAACAACAACAACATACAAGTATAATCTCATAAGTGGGGTCTGAGAAGGGTGATATGTATTTAAACCCTATCCCTACGTCGAATGAAGTGGAAAAGCTGTTTCCAATAGATGCTCGGGCAAAAAAAATATATTTAAAAATAAATGTAGCGTAAACAGATAAGATATTAATCTCGACATGGGTCAAGGAGAGATCTAGATGTAAACGCTAGGCAAATTATACATTGGTGCAAAATAGGGAGAGACATTCTCAATTAAACATAAAAAATTCAATTGCAGGATTGGCTTTGTGACAACTAGTTGTTTTGGATATACAATATCAATCGTGGGATTGGCTTTGGGACAACTAGATGTTGTGGCTTTCTTTGTGTCATTAGATTCTGACATAATTTATCTTTTAAAAAAAAAAATTGAAATGGGCTACCAAGAATTCAAACTCTGAACTACAAATTTGAACCATATGTGCTTAAACCAACTTACCTACTATTATTTTTGTTTCAATGATGTCATTCTTTATTTTTATAAACAATTTTCTATTTTTGCATATTATTATATAAATATATTTAATAAAAAATATTGATCTGTAGTGTCGGATTACACTAGTAACCTATGAGTATCCATCCCTGATCTATATACTTCATTTGTTCTAAAATAAATGGTTCAATTTCCTTATTAATATATTCAAATAAGAATTGCATATTTTTATACTTGAAAATAATTTAATATAGTAAAAATTTTATTTTATCTTTAATGATATGATTTATAGTCATACAAATATCTATGGCCCATTTTAAACCACAAGATTTAAAAAAACTTTCTTTCTTTCCAAAATTTTTTGTTAAGTCAGAATTATGTTTATATTAGTACACTTTAAGGCATGCACCCATTGCTCTCGATATACACCAATTTCTATTTCTAATTGACCGGATCAGTTTGAAACGACTAAATGTAGACTAATTGTACTTTGCAGGCACTTACAAATGGTAGGCTGCCTGCTCCAAATCATCGAGTGCTTATGGGAAACAAAGAGAGGTATAGCATCGGGTTTGGCACAGCTCCCTTAAAAGGATATATCATAAAAGTACCAGAGGAACTTGTTGATGAAGATCACCCTTTGCTTTATAAGCCCTTTGAAGGTGTCAAATATTTTGAGTATGCCATCTCAATGCTACGTCAAGGTGCTCTTCCTACTCTCGAGAGTTATTGTGGTGTCTAAACTTTGGCGTCAATTGACTTCAGACTCTCGAGAGTTATTGTGGTGTCTAAACTTTGACGTCAATTGACTTCACAATCATTGTTGATTACTTTAATGAAAATAAAGAACCCTCTGGACCACTATGTTTGGATGGTTGTTATCCATTTGGATTGTATTGAATTGTTATTTCAATTAAAATAAATGTGTGTATTGTTATTTAAAATTGTAACAAGCAAAAGAGATGTTTTATTAAAGCTCGAGATACGTAAGCAACTCTAAATTAGAATTTAGCCTTAAACTTTTCTTTTTACCGCACTTCCCAATATATTGTCAAAACAAAAATTGGCTAACATGTAAATTTCTTTAATCAGATAACTCTTTCATCATCTATTGCAAATTGAACGACACTAATCTTTCCACTGATAAAATAGAATTGTAATATAGTAAGTCGAACATTTACTAATTTGCTTCCATATTCTTTTTCAGCATTTTGCTTATTCTTTCTAATAATCTATAATAATAATTGTTACTTAATTAGGCACTTGAGCAGCCAAGGGGGGCTTGTCACCTAAAGAAATTAATGTGTACTAAGGAGCTATTTATTTTTATTAAGATTAAGAGGTCTGAATCTGAATACACATCTGAATATTAAGATGTGGTATTAAGAACTGAACAATGAATGATTAAGACCGTTTGTTTTTCCAACATCTGAAAATCTATCATTTTTAATGTTTACATCTGAATATTAAGATGCAGTATTAAGAACTGAACACTGAATGATTATATCCACGATTTATTAGATTGGAAGGTGGTGGCTGGTGGTGGTATGACACTGGTGTCTGGTAGCAGTGATTGTTGGTACGTAGTTGTAATGTTGGTGGTTGTTGTGTGATAGTGGTTGTTTAATGGTAGAGGTGGTTGGTATTAGTGGTCGCTGGTGGTGGTGGCGATGCTGATTATTTGTGTTAATGACGATGGTAATGGTGTGGACAGGTACACTCCAAGAAGTATGTCTTTCTGTGGCGAGTAAAATAGCCACTAAGGCCTAAAGAGTCGCCACTAAATGTTTTTAGTGGCGACCAAGAGCCGAAACTAAGGTTTATAGTGGCGACTCTTTCTGGTCGCCATAAAAGTACACTTTCTATGCCTTGCACCCCTCAGACACATTCAACTTAGACAGACAGAACACTAGAAGTTGCCCCCCCCCCCCCCCCCTCCTCTCCTCCTATACTTACTCAAGGCAACCAGCACCAAGGACACCCTCTGAAACTTCTACTCTCCCTAACCTCTTCCAGAAAACCAGGGAACCACAGCAACCCCCACCAGACCCAAAACCAGACAAACAAAGGCTACACAAACTCGTCTGCTGCACCTAAACACCACCTGAACCCCTCATGCCCCTCTCCTGAAGAGACCTTCAAAACTCCTCACCGAATCAAGAAGCAACACCCTAAACAAATCCCAGAACCTCGACGCTGAGAACACCTCCATAAACTCCCTTTCATTCACATCAAATTCAAGGAAGAACCTGCAGAATCAGTCCACATGCCAACTTTCACATACCCCTCACACCCCCTTTTGACATATGAGAAAACAAGAACAACCTCTACTGTCTTACAAGCACCTCATTTGATAGAAACTAACTAAAGGAGAAAGAAGAAGAAACAAAAAACCAAACAAACCTCAAAGATACCTAAACTAGAAGAGACAGATCAAAAAAAACTTAAGAACTTGAGACATTCGGATGTGATACACAATCAACTTCTATGCATAAACTGAGAAAAGACATGAAAGACCTGAAATTTGAAGGAATGAATTCCATTTCTGATGGATCCATTCGTCAACAGTTTAAAGAGTTTTAAACTTCTAAACATTTACAGTTTTAAATAGAACAATTAACTCTGCTTAAATTTGCTCTAGTTAGATTATCTTTTTTAAGGATTTGCTTATGAGCTTAATAACTTCTTAAGGAAAACAAATGCTATGCCTTTTTTTTTAGGAAAACAAACTCATGTATTAACAAGATTATCCTACACAGCGAACAACTATAAAATGATTGACCAGAAACTTACTAAATGTGTGTGTTGTTATATATCGAATTTGCGCAGATAGGCCAATTTTGGATAGGGGAAACGATTTTCGCCTCTTTTTGCTTTCTTATTTCCCCTCTTTCTTTGATTTAAAAATTAATTACAATTATGAATTTTGTTAATAATTATCACACTTACATTAAAATCAAATATAATTAAATTAATTAAAAAATAATAATAATAACATAGCTGGGGATAAAATTGAGTGTCAACAATAATCTCACATCCGTTCTATATAAAAATAAAATAGCCTTCGAATAGACTACATCTCATCATTCAAAACTTTAATTTGTTTCTAATCTCCTCCCTCATATTATTCTTGCAAACTTGTGTTCTTTGAATCTTTTTTTTTTTTTTTTTTTTTTGGAAATGGCCTAGTGCATCTTTTGATGTGCTTGATAACTCTCACCTTTTGTTGTTCCGCCTTGGCATTTGGGATTAGCCCTTTGCCAGATTTTTTGTGTAGCAGATACTACAAGCACATGTACACAGCGATAGTGTGTGTATAGATTTTACAAGTTCAGTGTAATTAACCTGTTAGAACAGGTTATTTGCTGTATTTTTGCACTCCATATTAGGATTGTGGTAGACAACTATTTTGACACGATCCGGAATCCGGTTAGACCGTGCGGGCACCCGACATTCTCCCCTAGAATAGCAGCTGCGCGAAAGCCGTTGCGCCTTAGCGCATTCGTTTTCTTGCTCGTTAGCGCTCTTATGAATTGAATCTTAAGTAGGGGGCTTAGCCCGCCCGCCTACCAATCCCGCAGAAAAGAACTCACTCCGGGGCAGTGGAGTGAGGGGGGTATTCAGCTTCCGCTAAGATTCTGACTCATTTGGAAACCTCCTGAATCCTCCTTGGTCCTTTTTACATAACATTCTCGGCTCCCTCCGGTCTGCTAGGTCCCTCGACCTCTAGCCAATGACTAGCTAGACCCGTCGGGCGAATCCTTACCGATTAAATTAGGAAAATAAATATAATTCAATTCATAAATAAGAACAATATTTAAAAAAAGTACAGACATACTGATACCTCTAAGTTGTACAAAAGAATTACAGCTGGCTACCCAACATACTAGGCTTAGGACTATCCAAACTAGACATCTAAGAGTACAAAAAGAAGACAGATACCTCCTGAAGGGAGCAAAATACAACTGAAATAATAAACATAAAACTGGTGGCCATCCTTAATAAAAGCTGGCTCACCCTGACAGCTGAAGTCGTATTCGCTCATTCACAACGTGGCAAACTCAATCTTGGAGCGAACCTGCCGAAATAAAATAGATAGACAAGAAACAAACAACAAACAAGGGTGAGTCAAAAGGACTCAATAAGTGGAGCAGACTAGTCACCTCAAAGAATAGGATAGCTAGTCAGGGAGAAGGAAAGCAAATAAACCAAATCTACCTTATCTAATCCAAGTTCATCTTATTTAAACTATAAAAAAGAGCCAGACAATAACTGGAAACACATGTGGAACCATAAACTCATAAACAACTAGGAACATAAGATAGACAGAACATATATGTATTCCGAATATATCAACAATCAGAAATACATCTTATTATATGTAGATATTGTTGCGGCGTGCAACCCGATCCATATACTTATAATGCTATGGCATGCAACCCGATCCATATATTTATACTGTTGCGGCGTGCAATGAAATGGAATGAATGCAGTATGATGCAATGTAGTCACATGTGCCAAATAGATGGAGTGGAACCCTCCTACCCTCAATATGATGCAATGGAGTGGAATCCTCCTGCTCCTAGGATAAAATCCTCCTACCCTCAATATAATACAAGGAGTGGAATCCTCCTGCTCCTAGGGCGGAATCCTCATATCCTCAATATAATGCAATGGAGCGGAATCCTCCTGCTCCTAATATGATATAAACCAGAGGCGGAATACTTCTGCACTCTCCTGGACTGAATACTCCTGCACCTGATATGATATAAACCAGAGGCGGAATACTCTTACACTCAATATGATATAAACCAGAAAATATAATGCATATGAATGCAATATAATGCAATAATAACCCTTCACCAGGGCGGGACTCTCATCGACAGCCGGGAAGTATATGACAACTCACAGCCAGAGTACAATACTAAGATCCTCAATGCAATACCAACAACAGTACATAACATATAATATACAATGTAAATCCAAAGCTAAGATGTAATGAGTACGCCTATCGGCAGCTACACACGTAAGGAACACGTGGTAGATTATCCACAAAGCCAAGGGCCTCCAAAAAATTGGATACAAACACTTGCCTCGTTCCACTGCTACTCAACAACCGCTTTGTCCTTTGGATTCATTGTCATACGATTCTGCTTATTCAATAAGCAGAAAATATATCAAATTAGGCTAAAGGTTTCATTCCCTACATCTGAGGGCAATCCGGTTAGGAACCTAATACCCTATTCCCATACGCAATACGCAGGCCAGTCCTATGTACAGGGTTCAAAGTCACATAACCAAATCCTAAATAAATTACATTTGTGGGTTGCCCATAGTTCCCTGAGTATAAATATATAATCAATTCCATTATCGGGGTCCAATTAACCCTTAAAACTATCAATTGAACTTATTAAAATGATGTCTAATATCCCAATTTTTACCATTAAAATATGTTCAAACATACGTAATAAACTGAAATAATGGATTAACACCATTACCTGGATGTTTCGGGGTAAAAATTCTACTATTTTCCTGCTCCTTTTCCTTTCTTTTCTCATTTTCTGGTATTTTTCTTTCTTATGCCTTCTCTCTGTTTTGTTTTGCTTCATGTTTCTGCTTACGACTTAAAGCCAAGGGATCCTAATCCCTTGACCACCGCCTCCTCTTTCAATTTTTGTTTTCCTTTTTCCTTTTTTTTTAATTTTATTTTCGTAATAAAATTAAAATGCAGTCCTACAAAATTCAGAATATTCCCAAATTTATCAAATAAATTATACAAAATATATGTGACATACTTGCTAAGGCGGATCTTAAATCGGATTCCCAAAACTCAAGATGCGAATTAAACGGAAAAATATCAAATTATTAATTTTCGACATTTTAATGGAAACTATTTAAACGACCTTGAAATTCACTTCCAAAAATTCGTACAGGTCAAAAATAATCATACGAACCTAACGTCACTTTTGAATTTCGAATCGATATCATTCGAGCTCAAAAATCTCTTTTTAATATTTACCGACAACGGAAACTAAAACCTTCTTCCGATACCTACCAAACGAAGTCTGATTTAGCTCAAATTTTACAGACAGGTCCTAATAGACCTCACGAAGATTTTAAAATTATTGGCATACGAATCGGAGCCCTAATTCCTAAAACAACTACCTAAGATCATTTCATTCTCCTCCACACAGACTCTCGTTCGTCTTCGAACGAGCTTGAGTCTAAAGCATATTCACACAGATAATAAGAGAACTTGCACGACCTTCATAAACTACTCCACGGATATTATCTCATGATTATAGAATCAGAATTATAACGTGCACATCAAAGTCTTAGATAAAACATAGCTGGATAATATCATAATACCACCGCCCAGATTATTCTGACTAAACTGACCTTTCCTCGATCATGAGGGGAGAGTTCTACCTTGTCGGAATAAAGATATACGGGACTCTGGATGGATTAATATAATTTCGACGATGAATCGCCTCCTCGATATACTTTTCGATATAGAACAGGTCGATGAAACAAAGAATTAGCTTACGCTTCAGCAACGCCTTAGAGAGTTTAAGGAGTTTAAAGAGTTTTAAAGAGTTTTTAACTTCTAAACATTTAGAGTTTTAAATAGAACAATAAACTCTGCTTAAATTTGCTCTACTTAGATTATTTTTTTAAGGATTTGCTTATGAGCTTAATAACTTCTTAAGGAAAACAAATGCTATGCTTTTTTTTTTTTTTTTTTTTGGAAAACAAACTCATGTATTAACAAGATTATCCTACACAGCGAACAACTATAAAATGATTAACCAGAAACTAACTAAATGTGTGTGTGAAGTTATATATCGAATTTGCGCAGATAGGCCAATTTTGGATAGGGGAAACGATTTTCGCCTCTTTTTGCTTTCTTATTTCCCCTCTTTCTTTGATTTAAAAATTAATTACAATTATGAATTTTGTTAATAATTATCACACTTACATTAAAATCAAATATAATTAAATTAATTAAAAAATAATAATAATAACATAGCTGGGGATAAAATTGAGTGTCAACAATAATCTCACATCCCTTCTATATAAAAAGAATAGCCTTCGAATAGACAACATCTCATCATTCAAAACTTTAATTTGTTTCTAATCTCCTCCCTCATATTATTCTTGCAAACTTGTGTTCTTTGAAGCCCTCTTTTTTTTTTTTTTTTTTTTTTTTGGAAATGGCCTAGTGCATCTTTTTGAAGTGCTTGATAACTCTCACCTTTTGTTGTTCCGCCTTGGCATTTGGGATTAGCCCTTTGCCAGATTTTTTGTGTAGCAGATACTACAAGCACATGTACCCAGCGATAGTGTATGTATAGATTTTACAAGTTCAGTGTAATTAACCTGTTAGAACAGGTTATTTGCAGCATTTTTGCACTCCATATTAGGATTGTGCTAGACAACTATTTTGACACGACCCGAAATCCGACTAGGCCGTGCGGGCACCCGACATTCTTCCCTAGACCCGTCGGGCGAACCCTTACCGATTAAATTAGAAAAATAAATATAATTCAATTCATAAATAAGAACAATACTTTAAAAAAAAGTACAGACATACTGATGCCTCTAAGCTTTACAAAAGAATTACAGCTGGCTACCCAACATACTAGGTTTAGGACTATCCAAACTAGACATCTAAGAGTACAAAAGAAGACAGATACCTCCTGAAGGGAGCAAAATACAATTGAAATAATAAACATAAAACTGGTGCCCATACTTAATAAAAGCTGGCTCACCCTGACAGCTGAAGTCGTCTTCGCTCATTCACAACGTGGCGAACTCAATCCTGGAGCGAACCTGCCGAAATGAAATAGATAGACAAGAAAAAAAACAACAAACAAGGGTGAGTCAAAAGGACTCAATAAGTGGGGCAGACTAGTCACCTCAAAGAATAGGATAGCTAGCCAGGGAGAAGGAAAGCAAATAAACCAAATCTACCTTATCTAATCCAAGTTCATCTTATTTAAACTATAAAAAGGCAGAGCCAGACAATAACTGGAAACACATGTGGAACCATAAACTCATAAACAACTAGGAACATAAGATAGACAGAACATATATGTATTCCGAATATATCAACAATCAGAAATACATCTTATTATATGTAGATATTGTTGCGGCGTGCAACCCGATCCATATACTTATAATGTTGTGGCATGCAACCCGATCCATATATTTATAATGTTGCGGCGTGCAATGAAATGGAATGAATACAGTATGATGCAATGTAATCACATGTGCCAAATAGATGGAGCGGAATCCTCGTACCCTCAATATGATGCAATGGAGTGGAATCCTCCTGCTCTTAGGGTAAAATCCTCCTACCCTCAATATAATGCAAAGAGTGGAAGCCTCCTGCTCCTAGGGCGGAATCCTCCTACCCTCAATATAATGCAATGGAGCGGAATCCTCCTGCTCCTAATATGATATAATTCAGAGGCGAAATATTTCTGCACTCTCCTGGGCTGAATACTCCTGCACCTGATATGATATTAACCAGAGGCGGAATACTATTGCACTCAATATGATATAAACCAGAAAATATAACGCATATGAATGCAATAATAACCCTTCACCAAGGCGGGACTCTCATCGACAGCTGGGAAGTATATGCCAACTCACAGCCAGAGTACAATACTCAGATCCTCAATGCAATACCAACAACAGGACATAACATATAATATACAATGTAAATCCAAAGCTAAGATGTAATGAGTACGCCTATCGGCAGCTACACACGTAAGGAACACGTGGTAGATTATCTACAAGGCCAAGGGCCTCCAAAAAAATGGATACAAACACTTACCTCGTTCCACTGCTACTCAACAACCGCTTTGTCCTTTGGATTCATTGCCAAACGATTCTGCTTATTCAATAAGCAGAAAATATATCAAATTAGGCTAAAGGTTTCATTCCCTACATCTGAGGGCAATCCGGTTAGGAACCTGATACCCTATTTGCATACGCAATACGCAGGTCAGGCCTATGTACAGGGTTCAAAGTCACATAACCAAATCCTAAATAAATTACATTTGTGGGTTGCCCATAATTCCCTGAGTATAAATATATAATCAATTCCATTATCAGGGTCCAATTAACCCTTAAAACTATCAATTGAACTTATTAAAACGATGTCTAATATCCCAATTTTTACCGTTAAAATATGTTCAAACACACGTAATAAACCGAAATAATGGATTAACACCATTACCTGGATGTTTTGGGGTAAAAATTCTACTATTTTCCTGCTCCTTTTCCTTTTTTTTCTCATTTTCTGGTATTTTTCTTTCTTATGCGTTCTCTCTATTTTGTTTTGCTTCATGTTTCTGCGTACGACTTAAAGCCAAGGGATCCTAATCCCTTGACCACCGCCTCCTCTTTCAATTTTTGTTTTCCTTTTTTCTTTTTCTTTTATTTTATTTTCGTAATAAAATTAAAATGCAGTCCTACAAAATTCAGAATATTCTCAAATTTCTCAAATAAATTATACAAAATATATGTGACATACTTGCTAAGGCGGATCTTAAATCGGATTCCCGAAACTCAAGATGCGAATTAAACGGAAAAAGATCAAATTATTAATTCTCGACATTTTAATGGAACTATCCAAACGACCTTGAAATTCACTTCCAAAAATTCGTACAGGTCAAAAATAATCATACGAACCTAACGTCACTTTCGAATTTTGAATCGGAGCTCATTCACCAAAATCGAGCTCGAAAATCTGTTTTTTAAATTTACCGACAACGGAAACTAAAACCTTCTTCCGATACCTACCAAACGAAGTCTGATTTAGCTCAAATTTTACAGACAGGTCCTAATGGACCTTACGAAGATTTTAAAATTATTGGTATACAAATCGGAGCCCTAATTCCTAAAACAACTACCTAAGATCATTTCATTCTCCTCCACTTAGACTCTCATTCGTCTTCGAACGAGCTTGAGTCTAAAGCATATTCACACAGATAATAAGAGAACTTGCACGACCTTCATAAACTACTCTGCGGACATTATCTCATGATTATAGAATCAGAATTATAACGCGCACATCAAACTCTTGGATAAAACATAGCTGGATAATATCATAATACTACCGCACAGATTATTCTGACTAAACTGGCCTTTCCTCGATCATGAGGGGAGAGTTCTACATTGTCGGAATAAAGATATACGGGACTCTGGATGGATTAATATAATTTCGACGATGAATCGCCTCCTCGATATACTTTTCGATATAGAACAGGTCGATGAAACAAAGAATTAGCTTACGCTTCAGCAACGCCTTAGAGATTTAATATTAGCATTCAGTATTAGAGAGTGACTCTTCCACTTAGAGCATTAACTCATACAGCTAACTTGAATAGAAATAGCCATCCTCGCACAGTCTGCTGGACTAAGGAAGACATACCTAAAAATAGAATGCGGCTCAGACCTGAGCTACTAAATTACCCTCTCGAGTTGCCAAACAGTTTCAACGCTCGAGTTCACAACTCCATACCTTTGCCATAAGCATCACCGCTTGATTTCTCAATTCACGGGTCGTGTCATATTTGTTGTAATATGTCATCTTAATCTTATGGTGTAAAAAATTGCATTGTCACTGCACAATAGTTAAACTCTTTAAGAAGATGGGTGGTTTCAGTCAGGATATATCTTGGCAAGTAACTTGAATAAGGGTATTATTTCCGGAGACGAATATATAGAATCTAGAGTCTAAATTCATAATGAGTTCATATAATTACATCTATACATTTTTTATTTTTTTATATGTTAACATACTTCGAGCAAAAGTAATGTGTTAGTAGAATCTACAAAATCCACCTCTCATTGTTTCATTTTCCTGCTAATTATCAGTTAGATTAAATTGCATGACATGCAAAAATCCTCTAGTAGTTGAAGCCAATGATTTCTATTACAGTGCTTTAAACATACCTAGCAACAAAACCACTCAATCTGGTATCAAGGTTACTCCTGTAAACATAGCTCAAATACCAAGATTCAATACTCATGGAATGTCAATGACTCAAATCGATTATGAACGTGGTGGAGTTAACCCTCCACGCATTCACCCTAGAGCCACTGAAATGCTGGTAGTCCTAGAAGGTTCATTACATGATGGATTTGTCACCTCCTATCTTGAAAATTGATTAATTTCAAGAGTTATACACATGGGAGATGTGTTTGTATTTCCGGTAGGACTTGTTCACTTTTAGAGAAATGTGGGATATGGAGATGTTGTTGCTCTTCTAGCATTGAGTAGCAAAAATCCAGGTTTGATAGCCATTCACGATGCAGAACACATCCTACCAGAGTAAGTGAAGTTCTTTGTAAGGCATTCCAAGTAGACGAAGACTCAAATCAAGTTCTGATCATTTCATCACCTAATTAAGATGCTAGAAATTTTTATTCATTCATTCGTATAGTAACTAGTATTACTAGCTAGTCTTATCTTTATGTTACAAGTAAAATTATCTTTACTGGTATTATCATTTGAAGAATTTAAAATATCATATATATGATTCAAAAAGATTTAGTTTTGAGCGTTCTTCTTCCTTGTTACATGATTATAAGCACTGCTCCAGCAGTCCATCCAATGACCTAGCCCATGGCACATGCTGACCAGAAGAATTTGGTTCTTGTGTGTAGTTTGGACTAGAGAATGTAACTTAGATATGATCAATTCTTTTAGCTTCTGACACGGTGTACCATAAATGCTTTGGGGGCCGACTATTTTGGATTCGCGCCAAAAAGTCTCACTCTAGATAATCAGGATAAAGTGCCACTACTAAAAAAACGTATTTTTGGGACGGCTAGCTGTCAGTATGTGTGTAGAGAGGGATAGCCGTCCATAGATGACTGACAACTTAAAAAAGTTACCAGGCTAGAGACGGCAGCCGTCCCAATTTTATTAGTGAGGGCTAGCCATCCCATATTGACCCCGTTAACTAGAAATATTATTTTTAAAATAAAATAAAATATTAAAAAAATCGAAAATTTAGCGACAGCCAACCGTCCCAATTTAATTAGGGAGGGCTAGCCATCCCAAATTGACCCCGTTATCTAAAAATATTATTTTTCAAATAAAATAAAATATTAAAAAATTAAAAATTTAAAGACGGCCAGTCGTCCCTACCTTCTTTGAGCTTTGAGACAGCTAGTTGTCCCTAACCACGCGTGAAATATCCTATATCAGCAAACAAAAAACACAAAGCCCCTCCAAACTTATATGAATCAGAATACACAAGCTTTCTTCATCGGAATATTAGGAGCTACTTTTACTTTGGGAGCTTATTCTCAAACTTATATGACTCCAACACAAAGTATTACTATGGGTTTGGTGACTCTCATGTTTGAACCAAATTTTATGAGTATTCTCAGATCTTCTTCTTCTTATTCAATTAATCAATTAAAGCATATATTATTAGGTGACTTCCTGTCGTAGTGTTGAACCTGCCTTAGATCGTTGCAAGATCTATTATGGCTCCACCTTTGAGAAGGTAAGCATATGTTACTTCATTCTTGTGTCCTTTATCAAACACTTATATTTGATTTTTTTAAATTATTAATATCAACTTTGAATTCATTGATTACTTTTTCTATTTAGCATCCTAATATATCTTCCTTCCTCTCACTCTCTCATAATTACTAGGTTAGTCAAGTAGAATAAATGAGCAGGTTTCGCATAAGATCAATCAGGTTTGCTTTTTATGTAATTAAGTTTTCAACCATTATTTTTTTATTATTTTGGTGTTTAGTTCTTAACTTTTGAAAAATTGTTAATAATCTGTGAATATTCATATAATCGATCCAACTTCAATTTGGAATCGAGTGTTGTTGTTGTCGTAGTTATAGTCATCCAAAATGATATTCATAGCCATATGGTAAACACTAGCGAATATCACAAACATAGAATTCAATGTAGCTGGGTTATTGGTTGAAGATTGTAGCTGGATTTGAAAGATTAGTATCTGATATTTGGTAGGCATGTATCTATTTTTTAACAATTTATTTTGCAGGTTTAACAAAAATAACGACGGCTAGCCGTCTCTAACAAACAAAAAAAAAAACATCGCTATCTCTCACTCGAGATAAGGGTAAGATCTGCGTACACCTAAACTTATTCAGATTCTATTTGTGAGATCACACTAAGTATATTATTGTTATTGCCGGGTGTCCCTTTTATGACTGGCTGCTTAGCTGTATTCTCATTTTATTTAAAAAAAGTTACAAATATATACAAACACTTCTTCTACACTCTTTCTCCTCAGTTTCTTCTCGGCTATTCTTCATCATTTTTTTTCTTAATTTTTTTACATCATATTGCAACACTAAATGTCATATTGGTTACTTAATAATTAATACTTACTATAATATTCGGCGATGGCATTGCTCGTATTCAAGCTCTTGATGAAGTGATAGTGGGTGAACTAGAAGAATTTGACGAGGGTACAATAGGTATTGCTCTTAATTTGGAAGCAAGATCAGGAGCGACGAATCAATTTATGATAAACCATTAGAAAAGCTGTACCTTGACAAGCCCCACGATGCTTCTGGCAGCCATCCTCCGATTAAGGGTTAGACGATTAAAAATAATAAAAAAAATTAAAATCATGCCTTTTAAAAGGGAGGGCGATGGAAGTGGTATATGGCTGCCAGTGTCCCTGAAAGAATTTAAAAAAAGAAAAAAAAAAACTTGTTAAAGAGATTAAAAATATATATAGTATAAAGGGGGAAGGGAATATCGGGGGTGAGTGACATTGGGGAATAACTCACGGGTTGAAATGGGGGTGAGTCGTACCTAGCTGACCGGAGTTATCTTGGTCGCCAACAGGGTGGAACGGGGTTGGTGCAGTGGAGTTTTGAGTGAGGGGAGGTGGGGTTTTTTTTTTTTTTTTTTGAAGAAGAAGATGGGAGGGGATATTGTGGATCTGAAGAAGTGGGCGAATTTATGTCTTTTTTTAAAAAAAATTAGCAAGGAATTCCCTCGTCAAGTCCTGCTATTTATTATTTTTTAAACTAGCGAAGAAATTCTCTAGCCAAGCAGGTCTGATCATTTTTTTTAAGTGGCGAGGGAATTCCCTAGCCAAGCAAGTGAATTTTCTTTATTTTTAATTCTAGCTAGGGAAATTGTAGATTGGCGAGGGAATTCCCTTTCTGGGTGTTCAGAGAAGGAATTCTGTCACCACATCTTTCTTAGGTAACTCAACATTTTCTAGTAGTGATTGCACCAACTCCAAAATTTTCTCCAACACGTGTCCGAGCCCCTCAGGTCTTACCTTAAATCAGACAAGCCCTTATTAAATCATCATTATCCTATCTCAAATCAAACAGAGAACTGTATTAAAATAGACGAATATGTTATTTACTTCGAACTGATTTTACAAGTTTACATTTGAAATACTCTATTTATATGCATAGCTAGAATCGGTAACAGTTATCGTACAACAATTATCATATATCCATAACAGTTATCGTACAACTATTATTATATACCCATAATGGTTATCGTACAACAAGTTATCGTATAACATTTTATCCTATAACATTTTATCCTATAACATGAACACCCACTTTATATATGTACCACAATAATGGACATTCACTATTCACTGTATTCAAAACACTTCTCCTTTGATATCCATTAATAGTTAATGTGTCATGTTAAAATCTTACTAGAAAAAATCCAGTGGGAAAAAAGCCCAATGAAGGAAAAATAGTGCACACATCTTGTAATACGCATTAACAGTTGCCTTATTAAAAACCTTACCAGGAAAACCCAGTGGAAAAAAAATTATAGTTAAGAGAAAAAGAGTACAACGTGCATTTTGCTCCCCCTAATGAAATCCTTGATCAAGGTTTTCTTAGTTTTCTCATTCCAATCTTGTATATATACCATCTTCTCAAAAGTTGCAGGTGATAAAGATTTGGTGAAAAGATCTGCCAGATTATCACTTCAATATATTTGTTGCACGTCAATTTCACAATTCTTTTTGAGATCATGTGTGAAGTATAACTTTGGTGAAATGTGCTTTGTTCTATTTCCTTTTATAGATCCTTCTTTCAAATAGTTTATGCATGAAGGTCGTGGGTATTTTGGTATCACACACCAGACCACATCTTTCTCGAATGAAATGAATCACTAATCTCAATCATAAACATTCCCTACTTTCTTCATCAATAGCTATTAACTCAGCATGATTTGGAGAAGTAGCAACCATTAATTTTTTTTTGTAAAGTGCCATGATATGGCAGTACCCTGATATATTTATAGTTTGCGCTAAATTGCAATCTTTCAAGGCTAATTTTTATGTCCTTTAGCAATATTATTCGTACAATCTTATGTAAATTTCCATGTTTCAGGAATATGTTGATATTCATGGTACAATGCCAAAAAGAAAGAAGAAAGAGCAAAAACAAAGAAAATTTGGCTACAAGTTGAAAATATGGAAATAAGGCAGCAGCAGAAGCAGATCGCTGCCCCGCCAAATCAACGGCTAAATGATGAGGCCACCTGCCGGAGAAGATGAGAGTTCAAGAGTTCAAGGCAATTCACTAAAGTGAACAGCGGACCACTGAACCATGGGCGGAAAGCAGTCGGCGGTTCTGTAGAATAACCGGCAACCCCGCCTGTGTACTCACAGTGAACTCAAGAAATTGGCGAGGAAGAAGCAAACTCTGCCGCTTGGGCGACCTGCCGAACCTGAAAAGGACAAAAACAAGAGGAGTCGCCAGTCTGTCTTCGGCGGCCCACCAAGTGCAATGGGCGGCCGCCGATTGATCGACGGAATGAAGAAAAACATAGCGAAATGAAAATTTTGTAAATAATAGGTCAGCTTTCAGACCCATGCCTATAAATAGACCATTAGGCCTCCAAAACAGGGTATCTTTCTAACACTTAGAAAAACCCTTATAGAATTTTATTTTACACTTTTGAATATTCTTGGAAGGCAAGCAAGGTTTTAACAACACCTCTTTGTAAGGATATTCATCTTTAATCTATTCCATTACATATTTCTTGTTATTTCATTCCTTATAATAATTGTATTGGACTCTAGTAAGGGTGGCCACCGGCCCGGTCCGGTCCGAGACTGGGTTTTTTTATCGATTTCGGTCAAGTCCGATCGCTGGTTGAGGGGAAAACCGGACCAAACCGGCCAATTCAGTCCGGTCCGGTAGAGAATTTGGAGGCTAGGTCAGGACCGGCAGCCGTTAGGCCGATTTTTTCGGCCCAGTCGAGTCTGGATGGTTCACGTATTTTTTTTATTTTTTAAGGCGAATACAATGAAAATTAAAATAGAAGAGCTATAAAAAATTATTAATGTAAAATAAACACTAAAAAAACGTTGAGACTTGAGATTAGAAAAGAAAGACAAATATTTTATTGAAAATTTGGAATATACATAATTGAAAAGACAAATTAGAAAATTAAAAATTACATAGATATTCCCTTAACCTTTTCTTCAACGTCACAGATATTTGCTCCCCCGCTCGAGCACTCCATTCGGTATTATGTTATTTTTCTAAGTGTACCTTAAACTGCATCGTCCTATAGCATTGTTAGGACCAGGGGAAAAGTTCCACTCCCTCATACAAAGTCTACATTTAGCTTTCTGAATTTTAGTATTATTCGTAATAAATTCCCACACTTCAGATCGAACTATTCGTTGCGCACGTTGATTTTCACTAGGACCAATAGGTTGATTTTCAGCCATTATGATTTTTGGTAGAAATTTAAAAAATAGTCTTTGAGAGTAATTTTGGAGAAAAATTGATAGGAAATGATGAATTGTGATATAATTGATGAAATAATAGGGTATATATAGATAAAAAGATATGTTGGGTGTATTAGGAGGTGTTAGGAGGGGTGGGGAGGGAAATATAGATGTTTTTGGCCTGTTGGCCAACGGCTATATTTGAAATGAACTGATTTGAAATATCGGCCCGGCAGGTCAATTATATATATACAACTGATGGATAATTTTTAAATTTTGAAAATATAACAACAAATTATTACTAACTTTTTATATATACTTAGAATGTTTAGTTTATTTTAAAGTTTAAACTTAAAATTAAAAACTATTAGTATTTTTCCAAACTTTGAATTAATATCAAAGTTTGAAATTAGATTCAAACCTTGCATTAATTTGATAAGTTCAAACTTCAAATTTTAAATTAATTTGTTAATTTCAATCTTTAAATTAATTTTGTAATTTTAAACTTTGAATTAATTTAGAAACTAGTAAATTAATTGTAGTATTTTTGCCCAAAGCATAAATTAAAAAAATAAGAAGACTAGGGGTGTGATGGAATTCCAAGAGTTTGAGCAATTTTATTGATAGTAGCTTATTTAAAACATAAGTAGTGCAAAGTACATACTACATAGCCAAAATTTCATACTTGTAATTTCAAAATCCTAATTTAGAAAATTACATTCTTTTAAACAAATTGGCTTATTTTTTAGGATAGCCGTAGGCTTTTCTTTAGGAACGGGTGGTTGTTGTTCTGGTTCTTCTTCTTCTTCTTAATTGCCGGTTTGACTCCCTTCGCTTGTTCCGTCGTTTAAAATTTTATCGATATATTTCTTGTCTTTTTTCTTAGTGATTTCTGGTAGTCCAAAGTTTCTTCGCTCTGCTCTGATCCAATCCCTGAATAAAACGGTTGTCTCTATTGACTCTTCCTTCAACGAATATCTGTGATCTCCAATTTGTAATCTTCCTTGGCTAAAAGCGCTTTCTGAGGCAACTAATGAAGCTTGAATTGTTAATATATCCGAGCCACTTTTGCAAGAATTGGAAATTGTGATTCTTGAAGCTTCCAGTAATCTAGCAAGTCATGACTTCCAAATTTTTTTAAGTTACTTTGGATATTAAATTAAATAAACTTGGAACTCGTTGTATTTCTCCCCGTACTCGTCCTGTTCTTCTAGCAACCTTTCATCAGGTTC
The DNA here is from genome assembly GCA_029990575.1 of Petunia axillaris subsp. axillaris. Taxonomy (NCBI): domain Eukaryota; kingdom Viridiplantae; phylum Streptophyta; class Magnoliopsida; order Solanales; family Solanaceae; genus Petunia; species Petunia axillaris. Next base: position 167,173,169 of record JARKNS010000003.1, read on the forward strand.
CCACAAAAGTGCTCATCCTCGCATGTCTTTTGCCCGTTTGAGAAGAACTTTCACCAATGGATTGTATTGGTGCAGTTGGTGTAGCATTGTCTGCCCAAACTCTATCCTTTGCAAAAATAGTCATGGTATCTGCATAAACTTTAGTAATAGCATCTTGTACACTTGGAAATCCATTAGTCGCAATTTCAGTAGGTGTAATTTCTAAATTTGCATATATTGGTCTAACAAGTCGTTCAGTTAACTTAAGTTTAAAAGTTGGATGCAACACAGAAGCAATGTAAAAAAGAGGAGGAATAGGAAAAAAAATATTTTCTAAATTTTTCAATTATAACTTCTATAATCACTTTATATACTTCATATTTCTTATATTCTTTCAATAACTCTGATATTCCAACAATATAATATAACATGGTAAGGACAGTTGGATAATATTTTTTGGCCACACAACGAACAATGAAGCTGAAGCTAGAGCTATTCTAACTGGATTGCAGTGGTGTACTCATAATAGACACCTCAATTTTGTTATAGAAACAGACTCATCTTTAGTTGTTGGCTTTATCAAGGATACAATGTCACCTCCATGGCAAGTAAAAGAGATCATTTTGGAGATTAGAAGACTGACGAATCAAGTTAACTTTTCTGTCCAGCATTGCTTCAGAGAAATGAAATGGGTTGCTGACTGTCTAGCTAACATTGGCAATCAACAAGACGCGACACTTTCTTTATTGAAAATTTCACTCTCCCTATAAGAGTGAAAAATTTAATAAAGAATGATATTGATAGCATCCGTCATTTAGAATCAGATCAAAGAAAAAACAATTTTTATCAAAATATGGTTAGTTTTATAATACTATTTGGATAGATAGAAATCTTTTCTTAGCTCATAATTTTTTGGGAGCTAACACATGTAAGGAGGAGTCCTCCAAAATCAGGAATGGTTACTTTCTCCTAGTCTTAAGAAATGTAGGAACATTTATGTTCAAAGAAGAACTCTTCTATCTTACATGTAACTCAAGGAGGATTTGATCATAATGCTCCTCCAAGTAAATATTTTTGGCAGTGAAATCAACAGGTAGAGGGTCAATGCCTCAACCCTCCCACCCATGGTGGATGCTTATTAAAACAAAAACAAACAAAAAATCAGATTTGTCCTGTCTTTTCCTTGCTCATACTAAATTTTTTCATGGTTCAATCTGGCCTTAGGTTTTGCTAAATGTGTGTAGTCCACTCTCTAGACTAACAACTGATCAAGATTTGATTTGGTCGGTTGCTTCAATTTTGTCAAGTACGAACTAAATATTATTTCTTCGTTATTGTTATGGTATTCGCGGGTGCTTGGTAAGGGTGCTTCTGTGTGGTTTACATGATTGACCGAGGGGAGTTGTTAGCATGTGTGCTTCTGATAACTTAATCATCCACATCAAGTGGATCATTCAACATATATAGCACATAATAATTCATGTTTTAGTTTAACAAGTATGCACCGTAGTGTATAACTATTTTTATCTAAGCTTATAATCTTAATGTTTACTTCAACTGAGATAGGTTTTTTTTTGGGATTTTTACACATATATACAACCCTACACCCCTATATTACAAAAAAATAACAACATTATACAAATTACATCACATAGCAATATTTTTTCTAGCAATAATGTAGAAATTTTAAAAATTTCTAAAACTCAATCAAATGCAACCTAACAAAATTCCAAATTCAACCCCATCACTAAGACCTTTCCCGTCCCTTCCCTTTCTCCTCTGTTTCTCCAATTTCAATTCCAAAACAAAACCCATTTCAATAACTCTCCAAATCATCTTATTTCAACTTCAACGATGTTGCTGCACACTATTTTGCTGTTTATCAGAGCAACAATTGCCGCCGTCAACATCCCACTATTTCACCAGAGTTTACCATCTCCATGGGCTAACGTAGTCGCGGTGGTGGCGGCTACGCAGAAGCTACTCGCCATAACTAATTGTACCTAGTAATGGAGCACGAGAATTCTTCAACTATTGCTCGAAGTCGATTAGCGGTTTTGTCAGCTCATCTCGTCGTTGATTCCTCTTCCTCTGCCACTATTTTAGAAACTTCCACTTATCTGCTGACGTGTCGCCGGCGAAAGCAAGTGTTCTAGTTGGATCGACCATCTGTTTGGAGATGGGTTTGATTTGTTCGAAATCGATTTCTTATTTTTCAATTCCCTTGTTCTAAAATGGGTTTGACCCTACTGATTTGTTATTCAATTAATCATGGCTTGGCTGAAAATTGCTCAATCTGTCCATTGATAATTCATTGTAAATTATATTTATGCGTGTATTTGTTTTTGTTGGTGTATGGGTATGTGTGTATGTGACTTTTTTTGATATGCATGGGTGTATTTTGTTGAAACCATTTGAAATGGCTTCTGAAACAGTTTGAAACGGCGCTAAAACGGGCTGAAATGACACTGAAACAGTATGAAACAGTGCAGATACAGAGAGATACAGTTAGATACGGTGCAAAAACAGTTTGATACAGTGTTGAAAGAACCTGAAACAGTGCGGAATTAGTTTGATACAGTACTGGACACAACTTGAAACAGTGCAGAAAAAGTAAGAAACGATGTTGCAACAGTTTGAAACGGTGCAGAAACAGTTAGATACAGTGCTGAAATGAATCGAAACGGTGCCAAAACAGTTAGATACGGTGCTGCAGAAACAGTTGAAACGGTCCAGAAACAATTAGAAACCGTTGAAACGGTGCAGAAACAGTTAGATACGGTGCTGCAGAAACAGTTGAAACGGTGCAGAAACAGTTAGATACGGTGCTGCAGAAACAGTTGAAACAGTGCAGAAACAGTTAGATACGGTGTAGAAACAGTTGATACAGTGCAGAAATAGGTAGATACGGTGCAGAAATAGTTGATACGGTGCAGAAATAGTGAGATTCAACGAGATACATTGAGGAAAAGTGAAATTAGGAAAAATGAGAGGAGTAAAAGTTAAATTGGGGGGGGGGGGGGGGGGATGGTGGGAGGAAAAGTGAAATAGAAAGAAATGGGAGGAGCAAAAGTGATAGTGGGGGAAATAGAAGTAAGAATATAAGGGTTCGGTATGTTATGGGAAAATATTGCTATATTTTTACTATATTTGTAATTATCTTGTATTTTCCTCTATATAGGGTAATTTTACTAAAATGTTGCTATGTTTGGTAATTAAGCTCTAAAACTTGTACTTTTATATAAAAAATCCTTTTTTTATTAGGGCTTTGTTTGAAAAGCCACCATGCAATTGGATTTAATTACACAGTTTGGAATATTTGGCTGACCAAGTAATTATTTGGTAAGTATGGAATTGGGTGTAATTGAGGGGGTGCAATTACACTCTCCAATTCTCAAGGAGAAGGTGAGAATTAAAGTTAATTACATTGTGTAAATACACTCTATTTCTCTTTCTTTTTCTTTTTACACTTAATACTTTTCAATTCCTTTTTTTCCATTTCATTCCTTTCGATGTGCAACTTCCTGCTTCTTTTATTATTACTATATATTATAATTATTACTCCATCTGTCCCATTTTGTTTGCCATAGTTACTGTTTAGAGAGTCAAACTTCTTAAATTTGACCGTATATTAGAATATAAAATCTCTAATTTTTTTAAAATAAAATTTATATTTCAAAACTACATGAAAAGTACTATAATTCACAATAAATTACAACTTAAAATATTAAAAAAAAATATATATATATATATATATATAAAGATTACGGTCAAAGATAAACTTGTTTGACTTTCGAAATCTGAACTATGACAAGCAAAGTGGGACGGAGGAAGTATTACCTTTTGAGTTTCTGTTTTTATTTTCTTTGTTTTAAGTATATTTTTATAATTGAACACTTTTTCTTTTCTGTTTCTTTCCCATTTCTTGCATTTTCGTTTCAACGTTGCTTGATGCTTTTTAGTTCTCCTTCTAATTTTTTCTTCTGATTACATAATTATTGCTCCGTTTATCTTTTTTTGTATATGTAAATTGAAGTAACTTTTAGCTCCTCATGTCTCTATTTTTCATAAATAATATGCTTTATTAAAAGATCAAGATGATTTTTTTTTTTTGGCGTATATTCTAAGATAAACCAATAATGCTTGATAGTGTAAGATCTTAACGGTAAATAAAAATAGTAGGTAGTAATTGTTCGTTGTAGCTTTGTTTTGTATTTGCATTAGTTGGTAAAAAATTTAAGTCTGTTATTCAAAGTTTTGTTAATTAATTTAGGATAAAATATTATTTTGTTTAACTTAATATTTAGAACTTATTTACATGTTTATTTGCAAATAGTTTTTTATGTATTTATTTTTATTTTAAATATTTAACTATGTAATTACACTTGTTCAATCAAACATTAGTTATGTTTGATTTAGTCAAAGACACCTTTTTAAAATTCAAGATTTGATAGGCCAAATCCCCCAAATCTTCTCTTTTCTCAATTATTTTAATCTTTGATTTCAATATTTAAATTTTAAATAGGAAAAGTAGTAGAAGGCAACTTGGACTCTATATTTATTGTACCTATAGTTTGTTTAAGATCATGACCTGGCTTACCAAAATAGGAACAATATTGCGGTTCTTGCTTTTTGTTACTTCTATTCTAGTTAGTTTTACCTCGTCATTGTTTCACCATTAAAGCAACCCCCAGTTAATGGTCTGTTCTAACATTTTCAAAGAACCTTTTCTAGTTTCAGTGTGAAGAACTGTTTTTTTTTTTTTTTTTTTGGCGACAATGATAAATAATTCTGTAAGTAAATGGGAACTAACTTGTCCAATGAATTGATTGATACTTCTATTTTTCATCGTGATTTGATCCTCAGTAGACATTTTAGCTGCTAATTGCTAAACATCTTGAACCAAATGGAATATAACTGTTGGAGTAGCAAATTACTTAGCATCCGGTCCACGAAAGAAATAGTTCGTCTAGGCCCAATGTGTGTATTTATTTTGTATAGCAGATAGGTCCAATGTAATAGTTAGTTTTTCTTACTTGATTGTATTGAACCCGGCCCATAATATAAATAGTGGAAACAGACTCTAGAAGAGTCGGCGATTCATTTTCACAAAACATTCTCTCTCTTCCTCAGGTATTCTCTCTCTGTGAAACTCAAATCCCTAACCAAATCTTTACAGATCTCGCTCAAATCTTCCATGTTAACATAGTATCAGAGCAACGATTCTTCATCATCTGAGCAAGACAAGTCGAGCGGTGTTACCCTCTAAGTGTTTTCACCATTTTTCAGTCACCGATTTTTGGTTTTGTCACCGGATTTTTTGAATTTTCCAGCAAGTTTATCGTTTTCAAAGCAAGAAAAGTCGAGCGGTGTTACCCCCAAGCATTTTCACCGATCTCTAGTTACCCGACGTTTGGAATTCTCACCGGATTTTGATTTTTCCGGCAAGTTTCTCATTTTCTGATCTGGACTCATTCATATCGCTCATTCCCGCTGCAAATCCAAACTTTTCGAAGACGTGTTGAAAGCTAGGGTTTATTTTGTGATGTTCTGATCGAGCCTTGAAGTTTTCTGTCACTCAACTACTAAAGCTACTGCTTCAGAAGTCTGGTAAACTCGTTCGTTACTCAAACCTTATCTGAAAAATTAGGGATTTTGTGTTTACTGCAGTGATCTGTGTTACATGAGTGTATCTGAAAATTGGGTCTTGTACTGAGCATATTTTGATTTCCTGAAAATTACTTCAATTTGTAATGGCGAGTAGTAGCAATAATCAGTCCTTGCAGACATCATCTTCCATAGATTCCTCTAGCCCTCTTTACATCCACTCCTCAGATATCCCTGGAATTTCTCTTGTTCCGATTCCTTTCTCAGGAACTGGTTTTGGGGGATGGAAGAGGAGTGTGACAGTCTCATTATCTGCTCGAAATAAGATAGCCTTCATTGATGGCTCTTGTCCCAAGCCAGATGAAAATTCGCCCACTACCAAGATATGGCAAAGATGCAACAATTTGGTCATATCTTGGCTGACTAGTTCTCTGTCACCTGAGATTGCTGAGAGTGTTCAGTACTCTGGCACTGCTCAAAGCATCTGGGAACAGCTCAATAACAGATATGGAGCTGTGAATGGGACCAAAATCTTTGAAATAAAAAGAGAATTGGCTTCAACAACTTAAGGTTCTCTTGATATAGCCTCTTACTTCAACAAATTGAAGAGACTCTGGGATGAACTAGAAATGTTGCGCACTAAGAAAAGTCGGGCTTGCACCTGCGCTGCTAAGAATGATATCCAAAAAGAGGACGAAGAAAATAAGCTTTACCAATTTTTAATGGGGCCAAATGATACATACATTAGTGTGAGGAGTAACATCTTGATGATGCAGCCTCTACCATCTCTGGATTGTGCATACAGTGTACTTCTTCAAGATGAAAGTCTGAGGCAGCTTCATTCCAACACAAAATTCCGTTCTGATTCAGCTTCTTTCAATGCTCATCTCAATCAGAACAAAGTGAATCCACCATATAATAACTCCTCCCAAAGACAGTACAATCAGAAAATCACTTTTGACCAGAATTCTTATCAAAGGAATTATGGTCAGAGGAGACAATATGATTCAAGTTCAAACAGAAACAATCTTTTCTGTAGATATTGTAAAAAGAATGGGCACTTAATTGATCAGTGTAGGAGACTTCAAAGAAACAATTCTAATAGCAGTAACTCTAATGATAAGTTTTCCAAAGGAAAAGGGACTGCAGCAAATGTTTCTTGTGATGATGGCTTTCCAAATTCTGATTTCAATCCTACCTCTTCAACCTCTGAATCAGTTGCTCCTGTTCATAATCAAGGATATGAAGTCCCTGGGTTCACAAGGCAGCAATATGATCAGCTCATTAATCTTCTTCAGCAATCTCATTTGTCTGACTCTATGTCTCAAGCTAATCTCATGGCTTCAGCCAATTTTGCTGGTACTCTTTTATCTGAAGGTTTAGTTAATAGCTCAAATTCATGCATGTTGTCTCATAGCTCCCATTTGACCTGGATTATTGACTCTGGTGCATCTGATCATATGACACATAATAAAGAATGTCTTTTTAACATCTGTCCTTTAACCATACCATTTCTAGTATCTCTTCCTAATGGATATAAAGGTAACCTGCACTGGCTCCTCTGCACTAACAGACTCCATTATTCTTGACAATGTGCTTTATATTCCATCATTCCAGCACAACTTGATTTCTGTACAAAAACTGACTCAGCAGTTGAAGTGCACAATACATTTTAATGCTGGCTCTTGTTTTGTACAGGTCCCTTCTCAGAAGATGCCTCTGGAGCTTGGTAGAATGGATCATGGCCTCTACAAGTTTCAGTGGCAGCCTTCTTCAGTCTCTATTCCTAGTAGTTTTCCTTTGCATGATGCCTCTGTATCTTCCAGCAAACATGTCTCTAGAAATGATTCTGTTTCTCCCATTGTTGATATTTCATTTCCTGAATGTAATAAAAGTGACAATGCCTATTCCCCTTCTGCTACTATGTCACTTCATACATGTAATAAGGCTGGAATAAATGATATGAATGTTGTTTGGCATCAAAGATTGGCTCATGTTCCTTTTGTCAAGCTTAAAAGTATTTCAGCTCTTTCTCCTTCTCTTTCTTGTAAACAATTATTTCCTTGCAATATTTGCCCTATGGCAAGACAAACCAGGTTGCCATTCCCTGATAGTAAGATTCAAAGCACAAAACCTTTTCAACTTATACATGTGGATACCTGGGGACCCTACCACACTTCAACATATTCAGGGTCCAGATATTTCCTCACCATTGTTGATGACTACACACGGTCAACCTGGACTCATTTGATGAATACAAAGAGTAGTGCTTTTACATTGCTTAAGGCCTTCATCCTAATGGTTAAAACCCAATTTCAAGTCACTGTGCAAACCATTAGGAGTGACAATGCCTTAGAACTTGGGTCCAGCAAGTCTGCTATTACTTTCTTCTCTGATCATGGCATTATTCATCAAACAAGTTGCCCTCACACACCACAACAAAATGGTGTTGTGGAAAGAAAACATAGGACATTACTTGAGGCCTTTGGGGCATTACTTTTCCAGTTTCATGTCCCTCTTAAGTTCTGGGGTGATTGCCTTTTAACAGCTACATACATTATCAATAGAGTTCCTTCCAAGTTACTACACCATAAATCTCCCTATGAGTTGTTGTATGGCAAAGCCCCATCTTATTCTCACATCAGAACATTTGGATGCCTTTGCTACGCTACTGTCCCTATACCACAAAGAGACAAATTCAAACCAAGAGCTATTCCCTGTGTCTTTCTTGGCTACCCTTTTGCCAAGAAAGGCTACAAGCTATATAATTTGCAATCCAAACAGATATTCTTTTCCAGGGATGTTGCATTTCATGAAAATCACTTTCCTTTTGCTCTCACTCAAAGGGACACTGCCTCTGTTCCTATATTTACCCTTTCCTCACCTGCCACATTCCCTTATACTCCTCATGTGTCTCCATCTTATGCACCGCTGTATCCAGACCCTTCTCCACCTACTACACACCTTCCAGACCCTCCTCTTCATGTGTCTCCTGATACACATCTTCCGGTTCCCTCTTCACCTTCTTCTACTGATTCTCATCCAGATTTTTCTTCTTCCAGTCCTGGTTCTCCTCCTTTCCCTTTTAACCCCAACCATATTCTCAATATTCCTCCTTCTCCACCTACTGTACCTGTTGTCCAGCAAAGAAAATCCAGCAGACCTCATTCTGTCCCCACATACTTAAATGATTATGTTTATCATCTGCCCTCTACTTCTTCTTGTTCATCTGTACAACATGTTGATTTTGAGCCTAACACTTACCTTCAGGCAGCTCCTCATCCAGCATGGCAAGAGGCCATGAGAAAAGAGTTTGAGGCTTTAGAGGCCAATCAAACTTGGGATATTGTTGAGCTGCCACCAAGGAAAAGACCCATTGGTTGCAAGTGGGTTTATAAAATTAAGCGTAAAGCTGATGGTAGTGTGGAGCGATACAAAGCTAGGCTTGTAATTCGGGGAGACACTCAGGTTGAAGGAGTGGATTTCACTGACACATTTTCTCCTGTAGTTAAACTTTCTACAGTCAAGTGTTTAGTGGCTGTTGCAGTCAAAAAAAATTGGCCTATCTTTCAATTGGACGTCAACAATGCTTTCCTCCATGGTGATTTGCATGAGGAAGTGTACATGAAACTCCCTCCTGGTCTCACAATCTCTTCTCCTTCTACATCTGCCCCGTTGGTGTGCAAGCTTAAGAAATCTCTTTATGGTTTGAGACAAGCATCCCGACAATGGTATGCTAAGTTGTCTCAAGCTTTGTGTTCACGGGGCTATACATACTCTATGAATGATTATTCATTGTTTCTCAAGGGTTCTCCTGGTAACTTGGTGATTCTTGCCGTATATGTGGATGACATACTATTAACTGGGGACAACATTTCTGAAATTAATGCTCTTAAACATTTTCTTGATGCTGCTTTCAAAATAAAAGATCTTGGCTCCTTGCATTATTTTTTGGGTATTGAAGTCAACAGGGTGTCGAATGGAGTTCTTCTTAATCAAAAGAAATTTGTACATGATCTTTTGAAGGAGTTTAATTGTCTGGATGTTACTCCAGTCCTCAGTCCTTTGGATTTGCATTCAAAATTGAGGGCTGATAGTGGCGAGTTGCTGCCTAATCCTTCTCATTATCGCAGTTTGGTTGGTAAATTGTTGTTTTTAACACACACACACGTCCTGATATCAGTTTTGGGGTGCAATATTTAAGCCAATTTATGCAGTCTCCACGAGTTCCTCATTTAGTTGTTGCATTGCACATGTTGCGGTATCTTAAAGGCACTCCAGATCTTGGCTTGTATTATTCTGATTCTTCTGATTGTTCCATTCGAGCTTATGCAGGTAGTGATTGGGCTGCTTGCCCTGACACGCGGCGCTCAATCACTGGTTTTTGTGTTTTCTTGGGTGATAGTTTGGTGACATGGAAGTCAAAGAAGCAGCATGTGGTCTCGCTTTCTTCGGCTGAGGCTGAATACCGGGCTGTTAGCAAAGTTGTTGCTGAGTTATCCTGGTTGACCCGATTGCTCCATGATCTTTCTCTTCCTATCTCTTATCCTATTTCTGTTTTTTGCGATAACCAGGCAGCCATCCATATTGCAAAGAACCCGGTTTTCCATGAACGCACGAAGCATATTGAGGTGGATTGCCACTTTGTCCGGGCTAAGCTAGTAGATGGATTGATTGCTTTGTTTCATGTCCATACTTCTCTTCAACCAGCGGACATACTTACTAAGCCTTTGACTGGCCTTCTTCATCACAGCCTCCTGTCCAAGTTGAAGGTGTGTTCTCCCTCCAACTTGAAGGGGGGTGTTGGAATAGCAAATTACTTAGCATCAGGTCCATGAAAGAAATAGTTAGTCTAGGCCCAATGTGTGTATTTATTTTGTATAGCAGATAGGTCCAATGTAATAGTTAGTTTTTCTTACTTGATTGTATTGAACCCGGCCCATAATATAAATAGTGGAAACAGACTCTAGAAGAGTCGGCGATTCATTTTCACAAAACATTCTCTCTCTTCCTCGGGTATTCTCTCTCTGTGAAACTCAAATCCCTAACCAAATCTTTACAGATCTCGCTCAAATCTTCCATGTTAACAATAACTATCTTCCAATTTACATAAACCAACAAACTCCCATAATAGAAGCAGCAAGAACATCTATGATTGCTCGATATGCTATATCTCATTACTATAAATTAATGAATACAATATGTTACAACATAAAAGAAGCCATACATGTACAAACTACAAACCCCCCCAATGGAATAAGAGATCTGCAAGAAAACAATGTGCAGCTGTTGGTCAAGGAATCCTCGAAACATCCAAACCAAGTATCAGATACAAGGTGGTCACACCCTCTACCTTTCCCAGAATTCTGCATATTGAAAGAAATTGCCTGGCAGTTGTAGGTCAAGATCAATGAGGTTAAACAAGAATGCTCATTCCCTTCTATACACAAATCAAGTATCCTCTGCGGATAGAAATTCCAGTTCTGCTATCAGCTTCTCGAATCCTTTGGCAAGACACAATATGCATCCAAGTAATCTGAATCAGGCAAAAGGATGTAATGTCCATCCTCTATAGCCTTTATGTGTTCCCCATCATACCATGTTAAGGTTCCTGTATAAACCAATTTAATATTGAGTACAGCATTATAATAGAAAAATACAGTGCTAGCAGAAAGAGCATTATAGGCTCCTAATGGACTCCTAGAGTTCCACAGATGCATATTTAGATACTAAAAGTTCATAGCCATGTTTCAACTTCCACTACGACAATGTAACATCAGAAAAAATGCATGTATGCGTCTGTCGAGTATGTGTTCAAGAGGCGTGACCATTGTCCCAAATGGCATCGCTAGCAAGGATATGACAATTTGACTCTAGAGTCTAGAATATATTCTCCCCTGGTGATGAAGCACCATAGTGCAAAGGAAAGTAGCAGTAACGCCCAGTGCAGCATTAGCTTTTTAATGGAGTGCAACAAGAAGATCCAATGCCACCCTTGGTGTAGATAATAGGTAGCATGGTATCTAGAATGTACATGTATCATGTGAGGCTTAGATGCTTCCAGTAAAATTTAGCCGTACCCATACCTGGAGCGTTGACTGGTTCCTGCTCTCTAGTGACATGGAGCATGATCGTTCCTGCAAGTACTGTTATAAATCCGCATATCCCGGACACTATGTCACTGGCACTTTGTCCTGCCCAGTCCTGCAACCCGATATGACAATGCAGATGAGTAGATTCGTAAAATATCCTGTATCATATTCAGAGAGGACCATAACGAAGAATAGCTTCAATTGACAGAATACCTTGAACATTATTGCACTTGCGACGATAGTCATGGTGGTGAACATAACATAATATATTGGAGAAACAATGGCAGTGTTGAATGTATCCAGTGCCTATCAAATTATACATAGTATCAGAAATGCTTTTAAACACTCCCAAAATAACTACCATGAAAGACGTGAAACAATCATACATGCTGGTTAACTCAAAAGAAAATTAGGCCTCGTTATGAAGCATTCAAGAAAGACCAACAAGCGACTCAACGGACTGAGCTATGATATCCGCTTCTCAACTTAAGATGCACGTTAAAATATTCCTAGGATTCTAAGAGATTCATCAATCATCAAATATAGTTCTTTAGCTTAATTTATATCTCTGAATTACATAAACTTTAATAGTTACAGAAACAAAGTCTGCAATTTTGGAGAACAACCTAGCATAGTCAGGATCGAGTCTCATTATCAAGTTTAAGCTTCATGTTTATGCCAAAAAATGTGACACCCTTATGAAATATTTAGGTCCAATAGAAGTAGAGTGTAAAGCCGCATATTGTGGCATAACGGATAATGAGGCAAGTGCAAACTTTGGAGACCAAGTTTCAAATCCCAACAAAGAAAAAAAAAATGCTAGGTGATCTTCTCATCCATCTCAGCCTTGGTCGGGAGTTAACCGGTACGTGAGCGGGGGGAGGTAGCAGATACCCTGGGGAATAATAGAGGTGCATGAAAGTTGATCCGCACACCACTATTTGGATAAATAAATAAATAAATAAAAGAGAGAAAAAGAAAAGAAAAGAAAAGAAAAAATCAGAGCATAAAACCGAACAACTACTTCAATATCTAAATATAAATGAATGATACTAGATATTCACATAGATGCATGATCTGAGATACTCTTGGATAGGGATAAAGCTTTGCTAGATTGATAACAATTCTTCAATTAGTAAACGATTCAATCACATATTAGTTGGGGACGGCTACACAAACTCCCTATATCAATTCCACTCTATAGATAAAGTATTACCTTGTTTAGGTAATTCAGCTGTGTGATGACGCATATTACTGAAATACTAACAAAAAACCACGTCTGAGGATAGGCAACCTGACTAATTCCTTCCAAAGTAAGTTTTATTGCAATTCCAATAGCCTTTATGCTGACAATCTGCAAAAGACCATGAATAAACTACAGCGACCTATCTCTGAACAAGCTAGCAAGCTGCTGAAATATGCAATAAGCATCATGTCCAGCTACAGTTTGGTGTCCATATTGAAGCTAAGAAGTAGCAACACAATTACCGTGAATGAACCCATTAAGGAACAGATTCCCAAATAAACCAGTATATTTGTCTGCCCATAGCGAGGCTCAAAATGCAAAATCAAAGCTAGCACCAACGATAATGTTGCGCCTACATAAACCAAAAATGCTGCAGAGAGAAGCAGTAAGAAGGAAATTAGTAAGAAAGTACGATGAGAGTTCTGAGTTTCTCTAACCTATGGCATGATAAACAGGAAAACTTGTACATTAAAGACACATAATTCAGACCTGGTTGAGTAGCCAAAATCCAGATTTCTTGTAAAGAAGCTGGCATATGCTCCTGAGGTGCATGAATCACAATAACCACCGAGCCTACAATGCATAAAATGCATCCTAGTACACCTAACCGTTGCAATCGTTCTTTCAACAAAAAGTGCGCCAAAAGAGCACTATTCAGATTCACCAAAGTCAGTTTTGCGAACACCAGTCATGGTTCATTATTAGAGTATACAAAGAGTTCATTAACTTCAAAATCATACCTAATAATTATACTCAATACACCAAGAGGGGTCACAAGAACTGCTGGAGCATAAATATAAGCCACAAAATTAGCCACCTCCCCAGTGATCACTGCATCCAAATCCAAATTTGTTATCAAAATTCAAACCAGACAATGCCAATGAATTCCTTTTTCCCAAGAGGGGGTTAAGGTATGGAGACAACTCATGCTCTACTCACTTGTTATCATCCCTGCCCACCAAAGCGGTTCAAGCAAATAAGTATAGCCCCCAACTCCTGCAGTAAATATCACAACTGTTTAAGGGGGTGAAATGAAGTTGATATAGCATATAATAACAATGAAAAGAACTTGCATACAGATATAATTGTTTTTGGATCACGAAATTGAGAAATTAATCAAGGACAATGTGGCACAAAACGACTTCAAAACAACTGAATAAGTAATTGACGTTTTGCAGTTATATTTAATCATCAAGGGAAAGAGAGTTGAAATATCAAGAGAATGGAAAGAAACTTAAACAAATTTTAGAAATGAACTAGATGGCAGTGAAGGCTTTTACATTTTTTATTATTCCCTAATCAAACACACTCAATTAAAGATATACAGTATTGATTATTGAATATCAATTAACAGGATAACTTCTAGATCTTCTTTAACCATGCCATTTGAAGGTTTGTCAATATTGTTTTCTTGAATATCTAAAGTATGTCCATAGCCATCAATATAACAACTTTTGTGGACCAAAGAGCTGTCGGTTAGCTAGATGGTAGCAAAAGCAATTAACTTGTCTGTTTTGGAACAAAACCGGGTTACAGTGAGGCGCAATAATAATTAATTCTACTTAGTTGATTTCGCCTTATCCTGGTATTGAACAAACCAAATTTGACAACCAACTGAAGCAAATATCAGATTTGAACAGATAGAAAATGAAGCTATAATTGAAGCACCTCTACTTAATAGAGAAATGATCTCACTAGAATATGGTCCAAGTGTGAAGAAGAACTCAATTTACTTCAATGTAGTACAGAGTAATTGGAAACTGACAAGTGGTATATGGTCTTGTCCAATACTATATCGGCCCTTACAAATCATAATTAACTAATTTCGAATTCGTGTTACTGGTAGTTCACAAGTTGGCATACATTACGGATCATAATTAACTAATTTGGAAGTCGTGTTACTGGTAGTTTCACAAGTTGACATACAGTGATTACTCAGCTAAATGACTATTATTCATCCCATGGGACTATGTTTTAAGGTCTATAATTCGACTAAGCATGCCCTCAATGACAATGATAACTAAGACGACAAAGAGAAATACAGTAAGGAAGACACATTTTACGTAGTTCGAGCGGCTAGATTTCCTTCCCCGCAGGTGAAGAGAAGCAATCCACCATTTCAGTGAGTATACAAATAGAGTACAAAATTAGGTAGTACTAATCGTTCTGGGTCCAATAAAGTTATTACCTCACAGATTCATGAACAACAATGAATTTCTCACAAGTGTGTTTCCGAGCCAAACATATCCTACAGATAACACACTCTGAAAGATCTACATTATAGATATTATCAAGTTAAAAGGACTGAGACTTATTGTATAGGAGCTTGTGGGATTTTCCATCAAGTAAAAGAATAAGGCAGTAATGGCAGATTTCTGGTCTTTTTTTAAAAGTCAAATATGAAAGGTATCATAATACATACACCAAATTAACAAATCTCCACATTTGCTTGAATTTCTAACAATAAAAACTTGCTCTAGCTCCTTAATACAAGTCTCTATAGACCGACGCATCTACCATTATCGCTAATCAGTTCAAGTAGGTTGAACTTAGTTATGGAGGAGGTTCTGTCAATATGTCAGATGTATTGTCCCTTTGTATTCATCCTCCGAACTATAGTTTTTCCTAACCAAAAGCCTCTAAAATGAGGTGGTATTTCACATTTGTTATTAACCTTTTCAAAGAAAAAAGTGAAGTGGTATTTCATATCAATGCTTCTTCCTGTCATGATATATTTGACATTTTTAATCCGGTAAATCACACTTAGACTATTACAACAAATAGTAATCACAACTGAGATAGACTAAGCTCGTCAAGAGCAACTCTTTAACCACAAACTTCTTTGCCTTGGCCACAACCATACATGAAGCCGCAGTAACATGTTGCAAGGTTGCTCTCCAGCTAACAACACAATCATCAATACAAAATATATGTCGGTAAGGTGTTAAAGTGTGTGAACATCTCATATAAAAGCTTAAGCTGTTAGAGAGGGTACACTTTTACATGAATTATATCTTCAGCAAGCCAGCTCAAGTGCACGGCTGATCCATAATCATGGTCAAGCTGGCACATGGAAATATTTTTAATTATGGATGGAGGTAAGGTGAGACTTGCTCTAATATCATGTTGAAGTGTGTAACCATTTCATAAAAGGTTAAACTCTTAGAAAGGGTGTACTTTTATTTACTTATATCTTACCACAACTAATCTTCACCTATCAAAAGTAGTCAGAGTCCACGATACCAACCAAAGTGTTACTATTTCTCTGCAACTCCAGACAAAACTCTACACATATACTAACAATACACTTAATGATGACACAACCTGTCAATGTGCTTTGCTTGGACTACACACACTTAACTTTTTGTTAAATTTCCATATGATCACAGCATACATAATACTGACTGCATTGGACAGGGAACTTGCACCATGTCATCTCACCAATGAAATGTGCAGCCAAACCTCTTCAAAGGCTTTTCAAATATTCTCTGGGTCAAGAATAGCTTCCTAGCTTATCAATCTCTCTGTGATCTCCATAGAAAATCCTCTTAGCTACTCCCAAAGTCATTCATTCTAATACAATGTTCATCTATATCTTCACTGTGAACCTCTATGTATCCTTGACAAATCTTAAGACTGCATAATTCCAAATAAGCAATCCAGTCAAATTCCTCAACATAAAGCTTGTTATTGTCAAATTGGCTGCTAAAGCTAATCTCAAGTCGAACCTTGTCTAGATACCAGATTGTTACAATCAAAGTTTCAAAATTTAAAGTTTCTTAACAACCCCTTAATGATCAAAATTAAGATAGTAAAGAGGAATATAGTAAAGAACAAACACAATATTTAACAACATTTAGTGAATATGAGCAACCTAATGATCATCTTTGAAGTAACACAAGCTAGAATAACCTCATCTAATTCATTATCTACAGTATCTCACAACTAGTATTTACATTGTGGACTCTATACAACAACATACCCAGTGATATCATACGAGTGGGGTATGGGGAGGATGAAATGTACGCAAACCTTATCACCACCAAAGTGGAGAGGCTGTTTCAGATAGACCCTCGGCTAAAACAGAAAAATCAATTTAACAATTTACACCTATTTCTTTTTCAGTCCATTCAAATAAAAGGACATCTTTCCATATGTAGAAATAACTTAACTTTAAACTTCTCATTTTACCCGAGCTAACTTCTAACTACACAAACATCTACGACTTGTTCTATACAACCAATTTCAAAAGTACATCATTCTTTCTAAAACTCTGTGCTCAGTCAAACACCGTCACATAAATTACACAAACGAACAGTACTATGCTAATTATAATTTACAAACCTGCTCGAGTACCAGCTGCAGCAGCACGTTTAAGACCTTTCTTCTTCAAAATAAAGCTTGTTCCAATAAACAAACTCGATGATATTGCCAGAATTAACCCTCTACTATTATCCGATATCGACATATCTTTCGTATATACACACAACAAAGTCAAATAAATATAATATATACAGAACGAGGAATAATAATGGCTTGGAGAGGGAGATCTAAAAATGTTATATATAGTGTGAATTGAAAAAATGTCAATGTTGTTAATGTTGTAGGAAGTTTCTTTCAAGAATTACAACAGTGATGATGATGTTGTATGTACTTTATTATTGTTGCACGTGAAAATGGAGAAATTAAGGATTTGAGATTAGATGATGGGTTTGTTTGGTACTTTGGTTAAGTTAACGACCTTGAAAATAAAGACCTTACCTACCAAAAACCCAAAATTTTGTTGTGTCTTGTTAGTTTTGTGGTCCACTTGTCTTATTGAGATTGTTCAAATTCAAAATTGTCTCCTTGGGTTTTCTTTCTTATTTTTTTAGATGGAATAAGAATCATTTTATAATGTTTTTAATGCCTTAAGTACGCCGGCTTAAAGTTAACATCATGGGTTTAGTCTTTATGAACATTCGTTTAATATTCTCATTTATTAGTGGTTTGGCAAACCAAATTTGATTCGCAATTTTAGTCATCAAGAGAAATCATTTATAGTATACTTAATTATTTTTAAGTCTATTGTTGCTGGAGACTCATCTTTGTTTCTTCTTTCAATTTTTCATGTTCTTGCTTATAGATTTGTGACTGTTTAACCTAGATCTGATGTTAGGCCAATTAACAATTAAATTTATATTTGTGTAGTCACGATCAATAGTTGAGATTAAGAGTTTGAATGACAAACTAAAACAACGTTAGATTCAAACAGGAATTAGCAAAAATAAAGCGTAAAGAGGGGCAAACAGAAGTAACCGAGCTTTATCGCTTATTTCAGGTGAGAGCTCTTCAATACTAATCGAACTTTTAGAAGATTAGAGAGAAGAATGCAAGCAAACAATCAGATTTGAGCAAGAGTGAAGGAGTATTCTTATTGATATTGTAGACAGGAAGTAAGCTGTGTTACAATGGTTTAGAACAAATGCTATTTATAGGTCTGATAGGCGTCCGTTGGGTTTTTGTAACCGCTGAGCACGTATCAGGTGGATATGTAACCGCTGGACATGTATCTGTTGGATATGTAACCGCTGGGTTGTAATGATCGCCTTTATGATCATTAATTGAATGATCGCGCATGACTTGGTTAATAACTGCTTACTCAGATCGTGTTGACTGGTGAAGCGTCTCATAATTGCTTTGGGTCTATTTTCTTTAAATCCAAAAGTGACAACAGTTTCATGAAACTTAAGATACCATTGTCGGGAAGCTTGTTGAAGCCCGTATATTGACTTCTTCAGTTTACACATAATTGTATGTCTGTAAGATATATGACCGCTGGAACTTCTGCCCGTGCCACGTAGTGGATACGTTTCATCTTTTAGGTGTTGTCAGCTTTTATCCAATACAGATAGTCCCCGCACTTCTCGAGCAGAGTATCTATTCGAGGAGTGGACATGAATTTTGGCGGGAATTTCTGCTTTGTAAAATTCTATCTTTGCGTGACAAGGCTTAGTGACGTATGTATCTTATCAGCTACGTGACAAACCCTTATGACGTGCGCATTAAATGTGCCGTATAAAAAAGTAACTACAGCTGGCATGCCTGCGCATTTGCAGTCTACTCTGAAGTGACTACTGCGCGTTCCAAGGGTAAAAATGATGATTTTAACCGCCTCAATCACGTGCGCACGTCGACTGTTGATCGCGAGGTGACCGCTGCTCTTCAGGGTAATGATGACACTATAAAAATTGGTGAAACCTATTCCTCCTTTTGACGGTCGGATCTCATCGTGGTTTCTTGGATAACTTTCTACGTGTTTCGAAGGAACTTGATGGGTCGAATTTCCATTCTTATAAATAGGGGTTTGCTAAATGAGAAACTTTTTACTTGCTTTTATTTCTTCTATGTTGCTTCTTGAAAACCTTTGAATCAGCTTTTAATTCTTCTTGCGAACTTCATAACTCTTCTGAAATCATGTCTTCAAGAGCTAGAAAAAATCAAAATGCAGACATGGCTAGTAGTTCCTCAGCGGCCACTCCTAGGCCCAGGGCTAACCCGGCTACTGCTGCGGAGATTATCCCCAAAAAATGGGGTGAGTTAGAGGCAGACTGTAATATCAAGGCCTTCAATAATCATCAGGGGGATACGCGCAACTGGCCGGCGTATAGATTCAAATTTGGGATCACATCGGAGCTGATCCCACGAGTTAGGATGGACTGTCACTGAGATGATAGGATTCCCCTCTTACCGGTCTCTGAAGAGGAAAATATTACCTCTCACAGGGCTGGGTGGACAGCTATGTGCACCTACCCTTTCACAGTGTCCTGTGCTAGAAAGGCTCTGCAGGGAGTATTTACTCTGCCCGGGGCAACTGTGCCCCAGTATATATAGAATAGTTTCGCTTTTGGATTGGTTTGCGACGGAAACCGACCAATCTTTTGGATAGGAACATTTCATTTCTTTGTATAGCATACAAATTTTTAAAGACGGCTATGTGAACGCCAGGATGCGCGGGAGCAAGGGCTTGGTGCGCAGTTCTGATGACACAGGTGACCGGGGTTAGTTACACCGGTATGTGTTTGTGCGCTCCTCGGCCTTGGCTTTCGATTCCAAGACTTACATTCCCGAGGTTTGGAACAAGAAGCGTAAGTCCCCGAGTACTTTTGAGGTTTTTCGTATTCTTCTTTTTCTTCTTATTTGCTTACGTCTTCTGACTCCTTTTTGTAGTGGCCAAGCGACCCTACGACGGGCTCATATCTGTTGATGAGCTGACTGTAATCACCTAATTTTGGCACCAAAAAATATAAAATTACATAAAATAGTTGTTTTAATTATTGGGTGATTTTTTGCTAGATTCTATCCTTTATTTAGCCGTGTTAATTTAATTTGTTAGATAAAAATATTAGAAAATTACTAAAAAAAATAGAATCATGTGTGGTTAGTGTCAATGTGGTATTTTATGTGTTAGCATGCTTTAATTTAGTAATTGATTATTATTTTATGTTGATTTTGTGTAATTGACAATATGGGTTAATGGCTATTGATAAAAAGAAAATCAGCCCAAACGTTCAGCCCAAATCCCAATTCCTCCACCCGACCCGGCCCAATTAGATTTAATCCCAAATTTCTCCTAATTCTCCCTTATTCCACACAACACAACTAGAGCTAAGGAGAGAATGGCGAAATGCCAAGGGGCTGCCGTGTTCCACCACCAACGGCGGTGATGGGTCTCTCTCCGGCCAAAATTTACGTCGCCCGACACCTCCTCACCTCTTCTCTCCATCCCCACCATCAATTTTTCCAAAATACACGTGAATCAGTGGGAATCGACGTTCTAAAAGACGGCTAAAACTTTTCCGGTGAGTTCTCCATATTTTCTGTTTATTTTTACGGGTATGCACTGTCTCTTCCTCATTTTTCCGTTCTTTTCTTTTTCTAGATGAAACGACCCCAAATGGGATCGTTTCATTTAGAAGAAGAAAGTGACGGATCCGATTGGGTTCAAATAGGGTCTGGGTCTGTTCGATTAGGCGTTAAACGGCGGGATTGGTTTTGTTTGGTGGAGTTGTGGCTATGGTGCAGCTTGGCGAGGCAGTGATGGGGGCTGTTTAGTGTAATGGTGATAGCGGTGATGGTGCTGCGATATATGTGATATCGAGGTGGAGACGCTTGTTTGGCGATCGATGAAGCAGTTGTTGGTGTGTGCGCGCGTGTATGATAATAATTTGGTCTATGTATAGCGTGGTATCGATGAGGCAGCGTGTGGAGGGCAGGTATTGGAGCATTTGGTGACTGTTATTGTTTGTGATGGCTGGATATGGAGGTTTCGGGATTGCGAGGTGCAGTTTGAAGCAAAGCAGCATTGTCTGTGTGTGGTGTCGCTTATGGTGGTCTATGATGATATAGCGATAGAATGGAGGTTAGTGATGGTGAAACGATGGCTTTGTGAGGGCTGTAATGGTGTTGATTAGGCAGTGAAGCTGCGTTGATAACGAGGCAGCGGTGGTGATCCGAACAGGCAGTAGCAGGGCTTGCTGCGACGATACAATGTTTTTGGTGAAGATACACCCGAGCTGAGGCAGTAGCAAACAGTGGAGGATTGGCGGAGACGCTGCAGCAGGGGTGTCGATGGCAAAGATGACGCAACTGTTGGCATCGACGCTGCGAGTAGTTGGGATTCGGTTTTGCTATGACGGGTTAGATGGAACCCTTTCCTTTTCCCTGTGACTTTTGTTTCCATTATCTTGTTGAGTTTCAGCCTGCTAATCATAGAAAATAGTTCAAACGATTGAAGTGTAAGAGTGCAAGACATGTTGTATTCCTGGTCGTGTTATATATTGGTTGTCTTATGAAGTAGACGTTTGAATCATTCATTTTGTCTTGCCCTATCTATTTAGTTTATGCTTAAATGGTAAAAGCTGGTTGATCTCTGTTTTTCAAAGCTTGAGTTTCAATATCTTTGTTATAGTTCCACTGTTATCATTCGCTTGAGTTTTGGTATCGGAACCTGTTGCGTGTTAGCTTAGGATGAGGTTATGTTTATGAATTGAAGCAATCTGAAATGTATGTATGTTGTATACCCGTGAGTTAGTGATTTGTATCGCTCACTGTCACATAGTAGAAATGGTATGTTCTGTTGGCTGATCATGATTCGAACCTGTTTCTATCAAGGCTAAGTGAAATTTCAGTTCAAGATTGTCATTATTGCTCATAAGCTTGTTGTCTGCCTTAGATTGGTTTGAACACATAAAATTTTGTTTAGTTCTGTTAAGTAAATGATCCAAAGTTAATGATTAGTTGTTCAAGTATCAGGTTATAAGCCTATTGTCGCCCATGTTTAAGTTGTGAGAACTTGGAAGAAATACCTGACTTTGTTCTGAATTTGTTGTGTTAATAATGTAGTTTCTTTTCCTTTGTCTTGGTCTGTTCAAATGTTGAGCATGCCTAGAGTAGTATGATCAGATTAATTGGCTCTTAAAAGCTCTGTGATTTGCTTGAAATTGCTAACTTAGAGTGTTGATTTGCTTAGATAGTTTAGATGACATAGGTTTGATGATGTCAAAATTGAGTCAAGGGAGGTACAAGGTGGCAGCAGAGTGCTGCCCTTTTCTGGTTTCTGGTACAGCCCTGCAGGGAAATCATGGGCTGAAGTCTAAGGATTGAGGGGGGCACATGGGCTAGTCCTTGGCACTAGTACCACACCCCACTTTCCCTTCTATTAGAGAGCCTTTTACTCTCTTTAAAAGGAGGGTAGACAGAACATAACAGGAACAAGAGAATACAAAGAACAAACAGATCTGGAAAAGGGGAGACATACAGAACAAAAAAAGGGGAACATACAGAACTAAAAACAAAGAACAGAGAGTGAGCAAGAGAGGGAAACAGAAAGTGAACAGAGAGAACACACACACGAAAAACATCAGAAAACACTTCCTCACTTTCTCCTTTTTACAAGAGATCTGAGTGATACGAAAATAGCTGAAAAAACGCTCTCAATTCTGGGAGAACACATCTGAAAAAATAGAGAGAACACCAGTGAAGGAAAAAATCTCTAGAGACAGCTGAAACACACACTTCACAGAAAAAGAGAATCACATCTGGAAAAAACCAAGAGACACAGATCTGGTAACAACAGATCTGGGAAAAAACCCCAACAAATCTAAGGGAGAAAACACAAAAAATAGAGAGAAAGAAAGGTACAATTAGAGGGTTTGAAAGGGAATTCAGGTCTGAAGTTAACAAGTTCAATAGAGGCCAAAGGGGCTGTTTCATCTTGTTGTTGTTTGCTTCGTTGCGTTTGGTCTTGGTGGTTACTTTGCTAAGCCAAGGAACCTCATTACTAGGCTGTTGGTTTTCCATTGCTAAAGCTTTTGGCCTTCAAAGCTAGGTATTTTCTCTTAAGTTTGTAAGAATCTTTTGTATGTTATTCACGAGATGAAATGTTGAAGCCCGAAAAGGATTTACCTCTTTATTAGTGTTATATACTACTCTTGTTGTGTGTTTAAAAGTTGGTTGTTTTATGCAAATTTGTGTGTAACAGTTCAGCCATACATTTAAATATTGCAAAAGTAAACCAATCTTTTTAAAAATGTGAGAGATTTGTGTTAAGAATGGATGAAAAACTAAAAATGATTAAGCAAAGTAGAGCCTGAATGCAACTTGTTAAATTTTGTAACCGGACAGTAACTAGTCGTGCCAAGTAGTTGATAAAACGTCAATCATGAATGCAAACTCGTTAAATTTGACCAATTAAATAGTAGGTATCACGCCAAATATTGTGTAAATCTGGCCCAAGTTTAAAAGGAATTCATCAATAAAGGAAGACAAGCATAAGGTTAGGCAAGTTAATAGGCCGAGTCAAGTTTAATTAAATAATAATTATTCGATCACATTGGAACTCATATTAAGTCAAGAGATTTCGAACGGGTGAAGTGCCTGCGCGATTTAATTGATTTAAGTCGAAAGATTTCGAACGAGTGAAGTTCTCGCGCGATTATATTCGATTTGAGTTTTCATTTGAACGAGCAAAATTAATATCAAATCAAGGCGAAACAAACAAAGGCAAACATACAAACAATTTAAAGAGTCGAAATGCGTCAATAAAAGCAACTGTGCTTGACACAGGACTCGAGGGTGCCTAACACCTTCCCGCGAGTCAACCGAGATCCTTATCCGGAACTCTGACGCAGACCATTTACGAGTCATAGGTGTTCTAGGTACACCACTTTGGTGACTTGGCACACCTTTAACTTATCAAGTGGCGACTCCGAAAATCTCTAATAATTGTGTACCTATTAACACAGTCACGGACCTTTTAAAATACTTATAGTTTTTCTTTTCGAGTTGAAAAAGGGTCGTGACAGCTTGGCGACTCTGCTGGGGAGGAAAGTGAAAACTGAGAGTCTCAGGCTTTAAAATTTGTCGCTTTCGGCTTTTGAATATTGTTTGTATATGTTGCCTTGAGTGTTACTGCTTTGATATGTTTGAGCTGTATATACACAACTGTCTTCTCTCGTACACCTCTGAGTCTTCTGGAACACTGCACACATGTACGCCAGTTTCGCTTCGGCGTCTGGAATTTCTGTCGTGTCTCAGGACACAAAAAGTTAACCCTTCTTAGGAGGAGGTGCGTTGGATTAGGCCGTTAGACGTTGTCGACTGGTACCCCCGAGGCACTTCCAATTTGCTGAACCACTAGAACATGAACCCATTGAGTCACCTAGAGTTGAGTCTGTGCTTTTATCTAGGCCGATTTATTTGCATGTCATTAGATTTAGTGAGGTGCGGTACACCGGTACCACACTTGTCTAGGCTGACACCCTCGTGTCATAATGGGACCCGCGTCCCCAAAAGACACATCATGGGCATATAATGTGTTGCATTTGTTCTAGTCTAAGGGTTGTTATGCTGACCGATCACCGAGGGGCGAGAGCCAAATTTTGAAAAAAAAAAGGAAAATGATAGAAAAGTTGGGTTTAGTCCCGTGTTTCGAAATATTTTTTAGTTGTCATTTTGCGCCTTTATAATGGCGAAATTTTTCAAGAACTCTTAGAGTCTAATTTTGTGTCCGGGTTTGGTCTCAAGTATTAGAAAATAATTTGTCATAATTTTGCGCCGGTATAATGGCGAAATTTTGGGACACTTTTGTGTTTGTGTCCAAGTCAAGTTCATATTTTAAAATTAATTTATCGGGGTTTTACGCCGTCATAATGGCCAATTTTAGAAATCAATTTTGCGTCTAATTTGTGTAAAATTTTGTGTCGTCCTAATTGCCAGACTTTGTAAATACTCTAAAAAAAAAAAAAATCGAATTAGATCAAAGAGTTTGTTTCAAACAAAGAAAAAAAAACAAAAATAAAAATAAAAAAAAATTGTGTCCATCTTTGTATTGTCGTAATATCCGATTTTGGAGTCACCTTTCGGATAAGAAAATAGTTTGTTTCATAATCTGTTCTTAAGTTCCGTTTTGAATCTCCGGTTGAGTCTTAATTTTCAAAAAAAAAAAATGTTTATTTCAGGGTCCCACTTTATTTGTTTTGTTTAAGGTCAAGTCAGGGTGCATACGATAAATTGCAATTAGTTAAGTTGCATTTTGCGTTGATCTTGGTAGAATAATTTGACTCCACTAAAAAGTCGAGTCTCATTATTTTTACCGTCCAGTGTACCCACCCAATGTGTCAGTTTGTATATGTATTTTGACTCGTGTATCACATCAAGCATTTTATTTTGAGTCCGTCTCGTGTCATTTTTTCTAAGCTACGCTTGTTGAGTCGAAAAAAAAAATCAAATCATCCAATTTTGTTCTAATTTTGCTCAAGGCATGTAGCAATCTTTCGGGGATACGACCGGTACACTCGGCTTACGCCGTTAACCATTTCGGGATGACGCATAACAACCCTAGGCTGAAATCTGTGATTCTTTTGTGCTAACCTGATTTGTTTGATTAGTTTGGAGTTGGAGATTTGGTACGGAGTCCTGGCATCGACCCATCCGTATAGAACTAAATCAAAGGGACCTGTGACTTCACCCGTAGCCATGCCATCTGATGGAGAGAGATCCGAGACCGGTGCCCAGGAACTCTTAGCACTGGAAAATGAGAGATTGACTGGGGAGGTTAATACTTTGAAACAACTCGTGGCCGACATGCATCACGCATTGACCACAGGACGGGCACCTCCTCCTATTCCAACCGACCTAGATGGGGTTGTGCTGACAGCGGTACAACGAGCACCGGGCACATCTACGGCAGTTGAAAATCCCACTTATCCTACTGGTCTTGCCCCTGTCCGTGGCGTAACAAATGAAGTTGAAGTGCGTCCTCATGCACCACCTCCACCAGAGGGACAATATAGCCCACCTCCAGCACAAGTTCCAGTTTTTCAGGGCCCAGCTAGGCCAGTCACGGCTGTTGAACCCCAAAAAATTACCCTTTCTTTAAGAAAAGATAGGTTTCGGGTATATTTCAACAAAATGGGATTCCAAAGGGTTTTCTTTGGAGTCGCCACCTAATTTTAGGAAAATTAGGAACCAATTAATTAAATAATGCGTGCAGTTCCTCCGTTGTAAGGAAAATGGTCTTTTTTCAGAGATTCTAAGTAAGAGGTTCAATTATTTTCGAAAGAAGGTTTTCATTCGAAAAGCACTTTCGAAAATCCACAAAATGTGGTTAATCCTTCGGTTTTCACAAAATAGCTCTATAAATGCAAGTTTACAAAATTTAGTTCAAAACTTTTTAAAATTAATGCTAAAATTCAAGATTGTAATAAATTACGCTTTAAATAAATATGAATTTAAATGAAATAATAATAATAATAATAATAATAATAATAATAATAATAATAATAATAATAATAATAATAATAATAATAATAATAATAATAATAATAATAATAATGTACTTTGGGAGGAGGTAAGAAAATTAATTAATATGGGGAAATCTCAATTGAAGTTGCAATTTAAGGGATTTGGAACAAAGTTACTACTTTTATTATTTTCAAATTTTATTGCACGCACTATTTAACTAAAAGGTACGAAATTCCTAGATAAGATGGAAATTCAAAGAAATAAATATTCACAAAATAACTCAATAAATAGATAAACATTCATTCATAAATAGCAAATTATTCTATGAAAATTTCTATAGACATGGATTTCTACGGGAAAAGGAAAGAGAAGGGTTAGAAGGTAGAACCCGGAGATTGCAGATTGAATGACTATTTTATTTTTACATTATGCCCATGAGCCTAAGTTATATTAAGCGGCTCAACAAAGCATTTTTAAAAACTCTATAGGTCTTCATTTCTTGAAAACTTGAGCCCGAACTCGACCCCAACCGACTCCAATCCAATAAGCCAATCCCAATTGGTGAGTTTTGCCAACTCGATCCCAATGAGTTGTGTCCATGAAAAAATGAGAAGAAATAAAGAAAAGGATTAGCATTTGGTTCAGTGAATACGAATTAATTTAACGAAATACAGTTAGGATCTTAAACTAAGCGAGACAATCAGATTAAAGTTTGATATAAAATGTACTAGCAGCATACTATTATAGACATTTGAAATTTAACAAGCACGAATAAAGCATAAAAAACGCACCAAGAGATAGCCAGAAACTTAGATGAGCAATTTGTTACTATATATTTGTTTTTTGACAACCAAAGCAGACTACCTTATGTTTACATTCGTACATTGAATAACATCTCATGGAAGACAAAATAGCTGTCCAAGGATTCAGTAATAAATAATAAAAAGTGTGTTGTCTAATAAATTATGCAACGAGTAAACCATGGAAAGCCATAAAACTCTCATTTCATTTTACTAGTAAATTTTCTTCATACTTAATTTAAGCACTTTATTTACACAACTTATAATGTCACAGTTATCAAAGAAAGTTAACTGCAATTGTCATTCTTTCTAGTGAAAGATTCCTTTCATAGCAAATTGAAGTTTTTCGTAAAGCAGAATTCACAAGTCATGCAATGATCAAATTACATACTATATCTCTGTTGATTACTCCAAAAAAAAACAGATAAAACAATAAAGAGCATGATATGAAATACCTTTATTTGAGGATCATTTTGGAGAAAAACTTAATGGAATGGTTGACATTAAAAGAGGGTCATATCTCTGTGTCTAGAGAACAAATTGTATATACTATCTTAGAGGGCCAAACAGGAGCAGCACATTTTGTTCTTGGTATACCAATAAAAATGAGAACAAAGAGTTTTGCAGAAAGTAAGATGAAAAAGTAGAATTAAATTTCAGTTGTGATCAATGTATGCTCAAATCAATAACGTATGTTCATACCAATGAGAAATCTTTACAAGAATGCCAAGGAAAAAATATTTTAATAGTAACAGAAAAGAAAGGTATATCCTATGCCTGATAAAACTCCCACAATGACCTTACATTCCATAGAATCAACCTGAACCAAAAGAAAACAACCTCTTCAAGACATCTCTCAGACCCCAAGGAAACACCAGACATCTTCTACTTCTTTAAAACGACCTCACAGACTCCTGCACCCCTGCACAACACCCTACACCTGAATCTCTTATCAACTCACCTAAGCTACTTGCACATCCCCCTACTTTCACACACATACTAGACAGCCTCCACAATACAAATCCTGCATTGCTAACATCTACACACACACACACACACAGAAACATACATGCTCACATACACACCCTCTGCATACATCCAAGAACAGCCCCCACAAACACTCCTGAACTTAAACACCTATACCTAAAGCAAACCAAAACAGCCTAGCATTAGATCTGCACCCTAACAGGACCTCTCACAGATTTTCAACTCCACTCCTGGATTGCAAAACAAGAAAGAAACAAGACCCCTTTACCCTCTAATAGAAACTGCTGCAACCTCCTTTAAACTCACAAACCAAACCAACAGACATGACATACTCCCTCACTGAAACTCACCAGCTCACAGACCTCTGACCCCTGACTCCCTCATTCAGCAGGAACCAGGAAAACAAACTTCAATAACACTGCAAACTGCTACACCCTAAACTTCATCTATAATTCCTCAGACAACCATATGCAGCTTCTAACAAGCTGCTTCAAACACCAAGAACCGCCCCTGAACTAAAACAACCCCTCTCGAGCACCAGGACTATTCCAGATTAAGCAAGAACCAGAGCTCAAATAGAGAAAGAAAATTAATTCAAAACAACAATTACTCACTGATTTCTTCTTAATTTGCTTTTAAAGTTCACAGCTTTGATCATGAACTGTATTCAGGGAATTTAAACGAAATAACTTCATATTATTGCTAATGGCCGAAATGTATATACTTGCACCTTTATTAAACTATTCTTGACTAAGCTAACATTTACACTATCTTAATCATATTCTAAAAAAAAGAACAAACATACACAAACGACTAAGAATTGAAGGCAAAAGACTGCAATAGTTGAAAGGAATCAAACTTGATATAAGCCAAATGAGCAGCAAACCAAAACTAAAAAATTTAACGAAAAGATGAAATCTTTAACACAATTTCATGCTGCAAATTTTAACAGGACAGAGTGAGAATTTACAGAATAAAGAGATCTAAATATGCTTCAAAACACAAACCAAGCATTATATGACTCAAACATCAGGCCGATAATTATAATAAATGAAAACAGAAAAATAAATAAAGGTCGAGTAATTACCTCTTGATGGGCAGTGAGCTTAAGGCGACGATCTGAAGAATGCGACTCAACTAAGCGATTTGAACGAGGTCGACGACTTGCTTGACGACGCGACGACACAAATAATGAAGCGATAACGCACGACAAATGCCAGGAACAAACCAGAAAGGAATAACAGTATATGTATTTTTTCAGAAGAAACTTAAAGCTGAGGAAATGTATAAGTATCTATATAGCTGCCTTTTCCATTTTTTCATCTGCGCCTCTTAGGAACTCTGTCTCTCCCCTACTGTTGCTGCCAAACTTTTCTCCATCAAAGCTGCTTCTCTATGTGAACTCCCTATTGACGGCCGCCTCTCCCCTCTCCCCCCATTAACGGCTCTCTGCTCCTCTCCTATTTATAGGAGTCCCATTTTAGGGTTCTCCAATGAAGAATCCCCAAATACCAAAAAGACCCATAACGGATCTAAATAGATAAGGTTGTACGAATTCGTACTGATGATAGCTGGAAAATGGAATGCGTGGGGACCAGGGAGGGAAAAATCGGGTATGGACTTAGGGATCGGGTTGGAATGGAAACCCGTTGGGAGAAATCTGATTTCAGGATTTTTATGTTTTTGGGATATTAGAGGGTATATAAGAGATTTACGTGGGCGGTCAGGTTTGGAGTTAGGTAGTGCAATTTTAGCCTCTACTTAAGGAAAGGATAAGAAATGAAAGGGGTTGCACGGGGTAAACTGAAATTGAGGCTAGGTTTGCTCAATTAGCCTGTTTTAGAATGGATTAGGAAATCTAGGAATTGTATAGGTAGTTTGATTGAAAGGGCGCATCGCAATTTTAACCTTCCTTACGCAAAATTATCAATTCGAATAAAATTATCAATTAGATTATCTTAAAAGACCTTATTTAAATAATTAGACATTAATTCGAAAATTTCGGGACAAAATTGAGTGTCAACAGCTGCCCCTCTTTACCCGGAAAGGATGAAAGAGTTTTCAGGGTAAAGAAGTTGACGAGAAACCAATTTTGTCCCGATAAAAACCAAGACCTTTGATTTTTCAAGGACCAAAAGGCGAGGCTTATGGACATGGCCGAACTCCGGTTTTCGAGTTGCCTACATATCTCGGGCTGAAAGAGAATCGGGCCATATGTAGTTCGACGACACTTGGACACGAAAATTCGCACGATTGATAGAAAAGACGCACGAATAGAAAAGGAACCAAATTGACACCCTAATGCGAAATGAAAGATTAGGATAGACTTGCTTGTTCGAGTGCGATTCTTCAGATCCTCGTTGACGAGTCTAGCTCATATCAACGATTGCCCCAGTTCACTGCTTAGAAAGAGTTCCACGTTATGCTCCAAATGCTGCTGCGGTGCTGCTAATATCCTATAACAAACTCGACAAACGTTAAGCGCGTAACTGCAAATAAGGCTTAATAAATGGAGTAAGAAATAGATAATGAATAAAACTTGTTGATGTTGGTTGCATAATCAATGATAGGCTTGTCTTCCAATCAACTTGTGAAGCAATCCGGCTTTGTGAGGCAAGATGACTTCGGGGCCGTTGGTAGACTGAAAAATAAAGCAATAAAAAGCTTCAATTAATAGGAACATAAAGTGAACTTTAAACTAAATAATGAGGATAAAAATGCCGCCTTTTCGGCAATAACCATGATAAAGCCTAAAGCTTTCAATCATGAAGAGGCAATTCGAAAAGCAATCTTGGAATGGGCTCCAACTCAAAGTAAGTACACATCCGAAGGAATCTCATTATCCTGCCAGCCTTAACAAACTTATTAGCAATGTAAGGCTATGAAAATATGTATAGAAAATGTATAAACGCCTCAGGAGGCCACAAAATGTGCTCAAGAAAAGTGTGCTTATATTAAATGTCTATCGAGACCATAAAAGATTACTCCTTAGAGGAATTTAAATAATTTAACACCTTCGAGGGGACAGAAATACGTCTTTGATTAACACCTTCGAGGTGACATAAATACGCCTCCAGGGCAACAAAATTACGCCTTAGAGGCATTGAAATAACTAACACCTTCGAGGTGACATAAATACACCTCCGGGGCAACAAAATTACGCCTTAGAGGCATTCAAATAACTAACACCTTCGAGGTGACATAAATACGCCTCCGGGGCAACAAAATTACGCCTTCGAGGCATTCAAATAACTAACACCTTCGAGGTGACATAAATACGCCTCCGGGGCAACAAAATTACGCCTTCGAGGCATTCAAATAACTAACACCTTCGAGGTGACACAAATACGCCTCCGGGGCAATAAAATTACGCCTTCGAGGCATTCAAATAACTAACACCTTCGAGGTGACATAAATACGCCTCCGGGGCAACAAAATTACGCCTTCGAGGCATTCAAATAACTAACACCTTCGAGGTGATATAAATACGCCTCCGGGGCAATAAAATTACGCCTTCGAGGCATTCAAATAACTAACACCTTCGAGGTGACATAAATACGCCTCCGGGGCAACAAAATTACGCCTTAGAGGCATTCAAATAACTAACACCTTCGAGGTGACATAAATACGCCTCCGGGGCAACAAAATTACGCCTTCGAGGCATTCAAATAACTAACACCTTCGAGGTGACATAAATACGCCTCCGGGGCAACAAAATTACGCCTTCGAGGCATTCAAATAACTAACACCTTCGAGGTGACACAAATACGCCTCCGGGGCAATAAAATTACGCCTTCGAGGCATTCAAATAACTAACACCTTCGAGGTGACATAAATACGCCTCCGGGGCAACAAAATTACGCCTTCGAGGCATTCAAATAACTAACACCTTCGAGGTGACACAAATACGCCTCCGGGGCAATAAAATTACGCCTTCGAGGCATTCAAATAACTAACACCTTCGAGGTGACATAAATACGCTTATTGAAAGCGTGAACATGTAAATGCGTTATACTCTCTGAACTCTTCCACGGAGGAATGGTCTTGATTATAAAACAAAGTGAACCCCTTAGGATTGGCAGTATCTGAAAATCAAAAAATAGAACTTTAGTAAGCGTTCTCATGAAGAGAAATGAACAGATATGCTTAACAAATTGCAAGAGTTATGGGAAATAGAAATGCCGCCTTTCGGCAAAGTGGAAAAGCGTCGAGTCATGAAGCACGAGCTTTATCCAAATATTGGTGTAATCCAAGCGTTGAGAATCTTAGAGATTGACTTGCTAAGATGTTTATCCTCCTTTGCAGATCTTAATGTCCCTGCTCTCAAAGAAAAATTGTTAGTTTTTTTAGGGAGGGGGGGAGAATTTGAGTCATGCTGACTCGAGCCTTCATTCTTCATCCGCTTCCTTCTTCTCCCTTTGTCTAGATTTGCGATCCGTCTTTTGAGACTTGACCTACAAACTCTTTGTCAAGCAATACGGCTTTTGCAAAATCTGCCCCAGTTATGATCTTTCAAATCTTCAACTTGCCTTGCAAAATTTGCCCCAGTTATGATCTTTCAAATCTTCAACTTGCCTTGCAAAATTTGCCCCAGTTATGATCTCCTGAATCTTCAACTTATTTTGCAAAATTTGCCCCAGTTGCTATCTTTCAAACCTTCAAATTATCTTGCAAAATTGCCCCAGTTGCTTGCCTTAGGGGAGACTAGAAATTTTAATATTATAGAGTCGAGCCCGTTAAGAGCGCCTACGTATCCCTCCACGGGAATCAGACCGTGCGTAGTTCTGCTTACATAAAGATTTTTTGGGGGAAAAGATGGCAATCTAAGTGCGAAGCCGAATCCGAATTGGAATACCTACACATCTGCCCAGATGCATAGTTCGGAATTACATCATCAAAGATAACAAACCTAAAGTATTATAAAATCTGATCGAATTCGATGTGGATTGCTTACTTATCCTGTTGCCATTTCAGGAATCAGATCAAAAGTAGTTCAAAATTACATAAAAGAGGAAATAGGGAAATCCTACGCTAGTGTAACCGAGCTCTATCTGAGTTGCTTACGTATCCCAGCCCTGGGAATCAGGTTACGCGTAGTTCGCATTACAATTAAAATTACATGAAATGAGAAAAAAAACACTTGCTTGCGCCGCTTGTGAGCTATCTTGATTGTACTTGGATTGATAAATTTTGGTATTCTCCCATCTGGATTGATCCATCTTCGATTAAATCTTGGATCTTGTGTCTAAGAGCAACACATTCGTTAGTGTCGTGCTTGAAAAATTCTGCATGGTAAGCACAATATTTGGTTCCATCAACCCATTGTGGGGGAGGGTCAAATGTACCATTTCCTGATAGTGGTTCTAGCATTCCCACATCTTTTAATCTTTCATACAATTGAGCTTGTGGTTCACCTAAAGATGTGAATTTTCGACGCTGCTTCTTCTCATATTTGGGATGCGATCCTGATGGTTTAGACTGGCGAGCCACAGGTGGCTGATGTTGTTGAGGGTAATTGTATGCTTACGGTTGTGAATAAGGGTGATAAGCGGTTGCTGCAAATTGATGGTAACTGGGTTGGGCATTATAGACTGGACATGGAGCGGGTGGATTTTGATGCTGACTTGGATAAGTTGGATATAGTGTGCTTCTGTAAATAGATTGATTTGATGAGTTTCTGAAGGTTGGCTTCTTGTTTGGCCTTTGGTTGATATCAGCCATATCAATTCCAAATTCATCTTCCCTCTTTCTCTTCTCAAAATTGCCCATACCAGTCTGGATGGCTTGCGTAGTTGCCTTCATTGCGGCAAAACTTACAATTCGCCTTGTCTTAACCCCTTCTTCAACCATCTCTCCCATCACAAGAAGTTCAGAATAAGGTTTACCCATCATAGGGAGCAAGTGCATGTAATAAGAATCATCTTGAGCTCGGATGAAGTACTTTACCATGTCTTCCTCAGTCATTGGTGGTCGCACCCTTGCAGCCTGTTCACGCCATCTCAGTGCGTATTCCCTAAAGGTTTCTGTTGGTTTCTTCTTCAGATTGGACAAGGTTATAAGGTCAGGAGCCATCTCGACATTGTACTCAAACTGCTTTGTAAAATCACTGGCTATGTCATCAAACTCACGCCACTTGCTTATATCCTGCCTTGCAAACCATTCAGCAGCAATACCTTCCAGACTATGACTGAAGAAGGCCATCAGAAGTTCCTCTTTACCTCCCGCAACCCTCATTCGGTTGAGATATTTGGTCAAATGAACAAATGGGTCACTATGACCATCATACATATCAAATTTTGGCACCTTAAACCCGGGAGGAAGAGTAACGTCAGGGTATAGATAAAGATTGCGGTAGGAGATGCTTTGACGTCCTCTAGACACTTGCAAATCCTTGATGGATTGCTGCATGATTTTCATCGTTTGGATTATCTCCTCTTGCTCAACTGTCTTTCCCTGCTTTTCTACTGTTATGGGCACTTCAATGGGTGCTTTGGATGTATCTTTGGCAGGTAAATATTGATAGTGAGGCAAGTTGTTGTGGTTAATGAATGCATTTGGGATGTTGTTAACTGGTGCAATGACACTGGAATTTAAAGGCGTGTTCGGATTGGCAGTTTCAACATTGGGGTTCAGAGTTGATAGCACGGCTGGCGCGTTTTGGTGGCTCGACCCTTTCATTCTGTCTAGTTCAGCTTGCATACACTCAATCTGCTTAGCCATTCTAGCAATTTGTTCATCAGGAACAACAACTGCTTGCTCATTAGAAGATGCAGGGATACCAGTCTGATTATCAGTCATTGCTTACTTCACTTCAGATTAGACACTTAACCAACTCGGGAGTCAACACGAATCAAACTCTCTCTCTGTTCGGGGAATAATCAAACAAAAGAAAAATTCAAAAGGTAAACTATGTTAGTTTGCGTGTCATTAACAACATTGCATACAATCACGTAGCGCGCGTCACGTAGCGCTTTGCATTTTACACAAGTTTGACATGTAGCAATCACAATTAGTTGAGCGTAGATAAAAATGCGGGCGCGTCCTACCCTGTAAGGTGCCTCTTTGTGCCAGAGGTGGGCCTAAGACGCCAAATTGGTGATAACGAAAAGTAGTCCAAGCCGGTTTTGCAATAATCGAATTTAGAGTAAGTGAAAATGATAGTAATAATAATTTCTCTTTCGTTATAACTTGATTTTGAGTACATCATTGTTACATCAAAAATAGAAACTGCCAGAAATAATTTAAATACATCATTTTGAGTACAATGAAAATATAAATAACTGCTATAATTATGCTGCATCAGGCTCGAGGAGGCAATGGAACTGAAGTGCGGGCCTGTTTCGATCAATCCTTGCTTGCACAATCGGTGTACTTTCTGACATCTGGTCCCAAAGGTCGTTTACATCCAAAAAACTTGCTTGAATCAAACATCGATCAAATGGATCGAACACCTTATCGTCTTTTCGACATCTCTTGCCCCTAACTTGTTATCTTCTTGCAAGTATCTTCTCAATTTCAACTTGATGACTTATTTGAATACCTCTTGAATTCAAATATCTTCTAGTCTACAAAATTAATAAAAGTATTCTAAATTTAATTAATTGCAAAACTTGGCTTGGACTGGAAGTTCCGTTATCACATAAACACATAATATGCACTATTGTTGGGTTTAAACCCGTCAACGAAAAAGGGCAGTTTTCTTAACTATGGAGGCGGTACCAAGGACCGGGTCCAATCTAAGGTTTATGCATGCATGTTCCTAACGGAAACTCTAGAGTGGGTTTACTAAACACAAGGCTGTTTTGAGTGGCAAGCGGTCACGCGGTAGTAAAACTATCCGCTCACCCCGCAGGTACGCGCACTCTTTCTTAAAGGGTTTTTTGTGAGTTGCGGGTGTATATGCATACACCTCGCGGGTATAAGTAACCATGGAGAAGCTCCTAGGAATGGGGGAAATATGAACGGAATGCCAGTTTAATATGTGCACAAATAAAGTGTAGTGACATGCTTTTAGTGACAAACAATTGCAAATAATCAAATTAACTAAACATGCTATTTTGAAAATAATAAACAAATAAAGAGTTATCTTGTGAAAACCTTGCGGTTAGAACCTTAAGGTATCCCCAGCGGAGTCGCCATGCTGTTGAACCCCAAAAAATTACCCTTTCTTTAAGAAAAGATAGGTTTCGGGTATATTTCAACAAAATGGGATTCCAAAGGGTTTTCTTTGGAGTCGCCACCTAATTTTAGGAAAATTAGGAACCAATTAATTAAATAATGCGTGCAGTTCCTCCGTTGTAAGGAAAATGGTCTTTTTTCAGAGATTCTAAGTAAGAGGTTCAATTATTTTCGAAAGAAGGTTTTCATTCGAAAAGCACTTTCGAAAATCCACAAAATGTGGTTAATCCTTCGGTTTTCACAAAATAGCTCTATAAATGCAAGTTTACAAAATTTAGTTCAAAACTTTTTAAAATTAATGCTAAAATTCAAGATTGTAATAAATTACGCTTTAAATAAATATGAATTTAAATGAAATAATAATAATAATAATAATAATAATAATAATAATAATAATAATAATAATAATAATAATAATAATAATAATGTACTTTGGGAGGAGGTAAGAAAATTAATTAATATGGGGAAATCTCAATTGAAGTTGCAATTTAAGGGATTTGGAACAAAGTTACTACTTTTATTATTTTCAAATTTTATTGCACGCACTATTTAACTAAAAGGTACGAAATTCCTAGATAAGATGGAAATTCAAAGAAATAAATATTCACAAAATAACTCAATAAATAGATAAACATTCATTCATAAATAGCAAATTATTCTATGAAAATTTCTATAGACATGGATTTCTACGGGAAAAGGAAAGAGAAGGGTTAGAAGGTAGAACCCGGAGATTGCAGATTGAATGACTATTTTATTTTTACATTATGCCCATGAGCCTAAGTTATATTAAGCGGCTCAACAAAGCATTTTTAAAAACTCTATAGGTCTTCATTTCTTGAAAACTTGAGCCCGAACTCGACCCCAACCGACTCCAATCCAATAAGCCAATCCCAATTGGTGAGTTTTGCCAACTCGATCCCAATGAGTTGTGTCCATGAAAAAATGAGAAGAAATAAAGAAAAGGATTAGCATTTGGTTCAGTGAATACGAATTAATTTAACGAAATACAGTTAGGATCTTAAACTAAGCGAGACAATCAGATTAAAGTTTGATATAAAATGTACTAGCAGCATACTATTATAGACATTTGAAATTTAACAAGCACGAATAAAGCATAAAAAACGCACCAAGAGATAGCCAGAAACTTAGATGAGCAATTTGTTACTATATATTTGTTTTTTGACAACCAAAGCAGACTACCTTATGTTTACATTCGTACATTGAATAACATCTCATGGAAGACAAAATAGCTGTCCAAGGATTCAGTAATAAATAATAAAAAGTGTGTTGTCTAATAAATTATGCAACGAGTAAACCATGGAAAGCCATAAAACTCTCATTTCATTTTACTAGTAAATTTTCTTCATACTTAATTTAAGCACTTTATTTACACAACTTATAATGTCACAGTTATCAAAGAAAGTTAACTGCAATTGTCATTCTTTCTAGTGAAAGATTCCTTTCATAGCAAATTGAAGTTTTTCGTAAAGCAGAATTCACAAGTCATGCAATGATCAAATTACATACTATATCTCTGTTGATTACTCCAAAAAAAAAAAACAGATAAAACAATAAAGAGCATGATATGAAATACCTTTATTTGAGGATCATTTTGGAGAAAAACTTAATGGAATGGTTGACATTAAAAGAGGGTCATATCTCTGTGTCTAGAGAACAAATTGTATATACTATCTTAGAGGGCCAAACAGGAGCAGCACATTTTGTTCTTGGTATACCAATAAAAATGAGAACAAAGAGTTTTGCAGAAAGTAAGATGAAAAAGTAGAATTAAATTTCAGTTGTGATCAATGTATGCTCAAATCAATAACGTATGTTCATACCAATGAGAAATCTTTACAAGAATGCCAAGGAAAAAATATTTTAATAGTAACAGAAAAGAAAGGTATATCCTATGCCTGATAAAACTCCCACAATGACCTTACATTCCATAGAATCAACCTGAACCAAAAGAAAACAACCTCTTCAAGACATCTCTCAGACCCCAAGGAAACACCAGACATCTTCTACTTCTTTAAAACGACCTCACAGACTCCTGCACCCCTGCACAACACCCTACACCTGAATCTCTTATCAACTCACCTAAGCTACTTGCACATCCCCCTACTTTCACACACATACTAGACAGCCTCCACAATACAAATCCTGCATTGCTAACATCTACACACACACACACACACACAGAAACATACATGCTCACATACACACCCTCTGCATACATCCAAGAACAGCCCCCACAAACACTCCTGAACTTAAACACCTATACCTAAAGCAAACCAAAACAGCCTAGCATTAGATCTGCACCCTAACAGGACCTCTCACAGATTTTCAACTCCACTCCTGGATTGCAAAACAAGAAAGAAACAAGACCCCTTTACCCTCTAATAGAAACTGCTGCAACCTCCTTTAAACTCACAAACCAAACCAACAGACATGACATACTCCCTCACTGAAACTCACCAGCTCACAGACCTCTGACCCCTGACTCCCTCATTCAGCAGGAACCAGGAAAACAAACTTCAATAACACTGCAAACTGCTACACCCTAAACTTCATCTATAATTCCTCAGACAACCATATGCAGCTTCTAACAAGCTGCTTCAAACACCAAGAACCGCCCCTGAACTAAAACAACCCCTCTCGAGCACCAGGACTATTCCAGATTAAGCAAGAACCAGAGCTCAAATAGAGAAAGAAAATTAATTCAAAACAACAATTACTCACTGATTTCTTCTTAATTTGCTTTTAAAGTTCACAGCTTTGATCATGAACTGTATTCAGGGAATTTAAACGAAATAACTTCATATTATTGCTAATGGCCGAAATGTATATACTTGCACCTTTATTAAACTATTCTTGACTAAGCTAACATTTACACTATCTTAATCATATTCTAAAAAAAAGAACAAACATACACAAACGACTAAGAATTGAAGGCAAAAGACTGCAATAGTTGAAAGGAATCAAACTTGATATAAGCCAAATGAGCAGCAAACCAAAACTAAAAAATTTAACGAAAAGATGAAATCTTTAACACAATTTCATGCTGCAAATTTTAACAGGACAGAGTGAGAATTTACAGAATAAAGAGATCTAAATATGCTTCAAAACACAAACCAAGCATTATATGACTCAAACATCAGGCCGATAATTATAATAAATGAAAACAGAAAAATAAATAAAGGTCGAGTAATTACCTCTTGATGGGCAGTGAGCTTAAGGCGACGATCTGAAGAATGCGACTCAACTAAGCGATTTGAACGAGGTCGACGACTTGCTTGACGACGCGACGACACAAATAATGAAGCGATAACGCACGACAAATGCCAGGAACAAACCAGAAAGGAATAACAGTATATGTATTTTTTCAGAAGAAACTTAAAGCTGAGGAAATGTATAAGTATCTATATAGCTGCCTTTTCCATTTTTTCATCTGCGCCTCTTAGGAACTCTGTCTCTCCCCTACTGTTGCTGCCAAACTTTTCTCCATCAAAGCTGCTTCTCTATGTGAACTCCCTATTGACGGCCGCCTCTCCCCTCTCCCCCCATTAACGGCTCTCTGCTCCTCTCCTATTTATAGGAGTCCCATTTTAGGGTTCTCCAATGAAGAATCCCCAAATACCAAAAAGACCCATAACGGATCTAAATAGATAAGGTTGTACGAATTCGTACTGATGATAGCTGGAAAATGGAATGCGTGGGGACCAGGGAGGGAAAAATCGGGTATGGACTTAGGGATCGGGTTGGAATGGAAACCCGTTGGGAGAAATCTGATTTCAGGATTTTTATGTTTTTGGGATATTAGAGGGTATATAAGAGATTTACGTGGGCGGTCAGGTTTGGAGTTAGGTAGTGCAATTTTAGCCTCTACTTAAGGAAAGGATAAGAAATGAAAGGGGTTGCACGGGGTAAACTGAAATTGAGGCTAGGTTTGCTCAATTAGCCTGTTTTAGAATGGATTAGGAAATCTAGGAATTGTATAGGTAGTTTGATTGAAAGGGCGCATCGCAATTTTAACCTTCCTTACGCAAAATTATCAATTCGAATAAAATTATCAATTAGCTTATCTTAAAAGACCTTATTTAAATAATTAGACATTAATTCGAAAATTTCGGGACAAAATTGAGTGTCAACAACGGCCAGGTGCAACAATGACCCACATCTTCAAGTTGGGGACCAACACTATGATCCGCCTCTTGAATCCAATTTCCGGCAAAGTGGTCCATATAATCAGGGTTTCCATCACGAGTCTCAAGTTGAGCTCGATCGGTTGGGAAAAATGGACGAG
This sequence comes from Petunia axillaris subsp. axillaris, assembly GCA_029990575.1. Classification (NCBI taxonomy): domain Eukaryota; kingdom Viridiplantae; phylum Streptophyta; class Magnoliopsida; order Solanales; family Solanaceae; genus Petunia; species Petunia axillaris. The sequence goes on from JARKNS010000003.1 coordinate 167,214,149, forward strand.
AGCGAGGTTTTGCGCAAAGTGAAGGGTTTAGAACAAGCTGTGAGAATTATGCAGGGATATGGGGATCATTTCAACACTTCTTTCAAGGATCTTTGCCCTTTCCCTGAATTGCAATTGCCAGAGGGATTCACGGTGCCAAAGTTCGATCTATACATTGGGCAAGGAGATCCAAGAGTTCATATGAAGTCCTACTGCAACAAAATGAGAGGGGTCAAGAAAGACAAGCTGTTGATAGCCTACTTTTCCGAAAGCTTGGGGGGTGCGGCTGCTGAATGGTTCATGAGGCAGGATGTAACTAAATGGTTGGCATTTGATGACATGGCGCAGGCATTCTACGACCAGTACAAGTACCACATTGAAGTTTTGCCAGATCGATCCTCTTTGGATGCGATAAAAAAGAAGCCGAGTGAAAGCTTTAGGGAGTACGCCCTCAGATGGCGCGAGCAGGCCGCTCGAGTGAGCCCCGCAATACCGGACTACGACATGGTCCGTTTGTTCATCGAGACGCAGGATGAGGCGTTCTATGGTGCATTGATCGCCGCCTTTGGGAAACCGTTTAGTGAAGTCGTCAAGATGGGAGAAATGATTGAAAGAGGAATCAAGGCAGGCAAGATTGTCAGCCAAACAGCTTGGCGAGCCCAGGAAGAAGCCTTCGGGAAGAAGAATCAAGATGATGTAGCCATGGTGGGTTCAGGTTCACAAAAGTGGAGCGAGGAGAGATACAATCAAACCCACTCATACCAAGCTCCACGAGTACACCCTTCACAACACTACTACACCCCACAAAATTCACAGTATTCCGTCCCTCCACCCCAATACTTAATCCAAACAGCACAGCCATATGCTCCAATATCATCTTATCCGCAATGGCGTGCTCCAGCCCCACATCCTATATATCCCATTCAGCAAGCTCCACATAACCAATTCCAGCCTCCACCGAACCTTCCCCACCGACCAAGAGGTCCTCCAGGCTTTCACCCAAAGGTTGAGTATAAAAAGGTGCATCAAGTGAAAAAGAATGAGTTCACGCCAATTAGAGAATCGTATGCCGAACTTTTTCAGAAGTTGCAAGATTTGGACATACTGAAACCGATCAATGGAGGAATGCATCCTAGGGATAGGATTGACGACTCTCGTCAATGTGCTTACCATTCAGGTGCACCGGGGCACGACACTGAGGATTGCCATTTTCTCAAGAAGGATATCCAAGCTTTGATTGATAACGGTCGGATTCAAGTTGAGGGTTCAGATGTACCAGATATAAATCAGAACTCACTGCCTGTCTGTGATGATGTGCATATGGTGGGTATGGTGGATGTAGAAGATTTGAGAGCTGAATCTGCAATGCCGATAGTACCTGTTGGTGATGTGTCAATTTGGGCTAACCAAATGCTTGTGACAGTGAACTGCGTTCCTGAAATCGAGCTTGGGGTAGTAGACAGAGTACGAGGTGGTGAAATGAAGAAGACGAACATATCTCTTGAGAAGCCAATTCCAAATCTTACTCGGTCATTCGTCAGCCCCAAAGAAGTGAAGTCCACCTTGATGGGACTTGGAGAAAATAAGGAAAAGAGGAAGAAATTGCCAGATTCAGGTGCATCCTTGTAAAGGGCTCAAGAACGCATGAAAAGCAGGAAACTAGCCCTGACTTGCAATTGAGTGACTGTGAAATGTTGTAGCTTGTTTTGCTAATCTTTTTATGTACATGGTTATTTAAGGGTTGTAATCCAAGTGTATTATTTTGCTTATTTTGATGTTCAAACCCTTTTGTCTTTAATTCAATGAAAAGCGAGATCCTTTTCTCGTCTCAACATTCTGTCTCTTATTTTCCTTCTTGATCTTATTTTCTCAGTATTCTGTTTTATGTTTTGTCGACCTTAATAACATGACATGCGTGCGGAATTTACGTCTTGATCTAAACACGCGCTCTGGCATTGTGAGCTATTTGAGTACTATAGAGGGATAAAAGAGGGAGTTGAAATAAGTTGGAAATTAATCAGTAGTCATCCGATAAGGGAGATCGGTGAAAAGTTCAAAATCGTGCACGGTCGCTGCGACCGAATTTGAAATACTATGTTTTGAGAACCATCGTTGGAATAGAGGTCGAGGACACGTGTGGATCAATCCAGGTCAATTGATTGAACCATTATTTGTGCGAGGCATTCTCGGGTCGGGATGACGAACGGCTTTCGTTTCTTCTACCCAAACACTATATCCTTTTGTCAGTCCTTTTTTAGCCTTGTTTTGGTTTTTTTCTTTGGCCTACCCTCCCTTGGAATCAATTTGATGTGATTAAAGAAAAAAAAAAGAGAGAAAAGAGGAAACAAAAAACAACAAAAATCTACCTCAGTGCTAGAGCTACGTCTGACCTGATTCCTCTCAAAAGGATACGTAGGCAACCATTCGGGTGCGGTCATAATAGGAGAAAGTCCATTTTTCCCCTGTCTCATATTGATGCAAAAGCTTGCCTCCAAGTTTGCGGCCAATGTCAAAGGAAATTCAAATCCCCAATGTATGCTAAACTGGGGCAGAAGTTTGTTTTTATTTTATTTTTTAAAAAAAATAAAATAAAATAAAAACAAACTTCTATGTTTTATATCATCTATTCATATGTTTCATGAGATATCAGTCTCGAAACCGAGGAAGAAACTCAAGGCGCCCCAGTTTATCCTAAACTGGGGCAGAAGTTTAGTTTATTAAAAAAAAAAGAGAAGAAAGTCAATATCATTTTCTTTCATTGGTTTTATCTCGGGGGATAGTCTCAATATCCCTTATGTTTGCATATCAGAAAATTCAAAAGATAATTCCTCCGGTTTTCAATAAATTGGGGCCTCAGTTAGTTATTATTTTTTTTTTAAAAAAAAAGAAAATGATTCCAAGGGTTGTATCATTCATCAAGTCATTTCATGAGATGCTTTCATACCGCTTTTCAAACCAAAAAAAAAAAAAGAAAAAAAAAAGAGAAATAATCCCCAACTTGCCTAAACTGGGGGAAATAAGTTTGTTTTATTTTCAAAAAGCGGTGATTTTATAGTTTGTGATATTCATCTGATCGTCTCATGAGATGTTTCTGAGCTTTTATGTTGAACCCCTTGACTCATAGCCCAACCAAATCCAAAGTTACAGTCCAAATAAAGACCCTTCTGACCGATCATTGAGAATGTCAAGCCGAGTAGGGTATCAGGGGATAAGTTCCACGCTGTAAAGTCGCATCCTTATAAGCCGACAATCGCATTTAGGAGCTAGGAGCATCAAGGTCATTAAAGGAGAAATTCTTCGGGAATCAAGATAAAGGCCAAAATTGAAGGAAGAAAAGAAAGGCGGGGTCGAGCAGCAAGGAGAGATCGGAGGTCGATTGGGAAAGAGCGAAAAATGACAAAAAATGAAAAGAAAAAAAAAAGAGAAAAAAAAAGCGAAGTCTTATCGGTGAAAACCTGAAAGGGCGCTGCAAGACAACTGTGAGTTAAAACAACAAAGAGAGAGGCTAGTCGGTGAAAACCCGAAAGGGCACTACTAGTCGAATGAGGGTCATGGAATTCATCGTCAAGTTCGGGTTGAGCGAGGTTGTCAAACTGGGAGAGAGGTCAAGGTTAGACTGTTTGAACTAATCAAGAGTTGATTCTAATTGCATGTTATGTTTTACTAAGGTTGTCGTTCCACCTCCAAATAGGTTTCTTCTGTCTACCAGGGACATCTTTCGTTCGATGTCTCCTTTTGAGTTTCTTCACTTTCCTTTTCTTTTATTTCTTTCTCATTATTTTCAGACATTCAGAAAGGTTTGCAAAACTTGTCTGCAAGTTTCAGTTGTACCAGAAAAGTCGAAAATGGGAGTCCAGCACCGAGATTGTACCATGAAGATCACCAGGAAATGGTTTGTTATTTCTACAAGATGTGACCAAAGAACAATATGAGATTTTGGGTTGGGAAGTGTGAGAACACAACTACATCAAGTCAGTTGCTCATCGGGGAAAAAACTTGAAGAGCAGAAAGGGAAATAAAAAAAGAAATCAGGGACCATCTGAGCAGGGAGCAGTGGTTTTCAACTTTCAAGACAAGAACCATTGGGATAATGGGATAGCATTTTCAACTTTAAACACGAGACCCATCAGAGTGATGGTTTTCAATTCAGCAAGAGTAAGATCCATCAGAGTGATGGTCTTTCAATTCAGCAAGAATAAGACCCATCAGAGTGATGGTTTTCAATTCAGCAAGAGCAAGATCCATCAGAGTGATGGTCTTTCAATTCAGCAAGAATAAGACCCATCAGAGTGATGGTTTTCAATTCAGCAAGAGCAAGATCCATCAGAGTGATGGTCTTTCAATTCAGCATGAACAAGACCCGTCAGAGTGATGATTTAGCAAGATCCATCAGAGTGATGGTCTTTCAATTCAGCACGAACAAGACCCGTCAGAGTGATGGTTTAGCAAGACCCATCAGAGTGATGGTTTAGCAAGACCCATCAGAGTGATGGTTTTTAATTTTCAGTCAGAGCAAGATCCATCAGAGTGATGATCTTCAATTTCCAGTACAAGCAAGATCCATCAGAGTGATGGTCTTTCAATTCAGCATGAACAAGACCCGTCAGAGTGATGATTTAGCAAGACCCATCAGAGTGATGGTTTTCAATTCCCAGCATAAGCAAGACCCATCAGAGTGATGATTTTTCAATTTTCAGCAAAAGCAAGACCCATCGGGGTGATGGTTTGCAATTAAGTAAAAAACAAGACCCGTCAGAGTGATGGTTTTCAATTCAGCAGAAGCGAGACCCATCAGAGTGATGGTTTTAAATTTCCAGCATAAGCAAGACCCATCAGAGTGATGGTTTCTAATTTTCAACAAAAAGCAAGACCCGCCAGAGTGGTGGTTCCAGTTTTATCTTTCAAGTCAAAGCCCGTCAAAGCGGCAATTTCATTCAAGTCAAAGCCCGTCAAAGCGGCAATTTCATTCAAGTCAAAGTCCGTCAAAGCGGCAATTTTACTTTCAAGTCAAGCCCATCAAAGCGGCAAGTTCAATCTTCAAATCAAAGCCCGTCAAAGCGGTAATTTTAATTTTCAAGTCAAGCCCGTCAAAGCGGCAATTTCGGCATTAAAGTCAAAGCCCGTCAAGCGGCAATTTCAACTTTCAAGTCAAAGCCCGCCAAAGCGGCAATTTTTACTTTCAAGTCAAAGCCCGTCAAAGCGGCAATTTTATTTTCAAGTCAAAGCCCGTCAAGGCGGCAGTTTCAACTTTAGAGGCAAAGCCCGCCCGAGCGGCAATTTCAAGTGTTCAAGACTACTTTGGTAGTGGGAGCTTCGGACCAGTTTATCAGCTTGGGAAGCATGAAGAAGTTAGCTTAGGAATTGTAATTTTACATTTCAAATGTTGTATTTTCATTTTTCCTTTGTAAAGCAGTGACCACCAGCCAGCTAGCCAGCAACCAGCGACAGTGACCAGCAGCAACAACTCTAGTGTGTCAAAAGTGTCGTGTGTCAGTCCGGGTAAGTCTAGGAGCGTCGAGTCAGTCCCAGTTAGTTCTGAAAGTGTCTAGATTCAGTCTGTGTATGTCTAGAGAGTGCTTAGTGTTAGTCTAGAAGAGTCCAGTGTCTGTCTAAATGCGGTAGTCCCAGCTATCGCACGTGAGGAACTACACTGACCTGATTCCTTAGTCCGGGGATATGTAGGTAGCCTTGTTCTCGGCTAGAACCGAAATTCAAGGTACGGTCACCATTTTAGAAAGCATGCTCTCGGCTAGAACCGAAAAGCCAAAATTAGTTGTCGATTACTTCTTTGTCCGAAAACTCTTCGTGTTCCCGAACAAAGAGGAGCTGACGGCGTGGGTCGAGGCAATTTTGAAGGAGTTCACTCCTGAGAGGAGAGAATGGGCACATTTTGCTGCGCATAAGAGTTTGACCGTGAAAAATCATGGTGAGAGTATTTCTGCTTTCATGATTATTCTTCTCCTTTGTAGTTTCTCCGAGTCTGACGATTTTTCCTTCTGCAGGTCTGGGTACTCAAGGGGATTTCTTTCCTGCTCCCCCTCCCCCAGGACGTGCCTTCTGAACCTGTCGCTAATCCAGATGCTGAAGCCGCGTCTATATTAGCGTCGGTGGAGGCATTGCGCCGCAGGGAGGGTGGCGAGGAACTTTTGTCTGGTGGCCTCGGTTCTTTGAAAAGGAAGAAGAAGAACCAGGATGAGGGCGGAGCACGGAAAAAGTCTGCTCGTAAGACTTCTGTTGCTGCCGGGCAAGCCTCAACTGCTGGGAGTGAGCCTTCGCCTAGGGCCAATGTACCAGAGTCTGCTGAAGAGAACATCAAGACTACTGCCGAAGTCCCCGAGTCTGCATGAGGAGAAGGTTTAGACAAGGAGGTTATCAATCTTTCAGATACTGAGATTGAAGTCAATGAACCCCTTGCGCGAAAGCCTTATCTTCGGAGTGATAAGAGAATGGTTGAAGAGGAAGATGCCCGTACTCCGGAGAGGAGTCCCCGAGTTGATGACGGGGTGAAGGCGGCTCCTTCCCGTGTGGACAAAGGGAAAAGAAAAATATGAGAAGAAGAAGAAGAAGAAGAAGAAAAAGAAGAAGAAGAAAAAGAAGAAGCAAGGGAAGAGGTTTCCCAAGAGAGTGGCCGAGGTCCTCGTGTTTTTCGTTTCGAGGACCTGGAAAATGTGGCTACTGAGGGGGCTACGCCTGTCGGTCTTCGCAAGTGTGACACGATAGATTCTGGAGTGGAAGGTGATTCCAACTTATCAACAACAAGGCTCATTTGGCGGTCAGTCATCGACGGCCAAACCGGATTGAAGGATATTAGGGGTGTGCGTTACAAGTTTGGGCCAAACTATCCTTCTGAACAGGCTTGGGAACCCAAGTACTGTGAGAGGAAGCATACCATGAAACTTTCCCCTAATGTTAACTTTATATCCGGGTCGGGTGGCTTGGCCAAGGTTGTCTCTTTGCTCATCGGCCCCCGGGAAGAATGGGCGATGGGGGAACTGAGTGATGAGGAGTTAGCCTTTCAGATTGCTGCTGATTCTGCCTGGGTAAGTGTTTTACCGCTTTGCGTTGGGAATAACTTCGACCTCAGGTTTCTAACTTTCGCTTTGTTTTTTCAGTCAAGTATAGTGGCTGCCGAACTCATGTTCCGCTCCAGGATCAACAACGTCGATCAAGTACTCGAGGTAAAGAAAGAGTTGCTGGATGCTCTGAAGGAGAACAAGGTCCTGGCAGAGCAGTGTGGTCTCCTGGAGTGAAGTTAATCGACTAACTGATGTTAGCAATGAGCGACTTGAGCAGATTAACGAACTCACCAAGGAGAAGGACCTTCTTTTCAGAGAGAAAGAAGGGTTCGCACGCTCTGCCCAGGGCCTGGAGAGTCTACTTGAAGAATGGAAGGCTTCATTGAACAGTGCTATCGATGATCGTGCATCTCTTGAGCTGCATCTGCAGAGGGCTAACGAGGAATCTGTTAGGGCTAGAGCTGAGCTCCAGGCTGCCAAGGATCAGGTTGCTCAGTCGATGAGTGCTCAGGCTGCATTATCCAAAGATTTGGCAAACCTGCGCGATCAATCTGAAATAAGGGCCAAGCTTGTTGCACTCCAGGCTAAACGTTTATTGCTTGGGCAGATTCAAGCTAAGCAGATTAATGTTGAAGAGATACTGCAGATGACGAAAAGCACTGTCCGCAGAATAAGACAAGCACTGAATCTCTCTCCTGAGGTGTCTGAAGGTGAAGATGAAGATGAAGATGATGGCGAGAATTCGGGGGACGATGGCAGAACCGACGGAGTTGGTGCATCGGGTTCTGATCGTAGCCCCAAAAGCTGATGCCCCTCCCCAATCTTTTAAGTTTGTTTATCTGGTGAGAGCCGAATTTTAATTGTTTGTGGATGTAAAGACTCTCTGATATCTGTATGGCCGGTCCCATTTGGCCTTTGATCACTCTGTGAACTTCTGTTAGCCGTTTTCGGCATCTTATCGTTCCTCAGGTGTATATATACGATTTCAGATCTATTCAATGACTATATTTAGCCCGAATTTTTGATCTTTTGTTTGTATGTATTGTGGCCTTCGTGTCTTATGTTTCGGAGCTTTTTTGAAGTTTGAACTTTATTAAGTTCTGGTCTCCAAAAGTCTGCCCGAATGTTTTAACTTAGCCTTTACTTAGGAAGAGGTCGTAAGTTGTGAATAATCTGCGCAGATTTTTTTATTCTGACCGAGTTGTGGTCGTTAGACTTTTGGCCGAATCGTTGTCCTTTGCGCGTAACTTTGCTTATCGTTTTGATAGTCGAAAGTCGCCGCATGACTTTGTAGATTGGCTCTGGCCGAGTCGCTGGCTGAGTCGCTGACTTCTCTTATTTTCGTGGAAGTTTGTCACGTAAAAGATTTTGAAAAACTTCAAAAACTTCGCCTTTTGGCAAGGTCTTTCGCCTTTCGGCAAGGTCTTTTGCCTTTTGGCAAGGTCTTTTGCCTTTATGAAGGTCTTATCTGGCCTACAAGGGCCTCTCACCCCCCCCCCCCCTCCTTGTTTTTATGTTGGAACACGGGAAATGATAACATAAAAAGAGTTGAGGTAAGCTGTATATAGAAGAACACATATAACCAAACGAGGAGTGTGTCCGTTGTGGGATTCGAACCCACAGCCACGAAGTTGAAGAACTTCAAGCTCTACCAGTTGAGCTAAACGGATCTGACCTTGTTCAGGTTGTTAGTACCATTTAGAGAAAATATAATGAAAGTAAGAACTTCCGTAAAAGTAAAAGGCAAGCATAAGATAACTAACCGTTTTACCACTCAAAAGTGATATCTTTTGAGGTGAATCACGTTCCAACTGTTCGGGACAGTAGAGCCGTCTGGTCGTGCCAAGCGGTAGGATCCCTTGCCGACTGAGGAGATTACCTTGTAGGGGCCTTCCCAGTTAGGGCCAAGCTTCCCAGAATTTGTTTCTCTTGTGCTCCGGGAGACTTTCCTTAGCACAAAGTCTCCAACCTGGAAGCTCCGTACGCGCAGTCCCCGATTGTAATATTGTTCTATTCATTCTTTCTGGGCGATTACTCGTACAAGGGCTAACTTTCTTCGTTCTTCGAGGAGGTCCAGCTCTTCGAAGAGATTGACTGAGTTAGATTCTTCGGTGGCATGTGCGTATCGCAAGCTGGGCTCGCCGATTTCGACTGGGATTAAAGCATCTGCTCCGTACACCAATGAGTAAGGAGTCTTTCCATTACTCATTTTTATCGTTGTGTGATAAGCCCATAACATACCAGGTAACTCTTCTACCCAACATCCCTTCGCCTGTTCGAGACATTTTTTGAGGGACTCAACGATGATTTTGTTGGTAGATTCTGCTTGTCCATTAGCAACAGGGTGATATGGAGAGGAAGTGATCCTCTTGATGTGTAGATCTTCGAGGAACCTAGTCACTTTCTGGCCGATGAATTGTGGGCCGTTGTCCATGACTATTTCCTTAGGTGCTCCAAAGCGACATACGACAAACGCCAGAGGAAGTCGACAACCTCTGTTTGTCGTATCCTTGTGTATGCTGCCGCTTCGACCCACTTGGTGAAGTAATCAGTGATGATCAACAAGAAACGCATTCCTCTCGGCACTGTGGAAAGAGGACCAACTATGTCCATCCCCCATTTCATGAAGGGCCACGGGGAGATTATTGAATGGAGTGGTTCTGCTGGCTGATGGAGAAGATGTGCGAACCTCTGGCATTTATCGCATTTTTTGACAAATTCGTTCGTATCTTTCTCTATTTTATCCCAATAATAACCTGCGCGAATCAGCTTTCGGGTTAACGCCTTGCCGTCGGAATGATTTCCACAACAGCCTTCATGGACTTCCCTCATCACATAGTTGATTTGACTCGGTCCGAGACATTTTGCGAGAGGTCCTGCGAACATTTTACGGTAGAGCTCGCCGTTGATGATTGTATACTGAGCAGCTTTTATTCGGAGCTTGCGAGCGGCTTTTGTGTCAACGGGTAGAGTTCCATGGAGAAGATAGTTTGTTATCTCATTCCGCCAGTCCCAAGTAGCGTTAATGACATTGATTTCGAACTTTTCCCAATCTATAGTTGTGTAGAGGAGTTGAACAACAGCTGAAGAGCCGGTTGCCCCCATCTCTGCTACCGACCCTAGATTTGCGAGAGCATCAGCTTCATGGTTCTCTTCCCGTGGAATATGAAGTGCCTCCCAGTCGTCAAACTGTGTTAGGAGTTCCTTCACTTGGGCGAGGTACACTTGCATCCTGGATTCTCGTGCACTGAAGCCTCCAGTTATTTGATTGACTACCAGCTGAGAATCACTTTTGAGTTTGATAATGGTCACTCCATAATTTCGGGTTGGTTCCAAACATGCAATAACGACCTCATATTCGGCCTCATTATTAGTAATAAATGGGAACTTGATAGCTTGCCTGACCGTCTCTCTGGATGGAGCAATGAGAACCAGTCCAAGACCAGATCCTTTGACACTCGAGAGGCCGTCAGTGTAAAGGGTCCACGCACCGGGAGCCTGTCCAGCATAAAGAACAGCTTCCTTTTCTGCATGAGACCAGGCGAACGTTGTGTGCCGCTCCTTGAGGAACTGGATGATATCTCCTCGTAGAAGTTCGCTCAATTCGGTCCCTAAGTATACTTTCCGTTCCGGCTTATCTGCGAACAATTCTTCGGGTTCCAAAGCCTCCACGGTCGGCATGTGGCTTTCTCTCTCGTCCATCTTCGTGATGAATTTCGGGACCTCGTACTTCATTTCTTCATGCAGTGCGTTTGGTCCCGGTTGCTGTAATTACTATTTGTTCTCTTCGGGCAATTTGAGAGCCACTGAATAGCAATCTTGGGCAGAGTGCTGCTCTCCTCGGACCTCACGTACACCCCATTCGGATGGGAACTTCAGTACTTGATGATAGGTTGAGGGAACAGCCCGCATAACATGGATCCAGGGTCTCCTCATGATGGTGTTGTAGGCTAGGTCCGCATCAACAACATGAAAAGTTGTCTCCTTCGCTACTCCTTCGGCGAGAGTTGTCAAGGTAATCTCGCCAAGAGTCTTCTCACTCGAATTCGTCGATACTTATCTTTGAGTTGTAGCAATCGCAGACGTCCGTCCAACTGACTGCGGGGAACTCGCGAAGAGACTTGTAAAGTCTACGCGTGGCCTCTGAGCTCCTAATATCCAGACTGTGAGTAAATGCAATCGCTGCCCATATGTCCGGTACTTTGGGAAGCATCATTCGCTCTCTTTGGAAGCGATCTACGTATTTGCGGAGAGACTCGTCGGGCCTCTGCTGATCTTGAAGATACTCTCTACGTGGGTACTTACCTGACTTTCGCCTACGATAGTTCGTTGTGAACTACTTTCTGCCAAGTTAGTTGTAGAGCAAAAAGGTCGACGAAAAGAGGTATAATATTAGAACAAAAATAAACTATTAACCTACGAAGGTTATTGACTGGCTCCCACTGTGGTCGCCAAATTGTTTAACCTAGATCCGATTTTACGCCAATTAACAATTAAATTTATATTTGCGGAGTCACGATCAATAATTGAGATTAAGAGTTTGAATGACGAACTAAAACAACGTTAGATTCAAACAGGAATTAGCAAAGATAAAGCGTAAATAGGGGCAAAAAGAAGTAACCGTGTTGTATCGCTTATTTCCTGTGAGAGCTCTTCAATACTAATCGAACTTTTAGGAGATTAGAGAGAAGAATGCAAGCAAACAATCAGATTTGAGCAAGAGCGAGGGAGTATTCTTATTGATATTGTAGACAGGAAGTAAGTTGTGTTACAATGGTTTAGAACAAATGCTATTTATAGGTCTAATAGGCGTCCGTTGGATTTTTGTAACCGCTGAGCACGTATCTGGTGGATATGTAACCGCTGGGCATGTATCCGTTGGATATGTAACCGCTGGGTTGTAATGATCGTCTTTATGATCATTAATTGAATGATCGTGCATGACTTGGTTAATAACTGCTTACTCAGATCGTGTTGACTGGTGAAGCGTCTCATAATTGCTTTGGGTCTGTTCGTGATAATTGTCTGTCCGTTAGATATCTGACCGGTGGAACTTCTGCCCGTACCACATATTCGATTTTAGGGAAGCCAAAAAAGGTGAGCACCTAGCGCGAAAGGTTGCTTTACTAAGTAAGATAAGGCAAGAAGCAAGGGCGCAGCAGCTGCACGAAAGCCCTTGCTTCTTAGCGCCATGCCATGGTTTAAGCTTTAGGCTCCATAGACGGAACTCTGTTTAGGTATTAGGGAGGGGAGGACACCACTCAGCACCTAAGGTGGGACTCAATGCCTAACAAAAACGGCCAAAAGAAAAAAAGGGATGTATGGCGAAGGGGAGAGGAAAACTATTGATCCCTTTGATGACTCTTCTCTTCATCTTCTCGGGTTGCAGAGAAGAATCCGAACTGAGGAAATGAAAAAAAAAATCTCTCTTTCTCTTTCTACGGTCACCTGTAGCGTCCTTAAAAAGTCTTAGAAGGAGAATCTAACTATTCTCGAAGAGATTCTTGCCAACACCATTAGGAAGATGAGGGAAAGGGGAAAAGAAGTCAAATTCGCTATTTCCGACAGCGGGGAGTGAAATAGAACATGAAACCGTAAGCTCCTAAGCAGTGGGAGGAACCAGGGCTCTGACCACGTGCCTGTTGAATCGGACCGGGGGGGATCGGGTAGAGCTGTATTTGCCGATGCAAGGTTGGACCGGAATCAACAGACCGCTTCCTCCTAAGCGAGCAAGAATCAGCTGCTCCGCTTCGGAGAGAGGTTCCGGTTCCGGCTGAGGAGGCAAATTCAAATCGAGCCCCCAAACTTACTTGACGAGGAATCCTTTCTCGCGAACAAACACAACCCCTACACACACCTAGGAGCACCCCTTCCTGCATATCCATACAAGACCCGAGTAGGCGGGTCGAGGTCCTACGAGGTACCCACTACTCGGAGTACCCTCCCAAAAGGAAAAAGATGTGTCTGTCAGGTTCGGTTCTTCTTAGTTGGGTTGGGCGGGTTCGACCAGAAATGCTATGCACGTAGTGGACACGTGTTATCTTTCAAGTGTTGTTAGCTTTTATCAAATACAGTGACACTTGTGATATTTGAACACTAACTCACATATATATATGTTTAATTAGACAACAGCCTTAATTATGGTTATACATATATTGTGGGAAAATAAATACTCTATTACTTGTGTACTTTAGAGATAGAGACAGGCATATTGAGTTGGATGACTTAGCACACTCGGAGAGTCAGCGGGATGTTAGGTATTGTAGGCGTATAAAAGTAGAGGAAGATAAGGAGACAATTCGAAAGCTGCGAGGGAAAAGATCGACTGTGCCAGACGAGATCCCCATAGAGTTTTAGAAGAGTGCGGGAAGTGCATGTATGGAATGGCTGAGCAGGTTGTTCAATTACATCCTCAGGATGGCGAAAATGCCTGAAGAATGGCGATAGAGTACCATAGTTCCATTGTACGAGAACAAGGGTGATATTCAAAACTGCAACAACTATAGAGGCATCAAACTACTAAGCTATACTATGAAAGTATTTGAGAGAGTAGTGGAGAAGAGGATGAGGAGTGATGTGACTATTTCTAAGAACCAATTCGGGTTCATGCCTGAGAGATCAACGATAGAGGTCATTCATCTTTGAGAAGGTTGGTTGAGCAATATAGGAACAAGAAAAGGAACCCACATTTGGTGTACATTGACCTAGAAAAAGCTTATGATAATGTCCCAATGGAAGTTTTGTAGAGATGCTTGAAATCTAAAGGTGTTCTAGTGGCATACATCAGGATGATTAAGGATATGTATAATGGAGCGAAGATCCAAGTGACAACAGTGGAAGGAGACTCATTGCACTTCCCAGCTGAGATGGGGTTACATCAGAGGTCTCTTAGCCCATTTTTGTTTGCTATGGTGCTGGATGAATTAACACAGAATATTCAAGGGAGGTGTCGTGGTGTATGTTATTTGCATATGATATAGTTTAGGTTGATGAGACACGTAGCGGAATCAATTAGAAATTGGAGATGTGTACAAAAACCAAGTACATAGAATGCAAGTTTATTGATGCATCTCATGAGTCAGAGGTGAAAGCCTGACTTGCTTCACAAGTCATTCCCAAGAAAAAAAGCTTCAAGTAGCTTAGCTCAATTCTCCAAGGTAATGGAGAACTTGACGATGATGTCACACATCTTATATTAGTAGCTTAGATGAAGTTGAGGCTTGCTTCCAGTGTCATATGCGATAAGAGAGTACCATCTAGGCTCAAAGGCAAGTTCTATAAAGTGCTCGTTAGACCAGTTATGTTCTATGGGTCGGAGTGTTGGCCAGTCAAAAGCACACACATTCAGAAAATGAATGTGGCTGAGATGTGAATGCTTAAATGGATATATGGGCATATTAGGATGGATACGATTAGAAATTAGGTCATGCGTGACAATGTGGGCGTGGCCTCAGTGACAGAGCGAGAAGAGAGGCTACGATAGTTCGGACACGTGAAAAGGAGGAGCACAGATGCTCCGGTGATCGCAATTGTTAACGTATTTTCAGGCAAATACGTTAATAAATGTTTTTGGAGATGAAATTGTTTCTTTTTCCTAGATTAAAGGTATATTAACCATGATTAAGAATATTAATTAGTTAAATATCTCCGTGACTTTTAATATCTAAGTAGGACAAGTACCACAAATCTAGAAGGGAACTTGCGGAAGTTGGATGTTTAAAGAGAGATTAGGTTTAGTATAGACGAACAATCTTATGATTAAAATTATTATATATTTTTAAATATCTTGAAGAGACATGCAAAAATGTCAAAAACAAAAAAGATATGAACTGAAACGTAATAATTCTTTACATTGTTGAAATTCAATAAATAGTAACCAAAAACTCTGCTTTTCGACCACTCTGTTCTTTCTTTCCTATATATAATTCTTTTGCATGGAACAATTGGTTTCTCGATTTTTATATTTACTTCTTAGTTTAAGAGTTCAAAGAAATTAGGAACTGTACGCGAGCCATCGAAGTAATGTAATAATCATGGGCGGAGCCATCCTTGTCCAAGGAGTTCAAATGAATCCCTTCGCCGAAAAATTATACTGTGTCTATCTGGTAAAATCGATTTTTTTATACATACTTATCATATGTTGAACCCCTTGATACAAGTGTAAGTTTTATTTTTTAAATTTTGAACCCGTTGTTGGAAATCCTACATCCGCCCCTAGTAATAATCATGACGCTGCCTAAAAAACAAGATCAAAAGCCATCGGAGGGATATTTTCTAGTTAAGAATGCAATGTGTACTAGAAGGAATGCTACTACTCCCTCCGTCCCATTTTAGTTGTCGCTTTCAGCCTTTTCACGTCCATTGAGAAAATCATTAAATAGGGTGTGTATTTTACTATGTTACCCTGATTTAATGTTAGATTATTAATTTTCTTTGAGAATTATTTTAATTATTGAGGGTATAGTTGGAAAGAACTAGTAAATTTAGTCTTTAAATCTTAAAGAGAACTAATTTGAGACAAATTATTTCTCCTTAAATGATAATTAATTTGGGACGGAGAGTATTAATTTTGTCAAGCCGGAGAATGTTGTAGGTTATAAACTCGTTCGTGTACCATGACTGGCCCTACATTTTCAATTAGCCAATATAATGTTGCATTTAGCCATTTATTCCGCTGTATTTCACCCTTAATGCGTGTGGTCAGACGAGGCGGCGACAATTAAGAAATTTTACACCTTCTTGAGCTATCCTCCTATAGATGTACGAATTGCATGGAAATTGCTACTCCCTCGGTTCATTTTTATTCGTCCACTTTCAGTTTTTCACTTCCACAAAAAAAAAAAAAAAAATCAACTTAACTAATACACTCTTATTAATAATACTTAATTCAATTAATTGGGAAGTGATTTAAAAATTATAATGTCTTTAATATCAAGGGCAATATAGGAAGAATATGATTAATTCTCTCTTGAATTGCTAAAATAACAAATAAAAATAAAATTTGACTTTAAAGAAATTAGACAAATAAAAATGGACCAAGGAAGTAGTTATTAGTAATAAACTGATGAAACAAGAAGGGTAAAAAAAAAACATAAACAAGTTGTCACTCTTTATCAGCTTGGATGGCTTTTGTGCACAAGGTTGAGAATTGCAAGAATTTATACCAAAGGCGGCTCAACGGAGTTGGTGGCCTAAAGCCAAATCTCGATGAGAGGCTAATTTTTTTTTAAAAACAATTTAAGAAATATTTTTATTTGGTGACTATTTGCTCAAATCTATATTACCTTTATTACCTCGTTTGAAGTTACAAATAGTAGAACTTGTAATAAATTACTGCTCGCAACAAAAACAAAACACCTTGTCCAAGTTTTTAGAATAGATTAACCATCTTCCTTCTTTCCATTTTTCCATTTGTCAATTCTTAAAGTATAATATTTTGTAAAAAAAAAATCTTAAAAATTTATCCTAACTTAACTAGATTAGTTACTTATTCATCTAAAGAACATTGTTCCATATTTTTCTGGTAAAAATTTTTATTCTTTGCTAAATCTTTTTCAACAGCTCATCTTTGGGATTGTATTAAAGTATAATTTCCTTATCTTTTCTTCTTCTTCTTCTTCTTCTTTTTTTTTTTTTTTTTTTTTTTTTTGCATTTTTGCTAACCAAATTATATTTTGTAATTGACGTACTTAAATTTTGATAAATCATTGTTTGTCTTGTTTTTGACCGAAAGGAGTAAAAATTTGAAGAAGATAAAGGAGAATAACACAATGCAATGGTAACTTTATCAAAAATTATAACATACTTTCGGCAATAAAACATCTACCTTTACACATGTTCCAAAAAGGTACAACTTACCATTACCTAAAAGACTATTAGCATAAAATAAGGGAGTTTATTTTGATGGATTACTAAAAAGTTATATAATTTTTTACTTAAAATATTTAAAATTTATAATAAAAATACAAATAATAGTAAAAAATTGGGGGCCTCAAGCGATTGCTTGATTTGCCTTATGGTCCAGCCGGCCGTGTTTATAAAAAACCTTAGTGGCATTTCACATACTTCATATTTGTAGTACTCTGTTCCATAATGGATGACATATTTCGAATTTTGAGAATCAAACGAGTTTATTTTTGACCGTAATATTTTTATATGTCTTTTAAATATTTTTAAATTATTAATTATTGTGACTTATAGTACTTTTTATGTAGTTTATAAATATACAAATATCGTTCCAAAAAAATTAAAAATTATATGTTCAAATTTACGGTCAAAATAAACTCGTTTAACTTTGAAATCCAAAACATGTCTTCTTTTTTTTTTTGGAACAGAGGCAGTAGTAAATCATTATATAACGCCTCTTGTACTTGTTTAATTTTTTCATCTAAACACCTATACTTGACTAGGGGTTTTACGCCCACCCTATATATATATCTTTCTAAAGTAGAACAAATACCAACTTTTCTGGCCAAAAATAATTTTAAATAAGGTTGCGAATTACACGCACCAACCTTATTTTTCCACGTAATCTCTTTTGATTAATAATAGTAATATTTTTAGTTACTTTAGATTTTTTTCACTTTATCAAATCAAAATACTACAAAACCACCCGACTACCACTAAAAATATCTGAAAAAAGAAAGACATGCAACTAATATTTATATCAACGTGCAACTAAATATTTGACGCACGTAAAAATTATCTTTATTATTTAACTTAAAAATATATCGTTCTCTAATAAGTACGTAGCATAAGTTTGGTTAAAAACAAAAAACGACATTAGGGACTTGTTTTTTTCTCTATCGAATGTGCCCGAAGGAATAACCTAAAGGTCTCGTGATGATTTAAAATATGCTTGACGCAGTAGGTATATGTAGTTACATTAACAATCAGAGTAATCTTGATCAGTATTTGTAAAGGCAGAGGCATGAGGCGAAGCGTGAGCTCCGTAAATCTTGTATTTTTTAAATTTAGTAAATTAATTAAATAACATAAATTAGAAAAAAAAATGAAAAATACACTAAAATAGTATAATTATAGCAACAACAACTTAAGGAAAATTATAATTAGTATCTAATCATACTAATATAAGTGAAATAGTAAATTTTTACAAATAGATTTATTCTTTAAAATACTGTTATATATGGATAAGCTATTAATGAATGTGTATGCATTACTTTATACTAGTAGTCTAGTACCACTACCTTAGCATAAATGAGGTATTACAGTGCTATCGCAGTATTGGCAGAAAATCCGGAAATCTAGAGCTCGTAAGGATGAGCTTATTTTAAGCAGCTTATAAGTTAAAAGTGTCGTATAAACTATTTTTTCACTTTTAACTTTTTTAAGCATACATTTCTAATGTGCTTATAAGTCACTTTTAAGTTCACCCAAACAAGCTCTTAATTGGTCGCTTATTAAGCGGAAGAAGATACCACTACTGCTTTTTTAGACCACAAGAATACATCAAAAATATTTGAGGATTTAGAGGGCAAAGACTAATTCTTCTCGATTTCTTTCTGATTTTTGTGTGATTAGATTTCATCAATTATTCATATAATTTGTCTCTATCAAATAATTAAATTAAATAAAAGCAAGAAATTCCCTTTTTACAATTTCCAGATTCCCTACTACTCGAATCGGATTCAAGGATTCTGCAATGGTCGGATCGCCTTCACGATATCACAATAAATACAATTTCTACCATCTCATTTTAATTGTCGCGAACTCAATTGTTTGCATTATATAATGCTCCAAAAGACAGATAACTTCAATTATATCAAAAACAAGATAAATTTGCCCAAATATTTGCGCTTAAAACAGTAAAAATAACTGAAATAACCTATCTTTATTTCACTCCAACATGCACTGGTAGTATTAAAAACCAGAAACTAAATTATCCGAACATAAACCTGAAAAAACAAAAACTGCAATCCATACTACGTAAAATCTAAGAGAGCTGACCACAATCAGCAATCATAACAGGTTTAGCACATTTGCCAGAACTAGATCCAACAGCCTCAACTTTCTTAATAACATCCATACCATCAACAACTTGTCCAAACACAACATGTTTACCATCAAGCCATTCAGTTTTAGCAGTACATATAAAAAACTGTGAACCATTTGTTCCAGGTCCAGCATTAGCCATAGATAAAATACCAGGTCCAGTATGTTTCTTGATAAAATTCTCATCATCAAATTTTGCACCGTATATTGATTCACCACCTGTTCCATTACCTGCTGTGAAATCACCACCTTGACACATGAATCCTGGGATTACACGATGGAATGTTGACCCTTTGTAATGTAATGGCTTGCCTGATTTTCCAACACCTTTTTCGCCTGTGCATAGTGCTCGAAAATTGTCTGCTGTTTTAGGGGTTGTATCTGCGAATAGTTCCATTGTTACACGCCCCGCAGCTTGACCACCGATGGTTAGGTCAAAGAAAACCTTGGGGTTCGCCATCTCGACTGGGAAGTGTTCTGAGTCTCCTTGTACTGTTTAATAGATTTTTTACACTGTTGTGATCTTACTACTGTGTGTGGAAAAAAGATGTGATTATTGGTTAAGGTTAAAGGAGTTTATATAGGAAATTGTAAAGCGGATATTTTGTTACAAGATTATGTTGACCTTTGGATTATTACAGGTGTTAGTATCTTGGTGGATGAAAATGTCATACCATAGTTAGGATCACGTTGTATTATGCGTTAATGATGCTATCGGGCTTAATTCAAGGAGCGAATGACTTTTGGCACATTATTTGTGGTCCACAAAACACCTACATTCATTTTCGTAATTTAAACGTCATTTTGTTTATCTATATATACTGTGCGTAAACCAAGTATAATTAGTATATAATCTATGTATAGTGATTAGAAAATGAAAATAGTTCTTCGGTTAGCTATTTACATAAAAATCCCTTAAGGAAAGTAGGCAAACCAAGCTGGACAGTCTTTTTATATGGTACAAAATTTAAGAAAAAAATGAAAACTTTTGAAATTTGTGGTATAAAATAATTATAAATATTCATGTGAATGTAAATAATCTTGAAGAACTCAGCTAAGAAGATGAGAGCTTGAGAGAAGAATGCAGAGGAATGAATACATTGCTTATCAACCAAGCTAAGAGTATTACAAAATCTGAAAAATATCTACTCAACTAACTATATTTATACATAGTCAACTAACTAGTATAGTTAACTAACTAACACTTAACCACTAACTAACTATAGTTAAGTTAACTGCTGACTCACTAATAACTAACTTAACTAACTAACTAACTGATAGTTGCTAGCTTCAACACTCCCCCTCAAGCTGAAGGATGAAATACATCTTTCATACCAAGCTTGCTTATCAGATAGTCATGCTGAGGCTTGTACAGTACCTTGGTTAGAACATCTGCTAGCTGCTCCTTAGTTCCTATATGTTGTGTCTGTACATGTCCCTTGTCAATTTTTTCTCTGATAAAGTGACAATCAATGTCAATATGCTTAGTTCTTTCATGGAAGATTGGGTGAGCAGCTATTTGAATTGCTGCTTTGCTATCACAGTACAATTGAATAGGCAATCTTACTTCAGTTCCCAGCTCTCTAAACAGCCCAATCAACCAAGTAATCTCAGCAACTGTAGAAGCCATACTTCTAAACTCTGCTTCAGCTGAACTCCTAGAGACTGTTCCTTGTTTCTATGACTTCCAGGATATTAGTGCTCCTCCAAACTTTACTGCATACCCTGTGACTGATCTTCTTGTTTCAACACAGGCACCCCAGTCAGAGTCACAGAATGCATTGAGTGTGTGACTCTTAATAGCTGGCATAAACAGTCCCAGTCCAGGTGCATTCTTAATGTACCTGACTACTCTTACTGCAGCATCCATATGGGATTGTTTGGGTGCATGCATAAACTGACTGAGTACTTGTACCACAAAGGCTATATCAGGCCTAGTCATAGTCAGGTATAAGAGTCTGCCCACAAGTCTCTGATAGCTTCCCTTGTCAGCCAGTAGTTTGTCATTGATAGCAGTCTCAGGATGAACCACACTATCATACTCAACAGAAGTGAGTTTATGATTGAACTCCAAGGGTGTGAAGATTGTTCTGCTGCCAGCCAGACCTAGCTCAGATATGAGTTCAAGAGCATACTTTCTTTGGCACATGAGAATACCCTCCTTTCCTCTAGAGAATTCAATGCCTAGGAAATATTTGAGTTCACCCAAGTCTTTCATTTTAAACCTGCTTTGAAGTTCCTTTCTTACCTGCTTGATCAGCTGAAGGTTGCTTCCTGTTACCAGAAGATCATCCACATACACCAGGATTATCACAATGTCAGTCTGTATCCTTTGAGTAAACAAGGAATAGTCATAGTGAGACTGAGTGAAACCCATATCCAGTAGTGCCTCAGTAAGCTTTATGTTCCATTGCCTGGGAGCCTGTTTCAGTCCATAAAGAGACTTATGTAGTTTGCACACCTTCAAACACTCCCCATGGCTGAAACTGTCTCCCATAGGACTAGTGAAACCATCAGGAACATGCATATAGACTTCTTCTGGAAGATCACCCTGAAGAAAAGCATTATGTACATCCATTTGAAACACATACCAGCCTAAAGCAGCAGCAAGAGCAACCACTGATCTGACAGTGACCATTTTTGCAACTGGTGAGAATGTCTCAGTGTAGTCCAGTCCCTCTTGCTGGCTGTACCCCTTGGCCACTAACCTGGCCTTATATCTCTCTACTTCTCCAGAAGACTTATATTTCACCTTGAACACCCATTTACAGCCTATGGGCAACTTCCCTCTTGGGAGATCAACAATGGTCCAGGTCCTATTCTCCTCTAGTGCTTTGATTTCAGCCTGCATAGCTTCCACCCATTTAGGGTCTTTACTAGCTTCAGTAAAGGAAGAAGGCTCAACCACAGCAGAGTAGGCTGCTAAGGAAGCTCTATAACCAGGAGCTAGGTGATCATAGCTGATGTAGTTAGACAGGGGATAGGAGCAAGATGACTTAGACTTAGTGGGTTGGACAATGAAGTCTTCCAACCATCCTGGTGCCTTTGTAGTTCTAGAGGATTTTCTAGGAGGTGGTGCTGGTTGAGATATAGGTGAAGAAGTAACAGAAGGTAGAGGAATATCTGCAGGAGGCAAGGTTTCAGGTGAAGTAGGTGTGACATGTAATGGGGGTTGTTCAACAGCAGGAACAAACATAGGTGACTGATCAGTGAAGTCAAGAACAGGAAAAATAGATGATAGTTGATGTGAAGATGAGTACTTAAAGGGAAATACAGTTTCCTTGAAGATAACATCTCTGCTCACAAACATTTGCCTGTCACTCAGATTGTACAATAGATATCCCTTCTGAGTGGTAGAATACCCTAGATGAATAGAAGGTATAGCTCTAGGTCCAAACTTGTCCAGTTTGGGTACTACAGTAGCATAGCATAGTGAGCCAAATACTCTGATATGAGATAAGTCTGGTTTCTTATTGTACAGCTTGGAGAATGAGGATTGACCATGAAGCAAAACAGTAGGTAGTCTGTTGAGGATGTAAACTGCAGCTTTAACACACTCACCCCAGAACCTAAGGGGAATAGAAGCCTGGAACCTGAGTGCTCTGGCCATGTCAAGGATATATCTGTGCCTTCTTTCAACCACCCCATTTTGTTGGGGTGTGTAGACACAGGAACTCTGATGGATAACACCATGGGATTGAAGTAGTTCTGTGACCTGTGAGTTAAAGAATTCTGTGCCATTATCTGTCCTGAGATGCTTGACAGATGTACCAAACTGATTCTTAACTAGAGCCAGAAAGTGTTGTAGAATGACAATGGACTCTGACTTGGTGTTCATTAGAAAGATCCAGGTGAACCTGGAAAAGTCATCCACTAGAGTAAGGAAAAATCTTTTTCCATCATGTGTAGGAACCCTGTAAGGACCCCAGACATCACCATGCATAAGCTCAAAGGGTGATTGGGAACAAGTAGTACTGTGGTTGAAGGGTAGTCTTGGTTGTTTAGCAATTGGACATACAGAACATTCATGATCATGCAACTGAACATTTTTAATATCAACTGCTTGTGTTACAACCTTTACAGGAGCATGACCAAGCCTCCTATGCCACAACTCAACTGTTTCAACAGGCTTATTTATAGCAGACTTATTAGTACTAATGCTATTTACAGGTGACATAGAGCACACATTATTACTGGTGATGTTCTGTATACTGTCTTCCTTCCTTGCAGCCTTCAGCATGTACAATCCATGATCTTCTTTACCAATCCCCAATACCTTCCCACTGTAGAGCTCCTGAAACACACAGAAGTCAGGGTAGAAAGCTACCATACACTGTAGTTCTTTGGTAATCTGGGACACAGATAGAAGGTTGTATTTGAACTCTGGAATGTATAGTACATTCTTAGCCATAATGTCCTTAAGAATAGGGGACTTCCCAATTTTAGTGATATCTACTTGACCCCCTGTGGGCAAGTTAACTTTGTTGCAGTGAGACATGTACCATGTGATTAGAGGCTCCAGTATCTATGATCCAATTATTATATACTAGATTAGACATAAGGGCAGTCATGGTACCTGTAGTACCAGTAGTAACAATATTAGCACTGGATTCCACACCTTTCCCTTTATCAAGCATCTGAATAATCTGATGATACTGATCTTGAGTGAGTGCATGTGAGTTTGCAGGTGAGACTCCATTACTATGCATGAGATTGGGAGCCTGAGATGGCAGCATAGGTGAGGTGTATTGCATAGGTCTCTGAGAGTAATTTTGAGGGAACTGCTGATTCTGATTTACCTGCACATCATTTCTTGGATCAAATTGTGGTGTCTGATAGCCACTAGACCCACTGGGACCAGACTGATAGCCATTTGAGCCTGACTGATAACTGCTAGGCCCAGATTGAAGGCTTACTGCATTAGCATTGTGTGCATAGCTTTGTTGCTGTGGTCCCCATTTCTTCTTGTTTCTACCAGATTTGGGCTGATAACCTTCAGGATAACCATTAAGCTTATAACAGCCTTCCCTACTATGACCCTTAATACCACAGTAATCACAGACAACAGGATTCTTAGGCTTGAACCTTGCACTGTTCAGCCTGTTACTCAGCAGTGCTATAGCCTCATTTGAAGAACAATCACTAGCAGCTCTAACACTGGATCCATTACCCATGATCCTTTGGCTTTCAACATTCAGAATCATAGCATAGGCTTGGTTAAGACTTGGCAGTGGACTAGTCATCAACACTTGGCTTTTTGCATTGTCAAATGACTCATTAAGTCCCATAAGAAACTGCCAGATCTTCTGCAGCTGAAAGTGCTCAGCATATTGTTTAGACTCAGGGCAACTACATATAGGAGGAGGCATTAAGGCCTCAGATTCATCCCACAGTTCTCTTAACTTGGAGTAATACACAGACACTGATGATATTCCCTGGGTTAAGGAAGCAATCTCCTTATGAAGGTAAAATGCTCTAGAAGCATTGACCTTATCAAACCTCTCTCTCAGGCCTTCCCAGACCTTGTGAACATCAAAGGCATATATCACACTACTAAGCAGTTCTTTAGATACAGAATTCATGATCCAAGCTAACACAATTGCATTACATCTATCCCATAGTTCATGCAAATTTGATTCATAGTTCTCCTTCTTACATGTACCTAGAACAAACCCTAGCTTATTCTTTCCATGTAACATGATTTTTATTGATTTACTCGATAAAGCATAGTTTTCAGAACCTTGAAGTTGAGTAGAAACAAGTACCAAACCTTGAGTGTCTGAAGGATGGATATAGAGTGGATGATTATGGTGAATCATGTTGAAAGGATCAGCAAGTTGTGCAGTTGTTACACCACCAGTTCCTCCATTGTTAGCCATTGCATATCTCTAAATTTGTAGAAACTTGAAGCTGAATGCTTGAATTCGAACAGAGAAAATTCTAAAGGCCCTAGAGTTTGGGGAGAAATTTTCTTCTGATTCAAAGTGCACTTCAGCAAATGTCTGGTGAAACAGAGTTGCAGAGCAACAGAAATCGATCTGATCTACCTCTCTTAGCTGAGCTAAGAAGCTACGAACCGAGCTCTGATACCATGAAGAACTCAGCTAAGAAGATGAGAGCTTGAGAGAAGAATGCAGAGGAATGAATACATTGCTTATCAACCAAGCTAAGAGTATTACAAAATCTGAAAAATATCTACTCAACTAACTATATTTATACATAGTCAACTAACTAGTATAGTTAACTAACTAACACTTAACCACTAACTAACTATAGTTAAGTTAACTGCTGACTCACTAATAACTAACTTAACTAACTGATAGTTACTAGCTTCAACAAATCTTTTAAGGATAATATATGAAATTTGACATACAATTTTCTAAACTTAGAAATATGTTCTAAATGAAGTAATTCTCTTTTGAAAGGAAGGAGTGCGTAGTTTACTATTAAAAACAAGAAATTAATACTTACATAGTTCGACATTGCTCGAGTTTGTGATTAGAAGTTGAAACTTGAATCTATGGAAAGTTTTGTTTTTAAATGCTTTATATCTGTCATCCGTCATTGCCTGATTATTACGTAAGAATTTTTTCTTGAAATGGGTTGAATTTTGAACTTCTTCCAATATATGGGTGTGTCAGAATCTTTTTTCCAAAAATGGTAAAAACGCCAAGGGGCATGGCGTTTTCTATATAAATGTTAACGTCCATTTATTAACGGCCCGTTAGTTTAATGTACACAAAAAACGCCATGTCCCCTGGAGTTTTTCAAATTTTTACGAGTTTTTCAAATTTTGTAAAAATTCAGAAAACTCCATGGCCCTTGGCGTTTTCTTTGAGTTTTTCGAATTTTATAAAAATTCAGAAAACTCCATCAACCGTGGAGTTTTTACAAATATTAAATTATCAAAGAAAACGCCAGGGGCCATGGAGTTTTCTGAATTTTTACAAAATTTGAAAAATTCGTAAAAATTTGAAAAACTCCAGGGGACATGGCGTTTTTTGTGTACATTAAACTAACGGGCCGTTAATAAATGGACGTTAACATTTATATAGAAAACGTCATGCCCCTTGGCGTTTTTACCATTTTTGGAAAAAAAATTCTGACACACCCATATATTGGAAGAAGTTCAAAATTCTAACCCATTTCAAGAAAAAATTCTTATCTCCAGAACCTTTGTTTGATTTTACGAATTTAATAATATTGACAATTGAGATATTTACGAACCTTTGTTACAAAATGAACAAGACTGCATGGTTTTGCAGCTTTTGCTCTGATTGATTGTTTAATATGAAAATAATCTAAGGGTTGATAAATTATCTGTCCGCAGTTTCTCTGATTCGAAGTAGTTCAGCTAAGGTTCTAATTAGTTCTAACAAAGAGATCGCTTTGCGCAAAGGAAATCTACATATACATTTCTGTTAAGACATTATATATTTGGAGCCAGGTGCCACGACAATTGACCTCTGTCATGGTTCATTTTATACAGAAATATGTTTGTTTTAAATTATGTCATATAAAACGTTTAATGTCGATGTTAAGTATAAACGAAAACAAATAAGGAGTATAATCCTAATTTAGCTTTCAAATTTAGTTTAGAAGTAGCAAATTTTCATGTGAATTCTTGAGTTTTAGATGAGAAAAGGTGCAAAACTGAGGTGCATGATGATCACTTTCTTATACTCAAAAAGTACATTATGCATGTAGAAGATTCATAATACAACCAAGAGTTGCACCCAGTGTCTTTAAGTTCTAGACCCAATTTTGCTACATGCACTAAGAGGAAATCCTTAAAAGCACTTCTATGGGTGAGGAATAAAAGGAGGCAAAGGTGGGAACAATGGGTGGTGGTGGTGGAAGTACTTTGGTGGAATCTTAGAGAAAGGAGGAAACTTGGGATGAACAAAGACTTTTGGAATTAGAGGATGGTATGGTTTCTTGTAGAATGCTGGCTTTGGTTTGTAAATAGGAACTGGGGGTGGAAGTGGTTTCTTGTATATAGGTTTATAAGGTGGAAGTGGCTTCTTGTATATAGGGATATAAGGTGGTAGTGGTTTCTTATATATAGGAAAATGCTTCTTCCAATTAGGGTGAATCTTGAAGAAAGGTGGCAACTTTGGCAAAGGTGGATACTTGTATTTTGGCCACAAGAAAGCAGAAGTGCATAAGGGTGTAGAAAACTTAAGATTTCCAGCTGGTTTCAGTGTATGTTTGCCCTCATCACTTTCAGATTTGATGACTACAATCTTGGAGGCTTCTATACCATTGTGTGTTGGACATGGTGCAGCAGATGCACTATGGAGTTGGGCATAGCATGCTTCCTTTAATTTGCCATTTTTCATCATCTCCTGAGGAAGTGACACTTTGAACTTGCCATATTTGTCAAGTTCTCCCTCTCCTCTTGTTTTGATTTCTCCATTTTCAACCTTGCAGTCGATGGTCACACGAAGCCCTGGAAGCAAAGAGTCGTTATAGTTAGAGGCAGTTCCAAGATTTTAATCGATGAATATGGAGTACTAGCCGTCCGTTACTCTTTTGCGACTATGAGTGCAAATTTAGGATTAATGTACATGTTTCAAAATTATTCAATTGTATCAAGCCTCAAAATAGTGGTGTGGCTGCACTCACTGTTCTAATGGTGCATCTGTTTTTGGTTATAACAATTATCGCTTCTGAAATGTTTCACATATCAAGACTCAAAATGAAAGTACCTGAAAAAGCATGAGCAGTCTTTATGTTTCTATCAGTACAATCAGCACATTCTCCAATTCCAACAACCTGAATCGTCTTGTCATCGGCATTGCAGAAACTCACTACAAAAAGTAACAAAGACACAGAGAATCCTACAGTTACTCTGCCACAACGGGACTGAAGCCCCATTGGGAGCACTATGCTAATAGGCAAATGGGGCAGCCCAATGGCTGAGGAAGCTATGACCACTACTAAGCCAAAATGTGAAACTTTGTGTGTTTTTTGAGTACATTTGCCTCAACTGGTTAAAGGGTATATATATAGTGCTTACAAGTTACAATGATGTCAATCATATATACTTGGTATTTATGATTGTCACACCTACAAGTAGTTAAGGACCTAACATGAGCTTAGGACTGACTCAACATTCCCATGGAGATTGATTTATGATTGAATGTTTAAAAGGAATTTCTAGCAAAATTAGAAAGATTCAAGAAAAGTGGGTGGTGGCCAGCAAAGCTATTTAATCAAATCCCATTATCATCATTCAATGAGCTCTCCAACTGTTACCTTGTCTGTTTTTTCATCTGTAAACCTACTTAGCGGCTCTCATTTATATCAATCCAATGACTAAAAACCAGATTTAGTTCATTTTGCCACTGTACTTGATTTTTTGTGTGATTCACTATATAACTGTGCCAGATACTACTTGTTTTTACATGCAATGCATTATAGAGTCGGTAAGTAAAGCTAGAAGGATAGCTACATGATGACATTTGCAATGACTGGAAATTACCTGTCTTCACAAACTTCCCATAAATCAATTGACATCTTCTCAATTCTCAACTAATTTTAACAGCTACTAAGTGCTAAAGTAATGAATACTCCACTTACTGACGGACATGCATCATGTATACATTATTGCATCCTAGACTGCCTAGTCTTTCAACACTTAACAGCATAGCCTTCCATCACGCAACAAACTAATCAGATCGATTGCAGCTTTGCACGGCGTTGGCTGACCATGTGATCCAATGGCAGAGCCAGAATTAGACGTTGTGGGTTCTGAGTTAAGTGAATAGGTCTTGAAATGTATATCCAACTATATGTACACTTGTTTTTCTTATTCACACTTGCAGTGTTCGACTTTAAAACATTGAGTTCTGCTGAACCACAAATCTATGACTGGATACGCTACTGATTTGTACTTTGTGCTAATGGATGCTTGGAAGGCATGAGACTTACAAAACAAAGATAAGAAAAGAGAAACAGGTCTGGCTAAAATTAGACTCTAAGTGGATAAAAATCTCAGCACTAAAAAGCCTAAAACAAAGTTATATGATGAGCGTACCCAAGTAAAAGAAGCGCGCTTGCTTTAATGGTGGTTGACACTCAGCGAGAAACTCACTTCTGCAGCCTGTAGACTACTTATAATATGAATGCATGTTTTTGTTCCTTGTTTAGTTTTTTTATTATAAAGAACAATTCTCTTAGTGTGTCTTGCCTATTGTGAGGGAAAACTAAATCGGAGTTGTTTGTCCATCGACTACTTGATTTCCACCATGTACTAGCCAAACTTGTCACACTACAGCAGATACACCTCTATTGACAGTTGACACTTTGTTCTAATGTACGAAACTTTATCCAACTTTGTCAAACAAGAATGTATAGATTTGGAATTTAAGAACTAGTACCGATACGACTGGCTGTTCACTCTCTTCTTGAAGGATACATAACTTCAAACTGGGGTTAATTTCACCGGTGGTCACTGAACTATTGGTTCATTACCACAAAGTCACTTTTGTTTCATTTATTACCCAAAAGTCACTTAACTTTGTTCGGGTCTACAACAAAGTCACCCAAGCCGGATTTTGTTTAAAACTTGCCGGAAAAATGATGCGGCATCATTAATTAAAACTAATTTTCTTAATTAATTTTTTATCTATTAATCTAATTCCTTAACCCATTATTCTTATTCTACCCAACCCAAACATATTTTACTACTTCTTTTTTGCCACATTATGCCACGGATTTTGCTACTTCTTTTTTGCCACATTATCTTTTTTATAATAACTCTATCTCGTATCTTATTATTTTCTTGGCAATATTGTAAATTCATTCTTTATTTACTAGTATGTTATATCATGAAACGACTGCAAACAATATAATCTATCAAAACGTTGAATTCAACAAAATATTAAATATAATACAATAGATACATTATGAAACTATATACATAACAACAGTCCAAACGAGCTATTATTTTGGTTTTAAAATTTTAAAAAATAGACATAACTAGTTTGATTTCATAAATAAAAAGCTGAAGCAAACCGATCTAAGCTCGTTAATTTTTATTCATTCTCCGTTCCTCATTTCCCCTTTTTGCATAATCAATTTGTCTAACATTACTCAATTTGATTAACTAATTAATTCAATACGAAACAGAAGCAAAGAGAAATGACATCAGTATGAAATGTTTATGCACGACGATGACGTAGAGAAATGTGTTTGGATTAGGTAGAATAAGAATAATGGGTTAAGAAATTAGATTAATAGAAGAAAAATTAATGAAGAAAATTATTTTTAATTAATGATGCCACATCATTTTTCCGGCAAGTTTTAAATGAAATTCGGCTTGAGTGACTTTGTTGTAGACCGGAGCAAAGTTGAGTGACTTTTGGGTAACAAATGAAACAAAAGTGACTTTGAGGTAATGAAGCAATAGTTCAGTGACCACCGGTGAAATTAACCCCTTCAAACTGTTAATCACCAAGATACTGAACTTTGGAAATTAGGTGGAGGTCAAAATATTCCTTCTCTACCCGAATAAGCAGTTTTTCACAATCATTCATCCCATAGAGTTCAGCAGAGTTACCATTTGCTGCTTCTATCTGAACAAAGCAAACAGTAGAATTTCACTACAAAACTAGAAGACCATTCTGCCAAAAAACAAAAAAACAAAACTATAACTTCAAGCTCGATTCTAATGATTATTTACCAATATAATTTCTCAGCATCTTTATCCAATGTTTCTTTAAGAAGCGCAAACTTATGCCCTCCAATCAAACAGGGAAGAAAAATGATATCTTATGCGAAGCAATTACTTTGGTGAGGTACCACATCTTGGAACCAATACAGCAAAAGGAAGCATTAGGCATTTTGGTGGGCACGCGATGATGCCTATACCACATCCAGCAGAACAATAAATTTTTTTATAACCTTCCTTTGCGCAATTAAGTATCATGGTATGAAGCAACGCATTCTATGATCTGTATAAGATGATGTGATTTTTCGCTCAACTGAACTCGAGTTTATAGATCAATTCTCGAAGAACAATACTTCTACTCTTACTATCCGAATAGTACATTCTTGTTTGTTGACAAGTATGTGTACTGACTTTCCGCTACCTCTAAAGATTTTACCAAGGTAAGGAGCTTTCAACATGCCAAGTCTATCTAACAAGAAAAAATAATAAACTTGTTGAAAAGGAAAAATGAGAATGTGTTAGACAAAATTGTCTCGGCCACCTCCAACTACCAGTCAGTTTGGCACTAAAAAGACGAAGGCTGATAGGTTTTTTCCTCATGCTACAACAGTACAGTGAAGAAGCTCTATCAATTCTAATTCTTAAACCTATTGCATCAGAAGTATCTAGTCATTCTCATTCACTTCTTCTTCTTTGACTTGTTGGAGAGCGATTGAGTATATGCAGTACCCTGCATAAGAGACACGAAGGAAAATAAGAACTCTTCATACCCAAGTCCAAACATATATTGAAATCATTTTAACATGATTACTGAAAAAACTAGACGACAAATATCTTAAAAAAAAATACGCCCAACAGTAAAAGAAACCACAAACCTCAAGCCATTCGTCCATGGATGCATCTGTTGTTGCAGTTCCAACTTCAACCTTTGCCTTTGGTGCTCTCTTAGTTTTCTGTACATATATCCAGAGAAAGAAAAGAAAGTGTTAGAAGGAACAAGGACCAAGAGAAGTGCAAGAGGCCCAACCTAACTAAACAAACACATTGACAATCTCCGAGAGTCTGGGCCCTATACATAAATACTTGATTACAGATTCTTTTTTCTTAATACCGCTGCTTGACATAACAACTTATGCACTTAAAGAAATGCCTTGTACGTACAGAATATGTCTGTCACCAGCATATCAATAATCAGTAAATATCAGATTCTAAAGATTGTTGAACTGAAGTATATCTACCATGTCAAGAGGATAGTGGTGTAAGAGCTAAAAATGACAAACCCTAAGCACTAACTACTTGAGCCTTTCAATGTTGCCCACTACATGTAATTTACAATCCCCAGTATTTCTGACGCACTAGTCATATTATTCTGTCTCAGCAAGGTGCATATAAAGAGTATATGTAATCACCTTTGAGAGATTTTGTATCTGACCACGAATCCAGAATCCAAGAAGGCCAAGGAGAGCAATTCCAAGACAAAACAAGAACACAGACTCGACACTGATGACACCACCAGCCTCAGTCACTTCAATGGTGCCATTGTAGAATGTACTTTGGAAAGGGTTCTGGTCTATCTCATAAATAATAGTGCCAACAAGATCATAACTTCCAGGCTGCCAAAAAAAAATAAAAAATAAAAAGAACCGTTAGAGAACCAATTCAAGTGAAAGCAAATAAAAGTATGAAAACAAATAAAAGTATGAAAACAAGCAGATATTAATTGGCAAACAACCAACCTGCATAAATATGCTGACAGCAAATATATATGGGAAAGTGGCCTGAGTTGAAGGTGGAACTGTCGCATTGTTAAAAGCCTAGGAAATGGAACAAGTTACAAAATTAGCAAAATATCTTAGCCAGAATCACAGTAAAATAGCATGAAAATGGAAGACTCATTTGGCATGAACTCCTAATAACAGTGAAAGATTACCAGAGTATTTTTATGCTACAGCGCATAATTCTTAAAATGATAGGAGTATTTTTCTCTAAAATAATTTACCATTTGCATTACTTTAAAAAGTTATAAGTAGAAGAATATACAGAAGACTAACGTTAAAGATAAACTTATATACTAGGACCAGTAATTTGGAAACTTCTAATATATAGTTGAACTCAGTGCTATGTGGAGTTTGGAAACTAATCAACATAAGACAGAATACCAGATGACACCAAAATTGTCTCAATAGTGAGAAAAATGAGTTTTGACTTTTGTATGCCTGGTGAGTGGTGCCTGCAAATGCTTTCTCGGTTCAACTGGCAGCTAACTGAGTGAATCTTGCTTTTCAGGGGGGCGGGGGGATTTGTCTCAACTGCCTCGCCTTAAAATTAACAGCCATATTGAAATTTATAGAAAGCTCCGATCATGAATCTGGAAGCTTTCATTGTATTTATTTCTTGTACAATATCAATTTATAACAGATAATAATACAATGAAGATTTCAGCTTTGAGGGTATTTCTGTAATACTCCCTCCGTCCCATTTTAGTTGTCGAATTCAGCTTTTTCACGCCCATTAAGAAAATCATTAAATAAAATGTGTATTTTACTATGTTACCCTTATTTAATGTTTGATTATTAGCTTTTTTGGAGAATTCTTTTAATTATTAAGGGTATGATTGGAAAGAACTAGTAAATTTATTCTTGAAATCCTAAAGAGACAACTAATTTGGGACAAACTATTTTCCCTAAAGTGACAACTAATTTGGGACGGAGGGAATATTTCATAACATCTGCACTTTGCAGAGACAGTGAAATGTATATTGCATACTTTTCCGGTGAAGTTGTAGTTATGGTGGTCAGAACTTGTTTTATGTATAAGTCAGAGGCTCAGAGCAATCATGTCTATTCCTTAGTCATTCCTGGAATCACTTTTAGACTAGAAATGCATTTTTGGAGACTTTCATATATACAAATGCTAATTTATTTATTCATTTTTCACATTGTGTAACTGAAAATGATCTGCCTATTCTCTTCAGCCTTAAGCAAAGTCCAATTAAAAATGAAATAACGACCTTATTATTCATGCAGTACACTTAATGTTCAAAGTTTTCCGACCACCAATTTTGACTCAAGAACATAACCCATTTGCTAAACAAGATAAGTTAAGGACCTTTCACTACAACTTGTTTGAATACAAGCAAGTGCATGGAGGAAACTACTAACCTTAAGCTTGAAGTTCAACTACAGAAACCTCAAATAAGATTGAATATTACCAGAAAAATTAAAACTAAGTGAATATGAAAGTAGTTCGAGCTTAAAAAACCAAAATAACAAGTAAGTTTGACACAAAAATCTGTGTTTTCAGCTCAAAGGACATAATAATAACAAGGAGAGCGCAGCCTGATTGTTTCATAAAAAAAAATAAAAAAAATTGTTTTAAAAGAGAGAGAGAGAGAGAGAGAGAGAGAGAGCAGCCTGATTGCTACAAAATAAAATAAGCCAAACAATTACCTGCACAGACAAATTTTGAACCACATAGCGGTGATCAAAAGGAAGGTGAACACTGGCTTGGATTGCAATGATATTCAGACTTGAATCCCCTATTTTAGTAACCCAAAATTGGAAAATGAATCACTAAAAATTAAGCACTTGAAAGTGGGGTTGGGGGGAATACAGCAAAAAACACAGAATTACCATCATTTTTCATCCCAACTAACAGATCCTTTTCCTCACCAGCTCTCACCGCTGTAAAAATGATGAAACGTTATCTTTAGAGATGTAATTCTTATTGTGTTAACCATTAAAGAAAAACAAGGAACAAACAACAAAGATAGAAAGCAGAACCAAAATTACTTACTCTTGGAAGGGTTTTTAGGGAAAACACAAACTGTCTCAATTCCAGGTGCAGGACTAAAACTGTCACTGCCAAAATCTTGGACATCATCACCGACAATTCCAAGATCCCCTCCGTCCCCAGAGCCTTCAACCACTTCTGTTTCAGGGTCGGATTGACATCTAGCAACTACAAAGATAAATCAACACCATTAGAAACCAAATGAAAGGAAACAATAGTTTGAATTCTTAACAGGAACTCCTCCATAATCAACCCCAACAGCAGACAGCCTAGTAAACATCTATAACAAACAGCGCAACAATACCCCAAAAAAGATGGGGTTGGCTATAGAAATCCTTTTCAATCTTTCCACTCTATCATGAAGAACTAAATGAAATCTGAAAATAAAGTAAATGAACATCTCTATTAGGTAAGACCAATGCATGTATCATCAACAGCTTAATTTTTATAACCGTGAAATCCCTAAAGGCCATGACGCACGGTTCGAGATTTGCCAGCCCCTCTACCCTTCTCCACATAAATACCAAGCTTTTGGATGGGACAAGATTCAAACCCATGACGTGCATCTAACCCACACATCACGTGTTACTATGTTACCACTAGACCAAGGTCCCGAAGCCCATGCAACAATAGTACTTTTCCATGACTTTTATATATATTATGAAGTCAAATGTCCAATTACTAGCACAAAATTTACATTAGTGCCACCTACACCACAACTAGGATTCTCACTATTTTTTACAAATGAAGCTTAAGTTTTGTACATAATTTTTCACACCATCAAGTCAACTAAGAAATATTTAAGCGATGAGATTTGAAATCTCGAAAAATAAGGTACGTTACATACTACAGAAAGATAAACGTGATCTAACAATATAATAAACGTGATCTAACAATATAAAAATTATATACACTGTCAGTGCACAAAACTTAAATTCTTTCGATCAATTGTAAATGCAAAGTTATAATAAATATAAACAGTTTTCAAAACCTCGATTGCATCGAAATGAATACTAATTTTAAAAGATGATATAAAAGAGAGATCTGGATCTGAGAATTATACCTTGAAGAAATGGTGAAGAGAATAAGAGGAGAACTAAGAATAAGATAGAGAAAACCTTAATTGACATTCTTGGATTTCAATAAAATGTAGGAGAAATGAGCTGAAGTTAAAGCAGCTGCAGTTATTTGTTTGTTTGTTTTTGAGACAGTAAAACGGGGAGATAGGAAGTGATGTTTTTTGTGTTTTGTTTTGGAGACTGATGAATGAAAGGGATCTAACGATAAACTCGGTTTCCAATACCAAGGGGCCCAAAGTTGACAATTTTGCAACGTGTTACTTATGAAGTTCTTGTGCAAAATATACACTTCTAGCTTTGCTGCTATAATTTTCACCCTCATAAAAAAGTCTTACAAAAATAGTCGTCATTGGAAAAAGTTGTTGAGGGACTGAAAAGTTGTTGAGGGAAGAATAAGCACGGAGGGGCATCGAATTGGGTCCTTCTGAGGAGTTGGACGTTGTAATGCCTACCCATCTTAAGGGTTGCAATGAATGGAAGGCGATTCCCTCAACAATAATGTAGGTTGAGTAGGCTTGGTGCAGACAACATAGGGCGACCGTTGCTCGTATGAATGAGTGATACGATAGGCAGGAGCCGAGCTAGTATGGGGGCGTTGGCACGAGTGTCGCACCAATAACTGCTTTGGATTATTAGGTAATGTCTACCATCGTGGGGGAGAGCGATCTCCAAAGTTGAGCTCTATCAATTGGGTGATGCCAAAACTATGGCGAGGCATGCCAATGGGTCGCAACAATCGTGAAGAAAGGCTTAAGAGCAAGCGTTTTTACGGGGTGTTCAAGTGACATAATGAGGTGGAGTCAGCCACCATGTTTGTGACGGAAAGAGGCTAACCTGCCTAGTAGGGAGGCAAAGTCAGATGGAGCCAAACCACTTCATGTGGGGAGGCGAACATGGGATAAATGTGGAACTGCGCGGAGTAAGGAGATGAATTGGCCAAACCACTATGTGGGGAGGCATTATGCTAAATCAAAGTGTGGATAGCGACACTACGAATTGGATGGGTTTCTAAGTTTGAGAATGGAGTCTTTCGAAAGCTAAGGGTAGAGAGGTATACCAAATCAGGAGGCATATACAGGAGGAACAAGGCGATCTTGCTAGTTGGGCCAAGTACAAGGAGTACAAACCGGGGCAATTGGGGATCTACTAAGGAAGTGTCAATTTTAGATCAAAGAACTATGTTCGCGAATATAGCGAAGCTACCACTTTGAGAAATAAAGTACTCAGAGGAGTACGTCCTAAGAGCTTGCTATGTACCAGAAGATGCGAAGCATTTGAGGAGCCAAAGTTACCAGGCGTGGAGCGTGGGTTTCTAAGGCCGGGTGGATGTTCAATTGGGACAGAATTGGGCATGAGCAGTCGATAGTGTCTTTTGTGGGCAATTATTGAATCAGTTGTGATTTTCCTTGAGTGTGGGATCAAGCAACAAGTTACTCCGAGTTATGGGATCGTGATTTGATATTGTTCACATAGTGGGATCCTTCCAGATGGAAACGACGGAGAAGGACTATGAGAGTATGGTTAGCAAGGAGACACATGGAGGGATGCATATCTGAATTGAGAAGGGCCTTCTTCCTGAGTGAGGAAGAATTTGTCTATGATGAGGCATTGTGCTTTAATGAAATCCTGGAGAAAGCAAATCATCTAGAGGTGACGAAGAGGGCCGCAAGGCATGGTTGGACTGTGTACCACACCAGAGGTGCCTGAAGTACTTGCCAAAAGTTAGGAGAGCTAGCTGGATGGATAGGATGGCCATACGAGCTATGGCGTGGTTGGAAGAAGTCCCAACAAAAGAGAGTTGTCTTCAAGGGAGCAACAGTTAGTCACCAAGGAGGTGCAAGTGCAGAGGCACTATCCAAGTGATTATTGCGGAGATGAAGTGTAGAGGCACGCTTGGATAAAACTTAAGAAGAGCAGTGATGGGCAGGACTCATATTTAAGATAAGGGACTTGAGGAAGTCCAATGAGCCTTGGAAATGGGAACCGTGATGGAGAATCCCGAGGGGGAAAACTCTGGGTTTTCGTGGGCATAGACATTCATCGAGGACGATGACTAGATCAAGTGAGGAAGAATGTTGCACGATGCCCTTTTGATGCCTTGGCGCGTGCCGTGTCTCTGTACCACATGCGGTCCAGAAAAATGTCAGTCGCTCGGCCGAGTGTCGGCTGTGTGCTGAATGAGTGTCAGTCGTGTACTGGACGAGTGTCAGCCATGTGCATAAAGGGGAGCATTGGCTATGCGCTAGACAAGTGCTGAACATGGGCTAGATGAGGGCCAACAAGGTGCTGGACGAGTGCCAGCTAGGTGCAGACTGAGTGTCAGTCGTGCGAGCTATGTGTGTACACGAGTGTCAATGTCCCATGTTTTGGAGCTATGTAGGAATCTTGGAACAAGTGAAGGCCTTGTTCATAAGATGCTATAGAGTGTGCATACCAAGTTTGGTGCCGTTCAGAGCTTGTTTACCTATGAACTTGACTTAGCCAAGAAGCATTGGCATTGTTGTAATTATGTTGATCTTCCAAGGGCTATATCTCTTTCCACGAGTATAGAAATGGGATGAAAATTCATGGAGGTATGAAGGAAGTCAAGAGAATCTCTAGGAACAAACGACACCTCATTTGAATGTGGGAGTTGAAAGTCAAACCCTTGTATGATTATCTGGACAAAGGATGTCAACTGCTGTGACATGAGTTTATCTTTTTAAGACATATATAAGGGGACAAACATGGTGAAAGCCTACCAGTCCTCCCCGTGGACTTTGTCGGGAAGTCGCACCAAGTGAGCTGCATTGAGGAAGGACCTCGAGGGCTAGCCTGGACATCTCAGAGCGAAGTCCTAACCAACGTAGGAAGTGAAGTTGCTTTTGTGTTTTATTTTGGGAATTGATGAAAGGGATCTAACGAACTCCTCGGTTTCCGATATAGGGCCAACTTAGACATTTGTAGGGCAAAATGCACGCATAGCCACTTTTACCGATGATCTTTGGTTTGAGGCCACTTTTTTATTGGCTTTGCATGAGAGGCCATTTTTTGGAACTTTAATTCTTGTGGGTTGAACTTCACACAAGCTCAGCCCACAAGGGTTGAAGTTCAACTTCAGCCCACAAGGGTTGAAGTTTACGTATCTATGCCTAAAAGTTCAGCCCTTACGAATTGAAGTTGAACTTCATAACTTAGGCATGAAGTTCAACCCACAAGGTTTGAATTTCAGCCCACAAAGATAGAAGTTCCAAAAAGTGGTCTCTCATGTAAAATCAATAAAAAAAAAGTGACTTCAAACCAAATACCAGTGGCCTGTGGGTGAAATTTTTACACATTTGCAATGTGTTACTTTGATACCAAGTAGGCACTTTTGTGGATGTATTTAATACTTTATCCACAATTTTAAAAAGTTGCAAGCTTTAGCTAGGAGTTGATAAAGTTGGTTAGTTGCACTTACTTTTATTTTGTTGCTATTTTAAAGTAACAACATGAAAAATGATTATTTATGTAAATGCCCCACATTGCAACTCAGGATTGTTCAAAATCATATCGATACCGATAGTCGAATAGGTACCGATCTAATAAGTATGACAGTATCAGTATATAGGTTCGATAATGTTATTGATTTCTAATACCGATAAAATATCAGTACAGTAATAATGTATACATTTTTACCATTACCGTATTGATATTCCAATAAGGTATTTTTAATAATATTATATATTTTATTTTGTACATTGTTATACCAGACTTTTACTAGTGGACTTGGATGAAAACTTTAGTGAATAAAATTCACAATGCTTAGTCGTAGTCTCGTAGAGCTGCCTAGATCTCTTACATAAACCATTTGCAGATATCTTTCGTGGGGAATTCTCAATGTGCTTTCTGTGACTTACAATATAATTTACCATCATTATCCATGTAATCCATGTAGAGGTATACGCGGCAAGAATATAACAATAATTCAGTAGTAGTTATAGGTAATACCGGTTATGGATACTGAACACCAGTAGTTAATAAGTATATATGTTATTAATTTTGGATAATTACATGCCGGTAAGTTCAAAGTCGAAACGTGACACACACACACCAACCAATAACACAAATAGATGTTCCCAACATTAACAACACTTCCTTTGGTCCAGAACTAGAGTCACCAATAAACACAAACCACAACCAGATCAACCAAATAGGAAGAAAGAGAAGCTGCCATTTGAGAACACTTATCTTGAAAAAACAAAAAATGGCAGTAGCATCATCAACATCTCTTGTAGCTTCTGGTTCCAAATTCCCAACATGTCCACAGTTTTCTGGCCTCAGACCATCTTCAGTTTCCTTTACTACTACACAGTCTTTTTTCCAAAATGTTGACACCCACCTTCGCCTTTGTTCTTCCTCTCCAAAAGGTTGCAGGTCCCTTGTCACCATGGCTGCATCAGGAAAGGTAAATTTGACTAAGTGTTTCATGAGTTTGAACTGCATGTGATATGATTCTTGATCATTGATCATTTTAAGTTACTTGGAAAGCTACTCCCTCTGTTCCAATTTAAGTTCGAATATATACACGGAGTTTAAGAAAGTAAGAAAGACTTTCCAAGCTTGCTGTCATAAAACATATCATATCGTAAATGTGACTGTATAGGTTTCTCGTTAAGGATAAAATAAGAAGTTTAAGTTAGTTTGAATAGACTACTTGGAAAACTACTCCATTCATTCTAATTTATGTGTCAATGTTTGAATAGGCACGAAGTTTACGAAAGTAA
Source organism: Petunia axillaris subsp. axillaris (assembly GCA_029990575.1). Lineage (NCBI taxonomy): Eukaryota > Viridiplantae > Streptophyta > Magnoliopsida > Solanales > Solanaceae > Petunia > Petunia axillaris. The sequence continues at coordinate 167,254,449 of JARKNS010000003.1, forward strand.
GAAAGACTTTTGAATCTTATGGTTATAAAACATATCATATTATTTGTGTGACTATACAAGATTCTCATTAAGGGTAATATAAGAAGTATAAGAAAAGTTTCTAATTTTAGAAAGTTGTCTTTCTTTTTGAACGGACTAAAAAAGAAAATGTTGTTACATAAATTGGAATAGAGGGAGTAGCATTTTTAACCCGAGTATGGTACTAAATGAGTAATTGAATCAATCTTGCTTGAAAAACAAAAAAATTAGAATCAGCAAATAAGTATTAGAAAACTGTAATTTGGACTGCCTTTTGTTACCTTGTTAATCATATATGAAAATCAATCAATCAACTACGCGTCAATCTCAAACTAGTTAAGATTTGGCATATCCATAGAATTGTGAAAAAATTTAAAATTTCTCTTCTGTGGATGGAACCACCTATTTCTCCTATTAGAAAAGAGAGAGCAAAGTGGAAGTATTTGCATAATGGTCTTTCAAAAATAGCTTTCTCTAGCCCTCCTTTAACACATTTGAACTTTTAAAGTATTTCCCTTTCCTTATTGGATGTCTGATCTTAGCTTTCTTCTTGCAGTTCTTTGTTGGTGGCAACTGGAAATGCGCAAGTATTATTGAAATTGCTCCTTGCATTCTTTAAGAATGACTGGTGGAGCTTATTTCGTGAGGTGACTGGTGGAGCTTATTTCGTGAGGTGCTTCATCTTTGTTACTTTCATGACGTTTCTCTCAGAATGGAACAAAGGACTCCATAAGCAAGCTTGTCTCTGATCTGAACAGTGCAAAGCTTGAGTCAGATGTTGGTGAGTTTTTTCATGTTGTTCACATTCCATACCATCACTTTGTATGTGTATATCAACATTTCTGTGAAGCCATCCTGATGGCTTTCTGCCTTATTCAGATTTGGTTTTTACCAAATTCAGGTTTTGATTACAGAGTAACCTTTGTAAGCTTGTGATAGTTTCCACCTTGACCCTACTTCGCTGATTTACTACTACTCACCCTTAGTTCAACATAGTTTGTCGTGCATATCCCTTTCATAGTTCTGTTCAAGGATGATATTTCCTTTCATTTTGCTTGTATTTGCATTCTGAAACTATTCTTTCCATTGTTTTGGTGAAACTAGTATTGAAAATATTAATGAGACTGGATTTGATTGTACAAGGCTTAATAGAAAAGCAGAAACTGTGGAGTTGCAACTTCCGGGAAAAAAATAATGTGTTGCATAAACTCTGAAGATTTGCAAACACTGTGTTCATGATACAGCCTTACCTACATGTTCTGTTGACACAATAACCCTTTACAAACCTAGAACTACAGGAAAGTCTTGAATGCCAAATCCTCTTAAATGTTCTGGCCATTGAACATGCTCAAAGAATGTTCAAAGACACACAAAAGGTGATGCTTCTGTTAAGGGGTTTCTTCTTCTAGTTCTTTGTGGGTCTTCTGCTTTTTACGTGAGTCATTTTTCCTTCTTCTCTACTCTCATTTTCTTTGTCTCTTCTTGCTTCGCTTCCCATTTCGGCTTTGTAGTACCGAAAGAAAAAGAAGATGTCCTAAGATTCATTAATCTTTGGTGCGGATAGTCCAGTCGTTTGAGTAACCACGCTTATGGTTGCTGCATTGTAATACCCATGCTTATGGTTGCTGCATTGTAATATCATACCCGCACATAGAGAAGACACTTTTGCTACCTGTCATGTTGAATTTTTCATCTTCATCAGTCAACTTATCGACAATGCTGAAAATGTTATTAATTTTGTAGTATTTAGATAGCTATTTTATCTTCTGAATTAGTTGCTAACAAAAAAGATCTGTTTTTTTTTTTTTTTAAATTGTAGATGTGGTTGTAGCTCCTCCCTTTCTGTACATTGATCAAGTAAAGAGTTCACTAAGTGATAGGATCGAGATTTCTGCTCAGAATTGTTGGACTGGCAAAGGTGGAGCTTTAACGGGTGAAATCAGGTTAACTTCCATTGATAAGTCTAAATCTAAATCAGTTAATGCTTGAGAATTACTATGCTCGTCACTGATATTATTTACGTTCATTTGACAAAGTCCCCGGACCCTGCGTGAGCTGGATGCTTTGTGCACCGGGCTGCCCTTTTTTTATTCGAGTATTGCGGCAGCCTTTCCAAATTTCTGAAATACCAAACCAAAATTTGCTTAGGTAAGTAATTTTGACTTCTAGAGTTCTTGCTGCTGGGCTTTTAATTAACATAAGGGGATTTAATAACCTTCTTACGTGCATCCTATTAGGGGACATTGCGTCAGAGCGGTAGAGGCCCAGTGGAGGAGTGACAAGATGGCTAACAAATCTGTCCAAAAGTTTATCTTCCTTAACCTGATTCTCATTTTACTTTTAGCTGGCTCAGTTCCTTCCTAAGTGCTATATGCTGATGTTTTAATATGAGTGTTAAACTAGATTTTGACTAATATTGACCCTGCATGAATTATCAGTCAGACCAGAAACTGGCTCTATGTATCAATGTATGCGTATGGTTATCTTGACAGTAGGATTTTTGGAGCTGACTGTGGGATTTCAGGTCGATCTAATTTTACTGTTTCCTTGTGGTGTTTAATTGTGCACGGAGTTTAGGAAATGTGAAGATATAGATCGAGGGTCTAACTCAACCCCAAAGCTAACTTAAGAGGGAATACTTACCCAAGTCCATATAAGGAGACAGTCAGCCTATTCCCCAACTAATGTGGGACTTTAACCCACTCTAACACCCCCACACGCTCAGGCCCGCATACTAGAGCATGGATAACTTAACATGGAGGCCAAACAGGAACCGACTTGGCTCTGATACCTTGTGAAGATATGACCCTTAAGTCTAACTCTACCTCAAAAACTAGCTCATGAGGAGAAGATTTCCCAAGTCCTTACCAGTTCATTCCCCAACAAATATGGTACTCTAACCCACTCAAACACTCCCGCACGCCCAGGCCTGCCAACTGGAGCGTGGACAATATAACATGGGGAGCCAGAACAGGGATGGGTACGTGTACCTCCTTGTATGGACTTGGGCAACCAATGTGGGCCCCCATGTTATATTGTCCATACTCCAGTTTGCAGGACTTGGTGTCCAGGTGGTGGTGAGCGTTAAGAGTCCCACATTGGTTGAGGAATGAGAGGGGTGGGCATAAAATGTGAAATACCGAAATACCGAACTGGACCGAATTAGTTCGGTAATTCGGTCTCGGTTTTTCGGTTCGGTATACGGTATGATACTTTTAGTAATTCGGTATATCAATTTGGTTTTCAGTATTGGGGTCTCAGTATTTCGGTATATATTGAAGTTTAAGTGTTCATTTTGCAATCTCGGGGGTTTCAGCTAATCCATGATTTCGATAGACATTTAGTCAACTATACATATAAGATGAAAGAAGCATTGTTTACATTGAATACATTTTAACTTACTTACCAGTTCATTCCCCAACAAATATGGTACTCTAGCCCACTCAAACACTCCCGCGCGCACAGGCCTGCGAACTAGAGTGTGGACAATATAACATGGGGAGCCAGAACAAGGATGGGTACGTCTACCTCCTTGTATGGACTTGGGCAACCAATGTGGGCCCCCATGTTATATTGTCCACACTCCAGTTTGCAGGACTTGGTGTCCAGGTGGTGGTGAGCGTTAAGAGTCCCACATTGGTTGAGGGAATGAGAGGGATGGGCATAAAATGTGAAATACCGAAATGCCGAACCAAACCGAATTAGTTCGGTAATTCAGCCTCGGTTTTTCGGTTCGGTATACGGTATGATACTTTTAGTAATTCGGTATTCAGTTTGGTTTTCAGTATTGGGGTCTCAGTATTTGGATATATACTGAAGTTTAAGTGTTCATTCTGCAATCTCGGGGTTTCAGCTAATCCATGATTTCGATAGACATTTAGTCAACTATACATATAAGATGAAAGAATCATTGTTTACATTGAATACATTTTAACTTACTTTTTAGCTTAGTTTGCTGCTGTATTTTAGCTGCTAAACAGCCCGCTGGCTGCTGCCGAGCTGCTGAACTGTTTGTTGTTGTTGGATCATGGTTGTTGTTTCTAACAGCCTGCTAGCAGTTACTTAAATGGCTAAAAAATGGCAGTTAGTTAGATGGCCATAAAATGGAGTTCTTGCAATATTAGCGAGGCGAATAATTGACAGCTTGCTGGGCAAAAAAATGGCAATTCTGGCAGGTACAGTCCAGTTTTTTGGGGCAGCAGAAATGGCCCAGTAATTTCTGTATATACCGAAATACCAAGTAGAACCGAATCGAATTTGTAAAAACCGAACCGAACTTTATAAAGTATGGTCTTTTACTACACCTATGAAGAACTGAATACCGAATAACCGAACCGAACTTCCAGAAAATCGAACCGAAGAACCGAATGATCACCCCTAGAATGAGTTATCGTGTCCTTTCCTGGTCTTCTCAATCTTTCACTTATGATCTAGCTTTTGGGGTTGAGCCCAAGGTCCACTTGCTTAATAGGAAAAACAAAAACTAGAAGACATTGGCGCACACCAAAAGTACCTTTAGAACTTGTCTTCTTTAACATGCAATGACATTTCTACGGCTGTAGGAGCATGTAATTAAGGGTAGAATGAGAAGTTTTAAGTTGAAGAGTTCCCAAATATTAAAAGATTTATTCTTTTTGAAATTAAAAAGGAAGAGTGCTATATAAAATAGGACAAAGGGAGTAATAAATAAGATGTGGTCATTAGGTAAAGGCCGGTAGTGACCATCATTTTTTCATTGATCGTTGTGTACGACTTCAAGATGTGTCATAAATCAAGCATGAGGCCGACCGCTCTCCTGTTAAGTGAACTCCAGTACGCTTCGTAACATATTTTCTTTAACATCTGTAGTGTGGAACAGTTGAAAGATCTTGGCTGCAAATGGGTCATTATTGGGCATTCTGAGCGAAGACGTGTAATTGGAGAAAATGATGAAGTAAGGCTTCGCAAGAACTATTTGAATTGTGAGTTTATGGAAAACTAAGTTACTTGATCCCATGTCAAACGAAGTAAAGCATTTTCCCAGTCTTGATGGTACCTTTTTGCACATTGAACTGTTCACTAAGAACTTGACTGGCCATTCTGCCATGCAGTTCATTGGGAAGAAGGCTGCTTATGCTTTGAGCCAGAATGTAGGAGTTATAGCCTGTATTGGAGAGCTACTACAGGAAAGAGAAGCAGGCAAAACTTTTGATGTATGTTTCCTGCAATTGAAGGCTTTTGCAGGTGATTTTTATGTTGAAAATGTTGTATTATTCATTCCTTCTCCTAATTGTTTTCCTATACTCATGAAATGTATATATGCGCACGATATACAATAGAAACAAAAGTTACTCAGCGGAGGCAGGAATGAGGTCTTTTATGTCCTTGGATTGCTTTAATGAATTTATCCCCTGTGCTAAATGTGTTACTCTTGAAAGCTTTATCATTCTCGGATCTGTTTGATTGACATTTTCCATGATGTGCAGATGCTTTACCCACTTGGGATAATGTTGTCATTGCATATGAGCCTGTATGGGCTATTGGAGCTGGTAAAGTGGCGGCGCCTGAGCAGGCTCAGGAGGTGCATGCGGCTGTCCGTGATTGGCTTAGTAAGAACATTTCAGCAGAAGTTGCTTCTAAAACACGCATTATATATGGAGGTATTCCTTTAATTTGAGTTTTGAATTCACTTGACGGCTATAAGTAACTTCTACTCTTCCATGTTTCATTTATGAGAATGTATGAGTTGATAAATTTAAAATTCCATCGGTGTTTTAGTTTGGTATTAATATGCCAACTAGGTTTCTTAAAAAGTCCATCTTCCACTTGAGTCACTGGAGCCTTAGGGTGTCAAAAGTTGCAGTTGTCAACAGTTCTTTTTGTTGAATTGAGTCAGCAAAGGACTTTGATGCATTGTTAAACTTGACATACTGTCTTCTGGTACCTGTCTGCCTCTTGAAAAGGGCTGTCTTTTGTGCTCATTCAGTCTGCACCTTCTACATTTTGATAGGCTCTGTGAATGGAAGCCACTCTGCTGACCTTGCAAAGAAAGAGGATATTGATGGCTTTCTAGTAGGTGGTGCTTCCTTAAAGGTAATCATGTAACTGCTAAGTACATGCATCTCAATGGAGAAATTTCTTCATTTCCTTGTTGGCAGTAGCATATGGAGTACATCTATACATTATACAGAATCAGTGGAAATGATTGAATCTTGCAAGAGCCGTGTCCCGGACAAAATTTACAAGAATTTGCACATGGATAAGCTATTGCATTTTAGCTCACCTAGAAGTTGAGGCATCCCCAGAAGAAGAAAATCATCTGTAGTTATTGTTGTTCCCACCGACTATACGTTGACCTACCCTTTCTTCTTGGACACCATAAATTCTTTGGTTTGGGAAAAGCTACTGCAAGAGGGAGATCCTAAGTTGGTTTGAAAAGAAATCTAGCAATATGTAGAGTTTAGTGTGACGATCCGCAGTAGTCTGGATGAATGGGACTGTTAATCAAGAGCTTGGTAGTTGAAGGAACTGTGAGGTGCATTGGGGAAGAGAGTGGGCTGGAGGTCAATTAAGTAGGAACAGAAGCAAATTTATTATGCTGGGTAAAAGTGATAGCAGGCAAAAGCTAAGAAGCTCATTTTAGAAATGCATGAGAAGTGACTCTGGAATATCTGGGACCTCTCTTTTGTGGTTTGTGGTGGGCATAAAGAGACAGACGCGATCAGCCATAGATGATGGTTGCATCTTAATATTTATGTGGAGACAGATGAATTAGGTTGGCAAAGAAAAAATGCAGTGCAATTTGTTTGATTAACTGTTTCTAAATCAACACCTCTGGTCTGCATATTTCTTTCTTATTGACTCTATCGTAGAGCGGAGCTCTCCTCAATTTGAAAAGATTGTTGAAAATTTAAATGTGAGCTGCTATGGAACTTCTTATTAACCTTAATATTCTATGTTGCAGGGTCCTGAGCTCGCGTCCATTGTTAATTCTGTAACATCCAAGAAGGTAGCTGCTTAATCATTTCTGAGGGGTTGTCATCAATCATCATGGAAAATAAATGTCTTAGAGAAATACTAGTGGTGGTCCATGGATATTTTATCCTGCTGTATAACTTTTCTACCATCACTTCTAATCACTCTCATACCAAATGGTGAGTTTAATAGTCTAGGTTATTTATATAGGGGGGATTGTTATATGCTGCTTGACGCTTCAATTATGTCCGGAGTTCAAGTTACTTACCCCCCCCCCCCCCCCCCAAATCCTCGCCCCCCAAAAAAAAGAAAAAAAAAAGAAAAAAAGAGAGTACCTATGCTTCAAATGATGGATAAAGATTGTGCAAGACAAGGTGAGGAGCACATTTTTCAACCTTTTTCTTTTCTTCAAGAACAATTGGTTTCAGATACCTCAGGGGCCAATGTAGGTTTATGAGAGAATCCTTGCTCAGATATTATAGTATGATGCCTCCTTCTGGAGTATGTGTCAGCCCTTGCAAAACAACTTTGTTTATCAAGAAAGAGGCAGAGAATTTCCACGGGGATTGCAATCTTGGTCGTGGTGCTTATATTTATCTTGGCCGATGGTTTTACTCTTGTTTCCCCTTTTCCTGCCTTTCTGCTCCTCAAAGGAGTCCAAGCCAAGATAGAGAGCATAATGTATCCCAGAGTCCCAGTGCACTGCACTGCATGGTTCGATCTCAAAAGTACCCCCACCAGAGTGGTAAAACAAGCTTACAGGTGTAAGTGTAGCCACAGAAAAGCATTAGGGACATCGCCAGAGCTCTGGTCCAACAGTAAGTGTGCGCAAGCACTTGACTAGTTCAAATACTGCACATATCAACAGAAGTAGACTGGTTGCAGCAGCACGAGTAACAACCAGATGGAAGCAGCCTCTTGTGGTGACTGGTGAGCTTCCTCAGTCGACTTCTTGTTCATCTACCTCTGCTTCTCCCATGGCGATTGTCGACAACAGTGCATGGTGAGCAAAGTGTGCCACGGCTTCAAGTATCTGAAGTTTTTTTCCTCTGTTACCTTCCAGGCTTCCACCATTGACTCCGGGGAATTAAACCATTTGAAAAGCAAAAAGAATGGAGATAAAGACAAGGAATAACAGAACTGGAGTACAACAATGGATTGAGGAGGCTGTGGTTCTTCCTCTTCGGATCATGAACATTATTATATGGCACTTAGATTTTTTTTTTTTTTTAATAACAGTGGTGTCCGGGTCATCTTACGGGCACCTCAACTAATTCCACCGGATACCGGTCACCTCCCACTAGCAATAGGTACCGGTTAACTCTAGGATTTGAACCTGAGACCTCATGGTTCTTATCCAACTAATGCTTCGCTATAAAAAAACCAAGCTCAATTGAGTTTATTCACTAACTACAGGTACTGTTGGGTGCTTTATAGCAGTAAGATTATGCAAGCTCAGTTGGCTATAAAAGCTGGCAAAATGAAAATTTTCAACATAAGTTAGGAAATAATGCAGCAAAGCACAAACACGGAACAGACAGTAATTCTTTTTCAGAATCTCGTCATCTTTTTTCTCAATGAGCTAGCATTACATGCAATTGTAGTATTCTAAACTCATGGTGACCACAAAAACTCCAACTATACACTTGAATCATCAAATAATTGAGAAGAGATGTAAATAGCCGTGCTGGTACACAGCTTCACTCAAAGGCTTGAGTTCAGCAAAATTTCTTTCATGCAAAATGACTCTCTGCTTAAAGGGCGTATATACAGTTTGCAGACAACGTTGGTCGCAGAGCACAAACATGTTTCTATAGAACCAACAAACGTAATCCTCCTTTGCATGTGTCTTTAATTCATCTCATGACAGACCATGTTGTGCCTTTGTTCTTGAATTTTGATCAAAGGTTCAAAAGAAAGGCCTTGCGGTTCCTGTTAAACATGCTGCAAGTGAACTATAAACCTTGATCTCCTGAAAGGTTTACTCCACTAAACACACCTTCTCGAAAACCTTTAACCTAACAAGCTGCAACATCGGCATTGCCATACTGGTAACTTTAACCTGCAAGTGCTATCCTTTCCTCCCCAAGGAAGGCTGCTTGCAAAAGCAGTATTCAAGGACCTTCACAAGGACTTTGCCATTAAAAGTAGTTTGTAATGATCAATCACACTTTTCCTTCATATTGGAAATAGAGTTTGTAATCATGTTGCAGAGTTGCAAGCGTGCTTCTGCAGGGCCCCTCTGCAAAATGAGAAGATTAGAATAGTGAGGTAACTATTAACTCAATATTCTTTCAAACTTCAGAACAAGTTGAGATAGCTCACCACCAAATACTGTGTGAAGACGTTGAAGATCATCTGCTGAACAAGCATCTATTAAAGCATAGACACCAGGTCTTAAAGCTTCATCGATTTCCCTATGGAGTAAAACAGACTCATCAAAATTGGAGAACAGGAATCAAAATTTTGCAAATCACAGAAACAAAAGTGAATCCAACAACATTACCGAGCAATTCCATTTCTAAGGCGACCATATCCACAGTAAACCCATATGTAGCGAGATAGGAATTGGCAACAATGGTCACCATAAACATCTTTTTGCTGCCTAATCTGCAAAATGAAAGGGGCTATCATAGTATGAAAGACACAAGGAAGAAATCTAGAGGATTTATGTGAATGGATAAACAGAATGCGACTAATGCATTGATGACCCAAACTTGAAACTCGCGCCAGTACCCTTCTAACAAAGTAAATGAGACAAGAAACCTACTTGTCAAGTTATATTGAATCAAAAAAGTCAGACTAAGCATCAGTATCCAGAAGCAACCTGTAGGCCCAAATTACATCTGCCTTTTATTCCTATGTTTCCAGCAGAGCAAAATGGCAACATCTATATATGATGCATGCAGGGAGTATTTGGACTAGATTAACCCAAAGTTTAAGCATTTGAAAGTTCCACTATGAGGACATGCTAAGCTGTACAAGTAACCTTACCTCTTCATACACCCTTCGAAGAAAACTGGCGCATTTTACGCCTTCTTGCACTTCCCATCCAAAGTAACCTCCTCCAACTGGACCGGTGCACACCATCTCCAAACAATTAAGAAGCCTGCCAACTGAATCTTCCAGAAGAGCAGTACAGCGCAGTGTCTCACTACATATTATAGAGCGGAAATCAGGATTTATAAGGAAAAAATTTCTCAAGATCCTCGCCTCTATAACATGTTGTTATCTCTTTTATAGTTCCCGAGGAATCATCATCAGTTGCAACTGTGGATAACAAAATTAAAAAAAAAATGGGGGGGGGGGGGGGGGGGGGGAGGGAATGAAGGCCATAAAGATTTATGAGTTGAAGGAAAAAAGAATCAAGGAGGTAGAAACCTTCGGTGATGCTTAAGAACTGTACACAGCATTCGGCAGCATCCGGCATATAACTTTATGCAAAATTGTCTATCCATAGCACCTTTTTGGCTTCCAGGAGCCTCAGTTTCTCCAAGAATCAAGGCTCCTGTATAATTAGAACGAAGAGGACCTTTGGATATCCAAAGCCGGAAAACGCTCTGAAACATTGCAGCAGGTATATGCAATAACTGCCCAATATGGCCTGCTTCCAACTGGAAGAAGACGTGTTTGGCAGAAATTTTTGTCAGCACCTCAATGCACATAAGACAGACAGAGCCAGGGTCGGGTTCAGCAATATCTTTTCTGAATGTAAGATTTCTGAAAAAAATATTGGGACCTTGCAAGTGCAGAACAACATTGAGTAGAGACGACACTAAGCTCTGGATATGCCTATTGACAGAGGCCAACTTCTTTCGTCCTATAACAAAGACAAAAGGGACAGATAAAAACCTCAAGTTATGAACTAGTCTAACAAACTTAAGTATGGGGCAACAGTTTCAGCAGTTGTTTTCCCCAACTTAATGAGAAAAACAATCAGCTCGCAAGATCACCCAACAGACAAACAAATGATAACACAGCTTCCAGAGAGAGCTCATACTTAAGTACAACTTTGCCTCTGAACACATTAATAAATTCCTAAACTAATGTACTCTTAGCTTCTTATATGTGATGAGGAAAGCCAAGGCAGTTAATCTTCCTTTTGATTAATATTGTGAAAACTAAACCCCGCCAAAAGATTCTTTAGAGGGAGAGAGTAAACCAGTTTTCATCATCTATCATGTAAAAGTTAAATCATCTATCATGTAAAAGTTAAGAAGGATTCTCCTTCAAAAAATTAGAGAAATCACCGACAGTTAAGAAGGATTCTCCTTCAAAGAATTAGAGAAATCACCGATAGAAAGAATCATAAATGAATTCCCCCCTTTTGATGCTATTTTCTTCCTTCCACTAATCGTGCGTGCTACTCTTAGGATTTATGAGTTGAAGTTACTCCTCTGTCTAACCCAGAACTTACACATTTTATTTTAATGCATCATCTGGACGAATTAGAAACTATTTACACAGCCCTGCTCCAGCTCAAAAATATACATTCAAACAATTAGAAAGTATTTTCACATCTAAACCATTTGTAATGGCATAATGAGCTTCTGAATGTTAAGAGTTATTCAGTCAATTTCATGTCAACACCAAACAGTGTCTTCTTATCCTTCACAAGGGAAATAACTGAAGTAGATACATCATTTCTTGATCTTTTGTGTATCCGAAGAGCTTTATTTCTCTCTTGTTTAAAAGATCGGGAAAGATGCAACAATATGTGGAGTTCAAATGACAGCAAAACACTTCAACGTAACAGATGTTTGACCTATCTTGCATTTTTCTTTTATTACTTGAAAGTAAATGTTGGATATAAAATAGTACCTGTCACAGATTCAAGAATCAAATCCAAGCAATCAATGCCCGCAGCAACATTAGCAGAAACCTTTCCTCCATCTGAACTTCCAGTAGTTACTTCATAGTTAATAATGCAGTGTTCCTGCACACCAACTAATGCTCTCTCAGTAGCCTGAATAGCGGAGAATAAATGCAATTCAGAAGCGCGGCCGACAAAATTCGCGAATGACATCCTCAATCTGGATTTTAACTCAGCCAAGTGGTTTAGCCAATAGGAATCGGGTAGGTCAAGTTCTGGTAGACCACTTAGCATCTTGGTACTCGATTCTATCTCTCGTGATGCTAAAGTAGCTTCCTTCCCTTGTAAGGATATGCACTTCCCCATGGCCCTCAAATGCAAGTCTATTTGTTTGACAAATAGATCTCTGGAAGATGAAGGATTAAGCAGCGGAAATATTTTTCCCAGCTCTCCAATGAACTTCACAACACCATCTAACCAAATAAAAGAAAATTGTTCTAGTTGCCCCAAATGGTTGGCAAACTCAGAAAGCAAAACTTGAGAAACTCGGATTAGCATGGGAAGGAGACTCGATGGCAAGGAAGTAGACTTGGTATGCAGCAGAAAGTTTAGAATAGCTGAAGAAGTATTGAAGATCTGCCTCAGACAAAATGCTGCTTCAAGATTTTCTCCTTTGAAAAGTCCTTGCAATAAAGATTTTCTCAAATATCGTTGTTCAGAGTCTACATTGGCCAAAAGAGACTCAAAACCTCCATGCCCTTCGTTAAACTTTTGCGTGTCATTCTTGATGCCATTGAATGGTAAGGAGCTCGCAGAACCAGAATACTCTTCTTCCTTATTCACAAAATCAACCTCACTAGCAGAGCCCCTAGATGGATGAGTTCCCATTGATGCTAGTTCATTGCAACATTCCTTCCCAGTAGAAGTGTGGGCACCAGACAAATCTTCAGGGAATTGATCGTCCTCAAGAAACAACAAATTCAAAACAGAGTTTATCAAGCTTGCACATGTCTCTACGCATGGCTTCATTCTGGACAGAAGTCTGACGTTGCAGCTTCTTGATTCTACAAAAGTACGGCTACCTTTAACATCAAAACTTTCCAATGCAGAAGCTACACCAAATAAGAAGCCCTGGAAGCAGGAAACTACAGGTGTGATTTTTTCCATTTCCTGAAGTCCAGCTAGATCACCCAGTTCTCTGTTAACAGACGCTACATTTAGGAAGTCCAGCAAGTTCTGTGCACGTTCCATTAAGGTGTCAGCTACAGATATAACACTTCCCCATGCATCATCATTATCAGGGAAATCTGAACATGCACCATTTTCTTTCAGAACAGCCTCGTTATGCCCAACAGCAGAACTGTGAGCTTTTCCAGAAGACTTCTCAGCAGTCAAAGCAAGAATAGTTTTACATTGATCTTTGATCAGAGTCAAAAGGATGAAAGATGTGTGATCCATCAAAGAGAAAATCATATGTTTCATTTGCGGAGAAGTCACTCGAGAAAGTGCTGCACTCTGAAAGCCAGTTATTGCAGATAATGACTTCAGAAGCCACATAACAGGAGAGTTCTCAGACAACAAGCAAGCAAGCAAGGATCGATGGCCTTTCTTCTCTTCGCACGATGCCATTATTAGATTTTTAAAGGTTCTCCGGCAGGTCACGAGCAATCTCAAGAGCTGATAACAGTTGCATGAATTTACTGACCCATACTGATCAAACAGGCACCCGACTACAAGCCTGAAATATATAAGCCTTTTCATTAAAGCTTCAGCTGAAAACCAAAGATGTAAATGACAACACAGAAAGATAATAAAGCTTGGTAGCCGGACAAAGGACTGGATATATTTGACGTTGTCAAGTCGGTATCGAAAAGCTTTCTAACAGCTGTTGCTAAAGACATTTAAAGTGAGACAAGAAAACCAAAAAGGGGCAGGGAGTGATTTACCTGTCGATATTGAGAATGCTAGTTGCATAAAGTGAGAAAGATTTTGAGCTAAGACGTCCTTTTGGTATCCAACTCAAAAGGTTGAGAAATGCCTGGCATCTGGTAAATTCTATGTTAAAAGTCGGATTTAGTTCCTTTTCACAAGGTTCAGCAGGTGTGTCGTTAAGTAAATGATGGATCGGCTCTATTAATAATGAGTCAATATTCAGTGGATGATCACATCTGGAGAATGTTGTAGATGACTTTTCAAGCACATGTATAGCATCCTCCCAGTCAGGTGGACTATTTAGATCAACTTCTCCAACACGTGGAAAAATTGACGAAACAGACTTGTTCAAGATTTGGCAAAATCTGGAAGCCATGTTCCTGCAAATGGGCTATCATAATGTATAGTTAAAACACCAGAAGAAACTACCATTCCCAATAGAACTCAACCAGGTAACCGGGCAGCACAATAAACAAAATGACAAACGAGCAAGGCGCAACTAGATACAATTAATACACCCTAACTTTTGCAGTGTCCAAAGTCGATATCAACCCTGGGATACTAATGTGATCCTTATGCAACTGACACAGAGATGTCTAAGCAGTCCAACTGCATTGATCTACCTGCAACCCATCTTGGTTTTTCAAAATCGACCCAAATTGTATCTGGCATTAGAAACTGCTACATAAGTCCAGTTTGCATATCAGGAACACACACAAATAGATTTCTGGGTGCCTTTCTATAACTAGATCAAATTTTATTTCAGTTTATAAATCAAATGTGCACTTATATCCATGAATTTTGCAGTAGAACCAAAGAGCATAAACCTGTTCCCTTGTCGTGCCATTTTTGGCTGATATTTCATTAATTAAAGGGATTAATAAGTCAGTTAACATGGGAAGGTACTTTCACAAAGTTGTGACGTGCGATGCATGAAGATTTGCTCGTTATTAGTAAGCAAAAATAGTCTACTTCACTCGAGGTAGAGGTAAGGTCTACGTACACCTCACCCTCCCCAGACTCCACTTGCGGGACTATGCTAGGTATGTTGTTGTAATAAGCAAAAATAGTGGTAAATGTATGCGCTGTAGAAGCTAAACAAGAACTTACTCTTTGATCATATAGAATGGTGTTGCTCAAAAGTTCCACGGAGACCAAATGTTGGTTGACTCCTATCACGTGGCCAGATTTCTTTATATGATTCCTGAGCTCACCCATATCCGTGCTTAAACATGGAAGGGAGTTCTGAATTAAAGCTAATAGAAACTTCTTCAAGTCTTTTTTAGAAGCATGAGAACACCAGATATCAACATTTTGGCAAATAATCCACCAAAAAGCAGATGGAAACAGCTTCTCATCTATAGAGCCAGTACCTAGATCCCATACCTCAGTCTCATACAGATGATTGAGAAATGTATCCTTACTGCTTACTTGGTCAACTGAGGACTCAGACACCCTATCTTCAGCCACTAATGAGAGATATCTCATCAAGAATTCTGTGAGGCCGGCTGCCTCTTTCCTTAGAGCTGAGACATGCTTTTTCCACTTTTTAGCATCCTTGGAGTATGAAGACAGGCCAGAATCATTATCTAACTTAGCCTCGACTAGATTGTTATTCCTCTGAAGCAAGTAATCCATGGACTTCATTTGCCTATTCAAATCAACAAGTCTCTGAAGAGCCATACCACTCAATACATAAATCAGGGGACAGCAACTTATAACAGTGTGCTGGTGACAAAACTCAGCAATAATATGTATAACAGCAAGAAGAGGAGCTGAAGGTTGGACAACCCAAGAAAAATAACTTTCGTCTTCCAAAACAGTCCTCTCCAGCCAGTCACTCGCAGAATAAGCGGCAAAAGAATCACCAATTGCTCTTGACATCTTCCTTGATGCATCTGGAGGCATCAAGCTGATGGCTTGTCTTTGTAAGCTTTTGCAAGACATATATAAACGAAAGAAAAGGACTAAAATCCAGCATATTGAGAGAAAGTCATTCCCAAGTGCAGCTGCCTTGGTGAATGCTCTGCCCGTCACCAAAGGAAAGAACACGTTGAGAACGTCTGGATCTTGTGAGACCAGGCTACTCAAACCAGGGCGAATCACAGCCATTAAGTCTTTCACGGAAAGAGCAAGATGGTTGCTATTACCGGTAGTAACAGTCATTGAGTCAAGAATAAGGATATACACTTCAGACAAACCTTTTCCCAAAAGCTCGGCTTTTAGATCAAAGCGAAGGGTACCACAATTACTCAAACATGGTTCTGTTAAATCACTATCAGCAGGCAACTGATGTTTGCATTTTATCCATTCCAGGGATTCTGTAATATCTTCAATCAATTGACGGATGCATCCACTTGCTTGGCCCTCAGGAATTGACTTGATAGCATTTCTCATAGAAAGTCTGAATTCTGGAGAGCACAAAAACATGCTAAGAGAATTAGCCAAGGATTGACAGAGAAATGAAGATCTGAATGCTTTGTTGCTTCTGAATGATGATACCACTTCTCTAACAGCCTTGCTTAGTGTGAATACGGCAATGTTAACCTATACAAGTTCAGGAAAAAATAAGGACCACAAAATGCTTCAATCTCCAAAAAGTTAACAATAGCAACACATGAAATTAAAAGTTAGCTGACCCCATTGTCACTAGCACAAAGGGTGCAGAGGAGAAGGTGTCATGAAAATAAAGTGGTATGAACAGGTGTCATACCATTCGAAAAAATTAAGTTATCCCTCCACAATTCAAAGTAATTTCAGCAAACTAATCAAAGGAACTCCACAAACCTGTCGCAGTTCACTGTAGAGGTGAACCAGTCTGCATCCAAGCTTAAGAACCTCTGAAGTCAACAAATGCTGATCAGGAACATTCATCAGAGCGTGACTACTGGCTGTAAAAGCAAGTATCATACCCCATAGCTTTTCTAGATCATCCCCAACAACCTCATATTCAATATCCACCAAATAATGAACAGCAAGAAAAATTTCCTTGGCAGCTAGAATCAACAATTGTCCGGGTATTCGTTCTTCTGCAGTGACAAATGATTGTAATAACTGATTGATTTGGGCAGTAAGCGACATGACCGCATCATAAATTAACTTCAGAAAATTAAAGCAAGCCCCTTCAGAGTTATCTTCAGTTCGTATGTATACCTTTTCCTGTACACAAGCTGCAAGCAACTTATTGATAGATCTTAATGTGCTGTGAACTTCCAAATAAACCGGTCCAGCTTCCAGTTTGGTTTGTGATTGAGTACAAATCTCTGACAAGAAAAGTTCCATAATCTCTGCGAAAAAATCAAAAACAGACTTTCGTGCTTCTGCATCCAGACCACAATGAGGTTTTTTTGAAACTGCAGAACTGTTGGAAGAGCTCTTGAAAAAGGCAGTAGCATTGCCGTCCAGGTGCCCGGATGCTTCTACACCAAATGAAACCTCATTTTTCTTATAAATACAAGTAATGAACAGGCGAAGCAGTTCTCCAGCACCGCTGAGTGCTGATGCATTCTTTCCAGTTATAATCTTTCCCAACTTATCAAATAAGTGTCTATGGTAACTTTTTATGAAGGTTTTCTCCTCTTTTGACTTTTTATCATCAGAATGTCTATACTTGGATGTACTTTGAAGGTTCAAAAATCCATCAATATGAGTTGAATGGAACAGCGCCTGTGACAAAACTTCTTCTATCAACACCAATAGATTTCTTTTACATTCTGGATTGCTTTCACAGGAATTACCGTCTAATGAATCCCACAAAATTGCCAAATCTTCAAAAAGCTTATCTATAAAATCTCGAAAACCATTTTTACGAGTTGGATGGACCTTTAGAAATTTAGCAAATGGCTCTAGCAAGTAGCGCAACAAGTGCATGGCAAAAACACCGTCCTTCGTGCCATCAAGTTTATCATTGAGAACCTTTTGAACAAATTCAAGCACTACACTAATCAATGAAATCCATAAGTCTAGATTTTCATTAGAAACACCCCCATGAGATGAGAAGACCAAGGATATGCAATCAAGAACTATGCTATGTAACTCCATTTCTTCACTAACCGCAGGCTCATTGCCCAGACGCATCAATGCATCCCTTGAAACGTATTGGATGACACGTAACAAGTCCCTTAAGAAGTGCAATGAAACACCCATCTTTTTTGACTCATCCAAGCAGAACTTGAAAATCACCCAACATCTGTAATCTAAATACGACCCTGCAATTTCCATCCTATGCTTGTCTCCTTCCACCTTAATTTTCTTTTCTGAAGAAACCAGTATTTTCTGAACCCAATTGTTAAGGAAAACGAGTACTCGTGACAAGCTTACTGTCTGCATTGCCTCTCTGCTTTCACCAGCACCTTCCGTTCTTGAAATCACATAATTATACGCCAGCTCCAATTTTCTGCACTAAAATTAGTTAATAGAATAAAATCATCAAATCGCAATAATAAATGTAAGAACGCTAATCCTTGGACAGGAAAATAAGGAGACGTTTAGCTCAAAAAATTGACGAGGACTTTTTTAGGAAAAAAAAAATTGGTTTGACCAAACGCTAAGAAAGAAAGAAACAACTACTTAGATGTTCTATTTTTCTCTAAAGAGTTGTTTTGCATTCTTGTCCAAATATTGTCTTGTTTTTCTCTTGTTTAAGGACAAAACAAACTGTGTGTGTGAACTTGATAGCCAGTCTCAAGCAGAGACATACACACTGGACGAGTACATAACACTAGTCACGTTATGATTAATCATCACAATAGACGAGAGTCTAAAGTAGAGCAACACATACAGTGAGTATCAGTTCCGGAACCACATAGGCTCAAGTATGGTCACTTGGGCACCCTTTACCTGAACATTGTATTGTGTATATAGGTAAGTATTAAATTTTCTAGATCAAGTATTAACTTGTATGAATAAAGATTAAATCTTGAACACCTTTTATGAATAAAGATTAAATCTTGAACACTCGAAATTCCTGGTCTGGCAACTAGTGGAACCCAACTGGTTAGCATTGAAATATAGTTGTCTTTTTTTTATAACCATGGTATCCGGGCCACAAACAACAACGACGTACTTAATGTTATCCCACAGGTAAGGTCTGGGAAGGGTGCCTTACCCTACCAAGGTGGAGAGGCTATTTCCAATAGCCCCTCAGCTAAAAAAAACATTTTGAAAATATGTGGGAAAAACAAGAAACCATGGTATCCGGGCCACCTCAACTAATTCCACAGGCACCTGCTACCTCCCATCCGCACAGCTCAACTAATTCCAAAATTAAAACTAACACAAAAAACATGAAAAGTGACTGAAGTAATAGTAGTACTGACTGTTGGAGAGGGATAGATGTATTCTGAAGGGACAAAATCAATTGTAAGATTTCTCCATGGTGAATTACTAATGTCTTCTTCACTTTGTGGTACAACTTTACTTTTTATGTATAAAGATTAAATGTCGAACACCTTTTATGAATAAAGATTAAATCTATTTATTTATTTATTTTTTTTTTTTTTGATAAGGATGAATAAAGATTAAATCTTGAACACCTTTTATGAATGAAGATTAAATCTTGAACACCCTTATCGAGATTCCTGGTCTCGCAACTAGTGAGTATTTATATTTATAACCCAACTAGCTTGGCATTGACGAGTGGTTTTCTTTTTTAATAACTATGGTATTCGGGCCAATTCCACGGGTACCTGCTACCTCCCACCCGCCCAGCTCAACAGCAACAACATACTCAGTATTATCCCGCAAGTGGAAGGCTGTTTCCGATAGACCCTCAGCTAAAGAACAACTATTTAGGAAACATGCTTGACGGAAACAAGATTAAATAAAAACATGAAAAGTGAGTGAAGTAATAGTAGTACTAACTGTTGGAGAGGGGTAGAGTTATTCTGAAGAGACAAAATCAACTGTAAATTTCTCCATGGTGAAGAATTATTAATGTCTTGTTCAGTTTGTGGTATAACCGTAGTTTCTTCGACTTCGTCGGACCGTTCGTTGTCTGTACGATGGGATTTTGAAGGTTTGTTGTTATGGGCTTCATCTTCTTGTTGCTTTCGTTTCTTGGTATTTGATTTCATCTTTTTGTGTTGTGATTTTGAAGAGTTGTTATCTGCCATTCTTGTTGTTGTTTAGGGTTTTAGAAACGAGTTCAGTTCAGTTCTTCAGGGTTTTGGGTTTTAACAGATGCTGCAGCTTGTGAAGGGTACCGGATTAGTCGCAGCTCAAAAAAAAAAAAAAAAAAAAAAAAAAAAAAAAGCAAGCTTGAAAAGGGTCAAAAATTGTTACTAGACTGTCAAAAAAGTTCTAATTATATCAAGCCTTAAAAATATGGGATAATTACACTAAAAGACAAGCAAAAGACGAAAATTACCAAAAATAGCCCATATTTTCGAATCTTACCCGAGCTGTCACCCTTTTCCCGAGATAGCAGTCGCCGCAAGTTTATACAAGTTTATATAATTTTATACAAATTTATACAATGTATAAAACTGTATAAATTTGTATAAGTGTGTATATGCGAGTGAATAAATATGTATATTAAGGATGTTTATATGATTTTTTACTTTTTTTTGTGTATATTTTTGTATTTCTCTTATTGCTATATATTTATATATGTATATTCATGTATAATTTAATTTTTAGAGGGAGATTTGTGTGTATAAACTTGTCCAAAGCAATGATTTAGACGCAATAAACAACATAAATTCAGTAAAATACAAAAAAGTAATGGCACCATTGGCGGGGGAAGGTGTTTGCCGGTGGCTTAGTGGCTGGGGAGGGGAAAATTTGATAGCTAGGGTGTTTTTTATGAAGGAGTGCTAAAATTTGTAATTTTAGGGGTGGGTGCTATGCATGAAAAAAAAAATATGGCCTCCTATTTGTAATTTTGGGTAGTGGGCTGCCTATTTTTGAAAATTCCCCTAAAAATATAGCGTTAGAATGTTACCATTATTATACCTTGGGTTCAAATATATTATTATTTGTGAGATTTTATAAAAAATATCATTATTTCTAATGGAACCTTCATTTCACAGGTTGTAAATTCGAAAAATCATAGTTTAGTAGTAATACTAATTTCTTTAGACTATATAATTATATCTTTTCCGATAGTTTAGTAGCAATTTTTTAATAATCACTCAAAAGTTTGATATTTTGGGAGTTTTGAATTGTTAACTCCTGTAACTAGTATATTTTCAAAACTTTAAAGAATTAATGTTCAAATTCACATTTATGGCCTTAAAAAATTTCTAAACATTGGTATTTATATTTTCATAGTGCATCATATTATAAAATTATAATTAAACACACCATTTAAACGATCTCATGTAGAGCTATTAATGCACACTATCTTTGTTTTGTTAACTTCATTTATATTACTCAGTAGAATAGTCAAAAAAAAATTTCAAGGGTGTTCAAGCTTAATAAAAAAATATCTTTCTTCAAAATATATTATCTGAGATTGGGTCTCGAGTTATTTAGCTAAATTTGACCAGCCTGTATCATTAGGCTAGCACTATTATTTGTATTAAGGATATTCAAAATGTCATATTTAGTTATAAATATTTAACTTATGTACATGGTATTATTTTTCAGCGAAGGGTAGTCGCTGACCACTCTTGCCCCCATGTGGCTCCGCCACTGATATTACTCAATGCGTCTCCTCGATCTATATACATTAACATGTTTGATAGCGTATATTATTGAAATGAGTTGTCATTAACAAATTAACAAACTCTACAAAAGATATATTTTTTCTTTTCACATGTCATAGGTCGAGGATTCACATTGAGAAGTCCACGATGACATCTCCATAACTCTGTTGAATCGTCATTGAAATTTTGATCAGCGGAATCAAAATTTTTACTAGAGGTATCAAAATATAAAATAATTAAACACACTATAATATTATGGGTACTCAATATATATAATATATATACATACAAAATTCTTTTACCTACTTGTCTAATGTAATTTTTAGCGAAGGGGTATCGATATACCCCTAACTGAAGGGTAAGTCCGCCTTTAGTACTTGCTTAGAGTTAAATTGAATTTGGATAGATTGCATTATAAGTTAACCGATCATCGGAGGTTGATTTTTAAAACACTGATTTTAACTTTATCTTGCATCATCTGTTTTCAAAGAAATACCTATAAATTCGAAGATCATTCGATCTCAATTATCAAGTCTAATTTTTTTCACAAATCGTCAAATGATTATAGGTTTTTCACCAAAATTACACAACTTTATTTGCTTACTTAAAAGTCACTCTACTATTCCTTTGATAACACAAAAGTCATAATGGCCGAAAAATGTAACTTTCGGTAGACTTTTTGCACTATAAATTAATCGGATTATCAAAAATTGAGTTCTAAAACACTGATTTTAACTTTATCTTGTATCATTTATATCTGTTTCTAAAAAAATACCTATATATTCGAAGATCACAAGATTCAAGCTCAATTATCAAGTTTAATTTTGCGAACAAGTTTATCTATCACTAAACTGTGAGTGATATAGGCTATCATGTGAATTAGTGGAGTGGAGGTGTGCATTACTATTACAAGCACCCATCTTATGAGATTTCATCTCTTACACCCAACTCATGAGTCACAATCCAACCCCATTAAAAAGATATTAGAATAAAATTAATGGCTAATTGATATTGAGTTTCTAGTTAACTAAAGAGGTCATGTGTTTGTTTAGGATAAGACAGTTGGTTAATCCAAAATCCAACTAAACTTGTCAGTTTGTGTGATTCAACAGGACAAATAGGTCACCAAACTACATTCCATATTCATCTTAACTCATCAAACAAAATACCATTCTCTCTAACTTTTAATTTTGAAATATTCTATCTGTCTCAATTTTACATGACAATAATTACACATAAAATTTAAGAAAAAAAAATTTATCATCTCAAATAAGTAATAAATATTTCTATGATAACATTACTTCACTAATTTATTTTTGAACTTAAGTGAAAAATAGAAATATCGTATAAATAATAAATCGTACACCTCCTATTTCAATTTAAGTGACAACTTTCACTTCTTGAGAATCGAACAAGAAAATTTTTAATCGCAATTTCTTTATATAACCTTTAAATATATTAAATTGCTAAATATTACTCTATATGTAACAACTTTCGTAAAATTTAAAATTATATATATAACATGACGATTAAAATATTAATTATGAACTGTGTCTCATAAATTTAGATGGACCGAGGTAATACTTGTATATACACACACAAACAGTCCAATATTTATTGCAACCTCAATCTTTTCAGTTTTCACATCCAAGAAAAGAAAACACAAGTATGAAGGCACCAAGGAGACCGATCCAGGCCATATCAACATGGGTACGACGGCAACCACCAAAAGTAAAGGCCTTTTTAGCGGTGGTTGCCGGCATGGCAGCACTAGTATTGCTACGTGCCATTGTTCATGATCATGACAGCCTTTTTGTAGCTGCTGAGGCTGTTCACGCCATTGGAATCTCCGTCCTTATTTATAAACTCATGAAAGAAAAAACTTGTGCTGGTAATTTAACACAACCCCACCTTTGTATTTTTTGCGGGATGCTTTGTGTACCGAAATGCTTTTATTTTTGCCCACCTTTGTATTTTTATGTTTAAAGGGATTTTCTTGATTGTTGGTAAATGTAGGAAGATGAAAAAATGGTGCTTTTTTTTTAATTGGTTGTTAAAAGATCTGATTTTTTATTTTATTTTTGTGGTTCTTGATTTAGAGTCTGTTAATTCTTTTATCATTATTGGGTTGAAATTTAGTACCTTTATGATGATGGTGGTGTTTGGTCACCTCGACTATTCCACCGCGAACCTCCCACCTTCCACCAGCTAGGTACTAGGTAACTCTGCCTACCAAGACTTAGGCAAATGGAAGAAATGACCTAGTGTTTTTGCTTCCATTGGGTTGAAAATTAAGAATATTTAGGATGATGGTGGTGTCCGGTCACCTCGACTATTCATCTAGGTACCTCCCACTAGCACAAGTATTGAGTAACTCTACCTATCAAAGACTTATTAGGCAAATGGTAGCACTAGTATTGCTACGTGCCGTTGTTCACGATCACGACAACCTTTTTGTAGCTGCTGAGGCTGTTCACGCCATTGGAATCTCCATCCTTATTTATAAACTCATGAAAGAAAAAACTTTTGCTGGTAATTAACATACCCCGTCTTTGTATTTTTATGTTTAAAGGGATTTTCTTGATTGTTGGTATATGTAGGAAGCTTAAAGAATGGTTCTTTTTTTGATTGGTTATTGAAAGATCTGATTTTTACCTTTTGTGGTTCTTGATATAGAGGGTGTAAAAAGAAAGATTGATATCTTTTATGTTATTGATTGGTCATTTTGGGTTGAAATTTAGTACCCTTATGATGGATGTTGTGTCACCTCGACTATTCCACTGGGTACCTCTAACCAGCATAACTCTGCGGCCTACCGTATAATTCTGCCTACCAAGACTTAGATAGATGGGAGAAATGAACTAATGTATTGTGTCTGTCAGCTTGATTTTTGTGGTTCTTGATTTTGAGGGTGTTAAAAGAAAAGATTGAGCCTTTTACCATTATTGGGTTGAAATTTAGAACTTTTTAGGATGGCAGTGATGTTTGGTCACCTTGACTATTCTACCGGATACCTCGTACGAGTATAAGTATCTGGTAACTCTGTGCACCAAGATTTAGTCAGTTGGAAGAAATGACCTAGTGTTTTTTGCTTTCATGGTTGAAATTTAGTATCTTTAGGATGACGATGGTGTCCACTCTCCTCGACTGTTCCAGTGGGTACCTCCCACTAGCACAAGTACTGAGTAAACCTGCATACAAAGACTTAAACTTATTAGGCAGATGGAAGAAAGCATTTAGTATTTTTTTGCCTCCGTTGGGTTGAAATTTAGAACCTTTACGATGACGGATGGTGTTTGGTCACCTCGACTATTTCACTAGGTACCTCCCACCAGCATAGGTACGGGTAATTTTGCCTACCAAGACTAATCACCTAGTTTTTTTTTTTTTTTTTTTTTTTTTGGCCTCCACTGGGTTGAAATTTAGAACCTTTCAGATAAAAACACCAAAATCAACTTATTATTGTTTTATTTTTTGTTTTTAGAAATTCCTTTTATTATACATTGAGGGAAGGGAAAGGGGAAACTGGGAGTGGATTACAAGGTGGGGAATTGAATCCTCACCAACAAGTTGAATGTTGAGGTAGTAAACCAACTAGACTACTAAGATTCCCCAATTGATCAATTTACTGAGACTTGATTTTAAGCTAGCGAGGTTGGCTGTTTGAATTTCTCCTTGTTCAGACTCTTAGGATGTATCATAGTTATGCTATTTTTACAGTTGCAATCATCCTCCTTTAAGATCGTCTATGCTTAGCTAAGCTTGCATAAGTGAATTTTTTTAATTATTGGTTAGTGTTTTCGATGATTAGTGTCTAGGTTTATTCATTTAACTGTTACTGGATTCTAGGGGTTTAGTCTTCTGGTTTGGCATCTAAATTTAATGTAAGAAATGGAGACATTGTTTTATTTTTTTCTCGTTTAGTTCTTCCATGAGGCATCTTTCTTATGATTTCTCAATTCCAGAGTTTAGTTATCTTTACTTATGCTTTTTCTTTTGTGGGGGTGGGGGTTCGAGGCTGTTGCAAATTTGAAGAGTTTGGGATCAAGGATGGGGATGGAATGGGATAGACGGATGTCCTTAACTCCAGTCGTATGCTATGGCCTTTGTGGTAAAGAGAGGAGGTTTTAGTTGTATAGGATGGTGTTGGTTTTGTGGACTCTTCATGTCATGAATGTGGCTGATGAATTTTATGGTACCAGCTTCGTAGTTGGACTGTGCAAAACAGTGTGTCCTATACATATTGTGATATTAGCTTTTGCCTCTGTGTGTCTTTTCTTAAAAATGGGCTGCCTTTGGCAGTTGGATGAAATAGCTCAAAAGTCATAACTCATGAATCATTGAAATTGAGTATTGGAGGCTGTTTTTACTTCAGCTACCTTAACAGCCAGGACTCTGGCAGTCTGACATAATAGAAGGTTGGGAAACGATAGATTGATTCTTCTCATAAAATTGCCCCCTATATCCTTTTTAATGCAACACAGTGCTGGCGAAGAGGAGGTCGAGCATTCACTTTCTGGCTCTTTGATAGTGACAGTCTTAGAATGTGATTCCTAAAGCATTTTTTTCCCCATACTTCTTTTCTAAAGAAGCACAAGTACATGTAAAATGGTTTAGTTGCCTTCAGCTTCTTTATCTATTACACAAGTTGGCATCTTGTATATCGATCAATCAACCAATCAACTGTGCCTCAACTATAAAATTGTTGGGGTTGGCTATATGAGTCCACTGTATCCCTTCTTCTCCAGTCATGCCCATTTCATTCCAATACTAAATATTACCATATTTTACGATAAATTAAAAGTTCCAGAGGTTCTCTAGATCTCATCCTTATTCCTACAAGGTCTAGCAAGTGCCTAACCTGAATAACAAGACCAGGTCTGTGTAAGAATGACAGCAACAACTACTACCAAGGCTTAATCTCAATAGTGGGATTTATTTGCTTTCATTGTATTAAATTTACTTTGATTTCTATTATATGCTTTTTGAGACAGCTTTCCTGAGATAGGTCTACTTGTTATATCACATTATAGTTTCTCCCATGAGCATCGGTGCATAAGGATGTTTGCATGGGAGCTAGGACATGACCAGACAATCTCAGTTGACCATCTTGCATTTAATCATTAAATGCTATTTTCACCCCTGTCAGATATGATCATTTTTAATGTTGTTTAATCTTGCTCTTGCATTCTGAACATTTGCATTTGAGCAACCTTCATTTTTGTGGATTTGTTGGGTTTAGAAGCACAACATTCATTTCCTTATGACATTGCTGGTGTCGCAATTGATCTGTAAATTTTGCGTTACTTTGTTAGTTCTCTTCCTAACGCATAAAATCTAGTAAGAATCATCTATTCAGCCTTCTTATTTAATTCTATGTCATTTTCTTGGAAAATGAACTTCTAAATATATAAATTCTCTACTTTAGGCACATAAGTCTAA
Organism: Petunia axillaris subsp. axillaris; assembly: GCA_029990575.1. NCBI lineage: Eukaryota > Viridiplantae > Streptophyta > Magnoliopsida > Solanales > Solanaceae > Petunia > Petunia axillaris. The sequence continues at coordinate 167,281,257 of JARKNS010000003.1, forward strand.
TCTCAATTCTCAAGGGCTAAAACTTGGCCTTTGGATTTTTGATCTATGGGTAAATGGTTAGAGAGAGTATCAATTTTGTCCTTTAAAAATAACTTCTTGAATGCCAAAGTATGTCTCACAATTTCCGTGTTATGTGTCGCCTTTAATTCTTTTTGATAATTCATGCTATTAAAATCAGTTTGTGCGATAGAGATGGATTTCTACTTTCTCGAGGCAACGGTGGTAGCTTTATTGATAGAAAACGATAGCCTCTTTAGTTCATGTGTCCTTATTAATTTACTCATGAGACAGCTCTTATCTTTTTGTTATTATTTAATGAAATTGCTATATACTCTTACAGAGATCTGTTAAATATAGTTTTTTTAGTTTTTTCTTTGTGTCCTGTTTCTATCCGTAGAAAATGGAATTTCTGCTCTTAAGAAATAGGAATGTACTTCTTAAATTATGGGTTTATCCTGAATCAGTTCTATTCATAAGTTTTCTTGATTGCATTGTCAGTCTTTATTTGTCTTCTATCTGCCACTGATTATTTGTAACTCTCATTTATACTATTGCAGGGCTTTCACTCAAATCCCAGGAGCTCACAGCTATGTTTTTGGCTGTTAGATTGTATTGTAGTTTTGTCATGGAATATGATATACACACTTTACTTGATTTAGCTACATTGGCGACAACCTTGTGGGTTATTTATATGATTCGTTTTAAGCTTAAATCAAGTTACATGGAGGACAAAGACAATTGTGCAATTTATTATGTGGTACGTCTTCAAACAACCTCACTTATGTATCTGCTTAATATAAGGTATAGACTAGGGAGCAGATTTGAGTAGTCCTTCTAACTTAGGTAGTCCATACATTGATGTAATGGTCTTTGATTGACATACCACCTGTTGCTTTTACCTGTATTAGTAATTAAGGAAGAGCTAGACAGTAGGTGTAACTCACTTGTTTTTCCTTATCATATGTGATTATGACATTATGTTGAACTAGGCTACTGTCAAATGAGAAGATAGAGAAAACGAGGAACTTGATTAGAAAAGATACATGTGTATCGATATCTCTCTCTAAAATTCCTTAGAATTAAATTTTGTGATTTCTCAAAAGCAATTTGTAAGATGGTGAACTTGTTACCTTCCTAAAAAAAGATGATGATTTTTTTTCACTTAATACTCTCTATACGAACACACTTGAGAGAATGTGAAGGTTAAAGGAAAGGAATTCCATTCTCACTTTTGTTTGATGTACAACTTAAGTCAAGTTATATGAAACTTCAACTAGAAGTGATCTAAAATAATCGGATATTTGGCTTTATCCAAAAGAAAAAGATTCCAAATATTTGAAATTGGAGAATGTTTTAGTTGTTTTAGTAATGGTTCCTAAGCAAAGTGTCTAGAGACCTCTATTTCATCATAACTGTGGAAACTTCCTTTAAGTTCCATATAGCTGTAGCATGGCCGTATTGTGTTGTTGGAATGTAACTGTTTGAATTCTGAATAGTGTCTGATCCACTCATAGGAGGGTTTTTTTTTCCAAGTATTATAGGCATTTCAGAAATGTCAAATATCTTTGATTTGTATAAGTAACTGGTATCTTTAGTGTCCTTGTTTCTTTTTGTCTGTATACATTGATTGCATGACCTTTGTCTGGAGACTCTGGACAACCGAGGGCCAGTAGCGCACCATTCGAAACTCGGTCGATAATGGGCCGGCCCTTTACCCTTCTCCACTTAATACCAGGCTTTTGTCTGCTGTGGGGATCAAAAACCTGACATGCGCCTTAACCCCTAATTATGCGCTACACTCTACCACTAGATTGTAGCCCTGAGGCATTTGGTTGCATGACTCGTGACGCATGCTGCATAGAACTTTTTTCTGGCTTATCATATTAAAGTTTTTTCACATACTTTGGTGCAGGCAATCCCTTGTGCTGTCTTAGCCCTACTAATTCATCCATCTACATCACATCACTTTATCAATAGAATCTTCTGGGCTTTCTGTGTTTACTTGGAGGCAGTTTCTGTGCTACCTCAACTTCGTGTCATGCAAAACACTAAGGTATAATTACGGTCATTGTTAATGGACATGCAGATATTGCTCTCTTAACACTTATGTTCTGGCTAGGGAGTTGGATCAAAAGATTTTGCAAACTTTGACAACCTACTTGTTATATTTCCTACAGATAGTTGAACCATTCACAGCTCATTATGTATTTGCATTGGGTGTTGCAAGGTTCTTAAGCTGCGCTCATTGGGTTCTCCAGGTTTGATTTGCAAAATACTGACGACATGTCACATAAATTTTCGATGACAAGTTTTTCATTCTCCATATTTGGTGTAGATGCAGTATTTTATTTGGTTGAAGTTTTAAACTTCTACTTTTATGATTCAAACTAGCATGGATTTGAATAGCTTCTTCTTGAAGAAAAAAATTAATCGCTTGTACGGTGCTTTACTTGCTCATTCCTTTGTCCTATATTTTGATAGAGCCTTATGGTGCCTGTCTACGGGACTATTTCATTAGGTTGCACAATATCAGGTTTTGTACGTAGTTTGACTATATAGTATAGATTTGATGGAGTAGTTTCAGACTTTCTCTGTTGGTTGGACAAAGTGTTTTATGAATGATTAGTTGTAATTTGGAATTTTTAATTGGTTGGACAAACTTCATGTACGGGGATTTTTCATTCACGGGCTTAAGTTTAGGATTAGAGATTCAGGGCTATTATGATTCTTTTAGGTCCATTTTTGCATGCATGCTATTCTGTTCTACTAACCATCTGAGTTTCTCTTGGCTTGATAACAGGTTTTAGACAGTCGTGGCCATCTGCTAGTAGCACTGGGTCACGGTCTATGGCCTTCTATGGTTCTTATATCTGAAATTGTTCAAACCTTCATCTTAGCAGACTTCTGTTACTACTATGTTAAAAGGTTGATAAAACTTCACATGCCCATCTATTTCCTGCCTTGCTTTTCAATGCTCTATTGACTTCTTCTCATTTTATAAATGTATTGCAGCGTTTTTGGAGGACAGCTAGTTTTGCGCCTTCCTTCTGGGGTCGTGTAACTGAAGCTTGTGCTAGTGATGGACAAATTTCTCACACTCTACTTGCCTTGCGTTTGCTTATTTTTTGTATCTACATAGTCCAACTTGGTCTAGGTTCTCCAGAGGGCAAGACCAAGAGTGGATGTTCTGTAAAGCTAGCACTCTTTAAATGAAGTAGTTGAGTTTCTGGCAATCAAAGCTAACTTTTCTTGTGAGCTCTAACTTACGGCTTTAGAAAGGTAGTTACACTTGTAGTTCTCATTATTTAAGTTGAATGATCAACGATGCTGATCCTGACATAAGCTACAGCCGATTTGATGACAATGTTAACGACACGATGCATCTTTTGCCCTCACCTTGCTTTTGATGGTCATGCAGCAATTGAACTATTTTCTGCAACAAGAAAGTTGTAATTTGAGCCATAGAGGCTCTGATTTAGCAAAGTTAACTTATTAGAACATCAATGATATATCCCTTCTCACTCTATAAAGACCAGAATGATCAACTTAGCTTTCACTTCTTTTAGCCTTGAATGTCTCTTATAAGATGTACATCCATGCATGCAAACACTTTGTTAGAGTTTTCAGCTGCAGAAAAAGACTTGTACGGTAAATCTTTGTTTGTACTCCCTCTGTCCCACTTTGTTTGTCATACTTTCCTTATTTGTCCGTCTCAAAAAGATTGTCGTATTTCTAAATTTGGCAATAATTCAACTCTAAAGTTACTTTTTGACTCATTTATAGCCATACAAATATTCATGGCTTATTTTAGACCACAAGTTTCAAAAGTCTTCCTTACTTTATTAAACTTTGTGCCAAGTCAAACTACGACAAACAAATTGGGACGGAGGGAGTATATACATATGCGAATTCGAATCCTCAAATTTTGATGCGTAGCCATTTTTGGACGCACTCAAAGAATTTTATCCACTGTTTCAAAATTAATTGAGAAATAGCCAAAAATTTGCGCGCACACTTACCCTCCATTAGTGTTGGAAAAACACTTCAGACTAGTCCCATAACAAATACTGGGGTTCAAAGCCGAAGTATTTTGTTATGAGACTGAAGCTTTATACAAAGTCCCATAACAAAATAATCTCAGAACAAAATAATGGGACCTTTGAGCAAACTAACATGTTCAATGGTCCCATTATTTTGTTATGAAACTTTATCTCAAAACAAAATAATGGGGCTTTGAACAAAACTTGTTCAAAGCATCAGTATTTTATACTGGGGTTAGTTTACTGAAGCATACTTGGACTTATCCGGAGGTAGCTATTTCTCAACGAATTTGTTTTTGACAGTTACAAATCAATTAGCGTGCGCTAAACAGACCCCTACACAAAAATTTTACACTAACATGATGAAAGTTTAGATAGTCCAGCATGAATCCCAAACGCGAACGTATTCATGCAATTGATGCAAATTCCTTCATTCATTGTCTATGCAAAGTGATACTAGTATAGGTTCTCTCATGAAGGGCTAAGAATTATTCCCTACGTTCCAATTTATATGGCAGCGTTTCCTTATTCGCATGTTTCAAAAAGAATGACAACATTCTAAATTTGGTAATAATTTAATTTTAAAATTATAGTTTTACCATTACAAAAATAATTTACAACTACACAAGCATCTTTGTCTTATTTTACACCACAAGTTTCAAAACTCTTCCTTTATTTCTTAAACTTTATGCCGAGTCAAAATATAATACATAAAGTGGAACCAAGGGAGTACTAAGTGATTTCAGAAGAGATTTCCTAAATAAATATGCGACTAGTCCACTTGACCTCAATATCTTCTAACCATAAATGCTTAGCTAGCAATGCATGTGTATACATTTATATATAGTTGTGAAAGGGTGATATTTTACACTATATTCGTGGAGTACTTCAAGTCTACGAATCTAATTTAATTCATTAATACTTTTCCCACTTTTATCAGCTTCTCATTTAATGCCATACCACTGTTGACTTCAACTTTCTACTGAATCTAACACAATATCGTTGGAATAGTAGTCTCATTCATTATTAATTTTCTGACATAGTGAAGTCTTTAAACTGTGTTTATATCCTTTTTTTGGTATAGTCCCTGTGGAATTTACATATCAAAAGATAAATAATTCGTGGTTGATCAGTTAATTACTGTGAACATTTATGGATTTTTTTTTAAGCTCCAAATCCAATTAATTATTGTCATCTACCAGTTTGGTCTTTTCTTTTGTCTCCTTTTTCCTATTAATGTTATACACACTCGAAAGTCAAAGCAACTTGAGAAACACAAATGGAAACACCTGCAGTATTACTCTTAACAAATTGGGATGGTGTTGGGGATAAGACTTGAGAGTTAATTTGACAAGAAAATTTTGAGAAAATAACACTAGTTGAACACTTAACAAAGATTTACTCATATTCTAAATATATTTTTCTTAAATATAATGAGATAAACTGATAGCATATTTTATCTCATTTTCTAGCCAATAGTTATATTATATAGAAGTAGATATTTAAGCTTGAAAAAAAGAAAGAAAGATATTTAAGCCATTTATTAAGGGCCGGATAAGGATATATTCCGTCAGTCCCAAATTAGTTGACACTTTAGCAATAACCATTTGTCCCGAATTAGTTGACACGTTAGGATATCAAAACTAAAATTGTTAGTCTTTTCCAACTATACCCTTAATAATTAAAAGAATTCTCAACAAAATTTAATAGTCAAACATTAAATAGGGATAGCATAGTAAAATAGGATATCAAAACTAAAATTGTTAGTCTTTTCCAACTATACCCTTAATAATTAAAAGAATTCTCAACAAAATTTAATAGTCAAACATTAAATAGGGATATCATAGTAAAATACACACTCTATTTAATAATTTTTTTAATAGACGTGAAAAAGTTAAAAGTGACAACTAATTTGGGACGGAGGAAGTACATACCTTATTTTAAGGGATTAAGCACAATTTTAATTAATAATTGACTAAATATTCTTATTTTTTTCCGCAACACTATAAATATCAGTCACCTAAGTTAGGAGTCAAATAATTTTTAAATTATTTTATCTCTCTTGTTTATTTATCTATTTTCCTGTCATTTATTTTTCTTTCCAAAAATTTTGTATAATATGTGTGTATTGTTTATGTATTCAAATGTTAGGGGATAATTACAAAACAATTTTGGAGATGTATCACAATTTTTATAGTTTTGCAAAATTATAATTGTTGAAAATAGTCGGTAAGTATACCCGTGAGGTGCATATATTATTCGTTATAATTTTATGACCGTTATTCAACAAGTAGGTACTTGATATGCATATATTATTCACTATGAAGTAGTATAATTATTTGAAAATATTCGGTAAGTATGCAATTAGTATCCATATATTATTAGCTATGAAAAAGTATAATTATCTAAAAACATTCGGTAAGTATGCAATTGGTATGCATATATAATTTATTACTCCCTCCGGTCCACTTTATGACGTCTAGCTGATATAGAGGCCATCGGCGCTTTACAGCAATACAAATGAGACAACGCATGGTGGTCATTTTAACCACATAATATTTTGATTTAGTTGTATGGAAACAATAAGCTACCGCATGCAAAAAAAAAAAAAAAAAAAAAAGCTTTTGTAGTAATTTTTATAACCATTTTGAAAACTACATTCTTGAAGGAGAATTCAACTGGAAATCGTTAGAGAGGTTTTGTGAGAAATATCCTAAATATTACTACTCCAAATGGTTGCAACTGCCAGAAAAGTGACCATAGTTTAATACTACTATATTAATGAAGAAAAAGGACGAATAAGCTTCGTGACTTGCCTAATAAATGAATACAACCCAAAGATTGTTACAATCGCTGCCTCTTTATTCTGCAATAAGTCCAACAACAAAAAGATTGCCCCACCTGTATCTTTAAATGCCACTATATATATTATACGTAGAAATTATTTTCGACGTCATCTTTGGTTGGTGTAAGTCATATATAAGGAAAAGAAAGTGAAATCTCGTCTAGGAGAAGAAGTTAGAGAATTCTTCATAAAAGCTAATTTGTTGGTAAAGAGATTGGTCGTACTCAATGCATATATTAAGTATAGTTAAGACAGTACCAAACAACTGAAAACTGTTTTATGGATCATGGTATTAATTAACACTCATTTAGTTTTTGTTATAAATTCTGACTATAACTTTAGTGTTAACATAGTATTTGGAATATTTAATTTGAAACTTTCTTGAATTTTCAATTTTGTTAATGTTTCTTTAATTAAATGATAAAAGATTACTCCATCCGGTCCATTTTATTTGATCAATTTCCTTTTTCAAAAGTCAAATAATGCAAACTTTGACCAACATTTTGAGATATATTTCTTCACCATATTAATATGACAAGAATTGCAACTTGTAGTACTTTTCGTATAGTTTTTAATATATAAATTATAATTTTAAAATATTGACTAAATTTAGTTTAATTTGAATCCGAAAATTGGTCAATTAATTCTCAAAAAGTGAAAAACATCAAATAAAGTGGACCGGATGGAATATCTAAAGAATGACATGCATGTTATCATCAACTAGTAATTGGTTTCGGTGCATGCATTATGGGTTGTGTATATATATATATATATATATAGGAAAATTTACACCACATGACTACCCTAATACCAATATTACAAAAAATAACAATACTTTTTCCTATTTACAATACATACCAATACATAACAATACTTTCCCATTTCTCATTACCCCCTTCTCAAACATGAAATCCTAATTTCTCCCCCTCTCTCCTTCTCCTCCCTCCTCCACCCACCCACCACCATCTCCCTCCCCTCTCCCGCCACCAATACTGCTGCCTCCATCCCTTCCCTCTTACAACCACCCTCCCTCTTCTAACTACCCGTCCTCCTCTCTCAAGCTAACTGCCGTCGCGCTGCTACCACCGCAGTGCAGCGGCGCCGCTGCACTGCAGTGGTGGAATGCCCGGATCTATGTTTTTTCGATGGTTTTCCGGTGGGTTTTCACGATTTAGTCATTTTTTTCTTTTTTCCTTTTTGTATGTGTATATATGCGTATTTTTATGTATATATTTGTATTATATATATATATAATTTCAGATCTCCTTATTTTTTTCTTTTTTTTCCGCTTTTGTATGTGTATATATGTGTATGTTTATGTATAGATCGATATTTTGCAGATCTGCCTTTTTGTATTTTCTGTATATAAAAACGTATGTCTTTGTATTTTTTGTATATAGATGTATAATCTCCACTTTTGTATGTGTATATTGTTGTATAAATGTGTATGGTATTGTATGCTTGTGTATGTGTATGTATGAAGTAACAAATAGTTTGTATGTTGTTTTTTTTGTATATTTTTGTATGTTTTGTGTATATTGTTGTATATTGTGTATGTTTGACTATGAGTAAATACGAAATAATAAATTATATAAAGTTTCATATGTATATATGTGTATATTTTGTATGTTTCATTTTGTAGATCTAAGAAAAACAAAAAAAAAATACAAATCCGGCCACCTGCCGCCGCCGGCTGCCGGTGGCTGGTGGCGTAGCAGCAGTGTAGCAGTGGACAAGGGAGAGGGTTAAAACCCTAATTTGTATGTTTTAAATGAGTTTTGTATATATTATGTAAAAAAAGTATTGTTATTTTTTGTAAAGTGGTATAGTGTTGGTATATTTTATAATTTTAGTGTTAGGGTTGTATATATTTGTAATTCTCCCATATATATATATCCTTTTGCATCTAAAAGTTACGCCGCATTTTTTTTTAAAAAAGCTGGAGTATAGTATTATTTTAAACATAGAAATCTTGAATGACCATGGTTCCATTTATTACTTGTTCACATAAAATCCACAAATCTTGGAGACCAGCAATGCAAATCCCTAGTCTCCCGGTTGCTTATGCAAGAACGAGACTTTCACTTGATTTGGATCATCCCATCAGGAAAAAATCATACACTTTGTCATTACACAACAATACAATTAAATATGAAGATACTCGATCTCCATTATTGGAATTAATTAGTTTTCTCTTTTTGTGTTTCTATATAGTATAATCCTTTTGCACGACCATGCATGTCCATTAGGACCATTATATTTTTCTGCCGTTCCAATTTATGTAACAATATTTTCTTATTAGTCTGTTCCAAAAAGAATAACAGCATTTTAAATTTGGTAACAATTTAACTTCAAAATTACAGATTTGTTATTAATGATATGATTTACAACCACACAAACATTTACGTCTTATTTTAGACCACAAGTTTTAAAAGTTTTTCTTTATTTCTTTAACTTTATGTCGAGTCAAACTATGACACATAAAGTGTAACAGAGGTAGTACGTACATTATGCAAATACTTTCTCCGATTGTAAATATTAGTCCTTTTAACAAACTGAGATGTTTAAGGAGATATAAAGGTAAATTTCAAATAGATAACCTCATGGTCAACACTATTAATTAATCTTCTTACAAAGTATAGTAATATGGACCATAGTTAAGTAATCAGTAGTAGTAGTAATATTTGAACACATTCGACTAGTTATTGAACTAGAATATTTTCTTAATAAAGACCTATGTTTTAGGATCAGTCTCATGATCTCATCCTTGAATACCGTAAATTGTAGTAGTAGTAGAAGTACTGTATAATAAAAAGTAAATAAAGACAATGATTAATGAATTGACTTCTTTAATTTAAAAAATGGCCAAGAGATCCTTGCATGTATATACAATATACCCACGTACACCGAACTAGTTTCTTTGTCTTATTTTTTAATACAAAAGTAGATGAGCAGTGAGCGTTGGAGTAGTATTTATAACCCACCCATGCACACTATTTTAGGGGAAAACTCATTAAAAGCTTGCTAAAAGCAACATCTTCAATTCTTCCAGTGGATATGGCTTCCAATAATACTAGTAGTAATTTCTTAGGTGATGAAGAAAGCCAGCTTCCTGGTGGAAGTAATAGAGTTCAACCTTTCTCTTCTACACCAAGAAAGTAAGTGTACATTACTGTCTTTTTCTCCCTCACTCAACTTCACAATCTTGTAATTTGATGGAGTATATTTTTCCTTTGTCCTAATGAATTGTTATTTGACTTATTTTTAGCAGGATTGATGATGATGGAAAGAAGAAAGCTTCTCTCACATTGTCTCAAAGACTGGGCTTTTCTGACTTCTTTTCTTTGGATGTTAGTACATTCTACTGAACATTTGAATGTGTAAATAACTTTTAAACTGTCGGTGTATATAATTTAAACTTTTTATTTTGGATATAGGTTTGGAGAGCGTCGGTGGGAGAACTACTAGGCTCAGCAGTTCTTGTTTTTATGTTGGACACTATAGTCATCTCCACATTTGAAAGTGATGTGAAAATGCCAAATTTGATCATGTCAATTCTCATAGCAATTATGATCACAATTTTACTTCTGGCAGTTGTTCCTGTGTCCGGAGGACACATGAACCCTGTCATCTCCTTCTCCGCCGCGTTAGTCGGACTTATATCTATGTCAAGAGCCATCATTTACATAGTGGCACAATGTCTTGGATCAATTTTAGGTGCACTAGCTCTTAAAGCAGTGGTTAGCTCAACCATTGCACAAACTTTCTCACTTGGTGGTTGCACCATAACAGTTATTGCACCAGGCCCAAATGGGCCTGTTGTAGTGGGCCTAGAGATGGCCCAAGCATTCTGGCTCGAGATTTTTTGTACATTTGTTTTTCTCTTTGCATCAATATGGATGGCTTATGATCATCGTCAAGCTAAGGCCCTTGGCCTTGTCACTGTCTTGTCCATTGTTGGTCTAGTTTTGGGCCTTCTTGTGTTTATCTCGACCACGGTGACCGCAAAAAAGGGCTATGCTGGAGCTGGGATGAATCCAGCAAGGTGTTTTGGGGCTGCTGTTGTTAGAGGAGGTCACCTTTGGGATGGACATTGGATCTTTTGGGTTGGGCCTACTATTGCTTGTCTAGCATTTTATGTGTACACAAAGATCATTCCATCAAATCATTTCCATGCAGATGGATACAAGCATGATTTCTTTGGAGTTATCAAAGCTTTGTTTGGGTCGAATGCATGATGATTTGTAGGAGAAAAAGGTCCAAATGCAATAATGGCTTCTATGGTGATCTACTTAATGTACAATAGGATAAGTACTTACCCACTCTATGTAATTTAACTCTTCAAAATGTTCCAACAAACTCTATCTTTTCTTTCCATCTATAAGATCCGTGTGGTTTTAATGTTTGTATTGTTTACTAAAATTATCAAATTTGATACTTGTTAGTTGAGTTTCTTTTTAGGAACAATGTGATGGTATAAACACTCACTATCCTTTTTAACCAAAAAAAAGTCAACGGATATATAAGTTATGTATAATCTATCTATAAAATATGTATATCCATGTACAAGGTAGGAGTTGATTGCATTTATGGTCACTCAACTTTGGGTAATAGGTCACCATGGTCACTTATCTTTGTTTTGTCTTTCTATGGTCACTCAACTTTGGGTAATAGGCCACCATGGTCACTTATCTTTGTTTTGTCTTTCTATGGTCACCCAACTTTACCAGTTAACTCTCATGGTCATCCAACACAAAACTCTACAAACTTCCGTTAAGTTTTTGCTGACGTGGCAACTTTATTTTTTTATGCAAATTACATAAAATGAAAAAAAACTACACCAACCCACTTTAGACCCCACCCAGCCCCAAACCGAGTTAAACTTGGTCGTCTGACCTTGACGAGTTAGCTGTATTCATGCATTTTATAACTATGAATTTTTATTTAAGTATCGTAGATTTTTAATTAATTATAAAGATATTTCACAGTTTGTTTAAGTAGTACTGTTTTATTTATATACAGATTTTTAATAGTTGAATATTGATATCAATTTAACAGATATGGTACTAGCTTCAAGTTGATGTTAAATGAACTGACTATAGCATATCGTTTTGCTAGTTAAAATGGTTATGCTCCCTTGGAAGAAAGAAGTCATAGACAGAAGTTTGATAGGAAATGTTGTAAATAAGGTAATTATATGGTTAAAATGGTTATATTTTTCGTTGAATAATTTAAATAATTTTACAATGGTTTGATGTCTTCATTTTGCTTTGAATAATATATGCTTCCTTTTTGTTTGATGCTTTATTTTAATCCTTTCACTTCGTAATGGACGATAACTGTTACATATAATTTGTAGGATGAAATATGGAAAAGATAAAAGAAACAGAAAAAGAAAAGCAAGTCTTTTTGCAGTAAGGAAGTTCAGCTAAATTCAATTCTAGGGTCAGTTTGGGGCTGGATGTGGTCTAAAGTGGATTGGTGTAGTTTTTTCATTTTCTGTAATTTGCATAAAAAATAAAGTTGCCACGTCAGTATATGCTTAACGCAAGTTTGTAGAGTTTTGTGTTGGATGACCATGATAGTTAACTAAGTAAAGTTGAGTGACCATAGAAAGACAAAACAAAAATAAGTGACCATGGTGGCCTATTACCTAAAATTGAGTGACCACAGAAAGACAAAACAAAGATAAGTGACCATGATGACTTATTACCCAAAGTTGAGTGACCATAGAGGCAATCAACTCTATAAGGTAGATATATAATCTACACTTGTTAGAAAATAAAAATAGCAAAATATGAATGGCTATTTGTGAAAAGATCCCTCTTTCTGAAAATCATATTAAAGTATATGTTATTACGTATAAAAATGCATAAACTAGTAAACTACCCTACTTCAATATGATATATCACCTTTTTATTCAAGTTTGATTAATTTATTACAGTCGAACCTCATTGTAGTGGCAATATTTAAATATTTCATGGCTGTTATATTGAGGTGTTGTTATATGTGTAAACGTTTAGATCTCATTTAGTTGTTATAAATAAAAAATTCAGGAAAACTTATTTATTTAAGCTTGATTAATTTATTAGAGTCAAACCTCACTGTAGTGGCAATATTTATCTGAATATTTCATGGCTGCTAATTGTTATAATGAGGTGTTGTTATATGTGTATACAGACATTTGACGTTTAGATATCATTTAGTTGTTATAAACAAAAAATTCAAAAAAACTTATTTTCCTATACTTTTATGCTATAAAAAAAAATCAAAATACTTGTTAAATTAAAATCTCAATATATTTTCATATTTCATTAATTAAAAATTGAAAAGATAAATATATTATTATTATTATTATTATTATTATTATTATTATTAAATTCATAATAACTAGTTGTATTATAGTGACAAAGAATTAAAATCTAAGGAACATATGCATTTAAAATTAATTAAAAATATAAAGTTTGACGTTAGAAATCAACAATTGTAGGCTGTTTCTTAAATTTCAGTCTTTTAAGGACAATATAACACTTGAATTGGTAAAGATTATTTGTCTAAACTTTCAACAAAAGGATATTTAATAGCTTCTCCTTGAAAGGTATCTAAGAGCTTAATTGTTTATTTTTATATATAATATATTTTGTACAAAATATTATTACAGAATATTTAAGTATAGCTGTTATAGAGAGATAATTTCATAAAGAGTGTACTATTATAATGAATGTTACTGATGTTATAAAGAGGTAAAATATAACACGAAAAATTAGTTCTGAAAATAATTAGATCGTTATAATAAAATATTGTTATAACAACTGATTCTTATAACGAGGTTTGACTGTAGTAATAATATGGCCATATATGTGTTTTTAGTGGGGCAATTTACAAAACCATTGACACCTTAGGTAATGATTTGCCTTATTGACCTCGCTTAAAGTGGTTTTACAAGAATGACCTCACTAATTTTAAGTAAGTGCTCCCTCGGGGGCAACACTTCAAGTTATAACTTGACAAGTACACCCACGGGGGCAGCACTTCAAGTATAAAGTGCACCCACGGGGTATCATTTCAAGTATAAAATGACAAGTGCTACAAGTGATGCACCCGTAGCAGCACTTGACCTTTTATCTCTGTCAACATTCTCCCCAGATAACTTGAAGTGCCGCCCTACAGGCAGGATTTGCAATTTATACTTGAAGTGTTTCCCCCGAGGGAGCACTTGTAAATTTATAACGTAAAATGTTGCCTATCGAGGTCATTTTGCTAAACCATTCTTAAGTGGGGACAAAAAATCATAACCAAGGATAGGGGTACATGTAGTGAAATTTATTGTTTCTATTAGGCCAGTTTTGCCACTGTTATTTGGTTTCAGGCTACTTTTTCCTTGGTTGTGCAAAAGAAGTCACTTTTTGGAACATCAATCCTTATGGGCTGAACTTCAATGCTTAAAAGTAAAGTGATGAAGTTGAACTTCATACCTGAAGCAGCTCACAAGGTCTGAAGTTTAGCCTACAAGAACTGAAGTTCCAAGAAATGGCTAAAAATTAAATATTTTAAAAAAGTACCCCAACTGTAAAGGCGAGCCAAAATGTGGCTATTCATTCACTTTCCCCGTTTCTAATAGTTCAAGGAAATGAAAACTAGTGCATGAAGAAACGTGAATAAGTATCCCTTATCATCTACATTTCCAAAATTTTGATTACATGTATTCGAAATTTCTAGTACTTCAGACCAATGTTTTAAAAGGCGAATGTGCAAGGCGAGACGTTTTACTTACAACGGGGCGAGACGTAAGCCCTGAGACATGGGGGGTAAGCCTCATGGATATTATTTTTTTAATTAATTATAAATTAATAAATAGCATAATGACCAAAAAAAATATCGAAAATACATTAAAAAAATTAATAAAATTAAAAATAAGATTTTTTTTGAAACAAAAGATATAATATTTTTACAAGTATAAGAAATTAAATAATATTATAGTTTTTATAAGATACAAATAAACTATAAGACCTTTACTTTCAAACAATTAAAAAATAAAATTTGTTAATATTAAAAGTGAATAAACAATAAAGTTTATTACTATTATAATTAAATTATTAATTCTTCATTAATAAATATAAAATTTCTTCTAAATTGAAAAATAATTTAAATCTAACAATTTTGAGTGACATAAATAAGACATGAATACCAATAACAAGTGATGATATAAACCTCAACTACGCATTTTTCGGTTTAGTAAACAGATGATATTCATCCTCATGATATTCTCAATTATAATAAATGCAATCTTATGTCTCGTTAATTGAACTACACTCAATTTCTCAATCTCTATAGATGAATATAACTTGTATCATTCATTTTAAAGAAAATTGTGGGTGAACAATCTTAATTATGGAATTGGATCATTCACATAATTCTATAAGACGAGCCCCAGGCGTTGAGCGTTGGACATGCTCTGGGCGCACCGTTGGACGCTTGAGGCGTAAGTTACATGATTTCATGGTAGGGACTCATCATATACATGTGCGCGCACACGTATTCAATATATTATCGTATGATGAAAATGTGCCTACTGGTTCAAATGTTAAAGTAGTCCAAATTACACCTAGTGTATTTATTACAGCAATGATAATTTAGGAAATTATGAATTGATAGGAAATGTATTAGGTATCAAAAACATCAGCATGCGTTATAGTAATTAATTGGAGTACCAAGATTAATGGAGCCTATGATTTTTAATTGGAATGGACTCTCACACAAGGTTTCTTGATCATATGATCAAATCACACAAAAGCTTCCACAAATGGGGTCGAGGGAAAATGAGGTGTACGTGCATAAACCTTATCCTTAACTTACGAGAGATAAAAGAGGTTATTATTAGACCCAAATCTCACAAAAGCACATTCAGAAATTAAATTGAGCAATTGTCATTGTAGGTCGAACGTAAGTGCAAGTAATTTTTGTTGTTGAATGTTTGGAGCTTTGCTTATGTTTATGCCAGCTGCTTAATACTTAGCATGTAATCCCTGAATACGCCTATAACATTCATGATTCACATGGTTTAGCAAATATAGCTAATTAATCACGAACTCAATTCCAAAGTAATGTAGGTGTCAACTTTAATTTATAATTTTTTGTATTCTCTCCACTTAAAATTTTTACGATTTCATAGGTAGATTATTTTTATGCAAGCTGTTGCGCCTTAGTGCATCCATTTTATTGCTCGTTATTGTGGCTACAATGCTTGACTAATTGATTAACACGATAAAAATGTCTTTTTTCGCTTATTTAAAGGCAAATAAGGCTCTTCGTAGGCATCAAATCAACCTTATTTCTAACTAAATTTTTATCTATGCAAGGGATAGTGAAAAGTGCAGGAGAGTCTACTTGTGCTGCTTGTGCAAATGTGCTTGCTTGGTAAAACACAACATATAGATAGCAAGAGTGTAACAGCCCAAGCCTGCTGGTGATATTGTCCGCTTTGGGTCTAGGCCCGCACGGTGCTGGTGATATTGTCCGCTTTGGGTCTAGGCCCGCATGGTTTTAAAACGCGTCACTATAGCTTAAAGCGTACTGGGATTCGCCTAAACTCACCGCAGAGGTTTGCCCCGCGTACCGGGCTTAGCTGGAGTGTTACATACACCCCTCTTATGGACTCAGCGTCCTCGCTGAGGTTTGCCTCGCGTACCGGGATTCGCCTAAACTCATCACAGAGGTTTGCCCCACGTACCGGGATTCGCCTAGACTCAGCCCTGAACTTTGACCCACATCGACAAGGCTGACACGGAGTGGCTTCTGATACCATCTGTAACAGCCCAAGCCCGCTAGTGATACTGTCCGCTTTGGGCCTAGGCCCGCACGGCTTTAAAACGCGTCACTACGGTCTAAGACCAGTTAACTTACATACCCAACATCTCTCCTGTGTTATGTCGATGTGGTACACTCAACCCTTAGCTGGTGTGTTACAACGAGGGTATTAGGGATGGTTTTTTTTATGAGATGCTGAAAAAGCAATTTATTGGCTTATACGGCTGTAGTAATGTACCACAGCTTTGGACCATATAGTTACACGTTTTAGAAGTGTGACATGTTTGATACAAGAAAATATATTCAATGTCTAGGTAAAGTGGTGACTGCTGTAATCTATCAACTAATAAACTTCTAAACTACAAAATACATATGATGTTACAGATAAAATAACTAGAGTTGTAAACCTCCTTTACTAATTGGTAATGACATTCAAGTGAGAAGTGGCACAGAGAAATGCAGTTTCACTGCATGGGATAGTAAGGCATCCCATTGGATAGTCAAATCTGTATTCCTCCTCTGCATGCCTCAACAAGTCTTGAAACAAAGGATGCTTCAAACATGAGATGGGAATGACAAATCGATGCTTATGATTATCGCTCTCTCCAACATAAACTGCCATGTGACCTTTGGGAACATCTGCTAACTTTGTTGATGCTGATGAAATGGTCGTATAATTCGAACTTTGGCAGAAAGTAGTAATGTGTTTAGCATGATTAAAGATTGTCTTGAAATGAATCCTCATGATCAATGAACTTCCGTTCAGCTTTAGCTTGTAATAGGGTCTATGAGTAATTTAAGAAGAAGTTTGAAGTGATTTTTAGAGTGAAGAAAGAAGCTTATGCCTTTGTATTACACACATAGACACATATATATAGGTGTGGAGGTGTAACTTGATCTGTTTGCAGAATCACAGCATTGTGGGACTGAGTTCGCTATAAAAGCATGACAGTGGACTTAGTTGCTTTACATTATTGTGTCAGAGAGCTTTCTTTGCCCCCCAACTTGTAGGAGAACTTTTTTTGGATTTAACAACACATTTCTGCTTAGCACATAGTTTTAGCTCATAACCATGGACACTACGTAGACCCTAGTCTTTTTTTTCAATATTATTTGTTTGTTGAATAATTTATTGTTTTCTATACTTTAGCTTTTCAGTCTTGAGACGAAGATACATGTACTCGGTACTTAAGATGATGCATAGATGTCATGCTGTTGTCAAGTTGTAGTAGTGCTTGAATGTAAGTACATTTTTTCCCAGCTGCCGATCTAGTTTCTAGTTTGCCGGAGTTCATTGTATTTGCAGGTGCACTTGGTGTTCATTTAATGTAAGCTTCATATAAGCACAATAACAACTATCTCGTGATATGGAGTTCCCATAGGAATTAATCCTATTGATATGGGAGTGAAATTAGGAGCTATGGATATATACTGAAGTAAAGAATTTGCTGAAAGATCAGTCATCAGAGAATGGACAATGGATTAGGTGAATACAGTGGAACACATAGTAGATTAATAAAGTTAAATAATTGCTTCCTCTTGGTAATGTTCTGCCAATTAGTAGCAGATGAAAATAGGAAAGATCACTGCTTTGTCTTTCTCATTCTGTATTTAAACCTTTTCTTTAATAAGTGAAAATCCTGAGGTTGATGGTGCATGGTTCGAAACTCAGTGGACAAAGGGGCCGTTGATCTAACCTTCTCCTGGTAAATATCAGACTTTCTATGGGAACCCATGATGTACGCTCAATCCATGCTGCGGTTTTACAAGTCGAGTCATGCACTATCCTCTGGTTCAAGAATTGTGAAATACTCCGTATCTGTGTCTTGGGTCCTCTATGATCTTATCAAGATTGGACATTTCCTATGGTCTCAATGAAATAAGTTGTTTATTGTGACCTCCATATCTGCCCTACCAATTTGAGTTATGTCCTTTTCTACCCTTCATCAATTACATGTGGTTGTGATTTGTGAGGTTATTTTAATTCATCTGGGTACTATTTGGTGCAGATTGCTATATGCATATAATATTCAGTCATTGATCACAATTGTCACCCGAGGGGCCTCCATTTTAACTTTCCCATGTAACTTGAAAGACATGTTATTCATGCATTTACTCTAGACCTGGTAATGAAGATTTGTTGCGCCAAAACAAGTAATAAACAGATTTGCTGCAACTAGTTTTAAATACAGCATCAGATTCATTTATGCTTTCATTTGCTGTATGAAGTAAAGCTAGTTTTGCTGCTTGTGCTTCCCCTCATTTATATATCTACTGGCAGAATTTGCAAGATTTTCTAACATTACTTCTACTTGCAAGAGCAACGCTTATGAGGAAGCCCAATAGATAGACAATAACTGCGGCTTTATGTGTTGTGCAGAATGAATATGGAATAATATGAAGGAGCTGTGACTTCTTTGAGCTAAATGATTAATAGTACAGTTTTTGTTCTTGTGTTTAGTAAATAATACATTCAAACTTCTCAAACTCTGATCTAAAACCACAAATATTAGAGGCCCTTGACGGCCAAGCAAAAGTAAGAAATTGTTAGCACATCTCACTTTTCTGTACGATGAGAACAGTAGCATTTCTGTTTGGTTGTGTTGGACTAAGCCAACTCGAGAAACACTCTTAAAATGGAGTGATACTGTCTGCTTTGGGTAGTCCACACTGTTTTCTCTAAATGCCTCTCACAAGTAAATATATCTTTGCACCTTATATGTAGCTTCTTTTTCTTGTCAACATTAGATGTGTGACTTTGCTTGCACTACCAACTGGTATGCTGCTGCATACTGTCAGTAGGCATTTCTAGCCTTTCTATCATAACTGAGTGAAAGATTTGGAGCTTTAGTTACCATTATGTCAGCTGCTTACATGTCTTCGCTTTAATTCTTTTGTAAGACAACAGGTCTCGTGAATACACCTATCTTATCAAGGCTCACATGGCTTAGCTCAGATAGCTCAACAGAGGAAAAGAAAAGGTACTAACTCATCTAACAAGTCAAGAAGCTCCACTTGTCCCTATCAAACTTACTGCATTTTGAGCTGCTATATAATATGAATTTTGATGCCGTTAACCAGGGGAATCGTACAACGGAATGTTCACAGCAAATCATATTGTTTCTTTTTTAAAGAAAAATGCACTGCATGTGATGACGTGAGCTCCAAGTCCATTACTCAAAACCGGGAAAGGTAATTAATGCCCAGAACCACGATGGCATTTAGGTGGTTTAGAGGCCTTTATGTATACCTAGGATATTGAGAATAGTAAGTTTGTCTGAAGACATTACAAATGGTAGTAAGATTTAGTGTATAGTAACTTCTAAACAACTGTATCATTGTTCTACTGAATTGGATCATGTAGTTACACTTTTAGAGGTGTAACCTGCTTGATATTACAAGAAAATATATCCACTGACCAGGTAAAGTGGGGCTTCTCTATCTATTAACTAGTAGACTACTATATACATGATAGTACAGATTGAAGAACTAGAATCTGTAAACCTCCTTTATTAATTGGTAATGACATTCAAGTTAGAGGTGACAGAGAGAAATGCAGTCTCACTGCATGGGATAGTAAGCCCCCCCATTGGATAATCATATCTGTATTCCTCCTCTGCATTTCTCAACAAGTCTTGAAACGACGGATGCTTCAAACAAGAGATGGGAACGACAAATCGATGCTTATCATTGTGGCTCTCTCCAACATAAACTGCCATGTGACCCTTTGGAACATCTGCTAACTTCTTTGATGCTGATGAAGTGGTTGTAGTTGATCTTTGGTGGAACAGAATATTGTGTTTAGCATGATGAAGGATCGTCTTAAGATGAATCCTCATGATCGATGAACTTCTCTTCAACTTTTAGCTGGTAAGATTGCTGCAAGACAAAAACAAGCTTTAAATGGTATCTGTTTAATAAAAGAGCTTATGCTTTCTGCACATGAGTTCTCTGATATATATAGTTTCTTGATTTATTCGTAGTATCCCAACAGTGTGGGTCCAAAACTCACCCTAACAAAGCATGACATTGGACTCAATTGTTTTACATTATTGTTGCAGAGAGCCCTGTTTGCTCCCCAACTTGTTGCCGTAAGATAGAAGAATTTTCTTTTGATTTAACAATACATATATAGCATAGCACATAGTTTCCTGCTCAAAACCGTGTACATCTAAGTAAACTCGGTTTTCTTTTTAGTTATTTCTTATCTATTAGATAATTTAAAGTTTCTGCTACTATCTTTTTGGTCTTCATACTGAAAATAAATTGACAGATGAGGCATCTATGGGGCCAGTGCTGTTTGGTTGCACTTGCACTTATGTGTGGGATAAATGGATAGTTCACTTGTTGGTAACTTGGAATATTAATAACATAACTCTTGCTTTCCCATGGCTGTTTTTCTTTTAATTGTTATTGTGCCAGAGTTCATTGTACTTGCAGCAGCCCTTTGCTGGCATTGATGGATGTTATAGACATGCAAAATATCGAGTCGCTAAATGTGGGTTGTTGATAGTTATCAAAAGGTTTTGAAAAAACTTAGAAGTACCAAATAAGAAACTTGAATCCTGACATTCCACAACTTGTTAGAAAATAAAAAAATTGTTTTGGTCCTTGGACATGCAATCATGCATAGCCCACCATGTAGAAATATTAAACTACAGTTTGCTGATTAACTATATAAATGTAGTAAAGAGGCAAGCAATATTTCTTACTATAAAAACCAGGAACAGTTTGGGAACATAGTTATTAAGTGCCCGGTAGAGAAGGAGCATAAATATTGATAGATGAGGTATAAAAATGATATATTCTTATTCTTTTTTCTTCCAAAATAAAGAAAGTTATTTTCATTTTCAGTTGGTTTTTGTTCACTCGATTTTACATGGGAATTCACCCTGAGGATAGTTTAGGACCAAAATTTGAATCACAGTGTCAGTTCAAATTGGTGGCTCTATGTCGCAGCTACCCCATTGGCTATCCGTTCGCCTCTTAAATATATGCAAATACTTCAGGACATTGAATCACTGATCTATCTTCCTTATTCTGTACTAGCACCTGAATAATGCTGGCGAGTACATTTGGTGATGCGGCTTATAATACAATTCCACTCAATTGCTGACTGCAGTTTTCTATTTCAGGCATTGTGAAATATCACCTTTTTGGCTCTCAATGATTGAAAGAAGAGTGGTTCATTTCCTGCTGTCACAATAAATAATTAATTGCTTGCTCATCCTGACATAAATGCCCTACCAGTTTGGGTATGTCCTTTTCTCCTTTTCTTCTCAGGTGCACATGTCCTATAGGTACAAAGTACATGTGATTGTGAGGTCATTTTAAATTATCCAGGTACTATTTTGGTGCAGGTTGTTATATCCATTCAATATTCAATCATTGATAACAAGTTGTCATTCCTGAGGCTTTTTAGTTTACTGTCCATAATTGACTTCAAAGACATGTTATTCATGAATTTAATCTCGTGTTTAGTGATAAGATTTGCTTTATACCAAAAATGGAATAGTTCGAGTTGCTTTAACTTGTCATAAGATACATCATCAGATTTTGATGCCTTACTTATGACTTTGAGCTAGTTTAGCGACTGGTGTTCCCCTAATTCTCTATACATTGACAGCTAAGATTAGTGTAGTTTAACACGATATAGCATGTCAGTTACCTTATTTACAAGGCTCCTGACTAATGTTTATTATAGAGGCTTTCACTGTCAGTTCGTATAACTTAAACTACTCCTCTATTTACTGATAGATTAATCAACATTTTCTACAGATTAAAGAACCATCTTAACATAACTTCAAGTTGGGATGAAATGCTAATAAAAAGGACCACAAGATAGAGATAACTGCTAAGAAATTCTGCAGAAATGAAAATGAAGAAATGTTGTGTCTTCTTTAATTAAATAACTCATGGTACAGTTTTGTTTTTTGCTTAAAAAGAAAGTACTAGGATTATAAAAAAGCAAAAATCTGTCGATGCAAACCATATGTATCAATCAGACTCTTCGATTTACAATAATAAAACTAAGAGGCCCTTAATGTTCAAAGAGATGTAAGGAATTCTCATGTACAATCCAAACACTTTTCATAATGTAAGATCGTGAAACTATCTGCTGCTTTTTTATTACCAAAAAAGGAAAACATATAAAAAGACTATATTGATTTGATTACAAACTCAAGCCTCGATAGCATATCTTAAGATTCTTGGGTACTGATAGGGACACAAGAAATGTTCTTTAGATGCTGGATTTTTCTATGTTCAATCTAACTAAAATTTCTTAATGAACTGTCAATTTTTTGCTACATATGCTTCTTGTATTACTAGAAAATTTTGTGCCTGTTCAAGCGTTCAAGCTAATAGAGCTTTATCTGGTGGTTCTGCTAATTACAGATTCGCCATGTTTTCTGTAGCATGTGGTAAGAACTTTTCATCCTCAAAAAGTTATCCATAGCCGAATTCCAGCTACAACAATCAGTGTGAAACCATTAGCTCCAAACTTGGCAGCAGTTCATGGTTCCTCATTTCATGAAGTCAATCGAGAAGTCACACGAACAAAGTCATCCTCATTGCAAGGTATCGTTAGACCACTCACTGGATGATGAAAGCCAAACTCTTCTTCTGCTTTCTGTAATAAGTTCTGGAACGAAGGATGATTCAGATATTGTCACGACCCGTTTTTCGAAACGAGCGATGACCGGCACCCGGTACCTTAGCTTGACCGAGCGAACCACTTGCACTTATCTATCCTGTCATAACCCTGAGAATACATGCAACTTAAACAATTCTCTTAAACATAAATAGTATGAAAAATAATAATAATATTCTTAAGAAAATATCATTCTTGAAAATACCACAGTCAAATTACGTTTCTGTGTAAAACAATGCAAAACCGGGCCACAAACCCAAAGTACTAGACTGTCTATGAAGCCTCTACTGATAAACTGACGCCCTGCGCAGGACATGAGCTCCCTGGCTAGTTCACGACGAAGTAAACAATTAAATAAGCTGACTCGAAAGGAAAGTACTCCACGAACGAAAGCGGAGCTCACCAATAGCACTGGAAGTGAGGGAAAAATCCTAGCCTGTCGCCTGAGTATCTGCAACACTGGTTCCTACGTTGCGCAATAGGACAACGTAGGTTCCCAAAAGAGAACGTCAGTACACCACGGCGGTACTCAGTGAGTCTCAACGACCCCCCACTAAAGCGGGAACGAGACTTTTAAAAGAAACTTGAAATGCACACAACTCGTAAACCATGAGAATGTAACATATCTAAAGAAATTGAAATAACTTAAAATAATAAAATTCCGAACCTTAAACATAGACATATATATCATTTCTTTACTTTTTGGGGAGTACCAATTAACTCTGACATAACATGAATACATAAAGTCACCGTGTGATCGGCACGGGTTCGATCCCCGCCTGATCGAATAGGCCCCTTCACTGTGGCGCCACACAGTTCCAGGTGATAGCATGCTGCGCATTTTGTGCCTTGGCCGTGTCAGGCAAATCTTATACTAAACTCCCACTCTGGCACGAGTAGTTTCGGGGTCAACATTAACCATCAATGGTCACGAAGCCCTTCTCAGAATCTCAAGGTAACTCCCAAAATATTTTTAATAAGCTTTACTTGACCACTTTAGGGTCCAATGGTTCCTTGAACATAATCCATGAACATAACCCATAATAGACTTGAGTAAACATGACATAAATATTTAAAGGGTTATTCAATATAATTCAAATAATTCTTTAACCCATGAAAACTTGATATGTAGAACCACGTAAATTAACATAACAAATATGGAAAATCAACGCGTATAACTCAAAGATAAACTCTTGAACGATAACTTGAATAGGGTTTAGCTAATATGCACTCTCTCGCTCCAATTAAGCACATATTAACTCTTTAAGACATTTTATCAAACGCCTTATAGGCGGGCTTTTGTGAGTAAAACCTCTTTAGTAAAGGGTTATATCAACTCACCTCAATTATTCCTCGAGTCCAAACGTAGCTCCAAACGACGTACTTCACGTCACCCACCAACTACAACAACCAATTTACGTAATCAATTCCAAAGTTTCAATCTTTCCCCAATTCAAGAACTCTACTTCATATTCTAAACTTTCTAGGTTTTGGGGAACTTTCCTAAAAATATAATCTATTACGACATGGTATACTTGTATATAATAACGTTGTCACCATTTAATTTTGTAGAAAAAAAAAATTACCTTAACAAGACCGAAGAAAAAGCTCTTCTGGAACGTCAATTGTTTTCTGATGTTGCTTTAGCTCTCGTTACTACTCTGCTGCTACACGTTCTGCTCAAAGGGAATTCTTATTCCTAGTGGCTGATTTAAAAAGTCCAAGTGACCTTATCAATTTTCTTTCACAAACAGCCCTTTTTTTTTTTTTTTTTTTGCACTTAAGACTTGGCAATATTAAGCCATAATTTCTCTTTTGAGATAGTTTTAGTGTTTAGCCCCTTGTAGTTTCTTTTCCCACTTTAATTATAATTTAATATTTATACTTCATCCATAATAATTACTTTAACTTATTTTTCGATACACTTACTATTCGGACCTCGTCATTATATAAAACCACTTTACGTAAATATTTCTCACACCAATAAGTGTCCTAAAACTTAGAAAATTTTGAGGAACGTCACAGATATGATATGGGAACCACATACCTCTTCTTCTCTCTTTCTCCGACATAAACTGCAAAATGTCCTTTAGGAACGTCTGAATGATTTCTTGTTAGAACAGATTGTTGTTTGTAAATTTGCTTGGCTCTGGAAATTGTTGGTAACAAACGAAATCCCATGACTCCTTTTCAACTTTTAGTAGGTAATATTGCTACAAGAAATTAAAAACAAGCTTAGTGATATGAGTTGTGAGAAGGCTTATGTTTTTCGCAAATGAGTTCTCTGGTACATATATAGTGATTGCTCAGAAGAGTTACTAGATTCAATTGTAGTATCCCAACAATGTGGGACCAAATTTTCTCCCCAACTTGTTGCTGGAAGATAGATGTATTTTCATTTGATTTAACAATACATATATGGCATTCCCAACTTGTTGCTGTAAGATAGAAGCACTTTCTTTTGAATTGACAATACATATATGGTGTAGCACGTAGTTTCCTGCTCAAAACCGCGTACTTCTACCTAGACTAGGTGTTTTCTTTAATTAATTTTTTTCTACTAGATATTTATTGTTTTTTCTACTCTTATCTTTTCAGTCTTCAGACCGAAGATACATGTACTCAGGAGGGTTATTTGGCACCTTTGTTTTTGGTTGTAGTACTTGAATGCAATAACTTTTTTCGCAAACTGGTTCTCTACTTTCTAGTGCGTCAAATTGTACTTGTAGCAGGCCTTGTTGGGCATTGTTGGAAATATTATACAACCGCAACTACTGAGTCACTTAATATGGGGTTTTGGTAGTTATAGAAAGATTCTGAGAAGACTTATATGTCGATCAATTGAGATTGTTGAGTGGCATCCTGACATTCCATGTGAGATATCCTGGAACCATGCACAGCCCACCATGCAGAAGTATCTGACTATATTTTTCTGATTAACGATATAACTTCAATAAAGAGGCAGGATTTATTAGGAACTTGGTTATTACATGCCTGATAGAGGTGGCTAGGGCGGATGTTGCCTTGATAATGTGGGTCCGAAAAAACTCAATAGCTTTATCGTAAACCTTGTATATGTGTTAAGAAAATCACTAAATATGCACAAAAACTGAATCCGGAACTCACTAACTGCTGTCCTAGAATCCAGAATCCAGAATCCATAAGGTTCAAATTGTGAATCTGCCTCTGGAGGTGGTATAGAATGATATCTATTTTCTCACTCAATTACACAGAGGATTCATTTCCAAGGGATAGTTTAGTTGCTGAAAGACCTCAATAAGTTCGAACCTTAGAGGCTCCAGGTCAGAGCTGCCCAGTTGGCTTTCCATTCGCCTCTTAACTATGTGCTGAAATATCTGTGTCAAGCTTCAGAACTGCAAATAACTAGTCTATCTGCATCCTTCAATACTAGTACCTGAATAATGCTTCAGAATACATAAGTAATGGAGCTAGCGGTGTCTCTAAGCTTATTTTACAATTCCACTCACCCACAGTTTTCTATTTCAGGCATTGTGGTCCTCAATGATCTTATCAAGATTGATCATTTTCCTGCTGTCACAATAAATAATTTAATTTTTTCCTGACATATCTTCCCTACCAGTTTTGGTATGTTATTTACTACATCTCATCTCAGGAGCACAGATCCTGTAGGTACTAGTACATGTGATTATGAGGTTATTATAACTTATCCGGATAATATTTTGGTGCAGGTTCCTATATGCACCAATCAGAATCTTTGATTTACGACTGCAAAAACTGAGAGGTCCTGAATAACGGTCAAAGAGATCGAAATTTCAAAGGACATGGTGAAATCAAGTATGCTCTAAGATGTACATGGAGAATTTTCATTTTCTTGTTCAGTCAAACTACTTTGCATAACCAGTCCAGGTAATAGTGCTTAATCTGGTGGTTCTATTTTCTTCTAAGTTCTATCTATTCACTGTCTTTGCTGTGTAGCATGTGACAGGAAGAACTTTTCATCCTCTAAAAGTCTCTATCAGTATGTTATGTCCTTCTATCTAACAATTGCTTTTCCTGGAAAGTCGAAGAAGAATACACGATCAATTCATCCCTAACTCCTAAGGGGATGACTGAGTGGTTAAGGTATAGAGACAATAACACGGATATTCCAAATTCAAATCCAGAGGCAACACTTGGCGTGAATCCATTAGTTCCACTCATGATGCAGGTTTAGCCAACAGAGGTAGTTGTTGCAATAAAATTAGTCAAGGTACCTACAAGTTGATCTGAACATCATAATCATTGAAAAAAGCAAATTTCACAGTTGAATATTTGGCAATTCATTTCAACTTTCAAGAAGACAACAAAGAATAGTAAAGATTTCATTGGTATGCTTTACTTGTAAGCTTTGTACATAAGATTTCATTAAGCTATGGACGTAAGCTTTGTACTTTACTTTAAAGCTTCTACATAAGTTTTCAATTCTTGCCTAGCAAGATCGAAAAGCTGAAAATTCTAAGCTCTAATCTGAAGTTCAGAATGCTATTTCATGGTTCTTCATTTCTTGAAGTCAATCGAGAAGTCACACGAACAAAGTCATCCTCATTGCAAGGTATCGTTAGACCACTCACTGGATGATGAGAGCCAAACTCTTCTTCTGCTTTCTGTAATAAGTTCTGGAATGAAGGATGATTCAGATATGATATGGGAACCACATACCTTTTCTTCTCCATTTCTCCAACATATACTGCAAAATGCCCTCTAGGAACATCTGAATGATTTCTAGTAAGAACAGATTGCAGTTTGTAGATTTGCTTGGCACTGGCAATCATTGGTAATAGACGAAATCCCATGACTCTTTTCAACTTTTAGTGGGTGATAGTGCTACTGAAAACTGAAAACAAGCTTTAAGTGATATGTGTGTTGTGAATAAAGAAGCTTATGCTTTTTACAAATGAGTTCTCTTATACATATATAGTGGTCAGAGGAGTTACTTGATTTATTTGTAGTATCCAACACTGTGGGACAAAATTTTCCCTCTAACAAAGCATGCAAGTGGAGTCAATTGCTTGACATTATTGTGGCAGAGAGCTTTGTTTGTCCCCAACTTGTTGCTGTAAGATAGAAGCATTTTCTTTTGATTTAACAATACATATATGGCATCCCCAACTTGTTGCTGTAAGAATAAAGTATTTTCTGATTTAACAAAACATATATGGCATAGCACATTGTTTCCTACTCAAAACCGCGTACTTCTACCTATACTTGGTGTTTTCTTTAATTATTTCTTTTCTAATTGATAGTTTTTGTTTGCTTAATTTTTTCAGTTTTCATACTAAAGGTACATGTATTCATGGGGATATTTGAGGCCTTTGTTTTTTCATTGTATTACTTGAATGCAATTACTTTTTTGTCAGCTGCTTCTCTAACTTGTCTTGTGCAAATTTGTACTTGTAGCAGCCGCTGTTGGCCATTGTTTGAAATATCATACAAGCACAACTACTGAGTCACTTGTTATGAGGTTTCGATAGTTATCCAAAGGTTTGAGTAAGACTTATACGTCGACCAATTGAGATTGTTGACATTCCATGTGGAGATATCCTGGAACAATGCATAGCCCACCATGCAGATGTACCTAACTATATTTTCTGCTTAACGATATAACATAAATATAGAGGCAGGATTTATTGGGAACATGGTTATTACAGGCCTAATGGAGGTGGCCAAGGGTGGATGTAGCCTTGATAATGTGGTTTCAGCAAAACTCAATAGCTTTAGCCCAAACCTTGTATATGTGGTAAGAAAAACACTAAATATGCACAAAAGTTCAATTTGGAACTCAGTAACGGGCACTTGAGGCCGCTGTTCTAGAATCCAGAATCCGTAATTTGAATCTTCCTCCGGAGGTGGCATAGAATGATGTCTATTTTGTTAAGATATAAAGAATGGAAAATTTTCATTCAGTCGTTTTTTGCTCACTCAATTGTACTCAGGATTCATTTCCAAGGGATAGTTTAGTTGCTTAAAGACGACAATTCTAATAACTCTGTCATAAGTTTGATTCTTAGTGGTTCCAGGTCAGAGTGCCCGGTTGGTTTTCAATCCACCTCTTATCTATGTGCAAAAATATCTACGTTTCAAGGTTCAGAACTGCAAATAAGTGATCTATCTTCTTCATTCCGCACTAGTACCTGAATAATACTTCAGCATACACAAGTGATGAAGCTAGCAAGTGTGCCTCAGCTTATTTTACTCACCGACAGTTTCCTATTTCAGGCATTGTGGCACTCGATGATTTAATCAAAGATGTATTCTGTTCCTGCTGTCCCAGTGAACAATGAGTTGCTTGCTCATCCTGACATATCTTCCCTACCTTTTGGATATGTCCTTTTCTACATTTCATCTCAGGAGCATGTCCTACAGGTACTTGTACATGTGATTATGAGGTTATATTAAGTTATCCGGATAATATTAGGTGCAGGTTCCTATATTGACCAATCATGATGACGAGTTTCCTGTTCTGGGGCTTTTTTGTTAACTGTCCACATGTGACTTGAAAGATATGTTAATTTTCATGCATTTTTTTCCTGAAATAAAATGTAATAAAAATATTTGCTTTGGCTTTTCCTAAGATACAGCATCAGATTTTGATATCTTAGATATTCTGTATGAAATTGAGCCAGTTTAGCTACTGATGTTTACCTT
Source organism: Petunia axillaris subsp. axillaris (assembly GCA_029990575.1). NCBI lineage: Eukaryota > Viridiplantae > Streptophyta > Magnoliopsida > Solanales > Solanaceae > Petunia > Petunia axillaris. Next base: position 167,311,267 of record JARKNS010000003.1, read on the forward strand.
TTTTCTGCATTTACTGACAGATGAATCAAGATTTTCTACAGTTTGTAGATTTGCTTGGCACTAGAAATCACTGGTAATAAACGAAATCCCATGACTCTATTCAACTTTTAGTGGGTAAGAGTGCTACAGGAAACTGAAAACAAGATTTAAGTGATATGAGTGTTGTGAATATAGAAGCTAATGCTTTTTGCAAATGAGTTCTTTTATACATATATAGTGATCAGAGGAGTTACTTGATTTATTTGTAGTATCCAACACTGTGGGACCAAATTTTGCCTCTAACAAAGCATGCAAGTTGAGTCAATTGCTTGACATTATTGTGGGAGAGAGCTTTTATGCTCCCCAACTTGTTGCTGTAAGCACTTAGTTTCCTACTCAATACCGCGTACTCCTACGTAGACTATGTTATTTCTTTAGTTATCTCTTTTCTATTTAGTAGTATTTTCCTTTGCTACTATCTTATCAGTCTCCATACTGAAGATAGATTTATACAGGCATATGCCATTGTTGACTGGTCGTAGTACTTAAATGAGGGATTAAATGGTATAGAGTTCACTTTTTGGTTACTTGGAGGATTGAAAACATATGTCTTGCTTGTTTATCCATTAATTGTTGTTGCAACAGAATTCATTGTACTTGCAGCAGCCCTTGCTGGCTGTTGAAGGATGTTTTGTACATGCTAAATACCGAGTCACTTAATATGCAGTTTTGATAGTTATAAAAATGTTCTGAAATACAAGTGAGATTATTGACTGGAATCCTGACATTCCCCAACTTTCTTCTCAAGAGCACATGTCCTATAGGTACTACTCAGTACTAGTACATGTGATTGTCAGGTCATTTTAAATAATGCAGGTACTATTTTGGTGCAGGTTGTTATATCCATTCAATATCCAATCATTGATAACAAGTTGCCATTCCTGAGGCTTTTTAGTTTACTGTCCATAATTGACTTCAAAGACATGTTATTCATGAATTTAATCTCAGAGCCAATATGATCGTCGGCTAAATCATCTGTTATCCTTGTTAACTCGAAATTTTCTGTTAAGCCTGTTTTCTTGTTCATATCTCTTAGTCCTTATCCTTGTGTCGAGGTAACCGATTAATCTCCGGTTTAGACGTTGGCAAGCCATAAAGTTCCGTTGGATTAGCCCGTTGAGTCAAGGAGGACGTAGGGCCGGACCCGGATTGGTGTTCCCGTCGCTTAGCTACATAGGATAAGAACGAAGGAAATCTGAATAAAGAAAACACCTTAATAGAAAAGAGTAGAGTTAACTATAGGATAACCCCCCCATAAGAAAACAAAAAACACTTAACTCCTGTATTATATGAAACATTGGTTTAACAAATATAATGATAATGATTATTATATCTATTTTATGAATATATGTTTTTCTGATTTAATAAACAACGATAATCCTTACTTAGAAGAAACTCTTCTGCTATATTATAAACTTTGGAGAAGAGATTTCCTTAATAAAAATAAAAATATAATATTTTAAAAATAAATATGGATCCAGGTTATCTAGAACTCTGGATAAATATTGATAAAGAAATTAATGACCATGAAAAGCTTTTAAAAGATAATCTACATAGATATCTCTTAACAGGAAATATTGATTTTCTACATTATATGCAAAATAATATTTCAGAAATACTTAGGTTAAAACCTATAGCTGAAAGTTATTATAGAAAAGCTTGTGACGGTCCAGGAGTTCATTATTAAAATGGAAGGATCTTCGCAGTCAGTATTAAACAGTATAAACCTATCAACAGAGATAGATAAAATATCAAAAATAGAAAATAATCTGTTAAATTGGAATATTCCCAAAGAAAAGTTAGAAAAAATATATGAAGTCGGAGCATTTGACTTCATAAATAGATTTAATATTAAAACATGTGAATAAACAATTGCTATAAATCAGTCAGTTGAAACAATTCAACTATTGTCTCTAAAAGATATAGAAAAATATAGAAAAAGTTATAAGTTCCTACATATAGGACTAGTGCAAGTGGCTGTAAAACCACTTCATAGGCTAGGATTAGATATTCCTATATGTTTATTATTAAGAGATAATAGATTCTTAAACTTTGATGATTCATTAATAGCTGTATTACAAAGTAACATGGCAAATGGGCCAGTATACTTTAATTGTTATCCAAATTTCTCAGTTGATATTAATGATCCAACAATATTAGATACTCTAACATTAAATATTAAAACAAAATATTTAAATAGTAAACATCAAGCCAGAGAAATAGCTATAATATATAGAGTATATTATAAATTAATGAAAACTACTCTAGCTCCCAAAGCTAAACCAAGTAGAGCTCATAAAGGAGTTACAATGTTAATGGAAGCAAATATTAGACATCATAATATATTTGTCCCAAGATTACTTAAATGGGATGAAGTCTTATCAAAAGATGAATGGCACTTTGATTCCATCACGGAACCAAAAGTGGAAGATGAATCTATACAAATAGAGCAAGTTATACAACATACAGATGGATCAATAGATTTAAAATTCCTAAAATCTAGATCCTTTAACGCTACATCTTCATCTTCCAGAATGTCCTTTTCAAGGCCATCTACTTCTTGTCCCCTGGAGGAAGAAGACATAATAAGCAAAAATTTAAAAGGTGTTAACTTTAGTAAAAGAATTCCACAACCAGAATACAAACCTGTCATAATCAATCAACCATCAAGCCCAACCTTTAGTGAAATAAATGATTCCTTAGGAATGATAACGTTAGAGGAACCATTTGAACCAGATATAAAATATCTCCAACAACTCTGGGTAAAACCAGAGAATAATATTAAAAGAAAATGGTATAGAAACAATTACACTTTAGAACAGAGGAAATCATTTAAAGATAAATGGATGAAAGATATGAAAAAATGGAAGTGTAGTTTAGAATTTTTTAAATGGTTTGAATATACAGGAAAATTAGCTAACTGTGAATCTTTAAATATGGTAGTTAAAAAATGGTATACGAAAAGTAATAAAATACTAGAATCTACCATTCCCCCATTAGAAGAAATAAATATACCAGTAGGTGATAAAGTAGTAATAGGAAATCCTTTTAAAAGAACATCAATAGATGCCCAAGGAGAACCTAAAAACAAAGATATTAATAAATTAATAGAACAAAGTAATTATACAAATCAAATACTACATGTCATAGCCAATCAAGTAGAAGAAGCGAGAAGCAAGTCTTATTTTAAACCATTCCCAGAGAAAAGAATAAAATTTGAAGATAATATTGAAGAAAATCCAATTTTCAGGCTACCTAGTATGTCAAAAGATAAATTCCCTAGTCTTCCTAAAGGTGGATTAGAAATAAAAGGTGATGTTCTAGATGAAATTACTAAAAGGTTAAAATCATCTTTAACGATAAATACAATTCCAAAAGAAAAAGAAAATTCGGTAAAAACCTTATCTGAATTAAATAATCAATTAAATAAATTAGGATCTAATTATCATCATAAGAAAAATTATTATAAAAAACCCACATTTCCTGATATACAGTATGAAGAAGAACATCTAGTATCATTTAGTTCTCACTCAGGTGATGCTATAACTGAATGGAATATAGATGGACAAGCAGAACATCAAATACTTAATAGATTACATAAAATGGGAATAGCAGCAACGGCCTATAAGATAAAAGGTAATACAGATAAGCAAGCAGCAACCCTGCTTTCTTACGGATTTACAGGAATGTTAAAAAATTGGTGGGACAACTATCTATCGGATAAAGATAGAGAAACTGTCCTTAATGCTACTACAATCATAAAAATAGTTAAACAAGAAGGTAGTAGTACTAATCAAATAATAGAAGAACAAGTACGTGAAGATGCCATAAACACTTTATTATATGCCATAATTAAACACTTTATTGGAGAACCAAAAGTATTTAAAGATAGAAGCTTAGAAATATTATCTAATTTATCATGTCCAAAATTATATGACTTTAAATGGTATAAAGACATATTTCTAAACAAAGTAATGATTAGAGAAGATTGTAATCATAGTTATTGGAAAGAAAAATTTATAAGTGGACTACCACATTTATTTGCAGATAAAGTTAGACAAAAAATAAAAGATAGATTTAACGGTGAAATACCTTATGACGGATTAACCTATGGTGATATAGTAAGCTTTATTAACATAACAGCTTTAGAACTATGTACTGATATGAAATTAAAAAATCAGTTAAAAAGAGATTATAAAATCACTAAGAAAGAATTAGGAAATTTCTGTAGTGATTTTGGTTATACTAAGATAACTGCCCCGTCTACCGAGGCAACAAAAAGATCCAAAAAGATAAATAGAAAAGACAAAAGTAGCAATAGTAGTAATTATAAAAGAAAATCTTCCAAAAGATATAAGAAGAAAAATCCAAAAAATGCAAGTCAAAATAAGCAACCTTCTTTTAAAGAAAGATGCTATAATTGTGGAAAACAAGGCCATAAAGCAAATGATTGTAGAGTCAAAACAAAGAAGAAAAATAAGATTAATAGTTTAGAATTAGATGAAGACATTAAGAATAAAATATATGCTATACTAGACGAAAATGATAATAGTGAAGAAGAAAGTTCATCCACGGATATCATAAGTGATGATGAACAAATTAATATAGCATATGAGTCTAGTGATAGTTACACTTCCGAATCAGAGTGTGATTGTCCTAGAGGATTATGTACCTGCGGGACAGGTTCAATAAAAGTCATATCAAATGAAAATAAAGAATTCTTCTTTGATCTAATAGATCAAATAAAGGATGAAGAAATTAAAAGAGAATATCTTTTAAAATTAAAAGATATAGTCTTAAGTAGAGAATCAAATAAACCTAACATATCCAATCCTTTTAGTATGAAAAATATTCTACAAAAATTTGATAAAAAAGAAGAAAAAATATCTATATCAGATCTTTATGCAGAATTAGCAACATTAAAACAAGAAGTTAACATTTTAAAACAAAAAGTTAATAAAATAGAGGAAGAAAACCTTGCTCTAGAATTAATTCAAGAAACTCAAAAGGAGTTAAATTCTAAAATAATAGGAGAAAGTTCAAATACTAAACAAGTAGAAGCACAAGACGACGAATTAGGAGTCTTGGCTATCTCTAAAATTAAGTCTCAAAAATGGTATGTACCAATAAAATTAGTCATAAATAGTGAATACAGTATCCAGACAGTAGCTTTACTAGACTCTGGTGCTGACCAAAATTGTATAGTAGAGGGATTGATTCCAACAAAATATTGTGATAAAACATCAGCAAAATTATTCTCTGCATCAGGAGAAAAACTTAAAATAAAATATAAATTATCTAATGCACATATATGTAATAATAACATATGCTTTAAAAATACATTTATTCTAATAAAAGAATTGAACGAAGAAGTCATATTAGGAACTCCCTTTTTAACTCAGATATCTCCTTTTACAGTAAATACAACAGGTATTACTACCAATAATCTTGGTAAAGAAATAATATTTTATTTCCTAAATGGTCCAAAACAAAAAGAAATAGATACTCTAAAAGAAAGAAGTATCTATAAAATACAAATGATAAAAAATCAAATAAACTACATAAAAGATGAAATTAAAATTGTTAAAATAGAAGACCAGCTTAAAGATAAATTAATTCAAGATAAAATACTACAAGCCCAAAAAGAAATAGAATCTGAAGTTTGTTCAGATCTACCTAATGCCTTTTGGGAAAGAAAAAGGCATATAGTACGATTACCATATATAGAAGGATTTGAAGATGGATCTATCCCCACTAAGGCTAGACCAATTCAAATGAACCAAGAATTAATGGAATATTGTAAAAAAGAAATTAATGAATTATTAGAAAAGAAAATAATTCGTCCCTCTAAGTCACCTTGGAGTTGTTCCGCATTTTATGTTAATAACAATGCTGAACGAGAAAGAGGAGCTCCAAGATTAGTTATAAATTATAAACCTTTAAACAAAGTATTAAGATGGATACGATATCCAATTCCAAATAAAAGAGATTTATTAAAAAAACGTATAAGGCTAAAATATATAGTAAATTTGATATGAAATCAGGATTTTGGCAAATCCAAATAGATGAAAGGGATAAGTATAAAACAGCATTTAATGTGCCTTTTGGCCAATATGAATGGAATGTTATGCCCTTTGGATTAAAAAATGCCCCATCAGAATTTCAAAATATAATGAATAATATATTTAATCCATATAGTTCATTCTCAATAGTTTATATAGATGACGTATTAATATTTTCAGAAAATATAGATCAACATTTTAAGCATTTAAAGATATTTCTTAATATTATTAAGAAAAATGGGCTGGTAGTGAGTGCCAAAAAGATCAAACTATTTCAAACCTCTATCAGATTTTTAGGACATGACTTATCTCAAGGCATGTATAAACCAATTTATAGAGCCATAGAATTTTCTACAAAATTTCCAGATGTTTTAACAGATAAAACTCAGTTACAAAGATTTTTAGGAAGCCTCAACTATGTCTCAGATTTTATTCCAAATCTTAAACAAATATGTGAACCCCTTTATCAGCGTCTTAGGAAAAATCCAATTCCTTGGAGCCAAGAACAAACACAAACAGTCCAAAAGGTCAAAAGAATTGTTCAAAGACTTCCATGTCTAGGCATACCACATCCGGATGCCTTTATGATTGTTGAAACCGATGCCTCTGAAATAGGTTTCGGAGGAATTCTTAAACAGCGTCTCTCTCCAAAAGAGTCTGAACAATTAGTCCGATACTGCTCTGGCATATGGAACGGAACTCAAAAAAAATTATAGTACTATAAAAAAAGAAATTTTATCAATAGTTTTATGTATAACTAAATTTCAAGATGATCTAATAAACAAAGAATTTCTTTTAAGAGTTGACTGTAAAGCAGCAAAAGATGTTTTGCAAAAAGATGTTAAAAATTTAGTTTCAAAACAAATATTTGCCAGATGGCAAGCTTTATTATCTAGCTTTGATTTTCAAATAGAATTTATTAAAGGAGAAGACAATAGTCTTCCAGATTTTTTAACCAGAGAATTCTTACAGAAAAATCATGCGGCCCTTATTTCCAGTAAGGCCCCCAAGGCAATTCATGGAGCAGCACCATAACCAGAACCCACACATAAACAGATACCATTTAGTTCTGAGGGGCAATAGAACTTCGCGGAAAACATATTTATGAAACTAAAAGATTAATAATTAAATTAAATCTAATAATTAAAATAAATATTGAAAATATTTAATTGAACAGAAGACTTACTATTAAATTCAGAACTGTTTATTGAACTTCAAAGAACATTTGTTTACAGAGAGAGTAATACAGAGAATGTAGGCAATATTTCGAAGGGGATTTTCGAGTGATGCCTTACTTCTGATTTCTACTCGTATTTATAGCTGCTAATAATACTATTCTCCTTTACAGGTGGAGAGCTATTAACGGGGAATCTTTATCTTTTATAAAGTAAGATAAGATTTACATTATTGCTGATAATGGGTTCTTGTCAGGAATCTTATCTTCACAAAAGTAAAGTAAGATCTATTTGTCGTCTTCTTCTTTAAAATTCCGTGAGATACGCTTGAGCAATCCCGTGTGGGTCCTCCATATCTCCATTATCTTCTGCTGATGCTGTTGATGATGCAGTATCCAATAATTCAGTAATTTGAGCTATTTCATTGCCGTTTGCTTGGTCTAAATTCGCCAAGGCCTGTTGAAGTTTCCTTTTCAATGCTTCTTTGGATAATCTGTTAGCTGATTCGGTCTCTATCTGACTTTGTACCTGTTTATTTTTAGGGGTCCATCCCTTGATTTTAATAGTCTTAACAAGGTATCTGACCTTGTATAGTACTTCAATGTTAAACTCCCAACTGATAATGTAGGACACTCTTTTTGCCACAAAGAATTTACATAATTGTATATATTCTGGTAATGCCGCTAATTCTTCATTTTCTTTTTGATAATTTGCGTGTAGCTGTTTGAAAGAAGGTGATAATACTCTTTCATCTGCTCCGAATATACTCCACCATTCATAGAACCATCTGGGAATGGGACTTGTTGAAATCTGTTCACAGAACTTGACAAACCATGAATGGCTGCCAGGTCTTAAATATATAAAGTTAATCCATGCGTTTTTATAGTCATAAAAGTTGTAACTTGATATTTTAAAATCAACTGGCAATGGGAATTGGATTGGCGTGTGTAGATGATCTACTGGCCAGTCCGCAGGGCTTAAAATCTTTTTTATAGTAAACTTGGAGTATCGAATACTCCTCGGATCATTTTTGTCTGCTAATTCATTTTCGATTTCTATTGAATTTGTTGCTATTAATATGGCCTCATAAAACTCTCTTGTTTTATAAGGGTTATCGGTTTCTATGTAATTCCTGTCTGAGTAGCAGGTCTTGATAATTTCTGTAATTCGTTTTTCAACGAACTTTCTTTCAATGGCAATAACTGGTATCTGTTGACTATTTATCCAATCGAATTTTTGAGGGTTTGCTGTTGAAGAGCTTGCTGCTTGTTCATGTTTGATAGGAGGCTGTACCGCCTCAGAATAACTGTTTATACTTCTCCTGGCATAACTATTTAATGACTGTTTTGAAGTTCCGGATATTGTTTCCTTCTTTACCGGGGTTGGAGGAGGTAATTGAGGAAATTCTGCTAGGGCTGTATATCTGTTTATGTGTGGGTTCTGGTTATGGTGCTGCTCCATGAATTGCCTTGGGGGCCTTACTGGAAATAAGGGCCGCATGATTTTTCTGTAAGAATTCTCTGGTTAAAAAATCTGGAAGACTATTGTCTTCTCCTTTAATAAATTCTATTTGAAAATCAAAGCTAGATAATAAAGCTTGCCATCTGGCAAATATTTGTTTTGAAACTAAATTTTTAACATCTTTTTGCAAAACATCTTTTGCTGCTTTACAGTCAACTCTTAAAAGAAATTCTTTGTTTATTAGATCATCTTGAAATTTAGTTATACATAAAACTATTGATAAAATTTCTTTTTTTTTATAGTACTGTAATTTTTTTGAGTTCCGTTCCATATGCCAGAGCAGTATCGGACTAATTGTTCAGACTCTTTTGGAGAGAGACGCTGTTTAAGAATTCCTCCGAAACCTATTTCAGAGGCATCGGTTTCAACAATCATAAAGGCATCCGGATGTGGTATGCCTAGACATGGAAGTCTTTGAACAATTCTTTTGACCTTTTGGACTGTTTGTGTTTGTTCTTGGCTCCAAGGAATTGGATTTTTCCTAAGACGCTGATAAAGGGGTTCACATATTTGTCTAAGATTTGGAATAAAATCTGAGACATAGTTGAGGCTTCCTAAAAATCTTTGTAACTGAGTTTTATCTGTTAAAACATCTGGAAATTTTGTAGAAAATTCTATGGCTCTATAAATTGGTTTATACATGCCTTGAGATAAGTCATGTCCTAAAAATCTGATAGAGGTTTGAAATAGTTTGATCTTTTTGGCACTCACTACCAGCCCATTTTTCTTAATAATATTAAGAAATATCTTTAAATGCTTAAAATGTTGATCTATATTTTCTGAAAATATTAATACGTCATCTATATAAACTATTGAGAATGAACTATATGGATTAAATATATTATTCATTATATTTTGAAATTCTGATGGGGCATTTTTTAATCCAAAGGGCATAACATTCCATTCATATTGGCCAAAAGGCACATTAAATGCTGTTTTATACTTATCCCTTTCATCTATTTGGATTTGCCAAAATCCTGATTTCATATCAAATTTACTATATATTTTAGCCTTATACGTTTTTTTAATAAATCTCTTTTATTTGGAATTGGATATCGTATCCATCTTAATACTTTGTTTAAAGGTTTATAATTTATAACTAATCTTGGAGCTCCTCTTTCTCGTTCAGCATTGTTATTAACATAAAATGCGGAACAACTCCAAGGTGACTTAGAGGGACGAATTATTTTCTTTTCTAATAATTCATTAATTTCTTTTTTACAATATTCCATTAATTCTTGGTTCATTTGAATTGGTCTAGCCTTAGTGGGGATAGATCCATCTTCAAATCCTTCTATATATGGTAATCGTACTATATGCCTTTTTCTTTCCCAAAAGGCATTAGGTAGATCTGAACAAACTTCAGATTCTATTTCTTTTTGGGCTTGTAGTATTTTATCTTGAATTAATTTATCTTTAAGCTGGTCTTCTATTTTAACAATTTTAATTTCATCTTTTATGTAGTTTATTTGATTTTTTATCATTTGTATTTTATAGTGTAACAACCCGAGATTTTATAGAAATTATTTTTCTTTCTATTTAAATTAGAGTTAAAGATAATAATCAAGTTAGAGTGTAATGAATAGGCTATTGGACTAAATGGACATTTTATTGGGTCCAAGTAGTGATTTATAGGCTAAGCCCATACTCTATTTACTAGCTCCCAAATTTTCTAGGGCTTATATAAATATCTAGTCTTGATAAAGGGGGATTAAAAAAAAAAGAAAAAAATTAGTTATGGGACTTCACAGGGTGCCGTCTCTACCCCATCAATGAACTTCTAGGTATCAAATTCATAGGGCTTCAGGTACATCCTTTTTCCTTTACTGTCATAGTGCTGGTTTTAACTATTAATGCATTTCTTTTCTTAATTTATTAATGAAGCAAAATGTTTGAAATAAGAAATAAATTGGTCTTGCAATGAGGGAGCTTAGATGATGGTGCTAATGATGGGTAGGGAGCATAATGATTAGATGATGAGGATGACGAGGGATAAGTAGAATGAAATAACTTGTTAACAATCTGCTATTGCTAGCGCCTGGCATTGAATTCTGCTATCATTTTTGTTGCGAACACTGAGTTGGTCTTATAAAGAAATGAATACCTATTTTTTTTGTTTTTGTATGATTATTTTCTTTGGATTAAAGACATTGATATATTGGCTTGATGGCTGAGATTTCGAGTATTTATTGTGAGATAAGTGTGAGTTTCAACTCTCAGTTTTTAAGTTGAAACATAGCAATTGCGGATTTAAAGTCTAAAACATATTGCACTAATTTTGTTATTGAGAGGTATAAATAGTATCAAGTTAGGACCTTGAATACATATTTGGACTCGTAAGTTTATGGGTAATCCGAAAATGTCATTGGTTTTGCAATTTGATCAAGTCGGCTCAGGGTTGACTTTTAAGTTGATTTCTTAGCCTTTTAGCTTAAGGTTTGGAATGTTTAGCTATAGCCATGGTATTGATTGTATTACGTTATTTTAATAGAGCGAGAACGTTTGGAAGAGGTTCAAAGAGGGAAACTATTGTTGAGTAGTTAATGAGCTTCGGACCGAGGTAAGTGTATTTCTCTTTCTTGGTGGACTTGCTCCGCACCCTATGTATAATATATCCTTCTATACATCTTATTGTGGTACGATGTAGTTCCGTACATATTATTGAGGCACGATGTAGTTCCGTGCATATTATTGTGGTACGATGTAGTTCCGTACATATTATTGAGGCACGATGTAGTTCCGTGCATATTATTGTGGTACGATGTAGTTCCGTACATATAATTAACGTACGATGTAGTTCCGTACGTATTATCATAGCACGATGTAGTTCCGTGCATATGGTTGTAGTATGACGTAGTTATGTATTTATCCCCGAGTTACAATGAAAGTGTCGTGGTACTTGATGATGGAATATGAACATTACTTGGTAGTTAATTGAACGGTTTCTCTTTACTTTTGAATATCTTTGAGTTATTTTGCCTTGTTTGCTAGTTTACTTGGAGCCCCGTCCCCGCTTATTGAGTCACTCGACTCACCCCTTTCCCTTTCTTTGTTGGTTTATTTACGTCTTGCAGATCCGACACCATCTACTAGTGAGCATCGTGGTTGACCGAGGTGGAGCATTCCTTTATTAGCGGTGAGCCAACCCTTCGTCCGTGGTGGCCACCTATATAGTTTATATCTCCCTATGATGTATTCCCTAAATCTTTGGAGTTGTATAACTTATTCGACACTCTTAGATGTTCATGATTCGGGGAGTACTTGAACCATTTATTGTTGGGATTATTTCTATGCGATTCTATGGTATTGAAATATTTATATTTTTCATTGAGAATCTTATATCATTCATTCATAATCAAGTGGGTTCGCCCGACAGGGTTAGTTGGGTGCCCTCACGACCTCTTCGGATTTTGGGTCGTGACAAATTGGTATCAGAGTCATAGGTTTAGAGTGCTTACGAATCATGAACAGTGTCTAATAGAGTCTCGCTGATCGGGCGGAGACGTCCGTACCTATCTACGAGAGGCTATGGTGACATTTAGGAAACTTCCCTTCTTTTCCTCCTTATCGTGCGTAGTATTTCAATATCAAGACTAATCTTTTTCCACTGTCTAACGCGCAAATAGTGAGGCTTCGTTCTTCAGCTCGAGGAGCACATTTGTAACTCATCATGACCAGACTCGATTCTCTCAGCCTTCTTTTTCAGACCAATCTATTTCACGTCCTCAGCAGCACACATCATGCAGAACCAACATCGGGTGCTATCATTATCGTGATCTTGATGATCATATGAAGGATTATCCTAGACTGCTGCAGGAAGGTAGTCACTCTTTTCCTCGACCCCAGACATCTGTGCAGTCAACCAGTTAGGAGTGCACCACCGCCAGGCAGAGGCTGTGGGTATGGTGGTAGTGTTCTTCAAGGGTGGTCATTATAGTAGCAGTTCAGCTCAGCCTCAGAGACAGTTTTATGCTTTGCCAGCACGACACGATGTCGTGGCATCCAACGTAGTGGTTAAAAGTTTTAGTATTGATTATATGTGCATTCGTGATCCCTTTTGTATTTCTACTCCTGTTGGAGAGTCTATTGTGGTGGAGCGGGTGTATCCTGGTTGTACTGTATCTTTTGGGGGGCGTGAGACCATGGTTGATTTATTAGTTCTGGACATGGTAGATTTTGATGTGATTATCGGTATGGATTGGTTGGCATCATGTTATGCTACTCTCGATTGTCATGCCAAGATTATTCGGCTTTCTTTTCCTGGCAAAGTACCGGTAGTGTGTCACGGTTCTTGTTTGCCACCTACGGGACGTGTTATCTCTTTTATGAAAGCAATGAGGATGGTGAATAAGGGGTGTTATGCTTATCTTGCCATGATTCGAGATACTAGTATAGAGTTTCCGTCTCTTGATTCTGTTCCCGTTGTGAGGGAGTTTACTGATGTGTTCCCGATGATTTGCCTGGACTTCCTCTAGATAGGGATATTGAGTTCGGTATTGATTTGGTGCCCGGAACTCAGCCTATATCTATTCCTCCGTATCGTATGGCTCCAGCCGAGCTGAAGGAGTTAAAGGATCAATTGCAAGACTTATTGGATAAGGGGTTCATTCGACCTAGTGTGTCGCCTTGGGGAGCTCCAGTGTTGTTCGTTAGGAAAAAAGATGGCTCTATGCATATGTGCATTGATTATAGACAGTTGAACAAGGTCACTATCAAGAATAAGTATCCCTTGCCTCGTATAGATGACTTGTTCGATCAGTTGCAAGGAGCTAAGTTCTTTTCCAAGATTGACTTGAGGTCTGGGTATCATCAATTGAAGATTCGGGAGTCCGATATCCCGAAGACAGCATTCAGGACTCGTTATGGTCATTATGAATTCTTGGTTATGTCTTTTGGGCTTACGAATGCTCCAGCAGCTTTTATGGATATGATGAACCGTGTGTTCAAGCCTTATCTAGACTCATTTGTCATTGTCTTTATTGATGACATCTTGGTCTATTCGCATAACCGTGAGGAACATGAGCATCAGTTGAGATTGGTTCTTCAGATGCTTCGAGAACGTAAGCTTTATGCTAAGTTCTCGAAGTGTGAGTTCTGGTTGGACTCTCTGGCTTTCTTGGGTCATGTTGTGTCCAGTGAGGGTATTAAAGTTGATCCTAAGAAGGTTGAGGCCGTTCAGAATTGGCCACGACCTACTTCTCCGACAGAGATTCGTAGTTTTCTTGGTTTGGCTGGATATTATCTGCGATTTGTGGAAAAGTTTTCATCTATTGCTGCTCCATTGACCCGTCTGACTCAGAAGGCGGTTCAATTTCGTTGGTCAGAAGAGTGTGAGGCGAGCTTCCAGAAGCTCAAGTCATTGTCGACTAGCGCTCCAGTATTATCTCTTCCTTCTGGAGCTGGAGGGTTTGTAGTTTATTGTGATGCTTCTCGTGTTGGGTTGGGATGTGTCTTGATGCAGCATGGTAAAGTTATTGCCTATGCTTCTAGGCAGTTAAAAGTGAATGAGAAGAACTATTCGACTCATGATTTGGAGTTAGCAGCTGTGGTATTTGCTTTAAAGATTTGGAGACATTACCTGTATGGCGAGCCTTGTGAGATCTTCACCGATCACAAGAGCTTGCAGTACTTGCTTACTCAGAAGGACTTGAATGGCAGGCAACGTAGATGGCTCGAGCTGATCAAAGATTATGATCTTACTATTCATTATCATCCGGGGAAAGCCAATGTGGTGGCTGATGCATTGAGTAGGAAGTTTATGGGTAGTCTTGCATTTCTTGATGTTGAGATGAGACCTTTAGCTCGAGAGTTGCAGACTCTATATAATTCGAGGGTGAGATTTGATAGTTCAGACTCGAATCGGGTATTCGCTTGTATGGTGGCTCAGTCTTCCTTACTTATCCAGATTAAGGAAAGACAGTTCAAGGATCCTTATTTTCTTGAGTTGCGTGGGCGTATTCAAAGTGGAGGAGCCCCTCCTTTTGAGTTGGATAGTGATGGTATTCTTCAGGTTGGTGGTCGTCTTTGTGTTCCGAATGTTGGTGATTTGAGGCGGTTGATTTTTGATGAGGCTCATAGTTCGCGGTATTCCATTCATCCCGGTATCACCAAGATGTACCAGGACCTTCGGGAGTTGTATTGGTGGAGGGGGATGAAGAAAGATGTCTTTGATCATGTATCTCGGTGCTTGAACTGTCAACAAGTCAAGTACGAGCATAGGAGACCCACAGGTTTAGCCCAGGCACTACCCATTCCGGAGTGGAAGTGGGAGAGGATTACCATGGATTTTGTAGTTGGCTTGCCGAAGACATTGCGGCATCATGATTCAGTTTGGGACATTGTTGATAGACTTACCAAGTCGGCCCATTTTATTCTGGTTAAGACAACTGATACATCAAAGAAGTTGGCTCGGATCTTTATTGAGCAGATTGTTCGGCTGCATGGTACTCAATTATCTATTATCTCTGATCGAGGCTCTCAGTTCACTTCTCAGTTTTGGCAGGCTTTCCAGCGAGAGTTGGGTACTCAGGTCCAGCTTAGTACCGCATTTCATCCGCAGACTGATGGACAGTCTGAGCGGACTATTCAGATCTTGGAGGATATGTTGAGAGCATGTGCCTTGGATTTTGGCGGGCATTGAGATGATCATTTGGCCCTTGCAGAGTTTGCTTATAATAACAGTTATCAGTCTTCCATTCAGATGGCGCCATTCGAAGCATTATATGGTCGCCGATGTCGATCTCCAGTTGGTTGGTTCGAGTCTCGAGATGTTGAGGTGTTGGGTCCTGATATTGTTCGTCAGACTTTGGATACGGTTCGTATCATTCAGGATCGTCTTCGAACTGCTCAGAGTAGGCAAATATCATACTCGAACAAGAGAAGCCGGGAGTTGGTATTTGAGGAAGGTGATATGGTTTTCTTAAAAGTATCACCAATGCGGGGTGTGAAGAGATTTGGGAAGAAGGGCAAGTTGAGCCCTAGGTTCATTGGTCCTTTTAAGATTGTGAAGCGTATTGGTGAGGTTGCTTATCGACTTGCATTACCAGAGTCTATGCATGTTCATCCCGTTTTTCATGTTTCTATGCTCCGGAAGTGTGTTTGAGATCCCACTCATATCATAGAGGTGGACCCTGTTCAATTGGATGTGAACTTAGCTTATGAAGAAGTTACAGTTGCTATTGTAGGAAGAGATACCCGAAAATTGAGGTCTAAAGAGATTCCGTTAGTAAAAGTGCGATGGCATAACCGTCCGCATGATGAGGATACTTGGGAGATTGAGTCGAGCATGCGGGATATATATCCCCACTTGTTTGAAGCATCAGGTAAGTAGATTTTAAAGTCCTTGCATTTAAATTCCTCTTATTAATGGTGAGTTATAGCATGTTTACCTCCTTGTCGGAGTTTTTATATTCATTAAAGTAATTTATCTCCTTTCTGGAGTATTTGATTCATTAGAGTGATTTAGCTCCTTGCCGGAGTGTGTTTGATTTATTATTGAGATTTACCTCCTTGTCGGAGCGGTTGAGGTTATCTTGAGCTTTGTTTGGTGCCTATGCATGGCTTAATATATTGTATATGGTGGTTGTTGGTATTTGAGACAGGTATTATTTTTGGATAGTCCAATTTACAAAGGAAACTCTGGCGAAATTTTTGTAAATTTTGGGACTTAGCCAAATTTTGAGTATATATGAAGTTGGTTGTGAGCGGTAAATGGTCTGTTGTTGGATGCATGTGTATGGATTGGTTGTTGGTTTTGGGTGGAACAAGTTCGAGGACGAACTTGTGTTTAAGTGGAGGAGATTGTAACAACCCGAGATTTTATAGAAATTATTTTTCTTTCTATTTAAATTAGAGTTAAAGATAATAATCAAGTTAGAGTGTAATGAATAGGCTATTGGACTAAATGGACATTTTATTGGGTCCAAGTAGTGATTTATAGGCTAAGCCCATACTCTATTTACTAGCTCCCAAATTTTCTAGGGCTTATATAAATATCTAGTCTTGATAAAGGGGGATTAAAAAAAAAAGAAAAAAAAAAAAAGAAAAAAATTAGTTATGGGACTTCACAGGGTGCCGTCTCTACCCCATCAATGAACTTCTAGGTATCAAATTCATAGGGCTTCAGGTACATCCTTTTTCCTTTACTGTCATAGTGCTGGTTTTAACTATTAATGCATTTCTTTTCTTAATTTATTAATGAAGCAAAATGTTTGAAATAAGAAATAAATTGGTCTTGCAATGAGGGAGCTTAGATGATGGTGCTAATGATGGGTAGGGAGCATAATGATTAGATGATGAGGATGACGAGGGATAAGTAGAATGAAATAACTTGTTAACAATCTGCTATTGCTAGCGCCTGGCATTGAATTCTGCTATCATTTTTGTTGCGAACACTGAGTTGGTCTTATAAAGAAATGAATACCTATTTTTTTTGTTTTTGTATGATTATTTTCTTTGGATTAAAGACATTGATATATTGGCTTGATGGCTGAGATTTCGAGTATTTATTGTGAGATAAGTGTGAGTTTCAACTCTCAGTTTTTAAGTTGAAACATAGCAATTGCGGATTTAAAGTCTAAAACATATTGCACTAATTTTGTTATTGAGAGGTATAAATAGTATCAAGTTAGGACCTTGAATACATATTTGGACTCGTAAGTTTATGGGTAATCCGAAAATGTCATTGGTTTTGCAATTTGATCAAGTCGGCTCAGGGTTGACTTTTAAGTTGATTTCTTAGCCTTTTAGCTTAAGGTTTGGAATGTTTAGCTATAGCCATGGTATTGATTGTATTACGTTATTTTAATAGAGCGAGAACGTTTGGAAGAGGTTCAAAGAGGGAAACTATTGTTGAGTAGTTAATGAGCTTCGGACCGAGGTAAGTGTATTTCTCTTTCTTGGTGGACTTGCTCCGCACCCTATGTATAATATATTCTTCTATACATCTTATTGTGGTACGATGTAGTTCCGTACATATTATTGAGGCACGATGTAGTTCCGTGCATATTATTGTGGTACGATGTAGTTCCGTACATATTATTGAGGCACGATGTAGTTCCGTGCATATTATTGTGGTACGATGTAGTTCCGTACATATAATTAACGTACGATGTAGTTCCGTACGTATTATCATAGCACGATGTAGTTCCGTGCATATGGTTGTAGTATGACGTAGTTATGTATTTATCCCCGAGTTACAATGAAAGTGTCGTGGTACTTGATAATGGAATATGAACATTACTTGGTAGTTAATTGAACGGTTTCTCTTTACTTTTGAATATCTTTGAGTTATTTTGCCTTGTTTGCTAGTTTACTTGGAGCCCCGTCCCCGCTTATTGAGTCACTCGACTCACCCCTTTCCCTTTCTTTGTTGGTTTATTTACGTCTTGCAGATCCGACACCATCTACTAGTGAGCATCGTGGTTGACCGAGGTGGAGCATTCCTTTATTAGCGGTGAGCCAACCCTTCGTCCGTGGTGGCCACCTATATAGTTTATATCTCCCTATGATGTATTCCCTAAATCTTTGGAGTTGTATAACTTATTCGACACTCTTAGATGTTCATGATTCGGGGAGTACTTGAACCATTTATTGTTGGGATTATTTCTATGCGATTCTATGGTATTGAAATATTTATATTTTTCATTGAGAATCTTATATCATTCATTCATAATCAAGTGGGTTCGCCCGACAGGGTTAGTTGGGTGCCCTCACGACCTCTTCGGATTTTGGGTCGTGACAAATTGGTATCAGAGTCATAGGTTTAGAGTGCTTACGAATCATGAACAGTGTCTAATAGAGTCTCGCTGATCGGGCGGAGACGTCCGTACCTATCTACGAGAGGCTATGGTGACATTTAGGAAACTTCCCTTCTTTTCCTCCTTATCGTGCGTAGTATTTCAATATCAAGACTAATCTTTTTCCACTGTCTAACGCGCAAATAGTGAGGCTTCGTTCTTCAGCTCGAGGAGCACATTTGTAACTCATCATGACCAGACTCGATTCTCTCAGCCTTCTTTTTCAGACCAATCTATTTCACGTCCTCAGCAGCACACATCATGCAGAACCAACATCGGGTGCTATCATTATCGTGATCTTGATGATCATATGAAGGATTATCCTAGACTGCTGCAGGAAGGTAGTCACTCTTTTCCTCGACCCCAGACATCTGTGCAGTCAACCAGTTAGGAGTGCACCACCGCCAGGCAGAGGCTGTGGGTATGGTGGTAGTGTTCTTCAAGGGTGGTCATTATAGTAGCAGTTCAGCTCAGCCTCAGAGACAGTTTTATGCTTTGCCAGCACGACACGATGTCGTGGCATCCAACGTAGTGGTTAAAAGTTTTAGTATTGATTATATGTGCATTCGTGATCCCTTTTGTATTTCTACTCCTGTTGGAGAGTCTATTGTGGTGGAGCGGGTGTATCCTGGTTGTACTGTATCTTTTGGGGGGCGTGAGACCATGGTTGATTTATTAGTTCTGGACATGGTAGATTTTGATGTGATTATCGGTATGGATTGGTTGGCATCATGTTATGCTACTCTCGATTGTCATGCCAAGATTATTCGGCTTTCTTTTCCTGGCAAAGTACCGGTAGTGTGTCACGGTTCTTGTTTGCCACCTACGGGACGTGTTATCTCTTTTATGAAAGCAATGAGGATGGTGAATAAGGGGTGTTATGCTTATCTTGCCATGATTCGAGATACTAGTATAGAGTTTCCGTCTCTTGATTCTGTTCCCGTTGTGAGGGAGTTTACTGATGTGTTCCCGATGATTTGCCTGGACTTCCTCTAGATAGGGATATTGAGTTCGGTATTGATTTGGTGCCCGGAACTCAGCCTATATCTATTCCTCCGTATCGTATGGCTCCAGCCGAGCTGAAGGAGTTAAAGGATCAATTGCAAGACTTATTGGATAAGGGGTTCATTCGACCTAGTGTGTCGCCTTGGGGAGCTCCAGTGTTGTTCGTTAGGAAAAAAGATGGCTCTATGCATATGTGCATTGATTATAGACAGTTGAACAAGGTCACTATCAAGAATAAGTATCCCTTGCCTCGTATAGATGACTTGTTCGATCAGTTGCAAGGAGCTAAGTTCTTTTCCAAGATTGACTTGAGGTCTGGGTATCATCAATTGAAGATTCGGGAGTCCGATATCCCGAAGACAGCATTCAGGACTCGTTATGGTCATTATGAATTCTTGGTTATGTCTTTTGGGCTTACGAATGCTCCAGCAGCTTTTATGGATATGATGAACCGTGTGTTCAAGCCTTATCTAGACTCATTTGTCATTGTCTTTATTGATGACATCTTGGTCTATTCGCATAACCGTGAGGAACATGAGCATCAGTTGAGATTGGTTCTTCAGATGCTTCGAGAACGTAAGCTTTATGCTAAGTTCTCGAAGTGTGAGTTCTGGTTGGACTCTCTGGCTTTCTTGGGTCATGTTGTGTCCAGTGAGGGTATTAAAGTTGATCCTAAGAAGGTTGAGGCCGTTCAGAATTGGCCACGACCTACTTCTCCGACAGAGATTCGTAGTTTTCTTGGTTTGGCTGGATATTATCTGCGATTTGTGGAAAAGTTTTCATCTATTGCTGCTCCATTGACCCGTCTGACTCAGAAGGCGGTTCAATTTCGTTGGTCAGAAGAGTGTGAGGCGAGCTTCCAGAAGCTCAAGTCATTGTCGACTAGCGCTCCAGTATTATCTCTTCCTTCTGGAGCTGGAGGGTTTGTAGTTTATTGTGATGCTTCTCGTGTTGGGTTGGGATGTGTCTTGATGCAGCATGGTAAAGTTATTGCCTATGCTTCTAGGCAGTTAAAAGTGAATGAGAAGAACTATTCGACTCATGATTTGGAGTTAGCAGCTGTGGTATTTGCTTTAAAGATTTGGAGACATTACCTGTATGGCGAGCCTTGTGAGATCTTCACCGATCACAAGAGCTTGCAGTACTTGCTTACTCAGAAGGACTTGAATGGCAGGCAACGTAGATGGCTCGAGCTGATCAAAGATTATGATCTTACTATTCATTATCATCCGGGGAAAGCCAATGTGGTGGCTGATGCATTGAGTAGGAAGTTTATGGGTAGTCTTGCATTTCTTGATGTTGAGATGAGACCTTTAGCTCGAGAGTTGCAGACTCTATATAATTCGAGGGTGAGATTTGATAGTTCAGACTCGAATCGGGTATTCGCTTGTATGGTGGCTCAGTCTTCCTTAGTTATCCAGATTAAGGAAAGACAGTTCGAGGATCCTTATTTTCTTGAGTTGCGTGGGCGTATTCAAAGTGGAGGAGCCCCTCCTTTTGAGTTGGATAGTGATGGTATTCTTCAGGTTGGTGGTCGTCTTTGTGTTCCGAATGTTGGTGATTTGAGGCGGTTGATTTTTGATGAGGCTCATAGTTCGCGGTATTCCATTCATCCCGGTATCACCAAGATGTACCAGGACCTTCGGGAGTTGTATTGGTGGAGGGGGATGAAGAAAGATGTCTTTGATCATGTATCTCGGTGCTTGAACTGTCAACAAGTCAAGTACGAGCATAGGAGACCCACAGGTTTAGCCCAGGCACTACCCATTCCGGAGTGGAAGTGGGAGAGGATTACCATGGATTTTGTAGTTGGCTTGCCGAAGACATTGCGGCATCATGATTCAGTTTGGGACATTGTTGATAGACTTACCAAGTCGGCCCATTTTATTCTGGTTAAGACAACTGATACATCAAAGAAGTTGGCTCGGATCTTTATTGAGCAGATTGTTCGGCTGCATGGTACTCAATTATCTATTATCTCTGATCGAGGCTCTCAGTTCACTTCTCAGTTTTGGCAGGCTTTCCAGCGAGAGTTGGGTACTCAGGTCCAGCTTAGTACCGCATTTCATCCGCAGACTGATGGACAGTCTGAGCGGACTATTCAGATCTTGGAGGATATGTTGAGAGCATGTGCCTTGGATTTTGGCGGGCATTGAGATGATCATTTGGCCCTTGCAGAGTTTGCTTATAATAACAGTTATCAGTCTTCCATTCAGATGGCGCCATTCGAAGCATTATATGGTCGCCGATGTCGATCTCCAGTTGGTTGGTTCGAGTCTCGAGATGTTGAGGTGTTGGGTCCTGATATTGTTCGTCAGACTTTGGATACGGTTCGTATCATTCAGGATCGTCTTCGAACTGCTCAGAGTAGGCAAATATCATACTCGAACAAGAGAAGCCGGGAGTTGGTATTTGAGGAAGGTGATATGGTTTTCTTAAAAGTATCACCAATGCGGGGTGTGAAGAGATTTGGGAAGAAGGGCAAGTTGAGCCCTAGGTTCATTGGTCCTTTTAAGATTGTGAAGCGTATTGGTGAGGTTGCTTATCGACTTGCATTACCAGAGTCTATGCATGTTCATCCCGTTTTTCATGTTTCTATGCTCCGGAAGTGTGTTTGAGATCCCACTCATATCATAGAGGTGGACCCTGTTCAATTGGATGTGAACTTAGCTTATGAAGAAGTTACAGTTGCTATTGTAGGAAGAGATACCCGAAAATTGAGGTCTAAAGAGATTCCGTTAGTAAAAGTGCGATGGCATAACCGTCCGCATGATGAGGATACTTGGGAGATTGAGTCGAGCATGCGGGATATATATCCCCACTTGTTTGAAGCATCAGGTAAGTAGATTTTAAAGTCCTTGCATTTAAATTCCTCTTATTAATGGTGAGTTATAGCATGTTTACCTCCTTGTCGGAGTTTTTATATTCATTAAAGTAATTTATCTCCTTTCTGGAGTATTTGATTCATTAGAGTGATTTAGCTCCTTGCCGGAGTGTGTTTGATTTATTATTGAGATTTACCTCCTTGTCGGAGCGGTTGAGGTTATCTTGAGCTTTGTTTGGTGCCTATGCATGGCTTAATATATTGTATATGGTGGTTGTTGGTATTTGAGACAGGTATTATTTTTGGATAGTCCAATTTACAAAGGAAACTCTGGCGAAATTTTTGTAAATTTTGGGACTTAGCCAAATTTTGAGTATATATGAAGTTGGTTGTGAGCGGTAAATGGTCTGTTGTTGGATGCATGTGTATGGATTGGTTGTTGGTTTTGGGTGGAACAAGTTCGAGGACGAACTTGTGTTTAAGTGGAGGAGATTGTAACAACCCGAGATTTTATAGAAATTATTTTTCTTTCTATTTAAATTAGAGTTAAAGATAATAATCAAGTTAGAGTGTAATGAATAGGCTATTGGACTAAATGGACATTTTATTGGGTCCAAGTAGTGATTTATAGGCTAAGCCCATACTCTATTTACTAGCTCCCAAATTTTCTAGGGCTTATATAAATATCTAGTCTTGATAAAGGGGGATTAAAAAAAAAGAAAAAAAAAAAGAAAAAAATTAGTTATGGGACTTCACAGGGTGCCGTCTCTACCCCATCAATGAACTTCTAGGTATCAAATTCATAGGGCTTCAGGTACATCCTTTTTCCTTTACTGTCATAGTGCTGGTTTTAACTATTAATGCATTTCTTTTCTTAATTTATTAATGAAGCAAAATGTTTGAAATAAGAAATAAATTGGTCTTGCAATGAGGGAGCTTAGATGATGGTGCTAATGATGGGTAGGGAGCATAATGATTAGATGATGAGGATGACGAGGGATAAGTAGAATGAAATAACTTGTTAACAATCTGCTATTGCTAGCGCCTGGCATTGAATTCTGCTATCATTTTTGTTGCGAACACTGAGTTGGTCTTATAAAGAAATGAATACCTATTTTTTTTGTTTTTGTATGATTATTTTCTTTGGATTAAAGACATTGATATATTGGCTTGATGGCTGAGATTTCGAGTATTTATTGTGAGATAAGTGTGAGTTTCAACTCTCAGTTTTTAAGTTGAAACATAGCAATTGCGGATTTAAAGTCTAAAACATATTGCACTAATTTTGTTATTGAGAGGTATAAATAGTATCAAGTTAGGACCTTGAATACATATTTGGACTCGTAAGTTTATGGGTAATCCGAAAATGTCATTGGTTTTGCAATTTGATCAAGTCGGCTCAGGGTTGACTTTTAAGTTGATTTCTTAGCCTTTTAGCTTAAGGTTTGGAATGTTTAGCTATAGCCATGGTATTGATTGTATTACGTTATTTTAATAGAGCGAGAACGTTTGGAAGAGGTTCAAAGAGGGAAACTATTGTTGAGTAGTTAATGAGCTTCGGACCGAGGTAAGTGTATTTCTCTTTCTTGGTGGACTTGCTCCGCACCCTATGTATAATATATCCTTCTATACATCTTATTGTGGTACGATGTAGTTCCGTACATATTATTGAGGCACGATGTAGTTCCGTGCATATTATTGTGGTACGATGTAGTTCCGTACATATTATTGAGGCACGATGTAGTTCCGTGCATATTATTGTGGTACGATGTAGTTCCGTACATATAATTAACGTACGATGTAGTTCCGTACGTATTATCATAGCACGATGTAGTTCCGTGCATATGGTTGTAGTATGACGTAGTTATGTATTTATCCCCGAGTTACAATGAAAGTGTCGTGGTACTTGATGATGGAATATGAACATTACTTGGTAGTTAATTGAACGGTTTCTCTTTACTTTTGAATATCTTTGAGTTATTTTGCCTTGTTTGCTAGTTTACTTGGAGCCCCGTCCCCGCTTATTGAGTCACTCGACTCACCCCTTTCCCTTTCTTTGTTGGTTTATTTACGTCTTGCAGATCCGACACCATCTACTAGTGAGCATCGTGGTTGACCGAGGTGGAGCATTCCTTTATTAGCGGTGAGCCAACCCTTCGTCCGTGGTGGCCACCTATATAGTTTATATCTCCCTATGATGTATTCCCTAAATCTTTGGAGTTGTATAACTTATTCGACACTCTTAGATGTTCATGATTCGGGGAGTACTTGAACCATTTATTGTTGGGATTATTTCTATGCGATTCTATGGTATTGAAATATTTATATTTTTCATTGAGAATCTTATATCATTCATTCATAATCAAGTGGGTTCGCCCGACAGGGTTAGTTGGGTGCCCTCACGACCTCTTCGGATTTTGGGTCGTGACAAATTGGTATCAGAGTCATAGGTTTAGAGTGCTTACGAATCATGAACAGTGTCTAATAGAGTCTCGCTGATCGGGCGGAGACGTCCGTACCTATCTACGAGAGGCTATGGTGACATTTAGGAAACTTCCCTTCTTTTCCTCCTTATCGTGCGTAGTATTTCAATATCAAGACTAATCTTTTTCCACTGTCTAACGCGCAAATAGTGAGGCTTCGTTCTTCAGCTCGAGGAGCACATTTGTAACTCATCATGAGCAGACTCGATTCTCTCAGCCTTCTTTTTCAGACCAATCTATTTCACGTCCTCAGCAGCACACATCATGCAGAACCAACATCGGGTGCTATCATTATCGTGATCTTGATGATCATATGAAGGATTATCCTAGACTGCTGCAGGAAGGTAGTCACTCTTTTCCTCGACCCCAGACATCTGTGCAGTCAACCAGTTAGGAGTGCACCACCGCCAGGCAGAGGCTGTGGGTATGGTGGTAGTGTTCTTCAAGGGTGGTCATTATAGTAGCAGTTCAGCTCAGCCTCAGAGACAGTTTTATGCTTTGCCAGCACGACACGATGTCGTGGCATCCAACGTAGTGGTTAAAAGTTTTAGTATTGATTATATGTGCATTCGTGATCCCTTTTGTATTTCTACTCCTGTTGGAGAGTCTATTGTGGTGGAGCGGGTGTATCCTGGTTGTACTGTATCTTTTGGGGGGCGTGAGACCATGGTTGATTTATTAGTTCTGGACATGGTAGATTTTGATGTGATTATCGGTATGGATTGGTTGGCATCATGTTATGCTACTCTCGATTGTCATGCCAAGATTATTCGGCTTTCTTTTCCTGGCAAAGTACCGGTAGTGTGTCACGGTTCTTGTTTGCCACCTACGGGACGTGTTATCTCTTTTATGAAAGCAATGAGGATGGTGAATAAGGGGTGTTATGCTTATCTTGCCATGATTCGAGATACTAGTATAGAGTTTCCGTCTCTTGATTCTGTTCCCGTTGTGAGGGAGTTTACTGATGTGTTCCCGATGATTTGCCTGGACTTCCTCTAGATAGGGATATTGAGTTCGGTATTGATTTGGTGCCCGGAACTCAGCCTATATCTATTCCTCCGTATCGTATGGCTCCAGCCGAGCTGAAGGAGTTAAAGGATCAATTGCAAGACTTATTGGATAAGGGGTTCATTCGACCTAGTGTGTCGCCTTGGGGAGCTCCAGTGTTGTTCGTTAGGAAAAAAGATGGCTCTATGCATATGTGCATTGATTATAGACAGTTGAACAAGGTCACTATCAAGAATAAGTATCCCTTGCCTCGTATAGATGACTTGTTCGATCAGTTGCAAGGAGCTAAGTTCTTTTCCAAGATTGACTTGAGGTCTGGGTATCATCAATTGAAGATTCGGGAGTCCGATATCCCGAAGACAGCATTCAGGACTCGTTATGGTCATTATGAATTCTTGGTTATGTCTTTTGGGCTTACGAATGCTCCAGCAGCTTTTATGGATATGATGAACCGTGTGTTCAAGCCTTATCTAGACTCATTTGTCATTGTCTTTATTGATGACATCTTGGTCTATTCGCATAACCGTGAGGAACATGAGCATCAGTTGAGATTGGTTCTTCAGATGCTTCGAGAACGTAAGCTTTATGCTAAGTTCTCGAAGTGTGAGTTCTGGTTGGACTCTCTGGCTTTCTTGGGTCATGTTGTGTCCAGTGAGGGTATTAAAGTTGATCCTAAGAAGGTTGAGGCCGTTCAGAATTGGCCACGACCTACTTCTCCGACAGAGATTCGTAGTTTTCTTGGTTTGGCTGGATATTATCTGCGATTTGTGGAAAAGTTTTCATCTATTGCTGCTCCATTGACCCGTCTGACTCAGAAGGCGGTTCAATTTCGTTGGTCAGAAGAGTGTGAGGCGAGCTTCCAGAAGCTCAAGTCATTGTCGACTAGCGCTCCAGTATTATCTCTTCCTTCTGGAGCTGGAGGGTTTGTAGTTTATTGTGATGCTTCTCGTGTTGGGTTGGGATGTGTCTTGATGCAGCATGGTAAAGTTATTGCCTATGCTTCTAGGCAGTTAAAAGTGAATGAGAAGAACTATTCGACTCATGATTTGGAGTTAGCAGCTGTGGTATTTGCTTTAAAGATTTGGAGACATTACCTGTATGGCGAGCCTTGTGAGATCTTCACCGATCACAAGAGCTTGCAGTACTTGCTTACTCAGAAGGACTTGAATGGCAGGCAACGTAGATGGCTCGAGCTGATCAAAGATTATGATCTTACTATTCATTATCATCCGGGGAAAGCCAATGTGGTGGCTGATGCATTGAGTAGGAAGTTTATGGGTAGTCTTGCATTTCTTGATGTTGAGATGAGACCTTTAGCTCGAGAGTTGCAGACTCTATATAATTCGAGGGTGAGATTTGATAGTTCAGACTCGAATCGGGTATTCGCTTGTATGGTGGCTCAGTCTTCCTTAGTTATCCAGATTAAGGAAAGACAGTTCGAGGATCCTTATTTTCTTGAGTTGCGTGGGCGTATTCAAAGTGGAGGAGCCCCTCCTTTTGAGTTGGATAGTGATGGTATTCTTCAGGTTGGTGGTCGTCTTTGTGTTCCGAATGTTGGTGATTTGAGGCGGTTGATTTTTGATGAGGCTCATAGTTCGCGGTATTCCATTCATCCCGGTATCACCAAGATGTACCAGGACCTTCGGGAGTTGTATTGGTGGAGGGGGATGAAGAAAGATGTCTTTGATCATGTATCTCGGTGCTTGAACTGTCAACAAGTCAAGTACGAGCATAGGAGACCCACAGGTTTAGCCCAGGCACTACCCATTCCGGAGTGGAAGTGGGAGAGGATTACCATGGATTTTGTAGTTGGCTTGCCGAAGACATTGCGGCATCATGATTCAGTTTGGGACATTGTTGATAGACTTACCAAGTCGGCCCATTTTATTCTGGTTAAGACAACTGATACATCAAAGAAGTTGGCTCGGATCTTTATTGAGCAGATTGTTCGGCTGCATGGTACTCAATTATCTATTATCTCTGATCGAGGCTCTCAGTTCACTTCTCAGTTTTGGCAGGCTTTCCAGCGAGAGTTGGGTACTCAGGTCCAGCTTAGTACCGCATTTCATCCGCAGACTGATGGACAGTCTGAGCGGACTATTCAGATCTTGGAGGATATGTTGAGAGCATGTGCCTTGGATTTTGGCGGGCATTGAGATGATCATTTGGCCCTTGCAGAGTTTGCTTATAATAACAGTTATCAGTCTTCCATTCAGATGGCGCCATTCGAAGCATTATATGGTCGCCGATGTCGATCTCCAGTTGGTTGGTTCGAGTCTCGAGATGTTGAGGTGTTGGGTCCTGATATTGTTCGTCAGACTTTGGATACGGTTCGTATCATTCAGGATCGTCTTCGAACTGCTCAGAGTAGGCAAATATCATACTCGAACAAGAGAAGCCGGGAGTTGGTATTTGAGGAAGGTGATATGGTTTTCTTAAAAGTATCACCAATGCGGGGTGTGAAGAGATTTGGGAAGAAGGGCAAGTTGAGCCCTAGGTTCATTGGTCCTTTTAAGATTGTGAAGCGTATTGGTGAGGTTGCTTATCGACTTGCATTACCAGAGTCTATGCATGTTCATCCCGTTTTTCATGTTTCTATGCTCCGGAAGTGTGTTTGAGATCCCACTCATATCATAGAGGTGGACCCTGTTCAATTGGATGTGAACTTAGCTTATGAAGAAGTTACAGTTGCTATTGTAGGAAGAGATACCCGAAAATTGAGGTCTAAAGAGATTCCGTTAGTAAAAGTGCGATGGCATAACCGTCCGCATGATGAGGATACTTGGGAGATTGAGTCGAGCATGCGGGATATATATCCCCACTTGTTTGAAGCATCAGGTAAGTAGATTTTAAAGTCCTTGCATTTAAATTCCTCTTATTAATGGTGAGTTATAGCATGTTTACCTCCTTGTCGGAGTTTTTATATTCATTAAAGTAATTTATCTCCTTTCTGGAGTATTTGATTCATTAGAGTGATTTAGCTCCTTGCCGGAGTGTGTTTGATTTATTATTGAGATTTACCTCCTTGTCGGAGCGGTTGAGGTTATCTTGAGCTTTGTTTGGTGCCTATGCATGGCTTAATATATTGTATATGGTGGTTGTTGGTATTTGAGACAGGTATTATTTTTGGATAGTCCAATTTACAAAGGAAACTCTGGCGAAATTTTTGTAAATTTTGGGACTTAGCCAAATTTTGAGTATATATGAAGTTGGTTGTGAGCGGTAAATGGTCTGTTGTTGGATGCATGTGTATGGATTGGTTGTTGGTTTTGGGTGGAACAAGTTCGAGGACGAACTTGTGTTTAAGTGGAGGAGATTGTAACAACCCGAGATTTTATAGAAATTATTTTTCTTTCTATTTAAATTAGAGTTAAAGATAATAATCAAGTTAGAGTGTAATGAATAGGCTATTGGACTAAATGGACATTTTATTGGGTCCAAGTAGTGATTTATAGGCTAAGCCCATACTCTATTTACTAGCTCCCAAATTTTCTAGGGCTTATATAAATATCTAGTCTTGATAAAGGGGGATTAAAAAAAAAGAAAAAAAAAAAAGAAAAAAATTAGTTATGGGACTTCACAGGGTGCCGTCTCTACCCCATCAATGAACTTCTAGGTATCAAATTCATAGGGCTTCAGGTACATCCTTTTTCCTTTACTGTCATAGTGCTGGTTTTAACTATTAATGCATTTCTTTTCTTAATTTATTAATGAAGCAAAATGTTTGAAATAAGAAATAAATTGGTCTTGCAATGAGGGAGCTTAGATGATGGTGCTAATGATGGGTAGGGAGCATAATGATTAGATGATGAGGATGACGAGGGATAAGTAGAATGAAATAACTTGTTAACAATCTGCTATTGCTAGCGCCTGGCATTGAATTCTGCTATCATTTTTGTTGCGAACACTGAGTTGGTCTTATAAAGAAATGAATACCTATTTTTTTTGTTTTTGTATGATTATTTTCTTTGGATTAAAGACATTGATATATTGGCTTGATGGCTGAGATTTCGAGTATTTATTGTGAGATAAGTGTGAGTTTCAACTCTCAGTTTTTAAGTTGAAACATAGCAATTGCGGATTTAAAGTCTAAAACATATTGCACTAATTTTGTTATTGAGAGGTATAAATAGTATCAAGTTAGGACCTTGAATACATATTTGGACTCGTAAGTTTATGGGTAATCCGAAAATGTCATTGGTTTTGCAATTTGATCAAGTCGGCTCAGGGTTGACTTTTAAGTTGATTTCTTAGCCTTTTAGCTTAAGGTTTGGAATGTTTAGCTATAGCCATGGTATTGATTGTATTACGTTATTTTAATAGAGCGAGAACGTTTGGAAGAGGTTCAAAGAGGGAAACTATTGTTGAGTAGTTAATGAGCTTCGGACCGAGGTAAGTGTATTTCTCTTTCTTGGTGGACTTGCTCCGCACCCTATGTATAATATATCCTTCTATACATCTTATTGTGGTACGATGTAGTTCCGTACATATTATTGAGGCACGATGTAGTTCCGTGCATATTATTGTGGTACGATGTAGTTCCGTACATATTATTGAGGCACGATGTAGTTCCGTGCATATTATTGTGGTACGATGTAGTTCCGTACATATAATTAACGTACGATGTAGTTCCGTACGTATTATCATAGCACGATGTAGTTCCGTGCATATGGTTGTAGTATGACGTAGTTATGTATTTATCCCCGAGTTACAATGAAAGTGTCGTGGTACTTGATGATGGAATATGAACATTACTTGGTAGTTAATTGAACGGTTTCTCTTTACTTTTGAATATCTTTGAGTTATTTTGCCTTGTTTGCTAGTTTACTTGGAGCCCCGTCCCCGCTTATTGAGTCACTCGACTCACCCCTTTCCCTTTCTTTGTTGGTTTATTTACGTCTTGCAGATCCGACACCATCTACTAGTGAGCATCGTGGTTGACCGAGGTGGAGCATTCCTTTATTAGCGGTGAGCCAACCCTTCGTCCGTGGTGGCCACCTATATAGTTTATATCTCCCTATGATGTATTCCCTAAATCTTTGGAGTTGTATAACTTATTCGACACTCTTAGATGTTCATGATTCGGGGAGTACTTGAACCATTTATTGTTGGGATTATTTCTATGCGATTCTATGGTATTGAAATATTTATATTTTTCATTGAGAATCTTATATCATTCATTCATAATCAAGTGGGTTCGCCCGACAGGGTTAGTTGGGTGCCCTCACGACCTCTTCGGATTTTGGGTCGTGACATATAGATACTTCTTTCTTTTAGAGTATCTATTTCTTTTTGTTTTGGACCATTTAGGAAATAAAATATTATTTCTTTACCAAGATTATTGGTAGTAATACCTGTTGTATTTACTGTAAAAGGAGATATCTGAGTTAAAAAGGGAGTTCCTAATATGACTTCTTCGTTCAATTCTTTTATTAGAATAAATGTATTTTTAAAGCATATGTTATTATTACATATATGTGCATTAGATAATTTATATTTTATTTTAAGTTTTTCTCCTGATGCAGAGAATAATTTTGCTGATGTTTTATCACAATATTTTGTTGGAATCAATCCCTCTACTATACAATTTTGGTCAGCACCAGAGTCTAGTAAAGCTACTGTCTGGATACTGTATTCACTATTTATGACTAATTTTATTGGTACATACCATTTTTGAGACTTAATTTTAGAGATAGCCAAGACTCCTAATTCGTCGTCTTGTGCTTCTACTTGTTTAGTATTTGAACTTTCTCCTATTATTTTAGAATTTAACTCCTTTTGAGTTTCTTGAATTAATTCTAGAGCAAGGTTTTCTTCCTCTATTTTATTAACTTTTTGTTTTAAAATGTTAACTTCTTGTTTTAATGTTGCTAATTCTGCATAAAGATCTGATATAGATATTTTTTCTTCTTTTTTATCAAATTTTTGTAGAATATTTTTCATACTAAAAGGATTGGATATGTTAGGTTTATTTGATTCTCTACTTAAGACTATATCTTTTAATTTTAAAAGATATTCTCTTTTAATTTCTTCATCCTTTATTTGATCTATTAGATCAAAGAAGAATTCTTTATTTTCATTTGATATGACTTTTATTGAACCTGTCCCGCAGGTACATAATCCTCTAGGACAATCACACTCTGATTCGGAAGTGTAACTATCACTAGACTCATATGCTATATTAATTTGTTCATCATCACTTATGATATCCGTGGATGAACTTTCTTCTTCACTATTATCATTCTCGTCTAGTATAGCATATATTTTATTCTTAATGTCTTCATCTAATTCTAAACTATTAATCTTATTTTTCTTCTTTGTTTTGACTCTACAATCATTTGCTTTATGGCCTTGTTTTCCACAATTATAGCATCTTTCTTTAAAAGAAGGTTGCTTATTTTGACTTGCATTTTTTGGATTTTTCTTCTTATATCTTTTGGAAGATTTTCTTTTATAATTACTACTATTGCTACTTTTGTCTTTTCTATTTATCTTTTTGGATCTTTTTGTTGCCTCGGTAGAAGGGGCAGTTATCTTAGTATAACCAAAATCACTACAGAAATTTCCTAATTCTTTCTTAGTGATTTTATAATCTCTTTTTAACTGATTTTTTAATTTCATATCAGTACATAGTTCTAAAGCTGTTATGTTAATAAAGCTTACTATATCACCATAGGTTAATCCGTCATAAGGTATTTCACCGTTAAATCTATCTTTTATTTTTTGTCTAACTTTATCTGCAAATAAATGTGGTAGTCCACTTATAAATTTTTCTTTCCAATAACTATGATTACAATCTTCTCTAATCATTACTTTGTTTAGAAATATGTCTTTATACCATTTAAAGTCATGTAATTTTGGACATGATAAATTAGATAATATTTCTAAGCTTCTATCTTTAAATACTTTTGGTTCTCCAATAAAGTGTTTAATTATGGCATATAATAAAGTGTTTATGGCATCTTCACGTACTTGTTCTTCTATTATTTGATTAGTACTACTACCTTCTTGTTTAACTATTTTTATGATTGTAGTAGCATTAAGGACAGTTTCTCTATCTTTATCCGATAGATAGTTGTCCCACCAATTTTTTAACATTCCTGTAAATCCGTAAGAAAGCAGGGTTGCTGCTTGCTTATCTGTATTACCTTTTATCTTATAGGCCGTTGCTGCTATTCCCATTTCATGTAATCTATTAAGTATTTGATGTTCTGCTTGTCCATCTATATTCCATTCAGTTATAGCATCACCTGAGTGAGAACTAAATGATACTAGATGTTCTTCTTCATACTGTATATCAGGAAATGTGGGTTTTTTATAATAATTTTTCTTATGATGATAATTAGATCCTAATTTATTTAATTGATTATTTAATTCAGATAAGGTTTTTACCGAATTTTCTTTTTCTTTTGGAATTGTATTTATCGTTAAAGATGATTTTAACCTTTTAGTAATTTCATCTAGAACATCACCTTTTATTTCTAATCCACCTTTAGGAAGACTAGGGAATTTATCTTTTGACATACTAGGTAGCCTGAAAATTGGATTTTCTTCAATATTATCTTCAAATTTTATTCTTTTCTCTGGGAATGGTTTAAAAGAAGACTTGCTTCTCGCTTCTTCTACTTGATTGGCTATGACATGTAGTATTTGATTTGTATAATTACTTTGTTCTATTAATTTATTAATATCTTTGTTTTTAGGTTCTCCTTGGGCATCTATTGATGTTCTTTTAAAAGGATTTCCTATTACTACTTTATCACCTACTGGTATATTTATTTCTTCTAATGGGGGAATGGTAGATTCTATTATTTTATTACTTTTCGTATACCATTTTTTAACTACCATATTTAAAGATTCACAGTTAGCTAATTTTCCTGTATATTCAAACCATTTAAAAAATTCTAAACTACACTTCCATTTTTTCATATCTTTCATCCATTTATCTTTAAATGATTTCCTCTGTTCTAAAGTGTAATTGTTTCTATACCATTCTCTTTTAATATTATTCTCTGGTTTTACCCAGAGTTGTTGGAGATATTTTATATCTGGTTCAAATGGTTCCTCTAACGTTATCATTCCTAAGGAATCATTTATTTCACTAAAGGTTGGGCTTGATGGTTGATTGATTATGACAGGTTTGTATTCTGGTTGTGGAATTCTTTTACTAAAGTTAACACCTTTTAAATTTTTGCTTATTATGTCTTCTTCCTCCAGGGGACAAGAAGTAGATGGCCTTGAAAAGGACATTCTGGA
The DNA here is from genome assembly GCA_029990575.1 of Petunia axillaris subsp. axillaris. Classification (NCBI taxonomy): domain Eukaryota; kingdom Viridiplantae; phylum Streptophyta; class Magnoliopsida; order Solanales; family Solanaceae; genus Petunia; species Petunia axillaris. Next base: position 167,345,437 of record JARKNS010000003.1, read on the forward strand.
AGATGAAGATGTAGCGTTAAAGGATCTAGATTTTAGGATTTTTAAATCTATTGATCCATCTGTATGTTGTATAACTTGCTCTATTTGTATAGATTCATCTTCCACTTTTGGTTCCGTGATGGAATCAAAGTGCCATTCATCTTTTGATAAGACTTCATCCCATTTAAGTAATCTTGGGACAAATATATTATGATGTCTAATATTTGCTTCCATTAACATTGTAACTCCTTTATGAGCTCTACTTGGTTTAGCTTTGGGAGCTAGAGTAGTTTTCATTAATTTATAATATACTCTATATATTATAGCTATTTCTCTGGCTTGATGTTTACTATTTAAATGTTTTGTTTTAATATTTAATGTTAGAGTATCTAATATTGTTGGATCATTAATATCAACTGAGAAATTTGGATAACAATTAAAGTATACTGGCCCATTTGCCATGTTACTTTGTAATACAGCTATTAATGAATCATCAAAGTTTAAGAATCTATTATCTCTTAATAATAAACATATAGGAATATCTAATCCTAGCCTATGAAGTGGTTTTACAGCCACTTGCACTAGTCCTATATGTAGGAACTTATAACTTTTTCTGTATTTTTCTATATCTTTTATAGACAATAGTTGAATTGTTTCAACTGACTGATTTATAGCAATTGTTGATTCACATGTTTTAATATTAAATCTATTTATGAAGTCAAATGCTCCGACTTCATATATTTTTTCTAACTTTTCTTTGGGAATATTCCAATTTAACAGATTATTTTCTATTTTTGATATTTTATCTATCTCTGTTGATAGGTTTATACTGTTTAATACTGACTGCGAAGATCCTTCCATTTTAATAATGAACTCCTGGACCGTCACAAGCTTTTCTATAATAACTTTCAGCTATAGGTTTTAACCTAAGTATTTCTGAAATATTATTTTGCATATAATGTAGAAAATCAATATTTCCTGTTAAGAGATATCTATGTAGATTATCTTTTAAAAGCTTTTCATGGTCATTAATTTCTTTATAAATATTTATCCAGAGTTCTAGATAACCTGGATCCATATTTATTTTTAAAATATTATATTTTTATTTTTATTAAGGAAATCTCTTCTCCAAAGTTTATAATATAGCAGAAGAGTTTCTTCTACGTAAGGATTATCGTTGTTTATTAAATCAGAAAAACATATATTCATAAAATAGATATAATAATCATTATCATTATATTTGTTAAACCAATGTTTCATATAATACGGGAGTTAAGTGTTTTTTGTTTTCTTATGGGGGGGTTATCCTATAGTTAACTCTACTCTTTTCTATTAAGGTGTTTTCTTTATTCAGATTTCCTTCGTTCTTATCCTATGTAGCTAAGCGACGGGAACACCAATCCGGGTCCGGCCCTACGTCCTCCTTGACTCAACGGGCTAATCCAACGGAACTTTATGGCTTGCCAACGTCTAAACCGGAGATTAATCGGTTACCTCGACACAAGGATAAGGACTAAGAGATATGAACAAGAAAACAGGCTTAACAGAAAATTTCGAGTTAACAAGGATAACAGATGATTTAGCCGACGATCATATTGGCTCTGATACCATAGGGGCAATAGAACTTCGCGGAAAACATATTTATGAAATTAAAAGATTAATAATTAAATTAAATCTAATAATTAAAATAAATATTGAAAATATTTAATTGAACAGAAGACTTACTATTAAATTCAGAACTGTTTATTGAACTTCAAAGAACATTTGTTTACAGAGAGAGTAATACAGAGAGAGTAGGCAATATTTCGAAGGGGATTTTCGAGTGATGCCTTACTTCTGATTTCTACTCGTATTTATAGCTGCTAATAATACTATTCTCCTTTACAGGTGGAGAGCTATTAACGGGGAATCTTTATCTTTTATAAAGTAAGATAAGATTTACATTATTGCTGATAATGGGTTCTTGTCAGGAATCTTATCTTCACAAAAGTAAAGTAAGATCTATTTGTCGTCTTCTTCTTTAAAATTCCGTGAGATACGCTTGAGCAATCCCGTGTGGGTCCTCCATATCTCCATTATCTTCTGCTGATGCTGTTGATGATGCAGTATCCAATAATTCAGTAATTTGAGCTATTTCATTGCCGTTTGCTTGGTCTAAATTCGCCAAGGCCTGTTGAAGTTTCCTTTTCAATGCTTCTTTGGATAATCTGTTAGCTGATTCGGTCTCTATCTGACTTTGTACCTGTTTATTTTTAGGGGTCCATCCCTTGATTTTAATAGTCTTAACAAGGTATCTGACCTTGTATAGTACTTCAATGTTAAACTCCCAACTGATAATGTAGGACACTCTTTTTGCCACAAAGAATTTACATAATTGTATATATTCTGGTAATGCCGCTAATTCTTCATTTTCTTTTTGATAATTTGCGTGTAGCTGTTTGAAAGAAGGTGATAATACTCTTTCATCTGCTCCGAATATACTCCACCATTCATAGAACCATCTGGGAATGGGACTTGTTGAAATCTGTTCACAGAACTTGACAAACCATGAATGGCTGCCAGGTCTTAAATATATAAAGTTAATCCATGCGTTTTTATAGTCATAAAAATTGTAACTTGATATTTTAAAATCAACTGGCAATGGGAATTGGATTGGCGTGTGTAGATGATCTACTGGCCAGTCCGCAGGGCTTAAAATCTTTTTTATAGTAAACTTGGAGTATCGAATACTCCTCGGATCATTTTTGTCTGCTAATTCATTTTCGATTTCTATTGAATTTGTTGCTATTAATATGGCCTCATAAAACTCTCTTGTTTTATAAGGGTTATCGGTTTCTATGTAATTCCTGTCTGAGTAGCAGGTCTTGATAATTTCTGTAATTCGTTTTTCAACGAACTTTCTTTCAATGGCAATAACTGGTATCTGTTGACTATTTATCCAATCGAATTTTTGAGGGTTTGCTGTTGAAGAGCTTGCTGCTTGTTCATGTTTGATAGGAGGCTGTACCGCCTCAGAATAACTGTTTATACTTCTCCTGGCATAACTATTTAATGACTGTTTTGAAGTTCCGGATATTGTTTCCTTCTTTACCGGGGTTGGAGGAGGTAATTGAGGAAATTCTGCTAGGGCTGTATATCTGTTTATGTGTGGGTTCTGGTTATGGTGCTGCTCCATGAATTGCCTTGGGGGCCTTACTGGAAATAAGGGCCGCATGATTTTTCTGTAAGAATTCTCTGGTTAAAAAAATCTGGAAGACTATTGTCTTCTCCTTTAATAAATTCTATTTGAAAATCAAAGCTAGATAATAAAGCTTGCCATCTGGCAAATATTTGTTTTGAAACTAAATTTTTAACATCTTTTTGCAAAACATCTTTTGCTGCTTTACAGTCAACTCTTAAAAGAAATTCTTTGTTTATTAGATCATCTTGAAATTTAGTTATACATAAAACTATTGATAAAATTTCTTTTTTTATAGTACTATAATTTTTTTGAGTTCCGTTCCATATGCCAGAGCAGTATCGGACTAATTGTTCAGACTCTTTTGGAGAGAGACGCTGTTTAAGAATTCCTCCGAAACCTATTTCAGAGGCATCGGTTTCAACAATCATAAAGGCATCCGGATGTGGTATGCCTAGACATGGAAGTCTTTGAACAATTCTTTTGACCTTTTGGACTGTTTGTGTTTGTTCTTGGCTCCAAGGAATTGGATTTTTCCTAAGACGCTGATAAAGGGGTTCACATATTTGTCTAAGATTTGGAATAAAATCTGAGACATAGTTGAGGCTTCCTAAAAATCTTTGTAACTGAGTTTTATCTGTTAAAACATCTGGAAATTTTGTAGAAAATTCTATGGCTCTATAAATTGGTTTATACATGCCTTGAGATAAGTCATGTCCTAAAAATCTGATAGAGGTTTGAAATAGTTTGATCTTTTTGGCACTCACTACCAGCCCATTTTTCTTAATAATATTAAGAAATATCTTTAAATGCTTAAAATGTTGATCTATATTTTCTGAAAATATTAATACGTCATCTATATAAACTATTGAGAATGAACTATATGGATTAAATATATTATTCATTATATTTTGAAATTCTGATGGGGCATTTTTTAATCCAAAGGGCATAACATTCCATTCATATTGGCCAAAAGGCACATTAAATGCTGTTTTATACTTATCCCTTTCATCTATTTGGATTTGCCAAAATCCTGATTTCATATCAAATTTACTATATATTTTAGCCTTATACGTTCTTTTTAATAAATCTCTTTTATTTGGAATTGGATATCGTATCCATCTTAATACTTTGTTTAAAGGTTTATAATTTATAACTAATCTTGGAGCTCCTCTTTCTCGTTCAGCATTGTTATTAACATAAAATGCGGAACAACTCCAAGGTGACTTAGAGGGACGAATTATTTTCTTTTCTAATAATTCATTAATTTCCTTTTTACAATATTCCATTAATTCTTGGTTCATTTGAATTGGTCTAGCCTTAGTGGGGATAGATCCATCTTCAAATCCTTCTATATATGGTAATCGTACTATATGCCTTTTTCTTTCCCAAAAGGCATTAGGTAGATCTGAACAAACTTCAGATTCTATTTCTTTTTGGGCTTGTAGTATTTTATCTTGAATTAATTTATCTTTAAGCTGGTCTTCTATTTTAACAATTTTAATTTCATCTTTTATGTAGTTTATTTGATTTTTTATCATTTGTATTTTATAGATACTTCTTTCTTTTAGAGTATCTATTTCTTTTTGTTTTGGACCATTTAGGAAATAAAATATTATTTCTTTACCAAGATTATTGGTAGTAATACCTGTTGTATTTACTGTAAAAGGAGATATCTGAGTTAAAAAGGGAGTTCCTAATATGACTTCTTCGTTCAATTCTTTTATTAGAATAAATGTATTTTTAAAGCATATGTTATTATTACATATATGTGCATTAGATAATTTATTTTTTATTTTAAGTTTTTCTCCTGATGCAGAGAATAATTTTGCTGATGTTTTATCACAATATTTTGTTGGAATCAATCCCTCTACTATACAATTTTGGTCAGCACCAGAGTCTAGTAAAGCTACTGTCTGGATACTGTATTCACTATTTATGACTAATTTTATTGGTACATACCATTTTTGAGACTTAATTTTAGAGATAGCCAAGACTCCTAATTCGTCGTCTTGTGCTTCTACTTGTTTAGTATTTGAACTTTCTCCTATTATTTTAGAATTTAACTCCTTTTGAGTTTCTTGAATTAATTCTAGAGCAAGGTTTTCTTCCTCTATTTTATTAACTTTTTGTTTTAAAATGTTAACTTCTTGTTTTAATGTTGCTAATTCTGCATAAAGATCTGATATAGATATTTTTTCTTCTTTTTTATCAAATTTTTGTAGAATATTTTTCATACTAAAAGGATTGGATATGTTAGGTTTATTTGATTCTCTACTTAAGACTATATCTTTTAATTTTAAAAGATATTCTCTTTTAATTTCTTCATCCTTTATTTGATCTATTAGATCAAAGAAGAATTCTTTATTTTCATTTGATATGACTTTTATTGAACCTGTCCCGCAGGTACATAATCCTCTAGGACAATCACACTCTGATTCGGAAGTGTAACTATCACTAGACTCATATGCTATATTAATTTGTTCATCATCACTTATGATATCCGTGGATGAACTTTCTTCTTCACTATTATCATTTTCGTCTAGTATAGCATATATTTTATTCTTAATGTCTTCATCTAATTCTAAACTATTAATTTTATTTTTCTTCTTTGTTTTGACTCTACAATCATTTGCTTTATGGCCTTGTTTTCCACAATTATAGCATCTTTCTTTAAAAGAAGGTTGCTTATTTTGACTTGCATTTTTTGGATTTTTCTTCTTATATCTTTTGGAAGATTTTCTTTTATAATTACTACTATTGCTACTTTTGTCTTTTCTATTTATCTTTTTGGATCTTTTTGTTGCCTCGGTAGACGGGGCAGTTATCTTAGTATAACCAAAATCACTACAGAAATTTCCTAATTCTTTCTTAGTGATTTTATAATCTCTTTTTAACTGATTTTTTAATTTCATATCAGTACATAGTTCTAAAGCTGTTATGTTAATAAAGCTTACTATATCACCATAGGTTAATCCGTCATAAGGTATTTCACCGTTAAATCTATCTTTTATTTTTTGTCTAACTTTATCTGCAAATAAATGTGGTAGTCCACTTATAAATTTTTCTTTCCAATAACTATGATTACAATCTTCTCTAATCATTACTTTGTTTAGAAATATGTCTTTATACCATTTAAAGTCATGTAATTTTGGACATGATAAATTAGATAATATTTCTAAGCTTCTATCTTTAAATACTTTTGGTTCTCCAATAAAGTGTTTAATTATGGCATATAATAAAGTGTTTATGGCATCTTCACGTACTTGTTCTTCTATTATTTGATTAGTACTACTACCTTCTTGTTTAACTATTTTTATGATTGTAGTAGCATTAAGGACAGTTTCTCTATCTTTATCCGATAGATAGTTGTCCCACCAATTTTTTAACATTCCTGTAAATCCGTAAGAAAGCAGGGTTGCTGCTTGCTTATCTGTATTACCTTTTATCTTATAGGCCGTTGCTGCTATTCCCATTTCATGTAATCTATTAAGTATTTGATGTTCTGCTTGTCCATCTATATTCCATTCAGTTATAGCATCACCTGAGTGAGAACTAAATGATACTAGATGTTCTTCTTCATACTGTATATCAGGAAATGTGGGTTTTTTATAATAATTTTTCTTATGATGATAATTAGATCCTAATTTATTTAATTGATTATTTAATTCAGATAAGGTTTTTACCGAATTTTCTTTTTCTTTTGGAATTGTATTTATCGTTAAAGATGATTTTAACCTTTTAGTAATTTCATCTAGAACATCACCTTTTATTTCTAATCCACCTTTAGGAAGACTAGGGAATTTATCTTTTGACATACTAGGTAGCCTGAAAATTGGATTTTCTTCAATATTATCTTCAAATTTTATTCTTTTCTCTGGGAATGGTTTAAAAGAAGACTTGCTTCTCGCTTCTTCTACTTGATTGGCTATAACATGTAGTATTTGATTTGTATAATTACTTTGTTCTATTAATTTATTAATATCTTTGTTTTTAGGTTCTCCTTGGTCATCTATTGATGTTCTTTTAAAAGGATTTCCTATTACTACTTTATCACCTACTGGTATATTTATTTCTTCTAATGGGGGAATGGTAGATTCTATTATTTTATTACTTTTCGTATACCATTTTTTAACTACCATATTTAAAGATTCACAGTTAGCTAATTTTCCTGTATATTCAAACCATTTAAAAAATTCTAAACTACACTTCCATTTTTTCATATCTTTCATCCATTTATCTTTAAATGATTTCCTCTGTTCTAAAGTGTAATTGTTTCTATACCATTCTCTTTTAATATTATTCTCTGGTTTTACCCAGAGTTGTTGGAGATATTTTATATCTGGTTCAAATGGTTCCTCTAATGTTATCATTCCTAAGGAATCATTTATTTCACTAAAGGTTGGGCTTGATGGTTGATTGATTATGACAGGTTTGTATTCTGGTTGTGGAATTCTTTTACTAAAGTTAACACCTTTTAAATTTTTGCTTATTATGTCTTCTTCCTCCAGGGGACAAGAAGTAGATGGCCTTGAAAAGGACATTCTGGAAGATGAAGATGTAGCGTTAAAGGATCTAGATTTTAGGAATTTTAAATCTATTGATCCATCTGTATGTTGTATAACTTGCTCTATTTGTATAGATTCATCTTCCACTTTTGGTTCCGTGATGGAATCAAAGTGCCATTCATCTTTTGATAAGACTTCATCCCATTTAAGTAATCTTGGGACAAATATATTATGATGTCTAATATTTGCTTCCATTAACATTGTAACTCCTTTATGAGCTCTACTTGGTTTAGCTTTGGGAGCTAGAGTAGTTTTCATTAATTTATAATATACTCTATATATTATAGCTATTTCTCTGGCTTGATGTTTACTATTTAAATGTTTTGTTTTAATATTTAATGTTAGAGTATCTAATATTGTTGGATCATTAATATCAACTGAGAAATTTGGATAACAGTTAAAGTATACTGGCCCATTTGCCATGTTACTTTGTAATACAGCTATTAATGAATCATCAAAGTTTAAGAATCTATTATCTCTTAATAATAAACATATAGGAATATCTAATCCTAGCCTATGAAGTGGTTTTACAGCCACTTGCACTAGTCCTATATGTAGGAACTTATAACTTTTTCTGTATTTTTCTATATCTTTTATAGACAATAGTTGAATTGTTTCAACTGACTGATTTATAGCAATTGTTGATTCACATGTTTTAATATTAAATCTATTTATGAAGTCAAATGCTCCGACTTCATATATTTTTTCTAACTTTTCTTTGGGAATATTCCAATTTAACAGATTATTTTCTATTTTTGATATTTTATCTATCTCTGTTGATAGGTTTATACTGTTTAATACTGACTGCGAAGATCCTTCCATTTTAATAATGAACTCCTGGACCGTCACAAGCTTTTCTATAATAACTTTCAGCTATAGGTTTTAACCTAAGTATTTCTGAAATATTATTTTGCATATAATGTAGAAAATCAATATTTCCTGTTAAGAGATATCTATGTAGATTATCTTTTAAAAGCTTTTCATGGTCATTAATTTCTTTATCAATATTTATCCAGAGTTCTAGATAACCTGGATCCATATTTATTTTAAAATATTATATTTTTATTTTTATTAAGGAAATCTCTTCTCCAAAGTTTATAATATAGCAGAAGAGTTTCTTCTACGTAAGGATTATCGTTGTTTATTAAATCAGAAAAACATATATTCATAAAATAGATATAATAATCATTATCATTATATTTGTTAAACCAATGTTTCATATAATACGGGAGTTAAGTGTTTTTTTGTTTTCTTATGGGGGGGGTTATCCTATAGTTAACTCTACTCTTTTCTATTAAGGTGTTTTCTTTATTCAGATTTCCTTCGTTCTTATCCTATGTAGCTAAGCGACGGGAACACCAATCCGGGTCCGGCCCTACGTCCTCCTTGACTCAACGGGCTAATCCAACGGAACTTTATGGCTTGCCAACGTCTAAACCGGAGATTAATCGGTTACCTCGACACAAGGATAAGGACTAAGAGATATGAACAAGAAAACAGGCTTAACAGAAAATTTCGAGTTAACAAGGATAACAGATGATTTAGCCGACGATCATATTGGCTCTGATACCATAGGGGCAATAGAACTTCGCGGAAAACATATTTATGAAACTAAAAGATTAATAATTAAATTAAATCTAATAATTAAAATAAATATTGAAAATATTTAATTGAACAGAAGACTTACTATTAAATTCAGAACTGTTTATTGAACTTCAAAGAACATTTGTTTACAGAGAGAGTAATACAGAGAGAGTAGGCAATATTTCGAAGGGGATTTTCGAGTGATGCCTTACTTCTGATTTCTACTTGTATTTATAGCTGCTAATAATACTATTCTCCTTTACAGGTGGAGAGCTATTAACGGGGAATCTTTATCTTTTATAAAGTAAGATAAGATTTACATTATTGCTGATAATGGGTTCTTGTCAGGAATCTTATCTTCACAAAAGTAAAGTAAGATCTATTTGTCGTCTTCTTCTTTAAAATTCCGTGAGATACGCTTGAGCAATCCCGTGTGGGTCCTCCATATCTCCATTATCTTCTGCTGATGCTGTTGATGATGCAGTATCCAATAATTCAGTAATTTGAGCTATTTCATTGCCGTTTGCTTGGTCTAAATTCGCCAAGGCCTGTTGAAGTTTCCTTTTCAATGCTTCTTTGGATAATCTGTTAGCTGATTCGGTCTCTATCTGACTTTGTACCTGTTTATTTTTAGGGGTCCATCCCTTGATTTTAATAGTCTTAACAAGGTATCTGACCTTGTATAGTACTTCAATGTTAAACTCCCAACTGATAATGTAGGACACTCTTTTTGCCACAAAGAATTTACATAATTGTATATATTCTGGTAATGCCGCTAATTCTTCATTTTCTTTTTGATAATTTGCGTGTAGCTGTTTGAAAGAAGGTGATAATACTCTTTCATCTGCTCCGAATATACTCCACCATTCATAGAACCATCTGGGAATGGGACTTGTTGAAATCTGTTCACAGAACTTGACAAACCATGAATGGCTGCCAGGTCTTAAATATATAAAGTTAATCCATGCGTTTTTATAGTCATAAAAGTTGTAACTTGATATTTTAAAATCAACTGGCAATGGGAATTGGATTGGCGTGTGTAGATGATCTACTGGCCAGTCCGCAGGGCTTAAAATCTTTTTTATAGTAAACTTGGAGTATCGAATACTCCTCGGATCATTTTTGTCTGCTAATTCATTTTCGATTTCTATTGAATTTGTTGCTATTAATATGGCCTCATAAAACTCTCTTGTTTTATAAGGGTTATCGGTTTCTATGTAATTCCTGTCTGAGTAGCAGGTCTTGATAATTTCTGTAATTCGTTTTTCAACGAACTTTCTTTCAATGGCAATAACTGGTATCTGTTGACTATTTATCCAATCGAATTTTTGAGGGTTTGCTGTTGAAGAGCTTGCTGCTTGTTCATGTTTGATAGGAGGCTGTACCGCCTCAGAATAACTGTTTATACTTCTCCTGGCATAACTATTTAATAGTCAACAGATACCTGTTTATAATTCTATTTATGCGAGGAGAAGTATAAACAGTTATTCTGAGGCGGTACAGCCTCCTATCAAACATGAACAAGCAGCAAGCTCTTCAACAGCAAACCCTCAAAAATTCGATTGGATAAATAGTCAACAGATACCAGTTATTGCCATTGAAAGAAAGTTCGTTGAAAAACGAATTACAGAAATTATCAAGACCTGCTACTCAGACAGGAATTACATAGAAACCGATAACCCTTATAAAACAAGAGAGTTTTATGAGGCCATATTAATAGCAACAAATTCAATAGAAATCGAAAATGAATTAGCAGACAAAAATGATCCGAGGAGTATTCGATACTCCAAGTTTACTATAAAAAAGATTTTAAGCCCTGCGGACTGGCCAGTAGATCATCTACACACGCCAATCCAATTCCCATTGCCAGTTGATTTTAAAATATCAAGTTACAACTTTTATGACTATAAAAACGCATGGATTAACTTTATATATTTAAGACCTGGCAGCCATTCATGGTTTGTCAAGTTCTGTGAACAGATTTCAACAAGTCCCATTCCCAGATGGTTCTATGAATGGTGGAGTATATTCGGAGCAGATGAAAGAGTATTATCACCTTCTTTCAAACAGCTACACGCAAATTATCAAAAAGAAAATGAAGAATTAGCGGCATTACCAGAATATATACAATTATGTAAATTCTTTGTGGCAAAAAGAGTGTCCTACATTATCAGTTGGGAGTTTAACATTGAAGTACTATACAAGGTCAGATACCTTGTTAAGACTATTAAAATCAAGGGATGGACCCCTAAAAATAAACAGGTACAAAGTCAGATAGAGACCGAATCAGCTAACAGATTATCCAAAGAAGCATTGAAAAGGAAACTTCAACAGGCCTTGGCGAATTTAGACCAAGCAAACGGCAATGAAATAGCTCAAATTACTGAATTATTGGATACTGCATCATCAACAGCATCAGCAGAAGATAATGGAGATATGGAGGACCCACACGGGATTGCTCAAGCGTATCTCACGGAATTTTAAAGAAGAAGACGACAAATAGATCTTACTTTACTTTTGTGAAGATAAGATTCCTGACAAGAACCCATTATCAGCAATAATGTAAATCTTATCTTACTTTATAAAAGATAAAGATTCCCCGTTAATAGCTCTCCACCTGTAAAGGAGAATAGTATTATTAGCAGCTATAAATACAAGTAGAAATCAGAAGTAAGGCATCACTCGAAAATCCCTTTCGAAATATTGCCTACATTCTCTGTATTACTCTCTCTGTAAACAAATGTTCTTTGAAGTTCAATAAACAGTTCTGAATTTAATAGTAAGTCTTCTGTTCAATTAAATATTTTCAATATTTATTTTAATTATTAGATTTAATTTAATTATTAATCTTTTAGTTTCATAAATATGTTTTCCGCGAAGTTCTATTGCCCTATAGGTTGAAGTATGACATGCACGAGCAACTTAAAATTGGACACTATGAAAACCAAATAGTTGGCATGTTAGTCGGCATTGAAGAAGGAGAATATAATGAACACTGATCTCATGATTCCAGTCTCACCTAATGGAGGCGGAGGTGGAACAGTTAAGTCATCAGCTGCAGAAAAAGCTGGAGCCTGGAGAACATTCTCTATATCTGAACCAATAACATCTTCAGGTTTACTATCTTTCACCTTCGGAGGTACGGCATTTACTTGAAACTGAAGTCACATGAATAATAATGTAAGTCTAACAGCTTCCAACAGATAAAGCAAGAGGGAAGAGAGCAGTTCCTTGGGAAGATAGAGAAAGCAGACATGAAACCAAGTCGTACTAGTAAAGTTAAGCTTTTTAAAAGGGAAAAAGATAAAATTAAAATTGAGGAAAAAATCAGAAAATAAAGAACTCTAGAGGAAGAACTTAAAAAGAGAACAAAGAAAAAATCTTAGCATATAAGTAACCTAAAAATTGATCTAACATGTGAGGCAACATATGAGAACTGCCGGAGCTAAACCTTATATCAGTGATTCAACAAAAAGAAAACATCATAAAAAGGTCGATGAGTTCCCAGTTCCATTTTCAACTCCGAGGCCTTTCTGGAAGTCCAAGACCACCTTTGAAGAGGGAATGAAACTGCAAAGTCAGAGAACTAGACATTCACATGTATCTGGAAATCGAGCAAAAGATTTCACTAGGGTACTAAAAGTAAACGATTCATTTTTAATACCTCATATATAACAGAAAACATCACAAAACTAGAGGAAGTGGATATGACACCCTGGTCTATGGCCCATATAGAAAAAGTTAAACAATTCATCTTTAATAGCTATATAACAACAAGAATCATGCCAGATGAAGTTACGGTAACACCGCGGGTCTTTGTCCCACATTGAAACAAGACAAGGATCAGATGGTCAAAAATGGATGAGCCTAAATATCCAAGTACACCATTTAGATATTTCTTTTGCAGAGTTGGCTTAAGCCCAAATTATGGTGTAACAGAGGGGATGATGGAACCAATTACGTGAACAGGTTCATGGGCTCAGAACAGCAGAGTGTCCAAATACAAACATAATCTAAAAACTTCAAGAAAGAAAATATCTGCGAGAATAGGTAACTGACTCTGACTTCCTTCAAATGTGTACTCTTTCGAAGATCTTCTGCAGGTTCAGAAAAACGCGTGGCTGTTTGAGTATCAACCTGCTCTGAAATGGCATTCTGGGAAAGAGAAATAGGACTTCAAAAGTTTACAATCTCCAAAGAGAACTAGAAAGGAGTAGATACTGATATAAAGGAGTTGAGGAAGCAAGACTGCACCTTCTCACTAGGTACGCTAACTTTTCTGCTAAAACTGATGCTATCCAACCTTTTAGATGCTCTTCCTCTAACTGAAGAGCTCTTTCTGTGGATCGATTCCATCTTGACACCTGTGCAGCAACCATCATTTCTCATGTCGTACTCCTCTTCCAGTTGGTTAGGAGCATATGTGTACATAACATACTTCCTCAACTATCCAGAAGAAAAAAAATGAAACACTTTTTTAGCAAAGGATAAGTAAATTAGACAATGTAGCTGAATTGGCAAAGATAACTAAACAGGATATTCTTCAGAAAAAAGAACAAGTGATTCTTTTGTGGCTATTAAAACTCACTTTGCTCCAGCGGTCTTGAGCTTTTAGGCGATTTCTAACCTTTCGCATAACACTATCCTCGTTACGGAATCTCTTGATCCTATATTCACACTGTAAAATAGGAGTATTCACATAAATAAGAATGTATGGACATAAGGATTAATCACAGCCTGCACACATTTATAAGTATTCCAGGAATAGAAGGACACTCTAAAGTTACTTCATAGATTTACAATTTCAACTACATCAGTGTTCCTTTATTCCATCAATAACTTCAGGCCACCAGAGGCAAATCCAGGAAAAGATGTCCAAATCTTAAATCCTTCAGTTATTTGGAGTTGAACGATACAATGAAATCGGTGTCATACGAAACACTTTGCCTGACTTTATTCTTATCCTAATTCTACACTTTGTAAAGAGAGTAGCAGTGACCAGATGACTAATGAGAGAGTTCAAAAAGACAAACTTTCCTCCACTACATGGAAAACCAAACGGAATATATCAAGAGATCGAAGCTCCAATCTCTTTCTACGTCCAATATCTGTAAAATAGTGAAAATTCTACCACCTCATATTAAAGGGGAAGCCATCAAAGATCCATGTTCAATATTTAATTGGAGTACATAGCTAACTATGGAAGTCCCATGCATTAACCTCAGCACCTAAATTTCAACAACTGTCAATACAGCGAACTTACACAGCAAAATAATATTATGAAATATTGTTTTTTTCCCCTTTTTAGCAGATAACACATTGTTTTTAACCACACTTACAACTATGTTCCACAGATACTTCAGTTTCCTTGACTACTGTGTCAAAGGGTGTTGCATGAGTATGTGCACTTTGTGCAGATATTCACAATATACTAAAATCTCATAAAAGCTGCATGTTCCCGGGTTCTAACATATACTGGTACTAGATACATATACATAAACAAGTCCATGTAACATAGCTTATAAACCTGAAAATACAGGAGTAGTAACAAAAAGAACGAGAAAAAATGTACCTGCACTAAAATGTAGAAGAAGAGGCCAATACTGATACAATAAAGGCCACCAAGGTCCGCAAGGAAGCTTACTGCACTCTTGAGAGAGAAGCATATTATCAAAACATAGCCCCAAGGAAAACAACACAAATGAAATGAACCATTAAAGGCAATAAGTCTACACTAGATTTCTGAAGCAAACTTAAATGTCAGTCATCTTTTCTTATTAAATTGGAGAGATAATGGTACATTAGAGTAGGAAGGTCAATTCTTTTAAGTAAATTTAATGTGAAAATGGGCAGTGCAATAAATCTTCATCTGATTACCCTATCTTTTTCCTTTTTCCTTTTTCCTTTTTACTTCCCTTTCCTTTTTTGTGATTACGTAAATTTTCCATCTGATTACCCTATCTTTTCTCCACCTTCAACTATTTTTGAGGCCACACTAAAAGCATTCATTCCTCCAGTTTGAAGAACCAAAACAATATAAAATAGAAATTGTGGATTCCATATAAAACTTAGAATATGTATGATTCTTTGTATATTTAAAGAAAAAAAATATCAAAGATCAGGTTCCTTGGTAGAAAATCCACTAAAGATGAGTACCACGCCTTGATGTTTGCTTGGAAGCAATGGTAGTTCAAAACATTATAAGTTCACAGAGCCACTAATCTATTCATCAAAAGGGTAATAATTCACTGAGCCACTTGTTCTTAGCGTCAGAAGGCAAAAGGAAACAACATTCCATTTAAGGCCCTCTACTTCTATGCAGCAACGGCATTTGCTATGTTGGCATTTATCAGGTTGCACAATGTTAATTATGCACTCTAAATTAGCCAGAGGAGATGAGCTTCTAATGAGATACATAAGCAAAATGCTGGGTAAAACTTTAGCATTGAAAAAATCTGGCATAGGATCTTAGGCAGACAGCTAAAACATTCAGTTAAGACAAAAACCATTTGAGAGGGCCTCCTAATTGATGCTTCACTGATGTCAGCAGAAAGAAATGAGACTTCATTTACAAAGGGAAAAACTAAAGCATGTAGACCAGAGAATAATTATCTCTGTGGGAGCCGGCTGAACACAAAAGACATAGTTCCACCATTACATATATAAGAAAATTAGATCTCAACAACCACCTGATTCCAGAACACCCAGTCCTCTCCCCAATCGTTTTCTCCCCAAAAAATGAAGAGACGAGGAGGGTAAACAGAAGACAAAGAGGGGGATGGGGAAATTCAAGAAAATACAGATCAATCATTATACAAACCGCAGCTGAAGACACTCACATGCTTCAGTTTTCAAGAGAACTAACAGACTTTAAAATAATAGTAAGAAAATCAATAAACGCAAAATATAAAAGAGAGTTACAAGAGAGGAACAATCATATTCAGTAAAAGTGAATTGTGAAAGCATGTAGTAATTCTCCTCAGAATCACGATAATGTTCACAGATTTCGTGGTCTAGTCGTAATTTCTTGGTTACAGAAGCTTTTCTTTACCAAAAAGATGCAACCACAGCATCTCTCCCAAAATATGACTCAAAAGATATTAACTAACTTCAGAGCTAAAGGATGTTAATACAGTACATGAATTATAATAGCTCATAAGTATATGACAGAATTAAAATTCAGAGTTCAAAAGGTTTTAAGTTTAAACACAAGACAGAAAAGACATTTAAAGCAAAGAAGAAAACAAATGTGCCGTGAGATTGAAAATGTTACTCACCAGGACCCAAAACGTTTTGATTCTTGATCTCCACAATATACGAAGAGAGGAAGTTAACATGTAATGTCGTGTTGATCAGTCCATCATTAGGGTTTTGGAGAGAGGCTTGGAGTTGACTTATCTCATTAAAAGATGAGCCTGGGAGAAACTCATGAAGTAGTGGTTGGATGAGCTTCAGGTCATGCATATTATGGTAAATTCTAGGGAAAAAATTGAACTTCAATATATTTGGCGTCAGCCCTCTAAAAGTAACCGGTTTGTTATCAAAATTGCTTCCATTCCTCAGTGTTCCACTGACCAAACTCAGATGCTTCTTATTTTTAGGATCTTTTGCTGTTAAGTTGAACTGAAATCCGGCAGCTGTTGCAGGATTATTAGGGAGATCAACAAATTGCCATGAAATATAGGCACTGTCTCGACTAAGTGGACAGTTGCTGCACTTAAGCACGATGGTTGGTCCTTTAGTTGTGTTTATACAGGAAAAGTTGGCAAATGTTGATAGAGGAGAAAACCGATAGTCAACGAACCCTGGGTTTCCAGTTACCACTGTTCCAAGGCCACGCAAGTGTAAACAACTCATACTTGAGATGGTTGTGATATTAAACTCCAAATCATTTATAAATGCAGCTAAATCAGGTGCATTTGTTGCTCTCAAATTGTGCATCTCAATAGCTCTCTTCGATATGATTTGGTAGAGCAACCTGTGGAAGCATATAAACGGTCTATTATGGTGAATAGAAGGTAAAGAAGAAAATGAACAGGGGAAGAATATGATTCAGAAAAAATAAATCAGGCTGGATTTCTTTTTTATTTATAGAGTAAAACAGGCCAAATAATTGAAAGAAATAGTGAGAGACTGGAAATTGGAGAGCAAATACAAACATCATGTACTCACGCAGCAAACAGACCAATAAAAAGTATCCAACTAGCTATTGAAAAAGTTCCACCAAGCTCGGTTTTCCGCTTCATGACTAACTTCTGATCATCCTACATGAAAATGATGTACATAAATACACAAAAATCTAAAGAATGTCAAGATGCGTGTGCAAGTATTTGCAAACAAAAGTATACTTGTACAGTATCACAGAGGCAGAGAAATCTGCTAGAAACAGTCCAACTGGTAAAAACACGATGATCACAGGTCAACTGCTAGAAACAAGTGACTTGTCTTAAGACAATAAGCAAAATAAAGACCAATATTTCAACAAGAAACTAAGATATATTATATATGAAGCATGTAATTAAAATTATGAGCTGCCGATCAGTAGTACAAGATACGACATCGAATATGATACACCCAACATAGTATACTGATTTTTCCAATAATTTCTTTGGATGCTCAAACCCTTCTCTTTCTTTCTTTTTTTCTTTTCCTTTTATTCCTTTTGAGATCAGTAAAGTAAATTTTATATCAATCAGTACCAAGGAGGTAATGAAAGCTTAAAAGGTGAACATGGCTCCTAAAATGATAAGGAATCCGACATGTCTACCTGGTATCTGCATCATTAACAATGTTTAATAAGAGGAAAGAGTTTTTTATACATCTGACTGAAGCACCAAGAAAGAGGACAAATAGCATGAGGGGGAGGCTCAAATATACAAACCAGGGTTCTTGTATGTGTTCAGGCTTTCTTTAAATAGCTATTCATGCTTCTTAATATGTTTAGATTGCGAATCCATGTTTAAAAATAAGCAATTTACACATTTTTGTAGCCAATGTTCGTATTGCATCCCAATTTCTTCTTCTTTCTTCTTTATTTCTCTTGTTGTCTTTTTTTGGGCTAACGGTGGTGTCGGTGCATTGAATTACTTTCTGAAATTGTCTGTGTTGTACTCGTACTCTATCCCCACCGTGCTTAATAGGTTGACATTCTACCCAGAGTTTCCGCAGCACTTCATTTGATATTTGTTTTTCACACATACTACTTGGCCTTTAAATGCTAAAGCAACACTTGAGCTATTCAATTTTAATGTCATTTAGACAAAGTCTCGACTCCAAAACAGAAGGAAAATATCACGCGGAAAAGAACTGACAACAGAAGAACGAAGTTGGCCCAAAAAAACAACAAATCCCTCCTTCATGGTTCTTAATAGATCAGACTCTTTAGTGTTAGGAAACTTAGAATTGCATGGTTTGAAAGAGAAGGAAACAGGGGAAAAAAAATAGAGGAGGTGGTTGTGGGAGAACTAACTCAAAATATGATTAGTCTTTGTTAATCCCATAGAAGTATGAGCTTCTTCCATAAGAATTGATGACAACAAGGACTGACATGGAAAACTTTTCTTATTTAATCAGGAAAAAATATTATTTTGCCAGGAGAAGTTTTGGGGGACTGAAGAACAACATGTCCTTGGGACCTTATATATATGTAAATGAGGAGGGCTTTTAAATCAATTTACTGGAACCATGAAATGGTCCTTCCACTATTGACTACTCAAATGAAAAACAAAACAAAAGCACTGATGGCTCTGCTAATCTATACCATTATTAGAGCAGTGGCCAGATGCAGTTCAACAAAACTGAGGTACCATCTTTGAAGTGATATATACACCTGGTTTTAGCATAGTATCTTTTGAAGCATGAGGAACTAAGTGTGTCTAGTTTAATTTTTCCATCCCATTGATCTCTATCCCCATCACCCAAGAAAGTGCAAAAAATGCCCCTATTCTTTTTCTTTTTTTCTTCTTTCTTTTTTTTCGGATAAGGGAAAAAATGCCCCTATTTAGTCTCTTCCAAATGAACACTTCCTAGTTCCTAATGAACAAAATGCTTCTTTTAATCAGTTGAGGAAATGCTATTCGGTGCTGCTGGGGAAGTGGACTTCCAGTACCTAAGCTAGGATTCTAGCTATCCATGTAACCTGATTAGCCTCTTAGAGACACTTCTCGAGTTCTTTTCAATAGGCCCCTAATGTCTACATCATTTTCCAATGCACCCAATACTTTCTTTTATTTTTATGATCCACCCCTTATTGTGTTCACCATTTTCTTTACTTGTATTCTATCCCTTGTTTATTACATGTGGCCCTTGATATACATTCCAGTTTGCACCCTATCCTTCGCAAAGTTATAAAACATTTTATTTTATGAATGAGCAGATATGAATAATAAAAATCAAGCACTGTTGCACTGTAACAACATATATTTATCTATCTATTTTCTCTCTACAACATCTTCAACTTTTTTCATCCAAACTGATGCCTTTTAAAGATTACTTAGCGAGGACTATACTACATACTTCTTTAAAGGATTGATGAAATAACAAACAAGAACTACACCCCATGTTATCAAGTGAAAAGCACAAAAAATCCCTAAGGTCTGTTTGGGCTTTAATGAAGAAAGGCGCAACTGAAGAAAACATACAAAAATATATGTGTACTCTAGACTAATAATTAAAAGCATAATGTATGGACAAAGAGATTGAAAAAAAAAAAAGATAAAGTAAAATATTAATTGCTTAGTGTCTCCTCAAGATAACACTCATTTGCAAGGAGAAGTATGCCTTAGAGCCCTGATGACAACACCGAAGTGTCCATTAAGTGAGGCACAGAGCTCAGCATGTTTTGTGCCTCGCTTCAGTGCTTAAGCGCCTTTGACAATACTGACTACACCTTTTTCCCCACCTAATTGGGGTTGGATATATGAATCCTCACAGGTCACTCCATTGAATCTGTCTTAACCCAATATTTAAAAGTTGGGTTCTCAACCTAGGAATTGCTTAAATGGAAAAACCTTTGACTAGAAAGACTTGGGCGAAATTTTAAGGATTTGAAAAATCTAATGCCGTTTCAAGTGTGAATGTGATGGGAATCGAGAAAGTTGATTCTAAATGAAAAGACGTGGGAGAAATAGAGTTGATGAAGGGCGTCATGTTTAGATGATTAAGGAATGGTAGATGTTATAGAAAGAGATATTGAGATGCAACAAATATTGCTACAGTTTCCAGTTCTTGTTACAGTGTGCTCAAATATCTTATGATTGTTCAAAGGATATGGTGCAAATAAAAAGGATGCATATATTATGGGGCATATATAAAAACAACAAAGGATGGGACGTAACCAAAAGTTGGTGCACACATTAACGGATAAATCATGGAAAAATAAGAGAAATTGTGCAAACTAGAATATGCCGCATATTATGGATGCGGAATGCAAAAAGCTCAGCACTTAATTAGCAGTGACGCAAGATCAGAACTTACATCTAATGGCTTCACAATGAGATAATAGATCCTAGTTGTGACACATGCATCCTAGCCAATTGAAGTATGAGCTCCTTATTAATAGCAACACGAGACTGGAAACCAGGATCCATCCTAAGCACTAACCTTAGCTTTCGAGGAAAAGATAGAATGGAACGTAGAGGAGGTAGGATGGGCAGTTGGTCAGATCTAGTATGGATCGTACATGGACGGTAGTTGGAGTCGGCGGCTCTCCTAGGGTTCCCTCATCCGAGATCTCTGGGGAAGAGGATCAAGTTGGCCCTTGCGAACAGCTTGATGCACTATCTCCCTTCAACCCTTTGAGCGAAATGCGGCAAAAGAAAAGGAAGGAAAATCCATGGGCACAGACAGCAGACCAATCTGACCTTCGCTCTGTTAATGTCATTTTCTTACTTTGATAGGTGATACTAGGTAACTATCAAGTGCCTCGGAAGAAAGAACGCAGGTAACTCTCAAATTATGCCCAAAGAAACTTCTACCAGTCCGACTGCTACCCCTAGATATTAACCGGTGGTACCATTTCAGCTGTTGAACATCTATTCCATTGCTACTGTCAAAAGTGAACAACACCTCAAGAGAATATCTACATGATAACTTCCATTCGCCACCTTGATAATGTACCAAACTGCATTTCCCCGCTAAATATCAATTTTAACTCCAAAAGAAAAACATGAAATGGATCTTAACTACATCCCAAAACTGGTTGGGCTTTCCAGAAGTCAAACATTCAAAACTGGGTGGCTAACGCCCCTCCCCCTCTATCCTTCTCCACTTAAATACCAGTGATTTGTACGTAGCAAGGTTCAAAAACAATCCAATTATTTTTCGCAACAAACATATTGGGGCAAACACCGTAATATAACAACAAGAACAACAACCATATACCTAGTGTTATCCCTCGATTGGGGTTTGGGGAGGGTGAGATGTACATAGACCTTACATCCACCAAGGTAGAGAGACTGTTTCTTAAAACTCACGGACACATTTACACTGTCAGTGTATATAACTTAAATCCGACAAAACAAAAAACATAACAACAATTAAAAAGCAAAAGAAAAAGGGGAAGAAATCATACAAGCCAATGGCGAGTGGAAAAGCAAACATCAAGGCGACTAATCCACCAACGGATCTTGAACCAAATGGAACGGCCATTATTAACCGGAGCACAACGAGCAATAAAGCAAAAACAAAGCCAAGAAAGTAACATAATAAGTGTAGCTTCAAGGAACACTGCTTGTGATTGAGTCAACTTTTTAATTGAATCAAAATCAAATAGTGTATCACTTCCAGGGAATGATAAGGTGGTGTAGTCCACACCAGATTCTATCTCTACTGGACCCCAGTCGTTGTACAAATAACATGCTTTTTTTGTTGTGTTGGATAAGTAGCCAGGGTTGCACTCGCATTGTGTTGTGTTGTAATGGAAGGAGTTGCTTGGACATTGCATTTTTTAGCATTTAGGATGATTAATGGTTTTTTGGAGATAAAAAGAGTAGTTGAAGTGAAGAAGAGGAAGAGGAACTATAGAAGGGAGAAGTAAAGAATATGAAGACATGAAAGACCCAGAAGAACAATGTGACGCCAAGGGGGAAATGGAAAAAAAATGTGACCTCATACATCGACGAATAATTAAAGACGTGGTTGCTGCCTGTTGGTTGACAGCTTTCTTGTCCAATGCAGCAGTCAAATATGCAACTATGCCAAATTGTTGAGGGGTCTCCATCTCTCGAGCTTAATTTAACCATCATTAAGCTTTAATTATTTTAACTAAAATGGAACTGAAATTATGATTGATTGTACATCACTAAGTTTGAATTTTTACCTCGGCTACAACCAGAGTCGGATTTAGGATTTGAACTTATAGGTTCTAAATTTTAGGATAATCATTTTAAGAGCAAGTTATTGGGTTCTTGACTTAATTTTTGTATATATTTAATAATTTTTTAATACAAATACACTGTCTCCCAAAACTTACTGGGTTCCGCCGAACCCGTTCCTTCTTCTCTACATCCGCCACTGGCTAGAACTCTATCGAGATAATTCTATCATTAATCTTTTTTTTTTCAAATCACCCATTGTAATGCAACAAGCTCCATATAAGAAACACAATCACATACTCTTCATTTTCTCTTAGTCTAAAATAAGTGTTCATTTTAAAAAATAAAAAGAAATTAGATCTTTTTTTCCAATATGTTCTTGCTTTATTTATTGTTTGAATCACCTCTTTTAAATAGTGTAAGAAAAAGTAAAAGACAACATAATAAAATCATCCTAAAAGTCAAAATGATCATTTATTTTGGACCAGAGAGTAATATTCAATTACTAAATAATTTGCACTGTTGTGTCGTATCAAGGTGGGTTATCAACACTACTTATGTAGTTCTTATTCCAAAAGTCCAAAGCCCAAAACGATTACCCAATATAGGCCCATTAGTCTTTGCAATACCAGCTACAAAATTATTTCTAAAATTGTAGTTGACCGCATTAAGCCCCTCTTAAATACTATCATTAGCCCAAACCAAGCAAGTTTTTTACCTGGTAGAAGAGCTTCTGACAATGCAATCATAATTCAAGAAACTATTCTTTCTCTAACCAAAACACAAGGGAGAAAGGCTAAAATGATAGTCAAAATAGATTTGGAAAAAGCTTTTGATAGACTAAAATGGTCTTATATCAAAACTTCTATGGAAAGTTTAAATTTTCACAAAGACATTATGGCTCTTAAAATATCTTGTATCACTGCAACTTCTACCCAAATCTAGTGATACTATTATTCCTACAAGAGGGCTTAGACAAAGAGACCCGCTTTCTACTTATATTTTCATCATTTTCATGGAAGTACTCACAAGAAAAATCAATCAGATAGTTTTTGAAGGAATTTAGAAACCAATTAAATTATCCCGCTTTGGGCCAAAAAATTTTCATCTTATGTTTGCAGATGATTTGGTTCTGTTTGGTGAAGCTACCCAAAATACTGCATGTGCAATTCTCAGGGTACTGACAGAATTTAGACTAGACTCGGGTCAAAAAATTAATAGTGTCAAATCTAGAATAGTATTTTCTGCTAACTACACCTCTAGTCAACGTCTTCTTATAAGTGACACGCTAAATATCTGTGCAGCCAATTTTTTTGGAAATACCTAGGATTCCCCATAACTAATGGCAAACCTAAATTGAAGGATTATCAATATCTATTAGACAAAATGAGAACACGACTTAAAGAATGGAATGCTCATATGCTCTCGATGGAAGGTCACATTACTTTAGCTAAAACTACTCAAACAATCATTCCGACTTACACCATGCAAAGTGCTCTCTTGCCTGGTGGTATCTTGGAAAATATAGACAAAATTGTTCGAAATTTTGTTTGGGGTACTACCACTGAGAAAAGAAAGATCCACTTAGTAAATTGGGACACGGTTACTTTACCCAAAAAATATGGAGGATTAGGTATTACCAAAGCTCGTTTCAAAAACTCAAAACTTCTAACTAGCCTTGCTTGCTGTTTTAGATCTAATCCTAAACCATCTTGGATTGAAATCTTGAATGAGAAATATAACCCGCAAAATAAGTGTCTTAATACCATAGGGGCAATAGAACTTCGCGGAAAACATATTTATGAAATTAAAAGATTAATAATTAAATTAAATCTAATAATTAAAATAAATATTGAAAATATTTAATTGAACAGAAGACTTACTATTAAATTCAGAACTGTTTATTGAACTTCAAAGAACATTTGTTTACAGAGAGAGTAATACAGAGAATGTAGGCAATATTTCGAAGGGGATTTTCGAGTGATGCCTTACTTCTGATTTCTATTCGTATTTATAGCTGCTAATAATACTATTCTCCTTTACAGGTGGAGAGCTATTAACGGGGAATCTTTATCTTTTATAAAGTAAGATAAGATTTACATTATTGCTGATAATGGGTTCTTGTCAGGAATCTTATCTTCACAAAAGTAAAGTAAGATCTATTTGTCGTCTTCTTCTTTAAAATTCCGTGAGATACGCTTGAGCAATCCCGTGTGGGTCCTCCATATCTCCATTATCTTCTGCTGATGCTGTTGATGATGCAGTATCCAATAATTCAGTAATTTGAGCTATTTCATTGCCGTTTGCTTGGTCTAAATTCGCCAAGGCCTGTTGAAGTTTCCTTTTCAATGCTTCTTTGGATAATCTGTTAGCTGATTCGGTCTTTATCTGACTTTGTACCTGTTTATTTTTAGGGGTCCATCCCTTGATTTTAATAGTCTTAACAAGGTATCTGACCTTGTATAGTACTTCAATGTTAAACTCCCAACTGATAATGTAGGACACTCTTTTTGCCACAAAGAATTTACATAATTGTATATATTCTGGTAATGCCGCTAATTCTTCATTTTCTTTTTGATAATTTGTGTGTAGCTGTTTGAAAGAAGGTGATAATACTCTTTCATCTGCTCCGAATATACTCCACCATTCATAGAACCATCTGGGAATGGGACTTGTTGAAATCTGTTCACAGAACTTGACAAACCATGAATGGCTGCCAGGTCTTAAATATATAAAGTTAATCCATGCGTTTTTATAGTCATAAAAATTGTAACTTGATATTTTAAAATCAACTGGTAATGGGAATTGGATTGGCGTGTGTAGATGATCTACTGGCCAGTCCGCAGGGCTTAAAATCTTTTTTATAGTAAACTTGGAGTATCGAATACTCCTCGGATCATTTTTGTCTGCTAATTCATTCTCGATTTCTATTGAATTTGTTGCTATTAATATGGCCTCATAAAACTCTCTTGTTTTATAAGGGTTATCGGTTTCTATGTAATTCATGTCCGAGTAGCAGGTCTTGATAATTTCTGTAATTCGTTTTTCAACGAACTTTCTTTCAATGGCAATAACTGGTATCTGTTGACTATTTATCCAATCGAATTTTTGAGGGTTTGCTGTTGAAGAGCTTGCTGCTTGTTCATGTTTGATAGGAGGCTGTACCGCCTCAGAATAACTGTTTATACTTCTCCTGGCATAACTATTTAATGACTGTTTTGAAGTTCCGGATATTGTTTCCTTCTTTACCGGGGTTGGAGGAGGTAATTGAGGAAATTCTGCTAGGGCTGTATATCTGTTTATGTGTGGGTTCTGGTTATGGTGCTGCTCCATGAATTGCCTTGGGGGCCTTACTGGAAATAAGGGCCGCATGATTTTTCTGTAAGAATTCTCTGGTTAAAAAAATCTGGAAGACTATTGTCTTCTCCTTTAATAAATTCTATTTGAAAATCAAAGCTAGATAATAAAGCTTGCCATCTGGCAAATATTTGTTTTGAAACTAAATTTTTAACATCTTTTTGCAAAACATCTTTTGCTGCTTTACAGTCAACTCTTAAAAGAAATTCTTTGTTTATTAGATCATCTTGAAATTTAGTTATACATAAAACTATTGATAAAATTTCTTTTTTTATAGTACTATAATTTTTTTGAGTTCCGTTCCATATGCCAGAGCAGTATCGGACTAATTGTTCAGACTCTTTTGGAGAGAGACACTGTTTAAGAATTCATCCGAAACCTATTTCAGAGGCATCGGTTTCAACAATCATAAAGGCATCCGGATGTGGTATGCCTAGACATGGAAGTCTTTGAACAATTCTTTTGACCTTTTGGACTGTTTGTGTTTGTTCTTGGCTCCAAGGAATTGGATTTTTTCTAAGACGCTGATAAAGGGGTTCACATATTTGTCTAAGATTTGGAATAAAATCTGAGACATAGTTGAGGCTTCCTAAAAATCTTTGTAACTGAGTTTTATCTGTTAAAACAACTGGAAATTTTGTAGAAAATTCTATGGCTCTATAAATTGGTTTATACATGCCTTGAGATAAGTCATGTCCTAAAAATCTGATAGAGGTTTGAAATAGTTTGATCTTTTTGGCACTCACTACCAGCCCATTTTTCTTAATAATATTAAGAAATATCTTTAAATGCTTAAAATGTTGATCTATATTTTCTGAAAATATTAATACGTCATCTATATAAACTATTGAGAATGAACTATATGGATTAAATATATTATTCATTATATTTTGAAATTCTGATGGGGCATTTTTTAATCCAAAGGGCATAACATTCCATTCATATTGGCCAAAAGGCACATTAAATGCTGTTTTATACTTATCCCTTTCATCTATTTGGATTTGCCAAAATCCTGATTTCATATCAAATTTACTATATATTTTAGCCTTATACGTTCTTTTTAATAAATCTCTTTTATTTGGAATTGGATATCGTATCCATCTTAATACTTTGTTTAAAGGTTTATAATTTATAACTAATCTTGGAGCTCCTCTTTCTCGTTCAGCATTGTTATTAACATAAAATGCGGAACAACTCCAAGGTGACTTAGAGGGACGAATTATTTTCTTTTCTAATAATTCATTAATTTCCTTTTTACAATATTCCATTAATTCTCGGTTCATTTGAATTGGTCTAGCCTTAGTGGGGATAGATCCATCTTCAAATCCTTCTATATATGGTAATCGTACTATATGCCTTTTTCTTTCCCAAAAGGCATTAGGTAGATCTGAACAAACTTCAGATTCTATTTCTTTTTGGGCTTGTAGTATTTTATCTTGAATTAATTTATCTTTAAGCTGGTCTTCTATTTTAACAATTTTAATTTCATCTTTTATGTAGTTTATTTGATTTTTTATCATTTGTATTTTATAGGTACTTCTTTCTTTTAGAGTATCTATTTCTTTTTGTTTTGGACCATTTAGGAAATAAAATATTATTTCTTTACCAAGATTATTGGTAGTAATACCTGTTGTATTTACTGTAAAAGGAGATATCTGAGTTAAAAAGGGAGTTCCTAATATGACTTCTTCGTTCAATTCTTTTATTAGAATAAATGTATTTTTAAAGCATATGTTATTATTACATATATGTGCATTAGATAATTTATATTTTATTTTAAGTTTTTCTCCTGATGCAGAGAATAATTTTGCTGATGTTTTATCACAATATTTTGTTGGAATCAATCCCTCTACTATACAATTTTGGTCAGCACCAGAGTCTAGTAAAGCTACTGTCTGGATACTGTATTCACTATTTATGACTAATTTTATTGGTACATACCATTTTTGAGACTTAATTTTAGAGATAGCCAAGACTCCTAATTCGTCGTCTTGTGCTTCTACTTGTTTAGTATTTGAACTTTCTCCTATTATTTTAGAATTTAACTCCTTTTGAGTTTCTTGAATTAATTCTAGAGCAAGGTTTTCTTCCTCTATTTTATTAACTTTTTGTTTTAAAATGTTAACTTCTTGTTTTAATGTTGCTAATTCTGCATAAAGATCTGATATAGATATTTTTTCTTCTTTTTTATCAAATTTTTGTAGAATATTTTTCATACTAAAAGGATTGGATATGTTAGGTTTATTTGATTCTCTACTTAAGACTATATCTTTTAATTTTAAAAGATATTCTCTTTTAATTTCTTCATCCTTTATTTGATCTATTAGATCAAAGAAGAATTCTTTATTTTCATTTGATATGACTTTTATTGAACCTGTCCCGCAGGTACATAATCCTCTAGGACAATCACACTCTGATTCGGAAGTGTAACTATCACTAGACTCATATGCTATATTAATTTGTTCATCATCACTTATGATATCCGTGGATGAACTTTCTTCTTCACTATTATCATTTTCGTCTAGTATAGCATATATTTTATTCTTAATGTCTTCATCTAATTCTAAACTATTAATCTTATTTTTCTTCTTTGTTTTGACTCTACAATCATTTGCTTTATGGCCTTGTTTTCCACAATTATAGCATCTTTCTTTAAAAGAAGGTTGCTTATTTTGACTTGCATTTTTTGGATTTTTCTTCTTATATCTTTTGGAAGATTTTCTTTTATAATTACTACTATTGCTACTTTTGTCTTTTCTATTTATCTTTTTGGATCTTTTTGTTGCCTCGGTAGACGGGGCAGTTATCTTAGTATAACCAAAATCACTACAGAAATTTCCTAATTCTTTCTTAGTGATTTTATAATCTCTTTTTAACTGATTTTTTAATTTCATATCAGTACATAGTTCTAAAGCTGTTATGTTAATAAAGCTTACTATATCACCATAGGTTAATCCGTCATAAGGTATTTCACCGTTAAATCTATCTTTTATTTTTTGTCTAACTTTATCTGCAAATAAATGTGGTAGTCCACTTATAAATTTTTCTTTCCAATAACTATGATTACAATCTTCTCTAATCATTACTTTGTTTAGAAATATGTCTTTATACCATTTAAAGTCATGTAATTTTGGACATGATAAATTAGATAATATTTCTAAGCTTCTATCTTTAAATACTTTTGGTTCTCCAATAAAGTGTTTAATTATGGCATATAATAAAGTGTTTATGGCATCTTCACGTACTTGTTCTTCTATTATTTGATTAGTACTACTACCTTCTTGTTTAACTATTTTTATGATTGTAGTAGCATTAAGGACAGTTTCTCTATCTTTATCCGATAGATAGTTGTCCCACCAATTTTTTAACATTCCTGTAAATCCGTAAGAAAGCAGGGTTGCTGCTTGCTTATCTGTATTACCTTTTATCTTATAGGCCGTTGCTGCTATTCCCATTTCATGTAATCTATTAAGTATTTGATGTTCTGCTTGTCCATCTATATTCCATTCAGTTATAGCATCACCTGAGTGAGAACTAAATGATACTAGATGTTCTTCTTCATACTGTATATCAGGAAATGTGGGTTTTTTATAATAATTTTTCTTATGATGATAATTAGATCCTAATTTATTTAATTGATTATTTAATTCAGATAAGGTTTTTACCGAATTTTCTTTTTCTTTTGGAATTGTATTTATCGTTAAAGATGATTTTAACCTTTTAGTAATTTCATCTAGAACATCACCTTTTATTTCTAATCCACCTTTAGGAAGACTAGGGAATTTATCTTTTGACATACTAGGTAGCCTGAAAATTGGATTTTCTTCAATATTATCTTCAAATTTTATTCTTTTCTCTGGGAATGGTTTAAAAGAAGACTTGCTTCTCGCTTCTTCTACTTGATTGGCTATGACATGTAGTATTTGATTTGTATAATTACTTTGTTCTATTAATTTATTAATATCTTTGTTTTTAGGTTCTCCTTGGGCATCTATTGATGTTCTTTTAAAAGGATTTCCTATTACTACTTTATCACCTACTGGTATATTTATTTCTTCTAATGGGGGAATGGTAGATTCTATTATTTTATTACTTTTCGTATACCATTTTTTAACTACCATATTTAAAGATTCACAGTTAGCTAATTTTCCTGTATATTCAAACCATTTAAAAAATTCTAAACTACACTTCCATTTTTTCATATCTTTCATCCATTTATCTTTAAATGATTTCCTCTGTTCTAAAGTGTAATTGTTTCTATACCATTCTCTTTTAATATTATTCTCTGGTTTTACCCAGAGTTGTTGGAGATATTTTATATCTGGTTCAAATGGTTCCTCTAACG
Organism: Petunia axillaris subsp. axillaris; assembly: GCA_029990575.1. Lineage (NCBI taxonomy): Eukaryota > Viridiplantae > Streptophyta > Magnoliopsida > Solanales > Solanaceae > Petunia > Petunia axillaris. The sequence continues at coordinate 167,375,761 of JARKNS010000003.1, forward strand.
TTATCATTCCTAAGGAATCATTTATTTCACTAAAGGTTGGGCTTGATGGTTGATTGATTATGACAGGTTTGTATTCTGGTTGTGGAATTCTTTTACTAAAGTTAACACCTTTTAAATTTTTGCTTATTATGTCTTCTTCCTCCAGGGGACAAGAAGTAGATGGCCTTGAAAAGGACATTCTGGAAGATGAAGATGTAGCGTTAAAGGATCTAGATTTTAGGAATTTTAAATCTATTGATCCATCTGTATGTTGTATAACTTGCTCTATTTGTATAGATTCATCTTCCACTTTTGGTTCCGTGATGGAATCAAAGTGCCATTCATCTTTTGATAAGACTTCATCCCATTTAAGTAATCTTGGGACAAATATATTATGATGTCTAATATTTGCTTCCATTAACATTGTAACTCCTTTATGAGCTCTACTTGGTTTAGCTTTGGGAGCTAGAGTAGTTTTCATTAATTTATAATATACTCTATATATTATAGCTATTTCTCTGGCTTGATGTTTACTATTTAAATATTTTGTTTTAATATTTAATGTTAGAGTATCTAATATTGTTGGATCATTAATATCAACTGAGAAATTTGGATAACAATTAAAGTATACTGGCCCATTTGCCATGTTACTTTGTAATACAGCTATTAATGAATCATCAAAGTTTAAGAATCTATTATCTCTTAATAATAAACATATAGGAATATCTAATCCTAGCCTATGAAGTGGTTTTACAGCCACTTGCACTAGTCCTATATGTAGGAACTTATAACTTTTTCTGTATTTTTCTATATCTTTTATAGACAATAGTTGAATTGTTTCAACTGACTGATTTATAGCAATTGTTGATTCACATGTTTTAATATTAAATCTATTTATGAAGTCAAATGCTCCGACTTCATATATTTTTTCTAACTTTTCTTTGGGAATATTCCAATTTAACAGATTATTTTCTATTTTTGATATTTTATCTATCTCTGTTGATAGGTTTATACTGTTTAATACTGACTGCGAAGATCCTTCCATTTTAATAATGAACTCCTGGACCGTCACAAGCTTTTCTATAATAACTTTCAGCTATAGGTTTTAACCTAAGTATTTCTGAAATATTATTTTGCATATAATGTAGAAAATCAATATTTCCTGTTAAGAGATATCTATGTAGATTATCTTTTAAAAGCTTTTCATGGTCATTAATTTCTTTATCAATATTTATCCAGAGTTCTAGATAACCTGGATCCATATTTATTTTTAAAATATTATATTTTTATTTTTATTAAGGAAATCTCTTCTCCAAAGTTTATAATATAGCAGAAGAGTTTCTTCTACGTAAGGATTATCGTTGTTTATTAAATCAGAAAAACATATAGTCATAAAATAGATATAATAATCATTATCATTATATTTGTTAAACCAATGTTTCATATAATACGGGAGTTAAGTGTTTTTTTGTTTTCTTATGGGGGGGTTATCCTATAGTTAACTCTACTCTTTTCTATTAAGGTGTTTTCTTTATTCAGATTTCCTTCGTTCTTATCCTATGTAGCTAAGCGACGGGAACACCAATCCGGGTCCGGCCCTACGTCCTCCTTGACTCAACGGGCTAATCCAACGGAACTTTATGGCTTGCCAACGTCTAAACCGGAGATTAATCGGTTACCTCGACACAAGGATAAGGACTAAGAGATATGAACAAGAAAACAGGCTTAACAGAAAATTTTGAGTTAACAAGGATAACAGATGATTTAGCCGACGATCATATTGGCTCTGATACCATAGGGGCAATAGAACTTCGCGGAAAACATATTTATGAAACTAAAAGATTAATAATTAAATTAAATCTAATAATTAAAATAAATATTGAAAATATTTAATTGAACAGAAGACTTACTATTAAATTCAGAACTGTTTATTGAACTTCAAAGAACATTTGTTTACAGAGAGAGTAATACAGAGAATGTAGGCAATATTTCGAAGGGGATTTTCGAGTGATGCCTTACTTCTGATTTCTATTCGTATTTATAGCTGCTAATAATACTATTCTCCTTTACAGGTGGAGAGCTATTAACGGGGAATCTTTATCTTTTATAAAGTAAGATAAGATTTACATTATTGCTGATAATGGGTTCTTGTCAGGAATCTTATTTTCACAAAAGTAAAGTAAGATCTATTTGTCGTCTTCTTCTTTAAAATTCCGTGAGATACGCTTGAGCAATCCCGTGTGGGTCCTCCATATCTCCATTATCTTCTGCTGATGCTGTTGATGATGCAGTATCCAATAATTCAGTAATTTGAGCTATTTCATTGCCGTTTGCTTGGTCTAAATTCGCCAAGGCCTGTTGAAGTTTCCTTTTCAATGCTTCTTTGGATAATCTGTTAGCTGATTCGGTCTTTATCTGACTTTGTACCTGTTTATTTTTAGGGGTCCATCCCTTGATTTTAATAGTCTTAACAAGGTATCTGACCTTGTATAGTACTTCAATGTTAAACTCCCAACTGATAATGTAGGACACTCTTTTTGCCACAAAGAATTTACATAATTGTATATATTCTGGTAATGCCGCTAATTCTTCATTTTCTTTTTGATAATTTGTGTGTAGCTGTTTGAAAGAAGGTGATAATACTCTTTCATCTGCTCCGAATATACTCCACCATTCATAGAACCATCTGGGAATGGGACTTGTTGAAATCTGTTCACAGAACTTGACAAACCATGAATGGCTGCCAGGTCTTAAATATATAAAGTTAATCCATGCGTTTTTATAGTCATAAAAATTGTAACTTGATATTTTAAAATCAACTGGTAATGGGAATTGGATTGGCGTGTGTAGATGATCTACTGGCCAGTCCGCAGGGCTTAAAATCTTTTTTATAGTAAACTTGGAGTATCGAATACTCCTCGGATCATTTTTGTCCGCTAATTCATTTTCGATTTCTATTGAATTTGTTGCTATTAATATGGCCTCATAAAACTCTCTTGTTTTATAAGGGTTATCGGTTTCTATGTAATTCCTGTCTGAGTAGCAGGTCTTGATAATTTCTGTAATTCGTTTTTCAACGAACTTTCTTTCAATGGCAATAACTGGTATCTGTTGACTATTTATCCAATCGAATTTTTGAGGGTTTGCTGTTGAAGAGCTTGCTGCTTGTTCATGTTTGATAGGAGGCTGTACCGCCTCAGAATAACTGTTTATACTTCTCCTGGCATAACTATTTAATGACTGTTTTGAAGTTCCGGATATTGTTTCCTTCTTTACCGGGGTTGGAGGAGGTAATTGAGGAAATTCTGCTAGGGCTGTATATCTGTTTATGTGTGGGTTCTGGTTATGGTGCTGCTCCATGAATTGCCTTGGGGGCCTTACTGGAAATAAGGGCCGCATGATTTTTCTGTAAGAATTCTCTGGTTAAAAAATCTGGAAGACTATTGTCTTCTCCTTTAATAAATTCTATTTGAAAATCAAAGCTAGATAATAAAGCTTGCCATCTGGCAAATATTTGTTTTGAAACTAAATTTTTAACATCTTTTTGCAAAACATCTTTTGCTGCTTTACAGTCAACTCTTAAAAGAAATTCTTTGTTTATTAGATCATCTTGAAATTTAGTTATACATAAAACTATTGATAAAATTTCTTTTTTTATAGTACTATAATTTTTTTGAGTTCCGTTCCATATGCCAGAGCAGTATCAGACTAATTGTTCAGACTCTTTTGGAGAGAGACACTGTTTAAGAATTCATCCGAAACCTATTTCAGAGGCATCGGTTTCAACAATCATAAAGGCATCCGGATGTGGTATGCCTAGACATGGAAGTCTTTGAACAATTCTTTTGACCTTTTGGACTGTTTGTGTTTGTTCTTGGCTCCAAGGAATTGGATTTTTCCTAAGACGCTGATAAAGGGGTTCACATATTTGTCTAAGATTTGGAATAAAATCTGAGACATAGTTGAGGCTTCCTAAAAATCTTTGTAACTGAGTTTTATCTGTTAAAACATCTGGAAATTTTGTAGAAAATTCTATGGCTCTATAAATTGGTTTATACATGCCTTGAGATAAGTCATGTCCTAAAAATCTGATAGAGGTTTGAAATAGTTTGATCTTTTTGGCACTCACTACCAGCCCATTTTTCTTAATAATATTAAGAAATATCTTTAAATGCTTAAAATGTTGATCTATATTTTCTGAAAATATTAATACGTCATCTATATAAACTATTGAGAATGAACTATATGGATTAAATATATTATTCATTATATTTTGAAATTCTGATGGGGCATTTTTTAATCCAAAGAGCATAACATTCCATTCATATTGGCCAAAAGGCACATTAAATGCTGTTTTATACTTATCCCTTTCATCTATTTGGATTTGCCAAAATCCTGATTTCATATCAAATTTACTATATATTTTAGCCTTATACGTTCTTTTTAATAAATCTCTTTTATTTGGAATTGGATATCGTATCCATCTTAATACTTTGTTTAAAGGTTTATAATTTATAACTAATCTTGGAGCTCCTCTTTCTCGTTCAGCATTGTTATTAACATAAAATGCGGAACAACTCCAAGGTGACTTAGAGGGACGAATTATTTTCTTTTCTAATAATTCATTAATTTCCTTTTTACAATATTCCATTAATTCTTGGTTCATTTGAATTGGTCTAGCCTTAGTGGGGATAGATCCATCTTCAAATCCTTCTATATATGGTAATCGTACTATATGCCTTTTTCTTTCCCAAAAGGCATTAGGTAGATCTGAACAAACTTCAGATTCTATTTCTTTTTGGGCTTGTAGTATTTTATCTTGAATTAATTTATCTTTAAGCTGGTCTTCTATTTTAACAATTTTAATTTCATCTTTTATGTAGTTTATTTGATTTTTTATCATTTGTATTTTATAGATACTTCTTTCTTTTAGAGTATCTATTTCTTTTTGTTTTGGACCATTTAGGAAATAAAATATTATTTCTTTACCAAGATTATTGGTAGTAATACCTGTTGTATTTACTGTAAAAGGAGATATCTGAGTTAAAAAGGGAGTTCCTAATATGACTTCTTCGTTCAATTCTTTTATTAGAATAAATGTATTTTTAAAGCATATGTTATTATTACATATGTGTGCATTAGATAATTTATATTTTATTTTAAGTTTTTCTCCTGATGCAGAGAATAATTTTGCTGATGTTTTATCACAATATTTTGTTGGAATCAATCCTTCTACTATACAATTTTGGTCAGCACCAGAGTCTAGTAAAGCTACTGTCTGGATACTGTATTCACTATTTATGACTAATTTTATTGGTACATACCATTTTTGAGACTTAATTTTAGAGATAGCCAAGACTCCTAATTCGTCGTCTTGTGCTTCTACTTGTTTAGTATTTGAACTTTCTCCTGTCTAAACCGGAGATTAATCGGTTACCTCGACACAAGGATAAGGACTAAGAGATATGAACAAGAAAACAGGCTTAACAGAAAATTTCTAGTTAACAAGGATAACAGATGATTTAGCCGACGATCATATTGCCCCTATGGTATCAGAGCCAATATGATCGTCGGCTAAATCATTTGTTATCCTTGTTAACTCGAAATTTTCTGTTAAGCCTGTTTTCTTGTTCATATCTCTTAGTCCTTATCCTTGTGTCGAGGTAACCGATTAATCTCCGGTTTAGACGTTGGCAAGCCATAAAGTTCCGTTGGATTAGCCCGTTGAGTCAAGGAGGACGTAGGGCCGGACCCGGATTGGTGTTCCCGTCGCTTAGCTACATAGGATAAGAACGAAGGAAATCTGAATAAAGAAAACACCTTAATAGAAAAGAGTAGAGTTAACTATAGGATAACCCCCCCATAAGAAAACAAAAAAACACTTAACTCCCGTATTATATGAAACATTGGTTTAACAAATATAATGATAATGATTATTATATCTATTTTATGAATATATGTTTTTCTGATTTAATAAACAACGATAATCCTTACGTAGAAGAAACTCTTCTGCTATATTATAAACTTTGGAGAAGAGATTTCCTTAATAAAAATAAAAATATAATATTTTAAAAATAAATATGGATCCAGGTTATCTAGAACTCTGGATAAATATTGATAAAGAAATTAATGACCATGAAAAGCTTTTAAAAGATAATCTACATAGATATCTCTTAACAGGAAATATTGATTTTCTACATTATATGCAAAATAATATTTCAGAAATACTTAGGTTAAAACCTATAGCTGAAAGTTATTATAGAAAAGCTTGTGACGGTCCAGGAGTTCATTATTAAAATGGAAGGATCTTCGCAGTCGGTATTAAACAGTATAAACCTATCAACAGAGATAGATAAAATATCAAAAATAGAAAATAATCTGTTAAATTGGAATATTCCCAAAGAAAAGTTAGAAAAAATATATGAAGTCGGAGCATTTGACTTCATAAATAGATTTAATATTAAAACATGTGAATCAACAATTGCTATAAATCAGTCAGTTGAAACAATTCAACTATTGTCTATAAAAGATATAGAAAAATACAGAAAAAGTTATAAGTTCCTACATATAGGACTAGTGCAAGTGGCTGTAAAACCACTTCATAGGCTAGGATTAGATATTCCTATATGTTTATTATTAAGAGATAATAGATTCTTAAACTTTGATGATTCATTAATAGCTGTATTACAAAGTAACATGGCAAATGGGCCAGTATACTTTAACTGTTATCCAAATTTCTCAGTTGATATTAATGATCCAACAATATTAGATACTCTAACATTAAATATTAAAACAAAACATTTAAATAGTAAACATCAAGCCAGAGAAATAGCTATAATATATAGAGTATATTATAAATTAATGAAAACTACTCTAGCTCCCAAAGCTAAACCAAGTAGAGCTCATAAAGGAGTTACAATGTTAATGGAAGCAAATATTAGACATCATAATATATTTGTCCCAAGATTACTTAAATGGGATGAAGTCTTATCAAAAGATGAATGGCACTTTGATTCCATCACGGAACCAAAAGTGGAAGATGAATCTATACAAATAGAGCAAGTTATACAACATACAGATGGATCAATAGATTTAAAATTCCTAAAATCTAGATCCTTTAACGCTACATCTTCATCTTCCAGAATGTCCTTTTCAAGGCCATCTACTTCTTGTCCCCTGGAGGAAGAAGACATAATAAGCAAATATATTCTGGTAATGCCGCTAATTCTTCATTTTCTTTTTGATAATTTGCGTGTAGCTGTTTGAAAGAAGGTGATAATACTCTTTCATCTGCTCCGAATATACTCCACCATTCATAGAACCATCTGGGAATGGGACTTGTTGAAATCTGTTCACAGAACTTGACAAACCATGAATGGCTGCCAGGTCTTAAATATATAAAGTTAATCCATGCGTTTTTATAGTCATAAAAGTTGTAACTTGATATTTTAAAATCAACTGGCAATGGGAATTGGATTGGCGTGTGTAGATGATCTACTGGCCAGTCCGCAGGGCTTAAAATCTTTTTTATAGTAAACTTGGAGTATCGAATACTCCTCGGATCATTTTTGTCTGCTAATTCATTTTCGATTTCTATTGAATTTGTTGCTATTAATATGGCCTCATAAAACTCTCTTGTTTTATAAGGGTTATCGGTTTCTATGTAATTCCTGTCTGAGTAGCAGGTCTTGATAATTTCTGTAATTCGTTTTTCAACGAACTTTCTTTCAATGGCAATAACTGGTATCTGTTGACTATTTATCCAATCGAATTTTTGAGGGTTTGCTGTTGAAGAGCTTGCTGCTTGTTCATGTTTGATAGGAGGCTGTACCGCCTCAGAATAACTGTTTATACTTCTCCTGGCATAACTATTTAATGACTGTTTTGAAGTTCCGGATATTGTTTCCTTCTTTACCGGGGTTGGAGGAGGTAATTGAGGAAATTCTGCTAGGGCTGTATACCTGTTTATGTGTGGGTTCTGGTTATGGTGCTGCTCCATGAATTGCCTTGGGGGCCTTACTGGAAATAAGGGCCGCATGATTTTTCTGTAAGAATTCTCTGGTTAAAAAATCTGGAAGACTATTGTCTTCTCCTTTAATAAATTCTATTTGAAAATCAAAGCTAGATAATAAAGCTTGCCATCTGGCAAATATTTGTTTTGAAACTAAATTTTTAACATCTTTTTGCAAAACATCTTTTGCTGCTTTACAGTCAACTCTTAAAAGAAATTCTTTGTTTATTAGATCATCTTGAAATTTAGTTATACATAAAACTATTGATAAAATTTCTTTTTTTATAGTACTATAATTTTTTTGAGTTCCGTTCCATATGCCAGAGCAGTATCGGACTAATTGTTCAGACTCTTTTGGAGAGAGACGCTGTTTAAGAATTCCTCCGAAACCTATTTCAGAGGCATCGGTTTCAACAATCATAAAGGCATCCGGATGTGGTATGCCTAGACATGGAAGTCTTTGAACAATTCTTTTGACCTTTTGGACTGTTTGTGTTTGTTCTTGGCTCCAAGTGACCTTATCAATTTTCTTTCACAAACAGCCCTTTTTTTTTTTTTTTTTTGCACTTAAGACTTGGCAATATTAAGCCATAATTTCTCTTTTGAGATAGTTTTAGTGTTTAGCCCCTTGTAATTTCTTTTCCCACTTTAATTATAATTTAATATTTATACTTCATCCATAATAATTACTTTAACTTATTTTTCGATACACTTACTATTCGGACCTCGTCATTATATAAAACCACTTTACGTAAATATTTCTCACACCAATAAGTGTCCTAAAACTTAGAAAATTTTGAGGAAGTCACAGATATGATATGGGAACCACATACCTCTTCTTCTCTCTTTCTCCGACATAAACTGCAAAATGTCCTTTAGGAACGTCTGAATGATTTCTTGTTAGAACAGATTGTTGTTTGTAAATTTGCTTGGCTCTGGAAATTGTTGGTAACAAACGAAATCCCATGACTCCTTTTCAACTTTTAGTAGGTAATATTGCTACAAGAAATTAAAAACAAGCTTAGTGATATGAGTTGTGAGAAGGCTTATGTTTTTCGCAAATGAGTTCTCTGGTACATATATAGTGATTGCTCAGAAGAGTTACTAGATTCAATTGTAGTATCCCAACAATGTGGGACCAAATTTTCTCCCCAACTTGTTGCTGGAAGATAGATGTATTTTCATTTGATTTAACAATACATATATGGCATTCCCAACTTGTTGCTGTAAGATAGAAGCACTTTCTTTTGAATTGACAATACATATATGGTGTAGCACGTAGTTTCCTGCTCAAAACCGCGTACTTCTACCTAGACTAGGTGTTTTCTTTAATTAATTTTTTTCTACTAGATATTTATTGTTTTTTCTACTCTTATCTTTTCAGTCTTCAGACCGAAGATACATGTACTCAGGAGGGTTATTTGGCACCTTTGTTTTTGGTTGTAGTACTTGAATGCAATAACTTTTTTCGCAAACTGGTTCTCTACTTTCTAGTGCGTCAAATTGTACTTGTAGCAGGCCTTGTTGGGCATTGTTGGAAATATTATACAACCGCAACTACTGAGTCACTTAATATGGGGTTTTGGTAGTTATAGAAAGATTCTGAGAAGACTTATATGTCGATCAATTGAGATTGTTGAGTGGCATCCTGACATTCCATGTGAGATATCCTGGAACCATGCACAGCCCACCATGCAGAAGTATCTGACTATATTTTTCTGATTAACGATATAACTTCAATAAAGAGGCAGGATTTATTAGGAACTTGGTTATTACATGCCTGATAGAGGTGGCTAGGGCGGATGTTGCCTTGATAATGTGGGTCCGAAAAAACTCAATAGCTTTATCGTAAACCTTGTATATGTGTTAAGAAAATCACTAAATATGCACAAAAACTGAATCCGGAACTCACTAACTGCTGTCCTAGAATCCAGAATCCAGAATCCATAAGGTTCAAATTGTGAATCTGCCTCTGGAGGTGGTATAGAATGATATCTATTTTCTCACTCAATTACACAGAGGATTCATTTCCGAGGGATAGTTTAGTTGCTGAAAGACCTCAATAAGTTCGAACCTTAGAGGCTCCAGGTCAGAGCTGCCCAGTTGGCTTTCCATTCGCCTCTTAACTATGTGCTGAAATATCTGTGTCAAGCTTCAGAACTGCAAATAACTAGTCTATCTGCATCCTTCAATACTAGTACCTGAATAATGCTTCAGAATACATAAGTAATGGAGCTAGCGGTGTCTCTAAGCTTATTTTACAATTCCACTCACCCACAGTTTTCTATTTCAGGCATTGTGGTCCTCAATGATCTTATCAAGATTGATCATTTTCCTGCTGTCACAATAAATAATTTAATTTTTTCCTGACATATCTTCCCTACCAGTTTTGGTATGTTATTTACTACATCTCATCTCAGGAGCACAGATCCTGTAGGTACTAGTACATGTGATTATGAGGTTATTATAACTTATCCGGATAATATTTTGGTGCAGGTTCCTATATGCACCAATCAGAATCTTTGATTTACGACTGCAAAAACTGAGAGGTCCTGAATAACGGTCAAAGAGATCGAAATTTCAAAGGACATGGTGAAATCAAGTATGCTCTAAGATGTACATGGAGAATTTTCATTTTCTTGTTCAGTCAAACTACTTTGCATAACCAGTCCAGGTAATAGTGCTTAATCTGGTGGTTCTATTTTCTTCTAAGTTCTATCTATTCACTGTCTTTGCTGTGTAGCATGTGACAGGAAGAACTTTTCATCCTCTAAAAGTCTCTATCAGTATGTTATGTCCTTCTATCTAACAATTGCTTTTCCTGGAAAGTCGAAGAAGAATACACGATCAATTCATCCCTAACTCCTAAGGGGATGACTGAGTGGTTAAGGTATAGAGACAATAACACGGATATTCCAAATTCAAATCCAGAGGCAACACTTGGCGTGAATCCATTAGTTCCACTCATGATGCAGGTTTAGCCAACAGAGGTAGTTGTTGCAATAAAATTAGTCAAGGTACCTACAAGTTGATCTGAACATCATAATCATTGAAAAAAGCAAATTTCACAGTTGAATATTTGGCAATTCATTTCAACTTTCAAGAAGACAACAAAGAATAGTAAAGATTTCATTGGTATGCTTTACTTGTAAGCTTTGTACATAAGATTTCATTAAGCTATGGACGTAAGCTTTGTACTTTACTTTAAAGCTTCTACATAAGTTTTCAATTCTTGCCTAGCAAGATCGAAAAGCTGAAAATTCTAAGCTCTAATCTGAAGTTCAGAATGCTATTTCATGGTTCTTCATTTCTTGAAGTCAATCGAGAAGTCACACGAACAAAGTCATCCTCATTGCAAGGTATCGTTAGACCACTCACTGGATGATGAGAGCCAAACTCTTCTTCTGCTTTCTGTAATAAGTTCTGGAATGAAGGATGATTCAGATATGATATGGGAACCACATACCTTTTCTTCTCCATTTCTCCAACATATACTGCAAAATGCCCTCTAGGAACATCTGAATGATTTCTAGTAAGAACAGATTGCAGTTTGTAGATTTGCTTGGCACTGGCAATCATTGGTAATAGACGAAATCCCATGACTCTTTTCAACTTTTAGTGGGTGATAGTGCTACTGAAAACTGAAAACAAGCTTTAAGTGATATGTGTGTTGTGAATAAAGAAGCTTATGCTTTTTACAAATGAGTTCTCTTATACATATATAGTGGTCAGAGGAGTTACTTGATTTATTTGTAGTATCCAACACTGTGGGACAAAATTTTCCCTCTAACAAAGCATGCAAGTGGAGTCAATTGCTTGACATTATTGTGGCAGAGAGCTTTGTTTGTCCCCAACTTGTTGCTGTAAGATAGAAGCATTTTCTTTTGATTTAACAATACATATATGGCATCCCCAACTTGTTGCTGTAAGAATAAAGTATTTTCTGATTTAACAAAACATATATGGCATAGCACATTGTTTCCTACTCAAAACCGCGTACTTCTACCTATACTTGGTGTTTTCTTTAATTATTTCTTTTCTAATTGATAGTTTTTGTTTGCTTAATTTTTTCAGTTTTCATACTAAAGGTACATGTATTCATGGGGATATTTGAGGCCTTTGTTTTTTCATTGTATTACTTGAATGCAATTACTTTTTTGTCAGCTGCTTCTCTAACTTGTCTTGTGCAAATTTGTACTTGTAGCAGCCGCTGTTGGCCATTGTTTGAAATATCATACAAGCACAACTACTGAGTCACTTGTTATGAGGTTTCGATAGTTATCCAAAGGTTTGAGTAAGACTTATACGTCGACCAATTGAGATTGTTGACATTCCATGTGGAGATATCCTGGAACAATGCATAGCCCACCATGCAGATGTACCTAACTATATTTTCTGCTTAACGATATAACATAAATATAGAGGCAGGATTTATTGGGAACATGGTTATTACAGGCCTAATGGAGGTGGCCAAGGGTGGATGTAGCCTTGATAATGTGGTTTCAGCAAAACTCAATAGCTTTAGCCCAAACCTTGTATATGTGGTAAGAAAAACACTAAATATGCACAAAAGTTCAATTTGGAACTCAGTAACGGGCACTTGAGGCCGCTGTTCTAGAATCCAGAATCCGTAATTTGAATCTTCCTCCGGAGGTGGCATAGAATGATGTCTATTTTGTTAAGATATAAAGAATGGAAAATTTTCATTCAGTCGTTTTTTGCTCACTCAATTGTACTCAGGATTCATTTCCAAGGGATAGTTTAGTTGCTTAAAGACGACAATTCTAATAACTCTGTCATAAGTTTGATTCTTAGTGGTTCCAGGTCAGAGTGCCCGGTTGGTTTTCAATCCACCTCTTATCTATGTGCAAAAATATCTACGTTTCAAGGTTCAGAACTGCAAATAAGTGATCTATCTTCTTCATTCCGCACTAGTACCTGAATAATACTTCAGCATACACAAGTGATGAAGCTAGCAAGTGTGCCTCAGCTTATTTTACTCACCGACAGTTTCCTATTTCAGGCATTGTGGCACTCGATGATTTAATCAAAGATGTATTCTGTTCCTGCTGTCCCAGTGAACAATGAGTTGCTTGCTCATCCTGACATATCTTCCCTACCTTTTGGATATGTCCTTTTCTACATTTCATCTCAGGAGCATGTCCTACAGGTACTTGTACATGTGATTATGAGGTTATATTAAGTTATCCGGATAATATTAGGTGCAGGTTCCTATATTGACCAATCATGATGACGAGTTTCCTGTTCTGGGGCTTTTTTGTTAACTGTCCACATGTGACTTGAAAGATATGTTAATTTTCATGCATTTTTTTCCTGAAATAAAATGTAATAAAAATATTTGCTTTGGCTTTTCCTAAGATACAGCATCAGATTTTGATATCTTAGATATTCTGTATGAAATTGAGCCAGTTTAGCTACTGATGTTTACCTTTTTTCTGCATTTACTGACAGATGAATCAAGATTTTCTACAGTTTGTAGATTTGCTTGGCACTAGAAATCACTGGTAATAAACGAAATCCCATGACTCTATTCAACTTTTAGTGGGTAAGAGTGCTACAGGAAACTGAAAACAAGATTTAAGTGATATGAGTGTTGTGAATATAGAAGCTAATGCTTTTTGCAAATGAGTTCTTTTATACATATATAGTGATCAGAGGAGTTACTTGATTTATTTGTAGTATCCAACACTGTGGGACCAAATTTTGCCTCTAACAAAGCATGCAAGTTGAGTCAATTGCTTGACATTATTGTGGGAGAGAGCTTTTATGCTCCCCAACTTGTTGCTGTAAGCACTTAGTTTCCTACTCAATACCGCGTACTCCTACGTAGACTATGTTATTTCTTTAGTTATCTCTTTTCTATTTAGTAGTATTTTCCTTTGCTACTATCTTATCAGTCTCCATACTGAAGATAGATTTATACAGGCATATGCCATTGTTGATTGGTCGTAGTACTTAAATGAGGGATTAAATGGTATAGAGTTCACTTTTTGGTTACTTGGAGGATTGAAAACATATGTCTTGCTTGTTTATCCATTAATTGTTGTTGCAACAGAATTCATTGTACTTGCAGCAGCCCTTGCTGGCTGTTGAAGGATGTTTTGTACATGCTAAATACCGAGTCACTTAATATGCAGTTTTGATAGTTATAAAAATGTTCTGAAATACAAGTGAGATTATTGACTGGAATCCTGACATTCCCCAACTTTTTTAGCAAATTAGACAATAATTGTCTTGGTCCTGGGACCATGCCTAGCCCACCATGTGGAAATATTAAACTACAGTTTGCTGATTAACTATATAACTGTAGTAAATAGGCATGGACTATTTACTATAAAAAAGCAGGAACAGTTTAGGAACACAATTAATAAACACTTGGTAGAGAAGGAGCATAAATGTTGATAGAGGAGGTATAAAAATGATTTCTTTTTTTTTTTCTTTCAAAATAAAGTAAGGAATTTTCATTTTCAGTTGGTTTTTGTTCCTCATTCTGTTCTTGCACCTGAACTATCTTGCTCATTCTGTATTAGTACCTGAATAATGCTGGAGAGTACATTGGTTATGCGGCTTATAATACAATTCCACTCACTTGCTGACTGCAATTTTCTATTTCAGGCATTGTGAAATATCACCTTTTTGGCCTTCAATGATTGAATGAAGATTGCTTGCTCATCCTGACATAAATGCCCTACCAGTTGGGATATGTCCTTTTCTACATTTCTTCTCAAGAGCACATGTCCTATAGGTACTACTCAGTACTAGTACATGTGATTGTCAGGTCATTTTAAATAATGCAGGTACTATTTTGGTGCAGGTTATTATATCCATTCAATATCCAATCATTGATAACAAGTTGCCATTCCTGAGGCTTTTTAGTTTACTGTCCATAATTGACTTCAAAGACATGTTATTCATGAATTTAATCTCGTGTTTAGTGATAAGATTTGCTTTATACCAAAAATGGAATACTTCGAGTTGCTTTATCTTGTCATAAGATACATCATCAGATTTTGATGCCTTAATTATGACTTTGAGCTAGTTTAGCGACTGGTGTTCCCCTAATTTCTCTTATAGATTTAAATTACATACATTGACAGCTAAAGCCTAGTGTAGTTACATGGCTACTGACAGATGTTTATTATAGAGATTTACATAAAATTACATCTTTTCACTGTCAGTTTGTTTTAACTTAAACTACCCCTCTATTTACGGACAGCTTATTCAACATTTCCTACATATTAAAGAGCCTTCTTAACATATCTTCAAGTTGGGATGTGAAATGCTAATGAGAAAGACCACAAGATAGAGATAACTGCTCCGCAATTCTGCAGAAACAAATAAGAAGAAATTATGTGTCTTCTTTGGTTAAATAACTCATGGTACAGTTTTGTTTTTCTCTTAAAAAGAAGACAGTGCTAGGATTATAAAAAAGCAAAAATCTGTCAAATGCAAACCATATGTATCAATCAGACTCTTCGATTTACAAAATAAAACTAAGAGGCCCTTAATGGTCAAAGAGATGTAAGGAATTCTCATGTACAATCCAAACACTTTTCATAATGTAAGATCTTGTCGTGAAACTATCTGCTGCTTTTTAATTACCAAAAAAGGAAAACAAAAACATATAAAAAGACTATATTGATTTGATTACAAACTCAAGCCTAGATCGCATATCTTAAGATTCTTGGGTACTGATAGGGACACAAGAAATGTTCTTTAGATGCTGGATTTTTCTATGTTCAATCTAACTAAAATTTCTTAATGAACTATGAATTTTTTGCTACATTTTCTTTTTGTATTACTAGAAAATTTTGTGCATGTTCAAGCTAATAGAGCTTTATCTGGTGGTTCTGTTAATTTTCAGATTCGCCATGTTTTCTGTAGCAAGTGGTAAGAACTTTTCATCCTCAAAAAGTTATCCATAGCCGAATTCAAGCTACAACAATCAGGGTGAAACCATTAGCTCCAAACTTGGCAGCAGTTTGCCCATAACCTATACTTACGATTATAGAATTAGTCGAGGTGCATGCAAATAGCTCGCTGATCACCACCATCATATAAGAATAATAAGGAAGAAGACATGATCATCTTAAAGTAGAAGAATTTGTCTATCCTTTTCAAAAAGACAACAAAGAACGGTAAGGATTTCATTGATATGCTTTGCTTGAAGGCTTTGTACATAAACTTACAATTCTTGCCTAGCAAGATCTAAAAGCTGAAAACTCCAGGCTTTAATCTGATGTTTAGAATGCTACTTCATGGTTCCTAATTTCATGAAGTCAATCGAGAAGTCACACAAACAAAGTCATCCTCATTGCAAGGTATCGTTAGACCACTCACTGGATGATGAAAGCCAAACTCTTCTTCTGCTTTCTGAAATAAGTTCTGGAACGAAGGATGATTCAGATATGATATGGGAACCACATACCTCTTCTTCTCTCTTTCTCCAACATAAACTGCAAAATGTCCTTTAGGAACATCTGAATGATTTCTTGTTAGAACAGTTTGTTGTTTGTAGACTTGCTTGGCTCTGGAAATCATTGGTAAAAAACGAAATCCCATGACTACTTTTCAACTTTTAGTAGGTAATATTGCTACAAGAAATTGAAAACAAGCTTTAAGTGATATGAGTTGTGAAAATAGAAGCTTATGCTTTTTGCAAATGAGTTCTCTTTTACATATACAGTGATTGGTCAGAAGAGTTATAGTATTCCAACAATGTGGGACCAAAGTTTCATCCCAACTTGTTGCTGTAAGATAGATATATTTTCTTTTGATGTAACGATACATATATGGCATCCCCCAACTTGTTGCTGTAAGAAAGAAGTATTTTCTTTTGATTTAACAATACATATATCGCGTAACACATATTTTCTTTTGATTTAACAATACATATATCGCGTAGCACATAGTTTCCTGCTCAAAACCATGTAAAAACCGCGTAGCACATAGTCAGAAGAGTTATAGTATTCCAACACTCGGTGTTTTCTTGAATTGTTTCTTGTATATTTGATAATTTAATGTTTTTACTACTCTATCTTTTCAGATACGGAAGATACGTGTATTCAGGAGGCATATATGGGGCCTTTGTTTTTGGTTGTAATAATTGAATGCAATTACTTTTTATATCTCCAACTGCTTCTTGACCTTCTAATGTGCCAAATGGTTACTTGTAGCAGCCCTTGTTGGCCATTGTGGAAATATCATACAAGCACGACTACTGAGTCACTTAATATGAGGTTTCAATAGCTATCAAAAGGTTTGAGAAGACTTATACGTCGACCAATTGAGATTGTTGAGTGACATCCTTACATTCCATGTTGAGATATCCTGTAACCATGCATAGCCCACCATGCAGAAGTATCTAACTATATTTTCTGCTTAATGATATAATATTAATAAAGAGGCAGGATTTATTGGGAACATGGTTTTTACATGCCTAATAGAGTTGGCCAGGGGCGGTTGTAGTCTTGATAATGTGGGTTCAGAAAAAGTCAATAGCTTTATCCCTGACCTTGTATATCTCTTAAGAAAACCACTAAATATGGTGCAAAGGGGAATTCAGAATTCAGTAACTAGCACTGGAGGCTGCTGTCCGAGAATCCAGAACCCGTAAGGCTCAAATTCTGAATCTGCCTCCGGAGGTGACGTAGAATGATATCTATTTGATTAAGACATAAAGCATGAAAATTTATAATTCAGTCATTTTGCTCACTCAATTGTGCAGAGGATTGATTTTCAGGGGATAGATTAGTTGCTAAGACCACAATTCTAATAACACTGTCATAAGTTCAAATCTTAGTGGCTCCAAGTCAGAGCTGCCCGGTTGGCTTTCCGTTCGCCGCTTAACTATGTGCAAAAATATCTGTGTTTCAAGCTTCAGAACTGCAAATCACTGACCTATCTGCCTCATACCATACTAGTACCCGAATAATGCTTCAGAATACATTTGTGATGAAGCTAGCAGTGTCTCTCAGCTTATTTTTCATTTCCACTCACCCACAGTTTTAAATTTTCAGGGATTGTGGCCCTCAATGATCTTATCAAGATTGATCATTTTCCTGCTGCCACAATAAATAATTTAAATTTTTCCTGACATATCTTCCCTACCAGTTTGGGTATGTTCTTTACTACATTTCATCTCAGGAGCACATATCCTATAGGTACTAGTACATGTGATTATGAGGTTATTTTAAATTATCAATATAAAAATTGGTGCAGATTCCTATATGCACCAATCATTGATAGAAAATTTGTTATTCCTGCGGCTTATTTGTTAACTGTCCACATGTGACTTGAAAGACATGTTAATTTTCGTGCATTTAATTGTATTAAAAAATGTAATAAGAAGATTTTCATTGGCTTTTCCTAAGATACAGCATCAGATTTTGATATCTTAAGTATTCTGTATCAGATTGAGCCAGTTTAGCTACTGGTGTTTCCTTTATTTCTGCATTTACTGACAGATCAATCAAGATTTTCTACAGATTAAATAATCGTCTTAAGATAACTTCTTTTGGCATGTGAAATGCTCATGAGAAATCCAGATTAACCGCTAAGCAATTATGCAGAAACAAAATAGATTAAGCGCTGTGCCTTCTTCAACGGTACAGTTATATTTTTTTTCTGGGAAGAAGACAGTGAGGCTAAAAACAGGAAAAAAAAAAAACCTGTCAGATGAAAATTATGTGCGTCTCAATCAGAAATTTTGATTTACAACTGCAAAACTGAGAGGTCCTCAATAATGGTAAAAGAGAAGGAAATTTTCTGAGCACATTGTTAGCAGGGGAAATTTTTCAAGTTTGCTCTAAGATAATGTACATGGAAGAATTTTCATTTTCTTGTTCAGTCAAACAACTTTTCTTAACTAGCCCAGGTAATAGTGCTTAATCTGGTGGTTCTATTATCTTCTTTATATTGTCTTTGCGGTGTAGCATGTGACAGGAAGAACTTTTCATCTTCTAAAAGTTACCATCAATATATTATCTCCTTCTATCTAACAATTGCTTTTCCTGGAAAGTCGCAGAAGAATGCACGATCAATTCATCCCTAAAGGATGATTGAGTGGTAAGGTATAGAAGCAAATTCATATCCAGAGACGACCCTCAGTGTGAATCCATTAGTTCCGCTCTTGATGCAGGTTTTTCCATCACTTGTACTTGTGGATATAGAATAAGTCAAGGTGCGTCCAGGTTGACCTGGACATTATGATCATTTAAACAAAGAAAAACAGAATACATGGCAGTTTCGAAGTTATAGATTTGGCTATCAATTTCTACTTTAAACAAAACAGCATAGGATTGTAAAGATATCATTTCTATACTTGAAAGCTTTGTACATAAGTTTACAACTCTTGCCTAGCAAGATTGAAAAACTGAAAATTCTAAGCTCTAAACTGAAGTTTAAAAAGCTACTTCACGGTTCCTCATTTCATGAATTTAATCGAGAAGTCACACGAACAAAGTCATCCTCATTGCAAGGTATTGTTAGACCACTCACTGGATGATGAAAACCAAACTCTTCTTCTGCTTTCCGTAATAGGTTCTGGAATGAAGGATGTTTCAGATATGATATGGGAACCACATACCGTTTCTTCTCCATTTCTCCGACATAAACTGCAAAATGTCCTTTAGGAACATCTGAATGATTTTTAGTAAGAACAGACTGTAGTTTGTAGATTTGCTTGGCACTGGAAATCATTGGTAATATACGAAATCCCATGACTCTTTTCAAATTTTAGTAGGTAAGAATGCTACAAGAATCTGAAAACAAGCTTTAAGTGATATGTGTGTTGTATAAAAAGAAGCTTATGCTTTTTGCAAATGAGTGTTCTTGTTATATATTGTGATTGGTTAGATGACTTACTTGAATTCCCAACAGAGTGGGACCAAACTTTCACTCTAACAAGGCATGCAAGTGGACTCAATTGCTTGGCATTATTGTGGCAGAGAGCTTTGTTTGCTCCCCAACTTGTTGCTGTAAGATAGAAGTATTTTCTTCTGAATTAACAAAACATATATGGCATAGTACTCAAAACCGCGTACTTCTACGTATACTTGGTGTTTTCTTTAATTGCTTCTTTTTTTACTGTTCTATCCTTTCAGTCTTCAGACTAGGGTACATGTATTCATGGGGATATTTGAGGCCTTTGTTTTTTGGTTGTAGTACTTGAATGCAAACTCTTTTTTGTCAGCTGCTTCCTCTAACTTGTATTGTGCCAAATTGTACTTGTAGCAGCTCTTGTTGGAAATATCATACAAGCACAACTACTGAGTCACTTATTATGAGGTTTTGATAGTTATCCAAAGGTTTGAGAAGACTTATACGTCGACCAATTGAGATTGTTGACACTCCATGTAGAGATATCCTGGATCAATGCGTAGCCCACCATGCAGAAGTATCTAACTATAATTTCTGCTTAACGATATAACATAAATAAAGAGGAAGAATTTACTATGAGAAAGCAGGATTCATTAGGAACATGGTTATTACATGCCTAATAGAGGTGGTCAGGGGTGGATGTAGCCTTGCTAATGTGGGTTCGGAAAAACTCAATAGTTTAACCCAAACCTTGAATATGTGGTAAGAAAACCAGTAGATATGCACCAAAGTTGAATTCTGAACTCAGTAACTGGCACTTGAGGCTATTGTCCAAGAATGCAGAACCCGTAAGGTTCTAATTTTAAATTCGCCTCCGTAGGTGGCATAGAATGATATCTATTTGATTAAGATATAAGGAATGGGAAATTTTCATTCAGTCGTCTTGTGCTCACTCAATTGTACTGATGATTCATTTCCAAGGGATAGTTTATTTGCTAAAAGACCACAATTCTAATAACACTGTTATAAGTTCGATTCTTAGTGGTCACCCGTTGGCTTTCAATCCACCTCTTAACTATGTGCAAAAATATTTAGTTTCAAGCTTCAGAACTGCAAATCAGCGATCTATCTTCTTCATTCCATACTTGTACCTGAATAATGCTTCAGAATACACAAGTGATGAAGCTAGCAAGTGTGCCTCAGCTTATTTTACAATCTTACTCACCGGCAGTTTTCTGTTTCAGGCACTCAATGATTTAAGCAAAGATGTATTCTGTTCCTGCTGTCCCAGTGAACAATGAGTTGCTTGCTCATCCTGACATATCTTCCCTACCTATTTGGATATGTCTTTTTCTACATTTCATCTCAGTAGCACATGCCCTGCAGGTACTAGTACATGTGATTATGAGGTTTTTTAAATTATCCGGATAATATTTGGTGCAGGTTCCTATATTGACCAATCATGATAGAGTTTGCTATTCTCTGGGGCTGTTTTGTTAACTGTCCACATGTGACTTGATAGACATGTTAATTTTCATGCATTTACTTGTATTAAAATGTAATTAGAAGATTTGTTTTGACTTTTCCTAAGATACAGCATCTGATTTTGATATCTTAAACATTCTGTATGAGGTTGAGCCAGTTTAGCTACCGGTGTTTCCCTTATTTCTGCATTTTCGGACAGATGGTTTTTGTTCTCTCGATTTTATCGAATTCACCCTGAGGATAGTTTAGCAGCTAATCGGCCAAAATTTAAATCACAGTGTCATAAGTTCGAATTAGTGACTCTTGGTCACATCTGCACCATTGACTTTTGATTCCCCTCATAAATATATGCAAATATATTTTATATATACTTCAGAACATTAAATCACTGATCTATCTTCCTTATTCTGTACTAGCACCTGAATAATGCTGGCGAGTACATTGGTGATGCGGCTTATAATACAATTCCACTCACTTGCTGACCATAGTTTTCTATCAGTCATTGTGAAATATCACCTTTTTGGCCTTCAATGATTGGATGAAGATTGGTTCATTTCCTGCTGTCACAATGAATAATTTGTTTCTTGCTCATCCTGACATAAATGCCCTACCAGTTGGGATATGTCCTTTTCTACATTTCTTCTCAAGAGCACTTGTCCTATAGGTACTACTCAGTACTAGTACATGTGATTATGAGGTCATTTAAAGTTATCCAGGTACTATTTTGATGCAGGTTGTTGTATCCATTCTATATCCACTCATTGATAACAAGTTGTCATTCCTGAGGCTTTTTAGTAAATTTGTCCACAATTGACTTCAAAGACATGTTACTCATGAATTTTATCTCGTGTTTTGTGATAAGATTTGCTTTATATCAAAAGTGGAATATTTCGAGCTGCCTTATTATGTCATAAGATACATCATCAGATTTTACTGCTGTTCCCATAAGTTCTCTATACATTGACAGCTAAAGATTAGTGTAGTTTAACACGATATAGCATGTGAGTTACCTTATTTACAAGGCTCCTGACTAATGTTTATTATAGAGGCTTTCCCTGTCAGTTCGTATAAGTAAAACTACTCCTCTATTTACTGATAGATTAATCAACGTTTTCTACAGATTAAAGAACCATCTTAACATAACTTCAAGTTGGGATTAAATGCTAATAAAAAGGACCACAAGATAGAGATAACTGCTAAGAAATTCTGCAGAAATGAAAATGAAGAAATGTTGTGTCTTCTTTAATTAAATAACTCATGGTACAGTTTTGTTTTTTGCTTGAAAAGAAAGTACTAGGATTATAAAAAAGCAAAAATCTGTCAATGCAAACCATAAGTATCAATCAGACTCTTTGATTTACAATAATAAAACTAAGAGGCCCTTAATGGTCAAAGAGATGTAAGGAATTCTCATGTACAATCCAAACACTTTTCATAATGTAAGATCTTGTCGTGAAACTATCTGCTGCTTTTTTATTACCAAAAAAGGAAAACATATAAAAAGACTATATTGATTTGATTACAAACTCAAGCCTAGATCGCATATCTTAAGATTCTTGGGTACTGATAGGGACACAAGAAATGTTCTTTGGATGCTGGATTTTTCTATGTTCAATCTAACTAAAATTTCTTAATGAACTATGAATTTTTTGCTACATTTGCTTTTTGTATTACTAGAAAATTTTGTGCCTGTTCAAGCTAATAGAGCTTTATCTGGTGGTTCTGTTAATTTTCAGATTCGCCATGTTTTCTGTAGCATGTGGTAAGAACTTTTCATCCTCAAAAAGTTATCCATAGCCGAATTCCAGCTACAACAATCAGTGTGAAACCATTAGCTCCAAACTTGGCAGCAGTTCATGGTTCCTCATTTCATGAAGTCAATCGAGAAGTCACACGAACAAAGTCATCCTCATTGCAAGGTATCGTTAGACCATTCACTGGATGATGAAAGCCAAACTCTTCTTCTGCTTTCTGTAATAAGTTCTGGAACGAAGGATGATTCAGATATGATATGGGAACCACATACCTCTTCTTCTCTCTTTCTCCGACATAAACTGCAAAATGTCCTTTAGGAATGTCTGAATGATTTCTTGTTAGAACAGATTGTTGTTTGTAAATTTGCTTGGCTCTGGAAATTGTTGGTAACAAACGAAATCCCATGACTCCTTTTCAACTTTTAGTAGGTAATATTGCTACAAGAAATTAAAAACAAGCTTAGTGATATGAGTTGTGAGAAGGCTTATGTTTTTCGCAAATGAGTTCTCTGGTACATATATAGTGATTGCTCAGAAGAGTTACTAGATTCAATTGTAGTATCCCAACAATGTGGGACCAAATTTTCTCCCCAACTTGTTGCTGGAAGATAGATGTATTTTCATTTGATTTAACAATACATATATGGCATTCCCAACTTGTTGCTGTAAGATAGAAGCACTTTCTTTTGAATTGACAATACATATATGGTGTAGCACGTAGTTTCCTGCTCAAAACCGCGTACTTCTACCTAGACTAGGTGTTTTCTTTAATTAATTTTTTTCTACTAGATATTTATTGTTTTTTCTACTCTTATCTTTTCAGTCTTCAGACCGAAGATACATGTACTCAGGAGGGTTATTTGGCACCTTTGTTTTTGGTTGTAGTACTTGAATGCAATAACTTTTTTCGCAAACTGGTTCTCTACTTTCTAGTGCGTCAAATTGTACTTGTAGCAGGCCTTGTTGGGCATTGTTGGAAATATTATACAACCGCAACTACTGAGTCACTTAATATGGGGTTTTGGTAGTTATAGAAAGATTCTGAGAAGACTTATATGTCGATCAATTGAGATTGTTGAGTGGCATCCTGACATTCCATGTGAGATATCCTGGAACCATGCACAGCCCACCATGCAGAAGTATCTGACTATATTTTTCTGATTAACGATATAACTTCAATAAAGAGGCAGGATTTATTAGGAACTTGGTTATTACATTCCTGATAGAGGTGGCTAGGGCGGATGTTGCCTTGATAATGTGGGTCCGAAAAAACTCAATAGCTTTATCGTAAACCTTGTATATGTGTTAAGAAAATCACTAAATATGCACAAAAACTGAATCCGGAACTCACTAACTGCTGTCCTAGAATCCAGAATCCGTAAGGTTCGAATTGTGAATCTGCCTCTGGAGGTGGTATAGAATGATATCTATTTTCTCACTCAATTACACAGAGGATTCATTTCCAAGGGATAGTTTAGTTGCTGAAAGACCTCAATAAGTTCGAACCTTAGAGGCTCCAGGTCAGAGCTGCCCAGTTGGCTTTCCATTCGCCTCTTAACTATGTGCTGAAATATCTGTGTCAAGCTTCAGAACTGCAAATAACTAGTCTATCTGCATCCTTCAATACTAGTACCTGAATAATGCTTCAGAATACATAAGTAATGGAGCTAGCGGTGTCTCTAAGCTTATTTTACAATTCCACTCACCCACAGTTTTCTATTTCAGGCATTGTGGTCCTCAATGATCTTATCAAGATTGATCATTTTCCTGCTGTCACAATAAATAATTTAATTTTTTCCTGACATATCTTCCCTACCAGTTTTGGTATGTTCTTTACTACATCTCATCTCAGGAGCACAGATCCTGTAGGTACTAGTACATGTGATTATGAGGTTATTATAACTTATCCGGATAATATTTTGGTGCAGGTTCCTATATGCACCAATCAGAATCTTTGATTTACGACTGCAAAAACTGAGAGGTCCTGAATAACGGTCAAAGAGATCGAAATTTCAAAGGACATTGTTAACTGGTGAAATCAAGTATGCTCTAAGATGTACATGGAGAATTTTCATTTTCTTGTTCAGTCAAACTACTTTGCATAACTAGTCCAGGTAATAGTGCTTAATCTGGTGGTTCTATTTTCTTCTAAGTTCTATCTATTCACTGTCTTTGCTGTGTAGCATGTGACAGGAAGAACTTTTCATCCTCTAAAAGTCTCTATCAGTATGTTATGTCCTTCTATCTAACAATTGCTTTTCCTGGAAAGTCGAAGAAGAATACACGATCAATTCATCCCTAACTCCTAAGGGGATGACTGAGTGGTTAAGGTACAGAGACAATAACACGGATATTCCAAATTCAAATCCAGAGGAAACACTTGGCGTGAATCCATTAGTTCCACTCATGATGCAGGTTTAGCCAACAGAGGTAGTTGTTGCAATAAAATTAGTCAAGGTACCTACAAGTTGATCTGAACATCATAATCATTGAAAAAAGCAAATTTCACAGTTAAATATTTGGCTATTCATTTCAACTTTCAAGAAGACAACAAAGAATAGTAAAGATTTCATTTGTATGCTTTACTTGTAAGCTTTGTACATAAGATTTCATTAAGCTATGTACGTAAGCTTTGTACTTTACTTGAAAGCTTCTACATAAGTTTTCAATTCTTGCCTAGCAAGATCGAAAAGCTGAATATTCTAAGCTCTAATCTGAAGTTCAGAATGCTATTTCATGGTTCTTCATTTCTTGAAGTCAATCGAGAAGTCACACGAACAAAGTCATCCTCATTGCATGGTATCGTTAGACCACTCACTGGATGATGAAAGCCAAACTCTTCTTCTGCTTTCTGTAATAAGTTCTGGAATGAAGGATGATTCAGATATGATATGGGAACCACATACCTTTTCTTCTCCATTTCTCCAACATATACTGCAAAATGCCCTCTAGGAACATCTGAATGATTTCTAGTAAGAACAGATTGCAGTTTGTAGATTTGCTTGGCACTGGCAATCATTGGTAATAGACGAAATCCCATGACTCTTTTCAACTTTTAGTGGGTGATAGTGCTACTGAAAACTGAAAACAAGCTTTAAGTGATATGTGTGTTGTGAATAAAGAAGCTTATGCTTTTTACAAATGAGTTCTCTTATACATATATAGTGGTCAGAGGAGTTACTTGATTTATTTGTAGTATCCAACACTGTGGGACAAAATTTTCCCTCTAACAAAGCATGCAAGTGGAGTCAATTGCTTGACATTATTGTGGCAGAGAGCTTTGTTTGTCCCCAACTTGTTGCTGTAAGATAGAAGCATTTTCTTTTGATTTAACAATACATATATGGCATCCCCAACTTGTTGCTGTAAGAATAAAGTATTTTCTGATTTAACAAAACATATATGGCATAGCACATTGTTTCCTACTCAAAACCTCGTACTTCTACCTATACTTGGTGTTTTCTTTAATTATTTCTTTTCTAATTGATAATTTTTGTTTGCTTAATTTTTTCAGTTTTCATACTAAAGGTACATGTATTCATGGGGATATTTGAGGCCTTTGTTTTTTCATTGTATTACTTGAATGCAATTACTTTTTTGTCAGCTGCTTCTCTAACTTGTCTTGTGCAAATTTGTACTTGTAGCAGCCGCTGTTGGCCATTGTTTGAAATATCATACAAGCACAACTACTGAGTCACTTGTTATGAGGTTTCGATAGTTATCCAAAGGTTTGAGTAAGACTTATACATCGACCAATTGAGATTGTTGACATTCCATGTGGAGATATCCTGGAACAATGCATAGCCCACCATGCAGATGTATCTAACTATATTTTCTGCTTAACGATATAACATAAATATAGAGGCAGGATTTATTGGGAACATGGTTATTACAGGCCTAATGGAGGTGGCCAAGGGTGGATGTAGCCTTGATAATGTGGTTTCAGCAAAACTCAATAGCTTTAGCCCAAACCTTGTATATGTGGTAAGAAAACACTAAATATGCACAAAAGTTCAATTTGGAACTCAGTAACGGGCACTTGAGGCCGCTGTTCTAGAATCCAGAATCCGTAATTTGAATCTTCCTCCGGAGGTGGCATAGAATGATGTCTATTTTGTTAAGATATAAAGAATGGAAAATTTTCATTCAGTCGTTTTTTGCTCACTCAATTGTACTCAGGATTCATTTCCAAGGGATAGTTTAGTTGCTTAAAGACGACAATTCTAATAACACTGTCATAAGTTTGATTCTTAGTGGTTCCAGGTCAGAGTGCCCGGTTGGTTTTCAATCCACCTCTTATCTATGTGCAAAAATATCTAGGTTTCAAGCTTCAAAACTGCAAATCAGTGATCTATCTTCTTCATTCCGCACTAGTACCTGAATAATGCTTCAGAATACACAAGTGATGAAGCTAGCAAGTGTGCCTCAGCTTATTTTACTCACCGACAGTTTTCTATTTCAGGCATTGTGGCTCTCAATGATTTAATCAAAGATGTATTCTGTCGCTGCTGTCCCAGTGAATAATGAGTTGCTTGCTCATCCTGACATATCTTCCCTACCTATTTAGATATGTCCTTTTCTACATTTCATCTCTGGAGCACATGTCCTGCTGTGCGGGCTTGATTCTTTTGTCATGAGCCAAGCACGTAGAAATTCCTTTTAATATTGGGTGTCGGTAAGATTCGAACCCAGGACCTCTGCCTGCTCTGATACCATGTTGAAGTTGTATGACCATCTCATCTAATACATTTTTATTATTTAATTATATCTCAACAACTAGTACATGTGATTATGAGGTTATTTTAAATTATCCGGATAATATCTGGTGCAGGTTCCTATATTGACCAATCATGATAACGAGTTTCCTATTCCTGGGGCTTTTTTGTTAACTGTCCACATGTAACTTGAAAGACATGTTAATTTTCATGCATTTTTTTCCTGAAATAAAATGTGATAAATATATTTGCTTTGGCTTTTCCTAAGATACAGCATCAGATTTTGATATCTTAGATATTCTGTATGAAATTGAGCCAGTTTAGCTACTGATGTTTACCATTTTTCTGCATTTACTGACAGATCAATCAAGATTTTCTACAGATTAAATAATCGTCTTAAGATAACTTCTGTTGGCATGTGAAAAGCTTAGAGATTAACTGCTAAGCAATAATGCAGAAACAAATAGATTAAGTGCTGTACCTTCCTCAAAACTGAGAGGTCCTGATAATAGTGAGATCTGGTGGTTCTATTAAATTATACCTATTCGCTATCTTTGCTGTGTAGCATGTGACAGGAAAAACTTTTCATCTTCTATAAGTCCTCCATCAATATGGCATCTCCGTCTAACATATAACAATTGCTTTTCCTGGTAAGTCGGAGAAGAGTACACGATCAATTCATTCCTTAGGGGATGATTGAGTGTTTAAGGTATAGAAGCAGTTATAACTTGGATATCCCAATTCAAATCCAGAGACAACTCTCAGTGTGTGAATCCATTAGTTCCAGTCTTGATGCAGGTTTTTCCGACACCTGTACATGTGGCTATAGAATTAGCCATGGTGCACGTGCAAGTGACCTGAACATCATCTAAAATTGAAAAAAGAAAAACATAGTACATGCCAGTTTGACAGTTATAGATTTGGCTATTCATTTGAATTTTCAAGAAGACAATAAAGAATGGCAAATATTTCATTTATGTGCTTTACTTGAAAGCTTTCTACTTATGTTTACAACTCTTGCATAGCAAGTTTCATAACTAAAGCAAAAAAAAAAAAAAAAAAACTAAGCTCTAAACTGAAGTTCATAAAGCTACTTTACGGTTCTTCATTTCATGAATTCAACCGAGAAGTCACACGAACAAAGTCATCCTCATTGCAAGGTATTGTTAGACCACTGACTGGATGATGAAAGCCGAACTCTTCTTCTGCTTTCTGTAATAAGTTCTGGAACGAAGGATGATTCAGATATGATATGGGAACCACATACCTTTTCTTCTCCATTTCTCCAACATATACTGCAAAATGTCCTTTAGGAACATCTGAATGATTTCTAGTAAGACCAGACTGTAGTTTGTAGATTTGCTTGGCACTAGAAATCATTGGTAATAAACGAAATCCCATGACTCTATTCAACTTTTAGTGGGTAAGAGTGCTACAGGAAACTGAAAACAAGATTTAAGTGAAATGTGTGATGTGAATAAAGAAGCTAATGCTTTTTGCGAATGAGTTCTCTTATACATATATAGTGATCAGAGGAGTTACTTGATTTATTTGTAGTATCCAACACTGTGGGACCAAATTTTCCCTCTAACAAAGCATGCAAGTGGAGTCAATTGTTTGACATTATTGTGGCAGAGAGCTTTGTTTACTTCCCAACTTGTTGCTGTAAGAATGAAGTATTCTGATTTAACAAAACGTATATGGCATAGCACATTGTTTCCTACTCAAAACCGCGTACTTCTACCTATACTTGGTGTTTTCTTTAATTATTTCTTTTCTAATTGATAATTTTTGTTTGCTTAATTTTTTCAGTTTTCATACTAAAGGTACATGTATTCATGGGGATATTTGAGGCCTTTGTTTTTTCATTGTATTACTTGAATGCAATTACTTTTTTGTCAGCTGCTTCTCTAACTTGTCTTGTGCCAATTTGTACTTGTAGCAGCCGTTGTTGGCCATTGTTGGAAATATCATACACGCACAACTACTGAGTCACTTGTTATGAGGTTTCGATAGTTATCCAAAGGTTTGAGTAAGACTTATACATCGACCAATTGAGATTGTTGACATTCCATGTGGAGATATCCTGGAACAATGCATAGCCCACCACGCAGATGTATCTAACTATATTTTCTGCTTAACAATATAACATAAATATAGAGGCAGGATTTATTGGGAACATGGTTATTACAGGCCTAATGGAGGTGGTCAAGGGTGGATGTAGCCTTGATAATGTGGTTTCAGCAAAACTCAATAGCTTTAGCCCAAACCTTGTATATGTGGTAAGAAAAACACTAAATATGCACAAAAGTTCAATTTGGAACTCAGTAACAGGCACTTGAGGCCAGAATCCGTAATTTGAATCTTCCTCCGGAGGTGGCATAGAATGATGTCTATTTTGTTAAGATATAAAGAATGGAAAATTTTCATTCAGTCGTTTTTTGCTCACTCAATTTTACTGAGGATTCATTTCCAATGGATAGTTTAGTTGCTAAAAGACGACAATTCTAATAACACTGTCATAAGTTCGATTCTTAGTGGTTTCAGGTCAGAGTGCCTGGTTGGTTTTCAATCCACCTCTTAACTATGTGCAAAAATATCTACGTTTCAAGGTTCAGAACTGCAAATAAGTGATCTATCTTCTTCATTCCGCACTAGTACCTGAATAATACTTCAGCATACACAAGTGATGAAGCTAGCAAGTGTGCCTCAGCTTATTTTACTCACCGACAGTTTCCTATTTCAGGCATTGTGGCACTCGATGATTTAATCAAAGATGTATTCTGTTCCTGCTGTCCCAGTGAACAATGAGTTGCTTGCTCATCCTGACATATCTTCCCTACCTTTTGGATATGTCCTTTTCTACATTTCATCTCAGGAGCATGTCCTACAGGTACTTGTACATGTGATTATGAGGTTATATTAAGTTATCCGGATAATATTAGGTGCAGGTTCCTATATTGACCAATCATGATGACGAGTTTCCTGTTCTGGGGCTTTTTTGTTAACTGTCCACATGTGACTTGAAAGATATGTTAATTTTCATGCATTTTTTTCCTGAAATAAAATGTAATAAAAATATTTGCTTTGGCTTTTCCTAAGATACAGCATCAGATTTTGATATCTTAGATATTCTGTATGAAATTGAGCCAGTTTAGCTACTGATGTTTACCTTTTTTCTGCATTTACTGACAGATGAATCAAGATTTTCTACAGTTTGTAGATTTGCTTGGCACTAGAAATCACTGGTAATAAACGAAATCCCATGACTCTATTCAACTTTTAGTGGGTAAGAGTGCTACAGGAAACTGAAAACAAGATTTAAGTGATATGAGTGTTGTGAATATAGAAGCTAATGCTTTTTGCAAATGAGTTCTTTTATACATATATAGTGATCAGAGGAGTTACTTGATTTATTTGTAGCATCCAACACTGTGGGACCAAATTTTGCCTCTAACAAAGCATGCAAGTTGAGTCAATTGCTTGACATTATTGTGGGAGAGAGCTTTTATGCTCCCCAACTTGTTGCTGTAAGCACTTAGTTTCCTACTCAATACCGCGTACTCCTACGTAGACTATGTTATTTCTTTAGTTATCTCTTTTCTATTTAGTAGTATTTTCCTTTGCTACTATCTTATCAGTCTCCATACTGAAGATAGATTTATACAGGCATATGCCATTGTTGATTGGTCGTAGTACTTAAATGAGGGATTAAATGGTATAGAGTTCACTTTTTGGTTACTTGGAGGATTGAAAACATATGTCTTGCTTGTTTATCCATTAATTGTTGTTGCAACAGAATTCATTGTACTTGCAGCAGCCCTTGCTGGCTGTTGAAGGATGTTTTGTACATGCTAAATACCGAGTCACTTAATATGCAGTTTTGATAGTTATAAAAATGTTCTGAAATACAAGTGAGATTATTGACTGGAATCCTGACATTCCCCAACTTTTTTAGCAAATTAGACAATAATTGTCTTGGTCCTGGGACCATGCCTAGCCCACCATGTAGAAATATTAAACTACAGTTTGCTGATTAACTATATAACTGTAGTAAATAGGCATGGACTATTTACTATAAAAAAGCAGGAACAGTTTAGGAAGACAATTAATAAACACTTGGTAGAGAAGGAGCATAAATGTTGATAGAGGAGGTATAAAAATGATTTCTTTTCTTTTTTTTTCAAAATAAAGTAAGGAATTTTCATTTTCAGTTGGTTTTTGTTCCTCATTCTGTTCTTGCACCTGAACTATCTTGCTCATTCTGTATTAGTACCTGAATAATGCTGGAGAGTACATTGGTTATGCGGCTTATAATACAATTCCACTCACTTGCTGACTGCAGTTTACTATTTTAGGCATTGTGACATATCACCTTTTTGGCCTCAATGATTGAATGAAGATTGCTTGCTCATCCTGACATAAAGGCCCTACCAGTTGGGATATGTCCTTTTCTACATTTCTTCTCAAGAGCACATGTCCTATAGGTACTACTCAGTACTAGTACATGTGATTGTCAGGTCATTTTAAATAATGCAGGTACTATTTTGGTGCAGGTTGTTATATCCCTTCAATATCCAATCATTGATAACAAGTTGCCATTCCTGAGGCTTTTTAGTTTGCTGTCCATAATTGACTTTAAAGACATGTTATTCATGAATTTAATCTCGTGTTTAGAGATAAGATTTGCTTTATACCAAAAATGGAATACTTCGAGTTGCTTTATCTTGTCATAAGATACATCGTCAGATTTTGATGCCTTAATTATGACTTTGAGCTAGTTTAGCGACTGGTGTTCCCCTAATTTCTCTTATAGACAGCTAAAGACTAGTGTAGTTACATGGCTACTGACTGATGTTTATTATAGAGATTTACATAAAATTACATCTTTTCACTGTCAGTTTGTTTTAACTTAAACTACCCCTCTATTTACGGACAGCTTATTCAACATTTCCTACATATTAAAGAGCCTTCTTAACATATCTTCAAGTTGGGATGTGAAATGCTAATGAGAAAGACCACAAGATAGAGATAACTGCTACGCAATTCTGCAGAAACAAATAAGAAGAAATTATGTGTCTTCTTTGATTAAATAACTCATGGTACAGTTTTGTTTTTCTCTTAAAAAGAAGACAGTGCTAGGATTATAAAAAAAAGAAAAAATCTGTCAAATGCAAACCATATGTATCAATCAGACTCTTCGATTTACAAAATAAAACTAAGAGGCCCTTAATGCTCAAAGAGATGTAAGGAATTATCATGTACAATCCAAACACTTTTCATAATGTAAGATCTTATCGTGAAACTATCTGCTGCTTTTTAATTACCAAAAAAGGAAAACATATAAAAAGACTATATTGATTCGATTACAAACTCAATCCTAGATCGCATATCTTAAGATTCTTGGATACTGATAGGGACACAAGAAATGTTCTTTGGATGCTGGACTTTTCTATTTTCAATCTAACTAAAATTTCTTA
The DNA here is from genome assembly GCA_029990575.1 of Petunia axillaris subsp. axillaris. Classification (NCBI taxonomy): domain Eukaryota; kingdom Viridiplantae; phylum Streptophyta; class Magnoliopsida; order Solanales; family Solanaceae; genus Petunia; species Petunia axillaris. The sequence continues at coordinate 167,409,026 of JARKNS010000003.1, forward strand.
ATTCACTGTGAATTTTTTTCTACATTTGCTTCTTGTATTACTAGAAAATTTTGCGCCTGTTCAAGCTAATAGAGCTTTATCTGGTGGTTCTGTTAGGTTTTAGATTCACCATGTTTTCTGTTTAGCATGTGGTAAGAACTTTTCATCCTCAAAAAGTTATCCATAGCCGAATTCAAGCTACAACAATCAGGGTGAAACCATTAGCTCCAAACTTGGCAGCAGTTCATGGTTCCTCATTTCATGAAGTCAATCGAGAAGTCACACGAACAAAGTCATCCTCATTGCAAGGTATCGTTAGACCACTCACTGGATGATGAAAGCCAAACTCTTCTTCTGCTTTCTGTAATAAGTTCTGGAACGAAGGATGATTCAGATATGATATGGGAACCACATACCTCTTCTTCTCTCTTTCTCCGACATAAACTGCAAAATGTCCTTTAGGAATGTCTGAATGATTTCTTGTTAGAACAGATTGTTGTTTGTAAATTTGCTTGGCTCTGGAAATTGTTGGTAACAAACGAAATCCCATGACTCCTTTTCAACTTTTAGTAGGTAATATTGCTACAAGAAATTAAAAACAAGCTTAGTGATATGAGTTGTGAGAAGGCTTATGTTTTTCGCAAATGAGTTCTCTGGTACATATATAGTGATTTCTCAGAAGAGTTACTTGATTCAATTGTAGTATCCCAACAATGTGGGACCAAATTTTCTCCCCAACTTGTTGCTGGAAGATAGATGTATTTTCATTTGATTTAACAATACATATATGGCATTCCCAACTTGTTGCTGTAAGATAGAAGCACTTTCTTTTGAATTGACAATACATATATGGTGTAGCACGTAGTTTCCTGCTCAAAACCGCGTACTTCTACCTAGACTAGGTGTTTTCTTTAATTATTTTTTTCTACTAGATATTTATTGTTTTTTCTACTCTTATCTTTTCAGTCTTCAGACCGAAGATACATGTACTCAGGAGGGTTATTTGGCACCTTTGTTTTTGGTTGTAGTACTTGAATGCAATAACTTTTTTCGCAAACTGCTTCTCTACTTTCTAGTGCGTCAAATTGTACTTGTAGCAGGCCTTGTTGGAAATATTATACAACCGCAACTACTGAGTCACTTAATATGGGGTTTTGGTAGTTATAGAAAGATTCTGAGAAGACTTATATGTCGATCAATTGAGATTGTTGAGCGGCATCCTGACATTCCATGTGAGATATCCTGGAACCATGCACAGCCCACCATGCAGAAGTATCTGACTATATTTTTCTGATTAACGATATAACTTCAATAAAGAGGCAGGATTTATTAGGAACTTGGTTATTACATGCCTGATAGAGGTGGCTAGGGCGGATGTTGCCTTGATAATGTGGGTCCGAAAAAACTCAATAGATTTATTGTAAACCTTGTGTATGTGTTAAGAAAATCACTAAATATGCACAAAAACTGAATCCGGAACTCACTAACTGCTGTCCTAGAATCCAGAATCCGTAAGGTTCAAATTGTGAATCTGCCTCTGGAGGTGGTATAGAATGATATCTATTTTCTCACTCAATTACACAGAGGATTCATTTCCAAGGGATAGTTTAGTTGCTGAAAGACCACAATAAGTTCGAACCTTAGAGGCTCCAGGTCAGAGCTGCCCAGTTGGCTTTCCATTCGCCTCTTAACTATGTGCTGAAATATCTGTGTCAAGCTTCAGAACTGCAAATAACTAATCTATCTTCATCCTTCAATACTAGTACCTGAATAATGCTTCAGAATACATAAGTAATGGAGCTAGCGGTGTCTCTAAGCTTATTTTACAATTCCACTCACCCACAGTTTTCTATTTCAGGCATTGTGGCCCTCAATGATCTTATCAAGATTGATCATTTTCCTGCTGTCACAATAAATAATTTTAATTTTTTCCTGACATATCTTCCCTACCAGTTTTGGTATGTTCTTTACTACATCTCATCTTAGGAGCACAGATCCTGTAGGTACTAGTACATGTGATTATGAGGTTATTATAACTTATCCGGATAATATTTTGGTGCAGGTTCCTATATGCACCAATCAGAATCTTTGATTTACGACTGCAAAAACTGAGAGGTCCTGAATAACGGTCAAAGAGATCGAAATTTCAAAGGACATTGTTAACTGGTGAAATCAAGTATGCTCTAAGATGTACATGGAGAATTTTCATTTTCTTGTTCAGTCAAACTACTTTGCATAACTAGTCCAGGTAATAGTGCTTAATCTGGTGGTTCTATTTTCCTCTAAGTTCTATCTATTCACTGTCTTTGCTGTGTAGCATGTGACAGGAAGAACTTTTCATCCTCTAAAAGTCTCTGTCAGTATGTTATGTCCTTCTATCTAACAATTGCTTTTCCTGGAAAGTCGAAGAAGAATACACGATCAATTCATCCCTAACTCCTAAGGGGATGACTGAGTGGTTAAGGTATAGAGACAATAGCATGAATATTCCAAATTTAAATCCAGAGGCAACTATTGGTGTGAATCCATTAGTTCCACCCATGATGCAGGTTTAGCCAACAGATGTAGTTGTGGCAATTTAGTCAACGTACCTACAAGTTGATCTGAACATCATAATCATTGAAAAAAGCAAATTTCACAGTTGAATATTTGGCTATTCGTTTCAACTTTCAAGAAGACAACAAAGAATAGTAAAGATTTCATTTGTATGCTTTACTTGTAAGCTTTGTACATAAGATTTCATTAAGCTATGGACGTAAGCTTTGTACTTTACTTTAAAGCTTCTACATAAGTTTTCAATTCTTGCCTAGCAAGATCGAAAAGCTGAAAATTCTAAGCTCTAATCTGAAGTTCAGAATGCTATTTCATGGTTCGTCATTTATTGAAGTCAATCGAGAAGTCACACGAACAAAGTCATCCTCATTGCAAGGTATCGTTAGACCACTCACTGGATGATGAAAGCCAAACTCTTCTTCTGCTTTCTGTAATAAGTTCTGGAATGAAGGATGATTCAGATATGATATGGGAACCACATACCTTTTCTTCTCCATTTCTCCAACATATACTGCAAAATGCCCTCTAGGAACATCTGAATGATTTCTAGTAAGAACAGATTGCAGTTTGTAGATTTGCTTGGCACTGGCAATCATTGGTAATATACGAAATCCCATGACTCTTTTCAACTTTTAGTGGGTGATAGTGCTACTGGAAACTGAAAACAAGCTTTAAGTGATATGTGTGTTGTGAATAAAGAAGCTTATGCTTTTTACAAATGAGTTCTCTTATACATATATAGTGGTCAGAGGAGTTACTTGATTTATTTGTAGTATCCAACACAGTGGGACAAAATTTTCCCTCTAACAAAGCATGCAAGTGGAGTCAATTGCTTGACATTATTGTGGCAGAGAGCTTTGTTTGTCCCCAACTTGTTGCTGTAAGATAGAAGCATTTTCTTTTTATTTAACAATGCATATATGGCATCCCCAACTCGTTGCTGTAAGAATGAAGTATTTTCTGATTTAACAAAACATATATGGCATAGCACATTGTTTCCTACTCAAAACCGCGTACTTCTACCTATTCTTTTCTAATTGATAATTTTTGTTTGCTTAATTTTTTCAGTTTTCATACTAAAGGTACATGTATTCATGGGGATATTTGAGGCCTTTGTTTTTTCGTTGTATTACTTGAATGCAAATACTTTTTTGTCAGCTGCTTCTCTAACTTGTCTTGTGCAAATTTGTACTTGTAGCAGCCGCTGTTGGCCATTGTTTGAAATATCATACAAGCACAACGACTGAGTCACTTGTTATGAGGTTTCGATAGTTATCCAAAGGTTTGAGTAAGACTTATACGTCGACCAATTGAGATTGTTGACATTCCATGTGGAGATATCCTGGAACAATGCATAGCCCACCACGCAGATGTATCTAACTATATTTTCTGCTTAACAATATAACATAAATATAGAGGCAGGATTTATTGGGAACATGGTTATTACAGGCCTAATGGAGGTGGTCAAGGGTGGATGTAGCCTTGATAATGTGGTTTCAGCAAAACTCAATAGCTTTAGCCCAAACCTTGTATATGTGGTAAGAAAAACACTAAATATGCACAAAAGTTCAATTTGGAACTCAGTAACAGGCACTTGAGGCCGCTGTTCTAGAATCCAGAATCCGTAATTTGAATCTTCCTCCGGAGGTGGCATAGAATGATGTCTATTTTGTTAAGATATAAAGAATGGAAAATTTTCATTCAGTCGTTTTTTGCTCACTCAATTTTACTGAGGATTCATTTCCAATGGATAGTTTAGTTGCTAAAAGACGACAATTCTAATAACACTGTCATAAGTTCGATTCTTAGTGGTTTCAGGTCAGAGTGCCTGGTTGGTTTTCAATCCACCTCTCAACTATGTGCAAAAATATCTACGTTTCAAGGTTCAGAACTGCAAATAAGTGATCTATCTTCTTCATTCCGCACTAGTACCTGAATAATACTTCAGCATACACAAGTGATGAAGCTAGCAAGTGTGCCTCAGCTTATTTTACTCACTGACAGTTTCCTATTTCAGGCATTGTGGCACTCAATGATTTAATCAAAGATGTATTCTGTTCCTGCTGTCCCAGTGAATAATTACTTGCTCATCCTGACATATCTTCCCTACCTATTTGGATATATCCTTTTCTACATTTCATCTCAGGAGCACATGTCCTACAGGTACTAGTACATGTGATTATGAGGTTATTTTAAATTATCCGGATAATATTTGGTGCAGGTTCCTATATTGACCAATCATGATAACGAGTTTCCTATTCCTGGGGCTTTTTTGTTTAACTGTCCACATGTAACTTGAAAGACATGTTAATTTTCATGCATTTTTTTCCTGAAATAAAATGTGATAAATATATTTGCTTTGGCTTTTCCTAAGATACAGCATCAGATTTTGATATCTTAGGTATTCTGTATGAAATTGAGCCAGTTTAGCTACTGATGTTTACCATTTTTCTGCATTTACTGACAGATCAATCAAGATTTTCTACAGATTAAATAATCGTCTTAAGATAACTTCTTTTGGCATGTGAAATGCTTATGAGAAAGCCCACAAGATAGAGATTAACTGCTAAGCAATAATGCAGAAACAAATAGATTAAGTGCTGTACCTTCCTCAATTCTACAGTGATGCTTATAAAGAAGAAAACAAAAACCTGTCATATGATAGTTATTTATATCTCAGGTGGTTCATTGAAGAGTTATCATTTTCTTAACTTTGCCCTGAGATGACATTGAAGAGTTATCATTTTCTTGTTCAATCGACAAACATATCTTAATTAGTCCTGATAATAGTGCTTAATCAGGTGGTTCTATTAAATTCTACCTATTCGCTTGAAAGACAATAAAGAATGGCAAATATTTCATTTATGTGCTTTACTTGAAAGATTTCTACTTATGTTTACAACTCTTGCATAGCAAGTTTCAAAACTAAAAAAAAAAAAAAAAAAAAAAACTAAGCTCTAAACTGAAGTTCATAAAGCTACTTTACGGTTCTTCATTTCATGAATTCAACCGAGAAGTCACACGAACAAAGTCATCCTCATTGCAAGGTATTGTTAGACCACTGACTGGATGATGAAAGCCGAACTCTTCTTCTGCTTTCTGTAATAAGTTCTGGAACGAAGGATGATTCAGATATGATATGGGAACCACATACCTTTTCTTCTCCATTTCTCCAACATATACTGCAAAATGTCCTTTAGGAACATCTGAATGATTTCTAGTAAGACCAGACTGTAGTTTGTAGATTTGCTTGGCACTAGAAATCACTGGTAATAAACGAAATCCCATGACTCTTTTCAACTTTTAGTGGGTAAGAGTGCTACAGGAAACTGAAAACAAGATTCAAGTGAAATGTGTGTTGTGAATAAAGAAGCTTATGCTTTTTGCAAATGAGTTCTCTTATACATATATAGTGGTCAGAGGAGTTACTTGATTTATTTGTAGTATCCAACACTGTGGGACCAAATTTTCCCTCTAATAGAGCATGCAAGTTGAGTCAGTTTCTTGACATTATTGCTGCTGAGAGCTTTGTTTGCATCCCCAACTTGTTTCTGTAAGATAGAAGTATTTTCTTTTGATTTAACAATACACATATGCAATAGCACATAGTTTAGTTCTCAAAACCGCGTACTTCTACAAGCTCGGTGTTTTAATTATTTCTTTTCTATTTGGTAATTATTTTTATTGCTCCTCTATCTATTCAGCCCTCAAACTGAAGATACATGTGCTGATTATTTGGGGCCTTTATCTTTTGGTTGTAGAACTTGAATGCAGTTACTTTTTCGCCAGCTGCTTCTCTAGCTTCTATTGTGCCAAATTGTACTAGTAGCAGCCCTACAGTCCAATGTTGGAAATATTATACACAGTCACAACTACTGAGTCACTTATAATGTCTTGATCCTGGAACCATGCATAGCTCACCATGTAGAAATATCTAACAATATTTTTCTGATTCACAATGTAACTTAAATAAAAGGCAGGATTTACTATGAGAAAGCATGAATTATAAGGAACATGGTTATTACATGCCTGATAGAGGAGGCACATAATGATATCTATTTGATTAAGAAATAAAGAATCGAAAAGTTTCATTATCAGATTGTTTTTGCTCACTCAACGGAGGATCCATTCCCAACGGATAATTTAGTTGATCTATCTTCCTCATTTTGTAATGATACCTGAATAATCTTCAGAATATACAAGTGAAGAAGCTAGCAGTGTCCCTATGCTTATTTTACAGTTCCTCTCACCCACAGTTTTCTATTTCAGGCATTTTGGCCCTCAATGATTTATTCTCTTCCTGCTGTCACAGTGAATAATTACTTGCTCATCCTGACATAACTTCCCTACCAATTTGGGTACGTCCTTTCCTATATTTCATCTCAGTAGCACATGTCCTATAGGTACAAGTGCATGTCATTATGAGATTATTTTAACTTATCCTGCTACTATCTTGGTGCAGGTTTTTGTATGCACCAATCATTCATAACAAGTATTATTCCTGCGGTTTTCTTGCTAACTGCCCACATGTGAGTTCAGATCATTTAATCTTGAGAAATGCTTATGAAAAATCCCACGAGACATTGATTAACTACCAGCTGCTTCTTTAACAACAAAAGCAAAAAAGAGAAAAAACGGAAAAAAGAACACATATCGAAAGTCTATAATTTGATTATGAACTCAAGCCTAGATTGGATATCTTAAGAATCTTGGATGGTAGTTTCGGCAACGAGCTGGTTTATAGCTCAAAATTCTTTGTGAAATGGGTTTTTTCCCCTACACTTGCTTATGGTGTTACTAGAACATTTTATGCCGATTCAAGCTTATAGCGCTTGATCTGATGGTTCAATTAACTTCTATGTTACTTTCCATCTTCTCTCAGTGTAGCCTGTGGAAAGACAAACTTTTCATCCTCTAGTAGGTCTGATATCAAAGGATACATGACCAATTCATCCTCAAGGGATGGTTCAGTACTTCAGTTATTGAAGTAACAACCTGGAGGTCCTAAATTCCAATTCCAGTTACAGAACTCAGTGTAAGGCTATCAGCTCAAATCTTTGATGGTAGCACTACTAAAAAAAGCTGAATCTGAGACCACCATCAGGCGACCGAATTTCGGTCTCCACAGTTGTGCGACCGATTTTCGGTCGCACAGTCAACGAAATAAAGTGGCGACCGAAAATCGGTCGCACAGCGGTCTCTGAAAAATTAGTCACAGCTATGCGACCGACAATCGGTCGCATGTCGGTCGCATAACTGTTACTAAAAACGGGGCAGAACCCCTTTCTTCCCCATTTCAAAATTCCCAAATCTCATTCAATCCCTAAAAACCGAACCCCCCCAACCCCATAATCAACTTTCCACCATTATAAACCCCATATAACTTTAAATTACTACTCTATTACCTCCATATTAACATTTAACACGATCTAAACCTACAAATTCAAGGTAAATTTCATTTTTTAGTAATTTTTGTTATTTTTTTAAAACTCATATAATGACTTTTTAATGCACTTTTTTTTGTAGTTTTTTGGTGGATAGCACATTGGTAACTCATACTTTCTTGCCATTGGATCCAATACAAAGTAGAGGTAAATTTTTTTTTTTTTTTGGTTTAATAATCCGAATTTAATTATATATATATATTTATAAATAATGGGTAGCCTATATATGTTGTTAACATGTTAGTTGTTAGTTATAATTACTTTATTCTATATAATGTGATGCATAATATGTTGGAAATTGTTTGGTAGAGTTGTTTGCAATGTGTTGATGTCTTGTCATGGGTTGTGGCAATTGGAATACTTGTTATGCATTTAAAGTAAGTGTTTAGGTATTGCTGTTTTGATTGTTCATGTTTGCAACATCTTGTGACTAAACCGGATAAATTGTATCAAACGGATAAATTGCATTCAACTTACTAGATAATATGGAATTCAAACGGATCAATGGATATTCAAAAAAAGGCTAGGATTATTAAAAATTGGTACCAACTCATTTGAATGTTTCAACAGGTATGGACAAGTTTTGCCCTAAAGTTTTTAGCAGAAGGCCTGGCAAGAGACCTGTGGGCGAGAGTTCAGCTTCTGCGGGTGGTGACAGTCAACAATCACAGGTCCCGCATTCGCTGCCTACTGCTGCCCCACCTGGCTATGATCCAGCTTTTTTCAGGCCCCCTGGCCCATATCAGGTACCACTTATTACCCCGTCTCAGTTGCCTCATGATTGGCAATGGACATTCCCTACCGTTGATTATACTGAGACACAGGTCCCTCCCACACAGGGCGATCCCTCCCAGGCTGATGACAGTGAGACTCAGCCCCCTGAATTCCCCCTAGATAGTTGTGACGACCCACCGAGTCAGCAGGAGCTCATGCTGTATCATCCCCATTCGCCTTATTACATTGGTGAGCCTGGCGCTCGGCTAGAAGGCAGAATGATTATTTATCCCGAGGCGGATAAAGGGTAAGCTACCTAATTTCTTAAGTTCTTGTCGATTAAATGATTAGTTCCTATTTTATTTGCTAGTATTATGAATAACTCTTGGTAAATTTTTTTTGGTAGCTTTTGCCCAAGCGATGAGTCCACCAAAGTGCTGACTGCGTGCATGAGAGCGCACTGGAACCAGCCTTGGCGAACATGGAGCGATGTGCCCCAGCAAGTAAAGAAGCAGATATTGGTTGATTTTGAGGTAACACATATGCATTTGGTTTAAAACTAATTTTAGTTTTTTAAACCATGAACATGTTTAAAGAAATTATTTTGATACTCTTTCAGGGCAAATGTATCTGGCATCAGGGGCTGGATTATAACATTCGCAGCATTTTCCCAAAGAAATGTGCTGCGCTATTCAAGCAAACCCTTTACAATGCGCGGCATAGAGGTATAAGGCCCGGCTTCCTCCAAGGCCCTCAGTGGGCGGAGCTGGATGAATATTGGCACACGCCCGAGTTCGAGGCGAAGAGCGAGAAAGGAAAGGCTGCGCGAGCGTCGGATAAGGGTGGATCGCTCCATACCGGTGGCTCAATTAGCGCGGCTACACAAAAGATGCGCTTGGTACAGTATATTTAATTGTTTGATTATTTACTTGAACAGTTGCTTTTTGTCTAACATATTATGTTTTATAATTTGTAGGAAAAGAAAGAAAAGCGCACTATTCCTGTGCTCGAGCTGCACAAGATAAGGCATACGAAGGGGGGTAAACTGCACAAGATAAGGCATACGAAGCGCACAAGATTACCCAATACCTGTGTTAATTGTGGCTATAGAAGGTTGTCTGGTAAACTGTCAAGGTGCACGCTAACTGGCCAAACACTACAATGTAATGGAAAAGATCACATTACAGTTTCACAGTTAAAGAAATTGGCTATCCATTTTCAAAAGACGATAGTTGGTAAAGATTTCATTAGTATACTTTGCTTGAAGACTTTGTATATACGTTAAAAACTCTTGCCTAACAACTCTTGCTTCGTAGTTCTGCATTTCATTAGTTCAATCGAGAAGTGACATCAACAAAGTCATCCTCATTGCAAGGTATTGTTAGACCACACATTGGATGATGAAAAAGGAACTCTTCTTTTGCTTTCCGTAGTAAGTTCTGGAACGAAGGATGACTTAGATATGATATGGGAACCGCATACCTTTTCTTCTCTCTCACCTACATATACTGCAAAATGTCCTTTAGGTCCATCTGAATGATTCCTTGTAAAAACGGGCTGCAGTTTGTAGATTTGCTTGGCATTGGAAATCATAGATAACAAAGGAAACCCCATTGACTTCTTTGATTAAACTAAGGACTAGTTTAGATTGATAAAGATTTGTGCTTGATCTGGATCTTATTCTGATACTTGCACTTGTTATGGGCTGTGTCATGTGCCCCTCGGATTATTTTACAATTCCACTCAAGCTGTTTTCTAATGCAGGCCTTTTAAAATACTCGATGATTCAATCTGGATCGATTCTTTTCCTACTATCACAATCTATAATGAGTTGTTTATCATGACTCCATATCCTCCCTACCAATTTGAGTATGTTATTTCTACCTTTATTCTCAAGAGCACATGTCCTAGAGCTATATTTACATGTGAGGTTGTGATCATCTTAAGTTATCTTGAGTACTATTTGGTACAGGTTGCTATATGCATCCAATATTAAATCATTAATGATCACAAGTTGGTTATTCCAGGGCCTTTTTTGTTAACTGTCAGTGTCCACATGTGACTTGAGAGACATATTATTCATGTATTATTGTATTTAATCTTGTTTCTAGTAATGATGATTTGCTGTGTACTAAAAAAGTAATAAACTGATTTTCTTCAGCTAGTCTTCAGATACATCATCAGATTTTGTGATCCCTTAATTTTCTCCTGTATGGTTGAGCTAGATTAGATACTTTTTAGTTCTCTTAATTTACAGATTATGCTAGATCTACAGTTTGATAACTTCCTGCTGGCAAAAAGATACAGATTGACTGCTAAAAGATATTATGCAGAAACAGAATCCAAGAAGAAGCTATATGCATTTCTTTAAACTATATAATTGGTGCCTTTTTATTTCGTATAGTAAAAAAAACTGTAATGCACATTCATACAGCTCAATTAGAATCTGATTTACAACTACTAAACCGATATGCCCTCAACAGTCAAACAGACGTATGGAAATCTTTGTAAGTGGTCGTTAATCGTTAAATTTTGATATTGTCTCAACTTTCCTCTAGATGTGAATGGAGAATTTCCATTCTGTTAAATAAGCTTTATTCTTAGTTGTTCTACTCTTGCTGTAAAACTCTGTTGTTTCTTTTCAAGAAAATATTTATTATTGACTATATTTTATACAAAAGCAAGACTGGATTGCGGATCTCTAGAGAACTTGAATGTTTTACTATGTTCAACACAACTGAAAATTCCTGATGGACTGAGATTGTTTTCTAGTATTTGCTTCTTAGATTACTAAATCTTTTATGCAAGTTCAAGCTAATAGAGTGATCTTGTGGTTCAATACATCAGTGAACTTCCATGAAATCTGGGGAAGATTAGAGTATATGATAAGTCCATAGTTAAAAATTTTGGCTATCCATTTTCAAAGACAACAAAAAATGGTTAACATCTCATTTGTATGCTTTGACTGAAGGCTTTGTACATAAGTTTACAACTCTTGCCTTGCAAGAGAAAAAAGCAAAGCTGAAATTTCTAAGCTCTAATTAAGGATGCTGCTACATGGTTCTTGATTTCATGAACTATTCAATTGAGAAGTCACATCAACAAAGGCATCCACATTACAAGGTATTGTTAGACCACCCATTGAATGGTGAAAGCCAAATTCTTCTTCTGCTTGCCTTAACAAGTTCTGGAAAGAAGGATGATTGAGGTATGTTATAGGCACAACGTATCGTTTCTTCTCTATTTCTCCGACGTATACTGCAAAGTGTCCTTTAGGAACATCTGAATGATTCCTTGTAAGAACAGACTGCAGTTTGTAAATTTGCTTGGCACTGGAGATCATTGGCAACAAACGAAACCCCATGATTTTGATATGTAAGTATCGATATTCGATGGAATTTTGATTGATTTGAAGTTGTTTAGAACTATAAAGATTGGTATTTGATCTGGAGCTTGTTCTGAATTTGCATGGAAAGGTTATATTTATATAGTATCTGTTTGAATATGTATATTGCCACCCTGTGTCAGCTGTTGTTATGGGCAATGGGTCTTGTATTAGGCTAGCTCACATGGCTTGGGTCATATAGCTCATTAGAAAATGCACTATCTTAATTTCATGTGCATGAATCAGAGTGAGTGGCTAGCCTTGTATGACATAAATAATATTTGCAAATAATGAAGTTCAATATTTGGAAATACTATAGTTTGACATGTTGCAACTTCAACTTTAAATATTCTTTCTTTTTCAGTTTCAATCAAATACTCATCGTTCAAATTCCTATTAAAGAGCCCCATGATATGATCCAATGAAGTTATTGCATTATTGGCATGTGATGAGAGGGATATATATAAATTTACAATCACCCACCTAATCCATAACCTCTCGAAATTGTGTCAAAGACAAAAGCGGGTATAAAATTCAAAGTTTATGAATTCAAAGTTCTAATCTTTTTAAATTATTGAGTTCTAAATTAATAATTTTTATATATTATGACTTTATTAAAACAGATACGGAATTTGAACAAAAGTTAATGGTTCTGTCGAACAACGGAACTCACTCTACATATGCCCTTAGACCATCTGACCTCTATTCTTCACTATAAATAGGCTTCTTTCCTTAATTCTAAGACTTGACTATGCTGGTTTGGAGATAGAGAAGAATGGTAACTTCTTAGACTCTAAGATTTCACAGTGCAGAGCTTAAGTTTCATACACTAAACTAAATATTTACTTAATCATATCACTAAGAAATCAATGGCATCTGAATATTTCTAATACATAGTATAGAGGAACAGGTTCCAAAGAAAACTTGATTGTTATAGTGAAGTGATATTATAAAACGGTATGAATATACTAGTAAAATCATCTATATAGATAATCCAAAGGGAAACTATACCAAAATGTGTAATCGTAACAGGATCGTAATCCTTTTATATGACCCCTTCGCTATCTGGAGAAGTCTAAGAACAAGAGTCCTCTGAATCTGCACGTTACCACTTTTTTCCTGCTTTTTTCTTAATAGTTTGACATTCTTCATCACGTCATATCCGTCTGATATGTCACCCAAAAGACACAAAAAATTATACTTACCTAAGCTTATTGCCACCACCAATGTTTTAAAAGGCGGGGCGCAAGGCGAGACGTTTTACCTACAATGAGGCGAGACGTAAGCCCCGAGACGTGGGGCGTAAGTACCCATGGATCTTATATTTTAATTAATTTTAAATTAATAAAATAGCATAATGAGCCAAAAAAATATCAAAAGTAGAAAAAAAATTATAGAAACAAAAGATCTAACATTTTAACAATTGTAAGAAATTGAATAATGTTACAGTCTTTATGAGATACAATAAACAATAAATATTTATTACTATTATAATTTAAAATATTAATTCTTTATTGATAAATATAAAATTGCTTCTAAATTGTAAAATAATTGAAGTCTAACAATTTTGAGTGACAGAAATAAAACATGAAGACCAATAACAAGTGATGATGTTATAAACATCGGCTATGCTTTTTTAGATTAAGTATACAGATGATATTCACCCTTATGATATTCTCAATTATAATACATGTAATATTATGTCTCGTTAATTAAGCTATACTCAATTTTTGAATTTCTATGGATGAATATAACTTCATTTTTAAAGAAAATTGTGGATGAACAATCTTAATTAGGGAATTGGACAAATCATTTGCATATAATCTATAAGGCGAATTTTGAGCATTAGGCGTTGGGCATGCTCTGGGCGCATCGTCGGACGCTTAAGGCATAAGCCTCACGGATCTAAGCCATGCCCGAGAGTTTCAGGGCGTTTTGCTAGTGCCCTGCCCAAGGGCGAGTCCCAAAACTGCCTTTTAAAACAGAGGCCACCACGAATTAGGACGAAAGATTATAGCAGCTATAAAAATATTACTTACCAATGCTAGTTAAAAAAGGACTTGACGGACAAAGTTATCATGGATTTTAACAATAGGTCAGTTGCTTTATGGAATTACTCGAGTGTCATATCATTGAGCTCCTTAGGCATAGTTGATTAAGAAAGTTATATTTCTATGTGGTGATGAGTAAGAGTTCTCTTGCAGCATGTGTAATGTATACGTATGATCTAAATTTTTATATTGTGATGAATAAGATAGGACACTCTTTGAATAAAGACTATATATAAATGTGCTAATTGAAGATTGAAGAGACGAATTAGGAACCTGAGATTCTTGGATTTATTATAGCACTACAACTATCTTTATTATGGGTAGTCAGGCATGAGAATGGAGAAAAAAAAAAAAGGAATAAAGAGAGGACTTTCTAACAAGATCTGTAGAGAACGGCATAAGCCATTGTTGATGATCTAAAGTTGTTTTCACAATTGAATGCTACTCCCTCCGGTCCATTCGAGAGTCAAATTGACCAATTTTCGGAGTCCAATTGAACTAGATTTAGTCAATATTTTAAAATTATAATTTAGATATTAAAAAACTATACGAAAAGTACTACAAGTTGCAATTCTTGTCATATTAATATGGTGAAGAAATATATATCTCAAAATGTTGGTCAAAATTTACATTGTTTGACTTTTAAAAAAGGAAAGTGATTAAATAAAATGGGCAGGAGGGAGTAATAAAAGAACGTCGAGCCTTTTATACACTGAATCATCTTAGGATTGCAACTAGTGTACTATAAGTTAGTTGACTTCTCGACCAAAGGTAGTCTAGCTCAACCTCCAAGTAGGAATAGATTCTATGAGCCGTGATCCAGTTAAGATAGGGGGCATTTCTAACATTGAAAATCCCTATTCTTATTGAATAGTTCAAATAACTAGTTGAACATACCTATTCTTTTCAAGAATAGCCTCCCCTTATCGAAAAGAAGGGTCCAAAGAAGACAAAACTGGCCATCCTTCTCATCCCCCTAAGGAAGTAGAGCGCGGTGAAAGAATTCCGTCGTTCAGTCGAAGGGGACAGGTTAGCAGCTTTAGGATAACCCGAACAGTGAAAGAGAAGTAGGGTTCAGGCCAATCGATCCTATTTCGATTATACGGCTGGGTTCTAAACCAAAAAAGGGCATTTGAAAGCAGAGCAAGTATTAGTAGCATAACAAAAAAGCCTTCCTCGCCATTAATATCTTTGCTCGCGGCAATTGTGACCTCTCGGGAGAATCGATAATCATATTTACTAAGTTATTTAAAATATGAGCAACTTCTTGGATTAATTTTGATAGTAGCAAGAAAAATATTAATGTAATCTTAAACTTAAAGCTGGTAAAACAATTGACTCAAAACATGGCAACTTTTTCTTTTTTATTAACTAGTAGAGACTTGCCGTAGTTCCAGCATCCTTGTTGCCAAAATGTGTAGAGCTAATATTTCTTTAATCCAGTTCACATAATATAACAAATTATTAAGCATAATGACAAAAAGCCCATCTCTGTTTTAAATCTGAAAGTAAACATTGGAAAGTTTATGATTCGTAGAATCTTAACAATATATATCTGGATGTAAGAAAATGCCACTCTATGTTCCCTAGAAGAACTATCATATCTTTTAGAAAATTTTGCCTGTGATCTTTAGTAAAGTGCCATTATTCCATCCTTTTAGTTGCCAGTACACCTTAATTTGCAAAGTGTCACTTTATTTTTTTCCTAAAAATTCCTTACATGGTGTATGACCCTTCCCCAACTATACATGAATACATAATGTTTTCTGCAATAGGTTGTCCTTTAATCGTTACTTTCTACTCCCTCTATCCCATTTTATGTGAAGGTTTTCGCTTCTCAAGAGTCAAACAAGTTCTATATTATCCACAATATTTTCATATACCTTTTGAAAATTTTGAAATATTAATTATTGTAAATTGGGATGGAGAGACTATGTTTTTCTTTTTTTTTTTGGTCAAAATACGATATTTTATATATATTACGTGAGGCTATCAACAGGTAAAGCTACCTGTTGAGCATCATAGTTGCCAAGAGAGGCCAAAATATTACAAGCTTCAAAAGAGAGATGTCTAGGGTACAAGCACCCTTCAGAATCCTTTAAATACAGAGATATAAGATTAGCAGTAGTGGGTTGAACAAAAACTATTTGAGAAGCAGCCTGGCTATGATCAAGTCCCATTTTTGCTAGTTGGTCTGCCACCTTGTTTCCCTCTCTAAAGCAGTGTCTAAGCTCCACCATTACCATTGTTTCCATCAACTTTCTGCAGTCACAGAGTAAAGCACAATTATTAGTATTAGACTCCTTTATAGTAGCAACAACTTCAGAGGAATCAGTTTCTATTATGATGGGATAAAATTGATGTTCCTTAATAATATTAAGACCATGCCAAAGAGCTAAAAGTTCCACATGGACAGATTGGGTTGAGTAAATATGGTTGTAAAAACCCAATACCCAACCACCTTTATAGTTGCGAATAACACCACCAGTACCACCTTTATTTCTTTTACTAGCTCCGTCAATATTTAATTTTAAAAAACCCCTCGGAGGAGGATGCCATTTTATACTAAGGGTGATGGGAAGGGATTGGGCATAAGACTTTTGAGTTATGAGAGAGACTTTCATCTTCGTTAGGGCATGCAGGAGGGACATTTAGGATTTATATTGATACCTATATGAGAAAGATAGGTTCTAGAAGGGAGTCTGTCATGGTAGCATAGCCATAGAAAATATTTGATCTTATTTAAGGTTTTGAGGGTCCAGATCCAAGTGAAATCTTTGTATGGACCTGTATGGATACCGTCAATAATATTTCTAACGGATTTTATAGAGAACAAGTCATTACTCGAGAGTTTCCAGTAAGGTTGGTCTTTGGTAGTAGAAAGGGTGGGGAGGTGCGAACTTAAGATAGTTCTCTTTATGTCATCAGGAAAGCTAAAAGATATATGAGTGAGATTCCAATTTCCCCTAAGATTTAGGTCGCTAATAGAGAACTTTTCTTCCTCCTTAGTAAGGGGGCCATAGATCAGGGATCGAATAGGGGTATCTTTGATCCGTTCAGAATGCCAAAAGTTTATGGATTTACCATTGCCTATCTGCCAGGAGATAGCAGGCTTACAAAGGTTAAGGCCCGTCATGATGTTTTTCCAAGTGCCTTTATAGGAGGATTTAGTAGTCAAGGAGTTTGTTTGAGCGTTAAAAGTAGTGTACTTTGCAATGATCAGCTTGGCCCACAGGGAATCAGGATTAGATAGGAGACGCCAAGCTAGGCTTGAAAGAAAAGCTAAATTTTTTGATTCTGCCTTGATTATACCCAGACCCCCTTTGGCTTTTGGGAGAGTTATGGTAGTCCAGTTCAGGAGGTGGAGTCTAGATTTCTCATTGGTGGAACCCCATATAAAATTTCTTTGAATACGGTCAATAGAGTGACAAACTTTCTTAGGTAGTTTGTAAAGCTGCACAATGTGATTTGGGAGAGAGTTTAGAGTTGCTTTAGCAAGAGTAGTTCTCCCTGTCAATTGAGAAGCTTTGTTTTCCAATTTGTTAAGCGGTTATTCATAGAGTCCACAATAAATTGGAAATCTTTCGCTTGAAGAGTTTTATCAAGGATAGGAAAGCCCAAGTATTTGCCAAAAGAAAGAGAGGGTTTGATGTGGAGCTTCGAGGAAATGATTTCTCTAACCGTAAGGTCACAATTGTTAGAGAAAATAATTCTGGATTTGGCGTAATTCATCTTTTGACCAGATTGATTACAGAAAGAGATCAGAGTATGGTAGACAGAGTCACAATTCTTGCTATCCGCTTTGCAGAAAAAAGTGAGATCATCAGCAAAGAAAATGTGGGAAAGAGTTGGCCCACTTCTTGAAATCTTAATGGCATCCCAATTTCCTTCCATCACTTCACTATTAATCTTTCGAGATAGCATTTCAAGGCAGAGAATAAAAATGTAAGGGGATATGGGGTCACCTTGACGAATACCTCTAGAGGGATAGAAGAAGTTAGTTTTCCTACCATTTATAAGGATGGAGATGGAAGAGGATGTAACACAAGACATAATAAGCTTAATGATGTTTCTAGGGAATTGAAAATATTCCAAAGTTTTAAGGATAAAGCTCCATTCAAGACGATCAAACACTTTTTCAAGATCTATCTTAAGAATCATGTTGGCTACTTTACCTTTTTTGTTTTTAAAAGCTTTAACAACTTCCTGGATGATAAGGGCACTATCTGAGGTTCTCCCGTTCTTAAGAAAACTATTTTGACAAGGACTAATAATGGAATTTAGAAAAGGCTTAATTCGGTTAGCAACAATTTTAGTGATGGTTTTATAAATAGTGTTGCATAAACTTATGGGTCTGAAATTTTTAATGCTATTAGCATTGGCAAAGCGGAAACCCTCAGGGCACATGAGCAGAACAAGGGGAAAAGCTACTTTTCCCGTTCAGTTTATGTGATGGGATATTTGATTGGATATAAATTAAAAGAATAAAGATCTTTTTTTTTTTTTGGCATATAAGTTAAATTTCTGAAATTATCCTGAGAGTTTTACATGTTCTTTCATTTTCCTATTCTCATAAGAATGTGAACTTTTATATTAAGCGGGTTAGAACATGTCTTGGCATTAAAAGTATAAGAAGGATGATAACCTAAAATAATTTTACATTATAAAAACATGACTATCTTTTTGAGACAGAATAAACGTACGTAAAATGTGTCACTTGACTAGAAATATTATTTTGTAGAGCATGTACTGTACAATTACAAGGAAGATGTTTCCGACCGTCAAATCGGTCGGAGAACGGTCGACATTTCGACCGATCTTCGAATCACTCTTTCAGCCATTTTCACATCTAAAAAGAAAAAAGAAGACAAAGTCACTGTGCCTAATAGATGAACCATGAACCATATTACAGTTTCTGTATTATGACTTCAGTAAGGAAATAAGACTAATAAAGTAATCTTCACTGCATGGAATAGTGAGACCACCCATTGGATGGCTGTATCCAAATTCTTCTTTAGCCCAATGTAACAAATCTTGAAATAGAGGATGATTCAAATAAGCTATTGGAACAACAAATCTCCTATAATTTTCACCAACATACACTGCAAAATGGCCCTTTGGTACATTGTTAGTAGTTGTTGACATACTTCCATTTTTAAGTGAAATCGATCGTCTAAACTTGTCTTTGGCATGACCAATACCAATTAAACTTCTTCCCATCTTTGAAAAAATTTGTAAGTGAATTGACTAGTGTTTGAAATGGTAGCTTAGTTTTTAGAAGCAGAACATATATATAGAGACACACAATGCTTCAATTTGCTAATAAAGAAAATCAGTTGGTGAATTTGGTAAACATATGGGTAGATATTAGCAAAAGATCACATGGGGTTTTGTCTAATATATATTTTAAGACAAAAAGTGCTACCACTTTAGGGTACAAAGAATAATAATAAGTAGATTACACTAATTAAAAAATGTGATACGCTGATATCTGTATCTGCTTCTATACAAGCACTTCACTTACTACATTTCAAAATTTACGATTCTTTCATTGATATCCTAAGTGAGTATCCCAAAGAGCTTGTTCTCAGTTATAGAAGCATTGAACTTGAACTTCAATTATTTAGTGGTACGCTTATTATCTATGTCCAGTGACGGATGTAGAGTATTGTATGCGAGTTCGGCGAAACCCGGTAGGTTTGGCGCGGATAGTGTATTTGAGTTAAAAAAATCACTAAAAATATACAAAAATCAAGTCGAGAACCCAGTTACTAACTCCTGAAATCATTACTCTAAAATTTAGAACCCATAAGGTTCAAATCCTAGATCCGCTTCTGTCTATGTCAATTTACAAGAAAAGGTGAGTATGGTAGTTGGGATAATTATGCAGTTTCTTGAAAATAGAGCCTCACCTCAGCTTGTACATTTTTCTTTTAAGTTAGGTTCGTTGATCAAGAGTTGTACTTGGCAACTCTATTCAAGACTTAAAAATCAATTCATGTTCATATATTTCACAGAAACTGGAAATTGCTTGAAAAGAAAAAAAAAAACACTCGTTTGCCACATAAGCATAAATATTGCCAAGTCATATGTGACATGTCATCAACAGAGACAAATTTCCACGTCAGTGCATGGCTCATGAATCGGGAGGTTTATGAAAATACTCATCAAAATATTTACTCACCTCTACCCATAAGTTTCATATTTACAAGTTCTACTCATAAATTATTTACATGTCCAACTCATCTAGACTTGTATATTACTATTATCTATATTTATGCAGTATTCAAAGGTATACACCCACAAAGTATAACAAAGGTATACAATAATAAATGGGTAGTTGGTAAATACTTTTAATTTCATAGATAGTATAATTTTTAATGAGTATGGCTTGTAAATACTTTAAAGCTCATGGGTATATAGTGTAAAAAAAACCCCATGAATTCGAGCTATCGAAAATTTAACTAGTATTCTCCAAATTTTAATCAACTCAAATCCGTTAACGAGTGACTAGACAACTACCCCACCATCACCAGCAGTGGCGGATCCAGCATTTTAATCTAATGGGTGCTGAAAATCATTAACACAGAGCAAATTATTTAAGTAAAAAAGGTCTTTCAAGAATCAGACCCACCATCTCATGGTGCTTAAAGCTTTCCCAAACCACTTGCACCAGCTTCCAGCTTTGTTCATTGGGTGCTTAAGACACCATATCAAAGTTTTCTGTTGATTTCTCTCTATAAATATAACTGCATCGAGTCGTGCAATAAGTGCTCGAGCACCATGATTCTCTAGGTGGGTCCGCCCATGATCACCAGCTCTACCTCCTCCACCGCAAGCTCCATCACCATCAAGATCTTTGTGCTTATTTTAGTAAAAAGAGGTGAAGATCATCTTTTTTCAACATAATTTTGTATTTTCAAAAGATCTATCTCATAGATATTGCCATAATTTTCTTAGAAACAACCATTTTGGTTCAAACAATGAATATAGGTAAGTTCTGTTTGTAAAAAAAAATCATTTCTTGATTACACGGAGTATCTTTTAAGATTTTGTGATTATTTAACTGTTAGAAAGTTAAAGACGTTGCTAGTTGCTTTGTATCTCAAAATAAATTTGATAGTATTGTATTGTTTATACTTGTTTAAGCGTGCTAGATATTTTATTTTCGGAAAAGGGTCAAATATGCCCCTCAACTATTGAAAATGGATCAGTTATACCCTCCGTTTGAAATTGGTATCAATTATATCCTTACCGTTAAACTAATGGCTCACATTTGCCCCTAAAAGCTAAAGGTAGCCCAGCTGTAGCTTTAACTCATTAAAAAATTAATTTCTATGATGACAGGGAGATAACATAAATTGGGGTACTTGCTTTTTATTTGTTTTTTCATTTCTTAGTCATCCTCTGTGTCATTTTCAACAGACCCATGCACTTTTTAATTAGTCTCTTCTTTTGGTCTTTTTTTTCACCATAACCGCCGGTTTCACCACTCAACCAACACCTTATATCTCAATTCCACCACTCCCGCCTCCACCCACATGCCCCTTTCTCCACTCTATTTCCTTTCCACCATATCCCACCCTAATTTTTTTATGTTCCATTTTCTTTCTATTCCACTATGATCACACCTCTATCCCCATCTATTGCCTTTCCTTTGCACATTTTCAATCTGTCTCTACGTTTTCTTCACAAATAATTCATATTAATTGGACAACACAGTCAAGAACGACAAAAGACAAATATAAATTACTTTCTCATATTCTTAGAAAATTATAAGAAATCTTTTATTCTATTTTTCGATAATTAATAGAAATTTTAATGGAAATTTTCTTTCAACCGTAGATGATTCTTAGGATTTCTATTTTAATGGAAATTTTAATATTTTGCATCTAAAAGTTTGATTTGTTTAGATCGGATTCAAGGAAGAAGAAAATCAACACAAACAGGGAGGCAAATATCACTACAAATAGTTGCTAAATGGGTCAAACTACAAATTATCAAACTCTAATTTTGTAGAAAAAGATCTTCATTTTTTGAGTTCCCAGCTTGCCTGAGAATTCTTTCCGTCACTTTTGCCGGTCAGTGGCAACCCTGGAGGAAGAGGTGAAGGTGGAAGATAGAGTGAATGATGTATGATATAAATGGAGATAAAGAAGATATTGGTGGAAAAGAAAGTAAAAAGGTTGAAAGAAAGAGAAATTTTTTATATTAAAAAAAAAGGCAAAAATACGTGGCAGCAATACTTTTCTCTCCATGTCAGCAAAAGAATTAAGTTTTTATAGTTTAAAAACACAGCTGGCCTACCGATAGCTTTTAGGGGCATATTTGAGCCATTAGTTTGACGGCAGGGGTATAATTGATACCAATTTCAAACGAAGGGTATAATTGATCTATTTTCAATAGTTGAAGGGCATTTTTGACCCTTTTCCGTTTTATTTTTGATGAACTTCTAAGTTCTAATGTATATCTTCTTATATTTTTGCAATACATGTTTTTTTTTTAAAATTTATTTTTAAACTAAATATTAAATATGTTGTTGCTCCCAAATGCACACGCTAGTATACGTGGTCGACAAGTAATAAAATAATAAGTTGAGTATCGTTCCCACAATGACTATTATATATTCACACTGAATCCTAGCAAACAATTTTCTAAAAACTATTCAGGGATCTTTTTCGATGACTGTAGATTTTACTAACTAAAGAGAACAATAATTAAGGATAAGTAATTGAAGTCAGGTAATAGAGAATAAATTATGAGTTGTTATCAATAAAAGAAAGATGGTCAGAGTTAGAGCGACATACAATCTATTGAGTTTTCCAGCTGATTCTACTTCTTGATTTCCTAGATTGCTAATTAACAGGTTAATTATATTCATGAAAACCTGTCGATTCTTCACAACTCTATGTAAGCTACTCTAATGCCTATATGTCTATGGAATTAAATCACATGCATGCATTAAAAAAATCAGTATTTAGCTAAGCAAGGTGAATAGGTATATTTCTATCCTATCTGCAAATCGATTCTCTGATGCCCAGGTTCACAATCAAGCCCTATTCTTTCTTATGTGCATTCACAAGTTCCCTCTGTCGAGTTCAACTTATAAACCTAGATAGTGTTCAATTATCGTGCCCTAATAACCAAACAATTAGGCTCAAGAAAGAATAAACAATCTATAACGGTAAATCAATAGGTAGAAATCAACTTTCAAATGTCAACCTTCATATATTTGCCCTAACTTTAGAACGAACAAACTATAAAATTAAAGAGAAGGATAAGAGAAAGAAAGAAAGAATTTGTTTAGAAGGCATCTAAGGCTCCTCTGCTCTCCTCCACGTCCAATCTCTCTAAAAACTTAAGTTATAATGTATTTATAATATTTACAAAGTGTTAGGATAAGTTAAACCAAATCCTAAACTAGCTGGGAAAACTTGTTCTCGCCAGACGCGAAGCTTTCTTGGAAGCCCCGCTTTCAGTATAGCTCCCAAATTCAAAGCTATCTCTGAAGCTTTGCTCTCAAAACAGTTTCCAAATTCTAAAGCTTTCTTGGAAGCTTTGCCTTCAAAATAGCTTCTGATTCATTACTTTGGTCCAAGCCTTGCTTTTCAAAGTATTTTGCTCCATTTTGATTGTTCTTGTCTCGAATTCATCCAAACCAATACTAAAATCACAAACACAATAAGTGAGCGCAAGAATCACAATTATTACATATAACGAGCGCATAAAGTACCAAAATGCAAGAAAATATTAAGGTAAATTAGACAAATATCGCCAAATATCATCTGTGTACGACTATACGTAGTTTACTACTCCCTCCGTTTCAAAAAGGATGAACCTATTTCTTTTATAGTCTGTTTAAAAAAGAATGACCTCTTTCTAAATTTGGAAAGAAATATTCACTTTTACTCATCTCTAGATTATTTGTAGCCACACAAATATCTATAACTTATTTTAGACCACAAATTTCAAAAGTCTTCTCTCTTTATTAAACTCCGTGTAAAGTCAAATGGGTTCATCTAAAGTGGAACGGATGGAGTAATTTACCAGATGTCCCTGACTCACGTCTTGTCGTGCAGAAAATAAAACAGAATTTCATGTGCCCCACCTTATAAAATACTATTGGTTACACACTTACACCAACTACCAATGCTAGTTATTTCCTCATTTTTCTACTTTTTTGTCCCATGCATCGGCAAACAATAGTCCATATTGAGCAATGGTGAAATACATTGAATTATACTCCTTCCGTTCCAATTTATGTGGCAGCATTTTTTTATTTGTCTGTTCCAAAAAGAATGGGAACATTCTAAATTTGGTAACAATTTAACTTCAAAATTACAGTTTTGCCATTACTGAAATGATTTACAACCACACAAACATCTTTGCTTTATTTTACACCACAAGTTTCAAAAGTCTTACTTTATTTTTTAAACTTTGTGCCGAGTCAAATTATGACAAATAAAATGGAACGGAGGGAGTACTTAGGAGTTCTGATGAATGGTTGCAATTCCTCTGTCTTAACCATAGTTTCAGGTTAAATTTCTGGTAATGAAGAACCTTCCAGTATATAGCTAGGTAGTGTTTTACTTCTTTGTTGGGCCTATCAGGTGCCACCACTAATTAGGTTGAGTGAATTCGGATATTAGATGGTTGAAAAAACACAAAACAAGTAGGACTTTTTGGCATAATTTAACGTGGACAAGGTCATAAATTCTCATTACAAAGTAACATTAATCGACTAATGGAATATGACATTCCATATTGCCATAAATCGAACTCTGCCAACTATTACTAAAATGCTACTCCCTCGTTTCATTTTGTTTGTCATATTTTTTTTATTAATCTGTCCTAAAAAAATTGTCATACATACTTCTTAATTTGAAAACTATTTAACTTTTACCTTTCATTTTATTCATTTACAACTATAAAAATATTTATAGCTTATTTTAAACTAGAAGTTTAAAAAAAATTCCTTCTTTTGTTAAACTTTATGCTAAGTCAAAAAATAACAAACAAATTGAGACAGAGGAAGTACGTAGAATCATTTAAGTGCTTATCAGAATTTTTCAGGTTTTCAAAGTGACTAGATATATGTCTAATCACATGTTTAATCCTCATGGTTCTGAATCGTTGTAATGGTCATTGGATCATGTACGAATTGAAGGTGGCCATTTGCTCTTTGTAAAGGGACCTCTTAGTAGTGAGATGTGGTGTTTCAGAACCCCTCAAGTCTTTTTTGGCAGAAAAGGGTCTCGTCTTTTTTTTTTCTATTTTCTTTTTATTCTAAGTACAATTAGGACTAATCATGGACCAAATTAATATTACTAAAACTTTGTGGGCTGTAATTAAATATAACAAAACTTTTAAACTTCTTGGGATCAAAATTAAATACCACAAATTTTTAAAACAAATGAACAAAAATTCTCTCTTTTCTCTTCTTGTTCATCATATCTACTTCATCTTCATTCTCTTCTATTTTCTGTTCTTCACATTCTTCTCATTTTCTTCATCTTTCTTGTCATACTCTTCAACTACTTTTTGTTGTTACATAGTCATTTTCTTCTTCTTCTTGCTCTCATTCTTCTTTGTCTTCTTCTTCTTCTTATGCAAAAAGAAAATTTAAAATTTGAAGTGGGTTTAAAAATCCAAACATAATTTTTATGTAATTTTGGAGTGGGTATTGTTTGAAATGCTTGAGAATGGTATTTGGATCTTAAGTATAAAATTTGAGATAATTTGGTGTTGATTTGAGTTGCTTTGGATGAATTTTGAATAAAAATTCGCGGTTGAAATATTTTTTTTTTAGGTGTTCGGAACATCTTCTGTCAGAATGTACGGAACATTTGTTACGGTATTTGGAATATCTTCTATCAGGAAATTCAGAACAACTGCTAGAGTGTTCGGAACATCTTCTATCATGATGTTCGGAACATCTCTATCTGGATGTTGGAAGCATCTTTTATCTAGACGTTGAGATAAGATTTGAAATAAAAATATCATTTGATTTTTCGATCCTCAAAAATAAAAAAAAGTAAGACTTAATCGGTGAGTGACAAATGGAAAACATAAGGAAAGCGACAATCATTAGACAGAATTAATGTACCTATAAAATTTTTCAACATTCTTCTTTTTTTTTAAAAAGAAAAAATGATAGAGTTAACTTCAGAAACCTCTCTCCTTATTTAGGATTATTTATCTTTAAGCGATGAACTCAAAAAAAAAAAAAAAAAAAAAACAGTACCAACATATTAAAGATGAAATGTCTTGATGGAGGTTCCTACCATTACTCAAGATGTTCGAAACATCCTTTGTGATGTTCCAACCATTAACTAAATTTAGAGAACTAAACTTAGAAAACTAATAAGTTTTTTCACACTTTTTCACACTCGAGCTGTCCAACTCGTCTATCTACACTCATCTTATTCTTAAGATACCTTTTTGTATACACAACTCCTTCACAAATGCACCAGATTTTATAAATTTCATTTGTATACACAACCTCCACAATCAACAACAACAACAACAACAAATCAAATATTATCACACAATATACATAACCATCCTTGTGTATTTATTTATTATTTTTCTGAAGAAAAAAAAAGATACTCAAGATGTTTCAAACATATTGAAAGTTTTGAACGACTACAAGTATGTTCCGAACTTCCTACATGATGTTTGAAACTTCTTGTGAGATATTTCACTTTCCGCCGATGTTTAAATATCTACCAGAGTGATTGTAGATGTTAAAAGCTTATGTACTATCATATGAATTAGATACTTATTTATGAGACATCAACTTGTGTGTGTGTATATATATATACATATATTTTACTCCGAAAGAGAATGAAAAAGAAGTAGAGGATAATCAATTAATCTTTCTTGTAGGTATGTAATATATAAATAATCTTTCATAGTATATGGCTAAATATTAGCAGTTATAACTTTTCTACATTTGAAACAACTCATAGATATCCAACGTCTGCACAATATATGATCAACTGATAATGTTCAAGTGATAATTATAAAAGATTATCACTTAAAATAATCAATTATACAAGTTAGAGCGATAAATATAGATGATTATAACTTAATACAAGTTGGATCAAGTGTTGGTTCATACTTTAGGTTTTATTTATTTCCAATTGTTATGTTTTGTGTACTAATGATCAAGAAATTTCATTTAAAATTGTTATTTTGTCCTGTAAATTACCATTGTACCCTAAGTCGTTCCGCACGACTCACTTCATGTTTCAATCATATCGCTATATGTTCTGAATATTTTCAAAAACAATACGATGAAGATAGCAACATCGAAAAATGGCGCTCCGAACATGCTGTTCATGTGACAAACATCAACACCATGTTCGAAACAACAAAGATAGATGGATAATCACTTGTCTGTCTAACAAGTATACTTGATAATTTAGAGTGATAATGATCATCGCCCTTTAATTATAATATGACAATAGAAACAATATAACATTTCGCGCGGAACATCACATATAATGTGACAAACATCTATTGGATGTTCGAAACAAGACTATATGTATGGATCATCATTTCTCCCAATAACAAGTATAATTGGTCATTTATAGTGATAGTGATCATCATTTGTCGCTCTTACAAGTATAGTGGGTCATTTCTTATCATATTGATCATCATTTGTCACTCTAACAAGTATAGTTGGTCATTTATAGTGATAGTGATCATCATTTGTCACTCTTACAAGTATAGTTGGTCATTTGTACGTATAATGATCATCATTTGTCCCTCTTACAAGCATAGTGGGTCATTTGTAGTCATAATAATCATCATTTGTCACTCTTACACGTATAGTGGGTCATTTTATAGTGATAGTGATCATCATTTCTCACTCTAACAAGTATAGTGGGTCATTTGTAGGTATAATGATCATCATTTATCACTCTAACAAGTATAGTTGGTCATTTATAATGAAAGTGATCATCATTTCTCACTCTAACAAGTATAGTGGGTCATTTGTAGGTATAATGATCATCATTTGTAACTCCTACAAGTATGGTGAGTCATTTCTACTCATAATGATCATCATTTGTAACTCTTACAAGTATAGTAGGTCATTTCTACTCATAATGATCATTATTTATCACTCTAACAAGTATAGTGGGTCATTTCTTATCATATTGATCATCATTTGTCACTCTAACAACTCTAGTTGGCCATTTCTACTCATAATGATCATCATTTATCACACAAACTACTCTAAGTGGTCTTTGTGATGAAAGTGGATGAGTTTATCACTCTTACAAGTATAATTGATCACTTATAGCCATACAATCATCATAATTTGTCGCGCTAACTACTTTAATTGTGAAAAAGTATGATGAACATAGAAAAAATTGAACATAGCGCTCGGAACGACACATAACATGTGACAAACGTCTAGTGGATGTTCGAAACTAGAGTATATGTATGGATAATTATTTCTCCCTATAACAAGTATAGTTGGTTATTTATAGTGATAGTGATCATCATTTGTCACTCTTACAAGTATAGTTGGTCATTTGTACGTATAATGATCATCATTTCTCCCTATAACAAGTATAGTTGGTCATTTATAGTGATAGTGATCATCATTTGTCACTCTTACAAGCATAGTGGGTCATTTGTAGTCATAATAATCATCATTTGTCACTCTTACACGTATAGTCGGTCATTTGAAGGTATAATGATCATCATTTCTCTCTATAACAAGTATAGTGGGTCATTTGTAGTAATAGTGATCATCATTTCTCCCTATAAGAAGTATAGTGGGTCATTTATAGTGATAATGATCATCATTTGTCACTCTTACAAGTATAGTGGGTCATTTATAGTGATAGTGATCATCATTTGTCACTCTTACAAGTATAGTTGGTCATTTGTATGTATAATAATCATCATTTGTCACTCTGACAACTCTAGTTGTCCATTTCTACTCATAATGATCATCATTTGTCACACCAACTACTCTAAGTGTTCTTTGTGATGAAAGTGGATGAGTCTATCACTGTTACAAGTATAATTGGTCACTTATAGCTATACAATCATCATAATTTGTCGCGCTAACTACTCTAATTGTGAAAAAGTATGATGAACATAGAAAAAATTGAACATGGCGCTCGGAATGACACATAACATGTGACAAACATCTATTTGATGTTCGAAACCAGTATGTATGGATCATCATACGATGAAGATAGCAACATTAAAAATTGTGCGATCCGAACGACCGTTTAATGCGACGAACATCAATAGGTTGTTTAAAACAACCCTACGATAGATGATCATCACTTGTCAGTCAATTGGTCATCACTACTGATAATTGTCAATATTTATCACTCTAACAAGTATAATTGGTCATTACTACTGATAATTGTCATCATTTCTACAATAGTTCGACGGGTAAAATATAGATTTGCTAAACATCATGAGAGATAATCAAAAGATCTGGCGGGATATTAATAGTAACATATCTCTCGATGTTCACGATGTCTCTCTAGATATTCGAAGCATCTTGCCTATCAAGATGTTCAGAACATTTGTATTGATGTTCAAGATGTTTGGAACATCCGTCAGGATGTTTCAAGCGTCTCCCTGTCAGGATGTTCCGAACATCCTAATAGATGTTCATCGCGCTGAGAAAAATTTCAACATCGCTTTTAGTCTAAAATTAACCAAATCCAGTCCAAATTAACTCCAAATGATTTCAAATTTTATATTCAACATCTCACTATTATTCCCAACAATTCTAAACAACACCCACTTGAAAACAGTACAAAAATTTGGTTGATTTTTTAAAACCCATTTCAAAAACTTCAATATTTGAAAATGATGAACATTCACAAATCTTCTTAACGAAGAATAAGAAATGGATATGTGTTATATTTCGTTTAGGATTGCTTAGATTGAAGAAACAATCATAAAATGAAGTGTAGGTTGAAGAAACAAGAAGAATGATACGAATAAGGATTTGAGAGGGAAAAATGGAGGAGAGGAGAGGGAAGGGCTATTGTAGATCTAGGTTTATGGCCAAATTTGGCAAAAAGTGACCTTTTATACTTGGACCATTGTGTAACATAAAAAACTTTGGGTGAGAAGGTTAGATAATTAAAAGTTTTTAATGCGATTAATAATTAGAGGACTCTATACTTCATGATTAAAACTTGAGCCTTTTTCTATTCAAAAATAACTTGACAGGGCGTGCCATGCCAAAGCCCCTCTTAGTAGGACCTGTTGTTCTTCAATAATCAATGATCCAACTTCCAAGTACCTTTTACAATGAGCTGGAATCAAAAATCATGTGATTTTTTAAGGTGTAGACTATCAGTTTACTAGTATTGACATTTTGAAAACTCCATCTGTAGAGGAAATTAAAAGCTTGCTAAAACTGAATCAAACATCAGAAGAAGTGTCGTTCAATGTCTAATAATTTACAATAACTAAAGTCGCATTGTCTATCAATTATGTTGGCACTCCATTTATTAATTTATCTTAACAATTTTAAGTCAACGTATCTTCCAGATCGAGGATTAGAACCAATCCGTCATCACAACTTATAACCACTATCTAGATTAGGAATGAACCTCTAAATTATTGTATTGCTTATTTCCTACAACATTACATCGTTGTTCTAATTTAAACAAATTGTTTATATTTCCTACTATGATTATGGGAATTTGATATATTTTCTTTTACTGAAATAAGTTGTAATGTAACAACGTGAATAGTAAGATTCATACAGCCGACTCTAACTTGTTTGTAACAGAGATGTAGTTGTTATTATATTACAACTCTTCAACTGCACCGCACCTTGGAGACAATTAGTTGGATGGCAAAACCGTGTGACACTTCATGTGCTATTCCTTTCACCTGTGCCCAGCAAACCTACTTTCCTACTACTTCATCTAGGAAATGAAGTACTGTACCTTTTTTCATAACATACACAAAGGATTCCTTAAAATCCAATGTAAATAAATAAATCATGATGATCATGTTGTTTGGACCAGTAGGGCCAGAGTACATCATATTCTGCTAACTAGTAAGCATTTTGACGACATAATAAGGCACCCTCCAAGAGGAGTTTGTTAAATCCAATTATTTCCATCTAGAACGAAAACTGCAGAAAATGAAAGGCCTGATGTTCTGAGTTTCAGGGAGTTTAGATATTTACATAATTACATTATCTAAGAGGAAGTTGCATCATAATTTATAATTGAAAAATTTACACCATATGACTATCCTAATAGCTTAATTACAAAACATAACATACTTTTTGAATATTTACAATACATAACGATACTTTTCCCTAATTAACCCACATAACAATTATATCATTTCCCCTCTCCCAAACATTAAACCCTAATTTCCTCTCTTTTCTCTCCTTCTCTCCCTCCTCCACCATTCCCCACCCATCGCCGCCCCTCCCCCTTCCCCTCTCTCGCTGTTCCTCGCCGGATCTACTGCTCCCCCATCTCTGTTACGGCGCTGCTGCACTGTGGTGTCAAGCAGCCCCGATACGTGTGTTTTTGGTGTTTTTCCGGTGAATTTTTTTCGATCTGCTCCCTTTCTTCTTCTTTTTTTTTCTTTTTTCCCTTTTGTATGTGTATATATATGTATGTTTATGTATATATTTGTATTTTGTATATAAATTCGTATTTATCTTTGTATATTTTTCTATTTTGTATATAAATGTCTATATCCACCCTTTTTGTATGTATATGTGTTTGTATATATGTGTATGTTGTTGTATGTTTGTGTAGAATGGATAGTTATTTGTATTTGTGTATTTTGTATTTTTGTGTATGTGCAGTGTATATCTTTTGTATGTTTGTGTATATTTGGTTGTGTATAATTTCAAAACAGAAAATTTTTAAAGTTTTGCAATGTATATATTTGTATTTTTGTATGTTACATCTTGTAGATCCAAAAAAAAAAAAAAATATCCGGTGGTGGCAGCGGCGGCGGCCGGCGACGGCTTTCCGGTGGTCAGGGGTGGTTGGCCGGCGTTGGTGAGTGGTGGAGCAGCCTCCAGGCAGTGATGGGTGGGAAAAAGTAAGGAAGAAGGAGATGAAACCCTAAATTGTAGTGTTTTGTTGAAATTTGTATATAGAATGTGAAAAAACTATTGTTATATTTTGTAAAGTTATAAAATATTGCTATTTGTTGTAAATATGGTGTTAGGGTTGTATATTTGTGTAAATCTCCCTTTATAATTCAAGATACATGGTACTTAACATTTGGTGACATTGAAATTGTTGATAAGATCTTCTCCAGTAAATCGGCTGCAAAATCAAATTCATTTCCAAGTGACCCTTGGGAACATCTCCAGTTGTAGAAGACTTCTTGTTTGTACACAAGGCCCGCAGATATACATGTTCTTTTAGTTCAATGAAGATGATCAAAGAAGGAAGAAAAGAATTGTTAAGGACCTTGAGAACAGAGGAACGTTAGGAATAGATTCAAGTTTTGTGAAAGCTATGGTGGTACAAACCTCTTTGAGTGTGTCTATAAAGGCCAACAGAAGATGTAGAATCCAATAAAATCAAGAATATCACACATGCATCAGATGTTTGTCCTGCATATGAAAGTAATAAAAAGAGCTTGTTGAAGTTTTGGGTCGAATGAGAAAAAGAAAACCAATTTGTTTGAGGATGTAAGGTGAATAGACCACATAAACTTGAAAACTGGGGCAGCTTACTTAACTTGGAGGGAATGAACCAAGGATAATAAATTGACCATTCCAGATGAAAGACATTGAATAGGATAACAGCAGAATCCAACAACACTGCGTAACACATTTAGGATTATCATTGACTGGCAGCTGCATATATTTTAGAAGAGAAAAGTGCTGCCTTATCAATAAGCTGTGCTTTCTATTAGGAATGCCATATTCCAAATATTGTAGCATTCATCACAGTTTCAAAGTTGCATTCTAGCTGTACTCAGCCACACTAGTTGCTTCCCTGATGCTGCAGCTTTACCACATAAGGAGCTAATTGACCACAACTCCCAAGTGCAGCTGAGTTCAAATTAGAAAAACAGAACAATATGCAGCATCTTCCTAACCAGAGCATTCCACAACATCAATAAAGGGGAGGAGCTTTTGCAAGGATTGGCAACTTTTTAAGACTTCATTCTGGCGGCTCAAAGTGTTTTGAGAACTTTGAGACTGAAGCACAAATTGTGTATTGTAGACAATTATAAATACAGGAAAATGAATGAAACCATAATGTGAAAAGGTCTCAGTATTTCAAAGTCTTTTGAAGTGGAAAAAGTGCATGTCGTTTGTCTCTTTATCTTGGAATAAAATTCATTATTTACCAGAGTGTAGCTTCTACCCAGCTAAAGAGTGGTAACTCTTGTACTAAAATCAAACAATGAATTTTCCAGATCCTCAATTTATCAAGCAAACAAGGAGATCAACGAAGACATTCTCTCTGCAAACTTGACTTGCAACACCACCCATAAGATGAGCAAAATACTTACTCAGCTCTACTGAACAAATCTTGAAATAAAGGCTGGGTGAAGAATGATACAAAGATCACAATCTCTTCTGGTTCTCCCCAGCATAAACGATAAAGAGGCCCTTGGAAAAACCTGTGGATGTAGAAGACTTCTTAAGTTAAGCAGAGAGCAAATGGTCATTTGTGAAGTTGAATGTATATTTTATGCCATTTAGTAAAAGGTATACAACTTCTTTAGACAAATGATAAGTTGCTACTGAAAAAATAGGGCTCTGAAACTGCCTGTAAGATTTATTCCCACGTAAAGACCAAAATGATCAAAACTAAAAGCTTCACAGAGGAATTCGATCAATGAGGATCCAGCAGTTAATAAGCTAAATGACATGACAAGTGTTCTATAAAAATGATGCTTACCGATGATGGGATAGATCAGATTTAACCTTATGCATCATCTTACTAATCATGGCACTCCACAATATCACAAAGCTGACGAGCATGGGTAGGAATGGACCACATTTGAAGACTTTATGACAGTATTACGTGCATATCGAACCATGAGACTGAAGCACAACTTTGTACTACAAAATTTGTGAATACAAAAAGAATCACCACCAAAGCTTTGGTCTAGTGATAAGAGCATAATGGATGTGCAGGTTAGGCGTGCATTACGAGTTCGAAACCTGTTATTTAAGTGGAGAAAGTCAGAAGAGATGTGCGCCACCCCCCTGGGGACTTCTCAGTTACAAAAATAAATTAAAGCACAACACAAAAGTGAAGAGGTGACCCTCCTTATTCTAACATCAAAGAAATGTATTTTCTTAATCCTATTGTACAAGATACAAATCCTACTTTACTACTTTACAAAACTGTGTAAGCAATTCTATCAGTTTCCTCAATTCCTCAAGCGAGAAGTAACATCAACGAAAATACCCTCTTTTCAGGGAATTGTGACAATCGATAGGATGATAGAAGACAAGTTCTTCCTCAGATTGCTGAGAAAATCTTGAATAAAGGCTGGCTCAAGAATGATATGGGGATCACAAATCTCCTCTTCTGGTTCTACCAAGCATAAATGACTAAGTGGCCCTTGGCAACATCCGTGGATGTAGAAGTCTTCTTGAGGTAGCAGAGAGAAAACGGTCATGTTATGATAGGCAGAGAGCAAAAGATCATTTTGAGAAGGACTAGAGGTAACACAACTTTTTCTAGTCCAAAAAAGAAAAGCTGTTACTGTATGGAAGTACCAGCGCCTCTGCCTCTAGAAAATAAAGAGAAAAGGAATACAATAGAAATAAGTAATCACACATAAGATAAATGTGATCAATACTAAGATAAATGTACCACCCCCTCTGCCTGTTTAAGGTTGAAGCACTGTATTAATTGATTGATTATCTTAGTTTACTAAATGATGCTGCTGCACAAATTCCCGATAAAGATTATATAATTGTACTATGACCACCAAGAATACAAGCCTTAGATAAAACATACTTCCTATTACAAAATATCCATATTTTACCATCATCAAGTTAGATTCTACAAACATTAGACATAGGTTTAGCAAAATATACTGTTATATTGAAATTCATTTTGAGGATATATTTCTCTACTGTTACGGCTTTAAATACTTTATCAAATAAAGGAAACTGATCATTAGAACATCAAAGATCCTTCAACATTTATTCCACTTTCCACCTTAATCATAAAGCATTTCTTTTACTTGTAAAGTATCCTCCAGTCATAGAAGAAAGAGTAGATCATAAGCGAACTTATACTATTTCTCATATTAGGAGTGCAATAGCATCTAATTTCCAAGACAAAGAAGAGGATAAACATTCCGAATAAGAAGTGATTGCCTCCTCAATAAGCTTGCCTAAAAGCAAAAGCAACAATCAAACTTCATTTTTCCCATCTCCCCTATTGCACTGGTTAGGATTAGGAAATCATATTCAATTCTTATTTTCCAGGTGAAACTCTGGTATCATGTCAAGCAAAGAAGGATCCTCTGCTATAACGTCTATCAGTAACTTTACTGTAGTCGCATCAAATTGAAAAGTCTTCCCAGTCATTTCCTTTAAGAAAGCCTTCATTTCACTTATTTTGTTACTTCTGAGAAATCCTTGCATAATAACATTGTAAGTTGCATTGTTCGGCAAACAACCATTATCCACCATTTTTCTTAGCATATCTTTAGCTTTATCTAACAACCCTTCTTGACAAAATCCATTAATCATTGTATTGTATGTTATCACGTTAGGGTGTAAACCTATTACAGAAAGATTCTCAAAGATAAGATGAGCTTCGTCCAAATTTCTGTTTTTGCACAATCCGTCAATGACAATACTGTAAAGTTCAATGCCAGCATCTTCTCTATTTCTTTCCAACTTATAAAAGAGTGACATGGCTTCTTTAATAAGTCCATTCTTAAAATAACCAACAAGCAAGATGCAATGAGTACAACAATCAGGTTGGTGGCCTGCTGATAGCATCTCGACGAAGAACTTTTGTGCAGCACCGATTCTTCCAACTTCAAACAGCCCTTGCAAGATGATACTATAGGTAAATATATCAGGCTTCAACCCCTTTCGAGAAATTTCAAGAAACAATTGCATGGCCTCGTCCAATTTCTTTTTCTTACAATACCCATCTATTAACAAGTTATAGCTTATAATATCAGGCACAATGCTCTTATCTATCATGGAATCAAAAATTCTTCTAGCTCTATCCACTTGACCACACAAGCAATATCCACCCAATATTGCATTGTAGGTGACCACATTAGGCTCCACACCTTTACTGATCATGTGTCTCATTATTTCCTCGGCATCATCAATCTTTCCTTCTTTGCATAGTCCATCGATCACTGTGCTGAAGGTGTACACATTCGGATAAATGTCAACATTAACCATCTCACATAACAAGGTCCTAACATTTCCCCACTGACCAAACTTACACAAGCCATCTATCAATGAACTATATGTGACAATGTTTGGAGGGATGCCTTTTGTTTTCATTTCGTTCAAAAGGCTGATAGCACCATCTAGCATCCCATCTTTGCAAAGGGCGTCTATGACAATGCTATAGATACATGTATTGGGCTTAGTGCTTCCTTGTTCCATTAGCCGGAGCAAATCAAAAGCTTTTTGAGTATGACCCCTTTTGCTAAGCCCATTCATGACAGTTGCATACATGAATTCGCTAGGCTCACAGATATCCTCTATAACCAACTTCTTGAACAACTCAACGGCATCTCTAACTTTATTTTCAGCAAATAGTCCCCTTAATAGGGTGGTAAAGGTAACAGCATTATATGGAATACCATTCTTAAAGAAAATGGCTAATACAGAATACGCAAAATCAGAATGATGTATGTGGCAGCAACTGTTAATGACGATATTCAAGATAAATGCATCATTTGGGATACCTAATTTCTGCATATTTTGAAACATAGAAAGAACAGCAAAGTAATGCTTCATATTAACCATAGTGTTCAACAATTTAATGAATCTGACAGGAGAGGGAAGTGGCTTCTGTCTAACCATTTGATGAAACAAACTAACACCATCATCTAAACACTTGACATTCTCATACCTGCTAAGTTTGCCCCTTATAGAAACAGATGTATTGACCTTACGTGAACGCGAGATGCTTTGTGCACCGAACTGTCTGCTATGAGTAAAGGGGTTACCATTGGGAAAGTAAGGCAGTGTAAATTTTCTCATTTTGGGCTTCACTTTAGCACTCTTCCAATTTCACTCAAGACAAATAAGGGCATCACAAGCTCAATTTGCCCTAATTTTTCACAAGGAAAAAAAGGTGGGATGTGGGCACCCACTCCCCTCTCACACCCCTTGCAATAATTTGAATTTACTACTCCCTCCTTTAAATAGTTTAACTTGACATTGAAATTTAAGCAAGAAATAAATATTTTTGAAACATAAGGTATAAGCACAAGTTATAGATATTTGTAATTGTAAATAAAAGGTTAAACTTTAATTGTTTCTAAATATAGATAGAAACTTATTGTTATGAGCAATTATTACTCATCATATCATATCATATCATAATGTTATTATAAAATTGAAAATCTCCGTAAAATTTTGATGCGTAGCTATTTTTTGATGCGTTCAATAAGTTTTATCCATCGTTTCAAAATTAATTGAGAAAAATTCGCACGCACACTTACACTCCATTAGCTTGAAAAATACCCCAGACTAGTCTTGATATTTTATACTGGGACTTTGAACTAACATATTCAAAAGTCTCATTATTTTATACTGGACTGAAACTTTATATATAAAGTCTCATAACAAAACACTAGGATAGTTCAAAGGTCCCATTATTTTATACTGAGGTTAGTTTACTGAAGCTTTATATACATATTAAAAAAAAAATGCTAGGACTTTGAACATTCCCATAATAAAATACTGGGACTTGTCCGGAGGTAGCTATATTTCAGCAAATTTTGTTTTTGACGGCTACAGATCAATTAGCACGCGCCAAACAGGCCCCTACACGAAATTTTTACAAAATCTCCGTAAAATTTTCACCCACAGGCCACTTTTGTCCCTGGTATTTAGTTTGAAGCTACTTTTTTATTGGTCTTACATTAGAGGCCACTTTTTGAAACTTCAATCTTTGTGAGCTGAAGTTCAAACCTTGTGGGTTGAACTTCATGCCTAAATTATGAAGTTTCAACTTCAATCTGTAAGGACTGAACTTTTAGGTATAGATGTGTAAACTTCAACCCTTGTGGGCTGAAGTTGAACTTCAATCTTTGTGGTGGACTGAAGTTGAAAACTTCAATTCCTGTGGGCTGAACTTGTGTGAAGTACCCAAAAGAATTGAAGTTCCAAAAAGTAGCCTCCCATGTAAAACCAATAAAAGAGTGGTCTCACACCAAAAACCATTGCCAAAAGTGGCCTTTGGTGCATTCCGCCCAAAATCTCCTTTGTGTAATGTCAGATTACTGAAATATCTTTAAAAAATAGTGAATTTCTATTTTGACCTTTGCCTAATAGTAAAATTATCTCCTATTAAATGTTTAGTGTCAGCCTAATACAATTAATAAAGATGATGAAATAATTACTCCTAATAAAGATAACAAAAAAGAAAAAGAAAAGCAACATTCGAAGGAAGAGAAGCATCACCCATTCAAATGGCCACAAATGTTAAACATGTTGAGGTAGCGAGCCTCTAAGCCTAAAATTTCTTGTGAAATGTATATTAAATCATACCAGAAACATCTATTATACCCCCCCACAATCAGGACCACTCTTATACATTTTCATTTTTTACAAAAAGGTAAACAAATATTGTAAAATTACAGAAATGCAAAATAAACATGATAGTAATTAATACAAACCATGACTATATGTAATCACAACAGTCTGTTTATTGTCTTGGAGTTTCTTTCATATTCTAGCATTATTACATTAACTCTTCAAATGCATACATGTACGTGCTCAATCTGCAATCATTTCAATTCCTTCTATGATCTTATGTTATCCAGCATTTTTACCATTATTTTTCTCAAAATATGGAGACTTAGAGGTGTTACATCATAAAATAAGAAAGAGTGCTCATGCTTTTGTAGAATTGTGCATTTTGATGTGGTGGTGAAAAAGATGTACTCTTAATTGCCTACAATACC
This sequence comes from Petunia axillaris subsp. axillaris, assembly GCA_029990575.1. Classification (NCBI taxonomy): domain Eukaryota; kingdom Viridiplantae; phylum Streptophyta; class Magnoliopsida; order Solanales; family Solanaceae; genus Petunia; species Petunia axillaris. Next base: position 167,448,289 of record JARKNS010000003.1, read on the forward strand.
ATGGCTTCGTGAAAAAAATGATCCCGGAATGTAAATTCCTTTTTTCTTCTTATATTTTTAACAAAATTATAAAATTATGTATCACTGTCTAAATGATTGTTTTTTCTCCAGGGAGTTATTGATCTATACTATCACTTTAGGTAATTATATTTCCATTACTTTTGAGAACTTAATAATTTGACTTGCCTTTGTTTTTCATCCTAATTTAGGTGACTTTATAATTGTCCAAAAATAATAGGTGCTCACAAAGTCACAATTTTAAATCTCTTCTTACTTGATGAGGACCTACTGTAAGTTCATTATCTTCTTCTTTTCTTCTTTTTTTTTTTTTTTTTTTTTTTTTTTTTGTAATGAAGACATAAGTTTTGTTACATGCATAAATTAATATATAGTTGGATATTATATATTTTCTATCTATTGAATTTCTATGGAAAATTAATAAGACATAAGACTTGAATAGATTTGGGCGCATACATATAATTCGTCGAACATTAGTAAAGCACAGTGCACACACACTTGAGTAGGATCTGCAAATTAAAATTTTGGCATGCATGCAAAAGCAAAAATTTACAATTAGACATTCAAGGACTTTTAGTGGTGGATTTTTTCTATCATTGATCTACATAAATAGAATCACATTTATCACTTTAGGAACATACACTTCTTTTCTATAATTCTTAAAACTCAAACACACCAATTGATAAAACTTATCTTATTTTTTAGAACATTTAAACATTCACACTATAGGGTTCACGCGCAGCGTGTTCAAATCTAGTCTATTACAAAAAAAAAAAAAATGTTAGTGGGTTTATAGGTTAGATAGACTTTGCCATTTATTGGAGGAAAAATTACACCCTATATCATTGTAGGAACTCTTTTTTAAAATATAATTATATTTTTACCTTTTTTAAAAACGTAGAGACATTTTTAGAGATGCTACCAAACATAGCATAACTAGGCAAAACCCTAATTTTACTTCCCTCTCATCTCTCTCTTCTTCCTCTTCGACGTACCTGCCTGCGTCGCCCCTATTGGAATCCCTCCTACTGCGGCGTCATCGACAACACATCTATTGTCGTCGACAGCACATCTATTGTCGTCGCCACTATTGGAATCCCTCCTGCTCCGGCGTCATCGACAACGCATCCTATGTATCATTGTATATAAGATACATATATACATGCATACATACATGCATACAAAGTATATATACTTTACATACGCTATTTGTATAAAATACATGTTATTTTATCCATTGTATATATATTGTATTTACAATATATTTACTATGTATTAAACATACATATATATGAAGATACAACAGACATACAAAGTGTATACAAATGATATACACTATTCGTATTCATGTATTAGGAAGTGGCAATCAGACCTTTCCAAGGGTAAATACTTACCCACACCGGGTGTATACACCAAACTATGTTAATTTATCATGGTTAGGTGATGGAACTCCATTTGCAAATACATGACACAAATCCATTGGTTTAGTGTATATATTCGGTGTGGGTAAGTTTTTTTCCCTTTCCAAGAAGGCAGCGTGACCGGCTGCGAAGTGCTGATTGGTAAATACAATATACATATCCCGTAATTAAAACAAATTATGATTATATTAAGTCCAAATAAGTAGTTATTTTTTATACATTATAGGTTCCTATTAGTTTTGAAAATTCATAATATACATTCTGAAGATTTAAGTTGCAAGGCCAAAGATTCGTCGAATCAAATTTTATATGCAAATTTTTGATGTATTGGATGAAAAATGGTTGCTTGTGTGGTACCTCGAGCGTATAATTCGGAGTTAATCAAACGAAGATTCACAAGATTTGCACTCGAGGTAAACAACATAACCGCCGAGGTGAACACCCGAGGCCATAGTTCTTGATATACCCCAGGGGACAATAGCATCGGTGAATCAAGGGGCTCGTGTCCCCAAGGGGGAGGATCTTAGCCTCGGTTGACTACTTCTATTTCAGCGGGTTGATTACTCCATGATCTCAGCCCACTATCTCATCTTCGAAGGGAATATGACGTGGGCAAAGCCACAACCAGGACGTGGAGAAAGTGGCTGAACTTCTCCAATCCAGCGGCCTATAAATAGCATTTTATTTTGTATTGTGAACATCTAAAAATATATTGAAACTCTGCCAATTTGTATACCCAAACAATTGATATTGGAATTTTACTTTCTTACTATTATCGTTCAAATATTCACTGTGACTCATCGTTCTTTAAGCAACTTTGATACTTGCATTTGCTTGTAAACCCGTCATAAATTCGATTGGTTGTCCTAATCCAATTTAGGCCAATACAAATTAGCGCCATCTGTGGGGATTCAAGCAATAACGTCTTGTTCCAGAGTTGTGCGATGCATCCGTTCATTTTAACAATTCCAATCCTTGGCAATGTCTAATAACGAAGAAATAGTTAATGGAAACTAACAGTGCCCCGTTGGGCAAGTTAATAATGAGGCGTTTTTGCCCCCACTACCACCAAACACCCCAGCTCCACCTCCTGCTCTGCCACCAGTCGACCATTCCTCATCAAGGTCAACGATCCATTTCAAACCTATGTCATATATACCTTACAACAACTCCAGAGCAATTCGCCGAACGGGCGAATTTCAATGCTGAGTTCTGTAGTTCTTTGGAAGCAGCCTCAATGAGAAACAATGTCATCCCTACGGATACTCCACCTATAGATCTGAATAGAGATATCCCGAACTTCGTTCCTTATGGGCGCGACAACAGGGGGACCACAAAATGAGGCTACATATGGAGGCTCGGGGACTGCACCTAATGCCAATCCACCCTTCGGGATGGCTCTCACTATGGTTGAAACAAACGTCTCGATAGACCTTGAAAAATGGGAAAAAAATATCGAAGCCCAAGTCGAAAAGCGGCTCGAGAACGTCCCCGGGGCGAGGAAGACCCAAAGGGCATTAGATATCGATAAGTGCAAGCAATTGCCTTACAAACCCAATGCTTCCCCAGCACCCATTCTGAAGCATTTCAAGATGAAAATATTGAAAAGGTATGATGGTACCACCGACCCAGTTGAACATGTACGGAATTCATGGCGATGTTGATAGAAAATGATTTATCCGAGATAGAGAAGGAATTGATGTTTTTGAAAAAGTTTGGAGATACTTTAGAAAAGGGGGCCCTACGTTACTATATGTACTTGCCTTCAGAATCTATATCAAACTTTAATAAACTGGCTGATTCGTTCAGTAAAGCTCACATAGGAGCACAAAAAATCCTCCAGATAAAAGAGGATATCTTTGAAGTTAAACAACGGTTTGGGGAACCAATCAAGGACTTCTTCGAACGGTTCCAATCCGAAAGGATTGAGTTGCCGACCATGGATAATAACCTGGCCATCATGGAATTTGTAAAAAACATCAATATTCGTAACTCTAAAGCTTCCGCCGAGCTAACGAAAGAACTTCAGCAATATCAAGCTGAAATGTGGGATGAGTTACACAATAGAGCTACTACTAAAGTAAGCTTGGAAGAAGCGGAATGGAGAGCTTCTGGCCGAAGCTCTAACTAGAGAGATCGCCTCGAGTCCTCACGATGCGCTGAGGCACCACGAGGAAACTCTAGGGGTCGGTATGAGCCCTACAACTCATAAATGCAACACGTGAGTCAGAGGCTTGGGGGACAGAACGTGAGCCAACACCTCAGAGGAAGATTTAACGCCAATGTTAATTAAAAAAGCACCACGAGGCATGTCTTAGTATCCAAGGATAAGGATTTGCCTCAGATCCCTGATTACAATTTCAATATGATCGACCACGGAGTTGGTAAACGCTTTGAAGGGGATGACGGATCAGGGGGTGAGGCTACCAAAGGATATGAGAACTGACTCGGGAAAGAGAGATCAGAACTTACATTGCGACTTCATGGTGAATATGGTCACCAAACCGAGGGTTGCAAGGCCTTCGCCTCGAGGTGGACCACTTGTTGAAGAAAGGCATGTTGGGAGAATTCTTTATTGACAAGGGGAAACAAAAGTTCGCAAAAAATAGAGGGGATGAGCAGTCACCGAAGGCACCTCCCGCTGAAAGAGTATTGAATGTGATAACAGGAAGCTCGGAGGTGAACGACGTGAATTTCGCCGCCGCGAAGAAGTTTTCTGAACTCTTGATAACAATGGAGAAGATGACTCGAATCGGAGGTTCGGCTAAGAAGATTGTTTTTTATGATGACGATTGTGATGGGATGATGTTTCCCCACCACCATGTCTTGGTCATCATGCTGAGAATCAACGAATCAGATATTAGGTGAGTCTTGATTGACCCTGGTAGCTACGTGAACCTTATAAGCTACGGGGCTTACAAAAAGATGTGGTTGAAAAATCAAATCGTCCCGAAGACGACTATCCTGACCAGTTTTAACAGCTCTACGGAGAAGAGGTTGGGTGAGATTACACCCAACACGCGGAAGGAGTTGTGAATGAAACTATCTTCTAGTTCATGCCCGAGGACATAACTTACAATGTGATCCTTGGGAGACCTTAGATCCATGCAATGGATGTTGTACCATCCATGTTTCACCAGTTTAGTAAGTTCTCAACCCTTTGGGAATCTGCTCAATAAGAGGGGTGCAACAAGTAGCTAGAGAGTTCGATTTGGTTTCTTTGAAGAGTAGAGTCGTCCCAAGTGGACCAAAGAAATAACAATCAATGCAGCCGGGTCTGATGAAAATAGGGATTCGGATCCTGAAATGGATCCCCAAGGAGATGCCATGGGAAAAATACCGGTGTGTATTCAAGAGCCTCGGAAGCAATACATGGAGGACTCAACCATTTGGGGAGTTGGAACCCTTTACGTTATCAAAGGAGTTCCAGGATAGAAAAGTGTTTATCAGCTCGGAATTGACCCCGAGTCGAAGAAAGCTATTGTCGAATTGTTTAAATCCAATGATGATTGCTTCGCGTGGTCCCATGCCAACATGGTCGGCATCGATCTAGAGATCCTGACGCATAAACTTAATGTGGAGCCACGGCATGCCCTGGTGAAGTAGAAGAAGAGGCCCTATGCTGGCATAAGAAAAAAGGTGATTGAAGATGAAACGAAAAAGTTGCAGGATAACGATTTCGTGAGGGAAGCTAAATATCCCGAATGGCTTGCTAATGTCGTAGTCGTGCCTAAGAAAAATGGAAAATAGAGGATGTGTGGATTATACGGATTTGAACAAAGCTTGTCCGAAAGATTCATACACATTGCCTCAAATAGACAGGTTAATAGACTCCACGGCTAAACATAAGCTGTTAACCTTCTTGGAAGCCTACTCGGGATATAATCAAATCTTGATGGATCCGAAGGATGAAGAGAAAATCTCATTCATAACCGACCGAGGCACTTATTGCGACAAAGTGACGCCCTTCGGACTCAAGAATACTGGAGCAACTTATCAAAGGCTAGTATGTCGAAGGTTTAAGAATTCTATTGGAAAGTCGATGGAAGTTTACATAGACAACATGTTAGTCAAGTCAGTTCGGGTGGAAGATCATTTGTCTCACCTAAAATAGGTCTTTGCCGTTTTACGCCTATACAACATGAAGCTGAACCCCGAAAAGTGTGCATTCAGGGTCGGTTCAGAGAAGTCTTAGGATTTCTAGTCTTTGAAAGAGGAATCGAGGCTAATCGTGAGAAAATGAAAACCATTGAAGATATTCCCGAGGTGCTCTCGGGGACTAAGGAAGTTCAAGACTTAACTGGCCGAGTCGCTGCCTTGAGTAGGTTCTTCTCGAGGTCATCAAAGTGATGCCACAAGTTTTTCTTGGTCTTAAAGAAGAACACTTCCTTCGAGTGGACACCAGAGTGTAGAGAAACGTTGAATGAATTAAAGCATTATTTGGCTAACGCGCCGCTGCTCGCCAATCCAAAAAATGGGGAGACATTATTGGTTTACCTAGACGTATCCAAGGTGTCAGTGAGTGCGGTGCTGGTTCGAGAGGAGGATGGAAAGGAACAACCCATCTACTGTGTGAGTAAAACACTCATCGATGCTGAAACTAGGTACCCTCATCTTGAAAATTTGGTGCTTGCCCTAGTAGTTACCGCTCGAAAGCTTCGGCCTTACTTTCAATGTCAACCTATAACCGTAGTTACAACCTTTCCCTTGAGAAGCATATTACATAAACCATAGTTGTTCGGGAGGTTATCTAAATGGGCGGTTGAGTTAAGCGAGTATGATATCACTTACCAACCCTAGAGAACCATAAAATCCCAAATCTTGGCGGACTTCGTTGCTGATGTTAGTACTGGGATACTTCCCGATGCTGAAAAGGAAAATTTAGCGTCTAAAAAGACAACATCGGGGGTATGGACATTGTACACTGATGGGGCTTCAAATTCAAAGGGTTTGGGCCTTGGAATAGTTTGGTAATGCTGACGGGGGAAAGAGTAATGCACTCGATCAGATTCAAGAAAGTGGCCAACAATGAAGCGGAATACGAGGCTGCCATAGCTGGCTTAGAACTAGCCAAAAAATAGGTGTGGAAAATATTGAGTTGAGAAGTGATTCGCAATTGGTAGTGAACCAAGTACTCGGGGAATATTCGGCTCGTGAGCCCCAGATGCACCAATTCTTAGCCCGATCTCAACAAGTTTTGGAAAAATTCTAAGAGTGGAGAATTCAGTAAATACCTCGAGAAGAAAATACCGAGGCGGCCGCCTTAGCCAATCTAGGCTCCACCATCGAAGAAGGACACTTGGGGACTGACTTTGTAGTTCGGTTACTCTCCTAGGCGATGAAAGGAGTGAAGTTGGAAACTAATTCAGTAGATCATACTTGGGATTGGCGAACCAAGTTCATCTCATACTTTGACTCGGGGACTCTTCCAACATATAAGAAAGACCCCGAGAAATTAAGGACTCAGGCAGCTTCCTACTCAATGGTCCTAGGGAAGTTGTACAAAAATATGTATTGCGGCCCGATGGCCAAGTGTCTGGGTCCGGGGGAAGTCGAATATGTGATGAGAGAACTACACGAAGGCAAATGTGGTAATCATTCGGGGGGAAAGGCTCTAGTGCGCAAGTTGCTTCGGCTGGTTACTATGGGCTAACTATCAGCGCAGACGCCAAAGCATTCGTGAAAAAATACGACAAATGCTAGCGACACGCCCGAATGATTCATCAACAAGCCGAGCCTCTCCATTTGGCCGTATCGCCATGGCCCTTCATGAAGTGGGGTATGGATATAATTGAACCACTACCAAAAGTGAAAGAGAGTGTTCGGTCCATACTTGTGCTGACTGATTACTCCACCAAATGGGTGGAGACGGGGTCTTTCGCAAAAGTCAGCCAAAAAGAGGTAATTGACTTCATTCGAAAGAACATCATCTACATATTTGGTGTTTCAAAGAAAATTACTTGTGACAATGGTCCTCAGTTTATAGGGGCGAGACAGATTTTCTCAAGAAATAGGGAATAAAATGGATTGTATCGACCCCCTATCATCCGGGTGCAAATGGCCAAGCTGAGTCTTCGAATAGAGTGATCATTAAAAATATAGAGAAGAGGCTCGATGCAGCAAAAGGTGCGTGACCCGAGGAATTTCCCGCGGTATTGTGGGCAATGCGAACTATAGAAAAAAATAGCACTGGTGAAACTCCTTTCTCTCTCGCCTATGGAATGGACTCATTGATCCCCGTGGAAGTTAGTGAGCCCAGTCTTTGGTACACTCATGCTACCGAAGAGTCTAACCAGCAGGCTATGCGAATAGAATTGGATTTTCTCGAGGAGAAAATGGAGCTAGCACCGGTTCAGTTAGCCGCTCAGAAAAGGCAAATCGAGGCCTATCTCAACAGGAAAGCCAAACATAAAGATTTCAAGGTTGGGGATTATGTGTTGAAAGACTTGAATCAATCAACTAAGGAGAAGAGCAGTTTGTTGCTAACTGGGAAGGACCCTTTCGGGTCAAGGCGGTTGTCAAAAAATAATCTTATCAATTGAAAGACTTTAACGGCAAGCTCGAACCCTCAAATTGGAAACATTCCAATTTGAAGCGGTATTATTTCTGACGCCGAGGTACGTTACCCTTCATAAAAAATCTCACATACATCGGCAAGCCGCGAACGCTCTTATGCTTAGGCTGAATAATTGTATCTAACCCCCTCTTCTTCTTTGCTTTGGTTTTTTAGAAAGCGGACGGAATGAAGTACAATGCTCGGGTCCTCATCAAAATTCGCACCCGAACACTGGGGGACTAAAAGACGGTGTGCAGTCAAGGTCGATTCGAAGTCTCTCATATCGGACTGTAAACGGACCCGAAGACTAGCTATTAGTATATCGGGGACAGTCTCCAGTAAATTTGTTTAGTATCTTGTATTTTCTGCCCGATAGTGGCTCTATTTTAGAATTTGCCTAAGTCTTACTTCGACTAGGTTTTATGTAACAGCGGTTATGGCTCACTATCATTATCAATGAAATGTACTTGGTTCAACATCTCTTTATTTCAATAATTTAATTTACCAAGGATATGTTATTTGAACAAGGTCACTTCTTCATGCCATGGATTGGGAACAAGACGTCGTTCCAAGCTAGTATCGATTTATTGAAAATTGTTAAGTCAGAAAATTATCCTAAGTGTCTTGTCGAACACTTACAAAGCAAAGTAAACACTAACACTTGGAAACAAAAATGTTTCATTAAGGCAAGCCCGAAGGCTTAAAAGAATATTCCATTAATACAGGCCCGAAGGCCACCGTTATCTACATGAAAACGGCTTGATGACCACAACAAAAACAAAGGCAAAGAGGAAAGTCTCTAAGCCTTGGGATCTTATTCCTCCTCGAAAGTCACCTCTTCGGCGCTTTCATCACCTTCCTCACCGTCCTCAGTGTCACCCTCATTCGAGCCTTCACTCGAGGGTAGCTCATCGACTATCTTTTGAGCTTCAGCGGCGTCCCTTTGAGCCCCAACTTTGCATTGCTTGAGGGCTTTTAGCCGAGTCTTGATAATGGCCCAGGTATTTTTAAGTTTCACCCTCGAGGCCTTGACTTTGGATCGCCCCTCAGAATCAACAATCTCACCCCGAAGTGGTGAAACCTCAGTTTCTAGCGCTTTGATCCTCCCCGCTTGGACTTCCAACCTCTGAATTGCAAGAGTGTACTCTTTCGACTTTTCATGATGCATGTCGGTATTCTCAACGAGTTGAGCCTTGACTTAGGCCAGTTCATCGGTGAGCCTATCAACATCAGCATCTAGCCTCGAGGGTTCAGCTTGATAGCTATCATTCAAAGCTTGAATTTTAGCCTCGGAAGCAACAAGGACCTCTTGCATATCATAATGAGACTTGGCCAGCTGAGCTTTCAATTCAGAAATTTGAGCCAAGTACTGCTCTTGTTAGCGATCCCAAGCACTCGCTACGCGCTGGACTTCTTCACTCCTCGCTGTTTCAAGTTGGACATTCCTTAAAGAGATAAGAAAGCCCTGAACAAATATTGTCGAAGGGTTAGGAGTAGAAGTGGTTGAGTAAAAAGAAAGCAAAATCTGTGGAAACTTACCCGTAGTGCATTAGCTGCACAAGTAGCAGCCAACTTCTCCGAGGAAAATTTTTGGAGCAAGCCCTCATCCTTCGGCCCTAACAATGGCCCGAAGCTCAAAATATCCTCGCGGAAGCATTCCAAGAGGTTTGACCGAGCCAAGGCCTCCAATTTTCTCAAGGACCTCTCAGAGGCTGAAGCTTTGACAGGCTAGGAATGAACTCGAGCCGCACTCGTAGCTGTCCCTTCCTCGCAGCAAGGATTTCAACTTCTCTCACCTTGGCTTTGCCCTTAGCCTTGGTAGTAGCTTGATCTGGCTCTTCGAGGTTTATCACCTCTGTCTCTTTATGAACCTCAAGTCCCATATTATCGTTCTCATCGATCAAGCCTCGAAGATGCACATCAATAGTTTCGAGCCTCGAAATAGTCGTCATCTCGGTTCGAGGGCGGACCGATCGAGTAGACTTCTTTGAAGTTGCTCTCTTCCTCTTCGGGCATGTAAGAGTTTATGGGTGAAAGTAGAAGAAGAAGTTGAGATACAAGTTAATCGACCGAGGAAAATATCATTATCACCTTTGGAAGTCCCTTGGTCCGGCGAGCCTTTGGATATTTTGGACTCTGCAATAGTCTTGGCCAAACCCGCCATTACGTTGATACCCTCCTCGGCATCGATCACTTTCTTCTTCTTCTTCTCTTTCTTCCTTTTCTCCTTCTATTCTCCTTGCTTGGTTGTCTTGTTTGGGAAACCTTCAAGAGAAGAAGAGAAAGAGAGATCACAAGAGTACCTTGGGTAAACTCCAAAATCGTGCCTTTTACACACCCAATTATTGTATTTTTCAATAGCCATAAGCATCCAATTCCTGATGGGACGCTTCCGAACACTCATCACCGCATTCACCCAGTAGTACAAGCTAGCTAAAGGAGTGACCGAGACTTTGTTGGCTGCAAGAAAGGGATGAAAGAATGGATGTTTAAACAACCGGAGATGTTAGAGAAAAAAAATTGATATGATGGAGGCGGAATACTTACGATTGTCATTCCAAACCTCGGGGAATCCGGGCTCAAAAGATAGCAACTCAGTATGCAAAAGAACATAATGGTCGCACCAGCCTTGGTCACCGCAGTCTTCGCTCTTGGTGATGATCGAGTACTTACTCCGATTGTTCAAAGCCATAATACCAGCTTTGTAGAAGTATGGTTAATAGAGGGAAATTAAGTGCTGGAAGGTAAAGTCTAACCCAGCCTCCCGACTCAAGAAGTCGAGGCATTAAATAATCCTCCAGACCCCGGGACTAATTTGGGCCAAACATAGATTATATGTTCGGCAGAAAGTGTCAATGATATGATGAACACGAAGTGTGAACCCCATAGTGAAGGGATAAGTATAGACAAAAGAATGACCATCCACTCGGTCTGAGCTGCTGCTATCCGGTGTAGGAACACCAATTTGGACCTCGGGGCCCGATTTGCAATCTTCCCGAAACAAACCAACATGGGCTTACTTATTAGGCTCGGTGTTGTTTGAACCGACACATTCCTCTCAAGATCTCGTTGAGTATCCGATTGATCCTGCAACTTAAAGTCCTTGTCCGTGTTGTAGTTGGAAGGAATGATCTGATGGGGTTCGATCTCTTACTCTATGGGAATTTTATTTTTCTTGGACTTCGAGGGTCCTGCCTCGGTGCCCTCCTCGGTTCCTAATGCAGGCCAAATTGAGCCAAGACACCAATCATCAAGAGCCAAACTTCAAGGACGCAAATGACGGGAAGTCAGAATCTTCGAAGAAGAGTTGAAGACGTGTAGCTACTGCTACAGGGAAGGCGGACCTCCCAGGTTTGGAGGAGGGGAGACTCAAGCCATCCCAGGCATGAAGGGAGCAAGGCTTCAGCGTGGGGGGACCTCCCAGGTTTGAGGGAGGGGTGCACAAGATGATGGATGGCTGAAGAACATGCAAGGAGGGGTGCCTCCATTCTGAGGAAGGGCGCCTCCACTAACGAGATTTCACTAGATTTTATGACTATTTTCCTTTTAGCTCTATGTGGCCTTTATTGTTTTAACCCACTTTAGGGGGTATTTAAGAACATTCATATTATGTAAAGGAAGACTATAAAAGTCTTCCTTAGGCTTTTATTTCAGTAAGTCTAGTTTGAACATAGAATTGAGAGAAAGATATTGAGAGGCTATGCCTTCGTGTTTGGAGCGTGATGCTTATGTATCCCCTACGACTTGGGAACCCGATGATTGCATCCTAGTATGAGTCCGAGATTGGTTCAAGTTTCTCTTCTCCCATTTGAATTCAATCCACGTTTGTGAGTTTGATTCATTTCGTTCTTCTCATTTCTTGCCTTCCCAATCTGTATTTCTTATTATCTCTTTTTACTTGCTTCCGCATATCGTTTAGTTTGCATCCGCTAGTTTAGATTGCATAAATTTGGTATCAGAGCAAGGCTCAGGTTATGTTCTTACAAGCCCCTGTTCCTTGTTCATCGTGTTAGTATCGTTGTTATTGTGTTCTTGTTCTTGAAGAAAAGAACAAAAAAAAAAAAGTGAAAAAGTTGAAAACTACAAAAAAATTTCACTAGAACGGATTAGACTTGAATCCCCAAGTGTTTAAAAGTATTGGGGATTGTTCTATATTTTATTTCTGTTGTTTTGATACCCTCATATCACAATTTGGTGTTACGAATTGAAAGTTCGAAAATCAAAATCCCAAAATTTTGAAAACCCTTAAAATCGCTTCAAACTTGAATCGAAGCTTGTTTTTGTTTGTTTGGGGTCGAAAAGCATTGGGGATTGTTTATTATAGTTGAATACACCATTGAGTATCGTTGGTTTTGAGAAACAGGTTAAATCGCACCAAAAATCTGTTGTTGAGAAGTTGCTGGTGCAGCCCTTGGAGGGGCGCTCAAATTTCAGGGAGGACCTCCTCCGCTGGACAGGTTCACTGATCATTTTGGGCTAGTCTGGGTGGAGTTCCCAGAATTAAGGGAGGGGCGCCTCCACTGTTTCAGCTTTTGGGTAGTTCTTTTGCCTAGGCTTTCACTTGTTCTTTGCCTCCGGGCTTCTTGGTTAGTGTTTCTAGGGTAATTGGCCTACTTGAAAGACACTAACTTTCTATCGTATTAGGACGTTCGTGCGTAGAGGAGATTAGAATTCAAAGAAGAGTCGTAGAACTTTCTTTGGCATCAAGTGCGCACTTAAAATAACCGTCTGTCCATAGAGTCCCATTAACTCTATTTCGAACTAATACTTGGACATACTAGTTGTGATCACCGTAGTTTCTAAGTTACTAAGGCCTCGCCCTTGAGTGTTCATATATTTAGTGATACACGAGAGGGAGTGATTTTTGTGAGGTTATTTCTTTTGGTATTGCAACTATGTCGGATAATGATTGTGGAGATTATAGCTCATGTGGGGATGATGCGAGTTTCTATGACTCGTATGGGGATGATGGAAAATATGGTTCCTATGATGATGATGGCGGCCATTACTATGATGACTCGGGAAACCAAGGCTCCTATAAGGATGAAGCGGTTCATTATGATGATCGTGAGGTTGATGAAGTCTATGAAGCTTATGATGATGAATGTGTTGATCCTTATTCTTCTAGTCAAGAATACGGAGATGGTGACACTTCAACGTACAATGTTCCTACTTACTCTTCTTGTGATGAATATGAAAATGTTGATAGTGACATTGAGAGAATTGATGATGAGGTTGATTATATGAATTATTCATTTGCATCTTCTCTTGGTGTTTCTAATGGTGAACAAGGGAGCAGTAGAGGTCCTTCCATTAGTACGGGAGGAAGTGGTGGTTGTCCATGGAAAGAAGAAGCTTGCATCTTCTAGGTATGCCAAACAACCTAATGCTTCTAATTCCCATGTGGAGGGTTGTTTGAAAGATGGTGTTGCTCTTGCTACAAGGGGATTATATTGTTCTATCAATGTCGTGAGGGGCTTGGATAGTTGTAGTAGGAGTAATGCTATTGCCAATGGAACCAAGGCGAGTGGTTCTTATGGGTTCCATGGCAAGGTTCCTTCCTCGACTTTCAACAACACTTCTAATGTTGGAAGTGTGATGGAAAGTGGAAGTGACCCTAGCAATGTTGCTAGAAGATGAGGGATAAGGGAGACCCAAGTTGTTGGTGTTGACACTCGTGGGTATTCAAGTTCTCTCTTGGATGCATCCCTACGAAACTTGAGTAGACGTAGGTTCGTTGTTGAGGTAAGTGGTATTGGAGGATACTTGCTCAAGATTGAAGAAACCGATACCAATTGTATTAGCACCTCTTTGGTTGATAAGTTAAGGATACCATGCTGTGCACTAGAGAATCCTTATGAGTATGATGGAGTGTGGGTTTCCATGGAAGCTCGGGTACTTCCATCTCATAGGAATTACAAATGTTATGTGTGGTGTGATGTGTATCTGATGCAGCGGAAAATACGGAAGCGATAAAGTAAAGATAAAAGCGAGACGTGGCTCGAACGAATTACCTAAGTAGCACCGAAGAACTTATTTCGATACACCTCGGGTGATTATCAAGGAACACCTACACTAAGCAACTATCCTCGAGAGACACTCGGTTCTCGCAAATAGAATGATCAACAAAGGATTGAAGTTCAACTTGGAATCCACCAAGTGAAATCAAGCATGCACAAGGGGTTTTCATTGAAATGCTCTCAAGCTTTCAAGTTTCATGTTTTTAATTCAATGTAGGCTACTTGAAATGAAGGCCTTAGGAAGACATTTATAGTCTTCCTTTACATAATATGAAAGGTCCTAAATACCTCCAAAGTGGGTTAAAACAATAAATGCCACTTAGGACTAAAGTAGGAATTACAAGCAAAATGTAACAAAATCCCGTAATGCTGTCAACAAGAGTAGGCGGTCAGCCTACTAAAGCAGGCGGTCCGCCTCTTTTTAAAGTAGGCGGTCAGCCTACTAAAGCATGCGGTCCGCCCCTTTTTGATGTCCTGAGGGTGCTGAGAAAAGTAGGCGGTTCGCCCACTCTAGAAGGCTGTGCGCCTCATTCTGGGAGGTGTTGAGGTGCCTCAAGATGATCTTGGGAAGCTCCTCCTTGGTGCCTAGGCGCTCCTCCTCAATGACACTCATCAATTTGTTCTCAAACTCTCCTCCGAAGCTCTTGATCTTTCCTCTTTTGTATCCTTCAAGCTTGGCTCTTGATGGTTGGTGCATTGGCTCAATTTGCCCTGCATCATCCTCCCCTTCTTGAAAGGATTTCGTCCTCGAAATCAAACCATCAAGACCTACAAGCAAGGACAAACACAAGCAAAACTTCCTACAACGGAAGTAGGTTAGTGCAAACCGTGTGGAAAACACACTCTTATGGTATAACCAAGTATCAATAGCAATGAAAAATTTCATATCTCCAAAGGAAACAACAAGCACTTGGCTAACTAAAGAAGTGCAACCAACACAAGAACAAACAAAAAGGTCATTAGGACATGGATCATGCAAGATCAAATAGTCAAAGATCCTACTATCTCTAAGTTCATGATCATCATACCCAACTTTCAACGCAATGTTTTCACAATGTGGCACATTGGTTTTGGTATGCTCAACTCTCAAAGTGTGATTAACATATGGAATGGAGTAAGAAAAATAGCTCAACCTACAACTAGCATCAATTACTCCACTCCCCTTAAAAGCACTCATACTCATACCAAGAGACAACTCCTCACCTCCAAATCTATCCTTAAGACAACCCTCCTCCCAAGGCAAACTCTCAAGAAAGGTATTAATAATGGCTTCTTCATCATAATAACTCAAACAATCAAGAGTAGGGTCACTAGAAGAATCATTCACCTCACTCGAAATTTCAAACAAACTGTTGTCTATGGAGTCAAATCCTTTACACCATGGAGATTCTAACTCATTCTCAACTCTAGTTTGACACAAATCACCACCACAAATAAAGATGCCCTCAAACAAAGGATTAGTAAAAGTAGACATCTCAAATTCATTTTTAAACATAGGTGAAGTATCAAAACTAGGTTCATTACTCACACTTGATGAGTCATTAAATACAATCCTATCCATCTCATCCACTAGGGATTCCTCAAAGTCACTTCCATCCTCACTACGACACAAAAATCCACCCAAATCAATTATATCAACAAGGTCATGATCAAGCAAGTCATCTTCCCCTTTATCAAAAATAGGTGGTGTGTCATAATAAGCTTCACAGGCATAGTCAACTACCACTTCTTAACTAAAGAGAGGTTCATTGAATATCGGGCTCACATCATGATGTGGCTTATCACTCCTCTAAACTAGTGGTTCACATGCACACACAAGTTGACTAATCGACTCTATGCTAGTTGCAAATTCATTAAATGCAACACAAGTACCAACTAGTATTAAGTTCTCATAGGACAAGGTATTA
The DNA here is from genome assembly GCA_029990575.1 of Petunia axillaris subsp. axillaris. Lineage (NCBI taxonomy): Eukaryota > Viridiplantae > Streptophyta > Magnoliopsida > Solanales > Solanaceae > Petunia > Petunia axillaris. The sequence continues at coordinate 167,464,211 of JARKNS010000003.1, forward strand.
TCATGCTCATAGGAAGGTGAAGGAATACTTATACTTGAGTTGCTCCTGTGAGCACTCACATCACTTGACGCATCATGTTCAATCCCTCCCTCATGAAGCGCACAATGAAGATCTCCATCATCTTGTCTTCCCACTAAGGCATATGGTTGAGGCTCCACTAGCTCGCTTCCAAGAGTACCTACACATAAGTCAAAACAAGTAAAAGAAGAAGAAGCTATATCATAGTTAGAACAAAGGGTGTCCTCACTCTCATTTTGTCTTTCAAGGCCAAGTGTAGATTCGGGTGACAATCCACTCACATCACTCCTCACTTTCTCTCCTTTTTCCTCTCTAGGATTGTCACCAGTCACTCCTCTCTTTCTTTTGTCTCTAATGTTCGAGTACAATGGAATGAGACTCAAGATTGTCTTCATTTGGAGTAGGGTGACCCTTCTTTTGTTTCAAATCATCACCTTGGGGATTTCCTAAGTTGTGGGGAATGTCCACTTGTTGGGGAATGCCCAACGGTTGGGGAGTGCCCAACACACTATCACAAGTACCTTCTCCGGCATCTTTTGAGACACTCGGGGTCTCTTCTCTTTCAAGGCTCTCAAGCCTTGCATTTATTGCTTTCACCTCGGCCAAGAGAGTGGCCAAGAAGCTCACCGGGACCCTAATGATATCTCCGGCCATGTACCTACAAAAATAGCAAGACTAAAAGAAGAGGTTAGAGTAAACACCTCACACGTTCCCTCACTTTTGAATGTCACTCGGGTACACTCGTTTAGTGGTGGGGAATTTATCACTCAATCTTGATTTCAAAAGCTTTCTCGTAGTTGAACAACCTCATCAATAACCATTCAAGTTCACAAGAACAAAATACTCTCCGAGAAGAGTGGAGTTGATGGTACTCTATGAACGCTAGGCTATATAGGTGAGCACTTGAAGCAAAATTTTACTACGAGGCTTCTTTGAATTCTAATCTCCTCTAAGCACGAGATTCCTAAAAGCTCAATGTACTAGTACTAGTAAAGTAGGAGTGTTACTTGAAAAGTACTAGTCATAAGTGATACAAGCTAAAAAAATATGAAAACCTACGAAAAACAACTACCCGGACAACTCCCAGAAACAGGCCCCCCGCCTCTGTAAACAGGCAGTCCACCTGATTTTTCACAGTGTGTAGTAGGCGGTCAGCCTACTTGAAGTCCAGAGAGGGTGCAACAAAAGAGGCGGTCCGCCCAGTGCAATTTCTTGCAGCTTTTCACTTCGCGTTTTTTATTCTTTAGCACCCAAATTTCCAACAAAAATAAGTTATTTTTCCAATCTAATGATACCCAAAGGTGTATAGGATGATTACAATCAAAGCCCAATAGTTTCTAACCCCAACAAACAACAACAAATCAATTTCAATCTTCAAGCAAGAAATTGTAGGATTTTTGAAAACTTTGAGATTTGATTCTTCAAATTTCGAATCACAACACCAAATCACGATATTTTGGTACCAAAAGAACGGGAATCAAACATAGAACAAACCCCAATAAATTTTAATATTTGGGTGTTCAAATCCAACAAGTTTCACCAATCTTTTTGTAGTTTTCAAATTTTTTATTTTTTTTTGTTTTTCTTCCAAATAAGAACAACAAGCAACAAGAACACAATAACAAGGATAAAAGATACGATGAACAAGGAACGAGGGTTTGTAAGAATAACACTCGAGCCTTGCTCTGATACCAACTGATGCAGGAAAAAACCTACGAAAGCGATAAAGATAAAGAACGAGACAATACTCACACGATTGTTCAAGTAGCAACGAAGAACAATGTTTCATTACACCCCGAACGATGACAAGATTCACCTACTCTATGCAACTATCCTCAAGAATCACGAGGTCCTTTCAAATAGAATGATCGTAAAGGTTTGAGGTTCAACTTGAAATCGTCTAATTGAAATTCAAGCCAAGAATCAAAGGTTTCAATAGAGAGAATTCTCTTATGTTTTGTATTCAAAGATAGGTAAATGAGTTCAAGACCTAATGAAGGATTTTATAGCCTTCTACAAACATGTAATGAATTGTCTAAAATAACCCTAAGTGGGTTTAAACAATAGAAGCCACTTAGGGCCAAAGTTGGAATTACAGGCAAAAATAACTCAAAACTCGGATTGGCTCGTAACAAGGGTAGGCGTTCCGCCCACCCCTAGTAGGCGCTCCGCCCCATGCTTCCTTCAGTAGGTTGCGCGGTCCGCCTAGGCACAGGGGCGGTCCTCCAATGGAGATCCAGAGAGTGAACATAATTCAAGCAGTCCGCCTCTTTGGGTAGGCGGTCCGCCTCTTCCTGAAGCCTTTTGGGGTGTCTCAATTTGTGTCTCTTGAGCCTCTCCAAGTGTCCTAGATGGTCCTCCTTCCATGTTGCTCCAATGCATGATCTTCAAGGTGGTTCTGGAGCTCCTATCTTCCACGTCCAAGCCTTTCCATACCAAGTGAATGTGACCATCATGGATAGCTTTGGCTTGGCTTGGCTTTGCTTCTAGTAAAGGGTCTTGTGGTGGTTTGCCCGGCATCAGTATCCCATGCGACATGTTGATGTGTGATTAGGTGAGCCATGGTTGGCAGACAAGAGGTTGCAATATAGTGCTATGAAGGATGCGTATCTTGTGGGCATAGGTCAAAGGGTTTATGACTTTGTACCTTATCGAGAAAAAGGCCAATTGTCTTCTAGTGCACCTTCTTTGGTTATGCAAAGGAGCAAGGAGTGAGAACTTCATCCCATGGGTGAAAATATGCAATCGAGGAGTCCTACAATTACAAGAAGTGGTGGGACTAGTGCAAGTGAAGGGTTGACAAGTGTCAACAAGGTGAACCCGAAACCACAAATTTCAAAACCAAGTGGTTCACCAACAAAGAAGAAGGATACATCAAGTGATGAGTCTCCAAGTCCTAGATTCCGGATTGACGTTAAAAGTCCACCTACTCCGGCTATAGGTATCCTTGGGCCTCATCCCAACTCACCCGAATGTAAGAGACAAAAGATAGATAGGAGTAAGGGAGTGACCGGTGACAATTCTCGAGTGGAAAAAATGAGAGGCTGTGTTGAGTAATGTGAGTGGGTTGTCACCACCCGAATCTATACCCGACCTTGAAGAAAAAATGAGGGAAAAAAGAGAAGGAAAAAGAATCATTGAGAGTGAGGGCACCCCTTATTCTAAGTTAACCCTTTATACTTTTCTTCTACTTGTTTGAATTCTTGTGTAGGAATTCTTGGAGGCAAACCGATGGAGCCTCAATCATGTGCCGAAGTGGAAGGACAAGGTGAAGATGATTCAAAATGTGAGCTACACGGAGGAGGAGCTAGCCATGATACTTCAAGTGCATTGAGTGAGCAAGATGGCGACTCAAATGTAAGTGTTAGTTCTTCTTTCCTTAAGCATGATACCTCCTTGTCTTATCATAGTGTTTGTGATAACTCCACACTAGTTGGTGATTTGTATGATTTCAATGTGTTTGCAACTAGTGTAGATTCATTTGGTCTACTTGTGCGTGCATATGAACCACGTTGAGAGAATTGATGAACCACATTATGATATGAGCCCGGTATTCAATGAACCTCTCTTTAGTGAAGATCTTAAGGTTGACCTTGCTTGTGAACATTGTTATGACACCCCACCCATATTTGATAGAGAAGAAGATGAGTATAATGAATATCCTATTCTTCCCTTTGATTGCTTACTTCATAGTGGTGGTCTCTTGTGTCGTAATAGGGGTGGTCGTGACCTTAAGGAGTCTCTATTGTATAAGATGGATCGAATTATGTTCGATGACTCCTCAAGTGTGGATGTTGTCTCTAGTTTGAATACTTCACCTTTGCTTACTATTGAGCTTGAGAAGTGTGCCTATACTAAGCCTTTGTATGAGGGCAACTTCAATGGAAATGGTGATTTATGTCAAACTAGAGTAGAGTGTGAGTTTGAACCTCCGTGGATTAGAGAGCTTAACTCTATTGACAATCCCTTGTCTGATTGTGATGGTGCATCTTCTAGTAGTCCTAATCTTGAGTGTACGTACTATAATGATGAAGAAGCTACGACGAGAACCTTCCTTGGTAACTTGTCTAATCAGGAGGATTGTCTTGGAGGCAAAAGTGAAGGTAAAGAGGTACCTCTTGGTGTGAATAAGACTGCTTTTAAGAAGGGGAGTGGAGTATTTTATGTTAGTTGTCAAATGAACTATTTTGTTTACTCCACCCATATGTTGATCACACCTTGAGCGTTGAGCATGCCAAAGCCATTATGTCACCTTGTGATAAAAATACATTGAAGTCTTGGTATGTTGGTCATGAGCTTAGGGGTCGTAGGGGATTCGATTGCTACATCTTGCATGTCCCATGTCCTATTGATCTCTTTGCTTATTTTTGTGATGGGTGCACTTCATTTGTGAGTCAAACACTTATTGTTTCCTTAGGAGACTTGAGCTTCTTTATTGTTATTGATGCTTGGCTCTATCATAAGAGCGTGTTTTGCACACTATTTACAGTAACCTACTCTTGTAGTATGAGATTTTGGTTGTATTTGTCATTGCTTGTAGGTCTCGATGGTTTGATTTCGATGACGAAATCCTTTCAAGAAGGGGAGGATGATGCAGGCCAAATTGAGCCAAGACACCAACCATCAAGAGCCAAACTTCAAGGACGCAAATGACGGGAGGTCAAGAGCTTCGAAGAAGAATTGAAGACGTGTAGCTACTGCTACAGGGAAGGCGGACCTTCCAGGTATGGAGGAGGGGAGCCTCAAGCCATCCTAGGCATGAAGGGAGCAAGGCTTCAGCGTGGGGGGGACCTCCAAGGTTTGAAGGAGGGGCGCCCAAGATGATGGATAGCTGAAGAAAATGCAAGGAGGGGCGCCTCCATTCTGAGAAGGGGCGCCTCCACTGACGAGATTTCACTAGATTTTATGACTATTTTCTATTTTAGCTCTATGTGGCCTTTATTGTTTTAACCCACTTTAGGGGGTATTTAGGAGCTTTCATGTAAAAGTCTTCCTTAGGCTTTTATTTCAGTAAGTCTAGTTTGAACATAGAATTGAGAGAAAGACATTGAGAGGCTATGCCTTCATGTTTGGAGCGTGATGCTTATGTATCCCCTACGACTTGGGAACCCGAGGATTGCATCCTGGTATGAATCCAGGATTTGGTTCAAGTTTCTCTTCTCCCATTTGAATTCAATCCACGTATGTGAGTTTGATTCGTTTCTTTCTTCTCATTTCTTGCCTTCACAATCTATATTTCTTGTTATCTCATTTTACTTACTTCCGCGTATCGTTTACTTTGCTTCTGCTATTTTAGATTGCATCAGTTCCATCTGCACCTCAGTGCCAGTTTCTTTGTTGCCTGCTTCCTCGACGTCAGCAACGTCGTCATCATTACCATCATCACCTTCGTCATCATCGTCGTCATCACCAACAACTGCCTCTTCGAATTTATCGCGGCAGGCAGTGGCTTTGTGCTACCTTAAGCCACCAGCCTGAGACGTTACCCCATCTTCCCCTCCACCGATGTGATGATGTTTAGAGGCTGATGAACATTCACTAACTCATCGCCGACAATCATGGTGTCGGCGTCTGGAACTTTTCCTCCAGAAGAGCCACTAGAACTTTGGGTAGAATGTGTTGCTGACATTGTAGGCTAAGAGATTGGTCACAGATTCGTGATTCTAAATGGAGATTTGAAGAGAAGCAGAAATGGGTTCTTTAGTATGAAATTTTTTGCTAGTGCTTTAAAAGTTCAAGTGGAGAAGGAGACAATCAAGTGGAGGTAATTATAGAGGTAGTAGTCATCATTACTATAATATTGGGAAGTGCAATCGAAACGCCGTGACCGTTCGGAGCCAACGAACGGTCACCTCGTATGGTGCAACAAGAAGTCAAAGTGACAGGCGCCTTTTTAAAATACTAGGCGTGCATCTCGCCGCGTCATTCTCCCGCTCAATTTCATTCCACTCCTCGAAAACCTGGGCACTTGCCTGAGGAGTGGGGGACTATCTGTATTGGGTGAAAAATGGATTGCTTGCGAGGTGCGTCGAGCGTATCATTCAGAGCACATCAAACGGAGATTCACAAGATTTGCACCCGAGGTAAACAACATAACCACCGAGGTGAACACCCGAGGCCATAGTTCTTGATATACCCCAAGGGACAATAGCCTCGATGGACTACTTCTATTTCAGCAGGGTGATTTCCCACGATCTCAGCCCACTATCTCATCTTCCAAGGGAATAGGATGTGGGCAAAGCCACAATCAAAACATGGAAAAGGTGGCTGAATTTCTCAAATCCAGTGGCCTATAAATAACATTTTATTTTGTATTTTAAACATCCAGAAATATATACTAAAACTATATCAAATTGTATACTCAAATAGTTGATATTGGAATTTTGCTTTTCTTACTCTTATCGTTCAATTATTCACTGTAATTCATCGTTCTTTCAACAACTTTGGTACTTGCTTTTGCTTTTGCTTTTGCTTTTGCTTGTAAACCCGTCATAAATTCGATTTGCTGTTCTAATCCAGTTAAGGCCTATACACTTGATTGGTCAGAAAGAGCTACTATTTGCCTCTTTGACAAAAGGACACGTAGAGACTATGGGGATTTTTTAATTTAATTAAAATACATCCTTTTTTTAAACAAAAAAAATCTTGTAAATAGGCTTGACATCGAGCTGAGCCCGCCCAGCCGAGTCCTATCTAAATTACTATGCCACCGAACTGAGCCTAATTGAACTATATACCATACCAAATCGAGCTCAACGAACTAACTGATTGAATCGGTGTATAGACCAAATCAAACTTGATCGAGCCTAATTTTTGAATGAAATCGAAATAAATACAGCCGTGTCGAGGTAGCTCTATTCATCAACATAGATCATTTCTTTAAATTCATAGGGGGCACTCATCCCATTTTTGTTTGTTTCGTAGGCAAATTGAAATTGGAGAGACTACACAGCTACTGAAGTGAAGCTGAAAATGAGCAGATTTTCAATACGTTACTTTAAATACGGTAACCCATTTATCCCATTCTTGCCTATTTCTCATTGCAATGCTCAGGTTACTCATACAACATGTCATAGCAATACATCTATTTCCATAAAGAGGAAACTTAGCAAGTTAGAAAATGTCAAGTGTTTAGATGATGCAATGAGTTTGTTTCGTCAAATGGTCAGACAGAAGTCTCTTCCCTCTCCACCCTGCTTCACTAAAGTGTTGAACACTATGGTAAAAATGAAACATTACTCTGCTGTTGTTTTTATGTTTCAAGAAATGCACAAATTAAGTATTCCAACTGATGCATTTATCTTGAATATCATGATTAACCGTTATTGCCTTATTCATCGTTCTGATTGTGGATTTTTTGTATTAGCCATTTTCTTCAAGAATGGTATTTCGTTTGATGTTGTTACCTTTACCACACTATTAAGGGGACTCTTTGCTGAAAATAAGGTTAAAGATGTCGTTGAGTTGTTCAAGAAGTTTGTTAGAAAGAACATTTGTGAGCCTAATGAAGTCATGTATGCAAATGTCATGAATGAGCATAACAAAAGGGGTCATACTCAACAAACTTTTAGTTTGCTCCGATTTATGGAACAAGGTAGCATTTAGCTTGACACCTGCATCTACAGTATTGGTATAGACGCCCTTTTCAAAGATGGAATGCTAGATGCTGCTGCCAATCTTTTGAACGAGATGAAAACAAAGGGCATTCCTCCGGACACCGTCACATATAGTTAATTGATAGATGGCTTGTGTAAGTTTGGTCAGTGGCTAAATGTTAGGACCTTATTATGTGAGATGGTTAATCTTAATATTTATCCGAATGTGTTCACCTTCAGCACAGTGATCGATGGACTATGCAAAGAAGGAAAAGTAGAAGATGTCGAGGAGGTAATGAGACACATGATAAAAAAAGGTATAGAGCCTGATATGGTCACCTACAGTGCGATAATGGATAGATATTGCTTGTGTGGTCAAGTGGATAGAGCTAAGAGAATTTGGAGCAAACCCTCATCCTTCGGCCCCAACAATGGCCCGAAGCTCAAAATATCCTCGCGGGAGCATTTCAAGAGGTTTGACTGAGCCAATGCCTCCTATTTTCTCAAGGACCTCTCCGAGGCTGCAGTTTTGACAGGCTCGGAATGAGCTCGAACCGCACTCGTAGTTGTCCCCTCCTTGCAGCAAGGATTTCAACTTCTCCCCCCTTGGCTTTGCCCTTAGCCTTGCTAGTAGCTTGATCTGGCTCTTGTTCTGGCTCTTCGAGGTTTATCACCTTGGTCTCTTCATGCACCTCAAGGCCCTCATTATCGGGCTCGTCGATCAAGCCTCGACGCTGCACAGCAATAGCTTCGGGCCCCGAAATAGTTGCCACCTCGGTTCAAGGGTGCACCGACCGAGTAGACTTCTTCGAAGTCGCTCTCTTCCTCTTCGGACCTTGATATGAAGCCAAAAGACAAGATAGAATATAACAAAAAAGATTAAGAGAGTAATTAAAGTAAGACCAAATTTGATTAATGAGAATTAAAAAAACAAATTAGGAGGTGAGACCTAATCAGCTCCCTTAAAACAATTAACAAAGCAACCTTAACTATTTGATCCTCAATTGAATCTAATTCAATTGCAAATCAAGGACTTAGTGTGCTTAAGCAAACAAGCTTAGCATATAACCTCAAAATAATTAATGTCATCAAAATCTAACTCTAACAAATGAGAGTTAAGGACCTTATATAGTGGTTCCTAAAATGGCAACAATGCCTTAATTTCCCTTGAAATGGGCTTGCAATAAGTCATAAAACTGAAAATAGTGTTCTGGTCAACGCCACAACACTATCATGCTAGGACACGCGCGATCGCGTGGCTTGAGTAACCAAAGCTTCGCAATCGCGGCTTTGGTCATGCGATCGCGAAGATGATTGCCTTCATCCATTGTCAGTTTCCTGCGCGATCGCGTCTGAGGCCTCGCGATCGCGCTGTTCATCTTTTCCTCATTGCGCGATCACGTCTGGTGTCTCGCGATCTCATTGAGCAGCTTCTGGACCTTAAGTGATCGCATCTGACAGCTCGCGATCGCGATGAGAATTTTCTGGTTCTGAGGCATTGAGCTTGCAAACAAGTCCTGAAGCCTCCAAAATTTTCCCCAGCAGCTCCAGTTGTGCAAATGTGGCATGCAATTGTTGCAACATCCGTGCTTGGCTTCTTGTAAATGGCTTGCTCACACATCGGGTTGCATCATTCTCCCCTTCTTAAAAAGAATTCATTCACGAATTCGCTTGTTCATCAACTTTGAAGGGAGACAAGTCGCACACATTGAAAGTGTTGTGCACTTGGTAGTTGCTCGGCAAATCAACCTTGTATGCATTGTCATTAAGGCGTTCAAGGATTTGGAATGGACTGTTGCCTCTTGGCATCAACTTGCTCACCCGCTTGTTGGGAAATCTATCCTTCCGGAAATGGACCCAAACTTAATCTCTCGGTTCGAAGACAATCTTCTTTCTTCCCTTGTTAGCCTTCTTGGCAACTTCTTGATTCTTCTTTTCAAGTTGCTTCCTCACTTACTCGTGAAGTTGTTTCATCTCCTGAGCTCTCACCTTGGCATCTATGCTTAAAACAACATCTTGAGACAAAGGCATGAGATCTAAGAGGGTTAGGGGGTTAAAACTATACACAACCTCGAAAGGAGTCATGCAAGTAGAAGTATGCATGATTCTATTATATGCAAATTAAATCAAAGGTAAGTATTCTTCCCAAGAAGCTAGTTTTCCCTTAAACAATTCTCTAAGCATGGTACCCAAGGTTCTATTGACAACCTCGATTTGGCCATCGGTTTGGGGGTGGCAAGAAGTGGAGAATAACAACTTAGTGCCAAGCCTTCCCCATAATTCTTTCCAAAAATGAATAAGGAATTTGGAATCCCTATCATTAACAATAGTTTAAGGGACCCCATGCAATTAAGTACGTATTCAACAAACAAATTGGCTACATGGGATGCATCATCAATCTTATGACAAGGAATGAAATGTGTCATTTTGGAAAATCTATCAGCTACCACAAAGATGCTATCTTTTCCCCTTTTTGGTCCTAGGGAATCCAAGCACAAAGTCCATAGAAATTTCAAGCCAAAGACCTAAGGGAATGGGGAGGGGTGAGTACAAACCATGTAGAAGTAGCTTCGACTTAGCTTGCTTACACTCCAAGCATTGTCCACACACCCTTACAATATCCACCTTCATCTTAGGCTAATAAAATTGCTCCTTAAGAATCTCCATGGTCCTGCCCACTTCAAAGTGCCCCATTAGTCCCCCACTATGTGTCTCCCTCACTAGAAACTCCCTCCAAGATTAACGAGGCACACACAACTTCCCATTTCTAAACAAGAACCCTTCAAACTTATGGAACCTCATTTTCTCCACATCACCACTAGGTTCCTTCTACCACACAACCGATTGATCATTCTCCCCTTTTCTTCTAATTCACAATTAGCATATAGTTCCCCAAACTCCGGGTTATTGGCATACATCTCCTTCATACTTTCAAAACCCATGAGCTTGGACCCCAAAGTATTCAACAACATTTGTCTTCTTGATTGAAGTACAAACTTCCTTGACAAGGAATCTGCCACTATATTTTCTTTTCCCTTTTTGTAATGGATGACATAAGGAAAGGTTTCAAGGAATTCCACCCATTTGGCATGTCTCACATTCAACTTCTCTTGGGATTTGAGGTGTTTCAAAGATTGGTGGTCGGTTCTAATGATAAATTCTTTTGACCAAAGGTAATGTTGCCAATGAGCCAATGCCCTCACCAAGGCATACAACACCTCATTTGGCATGAGCTACCCATTTGGAATGAGCCACCCATTTGGCATGTATCTATCATAAGTAGAGTATTTAGTGGTTTCTCCCTTAAGTTTTTCACTAAAATAGGCAATGATTTTTTGATCTTGCATCAACACGGCTCCAATTCCTACCCTACTAGCATCACACTCAATTTCAAAGATTTTATCAAAATTGGGTAATTGAAGGAGATGTGTAGAGCTAAGCACTCCTTTCAATTTTGCAAAAGCCTCTTCTTGCTCCTTCCCCCACACAAATGCCTTATCCTTCCTTATCACTTCGGTCAATGGTACTGCTATAGTGCTAAATCCCCTCACAAATCTCCTATAAAAGATAGCCAACCCATGGAAACTTCTCACATCACCAATTTTTTTAGGAGTGGGCCAATCCCTAATGGCCTCCACTTTAGCCTCATCTACTTCCACACCATTTGCACTCACCACAAAACCAAGGAACACAACTTTTTCAATACAAAAGGAGCACTTTTTCAAGTTAGCAAATGATTGCTCCTTTCTCAAAACATCAAACACTTGTTTCAAATGATTAGCATGTTTATCAATAGATTTGCTATAGACAAGGATGTCATCAAAGTAAACTACAACAAATTTTCGAATGAAAGATTTAAGCACATGATTCATCAACCTCATGAACGTTGAAGGAGCATTAGACAAGCCAAAAGGCATGACAAGCCACTCATAAAGACCAAAGTTAGTCTTAAAGGTTGTCTTCCACTCATCACCCGGTTTCATCCGGATTTGGTGGTAGCCACTCCTCAAATTAATTTTAGAGAACACACAAGAACCACACAACTCATCAAGTATATCATCTAACCTAGGGATAGGATGACGATACTTTACCGTTATCTTATTGATGGCTCTACAATCCACACACATGCGCCAAGTCCTATCTTTCTTTGGTACTAGGATGACCGGGACCGCACATGGACTCAAGCTTTCTTGCACAAGTCCTCTTTCAAGAAACTCCTCCACTTGCCTTTGGAGCTTTTTAGTGGCCTCCGGGTTGATTCTATAGGCTGCCTTGTTGGGCAATTGGGAGCCTGGAACAAGGTCAATTTAATGCTTAATGCCTCTAAGTGGTGGCAATCCACTAGGCAACTCCTCGGGAAAGATGTCTTCATAACCTTGCAAAAGAGAAGAAATAGAACTAGGTAAAGAAGTAGTTAGTTCATTAGTAAGCAAAACATGGTCTTTGTGTAGGAGAAAAATCATGGGCATTCTCTCATTCACATCATTCAAGCACTCCTTCTTTGACAAGAATATGTTCACTCCATCTTTTGTTTCCTCACTCTTTTGTGTGACAACTCCCACTCTTTTTTCCCCTTCGACTCCATCTTTCTTTCCTTTTTCTCTTTTCAACTTCAACTCCCTCATCTTCCTATAGCCCTCACTCACTTGAGCCGGAGTCAATGGATTAAGAATAAACTTCCAACCTTCCAACTCTAAGGCATACTTGTTAGTCTTGCCATCATGCTTTGCTAAATGATCATATTGCCAAGGTCTCCCAAGAAAAATATGACAAGCTTGCATTGTTACCACATCAAATAAGAGCTCATCATGGTAGTCCCCAATCTTGAATTTGATCAAAGCTTGGTCACCTTTAGTTCACCACATTCGTTCAACCATTGTAGCTTATAAGATTGTGGACGTTTCCTAGTGGGAAGCTTGAGTTGATCAATCAAAGTGGTGCTCACTACATTGACACAACTACTACTATCAATGATAAGAGAACAACTGGTTCTTTGGACCTTACAATAAACATGAAAAAAATTCTCCCTTTGATTCAACTCTTCCTTCACTTGCACTCCCATTATTCTCCTTACCACAAGAGTAGCAGATATGTCTTCCTCAAATTGCCTACCTACCCCTCTTCCCCCATCTGTAACAGCCCAAGCCCGCTAGTGATACTGTCCACTTAGGGCCTCGGCCCGCACGGCTTTAAAATGCGTCACTAGGGTCTAAGGCATGCTTACTTAAATACCCAGGATTACTCATGTGTTATGCCGATGTGAGATACTTAATCCTTAGTTGGGGTTTCACACCATCAAAGTCATCATCACAAGGAATATCCCCATATATCTACTCTACATCACTATCACCCGTTTGATAACCACCATCACCAAAAGCAATAATGGTTCTCCTATTTAGACAATCCCTCTTCATATGGCCTCGGCCATTACATTTATAACATTGAATGTTAGACAAACTTTTAAGTTTAGCTTTGTTACCTCCCACCTTTGGCTCTTCTTTGGGCTTGGCTTTGTCAAATTGGCCCTTGAACTCTCGCTTGGGTTCTTTTGCTTTGTCCCATGGAGAATAGGTCTTTACATTATCCTCTCTTTGCTCCAATTGGTAGAGATGTTTTTGGACTTGTAGGACTTGTCCAATTTAAGCCCTTTCTCCACCTTAAGCATCGCTTGAAAAGCATCATACAAGGAATTAAATTGGTGCAATTCCATGAGAGAAGAGACTTTCCTATTCAAGCCTCAACAAAATTTTGGAGTAAGGAATCGATCACCATCTTGAATGTTGGCCCTTATTCTTATCTTCTCAAACTCATCAAAATATTCCGGCACACTCTTATTCCCTTGCCTCAAGTTATACAATTTCTTGATCAACTCATCTTCATAGTTGGTGGGTAGGAATCAAGCTTCCATCATGGCCTTCAAAGCCGCCCATCCACCATTTGCAATTAGCCCTTAAGTCTCCCTTTGCTTACGCTTAGATTCCCACCAAGTGGAAGCATAATTATCAAATTGAGTAATGACATACTTGACCTTCGTGGCTTCTTGAACATTGTTGGTTTGAAAATATCCTCTCCATCTTGACAACCCACTCTAGATACCTAAGTTGCTCCGACACAACAGTTTAGGTGCCGCACCCGTGTCGACACAACACTGGTGCAAGTGTGGGTATGGGATCCGCACCGAATCCGGTCAAACGATTTTGGGTACTTTGACCACGAGCGACCCGAAAATTCGAAGCAAGATACAATGTGATTTCGAAAATCGGAACCAAAACTAGGTAAATTTGAAGAAAATGACATACCTTATATGTTCCTCGATATAGGAAATCAGTTCTTTACATATCTCCTTCATTGCTTCTTCTCTTGATCAGTAATTAACCAATAATTATTTCAGATTTTAGGCAAAGCAGATCGAGATTTTGGAGGCCGCTAAACAACGGTAGCTTTGTAAAAATGGCGTAGAGTCTCCGACGGAGAAGACAAGCAGATCGAATAGAAAATAGAAAGTCAAATACTCAAACTTATCTCTTTACTTATGTTTACTTGTTTAGTGGAGTAGTATTTTACTATTTTACTAACCCATTTAATATTTGGTCTTGTAAGTTTGATTACTTATGTTTTTCAATTAGCAGTGTTAAGTACTTTTTGTGTAAAAGTATAGTTTTAGCAAGAACATGTGTCATTATCTTAACATGAGCTGTCTAAATTAGCATGAGGTGTCTAAATTGGCTATATATACCATTTTTGTAAGTTTTATACCACTTTTAAAATTTTATTTTTTAACTATACTATATGAGAAGGGCCATTAGAAATATTGATTGATTTTTTTCCCTTCATTAAAAGATTTTACGATAGACAAAATTATCATTTACTATATTTTGATATAAGTTATTTCTTTAAAATATAATCTGTAATAAATTCAATTAAATTATGGTGTATTAAGTCCAGTCCTCTAAAGTAACTGTAATTCATATTTGAGCAAACATATTCATATTGTATTTCAATTCATCAAGTTTCTCTCTCACAATCCGATTCAGATTCCAATTAGTTTTTATTAATCAAATGTGATTTTATAAAAATTCACTTCGAATATGTTTGAATGTAGTTAATGCTTAGGACTTGAAAAGTTTTACATTTAAAAGAATTATAATTGTGTACTTCTATTAAAATTAGAGAATCTTAATTAGTTTAAAAGAATATTTTTAATTTGGTAAACGTTGTTTCTTTAGAATTTAAGTCCCAATTAAATAATAGGGAATTAGAGGGGATATATATGGGGAAGAAGGAGGATTGGGATCAATAAAAATATGGTATATTTATAATTATAAGTTTATGGTACCACATTACTTAAATTAATTATGGTAATGAATAAAATAAAATCTTATAGACAGGTAGTTATGCAAAACTTCCTATTAATAAATAGTTTTTTTTACTCAATGTGGTGAAGACTTACACACTAAGTCTAATTTTTTTTTTTATAATAGTAACGAGAGATCTAATCAAAATTAAAATTATAATTACGATATGATTTTCATTTAAATTGAATTATACGTGAAAGACAACTATAAAAAAGTTAATGTCTGAGGTAAGCAATAAGTTGTATTCATGTACACTTGACGTTAAACTTACAATTTCAAATTAAATTAAACTTAAAAAAATTTTGAACTAAATTAAATTAAAACAAGTGCCCTAATTGAAAATAAGCTTATTCCAAATCTGTTCTTCCCCCTTACTTAAACTCTCTTTATCTAGGATATTTTATAATTTGGAAACGAATAAATCCTATACAAAGGAGAAAAATAGAAAAACTTAGGAAACAAATGACTTATGAACTACCTTACACTAGTTAAGTTTTATCACTTGTTTAGTCATTCATTTCGTTTTATCTGCATAAGTTTTGATATTGTGAATTGGATGAAATGTAATAACATATTTGATTGAGGGTACAACTTAACTCTATATAGTTAACTGTTAATTAAACATTGAGATATATATAGTTCTCAAACATATCACATTAACCAATCAAATGCGCTAGACATTCGTATAGTTTTATCTGTATAAGTTTTGATATTGTGAATTGGATGAAATGTAATAACATGTTTGATTAAGGATACAACTTAACTCTATATAGTTAACTGTTAATTAAATATTAAGATATATATAATTCTCAAACATATCACATCAACCAATCAAACGCGTTAGTCATTCGTTTCGTTCTATCTGTATAAGTTTTGATATTGTTAATTAGATGAAATGTAAACATATTTGATTAAGCGTACAACATAACTCTATATAGTTAACTGTTAATTAAACATTGATATATATAGTTCCCAAACATATCACATTAACCAATCAAACGCATTAGACATTCGTATCATTTTATCTGTACTACAAATTAGGACCAAAACTTAAGTGCATAATTCTTAAAATAATCATTTTAATTAATTAAAAAAACTAAATAGTAATATTTATTATAAAAATTGGTAAGTAAATTTGGAACACTTATAAAGTATTTCTTATAAGTAAGATTAATTGGTAAAATATTTTGGAAGACTTATAAAGTATAATTAAATACTACATACTTTAAAAATTGTAAGACTTATAAAAGTAATTCTTGTAAGTAATATTAAATGAAAAAGTATTTGAGAACAAGGATGCATTAAATGCTCCTGCTATACATTCAATCCACCGTTGGATTTGTGAACTAGTATACAACTTTATCATGGTACAATTAATCCACCGTTGGAATTTTTAGAATAGTACACTATCTAAAGTCTAAACTAGCTACAATGATATCTACTTTTCAAATGTCTTTTCAATGACCAATTGTTCCCTCCAATAACATAAAATTATATAAAACTAATATATCTATCATACTACATATGAAACTCTTTGAAACTTCCATTAAAATCTCAACATGGCTTCATCATTGGCAAATAAAAAAGGAAAAGGCTTGTTAAGGCCAACAAAAAGTGTAGGTTCCTATTTTGAGATAAACCTTTGTGAAATCATGTGAAAGTTCTAGAAGTTACTCCGTGGTGGAAATAGAGTGTGGTCTTGCAATTATTGTAACAAAAGAGTTATCGGATCATATTCAAAAATTAAAGCTCATTTATTAAAAATCTCCGGGCAAGGTGTGCAAATATGTAAAAAAATAAGTAGGGAAGTGTGTGAAGCTTTGAAGATAGAACATGAACAAGCGGAAAAAAACATAACATCCATACAATTTGACGCCCGGAAAAAATCAGATTATATATCTCTTCCTGAAGGGTCGGATTTATCACATTTTAAGAAAAGAAAAGATTCGAACATTGGAGCTCTAGAGAAGTCGTTCAACATTGAGAATAGAAACACCGCGGACAAGATGGCAGCCCGGATGTTCTAAGCCTAAGGTTTATCCTTTAATTTTGCTAAGTCTTCCTATTTTAGAAAGTATTCCGAGTTCTTGCAAATACCTCTATAGCGGGTTATGTTCCTCCAACATATAATAGGTTAAGAACAACCCTTTTAGCTCAAGAAAAAGCTCATATCAATAGAAAGTTACAACCCATTAAAGATGCATGGGCGAGAAAAGAATTGTCTATTTGTTCCGATGGATGGTCGGATATTAATAGGCGACCTTTGATAAATATAATGGCAGCTTCTAGTGGCGGCCCAATATTTGTGAAATCAATTAATTCAAGTGGTGTTGTTAAGGGTGGGGAATATATATCCAATTTATTCATTAAGTCAATTGAAGAAGTTGGTTTAAGTAATGTGGTTCAAGTAATCACCGATAATGTAAGTAATATGAAGCTTGCCGGTTCTAAGGTTGAGCAAACTTTTCCACATATATTTTGGACACCATGTGTTGTTCATTGCTTGAACCTTGCATTAAAAAGCATGTGCCAACCTTCCAAAAAATCAAGCCAATTTATACGTTGCAAATGGATTTTAGATTTGATTGGTGAAGTTAGTAGCTTGAAAATTTTTGTATTGAATCATGATATGGCCCTTGCTCTTTTTGAAAAGCATTCGGCGTTATCTTTATTGAAAGTTGCCGAAACTAGATTTGCATCACATGTTGTTATGACTAACCGTATTTTTCAAGTTAAGGCATCACTTGAAAGAATGGTTATGGATGATAATTGGAAAAACTGTAAGGGAGATAAAGTTGTTGAAGCGAAAACACGTGAAATAAAATCCCTTATAATGAATGACGAATGGTGGGATAAAATTGATTATTTTTTGAAGTTTACGGAACCGATCATATCTATGCTTAGAAGTGCCGATCTCGATGAACCAAAATTGCATCTCATTTATGATATGTGGGATACAATGATTGAAAAGGTGAAGGCAATTATTTTTTTAGCATGAAGGAAAGGATCTTATTACCGAACAATCGGAATTTTTTGATACAATTCGAGAGGTTCTTGTTGCTAGGTGGAACAAAAGCAACACCCCTTTGCATTGTATGGCACATTCATTGGTACCAAAATACTACCATGAATCATGGCTTAGCGGGGAAGGCAATGGAATTCGAAGACTTGCTCCAAATGAGGATATTGAGATTTCCTCAAATAGGTTCAAATGCTTCCAAAGATTTTTTAAAGATTCAAGTGAACTAAAACAAGCATCTATAGAATATGGAGCATTTGCTAGTGGGAGTAGTGCTTTTGGTGAGCCTTATGTGGTTGAGGCAATGATGCATGAGGATCCATTATCTTGGTGGGCTAACCACGGTGTAAACGCTCCACTTTTACAAAGTTTGGCTTAGAAATTACTTTCACAACCGGCTTCTTATTCTTGTTGTGAAAGAAATTGGAGCACCTATTCTTTGATCCATAGCATCAAGAGAAACAAACTAGAGTCTTCAAGAGTCGAAGATCTAGTTTTTGTGCACTGTAATCTTCACTTGCTTTCTCGTTAAAAAGAAAAGTATAAAAGTGGCCCAAGCAAGTTTTGGGATGCGGGTATGTCTACAATATATGTTTTCTTGATTTTATATTTGTAGTATTTCTTTTATAATTTAAATAATTTTTATTTTAATGTTGCTTTAGGTAGAGATCGGTTTGATGTTGGTGAATCCATGGGTGATCTAGTTGACTTATCAATAGATAAACCTCAACTAGAAGGAGTCGTCTTTGAAGAAGAGGTTGAAGATTTGGATGGAATTGATCTTGAAAATATGGAGAAAGAATGCTAAATATCAAAGAAACTTTCTTGTTTTGTTATAAGTTCACATGTTAATGTAAATTTTTATGGTGCTTGAACTTGTATATTTTTGCCTTTTTGGAACTCAACACTCAAGTGCTTATGTGATTGACTTAATGATAATGACTAACTCTTTATATATATAATTTGTGACATGTGAGAATATAATAAATGATAATTGTGTACCTTATTCTTTATATTTATATAAAGTTCTTGGGAAAAACCACAAAAGGTAATGTTTTCACTTTACTTTATAGTTTATACTTATTTATATGTATCTAACTTTTTTACTTATATGGTATCTATATGTTTTAATTTTTAATATGTTTAATTGCTTGTAGGAGAATTTGAGAATGGAAGAAGATCAAGAAATTATGTCATCTTGGACTTGGAATGTCTAGAAACTTTACAAAGAACAAGTATTTCACAAAATCTCTTATAATGGATATATTTAAAACTCTATATTTATTTTTTTGAATTATTTTTAGCCGGATCCCCGCACCCATGTCCATACTAGGATCCGTATCCCCGAATCTTAGAATTTATATCTTGAAGGATCCGACCTCTAGATCCGTACCCGTGTCGGACACCCGCACCCGTGTCGGACACCCGCACCCGTGTCGGAGCAACTTAGCTAGATACTCCTCGGGATCACTTTCTCCTTGGAAAGTTGGTAGGTTGATCTTGATGGTGTTCAACCCTCTATCATCATCATGATGTCTTCGATTTCCACCATGACCCTCATAGTCATAGTAGTCCTCTTCACGTTCTGCTCTCTCTTGGTAACCTCTCCCAAATCGACCACCTCAACCCCTATATCATCTTTGTCGTGCTTCCCCCGGATAGAGAAATGGATCATCATCATAGTTTTCATGTGTATGAAAGGATTCGTCATCATATGGATGATCATTTTGTGGCTGTACTATTCCTTCACGCCTTGGAGTCTCATTTCTTGGAAGATCATGAATGAGATCCTTCGCTTGTGGAGTGTCATTTGGAGAATAGGTGTCTTGGACTACCATGTGATAGTAACAGTCATTAGCCTGAGAGAGTCTACTAGGTCAATCACTCAGCACCCCCACGGTTGGAGGTGCCTTAACCACTTGCTTTCCTATTTCCCGAAGTATTTCTTTTCGGGATAGGTCATCAACCGTCTCCTTCATCTCTTTGAATTCATCTTGCATTGAGTTAATACTCGCCATCAAGGCTTGCAACATGGTTTTGACCTCCATGTCCGCCTCGAATTCCTTTTGAGCCATCATGCCTACAAACAATTAAACAAATAAAAGTTAGTAGAAAGAGTCCTCATCAATTCACTCCCTAAGTGTTTACACTTGATTTGATTGCACTCAATCCACTCGTATTTACACTCAATGATTGGCTTTTACTCGCTCTAATACTCTCACCACACTTGCCTTTTTTACCTCTTTTAGCTAGTGCAAGTTTGTTCTTCGCACACAAGTCCGATTCAATAATCAAACTCAATCCAATTCAGGATGGGAAGGAGTTGTTGTAGCAAAGAACGGACAATTAAAGCTAATGGACAGAATTTAGAAAAAGTCAACGAAAGGAAGGAAGAGAAGCACAAATCGAATTGGCACGAAACGGATTCGAATTTGGATGAAATTTTATTTATGATCTAGAAACTCAATGTACTTGATGATGAAATTGGAATTTAGTTGATTAGAAACTGCTCAGGAGCTGTTGCGAACAATCTGTCTAAGTAAACTGTTTTTTCAGAAATTGTTGTTCTATGCGATCGCGTTAGAGTTGTCGCGATCGTAAAGAAGAAGTTTACAGCTGGGCGCGATCGCTTAAAGTACTTACTTAGCTGACAGGCGCTATCGTGTGTGACCTCACGCGATCGCGTAGGCTTCTAAAGCCTGATACAGAAACTGTTTTTCCAGCTACCCTCCTCACTTGAATCTTTACAAACCAGCGTATTTTTGCTCCAAATTTGAGATTTATGTTCCTTGTTGGTCCGCTAACAAACCCCAATAGTTGAATCTTCAAAAGCAACAACCAAAATAGAAAAGCTCCAATTTCTACTTAAAGAACCCTAACTTTTTAATTCTTCCAATTGATGTTCCAATCTTTGTTTGTTGTCTAATTCCTTCAAGTTGCAGCTTCTACAATCATCATTCAACAAGTGTTAACAAAAAATTCACCCAAAAGAAACCTAAACCTAAGACACATTTTTTTTTTTTTGGATTTTTAGATTTTTTTTTTTTTTTTTTTTTTTTTTGTGATTTTTGGATTTTGATAACCAAAACTTAGTTAGTGCTTGTAAGAACAAACACTAATCCAGCTCTATTACCAAATGATATGAAACCAAAAGACAAGATAGAAAATAACAAGAAGATTAAGAAAGTAATTAAAGTAAGACCAACTTTGATTATGAGAATTAAAGAAGCAAATCACCGCCTTAAAACAATTAACAGAGCAACCTTAACTATTTGATCCTCAATTGAATCTAATTCAATTGCAAATCAAGGACTTAGTGTGCTTAGGCAAACAAGCTTAGCCAATAACCTCACAATAATTAATGTCATTAGAATATAACTCTAATAAATGAGAGTTAAGGACCTTATATAGTGGTTCCTAAAATGGAAGCAATGCCTTAATTTCCCTTGAAATGGGCTTGCAATAAGTCATTAAACTGAAAATAGTGCTCTGGTCATCGCCACAGCGCTATCGCGCTAGGACACGTGTGATCGCGTGGCTTGAGTAACCAGAGCTTCGCGATTGCGATCGCGGCTATGGTCATGAGATCGCGAAGGCGATTGCCTTCATCCATTATCAGCTTCCTGCGCGATCACGTCTGAGGCCTTGCGATCGCGCTGTTCATCTTTTCCTCCTTGCGCAATCGTGTCTGGTGTCTCACGATCGCGTTGAGCAGTTTCTTGACCTTGCATGATCGCATCTGACGGCTCGCGATCGCAATAAGCATTTTCTGGTTCTGAGGCAGTGAGCTTGCAAACAGGTTCTGAAGCCTCCAAAATCTGCCCCGGCAGCTCTAGTTGTGCAAATATGACCTGCAACTGTTGCAACTCCCGTGCTTGGCTTCTTGTAAATGGCTTGCTTACGCATCGGGTTGCATCAGACCTATAGAAAAGTGAGTGAAGAGTTTATGGGTGAAAGTAGAAGAAGAAGTTGAGATACAATTTAATCGACCGAGGAAAATATCATCATCATCTTTAGAAGTCCCTTGGCCAGGTGAGCCCTTGGACATTTTGGACTAGGCAATAGTTTTGGCGAAACCCGCTATTACGTTGACACCCTCCTCGGCGTCGATCACTTTCTTCTCCTTCTTTTCTTTCTTCATTCTCTTCATTTTCTCCTTCTATTCTCCTTTCTTGGTTGTCTTGTTTGGGAAGAGAAGAAGAGAGAGAGAGAGATCACAAGAGTACCTTGGGTAAACTCCAAAAGAGTTGCAATATGACAAATAACTCATCGTGCCTCTTACACACCCAATTGTTATCTTTTCCAATAGCCATAAGCATCTAAGTCCTAATGGGATGCTTCCGAACTCATCACCGCCTTCACCCAGTCAAGCAAGCCACCTGGAGGAGTGACAGGGACTTTATTGGCTGCAAGAAAGGGATGAAACAATGAATGTTTAAACAACCGAAGACGTCAGAGAAAAAAAATTGATATGATGGAGGCAGAATACTTACGCTTGTCATTCCAAATCTCGGGAAACCCGGGCTCGAAAGATAGCAACTCAGTAGGCAAAAGAACATAATGGTCGCACCAGCCTCGATCGCCGTGGTCTTCGCTCTTGGTGATGATCGAGTACTTATCCCGATTGTTCAAAGCCACAATCCCAGCTTTGTGGAAGTATGGGTAATAGAGGGTAATTAAGTGCTGGAAGGTGAAGTCTAACCCAACCTCTCGACTCAAGAAATCGAGGCATTGAACAATCTTCCAGACCCCGGGACCAATTTGGGCCTAACATAGATTATATGTTCGGCAGAAAGTGTCAATGACATGATGAACAAGAAGTGTTAACCCTATTGTGAAGGGATAAGTATAAAAAAAAAAGAATGACCATCCACTCGGTCCGAGCCGCTGCTATCCGGTGCAGGGACACCAATTTGGACCTTGGTGCCTAATTTGCAATCTGTCCGAACCAAACCAATATGGGCTTGCTTAATTAGGCTCGGTGTTGTTTGAACCGACACATTCCTATCAAGATCTCGTTGAGTATCCGATTGATACTGCAACTTAAAGTCCTTGTCCGTGTTGTAGTTGGAAGGAATAATCTGATGGGGTTCGAGCTCTTACTCTATGGGAATTTTATTTTTCTTGGACTTCGAGGGTCCTGCCTCGGTGCCCACCTCGGTTCCATTCGCACCTCGGTGCCAGTTTCTTTGCTACATGCTTCCTCGACATCAACAACGTCGTCGTCATTACCATCATCACCTTCGTCATCTTCGTCGTCATTGCCAACAACTGCCTCTTCGAATTTATCGCGGCAAGCAGTGGCCTTTTGCTGCCTTAAACCACCAGCCTAAGACGTTTACCCATCATCCGCTCCACCGGTGTGATGATGTTTAGAGGCTGAGGAATATTTACTAACTCGTCGCCGACAATCATAGTGTCGGCGTCTGGAACTTTTCCTCCAGAAGAGCCACTAGAACCTTGGGTAGAATGTGTTGCAGATATTATAGGCTAAGAGATTGGTCACAAAGTCGTGATTCTAAATGGAGATCTGAAGAGAAGCGAAAATGGGTTCTTTAGTATGAATTTTTTTGCTAGTGCTTCAAAAGTTCAAGTGGAGAAGGAGACGATCAAGTGGAGGTATTTATAGAGGTAGGAGTCATCATTACTGTAATGTTCGGAAGTGCAATCAAAATGGTGTGACCGTTCGGAGCCAACCAACGGTCACCTCGTGTGGTGCAACAAAAAGTCAAAGTGACAGGCGCCTTTTTGAAATACTAGGCGTGCATCTCGCCGTGTCATTCTCCTGCTCAATTTCATTCCACTCCTCGGAAATCTTGGCATTTGCTCGAGGAGTAGGGGACTATCTGTGTTGGGTGAAAAATGGGTTGCTTGCGTGGAGCCTCGAGCGTATCATTCGGAGCACATCAAATAGAGATTCACAAGATTTGCACCCGAGGTAAACAACATAACCATCGAGGTGAACACCCAAGGCCATAGTTCTTGATATACCCCGGGGGACAATAGCCTTGGTGAATCAACGAGCTTGTATCCTCGAGGCGGAGGATCCTAGCCTCGGTGGACTACTTCTATTTCAACGGGGTGATTGCCCACGATCTCAGCCAACTATCTCATCTTCCGAGGGAATAGGACGCGGGCAAAGCCACAATCAGAACATGGAGAAGGTGGCTGAACTTCTCCAATCCAGTGGCCTATAAATAACATTTCATTTTGTATTGTGAACATCCAGAAATATATACTGAAACTCTTCCAAGTTGTATACTCAAACAATTGATATTGGAATTTTACTTTCTTACCTTAGCAAAAAAAAAAAAAAAAAGGAATTTTACTTTCTTACTCTTATCGTTCAATTATTCACTGTGATTTATCGTTCTTTAAGCAACTTTGATACTTGCCTTTGCTTATAAATCCGTCATACATTCGATTTGTTGTTCTAATCCGATTCAGGCCTATACATTTGATTGGTCAGAAAGAGCTACTATTTGCTAAAGGACACGTAGAGCCTACAGGGGATTTTCTAATTTAATTAAAATATCCTTTTAAAAAAAAAAAATCTTGTAAATAAGCTTGACATCGAGCTGAGCTAGCCAAGCCAAACCCTATCTAAATTACTATGCCACCGAATTCAGTCTAATTGAACTTTATACCATACCAAATCGAGCTCAACAAACTAACTGATTGAATCGGAGTATAGACCGAATCAAACTTGATCGAGCCTCATTTTTGAATGAAATCAAAATAAATACAGCCGAACCTCTTTTTGTCGAGGTAGTTCATCAACATAGATCATTTCTTTAAATTCATAGGGGGCACTCATCCCATTTTTGTTTGTTTCCTAGGCAAATTGAAATTGGAGAGACTACACAGCTACTGAAGTGAAGCTGAAAATGAGCAGATTTGCAATGCGTTACTCTAAATACGGTAACCCCTTTATCCCATTCTTGCCTATTTCTCATTGCAATGATCAGTTTACTCATGCAACATGTCATAGCAATACATCCATTTCCATAAAGAGGAAACTTAGCAAGTTTGATAATGTCAAGTGTTAAGATGATGCAATGAGTTTGTTTCGTCAAATGGTCAGACAGAAGCCTCTTCCCTCTCCACCCTGCTTCACTAAATTGTTGAACACTATGGTAAAATTGAAACATTACTCTGCTGTTGTTTCTATGTTTCAAGAAATGCACAAATTAGGTATTCCAACTGATGCATTTATCTTGAATATCATGATTAACAGTTATTGCCTTATTCATCATTCTGATTGTGGATTTTCTGTATTAGCCATTTTCTTCAAGAATGGTATTCCGTTTGATGTTGTTGCCTTTACCACCCTATTAAGGGGACTCTTTGCTGAAAATAAGGTTAAAGATGCCGTTGAGTTGTTCAAGAAGTTGGTTAGAGAGAATATTTGTGAGCCTAGCGAAGTCATGTATGCTACTGTCATGAATGGGCTTAGCAAAAGGGGTCATACTCAAAAAGCTTTTGATTTGCTCCGGCTAATGGAACAAGGAAGCACTAAGCCCGACACATGCATCTATAACATTGTTATAGACGCCCTTTGCAAAGATGGAATACTAGATGCTGCTATCAGCCTTTTGAACGAGATGAAAAAAAAAAGGGCATTCCTCCGGACATTATCACATATAGTTCATTGATAGATGGCTTGTGTAAGTTTAGTCAGTGGGAAAATGTTAGGACCTTGTTATGTGAGATGGTCGAAGTTAAGATTTATCCGAATGTGCACACCTTCAACATAGTGATTGATGGACTATGCAAAGAAGGAAACGTTGAGGACGCCGAGGAAATAATGAGACACATGATCGCAAAAGGTGTTGAGCCTAATGTGGTCACCTACAGTGCGATAATGGATGGATATTGCTTGTGTGGTCAAATGGATAGAGCTAGGAGAGCTTTTGATTCCATGGTAGATAAGAGCATTGAGCATGACATTATTACCTATAACATACTAATAAATGGATATTGTAAGGAAAAAAAACTAGATGAAGCCATGCAATTGTTTCTTGAAATTTCTCAAAAGGGGTTGAAGCCTGATATATTTACCTACAATGTTATCTTGCAAGGTCTGTTTGAAGTTGGAAGAATTGCCACTGCACGAAAGTTCTACACTGAGATGCTATCAGCAGGCCACCAACCTGATTCTTGTACTCATCGCATCTTGCTTGTTAGTTACTTTAAGAATGGACTTGTTGAAGAAGCTATGTCACTATTTCATAAGTTGGAAAGAAATAGAGAAGTTATTGACATTGAACTTTACAATTATTTTATTGACGGGTTATGCAAAATCGGGAGGTTGGACAAAGCTCATGTTATTTTTGAGAAGCTGTTCGTAATAGGTTTGCATCCTAACGTGATCACATACAATACAATAATAAATGGATTTTGTCTAGAAGGGTTGTTAGATGAAGCTAAAGATATGCTAAGAAAAATGGAGGACAATGGTTATTTGCCGGACAATGTGACATACAATGTTATTATGCGAGGATTTCTCAGAAGTAACAAAATTAGTGAAATGGAGGATTTATTAAAGGAAATAACTGAGAAGTCTTTCTCATTTGATGCAACCACTGTAGAGTTACTGATAGACGCTATAGAGGAGAATCCTTCTTTGATTGACATGATGCCAGAGTTTCACCCCAAAAATAAGAAGTGAATATTTCTTCTCTTGGTTTATCAATTATGGAATAGAGTGTCAGTTTTGGTTTATTCCCTCTATAGAAATATCGCATCCATTGCAAGTGGGGAAACAGGAAAATTGAAATCCGAAGTTGCTTTTGAGGCAGGCTTATTGATGAGGTAAATCACTTCTTATCTTGAATGTTTTGTCCTCTTCTTTATCTTGGAAATTAGATGCTATTGCACTCTTAATATGAGAAATAATATAAGTGCCCGTATATACATAATAAGTAGTGATATCATTTGCCACCTAATTTCATGGCTTAATATGTGTCTTAAGTATCTGATACGGATGTATGTATGTCTAGGGGATATATACGTACACCTATGTTTTTTTTTTTTTGCTTCTTAGAGTATATTTTGAGGAATCCATACAAGATCTTCACTCTCATATCAAACCTGTTCGAGACGAGCACGCCTAAGTTACTTGGACTCGACACGGGTACGGATCTAGAAGTCGGATTCGGCAAAATCTAAATTTAGAGATTCGGGGGTATGGATCCGCACACGGATACGGGTGCGGGGATCTGTCTAAAAATTTTCAAAATTCTAAAAATAAAGTCATAATCCTCAATTTCGATTCTTCCTAGAGAAGTCCTCTTTCCCAATATCTCTGTTTTTCTCTATTAAGTTGTCTTCCCAAAAATTACCCTCAAAATATAAAATCAGAAATTCGAGAATGTCGACAAAAGATGAAAAAGAGACAAAAGACAATAAATTTCTGCATAATTTTGAAGGTATCTCATTTTCAATGTCTATCTTGAGAGTCTATTTGTCAAAAAAAATCTTCAATTTTCTGTGGATTTTGATCAAAGTATCCATTTTTATTTGACCACATCCGGTGTGGATCCCGTGTCCTATCCGACACGGATCCTATCCATCACGGGTACGGCGGCAATTTTGAAGAGTATTTTCCTTTCATTCCAATGTGAGATTTGCCTAAGCAAGCTTCACAGAGAACCCCCTTCCTGGTGAGTCTAGTTTCAGCACCTTGATGTGGTCGGGCTACATTTACAACAAACTCTTCCATGCTGGGAGCATATTCATGAGGTTTCAAAATTTTAATCAGGGCACTCCACAATATAACAGAGCGGATGAGCTTAAGCAAGAATTGGCCACTTATGAACTTTATACTGGCTCAGTGTGTTTGGAAAACCTTGAGACTGAAGCACACTATTGTAAGACAAAATTGTAAATACAAGAAAATGAATGAAAAGGTAAAGTGAAAGGGCTCAGTACTTCAAATCTTTTAAGGTGGAAAAAGCGCATATGTCCCTTTAAATTGGAATGACATTCATTCTCGTAGCTCACATTTGCTTCTACCTAGTTACAAAGAGGCAAGTCTCATCATTCTAATACCAAAGCACTGAATTTTGTAAAATCCTACTGTATAAGCTGGAAATCCTACTTCGTATCAGCTCCCCAATTCATCAAGCAACAAATGAGATCAACGAAGACATTCTCTCTGCTGATCGAAGCAAAATTCTTCCTCAGCTCTACTGAGCAAATCTTGAGATAAAGCTGGCTGAAGAATGACATGGGATCACAAATCTCTTCTAGTTCTTCCAAGCATAAATGAAAAAAGTGGCCTTTGGAGAAATCTTTGGATGTAAAAGACTTCTTGAGGCGACTTTTATGCCATCTAGTGAGATGTAATACAACTTCTTTGGACAAAAAAGATAAGCTGTTACGGCAAAGATAGGGCTTTGAAACAGAAGAACCGCCCCGGTCTTTGTAAGAGATGATTAATTCTCATACATAAAGACAAAGTGATCAAATATTAAAAGCTTCACAGAGGAATCCGATATCTAGAAGGATCCAGCAGTTAATAAGCTAAATGACATAATAGGTCTTCTATGAAAACGATACTTAGCAAGTTCAGCATATATCAGATTTTCATAGCATTTATACAGAGAGAGGTTATGGGGGGGGGGGGGGGGCATCCATCAGCGAGTGGAGAAGGTGATTTAGCAGAAAGGAGACAAGGGGCTTTGAGCCATGGACAGAGCACTTAGTACATCAACCTAAGTCTAACTTTGCTTTACCTTCATTTGACATCTCGTCCCCATGTTTTAGCTCACACTCTAAGCCTAACTTTGCTCATATATTGACCCTAAGTTTACCAAAATTCACAAAGCATGAAACCAAAAATGTAACCAGAATGGATTGGGGAGTGACCGCCATATATAAGATCACATGTTCTAACGAGTGCTTATCAAGTCAATACTGACTATTTGACAAAAATAAGGAGGATTTTATATAGTTTACCATCAAACTAGTACATCAACCTTAGTTGGCCTCAGGAAGAAGATTGAAGATGGATTAAACTGTGAGAGGTGCATACTTAAAATGTTTTACAGTATTGATTATTCACTAACACTAAATAAGCACGCCTAGTGAAAGATTGATTTAACATATTCTTTACTTGTATTTGCTCATCTTTAGGTGTTTTTTCACTCTTAACATATACTATAAGTCAAACGATTGATTCTTATTTCAAAATGGGACATGAAATTTCGATAAAAGATGATACATATATGTATTTACTGGGCGAGTTCATCGTTCAGCTGTTGAGGCATTTTTGGGGTTAAAGTTCAAGAGGAGAAAACTTTGAGGCCTAAAAGCGTTGAGGTTGCCAAAGGGGTCGGACCAAAGTAGACAATACCTTGACAGTTGGGGCATGGGCCTTACCAGGTAGTATCTGAGCCAGTACCTCGCCTGGTATGGTAGTGGAGCAAATCTCAGCGAAGAAGGGAGTTAGTGTAACAATCACCGGATCGCTGGCGATTGAACTCGAAAAGGGTTTGCTTTGAAGCTTGGCTTAGGCAATCCCGCAGCAGAATGAAATGAAAGTTAGGGACCATAAGGGCGAGTTCATGATTCAACAGTTGAGGCGTCTTTTGGGGAAGTGTCAGGGGACAAAACTGTAAGGACCAAAACCCTTGAGTTGAGGCTCAGAGGGGCCGAGAGCGTACATACCTTGACAGTTGGGCCTGAGCCATGACACCAGTATACTAACCATTAATTTCTTTCTTACTTCTTTACATCTCTGCAACTTTTATGTCAAGCTGAAACTTTCCATGAAATTGCTGAGGAAAACAGTAATTTTATTTTTGAGTGCAGTCTCAAGGAATCATCAAGTAAATTACTGGCCATCTAGTTGACCTGCTTATGATTAGGATTATCATTGCTATGTTAGTTGCCACATATTTCAAATATCTTGAGCTTAGACCAACTTTAGCAGCACTCGGAACTACCCGCTAATTTGTTCTTTATCAAGAAAGAATCAATGCATGTTATACAACTAAAGTCACTACTTGAGCAGCTAGGTGAAGACCAAGAGGCATATAGGGTATGATTAATTTCTAAACCCGCCTCACATTCTTTATGTTTTTGAGTCTAAGAGATCCTTGTTGCATATTATAACAGAAGGTAGGACATGTTGTTCTTGAATTAATGTGGCCTGAAGCTATTAATGCTTGCCAATTAGTTAGAAGGCAAAGCTATGTGACAGTTGTTGTATCATGGTCTTTCACACACGGCCTCCAAAACGCTCTTTACTACTCACTCATCATCAGGATTTTACAACTTTCCATTTGCCCATATAAACACATTGGCTGAAGCTCTCTATTACCATTTCTGTCAGCAAAACTTGGAGCTTTTCAAAGCTTTCCCCTACTTTTAAGGCCTTTAGGTTCTTCAATCCCTTCTTTGCTCATCTACATTGAACTAAAAGATCATGGCTATTCGTGTGCTTCGTATGATCAAGAAGTCTTCTATATCTAGAGATGTTGCCAAGTGCCGCATTGCTGTTTATGTTGGGGAGAAACACACAGAGATATGTGATTCCTATTTCATTCTTGAGCCAGCCTTTACTTCAAGACTTGCTTAGTAAAGCTGAGGAAATGTTTGGGTTTGACCACCCAATGGATGGTGTCTACTTTGACCTCATTTTCAGTTGAGAATTTAAAAATGAGATATTTTCAACTTTAACCAGGCCATTTTGTTATATCTGGAGTTGAGCTTGTACAGTTCAGTCGTTAGAAAACCTGTATCTCCTACCTTTTTTGATGTTAAGGTAGATGAGACTCCCAGATTAGTTATGAAAAATGAGAGGCCTAGCTGAGCACCACATAAAGATTGGTGTTTTTGTCAAGTTGAATGAGTCTAGACTTGTGACTTTACTTCTATTAAAAATGAGAGGCCTAGCTGAGCACCACATAAAGATTGGTGTTTTTGTCAAGTTGAATGAGTCTACACTTGTGACTTTACTTCTATTAAAAATGAGAGGCCTTGCTTACACTGTTGTTTTCCAATTTATGGCGCTAAAAGAATATATGTCTGTTCCAACTCAACCTATCCTTCATCTGGAGTGGTCACATCTGTAGTAAAATAACTTATGCAAAACTCCCTATTGAAAATTGGATTTGGGTCACCATGTGGGTCAACTCGAATCCATATCACATATTAATAAATATATATATTTAATATAATATTGATAATAAAAGTGAGAGGTAAAACTAAAGGACACAACTATTGAGAAGGGTTGTGTCTCCTGATAAATTATAAGAGAAGTCCTATGTGTTAGGAACTTTAAATAAAAAGAAAAAAAGAACATTACTTTCTCTCTGGAAAGATCAGCCTCTTCTATTAGCAATCTTCTACGAATTGGAACAGTTCTGTAACTAAGATACAATTTAGACTGTGAATTAATCTTTACAATTCGTGTATTTTTCATATAATTGTATTGTAGACTAGTACAAAAATACGGAATGATCTTGATCGAACTTTGTGTTCATGAATTGCGTATAATCCTTCTTCAGATGATTGTATTGTAGACTTAGTGATTCTTTAATTTCCATTTATTCCTTGTAATGAGAACCTTATTGAGAAGGAAGAACAGCCACGTCTTTGTCATAGTTTCTTGATGACGTGCATGGAAATTCCTGTTGTCGTCTGTTTCCTATTAAAATTGAACAAGAAGCTGTGACTTCGTGATTTCAAAAAGAGGGACTTAGTGTCCCATAAGGAAAATAATGGAGAAGGACTTTGTGGACTTTGTATCCTCTTTTTTAATCCTCACGTTAACACAAAAAAAAAAAAAAAAAAAAGGGACTATTGAAAGAGGTGAAACTTTTGTTTCTCTATCTTTTTTTGAAGGGTCAAGAATGAAATTGGTCCTCCCCTTTAGACTTTGGCCTTTATCAATGTGTGTTTTCATAAAGCAACTGCTTTTCTTGGTAAATGTTAATATTGAAATTGTTTGGCAAATAAGCTACTTGGCTGATGCATGCGTCTTGAGTATCATGTTGAGACCACTGTTTGGTCTATGATCTTTTTTCACGACACCACGTATCTCATAGTATAAACTTGAGTTTCTTTTACTGCCAACACCAGAAAGTCTCAAAAAAAAAAAAAAAAACTATAAGTAGGTTTAAAGTGCTTTGATCAAAGAAGTTGCTTTCTTCCTTGGCATATTTTTATGTTGGAAGAGTTTTTTGGTGTCATTTATTTTTATTAAGATTAAGACGTCTGAATCTGGATACATATCTGAATATTAAGATGTTCTCACTGGATCTGAATATTCAATTATTAAGACTGTTTGTTTTTTATCATTTGAATGAATATAATTTAATCTATTTATATATAATAATATACGAAAAATAATAATTAAATATTATATTAGTAATAAACTTTTATAGAAAATTTCAGCAAACAAAAACAAATTTATTCTTTAGTAAAAAATTAAATATTTAAATGTATAAACGGATATTTTATATTTGAAAATAATGTTGAACTATCTTAATGAAAATTAAATTATATATCAACATTTGTCGCAAACTGAATTGAAGAAGACTTTTAAAATACAACTTTACTTAATCTTTTCATTAAATATTACTATCTAACAGAACAATATATTCATATGTTGTTCCAATGGAAATGGACAACAATAAGAAAAATATGATACTCCTCCAAAGCAATGAAATGCGTTTATTATGTACACAAAAAGAACAAAAGTCAAACAGTCAAATAAGTAAGTGGAAGAGTTTTTTGGGTCAAGTGTTTGTAGAGGGTGATTCGTTCTCCCACGTTGGCTAGTTATCCACTACCTCTAAGTGATCTTTTTTATAAGAGAGAGATTTGCTCTTCTTCTATTGTTTTTGCTTCAACGCCAAGAACTTAAAAAGAAAAATCAAAATTGGAATGGTCAATGAAAAAAATGTGGGCAATTTTTACACTCTATACCCATAAAATTTAAAGTATTTACAAGCCATACCCATTACAAATTATACTACCCATAAAACTAAAAGTATTTACCCAACCTATCCATTTATTATTGTATACCTTTGTTATGCTTTATAGGTATATACCTTTAAAGTATACTGCATAAATTATGGTATACAAGTCTGGAGGGACATTTAGTACTGTATACCTTTGTTATGCCTTAAGGTATATACCTTTATGGTATACTGCATAAACTATGGTATACAAGTCTGGGTGGGTAGAGTGGGTAAATAATTTAGTGTGTAGGTCCGGTAATATTTGAAAATAGTGGGTAATGACTGTAATTATTTTAGGTTTTGTGGGTATTTTTGTAAGTGTCCCCTTTTTCTTTTTTGCAGTACATTGATCTGAAAAATAGTTGTTCTCAATATAAAACCTTAAGAAATTTGGGTACACCTCTAAATAATATGGGGTATATTTTTCTTGTATGTGTTTCAAGAAAATATTGCTGAAAAATTAGATATTTTTGTTGAAGTTTTTCTTGTAAGACTTCAAAGATACAGGCTGCATGTATCTGTAAGATGACCACATTACCTCGTTCAGCAATTCATAACTCTAAAAGAATCCTAATTTATGAGGTAAATATACATATTGGTGTATAAGATTTTATGTGAATTTTCATATATATATATATATATATATATATATGTTACAAGAAAGTAATATTGAGAACTCCACGCCATGTTAGAGTTTTTTAGTAAAACTTTTCTGTCAAAATTTTAATGTGCAAGAGTGCATATGTAAAACATATATACATGTGTATATATATAGTTGTGGCGAGTTGTAGCGTTTCTCTATTTTTTTTCTATATATGTTATAGAAAAACATACAGTACTAGTTTAATTTGTGCAGTCGTATATTTGTTTAAGTATGGGGACTTTACATGAATTTCAATTTGATGTTTTCTGTTTTTTATTTTTTTATAAGCAATAAGTTGTGTATGTGTTGTAGAAGCCATATATTAATTAGTTGGTCTTGAATTTAAGTTATTTAAGACAATGTCATTTGAAAATTAATTATGTTAGATTTATCGAATATTAAAATTTGGATGATGATTGGAAACATAGTGAACTTTCGATTCTGGATCTAATGTGAAATAAATATTAACATAGTTAAGTTATTTTAAGGATTAGTATGTATATGAATTTTGGGTAGGAAGGTACATAGTTGTCTTAATAAGTTTTACTAGTTTATATCAATATGTCAACTGCTGCTAGAATATTGTCTCGAGCTTAACAAAGTGTTAACGGTGACTATAAAATCCATTATGCCTGTGACGTCTCCTAAAAGTGGCAATACATTCCATTGTAGTTGGTACATTATGACATCGGTGATCCAAATTATGAAATTATTCTAAATCAGCTACTTATATTCCATATAAGTTATGGATGAAACCCCAATTCTTTTGTACTCTTGGGTTTGTGCTGCTTTTATATATATAAAAAGAAAATCACATGGAAAACTAGTTCCAAGGGGAAGGACGTGTATCATATGATTCTATATGAAGTCCAGGGTTTATGTATTCATAAGTGAACGATATAGTAGTGGCAGTGTAACTAAATTTGGATCGATCACATGACGTTACATTCTTAGCTAGAGAATGTCTTATCCTAAGTAGTGTAGATAAGTCAAGACTTGTCTTTCTATGAAACTGTGAACCATATTACTTCCGCTATTAATGCTAAATAGATTCAAGTGGGAGTTATATTTGGTAATAACGGATATGTTCCAATTAACACCAATATATTGTTCAAAAGAGAATCCATTTATACTGATGATCCCAGTGGGAGTAACTATCAATTGATAAATCAATTTTATCAATCCCAACCTCGACAATGAGCTGTCTAATTTTCCCTTTTGTCGATTTGAGATCGAATGGGAAGCATATATAGTTACTCCACAAGATAATAAGAGCTATGAGATATAAATGAGGCTCTTAAATACCATGCTAGTGATAAGTACCTAGAACAATGGAACATGAAATGGAGTTAGTAAAATCAAACCAAGAGTTGAAATTAGTTGAAAAATATGGGTCAATTCTTGAAGTTAAAATTTCAAGATATCGTTCCAAGAGATTGTTGTCTCTTTCACAAGAATCTTATATAAGAAGTTTTCTTGAACAGTTTAACTAAATATGCAAGAGTGGCAAACCTATACATACTCCTATTTCTAGAGCCGAAGGGTCAAGTTGGAAGATGTGTCCTCGTCTCGTGAACCCATAAGAACATGATTTGGCTCATGTTGCCCGATATCTGTTATTCAGTTAGCGGATATCAATCTGGCTTAGAAATGAAATATTAGAAAGCAGTTAAAGGATACTGAGGTATCTCAAAGGCACATGTGATTATCCTTGTAATGTAAAGAAAATGATCTACGACTCAAAGGCTTTTCTTATGATGATTCAGAAAGTGATTTAGATGAATGAAAATCTAAATTTGAGTTTGTCCTTGCTAAACAATGGCGTCGTGCATATTATTAAATAGCAAGAAATAATCATCAGCCTTAACACAATGAAGCTGAATTTGTTGTGCTTTCATCAACTGTGCAAGAAGCTATTTAGCTTAAATGTCTTTATGATAAATTTGGGTGTGTTAGATATTGCTATTGAATTAGTGACAATCAAGTGTGATAGTCAAGTCTCAATAACTTACACAAAAGGTCTCAAGTATCGTTGAAAGACAACATATTAATATAAAGTATAATTTCGTTAGAGACATAGTTGTACATAGAAAAGTGAACATGAAATACATATCTACGCATTATATGATAGGAGATTCAATAATGAAAGTCATAGCATTTGGTGCTTATGAATGAAATGTGAAGAAATTGGATTTGCGTAGATGTTGATGTATTTATATTTAACTTTTTCCAAATATGTTCACATAAAACTACATTATTGGAGTTAATGTAGTTGAAGTCTAAATTGTTTGTTGTTGGTTCATATACATAAAAAGTTTTATGTTTAGTAGATAAATTTATTGTATGTCGGACAGACAAAAAAAAAAAAAATAATAATTGGCACACAGGCAACCGCCTCTATCATCTAGGTGACTAATTAATAGGGATGAGATAATTATAAACTTATTATTATCTGAAGTGATAATTATATAGAGCTTGAAGTTTATAATAAGAATGTCGCTTGGTTTTTTGGTTAATCATATTTGATTAAATGTGATGCCAGATGTGAGTTCTGAAGGATAAAATGTATGAGTAAATGTGGGAACTCAAAGTTAGAAATATGTTGTCTGAACTATCATCTGCACAGTATTTAATTTGTGAAAGACATGCCCCACGGAAAATGAGTCAATACTGTGATACGCGATTCATACCACGTATGCATAAAATTACCTATGGGCGATACAAGTTTAAATCTTTTCTTGTTTATCGTGTGAAGCCCTGAAAATTATAAGTAATTTTCTTTCATTGTACCCTCATGACTTTGATCAGTTTCTCGAGATTCAATTTGGTGTTTGCTATCTTAGGATGTTGCTAAGAGATCATGGATGATTCGGTCTGGAGGGACATTTCTAGAAAAGCAAGTCAGATTGAGATTAAGAGATTCTTGAGATGAGGAAGATCATTGAGTATTATCACATTAATTGTGTTCATTAGGCCCCTTTATGTTTGTCTTTGAGACAAGAACATAATGATGAACTCAAATTATTACAAAGAGATTGTGAAAAATGTGAATATGATAAATGATCTAGGGTACTACATACTACAATCTACTCCAAGGTTCAGTTAATCGAGATGCTATATACTCCTAACAGATGTATAGCAACTGAGCTCTCGAAGTATGCACTGGTCACACAGTCTAGTCTTCATGTATGGATGTTACGGATTGAGAATGAGTGTTGACCCACCATGTATGAGTGAGAGATGTTGAAAATTGGATTTGGGTCACCCATGTGGGTCAACCTGAATCCATGTCAAATATTAATAAATATATACTCCCTCCGTTCCACTTTAGATGAACCCATTTGAGTTTGTACGGAATTTAATAAAGAGAGAAGACTTTTGAAACTTGTGGTCTAAAATAAGTTATAGATATTTGTGTGGCTACAAATCATCCAGGGATGAGTAAAAGTGAAAATATCTTTCCAAATTTAGAAAGAGGTCATTCTTTTTGAAACAAACTAAAAAGGAAATAAGTTCATCCTTTTTGAAACGGAGGGAGTATATGCTATATATATTTAATATAATATTAATAATAAAAGAGAGAGGTAAAACTAAAGGACACAACTATTGAGAAGGGTTGTGTCTCCTGATAAATTATTGGAGAGGTTCTATGTGTTAGGAACTTCAAATAAAAAAGAAAAAGAAGAACTTACTTTCTCTCCGGAAAGATCAGCCTCTTTCTTCCTCTTCCAATCAAAGAACACTCCCTTCTTCTCTCAGTGAAGAACTCTGTGGAGATTCATAATGAAGATAAACAATTTTCTACGAATTGGAACAGTTCTGTAACTAAGGTACGATTGAGACTGTAAATTAATCTTTACAGTTCATGTATTATATATGTGATTGTATTATAGACTAGTGAAACAAATACGGAATGATCTTGGACGAACTCCATGTTCATGGATTGCGTATAATCATTCACTCCCCCCTTGAGTTTCCAATATGCTACATCTATTCATTTTTAATGCATGAAATCAGTTGCTTAGTTTTGTATTCCATAATTTCAACATATACCACAAACAATTGTATATACATAACTCTTTCATATATATTTCACATAATACATCCATGTATTTCCATAGTTGATTGGTGTGTGTCTCTTTTGAAGGTATATAAAACTACTTTTATGCTGCTGTGTTCGGAAGGACAAAGCTGACAAATAAGTTCGGTATTATATCATGTGGATTAGGCTGAGCAAATTTTTTATTTCAATATGGAGTACTATTTCAAGCTAACATCAATATACTTGTAATACCTAATTAACATGTTGGGTCCTTCCTCTAGCAAGTGTGTGTTTATATATAGGTAGGTAGGTAGGAAACTGAAGGAGAACTCGTGTCTTGACAAGAAGTTATTCTCCTTCACCAATATAAATTTAATCCAAGTTGATCGAAGAGCTGTTCCCATCAACATTTTCCTTTGTTTGTACCATCTATGATATATGCATGCATGTGTTGGCTGCTTTTGTAAAATATGCTCGTATCTGGTAGAGTAGTAAAAAGTAATCTTATAGGAGCTTCCTTCACGCATTCCTTCAAGTTGCCATCCTTGACTTCACTTCGAGAAAGTCGCGACCATGGTTTTCATTTATACGAATTTCTCTAGTTTCATATCTTGACTTAATTCTATGAAAGTCTAGTTCACACTAAAATTAATAAATAATGCAAAGTGGCGAAGTGCACCAATACCCATTCTTAGAACATCTACTTTTTTTTTTTTTTTTTTTTCATAAGAGGGATGCAAACACGAGGACTTTTCGGAGGGTCACACATTCCAATACTATACTCTCGTCCAAGCGCGCTTAACTTCAGAGTTCTGATGGGAACTGGTACATTAGTGTTGGTATAATCGCATCCTTCTTAGAACATCTACTTAAAAAGTAATTAGTCAGTCACTACTAAAAAACAGGGAAAATTCGACTACCACCTATCGACCGAAATTCGGTCGAAATTGTGGTTCGACCGAATTTCGGTCGATAGCTAAACTTACAGTTGGGCCGTCGACTGAATTTCGGTCGCCTAAGCGGTCGACCGGCCCGTTATTAAGTCGGGCAGAACACACCATTTGCTCACTTCTTTCTTCCCCAAAAACATTTCACTCTCTTTTAAACCCTCCCCAACCCCCATACACGAAATCCACCATAACCCACCCCCAAAATCAACACTTAAACACAATCTACCCTCCTAATCACTACCCATAACAACAAATTCAAGGTAAATTCTTAATTTTAGGGTTATTTTAATTACTTTGTAAAACTTGAACCCTAACTTTTTAACTCAATTTTTTTTGTAGTTTTGAAGCATATAACCAGTGGGGAATCATTTGTAGGTGCTATAGGAGCATAAATCAACGTCGAGGTACGGTTTTTTTTTTTATTTAATCCGAATTTAATTGATTTTTTAATTATTTTTTAACTTTGGCCTATAATGTTGCATATTTAGTTAATTATTAGTTAGCAAACTTTATTGTAGTTTTTGTGATTGTTGAACAACTTGTTTGGTGTTGTTAGCTATTATAAAGTTAGGTTTGTGTTGTTTGGGATTGTTGTAGTTGTTGGTATTGTTTGGTAGTGTTGTTTGTAATGTGTTCTTGCCTTGGTATTGTTGAGAAGATGAACATGTTATAACATTATGCCTAAAACGAATAAGGTTTTGTTTGTTTGAATTGCGTTGATAATATTAATTAATAGGGTGTTTTTAGATAATATTATTTCTTTGGGGCATTTCATCAAACAAGTTTGTGTAGATATTGTTTCTCAATCTTGCAATGTTTGTGTAGATATGGACATTAATCGTCGTCGTCTGTGGATGGATAATAGAAATTTTCCCGAGCGGCGGGGGTTGAGGCCTTCGTTTGTAGCGGGTGTTATGGAATTTCTTGATGTAGCCCGCAACACAGACGATTATTTAAGGCATGGCAAAATTAGGTGTCCATGTGAAAAATGCGAATGTGTAAAGATACAAGATTTGGAGAATGTCGAGTTACATTTGTATAAGAAGGGGTTTATGTCAAATTATTACATTTGGTATAATCATGGAGAGCCTTGGGACATGCAGCAGCAAATTCAAAATCTTAAAAATATTCATGGCGCTAGGAGTTCTCCGGTTGTGGAACCAGACCAAGCAGCCGGGTATAGAATGGAAGATATGGTGAATGATGCTTTTGGGATGTACCCGGCTAATGATCCCCTTCAGCCGGATACATCACAGCCAAACATTGAGCACATTCCCAATGCCGAGGCAAATCAGTTCTATGAACGGTTGGAGGAAACAAGTCGTCCATTTTATGAGGGCTCGGTGCATTCCCAGTTGTCGGTTGCAGTTAGACTGATGAGTATCAAATCAGATTTTAGTATATCTCAAGCTGCCATGGATTCCATCATTACCCTTATGAATGAACTAAATCCGACAAATATGGCCCTACCAACTACTTATTACTACACTAAGAAGTTGGTTTCCTCGTTGGGGCTTTCTGCCGAGAAGATTCACTGTTGTGTTAATGGCTGCATGTTGTATTACAAGGATGATGCAGACCTGCAGACATGTACATTTTGTGAGGAGCCCCGGTACAAGCCTGAGCCTGATCCAAAAAAGAAGCCGAAGCCTGTTAAGTGGATGCATTACTTGCCCCTTATACCACGGTTAAAGAGGTTGTATGCTTCGATGAGTTCTGCTCCACACATGAGATGGCATCATGACCGTACCAAGGTGCCGGGTATTCTATCTCATCCATCTGATGGGGAGGCATGGAAACACTTTGATCAAGTGTATCCGGCATTTGCTAGTGAGCCAAGGAATGTAAGGTTGGGCCTATGTTCTGATGGGTTCACCCCGTTTGATGTCTCTTCTACACCCTATTCTTGTTGGCCCGTATTTGTCACTCCTTACAACCTGCCTCCTGGAATGTGCATGACCAGTCCTTATCTCTTTTTGAATTGTATAATACCGGGTCCACATAACCCGAAAGCCTCTATTGATGTATATTTGCAGCCTTTGCTTGATGAGTAGCAGATACTTTGGCGTGAAGGAGTTGAGACTTATGATATATCAACCAAACAAAACTTCCAAATGCGTGCTTCTTTGATGTGGACTATAAATGACTTTCCAGCTTATGGGATGTTGTCTGGGCGGTCCACAATAGGTAAGCTCGCTTGCCATTACTGTATGGAAGATACAAAAGCCTTCACGTTGAAATATGGAGGCAAATGCACATGGTTCGACTGTTGCCGTCGATTCTTGCCAATGGACCATCCTTTCAGGAGTAACACTAGCGCATTTATGAAGAATCAGGCTGATTTTGAGGAGCCCCCGCGCAGGTTATCAGGCATCGAGATATGGGACAGGGTCAGGGAGCTTCCTAAGGTAACTGAACAACTGCCATATATTTATTGTAGTATTTTTCCAACTTAATTCCACTAACACAATGATTAATTCCTAAGGTAACTGAACAACTGCCAGCTAGAGCACCTGGTTATGGGGTTGAACATAGCTGGACTAAACAGAGCATTTTCTGGGAGTTGCCTTACTGGAAGGATAATCTTCTTCGCCATAATCTGGATCCAATGCATATTGAGAAGAATTTTTTCGAGGCCATCCTTAATACTGTGATGGATGTCCAGGGCAAGACAAAGGACAACTTGAAGGCGCGGTTGGACCTACAGCTACTTTGCAGGCGACCTGAGTTGCAGGTAATCCAAGAAGGCAACAGCATGTTCATGCCAAAGGCTTGTTATACATTCGATGAGGATGAGCGTAGGATGATTTGTGAGTGGGTGAGTAATTTGAGGATGCCTGATGGTTATGCTTCAAACCTAGAAAGGTGTGTTGATGTTAATGGTGGGAAACTGCATCACATGAAAAGCCACGACTGTCACATCTTCATGGAAAACTTGCTCCCAATTGCATTCAATGGCTTGCCTGATAAAGTTCTGAAACCGCTAACAGAGACGAGCCTATTTTTTAAAGAACTTTGCAGCAAGACATTGAAGGAAGAGAACCTTAACCTGTTGGAGCAGAACTTTCCTGTGGTCGCCACTAAGCTGACAAAGATCTTTCCCCCTGGGTTCTTTAACGTGATGGAGCATCTACCGATTCACCTAGCTGAAGAGGCTCGGCTAGGAAGCCCGGTGCACTGCAGATGGATGTACCCTTTCGAGAGGTAAGCTTCCATATCTTAGTAACTTTTAATTTTTTAATTAATCCAACTTAATTCCACTAACACAATAATTATTGCAGAATAATTGGTAAGTGTAAACGGGACGTGAAAAACAGGAACCAAATAGAGGGGTCAATATGCGAGGCATATCTTGCTAGAGAAACTTCGCATTTTTGCTCTTACTACTTCGACAAGGATGTTCCATGTTTGCGCACTAGGCCGGATCGGCATGATATGGGCGATAATAATGATCCCAGCTACCCAGCGTTCTCTATATTCAATCAACCAGGCAGGGGAAATACATCTTCCGAAGTATGTCATCTCAACGAACAGGACAGGAAGGTAGCAACAACACATGTGCTGTTGAACTGTCCCGAGGTCACGCCTTATTACAAGTATGTTGTATCTTAACAATAGTGCCTAATATTCGAGAAGTTAAAAATAAGTATATTTGGACTAACGTGTATATCCTCGGCTCATAATGCAGTTACTTTGTCGCTGAGTTCGGTGATGCGGAAGTTTATGAAAATTTTACAAATTGGTTTACAGAATTTGTAAGTGGTTACCAAACTCTTAAATATTCGATATATTGAGATAAAAATATTTACTTACCCAACTAAATTAAATTTTTATTTAGGTGAACAATCCGGTGAATGGCATCACCTTTGATTTTCTGCGAGATATATGCCATGGCCCATATTACAAATACAAAAGGATGAATACATACTTTGTAAATGAGTACAAGTTTCATACAAAGCAGCGGTCAGAGGGTAAGAAAACATACAACTCTGGTGTGTCCGTGAAAGTAGGAACCGGTGATCACGGGGGTGACTTTGAGTACTACGGTGTGATTGAGGAGATGTTAGAGGTAGAGTATAGTGTCGGTTGGCCTCGGAAGAAATTGGTTCTTTTCCGGTGCAAGTGGTTTGATCCCAGCAACAGAGGTACGAGGGTAGACCCGTCTTCAAAGTTAGTCGAGGTTAATCACAAAAGGTCATATGGACACTATGATCCTTTCATCATTGCCCAGAAAGTAAAGCAAGTGTGGTTTGTTCCTTACCCGCGGACAAAGAACCCAGCAAGATCAAAGGCCAAAGCCCATTGGTGGGCAGTTATAAAAGGAAAACCGGTGGGATTAGTTGAAGTCCCTGATCTTTTAGATGTTGCATACCAGAACGAGGTGTCAACCGTTCCATTGATAGCAGACAATGAACTAGCTGACCAGTTGCAGCATATTGATGGCATATATGAGCAATTAGATGCATCTGTAGCTAGTCGGGGAAAAAACTCAGTTAATTTTGGAGAAGGAGCTTCAAGGGCAAATGATGATGAATATACAGATGAAGAAGAAGTTAACGATGAGGATGAGGAAGAAGAATTGGCAGATGATGAGGATTGACCTTATATGTACTTAGTAACTTTTGTTTTTTTAATAGGCTAGTTTAATGTAATTATATAATTATAAACATAAGAAGATATTTGTATTCTTATTTTATTTTTCAATGAATGTGTGTATTTGATCTATTTAACTGGACTATTTTTTTTTCAAAGAATGTGTGTATTTAATCTATTTAACCCGCCTATTTTTTTTTGCAATGACTGTGTTTATTTAATCTATTTAACCCGTCTAATTTTTGTGCAATGAATGTGTCAACAGGAATGAAGAACGTGTTTTCAAGAAAGAAGGGGCCTAAACAGGCAGGTGAGTCTTCACGTGAGCCGGCTCAGGTGAAATGATGCAAGAGCTCCTCAGGAACCAAAAAAAAAGGCAAAGGAACGCGTGATAGCTCGGGAAAGGGAAAGAGCAAGAGCAGACATCGCCACCATTCACCCTCTCAGTCTGATGACGGGTCTAGTTCGGCTTCTAGCCATTAGTAGTGAAAGTTGAACTTTAAACTGTTTGTTTAGTTTGTTTGAATATTGTAAAACTTGAACGAATGTTGAAAGACTCCTTTCTATTGTTTGGCTTTGTTAGCCTTGTTTGAATAGCGTTTATGAATGTCTTGTGACTGGTTTTTCTGCGTGTTTACAGGTGGTGTAGGGCTAATTTCAGCTTTTATGTTGCAGGTTTTTACAGGTTTTCGACCGACTTTCGGTCGAAAGTTGGTCAAAAAATAATACCAGCCTTTCGACCGAATTTCGGTCGAACGTCGACCGACATTCGACCGAATTTCGGTCGAACAACATGGCACTTTAGTCCTTGTTCTTCGACCGAATTTCGGTCGAATGTCGGTCGACGTTCGACCGAGGTTGAATTTCGACCTTAATTTGGTCGACCACCACAATCGGTCGAAATACGGTCGATAGTTCGACCGAATTTCGACCGATTGGGCGGTCGAAAATCCCGGTTTTTTTAGTAGTGAGTGTATATAAATAAATAAAGTTAGCAAAGTGCACCAATAGCTACTACTTGAATTTAACAGCTTGTTTGGATGGTTATAACACATTGTATCGTATTGTATTGTATTGTTACTATACAACGCTTGACTTGATTGTTACTCTAATTACCATTGTATTGTATCGTTAAATGCATGGTTATGTAACCATGAAAACTATGACTTTATGTAACAACAGAATTGGTGGGATCGTGCCGTTACTTGTTTTTCTTTCGCATCATGCCCTCACTTATTATTTAACATACTCATTTTACCCTTTACTTTAAATTTACTTATTAAACCACGAAAAACAATACAACCTATCCAAACATTGTACAACACAATACGATACAGTACTATACGCTACAATACAATACATTATGACACGATAGGTAACAACCTATCCAAACAGAGTGTAAGGGCACAGTGTCTAAAAGTTTTGAACTTAAAAATAGAACTTTAAGACACTGTATCCTG
Organism: Petunia axillaris subsp. axillaris; assembly: GCA_029990575.1. Lineage (NCBI taxonomy): Eukaryota > Viridiplantae > Streptophyta > Magnoliopsida > Solanales > Solanaceae > Petunia > Petunia axillaris. Next base: position 167,508,861 of record JARKNS010000003.1, read on the forward strand.
AAGTTGTAAATGAACTGAAAAAACTGAAATTAACAAAACAATAATCTGAAGTTTTGAACTGATAAACTGAATTTCAGGATGTCTTAAACTTTCTGCCCACTTTTTAATGGTGTCTAAACAAAAAATACATTGCAAAACAGTAGCTAAACTTGGTGTCATTATTCTACATGTGCTTCTTATGTGATCTATACCTTTTGGCATTGAAGATTCCATCACGTAATTCCTTCACTCTTGTGTGAACCTTGACTTCACTTTGAGGGAGTCTCCTCCACCATGTCTTAAACTAATTCTTTTTGACTAAAATGTTTGGAGCATAGTAGTTATAACACAATTATTAATGCCTAGTGGTCACCTTGGCGTTCACAATGTACTAGAAGTATATTATGCCATAAAATATTTTTTTGTAAATATGGATTATTCGCATTATTGTAAATATTATTTGTCCTTTTATATGATACATCTTTTTCTTATATATATGAACTCTAAGGTTCTCATTTACCTCTAACCAAATGATCTTTAAGGTTCTTTTATTATTATGATATACTATGATTTAAGGGGGCGAATTAATGGTACTTTTAGTATTTTAAAGATCATTCTTTAGTTATTCCATTCTATATTCAATCAAACACCGCCCCATAATATGAAACTGCAGTCCTGTGGGCTTGTGTATTGCCATCATTCTTTGCATGAATTCAACGTACCTTTTTGTGTGTATAAAAAGCATTCCAATACTTGAAGCTCCCATAGACCTAAAATAATGTCCAACCTAATATTTTTCCTTGTTCTTCTCTTTTCACTACTGCTAGTACCACCAGTTTCATTGTCCTCATTAATAATCACTAGTTTGAGTAAAGGTTCCTCTCTTACTACAACCCAAGATACTGTGATTTCATCACCCAATGGTGATTATGCAGCAGGTTTTCATGCAGTTGGTAACAATGCTTATAACTTTGCTATATGGTTTACCAATCCATTTGATGATAAAAGTCAGACCATTGTTTGGATGGCCAATAGAGACCAACCTGTGAATGGAAGGCACTCACAGCTTTCTTTACTAAAATCAGGAAATCTTGTTCTTACTGATGCTGGCCAGAGCACAGTTTGGGCAACTGAAACACAATCGAATTCGTCCGACGTTGAACTGAATCTCTTGAACAATGGCAACCTTGTTCTTAGAGATTATTCCCAAGGAAAAAATATTTGGCAAAGTTTTGACACACCAACCGATACACTTCTTCCAGGACAACCACTCACAAAGAATTCAAAACTAGTGTCTCAAAGAAGCTCAACTAATTACTCATCAGGCTTCTACAAGCTCCACTTCTCTGATGATAATGTGCTTGAGCTTCTATATGAAGGTTTAGAGATGTCAAGTGTTTACTGGCCAAGCCCATGGCTAAAGAGCTGGGAAGCTGACCGATCCACCTACAATAATAGCAAAATTGCAGTGCTTGACACTTTGGGTCTTTTCAAGTCGACTGACAATTTCAGGTTTAACACTTCAGATTATGGTGCAGGGATTAAAAGAAGACTAACACTGGATATCGATGGGAACCTCCGAGTATACAGCCTGAATTATAAGCAGATGAGGCCTTATTGGAAAGTTTCTTGGCAAGTATTTGCACAACCTTGTACAATTCATGGAATCTGTGGGATGAACAGTTTGTGCACTTATAGTCATGATTCTGCAGGTAGGGAATGCAATTGCCTACAAAGTTACAAGATGAGAAATGCGACAGATTGGTCTTATGGATGTGAACCTGATTTTAAGCTCCCTTGCTCTGATGATAGCAGCAAAGTGGAGTTCCTTCAAGTTCAGCATGTTGAATTTTTCGGGTATGACATTACGTGGTATCCTAATACCACCTTGGCGCAGTGCAAGGAAAAATGCTTAGATTTAAAATGTGATTGCAAAGGATTTCAATTCAAGGTTGATCAGGGCACCAAGGGTTCGTGCTATCCCAAGACCATACTCTTCAATGGGTACCGCGCACCATCTTTCAAAGATTCAGTATATATTAAACTGCCCAAGTCTCTCCATAATTCTTATGAGGAACGTCCTATAGAAAAATTGCAGTGTAAAGCAAGAATACATGAAGTTCTATTGGACAGAACTTACACAAGAAAAGAGCAACATGGATGGTTGAAGTCATTTATTTGGTTTACTAGTGCATTGGGAATCTTCGAGATCATATGCTTTCTCTCTTATTTGATAATAACCATCAGACATTCTAATGCAGCATCTCAGCAAGTTTATATTCCGGTTGTCACTAGATTCAAGAAATTCACCTACGCTGAGCTGAAAAAGGCAACGTCTAATTTCAGAGAAGAAATTGGCCAAGGAAGTGGTGGGGTTGTGTACAAAGGAAAATTATCCGATGACAGAATAGCAGCCATCAAGTGTCTTAAAGAAGCCAACCAAGGAGAGGCTGAGTTTCTTGCAGAGGTAAGCACAATAGGCAAGCTTAACCACATGAACTTGATAGAGATATGGGGTTATTGTGCTGAGGGAAAGCACAGGCTCCTAGTGTATGAGTACATGGAGCATGGTTCTTTAACAGATAATTTACATGCCAACAATCTTGATTGGCAAAAAAGGTTTGAGATAGCTCTTGGAACAGCAAAAGGTCTTGCTTACTTACACGAAGAGTGTCTAGAATGGGTCCTGCATTGTGATGTAAAGCCTCAGAATATACTCTTAGACTCCAATTATGAGCCAAAGGTATCCGATTTCGGTCTCTCTAAGTTGTTAAATAGAGGTGGATTGGAGAATTCAAGCTTTTCTACGATAAGGGGGACACGGGGTTACATGGCTCCTGAATGGATTTTTCACAATCCTATCACCTCCAAAGTGGATGTATATAGCTATGGAATTGTTCTGCTAGAGTTGATCACTGGAAAGAGCCCAAACCGAGCTCAATATAATAACATGGATAATGATGAGATGCAACATACAATGCTGGTTACATGGGTTCGAGAGAAGATTCATGGATTAGTTGATCAGTCAAGTGCTTCACAAATTCAAGAAGTTGTGGATCCTTCTTTGGATGGTAATTACAATCTGGAGAAAATGAAAACTCTTATGAAAGTAGCTATGAAGTGTTCAGAAGAAGACAAAGATGCAAGACCTACAATGAGCCAAGTGGTGGATATGCTACAAGAGTGAACAAAATTATTTATGTGAGTGTCTAGTCATTTGGTTGTCATTGCCTCTCAAGTTGCCTGCTTCTTATCCTGTAACTCTCCTAGTTTTTCCATTGTCTGCCTTTGTGTTCATTGTCTTATGAGTTGTAGTACCAATTACCATGTGATAGATCAATTATCTAACCAAAAGAATTAATTAAAAGTGAATATAATCTCAAAGTTTGGAATACAGACATGTGCTTTTGGACCAAGTTGATAAATCATCTTCTGTGTAGCACAAAACTTTGAACTCTTTCCATATTAACTTAATGAATATTTTGGTTCTTTTGTTAGAAGATTGACTGAGAAGGAAGAAATTGAAAAGTTATAGAAAGCATAAACAGTTTTCAGATATAACAAGCCTGTTACCACATCTATCTAATTCTGATTGTTGTGATATCTTATTCTCTCACACTTGGAAGTGCCAACAACCTTCTTATGGAACCTTTTCTGAACAAACATATCTTGATTAATAACCACTTCCATATTACAAATTATCCACCTTCTTTTTATGGATTTGATCCTTTGTTCCATGTTATCAGAAAAGGTAGGACATGCTGTTCTTGAACTAATATGGACTAAAGTCATTAATAACTTGTCAATTTGTTTGAAGGCAAAGCCAGGTGGCACCTCTTGTATCATTGTCTTTCACTGTGATCACCCCAAATGCCTCTTCACAACATTAAGATTTCAAGACTTGCCATTGGCCTTATATAACATATTCCAAAGAGTAGTCTACCACCACAGCTCTCAACAAATCTTGAAACTATTCAAAGCCCTTGCTCTCAACATTCTTACTAACTCTTCCTTCTTTGATCATCTACATAACATCATGCCTATTTGGAGAGTAAAAATATTGCTTGGTTCTTCCAAACATTTTCTGAATATATTTAAAAGATAAAAATAAGGAACCTGATACCCAACACTAAGAATTTGATGATCTTAGTTTTGCACTTCAATTAATGTCACTCTTTGAGAACCAATTAGCCGAACACACGGTATTTACATCAAATTAAAAAATTGCACAATTATATTTGCACATAAACACTTTAACTCTTAACCATAGCTAATTACTCCCTCTGTCGAGCACTTTTCATCATGGTTGGGTTCCGCTTAATTTAAAAGCTCTTACTCCTTATTGAGAACAAAAGTTGGTCAAAAATTATATATAAAATATTGGACGGAGGGAGTAATACTTTTATTGATTGCTTTATTGATAAGGGTAATTTTAAGACATTACAAAACAAATCTTTAATTTTTAAATTCAACTCGAGTCAAACTCTGTCATATAAATTGGACAAAGAGAATAATATATATTCTCACCCGACTTTATTACTTAACCACGATAAGTTACCATTCTCTGAAATAAACATAATATCTAACTTATTTGGATGACAAGATTATCTGAATGAATTTCTTGAAAAAATTTGTTGGTTGAATTTTTAAACGGCACTGTTCAAATCCTGGCTCCGCCTCTACTGTACCCTGCATAGTAGTATTAAGGTAGCAGAAAACATCACTTTGACATTACAAACTACAAACTGACATGAAAATTATGTTCCCTCAATCCCACTTTGAAACAAGCCCAAACTTCAATTCCATAACAAACATTTTTCACCATTGTTGCAACACAAAAAATCTAAGATCAATTAAAGTATTTCATGCACATTTAATTAAAACAGGATTAATCCTAATTTCCCCTAACCTTCAATTCAAACTTATTACAACATGTACAACAACTTCACTTTCCAAAAACAACAACCTTAAAACCTTAACTAACTTCCTTAATTTCCACAAACCCAAAAACCCTTTACTTTTAAATTCAATTCTTTCACATTTTTCCCAAAATGGTTTTCATTTTCTTGCACTTAATACATTTAGTTATATGCATTTTAATTGTATTTACATTGATTCATATACATTGTGTAGTTCCATTATAGCTTCATGTAAAAATGTAAACTTTGGTAAAATGGTACATGCCCATGTAGTAAAATCAGGTTGGATTTGTAGTGTTTATGTAGGGTGTGCTTTAATTGACATGTATTCGAAATCGTCGTTAGGTGTCGAAAATGGTGCTAAAGTGTTTGATGAAATGCCTGTGAAGAACACTGTGTGTGCTAACGCGCTTCTTTCGGGTTCTTGTGAAGCTAAGATGTGGATGGAAGGATTGGCATTGGTTAGGAAGATGCCTTGTTTGGATTTGTATTGGGATAATTTCACTTTTTCAGCTGCTTTGCGCGCTTGCGTTGGGTTGTCCGCGTTTGAGTTGGGTAAGCAGGTTCATGGATGTGTTATTCGGAATGTTTGTGATGTGGAATCAGATGTGTTTTTGCAGAGTTTGTTGATTGAAATGTATGGGAAGTGTGGGTTAGTGGAGAAGGCTAGGTATGTATTTGACATGGTTGGATTTAGATGTGGAGAAAGAAAGAAGGATGTTGTTCTGTGGACATCAATGCTTGGTGTTTGCGGAAGAAATGGGAAATTCGAAGAAGTAATTAGTTTGTTTAATGAAATGGTAATGGAAGGAGTCAAACCGGATGGTGTGGCTTTATTGACTGTTCTCTCGGCCTGTAGTCACACTGGCCACGTAAATCTTGGGATAGAGTACTTTGAATCGATGGGACCTGATTACAGTTTGGTACCCAGCCCCGAGCACTACAGTTGTGTGATTGATTTACTATGTCGCGCTGGTGAGTTGGATAGAGCATGGAAACTAATCAGTGAGCTGTCTTACAAAGGGAATGATAAGTTTACTGTTTCCATGTGGGGGGCCTTGCTTAGTGCCTGCCATAATTTTGACAATGTTGAACTAGGTAAACTAGCCGCTCAAAGGGCACTGGATTTGGACCCTCAAAATGATGGGGTTTATGTTCTGCTATCGAACATGTATGCCAGGAATGGCATGTGGAATGAAATTGAGATGTTGAGGGAACAGATAAAAGACAAGGGACTAAAGAAAGATACTGGACATAGTTTGGTAGATATCGCAAGATGAGATAAAGGCATTGATCAGAATAAGCTAATTCTTCTGTCTCATGATTCATGTAACTATAGTAAATGTTTTAAGAGGAATTGTGGGCACAGATTATGAGGGTCCTTGTTGATTCTTACTGCCTAAGCTACATATTTGAAAGCGATTAGAACTTACTGTAAGTGCAGTTATAATGTTCAAGGCAGTTCACTCATGGGATTGCTGCTACAAGTCTGGAAGTCAAGTTAGATTATTCAAAGACCATGCTTCAATGTGGATTAGTTTATTGGATGTGCGACTACTGAGCAAATTAAGGCAGTAATATGCTGAAGACTAACCTTTGAAAGCCGAGTATTCCAGGAACAAAAGTATCCATTAAACTAATTGTGAAATGAAGCAAAATAATGAGCTTCCTAATGATGAGGGAGATGAGCGCCTCTTCCAAATCAGTCAAGAGCTACTTCAAAGAAGTCTTCATTCTGCTTGACCGGAGAAGTTCTTAGAAGTCAATTTTTGTTGAATCTCTTAATATTTCTTTTGGACTGGAGGGGATGAACCTGATTCTTATTTGTGAGGTGATGACAGAGAGAGAATTTGTGTTTACCAAGCAATGAAAGATAATGGAAGAATTACATGTGGACAGGGTTGGAAGGAGGAATTGAAACTCTGGCAATTCTATGTAAAAGTATGTGTGGGACGTCCTAGGGCTGCATGAAGCACACAAGATAGAAAGAACTAGCTCAAGCAAAAGTACCATACTCCCTTATAAATTTCCTCATATCTGAAGTACAAGGGTTACAGCAAAATATAAAGAGATCACTTACCTTAGTTCTTAACTTCTGTGATGATCAGGGCACAAAATGAAATGGGTCCAAATTAGAGACCCATTGACATTTAACTGACAGATGAGCTATATATGAGTGGAAGTCCGTAGAATATTCTATGAAGCAAAATATCCTTGCCCCCTCAGTGAAGGATGAATGTATTACCTGTTTTCTTCGTTGTGCATTGAGATTCATTTGCTCAGTTGTGGAAGGACTGGAGGATCTCTAGTAGTTTTTGCAAGTTAAAAAAGTTTTAAGATTAACAATTGAAAAGTCGTGGAATATTCTTCAGTTGGACATGCCCAGCTCTCAAGGTATAGCAAAACTTAAATCATGAGAGAAGTTGGATTTGATCATCTATAAACGTGCATCTGGAAGAAAATGAACTATGCTGCCCAAAGATCTTCAGATGTCTCCCTGTATACTACCATAAGCTGCTAATGGACATCCAGATAAAGATAGTACCTCAACTGTGTATCACTGTGATGTTCTTTTATCTACTTAATGTAATACTTTGAAGATACTCATTTTTATGGTTCATTTCACAGCTGGAGGTGCAAATTCATTTTGTGATGTCATAAGGTAGTTGAGCTTGATAGATGGACAGCATCTACAATTGAAACCGGCATCTTGTTGTGAATTTATTACAACTATATGTATAGTAACTTTCATGATTCTGCCAAGAGCTCTGATGTAAGAGTTCTTTTCATTTTTATTTTTATGTACTGGTAATTTAATGCAAAACAGAGAATCATGAGAAAGAATTACGGTTCTACCAATCTACAAGAACAGAGTTGCATTAAAATATTTGGGGGTTGAGTGATACAGAGCTTACTCCGTGCTTTATAAGCATAAGGAATGAAATTTGTGTTCTTTCATCTAGTAGAAAATCATTGCCTACATTTGGTACAGAGCCTCATTTGAATGTTGCCTTCAGTTAAGAGGAATTGATATCAGAAGTATGCAAGCATGGCAGTTGCTTACTAGGATAATATCCTATAAAATGCAAAAGAAAACACGTTATTGGTTGGTCTCAAATAATTGAAATATACTAATATAAAATGAGGATTCATATAGCCGACTCTAACCTGGTTGGGATTGAAGTGTAGTTGTTGCTGTTGTACAAGTATAAAATGAATATTCTGATGGAAACCAGGTTAATAGAAAGAAGTCTCAAAGTATCTGATTTTTCTGTTCTAGTAGCAAGTCCTTTTTGTTGTCAGTCACAGGTGGTCGTTTATCTGATTGGTATTGATGTGAGCCTGTGATTGTAATTTGTTGCAAAGCTCGAAACTCAGACAAGATGCATGAGTAAAAGCAGTGATCTGAGATTTTGAGCAACTTCAGAAACTTAAAGATTTTTTGAGCTACACAACTTTGCGAGGGACACATGGCCCATGAATGGAACCAAAGCCTGAGCACCACAAGAAATAATTTGTGAAAGCGCCCATCCATCCGTGGCAGAGGTGGATGCACACAAAGGGGAAACCATGCCTGCAGATGGAAAATTCCCATGCGATGTGGCACAAAGTAGCGTGGAGAGCACTCAGGAAGATTTGTAGAAGCTTCCAGGAATGGTTATCCTCATGTAGGAAGGTACTAGTGTAGTAGTGTGCACAGGGTCTCAAGTGAGTACTTGTAAGGGAGCTTTTAGTGACTCAAAACCAATACTAGTATTGCATAATTGTGCATAAAGGTTTCCTTCTTTCCTCACATTTAAAATGTTCGCTTGGATATTCTGCTCTTTTGCTCGACAACCAAGTTACCTAGGGATTAAAGCGTCCAGCTTGTCTGAACTAAATCCACACTAGGAGAGAGGCTGAAGACAGCGCGCCTATGAAGAGAATAGTCAGTTTGGGTGCTGCAGGGTTGTAGTGGAGATGGCTAAGGCCGTGACACTAAGGTATGGATGTAAAAATGTGCTTAGTTTGGTTTCTAAATTTCGGATGATTGTGCATGCGTTTTCTCAACCTACTTTGTTGCTGCCAACTTGCGTCTTTGTTTGTTCCAAACCAGATATGAAATCCTTATCCTTAACATTTACAAAATTGGTGTAATGGAGCAAACTGTATTATTTTTTGAAGGCCAAATTTTCCACTATTTGCATCTTCTTGATGCCATCAATGAAGCATCATTTAAGGAAAAACATTTACAAAATTGGCCGTGGGTCCAAAGACTTTCCCCTTGGCCTATCTTTTTTGATCATCCTCATATTTGGTTTCTCTCTAGCTCTGTGAATTTGTGTAAGTTTTAGAGAATGAAGAACAAAAAAAATGTAGAGAAATCTGGAGAAACAAAAGTACTTTATTAATATGAAACTTCAGAATATAAGTAGAGTTTCATTCTCAACTGAAAATAAGAAACCAACTCCTAAAACTTAGGGATAAGATAATCCTAATAACTGCTAAAGACAGTAAAAAACTGCTATTATACTACTGCTGCAGCTCTTATTGCATTTTTCTAACACTCCTCCTTGCTTAAGAGCTGCAAACTCCAAGTTTTTGCCTGAGAACCTCAAACTTGTTGCCGGGTAAAGGCTTGGTGAAGATATCAGCCAGTTGCTCCTCAGTTCTGCAGTAGAGTAGAATTACTTCATCATTCTTTTGCACTTCCCTCAAGAAGAAAAGCTTGACATTGAAGTGTTTGGTTTTTCCATGAAATACAGGATTGCGAGAAATTGCTATCGCAGCTTGGTTGTCCACATATAGTTCAGTGCCGCTAGGTTGTTGCATATGTAGATCAACCAATATTTTTCTCAACCACAGTGCTTGATTTGCTGCTGCTGTTGCAGCCACAAATTCTGCCTCGGCAGTGGATTGAGCCACAATATCCTGCTTCTTTGAACACCATGAAAAAATTCCTGAGCCAAGACTAAAACAATACCCCGATGTGCTCTTCATGTCATCCACGGATCCAGCCCAATCACTATCGGAAAAACCAACTAGTTTCAGATTTTGAGTTCTCTGAAACTTGACACCATGATTAATGGTTCCTTTGATGTATCTGACAACTCTCTTGGCTGCTTTTAGATGCAGCTCACTAGCACAATGCATAAACCTCGATAAAATGCTTACGGCATATAAAATATCGGGTCTTGTAGCTGTTAGGTACATCAAACAACCAACTAAGCCTCTGAAGTATGTTTCATCCACTTTTTCTGCTCCATCATCCTTGCTCAATTTCTCTTTCTGGTTCATAGGAGTACTCATTTCCTTGCAACCTTCCATGTTGTATTTCTTGAGAATCTCCTTCGCATACTTCTTTTGGCAAATGAAAACTTCGTTCTCTCGCTGCTTGATTTCCATTCCAAGAAAGTAGGACATTAAACCGAGGTCAGTCATCTCGAAGGCTTTCATCATGTCTTGCTTGAACTTCTCTATATGCCTTGTGTTGCTTCCTGTAACCAGTACATCATCCACATAGATAGAGACAACAAGAATATCAATGTTGTTGTGTTTAACATAAAGAGTAGATTCTGATAGAGACTTCTCAAATCCTAGTCCAAGCAAGTGGTCATCTATTCGGCTATACCAAGCCCTTGGTGCCTGTTTAAGGCCGTAAAGTGCCTTTTTTAGCCTATAAACTTTGTCCTCTTTACCTTTCACCACAAAGCCCTCAGGTTGCTCGACATAAATTTCTTCCTGAAGAAAACCATTTAGAAACGCTGATTTGACATCCATCTGGTACACTTTCCAGCCTAATTGTGCAGCAAGAGCAAGAAGTAACCTGATTGTGTCAAGCCGAGCAACTGGTGCAAATGTATCAAAATAATCAACACCAAAAATTTGTGCATATCCCTTAACCACAAGCCTTGCTTTATGCTTGTTGATTGAACCATCAGCATTTTGCTTAGTTCTAAACACCCATTTCAACCCAATTACCTTTCTGTCTTGAGGTTGATCGACAAGTTCCCAAGTTTTGTTCTTTTCAATCATGAATAACTCCTCCTTCATTGCAGCCACCCAATTTTCATCATTCTTGGCATCGTTGTACCCGGCAGGCTCACAAACTGCTACATTACATCTCTCATATATATCAGAGAGTAATCGAGTACCTCGAATTGGATAATCATCCACCATATCATCTTGCCATGAGGGTGATATTTGCATTTCAGTACTCTGAACATTAAACTTTTTCGCTGAGTCTTCCCAACACCACTCTTCATTCTCCATAAAACAAACATCTCTACTGATGATTATTTTATCTGTTTGTGGTTGGAAGATTTTGTATGCCTTTGAAACTGTACTATAGCCAATGAAGATGCCAGGAACAGATTTCTTATCTAGCTTATCTCGTTTAACTTGAGGAACATAAGAAAAACAGAGACAACCAAACACTTTAAGAAAATTTATTGATGGTTTGAATCCATACCAAGCTTCAAAAGGAGTTCGGTCCTGTAATGCCTTTGTAGGAAGCCTATTTTGGAGAAATACTGATGTATTTGCTGCCTCTGCCCAAAATTTCTTTGGTAAATTCTTCTCGTGCAGCATACATCTGGTCATTTCCATAATGTATCGGTTCCTTCTTTCGCTTACTCCATTTTGTTGCGGAGTATAAGGCGTAGTAAGCTGATGATTGATCCCTGCTTCTTCACAAAACTTATTGAACTGTTGAGAAGTGTATTCCTTTCCATTGTCTGATCTTACACACTGAATTTTACAGCCACTTTCATTTTCCACTTTTGCTTTGAATTTCCGAAACACATCAGCAGCCTCTGACTTATACTTGAGAAAATAAATCCAACACATGCGGGTTAAATCATCAATAAAAATGATATAGTAAAGACTACCTTTTAGTGAGGGAGTCCTTTGAGGTCCCGCGATGTCGGTATGAATTAATTGCAATTTGTTTGAGGCTCTCCAAGTTGTCTTTGGAAACGGAAGTCTGATTTGCTTTCCATATTGACAAGCACGACAATTTGAAGAATTAACTTCCAAAACAGGTAAGTCCTCAATCATTTTTGATTTTTGCATTTTAAGCAGCCCGTCATAGTGATAATGACCGAGTCTCTTGTGCCATATCTCTGCAGCACCTTCTTTGGCTGAAAAAACTACATGCTCCTCCTCAAGTGGATCTAATGAGAAACTTTTGCCTCTCATTTTTACTTTAAACATTTCCTGATCTGAGACATCCTTGATCAAACAATGTTTATCTTCAAAAATAACTTTGTAGCCTCTTTCTATCAATTGACCAACGCTTAGCAAGTTTTGGTCTATGTCAGGTACATAAAGCACATTAGAAATTGTTTTAGTACCTGAAAGACTTGGAATAGAAATGGTTCCTTTTCCTTTTACAGCAATATGTTCACCATTACCTATTCTGACTTTCTTAATAGTTGTAGGCTTCAGATCCTTAAAGAAAGTCATGTCATTTGTCATGTGGTTAGTGCATCCACTGTCAATCAGCCAACACTCACTTGACGATCTACTTGAAAAACATGTAGCGACAAAGAGTTGATCTTCCTCCTCTCCATCAACAATTTGAGCGTCCGCTTCTTGTTGCTGCCCGCTGTTCTTGCAAATGACAGCTTCGTGCCCAAGTTGATTGCATTTATTACATCGAGCATCAGGCCTTCTCCAACACTTGTATGGCGGATGGCCTTTCTTGTTACAATGCTTACAAGGAGGGTAATTTCTCTTTGAGTTTCCTGCTTTACCTTTTGTGGTATTTGCTGGAACGCCTTCAACAATTGTTTGCTGAATCTTCTTATCTTTCTTTTTTTTTGTTTCTGCCACCATTTTGATGTTTGGCTGCAAGTGCTTCCTCACTATTTCCTTCTTCTCTCATAACCCTTCGCTGTTCTTGAGCCTGCAAAGCATTTAACAACTCTGATAGGCTAATCTTGGACAGATCCTTGGTGTTCTCCAAAGTAGTTATGGTTGCTTCGAATCTTTCTGGCACGGTTACCAAAACTTTTTCAACGATTCGAGAATCTGTAAACTCGGAACCAAGCAATCTTACTCTGTTGGCTATGTTCAACAGCCTTTCAGAGTAATCTTTGATGGTTTCAGTTTCTTTCATCTTCTGCATCTCGAAGTCTCTTATCAGATTCAACACTTGCATCCCTCTGATCCTTTCATCTCCTTCATATTCTTTCTTGAGATAATCCCAAATGGCTTTGGCTGATTTTAGAGACATAATTCGAGTGAAAATTGAAGAAGATACCGCTGAAAATAAACAGGCCTTTGCCTTTGATTTTCTGGATTTCTTGTCTTTATGGTTCTTTATCTGTGCCATAGTTGGATTGTTAGGTAGAGGAAGAACTTCATAATCCTCTTCGATTGCCTCCCATAGATCCAATGCATCTAAATGAGTTTCCATCTTTACGGCCCAGATTTGATAATTTTCACCATTAAAAACAGGAGGTGCCATTGTTGAGAAAGTCGATTCTGCATCCATGCTTGAAGTCTATTTTGATGATTTCAGTTTTTTGTTTGGTGTAACACCCACAGATCCCTTAAGAAAAATAAGCTCTGATACCAATTGTAAGTTTTAGAGAATGAAGAACAAAAAAAATGTAGAGAAATCTGGAGAAACAAAAGTACTTTATTAATATGAAACTTCAGAATATAAGTAGAGTTTCATTCTCAACTGAAAATAAGAAACCAACTCCTAAAACTTAGGGATAAGATAATCCTAATAACTGCTAAAGACAGTAAAAAACTGCTATTATACTACTGCTGCAGCTCTTATTGCATTTTTCTAACAATTTGTGTGAACTTTCTGGCTTAGAAATTGATGCTTCTTGTATATAGGCAAAGTGACATGCATGTCTTGAAACTCTACTGAACATGTTGGGTGGTTTATCATGACATCATTCCACTTGAATTGGCATTGATCTTATAGACCATGATCTATACCGATGCTTTTAGTACAAGTCAATGGGAGACCAACCCCCCACCCCCCCTCCCCCCCAAACCCAAATAAGAAAAGAAGACTTTTTTTTTTTTTTTTCAGGTGGGCGATTATCAATTTATTTAGTTTGATCTTCACGACATGTCAGTTAAGAGAAAACCAATTTCTACTGCCTTTGCAGTAATTTATGGATTCTTTTAGTAGTGCAGTTCTTTAAGTAGTTCCTGCTGATCACGTAAGTTTTTTTCCTCAGAAAAATCTAGCATTACTATTAGTTTATTATATGGTTGCATTACTATTAGTTTATTATATGGACATGCACCCCAGTTATGCTTTGACTTTCACAATCTCTAACCTCTTAGTGCTGTACCACATTACCATAATTTTTCCTCCATAAAATGCCTTTAAAATGCTATGGCTTCTATGCTCATTGTCAACAAAGCAAACTTAAATTACATCTGATCAAGCTAAGGGCTCTTCCTTAGCTGGTGTGTCGTAGCTTTAAAGATGGACGGAAAGATCACATTACTACTGTTGTTCTTCTGCATTAGTTTGCACGTGGCATCTAACTCAGCTCAACTTCAAGTTGGTTTTTATAATACTCCAACTAGATGCCCCCGAGCAGAAACCATTGTTCGGGACACAGTGCGAAGCTGGTTCCTCAAGAAGGATCGTTCCATCACAGCGGCATTGCTACGGATGTATTTTCATGACTGCTTTGTGAGGGTAAGAAATTTACATGCATGCTTTTTGCCAATATTTGACAATTAACCTGATAAATCTTTTGTGTAACCTGATGTCAACAATTCTTTTATGATATTGTTGATGTATATGAACTGTTTTACAAATATATGTGTCACATTATATAGCTTGGGATGTGGGAACAAGAGAGTAATTAATTTCCATTCATCATGATCTGAAACACTATTATTATTTTCAGGGTTGCGATGCATCTTTGCTGATAGACTCCAAAAACACAAAGAACAAACGGTCAGAAAAAGATGCTGGAGCAAATGGGTCTGTACGAGGATACGAGCTGATTGATCAGATAAAGAGTAAATTAGAAGCTGCGTGCCCTATGACAGTGTCTTGCTCAGACATCATTGCATTAGCCACCCGAGATGCAGTGGCAGTCGCTGGAGGACTCGGCTATAGCATCCCCACCGGTAGGCGTGATGGGCTAGTATCAGACCCATCACAAGTGAACCTGCCAGGCCCTAGTTCAACAGTGCCACAAGCATTTCAATTCTTCAAAAACAAAAAGTTTAGTATGAATGAGATGGTGACTCTTTTAGGTGGCCACACAGTGGGAATTACGCATTGTAGTTTTATTAAAGGTGATAGGCTATCAAGGAATGATGGCAGCATGGAACCTAACTTGTTTAACAAGCTTAGAAGGACATGTAATTCTAGGGGTGACCCATCAGTGTTCTTGGACCAAAACACTTCATTCGTTGTCGATAACTCGTTCTACAAACAATTAAGATTGAAGAAAGGGATATTGAAGGTTGATCAATTACTTGCATCAGATAAATCAAGCGCAGGGACAGTGGCGAATTTCGCTGCTAATCCAAGAGCCTTCCAACAGGCTTTTGCGAATGCATTGATCAAGTTGGGTAACACTGAAGTTCTTGTGGGAAAATCCGGAGAAATCAGAAAAAATTGTAGAGCCTTTAATCCTCCTCAAGTTAAGAGGCCTCCTCCTCCTCCTCCTCCTAAGTTCTTAAAGAGTCCTCCTCCCCCACCACCCAAATTCTTCACCCCACCACCACCAAAGTCCTTCCCACCACCACCACCCAAATCCTTCACCCCACCACCACCACCTCCACCCAAAGTTTCCATTCCTCCACCACCACCACCACCCACGGCTTCAATTCCTCCACCACCTCCATCCAACTTTATCCTTCATCCTTCTCCACCACCACCACCACCACCTAATGTCTTGAGCCCTCCTCCTGCTCCTCCACTTTTAATTCCATGATTCATCGCTGCCTATGCCTAGCCCACGGCTTAAT
This sequence comes from Petunia axillaris subsp. axillaris, assembly GCA_029990575.1. Lineage (NCBI taxonomy): Eukaryota > Viridiplantae > Streptophyta > Magnoliopsida > Solanales > Solanaceae > Petunia > Petunia axillaris. Next base: position 167,524,709 of record JARKNS010000003.1, read on the forward strand.
GCACGTGGCTCTCCATCCACCTCCACCGCGTTCAACTACCAGTGTGTTTCCTTAAGTTTGTGCATGCATGTATGTCATCGTTCCTTGATTTATTTGTTATTGAATTTATCAATATTCTTTTTGGTAATTTTCTCTTCATTAGCGGAAAAAGAATCAAAAGCTTTCTTTTTGTTATCTCACGGAATTGATCCCCTGTAATTTGTTACATGGAATATGTTAAGAGTAATTTTTAATTTGTTTTTGTGTCCTGGTTCTATCATTTATTGAAGGGTGATAAGCATTTTCCATTCATATTTGTGTTGAAGATCCAACTTCTCTTCCAATTTTCTTATGAACATCTCAAGATCTAGCCAGAAACATGAATGTAGTTAAGGGTAAAGCTACATCTATAAGGATCTTCAAGTATATATAGATGCTGAAGTCAACTAGCTCTTTGGCTTAAGCCAACATATATAGATATGGCAGAAATCATTGGGCTGACTAAATGTGCAAGAAACTAGATATATAAGAGAGTCCAGTGACGTGTTCGTAATTTTATAATGTCGACTATTTTCAAATCTTGCAAAGCAAATTAAAGCAGTACTCATTTCCATATATCTCTTCCTTCTCCATTGGAATCTAATTAAGTTGATCACACTTTAACCAACGGTTGAGACAATACTCCATCCGTTCTAAAATGGTTGTCATAGTTCGAATTTCGAGAGTCAAACGAGTTTAACTTTGACCTAATATTTTCATATGTCTTTTAAATATTTTGAATTATTAATTATTGTGATTTATAGTACTTTTTATGTAGTTTCTAAATATATAAACATCGGTACAAAAAACATAAAGATTATATGTTTAAATTCACTGTCAAAATGAACTCATTTGGCTATCGAAATTCGAACTATGACAACTTTTTGGGAACGGGAGAGTATTTATACCTTCATTTTTTTTTTATATCCTTATCATAAGGTGTAGCTAGATTGGACAGTCGGACTAGGACACTAGTACAAATAATTTATCGTAACCGAGTTCATAACTTTCTTGTACTGCTTGTCACTAAGTTTATCATTTATAGAAATTACTAAGATAAGATACCTAGAAGCATGTCCCCCATGTATATATTGTTAGGCTTTTCAATTTATAGGACCATCGAAAATTTGAGTGTGGCAGTTAGAACATAAGAAGAGGTACTAGCATTTAGAGGTAGTTTCAAGTAGTTGGACATGATATAACATGGCCTACATTGTCTATACTACTAGAGAAACATTTTTGAAGGGACAAGCTGCAAGAGTAACATGGCATCTATGTGGTATAGAGAAGCTTGAGTCACCATCATATACTCCAAATAGAAGAAAATTGTGGTTCAGACTTAGCTTTAATTTATACATCAAATTCATTTTTTCTTAGTTTTCTTCATGATCACATGTGTTATTCACTTTCAATGCCACTCTTGATCAATAGCTCATTGTCGATACATTCAGTTTTCAGTTACCTGGATCTGATCCTCTCTTCTCTCTCTTGCATGTGAGCTTCTTGTTGTGTAATTCAATGGATAGAAAATGACCAAATAAAGTGAAAGGAATGGTTGTTTTTAGATAGTCGTTTTGTCGCGCTCATGTTTTATTGCTACTTCTGCATTGTGAAGATTATTCAATTTTATTCTGCTCTCAAAGACACAATCAAAGTACTTATGGTTGGCTAAGAAGATTTGTCATAATTATATTAGACTTTTCTATGCTGACCATCGACTTCTACTCCCTAACTAGTACTCCCTATGTTCTAAAATGGATGACAATAATTAATAATTTAAAATATTTAAAAGACCTATAAAAATATTACGTACGGTCAAAGATAAACTCGTTTGACTCTCGATATCCGAAATATACTATCAATTGTGGAACGGAGAGAGTACTTAATAAATTAAACGTTGGATACTTGTTTTTTCTTCTTTGGCCTTTAGAGGGAAGGATATTGTGTTGTTTCTATGCAATGGAAAGGACTTTCAAGGACAGATCTGTGTATTTTCTTTCGTTTGGCTTTGTGAAGGTAGGATATTGCATGTGTTATCTTCATGCACCGAAAGGGCTTCAAAGGGTATAAATGATAAAACTAAAGAAGAAGACAAAAATATTACAACAACAACAACATACTCAGTATATCTCATAAGTGGGATCTGGAGAGAGTGAGATGTACGCAAACCTTATCTAACTAAGGTAAAGATGTTGTTTCCGATATATCCGATAAAGAAGAAGACAGAAATGTCGGAAGTAAATGCGTAGTATTTTAACTGATATCTTGTGAATCGTTTTATGAGCCTTTGAATATGTAAAGAGATGCTACTAGTATCTAAGCCCCTTTTCCCCATAATGGAGCCAAAGGTTTTTCCTTTTTTCGTTTTTTTCCTTATTGTGAGTTTAATTAAATACAACAGGTTTGGTGTAAAACAATTGTACCAATATTAAATCGCGTAAAAAATACTCCCTCTGTTCCAAAATGATTGTCACAGTTCGGATTTCGAGAGTCAAACGAGTTCATTTTGACCGTGAATTTAAACATATAATCTTTAAGTTTTTTGTAACGATGTTTATATATTTAGAAACTACATAAAAAGTACTATAAGTCACAATAATTAATAATTCAAAATATTTAAAAGACATTGTCGCTACAAACGCACACGCAAGTATACGCAGTCGATCAAGTAATAAAGTGATAAGAAAAGTATCGTTCTCACGAGGACTATTGATTAACTCCTAACTAAATCAGACAATTCTTTATAATCTAAACAAGCTGGATTCAATAGTTGAGAATTTATCTAACTAAAATTAACTAATTAAACCAAGAAAATAATAACAAGTAAAACACGATTTTGGATTCAAGAAGGGATAGCCTAGGGTCATGGGATATCTGCCAATCCTGTTGAATTCTTCAGTTAATCTGACTAAATCAATTTATCTGGGTTACTAATCACAGGGTTAATATTACTCACAGGACTCTTTCGATACCCTGCTCGCCTATTCAAGCTAACCCAACGCCTATATGTCTATGGAGTCAGTATTAACAAGAATGCATTTATTTTTCCTGTATAGTGACTAAGCGTGACTGTTAGGTATATTTCTATCCTAACCGCGAAACCATTCCCTGATGCCCAGGTTCAGGAACACGCTCTATTCAATCCTATTGCAACCTGTGGTTCCCACTTTCGAGTTCAACCCTAGATTCATAAATAGTATTCAATTGGTGATCAAACAATCAAATAATTAGGCTCAGGATATGAATAAATAACCCAATTCAATAAACCAATAAAATCAAAGTAACTTATGAATATCAACATTCATGGAGAAGCCCACAACTTTAGACTAACAAACTAAGTTAAAGAAAAGAGAAGAAAACTCAATGTAGATGTTGAGCTCCAACCCATCTCTAGCGTTTCTATGCCTCCCAAAGGTTCTTGCCTCCAAAAGTACGTAATATAATAAGAAAATAGCGTTACAAGGGTTTTAATCCTAGGAAATATTATTCCCACGTTTTTAGCTAGTCCTGGCGCTCTGGGATTAGTTTACGGCGCATACACCGGAGCATGCCAAGCATCTGTGGCTGTATGCGCTCCTTTTTCTCAATTTCTTCAATATTTGCACTCTTCCCAGTCCATACAGCCTAGCATGCCAAGCATCCAACGCTGTATCCATTGCTTCTTTCTTGTTCTTGTCCAAATCAAGCTCCAATTTCCTTCAATTTGCTCCTAAAACATCCAAACACCTCAAGTTAGTATTTTACTTTAAATTTCACATTGTTGGGCACATAATACGCTGAAAATAACACAAAAGATATAAGAAATCAATGCCAAGACATAAGATATACGCCCAACATCAACACCCCACACTTAAACTTTGTTCGTCCCCGAACAAACAAACCCAACACACTTATACTCAATAGGTCTTAACTACCCAACTCAAGAACTTCAAGGAAGCGCACCTATGAAATAGGTTGATGCCAACAATTAGCCACTAGACATACAAGCACACAACTCCCCATATTTGCACACCACATATTTAGAAAACAAGAATTATCAAGCAGTCAAGTAGCAACAACCAAGCCTCAAGAAACGACTCTTCACACCAACTTACTCACGACATGTCCACTCGCTCAGGATTAGGGCCTAATAAAAGCTCCAACCTCTCATAATCCATGTGCCCTCATCAATCAAAGTCTAGTCCCAATCACACAAAAATATATCAACTGAATTATAAGGGACTTTCAAGATAGGAAGAATACACTCACCCTCAAAAAGAATCTCAAGTGCCACACAATGGTACCATAGGCTTGCCCGTAGTGTAGGACTCCACTAATGTAGGCTTGCTCCTATTCGGGATTAACTAGGACTTATAAGGGTTGTAATGTAGGCCAAAGGACGGGTAATGGTTAAATGACTACCTCCCTAAGCACTTTAATACATCACTTCCACTTATATAGCTCAACTCCTCACAAAAACAACCGAGCTACCATCCGAACATCAATTCAAACACTTCCCTCCCTTTAAGTATTTTTTATCTTTCAATGTGCACAACACTAGCAAGGATTGAGATTTTTTTTTCCTTTTGCTTTCTTTTTATTTTTTTTCTTCACTTTTGATTTTTTTTTTCAACATTTGTCAATTTTTTTTCCTCAACCTTGCTAATGTACTTTTCCTCAAAAATACCATCACAAATTTATTCTTATTGACTCCACTCAAAGGCCATCAATTTCCACCAACCACAACTCCACTAACAACAATCTTTTTAATTAAAGTGCTCTAAGGAGTACGGGTTCAAAAAGAAGGTAATTAAGAACAAAGGAAATAGGCTTGTAATGTGAGTTTCAACAGAAAAACTAATAGGCTCAAACAGGATTACAAGGGATATATATGAACGGGTATGCTAATCAAGGCTGCAAAAGAAAGGGTTTATTAAAGAAGGCCTGTATCATCTCCCGACTAAAGCAAACCTAGGATTTCGCTTTGAACACACGCGGGGCAAGTTCTAGACCAATAATGCAAGCACGAGAATAAAGAAAAGCACCTCACCACTCATGGCACATGAATTACTCAACGCGAAACAATTCCAACACCTAACAAAAACAAGTGAGACAAGTCATGCTATTCAGTCAGCACTCAGAGTTAGAAACCTGAGCCGAGGAGTCACTAACAAGACTGACTATCAATCCAATATCTAACTCACACAAAAAATCTTTAGGGAAGTTCAACTCGCATGTAAAGGACTAAATATGTCAGTATCAAACAATTCACAGAGAAGGCACAGGTCCTTACCACTTAGCTACTCCTATTTCCTAATTTTTTTGTATTTTAAATATCTATTTTTTTTTCATTTTTATCTAAAAACACCCGGTTCAAAACAAAAGGCATACTCGGGAAAGAACCGTGGCTTGAAGAAAACCCAAGGATTATGCCACTAATCCAAAAAAAAAAAAAAAAGCAGTAAAAATATACAAGTACAAATCATGATACCCCACCCCGCACTTAAAATAGTGCATGGTCCCCACTGCACAAGTACAAAAATAATAACAAGAGTGGGTATCAAAAAAGCTCCCTCAAACCGCAGAGTCTGGAGGTGCTTCAGACCGGTCTGAACCCGCGGTCTGAGCAGTGGAGGGATCCAACAAGGTAGTGCCAGCTGCGTTCATCGCATCAATCAGCGATCCCTCCATAGTAGTGGCAGTAGCCGGAGCTGGCTCTGCAGCAGTGCCATCAGTAGAACTCAAATCCACAACCTCCTCACTGGACCCTGCATCAGTTATTCCCGAGCTCTTTAAAATAGCTAGAAACTAAGCCAATTCAAGCTAGTCGTTTACTTCTCATTGGTGCGCACGCACCCCACACTTAAAGCTCAAGTGTAATCTACAAGTAATCAAGTTATGCTCATAGTACGCTCATTGTAACATTCGCGAGGTACTCAGACTTCCCTCGACGCGCACTCCTTATTCGAAACAATTCACATGGTTAAGATTCAACAAAGTGTGCAAACGGGGTCTCCACACCCCACACTTATGCTCTACTTCATCTCAAAAATATGGAGGAATAGCATTTTAAGCAAAAACAATAAAATCAGCCAGTGACTTGCACAACGGGGCAATGGCTCGCTCAAGTAAAGCGCAAAACAACACTTCTAGTGTAGGAATAAAGTACATTGAGTGTCGTTCATAAGAAAACACTTTAAAATCAGCCCCATGTCCTAATTCTAACTAATATATGTTCAACTTATGCCCCCTAATTGATTTGGCTACTCAGACTTCGCCAAATACCTCAAATTGTTCATTGGGGAATTTTATCAAACACCTTATGTGCAGTAAATTGGACAGCTTGTGTATGCACTGTTTGTTAATGATTGGACCTCCCAACTCCGGGAGCTTACGTATATACTCATCACGGTGCATCACCGCACCCCCCACAGCAAATACCAATAAAAAACAATCAAGTTTCGACATGTTTTCATCATACACTTAACGTAAAAGCTAAACCAAAGGGGAGAGGAATGAGAACAATTGTAATACTACAACCAGTAGGTCGTGGCTCCATGGACAAGGGAGAAGTTGAGGGAGAAGGTGAGAGTAAGGAGAAATCATACCTGGAAAGCACAACGATGCAGCATGTCTGTTCTTTGTTTTATGTTCTTCGTACGCTGCTTCTTTTTCTTTTCTTCGTTCTGTTTGTGTTTTGTTTTTGTTTGGTTGTGTGCGTGTGTTTAAGCAAATAAAGGAGTTGGAAAAAAACTTACCTCCTCCATACAGTGCACTGCGCCTTACGCCCACAACATTGCCTAAGAAACCCTTTTTTTTTTCAAAATTTGCTGAGCATACAGCCCCTGGCGTTTTCCTTTCACAATACTGCCTCTCGTCCTATTTTTTTTTTTTTACACAAACCAACTGGGCACAGCCAAGCATGCGACGCATGCAAGGCTGTGCTGGCCTCAAAACAGTTTTCTTTGCTCCCTTTTGTTGTCCGGGACCGGCTATTTCGTCGATCCAACCGATTTCGAGCCTCGGGATCCTGTAAAAACACTAAACAAACACGTTAAACACATCAAGATTCTATTCTTTTTGTTCTTTTCTATTTTTATTTTATTTTTTTTGTTTTATTTTATTTTCAATGAAAATGCGGATTAACTGCTCTAAAAACGATAAAACATGGGTTGCCTCCCATGAAGTGCTTGATTTAACATCGCGGCACGACGGGTACAAACTTCACTTTTTCCTCCACCTCGAAGATATGAATCGAATTCCCAAATTGCATTCAAGCTTACGGCTATGCTCTTGAGGATGTGGCATAAAACCAAAATAGCCAAGCAATGAATGTCGCATCTTGCACCTCTTGGCTTTTAAATGAGGGATGTCGTTTTGTCTTCTCGGCATCACAAATTTAAGAATATAGGCACAGTGTTCCTCATCCCGTGACTCTTCTATTTGCTCAAAAGGCTCGATCTTCATGTCGCCATCAAAACAAAATATTGAAAAGTGCTTGGAATGAGGTCTTATGCGGCTTAACTCCAGATTTGCTTCACTTTTGACATCCTCATTTTTACACACACTAGAGTCTTCAAACATTATATTTTTCACTTCCTCACTTGACTCTAGTGCTAATTTTTCAACTTTGGCATCCTTAACTACTATTAGGTCGAATGGTTGGAACTCCACACTTAGCTCCTCAAATTGGCTCTTAAATTCTTCTTCGACTTCAACCATCTCAAATATACTCTCCACAACAATGTGTTGTTGAGACTTAGACGCTTCAGTCTTTTCAATCAAATTAGCCTCAAGGTCGTGAATAGCATCGCCAAATCGGTCGATCTCTTGTTTGAGTACCCTTTTCCATTCTATAGAGCACTTAGCTGCACTTGTAATATCATCAAGAAGACCCCTAAATGCATCTAACCGTTGGGATTGTTCCATTAGCCAAGTTTCGCTCACGATCTCCACCTCTTCGGAATTTTCCTCTTGTTGTGATGCATCCTGCACTTTGTTGGTCCTATCAATCTCACAAGCAAGGTTAGTATTATCATGAATATTACTTGAAGAAGGAGTACGAAACTTAGGACAATCGTTTCACAAACCACCACACAATTGACAGCAGTTCTCATCAAAGGTTGTAGAGGAACGACTAGATAAATAGTTCTGTAGGACATTAAGATGTCGACAATCTTCCCACAAGTGACGTCCATTACAAATTATGCAAGGAGCACCAAAATATGAGTAGCCAAAATTCGACCAATTTTCATTAAAAGATGTCATGTTAACAAGTAATAACTAAACTAAAAACTTGAATAGACAAAAGTAAAAGCCTAATCTAGAGATAGCTAATTCTAAGTCCCCGGCAACGGCGCCAAAAACTTGTCGCTACAAACGCACACGCAAGTATACGCGGTCGATCAAGTAATAAAGTGATAAGAAAAGTATCGTTCTCACGAGGACTATTGATTAACTCCTAACTAAATCAGACAATTCTTTATAATCTAAACAAGCTGGATTCAATAGTTGAGAATTTATCTAACTAAAATTAACTAATTAAACCAAGAAAATAATAACAAGTAAAACACGATTTTGGATTCAAGAAGGGATAGCCTAGGGTCATGGGATATCTGCCAATCCTGTTGAATTCTTCAGTTAATCTGACTAAATCAATTTATCTGGGTTACTAATCACAGGGTTAATATTACTCACAGGACTCTTTCGATACCCTGCTCGCCTATTCAAGCTAACCCAACGCCTATATGTCTATAGAGTCAGTATTAACAAGAATGCATTTATTTTTCCTGTATAGTGACTAAGCGTGACTGTTAGGTATATTTCTATCCTAACCGCGAAACCATTCCCTGATGCCCAGGTTCAGGAACACGCTCTATTCAATCCTATTGCAACCTGTGGTTCCCACTTTCGAGTTCAACCCTAGATTCATAAATAGTATTCAATTGGTGATCAAACAATCAAATAATTAGGCTCAGGATATGAATAAATAACCCAATTCAATAAACCAATAAAATCAAAGTAACTTATGAATATCAACATTCATGGAGAAGCCCACAACTTTAGACTAACAAACTAAGTTAAAGAAAAGAGAAGAAAACTCAATGTAGATGTTGAGCTCCAACCCATCTCTAGCGTTTCTATGCCTCCCAAAGGTTCTTGCCTCCAAAAGTACGTAATATAATAAGAAAATAGCGTTACAAGGGTTTTAATCCTAGGAAATATGTCTATTCCCACGTTTTTAGCTAGTCCTGGCAGCTCTGGGATTAGTTTACGGCGCATACACCGGAGCATGCCAAGCATCTGTGGCTGTATGCGCTCCTTTTCTCAATTTCTTCAATATTTGCACTCTTCCCAGTCCATACAGCCTAGCATGCCAAGCATCCAACGCTGTATCCATTGCTTCTTCCTTGTTCTTGTCCAAATCAAGCTCCAATTTCCTTCAATTTGCTCATAAAACATCCAAACACCTCAAGTTAGTATTTTACTTTAAATCTCACATTGTTGGGCACATAATACGCTGAAAATAACACAAAAGATATAAGAAATCAATGCCGAGACTTAAGATATACGCCCAACATCAGACATATAAAAATATTACGGTCAAAACTAAACTCGTTTGACTCTCGAAATCCGAACTGTGACAATTATTTTGGAACGGAGGGAGTAATTAGTAGGGTATTTGGGTTATACGTTAATCAAATTGATTTATAAGCACTTTTTTGTCACATCTGCCCATTTGAAAGCATCGAGAATACCTATAAGTCAAGTGATTATAAGAAAAAAAAAACAGCAACAAGTTATAATTCGGTCACTCTCAATTTATACAGTAACTTTTATACTTATAAGCACTTTTATTTGACCAAGCTTTTTATTTTTTAAGCACTAAAATATTTGTGACCCATACTCCCTCTTCATTACAATTTTTCCATTTTGTCTATTATCATGTAAAAATACCTTTTCTCTTTTGTTATAACGTTAGGGACTTAGTCATTTTAATGGGGAAAAATGCTTATCAACAAATTATTACTTCCTCTGTCCCATTTTATGTGAATGTTTTCGCTTATCGAAAGTCCAAGGAGTTCTTCTTTGACTACACAATTTTTTCATATACCATATAAATACAGTGAATTATTAATTATTGTGACTTATAGTACATTTGTGTAGTATACAAAGTTTAAGTCAAAAATGTAAAAATTTTATGACCGAATTCATAGTCAAAATTAAGAAGATTGACTCTTAAAATTTGAAAACCTTCATATAAATTGGAACTGAGCGAGTATCAAATAGGATTAATTACACTAGGTGTCATTGTAAGGAACTTATTTTTAAAACATAGAGATATTTTCCCTAGTTTACCAAACATAACAATATTTTTTACCAATGCTACCAAACATAGCAAAAATACCAAAATATTGCTATTGTAACCCTGAACCCTTCTCCCTCCCCCACTTTTCTTCATTGCAGTCGCCAGGCCTTCCGCGTCGTCGACGGAGCTCCCCAACCCCTTTCATGTCATCTCCGGAGCTCCCCCACCCCACTCTCGTCCTCGCTGAAGTTCCCATTATTCTGTTTCTCCTATGAAGAACTTTCCCGGTGTCGCTTGTAATGTGAACGTCGTCGGCGTCCCTCCCCCTCCTCTCTAATCACGTTGATGCTGTGAAATGGCAAATTCGCGTGTAAAGCAGATCGTCGATCGTTTTCCAGCGCTGCAGCCCGACCTTTTTTTTAAAAAAAAAAAAAAATTTTGGTGAGATATGGCGGATCTACGGCGGTTACGGTGTAACTTTGGTGGTGTTGAATGTATGACATATGTATACCTATTGTATGTCTGGTGTATGTCATGTATATATAATGGACATACAATAGAGATACGAAGTATATATACTACATACACCAAATGTATAAACCCACACATTTGTATGCCATTGTATATATAGCGTTTGCCGATGTATTGGAGATTCATACAATGGAGATACATCAGGTATACAAAGTATATACAAATATTAACTAAGAAAAAAAAAGTTTTTTGGCGGCCGACGACACCAGAGGGGAAGTATGGGGTGGCTAGAAGGGTGGCAAGGGTTGTTATAGGGACTTTTAGGGTTTTATTCACCATTTATATGAATTTGCTATGTTTTAAAAAAATAAAAATTGCTATAATTTGAAAATGGTGTAGTGTTGACATTTTTATATAAAGTGGAATATTTGTTTGTATAGTTATGTACGAAGCTCTACCAAAAAGGCCAACTACTTAGGAAGTATCAGTGTTAATACTTTTATCCAAATACCTAACTGCTTATAATTCAACATGCATCTAAATGTGCTTTTAGGTACTTGATGCTTATAAGCTTACCCAAAGGGTCTCGTATGTAACTTGTCCATAAAGGTGAGATATTAGTTTAAGTCAAAAAATACAACAATATTACTTGCTATAAAATGTTAGTAATATATATTAAACGTGTAAATATTTTTATTTATATTATCAGTGTATATAAATTAAATTTCTATTTGTTTTTCCAGACGCCCATTGTGAGGTGGGTGGGGGAAGGGGGGAGGAGGACACATCCGTGGTGCTTATTAGAGTTGGAATGGTCTCACTCTATGATAACTACTATTCTACAAATGGTGCTGTTGCTGCATGGTCCTCACTTGGAGGACCATTTACATATCTCAAATCCCAACTTATTTCCAGTGACTTAAAAGGCTTGCTTTTCCTTCTTGTTACATTGTTATCAAGAATCCATAGCAACATATTCAGGCCTTCCCAGCTCCAAACAGTTTGCAAAATATGTAGGATATTTCTCTTATCTTACCATGTGCCTAGCTACCAAAACCATTTATCTTTAGACTGATCGGGCATTGTGCAGCTGGACATTTGAAAATTAAAACAGAAATGACAAAGAATGTAAGATATTATTGCTCTACTAGCACTAATGTGGGCTGCATAGAAAGAGACTAACTGAGAGCTTTCCAATGTAAAAATAAAAATAAAAATAAAAAAAATTGTACACTTGAAAAATTACTTGCTAATTTCGTACGTATTTTTTTTTAATTATCCATGAGATCTCAATTTGTATGCATGCATATATAGAAGATGCAGTATTCACTTAATAAATGATGAATTTGCCGCTCTTTCATACGTTTTCTTGATTAATTATTGGAATAGCAAGATTGAATATATACTCCCTCCCTCCCATTTTAGTTGTCGCTTTAGCAAGTTTCTTTTGTCCCAAATTAGTTGTTGCTTTAGCATTTCAAGATATTTTTTTTCAATTCTTTCCAACTATGCCCATATTTAATAAAGGAGTATTTCCTAGAAAAATCAATCTAATTTCATTTATTAGGAGTAGAATAGTAAAAGACATACCCTATTTATTGATTTCTTAATGGACGTACATAAATCTAAAGCGACAATTAAAATGGGACGGAGTAAGTATAAAACTGTGAATAACGATGTTTATATATGTACAGAACAGTCAAACATGTAAAGTCAATATGCACATGCATTTCTGCCAAGAATCTAGAACGAAACAAATATGAAGTTCCGAGTTCGTACTTCCAGTACTCTTTTGTTATTTTTTTTTTCTTTTTTAACAAATCGGAAATGGCAAAGTCTATTGGATTGATTTATCCAAAATTTGTATCGAATCCAGGAAGTGTTTGTCAATTGACTTTATGGGATAATAATATTTACAAATTTCTAAAAAAAAAATTGTTAAACCTTAAATTTCAAAAATCTTCGTTTAAATTTTAAACTTCATACTCAATGAATCACCTTCATATAAATACTAAAAGAGTTGACTCTTCTCCTCAATGTTTGTTTTGAGGGGTCGCTAATATAGTAGTCACACAACCGAAGGTGATGAAGAGTATTACTTTTGAGCTATCAGCTGAATTAGTTATGATCTTCAATTAAGATTTGCTTTTGTGAGTAGAGACGGATTCATAATTTAAAATTTATTAATTATGAATTATTATCTTTTTTATTTATTAGGTTATGAATTACTCCTTCCGTCCCAAATTAGTTGACACTTTAGCAAGATTCGTTTGTCCCAAATTAGTTGACGCTTTAGGATTTTAAGACATTTTTTGCTCATTATTTCCAAGTATACCCTTAATTATTAAAGGTATTATCAAGAAAAATTTAATAGTCATATATTAAATAGGGATAACATAGTAAAATATATACTCTATTTATTGATTTTCTTAATAGGCGTGCAAAAGCTAAAAGCGACAACTAAAATGAGACGGATGGAGTATTTATTTATACAAACTGAGTTAATGTAAACACATTTCCACCTTCGTCCATGCTCATGACTCCTCCCAAAGGACCCAAAGTTTTTATGAAAAAATAATCATCGTTTTGTGTTTCCAAGAACCGTACACTTCAGTTACCGAGTTTTTGTACTGAGACAACTATGGTACAGTACTAACCACATTGACCATTCAAAACTGTATACTCACATCCCAAGAACCACCATGCCTAATAAATTACTAATTTATATACACGTATAATCTAAAAAAGTGTCACACTTGTCGTAATTTAGCATATGTAACAAGTTATGTAAAGATTAGGCATTGATGAACCCTAATCTTGATGATGAACAAGAGAGAGAAACTGAGAGAGATGAGAGAGAATAAGCAATGTATATTCAATCAACTTGTACAAAGAGATGCTATTTATAGCTCAGATCTTAGCTCAACTAATCATCATTAACTAACTAATTAACTACTTTATGAATATTAACTAAAATTTGGAACTAGTAGGTAATTACCAAACTACCCCTCAGGTCTAATCCTCTAAACTGCTAGACTTCTTATATCTTTAAACACTCCTCCTCAAGCTAGGAGGTATAAAAATGTTAACTACTCATAGCTTGGAATACAAATGAGCATGTTGAGCCCTGTTAAGTCCTTTGGTGAGAATATCAGCTGGTTGTTCTTTGGTGGGGATGTACACAGTCTTGATCAGCCCTATTTGAATCTTTTCTCTAACAAGTGGCAGTCTATTTCAATGTGCTTTGTCATTTCATGATATACTAGGTTGGCAGCCATTTGTATTGCAGCCTTACTATCAGACAATACTTTAATAGGCAGTTCAATTTGCACTCCAAGTTCTCTGATTAATCCAACCAACCAAGTTAATTCTGCAGCTAGAGTGGCTAGACTTCTGTACTCTGATTCTGCTGAGCTTCTAGACACTGTGGTTTGTTTCTTGGACTTCCAAGACACTAGTGAGTCTCCTTCTTTGACAAGATATCCAGTTACAGATTTTCTTGAGAATGGACATGCTCCCCAGTCAGCATCACAACAAGCTTTGACTGAGCTTATGATGTTGGATGATAGCAGAATCCCTTGTCCTAGTTGGTTCTTTACATACTTCACAATTCTTAGTGCTGCTTCCATGTGGGACACTTTAGGTTGTTGAAGAAATTGACTAAGTGTTTGAACACTATAGGCTATGTCAGGCCTTGTGATTGTGAGATAGAGTAGTTTACCAATTAGTCTTTGATAGGATGAAGGATCAGTCAGTTCTTTGTCTGAGTTCTTAAGCTTCAGCTTCTTGTTAACATGATCATCATACTCCTTGGTGGTTAGTTTGATGTTGAGCTCCATTGGTGTGCTGGCTGGTTTTGCAACACTTAATCCAGCTTCAGAAATAAGGTCAAGTGCATATTTCCTTGGATGCATCAACAGACCTTTACTTGATCTAGCAAACTCAAGACCTAGAAAATATTTCAGTTCACCTAGGTCCTTCATTTTGAAGGCTTGCTGTAGTGCCATCTTAGTTTCTGTGATCAATTTTACATTGTCACCAGTAATTAGCATATCATCAACATACACTAAAATGATCACCATGCCTTTTCTGATTCTCTTAGTGAATAGAGAATGATCCAGCTTACTCTGCACAAACTGAAACCTTAGTAGAGCTTGAGTTAACTTAGCATTCCACTGCCTTGGGGCTTGTTTTAAGCCATACAAGGATTTTATGAGTCTGCACACTTGTCTTTCCCCTTGGCTCTTAAATCCCTGTGGAAGATCCATGTATATCTCCTCAAATAGATCACCTTGCAGGAGGGCATTATACACATCCATTTGATGTATTTGCCACTGCTTTGATGCAGCCACTGATAACAAAGTTCTTACTGTTACCATTTTTACTACTGGGGAGAAAGTTTCCTGTTAGTTTATGCCTTCTTTTTGGCTATAGTCTTTGGTTACCAGCCTTCCCTTAAACCTCTTTATTCTCCAGATGCTTTGTAATTTTTCTTATAGATCCATTTGCAGCCTATTGTTCTCTTCCCTTTAGGAAGGCTGACTACGTCCCAAGCGTGATTATCTTCTAAAGCCTGTATTTCAGCCTTCATAGCCTCCACCCATCTGGGGTCACTTGCAGCCTCTTTATAAGACTTTGGTTCAATAGTGGATGAGAATGCTGCAATGTATGTTTGATACTTAGGAGACAGATTGTAATAGGAGATGACTTGATCTAAAGAGTGAGGTATGTCTTTGTGAATGCTGAGAGAAATGAAGTCCTTCATCCAGACTGGAGGATTTTTGCCTCTTTTAGGTCTGTCTGGTGGTGGAATAACAGAGGGTAAAGTAGAAGGGGGTTGTTGCAGTTCCTGTGGTTCCTCATGTGGTATTTGTGCTGAAACCACATCTGGTGGTATGATAGAAGGCTCAGGTGCTGTGGAAGTTGCTTCGGCACTACTGATGCTTGGTTGATCAACATCTTCTGTTGACAGCTCACTACTGTCTAGGAAGATAGGAGCCATAGTTTATCCTTGAAAAAAATGATAGATGTCTTCCCTGAATATTACATCCCTATTGACAAAGAATGTCTTAGCAGAGAGATCATAGAGAACATAACCTTTATGTATCTCTGAATACCCCATCAGTATTGCTGCCTTGGACCTTAACTGTATTTTGTCAGTTTCTTGGACTGTTTTGGCATAGCACAAACATCCTATAGTTTTGATGTGTGCTAAAGATGGCTTTCTCTTAAACATAAGTTCATATGGTGACTTGTTATTCAGTATAGCAGATGGTACTCTATTTATTAAATATACTGCAGCTAGAATGCAGTGTCCTCATAATCTGGTAGGTATATGAGCCTGACACCTAATTGCTCTAATGACCTCTAGTATGTGTCTGTGCTTCCTCTCAGCCACTCCATTTTGCTGAGGAGTATAGACACAAGTCCTTTGATGAACCATCCCCAGTTGTTGAAACATAGATTCAGGGACTGAGTTGAGAAATTTTGTCCCATTGTTTGTTCTAATTATCTTGACAGTTCTATCAAACTGAGTCTTGACATAGCTCAGGAAATTTCTTAGTGTAACACACACATCAGACTTCAATTTAAGTAAAAACACCCCAGTCATTCTAGTGTAATCATCTACCACTGTTAAAAAATATTTGTTACCATTAAATGTAGCCTGTTTGTAAGGTCCCCATACATCTACATAAATCAGCTCAAAACAGTGAACACTTTTGATACCACTAGCTGGGAAATGTAACCTTGTCTGTTTAGAACAAGGACATGCAACACATTTATTCAGTATTGTACTAGTAACTTCTGCATCTATAGGAAACATCCTTTTTAAAAGTGTAGATGATACATGGCCCAGTCTTTTATGCCATAGCTTGATATCTTCAGTAGTATAGGTTGCTGATAGACTTACAGCTTGATCTGTCTTGTTCTGATTTGTTAGCACATACAGTCTATTGTCTTCTCTACTAGTCATATTCACCTTCCCACTGGAGAGATCTTGAAACACACATAGGTGGGGAAAGAAGGTGACGGAGCAGTTTAGCTCTTTTGTCAGCTTAGACACAGATAGCAAGTTGTACTTAAATTTAGGGAGATGAAACACATATTGTATTGTGTTTCTGCCTGGCAACTGGCTTGAACCAATGTGAGTGACTAATTCCACTTCTCCGTTAGGTAAGTAAACTCTTTTTGGTTGAGTGTTCTCAAGCATTTTTTTTATTGATCTAACATAGAAATATCAGACACCATGTGATTTGTGGCTCTTGTGTCTATTATCCAGTCCTGAACAAGATTAGAGGCTAGCATAGCACTACTCATACCTGCTGCATTTGCTGAAGACATTGCAGATGGACCATTAGAGGTATTACCCAACATTTTCAAAATTTCTTCATACTGTTCCTTTGTAAAAGTGTTTGAACCTTGATACACTTGACTAGGACCTGCTCTTTGTGTCTGAACCATCTCAGGATCAGGATATCCCTCAGCTTCTGTCATAGCATTGTAGGCTGTAGTATTTGGTTTTCTCCTTTTTTAATTAGCAGGGTACCCTTTGATCTTATAACAGTCTTCAGTATTGTGGTTCTTCATCTTACATTTCTCACAGTACATATTCTTAGAATACGGTCTTTTATACCTTTGATTTCCACCAGTTCTGTTATAGAGGGTAGTTGGCTCAAGACTTGATGCAGCTCCTAATAGACCTATAGCATTAGTTACCCCTTTTTTACTTTCATCACTTATGATCATGGCATATGCCTGATTAACAGTGGGCAAAGGGGACATGAGGAGTATTTGGATTCTAGCCTGCAAGTAAGACTCATTGAGCCCCATTAGAAATTGATATAGCTTCTGCCTTTGTAGGTAATCCTTGAACTCCTTATACTTATCACAGTTACAGTCAGATGGTGGCACTAAGGTCTCAAATTCATCCCATAGATCCTTCAATTTTGTAAAATAACAGGCCACAGAGTTGGTTCCTTGAAGTAAAGTGGCAATTTCTTTATGTATACTGAAGGTTCTTGAGTCATTAACTTTGTTAAATTTTTCACACAGATCTTCCCAGACAACCTAAGCATTAGATGCATAGACAATGCCACCCAATAAACTGCTAGATATAGAGTTCATTAACCAAGACAGAACAATAGCATTGCACCTTTCCCACTGGGTCCATAGTACTTCAGGGTACATTTCTTTCCGACAATTTTCATCGACTAGTCCTAGCTTGTTTCTTCCTAACAAAGCAATTTTCATTGACCTACTCCACAAGGAATAATTCTCAACTCCTATTAACTATACTGAGATTAGAGAAATGTCACTTACATCATTTGAGTGGAGATATAGAGGGTGATTGTGATCAAGAACTTGTGGTACTGTTCCATTGTTCAGCGGATTTGCCATTGATGCAGACCTTGGATCTTGAAATTCTTGATTGGAGAAGAAAGATTGTTGCGGAAGTATAAAAACTATGTAATTCACAGAATCGATTACACAATCAAATTCATTGACTGATTTGTTCTAATACATTGTAAAGATTAGGCATTGATGAACCCTAATCTTGATGATGAAGAAGATGATGAACAGAGAGAAAAACTGAGAGAGAATAATCAATGTGTATTCAATCAACTTGTTTTCAAATGAGTACAAAGAGATGCTATTTATAGCTGAGATCTTAGCTCAACTAATCATAATTAACTAACTAACTAATTAACTACTTTATGAATATTAACTAAAATCTGAAATTAGTAGGTAATTACCAAACTACCCCTCAGGTCTAATCCTCTAAACTGCTAGACTGCTTATATCTTTAACATTTATGTATTTTATTATTAGACATTTCCTTGTTCAAAAATAATGTCACTATTTTCTTATTATTTAGTTCCAAAAAATGTAATATATTTTTAAATTTGAAAATTATTTAATTCATAACTAATTATCTTATTATTAATAAAATAATTTATAGTCACAAATATTTATGAATTATTTTATATCACAAGTTTCAAAAATCTTAAATATTTCTTTCTTAAATTTCATGTCTACTCAAACTATGACTATAAATTAAACGAATAGATTAATTTATTTCACTTAATATTACCAGTTAGTACTTAAATTATTCCAAATTGCTTGATATCATATAATCTTCTTTACAATGCCGGTATATATAAGTTAAACTGTTGTTAACAGTTTAGTTTGTTTGCGTGGAGCTTTTGAATTTACGGAAATGAAAGCTGGTTTTGGTCATAACTTAGTATCCTTGGAAATAAAATAATAATAATAATGAGTAAAAGAATTAATATAGTCCTTTTTCTTTTGATGTTTTTTTTTCATGTTTTCCTTTTTTATTTTCTCTTATTCTCTAGTATCCGATGTTCTACATTGATAAATACTACTTCAACATTTCAATTTGTCTGAATAGACAGAGGTTAACAGGAAATAATTATTTTTAGAATTTGTGGTCATAAATAATTTTATAATATTAGTGCAGCAATAAATATTAATTATCATTAAGGTGAAAAACAAAAATATTTAAATTAAATTATTTTTAGATAAAAATGATATCATTTTTTTAGAACGGCAAAAAATATTATTGACAAACTGCAACAAAGAAGTACATACTACGGAGAAAGTGAAATGCCTTTTCTTAACCGGATATTTCTTTTACTTTCAAGAAATTGTAAAGATGATTGCCAATTTTGCAATACTATTTCAGTAAAAGAATAAAAAAACTAAAATTAATAATTACCTATATTTCAAAATCATAAACGGGAAGAGAAACGAAAGATGACTGGCACAACTCACCAAATATGTGGTGCGGCGATTCAGAGCTCTAGACGTTTCAGGTTTGAATTCTGAGAAAGTAAAAAAACTTAATTGTAGACGTTTTACCAATTATAAAGATTATAAATATTGAATTGTTAAAAAAAAAAAAAAAAAAAAAACGACAGCAGCCACACAGATCAAAGATATCAAGTGAACCACTATCCATTTGAAAAGGAGATCTTAGAAGCTGAGACAAAAGGCTGGAAGTGGAAATTAATAGTCCATTAAAGCTTGGATGTTGAAACTTGCAACCAACCTTCGGCAGTGAAAGTTATGTTTCTGGCCATTCTGAAAATTGTGTACCAATTACAGTACCAAAACACAAACAGAACAAAAAAATTAAATTTCAATGTTCCAAAACCTTACTTGAAATAAAATCCAAATGAACTGAACATAGAATGACAGAGAAATGGGGCTGCATTGCCATAAGGAGGGCCAGCATACAAAATGTAAACCCAATGGGTTTTGGCCCCCACCTTGTCTTTCATCTAAATATACACTCACAATGATTCACCAACATATCTTGTGTATTGTTCTGTCTTATGTAGAGAAGGACTAATAAAGATTTTAAACTAATTAATGTGCAGAGTATTATAGTATCATATACACATTACTCTTTCATAACAATATTTATAAATCTAATCTATATAAAATTAGAGATGAAAGTAGTGCATGGGATGTATTCACACTAATATTATTGAGCTAAATCTGCATGTGGTCTTGTACTCCCAAACCCCACATAACCCTCTCTTCCCTCTCCTTTCCCTTGACTTAAAAACTACTCCCTCCGTTCCAATTTATATGGTATTATTTTCTTATTAGTCTGTTTCAAACACAAACATCTATACCTTATTTTAGACCACAAATTTTAAAAATCTTTATTTATTTTTTAAACTCCGTGCCGAGTCAAATTATGACACATAAATTGGAACGGAGGGAGTAAAATAAAATGTAAAAAAGAAAAAATCTTACTTGGGCTTTTCCTTCATAAATACCTAAGGATCCCTCTATCGTTACACCACTCACTTCTCATTTTTTAGCACATCTTTTCTCTCAAGGAAAGAAGTGTTGATTCTCTTCTTCTTCTTTTCTTTTCAACCGATAAGAACAGATACTACACTTGATCTTAGCTAAAAGGCCGAAGAGGTAATTAATCCTTCTTCTTAAACATTTATCAAGTTTATTCTTATATATATCTTCGTCTAAGTTTCAAGAAACAAAAATAATGGCCATCAGAAAATCAAACAAGTTGTCACAAGCTACAATGTTGAAGCAAATCTTGAAAAGGTGTTCAAGTTTAGGAAAGAAAAATAGTTACAATGATGAAGATGGTATTCCAGTTGACGTACCAAAAGGCCATTTTGCAGTATATGTAGGAGAAAATCGAACACGATACATCATACCAATATCATTCTTGACTCATCCTGAGTTTCAGTGTCTTCTCCATCGTGCTGAAGAAGAGTTTGGCTTTGATCATGACAATGGTATCATCATTCCATGCGAAGAAATCGTTTTCCAATCATTAACTTCTATGCTGCGGTAGAAAAAATGTTGAAAAAAAAAGTGAGTATTAGGTGGTGAAGTTTTCCAGTGAAGAGAGATGGGCTCAAGATGAAGCAACTTTGGTTTGTTGCTTCTCTTTTTTCGACATCTTTAATTTCTTCATTGTAGTTTTTTTCTTTTATTTGTTTTTATTCTTTAATTAGTTAATAATAGTATCATCTAACCTCGAGCCAAGAAGGACGTTAAACTAAAGTACTTGCTTTTATTGGCCAAGATTTGTAAAAAGAAAGTTTCTCTAATTTTTCCTCTCTGAGGTGCTTACACCACCCTGTGAGAGAAGTTAATGTGTCTCATTAATTGTATTCATTCATCCTTCAAGATTATTTGTGATGCGAATTAAGTTGTATTATACACATGGTGTAAAAGTTTGCTAGCTATTTTGTTGTAATGTGGCCAAGTTTAAAAAACACACAATGTTCTATTTTCTTCATTCCACAATGAATGGCATATTTTGGAATATATACAAATAACTTTTAGATCTTAAATCCGAGCCTTCGCATCTACTCTGATCCCTCTTCGTGGATGAACCATGCCTTCTCTATCACAAGAAATATGTAATCCCTAGCTAAGTCTAGGAAAATGATCCTAGCTAATTGTCGTATCTAAACGAGGGTACCCCTCGCCCAGTGGGAAATAATGAGGCTAGTCTCCCCCTCCCCCCCACTACTAGAAAAGAGTAAAAAGCTACAGAATGGTTGGAGAGGGAATTCCCTCTCTAACTGATTGGAGAGGGAATTCCGTCTCCAATCAGTGTATTGCGTGTAAAATTAATTAAACTGGAAGAGTTGGAGACGGAATTCCGTCTCCAATCAAAAAGTGAAAAAGGTGTCAGTTGTTGGAGACGGAATTCCCTCTCCAACAACTGACACCTTTTTCACTTTTTGATTGGAGACGGAATTCCGTCTCCAACCTTAAATAATTCCCAATCTATACACAGCGGGCTCCCAATATTTTCACACACTCCAAATTTTCAAATCTCCCAAAATCTCCACAGCTTCCCGGCGAAAAATCTCCACAGATCGGCGCCCCATTTTCTCCAGCCACCGTATTCAAGTAAGTTCCCCCTTCGTCTTCCCCATAATTTTTTCCTTTCTTATTCCCATTATTTTCCCTGTTTAACATATAAATACAAAATGTATACAAAAATTCAAACAATGAGCATTGCTAAAAACCTAGTGGGTGGAGCAATCGGAAAATCATTTTCATTACGGAACATGTCCACCAACACGTCATCATCAGATTCCCAGAATCTTCTCACTATCGGCAGTAAAATCATCGCCGTTGGCCGTAACTACGCCGCTCACGCTAAAGAACTCGGCAACGCCGTTCCTAAGGTATGTGTGTAATTTTAATATGCAATTAATAATCGTACTCGCTGTAATTTTTTTTCCATATGTAATATTTAATTTTGATGTTTTTGAAGGAACCAGTGTTGTTTATGAAACCTACATCATCTTATTTAGAGAACGGAGGGGGTAATTGAAGTTCGAATCCATTAGAATCACTGGATCATGAGGTGGAGTTGGCAGTTGTTATTGGAAAAAGAGCTAGGGATATACTTGAATCCACTGCTATGGATTATTAATTTTTAAATATTATTTTATTGGAGAGGGAATTCCCTCTCCAAGCACTTACTGACACAATCAGGAGTGGCAGACACTTTTGAATTGGAGACGGAATTCCGTCTCCAGTTTGGCGAACGACGCGCCTTTTCGCGAAGGACGCGCAGAGACGGAATTCCGTCTCCAAACTTCTTTTAGAGAGGGAATTCCGTCTCCAAACCTTGACGCAAAACAGATAATTTCTAGTAGTGCCCCCTCCCTTCCCCCGAATGAAGAAGTAGTGGGGCCCCTTCCCGCGTATGCGCCTTTATTTAGATTCTTTCTATTTTTGAATTACCAATGGAGAATCTAGACGTCCCCCCATGCTACGGTTCATGCGGTCCAAACCCGGTGCCGCTTTGGGTTAGGGAGCTGGACAATAATAGCTCCTCCGCCCCGGATTGTCGAAATCTCTGGTTCGATTAGGACCAGGAGTCCCATTCATTCGTTTATGGGAGCGACTCTCCGCTGGAAAGCTGGAATTAGCTCAAGTGTAGAGGCCCTTAACTAAAAGATCATAAGTTTCATTCCCGTATTTAGGAGGTGGTTAAATGATCATTAGGAAAGTTTAACATATATCTGACAAATGATATCAAGTTTAAAGTGCTATCTATAAATGTGATTTGTTCTTTATTGGATCAGGAACATTTCTATATGCTAGAAATTTAGAAGTGTTATATTCTTCTAATGTTGTTAACGTATCTTCAACTTAATTATTATAATAAGTGATACTCCTATCAGTTTATAAAAAAAGATGACATATATATGTTATATATTTAATATTGGTGTAAATATTAAGTATTGTTTGTTGGAAAATATGAAAAATACTTGGAAATTTTTATAGCTTGAGGCGTGTCAAAGATACCGTCCTTAAGGATATTTTACCGGTATCGATGTACCCCCAGAATTCAATAAGCTCTTCTAGTATAAAAGTAGGAGCAGAAACAACAAAGTATCTCAATAAGAAGGAACCTGTAGAAGAAAGAAAGAAAGAAAGAATGACTTGATGTTTATTTTTGTGTGAAGTTTTGTTCTTTTTTGTGTGTTTTTAGGAGAGGACAGACCATTAAGAAGAGGAAAACCAACATTCAAAAATTGCCAACTTAATGAATATAATAATGGCAATATATTTTTGACCAACATTTATGGTAATTGGCTTAATTGCCAACATCTAGAAACTTTGACCAACACAATAATGGTAATTATGGATTTGTATTCCTTTTGAGATATTATTATTACTATTATTTTCACAACATTGTTAAGTCTTTGCTATCTGGACACAAGGGCTACTAAATCTCATCATTTATGGCTAAGTTCTTATTATTACTCTTCTAGTACTTATTTGCTCCGTACTAGATCTGGAATTAGAAGATACTCTAACAAATAGTGTATGGTATATTGTATTGTTATATACTTTTTGTCCTTGTTATAAGATCACATAGGTGCCACTAACATGATGCTTACGAAGATTTCAAAGCAAAAGGTGCCTCAATTTTATGCACAAATTTCTCTGTCATTTCTTAGCATTTGCTCCGTACATTACAATTTAGAGAAAACTATAAGGTAGTGTCTTTGTACTTTTGTTGTCCACACTAACTGGATTTATTGTTGAATATATACTTCTTATATTGCATTCCACTTAAGAATCATCCAAGTTCCTAGTGGTTTTGGTTTATCTACTTCTATCTGATTCTCTAAGCAAAGGCCAGTAGGCTAATATAACTAGGACGTTGTTTCCTATACCCTGGTATAGTTTTTAAAGAAGCATATAGAAAATAATAAGAGAGGACTCGATACTTAACCGCACCCGGTGTTTACACCAAATCATGTAAATTAACTATAGTAGTAAAAATTTAAAGTATAAATTCATATTATCTAGATCTAACCATGATTAAGTAATACTAAATGAGTGTACATATGGTTTGTATTTATTGGCTTGATGTATACATCAAATGTAAGTAAGCTTTTACCCTCGATATAGAGGGAAGACTGACCAGAAAAGGAGGAGTTGGCAAAATAAACTTTTGGATTTTAGTAAACCTCGTGGAAGAAGGTTATAGATTTGCAAATTTTGTTATGGTCTCACACTTAATTTGTCAACATCAAATTTACTTTCCATAGTATTTGCTAGCTTAATAGATCCTTCCCCTCCTCCTAGAAGTTACCTTATAATGTGTACACTAATTAGAATTATTGCTACTTAGTACTACTTTTGTCCTCCTCTATTCCACTTAGTGGATACTTAGCATCACTATCTATCATCACTGAATCTTAGAATCATCCAAGTTCCTTGTGAACAAAGTTCATCGTAGTCTTCGTAACATAACGAGGACGTTGTTTCCTAAAATCATACTAGTAACTGGCCCCTTCATAAATACCTACGTATCCCTTTTATATATCATCATACAATTGATCACTCTTTAGAAATTCACCATCCCTTTTGAAGTTTTAAGAAAACAAAATGGCAATAAGAAAAGCAAACAAGTTGTCACAAGCTGTAGTACTAAAGCAAATCTTGAAAAGGTGTTCAAGTTATTTGGGAAAGAAACATGGCTACGATTGTAAAGATGGATTTCCTCTTGATGTTCCAAAAGGCCATTTTGCTGTCTATGTTGGAGAAAATCAAACACGATACATCATACCTATTTCTTTCTTGACTCACCCATTGTTCCAATGTCTTCTCCAATGCGCTGAAGAGGAATTTGGCTTTGATCATGACATGGGCATCATCATTCCCTGTGAAGAAGTCTTCTTCCAAGCATTAACTTCCATGCTGCAATAGTAGAGAAAGCCGCAATGCACGTCCGGAGGAAGGATGTAACATACTCGTTCAGCTGAACCCAATAGCTTTGGTCAAATATCTATCCATATGTTAAGAAATGATCTGCTCATGTACAAAAATTAATTCAGAATCTAGTTACTAGCACTCGAGGTTGTTTTCTTAGAACTTAGAATTCAGAAAGGAAAGAAAAGAGTGAATAGTATATGACGAGGTTTATGTTTAGTTAACATTCTCTAGTAAACCTCGATTGACCCAAGAAACAAAACAAATTGTTTGTTTTTATGGGTCAGGTTTGTAAGAAAGAATTTGTAAATATAACTTCTTATCTATAATGTAAAAGCTTACATGCACTTGTATTAAAATAAAAACCAACCTGTTGAAATGATGTTGTTTTTATTTTTGTTGGTGGTGTTTAAGGTACTTTTATATCAATACATGCTAGTGGAATATTCATTATGGTGATTAATGGTGTTACACACCATACCAATTCATTCATATGGCAGGATTAACCAAAATAATACTGCAAAACACTTTCTAATTAGAACACCAACTAATCTATTCAATTCATACTTGAAAAAAGAACACAATAAGTCCTAGCCTTGATCAGATTTTCAACAAATTGAATAATTTTTATTGTTACCATACATAATTTTCTTAAATTGAGTGACCATTTGAGAAAAGTCAGCATTCTGCCTCGTAAATAAAAAAAAAATTGTGTTGTTCAATTATGCATAAGTTATGAGGAACATACAAGGTTAAGTACTATTTTACCTATTTTGTTAAACTTGTTAGAAATTGTTGTACTAGCAAAAATTGCATGTGTGTTCGTCACAATTTTTTCTTCCATGTTATAAATAATCTTTTCTTATAATCTGAATCATTTGCAAAGTCGAGGAAAATTTTCAACTTTTTCCCTGTAGACTATACGTTAAATTGGCATTTGGACAATTTTTTGACTTAGTATCTTGAAAATTTATTAGAAAAGCTTTCAGAAAGAACTTTCTGATAATGCACAAATTAAAGAAATGAGTACTTTTTGCCCGAAAGTAGAAGTGGCTGTTTAAAAAATTAAAAATGATGCCTCATTTTTTGACATAAATTTCATCGCCATTGCTTAGTATTTTCTCCGTACACAAGAATTTAGAAGCATGAGGGTAGCATCTTAGTAATTTTTTGGTCCACTGATCTAATTGAAACTATTGTTATACTCCTATAATTTTTCTCCTTTTCCCTTAAAAGGACAGGTATAACATCAGTGTCTCTTACTATGATAGTACTCCCTCCATTCTAATTTATGTGGCAGCATTTCCTTATTCGTCTGTTCCAAAAAGGTCTAATAACTAGTCCAACTTCCTTGTATCTGAAAGCGATGACAGGATGTTAGGTCTAGTAAGGAGACTTTTTGTAAGGACTTCCATGTCTGGATGGTATGTCTTTAGACACCCCACATGGAAGACAGGGTGGATCTTTAGCTTGGAAAGAAGTTGAAGTTTTTAGACAACTTGTCCTACTTTCTCTATGATGGGGAATGCCCCCTCATACTTGCGGCTGACACCCTTACTAAAAAAGAAGGAGTTTCAAAAGTCTTCCTTTATTTTTTAAACTTTGTACCGAATCAAACTATGACACATAAAGCGAAACGGAGGGTACTAATTAAAGTGCCTAGTCGTTTCCTTCACATGTAGATGCCTAATTCTCCTAAGACCAAAGTTCATCGTAGACTTCTTTGTTAACATAAGTAACAAGGAACGTCGTTTCCTAAAACCATAGATGGATTCATCCTTCATATAAATACCTACACATCCCACAATAATCACACCACTCGCCCTTTAGCATCTTTTATACTCTAGACAAAACGTGGTTGTCTTCCTTTTCTTCATCTCAAATATCTCGATCAAATTAAACTTTAATTTCATTTACAACTTCAAAGTTTTGAGAAAACAAAAATGGCCAAAAGAAAAGCTGACAAGTCACACTATTCAAAGGTTGCACTTCTAAAGCAAATCTTGAAAAGGTGTTCGAGTATGAGAAAAAATATATATTGGAAATAGGGTTTGGGCACCCATATGGGGTCACTCCGTATCTTCTACAAATAAATACTCCCTCCGTCCCAAATTAGTTGTCGCTTTAGCAAAAATGGTGTGTCCCAAATTAGTTGACACTTTAGGATTTCAAGACAAAAATTGTTAGTCTTTTCCAACTATACCCTTGATAATTAAAAAAATTCTCAACGAAATTTAATAGTCAAACATTAAATAGGGGTAACATTGTAAAACATACACTCTATTTAATGATTTTCTTAATGGGCGTGAAGAAGCTAAAGGCGACAACTAATTTGGAACGGAGGGAGTAATATATATAAGTTATATATATTAAATAAAATAGAAAAAAAAAAGAGACACACCTATTGGGAATATGTATATCATTTAAACAAGAATTGTCTTGTTTAAATAGGCTGTCTTTCTATTTTCAGTGTAACTTTTTCCTTCTCTAGAAACAGCGTTTACTCATCTTCCAAATAGTCAGTAAACATAAACTCACTTCTTCCATATTGAAAAACTTCAATGGAAGATTCACGAGAAGAATATAGGTGGTCTTTCTACAATTGGAACAGTCTTCTATAACCAGGTACGATCTTAGACTGTGATTTATATGATGTAGTTCGTGTCTATAATACATGTGATTGCATCCCTAACTAGTGAAACAAATTCGATTAGGTCCTGGGCGAACTTTGTGTTCTTGAATTGTGTATAATCCTTCAATATATATTGACTACGTTGAAGAATATGGACTTCCCCTTGAAAAAATCGAGTACGATACATTATACATGTATCTTTCTTGACTCACCCTGAGTTTCAATGCCTTCTCTATCGCGCTGAAGTACACAAATTGTTGTGCTTTTCTTTAATCATTAGTTAGTTAGCGTCAACCTATATGTGATGAACGTTTCTCCTTTATCCTAATCTTTGGTTGAGAGATTACTTCACGAAGATCAAAAGGTTGAATTAAGATAATAATTAATAGACATATAATTCACAGGAAAATGGTTTTAATATAGACCTTCATTTTTTTAACGGAAAATAGTTACACATCTATGCGATGTTTATAATAAATCGAATAATTTATTTAAAGTCATAAATTAAATGTCAGTTGTATGTCATTTAACCATGATTAGATTTATAAATGATACAGTAGAACTTTATATTTATACTTCCACCCAGTGAAATTTGAATTACTTCCACCCTGTGCCCATATTATTTCTGCTGGTTTCATATCTGTTACCAGTCGTTTTGACCCTCATGCTAGTTAATCTTCATTTCGGATCCCTTCACTTTGTCACAAGTAAATTTATCATATGCCTTTACAGTGAGACCATGGTTACCTGCCCATCCGAGGCAACAAGTGTGATGACACCACTCACCCTAGGTAAACACAACACACCAGTCTGAAATGAAAGTGTTATGACAGGAGTTTCCAGATCCTCTCAGGAACGAGGAACCATTTTGGAATCATTCAGTATACCTGAGTCGATATACAGAGATGATAACACAAGTTGAATGTTGCCTCACTCCAGTAGGCTTACGAGCAGCACGGTCGTGAACTTTTTCAAAAAGAAAGAAGAAAAAACTATTCAAAATTGACGCACTCCACTTCATGGAGTTTTGGACAACCATCACTTGTGCAATTTTTACCTCAGGAAGTTCGTCTAAAAGAGATCATTATTTAGCAGTCAGGATCTATGAAACAGTTTTTAAAGTTGGATTGCTGAAATACCACTCAACCACAAAAAAACAATCAAACTATCTAAAAGATCTCAACTCAAAATTGAACAGCTACAAGTTGAATAAAATGATCCTAAGCATCAGGCACAAAGTGATAGAAATTAATCATCGTATCTTATTCTTTCAGCATAGAGCATGCATATCCACCATACTCTCTTTTTCAGTGATGCGCCTTAGCTTCAGCTTTTTGTTGAGACTTCGCCTTCGCCTAGCAAAAGATGGAGGAGTAATAAGTGTCTCAACTACTCTGATTAAAAAAGAAATTTAACTATAATTAACATCCTCAACGAAAGAAAAAAAATAGCTTCTGCTACAGGGATAAGGTAGCACAAAAACTTGCAATACGACAAGTCCAATCACTTGAGGTACAGTTTTTGTGCACTCCTAGGTGGCATTAACTACGAATTATCCACTTGAGATTTGGGAACGACAAACTGCAAATCAGCACCACTCCGCTATAAAGAGGGGGGAGGGGTGGGAGGGGGGAGGGGTCACCTAACCCAAATAGATACATCACAATGAAGGTTACAAGCACACGTGGCAAAACGAATCAGAGAGAGCATTAAAAGATTAGTTCTTGAAGCAAATAGTAAGCAGGACCTATAAGCCATATGCTTGGATAGGTAGAACACTAGCTGTGTTCGATTCTCTTAAAACATGGAGATTCTAGCTGCAATTATTCTGTGAACAGGTAAAACACATCATTTAGAAATAGACCCTCCTCACTTTTGGAATGCAAGTGGTGTACGAAAAAAGCCTGCTGCCATATCCACATCATACACAGTTTTATATACTTTGTCAAAAAGTTCATATCCTGCAATCACGTAATTTTGTTCCTTTAAGTTTCTGTCGCAGACGAAGAAGATGCACATTATGAGATAAAAAACATGGTGAAGATGCATCAAACCCATTTCCGCATCTTGTTTACTACTGGTTTTAGAGATACTGCTTCATTTGGAGAAAGGGTCCTCACTTTCTCAAGTTCTACCTAAAAGATCCCCTGACTACCACGTAGGGTTCACTTAGTCCATAATCTAGAGTGAACCTAATTATAGTTCTATTGAACTTTTTGGGGGAAAGAAGAGTCATACACTAAAATCAACAAGCTTGCCTCCCTATAAATTGGTCCCTCAGTTACAGCTAAAACAATAGCAGCAGGCAAAATCTTAGCTACCATTTTTCCCCATTTGCAATTACAATTGTAAGATGCTGGGACCTCAGATTACATCAATGCCAAATGTTTCCCTAAATCAGGGAAGCAAAAAGAGATGTGCATTGTTGTGATTGATATCTTCTGGAGAGAAGGCAGACTCTCTCTATCTCTCTCTCTAAGATAAAGGTTAATGGTAGAACAAGAGACGTGCATTATTAAACTACAGGAAACAGACGAGAGGACTCTATTCAGGAAATGAAGTGATTCTATTCTAAGTGAAGATGACTGCTTCATCAATTGTCTCTGAAAACCTAGAGTTTGGAAGCTTCAAACTAGTTTGGGAAAAGAAGCGCTTTCCAATTAATTATTTTTAGTACCAGTTTTCACACTTAGCATCCATGTGAGTAGTGCTTCTCTAGGTGATGAACCCTATTATCGATTGACAGTTTCGGCCACAAGCCTAGTAAGTCGAAGGATATTTTGGTCACTTGTATTGATCAACTACCTAACTTGAAGGCATAGATGGAGGATCATTTTGGCTAAAACTCTTCACAGCAAAGCTAAGAACGACTAGCAAACAACAGCAGCTGAAGGGAAAGAGAAGTCGAGGTGGGAGGAAAGGGCGAGAGAGTTTAAAAATAAGAAACGTGCTCGCTGCTGCATTGAAAAATCACAAACTCATAAACTAGATAAGTTTGAAAGGTTCAGTTTATTGGGGTAAAGGATCCTGGTAAATAGGATGGCGGTGTATGGTGAACCAATCATTATCCAAACTATGTTGCCAGTGGTTGGTTGAGATCGGTTTCATTGCACTAACCAAAAGGAGTACAACATAATTCAGCAGATTTAG
The DNA here is from genome assembly GCA_029990575.1 of Petunia axillaris subsp. axillaris. Taxonomy (NCBI): domain Eukaryota; kingdom Viridiplantae; phylum Streptophyta; class Magnoliopsida; order Solanales; family Solanaceae; genus Petunia; species Petunia axillaris. The sequence goes on from JARKNS010000003.1 coordinate 167,556,034, forward strand.
TACATCAGGTATTAACCACATTGTATCTGACTCAGTGTCCATATGCCCGGTCCTAGATTTGAAAATCTAACTAGCCCAATATCTAAGCAAGGTGCAATACCTGCACTGGAGTTCGTCTAACATAGTTCAGGCCTACCACACCATACCGAAAGAATGATGTCAATTAGTCATCATTCAACTTCACAGTAACTTTCCCCAGACAACAGTCAATATAAGTAGAAAAACCCCAAAATATAACTTTGGCATCACCTCACTGAGAAGTGACATATGATGCAGAATTGCACTTTCATAAAGGAATCTACTTAACGTACAAGGAAAAATGGTAACGTCAACGCAAGTTTCAGCTTGTATCCTCATTACATGTGTTTCAAATTCAAACATCCACTCTGTCCTCGAATTCATAAGCTGATCAGGTTCCTTAGAGAAATGTTTAGTTTCTCTGGTCTGATATATAATTTTACTTTAGGAAGTTAATCTTGTCTTTCTAGTCATCCTATTCACAACAGTATCTAGCAAGTAGCAACTGGCCCAATGATCTATACTTGGGCATTCTTTAATCATATTAACTTGTTAAATGCAAATCACTAAAAGGATACCTTAGCCAATGGAGATTGTTATCATCTCCGGACATAGAAAACATAACATCATGACCAACAAAAGAAAGAGAGTAAAACACTACAGATTAAAACTTTCAAAATATAACAGTTAACCATCTATACCTCAATTCCGGACAAATCGAGTTGGCTATACGAGTCAAATATATCTATTCCACCTAGTTGATATGCCCGTTTCATTGTATATGAAACTCTTAAAATTCAGGTTGGCACTTTTTCAAAGACTATCAATCAACCAACTTATCCTCAATCCTAAACAGTGGTTACATGAATCTTCTCTATCTTTTCTACATTATATACATGCCCATTTCACTTTAGGATTTTTACACAGCCTTTTGTGAAGAATAAGTGTATAATCTATGTATCCTGACTATGACTAGGACTAGGACGACTATTTCTGTAAATACGAGGCACTAAAAGTGTGGCACTTGAAACATAAATCCAATCATAACAATCACAAAATTTAACGACCTCGTAGTAACAGATCCGACGAACAAAACCACGAGTCAAAATCTATAATTAATCAATCAATCGAAATGAATAATTTTCTTCATCTGGTCAATCAACTACGCCTCGATATCAAAATAGTTAAATTCCACTAACTAAATCATCTGTATTAATCACTCTTTGTTAATTTCAGTACCCTAATAAGTATAACAAATCTATTAAACAGAAAATTAAAAAAGGGGGAGGAAAATAAATACCCTGAGAAACTTGAGTTTAATGTTACCATAAGCAAGTCCAAAAGTGAACGCTGATGCACGTGCTACCTGCATAGATATTTCAAAATTTAAAAATATTTAAAGTACAGCTCGGTGTACGAAGCATCTCGAGAGTAGACGAAGAAAAATGAAATACCAGAGCAAGAGTACTAGTTCCTGAGTAGACTGCTGGAAGAGGCGCTGCCATTGTTACGGAGGAATTTGGAATTGGCAAAAGAAGCTTCTAGGTGAGTCTCTTTGTATATTTATAAGCCCTAGAAGAATTCGCCGTGCAAATAATATAGGTTTTGTTATAATGACCTGTTAACTTGTTCCTTTTTAGTTACTAGCTCTCATTAAATAAAAGGAAAATAACAGTATATGAACAACTAACCCCCTCCATATATTTTTTTAGCCCCCATTTTTTAAAAATAATTCGAAATAAACATTTAACCCCTCCCTCTTACTTTTTATAGCCACTAAAATTTTTTTAGTTTTTCCCTTCCTCTCCTCCTCTCTCAGGCGCCGCCCCATATTTCTCCGGCCACCACAATATCTAAACTTCCTCCGGCCACCAACTTTTCACTGTTCCGGCGCCGTCCAGATCACTGCTTCCCATCTGCAACTATTAGTTCGCTGCTACCATTAGTTTGCTGCTCCGCCATCTAGTTCGCTACTCCGGCGTCGTTGGTTCGCTGCTCCTGCGCCATTGGTCTATGCTCCGCTTTGTCGTCCCACATCTGCTCCGTGTCGGATCTACTCCATCTGCTGCTTATCCACCGGAATGTTGCTGCTGATCCGGCGACCGGAACCGGGCAGCCTTTTTTTTGGAATATGTATAAACAAAAAGTGTAAAAAAATGTGTATACACAAAAAATAACTGAAAAATTTGTCTGTATATATTGTATAAACTCAATTAATCTAATTGTATACGTAATTTTTTTGAGTGTAACTATTGTGTGTATACTGACTATAAAAAGTAAGGGCTAGTCAAAAGTAAGAGGAGGGAGTTGACTGGTTGTTTTGGTAATGCTCCCTTAAATAAACTAGAATATGTAAAATTAAATAAATTAATCATTAAAATATACTATTATTTTCTTATTTGAGTATATTAAATCTTTAAAACTTTCAACAATTAGTTGTCGACTATCATTTTTTTTCTCATATATGTATCCAAGAACAGAAACCTTATAAAATTAAAGAGATTAAACCATGTCAAACAGTTTTTGAACGACACGATATAATTTGAAAGCAAATATTTTTAGATAATAGAATAAATAAATAGAAGTGCTATTCAGCTTAACTTCAGGTCTGTGAATTTATTCTTATTATTAGCAACGACTTACTTTGCTCTACATTTAAACAATCATCCTATTTTAGATAAAATCATCTATTTTATCAGCTTTGTAAATTAATCATCGCATAACAATTTAATCATTAACTCAAATATACAACAACATATAAAAATAATGAATAAGTTTAAAGGAAATTATTGAGGAAATATAGATCCTGTTGACTACAAATATTGGGATATTTTGTCGTTTTGCTTTATTTTTTAGAGTTCAGTTTTATAGTAATGCATTTTATCCTTCTCAAGTTGGCTATAACCTCATTATTTATGTTAATTGTTGGCTAAGAGAATTAGAACATTTGAGGCCTTAAAACCCCCATTTATTGGCTATAAATATCATAAAAAATTTTCTTTTTAATACAAACAATAAATCTAATTGGAAACGTGATCTCATTCGTGAAACCAAAACAATAGCTAATACAACCATTTTTTGCCACATGAAAGACATAGGCCACATTTACAAAATACTAAATTGTATGATATATCTCAAAATATATTTTTTTCATCCCAAAATCAGTTTAAAAAAACTAAATCGTAGTCCTAGAGTAAGTAAAGTCATTGTCAATGAGAACGTAATTTTATTCATAACCAGACCAAAATTAACCTAGATTGAAGGAGAACAACATAAAGCAGAGACCAAAATTAACATAGATTGAAGGAGAACAACATAAAGCGTAAAATTCTTCATCTTGATTCCTGAATTGTTTTCAAAAAACTTAGGATATTTATATTCTCGGTGACGAACTGATTTGCTTGTATCCAAAATACATAGATTTCAGTTGCATTTAGTTCAACTTCTTTTATTTCTTTTGTAGATAGTGACACATCTACCAAGACAAATAAAATCAACTACAGAAAAATTTTTATATAACATAATAGAAAGGAAACGACAAAAAGTATATATTTTATTGGTTTCGTATATTTTTCGCACTGTAAGCAAATAATTCTTCATGAAAGTACTTACACATTCATCTTGAATATATATATCGATGAGATTTTCTTCTATAGTGTTATAAGTCCATTCCTTGCCTATTTAGATCTACAAATTTATTAGTGTAAAAAATACTATTAGAATGATGCATTTTACCTTTCTTAAGTTGGCTATTATCTCATCATTTATGTAAAGTTTTAAAGAAAATGTGATCTCATGTATGCAAGTAAAATAGTATTAGCTAACTCAATTATGTTTTGCCACATGAAACATAGGCCACCCAAATTCATAAATGTTACTCCCTCCTGTCCATATTATTTGATTTTTTGACTATTTTCACACAGACCAAGGAATCCACCTTTTAGCATTAATTAAAGATGTCATTTACTAAATTAACCTTTATCTTTTTTAAAATTTACTCATAGAAAATTGTGAAAGCTTTATGTGTTTAATTTATTAACAAGGGTAACTTTGGAAAGTCAAAAAAAATATCATCTTGATCTTTGAAAAAATCAAATATTTTGGACCTAAGAAAAAATACCAAAAAATCATTTAAAATGGACCGGATAGAGTAATTGCATTCATCTAATTCAAAAGACGTGAGATCCTATAAAAGGAAAAGGTTAAGACTTTAGAACTACGTACTCTTACTAGGTGTCATGAACTCGCATATTAAATATTTAGGAAAGGGCAATGATTTAATGCCGTAACTTAAATAAGATAAATAAGATACATAGTCCATATTGAGGATCCAAATTTCTAGTTTTGCTTAGCCAAAATGCATTGCCAAGTTGAGAATGAACTGGATTATATATATAACTCAACAATACAAAATACATAAATAGCTCCATATAAAATTAGAGTCAATTACCTAAATGGTCACTCAACTATTGGAAATAAACCAAGAAAGTCATTCTTCTTTGTAATATTCCTAATGTTGAACCCCAAAAATTACCCTTTCTTGGAGAAAAGATAGGTTCGGGTATATTTTCAACAAAATGGGATTCCAAAGGGTTTTCTTTGGAGTCGCCACCTAATTTAAGGATTATTAGGAACCTAAGTTAATTAAAGAGTGCAATTTATTCTTTATTTAAAAGAAATTAAATTAAAATCAGAGATTCTTAGGTAAGTGGTTCTTTTATTTCCGAAAGAAGGTCCCTTGCGGAAGCACTTTCGAAAATCCGCTAAATGCGGTTAATCCGGCGATTTTCACGAATTGCTTAAGGATAACAAGTATATAAAGCTAATTTTATAAGGATAATATGAATAATATAAATAAGATAAGATTTTAATTATGTCGATACTTAGATAAATAAATGATCCAATTTAGGATTAATAAAATAGATAATGAAATAATAATCAATTAATTAATTAATTAATTAAGTAAAGGTTAAATGAAGTTAGATATTTAAATAAAAACAAACTAGATAAATAATTGGATAATAATAAAGGATTAATTAATTGATTGAATAAATAGATAAATAAATAAATAAACAAATAAATAACTTAATTAAATAAATGATTACTTATCAATTTTAATTAAATAAAGGAGTAAATGAATAATAATCGATTAATTAAATGAATAAATGAATAAATACTTAATTGATTAAATAAATGATTAATTGAAATTAAATAAGGATAATAAATAACCAATGATAGATAAATAATAGGTAATAAATGATTAGAGGATTAATAAAATAAAATAAATAAATGGCAATAATTGATTAATTAAATAAATGAAATAATTGGTTAACTAAAATGGATTAATTTAATAAATTGAGAGTTATAGCTAACCAATTAATTAATTAAAAGGATTAAGTAAATAAATAAAATAAATAAAATTAAGTAAATAAATAAATAATTTGAATATAAATAATGATAAAAAGGGACAATTTTAATTGAATGGTTTTGATTTGCACTCATTAATTGACCAATAGTTCTTAAGATCCACAAATTAATTGATTAATTGGCGATTCGCAAAGAAAAGGATACAAAGTATGCATAAAGCAATTTATAATAATTCACATTAATTAACCATAATTCGATGCAATTTCTATCCTACAGGGCTCCTAGCCCGGTCTACGAGAATCCTATACATGAATTTCTATAGAAGCGGAAAAGAAGGGTAAAGAAAGTAGAACCCGAAAACGCAAACTCAATCATTGAGCCTCGGACTTTGTGATTTTCATTTTTTCTTTCTTTTACATTTCCGGGGATATCAAGTCCCGAAAATGTGGAGCGGATCAACTAACTTCCCAATGCACGCCATCTCAATTTGTGAGTTTAGACCAAACTCGTTCCCGAGGGTTCATGCAAAGAAAATAAAGAGAGATAAGTAATTAGTACATGTCTACAACAGGCATGAAGAACAAAGAGAAAACTTATAAACAATAAATTGGTCCTAAACCATTAATTACAATTGCAAAGGAACACACTGGACATGGCTAAAGATAACTGCAGAACTAGTAACAAAACATTCTGGACTAGAGAAGGTTTTATAAGTAGCAAAACATAAAATTAATACGTAGACACTACACACTGCAATCCATCACAAACCAACAATCCTTTCATCCACACAAAGTCAAATATTTAATCGGATAATATCCGACAAAACCATGCGAATTAATAAGAAAAATGAATGAACCTAAAAGTTAGGCTAATCAAGGTAGGCATCCAGCCTTGTGCAGTTCTACAAATTTGTGGATACATTAGATTAAAGCAAAAGGAAAAAGCGTATAAACGATAATGGAACTTCCTAAGAATTATATACAAGAACCAGCAGTAAGGGCGACTTGCACATGTCCCAACTTCAATATTACCACGATATTACTACTTAGTCCAAGATTGAGCAAGTCAACATACATCTAATTTTACTAAACCAGGTTTTAACAAGATAACTAAAGGGCTCAGATATTTTATCACTAAATCTTAAACTGAACTTCAACGTATTTAATCATCTTTAGACGTATTCAACACATTTCAAAGAAAACATCCCCTAGAATTCAACAAATTGTTTCAGGCATCACTAATAGCTATATTATGCAGTCATTCAGATTTATCGAACCCATCTTAAAATTTAAAGTCTTACTGCCATAAGAAGCAGATCAATGGCCATAAGAAGACCTTGAATCATAAATTCAACCATCCTCGAAACACGACATATTATTACTTAATGAAAGTAAGGAAAACAGGAAATGAGAAATAGATTGTAACCTTGGTTTTAGCAGCAAGCAAGCAAATATTTTTAACAAGAAGCAAAGACAACTTAAATGACAAACTTGACCATTCTTGAACTTGACTAAAGTAAACTGATTTAGAATTAAACAATCATTTGAAAGGATCAATACATACAGACATTTAAGCATACACGCTAGACATAGTAGATACTGAAAATATTAATCCTACCATACTCATATTGCCTCCTAAAGCTTCTCTACAACTAGAGAACTTCTCACAGAACCTAAAACAAAATTCTTGAACCAACATTACTTCTCCTATCCACCTGCTACTTGAACAGCCCTCTTCACTCTGCAGCAATTCTGCAACTGCCAATAACCAACCTCCTAAGCCCCTGCTATACTCCTACAACATCATGAACAGAATCACCAGAGCCTAAGCTAACACCATAACCAACTCCTATACCTCTGCAGAAAATCAGCCTGGAAACAAACTTGAAAACTCAAGCAGATAGCAGACTGCCTTCACTAAACTGCAGCACAGACACACTCCTTCATTCACCCATTGCACCACTCCCAAACTGAACCAGAAACCAGGAACAACCCTGCTTCAAATCCAACAGAAAACTAACCTAGAGCACCCCTGCTTGCCCTGCACTCACACATACACAAACACCAAACTTCCCTTTACTTCAAACAAACTCCAGAACCATCACCTGAAGACTGCAGCAACAAACTCAACCTTTAAACCAACTCTGCAGTCCCAAAACTCTCTCCAAAGCCTTTTACCAAAATCCAGAAACAAATAGAGCCAAGCAGCCTCTCCCTAAACCCTTGCTTCTTCTTCTCCAGGACCTAACAGCTACACAACCAGAACTATCCTATTTCTTCCTACTAACTGCAGCCTTTCAAACTTCCTCACTGCCTCACCAACTGACTGCACTTATCATCCATACCCCCAGACCCCTGATTATCAAACAAGCAACCAAACACCTCCTGAAACACCTCTTCACAACAAACACCTTACTATAAACTCTTCAACAAACTGCACCATCACCAGGAATAAGAAAAACAGAGCAAGACTGAACTGAACACTAAAAGAATACTTCAGGTTCAGCTTTATAGAAAGTTTTTAGCTTCAACTACATATAAAGTCAATATCTTTAGAAACAAAAAGAAACAGTTTCATTTTAAACGTGCTAACAAGCTGAAATTTCGGCACAAAATCCAGATAAACACTTCACATATACATACATTGGATTAAACTGAATACATCACAAGCAGAGTAAAAAGGGAAGGCTGCATTACCTTTCTAAGTGCAGTGACTGAGGCGAAAGGGTTCGAAGAAAAGCGATTCGAAACAAATGCGACGAGTTGAACAAAGTCGACGACTCGACTAATCGACTCGAGCGATGTCGACGACTCGAACACAGAAAGCGATATGCGACATAAAACCTAAAACGATATTCTTGATTCCAAACCGGAAAACAGTGGAGCTATGTATGTATATATTTTTTTAAAAACTAAGAAAGTAAAATCATATCTAATCATGCCGTTTTTTTTTTTTTTTTTTTTTTGAAAATGGACTGAATAAGAGATATATATACCTGCTAGGCTAGGGTTTCGGATGGAGGGCTGAGATTCAAAATTTTTTTACCCAAAGTCGACATTTCACCCTTGAGATAAGGGTTTGAATTGTCCATCCTCGCAAAAATGGTACAATTCTTGTCTTTATCCCAAAGGAAAATGTCCGTTGGGATCAAATTGACGCCTCGGATGAAATCGATTCAAATCGACGCCCATAAACAGTCCAGCTAAGCCTTGTACGGAGAAGAGGACAAGGATGACAAGGATTTTCACGCGTTTTGGCTGGGATTTGGAAGAGAATCGGGCGGGTTTTAGGGCTTGAATCGGGTGAGGAGAAGAGAAAGCGGGTTGGGGCTTTTCTGAAAAGGGAAGGGATATGCGCGTGTGTAGTGTAAGGTTTTGTATATAATGATTTGCAGAAGTGAACCTAAATTGGGATGTAGGAGCAGATTTAGCCCCTTTCTTAGGATTAATTAGGAATTGAAGGGGGTTGCACGGGGTGGGCCAAATTGGGGTTATATTTTGTGATTTTAGCCCTTTCTTTTGAAATAAATTAATTTACTTTAATTAATTTTAATTAATTAATTTTAATTTGAATTTTAAATAATTGATTTTCATTTAAATGATTGGTCATTAATTAAACCTCGGGACGAAATTGGGTGTCAACAGCTAAATGGTCACTCAGCTTTGGATAATTAACTCAAATGGTCATTCTCACCTGAAAAGTTGCTATCTCCAATGATACATGCTGACGTGGAATTTTTTTTTAATATAAAAAAATTTAAATCCCACTGTCCCCACCCATTTAACATAATTATTTGACCCATACCCGACCCAAATAACTTAATCGGTCAACTATTAAAAAAATCAGTGCAACTTTAATCCTAAGATACTTCAAAATGTTTCCCTTAGGGAGAACCAAAATTTTACTTTCAATCGATTTCTTCCCCAATAAAACAATTGCAATTAAACTAAAATTCTCATAAAATACCATAAACTCATAACATAATACATGAGAAAACTTCAACTTTCTATTCAATATTCTTGAGTCTTCTAATGATAGAACGCAGAAAAGTATGTTAACAATATTAATAGTTTTAACAAAACACGACACCTTATATAAAAGTGTCATACTAACTTTTAGTTTGTTACTCCTAGAAACTAGAAGAAGAAATTAAAGTATGTTACTCCTAAAACTTACTCCTAAAAACTGTTTGTAGGTTAGTAAACTGTTAGTAAGGTATTCCTAAAAACTAACTCCAAAAAAATGTTAGTAAGTTAGTAAACTGTTAGTAAATTATTATTGTTAGTAAGTTACTCCTACAAACTAAAAAAAGAAAATAAAGTAATTTATGAAGCTATTAGTCATCAATTGGTAATTCGGAAAATTATTCTCACCAGTTATTAATGCATGCTACTTGCACCAAATATTTAATTTATGTCAGCACCATTCATGATGAGTAAAAGATAAGTAATCGTTGCTTTAGTCATATCCAGTACCATTCTCATGTATTGTGTTATGAACTTATGCTATTTTATGAGAATTTTAATTTAATTGCAATGGTTTTATTGGAGTAGAAATCGATTGAAAATAAAATTTTGGTTCTCCCTATAGAACCCTAAAAAGAAGAGGAGGAGGGAAACATCGTATAGTATCTTAGGATTAAAGTTGAACTGACTTTTTTAATAGTTGACGTATTAAGTTTTTGGATCGGGTATGGTCAAATAATTATGTTAAATGGATGGGGACAGTGAGATTTAAATTTCTTTATATTTTACATTTTAAATAAAAAAATTCCACGTCAGCATGTATCATCGAAGATAGCAACTTTTCAGGTGAGAATGACCATTTGAGTTAATTATCCAAAGCTGAGTGACCATTTAGGAACATTACAAAGAAGAGTGACTTTCTTGGTTTATTTCCAATAGCTGAGTGACTATTTAGGTAATGGACTCTATAAAATTATACTTGCCAAGATTTTAAATTCTGGCAAGGGGCAACTTACACTAAAAAATTCTAAGAGTATTGATAATAGTCAAGACTTTAAGTTCTAGCAAGGGAGACCTTATTACACTAACAAATTCTAAGAGTATTGGCAATCGCCAAGACTTCTATCTCTACTACAGTGAACAAGTTGGAGACAAAGTCTCTGCAACTCTTGGCAATAGCCAAGACTCTAAGTTCTGGTGGAAGCGACAACTTACACAAAACATCTCTGTAAGTATTGGCAATAGCCAAGACTTTAAACTCTACTGCAATAAGCAACTTGTTGTGCAACTCTTGGCCATGGTCAAGATTTTAAGCTCTATGCAAAATATGAATATCTAATAGCCATAGGCAATAAAAACCTTCAAATCACTGGAAATCAAGCAAACACAAGAAAAAAATCCCAAATTTCTAGCACACAAAGAAGAAAGAAGGATGCCAGGAATGGGGAACGAGGGAAGGAAATCTTTCAACGTGAATTAAACAAGTTGGGGGCCACACAAAGAAGAAAGAAGGAGGCCAGGAATGGGGAAACAGAGAAGGAAACCTTCATCATAAATTAACACAAGTTGGGAGGCAAAATAGTCCTTTCATAAGGGAGGGTATGATGTGGAGGACATTTACCTAAAACATCTGTAAGTGGGGCAACTAGGTAAGACCATATCTTATTGAGGGCACTAGATGAAATTTTTTGGTATCCAGAGCAAACAATATCGGTCAATGTGTTCTAGGGGTGGGCATAAATTTCGAAAACCGAAAAACCGAACCGAACCGAATTAATTTGGTTTTTCGGTCTCGGAATTTCGGAACACTATTCGGTGTAAAAATTTGGTATTTCGAAATTTCGGTTCGGAATTCGGTTTTGAGGTGTCAAATTCCGAAATTCCAAATTTTTTATAGTGTATATATTTAAAATATATACATAATACAATTCTAATTACTAATACCAAACCCAAGTCCAATTCTTTCTTAGCCCAAATAGCAAATATACTTTATTCACACTTCTTTCTTCCTTATTCTGCATTGAAGAGGTTAAGTTGCAACTTCTTGTCGTTCTTTTTGTAAGTTCTCTATCTGTATTATAATCAGATGAATAAATACTTTGTGATATAATTAATTCTAATTGTAGTAATCACTTTGTTTGAAGGCAGGATTGTATTAAAATGTTACGATCTTGGCCTGCCATACTCTTCAATAAAATGTTATAAGTACAGATGCTAGAAATTGATACGCTTATAAATTTCTATCATTGAAAGAGTTAATAATATTATTGAACATTGTTTCTTTTTCTTGCTATCATGTTGTGGGTTGTGGTCCTTAAAAGCACGTTGAAAGCTTATTAAGGTTGAACAACATTAGGAGTTGGTACAGTGACACTTCTCCACTTACTACAAAATTTGGTTATGCAAAAATGCTATTAATAGAATGACATAAAATTGAAATAAAAACCGAATTATAAAACCGAAACCGCACCGAAAAAATCAAACCGAATTATATAATTCCGAACCGAACCGAATAAATTTTGGTTTGGTATTTGGTATCGATATTTAGGTACCAAAAATCGAAATTCCGAATTTATAAAAACCGAACCCGAACCGAAATTCCGAATGCCCACCCCTAATTGTGTTCTATTGAAATAGTATAAGTTGTAGTTCACTGAATTGGTCATGATTTTTCATCTAACCAATTTAATTTGTGGTGTGGCCTATTAGGCACGTATATTTGTTTATTAACTAAAGTTGAATATTGAACACCACATAATCACTAAATTCAACACGATTTATTTGATGATAGTTTTTAGTACTTGGCTATAATAACAAAGATTTAATTTGATTACTTTTCTAAAACAATAATATGCTTTTTTATTGTAGAAACCAGATTCTGTGGTTGATTCCTTAAGCTTAAAAAGGAAAAAAGATTCTGTACTATGAGCCACGAATCTAAACTACGCATCCTAGTTTTCCTAGAACTATCCATATTACACACGTACTATAAATATACCAAGACCTAGCCCACCTTAAATGGCTATATTCATAGCCAACTTCAAATTTTCTTGCAACCTTAACTACTATATCTCCATCAATGGCCACTGCCACCACCATTACAACGGCTGCAGCCACCCATCATCCTCATCTTTCGTTGTCTCTCGACAAGCCCTTCTGTTCTTTTTCCAAGAATTTGTTTTCATTGGCTCCTAAAACCCTACCAAAACCCTACAAACAACTCTTTGTTAACAACCAAAAAACTGTTTTAACAGCTGCTGCTTCGAAAAACCCGTTGTCTTACTTTGATTCTTACTTTAATGATGATGATGATAAACCCCGTGAAGAGTGTGGTGTGGTTGGTATTTATGGTGATCCTGAAGCCTCACGGCTTTGTTACTTAGCCCTTCATTCACTTCAACACCGTGGTCAAGAAGGTGCTGGCATTGTTGCTGTTGAGAATCAAGTGCTTAAATATATTACAGGTTAGAGACGGATTCAGAATTTTAAATATAACTTTTGAAAAACAATGTAACTTTATATATATTCATGAATTGACGCTTAAGAGCCTTTTGACACGCCAATCTTACAAGTTTAATGTGCGTTTAAAAAATGCTTAACGTTTATACTATATGCACTACTGTTAAGTCAGACAGGAATTTTAAGTCATGTTAAGTAGTACTAGACAAACTTAGTATAAACATATGTATTTTTAAAATCTTTTAGCTTACTTGATTGGCTATTGTAACAGGTGTTGGATTGGTGTCTGATGTATTCGACGAGACAAAACTTGATCAACTGCCAGGTGACATGGCAATAGGCCATGTAAGGTACTCAACAGCTGGTGCTTCAATGTTAAAGAATGTTCAGCCTTTTGTTAGAAGTTATAAACTTGGATCAGTTGGTGTTGCCCACAATGGTAATTTGGTGAATTACAAATCCCTTCGTGCTGAACTTGAGGATAATGGATCAATATTCAATACTGATTCTGATACTGAGGTGGTTCTTCACCTTATTGCTGTATCGAAGCAAAGGCCTTTTATTTTGAGGATTGTTGAAGCTTGTGAAAAGATTCAGGGTGCTTATTCTATGGTGTTTGTTACTGAGGATAAGTTGGTTGCTGTGAGGGATCCTCACGGGTTTAGGCCATTGGTTATGGGTAGGAGGAGTAATGGTTCTGTTGTTTTTGCATCCGAGACATGTGCATTGGACTTGATTGAGGCTACCTATGAAAGGGAGGTTAATCCTGGTGAAGTCGTGGTGGTTGATAAAGACGGAGTTCAATCTATGTGTTTGATGCCTCATCATGAGCCTAAAGCTTGTATCTTTGAGCATATTTACTTTGCTCTACCTAATTCAGTTGTGTTTGGCAGGTCTGTGTACGAGTCTAGATGTGCATTTGGTGAAATTCTTGCAACTGAGGCGCCCGTGGATTGTGATGTTGTGATTGCTGTGCCTGATTCAGGGGTTGTAGCTGCACTTGGTTATGCTGCTAAAGCAGGTGTACCATTTCAACAAGGTTTAATAAGGTCACATTATGTAGGTAGGACATTTATTGAGCCATCACAAAAGATTAGAGATTTCGGGGTGAAGCTTAAACTATCGCCCGTTAGGGCTGTTTTAGAAGGGAAAAGAGTTGTGGTTGTGGATGATTCAATAGTCAGAGGAACAACTTCGTCGAAGATTGTGAGATTGTTAAAGGAGGCAGGTGCAAAGGAGGTGCATATGAGGATTGCAAGCCCTCCAATTATAGCTTCTTGTTACTATGGAGTGGACACTCCTAGTTCAGAGGAGTTGATATCTAATAGGATGAGTGTAGAGGAGATTAGAGAGTGTATAGGGTCAGATTCTTTAGCATTTTTGCCAATTGATAGTTTGAACAAGATGCTAGGTATTGATTCTCCGAATTATTGTTATGCTTGCTTTTCTGGGAAGTACCCTGTCCATCCTACAGGCAATGTGGTGAAGAGGGACGGAGACTCTATGGACGATGGATTAAGTGGAAACATGGATTCTATCAATGGAGTTTAGCCTACCATGAACTTGCATTTACAAGAACATCTTGAATGAAGATTCAGAAGCAGCTAAAAAATCTTCCATGGTGTTCTAAATATTTTTGTGAAGTGTGATCATATGACTTTATTTTTGCCTTATCAAACATATTAGTAGGTGTTAACAAGCAAAGATATCCAGCTCGAAAAGGGGAGAGTACCCGAAAATTAGTTTTTTCAATCTTGTCTAATTTTCCTTCCTTCAAAATTAAATCTTACTAATTTATGATAGAGTTTGATTCTCAATGATTTAAAGGCTTGTTATGTACTTCTCTTTGGTTGTCACAGCAAAGACTCAACAAACCATAGGTAATCTTTGTCGACTTTTTTTTGTTTGTATGTTTCTTTTTTCACCTAAACGTTGATTGAAAAGCAACACTGGTCAAATAAAGAGGCATCAATGCAAGGGGATAACATATTTCACTATTTTGGCTTATCCATCTCAACAGAAACAGTTCTGTTTTATTTGTGAACCAGATAATCACGTCTTTCAGGGCGTTTATGGTTCCCTAGTATGTGAATATACAGGAATATAACTAAAGAATAAAGATGAGCATTTCTGCTTTTTCATGTGCCACCTCATTCTGGCAATTACAGATTCTTGTCACCAGAACTGTTGCAGGGCCAAAGTATTGGTCTCAAAACAAGTAGTTATGAACTGAACTTGTGGAAGGGACTCTTTCAGTGGTCTATTTTTTTCTGAACACAGGACTAATTGAAGCGACTGATGCTGCATCACGCCTGCATCTTTAGCTGTCCTTTTGGCAAGATGACCATAAGGATTAGTGATAAGTTAAGCTCACGGCCGTCTCAACAAAATTGGGGGCCTAAAGCCAAATTCACAGAGAGCCCTGTTTTTTTTTAGCTCTGTATATATTTTTATTCAAAGTATACTTTTCTATTTTTTAGATGCGAAGTCATTAATTGCTGTTTTATAGTTGATTTTTTCTAATAATTCATTTTCAATTGATGATATAGCTATTACATTCCATCTCTCTTGACAAATGTTGATCTTAAATAAGATTTTATCAATTTTAATTTTGAAAAACTTCTTTCGGCTAAGGCAACAATTACATAAACTATTAATATTAGTCTATAAGCTTTATGTGTATTTGGAAAAGATCTTGTCTTTTTATTTGATTGAGTATTTCGATTAGATGATTTTTTTTTCCTCGTGTATTTCTGTTAGCACTTCTAAAAATAAGTCTAAACTATCAATATCATAATAACTACTTATTACTACTATTTGGTAAAAAAATTTCAAGGTTAAGACAGGATTTTGTACAATTCTCATTATCTAGTGATCTCAAAAGTTTATGATTGAACCAAAAATATTTTCATACCTTCAAAAGTGTTATGGTACTTTATTCCCAAAAGTTTTTCTCAAATTTAATACATTACTTATTACTATAGGAGTACATGTTTAGATTAAAAAAAATGGGGCCCCAAAAAGTTGGGGCCCCAAGCCATTGCCTTAGTGGCTTTATAGTTAAGCCGGCCCACTTAAGCTGTTGAAGTAGTTACCACTTGTTTCCGAGACTTGCAAAGAGATTTTGTACTTGCTACTTACCATGGAGGTTTGGAAGAGACACATTGTTTTCAGTGGTCTACTTACCATGGACTGCAAGCATCAAATAGAATATTCCCTTCAAGATTTCAACTTAATTAGCTTTTCATTGCTTTCTTGATATCTTCAGACAACTAACAAATTTGTAGCTAGAATTTTTGATGGCTGAGGATGACATTGATTGAAAGTAGATAGAGCAAGCTTTTCATGCAGGGTTGTGAGGAAGCCCTTATTAAATGATCATTAGTCCCATAATTAGTTGTAATTTCGTTTACTGCATTGCTAGAGTTTATCAGATAGGCAAGTTAAGCAAGTTGGCATCTGTTATCTAAACAATCTACTGCCTAAAAGTGTCATAAGCATTTGCATTTTTCGGGGTTTGAGATATCATTTATGATCTATTACTTCTTCATATTCTTTTAGTTTCTTGTTTTCCCTCTGTGTTCCCCTTAATTCCCAGTTTCTCTGTCTTTCCCTTTCAATTTCTTCTCTTAATTGGCTTGGTTTGGTGTCAGACCAACAATCTTAGCACATTGGAGTGTATCCAGTTTCCTTTACCAAGCTTCCGATGCTGATCTGAGTCTTCTGTTTGCAGCTGCTCCTTTTCCTGCTCAAAGAGAATGGCATAGTTCTCTTGGCGATTCTTAACAATTATCCTAGAGACATACTTCAATTGAGCAACAGTTGATTCATGATTTGACATTTGATCCTGCCATGAGATCTAGTAACATAAACCATAGTGGCAGCACATAGGAGAGCAGATGGTGCATTTCATATGTTGACAAATCCTAGGCCATAAACAAGTGAAACCAACCATTTAAGCATGATTGGTTGAGGAGAGAGGATGTGCTGCATTCGCGCAAATGTTCTCATCATGGAGAGTGTTAGAGCCAGTATTTCTATCAAACTTCCTCCATAGGAGACTTCCATTTGGCATATATGTCTAATATACGCTCGACTAGCTATGATATAAAGGAGGCTCAACACACTTCTCTGCTGCCTCTAGTCACCCTTCAGGCCAAGCTAGATGTATTACTTCCAATGAAAGTGGTGATACCCTTTGGTACTTGTTAGCTGAATATGTTATGCATGTTGCACAACCTACTGATCCTTACATGGATGTGTTCACAAGGCACATAATTTGGAAACTAGCACATGTAGGGAATGATTGATCATAAACATCACTACTCTTGTACTAATGTTATTTCGACTATCTATGAGAGGAAAGTAATTCATGAGACACAAAACCGTATTAAGTTAACATGATCACAAAATGTAGATTTAGAATGGTGAAGTCCATATCAAATAAATTGCATTATTAACTATTCATTGAAATTCTACAGGAACATTTAAAAAAAAAAAAACATGTCAGAAGTGGGATTTGAACCCACGCCCTCGTTAGAGGACCAGAACTTGAGTCTGGCGCCTTAGACCACTCGGCCATCCTGACTTTGTGTTCCTTAAGCGATCTTCAGTAGTATAAATAGATACACAAATATAGGTCCTTTGAAGGAAATGTTATAATTAAAATTTATTTTTGCCACTAGAGAAGTTCCATGATTAAAATTTTATATACGGTTAATTTTGAAACGGTGGAAACGATAACTAAAAAATTTATATCATACTATTCTAAAAGAGTCAATCCGTATAGCAAAAAGTAAATGACCATTTCGCCCTTATAGTAAAGCTTTTTTTAAATATTCCTTTGTACAAGGAAGTCAATACATAATTAAATTTCTACTCTTATATTTTATACAAATTAAAAAAATGCTTAATATAGATAGTAAAAATACCATCTTTTAATTAGGATTGTGATGCCTTTTCACATCTTCAGGTTCACTTTCGTACATGTATTTGGTTCTGGAGAGATATAATGGATGACTATGTCATTCATTACTTAAGAACCACTGTTTTTTTTTTTTGGAAGCTAAAATATTTATCTTTGATGGCATTTGATCTTTCATAAAATACAACATCAAACTATCAACATCTCACCCGCAGTTATCCTGTTTCATTTTGTAATCGGCTTAGAATTTGCACAAATACAAATGAGGTAAGCGGTATGTCTTTCGAACAAAATTTTGTTCGACTATAATTTTGCTTTGTGAATTTTGAAACTTCTTTTCGTGTTCTTTTGGTCTACTTTATATATACGTACTTGTGTTTTAGACTAAGTTTATTAATATCTAGGAATACTGCAAGCGAAATAGTTGCATTATTTAACACGGATCTCAATACATTTATCATTGTATTTTTTTTAAATACTTTACAACTTTGATAAAACTCTAATACTAGGTCTATTTTAGCTGTTCAAAAATCACTATGACACCATTATTTTCATTTCCCCAAAGAACGAAATGTGAGATTGTTATTAAGACGAAATAGAATAGTGACCTCCTCATGTTTCTTTGACAATTTCATGAAATTTAAGATATCAATTGTGCAATTCAATCACAAATTTTTTAAACAATAATTATATAATTCTTTTAATATATTACCTTCATTATTAAGGACACATGCGCGTTCTTCAAAAACTAGTTATATTAGATAAGTGGATATTAGTCTTGCCGTAATGCATCGGGTAAGCGTGGGTTAGCTTGTCAAGGAGAAAGTAAGTATTGAATATTGTTTTACTTGGTGGCATATTTTTCAATGGAGAAGTGAACAGCTGGTATGAATTAATTTTTGGAATTTAAAAAATTCATCTTAAATTTTTTCCCAAAATATCCTCTCATTGTATGACAAAACAGATTTTTGACCAAAAAAAAAAAAAAGGAATAGTTTTCTATGGACAAATGGCTCCTAAATATGACTTAGTGCTTTTTGTGGATGTTAAATATTCTCTGTTGGTTATTTTCTATTGGAACAGGATATATTGTAAGGTCTAGTACAATTATGTCACGTATTGATTTTAAACTATAACGGATAAGTGGTCCTTGTTAGATAAAGCACTTGTGTGGACTATTATTTCAACAGGCAATCTAAAACTATGACTCATAGTCTATGATATAACATTAACAATTATGAGAAACTAGGATATTAAAAACAAAAGTATAACATGATCTTGTTCATGCGGAGTGATGACCAACAGGAGCGGATGTAGAGGGTAAGGGACGGGTTCGGCGGAATCCAGTAGGTTTGGCGCAGACAGTATTTTTGTGTTAAAAAAATCACAAAATATATACAAAAATCAAGTCGAGAATCCAGTAACTAACACTAAAGATCATTGATCTAAAATTTAGAATCTATAAGGTTCAAATCCTAGATCCGCCTCTGATGACCAATATAGAAGCGTCTTCATATGGAAATTTGGAACTTTGGACAATATATTGGATCCTATAACACACACAAATGGAGAACTCATCATATTTAGAAGCACTAAAGGAAGCCAATGAAAAAAAAGTACTCGTTGTAATGGAATAACAGAGGGCGTCTTTAATTTACTTCAACTATGCAAATATCATGAAAATAAGTTCATGTGACCTTGAATCATATATCCTCCTTGCACAAAAAATGGTCTTCTAATCAAAAGCTTCTATATGACTAGTCACTTAAATGAACATGCATGCCCAGAAATACCGGCCACGCCTTGGGGTCTTTGGTTGTGAATGAGAACTAATGAATGAATGCATTGAATCATATTACTAGATATAAGCTACCATAAACGAATGCGAGAAACAGACATTTCTGACTACTTTGATTCGTTTTTTGCAGGTGCACTGCTGTTAAGCTGCTGTTGATGCTGAGATGATGATTGCTGTTGCTGCTGCTGCAACTGATGCATGCTAAGTTGAGTAGCCTGCTGTCGCTGCAACTGGAACATTTGGGGATTGAGAGAAAGCTGCTGAAACTTAGCAGCTTCTCCATTTAGCTCAGCAGTAGCAATCTTCAGCCGTTGTACTTCAGCAGTTAATGCTTCATTTAGAGCTGTCATATTAAAATAAAAAAAGAACCACCATAAGGTTTGACACTTGCAAGGTAAAAGAAAAAGGAAAGTTTGACACTCGACTGCTAGACTGTAAACCTCGCACTAAAGTTTCGGAAAATTTGCATTTTTCTCTACTAGCGAAGACATAAATGGAATGCCATCCATGTTAACAATAAAATCTTCCCAAACCACAGCAAAAGGATGAGAGAAGAAGAGATAAGGGTCTAAGTGAAAGATTGGAAAACATGTAGATTCAGGCATTCAGCTATAGCCAGAGGCGGACCTAGAATTTGAGTATGACGGGGGCACTACTGAATTTAATATAAACATGCCAATTTCTCCGGGTGCCAAGTACTATAAATATCTAATTTTTGAGGTATTTATACCTACATATATAGAATTTTTGCCGAAATCACTGGGTGCCGGTGCACCCGAATTCAGCACATAGGTCCGCCTCTGGCTATAGCGGCAACTGCTCCTATCCGCAGGCACAGGAAGACTACCAAGCAGGATACATGAGCATGCAATAACTTAATTTCTATTTAACATCGATAAGCTGGTATTTCAATGACTTCCGTCCGCACTGGTTTCGTAGCAATGAGCTGGCAGCTATCGAATTTTATATTAGTATTCAAATATACAGTTTATCAGTTATATCGTCTGAAACCATGTTCTATAAAGTATAAACAAAGTTCACCTTAAAGATGATGTCATTTTAAATGTCAAGAATATTTTCTACAGCAACCAGTATACTGCAAGCAAATGTAGGGATGTAATTTTATTTCTTTTGAATAAGCACAGAGGGAATTAGTAACCTAAGGAATATGCATAAAACAAAAGGAGTTCACAGATGGTCCTTCAAATGGTTAAATATATCACAAACTATTTGCTACAGTGAACGTGCAAAATCAATCCAGAATTGATGGTAACTGCAAGTGAATATCAACCAGTCAACCTTTTTTTATGAAGTGAATATCAATCAGTCATTTCGGAGAGAAGAAACACAACATTTTAGCAGCAGCGTCGCCATACCACAAAAAGTATACATTTGGGTGCAAACTTACATAAAATTTGAGCAGAAATATGAAAGTCATGTATCACAGAAGAAATATGCATACCATCACGGAGTTGAGCCTGTTGCTCCATGGCTTGCAGACGGAACTTTAGCTCGTTGTTTTGGCTCGTGAGCCCAGAAGAATCTCTCTGAATGCAATTACAAGACAGTCCAGGACATTAGAACAGGAATACAAGAAGCTTTGAACTAAACAATACTGAATGTTGAGACTATTACCTGCAATAGAGTGAGTTGAGCAGACAATGTGGTGGCTTCAGTCTGTAAGGTTTGTACCTTGTGTTCCAACTCCGCGATATATCTCATCTTTCGCTCTTTTGAACGAGCAGCAGACTGACGGTTGGCCAAAATCCTGAAACAATAGATATATATTTATGATGCATCAGCATCACGGCAAAAAGGAAACGAAAATCCACGCATCACTTTGAAGGGAACAACTACCTTTTGGCGCGTTTTGGATCTGCTAAAGCTATCTCTGCAAGTTTCTCGTTTGCCATAATTTTCTTCAATTCAGCTCCACTAAATTCGCCATTCCCAAACTCCAAACTGAAACTATCTGAATTGGCATCAAGTGAATTGGTGGGTGAGAGTTGGCCAGGGTGTGGTCCAGGGGATGGAGGCAACCTCGGCGACTCATCAGCAAAGTTTAACTTCCCCATAAAACTATCCATTGAAACACTCCTGTAGTGTCTGACTGTTGGAGCAATATCTCCCCCAGCACTCCTTTTGATCCCTTCCCTCTTCTCAATTGAAGAAGACATCCCTAATGTCGGCATACTACTGCCACTATCATTCACACTGCTTGTTGCTTCATTATCACTGCTATCACATCCATTTGTCTTTGTTCCACTGGCTCTACTATCTAAATCTTCACGATTCTCAATACCATGCTTCTCATCTGTACCTGAGGAGTTCAATGCCTCAATATTGTCCAAATTCATATACGCATTAAACAGGTCATCCACAACCTCTCCTTCAGATTTTCTTTCACCCATGCCCTCAGCATTGTTTTCATTGCGTTTATCCCAACAAGCTTCACGTTTAACCAACTGTACAGGCTTACCACTAGAAAAATCCCTTGAAGGAACAGACCTATCTAGAGCACCTGGACTCCTTGATGGACCAAGTGGCGGTGAGGACTGCATAATATTAGAAAATCCAAATGGGATATCACTGTTAGACCTTCTATGAGCCTTACGAGGAGGTAGACTCTCTCCTACTCTTGACGAATTACACCTAGAGTAAGGTGAGGGCGGCAACGGAGAATGTGAATTGCCATCCCGATCCTCCATTGACACATCAGCCACTACAGGGTCAGAGATGAATGTCGAGGGGACTTCCTTATATGGTGAAGGGCTTAGAGGTGGCAAGGAATCCAGTGAAAAAAATGATGGTTGTGATAACGATCGCGAATGTGATGGCCCTTGAGTAGTAAAACTCTGCATACCCGGTTGATGACTCGTTGGCCTGCTTACTGGAATATGAGAATACGGCGAAATAGGGGGCATTTGTGGGTGAGAATGCGATAAACCAGCCCTTTTAGTACTATTTTCACCACCAAAATTCGGAGAAAACTGCCTCACTTGACCATGAAATTGGGAAGTAGACAACTGAGGTATGTCAAGTTGATTTGTCAATATAGGTTGGTGTTTCGAAGATGATGTCCCGAACGATGATTGAAGTCTTCGCATCATATCAGTATTAGCTTCCTCACTTTCACCCCCCATCAGCTCCAAATTATCAGCTACTACCAACCAGTGATCTTAAAGTTTCCACCTTTACAAAATGAGTCCTAAATTTGCAGCCTTTAGCACCTGAATTTGAAAGCTACAAGCTCAAGTTCAGCTCATCAATAGCATTAACCCCAAAAAGGGTATCAAGCAAACACCAAGAAATGACACAACATAATCCTCAAACAACAAACAAGCAATCATTGAAACCAAAGTACTCTACAAACTCCCAAACAAGAACACACACAAAATGAACATTCAGTGCAAAAAGTTGCAATCTTTACACAATCTTGAACCTAAATCAACCACTTAACTCAAGCTAATCATCAATAACATAAAACCCAAAAAGGGTATTCCTCAAATACCATAATTTAACCAAATTTAACTTCCACATAAACAATCAATCATCCAAACAAGGAAAAACAAAAAAATCAAGAAATGAAACATTCAGTGGTAAAGCTACAATCTTTAGACCATTTATGGATCTAACTATTTTCTACTCATTACTTTCGACTCGAACTATATTTAAAAACTTAAAATAACACTTATTACCTAAAATCATAAACCAAAGTACCTGAATTTTAGCAATGGCTAAAGGGTGTGAATATGTAGAAATGTTTCTTTATTTTCTTGTTTGGTGTATAACATAAATACAACTACTATAATGTGGTTACACGGATTTCATGAATATTATTATTATTACTACTACTAATATTACTACTACTACTACTGGTACTGCTTTCTACACATTAAAGACGCGTGAATTTAATATGAATTTCAATTTCATTTAAGTGGAATGTATATTTGGGACGCATTTCAATTTCATTCCGACTGCATTTAACATTATTTTTTAAAAAATTTTGCCTCTATCAACGCAGATTATGTAGCAGTGAATCTCTCCTCCCTTTAATATTTTATTCCCTCGTTTTATTTGTGTATATGGTAGTTCACATTAATCATGCTCTATCTGTTTCCATTTATTGGTATTTAGTCCGTTTAAAAAAGAATAACGGATATTTTGATTTCCCGATAATTTATAACTACAAATATCTATTATAGTTTATTCTAAACGGCAAGTCTCAAATTATTTTTTTTTTTTTTAACTTTCGAACTATGACATATAAAGTGAAATGGAGATAATAATACGGGAAAAGTAAAAACATCATGATTTGTTTGGTGTGATTCTTTTAGCCAAAGGTCTGCTGGAAACAGTTTTTCAGATTCCACTTTTGCGTTATCACTAGAGAAAGTCAGCATTTAAAATTTAGGGGTTCAAGATTTATAATTTTTTTTAATTTCGGAGTTGTAACTTAATAATTTGTATAAAAAATTATATAAATTTTGTAAAATAAATATAGTGTTTGAACCAATCTCTCTTAGTACGCTGGTTCTGTCCCTAATTATTACTTGATATGTTATTGTTGTTGGTTTGTTTGGTAGGAAGGATTACGTTTACCAAGGGAACATTTCTATCGCAAAGGTTAAAAGAAAAAATAATTAGAAATGTGTATGATTTGGGTTGGTATGGTTTTTATCCAAACTATAATTAAACCAATTTATATATGTTCATTTCATATACAAACCAAATCGAACCAAATAGAGTTTAAAAAAATTGTTGTTCTATTGAGATTGGGGGATACGGATCCTGATAAGGGTACGGATGCTGGAATTCGGGTAAAAACAATGCAAAAATATAAAAATAGAGTTATAAAATGATCCTTCACTTTTGTTGGCATTAAGAAACCTTTCTCATTTTGATTTTCTGTTGAAGTAATGTAGGAAGACATTACTTGAGAGATAAGTTCTTCAAATTTGCCCTACCTTTGGTTATGATTTTGAGAATCCAATTGTATCTTGTCTCAAATTTTTTCCATCGCTCGTGGTCAAAGTACCCAAAAAAGTTTGATCATATCTGGTATGGATCTCACACCCACACCCATAATAGTATCGTGTCGACACGGGTGCGGCAACAAAAGTGCCATGTCGGAGCAATTTAGCCTATGCTTCGAAAAAATTGTTAACACTGATTGTTATCGACTAGCACTCTATAACGTAGTTATTTGTCAAAAAATTTCACCAGTCTATCGTTCTATTTCTCACTCAAATACCTTCTAACAGCAATTGGCCTTCGACCTTTTCTCTTGTAGAAGGCAAATTGGTTCAGTTACAAAGGTTATGTCATATATTTTATTTTGTATTTAAGAATACTTTTAAATTAAAATGCATTAAGCCCTGACGATGTAATGTTTAAAGAATTAGTCATTCAATGGTAACCTAAAAAGATACTTAATATTAAGTGGCATATTATAAAATGCTTTGTAATATCTGTAGTCTTAATGAAATTACATTATTATGCATATACCTAAGTAAAATGTGATCACCTGCACTAACTAGAGAAACTATCTAAACTCTTTCTCTACCTAGGCTAGCTATGTATGCAACATAGTACATTAGGTATGATTCAATTACTCCATCTGTCCCATTTTGTTTGTCGTAGTTACTGTTTCGAGAGTCAAATTTCTTAAATTTGACCGTAAATTAGAATATAAAATCTTTAATTTTTTAAATAAAATTTACATATTTGAAACCTACATGAAAAGTACTATAAGTCACGATAAATTACAACTCAAAATATATAAAAGATATATAAAAATTATATTAAAAAATAAACTCGTTTGACTCTCGAAATCCAAATTATGACAAATAAAGTGGGACGGAGGGAGTAGTATTTATCAAGTACAACTGATAGATAAAAAAATTACTTTAGAAGAAAATTATGTATCAATGAAAAAAATGTTGTTGGTTGATTAGTTTGATATCACCTATAAAGACTTGGTTGTTTTATGTATTTAATGAAAAATGAAGTGAATTGAATAAATAATGTGTAAAATACATATTGTAATAACTTCATGCAAGGGCATTAAACAACATTACAGAGTGAACAGTGGGGCTGCCAAAATTAATTTTTTGGGTAGAAAATATCTTGACATAATACCGGAAATTTGGGATTGAAGGTGTCCCACTATTGAACACACGTTTGAATCTTATTATGCTTTCTAAATTGGATTATATAGCTTTAGCTTTCCAATTGTCAATTGTCAAGCATCCATGGTCCACCTATTTGGCAACTATGGCCTGCCTGGTGTTTGGCCCACATAAATAAGGGATAAGAAGAGTTCAAGCAATCAATCGTATTAAGATTGCAATTATCAAATGCTAGGATGAAATAATAAGTAATACAAGAACAAGAAATAAGATTCTATTATTGCTTTATGCTTTGAGAATACAATTTAACAGAGTTTTATCATGTAGAGTATTTGTGAATGTCTTTATAAATAATTCGAAGTTCTACTTATAGTGCACAGCTGTTGAACCTCAGCATTAAGTACCCATGTTCCTACGTTAGATCGTGGGGCGTATGTGCTGCATGGCAGTTACAAACTCGGAAGGTGCAGCTTCAAATCAAATGGTCACTTCATAAAGCTGGCTAACGGAGAGTTCCACCGAGTGTTATTGCTAGAGCCTCCGTGCTCTTTAATCGCCGTTGTCTGAGCTCTTGGTTCCTTTCTTAGCTCCAGAATCGACATCTTTCAATGACAGATCAGTATCCGTGTGACACGTGTCTATTAGTGGATAATTTTCGTTAAAATGGCATTCGAATCACAATATACTATTCTAAATTGTGGTTCTATGTCGACTAGGATTGTTCTTTAAGGACGTCAGAATTCATCTTCGAAAAGAACTGATACATTATAATTTCTTACTTTTTTATACGACATGGGTGCTTCCTCAAAATACTCCATTCATTACGTACAGTATAAACCAATTGAACAAAGAATGTAAAGAATTATTTTTCTTTTTCTCTATACTTATGCCTTTTCGTGAAATAATGGAAGTACTCTTTGTCTAATTAATTAATCCAAAGTATGACTAAAGGCCCATCACTACATGACTAGTTTGACTATGCTAGCATAATAATGAGTCGAAACTCTAATGATGATGTTTTCTCCTCTATCACGTCTTAGGATCTCCACAACACACACAAAAAAAGAAAAAAAACAAATTTGGAAAGTGCAATTTTTGCTTCTTTTTCTGTTTGGTGTCCAAGGAACGAATGACCGAGGAGAAAAGGGGCTCGGCGAGAAAAGGAGTATACCATGTGAGAAGCAAAGAGGTCAACTTCTTTCAAATATACAACATGAATTCTGGCAATGTAGTTTGAGTGCATGAAACCAAAAGGTCGACGTCGGAATTAATGTCTGAATGCATGCATATAAGTAATTTTCTAAACAGAATTTTGTGTCATGTTTCATGTGCAAATGTAGGTTTTGTCTAAATGTCGGTAGATGAACAAGTAACCTCTGCTCACCAGGTTGAATATTCTGTCAAAGACCACACAAGATTTGATGTTTGATAATTAATCATGGCTAAGAAATTTGGAAAAAAAAAAACATTTTTGTTACATTAGTAGATCAAGGAAAACAAAGATGACACCATTATCACTTTGTCAAACACAGTGTTTAGTCTTAATTGTCAATTATTAAGGTGTAAGAGCCGTACTATTTAATCTAGTATTTTTTTTTTACTTCTTTTTCTTTTGGGGTTACTTTTTCCAGTATCACTATAGATGACTAAGATAGAAAGAAAACATTCTCTTGACTAGAGAGAGGTACAACTTGGTCAATGTTATCGGCCAATCACCACCCAGAGTGGTGGCAGAGTGGTAGGCACTACTCAATCTTAGGAATTGAGTCATCTTTGGTAGGGAGTGCTTTACCCTCCATATGGGACCTTCCGGCACAAATTCGAATTAGTCGAGCTTCAATATGAGTGCCGAATACCCAGTGAAAAACAAAAAAAAAAAACAAAAAGTTATCGACAATCACTAGGAAAATTCTAGAACTAAACAAATTACCTCCTTAGAACTAAATCTCAAAAAAAAATCAAAATATTTTATCAAAGTTTTAGGAAAATTTCCAGTGGCTTCTTTTGAAAGTTTTTTCGTGTTCTTTTAAGTTGTGGCTATTTTCTAAAGTTTGTGAGTGTTGGGTGTTTTCTTTAGCACCCTAAAAAGTGACTGTGATTAAATTTTTAGAACTTATATCAACCCATTTCTTCAGCAAGTACAACTCTCTTTTGTAGTGACTTATTTTTTAAAATTTAAAATTATTTTTATTTCTGGCAATTCTCTTTTTCTTTCACAAATAAAACTCGTTTTTACATCCACATTATAATATTTTCTCACTGTCGACTTCCTAGTTCCGCTGTGAGAATTAGGAAGTCTTCCAAATGGTAACTCTAAAAAGTAATGGAATAATAAAGTTGAATTGCATGAGAGACATGAGTAAATAACAATTTAGTGGAGTAATAAAATAAAGGGATTTTTACACTCTATACTCATGAAATTTAAAGTATTTACAAGTTATACCCATTAAAAATTATACTACCCATAAAACTAAAAGTATTTACCCAATCTACCCATTTCTTATTGTATACCTTTGTTATGCCTTATAGGTGTATACCTTTAAGGTATACTGCATAAATTATAGTATAAAAGTCTGGAGGGCCATTTATTACTGTATACCTTTGTTATACCTTATATGTGTATACCTTTATGGTATACTGCATAAACTATGGTATACAAATCTGGATGGGTAGAGTGGGTAAATATTTTAGTGAGTATGTCAGATAATATTTGAAAGTAGTGGATAGTGGCTGTAATTAGTAGTGGATAGTGGCTGTAATTATTTTAGGTTTTGTGGGTATTTTTGTAAGTGTCCCTAAAATGAAAAAACATGCGTGTGTAGATATAAAAGTTATGTCCATTTTCTAATTCAAGGGAAAGTGGGCACACAGTATGTATGACCATTAAGACAGTAAACAATATAATTTTTTGGGTAATTTACATAACGGTACAATCAAACATTCATTTTTACATAAAAATATCAATACTGTCTCATTTTCAAAATATAATAATATTTTTTTAATACATAGCAAATACATATAAAAGGATGATAAAACCTAGATTGCCCTCCTGCACTAACATGCCACCTCTCTAGCCTCCACCCCCACGGGCTGCTAGAAGGTCGCCGCATCCGACCATCGCGAGCCGCCGTTAGTAGTCAAAATTATTTTTTTAGTAATTTTTTATTTTAATTTTTTTATATGTATTTGTAATTTCATTGTATGGACAATTATATACTGTATATATAATGAAAATACAGTATGTATATATCCCATACAGTTATTGTATGTTTGTATAATCTTCATATAGTTAATATATGTATAGCGTATACATGTCTATACGTAGGTATATTTACAACATATACAATGAATAAACAAATAAACAGTTTATACGATTATTGTATGTAAAGTTATACCTATTGTAAACAAAAATATTTGAAAATTTAATTGTAATAGACTTTAAATTAGCCGATGGTATATATAAGTTAAACTTTTAAAAAACGGAAAAGGGCCAAATTTGCCCATCTACTATGGTTTAGGGGTCACGTATACCCTTCGTTAAAATTTTGGTGCAATTATGCCCCGTCGTTACCATAGTAAAGACTACGACACGTGGCTGCCACATCAATGCCATAGTATAGGGGCAAATTTGGCGCTTTTTCGTTGTTTCTAAAATCGTGTCTGGACTAAGATTCAATACTTAGAGAAGAAGTTTTGATGCTTAGAAGAATTATTATAAGAGAGAAAAATGTGCTAAAAATGATAGATAAGATATTTTGAGAGAAATGCAGAATTAAAATGATACTCTCTTCGGTTTAGTTCCATAAGAAAGATATACTCTTTAATTTTGTGACTAAAATTATAATAAAATTATCTATTTATTTAGAAATAATTTTATTTCTTAATATTTACCTTATCTTTAATACATATAAATTTAGTCACAAAATTCAAAAGTATATCTTTCTTATGGAACCAAACCGAAGAGAGTATCATTATAATTCCACATTTCTCTCAAAATATCTTATCTATCATTCTTAGCACATTTTTCTCTCTTATAATAACTTCTCTAAACATCGAAACTTCTTCTCTAAGTATTGAAACTTAGTCCAGACACGACTTTAGAAACAACGAAAAAGGGCTAAATTTGCCCCTCTACTATGACCCTGATGTGGCAGCCACGTATCGTCCAGTGTGGAGGTCCGTCAAAAATAGAGGTAAAAGTATTTACTATGGTAACGACAGGAACATAATTGTACCAAATTTTTAACGAATGGTATACGTGACCCCTAAACCATAGTAAAGGGACAAATTTGGCCCTTTTCTGTTTAAAAAAACAATCAATCATTTGCATCTGTGTCCCTTTGATAAAAAATCAATAATTTGCTTCTTACACCATTCAACTCTAAAACAAAAAATATTATCAGTATAATTTACAATTGTTCAGATCCAAAATCCGATCGACAAAATGTCTTCGAGTTTCGCCGGAGATGAAACTGCTCCCTTTTTCGGTTTCCTCGGCGCTGCTGCCGCCCTCGTCTTCTCCTGTAAGTTACTATTGTATTGTATCGTA
The DNA here is from genome assembly GCA_029990575.1 of Petunia axillaris subsp. axillaris. NCBI lineage: Eukaryota > Viridiplantae > Streptophyta > Magnoliopsida > Solanales > Solanaceae > Petunia > Petunia axillaris. The sequence goes on from JARKNS010000003.1 coordinate 167,586,245, forward strand.
TCGTATGGTTACTTTAAATACAATGTTTGTTTTAAAAGTTACTTTAAACATATTTTATTTCTTTTCTTAAAAAAATTGTTTTGAGCTGAGGGCCTCTCCGTATTACTCAAAGTAGGAGTAAGTCTGCATTCCTATACCACACTTGTAGAATTATAGTAGGTAATTGTTGTTGTTATTTAAATTTATCGTATTGTTAATCTGTCGTTACTTAACCATGAAACGTACGATTTTATACCACGGCCAGTTTGGTGTGATCATGTTGTTACCTTCTCATTTTTCTCTCTTTTTGTCCCTAATATTTTAATTTTACACTTTATTGTAGTTTTTCCACAGTAGCTTTACCCCGTACACTGCTTTTTCTTCGCAATATTGTAAGTTCGTTCTTTGACATTATGTAATGATGGAAAACGATACAATTTATTTAAACGTTGTACTCACAGAAATAATACAATACAATATGATATGAGATGATACATTATGAAACGATATGTAACAACTTTCCAAACAAAGAATAATTGTGTTTGTGTGTGCGCACGTGTGATTGTGTTTGTCTGTGTGTGTGTGATTGTGTATATCTTTGCATCAGTAAGGTTCACATTGTGGGTGCATCTTATGTTGCTGCAGATTATGAGTGTATCTTATGTTTATTTGCAAGGGATTTTGGATCTAATATTATTTTGAATAATGCATAGGTATGGGGGCAGCTTATGGAACAGCGAAGAGTGGTGTTGGAGTGGCATCGATGGGAGTGATGAGACCGGAGTTGGTGATGAAGTCGATTGTTCCGGTGGTTATGGCTGGTGTGTTAGGTATTTATGGTTTGATTATTGCTGTCATCATCAGTACTGGAATTAACCCCAAAACAAAGTCGTATTACCTATTTGATGGCTATGCTCATCTCTCGTCCGGTCTTGCTTGTGGTCTTGCTGGCCTTTCTGCTGGAATGGCTATCGGTATTGTTGGTGATGCTGGTGTTAGGTATTGATTCCTTGATTCTTTTTTCCGTTACTGCTTTTTTTCATTTGCTTGCTAGCTCCTGTTGAAGCTGAATTGATTAGTTAGGATTTTTTAAATCTGATAGATCATGTTTATAGAACTCTTCGAAATTGATTTTTAGTCCTATGTCATTAGAGCAAATTAGAGTTTCATTGGCAGCGGCTCTAGGTTTGTGAAAATTGCTGAGCCTAACATCTGCAGGAAAAGCTTTAGAAGTTATTAGTAAAATAAAAGTTCAAATAGAGTACATTGTTGCTTGGTGGTTATCAAGTAATGTAGAGGAACAAGGTTCTTAACCTTGTGGTTGTGGGCTCGAGCCCCACAATAGGCATGCCAGTGTAAGGAGTATACATATTTACAACCTTACTTGAACTGAATCTGTTTTGTAGGCTCTAAGGAGATAAGAAACAAAGTCAGATGTCTTCTTTCTTTATACAAAAACTTTATTTCCCTTCTTTTGATTCCCTTTGAATATATTTTTTGATAAGGATTCCCTTTGAATATATACTACTTAGAAAAAAAAATGCGGCAACTTCTACTTTTTAGAATCTTACAGTTATTGAAAAACAGCATCTCCACTTTCTTAGTGCACAATGTATATTATTATTTCTTCACTGTTAAATTATTTGGGCCGAACTATACCTATTAAACTGCAATGGAGGATATATGTTATCTATTTTGACGGACTCCTGCATATTTTGAGTATTATCTAGCTTTGTACTATCGCTGGCGGCGTCTAGAACACTCTAGTTCTAGTAGAAATCATTATGCTCACTTTTTCAGAGAAGAAATCATTATGCTCACTTTTTCAGAGAAGAAATCATTATGCTCATTGGGTAGCAAGTTATATATCGTTAGTTTTTAAGATTTTGGTTTTATTCAATTGACCAATGTGTATTTGAAAAAAAGGTTGTTAGCGGGTAATAGAACTATTTTAAGAGATTAAGATGCTGCTGGTTCATGCTTCTTTTTAGCCTGTCTTGCTCTTTTAAGAGATTAAGATTTTGTGTTTGAAAAAGAAGTTGTTAATGCTCTTGCTCTGACCTGCTTTTGTTCACATCTTGGACTGTCGTTTTCAAGTTAATTTACTTTGTGTTTGCCAATGAACGTAATGCAACTATTAAACTGGAAAGAGAAAAGGATATGGCAGTTCCTAACTAAATTAAATAAAGAATGATGCTAAGCTTGTCCTACATCAGTGTTGTGGAAGCTTATTGCTTGGCCATTTTGTGACACTACCAAAAAGGAAATTATGTAACATAAAATTGAAGGCAGAGATTGAATGCCCTAAGTCTTGTGGAAGTTTGTCTCCTGCGAAAGTGGGAAGTGAATGGGAAAAAAAAAACTTCTTGCACTTAAAATTAGTCATCAGTGAGGGCTCATTGTTTTCCTTCACATCTTGCAAATTTTGTGGTTAGAGGTGAGTCATACAATCTGTTCCAAGCGGAAGGGAACGCTCTGCAGTCAGTAAACCTGAAATATCTGTATAGTACAACAAAGTGGACGTCTCCCAACCGTTCCCGATGATTCCTTCTCTCGGTATCTTTTAGCCGCTTACATACTCTCTTTGCTTAGTTATCGTTCACCACATGCATTGATTTCTATTACTACGTTTTGTTTTCATTGTTCTCTTTTACATATACAAAGAAAACATGCATTTAATCATAAAAATCACCTGGTTCAATGTTTCAAGTTCTTTTACATTTTCTTGTCAAGTCTTTCATGATTTTACCAAACCTGTGGATGAAATATATCGACCGAACGTGAGTCTAAGGACTGTGCTGGCTATTTGTTACAAATTCAGCTTAGGATTGTTCTGTTCTATTCTCTTTGGACGTGGTGTCTTATTTGTTTATATGTTGTCAAGCTGATTGTAGTTCTACGTATTTTTCTGTGTGTACTGAACAACAATCATTTCTCAGGGCAAATGCACAACAGCCTAAGCTCTTTGTGGGGATGATCCTCATTCTCATTTTTGCTGAAGCTTTGGCTCTTTATGGGCTTATTGTTGGGATTATTTTGTCTTCCCGAGCTGGGCAGTCCAGAGCTGAGTGAAATTAACTCTATACTTACCGCCTGCATGAGACTCTTCAGAAGAACAAGGCAGCTAAATTCAGAAAGTATCTATTTCGTGTACCAATATCCATATGATGCCACTGCTGCCACTTCATAATGTGGTGCTATGTGCTGTTTGTAGAAGTCGGAATTCCATTTTTCTACTTAATAACAATAGCTATAAGAGCTGTCATTAATTGTCAACAGTCTCAACCATTACTCGTGCATGTATGATCTTTTCATTCAGCTTATAATGTTACTGTTATCAATGAGATTGAGCTTGAATGTTTCTTTGATCAACAAGTTATATTTGTGTACACCTTGAAGGCGCAGATATGTGGTGCTCCTATATTTTGTTGATGGACTATTTTCTCAAATGAATTTGGACTGGCCCGACTGTCCGTAAAACTTGTGAAAAATTGATGACTAGCCAATTTTGCACACGTTAAATGAGTTCCATGCATAGTTTCAAAATTCATTGAGAAATAGCCAATAAAACACTCGCGTACATTCAGGCTACTGCCGCATATATTGAATTTACTAAACTACCCTTAAAAACCTACAGCTCAACAATAAATACAAAATAACGCGTGGAAAAAAACAGAACAAAGCATACGTTACTTCTCTCAACTCTCCAGATCATCCTCTCTCTCCCGGAACTTTCAAATTCAAACTGTAAAAGCTAATTGCAGGTGCGGTTACACAGTTTCTCCGACGTTTCTGTGCTGAGTTTGAATTATATTACATAAATATATCTGTTTTCGTGATTATAATCTGAATTTGTTTTTCTGAAACGCGAATTTACTGTTATATATAATTAATATGAATCTGAATTAAGTTCATAAGAGTATGAAATACCTAGAATTGTATTACGTTTAAGCAAAAGCCTGATATCCCCAGCATATTGTGATGTGACCTTGCTTCAACGTAACAGTAACCTCCAGCATTTCATGCTGGGTGATTAATGTTGAAGCAATGTCCCAGTAGAAATATCCTGTTGTCCAACACTAAATGCAGGGGCTAAGTGTTACGTTGAAGCAAAAGCCCCGTTATAAATTTCCTGTAGCTATGATTACATTTTAGATAAGCACTTCAATATGGCCTGATATCCCCAGGATATTGTGATGGGAACTTCGTTCAACGTAACACTAACCTCCAGCATTTAATGCTGGGATTTCTGTTGAACCAATGCCCCATTAGAAAATATCCTGTATTCCAACGCTAAAAATGCTGGGGCTTAGTATTACGTTGAAGCAAAGCCCCATTATAATATCCTGTAGCTGTACTATATTAGGATATAAACTTGCACTTCAAAATGGCGTGATATCCCCAGGATATTGTGATGGGACCTTCCTTCAACCTACAGAATTTAATGCTGTGGATTAGTGCTGAAGCAGTGTACCATTAAAAAATATCCACAGCACAAAATGCTGGGGTTTAGTGTTAAGTTGAAGCAAAGTCCCATTACAATATCCTGTAGCTATGCTATATTTTAGCATATAGAGCTGCACTTCAAAAATCCCCCTCCACCCTGTATAGTTAGCAATTAAACTATGGAAATGTATATTTATCTTATAGATTAGCAGTTCTTAAGCATTCATTATTAAGCTACAATTACAGTTTTTTACCATGTGGATTTCTTTGTAACTTAGTTTAGTTTTACTGTCTTTTGTAACTACAGGTGATGGCTAAACAGTGTATTGTTCTTGCATTCAATGGGAAATGGACACCAGATTATAAGTACATAGATCATGAGACAAGGATTTTTCTACATAGTGAAACAGATACTTTTCAAGATTTCAGAAGAAACCTTTGGAAAAAGATAGATTTAGACGAAGAACATTGTGAGGCATTCATATGGTTTGATATGGAACTTGGAACAAGCAAAGGTGTCCCTATAAAAAATACCGATGATTTAATCAGCTGTTTACACTTGATGAAGAACAATTCCGAGTATAGGAGTAGACGTTTCATAGTTGACATTACACAACGAACTCCACAGTCTGAGAGAGTTGATTACACTGAAGGCCAAATGATAATGCAAATAGACAACGATGATGCTTTTGAAGTGATAGTTTTGACACCTCCATCTGTGGAAGCTGTAGCAGTAGATCAACAGTTAATGCATGCTGAAAACACAGAACAACAGCTTGTAAATATTGAACTTCCTGAGCCATCCAGTGCTGGAAAAAAGAGAAAGAGGTATTCAAGTAAGAAAATAAGAGAATCTCCTCGTCCAATACTAAAAGAAAATGCAGATTTGGACGACATCAAGGTTGGATCAATTTTTTTAAACAAACAGTGTATCACTAAATGTTTCCAGACAACTGCAATTGCACACCATTTTGAATTCAAGGTTGTGAGATCAAGCACAACGAGATATTCACTGGCATGCATGAATGAAAAATGTGAGTGGACTGTTCGATCTTCCAGAATTAAACAATCCACACTGTTCAAAATACTGAAGTTTGAGAAGAATCACACTTGCTCGGTGGATGATAGAAAAAGAGACCAAAAACATGCTACGTCAAAGATTGTTCGAGATGAGATAGTTGAGAATCTAAGAGACGATAATTATCCTGTTAAGCCTAATTTTGTTGTTGCAGAGATTAGAAGGAAAATGGGAGTTCTAATCTCTTATAATAAGGCATGGCGTGCTATAAAAGAAGGAGAGTCTTTAATTAGAGGAACGCCTGAGCAGAACTTTCAGAAGTTACCAGCATATTTATATGTGCTAAAAGACATCAATCCAGGCTCACATGTTGCTCTTCAAAGAGATGATGAGAACAGGTAAAAAAAAAAAAAGTGTACTTATATATTTTTGTGTAGAATTCCAGTAATGCCAATTAAAAAAATCCTGAGACTGCAGTGTTATTTGTTCGATTCCCGTCACAAAAATGCTGTGATGTAGTCATTATGTATAAGTGGGGTTCCAGTATTAAAACCTGAGACTCAAAAATTTTAACATTAATTTTACTGATAACACTGCAATTCTATTATCCAGGTTCAAATATATGTTTTTTGCTTGTGCGGCATCTATCAAAGGCTGGAAACATTGTAGACCTGTGATAGTTGTCGATGGAACATTCCTTAAGGGGAGATATTCAGGCACACTATTGGTTGCAGTGACGAAAGATGCAAATAACCAAATCTTCCCACTTGCCTTTGGAGTTGTCGACTCAGAAAATAATCTGGCATACAATTGGTTCTTTAGACAGTTGCGCATTGCATTTGGTTGTCGTGAGAATTTACTGTTCCTTTCAGATCGTAATCCTGCAATTGCAAATGGGATTGCAAATGTATATCCTGAATGTGCCCATGGTATCTGTGTATATCATCTGGAAAAGAACCTTAACAAAAGGAATGTGAGTCCTGCAGTGATAAGTATATTCAATAGTGCATGTCGTGTCTACACGATTGCAGAGTTTAAAACAGACATGAATCAAATGAAGGAAACGGATAGGGCAACCTATGATTACCTCATGGAAGAACCACCAGAGAGATGGACTAGAGCTTGCTGTCGAAATCGAAGATATGACATGATGACATCAAATATTGTGGAATCAATGAATAATGCTCTGTTACATGCTCGGGGGAAATCAATACTGTCAATGGTGGACAACATAATGAACAAGCTACAGACCTGGTTTTATGAGAGACGGAAAAGTGCGCAGGATATTTTCTTTGCAACATCAAAATGGACAGATGATGAATTGAAAAAAAAAATAAAAAAAGCATATAGAATGAATGTGAGTATTTTGGGATTTCATTTGCATTATGTCAATGATAATTCATTTGCATTATGTCAATGATAATTCATGAAGTCCCGGGTTTTGTGCTGGAACTACATGGTATGCAAAAGCGGGGGATCCAGTAATTTGCAGCATCGTATGTGTTATGCTAGTCAAGTGATCTTATACATTACATTTTTACAGGTTGACCGGACTGCGGATCAAAGCTTTAAGGTAACAGATGAAGGTAGAGAATTCATTGTTTGTTTGAAGAAAAAAGAATGTCAATGCCTCAAGTTCCAGATGGATGAAATGCCTTGTGAACATGCACTTGCTGCTATAGACAGAGTGCACCTAAACAAATCGGACTATTGCTCTATATGGTATAAAAGAGAAACATGGTTAAAACAGTATGAAGCGGAAATCAACACTGTTGGACATGAAGAATCATGGGTTGTACCTGATAGCATTAAAGTAGAGATAACAAAACCCCCAGATTTTAAAGTTAAGGCAGGTAGAAGACAGGAGAAAAGATTTGTCTCGACTGCAGAATATGTAAGACAAACGGGGAAACACTGTGGGATATGTAGAAAGCGTGGACACAACAGAACATCTTGCAGACACACTCCAGTACTTCACCCATATTCAAAGAAACATAACTCCCAATAGGTATGTCTCTCTATATGATTTTATTTTTTAATTCTATTTTAGTGCAATTCAACACCCCAAAGCTGGCTATGTTAAAATTTTTCTTTTTTTTTTTTTTTGTTTTTCAGTTAGGAATCGCATCAACACTAGATAGATAGAAGACTATTCTTCTCTATTTTCATCCAGTCGCAACAAATCTGATGTCAAAAAGGACTATTCACTTCTAGAGAACTTTTTTTTTTTTTACATTTTACTTCCTCTGTATTCTTTAACAAGGATTATTATATATAAAAAATACACTTCTCAATCGTTGCTGTGCAAAATAGTTGTCTTGATTTATCTATTTTCTAGTTTTTTTACTTATTGAACAACAAACACTTTGATCTTGCTTAAAATAATAAAAACACAGTACTTAGAAACACAGTTCATACTACGAAAAATCATTGTTCATAATTCGACATTAACTGAAAAAACACACATGAAAAAAAAGACAAACAAACATCCCACATTAACAGAAAAAACATAAAAACTACTAAAACTTATTCAATCACAATAGGCTTCTGGGCTGATCCTACATCTTCGTCGCTGCTACCATCATCATCATTGTCGTCATCATCATCATCATCATCAACATCATCATCATTGTTGTGGCCTTGACCAACCTGACGATTTACTAATGAAATTTCAAAAACCATAGTGGCAACGCCGTTGTAAACCTCATGAACAACATGATTAAACAGAAGAACATCACCCAGTCTGTAGCCTTTACGCAGAAGCATCTCCTTCCATCCATTGCACAACCTTGAATGTACCTTCCCAGCCTTGAACTTCATTTCATAATCAGTGTCATCATTTTCACAAAGTAAAAGTGCACTTCCATTGACCTTTGGCAGCTTCTCTTTCCAACTCTCTGGAAAGATCTGAAAAAATAAACTTTAACAGTTAATACAAAAAAAACAATGAAAAATTACATGAACAAAAGCATAAAAAAATAATTTGTAACTTTTTTAACATACCAAATCATCTCTTTTGAAGTATGATTTTCTTATTTGCATACTGAAACTGCCTAGTTCTTCCCAACGATCATCCTCCATATTATTGTTTCAATGAAAAAATAAATTAGTTGCAATCTTTGTTATTGTTTATTTCAACTGCAAAGCCTTATTTATAGCCTAGGAGTTACTAACTTTTGTTCTACTGTTATGGTCAAAGTGAATATGTATAGTCAAAATGAGATTGAGTATCACTATAAATGTAGTCAAAAAAGCTGTGTTTCTATGTTCTTCCCTATGTTTCTTCCAGTTCGAGATCTTCTCGTATAAATGTTATCCTGATATAATGCTGGTACCCGAGATATTTGCTGACACACTCTTAAAAATCTGGGGTATTAGTATTACTTTGAAGCGAAGTCCCATTACAATATACTGTAGCTGTGCTATTTTTTAGGTTATAAGGCTGCAGTTCAAATTCACCCCCCCCCCTGTTGTCCCAGCATTTTGGACTTCGTATTATATTAATCCAAGGTCCCATTACAATATCCTGTAGCTATACTGCATTTATCAACAGAAGAGTAGTTACTTGTCACCTTAAACTACTGGTCACAGCATAAAAATCTGGGGGATTAGTATTACTTTCAAGCGTAGTCCCATTACAATATACTGTAGCTGTGCTATTTTTTAGTTTATAAGGCTGCAGTTCAAATTCACCCCCCCCCCCTTGTTGTCCCAGCAGTAAAATGCTGGGACTTCGTATTACATTAACGCAAGGTCCCATTACAATATCCTGTAGCTATACTGCATTTATCAACAGGAAGAGTAGTTACTTGTCACCTTAAACTACTGGTCACAGCATAAAAATCTGGGGGATTAGTATTACTTTCAAGCGAAGTCCCATTACAATATACTGTAGCTGTGCTATTTTATAAGGCTGCAGTTCAAAATGTTTTAATCAGAAATGCTGAGACATGTATTGCTAGGACTATACATAAACATTATTAAAGAGTCAACAAATTACACAAAAGGAAAAATTACAGCCAATTTCATTAACAGTGACATAAAAATTACATAAAAGCATACTTCTAAAAACACAATCTGTTTGCCTTTTTGAATACATGATATCATTGTAAAACAATTACTAATATGTGAAAGAACAACAATACATAATATATCAATTTAAAACATTGTTTATTCTCCATAATTCCTAAACACGGGCTCCCCTGGCCCTGCGCTGTGCAATCGCAGCGGATCTGCCATCACCTTAAGCAATTCCATCAGTTTTTCAAAATATTGTCGCTGCGTGTACCTTAAATTCCACAACTCATCTTCGCATTTCTTTCTGAATTCATTCAAGTATACCACCTCCTTCTTCAGATATTCAAAACGCCAACACAGGTCTCTTGGTATTGTAGGCAAGTTCGTATCATGCCTTCGAGTTGATGGTCCATAACCATTCTGGAAAACCTGTCTACCATTGGATGGTCCGTGGCCATTGGATGGTCGGTGGGCATTCTCCATAGATACTTTTTGATGAAATACTATTTTACACAATTTCTTTTTTTTTTATTTGTTCAATAACAAAAATGACAAATTGGATTCCTCTCTATCTGTTTTATGGGTGGGAATTTATATAGATTGGCATTTGTTTGTAAGAGTCACTTCTGGAAATTCTGAAAAGGTACAATGTGTATTTTGTCGTAAGTTCTGATAAGTCACACTGTTTACAATGGGTCACACTGTTTAACCGGATTTTGAAGTACTTTGTGTTTTGTCCAGCATTAAATTCTGGGGCATTATAACGAAAATGCTGTGTCTTGGTGTTACGTTCAACGAAAGCCCCATAACAATATCCTGGGGTTTTGTGTAAAAATACTGGGGAATATATTGCTGATACTATACAAAAACATTATTTTTACAAACAAACACAAAAGGCAAACTTACAGACATTTTCAATAACAGTAACATAAAAATTACATAAAAAAGGATACTTCTAAAACACACAAATGAAGTATCCTCAAGTACAATAAAGATAAATTACACTTGCTTCACATGGAAGCATAAAAACAGAACACTGCGAAACACATAGAAAAAATACAGTAAAACATTAATGATTACTAGGAACGCGAGAGCTAGAACCAGAGGTTGAATCTGTGAAGTTCTGCAATTCAATGTCCAAGAGTTTGTCAAAAAGTCGATCCATATCTCTGTTGTTTTTCTCTCTGAAAGCTACAAAAAATTCAAACAACACATCCAAGTTATTCTTCACGACTGATACCTCAGTTTTCAAAAACTCAAGATCACTTTTCAAATTCCTAACATCGTTATTCAACTGGCGCCATTGTTGTCTTCTTACTTCATCATTGCAAGCCTTTTTTTATTCAATGCTTTGTTATTTTTCCTTTTTTATTTTGGAATAATATTTTTGTTTTGTACAAGTGAAAAAACAAGACCACTGTCTAATTTATAGAAAACAAAAACAGAAAAAACATGTAAAGAATATTTGTTCTATTTTAGCTGACATTGTAAGTCAAAAAAATCTGTAAAGATTCCTTGCTTCTTTCTTTGTAAAGAAGAGGTCGTATCTGTATAGGAAAAGATTACACTGAGATTTTCAACTGTATTAAAGTAACAGTATTACACAGTTGACAACACAAAAAGAAATCAAACAGATTCTGGGAAGATTCTATACATTAGAACAGACTCTCTTTTGTTCAAAAAATATATTGAAATCCACAAAATATTCCCTACTTTAACTTTAGAAATCCACAGCATTTGTGTATTGTCAAAAAAGTAGATAGATTCTTTTGTCATTTTACATGACAAGTCAAATCAATAAAAAATCTTACAAGATTCTGCAAGTTAAATTACTATAACAACACTTTTACAATATTTAAAATGCACAATAGATTTTGTTTTTTGAATGTGAGAAACATTTTCGTAATTATATAAATTAATAATATTTATTCATATATAATAAACTGTTCTCACATACATTAGTCCCAGTACTTATGCTGGGGCCATGGTATTATGCAGCTGAGAAACAACAGCATTTTGATCTGGAGGGTCCTATACTTGGTCCCAGTACTTGTGCTGGAGCAATGGTGTTATGCAATTGAAATTAACAGCATTTTGTTCTCACTTATAGAGAATTTTTTTTTTTAAATTTTAATTCCTCTGTATTCTTTAACAAGGATTAATATATATATAAAATACACTTTTCATTTGTTGCTGTGCAAAATAGTAGTCTCCATTTATCTATTTATTAGTTTTTTTAATAAAAAACACAGATTAATAAAAAAACACACACAAACATACATACCCATATTATCTGAAAAAACTTAAAAACTACAAAAACTTATTCAATCACAATAGGCTTCTGGGCTGATCCTACATCTTCGTCGCTGCTGCCACTACCATCATCATCATCATCATCATCATCATCATCTTCTTCTTCTTCACCCCCTCCCTCAGCATCCTGATGATTTATGACAGAAACTTCAAAAACAACAGTTGCATTACCATTGAATATGTTGTGGAACTGGTGATCAAAACGAAGTATATTGCCTATCCTGAAGCCTTTTTTACTAAGCATATCCTTCCATCCATTACACAACCGTGCGTGCTTCCCAACTTTGAAGCTCATCTCATATACCTCATCATCATCTTCACACAATATGCATGCCATTCCATTTATATTTGGCAGCCTCTGCTTCCAACTTTTCGGAAAGATCTAAAAAGAATAATATTTCACAGTTAATAATAAAATCACAAAACACTAAAAAAAATAAATGAAAAAAATAAAAAATACTTTGGTCATTTCTTTTAACATACAAAATCATCTCTATCAAAATAAGATGATGTGATTTTCTTGTCGAAACTTCCTAGTTCCTCCACACGATTCTCTTCTTCTGCCATATCTTCTTTTCAAAAAAAACTTTACAGTTTATAAGAGGAGATGAAATCTCAAAAAACTTTGTACTTTGCTTTAACTACAAAGGGTTATTTATAGTAAAAAAAGTGAGTAACTGTTAGTCAGTCGGCATGTATTTTGCCAAAAATACATTAAATGTAGTCAAAGAAATTATATTTTCTATGGACTTTACAGTTTCTATAGGTTATCAATTTTCAACAAATATTGTGTAACTTAAATTACTATCACAAGTAGTTCTATGGACATTGGTGCTGGGAGCACAAGTAGTTCATGTGCATGGTCACAGCATTTGGTGCTGCGGCCTATTATGCTTTGTTATGCAAAGTCCCATTTTTAGAACTGGGACACAAGCACTTAATAAACAAATGGGTCGCAGCATTTTGTCCTGGAGTCTATGATGCTTTGTTATACACAGTCCCATGTTTTAGAACTGGGACACAGAACTTTTTAAACAAATGGGTCGCAGCATTTTGTCCTGGAGTCGATGATGCTTTTGTTATACACAGTCCCATGTTTTAGAACTGGGACACAGAACTTTTTAAACACAAGGGTCACAGCATTAGGTGCTGGGGTCTATGATGCTTTGTTATACACAGTCCCATGATTTAGAACTGCGACACAAGCACTTGTTGAACACAAAGGTCACAGCATTTGGTGCTGGGGCCTATTATGCTTTGTTATGCAAAGTCCCATTTTTAGTACTGGGACACAAGCACTTAATAAACAAATGGGTCGCAGCATTTTGTCCTGGAGTCTATGATGCTTTGTTATACACAGTCCCATGTTTTAGAACTGGGACACAGAACTTTTTAAACAAATGGGTCGCAGCATTTTGTCCTGGAGTCTATGATGCTTTGTTATACACAGTCCCATGTTTTAGAACTGGGGCACAGAACTTTTTAAACACAAGGGTTACAGCATTAGGTGCTGGGGTCTATGATGCTTTGTTATGCACAGTCCAATGATTTAGAACTGGGACACAAGCACTTGTTGAACACAAAGGTCACAGCATTTGGTGCTGGGGCCTATGATGCTTTGTTATGCACAGTCCCATGTTTTTTGTACTGGGGGAGAGCTTGGTGGCCCACCCGCTCCCCCAGACATTAGTGCTGGGTACACAAGCACTTGTTAAAACAGAGTTTCGAAAGAGAGTTCGTATAGTTTGATAGAGTTCAAAAGTCACAGTATTCATCCCCCAGTACTTTTGCTGCAGCTATATTGTTATGCAGTTGAAAAATTACAGCATTTTGATATGGGGTCCTATGCTAATAACTGTAAACTAGTTGGAAATTATAGACTAATAATTAAAAATGACAACATAGAAACTTCACATAGAACTTCATAGCAACTTATAATTGAAAAGGCACCATTACATAATATTTGTGATGTTGTTTACTGAACAATCACAATTCAAAAAACAACAGTTATATTACACATATATAACTGCCCCAAAAACTCAGATATTGTTTACCAAAAACTCAGATATTGAACTAAAACACAAAATATATGCTATCTTATTTCAAGCATCTTCAACAGTAGAGCCAGAACTAGAACTAGAACTAGAACTTGAACTTAAAGGTTCTAGTTCAGGCTGCCATATACGAACATTTAAAACCACACGATCTAAAGATTCCAGAACCCTAAAATGTAACGTACTTCCTACTCCAAGATTGTTAGTGCGTACAAACTCCCTCCATCCATTACACAGTTTCCTCTGTCTTCTCACTTTTAGGTAGTTCATCTGGAAATGAATACCACGGCAAATAAGAGTGGCTGGAACATCACGTCTGGGAAGCCTAATTGCCAACCATACTGGCAAAATCTACAAAACAAAAGAAAAGAAGAAATGCAAACTTTTATAATAACATGAAACTAAAACAACACTTTAAAAAAATGCTATGATTAACTCACAAATTGATCTAATTCAGCATCCAATTCACTTAACACTGCTTCAACGACTGTTCCCATCTTATTTATGAAAAATGTTCTCTAATATGCTGGGTATAGATTATTTATCTAATATTAACTTTTGTCCAGCTCTTATGGTCAAAGAATCGATTAAAGATATCACAATAAATGTAGTAAAAAATGGTAGGTTTGTTTGGTCTTCCCTAATAAAGTCCTGACTTTTCGAATCCCAATGTAGCTGGTATTTCTTTATTTTTAGACCAAAAACCACCAGTTAAAGTGCATTGGAAAAATAAAAATAAAAACTCAAATGTCCACAGCAAAAACATCTGGGGCGTCCATGTGCCTTAAAACACTAGCCCCAGGTTAAACATCTGGGAGGCAGTATGATCCATGCGCCTTGTTTTACTACTCACGGCAAAAACATCTTAGCAATCCCCCAGCATATTAGATAACATTTTTCACACAAAACAAACACAAACTTACAGGCATTTTAATTAACATTATCATAAAACACAAAAGAAGTATCCTCAAAGTACAAAAAAAGATAAATTACACTTGCAGATGCAACCATTAAAAACATAACATTTATAGAGGCCTGACTTCATTTATCTTAACTAAGGGCAACTTAACCTAGTTATGATCAAATTTTACTTTGAACATCTGCGCAGATTAACACCAAATAAGGAACTCAGACACTAGGATTTGAAATATAATTCTGACTTCTGAAAACCTCATTAAAACAGGAAATAACAACGTCATTCATATAAACAAGACTTGAGATCAAAAATGATCATCAAGCCTTCATCAGTCGGACAAAAACAGAAGTAGTCAAAATATACATTTGTCCACAAATTAGCAATATTCAAAATTAACAGCATCCAGTAAATTTACAAGGACGACCAGATGAGGCCTTAGTCATCATTTGGGCCAGGATCTCGATCTGATGCACTAGCTCCATCAGTCGGATCCCCAGCCAAATCTTCATCTTCGTTATCCTCACTGCCTTCATCGTCCTCTTCGACATCATCGTCGTCGGCTCCTACTTCCATGCCCAAGGCCTGCTTGACACTGATGATAGCTGCTATGGTCTGATCAAGGACTGAGTCGACATTAACCTGGCCGCGCTGCATTTGGATGAGCAACTTTTTCTTGGCTTCAAGAGCTTCCAGTTTGGACTCGATTGTATAATGATCCCTCAAATTCGCCAACTCCTTCGTCAACAGCTGTTGGGTCCTAACAGATTCCTCAGCCCGATTCTTGGCTTCTTGCAGTTCTCCTCGAGCAGCCCGAGATTCAGCTTCAGCCTTGTTCATGTTTCTCAACATTAGGTCAGAAGTGCTACGGATGCTTTCCAAGGTAACTTCTTTCATATTAAGCTCATGGGCAAGCTGAGAAATCTGGCGACCTTGTTCATCTATCCTGGTTTTCAGATCCTCGAATGATAGTGCAAACCTTTCCTTCTCGTCCAGAAGACGGTCCTTCTCCTCAAGGAGGGCATGTATCTTGTCGTTGGCCTCAGTGTTGGATTTCTCCAACCTGTCTATCTTATACTCAAAGAAGCCACGCCTCCCCTCCAGGACTCGCTTCTCCCTGATCAGAGCTTCTTTCTCCTCTTCTAGGGCCTGCTTGTCCTGGAGAGCCTTCAAAAGATCTTTCTTCAAGCCAAGGACTTGTTCCTGGTTGTTCAACCTAGAGCGGAACATGAGCTCGGCAGCCATCATACTTGCCTGGCAACAAAATGAAAATATGCAGGTAATCAGAACTAAGGACTTAATAGGAATAAAGAAGTAAAGAGGGAAACATTACTCGAGCAGTATCTTCAGCAATTGCGTAAGCTAGCTGCTCGTCACTCATGCTACGCATGTTCCACTCCTCGCGAGGACCGATCAGGTTAGACGTCACTTTAACCAAGTGGCCAGGCTTCGCCAGAAAATTTGTATCCGGAGAGATAGTGAAGTCACACTCCCTCATACACGGCCTGGGCTCCCTCGCTTGTTCAGAAGGGTACTGGGGACCGAATTTGTGACGAATACCCTTAACAAAGTAGGCCCCAGTCTTTCCTCCTACCGATACTCGCCTGGTAAGCTTTGTGTGAGAGACCTCAACGTCACCTGTTTCCTCGGGGTCCAGAGTGTCGCACTCTTGCAGATAAATTGGTGCCACCCCTTCACCAGCCAAATTCATCATGTCCTCGTAATAAAAGACCTGAGGTTCAGCCTCCACCTCAGCTTTCCTCCACTCATCAACCCCCTCATCTTGCTCCTCCTCTTTTTCCTCAGCCTCCTCTCTCATCGGCTCTTTGCCAGGGCGCCTGTGGCTGGCTTGCTCAGGCTCGCCTTGCTGACTACCAACCCGTTCAGGCTCATTCAGCTTTGGATCCTCAGGGAAGAAGGCAAAACCTTCGTGCATTCTTTCTTCCCCCATTTCCCTAGCTCTATCCCCTTCCCCATCATCAACTCGGGGACTCTTCTCGAAGGCATAAGAAGAAGTCTCTACATCCTTCCTCTTATCACCCTGAAGAGGTGCCCTCCTCCTCCAAGTCAAGCTCACATCAAGAGCATCTGAATCAGAAATATCGAATATCACAGGCCCAGCAGATTCAGGGGTGGCCGCCGAGCTTTTAACACTCTCCTGCCCAGCCTTGGTCATATCAGCAGCAGCAGCATTGGTTTCAATTGTCTTTTCAGAAGACTGAGGACTCTTGCGAGCTGTCCTCGTCTTCTTCTTGGGTTTACTCTTTTCAGAGTCAGATTGCTTTCTCTTCAAGCTCGCAAGGACCTCCTCACCACCTTCTCTGGCCTTAACAGCTACAGCAGTTTGGAGGATGGCAGCTGCCTCCTCGTTGATCTCGGCCACGGGGTCAACAGTCTCCTCAACAGGAGGAGGAGCAGGAAAGTAACTACCACTAGCACCTAAACCTGGGAATAAAGTCATATTAATACCACAGTGAGTTCAACATAAATTAGGAGGAAGTTGGGTAATCAGCTTACCATGGGTACTAGGATTTGACAATTTCTTTTCAGAAGCATAGTAGGACCACTGCCTCTCCTCGTGGTTGAAAGCTGCCAAAATGGGTTCAACCCAAGCAGACAACTCCTCCTCGGAAATCAGACCGTCGTAAGGAATCTTGTCAGCTAACCAATAAAGAGTAAAGGTCAGAAGTTGCAAATACGTAACTCAGAGAGTATTTAATACAAAGACTCAGGGACTTACGAGTTTTGTTCCACACCTCGCGGAGATTAGTTTTGCTGCCACGTGTGAGAAGTTTGGACTGCACATAAACATACCTATGCATCCAACCCCTATCACCTGTATCTCCAGAATTATGCACTAAAGCTTTTCTTCCTCTCATACGGGCATTGATATACCCGTCTCTTGCAACCTGAAGGCTATACAAAGAGATAAAATGCTTAAACTCAAAATCTTGCTCAGTCTCATCGGCAAACCATTGTAGCAGAGAAATGATTCTATAAATGCTCGGGCACAGCTGCCCCGGGCAGATAAGGTAGTATTTACAAATGTCCTCTATAACAGGATGCAATGGCAGCGTATGGCCTATTGTGAATGGATACGTGGATATGGCCGTCCAACCAGTTCTCACAGAAGTAATATTCTCCGTTGGGTAGGGGCAAGAAACTGTAACATCATCGTCCCAGCCGCAATCTTCCTTAACCCTATGCAAGAGGTCGAGAGTAATTGAACTCTTAAACCGGCTTGAAGGCCACGACCTTATATTGCCATAATGACTGAACGAGATGACTGAACAATCATTTTCAAGGTTTCCCCAAACTTTCGGGATCACATCAGCAACCAAAGTTGAAGAACTCGTGGATTGACCACCTGCTGCTGAGGAAGTACTAGCCGCAGCATCCATATTGAGACTTTTCTTGGGTTTTGGAGACAACTGGATTAAAAGATTGGAAGAGTTTTTGCGTTTTAGAAATTGTTAGAAAGGTGTTTTGAAGCTTTGAAGGTTTGGATGAAATATGGAATGGAGTAAAAGGTTTTGAAGATGGTGAAAATCATATTTACTAAAAAAGCGACTGTTGCGTGCTTCGAGACTGCAGGAGTAATGATGAAAACCGTCATTTCGGTTCCTATTCTTTTTAACGGCTGGATTTTCCAAATGGGTCACAGCATTTTGTCCTGGAGTCTATGATGCTTTCTTATGCACAGTCCCATGTTTTAGAACTGGGTCACAGCACTTGTTAAACACAAGGGTCACGGCGTTTTGTCCTGGGGTCTATGGGGCTTTGTTACGCACAGTTCCATGATTTACAACTGGGAAACAGCGCTTGTTAAACACAAGGGTCACAGCATTTGGTGCTGGGGTTTATGATGCTTGTTATGCACAGTCACATGTTTTAGAACTGGGACACAATCACTTGTTAAACACAAGGGTCACGGCGTTTTGACCTGGGGTCTATGGGGCTTTGTTACTCACAGTTCCATGATTTACAACTGGGAAACAGCGCTTGTTAAACACAAGGGTCACAACATTTGGTGCTGGGGTTTATGATGCTTGTTATGCACAGTCACATGTTTTAGAACTGGGACACAACCACTTGTTAAACACAAGGGTCACGGCATTTTGTCCTGGGGTCTATGGTGGTTTGTTACGCACAGTTCCATGATTTACAACTGGGACACAGCACTTGTTAAACACAAGGGTCACAGCATTTGGTGCTGGGGTCCTATGATGCTTGTTATGCACAGTCACATGTTTTTGTACAGGGGGATTAAAGTATTTAGCATTCCAATTTATATAGTTCCCAAGCTCATAAATAATAACAAACAAACAACATATTAACTATACATACTTCAAAAAATGTATACACTGCATTGTTTATAAAAAAGATTAATAAAGATTCAAAGAAGAGGCAGCCTTCCATGTTCACAAGCTAGCTTCTCATCGTGCTCTCCATAATCATCATTCAATTTCTCTGGTGGAGTTTCATAGCCTTCATCTCTTTTTGATTTTCCATGCGACAGTAGATTAACATCAACCATTCTCCTGTAAATACTAATGGCTTCTACTCCCCATTCCTGTTTAAACAAATCCTGTCCAAGCATGAGAAGATCTGTAAACCTTGTTACAAAAATACCACAGTCTGTATCTCCTAATTGTTTTGGTGCTGCTTGATAAACAATATCAAGTTTCTTGTACGTTGTACCAAAATTAGGATATTCTGTATGGAAATCCATTTCTTTTAGTAGCTTAGGTATAGCAATTGCATACATTGCCATCTTGATCTTCACAAAATCTTCATCCCCATCAAAAACCGAATCATAGACATCGATTCTATGATCTTTTATAGAATAAACTCCCAACCAATAATGAGTGCAAGACATGTAATCATTAGGATCAACTGAAGTCTTCCTAATTGGCATAAAAACTTTTTCGACTTGACCCCATGATATGCCACATTCATTAGAAGACCCATTCACACACTCAAGTAGGCTATTTTGTGCAGTTCCTTCATACTGTGCTAGGTAGAAATCTAACTCAATCTTCTCTAAATCCTCCAATGTCAAGTCATGAATTCCAAAAACAACTTCTGCTGGAGGATCATATTTTTTTTTCTTTTGTTGACCACGAGTCCTTTTTGCTCCTTTCTTTTGTTGGGCCTTCATTTTTTCAAAATTTTCTTTGTTCTTCCACTCTTCTTCCATTCTATCCTTCTTCTCTTTTATTCTCCTGGTCTTCTCTTCCTTTGCCATATTTTCAAAATAGGATTCAACCTTCGAAAAGAACAACGACTCTACAAAAAAATCAAAATTCAAGTCTGTCGTTGTGAAGAGCGCTGAGTAGTTTGTGAAATGATATACATGTTTCTTCCTCAGATAGTACAGTATAACATCAACATGCTGCATGACAAAAAAAATCACAAAACACAAAAAAAAAAAATATTAGTTAACAAATATATATATAAAACACTACAGAACCAATAATAAAAAAAAGCTGTAGAAAACCTCATTGGTAAGTGGATATCTTCTATCTGCAATCTCTCTAAACCACATTTTGCTCTTCACTGAAACACTATACAATTTAATTTTATTCTGTGAATTGATGTCTGCAATTTTGTCATCATAAAGATCATCACCCCTGAAAAAGTTAAACACAAACAACATAAAGAATACAAATTTACTAATATAATCCACAACACCGTGTAACTTAAAAATACACAATAACTAAAAAAAATAAAATAAAATAACTTACACTTTAGAGACGCTGTTTTTATCAGTCACTTTCAAGCCTTGCTTCAACCATTTGTCAAAAATTGCCAAACAATTAGACGTGGCATTGACAGTATGAAAAGGGCATACACGCCTATAAGAAGGCTTCCAATCACACTTTTCCTTTGGATGAAAAGGCCTGAATGGAGATAATAAGTGCCGGCTAATCTTACGAACCCTATGTCCCCTGCCTAACACCTCTCCTCCTTCTGGATGATTTGATGGTTTCTCTGGCAAAACAGCTAAATCCATAACTTCCTCCTTTTTCACTGAAGACTGCATTGCCGACTGTTGTTTACATGAAGACACATCTGCATAATTACTTGCACAGACATTTGTTCCAGCAACCTTCCTTGACTGTTCAGGTGTTTTCATGGCTGAATCCAAAGCAGACTCTTGCTCCAGTACTACAACAGATGCATCAGCAAGTGTCGTAAGTTTTGAATTGTCTTTCTCTATTAATGCCAATTCTGTACCACCCTTACTTTCTGAGCGATCGATATCCATAGAATCATGCCTGACACTATCAATCACTGCTGCAGTCTCTTGCGATGGCTGTGTCAAGCCAATTGAAAATGAAGGTGCATCTATGCAACGAATATTCATGATGCTTTTGCTTACATCAGCCAAATTTTCACCAATTTTAGGTTTGAGGGGAGATGCAATTTCAGGAGAAGCATCATTATCACGTTTCTTCCTTTTCTTGCTGGAAAATGCTTTCAAACCCTTTTTTGGAGACAAATGCTCAACACCTTTTTTAAGATCTTCTTTAGAACCTTCTTGGGAACCTTCTTGAGAACCTTTATAAATAAAGATAATATATCACACATTTGCGAACAATAAGAACACAAAATAACTATAAAAAAGACGATTACATACCTTCTGGTGTAAAAACAAGACCAGCTATGCAAAGCTCGCTGACAGCCCTAACTTCAAGTCGAACCTCAGCACTGTGACTGCGTTCATTGACAACATCTTCCTTATCAGCTTTAACATTTGTTGCTTCTGTAAATGGAACAAGACAAACTATTCATTAACCAACCAACAGGATATTTTATGCTGGAGTGTGGACCATGCAAAATACGCAACATATTTTCGCATACCAGGAGTCAAAAACATTTGGTTATCAGCAAGCTTAATTGGTTGACAACCTTCTTGAGAACTTTCTTGAGAGACTTCAAAACAAGATAATTTGTTACACATTTTCAACAACAAAAATAGGAACACTATTTATGATATAAAAATTACTTTTCCATACCTACTGGTGTCCAAATACCAGTTTCAACAAGATGCTTTAATTCATTAATTTGTTCTACAACCACAGCACTTTTCCCAGATTCACAATTATTACCTTCTGTAAAAATAAATAAGCACAATACATTACATTTCTCTATAGAAAACAGAAGTGTCAAAACACACATATTTAAAATACATTCCCATTACTATAGACTTCCCAGACATTGGTGCTGGGGCACAAAATAATTCATATGAAAAAGTCACAGTATTTTGTGCTGTACATATAGTGCTTTGTTATAGAAAATCTCATAATTTAGAACTGGGACACAAGTACTTGTTAAACAAAGAGTCCCAGTATTTTATCATAAAAACACAGTATTAGTGCATAATATGTTGGTTCAATCTACCAACAAATTTTTTTCTTCTTACCATTCAGTGTGGGATAAATTGTTTCATCACGAAGCTGAACATCTGTTGGATTCAAAGATACATCATCATCTTTAGATGGACACTTGTCCAATAAATCAGATGAAGGATTCTGTTTATCTGCATATACAAAAAATAAAAAATCATTACATTAAACAAAAAAATTCCCTTTTATTTAAATTACGACTATACAGAATACTCTATTTTGACTACCATGACTTTGCTGATGATTGTCTGAATTTGATGGCGCCTTTTCTAAATCATCTGTACCTTTTGCTTCATCAATAGGGTCACTAGTATCAGCTTTGTAATGCTCTAAAACATCCACAATTATTTGATCACTTGCATCTATTAAAGGAGCTGCAATACCATGATCACTTTGTACACTACCACCAAGCTCTGCCTGATTAAATGTTTCTTTGAAAAAACTATTGCGACCATCTGAATAAATCAAATTATCAACAAAATTACTCTTTTCATTTCTACTCCTGGTAACTGATTTACTTACAGACACACCACAGTTTTCTTCGAGATCACTTGTTTTTGATTTTGCAACAAGAAGCAGTAATGCATCAAACTTTGCATTCAACTGATCTGTAATCCTCTTCTCCATGTCAGCAAGATCTTTCTTTACACTATTTTCTGAGGAATTGATCATATGTTGAATCTTGCTCTCAGTAGGTAAGTTAACTTTGAGATTAGCTGTCAATCTCTGGTAAAAGAAAAAACATTAAAACCACATAAGAAAAAAAAATTAAAAGACAAAACCCACGAAGAATTTCACCTTTACAACTTCATTCATGTCAATAGATTCTCCTGTTGAACTAGTCTTTGAAGATGACTTTGAGGGTGATTTTGAAGTTGAAGCATGTTTAGATTTATGCCTTATTGGTCTCACTGAGGCATCCTCCCAAAACTATTAAAAAATACATTTCAAAACCAACAAAAAAGTAAAACAAATAAATAACAAACAAAAGCAAGTACTCATAAAACTCACCTGTTCATTATGAAAGTAGTCATCACACAAGACATTGTATTGAGGGGTAAAAGTACATGTGTAACGAAGCATCACAGGTTTGATCCTAGGGCGAACAGTAAAATACTGCCTGAACACAGGGAACACCTCTGCCACCCAGCAACAGAATAGGAAGGGCATACCAGGAAACAAATAAGTAGAAGAACCTGGCTTTATGATTGATTGCAAATGGTGTACCATTTGACGATATATCTCAGTGCCCCACTGATAACAGCTATGCACCTCTTCATTATCAATAATAATCATATGTTGATCATCCACTACTCTAGGTAATGGCCGGCCCAATAAAACAGAATTAAGCAAATATAGCTCGGCTAATTTAACAGCATCATCTTGCTCTAATGGAACATCCAATCGTGCAGCAGACACTCTATTCAGATTGCCCTTGCTCTTTGGAGCCACTCTCACATAACTAGAATGATGTTCAATCAAATCAAGCAAGTCATATAACTTTAAAGTCCATTTGCTGTCCTTTTTATTAACATCGTCTTCAGGATTCCTGAAATACTTCTCTTTTAATCTACTCTTTGAAAGCTTAAAAATACTTATATCTACAATACTGGAAATATTAAGACCACTAACTACATGAAAATCATCAGCTGTGAAATCCACTATATCACCAAAAACTTTAAAGCTAAGCTTAGTGTTGTCTGAAGAAACTATTTGAGACTGGAGAAAACAATTTATAAGCCTCCCAGAATATTTAGCATCTTCCAAAAGCATAAACTTGCCGAATGGCCCTTTCTTCATTTTCTCCAGGTAATCCGCAGACAGCAACCCTTCGATTAATCCACGATACTCTGTGTCACCTTTCCACTGGCAATCACGATTTTTCCACTGCGCAAATGGAAGCAATATACCATCGTCGTTTGGCAGATTATCCGTAACCTCATCACTTGGAATAATCTCCATTGCTGTAACATTAGCACATGTATTAAAATAAAAACAAAGGAAAATTAACACATATATGCTGGGGGTACAAGTAGTTTATCTGCACAGTCACAGTATTTGGTATGCTGGGGGTACAAGTGGTTCATGTGCAAGGTCGCAGTATTTGTGCTGGGGGAGAGCTTGGTAGCCCAACCCCTCCCCCCAGACATTGGTGCTGGGAGCACAAGTAGTTCATGTGCATGGTCACAGCATTTGGTGCTGGGGCCTATTATGCTTTGTTATGCAAAGTCCCATTTTTAGAACTGGGACACAAGAACTTAATAAACAAATGGGTCGCAGCATTTTGTCCTAGAGTCTATGATGCTTTGTTATACACAGTCCCATGTTTTAGAACTGGGACACAGAACTTTTTAAACAAATGGGTCACAGCATTTTGTCCTGGAGTCTATGATGCTTTGTTATACACAGTCCCATGTTTTAGAACTGGGACACAGAACTTTTTAAACACAAGGGTCACAGCATTAGGTGCTGGGGTCTATGATGCTTTGTTATGCACAGTCCCATGATTTAGAACTGGGACACAAGTACTTGTTGAACACAAAGGTCACAGCATTTGGTGCTGGGGCCTATATACAGAGTCACAGTATATACTTCTGGGGCAAAGGGTTTGACAAAAAAAAAACCGTTGCCCCCTTTCTAAAAAATAACCCACCATTTACAATGGACAAGTACCTCTTAAAAACACACAGTCCCAGTTTTTAATCATGGGCAACAGCCTATCCACAACAGAAGGTCACAGTATATAGTTCTGGGGAAAATGGGTTTCACAGAAACAAAGCGTTCCCATTAAAAAAACCCTACCATTTTAAAGGAAATCAAAAGCTTATACTGTACTCCAATGAAAATCTAAACATTGTTCGAAACAAAATCAAAACCTAAATAACCCATATACACGTACAAAAATGAAAAAAAAAAACAATACGAAGTAAACACAGTTACCTTAATATACGAAGTAAACACAGTTACCTTACACACAAAGCTTCAAAATCTCAAAAATAAGAAATTGCTGTATTTCGAAAGAGAGTTCGTATAGTTTGATAGAGTTCAAAAGTCACAGTATTAAACAGAGAAACAAAAACACCGAATAAGTTGAAAATAAGGAAGGTTAAAACCGGAATTTCCAAAATGTGTAAAACGACATCGTCATGCTATTATTTTTAAAAAACGAGTCTAGTGGCTAATTCTCAGCGAATTTGTAAACAGAGGCTACGCATCACAAAGCGGGTGCCAAAGTGGCTTCCCCGCGAAATTTTTACAATAACTAGCGTACTGCTTGGGAAATTTTGATCACTAGCCATTTTTGGACGCGCTCATTGGGGACTATCCACCGTTTTCAAATTCATTGAAGAATAGCAAAAAATTCGCGCGCACACTTAAGATCCATTAGCGTTGGAAAAACACCCCAGACTAGTCCCATAACAAAATATTGGGGCTTTGTACAAGTTTTGTTCAAAGCCCAATTATTTTGTTGTTCACAGCTCCAGCATTTTGTTATGGGACTGAAGCTTTACATATAAAGTCTCATAACAAAGGGGGTTAGTTTACTGAAGCTTTCCAGGGCTTTGAATAAGTTTTGTTCAAGGCCCCAGTATTGTTCAAAGCCCCAGTATTTATACTGGGATTTGTTCGGAGGTGGCTATTTTTCAGCGAATTTGTTTTTGACGGTTAAAAATCAATTAACGCGCGCCAAACATGCTCCTGCACGAAATTTTTACTACTGCTGGGTGTAGGATAGCCTACATTCATGTTTGTGGTCTTTCCTAAAAGAGAACAACAACTTAATACCCGTGTGATTCCACAAGTTGGATCTACTCTCTATCTTGGTGGGGGTAAGGACTGCGTACATATCATCCTCTCCAGACCTTACTTTTGGGATAACACTGAGTATGTTGTTGTCGTTGTTGATTCCACAAGTAGTCACGTTACCCTACCTTGTGAAAGGTAGAGAGATTGTTTTCATAGATCTTGGCTCAAGAAAAGCGTTCTAAATAAAATGAAAATTTTGGAGAACAGAAAAGTATTGACAATAAATAGTAGAGTTAAAGTAAAAAAGAAACAACTATACTGATACAAGTGGAATAAAGAAATTAGCAAGAAAAAACATGAATGCGTCTGCCGGGAGTCGAACCCGGGTCTATTGCTTGGAAGGCAATTATCCTAACCGTTGGACTACAAACGCTCTTGTGTCATAACTAGTAAATGCGAATAATAACAGAAAAATTCTTTTACTAAATGATTTAACATAAATTATATCCTTAACTCACCAACCAAACACTGAAGACCATTTTTTTGCTTCAACTACTTTGCCATGGAGAATCCCAATTCCTAGCTAGCTAGAGATACGAAATGCATAAAAGCTATTATTATTCAGATATTAATTTTTTTTTTTAAAACAATCAAAGTTACCTTAGTACAACATAACTTTAAAATTGTACTGTTCCTCGGAAACAAGAACAGAATGTTTAAAATATAATGCAGTTTCACTTACCATCTGTACAAACTACAAACCATGCATGGTAATATTTCCCACTTTCTCTGGCATTCACAATGACAGATCAAAAGGATCCCGCATCCAGGCTTAACATTGTAGAAACCAGTTCCGCCAGCAGTGTATATTTTACTAAGGAACACTACTAATTACGGGCGGACCCAGAAAATGACGGAAGGGGGTTCAAAAATTATTTGTTTGTCACACTTGAGATCTTAACTTGTGATGTAGAGCAACTTTTGAACCCCCTTACCATTGGACTAACATATGTCAAGAGGATTCAATAATGTATATATAACCAAAAAAAGCTCAAGGTTACCCGAACGTAATTTCTTGTACGAAGGGGGTTCAACCCCCTTGCACCTACCTAGGACCGCCCCTGCTACTAATTAGTTTCAATCAGCAAGAAGTATTAAAGTGGTTTAAGTACAACTAAGCATCACTAAAATACGCCTCCATGGCTATACTGATTATTATTTTCTTTTCAGTTGATCATGTTCAATACATTGATGCACTTAGTAGACGTAGCCCTTAACGAACATTCCTTGTTTAGCTTCTTCTGATTCACCCTTGCTAGTGTACTTGCCAAGCTGAGCAAGTGAGTTGGCCTTAGCCCTGGTAAGCAAAGCATCCTGAGCAGCCTTCATGTTCTCAGGGAGTCCTCCCCATGTCTTCAAGCAAGTGTTTTGAAGAGCCCTAGCATATGAGAAAGACACTTGCCACGGGTTTGGAGCTTGGTTCATGGAATTCAAGTTGAAGGTAGCTTCAACTTCTGATTGTCCACCAGATAAGAACTGTTCAAATCCCAACAATATTGAAGAAATTAGCATTGAGTTTGGTAATCTCATGCCTCGTTTAAAAGTTTATGCTGTTTGTCACCCCAAAAATTTGCTCATTTTTGGTCTATTTATAGCTTATGCTCCCGTAATGTATGCTAGTTGATAAACTTGTGCTTCCCTACTAGAAGTACTAAAAGTACGACAACAACAGCTGCTACTATGCCTCAATCCCAATCGTCTATATGAATTTACACTGTCTATGTCGTTCCATTTAAGCTCATCTTAGTCCAATATATATAAAAGTTCTAGAAGTTCTATATATTTGACATGACTAAAAAAGCCTTGAAAGATATTTAGCCTAAAGTAAACGTACTAAATATCTTCCCTATACTCCATTAACATTAGCGCAATAAGCTGTTCTAAGTTGCCATCTCAATTTGAGCTCCAACCACATCAATGAAAAGTAAATGCACCGGGGCTAGCACATTTGTACTAGTAATAATTAGCGAGAAGCAGCTGAAAAGATGCTACCAAGTACCAAGACTCGAGTTACTCACAGGTGAATGAGCCAATACCTCCAACCAGGTCATACCAGCAAATAACTTGAGAATTAACATTATCCTGAAAAAATACTTGACCATAAAGAGCCTAAATTCAGACATGAATATCATCAGCACATAAACCAATATGTGGTTGCCCACATCCTTTCCTCTGCTAGCAGAATCACCATATAAAATGCACAAACACCTTACTGTAGTCACATCGACCCGTATTCTAATTTATAGTTTCATCATATCCATCCAAAGTAAGTAAAACTCGTTACATCCATTCAAAAGAAGTAAAACTCATCGTATATCCATTCAAAAGATGCAAGACACGCAAATCAAAGTAACTAGCTCCAAAATCCAATATCCTAAACTACATGTAACCCCAATTTAAAGAGGAAATAGAACAAGCTATCACAGGTCCCCCTATTGATATGGGTCTTTTATCTCTCAGTACCTCCTGGGGAACCGGTCCATAGAACGGTCCATAAACCTACCAGAGGGACACTCGTATGCTGCATGTCCTCTTCCCCCACAGTTGTGACATATCATCAATGCCATGCAATCTCGACTCATATGGCCTACTTGCTGGCAGTTTCGACACACAATGTCCCGATATCCTCCTCCTCCCCCACCAAGAGGACGATATCCTCCTCCACCCCCACCACCAGGACGATATCCTCCTCCACCCCCACCAACAGGACGATATCCTCCTCCTCCCCCACCAATAGGACGAGCTCCAGCACCCCTCTCTTCAAGAACATCAGACTTGGGACAATCTCTAGCCAGATGACCGGATATGTTACATAAATTGCACACAGGTTCATTTTGACAATCACGTGCCAGGTGACCAGTCTTCCTACAATTTTTGCACGCCTTGTCGTTCGTGCAGTCGACTGCAATATGGCCTTGCTTGAAGCAGTTATTGCACAGCTTCAGGTCACCAGGAGGAAGTGCTGGAGCCGAGCAGTCTCTCGCACGATGTCCTGCCTTTCCACAGGTGTGGCAGATTCCTTCATTTGGACAGTTTCCAGCCATGTGGCCTGGCTCTCGGCAATTCCAACAAAGAGATTTTGTGCTACACTCGGAGGCAATATGCCTGTGAAAATTTGGAGGCAAAATCAGAATTGAATCACTTGTTTTACTAACCCTACCGACCCCTATTTCTGCGCTCACAAGCATGCTTGAAAGCAATGCACCAATAAAATCCATAAATGAATAAGTAAGATATATATTAGGAAAGCCAAAGAAGGAAGACATTTTATCAAGCAACTTGTAGACACCAGCAGTAAGTTGCAGACACACTTAGTTTGTCTAGATTTTCATAAGCATGTCCATTCTCTTTAATTTTTTCCCATCAGGGCATGATTCTGAAGACACGTCTGAACAATAAGATGTGTATTAAGATATATTAACATATGAATATAAATAATAACTCAACAACTGGATGTATAAAATTTGAAGTCTCTATTTAGTAATTTTATTGAAAAATAGTAAATAAAATTCAAACAAAATACTACTTAATTTAATATTGTATCAACAAAATATTAAAAGAAAATAAATTTATATGGTTGTTTGTGGTGGCGATGGCTACAGTTAGCGAATGGTAATGGTGGCAGTTGGTAATTGTGGTGGATAATAGTGATAGTTAATGGTGATGGTGGTGGCTGATAATCACGCTAGATAATGGTGATAGCTAATGGTGATGCTGGCGGCTGATAATTGATGTTGGTCATAGTTAATGGTGTTGGGGACTGACAGCACAAGGTGGTTCACGATATATGGCGGTGCCCAATGGTGATGATTGGTGGTGGTTGTGGTAATAGTGGTTGGTGGTGATGATTTTAAATGGTCGTTAATGGTGGTGACAGTTGACTGTAGTGATTGATGGGGGGGGGGGGGGTGGTTGTGGTTGAAGATGGTGGTTGTTGGTGACGGGTGGGCGTAGTTGATAGCATCTTAATAATGTTAAGACTTTATTATAGGTTTTAATCATTCAAATCTATTCAGACCCACAATGGTTATAAAAGAAAAGAAGCAAACACACAAAAAGATACAAATCTGAATTATATGATTCAACCCTAAAAACACAAACACATTTGATGACTCATATCTGAATGATTTGACCTTAAGTGCAAACAAATGATGCCTGAGAGAACACCGAAGGTCAAGTCGGGATACTGTTACTTAACAAGTAAGCGTTTTGTGTTTATTTAGTGTTTCATGTTATATGGTGATTCTCAGTAAGTAACTAATATGTATTGGCAGCTCTGCTACACTTGCTAAATTTGACTGTTTGATTGTTTGGGTACTTTACAAGATTAAGTACTAAGCAAGCAATACAGTGTCTTCAGTTTTCAACATAGCACGTCCCGCT
Organism: Petunia axillaris subsp. axillaris; assembly: GCA_029990575.1. Lineage (NCBI taxonomy): Eukaryota > Viridiplantae > Streptophyta > Magnoliopsida > Solanales > Solanaceae > Petunia > Petunia axillaris. The sequence continues at coordinate 167,616,587 of JARKNS010000003.1, forward strand.
CTGTGCAACATAGCACTTGATTTCAGGATATCTTCCCCCCTTGCTTACCCATAAGCTAAGAACTGTTCAGGATATGCGGGCAATATAATGGAAAATAAGAGCACCATTAGCAGCCTCCCTGGTTCAACTTTAATATGTTGCAAGATAGATTATCCAGAGTAGAAATGTAATAGTTTTTTTTTTGTTTTGTTTTTTGGAAAGAGGGAATGAGTAGTTAACTAACAAAAGCTTCCAATACTTACCCAGGGAGACCACAGTTGTGACATATGGCAACATTAGGGCATTCCCGAGCAAAATGGCCTGGCCGTTTGCAGTTCTTGCATAGACTGCTCTGACTGCTAAAAAGAAACAAGTAATGATGAAAACAATGAGAAAAAGAAGATATCTTCTCCCAGAGAGCCAAAATATGCACAGTCCAGATGTTAGAAAGAGTCAAAAGTGAGTAGGTAAAGAAATAGTTGTATTATATAATTATGTGCTTCTTGTTTCCAATTTCCTTTTCAATTCAAGAAATGTAAGCAATGAAACTTTGAGGTAGGATATCAAAATAGATAGGATAAACTTGTTCAAGTCTTTGGTTATATGATGAGATCCCTAACTATCACAAATAACAAACTTTTGAATGAGAAACCTCATTAGTTATTACTGAACAAAAAATACAAGCAGTCCCAAAAAAAAAAAAAAAAGCATTTGACCGTAACCAGTCAAGGTATATAACATGTAAAGGATTAATCAATTCGGGATACTGATTTCTCAACTTCACAACCGAGCATTTGGTCTTATGGAAATCTTAAATTGGACTGATAAATCAGCTCCCAAACAGCCACGACAAGTGTAGTCTAATTGTTAGTCTACTATTACAGAGCAGCATTAACCCCCTTATTGGGATAAGGTATAAAAAACCATTGCCCTTAGCGGTGCAATCACAGGGGAAACTATCTTGAGACTTGAACAGAAGTGTAAGTTCAGTTTAACAATCCAAACATGCATATCAAAACACCTATCATTGCAAGATAGTAATTGGCTGCCATTCCAAGTCGAACGGACCCAGATCTCTTTCTTTCCAGCCAACGGGTGCTCAGAATGACAATAGCTAAACATACAAAGGATTAAAACCAGAGAACCTGAAACCATGACGTGACTCCCGCCTATACGGTGCATCACGATAGGAGTAGCGTTGTGTACGGATTTTGCGATCCATTGGACTCCTGCTTCTGCTCCTGCTTCGGCTTCTGCTCTCAGATCTCATATTCAAAACACCCACAGATAAACCACCAAAAAACAACCTGCTAAAATTTCACCAAACCACCACCAAGCTGCTGCCTCCTCCCTGTCCACCACAACCACACATCCAAGACTACATCAGTCCAAATAAACCTTTACTGTACTCCTTTGATTTAAATACCAAATCTCAACACCATTACAGAGATACTATTCAATAGACAAGCACCAAAAGCTTGCTGATTCAGTAAACTCCATCTCCAGCTACATCTTCCTAAGTATAATGCATATCTCTTGTGACAAAATATGCCAGCACCAGCATATAATCATTATCATACTACCTAACATGCAACATCTGATAATCGATTCCCAACTTCATAAACATATGGAGATGGTTTCCGTAGCCGACAGAAAGCTCAAATGAATGATGATATAAGCAACACCACTTACCAGAAACAGCAACCAACTTGGCGCATAAACAAGTTATATTCAATATTATGAAGGAAATTAGAGATGTGAAACGAGATTTTTTTATTTTCTCAATCAAATGCCATTATCCTTGTTTGTTGTTTTTGTATATCAAATGTCCTTTTCTTTCTTGTGCAGCTGCAATTAAGACAAGCAACAACACAGTCTCACAAATTCAGATTGGAAAGTAATCGCCAAAAGCTTCGGTGTCAAGTCAAAACCCAGTCTCAGTAAATGGATCCGAAAATCTTTTAATTTGCAATTAGCTCTAGCTTCAAAAGTTCCTTTTCGTTTTTTTTTTTTTTTTGGGGGGGGGGGGGGGGGGGGGGGTGGTAAAGTGCTTCAATATATTCAGACAGAATCCATGAGCATAATTATAAAAGCAGCTCGTCTCCACCACCCACCGTTGCACAGCCGAGTATCAATCCACGCATTAGAAGATAAAATTCTATCAGCTTTTCACTAACCATTAGTACTTTCCAGTTTCTGCCTACTCAAAAGTAACAAAGGAAGCACTCGTACACACTACCAGCTTCCTCCCAATAAACAACATCAGCTATTCAGCTTAGATTTTTCACTTCTCCCTTCTCCAAAAAAAATCCGGATAGAAAAACACTAAGGGGTCGTTTGGTTGGCGGGATTGGACTAATAGTCCCGGGATTAAATTTGGGACTAAATTAATCCCATGTTTGGTTGTTGGGATTAGCTAAGTTGGGAGAGTTTTTATCCCAAAATCATGGGATTAACTAATCCCATATAGGAGGTGGTTTATTTATCCCACTTTTAGTCCAAATTTTAATCCCGAGATTTGTAATCCCGGGATTATCCACTTTGAACCAAACGACCCCTAAGCACTACAACTCATCAGAAACCCACAAAACTATTATGAATAGGCGAACAAAACATTAGAAAGTCCAATAAAGATTAAGATACTGCTAAAATTAGAGTTTTAAAGTTAAGTTTGAACCTTGTTGTCTCTGGCCCTCAGGAGTTTATGGGTTATCCAAAAAAAAAATAATAATAATAACCTCTCCATCAACATCCACCAGGAAACTTAAATCAATTGACCGACTAGGCCTCAACGCTGAATAATTGGGTTTCCACTATATGAATTCTCCACATCTACTCTATTTGTTCCCATTTCATGTCAACGCGGGCAATACGTGTCTATTAAATAAAACCTAGAAACAACAACTCACACATGAAATTACCCAACAAACTTGAAGAGATTAAACAGAGAAGATATATACAGTACAAGTTAACGACGACAACAACGACATTTCCAATAATATCACACAAGTGGGCTGTGAGAAGGGTGAAATTTATGCCTAAGTTGGAGGGACTGTTCCAATAAACCCTCGGCTATACAGTACAAGTTAACGACATTAATATTTCACAAGTGGATTTTGGGGAGTGTGAGATGTACGCAGACCTTACTCCCACCAAGGTGGTGAGGTTATTTCCAATAGGCCCTCGCTACACAGTACAAGTTAACGACAACAACAACATACCCAGTAATATCCACAAGTAGGGTCTCGAGAGGGTGAAATTTAGGCATACCTTACCCCACCAAGGTGGACAGACTGTTACCAATAGACCCTCGGCTATAAAGTACAAGTTAATTAAAGTAAAATTGAAAAATAAGAGAAAGAAAGAAGAGAGAACCTGAAACAGAAGTGAGGTTGTGACAGATCCGGCAGATTTTAGGACTGCTGCAAGTGCATATATAGAGAGAGCTAAAAGTAAGAAAGCATAGATAAGGCCAGGTTAGGAACAAGTGCTTTTTTGAAGAGTGGTTAAAAGGGTAAAAATTTACCGGCGCCCGATGTTTACACCAAATCAATGATAACATGACATGTATATTGTTTGCATACACTCATGCTTTAACCATGGTTAAATTATGTGGTTCATTTGTATTTTTAACTGCAAAGGTTAAATAGCTTGTGTTGGTGTGCGGATAAGTATTTACCATGTCGGGTATGGGAAAAAAATATTTTCTTGCATTATTGGATTCTAAATGATTCTTATTTATTTATTTTATGGTAAAATGGATCCAAAAGTAGTTTAAATCATTAGCAAATCCAAGTTCGCATTCGTAATATGATTTTGGATCCCTTGTGTAATTTTCTACCTCAGCCACTAGATTAGGCTGATACATCACCAATAATTGTGATGAGATAGATATGATCCATCCTTAATCATAGGTATCGGTTCGAGTCCTGAGAATACAAAAAATACTGCTAGGGAGCAATTCCCCCCAGAAATAGGCGCAAGCGAATCCAGATTAGTCATGACTCCAATGAGGGTACCAGCAAAAAAGGCTGTTTGGCCATAAATTTGAAAAAATACATGAAAAAAGAGTTTTTGAAGTTGAGTTGAAAAATAGTATTTGAAAGTTGAAGTTGTGTTAGGACATACATTTCACTTGAAAAAAAAGATAGAGTTTCGAGAGGAGAAAAAACTTGAAAAAGTACTCTAAACCACTTTTTGGTTTTCCAAAAACTGTTTTCCAAAAAAAATTGATAAAGTCACAAGATTTCATGGACAAACATATTTTTAAAAAACTTTTTGAAAAAAAAAAACAAAATTTTTTTTATGGACAAATGGGTTAGTATAAGCATGTTGAGACGCTCTTCTCAACACTTTCATTGCTTACTTTATACTGTACTAGTTTCTAAATTAGTGCGTTGCACAAATATTCTTTGAATAATACATGTAACTCCATAAGAAATGTTCTAAAGGAAAAGATTAAAATTTTCCTATTAATACTATAGAAATAAGATCATATAACAATTAATTACATATATATAGTACTCCTATTATTTTGTTTACATAAACGATAGTATCTTTCAGAATGTATTGTGCTATGTAGTACCACATCGATGATTTTGACTAATTGACTGTGATCTTTCCAATCGGGAAAATTGAAATTTTGTCTGTTTGGCCAAGCTATCAAAATCAGCTTATTTTGACAAGTATTTTTTTTATCAAAAGTGTTTTTCAAATAAGTGTTTTACGAGATAAGCAATTCGTGTTTGACCAAAATTTAGATTAGTGCTTTTGTTATTAATTTTTGTTTGACCAATATTTGAAAAAGCTACCAAATTACGAAGATGGATATTCGCTTGATTAAATATCGAAGTTTGATATGGGTAATCTTGTCCCAAATAATCAAAAACACTTATTTTTTCAACAAGCTACTCTTTTCAGCTTCTTCCCCGCAACAGAAAAATAACTTATGCTGCCACTCAAAAACACTTTTTTTTTTTTGAAGCTTGGTCAAACACCCTAAAATTTTAAAGTAAGCATTTTTTGAACATAATAAGCACTTTTGGCTCCCAGAAGCTTGGCCAAACAAACTCTTAGTCATATGACCTACTCCTTTCTTTATAAAATAGCAACAAATTTAAATTCAACATGGAAAAATTTCATTGGATTAAAATAGCGAACTTCAATTTTTATTATGTTTTTCCAAGATAAGATGAACACTGCATAATTGAGAAAGCTCCAAATACTACTTGTTTAGCGAAGCAATTCTTCAGACAAAGCAATTAAGATAAATAATGGGATTTAGGTAATACTAATAGATATCAGAAACAAGAAAGAGACCACAATACTCTCTTTCTTGTTTGATCAGTCAAAATTTTTGCTCCTTCTAGCAGCATAGTGGAGTCTTTCTGAAAAGTGTTAACACAAAAATCATTCAACTATAACAACAAAATGGCAGCCTCGTGCACAAAGCACCCGCTTACGCAGGGTCCGGGAAAAGGCCGCACCCAAAGGGTGTGATGTACATAGCCTATCCTAGAACAATGTTGTATCCTACAAAACCTCAGAATTTATCAAAGTAAAATTACCACAGACAATACTTGTACATTTTGCAGTTCATATCTGCTGTATTCTCTCTATCAAATCTGTCAACTTTGTCCATATATTTATGTACTAATGATTGGCAAATCATAAACAATGGTACTACTTGCAGTAAAAGGGAAAATACATAAAGTCCTCTAAGGTAGTCCCCTAAGGCTTGATCCAAGAGTGAACAGCCCAACAGAAAAAGTAGCAAGTCCGAGGACCTTTAGTAGTATACTCTACCCCTCGTATCTAGTAAGATCATCCTTGTGCCTTTCTTTTTCTCCATTCCGCTTTGGCATAGCTACCCAGGGATTAAACAATCCACAAAGATTTCTCAACCAAGATGTTTTATATTGTTATAGATAATTATATCAAGACTATCACAAGGACAACAATAAGTAGTATGGCCTTCTACCTTTTGCAGGTAGAGATAGGGAAAGGAAGTTTTAACCGTGGAACTGCAACCAACCATATTCAAATGATAAGCTCAACCCCAGTTAATTGCAAACACTGCTGCTGAAAAGTTAGTATATATCATCGTTTCATTTTTGCATTGTCACAAATAATACTAACCCCTCTTACAATGTACACCAAGGATGCTTCATATGCAATAAGATATGGGAGCAATATCTCCTTATACTAGGAACAAGAATATATTATCCTATAACATAAAAGGGCTGAATGGAAATGACCTATGTGCTTCCTAAAGAAAACAAGCTTTTTTGGTAAACTTCAAAACCAATTGTAGGAGGTCTTTTCACTTCTCTAAAGCATTTCCTTCTTACGTCACAGAAGACGAACTTATCTGAATGCATAAATATTATTTCTCCATTCCATGACCTGAAGATAGGCGTAACATCTGCGTACCCAAAATTTACGAAATTGATGCTATACTCCTTCACCCAAATGCAACTTATGTTATCCTTGAGCATCCATAGGTCTAGAATTGAACTCCTGCGAAAGCGATCCCTGTCTACCAGGCAAAGCATCCCTTTCAAATCAATCATAGTCATACCGGAAACAGTCTCAAAAGAGGATGGGCAAGATATAGTTAGAAATTTTTCATTATCAAAGTCAAATGAAACAATTCGATCAAGTTTGGTATAGAGATTTTCTTTAGCAAACCAGTACATACATTCATTTACTAACAACCCTGGCATAAACGGATGACAAGGAGGCGTTTCAGCAATTTCTTTCCATCTCTTAGAAGCATCACTAAACCCATTTAGCGTAAACACCTCACATCGTAGTTGTGCAACCTGAAGATCCGCAACACGAGTCATGGGACCACTGTAGAAAATATGCAGCACTTTGAATTCCTTCATTGAATGAAGATATCCAAAACCAAAAACGTTATGTCCAGGGAAAACAGTAGGTGAACATTTTGGCAATTCACAAAATTGTTGCATTACAGGATTGGACAAACAAATACGATGGCGCGTTGAAAAGCAAACCAAACCAGAGTGCACCACCCAAAAGGGATAACCGAGTTGATACTCGGGGACAATGACAGTGTATAACTCGTCGCTTTCTCCTTTTCCTTCCATGTCTATTGAAACAAATCGTAGCCTACACTTATCTGATCGTGGAAATAACTTCTCTTCCACAGAAAGAAATTGGGCATGTTCTGTTGATCGTTCCAGGTGAGCATGAACGAAGAAAGGACTAGTAATAAAGTCATTCCACGACTTTGATGCACACTTTAACATGGATAACGTATTCATCGGGCATCTTATAAATATAGAGGTTATAAGATCAGCAGATAGCTTGTTAAACTCATTATTATCTGCATTCTCCTCCTTTACATTTCCCTCCACCTCTGTACATCTCCTTAGTTTCGACCATTTAGGCTGCAATAGCATCAACAATTACAAATAATTACCACATCTGTGATATTTTAGAATAAACCCTATATATTTCTGTTAACTTAAAACGCTAAAAAAAAATTACTAATAACAAAAAATGAAGGAACCCATCTATGCAAAAGAGCATGATATGACATTCAACAACAACAACAACAACATAGTGTTATCCAGGGGTGTATCTTCCCTAACGGCGGTTCCCGGAAACTCATATTCCTCCCACGAAACTAGGTATATTATGTACATATTTTTATACAATATGTCTAATATGACTATAAATGTTTAAATGGTTCACTTGGTTAACATAAAGGGGAGCCCCACTCGGATGACTGGTTTTGAGGCAGGCATCTCAATCAGGCCCGGTCGTCGGTTGAACGTCAGTAGGGTCCGATATTCATTCCTTACTCAAATAGGAAGGTGGCAGTCTCAATCTAGCGGCGTGGTCCAGAACAGGCCTTTGCTGATGGTTCACTTAAACATAGGAGTATGTATCAATCCTCATTTAAATGTCTTAATAATTTTTTTCTTAATATATCATTATGTAAAATAATACTTAATCTATATAAACAATAAATTTTTTTATGAAGGTTGTTCGCGACCACTTTTGGAAGTTGTAACTCTGCTCCTAAATAGTGGTCAACTCATACTCATGAAATCTTAGATCCGCCTCTGATGTTATCCTACAAGTAGGGTCGAGGTTGGTGAGATTTACGCATACCTTTTTCCCCACAATATTATTCTAACTAAAAATCAAAAGGGTAAAAACAGGTACCTTTTTGTATAGTTCCCGGTTGTGAATTTTCCGTCCAATAACAATACCCTCCATAGTTTCAATTTTTTGCAAGAGAGGAAATGAGTGAGTGTGGGGACAGACTGTAAGGGGATAATTGCAATACTATGACACCTTAGGCAGTGTTTTGCGTTTTTGACCTTAGTGGTTTAGTAAAAATGACATCCGCTTAAATTCAATGAATAAATTCCTGACGAAAATACCTCTACGAAATTTTATAATAACGCCCGTATCCAGCCGTTCCTTTCTCGTAAGGCAGCACTTGCTTTTGATCCTTTTTATCATAGACAATATTTGACTTTTAATCTCTTCCAACATTCTCCTCGTTTAAAACTTTAGGACGGGTCCTAAAATTGAAATTTTTGGTTCAATATTAGCTAAAGCCGATATACTTTCACTAAGGAGTGGCTACTTCACCCGAGAAACACAAAAGGTTATTAGGGGATAGGTGGTTGTTAAATATTTCTATGAAAAAAGTTTGGTAATGTTGAATTGAAGCGTGATGTGGCATGCCAATTTGTCATTTTAGCTTATTGGACTATCAACTTAATCTTTCTACTACCAAGAATTTCATTCTTCGACAAAACATGATTTTCTTGTTACAATGGACTAACTTAAATGATTTTTATTTGAACTAAAGTAAAGTGCCTTTTGTACATAGAAAGCACAATTTGAGTGGCTATATGATAAATTTTCTAACTTATCGCTTTTGGCTAATTTTATGCACATAAATATTTATAAGCTTATCATTTTTTGAGTTATCAAATACTTATTGATGAGTTTATAAGTGTATATGTGCTTTTAAGCTATTTTTAAGTTTAATCAAACGAAGCTCTAAATTTGAACGATGACATATGTTTAAAGGTTATTTAAAGTTTGGACCACGTCATATATTTGGACATGAATTTGAAAGATGATTTTTCAAAATAAAGAATCTGAAAAATGATTTTTCAAATTAAATTGAAAAATTATATTTGTAAGTTGCTATTGTGGTGTACATGCATTTTACTTGAAAACATTCGAAGTTTTGTGGTTGAAGAAAAAAAATCCGAAAAACTTAAAAGAGTGGACAAACGCGTTTTTGAAAAAGAAAAAGAAAATCGGATAATTTCTTTTGAGACTTGCATTCTGGAGAAGTTATGGAAACAATATAGTATAAGAATGTCGAGACGATCTTCTCGGCAATTTCACTACTTGCATACTGTCGTGTGTATGAAATTAGGTTTCCTTAAAATTGAATCATAATATATAAGAAACACCAATTTCTAGAAAGGAAAATGAATGAAGATGTGAACCAAACTTATATATTTAGATGTATCTACAGCCAGTTGAGATACTATTGTATCCATAAACATTGTATATAAACAGTCTTGTTGTAGTAGAATACCATCAACTTTATCCTTCATATTAAATTAAAACCTGTAGTAGAATACCATCAACTTTATCCTTCATATTAAATTAAAACCTTAATTGGTGACATATTGGGATGATATTCAAGTAAAACGATGATCAATATGGATGTTGATATCTCTTGAATTTGTTTATACAGATACCTTCCGCGTTAAAACTTTGTGAATATTTTTGCTAATATGGATATATAATATGTGGGAAAGATTGTTGATTACGTGTCTGGTGGGATTTCTTTATTTTCGCCTGGTGGAATTTCATAAATATGTTCAACTAGTAAAGTTGGCCGCGCGATGCGCGATTATGAAAACTATTATAACATTAGAGATAATCTTTTTTTATAAATTTAGATAAAATGTTCACGTAAAATTATAGCTTAGATGAACTGTATTTTCAATCATTATGTGTTAATGTTCTTAAATGAAAGACAAAATAAAGTAGTGTAACTTAATTGTATTGTTTATTTTCTTATTTATGTTCTATTCATTTTCCTTTCCAATATTCTTCTTTTCTTCATTTTCTTTTCATATAATATTCTTCTTTCTTCATTTTCTTTTCATATCTATTCCTTGATCTCTCTCATGATTATCTATCAATCTCTTTAAAGATGAAATCTGAAAATACTATTACTCAAAAAATACACAAATCTATCGTTTGCTCCCCCTCTAATCATGAGTATAGGCTACCGTCTCGGTATTCTTCTTAAATGCCCTCCCCCTTCCCATGTCACCTAATAAAAAGAACTGCTACCTTTATTTCAAAAAAAAAAAAAGGTTCTTCCTTTTGCATATTAGCATGAAGTAAACAAAATCTAGCCATTAAACATTTGGATTCTTGGACTCTATTTCTCTACCAATATATGTAAATACTTTTTGAAAACTTTACATAAATAGTTGTCCTAATTAGTATATACAAATTATACACTTGAAGCGGTACTATTTATTAATTCGCAAACGCCGCGTAGATCATCTATAGGCAATACAATTTGTTCTGGAGAGGGTGAAATATACGCAGGACTTACCCCACTAAAATGGAGAAGTTATTTCCGATAGATCCTCAATATAAAATATTATAAACTCCGCATGCATCCATCAATAGTCTTGCCATTTGTAGTAATATGCCCTTAATTCCTTCTTTCAACTCCCAAATCTTGTCATGAATTATATTTTCAAAAAACATGACTCCATTATTAGTCTTTTAATAGTTCAACAAACAAATCTTACACCTCCTTCAATTCTTCTGCTATGTGAATGCGATATTTTCTTCCACCCGCAGCTTTTGTAACTTGTCTATGTACATTACATTAGTATTATACATCCTACAAAGTGAAAAAAAAAATACATCAAAAGTTAAATGAAAAAGAAATCAAAGCTAAGAATGACTATTATTATTATTATGCCAAAAACAGTTGTTATAGTTAACTTTCCATCCTAAAGAATGCTTTTACTTTTCTCCTTCATAATTTTGAGAAGTGTAAATTTATGCATGAGGCTTCTTCATGTTCAGTTGAATTCCTTTGTCATCAAACCTGAAAATAAGGCAGTTGTAAGTAGGAGTATCATTTAAAACACAAACATAAAAAACTATATTAAGATATTGACTATCCATTACTTTTTCTTGATAAGTTTACATGAAAAGTTAGCCTTTCAATGTTGACAAATGACGCCGTTAATATTTGACATATACATATACTTGGTTTTTTAGAGTCGCATGGGGATATTGATTTGTATATTAACTTGTATGCGCTGATAACACAATACTAAATAGATATGATTAAGAGTAATAAAATTTTTGAAATAGGAAGAGGAACATGGAAGTTGTATAATCTGCAGGCTATTTGGACATTCTCACCCATGGAGATTACAAAGCTATATATTATATAACACAAAGAAAAGAAATGGGCAGAAATCTCTCCTTTTATAATTAAGATAAAAGATGTATAGTTATGATGAACATTCTTATAATTATGTAAATATATTACATGCATTCATGGCCACATATTTAATCAAGCACGTTTCCTTGTAATATTTTCGAACTTGTCTCAAACATTAGTGCATATGAAATGTTCTTTTTTACGTTAATAGCAAGGCAAGTTTTAAAAGTATTTTTTGTTCAGAGACAACATGTAATATGAATATGCTTAATCTTGTAATTGAATTAGATGTCTATACCGTTTATAATAAATCTTTATTGTGTTTCATATATTAACAAATTAAGAACAAAGACCTTCGATCAAGTAGTCTCCAAGCACAATGTCCAAGCAATACAAATAAAATGACATAATACAAAAAAGTGCAACTTTTACCTATATATGTTGTCACCAAAATTTGAGTTCCTCAATCTTGGTGTTCATCTCAAAAGTTTGAAGTACTCAAAAGCAAGTTACGCATATATCCAAAACCAGTTTGCAAGTCGATCAAGTGAATTTCGTCATCTAAGTAAGTAAAAAATTAACTAAATCGAAAAAGGGAGAAAATAAGAGAATAACGAAATATCTATATATAGACAAAAATAAACACAACCAAAAGAATAGCTTGCATACACTAAACAACGGGTGGTGAATTCTCCAACACCTTCTTAAAAGTTTCAGCACTCCAAATGCCTATAGCAAGATAAAATAAACAACAATTAATCAATCAAAGAATGTTGTTAGTTGATCAAAGAGAAAAAAAAATTGAAGATAAAATTTACAACACTATCCTACACAGTATAGGATTAAGGAGATCACATCAGAAATGTGAGCCAAGGAAAAATTCTTACAGAGAATTGAAAACCGTAAAGTCGTAAAGATTATTGGTAATATCCTCGGCATCCTAAAGTTGCATGTCCTTATATATAGTACATTATAGAATACCATAAGGTGTCATAAAAGTGACACTTTAAATATATGGGGGTTACGGAGGTTATGAACATTGTAATTATAAGAGTTAAGATTATTATTAAGAGTCCTTAATTCTGATACTAATGGACACCCTAATTGATCACCTTTAATAAGTTAAATGCACAAATTGAGAGAAAAAATACAAAAAAAAAAAATAAAAAGGAGAAAAAAGATAAATAGGATCTTTGGCTAAAGAGAGGTGCCACATCACTTTTCTTAGACCCTGAATTATATATATATATATATATATATATATATATATATATATATATATATATATATTTTTTTTTTTTTTTTTTTTTTTTTTTTAAGAATACATGATATGCATGAACATAATCTTTTTGGTTAGCTTTCATTCAAAATTTGAGAGTACCTTCCACCCAAATGTCCCCAATGTCATTTTCATCGTTCTCCTTTTGTTAAAAGATCATATCATCATACTCCCATTTTAGAGAAAAAAGAAAGCAGTCTTTCAGAAATTTATATGTGTTTTTGACGTGCACAATTTCTTTTTAGCCATTTATCAATTTTGACATCTTCAATGACCAAGGTGAGGTTCGAAGGTGACGGGTGAAACCAATTGGAATTTGACAAATGTCGCCTGCAAACATCGGCTGACTCATTATTAATTTGTTATTATTCTTTAGTTTTTCATATTTTAGGTATATCTTAATTTGATTAAATGCTTTTAACCTTTCATGGGTTAGAAACAAAATAATCATTTTATTTTCATTATACGTCAGAAAGGTAAGAATAATAGTTTGAATAATGATAATCTAGAAAACAAAAGATGTGTATAATACTAACATATATGTATGTGGAAAGACCAAAAAGTGCTCAAATTTAATGTGGTTGGTAGAAAATTACGATAATAATTTGAAAAATCAAAAGACGTATATAATACCAACATATATGTATGTTAATAAAACCCTTTACATAAACATGCCAAGAGCTCTTCTTGACCCTATCATTGCTTAATTTACCGTATTAATACAAGTATGAGCAATATTATTCAATCTTAAATTTGGTTTCTATAATTGATCCATAAAATAAGAAACATCCTTTTCAATCCCTTCACCAACACCACACCTTTTTCACATTGTTCAAATGCATTAGAAAAGGAGAATAACAAAAAGAAAAAGGAAAGAAAGACAAGGAAAAACGCAAAACCAAACTTGACATTTCCCATCATAACATAAATATAGCATATGAGTTTTTACATTAAAAGACAAAGACAAGTAACACACGAAAATTACCAGGAACGACTATTATTTGCAAATCCTACTCAAATTATCACCTTTTTCTCGAGATAGCCACATACCGTAAGTTTATACAATTTTATACAAATTTATTCACGTGTATAAAATTGTATAAATTTATTTAAATATGTATATACGAGTGAATAAATCTGTATAAGTTTTCAGATTTCTTTAGTATTAAGGATGTTTATATGAATTATTACTTTTCTTTTTGTGTATATTTTTGTATTTCTCTCATTGCCTACACATTTATCTATGTGTATTAATGTATAATTTATTTTTTGGGGAGATTTGTGTGTATATTGTCCAAAGCAATGATATAGACAAAATCAACAACATAACTTCCGTGAAATACAAAAAAGTAACACCACCACCGGCAGGAGGGTGTCTGTCGACGGCTCAGTAGCATGGGAGGGGGAGATTTGGTAGCAAGGATTTTTATTTTAAATGAGTGCTTAAATTTATAATTTTAGGAATGAGTAGTATGCATGAAAAAAGAATACGACATACTGTTCGTAATTTTGAATAGTCGGCTGCATATTTCTGAAAATTTTCCAATAGCATATCCCTATGCCTAAAATGATAAAATAAACGTAAAAATTTCGTGTAAGGGCCAGTTTGGCGCGCACTAATTGATTTGTAGCCGTCAAAAATAAATTCGCTGAGAAATAGCCATCTCCGGACAAATCCCAGTATAATTTGTTCAAAGCCCCAGTATTTATACTGAGAAGCTTCAGTAAACTTTATAATGGGGCTATGAACAAAACTTGTTCACAGCCCCAACATTTTGTTATGAGACTGAAGCTTTATATATAAAGTCTCATAACAAAATAATGAGATTTATTCCTTTGATGGGACCTTTGTTATTGGAATAAATCTCATTATTTTGTTATGGGATAAAGTCCTATAACAAAATAATGGGACCTTGAACTAACAAGGTCCCATTATTAGTACAAGGTCCCATTATTTTGTTATGGGATTTGTTAATGAGACTTCTTCAGTCTCATACAAACCTCAGTTTTTTGTTATGTGACTAGTCTGGGGTATTTTTCCAACGCTAATGGAGCTTAAGTGTGCGCGCGAATTTTTGGATATTCTTCAATGAATTTTGAAACGGTGGATAGTCCCCAATGAGCGCGTCCAAAAATGGCTACTGATCAAAATTTCCCTTAATTTACCCCCCACAAATATCTATAGCTTATTTTAGGGCTAAGTGCACGAAAGGCCACTTTTGCCACTGGTCTTTGGGCACAGGCCACTAATACCAAAATATTTAGTTTGTAGCCACTTTTGCTTAAAGAGATAAAACTTCAGTCCAGAGGCCGGATTGAAGTTCAGTCCTTAAAGATTGAACTTCAATCCACGGTCATATGGACTGAAGTTCAGTCCATGGCCATATGGACTGAAAGTTCAGTTCTTAAGAGATGGAACTTCAGTCCAGGGGCCGTATGGACTGAACTTCAGTCAACTATCAGAACTTAAGTCAACATTTATTTAGTAAAGGCCCAAAAGTGGCCTCTAGTGTAAGACCAAAGAAAATAATGGCCTCAAACTAAATACCAGTGTTAAAAGTGGCTGCTGGGCGAAATTTTTACCTTATTTTATCCATAAGTCTAAAAAATTTTACTACCTTCATCTCAATTTAAATGTCGTATTTTTCATTTTTAGTCCCTCTAAAAAGAGTGTCTCTTCTCATATTTAGTAATCCTTTAATTTTAAAATTTATTTTAGACGACAAACTTTAAAACCACTGGTCCATATTACACATATATTTTGTAACAACAGTATTCAAAAGTGTTCCTTATCTTTTTAAACTACATGCTCAATCAAATCGAGACATTTAAAATATGACGGATGGATTAATTTTTATTAAAACTTTGGTCAATTCAAATTATGACACATAAATTAGAACCGAGGTTTAAAATAACCAAAATACTCCAACTAGGTGGAAACGAAACTCGTTGAACCAGCAACCTTTTTTCTTTTCCATATAATTTCGTCCCCCATCAACAAATCCTTAAATCTCTCATTTTTCGCCGCCTTCCAAACGCGCCATTTTTGAAACTTTGACTTTTGTTAAATAAAAATGTGCTAAAATTCATCTGTTAATTGTTTAATTCTGATTTTTTTTTTTGGGGAGAAAAAAAAAATTAATGGCAATTGTGAAACGTGCTGTTCAATTAGGTGTTAATTGTGGAATTAGGTATTCACAAGGAATTAATGCATCAAAAGTTGTACCTGCTGCTTTGTTAGTTGATTCTTCTAGGGCACAATCTAAGTTTTACAGTTCTGGGGGTGTATCATCGTATAATTCAGCTTGTGGTGCTAATAAGTTTGATTATAGACAGATCTCTCAGCTTGTGAAACCTAATGGAAAGCGTGCTTTTCTCGTCGATACTTTAGCTCTGGTAATTTTTCAATTATTTATTTATTTATTGATTTGTTTGTGATTTTGTTGTAGTAGAATGAAATGATCCCGACTAATTTGAACCTTAGAGCAACTGGTAAAGTTGTATTCGTGTGACCTATAGGTTATGGGTTCTAAGTCTTGGAAATAGTCACTAATGCTTTGCATTAGGTTAGTGCTTTGTGCACCGAACTGCCTTTTGATCCCGACTAATTTGAGATTGAGAAATTGTTTATTTTTTATTTATTGTTTGTTGTGAAATGAGAAAGGAGACGGGGAGGCTGGTATTTAAGTAGTTTCCCCTTTCGTTTAAATTAAGGGGCAAAAAGTTGTTCTGTGTGGGTTAGGTGCACCTCACAGGTTCAAACCTCATCACAAACAAAGCCTGGTATTTAAGAGAGAAGTTAGAGTCTCGATTATCAAAAAACAGTGGATGAGTTTTATTATTTATTTATTTGTTTTGTAATTTAATGTATTGGAATGAAATGATCCCGACTAATTTGAGATTGAGAAATTGTTGATTATTTGTTTATAATTTGTTATGAAATGAGAAAGGAGATGGGGAACACATTGTTTTCCCCCTTTCGTTTGAATTAAGGGTGCAAAAAGTTTGTTCTGTATGGGTTAGGAGCACCTCACAGGGTTTGAACCCCACAAACAAAGTGGATGAAATAGAAGGTAGAGGCTCGCTTATGAAAAAGTAAGTAATAAGGCAGAGTCTCGGAGTTGGTATTTAAGTAGAGAAGGTAGAGGCTCGATTATACAAATGAAGTGGATACTTTATTTTGTCAATTAGTTGTCCTTAGCATCCAATTTAAGATTCTTTTACCATTTTCCGTGTTGCAGGGGAGGATTTTGATTTTATTGATTGGTTATTTTGTTTTCAAGGTGTTTTTGTGAAGAATTTCCGTAAGTCATGTAGTTGGATATAAATAAGGTGATATTTATCTGGTCTTGAAGACCTAAAACCAATGAAAAGAAGTTTTTACTCCAAAACCCAACGCCGGTACCAAAGAAACATTAGTGCCTTATGTTATCCATGTCGGATTTTAGCCTTACGTTAGTGCCTTGCCTAGGACCTACAGAAACATTTTTTATTTTGGCTAAGTATCATGATTTAAGGGCGAAGTGATGCTCTTCAAGCCCAATATAGCAATAAGTGCCTATAATATGATAGACTTGGGATTGGGGATTTACTTTTCTATAAGTGGGATCAGGGGATTTTCAGGGGGAGTCAGGAAGTAGATTGGCCTCTTCTTATTTTTGCAAAGTATTATGAAGTTTACGTTTAATTATTTGTATATGAGTTTGTAAAATTGATCTGTATCCATCTTGTTGTTACCTAGGATCCTATGTCATCCTAGAGAATCCTCTTGTTTTTTACTGTTTATATGAAATATAGGTATTTAGAGATTTGATGTGCTGACAGGTTCGAAGTTTAGAAGCACAAGGTGTACCATCAAAGCAGGCAGAGGCAATAACATCTGCTATCACTGAGGTTTTGAATGACAGCTTGGAAAATGTAGCTCATTCTTTCATTTCACGAGCTGAAATGCAGAAAGTAAGATTTTACTCAAGATCTTGTGTTGTATAACAATGTGTCTGTTTGCACCGTGGTGCTGAAACAACCTTTTGTATGCTTTTTCCTCTATAGTCTGAGATGGTTCAAGAAGGCAACCTTTCCAAGTTCAAGTCTGAAGTGCAGAGCTCTCAGGTACAGGATTGCCATGAAGCTATAGTTTTTGTTGGTATTCCAAAGAAGTCTTCAGTTGTGTTAGTTGTGCATCTAGGTATTCTCTTGTGCTAGGGGGATAACGTATGTTTTCTGTTTGCGGAATATTAACTTTGACTAAATCAAAATGGTCGAGGTGATTTTAATGACAAAAAGAACATGCTCTAGGTGATATTTTCTGCCTAGATAGAAAGGTAAGCTAGCTTTGTACGCTGTTTCGCGGGTTATAACTCTTTAGATATATGCTTTATATATGCATGTACCCTTGCAACATATTCATTATGTGTATGTAGTCTTGCAACATTTTCATGCTGTTATCAAGACCATGTTACTCTGTCATCCAGTGGTGCTCCGATTCATTGGTGATATTTTCTTTGTTAATAATATTAGGTTGATTCTAACTGTTAGCTAGATAATTATAGTCGGAAAATATTATTTTGTTGTGAGCTGTGAAAGAATATCGAACTGAGGTGGAACTCCTGAAAGTTAAATATCAAGAAGCAGAACACAAGCATATAGAAATGAGGTCACAACTCTGGTGCAATGAAGATGGGGTAAATTTCATAGTTGGCACCTAAGCTAATATTTTGTTGCTGAAGTACCTAAGCTTTATTGTGACTATGATATACCTATACTATACCTATGTATACTAGAAAGTGCCAGCCACCGGAAAGGTAAACTTCCGGCCTCTTTTCGTATAAAATTATTTTTGAGATATCAGATTTTTATTTTACCTGCTTATTAAAACCCAACACTGTTAATTAACCCATTTGAGATAAAAACAACCAGTTTTGAAACCTTTTTTTTTTGGTTAATTAACCCATTTTCAAAAACCTGTTATATTTTCCCCTTTTGTCTTCCACGTTCACCCTCTCCCATATTAGGGTTAGCTCGTCCGCCTTTTGACGTAGGATGTAGAGCCACACTTGATATATCATCATAATGTAACTCTTCATGCGTTAATTTGTGTCCTTTCTTATTTTTTCTCTAGCCATAATGGATCTTCTGCCTATTGAACAAATATTTTAACAGCAAAAGCTGACAGATTATTAATAGGTATATCTTTTCGTAGGTTTTTTCTTGATGAAGTTTATTCACTCTTCTTGAAGAACTGATAATTCCAAAAGCCTATGGATTATCAATAGGCTAGGCATGAATCATGAAAATATTTTTTCTTAAATTTCGGCTCTTACGTGTCCCTAATTCCATAAGGTAAAGTTTCGAAAGGAGTAGGAGATTGTAATTTCATATTGATTCTTCAAGTCTGTTTGTCTGTTTTGACTAGCTCTGGTAGTAGTTTTAATTCACTACATTCCGAAACATCGTACAATTTCACAGCTGTATGCTTAAAAGAGCCTACACTCTCTCTTCAGATATCATTCTTCCATTGTTTGGTGGATGTTATCCCCTGTAGTTCAAGAGTCCATACAAAGTCAACCAGATTCACATGGTACCTGGAAACAGAAAGACCAAAACGGTGATACCATAGGTCGTTGAAGTGCCTATTATCTGGCTATGCAGTTGTTTAGAGTCTTAGACAGAACTATATTGCATATCAACTTTAGTTGTTCTTTTCTTTGAGATATGATACGATCCTAACCCACTTTTATGGAGAACCAGTGACGAAGGCGGAAAAAAGGATGAAGTAAAAGCCATGGGGCTTTGATCTAATGATAAGAGCGCAAACTGTGATGTCTGGGTTGCGTGCATATCAAATGTTGGACCCTACCGTACACAAAAGTCTGGTATTCAGATGAGAAGGGTAAGAGTGTGTCCATTATCTACTGAGTTTGGGAATGTGCGCCATAGATCCTTGGGGATTTCTAGTTATCAAAAAACAAAGAAGGGATGAAGGAAATATGGAAATTCAAAAGAAGTTGAGTTGAGTAGTTTTAACCCTTTCTAGTAATTTTTACTTTATCAAGCAAGTAAAAAATAAAGGTATTTGGTTTTGGAGGGAGCTTTGGGCTCAGTTCTGATGGCGGCATATCCCTTAGTGAAGGGGAGTCATGTATGTGGAGAAAAGGGGAGACATCCTCAATGTTTGAGGGGTCAAACTCAAAAGGGTTAACCAAAAATATCTACATGCCGCCCCAGAAAAGAATGGCATGAGTATTTAGAATTTGATTTGTGGTTAGAGTCGAATTTATTGCTCTAGAGTCCTTTCTTTTTTCTTGTTACGGAAGAGGAATCAACTTGTCTAATTCAGGAGATTGGGAATCTTCAAGACAAGACTATTTTTTTTTTCATTTTCTGATAAATACTGCAATACTCCTTGAATGTCAGTCGAGTCTTACTGATGACATATATGTGGCTTTGGCAATTAGAATGGAAATTAAAAGAAGTTCAAATATGTTTGTTACTTCAAATATTTGGTAACATCTCATTTCTGGACATTGGTGTTGGTACATGTTGGAGTTTGATGTATCATCAGAATCTGGTAGATTTATGTCTTTGCTTCTGTACATCGCTGAAGGGATGAAACTGATTACTTTCAGGCTCTATGTTGTACCTGGTGATTATTGAGTTATAGCACTGATATATGTTGTGATAACTGTTTTTGCTCTATCTCCGGATGAGTATTGGTTTGAGTTTGACACATGAATTTTTAGGTGTCCTGATTAAAATATTCTCATTGCAGGAGCATCATTTTTCTCTCCAGCAACGTGAAACTGAAAAGCTTCGGAATGACATTGAAAAAATGCGCAGTGAACTAAGGTACATTTTAATTGCAAAAAAGTGATTCTTATTTGGGTGTACCAGTTTCATTAACCACTCTTATTGTTCATTTAGGTATGAGATTGACAAGCTTACTGCAGGTCAACGTTTGGATTTAAATCTTGAACGAGGGTAAGCCTTGACGAGTTCTTACCTGCTAATGAGTAATGAGATTGTTCATTCTTTTAACTCTCTTATGATTGCTTTGGTGATTCGGAATTGTGTAGGCGCATTCGTGATGAGCTCGCCAATCAAAATGCAGAAACTACAAGTCTTACAAATAAGCTTGATCGAGTAAGTGTTTCTCTCATATAGAAAAGTTAGATTAATGTAACCCTTCTTTAAACTCACTATATATTGTGAATGCTTTTTTACCGCTTTGCTTTATCCATGAATAGGAAATTCATGCATTGAGGGCACAACTCGAAGCTGCAAAATATGAAGTGATCAAATACTGTATAGGTACTCTTGTTTCTATCTCCGCTGTTGGTCTTGCTGTGCTCCGGTTATATACCTGAGATATTCCTGGTGCTGAATTTTTAAATGAGCTCGGGGTGCTCAGATGTTGACAATTATTCTTTTGGAAACTTGAATAGAGATCGACCACATTGTTAAACACTTGTAATACTCACAGCTTGATAGATAGGTTAACAAATTGTATCCATTTCTTTCAAGCTAGTCTTATCTGTTCAAATTTAAGGATGTTGCCACATATTTTATTGTTGCTATTGTAATGTTTCAAATTTTGGGAGTTTGGTGCACTCATTTGTTGATAATCTTCTATTGCCTTTAGACATTTTCAATATCATGTCATGTATATCGTGTAAACTCTCAGTATCTACGGACGCTTGCAAGAGAATTTTGCTCCGAGAAGCAGATCATAAAATAGCAGGACCAAAGAATTTCAGTAAACTACTACAACTAATTGTTAAGGGTATCTTATCTTTACCTCTATATATAAGAAGTATGAAAAGTTGAAAAGAATTTATGTTTAAAGCAACATTCTATACCCGATACGTTACAGTGTCCAAAATAATGACGAATGAAATTAATTAGACACATATAAGAATGAAATTATTATGGTATCTTCGTTTATCTGCAACTAGAAAAGAGCAAATTGATAAGTTTAAAGAATCATACAGCCAACCTAAGTAATTTGGATTGAAGCATATTAATTTACACAATATAGATACATACAGAGGTGAGATTAATTCATACTCCCATTTGGTTGACGAACATAGAGCCTTGGACCCCAAACACACAATCAAGCAACTTTCGTTTTACCTTTTAATCCAACCATTCACTGCACCCTTACATAACAAGGACATCTTCAGTACAACAAACAATTTCAAGTATAGTAGCAAAACATAGAGAGTTACATAAGGGTAGGGATTAGTCACCTAAGTTGTTTTATAACTCAAAACAAATTTCACATAACAGTGGATAGAGATACCATTCAATATTCATGAAATAAAATTTCAGAACTCGTGGATCCCTACGACGGAACAACATTAACTATCATCTCACAAACTAATCTAAGACAATTCTATAAAATCTATTAAAAATAAAAAAGCCATCTATCATAAAGATAAACTAAAAAATCCTATTCATCTATAGTGGTCACAGATGAATGCGGTGGAGACGATTCATTCTGCCCAAAGCCTTCCCTTAAATTTGCATCTTTCATCATATCAGCGTCTGCCTGAACATCAACTTCGACACTCTGTTTTAGCCCATTATTCGATTCACAGCAACTCTCTAACGGTTCAGGCTCCCTAAGCCTTGTGATGGTGTTGGACCAATATGAGCTCTGAGTGACATAAGTTATTTCGCCGTTAGGATCCACCCTAATGAATCCTGTGCGCTTCTGCTTTCCCCATTTCAGCTCATATGGTAACCCCAATTTACGTAGAGGCTTCGATTCTTCCGGTCCCGTTGCCATGACTCCTTCCTTCACAATGGAGTATTATATTCACCCTCAACTTACTGTAGATGTTTTAGGTCCTAGCCTGCTAATATATTTTAGTTGCACTAGAAGTCTACGTGAAATCAATAAAAACAAGATATACATATATATGATAGAGTATATCTTTTTATATATGATTTTATTTAATTATGGTAAGGTGACGCGGATTGAAAAGCAAAATATGGTTAGTCCAATTCTATCAATTCAAGTAGCACCACGTAAAAGTCATAAAGGGATAATGCCAAGATCAAGAAGTCAGCAACTTCGAGCCTGGTTGGTCAAGATGCCAAAATCAGCTTATTTTGAGAAGTGCGTTTTATCAAAAGTATTTTTTAAAGAAATACTTTACGAGATAAGCAGTTTGTGTTTGGCCAAATTTTAAAAAAGTGTTTTTGTTATTAATTTGTATTTGATCAATATTTAAAAAACAATCAAATTACAAAAATGAATATATAATAATATTAAGTTGAATAAATATGGAAGTTTGAAATGCATATTCTTGTCCCAAATAATTAAAAACACTTATTTTTCCAAAAAGCTACTTTTTTCAGCTTCTTTTCTATCGCAGAAAAACAGCTTCTGCTGCAACTCAAAAGCACTTATTTTTTCCTAGAAGCTTGGCCAAACACTCCAAAAATTTAAAATAAGCATTTTTGGCTCCCTAGAAGCTTCGCTAAAACAGACTCTTAATATTAGGCTTTAGTGCATCATCCAATTTTCCAACGGCTTCGGAGTAATTAGTTGGATGTAGAAATGGCCTATAGTCTCTAAATTTTTTACATTAATATGTAGATTAAAACAATCATTATAGAGAAATTCAAATACATAAACATTAGTGTACGTAGGATTGTTTTAATGCTACGTTTCTACGTTAGGTCCTTAACGTAACTGCCAAACGAACATAGTAGTTATTATCCTCATCACACAAACATTCCTTCCAACAATTCTTACACAAAATAGAATCAATGAATATACAAATGTGTATTGGTATTTGATCAAATACTATTGAATTTGTAGCAGAAATAATAATAATGGGAACTCTAGCTGCTATTGTAAAGCATCCGGAGGATATTTATCCATTAATGAAACTAAAGTTAGCGGCACGATATGCTGAAAAGCAGATCCCTCAACAGCCACATTGGGCTTTCTGTTATATCATGCTTCACAAGGTTTCTCGTAGCTTTTCTCTCGTCATTCAACAGCTTCCCGTCGAGCTTCGTGATGCTGTAAGCTTTTCGAGCCTGTTTTACGTAGCCAATATTGTAACATTACAAAATGGTGGCATGCATGCATTATTTGCATGTTTTATACCCCTCCGTTCCAAAATGGTTGTCATAGTTCGGATTTCGAGCGTCAAACGAGTTTAGTTTTGACCGTAATATTTTCATGTCTTTTAAATATTTTGAATTATTAATTATTGTGACTTATAGTACTTTTTATGTAGTTTCTAAATATATAAACATTGTTACAAAAAACTTAAAGATTATTCACGGTCAAAACGAACTCGTTTGACTCTCGAAATCCGAACTAGGACAACCATTTTGGAACGGAGGGAGTATCTTTTGGTTTCATAGGAACCTTAGCCTTTAATGGCGTTAATTAACTCCTACGCGATGCTAATCAGGATTAGTTGGCTAGTTGTTAGCAGATATCAAGATGGTTAATTAAAAAAGTGTGTCGGTTATCTTAATAATGAAATCAACTTTTGAAGGATTAGATGGTGTTATAATAATGAATTTACATATTTAGAGGATTTATGATGTTATACTATTGCTATTATCTTTTGGATGCATTTTTCAAAGGTGTAGCTAACTTGTAGCTAAAAAAATACTATATAGATTTTCATGATCTTACTACTTTTATTATGAAGATTGATTTCTTGTAACTTCTGTTTATATTTGCAGGTATGCATATTCTATTTGGTTCTCCGAGCGCTTGACACTGTTGGTAAGTTCAATTACTATGTGATATGTTACCCTGGGAATGCATATAACCAGCTATCAAGTTGGTTAACACAATAAGACTGACACATGAAATTATGACATCTTTGGCAAGCTCTTTGATTATGTTGAATAATTAGCATAAGCAAGGCACTTATTCACATTTTTTTTCTTATTCTGGACAGAGGATGATACTAGTGTAGCCACAGATGTGAAAGTACCTATTTTGATGTCCTTCCATCGCCATGTTTATGATCGTGAATGGCATTTTTCATGTGAGTCGTCTGGTTGGCTTTCATCGCCATGTTTATGATCCTGAATCAGATTTTTTTCGCTTTTTAAAAAATTTACAACGTTGGCTGATGCATAGAACAGTTACAGTTTGACATAACAATTTCAGCATAGTCAGTTGTTATAAACATGTAACATTAAATTTCTGTTTTACTAATCCCAATTTTCATTTGCTAGGTGGTACAAAGGACTACAAGGTTCTTATGGACCAGTTCCATCACGTTTCAACTGCTTTTCTGGAGCTAGGCAAACAGTGAGTTCATATCCATTTCTGATACGGAGATGCTTTTTATATTGACATTGTGCTAATTATTTGGGTGATCAGCAAATGATACTGATTTGGAATCCTGTTCTACATTTTTTTTTTGGTATGTCCTGCCCCTATTAATGTTCGTTAGTAGTCTATGAACGATAAATATGTTCTCACAATGTTGCAGTTACAAGGAGGCAATTGAGGATATTACTATGAGGATGGGTGCAGGAATGGCAAAATTTATTTGCAAGGAGGTATGCAATAATAAGTACTATAAATAAGAAGATCAAACTGTCTGGCAATCAACTTTATGAACTTTATACTTGTTTTCATATTGTGTTAATATGAATTGGCTTGATATCTCAAGCATTCCTGTTTAATGCAATTCCTCTTCGTACCATTTGCTTTCTCATTCACCATTTACGAAAAGTATGAATGTGGTGTCAGCTTCAATAGAATGTTAATATACAGAATTGATCACAGATAAGGTAACACATGAACAAAGTCATAACCTGATTATGAGTTCCAAGCTTTTTCCTGTAAACTTAACTGATCAAGGCTTCCATGGTTCTCTTCCATCTTTGGCAGGTGGATACAATTGATGATTATGATGAATATTGTCATTATGTAGCTGGGCTCGTTGGGTTAGGCTTATCAAAACTTTTCCGTGCCTCTGGGAAAGAAGATTTAGCGCCAGATTCTCTCTCCAACTCCATGGGTTTATTACTTCAGGTGTTGATCTCAACATGTGTGGCAGCCAGCCGTAACAATCTTTGAGTCTTCTTCGCAGTAACAGCAATGTTTTTGCAATATCTTGCAGAAAACAAACATCATCAGAGATTATCTGGAGGACATAACTGAAGTACCCAAGTGTCGCATGTTTTGGCCTCGTCAGATTTGGAGTAAATATGTTAACAAGCTCGAGGCATGTTTACACATTTATAGTATCTCATGTTCCCTTCCATCTTAGTCAAATTCATGATAATGAACTACCTTGAGTACATCATAGCAGGCACTGTTGTTTGATCAAATATTCATTGATTTTAACTGCCAGCATTTGTCAATGTGCCTCAGGACTTGAAGTACGAGGAAAAATCAGTCAAGGCAGTGCAATGCCTGAATGACATGGTCACTAATGCTTTGTCACATGTAGAAGATTCTTTGACTTACATGTCCACATTACGAGATCCTGCTATATTTCGATTTTGTGCTATTCCAGAGGTTTCTTCTTTATACTTTAGCTCTTGTTCTTGCCTTTTGTGAGATTTTCACATAATTTGTGTGTCTTGCAACAGAATATGGCGTCTGTTTGGTAATCTGTCGGCAAAAATCAAAAGGAAAATGTAGGAAAACCACTGAAGCTTTACTTAAAGTGAAAATTTTGTATTTCCATTATTCTTGATTGATCAAGGACCTTCTCGTTGTCTTATTTCCATGAACACATCCATCCATCTTCCCTAGCTATGGGGTTAGTGTTGTAAATAAATAAAATCTTAGGAGTATTTAACCCTTTGAACTTTGTATACTTTTTAGGCTGGGGGAAACAGCAAAGTATATGTTTTTACTACTTTTACATAATTGACTTAATAGCCTTGTGAAAATGCTGATTCCCTTGGTATTTTATTATGTTACCAGGTCATGGCCATAGGGACACTGGCAAAGTGCTACAACAATGTTGAAGTCTTCAGAGGAGTTGTGAAAATGAGACGTGGTAAGAAGTACAAGAAACACGCATGTCGTGCCACTTCATATCCAGTAGCTTGCTCATTTCTGTTTGATGATTGATCAGTATTACCTCCTGTCCTTGCCTCTTTCTCAGTTAGCTTTGTTATCATGCTTACAATTAAGTACAGTATGATATTTCTCTGATAGTTTTTACCAATTACTGTGGCACTTTAGTTTATAAGCATCAGCTAAATCCTTCTCTTTTTATCTTCTCACTACCATCATACTTGCTGTTATTAAGACGTTTGAGTTCTTAATTCTAGGTCTCACTGCTAGGATTATTGACGGGACGAGGACCATGGCAGATGTATATGGTGCTTTCTATGACTTCTCTTGTATTCTGAAATCCAAGGCATGACTCTTTTTAATTTACCAAAGAAGCTTAATCCAGTTAAAATGTGCTCATTCTTGCAGTAACTGGCTCATTTTGAGAGCTGCATGTTCTTTTTCTACATGATACTCCTATTTGTTGTGTGCTTGTGCTTGACATATTTCTGAATGTCTTTGTGTTAGTATTCATACATATGTTTTCTTGCATGGAAGTTTAAAGCTAAGCTCCCTATGACAGAGGCCTCTAATCATATAGATTGCCTATAAGCTTTAGTTCACTTCTCCTTCAATTGCTTCAAAATACTTGGAGCATGGAGATTTGAAGATTGAGTCTTGGTTCTCTGTTCTCTTTAAAGTTCCATTTCTTAGTTTAAACTTGTGTGAGTAAAATAACTTCTCGGTTGAATGGTTTAGGTGGAGTATAAAGATCCAAATGCAGCAAAAACTTTAAGGAGGCTTGAGACAATCTTGAGAACTTGCAGAGACTCTGGAACCTTGAACAAAAGGTTTGTTACTTATCCTAGTACTCCTATTATTCTAGAGTTTATTTTAATATCAGCTAATGTACCTGCCTATGACAGGAAATCATACATAATCCAGAGCAGACCTAACTATAATTCAGCTTTGGTGAGTTTTTAGCTGATGTTCAGTTCATGCTTTAGACAAGTTGCTTGAATTTGGATATCCTCTCATCCTCTGAAAAATATTGCAGGTCGTCGTTTTTGTTCTCGTGATGGCTATCCTTCTTGCATACCGATCTGGAAACCAGACTTATACCATGTGTAAGTATTACAGTGACAACATCTTGAGAAAAATCCCAACTATTTGCTATATATTTTCTTCGTTTTCTTTTGCAGGATTGATGTTAAGAAGAAAGTTTTGGTGAAAGAAGATGGTGCAAGCTCTTGGTTGAGCTTGTGATTGATTAAGGTGTCTGTAACTATATTAGTGATAGCCACATAACCTAAAACCATATCCTTGGTTGTTTAAGAGTCTTGTGGCATGCATTTGTTAGCAAGCTGCACAAGTAGACATTTCATTAGTTTGTTCACTTAGTTGGTAAAATGCACATAGATTAACAACCATTGTACTATTCACTAACCAAATATTCAGATATTTGTTATTCATTCATTGTGAAGATAAAATGATGACTTTCTTTTTTGGTGTGAAGGAAAATGAAATGAAGAATTTGAATCCCAAGTATTTTGCCTTTTTTTCCCATATGTTTGACTAGATTTTCCCAGCTTGTTAGAAAGCAAGTGGTTCCTCGTTACTTCAACCAAACTAGGGAGAAGCAAAAAGGAATCAATTGCTAGTTACCTATCTTTTTTGGCCACATAAATCAATTTGTTTACCTATCTTTTTTCTCTCTGCTTATCGAGTAGAAACCAATGCTTTCTTTCATTGATATTTTTACTACTACAATCAAAGAACCTATCAAGTTGTTTTCAGATTAAAAATTATAGAGAACGATACAGCTAGTTAACATACACGATATTGAAAATGATAGTTTTCACGATATACACGATATTGAAAATGTCTAAAGACAATATAAGATTATCAACAAATGAGTGCACCAAGCTCCCAAATTTTGAAACATTACAATAGCAAAGAATTTGTGGTTAACATCCTTAAATTTGAATAGATGAACAAGCTTGAAAGAAATGGATACAATTTGTTAACCTATCTACCAAGCTGTGAGTATTACAACGGTTTAACAATGTGGTCGATCTCTATTCAAGTTTCCAAAAGAATAATTGTCAACATCTGAGCACCCGAGCTCATTTAAAAATTCAGCAACAGGAACATCTCAGGCATATAACCGTAACACAGCCAACAGCCGAGATAGAAACAAGAGCACCTATAGAGTAAGTATTTGATTACTTCATATTTTGCAGCTTC
Organism: Petunia axillaris subsp. axillaris; assembly: GCA_029990575.1. Classification (NCBI taxonomy): domain Eukaryota; kingdom Viridiplantae; phylum Streptophyta; class Magnoliopsida; order Solanales; family Solanaceae; genus Petunia; species Petunia axillaris. Next base: position 167,645,594 of record JARKNS010000003.1, read on the forward strand.
TGATTGTGCCCTATAAGCATGAATTTCCTATTCATGGATAAAGCAAGATTAAAAAAAGTATTCACATGATATAGTGAGTTCAAAGTAGGGTTATGCTCATCTAACTTTTCTATATAAGAGAAAACACTTACTTTTGCAGGACTTGTAGTTTCTGCATTTTGATTGGCAAGCTCATCACGAATGCGCCTGCACAATTCAGAATCACCACAAGGTCCACAACCAAACATCAGAGAGTTAAAAGAAAGAAAAACCTGCTTATTCACTAGTAGGTAAGAACTCGCCAAGTCTTACCCCCGCTCAATATTGCAGTAAGCTTGTTAGAGCCTGTTTGGGTGGGCTTATAAGTAGCTTATTTTAAATGACTTAAAAACCATTTTTTGAGAAGTTAGGATTCAAAAAGTGGCTTTTAAGCCATTTATAGCTAAGCCCAAAATTTTTTAAGTTACCAAACATATATTAATGAGCTTATAAGGTTATAAGCCACTTTTAAGCTCACCCAAACGGGCTCTTAATCTCATACCTAAATGAAAAACAAGAGTGGCTAATAAAAATGGTACACAAAAGCAAGAATCTTTTTCTTCTGCAATTAAATTTACCTTAGTTCACTGCGCATTTTTTCAATGGCATTCCAAAGCTTTTCTGTTTCACATTGCTGGAGAGAAAAATGATGCTCCTGCAATGAGCATTTCTTTAATCAGGACACCTAACAATTCATATGTCGATCTCAAACCAATAATCTCTTTTCTCCAAAAGTACCATCATCTTAATTTTCATTTTCCATTTTTTTGGGAAATGAGGAAAAAGAAAAGAAAGCAAACTCCAGAATAATAAGAAGGAATATAGAGACGAAAATTTAAGGGAGAGTTATAGTATTGTCCTGCCATACTTGGTTAACAAGGAACTTGGGAAGGGAAAAATATTGATTAGAAAAACCTCTCTTCATCCAGTATAGTAAGATCCAGGAAGAACATAAAAAGTTAAGGATTCGGTTCGAAGATAAGTTATGAGTGATTATTAACATAGAGATTAATTATATAGAGATTAGAACTATAAAAATTAATTATGCCGAAATTAGTAATGTAAGGATTCTAATGAAGAGATGATTACGTATTGAATCATCGGAAAAGGGTCAAAACTGCCCTTAACGTATGCGAAAAGGATTAAAATTGCTCCCACCGTTAAGTTTCTGCAAATTTTGCCCTCACCGTTAAGTTTGTGGCCCATTTTTGCCCTTACTACTAACGGCTCTATTTTAATTTTTCTGTTTTATTTCTTTTAAAATACGTGGCGCTCTATAATTGGTCCGTCCCAAATAAATATACCCAAACCATTTTAATATCCAGCTCATTCATACAACCCCCCCCCCCCCCCCCAAATAAATATACATATCTTCTTCATAACCCATTTTTCCTCGTTCAAAACAATAAACTGATTATATTGATGAAAAAAAAAATGGGGAAGTCCATGAAAATTAATTTATATACAGTTGAGATCTTAAATAGTAGATGTTGGGAAAATTATCTTCTTATATACTATTGATGGAACTGAAGATAGCTACATATATAAATGAAAATTTTATATTTATATTTTACTTGAAATCCGCAGCAAAAACAAATATACGTAATTTGTAAGTAACTTGAATTCTATTAAAACAAGACTATACAAAAAAATTTACAATATTGATAATAATTTCAATTACAATTTTGGTGTGACTCTAGGCTTCATTTATTTGTACTTAATAAAGGTCTTGATCTTTATCATTTTAATTTGATTTATTAAGATATTTAATTTTAGGAGGTTTGAAACTTAGACCAACACTTAATAAGTCTAAATAGATCTGACCCACAACCAATTATTTGGAGTTATGAAGAAGATAAGATATCTTTATTTGGGGTGCGTTGTATGAACGGGTTGAGTATATTTATTTGGGACAGACCAATTATACAGCGCTACGTATTTTAAAAGAAACAAAACAGAAAAATTAAAATAGGGCCGTTAGTAGTAAGGGCAAAAATGAGCCACGAACTTAACGGCGAGGGCAAAATTTGCAGAAACTTAATGGTGGGGGCAATTTTAATCCTTTTCGTATACGTTAAGGGCAGTTTTGGCCCTTTTCCGTTGAATCATTGATATAATAAACAGCTTCCAATAGTCAGGTAGCGCATTGTTTGAGTAGTAGAGATTTGATGTGGTATTAAAGTCTCAAATTTGAAATAAATATATGATTATATCATTCATACATGGCTAAATTAGGTATTAATTATATTACTTAGATAGCTAATTAGCTGAGTTAAACGGTTCAGTTGGTCAAAAGAGCATATTTGTATTGATTAACAGCATAGGTATACCTAGTAGTAGGGCTATTCATGGGGCGGTACGGTTCGGATTTGAGCTTATCGGTAACGATATACTGTTACGGTTCGGATTTGAGCTTATCGGTAACGATATATCGATTAACGGTATGTAATTATGTAAAACCAATACCGTACCAACAAGCTATTGGTTATCGGTTATCGATTCTTGACGGTTCGGTAGTTAACGGTTCGGTAACCGGTACACCGAAGTGATGCGTGAATTCTTGGTGGATGGTTGTCAATAGATAATATTTTTTTAATTAATATGAATAATCACTAAAGTAATAGACAAACCATCCACACAAACTAAGTAAACAAGTGCAATCAACAAGTCTTAACAATATGCTAACATAACACAAAATAATAAAATAGAAAAAGAAAAGATAAGAAAGTCTGATCAATGATCCGAGAAAGCAAAATTAATTATAAAATAGGTCGGACTCATTAATTAAAGTGTGTGAGTATTGATATATAACCACTAATAATAATAATAATAATAATAATAATAATAATAATAATAATAATAATAATAATAATAATAATAATAATTGAAGTTTAACCTATAAGTTAATGTTGTAAATTAAGCGTTTAAATGACTAAATATACTAATAATAAATAAAATAAAATATATAAAAATTATAAAAAGAAACCTTATCGGTTATCGATACGGTAATGATAAAGAGATATTGAAATCGTTACCATAACGATATCTTATCGGTATTGGAAATTAATATCATTACCGAACCAATAACCATTATACCGATACCGTTATGCTTATCAGTAGCGGTAACGGTTCGGCTATCGATATCGGTTCGATTTTGCACACCCCTATCTAGCAGAACTATTAACGGATGGTATATATTAGTATGAATTTTGTATACTTTAAGGACAAATATAATCCGTTGATTTAATTGTTGAGCTATCCTTTGATCGCGAGAGAAGTTTCGTTTATGCAATGATTGACATTTGAGGGCACACTCGACAGGCTCACGTTTACATTTACACTATTTGTCAGCATTTTGTGTGTGTAAATATGTTGATTGAAGCAGTGGATCTAAGATTGCCGTTCAATATTTGGACTATCTTTTTCTGATGCTCCTTTTTCGTCGCCTTCTCCACTTCGTTTTCCAAGCACTTTACCAATATTATCGGAGTAGTACAACTTGGGAGAAAGTAACCAATTTTATTTTTAATTTAACATTGCATAACTATTTCGAGAAGTACAGTTCTTTTGTGTAGTACACACCATTTCGTGTGTATTTTGTCCACCTTTGTGAAACGTGCATACGAGATCTCAATATCTTTTTCACAAAAATTACAAAATTGAAATGTGGAGTATTTGGATTTACTTTTTATAAGTAGAAAAGCTCCCAGCTTTTAGCTTTTAATTTTTTCTTCTTTTTTTTGTATTTTTTTTTTGACTTAAAATTAAACATTTGTTACTTTAACCAAACATACTTAAAAGCTATTTTGTCCAAAAAAATATTTAAAATAAGTCAATCCAAACACTCTCTATGAGCCCGTTTGGGTGATTTTAAGTAGTTTTAAAGTCAAAAGTTGCTTATAAGTCACTTTTGAAATCTCAACTTCTCACTTTTGGCTTATTTTAAACACAAGAGTACTTATAAGCATCAATGGCCTTATAAGCATACATGTGCTTTTAAACCACTTTTAAGCTTATCCAAACGGGCTCTATGTCTTGTTAACTTTTTAAACAAAAAGAGTAAAAATTTCGCGTATGGGCCTGTTTGGCGCACATTAATTGATTTGTAGCCGTCAAAAATAAATTTGCTGAGAAATTGCCACCTCCGGACAAGTCCCAGTATAAATACTGGGGCTTTGAGTATTTATACTGGGAAGCTTCAGTAAACTAACCTCAGTATAAAATACTGGGGCTTTGAACAAGTTGTTCAAAGCCCCAGCATTTTATTATGGGACTTTGTATAAAGCTTCAGTCCCATAACAAAATGCTGGGGAAAACATTTTGTTATGGGACTGAAGCTTTATATATAAAGTCCCATAACAAAATAATGGGATTTATATCCTATTATTTTGTTATGGGATAAAGTCACATAACAAAATAATGGGACCTTTGAACATGTTAGTTCAAGGTCCCATTATTTTGTTATGAGATTATTTTGTTATGGGACTTTGTATAAAGCTTCAGTCCCATAACAAAATACTTGGGCTTTTTGTTCAAAGCCCCAGTATTTTGTTGTGGGACTAGTCTGGGGTGTTTTTCCAACGCTAATGGAGCGTAAGTGTGGGCACGAATTTTTGGCTATTTCTCAATGAATTTTGAAATGGTAGATAAAACTCTTTGAGTGTGTCCAAAAATGACTACACATCAAAATTTCCCACAAAAAGACCATGCTTCTTGTAAGACTTGTTTATTAGTTTGATCCCAAAAAAAAAAAAAAAAAGTTGGGGGGAGGGGGGCCTTTAAACAGACAGTAAAAATAACTAAATGTAAAGTATATTCTCCCTTTATTTCAAATTATTTAGTACTGTGTTTGACCTATACATGCCCTTTAAAAAACTATGAATAAGGATAACTCTTTGACTATTCTATCCTTAATTATATCTTTACTCTTTCACATTATTACTCATATTTCAATAAATGAATACTCCATTTTATACTTTCAAGATTAAATAAATAATATGAAAGATAAAGTGGAAAAGAAATAATTGATTTTACATTGAACTTCTAAAATGGCAAATATTTTGTGAAAGTTATTTAACAACCACACTAATAATTTAAACGGACAGAATGTGATGCATATAAACTCTTATTACTCCATCGATCCCAATTTATGTAGCGGAGCTTTTCTTTGCGCCAGAGTTTAAAAAATATAGATTGAACTTGGAATTGGGACAGGTGGGTACTTGACAATGGCAATAATTAAGTGCCTGGGGCCATTGTCAGGACAGTTACCCACACAGTTGCTAGCTCAATCACAACTGAAGTAGCTAGCTGCTTTACAAACACTTCTCCTTCTTCCATCAAGAATTTGTCTCATTGTTTATCTCGTAATTATTCGATTCCGCCCCTAAAGCTAGCACATTTGCTCCAAAATCACTTATTGTCTCAATGTCAATATGCACTCAAGCCATCAATCTTAGTAACACTTTGACTTACCAATCTCGTGTTCCAATACTACATCGAACTCTCAATGTAAATTATTCTCCAACAGGCTCCCGCACTTCTCGGACTACACTACAAACAACTCAAATATCCAATGTCCGCAAGCTAATTATTACTTCTTGTTCAAGTTCCAGCCAAGAAATTCTACACCATGTTTCTGAAAATGATGTAGAAGGCATTTCAAGAAATGAACAAGTGGAAGAAGTTCAAGTAGTAGAACTGTCAACTAATGAAAATGTGTGGACTCAAATGGTGGAGATTGCTAAGTTTTCAGGACCAGCAGTTGGGCTTTGGTTATGTGGGCCTTTAATGAGTCTTATTGATACTGTTGTTGTTGGTCAAGGGAGTTCCATTGAACTTGCTGCTCTAGGTACAACTCTAAAGATTATTCTCATTTATGCAATCAAATCAAATTTCGCCACATCGTATAGTTGTTGAAGTGCGTGATCATACCATCTAAAAGATTTAAGTTGTTAGATAGAACACACTTTTATTTTCCGATAATGAGTGACGATGTGACTTGAATCCAGGACTTTTGTCTGTTGTTGAAGTATGTTACCATTTCATTTAAAAGTTTTAGTTGTTAGCAAGAGCACATTTTTATTTATCTTTAATAATATCTCTAACATTAGTCCTAAACCAGTTGATCAACTGTTCCCGAGGATCAACGGGAAACAGCCTCTCTACCACACAAGGTAGAGATAAGGTATAAGGTCTACGTACACCTCACCCTCCTTAGACCCAACTTGTAGGATCAAACTGGATATGTTGTTGTTGGTTTTGCTTATTCACTTCACTATTTAGAGTAATCATCATATTGGAGCCCGTTTAGCTATTTGGAAGTAACTTATAAGCATCAAGTGCTGAGGCTAACTTTATTACTAGTGGTACATGGATGTCGACCTACTTCATTTGCTGTCCTTTAAGCTCACATAGTGAGAATTCTAACTGTTAGTACACTCATTTCTGCTGATGGTTATAACTTTTTGATTGGCAGGACCCGGAACTGTGTTTTGTGATAACACAAGCTATATTTTTATGTTCCTTTCAATTGCCACTTCAAATTTAGTTGCTACTTCACTTGCTCAGCAGGTAAATATTTTGGATTTGCCGCCTTACTTCTATTACTCTGATTTCTTTTCGAATTTCAGGTACTTGGGCATTGTTTTAGCTAGACGCTTATTCAGGATTTATAGTCAGTAGGTTCTTGGTGCGATTTATTACATACCCGCACACAGACGTATATATGTATGTTAACATGTATCAATTTTATTGTTACCGTTCTCAAAAAAAGTTTGTGTCAATAGAACCAAACTCATTACTTCAGTAGATCAGTAGATGATTGCATTTGCGCCTCAAGCCAATTTAAACTCCGAACCTACTAATCGTACATAGGTGATATGCCCCTGGTCAATAGCCTAGTTCCGGTGTTGCTTGTACTCTAATAAAACTTTATGTCAAGATATCGTCAATCGTAGTTACTCTACTGATTTCGTTCCTATTGTCTGAGCATCATCTTGGGTTCTGACGCAGGACAAAGATAGAGTGCAGCATCAGATATCCATCTTGCTTTTCATTGGGTTGGTCTGTGGTGTTGTGATGTTTATCTTCACCAGAATGTTTGGTATTCAGGCACTAACTTGTAAGCCATTCTTATACTTTTCTACTGGTGGATGTATCAAGTGCGAGGTTGACATTTGCAATGTCCTCGTGTTCCCTCATTGGTGGCCTATTTACTGAACAAGTAATGGTTTGATTTATGTGAATTCCAGCTTTCACCGGTGCCAACAATGTACAAATTATAAACTCAGCAAACACTTATATCCAGGTTATTATGCTATTAATAATCTGATTGTTCTGAAGGTATTTTGAGCATTGTTTATTCCTTTTAGCATCATTGTGTTGCTTGAGGAATGCCAAAGCTTTTTCTGCTTTATGGTTGGTAACATCAGAGAAGGATTTATATCGTTGGTCAATTAGATACACCTATACATAATTCAAACTAATTCTAATATATGACCAGTGTCTAGTTCATTAAACCACCACATGGCATAATATGAAAGTTCAGCAAAACTTAGATTGGGACTTTGCCTATAGGAAGGTGATTAGTTCCTAAGAGAAGAAAAACTTGGTGGAGGTGGAAAAGTTGAGAATAAATTGAATAGTCGATCAAGAATCATTTGTGAATATTCTTCTTGTTAACCTGTTAATCCTAGTGGACACTTGCAGTCTTGCAGATAGAGACACAGAGTGATTTGCTAAACATCGTTATCTGCTATAGAAGGCATATAAACTTCTGTGCTGAAAATGTAGTATCATTTACTAGTATGCTCAAGTGTGATTATTGCAAAGCTTCACATTGACTGAATGGTAGATGTTATGGTGATAGATTCGAGGCTTGGCATGGCCAGCGCTGCTGGTTGGCTGGGTTGCCCAAAGTGCAAGGTACCATTTACCTATTTTCAAATATAGTAACATGCTAATCATTTCCTTTAGACATTTTTAACTAGAAACATGCATTACTTGGTCAGCATGTTCACCTTGTGATATATGCTTTTTGCTCACTCAATGCACAGTCTAGGCATGAAAGATTCATTGGGACCTTTAAAGGCTTTGGCAGTTGCTACTGCTATTAATGGCATTGGCGACATAGTCTTGTGCAGATTCTTCCGGTATGGTATTGCTGGAGCAGCATGGGCAACAATGGTGTCCCAAGTACAGCCACTCATTCCTATCAAGTCCTTTTTTAATCCCTAAACGTATTTCATGTGTTCTTCATCACTCTGTATCTTCGGTCTCCATTTTCACCCATCTTATAATAGTCATTTTGGTAACGTTGTTTTAGGTTGTTGCAGCTTATATGATGATCGAAGCACTGAACAATAAAGGCTATAAGGGTTTTGCTATATCTGTTCCATCTTCAGAAGAACTTTTGCAGATATTCATGCTTGCAGCCCCAGTGTTTTTAACAATGATTTCAAAGGTTTGTATGAACTAATCTCATTCTCATTCAGTACCAAGATAGTATATTATGCGTAAATCTGATAATGTGCTGAACTACAGGTGGCATTCTACTCTTTTCTCGTCTACTTTGCTACCTCGATGGGCACACAGACAGTTGCTGCTCATCAGGTATGTTTTACTCAGTATTATTCTTGTATGCATTTTCTTTCTTCGTCTTCCTAGTTGTAGAAAACCTCATAGACATGAACACTAACATCTTGTCTTTTTATGTAGGTCATGATACAATTGTTCATGATCTGTGCAGTATGGGGTGAACCTCTCTCTCAAACAGCACAGTCGTTTATGCCCGAGTTATTATATGGAGTCAATCGGAATTTGTCAAAGGTCATAATCTTATTTATTTAAAAATCTTAGTATCCTGCATACTTCTTGCTACGTTTTCCAAGCCTCAATATCCCATAATTGTGGAATCCATCTCTGTAAATTTGAACATGGTACCACATGCATGAATATTGTTAGGCTAGCATGGTTAATTGCAAAGTTAAACTTTTTGAGCATAGAGTTCTCTCATCATTCCTTATTACGAATTCTGCCCACGGTGAATACTTTGAATTAGGCCCGGATGCTGCTGAAATCCCTAGTGATTGTTGGAGCATCATTTGGGATGATATTGGCATCTGTTGCAGCATCAGTTCCATGGTTATTCCCTAAAATCTTTTCACCTGATCCTGAGGTTATACGTGAGGTTAGTTTGTAATAGCATTACATTTCTTTTCTGTTTGAGACATCGCATTCTAGAGATGAAGTAGACTATATTTGACATAAACTATCTTTTTTTCCTTCCCAAAAACTATCATTGTACAAGAGGCAGGGAAAGAAGAGTAAACTTAGTTGTTTGCTTTCTTACACTCGAATGTTATTGTGATCATGACTGGATAAGTTATTTCTCTTCTACTTTGTTATGTTGCACTATGTCTATTCCCTTTTATATTTCATTCTTTCATCTTTAAAAATGAATAGGGTAAACTCTACAAGATCAAGATTAGGCAACTTGAAACTTACTAGTCAAAAGCACAACTAAAACAAACAGAAGGAGGTTGAAGCCTTGAAGGGCCTCGGGCTCTAGTGTGCCCCAAAGACTGCGCTCCTAGAATTACATAGATATTTTGTTCTTCATATAACTTAAAATTACAACTATCAGACTATCCTGATTATTTTCCCTTTTCTATGGGTGCAGATGCATAAAATATTGGTACCATACTTTCTAGCTCTTTGTGTGACACCCAGCATCCTTAGTCTCGAGGGAACTCTGTTGGTATGTTTTCATACACTTCCATCTTCCGATAAAGTGTTGAGATCTTTATCTTTCCCGCCTGTAATTGTTCTGTTGCAATCTCAACCTAATGATGTTTTAATGTCTCTTCAGGCTGGACGTGACTTGAAATTTATAAGCTTATCAATGAGCTCGATATTTGTTTTGGCTACTCTTCTCCTCATGGTATGATATTCAATTTGTTCTCAAAGTATCGCCACCTACTGGCATTGTTCCTGCACTATACCTGGATAACTTGAATTTAGTCTATTTTCTCTTACCTCTTTTCATTCACACAATCCAGTCACTTAAATGAAACCATATTTAGTGTAAAAATAGATTTACGACATTCAGGTTGTAATTATAGGCAAATCTCTATGGTAACTGGTAAGCATTGATTGATAACTAACATCCTATAATGTGTTAAACTACACTGATCCTGTAAAAGATAGTGCATATACCGTTCCTTTTCCATAATTTCATACCCCTTGGAGTACAGCCCTTCCCGGACCCTGCATGGGCTGCCCTTTTTACCATGAATCCTTCTCCATCATTTCATTGTTATTACATTTCCACTTCTTGTTTCTTTTGTACCAGGTGCTGAGCAGTAAAGGATTTGGTTTGTCTGGATGCTGGTTTGCTCTTGTTGTATTCCAATGGGTAAAATCTCCATCACATCTTACTAGCTTTTACATTCTTTATCTTTTTAGAATTGACTGATGCCATAACACTGTTTTACACTTCTGTTTTGTTCTTTTTTCACAGTTTCGATTTTTCGTTGCTCTAAGACGGCTCACCTTGTCAGATGGCATACTCTATTCAGAAGAGTCGACTCATTATGAGTTACAGAAGTTGAAAGCTATATAGGTTTTTATCTTTCTTACGAAATGTTACAACTTACAACAGAAGAAATTTGCTATCCATTAAGTGGCATTAGTAGTTCTTTCTGCTTTGTTTTTTGAAAGCCAAAAGGTGAACTGAGTCCAGCAGATTTGTAAACAAGTCAATTACAAAGTATAAAAGTTCACATAGTCAAATAAACGCACGAATCAGTGAGGATATGGCACAATTTGAGAAATAAACAAAGCATAGGAGATCAATGAATCAACCAAGCATAGGATTATACATGGTATTTGACTTTCCTTGAAAATATATTTGATGGGTGTGAGGGGTTCAAGACATGGATGATCATAAATCGCAAGTCGAGAATCCCTCACCCATCAAATATGAGTTCAACTTATGATGAATCAACCACACCAACACCTTTTAATCGACAATCACCCTTTCAGGCATAGGTTTGGTTTAAGTTCTTGTATTTGTTAATTTTTGGTAGCCTAATTATTTAAGTTTCTTTCATTAGATATATTGTTGAAAATTACGTACTCTTGATATCTTGGTCCATTAATCCATGCAACAAGTGTTGCACGTATTCTCAATTGTCATGTTTCTTCAACCAACGATTTTTGATAATTAAGTTCAACCGTAGGATTACAAATCTTGATATATAATACTAGTGTATATCTATTGTTTCTAATATATAGGAGCAAGGAGTTTAGAGGCAAACTTTGCCGAAATTATTGAAATCAAATATCACTACGCATCAACACAAAGAAAAAATCCACTGTATCACAATCACTCGAGAAGAGAGGGTACTATTTGTATTTGTGAGATTTTGTAATGGGCACGTGGCGAAAGTGTATCAGCCTAAATCAATTTAGGATTACAATTCGAATTTGGGTAGGAATACAAGCAAATCTTCATATCAAAATCAAAAAGATACTAAGAATAAGCGAAAATGCGAGAAAGTAATATGATTCCAATATATTGTTGTGAGTACAAATTTTGCCAGAGTTTCTGTATATATTTCTGAATGAATACAATGTAAAATGAAGTGCTATTTATAGGCTAGAGAGCCCTTACGCACGTTCTCCATGACTGATCATGCTTCGACCCACGTTCTGGGCATTTAATAGGAGTATTTATAAATGTTGAATCGATATACAATCATCAAACTTTTCGATCAGTCGTGCCCTTCTTCACAAGGACCAGGTTCTCCTCCAGAACTACTGGATCCTTCGTTTGTCATTCTTCAAAATATTCACCTCAACATATGAGAATATTATATTTTCATAGATTTGTAAAGAGCTTGTCTCTTACTAGTAATGTGGTTAGATAAGACGCCATTCAATGAATTAAGAAAGACACAGCACTTCAAAATCTTAAACTTAATATGAAATTTAGGACTTGTCTTGTGGGTGTAAGTTTTGGCTCGACCAGATAAGATGAGAAATCGATCAAATTAAACATTTTGCAACAACATACACTGTCTAATGAAAAGTTCTAATTAAACATATGACTATTTGGCAAATCACATAGATGGGAAGTGAACTGTTCACTAGTGACATATAACCACTATAGTGATGGCTTTTCCAAGAATCATATGAAAATAGGAAATGGGATTTGATGAATCAATTAAGGTTTGCATGTGAACTCCTTGCATAGAGTACTAAGTGGGAAATACCAGCTCACTGTATATTATAATTTATAACACTCCCAATCATAATCATTTACTAGTATTGCTTACAAGGGCCACATGTTATGAGAATAAAAAGTGAACCATGTGCAATCAATTTCTGGAGGCAGGGTCAGTGATAGAAGCTTAGGATGTAAATAAATTGTTAAATGATTCTTTTTTTTTTTTTTTCAGTTGTCTACGTTTGGTAGACAAAATTAATTAGAAAAACTTGTCCAATCAAATGTTGGCTTATACTCCTCACATAGAATGAGTCATGAAGAGATTCCCACTGTTTTATACCCACTCGACCCCTCAAATTTTTGGGAGTTTGGTGTGGGTTTGAATTACATCTTGTTTGGATAGTTGTAATCCGTAGTATGGTATTGTATTGTTGTTATGGATACGACGTTTGGTTTAATTGTTTTTCTAATTAACATTGTATGGTATCGTTAAATTCATGGTTATATAACCATGAAAACTGTCACTTTATGTAACGAACGATCGATTTGGTGGGATCGCGTCGTTACCTATTTTTCTTACCCTACTTATTATTTAATATTCCCATTTTACCCTTTACCTTATTTTCAATTATTAAACAACGGTAAACAATACAATCTATTCAAACATTGTACAACACAATACGATACAGTACCATATGATACAATACAATACAACACATTATGAAACGATGGGTAACAACCATCCAAACGGATCAAGAAAGATAAATTATATTCAACTATATACAGACAGTTCTTGATATATATATTTTTAATCCATCCTTTTAGACTCTAGAATTAGTTGAGACTTTCCCATCTGGATTGTCGAGACTTTAACTCAAACTCACGCCTCCACTTTTTTATCCCACCTCTTCTTAACTATTTTTGTTTAATGGTCAATTAGGAAGGTGCAAAGATTGGTCGTAATAATCCTTCTTTGTATTTTCTTTTTCGTCACATAATTAGCCTGCAGTAAATTAATCATCACTCTGTTGTGTCATTTTTCTATCATTTCAATTTAGTGTCATCTAGTATCCACTTTGCGACCTCACTATCACTATATTGTGAAATTGTGGCGCTACTTATTGAAGATGACTTCATTTATAAAGATTGAACGTAAGACTCTGATTAAAATTAAAGTGAATTTGTAGTGCTACTTATTGAAGGTGGTTCCATTTTTAGAGATTGAATTTGAAACCTCTAATTAAAATTGAAGTGATACTTACCATCGCATCATCACAATCATTATTGTCACAATTCAACTGCTACCTTTTAGATTTCTGCCACCAGTTCCAATTGAGCATGATTTGAAATATACAGCTTATTCATTAGTATATCTTCTGAGTTATGCCGTGAGCTCAAACTTAAAAATACTTTCTTCCACCATCTCGTTTTCTCTTTCAGGCTCTCTAAAACTTATTTGTGGTTTTCATGGAAACTATTTGAATATATCAAATATATTAGTTAATGAGTAGATTTGATACGTTTGAACCATCGAGCTTTGGAGTTACGTAGACAATATAAGTCACACAATTATTCATTAGCCTTCTTAATTTGGTTAGTTGTGTTTGCTTTTGTCATAAGCACCGCCTGATTTTATTATTGCGTAGAGATTTGGCCTTAAATAATTCTCCTTAAAGTTACAAACACTACACACTTACACATGTGATTTATATATGTATAACCACGTAGATATACACTATTTGGTAATTCTATATCTAACTTAGAAATCGTTAAAAAGCTCTAACGCCTTATCCTTTTTACTGAATGTTGTCCCATCACGAGAATGGACCAAAATTTTATTTGACAATGTTGAATCATCATTTGTAGCTTTCTTTGATCTTCTTGTACCTAAATCTTGGGATATCCAATCTTTTAGGTAGAGTTACTGTCATGATGACTTGTCCTCATAGTCTCATTCCCTTTAATGAACTCTCAACTATCTCTCTAGTTATGCTTCTTGTAAGTGGATCCGAGACATTATTCTTTGACATCATGTAATTGTTTATGCCTAAAATTTGTCGAATAGATTAAACAAATAAATTTAGAAGTGTTCACAAGCAATAAAATTAAATACGAAAAATATAGAGAAATAAGCAGTAAAGTAGGAGTTGTATTCCTTGAGAATAGACGGATTCGTAGTGAATCTCTTGTGTCGAATACAATGAGGGAGAAGCGTATAATATTGCTCTAGATATACCTCAATCCTAATTATGGTAAAATACTATGTTTATAGGTCTTGAGTCTGCTTTTATGAGGCGATGATACTAAGTTTAACTTAACTAGAAGACTATTATTCTTAAGGCAGCTGTGTATGTGCCCTTCAGCTCTGGACCCGTGCCTAATTACCGTCCATGGCTATGGACCAGGCGTATATTCTCAGCGCTCGATGACTTGTAGAGTAAGCTTAGCCTATGCTAGCTGGACTCATATTCCTATAATAGTAGGTGGTGTATTTTTACTCACACAGTAGTCAATTTGACAATTGTTCTAGAGAGTGCCTAACGATTTTATGGATCCGTCGCATGTGATAAATTTTCTTGTTATATATAGCACTCCTACCCTTTCTACTGCAGTTTGACTATCACAATGTATTCGTATAGGTGTCAATGGTTTGGACCAAAATTCATTCAATTTTTCCACCGTCCTTGTCATAGCTAATTGGTTATTCTTAATTTAGTATCACTACTATATCAATTGCTTGGAATTATAGAAGTTAAATTTAAACTTTCAAGGCATCGTTGATAGGAGTAACTTAATAAATTAAAAACTTAACTTATGCTTTCAAACTCTTGCCAAATTTACCTACTTGAATGTTCATGCCAGTGACTACACCTAAAATAAAGTATAATTACTCCATTCGCCTGGTATTATTTTTTGTGGCGAATGTAAATATATGTCTCACATTATTCGTTATTTTAGAAGTTCAAGACAAAATTATTATTCTTTTCTTCATTTTACACTTAGTAGTACAATAACTGTTTGTGAAGGCCACAAAGTTATTGAGAAGGTACATAAGCAGAGTAAATATTCAATGGAGAGATTACATTAATAAGGATAAAGTAGTAAAAATACGCTCCTTATTAATGATTTCTAAAGATGCGTGTATAAGAAAAACACAGACAAATAAAAATGAGACGAAGGGATACCTTTTCTTTAAATATGTATTTTGAGCCAATCTTGTTTAGCCTAAAATCTGTGTAGTAAGAAAATAATTAAATTTATATTTTGGTTCACAGGCATTAAGAAATATCGAAGAAAAGAAAAGTAGGATTAATTTTGTATTGCTTGAATATCAAGAAACGAGAGTTCTAGTTGTATTCCTGGATGCCCATTACAATGAGGTGATTGTGGTATTTATAGGCTTAAATTTACCGTAATCTCAATCCCAATATAACTTTAATGATGAGCGCATGTATCATTACATAAGGCGGTTAACCAAATACTACTCTAAATAGGAATAATATAGGGCTAAAGGCGGCTTAACCTACATTCCTTAACCTACAAAAGAATGACAATATTATTGTTTGATGTGGAGCAATTTTTTTACTGCGCGATTCTTCAAATATGTTTTAATGCATTCATAAAGTAAATAATTGGCTTTGTATCATCACTACATGATTAATGCAGAGCATTTATTAGTCTCTTTGACCTAATGATGGTTAGAACTCGAGTAATTAATATGTTCTTTGAAGAACAACACTGGCAAACACCTGACAGAGCTTCTAAACAACAAACTTATATCAATCGATTGCCAAATATTAAAAATTAATTAAGGTTATTTATGAAAATCACACCTTTTACTTGTCATAAGCAACCTCTTTTTCCCCCCAACGTGATACACAAAATCTTTGACTTTTTTAGCTAAGCAACTCACACCTAATCGTTGATTAGACCGACGGTCTCGTGGTAGTGTGCAAGGAATCTTCAGTTGGTTGTAGCATTTTGCTGCACACACGCCTTACGTTGCTTGGTTGGCGGGACTAAAAATTAAAAATATCTCATAAATTTAAGATTACATTTATTTCGGGATTGTAATTTCGGTATTAGTAATCACATCTCCTCTATGCGTGGTACAAAATCTATCTCAATTTAGCTATTTCAACCAATCAAATATAGATAACTGTAGTCCCAAATTTAAACTCGAGATTGTTTATTCAATCCCACCCTAATTGTACTAGTTCTGTTTCTTTGTAGGAAACTAGGAATTAACGAAACTAGGCACCTATATATTCTTATTCTCGAGTATTCTATCAAAACTAAATTTTACTAAAAGAGGAAATACTATAATTAAATTATAATCATAAATCTTAAGAATCGTTTTTACTGATAATGATGTTACAGTTTTAAAGAAAAATAAAATAGATGAATAAAGAAAGGCCCCAAATAGAAAAATGACTTGCTATGGTTGGTCCTGTCTGTTGTTTGTGTTTGTTACTAGTTCAATGGTCACAACGTAACACAAATTAATAATGACACCCCCACGCATTTACATGACGAGTATCTTCCTCCCCATTTTTAGAACATCATCACAAGTAAATGGCAAAATATTTTCCTATCCCCTAATTTTGACACAAATTATTAGTAGTAATTAGTTGCACAAACTAATGTATTTATCGTCGTAGTTACCTTTCTGAACTTGAATGCTTGTTATAGCTTTTGTCCATGGACGTTGACATGACAAAGAGCGATACATTTGTGGCTTTGTGCGTGAGAATAGAAAAAAACAAAAGAAATCAATTTTTAAGAAGTGTACTTTTCGACATTTAATCACCACATAATCATATAAAGTGATTTGTTTGTGCCTAATGTGTATTTCTTCTTGCTTCATCTTAATATAAAATAAAATGTATATTTACCCTAATGTTATATTTAAAATATTTCTTTAGATACAATGGCTATTTGTCTCAGGGTGATATTTTATAGGGAAAATTACACTAAAAGACAAGCAAAAGACGAAAATTATCAAAAATAACCCATATTTTTGAATCTTACCCGAGCTGTCACCCTTTTCCTAAAATAGCAGACTGCTGCAAGTTTATACAAGTTTATACAATTTTATACAAATTTATACACGTGTATAAAATTGTATAAATTTGTATAAGTGTGTATATACGAGTGAATAAATCTGTATATTAAGGATGTTTATATGATTTTTTTACTTTTTTTTGTGTATATTTTTGTATTTCTCTCGTTGCTACATATTTATATATGTATATTCATATATAATTTAATTTTTAGAGGGAAATTTGTGTGTATAAACTTGTCCAAATCAATGATTTAGACGCAATAAACAACATAAATTCAGTAAAATACAAAAAAAAATAATGACACCATTGGTGGGGGAAGGTGTTTGCCGGTGGCTTAGTGGCTGGGGAGGGGAAAATTTGGTAGCTATGGTGTTTTTTATGAAGGAGTGCTAAAATTTGTAATTTTAAGGATGGGTGCTCTGCATGAAAAAAAAAAAATATGGCCTCCTGTTTGTAATTTGGGCAATTCACAAAACTATACAAACTAACATTTTTTCTTACACTAAAATGTCAACATTTTCCCATTTTCAAAACATAGCAATATTTTTTTTCAAAACATAGCAAAACACAAACAAAAGGAGGATAAAAGCCTAGATCCACCTCCTACCACCCTCTGCCCCCAGCCCCCATCACTGCCACCACCGCCGCCCATCAACCACCGCCCGCAATGTATGGACAGTGTATGGACAGTGTATATTTTTGTAATTTCACTGTATGAACAGTGTATGGACAATGTATACATTGTATATATAGTGAAAATACGGTGGATACACACACACATACACTTATTGTATGTGTGTATATTCTCTGTATAGACACTGTATGGTCATTGTATGCACGTTCATTCACCGTACATACACACAAACAACAAAATCGAATCTGATTGTATATTTATTGTATGACAAGTATATATTCATTGTATGTCCGGTGTATATTCACTGTATATACAGTGCATACACCGGGCATACAATGAAAATACATACGGCATACATTCCATACAGTCCCAAAACACCAAATATACACCACAACCACCGTGGTTCCGCCGTGTCCCACCGGAAAACTCAAAAAATAAAAAAAAAAAGACAAAAACACTGTTTTCCGCCGGATCCGAGCCGGAAAACATAGCAAATCTACACGGCACCATCCACCGGAAAAGCAACATACCATATCCACAGATCCAACAAATCGACGACGGTTCCACACCACCGGAAAAGAAACATAGCAGATCCATAGATCCACACCCACCGGAAAAGCAAATCGACGACGGCGCAACATAGATCGCCGGAAAACTTTAAAAAAAACGAGCGACGCAGCTGCGACGCCGTAGCGGCTCGGACAGGGAAAAGTTGGGGATGAGGGAGGCGGGAAGACGATGGGATGGGTGGTGCCAAGGCTGGCCGGAAAAATAGTGGGGGTGGGGGTGGGGGGCGGCGGGGAAAGAGAGTGGAGAGAAGAGAGAAAAAGGGATTAGGGTTTTTTTTGGTTATGACATGTTTGGTAGCATTTGTAAAAATATTGCTACGTTTGGTAAAGTGACAAAGTATTGCTATGTTTTTTAAAAAAGTGCCCTAGAATGACATACAGTGTAATTAACCCATTATTTGGGTTGTGGGCTGCATATTTTTGAAAATTCCCCTTGTTTTATATTAAACGAAAAAAGTGAATTTAAGTAGTACTCCCTCCGGTACATTTTATTTGATGTTTTAGCATATTTTTTTTTTGTCTACAATATTTGATCTTTTTTAAAATCAAGATGGAATTTTACAATGTCACCCCTTGCTAATAAATGACTTTAAACAAAATGCTAAGTAATAATAGCTTGAATAGGGGCCAATATAGTCAATTACATTGCTAATTAATAAGTACTAAAAATATAATTTTCTTAATACACGTGAAAACACCTAAAACATCAAATAATATGGACCGGAGGGAGATATCAGCTTTTACCATGAGAAAGGAGAGGAAGCAATCAACATATCTCCCGTGGCCAAATTTGAATAAACGCCGTATAATATTTGTATTATTAAATAAATGATGTCGATTGTCGAGTGTTGTGCGGCGTATAGTTTTCCCTGTCAGCCAGATAGTACACACATTAATTAAATTAAGTAAAGTTAATGTTTTTCCTAAAGTTTCTTTTTGAAAGGTTCACAAGTTATGAAAAGGAACCACATGAATGGCCAGATATTACCAACTCTTGTTTATTTTTTCACAAAAAAACATAGGAGTAGTAATGTTAATTTTAGATTGTTAGTATGGTTTATTTTTTCCTTTTCACATAGCTAACACACGTTAAAAATGTAAATTTACATGAGTATAAAATACGAAATAAGAATATGTTTAAATACATAATATACATAAGTTTTTATACAATAAATCATATACACTTATTTAATAATAAGTAGTTCAGACATTATAATCTCCGCCTTCCGAATTTCCATATTACGATTCATATTATTTTAATCTTTATATTACGATTCATACATTATTAATCCAATATTACAACCATTATATTATTAATCGAGCATTACAGTCAATATATTATAAATCCTAGTAACTTGCTTCCATATAAACAACCCTAGAGTGAAGTGAAACCTTATATGTAACATATTTGTAAGAGATAATACAAAAATACTCTTACATTTAGAAAATTTTTCTCAGTACAGTACATTTATGGTACAATATTTAATAAATTTGAAAGTATTTTTATGTTTTGATTTTTTTTAAAAATATGATATACTCTCTCTGTCCCAAATTAGTTGACATTTTAGCACGATTCATTTGTCCCAAATTAGTTGACGCTTTAGAATTTCAAGACAAAATATATTAGTTCTTTCCAACTATACCCTTAATAATTACAAAAATTTTGAAGAAAAATTAATAGTCAAACATTAAATAGGGGGTAACATAGTAAAATATACACCATATTTAATGATTTTCTTAATAGACGTGAAAAAGCTAAAAGTGATAATTAAAATTAGACGGAGGGAGTATGTTGTATATATTTCTAGTAAAAGACAGACTTCATTTTTGTGCTCCGTTTGGGACAACATTGCCCAATGTACTGTCAAAATTCGGTGACCATTTTTAGTGAAAAACTCCCCAACCCCACCCCACAACCCCCCACCCCCACCAAAGCAACATTCCTAGAAAACAGACAAACTTTACTGCTGTTACTACAGTAGTGCAGCTAGATTTATTCAAATTTAAAATCTACTGTACCTAATAATTCAAATTCACCCCCTACCCTCCATTGTTAGCTCTTCTTTTGTCTTAAAAAACCAGCAATGAACTCTACATATCTACACACAGACACACACTAGTTTCATTTCATTTCATCTTAAATTCAAAGTTCATTTACATAAAAATGAGTGTTTAAGCGTGTAATGGCATCATCGAGAGGGCGAATTAGTAACAATAATAAGCCTACAACACCTTATTCTTCGTCATCTTCATCTTCATCAATGAACAGTCGTCAGCAGCTGCCACGATCTTATTCCACATCTAATACTAGTACTACTACGACGTCGTTTTATGGCTCTAATTCTAGATCCATGAGTCGTTCCGATTCGTTAGGTTACGGAGGAGATCGTACTCCTCCAGCATTGATGAGTAGTTATCAGTCTGAAGAAGAGTTTATTACTGATGAACCTGTTGATTTGCCTAGATCTGGTGATAGCATTTCTGTTACGGTTAGGTTTCGCCCGATGAGGTACAAAATTTTTTCTAGATCTAATTGAAATTGATTTAAATGTGAGTTTTAAGTTATGTACGATGTATTAGGACACATTTACCTGTTGTAGTCGCAAGTTAAATCCCACATTTTATGGATGCTTACAGATAAATATCATTTTTGACACTGGCTGTTTATATAACTTAAACTCGATAGGTATTTATAGAGGGTTACTAGTACATGTCATACTTTACATTGATAGTGTATATAGCTTAAACTCGATAGATATTTATAAAGGCTTACCGGTACATATCATACTTTACACTGACAGTGTAGGTAACTTAAACTCGATAGCATTTCAGTTACTGTTAGGTTTCGTCTAATGTGGTACAAAATTTTCTTAGATCTAATTGAAATTGAATTAAATATGAGTTTTGAGTTATGTATGATGTATCAGGTCGCACTTGCTGTAGTTGCTAGTTAAATCGTACTTTTTATGGATGCTTATAGGTTAGTATCATGTTTTATACTGACTATGTATATAACTAAAACTCGATGGATATTTATTGAGGGTTACTAGTACATGTCATACTTACATTGACAGTATATATAACTTAAACTCGATAGATATTTATGGAGGCTTATTGGTAAATATCATACTTTAAATTGACAATGTATGTAGCTTGAACTCAATAGATTGTTATAGAGGCTTACTGGCACATACATTGTATATAACTTAAACTCGATAGATATTTATAGTGGCTTGCTGGTACGTGCCATACTTTACACTGACAATGTATATAACTTAAGCTCGATAGATATGTGTAACAATTGAATATTAGGGATGTGAGTTTTGAGACAATGTAGTAAGCATTCCCAAATGTTTTGCTTTTCGAGAGTCAATTTGAATAATCTTTGAAGTTGAATTGGATTAGATTAATTCAATATTTTAAAGAAAATTTATAGTAGCAAGTTAAATCCCACATTTTATGGAGGCTTACAAGTAAATATCATTTTTACAGTGACAATATATGTAAATTAAAACTCGATAGATATTTATGGAGGCTTAATAGTAAATATCATACTTTACGTTGACAGTATATATAACTTAAAACTCGATAGATATTTATGGAGGCTTAATAGTAAATATCATACTGTACATTGACAATGTATATAACTTAAGCTTGTAAGATTTTTATGGAGGCTTACTAGTAAATGTCATACTTTATACTGACAGTGTATATAACTTAAGCTCGATAGAATTTATGGAGGCTTACTAGTAAATGTCATACTTTACACTGACATTGTATATAACTTCAACTCATAAATATGTGTGACGAATGAATATTAGGGATGTGAGTTTTGAGACAATGTAGTAAGTATTCCAAATTGTTGTATTTATGGTGACTTGGTGAAAGATTGGATACATTGGAAGAAAAAGATCTACTCCTTTTTTTCCAGCTTATGTGGCCCTTCTCGCTTTTCGAGGGTGAATTTGACTAATCTTTGAAGCTAATTTGAAATTGATTTAAGTACATGTAGCAGTGTAGTAAAAGGCTCATTTAAGGCGCACTTAAGCCCTGAAGCTCAGAAAAGCTATGCGAAGGTGCGCTTCGCGATACTTAACCTGTGCATTAGTGTAGGTAAGGAGCTAAGATGTGCACCTCATTGCCGTTGAGTTCTATCTTAGATCAAGCAGTACTAAAAACAATAAATATTATCGGAAAAGAAATATATTACATTGTTAAGGAAAACATTAGGAATGTAATTTGTTACCTTTTTATTCATTCTGGCTTTTTTGTTTCCACTAAAGCTCACACTCCTTTTGCACTTAAAGGCCCCAATATAGTTGAAGCGCTTTTTAAAGCTTTTAGCCTTTGATGACGCTGATATGTAGAGCTGAATTTTACGATGTGAGTTCTGAAACAATGTAGTATGTATTTGAATTGTTGTATTGATTGTGAGTCTGTGACAGTGAACGAGAATATCAAAAGGGCGATGAAATTGCGTGGTATGCAGATGGTGATAAAATTGTGAGGAACGAGTATAATCCAGCCACAGCTTATGCATTTGGTACAATTCTAAACTTTTTTGGGTCTCATCTTGCTTCTGAGTCTGCTAGTTCTGAAAAATTTCCTTAATTAGATTGGAAAATAATTGCTTAGAAATTCGTTTTCCGTCGAGGTTTATAAAGTTATTTGGGTAATATTTTCTTTGATTCTGGGTAGATAGAGTGTTTGGACCTCAAACAGTTACTCAGGACGTTTATGAAGTGGCTGCTCGACCTGTGGTCAAGGCTGCAATGGAAGGCATACATGGTATTTATTTTTCTTGGACTGAATTGTTATCATTTAAGTGTGAAATATCGTGCTGTCCGGTTTAATTGCGATGATCTGTTAATTTATATTTTGACATGAGACCTGCTGGTAATCCAGGGACAGTTTTTGCTTATGGAGTTACAAGTAGTGGAAAGACACACACTATGCATGTAAGTGAATTTTCTTTGTGTTGTATTATTTTCCTTGAATTGACAAACAAGCTTCACCGGCTCAGTTATGTTATCAAGGCTATGTGCCGACAAAGTTTCTGCAATAGAATACTGCAAATCTTTATGTTTATGATGTGTTTTATTGTAACTTGATTGTTAACTTATAGATGCTTGCTTCATTTTCCTCTTTGCCAATTGAAGTTTCTTTCTTTCTCCTCCTCATCCTCACCCCGCCCCTAGTGCACAAGTTTTTCTGTCAGAATATTGATTTTTGAGATCTTGGTGTCAACAGGGAGATCATGATTCTCCAGGCATAATTCCTTTGGCGATCAAGGACGTCTTTAGCATGATTCAAGATGTAAGTAAGCTTGGAAGTTTCCTCATTCTGAAAATTGGATGCTGCAACTTTTTTGTCTAGCATGACACCCTAGAGTGATTTGGCGTTATTCATTTTGCTCAATCATCGATGCACGAGGAACAATGCTTGTTTCATGTATTAATTGATTATTCTACGTGAAGGGTGACTTAACTCTTTATATTTTCAGACTCCTGGACGCGAATTCTTACTTCGTGTGTCATATATTGAAATCTACAACGAGGTTAGTGTGGTGCTTATCTACAGATAATTTCACATAGAATGATAGTGACACTGGATTAGAAAGAGTAACAACCATTATGCTTTGCCGGGTGGTTCCTGCGTAAATGAGCATCGTTGTGTGATGCTATGTCTATGTTTAGGTTTTGAGCTCATGTCCTTTGCTGCATCATACAATTTCTCCAATATGACCTGTACAAAGTGAAATATCATTTAGGGTCGTTTGGTTGGATGTATTATAGTGCGCAATACCCGCATTAAACTTTGCATTGCTAATACCATGTTTGATTGCACCATTTGAAAAAATAATCCCTGCATTGAAGTTGCATTATTTTGTACCATGTTTGGTTGCTTTTTTCTATTCCGCATAAAACATTGCATTGTTAATACAATGTTTGGTTCAAAATTTTGATTTCCGCATAGCTAATACCCGCATAAGTTATGCGGGAATCTATGTATCATTTTATGCGGGGTAGAAGGTGGTATTAATAATACGGGTATTAATAATGCAGGTATTAAAATTTAAAATAACAAAATAACCCTCATAATAGTAAGAATATTTTTAAATTATATTTAAGGACTAACTAAATATTTTAAATTATAACATTGTATATTAATTTGTAATATATTAGCGATCCAAGAAATAATCCCTATGTTATAATATATGCATAGCTAATACATATATTACTAATACCCACATTATTAATACCCGCATTACTAATATTTGCAATATTAATACCCACATTACTAATACCCACATTGCTAATACCCGCATTACTAATACGTACATTGTTAATACCCGCGTAAACTCTATGTCAACCAAACGACCCGTTAGTGTAGATTTAGCATCAAGTTATAAGCACTTGCACTTCTAGACATTTCTAACTTTCTCATACAAATTGTTACCATTATTAATTGACGTACTCTCCGTATTTATGATATCAGGTTATAAATGATTTGCTGGACCCTACTGGCCAGAATTTGCGCGTCAGAGAAGATGCACAGGTTTTTGTGCTGAAAAACTTGTTTTTTAGGGCCATTCTGGAAAGGCTTTTCTATTTGCTAAAAAAGTTTTCCTTGAAGTTATGATTCTGGTTTTCTTTGATATTCTTTCTATAATTTTTTCCGAAGATGAGGATATTCTTTCATTCTTGGGATCTGGAAGTAGCAATGTACATCTGTAGCAATCATTTAGGAAAACAATAAAAACAATTGCACAGTAACAAAGATGTCTTCCAATCCGTCCTCGCTAGCTAGTGAGTAAATTTAGCTTGTATCTTTCATTAATCTTGAGTCCCTAATAACCCTTGAAATGAATTAAGAACAACCTGAAGCTAGTATGTTTAGAATTTGTATGTTAGCTCCACACTGTTCTTTTCACCCCACCACCTAAGCTGCAGTTCCCAAGGTTTCTGCTCTAGCTTTTTCTTACATATTACGATTAGGATGTTAGTACTTTATTGTTCTTTTCACCACCAAATCAACAGATCCTAAGTATACCTCTCTAGCTTTTATCTATCTTCATAAAGTATGTTTATAGTTGATTGTAGTGCTAAGGTATAGTTCTTGATCTTCCACAAATGCTATAAATTTGCAGGGCACTTATGTTGAAGGTATAAAGGAGGAAGTTGTTTTATCACCTGGCCATGCTCTTTCTTTTATTGCTGCTGGGGAAGGTAATTATTGTGCATGTCCCAATTCTTTCTCAATTCTCATCTAAACCCATTATTAACAGCCAAGGTCATGTTACAGACAGTTTATTTCGATTTCTGTCTTTTGTATTGCAGAGCACCGTCACATTGGTTCAAATAATTTCAATTTGTTCAGCAGCCGTAGTCACACAATATTTTCATTGGTAAGTATTTCAAATGGTTCGTTGTGATTTGTCATATAATTGCTTTGTTCAACCTGGTATGCTTCTAAGTTAATATTGTGCAAAATTTGACTAATAAATACTTTCTAGCGAATTTCACTTTCCTAATTAAGACATGCACCTGAATTGTCATTTTGGAATCTGATTCATAAGTGGGTGTGATTTAATCTTAGGGTGTTAAACTTGATAATCATCCCTTGGGAACTCTGATTGGAGATTGGGATATATTTCATCTGAAATCCGTGGAAGCAAGTTCTAAAGAATGTAGTGGTATCAGATAACTGATTATTTAGCTGGTTATGGGCATTCAATTTCTCTGGAATTTTTGTCCTGTATAGTCCTCATAGTTCATTTCTTGGAGGAGAAGCTATGTTCCTGAGGCCAATGACAAAATATGCTTGCATATTAAGATCTCTGAGGTCTTTTCTTTAATAAATGCCACCGAGTTTTTTCTTTCTTTCCTCATTAAAATGAAAAAGTTGATGGCAGAGGCAAATATAGTACGACAACTAATTTCAGGGCCCATGCAATGTGGGGGTAGAAATGCCAATCTCTTGAGGTTTTCTGGCTTGTATTATATGGCTAACAATCATGAGATTTACTTGTACGGATAGATTTTTTATCAAAAATAGGAGCAAACTGTCTCTGAAATGCAAGGAACCAAAATTTTTGGAATATCCTAGACTTTTTATGAAGATAAGTTACCTTTTCTGAGTTTGTCGATGATTTGATTCTTCAAGTTTCTCTAGTCTTGAGATAGCTATTCCCATCTTCTTTATTGAAGGCGCGTAGTGGTCAATCTGGCGCTTCCTGATTTCTGATTAAGTTTAAGGCCTATTTCATGAGTTAAGTGGCAGTTCTAATAGGTGTTTATATTGATAAAAAATGTCACAGATTTCTCAGTTTCCGAGATAAATGTTTCTGTCTTTTAACATTAATACAATCTCTGGATGTGGCGAATACAATCTTCATATATTTTGGCTACATGTTCACCATGCGGTGGGAGCACTCGAGGTTAATTTTGTGGAATGGATGATAGCATCTGTTTTCTTGTGTCACTAGTAGATTTTGTAATGATTTCCATTCAATCGGTTGTTCAAATATCCATTAATCACCAAACTCTATCAGTTATTGTAGCATATATTCGAATGATGTGAATACTCTCTCAAGCGATGGGATACTTAATTTGATTTACCAGTCAAGATTTATTTTAAGGAGATCCAACCACCCAGAATGATTGACCGAGGCAACTATTTGTTCCGTTTTACAACTCTTATCTTACTGGGATGGGTATTTACATATTGGTCATTCTCTGTTCTGTTGAAACTTGGACTAAGAATAATCAGAGCTTGTCCTTACTTTCTTTTTGTTCTTCTTTTGTAATGATTGATGCTTGGACCAATGAATGCGTAATTATGGATTATTGATGTTCCATTGCGACTAATGTACCAAGTGCTTGCCCAATTTTTGTTGTTTCTTTGTTTACAAGATTTGGTTTCTTGTCAAAGTTTTAATAAGCTTTGCAGATCTATGAAATATTTTATAGGATTGTACTAATAAAGGATTCTTTGTAAGCATCTCCCAAATAATCATGGTATTATCTTAGTTGCTTTATTCGTGCCTAGTTTTACAACATCAGATCACATATATCTTTTACCATTGAATAACATTTTTCTATGACCTTAAATCTTCTGCTAGAGCTAGGAAAGAAACTTCTGTTGTAGTTGGATTCATGTTCAACTCACTTGGTGACTGAAAAATAGTATGGAAGATAAGACATTAAATCTTCAGGTTCTAAAATTCTCTGTTATTAAGGCCCCAAGGATTTGGTCTAGCAATAAGAGTGAAACTTGTGATGTATGGGCCAGGCCTTGCCTCAGGCAAAAAGCCTGGTATTAAGTGGAGAAGGGTGGAGGGGCGGCTCATGATCCACAGCATTTCAACCTGTGCGCTATTGGCACTTAGGGCTTTCTCGCTTAAAAAAAATTGGTAATAACCACTTTGCAGAAGATCTATATTTCCTAACCTTTTCAGGATAATTAAATAGGACCCAATTGGATGATGCAGGCTTCTTTTCCCTACTTGCACTACTGGGCAAAATAAGAAAAGATAATCTGGCTCTTTAAATGTTTGTTATTA
Source organism: Petunia axillaris subsp. axillaris (assembly GCA_029990575.1). NCBI lineage: Eukaryota > Viridiplantae > Streptophyta > Magnoliopsida > Solanales > Solanaceae > Petunia > Petunia axillaris. The sequence goes on from JARKNS010000003.1 coordinate 167,673,678, forward strand.
TAACAAAAGATCGCACTGCATTGTCAATCTTCTTGGCACTTCCACTGTGACATCACTTTTGGAATATGTCTTTGTAATTTATATCCTGGTTGTTAATGTATTATATACTCTCTTCTGCTTTAACCGCATCTGAAATCTGTTAGGTCTGTGATCATAGCCCATAGTTTGATTACTTTAAAGCCCTCCCCCCTGCTTAAATATTTCATCAGTAACACATTGTGCTTGATTTTTATATTGCTATCTTATTATGTCACTTCGTTGCACATTTTACAGATGATTGAAAGTAGTGTTGATCCTACTGTTTGGTTACTATAGGCTAAGCTTAGCTTTTTCAGCAGTTACACATTGTGTGTAGTGCTATCTTACTATGTCCACTCCCTTGCACATTTTGCAGATGATTGAAAGTAGTGCCGATGGTGATGAGTATGATGGAGTGATCTACTCGCAGCTAGTATGGCTACTTGCACTGTTAATCATTATTCAAATGTCAAGGCTGATATTACAACATCTCACGTTTTATTTTCTTTTTTGCCCCTTAGAACCTGATCGATTTAGCAGGATCTGAGAGCTCTAAAACCGAAACAACCGGATTGCGGAGAAAGGAAGGTTCATACATAAACAAAAGTCTTCTGACTCTCGGAACTGTATGTACTTTAAGCATCCCTCATTGATCATTTCTATGATGGTTCCTTTAACGATCGTATAATGACATGATTGTCATCATTCAATTTCTCTTCCTTGCCTATCAGAACAATTGATATATTCTCAGTTTCCTTTGCCTATCATAATGATGTATTCCTTCTTCAGGCTGGGCTAAACATTAGAATGATCTGAACGTAAAGCTAATGCATTGATTGTGCTCTCATGTATTAGGTCATTGGAAAACTAAGTGAAGGGAAGGCATGTCATGTTCCTTATCGGGATTCTAAACTTACTCGCCTACTCCAATCATCTCTGAGTGGACATGGACATGTTTCTGTAAGTATGATGAGTTCATGCTAGGAGTTCTCTTCCATTCATAATATCTTTTATTTATACATCTTTGATGATGTGCATCTTTTGCCTCTTATATCTCCATTCTTTTTTGTTTATTTTTGAAAGTAAATAATGACACACATTCTCCCATCTGATATTCATGGTGCTTTCTCTGACCTTGATTGCCTCATAGGTAGGATGACTAATTTCTCCCTTTTTTTATGATCTTCAGCTCATATGTACTCTTACTCCTGCTTCAAGCAATATGGAGGAAACACATAATACATTAAAGTTTGCAAGTAGGGCCAAACGTGTTGAAATTTATGCATCACGCAACAAGGTTTGTGCTTTTAGCGTTGCTTCAGTTTTAGAATTGAAATAGAGAGCTCACAATTTGATACTTTGATATGTATTCCTTCAGATAATTGATGAGAAGTCTCTGATTAAGAAATATCAAAGGGAAATATCATGTCTGAAACAAGAGCTTGATCAGCTAAGAAGAGGGGTGCTTGTAGGTGTCGATCATGAAGAACTTATGAACTTGAGACAGCAGGTATGATTTATAGTTAAATTGATGTGGAAAAGACTCTCTACAGCGATGTGAAGCATATTGTATCCAACTAACTGCAGGTTTAATATTTGCACTATTTTTGTTGCTTCTGGATGTTGTTCTTTCAACATAAATGGGTCCTGTACTGAGTTACTTCTTCTCGTACATTTTACAGTTGGAAGAGGGACAAGTAAAAATGCAATCAAGATTGGAAGAGGAGGAAGAAGAGAAGGCAGCTCTACTGAGTCGGATACAAAGGCTAACTAAACTGATACTTGTTTCTTCAAAAAATTCAATTCCTGGTTATTTGGGTGATGCTGCTGCTCATCAAAGGAGCCTTTCTTCTTCTGAAGATGATGTAGGCTGCTCTTTCTCATATTATCATGAGTTTTGTTCTTCATTGCCATTCTTTCTCTGCATACTTTAACCTAGATAATTGCCTACGTTTGGATGGTTGTTACCCATCGTTTCATAATGTGTTGTATCGTATAGTATCGTATGGTACTGTTTCGTATTGTGTTGTACAATGTTTGAATAGGCTGTATTGTTTTCCGTGGTTTAATAATTGAAAATAATGCAAAGGGTAAAATGGAAATATTAAATAATAAGTGAGGGCATGATCGGTAAGAAATAGGTAACGACGCGATCCCACCAAATCGGTCGTTACATAAAGTGACAGTTTTCATGGTTACATAACCATGGATTTAACGATACAATACAATGATAATTAAAGTAACAATCAAAACAAACGTCGTACTCATAATAACAATACAATATTATACAATGAGTTACAACCATCCAAACAAGCTGTAAGATAATATCATGTGTATTGTAACTTTTGAGACAGTGTAACGTGCTCTTTTACAATTGGTTATGCACTGTCAAAGATGTTTTATTTAATCATTGCTGTATTCTTCATTAAACTGATTGAAATCATGATATTGAAGACCCTAATCTACTTGTGGAATATAACCTATTCCTCTAGTTGTTACTTTCTGGACGGACCTTCTCTAACTTTACCTGATTTAGAATAGACAGCTGTCTTGTGTACTGATCTTCTATTATCAACTGTTCCATCAGAAACAGGACAGTTCTGTGCTCACAGATGGCGAGAATCACAAAGACCATTCGTCAAATACTGAATTGACTGAGATGAGTGAACTTCTCGGTGGTTCTTCCTGTGGTTCAAAGCAGCCCATAGTATGTATCTACCTTCTCTTTGTTTAACTATTTTATAAGTTATCTAGTTGTTCTTAATTCAATTTGCCTATTGGTGCATGTGAATCTTAATCCTTTTAAGGACTCCAAAGGTTTGCAAGTAAACTTTTGCAGTCAGGCTCATTCATTAAGTTGAATTTATTTTACTTAAAATGCTGTTAAGAAGAGGGACCTTGTGACTAAGTTAACCCCAAAAGCTAACTCAATAGGTGATCATTGTCCAAGACTATATAAAGAGGCAAATAATTCCATCCCATACTGTTGTGGTACTCAATAGCCCACCCCCCCCCCCCCCCCCCCCACACACACGCACACACACCCACAAAAATTGGACATGCAGAGCGCAAACAAATAGGGGCTAAGATCGGGTAAACCATGAATTAGGATGGAACTGACTCTGATACCATGATAAGAAGTAGACACTAAGCCTAAATCAACCCCAAAAGGTACTCTTGAGGTGAGGATACCCAAGACCATATAAGGAGAACAAATCACATCTCAAAAGCGATATGTGACAACTCAAGTGATAAGAAAAGAACCTTGAGAGTTGGGCCTAACTCAATCCCAAAAGCTAGGTCTTGAGGAGATTAGTAAGGATACCAAATTCACATCCCACAACAGATATGGGATAACTCAACACCCCTGCATGCCAGGCCTGTCAATAGGAGCGTGGACAGCATAATATAGGGACCTAACATCGGGTAACCAAGAAGAGCTGCTCCTAGCTTTACTGTTTAAGTGTGCTTCAAGCCTTCGACTATGTATCTAACCAATTATGCCAGCTAAGGTCATCTCCATTGTCTAGAATTTGACATTAGCTGTTTACATGTCTTGCTTTTCAATTATTCAAAAACCCGTCCAAGTATTACATCTGAATACTTTCACCATCTTGTATCAGGATTTGGAAGTTATGTGGTTGCCATAGCTATGCACTAGCTTTCTTTTAGTCCAATGATGTCCAATTAATGGGTGTTTTGTTGCTTGATTCGGGAGAGGGTAAGAAGGGATTATGAACCATTCCCCCCAATCAGGAATTTGGTTTAGCTTTCAGCAACACATGCATCTGTATACCAAACCTAGTGTACAATTTAGCCAATCTATTTGACAATCCTCTCAGCTCCAATAGAGCAGAATTGATGTAAAAGATCCATACAGTAGACCTCAACTGGTTTTGCTTGCTTGATTGATAATCCACCATCCCATTACTAACAATATCCCCTTATCAGTCCATTTTCTCCTTGAAAATAATTCCCTCACTATGATCTTGTAATATTTTAATCCACTCTTGTACTGTTGATTGACAAAATGGCCGAATGGGTTTCAGGTAATGCTTATCTTTGCTTATATTTAAAGTCAATATAGATAATACATCTTTCTAGTCCTTTGTCTGATGCGTTGGATGAGTCGGTTTAGGTGCAACATGATGATCATTATCAATTGATAACATTTGCTATTTTCGGTTTTGTCTTTTTTTGTTTGAATACAGGAAGGAATCTCAATGTTAGATGAAATGGACCTCCTGGCTGAGCAAGTGAAGATGCTTAGTGGAGAGATTGCATTCAGCAGCAGTACATTGAAGAGGTTGATAGAGCAATCTGTAAATGATCCTGAGAGTTCAAGAACTCAAGTATGCAGTCTTTGCCAATCTATCAAATTAACTTCATTCTTAAGTTGAAATGGCACAATGATGGTGTTGTTTGCTATAACCTGCTGCGAGTAATTAGGGCCTCTTTTAGATTTTCTTCCAGTAGGCATATTCTTTTTACTATTCTACTCTTGGATATGAAAGTCTAGTTATTGTGCTAATCTTTCTGTCAAGTTTTAAACTTATTCACTTAAAGTGTCATTAGCAACAATGATAAAGCATCTCCAACATTCGAAGTCCTACTAGAGTCTTATTCTTCATTATGCAAATGCAGCTGTATGGATGGAAGTTGCTTATTCATTTTGAATGTGCATGTAATTGTGTTTTATGCTTAGGATCAGGACTCACTTATTGCCTAACTCCTATGTCAGATTGAAAATTTAGAGCACGAAATTCAAGAGAAGAGAGATCAAATGAGGATCCTGGAACAGCGCATTGTTGAAAATGGTGAAGCATCAGTTGCTAAAGCATCCTTAGTTGAAATGCAGCAGGTGACCTCATATTATCTTTTTCAACCTCATACTTTTTCTTTACCTTTCAAATCTCTGCTTGTCTCATATTTTTGTCTTTTTGCAGACTCTGATGAAATTGATGACACAATGTAGTCAGAAGGCCTTTGAGCTTGAGGTTTGTAACAACTAAGAGTTTGTTTACCAATTTCTTATATGAAAAGACATATCTAAGAAATTTGCCATTGTCGTATTGAGCTGTGTTGCTTCCTCCATTCCAAGCTGTTTACAATTTGATCCTCTGAGCAGATAACATCAGCGGACAATCGCATTCTTCAGGAAGAACTGCAAACCAAGGTCAGATAGCTCTGTTATTCATTTTCGCTGCTACCAAATATTTTTCATTGCTAAATTTTGTGGACCTTGTTCAGTGGCTTTTTAGTTCGTTTTTCTAAGAATAATGTGGCTGTTGTTTCTTTGTTATTTTCAGTGTTCGGAGAACAAGGAGCAACAGGAAATGATTTATCATCTTCAGCAGCAGCTGGATGCAGTCAAGGCTGAAAAGTCATGGCCATTATCAGAACAAAGTGTATCTGACGAATATGTTGATGAGCTTAGAAAGACAATTCAGTTCCAGGTGATTTTATATCATTCCGTAAAGCAATATACTTGTTCTGCATCTTCATCTAATCACTTGACTGGGCTGATTGCTCTTGGAAAAAAACTATAGATACTGAGCATCCATTGCCAGCGCTTAGGAAGGTAAGGAGAGCATCTGAAGCCTTGATACAGACTCCTGACAATATCTGTTGCCCGGGAAGAGTAAAAAGGAGGGAGCATGTGAACTCTTGTTTCCTAAGAGTCTGGATAAGTTAAATCATTCATGTATAAAAACGAATACAACTGACCACTAGGGGCTGTTTGGTTGGAGGTGTTAGGAAAAATATTGCTGGCATAAATTCCCTATTAAGCAATTTAGAGAAAAAAATTATCTTCTCATCGCTAATGAAGGATTTGGTTGGTCGTATAAGAAAAAAATAATCCCAGTGGTACTAAGTGCAGCGTTTGGTTGACAGTACTAAATACGAGTAATACTCTGTGTGTGTGTGTTTTTTTTTAATCGGTATGTACTCTGTATGCTCCACTTCATGTTTCACTATTACTATTTGGAGAGCCTAATATGCTTTTCTTTACTATGGCTTTTTCAAATACTTTTTAAGTATTTCAAATATTAACTATTGTAACTGATACAATAGTTTATTTTTATAAACCAATTGTAACTTAGTAATTTCATTGACTTGTGTGAATAAAAAAACTGCAGATACTATGTCCGAGCTCACATAGAAAATTAAGTAGTTTGACCGTCGATTCCCAAACCTTCTACATAAAATGGAGGGAGTATTACTATAGACAGGATAGAGTGTGGAGTCATAATACATGTATTGGCAATAGAAAGGTTAAAGAATTTAAAGAGAAAATATCCTTGAAGTAGGTAATGCCTACTTGACATTCCTTGTGTTATTATTCCCTGCATAACATTCCCTACATTATTATTCACCGTATAACAATTTCTTCAGTATTATTCACAATATAAACAATCCCTCAATTATAATATTTGCATAACTAGCATCTGAACCAAGCGAAATGTTATAAAACTCACTTACGTTGTTCAGCCAATGCAAAGAGTGGAGAATCTTTCACATTGTGGATCCTTTCAAAAATTGAATAGAAAATGTGATGATTTGTTCAGGCCAAAAGATATTGTACGGTTTTCTCGTCAGAATATTCCAATGATTTGATTAGTGGATCTATCAGCCATACATGTTCTCTGCTTTCTTTTATTCATCAAATGCTTTATGTTTTTTTGTGCAAATTGTGTTTCATATCTTTATTGTGATTAACTATCTGTGCCTTGGCTGTTTTCCATGTAACTCTATGTTAGAATTCTTGGATTCCGTTAGTTGATATCCACCCAAATTGTCGGACTAGATATCTAACTTTTTATACGATGTGATGCATATTGTTGCTGCTTCACCTTACAGGCAGTTTTAACATTGCATTCGCTCTAGATGAGTTTGGCTCACGGATCTTATATTGTGTTTTGCAATTTGACCAGGATATTGAGAATGGAAAACTAAAGCTAGAACATGTCCAGATTGTAGAGGAAAATAGTGGGTTACGTGTGCAGAACCAGAAATTGGCTGAAGAAGCGTTGTATGCAAAAGAATTAGCATCTGCTGCTGCTGTAGAACTTAAAAACTTAGCTGGTGAAGTGACAAAGCTCGCGTTACAGAATGCAAAAATGGAGAAAGAGTTGTTGGCTGCTCGAGAGATGTTGAGTTCTCGAAATTCCATTACACAAGCTGGTAATGTTGGTGGCCGAAAGCATAGTGAAAACCTAAGACCTGGGCGTAGAGGTCGGATATCAGGCCGAGGAAGTGAAATTTCAGGAGCAATTCATGATGACTTCGGCACATGGGACCTGGATCCTGAAGATTTAAAGATGGAATTGGTGGCTCGGAAACAGCGGGAGGCATCTCTTGAAGCTACATTGGCTGAGAAGGAAGTTGTGGAAGACGAGTACAGGAAGAAAGTTGAAGAGGGAAAGAAAAGGGAGGCAGCCCTGGAAAATGATTTGGCAAATATGTGGGTGCTTGTTGCTCAGCTGAAGAAAGAGAGTGGTGCTACACAAGATTCAAAGCTGGCAGCTGAAAGGCAGAATGTAGAAGACAGTCTGCACGGTACAAAAATCAATGATATCAACCACAATGATCCAATTCTCTTTGATAAGCAAGCAGTTAATCATATAACTGCTATTGCTGAGACTCCTAAGGAAGAACCCCTTGTTGCGCGGTTGAAGGTAAATTCTTTCATTTTCTTGCCGCTTGTGGTCATTCGCCTGATTTAAGTCTTCTGATCATACTTTTAATTACCGGCATCCTGTCATTCCACTGAGTGCTACTTCTGAAATGATACATAAGATCACACAAATAGGAGCATGCAATTTTCCTTTATTGTGCTGTATGGCAAAGTCTCTGCCCTTTTATGCTGATCTCGTACTTGAAAACTCAGTCTGATTAGGCGTAGAACACATAAATATGTAACTTTAAGTAGTCACAGGAGTGGCTTCTTGAAATGTGTGAAAACATCGAGTTGTAACTTTACGTGCCTTAATTACTCCAAAAATGTAAAAGCTTTATGATCTATTACATTTATGTCTCCAGGCTAGAATGCAAGAGATGAAGGAAAAGGAACATAAGTACTTGCGGAATGGTGATGCAAATTCACATGTATGTAAAGTGTGTTTTGAATCACCCACAACTGCAATGCTTCTTCCATGTAGACATTTTTGCTGTAAGTCACCTTTTCAATCCTGTTCTTGTATTATCTTTGCTCCCATAATATCCTGTGTCAAGGATAAACCAGTGTTTGCACCAATTCAATGAATAAATGTTTTGATTTTAGGTACATTCTTATTTGGTAACCATAGTTTATTGGTATTAATCTCACCTCAAATTATCGCTTAACTATAATAAACTAATGTGGCTTTCTGTCATGAATTTTGCAGTGTGCAAGTCTTGTTCTCTTGCCTGCTCCGAGTGTCCTGTATGTCGGACCAAAATTGCGGATAGGATTTTTGCTTTTACTTAAGGTGAAGAAAGGTGATTGTTGATAGTCGTATTTTCTAGTTCTTACATCATAAACTTGAAATTCTAAAGTAATTTTAAACTAATGGAAGTTTCTTACTTTCCCCCTTTTCTTTATGCAGGCGTGCATTGTCAACTCGCCATTTCTGTACCATTCTTTAATTATTCTTCAACTGTATGTTGTAACCTTACAATGATTAATTATTGTACCAAATGTAAAATATGACGACCCAAAGAAATGAAGGAAAGGATGGAAATGAGTAAATATGAAGGTGTCAGGGAGTTGTGGCATATTATGAACTCTTGACCTTCAGCTGCAGTGTATAGAACGATACAAAGCTACCATATATTGTTTGTAAATTTTTGAGCGTCTATATCAAATGGTTATAGTTTTTGGCACTCTTTATTTTCACATTAGTCAATCAATTTGCTGGATGGTGTTTTCAAGTATTCTACATTTGCATCAGAGTTAAGTTATTTATACACTATCGGTGCAATGTAATTAAAACTGACTGATTGTTATTTTCATTTTTAGGTTATCATATCAAATTTGTAATAAAAAACTATACATTGTTGTTAATCAACTTAACTTGATGGTGATTATACAATGTAAATATGTAAACTTCAACTAATTTGTATATTGTGCGTGCTTAATTTTGGTTGCTTCCTCATGGCATTGCCTGTAACTTGGTGATTCATGGAAATTCAAAAACTTTTTGGTTTTTGTTTTCTTCTCCATCTCTTTCAATCTATTAAACGGAATCTTTTGGCACTCACTCATCTTTTGGTGATATCTTCTGTCTTTTTATCCAGACTTTCGGTGTTTGTTTTCTTCTTGCCCTGAGTTCCTTTTTTTTTTTTTTTTTTTTTTTTTTTTGTAGGTCTCTTTTATAGGGGAAAGATAAAAAAGGGGCAAAAAGAAGAATTGCTCTGTTCTTTCTCACATAGTAACTTTTATAATTGGAAGTGAGTCCATTACCTAAATGGTCACTCAACTATTGGAAATAAACCAAGAAAGTCACTCTTCTTTGTAATGTTCCTAAATGGTCACTCAACTTTGGATAATTAAATCAAATGGTCATTCTCACCTGAAAAGTTGCTATCTCCGATGATACATGCTGACGTGAAATTTTTTTATTTAAAATTTAAAATATAACGAAATTTAAATCTCACTGTCCCCGCCCATTTAACATAATTATTTGACCATACCCGACCCAAATAACTTAATACGTCAACTATTAAAAAAGTCAGTTCTACTTTAATCCTAAGATACTATACGATGTTTCCCTTCTCTTCTTTTTAAGGTTCTATAGGGAAAACCAAAATTTTATTTTCAATTGATTTCTTCTCCAATAAAACCATTGCAATTAAATTAAAATTCTCATAAAATAACATAAGTTCATAATACAATACATGAGAATGGTAGTGGATATGACTAAAGCAACGATTACTTATCTTTTACTCATCATGAATGGTACTGACATGAATTAAATATTTGGTGTAAGTAGCATGCATTAATAACTGGTGAGAATAATTTTATGGTTTACCAACTGATGACTAATAGCTTAATAAATTACTTTATTTTCTTCTTTTAGTTTGTAGGAGTAACTTACTAACAATTATAATTTACTAACAGTTTACTAACTTACTAACATTTTTGAGAGTTAGTTTTTAGGAATAACTTACTAACAGTTTACTAATCTACAAACAGTTTTTAGGAGTAACATACTTTAATTTCTTCTTCTAGTTTCTAGGAGTAACAAACTAAGGGGTCGTTCGGTTGGAGGTGCAAATAACGCAGGTATTAGTAATGTGGGTATTAATAATATGTGTATTAATAATGTGGGTATTGATAATGCGAGTATTAGTTATGTGGGGTTTAATAATGTGGGTATTAGCCACGCATATCTTATAACGTAGGGATTATTTATTGAATCACTGATATATTACAAATTAACGAAAAATATTATTATTTAAAATATTTATTTACTCCTTAAATAAAATTTTAAAATATCCTTATTATTATGAGGGTTAAGTTTGTCATTTTAAATTTTAATACCTACATTATTAATACCACATTATTAATATATCCTTCTACCCCGCATAAAATAATACATAGATTCCCGCATTAATAATACGGGTATTAATAATGCGGAATATATAAAAACGGAACCAAACACTAATTTTATACGGGTATTAAAATTTCACAAAAACCAACCGAACGCTGCGCTAAATTAGCGTTGAGTTTTGTGCGGGTATTAAATATTAATACCCGCAACCGAACGACCCCTAAAAGTTAGTATGACACTTTTATACAAGGTGTCGTGTTTTGTTAAACCTATTAATATTGTTAACATACTTTTCTGCGTTCTATCGTTAGAAGACTCAAGAACCTTGAATGGAAAGTTGAAGTTTTCTCATGTATTATGTTATGAGTTTATGGTATTTTATGAGAATTTTAGTTTAATTGCAATTATTTTATTGGAGAAGAAATCGACTGAAAGTAAAATTTTGGTTCTCCCTAAGGGAAATATTGTATAGTATATTAGGATTAAAGTTCTTTTTTAATAGTTGACCGATTAAGTTATTTGGGTCGGGTATGGATCAAATAATTATGTTAAATGGGTGGGGACAGTGGGATTTAAATTTCTTTATATTTTAAAAAAAAATTCCACGTCAGCATGTATCATTGGAGATAGCAACTTTTCAGGTGAGAATGACCATTTGAGTTAATTATCCAAATTTGAGTGACCATTTAGAAACATTACAAAGAAGAATGACTTTCTTGATTTATTTCCAATAGTTGAGTGACCATTTAGGTAATGGACTCAATTGGACGTAGATTAAGAGGTTTGTTTGAATTACATTAATTTAAAATCTAAATGTAAACTTGGATTTACTAAGACATTTTTGATATCTAAATATGATAAAGAAACTGGTAATGCCACGTCTGTAAAACTGCTATAATAAGAGTACTATAAGATCAACAGGTGAGATCAAACTACACTAGCCATTCCCAAAGAAAAACTCCTCATCCAATTTCAGAAATCAGAGCAAAAATGTTGAGAATCCTAGGAAGAAATCGCACCATTGCCAAATCAGTGAAAATGGCCACAAGATTTGAGTCACAAAATGATACCTATGTTGTCCTTGAGGACTTGTCTTCATGGGAATTAGTTAACTCTACTGATGGTGAACAAGATGATCATGATTTCAAGAATCTGTTTAAACAAGAAGACCCATGTGAAACTGATCATTTTGATGATAAAAAGTTGTTTAATCAAGAAACCCCATGTTTATTTGAGTCTCCACTAGCCCAGATAACTGGCCCATTACTTGATGAAAGTTTTGAGATTGATAATGATGATGAAGAAGAAGAAGATGATGATTTGGATGATGAGTTGGTTCCCAAATGGTTAAGTGATAAGTTTGGGAGGCAAAGGATAAGGAAGTTAGGGAAAAGAGTTTGTTCTAGGATGAACAAGTGTAAGAAGGTGCCTTATTATTATAACAGGCCAGGTTGTGTAACTGGAAAACATGGACTTGGTGTGCAGCACAGTTACATCTAGTAATTATTGAAGAGGTAATTGGAAAAGTGTAGTTGGTTTCTAACTGGAGTTTTAGTTGGTTTCTGTAATTATAATCTTCAATTCTGTATGTAAGACGGTTGGTTTAGGTTTACTTAATTTGGAACTGTTGCTATGCTGATACCATATGTATCAACCAGGATTTGAATGTAGACATAGTAATTATCCAATGCATTTCAATTTCAAGATCCTAGCTTTTGAAGGTTATCTCTCAATTATGTTAATTTGTCCATGCAAATTCCACATCAAATCGAAATGCCTAGTGTTTGAATGATTTGTTTAGGACTGAGTCACTATTGATTTTTTTTTTTTTAACAAAATACCTTTTTGTTTAGTTACTATTTCAAGTATTGAAATACCCGAAAGACGGGGATGGGAGGTGGGTGGGGGTCGAAGAGAGTACAACAATAACAACATACCCAGTATTATCCCACAAGTGGGATCTGAGGAGGGTGAGATGTACGTAGACCGTACCCCCACCAAGGTGGAGAGGTTGTTTTCGATAGACCCTCGACTAAAGACCAACAATTAGGAAGGAAGTCGAAGAGAGTAGTAAACTAAAAGAAAGAAAAGAGTTTTCTGGAAAGGTTCTTAATTAAAATACTTGTGTGTTGCTCAGCTAAATCACAATTACACCTGATTTCATGGCTTCTTCTTGCTTGTGACTTATACAGTAAGATGGAAGAATGTTTCTTTGTTGTTTCCAAATTAGTTCTACTTTTGATAGAAGTGGACATCTTGGGTGCTTCACTGCCTCTGTGAAGCTCTTCCACTGGCTATAAAGTTATTGTTTATATTCACCTGATATTTAAAATACTTGGTGGTTCACCGTTTGTGTAGCACTGAGGGGCTTTTTCTTGCAATATTTGTTTTTCTGTAGATGGAAGGTGCTACAATGGTAGTCCACACATCATGCTCTTTGTCAGAGTGTTCTTACTTCAAACATGGATGTGACTTTGGTTTCCTCCCTTTTCTTTCTTTTCAGAAAGTTGGATTTGGTAGTCCATGTGCCACAGGTATTAGATAGTCGAAAGCTAACTTGGTTGCCCAGGAGTAGAAGAAAATCTACAATCCGAAAAGTTTCACTAGTGTTGGTACTTGGTAGTTATATCTGAAATGTTTTCTGAAACGAGCTCCAAACTTTTCTAAGTAGCTGATAAACAATTGGACTCATCAAGTATCAACTTGTACAAATTGTTTACTTAGTGTGGAATCAACAGTACTGTCGGTCATGAACTGAGAAACAACCTTATTGCAGTGGGTGATATGGCAGCAAAAAGGGAGTGCTGTGTTGTGGCCTAGATTTTGTTTTGCTAGATTTGTGGCCTGTGTTTTTTGTACTCCTTTGATGATTGTCATCTGTGCATTTACCTGTCTTCCATAATCGCGTAGCCATAAGTGGTTGCATATATGAACGAAGTCCATGTCTTTATTTGCCAAGGTTAGAAGAAATGGATTGAACTCAACTTATATGCATTGCTAAGGGGTTGGTTTTCAGTGCGCTATGTGGGATGCAAAATATGCCAACTTGCTAAACCTGCAACAGATTGTGGCAATGTTTGTAGTGTATATGGTACTATATCCTTAAGTATAGCATATTTTATTTGATCTGGCAGTCACAAACTAAGTACTATACTCCCTCAACATATGCTATCAAATGAATATTGCTATATGTTTATTGGATATTGCAGATCTTGCCAGGATCAGAGCAATAACTGCTTCTATTAAATTCCATCCTGGTTGTGATATAATTCCTTTTTAGACATGATACATGCAGTAGATGTTACAAAGGATCTTGAATTTATGCGAATCTTTTTGACTTGATACAAAGTTTAACGAAGAAATGAAAACTTTTGAAACTTATGGTCTAAAATATATTATTAAAAATAGTATATGCTAGCACATATGCACCTAATACGTTCTAAACTTTGCGACTTGCTAACTTTTCATGCTTTCTATTAAAATACTAGTAATAATTTAGGATTGATGTAGGTAAAATCTTCGCTCAAAATCAGAACCGACACGTAAATATCTCGCAAAGTGAAGTAAATTAAATTATGGAAAAATATATCGTCATATTCAAAAATGGATCAAGAATTTATAGACCACACTTTTTTACCAAAAATTTCACCACGTGCATAATAAGTGATTTTGCAAAATTATCCGCGCTGAGGAGTGTTTTAGCAAAATACCCTCATTTAGCTCGGAGCTAAAACTTCAAGAAATTTTTTTTTTGTAAGTCTTGGCAATTGCCAATACTTCAAGGACAAGTGCTGGTTTGCCCAGACTTACGACCAAGTGCGGCAAGTGTTGCTTTTTGCCAACACTTGAAGAGCAAGTGTCGGCAAATTGAGCAAGATCAAAGGTAAGTCTTGGCATTTGCCAAGACTTACGGCCAAGTGCGGCAAGTATTGCCTTTTGCCAACACTTGAAGGAATAAGTGTTGAAAAGTGGAGGTATAAAGGCAAGTCTTGGCCACGACCTAAAACTTGACTGAGGCATTTTCGTCCGATTTTTTATTTATAAAACTTAATGGGAGTATTTTTGTAAAACCTCTACTAGCGCTCTGGCAAAAAGGCAAATAATTACTTATGGTGTAATATTTCTGCAAATCGGCCACTTTTTTATCCATACCTAACAGTGATGATGATAATCCAATATGGTACACATTTGATCCGTTAGATAATTAGTTGGACTTCAATTCAATTTTAGTCGTCTTTTTTATTTGTTACTCCTAAGATTGATCATCCTGCGAAAAATAACAAAGACTATGACCTAGCTAGAAACAAGTATACCTTTTCAAATAATATTGGATAACATTATACATTTATATCTTCTTGAATCTTGATGTTTCGATGCAATGGCTAATTTTGAGAAAGGGCTGTAGAAGCACAATTGCATTTAACTTATAGGAGTATCAAGATATGGAGTAAATTATAAATTTGATTCTATTTGGGGTTAATTTAGAGCATATTTCGCCAAACTTTAAAAAAATTGTTTAGTTTGATTTTTTTTTTCAAAGTACTCACTCTGAGAAGGACTTTTGTCAAATGGGGCTAAACGTTCAAGACCACCCCTTATGGAACACCCTATGCAATTAATTGGATAGCTTCAGTATGGATTTTTGCAATCTATGTTTCAGATAATTTTGATGCGTAATCATTTTTGGACGCGCTAAATAAGAATTATCTACCGTTTCAGAATTAATTGAGGAATAGCCACCACGTGCATATACACTTCATTAGCGTCGGCAAACAGCGTGGACTAGTCCCAGATTCTTATATTGGGACTTTCAACTACGCATGTTCAAAGTCTCATTATTTTATAATGGATTCATATTTATAATCCCCTGGTGCTTTATATATATATATATATATATATATATATATATATATATATATACTGGGACTTTGAACTAATATATTCAAAGTCCTCGGTATTTTATACTGGGATTGCTGTTTAAGTGATCCTAGTATTTTATACTGGAATTTTGAACTAACATGTTCAGAGTCATAATATTTAATACTAGGATTGGTGTATAAGTGATCCCAGTATGGACTTGCCCGGAGGTGGCTATTTCTCAGCAAATTTATTTTTGACGGCTACAGATCAATTAGCGCGCACCAAGCAGACGCCTACGCAAAATTTTTACTCAATGTTTCAGATTCATCGGTTCGAGCCCAATAACTTGGTCTCCTTCTTCCTATAAAAGGCACACTTACAAAAATACCCACAAACCCAAAAATAATTACAACTACTACCCACTACTTTCAAATATTACTCAACCTACCCACTAAACTATTTACTCATTCTACCCATCCAGACTTGTATACCATAGTTTATGCAGTATACCATAAAGGTATACACATATAACTTATAAGGTATAACAAAGGTATACAGTAATAAATGACCCCCCAGACTTTTATACCATAATTTATGCAGTATACCTTAAAGGTATAACAAAAGTATACAATAATAAATTGGTAGGTTGGGTAAATACTTTTAGTTTTATGGGTAGTGTAATTTTTAATGGGTATGACTTGTAAATACTTTAAATTTCATGGGTATAAAGTGTAAAAATCCCTTAAAACTATGCGGATCTACAAAAATGCTCATCAAATTCTACTTATTTACATTTTCATATCTATTTTAATTTTACTCACAAACTTATTTACACTATATACCAATTCCCTTAAAACACGTACCTTCTCTCCTATAACTGCTCTTTTAGCTCTATTTCTCTCCCACAATTCAAGTCATCACTACTTCAGATTTTTCACGCGATTTTGTTTTCAAATAAATTACTCAAATTAGTGAGAATTCTTCATTATTTTCAAATTTTATCATCAAATTTTCCAATTGATCATTCTAATTCACTAAATCAAAATACCTTTTTTTCCCTAAATTTTAGGTCAAATTTATATTGAAGTGACTAGTTTGCTTGCCTCGGATGTTATACTTTCAAATTTGTCAACTCACAAAACTATTGCCATAATGCAGTATACCATAGTGGTATACTGTTGAATGCAGTATACTGTGGGGGTATACGTGCAGAGATATACTGTTGAATTCAATATACCCTAGGGGTATACAATGCTTATTTGACCACTGCTTTCGTATACATCAACCTAATTTAACAGTATACCATAGTGGTATACTGATGAATGCAGTATACTGTAGGGGGTATACAGTGCATATGTGTCACTGTCTTTTGTAGTGCATTTTCTTATGTATACCTTTCTAGTATACAGTATACCCCCATGGTATACTTCTTATAATATACCCTCAAATTCATAAGTGTAGTAAAAAAATATACAGTATACTAAAAAGGTATATAGTATACTCTAAACGGCAGTTAGAATTGGATGGGTGAGCAGGGAGTGTAAATAAAATGGGAGCACGGATATTCCATGTAAACTAACTTTCTTTGGGCACACACACATAAATAATTGGTTATGTGGGCATCCCTTGTAAACTTTCCATAAAAATTGGGATTTCCACATAAATAGTCTTCAATAACAAGTTACTTAGCACTAACATAATCTAGCCATAATATTTATATTTAAAATTTGATTTACAATTAAAATACGACATATAATCTTAAAATTCGAAGTTTTTGAATTACGGTTCGAATTTTGTAGTAATAATTTTAGCTAAAGCTTTTAAGACTATAACCTGTACATGTACGCAAATTTGTAAAGTTACTTGGCTTTAGTATCACCAACCTGCATAATTAACAATCACTTTGATATTAATTACTACCTCTTGAAAATCTATGTATTATAATGTCGCCTAACTATTTGTAGTGAAACAAACAATATTGATCAGCTTAGGAATGCTCACTATTGTGATACCTTTGTTAAGAATTAAGTATCCCACATCGACATAATACAGGAGTGATCTTGAGTATATAAGTATATACATGTCTTAAACCCTAGTGACGCGTTTTAAATTTTAGGCCCAAAACATACAATGTCACTGGCGGGCTAGGCCGTTACAACTATAGACCCGAGTTGAGTTGGAGGAAATAATGTTCTCTAATCCAAGAAACACCAATTTTGGCTATGATCAACATGAGCATTTTACAATAATAAAGAGCAATATAGAAAAATAATCTGTTGAATGAAAACGCAAATTCCAGCATATGACCTTCATTATATATTACAAGGTTGCTGAGCTACCATATTAGCAAATGAGCACAAATAACTTTACTAGTGAAGATTTCAAATTACACAAGGAGATTAACTCTTCTAAGCATTTCTATAAGTTAGTCAATTACATTCTTAGTGAGCTTTAAAACATATATATTACCAGCAAAATAGAAGGAATAGATTATCAGAATTGCAAACCATAGTTCATCTGAACATATTGGTTTTTGCAAGAAACATAATACACATATATATGTCAAAAATACAAAATGTAAAGCATCCAAATGGCTGAACTCAGAACCCTAATTTCTATGGCTAAAATATGATATAACAGACACGTATTAATGAACTGATCATTACAAGTATGATTCTGTTTTGTGCACAATTTGTTTGTAGCCATTACATTGTCTCCTCAGTAAGTCCAAAGATCACTTATAAATAAACAATATATCATCAGATACTCTTTATAGATACTATTCCTATCAGAAAAAGCTCTTCATGTGTTTGGTACCTAACATATTAAAATACACACATTTATTTACCTGCTGAAGTTCCTACCATATTATAACTAAAAGGCATCACGCTATGTGTTTGGCATATAAAGCTTAGATTATATTAGTTGCACACCCCACCATTCCCTTCCATATAAAGTTTGCTGCTCCTTCCTTAAAAGAGGTTTCTTTAAGAAATAAATCTGAAAGACATCTAAAAGTTAGGCGTGAGTGAGAATGCACTTGAACTTCTTAGCATCGTTGACTTTAGTTGCATCAACATAGCATGTATACAAGACCTTTAAATCATTTGTATACGAGTAAGTAATTAATTCTGACTACGTAAAATAATTTGGATTACTTAAAGATAATCCAGACATTCATAATAAGTGAGACTAGAAAAAAATGCATGTAATTTATTGCAACAATATGTTAAAAAACACTGACAATATCAAACTTTTAGCTTTGTATATAAGTTACTAGTATAGTACTCCTTCCGTCCCATTTTAGTTGCCGCTTTAAACTTTTCACGCCCATTAAGAAAGTTATTAAATAGGGTGTTTATTTTACTATCTTATTCCTATTTAATGTTTTACCATTAATTTTTTTTGAGAATTTTTTTGATTATTAGGGGTATAGTTGGAAAGAACTAATTAATTTAATTAGTCTTAAAATCCTAAAAATACGTTTTGCTAAAGTGACAACTAATTTGGGACCGAGGAAGTATAATATAGGGTTTTTATGAGTTTACGTATCCTTTTTCCTTCTCTACCGCAGTACTAAGGATATATTCCAATGT
Source organism: Petunia axillaris subsp. axillaris (assembly GCA_029990575.1). NCBI lineage: Eukaryota > Viridiplantae > Streptophyta > Magnoliopsida > Solanales > Solanaceae > Petunia > Petunia axillaris. Next base: position 167,692,687 of record JARKNS010000003.1, read on the forward strand.
AGTGTCATTAATGGGGGTATCAATCTTTTCCTTTTTGTTAGTGTGAATGTCTCTTTAGCATAAAAGGTTGAACATGTGCAAACCTAAGTTACTTTTCGGCTTCTAGTCACTATCATATACAAAATCAGTAGATGCCCACCCAATCTTTTAGCTTCAATATATACTCCTACTTATTTAAGTATACATTTGAGGTTACATTCTTTGTTATACTAATAATTAGGGATTCCGTTCCATGTCTTCGCCATGATTTAGCCAAGTGCTGCAATGATCAATACCAGGTTTATTATGGAGAGGCCAAGTTTTTTTCTTAATTTGTATATATATATATATATAATGGAAAACTCCAAATAATCTGTGGGTATATGACACTGGACCTCGGGTTAGGATAACTATAGTCTAGACAAGCTAGGTTGCTGGACACAACACTTTCAGTGCCGCACTCTTGTCAATACGATATTGGTATAGGTGCGGGTGCGAAATTCGTAATGATTGTATGGTTACTTTGACCATGAACAACAACGAAAAAAATCCCCAGATCTTAGACTTAGATCTCAAAAGATTTGACTTCTAGATTGACACTCGTATCGGACACCGACACTCATGTTCGAAGCAACTTAATAGACAAGTGACTAGGAGTTGTTGGATATTTTCACTCCTAACAATGAAAATATGGAAATTCATATATCTTCCCAACTTGCACGACAACAAGAAGTTATGAGTGACAAATTGATCAGGATTTATAGTCAATATATGCTTCATTTTTCACACTCATACTCGCTCACACATGATAGAGCTAGACGCAGTATTACTGCCTATACCATGGAAAGGCTTAGGAAAATCAGTAACTAACTAAGATAGACACATGCATTAGAAGACTGTACAAGGACAATGCTGAACATACTTCAGTACAAAATACTAAGGATTTTCTTTTGCTTGTTTCCTTCTGTAAACTGTCTATACAAATAAAATATAAAGCATCAACAAACGCTAGAATTATTTAGGAAGGTTGTTGATTTGGAAGAGTTAAGAATTACTCCTATGTTTAACTTTATACGTACAAGAAGGGGACAGATGTAGTCAGTAGTCATGACTGCCTACAATTTCTTGCATGATTTCCTTTCTTTGTGTTGAACTTCTTATGAAAAGCTCAAGAAAGGAAGCTTTAACACGTTACCTTTACCAGTAGCGCACACTAATTAAATTTTTAAGTATATTTTATAGTCTTTTGTCTATTCAAATGGACACACTACATTGAGTTAATTTAAGATGATAACATCACACTGTAAATAAATTAGCTTTATACTATCAAATCATTTAAAAACCACTTTCAATATAATTTTTTAGATAGAAAGTAAGGATAGATATATAATATGCAAAGCATAATAAATAGTACTCCATATTCACGAAAGATAATATGATTCATTCACGAAGATGATATGATTCGGATTTCGAAAATTAAATAAGTTTTTTTTAATTGTAATATTTTTATATATTTTTTGAATATTTTAAATATATAAATGTTATTTTAAAAAACTTTAAAAGTCTATATCAAAATTAGCGATCACAACTAAACAAAATTTAATTTTTTTGTAATCCAAATCATATCATCTTTTGTGGAACGAAAGGAGTAGTAACATTATATCGGGTAAATTTACCATAATAATGTTAACACTGTCCGTGTTAACTTAATCTCATCACATTTGGCAGGCAAAGAAACGGATAATTGGGGAGAAAAGCAGCTTCGAAGTTCATAAACAATCAGTAGTCAGACCTAATTAATTAATTCCCTAACCAAACAAACACAATTAGACAGAGGGAAACACACGAGAAGACAAACTGCAGAGCTATATATATATGCAAAATTGCAAACACGGCATCATCATATTAAATTAGCAGACCAAAGGCAAATAATTCTTCATTGGAATTCCAAAAGAATACAACTATATTGAGCTCTTTCTCTCAATATATATATATCTTATTTTGACTTTCCTTCCCTTTGCCTTTTCTTGTTTTTTCATATTGGAGAATTATACAGTGTTAGTAGAGCATTGTTCGAAATGTGTGGCTCGCCCCTTTATCCTTTTCCACGTAAATAACATGCTTTTATTTATGTGACAAGGTTCAAACCCGTTAAATACACCTAACCGACTACACATTTCTAAGTTGTTGCACTTCTGTTTCACTGCTATGTATAATAATTCAATATTTAACCATAGTCAAAAGAATATAGCAATGAGATATTAGAAGAGCTAGCAGAAATCTCCTTTTAGGATGATTTTGGGAGTTGGAAAAATTGCGTACCAGGCATGAAAGGATTAAAAGAACTAGGGTAAGAAGGTGGTGTTAAATTTGTTGTAAGTTGCTGGTGAAATCCACCACTTGAGGAACTTTCCTTAGCCATATTATTATTGTGATGACTCTCATCAGGGCCTAGATCATATAGAATTCCTTTAAACACATGTCCTCCAATGTTAACTGATGTCTGATAAGCATACTGATCCACCACATTGTCTACTGAACTTACTCGAACACACCGAAATACTGCTGGTAAACTCACTTCTGCTGGAAGATCTCCTTGCCCACCTACACTTGTAACATACATAACACAAATTAAGTAAAAGAAAATAAGTTATATATACATACAAGTTATCATCAATGTACTCTTGACCTATAACCTGCCTAATTTTCTTGTCAATAATTTCATTATTTATGAACATATACTATCATTGCATAGAAGTTATAGTACTCTAAGTAATTAAAGTAGCACTGCACCCTCTTTTTTTTCTTTCTATGTCTTTTGCAGATGAGGGTTGCAAGTAGTGTGGTTGACCATCTAATTAAGTTGAGCATATATATATGACATGATGCTCAAAGCTATTATAACAAGCGTTTGATGGTTGTTTGCAAATAGATACTAGTAAAGTACTTAAAGAAGTTAAGCAAATTGAAAAAATGGTGTAGAGATCTCTTTTGTACAGTGTAATCAAGATTGTGTACATGTGGAATAATATAAAGTTGTACTACTACCTAATACTGCAGAAGGATTTTCATTTTCTCTGTATCTTTTAGGGTTTTGGAGCAGCTGCTGCTGCTGCTGCTGCTGCTGTTGTTGAATAGTGGAAAGCTGCTGCTGCTGCTGCTGATGATGATGATGAAGAAGGTGCCTTGGACGCCTTCTTGAGACAGGGATCCAAGTGCTCTTCTCATGTGTTTGACACTGATTCCCTCGGCTTTTACAGCAAGTTCTGCACCTTAAATATGGACAGTCTTTCTTTGCTTGATTTCCACAGTCTTGACACCTACTAGTTGATAATAATGATGATCCTTCTCCTCTCATCATCTTGAATAATGTCCTTTGGCTTTCTTAACACTCATTTCATCAAATGATTTTGGGGTTTTCTTCAATTCATCAAGAATGAAAGGTTTAAGTTGTTAGATGGTTAAGATTGTTTCTTGGATTTGTTCTTCCAAGAGAGTTCATGGCTCAAGATAGTACTATATGTTGGGGGTTTGTTTAATTTTCTTCTTTCTAACCTTTTTCAATTAGGCACCTTTTCATCAATTGCCAATTTCTTGTGGGCCAAAATGAAAACAGGAAAAAAAATAATGTAACCTTTTGCTATGTGTACTTACACGTACTACAGCGTGGATATGTGCCTTAATAACTCACTATTCAAAAGTACATTCAGCCATATACACAACGCAATGAGAACAGTTTTTTTACTTACTACTTCCTTCGTCATTTTGTTTGTAGTAGTACGGATTTCGAGAGTCAAACAAATTTATTTTTTACCGTAATATTTATATATAAATTTTAAATATTTTGAGTTGTAATTTATTGTAACTTAGAGTACTTTTCATGTAGTTTTCAAATATGTAAATTTTCTTTAGAAAAAGTTAAAAATTTTATATCCCAATCTATGGTTAAATTTAAGAAGTTTGACTCTCAAAATAGTAACTATGACAATGGGACAGAGGAAGTAATAAAAAGCAGTTTATGAATATGTAACGACAAGGCAAAAGGCCTTGTTCAAGAGACTACATAAGTAGTAAGAAACAATAAGAAGACAGAGACAAGGACAAAGGCATATTAGCTGCAAGCAGCACTGACAAAAGTGTCACAGCTGATCATTGAATTATTACTGTGTTTGCAAAATAATTATGGTAGACTTGGTAGTGGTTAATTAGCAGCTTATGTGTAGTGAGGAGGAAATATTTTTTAAAAAAGTTTAACTTCTTTATAGTGTAGCTAATAACTTGGAAAATAAGTAATAATAAGTGAAATTATTAACCTGAAATTTCGAGAAATAAACTTTTACAATAATATAGATTATAATATAAATTAAATTTTTCTATATGCTTCTATATTGAAGTTCAATATATATATATTTAAAAAAATTGTGCTCTTTCTTTGTCTTTTTCACGTTATTAAAGGCTAGTCTGGTGTACAAAATTTTCAGATTCATGCAGGGTTCGGAGAATAGGCGCACCCCCAAGAGATGTGATGTAAGCGATCTATTATGATGCAAACATTAGTAGTTGTTTCTATGGCTCAAACTCAGGACCAATAGGTCACACAGAGTCATTGTCCAGGCTCCCATAATAAGCCCATTAAAATGTACTTCTTTAATTTTCCCATTTAAATATACTGTTCTTATTAGAGTATTAGTTTTTCTTTTAATTTGTTTGTTCCGCGTACGGTATTCGATATTTGTATTCGAGCCTCAATTAATTTGGTGTTTGTGCCACAGCTGCCCATTTTTGTTAGAAACACTCCTACTCGTAGGATTTTTTTTTTTTTAAATTCATTCTAAAATTCGAACACGAGACCTTTAGTTATGGATGGATGAAAATTATTGGTGGTTATTTAATATATAGAGATGCATACAATGCGACAAAGCTAGACAAATATAACGATAGAGCAATGCATTTAATTGGAATTTTGAGAAGGAGTAGTAATCTTACTAAAACACTTGATGTTCCAAAAGAAGGGACGGAAAATAAAAGGTAAAGAAAAAAATTTAAAAAGTTTTCTCGAGGAAAACAAACAATGAAATGAACACAACGTAGGTTTCCAGAAAACAATAGGTTATGAGCTCGAAGTTGCTTAGATATGGCATGATGGCATCATGTCTATCTGCTAATTAACAACAATTAACTAACTTGGCTGTCCTTTAATTTAACGGGGAAGTTTTCTCTAGGGATAAAGCATTTAATTATATATTCTCCCCATCCTATTTTAGTCGTCACTTTCAGCTTATACACGCCCATTAAAAAAATCAATAAATAGAATATAATTTTACTATGTTATCCTATTTAATGTATATGACTATTAAACTTTTTTTGAGAGAACATCTTTAATAATTAAAAAAAATGAAAAAAAATGTCTTGAAATCCTAAAGCGTCAACTAATTTGGAACAAACGAATCTTGCTAAAGCGTCGTCAGAATGCTTTACACAAGGTAAACAAATTCATAATTGTAGTATAAACGTTTGACTAATGCAAAGTGGACATGCAAGATTAACTCTTTTAGTTTACATAATATGATAACCAAATAAAGAATACAGCTGAACAAAATGTAACTACAAAATAGGTCACATCTATTTTTTTTTTTTTTTTGAACAAAAATAAAATGCAAATTCAAAGCAGACGAACCTTAATTTACTAATGGTGAGGAGAGTTGGGTACTTTTGTTATCTCTTTTTTCTCTTCATATATTTGGCTTGGTGTCAAAACAAAAATGGTAGTAAATGGAAGCAATCTTATCTGATGGGAGTATATTATTGGACATTTGGATTTTGGACCAACTCCATATTCTTCATATGCTTTAACTCTTTAACTATATTCCTGATTAATCTCAAATGTAGGGGCCAAAGAAGAGAGAGCTGGGGGAATGACACCTGTCACCTGTAAGTGATTCTACAAATTCCATGAAGGCAAAAATTCAAGAATTACTCAAAATAAGTTTAGCAAATAAAATGTAGGGTAAATGAAAATGGGGACTACTGTCATAAAGGCATATATACTTACACTATGGATGAAAACAAAGGAGTATGACAGACTTCATTTGAGGTAAGTATCTTACTAGCTACTACTATTATTTGGGAATTAGATTAGCTAAGTTTTTCTTTTTAAGTACTCCCCGTTCCATTTTATTTGATCACTTTTCTTTTTTAAAAGTCAAATAATATAAATTTTGACCAACATTTTGAGATATATTTCTTCACCATATTAATATGACAAGAATTGCAACTTGTAGTACTTTTCGTGTAGTTTTTTAATATCTAAATTATAATTTTAAAATATTGACTGAATCTAGTTCAATTTGAATCTGAAAATTGGTCAACTTGACTCTCAAAAAGTAAAAAACATCAAATAAAGTGGACCGGATGAGTACTTTTTAAAATACTTTTAACTGATAGGAGTAAAAGTTACTCCATGATTTATTGTATTCTAGGGGTAATAAGTATGTTTTTTTAAAAAAATATTAGTCTTATTTAATATTACAAAGGAATAGATAGAGAATTTATTACACAAAGAATGAGGTGTAACCAAACAAAAATATAGAAGTCATTAAACTATGCATTACAGGTGGACCAAACTCGATTTCAAATTGAAATCAAAATCTGGCATTCGAGGGTTAAAGGTGTTACATACTCCTAATAGAAGTCTTAATCTTACCTAGGCAGTACATTACATGTACACTTTTATAATACGTATATAATTAATAGGCTAAATACATCACCAACTCATTGAATTTGATACTATATTTCACTTAAACACTCCAGTTAAACATTCCAACTTGACGTATAGTTGATAAGTATATACAAAGTTTCTTTGACACCCCGTTTTAAAAATAGTATTCAAGCACAAATGACAAAAGTAATATGTAAAACATGGAGCATCAAGCACGTCAAGACAACACAAGATGGACCAGCTGGAAAATGTAGTCGCCTATTACATCACTTGGTGAGAAACTCGTTTAAGGAGATTACATTTTAGTTGGGATTTTGTCCATTTGATTCTCCATTATGTCCTCTTTTTTGTCTTTTTCTTATTTGGTTCTAATAGATTCTCCACTAAACTAAATTATGTTTAAATTCTTGCAAACATTTAAAGGGGGTATAGCCTAATCCCAAAGTTACAACAACAAAAGGATACAGAAAATTCTTTCTAAAAAGCTAGAGGGAAATACATTGCCCCTACCAGAACCTAACCAATTTGTAGCTAACTTACAAAAAAAATTAGCATTTCTCATATTTAATCATTGATAGTAAAGGTATTTTTGATACTTTGCGTACATCAAGATTATATATTTTCTGGTCTCTTAAAATTTGACCGTCACATAAAAATATGGGATCATACTAGAAATGTGAACTTGAGCCGTCAAGTATGCATAGCAGTGGTCATTATTCTATTAACAATGATGCTTGATAAAAGCATGATAAAAGTACTTAAAAAAAACTAGTTAATGTTGTAAATCCATGTATTTGTGTTAATGTGGATGACCACTACTCACCACTAACTTATGATTTATTACCCCACTTTCTCCTACATAAATCCTCCCACTATGTCCTACTTAATTCTTGCAACCTTTGGGTTGATTTGTAACCTATGTATTTGTATCCTATAAATAGAGCACATTTGGCTCTATGGAAGACACATTTGAAACACTTTGAGAATAATACAAGTTCTTCCTTCTCCTCTCATATATTTTGTCTTGTTCTTGCACTACTTTACTATTAGTTTTACAACACGTTATCAGCACGAGTCTCTATTTTATTATACGATTTAGAAGAAATGAAAAGCAAATTATGATGCAATTGATAGAAGCCAACATTCTGGTTGCTAACACAAGATAAGTTTTTTTTTTTTTTTTTTTCTAAATTCCTTCATATTATAGTTTTTGTTAATCTCAAAATTAATAGTACCCTATTTTTATTTTGTTTTATAACACCTTAAATTGTGGAAACCTTTCACTGACTACAGCTTTTGTCTATTCTTCCATTGTTTGGTTGATTTTGTAGCTATCATTTAACAACAATTTAAGGGTGCATGGCCTAGCAACATGATATTGTAGATCAGTTCTACTCATGTTTCAAGGTAAACTGCTTGTGAGAGCAAACATGGATTATGTTGTATGGTTAATATTTTACTCTCACATGGATATATGGAATGAAACAAATATGGTAACTTTTAAAGAATGCTTCTTTGATTTATAGTTGTGTATAAATTTTTATACTCTTGGTAAGTGGAAACCGGAGAAATAATACTTAATTTTTTTATGATCTTTACCCGATATATTAGTGTTACATCATTGATACATGATTACAATACTATGTTTCAATTACACGAAGCATGAATACCTTTGAGTATTGTACTTCAAATCGCATCATATGTACACACTTTGGCCTATTATGCCACTGATTAAAGGTAAGACATCATACTCTACTCCCAATGCATTATGGCCTAACAGCTTTTGGGATAATAAGATATTGATGGCATAATGCTGATTGAGGCAAACTAAAGTATTATCAAAAAGATAAAGTATTTTTTGATAAAAATGATGAAGCCCGTCCACTAAATAGGCTCCATTCATAGAGGTGAATGTGGGAGCAATATATGTTCCATTCCCTAAGATGAATGTGGGAGCAAGACATGCTCCATTCCATAAGGTGAATGTGGGAGTACAACATAATATTCCATTCTCATATGTGAATGTAGTAGCAATACATAATATGCCTGAAAGAAAGCAAAATATTTTTATGTCTGAAAGAAGACACAATATTTTATGTCTGAAAGAAGACACAATATTTTATGTCTGAAAAAAGGCAAATAATTTTATGTCTAAAAGACAACAAAATAATTACCATGGTAGAGACCATGGATGTGGACGTGGCAAAGGATGAAAAAAATAGTCATCATTGTGAAATAAATAACAGAACAATAAGGGTTCTCAAAAAGTAACCGTTCAAATGATAAATATAATAATGCCCTCAATGTATCATATGAGCATGAGGCAAGTCCAAATGATTATGGTCCATTCCTTGCAGTGAATGAGACAATTCATAATAAAAATTATGAATATAGACCCGTTCACCGAAGTGAATGTGGCAATATGTGATAAAATATCAAAACTCGCCTCCAGAAGAGGTTCGAGAAAGATGAATATGGACGTGCCCATGCGTGGTTGATAAAATACCACAACTCACCTCTAGAAAAGGTTCGACTATAATAATTCTATTATTTATTGTGGCATAAATGGTCATTGCTCTCGTACAGAACGTACACCATAATTATGTATTATTATGAATTACATAAGAGCAAGTGAAGCAAGAAATTGATCTTGCCGATAATGATTTTATCATGAGAAAAATAATATGATTTTCTCCTTGAAAAGAGATATTCACCATATGGTTGGTGTAATATAATATATGGTCGTACAAAGCTATTTGAGTGCTCCGAAAGAGCCAAAATATTACTACCTAGAGGAATGAGATTGATGAAATATGTACTGTAGTATGTCTCAAAGAAACTTATTAAGTTTCAAATATATTTTTCGAAATTGCTATCATATTGAGACTACAAATATGGGAAGATTTAATATCTTCAAATTACTACAGTCATAGCGGGTAAGATATATGTATATAATAAAGGGTTACCCGCCTCTTCCTCCAGTTTGTACCATATAAATATAAGAATATCGGGTGAGATATATGTGCTTGAAAGGCTCCATGTCTCTTCCTCGAGTATGTACTACTCAAAATATAAGTGTGGTAAAATTATATGCGCATGCCACAATAAACTTTTAGTTTATTATTACAATGCCCATGCTACAGTAAACTAGAGGTTTACTAGATGGATAAATTTATAAGTTGGCATGACCGGTTTGACCATCCTGGTTCAAATATGATGCACAAAGTATATAAATGAGAATTCGCATGGGTATATACTGAAGAATCAGGATTCTTCAAGAATTCTCTTTGTGCTGCTTGTTTCGAGATAAATAAATTATTCGACCAACTAAATTTGGGATCAGGATCCCCGCACTTCTGGAATGTATAAAAGGTGAATACGGGCCCGTTCACCTGCCATGTGGACCATATAATTATTATAAATAGATGCATCTATGTGCGTTTTATTACAAATCCGCAATAGTACTTGCGAGGTTAAGTATTTGCTCAAATAAATCTTATTATGAGCATATTTCCAGATTATGCAATCAAGATAAGTTATCTTGATAATGTTGGCAAGCAAGTTTAGCAGATTCGTATATTGGAAGCCTCCAATCGCTAAACCATGCATATAAGAACAATGCTACCTAAATCAGGTATGAAATATGGTATATCCATAAAGCAGCACTTGTGCGCGACATGCCACCAAATGAATTCCCCCTCATAATTGGTTCAAGGTCAGGAATCAAATATTTTCCATCTAATAATTTTAATGTGCGGTATATTATCAATTGCTCCACCGCAACGCACAAAGATGGATCTCATATAAGGTTGGGAACGAATGTTAGTTTGACTAACATTAGGGGGAGAAATTAATGCAGCTGAGGAATAAATAAATTAAATTATCATTTGATTATGATCCTCATACAAAGATAATGCAAGTCATTGCCAGACGCATTACTGACCTAAAGAAAAATATTATATTCCAGCTGTTAATGCTCCTGATGTCCTGGTGAGACAATCTATTTATGTCAATGAGTCTAAGGCACGCTTGAAGCGTGATAGACCACTCGGTTCCAAAAGATAAATCCTTGAAAAAGGAAAGGAGCAAATATTTGAGATGGTCAAATAAGGAGGCGGGGCTCTAGAAGAGTCCACGACATAACACTTCATAAAACCTCATCAGTAGAGGTTCAGGTACCTGAAAATTTATGAATGCGAAGAGATCTCAATATGTTATGTCGGATTGGGAACTGAGATATGAAAGTATCGTCGACGATATGTTACATATATTATAAAGCTCAATATTATATGATTATGAGGATCTTGAGCTTAAGTCTGTTAGGAATACAGACATGAAATTATTGGCCAAAAAATAGCAAAATGCATTCAAGGAAAAATTGGTTTCACTCGAGTGACGTGAAGTTTTTGGACCTATAGTCCAAACACCTGAAGGTGCAAAACCAGTGGTGTACAAAGATATTTTTGTGCAAAAATATTGATAATAATAAGTCGTTAAATATAAAGTACGACTTGAGGCACAAAAATCTGACATTGAGTATATGGAGCTATATTCTCCTTTTGGTGGATGCAATCACCTTCAGGTATGTTATATGTCTGGCAGTGCATGAAAGACTTGATATGCGTATGAATGTTGCAACAGCCTTTTATATGGCTCATTGAGCAACAATATATTTATCCTTGAAGGATTCAAAATCCTTGAAGCATATAAAGGTTCCCGGGAAACCTATTCAATGAAGCTTCATAAATATTTATACGGATTAAAACAATCCGGCCACATGTGGTAAAATTGCATTTGCGAGCTTCTTGATATTGAAATATTATATTTTAATGCAATTGGTGCGTCGAAGTATCTTACAAAATATACTCCACTGGTTATAGCTTTTGTTATAAGCTTATTGGTAAGATTTAGTTCTTCCTCAATGCGAAGACATCGGAAGAATACATGGTATCTACTTGATCCACAAAGTCCGATATCAACTTGGTATTTATTTGTTGTGGTAGAATACCTATATTATGTCATTTTATAAAATCAATTGTTGCTGCTACATCTTCCATTTATGAAGAGATAATAGCCATGCTTGAAGCTATGCGACAATATTGGTGATTGAGATTAAGGACTCAACATATTCAACAATGATGTGGTATTTCTTTGAAGACGAGGATCCCAATAAAGTTATATAAAATATTACATGGATAGTTCAGCTAAAAGGAAGATACAACCGAGGAGACAAATATTTTAAGATTCCTTTTCAGTCGTGATCTTCAAAAAAGAATGATGAAGTTAATGCTGAAGAATTCACTCCAGTGATAGTTTGGCGGATCTGTCCACTAAGTCATTGTCAATCTCAACATTTGAGAAGCTTATTTACAAGATTGGAATGTGTCGTCTTCAAGATATTGAATGATGTTTTCATCAGGGGGAGTAAAATACGCGCTGCACTCTTTTTCCCTTAACAAGGTTTTATCCCACTTGGGTTTTACTTGTAAGGTTTTTAATGAGGCAGCTCTAAAGGCGTATTAAAGGAAGTGTGTACTCTTTTTCCTTCACTGGGCTTTTTCCCACCGGGTTTTTCCTAATAAAGTTTTAACGAGGCACATTACCTTCAAAATGGTCATCCAAGGGGAGTGTTGTAAATCCATGTATTTGTGTTAATGTGGATGACCACTACTCACCACTAACTTATGATTTATTACCCCACTTTCTCCTACATAAATCCTCCCCACTATGTCCTACTTAATTCTTAAAACCTTTGGGTTGATTTGTAACCTATGTATTTGTATCCTATAAATAGAGCACATTTGGCTCTATGGAAGACACATTTGAAACACTTTGAGAATAATACAATTTCTTCCTTCTCCTCTCATATATTTTGTCTTGTTCTTGCACTACTTTACTATTAGTTTTACAACAGTTAATATGTAGGTTCAAATACTAGTTGAGCTTTTTTAAGTGGTTTTTTACACTATGTACCTATCAAATCTAAAGTATTTACTAATTCTACCTATTAAAAATTACACAACCCATGAAATTAAAAGTATTTAGCCAACCTAGCTATCCATTTATTATTTTATATTTTTGTTATACCTTATGGGCATATACCTTTATTGTATACCGCATAAATTATGGTATACAAGTTTAAATGGGTAGGACATGTTATTGCATGTAAATAGTTAATGAGTAGGGCTGGTAAATATGAAATTTATGGGTAGGGGTGGATAAATATTTTTATTTTGATGGGTATTTTCGTAAACCTCCCCCTTTTTAATCATCGATGCCTCTAAAAGTACATGGTTAATTTTATTATGTTCACTAAATTTTAATCTCTGTAACACCAAAGTCACAAAATTATATTTTATACAAGAAATTCATTAAATTTTACCCTAGGAAACGCTAAAGTCACAAAATCATTTTTTATAACAAGAAAGTCATCATACCCTTATGTAATATTAAAGTCACAAAACTATTTTTTTTAAACAAGAAAATCACTAAACTATGCATGGAAAATACAATTAAGTCATCGGAAAGTCAAAACTCTGGTTCCTAAAAATAAAATATCAGTGTCATATCATCATTTTGCCATAGGTGGATCCAAAATTTGAATTTTATGGGTTCTAAATTTTCGGATTACAATATCAAGTCTAAGTGACTGGGTTCTCGACTTGATTTTTGTACATATTTAATAATTTTTTAACAAAAATACATTGTCTACGCAAAATCTACTGGGTTCTGCCGAACCCGTAACTTGCTCTCTAAATACGCCACTGCATTTTGCCACATTGTACATGGAGAAATCCACATTATTGTCATATATTTTTAAAGCATAAAAATTTGAAAAGACAAATAAATTGATAAATTTTTTATATAAACTTTAAATATAAACTCTTACACACAAATGTCGATGATAGATATTTTAAAGGGATACTTAACTATAAACATTGACATGATGTGGATTTAAAACAAAAAAAATTAGATTTAAAAAGATAAGGAATTTAAAAAAAAAAATCTTATTCATGATTTATAAAATCAAAATAAATGAAAATAATGTGGATGAAAAAAATACGTGCCATGTACACAATAGCAAAATATGATGTGCCGATGAAATGTCATTTTTGGATCGTAGCTTTGACTTTTTGATGTTTTTGCAAATAATTTAGTGACTTTCTTGATATAAAAAATAATTATGTGACTTCAGCGTCACAGAGAATAAACTTTAATGACTTTTTTATTACATAAAATAATTTTGTGATTTTAGCATTATCTAGAATAGAGTTTAGTAACTTTCATGCTATAAAAAAATAATTTTGTGACTTTACTGTAGCAAAAATTAAGTTTAGTGACAATAAAAGCACATTAACCGAGGCAACTTCTGATTTGATCAATAGAGACTATACAAAAACAATAAGGAAGCTTCAATTCCAAACAAGTTGGAATCAGATTTGAATTCTTAGTGCACATGTCTTTCATTTAAATTCATCTCAATGTAACATTACATAATATTAAAAAAAAATTGAGTTTCAATACCAAACAAGTTGGAGTCGAGTCTGAATTCTTACTGTTCACGTCTTTCATTTAAATTCATCTCAAAATGATAATTTTATAAAATAAAATTAACTCGCTTCTATGAACACAAAGAAGAGGGTTGCTGACTTGTGCTAGATTGATAGCCAGCATAAAATTAATTATGATAAATCATATGTAACATTATGTAAAATAAAATACTTCGCCAAGAGGGTTGATGGAAAACAAAAATGATGAAGAGAATTAATGGAGTAAAGTAAATTATATGAAAACATTACATTATAATTGTAGTAGAATTCAGGTTAAATTTTTTTCAAGCAGAATGCTCTCCATAAATAGTTGAATTTTAATACACACATATACAACACGTATTTCATCAGGAGTACCAATTGTGAGACATATTTTTTATTTGTCTATCAAACAAGTGTGCATTTTATCGGCCATTGAGAGCAGCAAATTGAGCAAACATTGCAGTCCCTGAATGGTCATCAATGGCTTGAACTTCAGCAACATTTCTATTTTGCTTAGGTGAAGAAACATGTTGGTTATCAGTTGTAATAACAACAGCAGGAGGAGAAGCAGGGGCTACTATAGCAGGAGAGATTGGTGCAGCAACTGCGGCTTTATTTTCGTCGTCGGCCTTTCCTTGTAATGAAGCTTCTTGCAGCTGCAATGCATACTCCAAATTCCACAAAACATCACCCATAGTAGGTCTATCAGAACCATACTCGGCTAAACACTTCTCTGCTGCTTCAGCAAATTTTTTCAAAGACTCTGGATTAACATGTCCTTCAAGTGTAGGATCAATGACCTTGTCTAATAAGCCTTTTCTCTTCCATTGCATTGCCCATTCTGCTAAATTTACTTGCTCTCTTGGAAGTGCTGGGTTAATAGCAGGACGAGCGCATAACGCTTCAAGAAGTACCACCCCAAATGAGTAAACATCAGATTTGTCTGTCAGCTGTTGCTTCCTGAAGTACTCAGGATCTAAGTAGCCAAAACTTCCTTTAACAGCAGTGCTTATATGAGTTTGTTCGGAATTAGGTCCATCTTTTGATAGTCCAAAATCAGCCATCTTTGCAACGAAATTTTCATCGAGCAAAATGTTGGTAGATTTGACATCTCTATGTATGATTCCTGTAGATGCACCTGTATGGAGGTAATGAAGTCCACGAGCAGCACCAATGCAAATTTCTAGCCTTTGTTTCCAAGATAAAGGAGGCATGTTCTTTCCATAAAGATGATCTCTTAAAGGACCATTTTGCATAAACTCATATACCAATATCATCTCCGCGTGCTCATCACAATACCCAATCAACGACACCAGATGGCGATGCCTTAGCTTAGATAACATCTGAATTTCAGTCTGGAATTCATTGATACCTTGTTCAGATTGTGGGTTGCCTCTCTTGACCGCGACTTTGGTCCCATCATCAAGTTCACCATAGTAAACATTGCCAAAGCCACCAACACCAATTATTTCACTAGGATCCCAATTCCTGGTGGAGTCTGATAATTCAGCAAATGTAAAGTATCTGCCTAGTCCCATATTTGATGAGAAAAATTGGCTCTTGCGAGACGCTGATGACATAATAGCTGTATCGCCAGCATGAAGTGGAAGCAACCAAGAGGAGAAACTATTCCTCTTTTGCCAATCTTGTGGCCTCTTTTGCCACTTGACAGCCACTGCACCCAATCCCACAAAGGCGCCAAACATCATTGCAAATCCAACATAAGCCACTACTTTACTTGGACCACTTTGCTTTTGGCCATCAACACCATATTCACCATCTAAGCTACCCACAGAGTTATTCATCCGAAAGACCTCAAGACCGTTAAGGATTGCATTTCTAACACCTTCGGCATCATTCACAGGAGAAACACGAACAACGAGTGGGCTTGATACCATGGTAGAATCTACAACAAAATCCTTGTAAAATGCTGCGGCCAAGTTTCTTGTCAATGATGACAAATCTAGTCCAGAAATTGCCATCTTGTCATTAACATACACGTTGAAATAGAGTTCGTTGAGCGATTTGCTGACAATGTCACAGAAATGGAGGCGAACAAGGTGAGAATATGAGGTATCAATATCCATAGTCCAAGATATGTTAAAATTTGGAAGTGTAGTTTCTGAATCTGCCATCTTTACAGCAGAGCTATAAACTGTTGGTGGAGCAATGAAAGGTGAATTTCCTGATTTAAGATAATTGATAGCAGAAGGTTGTATAGATACTTCTTGACCTGTGGCATTGTTTCTAAATGGTGCATCATTCACCCAACTTCGTCCAAGAGTATCGTTCGATGAACACAAAAAAGGACCTCCAACATTAAGCCTATACATGGTCTCAAAGTTGCTTTTCGAAATATCAGCTTTTTGTGACACAGGGAATAGAACAGGTACAGAATTATCAAGAATCTTATCAGGTACAGTAACGAATTCGATGGCATTAATGAATGCCATAGACCCTTTAGCTGGTTCAAATTTAATTGCATAACGTTCCGTTGTGACATTAACAATAAATTCCTTGACAATGGCCTCATCTTTTCCTAATTGAAAGTCGCGAAGGAGGACTAATGTGTCCGTTTGAACAGAAAATTTAGCTGTTTTGAGATCGTATTCGTTGTATTTCAAGGGTAAAAAATGTAGCCTGATCCAATGTAATCCAGGACTACTTACATGAAATGTGTAAGTAGCTTCTGTTGTGAATATTTTTGCACTAAGGTATATAGGTGAAGGGACATTAATATTTTCTGAAGTAGAAGCCTGAATATCTTTGCCACTATATGAAAGATATTTTGCTGTGTTTTGGTCAGGTTGAAATACTTTGTTTCCTGGAAGAGTTGTAGGAGAAGTTGCACCACAATCAACAAGAAAATTGTCTTGTGGTGTAAAAGATGGAAATGATTTTGCAGGTGCAGTTTCAGCAGCATCTGCTTGAGCAGATACATGTAGAATAATACATGGATTTGTAATACAATAGAATAAAAGTACTAAGAAAATGGACATAGTTGAAGATGGTAACAAGATAGGTATATGTTTCTTTTCCATCTCCAGCCCCTTAATGATTTTTCCCTATCCTAATAAGGACAGAGATTAAAGAAAAAAAATTGAAAGGGATGAATATGATTGTTAAAGTTTTCAATTCTGTATGGTTTTGGCCAAGATTATCGCCATGTTTGTTGGGTGTCAAATGTTTTGTTAATTAGCTTTGTTCCAATATTTGTTACCTTTGTTGCCTTATTTTGTTAGCTTTACAAACTTATTAGTGGTTGAAATGTTCACCTAGCGTTGTTTTCTCTCTACTCTTCGTTTTTAATAGTAGCTACTAGCTATCTTTATAAGTTACCTCTTTTTACACATTCTTTGATTTATTGGCTTTAGTTGTCCTTCCGCAGGAAGAAACTTATTGACACTCCATATTTATATATTAAACCGAATTTACTTATTATAGTTAAAGTGATAGATAGATGTAATGATATACATTACTTAATACTGTTAGGGGGTCGTTCGGTTACTTAGTTTAGGATTTAATACCCGCATAAAACTCTGCGCTAATTTAGTGCAGCGTTCGGTTGGTTTTTTGTGAAATTTTAATACCTGCATAAAATTAGTACAACGTTTGGTTGCATTTTTGTATATTCCGCATTATTAATACCCGTATTATTAATGCGGGAATCTATGTATTATTTTATGCGGGGTAGAAGGTGCTATTAATAATGTGGGTATTAATAATGCAGGTATTAAAATTTAAAATGACAAAATTAACCCTCATAATAATAATGATATTTTCAAATTTTATTTAAGGAGTAAATAAATATTTTAAATAATAATATTATTTGTTAATTTGTAATATATCAGTGATTCAACAAATAATCCCTACGTTATAATATATGCATGACTAATACCCACATTATTAAACCCCACATAATTAATACCCGCATTATCAATACCCACATTATTAATACACACATTATTAATACATACATTACTAATACCCGCATTAATAGTTAATACCCGCGTAAAATACTCCTACAACCGAACGACCCCTTAATGATAAATATGATGCATATAAAAGATACATATTATGTGTGTATTAATTTGGTGTAAAAATTGCATTAGTATGTGACCCTTAACCTACATTACGACCTTTTTAAAGTCCTAGTTAATTCCGATTGGAGTGAGCTTACATTAGTGGAGTCCTACACTACGGGCAAGCCTATGGTACATTGTGTGTGACATGTGAGACTTTCGTGAGAGTGAGTGAATTCATTTGTTATTGCCCCCGTTCTATTCATGATATTTATTGTTGTGTGTGATCTTTGGGGGCACTCTTTTGCTTCATATTGGTGAGGGCACATGGTTTGCATGAAATAGATGAAGTTGATGGTTTCTTGGTTGAGTAGATAAGTGTAATTTGTGGGAGCATGGTTGCAATAGGTTGAGTTTGTGCATTTGAGCTATTTTGGGGTGGTTGTTTTCATTTTTTTGAGTTTGATAAATTATTGGCATGTTTGTGGATCCGTAGTGTCACGACCCTTTTTCGACTTAAAAAGAAAAACTAATAGTTTTAAAAAGGTCTGTGACGGTGTTGATAGGTACACCATTATTAAGAGAATCGGAGTCGCCACTTGACAAGTTAAAGGCGTGCCAAGTCACCAAAGTGGTGTACCTAGAACACTATGACTCGCATAGTGGTCTGCGTCAGAGTTCCGGGTAAGGATCTCGGTTGACTCGCGGGAAGGTGTTAGGCACCCTCGAGTCCTGTGTCAAGCACAGTTGCTTTTATTGACGCGTTTGACTCTTTGAATTTTTTGTTCGTTGTATTTGCCTTTATTTGTTACGCTTTGATTTATTAAATTCGTTCTTTGTGTTTGAATGAAACTCAAATCTGGATATAATCGTGCGGGCACTTCACCCGAACGAAATCTTCCGACTTAAGCCAATTAAATCGCGCAGGCACTTCACCCGTTCGAAATCTCTTGACTTAATTGAATTTCACGTGAACAACTAACTAATGGATCTTTATTTGTGTTGGGATTTGCTTAATCGTATTTAAATATTAAATAGCAACCATTGGTTTGAAAGTTTGATAACAGGGAAAAGCTGCGATATGGCTATTTATCTAAATAATGTATGTTTTATCCAAGACTTGCTAAATAATAGGCTGTTTTGCAAAAAATATTCAGCCCAGAAGCTTGCTAAAAAATGATACGTTAAACTTGTGCAGAAACAACCCACTGATGTTATTTCCTTTAGATTTTGGCCAAAAACTTTGCAATTTTATATTTAAAAGTTTACTTTGCACAAATAGGTTTTGTTTTGCATTTCTATTTCTCAACAGTGGCTGTTTTGACAAAGGAAAAGACGTAGCTACTTCTGCAATTGTGTGCAGCAAAAAAAAGCGTGGCTGCTTCTGCAATTTTTGTGCAGCAGCAGAAAAATGTGGCTGCTTCTGCAAAAACGTAAGTATTTCTGTAATTTTTGTTTTTTGTTCTCAGTTTTCCTTTACGTACAAGTTTAAGTCCATTTTTCCTTCAATTATATCCTATAGTTTTCCTAAATGCCCACTTTTAAAGGTTTGCATTTTTGTAACTAATTTTGAAAGAATAACCATTTTTATAAATCAAACTTGCGAGGCTAATTTTGGGCTTTCTTCATTACATTAGTATATATCTAAGATATTCCATGCATATTCAATTTTTAAAAATAGTCATGCTCCACACAAAGTACTTATCCAATTTACACTTTCTTACCTATCAATGTTTTCACACTAAAATGAATTTATCAAAGAAGGGTAAACTAACAATAAACATACATAATAAAATGTGTCATGGGTACTTAATCATGTTGGTTGTCATTTCCATGATTCAAATGCTTAAAGAGAATACAAAGTTATTTGTGTTTACCTATTAGCAAAAACCTCAACAAAGCCAGAGGAGGACTCCACAAGCTTAAAATGAGACACGAACGCAGCAAAATCAGCACCCGAACAGCCCCCTAAAACAGCCTCTTAACACTCCTATTTAACCCTTAAGCTTCAAGATTTATACCCCAAAAGGCCCTTGATGTAGTGGCTTTTGGTTCTAAATCCTACTTTCAATCTTAACCTTTTTTCTCAAGTGTTTTTTATGTTCTCATTCAACGTGTTTCAGCTGGTTGTTGGTCTATTTTCTGCTGGTAGATGTGTGTTAAATGAGGGCATTCAATGCCCTATTTATAGCTAAAAGTGAAGGCAAAGGGGTCGGGTGTAGACTTGTACAAAAGTACAAGCCCACACCCCTACACTTGAGTGTTTTTTGGCTATTTTCAGCATAGTAGAGCAGCTGAAAAATGACTATTTCAGCTGCCCCAAACAGTCCTAATTTTCAGAAATCAGTACAGCAGCTATAGGCCATGTTTCAGCCTTCTAAACAGTCCCAAAAGATGAAATAATACAAGTAGGGTCCTTTAAAAGGACCCCCAATACTCATTACACTAACTAGAAGAAACTAGGACCAAACTAGACCAACTAGAATTAGCCCCAAGCTAACTAAATGGAACTAAAGGGTAACCAGATTCCAACCTTATAGCTATACTCATCCAGGTTCAATCTAAAAGCAAGAACAAACAAACTAAACTAGTGTTTCAAGTTCTCTGGAAAACAAAATGTTTAAAACTTCCCTAAGATGAACTAAATAGAGCATACATGTCCACACAAGACTCAGATTTCCATGTTTAACTCAAAGAAAAGCTCAGACACTTCAAACTTAGACATCAGAGCCTTATTTCAGCACTTGCACTAACTCGTAAGTTTAACTAATGTAAACATACACAAACTGGACAGACAACTACATGGACATAGCAATACGAGGACTGAAACCATCCAAAACCATCCAAGATTAAACACGCTAAGACTGATCAAATAAAGAACCGGCTCTAAGTTGGCTCCATGCTCAAACCGAACTAATCAATAGGCTGGAAAACACAATTTTACCAAAACTAAACAAAAGAAGGAAAAACCAAATCCTGCTCGACACTAAATTACAAGGGAAAAGCTAAACAGAACCATGTGATTCGTAAAGAAACTTCAAGACGAAACATCAAGCAAATCTTCATTGCATTATAGGCAAACTATGATAACGCTTCTCAAAATCACAACATTCAGTTTTCATTGAAGAATGATCGTGACTAAGAAACAATACAATTTTTATTAATTCACATATACATGTACAATTGATAGGCATGTTTGTATACACAATTACTATCCTAATCGAAAAACAAAGACAAAGTAATTAAACTCAAAGAAAAAGAGATTAAAGTTCTAACCGCCAACGCTAATCACAGGCAGCCTCATCCGGCCTCATTCCCACTGTCTCGCAGCCATTGTTACAGCGTCAAATAGCTGCACCGCTGCCTCGCCCATGGCTGCCTCGTCTCGACTCTAATATCACTACCTCCATAGCCTCGCCATAGCTGCCTCGCTCACAACTCTATCAACATATCAACAAGATCATAACAGCCCCCCTCCCCTAAACACGAAAACAGTCAACAAACAGCCTCTCCAATGGTATTACTGCCTCGTCTCGACTCTAAAATCATCATCATAGTCTCGCACCCCTGCCTACGGATTCAAACCCCTAAAGTCATCACCCAATATCACAACATCTACAAACAAATGAGCAAAAACACGGACACCACTGTCCTTGGCTGTCGTCGCCACTGCCTAGCCTCCAATCCATCACCTCATCATCGCAGTCCTCCCAAAACACCATCACCACACCATAACAAGAAAAAGAAAAGAAAATAAGAAGAAGAAGAACAAAGAAAAAAAAGAAAGAGAAACAGAAAAACAGGAAGGGGAAAACGGGAAAAGGGAACGGGCAAAAAAGAGAGGGATATTGGGAGATGGAGATGCGAGGGTGAAGGGGAAAGTGGAGAGGAGGAGAGGGAACCAAAAACTCACCGGAAAAATCAATGTCGTCGGAGTCGAAGTTTGACAGCCGCTTTAAACCCCGATCTACGCTTATTCATTGAGATTTTGGCGAAACTAATGATGAAAATGGAACCGGGGGGGGGGGGTGAAAAGCTTTCGAATGGTATATTTTTCGTATTTTTCCGGCCACCGGAGGTGGTGGCCGACGGCGGCCGAGTGGCGGAACCGCGGTGGACCAACGGCGGAGGCGATTTCCGGTGAGGAGAGTGGAAATTTTGGCAGAGTAACCCTAGTCTCTTGACTAAAGGGTGTAAAGAGTGAAATGTGAGGTTTTTGTGTTTATATAGGTAAGGTGTGGGCCGGGTAAAAAAGTGGGCTGACGGGCCAATATTTTGGGCTATTATTTTTTATGAATGGCCATTAAAATGGTTATACTTATCAAAAACCAACACTATTAACTACAATAAAACCACATAAATCTACAATACTATCAAAATTAAACATAGAGTCATAGTTAAACACATAACAAGTATTTTTTGGCAAAAATCCTAAGAATCTAACACGGCTCTTTTGAGCTATTTTTATGAAGTTTGGTGCCAAAATTAGGTGATTACACGTAGTAGTCATGTGTGCATTTGTTCAATGATCGGTATCAACCATAGTCATAGGCAGACTTGTTTTACCTATGTTAGGAAGTTAGTTGTGACTTGCTCGAGGGCGAGCAAAGGTTCAAGTGTGGGGGTGGTGATGTTTGGCATTTTATGCCAAAGTTTCCTTAATATTTCCACATGTTTGAGCTTGTTATTCGCTCGTTTTATAGTTTATGAATGTGATTTTGCACTAATTTGATGTCGTGCGTGTGTGCATTTGGAGCTTTTAGGAGCGTGACTGAGCAAGGAATGATTGGAAGTTGATTGAGGGTTGGATTGAGCACACGAGGGCACGACACGAGGCGAGTTGCGGAGCACGGAAGAGCCGATTTTTGCTGGGCGCTTTGGGGCACGTGGCGCGCCACTTATAGCGCCCAGTGCCTGGCGCGATTTCCCATGCGGCGCCCCCCAAAGGCGTGCAAGTTTCGACGTCTTCTGGTTGTTTC
The DNA here is from genome assembly GCA_029990575.1 of Petunia axillaris subsp. axillaris. Classification (NCBI taxonomy): domain Eukaryota; kingdom Viridiplantae; phylum Streptophyta; class Magnoliopsida; order Solanales; family Solanaceae; genus Petunia; species Petunia axillaris. Next base: position 167,715,917 of record JARKNS010000003.1, read on the forward strand.
AGCGCGATCGTGGGCGCGGGGCGCCCGTTATAGCGCCCCTGGAGCGGATTTTTACTTCCTATTTCGTCTAGGCTTAGGTCTAACTTATTACCAGGCCTTTGTAAACTTTATAAATACTATTTTACTTAGTTTTTTATAGAAGTTCATACTTTAGAGCAATTTGAGAGCACCATACTTTATTGAACAAGGGTTTATTCCTAATCTTTCATCTATTACATAATTTACATCATTATTTCATCAAATCTTTGCCTTGTGATTATGAGTATGCGTGGCTAATTCTTACGTTCTACGGTTAGAGTATTACATGAAAGTTGATTGTTTGAAGATTGATTCCCATTAATTGAATCCCATAACGGGTTGCTTATTCTTTCTTGATTTCACTTGTATAATTATTAGAGCTCGATAATTATGCATTATCTATGGTTTTTAGATTGAACTCGAAAGAGGAAATTTAATTACGTAATAAGAAAAAATACTTGCGTGTGCGTTTGGGAGCAACAATGATCAAGATAGTTTTAACCTAGTCACATAGTAAAAACGTATTCTGTGACTTCATTTTATATGTCATAATCTTATTTCACGAAATTCACAAAAAAAGAAGGAATACTTTTGATACCTTTGGTCTAAACTGTATACTATAGGTATCTGTCTAACTTTAAATCATCTAATTAAGCATAAAATTAATAAGTTTTGAATTAATTTGTTGTTATTCCGAAAGTCCCAATATATGTGGAACACTAACAAATTTTTACGATTTGTTTTAAACTAAACTTTCAAAACTGTTTATCTATTTCTTAAACTTCACGCCTAATCAAATTAGATCACATAAATTGGTACGAAAGAAATTTATTTTTTGAATGACTAATAAAAAAATTGTGATATTCTCTTGAAAATGAAAAAGGTATCCTTTTTATTACTCCATAATGTATAAATTTGTTATTTAGTTGGTAAAAAGAGGTTGACAAGTAGTCCAAAATTTAAAATTACATGTGATAAAAGTGATGATAATAAGGACAAAAATCAACCAACCTCAATCTTTTGAGGTACTATTTGAGTTGAAAACTCAACTGCACTAAAGTTACCAAAAGGACAGTCAAAAACAAAAATGTTCTGACAAAATATGAAACATAACTCTCCCTATATTCTATGGGTGTCAAACGGGTATACGGATCTGGGTTCGGGTTGTAAAATTGTAACCCCGCATGTTCTGGGTACGGGTTTAAATTACGGGTTTTTAACGGATACGGGTTTCGGCTAGAAAAAAAAAAACTCGTGCGGTTTCGGGTCTTAGCGGGTAGGGGTACGGGTTCGGATATTAACAAATCGGGTTTGGCTACTGGTTATAATTTTATTTTTTAATAATATTATTTTAAATACTTAAGATAAATTAAAAAAAGATCAATAGGAAAAACTCGAAGAGTTACTTTATTTAAGATACTTGAACTATTAAAGTCTTAAATATTAAACTCCCAAATTTAAAAAATGCAACATCAAAACGATAATGAAAATTCAAATTACAAATCAAAATCTGTGTCCCTCCCTCTCTCCAAATCTCAATCTATCATCATGTTTTTTCCTTCAACAACTATCCCTATCTAAACCATTAAAAAACCCAACTTTACCTAAAGAATTTGTTTGTCCTATATCTGGTTCTTTAATGGCTGATCCTGTTATTGTTTCTTCAGGTCATACATTTGAAAGAAATTGTGTTTATGCTTGTAAATCTTCATCTTTTATACCTGTTCTTGAAGATGGTTCAGTTCCTTATTTTTCAACTATTATTCCTAATCTTGCATTAAAATCCACAATTTTGAACTTTTGTGGTTCTTCCATTCTTGATCCTCCAAAACCAATCAATTTTCTCACAGCTGAAAAGCTTGTTTCTTCATTAATGGTTACTCAAAAGGGCCAAAAGGTTAATACTTTGTCCATTTTGCATAAAGAGAGTGCAAGGTTTAGTAGTAAAAGGTTTCTTCAAAGTCAAGTTTCAATGAGTTCAGAGGAATCTGTAACACCTAGAAGTATACCTTCCTGTTATTCTTCATCATCAGCTTCAGATATGGATGCCATTTACCCGAATTCGACTGAGGAAGATGAACTTGTTGTAAAACTGAAGAGTTCTCAAGTTTTTGAACAAGAAGAAGGTGTTGTTTCTTTAAGGGAAATGACTCGAACCCGGGATGAAACACGAGTTGGATTATGTACTCATCGGATACTTTCAGCGTTACGTGTGCTTATAAGTTGGAGGTACGCTTCAGTACAAGTTAATTCAGTAGCTGCATTGGTGAACTTGTCTTTAGATAATAGAAATAAAGTGAAAATTGTAAGGTCTGGAATTGTGCCACCTTTAATTGATGTGTTAAAAAGTGGATTTCAAGAATCACAGGAACATGCTGCTGGTGCAATTTTTAGTTTAGCATTGGATGATCAGAACAAAACTGCTATTGGTGTATTAGGAGCATTGCCTCCGCTGCTTCATGCGCTTCGGTCTGAATCGGAACGAACTAGGCACGATTCAGCTTTGGCTCTGTATCATCTTTCCTTGATTCAATGTAACAGGGCTAAGTTGGTGAAACTCGGGGCAGTTCAGGCACTGTTGGGCATGGTTAAGATGGGTCATATGACGGGTAGGATTCTATTGATACTTTGTAATCTAGCAGCGAGTTCTGAAGGGAGAGCTGCAATGCTTGATGGGGGTGCAGTGGAGTGTTTGGTTTGTATGTTGAGAAAGGGAGAGTTTGAGTCAGAGTCGAGTCGTGAGAATTGTCTTGCTGCATTGTATGGATTAAGTCATGGTGGGCTAAGGTTTAAAGGGTTGGCAAAAGAGGCTACTGCAGAGGAGTTGTTGATGCAAGTTGAGGAAATTGGAAGCGAGCGGGCTAAGGACAAGGCTAGGAGGATATTGGAGGTGTTGAGGCAGAAGGATGAAGAGGAGGAAGAAGTCGATTGGGAAAAGTTGTTAAACTCGGATGATGATATTAGTCAAGCACGGATAAGTTCTTCATAGCTCTTCGCGTTTTTGGTTTCTTCACTGTATGCTATTTCATTCTTTTTCTGATGCTTTTAATTAGGGAAGATGTTCCCTTCACATAGCTGGTGAGCATGATTTAGGTTTGAGTTTTGGTTTTGCTTTTGCTCGTGGTGTCTTCTGAGGCCATGTCTTGACTGGGTAAATAATGTTCAATGTGTACTGATAAAAAAACAAAGTTCAATGTGTAAAGAAAGGATTCTAAACAGTGTGTTCTTGTTTTGGAAAAAGAGGTTCTCATTTTAACATGAACCTACTGTCTCGTAATACTCTGCTAATTATGGTATTTTCACTTTCTTTATCTGCCTGAGGCTTATTCTGTGAACTCTTTGCTGCCTAACGTTATGAGGGAATTGTCCTTCCTAATTTTCTCAACTGTCTGCACACCAATAGACGTAGCTACAGAATGGAGGTCATGAACCCCAGAGTTAACCGGCATCTTTGAGCATCTTGGTGCTCAGACAATTTAAGCAAGAAAGAAGAGAGTATACCATCCCCACAGTCATTAGTCTGATATCTGGTATATCTGTGAAGGTTAGAATTTCTTCAAAAGTTTTTTATTTAAGGACTTTCAGCACTTAAACAATAGTTACAACTGTAGCATAAGATTATATACTTTAGAACTCTGCTTAGCTCTTTCCTTATCTTTTACTTCCTCATGATGCTAAATTTTACACACAAAGACATCCAGAATTACTATCTCTGAGAAGTCTCTCCTTGCCCTTTAGAAACTTAATATGTTCTTGATTCTTCATTTACCAGTAGATAAAATGCTCTAGTTTTTTATTTTGAATAGGAAATGGAGTGGCTCTACAAGGCCTAAAATGAATTCGATTATTTGGAAAAGGTGTTGTTCTTTTAAAGATACTAGTGTCTACGAACGTGCGTCGCACGTTAGCACCTTGTATTGTTGAATAATCAAATCTATATTTTAACATTAAAAACGGCATAAATTCCATTAACATATCTATGCATAAAATACACGTAATCATCTTTTTTCATATTAACGTGTCTGATTTTATTTACCCTTTATTTGTATCTCTTCTCTTAGTCAATCCTTCTCCAATTAATGATTTCACTATTATTTACATGCAAACTACATCAAAAAAAGTATGAGAACTCACTCAACGGAACAATAACATTAAGAAAGAGATTAGAGGTTCGCTCATACGTTGACATGGGAAAACTTAAAGCTCTACAAAACTTTGTGTTGAATGTTGTTGAATCATCTCCAGTGCTAGCAATAGCACTATTTTATATAGAATGTTAAAGTAAATCTAATTAGTAAAACATAATGGTGGAGGGCGAACCTGAAGGCACAAAGAAGATCTAGTGTATTGTGCGGGGAACAGCCAAATGATTTTCAATGTATAAATCAATTTAAACTAAAAGTGGCAACTCTTCGCAAATGGTGGTGGAGACCCTTTGGCTGAGAGCAACGATTGAGTACATGCTGTAGAGGTGTACTTTTTTTTTTTCTTTTTTCTTTTTTCTTTTCTGAAGTAGAATATTGTTAAATTTTAGAAGGGTATTATGGTAATCTAACTTTTCATTTTTTAAGGACATGCTTTTATAGTAATATGATATATTGTGCTGGTAACGCATGGTTCCATACTGTAAGAGCTTCAGAAGCATTCCTTTACATGATTGAGAAAATAGAACTGGCATAATATACTTGCATGTTTGTAGCCGACTATGAATGTAACTTTAACATGCCAGTTCCTCTGAACATCTAAGTGGCTATGATCATGCATAGGATTCTTGATGAGGAGCGTTGTGTTAAGATTTGAGGTTTTGAGTTTTTACGCACTAGAATAAATTAGAATGCAACAATCAGATCCCTTCTATATATTTTATTTGTTGTTTTGGTTGTTTTCACACATTAATTAATTCACTTTTTTAGCATTAACTAATAATGTAACTGCCCATATCAACCTTTATGCAATATTTTCAAAAAATTAGAACCTTCTTGGTGTATGAAAAAATCAATTATTGTGGATTAAGGAAAAAAAAATTAAATCATCAAATAAAGTTGATTGGAGGGAGTACTATACTATCATTTACTATGTATTTCTAGAAATTGGGTGCAATTATGCGGTTCATTCTGATTCAATTGAAATTGAGTAGGCCTTTCTGATTTCTATTAATCCGTAAATACTCCAAAGAAATCTTAACTCACTCCCCAAAGGACTTAAACTTAGAAAATTATTAACCGACCAAATAAAACCTTCCTTAATGGCTAAATATTATCCTATCTGGATTGGTATTACAGCCTTTTTTAATCCCACCTGATATAGGAATTGTGAAGTCTATAAGTAGGTACCATTGCTACTATCTGATACACTACTACTTGTGTGGCATTAAGAAAATTAGGCAGTATTAGGGTAAGTCCAATTCTCGGTAATTAGAAAAAAAATGGCCTCACTTTATATGCATTCAGCTTGCTCTCACATCCCATACTTTCCAATACAAAAAAGTGCAACTTGCCATATTCAACCGACGGATATTCAACGGAGTAGTACTACTCCTACTTATATTAGTTGGTCATTTCCTCCCCGGGGGTTTATCAAAATTAACACGGATGGCAGTTTCATGCCTTATTCAAGATTAGCCGCGTTCGGGGGTGTCGTACGAGATGACAAAGGAAGGTGGCTTGGAGGGTTCTACGGGCGGCTTAGGAAGAAAGCGACCTCGAGTCTTACGGCAGAATTATGGGGCATACGTGGCGGTCTAACTTTAGCAAAAATTTACAATTTGAAAAATGTTATTATTGAAACGGACTCAAATAATGCCTTGATGTTACTAACGGTGGTGAATAACATTGACAAAAGTCATCCTGATCTTGATGTAATTGAAGAATGCAAGACTCTCATATCGGAACTCGGGATTGCTCTAATCCAAACCTTAAGAGAAGGAAACAGCTGTGCAGATCACTTAGCGAAGTTGGGAAGAGAGCAAGATCAAGAGTTGGTAATATTACCTTGTCCACCAGATCACGAGATACATCAATTGCTTTTTAACGACATGTCTCACGTTGCATATCCTAGGTATCCAAAAGCATGTAACTTGATTAGAAATTGATCAAAAATATTAAATTGTAATACTTGTAAATGACGAAAAGAAAGAATAACATTGAAAGATATATTTTTTAAATATCTGGAGATCATTGTGTATAATTTTAATTTATTAGGCATTTATTACTTCTCTATTTTTCCTAACGTTTTCATTTTCAGTAGTCAATTTCCTATAGGACTAACCTAATACTAAGTTCCCCGGTCAATTCACTCATTTGCATTTCCACAATTACCATTTACCTTTCTTTTTTGACATCCGATAATAAAAAGTAAGCGAGCTGATGTGGTAAACAAATTACACATGTAGTTAAAAGGTAGTAACAAGATAGTATCTACAATCAGCTTATATAAATTCTTTTTTATATTGTTAGCGTGTGCAAGAGATACCGATTCTACCTATATACTCCTTCCATTTCTTTTTCAAATGGTGGTAGTGTTTGGCTAGTTTGCGGTGCATTTCGACTATTCTACCAATTACTCCATCCGTTCCATTTTATGTGTCATAGTTTGACTCGGCACAAAGTTGAAGAAATAAAGGAAGACTTTTGAAACTTGTGGTTTAAAATAAGCCAAAGAAGTTTGTGTGGTTGTAAATCATTTTAGTAATGACAAAACTGTAATTTTGAAGTTAAATTTTTACCAAATTTAGAATGCTGTCATTCTTTTTGGAACAGACGAATAAGAAAATGCTGCCACATAAATTGGAACGGAGGGATTACTTGTTATCTTCCATTAACACAAGTATCGAAGTTACTTGGCTTATTAAGGATTAGAAAATATGAAGAAACCACCTAAAGTTTTCTCATCACTGTGCAAATTTGGAATCCTAATCTTCCATGACTAGCATGTTCTTGCCAATGCAGATGGCCTAGGAATTAGCAGTATGAGAATCAATATCAAGCATGTTATGTGTCTCAAGCTTAATCATTCATTTGGCTAGTTTCATCATTCCAGGTACTAATGCCAGACAAACTATAGTTGGCAATGCCCTTGTTATAATCTGTAACAAATGTGACATCGACCAAAACAAGATCCAACTTTTTTCATCACTTTGCTCTCAATCCATGCATAAAGCAACAAAAATAATCCATTAAAATCAAACACTTTGAACTGAAAAGCTAACATCTTTCACACTATGGTTACAAAAGCAATCAAAAAAGTTGCAAACTTTATTTAAGGTTTCATTTCTTATTCAATCAAATTGAAAAAACAAAAGTATTTGCCTCAAATACAATACAAACTCTAAATGATCTCATAAGCAGAAATACAAGGCCAAAAACATCATTGAAGCTAAATAAAGCTTAATCAAATCTGGTCTCATATTTGCTTCCACACTTTATCAGAGTAGTATTCCAGTAAAAGCACAACTCTGAGCGCAAAGCATCTCACATTCACAGACAATAATATTCTAGTCAAACACAAATACAGTTGTTTCAACACCAGTTTTTCGATAAGTTTATTAATCATCAAAACCTCATATCTCAACAAAGTCTTTACAAAAGGGGAACTCTTTAATCAACAAGAAAATAAAGCAGAAATGAAGCATATCTAATAAATCTCTCTAGTTTCCATCTAAATAAATGGTAAAAACACTGTATACATATATTATAAGTTAAAACTTTCATTTTTTAAAAACAAATTGGGAACTCAAAATAACATAAACATAATCAAACACCCTTTCAACTAATTCAATTGAAAGCATCACACCTGTGTCTGATCTCACCATGTTTACCAATCTTTACCCTATGCTCACTAAGCTTTTGCATAGCTGAAGCAAATGCCTTAAAAAAAAAAAACATCTTGATTGTCAATATACTCCTGCACATAAACTCTCGTTCGTGGATCTGAAACAAACTACGATCCGAACTCAACAGACCTAAACCCTTAGGCAAATCTTGATAATACATATTATCAAATTTACTAGGAGTCATTATATCATTAAACACTGACAATGTTGGATCTTTTTGATAATTCCCCACAAGCATTTTTTCAAAGCTGTAGCGAACCTCGGGTTATAACTTGGATCAGACTGTGTAGTTTTATTGTAATTGTAAAGATTTGTACTAAACTCTTTACAATGTGAAAAGCCAATTGTATGTGCACCTGATAACGCGACCATTTCTTGAATTGAAAAGCCTTTGGATTCGAAAATCTTAATGATTTGATCCATTGGCATTGTGGGCTTTGGTAAATTACCTTCAACAAAATCAGCTTTTGAAACAAATGAATCTTTACGGCCCAGTTTAACTGGATAAAATGGGCCGCCAGTTTGAACTACAAGGTTTCTGGCAGCTACAGCCAGGATGTCCGAACAAGAAACTACCCCGGGCACGTGAGTTCAAGCGCGGTTTTAGCACGTACAACTAAATACCAGTGACAAAAGTGGCATGTAGGTGAAAATTTTACAGTAGATTTGCCAAGAAGCTTTGAATAACGAAAGTTTGTCAAAAATAGTACTCCAAATAAAAAAAATTACAAATGTGGGGCATGTTGTTTTCTTACATGCATAGCACAGTCCCTATATTTTAAATTTAGGCACTACTAAATATAAAACCTTAGCTACTACTTCCCCCTCCCAGGGGCGGACCTACATGGTGGGGTGGGTGCACCGGCACCCGCTGGCGTCGGAAAAAATTGTGCGTATATATATGTATATATGACAGAAAACATGTATATATATTTGAATGTGCACCCAAAAAGATCAAAAGCTAATTGGGTGCATTGGTAACGTTGGTGTTTAAAGTTGTCTCTTAAGCTGGAGACTTGGGTTCGAATCCCAGCTCCTACAATTTCTTGCATTCTCTTTTCTAATTTTATCTTGTGCCCCTACTGAGTTGAAATCCTGGGTCCGCCCCCTCCCCTACAGACTCACCGGCATCGTCGTTACTTGTTTTATTACACTGTCAGATTTTTATACACAAAAAAAACTGAAACTTTATATAAACATTAGTAATACTGCAGAAATCTAAAAATTTGTACAAACTTTATTCATTGTATTTATACAGATTTATACAAGTCTATGAACATTTACAGAAGTATATAAAATTGTATAAACTAGCGGTGAGATGATATTTTGTGTAATTGCAGCCATCTCGGGTAAGAATTGCAAATAAAGGCTACTTTTGTAATATTTGAGTGTTGATTGTCTCCTTGTGTAAAAATTCTTTGAATAAATAAGGGACAAAAATGAGAGACACCTCACTCATGAAAATTACCAAAAAAAACTTCTATTTTGCTACCTTAGATGACATAGCACCCCCTCCCTTTTTTAAAATTTTTCTTTCACTCCATAACACCCCAATTTAAAGAAAAAAAACCATACCCCCCATTTTTCCTCTTCTCCTTCTCTCCTTCACATTTTTCTCTCTTCTCTTCCCCATCAAACCTAACGCCGCCGCCACCCCTCCCCCTAACCCTTCCACCACTGCCCACCATCATCCCCTCTCCTCCAAGCCACTGACGTCGTGGTCACTACCACCACCGCTGCTGCTTCTTCTTCGTCTTTTTTTTTTTGTATAACAATGTCGATTTTCATTGTATATCTCGGTTAAAACTCCGGTGAGTTTGTTTTAAAAAGTTGTTCATCATATTTCTTCTTCTTTTTTCACAATTTTCATAAGTATCCTTTGAGATCTACTAGTTTTTTTCTAAAATTTTTTAGATCTAGTTTTTTCTTGTATAAAACTGTATAGATCTGGGATGTTTGTTAAGATTTTGTGTAAAAGCTGCCCGAAGCACTGTTTAAAGTCAGTTTTGCGAGTTTATACAGTTTTATACAAGTTTATATAATTCTGTAAACGTGTATAAAAATGTATAAATCTGTATATGTGCATATTGACAATGTATAAACACATTCTATACACTTTTATAAATTTGTATAAAGCTGTATATGCGTGTATGAACAATGAATAGAGTTGTATAAATTTAGATTTGTACACTATTTATGGATGTTTGTATAAATTTTATGTTTTTTGTGTATATTTTTGTATTTTCCTTCTTGCATACACATTTTTCTATGTATTTACATGCATAAGTTATTATTTTGATAGATTTAGGTGTATAAATTTATCAAAAAATAATTATTTAAACAAATCCACAAATAAAATAAGCAAATTCGGTGAAATTTTTATTTTTCCGCCACCAGCCACCGCCGGCCGGCGGTGGCAGCTCGGTTTCTGGTGGCGGGGCAGTGGTGGGAGAGGGTGAGGGAGTAGCTCCTAGGGTTTTTAGTTAAAATGGGTGCTATGTTATGTAATTTTGAAAATAAAGAGGTGCTATGTTGTGTAATGTAAAAATAAAGGGATGCTATGGATGAAATGTGGCCCCTCATTTGTAATTTTGTGGTGTGGGCTGCCTAGTTTTGAAAATTTCCCATTAAATAATTGGTAAAAATTTGATCATGTAGCCTGTTGTACCGTGCTAAATGAAAACTAGGCAACATATCAAAAAATTTAGAAAACGAGCCAGATACAAGAAGCATGGAAAATCCAATATTTTTTACTGAGATTTTTGAACTACAATTTTCAAGATCTTAATTTTATGATGTCGTAGTATAATGTACTGAGACTTTGAATTCAAATATAAAGTTCCAGAAAAATTTTCTAAACTTTAAATTAAACTCAGATTATTTTACTGGAGTTTTGTTCAAATTGTCTAAATTTTGTTGTGAGGCTAGTCTTAAAAAAAAGTGTTTCTAAAATCTGATTACTTTTCAAAAAATGTATAATTGTTGACTGATTCTCTTTAGTTAGTACGAAAACTGATTAGTCATCAAAATTACGTTGGGCTTATATAAAGTGAGCAGTGTATCATAAGCCCACCAAGTTGCTGCTCTTCCCTCGGCTGAAAGAGTAGTATCATTCAAATTACAATTTTGTTTTCAAATCAATTTGGTTATTTTTGCAAATTCCGATGACTAGCGAAGGAGAAGATGTGGTTCGCCGGCGTACGGCATATGCGGAGTACCGTAAAAGGCTTCTTCAGCACAAGGAGCTCAATGCTCGTGTAGCCACTGGTAAAAATCAACAGATTCTCTAAAATCTTAAAACCCTAATTTTTGCGATTATATATAAATGGAAGCCCAGTGCTCAAAGCATCCCGCAAGGGGTGTGATGTCCGCAGCCTATCCTAATGCAAGTATCAGTGGCCGTTTCTACGGCTTAAACCCATGACCTTTAGGTCACACGAAGATAACTTTATCAGTTGTTTAAGGGCTCCCGTTCGTATATAAGTGTGTGTGTTTATACATGTAGTTTATATATACATATATGTAATATGTACATTGTGTAGGAATAGCTTTATGATTGAGGCATCGTAGTATTAGTTGATCGTTAAGAGTGTGTGTGTAGTCTAAGTCTCATGGATACACCGTGCGTGCATCAACTGCTGATATATTGGATCCGTCTCTGAACTATAAAAGGATAAAAGGAGTTGTAAGATCGTCTCTCAGTAAGAGCTCAGCTTATGATGTGTGATGTTTGAACTCTACCACAGGAAAAAGCGTAGTATTTTAAGTGGAGAAGGGTAGATGGAGGGGCCCATTATCCACCGAGTTTCGAACCATGTGCATTGGTCCTTGGGGATTCCATTCCTCACTTATCAAAACGATGTTCTATTCGATACCTATTGAGCGCTGAATTACCTGGTTTTTAGTCAATAATCCTTTTGCATAGATGCACAAAAATTGTGGTCTTGGTTAATTTTTGGTTTGTTGAGGGTAAGGTTAGATAGTATATTCTGTGGCATGAGAGGAATTGCAGAATTAAAAGGACCTAAATTTCCTGCATGCTTAGAGGGGATTCATATAGCCGTTTGTATTTAACTTGGGATTGGGATGGAGGAATGATTGACAAACCTATCTTATCTGACCGTTATGTAATGTAGCCATCTTTTATGGTGTGGTTTTGCTAAAGTCTTGATTTCTAAAATTACTAATGCCAGAAGTGCTTAGGTTATGTTGGAACCACCCACTTGTTATAGTGGTTGTGATATTTCTTTTGCAATTCTAGGAATATTTCCATGTGCTTATGCTATGATTGGCTTTTAGAGCAATGCCTAATGAGGGCTACTACGTGGTGTGAAGATATCTTTGGTTCTTTATTGGTTTTGACATTAAGTGCTTGACCACGCTTTTCAATTTTTTTGTATAGCAAATAGATAATATCGTTCTACGTTAGGTTTCTAACAAAATTGTAGATGGTAATATACCTAGTGAAAAGAGAAAAAGAGAAAGAATTGTTGTTATTTAATTAGGTGTTGACAATACATAATGCAGATTATTTGTGCTAGAGTCTTTATCGAATTAAAATAAGGTATTCTGTATGTACTACAAGGTAAGCAATTACTTTCTACAGTTTATGTGCTACATGTCATGAATTTACACTTCTTTATGGAATGCTGTTATTAAATGCCATCGCTTCATCACTTAATGCGATGAATAGTGACAAAGCAATGCAAAGTGATGAGTTATCACTTTCTAGGTAAAGTCATGTGTTTTTGAGCAATTATGCGGGAGTAATCCCAACGAGAGCTGCCAGTTTCGAGTAATCCCAACGAGAGCGGCCAGTTTTCTGTCCTTGTCAAATATATCTTGCCTTTGTACACTAAACTATGCGGGAGTGATACCAACGAGAACGTCAAACAGAATGGGTACTAAGTCTGGAAAAGCTACAGCAAGTCACAATTTTAAGTTGTATATCAATGAGCTTTGAGCCTTGGCCAAATATCTATGTTAAGTTGGCTAAATCCTGTAAGGTTTTTACTTTGTTTACAGACCTTTTGTAACAAAGAACTTTGGATGGAAAAAGATGAGAGAAGGGTAACCTTATTTTGTTTGTTCGACTTGTTTTTGAATTCATGGGTATGCGGATTGTTCTCATCCATGTTTCAATCATGCACGACCCCTGCGGAAATTCCTTAGAAGCAGCGTACTCCAATGCTTCTGTTGGGGTTACTTTCTATTGCTCTTCTTCTTCTTCTTCTTCTCTTTATTTACGGCTCCCCCACCCCTCCTCCTCGTCTCCCTCATTTTTTTTTTCTTTTTCACTTTCTCCTTATTGGCAAAGGCACCTGCATTGTTTGGGTGGATTTGTGATGACTTCATCGTTACAAGTCGTCAGACATCACCATTATCGCGTAAAGATTTATTCAAGTATTTTAAGGGGAATTATAACCTACTGTGCTTAGAGTTGTTTAGTCAAATGATGTGTTTATTCAAATAATTTTCCACTGTAACATTTCCAGTAGGCTAATGAAAACTCAAAGCAGAAGGTCTGCTTTGTATGGCTTATGTTGTTAATATTTCCTTAATGTTCGCTGATGTGGCAAGCAATTTATCATCTGAGTATAAGCAATTTTCATTGTATATCTATTTTTTTTTTGTTGTTGTTGTTATATGGTTGTATAACAGATGCTGGTTGTGAAATTGTACAGTGAGAGAGAATTTGCGGATCGCCAAAAAGGAATATAATAAAACAGAAGATGATTTGAAGTCGCTTCAGAGTGTTGGGCAGATCATAGGAGAAGTGCTCCGGCCTCTCGATAACGAACGCTGTAATAGACTTTTATCTTGTGTTTCCTTTGTTTTCATTTTCCTATGGATTTAAGGATATCATCAAAGATTAGCCCCTGTTCCCCGCCTCCTAAAATAGAAGATAATAATATTAAATATTGTCGAAGTGAGACCCTGAATACAAACTTCACTTTTCACCTTGAGAAGAAGTACATCTGAATGTAACATTGTGCTTTTGTGCTTCAAAGATAGCAGTGAGCCAGTGATAAGTGGTTCTATTCATATGTTAAATCATGCATACATTATCAGATAATACTGTTTATTAATTTTTGTTTTATTCTATCAGTTATTGACCATGTATCACCATGTTACTATTATCATTTTCGTATTGCATCTGCTGCTATGAATTACACTATTGACCTGGTTTTACTTTCTTATTAACAACCTGAAGAAAATTGCTAGATTAATCTAAAAGCATGTAATATTTTTCAGTGATAGTTAAAGCCAGTAGCGGCCCAAGGTATGTGGTTGGCTGTCGCAGTAAAGTGGACAAGGAAAAACTGACTTCAGGCACTAGAGTGGTTCTGGACATGACGACTCTTACAATCATGAGGGCACTCCCACGTGAAGTTAGTGCTTTTTATGTGCTAGTATTTGGATATATATAGAGAATTATTATAAATTCTTCCAGACTTCCTTATCTTGAGATCCTTATGACAGGTTGATCCTGTTGTATATAATATGCTTCATGAAGATCCTGGCAATGTAAGCTACTCTGCTGTGGGTGGACTGTCAGATCAGATCAGAGAACTGAGAGAATCAATAGAATTACCTCTCATGAACCCTGAACTTTTCCTCCGTGTTGGAATTAAGCCTCCAAAGGTACCTTGTTCTATATAAAATTCAAACATTCTTGTGTCTGGTGCATTCTTCATGGTGCTGCATGGTTGAAATTGCCGCTACTCTTAAAATCTCTTCTGAGACAACCAAGTTTATTTATCTCAGGGTGTTCTTCTCTATGGGCCACCTGGGACAGGCAAAACCTTGTTAGCCAGGGCAATTGCCAGCAACATTGATGCCAACTTCTTAAAGGTGAACACTGGAGGTCTTGTTTATTTCCTCCTTACTTTAAGTACTTATGCATATTTATTTATTCTTGGTGAAAAATGCAGGTTGTATCAAGTGCCATTATTGATAAGTACATAGGTGAAAGTGCGAGATTAATCCGAGAAATGTTTAACTATGCTCGTGATCACCAAGTAAGGACTTCAAAGACATCCTGGGAATACTAAATCCAGTGAACCACTTCTAGTACTGCCTTAAAATGTACTGACAATTTTTGTTTTTGTTTGAAGCCTTGCATCATTTTCATGGATGAGATTGATGCAATTGGTGGACGTCGATTTAGCGAGGGAACAAGTGCAGACCGTGAAATTCAGAGAACACTCATGGAGTTGCTTAATCAGTTGGATGGATTTGATCAGCTTGGAAAGGTTTAAGTTGTTCTTAATTGTATATCTCTATGTAGCTTTATTGGGAGTTTTTGCGGATTTATTACATATGGTGTGCATACTTCCAACTCCTTATGTCCAATTCTTGGTTCTCGACTTCCAAATTAAGGAAGAATTCCTTAAAACTTGATCGCCTATCAGATATACATTATATACTCACTAAAAAGAGAGGAGATTTCTTAAATCTGGAGAGAGTATGTTTTTTTTCCCTTTCTCAGAAAAAAAAAAAAAACCCATATGCTCTCCATATTTAAGAAATCTCCTCTCTTTTTAGTATGTATGTAGATATGCAATCAAGTTTTGAGTTGGGTTTGACTATGGTGGTCCTCTGATTTTCCTTTTTTATCTATTCAAGGCTAAGCAGTTGTGTTCTTTACTTGTAGGTAAAAATGATTATGGCAACAAACAGGCCAGACGTTTTAGACCCAGCTCTTCTTCGCCCTGGTCGGTTAGACAGAAAGATAGAGATACCCTTGCCTAATGAACAGTCAAGAATGGAGGTCCTCAAGATTCATGCTGCTGGTATTGCCAAACATGGCGAAATTGATTATGAAGCTGTTGTTAAGCTTGCTGAGGTAGGCTAGTGATGCTAAGAAAATTAGTTTGGTTGCGTTACTTGAATCAGAGTTATGACAATGCGTTTTCCTTCAGGGTTTTAATGGGGCTGATCTTCGTAATGTGTGCACTGAAGCTGGTATGTCAGCAATACGTGCTGAGCGTGATTATGTCATCCATGAAGATTTCATGAAGGTCTGTCTGATTCTTCTATTCCATTTTTTTCGGTTAGTAAGATGGTAATTGTTTAATTTCACTGCTAGAAAATTTGTGGAATTAATTGACCTCTTAGAGTTCGACGCCTATGAAATGTATGGATTGGTGGTGGTTATCTAAACGAAAGTGTGCCTAAGGGAATGTCTGTTACATGGATTTATAGTGTTAAGACAACCTATTTTAGATTTCTCTACAACTGCCTTAGATGGGATACCCTAAGCTTCTTGCACAAAGGATATGGTATCATGGGTCAGTGTCCACTTTGCACCTTGTTTAAGACCAAATCCTTTTTAGTTTTTCTTTTACTGAATTTATGGTCGTGTTTTTTCATTTTCTTTTTCCTTTTACTATGCATTATCTGAGAGAGTTTCAATATCTTACTACAGGCTGTAAGGAAACTGACTGAAGCAAAGAAACTTGAATCAAGTGCGCACTATAATGCTGATTTTGGTAAGGAGTAAGAGAACTGCATCTGTGATGTATCACCCCAAGGAACTATTACATTGGCCACGATCTTTGGCTTGCTAACTTGCTTTACAAATTACAATTGTAGTTCCATATACTTGTATGGCCCATCTTCTAGAATTATGTAAAGTGTCTTTTAAGAGAGCATTCTGCCCCTAGGCTAAAAGTCATTAATTAAGATCCTAACGTATGTTGAAAGTTAGATTTTTCATTTATATATTCATAATCATGTCTTTAGTTGAACCCATCGAAGGTTGCATCTACTGCCTGATATCCATCAGCGGCACATACCCGAAGTTGCAGAATATTCGGATAAATACTAAGCATGACATCACCTTCAATGGACAAAAGGAGCATAGTACATCTAGAAAGTAGCACTGAACGTAGGGTTGCGAAAGCAGCAGAAAAGAGACTAACATCCAATTGAATATCTCCAGAGTTCCATGAGAGTCAGATTAATATCATCTATCATTTAACGTGCTACTTAAAAGCTAAAAAGTCCGAAACACAAATTTTTTTAATTCTTTTTATTTCAATTAATCATCTTTAAGGTTGTGTGACTGTCGAATTTCGTTTTACTTCATTCCATCTGATACTTAATTGAGAATCCCTGTCCGCATGCTAATAAAGGTTTTACACTCAATAACTGAAATAGACTAAATAGTTCCTCTAAACTTATAATTCCAGAAAAAATCACATGTTGGATAAATTTTATCAGGAAAAAGGAAATGAAAGTCGTTTAGGAACCATTTTATATCAACCAAGAGGAAACCTTAGCAGGTATGAGATATCTGGATCACGAGGAATCTCACCGACAACTGGTCATCAAGACAACCAGCCGTTATCGTTTTCTTAGTAACTGAAAGATGGAGGACAAGTCTCGAATTGGAAGAGGAAAAACTTTTTGGAAGCAAAATAAAGATTGTGATAGAAGGGAAGCCAGAGCTTTCCCTGATTCCCTCAAAGCAGGTTATAAATTTAGAAAAGGAACGAGCGGAGAAGACACTTCTGCTAACTCTGCACAAGTCTTGTTGGTTATTGGCAAGAATGAACATATACTTATTGCGTCATGTTTAAGAGTCACAAGAAAAGGTGTACAGAAAATTTTTCTCTCATGTTACCAAATGTTCACTATTTGAGCTTAAAATACATGAAAATATTGAGGAGTGGTAGGACTATGGCAAGACAACTAGCATAATAGCTAGTTTAAAACTTTTCACTCCTAAATACACCTCAAGTAATAGCACTTGGCATTTTCAGTATCAAGAATCATACATTAACTCCAAAGTTGCATATATGTGTTGGACTTGAGATTGACACCGTAGTACCCCTTACAACACGAAGAACATAGAAGACAAGATGATCAAATCAAATAAGTTGCACATAGGCATCATAACAAAGTGCACTGTCAAAGTTCAATAATCAAATGCAGCAGATGCCATGAGAAAACAACTGCTTTTGTGCAATCCAAATGCCCCGTATCATAAGGCTTCATGAACAAACTGGAATTTAAAGGCTACTAACGCAAAAAGAACACAGATTATTTTCACTAATCCTAGTGCAGTGGTGGTTCTTTCAAGCTTTAAAACCCAAAAATAGTGCAGTTATAGAAAGAGCAAACGATTTCAGTCAACTGAAAATTGGTCCAGTTCAGGCTGACAAGTTTGGCCAGCCCGAACAATTCAGTAATTTAGTCCAGTTCACCTGAAAATTGGTCCAGTTCAGGCTGACAAGTTTGGCCAGCCCGAACAAGTCAGTAATTTAGTCCAGTTCACGCTACAGTCAAGTACTTTTGGCCAATACAGATCCTCTTTAAGGTGTCATGACATTTAAGGTTATCAACAAGGTATTAAGCACTCAAGCTAAGTCTGCTTATAGAAAAACGAAGCTTCACCTATGAGATTGCCTTGTGTCCCACTAGTTGCCTTTTTCTGTGGTTTCACTCTTTTGGACAATTCGATATGAGCGAACTCCAGAAGCATCAGACATGACTGATAGATACAAAACGAATTCCCTTAAGGGCTGACAACTCATTGCTACTGTTAGGCAGGTGTAGAACGCCAGGTAATGCTTGCACTATAAAGAACAGAGATGAGCACTTTTAAGCATTTAAAAGTCTTCAGGACAATTTCATGCTCTTGACATGAAAGAAGCCCAACAGAACGTACACTATGAAAGAAAAACTATTTTTGAATTTGCATTTTCTCCTTTCCTATATAACAAATAAATCATCCAGCTTGTATTGTTCCCATTTTTTACAACGTTACTTCAGAAGGTAACCTAAACCTGACAGGTGAATGCATTGCCACCATCAAGATCATGACTGCTGTCACACTCTACTATCCAAAAAGGAAACACAGCGAGCTTACCCATGGTATCTGCAGAAATGAAAGGAATGTAAAATATTTGTCGGACAGTTGGAGTATGAGATTTGGACTAAAATTTATCAGAAATCCAATGCACCAGCGAGGATCTAAACAGGAAGAGAACTGAACAACATTACTGGGTAGAAGTTCTCTGATGAATTTCCTTACCATTTATGTCAACAAAAAAGCTCACTCCTTGCTAGATCTTGTCCAGAAAAACCCCCTTTTTCGAGTAGACAGACTCTCAGAGTAGGATCTTGACCCCTTTGAACCAAAGGAGAAATAACGCTGTAGGAAGGGCCTCCTTGAAGAACTCTTCATACTGGAACTGGAGCTCATCCTGGGACACCTTCCTTCATGTGGACTACCTTTTTGATGCTCAAACAGAACAAGATTTCCACTAACATCACTGTTGACAATCCGATTCCGGAATCTCTTTCTAGCTTTCAAGTTCATCTTAGCTTTTGCTTTTTCGTGCATCTTCAAGGTCTGCTTCTCCCCAAAAGTACAGACAGGGCAAGCTGGGTCATACCTGTTGATTTCAGACGTCATATTTTCCAGGCACTCAGCATGGAAAACATGGCCACAAACTAGAACAGCAACAAGAAGTTCATTCAACAGCTTCGCACATATGCCACAAGTTTGGAGATCAAAAGAAGGTGAACCAAAACTTCGATTAGTAACCCTTTCACGATGGAAACCAAAGGATTCACTATCAAATGACCACCTATCTCTACGGGTATTTGCCAGATCAGCAAAGGCAGGAACTGACCAACCATCTGATGATCCACCATGAGAGCCCCTAGCTGATTCATTACTCCAACCAGGGAGCACAAAGGAAGATGATTCTTCAGAAATTGAAAATGTAGGTGACTTCAGTCCTGGAACACGGCTATCAGGGTCTTGCCGTCCCAGCTGGTGCACTGAAGAATGATGAGGCAAACAAGGACTACAGCTAGCAGGAAGCAGCTGGCTATGCGATGATAAAGGAGATGTAGATAAAGATGACACGGAGGGAGCGGATGGAGATAGCTTTACAGGAGAGGGGAAAGAAAGTCCAGATGATCCGGCTGATTCTTTAACCTAATCATCAAAAACAAAAGAAAGCAGGCAAGTCAAAAACTTATAAACATTCCATGAAATCGTATTCAGAGAGAAGTAAAATCCCTCTGTTGTTACCTCAGTGGAATTCCTCTCAGCCAAGGAATCTGCATAAGACAAGAATAATACTGTCATCTTTCTTTCACTGTAAAGAATAATACAGTCACATTACGAGCAAACATATGATTCCCCCTGTAAAGTGGCAGTTATATTTTCATATCATATAGAACTAAGGGCAAAAAAAAAAAAAAAAAAAGAACGATCATGTTTTGTTGCTCATGCATCTAAAAGATAGTCACAGGAAGAATAGTGGCGATGCCTTCCAAAGCAATTTACACATCCAAATCATATAACGATATCTTCCCCTCATAACAAATGATATCGTCAGGGTGCAAAACAGAAACAGATAATAGGGTATATAAGTGAAAGCCTATCTCTGTAAATGTGCAATATGCCTCCAAATTAAGAGATGATGAGTCAGTAAAGCCTATCATGTTTTTTTAACTTACCTACCTTTTTTGATTTCATGCATCATCTTGATGCCAATAATAAAAATTTCAAAGAAGGAAAAGAGTTTACATGTCCTTTCTGACTACTACCATCAATGAAGAACATCATCAATGAATACTTCTTGATGAGAGTAAAATCAATAAACACATTAACATCTCTAACCAAAGAAAGTAGTTGAATCAGCTTAACGAGATACAGCAAAACCTTAGTGGTCTCTCTTTCCGAGGTAAAGAGAGGTTGGCATTTCTTAAAGGTTAAGGCAAACATCAGTCTACTTAAGCATGAAAATGAAAATATATTCCCCATATTTAACTAATGTTATACTTCACTTCGATTACAAATACAGGTGCATACATGAAGAATAAAAAGAAAACTTGGACATCGAGAGTTTCTTTAAGAGCAACATTTTTGAACCCAACTTTCTAGGAGTAGTAGAGGGCATTCCAACAAAACCTATTATTTTGGTTTCTATAATACAAAAGTAGGGACCGACAGCTACTTCAAGTGACAACTTAAAATATTGTTTATCCTTTGAATACAACAAGTGACAAGTAAATATTCATTCTCGTGACAAATATGTAACCTAAAAGTACCATATGCCCCATGATCTAAAAATTTTGGTCATAGCAACACACAAGTAGCATAAGAAACTAAAGTTAATTTTTGGTTGTTACATAGGAAACTAAAGTTTCAGCTTAGACTTCTCGCACCTCCCCAATGGGGCAAGATGAAAACAGTCAAGTCGACCCTCTCCTCTATTTATCATCGTCATGGGATAATACTCTTTAATCAAACCAGGTAGCCATCGTTCACCATTTCCAGCAGCTCAATCTTCTGTATGGCAAAAGCTCCACAGTTTAGACATGAAGCTACTAAGCTCACTTGTATAGATTAGCGCTGGTACCCAAGCAAAAAATACGATAAACAAGAAAAACAACGTACAATCTCGATAATTTAAAGAGCACATACATGTGACCTTTTATTTCAGTTCATCTCTACCTCCTATTTTTACCCTATGATCAACTCTAGACCTAAACTTTCCCTTCATCCAGCCTTCTCTTATTTTAACCTAAATGAACTTTTCTTGCATGAGAATTTGGTCTGCTAACATCAGCTGATTAATTCTTCCTGAAAAGGACTCATGACGTTCTATAAACTTGTTTCTCTACATTCCCCATAAAAATTGACAAAACATCTATTATGTCGTAAAAACAGCCACTGATGCTTGCATCAGGGTAGGCTGAGTACATCACACCTCTTGGGTGCATCCCTTCCCGACCCTGCATGATCGTGGGAGCTTTGTGCACAGGCCTGCTCTTTAATCACGAATCTCATAATACAAACAGATTGGATAATCAATATCTCACACACACAGGAGAAAGAAAACCATGTAATTCACAAAGTTCAGAAAAGGAAATCAACAAAAGAAATTCAAGCTCTTAATTTTCCTTAAGAATTTCACATCATTTCTCTTCAATTTGCATAATCACCTAGATATTAGGTATTATCATTTCCATTCACACAAAACAAGAAGAGAGCAATGCCAGTATTTACCCAGCGAAGGAAGTGACAAGTTTCTATTGTTTCCCTCAGAAGCTGGTGACTTCTGCCATGCAAGTGATCTAAAACTATCCAATGGACTACCCTCTTCAGACGGATATACTGTTCCACCAGTTGTTCCAGGTTTAAATTCTATACTGTCATTGCCACCAATTCCATCAGAAGACCAATTCACTGACATATCCTCCCCAGCCACCCGTCCCCGATTATCCCACCGAAAGCTCCATGTAGGCGAGTGGTGGACATTCCTCTGCAAATTTTCACTGCTTGATCCATTTATAATAGCCTTATCTTTGGCAGCAGCAACACAACAAGCAGAACCCATGCTTGTTTAGACACGAAGAATACAGTACATAGGCAGCTATCAGCTTATCAGTCAGAGTGATGACACAATGCCAGCATGTTCACTCCACGATTCAAATTTCGAAGTTTGCTTTTCTGAAACAAAAAAAGAGAACAAAGTTAAAACAACAAAACTATCAACCGAAGCAAATGCGCATGTTGACTACCACAGAAAAATCCTTTTGGTACACAATAATGCAAGCCCAAATTATCTTTCACATAGTAGAATGATGTACACATAAAGCATGTGAATGGTTTGAGAGGCAGCGGTTTAATACATGTCACATTAGTCAGACACTTGCTTTAGCCAAGGGTTCATCGGAAACAGCCTCTCCACCAAGGTGGAGGTAAGGTTTGCGTATATCTTACCCTCCCCAGACCCCACAAACAGAACCCACTTGTTGGATATCACCGGGTATATTGTTGCCCTAACAGCCGCCAAGTCACCCATACAACACTCTCTCGTCCAATAGAACAAGACTTAAGTTGCAACTGCTAATACCGAGAACTTGAATTCCCACTTTTGATAGCTCGATGTCAGCTCAAAATCAAAAAGTAATATCCATTTTAGTACAATTCTATAGGTTCAAAAATACTTCAACGACCAGCCGTTAACAACAACAACATCATCAATAATTACACCTCGGTCCCAAACAAGTTAGAGTCAGCTATAGGAATCCTCAGTTGACTCCATGTCAAATTCAGCTATAAGATTTACGTTGCCGCGAAAAAGAATAATAAAATAAGAAATGAAAAATGAAAAATAACTTAATTCAATTAGCTATTTTTTTTAAAAAAAAATACTATTTGGGAAGTGAATCTCACTTTTAAAAAAAAAAAAAATTATATCAAACACTACGGAGGTCATAGAGATCCAAAAGCATTAAAAAAAAGCCATAGATTTTCCATATTTTAATCTGTAATTAATCAATCGATAGTTACTCACACATGTCCATTAACATACAAAATGCAAATTCTAATAGCTCAAATAAATAAATAAATGAATATTTTTACAATATTATATCAATAAAAGAAATAGATTAAGGCTTACCGTGAAATTCGCCGTCCGGCAAAGCACAAAGTGAGGGAGTAGTGTAGGGGGTGGGTGTGTTTGGAGGTGTAGGGGTGGGGGGTGGGGGTATATATAAAGGTAAAGGTTGTGATTCTTCTTCCTATTCTGAGTTGCGGGAAGAGGAGTTTGTTTTAACGGTGTTAAGTGAAACGTGTCACTAATTTGTTATGTTGGTTAAACTTACCTTTTTTTTTTAAGCAACGGTACAGTTCGGATTTGAGCTTATCGATAACGGTATATCGATTAACGATATGTAATTATGTAAACTAATATCGTATTAATAAGCTATCGATTCTTAATGGTTCAGTAGTTAACGATTTGGGAACCAATATACCGAAATAATGTGTGAATTCACGGTGGATGGTTGTCATAAATAAGATTTTTTCATTACAATGAACAACCACTAAAGTAACAGACAAACCATCCAAACAAATTAAGTAAATAAGTGCAATCAACAAGTCTTAATAATCTGCTAACATAACAAAAAATAATGAGATAGAAAAAGAAAAATAAGAAAGTTTGATCAGTGACCCGAGAAAGTAAAATCAATTATAAAATGGGTCAATGCTTAATAATTAAAGTGTATGAGTATTGACATATAACCACCAATAATAACAATAATTGAAGTTTAATCTATAAATTAAGGTTGTAAATTAAATTTTAAATGGCCTAATATAGTAATAATAAATAAAATAAAATAATATATATAAAATAATAAAAAAATACTTTATCGGTTATCGGTACGGTAACGGTAAAGAGACATAGAAACCGTTACCGTACCGATATCTTATCGGTATTGGAAATTAATATCATTACCAAACCAATAACGTTATACCGATACCGTTAAACTTAATGGTAGCGGTAACGGTTCGGCTAACGATACCGGTTCGATTTTGCACACCCCTAGCTGAAACAATTACATTTACCATGAGGTATTCGAAAATTATCAATAAAAATTAATCTAATTCAGCGGTATGTAGGGCTGTTAAAGTGGATGCGGAGAGTGATGCTGAGATGGTTCGAACATGTGAAGATGAGCAACATAAATATCTCAATAAATAAAGAAATTCAAAAGTCTGATGGTGCTGATTAGGGTGAAGTTCTAAGGCATGAGATAATACATCACAAACTCACCTAAGACATGACCCTAAATATAGGCGAATATGGAGATATAAGATTAGGATAGAAAATCGAAGATATGCAAGCTTTATTAGTATCATCTCTTTTGTAACTTTGAATATCTTTAATATTTTGATATTATTAGTTTCATTTACTTTGCTATAGAAACTGATTCAAGATTTTAAGTTTATGAATTTGAAATTATAATCATTCTTAGTTACAAGGCTTAGATAGATTATTTAAACATATTGAGTGAAGTATTAATACAAAAATAGTGTCTAACCCAAAATTACTAGGTTATGCCAAACTTGTAATCAGACCATAGATCAATCTCTGCTTTGGTATCTTTCTCTTAGCTTTTTACCATTATATTTTCAAACTTATTGTCAATAGTGTTTTTTTTTTTCCTTAGTCGAGATCTATTGAAAACAACATTTCTACCTTATTTAAGATAGAAGTGTAAGGTCTCTGTGCATCCCACTTGTGGTATCATACCAAATATCTTGTTGTTATAAGGCTACTAAACTGAAAACATTATTAAGTACTATGTCTCAAACATTCTAATCGAACTTTAAGACCTAAATCCTATCAATAATACCAATTCTTCAGTAAATTTTATTTTTTTAAGTTATGGTGCAATAAGCCTCGTTTTCAGTCAAGTGGACTTTGAAGCATTTGGGAAGAAAATGGGCGGTGCAAATTAAAGCTCAAATGGGAACGGTGGCACAAAAAATCAAAATGAAGAAAAAGAGAAACGAAATGGGAAGAAAATACTGGTCAAAGTACTAATGCCGCATGGTAAATTGGAAATTTGGGTATACTAAGTCAATATTTGTCTTGCCACACAACCAACATATTTTTCTTTTCTTCTTTTTGTGTTTCATTATTAGCTTTTGTTTCATTAACTTAAAATATACATGTATGTGTTGATGACCAAATTTCTGAAATTGTCGTGTTCTATGACTGTTGATTGTGTGGTGTCTATGTATGTGAGACATCTTTCCTCTCTTAACAGTGACCTATGCAAAAGGATGAATGTTGGTGTATAATTTTAGAAAAATAGATCGAGTCATAGATACATATATATATAACCAAAAGTGACCTGCCTTATTCAGACAAAACGAAACATTAGGTTTATAACGTGTCAAATGGCTCACATATTATAGTATACTAAACTAGACATATACTCCATCCGTCCTAAATTAGTGGTCGCTTTAGAAAAAATGGTGTGTCCCAAATTAGTTGACACTTTAGGATTTCAAGACAAAAATTGTTAGTCTTTTTGAACTATACCCTTAATAAATAAAAAAAAGTCTCAACAAAATTTAATAGTCAAATATTAAATAGGGGTAACATAGTAAAATATACATTCTATTTAATGATTTTGTTAATAAGCGTGAAAAAGCTAAAGGCGACCGCTAATTTGTACGGAGGGGTAGATATGCATTCCTTCTTTTGGTGCATAAATATATCCTGAAATAACTCATTTTGAATTAAAATTTCACTGGGTAGCTCTAGAGGCCGCTAGTGTTTAAGTTTTAGCCCAGGGACCAATAAAATGTTAGTCTCTGTAATGGACCAGCTATTTATGTCTTTTTCCGGAAACAAATGAGCTCAAGTCCATCGACGTTTCTTTTCGCCCAAACACATTCATGGTCTGATGGGCTAAATGTATATTAACTTCAAAAGATACACACACACACACCAGCAAAATACATGTCAAATAACTGTAGCGTACGTCGTAAAAATTTAGTGTAGGGCCTGTTTGGCGCGCGTTAATTGATTTGTAGCCGTAAAAAATAAATTCGCTGAGAAATAGCCACCTCCGGACAAATCCCAGTATAAATACTGGAACTTTGAACAAAACTTGTTCAAGGCCCCAGTATTTGTACTGGGGAAGCTTCAGTAAACTAACCCCAGTATAAATACTGGGGCTTTGAACAAGTTTTGTTCAAGGCCACAACATTTTGTTATGGGACTATGTATAAAGCTTCAGTCCCATAACAAAATGCTGGGGCTGTGAACAAAACTTGTTCAAAGCCCCAACATTATTATGGGACTGAAGCTTTATAAATAAAGTCTCATAACCCATAACAAAATGCTGGCTTGTTCACAGCCCCAGCATTTTGTTATGAGACTCAGCTTTATATATAAAGTCCCATAACAAAATACTTGGGCTTTGAACAAGTTCAGTTTTTTGTTATGGGGCTAGTCTGGGGTATTTTTCCAACGCTAATGGAGCTTAAGTGTGCGCGCGAATTTTTGGCTATTCTTCAATGAATTTTGAAACGGTGGATAGTCCCCATTGAGCGCGTCCAAAAATGGCTAGTGATCAAAATTTCCCGCATACGTCTTGATGTAGCATTTTATACACTGGATTCACAAATATAGTCAACTTCTTATTATATGTATATAGCATAATCCAAGTCAACTGTTGATTAATGGCAAGGAGAATAGCAATAGCAAGCATAGTTTGGCCAGTGATGTTCATCATGACCCCATGATTTGTACTTCTTACAAATACCATATTCAGCTCCAAACCAGTGCTTACAATTAGGAGTGTCTATCGGTCGATTCGGTTCGATTTTGCACCTTATCGGTTTGGACTATCAGTTTTCGATTTTTAAAAGTGCTAAACCAATAATCGAACCAATAAGCTATCGATTATCGATTTTCGAGTTATTGGTTTTAGGTTCTTATCGGTTCGGTTTTCGGTTTAACCATTAAGAAACTTAGGCTTAACAAGTGTAAAAAAAAAACCTCTTAAACGATTGCATCCAATACAAAATCGGCTTTATTTTCACAGCGAATTCAAATGCCTCTTATAGCATTCACCATATTCAAAAAAGCAACCAACAATAGATTCAAATATACTTCATTATTCTATAAACTAACGGAGGAGGCAAGGAGTGAAATAGTAAATCGGTGGTTGAAATGGATGGGGAGACTTGAAAGTTACACAAGCAAAAGAAAGACTAGAGTTTGAGGATTCCAAGTTCCAACTAATAGTAGTAATTAAGTATACTACTTTTATGCACATAAGCCCAATATAGTAAATTTGAAAACTTTATTGGGTTATCGGTTTAACCAATAAGAAAATGTACAAAACCGACAATCGAACCGATAACCCAATAAAATTTTTTTGCTAACCGTTAAATACCCGATAACCCAATATTTATAAACCTTAACTTTATATCGATTCGATTTATCGGTTTAAATCGAAAAATGAACCGCCCTACTTACAATGGTGACTGCATTTCTGAGAGTAGTGGCAAGGCCCATGCCATTTGTAACTTTTCTTCCAACAGTAGTGTTTCCCTTCTGCCCTTTGCATTTCTGCATAGACCAATTAATGTAAGTACTTAAGATATATATCAATTTTTTCATTCTTCCTTCTTGGCTATGAAAAGTATGGTAATTGTCTGAGTTAAGGACTAAGTGCAAAAACAAGAAATATTTTATTTGTACAGAATATCCACTTTCTCGAGACATTCTAAACATAAAGATATAATAGAGTATTTTATTGTGTTTTTCTTTTTTGATGAAATATTGTATCCTAAAGCGGCAATAGGACTGAAAGAATATAAATAAATAAATAAACTCGTCTCGTATGTGGCTATATATATGCACTTTCATATACTTCACTCAATGCATATGACAAATGGCATTCCCTTAAGGACCTTTAATGGATTCAAGTGGGAAATAGAACAACAGCTTATTCGATGTCATATTACAAGTTATTATTCTCGGGCATAACAATTCACCAAAGATAGTAAAGAAATATTAAGAAAAGAGTTTCTCAATGGAAACACTTCGACTTACCAGTAGCGACGACAAAGAGAAGGCAAAAGAGGAGGGCAACAAAGGTTGTGTATTTGGCCATGATTAGCTTATTCTTTTTGATTTCTTGGTGAGGAAACTTGCACTAGAGGTGGTGATATTTATAGCATATGAAGCTCAAATTATTGTCAACTTAATTCTACTTTTTACTAGTTCAAGGATTATGTAATTATCAAGTGAAAGAGGAGAAAGTGTCATTCATATAGTTATAAAATGATGACATATCATGGAATATATATATATAGGAGCTTGAATTGATCAAGTAACGCATGCGTGTATGAAACCAAATGTGAACAAAATAAATACTCCCTCTATCCATTGATTTTTAAGGTTCTAGTGTATATATTCTTTAAAAAAAAATTAATGTCTTGATCACTAGAATATTTCTGTAGATTATCATTTGGCTTGCTTTGGACGTCCCACTTAATAAATACACTACAAATTGAAATAATGATAATGATAATGATTTATTATTTTTCTAAAACCGATCAAAGAATTAATTTCGGTTGGTAAAATAGAGTAACAAGCTAAGTAAATGTAACGACCTCAAATAGTCGTTTCGGGAATCGGGACCTCGATTTGCGTATCGACAATCCCAAAAGCTCCGTAAGGTCCATTATGACATGTCTGAAAATTTTTAGCTAAAACGAACTTTGTTAGATAGGTATCGGAGAAAGACATCCGTTTCAGATATTCGTTAAGGCTAAAAGAGGTTCCGGAGCTCGATTTGAGCAAATGAGCTCTGATGTGGAATCTGAAAGTTGCGTTAGTTTCGTATGGTAATTTATGACCTGTAGCAACCTTCAGAAGTGAAAACGGACCTCGTTTGATAGGACTTTTGATAAAGTCTCCGTTGCGGAAGTTTAAAAAGGTTAAAAGAGGTTTTCAAGCTCGATTTGAGTAAATGAACTCCGATGAGAGATCTGAGGGTTCCGTTAGGTTCGTATCGTCATTTGTGACTTGTAGCAACTTTCGAATTTGGATTCCGGGGTCGTTTGATTAAAATTCTCTATTTTGGCGAAAGTCGAAATTTGACCCTTTCCCGTGGGACCCATTTTTTGAGTTCTATAGATCCGAATTGAGTTCCGTCTTGACAAGCATGTCACACAATCTTGTATGACTTGTGTACAAAATTTGGGGTCATTCCGAGCTTCGTAGGATCCCGTTTGGACCCAAAAACAGTGGCTG
Source organism: Petunia axillaris subsp. axillaris (assembly GCA_029990575.1). Lineage (NCBI taxonomy): Eukaryota > Viridiplantae > Streptophyta > Magnoliopsida > Solanales > Solanaceae > Petunia > Petunia axillaris. Next base: position 167,745,374 of record JARKNS010000003.1, read on the forward strand.
ACCTGGTGCGAAGCCAAAAAGCTGCTGAAATCTGTTTTTTTTACTGTTCATCCGAAAAGAAATCAATTTTTCAGATCAATCCATAAGGAATTATAAAGTCAAAACATGAAAGTTGTAGCTCTTTGAGTTGTGGTTCTAATGCCACTAATTTTGTATCATTTGGATATTTGTACGAAAAGTTATGTGTATTTACCGAAAGCTGTCCAGTGAGGTACAATTTGGACAGCATGTGGTACAACTCTTTAAAGCTGCGGGCTGCTATATATTCTAGGGCGGGCATTCATTTTTATTTTCATGTTTTGAGCTTCTAAAAGTGATTCCAAGGGGAATTTGAAGTACCAAAATCATTCCTAAACACAAGGTAACTATTCTTACCCATTTTTAACGCTTTAATCCGAGGATCAAAGTGACGATCCTTGGAAAGAGGGTTTGAACCCTAGATTTGTGAAATGGGAAAAATGACCGAGTTGGACTCGGGTATGTACAATAATGGTACTTTTGGACTCGTGGGAGTATGGGGAGTCCGGAAACATAAATTTTACGGGTTTTGGGTACGTCCGACCTGGGGGTATTTTGGTAAATTGCCTCTTAAATTGCGTAAGGGCTTAGAATCCTTTCCTCACATGCTTACGAGTGCGACACTATTTCTTTGGCTCAGAGAGGAGTCTTTCGGAGGCACATCGTTTGGGAAAGGAGGTCGTTCCTTAGCCACTTGAGCCGATTTTGAGGTAAGTGAGACTTGACCTCTATTTTGCTTGCGGATAAGATTTGATTTTGCTAAGTAAGATGTCGAGTACTTAATTGACTAGCATTGTCTAGTAGATAGTATCATGTACTACTCGTTATATTTATACAAAAAGGTGAAGCACAAACGTGACTCGTGTATAGTTGATGTTGTGTGCCGGTGTGTTATTGATATACTCTAGGGACAGAGGCCGGTGGTGCGTTATGACCTAGAAGCGAAATTCCATCTAGGGACAGAGGCCGGTGGTGCGTTATGACCTAGATGTGGAGACTTATAGGGACAGAGGCTTGTGGTGCGTTATGACCTATAAGTAAAGTTGTTTATAGGGACAGAGGCCTGTGGCGCGTTATGACCTATAAATAAAGCCGCACAGGGTGTGTGCTTATGCTATGTGCTAGGTATATCATTACCTATGTGGTGCACGAGATATATCATCGCCATGCTGTGTGTTTATTTATTACTGCTTATGCCATAGTATCAATATAATATTGTATATGCTGCCTATATTATGTATCTTTATATTATTGACTATGTTATGTATTCGCGTATTATTGCTTGTGTTGTTGTATAATTATATTATCGTATGTAATGTTTATGGGTTACTGTAAAGGTGTGGATTGTACTTCCGTTATCTGCTTATGCATTATCAAAGACTTGTCCCGAAAGGGTAATTTAGCGGGCCTGTCGATGATCTTACTGGACTTTGGCTCATAACTTACTGTTTTAAATGTGCAGATCCTTCTACTAGTCAGACAGCTGGACTTATCTGATCCGTTCGAGGCTGTGACTATTTTTGCTTGAGGTGAGCCAACCGCATGGTTCGCGGTGGCATACCGTTTGATCCACCTTAGTGCTTAGACGCTTCCTACATCTTGTATTTTATATATATATATATATATATATATATATATATATATATATATATATATATATATATATATATATATATATATATATCGGTTGTCAGATTTGGTAGATGCTCTATTGACACTGTATTTCGGGTGGATGTTTACACCTATATTTTATTGAAATATGTCTATCTAAATTATCATTATGAGTCAGTTTAATTATTCGTGGTTCGCCTAAGGATGTAACACTTAGGTGCCATCACGGCCCCGAAAATTGGGTCGTGACAGTAAACCAAAATCCGAACCGTCTTTAAGAGAATAATTAACTCATGCAGGGGTAATTGCATATCATTTTGGTAATAAGAGAAGTGTAAGAGAATAAATATGTCCCTTTCCTATGTAAAGATTAATAATTAGCTTAGTGAAATTTAATTTTGTATGAATTCCTAACTTTATGAATTGTTCTTCTCTCTTGATTGCTTCTCATGTCGTTTTTACTTCTGGCTACAAGCTGCCAGCTCTTATGACTAAGTAAAAATGGAACTGTTATTCAAATATTTATATTATTAATCAAATGGCATTTTTTATTCTTGAAAAGCTATTGGAGTTTTCTGTCAGCGCCCGCTTGTAAATTTTATATTTGCATTGGTTTTATTTTTATAGAAACCATTTAAATTTGGTTGCAGGAAGAATAAGCCTAGTTGATTTAAGAAAATTAACATAAGAATTTCAACTTTAGTTAGATAATCCAAATAGGCTCCGCCCTCTTGCAAATTGCACTGGTTACGTTGTACTTTCAATATTTTATTATTGTCGAGTAAATTACTCAAACAAACTTATAAAATGAGTCACTTGTAAGACAAGAAGCAAAGATAAAGGATGATGCAGCTATGGTATATATCTACAAGATACTAATGAACTCAACATTGTGCGTTAGGTTTCAAGGTCTGATAGGACTTTGAAGATAGGGGTTGGCACCGAAAGTCTATTGGTACCAACTAAGGCTGTCTAATATCCCGGTCCGGCCCGGTTCCGGTTCGGCTGGTCCGGTCCAGTGCTTGGTTGAAAAAAAAAATCCGTCACCGGCCCGGTTCTGGTCCGGTGCACCGGTGCAATTGCACCAATGCCGGATCGGAACCGGAACCGGCAGCCGGATATTGTGCCGGTCCCGGTCCGGTTTGATCCGGTTCGGTTCGGTTCGTTAATTTTTTTTTGTTTTAAATTAAATTTTTTATTGTTTAAAATACTAAAATCTAAATAAACAACACAAAACACATATATTATTCAACAATACACACAGTACATTATGTTGGAAAATGAAAATGCATAATTAGAAAATAAAAACATGAAAATAGACTAGAAATTAGAAAAATACATAAATTTTCAACTTCAGCGACTCAACACTGACTCAATCATCACGTGGTTGCAGATATTTGCCACCAGCACGAGCTGCCCATTCGAGGTCATGATGGTATTCCAAGTGGGTCTTAAACCTCATTGTCCCTCCAGTATTTGTTCCATCTTCCCAATTCCAAACTTTCTGACAAAGAGTACATTGAGCTTTGCCGGTATCATTATTTTTTGTGATAAATACCCAAACTTCGGATCGTTTAGTTCTTTTTGGAGCACCAAACGGACCTGCTGCAGTAGCACCTTGAACTTGATTAGCATTATTTGCATTTGCAGCCATGTTGATAGAAAATTTAATAAAATAGCCTTTTTTTAAAAGAGAAATGAATAGAAAATATTGAATTGTGATTAATTTGATGAAATATGGGAGTATTTATAGGCAAAAAAGGTAGGGGAGGGCTGTAGGGGCGTTTATGGGTGTGGGGGTGGGAAAAATAGCCGTTTATGGCCGTTGCCAACGGCTATTTTTCAAAATAGAGCGGATTTGGACATAAATTTGAAGTGGGCCGGTCCGGTCCGGTTCCGGTCCGGTCCGGTCCGGTCCGGCCCGGTTTTATCGTTTTAGCTATTTTTTTTTGTTTTTTGTTTTTTGGTTATTTGTTTTGTTTAAATTTTAGTTTTATGTAATAACTTATATATAATACTAGTAATCTAGTATTAAAATATTAACTATTATGTAATGTAGTATTTTAGTATTATAAAAGTATAATTGAGTATTTTTTTCAAACTTAGTAATCTAGTATAATGTAAGTAAATTGTTATTTTTTCAAACTTAATACTAAGTTAGTAGTATAATAGTATTTAGTATTTTAGTATTTTAGTTTTTAGTATTTAGTATTTAGTTTTTAGTTTTTAGTTTTTAGTATTTTAGTATTTAGTATTTTAGTATTTAGTATTTTAGTATTGAATTGCAAAGAGGTAACTTAATAGCAAAGGATACTTGAGAATATAACAAAGGATTTACTTAATAGCAAGGCGTAACGCATTTTATTGAATAATGGATAATGGTTGATTTTTTGCAAAGTACATAGATATTAAATTGCAAAAACTACATATTAATAAAAAAACTTCTCATTTTCTGAATAATTTCGTCTGGCACCTCTGGAGGAACCGGTGGCAAAGAGTCATCTTGTTCATATTCAGTTTCATTGTCCAAACTTCCATCGCCTGATAAAATTTCTGATGATGCTTCTGCATCGGCTACTTGATCTTCTGCAACTCCAAAATTTCTTCGCTCCGATCTAATCCAATCTCTGAATAATACGGCCGTCTCCATTGCTTCTTCCTTCAATGAATGTCTATGATCTCCAATTTGTAATCTTCCTTGGCTAAACGCGCTTTCTGAAGCAACAGATGATGCTTGAATAGTTAGAATATCCCGCGCAATTTTTGCTAAAATTGGAAACTGTGCTTGTTGATCCCTCCAAAATGGCAGTAGTTCATCGCTTCTAAAATAATCAACATCCTTGCAAGCATGAAGTAAATAAACATCAAGCTCGTTGAATCCTCCGCTGCTACTCGACTGCCTGCTAGAAAGCCTTTGATTAAGGCTTGAAAAACTTCCCAATCCGGTTGCAGGTCTTTTGGGTGCCTGCGTTGAACTTGATCCAGCTCCACGTGGAACACTTGGAACAACATTATCAGCTGCACTCCTATACCTTTCATAAATCCGTTGGCAATCTACAATTACCTGCGCACAAACTGTTTCTACACTTGGTGTTTCTTCATCAGTAATTCTCAAATTCCGATAAATTTCTCTAATGAGCATTTCCGTATTAAAACGTTTAAAACATGGATGTAATACAGATGCAATGTAATAAAGTGGTGGAATCGGAAATTCTTTTTTGCATTACCCAGTTAAGATCTATCCAATGACAAGTAACTGTTAAATACTCATACCCATTAACACCACGACCCAAATCAGAAGTAAGACAAACTCTACAATCAAAGTGATAAAATATATATCGTAAATATTGTCTATATTCATTTTTAAATTTTATAATATCAGTTCTAACCGTAGTTTTTGGAAAACCTTGAAAAGATGGATTATATACGGTTTGAATATAACGAATAAAACCTTGACAAGAAGCAAATGTAAAAGGTAAGCACTCTACCGCAATCATTTTTGCCATTTGTTCCCCATCTTTCTTTTTATCATAATGCATAAGCCCCCCATCACTGGGTTAATTTCCTGTTGGACTCCACTACCTTGCGATGGAGCCATTCTATTCCCTGAACGAGGGCCACCCGGCCTCCTTTCCCATTCATCCTTATGATGGTTTTCTAAGCGTGTTCTAAACTTTCCCGTCCCACTATTATGGCTGCCGGTTTTAAATTCCCAAACTTTTGCACAAATATTACATTTAGCTTTCTGAGCCGCAATATCTTTAGTCATAAATTTCCACACATCCGATCTTTCGGGTCGTGCATATCGTTCTCTACTAGGAGGCATAGGTGGTAATTCAGTTTCTTCATGTTCACCTTGAAATTGACTAGTGTGTGTTTCATCTAAATTAGTCCCTTCGGTAAACTCTTCATATTGTGTCTCTAACATATCATTATCTAGTGGTACATCAAGATTTATATCATGCAAAAATTGCGAGTCATCTTCCTGAGTAAAATCATCTAGAAGAGAAGGAGCGCTAGAAGTACCAACTGGTCTTTTACCTAAAGCACGACTACGTCTATCATCCCCCCCTCGGTTAGAAGCACGTGATCTACGACCGCTACCCGTACGCCCAGTAATTGCTCTCCACACTCCAGACATTTTTATAATTACTAAAATATGCTTCTAACAAATTACTAAAATATGCTACAAACAATAATATTGCACAAAAATAAAATAGATAATAAAAAGTAAGAACGAGTTTACTTGATATCGTGAACTTAGAATGTAGAACTTATGAAGTGAAAGTTGAAACTTGACCGGAACCGCACCGAACAATATTTCCACTTTACTCCAAATATTTTTTTAGTATGCAATTTAGCAAATAGCCTTTTGTAGAAATAAGAGAGATTGATAGAGATTTAGAGAGAATATTAGAGAAATTGTGAATAAATTGATGAAAAATGATGGTATTTATAGAAAAAATAGGTAGGGGGTATGGGGGCGCCCTAGGGGGGTGGGAGGGCCAAAATAGCCGTTTTTGGCCGTTGGGCCAACGGCTGTCTCCGGTCCATTTTGGACGTGCCGGATCGAAACCGGGTCGCGTTTTTTTTATTATATTTGGCCCGATTTGAGCCGGTCCGGTTCGGCCCGGCCCAAACCGGGCTATTAGACAGCCTTAGTACCAACCTAAAGGGGAGGCCGAGCCTGTAGTCAAGGTCAAGGGTCTTGCTAAAGCTTGGGCCGATACAGACTGCTGTTTTTGCTTATTTTCTCGGGATATTTACAAATATATACAATCCTAACACCAAAATTACAAAAAGTACCAACATTATTCCATTTTACAAAAAAAATACCAACATTTGTTTACACATTATATACAAAAATCAACAAAACTAATAAATTAGAGTTCCTCCTTCTTCCTACTGTCCCCCCTGGTACCACCCCAGGCGGCGGCGCCACCTAGTCACCGCCGATTGCCACCGGCCGTTGCCATCCACCACCACTTTTTTTTTTTTTAATCTAAAAAATAAAATACACATAAATACACATATAAACATTTGATTTTTTTTTTTTTGAAATTAAAGTTGGAAAATACATACAAACAAAAATACATGTAAATACACAAAAAAAATTGTGTTATACATGCACTAAAAACACACATACATACACGAATCTACAGATCTACAAACGAAACATTCAAATTTATGTGTGTGACATAAATACATACAAAAAATACAAATAGATGCTCGGATATACACGTTCATACAGTGATATACACGTACATACACTTGTGTGCTGAAAATTATTACATGTATATACACGAACATACAAATACTTACACTTGCAGATCTGAATTTGAATGTGTATATTCAAATGCAAAAAAGAAGAAGGAGAAGCAGATCTACACTTGTATTAACAAAATACATGTGTATACATAAAAATACACACATATACACGTACAAAATGAAAAAAAGAAAAAAAGAAAAGAGGAGAAGATGAAAAAAGATGAGCAGATCTGTTCCATTTCGCCGCGGTGGAGCCACGCAGCGGCGGCGACCGGCGAGGGGGGTGGGGAACGATGGGAGGGTGGGGTGGGTGGAGGAGAGGAGAGAAAGGGAGAGGGAGAAGTTAGGGTTTTGGGTAGAGAGGGAAGAAATGAAATGAAAAATTGTATATTTTGTAAAATGTGAAAAAGTGTTGGTATATAGGGTAATAATTTAAAAATATCGGTATTTTCTGTAATTAAGTGGTTTAGTATATCAATTAGTGTAAAAATGTCAATTAGTTTTATTCTGAGGGATTGTTTGGAGAGGGAATTCCTTCTCCAAAAATTTGAGAAATTGGAGAAGGAATTCTCTCGCCAAACATGTACTTTCACTCGCCCGAACGAAAAAAATAAAAAAATTAACATTGGCTTGGGAATTCCCTCGCCAGGCTGAAGGAGAAAATTTTCTCTTTCCTGATTGGAGAGGAAAAATTTTCACTGCTTTTATTGGAGAGGGAATTCCCTCTCCAATAAAAGCAGTCAGACGTGTCAGGTAAATGGCAAGGGACTTCCTTCTCCGTATAGTAAATAAAAACTACACTCTCTCACCTTGCCAAAACGCACACAATACACAGAACTCTTCTCCCCCAAACAAAATCCCCTTTTCCCATCGTTGTCTGTCTCCGGCTCGTCCCTCTCCCCGGCGATTCCAATTTTTTTTCCCGTTCAACCCATGCAACCCGTCCCCATTAAGGTAAATATTTCTATTACACTTTTTTATGCTTCTATGATTTTTATTGTTATAGAACCCTATAATGAATTAGTTTTATCACATAAATTTGTGAAATTTTATTGTGGATGAATGCTTGGGAATTGTTATCCTAATTGTGATTTGAGAAAGAAATATAATTAAGAAATTATTGTAATTGTAAAATAATTTGGAATTAGTTGTTTAGACTTAGTTAAAAAAATTTAGAAATACTTGTTTAGCCTTAGTTTAGCCTTAGAAAAATAATTTGGAAATATATAGTCTTAGAAAATTATTGAATAATTTTTAGTATTATTATCCCTCAAATTTGAATGATATGGAAATAGTTGTAATTGAAAAATTCAATTGTGCATAATAGTGGTTGATTAGTGAACGAGAGAAGATTTAATTAGCAAAAGTAATAAAATTTAAAAACAACTAGTGTAAAAGTGATATACTTTACACTGGTGGCTGCAATTTTTGTGGAGGCCGCTGGTGGCTACAGCAAAAAAAAAAAAAAAAAAAAAACAGAGCCTATGGTCTTGGTCCTTCGCGTTACAAGAAGCCGTCAAGAATAGGTATTATTAATGCTTACGCATCTTCTTCCTCTTCTTCTGGGCTACACAAAATGTGGATCCAATTTTGCAAGCTAAATTCGATGACATGGAGAAAAGACTAGCGTAACAAGATAAGCAACGTGAAGAGATAGAGAAAAGGCTAGCAGAACAGGAAATGGAACGTGAAGAGATAGAGAAAAGGCTAGCTGAACTAGATCTTGAACGCCAAGCTGACCGTGAAAAGATGGCAAAATTGGAGTTCTTGATGGCGAACTATATTATGGGAAGGGGAAATGAAAATGATCCTCGGTAGTTTGTTGTTTTTCTGTTGAATTAAACTTGAAAGTTGGACGTGTTTAGGATTGTTTATAAGTACTTTAGCGTTTTATTTGTTTGTGTTAGTTGGTATAAAACATGTGTGTACACTTGTTTAATTGTCCGGATTAGACAGGCTGTGGTATTTAGAATATTTTGGTGTTTTGCTGATTTGAATGTGCAGGTATATATACATATATGTTGTTGTTGCTGTGCTGCTTTGTATTGTTACTGATTTTTGTGTTTCAGGTACACTATATTTGGAGAGGGAATTCCCTAGCCATTTGCCTCATTAAAAATATTTTTAATGCAATTGGAGAGGGAATTCTCTAGCAAAGTGAAATAAAAATATATAATTTTTACATTTGGAGAGGGAATTCCCTAGCCAATACTGCGTACACAAATATATTTCACACTTGGAGAGGGAATTCCCTCGCCAAGTTAAAGATTTTTTTTTTCTCACTCCTGCATTTGGCGAGGGAAATCCTTAGCTGTATTAATCTGACACAATATATAAAATTGGCCCTACACAACAGCTTGAGAAGGAATTTTCTCGCCAAAAATACTCCGCTACGAGCCGAATTCCGAGGGACCACTTGCTAGGGAATTCTCTCTCCATCACGCGTTTGAAGAGGGAAGTCCCTCGCCACTCTCCCTCGTTAAACCACTGATTTATAGTAGTATTGACCCTTAAACCTGCTATATAAGAGAGATCCCGCGAAACATATACTAATGGTTACTCCAATGTATAATTCTAACCTTTAGAATATAGGCATTATTTTACAGTAGTTTGAATAGACAACGACCAAGGAATTGATATCAAAAGTATATTTTTGGGCTTTGAGTTTAGCAAGTGCTCTGTTTATAATTGTAGTAGTTAACATAAATTAGTTACAACAAAAATACAATTTGGAGAAAAGCTCTTTGAATATATAGTAGCTACAAACAATTTTGACTTAGAAAATAGTTGATTACAAGTCTTCATGATGGGAAATACTCTATTCATATCTTTATTACTACTTACTTTCGTGTGCATTTGGAGGTAGAAGTTCGTGGCGATGTTGTCGGGATTTAAGATTGATCTCTAGATTAGACTTTTATTCATTATTTGTTCAAGTTTTTTATTTTTGTTTGTGTTGGTTGTTCAAGCCATTTTAGGTACTTGTTTTATATATGAAAATTTAAGGGTGTTAAATTCAGAACTTTTGGATGACCGGAGAATCTCTTATACTCCCTCCGTCCCAAATTAGTTGTCGCTTTAGGAGAAATGATTTGTCCCAAATTAGTTGTCACTTTAGAATTTCAAGACTAAATTTACTAGTTCTTTCCAACTATACCCTTAATAATTAAAATAATTCTCAAAGAAAGTTAATAATCAAACATTAAATAAGGGTAACATAGTAAAATACACATCCTATTTAATAATTTTCTTAATGGACGTGAAAAAGCTGAATGCGACAACTAAAATGGGACGGAGGGAGTACATGTTAAGCAAAGAGGCAAGGACTTACAATTTGCACGAAGGTTAACAATTGCATTAATTTCTTGATGAACTCATTTTTTTTTTTTAAATTTTTTGCAATTTTCAAAATAAGGTAATTAGGGGATACATAGTTGAGAAGTTAATTGGAGACATGCGCTCGTAAGTTTATACATATCATTACTGCTTGTATTAACGTGAATAAGCCTGTGATAAACAACACATTATCAGGACTTTGTAGCTTGGTTTATCCTTTACGAAGCTTCTGCTATTTTCAGTTGACGAAAAATGGCTATTAACAATTGGAAAATGTCTCCTCCTTTGAGAATACATTTCTTTTTGCAGTTTCAACCACTTAATTTTACCCTTTTTCATTTCTATCATAAGCGTCTTCTTTATGTTAGAACTTAATTCCAGGCCTTTTCTATTTTTAACAACTATAGTAATCGATTTCAAAGAATAATACAATTTTTTATTGTATGACTACCCATGGAAAAACACGCAATAAAATGAAAGAAACATATTAGTAATTCAAGAAAAGGTTGACCAAAGTAGTTAGTCCCCAATACACCCTTAGTACTATTACATCCCCCCCCCCCCCCCCCCCCCCCCAAAAAAAAAAAAAAAAAACTCACACACACACACACAATTGAAATTAATCCAACTGCTTGTTGGTATACATTATTTCATTTAGATAGTCAAATACTTATTTATATAGCATTTCATGTCAATCGTTGAGACTCTGAATTCCTCATGATTAATGGCAAGGAGAATAGCAATAACAAGCATAATTTGCCCAGTGATGCTTGTGTCCCCATTGGTATTTCTTACAAATTCCATATTCAGCTCCAAACCAGTGCTTGCAATGATGGCTACATTTGTAAGAATACTGACAAGGGCCATGCCATTTGTGACTTTTCTTCCAACAGTATTTTCCTTCTGCCATTTGCATTTCTACATAAAATAAATACACAAAGTATCTCAAATTAATTTGTACAACAAAGAAACCAATTTGAATTTTCCTACCAAGAATGAGTCGTATGATGTATTTGAAGTTCTTAGTGATCACCTTATATTACAATATTTCGCGTGTTTTTCCAATATAAAAAAGTACATAACATGGAAACTCACCAGTAGCAGCTACAAGGAGGAGGCAGAAGAGGAGAGCAAGGAAGGTGGTGCATGACTTAGCCATAGCTAATTCTTGTTAAATTCTTGGTGAGAAATAGTGAATAGATATGGAGATATTTATAGTACACATTGTAGCTCAATAATTTACTTATTCATCTCTGATTTATTCAAAAGCTACCTTATAATATATGTGAAAACAAAGTACATATAATCAAGTACAGAGAATTAGTCTAAACTAGAATGGAATGACATATTGTATATGTTCTAATATAATCTGTGGAAAGGGCTTATGAGAACGTTGACTTTAGGAATTTGATTTAATCAAGAGAAAATATTATAGTTTTTTGCACTTGTTGCACTGCTTTTATGACCGAGTATAAATGGAGTGGGAACACAATAAAATTTTAATGAATCTGAAATTAAATGCGAAAGTGTTAATCACTAGTATTTTCAATAGGCTCTATTCCATCAAAAAATTTCACCGCATGCTCTCCATAAGGAGTGGTTTTACAAAAGGAAAAATTTCATAACTAACCAATTATATAACATGGTCCTACTGTTTAATAGACACGTTTAATATACAACAAAGGCTAACAAAAAAGATTCTAAAAAATAGGTTCATGCATATTCTTAAAAAGTTGTGTGATGATATTTTCCCAAAAATATCGCAGAAATATTCATACAGTTTTAACGCATAAGGTATCTGTATTCATTGTATCTTCCTGTATTCACATTATGCTAAGGTGAATATCACTAATATGTATGCAATATATATACTGTATGTATGCATGTTGAAAGTTTAATATCACTAATATGCAATACATATCCCTCTAGTATGTACAATATTATGTCATATCACTAATATATATGTAGATATACTGTTATATTCACGTTTAAATAAGAATATCACTAATATGCAAGGTATATCCCTCTAGTATGTACAATCTGTGATATATCACTAATATGTAAAAGGCACCATTGTGTTTAATTTTGGTTTTTAAATTTTTAACTTTTCGTTTACCGCTTTAATTAAGATATATCCATAAATTTAGGAGATAAGTCGTAGTGTAAATTAAATAGTTAATTTCAGATTAATTAGTAATAATTAATGCACTAAAACAGACAATCTCAATATTCCACAAAAATAGGCACGTTTAAGGGGGCATTAGTCAGTTTTTGATAGTGTAAATTAAATAGTTAATTTCAGATTAGTTAGTAATAATAAATATACTTAAACAGTCAATCCCAATAATCCACAAAAATAGGCACGTTTAAGGGGCATTAGTCAGTTTTTGATAGTGTAAATTAAATAGTTAATTTCAGATTAGTTAGTAATAATAAATATACTTAAACAGTCAATCCCAATAATCCACAAAAATAGGCACGTTTAAGGGGCATTAATCAGTTCTTGAAAATGGCTAAAAAAAGTAATCTACATAAGTCTAAATGTCTATATACAATAAATTAGGAACAATGTATCTATTTTATGTTAAAGACACTTCCAAATGTCTATACAATGTAAAAATATTACCCGCGCTAAAAAATGTTTTAGCAATATGTCCTTATTTAGTTCGGAGCAAAGACTTCAAAGTAAAATTTTTGTAAGTTTTGGCAATTGGCTATACTTCAAGGGCAAGTGTTATTTTGTCAATACTTCAAGTTATATGACGAGAATGCAGGGAAAACTGGAAGAGGCAAGACTTACGACGAAGTGCGGCAAGTGTTGCCTTTTGCCAACACTTGCGTTCAAGTGTTGGCAAATCGAGCAGGGGCCAATAGCAAGTCTTGTCCATTTTCCAAGGTTTACAGCCAAGTGCGGTAAGCATTGCCTATTGCCAATACTTGAAGGGATAAGTGTTGAAAAACGAAAAAATATAAGGCAAATCTTGGCCCCGGATTTTTTTCATTAAATCTTAGCAAGGGAATTTTTGCAAACCATCTGTTAGCGGGGGAAAAAATGCAAACAATTGCTTCATGTATCACATTTTTGCAAATCAGCCCTATTCCATCAACGTCGGAAAAATTTCAGTGAGCAACGTATTTTACCTGCCTCATTTAATTTTTAGCCAACTTTTTAAAAATAATTCGCAAGTATACCTACTCACTTTCAAACCATGAAGGTTGAATTTAGGGATTTTTACACTAAAAGACAATTAACACACAAAAATTACAAAAAATGGCCTCTATTTGCGAATCTCACCCGAAATATCACCATTTTTCAGAGATAGTAGCCTGCCGCAAATTTATACAAATTATACAATTTTATACAAGCTTATGCACGTGTATAAAATTGTATAAATTAGTATAAGTGTGTATATGTGAGTGAATAAATCTACATAAATTTTTAGATTTGTTTAGTATTAAGGATGTTTATATGAATTTTTAATTTTTTTGTGTTCATTTTTGTATCTATCCTGGCCTACGCGTTTATCTATGTATATTCATGTATAATTTATTTTTTGGAGAGATTTGGGTGTATAAACAAGTCCAAAGCAATGATATAGACAAAATCAACAACATAACTTCAATGAAATACAAAAAAAAAAAAATAAGGACACCACCGGCGAGGGAGAGTGTCTGCCGGTAAATCCATGCGCAGGGGAGGGGAGATTTGGTAGCTAAAGTTTTTTTATTTTATTTTGAAGAGTGCTTAAATTTATAATTTTAGGGATGAACGCTATGCATGAAAAAAAATATGACCTGTTGTTTGTGATTTTGGGTAGTGGTCTGCCTATTTTTGAAAAATTTTCTTGAATTTATGTAATGAGGGTTTTACACATATATACAAACCAACATACCTATATTATAAAACATAGCAATATTTACCAAATTACAACACATAAATTTTTTTTAGCACATTTCCCCTAATTCCAATTTATATTCAAAATTCCCCTATTTCCGATTTTTCAGCATCTAACAACACCTCACCTATTACACCTGTCCTCGCCGTCGCCTCTCTGACAGTGGCCTAAAAAGTCCACTGACTCACCGGAGTTTACCGTCTCCTGGGCACAAGTCATTTGCGGCGGCACTGAAACAACAACAGCCGTCACTGCTCCTTGTTCGTCGGAGCAAGTGGATAAAAGTTCGCCGGAGAATAACGTTTTTGATAAAATTACAACTCTTCTGTTATGCCGTTACTTTGCTGCAAAAATGAACGGGAAAATTTGACGGTGAGAGGAGTGGTTTGGAGTAGCAGCGACGCCATCTTGAATCGGTGTCGTACCTCCCTCTTCCGCACTTTGCTATTATCTCCGGCCGCTGCTACAACATCGCCATCGCTGGGGTCTCTATACTTCACTGTGTTGTTGTTGCATAGATTGAAATATTCTGTTTTTGCTCTATTCGATGATATTTTTCACTGTTTGTCTGGACCTGTGGTTTCACTGGGGAATTATGACTGTTATCGCTGGTTCTATTATTGTGTTCGAAATAACAGTAATTTTTAAAAAAATATAAAAAATAATATGAAACAACACAAAAAGGTGAAATAGTTTAGAAACAAGCTGATACAATGCTGAAACAACCTGAAACGGTTATGAAACAACCTGAAACAAGTAGATAAAAGAAGATACAGTTAGATTAGAAGCAAAAATAGTGCAGATACACTGAGATACAATGCTGAAATAGTCTGAAAAAGCTAGTAAAAAAGTCTGTAACAAAATATAAAAAGTAATGCAAAACAACGTAAAAAATGTGAAATAGTTCAGAAATACAGTGAGAAACAACACACAAATAGGATGAAACAATGCTGAAATAGTCTAGAAATAACTATATACAGTCTAGAAATAATTAGATACGGAGCAAAACAAAGCAGATACAGCAAGATACGAGGCACTTGGTAGCTGAGATACACTGAGATACGAGTTGGTTGGTAGAGATACAACGAGATACAAAGTGGTTGGTAGTTGAGATACAACGAGAGACAAGGTGGTTGGCAGTCGAGAAACAACAAGATACGAGGTGGTTGGTAGTTGATACACAATGAGATACGAGGTGGTTGGTAGTTGAGAAATATCGAAATACTGTAAGATATAACGAGATACGAGGTGGTTGAGGATGAGAGGAGGAAAAGTGAAATTGGGAGAAATGACAGGAGTAAAAGTGAAATTGGGGGAAATAGGAGGAGGGAAAGTGAAATTGGGGGAAATGGGAGGAAGAATGTAACGGTTTGCTATGTTATGCTATGTTTTTGCTATGTTTTGTAATTAACTTTTCCTTTTTTCTATATTGGGTAATTTTGCTAAAATAGTGCTATTTTTGTTAATAACTTCTAAAATTTATACTTTTATGTAAAAGTTTCTTATATATTCAACCTCTCAGCTCATGTTTTGAAGTTCACTCAACTTTTAAGTTTTTTTATTTTGACAATGAGCCAAATTCAGACTAAAAATGTGAAGTTGGGCTCAAGCTCAAACTAACCAAAATTGAGCAAAAAGAAGAACGAAAGAAAGAGAAGAAAAAATGACAAATTCCAACTTCAAACTAAAGGATAGAAGTTAGCTTAATGTGGACTGAGCTTCAACACTAATGATATGAGAATATCGTCTAAACAGTTGTTTCTTTAGTAGGTTTGTGAAACATTAAAACTCCGTATCTCAATAATTTCTAATACTAAAATAAGGTAGGTTACATGTTACAACATCCATGTTAAAATATATTGATAGTGTCATTTTTTTTATGATATTAGTAATAGTATAAGTCCTCCTAATATTACATATTTTTCCAGCACTCAACATCTTCTATTTGTATTGACTTCATTTAATAGACTTAGTATCCTTTTGGGATTAGCCGATTATTTGATGAATAATAGATCAACCATAACAACTAGCAACCCAAAATGTAAGAGCTTCTTAAAAGTTTTTGTTCGAAAAAGGGACCTTTTTCTTCTGCCTCGTCGTCTTAGTTTTGATTCATACCTATCATGACTACTTGTATATACTTGAATAAGCCTATGATAAACAAGACACATTATCTGGAGTTTGTAACATGGTTTATCCTTTACCAAGCTTCTGCTTTTTTCAATTAACGAAAACTGGCTAATAACAATAATTGGAAAATGCCTTCTTCTTCTTTGAAAATACATTTCATTTTGCAGTTTAAACCACTTAATATTTACCCCTTTTCTTTCTATCATAAGCGTCTTCTTTATGTTTAAACTAAATTCCACGCCTCTTTTGTTTAAAAAAAAAAAAAAAACTAGCAATCGATTTCAAAGAATAATACAATCTTTTGTTGTTGCATGGAAAAACACGCAATAAAATCGAAGAAACATATCATTTCAAGAAAAGCTTGACCAAACTAGTCAGCCTCCAATATACCTGAATACTATTACATTCTCTTCCCCCCCCCCCCCCCCCCACACACACACACACACACTTACAGCTGCTTGTTGGTATGCAGCATTTAGGTTACATTATTTAGATAGTCAAATTCTTATTTATGTAGCATTCCTTGTCAATCGTTGAGACACTGAATTCCTCATGATTAATGGCAAGGAGAATAGCAATAACAAGCATAATTTGCCCAGTGATGCTTGTTTCCCCATTGGTATTTCTTACAAATTCCATATTCAGCTCCAAACCAGCGCTTGCAATGATGGCTACATTTGTAAGAATACTGACAAGGGCCATGCCATTTGTGACTTTTCTTCCAACAGTATTTTCCTTCTGCCATTTGCATTTCTACATAAAATAAATACACAAAGTATCTCAAGATAATTTGTACAACAAAGAAACCAATTTGAATTTTCCTACAAAGAATGAGACATATGATGTATTTGAAGTTCTTAGTGATCACCTTATATTACAATATTTCGCGTGTTTTTCCAATATAAAAAAGTACATAACATGGAAACTCACCAGTAGCAGCTACAAGGAGGAGGCAGAAGAGGAGAACAAGGAAGGTGGTGCATGACTTAGCCATAGCTATTTCTTTAAATTCTTGGTGAGAAATAGTGAATAGATATGGAGATATTTATAGTACACATTGTAGCTCAACAATTTACTTATTCATCTCTGATTTATTCAAAAGCTACCTTATAATATATGTGAAAACAAAGTACATATAATCAAGTACAAAGAATTAGTCTAAACTAGAATGGAATGACATATTGTATATGTTCTAATATAATCTGTGGAAAGGGCTTATGAGAACATTGACTTTAGGAATTTGATTTAATCAAGAGAAAATATTATAGTTTTTTGCACTTGTTGCACTGCTTTTATGACCGAGTATAAATGGAGTTGGAACACAATAAAATTTTAATGAATCTGAAATTAAATGCGAAAGTATTAATCACTAGTATTCTCAATAGGCTCTATTCCATCAAAAAATTTCACCGGATGCTCTCCATAAGGAGTGGTTTTACAAAATTACCAGCGCTAAGGAATGTTTTAGCAAATTGCCCTTATTTAGTCCGGAGCCAAGATTTCAAGGCAAAAATTTTGAAAGTCTTTGCAATTGGGTATACTTCAAGAGCAAGTGCTGTTTTGTCAATACTTCAAGTTATATGACGAGAATGCAGGAAAAACTGGAAGGGGCAAGTCTTACGACGAAGTGCGGCAAGTGTTGCCTTTTGCCAACACTTGTCGTTCAAGTGTTGGAAAATCGAGCAGGGGCCATTGGCAAATCTTGTCTTTTTGCCAAGACTTACGGCCAAGTGCGACAAGTATTGCCTATTGCCAATATTTGAAGGGATAAGTGTTGAAAAGCGAAAAAATATAAAGGCAAGTCTTGGCCTCGGATTTTTTTCATTAAATCTTAGCGAGGGCATTTTTGCAAACCATCTGTTAGCGGGGGAAAATGCAAACCATTGCTTCATGTGTCATATTTTTGCAAATCAGTACAATTCCATCAACGTAGTAAAAATTTCAGTGAGCAGCGTATTTTACCTGCCTCATTTAATTTTTAGCCAACTTTTTAAAAATAATTCGCAAGTATACCTACTCACTTTCAAACCATGAAGGTTGAATTTAGGGATTTTTACACTAAAAGACAATTAACACACAAAAATTACAAAAAATAGCCTCTATTTGCGAATCTCACCCGAAATATCACCATTTTTCAGAGATAGTAGCCTGCCGCAAATTTATACAAATTATACAATTTTATACAAGCTTATGCACGTGTATAAAATTGTATAAATTAGTATAAGTGTGTATATGTGAGTGAATAAATCTGCATAAATTTTTAGATTTGTTTAGTATTAAGGATGTTTATATGAATTTTTAATTTTTTTGTGTTCATTTTTGTATCTATCCTGGCCTACGCGTTTATCTATGTATATTCATGTATAATTTAATTTTCGGAGAGATTTGGGTGTATAAACAAGTCCAAAGCAATGATATAGACAAAATCAACAACATAACTTCAATGAAATACAAAAAAAAAAATAATAATGACACCACCGGCGAGGGAGAGTGTCCGCCGGCAAATCCGTGCGCAGGGGAGGGGAGATTTGGTAGCTAAAGTTTTTTTATTTTATTTTGAAGAGTGCTTAAATTTATAATTTTAGGGATGAACGCTATGCATGAAAAAAATATGACCTGTTGTTTGTGATTTTGGGTAGTGGGCTGCTTATTTCTGAAAAATTTTCTTGAATTTATGTAATGAGGTTTTTACACATATATGCATACCAACACACCTATATTATAAAACATAGCAATATTTACCAAATTACAACACATAAATGTTTTTTTAGCACATTTCCCCTAATTCCAATTTATATTCAAAATTCCCCTATTTCCGATTTTTCAGCATCTAACAACACCTCACCTATTACACCTGTCCTCGCCGCCGCCTCTATGACAGTGGCCTAAAAAGTCCACTGACTCACCGGAGTTTACCGTCTCCTGGGCACAAGTCATTTGCGGCGGCACTGAAACAACAACAGCCGTCACTGCTCCTTGTTCGTCGGAGCAAGTGGATAAAAGTTCGCCGGAGAATAACGTTTCTGATAAAATTACAACTCTTCTGTTATGCCGTTACTTTGCTGCAAAAATGAACGGGAAAATTTGACGGTGAGAGGAGTGGTTTGGAGTAGCAGCGACGCCATCTTGAATCGGTGTCGCACCTCCCTCTTCCGCACTTTGCTATTATCTCCGGCTGCTGCTACACCATCGCCATCGCCGGGGTCTCTATACTTCACTGTGTTGTTGTTGCATAGATTGAAATATTCTGTTTTTTCTCTATTCGATGATATTTTTCACTGTTTGTCTGGACCTGTGGTTTCACTGGGGAATTATGACTGTTATCGCTGGTTCTATTATTGTGTTTGAAATAACAGTAATTTTTTAAAAAATGTAAAAAATAATATGAAACAACACAAAAAGGTGAAATAGTTTAGAAACAACACAAAAAGGTGAAATAGTTTAGAAACAATGAGAAACAAGCTGAAACAACCTGAAACGGTTATGAAACAACCTGAAACAAGTAGATAAAAAGAGATACAGTTAGATTAGAAGCAAAAATAGTGCAGATACAGCGAGATACAATGCTGAAACAGTCTGAAAAAGCTAGTAAAAAAGTCTGCAACAAAATATAAAAAGTAATGCAAAACAACGTAAAAAATGTGAAATAGCTTAGAAATACAGTGAGAAACAACCAACAAATAGGATGAAACAATGCTGAAATAGTCTAGAAATAACTATATACAGTCTAGAAATAATTAGATACGGGGCAAAGCAAAGCAGATACAACAAGATACGAGGCACTTGGTAGTTGAGATACACTGAGATACGAGTTGGTTGGTAGAGATACAACGAGATGCAAAGTGGTTGGTAGTTAAGATACAACGAGAGATAAGGTGGTTGGCAGTCGAGAAACAACGAGATACAAGGTGGTTGGTAGTTGATACACAATGAGATACGAGGTGGTTGGTAGTTGAGAAACATCGAAATACAGTAAGATACAACGAGATACGAGGTGGTTGAGGATGAGAGGAGGAAAAGTGAAATTGGGAGAAATGACAGGAGTAAAAGTGAAATTGGGGGAAATAGGAGGAGGGAAAGTGAAATTGGGGGAAATGGGAGGAAGAATGTAAGGTTTTGCTATGTTATGCTATGTTTTTGCTATGTTTTGTAATTAACTTTTCCTTTCCTCTATATTGGGTAATTTTGCTAAAATAGTGCTATTTTTGTTAATAACTTCTAAAATTTATACTTTTATGTAAAAGTTTCTTATATATTCAACCTCTCAGCTCATGGTTGTAAAAATTTAGTGTAGGGGCCTGTTTGGCGCGCGTTAATTGATTTGTAGCCGTCAAAAACAAATTCGCTGAGAAATAGCCACCTCCGGACAAATCCCAGTATAAATACTGGGACTTTGAACAAAACTTGTTCAAGGCCCCAGTATTTGTACTGAGGAAGCTTCAGTAAACTAACCCCAGT
The DNA here is from genome assembly GCA_029990575.1 of Petunia axillaris subsp. axillaris. Classification (NCBI taxonomy): domain Eukaryota; kingdom Viridiplantae; phylum Streptophyta; class Magnoliopsida; order Solanales; family Solanaceae; genus Petunia; species Petunia axillaris. Next base: position 167,766,091 of record JARKNS010000003.1, read on the forward strand.
ATAAATACTGGGGCTTTGAACAAGTTTTGTTCAAGGCCCCAGCATTTTGTTACGGGACTATGTATAAAGCTTCAGTCCCATAACAAAATGCTGGGGCTGTGAACAAAACTTGTTCAAAGCCCCAGCATTATTATGGGACTGAAGCTTTATATATAAAGTCTCATAACCCATAACAAAATGCTGGGGCTGTGAACAAAACTTGTTCAAAGCCCCATCATTTTGTTATGGGACTCAACTTTATATATAAAGTCCCATAACAAAATACTTGGGCTTTGAACAAGAGTCTGGGGTGTTTTTCCAACGCTAATGGAGCTTAAGTGTGCGCGCAAATTTTTGGCTATTCTTCAATGAATTTTGAAACGGTGGATAGTCCCCATTGAGCGCGTCCAAAAATGGCTAGTGATCAAAATTTCCCCTCATGGTTTGAAGTTCACTCAACTTTTAAGTTTTTTTATTTTGACAATGAGCCAAATTCAGACTAAAAATGTGAAGTTGGGCTCAAGCTCAAACTAACCAAAATTGAGCAAAAAGAAGAATGAAAGAAAGAGAAGAAAAAATAACAAATTCCAACTTCAAACTAAAGGACAGAAGTTAGCTTAATGTGGACTGAGCTTCAACACTAATGATATGAGAATATCGTCTAAACAGTTGTTTCTTTAGTAGGTTTGTGAAACATTAAAACTCCGTATCTCAATAATTTCTAATACTAAAATAAGATAGGTTACATGTTACAACATCCATATTAAAATATATTGATAGTGTAATTTTTTTTATGATATTAGTAATAGTATAAGTCCTCCTAATATTACATATTTTTCCAGCACTCAACATCTTCTATTTGTATTGACTTCATTTAATAGACTTAGTATCCTTTTGGGATTAGATCAACCATAACAACTAGCAACCCAAAATGTAAGAGCTTCTTAAAAGTTTTTGTTCGAAAAAGGGACCTTTTTCTTCTGCCTCGTCGTCTTAGTTTTGATTCATACCTATCATGACTACTTGTATATACTTGAATAAGCCTATGATAAACAAGACACATTATCTGGAGTTTGTAACATGGTTTATCCTTTACCAAGCTTCTGCTTTTTTCAATTGACGAAAACTGGCTAATAACAATAATTGGAAAATGCCTTCTTCTTCTTTGAAAATACATTTCATTTTGCAGTTTAAACCACTTAATATTTACCCCTTTTCTTTCTATCATAAGCGTCTTCTTTATGTTTAAACTAAATTCCACGCCTCTTTAGTTGAAAAAAAAAAAAAAAAACTAGCAATCGATTTCAAAGAATAATACAATCTTTTATTGTTGCATGGAAAAACACGCAATAAAATCGAAGAAACATATCATTTCAAGAAAAGCTTGACCAAACTAGTCAGCCTCCAATATACCTGAATACTATTACATTCTCTCCCCCCCCCCCCCCCCACACACACACACACACACTTACAGCTGCTTGTTGGTATGCAGCATTTAGGTTACATTATTTAGATAGTCAAATTCTTATTTATGTAGCATTCCTTGTCAATCGTTGAGACACTGAATTCCTCATTATTAATGGCAAGGAGAATAGCAATAACAAGCATAATTTGCCCAGTGATGCTTGTGTCCCCATTGGTATTTCTTACAAATTCCATATTCAGCTCCAAACCAGTGCTTGCAATGATGGCTACATTTGTAAGAATACTGACAAGGGCCATGCCATTTGTGACTTTTCTTCCAACAGTATTTTCCTTCTGCCATTTGCATTTCTACATAAAATAAATACACAAAGTATCTCAAGTTAATTTGTACAACAAAGAAACCAATTTGAATTTTCCTACAAAGAATGAGACGTATGATGTATTTGAAGTTCTTAGTGATCACCTTATATTACAATATTTCGCGTGTTTTTCCAATATAAAAAAGTACATAACATGGAAACTCACCAGTAGCAGCTATAAGGAGGAGGCAGAAGAGGAGAGCAAGGAAGGTGGTGCATGACTTAGCCATAGCTATTTCTTTAAATTCTTGGTGAGAAATAGTGAATAGATATGGAGATATTTATAGTACACATTGTAGCTCAACAATTTACTTATTCATCTCTGATTTATTCAAAAGCTACCTTATAATATATGTGAAAACAAAGTACATATAATCAAGTACAAAGAATTAGTCTAAACTAGAATGGAATGACATATTGTATATGTTCTAATATAATCTGTGGAAAGGGCTTATGAGAACATTGACTTTAGGAATTTGATTTAATCAAGAGAAACTATTATAGTTTTTTTCACTTGTTGCACTGCTTTTATGACCGAGTATAAATGGAGTTGGAACACAATAAAATTTTAATGAATCTGAAATTAAATGCGAAAGTATTAATCACTAGTATTTTCAATAGGCTCTATTCCATCAAAAAATTTCACCGGATGCTCTCCATAAGGAGTGGTTTTACAAAATTATCAGCGCTAAGGAATGTTTTAGCAAATTGCCCTTATTTAGTCCGGAGCCAAGATTTCAAGGCAAAAATTTTGTAAGTCTTTGCAATTGGGTATACTTCAAGAGCAAGTGCTGTTTTGCCAATACTTCAAGTTATATGACGAGAATGCAGGAAAAACTGGAAGGGGCAAGTCTTACGACGAAGTGCGGCAAGTGTTGCCTTTTGCCAACACTTGTCGTTCAAGTGTTGGAAAATCGAGCAGGAGCCATTGGCAAATCTTGTCTTTTTGCCAAGACTTACGGCCAAGTGCGACAAGTATTGCCTATTGCCAATATTTGAAGGGATAAGTGTTGAAAAGCGGAAAAATATAAAGGCAAGTCTTGGCCCCGGATTTTTTTCATTAAATCTTAGCGAGGGCATTTTTGCAAACCATCTGTTAGCGGGGGAAAATGCAAACCATTGCTTCATGTGTCATATTTTTGCAAATCAGTACAATTCCATCAACGTAGTAAAAATTTCAGTGAGCAGCGTATTTTACCTGCCTCATTTAATTTTTAGCCAACTTTTTAAAAATAATTCGCAAGTATACCTACTCACTTTCAAGCCATGAAGGTTGAATTTAGGGATTTTTACACTAAAAGACAATTAACACACAAAAATTACAAAAAATGGCCTCTATTTGCGAATTTCACCCGAAATATCACCATTTTTCAGAGATAGTAGCCTGCCGCAAATTTATACAAATTATACAATTTTATACAAGCTTATGCACGTGTATAAAATTGTATAAATTAGTATAAGTGTGTATATGTGAGTGAATAAATCTGCATAAATTTTTAGATTTGTTTAGTATTAAGGATGTTTATATGAATTTTTAATTTTTTTGTGTTCATTTTTGTATCTATCCTAGCCTACGCGTTTATCTATGTATATTCATGTATAATTTATTTTTCGGAGAGATTTGGGTGTATAAACAAGTCCAAAGCAATGATATAGACAAAATCAACAACATAACTTCAATGAAATACAAAAAAAAAAAAAAGGACACCACCGGCGAGGGAGAGTGTCTGCCGGTAAATCCGTGCGCAGGGGAGGGAAGATTTGGTAGCTAAAGTTTTTTTATTTTATTTTGAAGAGTGCTTAAATTTATAATTTTAGGGATGAACGCTATGCATGAAAAAAAATATGACCTGTTGTTTGTGATTTTGGGTAGTGGTCTGCCTATTTCTGAAAAATTTTCTTGAATTTATGTAATGAGGTTTTTACACGTATATACAAACCAACGTACCTATATTATAAAACATAGCAATATTTACCAAATTACAACACATAAATTTTTTTAGCACATTTCCCCTAATTCCAATTTATATTCAAAATTCCCCCATTTCCGATTCTTCAGCATCTAACAACACCTCACTTATTACACCTGTCCTCGCCGCTGCCTCTCTGACAGTGGCCTAAAAAGTCCACTGACTCACCAGAGTTTACCGTCTCCTGGGCACAAGTCATTTGCGGCGGCACTGAAACAACAACAGCCGTCACTGCTCCTTGTTCGTCGGAGCAAGTGGATAAAAGTTCGCCGGAGAATAACGTTTCTGATAAAAGTACAGCTCTTTTGTTATGCCGTTACTTTGCTGCAAAAATGAATGGAAAAATTTGACGTGTGAGAGGAGTTGTTTGGCGTAGCAGCGACGCCATCTTGGATCGGTGTCGCGCCTCCCTCTTCCGCACTTTGCTGTTATCTCCGGCCGCTGCTAAACCGTTGCCATCGCCGGGGTTTCTGTACTCCACTGTGGTGTTGTATCATAGATTGAAATATTATGTTTTTGCTCTATTCGATGATATTTTTCACTGTTTGTCTGGACCTGTGATTTCTCTGGGGAATTATGACTGTTATCGCTGGTTCTGTTATTGTGTTTGAAATAACAGTATTTTTAAAAAAATATAAAAAAAATATGAAACAACACAAAAAATGTGAAATAGTTTAGAAACAGTGAGAAACAAGCTGAAACAGTGCTGAAATAACTTGAAACGGTTATGAAACAACCTGAAATAAGTAGATACAAGGAAATACAGTTAGATTAGAAGCAAAAATAGTGCAGATACAACGAGATACAATGCTGAAACAGTCTGAAAAAGCTAGTGAAAAAGTTTGAAACAAAATGTAAAAAGTAATGCAAAACAACGCAAAAAATGTGAAATAGTTATAGAAACAGTGAGAAACAACGTACAAATAGGATGAAACAATGCTGAAATAGTCTAGAAACAGCTAGATGCAGTCTAGAAATAATAAGATACGAGGCAAAACAAAGCAGATACAACAAGATATGAGGCACTTGGTAGTTGAGATACACTGAGATACGAGTTAGTTGGTAGAGATACAGCGAGATACAAAGTGGTTGGTAATTGAGATACGACGAGAGACAAGGTGATTGGCAGTCGAGATACATCGAGATACAACGAGATACGAGGTGATTGGTAGTTGATATACAACGAGATACGAGGTGGTTGGTAGTTGAGAAACATCGAGATATAGTAAGATACAGCGAGACACAAGGTTGTTGAGGATGAGAGGAGGAAAAGTAAAATTGGGAGAAATGACAGGAGTAAAAGTGAAATTGGGGGAAATAGGATGAGGGAAAGTGAAATTGGAGGAAATGGGAGGAAGAATGTAAGGTTTTGCTATGTTATGCTATGTTTTTGCTATGTTTTGTAATTAACTTTTCCTTTCCTCTATATTGGGTAATTTTGCTAAAATAGTGCTATTTTTGTTAATAACTTCTAAAATTTATACTTTTATGTAAAAATTTCTTATGTATTCAACCTCTCAGCCCATGGTTTGAAGTTCACTTAACTTTAAGTTTTTTTTATAATGAACCAATTCAGACTAAAAATGTGAAGTTAGGCTCAAGCTCAAACTAACCAAAATTGAGCAAAAATAAGAATGAAAGAAAGAGAAGAAAAAATAACAAATTCCAACTTCAAACTAAAGGATAGAAGTTAGCTTAATGTGGACTGAGCTTCAACACTAATGATATGAGAATATCGTCAAAACAGTTGTTTCTTTAGTAGGTTTGTGAAACATTAAAACTCTGTATCTCAATAATTTCTAATACTAAAATAAAGTAGGTTACATTTTGCAACATCCATATTAAAATATATTGATAGTGTAATTTTTTTTATGATGCTAGTATATAGTATAAGTCCTCCTAATATTACATATTTTTCAGCACTCAATATCTTCTATTTGTATTGACTTCATTTAACCTGGGAATGAGTTGATTTTGGTAGGATCACTTTGCCTCGGATGTGAGAATTTTTGGCGCAAATTCGAATTAGTTGGATCTCAAATAAGGCACCGATCTCTTAATAGGTTTCTCAAATTTTTTTACTTCTTTTAAACTAAAAATCATTTGTTGACATCAAAGTAAGCGGTGAAATATAAAAAAATTATAAAAAAATTATAAGTTAATTAATCAATTTCCTTAGAAGAAAAAGATGTGCCAAATTTATCCTTATTTATTCTATTTTTAGTTAAATTAAAATTGATGCTTTGATTTACAGTAGAGCGAAACTATGGATGAAATAGAATTAAATTTAACATTAGTGAATCACTTAACTTTACCACATGTTGTGAGTTGATCCACGCTCAATCTATTCACTACTAAAGATGATGGGGCTGTCGTCAAAAGTAACAGTACCCAACAAGAGTTGGAGTCGATTCCACAGGGAGCTTAGCAAAGTAATCTATTAGACTTAGGTTGAATAATAACGAGTTCAGAGAATTGTCCGTAAATTACAAATGAATAAGGGTAAAAGTATCTTAACTACAACTACAACTAGCAATTAATGTAAAATAAGTTAAATAATGGCGATGGGTATAAACGATGAGGATGAGCTAGCGGTTTATTCACTCCAGCAAAGTTCTCTTAACTAAATGCTCGCATTAATCTTACAAGTCTCATGGGTACCACTAAAGGTCAGACCTCTAATGTATTCCTCAAAACCCTCTCGGAATAGGGAGGATTTACCTCATCAAGCCCTATCGAGTTAATAATGAAGTGCAAGAAACTCTAGTTCAAAGACTCGAGCGGGAATGACCTTTTTAGGTCATCCCCTTTAAATGGGGTAGGTCGCAACCAATGTAACCCAAATTCTCACTAGGCCAATTAATTTAAGTACTTAAGACATATATCAATTTTTTCTTCTTCCTTCTTGGCTATAAAAGTATGGTAGTTGTCTGAGTTAAGCACTAAGAGGTCGTTCGGTTGCGGGTATTAAATATTAATACCCGCATAAAACTCAGCATTAATTTAGCGCAGCGTTCAGTTGGTTTTTGTGAAATTTTAATACCCGCATAAAATTAGTGCAACGTTTGGTTGCGTTTTTGTATATTCCGCATTATTAATGCGGGAATCTATGTATTATTTTATGCGGGGTAGAAGGTGATATTAATAATGTGGGTATTAATAATGCAGGTATTAAAATTTAAAATGACAAAATTAACCCTCATAATAATAAGGATATTTTAAATAATAATATTTTTTAAGGAGTAAATAAATATTTTAAATAATAATATTTTTTGTTAATTTTTAATATATAAGTGATTCAACAAATAATCCCTACGTTATAATATATGTGTGGCTAGTACCCACATTATTAAACCCCACATAACTAATACCCGCATTATCAATACCCGCATTATTAATACACACATTATTAATACCCACATTACTAATACCCGCAATAATAGTTAATACCCGCGTAAAAGCAATGCCAAACCGAACGACCCCTAAGTGCAAAAATAAGAAATATTTTATTTGTACAGAATATCCACTTTCTCGAGATATTCTGAACATAAAGATATAATAGAGTATTTTATTGTATTTTTCTTTTTTGATGAAATATTGTATCCTAAAGTGGCAATAAGACTGAAAGAATATAAATAAATAAAATCGTCTCGTCTGTGGTTATATGCAATTTCATATAAGGTACATTAAACATACTTCTCTCAAATGCATATGCCAAATGGCATTCCCTTAAGGACCTTTAATGGATTCAAGTAGGGGTGGGCACTAAATCGAAAAAATCGAAGTACTGAACCGAACCGAACTAATTCGGTACTTCGAGTTCGGTACTTTAGTTTTTCGGTTTGGGTTCGGTCTAGGAAATTTTAAAACTTCGGTCTTCGGTTCGGTCTTCGGTTTCGGGTATTCTGGAATATCGGGTACCAAAGAACAGAAGGCTTTTTTTAATCAAAAACTTCAAGGGAACTATTAAAGGTCCTTCGCTAGAAATAGAGTTGATATAATGTCTCGGTTTGCAATAAGGTTGATGATCGTAGAAAATAGTTTAGAAGATCCCCTTAGATTTGTTGGTACTAACCTTAACGATTTGCGATAAGGTTGATCAACGTAGAGAATAGTTCTAAAAAACCCATCTAAATTTCTTGGTACTGACCTTAAGGTGTGGATAGTAAAGCACCAAATTAGTAATTCATTCAAATAAGCATTAAGCGACGACAATTATGGACTATCTTATATGAGATGCCGGTTGTCTCCAATATTTAAGCTTTATAAATTTTCTTGTTCGACTTTTTTTTTGGGCTATAAACTTTGGTTTAAACTGAACAACTGATGTACCGAACCGAATATCAAACTAAAAAACCGAACCGAACCGAACCGAACCGAACTGAAGTATATAAATTACGGGTTTTTCTACACTTCAAACCGAACCGAAGACCAAAGTACTGAACCGAAGTTTAAGAAAAACGAACTGAACATCGAACGCCCAGCCCTAGATTCAAGTGTGTTGAGCCAGCTGTGTATATACTAACTTAACTAGAGTTAGTTAGTTACTAGTTAGTAAATTATGGTTAGTTAGTTAGATACATTGTAGTGAAAACAGAGTTAGTTAGCTTAGAGTCTTATAACTGTAATAGATATTTTCTCTCTCTTAACTTGTTAATGAAGCAACTCTCTTCTTCTCCAATTCATCTCCTTCATGCCTTTAACATGGTATAAGAGCTTAAAGGTTGAAGATCTTCAGCTCAGCTCATGAAGCTTTTCTTCTTATATCCGTTTGTAGAATCATTTTCTCATTTCTCCATTTCTGAAAAAAATTGAACTCTGTGGAGTTCCCATTCGAAATCTAGGGTTTTAAAACTTCAATACTGTCACGACCCAACCTAGGGCCGAAACGGATAACCGACACTAAGTGTCGATCATCGCTAAACCTACTAATAATCTATGAATTATAGAGATGAGCTTGCAACCTGGTTATGAATACATACATATTTACTAAAAACATAATGTCTGGAAAGATGACAAGGCTATCATACGCTAATATACATAACATACTGACTGCACCATACAGGGACATATCTACAAGGCTCTAAGAGTGTTGAACTGAATATACAAAGGACGGGACAAGGCCCCGCCATACCCAAACTTACACATACCAAAATATAAGTAACTCTGGGAGTAAGCGGAGTGACTTCAATAGCTGATAGATGGCCTACTAACGTGGTCTAAGCATTGATCTATCTGCACCTGCGCGACATGAAACACAGCGCCCCAGAAAAGGGCGTGAGTACGATATGTACCAAGTATGTAAGACATGAGCATATAATATATCATAGCTGAATGAAACTGTAAGGCTGGAATATAGTATGTAAATATGAGTTTGAGCATAGTAATATAGCTGGAAATCTGAAGAACGTACTAAACATGATCTAAATATAAACTGAGCTCTAGCTGAATCTGAAACTGAAGAATGAGCTGAACTATACTGATAAATAACTGTAATATGACGGATAACTGGTAACTAGAAATTGGAACTGATAACTGTCAACTGATCCTGACGCTAAGAACTTGTGGCTGATAACTGAGAACTGATAACTGGTACTGAGCTAAAACTGAACTGTTATCTAAACTGGTACCTATCTGGTGTTATGGGCTATATCCCCCCAAATCAGGTAACTGAACATCTGAACTAGTACCTGTCTGGTGTTATGGGTTGTATCCCCCCAAATCAGGTAACTGAAAATATGAACTAGCCTCATGTATAATCATGCAGTGCATACTGTGGCTATATATGCGTATATAACAAACCTGGTGGGTGTTATGAGCTATATCCCCCCAGCAAGTAATATCTAGTCTCTCTGGTCAGAATGTGTGAATGACACCCGGTCACACTAGGTGTTTCAACTCCCGCCTGAACCAGAGGGGCTGTATCCCCCAGACGGGTAGTATCAGATGCGACCGGACTATGTGTCCAATGTCCAGCCTCTATGGGGAACTCCAAATCACACATAACATGATCACAATATAAGTATAAGCATGTATGAGGCATAACACATGTGGCAACAATAGATATGGACTCAAAGGAATGATAAGAAAACTCTGGATAGAATTATAGATACAACCTAGAACTCAGAATTTGTCAAACTCTTTGAATTTCTATAAAAATTTCGACAGAGTTTTTCCTGAAACTGGATGATCCGCAAAAACAGAACCAACACTATACTATACACGGGGATGGATACCTGGATAAATTGATAATATAAACATGTTAAACGGATAATCAAGATGAGACAAGTGGATGACATAACAAATCCGCAGATAGAATGTCTGGACAGCACCACTATCCTGCCTTTCAACCTAATTTTCAGAGTGTAGATCACAGATATAGACTTCATGGTCCATGAAAGTTGTAGATATATGTTTTAGAATTCTAGAGATTCTTAAAGCATATAAATATCAATTTTGTACAAGGAGTTATGATCAATATACTAACAGCTGTCCAAAGATCAAAACAATTTTCCAGATTTTGAAACGTTTTGTCTTGCTGATTTGGACGTCTTTCACCTTGGATTTTAGTACCAAATTAAGTATATACAAGGTTTCCTTGGTACCATACAAGTTTCTTAGAATAAATACTAAGTTTAGAATTAAGAAAAGCTTCAAAAGCTAAAAGATACATGCCTTGCCAAAAAAAAGGTTTAGCCTTACATACCTTTGATGTTTGTTGCTTCTAAACCTTGTTTCCCTTGAATTCCACACCTTCTAAAGCTTAAACAAGCTATAACATAGAATTTGGGTACTTTACTTAGCTATTAAGTAATTCTAAAACTCAAACTATAGACGAAATTGAAGGTAGCATAACGTTACCGTAATCGCGTAGAGCGTTTTGACGCAATCCGTCTTCAATTTCGAGTTAAGATTGAAGTTCTTCCTTCAAAAACTTGAAAATTGCTTCACTATTGATTAGACCACTGTTTCTATCTTGAATTCTCTGGAAAATGACGAGTTAAGGGATGAAATTGTCTTTTATAATCGAAATATTTCATTTCTAGCCCTCTTTTGCGCTTATATTCTTTTTCCTGACCTGATTTCTGATGCTCATATCTTTTTATCTATATGTTGTATGAACAAACCGTCAAAATTATTGGAAACTACACTCCAAGACCTTCAATTTGATATATGATATGTCCCCAAAAGACTTCATATAACACACGAAATTAATTGTTGAAAAAGCTTCGTTACAAGGCAATTCCTTAGTTGGTTTTTCGGCAACGTAAATCCGATCTTTCCCAAACTTTATATTCAATATATAAACATCTTATATGGTAATATTATGACTTTAAACTTACTTAAATCATTCTTAACATGTCATTAGAATGATATACGTCACTTTAGACATACAGGGTGTAACAAAAACTAGTTGAAATTTGATACAATTCTGCAAATTTACTGTTGATACTGCTCATATTTAGGATCTATAATGGCTAACAATGCTGAAAATTCGACTACTGGTACTGTTGCACAAGGTTCTGATCCTTTTGAAAGGATTCATCATAATCATCCTCTGTACATTCATCCTTCTGATACTCAAGGTTTGATTCTCGTAACTACTCAACTTCAAGGTTCTGAAAATTATGCCTTATGGAGAAAATCTATGAAAATTATGTTACATGGAAAGAACAAATTAGGTTTTGTGCTTGGAACATGTAAAAAAGAATTGTATGAATCTCATCTACATGACCTATGGAATAGATGTAATGCTATAGTGTTAGCCTGGATTATGAACACTGTCTCTAAAGAGTTATTGAGGAATGTGATTTATGCTTCTAGGGCTCATAAAGTTTGGGAAGATCTAAAGGAGAGATTTGACAAAGTTGATACCTCTAAAGCATTTTTCTTACACAAGGAAATTGCCTCATTAACTCAGGGAATGTCTATTGTGTCTTTATACTACTCTAAACTTAGTGAGTTATGGGATGAATATGAGGCCTTGATGCCTCATCCTTCATGTGCTTGCCCAGAATCTTAGCAATATGTAGAGCACTTCTAGTTGTAGAAGTTATGTCAACTTCTGATGGGACTAAATGAGTCCTATGATCATGCTAAGAGCCAAGTGCTGATGACTAGTCCACTTCCTACTATTAATCAAGCCTATGCTATGATTTTAAATATAGAAAGTCAAAGGATGAGTGGCATTGGTTCTGTCTGTAAAGGTGGTATTGAACCTGGATCAGGAGAGTCTATGGCACTGTTGAGTAACACTAGATATAAACCTAAGAATAATAATTACTCTCTAAAGTCTAGTGGGTACTCTCAAAGATCCAAGGCACCAGTAAAATATGAGTATTGTGGTATAAAGGGTCACGTGCAGGATGATTGCTATAAGCTGCATGGGTATCCAGATGATTACAAACCTAAGAAGAATAGGGTTCCACAACAGGGGTATGTTAACAATGTTAGTTCTGAAGGATATCAGACATCTCAGTCCTCTCTTAGCTCACAATCTTTGAGCTCTCAGGGTCAGTGTTTAGTGGCAAGATCCTATAGTACATCTAGAGGTTACTCATCCTCAGGCTCAGTGAACTATGCTCCTGCTCAAGCATTTCATACTCAGTATCCAGTGTCTCATTCTGCTCCTGCAGTGAATTATGCCCCTACTCTGACTCAGGACCAATACAACCAGATTATTCAGATGCTGAACAAGGGGAAGACTATTGATAACTTAGCTAATGTGGCCACTGCTAGTGCCTCGGGTATTGTGAATGCTTTTATGTCTAATCTAGCTAACCATAACTTGATTGTAGACACAGGAGCCTCACACCATATGGTTCACAGTTAGACTTATTGACGGATTGCAAGAGTATAACTAATAGAAACAAGGTTCACTTGCCTACAGGAGGTAAAATAGATATTTGATCAGATTTGGAATTCCTCTGTGTTCAAGGATATCACTGTTAAGAATGTTCTATATACCAGAGTTCAAGTATAACTTACTCTCAGTGTCTCAACTCACTAGAGAACTGAACTGTTTGGTAGCCTTCTACCCTAACTTTTGTGTATTTCAGGAACTCTCCAGTGGGAAGGTATTGGTGATTGGTAAGAAAGAACATGGACTCTACATTCTCAAAGCTGAAGGAAAGGATCACAACTCTCATCATCCACCACTGTCTACTGTTAATACCTGTCATGTTAGTACACTAAATAAGAGCAGTAGTTGTTTGTCTAATAAGACCTTTGATAATGATGTGTGTCTTTGGCATAGAAGATTGGGTCATGCCCCTCTCAAGGTCTTGAAATAGCTAACTAGTTTGAATAATGTACAGTTGTTTGCTCATGAATGTAATGTTTGCCCAATTGCACTGCAAACCAGATTGTCTTTTACTCAAAGCAAGTCTTGTTTATTTGCTTCATTTGATCTTGCGCATGCAGATGTTTGGGGACCTATAGAGTCTCTACTCAAGATTGCAAAAGGGTTTTTATGACACTAGTTGATGACTATTTCAGGTTTACTTGGGTGTTTCTGATGAATACCAAGTCTGAATCAATTGTAGTCTTGCATAACTTTCTTGTGCTAGTTAACACACAGTTTGGATGTGGAGTAAAGTGTCTTAGAACATATAATAGTAGTGAATTATTCAATTCACAAGTTAGTGTACTGCTTAATGGTCATGGTGTTATTCATCAAAGCTCATGTGCGTATACACCCCCATAGAATGGGGTTGTTGAAAGGAGATCGAGATATATCCTAGATATGGCTAGGGCTCTAAGGTTCCAGGCTTTTGTACCTCTTAGATTTTGGGGTGAATGTGTCCAAGCTGCTGTGTATACCTTAAATAGACTACCTACTATACTACTTAGAGGTCAGTCTCCATTTGAGAGGTTGTACCATAAACAACCATCTGTGTCTCACTTCAAGGTGTTTGGGAGTATGTGTTATGCTACTGTTCTGAATATATATGACAAATTTGGGCTTAAAGCTATTCCTGCTGTGCCCCTTGGCTGCTCTACAACTCATAAGGGATATTTGCTCTATGACCTGTGTGATAAGCATTTCTTTGTGAGCAGGGATGCTCTGTTTAAGGAGGATATCTTCCCTTTCCAGTACAAACACACTACAATCACTTCACAGTTTCATGTAATGGATTTTTCTGATGAATGTACATTCCCTGAATCTCATCCTGCTGCTGCTCGTTCTACTTCACTACCTAGTTCCCCAATGATCTCAGATCCACCTGTTTTAACAGATTCACCTTCTTATCCCTTGCTCGCTCTTGACTCAACCCCACATCTCTTACCTGCTCCACCCTCTATATCTGCACCTATTGCCTAAAAAAAAACTACAAGACAATCCAAAGCTCTAGGCTGGATAGAAGACTATATTGTCAATCTTCCCAAAACCTCATGTCAGTACCCTATTTCTAACTATGTTAGCTATGATAACCTCTCACCTCACCACAAGGCATCTGTAGCTTCTTATTCAACTATCACATAACCTAGAACATTTCTTTAGGCAAGTAAGGACCCTAAGTAGATAGAGGCTATGCAGTCTGAAATCACTGCAGTAGAGGAGAACCACACTTGGTCTATTGTTGACCTGCCCAGTGGCAAGATGCCTAAAGGCTGCAAATGGGTATTCAAAGTGAAGTACAAATCTACAGGTGAAGTGGAGAGGTACAAGGCAAGGTTGGTGGCCAAGGGTTACAGTCAACAAGAGGGTCATGACTACACAGAGACTTTCTCACCAGTGGCCAAATGGTTGCCTTGGCAGCCTCTTAAGGGTGGTATCTGTTTCAAATGGATATTCACAATGTTTTTTTGCAAGGTGATCTTCCAGAAGAGGTCTATATGTAGATTCCAGATGGCTTTGCAAGCTAGGGGGAGTATGGTCTGAAAGTGTGTAAGCTGCAAAAATCTTTGTATGGGCTTAAACTAGCTCCTAGACAATGGAGTTTTAAACTCAAAGAAGCCGTAGTTGATATGGGGTTCTGTCAGTCACATCATGATTACTCTCTCTTAACCAAAAGAGTTGGAGCTGACATTGTGATAATTTTGGTGTATGTTGATGACCTCTTGATCACATGCAACAGTTTAAAACTGATCAAGATGGTAAGAGAAGAACTACAAAGCAGATTCAAAATGAAGGATCTTGATGAACTTAAATATTTTCTTGGTATTGAATTCTCTAGTTCTAAGAAGGGAATTCTAACGTGTCAAAGAAAATATGATCTGGAACTAGTTGCTGAACTAGGATTAGCTGGAGGGAAAACTGCTATAACTTCTCTAGAGTTCAATCACAAGCTGACTTCAGTAGAGTATGATGCTGTTGCGGGGAGTAATACTGAAGTGAATGATGAACTACTGGTGGACAAAGGGAAATATCAGAGACTAGTTGGCAGGCTTCTATACCTGACTATGACCAGACTAGATATTGCCTTTATTTTGCAGGTCCTTAGTCAGTATATGCATGCTTCTAAAACTTCACACTGGGATGCTACCTTAAGGGTAGTCAGATATGTAAAAAATGCACCTAGTTTAGGCTTGTTCATGCCTGCTCTAGGTAATCAGAAATTAAGTGCATATTGTGACTCTGATTGGGGAGCCTGTGTAGAGACAAGGAGTTCTATCACAAGGTATACTGTAAAGCTTGGAGAAGCCTTAATCTCTTGGAAGTCAAAGAAGCAAGGAACTGTTTCTAGAAGCTCTGCTGAAGCTGAGTTCAGGAATATGGCATCTACAGTTGCTGAAATACTTAGGCTGATTGGGTTGTTCAAGGAATTAGGTGTTAATCTGGAGTTGCCAGTTCAGCTTTTTTGTGACAGTAAAGCTGCAATACAGATTGCAGCTCACCCTATATTCCATGAAAGGACCAAACATATTGATATCGACTGTTATTTCATCAGAGAAAGAATTGAAAGAGGACAAGTTCAAACACTACACATTGGTACCAAAGAACAGCTGGCAGACATTCTGACCAAAGGCTTGTGTAAGCCACTACATGGTTATCTACTAGGCAAGCTGAGAATGAAAAATGTATCACCCCTCAGCTTGAGGAGGAGTGTTGAGCCAGCTGTGTAAATACTAACTTAACTAGAGTTAGTTATTTATTACTAGTTAGTAAACTATGGTTAGTTAGTTAGAGACATTGTAGTTGGAATAGAGTTAGTTAGCTTAGAGTCTCATAACTGTAATATATATTTTCTCTCTCTTAGCTTGTTAATGAAGCAACTCTCTTCTTCTCCAATTCATTTTCTTTACCATAGCTGAGCCTTTGACAAAGTGGGAAATAGAACAACAGCTTATTCGATGTCATATTACAAGTTATTCACAATTCACCAAAGATAGTAAAGAAATATTAAGAATATAATTTCTTAATGGAAACACTTCGACTTACCAGTAGCGACGACAAAGAGAAGGCAGAAGAGAAGGGCAACAAAGGTTGTGTGTTTGGCCATGATTAGCTTTTTCTTTTTGATTTCTTGGTGAGGAAACTGGCACCAGAGGTGGTGATATTTATAGCATATGAAGCTTACATTATTGTCAACTTAATTCTACTTTTTACTAGTTCAAGGATTATGTAATTATCAAGTGAAAGAGGAGAAATTCTTGCAGATTTTTGTGAAAAGTTATGCTCCTGATTATATATCACTGGTTCGGTAATTAGAAATTCTTGAGATGTATCTCAAAGTTTCAACTATCCTTAAAGGTATATGTTCAACGTCCGGTAATGTGCTGTTCAAACTCATCTATATATCTTCTTATTGCAACTTATCTAAGGTCATATGTTAAAGTTAAAGTACTTATAAAATTGATTTAAAACGGCCTTTAGTGAAATAGCCTGTCGAATATGGTCCATTCTCTATCCATAGATATCTTGAACGAGATATTACTTTACCCTCTAATTATCTTTTTCTTTTCATTCCGAAGAGTTCTGGCCAAATATTTTCCACTCTAGCCACTTAACTAATGAAGAATTGGCTTAGTCGAATACTAGATGATGTTGTTGTATCAATTCCTTCTCGATTGACATTGAGAGAAGCAGTGCTTACAAGTTCTCTTTTAAGTCGATGGTTGTACAGTAAATTTCCATACTTAATGGACGTTAGCCAAGTTGTTTCTACTAAACATTTAGAGAATTTGAGAGTTGCATTGTGGTATCAAATGTGGACTAATATGAATTGATATACGCATAAGGGAAGCTCAAGGGACGCCAAATACGACCAAATTATATGTAAGAAATGGTTTCCATTTCCCTCATGTCTGCCTTTCCATCTTATGGGCACCAAAACTTCCTGAAATTTAACAAGTATTTTCAAAGACTTTCAAATTTATGGCTCCTAATTAAGCAGTAGTTCTTTCTTAGTATTGGCCGCCATCTGTCAAGTTAAAGTTATTGAAGTATGCTCTTGGTGCAGGTTGAGCATTAGTTGTTCAACTGAGGAAAATGCTCATGACATTAAGAAGTTCAACACAGCTTTAGTTTTGAGGCAAAGAATCCTCATAAGTATTGCTTAACAGAAGTTTACACATCTTTCCATCTATTTATGAAAAATATATGTATTAGATTATATTATATATATAATTTCTTTTCAAGAACTTGCAATCTTTTAGAACATTTATTTTGAATGTATTTTTTTTGTTTGTATTTAAGAAGCTTGTGACGCAAATTTGATCTAATTTATACCGTATTCACGCGCAAAGCCGTGCCAATAACTCGCAGTTATAAAATGATGACATATCATAGACTATATATAGGATCTTGAATTGATCAAGTAACGCATGCGTGTATGAAACCAAAAGTGAACAAAATAAATACTCCCTGCTATCCATTGATTTTTAAGTTTCTAGTGTATATTCTTAAAAAAATAATTAATGTCTTGATCATAAGAATATTTCTGTAGATTATCGTTTGGCTTGCTTTGGACGTCCCACTTAATAAATACACTACACATTAAAATAATGATAATGATTTATTATTTTTCTAAAAGCGATCAAAGAATTAATTTCGGTTGGTAAAATAGAGTAAAATGCTAAGTAAACCAAAATATGAACCGTCTTTAAGAGAATAATTAACTCATGCAGGGGTAATTGCATATCATTTTGGTTATAAGAGAAGTGTAAGAGAATCAATATGTCCCTTTCCTATGTAAAGATTAATAATTAGCTTAGTGAAAATTAATTTTGTATGAATTCCTAACTTTATGAATTGTTCTTCTCTCTCGGTTGCTTCTCATGTCGTTTTTACTTCTGGCTACAAGCTGCCAGCTTTTATGACCAAGTAAAAATGGAACTGTGACTCAAATATTTATATTATTAATCAAGTGGCATTTTTTATTTTGGTTTAATTGAGTTTTTGAAATATTAGAGGTCTGGAAAAGCTACTGGAGTTTTCTGTAAGTTATTTCCATTAAGTTATTTTCTCTAAGTTATTTTCACTTGTAGATATATATAGCACTTGTTTACGTTTACTTATTTTCTTTTAATTTAATGCTTAAATCTGCTATATAAGAGAGATCCCGCGAAACATATACTAATGGTTACTCCAATGTATAATTCTAACCTTTAGAATATAGGCATTATTTTACAGTAGTTTGAATTGACAACGATCAAGGAATTGATATCAAAAGTATATTTTTCTTCTTTGAGTTTAGCAAGTGCTTCTGTTTACAATTGTAGTAGTTAACATAAATTAGTTACAACAAAAATACAATTTGGAGAAAAGCTCATTGAATCTATAGCAGCTGAAAACAATTTTGATTTAGAAAATAGTTGATTATAAGTCCTCATGGGAAATACTCTATTCATATCTTTATTAAGTACTACTTACTTTCGTGTGCATTTGGAGGCAGAAGTTCTTGGCGATGTTTTTGGGATTTAAGATTGATCTTTAGATTAGAGTTTTATTCATTATTTATTCAAGTTTTTTATTTTTGTTTATGTTGGTTGCCCGAGCTATTTTAGGTACTTATTTTATATACGAAGATTTAAGGGTGATAAATTTAGAGCTTTTGAATGACCGGAGAATCTCTTATATAGGTTAAACAAAGAGGCAAGGACTCTTACAATTTGAAGGTTAACAATTGCATTAATTTCTTGATGAAGTCATTTTTTTTAAATTATTACTGCTTGTATAATAGATCAACCATAACAACTAACAACCCAAAATGTAAGAGCTTAAAAGTTTTTGTTCGGAAAAGAGACCTTTTTCTTCTGCCTCGTCGTCATAGCTTGTAACATGGTTTATCCTTTACCAAGCTTCTGCTTTTTTTCAGTTGACGAAAAATGGCTAATAACAATTGGAAAATGCCTTCTTCTTCTTTGAAAATACATTTTATTTTGCAGTTTCAACCACTTAATTTTTACCCTTTTTCTTTCTATCATAAGCGTCTTCTTTATGTTTAAACTAAATTTCACGCCTTTTTTTTATAAAAAAAAAAAATCTACTTGCAATCGATTTAAAGAATAATACAATCTTTTATTGTTGCATGACTACCCATGGAATACCACGCAATAAAATGGAAGAAACATATTATTTCAAGAAAAGTTTGACCAAACTAGTCAGCCCCCAATATACCTTAATACTATTACATTCTCTTTCACTCCCCCCCCCCCCCCCCCCCCCCCAAACACACACACACACAGAGTACACAGACACTTAAAATTAATCCAACTGCTTGTTGGTATGCAGCATTTAGGTTACATTATTTAGATAGTCAAATTCTTATTTATATAGCATTCCATGTCAATCGTTGAGACTCTGAATTCCTCATGATTAATGGCAAGGAGAATAGCAATAACAAGCATAATTTGCCCAGTGATGCTTGTGTCCCCCTTGGTATTTCTTACAAATTCCATATTCAGCTCCAAACCAGTGCTTGCAATGATGGCTACATTTGTAAGAATACTGACAAGGGCCATGCCATTTGTGACTTTTCTTCCAACAGTATTTTCCTTCTGCCATTTGCATTTCTACATAAAATAAATACACAAAGTATCTCAAGTTAATTTGTACAACAAAGAAACCAATTTGAATTTTCCTACAAAGAATGAGACGTATGATGTATTTGAAGTTCTTAGTGATCACCATATATTACAATATTTCGCGTGTTTTTTCAATATAAAAAAGTACATAACATGGAAACTCACCAGTAGCAGCTACAAGGAGGAGGCAGAAGAGGAGAGCAAGGAAAGTGGTGCATGACTTAGCCATAGCTATTTCTTGTAAAATTCTTGGTGAGAAATAGTGAATAGATATGGAGATATTTATAGTACACATTGTAGCTCAATAATTTACTTATTCATCTCTGATTTATTCAAAAGCTACCTTATAATATATGTGAAAACAAAGTACATATAATCAAGTACAGAGAATTAGTCTAAACTAGAATGGAGTGACATATTGTATATGTTCTAATATAATCTGTGGAAAGGGCTTATGAGAACGTTGACTTTAGGAATTTGATTTAATCAAGAGAGAATATTATAGTTTTTTGCACTTGTTGCACTGCTTTTATGACCGAGTATAAATGAAGTTGGAACACAATAAAATTTTAATGAATCTCAAATTAACTGCGAAAGTGTTAATCACTAGTATTTTCAATAGGCTCTATTCCATCAAAAAATTTCACCGCATGCCCTCCATAAGAGTGGCTTTACAAAATTACCCGCGCTAAGTAATGTTTTAGCAAAATGCCCTTATTTAGTCCGTAGGCAAGACTTCAAGGCAAAAATTTTGTAAGTCTTGGCAATTGGCTATACTTCAAGGGCAAGTGCTGTTTTGCCAATACTTCAAGTAATATGACGAGAATGCAGGGAAAACTGGAAGGGGCAAGACTTTCGACGAAGTGCGGCAAGTGTAGGGGCCAATGGCAAGTCTTGTCTTTTTGCTAAGACTTACGGCCAAGTGCGGCAAGTATTGCCTATTGCCAATACTTGAAGGGATAAGTGTTGAAAAGTGGAAAAATATAAAGGCAAGTATTGGCCTCGGATTTTTTTCATTAAATCTTAGCGAGGGCATTTTTGCAAATCATCTGTTAGTGGGTGCAAAAATGCAAATCATTGCTTCATGTGTCATATTTTTGCAAATCAGTCCGATTCCATCAACGTCGGAAAAATTTCAGTGAGCAGCGTATTTTACCTGCCTCATTTAATTTTTAGCCAACTTTTTAAAAATAATTCGTAAGTATAACTACTCACTTTCAAACCATCAGGGTTGAATTTAGGAGTTTTTACACTAAAAGACAAGCAACACACAAAAATTACAAAAAATGGCCTCTATTTGCGAATCTCACCCGGAATATCACTATCTTTTCAGAGATAGTACCTGCCGCAAATTTAGACAAATTATACAATTTTATACA
Source organism: Petunia axillaris subsp. axillaris (assembly GCA_029990575.1). Taxonomy (NCBI): domain Eukaryota; kingdom Viridiplantae; phylum Streptophyta; class Magnoliopsida; order Solanales; family Solanaceae; genus Petunia; species Petunia axillaris. The sequence goes on from JARKNS010000003.1 coordinate 167,787,175, forward strand.
AGCTTATGCACGTGTATAAATTTGTATAAATTAGTATAAGTGTGTATATGTGAGTGAATAAATCTGTATAAATTTTTAGATTTGTTTAGTATTAAGGATGTTTATATGAATTTTTACTTTTTTTTTTGTGTATATTTTTGTATCTATCCTGGCCTACGCATTTGTCTATGTATATTCATGTATAATTTATTTTTTTGGAGAGATTTGTATGTATAAACTTGTCCAAAGCAGTGATATAGACAAAATCAACAACATAACTTCAGTGAAATACAGAAAAAAATAATAATGACACCGCCGGCGAGGGAGAGTGTGTGCCGGCAGATCAGTGTGCAGGGGAGGTGAGATTTGTTGGGCCTCAAAATTGTATTTCAGATAGTATGGGCTTCGGCCCACATCTCTAGTTAATTATTTTGTATCAACCCATTATATTTAGTGATTTTTCTGTTTTGCCCCGCATGTATATATAAGAGAAGGCAGATGTACAGTGACGGAGACAGATAATAATACATCTCCTCTTTTCTCTCTACCTTCCTTGACCGACTATATATCTTCTAGATGCTCCTGTTCTTCCGCTGATCTATATTCTCACATGGTATCAGAGCAATAACGGAGACGATTCTGACACGATAAGGGTTTCATAAGGCGGCGATTCACGGAATGGTGTTGATCGGAGTTGCGGAGTTACAGCAGATCGAGGTTTTGGTGTGCATTTTTTTTACCCTAATTTCTGGTAAACTCGTTCCTTATTCATCACTTGTTATCTCCATAATTAGTTGATATTGTTTACGCCGGATCTGTTGTTTTTGCCCTATTTTCACGATGTATTTGATCGAGATTTTACTTGAGGTTTCGCCCTAATTTCTTTTTACAATTAGGGTTTATATTGAGGTAGATTTGTTAAATTTGTCCCATTTTCGTGCGGGTAACGGTGTATTATCTCGTCGATTCCTCAAAACAACTCAAAACTAAGCCTGTCCGGGAATCATTTGAATCTCTTTGGAAACTGTCACTGGTTTTGAGTCTGTATTTCCCTTCGACAAGATTACCTCAACATTTCCTTAGGGTTTCCTTTTCAGTGCCCTGAATCTTGCACAATGGCAGCTATTCCTCCTTCTAATGTTGGTGTTGGGACTAATGGTGAGTTTTCTGGTGGTGTTAATGTGTCTCTTGAAGCTGGTACAGCTATCGTGGCTGTTACAGATCCTGCACATCCCTATTATGTTCATGTTACAGAAGGACCAGGACTGAGTCTGGTTTCTGCTCCTTTTGATGGTAGTGGATATGTAAATTGGAGCAAGGCTATGTTGATGAGTTTATCGATTAAGAACAAACTAGGTTTTGTAGATGGATCATATCCAAGGCCTGAGGTGACTTCCTCTCTTTACAAGGCCTGGGAGAGATGTAACTATATGGTGAGCTCTTAGATAATGGGTGCTGTGACAAAAGATATAGCTGATAGCATTATTCACTCCCCTACTGCCAAACACATGTGAGATAACCTTAAAAACAAGTTTGGGCAGTCTAATGGGGCTCAAATCTTCCAGGTAAAGAGGAACTGACTGGGATTGTTCAGGGGAATCATGACATTGCAACTTACTACACAAGACTTAAAAGGTGTTGGGATGAACTCAGTATTCTTGAATCTCTTCTAGTATGCTCATGTTGTGTGTGTATCTATAACTGTGGAGCAAAGGATCACAATCAAGACATTTTTTAGTACAACAGACTTATGAAATTTCTCATGGGCCTTAATGACAGTTACACTCAAATCAGGGAAAACATTCTTATGATGTCTTCTTTCCCTGATGTGGAGAGAGCTTACTCTTTACTTATTCATGAAGAGAAACAAAGAGAAATTCATGCTGGCGAACCTCTCATTCCTGATTCTGTGTCTTTGAATGTTGGTTCAAGTCAGTCTTTCCAGAGCTCCACAAATACTCAGTCTGGTTATAGAAATGGGAGTAACTCACAGGGTGACCAGTACTATAACAATCCTCCCAGGAATTACAACCAGAATCAGAGGGCTTATGGAAACACCAATCCACAAAGGTCAGGGCCATTCTGCAGGTATTGTAAAAAGCCTGGACATTACATTGATCAGTGCCTTAAGCTTAAGAATCAGAATCAAAACAAACAGTCCAACAATTCTAGAGGGAAGAGGCCTACTGCTGTTCAGAGTTCTGATGGCACTGGGGTTGATTCTGAGGGAACTGGTGGGGTGCCAACCCTAAACCCTACACATCTGAACCAGCTAATGCAACTCATTCAGAGTGTGACCGTTCAATCTCAAGATGGCACTTCTCCTAAGTCTAATGGAACTGCTAATCTGGCAGGTAGTGTTACCATGATAAGTCCTAGTAGTTCTGCACAGTCTTTTTCTCTTTCCACCACATCTTATAGACCCTGGATATTGGATTCTGGTGCTTCTGATCACATGACTTCTGACCTTAGTCTGTTACACAATGTTAATTCACTTAGCACACTCTATTCTATTGCTCTGCCAAATGGCTATAAGAAAGTAGTCTCTGAGGGTGACCTTTTCCTTTCTCCTGAACTCACTCTGCATCATGTACTTCATGTCCCCACATTTCAGTATAATCTCATTTCTGTCCAGAAACTATGTGTTCAACTTCAATGCAGTCTTTGCTTTACTCCTTATGGATGTATTATGCAGGGCCCTTCTTTGAAGAGTCAAATGGAACTTGGTAAAGCATCTCAAGGGCTGTATCTGCTACAGCCTCATCTTGTTCCTTCCACTTTCTCTTGTATTGTCCATGCTTTTAATTCTAGTGATTTTCTGAATAAGTGTACTCATTTGTCAGATATTCTATTTGTAAATACCACTGTACACACCTTATGGCATAATAGACTTGGGCACTTACCTTACAACAAATTACAATGCTTGTCTTCTCTTCTTTCTGTTGACTTTCCCTCTAAGCAACATTTTAACTGCTCTGTGTATCCTCTTGCTAGACAAATTCGGTCTCCCTTTCCTCATAGTTCTATCAAAACTAATGCCCCTTTTGAACTGATTCATATTGATGTGTGGGGTCCCTATCACACCCCTACTTATGGAGGATTCAAATACTTTCTCACCATTGTTGATAACTATACTAGATGTACTTGGACTTACCTTCTCTCTGCTAAATCTAATTGCCCTCACATTCTGAAAGGCTTTGTCACTATGGTGGAAACTCAGTTTGGGCTTAAGGTCAAAACTGTTAGAAGTGACAATGCCTTTGAGCTAGGCTCTGGGACTATTCTTTCTGCTTTCTACAGTTCCAAGGGCATCCTTCATCAAACTTCTTGCGTTGACACACCCAACAAAATGGGGTAGTAGAGAGGAAACACAGATACCTCCTTGAAACCTCTAGAGTTTTGCTGTATCAGTCTAGTCTTCCAGTCAAGTTCTGGGGGGACTGTGTGCTTACAACCACCTATTTGATCAATAGATTCCCTACCCCTACTTTGTCTGGAAAGTCCCCACATGAGTGTTTGTTTCACCAACCTCCAGTCTACTCCCATTTTAGATCCTTTGGTTGTTTGTGCTATGCTTCCACTCTTAAAAGAACCAGGGATAAATTTTCTCTCAGAGCTACCCCTTGTGTCTTTGTGGGTTACCCCTTTGGGAAGAAGGGTTATAAGTTGTTTAATCTCTTCACAAAGCAGTTTCTAGTGCCTAGGGATGTTCATTTTATAGAACATGTCTTCCCCTTTAGACTTTCCCTACCTATTTCCAGTTTCTTTCCTACTTTTCCATCTGGGTCTACCACTCCTGACCCCCATGTTTTCTCTCCTTCTATGTCTGTGCCCTCTTCTTCTCCTCCTAGATATTCACCTCCTATACCCTCTCCTCCTGCACAATCTCCTCCCGGTCCCTCTCCTCCTGGCCATCCTTCTTTGCCTGTATCTCTCAGAAGATCTTCCAAAATGTCTAGGCCCCCTGCTTACCTTAGTGACTTTGTGTGTCCCACTGTGCAACCCATCTCTGCACCTTCACTCAATTCTGTTGTCTCCTCTCTCTCTCTCTGCTCCCAAACATGTTTCCCTCTGTGCCTTTCATGCTTCTACTCAGTCTCTTCTTAAGTCTCTCTCCACTGTGCATGAACCACACTCTTATCATCAGGCAGCCTTACACCCAAGTTGGCAGGAAGCCATGGCAAAGGGGTTTGCTGCCCTTGAGGCTAATCACACCTGGACCTTGATGCCTTTTCCCCCAGGGAAGCATTATATCCCTTGCAAATGGGTTTATAAGGTAAAACACAGAGCTGATGGTTCCATTGAAAGATTTAAGGCCAGGTTGGTCATCAGGGGTAATACCCAGCAAGAAGGTATTGATTATACTGAAACCTTTTCCCCTGTTGTCAAAATGACCACTATCAGGTGCCTTATTGGTACTGCTGTTAAACATCATTGGCCCATGTTTCAACTAGATGTTAATAATGCTTTTTCTACCCCTTCCCCTAATTTGGTTTGTAAGTTGAACAAATCTCTCTATGGGCTTAAACAGGCTTCTAGGCAGTGGTATGCCAAGCTCTCTGATTTTCTTCATTCCTTGGGTTTCCAACATTCAAAGAATGATTATTCTTTGTTTTTCAAATCTTCTTCTTCTGGTTCTGTGTTCTTGGAATTCTTTGTTCTTCAAATCTTCTTCTTCTGGTTTTGTGTTCTTGGTTGTCTATGTTGATGATATTTTGCTCACTGGTAGTGATTCTGCCTCTATCCTTTCTCTTAAACAATACTTGGATGATAAGTTCAAGATTAAGGATTTGGGTGCCTTACACTATTTTTTGGGTCTGGAGGTGGTTCTGTTGAGTCTGGTATTCTCCTCAATCAGCGAAAATATGCTTTGGATTTGATTCAGGAATTTGATACTCCTGCTGGTTTTATTGCCAATAGTCCTCTTCCTGTGGGGATCAAGCTCAGTATGGATGTTGGGGTGCCTTTGTCTGATCCCTCTTGCTATCGAAAGCTCATTGGCAAGCTCAATTTTCTCACTCATTGTTGACACCCAATTTCGTTCCAAGATTTAATTAGCGGCTAAATTATTTAAATGAGAATCAATTATGAAAATAAAATTAAAATTAGAATTAGATAATTAAAATTATTTGAATTGAGATTAATTAATTAAAGTGAATTAACTAATTTCAAAAGAAGGCTAAAATAGTTCTAAGTCCTAAATTCAAGCCTACTCGTGCAAAGCAATATACACACTTATACAACATACATTATAATTCCCTGGCCCATCAGCCCATTACCTAACCCGGCCCAAACCCTACACTTATCTCCCCTAATCAGAATCCCATTCCCCAACCCGATTTCCCCTTAACCCTACGCAGAACCCTAATCCCTTTCCCCTTAATCCCGATTTCCCCCAATAATCTCCTCCATGAATCAGTCCAAAAGCCTCCGTACCATGGTCCCCCCACTCTCTTTTTCCTCTCTCTAGTACAAGAACTCGATCGATCCTAACCCTCCGTTTTGAACGCGGATCAATCCGAGCCCTCAATCCGTTCCAACGTTCGATTTCCTTAGAGATAAGGATGGAATGGTACGATCCCTATGGGGATTAGACCATTTCACCCTCGTCTCAAAAGGAAAAAGAAAAAATGAGCAAGGGTGGATTGGAAATTTTGAAGCGGGAGTCCAAACCCTAAATTCAAGTATATAATCATCCATTTTATTCATTTTGAAGGTCAGTTTTTGAAGGGAAGGAGGCAGTAACTAGAAAATAGGCAGAGTATATACATATATTCTCTGAGTTTCAATCTTAAAATATACATAGACGACTGTTATTATTTCGGGTCGATTTGTGTTGTCACTTCAACGTTCAAGTCGTCGCCTTGTTCAAGTCGTTATTTTTCAGTTCTCGCCATTTTTCACTGCTCCCAAAAGGTGAATCCTATTACTTTTATTTATTTATTTTAATGTGCTTACCTTCTGCATAAAAATCTAATCTTTAATGTGCTTGTCGAATAAAATCTTGTCTATGATCACTTGAACCTGTGTTTAATAGTTTAAGATAGCAGTTTGGAGTTTCGCTTGAATAAAGCTTGAATCTTTGACGAAAATAATGCCTTTCCTTGCTTACATATTGATATGAAGTTGCCTTGAAACTGCAAGGCATTGGTAAGTTGTAATAAAGGTGTTCATGTTTTCAGTTTGTTGTAGAAGTAAAACATGTATGGTTTGTTTGTCCATTTTCTATGTGTTTGGTTGTCTCAGCTGCCTGGGCAGTTCTGGAGTTCTGGTGAGTTGGAGCAAGGTTTTTGGTAGTTGGTTCTTAGTTAGCTAGGCCTGTGGCTGGTTGAGGTGAGGCTGCTTTAGGTGTAGAAGGAGCAGCTCATGTATGAGAAAGTATAGGGTGGTCCTTGGCAGCAGTAGGGGTTAGAAAGAGGTTTGCTTTGGTTGTTTTGGGGTTAGTTCATTTGTAATGCAGGGAGTTGAGAGGGGTTGTATCTAGGGTGGTTTGCAGGTATGTATGTGAGTGTTAGAAGAGGGTAGGGTCTGTTTTGTTGCATTGGTTGTTGGCATGTATGTTTGTGAGATGCAGAGGTATGTGTTTGTGTATATGCAGAGGTGTGTGAAGTGAGTCTGTGAGTGCCTGGTTTCTACAGGATTTATTGTTTCCTATTGCTGTGGGTGTAAAGAGTTCAGGAAGTTTCTTTTATGGTCTTGGTTCAGTTGGTTTGCAATTTAGAGTAGGTGTGCAGATTGGCTGAAGAGAGAGTGCAGGGGTTGTTTCCTGGCATTGGTTTCTGGTTCTTATGAAGGGTTCAGGCTGGGTTGATGAGTGAAAAGGGGCTGCAGGATTTAGTGTGTGTGAGCTGTGTGTTCTGTTTCTTTGTTTGTCTAGGTAGAATGCAAGGAGATGCAGGTTGTAGGGAGTAAGGGAGCAGGGGCTGTTTGATTTTGATTAGTATAGGCTTTGGTTCTTGTCTGCAGGTCTCTGAATTGTTTTGTTTTGGTTCAGTGAGGATCCCTGGTTGTCTAAGTTAGTCCAGGGAGTTAGTTTTCAGTTTGTAGAGGGATTTGTAGGTGTTGGTTTCAGTTCTGGTTCCCTATTTTGTCTAAGGTGTTTTGGAAGTGTGTGCAGGAGTCTGAAATTAGTGGAAAGGTCTTTGGTTCTGGCATGATTAGAAGGTGAGTATAGGGAGCAGCAGAGAGTGAGTAGGAGTAGCATGTTGTTTCCAGGTTCCAAGGTGGTGAGTTGAAGGGGCTGCCAAGATTTTGTTCAGGTGTAAGCGCAATTTGAGGTGTAAGAGTTGGTCCAGGTATATGGGTGAGTTGTTAGAAGAGAGTTTAGTGAAGATGGTAGTGTGTCTGAGTGTGTCAGGTTGTGGCGAGGTTGTCTTGGTAGTTATTGCATGAGCTGAGTTTTTTTTTTTTTTTTGAATGGAATGATGTCCTGTTTTATGTTAAAATATGGATTAGTTTTAGGTTCTCTTGTGTTGGTTAAATTTCAATCCAGTTTCTTCAGTTCAATAAGACTATTGTTTCTTAAAATGTTTTAACTGGTTTCGCTCAGAAGGTCTACCTTTATGTGAATTTGATTGAACCTAAAAATGAGGTAAGTAAAGGACGCCAATTATTTCTACTGTTCGAAGGTAATTAGATGTTGAAGTTTAGTTTAAAAGAGTTTTTTCACTATTGGCCTCTGTTTATAAATTGAAAGTGTCAGATTCATTTTGTTTAGCTTCTAGAGATAAAGGATAAGTTTATTGGCATGTTAAGTTTGGGTCTGTTGTATGCCATTTTCTCCATGATGTCATCAATTGTTTTTTTTAGCTGGAAAGAAGTTCTTCATTTGTTTGCTGCTAGTATAGTTTGAATGTTGTTCGAACCATTTTATGTCTAGCTTTCATGTTTAAGAGTGTTAGTTTTGTCGAGTAAAGTAACTGCTCATAAGACTTGCTATGCCCTTAAACATTTGAAATTAACTTAGTTGAAAAGAATCTCATTAAGCTTAGTAGATACTATGATACACTTTCTTTACTGAAATTTTGTTCATATGTGCTAGTTCGTCTTTCCCTTGGAGAATTTGTTTCTTTGTGCTTAATTAAGAACCATGAACAATGAAAAATGCTTATTCTCTGTGAAGTACACAAATCACTTTACTTAGAACGTGCGTTGTAGTTTATAATTTGACGGTTAAAGAATGTGGCCTGCTATGAGATTTTGTTATGAATATGCCCTCTGATCTTGCAACATTAATTGATAGCATTTATTTCAATGTCATGTCTCTTTTCTGTTACATGTATTAATTCCTTCTCTCCTTATTTCTTTGGCATGAAATCTCTTGGGAAACGAGTTTGAGTTGCTAAACTCACAAATTGGGATGACATGCATTTGGGAAGATATTCGATCCGCTCCGCATTTTCGGGACTTGATATCCCCGAAAATGTAAAAGAAAGAAAAAATGAAAATCACAAAGTCCAAGGTTCAGTGATTGAGTTTGCGCTTCCGGGTTCAACCTTCTAAACTCCCTCTTCCCCGCTCCCTTAGAAAATGCATGTTGTATAGGACTTCCCCATAGAATGGATTAGGAGCCCTGTAGGACAGAAATGATATTTGAATTATGAATAATTATTGTAAATTAGTTAAATTATTTTTATATGAATGCTTTGTATCATTTCTTTGCGAATCGCCAATTAATTTATGGATGTTTAGAATCATTTGTCAATTAATGAGTGCAAAATCAAATTCGACTAAAAATCGTACCGTTGTCATAATTTGCATTTGAATTATTTATTTATTGATTATATTAATATTCAATTATTTATTTATTTAATCTAATTTATTTATTTAGTTAATTAATTGAATTTTAATCTATTATTTATTTATTTATTTACTTAATCTAATTTATTTAATTTCAATTAATTATTTATTTAATCAATTAAATATTTATTTACTTAATTAATCAATTATTATTCATTTACTCCTTTATTTAATTAAAATTGATAAGTATTCATTTATTTAATTAAGTTATTTATTTGCTTATTTATTTTTCTATTTATTTATTCAATCAATTAATTAATCCTTTATTATTATCCAATTATTTATCTAGTTTGTTTTATTTAATTATCTAATTTTATTTAACCTTTACTTATTCTATTAATTAATCAATTGATCATTATTTCATTATCCATTTAATTAATCTTAAATCGGGGTCATCTATTTATCTAAGTATCGGCATAATTAAAATCTTATCTTATTTATATTATTCATATTATCCTTATATAAAATTAGCTTTATATATTTATTATCCTTAACAAATTCGTGAAAACCGCCGGATTAACCGCTTTTAGCGGATTTTCGAAAATGCTCCCGCAAGGAACCTTCTTTCGAATTTAATAGAACCACTTACCTAGAATCTCTGATTTTAATTTAATTTCATTTAATTAAAAAAATAATTGCACTCATTAGTTAACTTTGGTTCCTAATAATCCTTAAATTAGGTGGCGACTCCAAAGAAACCCTTTGGAGTCCCATTTTGTTGAAATATACCCGAAACCTGTCTTTTCTTAAAAAAAGGGTAACTTTTTGGGGGTTCAACAGCGTGGCAACTCCGCTGGGGATACGCAAATGGTTCTAACCAAAATATTTTCACGAATTTGCTTTCTTTATATATGTGTTGATTGTATGTATGCGTTGCTTAACTCTTTGTTTGTTTGCATGCGTAGAATTAATTGTTGGAAATGAATGTATTGAAGCATGTTTTTATTTGTGCATAGTCTGCATTCCGTTCGTATTTCCTCCCTCATGAAGCCTGTCAATTCTCTTTCATCTCCTCGATTTCATCACGGGGGGCCCGCATGACGGGCAATAATACAGGAAGGGTATTGTCCTTCCTAAGTCTCTGAATTTCTTTCGTGTCACCAAAGTTAGTTGGGGTATGGTTTGCCTGGTTTTGTCATGGCCGATTTTACTGGTTTATGGGGCCAGGTTTATCCCGCATAGGTCTGAATCAGCCAACCGTTAGCCCACTCTTAGAAGGAGATTAGGTCATGCAAGCATATACACCTTAGTTTGGACCCGGTCCTTGAAACCGTTTCCAGGAATTAAGAAACCGCCCTTTTGTCAACGGATTCTTGAACCCAACGACAATGCATATTATGTGCTGTGTGATAACGAATCCTCAGTCCTAACCATGTTTTGAGCGAAATCAGATTTAGAATTTTGTCTTCTATGTTGTCTTTTAGGTCAGAAAATGGAAGAATTTAGCAGAATTGAGATCATAATGCAGATTTTTTGTGAACAAGGTAGAATTGTAGTCGGTCGGGGGGGGGGGGGGGGAAGTTAGGCGGATTTGGTTGGCTTGTGTTTTGGAGATGGTCTGGTGTAGTGAGATCTAAGAGGCGAAGCCCCTGGTGTCTTTAAAGGACCAGTGGGGTCCCTCTCGAGAATGGCTTTGCGTGTGTGCAGGCCCATGTTGACTAACCAGCTGCAAATTCTTATGGAATGAAGTATGTGTGTCGCATATTAGGAGAGTGAAGCCCCTATGTCTATAAACGATCAATGGGGTCCCTCCTTGAAGACCAGTGCGGTCTTGGCTACCTAGGAAACTGAGAGGCTTGATTAAAGCCGAGGACCAGTGAGGAGCCCTATGAACAAGGTCTGTGAGCCTTGCAAAACCTAGGAAACTGAGAGGCTTGTCCAAAGCCAAGGACCAGTGAGGTTTTATTTTGAAAGGCCAATTGGCGCCTTTCATGATTTGCAGTATGGTATTGTGAAGGCAGTTGGAAATCTCACCCTTGGATGTTATGAAATAATTGGGAGTTGTGCTTGGAGAAGCGTTGATGTTTGAAAAAGGTATAGAGGTTTGTTTCAAGTTTTAGGCATTTGGGTTTAGAAATTTGGTGCAGATGTTGTGGAGAGTATAAGTTGTGTTAGAATTTTGAGTTGGCACCAACTTTGAGAAAATAGTTGGGATAATAGAATTGCGGTGTCGAGGCGGCGAGCTGATTATTATCAATTATTGTTATTATTTATCGCTTACTCTAAATTTGAATTGCTCAAAACTGGCATGAACTATTTTTCGTTACCACTTGTTTGCGCGTCTTAGGCCCACCTCTGGCAAAGAGGCACCTTACAGGGTAGGAAACGTTCGCATTTTCATTTACGCTCCGCTACTTGTGTTTGCCACATGTCAACTTGTTTAAAATGCAAAGCGCTACGTGATGCGCGCTACGTGATTTGTGTGCAATTTTGCCAATAACATGCAAACTAACATAACTACTTTTGAACTTTTCTTTTGTTTTGTTTATCCCCAAGCAGAGGTTTGATTTGTGCTGATTTAAGCTGGCTGATCACTCCTATTACACAAGGACAAAGGACCAATCTGCATAATGGTACACATTTCCACAACTGACAATGACTGGAATAGATGATGAACCTCGCAATACCGAGAAAAATCTCACAACTCCTGAATCATCAAGAGGAAATGTCATTATTGCTCAAGATGAACTGATTCTTGAAATGGCTAAGGAACTACAGATGTTAAAAGATGAGCTGGCTGCAGTAAAAGGGCAAACTCCTAAAAACACGCCGCTACGTGGGCCCGATGCATCACACTCTCTGGTTCAATCTCTGGGGCAATCTCTGAACTCAATTGATGGGGTCGCCAATATGAACACACCTTTGAACACCCACAATTCTCTAAAAGCACAAGTCCACCAAAACAACTTGCCACTTCTCCAAGCTCCACCTCCAAATAACGCTCAATCTAGCCAAACAATTAACCGACCACCCATCTACCCATCACATCAACAACACCCATCATACACCCCGCACCCTGCCAATACTTATTATCAGACAAACACTCAATATCCTTACCAAACCTCCACTTACCAAAATGAACCCATCCCGCAAGCTTATACTGAAAATCCATCCGCACCATTAGTCCAAGTGGCGGTATCTGGTGGGCAAGATGTTCCTATTGTGCAAATTGATAATTACACCAATCCTCCTTATGTGAAGTTTCAAAATGGTGTTAGAAGAGTCGAAAAAGCAGTCGATAGGGGTGAAGATTTGGAGAAAAAGGTACAAGGTTGGGTGATGAGTGCTCTTAGCAAAGCATCAAAAGGCAAGGACAAGGAAAGTCTAGAATATGAAGACTTGTGCGTTCATCCTGGGATTGAGTACCCATAAGGGTACAAAGTACCAAAGTTTGTTAAGTTTGATGGCAAAGGCAACCCCCGAGCCCATTTGAGAAGGTATTGTGAAACCTTGGGAGTGGGAAAGAATGAAGAGCTTCGTATGAAATTATTCATTCATAGTCTTGAAGGCGAAGCTTTAGACTGGTACTCCGAGCAGGATCCCTCAAAATGGATTAACTGGAGGAGTATGGCTCATGACTTCATGGAGCGTTTTGGTTTCTATGCTGAAATACCATTAGATCGGTTGGCTATTGCAAGGTTTAGGAAGAAGTCGACCGAGACCTTTAGGGAATACGCGGTACGTTGGAGGAGTGAGGCTGCCAAAGTTAAGCCTCCCATGAGTGAGGAAGAGTTTGTGGGACATTTCATCGAGACATTGGATGAATTTTACTATGATCGAATGGCATCCATGACTAACTCTACTTTTGCCAATCTAGTGAAAACGGGGGAGATATATGAAGCTGGTTTGAAATCTGGTAGGATCACAAATTTGGCCGCTTTGCAAGCTACAAGTAAGGCAATCCAGTCTGGGTCTGGTAATGGCTTTAACAAAAAGAAGAAAGAGGAAGTGGGAGCTGTTGTGGGAGACATCGAGCGTCGACCGGCTGGAAAGTTGAATTTTGACAATTCGTCTACTTTTCCTACCTACCAAAGCCCATATTACCCAAATTACCCCACTCACTACCAAATGCCACCTGTTCCTTATCCGATTTACAATGCACAAGCAAATTATTACCAACCTAGAGCACATGCACCTAATCAATACCCTCGTCAGCCAAATTTTCAAGCACCCCAGAATTACCAGCCTTGTCCTCCTGTTCGTCCCAATGTGCAAGGGTTTAATCAGAATTACGAAAAGAGAGCAACCAAAACCTATACTCCCATAGCCGAATCATATGGCCAGCTTTTTGAGAGATTAAGAAATGCGGGAGTTGTGCAGCCTATCCCTGATAACACTCCAAACCCACCTCCAAAATGGTATGATGCGTATAAGCACTGTGCTTATCACTCAGGGACAGCCGACCATGATATTGAGAGATGTTATACTTTCAAAGACAAGGTCGAGGGTTTAATCAAAGCAGGCAACATTCAACTCACCGGCACTCAGCCAAATGTGCATGATAATCCTCTTCCCAATCATGGTAACAATGCAGTTAATATGATTTCTCTTGAGGAAGAACCAAATCTGAAGGGCACCATAGTCTCTATCTATGATGTAAAGGTTGATAATATTGCTTTTAAGGTACCTAAGCAAGCACTAACTCTATTGCCAAAGAATGAGGGAACTTTTGGCCTAGGTGGCAATCCCGCTGAAGGAAAGATGGAAAAGGTTGAGTCCGAGAAGAAGCCGACTAGTGTCATGCTACAGCCTCTTTTACCATTGAACCAGTCATTTGTCCGAGCACCAGAAATGGCCATGAAGAATTTGATTGAAGGTGTTGGCAGCCTATTCTTGAATGATGGATTGAAATGCAGTGCAACTATTGAAGATTTTGAGAAAGAGCCACATGTGCAGAATGCTGAACCAAGTGATGTGATGGCTAATTGGACTTGTGGTCCAAAAGAGACTTGATGAATGAACTCGTTATTTTTGTTTTGGCATCACAGTCAGCTTGAGGCCCTGAACTGTGTTTTGCACTTTGTTTATGTTTATGTCCATGTCTTTCAAATAACTCTTTTAAATCCTGCGTGTTTACTTTTATGTTGTATGCCTCCCTAAATTAGGTTTTGAATAAACAAATGCACTGCATTCCTACCTTATTATTTTGCTATACTTTAACTATTTATGTGCTTTATTATTTGCTTCTGATTAATATACTTACTACTGTTTCAAATTAAAAACAAAACCTGCTTGAACTTTGCTTGTGATCTATAACGAAACAGCTGAACGATTTAAGGATGATGCATTGGAAGGTTACTTTTTGCACTCTTTGGATATTACATTACCGTTAGAACTTCAAACTGGGGCAGCTTTATTTGCCGGCAATTGGAGCCGAAGCGGTTTGTCTATACAAATAGAAGTCCTTTATTTGAGAAACCATTCAAGAAGATAAGTTGGAAGATGTTGAATGCACAAAGAGAAGATTTGAATAGTTTACTTCAAACCGGGGCAATTGGTGTTAAAGAAGATCTTTCCTAATCAAGAAGAAGCAAGAGGCAAATTTGCACCAAATTGGCAGGGTCCATATGTGGTTCATCGGGTTTTATCCGGATGAGCACTGATTCTGGCCGAAATGGATGGTCAAGTTTGGCCAAAAGCAATCAACGCAGATGCTGTCAAAAGATACTATGTCTGAAGCAACCGCAAGTTAGCATTGTTCTGAATGTAATTTTGATGTAATGCGAACTACGCGTAACCTGATTCCCGAGGCGGGATACGTAGGCAACTCATATAGAGTTCGGTTGCACTAGCACAGGAATCCCCTATTTCCTCTTTTATGTATTTTGAACTACTTCTGACCTGATTCCTGGAATGGCAACAGGATAAGTAGGCAATCCCCATCGGATTCGGTCAAAATATTGTAACACTTTAGGCTTGTTTATCTTTTATGATGTAATGCCGAACTATGCATCTGGGCAGATGCGTGGATTTTTCAATTCGGATACGGCTTTGTACTTAGATTGCCATATCTTCCCAAAAACCTTTATGTAAGCAGAACTACGCACAGTCTGATTCCCGTGGAGGGATACGTAGGCGCTCTTAACGGGCTCGATTCCATAATATTAAAATTTTCAGTCTCCCCTAAGGCAAGCAACTGGGGCAATTTTTCCAGATAATTCGAAGATTTGAGAGATAGCAACAGGGGCAATTTTGCAAAGATAATTTGAAGATATGGAAGATAGAAACTGGGGCAATTTTGCCAGATAATTCGAAGATTTGAGAGATAGCAACTGGGGCAATTTTTGCAAAGATAATTTGAAGATATGGAAGATAGAAACTGGGGCAAATTTTGCAAAAGAGTTCAAAGGCATAAAGATTATAACTGGGGCAGATTTTTGCAAAATTGGTATGGCTTATCAAAGGATTAAGTGGCAAAGTTCTAAAAGTATTCGAGATTAGCATAAGTTGCAAAGACAAATGACATTCAGTTTGTTTCAAGATATGTCATGAGTTTGAGTTAAAGCAGAAATTTTAAATGCATTATAACTTCGGTCGTGTATCAATGATTATTTATTTTATCAAATGACTTTATTTTGCCTCTATCTTAAAATAATATACAATATTGAGTTCATAAATCAAGTCTCTGAGTATAATTTGCAAGCCCAAGTCTAAAGAAGAACGAGGGAGCAGCGGCAGCGAGTTCAAGATAAATCAGCACAAATCAAACACCCCTCCCCAAAACTAACAAATTTTTCTTTGAGAACAGGATCATGAAAGCTTGCAATGAAAGGATCATTCGCATTGTGGATAAACAATTTATTGAACGCGCATCCAAAGTTGCCTTGCAGATGGCGTCGCATTGCCTTTTCCATAACTTAAAGCATTATGCTTTGTCGTGAGTTATTGTCGAACAGGCGGCATTTCTACCCCTATGACTTTCATCCCTAATAGGCGACAAATCCGAGGCTGGTTTTGTGTTTTCAAAACTAAGCCAAATAGGCAATCGCCTTGTTTTAGTTGATAATCCGCACAAGGCCATCCTTGCTGGATTATCTCGCCAATTGATTTATCAATGGCTATCGCACTGACTATATTTCCGCGCTACTCTGCTTTGCACTTGCTTTAAAAAAGTTAATTCCTTGTTTTACCCTTTCAGGTTGACCACCAGGCGGGGCTTCTCCCTTGTTGGACTTTCACGCCTATTGATTCGCTAAATCGCTTCTGCGTTGTTTTACATTTTACGCTAAATTGCTTTGCACTTGCTTTCAATTATGCCTTTGCACTTGCTTTATATTATAACTTGCTTTACTTTAAGGTTAACAGGTCAGCCCTGAGACCCTCCTTGCTTTGTGCCGGATCGGATCACCAGCTGATTTGTAGACAATCAATTCCAAGACCCTCCTTGCTTCATGCCCGACCGGCTTGCCAGTTGATTTGTCACGCTTGTTGAAAAGGATTTGCACTATGCCTTCGCACTTGCTTTATTGTTTTGCCAGTTGATTGGAAGACAATTTATCAAAGATATTGCACCTTGCACTTACAAATTACGTCATGCCTACCGTAAGCAATCGGGGGCCTTATTATGAGTCTATCGTGAGCAAGCGAAGACTTCATTAGCATTGAAGCCTACCATAAGCAATTGGAGGCCTTATTTTGAAGCCTATCATAAGCAATTGAAGGCTCTTCTATTATTGATCCTACCGTAAGCAATCGGGGGGTCTTATTATCAAGTCTATCGTGAGCAAGCGAAGACTTCATTAGCATTGAAGCCTACCGTAAGCTTTCGGAGTGTTTCGCGATGTCGGTTGTCTTGCAATATTGGCATGTTATAATTGAAGTAGATGATAGAGATAGGCGATTCGACTTGAGACACTATGTCTCATTAGTCAACTTATCTTATGAAAGCCTTGCATCTCACAAATTCTTTCCCGCTTTACTTATTATTTCACTTTACCGTTTCAGAATAATGAACAGCCTAGAGGTTCTCCGGGCAGAGCACCTTGTCAGTTGATCGAGAGAAGAACTTGTTGATAACATCACAACCAGCATTTACAATTTATATTATCCCTTTATTTATTTCTCATTCCAATTATTACAGTTTATTAGCAGTTGCTCGCTCACCTTTTGTTAAGTCTTTACAGAATTTTGGCAATACCGCAGCAGCATTTGGAGCATAACGTGGAACTTTTTCTTAGCAGTGAACTGGGGCAACCAATGATATGAGCTAGACTCGTCAACGAGGATCTGAAGAATCGCACTCGAACAAGCAAATTCTATCCTAATCTTTTGTTTCGGATTAGGACGTCAGTTTGTCTTCTTTCCTATAAGTGCATCCTTTCTTTTGCCAATCGTGCGAGTCTTCGTTTCTAAGTGTCGTCGAACTACATCTGGCCTGATTCTCTTTTAGCCCGAGATATGTAGGCAACTCAGAAACCGGAGTTCGGCCATATCCATAAGCCTCGCCTTTTGGTCCTTCGAACCAAAGTCCTTGGCTTTATCGTGACAAAATTGGTTTCCCGTCAACTTCTTTACCCTGAAAATTCTTTCATCCTTTTCGGGTAAAGAGGGGCAGCTGTTGACACCCAATTTTGTCCCGATTTTAAGTTAATATCAAATGTAAAGTGCATTTAATTAAAAGATGTGTCAGAAAGGGCAATTTTATAATTTTAAGTAGTCAAAACTGATAATTTTGTATAAAAAAGGCCAAAATCGCAAAACATATCCTAATTTCTAGCCTACCCGCGCAATACCCCCCCATTTGACTAAAACCCTTAATTCAGTTCTCCCAACCCGACTTCAGAATTTCCCTTACCCAGTTACCCGAATTCCCATTTCGACCCGCGAAATCCCTTACCCAGTTACCCGATTCCCCTTTCTTTCCCCCAATTCTGATCGAAAACGCCAAATCCTTGTACCCACATATGGTCCCCACACGTTTCCAGCTTGCAAATAGTACAAGGAGAGATCGAAGCCCTTCGATTTTGTCCTTGTTTTTCATGAGTGATCCAGATTAAACCAGCGAGCAAGAGTCAAAAGCGTAATGGGCATTTTGATTCAAAAATCAGAATCGAAAAGGAATATTCGGGGTTTTTGGCCTGAATTTTGCTTTTCTTTATTGATTTTTGTTTCAAAATAAAAGCGAAAAATCAAAGTTTTTATAAGAAAGATCCGTTAAGGGGCCTTTTGGGGATTTGAAGGTATGAGATATAAACCCTAAGTTTTCTATATAAATAGGAGTTTAAGTTATTGTTTGGGGGGTTCGGATTTTGACATAGAAAAAACGGCAGCATCTGCATATAGAAAATATTCTTAGCCTTGAGTCAAAATATACATAGAGGGTTACTGTGTTTTAGTTTGTTCTTGTTCCGGATTCTGCATATTACTGGTGTTGTTTGTCGCGACGCTCTTGTTCGAGTCGTTTTCTTTGGTTCATCGCTTCAGTTCCTGCCTCGCAACAGGTCGGTGTTCTTTGCTCTTATTGCTATTTTCTTGATTGCATATGGTCCTCTTATCTGCTATCATCAAGTAGTTGCTTAAAATTTAGTTCATAGTTTGTTTTCGTGTGAATGACATGTTAAAATAAAATAACCAATAAAGTTTCAATTAGTTTTCTGTGTGTAAACTGAGTAAAAGACCTTTGGCATTAGCCTAAGTTCATGAGAAATCTGGGTAATTGAACTAAGGCGATAACTGGTTAAAAATGGTTTTCAAAACTGATTCAAGTTAAGTTAAATTCATCCCACTTCAAGGTTGAGAATATAGAAGTTTAACTTTTTTTTTTTTAGTTCCATTAGTTAATGATTGATGTTTTGGAATGCTGCTCTGTTTCTGTTTCTGTTTCTGCCTGGATGGTGATGTTTGGAAGATGTTTAAGGAGTAGTTTTCAGGTAGTATCTTGGTAGGCAGGAGGAAGGTGCTGATGTCCTGTTTTGTCTATGAGGGAGCTGGGTGAGCATGCTATGTGTGAGTGCATCATGCTGATGCTTGTGGGGATGCAGTAGAGGGTTGTTGCAGTAGTGAGGTTGTTCTGTGGTTAGTCCAGGGCTGTCTGCTAGTAGTTCAATAGAGTGTAGGTGCAGCAAGTTCTGGAACAGAAAGGAGGAGCTGTAGTTAGTTCAGGGAAGGAGTTCTAGTCTGTCTAAAGAGAGTTTTGTCAGCTAGGGGTGCTGCAGTTAGTTTATAAGCAGCTGTAGGGTGCTGTCTTTGATTCCTGGTGCTTCAGTAGTAAAAGCATAATATTTTTCTTGTCTAGAGGTGTATGTGAGATTGTGTAGTTGCCTGATTGCTAGTTGTATCAGGGCTGGTATAATGCTCAATGGGTTTCAGGTTTGTATGATGTTTCATAGTTGTTTCTGGGAGTATTCAGGAGATGGGGCTGTTCCAAAAGGGGTATCAGGGGTTAAAATGGAGAGTGAGTGCTGTTTCTAGCATGTGGAAGATGCAGGGTTTAGTTTTATAGTTGCTGCAGGGTCTGAAAGCATGCAGGGGTTGGCTCTGTTGGTTTAGGTAGTGTGTGTTTGTTCAATTTTGTTCCTGCTGGTTGAAATGAAATAGTGTAGACTGTGAGGCTGGTTGTAGGTATTCCAGGTTCAGTGAGAGTGAAGTTTTCTTCTAACTCGATATTTTAAGTGCATATTCTGGAATCTAGTTTTTCAGTTAGTCTGGCTTCCCTAGTGCTGTGTTTGTTGTGTTAATCTAACTTGCGAACATAACTTAATCTTACTTATAGTTACAACACTGATGGTAAGCTTAAATGCACACCTGCTATGCATGAAACTAGTCGTTCAGGTTGCCTGCGAGTTTTTTTTTTTTCGATGATGTTGATCACATATCAAAAGAGTTTGAAAATAGCAAAGCTTGCATCGTTACAATTTATTCTGGAGAAAGTTTTTTTTTTTTTAATTTTATTTTATTTTCTTACTAGTCTGACGCATAAGCAATTGAACTTTATCAATTTGATTAATTACACTCTAGTTAATAAAAGATCAAAAGTAAATGGATTTCAAAGAGACCATTCTTTAGTAGCAAAAGATTCAAGTTTAAGTTTATTTAATGATTCCATACATCAGGTTCCAAGGTATAGTTTTGCTAAGTCCTAAATTTGAGGTGCAAAGTCAGATCCTTAACCCAAGCCATTGTCTTCCTAATCTGCATAGTGTCAACTGGATTGTCCTAGTGTTAATAGATCGCATTTCAGTCTTAGTAAAATAATCTGAATATTACGCTTATGCTTTCCCCTTAGTGACTTGTATTTCAATTCATATGTTAGCTCTCTTTTGGTATGAAATCTATCTTGTTAAAGTATGTGACAAAAGCTGCTCTTTTCTGAAAGGTCATAGTTATGAGATTATCATTTACATTAATTGTTTACATATTGTGTATACCAAATTGAATTGCTCTTTTCTTAGGATTTCTCATCGTCACTTCAATGGCGTTCCACAAATAGTTTCTTAGGTTCTTTGATCACTATCAAAACTACTTGATTAAAGCATGTGCAAGGATTCATTACATAAGCACTCCCTCATTCCCTCTTTAGACCATTTTGCTCAAAGGATCAATTTGATTGTCTGGTTACCCATTGAATTTGCCCGACGTTGAATCTTTAGCTTATGCCTTTGTGTTGTATATTTGATCCAATCTTGTTTTCTTTGATTTGTATAGTTGCTAATCCCTATATCTCTATTTTCTTGCATGAACACTTGGGATCGAGTTTGAAATAAAAATTCACAATTGGGATGGTCCGCATTGGGAAGTCATTCGATCCGCTCCACATTTTCGGGGTCCGAAAATGTAAAAGAAAGAAAATGAGAATCACAAAGTCCAAGGCTCAATGATGAGTTTGCGCTTCCGGGTTCTACTTTCAGAACTCCCTCTCTCCCGTCCCCTTTAGAAAAACATGTTTTAGTAGCCCTATAGGATAGAAATGATATTTGAATTGTGAATAACTATTGTAAATCACTCAAATTATTTTTATATGAATGCTTTATTATTATCCAATTATTTATCTAGTTTGTTTTATTTAATTATCTAACTTCATTTAACCTTTACGCATTCTATTAATTAATCAATTGAACATTATTTAACCTTAAATTTGGTCATTTATCTGTATAAGTATCGGCATAATTAAAATCTTGTCTTATTTATATTCATTCCTCTCATCTTTATTTAAAATTAATTTTATATACTTATTATCCTTAACAAATTCGTGAAAATCGCCGGATTAACCGCATTTAGCGGATTTTCGAAAGTGCTCCCGCAAGGGACCTTCTTTCGGAAATAAAAGAACCACTTACCTAAGAATCTCTGATTTTAATTTAATTTCTTTTAAATAAAGAATAAATTGCACTCTTTAATTAACTTAGATTCCTAATAATCCTTAAATTAGGTGGCGACTCCAAAGAAACCCTTTGGAGTCCCATTTTGTTGAAATATACCCGAAATCTATCTTTTCTTAAAGAAAGGGTAATTTTTGGGGTTCAACAGCGTGGCGACTCCGCTGGGGATACGCAAATGGTTCTGACCAAAAGATTTTCACGAATTTGCTTTCTTTATATATGTGTTGATTGTATGTATGCATAGCTTAACTCTTTGTTTGTTTGCATGCGTAGAGTTAATTGTTGGAAATGAATGTATTGAAGCATGTTTTATTTGTGCATAGTCCGCATTCCGTTCATATTTCCTCCCTCATGGAGCCTGTCAATTCTCTTTCACCTCCTCGATTTCATCACAGGGCACCCGCTTGACGGGTAGTTATGCAGGAAGGGCATTGCCCTTACCTCACTCTTTGAAACTTCTTTCGTGTCACCAAAAGTTAGTTCGGGATATTGAGATTGCCTGGTTTTGTCATGACCAGTTCTACTGCGTTGTGAGGCCAGGTCTATCCCGCATAGGTCGAGTCAGCCTCAACCGTTAGCCCACTCTTAGATGGAACTTTTAGGAGCATGCATACATTTACACCTTAGTCTGGACCCGGTCCTTGTTACCGCCTCCATAGTTAGGAAACCGCCCTTACGTCAACAGGTTTTTGAAACCCAACGACGATGCATATTATGTGCTATGTGATAACGAATCCTCAGTCCTAACCATGTTTTGAGCAAAATCAGATTTGGAATTTTGTCTGCTATGTTGTCTTTTAGGTCAGAAATGGGAGAATTTAGCGGAATTGAGATCATAGGCAAATTTGCAGTCTGGGGGAAAGTTCGGCAGATTTGGTTGGTTTGTGTTTTGGAGATGGTCTGGTGTAGTGAGATCTAAGAGGCGAAGCCCCTAGTGTCTTTGAAAGATCAGTGGGGTCTCTCTCGTGAATGGCTTTGCGTGTGTGCAGGCCTATGTGGATTATCCAGCTGCAACTTTGTAAAATTGAAGTATGCTTGTCGCATACTAGGAGAGCGAAGCCCCTGTGTCTTTGAATGACCGGTGGGGTCCCTCCTTGAAGACCAGTGCGGTCTTGGCTACCTAGGAAACTGAGAGGCTTGGTTAAAGCCGAAGACCAGTGAGGAGCCCTATGAACAAGGTCGGTGAGCCTTGCAAAACCTAGGAAGCTGAGAGGCTTGTCTAAAGCCGAGGACCAGTGAGGTTTTCTTTTGAAAGGCCAATTGGCGCCTTTCATGATTTGCAGTCTGGTATTGTGAAGGCAGTTGAAATCTCACCCCTGGATGTGTTAAATAATTGGGAGTTGTGATTGGAGGAATGGATGTTTGGAAAAGGTATAGAGGTTTGTTTCAGGTTTTAGGCATTTGGGTTCAGAAATTTGGCGCAGATGTTGTGGAGAGCATGAGCTGTGTTAGAATTTCGAGTTGATACCAGCTTTTTGGAAGTTAGTTGGGACAATGGAATTGCAATGTCGAGGCGGAGAGCTAATTTTTATCAATTATTGTTATCATTTATCACTTACTCTAAATCTGAATTGCTCAAAACTGGCATGAACTATTTTTGGTTATCACTTGTTTGCGCGTCTTAGGCCCACCTCCGGCACAAAGAGGCACCTTACAGGGTAAGACGCATTCGCATTTTCTTTACGCTCGATTACGTGTGATTGCCACATGCCAATTTATTGTTATATCTTCCATGTTCAAACTGCCAAAGCGCTACTTGACGCGCGCTATGTGCTTGTGTGCAACCTCGTAAATAACATGCAAACTAACATAGTTACCTTTGAACTTTTGTTTTGTTGTGTTTACTCCCTTCCCCGCAGAAGTTTGATTTGTGTTGACTTTGAAATGGCTGACTTCGCAAAACCCAAAGCGAGAAAAGGAGATTCTCTTCCAGTCGTGATCATCAAAAAGGAAAAGACAGTGTCTGGTCCAACTTTAGAAGAAAACACAAAGAATGATGAAAAGACTCTCATTAATCTTACCATGGAAGATGAACAATCAGAAACAAAACAAACATCTAATCTGAATGAGTGGTACCATTGGCAAAAACAGGAGAAGCCTAACAGATATCAGGTGTCGAATTTGAAAAAAGATGCCAACTGAGACCTTTAGGGAATATGCGGTACGTTGGACAGATGAAGCTGCTAAGGTCCAACCACCTTACACAGAAAATGAAGCAATTACATGTTTCGTATCATCTCTGGACAGTGAGCTCTATTACCAAATCTGTCACCAGATAATGGACACATCGGAAACAACATTTGCCAATATTGTCAAGATGGGGGAAACCATTGAAATTAAAATGATGCTTGAATCAACTGCTCCAAAAGCCGCTAATGTAAAGGCCCAGTTTACCAATGATGAAAAGAAAGGAAAAGAAGTGCATGCCCTGAGTCATCCAAACCAACTTCATAAGCTTCCTAGCCAAAGCACATCAACTTCCAATCATAATAGTCACTACCAAGCTCCTATTGCACCAAAGCCTGATCTTAACCCTTCCTACAACACGCATGGTTTTCAGCCTTACCCACCACCGCATGTTTATCTGGTACCCCCAAGCTATCTACCCCCCTCAAAGTACTACCCATCTCCAAGTCATCAGCCTGAGACTTCTGCTCGCCAAAATCGCCCAATCATGGCAAGGCCCTACCCAAAAGTGGTCAAAACTTTCACACCTTTGCCTGAGCCTATTGGCCAATTATTTGAAAAACTGAAATTAGCTGGGTTGATCCATCCTATTGCGGATAGGACACCTTATCCTCGTCCTGCTTGGTTTGACATAACAAAGAATTGTGCGTATCATTCTGGAGCTCCAGGGCACGACACTGCAAATTGCCATTCGTTGAAGGAAAAAATTGAAGCATTGATCAAAGCAAGAGTGATTCAAATCCCAATGATTCCTCCCTATTCCCAATCTGTTGAAGGGATTGAATTTAACTCCAACAATCAAGAGGAGCAAACCCGAAAGTTCACATTTCCAATAGAATCTCAAGAGCATTTGTTTGAAATGACAAAAGGTGCAAAAGTTTTAAAGCCTTTGGTAGGAGATGGGACATCTCATCCTCCTCCAAGATTGATTCATGGGGTCAAATATTGTGCTTACCATGGAGAGTATTGTCAACATGACACTAAGAGCTGCATTACTCTGAGGCACAAAATTCAAGATTTGATTGATGATGGAGTGCTCCAGCTTGCTTGTGACGATGCGACTCAAAATGAAGATGATGATCTCTGAGTTGACGCCCTTCTGAAAGGAACTTGGCAATTGAGCTCAATAGTTTCTTTTGCATCACAATTCAAATTGAGGCCCTGAATTGTGTTTTGCCTTTAAATTATGTCTTTTGAGAATAACCTTTTAATTTCTGTCGTTGCATGTCTGTCGCGTTATGCCTCCTTAAGTTAGAATTTGAATAAATAATACATTGCGTTCTCATTGTGTTATTATACTTTATGGTATGCTTTTGACTAAATATTCATTCCTATTTCAATTTTATAATTATCAAACCTGCCAAAACATTGCTTGTGACTAACAACGAAACAACTGAACAATTTGAGAATGATGAGCTGAAAAACAATATTTTAAACCTTTGAGGTGTCACACTATCGTTAGAACTTCAACTGGGGCAGATCTTATTTGTTGGCATATGGCGTGGAAGTAGTTTTATCTACATTCTTTATTTTAGGATTGCTTAAAATGATGAGTTGAAGATATAGAATTCATGAAGTTGACAAAGTCTTTACCTGGTTCATCGTGTCCTATTTGGAGGAACACTGGTGTTTACAAAGCGGATGTTCAAGTTTGGCTGAAAATTGAACACAAATGTCCTCACAAGACGCTATATTTGAAGCAGCCGCAAGTTAGTATTGTTGAATGTAATCTTTGATGTAACGCGAACTACGCGTGACCTGATTCCCAAGGCGGGATATGTAGGCAACTCACGTAGAGTTCGGTTGCCCTAGCATGGAATTTTTCCCAATATCCTCTTTTATGTATTTTGAACTACTTCTGACCTAATTCCTGTAATGGCAACAGGATAAGTAGGCAATCCCCATCGGATTCGGTCAAAATATTGTAACACTTTAGGCTTGTTTATCTTCTATGATGTAATTCCGAACTATGCATCTGGGCAGATGTGTAGGTTCTCCAATTCGGATGCGGCTTCGTACTCAGATTGCCATATTTTCCCCAAAAATCTTTATGTAAGCAGAACTATGCACAGTCTGATTCCTGTGGAGGGATACGTAGGCGCTCTTAACGGGCTCGACTCTATAATATTAAAATTTTCAGTTTTCCCTAAGGCAAGCAACTGGGGCAATTTTAACAAGATAATTTGAAGATACGGAAGATGATAACTGGGGCAAATTTTGCAAGGCAAGTTGAAGATTTAGATGGTCATAACTGGGGCAAATTTTTGCAAGAATAATCAACGTTGACTATCAAAAGACGAGCTGGGAAGATCTTGGGAATTGGCTAGATGGATAGTGCCAACTCTAAGAAAAGGATGTTCAGTTTGTTTTAAGATATGTCACAAGCTTATATCAAGGCAGAAATTTCATAAAATACATCTTACTTTCATGAAATATTTGCATGGCTACTTTATTTACTTTATTACCAAAACTACTTTTACTTTGCCTCTATTATCAAAACATTCATGTTATTGAGTTCATGAGCCAAGTCTCCGAGTATGATTCACAAATCCAAGTCCAAGGAAAACATGGGAGCAGAAGCGACATCAAGAAAATCGAGATCAAGTCAGCACAAATCAAACGCTCCCCCCTCCCTCCCAAAACTAACAATTTTTCTTTGAGAGCAGGGACATTAACGCCCGCATCAGAAGATAAACGTCTTAGCAAGACAATCTTGAAGATTCTCATCGCTTGGATTGAAATTACATTTGGGATAAAGCTCGATGCTTTCTCACTTTTCCGAAAAGATATTGCCCAATCTGAGAAGTTTCCTTTGCATTGTGGCCAAGACCATTCCTCCGTAGAAGGATTCAGAAATATAAACTTATTTGACAATAAGACTACTTTGGATGGGTTCCTACCTTCTGGTTGGGGTACAACCCAAGACTGCATTGAAAACATCCTTTTCATGATTTGGAGCATTGTGCTTTCTCATGGTTTATTGCCGAAAGGCGGCATTTCTATTTCCTATAATTCTTGCAAATTGTTAAACATATCCGTTTCATCTCTATTTTTGCTTTATGCGAACATTTACTGAAATTTCATTTTGTGATTTGTAGATATTGATAAATTTGGAGAAGTAACCGCTTTTATGAGCTTTGTGTCTTTAACTTTACTTTAATTTTGTTTGTTTAGTTCGTCTTGCAGATGAATTTCTCGGGTCCTTCCACCCACAAATAGGATATCTCGGGTTCTTCCACCCACAAATAGGATATCTCGGGTCCTTCCACCCACAAATAGGATATTCGGGTCCTTCCACCCACAAATAGGATATCTTCGGGTCCTTCCACCCACAAATAGGATATTCGGGTCCTTCCACCCAAAAATCGGATATTCTCGGGTTCTTCCACCCACAAATAAGATATCTCGGGTTCTTCCACCCAAAAATAGGATATGCAGGTTTCTTTCAAGTTGCATTGAGACATTGGATGCTTCAATACCAGATTTCTCATTTGTTTTGACAAGTGATTGAAACACAATACAAGATTGCGTTGTAAACTGCCTCTTCATGAATTAAGACATTATGCTTATCATGGTTTGTTGCCGAACAGGCGGCATTTCTATCTTTATGATCCTTATTTCAAAATAAACATTATTCTGAAACTTGCATAGATGATAGTCTAAGACAAGTCGGCTGGAACACCACTTTCGGAGTGTTTCGCGATGTCAGTTGTCTTGCAGTATTTGCATTTTATATTTAAAATAGATTGATAATCTAAGACAAGTCGGCTGAAGCACCGCTTTCGGAGTGTTTCGCGATGTCGGTTGTCTTGCAATATTGGCATGTTATAATTGAAGTAGATGATAAAGATAGGCGATTCGACTTGAGACACTATGTCTCATTAGTCAACTTATCTTATGAAAGCCTTGCATCTCACAAATTCTTTCCCGCTTTACTTATTATTTCACTTTACCGTTTCAGAATAATGAACAGCCTAGAGGTTCTCCGGGCAGAGCACCTTGTCAGTTGATCGAGAGAAGAACTTGTTGATAACATCACAACCAGCAGCATTTGGAGCATAACGTGGAACTTTTTCTTAGCAGTGAACTGGGGCAACCGTTGATATGAGCTAGACTCGTCAACGAGGATCTGAAGAATCGCACTCGAACAAGCAAATTCTATCCTAATCTTTTGTTTCGGATTAGGACGTCAGTTTGTCTTCTTTCCTATAAGTGCATCCTTTCTTTTGTCAATCGTGCGAGTCTTCGTTTCTAAGTGTCGTCGAACTACATCTGGCCTGATTCTCTTTTAGCCCGAGATATGTAGGCAACTCAGAAACCGGAGTTCGGCCATATCCATAAGCCTCGCCTTTTGGTCCTTCGAACCAAAGTCCTTGGCTTTATCGTGACAAAATTTGTTTCCCGTCAACTTCTTTACCCTGAAAATTCTTTCATCCTTTTCGGGTAAAGAGGGGCAGCTGTTGACACCCAATTTTGTCCCGATTTTAAGTTAATATCAAATGTAAAGTGCATTTAATTAAAAGATGTGTCAGAAAGGGCAATTTTATAATTTTAAGTAATCAAAACTGATAATTTTGTATTAAAAAGGCCAAAATCGCAAAACATATCCTAATTTCTAGCCTACCCGCGCAATACCCCCCCATTTGACTAAAACCCTTAATTCAGTTCTCTCAACCCGACTTCAGAATTTCCCTTACCCAGTTACCCGAATTCCCATTTCGACCCGCGAAATCCCTTACCCAGTTACCCGATTCCCCTTTCTTTCCCCCCAATTCTGATCGAAAACGCCAAATCCTTGTACCCACATATGGTCCCCACACGTTTCCAGCTTGCAAATAGTACAAGGAGAGATCGAAGCCCTTCGATTTTGTCCTTGTTTTTCATGAGTGATCCAGATTAAACCAGCGAGCAAGAGTCAAAAGCGTAATGGGCATTTTGATTCAAAAATCAGAATCGAAAAGGAATATTCGGGGTTTTTGGCCTGAATTTTGCTTTTCTTTATTGATTTTTGTTTCAAAATAAAAGCGGAAAATCAAAGTTTTTATAAGAAAGATCCGTTAAGGGGCCTTTTGGGGATTTGAAGGTATGAGATATAAACCCTAAGTTTTCTATATAAATAGGAGTTTAAGTTATTGTTTGGGGGGTTCGGATTTTGACATAGAAAAAACGGCAGCATCTGCATATAGAAAATATTCTTAGCCTTGAGTCAAAATATACATAGAGGGTTACTGTGTTTTAGTTTGTTCTTGTTCCGGATTCTGCATATTACTGGTGTTGTTTGTCGCGACGCTCTTGTTCGAGTCGTTTTCTTTGGTTCATCGCTTCAGTTCCTGCCTCGCAACAGGTCGGTGTTCTTTGCTCTTATTGCTATTTTCTTGATTGCATATGGTCCTCTTATCTGCTATCATCAAGTAGTTGCTTAAAATTTAGTTCATAGTTTGTTTTCGTGTGAATGACATGTTAAAATAAAATAACCAATAAAGTTTCAATTAGTTTTCTGTGTGTAAACTGAGTAAAAGACCTTTGGCATTAGCCTAAGTTCATGAGAAATCTGGGTAATTGAACTAAGGCGATAACTGGTTAAAAATGGTTTTCAAAACTGATTCAAGTTAAGTTAAATTCATCCCACTTCAAGGTTGAGAATATAGAAGTTTAACTTTTTTTTTTTTAGTTCCATTAGTTAATGATTGATGTTTTGGAATGCTGCTCTGTTTCTGTTTCTGTTTCTGCCTGGATGGTGATGTTTGGAAGATGTTTAAGGAGTAGTTTTCAGGTAGTATCTTGGTAGGCAGGAGGAAGGTGCTGATGTCCTGTTTTGTCTATGAGGGAGCTGGGTGAGCATGCTATGTGTGAGTGCATCATGCTGATGCTTGTGGGGATGCAGTAGAGGGTTGTTGCAGTAGTGAGGTTGTTCTGTGGTTAGTCCAGGGCTGTCTGCTAGTAGTTCAATAGAGTGTAGGTGCAGCAAGTTCTGGAACAGAAAGGAGGAGCTGTAGTTAGTTCAGGGAAGGAGTTCTAGTCTGTCTAAAGAGAGTTTTGTCAGCTAGGGGTGCTGCAGTTAGTTTATAAGCAGCTGTAGGGTGCTGTCTTTGATTCCTGGTGCTTCAGTAGTAAAAGCATAATATTTTTCTTGTCTAGAGGTGTATGTGAGATTGTGTAGTTGCCTGATTGCTAGTTGTATCAGGGCTGGTATAATGCTCAATGGGTTTCAGGTTTGTATGATGTTTCATAGTTGTTTCTGGGAGTATTCAGGAGATGGGGCTGTTCCAAAAGGGGTATCAGGGGTTAAAATGGAGAGTGAGTGCTGTTTCTAGCATGTGGAAGATGCAGGGTTTAGTTTTCTAGTTGCTGCAGGGTCTGAAAGCATGCAGGGGTTGGCTCTGTTGGTTTAGGTAGTGTGTGTTTGTTCAGTTTTGTTCCTGCTGGTTGAAATGAAATAGTGTAGACTGTGAGGCTGGTTGTAGGTATTCCAGGTTCAGTGAGAGTGAAGTTTTCTTCGATCTCGATATTTTAAGTGCATATTCTGGAATCTAGTTTTTCAGTTAGTCCGGCTTCCCTAGTGCTGTGTTTGTTGTGTTAATCTAACTTGCGAACATAACTTAATCTTACTTATAGTTACAACACTGATGGTAAGCTTAAATGCACACCTGCTATGCATGAAACTAGTCGTTCAGGTTGCCTGCGAGTTTTTTTTTTTTTTTCGATGATGTTGATCACATATCAAAAGATTTGAAAATAGCAAAGCTTGCATCGTTACAATTTATTCTGGAGAAAGTTTTTTTTTAATTTTATTTTATTTTCTTACTAGTCTGACGCATAAGCAATTGAACTTTATCAATTTGATTAATTACACTCTAGTTAATAAAAGATCAAAAGTAAATGGATTTCAAAGAGACCATTCTTTAGTAGCAAAAGATTCAAGTTTAAGTTTATTTAATGATTCCATACATCAGGTTCCAAGGTATAGTTTTGCTAAGTCCTAAATTTGAGGTGCAAAGTCAGATCCTTAACCCAAGCCATTGTCTTCCTAATCTGCATAGTGTCAACTGGATTGTCCTAGTGTTAATAGATCGCATTTCAGTCTTAGTAAAATAATCTGAATATTACGCTTATGCTTTCCCCTTAGTGAATTGTATTTCAATTCATATGTTAGCTCTCTTTTGGTATGAAATCTATCTTGTTAAAGTATGTGACAAAAGCTGCTCTTTTCTGAAAGGTCATAGTTATGAGATTATCATTTACATTAATTGTTTACATATTGTGTATACCAAATTGAATTGCTCTTTTCTTAGGATTTCTCATCGTCACTTCAATGGCGTTCCACAAATAGTTTCTTAGGTTCTTTGATCACTATCAAAACTACTTGATTAAAGCATGTGCAAGGATTCATTACATAAGCACTCCCTCATTCCCTCTTTAGACCATTTTGCTCAAAGGATCAATTTGATTGTCTGGTTACCCATTGAATTTGCCCGACGTTGAATCTTTAGCTTATGCCTTTGTGTTGTATATTTGATCCAATCTTGTTTTCTTTGATTTGTATAGTTGCTAATCCCTATATCTCTATTTTCTTGCATGAACACTTGGGATCGAGTTTGAAATAAAAACTCACAATTGGGATGGTCCGCATTGGGAAGTCATTCGATCCGCTCCACATTTTCGGGGTCCGAAAATGTAAAAGAAAGAAAATGAGAATCACAAAGTCCAAGGCTCAATGATGAGTTTGCGCTTCCGGGTTCTACTTTCAGAACTCCCTCTCTCCCGTCCCCTTTAGAAAAACATGTTTTAGTAGCCCTATAGGATAGAAATGATATTTGAATTGTGAATAACTATTGTAAATCACTCAAATTATTTTTATATGAATGCTTTGTATAATTTCTTTTCGAATCGCCAATTAATTTATGGATGTTTAGAATCATTTGTCAATTAATGAGTGCAAAATCAAATTCGATTAAAAAATCGTATCCTCGTCATAATTCGCATTTGAATTGCTTATTTATTGATTATATTAATATTCAATTATTTATTTATTTAATCTAATTTATTTATTTAGTTAATTAATTAAATTTTAATCCTTTATTTATTTTATTTATTTATTTACTTAATCTAATTTATTTAATTTCAATTAATTATTTATTTAATCAATTAAATATTTATTCATTTAATTAATCTATTATTATTCATTTACTCCTTTATTTAATTGAAATTGGTAAGTATTCATTTATTTAATTGAACATTATTTAACCTTAAATTTGGTCATTTATCTGTATAAGTATCGGCATAATTAAAATCTTGTCTTATTTATATTCATTCCTCTCATCTTTATTTAAAATTAATTTTATATACTTATTATCCTTAACAAATTCGTGAAAATCGTCGGATTAACCGCATTTAGCGGATTTTCAAAAGTGCTCCCGCAAGGGACCTTCTTTCGGAAATAAAAGAACCAGTTACCTAAGAATCTCTGATTTTAATTTAATTTCTTTTAAATAAAGAATAAATTGCACTCTTTAATTAACTTAGGTTCCTAATAATCCTTAAATTAGGTGGCGACTCCAAAGAAATCCTTTGGAGTCCCATTTTGTTGAAATATACCCGAAATCTATCTTTTCTTAAAGAAAGGGTAATTTTTGCGGTTCAACACTGTGTAAATAGTAACTTAACTAGAGTTAGTTATTTATTACTTGTTAGTAAAATATGGTTAGTTAGTTAGATACATTGTAGTTAAAATAGAGTTAGTTAGCTTAGAGCCTCATAACTGTAATGGATATTTTCTCTCTCTTAGCTCATTAATGAAGCAACTCTCTTCTTCTCCAATTCTTCTCCTTCACCATAGCTGAGCCTTTGACAAAGTGGGAAATAGAACAACAACTTATTCGATGTCATATTACAAGTTATTCACAATTCACAAAAGATAGTAAAGAAATATTAAGAAAAGAGTTTCTCAATGGAAACATTTCGACTTACCAGTAGCGACGACAAAGAGAAGTCAGAAGAGAAGGGAAACAAAGGTTGTGTATTTTGGCCATGATTAGCCTTTTCTTTTTGATTTCATGGTGAGGAAAATGGCACCAGAGGTGGTGATATTTATAGCATATGAATCTTACATTATTGTCAACTTAATTCTACTTTTTACTAGTTCAAGGATTATGTAACTATCAAGTGAAAGAGGATAAATTCTTGCGGATTTTTGTGAAAAGTTATGCTCAAGATTATATATCAATGGTTCGGGAATTAGAAATTCTTGAGATGTATCTTAAAGTTTCAACTATCCTTAAACGTATATGTTCAACATCCAGTAATGTGATGTTCAAACTCATCTATATATCTTCTTATTGCAACTTATCTAAGGTCATAGGTTAAAGTTAAAGTACTTATAAAATTGGTTTAAAACGGCCTTTAGTGAAATTGCCTGTCGGATGTGGTCCATTCTCTATCCATAGAGATCTTGAACGAGATATTACTTTACCCTCTAATATCTTTTTCTTTTCATTCCGAAGAGTTCTGGTCAAATATTTTCCACTCTAGCCACTTAACTAATGAAGAATTGGCTTAGCCGACTACTAGATGATGTTGTTGTATCAATTCCTTCTCGATTGACATTGAGAGAAGCAGTGCTCACAAGTTCTCTTTTAACTCGATAGTTGTACAGTAAATTTCCATACTTAATGGACGTTAGCCAAGTTGTTGCTACCAAACATTTGGAGAATTTGAGAGTTGCATTGTACAATCAAATGTGGACTAATATGAATTTATATACGCATAAGGGAAGCTCAAGGGACGCCAAATACGACCCAATTATATGTAAGAAATGGTTTCCATTTCCCTCATGTCTTCCTTTCCATCTTATGGGCACCAAAACTTCTTGAAATTTAACATGTATTTTTAAAGACTTTCAAATTTATGGTTCCTAATTAAGTAGTAGTTCTTTCTTAGTATTGGCCGCCATCTGTCAAGTTAAAGTTATTGAAGTATGCTCTTGGTGCAGGTTGAGCATTAGTTGTTCAACTGAGGAAAATGCTCCTGACATTAAGAAGTTCAACACAGCTTTACTTTTGAGGCAAAGAATCCTCATAAGTATTGCTTAATAGAAGTTTACACATCTTTCCATCTATTTATGAAGAGTATATGTATTATATTATATCATATATATAATATTTTTTTAAGAACTTGCAATCTTTTAGAAAATTTATTTTATAACTCAAACTTATCTTTTGAATATATTTTTTTGTTTGTATATAAGAAGCTTGTGATTCAAATTTGATCTAATTTATACCGTATTTACGCGCAAAGCGCTTGCCAATAACTAGTAGTTATAAAATGATGGCATATCATAGACTATATATAGGATCTTGAATTGATCAAGTAACGCATGCGTGTATGAAACCAAAAGTGAACAAAATAAACTCTCCTATATAAATTAAGGTTCTAGTGTATATTCTTTAAAAAAAAAAAAATGTCTTGATCATTAGAATATTTCTGTAGATTATCATTTGGCTTGCTTTGGACGTCCCACTTAATAAATACACTACAAATTGAAATCATGATAATGATTTATTATTTTTCTAAAAGCGATCAAATAATTAATTTCGGTTGGTAAAATAGAGTAACTAGCTAAGTAAACCAAAATATGAACCGCCTTTAAGAGAATAATTAACTTATGCAGGGGGTAATTGCACATCATTTTGCTAATAAGAGAAGTGTAAGAGAATCAATATATCCTTTCCTATATAAAGATTAATAATTAGCTTAGTGAAATTTAATTTTGTATGAATTCCTAACTTTATGAATTGTTCTTCTCTCTTGATTGCTTCTCATGTCGTTTTTACTTCTGGCTACAAGCTGCCAGCTCTTATGACTAAGTAAAAATGGAACTGTTATTCAAATATTTATATTATTAATCAAGTGGCATTTTTTATTTTGGTTTAGTTGAGTTTTTGAAATATTAGAGGTCTGGAAAAGCTATTGGAGTTTTATGTCAGCGCCCGCTTGTAAATTTTATATTTGCATTGGTTTTATTTTTATAGAAATCATTTAAATTTGGTTGCAGGAACAATAAGTCTAGTTTATTTAAGAAAATAAACATAAGAATTTCAACTTTAGTTTGATAATCCAAATAGGCTCCGCCCTCTTGCAAATTGCACTGGTTACGTTGTACTTTCAATATTTTATTATTGTCGAGTAAATTACTCAAACAAACTTATAAAATGAGTCACTTGTAAGACAAGAAGCAAAGATAAAGGATGATGCAGCTATGGTATATATCTACAATATATTAATGAACTCAACGTTGTGCGCTAGGTTTCAAGGTCTGATAGGACTTTGAAGATAGGGGTTAGCACCGAAAGCCTATTGGTACCAACCTAAAGGGGAGGCCGAGCCTGTAGTCAAGTTCAAGGGTCTTGCTAAAGCTTGGGTCGATACAGACTAGTTTTTTATTTATTTTCTTTTAATTTAACGCTTAAACCTGCTATGTAAGAGAGATCCCGCGAAACATATACTAATGGTTACTCCAATGTATAATTCTAGCCTTTAGAATATAGGCATTATTTTACAGTAGTTTGAATAGACAACGACCAAGGAATTGATATCAAAAGTATATTTTTCGTCTTTGAGTTTAGCAAGTGCTCTGTTTACAATTGTAGTAGTTAACATAAATTAGTTACAACAAAAATACAATTTGGAGAAAAGCTCTTTGAATATATAGTAGCTACAAACAATTTTGACTTAGAAAATAGTTGATTACAAGTCCTCATGATGCTATTCATATCTTTATTACTACTTACTTTCGTGTGCATTTGGAGGTAGAATTTCATAGCGATGTTGTCGGGATTTAAGATTGATCTCTAGATTAGACTTTTATTCATTATTTGTTCAAATTTTTTATTTTTGTTTATGTTGGTTGCTTGAGCTATTTTAGGCGTACTTGTTTTATATACGAAGATTTAAGGGTGATAAATTAAGAGCTTTTGAATGATCGGAGAATCTCTTATATAGGTTAAACAAAGAGGCAAGGACTCTTACAATTTGAAGGTTAACAATTGCATTAATTTCTTGATGAAGTCATTTTTTTTAAATTATTACTGCTTGTATAATAGATCAACCATAACAACTAACAACCCAAAATGTAAGAGCTTAAAAGTTTTTGTTCGGAAAAGGGACCTTTTTCTTCTGCCTCGTCGTCATAGCATTGATTCATACATATACTGCTTGTATTAACGTGAATAAGCCTATGATAAACACCACACATTATCTGGACTTTGTAACCTGGTTTATCCTTCACCAAACTTCTGCTTTTTTCAATTGACGAAAAATGGCTAATAACAATTGGAAAATGCCTTCTTCTTCTTTGAAAATACATTCATTTTGCAGTTGCAACCACTTGATTTTTACCCTTTTTCTTTCTGTCATAAGCATCTTCTTTATGTTAACTTTAAACTTAATTCCAGGCCCTTTTTAAAAAAAAAAAAAAAACCTACTAGTAATCGATTTCAAAGAATAATACAATCTTTTATTATTGCATGACTACCCATGGAAAAACACGCAATAAAATGGAAGAAACATATCATTTCAAGAAAAGCTTGACCAAACTAGTCAGCCCCCAATATACCTTAATACTATTACATTCTCTTTCTCTCCCCCAAACCCCCCACACACACACTTAAAATTAATCCAGCTGCTTGTTGGTATGCAGCATTTAGGTTACATTATTTAGATAGTGAAATTCTTATTTATGTAGCATTCCTTGTCAATCGTTGAGACTCTGAATTCCTCATGATTAATGGCAAGGAGAATAGCAATAACAAGCATAATTTGCCCAGTGATGCTTGTTTCCCCATTGGTATTTCTTACAAATTCCATATTCAGCTCCAAACCAGTGCTTGCAGTGATGGCTACATTTGTAAGAATACTGACAAGGGCCATGCCATTTGTGACTTTTCTTCCAACAGTATTTTCCTTCTGCCATTTGCATTTCTACATAAAATAAATACACAAAGTATCTCAAGTTAATTTGTACAACAAAGAAACCAATTTGAATTTTCCTACAAAGAATGAGACGTATGATGTATTTGAAGTTCTTTGTGATCACCTTATATTACAATATTCGCTTGTTTTTCCAATATAAAAAAGTACGTAACATGGAAACTCACCAGTAGCAGCTACAAGGAGGAGGCAGAAGAGGAGAGCAAGGAAGGTGGTGCATGATTTAGCCATAGCTATTTCTTGTGAAATTCTTGGTGAGAAATAGTGAATAAATATGGAGATATTTATAGTACACATTGTAGCTCAATAATTTACTAATTCATCTCTGATTTATTCAAAAGCTACCTTATAATATATGTGAAAACAAAGTATATATAATCAAGTACAGAGAATTAGTCTAAACTAGAATGGAATGACATATTGTATATGTTCTAATATAATCTGTGAAAAGGGCTTATGAGAAGGCTGACTTTAGGAATTTGATTTAATCACGAGACAATATTATAGTTTTTTGCACTTGTTGCACTGCTTTTATGACCGAGTATAAATGGAGTTAGAACACAATAAATTTTTAATGAATCTGAAATTAAATGCGAAAGTGTTAATCATTTTCAATAGGCTCTATTCCATCAACGTCGTAAAAATTTCAGTGAGCAGCGTATTTTACCTGCCTCATTTATTTTTTAGCCAACTTTTTAAAAATAATTCGCAAGTGTAAGTGGTTGAATTTAGGAATTTTTACACTAAAACATAACTAACACACGAAAATCACAAAAAATGACCCCTATTTGCGAATCTCACCCGAAATATCACTCTTTTTCCCAAGATAGCAGTCTACCATAAGTTTATACAAATTATACAATTTTATACAAATTTATACACGTGTATAAAATTGTATAAATTAGGATAGTGTGTATATGCGAGTGAATAAATATGTATAAATTTTTAGATTTGTATCGTATTAAGGATGTTTATATGAATTTTTACTTTTTGTTGTATATATTTTTGTATCTCTCCTGGCCTACACATTTATCTATATATATTCATATATAATTTATTTTTCCTGAGACATCTGTGTGTATAAACTTGTCCAAAGCAATGATATATAGACAAAATCAACAACATAACTTCAGTGAAATACAAAAAAAATAATGATACCACTGGCGAGGGAGAGTGTCTGCCGGCGGCTCAGTGGCAGAAAAGGGGAGATTTGGTAGCTAGAGTTTTTTTATTTTGAATGAGTGCTTAAATTTGTAATTTTACGGATGAGCGCTATGCATAAAAAAAATATAGCCTGCTGTTTGTGATTTTGGGTAATGGGCTGCCTA
The DNA here is from genome assembly GCA_029990575.1 of Petunia axillaris subsp. axillaris. Lineage (NCBI taxonomy): Eukaryota > Viridiplantae > Streptophyta > Magnoliopsida > Solanales > Solanaceae > Petunia > Petunia axillaris. The sequence goes on from JARKNS010000003.1 coordinate 167,824,769, forward strand.
TTTCTGAAAAAATTTCTTGAATTTATGTAATGAGGTTTCTACACATATATACAAACCTACACCCCTATATTATAAAAGATAGCAATATTTACCAAATTACAACGCATAATAATATTTTTTTAGCACATTTCTCCTATTTCCAATTTCTATTCAAAATTTCCCCATTTCCGATTCTTCAGCATCTAACAACACCTCACCTGTCCCCGCGCCGCTCTGACAGTGGCCTAAACAGTCCTTATACTCGCTGGAGTTTACCGTCTCCTTGGGCACACGTTGTTTGCGGCTGCGCTGGAACAACCACCGTCGGCACAGCTCCTCATTCGTCGGAGCAAGTGGATAAAAGTTCACCGGAGACTGACGTTTCTGATAAAAGTAAAACTCTTCTGTTATGCCGTTACTTTGCTGCAAAAATGAACGGGAAAATTTGACGGTGAGAGGAGTGGTACGGAGTAGCAGCGACGCCATCTTGGATCGGTGTCACACCTCCATCTTCCACACTTCGCCATTATCTCCGGTAGCTACTACACCGTTGCAATCGCTGGGGTCTCTGTCCTCCGCTGTGTTGTTGAATAGATTGAAATCTTCTGTTTTTGCTCTATTCGATGATATTTTTCACTGTTTGTCTGGACCTGTGGTTTCAGCGGGGAATTATGACTGTTCTCGGTGGTTCTGTTATTGTGTTAGAAATAACAGTGTTTTTTTAAAAAATATAAAAAATAATATGAAACAATGCAAAAAGGTGAAATAATTTAGAAACAGTGAGAAAAAGCTGAAACGGTGCTAAAACAACCTGAAACGGTTATGAAACAACCTGAAACAACGTAGATACGGTGAGATACAGTTAGATTAGAAGCAAATATAGTGCAGATTCAGCGAGATACAATGCTAAAACAGTCTGAAAAGGCTAGTGAAAAAATCTGAAACAAAATTTAAAAAGTAACGCAAAACAACGCAAAAAATATGAAATAGTTTAGAAACAGTGAGAAACAACACCCAAATAGGATGAAACAATGCTGAAATAGTCTAGAAATAATTAGATACGGTGCAAAATAAAACAAAGCATATACAGCGAGATACGAGGTGGTTGGTAGTGGAGATACGTCGAGATACAGTAAGATACAACGAGATACGAGCTGGTTGAGGATGAGAGGAGGAAAAGTGAAGTTAGGAGAATTGGGAGGAGGAAAAGTGAAATTGGGAGAAATGAGTGTAAGAATATAAGGTTTTGCTATGTTTTTGCTATGTTTTGTAATTAACTTTTCCTTTCCTCTATATTGAGTAATTTTGCTAAAATATTGCTATTTTTGTAAATATCTTCTAAAATTTATACTTTTATGTAAAAATTTCTTATGTATTCAACCTCTAAACTCATGGTTTGAAGTTCACTCAACTTAAAGTTTTTTATTTTGACAATGAGCGAAATTTAGACTAAAAGTATGAAGTAATTCAAACCTTTGATTAGAAATTGAGAAAAAAGAAGAATGAAAGAAAGAGAATAAAAAATAACAAAGTCCAACTTCAAACTAAAGGACAGAAGTTAACTTAATGTGGACTGAGCTTCAACACTAATGATATGAGAATATCGTCGTAACAGTTGTTTCTTTAGTAGGTTGGTGAAACATTAAAACTCCGTATCTCAATAATTTCTAATACTAAAATAAGGTAGGTTACATGTTATGCCATCTATGTCAAAATACATTGATAGTGTAATTTTTTTTTTTTTATGATACTACTATATAGTATAAGTCCTCCTAATATAACATATTTTTCCAGCACTCAACATCTTCTATTTGTATTGACTTCATTTAACCTGGGAATGAGCTGATTTTGGTGGGATCACTTTGCCTCGCATGTGAGAATTTTTGGCGCAAATTCAAATTAGTTGGATCTCAAAGAGGGCGCCCATCTCCTAATAGGTTTCTCAATTTTTTTTTTTTTTTACTTTTTTTAAACTAAAATATCATTTGTTGACATCAAAGTAAGAGGTGAAATATAAAAAAAAAATTATAAGTTAATTAATCAATTTCCTTAGAAGAAAAAGATGTGCCAAATTTATCCTTATTTATTCTATTTTTAGTTAAATTAAAATTGATGCTTTGATTTAGCGAAACTATGAGACGAAATAAAATTAAATTTAACATTAGTGAATTACTAAACTTTACCACATGTAGTGAGTTGATCCACGCTCAATCCATTAACTACTAAGGATGATGGGGTTTTCGTCAAAAGTAATAGTACCCAGCAAGAGTCGGAGTCGATTCTACAGGGAGCTTAGCAAAGTAATCTATTAGACTTAGGTTGAATAATAACGAGTTCAGAAAATTGTCCGTCAATTACCAATGAATAAGGATAAAAGTATCTTAACTACAACTACAACTACAACTAGCAATTAATGTAAAACAAGTTAAATAATAGCAATGGGTATAAACGATGAGGATGAGCTAGTGGTTTATCCACTCCAACAAGGTTCTCTTAACTAAATGCTTGCATTAACCTTACAAATCTCATGGGTAACACTAATGGTCGGACCTCTAATGTATTCCTCAAAACCCTCACGGGATAGGGAGGATTTACCTCATCAAGCCCTATCGGGTCAATAATGAAGCGCAAGAAACCCTAATCCAAAGACCCGAGCGGGAGTGACCTTTTTTAGGTCATCCCCTTTAAATGGGGTAGGTCGCAACTAATGTAACCCAAATTCTCACTAGACCAATTAATTTAAGTACTTAAGACATATATCAATTTTTTCTTCTTCCTTCTTGGCTATGAAAAGTATGGTAATTGTCTGAGTTAAGCACTAACTGCAAAAATAAGAAATATTTTATTTGTACAGAATCCACTTTCTCGAGACATCCTGAACATAAAGATATAATAGAGTATTTTATTTTATTTTTCTTTTTTGATGAAATATTGTATCCTAAAGTGGCAATAAGACCGAAAGAATATAAATAAATAAACTCGTCTCGTCTGTGGATATATGCAATTTCATATAAGGTACATTACACATACTTCTCTCAAATGCATATGCCAAATGGCATTTCCTTAAGGACCTTTAATGGATTCAAGTAGGGGTGGGCACTAAACCGAAAAAACCGAAGTATTGAACCGAACCGAACTAATTTGGTACTTCGAGTTCGGTACTTCGATTTTTCGGTTCGGGCTCGGTCTAGGAAATTTTAAAACTTTGGTCTTCGGTTCGGTCTTTAGTTTCGGGTATTCTGGAACATCGGGTACCGAAGAACAGTAATAAAAAACTTCAAGAGAACTATTAAAGGTTCTTCGCTAGAAATGGAGCTGATATAATATCTCGGTTTGCAATAAGGTTGATGATCGTAGAAAATAGTTTAGAAGATCCCCCTAGATTTGTTGGTACTAACCCTAACGATTTGCGATAAGGTTGATCAACGTAGAGAATAGTTCTAAAAAACCCATTTAAATTTCTTGATACTGACCTTAAGGTGTGGATTGTAAAGCACCAAATTAGTATTTCATTCAAATAAGTATTAAGCGACGGCAATTCTGGACTATCTTATATGAGATGCTGGTTGTCTCCAATATTTAAGCTTTATGAATTTTCTTGTTCGACTTTTTTTTTTTTGGCTATAAACTTTGGTTTAAACTGAACAACTGATGTAGCGAATCGAATATCGAACTAAAAAACCGAACCGAACCGAAGTATATAAATTACGGATTTTACTACACTTCAAACCGAACCGAAGACCAAAGTACCGAACCGAAGTTTAAAAAAACGAACCGAACACCAAACGCCCACCCCTAGATTCAAGTGTATTGAGCCAGCTGTGTAAATACTAACTTAACTAGAGTTAGTTAGTTACTAGTTAGTAAACTATGGTTAGTTAGTTAGATACATTGTAGTGAAAACGGAGTTAGTTAGCTTAGAGTCTTATAACCGTAGTAGATATTTTCTCTCCCTCTCTCTCTCTTAGCTTGTTAATGAAGAAACTCTCTTCTTCTCCAATTCATCTCCTTCATGCCTTTAACATGGTATTAGAGCTTAAAGGTTGAAGATCTTCAGCTCAGCTCATGAAGCTTTTCTTCTTATATCCGTTTGTAGAATCATTTTCTCATTTCTCCATTTCTGATAAAAATTCAACTCAGTGGAGTTCCCATTCGAAATCTAGGATTTTAAAACTTCAAAACTAGTTGAAATTTGATACAATTCTGCAAATTTATTGTTGATACTGCTCATATTTAGGATCTATAATGGCTAACAATGCTGAAAATTCCACTACTGGTACTGTTGCACAAGGTTCTGATCCTTTTGAAAGGATTCATCATAATCATCCTCTGTACATTCATCCTTCTGATACTCGAGGTTTGATTCTCGTAACTACTCAACTTCAAGGTTCTGAAAATTATGCCTTATGGAGCAAATCTATGAAAATTATGTTACATGGAAAGAACAAATTAGGTTTTGTGCTTGGAACATGTAAAAAAGAACTGTATGAATCTCCTCTACATGACCTATGGGATAGATGTAATGCTATAGTGTTAGCTTGGATTATGAACATTGTCTCTAAAGAGTTATTGAGCAGTGTGATTTATGCTTCTAGTGCTCATGAAGTCTGGGAAGATCTAAAGGAGAGATTTGACAAAGTTAATGCCTCTAGAGCATTTTTCTTACACAAGGAAATTGCCTCATTAACTCAGGGAATGTCTATTGTGTCATTATACTACTCTAAACTTAGTGAGTTATGGGATGAATACGAGGCCTTGATGCTTCCTCCTTCATGTGCTTGCCCAGAATCTAAGCATTATGTAGAGCACTTCCAGTTGCAGAAGTTTATGTCAATTTCTGATGGGACTAAATGAGTCCTATGATCATGCTAAGAGCCAAGTGCTGCTGACTAGTCCACTTCCTACTATTAATCAAGCCTATGCTATGATTTTAAATATAGAAAGTCAAAGGATGAGTGGCATTGGTTCTGTTTGTAAAGGTGGTATTGAACCTGGATCAGGAGAGTCTATGGCACTGTTGAGTAACACTAGATATAAGCCTAAGAATAATAATTACTCTCAAAAGTCTAATGGGTACTCTCAAAGATCCAAGCCACCAGTAAAATGTGAGTATTGTGGTATAAAGGGTCATGTGTAGGATGATTACTATAAGCTGCATGGGTATCCATATGATTACAAACCTAAGAAGAATAGGGGTCCACAACAGGGGTATGTTAACAATGTTAGCTCTGAAGGATATCAGACAGCTCAGTCCTCTCTTAGCTCACAATCTTTGAGCTCTCAGGGTCAGTGTTCAGAGGCTAGATCCTATGGTACATCTAGAGGTTACTCATCCTCAGGCTCAGTGAACTATGCTCTTGCTCAAGCATTTCATACTCAGTATCCAGTGTCTCACTCTGCTACTGCACTGAATTATGCCCCTACTCTGACTCAGGACCAATACAACCAGATTATTCAGATGCTGAACAAGGGGAAGACTATTGATAACTCAGCTAATGTGGCCACTGCTAGTGCCTCGGGTACTGTGAATGCTTTTATGTCTAGTCTAGCTAACCATAACTAGATTGTAGACATATAAGCCTCGCACCATATGGTTCACAGTTTAGACTTATTGACGGAATGCAAGAGTGTAACTAATAGAAACAAGGTTCACTTGCCTACAGGAGGTAAAATAGATATTGATCAGATTGGGAATTCCTCTGTGTTCAAGGATATCACTGTTAAGAATGTTCTATATATACCAGAGTTCAAGTATAACTTACTCTCAGTGTCTCAACTCACTAGAGAACTGAACTGTTTGGTAGCCTTCTACCCTGACTTTTGTGTATTTCAGGAACTCTCCTGTGGGAAGGTATTGGGGATTGGTAAGAAATAACATGGACTCTACATTCTCAAAGCTGAAGGAAAGGATCACAACTCTCATCATCCACCACTGTCAACTGTTAATACCAGTCATGTTAGTACACTGAATAAGAGCAGTAGTTGTTTGTCTAATAAGACCTCTGATAATGATGTGTGTCTTTGGCATAGAAAATTGGGTCATGCCCCTCTCAAGGTCTTGAAACAGCTGACTAGTTTGAATAATGTACAGTTGTTTGCTCATGAATGTAATGTTTGCCCAATTGCAAAGTAATCCAGATTGTCTTTTACTCAAAGCAAGTCTTGTTCATTTACTTCATTTGATCTTGTGCATGCAGATGTTTGGGGACCCTATAGAGTCACTACTCATGATGGCAAAAGGTTTTTTATGACACTAGTTGATGACTATTCCAGGTTTACTTGGGTGTTTCTGATGAATACCAAGTCTAAATCAATTGTAGTCTTGCAGAACTTTCTTGTGCTAGTTAACACACAATTTGGATGTGGAGTAAAGGGTCTTAGAACATATAATGGTAGTGAATTCTTCAATTCACAAGTTAGTGTACTGCTTAGTGGTCATGGTGTTATTCATCAAAGCTCATGTGCGTATACACCCTAATAGAATGGGGTTGTTGAAAGGAGATCGAGATATATCCTAGATATGGCTAGGGCTCTAAGGTTCCAGGCTTTTATACCTCTTAGATTTTGGGGTGAATGTGTCCAAGCTGCTGTGTACACCTTAAATAGACTACCTACAATACTACTTAGAGGTCAGTGTCCATTTGAGAGGTTGTACCATAAACAACCATCTGTGTCTCACTTCAAGGTGTTTGGGAGTCTGTGTTATGCTACTGTTCTGAATATACATGACAAATTTGGGCCTAAATCTATTCCTGCAGTGCTCCTTGGCTGCTCTACAACTCATAAGGGATATTTGCTCTATGACCTGTGTGATAAGCATTTCTTTGTGAGCAGGGATGCTCTGTTTAAGGAGGATATCTTCCCTTTCCAGTACAAACACACTACAATCACTTCACAGTTTCCTGTAATTGATTTTTCTGATGAATGTACATTCCCTGAATCTCATCCTGCTGCTGCTCTTTCTACTTCACTACCTAGTTCCCCAATGATCTCAGATCCACCTGTTTTAACAGATTCACCTTCTTCTCCCTTGCTCGCTCTTGACTCAACCCCACATCTCTTACCTGCTCCACCCTCTATATCTGCACCTATTGCCTAAAAAAAAACTACAAGACAATCCAAAGCTCTAGGCTGGATAGAAGACTATATTGTCAATCTTCCCAAAACCTCATGTCAGTACCCTATTTCTAACTATGTTGGCTATGATAACCTCTCACCTCACTACAAGGCATCTGTAGCTTCTTATTCAGCTATCACATAACCTAGAACATTTCTTTAGGCAAGTAAGGACCCTAAGTGGATAGAGGCTATGCAGTCTGAAATCACTACAGTAGAGGAGAACCACACTTGGTCTATTGTTGACCTGCCTAGTGGCAAGATGCCTAAAGGCTGCAAATTGGTATTCAAAGTGAAGTACATATCTACAGGTGAAGTGGAGAGGTACAAGGCAAGGTTGGTGGCCAAGGGTTACAGTCAACAAGAGGGTCTTGACTACACAGAGACTTTCTCACCGGTGGCCAAATGGTTTCCTTGGCAGCCTCTTAAGGGTGGTATGTGTTTCAAATAGATATTCACGATATTTTTTTGCAAGTTGATCTTCCAGAAGAGGTCTATATGTAGATTCCAGATGGCTTTGCAAGCTAGGGGGAGTATGGTCTGAAAGTGTGTAAGCTGCAAAAATCTTTGTATAGGCTTAAACTAACTCCTAGACAATGGAGTTTTAAACTCAAAGAAGCCTTAGTTGATATGGGGTTCTGTCAGTCACATCATGATTACTCTCTCTTAACCAAAAGAGTTGGATCTGACATTGTGATAATTTTGGTGTATGTTGATGACCTCTTGATCACATGCAGCAGTTTAAAACTGATCAAGATGGTAAGAGAAGAACTACAAAACAGATTCAAAATGAAGGATCTTGATGAACTTAAATATTTTCTGGGTATTGAATTCTCTAGATCTAAGAAGGGAATTCTAATGTGTCAAAGAAAATATGATCTGGAACTAGTTGCTGAACTAGGATTAGCTGGAGGGAAAACTGCTATAACTTCTCTAGAGTTCAATCACAAGCTGAGTTCAGTAGAGTATGATGCTGTTGTGGGGAGTAATACTGAAGTGAATGATGAACTACTGGTGGACAAAGGGAAATATCAGAGACTAGTTGGCAGGCTGCTATACCTGACTATGACCAGACCAGATATTGCTTTTATTGTGCAGGTCCTTAGTCAGTATATGCATGCTCCTAAAACTTCACACTGGAATGCTACCTTAAGGGTAGTCAGATATGTAAAAAATGCACCTAGTTTAGGCTTGTTCATGCCTGCTCTAGGTAATCAGAAATTAAGTGCATATTGTGACTCTGATTGGGGAGCCTGTGTAGAGACAAGGAGGTCTATCACAGGGTATGTGTAAAGCTTGGAGAAGCCTTAATCTCTTGGAAGTCAAAGAAGCAAGGAACAGTTTCTAGAAGCTCTGCTGAAGCTGAGTTCAGGAGTATGGCATCTACAGTTGCTGAAATACTTTGGCTGATTGGGTTGTTCAAGGAATTAGGTGTTAATCTGGAGTTGCCAGTTCAGCTTTTTTGTGACAGTAAAGCTGCAATACAGATTGCAGCTCACCCTATATTCCATGAAAGGACCAAACATATTGATATCGACTGTTATTTCATCAGAGAAAGAATTGAAAGAGGACAAGTTCAAACAGTACACATTGGTACCAAAGAACAGCTAGCAGACATTCTGACCAAAGGCTTGTGTAAGCCACTACATGGTTATCTACTAGGCTAGCTGAGAATGAAAAATGTATCACCCCCCAGCTTGAGGGGGAGTGTTGAGCCAGCTGTGTAAATAGTAACTTAACTAGAGTTAGTTATTTATTACTTGTTAGTAAAATATGGTTAGTTAGTTAGATACATTGTAGTTAAAATAGAGTTAGTTAGCTTAGAGCCTCATAACTGTAATGGATATTTTCTCTCTCTTAGCTCGTTAATGAAGCAACTCTCTTCTTCTCCAATTCATCTACTTCACCATAGCTGAGCCTTTGACAAAGTGGGAAATAGAACAACAACTTATTCGATGTCATATTACAAGTTATTCACAATTCACAAAAGATAGTAAAGAAATATTAAGAAAAGAGTTTCTCAATGGAAACATTTCGACTTACCAATAGCGACGACAAAGAGAAGGCAGAAGAGAAGGGAAACAAAGGTTGTGTATTTGGCCATGATTAGCCTTTTCTTTTTGATTTCTTCGTGAGGAAACTGGCACCAGAGGTGGTGATATTTATAGCATATGAATCTTACATTATTGTCAACTTAATTCTACTTTTTACTAGTTCAAGGATTATGTAACTATCAAGTGAAAGAGGATAAATTCTTGCGGATTTTTGTGAAAAGTTATGCTCAAGATTATATATCAATGGTTCGGGAATTAGAAATTCTTGAGATGTATCTTAAAGTTTCAACTATCCTTAAACGTATATGTTCAACATCCGGTAATGTGATGTTCAAACTCATCTATATATCTTCTTATTGCAACTTATCTAAGGTCATAGGTTAAAGTTAAAGTACTTATAAAATTGGTTTGAAACGGCCTTTAGTGAAATTGCCTTGGATGTGGTCCATTCTCTATCCATAGAGATCTTGAACGAGATATTACTTTACCCTCTAATATCTTTTTCTTTTCATTCCGAAGAGTTCTGGTCAAATATTTTCCACTCTAGCCACTTAACTAATGAAGAATTGGCTTAGCCGACTACTAGATGATGTTGTTGTATCAATTCCTTCTCGATTGACATTGAGAGAAGCAGTGCTCACAAGTTCTCTTTTAACTCGATAGTTGTACAGTAAATTTCCATACTTAATGGACGTTAGCCAAGTTGTTGCTACCAAACATTTGGAGAATTTGAGAGTTGCATTGTACAATCAAATGTGGACTAATATGAATTTATATACGCATAAGGGAAGCTCAAGGGACGCCAAATACGACCAAATTATATGTAAGAAATGGTTTCCATTTCCCTTATGTCTTCCTTTCCATCTTATGGGCACCAAAACTTCTTGAAATTTAACAAGTATTTTTAAAGACTTTCAAATTTATGGCTCCTAATTAAGTAGTAGTTCTTTCTTAGTATTGGCCGCCATCTGTCAAGTTAAAGTTATTGAAGTATGCTCTTGGTGCAGGTTGAGCATTAGTTGTTCAACTGAGGAAAATGCTCCTGACATTAAGAAGTTCAACACAGCTTTACTTTTGAGGCAAAGAATCCTCATAAGTATTGCTTAATAGAAGTTTACACATCTTTCCATCTATTTATGAAGAGTATATGTATTATATTAACTTGCAATCTTTTAGAAAATTTATTTTATAACTCAAACTTATCTTTTGAATGTATTTTTTTGTTTGTATTTAAAAAGCTTGTGATTCAAATTTGATCTAATTTATACCGTATTCACGCGCAAAGCGCTTGCCAATAACTAGTAGTTATAAAATGATGGCATATCATAGACTATATATCGGATCTTGAATTGATCAAGTAACGCATGCGTGTATGAAACCAAAAGTGAACAAAATAAACTCTCCTATATAAATTAAGGTTCTAGTGTATATTCTTTTAAAAAAAAAAATAATGTCTTGATCATTAGAATATTTCTGTAGATTATCATTTGGCTTGCTTTGGACGTCCCACTTAATAAATACACTACAAATTGAAATCATGATAATGATTTATTATTTTTCTAAAAGCGATCAAATAATTAATTTCGGTTGGTAAAATAGAGTAACTAGCTAAGTAAACCAAAATATGAACCGCCTTTAAGAGAATAATTAACTTATGCAGGGGGTAATTGCACATCATTTTGCTAATAAGAGAAGTGTAAGAGAATCAATATATCCTTTCCTATATAAAGATTAATAATAAGCTTAGTGAAATTTAATTTTGTATAAATTCCTAACTTTATGAATTGTTCTTCTCTCTTGATTGCTTCTCATGTCGTTTTTACTTCTGGCTACAAGCTGCCAGCTCTTATGACTAAGTAAAAATGGAACTGTTATTCAAATATTTATATTATTAATCAAGTGGCATTTTTTATTTTGGTTTAGTTGAGTTTTTGAAATATTAGAGGTCTGGAAAAGCTATTGGAGTTTTATGTCAGCGCCCGCTTGTAAATTTTATATTTGCATTGGTTTTATTTTTATAGAAATCATTTAAATTTGGTTGCAGGAATAATAAGTCTAGTTTATTTAAGAAAATAAACATAAGAATTTCAACTTTAGTTTGATAATCCAAATAGGCTCCGCCCTCTTGCAAATTGCACTGGTTACGTTGTACTTTCAATATTTTATTATTGTCGAGTAAATTACTCAAACAAATTTATAAAATGAGTCACTTGTAAGACAAGAAGCAAAGATAAAGGATGATGCAGCTATGGTATATATCTACAATATATTAATGAACTCAACGTTGTGCGCTAGGTTTCAAGGTCTGATAGGACTTTGAAGATAGGGGTTAGCACCGAAAGCCTATTGGTACCAACCTAAAGGGGAGGCCGAGCCTGTAGTCAAGTTCAAGGGTCTTGCTAAAGCTTGGGTCGATACAGACTAGTTTTTTATTTATTTTCTTTTAATTTAACGCTTAAACCTGCTATGTAAGAGAGATCCCGCGAAACATATACTAATGGTTACTCCAATGTATAATTCTAGCCTTTAGAATATAGGCATTATTTTACAGTAGTTTGAATAGACAACGACCAAGGAATTGATATCAAAAGTATATTTTTCGTCTTTGAGTTTAGCAAGTGCTCTGTTTACAATTGTAGTAGTTAACATAAATTAGTTACAACAAAAATACAATTTGGAGAAAAGCTCTTTGAATATATAGTAGCTACAAACAATTTTGACTTAGAAAATAGTTGATTACAAGTCCTCATGATGCTATTCATATCTTTATTACTACTTACTTTCGTGTGCATTTGGAGGTAGAATTTCATAGCGATGTTGTCGGGATTTAAGATTGATCTCTAGATTAGACTTTTATTCATTATTTGTTCAAATTTTTTATTTTTGTTTATGTTGGTTGCTTGAGCTATTTTAGGCGTACTTGTTTTATATACGAAGATTTAAGGGTGATAAATTAAGAGCTTTTGAATGATCGGAGAATCTCTTATATAGGTTAAACAAAGAGGCAAGGACTCTTACAATTTGAAGGTTAACAATTGCATTAATTTCTTGATGAAGTCATTTTTTTTAAATTATTACTGCTTGTATAATAGATCAACCATAACAACTAACAACCCAAAATGTAAGAGCTTAAAAGTTTTTGTTCGGAAAAGGGACCTTTTTCTTCTGCCTCGTCGTCATAGCATTGATTCATACATATACTGCTTGTATTAACGTGAATAAGCCTATGATAAACACCACACATTATCTGGACTTTGTAACCTGGTTTATCCTTCACCAAACTTCTGCTTTTTTCAATTGACGAAAAATGGCTAATAACAATTGGAAAATGCCTTCTTCTTCTTTGAAAATACATTCATTTTGCAGTTGCAACCACTTGATTTTTACCCTTTTTCTTTCTGTCATAAGCATCTTCTTTATGTTAACTTTAAACTTAATTCCAGGCCCTTTTTAAAAAAAAAAAAAAAAACCTACTAGTAATCGATTTCAAAGAATAATACAATCTTTTATTATTGCATGACTACCCATGGAAAAACACGCAATAAAATGGAAGAAACATATCATTTCAAGAAAAGCTTGACCAAACTAGTCAGCCCCCAATATACCTTAATACTATTACATTCTCTTTCTCTCCCCCAAACCCCCCACACACACACTTAAAATTAATCCAGCTGCTTGTTGGTATGCAGCATTTAGGTTACATTATTTAGATAGTGAAATTCTTATTTATGTAGCATTCCTTGTCAATCGTTGAGACTCTGAATTCCTCATGATTAATGGCAAGGAGAATAGCAATAACAAGCATAATTTGCCCAGTGATGCTTGTTTCCCCATTGGTATTTCTTACAAATTCCATATTCAGCTCCAAACCAGTGCTTGCAGTGATGGCTACATTTGTAAGAATACTGACAAGGGCCATGCCATTTGTGACTTTTCTTCCAACAGTATTTTCCTTCTGCCATTTGCATTTCTACATAAAATAAATACACAAAGTATCTCAAGTTAATTTGTACAACAAAGAAACCAATTTGAATTTTCCTACAAAGAATGAGACGTATGATGTATTTGAAGTTCTTTGTGATCACCTTATATTACAATATTCGCTTGTTTTTCCAATATAAAAAAGTACGTAACATGGAAACTCACCAGTAGCAGCTACAAGGAGGAGGCAGAAGAGGAGAGCAAGGAAGGTGGTGCATGATTTAGCCATAGCTATTTCTTGTGAAATTCTTGGTGAGAAATAGTGAATAAATATGGAGATATTTATAGTACACATTGTAGCTCAATAATTTACTAATTCATCTCTGATTTATTCAAAAGCTACCTTATAATATATGTGAAAACAAAGTATATATAATCAAGTACAGAGAATTAGTCTAAACTAGAATGGAATGACATATTGTATATGTTCTAATATAATCTGTGAAAAGGGCTTATGAGAAGGCTGACTTTAGGAATTTGATTTAATCACGAGACAATATTATAGTTTTTTGCACTTGTTGCACTGCTTTTATGACCGAGTATAAATGGAGTTAGAACACAATAAATTTTTAATGAATCTGAAATTAAATGCGAAAGTGTTAATCATTTTCAATAGGCTCTATTCCATCAACGTCGTAAAAATTTCAGTGAGCAGCGTATTTTACCGGCCTCATTTATTTTTTAGCCAACTTTTTAAAAATAATTCGCAAGTGTAAGTGGTTGAATTTAGGAATTTTTACACTAAAACATAAGTAACACACGAAAATTACAAAAAATGACCCCTATTTGCGAATCTCACCCAAAATATCACTCTTTTTCCCGAGATAGCAGTCTACCATAAGTTTATACAAATTATACAATTTTATACACGTGTATAAAATTGTATAAATTAGGATAGAGTGTATATGCGAGTGAATAAATCTGTAAAAAATTTTAGATTTGTATCGTATTAAGGATGTTTATATGAATTTTTACTTTTTGTTGTATATATTTTTGTATCTCTCCTGGCCTACACATTTATCTATATATATTCATATATAATTTATTTTTCCTGAGACATTTGTGTGTATAAACTTGTCCAAAGCAATTATGTATATAAACAAAATCAACAACATAACTTCAGTGAAATACAAAAAAAATAATGATACCACTGGCGAGGGAGACTGTCTGCCGGCGGCTCAGTGGCAGAAAAGGGGAGATTTGGTAGCTAGAGTTTTTTTATTTTGAATGAGTGTTTAAATTTGTAATTTTACGGATGAGCGCATTGCATAAAAAAAATATAGCCTGCTGTTTGTGATTTTGGGTAGTGGGCTGCCTATTTCTGAAAAAATTTCTTGAATTTATGTAATGAGATTTCTACACATATATACAAACCTACACCCCTATATTATAAAAGATAGCAATATTTACCAAATTACAACACATAGTAATATTTTTTTAGCACATTTCTCCTATTTCCAATTTCTATTCAAAATTTCCCCATTTCCGATTCTTCAGCATCTAACAACACCTCACCTGTCCCCGCGCCGCTCTGACAGTGGCCTAAACAGTCCTTATACTCGCTAGAGTTTACCGTCTCCTTGGGCACACGTTGATTGCGGCTGCGCTGGAACAACCACCGTCGGCACAGCTCCTCATTCGTCGGAGCAAGTGGATAAAAGTTCACCGGAGACTGACGTTTCTGATAAAAGTAAAACTCTTCTGTTATGCCGTTACTTTGCTGCAAAAATGAACGGGAAAATTTGACGGTGAGAGGAGTGGTACGGAGTAGCAGCGACGCCATCTTGGATCGGTGTCACACCTCCATCTTCCACACTTCGCCATTATCTCCGGTAGCTACTACACCGTTGCCATCGCTGGGGTCTCTGTCCTCCGCTGTGTTGTTGAATAGATTGAAATCTTCTGTTTTTGCTCTATTCGATGATATTTTTCACTGTTTGTCTGGACCTGTGGTTTCAGCGGGGAATTATGACTGTTCTCGGTGGTTCTGTTATTGTGTTAGAAATAACAGTGTTTTTTTAAAAAATGTAAAAAATAATATGAAACAATGCAAAAAGGTGAAATAATTTAGAAACAGTGAGAAACAAGCTGAAACGGTGCTAAAACAACCTGAAACGGTTATGAAACAACGTAGATACGGTGAGATACAGTTAGATTAGAAGCAAATATAGTGCAGATTCAGCGAGATACAATGCTAAAACAGTCTGAAAAGGCTAGTGAAAAAATCTGAAACAAAATTTATAAAGTAACGCAAAACAACGCAAAAGATGTGAAATAGGTTAGAAACAGTGAGAAACAACACCCAAATAGGATGAAACAATGCTGAAATAGTCTAGAAATAATTAGATACGGTGCAAAATAAAACAAAGCATATACAGCGAGATACGAGGTGGTTGGTAGTGGAGATACGTCGAGATACAGTAAGATACAACGAGATACGAGCTGGTTGAGGATGAGAGGAGGAAAAGTGAAGTTAGGAGAATTGGGAGGTGGGAAAGTGAAATTGGGAGAAATGAGAGTAAGAATATAAGGTTTTGCTATGTTTTTTCTATGTTTTGTAATTAACTTTTCCTTTTCTCTATATTGAGTAATTTTGCTAAAATATTGCTATTTTTGTAAATATCTTCTAAAATTTATACTTTCATGTAAAAATTTCGTATGTATTCAACCTCTAAACTCATGGTTTGAAGTTCACTCAACTTAAAGTTTTTTATTTTGACAATGAGCGAAATTCAGACTAAAAGTATGAAGTAATTCAAACCTTTGATTAGAAATTGTGCAAAAAGAAGAATGAAAGAAAGAGAAGAAAAAATAACAAAGTCCAACTTCAAACTAAAGGACAGAAGTTAACTTAATGTGGACTGAGCTTCAACACCAATGATATGAGAATATCGTCGAAATAGTTGTTTCTTTAGTAGGTTTGTGAAACATTAAAACTCCGTATCTCAATAATTTCTAATACTAAAATAAGGTAGGTTACATGTTATGCCATCTATGTCAAAATACATTGATAGTGTAATTTTTTTTTTTATGATACTAGTATATAGTATAAGTCCTCCTAATATAACATATTTTTCCAGCACTCAACATCTTCTATTTGTATTGACTTCATTTAACCTGGGAATGAGCTGATTTTGGTGGGATCACTTTGCCTCGCATGTGAGAATTTTTGGCGCAAATTCAAATTAGTTGGATCTCAAAGAGGGCGCCGATCTCCTAATAGGTTTCTCAATTTTTTTTTACTTTTTTTAAACTAAAAATTCATTTGTTGACATCAAAGTAAGCGGTGAAATATAAAAAAAAAATTTATAAGTTAATTAATCAATTTCCTTAGAAGAAAAAGATGTGCCAAATTTATCCTTATTTATTCTATTTTTAGTTAAATTAAAATTGATGCTTTGATTTACAGTTGAGCGAAACTATGAGACGAAATAAAATTAAATTTAACATTAGCGAATCACTAAACTTTACCACATGTTGCGAGTCTCTCAGCTTTGTTCTACTTATTTAAAATGTTGCCTTGGCACATACTATATATATTTGCCTATACTTCCCTTCTCTATAATTATATTTATCGTTTTCAACTCTGCATGGTGTTATACAATACGGTGGATAGAGAGAAAGTTCTTAGTGCTTACGCAATATATTAGTGGGACCACCTTGGTATATCTTCCTCGTTTCCTCTTTCAAGCAACAATATTTGTTACAATAAACATCAGAGTGATTAAAGATATGTAGAAAGGGGCTAAGACTCGAGTGAGGACAGTGGGAGGAAACACAGAGCACTTTCCGATTAAGGTAGGACTGCATCAGGGATCAACGCTTAGCCCATTTTTTATTTACCCTGTGATGAATGAATTGACGCGGAGTGTTCAAGGAGAAGTATTGTGGTGCATGTTATTTGCGGATGATATAGTGTTGGTGGATGAGACACGCTCAGGTGTCAATAAGAAACTGGAGGTGTGGAGGCAGACTTTAGAGTCTAAAGGCTTCAAGCTAAGCAGGACGAAAACAGAGTACATGGAATGCAAGCTTAGTGACGCTTCTGATGAGTCAGATGTGGAAGTGAGGCTTGATTCTCAAGTCATTCCTAAGAAAGGAAGCTTCCGATATCTTGGCTCAATCCTCCAATATAATGGAGAAATTGATGATGATGTCACTCACCTTATAGGAGTAGGTTGGATGAAGTGGAAGCTTGCATCCGGTGTTCTGTATGATAAGAGAGTGCTGCTTAAGTTTAAAGGCAAATTCTATAGAGTGGTCGTTAGACCAACTATGTTGTCTGGGACAGAGTGTTGGCCAGTCAAGAACTCGCACATTCAGAAAATGAGAGTGGCAAATGAGAATGCTTAGGTGGATGTGTGGTCACACCAGGATGGATAAGATTAATAATGAAGTCATTCGCGACAAGGTGGGTATGACCCTAGTGGCTAAGAAGATGCGAGAAGCGAGGTTGCGATGGTGTCGTCACGTGATGAGGAGTGTTGATGCTCCGATAAGGAGGTGCGAGAGGTTGGCAGTGCTAGGTCTACGGAGAGGTAGAGGTAGACCACAGAAGAATTGGGTTGAGGTGATTCGACAAGACATGGTCCAGATCCTGATCACCGAGGACATGACCTTAGATAGGAGAGCATGAAGGTCGAGGATTATGTCAGAAGGGTAAGTAGTAGTTGAGTGTCTGGGCTCTTGTTAGATGCAGTATTATGTGTATATAGACGATTTACTTCTTAGTCTTCACCTTTATATCTTCTGTTCTTATCTGTTTATTTTGAATATGTTTTAGCGATATCTTTCTTTCTAGCATTATATTGATGTCTTGATTTTCTATGTATTTTTCTAAAATATCTTTATTTTTCTAGCCGAGGTCTATAGGAACCAGCCTCTCAACCTTGGTGGGGATAAGGTCTGCGTACGTTCACCCTCCCCATACACTACTTGTGGAATATACTGGGTATGTTATTGTTGTTGTTAATATACATGTACTAATTTGCACGTCTAGTTTCTAGTTGGCTAGCTCCAAGAAGTGAAGCCCTTTTAATAAAATAAAAACAACACAAACAAGTTGAAATCGACTATACGTTCATTCTAACCAAACAATTATGCATGCTTTGTTCTTTCTTTCTTTACACTAAGGCATCCACTATTTTCTTCCGTTGTTCAACGTGATGTTCGTGATGTTCCTGGTTCGAGACAATTAAGCAGCATATTATGATAGATCTTACCTTGTTCTTTTTGCACCCCCTTAAGATTCTTTGAGGATTGTAGTGATGCTTTTACGTCAGTAATGATATGAATCGCACGTTCTAATGTGTTAATGTTAAAAGTGTTGAATCCTACGTTATAATATGTTAATGTTAAAATTTGAATGGCTTCAAACAGGAGTTAGTATTTTGTTCTGTTAAGCTCTGTAGTGTGCTAATGGTAAAAGAGGAAAAAATATCATTTGTTATTGACAAGTAAAAGAAGCAAGTTTTTTAGTGATAATTAAGAAAATGAAGTAATGTTGGTTATCTTTTATCCAAATGAACAGCTCACTAATGATAAGAAAGAATAATTTCTGATAATTCATGTACCCTATTTGTTTCCAACATTACATGCATGTATGTGTGTTTATACTTTTGCAACAGAGCATGAGCATTTTATAGTAAATTAGATTATTAGTTTAATCATATGATGGTGTTAATCATGTGTCCTATTAAGTAGCTCAGAGGTGCCAGGAAATTGAAGGTACGATTAGCAGATGCTTAAATTGTTAGAAGAATAGGAATAACAAAGGAATTGAAGAAGAATGACTTTGAGGCATAAAAGATCACTATCTTAACGAGATATTGCCCGTGTACTCTACAGAGAATTACAGACCAATTCTCTTTACGATACAACAAAGCCCTAGTATACTACCAATTGGGTTAAACTACTTCAGGAGAATCCTAATATTTGTAGAAGTTTAGATGTGACTTTTCGTAAGTGTCACTTTCTTCCACAAATAGCTGTGTCTAATTCAACTTAAGACCCCCAAATATTACAAACTATTTCCAACATAAATCACTAAAGAGGGTCACATGTGTTGGGGTATCTGTGAATGTAATGTCAGTGATTGGTCACATTTCCGATGGAAGAATTTTGTTTGCAGCAGAGCAATTATCAATCAGAGATATAACAACATGAGCATGTCCAGATGAACTAGGAGAGAATGTATTACCAAAATGTTAGAGAAGAGTCATTACTGCTTACTCTGAGCTATCCATAGAATATACTACAAGACTAAACAATCGAAGAGTCCAGTGCCAAAGAATATTTTTAGACGTCTTCTGCACAAATAGATGTGCTATTAGGAAATTTCATTTGAAAACAATTATGGAAGTAGGGATTTTGAGAACTCCATGTTGCATAGTTCTTACAAGCCCTTTTTTATTGCTTTTAAGCATTGCAGATTTCTTCTTTTCTGATAATCAAGAAATCATTGTTTATGAATTCAAAACTCGGGGATAATCAAGTTAAATGTAATGAAAGATAACCTTTGTCTAGAATGATTTAATTTCACTTGTTCCATTTCTAAGGGAAAAAAGATACAGCTAGTAAGTTGCGACTCTACTTAGTGAACAGTCTACACGAACTTGCAACTTACTAAGTCAATGTGATAGATAAGTTCTATTTACAGAGTAAACAAGCAGAACCAAAAGGCAAACCCAAAGAGAAAAGGGAAGTTCTATTTGTAAGAATCTCTTACTTTTGGATGAGCTTTACAAAGTTGACATATCTTTTTCCTGAACTTTTCCCGTAGTAACAATGCAGATGCCTTCCAAAAGGAGAGCCTGCAGCATGGTTCCAAAAAATTTGATATCATCATGTTAAACCATGCAAACTTAAAGTAATAAGTAGCCATAGATGCTATATAGAAACACTTAATTTGGTCTACCAAAGTTCATTTTTGTGTTTTGCTACGTTCGCCAGAGCACAACAATGTTCCAATTAAACTCCTATGATAAAACATCGATTTACATCATTTAAATGAACATGAAGAGGATTAAGTACTGTCAATAAAACAGCAAACTACATGACTGAAATGTCCAATTCTAAGTCTCACAGAGACGAGTAAAGAATCCAGTTCTTATGAACTGATTCAATGTACTTTCTAGAGAAACTTCCTGCCTAAAAGGTTGGGTCCGCTTCCCCTTTATGGACTGGGAGTGGCGAAAGAAACCTGCTTTAGACTTTGTAATCACCTATCATAAATTGAACAATTCTCTTAATTTTTAACTTCTGTTCTCGATGGCTCCATCACACGTAAACTAGCAGCATATGCCCTTGGTCTGAATTACCTACTCATGTAAACTACAAATTCAGCATCAGTTCAATCGAGAATTATTCTACTAGAGGAATTACAGGGTAAACCAATTGACTCTCCAAATGAAACAGAAGATCTAAAACTTCAGGTGACAACAATAAGACCCTCCAGTACTTGAACAGTAGAAAATTGTTTTTGTGCTAACAAAGAATAATAGAAATTCTGTTAGCATAATCAAATTTGCCTCCTTCCATGCAGGTGGACACTGGTTTAGCAGAATCAGTGAATCACCATTATTGTTTCGACATTAAAGATAATGCCCAATGATACATGCCTGTATGTAATATTCATCATTGGTCAAGAAACAGTGCATTTATAGTAAGAGAATTAGTTTAGGCAAACGATGGTGTTACATAACTTGGGAAAAGATTCATTTTTTGGAAGCTTTTAACGAATCTTGAATCTGCCTTGCAAAAGTTGCCCCAAAGGCCCAAACCAAGAATCGTTCCCTGCTATTCATGGGAAATATTACTCAAGCTCTGTCGGTTTACTACACAATCATAAAGCTAGCATCTTAAAAGTAGCAGTTACATAGCAATAGAAAACTAACCTCTACATAAAAATGCAAATAGATTTGATTTGGTTAGAGCCATTTTGAATCTTGGCTTCACTCAAAGAAAAAAGCACGACTCTAAACTACTACTGTTGAAGACTTCAATTATCCAACCAAAAATCTTAAATTCACGGCTAGAATAAACTTTTTGGATGTTGGAAATCCTTATATAATTGATATGGGGAAGATACATCGTTTAAACACTTTTTTGCAACCATATTATAGGAAAGATAGGGGTCCAATACATTACCTTACTGTTGGATGGAAATGCTACAAATTAAGATAGACTTGGCAAATAAAAAAGCTCAGCCTTGGGAGATGCTCTGGGGAAACGCATCAATTCTGTAGTGATGTTATTCCTTTCTTCCCTGCTGGAACCAGAGAATTTAGACTGCCTAAAGCTCATCCTTAGCAAAGATGGGGTACGAGCAAACAATAGCTTTACAAATTGCAGTTCTGTTTTTGAACCCTTACACCTACATATGATTACATGTCTGAGCTTGTTGAGTGATCGGTCCAAGCAGGATGATGAGTCTAGATAATTCGTAGCAGCTTCAGCATTGTCGCTGGTAGAGCTCTGCACCTGATGGTATAACGAAATACAGGTCATTTTAGCTTCACATGTTTCTAAACAAATGAAGTGCAGAAAGGAGCCATATCATCCATGCATAAATCTAGTGTTTTGACAATTTCTTACCCAAATCTCAAGTGTATTCAAATTGGGGGAACTCTTAATTAACTCTAACGCGTAAGAAACCTGACCCAGCTTGAGGAAGTCCACACGTAACCTTAGATACCACAAGCAATTGAGCGTAAAAGGAAGCCCCTTCGGAACTGCACCTGCACTCAAAAGCTTAGGACAAATACAAAATAAGAATATTCACATGAACACGATCTCAATATAAGAGAATATGGCAGATTCTTACCTCAAGGAAAGATGAACACAAACTAAGCGCCTCAAGCACAGTCAAGCTAAAAAGAAGCTTTTCCAAAGTTAATTTTACATCGTGTTTTGGACAATCAGCCCTTTTTCCTAAATCAAGTGTTAACCCTCCCAAATTTTTGCAGTTCATAAAGCAATTTATGTCAAGAGCATAATGACTGATACCAACATACAAGTACTTCAACGTTGATGATACAATGTTCAGGTATTGAGTACCATTACATCGCTTCACGATCAAATTGACAAGAAGAGGGGCCTTGATAACATACAACTGTGTGGTTGGCACCAAGGTTACTTTTTCCATATGAAGGGTTATAAGATTCTTAAAGCCAAGAAAAGAAATTGGTGGTTTGAAGATACAGTTGTAGAGTTGTAACATTGTGAGGGTTGGACAGTTAAATATATACGAAGGGAGTTTATAAGTAGTATTATTCGACATGTTCAGGGTTAGCTGCTTGACACCATTTCTAGTGACATAACGGATCCATCTATCAATATCTGTATCTGAAGATAAATGTGCTCCTGAAACATCAAGATCAAACTTCATAATGTCTCCGACATGCTGTAAGAGAATCTTATCCACAGTTTCTCTGAATGCATATTCAGATTTTGCTATTAACCTTTTGCAAAAGAGGTTATCCAACACCAAATTGGGAAGCATGGACCAAATATATCTCCACGTTTTGGACAAAATACTAGTTTTTGCTGCATCTTTGACAGGAAGAAGCTCAAGGATACGTTCTATAACGTTTCTTGGCAGAGCACTGATTCTATCTTCACTTTCCCCTCCAAATGCAGCTCTTTTACTACCTGCTGGAACAAGTTGAATAAACTTAGGGTGAAGGAAAGCATATTCTAGAGAATGTTCTCCAATTTTCCTTGTTTCTTTAACATTTTTCATACCAACTCATTTTCCATCGATTAGACAAAAATGACTTCTTCGATCAGAGTAGCCAAAAGAACCACCTCTACCCCCTCACCACCACTCCACCCCTTCTTCCCTACCGCCCACTCAATACCCCTTAATCCCCACCAGTGGTGGACCTAGAGCCACTGAAGGGGCGAACACTGTATATGCAAGGAAAAAGTCCGATATATACTAGTTTTGAGTTCCTTAGCAAAAAAAAGATTCTCCATCCTAGTGGTGACAGGTATTAAACTTATGACTTAGGTACTTAGTTCGAGTCTCATGCACAATAATTATATTTTTTGAGTTCGTTAGCGAAAATTTTGCGTCCACCACGACGGCTACCACTACTACACCCTACCCAAACCTCACCACCTACACTCCTACCCATACCTTGAAACACCATTAGGCTTAAAATTTATAACCCAAAATTTGAAAGAGCAAAATAAAGGAAAGAGAGAAGTGTATACCTTGAGTCATGTCAAACTTTTAACTGTAGAAATCTTAATAATCAGAGCAAGAGCTGCCCTTTTCTTCTTATTCTTTTCCACGTTTTGGCCTTTCAAGAGGGAATACTTCTTTTACCTCAACTTTCATTATATACTTGTAATTTGTGTAAATTGTAATATTTCACTTAATCAAGAATAAAATAGGATGATTTGGGCCTTAAAAAAGTAAAAAATGGAGGTTTACGAAAATACCCATCAAAATTAAAATATTTACGCATCTTTACCCATAAGTTTTATATTTACAATCTCTATCCATAAACTATTTACATGTCCTACCCATCTAGACTTGTATACTATTATTTATGTAGTATACTTTAAAGCTGTACATTCATATCTAGACTTGTATATTATTATTTATGCAGTATACATTAAAGGTATATACCTATAAGGTATAACAAATGTATACAGTAATAAATGGGTAGATTAGTAAATACTTTTAATTTCATGAGTAGTGTAATTTTTAATGGATATGACTTGTAAATACTTTGAATTTCATGAGTATATAGTGTAAAAAGTCCAAAAAAAATCACCCCTCCAGAAGGAGTGGTTTTGTAAAATTACCCGCGTTAAGTAATATTTTAACAAAATATCCTTATTTATTCCGGAGTCAAGACTTTAAGGCAAAAATTTGTAAGTATTGGCATGTGGCTAAGACTTCAAGGGTTAGTGTTGTTTTGTCAGTACTTCAAGTTATATGGTGAAAATGCTGGAAGAGACTGGAAAGGACAAGTCTTGGCCTTTGTCAAGACTTACGACCAAGTGCGGCAAGTGTTATCTTTTGCCAACACTTAGAAAGGGGTCAAAGGCAAGTTTTGGCATTTTACCAACACTTAAGACCAAGTGCTGGCAAATATTGTTTTTTGCCATGATAAGTGTTGAAAAGTAGAGAGGTGTTAAAGGCAAGTCTTGGCCCTAACCCAAAAGTTTGACAGAGGTGTTTCCGTCCAGATTTTTTTCATTAAACTTAATGAGAATATTTTTGCAAAACTACTGTTAGCGCGGGAAAAAATGCAAACAATTGCTTATGGTGTCATATTTGTGCAAATCGATCAAAAAAATTAGTATAGTACCCGCGTGCATCTCAGTGAATATTTTAAAAGAAGATTATTATAGCTTAATTTGATTTATCGAAATAGCACATTAAAGAAATATTACTCATAAATATATTGATAAATTTAAATAGTAAAAGAAATTGAGCAATAGATTAAAATAGTAAAGACAAAAATCATTTGAGTCGTCAAATAAATAAAACGTAGACATCAATAGTCCAACCTATTTTTGGAAAGACAAAATAATCCTTAAATAAGAGTCCGTTTGAGTAAGCTTAAAAAGTTACTTAAAAGATATTTGTACTTTTAAGTAAAAATTGGGTGTTTGGTAACTAAAAAGATAAAGTACTTATAAGCACTTTTATGCTTAAAAGAATCCAAAAGTAAGAAGTTAGGATAACTTCTCAAAAATGACTTATAAATATCTTTTTACTTTTAAGCTACTTAGAATAAGCCCACCCAAACAGGGCTAAGTAGGGAAGATGAGAGTATTCATCCGCCAAGTAGTTAAAGTCATCCAATTATACATTAATCTATAAACAATTCTTGGAATAAAATTGCATTAATACATCAGTGCAAAATAACAATGTGATTTGTCAATCCGAAGACAAAAATATTGTATAACACGAAGCTACCAATATCATATGCCACAAACGAAAAGGTTGTAAACATGATTGTTATCAAGAAAGAGAGTTGGTGGATTCTCTAAAGTAATTTCAAATACTTGCATAAAATCAAGTCTTAAACAAATCAATTATCTAAAAAGGGTCCTCGATATATTTTTCCTCGTCCTATAGAAAATCCTTTAAGAAAGATCCAATGAGTCTTATCACCTATATCTGTTGTTTCTCCTTTATACGAGAGGCTTAGGTGACGTTTGGTTTGAGGGATTGGGTATATTAATCCATGTATTAAATTTAATCCCTTGTTTGGTTTGTATTTTGAAAGAGGTATAACTAATGCATGTATTAAATAATACACCAATTGGTGTATTATTTTATCCCTCCACCAAGGTGGTATAACTAATACATGTATTAGTTATACATGGATAAAGGAACAAAAGGACAACAATATCCTTCTCATTTCCCTAGAAGCCAATAAAAGTCAATCATTAAAGGATATAATTGTAAATTCATTACTTTTTAGTTTAAAAATAAATCAAATATATTAAATGATAACTTTTATCTCCAATGAACCAAACACTGCATAAAATTTAATCCTCGTATTATTAATCTCTGTAATATTAATCCCTGTATTATTAATCCATGTATTACAATCCATGTATAACGAGTGCATCAAACCAAACGACCCCTGAATGTACTGAAGGAGGCAGGTCTTCGTTGACATGCCTGCGTGCAGATGCAGGGGCACTTTTGGTAAATCAAAGTATATCTGCTTTAGCTAAGCTGTACATGAAAGCTGTCTATGAGTACCTTTTCCTTAATAGACGAACAAGTGGAACCACTTTTGTTTAATGCCTCTCCGTGTCCCCAGAAAGATGTACTGAAAATTTGGCCCCCCACGTGGTTGCTAAAAAACTGTACAGCCATGGAAAAAAGTAGGCCTCACTTGAAGTATTCTTACCCACGCGCTCAATTGCTAGCTTTGATGATTTATTTTAGCCAAATATGGTCCTCACTTGAAGGTTGCACTTCACACGCTATGTTTTCAACTATTTGAACATTATTTTAACCACGTGGGCTCTATTTCAATTTGACTTCAACGGAGAAGGCTAGTTTTTATCCAAAAGACAAAAACTCCACTACTCGAATATGCTATGAGTAGTAACTTTTTGGTTTAAGTGTGCATGAAAATTGCATAGCAATATTTCATTTTGTAGAGTATTTTTGTAAATCTTATACTTGCTTAAAGTCCCAAATAATTTCCCGATTGTGTATCCAATGGATTATGTTATTACTTTTTTCTTTTTTTTGGAAATTATGAGAATTAAATCGAAAAGTTTCTCACTAATATTTTACAAAATAACTACAGGTAACATAAAATAAAGTAGTGTATCATACGAAGGAAATTTTATTGAAATCGACCATACTAATTTTTGGTTATCTGCAGCTTCCAGATAGTATTAAATTGATAAGAATCGCCAGGAACTTACACCAAGGAGTGTTAAAAAAATTAATCCAACCGATTTAAATTAGACTTTCAAAAAAGGAAGATTATAAATTCGCTTGTAAATAGTAAAAAACTTACCCCACTCGCTATTATTAAAAGAAATTTGTATACATATTCACAAGGTTATTTTAGAAAACAAGCATTAACTAGCAACTGATATGTACAATGCATCAAGCAATCAAATAAAGAAGTATCCTTCCGAAAATATGATACTAAATCCTTAAAAATAATTTAATTTTAATTTTATATTTTATTTTAATGAGAAGGTTATATAGCCACACAAATATTATGATATGGTTAAAATAAAAATTTCAAAACTCTTATAACCATATAAAAAGATATGTCTTGTTTGAGCCATGATCTTCAAAAATATAACTTTTTAACCGTGACACATAAATTAAAAAAATATTTTTCTTTCTTTAAACTCCTTTGGCGTTCAATATTGTCGAAAAGAGTAGTAAAGACGTCCTTTCAAAACACGGAGAAGAAAACTCAAGATTCTATTAAAGCGACAATTATTTTACGCCGGAGTTGTACATAGTTTAAATTTTAATGCATGAATTGAACTCCTAAACTAAGATTCTTTTAAGTACTCAAGTGCGACAAATTTTCCTTTTTGTAGTTTTCTTTTGATTATTCTAAAACTTTATGAATCAGTGATATATTAGTATGTGTAAAAATTATGTTTGTAGGGAACATTTTATTTCTACGAAGTGCCTTTAATAACTTCATTTTCCAACCAAAGCATAATAAATATCAAGCACAAGAGTAGCATGCCTCTTTACATGTCCTTTCCATGTAAGAGTTTGTGTACACCTATTTTGGCAGCCACATAACGGACATGAATTCTTCATTTTTCACAAAGCTTTCCATTTGGAGACGTCATCACAGCCTTGGCACACTTATTGACCAAATTTTAACTATACTATTCTTATTATTTGGCTTGAGAAAACATCTTATCCTTTTCGAAAACATAAAGTATACCAAAGAATTGCACATAAGTTAGTCATAATGTTTAGAATTTTTTTTCGAACAAAATGAAAAAAAATTTAAGTCAAAATGGCTTCTTTATATCATGTCTTCTCATTTATATTTAGTAAAAATACTTGTGCGGATAAAATTTTTATCCACTTAGTAGGTCGCTAAATTCTTCACAAAAATTTCATATTATTCTTGGTTAAATTCTTTATTCAAACTTCCAATGTTACTCTTACTTGAAAAAACTTATGGTAATACAGTTACGTATTTGAAGAAAGAATGTACAGCAAAAAATGAATTCAGGATTTTAAGTTTATAGGGGCACTATATTTACGTGCTCTTGTCAATGGATTCACACTACACCATACAACTACAATTTTAAAAATTTAACACAAAAAATTTTGATCTTTTATCTAATAGTATGAGTTACTCTGAACTATAGTTTTCATGGTGTATCCGCCACTGCATACAATATTAACATACTAACAAAAACAATCATACATAGACATAAATATTTTCATATACATGATATTATGTGTTGTATATCAAAACTCATATTTACACTATCTTATAATCATGTAGATTGAAGACTTTGCAGTGTCGCACCTGATTTTTTTTTTTTTTTGCTTTACCAAGAAAGAAGATGATTAATCGTAATTATATCTAGACAAAATTGAATCACAAGGAGAAGAATGTTGTACAACGATGTACACTGTTGGACCCGTGGCACGGGCCATTCGCATCTAGTCTAAAATAAGATCGATACTTCTTTTTGTGCGGAAATAAACGTTTTTAGTTAATATATTATAGATGTTCGTCAACTTTTAGTATAACTACAACGAAGTCTTGACCGTACTAAGCTACTTTTTACACTAATCAACAAAAAATAATATAGTTTTTAAAAAGTTTACGAAACTAGTATAAACACATTCCTGAATAACGTTTTATGAAATATTTTATTCAAAAATCACAATAGAAGAAAACTAACAGGAGAAGAAATAAACGAAACCTAAAACGTTATTGTCATAAACATTTTATGTATAAGTCGTTACTACCAATAACGTTTTAGTCTTTAGATATTATTGAGGTATCTTTTTTTCCCCTGTCAACTACTTATTCTTAAATTAGACCTTACCTCAAAATTTAGCCCTAAAATTAGAACTCCTTCCTCCTAAATCACCACTCCTTCGTCCTAAATCAACAGAAGAAGTCCTAGAATGTGGAAGTCCTAAATCAACAACAAAGTACTCGAAAGCGAAAGCACATCCTTCATCGAGTAGTGTTTGCACAAGGATATTTTAAATTTAAGAATTTTGAGGAAAATTTTCGTTTTATTTGTTTATTGCTTTGTCTATTCATGTTTGAACAAAAAATTTGTTGTTTGGTTTTAAAATAGAAAAAGACACATATTTGAAGCTTTGATGATGATGGGTTTATAATAGTGGGTCTGTAATTTCTTGTTTGGTTTTAAATTTCGGTTTTTGTTACTGTGTAAATGGATAAAACGGAAAATTGTACCAGACTTTGATTTTAAATTAAATTTATATATTTATATGTTGAACTCATTGTTCCTAATTGATATAATGAGTGCAGAGTCATGGCTCGTAGTAGCTCTTATCAGCTTGATCCTGGTCCATTAGATAGATCTGCATTAATCAGACAACACACCCATAGGTCACGGGACATATGGGATGGGAAACCTGACATGATCTTAAACACGAGAAAGTGCGATGATAATTTTTGGAAGCTTGTTAAAGAATATCTTATCCACCAAAGAGTTTTAAATGTTATTATACGTGTTAATTTTATGGTGTGTATAGGTCGTGTTGGCCTTCTATTGATCGTAGTTTGATCACATCACTCGTCGAGAGATGGCGTTCAAAGACTCATACATTCCATTTTAGGAGAGATGAAACAATAGTGACTTTGCAAGATGTAGAGGTATATTGTATGGTTTACGTTTAGATGGTGATGCTGTTATTGGATATGAGCCTACTAGGTCCATTAAGCAGTGGCAAGAAATATGTACCAGATTGTTAGGATTTATCCCACGTAATAAGAATTTCAAATGTAGCGTGGTTAAGGTCTCCGCGCCAAACACATGAAAGTGCAACCATACTTGCCTGATGGAGCAACCAAAGAGATGGTACATCAGAAGGCAAGATGTTACATTTTTTGGATGATTGCTGGTATGTTAATGGCAGATACATCTGGTTATTTTTTAAAGCTAATGTACCTGCCTATTCTTGAGGATGTGAATATGATAAGAGCTTATAGTTGGGGTAGCACGATACTAGCATGTTTGTATCGAAACCTTTTAGAGCCTCCCAAAGTAATGCTAATGAGATAGCTGGATTCCTCCCATTGCTCCAAGTATATACTTAATAATAGTACAAATTTGTTAGTTGTATAATGTCTTTAATAATTGTTCATTTAATCAATTGTCAATGTATATTTTTAGATTTGGGCGTGAGAGAGAATTACTGCCCTCGATCCCCAACTAATCGCACAAAAAGATACGAAAGAGTTTTTTAGATAAGCATTTTCGAATGAAACGTTGGTGTAGTTATTTGGGTATGGGTCGATAAAAAATTTCTGGATAACGTTTTAAGGTGAAAACGTTACTATGAAATACTCCCTCCGTTCCAAAATGGTTGTCATAGTTCGGATTTCGAGAGTCAAACGAGTTTAACTTTGACCATAATATTTTCATATGTCTTGTAAATATTTTGTATTATTAATTTTTGTGACTTATAGTACTTTTTATGTAGTTTCTAAATATATAAACATCGTTACAAAAAACTTAAAGTTTATATGTTTAAATTTACAGTCAAAATGAACTCGTTTGACTCTCGAAATCCGAACTATGACAACCATTTTGAAATAGAGGGAGTACGTTTTAATGCATTGACGGTATTCCTAGTAACGTCATTAAGCTGACGTATCTTAAAGACTAAAAAGTTATTGACAGTAACGACTTATACATAAAACGTTATTCACAGTAACGTTTTAGGTTCTATTTTTTTCTTCTCCTGTTAGTTTTCTTCCGTTGTGATAGTTGAATAAAATATTTCGTAAAACGTTATTCAGGAATACGTATATACTGGTTTTGTAAATTTTTTTTTAAAATGTATTATTTTTATTAATTAGTGTAAAAGATGGCTTACTACGGTCAAAACTTCTAACTACAACTCAACTTCTCCAAATCCGTCTATAACTGATAAGAGTATAAAAAAATATTCGAATTTCTTAAAGGAAAATAGAATCTGAAAGAAGCAAAAAATAAAAAGAAAAAAACAAGAAGAAAGTGAGAATCGATTAACCAGTCAAACAGTGTCATCATTTTATATGAAACAAAAAAAAAAAATATCAAGGTGATAGATATTATTACGTGATTAACAGAACAAAAGTTATTGAGAATAAAAATAATTGCACGTAAACCTCTGTGTTGATGGCTGTGCTTGAGAAATTTTCAACTACATTTCCCTCTTCAACAATGCTTATCGAGCATAAGGCGCACAAACTTTCGATACTTCAGCAGATAAGTAACATCATGAAGATGACAACACGTAAGCATTTGTATGCACATGAAGAGAATCCTTCGCACAATGAAGTGATACACTGCTCCTTGTATCTTATTTTATGCTGTGGGGTTTGAATTGGCACAGAGCTTAAGAAAGAGAAGAAAGACTTTTATAATTGAAAATTATTGCCACCTATAAGAAGTCATAGAAACTTGTGTGGCTTGAAAGATTTTTAAATGTTGGAGTTATTTCATTTAATCGTTGTACATGTATGAGCGAATCGACACATGAAAATTATTGGATTCAATTAACATTCTGGCATCTCGATATATGACAATGTAAAGATCAAATTCCATAACACACTGTTAATGCTTTTCATCAGGTGCTAATGAACTGCGGAGGCAATACATTTTGGAGCAGAGTTTAAAGTGTTTATTAGCACAAAAAGGATAGACAAACTGGTTACAGAACTAAGGGTACCAAATTCGGGTAGTTTTGACAGGCTCCAATGTAGTCAACCTCACGTATTTGATACCCTATTTGAACTTGAATGTGCTTGCACCTATTGACAAGTCTCTACAGAAAGCTTTACATCAGCTGCGAAACTGTGCTGCCTCATGTCTCTCATCACAAGTATTAATTCTTGTTACTCACGAGTCTTGCTACTACAGTATCTTCTATCTGAATACCAAATGGACATAAATAATTAACAAAAAGTTAAAAGAAGTAGGACAATATACTTAAACAGTCAGCCGCAGGTAGGTGAGAGAGGTTTAAGTTCTGTGCATATTTTTGTGATTTCAGTTTCATTTGTTCTGATTATCTATGCAGCAAATGAATTGGCATTGGAAACAAGATTATATTGTCACTTATAGATTTAAGTGTCTGCATTACTCCAAGAGCACAACAATCTTAATAGAAAAGATGAACTGTTCATGTGGAATCTTGCTCCAAAAGTTTCAAGTTTTTTCAAGCTATACAATATGATAGAGGACTGAACAGATGAAGTAAACAAAGAGAGTCTAAACCGTTGATAAAATAACTATCATATTGATTTATAATGAGGAGTTAATTCCTAAAATGGTCACTCAACTAATGTAAAGTATCTAAAAAAGTCACTTTCCTCTAGTGTGGGATAAAAATATCACTTAATTTATCCAAAGTGGCTTAAAAAGTATCTCAAGTTGTGCGTTAAAGTTCATCGGAAAATGTTGATGTGACATTTATATGTTTTCATATGCGGTATATCTTTTAGATATTTGGTTAACAAATTTGATTTTTATTTTTAAGTGGAATCTTTTCCATAGCATATTCTTATTGAAAAAAAAAAATTTAACAAAATTTGAGAGTTCTGAAGTTTGAAATGTTATAGATAAACTTCATATTCAAAGTTTGAAGTTTGATTTATCATGGTCAAACTTCTAAAATTTTGAGGTGGCTAATACCTTAAGTTTTGGTTATTGTGCAAAATTTTGAGGTGACTAATACGGGAAAAGTGCACGAATAGCACTTTTGCCAGTACTCTTGGGTTTAAGGCTACTTTTATAGTGGTATTATATGAGAGGCCACTTTTTGGAACTTCAATTCTTGTGGGTTTAACTTCACACAAATTCAACCCACAAGAGATGAAGTTCAACTTCAGCCCACCACAACGGTTGAAGTTCAACTTCAGTCCATAAGGGTTGAAATTTACGCATCTATGCCTAAAAGTTCAGTCCTTACAGATTGAAGTTGAACTTCATAACTTAGGCATGAAGTTGAACTTCATATCACAAGGTTTGAACTTCAGCCCACAAGGATTGAAGTTCCAAAAAGTGGCATCTCATGTAAAAAAAAAAAAAAAAATTGCTTTAAACCAAACACCAGTGGCAAAAGTGGCCTGTGGGCGAAATTTTTACGGCTAATATATTAAATTTGATGTTTTAAAAATAAATTAAAATATTTATTGCGTCCATTTTTAATAAAAAGAACTCGTCCATTTTTACGGCCACATCAGCATTTTTTGGTAAACTTTAAGATACAACTTGGGAGAATAACCTTTTAAGGTACTTTGAATAAGTCGAGTGATATTTTTGTCTCAAATCAAAGGAAACCGATTTTTTTAGATACTTTATATTAGTTCGGTGACAATTTTAGAAATTAAATCCAGGATATTTTATGCTACTAACGATGATTTGATAACTCTTCTTAGTTCTTATGTTTAACAGTTGTGCTGTCCATTAAAATTTACTAAAATAATATTACACATGGCAAATTAAAGAATAATTTGTCCGAGCATAGAAACAATGATCGATGATATTTCCTATTTAGTTTTGTTGGTAGCAACAAGCAAAGCCAGTTCGAAACAATTTTGCCTTGGACCGAAATCTTTCATTTCAAATGACCAAAAGTATTTTGACTAAGTAAAATATTTCACACAAATATATATTGTTGTCTATAGATTTATAAATAATCTAACGGGCTAAAGTGCATATAAATGTCAAATATAATTCACCCAATTATATTATATGATATTATATTAACATTGCCTAAAGATAAAATTCGGTCATTTGACGAATACCAAAAGGCATTACATAGACACACTTAAACTTGACGCAAACTGTCAGTTTGACATCTTAACTTAACTAGTGACCAAACAGATTCTTCTTTTTAACAAAAGTATCTCTCGTAGACACTTCAATTCAACAAATTTCATAGGTGAGTTACAGTTCCAAATGAACTATTTGAATAAATATTAGTATCGATTGCATAGTTTACTAAAAATGACGTCTTTTTCTTTTGTAAAAAGTCTTTGAGTTATGGCATCACTCTCAATATTTATAAGGACTTATTATGGGGTAAGAGCGGTGGGGTTGATGAGGTATAACACCTCAAGTGTCATACATTTTTATTTTTTAGTTATATTTCCTTTCTAGATTTTGCAGTGATGATGCTAAAACACAACGAATTAGAGTCACAGCTGCCCAATTATTACGAGTATTTTAGAGGTAATTATGAGATCATTTATTCCCCGTACAAATAGTTGTTTAATGCACTGTTAATAGTTTCCTACTCATTTGCCATCTTTTTGGTTATGAACAAACGCATACCTAATGCGCCAATGACCATCCGTCATAGCAGCTGCAACAACTCCTTTGGAAATGAACCAAAGCTTGACCATAGGAGCAATTCAACAAGAGATTAATGGCCTGTCCGAGAACGATACCCTATATCTGGAGAGTGTAAGTTGTTTGCTCATCTTTTTCAAACCACTCTATTTTTGGTCTTCTCTTACAATTGTTATAGTGTAACATATGATTTTTTTATTTGCAGACTTTCTATTGTTTCATCCATCTACAAACTCTCATCAGGGACCTTAATATCGTAAAATTTTTATTTTTTCAGTTCAATGTAAATTGAAGCTTTTATATGCGAATGTTAATGGTGTTTTGAAGAAATTTTGCCACTTCTTGTCCTTTTCACAGTCAAAAATTAAAATTTTTGTTTGTGGTTATTTACCAATTTGTTCAATTAATTTGGTTGTTATTTATCAATTGGTTCTATTAAGTTTTCGTTTTGACTAATTTGGTATATAGATAAAGTAATGGTAAGACCGAAGCAAAATAATTCATATCCTCCATACGCTAGAGAAAGTAAAAGATCTATATATATATATATATATATATATATATATATATATATATATATATATATATATATATATATATATATATATATATATTAAAAGGAGTGTTGTAGCCAACCATGTTTAGCCAAGTGGCAATAAGTTAAAAAGACACATGGCAATTTTAAGACAAAAATTAGTTATTAGTTACTACATTTAAAATATGGTTAATTTTAGTTTAAATATTAACAAGTGTCATAACCCTAACTATTAATTTAAAATTTGAATTAAAATCTGTAAAATATTTTACAAAATTAACTGCTCTAGAAGTTTTCTCCACTAATCTGTAGGAAGTTATTTTCTCTTTATTGCTAAAAATCTATCTATATTATATTAAAAGGAGGGCAGTAAGTCTATAGAAAGCAGTCAAGTGACGTGTCAAGAAAAAGCCATATGTTAATTTTAGGACAAAGTGGTCAAATTAAATGAATTAGTTATTAACTAAATTACATGATTAACTACAACGATTTTAAAAAAATGGAGAAAAAGTTTTTTTTTTTTTTTAAAAAAAGGGATAAAAGGATAACTTCTTAGTGAATTAATGGGTAACAGATATCCAAATTTAAATACAAAAATTAAAAAAAATAAAATTCAGAAATAAAAAGTTAAAAATGAAAAAAATAAATGTACAAAATAACTCCTATTATATGTAGATTTGAATTTAGTTGTTAGTATTAAAGTTGGAAAAAATTGTAAAAATTACAAATCGTATTATTATTTTTGACAAAAAATTGTAAAAATTACAAAGATAATGCTTTAAAGATAAAGGTTTTTAAAGTTAAAAATGTTTTAAAAAGTTACTGAAAATTTGTGATTTATGTTGAACCCCAAAAATTACCTTTTCTTTAAGAAAAAATAGATTTCGGGTATATTTCAACAATGTGGGACTCCAAAGGATTTTTCTTTGGAGTTGCCACCTAATTTAAGGATTATTAGGAACCTAAGTTAACTAATGAGTGCAATTTATTTTTTAATTATTTAAAAGAAATTAAATTAAAATCAGAGATTCTAGGGTAAGTGGTTCTATTAAATTCGAAAGAAGGTCCCTAGCGGGAACACTTTCGAAAATCCGCTAAATGCGGTTAATCCGGCGTTTTTCACGAATTTGTTAAGGATAATAAATATATAAAGCTAATTTTATAAGGATAATATGAATAATATAAATAAGATAAGATTTTAATTATGCCAGTACTAAGATACATAAATGACCCAATTTAAGATTAATTAAAAGGATAATAAAATAATAATCAATTGATTAATTAATATAATAAGTAAAGATTAAATGAAGTTAGATAAATAATAAAACAAACTAGATAAATAATTGGATAATAATAAAGGATTAATTAATTGATTGAATAAATAGATAAATAAATAAATAAATAAATAACTTAATTAAATAAATAAATACTTATCAGCTTTAATTAAATAAAGGAGTAAATGAACAATACTTGATTAATTAAATAAATATTTAATTGAAATTAAATAAATTAGATTAAGTCACCAAATAAATAAAGGATCAAAATTTAATTGAATAGCTAAATAAATAAATTAGATTAGATAATTAAATAATTAAATATTTAATATAATAAATATAAAAGCAATTCAAACGCGAATTATGACGAGGGTATGATTTTTAGTCGAATTTGATTTTTGCACTCATTAATTGACAAGTGATTCTAAACACCCATAAATTAATTGGCGATTTGAAAAGAAATGATACAAAGCATTCATATAAAAATAATTTAAGTAATTTACAATAGTTATTCACAATTCAAATATCATTTCTATCCTACGAACCTCCTAATCTGGTCTATGGGGAAATCCTATACAACATGCATTTTCTAAGGGAGCGGGGAAAGATGAAGTTTAGAAGGCAGAACCCGGAAGCGCAAACTCATCATTGAGCCTTGGATTTTGTAATTTTCATTTTTTCGTTTCTTACATTTTTGGGGATATCAAGTCCCGAAAATGCGGAGCGGATTAAACAACTCTGAATGCATGGAGCCATCCCCGTTTATGAGTTTCATTCAACTCGTTTCCCAAGAGTTCATGCAAAGAAAAAGGAGATAAGGATTAGTATATATTCAAAATAATTTATAGAAAACAAAAGTGTAAATCAAACAAGAGGATTAACTTGACCCAAATATCTAATCTTTTAAGTATGAAGTCTGGCATGCTAAAAAAAAAGAAGCAGATCTTATGAATTTGACATACAACCTCGAAAATGCATTTCTTTTGCCTATTCAGCCATCAAACTTTCACATTTCAAACGAAGGACTTCATAAGCCATTTTAGAGTAGATAGCAAAGAGTTATAACATGGTAAAGAATTTACTTTTTTTTTTTAAACAATGCATAGCGGCTAAACAGACAAAAATACTAAACTCAAATAGGTGGTAAAATAATCAACTTTATCATTAAAACAAAAATTTCAACATTACAACATTTAATTTTGGTCAAATCATTTTGTAACTATAGGCAAATAGGCTAAACAAACTCCCTGCTAAGAGTTAAATTCAACTAGGAAAGATCCGATCTTTTACCAAGTTTTCACATTTTATAAGCTAAATTTCCAGAGAATTCTAACTCGATTGAGTAGCAGGCAGACAAGACAATGTATATAAGAGAGGAAATTCAAACTTTGCTATGGGAATTTCAAATGAACTACTAGTGTTGCCTGTCATTAATACTCTAGCTATTGCACGATATATATTCAAATTACCAAGAACTAATTAACAGATCTGTTTCATTACTTTAAAGACTTCAAGTAAAGGCCTTAAGTACTTAACTAGTTCAAGCAGTAGGCTATTTAAGCATCAATACTTCAAGAGAGAAAGAAAAGAGGATATAAAATCAGGACTTCTGACATAAACAGAAATCACTAAGTGAAACAGGGAGTTGATACCAAGTTAATGTTTTAAGGAATTTAATAGAGCTTAGCTTAATGAAAACCACCTACTTCTCTTTAGATATTAAGAGACATGATTTCTTCTTTTTTATGAGATAGCAGGCAATGTATTGACAAGAGAAACACAGGACTTGAAAAGAACTTCTCCGATTTGACTAATTAGAATACACATGCGAGTAAACACCATATATAATTAAAGATTAACTTACACAAGCCATATTAGATCCTTGATAAAGATTGCAGTTCCAAACCAAATAGGATAGAGTTTATCCAGCAAGTTCATAGTCAACAGAATAATAGTTAGATTCTCGCTATTATCTTTTCTTTAAACTCGGAAACATGAAACTTTATTTAACAAGTTCAAAGATCGAATCTTTAAGCAGAAACAACCTCAAGATTCAGTCTATACCAACACAACCAGCTTTAAACATATACTGAACGAGACATACACAAAGCTAATGAACCAAACAGGATAAGATGAAGACAAGAGACTCTAAGATCCACCAAATAAAACCACTGAAGCTGCAGATTTGACCCTTAGTTCAGCTTAAACAAACAAGAACAGGGAGCCTTTATATCAGAAACAGCCTCACACCATAGCAGACCTACAAATGGGCTTCAACATCTCCACACTCTCACAAACTCCCTCACAGCTTAACAAACTAAGCAAGACTCACTTTACCTCACTTCCACTACCTAGACAGCCTGAACAATCAAAACAGCCCCCATTCATCTTCCAACCTCCCTGAGCTACCAAGAAACCAAACAAAAAGCTCCCTGACCTGCACCCTCTAAAACAAACAAGAAACAACTCCACTGAAATGCTCCTAAACCAGCTTCTAACACCCTGCACTCTCCTCTAAAATCTGAACAGCTCATACCCTCTTTCAGACTCCGGAAACAAACCAAACAAACTCCTAAACTCCCGGCTAATCACTTGGACAAAAGAACCAGACAAACAACCTACAAAACACCTACACTGCCTGAGAACAGGACAGCCCCTTCCTGCTATTAACCTGAACAGATTTCACACTATGCATCAAACCTCACAAACACCTACACTCTCTGAACAACCAGGAAACATACTGGAAACAAACAGGGCAAGAACACCTACATCAGACTCCCTCAGCTTACAGAACCACTAGCACACACCTCACAGGCTCATCTCTACATCACTGAACTCCTAACAGACCAGACCTAAGCCTTCCCTCACTTTACAAAACCAAAACAGAACCAGAAACACACCCTGCACATTTCATTGACCCAAGCTCCACTCCTTCATACTCCATCCAACTCAACAGAGAACAAACCGAGCAACAGAAATAACCATTATTAAGACTATTTGCAGTTAAACATCACAACTTTAACAGAATTCAATCATCAAATATATGTTTAAACCAGACTTTTATTACATTGTAACAACTACTAAACTAGCTATATTTTACATTCCTTTTGATGCTAACCGGAAGACATGGAGTACTAATGATTTTTGACATGTACGATCAATATTCAAGAACATAGAAGCAATAAAAAGAAGCTCGTGTCTGACAAAAGGGCTTAGGCTTTGATCTAAACTAAAAAGGAAACCAAGAATGCAACAGTAATCGCAACATTGACAGGGGAAGCAAAGAAAAAGATCGAACCTTTTGCAGGGCAGTGAACTTAAGGCGACGAGCTGAAAAATATGACTCGACTAAGCGACGCGAGCAAGGTCGACGACTAGCATAATGAAGCGACGACACACCCGAAAAGTAATGTGTTTATCCCCAAAACAGAAAATAACCTATATGTATGTATGTATTCCAAAGGAAAGAAAACTAAGAAAAGGTGTATCAGCTGCCTCCTTTCCTAATCTCCAACCCCTCAACTGAAGAATAACTTACACTTTTTATAGATGCAGCTAGGGTTTGGACTCTTTTCGAATTTTCAAGAGCGACCCTCAGTTTTTCCACCTTTCCTTTAAGGAAGGAGGGTGAAAATGGTCTAATCGTTTCCAGGATCGTACCACTTTCACTCTCTATCCCTAGGAAATAGCCGTTACTTGGATCAAACGGTTCGGATCGAAACTTGATTCAAACGAACGATGGAGATTCGAGACAGCTGGTTGTACTGAGATGGTGATGTGGGAGCGTGGGGGACCATCGGGTACAAGGAATTTGGACTGTGGTGAGATTTTGGAGGGAATCGGGTTAGGGATTTAGCGGGTTAAGGGAATCGGGAACCGGGTCAACGGGGAAATGGGCAAAACTGAAATGAGGGAAAAGATATGCGCGTAATGTTGTATATATTGCTTTACGTAAATAGGCCACATTTACGGGTGAGGAACAATTTTAGCCTCCTAAAGGTTAAATCAATTAATAAAGGAATTGCACGGGTAGGTTGCATTTAGGGTTGTGTATTGCACACTTAGCCTTTTCTTTTGAAATTAATTAATTTACTATAGCTAATTTTAATTAATTAATTTTAATTTTAATTTAAATAATTAATTTTCATTTAAATAATTAGTCATTAATTAAATCTCGGGACGAAATTGGGTGTCAACAATTTAAAGCCTATTTTTTAACAACAATCACGTTTTTTTTTCTTTTTGTCTCTGGTTAAATCATGTTCCTTTAATATGGAAAGACATGGAGGAGTTTCATCCATGATGGAATCCTACTAAAAAGTAGCTTAAAATCGTAGAGTCGTTTTTAATTTATATTATCTATAAGAAGTTACAACTTCCATGACAGCATTAACTCCTAAAAATTCTCCTACTATTTATTAGAATGAAATTTCATAAAACTGCTCATGTTCACATTGAAATAGTATTATCCATGGTTGAGGCCTTCTAAAATTAGTTTTTATTGCGGGTGGTGGACGACTCCTTACGAGAAACACAACTTCCCTCTTTCCAGAAAGAAGAAAATAATAGAATAAAGTCTACAATA
The DNA here is from genome assembly GCA_029990575.1 of Petunia axillaris subsp. axillaris. NCBI lineage: Eukaryota > Viridiplantae > Streptophyta > Magnoliopsida > Solanales > Solanaceae > Petunia > Petunia axillaris. The sequence goes on from JARKNS010000003.1 coordinate 167,865,338, forward strand.
ATGAGCGTCTCCTACTAACAATAATATAGGTCAGTCATCTGCTCCTGTTCACATTCAAATAGTTTCATCCCAACCCACATTTTCTTATAACACTGATATTCTCCCATAAAAATAGTTCAAAAAGGATGTACAAACAAACAATGCTCCTATTAAATACTGGATCAAAAGCGATCACGCATCCATGAATTTTCATTAATGATTTCTTTTGTCAAGTATTTTCTTTATTTTACTTTTGCTTATTTTTGTGCTTTATTGAGTTTTTTTATCATTATAAGTGACAATCCCACTTTTGTCTTTACAGGATTTTTGTAGTTGAAAGTATTACCTAACTGCAAGCTTCTACAACAACGTCAAAAAGTGCTCACCAAATCTTTGGTACAAATATAGGTAAGTCGATCATGATGTGCAAGTCCAAAAGGAAAAAAATCAAAGTTTCACTATATTAAATTGACTGGTCCCTTTCATTTCTTCTAACTTCAGAAACATGAAAGATACTTCAATTGAATGATAAAAATATTTGAATGAGTTTGGTTATTTTTTAAATATAAATTGAAGATATTATTTTTAAATTGATTGTGGTTAGTTATGGACTTAATTCAGAAGAAAATATTATGTTCATGACAGATTAAAACTACGTCACATGTTTGGATCATTGAGTTTCTTCATATAACCTTTCTTAATATTCTTATTCATCATCGATTCTAATAATTGGTTGTTCATTAAAAACAATCTTCTTCTCTCTATCTCTCTTTTTTTTTTTTTTTTTAATTATGGAAAGATATCAAGTTAATGGACATAGAAGAATCTGAAATGAAATGCAAAATTACACATTGACTAGCAGAGTGGATCTCAATTTTAACTCAGTGAAGTTGCAAAAGAAATCGATGAACATTGGAACTTCTCCTAAGTCAAAAGGAATGAAGGTAAGGAAGGGCCAAGTGAAAGAGGTTCTCAAAAATGTTGGAATCTCATATTATTTACCTAGCACATTCTATTGTGTATATTTGTATTTATAATGTTGGACAGAAATAAAAAAATTAGGCATAGTCATTTATATTTTAGTTTTTTTTTTTTTTGTAGTAGAAACTCCCATTTAAACTTTTGTATAAACTTGTTTAATTGGTTTTCCATTTGATAGCCATGAACAATGTAATGGAAAGATTACAAAGATCTATCAATTACCGAGTTTACTGTATAATCACTTCGGGGATCTTGCCTCAATGATGTGGTATGTTAATTATAATTGTCTAGGTATAGATTTTGTGTACTTGGCTACCTTTGAAAATTTCTTTATCTGCCTTTTGAAACTCGATATTGTTTATTACTTTATATTTTTTCATAAGTTATTCCATGTGCTTTATAATGAAGATGGAAATAGTTTTCAAGAATTAAAAAATAACAATGTAGACAAGAGAACACAAGTTACTTACAATGGTTGATGCATATGGAAAGGAGCCTATGTCAACATATATGATATGAAGCATGAAAATTTATAATGTCCGCCTTAATGTTAGCAATAGCATAGTACTAAGGTTTTTCCATTTCAAGTCAGATTTTTTAAAAGAAGTTCCTAATGGCTATTGTTACTTAGTTTTGATATTGTAACAAGTTATACTCTTTTTACTTGGAGGAAGATGGGTCTGCCATACATTTGAATTTTTTGTAAAAGATGGGCTTAGATAAAACGTTGTTTTTTTAATGAGATTTTCACATTAATAGTCCTCAATATACCATACTAACAAGTCACCTAGCACTAACATAATCTAGCCACAATATTTATATTTAAAATTTGATTTATATTTAAAATATGGTATATAATTAGATTGATATTCTTTGTATATAGCTAGCTTCTATACACATATATACACACATATATTTGTTTTATATTTTTAAAATATTTAAATCATCAAATTTTATTTAATAAATATGCTAGGAAAAGAAAGAAACAAAATATAGTTATAAAAAGTGGATAAGGGTTGAAAATAGTTATGTGGGGTAATAGTTCCTTTTATATCAACTATTGACGAAAAGGCTTCTCATATTTCACATGTTTGAAGTGAATATTTTTTACCCCACATAAGATCATATATATTGCCAATAATTATATGGCCATATTTGATGAGTGACATATGAGAGGAAGGTTGAGTTTTGTAAAATAATAATTTTTAGATTTACTTTTCACAATTAAGTCTTTTAATTAAATTGTATGATCATCTTAGAATATTCTATAATGTTTTATTTAACTCTGTTATATATTTCTTTATTTTTTCTCATGATTGTAATAGTGTGTTTTAAGTTGCAATGTTATTAGCACCTATGGTATCCAGACGTTTAAAATTATATGTTTTTATATTTGACATTTTCATTGTACTATGGTATATGGACATATAAAATTTATGCATCTCTATTTTAACGGTACAATGTAAGAATGTTTAAAAAAATATTATTCTGTTATCATATCACAATTTGATCTTTGCTACTTTAATATATAAAATTTATCATGATTAATTTTTGTTTATTTTTACCGCGCATCGCGCGGGCACTATACTAGTTAAGATAACGAGAGACGCCACTAATCAATCTTCAGTAATTGACAATCAATCTCCAGTTGTTGAAGTTGGACCCCAAATAAAAAATTAAATATACCAATCTGAACAGGTGAGAGTAGTTGAAGACATACAAATTGAACCCCGAACAATCCGAACACTAAAATCAGCACTTAAACTTAAAAAAGACCAACAACTGAAAACCATTTTTTGGTGGAGTTCATAACTTTTTTTCTGGCATAAAATGACTTTTGGTTAAACAAATTAATAGGCAAATGACTTTTTTGTTTAAATAAAAAATGAGATACATTCACCAAGGTGAGTGACTATATGAAAAGTGGAACTTTGAAGATGCTTATATCAATGTATTAAACTTTAATAACTATACAAATTTAAAATGTTAAAAATTGCAAAAACTCATACAAGAGAAACTATTCATTAAATAGTACTCCTTCCGTTTTATGTGATGTGTATGAATTTGATTGGACACAAAGTTTAAGAAAATAAGAAATACTTTCAAATCATGTGGTTTATTAAAATTAAAGTTGTGTTTTCTGTAGGCTAGTACTTTTTAATCTTTTGGTCCAAAACATCTCTTGAAATTAAAAAATTACTACCAAATATGAAAAATGACACTCTTTTTGAGACGGGCTTGAAAAGAAAGGTAGACATTTAAATTGAGACGGATGGAGTATCAAACTTTTTGAATATTTCAAAAAAAAAAAAAAAAAAGCAAATAAACAAAAGAAGAAATAAAATGGAAGACAGTTATGTTCGTTAGTCTCTAAAATATAAACAAAATGGTTAAAAGAAAAGGAATTCCACATCTTGTCCGACATAATAGCGCCATTTCATCTGCAATCATATCGAGTCTAAAGGATTCGTGTCGTATACTTGAATATATCTTATTGTTTTACAATTAATCTCCAATTTTGTAATTTATTGAGCAATCCATTCATCTGCTATAGTTAGCTCCAAGACAAGTATGATAATTACACTGCAAAGTTAACTTGTTTCTTCATTTATATCAATCAATTAACTAGTGGTTATTGCATGTATAGTCGATTTTCTATATTCTTTTGTGTATGATCCCGTTCTAGAGATGTCTCTAATAAGTTATAAGTATAAATTTCGCTATGTGTTAGCCCATTCCATTTTGAATAGTGCTAGAGACAAATAAACTTAGAGCAAATTGGTTATTTTTGTAGTAGCCAATTTAAAATTCTTATGATTAGAGGCGGATTCAGAATTTGAACTTTATGAGTTATGAATTCTAAGACAGCGATCTAAAGTGTTATTAACTATGTTTTGGATTTATTTTTTATACACCTTTAGTGTATTTCTTAACACTTATACAGGATCTATGCCAAAGCTATTGGTCCGTCCCTGCTTATGCTTCTTGTTGATATTATTACAAGGCTTTGGTTGGTTTAAAAATAAAATAAAAAAATTTGTTGGGTCCATTTTTAATAAAAAGAACTAAAAGAAAATGTCATATCAGTATTTTTTGGTAAACTTTAAAGCACAACTTGGAAAAATGACTTTTTAAGATACTTTAAATAAGTTGACTGATATTTTTGTCCCAAATCAAAGAAAAGTAATTTTTTTTAAATACTTTATATTAATTTGATGACCATTTTAGACATTAACTCTATAATGAGTCAATCTCAGGCGACAAAGCTAAATGTCAACACTTTGAAACAAAACGGCATGAATACATCTATTGACTTTAGAAGTATGTACTAAATATGCATTGAAAAAATACAATTCTCATTTTATGCACAACAGAAAAGATACATTCCCTATTGTGGTGCAACAAAAAAGATACAATTACTTATTATTATGACTCAATTAAGTCATTTTAAAACTAATTAACAAAGATAATACAGTTTTTTGAAAATTTAGTACAAGTATAAACATAGTTCTCAATAACAACATATATAATATTTTATTCAAAAATTATACAATAACGACAACAACATACCTGTGTAATCTCATAAGTGCGGTCTGGAAAAGGTGGGATGAGCGTGTCACTCCTACCTCTAGTGAAATATAGAGGTTGTTTCTGAAAGACCTTCGGTTCAAGAAAAGTGTTTTAGAAATTATGTTTGAACAATACAGTCTTCCTTTATCATTCTACTTTTTATCTTGTCTTTCTCCAAGCATGTTTTTAAATTCTAGATCATATTTTAATCTATCATGTTAGCCAAGGGTCTACCAGAAGCAGCCTCACCATCTTGGTGGGGCTAAGGTCCGTATATATTTCATTCTCGCTAGACCCCACTTTGGTGGGATATCACTTGGTATGTTGCTATTGTTGTGTTTGAAGAATACAGTCTAACCTCTCCATAGTTGCAATATTTGTCTAAATTTCAGAGCTGCCATAGTTAGGTCTTGCTATACATGTATAGTGACTTTTCACGTTTAAATCTTATTTAGCCGTTATGAACAAAACATGCGCACAAAGTTATTTTTCTATACTTATTTTTAGGGATGTCAATGGTTCGATTCAGTCGGTTATTTCAAATGTTATGTATCATAGCATTTTTTTTTGGGTATTCTAGTATGCACAACCAAAATTTGAATTTTCAAAACCGTCCCAATCATATCGATTTCAGTACGGATCGTTTAATTTTTGGTTTTTTTTTTAAACATCGTCTAGAATTACTAAACAAACACAATTGTGCTTTCGACATACAAAACAATAACATTGAAAAATATGGATCTCTTCCATTGCAAAACTCATACGTTTCTACTGACTAAACCAAATATAAATTTCTATTTTTCTTAAGTATACGATATTAGAGACAATAATAATATCACATTCGATTGAATATTTGGTGATTAGTGCCTAAAAAATTTATTAGAATATGCGGTTGAGAAAACTTTAAAATACGAAGTCTCAAAACAACATTATGAGAGAGTGAGTAGATATGAATAACAAAAAGCTAGATAACCATTTACATCATGTCAATTTGGTAATTTTTCGATTTCCTTTTAAAAAATAAAAAATCTAACCGAATAATCGGTACAGTATAAATTTGCTTAATAACCTACGGTTTTATTGTAAAGAACCTAAAATTCAATTCGGTACGATTGATCGGTTATAGTCGGCTTTCAAAAAGCTACTAACACCCCTAGTTTTTATATGATAAATGCACTAAAATACTTGTTTAATTTAAAATCTCAATAGAATTGATTTAGTTAAAATCTTGAAACTATATGGGGTCATTATTTAATTCTTTTGGCTTAGATATACCATGATAATTACTCCTTCTGTTTCAATTTATGTAAAGATGTTTGACTGGACACAATGTTTAAAAAATAAAATAAACTTTTGAAATATACGGTTTAAAACAAAGTATATAATTTGTGTGTACTTTTGAAATTTGTTGTCTGGGTAACATTTTTTTCAAGTGTAGAATTAAAGCAATTGGAGTATATTAACGAGTAAATAGTGTCACGTAAATTGGAACTGAGAGCTGAGCTTATAAAGTTGATTTATTCGAAAATTATAAGGGGCAAATTTACATTTTTATGTAATACGCCCATACTAATTTTTGTGGATTTCGGTACAGTTAGGTATAGCAAAGAAACATTTTATTACTAGTAAAACTCGAGAGGCTAAGAAATTTTAGGGTAAGTTGAATACTATCCCTAAAAAACTTCCTGAAAACAAGGTTTGCTTCAAACCTAAAACGTACCTCATTTCCTTTTTTTAACTTATGGCGCCTTCTGCTAATAGATTGTGTTGTTTGGCATTTTTCAGCATTAGCATTACGTATATATTGTAGTAGTAAGAATCAGCCAGCATGGCTCAAGGTACTAGCAATACAATATTCTATATCTTTTGTTCTTTTTGGATTATAAATTTGTAGTCTAATTAAGATTATTCAACCTCTTCTAACAGATAGTAATGGAGCTGTTGTTGAAGGGGATAGAATTAGTAACCTGACGTGACGTTATCATTCGTATACTTGAGCTCTTGTCAGTGCAAGAAACAGCAAGAACGAGTATTTTGTCCAAAAGTTGGAGGTATATTTGGGCCATGCTCCCACAGATCGTGCTAGATAAGCTCTTTTGTCAAAAGTTAACTGCAAAATCTGAATCTTTCTTCAAAGAAACCGTAGACAAGATTCTCTTACAGCATGTTGGAGACATTGTGGAGTTTGATCTTGATGTTTCAGGATCACATTTGTCTTCCGATACATATATTGATAATTGGATGCTTTCTGTCACAGGACATGGTGTGAAGGAGCTAAAGCTTGACATGTCGAATAATACTACTTATAAACTTCCTTCATGTATATTTAACTGTCCAACCATGACACATTTGACACTCTTCAATGTTGTCTTCGAACCACCAAATTCTTTTCTTGTCTTTCAGAATCTAATAAACCTCAATCTGGAAAAAGTTACCTTTGTGCCAACCTCAGATTTTTGTGTTATTAATGCCCCTTCTCTTGTCAAATTAAACTTGACGTTCTGTAATGGTACTCAATACCTGAACGTTGTTTCGTCAAAGTTGGATAAGTTGGATGTCCGTGACAGTCACTATCTCAATTTAAATTGTTAGTACTTGAGCGCAGAGTGGTTGATAATGTGAAATATGTTGAGAGATCAACTCTAGAGAAGTTTCTTCTTAGCGCACCTAGGCTTAAGAAACTTCAATTGAGTTTATTTTTCCTTCAGGTAAGCAAGTGACATGTAGTTTTACATGGATTCGTTATAGAATGAACATATATGCATGTGATTCTACTTATTGCCTTTCCTCCAAAGCTTTTGAGTGCAGACACAGTTCCTAAGGGGCGCCCTTTAATGTTGCGCTGCGTGTCGGTTCTATCCTTATCTGTAAAATTTCGCAATTTGGGTCAAACTTCTTACGCTCTACAGTTAATTAAGAGTTGCCCATGTTGAGTACACTTATTATTGGGGTAAAATATATGCATGATTTTGCAGTAATACATATATATATGAACATAAGAAGCTAAAGTGACTTGGATTTTTTTATTCCTTTAGGTTTATGCTAGGAGCAACAACGCTGAAGAAGCTATCAAATATCTAGATTCACCAACCAGCTTGGAGCGACCACTCAAGAAGCTCAAATATGTTTTTATATATATACTACTATTTTAAGGGTTCAAAAACTGAACTGCATTTCGTAAAGCTATTGTTTGCTCGTTGTCCATCTTTGCTAAGGATGAGCATTGAGCAGGATGAAGTCTCTGGTTCCAGCTGTGAAGAAAGGAATAACATCACCACATGTACAGAATGGATGCGTTTCCCTAGAGTATCTTGCAAGGCTGAGCTTCTCTATGTACCGACACCCATGATATAATGGTGAGAGACTGAAGGTTTAATTAGCATAAATATAACAGCCATGTGTATGTGGAGTATTTCGAATCGAAGATAATATGAGTCCTATGTTGACGTGCATATAGCTCTCATCTATGTGCTTCGTTTCTTGTAGCTAAGTAGGAGGGGAATAATGTTATGTCTATTGAGTTGTGCATCCAATGCATATTAGCCAAAGTGATATGTTGCTCATATAGACCACCTACATTTCAGGAATAAAAAAGGCTCGAGAACAGCTTTATGTGACTAGCATTTGATACCCTTTTTCATCAGCAAAAGTAACAAAACTTGCATCTCATTTGGGCTAGAGATATGGCGCGTGATCTATTGGTTTTGATTTATTGAATGATCAAATTGATCATTGGGAATTATATGCAGACTCGCTGGTTTTGTCCTTAAGTAGTGATAAGGTTATCATTTTATGAATACACCTTCCAGAATGTTTGTTGTTTCAAATCACTCAGCTTTTCTTAAGTATCACATAAATTAAATAGCAAATGCCGGTAAAGTTGAATTCCAGCCTGGGATTGCCATGTAATCAGCTCCACATCAGTATGTTATGAATGTAACCAAGATGGAGGATCCATTTGAAAAGATGGAAAATTACATTTAAGATGCTGGGACGATTGCCTATCCTTGTACGGGAAGGTTTACTAGAAGGTAAAATTTTAGTAGTTCATGAATTAGTACCATCAGTTTCTCTTAAAATATGTTTCTACTTTATATCATGAGACCAGGGGCAAGGCATGCATAACTTAAATCAATTAGTTGAAGGAACAGAGAACTTGTGGTGGAGGAGCTGGATTTTCGTCAGATGGTTGGTACGGCGGGGACATTAACATTAGCCACCATTCCTCACAGTGGTGAATGCAATATCCTTCATAAGCAATGGCCTGCATATTATATTATGGTGCAGAACAAACTGATCTAGATGAGGCCATTTAGATGGGATGTATGGTTTGATCCCAACTCTGAAACATCAATAACAGTGGCTTGGATTTCCTTTCCAAATCTTCCAGTTCAATTTCATGCAAAAGAGGCAATTTTTTGTTTTTTTCGAGTTTTTGGAAAAGGGAGGCCGCTGCATGTTGATGCAGCTACAAGAGATAGGACTCGACCTAGTTGTGCCAAGGTGAAGGTCGAGGTTGATTTATTGCGTGAATTTCCTCAAAGAATTCAAATTGGAGAAATAGATGAAACAGGGAAAGTTCGTACTGCGTGGAATCAAATATGACCATATGCCGAAGCTAGAGATTTTGATCTGCATCCTATCAGAACTTTGAAAAATATATCCATGAAAAACGGTTAGTTTTTTGAGATTTTTTTTTTTTTAAAAAAAAAGTTTTTGAACAAACAGAAAATGGTTTTTACCACCTTTTCAATTTAATTTTTTTTTTTTCAAAAAATCAAGTTTCTCCACTAACGAAAATTCAACTTTTCTCCAAGTAAAATTTATGTCCAAATACAACTTCAACTTTCAAATACAATTTTGCTATCCAACTTTCGAATTTTTTTTAATTTGTTATCTATGATCAAACAGCTACGAAACCTTAGTCACGTCGAAATGCTTTTTTTTAATACTATAATGAGAAAAAGAAAATGACACATGAGTAAGAAGATTAAGTTAGGTTAAATGCATTTGCTCTTGAACTTTAGTTCCAGTTGCATAAGCTAATCTATATATCATCTGTTGTTTTTCACTTCTCTAGTAGAAAGTGGATTTGCAATAGTTACGTAACTGTATAGCACATTTAGATTAGCATTTCTAGTTGGAGGTCCATGAAATTAAATTTCCTACATGTATGCTTGTAGTAGATGAAAGTAACCAGAGAGAACATGCCAACTACAGCTACGTCAAAAGATTTTTTATATTATCATGTCATTTACTTCTAAGATTACAAATTCTTCTTTTATGCAGGTTTAAGTAGTTTAACTATTTAACTATAGATACTTTTTGGCTAACCTAATAACAAACAATGTGTATGACTTAAACTCTTTTTAAATTAGGTAGAGGAAAACATAACTTTAATTTGCAAGTTCAGAGCTCATGTTAAATTAGGGAGATAATTATGTAACTTCAATTTGCAACTTCAAAGTTCAAACTTTGGGTGTGTTTGGAAACGCAAAATATTCTCTGAAAATATTTTTCAAAATTAAGTCATTTTTGGTTGCCAGAAAATATTTTGCAGATTGAACATTTCTCTCAAAGGTGAAAAAATGACTTCGCTCACTTTTGGATTAAAGTTTTTTGCCTTTATAATTATCACAAATCTCTAGTAGTAGTTCATACCACTTCATTAACTAAGAGCTTGTTTGGCCAAGCTTTTAGAGAGCAAAAAATACTTATTTTTAAAGATTGGGGTGTTTGTTCAAGTTTCTAGGAGAAAAATAAGTACTTTTGAGTGACAACAAAAGCTATTTTGTGGAAGAAGCTGAAAAAGTAGTTTTCCCAAAAAAACAAAAAGTGTTTTAAATTTCTATCATTCCAAAAATACCCTTACCAAAATATTTATTTACCTAATTACACTATTTATTTTTTACTAATGATTATAATATAAATAGTACATTATTTTTGTAGTTCTTTTATGCTCATTTATATCCTTATTGTTGGAAGCTTTGAATTTGCATCTTTTTAAAGGTATGAATTTAGAATATTCAATTATAAATGCTCTACTATTAAAAAATTTAAATAAATAAAAAATTTAAGTATAGTCTTTGATAATAAATATTTAAAATCATTCATCTAGTCAGTAATTTTAAAGTGAATCATTATATGTCCTTACTTGTATTTTAACATTAAAAGTCATTTTTTCAAAAGCTTGGCCAAACACAAATTAGTACTCAATTATTGACAAAAATGTTTCTCAAAAGTGTTGGGCAAATGCAAATTGCTACGATCCAAAAGTATTTTTTTGAAAATAAGCAATTTTCAAAAGTTTGGCCAAAAAAGCTCATAGTCTAATTTACTGGTAATTTTATTCATCAAAACACAAACTAATTTAGAGGGTGTTCTAAGCTTATAAGCTGGTCAAACTAGCATATACGCACTTCTAAGCTTATCGCGTTTGGTAAGTATCAAAAGTGCTTATAAGCCAAAATCAGCCATTAGCCATAAATTGGTAATTTTCAACTTATTTTTTCCAACTTATAAGCATTTTTAGTTTGACCAAGTATTTTAATATTTTATCCTTAAAATATTTTGGAATCCATGAAATATCATTTCTAAAATAAAATTTTCAACCTCATCCTCATTCTATATTCGTCATTTGTCATTTTTAATATAGAATTATTTTTAAATTTATTTTTTTCGTAAATAACTTAAAAGACATTTTAGTCGTTTAAATTTAAAAAATGTATTTATTAGCACTCTTTTACCAAACACAGAAACTACTTATTACTAGTTTCAACACTTCTATCTAAACACGTAGCTGCTTATTTATAAAATCAGCTTCAACAGCTAAAAATGTTTTTCAACATTTGATACTTATCCGACACTTTAAATCAACTAATCTAAACGGGCACTTACTAAGAAAAATTCACTCTTAATTACCCCAAACACGGAAAAGATTTTGCCTAATATATATATATATATATATGTACTAATCTCGTTTATATGTACTAATCTCATTAGATCCTTGTATAATGTCATATATATATATATATATGGGTCTTGCTAACATACTACAAGGTTGTAGTATGTTAGCATTGTACACATCTTTGAGTTCACAAAAATGCCCTCATTATATTTTGCCACCACTTTAAATTCAAGGACTTATTTGCCATTTTGCACAATCTCACCTTTAACCTAAAAGCTTAAACCCCAAAACACTGCAGAATCCTTAGCCCCGTGATTTCTTCACCTCTCCTATTCTATCCTTCTTTTCCCTCATTCTAATTAACGATTTGCAGAAATGGATTTAAAGAAAAAATGAGCTTTCATCTTCTAATTCCAAGATTAGCCTTTTAACCTAATCTAGATCGTCCATTTATTTCACCTAAAGTTCCCCAATTCTTCATGCTTCTTTTATCGATTTGCGTTTTCAAATTCTTGGAAGAGGTTAAATCTCTTGCTGTCAGCATGTCAACATGTATAGCTCAAGCTGCGGAGTTCTTCTATCTCAATCATCCTCCTTCAGGAACTAGAACCTTGAGCAGTATTTACATCAAATGGCATCCCCCGGATCAGGGATTCTACAAGCTGAACACGGATGGTGCCTTCAACAATAAAACTGGTAAAGGGGGCATAGGAGGTGTAATTAGAAATCATCACGGTGAATGGTCTTTTGGATTTGCTAAGCACCTCTCATCATCATCTGTCATTCATGCAGAACTATCAGCTTTATTTCAGGGACTTTATCTGGCGAAAGCCCATAATCTCCAACCTTTACAAGTGGAGACCGATTCTAATGGCCTTATTCTCATGTTGCAAGGATCAAATGAAACTTTTTCTAACATCTTGAATGATTGCAGGTCCTTGCTATCTGAGCTTGGATGCTATGAAGCCAAGCATGTCTTTAGAGAAGCGAATTTTGTTGCTGACTTATTATCTAAATTTGGTTGTAATGCTTCTCATGACTCTTTATTATGTTTTACTGATGCACCATCTTTTGTATTATCAGAACTGGATTATGATTCCTCCTCCCGGTTTAGGGAGAGAAAGGGTCACTTTTGTAATATTGGTCAGTCTGAATCTTAATATATATTATGCTTTCATTAGCAAAAAAAAAAAAAAAAGCAAGACCATATATATATATATATATATATATATATATATATGACTTCTTCACAACAACTTATCCCATCTACAGACGCAGAACCATGGAAAACGTAAACCTTTTTCCCCGTTGGGTGTTGGGAGGGGGAGTGGGAAAAGCAACCAATCACATTCAATGTTCCTGTAACATAGACTATAATTAGGGACATTATACAAGGATCTAATGAGATTAGTAGTACTATATATTAGTCATAACTAGGATTTGTACTTGTGCTGACAACTTTGTTCCTGCACGTGGAACTTGAAATTTGCAAGTCGTCATGGGTTCTCTTCCTTGGAAAATTCCACTATAGTGTACCAGTTAGGTTCGGATTAAATTCTAAATTATATCTAAAACTGCCCAGTAAGAATTATCAACATTTCACTACTAGAATTAAAGTGTTTTACGAGGGAGATCTGCGAGGGAGTTTCCTCTCCAAACGCGCAATGGAGAGCGAATTTCCTAACTACACGTGCTTCGGAATTCGGCTGGTCGTAGAGCAATTTTGGCGAGGGACATCTTTAACCAACTGTTGTGTAGGCCAATTTTATTATATCGTGTCAGTTTCATTTGGCTAAGAATGTCTCTTGCCAAAACAAGGAGAGACAATTTTTTATGCGCTTTGGCTAGGAAATTTTCTCTCCAAGTATAAATATTAGTATATTTTTTAGGCGGAATTGGTTAGTTACCCTCTAAACTTGTCCCAAATTATCATTTTCCCATCTTAACTTTACGGGCATTTATTTCACCCCCTTAACAACTTTTAAGTGATATTAAACCCTCCCCCCCCCCCCCCAATGATGACGTGGCAATGGGACCACTATCATCTGGTTAAAAAGAGAGTGATGAGTAGAAATATTATTTAAATCAAATAAAAACAGAACACGTGTCTATTCTTGATTGAACATTACATTCTAATTATTCTTGTTACTGTAGACCCTCTTCTTTTTATTTTTTTATTTTCTCTTTCTCTTTCATTTTTGTTTCTCACTTCCTTTACCCCTCAAACCACCATTTTCTTCCCCCGTCACAACCTTAATTCACTTCATTCGACAATTGCACTGTCATTTCTCATCGGACTGCTTCATACCACCAAGCAATTTAAAACTTAATTCCAACCCAACCTTAAGACAACCCAATTTTGAATAGGGATGAAAGTACTCCTAATTCCAATTCTAAAATTACTACCCTACTAACTGCCCCATATCAATTGGAAAAGCACCAAATCAAATTTCAGATTTGCGGCTTACACCTCTATTTCGCTCTTGCTATTTTTTTTGTTTGTGGGAATTGATTTTTTTTTTCCTTTTAATATTAGATTTTGATTTCATATATTGAAATTAGAGATTTTTTTTTAACTTTGGGATTGTATATAGTTATTGAATTTGTAAATTAGTAATGTTTTTTGGTTAATACATATCTTTGGTTTTGAAAGCTTTCTTGAAAAATGCGTGCAATTTTGGAGTGGATTATGGCAGTGTTAAAACATTGGGACTTGGGTGATTGTGGTGTTCTAGAAAGGTTAGAAACAAAAGAAAAAATAGTAGAAGAAGAAGGGCTGGTGGCAGGTGGAGTGTCACAGTGGGAGCAGGGATGATTGGTGGTGGAAGAAGAGTAATGTTTTGACATTTAGTTTTTTCCTTTAGTTTCTTATGAAATATACACATTGTACAAAAAAAAAAAAAAAAAAAAAAGACTAAATGATGTGTCTATGATGTGGATGCCATGTGTTGCTTACATGGCGCGAGTGTAACACACTCTCCATCATGCAACTGGTCAAAAGTCATTGAAGGGGACTTAATATCACTTGAAAGTTGTTAAGGGGGTGAAATGGATGCCCGTAAAGATAAGATGGGAAAATGGTAATTTGGGACAAGTTTAGGGGGTAAACAACCAATTCCGCCATATTTTTTATAAACTTTGGCTAGGGAATTCCCTCTCCAAGCTTAGTATATTTGAAACACAAAAATCAGTAACACGATAAACAGCAGCACGACAAAAACAACAGCATAAAAAACACCATTACAGCAGCACCAAAACGATATACTAGAAAAAAAAATGTTTTGGTCAACACTAGAAAAATGCTGATAGCGGGTAATCTGGTGCATTTTAGACTGAATGTTGAGATAATATGCTGGCTTGCATTGCATAACCATCCTGGCCAAAGACAACGAGATCTACTCTACAACAGGGAACTGTTAAAAAGCTTTTATTGACTGAACCTCAAAGAAGTAGGAATCTGAAAGATGAATTTGCTTCTTCCCTCATCGTATATGCTTGTTTGCTTTCAGTGGCGCATCCCAATGACTCGTGTTAACTTGTTTCTTCAAATAAAGTTGAGTGTCGTTCCTGCTATCAAACTGAAACTTCAAATCCTAAGGCCATCTCCAAGGGTTTTCCCTATTTTTCGCCCTAAAATGGGGAAGTCCCTATTTTAGGGAAACTTACTCCAACCATTCTCCCATTTTTTCCCTAAAAAGAATATTCCTTTTTATATTCTTCTCTCTCTTCTATATTATATTATTATCTTTATCTCAATTTTATTTTCTTATTTCCATTAAACAAATTGTATCTTTTATTTTCTTTTTATATATTTGTCACACATAATTTATATTCAATATAAATTTATTTTCTACCATAAAATTTTAAACAATATAATTTATAAGAAAATATTAAAGATTATATATATGAATGGATAATTCAAATAAAAGTGAAATAATTGTGATACAAAATAATTAAATACATATTACATTACGATATTACATATTTTCAATTTTAATGTATTTCCAATTTTAATGTATTTTTATTTAATGTAATTTCAATTTTAATGTGTTTTTATTTAACTTTCTTTTTTTGAATTTTAGCAACATTAAAATTTTTATATTTGCACCTTTCATTGTTATTTATGGGTATATTTTTTTTATACAATTATAACTCATAATAAAATTAACTACCAATTTTACATTAAAAAATAAATACACGATAATTAAATTTTCAGAATAATACGACAATGCTAAGACTATAAATTATTTATATAAAAATATTATATAAACATAATTACATTTATATAAAAAGATAAATTAAAAGATTAAATAATAAAAATAATATTATTTTAATGGTGAATAGTAAATAGGGAGATGAATATTGTGTCCCCAAATTTGGGGAAACACTATTCACTCCCTAATTTAGGGACACAAATAGGGAGTCATTGGAGTAAAATTTCCCTAAATGTGTCCCTAAAAATAGGGAAAAAAGGGTTTAGGGACAACCCTTGGAGTTGAAAATAGCTGTTTAATATTCAACATCGCCACATTCCATGTACGATAAGATATGAAAACACACCATACAGACACTCCTTAGTTTTTTACATTAGTCATGACAAAACGATGAAAAGACAAAAGATCAGACTACAAAATAAGATTTAAGAGAAAGTTTAACGGAGATGGTTACTTTAACGGAGAGAACCTTGTGATGGAGTACTGGAGAAATTATAATGGAGTCGTCGGAGTAATTGTAGCAGTGGCGTCGATGGTGAGGGAGACGGAGGTAGTGAGGGAGAGTTTTGTTTTGTTTTGGTGTGTTGTGTGCGAACAGTGGATAGTCACAATTGCCGCGAGCAAAGATATTAATGGCGAGGAAGGCTTTTTTGTTAATGAATGGGATTAGTTTTTATTTTCTGATTGACTAAGTCTCTTGCCAAACGCCTGACACATCTGCAGCTTTTGATTGGCGAGGGAATTTCCAAGCTAATCAGGAAAGAGAATTCTTCTTCTTTTTGCTTGGCGAGGAAACTCCCAAGCTGTTTTTAATATTTTTTATTTATATTTTGGCGACGAAATTCCCAAGCCGTGTAGGAGAGAGAAATTTTCAAATTTTTGGACTGGCGAGGGACTTCCCAAGCCAGTGTAGAAATATATATATATTTTTTTTACTTTTGGCGAGGGAAAGGACATGTTTGGTGAGGGAAAGCCTTCTCCATATTTTTAGCTTGGGGACTCCCTCACCAAACATTCCGTCGGAATTGGCCAGTTCCTAGTAGTGTTTACGGAGTAGTGTTTGTTTAAAAAAAACATGTTACGTATCCTGAATGAATTTTACTACCTTTTTAAAAACTTTTTATGTTAAGGTTCATTAGATTCAATGTTCGAAAGTTACATAATCCTGCTTTTTGGTGTTGCTATCCATATTTCATTATGTGAATCCACTTAATTAGCTTACTGGTTTTAATATTTCATTTTGTTCAAAGATAAAATAGGGAGGGAGACAGTAGTGTAATAAACATCATGAATCAACAAATTAACAAAGAAATTAAAGGAACTAGTATTATTATTTCCGTCCCATTTATTTTCTATCAAAACAATAATTTATAAAGAGTAGTCTAAATTTTGCAGCAATTGGATGCATGGACTGTTAGGAGTGTTTATCTGTCGGTTCGGTTCGGTTCTGCACCTTATCGGTTTGGACTATCGATTTTCGATTTTTAAAACTTTTAAACCAATAAGCTATTGGTTATCGATTTTCGGGTTATCGGTTTTAGGTTCTTATCGGTTCGGTTTTCGATTTAACCATTAAGAAACTTAGGCCTAACAAGTGTAAATAAAAAACCTCTTAAACGATTGCATCCAATACAAAATCGGCTTTATTTTCACAGCGAATTCAAATGTCTCTTATAGCATTCATCATATTCAAAAAAGCAACCAACAATAGATTCAAATATACTTCATTATTCTATAAACTAATGGAGGAAGCAAGGAGTGAAATAGTAAATCGATGATTGAAATGGATGGAGAGACTTGAAAGTTACACAAGTAAAAGAAGACTAGAGTTTGAGGTTTCCAAGTTCCAACTAATAGTAATTAAGTATACTACTTTTATCAACAAAAGCGCAATATAGTAAATTTGAAAACCTTATTGGGTTGTCTGTTTAACCAATAAAAAAATGTACAAAACCGACAACTGAATCGATAACCCAATAAAATTTTTTTGCAAACAGTTAAATAACCGATAACCCGATAACTCAATATTTATAAACCATTAACTTTTTATCGGTTCGGTTTATCGGTTTAAACCAAAAAATTAACAGCCCTATGGACTATTGGTGAGAAAAGAAGTGAAATCACATGACACTAAAACATTAATAATACAACTTGGATACTAAAAGCCAGATGTTTTGGCTGTGACCAGTCTCATTAACTCGATCATTAAGTAAAAACTAATGGGAAAAAAAAACAAAAGATGTAAGATTTGAATTTTATCTCATTTAAAGCAAGTCGAACTTGCAATAGACAGTGATTGGTAATAAAGAGAAATTCTAACCAACATGTCACCGCCCACAAAGATATTTTATACCTAATATAATTTGAAATTCAGTCCTCCAACACATAGTCATCTGATAATCGATAATCAAACCACAGATAATTAAATATTTTTTCGAACAGTTTAGGAAGAAAAGTGGCATGGACTCGTTGAAATTGTACGAGATGCATGCATACATATTGAAGCTATTCGATGCAAGTACATCAAGAGGAATTGAGGATTATACAATAGAATAAGCATGATGAAAAAGATTAGTATATTACTGGAGTTGGAGACTTCCCACTTACAATTGCGTAAGCTTTTGAAAATGAAACCACATTTGCAAGTTGCATAAGTTACAAACAGCCCAAAGACTACTACTTATAAGGATAATTTGTACAACTACTTAAATGGTAAAAAACTCTCCAAAGTAGTACTACTTGTAATTACTACCACTACTTAATAATTCTAATTTTAGATCCTTGCTGCTGATAAAAGATTCTCTCCTTTTTTAGATTCCCTAGAGATCACCTCCTCTAGCCCTTACAAATGATTTACAAAGATCAGTTTAATATCAACCCTTAGATCTCCTCTTTATACAAAGATTTAAAAAGCACAAACAACCCAAGATATTAAAATAGCAAGTGCAACAATAATACTATTAACTACTGTGCCACATTTCTAGACAAGTTGAGATGGACGATATATCCTCTTCACTAACCATGATTCTTGATTTTAGTGCGATCAATTCAATCTCCACCATATATAATTTAACACTGCAAGATGTCTGCAGTCATGATGGGCTGATTAGTATACAAATAATTCCATGAGTCATTCATAATAAGCTCATCAGCCATAGGCTCATTTGGACCATTTCCACTGTTGTTGGCATTCAAGAAACTGATGATTTGTGTCAATGACTCAAGTTTGTGGCTAAGTTCAGCCACTTGAGCTCTCAAGATTGAGTTCTCACCCTCGAAATTGAGATAATGTTGGGTTGTGACATTCATAGTGGTCATAATTTGGTTATTTTCCTTTCTTAGATGAGCTAATTGGGACACAAGATCATCCAAATGCTTCTGTTTCCTCATTCTTGATCTTCGTGCTGATTCGCGGTTCGATATCATCCTCTTCTTCTTCCTCTGATCCATTAATTGTTGAAGATCTTCTTCTGAGCCCGAGTTCTGAAGTGTATATGACCCTGATGATGTCCCACTTGATGAAGCCATGACCAAAAAACTTAGGTACAATAATATTTTAGTGAATACTATTGAAAAATTAGCAGGACCTGGAATAGTGCTTTGATGCAAATACTATTGAATATACTAGGAGTAGTTTGTTAAAAATTACTATATTTTAGCTTCTTTCAGGGAAATTAAAGGAGGGTATTAATTATGAAATGTAGTAGAACCAATAGAGAAAAACAACTGAGAAAGATTGCACTAGATGAGTTCTGCGCCTATATGTAGATTTTATCATAAAACCGTTGAGGAAGAGTTCACTCAGAATTGCATACATGTATTTCAAAGATGAGAAATAGTAAGTTAAGCATCAAGATTAGCTAAAAAGCCCCAGAATATAATTCTAAGGCAGAAATTAATTGCAAACTTTACTTACAAAATCTTGAAACTGAAAAAACAAAAGAAGAGTTAGACTTTGAAACAGAACAGAAGCAGAATGACGTTAGAAACTAATAAAGAGAAAAGGTAAGAAAAAGAGAGAGGATTGTAGATGTATTTTGGTTGGGATTTTATAGCAGAAAAAGTAGGTGACAGCATCTGAAAATTTGTTCAAGGGAAATATCAAGTGGAAATAAATTAGAAAGAAGTTTGGAATCTTTTGATAAAAAGGGTGGGGTGTGGGGGAGAATATGATGGGACATGTGGGGTTAGAGCAGAAACCTCCACAACCGTCTTAGATCTAGCTGGGGAGCAACATCACACACTAAAGAGTATTAGTATATGCTGAATTTTTGTTATATTGAGTTATTGACAATGTAAATTTATTTTTTTTGTTTTCACCCGGTATTCGGTACCTTTATTGAAGTCCCGACTAATCCGGATTCGCGCCGCGTAGGACCCATTCGGAGGAAAAGCTCCCTACCGGTGATTTTTCCATACCCAGGACTCAAACTCGAGAACTCTAGTTAAGGGAGGAGTAGCCTCATCCGCTGCACCACATCACTTGGTGGTGACAATGTAAATTTATTGATGTAATGTAATACTTATGTTATACTCCCTATATCCCAAGCTAAAATGGTATTCCTTCCGTTTATAAATTATAGTTTGTTGTGATACGACGTTTAAGAAAGAGATAGAAATTTGTTGCTAAATTAAATGATTGATATTTGTATTACTGCAAATTATTTTACCATGTTAATTAAAATGAGAAGATTTAAATTATATTATTTTGAATGTGTCATTCTTTTTGAACGAGCTTCTAAAGAAATTGTGACCTTATTTTTTAAATATAATGAGTAATATTCTTTTCTTGTTGTACGTCCAACCGTTTATTCTTAGTGCGAGAAGCTTTTGAACCACCGAAATATTATAAACAAATTTAAAAAGTATTATAACCACTTAAATATTACCATGGTATTTTATGAAAAAGTTTCAAAAGTCTTCCTTTTCTATACACTCCGTATCTTTCAAACTTTACCATATGTATTAGAACAAATGAAGTAGCAGGTTTCTTAGAAATCTACAACCTTCTAAATATAGTTGGAGGGTACTTATCAACCGAGCAATTCTCACTAGTCGAAACATAACCATTTTGATTGGGTTGCTAAGGTTAAAATGGATAGATAAAATAAAAGAAATTACTCCTACTATTCTTTTTCAATTTTTCCTGGCAGAGTACATACAGACATCAAGTGGAGGTAAAAGAAACAAGAATCTCTGATAATTCCAGGTGAAACTTGAAAGAGTATCCTAGTCCTTAAAGCTTGCAATGCTCAACTCTTGGAAAAAGGGTTCCCTAACCTTGTCACATTCCACTCAACCAAACCAAAGTGTTTAAAGTTGTCTTTTTTTCCTTTTTTTACTCAACCATTTAGCAATACCTGATACTCATTGACCTAAATAATTAAAATTTCTTCATTAGACTCATCAAATCAAATATCTTTTTAAAGGTCGATATATCTTATGCATCCCACCATATTTCTTAGCAATGAAAGTCGTCTTCGATTTTTTATTTTTTTATGTTTTCTCTTTCACTTAGCTTGACATTTTTCTTTTTTAAGCTAAGCAAGCACTAGATTGATTATTGCTACGATTCAAAACATGGAATTACCTAAATATTAATCAAATTTTAGCGACTATTAGAAGTATCTAGTCACCAGCTCGTAAGAAATAATTCATGAGGATTCTCAGCTTATTTCCCTTACCAATGAAGTTTTTCACCAGACTATCGATCTAGAGAAGTTACTTTATTGTAGTTGTAGTAGTGCATTACTTTCTTCATCATCTTTCTTAACCATGCATGTCTCAGATTCTGTACGGCCTGTTGCTGGTAGATGGGTCATTCCATGTGCAGACCATTTAGATTCCTTCTGACTTCTGCAGCATGCAGGAATCCGAGATCTAGCTAACACTACTCTTCACTTTTACGGTAACCTACAAACCACACAATAATAATAGTAACTCCTAATATGGAGTATTTAAGTAGGCTATTATATAAATTTTGTGTTGTTAATGAAAATGATGGTTGACAGCGTTGGGTCTATGGAGAGATAGAGGTAGATCGAAGAAGAACTGGGCTGAGGTGTTTCGTCATGACTTGGTCCAGATCCGGATTACTGAGGACATAACTTTAGATAGGAGTCTATGGAAGTCGAGGATTAGGGTAGAAGGATAAGTAGTAGTCAAGTGTCTATTATTAGATGCAGTATTATATGTATATAGATGATTTACATCGTAGTCTCCACCTCTATGTGTTCTTATATGTTTATTTTGTTTATATTTAGTTTTATATTTCCTTCTAGCATTATATGGTTGTTTTGATTTTCTAAGTATTTTTTTAAAATATCTTTATTTTCTTAGCCAAGGGTCCATCGGAAACAGCCTCTCCACCTTGATGGGGGTAAGGTCTGCGTACATCTCACCTTCCCCAGACCCCACTTGTGAGATATACTAGGTATGTTATTGTTGTTGTAAATGAAAATGATATTCTTACAGTTATTAGTACTCCCTCCGTTCCAGTTTATGTGGGACCATTTCTTTATTCGTCTGTTCCAAAAAAATGACAACATTCTAAACTTGGTAACAATTTAACTTCAAAATTACAGTTTTGTCAGTACTGAAATGATTTGCAACCATACAAATATCTCTGTCTTATTTTACACCACAAATTTCAAAAGTCTTCATTTATTTCTTAAAATTTGTGTCGAGTCAAATTATGACACATAAAATGGAATGGAAGGAGTATAAGTTTAAGTTAAGTGACTTCATATCAACTAGATAAGATAACCTAATTATAAAATGCTATAATCAATTTAAGATTGCACTGATAATTCTTCAAAAAACTTATCATTATAACTTAAAATCATGTTACAAATAAAATAATGGTTAAGATGTTGAGAGCATTCAAAATCAAATTTGGAGAATATATCAGCTAATAATTTGGAAAATTACTTTAGCATATGAATTTATTTTCAAATAAGCAAAAAAAAGAAAAAAAAAAAGAATGTCCGTTTGGTTCATATTAGACAAGCTGGGTTGGGACATGTTATTTTTATTTAATGCAGTCAAACTTTGATGGTATTAGATCGTGACCTATGTTTAAAGAATTGGTACGCCCACTTATCTAGTAGGCCCAAGGTACCTATGATAAGGTCGTATTCCTATCAAGAATTTTAGGCAAGTACTTATCAATAGTTTTGCAAACCATGAATTGTTAAGAGGCTGCTGAGGCTGGGGCGGATGCAGAGAATGTGGACGAGATTAGTGGAATTCAGTAGGTTTGATTAGACAGTATATTTGTATTAAAAAAATCACTAAATATATACAAAAATCAAGTCGAGAATTTAATAATTAATAGTAAAGATCATTATTATAGAATTTATTCTATCTTATCCACTTTATAAGATGTTTTGGGTTTTTTTACGCATATTAAAGAAACCATATTTTTTTAATATTAATTAGTAATGTAATTGACCATATTAGCCCCTATCCAAGCTATTACCTAAAATTATGTATTAAGTCATTAATTAGAAAATGTGATATTGAAAAAGACATACTTGAATTCTGAAAAGATTAAATTTTGTGGACCAATTAAAATAAGCCAAAATATCTTATAAAATAGACCAGAGGGAGTAGAACCCATAAGATTCAAATCCTAGATCCCAGGAGCGGCCCTAAGATAAGGCAAGTAAAACCATTGCTTTAGGCCCCCACCCCCAATTGTTTAGGGCCCCTAAATTACTAATTGGTACATATATATACTACTCTATAAATAATCATTCATTAAATGATTATAATTTACCTATGTTTTTTCTTTAATTTCTTGGACTTGGTAAGTATATAAATTGTTGCACCTTTTTCTTTTTTTATCTTAGTAGTTAGTCTCAATTAGTTTTCTCTATAATTCAATTTATTCCTTTATGTTCTATTCATTCAAAAAAGAAAAGCACAACTTTCCTCATGATTTTTGAAAAAAGTTAATTAAATTTTTTATTTTAACCTCTTTGAGAAACTTTTATTACTACACAAATATTATAACATATTTAAGATCATAAGTTTCAAAGGCTTTATAACAATACAAGTATTATAGCATATGTTGATAGAAATTTGTAAGTCTTTATTTCATTCCTAAACTCTTGCACAATTAAACTATGTCATATAAATTGAAAATAATGGAGTATTATTTAAATCCACTCTTATTTTTAGCGATGAGTTTACAATTTTGACTTAGGTTTTATTGAATACTTTATTCCATTGTCTTGTTTAATTTATCCATATACAAATTAGAAAATTAGTTTTTTAATGTCGCTCCCGTATATGAATGTCGTTCTGCGCACCAAAGTAAAAGCATATATCTAACATATTCAGTATGAATTAAAACGCTAATTTCTTACATTACATTTGAAAATGACAGAAAAAGTACTATTGTTATATGATAGAATATTTTCATGGTTAGAGATATCTAAGATCTTAAAACTCAATATGCTAATTTTCGAGATTTTTCTATTAGAATTCTGGACTTACAATAGAATGTCCGTTGAACATCTGCTACGAGTATAACTTCGATGAATTATTTTTGTTGAAAGTTTACTTTTTTAGTATTGATTTAACTCATCGAATAAATTTAGTTTTTCGCAATACGATCATAACGTTTTCTCAATTATTTTGTCATGTCCCTATCATTTTTGCATCAGTCTAATACCAAAACCAAAAAGGCGGAGATGAACTTGGAAATATGAGTCAGCTCTGGAATCTTTGGAAGTTATGATTAAACAACTGCAACTTAACCCCAACTTGTGGGAAGTCCAGAGTAAGCAAAATGATAACAATGATGGAGCTCAAGAAATAAGAGAAGAAAAAAATAAAGACGGTGGAATTCATGGGTCAAAAGTTAAAAAGAGAGGAAAAAAAAAAAAAGGTACAGATTTGATTTATGGGATCCCAATTGCCCGTAAGCTTTTTTCTCTTCAAAGTACATAGCAAGTTCCACTTTTCTCTTCGCACTCAAAATATTATTGAAGAATTCCGCCTATCATCTCGCAAAGCTAAAGATTACGCGACTGTAGCTGTATCTCATTTGAGTGTCATATGTGCTCGTTGTACAATTAAACATTTCTATAATGGCATCGTTTCTCTGAGTATTCTTTTTGATGGTATTGCAAAATGTACATTAATAATTATAAGGGTAAAGAATGTAACGTTCCTCAAAATTTTTTAAGTTTTAAGACATCTATTGGTATGAGAAATATTTACGTAAAGTCGTTTCTTATGTATGGCGAGGTCCAAGTATGAGGTGTATAGTAAAAATAAGTTAAACATTTATCATGGATGATATACAAATATTTAATTATATTTATAATGGATGAAGAAATTGCAAGAAGTGTCAAAAGCTAAAGCCAACTTAATGTGGCTAGAGTTTAAAAGACATTAAATTGAGTAGTCATAATTATCTAAGGGAAATAGGTTCGTAAAAATTTCGTGCAAGGGCCTGTTTGGTGCGCGTTAATTGATTTGTAGCCGTTAAAAACAAATTCGCTGAGAAATAGCCACCTCCGGACAAATCCCAGTATAAATACTGAGGCCTTGAACAAAACTTGTTCAAAGCCCCAGTGTTTATACTGGGAAGCTTCAGTAAACTAACCCCCGTATAAAATACTAAGGCCAGCATTTTGTTATGGGACTTTGTATAAAGCTTCAGTCTCGTAACAAAATGCTGGGGTTGTGAACAAAATTTGTTCAAAGCCCCAGCATTTTATTATGGGACTGAAGCTTTATATATAAAGTCCCATAACCCATAACAAAATGCTGGGGCTTTGAACAAAACAGCCCCAGCATTTTGTTATGGGACTGAAGCTTTATATATAAAGTCCCATAACCCATAACAAAATGCTGGGGCTTTGAACAAAACAGCCCCAGCATTTTGTTATGGGACTGAAGCTTTATATATAAAGTCTCATAACAAAATACTGGGGCTTTGAAGACTACTCTGGAGTGTTTTTCCAACGCTAATGGAGCTTAAGTGTGCGCGCGAATTTTTGGCTATTCTTCAATGAATTTGGAAACGATGGATAGTCCCCAATGAACGCGTCCAAAAATGGCTAGTGATCAAAATTTCCCAAATAGGTTCTGTTAGAACCAATATACATACCTGAGCAAATAAAAGGAAAATTTTCAAAACTAACTCCTCAAAGCAAGAAACTACAAATAAAGTGCAATATTTCTTTCATAGCATCCCTTAAAATTTTAAATTACATAACATAGCACTCCTTTGAACTCTCTCTCAAATAAAAACTCTTAGGTGTCATTTCCCCACCCTCCTCCGCCACTGATCTGCCGCCGCAAACCAACCGCCTACGACCGGTGGTGGCCTGTGGCCGAAAAATTAAAAATTCAGCGTATCTCATCGGATTGCTTATTTTATGTCACCTGAGCTTTATTATTGATGGTTTTGTTTAAATAATTATTTTTTGATAATTTTATACACATAAATCTATCAAAAAATAATAGATTATACATGTAAATACATAAACAAGATTGTATGCAAAAAGAAAAATACAAAAATATACACAAAAAACATAAATTTTATACAAACATCCATAAATAGTAAACAAATCTAAAATTTATACAACTTTATTCATTGTTCATACACACATATACAACTTTATATAAATTTACAGAAGTGCATATAATATGTTTATTTACTGTATATGCACACATATACGGATTATATATTTTTATGTACGTTTACAGAATCGTATAAACTTGTATAAAATTGTATAAACTCGCAAAAATAATTTTATATAGTGTTTCGGGCAGCTTTTACACAAAAGCTTAATAAATATCCATGATTTATACAATTTTATACAAGAAAAACACTAGATCTAAACATTAGAAAAAAGTTTTAACAAAAACCTATAAGATCTCACCGGATTTTAATAAAAAAGGTGAAAAAAAAGAAGAAGCATGATAAATAAACCCCTCACCGGAGTTTTTGACCGGAATATACGACGAAAAATCGACATTATTATTCAAAAAGCCAAAAACAAAAAAAAAAGAGAAGAAGAAGAAACAGCGGCGGTGGCGACGGCGACAGCTTGGAGGAGAAGGGATGAAGGTGAGGCAGTGGTGGAAGGGAGGGGGGAGGCGGCAATATTGTAAGGAGGAAGAGAGGAGAGGAAAAATGGAAAGTAGGTAAGGAGAAGAGAGGAAAAATAGGGGTTATGATTTTTTTCTTTAAATAGGGAAGTGCTATGAGTGAAAGAAAAAATAAAAAAGAGAGAGGGGGTGCTAGGTGATAATTTTCATGAATTGGGTGACTCTCCCTGTAATTGTCCCAATAAAAGTCCTATAAAAAAATAATAATAAAATATTAAGAAAATGGGTAGCAAAATCAAACAAAGCCTCATAGTAACCAACTAGTCCCTTCTTTACGTAAAACCAAAGCAGAGGAAAAATATTGTTCGTTCCTAGAGGGTATGCAACGAGCCCATCTCGAAGATGACAAATAGGTAAGATTTTTGCGAACACGTGTCTATTATAAATTCGTTATGCAAAAGAATTTTGCATTTCAACAGATTATATTCATTGAGAGGTTTATCAAAAAACCTAGAAAATTTAGGATATGAACTAGACTTCTTGAATTGAAATTAAAGAATGGGACTTTGGCATTGATTACTCGAATTAGTGATTATCGTAGTTGCTGGGTGAGGTAAATTGCGTGGATTGCGTGAATTGGAGCTTACGTTTAGGCTCGACGAGTAACCGAGGTGAGTTGATATAACCCTTTACTAAAGAAGTTTTACTCACAAAATTCCGCCTACAAAATGTTTGATAAAATGCCTTAAAGAGTTAATATGAGCTTAATTGGAGAGAGAGAGAGTACATATTAGTTAAATCTTATTCTAGTTAACTTCAAGAGTTTATCCTTGAGTTATACACATTGATTTTCATATTTTGTTATATTAACTTACGTGATATTATATGTCAAGTATTTATGGACTAAAGAATTACTTGAATTATATTGAATAATCCCTTCATGTATTCATGTCATGTTTTACTTAAGAAATTATGGTTTATGTTCAAGAAATTTATTGGAGCGTAAAGTGATCAAGTAAAATTTTACAGAAATATTTTTGGAGTTATCTTGAGATTCTGAGAAGGATTTCGTGACTTTTAGTGGTTAAGGTTGACCCCGAAACTACTAGTGTCACGGTAGGAGTTTAGGATAAAATTTGTCTGATACGGCTAAGGCACAAAACGCGCAACATGCTATCACCTGGAACTGTATGGCGCCACAGTGAAGGGGTCTATTCGAACAGGCGGGGATTGAACCCATGCCGATCACACGGTGACTTTATGGAATCATGTTATGTCAGAGTTAATTGGTACTCCCTAAAAAAGAAAATAATGTTCAGAATTTTATTGTTTCAAGATATTTCAGTTTTCTTTAAATATTTTATGTTCTCATAGTTTTAATGAATTATGTGTATTTCAAGTTTCTTTTAAATGTCTCGTTCCCACTTTAGTGAAGGTTCGTTGAGACTCACTGAGTACAGCCTTGGTGTACTGACATTCTCTTTTGGGAAACTAAGTTGTCCTATGGCGCAACGTAGGAACCAGTGTTACAGATACGCAGACGACATACTAGGATTTTTCCCTCATTTCCAGTGCTATTGGTGAGCTCTGCTTTTGTTCGTTGAGTACTTTCTTTTTTGAATCAGCCTTATTTAGTTATTTATTATGTTATGAACTAGCCAGGATTCCCGCGCAGTACGTCAGTTTATCAGTAGAGGTTTCATAGACAGTCTAGTATTTTAGGTTTGTGTTCAGTCTTTGATTATTTTGTATAGAAACATAATTTGACCGCGATATTAAGGATAATATTTTCATAAATAGTAATATTATTATTTTTCTGAATGTTTATGTTGAAGAACATTGTTTAAGTTGCATGTCTTCTTAGGATTAAGACATGATAAATAAGTACAGGAGGTTCGTTCGGTTCAGCTCAGATATCGAGTGCTGATCATAGCTTGTTCAGAAAATGGATCGTGATAGAGGAGTGGGTTGTGTAATGAACATCATGAATCAACAAATTAACAAAGAAAGAAACTAGTATTATTATTTCCATCCCATTTATTTTCTATCAAAACGATAAGTTATAAATAGCAATCTAAAGTTTGCACAGCAATTGGCTGCATGGACTATTGGTGAGAAAAGAAGTGAAATCACATGACAGTAAAACATTAATAATACAACTTGAATACTTAAATCCAAATGTTTTGGCTGTGACCAGTCTCATTAACTCGATCATTAAGTAAAAACAAATGTTTTGCCTTTAAAAGATGTAAGATTTGACTTTTATCTCATTAAAAGCAAGTCGAACTTGCAGTATACTCCCAACATGTCAACGCCCACAAACATGTCACCGCCCACAAAGATATTTTATACCTAATATAATCTGAAAATTCAGCTCCCCAACACAAAATCATCTGATTATCGATAATCAAACCAACATAATGAAAGCATTATTTCGAACAGTTTAGGAAGAAAAGTGGCATGGACTCGTTGATGTTATACTTGCCGTGGAACTTCTGTATCGATGGTTGTACTATTCGTTGGTATATTTCCTTCCACACATGGACAGAGTACGTAGTACGCGCGTACATCACAAGTAGAAGTTAGTTGATTTCTCGATCAAAGTAGTCTAGTTTAACCTTCTTATTGAGATAGATTATAAGTCAGTGTGTATATATATAGAGGTCAATATCAAGTAAAGATAAAAAATTTGCACGAGATGCATACATACATATATATTGCAGCTATTCGATGCAAGTACATCAAGAGGGATTGAGGATTATACAATAGAATAACCATGATGAAAAAGATTAATATATTACTGGAGTTGGAGACTTCCCACTTACAATTGCATAAGCTTTTGAAAATGGAAACCACATTTCGAAGTTGCACATTTGCAAGTTGCATAAGTTACAAACAGCCCAAAAACTACTACTTATAGGGATAATTCGTACAACTACTTAAATAGTAAACAACTCTCCATAGTACTACTACTTGTAATTAATACCACAACTCAATATTATAATTTTAGATCCTTGCTGCTGATAAAAGATTCTCTCCTTTTTTTAGGAGTAAAATACTTAAAAGGTCACTCAACTTTGAGAAATATGTGACCAAAGTCACTTTGCTTTGAATTGAACTAATAAAGTCAATCAACTTAATGTAATTCTCACCAAAAGTTATTGTAACCAGATTTTGCATAGTCATCTCACCGGAAATTTGACATGACATTTTTATATTTAATTACATATACATGTTGCACACTCTATTTTTCATGTAGGATTTTATAATAAGCTGATTAACTCAACTCTTGATCCATAACCCATTTCTCCTACCTATTTTTCGGATCCGGCTCCCTTTTCAAAATGGATGGTCTAGATTTAATGAAGTAAAACTAAAGGGTCGTTCGGTTAAAAGTTTCTTTTATGCGGGTATTAGTAATGTGGATATTGATAATGTATGTATTGATAATGCGGGTATTGATAATGTGGTTATTAGTTATGTGGGGTTTAGTAATGTGGTATTAGCCATGCATATATTATAACGTAGGGATTATTTGATGAGTCACTGATATTACAAATTAACAAACAATATTATTACTTAAAATATTTATTTACTCCTTAAATAAAATTTTAAAATATCCTTATTATTATGAGGGTTAATTTTATCATTTTAAATTTTAGTACCTGTATTATTAATACTCACATTATCAATACCAGCTTCTACACTGCATAAAATAATACATAGATTCTCGCATTAATAATGCAGAATATACAAAAACACAACCAAACATTGCACTAATTTTATGCGGGTATTAAAATTTCACAGAAAACCAACCGAACACTGCGCTAAATTAGCACGGAGTTTTGTGCGGGTATTAACCTCTTATGCTGGCAACCGAACGATCTCTAAGTGTTTAACCATAGTTAGAAAAATATATCTTCCCATTTTAAATTCAAAGCATCTAACGTATCTTATTATTTAGCAACAAATTTTATCCCTCCTAAATTATTTTTCGGTCCCCAAAATTTTCAGTCATTTATCTTTCTTTTTTTTTTTTTTTTAAATAAGACTTCGCTTTTGCTAATCCATTCTCAAACATATAGAAGAAAACCAAAAACAGTGTCAAACTATTTGCAAGTGATAATATCGCAAGAAATAGAATAAACAAGACAAGATTTAATAATGTAAATTTACTCAAATAGCAATACGCGAAGAAATCCTTTTTACACAATCATATAAGTTAAATCTAGTTACAAAGATAGTACCTAATATTCTGCTCATAGTTATTCACATTTTATCTTGAAAAGAAACTTTCCAACCAATTTATAATACTTATAGAAATCACATAGGTCTTCAGTGCTTCTATACCAAAAAATAAGATGAGTTTGTTTAACTATTAATGTAGTTTTTATTTAAAATGCTTCTTAATTTTTTGAGTGCACGTTCTCGAACAATAGCAAAAAATTACTCCTATTAAAGAATTAAAATAAGATAAAAGGTTAAGTTTGAGATGATCGAAATTAGGTTTGGGGGAGGGGGTGAAATTTTGCTCCTAAATTATAGGATTGTTTAAGATAATTTGAATTTAAAATGGAAAGATATTTTTGTGTAAACCATAGTTAAATACCTTTATTTACTCTATTAAATCTACAACACTGGTTTTAAGGAGGGCCAAGTGTCGTTCATCTAAATAAGAACTTGGGAAAATGGAGACACTAGATAATGGAGAAGAGTCCAATCCATTTTTTCCTATCCACCTATTATCTATTATATAAAATATATATTTAACTAATAGATTTGCAAAAAATAATAAAACTAACCGTAACTAATTAAAGAACTAAGTACTGAAAGAGTTGTAAAGCTAATGCTTCGACAGTACCCGTAGCAGTTTAGCTAGGACACAAAATTCTATTATTACGATAATTTAAAAGTACACTTTCCAAATCTGTAGAAAATAAATCAACTTGTTATAAAATCCTACATGGAAAATAAAGTGTGCCACACGCGCGCGCGCGCACACACACACACACACACACACACACACACACACACACATATATATATATATATATATATATATATATATATATATATATATATATATATAAAAAATTAAAAATGAAAATGTCATTTCAGATTTCCGGTGAGATGACTGTGCAAAATCAGGTTACAATGACTTTTGGTGAGAATTACCTTAAGTTGAATGACTTTGTTAGTATAATTCAAAGCAAAGTGACTTTGATAACACATTTCTCAAAGTTGAGTGATCTTTTAAGTCTTTTACTCATTTTTTTTATTCCCTGGAGATCACCTCCTCTAGCCCTTACGAACGATTTATAAAGACCAGTTTAATATCAACCCTTAGATCTCCTCTTTATACAAACATTTAAAAAACTCAAACAATCCAATATATTAAAATAGCAAGTGCAACAACAATATTAACTATTGCGCCTCATTCCTAAACAAGTTGAAATTGACGATATATCCTCTTCACCAGTCATGATTCTTGATTTAAGTGCGATCAATTCAATTTCCACCATATATAATTTAACACTGCAAGATGTCAGCAGTCATGATGGGCTGATTAGTATACAAATAATTCCAAGAGTCATTCATAATAAACTCATCAGCCAAAGGCTCATTTGGACCATTTCCACTGTTGTTGGCATTCAAGAAACTGATGATTTGTGTCAGTGACTCAAGTCTAGTACTGAGTTCAGCCACTTGAGCGCTCAGGATTGAGTTTTCAGCTTCAAAATTGAGATAATGTTGGGTGGTGATGACATTCGTAGTAGTCAAATTTTGGTTTTTTTCTTTACGAAAATGAGCTAATTGCGACACAAGATCATCCAAATGATTCTGCTTCCTCATTCTTGATCTTCGTGCTGATTCGCGGTTTGATATCATCCTCTTCTTCTTCCTTTTCTTCATTAGTTGTTGAAGATCTTCTTCTGAGCTAGAGTTCTTGTAACGACCCAATAATTTCTACTTATATCCTAGTTATCTAGCAAATTATTAAGGGTGGAAATGTAAATTTGAGGAATGGAAAAAAAATTATTAGATAAATTGTCTATTGAATGAAGTAGTTATTTCAATTGGGCTAAATAGTAAACTAATGGCCTAAGCCCATGGAATATTTGATAGCCCCCATTTCTAGGGTATAAATAAGATAATCTTTCCTTAAACCTTCATAGTAGAAACTTATTTAGATAAGAAATGGAATTAGAGTTTGAGCTCAGCCGCATCCCTTGAAATCCCAAACTTCACGCAGCTTTAGAGAAAGAACATTTGGAGGAGATTCGAAAAGGGAAAACCATTGTTGGGTAGCTAGTGAACTTCGGACCGAGGTAAGTGTATTTCTCTTTCTTGGTGGACTTGCTCCACACCCTATGTATAATATATCCTTCTATACATCTTATTGTGGTACGATGTAGTTCCGTACATATTATTGAGGCACGATGTAGTTCCGTGCATATTGTTGTCGTATGATGTAGTTATGTGTTTATCCCCGAGTTACAATGAAAGTGTCGTGGTACCTGATGATGGAATATGAATATTACTTGATAGTTAATTGTACGATTTCCCGTTACTTTTGATTATCTTTGAGTTATTTTGCCTTGTTTGCTAGTTTACTTGGAGCCCCGTCCCCGCTTATTGAGTCACTCGACTCACCCCTCTCATTTTCTTTGTTGGTTTATTTATGTCTTGCAGATTCGACACCATCTATTAGTGAGCATCGTGGTTGATCGAGGTGGAGCATTCCTTTATTAGCGGTGAGCCAACCCTTCGTCCGTGGTGGCCACCTATATAGTTTATATTTTCCTTTGATATATTCCCAATATTTTGGAGTTATATAACTTATTCGGCACTCTTAGATGTTCATGATTCGGGAAGTACTTAAACCTTTCTTTGTGGGTATTATTTCTACTTTATTCTATGGTATTGAGATATCTATATTTTTCATTGAGAAGCTTATCTTATTCATTCATAATCAAGTGGGTTCGCCCGACAGGGTTAGTTGGGTGCCCTCACGACCTATTCGGATTTTGGGTCGTGACAAATTGGTATCAGAGCCATAGGTTTAGAGTGCTCACGAATCATGAACAGTGTCTTATAGAGTCTTGCTGATCGGGCGGAGACGTCCGTACCTATCTACGAGAGGCTATGGTGACATTTAGGCAACTTCCCTTCTTTCCCTCCTTATCGTGCGTAGTATTTCAATAACAAGACTAATCTTTTTCCACTATGTAACGCGCATATGGTGAGGACTCGTTCCTCAACTCAGGAGGTGGAGGTGGAGGTGGAGCCGGAGGCACCACCTGATGCACCAGTTGCCGCAGGAGGTGGAGTTAGAGGGGTCGGCCGAGCGAGAGGTCGAGGCAGAGGACGTGGCCGAGGCAGACGTGGAGTTCAGATTCGTACTGCCGCCCAGCCTAGGGCTAGAGCTGCTAGGGCCACGAGAGTTGTAGATCATGATGATACAGAGATTGAGGATCAGCCAGAGGTTCAGGTTGATCAGGGATTTTTTTGCTACACAGGTGCTTCAGGATACTATGTTGAAGGTTTTGGGTGTCCTACAGACTCTTGCACCACAGGGATCTCCCGCGACCCAGGTAGCTTCTCATGTTGGCCCACCAGCGGGTACTCAGATGCGGGGTATGCAGACCCCAGTTCAGTTTGTTACTTCTGCTATGCAGACTCCAGAGGTAGTAGCTGTGGGTAGTGTACCCCAGGTTGCTCAGGCAGGTCAGCCAGGGCAGATTGTGGTTCCAGAGGTGAACCAAGTCAGACTTATTCACTTCACTAGGTTACTGCCCCCGATATTTGGAGGACTTCCATCCGAGGATCCACGGGCCTTTCTGGATCGTTGCCAGCGGATATTAGCTGCTTTGGGATATCTTGAGGAGCATGGAGTTGATTATACAGCTTTCCAGCTTGAGGGTCCCGCTCTGATTTGGTGGAACACACTTACTCTAGCTAGGCAGGGCCTGCCGAAGCTGTCTTGGAGTGAGTTTTCGCAGAGGTTTATGGATAAGTTTCTTCCGCGTAGTCAGCAGGATGAGAGGCGCAGGCAGTTCGAGAGGTTGAGACAGGGCCATATGACTGTATCTGAGTATGAGGTTCGATTCTTAGACATGTCTCGTGATGCTCTTGATTTGGTTCGTCCGGAGTCAGAGAAGGTTAGGAGGTTCATTGATGGTCTTTCTGCTACTTTGAGATCTAGTATGGCTCGGGAGATAGAGGCTGGTACTTCATTTGATGTAGCGGTGGATATTGCTCGCCGATATGAGTCTTATAGAGCTCTAGAGCAAGAAGAGTTTGAGAGAGATAGTAAGAGATCTCGTGGATATGGTGGACTTCCTATTACCTCATCTGGAGGCAAGGGGGTTCAGGGGAGGTCTTCTGATAGGCCAGTTCAGTCTATGGCTCACAGCTCGAGGAGCACATTTGTACCTCGTCATGAGCAGACTCGATTCTCTCAGCCTTCTCAGCCAGGCCAGTCTGTTTCACGACCTCAGCAGCACGTACCTCGCAGACCCAATTCTGGGTGCTATCATTGTCGTGAGCTTGGTCATCATATAAAGGATTGTCCTAGACTACTTCAGGGAGGTAGTCAGTCTTTTCCTCGACCCCAGGCATCTGTGCAGACTTATGGTACTACATCAGGTTCTCAGCCAGCTAGGAGTGCACCACCGCCAGGCAGAGGTCGTGGGCGTGGTGGTAGTGGCCCTTCGAGGGGTGGTCATCAGAGTACTAGTTCAGCGCAGCCTCAGAGGCAGTTTTATGCTTTGCCAGCCAGACAGGATGCTGTGGCATCCAATGCAGTGGTTACAGGTACACTTTCTATTTGTGGACGTGATGCTTATTCCTTGATTGATCCAGGTTCCACGTACTCTTATGTGTCGCCTTATTTTGCTTCGGGTTTTAATGTTGATTATATGTGTATTCGTGATCCATTTTGTGTTTCTACTCCTGTTGGAGAGTCTATTGTGGTGGAGCGGGTGTATCCTGGTTGTACTGTATCTTTTGGGGGGCGTGAGACCATAGTCGATTTATTAGTTCTGGACATGGTGGATTTTGATGTGATTATCGGTATGGATTGGTTGGCATCATGTTATGCTACTCTCGATTGTCATGCCAAGATTATTCGGCTTTCTTTTCCTGGCTCAGTACCGGTAGTGTGGCACGGTTCTTGTTTGCCACCTACGGGACGTGTTATCTCTTTTATGAAAGCAAGGAGGATGGTGAATAAGGGGTGTTATGCTTATCTGGCCATGATTCGAGATACTAGTATAGAGGTTCCGTCTCTTGATTCTGTTCTCGTTGTGAGGGAGTTTACCGATGTGTTTCCCGATGATTTGCCTGGACTTCCTCTAGATAGGGATATTGAGTTCGGTATTGATTTGGTGCCCGAAACTCAGCCTATATCTATTCCTCCATATCGTATGGCTCCAGTCGAGCTGAAGGAGTTAAAGGATCAATTGCAAGACTTATTAGATAAGGGGTTCATTCGACCTAGTGTGTCGCCTTGGGGAGCTCCAGTGTTGTTCGTTAAGAAGAAAGATGGCTCTATGCGTATGTGCATTGATTATAGGCAGTTGAACAAGGTCACTATCAAGAATAAGTATCCCTTGCCTCGTATAGATGACTTGTTCGATCAGTTGCAAGGAGCCAAGTTCTTTTCCAAGATTGATTTGAGGTCTGGGTATCATCAATTGAAAATTCGGGAGTCCGATATCCCGAAGACAGCATTCAGGACCCGTTATGGTCACTATGAATTCTTGGTTATGTCTTTTGGGCTTACGAATGCTCCAGCAGCTTTTATGGATATGATGAACCGTGTGTTCAAGCCTTATCTAGACTCGTTTGTCATTGTCTTTATTGATGATATCTTGGTCTATTCACATAACCGTGAGGAGCATGAGCATCATTTGAGATTGGTTCTTCAGACACTTCGTGAACGTAAGCTTTATGCCAAGTTCTCGAAGTGTGAGTTCTGGTTGGACTCTGTGGCTTTCTTGGGTCATGTTGTGTCCAGTGAGGGTATTAAAGTTGATCCCAAGAAGATTGAGGCCGTTCAGAATTGGCCAAGACCTACCTCTCCGACAGAGATTCGTAGTTTTCTTAGTCTGGCTGGGTATTATCGACGATTTGTGGAGAAGTTTTCATCTATTGCTGCTCCATTGACCCGTCTGACTCAGAAAGCGGTTCAATTTCGTTGGTAAGAAGAGTGTGAGGCGAGCTTTCAGAAGCTCAAGTCATTGTTGACTAGTGCTCCAGTGTTATCTCTTCCTTCTGGAGCAGGAGGGTTTGTAGTTTATTATGATGCTTCTCGTGTTGGGTTGGGATGTGTCTTGATACAACATAGCAAAGTCATTGCCTATGCTTCTAGGCAGTTGAAAGTGAATGAGAAGAATTATCCGACTCATGATTTGGAGTTAGCAGCTGTGGTATTTGCTTTAAAGATTTGGAGACATTATCTGTATGGCGAGCCTTGTGAGATCTTCACCGATCATAAGAGCTTGCAGTACTTGCTTACTCAGAAGGACTTGAATGGTAAGCAACATAGATGGCTCGAGCTGATCAAAGATTATGATCTTACTATTCATTATCATCCGGGGAAAGCTAATGTGGTGGCTGATGCATTGAGTAGGAAGTCTATGGGTAGTCTTGCATTCCTTGATGTTGAGATGAGACCTTTAGCTCGGGAGTTGCAGACTCTACATAATTCGAGGGTGAGATTTGATAGTTTAGACTCGAATCGAGTATTTGCTTATATGGTGGCTCAGTCTTCCTTAGTTAGCCAGATTAAGGAAAGACAGTTCGAGGATCCTTACTTTCTTGAGTTGCGAGGGCGCATTCAAAGTGGAAGAGCCCCTCCTTTTGAGTTGGATAGTGATGGTATTCTTCGGGTTGGTGGTCGTCTTTGTGTTCCGAATGTGGGTGATTTGAGGCGGTTGATTCTTGATGAGGCTCATAGTTCGCGGTATTCCATTCATCCCGGTATCACCAAGATGTACCAGGACCTTCGGGAGTTGTATTGGTGGAGGGGGATGAAGAAAGATGTCTTTGATTATGTATCTCGGTGCTTGAACTGTCAGCAAGTCAAGTACAAGCATAGGAGACCTGCAGGTTTAGCCCAGGCACTACCCATTCCTGAGTGGAAGTGGGAGAGGATTACCATGGATTTTGTAGTTGGCTTGCCGAAGACATTGAGGCATCATGATTCGGTTTGGGTCATTGTTGATAGACTTACCAAGTCGGCCCATTTTATTCCGGTGAAGACAACTGATACATCAAAGAAGTTGGCTCGGATCTTTATTGAGCAGATTGTTCGGCTGCATGGTACTCCATTATCTATTATCTCTGATCGAGGCTCTCAGTTCACTTCTCAGTTTTGGCAGGCTTTTCAGCGAGAGTTGGGTACTCAGGTCCAGCTTAGTACTGCATTTCATCCGCAGACTGATGGACAGTCTGAGCGGACTATTCAGATCTTGGAGGATATGTTGAGAGCATGTGCCTTGGATTTTGGCGGTCATTGGGATGATCATTTGGCTCTTGCAGAGTTTGCTTATAATAA
Organism: Petunia axillaris subsp. axillaris; assembly: GCA_029990575.1. Classification (NCBI taxonomy): domain Eukaryota; kingdom Viridiplantae; phylum Streptophyta; class Magnoliopsida; order Solanales; family Solanaceae; genus Petunia; species Petunia axillaris. The sequence goes on from JARKNS010000003.1 coordinate 167,903,625, forward strand.
CAGTTATCAGTCTTCCATTCAGATGGCGCCATTCGAGGCATTATATGGTCGCCGATGTCGATCTCCAGTTGGTTGGTTCGAGTCTCGAGATGTTGAGGTGTTGGGTCCTGATATTGTCCGTCAGACTTTGGACACGGTTCGTATCATTCAGGATCGTCTTCGGACTGCTCAGAGTAGGCAGATATCATACTCGAACAAGAGAAGCCGAGAGTTGGTATTTGAGGAAGGTGACATGGTTTTCTTGAAGGTGTCACCAATGCGGGGTGTGAAAAGATTTGGGAAGAAGGGCAAGTTGAGTCCTAGGTTCATTGGTCCTTTTAAGATTATGAAGCGTATTGGTGAGGTTGCTTATCGACTTGCACTGCCAGAGTCTATGCCTGTTCATCCCGTTTTTCATGTTTCTATGCTCCGGAAGTGTGTTCGAGATCCCACTCATGTCATAGAGGTGGACCTAGTTCAGTTGGATGTGAACCTAGCTTATGAAGAGGTTCCAGTTGCTATTGTAGGAAGGGACGCCCGAAAGTTGAGGTCTAAAGAGATTCCGTTAGTAAAAGTGCGATGGCATAACCGTCCGCATGATGAGGATACTTGGGAGATTGAGTCGAGCATGCGAGATAGATATCCCCACTTGTTTGAAGCATCAGGTAAGTAAATTTTAAAGTCCTTGCATTTAAACTTCTCTTATTTAATTGTGAGTTATAGCATGTTTACCTCCTTGTCGGAGTTTTCTTATTCGTTAAAGTAATTTATCTCCTTGCCGGAGTATTTGATTCATTAGAGTGATTTAGCTCCTTGCCGGAGTGTGTTTGATTTATTATTGAGATTTACCTCCTTGTCGGAGCGGTTGAGGTTATCTTGAGCTTTGTTTGGTGCCTATGCATGGCTTAATACATTATATATGGTGGTTGTTGGTATTTGAAACAGGTATTATTTTTGGATAGTCCAATTTACAAAGGAAACTCTGGCAAAGTTTTTGTAAATTTTGGGACTTAGCCAAATTTTGAGTCTTTATGAAGTTTGGTTGCAAGTGGTAAAAGGCTTGGTGTTGGATGTATATGTATGGATTGATTGTTGGTATTAGATGGATAAAGTTCGAGGACGAACTTGTTTTCAAGTGGAGGAGAATGTAACGACCCAATAATTTCTACTTATATCCTAGTTATCTAGCAAATTATTAAGGGTGGAAATGTAAATTTGAGGAATGGAAAAAAAATTATTAGATAAATTGTCTATTGAATGAAGTAGTTATTTCAATTGGGCTAAATAGTAAACTAATGGCCTATGCCCATGGAATATTTGATAGTCCCCCATTTCTAGGGTATAAATAAGATAATCTTTCCTTAAACCTTCATAGTAGAAACTTATTTAGATAAGAAATGGAATTAGAGTTTGAGCTCAGCCGCATCCCTTGAAATCCCAAACTTCACGCAGCTTCAGAGAAAGAACATTTGGAGGAGATTCGAAAAGGGAAAACCATTGTTGGGTAGCTAGTGAACTTCGGACCGAGGTAAGTGTATTTCTCTTTCTTGGTGGACTTGCTCCACACCCTATGTATAATATATCCTTCTATACATCTTATTGTGGTACGATGTAGTTCCGTACATATTATTGAGGCACGATGTAGTTCCGTGCATATTATTGTGGTACGATGTAGTTCCGTACATATTATTGACGTACGATGTAGTTCCGTACGTATTATCGTAGCACGATGTAGTTCCGTGCATATTGTTGTCGTATGATGTAGTTATGTGTTTATCCCCGAGTTACAATGAAAGTGTCGTGGTACCTGATGATGGAATATGAATATTACTTGATAGTTAATTGTACGATTTCCCGTTACTTTTGATTATCTTTGAGTTATTTTGCCTTGTTTGCTAGTTTACTTGGAGCCCCGTCCCCGCTTATTGAGTCACTCGACTCACCCCTCTCATTTTCTTTGTTGGTTTATTTATGTCTTGCAGATTCGACACCATCTATTAGTGAGCATCGTGGTTGATCGAGGTGGAGCATTCCTTTATTAGCGGTGAGCCAACCCTTCGTCCGTGGTGGCCACCTATATAGTTTATATTTCCCTTTGATATATTCCCAATATTTTGGAGTTATATAACTTATTCGGCACTCTTAGATGTTCATGATTCGGGAAGTACTTAAACCTTTCTTTGTGGGTATTATTTCTACTTTATTCTATGGTATTGAGATATCTATATTTTTCATTGAGAAGCTTATCTTATTCATTCATAATCAAGTGGGTTCGCCCGACAGGGTTAGTTGGGTGCCCTCACGACCTATTCGGATTTTGGGTCGTGACAGTTCTGAAATGTATATGACCTTGATGATGTCCCACTTGATTAAGCCATGACTAAAAGCTTAGGTACAATAATATTTTAGTGACTTAAATTAATTGAAAAATTAGCAGGACCTGGATAGTGCTTTGATGCAGATACTAGGTCACCACTTTCTTGGAAGAATGAGAAATAAAGAGGATAACTTCAACACCTTACCACCATGCAGCCAACGGTTAAGCTGAGTCTTCTAACAAGACTATAGTGGAAAGCCTGAAGAAACGGCTTAAGGAAGTCAAGGGTAAGTGGCCGGAGGAACTGCCAGGAGTTCTGTGGACCTATCACATAACATCAAAGCTAGCACGAGAGAGACTCCATTAACATACGGAATAGATGCTATGATCCCCGTAGATATAGGAGAATCTAGCCTGCGACAGTCGTTCACCGAAGAGGAATCTAATAATGAGGCTTAAGCAGTTTCACTTGATGTCTTGGACGAACGTCGGGAGATAGCAACCGTACGTCTGGCAACCTAGAACTGTAATACGAAGACTAACTTGCGTTCCCTCAGCATAGAGGACCTAGTTCTCTGAAAGGTATCCCAAAGCACCAAGGAAGCGAACGCTGGCAAGTTAGCCCCAAACTGGGAGGGACCGTATAAGGTCTGAGGCACAGCTGTAAAAAATGTGCACGTCCTTGAAGACATGGAAGGAACAACCATTCCTAATAACTGGAACATTTTTTGGTTTAAGAAGTATTACTCTTGAAAGGTCAACTGGGCCTATATAGTCGAAACATGTATTCTCTCCTTTCCTACTCTTTATTTTATCATTACTTTCATACGAGCACTTAGCCTCGTCATTGACAAATTTCATTGGCTTCGCGCCTCTTAATTAATAAAACTACTATTTTACTTAGTTAGTTTTACAGTCAGATCCATTTATGATCCAAATATTCATAGCTCCGGCACAACTTAAATTGAAGTAATACACTCACTTTTCATTACAAAAGTCGAGTACACTACTCGCTTAAAGTTAGATCACTTCTAGTTCTGCCACCAGGCACTACTCATAAGTTGAAACCGTTAATTCAAGATAATTGCAGCAACATGTCGGTAGGGACGCCGGCTCGCATATTTCCAGTAAGTCTTATAACACTCGAATGAACAAGGACAGAGGTTCTAGCTTGAATGTAAAATTGCCCTGTTACATACAATAGTTGCAAGTCTTGCCTGGACATGGTTGAATCCATTGATCACATCATTATCCACTGTTCGATGTCAGACTATATCTAGGATTTATTCCCTAGCATAGCTACTAGACCAACTGAAAAATTCATTGCATGGCTGAAGCAAGCCTATACATCCAATAGGTATCCCGTCACATGTGTTTCTTTAACTATTCATTCAGATACTATTCTCTCTCGCTATTGACTTGGTTAATATAGAAGAATAGAAATGCTCTCCTTTTCTACCAGCAACAGGGACCTATCACAGGTAGAACAGTTAAACAGCTGGCAATTGAATATGTCACACTAGGTTATTCATCTAGCTCGTCATATTCTAGCATTAAAGCTAGACATACAGCTAGGTGGACACCACCCTCTCAAAGGTCCTTCAAATTAAATATAGATAGACGCGTATAATACTACACTAAACATAGGAAGAGCAGGCGGAGTTTTCAGATATAATGCTGGTGATTGGATACTGAGTTTTACCAAAAAAATTTCTTCACCAAGTGCTATATACAGTGAATTTATGGCGCTAATGGAAGGGCTCAAACTAGCTAAAAGTAGGGGACTTACACCTTTAATCATTGAGACAGACTCTCAAGTATTGCTAGAAAATATTGCTAACTCAAGCAAATTATACTCAATATTATTTAATACTTGCAGGTGCTTGATATATAGGAGATAGGAGATGTAGATTTGCAGCACATTTTTCGAGAAGGAAATAGGCTAGGGGGACCATCTAGCTGGACATGAGAGCACCACAAATCAGTCCTATTATGTTATGTACTATAGTTATCCCTTTTTGTCATGTTTGTATTATTTGGATGATGATAGGTGTAGCATAACTAATGCTATACCTAGACATTCACAAACTTGTCCTATTATTATTCGGTGATGAATGAGAGAGGCTGTTAGTTGTGAGAAGTGGCGTTCCAGAACCGCCCAAGTCTTTTTTGGCAGAAAAGGGTCTTGGCTTTTCTTTTCCATTTTCTTTTATTTCTAAGTCTGATTAACACTAATCATGGACCAAATTAACACTTTTAAAACTTGAGGGTATTTCTTAAAACATACATAATAATTATTTGAAACCTTGGGAACATCATTCATCAGTTAACCCCTTTCCCCTTCCCCGCGTGGCTTCTTTCAACTTCACACTTCATCTCCTTTTTCACTCCAAATCTAAACCAAATACTGTCAAGTTCTCTGTGTTTTCAAGGAATCCGACCAGCAAATACAACAAAGTATTTTATATAAAAGGTAAACTATGTCATTATCATTTAAACTGTGGTGTAATGTCGAACCTTGGTTTTTTATTTTAATTTTTTCGTCGACAGTGATTAACGATGATTTGGGTGTTTGTTTTTGTACAAAAGGTGTAATATTTTGTTGAAATTGAATGGCATTATGTGTTTTAATGGGTAAAGTAGTTCCGAACTACAAAGGGGATTTTCAATGTTCAACTGAAATATTTAGGGTGTTTACATTTTTTGGTTAAATTGTGACGATTTTGAGGGTTTTCTGGGAACCAAAACTGCTTTATTTAGTTGCAATTTGAAGTTATTGCTATTATGTGTCTTGATGTTCCGAACACCATCTGAAGGTTCTAAACATCTAATAGGATGTTCATGTTTTTCTTCTGTAACTAAATTTAGTATCCCCTTGTTTTGCTTTGCAGAAAAATGGTAAATTTAAGACCGAGAAATAAAGATGAAGATGAGCAGAAGAAGCAGCCTACAAAGACTCCCAAGAAGGCGATTTCTAAGAAAAAGGGCCCTTCGCCGAAGAAGAAATTTGACAAGCCTAGTACTTCAGATTCGGAACGTACTCCAACAGATTTAGAACCTACTCCTAAACGCCCAAGAACTACTAAACCCACTAAAAGAAAATTAGTTGTGGAGAGTGACGAATGTAGCCAAGGAGAAGTAGCAGGTCCACGGAACAAAGGTGATAAACAAGAGGAAAGCCAAAGTCCAGCACCAAGTTACGATCTAAGTAAAGGTGGGGAGGATTTGGAGAGGGCTGCAGATGAGGGTGAAAGAAGGGTGGATTTAGATGACGCCGGTATTGATGAACTGTTAAAAAGTGATTTTTGAGGACTGGAGTGGAAGATGGTGATGGTGAAAAGGAAGAGGAAGATGGTGATGGTGAAAAGGAAGAGGAAGATGGTGGTAAAAAAAATGTAGAGGCTGATGATTTAAGTAGAGAAAAAGGAGAAGAAGTAGAGGGGGAAGCAGATAAAACAGGGGAGAGTCCAAGAAGCAGCAAAAGAAGTAGAAGAGAGGCGGAGGATGTAATTTTAAAAAGCAACTTTCTGAAGGATCGTGAAAAAAGAGTTAAAATAGATGGGGAAGCTGTAAATAATGCAGGTGGAAATGTTGAAGAGGAAGCAGGTGAAGAGAAGGAAGCTGCTGAAGGAACATCTGGATTGAAACTGGAGGAAGGCCAGGTAATAGTTGAATTGAAACGCGTATTGTTCGGAACGCCAGAGTTGATGTTCTACACGACATTTTGTACGTTCCCAACATCAACATTAAGGCTGGTAGCTCTCGTTCGGAACACGATACATGTTGTTCCCAACAGTAGCAACTGTCGTTCAGAACCTCAGCATACTCATGTTCCGAACATTTAATAATTTACTATCATTGTGATTCATTTTATTAATTTTATGCTAAAATTATGTGCAGTATGAAGACGTTGGTCATGCTACTTTCAAGAGTAACGTTGAGGGTCTCTTCAAGACCTTCCTGACCAACAATGAACCTTTTAATGGGAAGATTACTGTTCGTTCTTCGTTGGCTAGGGGTATGATACAGTTCAAGGAGGTACTGAAAAAATTGCAGGTGAGAAGGGGATTTGCCAATAGCTGTTTCGGTCCTTTCTTGCAATTACCGGAATATCCACTGTTTGGCACCAAGTTGGTGCATAACCTCCTCATGCGAAGGATTATTTGCAAGAAGAAGAAAGAGGTTTGGATATCCTTCAATGGATTGCCAGCACGTTTTGGCCTATCCGAGTTTGCACTAATGACAGGGCTAAACTGTGGGCGCTATCCAAGTAAAGAGTACATGGATAAAATGAATGAAAAGGGGAAGGAATTGTGGAAGTTTGTTGTTGATTATTTCCAGGAGAAAAAGAGGAAGGAGAAGGAGAAAGAGATAAAGGGAAAGGAGGAGAAGAAAAAGGAGGAGAAGGAGAAGGGTAGTGGGAAGCGGAAGGGGAAGAAGAAAGAGGAGGAGTCACCCTCAGCCTCACCCTCACCCTCACCCTCACCTTCACCCTCAAAGAGGAAGTTCAACAAGCCCAAAAAACAAAAACAGCCGAAGAAAAAGCAAGCTGTGAAGTCTGGTGACTTGCTTGAGTTGGTATGTTCTAGAACCTGTCCCAAGAAGTGGTATTTAAATCTGTGCATGGCTTGGTTTGTTCATACTATTCTGTGTGCGAGGGATTCCAAATATGGAATAGAGGAATGGGTGGTGTGCTTGTCCGCTGATCTTGCGGCATTCCAGCGTTATCCTTGGGGTAGGATGAGTTTTGAATTAACAATGGAATATCTGATCAAGCCAATGGAACCTCGTGCAGAAGGAAGCCAGACTTACAATCTTTATGGCTTTCCATGGGCATTCATGGCCTGGGCTCATGAAGCCATTCCTGCCTTGAGACCAAAGGATTTGCCAAAAGAAAAAACAATCCCAAGGATCATAAACAGGCTTACTGAAATTTGTGAAAGAGATACGGACAGGTTGTTTGACCAACAAGATGTTCCTGTAAGTATTCCGTTTTCCATATATGTTATGTAATGTTTGGAACAACCTCGTTGTTGCTGAGATATTTCTAATTGATGTTCGGAACATCTTAATGAAGAACCCTCAACTTCTACAGTCAACAATGTTCGGAACATCCTTTTCCGATGTTTTCGAACAACAAGACTTTGTTCCAAACAACATTAAAAGATTCTTAAAATTTAGTTGATATTTATTTAATGTTGTTGGGTATATTAACAGGTTGTTCACCCTTTCCTCATTCCTACCGATGAAGAGCTGGACATGGATTACTTTCTAGACCTCATGCCATTTGATGACTCAGAGGACGACACAATAGATCGTTTTTGTAAAGTGTTTGAGGATGCTTGCAGCATTGGCCTTGTTGGTGGCACTACAATTTGTATCTTCAACAACAATCCTGCAACCCCTCCAAGACAAGTGATAGAAATTAAAGCTATGGAAGCCCCAGAAACGACAATGTTTGGGAGTGATGGTGAATACAAGGAAGAGGGAATTGGTGGCCTGCAAGATGTAAATATTGACATTGGAAACAAAGGTGATGGTGATGTAGTTCGCGGTGAGTTTGAAGTTGCCGGTATCACTGAAGTTGGTATAGTGAAGAGGAGCTCCAATTGCAGAGGCTGCAAATGTGGTGAATGCAGCGGATGGAGGGAAGCAATGGAGCAAAATATTTTGGCTTACGATCAAAAGATGGTTGCTTATGATGAAAAGATCGTGGCTTATGAGAAAAGGATGGTGGCTTATGAGCAACAGATCGTGCCTTACGAGACAAAGGATGGTGCTTCTGAGCAAATCAAAGGTGATTCTTCTGGTGGTGATGGATTCGACATCCCCAAATGTAGCAGTTGCAATTGCAAAGAGTGCGACGATTGGCGTAAAGGCATGGTGATGGAGATGGCGGCCGTGAAGGAGACGATTGAGCAGTTGAAGCGCAAAACAATTGTAAAACCTGCAAAGGCTGTGAAATCACCACAAACAGAAGAGGAGAAGAAGGAGGAAGAAGAGTGGCCTAGTCTGAAAGTGGATATTTACAAGCCATTGAAGCGGAAAAAAGTTATGGCCTTGACCACATTTATGAAAAAGAGGAAGAAACAAAAAGATGTTTTTCTTGGAATGCCGATGAATTACCTAGATTTCAAAGACCTGATGGACAAGACTGTGTGGCTGTGGGACATTGTAAGTTTATTTTAGAATGATTTTCTGAACTTCACATTGTTGTAGGGAACATTCTAACTGTGTTCGGAACATCATTAGTATGCTTGGATCAACAAAAGCATTTCTAGCTTCTCATAGATTTATAGAACATCACGCAGTCGTTCCGAACATGGAATGATGTTCGGAAAGACAGAAATTTCCTTCACTCACTTATACTCCAATTATTATTTGTCTCTCTTATATGTTCTGCAGTATGTTGAAGCTGTGTTGACAATGATGCGGGAGAGGCATTTGAATTACCCCTATCATTACGATCAAAGTGACCTCATTCTGGATATGGCATTCTTGACAATGATGAAAAAACGCTACTACCAACTGGAAAAAGATGCGCAGGATGATAAGATACCGCTGGATGAGGCGTTGAATGCGTATAAGTTTGATGAGGAGTATCTGAAGTATGCACATGGAGAGCTACCCTACCCAGGGGGTAGGTGTTGGGCTGGTGCTAAGAGGATCTTCGCCGTCTTCAACATCAACGACAATCACTACGTGTTGGTGGTGTTTGACATGGTTGAAGCGAAGGTTTGGGTGTATGATTGCAATCATGGTGTTAATGATGATGAAAAGTTCTTGCCAATAATTGTTCCCATTCTGTACATGTTCCCGATCTATGTCAGAAATTCTAAGCTATTCAAAGAATTGGATCCGATGTGTAATAAAGGAGACATGTGGTTGTTCGAGAGAGTGCCAAGATCACTTTGTCCACAAAATCTAACAGGGCAATCCTGTGGAGTGTTCGCGTTGATGTACATTGAGCATCTCATTACAAACACCCCCATGGGCAAAATTAATGACAATGAGGCTGATCGGTGGAGGCGACGTTTAGCCGTTTATATTTACGACGGCAAAATGAAGCCTTGATTTGGGGAATATGTAATATTTGGATAATCTTTTAACTTTTTTTTGGTGATGTAATTAGGTATGGATGACTTTTATTTTATTAGCCAAGTAACAAGTAACACTTAACAGTAACAACTTTTGATGTGCTTAAATATTAAATATTGACGATTATTACATCAGTTCCAGAACGACATCAATCTGTTCCTGAAATTCAAAGTGATGTTCCAAACATCTGCAACATTTAATTAAGTTTACCCTGGAATGTGAATGTGAACTCGATGCTCCACTTATAGGTGCTCCCCTTGTGAATGTGAAGAAAGGGGCCATCGACGAGTCTGTTGGGAAGGGCTTTATCGAAAGTGACTTTTGATGAAACTCGTAACCGTTATGTACTACTCAAACGAGCGCAACAGATAATATTGTAACTGCTGTACCTTTTAGATTTTAACATGATGTTCGGAACATATATGTTTTGCGTGGAATAACGATGTTCCAAACGAGATACTCTAATTGTATAAAGGTTAATAATGTTCCAGAACGACTCAAAACCTTTCTGAACGGCGTCATGGAGTTCTGAACTAGATAAAAGTAATTTCCATTGATAATCATTGTAGAGCTTTACAAAAAAGAATGCTAGTTATATTAGCATTCAAATGGAGAAACTGCACATCACTGTCAGTGCTTTACAAAAGGAATGCTACTTATACTAGCATTCTACCAAAACATACTAGATTATAAAGATTCAAAAAGAAATATATAATAACATTAATAGGAACATCCAAATCTAGCGTGAAGGAGAGGAGTAGAAGTCAAGGTAATGGATCCCCTTATCAGCAAGCAGCCCTTTGAGCATTCTTGTGATCCTACGCCTTTCCTTCGCCATCTTTCTGACGTCCTTTTTGTAGTCATGTAGGAATCCCTCAAACTGGAACTTCCAACCCCACACTTCTGCCCTTAGTTGTTCCAATATGTCAATAGCCCTTTCAGTTTGTGATTCGTCTGCAAATGATAATGCCCTAGAGGTGGAGGCTATATTAGCCGTGGAGGCACCTCTAGCCGTGGAGGCTCCTCTGGCCGTGGAGGCTCCTCTGGCCGTGGAGGATCCTCTTGCTCCTCTTGTTCGTGGTTGACGTGCCATTTTTGAAGATGAATAGTTTGTGATTCCTTGAATTGTAAGTTGATGAATATGGATTGAAATGCTTTGAGCCGTTGGGTATTTATAGAAGTTGAGAGAGGCAACCGAAACGTTTGTTGCCGTTTCGTGTATTGGTATTTGAGCGGGTTGTATTGCAGCCGTTTCTGTATTTCAAATTTTGAACAGGTTCCGAACGTCAGCCTATATTAGTGTAATTGGTGTAACGTATCCACGAAATGATGTTCCGAACCTCATTTCGACCTACCTGCAGACCTAGTCTAGTTTACGAAATGATGTTCACCTAGTCTAGTCTACGAAATGATGTTCCGCACATCATTTCGGCCTACCTGCAAACCAAGTCTAGTCTACTACTCTAGATGATAGGTGTATTGGTATTTGGAAATTGTATTGTAGCCTTTTTGAATTTCAAATATTGAATCTCTTGTTCGGAACGGCAGTGTACATAAGTATAATTCGCGTAACATATCTTTTACACGATGTTCCGAACATCATTTCGATCTAGCCCAATGTCGTGATAGATTATTACATTGGGCGCGTGAACAACATTTATTTACCAACGGTAATAAAAATACACCACCCAACACATTATATATGCGTTCATTATTTGTAAAACAAGTTTACACAATTACATCAAACATCCAGATTAAAATGTCTAGTAGATCCGTTAATAGCGGCAGTGTTGTACCATTTTGTCGATGTGGAGATTATGCGAAGTTAACAACATCGTGGACGCAGCTAAACCCAGGAAGGAGGTTTTACGAATGCAAATATGGTCAGGTTAGGTGGTGCGTTTATTTTCTTTCTTGAATTTATTTGTTTGTTGTATTTATTTTATTTTATTTTTTTATGTAGGCAAATGGCTGCAACTACTTTAGATGGCATGATGAAGAGATGTCAGATCAAGCAAAGAGAGTAATATGGGGTCTACTTAAGAAGTTGAAAGCTGTTGAAGAAGAGAGGAAAGCGGCACGTTTATGGCGGAAAAAATTGGGTTTTGGGGTACTAATAGTCGTGGTGCTAATCGTTCTCATATTCTGTACTTGGATCAAGTGTTGGTTCATAGTTTAGTTTCTATATTTCCAATTGTTATGTTTTGTGCAGTAATGATCAAGAAATTTTATTTGAAATTGTTATTTTGTCCTATAATTTACTAATGTACCCTATGTCGTTCCGCACGACACACTTCATGTTTCAAGTATATCGCGATCTGATCTGAACAAATCCGTTAACAGAACGATGAAGATAGCAATATCGAAATATGCCGCTCCGAACGTGTTCTTCACGTGACAAACATATTTAGCATGTTCGAAACCACAAAGATGGATGTGCAGTCATTTGTCACTCTAACAAGTATGCTTGGTAATTTAGGGTGATACTGATCATCTCACTTTAATTACCTAGTCATAATGATCATCATTTGCCACTCTAACAACTCTAAGTGGTTGTTTGTCACTCGAACCACTCTAGATGTGAAGAGTGTGATGAAGATAGCAACAATAGAAGTTCGCGCTCGGAACATCGCATGAACGCGACAAACTTCCCGTTGATGTTCGAAACATCGTTATATGTATGGATCATCATAACAAGTATAGTTTGTTATTTATAGTGATAGTGATCGTCAGTTGTCACCCTATCAAGTATAGTGGGTCATTTCTAGTTAAAATGACCATCATTTGACACTCTTACAGGTATGTTGGGTCATTTCTAGATTATAAGGATCATCATTTGTCTGTCGAACAACTCTAGTTGGCCATTTCTACACATAATGGTCATCATAATGCACCCTTACAGGTATCTTGGATCATTTTTAGGTATAATGATCATCCTTTATCACTCTTACAAGTATAGTTGGTCATTTATTATATGTATGGATCATCATTTCTCCCTACACCAAGTATAGTTGGTCATTTATAGTGATAGTGATCATCATTTTTCACTCTTACAAGTGTAGTTGTTCATTTATTATCATATTGATAATCATTTTCCACTCTTACAAGTATTGTTGGGTCCTGCCTAGTCATAATGATCATCATTTCCCACTCTAACGACTCTACTTGTCCATTTCTACTCATAAGGATAACCATTTGTCCCACAAACTACTCTAAGTGGTCTTTGTGATGAAAGTGGATGAATTTATCGCTCTTACAGGTATATTGGGTCCTTTGTAGGTATATAATGATCATTGTTTGTCACTCGAACCACTCTAGATGTGAAGAGTGTGATGAAGATAGCAACAATAGAAATTCGCGCTCGGAACATCGCATGAACGCGACAAACTTCCCGTTGATGTTCGAAACATCGTTATATGTATGGATCATCATTTCTCCCGAAGATAACAACATTAGCTGTTGTGCGATCCGAACGGCTGTTTAATGTGACGAACATATTACTGGAGTTCCGAACATTTGTTTTCTTCCCGTTGATATTTGGACGTGGATAATGTTAATGATCATCAGTCGTATCTGGAACATAACCGTTACGTTCCGAACATTTGTTTTCATGATGGAACACACATATTATGTTCCGAACGTGCTGTATGATTTTATTAAGTTTTCCAGAAATGGAGTAGGCCAAATTGTCGTTTGGAACATCGTCTATAATATCCTAAACGACAGTTGATGTGTTGCGAACTATAAGCAAACAGGATGGTTTGGAGACAGTTTAACAGTACTAATTAAAGACCTTCATAATAATATTAATTAAACAGAGATACAAAAGCATATTCATAAACAGTAGAACTACTTAAACATCTAATATATAATAGCGTCTTCGTTATTGTTTGGATCTCCACCGAATTGATTTTGCAAAATCCTTTCAATCCGATCTATCTGCAATTGCATCTGCTCAAGTTTTGTCTCGAGTGTTTGAATGGACCTCTCACAATTATCTGCTACCTCTTTGATGTCAACAACTTCATAATGCACGTCTAGCAGTCTTATGGGAAGCGACTTGTTTGGAGGCTCTCGGACTCGGTGGTACTTATTCCATGGATCGTTTAATGCGTTATTGGCCATCTGCATGAAAAGTTGTTTAAAATTTAGAAAAGAATCAAAGTGGATAGTTATGTTTAAGGAAATATAAACGGATTAGATGGAGAAATCATTTTAGAAAAAAGGCAGAAAATATGGAAAACTTGAGTACCTCAACTTGTTCTTCTTTGCTATAGAAACTAGTGAAAACTGAACGTAATACTTGGTTAATGCGAAATGAATTGTGAATTGAGTGTTCATCAAAGTGGAGGTATTTATAGATGTTTTGAAGCAAATGAAGGGACGCATATTTACAAGTGTCAATGTGTTTTTTGACGTGACTGTTGCAGTAAAACCAACTTGTATTTTAGCCGTTTAGTGTATTGGTATTTGCGTTCCCAACTGTTCATTGTAGCCGTTTGTGTGTTTTAAATTTTGAATAGCTTGTTCGGAACGTCACGTATAAAAGTATAATATAATATCAATGACACGAGGTTCCGAACATTTCCTATAAGGTAGCACTTGGTAAACGCTACGACTGTGAATTGTGAAATAAAGACCTCACAAGCTTTCACATGCCTTGACATCGTTCGGAACATCACATATAATATACTAAACAAAATGGATGTGTTGCGAACAATATGCAATTATGTGCACAACATAATCACAAAAGATGCAGTAAAGCAAATCTGTGCAAACCATAAGTTAAGAAACAAATTTGGTCAAATATTTACACAAGATAAATTATACAAGTAGGACGAAAAGTCCATTATGCAATTCAATAAATATCCAAATAATCCAAATAATTGAAATTATAACGAGGACGATATAAATATCCAATTCACAAACTCAATTCGTAGGCTGACTTGTAGCCTCATTTCCACTACGAACACCGGGGCATGTAGTTTTCTTGTGCCCATATCTCTTGCAGTTGCCACATTTATTTCTCCTCTTTGGAAGACGCTCCCCAATAGATTGAATCCGGTTAACCCTTCTCCTTCCACGGTTGTTCGGCTTTGGGGGCGGAGGCACTGGATAAAGTATCTCTTCAGCAGGGACGACCCATGATTCTTCAGGAGGTACTGCATTGACAGGCTCTGCATAGGCAAGGATGTATGCTTGTGTTGTGTAATATCCAGAAGTGTATTCATACACTCTACTTCCATATTCATCGCCATGCAACCCCCTAATTGCTGCCATAGCATGTACACAAGGTAACTGATCAAGATCGAACTCCCTACATGTACATGTCCTCTCATATAGATCAACTTCTGCCTCATGCCCTGGACTAATGATTTCGAAACCATAAGTTCCCTTCCTGTTGACAACTAGCTTGTCTCCCGCTTCTTTATTCTTCCTTATTTTTATTTCAACGTCTGGGACGCATAAATTTGGGTGGTTGATTAACTTCATGGCCCTAGTGTGGAATTTTTCCGCAAAGTTCCTACCTATATCCTTCAAGAGGGCAGCAATGGGGTATTCTCTTTGCTCTTTCAGCATGGAATTAATGGACTCAGCTATGTTTGATGTCATAACTTCAAACCTATTAAAAAGAATAAAAATTATAATAGTCAAAACATGTTCCTAGCATAAAGCACAAGTGAAGATATAGGAATAAGAAGTGCGGAACATTAGTGATGTTCCTAACATGACTCACACGTTCAGAACTCCGATAATGAGTTTGGAACATCATCGGAAAATAAATATTCCTATAATGTTTTGAACATATATGTTATGTTCGGAGAGCGCAATGTGACGTTTGGAACATATTGAAAGCAGACAGTAATATTACCTGTTTCCTGGGAAATATAATCTGCTCCATCTATGATAGCCAACAACATTTTCAAGATAATCCACTACCCTCCAATCAATAGCCCTGATCTCATTCATAGCATCATTGAATTCCTCTACCCTGTATGCCTTTGCTGCAGTGTAGTATTTATGAAGACTGAATCCAAACTGAAACTTTGTTCGGATGCTTTCACCAAGGTGCCACATGCAAACTCCATAGTGTGCAGAAGGAAACACTTGGGCGACCATTTTCGAGATGCTCGGATGTCTATCCGAAACTATGCACAACTCTTCACTATCTGAAACTATGCAGCGTAATTGTTCGAAAAAATACTCATATGAGTCGTCGCACTCTTTGTCTACAACACAAAAAGCAACAGGGAATACGTGACTCATTGCATCCTGAGCAACAGCAGACAGCAAGACCCCTCCATACTCGCCAGACAAATGTGTACCGTCAACGGCTAGGACTTTTCTCACGTAAGTAAATCCCCTGATCCACGCTCCATAAGAGAGAAAAAAATACAAGAACTTCCCTGTGCTAGAAAGCCTCAAATCTGTCTTGGTTCCTGGATTCTTGCTCCTAACCATATAAGCATAAGCATCAAGAATTTCAATACCTTTCGCATGTGTTCCCCGTGTCAAAGATTTTGCAAATTGACAGCCCCTAAGACACTTCCAGTAGCTAACCTTACAACCAAAATCGTTGTTAAGGGACTCCCTGACAGCTTTTGTGGTTGGACCTTTTCCCATTAAATATTTACCTTTCATGAACTCACCAATTATCCGGGCAGAGGCGTGTGAATTATGACTGGAATGATGTTGGACACCGCATGTGTGCATGTTATTGTAAACGCTAATGTAGAACCTATCATTACTTTTATACCTCATTGCCCTTAACCACCATTTGCATTTCACATCTAAACATCTAGCATTAAAAAATCTTTGCAGTATTCTTCAATGGTTTGTAATTAAAACGATGTTTAACTGCTGCAATCTTCAATTTGGTGACCAGTTCTTTCTTATTGGGGAAAGTCATACCTTTTTCAAAACCTGTGCCATCAACGAAGTGAAATATCGGCTCGCTGCTTTGTGTTGGAAACACAGGGGTATAAATGGCAGGATGTTCCTCTACATATTTGTCTTCTACTTCTTCTTCTTTTTCTTCATCTACATCTACGCCTGCTCTGTCTTCTTCTACCCCTCCTCCTCTGTCTTCTTCTGCTACTTCTTCATGTAAGTCATCCAATCGCTGACTAAAATCATGCCCTCCAATATTTGGCATTTCTTGGTCATTAGAACCAACACATTCCTCCGTCGTTGAAACCACAATTACCCTTAGTGTGGGCCTAGCACCATTACGATCAACGTCAGCCATATAAAGGCGTACATCATCGTCGTTTCTTATTGTAACGGGAGGAGTCTTTTGATTTGCGGCAACACTCAGCATGTAAGTAATGCAAATATCCCTCGGATTGTCTCTTATCCCCCAACTTCCGATGATTTTGTTAAGTAGAACATCATACGTAACATCTCTAGGCACAAGAATGGGTCTTGACTCTTTAACCTTCGGAACCCAAGCATAACATTTAGAACGCTCCACCCATTCACCTTGATAATTAACTCCCAATATAACCTCACCCATCGATGGTCACCTGCAATAAATTGGAATGACCAACTATTAGTATTACTAATATTTATACAGTTTGTTTCCAAACCTCAATGTTCTCGTTTGGAACATCTTCCTGACGTTCTGAACATCAGATTACAGTTTTTCATTGCTCGATGCAAGATGTTCCGAACCTCAGTATTGCTCGTTTGGAACATCTTATGAAGACGTTCTGAACATCACCTTACACTTTTTCGATGCTTAATGCAAGATGTTCCAAACTTCAACAGAACGCTCAAACATCCTAAAGAATGTTCCGAACATTATCTGTGAAAATTCCAATAATATACATACGCCGCGTAAAACGCCAGCGATATGTTTGGAATTACAATTACGGCCATAGGAAAGTCGAAATGGTGTTTGGAATTTCACGCAGATTGTTCGGAGGAACTGAATCCGTAACAACCCCGAATCAACAAAAACAACAAAAAACATGTTCGAAAATTTAGTACACTTACCGGATATGACTGGATTGATACGATTAAAATTGGAGGAACAAGAATTCTCCTTTAATGGATAAGAAACGACGACCAGATTTAACGAAATTCCGTATAACCCAAATGTGGGGGATCTCAGCTTGTATTGCCTAAAACTGGAAAGGAGATTCAAGATAATAAGCTCAGCAGCTATGGTGGAATGGGTATTATTTCGAAATACGAAAGGAAGCTCAGCAGCTATGGTGGAGCTTTGGGCGGGAATGGAATGTGGAAAAATGGAGGGAAAACGGGGGAGAGAGGAGAGAGGGAAAGCAGCTAGGGAATGGCCAAATTTGGCAAAAAACTACTTTATATACATGGACTATTGTGCAACTTACAAAACATTGGGGGCGAGAATGTTACATAATTAATAACACTAATTAAATGAGGACCCTAGAATTCATATTTAAAACTTGAGCCTTTTTCCACACAAAAAAGACTTGGGGAGACCTGCCATCCAATCCCCCCTGTTAGTTTAAAAAAGTATCAAACCTGACATACATTTGTATGGTGACTGATGACAACATAATACACGTGTCTATTGATGACTTGACACAAAACTGTAGTACAACTTAGACAACTCATCGTACAACTTCATATTGCAGAGTTTGTACATCCCCGCCTATATATTATAGAGAAGTAAATTGAAAATGAACGTGTGAATTTACGTGCACACCTAAAATTCTTATTGTAGGACTGTTATTTATCAAATCTAGTTTCATATATATGAGTAGTATATTTTATCCATCATGTTATTAAAGCATAATTTACCACTCAATGCATTTATGCTAGGCGTCACAGTGGAGTAAAAAAAAAGGAAAAAGGGACAAAAAGAGTGTTTATGTGATATGAGCGTAATATATAAGTTAGGAGCGGGCGTATATCTTAGCATCCGTTATAAGTGGTAATTTTGATAAAAAAGGAAAAAGAAATAAAACGGGTGTTAAATAATTAATATTGTATCTGTCTAATTATAAAATAATAAAATATTTTAGTAAAGTAAAGTGAATACAATATAAAAAACAAACATCTATCTATTTATATCTATATCTATATCTATCTATACTATATTAAAAGCACGAAGATCCTAGTGAGATATTGATTGAACTTTTTGTCCTTCATTAAAAAAATTTACAATAGAAAAAATTGTCATTTACTATTTTCCTATATTTTATTTATTATATTTATTTTTTCTATAATTAATCCTAAAACTAATTTTTTAAATTTACCCTAGAATATTTATTTTCCCGGATTTACTTTATGAATTTGACTAATAATGAAACATGAATTCCACAAAAACTTTGTCAAGATAGAACTTTAATTTGCTATGTGTCTAGATATAACTTTGCTAGGTCAATGAAGACTAATTCATTCCCATTTGAATTTTGAGTAGGTTAACCAAAGACTTCTTCCTCTCATTTTTTAACTGTATTATTGATGGTTTATAGGTTTCAAACAGAATTGTAATCTAAAGTATTTTTAATTTAGGCTTCATATTTATAAAATTTTCAATATTAATGTATTTTATATTGATTGCAGTTAATATCTCATGCTTAGGGAGTATTACTTTGATTGTTAGTTCAATCTCTATTTAATTACTTCAAGTTTGATTCCCTTCTATTTTTCTGTTCATTTTTTCTAAACATTGCTATACTATTTTTGAAGCAGTATTATAAATAAAGCAAAAACTAGAGCTGCATAAATTTGTTCTCTCAACTTGAGATTTATATCACTGAAGTGCTTAATTATAGCTTTTGAACATCTTCTTCCTCCCTTTTTTTTACAGGAATGAGCATGTTCATTCCTTTCCCATAGGAAATGACGGTAATCTTGTACTTTCTGTTGTTTATATCTACAGGTAGGGGTCTACGCCAAACCCCCCTCCACTTCAAGGAGGTTTATCAAAAAAAAAAAAAAAATAATCATGATTCTACGCTATTATCTCTTTCTTTCAAATAGTAATTAAATTTTAAATAAAAAAGTAAACAAATAATATAAAAAGACTAACTAATTGAATCCGTATTGTGCACGGAACATACAAATCTAGTTAATTTATTATTAAACGGCAGATATTTTAAAATAAGTTTTTAGTAATAATAATGGAATAAATGACGCGGCTGCCAAAAAAAGGTAAGCCTCATCTAAAAACCGTAAAGCAAATGACGCGTGTGCCAAACATAGCTGTGTTAAATGAATAATATATACAGAATAATCTTCCCAAGAGTTAAATTTGCACAAGTTTGTCAATGGAACTTTCGAGCTAAACTCATTGCGTTTATCACCATCTTTCCTGTTTCCTTAAATACTAATCTTTCAACTTTTAGACTTCCCGTGTTGCTTAGACCCAACTAATTAAGCTCATTACACAAAGGGGATATAAGAATATATGGAAAACATTACACGAAACGAAAGAACTTTCATATAGAATGTAGGAACTATAATCATGGAAGAATGAACGGACTCATTGGCAGATGTAACTTGTTAACTACGTGTTACCGAGCCTAATATTTTTAGTATAGAACATGAAGCTTTTTAAATTTGAATATAACATAACTTAAACTTTTTTATTTTACCCTTCGTAAGAAGTTTTTATAGGCATGTTTGACGACCACAAGTTTGTGAGGTTTCATTTCTTTCTTAAGTTCCATGTAATTCAAACTTTGTCACAGACGCAATGAATCAGTAGAAAAAGAAACGCTTTGCAACGTTAGCACTAAATTTGAACGTTGCAGTTCTTCCATGTGGTTAATTATCTTATTCTTGGATCACAATTGAAGTTTACAGCGTTAGAATAAACTCTTCATGATACGATGTACACATGCCGCATGTGAGCTTTGCGCCTTTGCCACATGATTCAGTTGAGGAAACAACATGTCGTATTAGGTGAGCACATTGATTTAGACAAATTTTCTGGGGTGTATCAGTTTTTCGTCTGAATTATCCGTTTTACAACAATATATTTTTCTTGGTTGTATATTTTTTTGTATACTTTAATTTTAACTTCTGGCATGGCATTGTGCCATAATCTGTAGCCAACACTTGCAGCAAGTAGGTGTTAAGCAGCCAAAAAGGTTGCAGCACTAGACGATTTGCTGTCAACCATTAATTCTTAGCACAATATCGTCAATACTATCTCTATGTCATGGCAATTCTTTTTACTTAGCAAATGTGCGTAAACAAGGAATAACATATTGGTTCAAATGTGAGAATCACGGGAAATATAATGGCAACTTTGAAGTCTTGAAATTAATTCTTTCTTTAGTGCACAGGAAGCTATGAATGAGAATTCAACGGCCTGAAAATGTTTGGCTGATATCTAGAAATTTTTCATTAAATAGCAGTGAAGTT
The DNA here is from genome assembly GCA_029990575.1 of Petunia axillaris subsp. axillaris. NCBI lineage: Eukaryota > Viridiplantae > Streptophyta > Magnoliopsida > Solanales > Solanaceae > Petunia > Petunia axillaris. The sequence goes on from JARKNS010000003.1 coordinate 167,924,383, forward strand.
CTGCAAAAAAAATATTTTCAGTTTTGACTAATTTGCACGCGGACAATATAACATTGATGTGCTAGAAGTTTGTCCTCTTATAAACAACTTCATAAGTTCTAAAGTGAAAATGTCAGCAGTTGGCTACTAGTTGTGATGTCCTATTCTTTTTTATTCAATCTACTATTCCTTCTTATGGGTTTAGTCAAATAGTGCGACTTTGATTATATAAGCAACTTGTGTTGGCATAATATTCAAAAATTGATTTGGATTGTTGCCTCTATTATACTGATCATAATTTTTCTATAACCTTTTTAATCTTATTGGTTTCATATATTATCTAAAATATCCAAATGTGGATTTGAAGTCGCAGTGAACAAGTTGTTTATTTAGTACTTTTTCGGTATTCAAACACAGCTCAGTCCAGGTGTTGGCGCTCCGCTCCTTTCTTTAGTTTCACTTTAGATTTAAATATAGTGAATCCACAAAATGATTTGGTGGTGTTATATAGGATATATGCACAGTCCAGTAATGGTTGATATGAAAGCACCAAGGGTAACATGAAATCCAAATCGACCTTTTACTCTTTATAAATGTAAATATCGCTGGATAAAAATGTTGAAGACTGCCTAATATTTACAATTTTGAAATTAACTAATAGTAACAAAAAGTATAGATTTTCAGTCTCTCTTCCAGGAATAAACGAACACAACTAATTGTTAAGAGTATTATAGTAAGGAGCAAGGACTCACCCGGTTTGCTAGGATGGAATTTCTTTTATTATGTTTACTTTTACGGTAGTATATTTCAATAATTATGAAGAACATGGATATTATATTTGAATTATCAGAAAAAAATAGTTTTGTAGAGAATTTATATTTCATATTCACCTTTGTTTTAATGATAATTATTCAACTTCAGCTTTTACACAAAATTCTATTTTATAATTCAAGTAAATGACTTTAGAATAGATATATTATTACTAGAAACTTATACTCTTTGTTTTTCATCACTAATTTATTATAGTTGATGTGCGCTCATGTATAAGGCCGTGTCGAGAAACTATATTGGGGGTAAATTGGCAAACAAGCAAAATATGAAGGTTATCGAGTAGAGATATCGTGTGTATTACATGGTGGATATCCACGTGCAATGCATGTGTGAGGAGAGACTAGCTAGTCGGACCAATCAAGTTCAAATCTAAAAACCACCTAAATCAGAAAATCTTGACAAGTTTGAGAGATCCTCATATGTGTTCAGCCTTAATGTTTATAGCGAACAACATACACTCGAATGGTAGACACCTTTCACTTACAACTAAAAAGTTAAAAAGTGGAAGGGCGTCATAGGTTCCCGCCAACAAACATTAGTTATTCTAATTTATAAAAAAGAACTAGTTTTTGGTTGCGCGTGTAACCCCTATTAATGGGTATAAAAGTTTTGAAAATATTATAATAAAAATCTTATGAGTTATAAAATAAGATTTAAAAGAAAAAGTGCAAGGTCATGAAAATAATGAATATTTATCCTACTTAAAAAATTCAACAAGGTTACTTTATCATTTAGAGTCCTCAAATGACTTACTTAATTTTAGATGTATAGGTTTGTGTTTGCTTTCGAAGTCGAGATCAAAATTGTAAATTGTTGGTTTATAGTCATATTTCTCTCCACAATATTCCATCCTTATATAATATTTACACTTTTATTAGGTTATCATTGTTCTATGTCAGAGTTTAATGTTAAAATTTACACATCATAACTAATTGTCTAACCTCTTGGATTATCAAGACTCTTTTCATTTTCTTGTAGTATACCGCATATGAGCGAAATTACTAAAACACTATGCTACTGTGGATAGAAAAACCAAGCGAGAATGAAAGTAAAATTTGTTCATGGGATTGGGTGAGAAAAGAACATCAAAAACAGAAAGCTCAAGATAGCAACTTCAAAAAAAAAAAAAAAAATTATAGTGAGAGATTTAGACCACGATTTTAATAGTTCGTAAAATAAGAAGGAACTTAGAAGAAATACTTACAGAGTAAAAACTTGATTAAACACCAGGAACATATATTTGTATTTAGGATATTGAAGACATCACCTTGATATTTTACTACGATTATTTTTGTTCATGACTTGTCTCCTCAAAGTAAATTAGAAAATCAAAACAATTTGTGGAAAATACTCCAATCAAAAGGGAGTATGAATATCTTTTTCTTTTTCTCTTTAAACAAATTTATGATATCTGCTATAATCATTTTCAAATTCCCCAAAGGGAGGGAAAAACTATCATCAGAACAAACATAGGAGCACAAAAGTACTTGCCATTAGTTATTTTACACTTGCGCTAAGTTGCATACATTTAAAAGAAAAGAATTAGGAAAAAAAAAATATTATTAGTAAGAAGTATAACTTGATTATCATGCCTAATAAGACTCGTAACTATTTTATAAGTTCACAAATCTTTCTTAGAATAATGAGATAACGTGTGGAGGCCGGAGACAATACTACTCCCAAATTTTGAGTAGCGCATTTCAACTTTGAAATTTAATACCAGTTTAATGATAATTAAATCATTTAGCACAATACATAAATGAGTTACACGTTCATATATCTAATGTAAAATAAAATGTACATAGTAATCATGTACTTTTAAACTTCCTTTACCCATAACCATATGTATATTGAAGAACTAATGGTTGCCTTTGTTTCTAAGGTCGAGAAATCTCCACAAACATATTGTCTTTCTTTCAAACCCCATGCTTTGCTTAAGACTCAGGCTTAATATACAAACAGTAAGAGTAACGTACTAGCCATTTTAAGTGGTTAATAAATTCAATATGATTTGAAATACTAAAACGTGCCGCTTAATAAATTCTATTTTGAATACGAAGAGGTGTCAACGGCTGGACCCAAAAAATATCACAAAAGAAACAATAGAAGCATCTTACTAAGCACTAAGCAGTCATATCCAATGATTGGGATTAAAGGGGTATTTTAATTTATATAAGTGAGGGCAAAATTGACATTCATTATTTTAATAGGGGTATCTTAGTAATCTGACTTTATACTTAAGGATTCTCACTTTTAATGTAACTAGTTTTGGACACGCGCTTTTCGCGTGAATCTCACATCAATGAGTATATAAAGTATAAAAATAGCATAAATTTCATCGAAATGTGGATTTGAGCTATAAAATCTAAACAAACAAAGGGTATGCTTCTATAGTGATATTGATCCTATTTATTGTGAGTTCTCAAAAAATATTGTGAGTTCTGTTTTTGCCTCCTATTTCGAAAACTATCCAATCATGTATGTTCTTCCTTTTCGGAGTAGATAGCAAACTATACTCGATACAAGGAAATTAAATGATAAACTCGAGATAATAAGAGTACAAAGATATGTATGTACATTAGATAATTGCTTAAAGAAAAAACAATGGCTTCAATATGACTTATAGTGTATTTTCTCAAGATGAAGAGCCCGTTTGGATTGGCTTATTTTAGGTGCATTTGAGCCAAAAGAGCTTTTAAGCACTTTTTTTAGTTTTTGGAGTGTTTGGCAAAAGCAAAATATGCTTTTAAGCACTTGTTTTTAAGCCAAAAAAATGGAAAAAAAAAAAAAAAAAAAGCTAAAAGTTGGTCTTCCTCAACTTTTGCTTTTGACTTTTAACTTAAAATCACATTTTTAAAAGCCAATCTAAACACCCTCTAAATGAGTTTCATCTCCATTATTCCTCGTGTGCAAGTAGCTTTTGCTATTATGCCTACAATAAAATTCAAACTCAATTCCACAAATGTTATTAAAATTCTAAACATCTATCAAGATGATCACATTATTCAGTTGACAAAAGAAAAGTCAGGCAATCAAAAAACTCTAAAAGGTGGAGAAAGGAATTGATTGTTCCATCACTTCTTAAGAAAAGAAACAATGTTTGCACATAATGTATTCATCTCTAAATTCAATCATCACGCATCTTATTAATAGATGTGTTTTACAACTGTAATACTGATAGGATGGGGAGAAAGAAAGAACAAAATGAAATTTACGTTTAGAAATTTTTTTTATAGATTTTCCATCATTATTTCCTCTGCTGACTCTGACTAAAATTTGTGAGATAGAGTGAAATTAGAAGAATTAACTAATAAATGAAATTAAAAGAAATTAAGCTTTGTGCGTCTAGATATTACTGATGATCTCCTCTCAAAGATGACAATAAATTACTGAGATTGAGAACAAAGATGACAATAAATTACTGAGATTGAGAACGCTATGTTGCTAGTGAATGAAGAGCAAAAGAGAGCTACTTGCACTTTGTGAGAGTACGAAAACCAACTAACCTGCACTAATATGGCACATAAAAATTTTAAAAAATAGTTTGATGAATAAATAGCACTTTGTGAGTACTCCAACACCGAACAAAAAGGTGGAGAAGATGTACACCAATTGATTAAATCAACTGCATCTAGTAATCACCCCAAAGGCTATTTTATATATCAAGTTTAATAGGAGTAATTAGATAAGAGAGATAAATCATCAGAATAGTAACAGACAACTTGAATAGAATGGATATACATGCACACGTTGTGGTACTTAAATTTTGAAGTGATAATTAGTCTTCAACATTAAAAAATTATTAAGTACAGAAAGTATACAGATTTCAAATGTTTATAATGTAGTAAATTCATTCAACCGAATGAAGTAGAAACAAACTTTTTATTATTATTATCTTTATCTTCTTTAAATAAATTGTATTGTATATTTACATCTTTGTGTGAAAATGTGTTTGATTAAAGGGTAAAACCGTCTTTCACATTTTTACTTTGGAGTTCTCACTTTTATAATAATTAGTTCTTGGGCACGCGCAAAGCGCGTGAACCCGTGTCAAAGTATAATGATTTTGTTCACACGTGCTTGCAATTGCTGGCTATATTTGCGAGAGTACTGGCAAGGCTTATACCACTTTTGACTTTCTTTCAATAGTATTTTTCTTCAGTGATCTGCATTTCTTCATAAGTAGGAATATTATAAATAAAGGAGTACTTGAGAGATACTCTTTACTCTACTATCTTACTATTAAAAAAAAAACTGCTTGCTTAAGTACCTATAGCTGCGACAATGTGAATACAAAAGAGGACGGCAATTGACAAAGCTTGTATGGTAAATTGATACGTAGCTTTTCTTCTAGTATTCTTGATGATGTAACTAACAATAGAGATCAATATCATAGCATGGTTAATGGTCAACATGGCCATGGCACCCGTTACTTACTGAAATAGTTTGCACCGACGGGACTATCAGATGTCCTTCTACCAAAATAATTATGGAAAGAAATATATATAGTACTTATAGAGGTGAATAAGTACAATTCAGATTATCTAAAAATATGAATAGTCTAGTACATGCATGTATGGAAGTTTACTGAATATTATCCTTGCCAAATGTAAAAATGTTAATTGTACTTTTCAAAAGGCAATTTTACAATTCCCAAATACAAAAACCCGATGCATCGATTGAATCAGTTTTGAATTACATAATTATTAGAAGGTACAACAACATTTGTATAATGTGAATACTTGATACATGTATTTTAATAAATTCTTTAGAATTTCAAGGCTAATTTTAAAATCTCACATGATACTAATCTTGAATAATAATACTCCCTCCGTCCCAATTTATGTGGCACCATTTCTTTTTTGTTTGTCCCAAAATAAGTGGCACATTTCTTTATTTAACAACTATTTAAAGCATCATCTCTATTTTACCCTTGTTGGGTCCTACATACTTTTAAATCTACCAACAACTTTTTTATTACTTAAATCTTCTCTCTCTTACTTTTTCAAGGGTAAAATTGATACTTAACAATGTCAACCTCTATTTTCTTAAACTCCGTATCCGGTCAAATGGTGCCACATAAATTGAGACGGATGGAATACTAATGGATGGTAGTTGATTGTTAATATAAGGGCAAAATGGTCGTTTACTTTTTGCTTTAGGGATTGGCTCTTTTAGAATAGTATGATATGATATGATATTATATGGTAAATTAGGGGGAAAAAGACAACAAACAATTAGTTATGTACCTTTATCAGTGGCGTCATAGGGTTCAGCCGTCCGCTAGCCTCATACCCACCTCTACTGTAGGTAGATCACCTTAATTGGTTTCAACATATTGTAGACACATATCCATGCACTTAACTTGACGCCTGCAGTGCTGCCTATATATATATATATATATAAAAGATAGTTCAACATTTTCACAAATATACACTTACCCTAAGTTCATATAGCAATAAACAGGTACTGGAACACATATTCTAATCTGATAGAGAATTCTGACTTTCTTAGAAAATGAGCTTTTCCTTAGTTTCCCCGTTCCTCTCTTTCAAGAACTCGATGGTTCACCAGAACTGGAGAATGTCAACTACATCTCCATGTTTACGCCATAAATTTTCATCAGTATCCTTTCATAGCAGATTCAACAACATTTCAAATAGCCTTGAAAAGTTTCATGATCAAGAGTTGATAATACCTAAACATGTTGCTTTGATAATGGATGGTAATAGGAGATGGGCCAAGGATAAGGGCTTGCCTATACGAGAGGGTTACAAAGTTGTCACTGCAACACTAAAAGAGCTTTGTGATACTTCTTCTGAGCTTGGAATACAAGTTCTCACTGCTTTTGCTTTCTCTACTGAAAATTGGAAACGTCCTAAGGTACGTGTTGTGTATTCAAAGTTGAATTTGGACTTCTCCAAGTACTATAACAGTAGTACGTAATTTGCCTATTTTTCATTCATGATCTCCCTTGTTTCAATTTATCTATTTATATTATTTTTGCTGCTTCATTTTACGTGACACTATTTATTTATTAATCCGCTCAAAAAAAATTATATACTTATATATTTGGAGGTAATTTAAGTTAACTTTCAAATTTACCCTTAACAAGAAGTTTTATAACTATACAAATGTTATGATTTAATACCATATGATTCAAAAATCTTATAATTAGATAAATGATATGGCTTGTTAATGACCACAAAATTTTGCATTTAACTTTTTTACATTGTGAACTTACTCTCACATTTATTTTACTAATTTTTGAAATGATTATACTTTTGCTCAAACGAAACATTTGATTTTGGAGCAGGAGGAGGTTGATATCATTATGCAAGTTTTGGAGGAGTTCTTTGAAGGATGTATGAGGTAAGTGTCTGATTTTAAAGAAAGGGGTGATATGAAATGTGACAGTTTTAAAATAAAATGTATTTATACTTAATAAAATATCACATATCCTAAATGTTATGAACTCGTTGGAGGACATAGATGGAAACAATAACAACAAATAGAGGATTGTATTGATAAAAGGAATAGGTAATTACAGCAGTTAAGCAACAATAATAGAAGAAGTAGAAGGGGAAAAAGAGTAGATACAGATAAGAGAAAGGGGTGAGGAGGGGGTGAGGAGGCAGATAGAAATGATAGAGAAGAACAAATACATAGGAAGGAGGATTAGGAGCTGAGAGAGGAAGATAGAGTCTTAACAACCATAGTCTAATCCTTCAACTAACAAAGTCCTAACTATATATAATAACTAATTCCCCAATAACCTAGTGCACCTAATTTACATAATTCACCTCCTCCCGGGTTCCACACATAAATCAGAAATGTTCCATCTATGTCCTCCAACAACATACACTCTACCCAAACGTTTGCTTCGAAACTCGTAATAAAAGCAAACTTTAATTTTAGGATTTTTTAGAACCCTTGAAGCAACTAAATGGAATAAATACTCCAGAAGAAATACCTCTACGATCAATAATTTATATGTACTACACTAAAAACACGAAAACTTTGTCACATTAATGGAAAGTAGGGAGGATGATTACAAATAGTCTAACTAAATTTGATTGTTCAGGTATGAAAATCTGTAGGATGTCAAATCGTTTTGCTTACAAGCATTAGGTTAAGACATCGTTTTGCCTACAAGCATTAGGTCATTGAAATAATATCAATATGAAGTTCTCAAGATGGTGATCAGTTCACCGAATTGATACAGAATTTACGTGCAATACACGTTTACAAAGACTAGTCCAATAAAATTAAGGACGAACCTTATTAGTAGATAGACCAAGAAAATGGAGATATAAAGTTTTACCAGTTCTTTTCCACGTCCAAAACTAAAAGGGAGTATAATTAGGATCATATTTGTAAGAAATGTAAAATTTTCAGGTAATTGCACGAGTTGAAATCTTGAAAACATAATGTTAGTCCATTCTTTTAACCTTAACTCTGTTCGGAGATACTTAATTAACATAATGATCGGGAGGTTTTGACAACATCCCCTCCTCTTGTATAAGCTCTGATTATGAATAAAATCTAACCAACACCGATGGTACCTCCCTGGGACCCTGGGTGTTTGGTAATTTATTTAAAAAAAAATTAACATAATGATACTATATACAATTTTCTTGATATAAAAAATTAAATTTCATTTAACTTGTAAGATTATTGTAGAATATGGAAAATACTTTGGAATTATCATAGCTTGAGGCGTGTTAAAAATACCGTCGTTAAGGATATTTCACCGGTATCAATATATCCCTCAGAATTCAACAAGCTCTTCTAGTATAGGACTAATTAAGAGCAAGAACAACAAAGAATCTCAATAACAAGAAATCCAGTAGAAAGAAAAAGGAATGGTTTGATGTTTGTCTTTTGTGTTCAGTTCTATCTTTGAAGAAAGAAGGAAGCTTGTCATATATAGATGATGTCCAGCGTCCATATTGGTAGAGATATCATCACAGATGGTATTTTGACCATTAATGTGAATTAGTAAGGAATAATATAAATGTCATATAAATTTCTTAATGAGAGAAAAACACTACATTTATGGCAATAAATTAGGTGTTGACCAATTCAATAGCTCTATTGAATGAACATGGACATAAGAGTTAATAGCTGAATTTACTTTTTGAGATATTATTTTTTTTCTTCACAACATTGATGTGGCATTTTTCTATTGAAAACATTTTTTTTTTTTTTTTTTTGCAAAAACTTTAATATACTCCATCCGTTTAAGTTTACTTGTCCAAATGTAGTAAAGTCAAATTCTTATTTTACTTGTCCTTTTAGCAATTCAAGATAAAATTAGCTATATTCTTCCTAATTTACCCTTGACATTAAATGGTCAAATTCATCAAAATCACTTTTTCAATAAATTAGATACTACAACAAAGTATAATAAATAAGGGTAGATTTGTCAAGTATAATTTTTCTTATTTTGTCTTGGTTGTAGTGTAAAGTTGAATTTGGACAAGTAAACTTAAACAGAGAGAGTAGTTAATAAGAGAAACGAGTAATGTTTCTTTTTTTTTTTTTTAAATCATAGTTTTGATTTGCTCATTATATCAATCAATAGGTTTGGAGTACGAGTATCTGTGATTGGCAGTAGATCTAACCTTCCCATGACTTTACAAAAGTGCATAGCATTAACAGAGGAGACAACAAAAGGCAATATCGGTGGTGTCCACCTAGTGATTGCAGTAAACTATGGAGGACGTGATGATATATTACAAGCAACTAAGAGCATTTCCAGTAAAGTAAAGGAAGGTCTTCTACAGTTGGAAGATATTGACCAAAATATATTTGAGCAAGAACTTGCAACCAAGTATCTCAAATTTCCCAACCCTGATTTACTCATAAGAACTGCAGGTGACCAAAGAATAAGTAATTTCTTATTGTGGCAGCTGGCTTATTCAGAATTCTACTTCACAAAGACACCATTTCCTGATTTTCGGAAAAAAGATTTTCAGGAGGCCTTACTTTCCTTCCAGCAGAGACGCAGAAATTATGGTGGACACTAATATTAAAGAGAATGCTACTTGACCAAATACGCACGGCCAAAGAATTGCCAAAAACTGTGAAATATTTATCGTGCCCTTGCTACTTTTGACTCCAAATAGCCTAACTTGTTTCCCGCCAAATCAAATTAATCATATCATGAACTTTTTAAGGCTTTGAGCCAAAGAATTTATCACGTGTTCTTGCATATATTATACTTACAATATACGGTTATGTCACCGCAATTTTTCAGAATAAGTAGAGCATTTTATATGTCTACTATACGGTGAGTCAGCTTAACATTATTTTCCCTCATACTTGTTTCGTGTATTGTATACATAATCCAAACCCTAAACAAACATTAAAATTCTATGCGGCCTTCATTTCTTCAAAAACAACAATAAATTCAAACAATGAAACTTCTATGAACCCAAGTAGTGCATACGTTATCAAAACCTTCAATAATATTCTAGGGATGTCAGAAGATGACAACTTGCTCAATGAAGATAGTGAAATGAGTATTAATTCCAATGACAATTTTAATTCAGGCGTGGATGCCGATTGATAAAGAGGGCACACTTCAACTGAAGAGTGTGAAAATGGAGAGGATTCAGAAATGGTGGATCAGTTTACTGAAGAAGCTTTATTAGTAGGTCCAAGAGTAGGAATGAAATTTAGAAGTGCAGATTCACTATTTAAATTCTTTAAAGAAAACTTAAGATCGAAGGGTTTAGTGTGGTGAAAAGATCATAGTCTAAAGATGTTGATGATAAAGTTAAGTATGTGCTATATAGTTGTGATAGGAGCAGGAAATTTAAATGTTTGAAATACACCAAGAGAGTTAACTATCTTGCTAGAGTTAGCGGTATATTGGAGCCAGATGGAAGCTGTAGAGTTTCTATAGTCTGTACAGATCATTTTCACGATTTGCACCCTTCCCTATCACAGCCGATGGCCGGACACAAGTCAATGAACATATTTTTTTGGAGAGAACACACATAGCTCATGACAGAGCCAACTTAAAAGTTAGAAAAAGCATAAAGATTGTGGAAGTTTTATCCAGTGTCCCCAAAAATATGAGTTTTACACCAAAGGCAGGCTAGGTTGCTCACTTTGCAAGACGGGGAAGCAAAGTCGTTACGCAACTTCTTTTGCAAAAAGCAGTCAAATAATAGAAAAATTTTCTACTCGATAGATGCAGATAATATTGGTATACTTCGTAACGCCTTGTGGGTTCATACCAAGTTTAGGTATGCATATGAGAAGTTCTATGACGTGATAAACTTTGATACAACCTACCTTGTGAATGGTTATGATATGCCATTTGCTTTCTTTATTGGTGTCAATCATCACGGGCAGTCTATACTACTGGAATAAGCTCTTGTTTCTTATGAGGGTACACCAACTTTCAAGTCGGTTTTTTCGACATGGTTGACAACCAAGGGAGGTGTTCATCCTAAAGCAATCTTGACAGATCAAGTTGAAAGCATCATGGCTTCCATTACTGAAGTGATGCCAAACACAATTCACAGATTTTTCATTTGTCAATTTTTCAGTAAGATCGTTAACAGGCTGAAGGGGATTGGGGTCAGAATAGAAAATATCCAGAGGTAGAATATTTCTCCGCAGTGTTTGATAGCCTCACTACCATAGAATTTGAGAGAATTAGATGGAGGAAAGTTATTGCCATGTATGGGTATTATTAAATAAGCAGTGGTTCGCGAAGTTGTTCGCCGAACAAAATTACTGGGTTCCCATATGCCTTAATCTCATTTTTGGGCTGGGACGTTATCCACTAAAAGAAGTGAGGGGATGCACGCGTTCTTTAATGGATTGGTAAACAGTATAAGCTCACTGAAGCATTTTGTTGAGCAATATGAGTTAGCATTTAGTGACAAGTACGAAAAAGAGTTGTAAGTAGAATATAGGTCAAGGGGTGTCGACCCACTATTTCCAACCGTTAGAAACAAAACTCGACTTATGGACTCATAGGTAAAACTTGGAGTCGCCACCTAATAGATTATTTAACTAGACGTATCAGGGCACCTACTTAGTTTCTAGCCAATTTTTAAGTTGACTCTGAAACTAGGTCTGTGAATTACAGATTACGGGTAAGGGTTCCAATCAACCCAAAAGAAAAGTGTTAGGCACCTCTCAGGTTCCACCTATTTTTGTTCCCGCCCGGACTAAATAATTGAGATTTAAAAGCAACCAATTAAACTAAATAGGCGGTAGGAGGTGGCGTTGAGTAGTGGATGGTGGTAGAAGGTGGTGGTGGGTGGTGGTGTAGTGGTGGATGGGCAGAGGAGTGGGGGCGATGTGGATGGGGATTCGAATGGGGGTGGGGGCTGGGGTGGGGAGATGAGAAGGGGAGTTTGTGCAAATATAAAAACTTGTGGGCATTTAAAATATTAGTAGTAATTAATATTAATATTAAAAGTGTCCCCTCACCCAATTCTTAAAGACTTTGTCCCCCTTTTTATGTGAAGGATTTGAAAGTCCCCACACCCAAAAAAAACTCATGTAAGCTGCTGATTTTGCTCTAGCTTTTCTTCATTTAATATTGCTTGGTACCTTCATTTCCCTTTTTTTGGTTACTTCTTTAAAATATTCATGTCCTAAGGCAGAGGCGTAATGATTGTTTCTTGAGTAATTTCATTGATTGGCCTTGTGCATTTTAGGGCATTAGCCTATGATGATAATTGATTATTCAGGGGTAGCATTAAGTATACAATGGTTTCTGTATGTTTGCTCATTTAGCTCAACTTCTTTTTTGGTTATTATAATACTTCTCTTGGATAAATAAGAGTTGCCTTAAGACAACATTAGTCATTGATGTTCTCACCATTTATCTTTTTACTATGTTAAAGGACCTCTTGTATGTTTTTGTAAGTTGACATGTTCTTTTCTTTTAGGAACTCCTGTTTGCTACTACAGATTGAGATAAGATCAGTGTCTGTTAAGAAGACTAAAAGTATGCATATTTAGACAAGACAGATTTGTTTCTAGTCAATTTTTAAGTTGACTCTGGAACTAGGTCTGTTAATCAGAGATTATGGGTAAGGGGTCCAATCAACCTAAAAGAAAGGTGTTAGGCACCTCTCAGGTTCCACCTATTTTTGTTCCCACCCGGACTAAATAATTGAGATTTAAAAGCAACCAATTCAACTAAATAGGCGATAGGAGGTGGCGTTAAGTGGTGTATGGTGGTAGAAGGTGGTGGTGGGTGGTAGAAGGTGGCGGTGGTGGTGGTGGAGTGGTGGATGGGCAGAGGGGTGGGGGGAGAAGCTCGGATGGGGGTGGGGTACTGGGGTGGGGAGATGAGAAGGGGACTTTGTGCAAATAAAAAAATCTTGTAGGTTTTTAAAATATTAGTAATTAGTATTAATATTAAAGTGTCCCCCTTACCCAATTCTTAAAGACTTTGTGCCCTTCGAATGTCCCCATCAACCAAAAAACCCATGTAAGATGTTGATTTTGCTCTAACTTTTCTCTATTTAATATTGCCTGGTACCTTCATTCCCCTTTCTTGGTTACTTTTTAAAAATATTCATGCCCTAAGGCAGAGGTATAATGGTTGTTTCTTGAATAATTTTATTGATTGATCTTGTGCATTTTAAGGTATTAGCCCATGATGATAATTGTTATTCAGTGGTAGCTTTAAGTATACAATGGTTTCTGTATGTTTGCTCATTTAGCTCAACTTTTTTTTTGGTTATTATAATACTTCTCTTCGATAAATAAGAGTTGCCTTAGACAACATTAGTCATTGATGTGCTCACCATTTACTTTTTTACTATGTTAAAGGAACTCTTGTATGTTTTTGTAAGTTGACATATTCTTTTCTTTTAGGAACTCTTGTTGGCTACTACAGACTGAGATAAGATCCGTCTCTGTTAAGAAGACAAAAGGTATGAATATCTAGACAAGATAGATTTGTATATTTTTATTTCTCCAAAAATTTTGTTACAAAATAGTGCCAAATACCATCTTGTTTGTCTTTTTGGAGCCTAGGTCTTCACCACTCTGAAATTTGATAGTTTAGTTTTTAATATTTCCTTCTTATTTTATGTGAGCAAGTAACACAAATTATATGAAGAATTCTATCTTCTTCTCGCCTCTCCTAAAAAGTTGAGGCAAAATTTACCTTTTCAAGGTTTCAACCACTTCTACACCTTCCAGGTGGATTAATTAGAGGAGTTATTTCTCTTTGATCTATGATATTCTCACCAATCACGTAAAAATAATTTGTTTTGAGTCAACACTATAACTAAGTTGTGTTCTAATTGTATCTATTTGTGTATTCTCATCATTAATGTTTTGAGGATAAAAATAAAAACATTTAAATGTCAATTTTATTAAAAGAGATCTGTCGACGCGCCTCACCCCACCCTACCCATTTAGCTAGTGCCCTGCCCTGCCCTGTTTAAATATTGACTTACCCGCACCATTTAATTGCTTGTTTTATCATGTAGATGCTTGCGCATATTTAAATGTTACGTTCATAACAAAAGTCAACCTGAAGGATCTATTGGAGAAGGCTATATTGTTGAAGAAAGTCTAATATTCTGTTCAAGGTATTTACATGGTAGTGCGAGAGATTGAGTGGACAAAAACTATGAAGGTGATAATGTTAATTCTGGATTATCAATATTTGAACAAAAGGTTTCCTTTATCCAAAGGTACATCTAGGAATCTCGAAGAGTTTGAGAGAAAACAAGCTCATCTTTATATTTTGAGAAACTGCGAAGAAGTTCAATCATTTCTATAGTATGTTTCTTTATAGTATTGTGTTCTTTTTTATTGTGTTCTCTCATCTAATTTATTAATTTTTTTCACTTTTTTTTTGTCGTTCTTAAACAGTGAATATGAGCTGAATAATAATATGAAATTTGATGATTAATTTTACCATCGAGTAAGCTTTTATTTCTTTAATTAAATTTTTGTACTAAGTTAGCATCACTAGTTTATTTATTTAATTTATATTCAGGTGCTAAAACTGAGTAAAGAAGAAAATTCATATATAATTGCTGAATTGTATTCTTTGGCTAGAGGTCCGTTGGGTGGAATCCAGAGATTCAAGGGGTATGAAATAAATGGCTTTAGGTTTCATACTAAAGAACTCGATGGAAATAAGGTGAAGCAAAATAGTGGTGTTTCGATATGAGGAGTGACTAATGGTCAACGTATAAATTATTATGGAGTTTTAACTGAAATAGTAGAACTTCAATACTTACAAAAGCGGATTATTTTATTTAAATATGATTGGTGGGATGTTGACCATACTAGCATCTCAAGCAGAACAAGTATTCTATGTTAATGATAATCTGCATCCCAATTGGTCAATTGTCTTGAATAGTCATTCTTCTTATTTTACTGGTGGTGCTGTCAGTGAAGAAATTTTTCAACAAGATGTGCAAGGTACCTCTATGTGTACATTTGAGGAAGATGAAGACATTATGCATTGGGAAGAACTGATCTTAATGTCATCGGCACTGACATTATCTTCGCTGATAATATTATTGATGATATTGAATCAGAGCCCGAAAGTGATGATGAAGACTTGTTATCGTAAATTATAACTCTTTTATGCATCTTTGTTTATGTTTAATTCACATTAAAACCTTACTTATTTTATTTAAAGATGATATTTAATTGCTTATTATTTTACTATAGGTATGTATTACTTTATTAGACTAAATTATTTGGATGAATTATGAGTTATATTAATTAGTATTGAGTTAATTGTAGTTGGATTGAGATTGAATATACAAATGCTATTTTGTACAGGTTATATGTTGACGGATTCTTCCTTTATAGGATAAAGTCTGTCAATTTTTCGGTGAGATATATTACAATGTAGTATTTGGTTTTGTTTTCCTAACTGTTGACGTTCTCTGTGTACTGCAAAATGTGTTCTTTCTCAATTTTTTCCAGCAATACTCTTCATATGTTTCTTCGATGAGGTATCCATTTTTTTGGTAACTTCAATGGTAGAGTATTTTTACAACTAATTTATTGTGGTTATAATTTTACTAACAATTTTATGGTTACTTGTGACAAAAAAATGTAACTTGCTAGGAAACTTTATTTTAGCCATGAATCCGTGGCTAATCATTTTGTAATATCCACTAAGTGTAACTACTAAGCCCAATAACTATTATGACTTTCTTTTAGCTATAAATTTATACATTGTGGCTAAAACGGTATTTTGCTATAGAGACATCTAATGCATAGCAAATATTTATAACTAGCTATAAGACTTATTGCAGCTATAAAATTGTACCTATATCATTTTGTCATGACGAATAATTGTAGTTATCAAGCCAACTATTGTCATGATTTATATAACTTGAAGTAAAAAATAAAGTTCATTTAGCTACAATATTTCGTTTCAAATAATTTATAGTAGCTGAAAGGTAACTTTTGCTACAATAACTTAAAAAACATGGCAAAAAGCTAAAAATTAGCTACATACTTTGCTTCAAATAATTTATTGAGGTTAAAAGGTTATTATTACCACACTAACTTCAACAACGTGGCAAAATGCTAATAATTAGCCACATCATTTTGTTTCAAGAATTTTATTGTGGCTAAAAGATTTTTATTGCTACAATAATGTAGCAAATTAAACTATTGGTTATTAGCTACTAACATTTTGTTTCAAATAATCTATTGTGGCTAAAAGATTACTATTGCTACAAAAAATAAAAAAACGTGGCAAAAGCTGATAATTAGCTGTAGATTTTTTATGTAGCAATACATTTGTAGCTATTTGATATTTATTTCCACGATATTGAGCAATTATAACAAAAATAAGGAATTATCTTCGCTAATTTAACTTTTGTAGCTAAGAATTTTACGAAATTGTGAATAGCCACAAAACTCTAATTTTTGTGGCTATTTTTAGGTACTAGCCACGAAATTCACATTCATAGCAAAGAATCTGCAGCTATATGTGGTTATCCGTAGCTACGAAATTCACATTCGTATCCAAGAATCCGTAGCTATATGTGGTTATTGTGGTTATTCAAGTAAACCTCTCAATCCCAAATTGACTCCAAACTTACCCATAAGTCATGCAAGTCTTCACTCTATTCAAGAGATTAATAAAAGATCCCATTTCTTGTAAATCATGTGCCCTCACAATCAAAAAAAAAAAAAAAATTAGAGAAGGAATTCACTCAAGAGAATGATCATGAACAAAAAGTTCACATATAAGTGAAACACTCACTCTTAAAAAAGAACTCACATGCCTCACAAGACGTACCACAAGCTTGTCCTTAGTGTAAGACTCGACTAATGTCCATCTACTCGACTAAGATCAATTAGAACTTCTTATGATCATAATGTAGGCTATAAGAGCTCTACAACAAGAGCAACTAGATACCACTTGTAGGCTAAATTTCAAAATAATATCATCAAGTGGAAGCTTGATTTGCATAAGCCTCCACACAAAGAGAAAAACCTTAAATGGGATTTTCTTTTGCAACTTGATTTGCATAAGCCTCCACACAAAGAGGAAAACCTTAAATGGGATTTTCTTTTGCCATAACTTTGCAAAGGATGTTCCAAGAGAACTACCATCTATGGTGTGACTCTAGATAGCAAGATCTTCTTTATGCATGTTAACCTTGTCCTCCCTTAGAATAATTTGAACAACATTATCAGGGAGGTGTTGTTTTAGAAGTCTGACATTCCACCCGGTGCCTTGCATAAAATGCTTTACTCTGATATTTCCCACCTTGTAGGAAAGGTTCATCTTTTGTGCTATTGGGCCTAGACTGGTCCAATTATCCCACCAGAAGAGTCTCTCTATTGATTTTCCTGGTTATCCTAAGCTCTAACTTAGCTCTAATATTCAATAGAGCTTTTCAATTGTTGGAGTCCTTTGGACACAATTTGGACAGAAGATTGCTTCTAGCACTCTACTTTGCTAATAGAAAAGTAGCTCGGAGATTCTTTTCTATCCTGAGTCTCCACCACCTTTTTTGCTGTGAGAATAAGGCATACGTTCTGGAGACTCTTAAAGTCTACTCTCCCTTTCTCTGACACATTTTCTCCAGGGGCTCCAATGATAATACATACTCCCTCCATTCCACTTTATGTATCATAGTTTGACTCGGCACAAAGTTTAAGAAATAAAGGAAGACTTTTGAAACTTGTGGTGTAAAATGAAGCAAAGATGTTTGTGTGGTTGTAAATCATTTCAGTAATGGCAAAACTGTAATTTTAAAGTAAAATTGTTACCAAATTTAGAATGCTGCCATTCTTTTTGAAACAGACGAATAAGGAAATACTGCCACATAAATTGGAACGGAGGGAGTAGTAATTTTTCTCTTCTCTTTGACCCCAAAAAAAGTTAGAGAAATATTTCTCTGTTTGATAAAAGATAGTTTTTGGAGGGGCCATAACAACAAACAACGGGAGAGGTTGAGACTGTAAAATATATTTGATAATAACAGCCTTACTCCTCAGAGACAACATTTTCTCTTGCCACTCTCTAATTTTGTTGAGAATTTTTGTCACAATGTCTGTGCAATAACATACTTTCTTCGTATCATTAAAAACAGGGCAGCCCTAGTATGTGAAAGGGAATCGTTGATGTTTAAAGTCAAGCCAACCCTTCAATTTGTTTCTAATTGTAGGTTCTATACTATCATGAGTCACAAAAAAACTCTTCCCTTTATTAATTTTCTAGCTCGACGCTTCTAGGGTAATCCTTGAATTGACCCATAATAAGCTTGATAGATTTGTTATTCACTGGAAACAGCCTCTCCACCTTGGTGGGGGTAAGGTCTGCATATATCTCACCCTCCCCAAACCCCACTTGTGGGATTAAACTACGTATGTTGTTGTTGTAGATTTCTACTTCACAGAAGAGAACAAGACTATGTCACCTGCATAGTTATTAATTACTTTTTTGCTCATCTGAACATCTGATGCTGACCAATGTCTATTTTTCATCAAACGTAGATAATCATGGAGGTCATATATTAGCACTTATTCTGCCATTCCTTCCATCATCACTGCCTGCATTAGATTGCACTTTATACCCCATAGCTTGTTCTGTCAACTAATCAGAAACACATTGAACTTAAATTTGAGAGACTTCATTCTTGCTTATGTTAATACAATTATGTTTTCACATGCTCATACATTATTCCCATAATATTCTATGAAGGGATACATACATGCATAACACAAATCTATGCTAAATAGATTGTTTAAACATAAACCGAGAACTTACTTGTCGTTCCCGTAAGCGGAAGCGGTAGGATCTTGAACTGTGGCTGGAATTACTGGCCGTCGGTGGTTGTCACGTGCTTGATGGATCAACCCCTTTATCCACAGTCTAAACACCTAGTTATTTGGTAGAGAGAAAAAGGAAAAGCTGTATAGAAAAGTCTGTATCTTTTCATTGTGTATTACTGTATATTTATAGCTTATATGAAGTAGTTGTACTCTTAGAGGACTCTGCTAGGTAATTATCTATTTACCAGGATAAGCTTTAAGAGCACCCCTTATGGGTGGACTCTTAACAGATAATTCCAACATCTCCCACTCACACATAATGGGATTGCTCTTATAATATGAGGAACATATTCTCACCTCATCTCTACAAATATTCATACAGCGAAATAGACCGTGCGACCAGCATACTGTGAGAGCTACGTGCTATACATTTGTTAGGAGTATATATCCTCTCTTCGAGTGCAAACCTGCGAGTAGATTATAAAGTATGCAATACCCTAGAACATATGAATCACATTTTGATATCCTCTCAAAATCTCAAATATCATTTTTAAGTATTCACAATTATAACTCATAAGTTATAACTGGTGCACCTGTGAATACAAAATTAATGATATCCCTTTAATGATCTTCCTCTTCTCATGATTCTCTTAACATTAGCTCAACTGCTTTTCTAGATATGTCCCGCCAGACCGCATCCATTTTCATGGTCTTTTGGAAACACACTAAGATAGCTAACATTAGACTAAGTCTCAAGTATCTGATCGGAGTCACTAAGGGTATTTATTTTTGAGCCACCATAAAGGCTCTGGGTCTCACGCAACAGTAAGTTGAGATCAAACTTATGTTAACCCTTGGTCGACATTAGCACACATGGTATGAAACACGTGCTACAACATCTTTCTCCTTTCCTTAAGAAGCGTATGTCTTTATAAATAATGTTGTATAGATGGAATTCAGACACCATATGTATCTAAATTCGAGTTCCTTAAACTCACATCTAGCTCACTAAGTAGACTAGGTGAACATCCTTTCACCTTAATAACCTTATGTCATTATTTAAGCGACTCTATTGATTTTAAGCATATAGCTCTCAAATTATCCATTTGATAATTTTTTGTCTTAAAATCAAGTCTCATCTCCACTTATCACTAAGATAAGAAGGCGGTTGCCTGTGTGAGAAGGCCAACCTCTTGTCTACCCGACATACTAAAATATAATTGAATAATGTACTAAACACTCAATAAATCATGAATATGTATGTAAGTAAATAAACTTTATTAATTATCAAAGAACATAGTTTTGTGAATAACTGGAAAAATAAAGAATAATACAAAATCACTCAAAGTCTATGCAAGCCTTGAGACCTAGTGTGTCTCACAAATGCATCTCTAGCTAAAGGCTTAGTCAGTGGGTCTGCTACCATATCTTTAGTAGATATTTTCACCAGGTTCAACCTCTCGCATTTATACAAGTCTCTTGCATAATTATACTTGATATCTATGTGCTTAGTATCACAATGATGCTTAGGATTCTTGGTTGCATCAACTGTAGCCTTACTATCACAGTAGACCAACACTGGTTCATCATCAGTGTTACCCAACAAGTTTTTCAAGAGCCTATTCAACCAAACAGCTTCTTGTGTTGCTTTTGACAGAGCCGCATATTCGGCTTCCATCGTGGATAGTGCTACACATGATTGCTTCTTACTCTTCCATGATATGGCACCATTACTAAGTAAGAAGACATATCCTAAGGTAGACTTCCTCTCGTCTAAATCTCCTCCATGATCAGCATCAGTGTATCCAACTAATCACAAATCTTTGCTGCCTTGATAACAAAATGCGTAGTCAGCTGTTCCTCTCAGATATCTCATGATCCTCTTTACTTCTTGCCAATGTGCTGGACCTAGATCAGACTGATATCTACTTACCAAGCTAGCTACTTGACAAATATCAGGTCTAGTACACACCATAGCATATATTAGATATCCAACTACGTTTCTATAAGGCACTCGCTTCATCTTTTATGTCTCTTCAGGAGTCTGAGGACACAAATAATTTCCCAAGTTTTGGCCTTTGCTGATAGGAGTGTCAATTGGGTTGCTATTTTGCATATTAAATCGTTCAACAATTTTCTTAATGAATTCTCTTGAGAGAGATACAATAGTTTCTTAGGACGATCTCTTGAAGTCTTGATTCCAAGAATATATGCAGCTTCACCCACATCTTTCATCTCAAATTGAGACGACAACCAGGCCTTTACCTCGTTTAATAACTCCTTATCATTTCCAACTATAAGTACATCATCGACATACAATGTCAGAATTACAAGCTTATTTCTTGATCTCTTGTTATAAACACAATGGTCTTCATCAACCATAGTAAAACCATTGGATTTGATCACATTTTGAAAGAGTATATACCACTGCCTTGATGATTGTTTGAGGCCATAAATAGACTTCAAAAGTCTACAAACCTTTTGTTCGTGGCCTTTTTCAATGAAACATTCGGGTTGTTCCATATAAATTTCTTCATCTGATTCTCCATTGAGAAAGGCAGTCTTTACATCCATCTGATGTAATCAAGATCTAAACTTGCTACTATAGCTAGAATCAGGCGAATTGAGTTAAATTGCACAACAGGTGAGAAAGTCTCTTCGTAGTCTATTGCTTCTTGTTGTGTATAACCTTTCTCCACCAGTCGAGCCTTATATCTCTCAACTGTGCCATCAACCTTGAGCTTAATCTTGAGAACCCATTTGCTCCCAATAGCTCTGCGTTCTTTCGGGAGATCAACTAGTTTCCAGACTTTTTGACTCTCATTGACTCCATTTCATCTTCCATTGATTTTATCCATTTTTCCTTAGAAGGGCATGAGAGAGCCTCTTTTGCATTTTTAGGCTCGTTTTCTAGTTGTAAGAACAACATAAAAAGTTCAGCACCTTCGACATCAGATCGTCGGCGGGGAATCTTTTTACGTAAACCACGTTCTTTTTGTGATTCTTCTTCGTTGTTCCCATTTGGATCAACGTTGCTCCCACTTGGATCAAGAACATCTATCCTGCTCCCACTTGGAACAAGATCAGTGACCATCTCGCTCCCACTTGGAACAAGATCCATTTTGCCAGTGTTTGATGTCAAATGATTACTTACATTCGCACCCGATGATGAAGGAGGTTGTTGATGTGAAACTAATTCATCATCAGTTAAATTTCTCCCACTCGAATGAAGTGATCTTTGTAAGTCTTGATCCTCTATCTCAAACAAGGTTAGGTCTTGACCTACCTCTCCCTTTTTAGAAAACTCATCCTCTAAGAATGTGACATCTCGTGATTCAAATTCAGTTACGCTCCCACTATCTTGCTGACCTATAAACACATAACCCTTAGAGGTTTCTGAGTATCTTCTAAAAATACTTTTCTTTCCTCTTGGGCCTAATTTTCCATGTTTGTGAGAAGAATCATGTGTATAGGCAGCGCAGCCCCAAGGTTTTAATACACTTAGGTTGGATGCTCTTCCAGTCCATAACTCATATGGAGTGGTTGCAACTGACTTTATAGGCTCTCGGTTAAGTACATAGGTAGCAGTAAGCAATGCATCATCCCAATAACTAATTGGGAGGTTAGCTTGTGCCATCATAAACCTAACCATTTCTATCTGCGCCTAACGTAAATTCTACCTAGTAAATGGTCGACACTCCAGCCATTAATTACATGAGCAGTCATTGGCTTTGGGCATCTTTGTAGGTTTAGGTCTTTTGCATGGAACAATTCAGTGCAAAAATATAATCAATCCACATAAATCAGAATACTTTGTCTTACGAAAATAATTTCAATTGGTATATTTTTTGTAGGTGATATAGTATTAAAGATTGTAGTGGACAAGAATAATTAGTGGAAAATTTATTATAGGGTACATTGCATTAAAACAAGATGGCAGTTGCAAATATTAAATTATATAATATAATATGCTCAAAAAAATCAATTAAAATTTATTATTGTATGCCCTAAATTTGTGTTTCAGTTATAATCAAATTTGTTTAAGAATTAGAAGCAATGAATTGTATCAAGATCATGACTACTGAACGTAAAGATGAAATAAAGGACAAAAACAACAATAAGGACAGTAAAATGATTGTATTATAATGAGCGTACAACTTGACAGGATTTTGGCATATAATTTTGGATTCCTTTTACGATAGGGTGTGGGTGTATTTATAGGAACTTGAGCGAAACATTTTATGGGCATTGATAAGCCCGCATACCCCAAGTTCTGACGTTGAGGCCACCGACTATAGATGTTATTTATATGTCTCATTTTTGTTCCATTCGGAAATTGTATATAGTTTTGGATTTCTTAGATGCTTGATCTGGGAACCTGTAGACCTTTGTATAACTAGCTGTATTTTTTGGCACCTTGTAATATTTGTGTTATATATTGCTTTTGAGTCTTTTATGTCTTGTTTTAAGTTCATTCTATTACTTCATGCTGAGTTAACGTTCATAGAATTCGCCCGACAAATCTAGGAAGAGAATTATCGGGTGCCCGTATGGCCTATCCGAAAGTCCGAATCGTGTCAATTTGCAAACTTACCCTTATAAAAGAAAAGTGCAAGTTGGCTACCTCTCATCTAGTGAGGTCTTAGCTAGATCATAAGCCTACCCTTATTAATCTAGTTATGAATGTATTTCTTCCACTTTCATTTTCATCTTAATTAATGGCATGCCCAATTAATGGCATGCCGACTAATTTCTTTCAACCATACAGCGAAATTCTTCGGGGAAACCCTCTTTCGCCCTATATCTTCATTATTTGTATGAAGTCTTAAGTCTTTATTGCAGCAAATCTTCAATGTGGTTAAAAACAAATCCTAGACTTCTCTTAGGTTTGGAAATTGTTCCCTTTATTTCCCATATTTTATTTGATGACCTATTTGCCTAGGCAAATTTGACTAATTTCATTACATTTGTCAACATTTTCAATTGCCTTTTTGTTAGTTCAGGCCAACGCATTAACTTAGCGAAATCAAAACTTATCTTTTCCAATAATGTCAATCACTCTGATAAATTGGCTTTCTCCTCTATTTTGTATATTTGGTCATCTAATTCTATGAGAAATAAAAAATTATCCTTTCCTTATTTGGTCCTGCTACTTTAATCAATTCTATCACTTCAGCTATCCAGGTAAATGTTGTGCAAATGAACTATCTACCACAAAAAAGTTTCGCACTCACATTACCCATGTCCAGTTTAATTTCTTATGGGGTTGATTGATTCTCATAAAAAAAAATGGGAAAATCACACGAAAGATAACTGGTAAAGATTTTATTTTAACAAATACCACAAAATACTTTTGAATTTCAGTTTTACCACTTTTATTTGTTCTTTACCCTTTTTTAATATCTTATTTTCAAATTACCAATTTGTTAAATTCCTAATTTTCCTCCTCTAAAATTATAATCCCTTTATAAGTAGGATTCTTATCCAGAAAGTAGTCCGTCCCAAATCTTGCTACAACCATGCATATCAATTTTCAAACTAAAGTTATTGTTGTTTTCCACTAATGGTACATTATGGAGTGTTATTTATATATTAATAGTAAATCCAGTACTACATAAATTGGATACATGTATATGGTATATTAGATTGATTTTAATTATAAGACTATACTATACAATATACTATGTTAATTATTAACAGTATAATATATATTATAGGCATATTAATAACTACTATATACCATATATCAATACATAGTATATTAAAATTAATGATTTTAATAACTACTATCCACCATATACCAATATATGACAAAGTATAAAGAGGAAAACGGATGCAAATATACTTAGATAATGGGTTGATACAATATCCCTAAATCAAGGCAATCTAATAAAATTTTGATTATCTTAAATGCCGTTAGATATGTATTATAGGATCTTTTGGTATACTTGTAATTTAATTATGGCACCATATATAAATGGTAGTGAATGTAATTAAGTTTTACAAACTAGGTAGTTATGAAAAAATCCCCAAAAAAATTATGGCTGATTTGCAGAAATATGACACCATAAGCAATTGTTTGCCTTTTTGCCCGTGCTAACAGTAGTTTTGCAAAAATGCTCCCATTAAGTTTAGTGAAAACAATTTGGACGGAAACGGTCCTGTCAAAATTTTGGGTCGGGGTCAAGACTTGCCCTTTACCCCTCTCTGCGTTTCAACACTTATCCATTCAAGTGTTGGCAAAAGGCAATACTTGCTAGCACTTGATCGTAAGTCTTGGCAATTGCCAAGACTTTCCCCTTCCAGTCTTTTCCTGCATTCTTGCCATGTAACATGAAATATTGGTAAAACAGGACTTACCCTTGAAGTGTTGGCTCCATTCCAATACTTATAAATTTTTACCTTGAAGTCTTGGCTCCGTGTTAAATAACGGTATTTTTTCTAAAACATTACTTAGTACGAGTAATTTTGCAAAACCACTCCTTATGGAGAGCACACAAGATTTACAAAAATACACATACATTTTATTTTATTTACATGGCTCTACCCATTACATTTATACCCATAACTTATTTACACTGTATACCCATTAGCTAATTACCTTCTTATTTTGAGGCATAAAACAAGGAACTCAAGTTCCTCTCTCTCCTCATATCTTGTATTATTTTTTCTCCTTTTTTTTGCCATTCTTTTATTATTCTTTTCTCCTTCCCCGCTTTCACTATTTTTATTTTTTTCATTTTTTTATTCTTTTTATTTCTTTTTTAATTTCTCCTGTTTCTAGCACTATTCATGTCTGACAATATTTTATTTTTTTATTTTTTTTCTTTCTTCGTAATTTTATTATACTCATTTTTTCCTCCAAAAAGGCACACTTTGTTCATAAACATACAAACTGAAATATTTTATTTGCTCGATAGTATCTCACACTTTTATCCACACATAAAACGGTATGCAAAAAAAGTATATGATATACGAAAAAAATATACTTCTTTAAAAATAATAAAGATTAAAATATTTAAGTGCTCTGAAGCATCACGCACTTCAATCCGAACATAACAAGGTATACTGAAAGAGTATACAGTATACCAAAAAGGTATACTTTATTCAAAACAACAAAAATCGAAATATTTATTCGCTCGGTAGCATCGCACACTTGGATCCAAACACAAAAGGGTATACCAGAAGATGTATACATTATACCAAAAGGGTATACTATGTACAAAACAACAAAAACTGAAATATTTATTCGCTCGATAGCATCATACACTTGGATCCAAACACAAAAGAGTATATCGGAAGAGTACAGTATACCGAAAGGGTATATTTTGTTCAAAATAATAAAAACTGAAATATTTATTCGCTCGGTAGCATCGCACACTTGGATCCAAACACAAAAGGGTATACCAAAAGATGTATACAATATACCAAAAGGGTATACTATGTTCAAAACAACAAAAACTGGAATATTTATTCGTTCGGTAGCATCGCATACTTGGATCCAAACACAAAAGGGTATACCAGAAGAGTATACCAAAAGGGTATACTTTGTTCAAAACAACAAAAACTGGAATATTTGTTCGCTCGGTAGCATCGCACACTTAGAGCCAAACACAAAAGGGTATACCAGAAGAGTATACAGTATAACAATATAGTATACTTTTTTCAAAAATAACAAAAATTAAAATATGTATTCGCTCGGTAGCATCGCACACTTGAATTCAAACACAAAATGGTATTCCAGAAGAGTATACAGTATACCAATTAAAAGGTATACTTTGTTAAAAAATAATAAAAACTAAAATATTTATTTGTTCGGTAGCATCGCACACTTGAATTCAAACACAAAAGGGTATACCAGAAGAGTATATAGTATACCAAAAGGGTATACTTTGTTCAAAACAACAAAAACTGAAATATTTATTCGCTCGGTAGTACCGCACACTTGGATCTAAACAAAATAAACTTGTTCAAAAAATAAAATAACTATTTATTATATAACATCTTATATTTCGATGCAAACAAAAAAAAGGTAAACAAAAAGAGTACACGATTTATCAAAAAAGTATACATTGTTTAAAATAAAATAAAATTTAAAATATTCATTTGTGTGGTATACCGAAAAGGTATATAGTGGTATTGAGACTTAGTGTAATAGTATACCTGTAAGGTATACTGTGTACCACAAAAAAATACATTAAAAAATGTGAAAAAAAATCTTTAAATAGGTAACTCATTTGGAAGCTAAATAGAATGTAATAAGCTCTTTAAATATGATTAAATCTTATTTAATATGTACAAATAGCTTATAGTTGCATCTTTAAGAGACATTGATTATTAATAGCATATACTTTTATATGTTTGGGTCTCATTGTGTTATAGAATTTAGTAAATGTCTCCCATTTAAATATTATTTTTTTTTTAAAAAATGGAATTACTTAGCCACGGTTGAACACTGATTAATATAAAAGTAGTAAAATATAAAAATCAAATTAGCCACGGGTCTTACGTGGCGAATATTAATTGGATCTTTAAATGTACAACTTGTTAGCCATGGTTATAAGTCGTTAGCTACGGTAAAGCCATGGCTAAATGTTGTTGATAGCCTCGGTTAATTAGCTACGGCTTGACCGTGGCTAAAAGTCGAACTTTTGTAGTGTGGGTAGTCCGCGTAAATATTTATGTTAAAATGGGTATGGAGTGAAATGATGTTTAAAATGGATAAAAATATGTAATATTTTATCAAATATGGGTATGTAGTGTAAAAAGCCCTAAAAGTTTTTGAAAAGGATTTTTTACATAAAAGTACAAGTTTTAGAGCTTAATTACCAAACATAGCAACATTTTAGTAAAATTACCCTATATAGAGGAAAACACAAGTTAATTACAAATATAGCAAAAATATAGCAATATTTTTTCCCTTAACATACTAAACCCTTACATTCTTCCTCCTATTTCCCCCACTATCACTTTTGCTCCTCCCATTTCTCTCTATTTCACTTTTCCTCCCACTATTTCCCTCAATTTCACTTTTATTCCTATAATTTCCCCCAATTTCACTTTTCCTTATCCCATCCTCGATGTATCTCGTTGTATCTCACCGTATCTCAACTGTTTCTGCAGCGTTTCAACTGTTTCTGCAGCACCGTATCTCAACTGTTTCTGCACCGTTTCAATTGTTTCTGCAGCACCGTATCTCAACTGTTTCTGCACCGTTTCAACTGTTTCTGCAGCACCGTATCTCAACTGTTTCTGCACCGTTTCAACTGTTTCTGCACCGTATCTAACTGTTTCTGCACCGTTTCAACTGTTTCTGCAGCACCGTATCTAACTGTTTCTGCACCGTTTCAACTGTTTCAACACCGTTTCAAACTGTTTCAGTGCCGTTTCAGACTGATTTTTTCACCGTATCTAACTGTTTCAGCACCGTTTCAGACTGTTTATGCACCGTTTCAATTATTTTAAACTGTATCAACTCCCGTTTCAGACCGTATCAGACTGTTTCAGACCGTATCATAGTGTTTCAATGTTGTTTCATACTGTATCAGACTGTTTTAAACTGTATCAAGTCCCGTTTCAGTCTGTATCACATTGTTTTAAACTGTATCAACTCCCATTTTAGACCGTATCAGCCTGTTTCAATAACTATTTCAGATTGTTTCGATGTCGTCTCAACCGTATCATACTGTTTCAACGTCGTTTCATATTGTATCATATTGTTTCAAAGCCGTTTCGGACTGTATCAAATTGTTTCAATAGTTGTTTTAACAATGTTTTACTGTATAACATATAGCATTTTACCAAGTCACTCATAAGTGAAAAACACATATAGCATTTTCACAATATTTGAAAAAGAAAAAATCAGTAAAAAAAGTGGGAAAAACAGAAGAGTGAAAAATCAAAACATGAAACTGTTACTAAATACATGAACAATGGTGATAATTTTTAAAGTATAATACAAAATTTTAGATACGAATAACAGTATCTTAATTTGTTTTTTTAAATAATTAGGGCTTAAGTTTGCCTTTGAATCAGTGAGATTTCTTTGATTAATTAGCAGAAAAATGGGGCGAAAGAATGTAGAGATACAGAGAATTGAAGAGCACAGTTGTAGACAAGTAGCGTTTTGCAAAAGGAGAAACTAAACACCGCCATTGGTCCAGCTTTAACTGCTAGCGATTGTGGTGGCGTTTTCCGTCACTGCCTCTCCCTCTTTTAGATCTTTTTGTGGTGTGTATGTGATCTGTACTTTCTCACTGTCAATGGTGTGTTCGTCGCCGAGAAGAATGACTTTTTTCGGTGCTTTTACGGCGGCGATTGAATGGCAGGAGGTGAGGTGACGGCTGTGGAGATTGGGGGAATATGGTGGGAATTTTAGGGTTTGGTTAAGAGAAGTGAGTGAAGGAATGACAGTGGGTTGCTTTGGTTTTGAGTTTCCTCTATTTTCATTTGTGTTTAATTGTTATAAAATGTGCTAAAAAAATATTGCTATGTATGGTAATTTTAAAAATATTGCTATTTTTGTGTAATTAGTGGTGTATATTTGTATATATATGTAAAAATCCCTTTTGAAAAATTACACCCTTGTGAGTTTGGACCATGTCAGATTACCCAAACCAAATGGTGGGCTTTGCATCCATAAACCTTTAGGACATAATCTTGCCTTACTAGCGAGGTTGACTTGGCGGTTTCTGGCACAACCTGATGCCCTTTGGACGAAAGTCCTCCACTTCAAATATCGTAATTGGATAATTTCCCCTACCCACCGCATAATTTAAAAAACTGACTCCCATATTTTGGGAATAGGGGTGTGATCCATTTGTAAACAAAGTTCTCACATCTTTGTATTACTTATGATTTAGTATAATCATTCTTAATTGTCAGTAACTAGAGGCTTTTCGTTAGAACTTTACTTGCATAAATGTGTGGATGAATTATAACTACTATTTCGACTTGTATATGAACATGATATGCTATTGCTCATGATAGGATAATTTCATTAATAAGAAAAAGCATGGAAGATGGTCTGACTAGTCGCAGATAAATTTATTTAGTATTATTCCGCCTCTCTTAATGATATGCAAAACATGAATTACTAATATTTCATTTCTACTACATATGTGAGCGATTCAAATGAACAAAAAATATTTATGGTCCTCTTATCATTTTTTTAATGTTCATTGTTATTTTGTTTGTAAAAAAATTAATAAATCGAACCAAACCGATAGTTTTAATTTTACTTGGTTTGGTTTTAAGAATTTAAAAACCGATTAGATTGGTTTGTGTATTTCCTAAAATCTGCCTTCATGTATTACAATTAAATTTATATTTCGTTGATCTACAGGCGACTGTTTTATATATCGAAATTCGAAGGTAGATTGTTAGATTTACGTTCACAGGTTAGACCGTTTAAGATTTACTTAACAGAAATGGGAAGTGGATATATTAATCGATGAGATAAGAGCAATACACGATAGGTATTAAGTAAAACGGAATGCAGGATAAATGACCAGCTACACGAGCAATAGAAAAAGGAACGAATTAAATGAATGAATTAAAGCTATTCAATCGGTCAAGACAATATAAATATTTGCTAAGGAACTAAACGGGCGATAGTTTCAAATGATCTACTGAATCAAACGAACACAGTGAACGGATAATTCAACTGATTAAACCTACAAAACAATCTAGTGAGTAAATAAATCAAGGGTGAACAGTTTAATGAATAATATATGCGAGCCAGTAATTAATTAAAACCAACATGTTCAGGGATGATTACGACCAAAGTGTATTTAATGAACAATGTAGTAGCAGCAATTAATAGAGCGATTCAGAAAGTAACAATGACGAGAATAGATGATCAAATAAGCAATAATAAACGAAATAATAGAGCTTATTATGTTAATTAGGCACTCGTGCTCCGTGAGGAAGATGAACTTCATCTCCTCCAAAACAAAGCAAGGTTACATCGGCGTGATGGTGGTGAAACATTAAACAATGGTGGTGATAATAAGTTTAAAGTGATAATTACGGGCGGTGTTCAGAAGAACGTAAAAATACAATGGGGGAAGAAGGGTTTTATTTATAGACCAAGACTCTTAACCCTAGCTAGACTTCATCTGGCACACGCCTCTCCACGATCTGATAATGTCGTTATCCACATCCAATGGCTCCCAAAAATAGCGAGATTTAGCTGATCATGCTTATCTGCTACAACGTTTCTTCTTATGTCTTCGAAAAGTTTGACTTTGATCAATGCTACAAAACGGGCACTCATCATTAGCTGTTTGTCTGTTCTCTGTAAACCTTAGCTGACCTATCTTCGAACTTTGCTCTAGGCTCGCCACGTCAATCAACACGTGTCGTTATGTGTTCATACGAAATCCAGCCAATATAGATAGTTCCCCAACTTGTCGAGTGAGTATCCGTAAGATCTTGGCAAGTGGCAGGCGGAAAAAAACGCGGAGTTCTCTAAGCCGCGTAATTTGAAACGTCAAAATGTCACTTCACCTTCCAAGCAAGACACATATACGCAATCGTGCGGATGGCAGTTTCTCGCCAGTTAATGAGGTAATCATTACCTCTAACCCTATAAATACCAACTTTATTTCCAAACTTTTACCCAAATTTTCTTCACAAATTCTTGTAAAATGCTATGAATTCTTCATTTCAAGTCGTGAATTCCTCATTTGAAGTTGAAAATTCTGTTTCAATCTTGATTTTACTTGAAATTTCCAAGAAATGCCATCTAAGAAAACTTCTATTCCACCAACCACCACTGATATCATCGTCTCTGCCGCGCCCACCACCGTGGCGCCACCGCAGTCTGTCACTGTGGTTGAACAAGCCACCGCCGCAGTCTGTCGCTGAGGTTGTACAAGCCAACGCCGCTAGTCCTTCTGATGTTAAAGGGAAGGGGAAGAAGTGGAAACCAAAGGGCTTTGGAACGGGAAAGCTTTACACCAAAATCCTTCCGAAGGAGTTCGCCTATAATGACGACTGCAAGGTTAGCCATCAAAGTCCATCTCAACAAAAGGGGAAAAAAATATCCTCGTTGACACTGTGTTTTGCGCCATTATTCTGGCTTTTGTGCCAAGACTCCATGAGGACTGTGGATGGAAAGAGGGCTAGGTCGAGAGGAAATGACCTAGGCCACTCATCGTGACGTTTAATCGGTGGTTATGACAAACCCTTTCATGATCGGGTTCACACTCCCGATCGATCCTCTCCTCGACAAATTTTGTCGTCTTTACAAGATTTGTATTGGGCAAGTTTTTCAATCGATCTGGCGGTTGGTTGCCATGATGCGATGGATTGCTAAGAAGGCTGGATTGGAACTGACACTTCAACATTTCCTCCATCTTTATTCCCCTCGAGTTTACAAAGCTGGGATTTTCACCCTACATAAACAGGGCCAAAGGGCCCTGATTTTGAAAAACAACGACGATCTTCGGGGTTGGGACCAACGTTTTGTTTTTATCCCAACAAATCAGCTTACTACCCCGGGGACAGGCTTGCTTCCGAATACATGGAACTGAATATGTAAGTGTCCGGCCTATGCTTTATTTCTCCAATTTTCCTTTTCATTGTCCATTAACTGCTTTCTTACTTCAGTCAGCAAATTTTTGTTCGAACTGGTACCGAATATCGAGGAGTGGTTGATCAAGGTATTGGACAGGACCACCAACGAAGAAGGATCTTGGAAACCCATTGCCTTTGAAAGTGAAGGCCAAGCATTATAGTGTGTTTTTTCTTTCTTCTCCTTTTCTTTGTTCGAAATGAGTACCTTTGCTGAATACAAAAATTCCTTAGGCATTACGGGCGTTGGGGGTGTATCAAGTGAAGACGACGGAGTGGAAGCGGCCGACAAAGAGAAACCTGATAAAGCTCCTCCATAAAAGAAGAAGCTGAATTATCACGAGGTTAGAGCAAACTTCCTCGCCAAAAATTCTCAAAAAGAAAAGGAGAAGGCAAAAAAGGAAAAGGCCAGCGCAACGGCTACTCCCAAGTCAATTGAGGATGTGATTGCGGGTGCAATCTTAGTCGTTGATGTTTTGAAAGTAGCCAAGGAAGGTTTATTGATTCGGTTCATCCCACATCACTGAAGAATCGGGCTCTGAGCAGCCGTTAAAGCACTCAAAGAGATCGAGGAAAGAAAAGATCCAAGAGACGGCTGAGCAACTTAGGGCAACGGATGAATTCGATAGTTCTCCTATAATGGAGTTTGTGGCCGAACTGCTCCCCAACCTTCACTATCTCCGATATTAGAAGTTACTTCAGGTTCGGGAGGTAGACCCGAAATGAGGGAGGCCGCTCTTATCCCCGTGGAGCCAGTGCCAGAAGAATGGAGAGTGAGTAAAGGTAAGTTTCCTGTTGATCGAGATGTTGAGTCGGCAAAGTCCAAATATACAGAGGTTTTAGGTTCATCATTCTATATTGCATATCATGATGAACAATAAACTTCATTTCGAAAAGGTGAGGATGCGGCTGCCTATGCTACTTTTAAGAGGGATGATGCTACCGGGGAGATAGAAGAGAGGTCGATTAACATAACCATGCCCCGGTAACATTGACCTGCTCAGATTTCTAAGGCACCTTGTTGATTACCTATATGACGTGACCGGACCAATAGAGAGGGCCCGAATGAATTGCCGCAGTGATTTGAACCTTGCTTCCCAGGCCGCTTATGATGTTTTCTGGGTAACTTCCTTTACCTTGCATAGGTTTTTCTTTAACTATTTCTTCTGGCTTGGTTATTTTCATGTTTCAGACTACAATATTAGCTATTGAAATGGTTGACCGTATTTGACAACTCAAGGCTGAGATCGAGCGCCTGCATAAACTGGCAGCCTTTTTGGCATATGCCGGAAGCACTTGTCATCAAAATCTCATAGTCTTGAAGGTGAAATACTCTAAACTCGAGGCCGATTCAAATGACAAAGTGGTCGCTCATGCTCTTCATGAATCGGAGTTGGAGTCGCAGATTCTGGCACTGAGCGAGCAACTCAAGTGTGTTGAGGCTGATGTGGGAGGCAAATGTGCCAAGTTGAAGTTTGAGCCGACAAACAGGATATGCAGATCACCAAGATAAAAGAAGATATTCATGCTTTGCAAGGCGACAAAGAAGCTTTGGTCACTCAAACCAAGGACTTGACCGAGAGGAATCAAAGCCTTGTAAAGTAAAACCAAGACTTGGGGATCAAGCTGGCCGGTCGAAAAAGGTCGATGGAGGATGAGTTTGAAAGCCACAAGGACTTGATCCTTACTGAATCCAGTCGAGATGTCCTCTAAGAGATGTCCGAGCGCACAGTTAATGTGGCCGCTAAGCTGGAGGAGGCCCTTCAAGCTGTAAGGCTTGCTCGTGAAGATGTTTGTCTTCCTCCGAGCTCATCTGATGAAGAAGAAGAGTCCGACGAAGATGGTGGGGAATGATTCCTCCAAGATCCCTTTGCTTCAGCTAGTTTATTTTGGTTGTCTAGTGTTTTTGACCGAGTATAGTAGTCGTTTTTGTAAAGACAATGAGGCCGTTTGGCCGCTTTAACTAATGAAATTTTCTTTTCGCTTATCATTACGAGTTCTAATTTCGAAGATAGAGTTTATGTTTTTTCTTTTGGAATTCCAATGACTCCGTTCGAATATTGTTTATTCAAAAGACAAGCTATGTTTCCATCGTTCGTTGTTTTATTGACTCCATTTTTCACACGACCTGGATTTTTGGCTAGGCCGTACGGGCACCCGACATCCTCCCCTAGACCTGTCGGACAAACCCTTCTGAATTGAATTCACAAAAGTAAATATAAAATCAACTTTTAGATAAGAAATATGACCTAAAGAGACACAAACGTAGCTATATATAAGATGTACAAAAGAAGTTACAACTGAAATACTAGGTTTAGGGCTATCCAGACTAGAAATCTAAGAGTGCAAAACAATACGGACACCTCCTGAAGGGAGAAAAATACAACATAAATAATAAACATAAAACTGGTGGCCATCCTGAATAAAAACTGGCTCACCCTAACGGCTGAAGTCATCTTTGCTCCTTAACAACGTGGCGAACTCGATCCTGGAGTAAACCCGCCGAAGCGAAATAAATAGACAAGAAATAAATATCAAATGAGGGTGAGTCAAAAGGACTCAATAAGTGGGGGTAGACTAGCCACCTCAAAGAATAGGATAGCTAGCCAGGGAGAAGAGCTAAGCAGATACAAACCAGAAATGTATACAACTAAAGCATATAAACCAATTAGGGACGCAAGATAGCCAGAAACATATAGGTATCCCGAACATATCAACAATCAGAAATACATGACACTTACACAAAACATCGCACTATAGTCACACAATGCCCAACAACCGGTGTAATGAAATAGAATGAATGAAGTATGATGCAGTGGGGGTCATATGTGCCCGTAATCCCGTCCCAAAACGGAATACTCCTTAATTCGAAGGGAATACAGTCTAATAACCAACTGAAGCGGAATACTCCTACTCCTGGGACAAAATACTCCTGCACCCGATATAATATAAAGCTGGGGCGGAATACTCCTGCACCCAATATAATATAAAGCTGAATCAGAATACTCCTGCACTCAGTATCTTACACAAGAGCGGAATACTCCTGCTCCTGGGGCGGAATACTCCTACACCCGAGATAATATAAAGCTGAGGCGGAATATTCCTGCACTCAGTATCTGAATTAAGAGCGAAATACTCCTGCTCTTGGGGCGGAATACTCCTGCATCCGAGATAATATAAAGCTGGGGCGGAATACTCCTGCTCTAAATATCTGACATAAGAGCGGAATACTCCTGCTCCTAGGGCGGAATACTCCTGTACCCGAGATAATATAAAGATGAGGAGAAATACTCCAGCACTCAGTATCTGACATATGAGCGGAATACTCTAGCTCCTGGGGCGAAATACTCCTGCACCCGAGATAATATAAAGCTAAGGTGGAATACTCCTGCATTCAATATCTGACATAAGAGCGGAATACTCCTGCTCTCGGGGCGGAATACTCCTGCAACCGAGATAATATAAAGTTGAGGCGGAATACTCCTGCACTCAGTATCTAACATAAGAGTGGAATACTCCTACTCCTGAGGCTGAATACTCCTGCACCGATATAATATAAAGCTGAGGCAAAATACTCATACACTCAGTATATAACATAGCAGTCCATAACCAGAAAACATAATACATATGAATGCGGTATGATGCAATAATAACTTTCACCGGTGCGAGACTCTCATCGGCTGCCAGGAAGTATATGTCAAGCTCAGAACTAGAGTACAATGCTTGGATGCTCAATGCAATACCAACAACAGGACATGACATATAATATAAGCTAAGGCGTAATGAGTACGCCTATCGGCAGCTACACACGTAAGGAACACGTGGGAGACTATCCACAAGGCCCTAAAGAAATGGATATAATCACTTACCTTGTTCCAAAATTAACACTGCTACTCAACAGCCACTTTGTCCTTTGGATTCATTGCCAAACGATCCCACTGTGTTCAATAAGCAGAAAAATATATCACATAAGGCTAAAGCCTTCGTTCCTTACATCTTAGAACAATCCAGGCAGGAATCCGACATCCGATTTGCATAGGCAATACGCAGTCCAGACCTATGTACATGGTTTAAAATCACATAACTAAACTCTAAATAAATTATATTGGTGGGTTTTCCATAACTTCCTGAGTACGAATATATAATCAATTCCATTATCGGGGTCTAATTAACCTTTAAAAATATCAATTTAACTTATTAGAACGATGTCTAATATCCTAATTTCTACCGTTAAAATATATTCAAACATATATAATAAACTAAAGTAATGAATTAACATCGTTAACTGAATGTTCCGGGGTGAAAATTATATTTTTTTTCTGCTCCTCTCCTTTCTTTATTTTCTGATTTTTTTTTTCGTTCACTGTCTCGGTCTCGTTTCTTGTTTCTGTCTGTGTTTCGATTTTGTTGTAGCTTGTAAGTTAAGGTGTATATAATCCCTTTAGCCATCGCCTTATCTTTCTTCTCTTTTTTTTTCCTTTTTCTTTTATTTTCTTTTCTTTTGAAAACTTGTTGTTACAACTGAAATTAAAATAGAACCCTACGAAATTCGGAATAATTTCAAATTTTGCATACAAGTTATTCAAAATTTATGTGATATATTCGCTAAGACGGATCTCGAATCGGATTGCTGAAAGTCAAGATACAAATTAAACAGAAAGAGATGGGCATTTTAGTGAAAACTATCCGAACGACATCGAAATTCACATCCTAAAATTCACATAAAAATAATCATACAAAACTAACGACACTTTCAGATTTTGAATCGGAGCTCATTCGCCAAAATTGAGCTCGAAAACCTCTTTTTTAAAAAAAAAAATTTACCGACAACAGAAACTGATACCTTCTTCCGACACGTAAAAAATGAGGTCCGCTTTAGCTCAAATTTTATAGACAAGTCCTAATGGACCTTACAAAGATTTTAAAATTATCGGCACGCCAATTGGAGTCCTAACTTCTTAAACGACTACCTAAGGTCGTTTTAGTTTTGTTATCAGAGAGTAATTAGGGCCCAATGTAATGGTGTGTAATGAAGAGTGACGTCTCACTTTCATGCAAATGCACTCCTCGAACACTAAGTTTGAAAAATTAAACTTTAAACACTTTCCCATTTTAACTAGAATAAAGAGTAATGTCGAGTGTTTGACACGAATTGTTTTTTATTAATAATAATATTGGCCACTATCAGGCGCTTAATACATTTTCTGCGATCCATTATTGCAATCGGTTTCTGAGTTTGGCCATTTGAGGCACTTTTGAATATACAACACTTGGCCGCTAATGGACCGTTACATATTAGTCGACCTAAACTTCGAACAAACCCCAGTATGAGTGTTCGTTTCTTAACCGTGAAGGAGTCTTATCTTCGATGAAAAAATTTGGGCAATCCTCAGTATTCTTCAAACAGTCTCCAAATTGAACTCGGGGAAGTCCTCAGTGTTCGGTAGTCCCTAGTGTTTCCTCGAGCAGTTTCCAACTCGCATTTAGGGCAGTCCACAGTATGCAAGCAATCGATGATAATTCTTGCTCCTTTTCCATCCCCCTATGAGGAGTCGGACACTAGTCTAACGTCTTCGTTTTATGATCTTTGTATTTCCTGAAACAAGGATGCAAAGAAGAATAGAGTTGACTTAAAGATGAAGACCACGTTTGAGTGTTCTTCAGACTTATCGACTCCAAGCGTCTTAAGCTCGATTGTTCGTGGGTGATGTATGTCATCACTCAATTCCAACTATACCTATCATCTAAAAGTCTTAGTACCAAAAAATAATTATAAAATATGTCCGAATTGGAATAAGGAGTGAAAACAAATGTAAAATGGAGTTATACGATACCGTGTATTTTAAGAAGTAGTATTTTTTAAATTGGGTGATATTCCAATAGAATTCGACCAGGTTTGAATCTAGCGTTTCCAGATGATAAGATCAATTACCGACTGCTCCTTTGACTCGATAAGGTCCTTCCCAATTTGCTTCCAACTTTCCTTCGTTGGGTTCATCCTTTTTTGGCCGTTTCTTCCTCAATACATAATCACCTGCATTAAAAGTTCGATACCTGATTTTCTTATTGAAATAGTTTTATGCCCTTTGCTTTTGTGCTTGTATCTGAATCAATGCCATCTCTCTCCCTTCGAGAAAATCTAAGTCTATCAACATGGCTTCTTTGTTCGATTCATCAGTGGAATGGGCGAACCACAGGCTTGCTTCAACAACTTCAATCGGAATCAATGCTTCTGCTCCGTAAACAAGTGAAAACGAAGTCTCACCAGTGCTGTTTTTTTACCATTGTTCGATTAGCCCACAGCGCACTTGGGAGTTCATCCAGAAAATTTCCTTTTGACTTATCCATCTTCTTTTTAGATACTCAATTACTATTTTATTGAAAGACTCAGCTCGTCCATTCGCTCTGGGGTGGTATAAAGTTGATGCAATCCATTTGATTCCCTACTTCTTGAAGAAAGTTGTGATTTGTTTTTCAACGAACTGCTTGTCGTTGTCACATGTGATCTTCTTCGGGATCCCGAAACGGCACATGATGTTTTGATGGATGAACTTGATAGCTTCTTGTTCTCGTGTCTTTGCCAAAGTAACTGGTTCCACCCATTTAAAGAATTAGTCAGTTAAAATTAAAATAAACTTTACCCCACCGGCGCTGTTGGAAGTGGCCTGACCAAATCCATCTCCCATTTCATGAACGACCATGGTGAGGTGACTGAATGAAGGGGCTCCGCTTGCTGATGAAGGAGATTTCCATGCCGTTGACACTTGTTGTATTTTTGGACAAAGGCCTTGTCATATTCTCCCATTGTCGACCAATAGTAGCCGACTCTGATCAACTTTTGCACCAGTGATTTCTTTCGAAGTGGTTGCAACACTCGCCTTTGTGAACTTCTCTCATATCTTACTTCTCCCGGTCCCATAAACTTTGCCAAAGGGCCGCTGTAGATTCGCCTATAGAGTTTGTCATCCATAAGGCAATATCGACTGCTTTAGCTTTGAGGGCTCAGGCAGCTTATTTTTCTTGGGAAGAGTTTCTGCCAGCAAATAGGATAGATGTTTATTTCTCCAATCCCAAGTGTTGTTGGCATTGTTTACCACATTCCGAACATGGTTGAGTGGCAACTAGTACAAGTACACGACCGATTCATTGGGATTTCCTTCGGTATCGGCTGCAGAGCTACGGTTAGCTAAGGCGTTGGCCTCAATGTTTTCATCTCTTGGGATTTGCATTACCTTCCACCCTTGAAAAGAAATCAGGAGATTTTATACCTTGGCCAATAGTTGTTGCATTCTTGGATCTCGAGTATGGAATTCTCCCTAAACTTGGTTCACCACCAGTTGGGAATCACTTTTAATCTCCAGCCGCTCAATTTTCAAGTCTTTGGATATTTTAAGACCTACAGTGAGAGCGTCATATTCGGCCTCGTTGTTAGTTTTGGCATGTAATTTAATCGCGTACCTCCTCACCCGTTGCGGCTATGAGCAAAAGTCTAAGGCTGGTCCCTTTAATATTTGAGGCACCGTCCGTGTAAAGCATCCGTTCCCTAGGGTCCAGATCCCTCATCATTAGTTCATCTTTCTTCGCCTCCGAAAGGATATTTGCACTAAAATCTGCTACAAAATCAGTCAGTACTTGTGATTTGATGCGGTGCGAGGTTGGTAAGTGATATCGTACTCACGCAGATCGACCGCCCACTTCATTAACCGACGGTGCTAAATACTTCGTAAAGGAAAAGTAGTTATGAAAGATAGAGCATGGCATTGAAAGTATGGCCTTAGTTTTCATACAGCTATAACAAGTTCTAATGCTAGTTTTCTAAGTGTGGGTATCTTGTTTCTTCATCAAGTAGAGTTTTACTAATATAATAAATAGCGAATTGTTTACTTCCATCCTCAGGGACGAGAATTGCACTTATGGCCACTTTTGAGACAAAAAGGTAGAGAAGCAACACTTCCCCATCCACCGATTTTGAAAGCAGCGGAGGGTTTGATAAGTATTGCTTCAATTCCTTTAGGCCCCGCTTGCATTCCAGTGTCCTATCAAAGCCTGTATTTTTCTTCAAGACTGGATACTCGACCGATCAAACGTTGAACGTCCTTCACTGTTGTCAGCACTTCTGGTGTATCTTCAATTGCTTTGATTTTGTCCGGATTTGCTTCGACCTATCTCTATGATATGATGAATCCAAAGAACTTACCTGATCCAACCCCAAATGCGCACTTCTTCGGGTTCAGCCTCATGTTGAGCTGCCTCAGTATGCTGAATGTCTCCTTCAAATGATCTAAGTGACTTTTTGCTTTCAACGATTTCACCACATATCATCTATATAAGCCTCCATCGTCTTTTCAATCAAATCTTTGACCATTGTCATGACCAATCGTTGATATGTAGCCTCGATGTTTTTGAGACCGACGGGCATAACCGTATAATAGTAGGTCGCTTTATCTATTATGAATGACTTTTTCTC
Organism: Petunia axillaris subsp. axillaris; assembly: GCA_029990575.1. Lineage (NCBI taxonomy): Eukaryota > Viridiplantae > Streptophyta > Magnoliopsida > Solanales > Solanaceae > Petunia > Petunia axillaris. The sequence continues at coordinate 167,965,502 of JARKNS010000003.1, forward strand.
TCGGTCCTCTTGTTCCATCAATATTTGATTATATCCTGAATATGCATCCAAAAAACTTAATGTTTTGTGTCCCACTGCCGAATCGATCAGTCGGTCGATGTGAGGTAGCGGGAATGAATCCTTCAGACAAGCTTTGTTTAAATCGGTGTAGTCCACACATATGCTCCACTTTCCATTTTTCTTTGGGATTACGACCGTGTTAGTTAACCATTCCGGATTCTTTACTTCTCTGATAAATCTATTCTCAAATTTGTCCGCTTCATCATCAATAACTTTCCTTCTGAACCCTCCGTTAGGTCGCTTCTTCTACTTCGCCGATCGATGTGATAGATCAACGTTCAACTTATGAGTAGCAACCTTTGGGTTTATCCCTACCATTTCCGCATGGGACCAAGCAAAACAATCATCATTATTTTTAGAAAAGAAATTATTTCAATTTTCATATCGGGGTCCAACTCTACCCCAACGTATACTTTCCACTCCGATTTATCTTTGAATACAACTACTTCCTTCAATTCTTCTATCGTCGAGTCCCCAACTTTTTGTTTATTTGGTTCCCTAACATATGCCGGCATCTTGGCGAAATCTTTGTTCCTAGGGCTTGGCTCCATTTCTTCATCTTCAGCCAAAGATTTTGGTGGCTGTAATTGCTATTTTCGGGGCACTTGAGCTAGCTCTTCCTTTCACGGCCACTAAATAACATTCTCGGACAGTCTGTTGTTGACCTTTGACTTCATGTATTCCCATGGAGTGGGGAATTTAACAACTTGATGTAGAGTCGATGAGACCGATCCTATGGCGTGCATCCACGGTCGACCCAAGATCACATTATAGGCCATATATCCTCCCATTACTTAGAAGAAAGTTTCATTCTCAACACCCTCTGCATACATCTTTATCATAATTTCCCCTTGTCACGACCCTTTTTAACTAAAAAGAAAAACTTATTTTTAAAAGGTCTGTGACGGTGTTAATAGGTACACAAATTATTAGAGATTTTCGGAGTCGCCACTTGACAAGTTAAAGGTGTGCCAAGTCACCAAAGTGGTGTACCTAGAACACCTATGACTCGTAAATGGTCTGCGTCAGAGTTCCGGGTAAAGATCTCGGTTGACTCGAGGGAAGGTGTTAGGCACCCTCGAGTCCTGTGCCAAGCACAGTTGCTTTTGTTGACGCATTTCGACCTTTTGAAATTATTTATTATATTTTGCCTTGATTTGTTACGCTTCGATTTATTATTAAATTTTACCGTTTGACAATTGAAAACTCCAATCGAATATAATCGCGCGAGAACTTCACTCGTTCGAAATCTTTCGACTTAAATCAATTATATCGCGCAGCTACTTCACCCGTTCGAAATCTCTTGACTTAAATGAGTTTCAAGTGAACAGAATGAATTAAATGATGTTGCGTGCAACCTATTGACTTGCCTAACCGAGTTGCACTTATTTAACATACAAAGTTGTTGTATTTATTACACTCCGATTAGTTATTAAATTTATCTGTTCAAATGGAAGCTCAAATCGAGATATAATCGTGCGGGCACTTCATCCGTTCGAAATCTTCGACTTTAGTCAATTAAATCGTGCAGGCACTTCACCGTTCGAAATCTCTTGACTTAAATGAATCACACATGAACGATTAAGTTACTTGATATTGTTTACGACATCCTATTTTGCCTACACGTTCATCTTACTCTAAGTTAAAACAAAATGATTTAAAGAAAAACAGTCATCATTCCCTGTCACGTTTAGGCTAGCATTTGGGCCAGGTATTTGGGCCAATATCTGCACACGAATGCCATTCTACTTTCTAACTTCAACTAAGTAAATTTACATATTGTTTAGGACCTGAATTAGCCTATTTCTCCTTACTGCTCATTCTTTGAAATGTTTAAGCAATTTGCATGTATTGCCTAGTTTTATCAAGTTTTTACCATTGACATACTTAGATACTTCCCTGGTTTTCTAAAAAAATAGTTGCAAACAAGTTTGCTCACATGTCAACCCACTCTTTATTTCATTATATTCCATACAGCGGCACAATGTATAAATAATCATTCATACACATGAAATACAAAAAAAAGACAGCGTTTCTATGGGCTGGATTCAAGCCATCTCACATATTAATGTCCCAAAGCAAATCGAATTTACATAAGAAGTATATTGAGGTAGAAAAATTTACCTAATAACCAAAGTCCTTGGTAGCGATGACGTACCAAAACCAAAGGAAAACAGCAGCAACGCAGCCTAGTACAGCAGCTAAACCAACCAGAAGCATCAACTAAACAAACCCTTTGTAATATCTACTGAACTCACTAACTCATAATCCTTTTCTCTCTGTTTTTTTCAACTTTCTTTCTAACTTTTTTCTCTTTCAAACTCTCTATGTTTTACTCTATTTTACTCTCTCAGATCTGGATTTTTAGAAAGAAGTGATGTTTCAGAAACTTGAATGTGTTCCAGATCTATTCTTTTGTGTTTTTCTCTGTGAAGTGTTTTCTCTGTTGGGGAGTGATAATTGGTGTGTAGTCTGCCTGTGTTCTTTTTTCTTGTGTAGTGTCCTGTTCTCTGTCCCTTAAAGAGAGTCCAAGGCTCTCTTAAATAGACCAAGAGAAGGGTCAAGACTTGGGTAAAAAGTACACCCCATGTGACAATGTTTTTACCCCCTAGAAAAGTACTTTTAGCATGCCTAAACTTGCACAAAAAAAGCAAATAAGAACAGACAGAAACTTTTTCTCTAAAAGCTGTCCACACCTCTTCTTATATTTGACTTTGAACTCCCTTTAATGACACAAAAGACAACATCTGAATTTCTGAATTTTGAAACTTGACTAAAACCCAAGTTCTATTTTCCTTAACTAAGATTCAGACTCACAATCTATCTAAAATTCAGCCTTGTAAACTAGATTAAAGACCTATTCTATTGACTGAAACTTCAACTCCCAGAATCCAATCAACTCAAACTCACAAATTCATACTTGACGAACTCACAAACGCAAGAAACTTGATTTCATTTTTAGACAAGCTGAATTACACCCACGACAAAATGACAGTTTCATATTCAACTCAAAAGATCAATCCATAATCAACACATTGAAACAGAACCAAGCATACAACTCTATAGGCAAGAAAATATTGGAACCTCCAATACAAGTTCAACATTGCTAAACATCAAGGTAACGTAACGCTTGGAACAGGATTGTAGCAACTAGCAAAATGTACTATTTCATTCTGTATTGAACATGTACCAATTCACATTCAAGGCTAACAACATAAGAGCGCTTAACATAAACCTCGACTAACAGTGGAACAAAAGGATATGACTATTTCCAACATATAAACACAGTAGACGTCCATATGATTCTTCATGATTTTCAAACTACACTAAGCTATGATTGAACATTCAATTTAACTGAAATAGGAAAAATTAAGAAGAAAGCAAGACTTTTTACTTAACCCGTCGCCACAGCTAATCGACACGCTGCTTGCACCGGATTACCACTGCCACGCCAATCAGCATCAAGCCAAACGAATCGTCATCAATGCCTCGGATCAGCTGCCTCAATACTCAAAGAATCAATCATCATCACAGCTGCTCCGCTACCTCACTGTTCCATCACAATCGAACAGCCCCCCACTGCCTCGCTACAGAACCTAAACGATGCAGCTTCACAGTTGAATCTCATCGGAACCAAATAAAGCCATTGTCACAGCCATGTATCCACACATACAAACGACATCCCCCTGCCTCACTATTGAAACAAATACCATTATCAAACACACGGCCCCAACTACTGCTACTACATCCCCGCCCTCGCTAAACAAACAAAACTACAGCCCCTCGTCGCAGCGTCATCAGCCACCAATCAAACTATAAACAAACATCACACACAACATCACCCTCTCCGCTGCCTCGACAATGCCTCGAACTTTTCATTCATCGCTTCAGCTTTGCTACAACTTCGTCACCATAGCACAATCATCACAGCCGTAACAATGACACCATTTGAATCAACCGCACACACGGCCTTCGTTCACAAAACTCAACAAAGCACACGACTAAAACAAATGGAAAAGAGAAAAGACGAGGCAGCAGAGAAACGGAGAGAAGCTGAAGGATTTTCGAGAAAATTACCCTCTGAAAGTGTAGAGGGGAGTGAGGGAAGCCCGCCAATGTATAACTTGATCGGAAAGCATGGCGGATCACCGGAGTTGGGTTTTCCGGTGAACTTTCGGCCTCGATCTACGACCAACGAGTAAGAATTTGGAGAAATTACTATGAGATCGGAGAAGAGGGGCTCGAGGCGAGTTTAGCTATGTAAAATTTGTGTTTCCCGGTTAGGGCCGGCAGAGGTTCACGGTGGGGTGGCGATTTCCGGCCAAGGACCAACTTTGGACAGAGTTTAATGCTTTCTGCTGAAATTTATCCAAAAAATTTACCCAAAAGAGCAAAATTTGGTTCTTATACACGAAAGTTGGGTCGGGTCAAAAGTGGATGTGGGCCGATCCATTTCTTCTTTTCAATTAGCCCGATGGCTATTAATCCAAGTTTTGTCTACAATTTAACCACCTTTCAAGCTAAAACAACTCTCAGTAATTTGGACCTAAACAATTGTTAAATGAAATCTTAAAAGCACAATTAACTCACATAAAATCATAGCTAAACACTTAATCACATTACAGATATATTTTTGGTAATTTTTGGTATTTTTCTACTCATTAATTAAACTAAAAGTAGCTTAAAAAAAAGGTAAAATCACATGATAATTAATCAGCTATTTTACATAATTCCGTATTTTTGGTGCCAAAATTAGGTGATTACACCCCTAACATCATCTCACTTGAGTTATTGAATCCTGACAACACCGTAGACTTAGGTATAACTTTATCGATCAGCTGCAACTGTTCAACCACTCTCGACTGTATAATATTGACTGAACTACCAGCATCGATCAAAACTTTTTTCACTCATCTATATCATGATGGGGATGTATCCTTTCATCCATGTCGTAATTACCGAACACAATATCATCGTTCATAATTTCCCGTATCCATTTATCCCGTGTAAATGAGACTTTTGCATATTTCTTTGTTGTGTACGTCAGTCTGTGGACCTCAGCCCTTCTGCTGATGACATTCACTGTTTTCCTTGGAGTCGAATTCTTTGGGGGTTGGTAATCTTCATTTTCTTGTTGAAATTATCTCTTCCTCTTTCTATCAAGAACTCCGTTAAGTGTCCCTTTTCAAGTAATTTAGCAACCTCATAACACAGTGCCTTACACCCCTCGTTTGTGTGTCCATGATAGTGATGGAAAGCACACTACAAATTATCGTCTCTACTGTTAGGATTAGTTTTTATTCGACCTGGAAATCTCACTACTTTGTCACCCATTTCCCTCAATGCATTAACCAATCCAGTTGTCTAAACACAAAAATTATATTCTAAAATCTTAGGAGGCAGTGGATCTTTCGGAGCCAAAGATGGACCCGACTGCTCTTTTTTTGGCTGACTCCTCAAACTGCTAGCCTCAAGTCCATTTCTACTTTGACGAGGGAAACTGTAGGGCTCGAATTATTAGACCCTAGAATTTTGCCTATCATTTTCGACCCTCCGTATCGTTGGTTATAAAAAGACAACTGCAGATCTTCATTTAATACCCTGATCTTAGGTTCACACTCACGATGAAGGTCATAAAAAGTTATCGGAGTGATCTCCCACAACTGATCTCTCAACTTCATGCGTGTCTCTGATGCATCCATACTCAATTTGTTTATGAAAGATAAACAAGTCCATCTTTCTTGGATCTGTGGGATGTTTATTTTTTCTTGCATTAAACCGTTCAAAAATTCTTTGATTGTTTCATTCGGCCGCTGCTTATTGTTCAATATGTCCTCCACTCTTCTTTCTATTTTTTAAGCCCCTATATATGCTCTGATAAATTTAGCTATCATGTCATCGAAATTTGCAATCCCGTTCCCAAACAACTGCACGTACTACTTCAGAGCTCCCCCTCTTAGTATTTCACAAAACTTCTTTAGACTCACCGAATTTATCTCATCAGCTTTCAGATCATTCGATTGCACTGTAATTGCAAACAGGTCTACGTGATCCCTCGGATCCATGGTTCCGTCATACCTCAAACTCTGTGGTAACTTGAAATTCATAGGAATTGGCACTGGAGTCGCACTTGTTGGAAATGGCTGCTTTGAGATTGACTTTGTAGCAGCGTCCTCCGTTAACTTTGGAACTCTTGATAGCTTTTCCATGAATGACTTCATCTCATTAAACTTCTTCTCCACTGTATCATTCAATGAGATAGACTTGATTAAAAAGATATGAAACCTAGGATTGATTTTCCCAACTCCTAACTTGTGCTAAAGTATTGTGCTATCAATTCTCCCTAACTCTTCCTATTGAACAAGTACTCCAAGTTTACAACTACCCACTTCCATTAAGTAATCATAACTTTGATAAATTATATTTTAATTAACTAATGAAGATAGGTGCCGCACCCCTTTTTTTACCCGACTCGAAGCGAGTCAAGGCTTGGGTTTGACTAGGTAACTCGGTTGAGTTTAGAATTGGAGTTGCCACCTAATATGTGTCTTCTAAGGTGTATTAGGCCACCTAAATGTTTAAGGTCGGGTATCGTTCAATAAATCATATTTCTAGAGATTCGAGGGTAAGAAGTCCAAGTGACTCAGGAATAAGATGTTAGGCACTTCCTCAATCCCACAAAAAGTGGTTCCCGCCGGAGTTTTTACTTTTAGGATGTTAAAAGACTATAATCAAAAACATGAATTATATTAACAAATTTTTTTACCAACTTAAAGGCTAAGGTTGCAATCAGCCAAATAATATAGTCTATTTATGCAAAATAGTTCGCTGGGCAGCAATGATCAAGTATTGGGCTGTCGAAGTTTGCAAAAAAGGCCTAAGCCCTATGCCTAATCGCACATTTGACCTCGAATGTTGCAAACACTAAGTAGCTTATTTATGCAATTTCGATGTTTTAATATATATTTCAGAAATTGCCAGTTTTCAAAAATAGCTTCAAATTTTGACACAAACCAAGTTGGGTTTATTTTTTATAAAAAATGTTAGCCATTCTGGGTCGGCATGACTAGACATTAGTTGTCGAGCCCTAACCTTAATGGCTATTTACTTTTAGGGTCAGTTTTGAAAACATAGTGTGTGGGCTGCTTTTGAAAACGAGATTCACCAAAGCACACAAATTCACAAAAGGGGCTGTCACACGTAAATATAAGTGTATAAGCATGCAAATACATGAATAAGTGGTAATATGCTTTAGAAGATATGTATAATAGTTTGTATAAGTGACCTCAATACTTATACTCTCATATACACTATTATATTAATGTAGAAGAGACTAAAGTAGGTCAAAAATCAAAATTTATACACATAAAGGCCAAATTTTAAAATAGTTTCTGGGCCTGTATCACTTATGCAAAAAAAGGCAGTTTAGTTTTACGAAAATAATCCAGATTTTAGCAGTCTTGGCACTTATGATCCCCGTTTAGTAAGAATTTTCAGATTTCATGATTTCTTCTTAACTCAATATGCAGAGTTCCTGTTTTTGTTAATATTATGATGCAAACACACACACACACACACACACACACACACACAGAGGAAGTGTGTGTGTGTGTGTGTGTAGGTTAAAGAAAAGGCCCCTGGGTGGCCATGGCATAACTGCCAAGCATATACAAACACATGCAGGTACTACTAGAAAAAGAGTAAAAAGCTACAGAATGGTTGGAGACGGAATTCCCTCTCCAATCAGTTAGCGAGTGAATTCCGTCTCCAATCAGTATTTTACGTTTAAAATAAATTAAATTGAAAAAGTTGGAGACGGAATTCCGTCTCCAATCAAAAAGTAAAAAATGTGTCAGGTGATGGAGAAGCAATTCCGTCGCCAATCACCTGACACGTTTTTTACTTTTTAATTGGAGACGAAATTCCGTCTTCAACCCTAAACAATTCCCAATTACTACAGCGGGCTCCCAATTTTTTCACAGCCTCAAAAATATTCAAAACCTCCCAAAATTCTCCACAGCGGCACCACTTTGGTATGCAAGTAAGTTCCCCTTTCGTCTTCCCCATTATTTTCCCCTTTCGTATCCCCATAATTTTTTCCTCCCTATTTTACCCATCCCATTTCTTTTTTGTAAGCATATATTGAAATATTTCTTATATAGACTGATATAGTATTTTTAGTAAATAAAGAATAACACAACTATTACTTTTAATGTGTGTTTATAAATTTATTGTGTTAGTGTTAAATAATGTTTTGATGCTCATTTTGTTTAAAATTATGTAGTGGAAGAAGAAGCGTATGAGGAGATTTAAGAGGAAGCGTCGAAAGATGAGGCAGAGATCCAAGTAAAAAGCGTTTGTTTCATCCGCCGTTTCGTCTTTTTTTTTTGCCTTAAGAAATAGAGTAAAATTCAGTAGTGCTGTTTTGCTTTTAATGGCAACTACCTTGTATTTCTGCTTCTATTTAAACTCATGATAGCCATTTCTGGTTTGAATCTATGACATTTTAGTGATGTGTTTCTGGTTTTGGGTTGCTTTGTAGCGAGTTTCTAATGTTTTTAATTAGCAGGGTTAATATAGTTAGAGAGGAAATTTTGTCTCTAAACAATAAAAATAATTTTTAATTATTTTCTTGGAGAGGGAATTCCGTCTCTAAACAATAAAAATAATTTTTAATTATATGCCTGGAGATGGAATTCCGTCTCTAGACAATAAAAATAATTTCTACACTTCATGTAATGCTTGGAGAGGGAATTCCGTCTCCAAGCACTCACTGGCACAATCAGAACTGGCAGTTACTTTTTGCATTGGAGACGAAATTTCCTCTCCAACGTGGCCAACAACGCGCCAAATGGCGAAGGACGCGCAGAGACGGAATTCCCTCTCCAAACTCCTTTTAGAGAGGGAATTCCGTCTCTGAACTGTGACGCAAAATAGCTGATTTCTAGTAGTGAGGAGTCCTAAGAAATATACAAATAGGGGAATTCTAAGGGAGGCAAGAGCATAAGCAGGTGCTCTATTTTTTTAAGTATTGGACTTAAACTGCCCACACCAACCATAGTTTCAGCGATTACACCTCAAGGACTTTATGATAAATATGGTGTAATTACTAAGCCTTGTAACATCCCAATCCTGTAATCGATTAGACTTGTATGGCTATCTAAGGCCATCCAAATAAACTGCATGCAAAAGAGTTAGCAGGGAGGAAGAAAAGCATCCCAAACAGGCACATGCACAGATAGGAATCAACTAAGAATCATATACAGAGGCACATTTAAACAGAGAGCAGTGTAGGTTTAGAAAGAATTTTATACCTTGTCAGGAATAGTAATAAGCAAGCAGACAATGCTTAAGCAGTACTGAGTGCCTTCAAAAATAGTGTTTCAAAGAGAGCTAGACTTGTTTAAGACTTGAGAGAGAGAGAGAAAATAGTGCTTATTGCCAATGTTTTAATATGCAATGTTTTTGTGTCAAGACTTGTGTGTGCAGTGAACAAAAAGGCCAGTTTAAATAGATGTATGAGTGAAAGTTCAAATTCAAATGGGTAAAAGTATATAAGGCAAGGGAATATTGTCTTCTAAACTTAAAAGGATTCCATTAAGTGGACTTACCAAGTTTAGTTCACTCAATCCCTAAAAGTAAGGTAAATAAGAACCTATGACAAGTACAATTCCCTACTTTCACTTATAACGTGGTCTAGGTTCAAACTTAAATCATATATACACATCTTAAGCTCAAGAATCAGTTAACAAATTTTAAAGAGGATTCTAATTGATGTAGGATCAATCAAAGGAACTGCTTCCATTCAAATACCAATCATGAATTCTATTTCAATCAATTCGAATTTTCTCAGCATGTAAAATAGGCCACTTCATTCAGTTTTCAAGCATGTTATGAGAATCATGCACCTTGGCATAGTAAGAGGAAAAATACACTGCAACAACCATGAACAAACATAGGCAACTCATGAGACAACCCTAGGTTTTGAATTTAAAGCTAGCAAAGGTAGTTCAGGACATAAGTTATACTCACGATAAACTCAGGCCTTAGCCAGTATTCAAACTTTAATGAAATAAACAAAGACTAATAATTTCAAAAGTTTTTACTTTAGTTAATCATTAAGTAACTACTAATCATGTTAATATAGGAAAGAATAGGCAAATTCAGACATGTTATCACATAAGTTCAAGCAATCAATAAAAGGATTAGAGATTACCTATTTAACACATCGGAGTCGGGTCGGGTTTTAACCCATCCAGATTACCCACGCGTGGGGATTTTTTCCTTTTCTCAGACGGTGGTATTCACGGCATCAAGGAAAGAATTGCCAGAGTGTTTTCTTCGGTGACAGCTATGGAGGTCGAGGAGTGGGTTTAGATTTTGACCTCGTCGTTTTGGGCAATCAGTAGATGGGTTTTGTTGTGGAGAGTGAGGGGAGTGTGATGGTGTAATTCGTTTCGAGTTTCACCAGCGGGAATGGCCAAAAAATGGCCACGACAGTGGTGGCTAGGGTTCGCGAGTGAGAGAGAGAATTGAGAGGGAAGGCGGCGGATGTTTTGTGGAAATAACAAAGGAAGTTAGGGTTTCGGGGGTGAAGGTATACTTAAAAAAGGAAATATTATTTCTAGTCGTTGGATTGAACACTTGGACGGCCTGGATGAGGCCACGTAGGTGTGAGGTGGAGCTGAGGTGCCGGGTGAGGTGTATAAGTTGGAGGGGTGTGATGTGTATAAGTGGAGTGTATATGTAGTGTATATAATAGTATATAATGGGTATAAATATGTATAAAATTCATATAAAATTGTTCCAAATTGAGGAATTAAAAATGTTGGGATGACTGAAGAAATGCATAAAATATAATTTTGAAACTTTAGAATAATTTGCGCAATTCTGTCAAAAAAAAAAAATAGAAGTAGTTGCAAATTGCAATTGGTCATGCGCATTTTGTAAGATAGCCGCAAGGCATAAGGAATTTGAATAATGTATGGCCTGTCAGTGCAATTTGTCTGAAAATGGTTCATTGAAACAGGGGGAACAAAATTGGGTGTCAACAATAGGGAGGACTACACTTATGGTTCATAGTAAGGATCGATATTCCTAATTCACTGTTTTGACAACCTAAGCAATGTCTTTATTTTAGGTTGAATACTGTTATGTATTTAACCCTAACTCATGAATCTATTCCTAGTAATCACAAGAATAAAGGGAATAGTTAATTGGGGATCATACCAGTTAATTAACATGAAATTCATAAACCATAGATAGGAAGAATTAACAAGGTTTATTCATAATACAATAACTATCATCACACAAGTATGTGTAGTAGTTCAATCAATCCTAGAATGGGTGATTTAACCAGTCATATTCTAAGACAAAAAATTATAAGTGTATAAAACCATAAGAATGTGGATAGATGGATGAAGTAGAGATTATGATAAATTGCATAGAGATTACGAAAAGTTGTTTGAGTGCTTTATGTAGTAATCAAAGTAAGTATTTTGTTCAAATGATCGGTGCGCGCTTACGCATGAGATGAGTAGTTAAATGTCAATTAAAAGTGAGAAAGATGTCGTGCAAGGGATAGTTGAGTGTTGTGTGATGATTGATGAAGATGGAGGTCGGCTCTTTCAAAACACCAAGATCTTAAGCGTAGTTGCCATTTTTTCTTTGCATATTGGACCTGTGGCATTGCCAAACTCATCAATATCCTTCATACTTGCTAACCAACAACTAAATTTGGAGATTTACGACCAAATTTCCTTGTTAGGCAAAATAAAATGTTATTATGACGGGACTGGACCCAATGTGAGTTGCCTATGTATCATGTTGCTGACAGGAATCAGGTAAACCATAGTTCAAAATCATGTACATCCTTAGATTTCAGTCAAATTATTTCCTAAAAACCATTTATAGATTTGCCCTATTGCATTTTTCATGGTTGTTGTTAAGAGATCCCAAATTTCTTGATAAACCTTCGCAATATTAGATGAGTTCTCATTTGCTTCCCATTTCTTTGTTGGCTCCTTCTAACCCTCTTAATGCTTTTTCGATCACAAATGGGGGAACATGCTTTATATCGCACTTAAGTATTGCAGGTGATACAATAGTGTAGACTAGAGTAACGACATTGATTCTGGAAAAGCTTGTGATATGTTAGAGGTACCCTTGAGGTTGACCATCATATCCTTCTCCCTGTTCATTTTCTGCTTGCTGCAACAGCCTTATCTCGGTTTGACAATTCACCAGCAAGTGGTCGAGTTGATAAAGGATAGGAAATAATTTAGGACATGCCTAAAAATTTGAATATCAAGATATGAGCATAGAACTAGGAGCGAAAATAAAGGTAAGGTGCATTGGTAGGAGATTTGATTTAGGAAGGGATTCACTTAAATAGAAAGAAACCTAGAGCAACAGACAAATTCACTTTTGACAATGCACATATAGCAAACCAAAATATGTCATATAATGCAAATGACTACTTTAGGCACGAGTTAGGCCTAACGGTGATTGAAAGTTGCATTGTACCACGTGTATCATTTTGTTTGCTAATAAAATGTGAAATTTTTTTTTTTAAAATATTGCATTTACCGGAACATCGGTCTTTATTACATCGGTCGATATTGAAACAATATAAAGGAAGGAAAAGACTAAACATTGTTAGAAAATTAGATCATAGCCAAGAAAATATCTTTCATGCTAATCCATCTCCAGAAGATTCTTCTTCTACTTTGAACGAGTCTTCTTCAGACAAACTTGTCTCTTATGAGTTATTCTGAGAAATGATATTGTTCGCATCAGTCAAGAGCCGAATATGCCAAAAATGAGATTTTTCAACATTTCTCAAGCCTTCTTTTCTTTCTCTTCCATTTCTTTGTTAGCCGCGGAGTTCATTCCCTCGCTAGCCCATACAACTATAGACTTTAGTGTTTTGCCAAGAGGCCTGCCTTATTGTGCCATGTATCTTTTTCTTTGCTCTTTACTTTGGCCAAATTTTGCTTTTCTTCTATCTGTTCTTATGCACTTGCTAGTTGTCTCCGTAGCTTCTTGCACTCAGATTCTAACACTACAACATCTCTTTTCTTTTATGTTGTTACTTTTGGTTGAACTGCTCTTGTCATGTCTTTCCAAAGCCAATATGGGGTAGTCTTCGTCATAGCCTACATCAAATATGTCGTGTCCAATGGTCTCAAGTTCCATTCGTTGTCTTACTTTCCAAAGTTTCAATATCTTATCTTCGAATGGTATTAACCCCTTGAGAATTTCTGCCTTGAAACTTCTGGTGTCTGCAATTTGGGGTATCTGTTTTCTTCCTGCTTGTCTAAGTGCCTTTAAAGGAGCATATGGATAAACTCCTTTACACCCCACTAATATGATAAATGAGGCTCTGTGACCACTGTAGTGCTGAAAAAATAGTCAAACATCCATTATATATTTTCAAATATCAGTTGACAGAACAGGTGGTGCCAGCCTTTGGTCGTTGTTGGTCGGTCGGACCACTTCTCGAAAGTGCTATATGTGAGTGATATGAGTTAATATGTAGTGTTCCTTTGGTTCGGAATGGATGGCTTGGTCATACTATTCATCTTTTGAAAATGCTCTATCAACAAATTCTGTAAAAGTAGATTGCAGCCTTCGAAAAAACCAGCACCTTTCTTGCATCTCTCTAAAGTACGGTACATTTCTGCTACAATCATAGGCACCATAGTGCACATCTTGTTGTTGAGGTCCTTGAGCAGGGTGTCAGCAATCGATACCATGCAAATGTCAACTTTTCCTTTGTGTTCAGGAAACACAACAGTTCCTAAAACGCCGGTGACAAAAACGAGCACCCTTCTTTCTTGCCAACTTGCCTGATTAATGCTGAAATCGTACCTGGAATTCTCAGAATGCCTCTTTGTGCCAATACTTAATGTAGAGGAAAGTCAAGGAAATTTCTAACTGCCTCACACTTGAGTCCTACCATTTTGAAAAACTCCTCGAGTGTAATGTTCTTAGGCTTCATCATTTCGTCACAATCGAACGGTAATTGCATCAATCCTCTTATTTCTTCCAGCAATGTTGTCAGCTCTACACCTCTAAAGTAAAAAATTGCTTGGTCTGCATTCCAAAAGTGTACTGCTGCTTCCATCATTTCTTTCAGTGCATTGTGCACCATAGTGAAATCAAACTTTCCAACACCATTTTAACTAGGCTTTATTGATCTCTGTTTAGATTTCTCCACCAATCTTTGAGCAACTGAGAGATTTTAGAAACAATGTCGAATGTTCTTGTGGCCATAATCTTTGAAAAAGAAAAAGAAAGGAGAAAGGGATAGAAATTTCCTAATATTCCGCTTACAAGCAAAAGATCAATGTGGCAGTAGTTTTTCTAAAATCAATGCAACATATGAAAGAAAATGTATCGTTTCGGGTTGATAACCTTTTAGACACTTTGGACCAGGTTGCTAATGGATACTTGACATACCAGGAATGTCAAGTCTTTATATAATGCCTGGAGGATAAATGTGTACTACGTGTCATCTCGTTTATCAAACGGTAGTTTCTACTTCAATTTAGGCTTTTAATGCCTCTTCGGTTACCTTTGCACCTTTGAATGACATTGAATATACAATAATTCCAATTGTTTGGAAATAAACAGTCCATATTTGCATATTTATTTCCTCAAGTAAATGTAAATAATCATGTTCAATGCTCTTTGGGATCGAAAAAATTGTTCGGATTGTTTTAACAGGTTGGCCTATTTGACTTGAAAATAAGTTGACTAATAATATGATACATGATTCCTAGTGTCGCCACTAAGAGTTGGGTAACTAGACCAGGTCTTATTATCCTTCTAAGCGGACGATTAGGGAGCAGAACGTCTAGAATTGTTGATTGTATCACAGTTATATTGAGTTGATCTATGCCCCCGGCTTGGTTTATCAGTGCTGATGCAATTTCACCTGGACGAACTCCAGAGTCATCAAGCAAATCGATTAGATTCTTTTAAGCCTCCAGCTTTTTTCTTTTTGAGTGAAAGAACTTTTGACTACTTGGAGTAGCAAGTTCGTGATTATGGTCGGATACAAGCTTACTAATAGCCCATATTCCTTCTTCTTTCTTCGATACATATATCAACACTTTGCATCCTTCTCTGGTGACGTCATGTGGTCTATTACTATTAAAATATTTTTTGAGTGAAATCATTCTTTTGAACAAATAAATACTTCACCAATTACTAATTTATCTTTTCTCGATTTTGTCACACGGCCTGGGCGCGCACTAAGTCTATTACAATGAGTATAATCATATAGAAATTGAATAAATTATCAAGCGACAAGAACTACATACCGAGGTGGGGTTCTCTTCGATTTTCAACACCTAAATTAGGAATATTCCGCATTGTTTCATCCATATCACTCTCTATTTCTTCCGACACGACTTCAAGTCCTTTTATATGTTGATCCTTTGAAGTTGATATTTCCATTTGTTCCGCAATATACGATTTTTGAATTTCAACTTTAACTTTGTAGAGCATTAGGGGATTGTACACGACAGCAAAAAAGTTTGAAATTCATTCCCAAAAACCCGCAAAAAAAAATTAAATAGAAGATTAATGACATACTGCTAGTAGAAGAAGCTCTCTGATTTTGTTTAATGCATTGAAAGTGAGTTTCTACAAGTTCTTGGAAGAAGACAGAACTTTGAAAGGGAACAGTAGTTTGCTAAGAGTTAAACTAGGAAACGATTTTTGATTTTATTTCCTTGCCTTTAATTTATTGCATTTTTCTAGTAAACTAATAAAAGTTAATACTATTTAAACGAGTTACTGCTAAATTATTTGATGGGGTAGAAATTTTTGAACACCACAATTCATCAAACTTAAACTCTTTTATAGAACTATATGATATGACTCGGCTTACGCATGCAAAACACCTGTAGACAAACTAGTATACTTTTAAGTGGAAAAGACATATAATTGATAATACTGTAAGGTATGCCTGTAATTTATTAAACTAGTTTAAGGATGAATATATCACCACAACAAACGTCCAAATGACTTTATCAAAATTACTAGTTAAATCATGAGCCTCTAAAAAAATTGACTAGATTTATAAAGACATAAAACTACAGAGCACCCTAGGGATCAACTAATGATACAATTTAAAATTGTACAGACAGCCTTTGACTAAGGACTTAGAAGACGTAAAAAAGAACTGAACGGAGTTAGGTTCATATGCACAGAGAGTGAAGAAGCAGAGACTTTAACTGCCCAATCCGCTGCCCACTTTGGACCTAGGCTTGCACAGGTTTAAAACATATTATTAGGGTCTAAAATATGTTTTCTTATATACTCAGCATCTTTTTAGTGTTTTGCTAATGTGAGATACAACATTTAATAGTTTAGCCGACTTATGATATTGGTTGTTTGAAAAAGAAGAATGATTTTTACACTACCTAAACAGCGCCTAGACCTCTTAAACAAAAAATGCATGTATATTATGTATATTATAAATGTACAATCTTAAAGAAAAAATCTATTTTTTGTATATTTCAAGTATAGTAAGTGTATACTAAGGGGCCGTTCGATTGTTGTTTGCGCAGTGTAATATCAGTATAGAACTGCATAAAATAGTACCGTGTTCAATTTGTTTTGAGAAAACATTAATCACCGTATAAAATTCCTACTTTGCATTTTTGTATAACTAATATTCGCAATTTCGAATTTGATACAAATATCAGTTTGATCATTCTGCTCTCACATTATAAAGAATCAGTTTTTGTTGACAGCCCAGGTTCGAAACACGTATAGGAGAAAACCAATAGAAAAGCTACCATTAATAACAACTACAATCCGAACCCAAAAATGGGCAATAAATGCCTTCATGACTATGGCATCCCACAAGCAGATCCAGAAAATGCAAAAACAAGATCCTAATACTGCACCCACTGCTACTTGGTTTAATGTGTGAAGTTGTTGTGAAACCCGTAGCCATGTCTGTAAATTGAAAGGAAAAGAACACATGAATTACTCAGCCAAATACTGCCCTGCCAGCATATGAAAGTGTTAGAAAATTTTATTTTTAATATTATTAATTAAGTTGTACATTCTAAAATTATATAGTACATGCATGATCATATCCATATGGATTGTAGGGTAAGAGAAGTGTGTCTTGTCTAGGGGCATAATTTAGTTGTGTGCAAAGTTAATAGTATGTGAAATCATTTTATTTAGTGTAGAATTATTTTTAATAGAGGTTGAACTCCACACTTACAAAGTATGAGCCCACTGCAAGGATAGGTGCACTAATGACTGCTGTTATTCCATTCAACCCTAAATATTCAACCACTGTGAAACAACAAGAAAAATGAGAATAAAAAATTGATTATCTCGCAAGTGAAAAAACCATAATTCCAAAAAAAGTCCTGAAGTGACAACAAGAACACTCAATAGTAGAACAAGGCTTAAATTACCTGTGTACTTTCTACTTAACTTATAATAATCCTATTCTCTAAATCTACCAACCGGAGCAACTTAAAATGATACGCGAGGAAAAATAGTTAGGTTGGTTATAATTCAGACACCAGAAGAAAAATCTTAGAAAATCAATTCCCCTCATGATAAGAACTTGAAGAACTGTATGAACATGATTGTAGAGAATTCTCATACATATATAACACAGAGGGAAGAAAAGAGCGCAACGTTAGCAGTGTACAAGAAAGAGAGAACATAGAATACATATATATAACTAAAACATAGAATACTCCTCCTGAATCTTAGTTTTACACATTTTCTATGCAACGCTTTAAAGCTTCTTAAGATCAAAATGAGAGGATAGAGGCTATAAATTATAATCGTCCAAGTTATAAGCATATAGACAATAGGAATTTATGGAGGACAAATCATCTAAATCCAAAGAAATTTCTGCATTTAATCAACACAATGAGAAGCTTACTCGAGATCATAAAAAATGTCATAATGTAGAAGCCAGACTGTGCATGTGAAGATGGCATCCCGGGGTCTGGTTTTAACGTCGTAACAGGGCGTTCTTGGTTAAGTATCCTCTTCAGTACAGTTGCGAGGACGCCATTGAGAAGAGCACCTGAAGTAGCCCAAAGTGCTTCCATATCATGCCTCCAAAGGACGAGAATACCGAAAACTGCACCCATCAGCCACTTACTCTGTATTTTAGGACACTTCTCTAAGTTGTCTGATCAAGTAATGACCAAAGAGAGTTGCAAAAACGAACATGATATAATTTCAAGGGAAAGCTACTCTCTTTATGGGATGTATTCTTTTAAAGAAAAAAAGGAGGGTCAGGATAATTTGAAAATAAGATAAAATCACAGTTGGACACCTTTGGACTTGAGCCTAACTCCACCCCGAAAGCAAGCTCAACGTAGAAGGATTGCCAAGCTTTGTAGCGGCTAATTACCTATCCTACAATTGATGTGGGATTCATTCAACAAAATACGAGCTTAACCAGAGTACAAATTATATGAGCTTCCAGAATCCAAGTGAACCTAACGTCCAAATAATTAAACCAGATGCAATTTTATCCTTCGAGCTCATGCAGATGAATGATGACAATTCAAACATTAACTATTTTTATTAAGAATAATATGAACGCTAAAATTTCCTTGTTGAACTGGATCAGAAATCAGTACAACTAGCTCTCTTGTGAGAGCGACCTGCAGAGGAACTGAACTACAATATTGCTGCAAATGCAAGACTTTTTTATGGTCAATCTCCAACGAATTGAACTACTCCATTTAATCAGGACATAAAAATGAGATAGTGCATGTTCTAAAGATACTCCTGGTATGTTGGCAACTTTTTTCTTTCTTAAGTTTCGTGCGCATTCAAAAAACTTAGTCACTCTAGCAAAATTAGCTCCCTGTTAACAAAATGTTGGGTGGTTATATAAATATATATATATATATATATATATATATATATATATATATATATATATATATATATATATAGTTGCGCATGAAAAATTCACATATTCCCTTTCTTTTCTGGATTGGGAATAACTACATAAATTGTCACCAAATGATACAGAAAGATGGACGAATAATTAAAAAATAACTGGTCAAACGTAGACTAACCAGGCTATTTAGGATTGCATGAATTCCACCAGAAGAAAATTTTGTGGACCTATCAATTAGAGCTTCTTCTTTTAATCCTTCATGACTGGAACCTTCATCAGAGGAAACAGCTTTGCTCTTGAATGAATCCATTAGAGGAGTAATTGGATATTTTGTGAAATGAGAGAATGGTGGTTTGGATAAAAATTTACGAGAAAAATCCAATTTGGAAGTGGCAAATTTATTGAGTCTTGGAAATTGACGTTCTGGAATTAGTACTGGTCGATATACAAGACTAGTTGCTGCTGGCATTTTGGTAGCTGCTCCTTTACACCTCCGAATTTTGGTTGAGACGAGATTTTTTACTTCATGAAGAAAAGAGCATTTTAATTTATAAGACAAGGTGTACCAACTGAGAGTTATTTTAGTTCGTCGTTTTAAAATAGACCGTCTATGAAATACTGCATCCATTTAAGTGGTACTTTTAGCTTTTTAGAAAAATTCAAGCTAATTGTCATTTTATAAAATTAAGAAATTATTAATTACTTTTTTCCAATTTATTTTTGCTCATTCCAGTAGCATTTTTTTTCAATATACAAAATACTAAAAGAGAGATAAACGACAACGTAGTCAAATGACCATTATCAATTATAACTTACTATAATTTACTACTATTTTTTTTAGGAGTTGTGTACGACCTACTGGTAATACTTAAATGGACTGAAGGTTGTATGAGTTCAATGGAAGATAGCCAACTATTTATTCAAACTGCCTAACATTTTTATGTAGCAAACAACTAGTTTTAAATTATCTTAGACATATGTTCTCCATCCAAGCAAGAACCTGAGGAAATGAAGGGTGTATGAGTTAAATGGAAGATAGCCAACTATTTATTCAACTGCCTAGCATTTTTATGCAGCAAACAGCTGTTTTAAATTATCTTTGACATATGTTCTCCATCCAAGCAAGAACCTGAGGAAATGAAGGGTGTATGAATTAAATGGAAGATAGCCAACTATTTATTCAACTGTCAAACATTTTTATGCAGCAAACAACTAGTTTTAAATTATCTTTGACATATGTTCTCCATCCAAGCAAGAACCCGAGGAAATGAAAGGTGTATGAATTAAATGGAAGATAGCCAATTATTTATTCAATTGCCTACTATTTTTATGCAGCAAACAGCTAGTTTTAAATTATCTTTGACGTATGTTCTCCATCCAAGCAAGAACCTGAGGAAATGAAGGACGTATGAATTAAATGGAAGATAGCCAACTATTTATTCAACTGCCTAACATTTTTATGCAGCAAACAGCTAGTTTTAAATTATCTTTGACATATGTTCTCCATCCAAGCAATAACCTGAGGAAATGAAGGGTGTATGAATTAAATGGAAGATAGCCAATTATTTATTCAACTGCCTAACATTTTTATGCAGCAAACAGCTAGTTTTAAATTATCTTTGACATATGTTCTCCATCCAAGCAAGAACCTGAGGAAATGAAGGGTGTATGAATTAAATGGAAGATAGCCAATTATTTATTCAACTGCCTAACATTTTTATGCAGCAAACAACTAGTTTTAAATTATCTTTGACATATGTTCTCCATCCAAGCAAGAACCTGAGGAAATGAAGGGTGTATGAATTAAATGGAAGATAGCCAATTATTTATTCAACTGCCTAATATTTTTATGCAGCAAACAGCTAGTTTTAAATTATCTTTGACGTATGTTCTCCATCCAAGCAAGAACCTGAGGAAATGAAGGACGTATGAATTAAATGGAAGATAGCCAACTATTTATTCAACTGCCTAACATTTTTATGCAGCAAACAGCTAGTTTTAAATTATCTTTGACATATGTTCTCCATCCAAGCAAGAACCTGAGGAAACGAAGGGTGTATGAATTAAATGGAAGATAGCCAACTATTTATTCAACTGCCTAACATTTTTATGCAGCAAACAGCTAGTTTTAAATTATCTTTGACATATGTTCTCCATCCAAGCAAGAACCTGAGGAAATGAAGGACGTATGAATTAAATGGAAGATAGCCAACTATTTATTCAACTGCCTAACATTTTTATGCAGCAAACAGCTAGTTTTAAATTATCTTTGACATATGTTCTCCATCCAAGCAAGAACCTGAGGAAATGAAGGGTGTATGAATTAAATGGAAGATAGCAAATTATTTATTCAACTGCCTAATAATTTTATGCAGCAAACAGCTAGTTTTAAATTATCTTTGACATATGTTCTCCATCCAAGCAAGAACCGAAGGAAATGAAGAGTGTATGAATTAAATGGAAGATAGACAATTATTTATTCAACTGCCTAACATTTTTATGCAGCAAACAGCTAGTTTTTAAATTATCTTTGACATATGTTCTCCGTCCAAGCAAGAACCTGAGGAAATGAAGTGTGTATGAATTAAATGGAAGATAGCCAATTATTTATTCAACTGCCTAACATTTTTATGCAGCAAATAGCTAGTTTTAAATTATCTTTGATATATGTTCTCCATCCAAGCAAGAACCTGAGGAAATGAAGGGTGTATGAATTAAATGGAAGATAGCCAATTATTTATTCAACTGCCTAATATTTTTATGCAGCAAACAGCTAGTTTTAAACTATCTTTGACATATGTTCTCCATCCAAGCAAGAACCTGAGGAATTGAAAGGTGTATGAATTAAATGGAAGATAGCCAATTATTTATTCAACTGCCTAACATTTTTCTGTAGCAAACAGCCAGTTTTAAATTATCTTTGACATATGTTCTCCATCCAAGCAAGAACCCGAGGAAATGAAAGGTGTATGAATTAAATGGAAGATAGCCAACTATTTATTCAACTGCCTAACATTTTTATGCAGCAAACAGCTAGTTTTAAATTATCTTTGACATATGTTCTCCATCCAAGCAAGAACCTGAGGAAATGAAGGGTGGATGAATTAAATGAAAGATAGCCAACTATTTATTCAACTGCCTAACATTTTTATGCAGCAAATAGCTAGTTTTAAATTATTTTTGACATATGTTCTCCATCGAAGCAAGAACCCGAGGAAATGAAGAAAATCCCATCTCATTTTTGCATCCCAAATGTATCTCAGTAATGGGGACCATTTTTGGAGCTTATTAAGACGTATTGTGGGATACCTTTCATTCTCCAACCTTACATTTTCAGACCACATCTTTTCCATTATTTGTACAACAGCAAAAAAAATTTAAGCAGCAAACACCTTCTTTAGATTATCTAGATAATGATCTTTTAATTTTTTTGAATAGTAGACTTTTGTTGGTAAACAAGCTGTACATTTAATACAACTTCAATTTCCAATTTCTTATTTTTTTTTTCCAAAAAACTTTTAGAACCAGGTTTTTCAAACTCAACTTTAACCGTAAAAAATGATATTTCAACATAATTAGAAAACTATTTTTTCAAGTTACTTACTCCGGTCCAAAATATTTGCCAATTTGAAATATCAAGATAAAATTTACCATGTTTCCCCATAATACTCCTAATATTAATTGTTCTTGAAAAATATATGTCATTTATGAGGAAATATTTATTAAAATAAATAAAAAAGTAAATTAGTAAAAATTATATGCTTATTTATAATTTTTTAAAGGGTGTGAAAAGTCAAACCTTACAACAAAAAATGACAGGAGGGAATATAATCTAATCCATGTCCAAACGCCTAGTAATTGTTTACTGACAAGTTGCATCTTCATTTATTGAATCAAATTTCAAACACTAATTGTATACCTTAACATATGTTCTCCATCCAAGCAAGAATTTGGATAGATAGAGAGAAGAAGATTGAAGAGTAGTCACATCCTATTTTTACATCTCTATGGATCTCTATAATAGGGATCGTTTTTGGAGTTTATTAATGAGTACCACCTATCATTTTCCAAGCTTAAATATTTTTGACCATAATCTTTCCATTATTTGTTGAACTGCCTAAAATTTTTAGGCAGCAAACTACTTTTAGATTATCTTGATAATACAACACAACAACAATAACATATTCAGTCTTATTTTACAAGTGGAGTCTAGGAAGGTGAGATGGATGCATAACTTACTCCACCAAAATGTATTATTTTCGCAACTAAAAAATTATCTGGATAATGATCTTTTAATTTCTGGAATAAGTAGATTTTGATGGTATTAATGTAAAACAAGCTGCACATTTAAGACAATTTTAATTTTCAAATTTTTTTTTTCCAAAATCAGTTCGGACCATATTTTTCAGACACAACTTCAATTTTCAAAAATTATTTTCCACATAGCTCCAAAAACCTATATTTTTCATGTTACAATCAAATCTATGTCCAAGCGCCTAGTAAGTACTAGCAAGTTGCATCCCTGTTTATTGAATCAAATCTCAAACATTAATTATATAGTACTCCGTACCTAATATGTGTGTCCTACATCGAAGCAAGAATTTGGGGAGATGGAGAGGAGCACCATCCCATTTTTGCATCCCAATAAATCTCTGCATGGACCATTTTAGGAGTTACTAAATGAGAATTATGGGTTACCTTTAATTTTTCAAGCTTAGCTTTTCGGACCACATTTTTCCCTTTATTTGTTCAACTGCCCAACATTAGGCAGAAAATACCTAGTTTTTGATTATCTGGATAATGACCTTTTAATTTTTGGAATGAGTAAACTTTTGATGGTATTAATGTAAAACAAGCTATACATTTAAGACAACCTTAACTTCCTAAAAATAGAAAATTTCAAAAACTTTTTGAAGTACGTTTCCAAATACAACTTCAGTTTTTAATACTGTATCTGTTTTTCAACACAACATTAAAAATTAATTTTCCAAATTTCAATCAAATCTATGTCCAAAAGCTTGGTAAATTTACTAGCAAGTTGCCTCTGCGCTTTAAGTAATTTAATTCATTATTTTGTACTCCCTCCATCTCAAATTATTAGTCCTTCTTTCTAAAAATAGTTGTCCCAAAATATTTGTCCAATTAGGATTTCAAAGTAAAACTTTTTATTTTTTTCCATTTTACTCATAGTAGTAAATGTTTTGAAGACCACAAAGATCTCACTTATTAGTTAATATTATAATTGTTCAAATACCAATGAAGATTAAATAAGGGTAAAATAGTCAATAATTTCCTCTCATTAATGATTTCTTAAGGGGCGTATAAAAGTAAAGAGGACAAATAATTTGAGACGGAGGAAATATTAAATAGTGATTTGAGACCGGAGGGAGTATAATCGATTGGCACCATGTATTAGGTAGCTTTAGCCACAAAATTAAAGCAATCGGTGACAACTGAGTTTTGTCACTAATGTTGTAGATAATTTGTGACAAACCATTATTTGTCTTCTAATTAGTTAAGTTTTGGATACGAAAAATTTTCGTCCCTAAAAATATATTGTTTAATAGCAACAAAACAGAATCGTCACTAATGCCTATATAATTAGTGACAATTATGTGTATTGTATCTAATTAACCTATGTCATCCTTAGCTACTATGATGGAACATTTTTACTAATTATTTATTTTCTGTGACAAAAAAAAAAAAAATATATATATATATATATATTATAGTTAAATCCACGACTAACTCTTAGTGGCAAAACACAAATTTCGTAATAAAAGTTCTGCCTACTAAAATTTCCACCCAAAAAATGATTTGGTGCCAATAACCACAAAATGAAATTAATTTCGTCACTGATGCCATATAAATTTTTGTGACTATTATTTGTCTTCCAATTACTTAAATTTTGAATGTGAAATAAGTACTATTTGTGCACTTATTATATTGTTTCATTTAATTTATGACTTAAGCCTTATTTATTTGTATTTAATAGAGGTGTGACTTTGAATAGTTCATACCTTAGAGCATTAAGTGCATCTATCTTTATTAAAATTTAACCACTTCATGGCTTATAATAACTCTTGATCATTTAAAATTGAACGGAGTCTTAATATCATGAAGATGTTACTATAGCGAAGATGTCTTTCCATCGCTACTCTGTCTGGCCAGCTACTACCATCAACCACCACCAAATGCACCACCACTTACGGCCAAAGCTAATCACTTTACTACCGCCACCAACACAATTACCCTATCGGCACCGTCAACCACTATCACCTCCACCACTACCACTACTACTGATCGCCACTGCTGTTCATTGTCATCCACCACAATTCTACCAATGAAAATTTTCGACAATACCACAAACAACATCGACCATCATAACAACTACGAACTACCTTCGCAAACACAAAAGCCTCCATGCCAACTAAACCACAACCATTACCAACCACCACTAACACTACTATCGACCACCATCGGTAACCAGTACCGTTAACTACCCCCACCACCATTGCAGAACCACCACCCATACCACCACTACAAACCATTACTGCCACCAACTACCACCGATAAATACCACTAGCCGGTCACCGCCTACCACTACATTATAACCTATTAATTTGCTGATGTAATATTTTTATTATTTTATAAAATGTATTAACTTTAATAAAAATAAACAATAATATTCAAATATTGAAAATAAATACTCTTACTCATTCAATATTCAGATCAATGTAACATCTGAATATTCGGATGTGTATTCAGATTCATAAATCTTAATCTTAATAAAAATAAAAGATCCATTTGTCCCGATAAAATTTTATCATAGAATATAATGTTTATGTTGTTACGTACGATTTTAAATCTTTAGTCTTGAATAATACGTTTAATATTGGCTAGAAAAAAAATGTTCCAGTTTATGTGAACCTATTTTCTTTTTAATCCGTTTAAAAAATATAATCCCTTTTTAAATTTAGAAACAACTTAAATCTAAATTTACTACTGTACCTTTAATGAGATAATTTATAGTCACACAAATTCTAAATTTTCAATAATTTATTTTAGACCACAAGTTTAAAAACTGTTCATTTCTGTATTACACTTTGTATCAAATCAAACAGGTTCACTAAATTATAACGAATAGAGTATAGTTTAGGCTACAACTCAATGTACAAACAGTAACTTTTGTGGCTCATAAATGAATATGTAGTATCGATCATACACGAGAATAATATTTTAAGTGCTCCGTAATTTGTTAAACTAAAATCCATGATTGTAAAATTGTTGATTTTTCATATTTTACAGTACCAAGATAAAATTATATAAATCTTAATTAACATTTAATGGGAAGTCACTAAATGAGAGAGGACATAAGTTGGGAGTTTTATACGAAAATATTGGAGGGATTTACTTTCCCTCCAATATTTTCGTGTAAAATTTCCTCTAACGTAACCCATCCCTCCCTGTAAACCACGAACAACAACCACTAAGATAAAGTTGAATCCAACTCAAAAACTAATTCATCACTGAAGGAAGTGTTGATATCCTTTTGAAGAGGTAAGTTTCAGTTCACATAGTAAGATATTGGTAACCGAATAGTGAATGACTTCGTGTTTTTATTGCTACACCTGTTGTTTCTTATTCTATTACTATTTGCTTCTCCTCCACCAATTAATGCTAGTTTTGTGATTCAAAGTTTTGAAGATATATTTTATTCTCTCGATATCAAAATGAACATTTTAAAAGTATAATTTCTTTTTTCCATTCACGTACAGGTACATAAAAGTGGAAGATAAATTCAAGAGTGAAGCTATTAGATAAGTGGCGCCGCGCGCATTAGCATATGAGGAAGCAAGATACTTTACCCACTAAGTTTTGCTTTATGTTTGTGTATTTCAATTAGACATTTTATGTTTGATGTTGATTTTACTTTGTATAGTCAAGTAGCTTGTAATCATGTTTTACAATATGATTTTGTATGAATTTTTGGAATTATGGTTCTTCTTTTTTTTTTTTATGGTATTATGTTTTGTTTCCATGATGAAAGTCTTTTTTACTACATTGCAACATCTTCAATGTCACAAATTGATTATGGTCAGTCGTCTCATTAATAGCATAATAATTACTATATTTTTAACTACCAAGTAAATAATAATATAAAATAATTGAAATTGAACTAAATAATACAACATATAGTGACAAATTGGTCTCATCAGTAATGCCACAATTTTGACGACACAACGATAGTTTTTAATGACGAATTTGTTGACTTTGAAGACAAACAAATCTGTCACTAATTTATATATTCAGAGACGAAAATTTACTTTTGTACATAAAACACATACATATTAGCGACGCAATGAAAAGACAATATGCATCTTCAGTAATTAAAATAATACTTAGGGGTCATTTGTTTTTATTAAGATTAAGACGTCTGAACCTGAATGTATATCTGAATTTTAAGATGTTGTCTCTGAATCTGAATATTGAATTATTAAGATTGTTTGTTTTTTCCAACATCTGATCCATGTCATTTATCCATATTAAAACTTTAATAAATATATTAATTTAATTAAAATAGTAATTAATATATATTGTATCAAAAAAATTAGAGAAAGCTAAAATTCAACAAAGTAAAATCATTAGAACATTTTGTAAAGTTATCAGAGAAGATTTTCGATTTGAACTTTTCTGAATATATGAACAACGAAAAGAACAAAATCAATTGGATCAAATTTTGCACCAAAATGTGTTCTACTGATTTATGAAAACAATACTCACTAAAATTGAAGTCAAGATTAACATCTCAGTCTGATAATATCTTTGCCTCTTTACTTCTAATGCATGAGAATATCATGATGGTAATAGTAATCCAAGTAATTCATTAACAAAAGGGAAGGTTGGGTTCATGGAGTTTTGACGTAAAAATAATTGTTGTCCCTTCAATGCTATTTTGTTTTTTCTGAATTCTCCGCTAATGTGCATAGGCAGAGTTTCGTTGTTGGATTGAGTGCTAATAGCCGAAATTTTAGTGAGATAAAGACGTGGCTTCGTTTAGATCTGTACAGTTTTAAGACTTGATGATATATCTGGTTAATTAGGTCCAACTAAGATATATTAAGAGGTTTTAAAAGAAAAAAAATCAAATGCACTTACATTTTGTTTGGATCATTGTTACCCATTGTATTGTATTGTATTGTATTGTTATTATGATTACAACGTTTGTTTTGGTTGTTACTTTAATTTCGTTGTATTGTATTGTTAAGTTACGTTGTTACCTAACAATGAAAAGACCCACTTTTTGTTACAACCGATTTGGTGGTTTTACATTGTTACGCTTTTACACTTTCCCATCATGTCCTTAATTATAACCTTATAATCCTATTTTACCCTCTACCCTATTTTCTTATTTAAATACACCCAAGTAGTTATTTTGACCTCATCTCCCCTCTTCTCAAAATACAGTACGTTCTCTGCCGCTCTTATTACTTTGTACGTTCCCTGCCTCTTCAAATTCACTAGCCATCTTGTTGTGTGATTACATTAAACGTTTTATCTTAATTTATTTAATGTATAATTCTTAATTTCATTAATTACAGAGCAAAAACGTGAAACTTGAGTTAGTAGATTTCATTAATTACAAGCCATATGTTCTTTTTTTTTTTTTTTATACAAAATATATGATGACACTTTTGTTAATAACTATTATTTGGATAATATGATTGCTTGCATGTCGTTATGGAATATTATTTTTATCTAAATTATTAATAGTGTGAACTTATTGTTATGTTTAATATTATTAACT
This sequence comes from Petunia axillaris subsp. axillaris, assembly GCA_029990575.1. Lineage (NCBI taxonomy): Eukaryota > Viridiplantae > Streptophyta > Magnoliopsida > Solanales > Solanaceae > Petunia > Petunia axillaris. The sequence continues at coordinate 167,994,286 of JARKNS010000003.1, forward strand.
TATTTTTTTATTTTTTTGATTATAATTTGCATGAATATATTTACAAGGTATAGTTGGTGATAAACTAGTAAATATAAACTGTCTCAAATTATATTAAAGAAAATTTGTTACTTAATCTAATATTTAGAACAACTAAGGGTATATTAGTAAACTTATTAGTTACAGTAAAATACAATACAATCAAAACAAACAATAACAATGTTACTAAACAACGGGAAACAATACAATAAATTCAAACGTTGTTTTTATAATACAGTACGATACAATACAATACAATACAAAACATTACATTATGAAACAATAGGTAACAATGATCCAAACAAAGTGTTAATGAGCAGTTATCTGAATTATTAAGATTAAGACCTCCATTAAGTGCAAACAAATGAGGCCTTAGTGACGAGTTAGGTTCATCTGTAAAGAGACTTTTTAGTGACAAAACGGTGCTTTTACCTACCAAATGTTTATCCCTTTTATGACAAACAAATTCGTCATAAAATGTGACTATTTGAGGACGAAAAACTTTTCATGGTAAATTACATCATTTTAGTGACGAAAACACTAATTCGTCTCTATATACTTTTAGAGACCCATGGTATAGGAACAAATGATTGACAAACTTTTTTTCGTCATAAAAAATTTTTGTTGACGAAATATGAATTTTATGAGAGAAAATAATTTGTCACCGATAACCACTTTTGTTGTAGTGTTAGATGCCACTTGACATCAGAAAATCTTGTAACAGAGTGGATGGTCAGACAGTTACACAACAATATACTCAATTAAATTTGTAAATAAAATTTGTAAAATGTACGCAAATATTATTGTTGCTTCGAGATAGGGAGATTTTTTATGATAAAACCCTCGGTATGGTCAGACATAGAGCTGGCAAGATGGATAAAATTCTCAATTATCCATCCAAATTATCCGCTTAAAAATGGGTCGGATAATTGATTTGTTTAAGGTGGATAAAATATGAATTATATCCATATTATCCGCTTTAAAAAATGGATAACCATGGTTAACCAATGGGTCAAGAATGAACCATCACCATTACAGTCACTTTGTAAACTTCTTCCAAGACTACCCAGTCACTTTGAACCATGGTTTATCTCTCAAACCCAAAACATATCTATCAAATCCAAAAAGCATATATATATATATATATATATATATATATATATATGATGGTAGGGGATCATAGCTGGGTTGGCGATGGGGGTGGGTTGAAGTGGGGTAGGTTGGGGGTATTAAAATTACCTTGGCTAACATTATTACTACATTCGTTCCACTTTATTTGTCATACTTACTAATTCGAATATAAACAGAGATCTTACTAAATAGCCGCAGCAGAAACTTAAAGTGAAATTCATTTACAACTGTAGAGTTATCAAGGGAATTGGTGTAAAACTTTCCCATTGAGAATTTCAAGTTCGACTTGATACATAGACGACGTACATCTAAGGAAATATTAGGACTACTGCAGGCATACAGGGTAAAGCAAAAAGCTGTACAGTTTTTTCTAAGCAATGCAGCATTGTGAAGCTTATTTGCATTTGGTTTTTTGGCAAAACTTGTGGGATTTCAGGCCGCTCCTTATAGGTATAAAAGGGATGAAAAAGGCTGCACAAGTTTCCAGGTTTTCATCTGCACCTAAAACTTCTAACACACCTACCTGATCGGCTGATATACACATATATACAAACATTTCCACACTTCAAAGATGGAAAGTGACAAGTAGAGCCAAATTTTTTAAATTTGGCCGAGAATTTGACATATTTGAAAAATAAAAGAAATGTTCTACAAGTCGCAATAAATTACTTTTCAAAATATTTAAAAGATATATAAGAATATTGCGGTTAAAAAACTCGTTTGACCCTCGAAATCCGAACTATGACCAACAAAATAGGATTGAGGGAGTACTTTATAAAGAAAGAAGCCACGGATAATATGGATAACCGTGTTATCCATCACTCAACCCATTTTTTTATCCGCATTAAATATGGGCGGGCTGGATAATTATCCATTTTTTTCCTATCCATTTCTGACCAGCCCATATCCAATCCGACCCGCCCGTTTGCCAGCTCTAGTCAGACAGTTAACCCACTAAAATATATACTCACAAGCTATGGTAGAATTATCTTGAAACAATGAAACTTCCACTTGAATGACGAACATACGTTTCAAAGGCATGCAGAAGGACAAACATGAGGTTCATGATCGTAGCCGCTTCTATATAAACCGTAGTATTCGATACATTTTAATGTAAAATATGTTTTAATTTATGTGATATTTTTCTTAAAAATTTTGAAAAAATGATATACTTTTATAGTAATTAATAACAATTCAATTGTATTTTTTTCATTTTATTTTTCATGAGATAAGTTTTCCTATGACTCATTTTTGAATGTGTACACGAGTCAAAGTCTTTTTAATCACTGCAATATTTTAGATCTTTAGCCACCCTAAAATAGTGTAGTCCTAAACTATTGAAAAGTGTAGCATTTGATTAAAAGCGACACATTTTGACTTTTAAGTAACGTTTTTAGGGGTGGCCAAATCCAGCTTACCTTTGCCAACTTTTGCTTCATATTTGTACACACCCAAAATCACATCACGGTATATATAAATAGGCAAGGGAAGGGTACGTTTAGTTAAAATATTAAGACAAGAAGATCTGAAAATAGAAACTCTAACAATGTTTCAAAGCTTCTTGTATGAACAGCCATCATCAATCATCACAGTAACAACTATGGTGCCCTTTGTGTTTTTATCTTGCTCGGGTATCTTTGAAATATTTGGGAAGCATCTTCAGTACTCCAAATTCTGGAATGTGAATCCTAACTCTACTTATAATAATAATAATAATAATAATAATAATAATAATAATAATAATAATGTTCTGCAAGTTCAACTCTCAAGCAGAACTGGGATGCTTATACTCTATACCCCAGCTTGTATTATGGGGTTTGCTGCTTTTTTCCTTTATCCAGATGGTGGAACAAGGTTTATGATGGTTAAGTCTGCTTTTACTATCCATTTGTTGAAAAGGGTTCTTGAGGTAACCTTTTTTTGTGTAGTTATTTTGTTGCTTTTGATGATCTTTATAATCTGTTAAATGAAAAAGCTAATAAGTTAGTATATAGTTGTAGTTCAATGTTAGCTGACAGTGTGAAAAATCTACATTGACACATGCTATACTATGAATTTGGATAGAAGAATGCTTCTAGCTAGCGCTCTACTTTGTTGATAGAAAAGTAGCTCAGAGATTCTTCTCTGTCCTGAGTCTCCACCACCTTTTTGCTCTAAGAGCATTGCGCATGTCTTGGAGCCTCTTTAAGCCTAGTCTTCCTTTCTCTGACACATTTTCTCCTGTGCTCCAATGATAATAATTTTTTTCTTCTCTTTGGCCCCAAAAGAAGTTAGAGAAATATTTTTCCGTTTGACAAAAGATAGTTTTTGGAGGGGCCATAGCAGCAAATAACTTGAGAGGTTGAGACTGTAAAATATATTTGATAATAACAGCCTTACTCCCCGGAGACAACATTTTCTCTTGCCACCCTCCAATTTTGTTGAGAATTTTTGTCACAATGTCTGTAAAATAACATACTTTCTTCGTACCATTAAAAATAAGGCTGCCCTAGTATGTGAAAGGGAATCGTTGATGTTTAAAGTCAAGCCAACCCTTCAATCTGTCTCTTATTGTAGGTTCTAAATTATCATGAGTCACAAAAAAACTCTTGCCTTTATTAATTTTCATACATTATTTCCATAATATTCTACTTTGCAGGTTTTGTTTGTTCATCAATACAGTGGCAGGATGGTTCTTGGAACAGTGCTCATTATTTCTTCCGCCTATATTTTTATTGCTGCAGTCATGCCCTACAACCACCACTTAATTCAAGGATTTACGGAGCCAGAAATTGATCTGAAATATACCGGTTTGCTTCTATTCTTAGTTGGAACTAGTGGCAACTTTTATCATCATTACATCCTTTCCAAGCTCAGAGACAACAGAGAGAAGGGATACAAAATTCCCCAAGGTGGCCTCTTCAATTTGGTCATATGTCCTCATTATCTTTTCGAGATTCTTGCCCTTTTAGGGCTTTCATTCATCTCCCAGACGCCGTTTTTGTTTTACTCTGCTGTGGGTTCAGCTTTATATCTGATGGGAAGGAGTTGTGTTACTAGGAAATGGTATCTTTCCAAATTTGAAAATTTTCCTAAGAGTGTAAAGGCTCTGATTCCATTTGTTTTCTAGAAATAACTGTTTTTGCAGTAGGAAAGACCTTTGTATTCCAATTAAGTTTCATAGAATTCCTTTTTTGATTTTGTCTTAAAAGTAACACTAAATAATAAACTTTTATCATGTTGTAACATTCCTTAAAATATATTAATTTTCAGTACATTTTTGCATGAGAAATATTTAGGTGAACTTGGTTTGTATGTCATACAGTGAAAGTATATATGTTCAATTAGGGTTGTTCATAGTTCGGCTAAATATATTGCTATTCTGGGTTTGATTTGATCTGATTTTAAAGTTTGAGAAAAAATGATAATATTTGGTTTGGTTTGGTTTGATTTTCTAAAAAAAAAAAACATGAAGAAATAACCGATATGTTAATGATTTTTACCTTTGTGGCAAACTTCTAAGTTCAGTTTTTTAAAAACAAAAATCTCAACTTATTTAATAAAAGAAATCCAACTCATCTAGTAAACTGAACCAAATATAACTAAATCGATGGATATAATTTTTACTTAATTTGATGTTAATAATCTAAAAATTGACTAAATTAATTTGATTTTAATTTTAACTAAAAACCAATCAAACTGAACCGTAGACATCCTAGTTACAATATATATCTTGAAAGAGGTATTAAGTACTTAGTTATGTTGAAACTTGAAGAAGAAATTACACAACATCAAAAACTAAAGTTAACGTAACGTAACCAAAGTTTAAGCTAAAGTTGGGGCTTTTCCAACTTTAGAGGGTTCTGCGCATAATGTAAATTCTATACCTAGTAAATGGTCGACCACTTCAGCCATTATATGAGCAGTCATTGGCTTTGGCCATCTTTGTAGGTTTAGGTCTTTTACATGGAACAATTCAGTGCATACGTATAATCAATCAACATAAATCAGAATACACCGTGTTATGAAAATTATTTCAATTGGTATACTTTGTTGTAGGTGATATGGTATTAAAAAGATTGCAGTGGGCAAGGATAATTAGTGGAAAATTTATTATAGGGTACATTGCATTAAAAACAAGATGACAGTTGTAAATATTAAATTATAATATAATATGCTCAAAAAAATTAAATTAAAATTTATTATTGTATGCCCTAAATTCGGTGTTAAGTTATAATTAAATTTGTTTAAGAATTAGAAGCAATGAATTGTATCAAAATCACAACTACGTACTGAATGTAAAGATGAAATAAAGGACAAGAACATCAATAAGGACAGTAAAATGATTGTATTATAATGAGCGTACAATTTGACAGGGTTTTGACATATTATTTTGGATGCCTTTTACGGCGGGGTGTGGGGGTATTTATAGGAACTTGAGCGAAACTGTTTGTGGGCATTGAGAAGCCCATGTACCCCTCCTCGTTCTGATCGTGGTGAGCCAACTAGTTCGTTGAGGCCACCGGCTATAGATGTTATTGTAACGTCTCATATTTGTTCTATTCGGAAATTGTATATATTTTTAGATTTCTTAGATGCCTGATCTGGGAACCTCTAGACCTTTGTATAACCAGCTGTATTTTTTGGCAGCTTGTAATATTTGTGTTATATATTGCTTTTGAGTCTTTTATGTCTTGTTTTAAGTTCCTTTTGTCTCTTTATGCTAAGTTAAAGTTTATAGGATTGGCCCGACAGGTCTAGGGGGATGATTGTCGGGTGCCCTCACGGCCTATCTGGAAATCCGAATCGTGTCAATTTACAAACTTACCCTTATAAAAGAAGAGTGCAAGTTGGCTACCTCTTATCTAGTGAGGTCCTAGCTAGATCATAAGCCTACCCTTATTAATCTAATTATAAATATATTTCCTCCACTTTCATTTTCATCTCAATTAATGGCATGCCGACTACTTTCTTTCAGCAGGGCGACCCTCTTTCGCCCTATATCTTCATTATTTGTATGAAGTCTTTATTGCATCAAATCTTCAATGCGGTCAACAACAAATCCTAGACTTTTCTTAGGTTTGGCATTCGGTCCCTTTATTTCCCATCTTTTATTCGATGATGACCTATTTGCCAAGGCAAATTTGACTAATGCCATTACATTTGTCAACATTTTCAATTGCTTTTTTGTTAGTTCAGGCCAACGCTTTAACGTAGCGAAATCAAAAATTATCTTTTCCAATAATGTCTCTCACTTTGATAGATTGCCTCTCTCCTCGATTTTGCATATTTGATCATCTAATTTTATGAGAAATAAAAAATTATCCTTACCTTATTTGGTCCTGCTACTTTAATCAATTCTATCGCTTCAGCTATCCAGGTAAATGTTGTGAAAATGAACTATATACCACAAAAAAGTTTTGCACTCACATTACCCATGTCCAGTTTAATTTCTTATGGGGTTCGATTGATTCTCATAAAAAAATTACACCCTTGTGAGTTAGGACCTTGTCAGATTACCCAAACCAAATGGTGGGCTTTGCATCCGTAAAACTTTAGGACATAATCTTGCCTTACTAGAGAGGTTGACTTGACGGTTTCTCGCACAACCTGATGCCCTTTGGATGAAAGTCCTCCACTTCAAATATTGTAATTGGATAATTTCCCCTACCCATCTCATAATTTCAAAAACTGATTCCCATGTTTTGGAAGTATGGGGTGTTCACGATTTAGTTAAAAACCGACTCAAATTGAAAATCGAACCAACTTAATTAAAATAATCGATTATTTGATTTTGTTTGATTTTTAATAACCGATAATATTTGATTTGGTTTTGGTTTTATAGTAGGTTAAATGAAATGGACTTAACTAATTATATTCTTAAGCCCAACAAGAATCTAACAACGCTACAACTTATAATAAAAAGGGCTCTTTACATATATATCCGCCCATCAAGAAATAATTACTTTTAGGTGTCCATAACTTTTTGTATCCAAAAATTTAATACATATTAAATATATTTTTTAATATTAATATTAATATTTAATAGTATGATATTCAACTCCTTAATTAAAGAAAATAATCAATGGTAAAAAAAAAAAAAAAGATTACCATTGAATATGGTAGTTGCACGATTTTAGGCTTAATGATAGACCTATCAACATAATAATATTTAAAACATTAAATATATATATTTTAAATATTAAATATATATTTAAAATATTAAATATATTAAATATATATATATTTAAAATATGAAATATCAATAATATTAAATATATCAATAATATTAAATATATTAAATATCAATAAGATTAATATATTCAATATATATTTAAAATATGAAATATAAATAATATTAAATATATTAAATATCAATAATATTAATATATTAAATATTTATTTTAAATATATATTTAAAATATTAAATATATATCAATAATATTTAAAATTTTAAATACATATTTAAAATATTTTAAAATGGGTAAAATGTATATGGAAAGAAAGAAACAAGAAAAGATGTACAGAAACAGTAATTATTCTTAGTCAGCGTTCATGGGGCGTAAATTTCCCTAATAAAAATAAGGTGATCCACTTGTAGTAAACGGTTATCACATCTTTGTATTACTTATGATTTAGTATAATCACTCTTAACCATCAGTAACAAGTGATTCTTGGTTAGAACATTACTTGCATAAAAATGTGGATGAATTGAAATTACTATTTCTGACTTGTATATGAACATAAAATGTGCTCATAATAAGAAAAAGTTTGGCAGATGGCCCACTAGCAGCAGATAAATTTATTGTATATTATTCAGCTTTTCTTAATGATATGCAAAACATTAAACAACTTATAGTGTCTGTTGAATAACTAATATTTATTTTCTATTACATATGTAAGCGTTTTAAGTGAACAAAAAAAAAAGTTATGGTCCTCTTTATTATCAGGGGCGGATTTACCTCTTGGTTACAGGTATCATCCGATATACTTGATCAAAAAATTTGTTAAAAATATAAATACAATAATAAAAGAAAACGAAAAATTGCGTATAAAAATAAAGGACACCATTGAAATAAAAGCATTGATAGGTGAGCTTGCGTAAGCATATATGTTTCAACTTTTTAGTCCAACGAATCCCTCTAGCAACGGCCTATTTCAAGGTTTTTTTGTTAAAGCTAGATTCTCACACCACTAATAAAAGATCCTGCGTACGTCACTATTATCATTTTTTTATGCTCATTGTTATTTTGTTTGTATAAACTGATAGATCAAATCAAACCGATGGTTTTAATTTTACTTAGTGGTAAGAATTTAAAAATTAATTAAATTAGTTTGATTATGATTTTGATTAAAAATCAACCGAACCAAACCATGAACATCCCTATTTGGAAGAAAATTGTTAAAGAACATATCTGTAAACATGGTATCACTTGGAATATTGTCTCGGGATCCTCCTTGTAACATCTGGCGCGATCATTGGATATCTCATACTGCACTTTTGAGTTATTTTCACTTTGAGTATAGGAAAGTCTATTGATCTATGAAATTAGCCCATGCTTGACTCATTTTTTTATTAGTCTGTTCTAAAATGACTGACATGTTTTTAAATTTGCAAACAATTTAATTTCAAAATTAATGATTTACCTTTAATGAAATGATTTATAACGACACAAATATCTAAAGTATATTTTAGGTCACATACTTCAAAAAGGCTTCAATTTTTTATTAAACTCCGAGCATATTCAAATTAGGACATATAAAGTGAAACGGAGAGAATACATCGACGGTTACTTGCACGTGAAATAGATGCTCCCCTTTCCTATAGCACTTGGTATTTTTCAACGCTTGGTTTTAAACTGCCTTGTTACCTTAAAACTCTTCTTTAGTAATGGTAGTTACTTACTGCACCCTGTCTTTTGCCTCTACACAGGTCTATCATCCAAGTTACCTGGACTTTGCCTCATTTACACAGTTTTAAATTAAATATTGACTGTGCATGTGATAATATAACTCATAAGTAAGGTGCTGCTGGTGTAGTACGCTACCATTTTGGTACATAGTTTATCGGTTATGTTAGACCCCCTTTATTTGACTACCCCGCTACACACAGAACTATTAACTTTCTTTAAGGCGCATTCGACTGACCAGGGGCGGATCCAGGATTTTTAACAAGGAGGTTCAACATTTAATAAATTTTCTTTCTTCATGTATATTTATAAAAGTCAACCGTCAAAAATTTCAAAATAGGGTCATAAATTTTATAAGCAAAATTTAAATTAAAGTACCGTTTATGTTATATCAAAACTAAAATAGCAGTATGTTATTTAATAAAAAAAATTCTTGAAAAAAATTTAAAATACTACTGTGAAACTCAAATATATAAAATGTAGGGATAATGATTGCAAAAATAAATACCTTGATAAATTTAAAGAATAAAGATATTACATGGTGTGAGCAATGTCACAAAATCTCTAACCACAAATGATAAATATATATTACTATATTACATATTACAAATGTAATAAATATCTTAGTAATAATACTTAGAAAATAGAAGAAAAGCATAAAAGTATATGAGGTGAAAGAAAAGTCAGAAGCAATGGGATCTCTACTAGGGGTGAGCATATAGCCCGAAATACCGAATTCCGCACCGAACCGAATTAGTTCGGTATTTCAATATCGGTATTTCGGTATTCGGTACGGAATTCGGTATGAAATTTCAGTATTTCAGAATTTCAGTTCGGAATATGGTAAGAGGGTTTCAGAATTTCAGAATTCCGAAATTCCGAACTTTTTTGGGTATGTTATGTAATTTGTATAATACTCTAAATCATCATACCAAAATCCAAATGGCCCAACGGCCCCAACCTAACCCATTTCAATAAAGATTCACACTTTATCTTTTTATTTCTTAATCTTAAATCCTAAATCAAAATCAAAGCTACTATTTCTTCTCCAACTCTGACCGTATTTCTTCAGACCAAAACCACTTTGACCATCAATTTGATGTAACTTGTAAGTAGGAAAGAAGAATTCTTACGACGATGAATATGATCTAATTCTACTTGTATATGTGAGTTCATTCTCATGAAACTTTATTGTGAATCAACTTTAAGAAAAAGTAACTTTACTGTCATATTTTAAAATTTTAAAGTTTCTATCTTTCCTCTTCCCTAATTAAATATTAGTAATGGTGGTAGAACTCTTAAGGCTCTAGCTTTCTCTGTTGCATATCTTCCATTAAATGATTACTTTTAAGCTTAAGATTGACTAAATTAGCCAATTTAAGAACTCCAAAATACTACCAGGATTGTCAATTAAATTAATTGTTAGACTAACATAGACGATACTAAAAGAAACTGAAATAAGAAAAATCATGGATAAACACTACAATAAAACTGTAAATATATTAACAAGTTACGATAATGGTGTTTTCTAGAATCCTAGTAGTAGAATTTATGCATAGCAGACATTGTGAATTTGTTTCGTTGATGTAGATTGCAAGTCAATTTTTATTTGGTATACTGTATACCGCACCGAATAAAACCGAACCGAAATATAAAATACCGAACTGTACTGAAGTAGTTTGGTATGGTATTTGGTATCGACCCTTTGGAAACCGTATACCGAAATACCGAACTGTATTTGATAAAACCGTTCCGAAATACTGAACGCCCACCCCTACTCGTAGGAATGAGCACATAGCGATCATTCCAACCCCGATCACCGTGGTCTTCACTTTTGCTCAGAATGGCGTAAGACCCCCGAGGTAAAAGAGCGATATCAAGTGTTGGAAGGTGAAGGGCAACCCAGCTAAGTTACTTAAGTATTCGAGGGCCTGCACAACTCTCCAAACCCCAGGACCCACTTGAGCCAAGCACAATTGTAAGATCTACAAAATGTGTCGATTATAGGATGAACTGGCAAATTGAACCCTATGGTGAAATGATATGTGCAAATGTAGAATACCCTTCAATGTGAGTGGAGGCAGCTGAGTTCGGGGCCGGAACCCTAGTTTCCACTTCGGGCCCCCATCGGCAATCAACCCTAACAGTCTCAACCACGTCTTCGGTTATGATACTCGGGGTGACGTGAACCGGTATGCTCCTTTTCTTCCCCTTTTGGGCGTCAGATTCGACATGGACCTTTAAGTCTTTGTCGTTGCTAAAACTCGAAGGGATGACCAACCGAGGGTCTATCTCTACTTCGATAGGATTCTTCTTCCTTGATTTCTTTGAGTGCCAGCTTCGGTCTGAGACCCCTCCTTGCTGGCCTCGGCTTCGCCCCTTTGGCCACTTGCCTCTCTACTGACTTCGGTCTCACCCTCTGGCCACCTACTTCATTGACACTGGTGACATCATCCACCCCGATGTCATCTCTATCATCGTCGTGGTCGTAACCACCAACATCAATATCAACGTCATAATTGACCTCCGCTGTGTCACGACCAGCCCTTATCTTGCGCTGTTTAGGAGCGGTGTCTGTTGACTTGGCCTCACCACATCCTTCCACCTCAATCATCTGCAGCGGAGGTACGGTGGCAATGAAATCTCCGCTCATTATCGCGGAAGCAAAGCGCTCGGCCTTCTCGCCGGAATCACTAGACCTTTGTCCAGATGTCGCCATTGATGTTATGTGAAACCGGGAAGAAGATCTTCGTTGAAAAAAGAAGATTGCATCGAAGAAAGCTGCTTGAGAAATGGGGTTTGCTTGTTCTGTTTTTTCTACTGTTTACAACCAGTCTATCAGGTGGAGAAGAAGACTTCAAAATGAAGTATTTATACAGGCTACACACGTGCAAGTAGCAGAAGCAATGATGACTGTAACGTTGGAGAAAGCGAAAGAGTCGGCGCGACCATTCGGTAACCAACCAACGACCGCCACGTAACGCGAACCCAAACTTTCCTTTAGAAAAATGATGAATCAGATCTCTCCTAGCCCAGAATGGTAATGGTTTCTTTGTGTGAACAGTTTTCTTTCTTGCAGAATGTTGAACTGGTTTATAGGATCTATTCCTCTGTCTCACAGAATTTTGAACAGGTTTATAGGACATGTTCCTCTGGGCAGCCCTTTTTAAAGATTGGCAATTTTCTTTCCGGTGACCAGTGTTCCCACAATGAGTGCATAGCCAGTTTTCAGGAAATGATAAGTACTTACTCTTTGGGTCCCATTTGGATGAAACCTGTGCTTTCATGAATCCAATACCCTTCCTGTTACTACTATGATTTTCTTGTAACCATTCTAATACTTCAGAAGACTTGTTCTATTTTACAATTTTTCCTAGTTCCAGTTTTGTTTTAACCAAGTCTTCTTCCAAAGATCTTATCTTCTCATCTTTTTTGCACAATTCATCAACTGTGACTTTCAGTTTCTCTTCAGCAATGATCTGATGAGAATTAGCAATACCTTTACCTTTTTCAACTGTTTTAACATTTTCTAATTCCTGAACAGTTGATTCAAGTGTGAGGACTCGTTCCTCAAGCATGCTAATCTTTCTTTTCAGAAAATCATTTTTAATTACTGCCTCTTTGCATTCTGCTTCTAAACAATCAATTTCACCATGCAGATGATGATTGTCATCCCTTAGAGATTTAAATTCATTTAGCACAGTATGAAATACTTTAACTAATTTTTCTCTGGGCATGCTTTTTACATCTTGTCTCAGTTTAGAAACAAATACCTCAACATCTTCTTCATTTTCTGAATCTCCAAGAGCCATTAGAGCAAGATCCTCATCCAAATCATCATCAGTTATTTCATCTTCACTGTCTTGCCATCCTGCAACCATCGCTTTGGGATTTCCACTTTTCTTATGGACCTGTTCCCTAGCCTTTTTCCTTTCCTCAATAAATCTCTTCCTTCATTCTCCTTCCATAATTGGACATTTGTTGATGTAGTGCTCCGTGTTTCCATATTTTTGGCATTCTCCAGCCTGTTTCATGTTAGAAGACCTACCCTATCCACTAATCGCCTTTTTCTTAATCAAATATTTCTGAACACTTTTAGCAATAAGGACCAGTTCCTTATCATCAATAATCTTATCAGCAGCAGTCAAGGCTAGGTTAGGTTTAGTTTTAACTAGTACTCCTATGTTTTTAACCTTTTTCCTTAGTTCATAAGTCTTTAAATTACCTATAAGCTCATCTAAGGATAGAGTGGTTAAATCTTTGCTTTCTATGATAGCACAAGCTTTGATCTCCCAAGAATCTGGAAGAACCCTAGTTAGAATCTTTTCTACTCTATCTTCCACGGTTAAAACCCTTCCCAAAGAAATAAGTTCAGAAGCAATGGCATTAAATCTTGTATACATTTCAGAGATTGACTCTTCTTCTTTCATTTTAAAACTTTCATATTCAGCATAAAGAAGTGCACCTCTAGACCTTTTTACCTGACTTGTTCCTTCATGTGCAACTTGTAGAGCATCCCAAATCTCCTTTGCAGTGGTATACCCTCTGGTTCTAGTGCATTCGTCAGGACTGAGTCCACCAACAAGCCACTTCCTAGCTTTTGCATTCTTTTCCCATTGCTTTATATCTTCAGCATTGCATTCTTTCTTGGTTTTGGGAACATCGTTTCCCTCAGCATCCTTCTTCATTGGGATCATGGGACCTTCAGTCACTATGTCCCATAATTCATAGTCCTCTGCTTGAAGATAATCACGCATCCTTTCCTTCCACCATGATTAGTATTTCCCATTGAAAAAAGGAGCTCTAACCATTGACTGACCCTCACTGTTCTCTCGTGATGTACTCATCTAATCCTAGGTGTTAGCCTTTTCAAGGATAACCCACTCTGATACCAATTGTTATTTTCCAAGATACACCACTTTACTGTTTTAAGGACCAGTTCCTTAAAATGTATTCCTTTACTATATTATATGCGGAATTAAAACTGTAAGTAAATGAACACCAGATATTAGCGTGGAAAAACCCCTTGATTCGGGATCAAAAAACCACGACCTACTTCTCAAGTAGGATTTCAACTTCACTATGTAAAAAGACCCACTTGGTTACAAGACTCCTTCTTACTAACCTAGGACTAACTCTAATCCTTTAGTGACCTTTCTCACGATCAGTGAAGTTGTGTCAAGTCCACGACTTGAACCAGAAAAGATACAACTCGATTATACTTACTACAGTTGAACTAAAACTCGAACTTTTACAAAACTCAATTTAAGGAACAGGTTCTAACTTAGTTCCACTGTAACTAACTTATTATACAAATAAGCTAATGACTCTTTTAAGCTTTGCTCGATTCTCTCTGTATTTGTGCATGCTTCAATGGCTGATATGCTCTACATTTTATAGCTCCAACAGCCAAGAAGTCTTGATCAATTAGAACTCCAAAGCTCCCATGAGTTTGAGTCTTAATTGGATTCTTTTCTTTAGAATCCGGGTCTTCTATCCTTTATCCTTTAGTTATGCAATCTTTTCGTATCAGTTTAGACCAGCATAATTATCAAGATAAACATTAGGTTTGGGATAATTAATAATATCTCAACTTAAACGATTTTGTATGAATTATTTATTTAGCTGCAGTGATTCAAAGGAACAGGTCCTTTAAATCCGTTCCTTAATCATCAGTCAAAACTCCAAGCTTATCCAAGCTAACAGAAACTATAACCCCTTGCATCTGCCAACGTTCTTTATTGTCTCAAAAGGGGAAATAAGAACTTTATATTAATGGTTTTGGTAATATTTATACAAGTGAAATCAGCGAATTTTCGAGAAAGGGGATTTGAATCTCCTTGCCACTACATGGCTCCACCCCTAGGGGTAGGCATAAATTCCGAAAACCGAAAAACCGAACCGAACCGAATTAATTTGGTTTTTTGGTTTTGAAATTTCAGAATTTCGGAACACTATTCGGTGTAAAAATTTGGCATTTCGGAATTTCGGTTCGAAATTCGGTTTTGAGGTGTCAAATTCTGAAATTCCGAATTTTTTATAGTGTATATATTTAAAATATATACATAATACAATTCTAATTACTAAAACCAAACCCAAGTCCAATTCTTTCTTAGCCCAAATAGCAAATATACTTTATTCACACTTCTTTCTTCCTTATTCTGCATTGAAGAGGTTAAGTGCAACTTCTTGTCGTTCTTTTTGTAAGTTCTCTATCTGTATTATAATCAGATGAATAAATACTTTGTGATATACTTAATTCTAATTGTAGTAATCACTTTGTTTGAAGGCAGGATTGTATTAAAATGTTACGACCTTGGCCTGCCATACTCTTCAATAAAATGTTGTAAGTAGATGTTAGAAATTGATACGCTTATAAATTTCTATCATTGACAGAGTTAATAATATTATTGAACATTGTTTCTTTTTCTTGCTATCATGTTGTGGGTTGTGGTCCTTAAAAGCACGTTGAAAGCTCATTAAGGTTGAACAACATTAGTGTAATTACCTAATTTTGGCACAAAATACCAAACATTGCGTATAATAGTCATCTTAATTATCATGTGATATGTTCTTGTTTTTTCTGGATTTTATTTTTAATTTTGAAGAAAGAAAAAGTTATCAAAATATTGTATCGTGTTGGTAATTTTTACTTGATGTCTTGTGCCAGTTAAAATATTTTCTTATGTGATTCTTGTTCAAATATGTAGTTTAATTAGTTTTTTTGTTCTAGTTTATTTAGCTTAAAGGGGTCACTTTAGTTACTAAGTACTAGTTAGTGGTCATTTAGGTAAATGAGTTAATCAGGAAAATGAAAAAAAGGCCGGCCCAATACCAAGTTTAACCCAGCCCAATTACTTGATATATAAACCAAATCTTGCTATTTTGGTACAATTCTCTTTCCCCCAAATTGACAAAACACAGAATTTTGCCCTAAATTTCTCACGCTCCCCCTGGAAACCGCTGTCTGCCACCATCGCTTCCACCCCGTTCCGGCCAAAATTATACACCGTCGAACTCGCCTTGATCCCCTCTTTCCATTTATGTGTTTAGTTTCTCAAAATACTCAGTGGTTCGGCGTAGGTCGAGGCCGAAAGTGGCGGCCAAAACTCTAACCCCGACGACGGCAAGATTCTCCGGCGACCCTTTGATTTTCCGGTGAACTCTTACGTGTCCAGGTTCGTTGTTCCTCCTCTTTCACCTCATATACTCGATTTTACACCAAAGTGATCCCCTCAGTTCCCAAGATTGAATGGCAGCGGCGTCTTTGGTTGATGGCTTCGCAGTGGTGTCGATACGGCGAGGTGTTGGTTTGAGTTTACTTTGGTGGTGGTGCCAGTGTTGTTGGAGTTGAACCACTGGTGGTGTTGTTCTTGGTGATGACGAGGTAGAGGGAAGGTGGCGATGCTGATGTGTACAGCGGGGATGCCATGACGAAACAAACGTCGAGGTAGTGATCCGAAAACAGAGCAGCAGCGAGGCAGTGTGTTGATGTCTATGGCAATGCAATGGCGAGTAGGCTGTTATGGTGTTGAAACAGGGGCTGTGATGTTGATATTAGCTATGACAGTGAGGCAGCGGAGATGTAGCAAGGTAGTGGGCTGTTGGTTTGACGACGAGGCTGCAGCGATAACAAGGCTGTGCAGTGTGTTGCAGCAGCGATGCCAGCAGGGTGTCAATTTAGCTGCTGGCGACACGGTGAAGCGATGGTGACACTGTTGGCTTTTGGCATTTGCTGCTCTGATTTGTTGATTGCATTTGACTCAACGGGTTAGACAGAAGTTGTTTCCTTTCCTTTGATTTCTAGTTTTAGTTTAGATGAAATAGCTGGAAATTCATGTTTAGTGTTAGTGTTAATATTGAAATTGAAAAAAATATCTTGTATGCTCGTTTGATCAAATAAACTGTTTGCTTTAGCTAAAATGAATGAGTTTGATTGGTACGATTTAGTTTGAGGTTTTATCTTTCTGTTAGTGAATCTAAATGAATGTGTAGTTTAGATTAATGTTACTATGTTTGTTGTCAATGGTTTAGGTCGTTCATATTGTCATGTGTTCAAATTTATGAGATGAAATCGTTGGCTTCTCTTTGTGTGAAACATGTTAAGTATGGACGTCCATTAGCTAGAACCAGCGGCTGCCTTATAAAAGTAGCTTGATTATGACAAGTTGTCGAATTTGAAGTATTTGTGTAATCTGTAGCAGAGCTGGCTTGTTTATGTTTTGTGTTGTGCTGTTAATTGGGCTGAATTGAGATCATCTGTGTGTAATTGTGTGCTAGCTTTGAGATTCAAGAGTTGGTATTACTGTTAGCCTGAAACTACTCGCTTAGTAGCTCTAGACTGTTTGGCTGGGGAACCTTAAAGAAAGTAACTGGGATTAGTTTTAGTTAGGAAGTCTCATGGGATGGGCTTTGGGTATTTTGAACATTTGAACAGGCAGGAATTATGTGTGGAGTTTGATTGTTTTAGTTAGATATACATTAGTATAACTTGTTAGTTAAGCTGGTAATGTTTTAAGTTTGGTTTTCAATTAAGTTGGTGTAAGTCAGTTAGTTCAAAAGAGTCCTTTAGGAGGTTCAGGTTCATAATTTCAGATTTTTGTTTGGTCTTTAAGTTGGGATTTGAAAGAGTCAAAGAATAGGACAAAAGCTTAGCCTAAAACAGCATGTTTCAGCTTTCCTCTTTTTGGTTGGCGGGGAAGTGAACATAAAAATGACAATTTTTGGGCTTTCAACCAGCTTTTGGCCAGCCTATTCCCCCCATCTTTCACCTCAATTTCCCCCTTCTTTACATCACTTTCACCCCCAACTTTCCCCCCATTTTTTTGCTCCCCTCTCTCCCCTACTTAATAGGGTCTTTTACCCTCATTTTGGGCAGGAACTCCATCAGAAAAAAACAAACACACACATATCTGAAATAGAGAGAAAAATCTGAGAGATGCAGAGAAGCTGAAAAAACACACTAGCACAGCTGAAACACAGAGACAAGATCTGAAAACACTACTCTTTCCTCCTCCAAAAACATAACATATTCAGATTTGAAGGATAGAGAGAAAGTGAGAAAAAATAGTGTTA
This sequence comes from Petunia axillaris subsp. axillaris, assembly GCA_029990575.1. Taxonomy (NCBI): domain Eukaryota; kingdom Viridiplantae; phylum Streptophyta; class Magnoliopsida; order Solanales; family Solanaceae; genus Petunia; species Petunia axillaris. The sequence goes on from JARKNS010000003.1 coordinate 168,012,399, forward strand.
AAATAGAGTCTTGAGTATTAAAAGAAAGGATGAGTCTTCGGGAATTTTACTTTCCAAGTCTAAGGTTTAAAGTAGAATTGTGAAGGGTTTTGGTCACTGCTCGTTGCTTGCTGCTGTTGTATCCATGCTGTGCTTGGATTTTTTTTGGATTCGTCATCACTTTCTTCTCCTTGCTTAAGGAACCTCTTACACTAGGTATTTTTTTTTCTTCTTCCCTTTAAGCTTGCTTATATTGCAATATGCTGGTCATGTTTAAAAGCCCAAATGTTAAAAATGGGAACATTTATAATGCTATGTATTTCTGGATGTTGTTGTTTTGTTTGTTTATTTCAAAGAAACTCAAACTTGAAATTTTGGGCCATGTTAATAGTTCCGAGTTTTGCAAGGTAAAATATTTTTCATGACATGTTTAAGGTCAGCCGTACGTATGGTGATAAACTAGGTCTATAATGTGAATGACCTGTATAACAAGTGGACAAGTGCAAACCGATAGGCAAAATCTAGGACCAAACACTAACTTGTTTAATATAGATAAATTTGAAAGGGCTCAAGTTAAAAGGGTTGTCTGGTGCAAACTAACGAATGTAACCAACTTTAAATTTGGCAAAAATGGAGCAGCGTACCCCAGGAGCCTAAATAGGCTTGGTTTAAGCTAAGTAATGAAATTGTTTTCTTTTAATTGATAAGTGAGGTATACATGATTAGGCGCACGATTAGGCATTGTCAAAGTATGATTTGTAATCTACTTATTAGGCAAAAAAAATAGATAAATAAAAAATAAAATTCAAATAAATGTTAATTTGTTTTAAAGTATACCCTGTGGGTTACTTGGCACGTTTTTGCTCGAAACAATCAAAGCGTAAATAATAAAGGCAATAAACAACAAACAAATTCAAAGAGTCGAAATGCGTCAATAAAAGCAACTGTGCTTGGCACAGGACTCGAGGGTGCCTAACACCTTCCCGAGAGTCAACCGAGATCCTTACCCGGAACTCTGACGCAGACCACTTACGAGTCATGGGTGTTACAAGGTACCTTTTTGGTGACTTGGCACACCTTTGAACTATGTCAAGTGGCGACTCCGATAATCTCAATAATTTATGTACCTAAAACACCTAAGTCACTACCATTTATTTTATTTATTTTTTAGTAAATTTTAGGGTGCGACAATTAGGAGTTGGTACAGTGACACTTCGCCACTTACTACAAAATTTGGTTTTGCAAAAATGCTATTAATAGAATGACATAAAATTGAAATAAAAACCGAATTATAAAATCGAAACCGTACCCAAAAAACCGAACCGAATTACATTATTCCGAACCGAACCGAATAAATTTTGGTTTGGTATTTGGTATCGACATTTAGGCACCAAAAATCGAAATTTCAAATTTATAAAAACCGAACCCGAACCGAAATTACGAATGCCCACCCTATCCACCCCAAAATGGGTACACCTAGCTTAGAGTAATTATTTTATTCATTAATTATCATTTAATTTACATGAAGATAACTGATCAATTTTTAGCACACGCATGAAATACATTTGTAAAAAGATATAGTATAAAATATAAAATTGAATCAAATGTGAGTTAGAATATACTTTCATCTTAAAAAATGGCTTTAAAAAAAAAAAAGAAAAAAAGAAGAAGTACTAGCAAATAAGGTTATACAAGTAGGAGACCCTTTAACTTCGCCAATTTCTAAACTTGTCTGATTAGTAATTAATTTTGGGCTCCAAAAGATCTAGTTAATCATTCCAAGAATATACGAAGATTAGACCTTTCAAAACGTCTTTTCCTATACCATCAGTCACTTTCCCACTTCCCCATATTCCTCCTCACTCGGCTCTGTGCCTTGTTTCTCCTTCACCACTTTCTAACCTTCTCTTTCTCCAGATTCTAAGCTTTCAAACAATGTCTGGAGATGGGTCATGTTCTGGCTCGGGAGTACAAAAATTGCCAAGAGATGAACAATTGCTCAAAAAGAAACGAAAAAGAGAGAGAAATAAGGATGCCCAAGTAAGAAAAATAGATTCAGAGAAGAATTTGGGTAACAGAATACTTTACAACGAGACACCATTTAGCGATGAAGAGTCAAAAACTGAGAAAGTGCAAGCTAAACAAAGTGGAAAATCCAAGTCTTTTTCCAAAATATTTAATGAGGAGGATGAGATAAACATACTTGAAGGTGTTATTAAGTTCAAAAAGGAATCTGGGCTTGATCCCCGAAAAAATATGGTCAAGTTGTATAATTTTATCATTGAGTCGCTTAGTTTTCCAGCCACACGGAGTCAGTTAAGTGAGAAAGTGAGACGTTTGAATGAGAAATATGTGAAGCACGTGCAATGTGGTACGACTCCTAAAACCCCACATGAACTCTCAACTAAAACCCCACATGAACTCAAGTTCAACTTATGTCACAAAATATGGGTGGGTCCAAGTGTCTGAACCCCACAATTTAGGGGAACAACCTGAAGTGTGAGCAATCTGAACATCACAACATGTCGGAAACGGTGCAACTAAAACAACCCAACATTATACCAAAACCAGAAAATGAGATGGTTTTGCAAGTTCTTTTTGATTTGATGAAGCGACTGATAGAAGATCTACAACTTATTTTTAATGGTATGACACGTTCGCATGACAATTCAAAGCAGGTTACTCTGAAGCAATGTGATCTCTATGCTCAAAGTTTGCGACTATTGGCAAAGTTTGAAAGCTTTGTTGTATGGTCGTTTTTTTATCTTTTCCTGTCATTCAGTAGCATGAATTTACATGAATTTACACCATTTGTGCTCATGCCTCACTGATCAAGTCATTTTCACTGTCACATTTCCTCGTTGATTCGTAAATGCTATCTATAATATAGTATGTTATTTTTGTTTCATGTTTCGCTCTAGTGATCTCTTAAAAAGTTGCAGGAGGATAAAATACTTGGTTATGATATGGACTTATTCCATACATTGGAAGAATATAATAATGAGGGAATATCCCCTATGTACATTTAAATCAGATGGCAGCAAGTTTATAGTTTTGATATCTAACTATTTTGAAAGAAACTTTCAACAATTATTAAACGTTCTCATGACATTCCATGTGCAACCGACCCGTTGTTTATGTAATATAAAAGATCTCAAGAAAACATAAATACTTAAGTTGTTCTAGCAAGTATCTGCACTAGTATGAAACAGGGACCTAAAACTGGTGCATATTTTGTAATGGCAATGTCTTGAGTGAAATTAAATGCAAGCATATTAGGTTATCAAGCGTGCCTCGACTTTATGTTGGTTAAAATAATTTGCTTCTTTATGGTTACCATTATTTGGTCTAATTAAATGGTAATCAATGTTAGTTATTTTTGGTAGGCTAGTTGTTGCAACTTCTTGTTGAACTTATTTTCTAGCTTCTTCATGTAAGTATTACCACTCTCATCTCAATGAACTATTTTGGTCCTTTTCTATGAACAAAATTTAAAAGCAATGACTTCTCTAATTTTTGTCCATGTTGAAATTGTATTTCAGCATCATTCTCCTAAACTAGTGGAACAAGAGGTGCTAAGAGCCTACTTCGAAGCAAAGTTAGAACTTACTCAATTAGTTTCAAATGCATACACGGCTTTCATTAAGGTAACCATTATATCTGCTTTTGGTTATCTACTTTTGGTCATGTGTCATATGGTATTCAGAGAATAACTATACTATGTTAGCTGTACCGTTCCATAGTAGCTAGTTTGCTTTGTGGAATTTCTTTCTTTATGTTTCATCCATCCACATATATTTAAAAACCTTGCTCATGTGGAAGAAAGAATCTTTGGAAGTGACAAAGGTGGTTGTTATGTGATATATCTGAGTTGATGAGAGCTACCTTTATTATCCCTATCACACTGTATTATAATGTCTATTTTAACAAACCTCGTTCCCTCTTGGCACTGCTAACAATCACTTAATCTTTTCTCTCTACTGTAATATTAACATCTAATTTATATTCTTTTATCAATACTCATTGCCTCATTGGCTTGTGTATCTTGAAAGACGGTGAATTAGGTTTCTTCTAGAAACAAGTACACAGCACATTCTCGATTCAATCCTTATACGATCTTTGATATTCAGCACTTTAATTACACATTCAGTAGGCTTTATTTTTCTTCGTTCGGTAAATGGCTTTTGGAAGTATCGTCTTAGGCCAAATATATCATCATATATGTACCTGTATGCTGAGGAAAGTATTAATACTACTTAGTTAATTATTTGGATCTGATCATAGTATTACGAGTATCTCCAAGTAGTTTTATGTATGCGTAAAGCTTAATCTCTTTAATTTGTTTGGTTCCTTATAGTTAGAAATAAAACCTGAATATGCTCAATATCAGCTGTCCACAGCGCATATCAATGTTCTTTTGTCTTTTATATATATTTTGTCCATGAATGTTGGTCAAAAGCTTTAGGCTATGATTGTTGCTTGTTTCGTAGTGTTCTATTCAGTGAAATTGCATTAACTACCAGAAAATTTTATTTTCTTGTAGAAGTTATTTAGGACTAAAGGGCCTTGATAACTGCTAAAATGTAAATACAAGCTCATTGTCCCCAATGTCCGTGAGTCCTAAGAGTTATCTCTTTGTAATACGTGTCCAATTGAGGTCAGCGATCTTTAGTTTTGCTGAACCCTTTATACTCAAAAGTTTGAAGGGTGTGAAGGACTTGATCTTTCTGAATCTTAATTGACCAGTATTATCCTCCAACTAACCTTCTAATGCACAATCAGTTGAGTTAGTCTTATAATTGACGTAATGTGATACTCTATTGAGTTAATTGCTTCGGACTTGACATTCAAATTGTTTGCGGTGAGAAACTTCTTGGAGCTTCCGTAATTTCTATGACTGGTAGCGGAATTTTCTCTTTTCTATAGTCTGTCGCTGATACTTCTTTTTCTTTATTAGAAAAAAGTGTTCTGTTCTTCTATTCGAGCGCTGACTGTTCTTTTATATTCTTAATTATTTAATTTCATCTTATCCTGTATCACATATCCTCTATCTATGAATTCTAATTACCCTTTGTCAATGTGCATTCTTTATGGTCTAGAGAATGTACTAGAATACTCTTACCATTTGGCCAAATAAAAAATTAGCTCCTAAAGAAGCTAAAACACGATCTGCATCTTTCTGAACCAACAAACAGCTAAACTCTATCTACTAGTTTGGGTTATTTGTCCGTAGGAGCAGGGAAAATTGCCTCCTATTACTTGACACTACTTGGTTCTTCCAAGTTCTTCTGAGTACTTCACTTGTATTATGTTTTTGCATCCAGTTCCAGCTAATTCAGTTCAAGACTAGGCTTTGCCATTTTTGTTTTCATTGAAAGACATCATAAGATATTAGTCAGCAACATATGAAAAGGGGATTACATGTCTCACTTAAATTAGGTGTGTTAAGTCGGTAGACAATCAGTTACCCAAATTGCTTTTCAGTTCCTGTGGACAAATATATCCCAAATAACTGCTGAGAATTCATTTCCTTGGTGCAGACTTTTCAAACACCCCTTAACTTCATGTAAGGTCTGGATGGAACTATTTTGGCCAATTCTATTTAAAATCTCAACTTTACACATTTGCCTCAGTGTCGCGTTGGTGCACGTACTTTTCCAACTATATTAAAAGCAACACTCATAGTTACTCTCTTCTTAATTGCTTTTCTGGTTTTGCTTTTATTTGTGTCAAATCCTTTAGATGTCTACTGTAGTTTTTGCTTCTGATTTTTCTCCATTCTTTGCTACTTCTTTTTATACCTCTTTTCTTTTTTCTTCAGATTTAAGTAGCCTTACTTTTTGTATTATTGCTTGCAATAGTCAGCTCATATTTTTTTCAATTTTAGTTAGTTAACTTGCATATTTTGCTATCATATATCCCCTAATGTGGTGGTATGAAACATATTGTTGAAAACTGTTGTTGCGTCAAATAGAACACATAAATAAGCTAAAATAGCTTATAGATTATATCTTTCAGAACCAATATCCCCAATAGTTACTCAGATAAGCTTTATCATTTGTTTGGCTATGTTTTGATACGTAGTAGCATGGAGACTTTGACCAAGCATCACTAGTTAATTTGGTCAATTTTGACCTGGCCAACTACCTCATTCCAAGCAGGATTTTCAATGAGCCCTTTTGGTTTCTTTCAGGATGTGGAATGAGGTGCTTTTAAGTTTTAATTCTACTTGTGATTATCTACTTGTATGTATATTATGCACTGCTCTTATTGATGTCCTATAGTTAGGTTTGCTACTAATGTCTTTTTGTCCATGGATACAATTCAATTATATTCTTCCCGAATCACATATAAAACTAAAAAACTCACTTGTCTTTCTCCTTTTGGGTTTGCCCCATCTTGTAGGATCATGACGCTGCAGCATGATGTTGCGCATCATTCAGTTTGTGCTATCAATGAGAGAAGCTTCCTGACTTTGTATGCTATGACAAACTGTCCTCGTTTTGTGTATTTTGAAAATATTAGCAACCTAGCTTTTCTGAAGGTGGTGTGTAATTACAATACTCCACATATTTTTTGCACACTTTATTTTTGTTACTGAAGATTGTCTCTGGAATGTTTTAAAGCTAGTCCGGTGCTCCTAATAACTTGTTTTGTGAATGTGTTATCTATATATGAAAGCTTGTTTTTAACTACAAGTGAGGTTGTACTCTTAATAAGTTTAGCTTATTCTAGTTGAAGTATTACTTTACATGTGTACCTCATTTAATGAGCACACAATTATAAATCTCATCCGGCTTTGTTTGTCATTGTTTGAATTTGCACAAAGTTAAATAAATGAATGAAGACTTCTGAAATTTGTGATCTAAAATAAGTAATGAATATTTATGGTTATAGACTTATAGTTGAGTTAAAATGAGAAGATTGAAGTTAGATTGTTTTCAACTTTAGAAATATGAGATTTTTTTGCGGATGGATCAACAAGGAAAGTATGACAAAGAAAGTGAGATTGAAGGAGATATTATGCTCTACTCGAACAATTAAATTACGGCATGCTCTACTCACATAGTAATTAAATTAGGGCTCAAGTCTAGTCCGAGCTTAGTGCCAATTAATTAACAAAATCACTTAAACGGCATAGTAAATAGATATTGGTGCGGGGATCCATACAATTAATAATGGAGTACATGAATCTGCCGTTTGAATTAGTACATGCAATTTATATTTGTGTAGAAAATTGTGATAACAAGGGTAAGTTTGATTATTTTTTTATTATTGATTGTGTGAAGTAACACTACTTATTTTGAAAGACACACCTAAAATGGCCCGAGAGAGTAATTAATTAGATTCAGCCAATAAAATTAATGACAACTTCACGTCTTCGTATCTCTTGCGTGACTTTTGGCATTCTCTCTTAAAAATTTTGGATCTTCAAAGTGCAGATAATTAAAATACTACTAGTAAGTACTCTCGCTGCTTTTCGAGAGTCAAACTGGACCAATAATTTAAGATGGTTTTTTTAATCATATTAATATGCGAAGAGTTGCATGTTATAGTACTTTTCGTATAGTTTTTAAATATGCAAATTTTTATTTGAAAATATTAATTTAATATAGTCTAATATAGGTTCAAAGATTAGTCAAATTGACTTTCAAAAAGTGAAAAGGTTCTATCCTTTTTTAAACGGAAAGAGTACTATATAACAACACTAAAACAATCCATAAGTACACATACATCTCTCTCCTCTCGTTTCTTTGTTGGGTAGGTAGCTTGTTTGTGTTCGACGCAAAAGATTTTTCTCCAAATAACTCACATCACTCAGTACACTATATTTCATTCTTCTTTCTTAGTAAAATGAGTTTCCAAATTAAATTTTACCTGGCCCCTGTCAAATGCTGCTACTACGTACTTATGGTATTTCGTAAGTGTTTTATTTGGTCTTATTTCACGTGGTTTCTCATATGTGATGACTGATGAGTGTCTCTTTATGAATGTGGCTGTAGAGATCATGACGCTTGTCTCGTACAAATCAAGGAATACCACCGGCAAGGGAATGCGTAGAATAATTAAAAGTTTGAGAACAAATAATCCGCCAGTATTGGACACAAGAGAAGTTACTGGGCAAGTTAATTTGGACATGTTAGAGTTGAACACAAGAGAAGTGCCATCTCAGATGTGAAGTTCTTACCCACAGCCGATAAGAGAGTAGTTGTTGTGAAAAATAATAAAGTAGATTTTTTGGTGAGTTTCTAGAATAGTGTAGTATAAGATCTTGTTATTTGTCTTAGTGAATATTCTAAAAAAGCCTAGTGTAGTATTTTGAAAGCATATTCTAGATATTCTATAGAAAAGAAATATCTAGATATATTCTAGATATTCTAGAGACTAGTTTATCTAGAATTTTCTTATGGATGTATCTAGAAGAAGATCTAGAACCATCCCTTGAGAAGTATAAATAGGGAATGACATAAGGCATTTGTAACCAAGCCAAAATCAAGAAATCCTTTTCTAGATAACAAAGCTCTCTTTTCAACTTTCCTTCTTCCTTTCAAAGCTTCCTCTTCTTTAGTTGAATCCTCCAATTCTAGTTTACGATCTTGGGCTAGCAGAAGGTCTCCAAACACTAACCTTTTCTTCTGCTATTTCTCTACATGGTATCAGAGCCATAGGTTGGCATCTAGAGTATTTTTCAAGATCGGGTTTTGGTGGTAGATTCAACTGGTTTATTTAAATGGATTTGAGTGGTCGTGTTGGTGGATTGGGGATGGAATTATTGAACCAATCCAACTACAAGGTTTGGAAGACTTGTATGGAGTCTTACCTTGTTGGTGAGGACTTGTGGGAAGTTGTCAATGGTAGTAACACAAATCCTCCTGTCGACAAGCCGGAAAATAGCAATGCACTCAAGAAGTGGAGGCAGACGAATGCTAAGGCGGAGTTCATTCTAAAGAGGTCAATATCTCACAATTTGTTTGACCATATTATAAGGTGCAAGTCGGCTCATGAAATATGGAGTACCCTCGACCGGTTGTTCAACAAGAAGGACGAAGCTCGGCTACAGATATTGGAGAATGAATTGGCTAACACAACTCAAGGTAATCTTTCCATCGCCGAGTATTTTTTGAAGATTAAAAATTTATGTTCCGAAATTTCTCTATTAAATCCGGACGAGGCTATCTCCGAAGCACGAATGAGAAGAACTATCATTCGTGGATTGAAGCCCGAATATATTCCCTTTGTTACATCAATTCAAGGCTGGGCCCAACAACCATCCTTGGAGGAGTTCGAGAATTTGTTGTCATCACAGGAGCTACTAGCCAAACAAATGGCTGGTGTATCGATCAAAGAAGGAGAAGGAAGTGCTCTTGTAGCAAACAAGAGGAATTTTAGAGGAAAGCAAAAGCAAGGTGGCTCAAGTGAGAGGTCACACTCTCAATCCCAAGGTGATTCAAGCTCGCTCGAGAAGAAAGAAGGGTCTTCTCATAATTCTGGTAAGAAGACTTTTAAGTGCTACCGGTGTGGCAAAGTAGGGCATATAAAAAGATATTGCCGGGCCAAAGAAGGCAATATAGCTCGAGCTGAAAAAGCCGCTGAGGTAGAAGAAGACTGGGGGAAGTGCTTCATGGCTGAAACACGATCAGTAAATGCCATGGCTTCCATCAACTTTGAAAAAGATTGGATCGTGGATTCAGGATGTGGGCATCATCTTACTGGTGACCAATCCAAGTTTTCCACTCTTCGAGATTACAATGGCCATGACATCATTGTAACGGCAGATAATACAGTCCATCAGGTGGAGAAGGAAGGCACTGTGGTCATCAACGAGAAGCAAGAAGGCCCTATCACTCTCACCAGCGTCTTCCATGTTCCAGGTATGAAGAAAAATCTCTTCTCAGTTGCAAATGCTGTAGATGCTGGAAGCTACCTACTATTTGGCCCATGTGATGTGAAGTTCCTTCGAAATATCAAGGAACTCAAGGCAGATATTATTCACACCGGTAAGAGAGTTAATGATCTATATGTTTTATCTGCCTCTGATTCATATGTTGAGAAAATGAGTAGCAATGATAATGCGCATCTATGGCACGCTAGACTTGGACATGTTAACATGGATAAATTAAAAGCCATGGTGAAATTTAATCTAGTAAAAGGTTTGCCTAACTTAAGAAACTTTGATGGAGGAGAGATTTGCGAGGGATGTCAATACGGAAAGTCACATCGACTTCCGTTTGACAAATCCTTGTCAAGGTGCAATGCTCCACTAGAACTAATTCACAGTGATTTGATGGGGCCAACAAGAACTCCTTCATTCTCTGGGTACTCTTATATGCTAATTTTTATTGATGATTTTACTAGATTCACGTGGGTTTATTTCGTGAAAAATAAGTCAGAAGTCTTCAACAAGTTTATGGAATTCAAGGAAACAGTTGAAGGCGAGCTTGGTTCCAGAATAAGGAGGTTGCGAACCGATAATGGCGGTGAGTTCACTTCAGAACAGTTCCTCTTATTTTGTCGTCAACATGGGGTTAAGAGAGAACTCACCTGTGCTTATACACCACAACAAAATGGAGTGGCAGAACGGAAGATTCGGCACTTAACAGAGACTTGTAAGAGTTGGCTTCATGCCAAAAATTTACCCAAAGCACTATGGGCTGAAGGTATGAATTGTGCAGCATATGTGATTAACAGGATGCCACTTTCTCCAAACAACATGAAGTCGCCCTATGAACTGATGTTTGGAGAAAAGCCAAGTGTCAAGCATCTTAGAGTGTTTGGCTCTATATGTTATGTTCATATCCCAGATTCTCAGCGAAGCAAGTTGGATGCCAAAGCCAGGAAGTGCATCTTTGTCGGATATGATGAAAGAAAGAAAGGCTGGAAGTGCATGGATCCAGAAACTCATCGCTTCGTTGTTTCGAGGGATGTCATATTTGATGAAGTTTCTTTATATTATGGAGCCGAGTCAGAAGGAGCGGGTTCTAGCACACTGAACCCTGAAGCTTCGAGCTTGCCTGTCATAGATGTTTCTCCAGATAATGCAGCTGACGAGGAGCTAATTGAAAGGGGGAGTCCAGAAACTCCACAAAGTGAATCCCAACAAATAGATGATTCACGGAGTTCACAACGGCCAAAAAGAGTTATCAGGAAGCCAACCCGCTACAGAGATGAGAATTTTGTCAGTACATATTCCTGCTTCCTTGCAGGACCAATAGATGACGAAGAACCTTCATCATTTGAAGAAGCAAAAGGAGTCAAGCAGTGGGAGCTTGCAATGGATGAGGAGATGGAGGCTCTAATGAAAAATCAAACTTGGAGTCTCGTACCGAAGCCTAAGGATGTGAAACCCGTTTCTTGTAAGTGGGTTTACAAGATTAAAAGAAAGGCAGATGGTAGCATCGATAGATACAAGGCAAGGTTGGTTGCTCGAGGATTTTCTCAGAAGTACGGAGAAGACTATGAAGAAACTTTCAGTCCCGTAGCAAAGATGATCTCAGTCCGAGTTGTGCTAGCACTGGCAGCCTCGCGTAATTGGAGATTATGGCAACTCGACGTGAAGAATGCTTTCTTGTATGGTGAGCTTGACAAAGATATTTATATGGAGCAGCCACCCGGGTATGTATCTAATCTACATCCTGATTATGTCTGCAAACTTAAAAAGGCTCTTTATGGACTCAAACAAGCTCCACGAGCATGGTATGGGAAAATTGCACAATATCTATATTTCTGTGGTTATGCTGCGTCATATTCGGATCCTAGCTTGTTTGTTAAGAAACAAGGGGATCTGCATATGGTTGTTCTGTTATATGTGGATGATATGATAATAACAGGAAACAATGAAGATGAAGTTTCAAAGCTTCAAGAGGAGCTTGCTATAAGATTTGACATCAAGAAGTTGGGAGAGCTACATCATTTTCTTGGCTTAGAGGTGACAAACACGGATAAAGGAATTTTTGTCACCCAAGAAGGATATGCCAAGAAGCTTATTGATAGGTTTGGGATGAAACAAAGCAAAAAGTGCTCTACTCCTCTTGAGATAAACACAAGGTTAAGGCGCGAAGAAGGCTCACATCTTGCAGACCCCAGGTTTTTTCGAGCTCTTGTCGGCAGTCTTCTATATTTGACTATTACGAGGCCAGATATTGCTTTCTCTGTTGGATATGTCAGCAGGTTTATGCAGTCACCAAGAAAGCCTCACTGGGAAGCTGCAAAGAAGATTCTGAAGTATATCAACTCGACTCCAGATTTGGGCTTATTCTTCCCGAAGAAGAACGATTTGGTATTAATTGGATACACGGATGCTGATTTTGCTGGTGATTTGGATGATCGAAGATCAACATCAGGCTATAACTTTCTCTGCGGTGGAACAAGTGTTTCTTGGCTAAGCAAGAAGCAAGACTCGGTTTCTTTATCAACCACGGAGGCGGAATATAAAGCAGCTGCTCTTGCTGCTCAAGAATGTGTATGGCTCCAAAGACTCGCTGAAGACTTGCACATACCGATATCAAAACCAACGGCAATTTTTGGAGACAACCAAAGTGCAATCAAGCTGGCAAATAATCCGGTGTTCCATGCAAGAACTAAACACATTGAGGTGGAACATCACTTTATCCGAGAAAAGGTCCTTGATGGTACAGTAACTACGTTGGAGGTGCGGAGTCAGGAGAATATCGCTGATATCTTCACGAAGTCACTTTCCAAAGGTTCGTTTGAGTTCCTCCGCGACAAGCTTGGAGTAGTTTCCAAAAAATCACTTTAAGGGGGAGTGTGAAAAATAATAAAGTAGATTTTTTGGTGAGTTTCTAGAATAGTGTAGTATAAGATCTTGTTATTTGTCTTAGTGAATATTCTAGAAAAGCCTAGTGTAGTATTTTGAAAGCATATTCTAGATATTCTATAGAAAAGAAATATCTAGATATTCTAGAGACTAGTTTATCTAGAATTTTCTTATGAATGTATCTAGAAGAAGATCTAGAACCATCCCTTGAGAAGTATAAATAGGGGATGACATAAGGCATTTGTAACCAAGCCAAAATCAAGAAATCCTTTTCTAGATAACAAAGCTCTCTTTTCAACTTTCCTTCTTCCTTTCAAAGCTTCCTCTTCTTTAGTTGAATCCTCCAATTCTAGTTTACGATCTTGGGCTAGCAGAAGGTCTCCAAACACTAACCTTTTCTTCTGCTATTTCTCTACAGTTGTTGTCAGGGATGAGGATGGCCACCTTGGGGCTATGGAATGTTGACTTTGAAGAAGAGAATGTGGATAAAAGAATTTATGTATATCATCCACATCTGTCCAAAGTATCTGGAATCACAATTGAGTCGTTCTCCATGTCCAAGGTAACTTTTTCGAGTATATGAGATTTGTATTACCTTGTTATCAAAACAATGCTTGGCATATGTACAATTGCCATCGAGTCATGGAAATGTAAATGTCTAAATGTCTAAAGCTTAGGAAATTGATTTTCCTCTTGCAATTTCTTTCTCCTTTAAGACTTCGGAAATTTCTGATGACACTTGCAACTATAAATTTATTGGAACCCAAAATATGTGTGAGTAGACTATGAAAATAAAAAGCTATTCATGTGAGTGGCTATATACATGTAGATATTTACTTCAAAACTTACAAGTTCATCAGACAAAACTCTCTATTTGGGACTTGAGGAATATTAATGGAGATCAACCATAATCATTGATAACTATTAGCCATGGAGGTCCAGTTTATTCTGCATATTTTTCACCTTTTGGGAGGTTTCTTGCAGCAACAAGGTTTGTTCTTCTGTTTAATTTCTTGACAAGCTTGATTGTCAGTCTTTATTCTACCATTGATTGGCATGTACTCGGTAGTTACATAACTAATTTCACGTTTAGCACAGCTCGTACAATACCATTGGTCTGTTTCAAATTGTTTCTATAGAGTAGAAATAGAAATATGGTGTAATTGGTACTATATGGGCGGTCTGGGTGATATAGGTGATACCGTTTGATTTATTTGACTGTGTGCCTTGTTGCGCATTTCATTGATATTAGTGATCAGTTATTCATTGCTCATTCATTTATTGCTACTGTGAAATCCGACCCATGAAATTCATATAAGCATTTTTAAGACTTGATCCTAGGGGTAAGAACATGCGGGCTTATCAATCATCTTACCAAGTAATGTGACTCACATCCCTATAATTTCTGTTCCAGCTGAGATGAGCCGCCGCATTCCCCATATGGGGTGATCATCGTATGAGCTTCCTTTTATTTTTTTCCTTAGGGCTTTACCCAACTTATATCTCACATTCTGCTGTTGCTCCATGACTAGCTAGTTAGGTATTTTTGGTTGTATCCATATTTGAGATTGTGGATATTTACTCGACTTATAATATTACTTCAGGTGGTCTTGACTTAATTATTGATCAAGCTTGTTATTTAACATCTTTTATAATAATTGAGCTATAATGTGAAATATCGGGGATCAGGCATGGACCTCCTAAGGGGCGTACTCGCTCTTTAGGTACATCACGACTTGAGAACTGCGGGTCGTAACATCTAAGAGGTACATAATATTCCTTGGTCCAATAAGAAGGGATGTGGTTTTTAAATTAGACAGGTTTCAAGCATACAATATGATTTGCTGATTCTTCCTTTTCCATACTCTGTAAGATTTACTAAACTTGGAATTGCACTAAAACAGTAGACTCCTGCCTAAGGAGACAGTCGGCTGATTTGGGAAAAGTCTCTTCTCTCTCTTTCTCTTTCTTTGTGACAAACTTGCAAAATTCACTACACTTTCTGAAAGAGAAAATTCAAATTTCATCCTTCCAACTCTGCTTTTATTTTTGGTTTAAAAGATTAGTTTCACTTTTCCTTAACTATTTCGTTTTGATCAAGCGACTTTTGTGGATAAGATATTAGCAGCGGAGCACATGAGAGAAATACCGCGTTGACAACTAGCAAACAAGACTTACAGAAAACCAATACATTTGCTGATGATGATAGGTGCCACTCGATCAACAGTTTCGATGAGGACAGAGATATCATGAGGCAGTATATTGCCTTTGATGATGCAGGTGTGTGATGTGTTGTCATATCATATTTGCTGTCCTTTTTATCTGTTATTCTGCACCATGTGTTGGCCTGTTTGCCTTGAGATTAACAGTTGTCTCGATTGAAAAATTAGTAGTTGCTTAAGTTGGTAAAATAGACAAGTTTGCTAGCAAGGTTTGCATTTTTTGAAATCTCACTTCTCCTCTATCTAGCCTTAAATAATACTCCTAATGCAGTAGTCTTTTAGATGGCAGTATTTGGCCAACAAATTGATGATCCTATGCCTTTGTAACCTCCATGCCGAAGAGCCATGAAAGTATTATAAGTCGATTATTCTAATAATAGTAGTCTCATCACACATCTATGATATTTACCTCTAGTAGAGCGAGTTGATCGAGTATAGTGTTTTAATAATAGTAGTCTCAGTAAACATCTACTAAAGGAACCTGTACTAGGGTAAGATGATCCAGTATAGGTGAACTTAATAAAGTGAACTTATTTTCCTCCGTAAAACATGTGTAGATTTATATGGGGTGAACAACTGATCTACTAGTTTTATGGCATCTACAATAATAACACTCCGTCTAAATCCCAAGCTTACATTATTTTATACCTCTAGAACAACATACTACTTAAGGTACAATGTTTATTCTATTTACTAGCTACACCAACAATACTATGAGGGAATGTTTTTCCAGATTTTCCTTAAATTTACCTTGACGTTAAACTAAGAAATAGACCTTTAAAGAAATTTTTGATCTGTGAGTAGATCTAGATGTCTTGTTCACCATATAAAGAAATGTAAGCATGTGTCCTGTTCCCTGGCAAACTTAAATGAGTGAACAGCTCTAGTTTTATGATTTGACATATACGTATACACATGCTCAAAAAATGATACTCCCTTCTTGTCTGTACAACAGTTCACGACTTATTACTCCTTGTAAGCGTAACTTATACGGTGTAATGTTATGAAGATCGAAAGGTTAATTTTACGGCATATCTTTAGAAAAAATCACTTTAAATTTTATCTTCTTGGAGCTGATGCGCAAGTGCTAGGATTTAAAACTTTGTCATGTGATTGTTAACTTTTCCACTGCTTCTATAATAGTTGGTCCCATTTTATTTTATTTTTGAATTGGGGCTTTGCTTCCAGCAATGAAAGAAGAGACATTGGACACGGAGAAACTATTATACCAGAAAAGCAACCAGAGGATGGAAGTTCCAGATACCTGTAGCGATAGATCAAATGAAAAGAATGATCATGTTATGTCAGTACTGAACAAGACAGGTTAGTGAAATATTTATTTCGATTCCATTTGAATTTCTACAAGAAGCTGTCCTTTATTACAATTTGGAGAATCTACTTTCCTTGTGTAGCTTTTAATCACCTTTACTTCTATATAGCTTTGGTCTAGATAGATTATATTTTGCAGCGCTTATGAGTTTATCCATGCCATTGTCTTGTAGCGTAATATCTGAGAAAAATAGATGTAGTATAGATATAACAAGAGTAGATGTAATTTGACCATATTGTTATCTCCTAGTGCTGGTAAGGTTTTCCCTTCTTTTGTTTTGTTATATAAAATTCAAGATAAACAATTTTCTTTAAGATTAGATGTCCCCTTTTCTCTCTAGCAGTGGTTTTGTTTTCCATGTACCCTGATGAAATTATTTTTACGTGCTTTTGGATTTCCGGTGTGACCCAATGATTGTGATCCATCAGTTGTCCCATTAAGAAAAAGAGAAGAACAGAAAGGATAATGCGAGATATACCAGTTGATGGTAGAGGTACAAGTCCATCAAGGATTTCAACATTTTCACATGGAGTGACTGTTGAGCTGCTGGTGAAGGGAAAACCAGACGGGAAAAAAGCTTCTCTAGAAAAGCAGGTGATTGTTTGAAAATCCAAATAAAGATGGTGCTTCGTTGTTAGACCTACCAACAAACTTCATGCTAGTAATCTCCTACTAAACGATCCTTTATTTGTCCAGGTCAAAACGTTGGTGATGAAGCTCCTCTTCAATTTTGCCTTGGTCTCTCGCTCTCTCTCATACACACACACAGTTCTGATAGTTGTCTGGACAAACGAATAAGGAGTATATAACTGTTTAGGGGTGGATTTTCCATTTTTTCCAGGTATGCATGTTGGTGAAAAGAGAAGACTCACTGTTCCACCATCTTTGTGGTATTTTGAAGAAATTGCACATCTTTTAAACTAATCCATTGTGACTCCAATACTTGAAAGTTTCTCTGCTCTTGCCTTTTGTAGGTGCTGTTTGGAGAAAAAAGCTAAGTCTCCACTCCAGTAGCGCCAGACGCATGGCTCAATGTCTTAAGGTTGTTAAAGACTTAAAGTTCGTTGACTTCTAATATAGGGAATTTTTTGTTTTTGGAAAGAATTGCTAATTTATCTCTGTTTACTGTGAGAAAATCTTAATTATTTGACCCTTTTATCCCTCATTGAGCCCGGGGCCCGCCTCTCTTTTTAATCATTTTACTAGTATAGTGCAACAGAAATTAATCATGATAAATTTTATATATCGAAGTAGCAAAGATCAAATTGTGATATGATAACAGAATAATATTTTTTTAAACATTCTTACATTGTACCATTAAAATAGAGATGCATAAATTTTAAATGTCCATATACCATAGTACTATGAATAATGTCAAATATAAAAACACATAATTTTAAACGTCCGGATACCATAGGTGCTAATAACATTGCAACTCAAAACACACTATTACAATCATAAGGAAAAAAAAAAGAAATATAAAAGAGTTAAATAAAACATTATAGAATATTCTAAGATGATCATACAATTTAATTAAAAGACTTAATTGTGAAAAGTAAATCTAAAAATTATTATTTTACAAAACTCAACCTTCCTCTCATATGTCATCGAATATGGCCATATAATTATTGGCAATATCTATGATCCTATGTGGGGTAAAAAATATTCACTCCAAACATGTGAAATATGAGAAGCCTTTTCGTCAATAGTTGATATAAAAGGAACTATTACCCCACATAACTATTTTTAACCCTTATCCACTTTTTATAACTATATTTTGTTTCTTTCTTTTCCTAGCATATTTATTAGATAAAATTTGATGATTTAAATATTTTAAAAATATAAAACAAATATATGTGTGTATATATGTGTATAGAAGCTAGCTATATACAAAGAATATCAATCTAATTATATACCATATTTTAAATATAAATCAAATTTTAAATATAAATATTGTGGCTAGATTATGTTAGTGCTAGGTGACTTGTTTGTATGGTATATTGAGGACTATTAATGTGAAAACTCATTAAAAAATAACTTTTTATCTAAGCCCATCTTTTACAAAAAATTCAAATGTATGGCAACCCATCTTCCTCCAAGTAAAAAGAGTATAACTTGTTGCAATATCAAAACTAAGTAACAATAGCCATTAGGAACTTCTTTGAAAAAATCTGACTTGAAATGGAAAAACCTTAGTACTATGCTATTGCTAACATTAAGACAGACATTATATGTTTTCATGCTTCATATCATATATGTTGACATAGGCTCCTTTCCATATGCATCAACCATTGTAAGTAACTTGTGTTCTCTTGTCTACATTGTTATTTTTTAATTCTTGAAAACTATTTCCATCTTCATTATAAAGCACATGGAATACCTTATGAAAAAATATAAAGTAATAAACAATATCGAGTTTCAAAAGGCAGATAAAGAAATTTCCAAAGGTAGCCAAGTACACAAAATCTATACCTAGACAATTATAATTAACATACCACATCATTGAGGCAAGATCCCCGAAGTGATTATACAGTAAACTTGGTAATTGATAGATCTTTGTAATCTTCCCATTACATTGTTCATGGCTATCAAATGGAAAACCAATTAATCAAGTTTATACAAAAGTTTAAATGGGAGTTTTTAATAGAGAAAAAAACTAAAATATAAATGACTATGCCTAATTTTCTTATTTCTGTCCAACATTATAAATACAAATATACACAATAGAATGTACTAGGTAAATAATATGAGATTCCAGCATTCTTGAGAACCTCTTTCACTTGGCCATTCCTTACCTTCATTCCTTTTGACTTAGAAGAAGTTCCAATATTCATCGATTTCTTTTGCAACTTCACTGAGTTAAAATTGAGATCCATGATATCTTTCCATAATGAAAAAAAAAGAGATAGAGAGAAGAACATTGTTTTTAATGAACAACCAATTATTAGAATCGATGATGAATAAGAGAATTAAGAAAAGTTATATGAAGAAACTCAATGATCCGAACACGTGACGTAGTTTTAATCTGTCATGGACATAATATTTTCTTCTAAATTAAGTCCATAACTAACCACAATCAATTTAAAAATAATATCTTCAATTTATATTTAAAAAATAACCAAACTCATTCAAATATTTTTATTCTTTAATTGAAGTATCTTTCATGTTTCTGAAGTTAGAAGAAATGAAAGGGACTAGTCAATTTAATATAGTAAAACTTTGATTTTTTCCTTTTGGACTTGCACATCATGATCGATTTACCTATATTTGTACCAAAGATTTTGTGAGCACTTTTTGACGTTGTTGTAGAAGCTTGCAGTTAGGTAATACTTTCAACTACAATAATCCTGTAAAGATAAAAGTAGGATTGTCACTTATAGTGATAAAAAAATTCAATAAAGCACAAAAATAAGCAAAAGTAAAATAAAGAAAATACTTGACAAAAGAAATCATTCATGAAAATTCATCCGCATGATCACTTTTGATCCAGTATTTAATAGGAGCATTGTTTGTTTGTACATCCTCTTTGAACTATTGTTATGGGAGAATATCAGTGTTATAAGAAAATGTGGGTTGGGATGAAACTATTTAAATGTGAACAGGAGCAGATGACTGACCTATATCATTGTTAGTAGGAGACGCTCATTATTGTAGACTTTATTATATTGTTTTCTTCTTTCTGGAAAGAGGGAAGTTGCGTTTCTCGTAAGGAGTCGTCCACCACCCGCAGGCTAAAATCATGTAGAGATAAAAACTAATTTTAGAAGGCCTCAACCATAGATAATACTATTTCAATGTGAACATGAGAGTTTTATGAAATTTCATTCTAATAAATAGTAGGAGAATTTTTAGGAGTTAATGCTGTCATGGAAGTTGTAACTTCTTATAGATAATGTAAATTAAAAAACGACTCTACGATTTTAAGCTACTTTTTAGGAGGATTCCATCATGGATGAAACTCCTCCATGTCTTTCCATAGTAAAGGAACATGATTTAACCAGAGACAAAAAGAAAAAAAAGAAACGTGATTTTTGTTAAAAAATAGGCTTTAAATTACAAATTTTTCTGTAACTTTTTAAAACATTTTTAACTTTAAAAACCTTTATCTTTAAAGCATTATCTTTGTAATTTTTACAATTTTTTGTCAAAAATAATAATACGATTTGTAATTTTTACTATTTTTCCAACTTTAATACTAACAACTAAATTAAAATCTACATATAATAGGAGTTATTTTGTACATTTTTTTTTTTCATTTTTAACTTTTTATTTCCAAATTTTTGTTTTAATTTTTTGTATTTAAATTTGGATATCTGTTACCCATTAATTCACTAAGAAGTTATCCTTTTATACTTTTTTTTAAAAGCGTCATAGATATAGATTCGTATAACTGACCCCAACTTTTTTTGGGATTGAGGCGGAGTTGATTGATTGATTAACAATGTTGTTAGTAAGCATTTTCCTCTAGTTTTGATCCTGCCTAAACCATGAGTCAGCAAGTGATTAGCTTATTTTAATGTCATGTTTAAGGAGGTTGTGATGGTTTATTACGAGGAATAAATTTATTCCTTGTACTGAATAGTTTGATAGTGTTCTTTCCTTAATTGTTTAGCTAAATTTATTTACTCAAGTAATGATTTGAATGCGAAATAGGTCAATATGGGAGCGAAAGCATTTGTTGTTGCCCTGTTTCTCTCAGCACTATTATTACCTTTGGCTTCCTCATCAAATGATGGCTTGGTTAGAATTGGGCTGAAAAAAAGGAAATTTGATCAAAACAACCGACTTGCTGCACTCATTGAGTCTAAGGAGGGGGATGCTTTGAGGGCGTCTATTAGGAAGTATAACTTCCGTGGTAAGCTAGGGGACTCCGCGGATACAGACATTGTAGCACTGAAGAACTATATGGATGCTCAATACTTTGGGGAGATTGGTGTAGGCACTCCACCTCAGAAGTTCACTGTAATTTTTGACACTGGTAGCTCGAATTTGTGGGTTCCTTCGTCGAAATGCTATTTCTCTGTAAGTTTCTATACATGCTTATGGCACAAAACAAGAGCAGTGAAAGCTAATATTGGACATGCATCCATCTTGAGTAATCAAATTTGATGATTATCTATCTTGGTGCAGGTTCCGTGTTTCTTTCATTCCAAGTACAAATCAAGCCAATCAAGCACTTATAAGCCGAATGGTATGTTATGTTCCCATATATTGATGCAAATAGTTTCTCACCGACATTTGCTGGGTAATTGTTGCATGAAACATATGATGCTTTCTAGTGCCTGTTGTTTTAAGCTTCCTACCTTTAGAACATGTATTATCTTGTTCATTATGGAACAATAAAAAAAGGACAGCCGGTGCACAAAGTATCCCACATTCACGCAGGGTCGGGGGAAGGGCAGCACCCAAAAGGGTGTGAATGTACGCAGCCTACCTTGATGCAAGCATCAGTGGCTGTTTCCACGGCTTGAACCCGTGACCTATAGGTCACACGGAGACAACTTTACCCGTTGCTCCAAGACTCCCCTTCTCATTATGGAACATGATGGGTGTAAAGGGTTTTCTCTCATAGGCCTTTTGTATGGCTGGATGGTCTTTCTTCTCTATTATGTTGTTTTTGTGTCCATATTTTAATAGGCTGACTTAAGAAATATACCAAAGAAAACGAGTTTTTGTTGTATGTATTCTATCACAATTGCATTAGCAGTCTGTTGCGCAAAGAAAATGGATGTTGATAGTATTGTACTAGGTTTGCTTGATGAGTTGGTGTGCTCCTACCTTAATGAACAATATTAAGATCTTGTTGAATGCTTCCACCATCCCCAGATTATAATTGGACTTTCTATAATGTGATTTAGTTTGTGAAAAATCTTTAATTTGACAAACAGGGAAGTCTGCTGCAATTCAGTATGGTAGTGGGGCTATTTCTGGATTCTTCAGTCAGGATAATGTCAAAGTTGGTGATCTTGTGGTAACAGATCAGGTGAGTGTCGCCCCTCAGTTGTTTTATATCGCCTTGAAAGTAGAAGTCTTATATCTCAAGGTGTTAATGAATTAGGAATTTATCGAGGCAACCAGAGAACCCAGCGTGACATTCGTGGTAGCAAAGTTTGATGGTATATTGGGTCTTGGATTCCAGGAGATTTCGGTTGGAGGTGCTGTGCCAGTTTGGTATGTGGGTGGTGTTTTGTTTGCACTATTTCTTTCCCATTTTTTCTCCTTCCTACAAACAGAATTCATGGCCTAGATGATCTCCTTTTCAGATAAGGCTTAACACATTGAAGGATTACAATTTCATCAAAGCAGGATAGACTGGATGTTTACTTTCGTTCATGTTATAGTTGACATTCATCTGGGTAGCATCTTCTGTCTTTTCCAGGTACAACATGGTCAAACAGGGTCTTGTCAAGGAGCCTGTCTTCTCGTTTTGGCTCAACCGAAATCCAAAGGAAGAACAAGGGGGAGAAATTGTGTTTGGTGGGGTTGATCCTAATCACTATAAGGGAGAAATAACTTATGTCCCAGTCACGCAGAAAGGTTATTGGCAGGTGAGTCAATCCATCAATTCAATACGGTCTGAATGTTTATGTTTTGCACAACTGTTATCTTAATCTTAGTAAATGATTGGCAGTTTGATATGGGTGATGTCCTGATTGGTGGTAAAGCTACCGGTATGTTTTGCTTTGAACCTCATCAATTGGATTGCCAATTTATCTGATCTTGATGAAAGCTTTCTACATAGATATAGAATTTTCCCTTCATTTGAGTTGTTTAACATATGTAGGTTACTGTCAAATAGGCTGCTCTGCTATTGCGGATTCGGGGACTTCTCTTTTGGCTGGCCCAACGGTATTATCTATAGCCTTGATCTTGGAGTATTACACATGTCACCTTTTTTATATGAATTTGTTATTTGTTTCCACCATCAAAATCAACTACCACCAATTTGATTGTTGATTTCCTTGTAACTATGAACCTTCAACAGCTTGCTCAGCAAGAAATGTGACGTTTTCCTACGATCCATGAGTTAAATACCAAGAAGTCCATTATCTGATCCGTACTGTGATTTTATTTTTCATTCACGGAGAGAATGAGAGTGTAATTGGTATTCTTTTCTGAGGATATCTTTTGGTATACCATCTTAGCTTGAATTTTTTTTTCTGTCTTTCAGTTTAATATGTCTAAAGCTGCCTTCATACTGTTGTTTTGTGTTTCTTGCTTATACTACGTTCAGTGAGGATGATAACTTTTGTTATGCTTTCGTCCTGACTGTTGTCACTACTTATTTGTTTATGCTTCTTCTATTTGAAAAGATAACTATCCGACTTGAAAACTGTTTCAAGGTCTTTTCTTTGTTGACTTTGTAAATGTTAACAATAATAATTTAAAGAAGCCAGCTTGTGATGTGTGGGTTTAGCACACGTCCCAGGGAGCCCCGCCATAGACGAAATGCCTTGTATTGAAGGGTAGACAGGCGGGCCCATTATCCGTTGAGTTTTGGCAGTGTGCCACTGGAACTCAAGGGATTCTCGGTTATCAAAAAATAATTTAAAGAAAATTTCTGTCTAGGCAATTGTACGTGTATGCTTTACTACTGATTTTGTAGTCATAATCCTTCTTTCCCCCTCCCTCCATCTTTGCCACATCACCTAACACGAATTAGCTACCGTGGTTGAGCAGTCTCAAAAACTCCCCTTTTCTTGTAGACCATAGTCACTGAGATTAATAAAGCCATTGGAGCCTCTGGAGTTGCTAGCCAACAATGCAAAGCTGTGGTTCAGCAGTATGGGCAAACAATCATGGATTTGCTGTTAGCAGAGGTGAGCATTCAACCATTTTCATTTGTTTGGTATATTTTTCATATGCAGTTACTGCAAAATGGCACTTGGTATCAAGTTGCCTTCACAATTTTCTGATTAGTCAGCATTTTAATAGGCACATCCAAAGAAGATCTGCTCGCAGGTTGGATTGTGCACTTTTGATGGAACCCGCGGGGTTAGGTTAGTCTTCAGGCTCTCTCAGTCTCTTCCCTCCCCGTGATCGTATCGTGCATTTGCTGTATCCTTCATGTTAATATAAATTACTTAATATTTCTGTCACCTCTTACTGCAGTATGGGAATTGAGAGTGTTGTAGACGAGAAAGCTGGCAGATCAGCAGGACTGAATGATGGTATGTGCTCTGCTTGTGAAATGGCAGTAATATGGATGCAGAATCAGATGAGACAAAACCAGACTCAAGGTCGCATATTGAACTACGTGAATGAGGTAAAGAGATTCTGTCATTAGAATTTTCTCCTTTTTGTTTGATACAGATTGCTGACCGACTGATTTGACAGCTTTGCGACAATCTCCCAAGCCCATTGGGAGAATCAGCTGTTGACTGTGGAAAGATTTCCTCCATGCCTACTGTCTCCTTCACAATTGGAGGGAAAGTGTTTAACCTTTCTCCGAACGAGGTATGCTATACAATCGTCTTTGACAGTAATGAACCTTGCTATGATTCTTCTAATTCAATATTGTCAAGTAAAAGGAAATAAGTGGCTGATCATATAATCCTGTTGTAGCTTTACAGCTATAGTCATATAACAAGCAACCGGCTTTGATGTTTAAAGTTTTCATTTACATTGAGTGTTGCAGCATCATGTCGGGAAAAAGTAATTGTTTGTTGTTACGGCGAAGTACTACTGTATTTTGAGATTGTGAGTAGTTTACATAAATTCTGATGTCTTCGTTTCCAACTGATTATTCTTGGAAAGCCTGCATAAGATCTTTGTGACCTGAAAAGTTACTCTTTGCTATTTTTATGGAAGTGTATTACTTGAAGACCTGGCTAAGATAGATAGCTTTGAGGAAGTCCAAGGAGTCTAGATTTAGATGCTGTCTCCCTTTCAGGGTAGAAAAAATAAAGAGGGAAGATAAAAAGAGTTGAGCTCTGAATAATTCAGCACATGAACTAGCTTACAACAAAGAAAATTTTCAAGTGTTGCACCAGATATCACTTAATCTTATGTGATATTTTTTCTAATTTGGCTGTCTTATGGGTCAATAACATTAAGGTTGAGCTCTGAATGATTCAAGATAGACCATATCTAAGAAGAAAGTTCAAGTGCTGCACCAAATCACTTGACCATATGAAAATTTTTTCTTTACCAGACAGCTCTAGTCCATTCCCATCCTTTCAACAAATAATTTTAAGATCGAGTAAAAATTTGCAACCCAATATGTGGTTCCTTTGACTTGTTATGAATTTATGTACTAAGTTTGGATTATTGTTCTGTGATCAGTACATACTCAAGGTGGGCGAGGGTGCATCTGCGAAATGTATTAGTGGTTTCACTGGCTTGGACATTCCTCCTCCTCGTGGACCTCTCTGGTAAATTTTATCTTCACATGTATAATTTTTCTTAGTTTATTATTATACCATCTTTTTTAGGGATAAATATCAAAGCTGTAGTTGATCCAGTGATAAACTTAGTCCGAATAATAGAGCTATGGCACTATCAAACCCGATCCAGCAACTCTTTTGACACTGAGCTCTCTATGATATTCCTTTGGTGCAGGATCTTGGGTGATGTTTTCATGGGTCCATATCACACAGTCTTCGATTATGGCAAAAGCAGAGTTGGATTTGCTGAAGCAGCTTAATGGAACTTCAGCCTCTTCTAATAACTATAGAAAAATGAGAGCGAAAAGTGTGAAACCTAAAGGTGTTAGAAAAAATATACCTGTAAATATTTGTTTGTCCGACTATGAGGAGTAGCACTGCTACTATTATCCTTTGAGCTTCAACTGTTGGTTGTGTCTCTGCATGAAACTTAAACCGTGTGGATGTCTGTGTCATGATTGATTAGATCAACTTTAAGATTTTCATCGAAATGATTATGTTCTCAAATTGGAAATGTCCAAATATCACTGGAATTGCATACTCTCTAAGCTAGGAAAAAGGTAACAACTAAAAGAGATCATGTCACAATAGCTATTTGTAAGAACACCTCTACAACAACAGTGCCTCAATCTCAAACGAGTTGGGATTGACTATATGTATCTTCCCAAACTATTTCTCCATTTAAGCTCCAGACATAAAAAATAAGAAGTGGGGTTGTGTTATTTGTAGAAACACAATATCCTCATATCTCTGAAGGAGAGAAACAATTGATCGTCTTCTCTTTATAGTACTAAGTATTCAAAGCCTTCTTATAGACAACTTGCTCGGTGCCTCGGTTACTTGGACCTCCTATATGATGGAAAACATTTTCCTTTGAAAATAATGTTAAGGTTACCAGACATTAGAAAATGCTTTTCCTATTTTTCTATGAAACATTTCTCTAATTTCCCTGTTTTATACCAATTATTGATTGAGAATAAATTTATTGTTTGATTAACCGAATTTCCTAATGGAATCAGGACCTCTGAAGTTTATTTTAACTTCTCTAAAAAAGATTTCAAGAAAATACTGAGTGCAACATTACATAAATATGAATGATGCCTTGTAGCTAATCTAAAGCAATTTCTAATTGCATCCTTTTCTTCTTCATCGTTGCTACATTACACGGATACGTTTTTCTTAGTTCTCTTCTTGCGATCATCACTCCCTAGATACACAAGAACATAGTTTTTTAAGCACCTGCTTTAAGTTGCTAGGTAATTTGGGACATAAATTTAAAGAACAAATGTGTATGCCAAAATGAAGGTTATTTGACAAGAATCAGTATTTGAATGAGCACATAGAATGTTCAACAAGAATCCGCTAAGTGCATGTATTTTTAGAGGGATAACTGAGTCAAGCTGGGACAAAGGAATCCATTTAAAGGGTTTAACAATGCTATAGAAATATCATAGTCCAATACTTTCTGGAAGAAGTTTGCAATGGCAGCAGACGCAGGCCACATTTTTCAAATGATATGTAGACTAGATATTGAAAGAAAGTTCCAGTATTATATTTTTAACCTCCAATTGCACAGAAATTTTTAGGACATGAAGACTATAGTAAAATAACAGATGCTAATGGAACTCTGGATCCAGCTTTTGAACGGTAAAGATCCAAAGTATTAACAAAATCGTGACACGAATTGCAGGTGAACAAGACAGCACAGAGACATGGTCCTTTATGAAACACCTTTTTGCTATCAGAGTGTGACAATGTACGATCTAGTGATTGCAATTGAGAACGAAGATTTTGGTTTTCTTCAAGTAAGCGGTCATATTCAAGCAGAAATCCTTCTGACTGCTTTTTTAGAGCAACTGCATTGGCTTCGGCACCGCTTGCTTCTTTCGCCTTTTCCTCCAGTTCTGACTCCAGCTGCTTAATTTTTCCGCGCAATGCACTTGCCTCTCCCTCCAAAGTTTTGATCTCCTCTGAAGCTCCAGTCTTCCCATCCTCAAAGGCTCTGTTTTGCTTTTTCACAGCTTCCATGGTCTTCCTCCTTATACTAAGTTCTCTTATATAATGGTGTAATCTATCAATCATGAAAGCAAGGAAGAGCGAGAATCCTGCATAAAAAGTAAGTGTGAAGCATCAACCAGAGAGATAAAGTGCAACACAGGTACCCCTCGAGTCAAATGGCTTTCTATCACACACCAAAAAAGCTTAAAAGGTTCTAATTTTTCTCATGCTATATAAGTGCCAGCAGTAATGAATAAGTACACACATTGTCTAACAAACAACTTCCATTTTATTATGATTTTTTGACAAGCTAAATAATCTTATAAACGAAGGGGGAAACCCCATATACAAGATGTATACCATTTTATTGTAAGACCAGCCTGCAGAGAAACCTCAAAAGGAAAAGGTATCAAATTCATTACAAGCCAGAGAACTTGTGAACCACTTTTTTCAAGTGCTTAGGTGATACACATCTAAAAATACTTAGCATTACTATGCGGGAAAGAGGAGAATGTGTATCATCTGATAGCTCCTTTCAGGTCTCATCAGTAAAAATGAAAAGATAACCATCATTAATACTTTTATGCAACATTTTGACAAGATGACTTAAAAAGATTCAAAAGCTTGGACAGTTGGACCAACCAATTTCCATGTAGGAGTCATTCCAACTTTTCTATTTCGATCCATGAACATTACTTTTGTTCTCTTTTGAAACCAAACACACAGAAGAATCAAGTATTACTTTTGATGCTTTTTTTCCTAATATTTTTCGTATTCTGGTAGAAAACACCACATAACCACTCCAGCATAATATAACTCTTTTCATGGGCATTGCTCTAAAAGGAGGTTGGAGTTAATGAGGGCGAATAAGGGTAGGAGGAAAAAGGAGTATTAGACAGTAAGAGTTAATGAGGGAGAATAAGGGTAGGAGGAAAAAGGAGTATTAGACAGTGAAAGCACAAGTATCACTTCATAGATGCAAGTCTCAGAACTAACCCATTTAGAATGCCCTGATATATAAAACCTGGCAAAACCCCATAGAAACGTCTCCAAATAAAGCAAACTCTAGCTTAGAAATAAACAGCCCTAAAGGACCAACACCAGGGTGTGACACATTTGACCAAGAACCTTTTCTTTCCTTTTTTTCAGAGTTTAATAATCCATTGATTAAAAATTTAAAACAGCAAAACTCAAAGTAGTGACAACACAAAAGTAGGTTGTGTTTGTGGTCTTGTAGACTCCAACAGTCCTTTCACATATCCAGTAGTTGCAAATGATGAAGAAAGAATGCATTGAAGACATTGAATCAAATGAAAACTAAATTGCTTTTCAGAAACACACTTGGCCTAAAAACAAAATATCAAAGTGAAGGAGAATCGCAGGGAGGCAAGAAGTGAGCAGGGGTCAAATAAATTTCATCAAGTGAGAATAAAACCAGTTAATCCTTATTTCAATACAACTTTCATCACCTATAAAAATACGACCAGATATCAACTTTTGAAGGAAGTAGTTTGCAAAGTCCACCGATAAGGCAAGACCTCCAACCCCCTTAATAGATGAGGTTTTTCCCTTTTTAGAGTACAAAAGCTTGCATTCTTAATAGCTTTTCTAATACCATTATGCTTAAGGAAATGAAGATCAAATGCATAACGTGATGTTATAGAAGAGCATAAGAAAGACAACAGTTTATGTGCAAAATGAAGTCTAGCACGAGCATTTACATTTTTAACATGCCCATTCAATTGTTGATATGTACATAGTCATGAACTAATCTTAAATATGTCTTTTTTTTAAAAAATTAAAAAACAGTGTAGAGATGACAAAATGAAATCACTATCATATAATAAAGTACTCAGAAAGGACTAAAGAATCGAACTTGAATCGTAGATTTTACCTATAGAAAAGAAGGAAGTCAACCTACTACAGATCATTCAGACCATTATCTAGTAAAGATTATAAATATGAAGTGAAAGGTATAATCTTTGTCGTGAATAAATAAACTAAAAAAAGCTGTAATTCCAAGTTAACCACCGATGTTTACTCAACTTTCAGATGCAACTAATATACATAAACAATAATTCAAATCACTAAATTAGAAACTTGCAGGGACAAGGAAAGAGAATCACACTGCAGTTTATAAATGCAGAAATTCAGACGGAAAAGATGAAGAAAATGAAAAAGAATCTTTCAAGAGGCAATTGAATTTTAAAAAACAGAACAAAGGGGAGGTCTATAGTACAGGTAGTTGCACTTCTACAGAGATGCTAAGTGTAAATAGGTAGGTAGGTATGTGATCCCATAATGCCTTGTAATATTTTTTTTTCTTTATTATATTATCATATATCATTATTTGACCTCCATACACTCTAATTTTTTGACGAAAGTTATTCCCAGCCACTTCTGGGATGATGAAGCTCCGCCTCTAACAATGGTGAACCCACTCTTTTGAAATCCTAGATCCACCTCTGGTTCGAGATAGTAGTGCATATTCACTCACACTATATAAATGTACTCACACAGACACATAAATGTATGCATACTCTCACCAAAGTCCGTTCCAAAAAAAATGACTTGTTTCTAAATTTTTAAACATTTACTCCCTCCATTTTCGGTTTATGCGACCTGTTTCACTTTTAGAAAGTCAAACCGCATAAACTTTAACCGACATTTTAAGATTTGTATTGATATGAATAGAGTTGCAACTTATAGTACTTCTTATACAGTTTTGAAACATCTAAATTTTAATTTCAAAATACCGCATTAATGTAACACAATTTAGCTTCAAAGATTAGTCAAATTGACTCTCGAAAACCGAAACGTTTCATATACACTGCAACGGAGAGTGAATTTAGAAATTACCCATAAGAGAAGCTTGTAGAAGATACTGAGCTAACAGAATCTGATCCGTTGGTGTAATGTCTCCGTTCTCATCGATCCAACGGTTGTAAATCGACGCAACGCTGTAGATTGTGGACATCATAACTACGAACACAGTACCCGCAACAGTTTTGACAATGATTGGGCCGCGGCCTCGTTTGACCCGGTCCAGGCCCATGATCACTAGTTTCCTCAACGGCGTCTTGAATACGAAGATCACGATTAACGCCATTTCCGAGAATATCAAACTGAACAGTAACTGAATCATGATTCCAATCAACGGTCCAGATTTTGGTTTGAGAGTTTTGATTGGAGGTTTTAACGGCTAGGATTGAAGACTTATGAATTCAATTGAAGAAGAAGAAGAAGAAGAAGAGGAGTCGTTTGATTTGGAGAGGTTTTTGTATTTTAAAAAGTGTGTTTTAGTACTTCCAAAGAATTGTAGTTGCACTGAGGTCCCTTAGCTTGTAAAAATTGTAGATTTGGTATGAAGGGAATGATATATGTGATTTTAAGAGACGGTAGGTTTTTCGAGATCAATTTTTCATGTAAGACGTTTTAATTTACCCGCTTTTAACGTCTTCAATCACAATGGTTTCATATCCATGAACCAGTATATTTGAAGGTCGACAAACAATATGATCAAGCTATTTAATAGATTGATTTTCAGTTTGCTTCTGTTTCGTGTGAAATAAAAAATGGGATAGTAACTCCAATTATTTTAAAGTAAAGAATGAACAAAGACTTTCTTTTCATGTTGTTGGCCTAGGAGTGGACACCCTTCATTGACAGTTAATATTCGACGACAAAGAGGAAAAAACTAGTAGAAAGTTAATTTTCATTACCTTAACGTATAATAGACATCATGACTTGTAAATGACAATCATGAAACTGTTCCAAGTTTAACGCTACATACAACTTTTTATCTATTTGAAAGATTAAAAAAAATTGAAATGGTGGAAGGTTTAGAAGTTTGTCGAACTTACAACAAGAATTAGATGACCATCTATTTTTTTTTTATGTAGATGAAAATTTATAAGATAAACAAGTGGTGAAGAGGAACCAACTTTCATGTCTAACTTCTACCTAAACAACTTAAATGAAAAGTATTGTCTATATAAAGCTTAGTCCAAGCATGGTAAACCGAACTGAAAATAGTATGACTACTTAGATATAGAATGAGGAGGTGTACATATCTAGGAAGTTGATTAAAGCTCATTTAGACGTGTTAGTATTAAATTGTCGTTATTAGTCTCTTTCTGCTCTATGGAGGTCCCGAAAAACCAAAAATAAAAATACAAAACAGATGAATCTATGATGCTAGTTCAATAAAAGCAATAAATTTCGAATAAAATTACACCTGGTAACAATTCTAATGAAAAAGTATACGATAATCATTAACAATATAACATATAGTCGTGAAACCCATAAATAAATTTAAAGGTTCCATATGCAGAAAATAAGGTTCTGGACTTCGTGATTGAACCGTCTTCATGCTCGCGTACTGTCGATTAATTAGTGGAGTAATAATTAAGAATGACAAATTAAGTAACCATCAACTATTCAAAGTTTGATCTATGGAGAAGGACATTTGTGCTTGAATTTGATCTAACTGATTTTAAAGTATGGTTGTTGAATATTCTAAAGATGAAAAGTAGAAGCGAAACATTTCTACTGCTCAAAAAAATATTTATTTGCCAAAACATACTTCCAACCAGAAAACTAAAGAAAAACATATCTAATGAAATAAAAAAGTAATTTAAACAGAAAAGGCGATTGAAGGAGAAGTGTAGTTTGGCTTCTGTGACCACCAGAATTTTGACTAAAACCAAATGCACAACTTGCCTTCTCGAAGAAGAATATTCTAAAGAGAACTAAGGCCAACACGAACTTATTTGGCCAAATAATTTCACACATTTACTGTCAAGAAACATGGGCGCTGCCACTAAGGCTTCTCTTGACAAGAATCGTAAATCCTGTTAACAAAAGCTTGCTTTAAAAAAAATTAAAAGGACTCTAATGTCTGCTTGGCACAAAAAGCTAAAGGTATTTGTTATACAATACCGCAGTTGCCCAAAGTAATTTGAGAGGGTAAAGAATAGGGATATTAGAGCTCTCCTTCAACCTTTTCATCACAGTTGCTCTCTAACGTCTTGCATAAGAATATTGCTAGGCTCCTTTGACGATAACCAAGACCGTATAAAATCCTAATGTCATTGGAAGAGCGACTAAAACTGCAAGTTGTGATACAGATAAAGATGAGGTACTCAACAAAACTTTGGTCATATAGTTGCTCAAATTCCAGGTCAAAATTTGATTACATTCCCACATTCGGGGATTGATTACATATCCAGTGAGGTTCTCATTGTGAGGGTAGAAGGGAAATACTCTTCTTGAGTATTTTTCGTGCTCGCCAATGAACAGCTGCTGCAGTTTCCGAAGTTCCCATCTGAGTAGTTATAAAAGGAATCAGCACTAGATACTGTTAACTCCACACATTAACAACATAAGTAGTAAATAGCAGTACCACCTTTCCACCCCCAAGACCCCCAAAAAAGTAAATGAATGAAGATGTAGTAGTGGAGGACAAATCTAGATTACATCACTATTAGTAAAATAATCTAACGATGGTTAGTACGAATGATTTATTTTCTCAATCACATATATCAAAGTGAAAACTGTTTGGATGTGTGAACAACCTCGTCTAATCAATAAAATATTGCAGGGAGGACATTTATTTTCATTTATTTTATGTTCATCACGCGCCGCTCACGTCTCAGCATAATTCTTTTTCTTGGACCAACTGGAAGTAATATCTTGATAATGTAGCAATAATACTTA
This sequence comes from Petunia axillaris subsp. axillaris, assembly GCA_029990575.1. NCBI lineage: Eukaryota > Viridiplantae > Streptophyta > Magnoliopsida > Solanales > Solanaceae > Petunia > Petunia axillaris. Next base: position 168,045,807 of record JARKNS010000003.1, read on the forward strand.
GCACAAAGGACCTTTCTCACCATGTTGAGATGTGTGAATCGCCTGGTTTAAAAGCTTATATTGTTAGAAGACACTTCAATTATTTATTTTAGGTTTACAATCAGAGTTACACCCCAGCAGAGGCAAAATACACTAGCTGGTTTCAAGTTCCTTTATTTATGATGCACCTTGACTACTTACCAGATTCCTACCCCACCAGCACAGGCAAAAAACACTAGCTGATTTCCTCCATCTGCCTAAGCTCTGTGCTGGTGGGGCAGGAACCTGATAAGTAGTCAAGGTGTGTCATTAAAAAAGGAACTTGAAACATTGCACTCCTTTTTCCTCTAAATCCCAGCTAATTTGTGAACCTTCTTCCAATTATTTGTTTATGAGAAACATCGAAAGGGGGAGAAGGAGGAGAAGGTAACAGAGCTTACCTTGATCTCCATACTATAATAGTCTTGCCAAAGGCCGACATCTTGATCATAAGTTGTAAGTGCAGTGTCATACAATTTTCGGGCATTTCCAAGACTATCCTTATCTCCACTACCCTCAAGATTCAATTCCAGCTTAATGCAATTTTTATATAAAGAAAGCCCTGGATGTGGTAAAGCAAGAAATCTGCACAAGGCCAACTATCAGTAACGAAAATATCCAGTATTGCTATTTAAGAAACAAATAAAACATAATCTAGCATATCAGCACCTCTAAATTGATCTCACACAGAGGGAGAAGTTGTTATTAAGTACCGATAACAAAGTCTAAAGACTGAGGAAAACACTTATATCTCTTTAACACTTGATGGTCCCTGAATTAACAGAACCCAGTATCAAGTTTGAGCTTTGATCAAAGAGGAACAAGATTAACAATCTGGATGAAATAAAATATCCAAGTGGGAAATGCTATAATGTATTTTAGACCTAATTCCATAGCTTTGGGAAAACTTGATTAGCTAATACTACAGTGAAGGAACAAGATTGGTTCATAAAATGATCCAGTTTAGAAGTGGGTTTATGTTGCAGACTGTATTCGGTTTTGAGTAACGAGTTTTCTCTTTTAGCTGAACTTCAAAAAGTGGTGAAAGGTAGATTTCTGCATAAGATCTTCTTCCTTACTTTTAAACAAGTCTATCTTCAAGTTAATGCACAAGAATATATTGACCATAAGTACAAAATAGTTTACCAAACATAGACGTTTGCACTACATATATGACCAAACATAGACGTTTGCACTACATATATGCATGACAATAATCAATCAGTGGTAACATACCTCTTATATAACTCTCTAGCACTCCCAATACCATCCATTTGCAGAACAAAACTGATGATGGAAGAAGAGAGGGAAAATCCATCATCACTTCCACCTTCTTTGGCCAGTAAAGATATAGACATCTTGACTAACTTGTCAAAGAACTGTTTATGAGTGGAGAAGTATTTGAGCGCCTGCATAAGTTGTAATTTAAATGGATCTAAGTATTCAAGCTCATAAATATTCCATTCTTTCAAACAAGTAAAACAAAGGCATAGAAGAAATCAAACAGAATTGCATGTAATAACAATACTCGAAGAGAAACATTTGAAAATTATAGTTCTGCCCATTAAAGAAGATATTCTTTTGCTTGATCAAAAAACCATGAAACTGGCTCACAGAGCTCCAATCTTAACAACTACTCGGAAAGAACTTAGTGTTTCTGTTGGGTAATTAGTTCAAGTCTCCACAGAGACAAGGACTATCCCGCACTTCCCATGAATGTTCCGTATGCAAATAATAATAATAATAATAATAATAATAATAATAATAATAATAATAATAATAATAATAATAATAACAGAACAGAACACAAACAACACTGGAACTGTGTAACCATGTGCATGAGTCATCCACTTATGTGTCTTTAACATGCTACACAAAGTAACATACGGTGAACTAAATGGAATCTTCCAACATATAAGCACCACTCAAACTTGCAATTTATAGGCAGAATCACATGAAGCCATCCATGAACGCCTACCTATGCCAAAAGGGGTGAAAAAGCAGAACACAAATGACAGTTAAACTGTATAGTCATGTGCATACACCATCTACTTATACATCTCTAACATGCTCAATAATGGAACGTGCAATAAGCTCAATAGAATCTGCAAACATATAAGCACTAACTTGCATTTTATATGTAATGTAATATCCCATGACGATGCTTGCAGAGGAATATATTCAAATAGCAGAAGAAATCATTGCTAAGTGCTACTGGGAAAGTAAGACCATATATCACAGGTAAAATTGGGAGAACAATGAAGTTTCTATCATCATCCTATAATGAATGACAGAAGAATTTAAACAGGTATTCTTTGTGCTTCGGCCTACCATAAGCCATATAGTTTCTGCTTCTGATATAGGAACTTTCAATAAAACACTTCTCAGGAGTTGAAAGACAGAGGACAGAGCTGCCTTATTTGGAGTCTCGATAAATTTCATTTCCATCGAGAGCCGTAAAGTCCATAGCTGTACTGCTCCAGAAAATTTCTCAGAACACAACTTCTCTGCCAAAGTCTTAGCTTCATCTTCTTTCCCAAGTTTCACCAGAAAAGAAACATGTTGACAAGCAAGATCTTCTGTGATGCACCCCAAGGTTTCAGCCTTTTCATATACTACCAAGAGATGTGAAACAGGATCTATAGCATGAGTAGCTGCACTGAAGTGCTCAGGAGATTGACTCTCCTCATTTTTAGAAAGGATAACATCCATCAGGAACTTTGCATAACAATCAAACATTGAGGCCAAAGGCAGCATTTTTATACCCTCCTCATAGACCTACAGATTCAAAGTATGTTGCCTTGTCAATAGAGCACAAATACACACCATAAAGGAGAAAAGCAAACAAATCCAACCCCCCCCCCCCAAACCCCAAAACACCTAAAAAAACTGTTGCTCAGACTCTCCTCTAACACCGCCAGTTGTGTCGGAACCTCCAAAATTAATGCATTTTTGGAGGATGGACACATTTTTGGAGGATCTGACATAGATGCAGCGGCATTTTTGGAGAATCAGAGCAACTTAGCCCACAAAAGAATATCATGGTTTTGCTACTTAAGATCATACAGCGTCCTACACCTGCTAGTGAATAGAGAAAGTTATACAAGATATGGAAAAACCAGGGGTGGAACTACAGGTGGAGCAAGGTTGGTCAGCCGGACACCCTTCGCCGGAAAATTATACTGTGTGTATAGGCCAAGTATAAATTCTGCAAATATACAATAAGCATGGAAGACCCTTCACACAAAAAGGGCCGCAGCCTGGGCGGTGAAGGGTGTTCAAATTCTGTTAAACATCGCGGGTTCGATACACAGCTCCATGCTTCAGTTTTACTTTCTTTTAAAAAAACAAACCAGACCCTACTTTGCACACTTTAGTTACTATTGTGCCTACCTTTTTAACTTTACTATCCGCCCCCTTTTTCAAGAGATAAAGCAGATCATGATGACTATTTTTTTCTTTTCAATTGAAAATTGGTTATTAAACAATAAAATAAAAGTTAATTAAAAAGGATCTTCTTCTTACTCTTTGAACTTCATTAATTAATTTCTTTAGTTTTGATCAATACAATAAATAGTTAAATTGGAAGGCATTTGTGACTTTTCTAAATATTGTGTACTTCGGTTTAAAAATTTTAGCGCACCCGTTCAACAAAAAAGATAATAATTTACCATGTTCAAAATTTGAACATCGTTAGGGAAAATCTTGGTCACACCACACCCAGTGTTTACACCAACTCCATAAATACACAACGTATAACCAACCCCAAATTGTTTTCGTCTTTATATAAACTGTTATCACTTAAACCATAATCATTAATACATATTGTCACCTCAATTCATCACTAACTATGGTATATAGATATAGTTTGGTGTAATTACTGGCTGTGGGTGAAAAAAAATTCTATATGAACTTCTAAAAGTAGTGGTCTACTAGTGAACAAAAAGAGTGAATCAAATTATTAACCTAAGGAAAAGGAAGATATAAAACAGTAATGCTCAAGGCTTAGTGTTGTCATGGAGAAGAATATGGATTAAAAAAAAAAGGCATCTTACAAGGTTGCCTACTTCTTCTAGGAGGTTATTCATGACACAATTTAGAAGATTTGGAATTTGCAGAGAAGAGTTATTTGTTGATGCAGCAGAGTTGTCATATATGAAAAGGATGTGGAGTCATCTGAACGTCTCTTCTTGCACTATCTAGTTGCAGTACAGATATGAACTTATTTCTTTATATTTTCAGAATCCCATAGGTGATGCCTGCATCTGTTACGGATTTATTTTCTGCTTGTCATCACATGGTATAAGGAAAGATATGAAAGCCATACAGCTCTCCATTCCAGCTTCTGTTTTTTGGATCATATGGTAGGAAAAAAGCCAAAGATGTTTGAAGGGATAGCTCGGTCTATACTTGGTTTAAACTACAAATGCTTACAGCAGCTAGATTTTGGCATAATTGACAGATGCATACGTGGTGCAAAATTTGATAAGAGTTTTTAAACTCTTTCCATGCTTTGCTTGTCGTGTACATATTGTATACCAGCACTCTTCTCTTGGTGCTGCCTTATAGCATTGAAATATTTACTTTAACTAGCAAACAGAAAAGGCGTAGGCCTCAGATTATCTTCACGTTTCATGTGCAACCAAATAATTTTGGCAAATGGCATCCAATTTAGTCACGGGAGAGCATAAATTATAAAAAATAATTCTCTATTAATGCTCCGCCGCATATGAAGTAACAATATTCCAACCACACTAGAAGTCAGAAGGGTCATTCCAGAGTTCATGGCACTTTTTTCTTCGACGGGAAGACAGGAAATGAAGCAAAAGAAGACACTATGGATTATTCATGAATTAAGAATCTTCAAAACCAAATAGCAAGCCTAAGGTGCTGGCAAGTAACATGCCCTTTCACAATGATCTTAGACATGATAAATTCGAAACTATGAAACATTAGACAATCTATTTAAGGCATTGGATTATAAAATAAAACAAGAAACACTTGCAAACTAACTAAGATTTAGAGTTACCTGAATTGCTCTGCTTAACTGATCAGCCGTCATTGCTTCACTCCTCTTTGGATTATTAAGATCAAGCACTTCATGTCTTGCAAGCCAATCCCAATATTTTGGTTCTTTTGAAAAGTCCCGTTTCATATCAGCAAGTATTTCCTTTCGCATATCTTCTGAATGAGCTAAATCTGTTGCTTCCAGTATTTCAAGAAACCGTGTTCTTAAACTGAAACTGGAAGGGAGGGCTTCAATAGAACCACTATAAACCGTCCGAAGAACACTTAAACCATGTTCCTTAAATAAATTTAATTTCTCCTTAGAGTCTCCATCCTGAAGGTTGGATACCTTGTCATCCTCTCTTTTATCATCAAGAGCCATAAATAATTCCTTGTTCTCATCTCTCCACTGTTCCTCTTTAGCATCCTTGACTGGCCGAGTCAGAGTTCCCCCATCTTCTCCTAGCACAACTTTGCGAGCCTTTAATTTATTTAGGTATGTAAGCTCCATCCGAAGGTATTCTACCCACAAATCCTCAGAAGTCGGACATGCTCTCAAACCGCTATGCATAAGGGCACGAGCAGCAGCAACATTTAAATTGTTGTCAAATTCAAAAGCTGCAGCATAAATCCAAACTCCAGGCACCTTAGGATGAAACCTAATTGCTTGGGCCAAGGCCTATTGAAGAACAATACAAATGAGAAACAAATACTAGTCATTCTCAACGTTTAATGATTCAACACTGAGAATGCTTGTCCAAGTTAAGACTTTCCAAACTCCAAATCCAACTTGAACCATTAGCAAGTCATAATATGATTAAACATAAAAGGGGGATCTTTAGCCAAGTCGGTTCGTTTATATCGCCTAGCCAGGATACATAGATTATACAGATATTAAACATGGATTATACATATACTACACATCTGTATATTTATTACTTAAGCGGTTGGATGGGCAGCTATTTTAGTTAATTTCTCTATATACATTTAGCATATAATAAAAGGCCTAGGTTAGCTATTCACATCACAAGTTGAGTTCTTACAACGAGACCAAAGCCCGGGGCATCTCATTTTATGTTTTCTATTCCAAATTATACATGTACTAAGATACATTATGAAACGATGCATAACAACTATCCAAACAAGCTTTCAATCTCACATACCAATAAAATGTAAGTAAAACATATAGCAGTACCTTCTTCATTCGACCATTCCTGCGTTCCTTACAAAACTCCAAATACTGAAACCAAAGCTCAATATCTCCCTTAAACCTAGTCGTAGCAAGCCGATAAATGTCAATAATCCTAGAAACTCCAGCATAATCAGAAACCGATTTCTTCAACTTCCTATCACCAGTTTTTTTCATGAGAGCTTTTTTTCTCAAAAGACGGAGCGCGTCGAGACTTTTCTCGTAATCAATGTATGCTAAAAAATCCTGTTTTAGCGGACTAGGTCTTTTTAACCTGTACTCGAATTTACGACGCTGTTTTACAATTTCGGAAATGTCTCGCTTACTGAATAGGCCCCGCCGTTCGAGGTCATCTAGCTCAGGGAGCATTCGCTCTAACTTGTACTGTACCACGTCCGCCATTGTTTTTCTTCACTAACTGCAAATTATAGCACTTTTAATTAGCATAAAAAGTTTACGAATTTGTAATGAAAGCAAATAAGAATATGAATTAATATGTAAAAGTCTTACCAATTAGATATGGAAACTGAGTTTACAGTAGAAGGGAGCAAAGGTTTGCACAGAGAAGGGTTTTAGGAAGAATTAGGATTTAGGAAGAAATGAATTATTTTTGGGCTAAATTTGTTGGGCTAGATGGTCTCTTTTTGGAAAATTTTGGTGCGTAGCCATTTTTGGATGCACTTTATCCACCGTTTCAAAATTTATTAAAAAATAGCCAAAAGTTCGTGCGCATACTTATGCTCCATTAGCGTTGGAAAAATACCTCAGACTAGTCCCGTAACAAAATACTGGGGACTTGAACTAACATGTTCAAAGGTTCTATTATTTTGTTATGAGACTTTATCCCATAACAAAATAATGGGATTTATTCCTTAACAAATGTCTCATCAAAGTGATAAATCCCATTATTTTGTTATGGAACTGAAGCTTTATATAAAGTCCCATAACAAAATAATGGGGCTTTGATACTGGGGTTAGTTTACTGAAGTTTTGTTCAAAGCCCCAGTATTTATACTGGGATTTGTCGGGAGATGGCTATTTCTCAGCGAATTTTTTTTAACAGATATAAATCAATTAGCGCGCGCCAAACAGGCCCTGAAACTTTATACAAAGTCCCATAACAAAATAATGGGGCTTTGATACTGGGGTTAGCTTACTGAAATTTTATTCAAAGCCCCAATATTTATACAAGGACTTGTCCGGAGATGGCTATTTCTCAGCGAATTTTTTTTACGGCTATGAATTAATTAGCGCGCGCCAAATAGGCCTATGTGAAATTTTTTCTCTTTTCAGAGTGCAATATGAGGAATAGTCACATTAGCAAATTAATTGAATAATAGCCACTGTTGAAAATGTAAAAGGAATTTTGAGAAATAGCCAGCCCGACCTCAGGAACGTAAAGCTTGAGTTAAAAAGATTGAGTTTTGATTTAAAATTTATTAATTTATCCTGGAGTTCAAAAATACTGATTTCTAATGTGCGAATTTCAGGTTTAAAAGATGGATCTTACTTGATAGGTGTAATTATTTTTTCCATTATATATAGGTGTAATTGATTAAAAGAAAGATTGACTTTGACACAGTAAAGAAGAATTAGGAAGAAAGAATTTATATTTGGGCTAAATTTGTTGTTCTAGATGGTCACATTTCAGAATGCTATACGAGAGTAGCCACCTTTTCATATTAATTGAATAATAGCCACTGTTAAAATTGCTGAAGGTATTTAGGAAGAAAGGACTTATATTTGGGCTAGATTTGTTGTCAAATTTGTGCCACATGGTCACTTTCAGAATGCTATACGAGGAATAGTCACATTTGCAAATTAATTGAATATTAGCAATTGCTGAAGGTATTTTAGGAAGAAAGGACTTATCTTTGGGCTAGATTTGTTGTCAAATTTGTGCCACATGGTCACTTTCAGAATGCTATACGAGGAATAGTCACATTTGCAAATTAATTGAATAATAGCAACTGTTAAAATTGTTGAAGGTATTTTAGGAAGAAGGGGAAAAAACATAACTAGCCCCCAATATAGTATAATAACAAAATATCTAGCCCTAATATAATCTAGCCACAATAATTTTATTTAAATTAACTTTTAATATATTTTTGAAAAAAAATTAGGGATATATTCTTCCTATAATTGAGGAGTGGTGAAACCAATTAGCTATTTTTTAAGTTCTAATTAACAAATAAAGTTAATATCTCTCCATTAAAATAGCAATACATACGTTATCCATTACTATATATATATATATATATATATATATATATATATATATATATATATATATATATATATATATATATATATATGCTTATATTTTTTACATATATATGTTATAAAATTATATTCAACAAATATTTGTACCATATTTGTCTAATTTTTTACATGTTTATGTCATTAAAATAATATTTAATAAATATTTGTATTATATTTTCTACATATTTTTTACATATCCCATAAATATTTTTACTATATTTTCTACACGCTAGGATAGATATTCCATATGAAAAGGGAATCTTTAACTAACTTATTCAAATTTAATCCCTATAATTTTGGCTTAATAATGGGATATTATCCATTTTTTTAAAATTAAATATATATTCATAAAATTTAAAAGATTACAAAATTACACTTAGTGGCTAGGAAAAGAAAGGATAGACTAAATATGATTATAAAAAGTGGATAACTATTAGATATGGTTATGTGGAGTAAAAATCTCTAGGAAGAAAGGACTTATATTTGGGCTAGATTTGTTGTCAAATTTGTGCCACATGGTCACTTTCAGAATGCTATACGAGGAATAGTCACATTTGCAAATTAATTGAATAATAGCAACTGTAAAAATTGTTGAAGGTATTTTGGGAAGAAAGGACTTATATTTGGGCTAGATTTGTTGTCAAATTTGTGCCACATGGTCACTTTCAGAATGCTATACGAGGAATAGTCACATTTGCAGATTAATTGAATAATAGCAACTGCTAAAATTGCTGAAGGTATTTTAGAAATATCCAACCTGACGTCAGGATAAACCTGATGCTTGGAGTTAAAAAATACAGTTGATTAGAAGCAAAACTGACCTCTGAGCAAAACTTTTACGGTGAAAGTGACTATTCGCGCACATTACCTTACAACAATTAGTGGTGCGGTAGTGGATATTCATCAAAATCACCAAAATTTGTTTGGTTTTCTTTTCATCCAGCCCATTCAGATGAATATGGGCTTGGATCCATAATTTCCAAGGTAAAATCAAGGGATTTTACGCTCTATACCCATGAAATTTAAAGTATTTACAAGTCATACCCATTAAAAATTACACTACCCATAAAACTAAAAGTATTTACCCAAACTACCCATTTATTATTGTATATTCTTGTTATACCTTATAGGTGTATACCTTTAAGGTATACTGCATAAATTATGGTATAAAAGTCCGGAGGGCCATTTATTATTGTATACCTTTGTTATACCTTGTAAGTTATATGTGTATACCTTTATGGTATACAAGTCTGGATGGATAGAATGGGTAAATAGTTTAATGGGTAGGTTAAGTAATATTTAAAAGTAGTGGGTAGTAGTTGTAATTATTTTTTGTTTTGTGGGTATTTTTGTAAGTATCCCTAAAATCAACATAAGTCTAAAGTGAGTGGTCCATAATTTATGATTTTTCAACGTATAAGTATTTCTAGTTTGATTAAATATTTAACCACTTTATCCTCAATATCTTTTGTAACTTTTTTTTTTTTTTTGCAGAAGGATATTTTATATATTAGCTAAATGTTACAAAAGTTTGGTAATGGTTTTGTAAAATATGAACAACATTGTCCTGAGTATTACAGATAGTCCTATTATAAACTATATCATTGTCAGCTTGGAGTGCTTTCCTTACTGTATATGTTGGAGCTATGAGCTACAAATATCTTTTGGATCTTTTAAATACCATTTTTAAAACAAACCTTACTTTTTATTCATGTAAAAGATATCTATATTCGTATTTGTACCAAACAAATGAATGCAAGAGATGTTAGGTTTTGGAAGAGAAATGTGAAGTGGTGTGAATGAAAAATAAAGGGAAAATGAGCCCATCATCAGTAGAAGAAAGATATTTATTAAAATATTAATATTAATTTATTAAATATCAATATTTTATATTAATAATTTGTTTGGACCGTTTTCGTAATGAAATAAATAATTAAACTACTGATGCAAATGTTCTAAAGGGCTGTTGGCTGCTGTAACGTTTTTTATTGGGTTCTTTACATAAATAGCAGCCCATATAAAAATATTTACTATTCTTTAGCCCTTACTTTTGGTAGCCACAATATTACACTAAAATAATAGAATAAATTCTAGTGTTAATAATTATATAATACTATTTTTCTTAAATAAAAAGAATACATATCAATGCTAAAAAATAAAATATATATCACCTAAAAAGAAGAATTTGCATAATACTATTTTTTATTTTTTTTCTTTTAGTCGCCATATTTAATATTTGCATAAAAAATACATATCACCTAAAAATAATAATAACAAATACTAAAATAAATAAATATTGAATATACACCATATTCAAATAGTGATATATTGTATTAAAATAGTAAATATTAATATTTATTTATTATATATTTAATATATATTACATATCGTATATTTAATATTTAATTACTTAATATCTTAACATATGTATGTAATATTTATTGAAATATTCTTTTATATATAATATTTATTGGATACACAATATATGTATGATCTTTAATATTTATTTTATATCCATTAATACTTATAGATACACCACATATGTATGAAATTTTTATATTTTTATTTAAAAGATACACGATATATTTATGATGTTAATATTTTATATATTTTATTAGATATTTATAAAAATATTATTATTTTATATATTAATATTGATTAGATACATGATATATGTATGATATTTTAATATTTATTTGATATACGATATATGTATGATATTATATTTTATATATTTTAAAAGGTATTTATAAAAATATTAATATTTATTAGATATTAATATAATTTTAATATTATTTATTTGATATACGATACATATATGATATATTTTTTTTATTACATATTACGTATCTAATATGTAATCACTTAATATTTTAATATATTGTGCATGTGAGATTTATTTAATTAGAATTTATATATTAATATTACTTAATATTTAATTAATATTTATATATTAACATATTGTGGATGTAATATTTATTTAATTACTAAATTTATCAAAAATTTAGACATTATTTAATATTTCAAATTGTGGTTAATCCCTAATACAAGGGATAAATATTTTTTTTGTATGAAATACAATTAATAATATATAAATAAATATTCTTAAGTACTCCTAATATACTTGCATAACTAATATTTTAATATTTTAATATATTATTGCTTATGTGCTGTTTATTGTACATAAAATAGTAAAGAACCCTACACAAATATTACATAAACAATATCATGTATTTAATATTTATTTATTAAATGTACAATATTTAATATCATACATATCACGTATTTGAATAATTATTCTCTTAATTTTTAAAATATTATGTATGTATTGTTTATATATTAATATTTGTTTTATATATATACACACGTGGAGGATTTAAATCGTTAAAAAGCTGATTTTGCGCTAAATATGGTATATAGGCGATTTTAGGCGTCAAAACACAATTAACAAATTCATTATGATCTCTACATAAATACACAATTATTTTTAAATATATTAACACAATAATATGAATAAGATTATAAATATTAGAAAAATAAGTAAAATATGTTTTATATGTGTGTGTAATATACTCAATCATTATTATATTATAACTATTAAAAATAAATTCTTGAAATATTCATTTTGTACATTTAAAATATAAACATAAATAAATATGCAATGGGAAAGGAAATATAAAAAAGTTGAATTTGATAGTTATGGAAACTAATGGAAAGAAAATATTTTATTAACTAGCATTAGGAAAGAAATAATAAAGAGCTTTTTTAAAAAATAGATCGGCACTTAAATTAAGGAATAAATTTTTTTATTAATTTATAAAATAGGTTAATTAATTTATAAATTATCTAATGGTTAGAGAAAGAAAGGGAGTGAAAAGTGGGGCTAGAAAAAAGTAAATAAGTACTACTCATATGCTTATTGAGTAATTCTCTCTTTTTTATTTGGTATTTTTACACTCTATACCCATAAAATTTAAAGTATTTATAAGTCATACATATTACAAATTATACTACCCATAAAACTAAAAGTATTTACACAACCTACCCATTTATTATTGTATACCTTTGTTATGCCTTATAAGTGTATACCTTTAAAGTATACTCCATAAATTATACTACCAATAATTATGGAAGCAAAACTGACCTTTGAGCGAAAATTTTATGGCGAAAGTGACTATTCGCTCACTTTACCTTACAACAATTAGTGGTGCGTTAGTGGATATTCATCAAAATCTCACAAATTTGTTTGGTTTTCTTTTCATCCAGCCCATTCAGATAAATATGGGATTGGATCCAAGTAATTTTGGGGTAAGTGCACGAAAGGCCACTTTTGTCACTGGTCTTTGGGCACAGGCCACTTATACAAAATATTTAGTTTGTGGCCACTTTCACTTAAAAGATAGAACTTCAATCCAGGGCCCTGGATTGAAGTTCAATCCTTAAAGATAGAACTTCAGTTCATGGCCATATGGACTGAGACTGAAGTTCCGTCCTTAAAGATAGAACTTCAGTCCAGGGCCATGTTGACTGAAGTTCAGTCCAATCCTTAAAGATGGAACTTCAGTCAAGAGCCCTATGGTCTGAAGTTCAGTTCTTAAAGATGGAAATTCAGTCCAGGGGCCGTATGGACTGAACTTCAGTCAATGAACAGAACTTAAGTCAATATTTATTTAGTAAAGGCCAAAAAGTGGCCTCTAATGTAAGACCAATAAAAATAGCGGCCTCAAGCTAAATACCGGTATTAAAAGTGGCATCTGGGCGGAATTTTTACATTAATTTTTTATATTCAAAAATTTTAGATTTTTACACATATAAACTATTATAGACACCTATGCTACATAAAATAGCAATACTTTTCTACTATGCGAAAATAGCTATAATTTATTTATACTTTAAAGAATAATATACAAAATAGGACTCTTTAGAGATATTTGTTTCACGCGAGATACCAATATCCACTTGTAAATTAAATATTATTTTTCGATATACATACACCACTTTTCGAGATCACGATCTTTCAGATTAATTATCTTCTATATATTCAACTGTTACTATCATCTCTCGCAATGCTTCCAATTCTTCTTAAAATCTATGGTTGTTTAAGTTTCTTTCACTCCAGGTTTATTCAGCTGAATTAAGGAATTGCTTCGATTTAATACATAAAAAAAATATGTAGTCAATATTACTCCAACACAGTAGGCAATGGAACAGAACTGGAAGATTTGTTGATTATATTATTGAAGGAATCGTAGAAGCAAAACATATATTGCTATGAATAACTATGTATCTTCATGTATATTATTCTTTCCCTAAAATATCTTTATATTTACTCATAGAAGCAAAGCATATATTGCTATGAATAACTATGTAGCTACATTTATATTTTTGTTTCTATATATATCTTCATGTACATTATTATTTCTCTATGTATCCTCATGTATATTATTGTTTTTCTATGTATATTATTATTTACATAAAAAAGTTATACAAAGTAAATATATACAAAGAAATATACATGATATATAAAAATATAAAGATATACATAAATATACAAAGTTATTCATAAAAAATAAAGTTTAATTTGTTGGGTGAAAGAGACGAGATGGAAAAATATATGTTTAAGGGTAATAAATTCTAATAATAGAGAGAACTTAGGGAAAGTTAATTTAGGAGTTTCTTTTGTGTTAATTCTTCCGTAATAAAAGCTTATTTTTTAGG